>OY856412.1:439074656-444904656 GCA_963693085.1 Alisma plantago-aquatica | reverse complement strand
CCTATCATATTTTCCAGTAATAGACCAACAACATCACATGTTAGCTTTGCATATGACATAATTGTCAACACCATGGACAACCCAAAACTAATTAGGGAGACTATTGATTTCTTTAGGAAATTTAAAGAGGCCACACACCAACTAATATTAATGGAAGCTACTAGAGGCCACTTATTTCGTAGGGTCCCATGCACATAAAACAAAATTTATGCTTAAAGGAGTTTAGTAACATGATGAATGAGTTGGGAACATTATAAGTGTCATAATCTTGCATACAAGTCACAAAGTCAAGATATGCATGCACCTAAAACAATAAAAAAACAAAATATGTGGATGGACAACTAGTAAGCTTTCTTTGGTTGGTTACCCATTTGCTTGCTGAAGTTAATTCTGGCCACCATCCCATCCTAGACTATGCAAATGAGAATAGTGTTAGGTAGCCTACGTGACAGACTTGGTGGTATTATTTGTAAATTCATATGGGGTGATGCCAAAATGAGTAAAAAGTGTTCATCTCATAATGAACTAAAGCAACATAATGTTACCTGCAATAGTATACATCACAAACAGTATAGAATCTAGTAAATCCATAAAGAATCAATGAGATTTTGGAATAAATCTTAGTTTAGTTAGATAAGGAATTTGTTACAAGATAAAAGGTTGGGTTGATTGTTGGATTGATTTGATGTGATAAGAAAATAGAACCTAGATTAGTGAAGGCGTTGGGAGACCTGGAGAGATATTAAACACACAATTATTGCATCAGAGCATTGGATCATACTATTCATTCCAAATTTTAACAACTCAAATGCATAGATGTTAACTTGAACAATTCCATAACGCATTCTAAATGAGATTGACACCATCGATAGAGCCTTTTATTCACAATTTTATCAATATTTATCAAACTTTCAAAATCTTAGTCATTGGCCTTCTCAAACACTCTCGTGCAAAGAGAGACACTAAAATATAACACATAACCAAAGAAATTAAATATTATAAATTTATAATTCCCTAAAAATAAATAACATAGAGGTCAATTCTAGAATTTAGTAGTCGAAACCATCCAATAGAAGAGGAGACATCCATGTAAATAAAAAGATATAAACAATTCAACACAAATATGAAATTTAAAAAGTTAGATACAATATAAAACACTTTATTCTCTAAACTTGAAAAAAGTACAACTTAACAATGTAATGATTAGGTGTGACACTAAATCATAAAAAGATGGGATAAACATGTGGGCGAAAGAGGAAAACAAACTTAATAATAATCAATTTTTAGAGTCAGTTCATCATGCGAAGTGAATATTCATAATATATGTGATCTTCACTGACGGAGCCCTACATTAGTTCTCCATCTTGTATTGTTTTGATCCTTGTTCACATCTAGATGTTTCATAATGCATGTTATACTCCCAATAATTGCTTTACTATCAAATACACTTATGGATTCTTTTTTCTTGTTTTATAGGTACTTTGGCACTTTGATGGGAGGAGGGGAGAGAGACAACCTAAAGGACTCCAACACTCATGAAGGATCCCAGTGTGTCATCAAAGTCAACTCCAACCTACCCCAAGTGTTCAAGTATAGAAGTTGAACAAAGAGCATTGTGGATGGTCGAGTTCAACATCAAAGTGCATGGTGGAGCCCCCAAAATGGTTGTAGAACTTCACAAAGATCGTTCCACAAAACCTTAATATTTAGTGAAGCCATAGGTTCTTCAAGAACCAGGACATCGAGCCACCACGGTCGTGCCAGTCAAAATAGTTGTGGCACACCAAAACTAGTATGGTCATGGTATTCACCATGGCCAAGGCAACATACCATCAACACGACCATGCTCAAGGCCACGACTCCCACCTTCATCAATCCACCATGGTTGTTACGTCACACTCCAAAACTCCATTTTCCCCATGAATTTGTTTACACTTCGACTATGATTGTCTCCAAATCCATGATCACGCCTACAACTACTCACAACGCTCGCGGTGACCAATATGGTCGTGCTACCCACCTAACCCTAATATTCTACCATGTTTATCACTTTATCCTAGATCCCTAGGCCACTATATATACACCAGTGGAGGCTGGATTCAAAGTTAGGCCTCATTAGGTCCTCTTAGACTTCATAGCCTCTTGACTACCTCATTCCCTTCGTTTCCTTCCATCTCCACCTCAAAATGCTAACTTTCTAGGGTTTTGGCCACATGCATTCCACTTTTCATGCCCTTTCACCCACTTGGATGAGTACGTGCTTAGAGTTGTTTGAGGTGAAGATCGGTGATGCTCTACCTATGTCCATGGAGCTTCTACGTTCATATCCTTCTTCTTTTGTTTTTTATTTGACTATGAGTAGATAAGCCCCCTTTGTGTGTTGTATAGGGGCAAAACATGTAACTATGGTACCATGTTGGGAAACATTTATGCATTATATGTTGATTTCATTGCCAACAACTACGTTATTGCTTGTTGATTGTTCTCTTTAGTGTTTCAAAAAGTGGTTCTGTGTGGGGCATATGCAGCCGCATATGCGGTGCGCCCCACTTGCCAGACCGCATATGGATATGCGACCCAGTATGCGGTCATGGCCGCTTATGCGGTTCTGTGTGGGGCATATGCGGAGTATAAGCGGCCATTTTTTCATTAGAAGTTCTGTAGACTTTTTTCTTCTTCAATTTAGTTCAATTTTAATTTAAACATTGTACTTATCCACACACCTACATGTACATATGTATGTGTATGTGTGTGTGTGTTTGTGTGTGTATATATATATATACCTTTCAATATCTATCTATATCTATATATATTGTAGTAATACATTAATGGTATACTTAAATATAATACACAAACATCTTCAAATATGTAATACTATATGTTATGTGTATGCATTTTGATATATATGGACATGCATATATGATATATATCGACATCTACATACACACATTTCCACATATATGCATATTTTGTATATACATTTACATGTCAATATGTATATATCTATATACAATACACATACATATTTCACATATGCTATTTATGTGTACAAATATATGAATATTTAAATATAATGTACATATATATTTGAATGTACACTTAATATATACACATAAGTTTGTGTTCTACAAATGAAATTTATAATTTCTATGCTTAATATATATTTTTATGCAATATATAATTAATTTATTAAAATAAAATAAAAACACATATACTCCCGCATATACTCCCGCATACCGCATATACTTTATAAGGTGACCTCTCCGCACGCATAACACATACCGCTTTTTAAAACTATTGTTCTCTTCTTACCATTTTCAACGGTGATTGATGTATAAAAGCACCGTAGGCACAGAGAGATGAAGGAATTGAAGGCTAGAAGAGGAAAAATTACTAAGTCCAACTCGTCAATCCTTAGATAGTTTCCCTCTTTTCCCACCTATTCTTCTACTCCACTAACCCTAGGTGTGAGATCTGAGTAGCTAAGTGTGCTCCTCCATATGAAAATAGAAAAGAGCATGCTAAGTGGTTGCATGGGGTGTAATAGAGGGTGAAATGTCCTTCTCCCTACACCTCATGCCATCCCTTACCATTAAGTGTATTGGGAGAATCACTCCTGAAACCCCATAATTGGATGATTACACCAATGGTTACCTATCCTTTTGTGGTATCCAACTTACAAAACACAAGATTAACTAAGAGGAAGTGAATCATTAGCAGCGGATTACTGAAAATCACTAAAAATTAAAACTTTTTGCAAAGAGATCCACACATAGGAAATCTTTTTCTTCAAGAACCAAAGTATAACATTTACATTTTGTTTCAAAGTACATGTCTTGCACTATCTCTTCTCGAGATTTACAACATCAGCTATCTCAAGGTATAATATATAGACAACATATAACTTCGAGGCATCAAGCCAAAATCTCAGATCGATTCATTAAAACACTAACTATAAACTCTGAGGACCTGAGAGTACAGAGACAACACATAGGACTACTATCTATACAAAACTTGGCAGCCAGTGCCTCCACCTGAGTCATCACTATTGTCTCTGATACTATTGTAGCCTTTCCCTTGCTATAGGGTTCCTCCTTCTTCTTTTACGTTTACCTAAAAACATTGGATCCCGCGGGGGTAAGACAATTGTAAATTGTCCCAGCGGGAGATATAACTCTCCGCCAAAACATTGTTACAACAGTTTATTATGATTAAAACTGAACTGGAGTTCTTATATATTAACAATAGTGTTAAACATTGAATGAACAGAGTAAAATAATCTCCTTCTTTAAGGAGAACATTGTATCAACTCATGGTAGATTCATGATTCATTTATATAATTTTCAATGAATAAAAGGAGATATAAATAACATCTATCAACTAGAGATGCATAAAAAGGAATGTAACATCAGCCAATGAGTTCTCGTATTCAATCCTTAAGCAAACATGTTATACGACTGATTACATTTTACAGTCATACTTATGCCTTGAGGAGATGAGGTATACCGCTCATACTCCAACCGACCACTGCGAAGTCGAAATCGGTACCATACAAGGTCAATGGTAGAGTCGGCTACCAAGACCTCCCATATCTCGGTCAGTACGAGATCATATGCAGGATATCTTGTATCTCTGCTATATATATATAGCTTTCTAGGGTATACTAGCAACCTCGCTATTAGAGTTACAGTGGCATGATGTACTCTCTTCGTGATCGTGAGATTTCATGTTTATCTCCATCGATCCGACATTAACATTATTGGGAGATGTGTACTGCATCTGTCCCAATCATCGGGGGATTCATGATACATCCATCCCGGTATAAGTAATGAAGGATTGAGAGATTTAATATTTATCTCACATCAATTCCTCCATTAGGGCATAAGGATATTCACGCCCATAACCCCCATATACTCAAAAGTATGCCCTCCGGGTTTTTTCCGTGGAGCAACCCATTTCACCATCACCAATTTGTTGACGATGATGGATCTATGGTCAGGGCTCTACATGATATGATTTCACTTGATTAATTAAGTACATTAGCATATTCTTTTAGCATCAGTCAAGTTCTCAAACATAACTTATTCAAACAAATTCTATAAAGAAATATGTACTATTTTCATCAATCATTTCTCAGTCTTTATAAGACATTGGGATCTCAATCCCTCATTTCATTTCTTTGAAAGTTCATATCCCTCAACATCATCATTGTCATACTTATCAACATTGGGTATTCATACCCTCAATTCATCACTATCATTGTTACCACTAGTTAGGTAACAATTACTCCAGGTTCTCAGACCGAGGTATACATGATACTTGTTGCACAAGTATCTCACATGGATCACAAGGCCTTAAGCATTTTATCACCTTTTACTAGACAGCAGTTATTTGTGGAACTCATAAGGTTCATATACCTTTTGTTACTCTTGCTAAGAAACAACACATTAGGCACATAAGGTCATTCAACATATTTATTATATGAATGTCATAGCTCAGGTCTGGTTATGTTCATCATCTCATGATGTCTACATGATTAAAAATCATGATAACAATCATGTAAGTCATTTGTCACATCATATGAAATACCAGTAACACCACCATCCTTTATCAGAATTAGGGTTATCTGTCAATTAGGGCTTTTTGTTCTCTTTACCCAAAATTAGGGTTAGTGTTTCCCATCTTACATTAATTAGGGTTTCATGCTTACATTATTAGTTCAACTCTAATATGTTTCTCCATTCCTTTAGGAGTATTCAAAGATATTATAAATATTTGCTTATGATCACCATTCTCATCATATATCATTAATGATCATCAATTCAAGGTATGAGTTCATTTCTCATCCTTGTCATGGTATGATTACATCATGCTTATTGATTTGGCTTAAACCCATTCTCAAGGTATATTAGTCAACATTTATCAAAGGTACATTGAGTTATTACAACTTTATTGTAACAATTGCATATCACACACTCCATGTGTTTCTTATCCAAGGATATTGGATTAGAGGTTCATCAAGTATGTCTACCCTAAAATGTTGAATATGATATCTATCATGTCTTAATGTATCACTTCCTTTTCATTTCCATCTTGCTTAAGTTAATCAACTAATCCTTATATTAAGGTATTTCCCTCTTAATACTTTATCCTCTAACTAGTCACTTTCATCATATGGTGCATAGGTTATACATTAGAATTGTCCTGCTATCTTTAATGATATGGACTTGTCCAATGGTTAAGCAATGTTGAATATAGGGTAAACCATTATCAACTATCTTAGGTATGTCAACTCTTAGGATGTTATTCACTCCATTATATAATATTGCATACTTCACTCCTAAGAGTTCCACACCCTCATCATTGTAAGATTTATAGGATTGTTACACATACATGAAATTAGATATATAATGTTTTGGGCATCATCTTGTCTTTTAGACTCTTATTCATTAGGGTATCAATACTATCATCCATATAGTTCATCACTTTACCCTTCATGGTTATAACATCCTCATCTTACCTGATTGTAATACCACATCCTACTTTAGTGTATTGGCCATTATACCATGACTATGATTGCACATATCATTATATGGCATCATCCTGGATTTAAGTCTCACTTCACATCATTCTACAGGGTTTTCATAATATTACTCTTAATTAGGGATTCTCATAACATTAATCTTAATTAAGGATTCTCATAACATTAATCTTAATTAAGGATTCTCATAAAATTACCCTCAACTGGGATTTATCATGGATTCATCCTCAATTAGGGTTACACATGAAATCATCCTTAATTAGGGTTTATATTCAATAATCCACGATTAGGGTTTACTATTCACATCACTTCACCCTAGATTAGGGCTTACTATTTACATCACATCACCCTAGATTAGGGTTTACTATTTACATCACATCACCATAGATTAGGGTTTACTATTTACATCACATCACCCTAGATTAGGGTTTACTATTTACATCACATCACCCTAGATTAGGATTTACTATTTACATCACATCACCCTAGATTAGGGTTTACTATTTACATCACATCACCCTAGATTAGGGTTTACTATTTACATCACATCACCCTAGATTAGGGTTTACTATTTACATCACATCACCCTAGATTAGGGTTTACTATTCACCCCAAGTAGGAGAGAACATCAAAGTACCCTGAATTAGGGTTTCTCATGTCATCACTATGAATTAAGATCATACTATCATCATGTATTAGGATTTCACCTATCAATGCCCTCAATTGGGGTTATGATTTATTAACCTTCATAATTAGGGTTCATGATCTCATTATAAAGGATCATACTCTAATTAATCATTCATTTATATTGAAAGTGTTAAGACTTAACCATTACATGGTTATCATTCATATAGGAAGTCTTCTCTCTCATCTTCTATAAGATGATGTTTACTTCAGCCTTGATTAGACTAAGTCAACTTCAACTTGAAAGAAGAATTGACACTATGAGTTATGTCATTACACCATGATCATTAAAGCTTAATTATTCAAAGGTTACTAATCACCCTATCTCATTAAGGGTACCATTATTATAATCACCCTAGATTACATCATGTAATTGTTCACTTAAACAATTGACCTTTATTCACCTTAAGTGTTCATACAATTTGGTTGATTACATTTCAAATGATCTTGAACTCTTAGACCTCAAACGGTCTTGACCAATCATACCTCAAACGGTCTTGCTCAATAAACTTCCAAACGGTCTTGGTTACATATTTGAAACCGTTGGTAAAGTTGAAGTTGAAACCATTTTCCAAAGGTGTCCCTTGAAACCGTTTGCTAAAGGTGACCTTCAAGATCGTTTGCTAAAGGTGATCCTCAAGATCGTTTGCTAAAGGTGACCCTCAAGATCGTTTGCTAAAGTACCTTTTTGAAACCACATGAACACAACCGGTTTGGGATCGTTTAGTCCCAAATGGTCTTGAGACCGTTTGGTCCAAACCTCCTCAAAACCGCATGGACCAAATATGGTCTCAACCAATCAAATTGAATTAGGGTTTCCAATGTTGATTCCTTCAACCATTTAATTCATGTAATCAATCATCAATTAGACCTATCATCATACTTCTATTGAGTTAAATAGGTCAACCTTCAACTAATTTGACCCTCAAGTGGTCATCAATTAGGGTTTGAATCAATTGGATTAGGGTTTGGAATCGATGATCCTTCAACATTAATCAATGTAAGATTAGTTACTTTGAAACCATTAAACCATCATCCAAATTGAACATGACCTGACCCCAAACGGTCTTTAGGTCGTTTGGATGACCTCCAAATGGTCTTGAGACCATTTCCCCATGTCAACATCAAAATCCAATTCAACCAATAAGGGTTTGGATCATTGGATTGATCACCAAATCAACATTTGATTGCACTTCAACTTAGTACCTTTGGGTCTTCAACCACCTAACCATACTCAAACCTAGACCTCCAAACGGTCTTGGGTGACCACCAAACGGTCTTGAGACCGTTTGGGTGATCCCCAAATGGTTTTGAAACCGTTTGGGTCAATCAACCCAAAACATCAACTTATTCAATTGCAAAATCAGCACTTAGCCGATTAGGGTTTATACCATATCTTTGGATCTTCAATCACTTAACCATACTCAACCCTAGACCTCGAAACAGTCTTGGGTGACCCCCAAATGGTCTTAAGACCGTTTGGGTGATCCACAAACGGTTTTGAAACCGTTTGGGTCAATCAACCCAAGTTTCAAACTCAATCAATTATGAAATCAGCACTCAACCCAATTAGGGTTTTGGTGATTGGTTGACCTTCAACTCATGAACCAATTGGAGATAATCAAATATAATTGATGGGTCATTAACCTAGATCATTATGAACAAATCCCCAAATGGTGAACCCTGCTCAACATCACCAAACGGTCTGAAACCGTTTGGCCTCATGCGGTTTGGTGAAACCGTTTCTCCTCAAAAGGTTTGAAACTGTTTGCTCCCAAACGGTGTGGGAAAATGTTTGAGCACTTGAGTTGAGACCGTTTGGTCCTGATATTTGGAGAGGTGTGTGCTTATCATCTTCAAGCTCTAAACTCACGAAACCTACTGTGGTTTCCATGGTGATTGCACCCATCAACCAAATCAATTATCGTGAATGTGGAAATGATCATTATTTGATAAGGAATTGAATGCAATAACAAAATCAAGGGTTCAAGTTATATAACCCGCCTCCAATTGAGCTCCAAAGCTCCAATCTCACAGAAACAATGGTGGATGAAGCTTTTGCAACTCCCCTAGTCTCATCCTCAAGCTTTTGGTTGAAAAGATTAGCTAGGGTTGAAGAGGAGATCCAAATTAGAAGAAATCCATAATTTATTTTTGATTTCCACCATGGAATCAAGGTGAAATGGATCAAGAACCTTACAAACAGGTTGGGGGTCGTCCTAATGGTCCTCCCTAGCTCCCTTGGTCGGTTTCCAAGCGAAGAGAAGAAGTGGAAATGGAAAAGCCTTTCATTTGGCTTGGAAAGGGTCTTTTATAAGAAATTCAATGAGAGAGAAAATACTTTTATAAAAGTCTTTTTATTCCAAAATTATTGCCACCATCTCCCCATTGGTTTCTTGTATGCAAATTCATATCTATCCCCACCGAGATCCCTTCCATTATCCAAGAATAAAGGGAAAAGAATTTAAGCACCTTAACCCTTATAATATCAATATCCATTTTTGAGTGGAATATTTTTTTCTTATTATAATGGTGAGTGGAATTTCACCTCCTTAGGATATGCTCGTGCCTTTGCAAGGCTTAAGGATGTACACACACATCTGAATCCAACCATATTAATTTTGGTTGAAGGCCCCTTCAATTATTTTATTTATTTTTGCATTAAATTGAATTAGAGTTTCAATTGGGCTTAAATCTTGATTATTTTAATACCAAGATTCTCTCTCCTCCAACTTAATTCAAATGAGGCGCCCCTCTCATTTTATTTTCTCTACATGATGCCAAGAAACATTAGGGACCTTATTGAAGTGGTAATTTGCATATTGAACCCTAGGTTTTGGGTAAATTGCACATTGCACCAGAAATAGGTTTTAATGCACAAACATTGTCCTACAGCTCGATCTTGGTGCCCAAGCATGTGAAAACCATACCACTACATCATATACATTCTTATGATGTTTCAACATCATAGGAACATATTATTATGTAACATTTTCAATTTAACCCCTTAACTTGGGTAATTTGCACATTAGTCCAAAATAAGCAAACATTGCTTCAACATTGTTTAAACAGGACCAAAATTGAAACATAAGTTCGTCATGAGCCCTAATTACTCTTCACAAGATAATATTAAGCATATAATCATCTTTCTTAATTAAAACACCTAGGGTTAAAGCATAACCCAGGTCAGGGATGTTACAAATTATAAACCCCTAATAAGGATTTCGTCCCCAAAATCCCAGATAAAGGGAAACAGATATTATCTGTACATCATATCATCATGTCCTCACATAACACCTCATTATTATGGAGATGCCATAGAGTTTTGATCAATACAAAGTTATTCCATACGAGTTTATCATGGAATGATTCACATGGGACATATACTCCCATGTTCCTTAGTTAGCTCAGCATTTCTTTTTCAAAATCACAATTATATTTTGTCATCCATTTGAAACTATAAGTATTTTCATACTTTGATTGTGTCACCTTACCTGATGACACGGCACAAGCTTTCCTTATTACCTGCACTTATTATCTCATTAGTTGTGCATTTTCTTACCATAAGAAGAGGTTACATATCAACCAAGAACTTTTCTCAATGATATCTTCAATTGTTATGTTTATGAAAAACATAAACCCCTAACATGTGATGTTCATATTATTTTACATGTTTAATTTGATTTCATGGTTGACCATTCCAAGTAGTCAACATAAATCATCAGATATATCTTTAGATACCAGGATTTCTTACCTTGGTACCTATCACATGTGTTGAAGACACATGACATCTTTATCTTCCTTTCATCTTGGGGCATTATTTTGTTACATATATCTTCACCTTGGAGTCAAATCCCAAGATAAACTGATACCTTTCTAAGTATCCATCACATAAACATCTTTTTATTATGCACATCAAGTGTCCTATGACCCACTTGATTGCCATGTCCTTG
Source organism: Alisma plantago-aquatica (assembly GCA_963693085.1). Classification (NCBI taxonomy): domain Eukaryota; kingdom Viridiplantae; phylum Streptophyta; class Magnoliopsida; order Alismatales; family Alismataceae; genus Alisma; species Alisma plantago-aquatica. Next base: position 444,893,478 of record OY856412.1, on the reverse strand, counting down.
AAAGGAAAGAGAACAAGGAATCATATTCCTCTTATTATTTCATGTATTTTCAACTATTCATGAAGCATTTACTCTTTATCTCATCCTAGGTTCCTTGCCCTAGTGTAGGAATTATAAGGATGATTACATGACATTATTCCTTTCTTTATTATTATCTAACATGTTTATGATCATCTTAGGATCTCATCACATTTTCCATTTCCACATTATGGAAAGGATCTTCATAATACTTACACTTTATTGAGCAGGGTTTATCTTCCTTATTATCATTCTTATCTTATGAGGATTATACTTATAATTCCTCATACAAACATGCTCCTTTGAGGTTATCTCAGACTTCTCTTTCTTGTTCTTAGGATATGACACATTTATTCATTCCATATTTATTATTTCATGATACTCATTAGATTGTATCAGAATGACTGCTTGATCAGGGCAATCACAAAGATTACAATCTAAGAGTTTCCATACTCACTTTATCATCAATAGTTGTATACCTGGCCAGGGTATATAAATATTGAGATTAAGTAGTATGCACTTTTTATACTATCATATTCCTTCCTTTTCATATTATCACAAAAATAAGACTTAACATTACTGGATTTTATCTAGGCATCTCTTCAATACCTCATCTTCTTCTCATAGAGGTAAGAGAAACATGAAACATCTATAATGTTATTATGCAAAGTATAAGTCCTCATAGGACTAATCAAGGAAAACTCAGTCAATTACCTTCTCATTTAACTTAGGAAACCATAAAAAGACATATAAGAATGACATTATTTTGTCTAACCTGTCATGATTCGTGGATTATTCATTGCCTCAGGCTGAATCTGCCTCATAGGTTGATTCATCATAACATTTCTAACTGAGCAATCTCTTACCAGATGTCCTACCTATCTACATAAGTAACAAGTTCTAAGCTCCTGATGTGGTCTAAAAGGTTCTTTACCTTTTCTAGATAACCATTGCCTTGGTGTACTAGACCCTGGTTGTACTGGTGGTACCAAAGTCTTTCTCTTTTTAGAACTACTAGGCCTCTGTCCCTAAATTTGGATGGGCCTTTTCTTAATTCTCTCTTCCTTGTTCTTTATTGGACAATTCTTTACAATATGTCCAGGCTTTCCACACCTATAGAAAATTCTGCTTTTAGGTCGTAACCTATTCCTTCCCACCTTTTCTATTGCTTCCTCATGTTGATGTGGATTGGGAATCCTGTTGGAGCCCATAACTTCATTATTGGGGGTTGGTAATCTGGGTTGCATTGCTAATGCATGGTCCACTGCATGCATCACAGCTGCTCTGAATTGCCCATACATAGCTTGGAAAGTTGGGCTCTCTATTATTGCTTGGTCCAACTGAGGGTAATCAGATACTGGTTCTCTCCTAGTCCAATCCCTTGCACCACTTCCTGGTGCAACAACGCTGCTCTCAGCAGCAAGTTCATCATATGATCCAGGCATCTTCAAGTTCTTCTCCTCCTATATGGGCAGAAGACACTATCATGTACACTGAAAGACACTAGAACAGACTCTATTACCTTAGTCCTATGTATATGTAGACTCAGTGAACCTAGAGCCGGCATCCAACTTACAAAACACAAGATTAACTAAGTGGAAGTGAATCATTAGCAGCGGATTACTGAAAATCACTAAAAATTAAAACTTTTTGCAAAGAGATCCACACATAGGAAATCTTTTTCTTCAAGAACCAAAGTATAACATTTACATTCTGTTTCAAAGTACATGTCTTGCACTATCTCTTCTCGATATTTACAACATTAGTTGTCTCAAGGCATAATATATAGATAGCATATAACTTCGAGGCATCAAGCCAAAATCTCGGATCAATTCATTAAAACACTAACTATAAACTCCGAGGACCTGAGAGTACAGAGACGACACATAGGACTACTATCTATACAAAACTTGGTAGCCAGTGCCTCCACCTGAGTCATCACTGCTGTCTCTGATACTGATGTAGCCTTTCCCTTGCTATAGGGTTCCTTCTTCTTTTTCTGTGTTTACCTAAAAACATTAGATCCCACGGGGGTGAGACAATTATAAATTGTCCCAGCGGGAGATATAACTCTCCGCCAAAACATTGTTACAGTAGTTTATTATGATTAAAACTGAACAGGAGTTCTTATATATTAACAACAGTGTTAAACATTGAATGAACAGAGTAAAATAATCTTCTTCTTTAAGGAGAACATTATATCTACTCATGGTAGATTCATGATTCATTTATCTAATTTTCAATGAATAAAAGGAGATATAAATAACATATATCAACTAGAGAAGCATAAAAAGGAATGTAACATCAGCCAATGAGTTCTCGTATTCAATCCTTAAGAAAACATGCTATACGGTTGATTACATTTTACAATCATACTTATGCCCTGAGGAGATGAGGTATACCGCTCATACTCCAACCGACCACTGCAAAGTCAAAATCGGTACCATACAAGGTCAATGGTATAGTCGGCTACCAAGACCTCCCATATCTCGGTCAGTGCGAGATCATATGCAGGATATCTTATATCTTTGCTATATATATATATATATATATATATATATATATATATATATATATATATATATATATATATATATATATATATATATATATATATATATATATATATAGCTTTCCAGGGTATACTGGCAACCTCGCTATTAGAGTTACAGTGGCGTGTTGTACTCTCTTCGTGATCGTGAGATTTCGTGTTTATCTCCATCGATCCGGCATTAACATTATTGGGAGATGTGTACTGCATCTATCCCAATCATCGGGGGATTCGTGATACATCCATCCTGGTATAAGTAATGAAGGATTGAGAGATTTAATGTTTATCTCACATCAATTCCTCCATTAGGGCGTAAGGATATTCGCGCCCATAACCCCCACATACTCAAAAGTATGCCCTCCGGGTTTTTGCCACGGAGCAACCCATTTCACCATCACCAATTTGCTGACGATGATGGATCTATGGTCAGGGCTCTACATGATATGATTTCACTTGATTAATTAATTACATTAGCATATTCTTTTAGCATCAGTCAAGTTCTCAAACATAACTTATTCAAACAAATGCTATAAAGAAATATGTACTATTTTCATCAATCATTTCTCAGTCTTTATAAGACATTGGGATCTCAATCCCTCATTTCATTTCTTTGAAAGTTCATATCCCTCAACATCATCATTTTCATACTTATCAACTTCACTGTTACCACTAGTTAGGTAACTATTACCTCTAGGTTCTCAGACCGAGGTATACATGATACTTATTGCACAAGTATCTCACATGGCTCACAAAGCCTTGAGCATTTATCACCTTTTACTAGGCAGCAGTTATTCGTGGAACTCATAAGGTTCATATACCTTTTGTTACTCTTGCTAAGCAACAACACATTAGGCACATAAGGCCATTCAACATATTTATTATATGAATGTCATAGCTCAGGTCTGGCTATGTTCATCATCTCATGATGTCTACATGATTAAAAGTCATGATAACAATCATGTAAGTCATTTGTCACATCATATGAAATATCAGTAACACCACCATCCTTTATTAGGATTAGGGTTATCTATCAATTAGGGCTTTTCATTCCCTTTACCCAAAATTAGGGTTAGTGTTTCCCATCTTACATTAATTAGGGTTTCATGCTTACATTATTAGTTCAACTCTAATATTTCTCCACTCCTCTAGGAGTATTCAAAGATATTATAAATATTTGCTTATGATCACCATTCTCATCATTTATCATTAATGATCATCAATTCAAGGTATCGGTTCATTTCTCATCCTTGTCATGGTATGATTACATCATGCTCATTGATTTGGCTTAACCCCATTCTCAAGGTATATTAGTCAACATTTATCAAAGGTACATTGAGTTATTACAACTTTATTGTAACAATTGCATATCACACACTCCATGTGTTTCTTATCCAAGGATATTGGATTAGAGGTTCATCAAGGTGTGTCTACCCTGAAATGCTGAATATGATATCTATCATGTCTTGATGTATCACTTCCTTTTCATTTCCATCTTGCTTAAGTTAATAAACTAATCCTTGTATTAAGGTATTTCCCTCTTAATACTTTATCCTCTAACTAGTCACTTTCATCATATGGTGCATATGTTATACATTAGAATTGTCCAGCTATCTTTAATGATATGGACTTGTCCAATGGTTAAGCAATGTTGAATATAGGGTAAACCATTATCAACTATCTTAGGTATGTCAACTATTTGGATGTTATTCACTCCATTATATAATATTTCATACTTCACTCCTAAGAGTTCCACACCCTCATCATTGTAAGATGTATAGGATTGTTACACATACATGAAATTAGATATATAATGTTCTGGGAATCATCTTGTCTTTTAGACTCTTATTCATTAGGGTATCAACACTATCATTCATATAGTTCATCACTTTACCCTTCATGGTTATAACATCCTCATCTTACTGGATTGTAATAACCACATCCTACTTTAGTGTATTGTCCATTATACCATGACTATGATTGCACATATCATTATATGGCATCATCCTGGATTTAAGTCTCACTTCACATCATTCTGCAGGGTTTTCATAATATTACTCTTAATTAGGGATTCTCATAACATTAATCTTAATTAAGGATTCTCATAACATTAATCTTAATTAAGGATTCTCATAACATTACCCTCAATTGGGATTTATCATGGATTCAACCTCAATTAGGGTTACACAAGAAATCGTCCTTAATTAGGGTTTATATTCAATAACCCACGATTAGGGTTTACTAGTCACATCACTTCACCCTAGATTAGGGCTTACTATTTACATCACATCACCCTATATTAGGGTTTACTATTTACATCACATCACCCTAGATTAGGGTTTACTATTTACATCACAGCACCCTAGAATAGGGTTTACTATTTACATCACATCACCCTAGATTAGGATTTACTATTTACATTACATCACCCTAGATTAGGGTTTACTATTTACATCACATCACCCTATATTAGGGTTTACTATTTACATCACATCACCCTAGATTAGGGTTTACTATTTACATCACATCACCCTAGATTAGGGTTTATTATTTACATCACATCACCCTAGATTAGGGTTTACTATTACCCCAAGTAGGAGAGAACATCAAAGTACCCTGAATTAGGGTTTCTCATGTCATCACTATGAATTAAGATCATACTATCATCATGTATTAGGATTTCACCTATCAATGCCCTCAATTGGGGTTATGATTTATTAACCTTCATAATTAGGGTTCATGATCTCATTATAAAGGATCATACTCTAATTAATCAGTCATTTATATTGAAAGTGTTAAGACTTAACCGTTACATGGTTATCATTCATATAGGAAGTCTTCTCTCTCATCTTCTATAAGATGATGTTTACTTCTGTCTTGATTAGACTAAGTCAACTTCAACTTGAAAGAAGAATTGACACTATGAGTTATGTCATTACACCATGATCATTAAAGCTTAATTATTCAAAGGTTACTAATCACCCTTTCTCATTAAGGGTACCATTATTATAATCACCCTAGATTACATCATGTAATTGTTCACTTAAACAATTGACCTTTATTCACCTTAAGTATTCATACAATTTGGTTGATTATATTTCAAATGATCTTGAACTCTTAGACCTCAAACGGTCTTGACCAATCAGACCTCAAACGGTCTTGCTCAATAAACTTCCAAACGGTCTTTGGTTACATATTTGAAACTGTTGGTAAAGTTGAAGTTGAAAACGTTTTCTAAAGGTGTCCCTTGAAACCGTTTGCTAAAGGTGACCTTCAAAATCGTTTGTAAAAGGTGACCCTCAAGATCGTTTGCTAAAGGTGACCCTCAAGATCGTTTGCTAAAGTACCTTTTTGAAACTGCATGAACCCAACCAGTTTGGGATCGTTTAGTCCCAAACGGTCTTGAGACTGTTTGGTCCAAACCTCCTCAAAACCGTATGGACCAAATATGGTCTCAACCAATCAAATTGAATTAGGGTTTCCAATGGTGATTCCTTCAACCATTTAATTCATGTAATCAATCATCAATTAGACCTATCAGCATACTTCTATTGAGTTAAATAGGTCAACTTTCAACTGATTTGACCCTCAATTGACCCTCAAATTGTCATCAATTAGGGTTTGAATCAATTGGATTAGGGTTTGGAATCGATGATCCTTCAACATTAATCAATGTAAGATTAGTTACTTTGAAACCATTGAACCATCATCCAAATTGAACATGACCTGACCCCAAACGGTTTTGAGGTCGTTTAGATAACCTCCAAATGGTCTTGAGACCGTTTGCCCATGTCAACATCAAAATCCAAGTCAACCAATTAGGGTTTGGATCATGGGACTGATCACCAAATCAGCATTTGATTGCACTTCAACTTAGTACCTTTGGGTCTTCAACCACCTAACCATACTCAACCCTAGACCTCCAAACGACCTTGGGTGACCACCAAACGGTCTTGAGACCGTTTGGGTGATCCCCAAACAGTTTTGAAATCGTTTGGGTCAATCAACCCAAAACATCAACTTATTCAATTGCAAAATCAGCACTTAGCCGATTAGGGTTTATACCATATCTTTGGATCTTCAATCACTTAACCATACTCAACCCTAGACCTCCAAACGGTCTTGGGTGACCCCCAAACGGTCTTAAGACCGTTTGGGTGATCCCCAAACGGTTTTGAAACCATTTGGGTCAATCAACCCAAGTTTCAAACTCAATCAATTATGAAATCAGCACTCAACCCGATTAGGGTTTTGGTGATTGGTGGACCTTCAACTCATGAACCAATTGGAGATAATCAAATATAATTGATGGGTCATTAACCTAGATCATTATGAACAAATCCCCAAATGTTCAACCCTGCTCAACATCACCAAACGGTCTGAAACTGTTTGGCCTCATGCGGTTTGGTGAAACCGTTTCTCCTCAAACGGTTTGGGAAAACGTTTCAGCACTTGAGTTGAGACCATTTGTTCCTAATATTGGAGAGGTGTGTGCTTATCATCTTCAAGCTCTAAACTCACGAAACCTAATGTGGTTTCCATGGTGATTGCACCCATCAACCAAATCAATTATCGTGAATGTGGAAATGATCATTATTTGATAAGGAATTGAATGCAATAACAAAATCAAGGGTTCAAGTTATAAAACCCACCTCCAATTGAGCTCCAAAGCTCCAAGCTCACGGAAACAATGGTGGATGAAGCTTTTGCAACTCCCCCTAGACTCTTCCTCAATCTTTTGGTTGAAAAGATTAGCTAGGGTTGAAGAGGAGATCCAAATAAGAAGAAATCCATAATTTATTTTCGATTTCCACCATGGAATCAAGGTGAAATTGATCAAGAACCTTACCAACAGGTTGGGGGTCGTCCTCCTGGTCCTCCCTATCTCCCTTGGTCGGTTTCCAAGAAAAGAGAAGAAGTGGAAATGGAAAAGCCTTTCATTTGTCTTGGAAAGGGTCTTTTTATAAGAAATTCAATGAGAGAGAAAATACTTTTATAAAAGTCTTTTTATTCCAAAATTATTGCCACCATCTCCCCCTTGGTTTCTTGTATGCAAAGTCATCTCTATCCCCACCGAGCTCCCTTCCATTATCCAAGAATAAAGGCAAAATAATTTAAGCACCTTAACCCTTATAATATCAATATCCATTTTTGAGTGGAATTTCTTTTTCTTATTATAATGGTGAGTGGAATTTCACCTCCTTAGGATATGCTTGTGCCTTTGCAAGGCTTAAGGATGTCCACACACATCTGAATCCAACCATATTAATTTTGTTTGAAGGCCCCTTCAATTATTTTATTTATTTTTGCATTAAATTGAATTAGAGTTTCAATTGGGCTTAAATCTTGATTATTTTAATATCAAGATTCTCTCTCCTCCAACTTAATTCAAATGAGGCGCCCCTCTCATTTTCTTTGCTCTACATGATGCCAAGAAATATTAGGTACCTTATTTAAGTGTTAATTTGCATATTGAACCCTAGGTTTTGGGTAAATTACACATTACACCAGAACTAGGTTTTAATGCACAAACATTGTCCTGCAACTCTATCTTGGTGCCCAAGCTTGTGGAAACCATACCACTACATCATATACATTCTTATGATGTTGCAACATCATAGGAACATATTATTATGTAACATTTGCAAGTTAACCCCTTAACTTGGGTAATTTGCACATTAGTCCAAAATATGCAAACATTGCTTCAACATTGTTTAAATAGGACCAAAATTGAAACATAAGCTCCTCATGAGCCCTAATTACTCTTTACAAGATAAGATTAAGCATATAATCATCTTTCTTAATTAAAACACCTAGGGTTAAAGCATAACCCAGGTCAGGGATATTACACCTTTGGTCAAAGGAGCATTGTAGGGACTCATTTCCCTATACACCACCACGCCAACAGTGGTTAACTAATATGATTAATAATCTACATCATTCCTCATTGTTTGATTCAGTAGCTCAATTGTTATATGTATCTGCATGAATATGACCCTTACACATGATTGATGGTTACATAGCCCTCCAAACAACAAATACCTTTATTACTTGTTAAAACCCTAATTAATTTCTCATTATCTGGTGTTAGTTCAATTAGCTTCAATTATTTCTTCCTTAACCTAATTTGCATAGTTAAGGTTAATTTTTTGTTTTGTGTTAGTCCTTGCTCTTGCTTTGCTTATGGTTAATTAGGATTTTTGTTTCTTAGTTAGTTTTAATTGATATATTAGCTTGTTTGTTAGCCTTAACTATGTCAGATTAATCTAGGTTTAATTTGTGCTCGCTTTAACTTTATCTAATCTCAACTTCAACTTTAAACTCTAAAACCCTATCTCGGCATAGTCATGAGTGGAGAAATCACCCTAACTTCTCATGGAAGCAACAAGGTGACGATGTACAAGGGCAACCAAGGCAACATCAAGGCCAAAAACTGAGCTCAAGGTTTGAGGAAGATGTTCTTAGTAGGCTAAGGAGCCTAGATGAAGTGGTGAAAGATGTGTCCGCACATGGACAAATTATTGATAGGTGTAGACAAAGGGTAGATCAAATATCCTTGGCTCTCACACATTGTGAGGAGGGAAGACTTCCTTCCCAAACCATGGTGAATCAAACAATGCAAGTGGGCAATGGCATCCCCCAAAAAGTCTCCTATGATTCGCCATCAATGTAATTGCAACATGTGCAATAATATAAAAGTCCTCCGAACCCATATGCTCCTAACCACCACAACTTCCATTCAACTACCAATGGCCAAGGCAGTGGTAGAGCCACATGGTGGCCTCGATAGGCACGTTCCCAACCCAAGTCATGTAATTTTACCTTAATCAATGTATTGTTACATAGGATTTAGAAGAAAAATACACAACACCCTACTCGAAATCAATCACCAACATTTTACATTAACAGTGCCCTATCTTGCTAGATTTCCTAGGTTCGCCATCGGGATAAGGTGGGACATAATTATTATGAAGTTAACTCATTGCCACGTATGTATATCCCTAATCCTTGGCCAGAATAGGAAACTATTTGTATGTCATAGGTTTCCACCAGATGTTTGGGTGAGGCCATGGTCTTAGATGGCCCGAACTTAAGTCCACCATTAAGAATGGGATCTAATGGTTGATGGCTAGGTTTCTAAGCTCCCAGTCCAAGAATCTACCACAAAGTTGCGTAAACATTGATCGCGTAAATGTACTTCAATAGTGACTGCATGTAAGTTGTGAATATAAAAAAAAGTTGAACCTATCCCCTCAAACTCTCCAACTTCCCCAACATCCCTTGAAGATCTGACTTCTATAACTGGTAAAGTTTGCTAAATGTGCCATGGTAATAAGTGCTCCTTTTAAGACTTGTAATCATGTGAACTTATGTAAACATTATGAAATTACCCGTCAATGTATTGAAGAATTATTCAGCCAAATCATCATCCCTCTACTCTAGAAAAAAATGGTGAAATCAATAAACACATATTGGATCTTTGGAGTGAGATACCCCAAAGCTGATACCAAAGTCCATGGTATCTACATAAACTTAATTTAGTTATCATTCAATTTTCTTCCAAACATTTTTGCTTTAAAAATATACTTAGTGTGCATAATATTGAAAATAGGATCGTGTATTCCATAGAAAGCAGTGCCCATTGAATAGCCAGTGGAAGTAGACAAACCACTAATTACAAGATGCAAGACAAACTAAAGAAGAAAATATTAGTTGCATAAATACTAACATACCATGGAAACAAAAAATAAGGAAACATCTAAAGTCTCCCCTTCATGTTGGAATCTAGATTTCAATCATGGCCAACATGTTGCAAAAGATCGTGAATCAACCTCTTATTGGAAGTATGAGAGGTGTTATGAAGATACCAACTATTTTTTCAAGCATTTCAAGGAAAGTAATAATCTCATTTGCCATGGATGCATCCCTAAATGCCACAATCAACTCCAATACGCTTCATTCTTTTGTCGAAAACTAGGTGTGGCACTTTTCTATCACAATACACACAAAAAAAACATATATAATAGGATTTTTACTATCAACAAGGAGGCAACCCATAGTTCACTAGTAAAGGCACGCAATATTAAGATTGGATCAATTCATCATGCTTAGTTGTTTACTACGCCACATTTAGAAAGTGTGCTAGCCAAAGGTAGATATCTTCTTAAAGTAATTACCAACATAGTCAACATCATAACATTCGAATGTATTCAGATGATCATTTCTTAATAAAAGAGCCTCAACTAGAAAATTTATTTAGTTAACTCAATACATGATGAATCATATTTCAGAGGCACTATCTTGGAAGCCTAAGGATGTTTAGATACATAATTTTCAACCAATGTTGCTAAACATCTCTTAGCACCTCAAGAAACTTAATCAAATGATCACAAGCATGATTTCTAGCAAAAATTGTTTGTTTTCATCCAAGCATGCTTGTCATTTTTAAGAGATTTAAGGTTTATTTTTTATGAGATGGTGATATCCCGTTTTGGTTGAGTTGCCTCTATTCAGCAAAAATATATGATGTTTCGTAGATTTTTGGTGTCAATCATCTTATAATATGCCTCCTTGGTTCACTTAACCATCATGTATTACTACCAAATAGAGTGTTCCATCCACATGAATAATCAAAATGAATGTCCATGCATTACTAGTCTTGACGAAGTAGGCAGGGGCATGATGTGAGAATGAAAATCCAAGAGTACTCAAAACTTAAGATAACTTATCAAAATGTGACAATTGACTCTATTGTAGTCAAAATATAACCTTTTAAGTTAACTTTCCTTGAATACTTCCCGATCACATAACCAAGAGATTATGTTAAGTGCCCCCTAAAATGCAACTTATATGAAAGTGTTTTCAACATCAAGCTAATGAAGTCATCATGTATGATTCATAACAAGAGATGTGGAAATAATTTCAAAATAGTAAATGATAAATGTTTGGCAACTTGGCAAGCCTTAAGCCTTAAAGTGTTTAACAAAACAATGTGGTTCAAACAAATTGAGAAACAAAGTTCTTCTAAAAGTCCGAACATGGGTCCTTTGAAACGAGAGATGTAATGTTACCATGATCTTTAGGATGATTGTCAATATCAACTACATTCATGGAGGGTAGGATCCTACAATTGTAGCATGTTACTTTTTTGCTAGTATTCTCTAAGAATTGAGGGAGCAATTGGAGACTCGTTAAAGGAGATAACTAGGATAGGTAGAGGAACATTTGAAGAGGTTGGGGACACAGATACTGTAGAGAAAGAAATGCCTTCAAATGTGACAACAACACTACCATGTACTCTACAAGAAATGGGATCAAAACACTCATAACCCTATTGAGTGGAAGAATACCTAAGAAAGTAACAATGAATAACCAGTTAAGTATCAAGGTCATATTTGAGGTTTCGGAGAAAGCATAAAAAGACAAAAAAGACTCAAGTGTCAATGAAAATATTTATTCATGCAAGTAAAGGTGGAAACCATTTTGGAAAATAGATAAGACATGTGACTTACAAGGTAGTGGTTGTCAACTACATGACAATACCTTTTAGCAACATGCGTGTCAATCTCAAGTTACATGCTACATACATTATACAATATTATGTCCACTCAATAACTACATTTTGTTGAGGGTTTTAGGCACAAGAGTTTGTTGTATAAAATGCATAGAGGTACAAAGCATTTAAAGACCATGTTGCACATAAACATAAGCATTGTCCTTGTGACTAAACTTGTTGAGTAAACAAAAAGTGGTCCCTGATTTAAAGCCAAAAAAATGCTTAACACATAATAAATCTCATAGTGTTTGTTCATGAAATAAATCCAAGTAGCATGTGACCAATTAATAATAAGAGTGACAAATAGCACTTTTTTTTACAATTAGACTTACACCCTGGATGACCTAACTCTGCATAGCAGTATGCTTAGGAAACACCATATGCTGATCCCTCCATGGATGAAATGATTAACAATGAAAGAAGTGTAAATTAAGGTCTCGATAGATATCAATTTCAACGTGGAAAATGACCCAAACCTTCCACAAAAGGAGAGCAGGCGCAAGACTGGTACCAACTGCAACTAGCGAAGTCATTCTATCCTTTACATAGTATAAACCATCCTTGTCTTGATACGATCCACCAATCTTTCACTAGTACTACTGCTAAAATAACGTAAACAAATTGAAAAGTTGTTGCAATTCAATTTCTTCATAATTTTCCTATTTAAATTTGAATTAAATAAGTTAAGAAAAACTATAACGTATTGGAGGTAGTAGGGAAATTTAGCATTCCCTACACCAACAACGGTGAGACTAGAGCCACCAGCCAGTTTGCCCAAAGGATGGGAAGCAGATTTGGTCAAAATAGAGAAGAGGTCCTTGTTTCCAGTCATCCAAGCTCAACATTAAAAGTCCACTTTTCATATGCAGCGATGCTTGATGACAAATACAATCTAAAAGGGGCCTTTTGGCTCATATCATATGGAAATCCAGTGTTTATAGACATATTTTTTTTAAAACAAAACATAGATTGGAGGCCGATAGGGATATTTAACATCCCTTGCACCAACAAGGGTACAACTAGAGCCACCAGGCAGTTGGACCAAAGAATGGGAAGCAGACCTGGTCATGGTAAAGAAGAGGTCCTTTTTTCCTGTGAGCTATACGGCCAGAATACAAAATCCATTTTTCATTAGCAGAGGAAAGATGCTTGATGACAAATAGAATAATCTCAGGGGTCTTTTGTATGCGCGAGACGCTTGATCCAGCTGTTGAGTGTGGGCAGGATGGTATAAAAAAACTTTGATCCCTGGGGCAGCTTGCAGGGCCGGCGAACATGCGGTGATAGTTAAATCCTTGCATCCACTAATTCATTCCTTACACGGTACACGAAGCGCCAAAGCTAACTAATCTAAGTTATGTTTAATCCATAAAAATAATGAGATTTTATTTACGTTAGCCAAAAGCCCCCAAATATTGAGCAATCCTTGCCAAAGGAGTAGACCCATACGCCGCCTTGACAAGTTGTCCATCACACCCGTCTATAAAACGAGGAGTCAACATACTAGAAGCTGAAGAAGGGTACTCTCAGTCTTCGCCTTCTCAGTAGCCACTTGATTGGCCCACTTAAGCTTGCATATCTTCTAGCACTTATCTTTAGTGTAATTGTTGCAGTGAAAAATTGTAGTGCCAAGGAGCTGCGAGGGGATCCAAACAATGGCGAAACCAGAAAATTTTCTCAGGTGAGGCACCCAATAAATATGTAGTCGAAACGAAAATTGTTACTATTATTTGAAATATAACTTTCTCTTAAACACCATTATATTATGGATTAAAGAGAAGTTTCATATTCTATATGTTACAAAATTCATTGATTTTAATTTTGATTGTAATGCAACCAATGACCATCTAGTGTTTATGATTAACCGTTACATATTCCTATACATTCATGTGCGTTATACTAGTTTTTATGACGTCAGTAGGCTGCTTTGAATAGTAACGGACTTTGATTAACTCTAGTATGCATGTGATACTGTTTCACTGGGGAGCGGTTACAACTGGACCAGAAAAGCCGCTGGCTTGAGAATGAGGAAGGAGGGACACTAGTTATAAAAAAAGACATCTTCGGCACGCTGCTGGTAATAACTTGCACGTTTCCGAATTTTTCTCAACTAAACTCGTCAAACAAGGAGGGCACAAGGCTTGATGTCACGCAGATCATCTACTGCAGTTAAATTATTTAACAAACTTTTACCGGCAGATTGGGTAGGGCACGTGCCCTCCCATGCCCATATATAGCTCCGTCGCGGGATCCAAACCTGATTCCTAGGGAACGTTGCAACCTTTATCACATCTGCAACCACTACGCATGGCACAGGGTTGAGTTATATTTTGAACCCAAACCCAATCCAACCCGAAAGCGTAATAACCCCAAACTACGGTCGTTTCAAAATCAACAGCTATCACCTGACCCAACCAACTGGATCCGAAGTGTGCATACCCTGACCCAACCCAAACCTACATGCTGATATAGAATACTGAAATCACCACTTCCTATCACGTAGCACGCAGAAAATTGAAAACAGAACTACGAAACTAGTGTTGCATTCCTTTGAAGAGCAACATGTAATATACTTTATGAGGCAACATGTAATGTCAAATTCCTGCACCAAATTAAATAACATACAGCCTGTAGTTTCAATCGTCTGCGCCAGATTAAACAACATACTGGTAGAAGTATTCCAAGCTTCCATGCTCAGCGCGCAACAACACACTACACAGTTAGCTTCCACAAACAGAAACGCTCTGTGATTAACGACATGAAACGGAAAGGAAAAAAAAGTTGTCCCTTTGCAAAATGTAAGGAAAAATAAGAAACAAATCTCAGCACCAAGGAAAATTGATGAAGCGGCAACAGAAGGGAGAATGGAGAAGAGAAAATTTCTAATGTGCAATAAATACAGCAGAACCGTGTTTGGCTGCTGTTAGAAAAAACTTAAATCAGTCTTTTCTATCACAAATTGAAGTTATCCCATTATATGCGTGCAAATTATCTGCAGGAACGAGGCAAACCCTTCAATCAAAAGCACAATGCAAAATCCAGCTTGGTGTGGGTTCTTCAGTTTCACTCAATGTGCATGATCACCCACACCTAACCTGGGCATGTGGTTAGCATGACAACACCACCTGACAGTGAAATATTACAAGCAACTGAACAAATACCATGACTTGTGTGAGTTGCTTCAGAAAACCACATTTCTATCGATGATGCATTGGGTGTGCCAGACAGTGTCCAACCAGGCCAATCAAACAAAGACAAACACCATCCAGCTGGTTACTCTTTCCTATCTGCTCTCTACCTACCTCCCAAAGGCCTCCTCAAGTTGCTGTCTTATCAAATCCCACGCCACAGGATGAAGGACAGCAGCCCCAAACATACTTGTGGGCTCTAATTGCTCTTTCGCCTGTTGCCCCGCTCTTCCATTCTGCCCCTACTTTTCTAATGCCCTCATATGACTTGCTGACGCCGACTAACCATGTGATCAGTTTTAAGGGGAAACAAGAGAGAAAGTGGCTGCCATGGAATGACCGCAGGCAAAGGCTAGTCCAATTTGAAGCTTCTGGCTGCGTTTTTTCTTCATTAGGGCGGGTCGTCCTCTCCACAATCACCGCCGGTTGGATTGACGGTACAAATGGGAAGAAAGGGCGGGTTGGTATTGGATGTGTTATGTGTTAATGAGGACAGTGACGATGAGTGGGGTGGGCTGCGGTGAGTCAGGGTGGGGGTAGGGGCAGGGGTCTCAGGAGCAATAGCAGGCCACATCCCGAGCTTTGCCTAGAAGTCGTGGTACTCCTAGCAAAATGCACCACAAGGGCATTGAATCCAAAGGCAAGCTGATGTTGCAGTCTTGACCAGGGCTATTGGTGTGTGGCCAAAGAGGCAGACAGTGATAGGATTCATTACATCGCCGTAGGCGCCCTTGGGCGCATAGGCTGACTCGTTGATAGCAAAAACTTAGCCCAAGAAAGAATAATTCTGAAACGGGTTTATGTGCAACCCAAAACCCGAATAAGATCATAAAAACTCGTAATTTTTTAGTCAAGTCAGGTCAGGCTGGGTTTTTGCCAAGCCTAGCCACATCCATGTGCAGCCAAAGTAGTTGGTTTAGGAGGAGATGGGACATGTTTAATTCTGGACAAGCGTCTCTAAACATTAAAGTGGGCAGAGGATCAAAGGCAAGGATTTGTTGGCAAAGTGGCTCATAACTAGCAAGCAATGAGACGATGAACTCACATGGTGAGGTTTAACCTAGTTGTTCCTTTAATTGCTTCAGATCAGTAGAGAGGGGATGATGAGCATTGAGCTCAACCCATATCTCTACAAAGGTATCATAGTGTAATGCATAGGAAAAACGCTCATCCAATTGTAGAGTCTTCTGGTGCTTGCATAAATAAAAAACCAGGTTTGTATTGCCTTTATCATAGTAGACTATAGAAAGATGGTCAATGCTTCCTTGGCTATCTTGATGAAGAAAAGGTAGCTAGAAGGATCACAACTATTAAGAATCAAAGATAAGAACTGAGAAATCATTCTGCCCACTTTTTCCACTCACCCTTAATGGTGGCAAATGTTAGTCTTTAAAGGCGATGAGTCGGTGACATACTTAATGATGCAGCCAAAGGAATGGACATCAGTCTCAAAGGAGTGCACCTACAAAGTAAAGTCTTTTTCACTAAACTTAACGGTGGTCACACACTTGAGTTTTGTAGAAGATGGTGATGCCATGGTCTCAGCATGAACAAGCGACAAGCAGAAATAGTCATAGATACTTTCTGGCAAAGAAGAAGACGGGGGAAGAGAAAATAGATAGACTAAAAAAGATTGATGGAAGTTCTGAAGTTGATAGTATATAAACTGTCACAAAGCCGCCAGCAACGACTATGGACAGCAATAATAGTGGTGAGTGACATAGGTGATGTTGGCGATGGCAGATAACTAGGCATATCTGCAGTGGAAGACACTCAATCATCATAGAGTGCAGCAACGACACCAAAGATGGTTGACATGACCCGTGAGACAAACATGATAGGAGTGT
Organism: Alisma plantago-aquatica; assembly: GCA_963693085.1. Taxonomy (NCBI): domain Eukaryota; kingdom Viridiplantae; phylum Streptophyta; class Magnoliopsida; order Alismatales; family Alismataceae; genus Alisma; species Alisma plantago-aquatica. The sequence continues at coordinate 444,876,321 of OY856412.1, read as the reverse complement.
TAAAGAGTATATATTAGCCTATTTAGTTAACAGGTTAATTAGTTAGTGGGCTTTTGTATCTCAGCCCGTTTAGATTACTTGCGTTTAAGTCTTAGGGCATCTCCCCTCTCCTATATAAAGAAGAGGACGTCCAATCTTGTATTCATCCCATTCGATTCAATATAATCTTATTCTCAACTTGGCATCAGAGCGGTGAACAAAAACGGCGGCGTGAACAGTAACTCCGTCGGTGAACAGTACGACGGAGTGAACAGTAACTCCGACGTGAACAGTACGGCGGGGTGAACAGTAATTTCTGCGTGAACATAGCGTGTTCGCTCCTGAGAGAAACCTAGCCACCGTCCCTCCTCCCTCTCCTTTCCGGCCGCATGCAGCCCTAGCCGCCGCTCGTCGTTTCCAGAGAGCAACCGAAGGGAAGAACACCCGCCTGCGAGCAGCCGCCGTAGCCATGGTTTAGGCCGGCCGCCCTCCAGGCACATCCCGACCTCCATGGCTTCTCCTTCTCTTTCTTAAAGATTTAATTTTTCTTTTCGTACGCCGACTATCTCCATCCCGATGCATTCAACAGCCATAACCGCCGGCCTCCAAGCAGCCATCTCCGCGCCTTCGCCGCCTATCGACGCCACTATAACCATCTAGCAGCAGCATCGTAAGCGCCGACAACCGCAGAAGCAGCAGCCATCATCGCCATCAAGCAGCAATCAGCCACCGTCAACCTGCTACCCGCCGTCCAGAAAGATCTCAGTACTACCGAAGTCAACTCGGTAGTACCGAGTTCTGCACAAGCCATCTCCTGACGCCCTCAGCATCAGCCTTCATCATCGCTCGTGGAGAGGCTCCGCCCTTGGCTCCGCATGCATCCTCTTGGCATGCAATATCTCCGGAGCCGTGCAAGAGACCCTTTGTCATCTCCTCGGTTACGACCAAGTGCTACATCAACTGAGTGACATAATCCGGCCATTTTTTTTACTACATCCCACAAGATGATGCTCTTGATCACCTTCCCGACTATCTTCATCACTCCACCATCACCTTCCATCTATATCTACTCCCAGTTATTAATTCCCCTCATATTCATTATGCCTATTCGGATCCTTAATCGGTCATACCTTTGCTAATCGGATCCAAGTTTTAGCCTGATCGGATTTTTCGGGATTAGATCCATTTATTTTTCTATCCGGATTTTACATTGACCCATTTAGCATATTCTCTCCAGTTATCGGTTTCATTCTGCACATATTACACATCTCCATATATACAAAATTCTCTCAAATCCACCAATTCCTTTCCCACCCACCCATATCATGTGTGTATCCCTTTCCATAGTACGGGGGGGTCATATATCTATTTCTCCACACCAAACACTCACACTCGTCGTATTTGGTGTGCGGGGGGTAGAGAGGAGAGGAAGAGATGAGAAGAGAGAGTGTGTGAGAGAACATGTATGAGAGAGAGTATGAGAAGAGATGATATGTGTATTTAGGCTATATATGTTTCAGGCTATTATCTTCATGGAGCTTCACATTGTTCAACACATTCGTTCTCTACTTCCAGACAGCATTGAAGGATCTTCATTCAGCGTCAACACCGAGCTATCCGCATTCGTACCGTGTTATGTACGTCAGGTGTTGATGGTGTACTTCTTCAGCTACATTTACATGAGATAGATGGGTGCTTCTTCAGATTTTCAGAAGCTCAGCAATCCTGTCAATCTACTTCTGCAAGGTTGATTCATCCAGTTTATCTTCACTGAGTTGCTTCATCACGTCTTCTCCGAGCCGCATCTGTTATTTCGACATCACCTGTTGTTGATCTACTTGGGACTTTCCTTGATGGATGATATCTCCTTTCCTGTCAAGCCCCTAAGGTTCAAGTGACGGAGTTATGGTGCCTGCATCGTATCACCAGCATATCGTCCGTCCGTGTTCGTGCCACATTATGCACGTCTTCTCAGACGCTTTGAAGACACCACTACTACTACATCATCATTGAGAAATCCGCGTTCGTGCCGCGTTAAGTACGTATTCCAGTGAAGTTGTCGTGGTCGTGGTATGGATGATCGTCTGCTCCAAGTGGCGAATTACTGTTGCAGTATTCAGGTCTCATTTCAGATGTTCTACATTCCAGATGCACTCCAAAAGACATTCATCAAAGCTTGAGGATCTCCAGTCTGCATAATACAATTTCAAAGAAGAGGCATTGTCACCACGTGGTTCAGGGGGAGTATCAAATTTTGTATGGGGAGTGATATTTATCTTTTATCTTTCATTTATCATTTCTTTTATCGTTTTATCGAGTCTTGTAACCTCCAAACTTTGGACATGTGTTTCACCCATGCTCTAGCTTGAGGGGGAGTGTTAAAGAGTATATATTAGCCTATTTACTTAATAGGTTAATTCGTTAGTGGGCTTTTGTATCTCAGCCCGTTTAAATTACTTGCGTCTTAAGTCTTAGGGCGTCTCCCCTCTCCTATATAAAGGAGAGCGTCCAGTCTTGTATTCATCCCATTCCATTCAATATAATCTTATTCTCAACAAGGAGCATGAGAGCTTCCCCTTTAAAGCACTGTGCAATGGAGGCACCTCGAGAGGCCATATTGGCACAAGGCAGAAGAAGAGTGGCAAGCCAATCAAACCCAGTGGTAACAAAGATGACCGAAGAGCCTCATGACCACGATGGCAGGATCTGTGGTGAACAGCAGTAGCAGCAAGAGAACGACCATTAAAGCATGTTAGCATCAGAAACTACAGTGCACATGGCTGCGCTGGAAACACCAGAAGGGTACTGACGCTATTGTTTGCAGGCATGCAGGCCGTAGCAGGAAGCAGCCATGTCTTTTGACTTCTCACCAGCAGCAGCCTAGGGTCACACAGCCGTAGGAGAGAACCGTAGAAAGAGGGAGAAGGCAGTGGCGGTTGGGCTTGAGGGAGAAAGGAAGAAATGAAAACAACAGTTGGGTTAGAAGAGAGAGAAAGAGATAAAGGATATAGGATAAAAATAGGAAAATGTAATTACTGCATTGAAGAGAAAAACATGAAAACAAATAAAAAATAGAAAAATATCTCCATATATGATAGATATAGTAGTTCAACTTTACAAGAATATCAAAAATGAATAACCAGATTATTCACAAGTTTGCCCAACTGCATTCATTCGAAGGGTTTGCATGAGAAGCTTAATCAAGCCAAGTGTTGTGTGTTTTAAAGGTGGGCATTGTTTGCCTAATCAACATATGATAACAGGCAATAAATCAACTTATTATGAACTAAGAACTCCATCATTATTTACTTAATTCTCTCCTTTAAGCAACAACATTTTTGACAAGATTTAACAGTTTGTTTGGTAATTGATGATTTTGCTAGATAGTTTAAGCACAACAAATACAACGGAAATCGTAGATGGTAATAGATGTAGCACTTTCGTGCTAGGACTATAAAAAGTACTTTTTCTGGAAACATGGGATGGTTTAGAATTTATTGTGGATAAGGGTTTTGAGCGAACTAAACTGTGTCACTTGGTTTGAGGCCTTAAGTGACCAGGTTCAGTGGCAGACAAAGGAAATTGCTTGTTTTAGTTGTTGTCATAAACATCCATCCAGCCCAAGGGGTTTTCTAGCACACCAATTCCTTTGTGTGGGTTATGGTCTCTACTTTTGGGTCTTAAAGTTCATAGTTTAAGTCATAATGTCTAACTAAGGATTACCGTTGAAGACTCTAGTGTTAGTGTGATGACCCTAATGAATGGGGCATTTACCCCAGATTCTATATAGAAATTTAGGAACGATGTTATCCTTATTAGAGTCTTAATTGTGTAGGCCCTCTTGCTTATTATTGGGCGTGATTGACGTGTGGACCATAGAGCTATTATGAGCTTGAACAGAATACAAAGAGCTAAAAATTCAACTAGTATGTAACACAACAAAAATGGTACTACCACAACCAAAAACGATGTGCCCGACTGCAAGGTAGTATGTCACACGGCAAGGCGTAGATATTGGCGCCAAAATATGAGAGGGTGGTATAGCATTGTTGTGTCACGCGTTGATTGGTGTTTTCAATCTAGCACAAAGGATATAGTGACGGATTGGTTCTCGACACAACCCCAAAACCTAATTGACAAATGCAAAAACTACATCATTTGCACTACCACTGTTAATGAGGGTTGTAGACATTTTTTTGGAAGCCAGGAGGTAATTTCATTCATCCTACCCTCCTCATGTAAGCAAACATAGCATCAAGGTTACACCATTGCTCAAAGACCAGCAAAGATACAACAAAACACAATAGGAAACATGACTCAGAAAAGTCCCCAACGGACTGTGAAAAGGCCTACCAACCTCAGGTTTACAGCGCAACTTTTCACAAGAGGTTCGGCAAAAAAAGGAAGCTAAGCATGAATCCAAGTCCTAATGACGTAAGGTATACCTCTCTTCTCAAGGATCATCATTCCCCTGATCCTCATGGGAAGGATGAAGAGTTCCTGGATGATCTGAAGATCATCAAACTGCTGGACCCATTTGCTAATCTCAAAAGGGATCAAGTTGACAACCTTCGGAACCCAGAAACCCACTATACAGAAATCCTCCATTTTCTTGATCTCTGTATGCACGCACCAAGGTGGAACCGTAGAACCCCCAAAAAGGTCAAATAGAAAACGATCATCCACCTCAATCCTAAAGATATTGAGATTATGATCCTCACACACCTTCAAGGCGACAATTAGAGCTTGAACACCCGCATCCAGGTGCATATGAGCATTCAACCAAGTGCTGAAGGCCATCACAAAGTCTCCAAGGGAGTTCCTAATCAACCCCGCCATCCATCTACATCTCCCCCCTGCCTCCTCTCTCAAACCCCCAAAGGTAAGGTTCAGCTTGAGGTTTCTTAGGTCAGGCAGGTACAATCTAAGCAACTCCAGCTTCCTAATCTTCACGCTAGGGGGACGAAGATCGGTATCCCTTACTCTAGCATAGAAGCACCCCTCGTCAGCCTTGTCAAAGCACATTTTTTTCGCTACAGAGATCCACCATGCGTAGGATATCCTCCCATATCCTATCAGCCCCTACTCGAGAGTTCTTATACCTAGCTCTACATCTGAACCTCCAAATGGACCAAATGATGAGGTTTGGAAGGAGACGACATAGCCAGCCTCTAAAGCTGGATAAAGTGTTGGATCTCCCAAAGAGGCCGACATATGTCCAACACTCTCAACCTTAGAGCAAAAGAGGCCGACATGGGTTAGACTGTGGAAGCTCGTGTGTGAATAGCACACATATTGTCTGATCATGGCAGATCTCCACATTGCCACTAGGCTCGTTGCATTAATGCACATCATTAATGCACATCCTCATACTCCTTATCCTCTTTTTTGGCATCGGACGTCATGCTCATCATGCGACTAGGCCATTGGCTAGATCAACATTAGCATTGGCATGAGAAACACTACACCCTATGAAGCACGGATATGGATACAGACACAGATACAGAGAACGGTTCAGATACATGTACAAAAGTGGATACATCGAAATGTATTTTGAAGTTAAACATGTGCCTTTTTCATTCATAAATATGCAAATTAAGGCCATCTGATTTCATCCAAAGATAAATATAACTAAAAAGAAATCATCTTGGACATGACACTTTTCGATCTTTTGCTTTTTCTTTAGGTGTTCAATAATGAAGTATGGGCAAATTTTGATCCCTTTGCATGGAATCTTTACAGTGCGATTTTTCCCAAGTATATGATCCATGTACTCTATGATGACATTGTTATAAAAGCCGATGGAGAACCTAATGACTAAAATCTAAGACTAATTATCAAGATCTAAACTAATCTAAAATAATTATTCAAAAAGGAATAATATTCATCAAAAGACTCCAATCATCAAGTCTATTTTTCTGAGAGCATTACAAAGACTATATATAGGTGTTTAAACCCAACTCACTAGACAACTAGCCAATATGGGACTAAACCACATGCTTTACAAGACAAACTGGGAAAATATCAAATAACCACTAAAACACAAGACAACTGATAAAACATTATAGAAACTACTAAAAAGACTATTAAAAGGTTAAGCCCGTCCTCATCAATAACATTCACTATTGCCACCCTTTCATGCTTCCAATATTATAATCACACATTTCCACAGAGGTGTCTAAACATCTCACGAAGTTGTGAGATGTGTCCTTTAATAATAGAGATGAAACGATTAGTGCATATCGGATACCATAAAGCAGAAACAAAGATATAGCTCAAGGAGATGGATTATGTGACTCACATGAGGGGGAAAAAACCTAAGCATTAGGCGGAAAAAAACATATGAGAATTTTGACAAAAGCGAGACGATAAGAGATATTCTTAGCAACATAATACAAGATATTGTATTAACATTGTAATGGATCAAAATCGTAACAACAAGCACCATAATGTATTCATATCGTCAACTTAATTTGGCCACTGCCATGCATACGATCCATAGTCTAGAAGGGGTTTATTTGAGTAACTAAGTTTATAAAATAGTGCATCTGTAGATTTATAATTAACATTCAACCTAATTTCATTGTAGTTCCAACTTCTGCTTTTAGTTTGTGCATCAAAGAGTTCTAGAAAAATTTAGAACTAACATCAGTTAACAGAATAGTCTCAAGAACTCGAAACTAACAGTAAATTAGTAACATTAGGTTACTAACAAGTAATAGTAAGTAACTTTCAGTAACAAACCAACAATAGTTTTATTAGAATGTCAATTTGTTTTATACATCAATGTTGTCTAGATCCATAATTACCATACACATTATTTTCTGTGGTAACTAGCCCCAACACACCAACTTTTAAAGAAAAATTATAATGAATTTAGAACTAACAGTAGTTAAACATAGTGACAAATTAAATCAGATTTATGTATGCATCTCTATATAGATGGGTTGGGCCGTATCCACGTAAGTATCCCAGATGTATCCACGAAGTATACACTCTTTAAAATGTGAAAATAGAAATCAAAATATGTCTGGAAAGTATCCAATACTTATCCAAGGAGTACTCGTATCCAACATGTATCCAGTACAAGTACAACACCTATTTTGGAATATCCGTGCTTCCTAGCTTGGCAGGTACTGAAGCAGTCTTTGTTGAGGACGTGCAAGTTGTTGGTGTGAAGGAAGTACTACCAGACTACCAGTGGTCGCAGTAGATGCAGTTTGAAGTTGCCAAGTGGGCTTTGAAGAGGACGTACAAGTTGTTGGTGTGAAGGAAGTACTACCAATGGTAGTGATGCAGTCTTACCTATTTTGGAGTATCCATGCTTCCTAGCTTGGCAGATGCAGTCTTTGAAGAGGACGCACAAGTTGTTGGAGTAAAGGAAGTACTACCAATGGTCACTGTAGATGCAATTTGAAGTTGCCAAGTGGGCTCTCTAGCGGAATTACGACGCCAGTATTTGTGTTGGGTTGCAACATGTAAGGCATCCTCCATGCACAAGATGTCAAAGGTAACTAAGGAGGCAATAATTGGGAAGGGAGACCATGGAGGAACATCATGATCGTTGTGATGCCATCTCAGCTGACTTTTGACTTGTTAACCAAATCGTCGAATTTGCACGTGTACTCGTCGACTAAGCCAACACCCTACCCCATATTACATAGCTTGAGGCATATCCATCGTCATGTCGATCTAGATGTTCATGCAGCAAATGGTGTGTAAGCCATTCCCATCACGCGAGAGCAGTACCTAACAATGTTGCCTCGACAAATAGCATTCGATGTTCCTCTGTCCTGGTGCCTATAGAAGAATGCCTCAATGTTGTGCAACCAGTCATAAAACTCGTCAGGATCGCCAAAGTCATGGAAATCAAGAACCTCAATTTCTTGATTAATATGGATGAGGTCATGTGGAAACATCAAGGGCAGCTTGTCGTGTATTACCTTGTTGATTTTCCTATTGTGGTTGTTGCAGTTGTCTAGTTGCAAAAGGTACTCCATCCACTAAGCCAAATTATTACCATATCTTTGGTTTTTGTAATCTTCATCCTCTCAGCCAAATTGTTCACCATATCTTTGATTTTTGTAATCTTCATCTTCTCATCCAAATTGTTCACCATATCATCAATTTTTGTAATCTTTGTGTCCTATGTTGCAAACCAAGCGTCAAGCTCGACAATTTTGGTGTTGAAGCCCCCACTTGGCACCATTGTGGATGTCGATGAAGTTAGGTCATATTCCAAAATTTTAAAATATAGGCCCACAAGTTTTTACATTGATCGTTTGTTGTATTTGAACATACTAAGATATTGTAGTCGGCTATATATGTTGCGGATGAAATGCAAGGAAGGGGCGAATGCCAAGAAAATTTGAATTTGGGGCCAAAACCCTATTATCATCTACTTCCGCAATGAAATCGCCTGCTTTTTTATCACCCTGGAGCTTCCTGCTCCTAGCTCGTTCAATAATGGCCAATGTGGCCCTAGAGGGAGAAAGGTGGGGGCATGGCATCCCTAGGGAAGCAGAACTTGCCCTCCCAAACCTCCCTTTGGTCGCTTGGCGTTGTGTCAAACGTAGGTTGTCACCCCATCTTCGCCCCTAGGAGAATGGGGTTTGGGGGCCAGTAAAGGCCTTGTAGCAACAAAGGCCTATTCTAGAGGACAATTAGGATCTTGGGGTAAAAGTGGGAGGGTCAAAGTCTTAGAAGTGGTTGTCGAGTTGGCGCCCGTTGTTGTTGGATGTTCCTATGGTCACAATATTATAGGATAGTAATATAGCACAGGCTGACAAAGAAAACGAGGAATAAGAAGAAAGGAGAGGAAGAGAGGGGAAGAAGGGATCACGTGAAGGTGGAAGGGAAGAGTAGGATGTCAGGCTGTTGGGAACGGATTTGCGTGGTGGTAATCCGTGGAGGAGGGAATCGTGAGGATGAAGGGGAAGAAAACAATGTTGATAAACTATTCTATTACGCACAACCATTCTTTTTTATGGTTGGGATCAATCCTAACTAAGGTTTGGGATTGATCGATGGTGAATGATAGGTGGGCTTAGGTCGGACAAAGGGTTTGGTTGTTTATCGGGCAAGGGTCAGGGGATCTAGACCTAGGGTTTAGATCTAGGGTTCTAATATCAACTAATAGGGAACCAATTCCAGGATACTCATAATTCATATACTTAATAGTTTGTCTGGACACGTACCCCAAGGCTAGTGTCTATAATAGAAGATGGACACCTTAATTATAGTGTCAAATGGCAATAACCACATGATAATCAACTAATTAAAACTTAATTAAGCTACAAAGATTTGAGCTTGCCAATCAGACTGTAGAATATCAATTAAGCTCCCCAAATAGCAAAATCAACTGCAAATAGAAGCAAAACCCTAATTTGAATCAATCAATCGACCCAATCTTCATAATGGATCAGGAGTACACGTTGTCTTACATTAGGGTCTCTATGTACTTAACCTCTCTCTTCCTATCTTGTGCATGTGCTATATCATACCACACACCCTCTTATATTAGGAAACTCTTGTTAACCTTTCCACTAGCTAAAATGGTATCAAATCACACAGATTTGTCTCACCCCATCTAGAGTCGCCCCTCTTTCCTCCCTTCAAATTTTTTAAGGTAGGCTCCCCCATTCAGCTTCGGGGGTTCAACCCTCCATTATGAGGACACCAAGCAGGGCTTGTAGGAGCTACAACCGTTCTTAGTGGAAGCAGTGGCCACATATGTTGATCATCACATCTAGTAGAGTCATTAGACGCCGCTCTACGAAGTGTCGTAACAACCAAACGTCGCTCATAGAAGGAGCAGTAGCCACCGTCGCCATTTCTAGGAGCAGCTCAAGCAACGGTCACTCCCTGAAGGAGTCACAATCGCCACATCCCCTAGGAGTCACATCAACCAGTGACAATGCTCTAGGGAGGAGCAACGAGAAACACTTACTACTCCTCAAAGGAGCAAGCGGGATCGTTTTAGCTCCCAAAACAACCCGCAAACACCATCGCGGGTCCATGTCACAGCAGTAGGAGTCACCTCCTTGGGCTCGGTCCTCTTCTTGGGCCACTTCGCAGAGACATCTTCAACTTCAAGTGTGACTGTTTAATCCGAGGTTGCTTTCTTCTATCCTTGTTCTACTCAAAGGGGGGACTCTCCATCTTTATCTGTTTCCTTTACGTGTCAGTCCCCGAATGCATCGATGGGTGTTTCTATAGATAGTTGATCATATACTCTTATCTAGGGATGAGCATCGGGTTGGGCCGGCCCGATCCGACCCGCGACCCAGCCCGCATAACCCGATCCAGACCCGAACCCGGTTTACAATATGGGTGAGCCGGACCTAAAATTTAAACCCATATTTTATTTGGGCCGGGTACGGGCAGAGGTAAACCCAGGCCCGAAAACCCGAATACCCAGATTATATTTTATGTACATTATATACCTATACATTTATCTTTGTCTTAAAAGAAAAACATACAAATTTCTTGATGCAATATGTAGTATGTACCTAACCAATGGCAACATGGATACTATGCAATCAATCAACATGATTAATGAATTCATACTAGTAAGATAACCATCATTGACATGAATAGACATACTTGATTTCTTTATTTTGATCTCATTGTGTCCACATATAGGAGACGAATGATCTTTTGCTCAATGCATAGTAGATTATGCTCATCTTTTTACTCATATGCCCACATGTAGGAGACAAATGATCTTTTGTCCTTCCAAAACCCATTTCATTGTATATACATATAGGATGAGGAGGCAAAAAGGCACAACATTGTGGACTCCATTGATTTTTTACTTCTCATACATTCACATGTACCAAAAAATGATTTGTTATTCTTTCAATATAGTGTATATACATTCTTTTGAAGGTTTATCACAAAATACATATCACAGTAATTTAGTTTTCATGTTAGCAAGTTAGATCTAGTAAAATTTGGTATGCTCATTCGATGTTATATGGGAAAACCCGAATCCGGCCCAAAACCCAGCATTCTTATATGGGCCGGCTATGGGCTGACATTTTTCAATTTTATCCGGGCCCGAACCCGGCCCGTGGCCCGCTTTAAAATGTGGGTTTGGGTTTGGGAAAGGCAAAACCCGGTATAACCCGGCCCGATGCTCATCCCTACTCTTATCCCTGTCACAATGCATCATTCTTGTGGTAGTGTTTCTTCCCTCTTACTACCGTGCAACATACTAGTAATGTTCTCCTAATTAAATTTTTGTGCTTCATTATGTTTAGTGCTCTGGTGCTATATTGCTATGCCTCGGTCTGATAGCTCTATTATTATACAGTCATGCTTCCACTCTTGCAATCAGCTTGTTTTCAAAGTGTCAAACGACAACGTCTCCTCAATCGTTGTATTGATCCAACAATATCTTTGTAATTAATATTACTGGTAGCACTATCAAATCTCGATTAATATTGTTTACACCTTATTGAGTCTAGAAATAAATTCAAGATATAACTCAACCCGGAGATGGTGACAACTGGGGCCAAGACAACAACCAGTCGATTACTACTTATAGTTATTGAATAACAAGGAAACATCGATTTTGCTAATTACATTTTTCTATGGCAACACCAAGGAATCTAGGATGTTGCAAAGATGTTTTCACACGAGAATGAAATGCTCTTTTCATCAACAATATATGGGACAAGTTGTCAATGTGAACTTAGGTGAGAAGACGCTGGAAGAAGATTCTAAAGGTATACAGACTCTGACTCGCCAAACTAACTTTTTGCATGTCTCTGTCGAATCTTGGACCAAGGAACGTAAAGGCCACATCACTGCAATATTCCTCAACAACCTTCATCCCAAGTTCACTCCTATTCACGTCATCATCCTTACGGTGTGTTTGGATGACTGGATGGTAAACAAACATGATAAAAAGGAAGAGATGAGAAAACGAGTAGTGTTGCAAAGGAAAATAATTTCAAGTCCTACGTTTGGGTACAAACGACGAAAAAAATTATTTCAACTGACATCAAAAACACAATGCCATAATTAGTTATGACAGTTGTCTCCGCAGAAGGGGGTGTATCACCACAAGAATAACATATATGGGAAACATAGTCACATGGCCAACAATAAAAGTCAAATTTGATTGCCTATTTTTTTACAGAGGAATGCCTTGACGACAACATATATACCATTGAGTCGAAGCCCACAGAGGGAGTTGATCTGGATGGTTGAGCAACAAAGTTGGCTATAGTTGTTCGCAACTTGTATCATTTTTCAGTGCATGCAGATTTAGAAGTTAGGTGGTTGTGCATGCAGCGCCCAAAGATAAAATTTGGACAATCTCGCACCACTCGAAGGTGGACGCAAGAAAAGAGTCGAGGGTTGAGAAGTCAAGTTTGTGGCTTATTTCACACTACACCTAGGTGGAGTGTGGTATGACAAAGTCCCACTGGGTTGGTACTCTTATGTCGTTGGAGTACTATATTGATTCCTTATTTGCCTAACCAAATGTCAGATTTCACATAATAGTGTGATTTGATTCCTATTCCATCTGAAATCCTACACACCATGCATGGCTTAGTGTTGATCAACTTCCCTCTTGATAATATATATGAATATGCTTGACTCTCACAGTCTAATGTACAGCCAATCATCGCAGGGCCTTTGGAGGCGCACATAAGGGTTGGCGGTGTTGGTTGAGGCAGTGATCCAAGCAGCCTCAAATGCATTTTTTCTAAAAGTTGGAACATACATAGGATTGGTGCTACGCAAACATGGCAGACAATGAGGTTATTTCACAACACATTAACTTAGACAAATACTACTAAAATCCTTTCTGATACTCATTAATTGTTAGAAAATATTGAACAGCCAGTCCACACCTCTCAACGGCTTCCTCTAGTGAACCTCTTGCTCTCAGACAACCTTCTTCTCTACAACTTTTGTTGCCTCAAACCAAGGTAACAATAGACCCTCCATGTTTACTACCCACTCAAGCTATAATTTCGACTATAGGGCCACTCATCACATAACCAGTATGAAAAATATTATCTTCTTCTAATGCCTATATCCCTCACACCTATGCACTTTAGCAGATGATACAGTTAAACTTGTTAAACAATGTGGCAATGTTCCATTATCCTCCACTCTTCAACGAAAATATGTTCATGATGTGCCTAACTTTCCCTTCAACTTGATGTATGTTTCTAAACTCGTCGATTCTCTTAAATGTTATGCAACCTTTGGACCCACTAGGTTTGTATTGCACAATTGGGCAGGGCTCGAGGGATGGTGATCCATACTGCTCCATGATACACCTAAAAAATCACATTTGACATCCCTCATCACTATAACTTTCATCGGTGATATGGACACCCTTCCCTTGATAAGTGAAGATTCTTGAACCTTCCCTTTCATTTGTCTCTAGTGTACCATGTGATTCTTGTTAGTTCAGCAAGCAAGCATCATCATTTGTCTTTTCATGCTTGCAGTAAAAAGCAATCTTATGCACTCTTAGGTTTTAGTACATAGTGATGTGTATAGTCCTTTTCGCACCATGAGCTGTAACATGGCTTTACTTGATTAAATCCCTCAAATGATATTTTTTCAATGATGTGTATGTATCATAAGATGGTTTTTGTTTAATACAAAACCAATATTAAAACCCTTAAGACTGGCAATGCCTAAGAGTAGGCTCAGTCTGCCTTTTTTGTTGTCAAAGTGTCACAACATTTTATTAATGATATCGTGCCCATATTCCTCAATAGAACATAGTAGCAAGCACAAGAATCGCCATCACCTAATGATTACTCTAACCTTAGCTATCCATGTCCATTTACCCAAATCCTTTTGGCTATGAAGTAGTTTTGATGCATGCATATTATCAATCGCCTACCCTCCTCAGTTCTTAGGGAAAAACTTTTTATACTATGGTTCAACCCAAGAAAGATCCATTTTCACTTCCAATTTTGGTAATGCATGGCGAAAACATAGTATTTAACTTTATTTTTTCTTCCATCTATAGCCAAGGACCTAAGTGCAATTTGTCTACTTATTTGTACTTCGTTGTAAGTCGTAGTAGTTTTATTTGATTTTGTATTTGTTCGGCAATTTATGCAATTGCCTCAGGTCTAGGGTTTCATAACTTTTGTTTAGAAACCAGTCTTGGCGGTGTCCCACGTCATTGAATATGAATTAGAAATTTGATAATGTGTTGTCTCCTTCAATCCCCTCTTTCTGATGTGTTCTGCATCAATCAGTATCACAACCAAGACCTAGATTATTAAGATATGGTTGGTTCTTCCCCTTACTACTTTTCACACCATCATCTTCTTCCCTGATACGGCGTCTTCCCTTTCCCCCTCATGTGTCCCTATGTGCCTCCATGCGCCAGCGCCAACTACACGTAGCCGAAGTCTAAGACCTTACCCAGAGCCAACCACCCACCACCCAAGATCCGTCAAGTATAGGCCCCATTTCCCATTCCGCTCTGTGTATTCCTCTTACTATTAAGATATGGTTGGTTCTTCCCCTTACTACTTTTCACACCATCATCTTCTTCCTAGATACAGCGTCTTCCCTTTCCCACTCCTGTCTCCCTTCGTGCCTCCCTGCGCCAGCACCAACTGCACGTAGTTGAAGTCTAAGACCTTACCCAGAGCCAACCAACCACCACCCAAAATCTGCCAAATATCAACCCCACTTCCCATTCCGCTCTGCGCATTCCCCCACACATGTGAACCTTGACTCGTCCCCCCGCTACCCAACATCACTCCTAACCTAATGTCTGTGAACACCAACCATGTCACCCTCTGTCCTCCACCGCACACCAGCCCAAGAACCCCCCTCCCGTCTCTCGCTTCTGCTTTTCCCAATGGCCTCCTGACTCATGTACTCTCCTCGTTGACACTTGACTCTAGTGCCCAACTGACGCACATGATGTTCCCCTCATGAAGCCAACTGATGCACAAATCACACACACCCTCCCATCCTTCCCCTTCTGCTCCCCCCTTCCATTATTCCCCACCCATGTGACCTTTGTTGGCTAAATTGGACATTAACATACCTTTTGCTTTGATGATGACAAACATTTCACACTTGTGAATCTAACATGTTATTTGAGTATTTCAGGGTTCAAAGGAATAAGGAAATCCTACTAAGTGGGAAGATGAAGATCAATGCAAATTGAAGATCAAATGTGCTTGATTGTATAAATTTTCATGATTGTACTCAAATGTAAACACTTGTACAAAAAATATAATGTAGAAGTACTTAGACATCATGTAAATCAAGTGTTAGATCTTCCCTACCCACTTATAACCCTTAGATAGGTTTCCCCCAAAGTTAGAGTCACCAACACACATTGAAACACACTTAGTATGTGATTCAAAAGTCTAGATAAGGGACACTTTCGGTCGAAGTTCTTATCGACCGAGAACCACCTCAGTCGAACTTGAGAGCACTATTCAACAACTTACACAATTGTGCTCTAAAATAATCTTCGGTCGAAAATAATCTCGACCGAGCAAGCTTTGGTCTAAAGCTTGTGACTGTTAGATTGAGTGATCAGTAGTTGGGAGTTGAATATAAACGTTGCAATACTTTTGCCTTAAACTCAGGCTCGGTCGAAGAAAATCTCGACCGAGACACAGTTCGATCGACCAAATTGTCGACCGAGCAGGATTCTGGATTGTTCTTTTCAAATACGAACAAATTAGCAATTGCTAGCCAACTAATGTACGCCTAACGGCTAGTTAAGCACTAAGAACACTCTAGACACTCCCTACAACGTCCCTAATCACTTGTAAACCATTCCTATAAATAGGAGAGGCCTTACACCCAAATCACTACTTGTATACACAATACCTAAGCTACACTAGAGTATTCACTATTGAGAGCAATCAAGCTAAGATTCACTTGTTGTCTTCCTCCTTGTGCTCTAGAAAGGTGTCCTATAGCTACAATCTCCTAGCCACCACACATAGCCACGTTCATCCTAAGTGGATAGGAGATTCTAACGCTTGATATAGGATCAAAGCGTTGTGCAACATTGTTGTATTCCTTTCTTCCAATCCCCCTTCACAGGTACGAGTTGCAATTGATCCTTGGCTAGTCAAAGATCGTGGAGTCTGCTTGAGGGAGCACCAGTGAAGCTACTTCTTTGTGGAGAAGGTTGCTACGAGAGGAGCTTGAGATTACTTCAAGGAAGGCTGCTTCAAGGGAGGTTGGAGCTACTTCTAAAGGAAGGCTATCTCAAGGTGGTGGAGCTACTTCTAGGAGGTGAAGGCTGCTCCAAGGACTTGAAGTTACTTCAAGAAGGCTGCTTCAAGGAGGTTGAGGCTACTTCAAGGAGAAGGCTACTTCAAGGGTGTAGAAGGTGATTGTATTTTGTATAACATCCTTGCAAGGTAATAAAATAAATCACTTTCAAAATCCCAATCGAAAACAATTGGGTAGTGGACTGACTACCTTTGATTTCAAAGGTAGGAACCACTCTACATCCAAGTGTCTTCCTTGTTTCCTCCTCCTTTGGTTTGATTGTTTAATTAATTTTATAGTTCCAAAAAGCTCTATTCACCCGCCTCTAGATCTTTCAACCTTATGTTTCTCCACCACTGTAAAAATACCTTCCCTACTACCGCTTTCAGCCAGAGCAGATAGGACTCCTATCCCCAGTCCCAATCCTATCCACCCTACATGCTGACCTCTCCACTCCCAACCGACCCAATTGTTTCCCTGGCCCAGCCATCCAACCCCCCTGCGCTTCCAGCCCCTGCCTCTTATTAGGGTTGTACGTATAATAGTAGATATTGGTGGACCGGACCCGCTATTCAGTCCAAATCGATGGACCGGACCGGCTATTCTGTCCGGTCTGGACTTGGAGTGACTCGACTTTCGGTCCAATCTTCGGTGCTCTATTTTCCCTAAACTTGATCCTTGGTCCCATTCGGTCCAAAACCGGTTAGAACTGGTCTAAAGACTGGTAATACCAAAAACTTTTTGTATGTATAATTAAATTTGATATTTATGAAGGGTACTGGGAGTGGATTGCATTATTAATTATTCTAGTATTTTCTAATAGGTATACTAATTCTTAGATTGTGCATTGATGTGTCATTATTATACCATTAGAAGTTGGTGTTGTTGGTTGTTGCACAGGCACCGAGTAATTCAATTTTTAAATATTGACTTACACATTTATGGCAAATAAACCGAAAGCACATTTGTTGAATTTGATTGTTAGCGTATTATGTATCGTAGAAACAAAAATGGTTTCTCTTGTTTTCTTGTAGATGTTCAGCAATTTAAATTTTTAAGTATCACAATTGTTAGCCTTTTGTGTGCTTTAAAGTTAATGGTCGCTAGTCTCTAGGGTGTCAGTATTATATTGTTATGTTCCCAATAGCCATACAATAGTGGTGTGTCTCTCATGAGTTGTGAGAATTCACTTGCAATTGTAAGTTATAATAGTGGCACTTCTCCTATCGAACCAAACAGTCTTTTTATATTTTAAAACTAGCAGGACTACATGAATGTTTATTATCAGGTACGATTCGAGTCTGGTCCTAGTCCAATACCGGTTCGGTCCTAGTTTTTTCCAATCCAATCGAGAGTAAACTGGATCTTATGTGGTCCAATCCTCGATCCCAAAAAAATCGTTGATTGGTCTCAGTCTGATCTAGGTTTGGACCGATGTACAGTCTACCTATGATTCGTCCCCCTGATCCCATCTACCCTAACTTCCGGCCTCTCTCTTTCGGGTTACAACTTCCCATCTTACAATTATTCTCTACCCTTTAGTTTTCCCAGACACAATTCTTTTTTTCTCCAGACTGTCATTTTCTTTTCATTGTTTCAACACGGGGTTCACCATGCACTTCCACATAACACGAACCCTTTTTCCCTATTTCTATTCCACTATAATATCTTCTCTTCTTTTCTTTTCCCAACCACATACCTAAGCCAGCAACAACCACGCTACAAATTTCACCCTCTCGGCACACATTAACTCCAACACATGCCTCTCCTTTCCATAGCAGACAGTCCTTTCCCACCTTTAATGACAAAGTATGTGTACTCCCTGTCCAACAATCCATTCCACCACAAACTTATTTACAAGGGGCAGTGCTACATGTATTCTATGCCCACCAAGATTATCGATATTGAGTTCAATGATTTCAAGACCTCCATCGAGACAAAATTGTTAGCAATTCTCCAATTTCTCAATCAACCCTTACCGAGCTTCAAAATTCAATCTCCTTCATACCCTAGTCACGTCATGATTGTAGTCTCATCCAAGCATCAGGAGGATGACATCATGTCTGAGGGAATACTTCCCTCCCATGAGCATAGAGGTGACGAAAAAGAAGATAAAGATGAGCCAGAATAGACATATTTGTTGCCTCCAGGAAATTATGGCGCCAATTATTCTAGCAATGTTGACTTTGTGCCAACGCATGCCTCTTTGCTTCCCTTAGTAAATAGTGGCATCAACCTTGCATCACGCCACTTGTCAAGGTCCTCATTCGACGTGTGCCACAATAACATTGGCTCTTTTCTAGTTGATGAGTGGCTACATTACCATCCCATCGTTGAAGATGCTAATTAAGGTTCTAGAGATATAAACAGGACTGTTACTTTGACCATATCGCCTGTGTGAGGTTGACAATACCCCATGTTTGGTCATACGGTGATGCCCAATCCTATTAGAAGTAAAAGTCATACTATGATATGTGGGTCGGAGTATGTAGGCCCATTAAGAGTCTAGTCAGATATGGAAGTCTCTACAGTCATGTCCATCTTCTCCTATATAAAGGAGAGGGGTTATCTTGTATTATATATTGCAAATACACTTATCAATATATCAATCATATTATTTTCCTTTTACATGGGATCAGAGCAGTCTTTCTAGGGACTGAAACCCTAGAAAGAAAAAAGTTATCTCTGCCCGCAGGAGGCTGCCATGTCCAAGTTGGTTGCCCACAGGGCCATCTCTGTCACCCTTTCCATAGGGCCAGCTATGTTGCCCTCTCTCTCTAAAGGATTGTCATCATTTCCATTGTCGATTCTAGACTGTATTCTTCAGCTCATCGTCTTCCTTGTCGTCTAGCATCCTCCATGTATTTGTATTTCCCTAGTTCGTCTTCCCGAGGTTCATCTTCCCCGAATTTGTCTTCCCCAAGCACAAAGTCCATATGCAACTGTTCAGGAGTCACCCTTGCATGGTCGTCACCAATCAAGGTCCAGCCGCACTAACAAGTAGTTCTCTCCAACATCAGCAACCCTACAGTGATCTTTTGCATGGTAGAAGTCATCTCCACCATCTAACATTTGTCTCTACCTACACCATGCATAAATCCAAAAGATCTCTCGTTTCCAAGATCTATATGTCAAATATGTCTTGGCGACGTGCCGCACGCCATGTAAAAAGGTCAACAAGGCAAGTACCACTATTCAATCGATGGTTTTTCATCCAGTGAGAGGGTTATACGCCGTGTAACTTCATTCACACCAGAGTTCGTCATCTTCAATAGTCAACACATCATGTAGGTATCCAACATAGTGTGTCACCATTAGGACTTCAATTCTCTTTGCGGCAGCGCACAGTGACACATTCGGTCAATACAACGTGGCAGCGTTAGTGTTTTAAATCTTCCAATTGTGGTAGAGACGGCATGTCATATGTCAAACACGTCGTGTCCCAGATCAGTTCTTCCAAGCATCTTCATACACGTCATGTCAAAGGTCAAAAGCTCCCTAGCAAGTCTTCACACGTCGTGTCATCCATCACACATGTCGTTTCCAGTTCAAAAAAGATCAAATCTTATCTGATCTTTAATCAGATTTGTTGTTCGACCTAACCCATATCGCGGGGGCTTTGCCCTCTTTTGGGTCACACAAAGATCCATTTATTTTCTTCTCTGAAACTTGTAGTCAAGTCATATACTACATCGAATCAAGTTACTGATTCTTCTATTGTAGTTTCCTTGCCAACTCAGCCTCTCTAAAACATGAACATGAACTCCTATTCTCACATGTGTGATGTTGTTCACTCTCAGACACAAAAGCAACCTCTCTCATGTGTGAGGATTCATCCCTTTCAAGCACAAAGTCAAGCTTTCTTAAGTGTGAGGCTGAGTTCTCTCAAGCTCGTTGATTAGTCTAATACACAACTTCTCCAATTCATGTCATTCCTTCCTCTTCTTGTTTCTTCCCTCTCCACCCCCTACTTACATTGCAATCTTGTAAATGGAGTTTGTCATTGTCATCATCCACCCCAACCACTTTCATTGTTTCACAGTCTGTTCGTGGTTGGTGTGTGGCGTGGTTGGTGTTTGGGAAGAATAGAGAGATGAGAAGAGAATGAGAGAAGAGATAAGGTGCACGGTCGAGAGCTCAAAAGAGAGGAGGAAGAAGAATATGTCTATATCTCCCATCTCTATCTTATGCAGTGTTTGTTTACATGGGACCATCCAGTTCAAGGCCAATATCCATCCTCGCCATTCAGATAGATAGTTGCCAAGCATTGATCTGTCATTCAAATTCATCTCTCACACCATTGTTAGCTGAAGAAGATGATGCTTCAGGTCAATTGAAGGTCATCTACGATCTACATCAAGCAAATGTCTTTTCATCGACCATATATTAGACTCTTTACATTAGCCTTTCAGCATTGGAGCATCTTGGATTATTTAAACATTTGGTTGTGTGTCGGTCTGACACACCTGTCTTTTACAGAAGACCATTCATCGGCTACAACAATGTGTCCTCCTTATTCGTCTGTTCCCTATCAAGCATGTTGATTGTCTGCTACATGATAGTTTTCCTATTGCACGGATCCTGTCAAGGCTACCACATGGTAGTCTTCTTCTGGAAACTATTTCAACAATAGTAGCAACTGAGTTTGTGACTCAGATGATCTTTGCATATTCCTTCAACATACTCCAAGATACAAGCCCCAGCCTAGTCAAAGCTCCAGATACTCAAAGATTTGTTGTTTATCAATCTCAAGGGAAGATACCAAAGTCCATGTCGTGCTAAGACAGGGGTCATCACGTTTTCGTCATAACTTTTTTCTATGTCTTGTGTATGTTAGTCATCCAAGTTGTATATGTGATTCTCCCATGCTCTATAGCTTGCGGGGAGTGTTAGAAGTAAAAGTCATAACGTCATATCATATCATGTGACATAGGGTTGGAATCTATAGGTCAACTTAGAGGCTAGTCAGGTCTGGAAGTCTATAAAATCATGTCCACTTTCATCTATATATATGAGAGGGATTCTCTTGTATTATATATTGTCAATATGCTATCAATATATCAATTATATTATTTTCCTTCTACATATCCATTTCTCCTATCACTGGCTACTACTTGGAGAGCCTGTATAAGACATGTATCCAACTTACTGGTGGCATGTCTTTCGAACCCTGAGGGTTTGATGCAGGACGAATGCACCACATTTTATCTTTATTTTGTCTTCTATCTACCTAAGTGCAATTTATCTCATTAGTTATCCTTAGTTGTTCATTGAAATAGTTTTATTGGATTTTTATGTTTATTTGGGTAATTTACTGAATTGCCTCGTGTCTAGGGTTTCATCTCTTTTGTTTTCAATTCCAACCTTGGGGGCTTGTTCAAGCGGCAGAATATGAATTAGAAAAATGATGTCGTGTTGTCTCCTTTGATCACCTCTTCCCAACGCGTTCTACATCAGTGGGTTTATGGTGCACTCTTTTTTTCACAATTTTGATCTGAAGGCTTATTATAAACTCAATCCTTGAGCATTTACCTGATCTTTTACCAATCTCCTCATGTTTGGTAAGGATACAAATGTTGTAGCCCTTCTAACAAAACAAATGATTGTCTTTGTCAATGTCACCTTCCCCAAATTTAAATTGTTCTTTTTCAAAAAAGTACTGGTTCTAATAGTTCAACATAGTAACTGCTGCTTTCTTTATAGAAATTGAGATCCCTCCAAAACCATCCAATCATTCTTCAGAACAAATTCAAACGTATCCTCTGGTGTATTAACTAAGAAAGATTTTGGATCCACAACATTTTTGGCTTCACCGTGATAGTCAACTCTAGCAGAATCCTCAAAACATATGGCGTTTAGAAAAGGTATTCACTCCTACTCCATTCGCCACCCTTATTACTTATATTTGTTGCCTTGCCAATCTTTACAACCATCATTCCCAAGAATCACGAGCAAGCCTATCGCCATGAGGGTTGGAAGGCTATAATGGCTAAGGAAATCGTTGATCTCTAACATAATGAGTTTGATATTGAACAAACACACTTGTTAAGATGAAAAGACACCAAACATGAGCAGTTTCAACCTTTTACACATCATCGTCGTCGTCGTCGTCGTCATCATCATCATAAGCCTCAGTCCCAACCATGTTGTGTTAGCTACATGGATCCTTCTTTTCCATTTAGCTCTATTATGTGTGTGCGCACGTGTTTGTACATATATATAATGAATATTTTCCATTAATTTACATATATGTTATGACCAAGGTTTTCAGAACTACACCGAACGGGTCAGTTGAACCGGGAGCAGGTTGCTACGACATTTTAGTTCCTCACGTTGAACCGGTCCAAGTTTCTCCAGCCGAAGGGTACTTGGCCACATGTATGTATCGACCCCCCAACTCAATTCTATGTTTATTCCTACTCGCTCTCCATATTCACATCCCCCTTTGCTCTTCCACCCTAATTTGGCATAGGAAATTTAGTGTTTGATTGCAGTATTGTCATTTCTATGCCATTTTCTGATATTCTCCTTGATATGTTTACTTTTCCATGATTTTTCATATATTATAAGATTTTAAAAATAATTTATAATGCCATGATGACTTCACCGCTTGAAGCAATCCACCATATTGGTTAGAACAGTGAACCAAGAATTATAAGCCTCACCGATTTTATTCTAACAACCTTTTTTTATTTACGAGAGAACCGTCCCCGTAGAAGCGTCACAATCGTGACCCCCCCAGACAGCGTAAACTCTCGGGGCATGAGAGGGTGTGGTCCGGTCACCCCCCTCCCGCGCCCAATCAAATTCGTGTTACTTTTCGCAGAGCGCCTTCGACGTGATTCGAACTCGAGTCCTTCATCTGGACTTACTGAGCCGTAACAAGCCGGGCTACTCTGGCCGAACTGATTATGCTAACAACCTTAGTTATGGCTGTGCCATAGATATATACAAATGTTTATGATTCATCCTTAAAATAAGCTTTAAACTATATAGAAAACATAAGTAAAGTACATTTATGGTTATTATGGATATTTAAGCTTCCCATTATCCAAGGGAACTCTAATACAAATAGATTGATGTTTTATGTAGCAAATAAAACTTCAATGAATACAATTAGCCTCTACCGAGGATCGATAGGAAAACTATCTAATTTCAAGCCACTTTCACCTCTACAAGGTTTATATACCTACAAAAAGCATTTGGAGTTCCTACAAAAAGCAAGAGGGCTCTAGCATAAGTGTTGTAGTCATTTATATTGCATACTAAAACCTTAATAGGGATAAAAGAGTCGTCATCATGGATATCAAACTCAAAGAGCATATAAAGATAAATCTTAAATGGGCATTAAGGGTATTAGTCACCTTACATGGACAAGAACAATTCATTTTAACATTAGGACCAAAAAAAACATTATCGCCCATAGATAGGCACATGGATCCACCAAAAAGACCAAAGTAAACAAAAAAAAGTCAAAAGACAATTCAAGGTGCACCTCCTTAAGGCGTTTTCATGCTTAGGCACAAACTTTGACATATACAAGAAAAACGAAAGCATGGTTACCAAATATGACCAGTATAGTACAATGCATTTCAAACAGTATAGATCCTACATGAGGTACGTACAAGAATCCCTGCTTAAAATATCCCGGAAACTGGAGACATGCAATCTATAGTGTGAAATCTGTATTTTTATTCATAGAAAGATGCAGTTAACAAGATCAATAGAGAAAGAGAGTTTCACGATTGTGATACATGATTAAAAGTAACCTTAATCAAGGTCAAACACCAAAATTTCCTAGAGGTGGGCCCATATTAAATGGATATGAGTCATATGACTGCACCAAAGAGAAATCTTCGATGCTGAAAGCAAATCGAGATATAGGATCTATGAATCGACATGAATATGAAGTGGCTGTTAACAGTGTCTCACCAATTAAGCCCATAAGAAGTACCCCACCCCTTGTGATGATGAAAACTAGGATCTTCTGAGAAGATTTGTTTTCATGCTGAAGAGGGCATAATGTAACAGTGAAAATCTTCAACTGTAATGGCACCGTTGCACAGGAATATCCATTTGCCAGGTTCTAGATTTATTGACAGTGGCAGTCTCTCACTGCGTGGGTGCAGCAGTTCCACCTTGGTTTGTCGCCTCTTTTCCATCAGATAGACATTGAACAGTTTCTGTTCCACCTTGGTTTGTCGCCTCTTTTCCATCAGATATACATTGAACAGTTTCTGTTCCACCGCATCTAGCAAACATCTGAGCAACTGCATTCTTAATCATTTCGTCCCCAGAAAAGGCGCTCTTTTGAACAAGATGATATAGCTTATCGGCGTCATCACTCTTGGATATGCAGGACAACAAGCTAGCGAATGTCCCTCTGTTAGGCTCAATCCCCTCAGCTAGCATCCTTGAAAACGTAGCCAGAGCATTCTCTGGGCTGCCATTGTTCACGTACGCGGAGATCATCGCACTCCAGGACACAACAGTCTTATCGGGCATTTCGTCAAACAGCTTACACGCCGCGTCCAGGTCCCCACATTTGCCATACATTCCGATAAGGGCGTTAATGACGCCGACGTTCGTCGCGTGCCCAAGCTCCTCGGTCTCCTGATGGATGCGGCGGCCCACCTCAATGTCACGGAGAGCGGAACAAGCCTTTATGACGATGGGATAGGTGTAGTAGTCGTGTGAGACGCCTTTGTCCCGCATCTGGCGGTAGAGCTCAATGGCACGCCCCGGTGGTCCATTTTCGGTGTATCCGCGGATGATGGCGTTCCAGAGGAAGGAATCCGGCGGGAATGGGACAGCAGAGAAGACGGCGTGGGCGTAGGACATGTCGCCGAGGCGGGAGTAGTTGTTGACGAGGTCGGTCGTGAGGAAGCGCGGGTGGGGAAGGAGGTCCACGCGGAGCATGGCGGCATGAAGGGACTTCAGCTGCCGGAGAGTAGCACACGAGCGGAAGAGAGAGACGCAATCCCTGGGAGCGAGAGGGGGCATTCTGATAGGAAGAAGAGGAAAGACAACGGAGCTGAGAAAGATCTAGCAGAGTAGTAGGACAGTCGGGGCCTGGGAGTTGGAATTCGGGTGCGCGAGATCATGGAAGCTGCGGTCTAAATGCGGGTTTAGAACTTCAGAAGGGTTTAGGTACATCATGGAAAAAATTCCTCCTTAACTATGAGGCGCGATGCATTGCGTACCGCTCACCATGTTTGTTTTCAGGATTTTGTCTTATTCTATTGTATTTTGGAGTCAGATAAATCCGCATTTTAGTCTCCATCAAAAAAATTCCGGGCCTCAAAATCTATCATGGGCAAGACAGCAGACACGAAAAAAAAAGCACACACTTATAAAATCCAGCAAACCAAACATAAAATTTTACTTTGCGGGATTTTGATAATACAGCATTTCGACATATGTGAGAGAAAGCTCCGACTTCTCTCTAGCCCCAACCTCAAGAACACCAACCGCTCTCTTCATCGGCTAACTCCAGCACATTGATCTTCAACCTCTCTCTAGCCCCAACCTCAGGAACACCAACCGTTCTCTCCATCTGCTAGCTCCAGCGCATTGATCTCTTGGAGCCTTCTTCGAAACCATCGAGACAGACTACTGGACTTTGTGGGATCGTTCAGGTGAGCTTCACTAGCTGATTTTTACTCTAGGACGGTGCAGCTACATCTCCGATTTAGAGATTGTACTACCTACACCTACATCATCCAGTTACGATCGTCCCCTTTACCGAGTGTCCCCTGGTTGATCCCTCATCATGCATGCTCGCTTTTACTACCTGAAGTGATCACAAACAGTGTCATCTCTCATCGTCGCTGGTGCTTCTGAAATCTGTGTTGCCCCTTTATTGGCCTCGAGCCATCATCCCCATCTGTTTTCCTCAAAAACTTTAATATGAGGACGGGGGATCTATCTCTGCCTCCCGGAGCAACAACAAGAGGATCAAAGGCATGATTGAGAATCCTTCGCTCTTCAAACAAGCTATTCTTTATAAGAAACCATAGCAAGATCAGTCAACCTCTCATCAGCTATACCAAACATGGCTACCCGCTTCCCTTTCATGGACTACAACCTCTCAAACCCGATGTATCTCACCAGCATACCCCTCCCGAAAGCGTGGATCTACTACAAATTTGATATCTCGCCTGGCCCCAACACTATCCGTATTGGATATAAATCTTTCCCAGTCACCATAGAGCTCATCGGCAAATCCAACATTTATATCACCGACGGCTGGTCAAGCATGATCTCTGAGTTGGAGCTTAAACGGGAATGGACCATCTTCATAAAACTCTCAGCTCACAAAACTCAGACAGCTTGGGTTAATGACTTCAACAATGAAACCCCCCAAGAATTATACCCACTATTCTTCAACAAGGAAGAGCACATCCCCTCTTCTACCTCAAACTCGGCTGACCAAATCTTTGTGAGAGATGAGCACCAACCACCTATCGGATCGAAGTTTTGGCCCATCCCCCTATCTTCTAGCCTAGATGAGGAAGATACGGAAGACACAACTACATCATCGCCCATCAAGAACACGATTGCAACAAGGTATGAAAAAACTTTTCCTTGTGGAAAATATTGGGATGCTAGTAAACTTTCTGTTCCTATGAAAGATAATATCATCCCGACTGACCCACACCAGTTAAATCTAATCTTTCCACCTCTTGGACACCTCCCTGCGCTTGCTCTTGCTCAGTATAGTTTTGAGACAAAGAAGAACTCACAGCCTTGGAAACCAGTCCCACCGAGGCGACCCTTCAGAGCCATATGTTGCTCCTTTTGCAACAGCTCGATCCATTCACGCTTCAGATGCACCAAAAAAGTAATTTGCTTCAAATGTCAAGAGAAGGGCCACACTTGGCGTTTCTGTAAATCCACCCTTAATCACTTCCCAAAAAAGTTTAGACACTTTCCAAGATCTCGTCCAGGTTACGACGCTCCCAAACAGTCTGCTGAACACTTTTTCAGTTATGACAAATCCTATCAGCTGAATCACCCTAATCATTTTTTTCAACTAAAAATAACTTTTTGCATGCCTTGCAGATCCACCTTTCCCTCATTCAGATCCCCATGCACACGATAAACTCTACTCATGTCTTCTTTTTAAACCCACCATAACACCATCAGCTAAACCCACCCCCCATTCTTCTAAACCCAACATCACCCCTGATCTGCTACTTGCACCTCTGCCCTTCAACATGACACATGCTGCACAACTTGAGACTGCTATCCCTTTCGATCTCCCTGCCAGTTCTATGCGACTCCTGAAGGTCTTCACCACTACAAGTGTCCTGACTACCATAGAAAACAATATGGACAACAACACGGTCAATATCCTAGATGTCACTAGAGCTACTGCCCTATTAATCTCTGGACATACAGTGTTAAAACCCAAAATCCTCTCACCCTCGCAACTTTTATACTCTGTTCCTGAAGGCTCTAAGATAGACCATCTCTTCGGACACGTCCTTACAATCCCTTGTGGGTCTACTTTTGTTCAAGCCAATCTCTACAAATGGACATCCGACCAGGGGGCTTTCGAGGCCTCGTCGGGCGGGTCGGGATGGGTATCCATATCCAACCTTCCTCCACACCTTTGGGAAGTAGATATCTTCAGAGCCATTGCTCACTCTGTGGGAGCTACCCTCCAATTCATTAGTATGGATACTCTACACCCCTCGCAGTGTATCAAAGCTTTCTGTCTCTTCTTTGTTAAACAAACCACCTCCCTCCCATCATCCCTGAACATCATACTGGGAGAAATAATTTACAATATCAAGCTTTCAGCTGAGCACCCCTCTGATATCAAAACCTCTTTCTCTGATCTATATGTTCATCCACCTTCTTGGTATTGTTCGATCAACAGCAAAAAGCCATACAGTTTAATCTATAAACTAGGTGAAAGGAATCTGGTCTGGGAGAGAAAAACAACTACCACAAAATCCTCAGAAGACTCGAACAAATCCCTCAGCCTTAAAAGACAAAGAACAGCTTCTCCACCTGTTAACCATTCTACTCCCTCCCCCAAGGACACATACCAACATTTCCCCTCGCTTCCAAAAGAAGATAAATTATCTATGAATATAGACCATGATACTATTAAAAAGCTTAAAATTGCTATCATTGACGAGATTATATCTTTGCAGAGTCCAAAGAAAAAGGGAAAAGGAAAGGACACGAACATCATCAAGTCCATCAAGTCCATGCAATCCAACCCTGAAGGGTTGACCAGGAGAAACATCTTTGTAGCACCGGAAGCAGGTACTTGTTTCTCTCCATCCTCCTCAGATAAAATTTCAGATTCTGGCTTATCTTCAACTGTTTCCATAAAAGCTTATGATATAGACAATATAGAAGACATAGCGTCCTGACCTGACATACATAGTTTCACCAGTTTCACTAACAAAATAGGAATACATTTTGAAGAGGAAAACAAAGCTAACATAGCATTAAAAACATCGAAAAATTCATGCTCTGGACAAACCGAAGGCCATTAGAAGAGACAAACTCAAAGATCAACTTATTGAAAATCTCTTAGCACCTTTTTTTCTTCTTCTTTTAGGGTTTCTCTCTCATCTGAACCTATGAAGATCACATCCTGGAACGTCTGTGGTGCAGCCAACATGTGCAGAAGAAAAGAGATCAGAAATCACATCTACAAAAACAATATAGATATTATCACCATACAAGAAACCAAAACTACACTTTCTTCTTTTGCGTTAAAATCTATAGGAGGCAACAAGATTACATAATGGTTTCAAATCCCACCAAATGAATTCAAAGGGGGACTCCTAGTGGGATATAACAAGAAATCTTACACTCTCTCTCACTGGGATCTGAAAACCTTCTCCATCTATCTCACTCTTACAAATTCATCCGATCACTTTAGCTGGACCTTCACTGGTATATATGGTGAGCCTGGGTACAACAAATCGACTTTTCTCTCGGAACTTTCAGCAATCATGCTAGTCAATAGCCAAAAACCTTGGCTCCTATGAGGGGACTTCAACCTCATTACTAGATCTACAAATAGGCAAAACCTCTCCTCAACCTTATCAAACCTACCACCAACAGACAAAAGCCTCATACACCTCCTCACATAATACAAAATGATTGACATTCCTCCCTCTAATGCAGGCTTTACGTGGTCTAGAAATAATACTAGAGCCAGATTAGATCACTTCATCTACTTATCCTCATGGGAAGAACATTTCCCTCTAGCATCTGTCCATATTGCCCATCGGCCCATCTCAGACCACTTCCCCATTATCATTGACACCCATAGAGAAGTCTGGGGAAAAAATCCTTTCAATTCAAAAACTACTGGCTCACATACCCCCATTTTATTAACCACTATGAGAACATCTGGAACCTGGCTGATCACAGAACTAGGAACCCGGGGTACCACATACACAGAAACACCAAACTCATAAAACACAATATCATAGATTGGAAACGCAGACAACCCCAAAACCTAGCCAACTCTCTTAAAGATCTTTAGCAACAAAATCTCTTTGTCGATAGCGACCCCACAGCCGATCCAACTCTTATTCTCACTATCAAGTTAGAGATTGACCATATTAAAAATTGTTTGGACATCAAGTGGAGATAGAGAGCCAAAGTTACTTGGGCAGCGGAAGGTGACAAAAACACAAAATTCTTCCATAAAGTTTGCAACAATAACCATAGGAGAAATGGCATAGCCTACTTAAATATACAAGGTGTCATCACCACAAACAAACATATGATCATTTCTCACATTGTGGAACATTTTAGGAAGATATTTAACACCAACCACAGTCCATCTTTCCTGAACTCCATAAACTGGCAGATGCTTTGCCCGCTTAAGATTGTATCTCCTACAAACTTAATAAAACCATTCAGTTCAGAAGAACTTGATTCTGTGATCAAGTCCCTTGGGAAAAACAAATCACCAGGGTTGAATGGGCTTAATGTAGAATTCTACCTAACAAACTGGAACCATTACAAGAAAGATTTCTTGGCTTTGCTTTAAGAAATCCACAAGCACAACAATGCTCACAACATCCTCAAACATCTAAACAAGACCTTCATTGCACTTATAAAAAAAAACAGAACAACCTGAGCTCATCTCGCAATTCCGACCCATCAGCCTTATTAATACATCATACAAAATCATTGCAAAAACCTTGGCCAATAAATTGAAGCCCTGCATAAACAACATCATACCACCAAATCAGAATGCCTTTCTAAAGGACAGAAATATCCAAGACCCTACCTTATGGTAAATGAGATGATACATCTGTGCCACGTCAATAAAACCCCTCTGATTGTTATCAAGCTTGATTTTGAAAAAGCCTTTGACTACATCAACTGGGAATGTCTCATTAAAACCCTTGCAATCTATGGCTTCCCAGATTCCTGGATAGACTAGATACATGCTTGCATTTCCACAAACCACTTTTCCACAATCATCAATGGCTCACCTTTCAGATATTTAAAAAACACAAATGGGCTCAAACAAGGTGACTCCCTTTCTCCATACTTGTTCATAATTGTGATCTCAATCCTCACAAAGATGATCAAACTTGGTACTACCCAAGGTCTTATCACTTCCCCCACCGAATGTCAGGAGAACATCATCCAGTTCGCGCACGATACCATCATCCTAGTTTCACCTAAGGATGACAACATCATTAATACCATTAGAATCATTGGTATCTTCTCATACATCTCGGGACTAAAACTTAACCTCCAAAAGTCTTCTATCTTCAGTGTACACACTGATCATCACAACATAAATAGATACAAAACACTCCTCAAATGCAAGCATGAAGAGTTCCCGATCAACTATCTTGGCTTACCCATTACCCCACTAAACATTACTCATTTGTTATGGGTCCCCATCATAGATAAGATCAATACAAAACTGAACTCATGGACAAATAATTTCCTCAACCTTATTGGTCGCCTCACACTACTAAATAGTGTCATCACTCCCATCACAACACACTACCTCAGTTGCATTCCCTTACCAACCAAAACAAAAAATATTATTGACAAAATCAGAAGAAATTTCTTTTGGAATAACCAAAATCCTCCACATTTTAAAGGAAAACATACCCACCTTGTCAACTGGAACACCATCTCAGCTCCTACTGGCTATGGAGGATGGGGTATCATTGACTTAAAAACTCATGCTCTTTTCCTAGTGGTTAAAATCATCAACATCTTGGCAAACAACAAAAACAAGATATGGAGAAACCTGATCAGCAAAAATATTACAAGAAAACCCCACCATGGCAAAAAAAACCACTAAAAGCACAACCTCACCTCTCTGGAAATATATCAACAGACACATCTTCCTGATCAGAAATATCATTCATACCCCTCTGTACGCTCCCTGCAACATAAATTTCTGGAAGGACCCCTAGTTCCATCACAATACCATCAAAAAACTACACCCACAATGTTCTGTCCCAAAAAAATTATCATATATTACTACGGCCAAAGCCCTCAACCTCCTCACCAGCAACAAAATAAATGCACTCAAGTGACTACTTCTCACATACCTAGATAGTTCGGATATTAACAACATCATCCATGAGTTGGAATACAACACAACAAATAAGATCTCTTGGAGATGGGGTGCGGAATACACCCCCAAGGCAGTATACACCTTTTTCGCCTACAGAGGCATCACCCCATATTATTCCCTCATATGGAAATACAAATGGTCTCAGAAGCACAAAATATTTTTTTGGCTCCTACAAAATAAAAAACTCCTCACCGACCAAAACATTACCAAGAGAGGATTCTTTGGGCCTACCAAATGTTATCTCTGCCTAGCAGAATCGGAAACAACAGAACATATTTTCAAAAAATGCTTTTTCTCTAATCTCACCATCAAAAACTACTTTGACATGAGATCTGATAATCAAAACTTTATCTCTATACCTTTTTCTATCAAACATTTTCATAGAGTAGCACATTTCTACCCAGAAGACATCATAATCACCATTTTATGGCACATTTGGATAGAAAGAAATCATGAAAAATTCAATAACTACAAAAATCCTTTACATATCATCTTCTTAAAGACATCATCATATCTTTCTATCCAACATGCTTGCAGGACAGGCGTCGACATCATCAAGGATGACTCTAGCAGAAGGTAGCTCGGAAAATAACGCAACTGTAGGCGATGTCTTCTACACTTTGGAGGAGATCTTGGAGGAAGAATCAGATTTCTGATCATATGCTTTGGCAGGCCCAGTAGATCTAGTTTTTTGCTCTTGTTTTTCATCAATTAGAGGCTTGTTATAGGGGTGCCTCCCCCTTGAACTATTTCCATCGTGGTTTTTTTTTATCCTATCCTTAGCTTCTGTTCGTACTAAACAAAAAACCTCGTAGGTGCTAGCCTGCTTATCTGTAAGTATTTTTTTAGAAATGCATGACCTTTTTACTCAAAAAAAGAGAATATAGTATTTTAGCAATACAGGATGGACAAAATATAGGATTTTAGTAAATCCAACTAACTTTAGGAAACACTTTTTTACACATAGGGCACATGTTTGTTCAATGAGATTTAATTAGATTTTGAGGAATGCGGAATGTAGTTAATCCCAATTTTGGCAAATTGATGGCTTAATTCAGCAACACACAACTTCTTGGATTAGGTTTGCATCTATATTGTTGCGGTCCATAGATAGTTTTCTCTGCCATTTTTTCTTATGCTTTTTCAAAATATAAATTATTCATTGTATTATAATTTATATCATATAAAGAGTGTGAGTGATACTTGTAAATTTTTTATATTTTTAGTTATAAATCAGTCTTTTATAAAGATATGAACCCAGAGCATAAAAGGGTTGTATGGAAAAAATAGTTTTTAAAATTACACATTGGTCCTTTTGTGTATAAATAAGGTATGTGAAAAGTCATGGAAGGGTTTAATATAATTTTGTCTTTTAACTTTTTAATTTACAGATACTTTTGTTTTACTAAATTTAAAAGATTGTGGGAAGGATTCCATGATTTTTACCTTTAATATTTTGAATCAATAATTGAGTTTTGTGTATTCTAATAAGGTTATATGTATGGTTGCATTAGGAGCCGTCTCCTACAAATCATGACACTCACACTGTCATTTTGTGGTTGTTGGGATTGAGAGTGTGACGTAGTCATAGTCGGATGAGATGCAGGATGTGCTCTCTCCAACTGACAATTACAAGGATCTTATTCTATAACATCGTGCCTAATATCACACTAGTTGAAACAAGTTTTAATAGTTATTTTTTCCTTGCAATCTATTTTACTCATAAAGTAATTGCATAAAAAATTTAATATGTCTTCTTTTTTCTTTACTTAGATAAGGTGATACAACTCTACATTTAAAACTTCAAGTATTCAAATATTTGCAAACTTGTGTAATACATGGGATATGCCTAGTGGAGGGGATACAAGATATTTGCTTCAATCATTCATATATGTGGGGACTGGAAGTTGTGTTGCATAGTTTACCTATGTGTGGCGAAGCGCTTCGACAGTAGTTGAAAGTGTTGGAAAATCGTGGGCAATGTGTTAATTGCTATCAGTTGATTTTCTAAACACATGGTTACCAACCACTCTCATTTATATCATTTGTTATGTCAACAACTATCGGCAAACTCCCCAATCGTGAGATTGTTAGATGGTTAGTTAATCTTAGACAATCGGCGATGAATGCAATCACTTTTCCAAACTCTACATACTTGTATGTTCACCACTATGACAATTGAGTAAAGGAGGATGTGAATAGTAGTTAGGCTCCTTCGGTACATCTCGACATTATATATCGATTTGAAATGGAGGCCCAATCAAGCAGATATTGTATGTTTGAAAAATGTTGGAATTGTGTTATGAAGAGCGGGACCTGGTAAGGGACCCACTCAAATTGTACAATATGTAAGCCATGTATGATCAAGTAGCAAAATAACATAACTATTTTATTTATCATAAATATCCCAATACATTAATCCTCACCTTAAGAGGTGGAATTACAAAAAAAATCAACTATTTACATATAGGAGCAATTACATAGGACAAATTGGTCATTCCAAGCTATCCTCATGTCCACAACATGCATATGATCTTCCTAAGTTGTTGTCTTCTGATTCACCTATCACCTAGGTGGTTTGAGAATGGGATCAGATTGCCTGTGATGCCGAGCCTGTGACGAGCACATCTCAACCGTACGTCTCTTGAAGTGGAATGGAGCTACGCCTAACTGCATCTGAGTGGAAGGTCCGGATGTACTCGACACATGGTCGCTACAGGGAGTCATCACAGGGAATTTGTTCCCATTGAGAACAACACTGAGAAGATGAAGGACAAGGAGAAGGTGTGTGCTAGATAAAACTGGCATATGTGCATAATTAAAAATATTTGGGCATTAGAATAATGTAAGCATAATGGGATTACAAAAGAAAGGGTATTCATGAAAAAAGATGACTATCAAAATTAGGTAGTTCAAGAGTACGTAATCAATGAAATAATCAACCAAAGAATAAATAATCAAAAGGTTGAAGAATTATCAACTTTAGAGGAAAAACTCATGAATAAAGAATTTCTTGCCTTTTAATCACAATTAACAACATATAAAAAGGTGCATGTAGATTAAACAAGACGAGAATAAACTCAAATAGGGCAAGGGGAACAAAACATTAGTGTCTATATATAAAACATGGCAGAGGGATAAAACTAAGTGCCTGACAGGGGAATAAAACCCAATGTCTATAATCATAACATTATAGGGGAATAAAACCCACTGCATGGCATGGGAATAAAACTCAATGCCCATTATCATAACATTGTAGGGAATAAAACTCATTACATGGCAGGAGAATAAACCTAGTTCCTAAAACATGATTACCCTACTGGTAGTTATTATAGTCTAAATCTAACATGCAAATAGAGTAGGCAAGGTCATAGTGTAATCCAATTATTATTCATGTATCAAAGGGATGAGAGCATCTAATATATGAGGAAAGGATTCACATGACTTGTATAAAAGAACAATATGATTTCAATAATCAATAGTGGAGAATCCAGAGAATTATATTCAATATTCAAAAAAGGAGTCCAATAATATTCAAAAAAGAAGTGACAATAGAAATATGCCTCAGTATTAACAAATCAAAAATTGGTCGTTAAATGCCAAATTAAAATTAGGAGAGAACACATAACTCAAAACATGAGTATCCCTATTTCAACAAGTGAAATTCAAAAGCCTTTGATGACAGAGCCAGAGATCATCCCATTTGAAGGATTATCAATGAATCCATTCATTTTGGGTTCTGATGCATATGATTTTCTAACGCTCCACTATATGCTTATCTTCTTCTTACTATGTGTGACAATCTTGGTGATTTCCTTCAAGACACGTAACAATAGGTCTCATGACAAGAGCAGTTGTTGTCATGCTCATGGAGTTTCTCCTATACCTGAAGATATGATTTAGGTGATTGGAGGAAGAGCTTCCTCCCCTAGACATGAGATGTCTCCAAGGGCGTAGGAGCAAGTAGTGGTGGGTATGCTCCTTGCATATACCAACTGGTGGAGGCATAATTTAAACAATTGATGGAGAGATATGGTAGGTAGCTATGGCTGTCATGGATCACTTGGTTTAAATCTAAACTTGATTGGAGGTGTTGTTGGTCGTATGGTAGCAGTTAGGGGACCACCAATATGTCTCACGTCCATTACTGAATCCAGTAGTTTGGAATTGAGACTCCAGTTGTTGTTGTGGGTTGTGGTTGTAGCTCTAAATCTGATAGAGAATGAAGGGGTCTGTTAGTTGAAGACCAAGGTGCAAAAAAGACAGAGGAGGTGAGATAAAAAACAATGGGGGCAAGGTTTCATTGTAAAAGGATCCGACATCAAGTCATCCTAATTATCATTCTTTGTTAGATTGTTTTTTGGTTGTGTTGGCCGTTGAAGGTGGCAATTATGATTCATAATGTAAGTGGTTGACAGTCAGGATTAGGGGGCGACGAGGAAAAGGAGTCACAAACATAAGGAGCAATTTTCATCATCGTACATCCACTTCAGAGTATTGGTGGCCAGTAGGGTTAGTAGTAACAATATGGAGGGAAGGAGGAGGAGGGTGCCACATTCGTTTCTCGTGGCCGATCGGAAGTCTACGGTGGGTCAATGGGCATGCGCACGATCGAGGGGGTGGGGCAAAGAAGGAGAAGGACAAGAGGGATCGACAGTGATGTGGTTTAGGGTTAGTCTACACAGATGAGGCAAAGGCATGGTAACACCCAATGTTACCAAATTTAGCATAACGCCATTAATGTGGTGGGGGACTTGTTATTGTGGCCAAATGAGTCTATTAAATCTAAGTTCTTTGAATACCCTTCTTTTTCTAATTTAATTGGGAGTGCAATTAACATTGAGCTTATATGAAAATTTCTAGGAACACCAATTAACGTGTGAGTATTCTAATTTTAGTTTTAATTTCACCCTTTGATAAGTTTGATATTTTATTTTATTACTTATAAGTAAAATCCTCAATTGATTTTTTAAATGCATTGCTTAATCAACTTAAGACATTGTTTTGTGTTCTTATGTTTCTTTGATCAACTTGACTTAAAATGATTCTAAAGTGCCAATTTAGGGTCAGCAAAAATTTAGTTTGGTGAATTTATATATTTTGCATCAAGTTCAAGACTTAATTAATTAATTTGTCATTAACCTCATAAGAGGTTACTTATCAAAATATATATTCGTTTAGATCCAAATACTCCTATTTAATATAATTTAAGGAAAAGATTTAATACTCATATAATGTAACATGGACCTAATGAAAGAAAAAAAATAATATATAAACCTAAATTCAAGTATGTTACAACACTTTGCCATTTAAAGAGGATTTCATCCCCAAACTCCACTAATCTATAACCTAGCACACCAATATGCGTAATAACAACCAAATTACTTTTTTTTATTTACTTGTATATCCAATATGACCGGATTCTTGAAGAGGGGCTTTCTACTTCTTTTCATCATTTTATTTTATTTATACATGTGACCATGATTTAAACTCATTACATTTATCATCTACTAAAATATTTAACTTAATTTCCCAAATAGCAAAATAATTAGTTAGTTTGAAATCTTGAAGATGCACTTGTATTACATTGAGTTATCAAATTGGTTAATGCCTTAAGTATCCTTTTGATATTATCAACCAATTAGGTTTACCTAGTCCAATGACCTTAATTTGATAAGCACATATTATTGTTGGGATTATTTTACATTATCAAACTAATGCCCATGCTATTAATATACCTAATTGGGAAGTAATTTTGTCTTTGTGATTTTTTTATACAAGAACCGTCCCATAGGTTACTTATTGCAGTCTTTATTAAGTTTTTATACAATCTTAAAGGCAAATCACTCTCCTAAGCTACTAAGGTATAAGACTTAATTGCCCTAAGGATTAACCTATTAATTATATAAAAATCTAGAGGGGCACCAAGGGTGGATATATTAGATCTTAAATATCCAAAAGTTCATCTTTGTACTCTCTACACGGGACTTAGGCCTAGGGTCTCTGGTTGATCATGCCAGTCAAGTGGTTCTTCACAAAAGGGTTTCTCTACAACTCAAACTTCATTCTGGTGGTGACCCGGTTCCATAAACCATTGATAAATCTTGAAAGCATGTCTTTTTTACATATAACTTAATAATAAAAATAAGTTTACCATAACATCCTTGTAATGATAATCCAAAAATTGGCACCGAGATCGACCCGAGAACCAAGTCAACCACTACCAACAACACCACTATCATCACTTTGTCCCACTAAGAGGTATAATTATTTGAACACCAAAGAGGGCATACAACTGCATCTCCAACATATAAGCATAGGAGGGGGGAAGGTTTCTTATTATGCACGACCAAATTCCATCAAACTCTAACAAGGAACTACATCAAACATTCCCTATTTCATCTGAATCCTATCCGACACTACCTCATTTCAAGACATAGCATAGTCATATAATCACCTAACATCACATAAAGAGATTCATGGTTTTCACATTACTTGTTGGTTTACAACCATAATGTATCCACAAGGAAAGATGATTTATATTGTTAAATTACTCATCATCTCTTCCACTAGGAAATCTAATTACACCATGGAATTGAGTGGGGTGATCTCCTAAAAAGATTCTACTGTGTTAATAGCTTCCACCCACTAACCCACATGCATGAGGCATAACTAGTTGAAATGAGGATGATATTCGTCGCTTAGATAGATGGATTGGGGGCATAGGTATGTTGAGACACCTTGTTGAAGGTGAGGCATGCCTAACAACAGCTGAGCTAGTTCATATTATCACCTAATATCAATGAAATCATCTCAAATATAAAGCTCACTCATGATTTTGTGTTTGTCATTCGTGCATGCTCAGTACCCAAAATGAACATATGTGAGGCATGTTAGAAAAACAATATAGGAAAGGGGTCTAAGGTAAGAACTAGGAAAGCCTAGACATGACGATTCAAGTTGACGTATACTTCTTAGCACTCACGATAACTTCCAAGAAGATAGAAGTTAAGAACCAAACACTACAAGACTCAACTCCTACATGGTGAAATTTCTAACCCCTTAAAGAGGTAGGGTGATTAATATTACTACACAAATCAGGGTTGAATACCTATTCAATATTTCCCAACTTAGAGACAGGCATATCAACAACCTATATATGGTTACTTAGCTATATAATTAAAGAACAACATGGGATAACTTGAAATAGTCAAATTATTGACTGCTTAGGCTATGATACCATATTGTAAAGAGCATGACCCAATAAGGGACCCACTCAAATGGTACAATATGTAAGCCATGCATAATCAAGAAGCGGAAAAATATAACTATTTCATTTATCACAAATATCCCAATACATTGATCCTCACCTTAAGAGGTGGTATTAGGAAATAATAATTTTCAACTATTTACATATATGACCAAATCTAGAGGGAAACATAGTGTAAAGAGTGAGACCTGATAGGGGTCCACTCTTCACTAAGTTGAAGAATATGTCCATCCAATCCCAAACATACCAAAAGGGTAAGAAGGGAAGGAGGTATTTCATTCATTTCTCAAATGGTACATATTACAGAGCATGATAATGGATAAGCAGTGGAAACAAAACTATTACAAAGTTACAATGTGTATCATTATACAATTTCTCATCACCATAAAAGGTAATATTACAAAAACTTGAACTAACTACAATTAAGGCCAGTAGCAGAGAGTAACCTAGCCATTCCAAGCTATCCTTAGGTACAATTCCCTTTATATGATCTCTGAGCATCCTTGATCTTTTAATGCACCTAACCCTGGGTGGAAGGGAGCATCACCCAAAACATAGGAGACAACAAAGAGGTCATCAAAGAGTTGAGTATGTACATATAATAAACACTTTGGGCATTATATAGGGTTATAAGTACAAAAAGAGATGTTCCCACAAGAAGGGGGCTAATAGCAATTAGGTAAGTTCAAAAGAAGTATAACAAACGAAATTAGGCATATTATATTCTAGATTACAAATGTGGATAATAAAAGTGTCTTGCCATATCAGTTATCAACATTCTCAACATAAAACAATAATTATTTGCGTGCATACAATGTAGACTAAATATACCTAAAACATGGCCATAACACCATGGGATCGTGGCCTAAAAGAAATAAGGGTGGAAACGCACACCCCAGGTGGAATACACACGCCCTATGTAAGTATGGTTGTACATAAGTACCGCTATTCTAGATATTCTAGTCAAACAAGCAGCATGCTAAAATAGAGTGGCAAGACTTATCATTTTAGTCATTTCTAATAAAGTCAACATAGCAAGAGGGGTCCAAGGACCCATATAAACATGCCAAATTAATAATCACAGGAACAAAAGAGATTCATATCAGGAATTATAAATGTCCATGAATAGTAGATTTCCAAGAGAAATAACAGTATATAGATTCATTCAAATAATGCCCAAAATAAAATAGAGGATGTACATACCTTATGATCAGACCTAAATACTCAACAACACCTCCTAAGGACAAGGTCAGTGTTGTCTCAACCTAGTCACAATATGTGTGCACCCAATTAATATAATTTATATTAAATCTCTTGCTTAGAAATTGACCGCACAGTAGGTTGAAAATTTGGGTGTGAAACCTATCCCAATAGCTCATTCGTATTTTCCTGATTTCAAAAATGTATATATGCCCTATTTGGATAAACGGATAATTCTTATGAATTTTACAAGTTAATCCTAATTTTTGAGGGAAAATAAAAATGATTTGTGAAAAGATGATGATACCCTCAAAAGAAATTGTGCTAATGTAGTGTGATTTATCACAAACTATACGGGAGAATTGGCCTTCATGTCACGGGGTCAACAAGTCAAAGAAATGTGAGTATATAGAAATGCCCCTACTGGGCATGACAAAAACATGTGCACCCATGGCCGAGGCTGGGTTTTCACACCGGGGATTGACTTCCATGTCTCTTGCGCCATGGCACTGTAGTGCATCTTGGCTCAAGCACTTAGCGTTGGTCTGGCCTCTGATCAGTAGTTCTCACACCAGAAGTCTAAAGTAGAAGTTACAGAGAGGTTGGGACGAACTCAGTGAGCACTTCTCGTTACAGGTTGGCGACAAGGTGAAGAAGGATACCCGTACCAGAAAGCAGGGAACCAGGGGAAGCTAGAGGTTGAAATCAACTTGATAAGGTCTGACGGGGGTACGAGCATGGATGGCCTTCTACTAGACCCGACGAACCCATCGGTCATCCTCCCAGGGTCGGAGACCTGCGGAGTCCCTCTCAACGGTACAACAAAATAGGGGAGGTCGGCGCTGCTAGTCGACCGGGCAAATGAGACAAAATCACGGCAAGGTAAATGCACAAAAAGAAAGAGCGAGGGTCTGAGATGGTTACCTCATGGACGATTAGACTTAGGTGAAGAGAACAACAACTTCTCGTAGTTTCTCGCCGGAGAAGAAGATCGACAATGACAGCGGCTCCAAAGCACCCAGGCGAGCAATTGATTGAAGGGAAACCGAGAAGAGGCACCTTGGATCGTTTATGGAGTGGCGGAGAAGAAGTGGTGGCGTCGAAGTGGAGATTCGATGAGCTGTAGGAAATACAACAACAGCTGCTCGAGGCCTAAAAAGGACATTTTACCAATGCTTGACTCCGAAGCCCGCGTTAGGGCTTGTTGGAAAGGGCGGAGAATGGGGAAGTCGTTGGTGAAGAAATCGATCGATTCAGTTTAAGGTAGAGGGGGATATCGGTGATGGATTCCATCGCCAGCCAAAGCTTGAGCTACACGCTAAAGTCGGGGGTTAGGGACGACCAGGTCCTGACCCATCCCGCTCGCCCGAGTAAGAGAACCAGAAACAAACTCGGTCCGGCAACTTGGTCTGGGTGTGACAAGATGAATCAATTAATCAACCATTGATTTTAGGTAAAAACCTACATAGTCTATTAGGGTTTAATTGGGGGTGCATTTGATGTCCGAATAACCCCAAATTTTGAGGGTTGACTAATTAAGTTATGAGGAACTAGATTATGGGGTTAGATTTGGGTTTTAGGTTACTTTAGCTATTATTTAACTCTAGAGCATAAATCTTTCAACTAATGAGATGAATTAGATCTAGGGGTCAAAAATGGTCAAACCTCCCATCTAGACTCGATCCTAGTCTTATATGATACCCAAGTCTATCCTAATTCACCAATCTAGAGTAAGGTAACCTAGATAATCATTATTTCTTATAAACTTTCTAACTGAGGTATTAAGTTAGCAAATTCACATGACTACAACTCTATGGATCCCTACTTGAGTCAATCTAGGGTTTGAAGGTCAAAAGGTTATCTAATTAGGGTTTTAAACTTATACTAATGGTCAAATTGAGTAAACCCTTTTTAGTTGTCTTCAGTTCTCTCACTCAATATCTAAACATCACACTATGGTATTGAATCCATATCGGGACAATAGTGTGGTATTACTATCCACCAATTTCCTATAATTTCAATTATTGGAGTTATTACATCCTAAGATTCCATGAATATTAGTTATTAATGAATCAAGGGTTATAAGGTCCCCACCAAAGTTTACTCTAGCATAAAGTAGTGAATTTTTCTTACTAAAAGGTATGTATTCAAAAGAATGTCAAATAGAGAGAAAGAAGGAGGTTGGTTACCTCATAGATAGGTAGGGGCCTAGAAGAATGGAGTATTAGCCTACATTCCTAGATTTGAGTATGTTACAACACTCCACCCATTAAAGAGGATTTCATCCCCGAAATCCATCTACCCCTAGACATGAGCGCTAAGACATAATTCTAAACCAAATAAAGATCTCTAGTATGCTCAATGTTGTGGACCATTGTACA
Organism: Alisma plantago-aquatica; assembly: GCA_963693085.1. NCBI lineage: Eukaryota > Viridiplantae > Streptophyta > Magnoliopsida > Alismatales > Alismataceae > Alisma > Alisma plantago-aquatica. The sequence continues at coordinate 444,833,648 of OY856412.1, read as the reverse complement.
TCACTCCATATCACACTTATATCCAAAATTCTATGGTGAACCCACATAATATCATGCATCAAGCCCTCATATTTTCCTTGTATTCTAGGCTGAGATATGAAGACTTACACACCAAAAACATAGATTGCCTTATTGGTTCTACATTCACAAAGGTTACTGTCATTGTTATCATGGTTTCATCTCCTCTTACATGAACTATTACATTGCACACATGAGGTCACTATATTGTTCTACAATTCCACATCTTCTGTTACTTAAGCATGAATGACCAATGTCCATATACAGATTTCCCCACAGAACCATCCAGATAATGACTACTAAATTAGTGGACCACTCTAGTGTATAATCATCAATCCTCATCATCTACTCATTATCATCATCATCATCATCATCATTACTATCATCATCATCATCATCATAAATAATACTATTATTCCTAATAGTCATTTTATGTATGACATGCATATATGTCTTGTTTTCCTTCCTATATTAAAGTTATAACTTAAATTGAATTTATTTTTAGATTTTATCAAGGAGTCAAATTATGATGTGTTACATGAATACGAAAACACGTATATTTTAATAGGCATATTAGGGTTGAGGTGTAAGTTTAGGGTTTGGTGTTCCAATAAATTTTCTCATTCATATATGAGCACTATAGTGTGTTGTATGCAACTTATTGAATTTGTCATTCATGAGTTAACTTTATGCATTACATTAGACATGTTTTTATTGATGTGCATTCAACCCCTATCACTTCTATTTATCACGGTCACATGGGAAATGTTCAGAAATTCCATTATACTCAGCATGTTTGCCCTAGCCTATACTATATAGTCATCCTTACCATTCAATTAATAGCGATTTTGGGTATAGGATATTAATTTGAGCTTTTAAGTGTAATTTTTCTTTTACCCCTATTTGACATATATACATCCTTCGAGGATAACCCAAGATAAAATTTTAAAATCTATTTTAATCACCAAAGTAACATTTATGATGGTGATTAGCAAGGCTCGTCTAAAATTCTCAGTTTGGTAGCCTCTACATATGTTTGACATTAATGCTAGGAGTTATCCAGGTTTTAATGTTGTAGCCGTTATTAATCCTGATTATACATTAAGTTGTTTTGATTATTAATGAATAAACTGAACTTAGTGCATAACCTAGAGGGGAAAAAGGGTGGATCCACTAGACCTGATATATATATATATATATATATATATATATATATATATATATATATATATATATATTTAAAACTAACTATATCAGTCTTAGGCCTAGGGTATTAGGGTTGACCATGCCAACCAAGGGTACTTCACTAAAGAGATTCTCTACTACTCAACTTTCTTGTGGTGGTGACTTGGTTCCAAAAGCCATCAATAAAATCTAAAAACTTTTCTTTTGTACATATAAATTAATAATGAAAATAAGTTTGACGATGCAAATCTTGCGGTGAAAAATCCAAAGTTGGTGCCAAAATCAACCAGAGAACCAATTCAACCACCACATACTATTATTTTATCATCACATACTTTACTTAAAGGGTCTAATCCTTCAGACACCACATAGGGCATTTGACTACACCTCAACTATGTTTTTACATGGGAGGGAGAAGGGTTTCCTATTATGTATGGTCAAATTCATCAAACTTTAACAAGGTAAGACATCCGCCATTCCCCATGTCACTCTTAAGCATAATTGACACAGCCTCATCGTAAGACCTAAGGGAGTCATATGATCATCAAATAATTATAGTAAGGAAAATGTGTTCCTTCTATACTTGACGATTTATAACCATAGTCCCCTTACAAGACAAGATGAACTACATAGTACATTTATCAATAACATCATTCACTGGGTAATATAATTGCACCATGGAGGCGAGAGAGGCAAACTACTAAGAATATTATACAAAACTTAATAGCTTCTACCCCCTAAACCTCATGTGTGAGGCATAAGAGCTAAACAAACATGGTATCCAATCCTTAGATAAGTGGTCTTGGGACATACATGTGTCGAGATTCTCCATATTGAAGGCAAAGCATGCCTAACAATAACTAAACTCGTTCATACCATCACTTAGTAACAAAGGGAATCATCTAAGTTTCTAAGATTTACATCAAAATTTTATATTTATGGTTCATGTGTCCTCAGCACCCCCATAATATGTGTATGCAAGCCGTGCTAGAGAACAACAAAGGTAAATGGATTTATGGTGAGAACTAAAATATGCCTATCTATGATTATTTAAGTCAATCTACACTTCATATATCTTAGGCTAATATCCTATAAAATATGAAATGTCAACCAAACACTACAAGAATTAGCTTCATCCCATCTCCATCAAGAAGGTGTGGGTGTTAAGGGTTACTAAGGACTAACTCACATTCACATAGGTGGGTTGAGGAGTGCAAGTGACCAAAGTAGTCAGGGGTTGAAAACCTTAATTGGTATTGACTACTAGGAAATAGGTTTATCAATAACCTCTAAGGGTCACCTATCTAATTAAGGGTCAACCAAGGATAACTTGAAATAGTCAAGTTACCGACTGCTCAGGCTCTGATACCATTTTGTAAAGAGTGAGACCTGGTAGGGGGTCCACTCTTCACTGAATTGAAGAATATGTCCATCCAATCCCAAACATACCAAAAGGGTAAGAAGGGAAGGAGGTATTTCATTCATTTCTCAAATGGTACATACTATAGAGCATGATAATGGATAAGCAGCGGAAACAAAACTATTACAAAGTTATAATGTGTATAATTATATAATTTCTCATCACCATAAAAGATAATATTACAAAAACTTGAACTAACTACAATTAAGGCCAGTAGCAGAAAGTAACCTAGCCATTCCAAGCTATCCTTAGGTACAATTCCCTTTATATGATCTCCGAGCATCCTTGATCTTTTAATGCACCTAACCCTCGGTGGAAGGGAATATCACCCAGAACATAGGAGACAACAAAGAGGTCATCAAAGAGCTGAGTATGTACATATAATAAACACTCTGGGCATTATATAGGGTTACAGGTAAAAAAAGAGATGTTCCCACAAGAAGGGGGCTAATATCAATTAGGTAAGTTCAAAAGAAGTATAAAAAAAGAAATGAGGCATATTATATTCTAGATTACAAATGTGGATAATAAATGTGTCTTGCCATATCAATTATCAACATTCTCAATATAAAATAGTAATTGTTTGCATACATACAATATAGACTAAATATACCTAAAACGGGGCCATAACACCATAGGATCATGGCCTAAAAGAAATAAGGGTGGAAACGCACACCCCGGGCAGAATATGCATGCCCTATATAAGTATGGTTGTACATAAGTATCGCTATTCTAGATATTCTAGTCAAACAAGTAGCATGCTAAAATAGAGTGGCAAGACTAATCATTTTAGTCATTTCCAATAAAGGCAACATAGTAAGAGGGGTCCAAGGACCCATATAAACATGTTAATTTAATAATCACAGGAACAAAAGAGATTCATATCAAGAATTATAAATGTCCATGAATAATAGATTTCCAAGAGAAATAACAGTTTAAGAGATGCCTCATTAAAAATGTATATAGATTCATTCAAATAATGCCCAAAATAAAATAGAGGATGTACATACCTTATGATCAGACCTAAATACTCACTTACACCTCCTAAGCACAAGGTCAGGGTTGTCTCAACCTAGTCACAATATGTGTGCACTAAATTAATATAATTTATATTAAATCTCTTGCTTAGAAATTGTCCCTACAGTAGGTTGCAAATGTGGGTGTGAAACCTATCCCAATAGCTCAGTCGTATTTTCTTGATTTCAAAAATGTATATATATGCCCTATTTGGATAAACGGTTAATTTCTTATGAATTTTACAAGTTAATCCTAATTACTGAGGGAAAATAAAAATGATTTGTGAAAAGACGATGATGCCCTCAAAAGAAATTGCACTAATGTAGTGTGATTTATCACAAACTATACGGGAGAATTAGCCTTCATGTCACGGGGTCAACCAGTCAAAGAAATGTGAGTTTACATAAATGCCCCTACTGCACGTGAAAAAAACATGTGCACCCATGGCCGAGGCTGGGTTTTCACACCATGGATTGACCTCCCTGTCTCTCACGCCATGGCACTGTAGTGGAGCTTGGCTCGAGTGCTTAGCACTGGTCTGGCCTCGGACTAGTAGTTCTCACACCAGAAGTCTAAAGCATAAGTTACAGAGAGGTTGGGACAAACTCAGCAAGCAGTGCTCGTGTATAGGTTGGCGACGAGGTGAAGAAGGATACCCAGACAAGAAAGTAGGGGACCAGGGGAAGCTAGAGGTCAAAATCAGCTTGATAAGGTCCGATGGGGGTACGAAGGCATGGATGGCCTTCTACTGGACCTGACGAACTCACCGGTCATCCTCCCATGGTTGGATACCTGCAGAGTCCCTCTCGACGATGCAAAAAATAGGGGAGGTCGGCAACGCTAGTCAACTGGGAAAACGAGACAAAATCACGTCAAGGTAAATGCACAGAAAGAAAGAGTGAGGGTCCGAGATAGTTACCTCGTGGACGATTAGACTTAGGTGAAGAGCACAACAACTTCTCGTAGTTTCTTGCCAGAGAAGAAGATCAACAATTGTAGTGGCTCCAAAGCACCAAGGCGAGCAATTGATTGAAGGGAAACTGAGAAGAGGCACCTTGGATCGTTTCTTGAGTGGTGGAGAAGAAGTGGTGGCGTCAAAGTGGAGATTCAATGATCTGGAGAAATGCAACGACGTCTGCTTGAGGCCTAAAAAGGGCGTTTTGCCAATGCTTGACTCCGAGGCCCACGTCAGGGCTCGTTGGAAAGGGCGGAGAATGGGGAAGTCATTGACGAAGAAATCAATCGATTCGGTTTAAGGTAGAGGGAGATATCATCAATGGACTCCATCACCAGCCAGACCCTAAGCTATGCACTAAAGTCGGGGGTTAGGGACGACCAGGTCCCAACCCATCCCACTCTCTTGAGCAAGAGAACAGAAAACAAACCCGATCCGGCAACTTGGTCTGGGTGTGACAAGATGAATCAATTAATCGACCATTAATTTTAGGTAAAAACCTACATAGTCTATTAGGGTTTAATTGGGGGTGCATTTGATGTCCGAATGACCCCAAATTTTGAGGGTTGACTAATTAAGCTATGAGGAACTAGATTATGGGCTTAGATTTGGGTTTTTAGGTTACTTTAGAAATTATATAACCCTAGAGCATAAATCTTTCAACTAATGAGATGAATTAGATCTTGGGGTCAGAAATGGTCAAAAGTGGTCAAACCTCCCATCTAGACTTGATCCTAGTCTTATATGATACCCAAGTTTATCCTAATTCACCAATCTAGAGTAAGGTAATCTAGATAATCATTATTGCTTATAAACTTGTGAATTGAGGTATTAAGTTAGAAAATTCACATGACTACAACTCTATGGATCCCTACTTGAGTCAAACCAGGGTTTAAAGGTCAAAAGGTTATCTAATTAGGGTTTTAAACTTATACTAATGGTCAAATTGAGTAAAACCTTTTTAGTTGTCTTCAGTTCTCTCACTCAATATATAAACGTCACACTATGGTATTGAATCCATATCAGGACAATAGTGTGGTATTACTATCCACCAATTTCCTATAATTTCAATTATTGGAGTTATTACATCCTAAGATTCCATGATTATTAGTTATTAATTAATCAAGGGTTATAAGGTCCCCACCAAAGTTTACTCTAGCTTAAAGTAGTGAATTATGCTTACTAAAAGGTATGTATTCAAAAGAATGTCAAATAGAGAGAAAGAAGGAGGTTGGTTACCTCATAGACGAGTAGGGGCCTAGAAGAATGGAGTATTAGCCTACATTCCTAGATTTGAGTATGTTACACATAGCCATGCCAAACTATCCTCATGTCCACAACTTGAAAATGATCTTCCTGAGTTGTTGTCTTCTAAGTTACCTATCACCTGGGTGGTTTGGTAACAACACCCAAAAGAGGAAAGACAAAGAAAAAGCATGTATCTGATAAAATTGCTATCTATCTATCTATCATCATCAACTAAGCCTCAATCCCAACTATGTTAGGGTCGGCTACATGGATCATTCTTTTCCATTCAGCTCCATCATGGGATTTAAAATCTCTCTTTATAAGCTATTCCCATGTTAATTTAAGCCTTCCTCTTCTTCTATTAATTGTGCTTGCCTCAATAGTGTTGGTTCATATAGGCACATTAGTTGGTCTGCGTTGCACATGTCCATACCATCTGAGTCGACCCTCACACAACTTGTCCCCAATGCTCATCACCCCCACTTTATTCCTGATATAGTCATTTCTCAAGCGATCTTTTCTTGTCTTCCCACACATCCATCTCAACATACGCATTTTAGCCACGTTCATCTTGTTGAGTCCTTGTTTCTTCACTGCCCAACATTCACCCCCATAGAGCATGGCCAGTCATATAGGAGTTTTATAAAACTTGCTTTTTAGTCTGAGAGGGATCTTCCGGTCACATAATACTCCAGTTGCACTTCTCCATTTCAACCATCCTGCAGTGATCCTATGACAAATGCCATTTTGGACATCGCCATCTGCTTGAATGATAGATCCCAAGTAACAAAATTTATCACATTTTGGTATATCTACTCCGTCCAACTTGGCTCCACCATTCACATTGTGAGATTGGTTGAAATTGCAATGCATATACTTAGTTTTTCTCATACTAATCATCAATCCATTTGATTCCAGTGCCTTTCTCCAAAGTTCAACTTTATCATTCAAACCATCTTTAGTTTCGTCAATCAATACAATATCATCAGAAAATAACATACACTAAGGAACATCGTCCTGAACATTCTTTGTCAACTCATCCATAACAAGAACAAACATATATGGGTTGAGTGTGGATCCTTGGTGTACCCCAACTGTGATGGGAAATGTTAGTGTCTCACCTCCAGGAGTCTTCACACTTGTAGTAGAAATACCATACATGTTTTTAATCAAGTCAATGTATTGGATTGGCACACCCTTTTTCCTCAAAACCATCCACAACACTTCTCTGGGTACTCGATCATAAGCCTTTTTCAAATCGCTAAAAACCATGTGAAGATCTATTTGTCTTTCCTTATACTTCTCCATAAGCCTCCTTATCAGAAAAGTAGCATATGTTGTTGATCTACCAGGCATGAAAACAAATTGGTTGTTTGATAGCTTTGTTATATATCTTAGCCTCTACTCAATAATCCTCTCTAAAAGCTTCATTGTGTGACTCATTAACTTGATACCTCTATAGTTTGTGCAGCTCTGAATATCACCTTTGTTCTTATAGATGGGGACTATAATACTATTTCTCCATTCATCCAACGTCTTCTTTGTCTTCATGATCTTGTTAAATAAATTTGTTAACCACATAACTCCTTCATCCCCCATACTCTTCCATACATCAATGGGAATACCGTTAGGTCCGCATGACTTTCTCGTTTTCATATTTTCAAGGCATTCTTGACCTCAAAATGTTAAACTCATCGTGTGTAAATGATATCTCTTGTATCCCTGTCACACGAGTCTCTAACATTATTTACAATAACTCCATTGAAAAGCTTATGGAAGTAATTTCTCCATTGTTTCTTGATATCATCGTCCTTTACCATCACTCTACCATCTTCATTCTTGATGCATTTTACTTGACTCAAGTCTCTTCCTTTCCTTTCTCTTATACAAGCCATTTTATATATATCTTTTTCCCTTCTCTAGTTTCCAGCTTCTTATAAATATCATCAAAGTATCTAGACCTTGCCTCATGAACAATGTTTTTCACTTCTTTCTTTGCTTGCTTGTATCTCTGGAATGTTGCTTCTGTACTTCATCATTCCACCACCAAGTCTCTTTTTGTGGAGGCCCACAACCTTTAGACTCCCCCAAAACCTCTCCGGAAATTTGTGTTATGCAGGAGCTCATGTTATGCCACATAGTGTTGACATCAGACTCTAAGTTCCAAGTTCCCTTCTTGATTAGTTTATCATGAAAGGTCAATTTCTTTTCTCCTTTAAGATTCCACCACTTGATCCTGCTATCTAGATTTTTGTTATGCTTGCCTTTATTGATCTTCATATTAATATCCAAAACCACCAAGATATGTTGGGTCGTGAGTTCTTTGCCAGGAATCACTTTACAGTCCTTGCATACTTTACGATCCTCCCACCTTGTAAGGAGGTAATCAATTTGGCTACAATTGTGTCTACTCTTAAAAGTAATCTTATGAGATTCTTTTTTCTTGAAATGGGTGTTTGCCAAAATCATATCATATGTAACTGTAAAATATAATATCCTCTCTCCTTCTCTGTTTCTACTGCCATATCCAAAACCACCATGAACTCTCTCATATCCATCATTGCTACTCCCCACATGGTCATTTAAATCACTCCTAATAATGATCTTCTCCTCTATTGGTATTCCTTGCATCAATTCATCCATGTTATCCCAAAAATCCTTCTTAGCCTCCTCACTAAGGACAACTTGGGGGCATAAGCACTAATAATGTTAAAAATATTTCCCCCAAGAACAACCTTGATAGCAATGATTCTATCACCCTCCTAGTGATCTTGACAACATCATCCTTCAACATCTTATCAACAATAATATCTATGGCATTTCTATGTTTATCAATGCCTGTATATCAGATTTTGTATCCCGTGTCTCCAATCTCTCTACAATGTTCCCATGTCCACTTAGTTTCCTGTAAGCCAGCTATATTTACTTTTCTTCTCATCATGGTATCTACTATCTCCAAAGATTTTCCTGTCAAAGAGCCAATATTCCAAGATCCAACTCTAAATATTTTTTCTTGGACTTGCTTCTTTACATGCCTTCTTAAAAAAATGTTGCCCTTGAACATTTTTCACTACATCTGAGTAATGATGTGGCGGGACTAATTTCTTTACCCACACTCGTCCAAGATGTGGAAACCCTTGCACATTTTCACTACATCCGGGCGATGATGCAGCGGGACTAGCTTCTTTACCCACACCCGTCCAAGATGTGAAAACCCTTACTTGTCCTTCAACACAACTGGGCATCACTGTGTCAAAACCCCTTGCATATTTATCAACGCACTCAGGTGCCGATGTAGCGCATCGCTAGGTAGGGATGCTCCAACGAAATTTTTATAAGGATCCATGTCATAGAAAGAGTGACAAAGTTTTTATGGCTGGCTGTCAACCTACCACCAACCCTCCTCCTTTACTCGGGCTTGGGACCGACTACATTTGCACAAAATATGAAAACATAGGTGTAGTTAGATAAAATTACTATCTATACATAATTAAAAGTATTTCAGCATTAAAATAATGTATGCATTATGGAATGATAAAAGAAAGGGTGTTCATGGAAGAAGAGGATTATCAAAACTAGGTAGTTCAAGAGCAGATTCACAGTAAAATAATCAACCAAAGAATAAGTAATAAAAAGGTTGAGGCACTACTCAATTTAGAGAAAAAAATCATGAGTAAATAATTTCTTGCCTTTTAATCACAATTAACAACATTTAAAAAGGTACATGTAGATTTAACAAGACTAGAATAAACTAAAGTAACACTAGGGAACCACAAACCACTAGCCATGGTAGGAGGAATAAACCTTAGTTCCCATATATAAAACATGACAGGGGAACAAAACTCAATGCCTGACATGGTAATAAAATCCAATGCCTATAATCATAACATTGTATGGGAATAAAACCCAGTGCTTGGAAGGGGACAATCATAACATTGTAGGGGAATAAAACCCAGTACATGGTAGGGTAATAAAATTGAGTCCCTGATAACACCCATTATATGGATGTTAGAACCTATTCTTTAATATCAAAAACTATCTCAAACTTTCACTTCCTCCTATTTTTTGATCAAATATTAGACCATTTATGCTTTCTGTGCCTTCTGATCACTTTTATGATCTTTTGAAGGACTTTCAGACACTTTACAACAAAAATTACGCCCATATAACTGATGTTTTTATATGTAGACAAATATATCGGGTCCATTACCAGCAACCCGATACCCTTTAATAAGATTGGCAGATAGTAGGCCGACACCAGTATGCGCACCCCGATATACAAGAAAAGAATGACCACATCAGTTGTTGATTGCAAGCTGACACGACCGCGACCCAGGACGAGCTACGAGCCGATACAGCCATAGAGTGTAAGGAGCAGAGATCTGAGAACACCGCCCACCATGGATACCAGAATGAAGATACTAGACACATGGACCTATCGGATGAAGGCATCCATAGTTCATCTGGCCTATAAATAACTCGAATACTGCATTGTACCGAGGGTTGGAAAATTGAATATTTTAACCAGAGAAGCGGAGACGCTGCCAAGTAAGGTCCCGTGTGTCCACCTAGTGATCATTTAGGTGAGCATGCTCTTATTCTGAGAAGGAGGGAGAGCTAATTTAGGGGTCACTGCCATAGTATGAAGTAAAAAGAGAGATATCAGTTCATTACTTTGAAGCTTCCCCGCGCGTGTCGGGTTCCATTCTGACCACTAAACTCGAGAGGGTAGTCTAGATGGATTAGCCTGACACGGGGATGACAAGAACTGGGACAGTGTTTGGCCCGACACGGTCATTGCCCCAACATGGTGGTTTCTCGATACGATCGTACCTTGACATTATCATGGCCTGACATGGTCTTTACCTGACATGATCGTCGCCTGACATAAGTCATGACCCGACACGATCTTAACGTTCATCTATCCTCGTTACCGGTCTAACCGAGTCTCGAGTGTCAGCAAATATGCCTATCAATTTCCTAAATCAAGGAGCCCGATACCTATCTTCCCTTTTCTTCATATTTTTCCTTTAATATACCATGCATTGTAATCAAACCATTATTATTCGTATTAATGCAAATTAGTGATTATTTCCTATCATGATTCACCTATGTGGATTTATTAAGTCGATTGATTTATATTACATCCTAGTTCTCGATTCTACTTGTCTACATGTTCTTAATTAACTACCAAAAATGTGTTTTCTGACCTGAACACCTTTGAGAAAAGGAAGTCACGTACAAATAGATTTTGGGATAACCCTGGTGTATGAGAAATCCAAGTTTAGATCTTTCTTCTATTCTTCCCTTGTGGGAAAATCTTGGTTTTAAGTTTCTTTGAGAGTGGATTCTGTGATTTGGTTTTCCCTTAGCACTGTTTTTGAGAGAAAATGGTCAGGGATATGAATCCTTGAAAGATGGTAAGACTGTTGTCTTTCTCCGTGTTACACTCGAAACATGAGAATTAATCATTTAGCCCCGTTTATTAAAAATATAAAACTTTGATAAAAATAAAAAAACCCAAAAACATCCTAATTCTTTGTTTTTCTTGCAAACTCCTTCTCGGAGGTAGCTTTCCTTTCATTCTTTATTTTTTAGTGATAATTGTATGCCTCATAAGCGTACTTTCACCCTCTATGGAGTTTTTGATGAATTTGATAAACCGGGCTTAGTTTTTGGAATGTTTACTCTCCTTATCCTTGTGTTTGACCCCAAACTACTTCTTCGACCCCATACTAGTTGCAGACATCATTAAACATTCATATTTTATAATTTATAAAAGACCGGTTACCTAGAACTGTTTCTCTTTTTTTTGGACTCGCGTTTGAGGACGATCAACTTTTTGGTGCCATTGTCGGGGATGAGGCAACCAGTATTGTTTCACGAACCCGAGTTTATTTGCACTTAGTCACACAAACAAAGATATGTGAATACTAATTTTCTCACCTAAAAAAATATTTCCTAGAATACAAAACTTACATATTGTATTAATGCATTTTAGGTACATCAGTCCTCATGGCTGACCAAGATCCCGAAGCCAGGTCTCTCTGGTCTTTTGTCGAAGTCAAAGCAAATGAAGAAAGAAACCCTATTGTAGAGCAACCACTCAACGTGGCTAACTTCGAACTAAAGCCCAGTTTTCTCCAACTACTACAGCATAATAGGTTTGGGGGAAACAATGCAGAAGAAAATCCTTACAACCACCTGGTGACTTTCAAAAGAACCTACAAAACTTTCAAAATCAACCAGGTGCCAATAGCATACATCTACAACCAGTGCTTTCCCTTCTCTCTAAAGGATAAGGCACTAGAATGGTACTGCAGCCTTCAAGACAGAAGTATTCCAAATTGGTAGTTTCTTGCCAACACTTTCATCACAAAGTTCTTCCCTATTGAAGGAGCGCTTTCAAGGATACCAACGTGAATGCCCGCATCATAGTTTTTCTAAATCATGCTTAATCACTACCTTCTATAATGGTCTATCAACTGGGGAAATAAAATCTTTAAATGCTACAGTAGGCAGTGAATTTCTGGGGGTCAGTGCCTAATGAGCTAGACATATGATTGACAATATGGCGGCCAATCAGCAAGATGGCAATTATGACAGAGGTTTGGCGAATTATGTGTCATCAACAATGCCTTTGGGAGAATCGAAGATCATAGAAGCCCTTTCATAAAAGTTGGCTAAGATAGTGATTGACGTCCAATCTTTGAAAGATCAAAGTTACAAGAGCCAAATGCGACAAGAAGCTGTCAGGAGCTGTGTCACTTATGGGGGAGCAAACCACTCTGCAGAACACTGCCCCTACACTTCCGAGCAAGGCGGGCCAGAATGTGAAAGTACTGAGAACGTGATGCATGCTCAATACAAATGTCACGATCACCATGGATTCTCCTACAGTAACACGAGTGCTGCGGAAAATGCTCATCAACTGGTCGGAAAAAAATTGTCAGGAATCCCATAGATTCAACATTGACTGACAAACTTCCAAATAGAGAGAAACTTCCAACCAGCTCAGAATACTCAACAAAGACCTTCCATGATGTCTGAGCTCATGTCATTTACAAAAAGGCAGAATGAGCTAAACAAGCGACTGCACAAAAGCTTGGTAGATAACACTAATCTTCTTAGTCTCATGCAACAACAAATGGGGAACTTCTCTAACCAAATCGCAGAAATTCAGTAACACAACAAATTGATCGATCAACAACTGGAAAGTTTAGCCCAAAGTATAAAAAATCTGAGGGCGACATCCGTCCAACACCAAGGCAAATCCACAAGGAAATGAAACCGTAATCATGGCCACTCTAAGGTCAGGAACTGTATTAACCCTATCAATGACCAGAGAGCTACGATTGAAAAAGAAGCCATGCTGGAAAGAGGCACAGTAAATAAAGAACCTTCTGAAGCTGCAGTCAAGTAGAAGAGGCTTGCAAAGAAAAAGAATGATGTAGTCACCAAAATGAATCATGACAAGTATGCACCACACATACCTTTCCCTCACAAATTGGTGAAAGCCCGGTTGAAAAAGACATGACACACATCAAGCAGACTGTGATTCTGACAAGACAGGTTGGCCAAGGACAAGGAACACTTAATGAGGGGGCAGAAGAACAAGTCTAGAGGTCTACAACAACATAGAAAAGACCGCACCCATCCACGGCTGAGACCTCCAATGCAACCAAGAGGCCCCGCTAGGAGACCGAAACATCTATAACTCACATTTTAGAGGCCTACCCAAAAATACTATCTCACTCCCCGGGACGTTTTAGAGTAAGGGATGACGAACACCAACAATGATACAAGGAAGTATCCAAGAAGTTGTATGGCCCAACAAAGTTCTGTCATGAGGCGTCATTCCTCTAGATTGGCATCTATGACACGCTAAAGGATATACCCACAACCACAAATCTCTACAAAATCTGCTTCTCCTTCTCACACTCCTATAAAATACCCAACACTCTCGAGGAACACATCATTTATGGTGGAGAATATAGACTAACAACACACATCTACAATTCAGATTTTGTCATCTCAGAAAAGATAATCAACCAGATCTTTAGTGACAATGAAGAAGATCTGAAGGCACTTAATGAAGGAGTCAGGATGGGTAAATATCAGGACTTCGACTAGGTGCAACTATGGAAGGCTTTGATAGAGGAGCCCACTTTCAAACATGGATGCAAAGAGGCAGCCTTACACTCCTATTTTTGGAGAATAATTCACAAGATTGTTGCCAACGTCCTGTTCATAAAATACGAAAGCAGCAACATATATACTGAAGAGCTACAGGTCATGTGGAGCATCATGACCGAGAATCCAATCAACCTATGGTGTTTCCTGGTTACCAGACTACATCCAATCCAAGAGGCCACCAAAGAATACTGAATGGGAGGACTAGTGAACTTAATTGCAGTTGGCTTGGTGTACCTAATGGAGCCGCAAAATCTTTCACGTACCCAAGGAGAATTAAGGATTAACATCAGCTTTTTGACAAGAGTTGGCATCCTAAAAAGAACAAATGACAGTTGTTCTATAGATTCACAAAGACTGATATACTCCTTCCTCTGCCAGCATGCACTTCTTATGACGAAGATAGACTGGTTTTTACAACAGTTGAACTACACACATTGGCAACCCAAAGTGCAACCCTACCACCCCATGTTCCTAAGAAAACTTCTGCCAGACGGCGAACGATACATGTTTCCATACAACACCGTGAGTCACCCCTACCAAGCATCAAGGAAATCCCCGCCATGGAGATTGAACAAATTCAGCAGGATATACGGGTCAATCAACCTACAGTGCACGGAGAAACTCCCCAAAACAACGATACGAGTTTCATCCAACTTCTAAACCAAGCGTTGGATGTCGATGAACATACATCTGCTCCACCAATCACCATGCAGATCCCTCCGATAGATATCGAGGCAAATGACAACATAGCAGAATCCTCGCCTAATGTAACTTCAGAGCACTTAGATACGGAGATAGGTGCTACCACAAATAACACACCAATACCTCTAGAGGATGCTACTAATGAGCGCACTGTCATTCTGGACTCCTCTCTTGCCACAGTGGAGGTTTAAAAAACTACACACCTGTGCAACAAACAAGAAGCAGGACAAGCAGCCTCGTCCTCTCAGCAGCTCACCCCCCCGCTTTGGAGCACGCCTTTGGATTAGAATTTGAGTTCCTCAGGGAAGTAAGTCATGAACATTTTGACACCCTTAACTCCCTAACTCGTCAATCTCAGGTTTTTCAATGACCGTTGGGGACACATGAGCACAAAGTCCTAAGTCTTATTGGACTCCCCAACCAATTGAAGGTGCTAAACAACACAATACAAACCGTGCTCCAGTGCCTGGACACGATCGAAAAAAGACTTGAAGAAAGAAGTTGGCACCGTGAAATACATCACTCAAGACATTCACCTTCCTCTCCACCAAGATTGAGTGGTCCATCTCATGTCTCAACCACCCCTAAAGAGGCCATTCCAACAAGACATTCCACATGAGGCTATGGGGTCAATGGATCAACTCCCACCTTCCGAGACTCTGAAATCTTGCAAATGGCAGAAAACTACGACATTCAGAAGCAAGAGAGGACCTCACCTCACCCACAAAAGAACACCAGCCTGAATGGAGTTTGAATGAATTCCCTGATGTTCACGAGGATCTCCAACTGGGTAGTGGCACCGTCCCTGACTTATCAGACTGGATCAATCTGATCGGGAGTCAGCCATCAATAGCTAAAATTGTAATAGCAATATCACCTCTTATGAATGACGAAGAACTCGACGAACTCTTCACCAACATTATAGAAAATTCATCTAAAGGAGAGGATGATGACCTACACACATTTATATCCACACAACTCCCGTAGCAAAAGAGTGTAGAGGTAGAACAATTTGCTGCACTTTCAGTCATCTTAAGATTCAAAATGCCAGACTTTGATAGACGCTCTATTAATCACCTCACCATTCATGACCAGCGCCTTCTAAAACAAATTCTAAGCCTCAAGCTAAAACAAGAAACCGTCATATGGTCTAACATGTACTTTTTTCTACAGTGACAAGTATTATAGAACATATTTCGCCCAGAGACTGTAGTCGGCATACGCCTCTTCTGAGTATTGGAGGGTGCTATTCTAGAAACTATAATTATAAATCCAACACTTGGCTGATCTACAACACCACCCCTGTTCTGGCTAGACGACTACTCGCGGGTATGGACAACTCACCTCGTGTGGAGGATATGTTGCTCTATATCAACGACCATAATCCCAGGCTAATACTTGTCCCCAACAAGCACATAAACCATTGGTTCCTTTGTATAGCAGATCTTCTCTCTCATCAAGTCTCCTTGTACAACTATTGTGAAGATGATATTCCCCATCAAGACCATCATTTCCTCTACTAAGAAGATAGTTCTCTGCGACTGCTTCTACTCAAACTCCATCGGGTCATCAAAAGAAGCACATAGCGGTTGCTGGAACTTTTTCTCGATATAGAACTTTCCTATCCAGCAAGACTCGGGTAGCGGAAATAGTGCTTTTATCATCCTACATGCCATCGAGCTCCTCAATAACTCAAGATAAATGATGCAACTCTAGGACACAAATATCTTCTGGATCAAGGGACTATACACCATGATGTTGATAAAAGACGAACGTTTCTTCCACGACCCTTAACTCCCAGATAACCTCTTGGAGTTGGATACTAATGACCCTTCCCCCCAAACCAAAACATACCTAGAAAGCAGCTAATGGACATACCGAATCCTCTCGTCCAGGAGGCCACTACCCCTTCTACATTAATTTCCAATGTACAACCCACTGTTTGAATCCCTAAAACCACAATCGGCAACTTAGACCGTGTTGCGTGCAATACTTTATCTCAAGAGCAAGTCAACCATAGTTTAATACATCTTGTCAATTCCAACACTATGGATGTAATCTATGATAAGGAATCCATAGTAGTTCCTACTGACGATCTTAGAGACATGGTAAAAACTAGTGGATGTCTCGCCATGACAGTCGTAGCAGCTTACATCACCACCCTATAACCAAAGATTGGCTCAGTCTGGATTGCACACCCAATGCTCTTCAATGATGTTTGCCTCGACGATGAATCTGGCGCACACATCCTATTCCAACAACAACTAGAAAAACATCTACCTCCCTATATTTTTCTGCCTATGCTGCACGACAACCACTGGTCACTTCTAGTCCTCACCACCAGTATCCTTTGTGGCATCTTCTACAACAATTCTAATTCTCACCAATCAAAAGAGCTAACCTTAAATCCAGAACCGAAGACTCCTCTTGAAAGGCTAGCACAAAAGTTCTATCGTGAAGCGGTCGAGATTATGAAGCCTTATACACCTGACCCCACAACAGCTTGGCATGATCTTTGTTTCTGTCACCACAGTCCGCAACAAATTCCTCTATCCAAAGAATGCGACCTCTTTGTATTATACTGGATATACTCTGCCGTTGTTTTTAATCAGCGTCTCGAATAGTGCCATGATGTCAAGTATTATAATCTACATGGACAATACGTCATGGAGCTACTCTCTTCTGATGGGGCAAAGATAAACAACCCTCACTGAGCTATACTAACCCTTTCTCTTATCCCCACACCACTCTAAGGCAGAGCTTGGGGTACATTTGGGGAGGGATGGTCTCTATAGCATCAATGAGGGAGGTATTCCTACAACTCTTTTCATTTTACATGTCTAAAAATATGTACAAAATGCTTTAGATCGTAATTGAAAAAGAAACACTTACCCAATATGCCGCCTATAAATCATTAGAATTGCACATTTATTTGAAATGTACAGTTTAGCCTTCGCTCTGTCTCTATGCTCTTAAAAGTGGTGAACATTTTGGTTTGTTCTCTTGAGAATGAAAAGTTAAACCACAAGAACTTAACTTTGCACTTTTTGTATAAAGAAAAATTAATCTAGCAGTCTGAGATGTGCATCTATGAAGAAAAGAGCTACCTAAATAGTGACTATCCCACCCATTATTGTTATTTCAATGGAGTTCATTTTTAGGTATGGAAAATCTAAGGCAATGGTATGTAGGATATTAAATTACTGATCTAAATCCATCTGGTTTGGACTATAGGGACCGTATTGCATGTTAATGGACCCATACTTGAATGACCCAATGAAGAGCAAGAAAAATCCAGAAAGCTTTATTTTCTATTTCCAAAAAAAAATCCCACTTCCTTTTTCTCTTACCCATGATATAAAGTTTGGTATAAAAACTAGTTTCATCTGACATGCACAAAAGTTTCACATAAAGATTAATTTTGCTCTGTCCAAAAAGGCAAAGAAAAGAAAAGTCAATACACTTGTGGCCTGACTTAATTCTTTTTAGACTTTTCAAAAATCAACACATATTTTTCACACCTGTCTAGAAAATTTTGAAACCTAACTTTTTAACTTGAGGACAAGCTAATTTTAAGTTTGGGGGGGATGATAAAACCCATTTTATGGATGTTAAAACCGATTCTTTAATATAAAAAACTATCTCAAACTTTCACTTCCTCTTATTTTTGTCTCAAATATTAGACCATTTATGCTTTCTGTACATTCTAATCACTTTTCTTATCTTTTGAAGGACTTTCAGACACTTTATGACAAAAAGTACGCCCATCTAACTGATGTTTTTATATGCAGACAAATATATTGGGTTCATTACCAGCAACCTGATACCCTTTAACAAGATCGACGGATAGCAGACCGACACCAGTATGTGTGTCCCAATATACAAGCAAATAACGACCGCATAAGCTATTGACTTCAAGCTGACACGGTTGTGACCTCGGACGAGATACGAGCCGATACAGCTAGAGATCGTGATGAGCATAGAGCTGCCCGCCATGGGAACCAGAACAGAGATACCAGATATGTGGACCAATCAGATGAAGGCATCCATAGTTCTTGTGGCCTATAAATAACTCGAGTACTGCACTGTACCGAGGGTTGGAAAATAGAGGATTTTAACCAGAGAAGCGGAGACACTACCAAGTAAGGTCCCAAGTGTCCACCTAGTGATCATTTATGTGAGCATGTTCTTATTCTGAGACGGAGGAAGAGCTCATTTAGGGGTCACTACCATAGTAGGGAGGGAAAAAAAGATATATCGGTTCTTTACTTTGAAGCTTCCTCGCGCGTGTTGGGTTCCATTCCGACCATTAAACCCAAGAGGGTAGTCCAAATGGATTAGCTCAACACCAGGATGACAAGAACCATGACAGTGTTTGGCCTGACATGGTCATTACCCTAACATGGTGGTTTCCTGATACAGTCGTACCCCGACATTATCACGGCTCGACGTGGTCTTTACTCGACACAGTCGTCGCCCGACATAAGTTGTGACCTAACACAATCTGGAAGTTCATATGTCCCTATTACCAGTCTAACCCAATATGGGGTGTCAACTACTATGCCTATTGGTTTCCTAAATCAAGGATCATGATACCTATCTTCCCTTTTCTTCATATATTTCCTTTAATATACCATGCATTGTAATCAAACGATTATATTTCATATTAGTGCAAATTAGTGATTATTTCCTATCATGATTCACTTGTGTGGCTTTATTCATTTGACTAATTTCTCTTACACCCTAGTTCTCTGTTCTGCTTGTCTGCATGTTCTTGATTAGCTACCAAAAATGTGTTTTCTGACCTGACCACCTTTGAGAAAAGGAAGTCATGTACAAACATAATCTGGGATAACCCTAGAATATGAGAATATCTAGGTTTAGATATTTCTTCGATTCTTTCCTTGTGTGAAAATCTTAGTTTTAAGTTTCCTTAAAAGAGGATTCTATGATTTGGTTTCCCCTTAGCACGGTTTTTGAGAGAAAATAGTGGGGGATATGAATCCTTGAAAGATTGTAAGACTGTTATCTTTCTTCATGTTACACTCAAAACATGATAATTAATCTTTGAGCTCTATTTATTAAAAATATAAAACTATGCTAAAAGTCGATAAAACCAAAAAGCATCCTAACTCTTTGTTTTCCTTACAAACTCCTTCTCAGAGGTAGCTTTCATTTCATTCTATATTTTTTTGGTGATAAGTGTATGCCTCATAAGCGTACTTTCACCCTCGATGGAGTTTTTGACAACTTTGACAAACCAGACTTAGTTTTCGAAATGTTTACTCTCCTCGTCCTTGTGTTCAACCCTGAGCTGCTTCTTTGACCCTGTACTAGTTGTGGACATTATTAAACATTCATGTTTTATGATTTGTAAAAGACCGATTACCTAGAACCATTTCCCTTTTTTTTGGACCCGCGTTGGAGGATGATCAGTCCTTAAAACTTGGTTACACTATGGATAGTTATTACTAGTCCAAATCTAACATGCAAATAGAGTAATAAAGATCATAGTGTTATCCAATTAATATTCATGTTTCAAAGGGATGAAAACATCTGAGATATGAGGAGTGGAGTCACACGACTAATATATGAGAAAAATATAATTTCAATTATCAACAATGGAGAATCCATAGGACGCCATTCAATATTCAAAAAGGGAGTCCAATAATATTCAAAAAAAGAAGAAGAGTGATAATAGAAATATGCCTCAATATTAACGAATTGAGATTTGGTCATTAAATGCTGAATTAAAATCATGAGAGAGTGTTGGATCAAAGGGATCTAGAGGGGGTGAATAGATCTAAAAACACTCATATAAATTTTGTTAGACCTTCAAGTTACTTCAAGTAGGACTACTGCAAATATGGAATTTGATGTGTAATCTAAACATACATAAAAAGTATGAGAGAAATTGAACAAGCATAAGAATAAGCTATGTAGAGTGGTCCCAATCTCCAAACTAGGAGAAAGTCAGTCCACTACCTAGAAAGGTCAAGCTATAGGATTTTGGAACCATTGCATACTTGTATTTCATTATAAGACATACAATTAGACCTTCCTTTTGCAGAGCAAGGATATCTAGAAGTCCTTTTTAAGGACCAAAAAGAGCCAATAAACCTTATAAGGACTTACCTATCCTTCAACATAGACTCTTCAACCTCTATAAGGGCCTACCCACTCTTGCAAGCAGTTGGACACCTTCATGAAGGAGCTCCCGTTCTCGCAATGAGTCTTCCGCCTTGAAGGAATTACCCACTCTACTCAAGGATCTTCAGCCTTTAGAGTGATTAGACATTCTAATTAAGTGCTCCTGATTTTTTCTCACTTAAGTTATAAGTCAAATTATCAATACAAATTATTATAAAAACTGTCTTAAGTTGTTTAGGGCTATTTCCACAAAAGTGCACTTCTGTTGCTTTTGACTTGAACTAGATCAAGCTAGGGCTTGATTGAAATGATCCTTTTCATGTAGCTAAACCTGAAATCAATCTCAAATAGACATATTAGATACATATGAATGGACTGGTTAAGTCATCATCAAAATATGGACAATGTACAACTGTTAGGTCAATAGAGAGCACATGCCTTAAACATGAGTATCCCTATTTCAACAAGTGAATCCAAAAGTCTTTAAGGATCGATGATGAAAAAGCTAAAGATCATCCCACTTGAAGGATTATCGATTGATCCATTCATTTTGGGTTTAGGTGCATATGATTTTCCAATGCTCTGCTATTTTTTTTATCTTCTTCTAACTATGTGTGATCATCTTGGCGGTTTCCTTCAAGGTACTTGACAATATGTCTCATGACCTGAGTGGCTATTTTCATGATCGTGGAGTTTGTCCTCTAGTTGAAGACATGATTATAGAGATTGGAGAAAGATCTTCCTCCCCTTGACCGTGAGATGTCTCTAAGGGTGTAAGAGCAAGTAGTGGTGGGTATGCTCCTTGCATATACTAACTGGTGGAAGAAAAATTGAATAAACTGGTGGTGAAATATGAAAGGCAGCTATGGTTGTCATTGATCTATTGGTTTTAATTTGAAATTGATCAGAGGTTTTATTGGTCGTAGGGTAGCGCATAGGGGAGGACCAATATGTCTCATGTCCATTACTAAAACCAGCGGTTTGGAGTTGGGACTCATGTTGCTACTGTAGGTTGTTGTTGTAGATCCACATCTGATAGAGCATAAGGAGTATTCTAGTTGAAGACCAAGGTGTAAAAGAGACAGGGGAGGTGAGGAAAAGGAAAATGGGGGCAAGGTTTGATTGGAAAAGGATCCTACATCAACTCATCATAGTTGTCGTTCTTTGTTAGGATGTTCAACAGTTGGTTGTTGGCCATTGAAACCGATAGGTATGCCTCACGATGAAAGTGGTTGGCGGTCAACATCAGGGGGCAACGAGGAAGTGGAGGCACAACGGGAGGAGCAACTTTTGTCATTGTCCATCCACTTTAGAGTGTCGGTGGCCAATAGGATTAGTAGTAACAATATAGAGGGATGAAGAAGGAGGATGTCATATTCATTTTTTGTGGCAGACAGACAGTCTATGGGGGGTCAATGCTCCTGTATGTGTATGAGGGGTGGGAAAACAAGGAGAAGGACAAGAGGGACCGACGGTGATGTGACATTGTAGTAGCAATTTAGGGTTAGTCTACACAAACGAGACAAAGGGATGGTAACACCCAACAATACCAAATTTAGCAGAAAACCATTAATTGTGGGGGGGCTTATTAATGTGTTCACATTATGGTCAAATGAATCTGTTAAATCTAAGTCCTTTTAATATACTTGTTGTTCTAATTTAATCAGGAGTGCAATTAACATTTAGTTGATATGAAAATGGCTAGGTACACAATTGAGGTGTGAGGATTCTAATTTAAGTATTAATTTCACCCTTTGAAAAAGTTTGATATTTTATTTTACTACTTGTAGGTTGATACTCAATTGATTCATTTAATGCATTTCTTAATCAATTTAAGACATTTTTGTATTCTTCTATTTCTTTGATCAACTTGACTTAAAATGATTCTAAAGAGTCAATTCAGGGTCAACAATAATTTAGTTTGGTGAATTTATATATTTAACATCTAATTCAAGACTTAATTAATTAGTTTCTCACTAATATCATATAAGTGGTTACTTGTTAAAATGTTATATTCTTCTGGATCCAAATACTCATATTTAATTTGATTTAAGGGAAAATATTTAGTATTCATATAATTGAAGAACGACCTAAGGAGAGGGGAAAATAAGCTATAAAACTAGATTCAAGTATGTTACATTTCACATTTTCCAATTTCACTAATCTAAACTCGGTTTTCCTTAAAAACAAAATTAGCTTAAACTCTAAGTTATTGGATTTACAATTGCAAGTAGAGTACATGAAACCAAACATGCCCAAATTGTGAACTAATATTGAAATTTAACGCAAGAAAATGATTTTATCTAACTATAAAATCAAGTTATGTCCAAGATTTTGTGTGTAGTGTGATGGATTTTGTTGTGGTTGTAGTACTTATTTTAAATGAATATCAATTTTAAGAAATCAATTTCTAAGTAATCGGTACAAGTTTGTATGGATTTGTATGTGATTGGATTGTTGCAAATATATATAACATGTATAAGATAATCTTATAGTTAAATGACAAGTAAGCTACAATCTGATTTAGAACGGTCATATTAATATGAGTTGAGGATAAAAAAAGTTGCAAATATTTTTATGATTAATCTCATGGAGTCAGGGTGTTCATGCGACAGCAGATGCGGAAGGGGATGTGTTGGCTTTCTTCCAACTTTCTCATGGTTGCTTTCTTCAACCTTAAAGGCTTTCTCATGGCTACTTTCTTCCAACTGCTATATCTCATCCCGTCTTAAGCATCTTACAATTCCATGTTTATAGTAAGTTTCATACTACAAAGTCTCATGAAAGCATCTTCCTTATTCAAAGTTGTTCATTATTTTCAAATTGTGTTTTACAGTCTCTGTTCATAGTAAGTTTCCTCATTTTAGAGTTTCCCTTAACACATTCTTGAGTTCTACATTTTGTAGTTTTTCGCTACCATTTCCAGTCAGGTCATGGCTACCATGGGAGGAAATACATTAGGTCATGGTATGTGCATATTGACACTTTATTATTTATTGCTAATTCTTAATGTCTATTCCATCCAACTTACCATTTTATAACCTTGTAAAAATTGAAGGGGATGTTGTTGTCAATGTTTATATCAATCATGAAAAGAATTTTGCATTTTTAGAAAATAGATATGTCAAAATGGTAGCAATGCAATGCCTCCAGATGGAATTCTGTTTGAGGTAGATGTTACCAGTGTATTTTTAATATATGCAATATGAGTAAGCACTTGTGAAAAGAACAATGACAACTCTAAATCCAGGGTGTAGCTATAGAAGTTAAAAGGCCTACGGATTATAATCCAAATAGTAGCACCTAATTAAAGTCAACCAGACCCTAATCTCAATCTTACAGTTGTGGGTCTTACTCGCGGATCTGCTATCGGGCTTGAGGATCCAAAATATGTGTGTCTGGTCTTCCATAGTACTTTATAGAGACCCAAATTAGGGAGATGTTGTATATTTTTGTAATTTTTAGAAGACTTGATCTAGTAAAGAACATGGAAACAGAAAAAATTCAAAAGTTATGTTTTTTTGTTTATCAAGACGTCTCAACCACTAATATTTCTTGTGCATCCCTTAACAACATCAAATTAGGAAATAAAATGCTTACCATAAGATGATCAAATTAAGATGCTACACAACCTAAACCATAGCAAGAAAGTGCTATGTTACATGGTCACACCTAGTTACTTTAATAAGAAACTCCTCTATTGCTATATATTATAACTCTCATAATTATTTTAGTTGTAATTTCTAGGAAGAAAGCATCATGGAAAGGAAACAACATGTGTTCATGATGAACTATAGCATATATTGTTGGTCATACTAGGACTTTAGTGCAATTTTGTTGTTCAGAATTTGTAGTTCATGATGAAGAAGAATCTAATTTGTTGGCTTGAATTGGCTAACTCTTTCTTGTCATGTTAATATCATTAAGCATGATTTGATATTTTCTACAAATGTTTAATGCTCTACACATATTGTGATGATGTAAAGTTTGTCTCATGGTTATGTTTTGGCGTAAAATGAAATAATTTTGTACATGTGCAATTAGATATAATTTTTTTAATTCCACATACCTATCAACATGTCTATCTACTTATGTTGCATGGATTGGAGGCAGTTCTTCTAGGGTAATTTTTGACATGCCCATCATCAACAATATAGAAGTAGTGTGGTCTCGATGCCCATAATTCAAAACATGATGTCCATGATTTGTTTTCAGGTTGAATTATACAAGGATGATGACTTACATAGTGTGATTCTGATGGAATGAAATAGACCAAAGAATATTTGTTTGGATGCTACAAGAAGAATATAAAAAGTGGTCTACCAGATGCTCATGCATAGTGACTTGTTTGCAAGTCTTTATATTTGGTTGCTAGGTGTAGGTTCGGTTGTTGGTGGATTCTCCAGGTTGGCATGTAGTGTTGTTCGAGCACATCATTTTATACATTTCCACATTCAAAATGATCTAGATGTCTTTTCAAATGGAGAA
Organism: Alisma plantago-aquatica; assembly: GCA_963693085.1. Taxonomy (NCBI): domain Eukaryota; kingdom Viridiplantae; phylum Streptophyta; class Magnoliopsida; order Alismatales; family Alismataceae; genus Alisma; species Alisma plantago-aquatica. The sequence continues at coordinate 444,808,269 of OY856412.1, read as the reverse complement.
AGGATAGATGGGTATATGTTCAGTGTAAACGCGGGCAAGGCATAACATCCTTCCCATGTACATTTATTTTCTCAATATAAATACAAGTATGATTGTATATAACTTTTTCTTAAAGACACTTGGATACAAAGAAATTAATCGATAGATGCATAATCTAACTACATATGTATGTGTAGTGAATATTAATTTTTCCTACACATTAACCACACATAATGTTGTAATAAATATTATTTTTTCCGCCTTGATTTACCACCCTCCTGGACATTCGACCTCCATCACGGGCATGGGAGAGGGGAGAGAATGCCTCTCTTAATCCCAATGTTATTTTTGCTACACATTAACTACATATGTCTAGCTACATATTACGCCTACATTTAAATATATAAAGACAATATTTAGCTATATTTTAGACTTAATATGTATTTGTAGCTATTTTTTAATTTAACTACATATTTGAAAAATGTAGCTAAATGAATTCCATACACGAACATATACTATATTTTTATATGCAAAGAAAAATATAGCTAAAGCCTTTAGCAACAAAATATGGGGTTTTTACTACATTTATTTCGTGTGTTAAAGACCTTTTTTTGTAATCACTACTTTAGTGGCATTTAGTATATGGGCCTTTGATAGAAATGCCTTTACTTATTTAACTATATAGGCATTTTATTATTCAAACAACATTACACACCCTAACACATATGGTTTGAACAAAACCCGCAATTATTGGCGTTTATAAAATTTACTATCGATGTTTGGATGTATCATTTTTTACTTCACATTAACACAACAAAATAGATGGTCTATACCTGGTATTTTGGAAAATTAACCTTCCCCAAGTAGATTTGATTTGGTGGCAATTACAAATTTATTTTGCTTGGAGGAAAATAGAAATATGCATGTCCTCTTGTCGGCATTCTCTCCCAAATTTTTTGACCTACCCACCCCATCACCACATTAAGGGGAATGTAGAGGTGTCTTTGCAGTTCTTTATGTAGGAGGAGGTGGCAGAGTTGCAACCTACTCCTCCATCGATCGATGCATTGATTTCATCTAGTAGGAGTCTAGCAGATTGATAAACAAATCAAGTTGCCCCTAGAAAAGCCCCGCTATAATATCCGTGATGAATGTGGCATCATCGTCTAGAGCTTATCTACGTGTTTTGGGTTGAGATTGCATATGCAATATATAACCTTTAGAGATGGTGAAAGATCCCATAGACTTGATCATGGGATTTGGTCAACCTCCAAGCCAAAATAGATATGGAAAAGAGGTGATTTTTCTATATCGTAACTTGATGCTCCCTTCAACCCGGAGAACAAGGATGATTAGTATGTAACCTTGGAGTCCTAAGACCCACTATATGAAGATCATAAGGAAGATGGAAGAGGAATAGCTAAAGAGAAGATGCAAGAAATTCAGTCAAGCGATGAAATGTTAGATGTTATTGGGATGCACCATGGTAGTTATGAAGAATAAGGACAACTCAATTCTTCAATCCTAGTACCCAAAAATCGACAGTAAATGCTAAAATGCCAATAGAAATTGGCAAGTTGTTGAATTCTTCATAAACTAATGTACTTCTTCCTATGGAATGATTCATGGTCGCTTGTTTTACAATAAATTATAATACATATCATGTTTATACCAATCTACTTGATCGTTGGGTTGTTGTACTTTTTTTTGTTACCAATTTGTTATTTTTATCTGATATGTTGAACTGATCCAATCCACCCTTGGTAAAACCTGTTGTGGGTGATACACCCCTTTATAGGCTGCCTAATGGTCAATGAGTTGGGTTTTGATTGGGTCATTATAAGTTTGGGGTTTGTAGACGTAGTTCTAAAGAGGTAAAATAAAGACTAATCTAATGGGTTGTGGGCCCAAGACTTCCCATAGAATATGTATTTAATAAAAGAAACTTATTAGTTGCTACTTAACAAAAAAAACACATATCCCAAACATTTTTACATGATCACTATCAAAGAAAAAAAATGTGTTGTTCATTTTTCATGACCATTCAACCACATACATGGTAAGATTTTGTATTGTATGCTTAAAATTCTATAATGTATGATTATGCTTGGGGGACTACAATCCATATTAAGTTTGATAGAACAATTCATTAATGTAGTAGATGTATAATTTTCTAGTGTTTCTCTGATTTAGATATTAGCTCTTGTTGGACAAGTTTGAATTAGGACTATAACTAGTAAATAATCATATTTATTTGATGTAGTAGATCATCATATTTATTTTGTTGTAACTAATTTTATTTAAGTGGGTTACCAGTTAGTACCCATGGGCCACCTGTGACAATAGTTAACTAAATGGGTGGTTCTTGGGTAATGTTATGCAAGTAGTAGATTTCATCACCCAAACTTGACTTAAACGGGTCGATCTATTGATGCCTGCAATTTTTGACACAATTAGGGTTCTACCTCTTAGCTCAATAATGTATATAGTTACCAAAAACTTTTATCCACTATATTATTTGAAAGGAAAAATATTATGTATGTTTTCAAAATAAATACTCTAGTTTTAAGAAGTTATATATACTACAAATTATTCATACCTTGACTAGTCACACCCTTTTCCACAATCAACTATGATTTGCTCTTCTCTAGGTTTTTCTTTTACAGATGTTCAATACCTGATAAAATGTAAGAGATTCTCTACAAATGCTCCACCTAAGCGCATCCCTTCCCCTTTCCCATGTGCCTCAAGAGGTTGATAAGGTGGTGGGCATTGCCCCTACTTCTAACCATTCTTGGATCCTCATAATCATAACTGATGTCTATTTGGTTTAGGTATCTCGGGTAATGTTCATTTAATCTCTAATGGAATAAGAATTATTTTGTGACTCAAATCTTAGTTCGTTAGAGCCTTCACTAGTTGAACAATAAGCATGTATATATAAAATATCTATCTACGTACCCATAAAAAGTATTACCTTAGTTAGATTATAGATAAGTTGTGCATTGTTATCCAGGAAGTACATACATTTTTTGGTGGTAGTCGTGGTCGTCCTGGACATGTGTTAGACATGGACATGGCTGGACACGTGGTGGACACAACGAAGTAGTGACCATTTTCTTAAAGTCATGACATGCTATGGACATGACATGGACATATTGTGGATAGGTTTTGTTGGTATGTATGCCCAGAGAGTCAGCAATATAATAATTATAATGGCATATCTTGTAAATGATTTGATTAATAATAAAGGCAATTATGTCTATATATTTGTTTAATTATGAGATGATGATATAACATGATAGATGTCTAAAGAATGATATTGGTCGATGGCATACGTCTTTAGGTTAAGGACCTAAACAATGAGATCATATGTATGATAAGAGTATATGCATTATTGATTATGTCCCTAGTCAGATATTGTTATAGAAGCTAATATACAAAAATAATAGATAAGACTAGAATATGTGTTGTTTGATGCTAGAATCTCATTAGTCATGATATGTGATATCAAACCAAACACATATGTACTTGTTAGAAAATAGTGTATTGGATAGACCCACCCTGATAAGTGATACATGGATAACAAACATAATCACATCTCAATGTGATGGTCGTGATTGTGATTCTTAGACCTGAAGTCACTATAGTCATCACCTACTGTTTGATATATTTTAACATCATCAATGTGACCATGAATAAGGTTTGTCATTGAGGTGATGATTGGGTACATTGTGGCACATGAGGATTGACTGTAGGTGATGTAGATGGTATTTGTCTCTACTAGAGTTGATATCCCGGCCACTTGATAAGTGTCTTAAAAAATGTATGGCCATACTCATGTAAGTTAATATATGATATTGAGCTCATGTGCATCTCTATAGTTTGATATGGTTCAATAAACATAGATTGAATGTTAAATAGGATGACGATTCCATGCGTTGAGTTCAATCTGGATATTTAAGACAAAGGAATTATATAACATTGATCACAGATCTAGGTTGAAGTTGTTCTCCAACTTCCTAGTTACTTGGGTAGCAATGATGTGTTGCTAGATACCGCTCATTGCTTGTGATGTCATATATTGGTTATGGAAATTCACTGCCAATGTAACTTGGGATCTATAGGGTCACACACATAGGATACACCTAGAATAGGAGTTTAATCACAAATAAGGTTTAATTTTGTTACTAAAGTGTTTATCTGATGAAATTAAATGACATTGGTGAATGAGTTGACCGTCTGGAATGTCCAGTCGAGCGACTGGTGTGCTAGTCAATTAACTGGAGAGTCCAGTCGACTGACTAGGATGTACTTACCTTGCCAATGGAAATTGTCAATTGATGGATTGGAGTGTCTAAATGGGCAAGTAGTTATGTTCTCGAGTGGATGTCAAAATTATCGACCAATTGTAATGTCCAATGATCGATTGATCAATTGATGATGTTGACGTAATGACATGTATTAATCATAACATCAAAAGCCAATAGTTTTGCAAATAGAAATGTATTCTAATCAACCAATTGAATATCCACTTGACCAACTAGAGAGTCCAGGTGAATGATTGAAGATTCACAGTAATAAGTAAATCGTGAAAATTTGTCTCTTCGACTCCTAGTTGATATGGAAAATCTATCCCTCCTATAATAGAGGGGTAGTCAAGGCTTTCAGGAGATACAACTAACACTAACAGATGTTGTCTGTCACAATTGTAGTAACATGAGAGCCCGAGAAAGTCTTACATGTAAAAGGGAGAGACAATAATGGAGAACAAGTCAGCACTAGCATGTTGACATCAAAGGGACACACTCCATGTGGACTATGATAGAGGTGTGGAGACCGTCGCAAACACGCTAGGAGGACTATGCCATCCTCTATATGTGGTATCACACTAGGAGGACACCCTGACAACCGTACAGGTGCTACCAGATCTAGAAGCACCACACAACGAGGATTGTCGCATACTTACTCCAGGACTAGGTATATAACTCGCAACCCTCTTTAATAAATAGATCATTGTTGACGCAATCTATTGGTTCGGGATATGGGCATAATTTTTTTATTTCCGTTTCTTTATCTGTTGCTTGATTTCCCAACAGTGGTATCAGAGCCACATCAATTTATGGTGTATTGGAATTTAATCTATATGATCATATTTTGTTTTATCATTGTGAAAACCTAAAATGATTAATGTGCATGTCCAATTAAAACACATGTGCTCCTATATATGATATGTTATATATGGAATTAATACATAGAACCCTAAAATTTATCTTGATGATGGATGAATGCATGATTATTCTTGGGAAATATGAGCATAGAGTATAGCGGCAGAAACAAAGAATTTATCTATTTGTATTCCCATAACAACAAGATTGTGTTAACTATTATGAAATAGTAAGGATGTTTTAGTGAGTTAGACTTGGTCCTGGAGCAAGTTTAGCGACAAAACTCACTTCTTTGCAACTATGAACAAGTTGCTCTTGTACGGTGGATATGCATCTCTGGGTCATCACCACGAACAACGAGCACGACAGCTTATGAAATGCTCCCGTGGTCCCGTCACAGACTACAGGCTGCAGTTGTCCTCCTAACAACAACCAAAGGACTCCTACCTCTAGAGTAGTCCACACAGAATAGCTAGAGCTCCCGTTGTTCAACAAGAACATACAGGAAATAGTTGTCCCTCCCGTTGGTGTACTAGTCACCAACTTTCTCTCCCATAATGACAACTCTTAGTTGTTCTCTCTCATAGCAATCCCTCCCTTGTCAGGTAGGACTTACTTGGGCTCTCTCGGTTACCACAACCAGAGAGGAAAATAGTTGTCAGAGAAACTTATTCTCAGTTGTCTATGTTATATCTTGGAAGATCCCAGTACCCCTCTATTTATAGATTGGGTTTGGGTCAAAGTTCCCAATCTGTACGAGTTTTGTGCGGGAGTGGAAGGGGCTGGAAGATCTTGAATTTTCACAACCTGTGAGATGCCAAATGGTCATCTAGCACACCTAGATGGAGATCTGAGGTATGAGACAATCATATCACACTGCCAAACAACCGTTTGGCAGTTTTGCAATCGTATATCAAATTGGTAATTTTGATTCCAATTAATATCACATATTAATTTACTTGTACCCCAAGTAATGTGCAATTAAAACTATTCAAGAAACACCCCAAACTTTTGTTCAGCCCAACCAAGCCATCTCACACATGCAAGACGCCCATCTTACTCACCCAGACGACCATCTAGTGAGTCTAGGATGAGTCAGTCAGTTAAATCTCATTGAACGGATCGATTCAAGGGTAGAACTTAGCCAATTCAAACTCTGATTAGCCTGACAACCCAAACGACCATCTCAACACTTGAGATGCTCGTTTGGTTGCCCAAACACCTATCTCACTCAGTGAGATGGTTGTTTGGCAACCCAGTCAGCCAATCATTTGATCTGTTTTGTGAATTGAATACATAAACACTTTAATAATCAATCCAATCATCAATCAAGATAAACTCCTCTTCTAGATGAGTTCCTTTATGTGTGAACCTATATGACCCATATCACGTTGGCAGTGAATGTCCATAACTAGATTATGACATCAAAAGCAAGGAGTGGTGCCTAGTCACACATCCATGCTACCCAAGTGAATGGAAAGTTGGAGAACAACTTCAACCTACAATCTATGTAAGGAGTTGCAGTGATTGTATAATTCCTTTATCTCTGATATCTAGGATGAACTCGAGGCATGGATGGTAGCCCTGTCAATGTTCAATACATCTTGTTTGAACTAAGAGCAGACTGTCTGAGATAATGTGACCTCAATATCATATATTGATTTACATGTTCATGCTCATGCATTTCGCAGTCTTGCTTATCAAGTGGCCAGGATATCATACTTCAGTAGGAGGGGAAAATCCCATATCTATCACTCATAGTCTATCCCCATGTGTCAAAGTCACCCAATCATCACTGCTATAACAACCCATGTTTCATGGCTGCATTTGATGATTCCAAAGTGTACCCAACACATGTGACGAGTGTAGTGATTCTAGGTCTAAGAATCACAATCACCACCTTCACTATGAGAGATGACTATGAACACCAAATATGGTTTCCATGTGATACTCTCAAGGTGGGTTTGTCCGATACACTGTTCCCTAATATGTATATTTGTGTTTGGTTTGATGTTACCATATCATGACTAATGAGATTCAGTCATCAACCAACCCACACTCTAATGTTACATGTTACCGATGTCTATCTACCTTCCGTAATAAAAAACCAACTAGGGACATGATAAGAATGTACATACTCTTAGCATTTGCGTGATCTCATTCTCCAAGGCTAATACTTGAAGACATACGTCATTGAGTATTGTCATTCTATAGACATTCACTCTGTATCATCATTATCTCATAACTGAGTGAAACATATGAATTGGAAGCTTTCCTTTGTAAGTACTAATCAAATACTTTATGGTATATGCCATGTCAATCATCACATGATTTTCTCTATGAGCATACCTTACCAATAGACTCCCACTTGCACTTAGAGCCAATCACCCACAGATCTCATCCTTAGTGATCTAAACATGTCCAACATGCTTTTATTGCACTCGTGCTGATCCAATAGGCTAGCAACACCTTGCTAATAGTCGATATATTGCATGTTTCCTTCTCTCTTCATTGTATGATTTCTCATGTGAGACGGAATTGCCATAATATGGTATCTGATATTCCTTGCCTAACAATTAGATCCAATATTGTCTCAATATCACTACTGAGTCATTAATGGTTGGAACATCTCTAAGTTCATCATATGAACCTTTATATCCATATAGTATCACTTTGTGTTCGTCACACAAGTATACTCAGCTTCTATTGTAGAATAGCATTAATGGATATTAGTTCAGGACCTTTCCAATTGTTCATCACTTGTCCTTTTGAACATATTTTATTTGTGATCATCTTTTGTCATTATGAAAGCTTTCATCAATGTAACTTTTTCCATCCAACTCTTCTTTTCTTGCTATCCCTATTGACTAGCAATCTACCCTTAGATACTTCTCAAGTAATACTGGATATATTTAATGATTTTCCAATAACCCTTATTGGATTTTAGTATCATCTTATCATGTCTAATAAATACAAGATTATATGGGATACATTCATAGAATTTATGATAGATCCATTGTTGTAGCAGCATATGGAATCTTAATCATGTTGTTTCCATTCTTCTCAACAATTGGTACAAATGGTATATGAGAGACTAATCTGGATTCTCTCTCATTCAATCCTTCAGTGTTGAACTTTTCAACACATTGCTATCGTATGTATTTAAACTTCCATTATGAAACGTTCAAGAACTATCTCATAGGTCTTAATCCTTATCTCATAAGTTGTTTCACTTTATCCTTCATTGTTGAAGATGTTTTTCATGCCAGATCTCAATATTCATAATATTGGGATGTTTATTCCTCATCATATGTGGAATATTCATATATTCTTCTACTAAATCTTTTGTAATCACATATTTCATCTTTTATCTTGATTCAAGTCAAAAGATCCCATTTCTGAGATGCTTGTTTTAATCCCAGATTGAAGTTTGTAGTTTATAGACTTAATTTGCATTCTTGAAGTTATGAAACCTTTTAGATTGTGTCACACACATCCTCTAATGTATTCCCTTGAGGAATCTAGTTTCTATCTTCATATGCCAAATATCACAGTCTATTCCAACTTACAATAACAAGCTCGACACTTGGTAAAGGAATTTCTATCATGCCCAACAACTTGAACTTCATTTGAAATTATCATTCAACCAATCTATCCTTTTATGTTATCTATGCAGGTCTTTGTCACAAGACCCTATTGCACCCTTTAGGTATTACCCCTTGGTGGTGCTATCAAGGTCCTACCTTGTTAGCTTACATGGTTGACTAGTTGGCTCATCTTGTATGACCAACCCATATGAATCATTGGATTCACAATCCTCCAATCTCAGATGTGTCCTACTATAACTATTTTATTTTGTGTTACATGATGAACTTGGGATTCCACAACAACTTGCGATTCTCACAGTTCTCATTGTACTCATTATTGACCACAAACATTTCAAGTTTTATTTTTACTCCCACAGATTCTTTAGGAACTCAGTTATCCTGTCAACAAAACAGTTTTGTTATTGGATTGGGATTAGTAATAATAATCAAAACTCATGGCTTTTGATAAACCTTCTCAAGAAACTACTTTCTCAATAATGGTTTCAATCCCTTAGATGTATTGGGACATTCCCAAATCATATCATATATGATGTCTTTATAAACCATTCATGTGGTACATGATTCAGTGATAGGTATATATTTATGAGGATATAAGAAGATTAGATTAATTGATAATTATATCATGACTCATCATGGTATAATTCCTTCATTCCAACACATCATCATGTTCAGAGATATTTGACTTATGATACATTACCACAATTATTTCATGAAGGTACTCAAGATATTGATGCAAAGTATTTCAACACTTGATCTCATAAAGGTTTCTTAATGCTTTCATCAAAGTCATACTTTATTTATAATCTCCTTGAACACTTCAAGAGATCAATGCTTCTATTTTACTTGGTACATATCATCATATTACCAGTAAATAAAGTACAATTAATTAATTATAACATTCTCTCCATAAGATCTTTATGTATCAGGTCTGATGGAAGTCTTATCCTCCCACTACATCTAGTGAAGGATGACATGCCACTTTGTGTGTAAATAAGACTTTGCATGTTTCCTTACCAAGGGAATCTTGATTAACATCAATATGTATTCTAGACATGCATCTCTATTCAAGATGACTTATGCTGATGATAATCTTGAGTTATCAATTATATTCATTTTGTATTAAACATTTCAAACATCCAACTTTAAATCTTTCATACAAAGACCATTTAGATGATTGGGTATTGCCGTGCAAGATCATATCTTTTGAAATAGAAACATTAATCTCTTACTTTATTGATATATCATCCTTGTCATACAAGATGCTTTCAAAGTAAATGTTTCCATCTAATGGCATAATGAAATAACAGTTCTACTAACTCTATTACATGTCTATTGGGTTAATATAAATTTAAATGCAGATTATGGCTTCTGCAACTCTTGCTCCGCCTTGTCCATCTTTGTCCTTCCATGAAGGACTTTACTTCTTGTGAGATCCTGCACATCAAGTATGTCAGATCTCTATTTGGTATCACATACCAAAATGAAGAATTAATCAAATTTATCTTATAACGTTTATACCTGAAGTGGAGGCCTCAGTGCCTTCCTTCTTCTTCTTTGGTTCCTCTAACCAGAGTGGGCAATTTCTTTTCCAATATCTAGGCTAGTGACAATGGTGACAATCACCTCTTACTTTCTTCACTCCACCTTTTTATTTGAGATCTGAAGACTTGGGCTTTTGGCTAGCTTTAGAACCTTTCTTAGCTTTGCCTTTGCCTTTAGACTTCCCCTTTGTCTTGTTGATCATCATCACAAACTTGCGCTTGTATTTCTTCATTTGTGTCTTAGCTATTCTCAACATGCTCAATAACTCTGTCAATAATTTTTCAAAGTCATTCATGTTGTAGTTCATGACAAACTGAGTATATGACTTTGGCAGGGACTCCAGAATCACGTCAATGGCCAACTCTTGACCCAAAGGGAATCCCATTCTAGTTAGGGTCTCTACATACCCGATCATTTTGAGCACATGAGGACCTACTAGGTCACCTTCTACCATGGTATACTTGAATAGTGCCTTGGAGACATCATATCTCTCCTATCTTGCCTGATCTCAGAACATGTTTGCGAGATGTGTGACCATCTCTATCACGTTCATGTTCTCATACTACTTATGCAACTCATAGTTCATGGAGCATATCATCAAACACTTGACATCTATGACATCTTCAGTATGCTTTCTATAAGCATCCTTGTCAACCCTTGGTGCATTTTTAGGTGGTTCCTCTGGTTGTGGTGTTTTCAGGACATAGAGCTTGCGCTCCTATGTGCGAATGATTCCCTACATCATGAACTAGTCGTGGAAGTCGTTCCCAATGAGTTTGTCCTTATCAAGGATCGATCATAGAGAAAAGTTATTGTTGTTCATTGCCATTTGATTCTACAAAAGAATTTGCAATTTTTTTCAATAACTCAATTTTATTTAATTTGATTTGACTAAATTTGGGTGATAATAATTAGGTCTTTAATTAATCATCATTCTCATTATTTTGTTCAAATTGATAACCCTCAAGTATCAATTCAGAAAATTGCATCGTACAATTTTCTAATAAGACAGATCCAAGATAATCCAATTGAGGCTCGATCAAGACCACAAACACGGTCAATCATCAAGGTAGGCAACTTTTTTCAATTGTATCATATGTAATTCTAGATAGATGATATAGGCAAATCCTTGCCATGATCATATGTGTGCCTGTAGGCCCAAACACTTTGAGAATCACCAGTTAAGCCTGAACCAATAGCCAATACGATAATAATACACCCCGCAGAGGCATAACCTACATTATAACCATCACACTTCCACAAGGTAGACGGCGCACCGCCAGAGGCGTAACCTACACTTAGTTTCATGTGTATTTCTATTAGAAGACATCTTAGACTTAATATGTTTGATTGATATATATATATATATATATATATATATATATATATACACACACACATCTATTGTATCCAATCACCACATTTATAGTATGTATCATATACATGTTATATCCCACCATGTAAACATGTAATATAAAACAAAAAAGTGATGGTTATGGCCATGTCTACTTGTAATTCCTTGGAGCCACAAGGAATTACTACCACCTAGATCAATCATCACATCACATGCATGGACCTGTTGTTGGTGTAGATCCATGCTTTCCAATCTGGGTAGATTGGTTCAACCCTTGATTCGGTCGTCTCATCTCTTGGCCGATTGATTGGTCATCACAGACGGTCGTTTGGCCTCCTCCTATCTAATGGATGATTGGACTCCTTCTGAACGGTCGGTTGGGCCCACCAAGTGGTCGTCTGGTTCCATGATTTTGTCCTCCTTACTCCTCCAAACGGCCGACTCATCTCACAAACTAGTTATCTCATTTGGCAATGATCATCTTCTTTTTCGTTGCAAGAAAAGAAACTATCATATTGCTACTTTGTTACATTGATAAAGAGAAACCTCAAGTTACATTCGAGGGGAGCAAAGGTGGGATAGAATTAACCTTATAGTCAGGCTAGAATACACTCGAGTGTACAGATCGCACACTAGACTCAAGTGGTGATTACATATGTTGACCATTTTTTTGACAAATCCAAACTATTGATATGCAAGGTTATCACAAATACATGCTACATGAAAATTTTGAGCTCATTTGGATTCTTCTAAGTCACTCTTTTATGGTCAACAAAATCGATGCACAAAACTAATTTGAATTGTGTCATTTTTGTTGCCTTTAGATGCATGACCTATAAGTGTTCAAATGAGCTCAAATTTTGTATGTAGTATGTTCATAAGGTACTTAAGAAGATCCATGGTTTAGATTTTCAAAACAAATGTTGCAAGATGGAAAACAACTTGAGTGTATTTGGTCTCCGCTACACTCAAGTGTATTTCAGCTTGAATATATATATATATATATATATATATATATATATATATATATATATATATATATATATATATATATATATATATATATATATATATATTAGTTTGGGATAATGTGGTCTTTGATCGGATATGCATATGAGATATAGTTTAAATATTCACATGGTATGCAATAAATAAATAATTAAACAAAATCTGATCATATGGATTATCCTAAATCATAATAAATTGATGCGGCTCTGATACCACTATTGGGAAATATGGGAACAAAGTATAGCAGTATAATTTTTTTTATCTATATGTATTCCCATAGTAACACGATCGTGTCAACTACTATGATATAGGAAGGATGTTTTAGCGAGTTATACCTGGTCCTAGAGTAAGTCCAACGAAAAAAATCACTTCTTTGCAACTGTGAACAAGTTGCTCTTACACGGTGGTTGTGCAGCTCCTAGTCTTCACCACGAACAGTGAACACAATTACTTCTATAGTGCTCATGTGGTCCCGCCATGAACTGCAGGCTACAGTTGTCCTCCCAGCAGCAGCCAAAAGACTCCTGCCCCTAGAGTAAACTCCAATCATTCAACAAGAATAGATAGGAAGGATTTGTCCCTCCTATTGGTGTACTAGTCACCAACTTGCTCTCCCACAACGACAACTTTCAGTTGTTCTCTCCCGTAGCTATCCCTCCCTTATCGGGTATGACTTGCTTGGCATCTCTCGATTACCACAATTAGAGAGGACAACAATTGTCAGAGGAACTAATTCTCAATTGTTTGTGTTATATCTTTAGAAGCCCCCAGTACGCCTCTATTTATAGGCGGGGTTTGGGTCAGGGTTCCCAATATGTACGGGATTTGTGCAGGAGTGGAAGGGACCGAAAGATCTTGAATTTTCACAACCTGTGAAATGCCAAACGGTCGTCTAGCACACCCAGACAGACGTCTGGGGTGTGAGACGATCATCTCACACTGCGAAATGGCCGTTTGGTAGTTTCCTAATCGTATATCAAATTGGCAATTTTGATTCCCATTGATATCACACATTAATTTACTTGCACTCTAAGTAATGTGCAATTGAAACTATTTGGGAAACATCCCCAACTTTTGTTTGGCCCAACTGAGCCATCTCACACATGTGAGACACCCGTCTCACTCACCCAGATGGTCGTCTGGTGAGTTTGAGATGAGTGAGTTGGTTCAATCACATTGAACCGATCGGTTCAAGGGCATTACTTAACCAATTTGAAATCTGATTAGCCTGACAACCCAAACAGTCATTGCAACACTTAAGATGCCCATCTTGTTGCCTAAATGCCTATCTCACTCAGTGAGATGGTCATTTGATAGCCCAACCAGCCAATCTGTTGATGAGTTGCGTGAATTGAATACCTAAATAGTTTAGTAATCAATCCAATCATCATTCAAGATAAACTCATCTTCTAGATGAATTCCTTTATGCGTGACCCTATAGATCCCATATCATGTTGATAGTGAATGTCCATAACTATATTATGACATTACAATCAAGGAGTGGTGCCTAGTCGCACATCAGTGCTACCCAAGTGAATGGAAAGTTAGAGAACAACTTCAACTACAATCTGAGTAAGGTGTTGTAGTGATTGTATAATTTTTTTGTCTCTGATATACATGGTGAACTTGAGGCATGGATGGTCACCCTATCAACGTTCAATCCATGTTCTTTGAACCAAGAGCATACTATCTAAGATAATGTAACCTAAATATCATATCTTGATTTGCATGTGTATGTGCATGCGTTTCTTAGTGTCACTTATCAAGTGGCCAGGATATCATACTCCAATAGGAGGGGTAAATCCCATATCTATCACTCACAGTCTATCCCCATATGCCAAAGTCACCCAATCATTATCATTATAACAACCCATGTTTCAGGACTGTGTTTGATGATGTTAAAGCGTACCCAACAACATTTGACGAGTGCAATGATTTCAGGTCTAAGAATCACAATAACCATCTTCACTATGAGAGATGACATGACCACCTACTATGGTTTCCATGTGTCACTCTCAAGGTCGGTCTGTCCGATACAATGTTCCCTAATATGTATATGTGTGTTTGGTTTGATATTTCCCTATCTTGACCAATGAGATTCAGTCATCAACCAACCCACACTCTAATCTTTTATGTTACTGGTGTGTATCTACCTTCCATAATAACAACTGACTAAGGACATTATAAGAATGTACATACTCTTTGCATTTACATGATTTCATTCTTTAAGGATAATATTTGAAGACATACGTCATTGAGTATTGTCATTATATAGACATTCACTTTGTATCCTCATTATCTCATAAATGAGTGAAACAAATGAATTGGAAGCTTGCCTTTATAAGTATTAATCAAATCCTTTATGGCATATGCCATGTCAATCATCACATGATTTGCTCTATGGGCATACCTTACCAACAATTATTGCCAAACCCCTTGTGGATGTGTGTGCTTGGTTGGATGGGATTTATTCCTATTTTTGGTTTGCATACTGAACATCTACATATTTCTCCCTATGCAAGTTAATACTCTCTTCCCTATATACCCCTTGAATATAACTCAAGGTTTCACTTTTATAATGTAATAAGTTAGCAGGATTATGATAATTTTAATTTATGTTTCGACAAGAGAAGACATAATGCACCAGATGAGTTGAGCGATTGTGAGTCAAGTCGATCGACTAGTGGACCGAAGAGGCCATAGATAGGAGGATCCAATAAAAAAAATTGGAGGCCCATCCCATCGACTGGAGGATTCTAGACACCACTTCAACCAAATGTCAGTCGACCGATCCACGTAGACCAATCGACCGACCAACAAGCCAATTGATCGATTGAATAGTCTAGGGACCGACTAGGCTGGTTCCAGTACATTTTTTTGCAAGAATAGGTTCCTACATGTGATGTGGGTCTTAGGTGGTAGAAACCCTTTGTGGCTCCAAAGAAATTCATTAGAATGACCATAACTGTGAGTCATATTCTATGATTACATATTTTATTTGTGGATAATGCATGTATATGATACATATCATAAAGTATCTGGTAATTGGATATGTATATGTATTTATGAATAAAAATCCCACAATTAAATATTAAGTCTTATATGCTTTCCATAAGGAACACACATGAAAAACTTGATCGATAAGCGTGGGCATGCCTCAGCGTGGTGCACCATCTATCTCATGAAAGTGTGATGATAGAAAATGTGGGTCTTCCTCTTCAAGGTGCATATTCTATCATGTTGGATTTTGGGTCAATCTTAACTAGGTGATCTTAATGGGATTAATCACCTAGAAGCATAATATGGATTATGACAAACAATTGGAAAGTGTTGCCTACCTAAATAATCAAGTTGTGGGAGATCAACCCTTATCATGACTTTGATGAAATATGGATCTTGACTCATTAGAAGGTTGTACGTTGTAATCTTTTGAATTGATAGTCATGACCTCAATTTAAACAAAATAGTTATAATGAATTAAAGGACTAATTAATTTTGTTACATTTTATTTTCGTCAAATAAAATCAAAAGTATTTTGACAAAAATGTAAATTTACTTTTATAGAAAGTAATGGAAAACAACAATATCTCTTCACTGTGATTAGTATTTAAGAAGAACAAGCTAAATGGGAATAACTTCCATGACTGGTTCAGAACATTGAGAATCATTCTCATACAAGAACGCAAGATCTATGTCCTGGAGACACTAGAGCTGGATGAACCTACTCCCACTATGAATAAGGCTAAAAAGGATGCTTACAAAAAGCATATTGATTATGTCGTAGATGTCAAGTGCTTGATGCTAGGATCAATGAACTATGAGTTGCAGAGACAGCATGAGAACATGGATGTTATTGAGATGGTAACACATCTTAAGAACATGTACCAAGATCAGGCAAGACAAGAAAGATATGATGTCTCTAAGGTATTGTTCAAGTGCAATATGGCAGAATAAGATCTAGTCGGTCCCCATGTACTCAAGTTAATTAGGTATGTGGAGAACATTGCAAGATTGAGATTTCTCTTAGGCCAAGAGTTGGGCACATATGTGGTTATACAGTCACTATCAAAATCATATAGCCAGTTTGTCATGAACTACAACATCAACGATTTTGACAAGCTAATGTCAAAATTACTTGGCATGTTGAGAAAAAATGAAGCAGAGATGAAGAAGGACAAACCCAAATATGTGATGATGATCAACAGAGGCAAAAGGAACTCTAAGGGCAAAGGTAAAGCTAAGAAGAATTCTAAAGCTAGGCAGAAACCCCAAGTCTTATGAATTGAAAACTAAGGGAGGGGTGAACAAGAAAGGCAATTGTCACCAATGTCACTAGATTGGACACTGGAAAAGAAATTTCCCTCTTTATCTGGAGGAACTGCAGAAGAAGAAGTAGGGGATAAAGACATTCACTTTAGATATATATGTTATAGAGATAAATATGTCTACTTCTTCATCTTGGGTACTAGGTATCGAATGTGGATCTATGCTCTAACACGTAGGATCTACAAAGAAGTAAACATTTAAGAAAGGGCAAGGTCGAACTACACATTGCAAATGGAGCAAAAGTTGCTACCATAGTATTTGGAACCTATCATTTATCTCTACCCAATGAGCTTGTAATAGAGTTAGCGAACTGTTATTATATACCTGCCATTAATAGAAATATTAGTTCTATATCTATATGGACAAGAATGGATTTGAATTTCACTATTAAGAATGGTCGATCTTCTATTTCTAAATATAAAATCTTTTATGGTAGTGCCCCAATGTCTTCTGGTATTTATTTTCTAGACATAGAGATGAATGTTTTTAATGTAGATACTAAAAGGCTAAAAATCGATAACTCAAACAAAACATACATTTGGCATTGGTGTCTAGGGCACATCAATGAGAGACCCATCTCTAGACTCCATAAAGATGGTTATCTAGACTCTTTTGATTTCAAATCAATAGAGACATATGGAACTTGTTTATTGGGCAAGATGACAAAGACTCATTTCAGTGGTCATACTGAGAGAGCAAGTGATCTGTTAGGATTTATACATACTGATGTATGCATGCCTTTTGGAACAAATGCCAAAGGTGGTTACCAATACTTCATTATCTTCACTGATGATCTCAATAGGTTTTGCTATGTGTACTTGATGATGAAACACAAGTAAGAAACCCTTGAAAGTTTTGAGGATTTCATGAATAAAGTACATAACCAACTTTGTAGAAGTATTAAAGAACTTCGTTCTGATCAAGGTGGGGAATACTTAAACCAAGAGTTTGAGGATCTTTTATAAGCCTGTGGTATCATATCACAATGGACTCCACCTGGAACACTATAACATATTGGTGTATCAGAAAGAAAGAATCACACATTACTGGATATAGTGAGAGCAATGATGAGTTATTCCGATCTTTTGATTTCATTATGGGGATATGCTTAAGAAACCACATCATTTACACTTGACTGTGTACCATCTAAATTGGTTCAAAAGAAACCATACAAGATATGGCATGAGAAACATCGCCATGGATCTTTTATGAAGATTTAGGGATGTGAAGCTTATGTTAGAAAGCAATTTTGCGAAAAGCTTGGACCTAGATCAGATAAATGTTATTTTTTTGGATATCCTGAAGAAACCAGGGGATACTACTTTTACACTCCATCTGACAAAAAAGTCTTTGTTTCCAGGAATGTTGTATTCCTTGAAAAGGAATTCATTTCCAGAGGAATCAGTGGGAGAAAAGTATAACATGAAGAAGTTTGAGACCAATAAGAAAACATTAAACCTTTATAGGTACATAAGGAACAATAAGACTAAAAAACTATTGTGGAATCTCAAGTTCCTCTTTTGACACATGAACCTCATAGATCTAGCAGGACACGCCTTAATCCTAAAAGATTTGGTTATCTTGTGACTCAAGAAGGTAATGAGTTGTTTATTGATGACGAGCCAACAACCTACCTAGAAGCTATTAAGGGACTACAGTCTGAGAAGTGCTTGAGGTCATGAGATCTAAGACAAACTACATGTACACCAACAAGGTATGAACCTTGGTGGATCCACCCGAGGGGGTAAAACCCATAGGGTGCAAATGGGTCTTGTAGAAGAAGACTGACATGGATGGTAATGTACAAACCTATAAAGGTAGATTGGTTGCAAAATGTTTCAAAAAAGTTTAAGGTGTTGAATATGATGAAATTTTATCACCATTTGCCATGGTTAAATCCATCACAATCACGCTTGACATTGCAACTTATTATGACTATGAGATTTCGCATATGGATGTTAAAACTGCTTTCCTTAACATGAATCTTCTTGAGGATGTGTACATGACACAATTTGAAGGTTTAATAAATCCAAAGGAAGCCAATAGAGTTTGTAAGCTACAAAGGTCAATCTATGGATTGAAGCAAGCATCTGGGAGCTGGAATCCTTGATTTGATGAAATAGGAAAAGAGTTTGGCTTTAGTCAAAATGAAGATGAACCTTATGTTTACAAGAAGGTTAGCGGGAGCATAGTTGTATTCCTCGTATTGTATGTATATGGCATACTATTGATGGGAAGTGACATTCATACATTATAGATGGTAAAGACCAATATTGGAAGCAACTTATCTATGAAGAATTATAGTCTAAGCATCCTATATCTTAGGAATCAAGATCTGTAGAGATAGACCTAAAAGGCTTATATGCCTAGGCCAGAGCACATACATTGACAAAGTGTTGAACAGATTCATCATGGAGAACTCAAAGAGAGGAAACTTACCCATGTCCCATGGTGTTAGTATCTTTAGAGTTCCATGTCCCAGTTTTTGTGAAGAACATGAATGCATGAGTAAGATTCCATATGCATCTGCAATTGGATATATCATGTACGCCATGTTACGTACTCGTCCTGATGTCTCATATGCCTTTTGCATTAATAACAGGTATCACTCAGATCCTGGTGAAAGTCATTGGACTATCGTAAATAACATCCTTAAATACTTGAGAAGAATGAAGGACCAGTTCCTTGTTTATGGCGGTGAGGAAGAGCTGGTATTAAAAGGTAACATCGATGCTAGCTTCCAAACTAACATACTGACTATAAATAGTGATATGGATTTGTGTTTTGCCTTAACAACATATCTCAATACCGGAAGAGTTCCAAACAAGAGACAATTGCTGATTCTACAACAGAATCCGAGTATATTTTTGCATCAAATGCAACAAAGGAAGCTGTCAAGATCAAGTAGTTCATCAGTGAACTTGGAGTGGTTCCAAGCATTAACGATGTAGTAGAGTTGTATTATGACAACAATGGATCTATTGCACAAGATAAGGAAGCTAGATGCATGAACGTTCCAAGTACATACTGTGGTAGTTTCATCTCATATGAGATATTGTACAGTGAGGATACGTGAAGATTTGCAGAGTACAAACTGAAAGCAATGTTGTTAACCCACTAACAAAAGAACTTTCACAGCTGAAGCATGATGCTTGGGTTTAACTTCATGGTGATTGGCTTTAAGTGCAAGTGGGAGTCTATTAGTATGTATGCCCAGAGAGACAATCATAGATGATTGTAATGGTATATCTTGTAGATGATTTGATTAAAAATAAAGGCAATTTTGTCTATATTGTTCAATTATGAGATGACGTAGATGACTGAATAATGATATTGCTTGATGACATATGTCTTCAGGTTGAGGACATGAATAATGAGATCACATGTATGATAAGAGCAGATACATTATTGATCATGTCCCTAGTCGGATATTGTTGTGGAAGCTAATAGACAATAATAATACATAAGACCATATTGTGTCTTGGTTATTGACATAATCTCATTGGTCATGATATGTGATATCAAACCAAACACATAGGTACTTATTATATAACAATATGCCAAAAAGAACCACCCTGAGAAGTGATACATGGATAACATTCATAATCACATCTCAATGTGATAGTGGTGATTATGATTTTTAGACCTAAAGTCACTACATTCATCACATATTGTTCGATGTATTCAAACATCATCCAATGTGACCTTGAATAAGGGTTTCCATAAAGGTGATGCTTGGGTACATTGTGACACATGAGGATTGACTGTGAGTGATGTATATGGAATTTGTCCCTCCTACTAGAGTTGATATCAGTGACCACTTGATAAGTGAAACTGAGAAAATGTATGACCATACTTATTTGAGTCAATATATGATATTGACCTCATATGCATCTCTATACCTTGTTATGGTTCAAGAGACATGGATTGAATCAAGAGGATGATGATTCCATGCCTCAAGTTCAATCTAGAAATCTGAGACAAAATGGATTATACAATCATAATAACATTGATCACAGATCTAGGTTGAAGTTGTTCTCCAACTTTCTAGTTACTTGGGTAGCAACGATGTGTTGCTAGATACCGCTCATTGCTTGTGATGTCATAAATTGGTTATGGACATTCACTGTCAACATAAGTTGGGGGACCTATAGGGTGACACACATAGAATACACATGGAATTGGAGTTTAATTGTGAATCAAATTTAACTTAGTGACTAAAGTGTTCAGGTGATCAAATTAAACAACACTGGTAAATGAGTCGACCCATTGGAGTGTCTAGTGGACTGACTCATTTGCCAGTATATCGACTGGAGAGTCCAGTCGACTGAATGGGATGTACATACATTGCTGATGGAAATAGTCAATCGACTGATTAGAGCGTCTAATCGGGCAAGTAGACATATATGCCAGATTGGAGTGTCAAAATAAACCAATCAATTGATTGGAATGTCCAATCAACCAACCAGTCAATCTATGATGTTGACATAATGACATGTATTAATCATCACATTGAAATCCAAAATTTCTGTGAACAACAAAGTTACTAATTGAATTATTGGAATGTTCAGTCGACCATCTAGAGAGTCCACTTGACTGATTGGACATTCACAACAATAATTACATCATGAAAATCCATCTCTTTAAATCACGTTTATTTTGGAAACCCTAACTTTGATCCTCCTATAAATAGAGGGGTAGTCGAGACTTTTAGGAGATACAACTTATGCTGACAAACATTGTCCTATCACAGTTGTGGTAACGTGAGAGCACGAGTAAGTCTTACTCGTAAAAAGGAGAGACAGCAAGGGAGAATAAGTAAGCACTGGCACATTGACATCGAAGGGATAAAATTCTTCTTGTTGGCTCTAGAAAGCACGACAAGGAGTTGCTGGTGGTCCACATGGACTATGATAAAGGATTGGAGGTCATCATCAACACACTAGGAGGACTTCATCATCCGTTGTTTGTTCTGTCACACTAGGAGGCCTCCAACACAACCGTCCAAGTGCTGCTAGATCTAGAAGCAACACATAGTGAGGTCCCTGACTTGCTCCACAACCATATATATACCTCACAAACCCTCTTTCCTAAATACAACATTGTTGATGCAATCTGCTGGTCCAGGATACAAACAATTTTTTTTGTTCTACTGCCTTATATGCTGCCTGATTTCCCAACAAGTTGGACATAAATTGGACACACCATGGATACAAGGCTTATAGTAAAAAATAACACTTAAGACTATAGTATATGTTGGTTGATGATAGAATCTCATTAGTCATGATATATGATATCAAACCAAATACATAGATACTTGTTAGAGAATAGTGTATCAGACAGACCCACCTTGAGGGTGATACATGGAAACCATGGAATGGTAGTTAAAATAATCTTTTATAGTAATGGTGGTGATTGTGGTTCTTAGACATAAAATCACTACACTTATCACATGTTGTTTGATGTACTTTGTCATCATCAAATGTGACCTTGAATAAGGGTTGCAATAAAGGTGATGCTCAAATGCATGACACATGGGGATTGACTGTGAATGAAGTAGATGGGATTTGTCCCTCCTACAAGAGTATGATATTTGGCCACTTGATAAGAGAGTGAAAAAAATAATGACCATGCACATGTGAATCAATATATGATGTTGACTTCACATATATCTCAAACAGTCCGCTCAAGTTCAAGGAACATGGATTGAATGTTGAAGAAGATGACGATTCCATGCCCAAAGTTAAATCTAAATTTCAAAGACAAAGGAATTATACAATCACTATAACATCAATCATAGATTGTAGGTTGACGTTATTTTCCAACTTTCTTAATTACTTGGGTAGCAATGGTGTCCTGCTACATACCAATCATTACTTGTGATGTGATAAATTGGTTATGGACATTCATTGTCAACGTAACTTGGGACCTATTGGGTCACATGCATAGGAATGTACTTGGAATAGGAGTTTATTCATGAATAATGTCTAAATTTGATTACTAAAGTGTTAGGCATTCAATTAAAAAAATGGCAATCTACACTCTAAAATGATCGATTCAGCAAGTCATCCAATGGGATCACATGCATGAACCGGTCGACTCAGGTTGTAAACTAGCCATTTGGTTGATCAATGAGATTGGATCAAGGATTAATGTTGACGTCATGTTGTGCATTAATTGAACATTAACTGCTAAAATAATAGCAATTGGGAAACATGATGAAACTACCCGTTCATGGGTTGAACCGATCGTCTCGCATGCCAATTGATCGGTTCACATGTGAACTGACTGTTTCATTGCTTGTAGGTTGCGAAAATTCATGAAATTTCATCCCATTTGACTCTTGATCAGACTGGGAGCCCTAACCCTAATCCTCTTATAAATTGAGGGGTATTGGGACTTCCATACACATCAATTAGCTCTGAAAATTGTTGTCTTCTCTGATTGTGGTAACCAAGAGAGCTTGAGCAAGTTCTACCCATTAAAGGAAGAAACAATAAGGGAGATACAATTGTGCGAGAGCAAGTTGACACTAGCACTTCAACTAGAAGGGACAAATCATTCTTGTCCATTTAACTAGAATGATAGGAGTTCTCAGTGGTCTATGTAGAATACTCTAGAGGCGAGAGACACTTGCCCCGCTAGGAGGACATCGTAAAACGTTGTCCATGGCATCAGACCAGGAGGCTGACAACAACAGTCGTCCAGGTGCGACTTGAAGAAAGACACACACTATTGTAAGGGAATTGTCGCTAGACTTGCTCCAGGACCATATATAATCTTACAGCCCCATTTCCCATCTCATAGTTGTTGACATGATCTATTTTGCAATGAGGAATATGGTAAGTAAATTTTGTTTCCTCTACCGTATCTGATGCCATATTTCCCAAAATGACCAGTTGGAAAGTTTATCATGGCTTGCACATGAGTGAAGATAAAACGTGCAACTAAGGCTAGTAGTGGTCTATGGGGCTAGTCTTCATTCCTGAAACTCTACTAGAGTCTTGGGCAATGGGGCCCGTGTGTTATAAAATTGGTCTACTACTACTCTGAAGCTTTTTATTTATTGGCTGATGCCAAGTGGTTTCATGCTACTTTGAAGCTTTCTCAAAGTGATTGTTTAGTTCCTGGACTCAAGTTTACTGGGTTCTAAAGCTTGATCATGGGGGTTTTGCATTTTGTTAGTTCATGTTAGATAGCATTGAGAAGGCTCTGTGTCAGAATATCTAAGTATGATGCTTTGAATTCAACTAGTTTTTATTTATTGTTAGAAGTATTTTGGATATCTTAGTAAATGTTTAGATCAATTACATCACTAGGTGTGGGCTTCATGCATTCTTCAACTTCTACTTTTCTTATTTTTGCTTCTATTTCTTATTTTGGCTTCTCTTTTGCAGTGAGAAAGATAGACAATGGTTTAAATGTTGTCAACTCATTCCATGAAATTCATCTCACATTTG
The DNA here is from genome assembly GCA_963693085.1 of Alisma plantago-aquatica. Taxonomy (NCBI): domain Eukaryota; kingdom Viridiplantae; phylum Streptophyta; class Magnoliopsida; order Alismatales; family Alismataceae; genus Alisma; species Alisma plantago-aquatica. Next base: position 444,783,824 of record OY856412.1, on the reverse strand, counting down.
AAGATGACTTGAATTTTGTTCCATAGAAAGTTAACAATCTAATCATTGAGTCACAAAAGAAAATTCCAAGGTCTTCTCACGATGCCAAACAAAAAATTGAACAACATTGACCTAGGTTAGAATGGATATGTCACCAATTCACATCTTATGTATTTTACATGTTACATAAGACCCTATCATTCTACAAGACAACATTTCAAGTTGCCTCTCTAGTGAACTTGCCTTCTTTGCCTATTTTCTTTAATAGAAACAAACTCTCAGTAAGATCGACGTTGGTTTCCATCAATGATTAAAATTTTAATCTACATGATAAGTGTTTCCTTCAATTTTCATAAGCTTTTTGTTAATACTTGCAATGACACCTTCTATCTCAATATGTACTAATCATCTAATGCAGTATATTCTTCATCAATTCTAAAAGTAGGGACCACAGTAGATTGTGGTTGCATGTCTGACTTTAGCCTCATAAAAAGTTGGTTCACCATATGGTGGGTGGTGGGAGTATCTGATATTGATCTATTTTGAAGAAGGGTTTTGGATACCAATTGACGAGTCAGTCTAAATGCTCAATATTGTTGCATATGTGGCTCTACAACTGCTTTTCTGGTCTGCAAATGCCAGTGAGATGTGGTCCGCTATCTTCAACTATCATTCTGGTTGATTGCATATGTCTAGCATTGCATCTTAATCTGGAGGAACAAATTGGAGCAACTCATGGAGCAAAGGGAGGTAGTCAAAAGAGGAAATCAACATAGCATACAAGAGTATGAGGAACTTTTACTAGATGCATCCAAGCTCATATCTAAGAGTATAAAACAAGACACTGAAGAGAAATGATGGTTTTATGTTGGTTTAGATCAAGCTTGAAAGAGTACTAAGAGCTAGAGCATGACGTGGGGTGAAACTTCATGAATGGTGTAAAATTTTATTCTTATGGGGTCATTGTATACATGTTTACATGTTCCATGCATAGTGTTAAATAGGGGCAAGGTTAATGTCCTCCCTATGCGTAATAAATATATAAGTAGAAGTATGATTATTGACATTACAAGCAAGATTTGACCTGGATCAATATTAGTTTTTTTTCTTCCTCATGAAAAATACTCATGTATTGGCAAATTAACAATTGGATACATAACCTGAGCACATGTGTATGTGTAGTACATGATGTCTTTCACTACACATTAATACATTTACAAATTGTAGTAAGTTCATTTTTTTGCTAGGTGTGAACTACATATTCAACTGTAATAAATGGCATTTCCCACTACATATTGTAGCGACGTCTACAATTGTAGTCATATATTTAGCTATAGTCTAAAAATCATTAGTATGCACAAATACATTTTTAGCTACATTTAGGGTTACATATGAATTTTTATAGAAACAGTTTTCTAACTACATATTTAGAAATTGTTGCAAAAATAATTAGCTACGTGGGTATTAAAATCATATTTTATATGAAAGGATAAATATAGATAAATATTTTAGTTACAAAATTTGGGGGTTTTTCTATGAATTTTTGTAGTTAAAGACCATTGTTGTAGAGAAAATTGCATACACTAAGAAGTATCAAGAATATGGCCCATAGGATGTCTCTGACACATGGGCAATTAGCTAGAGCAGCAGGTGATGTAGCGAAACTGATTGCAAAAGAAGGTAAATCGACCACATTACTCGTTGCATCACAGATACAAGCATGAAATCAAGATCTAGTGGAGCATCAAACCCAACCTTAATGAATCTTTGCCTAGTGGTGCATCTAGATAAGATCATCCCAAGGCAAGATCTAGCTTATTCATAGAAGACTTTGGACAAGCTTAAAAATTCGTGGGGTCTCAAATCACCTTAAACCCTAGTATTAGAAGGTGGAAAGCAAGATTTGTAGGGTAGTTGTGATTCACCCTTGGATAAGATACAATGCTTACATGACCACCCCTCACATCTCATGGTAGGCCTCCTAACCAATATGGTTTACCACCAACTCGCCAAAGGGGATCTTAGTCCAAAAAACTTGGATGTTGACCATTGGCCTAAGCCAGAAGACAAAAAACCCTCCAAGGGTCAGATTCTAACATCTTCCACGATAAATAACAACATAAGAATCCATAAACCACGTTGTCTCAAAAATTGAATAAAAAATCAACTTCTTGTTGACTAACACAATCATATCAATGTTAAAACAAAAATTCAAATCTTTAAAACAAAATAATGGGGAAAGATTCTACCACCATAGTTCCAATCATGATAATCCCTTTCCTTGATAAAGACAAATGAATAAGGGAATTAATGGTCCACTCGATGTTAGTATCACATATCATTTCAACATCAAGAAGGTCTACTTTGACAAATCATGACATATATTCACCAACAGAGTCCATTAGAGAACCATTGGAAAGTGGATTGTAGGAAGCAAAAGACAAAACAAACTGTTTAGTACAGTGATAGAGTCTAACCCAAGTCTAGCTCCTATTATGCTTGCTACATATTTAGAGAAAGAGGCCAACAAGGTACATCATCTCCTAAGTCAATGAAAATCTTTCATGCATTCCTAGATAGATCTAAAACCCATGAACAATGATTATCTCTTATCATATAACATGCCTCACATGGCACACTCTCCGGGAAATAGATTTTGAATCAACAAAGGACATCTGGTCAAATGACCCTATAAAAGGACACATAAGCTATAATGAGCTCATTTCACTATATAACACTTCTCCCATACTAGAGCCAACATGGTGAAACCTCTACTAATGAAAATCACAAAGCAACTTCATGCCTCTACCTTTCAAGCAATATGCATTGATTACTTTACACAGGGGAACCGACACTTGTCTAAAATGTGTCAATAATGCCACTCATTAAAATAGGATGAATGGTATATTGGACCTTGATTCCAGACTATTACCATCATTAACTCTTGGTAATGATATTCATAACCTCCATAACAGTTACAACTGAGGATTTCAAATGTCAATGCAACCTACATCAGACTTCATAGATAAAGTCTAACCCAAAGTTTATCAGCCACGTGATTGGTAGAAGCATGTCTGCTTGAGATTCTGCCTTGATTTAAAAGTCCTACACTCTGCTAGGCATCCTCAATCATGGTCACTTTTGTGAATGTTCACTTCAAATCTTTTTTGGGTCCTGTACCATGACCTAAAACTGAACAAGTGATGTGCTTTATCTTACAATATGTTTTAGGCCCTAGACCATGACCTAAAACTAGACCAATCATGTATCTTCCAATCTTTTTTGGGTCCTAGACCATGACCTAAAATTGGACCAATCACGTGCTTCATCTTCAAATCTATTTTGGTCATGGACCATGACCTAAAACTAGACCCATCATGTGCTTAATTTTCTAAGTCCTTTTTAGGTCTGAGACCATGATCTAAAACTGGGCCAATCATGTACTTTATCTTCCAATCTTATTTAGGTCTTGGACCAAGATCTTAAACTAGAACACAAGCCCCATCCTAGAAAAGCATCAATATCTTCAAATTATAAATATTTACATCTAGGTATACATTCAAATATAAAATCCTATGCTTAGATAATCACCTACACTAAATCCCTATACCTAAAGGCATACATCGACCGACTCTAACAAATATGACAAGTCCTATCCTAAATAGGCATCCAAGTTCAAATTGTATCCTGCATAGGTGTAACATCCCTGACCTGGGTTATGAACTAACCCTAGGTGTTTTGCCTAAATATGTAATTAAATCCTTGTGATTAACTTTGGGCATGTAATTAAGTTCCTCAGAAACATATATTTCAATTTTTCTCCTTTATATATAAAGTTGTAGCATTGTTTTGTAATACATGGATCTATGTGCAAATTACCCAATTAAGGGATTAACTTGCAAATTGCACATGTTGAGATGTTCCTCTGATGTTGAGACATCATGAGGATGTTTATGATCAAGTTTGAGGGATTTCCCAAGCTTGAGCACTAAGGTGCAGCTGTGGAAGCAACCCCTGTACTTGAAAACCCTAAATTGGTATAAAGTGCAATTTACCCAATTTGAGGGGTGCAACTTGTAAAGTACATCATCTAAAATATCTTTTATGACTCTTGGCATCATTTAGAAGAGAAATGATGAAAAGGTCACTTCATTTGAATAATCATATAATAAAGAACACCTTTGTGATTGAATAATCAAGGTGTATGTATAATAGCCCTTTTATGTGTATGCTTTAGTGATGGGTTGATCCTCTTTGCCTTCAATTCTTGACCTTAGAAGGAGTTTGTCCTTAGAAATAAGATGAAATTTCTATTTTGAGAAACAAGATTAACTAATGTGGAAGCGTTCACTAAGCATCAGATTACCAGAAATCACTAAAAATTTTAAGCTTTTTACGAAGAGATCCTTTAAAGGTAAAGCTTTCTCATAAAGCAACATGATAAGTTGTTTACAACTGATCCATCATACAACTGATCCATCAGTAAAACTCTGTAAGGAAAGATACAAAAGTCTCTAAGGACTGGACCAAAAACTCGAAAGCACTAACTATTACTCTGAGGACCTGAGAGTACAGAGACGACATATAGGACTCTAACACTATCTACACATGACATAGCAGCCAATGCCTCCACCTCAAGCTTCACTGCTGTCCTTGGTACTACTGATGCTGCCCTTCACTTATTGAAGGATTCCTGCCTCCTCGCCCATGTCCACCTAAAGGTTGAAATCTACGGGGTGAGACAATTATAAAAATCGTCCCAGCGAGAGATATAACTCTTCGCTAGAAGCATAATTATTGCAGCATAAGAGAATAAATGTACACAAAGAAGTTATGTATATTTGAGAGTAGTTAAAACAATGTTTAATAGATTAAACTATTCTTTCTACTAAAAGCAATGCAACTATAAATTGATAAAATCACATGTCACTTATCACATCACTAACTCCCTTCAGACTTGGATCATATATCCATTGCCTGGCATTATTATTTGGGAAAGGATGGCCTGTAGCCATACTCCTTCTCCCAAAGTGTTAGGATTCCAACTCCACAACATATCTGCATAACTTGTACATATGATATCAGACTTAACATTACTTATGTAATACAAGGGTTATTTACATTCATAACCCATTAGTCTGTAGTTAAGCTTTTCATAGGATTATTCCGTAATAGAATTTCACATAGAAACACTTTGGTTTAGGTCATACCTCATATTTTTAATATTGGGATATCAATCCCTAACCATCTTATTAATATGATATCTGGAATGTGGGAGTTCAAACCCCTAGACTAATCATAGCATTTGTTACCAAGTAACATCTCATTTTATCTGGTTATCTAAATAATATGACCTTTGAAGATCAACAAATCATATTACTTGTGGCTCATTCAACCTATCAAACTCATATGTTATCACTTACCAGATAACATGACATTTAGTTATACTCTTGAATTATAGGTAACAAGTGTTCTGAATGCAATTAGCATTATAAATCTTACCTGGATCTAATCACCTCTATATGAAACCTGTCAAGCTTAACTTTTATCAGTTATTCCATATACTCCCACATACTCTAAAGTATGTGATCCAGGAGTTCCCTTTGTAAAACCTGTTTCACTATTATTTAAATCCTGACAATGATGGATCTATGATCAGGGCTCTACATGGTATGATTATACTTAATTATTAGGTACATATCAGTATTCTTTTAGCATCATACATGTTTCCAAACATTCAAGTACTAAACATGGCTATAACAGAAGAATACTAAATGTACAAGTATAACTCATATCAGTTATCATCTGGATATCAATTCTTAATCATCTTATCACTGTGATTCAAGAACATGGGTGCTCACACCCTTATATCATCATAACACTTGCTATCAAGTGCCATATCAGCATCAAGTCATCTATTAGAATGACCTTGATTGGAGCAATGTATATACTTTTCACATATCATTACTCTAAAAGCTTATAATTGTTTTCAAGGAATATGACATCATAACTCATACCTGGCTATGATTACCTCATAATATCAACCTATATGACTTATACAAATAAGGACATGCATATATAACAATGTCAGCACAATACCAAAACTTCTCAATTTCATAATAGGACACCACGACCGTGCCACCTTGCACGGTCGTGCAAAGTAAGACTACCACGGCCGTGCTCCCTTGCACGGTCATGCAAGCTAAGGCTACCACGGTCGTTCTCCCTTGCATGGTCGTGCTACATAGGATCATTCCATGATTCATATATATATATATATATATATATATATATATATATATATATATATATATGTATTCTAATCTTTCATTCTTTTAACTTGATTAGGTCACATCAACCCTTCAATCAAGTACATGCTACTATGGTTAACATAGTGTATCAAGCTATTAATCCTATAAACAATTAAGAATTCTCCCTTTAATTGGTTCTTAATCACTTAGGTATTATTAGGGTTTCAACCTTCACACCTTCATTGATTATCATTACTAATCATTATTGGATCAATAGAACATTGGTCCTGAAGTCGTATGAACTCATTCGGTCCTGAAGTCGTATGAACTCATTCGGTCCTGAAGTCGTATGAACTCATTCGGTCCTGAAGTCGTATGAACTCATTCGGTCCTGAAGTCGTATGGTCCTAAAAGCTCAAGATCGCATGGACCTCCAAGGTGATTCAAAGGGTAAACTCGATTAGGGTTTCCTATGTTGAAGCCTTCAATTGGTCTCAAGCTTGCTAACCACTTATCAATTGAGACAATTAGGGTTGGCCTTAACCAATGGGTCACTCAATTGATCCTCAATTGATATCCAAATAAGGTTGGAGTTGGTTCAATTAAGGTCTATAAACATTCAACCATCAACACTCAACAATGTGAATCAAATCGAAGTTGATCCCATCAATTGACCTCCAATCGGGCTCAAACATGGCCCAAACGGTCTTGGGATCGTTTGGATAACCTCCAAACGGTCTTGAGACCGTTTCCCTAAGAATTCATAAAAATCTAAGTTGATTTGATAGGGGTTGAACCTTAATTAAGTCACAAATCAGCAATTTGATTATTTCAATAACCCACTGTAATTGTGCCCTCAATTGATCAAATTACGTTAACCCTAGACCTCCAAACGGTCTTGGGTTGACACCAAACGGTCTTGAGACCGTTTGGATGAGTTCCAAACGGTCTTGAGACCGTTTGCCCATCCATCCTTTGGACTCTAGTGAAAATTCATCAAGGTTTGATCTATTGAGTTGATCATCACATCAATACTTAATTGCAATATGATTTGGTACCTTTGGACCTTCAATTGGTCAACTATACTTGACCCCAGACCTCTAAACGGTCTTGGGTGATCCCCAAACGGTCTTGAGACCGTTTGGATGATTCCCCAAACGGTCTTGAGACCGTTTGGGCTAATCAACCCAAAATCACTAATTAACTCATTGGAATTTCAGCACTGATTTCAATTAGGATTTGCCCTATTAATCAACCTTCAACTCATAACTCGTTTGGAATTAATCCATCAAATTTGGTGAGTCATTAATCAACATCATTATGAACAGTAATCCCAAACGGTCAACACTTGGTCAACCATATTAAATGGTCTTGTGACCGTTTGTCCAAAAAGGGCAATTTAAACAGATTGAAAATCAGCACTTAATTCAATTGGATTTGCTAATTGATTTGCTTATATATCACGATTCCTTTGGATTTAACCCCTCAAATTTTGTGGGTGATTAACCTACATAATTATAAACAAGATTCCCATACGGTCGTTGCTTGGTCAACGTGACCAAACGGTCTTGAAGGCCGTTTGCCTTCATACGACCTTGAAACCGTTTGCCCACCAAATGGTTGTGTAAACCGTATGGGCAATTGGTGGAGGTCGTTTGGTAAAGTGGAAATCCGTGGATAAGCATAGGAATTAACGCCCTTATCTTCTACCTCAAGAACAGTAGCGGTTATTCACGATTTTGCTTGCAAGGATGCAAGGGAAGATAGGGAAGAAGAAGAACTAGCAACTATATGCATAGAAAAAGATGTATAATCAAAGCATAAGGTTTAGAGTTATAAAACCCGCCTTAAGGTCGTTCCTTGAGCTCCAAGCTTCCAAGCTTCAAGTCTTTAATGGTGTCTTGAGCTCCACAGGTCGTCCAAGGGTGTTTCTCCAAGGAAAGGTTGGGAAAAGATGGCTAGAAAGAAGAAACAAGTAAGGAAGACCATAAAACCAACCTTGCACCATGAATTCCTCCATGAATTCGAGCAAGATGATGATCAAAGCTTACCTAGAACTGCTTGGCCGTTCTCCTCTTCTCCAGAGATCTGTCCTAAGTCGGTCTAAGCAAGGGGATAAGAAAGGAAGTGAAGGAAACGATCCTTGCTAAGTGAGAAAAGGTGTATATATACTTTAGGTGAAATTTCAACATAAGGACAACTTGTTTCTCCATTTCTCCTCTAGGTCCTTCCCTTATTATAAACCACGTTTCTCCCTTCCATACTTAAAAAAAACTCATCTTAAACCCAAGGTCTAAAGGTGAAGAAAGCCAACTTCTTACTAAGTTGCACATATAGAAGGGTTATTAGACTTATAACTTGATCATTTAATTTATAAGGGTTATCATTCTTATTTAATTATTCAATTGAAGTGACCTCTTCATGATTCTTACTCTTAATGATGCCAAGAGTCATAAACGATACTCTAGAAGGTGTATTTTACAATTTGCACCCCATATGTTGGGTAAATTGCACTTTACACCAAAACTAGAGTTTTAAGTACAAGGACTGCTCCACAAGCTGCATCTTGGTGCCCAAGCTTGGAGAATCCATCATACTTTATCATATTCATTCTTATGATGTCTCAACACCAAAGGAACATCTTAACATGTGCAATTTGTAAGTTAACCCCTTTTAATTGGGTAATTTGCACATAGGTCCCTGTATTACAAAACAATATTACAACATTGTTCAAAAGGGACAGAAATGGAAATGTATGTTCCTTAGGAGATTTAATTACATACCAAAAGATAATCACAAGTATCTAATTACATAATTAAGCAAAACACCTAGGGTTAGTTCATAACCCAGGTTAGGGATGTTACAAATTATATCCCCCTAACAAGGATTTCGTCCTCGAAATCTCAGATAAAAGGAAGCAGATATTATTTAAGTATCATATCTTGCTAATCAATTAATTTGGAAACATTCACTGAGAAGGTTCACTAAGCAATTTGTCTTGGAGGATTTCACTAACTAAATTTACTAAGTGTATTGTTTCAAAGGCTTTTACTGAAAGAGTTTGTTAAGTATATTCACTAAGTATATTCACTAAGTTTTCTCACTAAGTATTCATTGAGTAAGTTCACTGAGTATATTCACTAAGTATGTTCACTAAGTTTGCTCACTAAGTATTCAATGAGTAAGATATGAATTCTTATCTTTCTTGTGTCCTTCTAGGACTTAGTCAAGAAATTCAAAAGCAGCTAACTTCCATATTTTTAACACATAGAATCCTAATATGTAATAATAAAACAATACTTATTTCATCTGACATGTATGGGATGTTTGTCCAAGTCCTCTATTATTATATTGCCTCCCTTGTGGGCCTTACAGACTCTGTCCTTGAGGTCGATTCATTATTACATTCCTGTCTGGACAATTCCTTGCCAGGTGTCCCGGCTGTCTACATAGGTAACAGATCCTGGGTGCAAAGTGTCTATACGATCCAGTTACCGATGTTGATGCTATGTCGGAGGGTCCTCTTGGAATACTACTATGATCCCTACTTCCACTTGACACCCATTGTGTCTGGGTAGGAAATCCTGACAAAGCTGATGGTGTAGAAAATCTTGGTTTCTTAAAACTTTCAGGCCCTTGTTCTTGATGTTGGGTGTACATCTTCTTACTACTTGTCTGTTGTTTCATGGTTTCTGACCTCTCTATCCTTCTTACTGACTCCACAAAGGTGGCAAACCTTTCTCTATTCTCTAGAGCAGACACAAGAGTGGCTAGTTCAGAGTTCAAGCCCTTTTCAAAACGTCGAATTCTTTCTTCATCGGTAACTGCCATTTGTGGACAAAACCGTACTAACTCCATGAACTTAGCTTCATACTCGCTAACGTTCATGTGTCCTTATGTGATCTTCTCATCTAGATACGTCTTAGGGAAGTATCTATTTATGAATTATCGTCGGAAAACCTCCCATCCTATTTCTTCGCCTGGTCTCTTATCCTCCTCTATCATCCACCAATTACCAGCACTCCCTTTTAGGAGGTATACCGCATGTTTTACCTTTTTAGCTTCAGGAATATCAAGGATCCTGAAAGCCTTTTCTAGCTTTGTCAACCATAGATCAACATCTGCTGGGTCAGATGTACCAGCATAGTCTATGGCTCCCACCCGGCGAAGTCTGTCGAAAGTCTTGCCAGCTCCATAACCTTCCTGATGGGCTAGTACCCTAGGTGCAGACGGTGGCACCCTATCTTCTATGTGTGTTATGGCTGTCAGAAACTTATCAAATAAGGCATGGACAGCTGGGTTTTCTATCTCAGATGGGTCAAACTGGGGTGGCTCCTTGGGTTGCTCAGGTAAGGGTTGCTCCATTTCTAGGTGCCTTGCACCTCCCTGTGGTGCAGCAACGCTACTTTCCGCCACGTACTCTTCATGTGGGTCAGACATCCTTATATATCTTCTCCTCCTGAGGAGCAGAAGGTTCTATTAGATAAGGAAGGAACACTAAGGATAGACTCGACATCCTAAGTCCTATGTCTCTGTAGACTTAGCGAACCTAGAGCTCTGATACCACTAATTGAAACGTCTATTTTGAGAAACAAGATTAACTAATGCGGAAGCATTCACTAAGCATCGGATTACCAGAAATCACTAAAAATTTTAAGCTTTTTACGAAGAGATCCTTTAAAGGTAAAGCTTTCTCATAAAGTAACATGATAAGTTGTTTACAACTGATCCATCATACAACTGATCCATCAGTAAAACTCTGTAAGGCAAGATACAAAAGTCTCTAAGGACTGGACCAAAAACTCAAAAGCACTAACTATTACTCCGAGGACCTGAGAGTACAGAGACGACATATAGGACTCTAACACTATCTACACATGACATAGCAGCCAATGCCTCCACCTGAAGCTTCACTGCTATCCTTGGTACTACTGATGCTGCCCTTCACTTATTGAAGGATTCCTGCCTCCTTGCCCATGTCCACCTAAAGGTTGAAATCTACGGGGTGAGACAATTATAAAAATCGTCCCAGCGAGAGATATAACTCTTCGCCAGAAGCATAATTATTGCAGCATAAGAGAATAAATGTACACAAAGAAGTTATGTATATTTGAGAGTAGTTAAAACAATGTTTAACATATTAAACTATTCTTTCTACTAAAAGCAATGCAACTATAAATTGATAAAATCACATGTCACTTATCACATCACTAACTCCGTTCAGACTCAGATCATATATCCTTTTCCTGGCATTATTATTTGGGAAAGGATGGCCTGTAGCCATACTCCTTCTCCCAAAGTGTTAGGATTCCAACTCCACAACATATCTGCATAACTTGTACGTATGATATCAGACTTAACATTACTTATGTAATACAAGGGTTATTTACATTCATAACCCATTAGTCTGTAGTTAAGCTTTTCATAGGATTATTCCGTAATAGAATTTCACATAGAAACACTTTGGTTTAGGTCATACCTCATATTTTTAATATTGGGATATCAATCCCTAACCATCTTATTAATATGATATCCGGAATGTGGGAGTTCAAACCCCTGGACTAATCATAGCATTTGTTACCAAGTAACATCTCATTTTATCTGGTTATCTAAATAATATGACCTTTGAAGATCAACAAATCATATTACTCGTGGCTCATTCAACCTATCAAACTCATATGCTATCACTTACCAGATAACATGACATTTAGTTATACTCTTGAATTATAGGTAACAAGTGTTCTTAATGCAATTAGCATTATAAATCTTACCTGGATCTAATCACCTCTATATGAAACCTGTCAAGCTTAACTTTTATCAGTTATTCCATATACTCCCACATACTCTAAAGTATGTGATCCAGGAGTTCCCTTTGTAAAACCTGTTTCACTATTATTTAAATCCTGACAATGATGGATCTATGATCAGGGCTCTACATGGTATGATTATACTTGATTATTAGGTACATATCAGTATTCTTTTAACATCATACATGTTTCCAAACATTCAAGTACTAAACATGGCTATAACAAAAGAATACTAAATGTACAAGTATAACTCATATCAGTTATCAACTGGATATCAATTCTTAATCATCTTATCACTATGATTCAAGAACATGGGTGCTCACACCCTTATATCATCATAACACTTGCTATCAAGTGCCATATCAGCATCAAGTCATCTATTAGCATGACCTTGATTGGAGCAATGTATATACTTTTCACATATCATTACTCTAAAAGCTTATAATTGTTTTCAAGGAATATGACATCATAACTCATACCTAGCTATGATTACCTCATAATATAAACCTATATGACTTATACAAATAAGGACATGCATATATAACAATGTCAGCACAATACCAAAACTTCTCAATTTCATAATAGGACACCACGGCCGTGCCACCTTGCACGGTCGTGCAAAGTAAGACTACCACGGCCGTGCTCCCTTGCACGGTCATGCAAGCTAAGTCTACCACTGTCGTGCTCCCTTGCACGGTCGTGCTACATAAGATCATTCCATGATTCATATATATATATATATATATATATATATATATATATATATATATATATATATATATATATATATATATATATATATGTATGTATTCTAATCTTTCATTCTTTTAACTTGATTAGGTCACATCAACCCTTCAATCAAGTACATGCTACTATGGTTAACATAGTGTATCAAGCTATTAATCCTATAAACAATTAAGAATTCTCCCTTTAATTGGTTCTTAATCACTTAGGTATTATTAGGGTTTCAACCTTCACACCTTCATTGATTATCATTACTAATCATTATTGGATCAATAGAACATTGGTCATGAAGTCGTATGAACTCATTCGGTCCTGAAGTCGTATGAACTCATTCGGTCCTGAAGTCGTATGAACTCATTCGGTCCTGAAGTCGTATGAACTCATTCGGTCCTGAAGTCGTATGAACGCATTCGGTCCTGAAGTCGTATGAACTCATTCGGTCCTGAAGTCATATGAACTCATTCGGTCCTGAAGTCGTATGAACTCATTCGGTCCTGAAGTCGTATGGTCCTAAAAGCTCAAGATCGCATGGACCTCCAAGGTGATTCAAAGGGTAAACTCGATTAGGGTTTCCTATGTTGAAGCCTTCAATTGGTCTCAAGCTTGCTAACCACTTATCAATTGAGACAATTAGGGTTGGCCTTAACCAATGGGTCACTCAATTGATACTCAATTGATATCCAAATAAGGTTGGAGTTGGTTCAATTAAGGTCTATAAACATTCAACCATCAACACTCAACAATGTGAATCAAATCGAAGTGGATCCCATCAATTGACCTCCAATCGGGCTCAAACTTGGCCCAAACGGTCTTGGGATCGTTTGGATAACCTCCAAACGGTCTTGAGACCGTTTCCCCAAGAATTCATAAAAATCTAAGTTGATTTGATAGGGGTTGAACCTTAATTAAGTCACAAATCAGCAATTTGATTATTTCAATAACCCACTGTAATTGGGCCCTCAATTGATCAAATTACCTTAACCCTAGACCTCGAAACGGTCTTGGGTTGACACCAAACGGTCTTGAGACCGTTTGGATGAGTTCCAAACGGTCTTGAGACCGTTTGCCCATCCATCCTTTGGACTCTAGTGAAAATTCATCAGAGTTGATCATCACATCAATACTTAATTGCAATATGATTTGGTACCTTTGGACCTTCAATTGGTCAACTATACTTGACCCCAGACCTCTAAACGGTCTTGGGTGATCCCCAAACGGTCTTGACCGTTTGGATGATTCCCCAAACGGTCTTGAGACCGTTTGGGCTAATCAACCCAAAATCACTAATTAACTCATTGGAATTTCAGCACTGATTTCAATTAGGATTTGCCCTATTAATCAACCTTCAACTCATAACTCGTTTGGAATTAATCCATCAAATTTGGTGAGTCATTAATCAACATCATTATGAACAGTAATCCCAAACGGTCAACGCTTGGTCAACCATATTAAATGGTCTTGAGACCGTTTGCCCAAAAAGGGCAATTTAAGGGGTTAACTCCAAAGGAATCGTGAGATATAAGCAAATCAATTAGCAAATCCAATTGAATTAAGTTCTGATTTTCAATCTGTTTAATTTGCCCTTTTTGGGCAAACGGTCTCAAGACCATTTAAGATGGTTGACCAAGCATTGACCGTTTGGGATAACTGTTCATAATGATGTTGATTAATGACTCACCAAATTTGATGGATTAATTCCAAACGAGTTATGAGTTGAAGGTTGATTAATAGGGCAAATCCTAATTGAAATCAGTGCTGAAATTCCAATGAGTTAATTAGTGATTTTGGGTTGATTAGCCCAAACGGTGTCAAGACCGTTTGGGGAATCATCCAAACGGTCTCAAGACCGTTTGGGGATCACCCAAGACCGTTTAGAGGTCTGGGGTCAAGTATAGTTGACCAATTGAAGGTCCAAAGGTACCAAATCATATTGCAATTAAGTATTGATGTGATGATCAACTAAATAGATCAAACCTTGATGAATTTTCACTAGAGTCCAAAGTATGTATGGGCAAACGGTCTCAAGACCGTTTGGAACTCATCCAAACGGTCTCAAGACCGTTTGGTGTCAATCCAAGACCGTTTGGAGGTCTAGGGTTAAGGTAATTTGATCAATTGAGGGCCCAATTACAGTGGGTTGTTAAAATAATCAAATTGCTGATTTGTGACTTAATTAAGGTTCAACCCCTATCAAATCAACTTAGATTTTGATGAATTCTTGGGCAAATGGTCTCAAGACCGTTTGGAGGTTATCCAAACGATCCCAAGACCGTTTGAGCCCGATTGGAGGTCAATTGATGGGATCAACTTCGATTTGATTCACATTGTTGAGTGTTGATGGTTGAATGTTTATAGACCTTAATTGAACCAACTCCAACCCTATTTGGATATCAATTGAGGATCAATTGAGTGACCAATTGGTTAAGGCTAACCCTAATTGTCTCAATTGATAAGTGGTTAGCAAGATTGAGACCAATTGAAGGCTTCAACATAGGAAACCCTAATCGAGCTTACCTTTGAATCACCTTGGAGGTCCATGCGATCTTGAGCTTTTAGGACCATTCTACTTCAAGACCGAATGAGTTCATATGACTTCAGGATCGAATGAATTCATACGACTTCAGGATCAAATGAGTTCATACGACTTCAGGACCGAATGAGTTCATACGACTTCACGACCGAATGAGTTCATACGACTTCAGGACCGAATGAGTTCAAACGACTTCAGGTCCGAATGAGCTCAAATGACTTCAGAAGTCAAACTATGACTAAACGGTCTTCACCCCATCTTGGGCAAATGACCTCAAGATCGTTTAAGGGTAAATGGTCTTGAGTGTCATGTGGTCTTGAAGTCAACCAAAGCTAAACGGTCTACAACCTTAAACGATCTCAGGATCGTTTAAAGGTTGAAGGTGTGAAACCTATTGGGGACTTTTAAGGATAAGTCTACCTAATGCCTTGAAGGCTTAGATGATTTGATGGTTGTCCAACCTAAACCCTAATGATACCTAGGGACATTAAGGGTCAAGTGATTAGTATATTAACCCATGTTATGATCAATGGTGAACTTTACCAAAATACCCTTTATGGATTCAAGTAGGTAACCCCTTTTTATCATGCAAACCCCAATGGTTACAATGGTGATGACTTGGCTAGGCTTATCAATGTTGATTAGACCTAACCCAATCTAGAGGGATGTAATCATCACCTATGAGCAAGAGGAGAGAGAAAATCCCAATTATGGTTGAAATCCAAGTAAAATACCTTCAATATATATGAATGTACATGATTAGGGTATGATCCACCTATGTGAGATCATGAAAACCCTATTTATGATAATTGATGAATCTTAATCTTATCTGAGAGCATCATTGATGATGTTCCTCATACATGATGATGTTTTGAGTTCATTTTACCATAATGTGAATAATAAACCCTAATTCTAGGGTGATGGCATGTAATGTGAATAGTAAACCCTAATTGATGAGAATCAGGGAACTTAACTCTTATGGCAAGAGTGGAAAGTATAATTCTTGATTTGAATTGCTTTTATCAGTTGAATTAACCTTGTAGGTTCTGATATGAAGATGATCATATCCAGGTATGGATGATGATGCTATATTCATTGAAAGCATGTTGTTAGCTTTATGAATAGTAAAATATCTTGATGCCTTGTCAATGACAACCTATGAATTAATTGGGCTGTGAGAGCCATAAATACCATCAAGGTCATGCTTTAGAGATGACTTGTGATGAATGTATTGAGAAATGATAATTGATGAGAGTTAGGCTTGTTACATTTAGTATTCTCATTTCATAGCTGTTATGCTAATGTTATTGTTTGAAGAACAATGTATGATGTTAAAAGAATACTGAATGTACCTAACTAATCAAGTGTAATATAGAGCCCTGATTATAGATCCATCATGGTCAGAGATCAAATGATGGTGAAACAGGTTTTCCTAAGGGAACTCCTGGATCACATACTTTTGAGTATGTGGGGTATATGGATGTGTAGAACCTTACATCCTAGTGTAGGTGTTTGATGTAGATGAGTAATCCGTCAATCCTTCACTACAATCCCATACCGTATCAGTGGATGGTAAATATGAAACCTCCTAATGACGAAGAAAGCACAGATATCTGTATCAGTGGAAGATAAACATGAAATCTCCTGATGACGAAGAGAGTACAGAACGCCACTGTAACTCTAAAATAGTGAAGGACCAGATTACCCTGGTAAGCTATTATAGTAGAGGCACGAGATGTCCTACAAGTAATCCTCTTACTGACTGAGGAAGGTGAAGGTCATGAGAATCCGGCTCTTTCGATGACCTAGTATGATACCGAGGCACTTAGCAGTGATTGGTTGGAGTATGAGTGGTAAACCTCATCTCCACATGGCATAAAAGTAATGTTTGAAAAACATAATCCACAGCGTAGCATACCTGTTAGAGATAACTACGAGTTGATTGGTTGATGTTATACTGTATAGTGCAAATGTCTTCATGTTTCATAACTGTTGAATTCATGCTTACTATTAAATCTGATATTGAATACTTTGAAGCTTTTACTGCTTAAGTTATTCTTTGAGGTGCTATAATAAAGCTTCTGGCAGAGAGTTATAACTCTCGCTGGGACAATTATGTAAAATTGTCTCACCCCGTAGACTTCAACTTTTTAGGTGGACGTCGAGGACGGAGGAACAGGTCTACAGGTGACCAGTCCCAGCAGCAGCAGCACCAGGGGCAGTAGTAAAATCTCAGGTGGAGATTTAGCCTGCCATGTGGTGTAGTTAGAGTCAGTCCTATGTGTCCTCTGTACTCTCAGGTCTTGGAGTCTTTTGGTCTGAGATTTTGGTTATGAGTTCTTGAGATTTTGTATCATGTTGTATATAATTACTCAAGAAGTAATTATCTGAGATGTAAACAGTTTATCTCCTTTTATGAAGGAAGTTTTATGGTTTCAATGCTTTATCTCAAAAAGTTTTAATTTCCGCTGATTTTTGGTATTCCGCTGCTAATCGAATCGCTTCCGCTAAGTTTAAATCGTGTTTATATCGTGGTTTGGAGATTAGAGCCCACAATTAAGTGGTATTAGAGCTCTAGGTTCGCTGAGTCTACAGAGGCATAGGACTTAGGATGTCGAGTCTATCCTTAGTATCTCTTCCTTATCTAATGGAATCTTCTGCTCCTCAGGAGAAGAAGATACATAAAGATGGCAGAGCCACATGATGAGTACGTGGCAGAGAGTAGTGCTAGTGCACCTCGAGGCGGTGCAAGGGTTCCAGAAATAGAACAGCCTGCACCTGAACCACCCCAGTTTGACCTAGCTGATATGGGTAACCCAGCAGTTCAGACGATGTTTGGGCAGTTTATGACTGCCATGACACACATAACTGATAAGATGCCCATGCCTGCACCTAGGGCACCTGCCCAGCCTAAAGGACAAGGTATCGGTAAGACGTTCGAGCGACTTCGTCGTGTCGGAGCTACCGAGTAGTTTGGGACTGCCGACCCCGCAGATGTTGATCTATGGTTAACAGAGTTGGAGAAGGCTTTCAGGATTCTTAATATCCCAGAGGCTGAGAAGGTTAGACATGTTGTCTATCTTCTCAAAGGCAGTGCTGGTCACTGGTGGAACATGGAAGAGTAGAAGAGACCTGGGATAGAGTTCTCGTGGGAAGAGTTTCGTCGAGAATTTATCAATTGATATTTTACAAAGACCTTCCTAGATGAGAAGATCTCTCAGTTTGAGAGATTGAGGCAGGGCATGATGAACATTAGCGAGTATGAAGCTAAGTTCATGGAGTTGTTGCGGTTCTGTCCGCACATGGCTGCCACCGAAGAGGAAAGAATCAGGAGATTCGAGAAGGGTTTGAATGCTGATATATCAACCCCTGTGTCTACCTTAGAAAACCGAGAGAGATTCTCTACCTTCGTTGAGTCAGTCCGAAGGATAGAGAGATCTGTGGTTGAGAAGAGGCAAACCCAGAAAAGATATCCACAGTTCCAGGGTTCTTCATCTAGGGATTCCAAGAAACTGAGATTCTCTGCACCTAACCCTCCACCACCCAGATCAAGTTCCCAAACTCAGTGGTCACCAAGTAGAGGCAGGGGACGAAGCCTATCTCAACAAGAGACTCACAGTTCTGCATCAATGTCAGTTACTGGACCACCAAGACCACAACAACTAGAAAGAAGTTGCTACAACTGTGGGAAGGTGGGACACTTGATGAAGGACTGCCGATCTAGACCTGTCAGTATGACACAACCTCAGAGACAGAGTCAATAGGGATCACAGAGAAGACAACCTCAAGGAGCAGCTCGAGGACGCGGGCAAGCGTCTCAAGCTGGATCATCAGCACCACCTCAACCCCAGGCGACAGCGAGATTTTATGCTATGAACCCACCTGAAGCAGTGGTCAATCCACAGGTAGTGGTAGGTCAGATGGAACTTTTATATTCTGATATGTCTACATCTTGTGTTGTATCTGTTCTGATTGACCCGGGTGCTACACACTCTTTTATCACTCGGAGAGTGATTCGTAACTGCAATATGACGGTTAGCCATAGGGCAGATAGTTTGTTGTTGGAGACTCCGTTGAGTGGGTCTGCCGTTTTGTAGGAGGTTCTCCCTGTATCCTCTTCTTTTCTAATCATCGCATTCAAGTGGACCTTATACCACTTGATATGCAAGGATTTGATATAATCCTCGGGATGGATACCTTAGAAAGGTATAGAGTTGTCTTGGATTGTGAATCCAAGTTGGATGTGTTTGCTGATGAAGGCAACACATGGATCTTTCAAGGTGAAAGAAAGATTCTGCCCACCTGTCTTGTATCAGCTATGGTTGCTGATAAGCTGTTGAGGCAAGGATGTTATGCATTCTTGGCCCATGTGGTAGATGTTACCAAGGAAAGTTCCAATCCTGCTGAAGTCCCCATAGTCAGGGAATTCGAGGATGTGTTTCCTGAAGAACTTCCTGGTATACCACCACCTCGGGAAATTGATTTTGAGATCAATTTGGTCCCAAATACGAAACCCATAGCCCAGACATCGTATAGGATGGCGCCTGTCGAGATGGCAGAACTCAAGAAACAGCTTCAAGAGTTACTTGAGAAGGGTTTTATCCGACCGAGCACTTCACCTTGGGGTGCTCCGGTCTTGTTTGTTAAAAAGAAAGATGGGTCAATGCAGTTGTGCACTGACTATAGACAACTTAATAAAGTAACAATAAAGAACAAGTACCCTTTGTTGAGGATTGATGATCTTTTTGACCAGTTGTGTGGTGCAACAGTCTTCTCAAAGATAGATTTGAGATCTGGATATCATCAACTCCGCATTAAGGATAGTGACATATCCAAGTCTGCTTTTAGGACAAGATATGGTCACTATGAGTTCACGGTTATGTCGTTTGGACTAACCAATGCACCAACTGCATTTATGGAACTCATGAATAGAGTTTTTCGACCCTTTCTTGATCAGTGTGTTGTCGTCTTCATAGATGACATTCTGATCTATAGTAAGGATGCTCAGCAGCATAAGCAGCATCTTCGCCAAGCTTTGACCTTGCTAAGAGAACATAAGCTGTATGCTAAGTTTAGCAAGTGTGAGTTCTGGCTGCCGGAGGTATCTTTTCTTGGACATGTGATATCTGCCTCGGGAATTCGTGTTGACCCTGCAAAGGTAGAATCTGTTCTACAATGGGAACAACTGAAGACACCAACGGAGATTCGAAGCTTCTTGGGGTTAGCTGGTTACTATCGAAGGTTTATTAAAAACTTTAGCTCTATAGCCTTACCTTTGACCAAGTTAACCTGGAAAGATGCTCCTTTTTCTTGGAGTGATAAGTGTCAACAATCCTTTCAGTTGTTGAAGGAGAGGTTGACAAGTGCACCTGTGCTTGTGCTACCTGAGCAAGGAAAAGGATATGTAGTCTTCTGTGATGCCTCCAAGAATGGACTTGGATGTATGTTGACGCAGGATAAACAAGTGATTTCTTTTGCTTCCCGAAAGCTTAAGAAGCACAAGGAGAATTATCCAACACACGATCTAGAGTTAGCTGCCGTGGTTCATGCATTGAAAATCTGGAGGCATTATCTCTACGGAGAGACATTCCAGATTTTCAAAGATCACAAGAACCTTAAGTATATCTTCTCTCAGCATGAGCTTAACATGAGGCAACATCGCTGGATGGAGTTAATCAAGGACTACGATTGTACAATTGATTACCATCCAGGGAAGGCCAATGTTGTTGCAGATGCCTTGAGTAGGAAATCAGCAACATCAACCATGGATAGAGCACAACTAAACTCTTTAGTATGCTCTAAAAGAGATATGCTTATCTCTTTAAAGCAAGACAATGTACAGTTGAAGGTGTCATTGTTAGCGGGGTTGATGGCTGAGATGCATATTAAACCTACCCTAAGAGAGCAGATTAAGGAGGCACAACATGTTGATGCTGTAGTTCAGCAGATTAGATCCGAGTATGGAAATGAGAAGCGAGATAGTTTCCATGATTCAGATGATCATGTAGCATGTTATCATGGGAGGATGATAGTGTCGGATGTGGATAACTTGAGGAATTTAGTCCTTGAAGAAGCTCATTCTTCAATGTATGCTATGCATCTAGGGAGCACCAAGATGTATCGTAATTTAAAAGATCCATATTGGTGGCCTGGAATGAAGAAGGATGTTGCTGAATTTGTTCTAAGGTGTCCTGTGTGTCAGCAAGTTAAAGCTGAACACCAGAAGCCTGCAGGAACAATGCAACCTTTACCCATACCACAGTGGAAGTGGGACCATGTGACCATGGACTTTGTTGTTGGCCTACCCAGGACAAGCAAAGGACATGATTCCATTTGGGTAGTTGTAGATAGGTTGACTAAGACAACACATTTCTTACCTATCAAAACAACCTATTCTGCTGAAAGGTTATCACAGTTGTATGTTTAAGAGATAGTGCGTTTGCACGGAGTTCCTGTCACTATAGTTTCTGACAGAGGTCCCCAGTTTACAAGTCATTTTTGGGAACGACTTCATATTACTTTAGGCACCCAGTTAAGGTTTAGTACGACCTTTCATCCACAGACTGATGGACAGTCGGAAAGGACCATACAGACCTTGGAAGACCTGTTGAGAACATGTGTTCTCCAGTTTACCGAAAGTTGGGATCTACACCTAAGCTTGATAGAGTTTGCCTATAACAATAGCTATCAGCATAGTATTGATATGGCACCTTATGAAGCCTTGTATGGTAGACGTTGTAGATCACCCTTGTGTTGGTATGAGACTGGTGAGCATCAGTTGTTAGGACCTGATCTTGTGCAGCAAACTACAAAAAAGATTAAGGTAATACAGCAACAGATTAAGACTGCACAAGATAGGCAGAAATCTTATGCTGACAAGCGTCGTAGACCCTTAGAGTTCGAGGTTGGAGACAAAGTGTATCTCAAGGTCTCGCCTTGGAAAGGAGTCCTTCGTTTTGGAAAGAAAGGGAAGTTAGCTCCTAGATTTAAGGGGCCTTATCCAATCATTGAACGGATTGGAAAAGTAGCCTATAAACTAGAGCTGCCACCAGAGTTACAGAGGTTACATCATGTGTTTCACATTTCTATGCTAAAGAAATGTCACCCAGACACTGAGTCAGTTCTACAACCTATGGAGGTAGAATTGAATGATGATATATCTTATGAGGAAGGACCAGTGTCAATCCTTGATAACAGAATTAAAAAGTTAAAGAAGAAAGATTTAAGCCTTGTGAAAGTCCTCTGGAACCACCGTGGTGTTGAAGAAGCCACTTGGGAACTAGAGGATGAGATGAGAAGGAAATACCCTGCCCTTTTCTCTTAATACGTTTTATCGATTTCGGGGACGAAATCCTTGTAAGGGGTGGATAATTTGTAACATCCCTGACCTGGGTTATGAACTAACCCTAGGTGTTTTGCCTAAATATGTAATTAAATCCTTGTGATTAACTTTGGGCATGTAATTAAGTTCCTCAGAAACATATATTTCAATTTTGCTCCTTTATATATAAAGTTGTAGCATTGTTTTGTAATACAGGGATCTATGTGCAAATTACCCAGTTAAGGGATTAACTTGCAAATTGCACATGTTGAGATGTTCCTCTGATGTTGAGACATCATGAGGATGTTTATGATGAAGTTTGAGGGATTTCCCAAGCTTGAGCACTAAGGTGCAGCTGTGGAAGCAACCCCTGTACTTGAAAACCCTAAATTGGTGTAAAGTGCAATTTACCCAATTTGAGGGGTGCAACTTGTAAAATACATCATCTAAAATATCTTTTATGACTCTTGGCATCATTTAGAAGAGAAATGATGAAAAGGTCACTTCATTTGAATAATCATATAATAAAGAACACCTTTGTGATTGAATAATCAAGGTGTATGTATAATAGCCCTTTTATGTGTATGCTTTAGTGATGGGTTGATCCTCTTTGCCTTCAATTCTTGACCTTATAAGGAGTTTGTCCTTAGAAATAAGATGTGGGGACATTCAAATAAGAAAGGAAGGACTTATATGAGAAATGAGGAAAGCATATGTTCTTATGTTGAAATTTCACCTAAGTATATATACTACCTTCCCCACTTAGCAAGGGAACGATCCTCTTCTTTTCATTTCTTTTCCCCTTGCTCAAAACCGACTAAGGCTAAGCTCTGGAGCATAGAAGGACGACCAAGGGTCCTAGGTAAGTTTGGATCATCCCTTTTGCTTGAATTCATGGAGGAAACTCGTTTTCAAGGTTGAATTCATGGCTAGCTCACCTAGCTTTATCTTTCTAGCCATTCCTTTTCAACTTTCCTTGGAGAATACACCTTGGCCGACCTGTGGAGCTCAAAGACGCCATTAAAGGCTTGGAGCTTGAAAGTTTGGAGCTCAAGGAACAATCTTTAGGCGGGTTTTATAACTCTAAACCTTATGCTTTGATTATACATCTTTTTCTATGCATATAGTTGCTAGTTCTTCTTCTTCCCTATCTTCCCTTGCATCCTTGCAAGCAAAATCGTGAAGAACTGCTACTGTTCTTGAGGTAGAAGATAAGGGCGTTAATTCCTATGCTTATCCACGGATTTCCACTTTACCAAACGACCTCCACCAATTGCCCATACGGTTTACACAACCGTTTGGTGGACAAACGGTTTCAGGGTCGTATGAAGGCAAACAGCCTTCAAGACCATTTGATCGCGTTGACCAAACGACGACCGTATGGGAATATTGTTTATAATTATGTAGGTTAACCACCCACAAATTTTTAGGGGTTAACTCCAAAGGAATCGTGAGATATAAGCAAATCAATTAGCAAATCCAATTGAATTAAGTTCTGATTTTCAATCTGTTTAATTTGCCCTTTTTGGGCAAACGGTCTCAAGACCGTTTAAGATGGTTGACCAAGTGTTGACCGTTTGGAATTACTGTTAATAATGATGTTGATTAATGACTCACCAAATTTGATGGATTAATTCCAAACGAGTTATGAGTTGAAGGTTGATTAATAGGGCAAATCCTAATTGAAATCAGTGCTGAAATTCCAATGAGTTAATTAGTGATTTTGGGTTGATTAGCCCAAACGGTCTCAAGACCGTTTGGGGAATCATCCAAACGGTCTCAAGACCGTTTGGGGATCACCCAAGACCGTTTAGAGGTCTGGGGTCAAGTATAGTTGACCAATTGAAGGTCCAAAGGTACCAAATCATATTGCAATTAAGTATTGATGTGATGATCAACTCAATAGATCAAACCTTGATGAATTTTCACTAGAGTCCAAAGGATGTATGGGCAAACGGTCTCAAGACCATATAGAACTCATCCAAACGGTCTCAAGACCGTTTGGTGTCAATCCAAGACCGTTTGGAGGTCTAGGGTTAAGGTAATTTGATCAATTGAGGGCCCAAATACAGTGGGTTATTGAAATAATCAAATTGCTGATTTGTGACTTAATTAAGGTTCAACCCCTATCAAATCAACTTAGATTTTGATGAATTCTTGGGCAAACGGTCTCAAGACCGTTTGGAGGTTATCCAAACGATCCCAAGACCGTTTGGGCCAAGTTTGAGCCCGATTGGAGGTCAATTGATGGGATCAACTTCGATTTGATTCACATTGTTGAGTGTTGATGGTTGAATGTTTATAGACCTTAATTGAACCAACTCCAACCCTATTTGGATATCAATTGAGGATCAATTGAGTGACCAATTGGTTAAGGCTAACCCTAATTGTCTCAATTGATAAGTGGTTAGCAAGCTTGAGACCAATTGAAGGCTTCAACATAGGAAACCCTAACCGAGCTTACCTTTGAATCACCTTGGAGGTCCATGCGATCTTGAGCTTTTAGGACCATTCGACTTCAAGACCGAATGAGTTCATACGACTTCAGGATCGAATGAATTCATACGACTTCAGGATCGAATGAGTTCATATGACTTCAGGACCGAATGAGTTCATATGACTTCAGGAGCGAATGAGTTCATACGACTTCAGGACCGAATGAGTTCAAACGACTTCAGGTCCGAATGAGCTCAAACGACTTCAGAAGTCAAACTATGACTAAACGGTCTTCACCCCATCTTGGGCAAGCGACCTCAAGATCGTTTAAGGGTAAACAGTCTTGAGTGTCATGTGGTCTTGAAGTCAACCAAAGCTAAACGGTCTACAACCTTAAACGATCTCAGGATCGTTTGAAGGTTGAAGGTGTGAAACCTATTGGGGACTTTTAAGGATAAGTCTGCCTAATGCCTTGAAGGCTTAGATGATTTGATGGTTGTTCAACCTAAACCCTAATGATACCTAGGGACATTAAGGGTCATGTGATTAGTATATTAACCCATGTTATGATCAATGGTGAACTTTACCAAAATACCCTTTATGGATTCAAGTAGGTAACCCCTTTTTATCATGCAAACCCCAATGGTTACAATGGTGATGACTTGGCTAGGCTTATCAATGTTGATTAGACCTAACCCAATCTAGAGGGATGTAATCATCACCTATGAGCAAGAGGAGAGAGAAAATCCCAATTATGGTTGAAATCCAAGTAAAATACCTTCAATATATATGAATGTACATGATTAGGGTATGATCCACCTATGTGAGATCACGAAAACCCTATTTATGATAATTGATGAATCTTAATCTTATCTGAGAGCATCATTGATGATGTTCCTCATACATGATGATGTTATGAGTTCATTTTACCATAATGTGAATAATAAACCCTAATTCTAGGGTGATGGCATGTAATGTGAATAGTAAACCCTAATTGATGAGAATCAGGGAACTTAACTCTTATAGCAAGAGTGGAAAGTATAATTCTTGATTTGAATTGCTTTTATCAGTTGAATTAACCTTGCAGGTTCTGATATGAAGATGATCATATCCAGGTATGGATGATGATGCTATATTCATTGAAAGCATGTTGTTAGCTTTATGAATAGTAAAATATCTTGATGCCTTATCAATGGCAACCTATGAATTAATTGGGCTGTGAGAGCCATAAATACCATCAAGGTCATGCTTTAGAGATGACTTGTGATGAATGTATTGAGAAATGATAATTGATGAGAGTTAGGCTTGTTACATTTAGTATTCTCATTTCATAGCTGTTATGCTAATGTTATTGTTTGAAGAACAATGTATGATGTTAAAAGAATACTGAATGTACCTAACTAATCAAGTGTAATATAGAGCCATGATCATAGATCCATCATTGTCAGAGATCAAATGATGGTGAAACAGGTTTTCCTAAGGGAACTCCTGGATCACATACTTTTGAGTATGTGGGGTATATGGATGTGTAGAACCTTACATCCTAGTGTAGGTGTTTGATGTAGATGTGTAATCCGTCAATCCTTCACTACAATCCCATACCGTATCAGTGGATGGTAAATATGAAACCTCCTGATGACGAAGAAAGCACAAATATCCGTATCAGTGGAAGATAAACATGAAATCTCCTAATGACGAAGAGAGTACAGAACGCCACTGTAACTCTAAAATAGCGAAGGACTAGATTACCCTGGTAAGCTATTATAGTAGAGGCACAAGATGTCCTACAAGTAATCCTCTTACTGACTGAGGAAGGTGAAGGTCATGAGAATCCGGCTCTTTTGATGACCTAGTATGATACCGAGGCACTTAGCAGTGATTGGTTGGAGTAAGAGTGGTAAACCTCATCTCCACAGGGCATAAAAGTAATGTTTGAAAAACATAATCCACAGCGTAGCATACCTGTTAGAGATAACTACGAGTTGATTGATTGATGTTACACTGTATAGTGCAAATGTCTTCATGTTTCATAACTGTTGAATTCATGCTTACTATTAAATCTGATGTTGAATACTTTGAAGCTTTTACTGCTTAAGTTATTCTTTGAGGTGCTATAATAAAGCTTCTGGCGGAGAGTTACAACTCTCGCTGGGACAATTATGTAAAATTGTCTCACCCCGTAGACTTCAACTTTTTAGGTGGACGTCGAGGACGGAGGAACAGGTCTACAGGTGACCAGTCCCAGCAGCAGCAGCACCAGGGGCAGCAGTAAAATCTCAAGTGGAGATTTAGCCTGCCATGTGGTGTAGTTAGAGTCAGTCCTATGTGTCCTCTGTACTCTCAGGTCTTGAAGTCTTTTGGTCTGAGATTTTGGTTATGAGTTCTTGAGATTTTGTATCATGTTGTATATAATTACTCAAGAAGTAATTATCTGAGATGTAAACAGTTTATCTCCTTTTATGAAGGAAGTTTTATGGTTTCAATGCTTTATCTCAAACAGTTTTAATTTCCGCTGATTTTTGGTATTCCGCTGCTAATCGAATCGCTTCCGCTAAGTTTAAATCGTGTTTATATTGTGGTTTGGAGATCAGAGCCCACAATAGGTGTCTCCTTGAAATCAACACCTACATTCAGGTAGGTACACCATAAAAATCCCTACAATTGAGTGAGCACTCCTTGCGAAAGACCTATAAAAAAGTAGGAACCTCGATCAAAGCCCTACTTACAATAGGCAAATCCTATTCTTATCACACTTAACCATCTTGTATCCAAGAGATGCTCTAAGGATTAGGCAATTGCAATATAATCATTGGCTGTGAAGGCCACCTTAAATCTGGAAACTTGTTTGGTTCCCAACCTTATCTATCTTGAGCACTTTTGGAAAGCTAGAAATGCTTTAGGGTGTAAACAATTAACCAGTACAATCAGTAGTTGTGAAGGATACCTTAAACTAGAAATTTTTCTGGTGCCCAATCATATCCATCTTAAGCCTTGTCAGAGAACTTGAGCACCTGAGAGTATGCTTTTGAAGGTCCTCAACCTATAGTTTTTTGTGCGACTAACTAGTGTTCTATTGATTCCTACATCTGGTAGGATCTTTCAAATGATTATATATGCTTTCATTTCCATATCTATCAATCCTTTTGTTTAAGACTTAATGATATCCTTATATCTTCCTATCTAATCAAACTCAATATAACTTCCATAACAATCCATTCAGAGTGGGGAAATAGTTTAAAGGAAGGTTGATATTATCAAGTAAGAACTAAAGAGTCGGGGATAATCTCTCATTGACACTCTAGGGGGGTGGATGATAAACTAGTAGAGGAACATGACATGGGGTCCACCTTATCACTAGATGATCACCTAATGCATGATATTATCCTTTTTAGCACTCTTCCCACAACCTTTATCCTACAGAATTGTAAAAGCTCTATGGAATAAATGATCAACCCACTACAGTCACTGGCCATGAAGGCCACCTTAACGTGGGATATTTGTTTGTGTCTAAACTTATCTATCTTGAGAACTTTTGAAGAACTAGAACCACCAAGATGATGTTCTCAAAGACCTAACAAGAAACATGGAACTCTTTGAATAGTTAATTGATGCCCTAAGGACACCTTATATCTAAAAAAATTGTCTAATGCCTAACCTTATCTATCTTGAGCACTTTTGAAAAGTGGAAGCACCCTATAGAGCACACAAAGAATCAATACAATTATTGGTCATAAAGACCACCTTAAATCTAAAATTTGTCTCATAACCCATCAATGGTCCTAGTTCATGACTACAAATAAACTAATTGTGCGTTCATTTTAGAACCAATCTATGGTTCTAGATCATGACCTAAAACTGAACCAATTCTACGTTCAAATTTCTAAATCTATTTATGATCTTGGACCGTGACTAAAACTGAACCAAATTCATGCTTTTATTTTCAAATCTTTTTTGTGTCCAAGATCTTGAGTTAAAATTAAACCAATCATGCACTTGTATTTTCAAATATTTTTGAGGTCAAGATCATTTATGAAGATTTTGAATAGATATTGAGATTTTATGATCCCTGCATTTGGTAGGAAGTTTCAGATGGTCACATATGCTATCACTTACATATTTTATGATTATTTCTTAATGAGGATGAAGATCAAGAGAAGGTGAATCAAATCAAGAGAGAACTTGAAAGTTAGGGATAATCATTCATTAACAATCAGAGTAAAAGATGATGGATATGAGGAGGAACACATCGTGGAGATCACCTTATCACTGGATGGCCACCCAGTGCCTGAGCTCAACTTGTTTTAATACTCTTTGTATGAACTTGTCCTACGAGATCACACATGCTCCAAGGAACATATAGATTACCAGGACAATTATTGGCCATAATGGTCATCTTATAACTGGGTACTTGTTTGACACCCCAATCTCCAATTTTAACCAATTAATGCTTTATTATAGATAGGCAAACTCATCAGATTTTACCTTTTTAGGGTCGTGGTCCTAATCTTTATTTGATGTGCTCCTCATTCACCAAAATAATGAAAAAAATTAAACTAAAATGTGTAGAAAGAAAACAGAAATGAAGTTTTTTCAAGAAATTTTAACATACAAGCAATTGCTAGGTTCTCAATGATTACAAACTCCTAATTTTAATTACTTCTGAGAAATAACCACCCTATCCACTTTTCACATCCACCTTTTCTCACTAAGGCATGAGTTAGTGAGAGAATCAGACATACACTAATTTGAGAGCTAAAATAACAATGAATGTCACTTTTGGGGTCGATAAACTTCGAGTGGCTCACTATAACTCCAAGAGAACAAATGATGGGTTAGATATAGGTAAGGGATGAAACTGAAGATTGCCCTTAGTTTAGAGAAATCATTTACAGCCAGTCTTATCTTCATATAGTTGGATATTTTATTGATTCATCCTTAGAAAGAAAAGACATCACTTACACTTTTCATGATGCATAAGGTTTGCAGAACATCTTTGATGAGTCAAACTTTTTTGGCCTTTTGTGAACAAAAATGGGAGTCATACATGGCTCAAGCCTACAACTTTCACTCTAATCTTGAACCTTTTCTTGATATGGACAAACAATTGACACCCCATTTTGCTCACTCAGAAGAAATTCATGACTGATTTGTATTCTCTAGATAATGATGGAGTTCATTCCATTTTCCCACATTTACCGTATTTGTAACGACCTGCACTTTTGAGTGTCTAAAAGACCTTAAACTCGTGAATCATTACTCATAAATTCCAGGATCAATTCAAGAAATAATACATAATAGTAAACAATCTCCATAAATGAACATATATTTACATGTTTGCATAAAAAGCTCTAAGGAGTTACATAAATTTTAGAAAGAACTAACTTGTACATGTGTGAAGATATACCACTAAGACTAAACCTTCATGAATAACTTTAGTGCCTTCAACATCTTTATCTTGTAACCTCATGTCCACGAATCAAGGATACCTGATACCTAAAATGTCGACAAATAGATACATGGTCAGTAGATTTCTATACTGGTACGTGACTTCATCCAATAATCGCAAGTACACATATAAACAAACATCTGTTATTTGAACATAAGAACATAAACTTGCTTTCATATTCTAACCCATATCTGGTCTACTACCTCAGGTGTAATCACTATCCCTCCTGGGCTCGTGTGCATTACCCTTAAGATTAGTCTAACCTAGGGTTCATACTATTGTTATTTACTTTACATGATACTCATAGGAACTTTATAATTTGCAAGAAGTAAATAAATAAGCAAGAAGTTTATCAGTCATTCAATCTCATCGAGAAACCTCAGAATTTGATACATATATTCATAAGAGTAACCACGTACCTTGGGTGTGAGCCATGAAGATTATCATGCAAAAAACACTTCAAGCATATTATCCATTCAACAAGCAAATCAAGTAATTCGTGTTATATCTGCATGTATATAAATCTTAAAGTGTCACCATCTCATATTATTCAAATCAAACCCTACTCGGCCCTAATCTAGGATTTGGAATTTAGTTAAAGAATAATGGTATTAACCCTATTTCCATCTCAAGTTTAACACTAGGTATACCCTAGTTACTATATCCATCTTATCCTTTCATTACGATCACTTAGATCAAATATGTTCATTAACAACATAACAAGTTAGGATCTTTAACGCTGATTCCACCTATTAATGATTATCCACATTAGAGACCCTAATTCCACATCTTTACGATCGTGAACAAGTTGAATTACTATTATGTTCAAAATATCAGATAATAACACAAAAGAACAATCTTTTAATATTTTCAACATTTTAACATCTGATCTAAGGTTTCTATGCATTATTCATCACCTAATCACACATTAGCCTTACTTTTGGAATAGGAGACAAAATTAGGTATCCATTATATTTTATTTGTATTCCTCTCGTTCTGTTGATCAAAATGATATATAATTTTCCTATACTTTGACAACCCTAACATCTTCTATAATTAAAATAAGATCAATATTTATACCTTACAAGGATGCCACGTGGAGTCATGCTATTGGTCATCACTAGCGCCACCTGCTTAAGTCAAGGGCATGGTTCAATTGGTAGTTTTCTCCTGGGACAACCACAATCATTGGTTTATTTCTCGAATCAATCTTCAGATGTAAGAAGGGGATGGGCTGGTTCAGGACTAAGCCAGCCCATCTCCTCCTTCGTTACGTGAGTCATTCACATGAGACTGATGCTCTCTGTCATGCTCATGCTGCAGGAGCTCTGACATCTGGCAGGTGATTGCCTCCTCATTGATGATGCATCCTAGGTCTTCAAGACCTCACCCCTCCTGGACCTCAGATCAACATAGGCCCAACAACCTTGGTCGTCGATGACAAGTGGTTCTCCCCTGCTCGTGATGCACTAGTCTACCACCTGGGACGTTGTCACGTCATGCTGGTTTCCCTCAGCCCCACCCTCTATGACATTGGTGCTCGGTCCAAAAGTCCTCCACGCCTCCTCATCAGAGCCATCCCAGTTGCCCAACTCCAACTT
Source organism: Alisma plantago-aquatica (assembly GCA_963693085.1). Taxonomy (NCBI): domain Eukaryota; kingdom Viridiplantae; phylum Streptophyta; class Magnoliopsida; order Alismatales; family Alismataceae; genus Alisma; species Alisma plantago-aquatica. The sequence goes on along the minus strand of OY856412.1, from coordinate 444,751,709 downwards.
CTAAGGTCCAAACATCATCCAACGACATGATGTAGACACCGCCACACAGCCGTGCTTCCATGCACACAGGCCGCGTTGAAGATGCCACATCTGCCGTTCTCTCACCATCACCTAGGCATCATCTAGAGAAGCTGGAATCACCCTCCTCATCCTCATCATGTGATGCCTCCTCATAGTCACCACCTCCAACACGCATGACATTGGGAACACCACCACAGACGCAACTACAGACGATGCATCACCTAGGCACTGTAGCTGACTCTGCACTAGTTCATCATGAACTGGAGATAGAAGGAAGACTTTGTCGTGGGTGGCGTTCCAGGTGACTTCAAGGTATCAAGCTTTGCGGTAGAGATGGTTGAGGACGATGGAAGGTCCATGAGAAGCCCCGCCATTCTGGCATTTCTCTAGGGATCGAGGACGGTTCCTCAAGGATTTAGGAATAGTCAATGGATGAGGGCGACATGCCTGGGATCATTGTGATGATCCTAGGATCCTTGTATATACACTAGAAGGAAGTTTAGGGTTAGGAAGAGGACAACTGAGAGGAAAAGAGGGTTATGGAGGAAAGCTTGGTTCTTCCTTCTTCGTGCATCCAGTGGACACACACATATATAGGTGTTTTCTCATGCGTTGTTCCCTCTCTCATTTCTCCTAGAGATATTCTAAACATATGTTCTTCCTTTCCAAAGATATCCCCTTAAAAACCAATTTGGAAGGATTATATTCATCCTCCTAAAAATCTTAGTTTTTATTTTTTTAACCATAAGTCACGAAAGGAAACTCCTTCTTTCTTATTAAAATTTGATTTTGGCAACAAAAAGCCATAAAGGGAAACACATATTCATATGATGTACATTAAATGGTTGGATCATTAAACCATTGGGAAGGAGTTCATGACTCAAAATCTAGATTAATCTTTTATCTTTTTGTTCTTCATTAATTTCAAGTATATAAAAGATAAACTGAAATATTCATGTTTGATGCCTCAAACACGGTGTTTCCAATCTTGGCTAGATAATCATTTTTTTAATTGTCTAAAACACTATGCATTTTGTTTTCCTTTGAAAACTTGACAATTATCTCACATCTTGTTAGTATCCATTATTAATGATTCATGTATGGATTCCTTCTATTTAACTTGTGCCACAAGCTTTATTATTATTTTATGAATAATATTATTGAGGAAAACACTATCAATTCTTGCATCATATTTTATAATTCAATTTTACCAAAATTGAGGATATTTTATTTACCCTTCCTTAAAAGGAATTTTGTCCCCAAAATTCAAACTTAGTAAGCTTAAGGTGAATGTCAACTCAATTTAGTTCAAACCTTAGGGTCAACGCCCTATTTAGATTTCTTTAACTTCTTTCATTGACATGCAATTTCCTCACATTATACTAAGATTGGTCCTTGAATTCAGTTCAAGGTATATCCACATCCTTAGTATCTACATGATATCATCTCTTGGTGATTATATTTTTCATTGATGATTTCATTATTACTTGGTAATTTCTCTTTTCACCTAGGTTTCCAACCTATGATTCATTATTTTCACACAAGAGTGAGGTGACACCTCTAACTGTAGTTCATGTCATTACACATTCAATGTAGAATATTCATCCTCTTTATCTCAATTTTACGCATAACATGTGTCTATCCAATCTCCCTCCCTCATAATGAAATGAAATAAGCATTTGACTGTAGCCTAAACACAAAGTTCATTCCATTCTAAGAGCGGAGATGGTACATCCACACATTACCTTTCAATTTCACATATTAAGTTGAATCATGCTTGATATGACTCTAAACTTACTTGTTCTTAATTTCATAGTATTCATATATTCCATGGAGTCATGTGTCCCTTTTCTTACTCTTAAGTTAGGGCACAACTTCTCTCAAGTTTTCATGAATTCATTATATCTTTTATATTTACACCTCATGTCTTATAAGTCTTAGCCAATTCCTTGAGTCTGTAGGGGTATAGGTACCTTTGGAGTGATCTCATCCTTAGGCATCAAGAGTGTGCCTTTCACATTCACCCATTAGGCTACATGATTCTAATGGAGGTAGCTAATCTCCTGAGTCATGTACCTTGGGTAAACCTATCTGTTACCTCCCGACCACATGGTCATGTGCATTCAGGGCATATCAACTCACAACCCATTGGTCCTATGTACCTCTATACATCCTACTTGACCCTAGGATTGCATTAGGACTCTACCCTCCCTAAGGGTTTCTTTTTAGATGTCACATCCTTTAAGCACATTATTCTCTCATTTAATTATTTAACCCGGATTGCCTTCATCTCTCTATTTTGAGTACACATTATGCAGTATAGTCCCAACATTGGGCTCGAGCCACATTCCCTCCAAGGCTTGGTGCCATGTCGGTCTTCCCTCATGGGCTTGGTGCCTTACTGGTCTTCCCTCCTGGGCTTGACCATTTCATGACCTTCCCTCCTGGGCTTAGTCGTCCACTTAGGCCACCTCTCCTCTCGTACTTGGTGCCTTACTGGTCTTCCCAATCCTAGGCTTGACTAGTTGTGTCACTCAGAGATGGCATCCTTGGGTTCAAAGAATATATGTGCTTTCATCTTTATATGTTTAACTTTTCACCCCTCTAGGTGAGGATTAAGGTTATCTCAATACTTAAATACGTTTATTCACTTACCTTTTAAGGGAAAGTCCTAGCCTAGGGTGCCTTCTTGGCTCATAGGAGGAGGTTAGGCTCTCTAGCCACAACCTGATCCCAAGATCTAAGGTTTTGCCTCCCTCATAGGTCATCTTCCCACTCTTGGGTTGACCCACCCCAGGTTGGCAAACTAACCCTAAAGGTTTCATATATATCATTATGCATACATTTTTATCATTATACTTCTCAACCCATATTTGCTCAATTTTATGGGATACCCCCTCATGGTTTTTGTCCATTCAGTGAACTTGGGTCACCTTCCCCTCCAGGGGCTTGGCCACCATCACCAAACTTCTAGAGACAACATGAGGGGTTTGAGCAAGTTATATTCAAAATATATATATATATATATATATATATATATATATATATATATATATATATATATATATATATATAACTATTGGGTTCATAGATTTCTTTAGACCTCTTACATAAGTGTTATGCTCCTCGTACACACATGCATGGGATACTGGGTCACCTAAACCCATCCCTTCATCTTTCTTATTCCTGATTTCAAGTTTCATATGGGTGGTGTCCCATACCACCACACCATTCTCATTATTTAAGGTTTTAGGGTTAGGGTTAGGGACTATACTCTACCTCTTAGAGTTCCCATATCCCTCGACCTACTAAAGTTTTCATACCCTAAAGGGTTATCTCAAACCAAGTCCTTCCTCTATGAAAGGGCTTACCCATTCTCGTATCTTTCTAGTGTTTACCCTCTCTAGAGGGACCTACACCAAAGGTTATATCTTTTCACATATTACTCCTCTAATCAACAATTTCTTTTCAAGGCTTATTAAGCAAAGAGATGAGAAGTAGACAAAATGTGAGATGAGATACCTAGAAGATACCTTATGCCTTAATACTTTTCCTCTTAAATTTCTAAGGATGATTTAAAATTATGAACTATTAAGTATTAGTTGATGAATATGTGCTTTGATACCAAATGCAACGACCCACACTTTTGAGTGTCTAAAAGACCTTAAAGTCGCAAATCATTACTCATAAACTCCAGGATCAGATTCAAGAAATAATATAGAATAGTAAACAATCTCCATTAATGAAGATATATTTACATGTTTGCATAAAAAGCTCCTCTAAGGAGTTACATAAATTTTATAAAGAATTAACTCATACATGTGTGAAGATATACCACTAAGACTAAACCTTCATGAATAACTTTAGTGTCTTCAACATATTTATCCTATAACCTCATGTCCATGAATCAAGTATACTTGATACCTAAAATGCCGATAAACAAATACGCGGTCAGTATATTTCTATACTAGTACGTGGGTTCATCCAATAATCACAAGTACACATATAAACAAACATCTCTTATTTGAACATAAGAACATAAACTTTCTTTCATATTATAACCCACATCCAGTCTACTACCTCAGGTATAATCACTATCCCTCCTAGGCTCATGTGCATTACCCTTAAGATCAGTCTAACCTAGGGTTTAAAATATTGTTATTTACTTTACATGATACTCATAAGAACTTTATAATTTGCAAGAAGTAAATAAACAAGCAAGCAGTTTATCATTCATTCAATCTCATTGAGAAACCTTAGAATTTGATACATATATTCATAAGCATAACCACGTACCTTGAGGGTGAGCCATGAAGATTATCAACAAGAAAATCAAGTAATTCACGTTATATCTGCATGCATATATATATATATATATATATATATATATATATATATATATATATATTGAAGTGTCACCATCTCATATTATTCAAATCAAACCCTACTCGGCCCTAATCTAGGGTTTGGACTTTGATTAAATAATAAGGGTATTAACCCTATTTCCATCTCATGTTTAACACTAGGTATACCCTAGTTACTAGATTTATCTTATCCTTTCATTAAGATCACTTAGATCAAATGTGTTCATTAACAACATAACAAGTTATGATCTTTAATGTTAATTCCACCTATTAATGATTATCTACATTAGAGACCTTAATTCCACATGTTTATGATCATGAATAAGTTGAATAACTATTATGTTCAAAATATCAAATAATAACACAAAAGAACAATATTTTAGTGTTTTCAACATTTTAACATCAGATCTAGGGTTTCTATGCATTATTCATCACCTAATCACACATTAGCCTTACTTTTGGAATATGAGACAGAATTAGGTATCCATTATATTTTATTTGGATTCCTCTCATTCCGCTGATCAAAATGATATATAATTTTCCTATATTTCGACAACCCTAGCATCTTCTATAATTGAAATAAGATCAATATTTATACCTTATAAGGATGCGACGTGGAGTCATGCTATTGGTCATCACCAGCGCCACCTGCTTAAGTCAGGGGCATGGTTCAATTAGCAGTTCTCTCCTGGATTAGCCACAATTTTTGGTTTATTTCTCAAATCAATCATCAGATGTAAGAAGGGGAGGGGCCGGCAAGACTAAGCCAACTTGTCTCCTCCTTCGTTATGTGAGTCGTCCCATGAGACAAACGGTCTCTGTCACATTCACGCCGTAGGAGCTCCAACATTTGACGGGTGATCACCTCCTTATCGATGATGCATCCCAAGTCTTCAAGGCCTCCCCCCTCCTGGACCGTAGATCAACATAGGCCCAACAACCTTGGTCGCTGATGACAGGTGGTTCTCCTCTGCTCGCAATGCACTAGTCCGCCGCCTGGGGCGTTGTCACATCGTGCTGGTTTCCCTCAGCCCCACCCTTTGTGACATTGGTGCTCAGTCCAAAAGTCCTCCACGCATCCTCATTAGATCTTTCCCAGGTTCCCAACTCCAACTTCCAAGGTCCAAACACCGTCCAACGACGTGATGCAGACACCATCACACACTCGTGCTTCTGTGCGCACAGGCTGCGTCGAAGATGCCACATCTGCCATTCTCTCGCCATCGCCCAGGCATCATCCAGAGAAGTTGGCATCACCCTCCTCATCCTCATTGCATGCCACCTCCTCATAGTCACGACCTCCAACACGCATGATATTAGGAACACCACCACAGACGCATCTGCAGATGATGCATCACCTAGGCACTACAGCTGACTCCGCTCTAGCTCATCATGAACTGGAGATGGAAGGAAGATGTTGTTGTGGGTGGCATTCTAGGTGACTTCAGGGTATCAGGCTTTGCGACAGGGATGGTTGAGTTGGCAGGTCCACGAGAAGCCCCACCATTCTGGCATTTCTCTATGGATCATGGACATATACACTACAAGGATTCAAGGAATAGGCAATGGATTAGGGCGACATGCCTGGGATCATTGTGATGATTCTAGGATCCTTACATATACACTACACGGAAGTTTAGGGATAGGAAGAGGACAACAGAGAGGAAAAGAGGGTTATGGCACAAAGCTTGGTTCTTCCTTCTTCGTGCATCCTGTGGACACACACATATATAGGTGTTTTCTCGTGTGTTCCCTCTCTTGTTTCTCCTAGAGATATTCTAAAAATATGTTCTTCCTTTCCTAAAGATATCTCCTTAAAAACCAATTTGGAATGATTATATTCCTCCTCCTAGAAAATCTTAGTTTTTATTTTGTTAACCATAAGTCACAAAAGGAAACTCCTTTCTTATTAAAATTTGGTTTTGGCAACAAAAATCCATAAAGGGAAACATATATTCATATGATGTACATTAAATGATTTGACCCTTAAACCATTAGGAAGGAGTTCATGACTCAAAATCTGGATTAATCTTTTCTCTTTCCATTCTTCATTAATTTCAAGTATATAAAAGATAAACTGAAATATTCATGTTTGATGCCTCAAACATGGTGTTGCCAATCTTGGCTAGATAATAATCGTTTTAATTGTATAAAACACTATGCATTTTGTTTTCCTTTGAAAACTTGACAATTATCTCATATCTTGTCAGTATCCATTATTAATTATTCATGTATGGATTCCTTCTATTTAACTTGTGCCACAAGCTTTCTTATTATTTCATGAATAATATTATTGAGGAAAATACTATCAGTTCTTACATCATATTTTATAATTCAATTTTACCAAAATTGAAGATATTACAGTATTTTCCATAATTTTCTACATTTTTCCACATTTTCCACATTTTATACCTTTATCACCTTTATCCATATTTTTCACCCATTTAAACCATTCATTTTACCCATCTACCAGTCATTGGAGCTTGAGGGCAAAGAATGTCTTCTATCCGGACTTAAGTGCAGTTTGTCAAATATTGTCACTTTTTATATGGTTTTTATTTATAACTTGCCCATTTGAATTTTCCTGAATAAAATATTCTCTTTTTCTCGACAGATAATTCAATTGCCTTTCTCCATAAAAATACATACCTTTTTGATGATAATGAAGGATAAGCTAAACCAATATCTTTTTCTCTTTCTTTCAATATTTTATTTTGTTTTATTTACAATCCATACTTTCCAATAGTTTTAATATGAGTTTAATTTATCTGATCCTATCTCATAAAAACCAGTCTAGAATATAACCCAGACATTCCAAAAGATCCAAATTTGGGAAACAAAATATGCTTTTTTTACTGCCAAGGCGACATGTGTAAAAAACTAATTTCTGATGCAGAAGTCAATGTACCATCTCATAAATACACTGGTGATTTTTTCTCCATGAAATTCAATTTTTTAATTTTCCAATTTCCCTCATTTTATCATGCTCAAGGCACCCCACAGATCCAATAATCTGCCATGTGATAGATTGTCTTGATCTATAGGCCATGCCTCATGGCACATCAACACAATCCCCCATCTATTCAAGAACATTTCAGTTGGCCCACATGTAAATAGACCCCCACACTCTCCCTATTTTGGCCCCCTTTTGTATCTCCTAAATCTAAAGAGTAAACTACCACCCTTCTAATTTCTGCATGTGATTATCGAATACTTCTCATGATACCAACTACTCTGGTAACATCAGTCGGCTTCTTAATAACTCCTACTTTTCAAATTTATTATATTTATAACTACTAATATATGCATATCTTTTTTAGAGATCTAGATCTCACTCTATTAAATCTTTCTAGTCTCTCTCTCTTCCTCTACATCAGTCCCAATTGTTAGTGAAGGATCTTCGTCGTGGGAGGTCCTAAGGTAATTGGGACTATAACACATATAAAAACTAGGACCTTCAGGACTATGATGCGAAAGCCAATTCTGTCTCCAGCCTTGAAGGTTCGCCAACTTAAAAATATTGTTTTTATGTATTTGATGTTTTTTCTAACAATAACTTTGATCACCGTCATTTTTTTATCTAAGATGTTAGGAAATGACGCAATAGCATTATTGGATGATATGGGGTGCTATCACCTTCCCCACTTGTAATAGGATCGCCAAGTCCGATCTCTAAAATCATACATATCTTTCTTATCTATCCATCCTTGGGTAGAGTCAAAATTGGGTTTTCTTATTTTTCCCATAGATCTAAACACCGAACTTAGTTTTCCCTTGTATTATGAGTAAAATTGGATGAAGACTCTAAGAACCTCATTACTTTATCATTTTCTTTTTCTTTCTTTGTCATTTCATGACCATTGGATCTTGGAAATTTTTGGGTCGGGTACAACATGTATCAAAAGAACAAACTTTGAAATATATATATATCTCCTTATGTTCTATAGCTTCTTATGTGAAAGTAAAATAAGAGAGAATACCCATTGAAAATGAAACTATATGCAAGTAAGAGGGAAATTCATTAAGTTATTCGAAGATGGGAAAAGGATAAGAATGAATCAAAGTAATTAGTGAGCTCCGAACATGTAGTGTACCAACACTTGATCCTGGGGCCCTCACTAGTGCAAAAAGATGAGTACATATAAACTGTTGGGCTACATAGCCTAAGAGAAGAAAATAGCTTGATCTAAAATTTGAGATTTAATCAAGGGATCAATGGTCAAAAATATGAATGTTGTAGATTTTTGAAATGTTTGTATTATTTTGTTTATATGAATACATTCTTGTATCTTGGATCCTAGTAAAGAATGGGAGAATTATGATCATAGATATGAGCAATTTAATTTCTTAAATAGGAATAAAATACAAGGAAATGATAATATGAAGCTTAAATATCATGGGATATATATCACTTAAGAGTAATTGTGACACACTAGAAGTCATAATGCTCCAATGTAGCAATTAGAGTAAGTCAAGTACAATAAAAGAAAATAAGAATATAAGTGAAAGATATGATCAAGTGAATCTAAAAAGAGAGAGTCGACTTCTAAATAGAAAAAAACCTAATGAGGTTAAGTTACAGATAAAGGATACATCTTATAAATTTTAGATCTTGGAAACCTGAGGCAGGTCCATTGCAACTTGGCCTTGGATGCCAACAAAGTTATATGAAAAAGTGTGACATAAATACAAAAAAGATGAAGTATATATTAACAAGTAATTCAAAGTACGAGAGATGCAACTCCGAAATGTGATTGAATAGTATGAAGATGATTAAGAAAAAGAATGAATTAGAATATAAGATATGCAAGTTAAGCAAATGTCAGGAATGACAAGAAGTCCATACTAAATATCGAGTATTTTAATATGTATAGTCAATCATCTCTTCATTATGTAATAAAATGGACGATGATAAATAAGAAGAGATAAATAATGAGGGCACATAAATGAATCAACAGAACAAGTTATTTAGTGATGCTCAATTTTTTTTCCTGAAAGTATAACTCGTGAAAGGTGTTCTAAGAAAAGTAGACTTTGTTTATATGGTTTTAATTGTCTATGAATGTATGCTAAATAGTTGATTATGATCCATGTTACTCAAACATTAAAAATTCAACTCAGTAGAAGAACTATAGCTATTCTAATCTTGCGGTTTATGGGGACTTCAAGATTGAGATACTATAATAAAAAAGTAGATTCTCTAATAATTTTAGCTGTTTAACAAATTATAATAGAGAAAAAACTATATAAGTTGATACAATATAGAACAAGATACATGCAAAAGATAAACCTCAAGATCATGTAACAAGATGACAAAAAGTGCAATATTAGCATTTGACCATGAAACCTATGTTTTCTTATTGATGGTGAAATGATTTTATTACAAGGTGATTGTAAATTGAAATAAAAAGAGAAAACTCAGTGTAAAACTCAACATTAAGATAAGAGATACAAGAATAAGAGACACCAAAATTTGTAGTATAGAAAGAATTTTCAATCAACCCATTTCTTACACATGCATATTTTTAGTATGAAATATTTTAAGGAAGGAGAGATTGCAATGAAAGTAGGCAATTGAGGGTTATAAGATCCTAAGCTCAATTTTCATATATATAATGTGAATTTTGATATCTAATCTAGACGTACAACATCCTTATTCAGATACATAGTTAGAAATATGTAAAATTTTATTAGAAATCCTAATATACTATGCTTGTAACTTGTTGAATCTTAAATCACTAGTTTTGATATCATTTAATTAGAGATGTGATGAGAAATTTAGTGGTAAAATAACAAAAATATAAATGACTTTAATGGTAACTCGTATTGTTATGTAAACATTAGTTATATTAGATAATTCTCTTTTGATTATCTCTTAAAATTTTAGATTTCTTGGTTGATAAATGAACCATTTGTCAACTAATTTTATCAGTAAACATTCATCCGTCCATACTAAATATACTAAATTATAATCAGTATAATATCTAATTTTTATTATTTTATTGGTAGTTCCAAATAGGATGAAATTTTAAATGTAGGCTTTAGAATATATTTGAAACATAATAATAAATTTTTAGATTTTTAGATCTTATATAAGGGACTGAATGATTTACACATTGACTAAATATTTGGGAGCCAACTACTGGTGGCTATCCGACTGTTAAGCTTAGGGTAAAGTAGCATTTACCTTTATGGATAGATATAAGGGCTAAAATTCGAAATATAGCTTCATTATCATCTACTACACAAATCAGAATCCTAAGATTAGCTATTTTTTTAGGTAAGTAAGTAGTGGTATTATGTATAAGTGGTGAAGAGAACAAAGTAGGGGGGGGAGGGAGCATATCTGTACATTTGTTTTAAGCTATCAAAATCGAGCTTAATCATGTGCCATGAGGCAGGAAGATTAAGCTTATAATTTTCAAAGATAATGTTGTTTCTAAGTTTCTATAAGTGGAATAGAACAACCAAAATGAAGAGGTAGGCCTTGAGCTCCATGAATTTACTGAAATCTTCATAGTTCACGGGAATGCGGTTGATGATGCCTTCTTGCTGACCTTTAGACCAGAAGACGGAGGAGATTGGGCATACAAAGTGGATGTGTCATTTGTTTTAGCATCACTCTTACAGAGGGAGCATGTAGTTGCTAAACGAATACCCCTTCTTTTGATTTTGTCTTCTATTTGGAGTCTCTTGTTCAAGACCTTCCAAGCATGCAACTGTATTCTCCTTGGAGCGGGCTTCCCCCAGACCCTATGTGTCCATTCAAGGACAGGGTATTTGATTCGAACAACATTCCAGGTCTGTTTTAGAGATTGGATTTCATTGTTCTCTAGCAGGAATGTATCCCTTCCCAGAGTAGGTGGGGGAAGGTTGCTGAAGATGTTCTCCACTCGGGTAATCTGTGAGTGGGTAGGGAGATTCCACACACCCTCACTTTCTATATTAGCAAGTTTGGCCATTCTGGGAATATTAGGTTGTAGTCTGACAGTAGTTCCAGCCTCCTCTTCAATTGACCGCCCCCCTTTGAGAATAGGATCAAGCCAGAGATGAGTACCTTCACCACTACGAACATAGCAGTTCAGATCTCTATTTAAGCAAATGTTTCCACAACCACGAGAAGTGGGAATGGACCGAATTGACTCATCTTGCAGATATGTATTGTGTATCCAGCGGACCCATAAGGATTGCTTGCAATGTGCTATGTCCCATAAGTTTTTGAGCAGTCCAGCTTTAGACCAATATGAGATTTTTCGAATCCCCAGCCCACCCTCCTTCTTTGGTTTGCATATGGTGTCCCATGAGATGATATGGAAGTGCTTTTTGAATTCATTATCACCCTAGAGGAAGTCACGGAAAAGTTTTTCAATCTCTTCTCTAACACCTATAGGAAGAGGGAATGAGGCAGTCCAGAAAAGTTGGTATGTTGAGAGTATAGAGATGATAAGCTCGACTCTCCCAACCATGGAAAGGAGTTGCATCTTCCAAGACTCCAGTTTTGTTTTGATTTTGTCAATTAGTGGAACACATTGCTTCCTTGTGATCTTTCTAGTAAAAAAAGGCATTCCCAAGTAAGAGGACGGGAGGGGTTCAATCTGAATGCTCAGCTCATTGATTACTTCAGGGGAGACACCTTTACTGATGAAGGCGTGGCTCTTCATCAAGTTGAGTTGTAGTCTCGAGCACTGTCCAAACTCATGGAGAATGTTCTTAGTAGCCTTTACATTATTTTCATCGGCTCTGATGAATATAAGCAAGTCATCTACAAAGAGAATATGAGAAATTTTACAGCTTCCAGCAGTAGGAGGTTGAATAACATTATTCTCTTTAGCTTCTAGAAGCATAGAAGAGAGGGCTTGCATTCCAATGACAAATAAATATGGGGCTATGGGATAGCCCTGGCGGATGTCATTAGTAGCCTGCATGATTTGTGTGGGTTCTCCATTAAGTAGGATCTGGAAAGAAGCTGAGTTCATACATTCTTCAGTCCATGCCACCCATTTATGAGGGAAATTAATTTGCATCATGAAATTAAGAATATGGACTCTGTAAACCATGTCATAGGCTTTCGACAAGTCTACTTTGATGCACACAATTGGAGTACCATTCCTTCTGTTGAAGTCGCTGATGATATTATTTGCTAGTAGAATCGCCTCACCAATCTTTCTGCCCTTAATAAATGCAAATTGGTTTGGTGAAATGATTTCCGGGAGAATAGCTGCAAGCCTTTGCGTCATGAGCTTTGTGATGACTTTATAACAGATGTTGCACAAGGAGATGGGCCGCCAGCCAGTAACTTTAGATGGTTCCAAATTCTTTGGGATGAGAGTAATAAATGTTTTATTTGCCTCCTTAAGGATTCTTCCATTTAAAAAAAAATCCAGAATTGCCTCCGTGACTTCATTGCCAATAATGTCCCAGTAGGACTTGTAGAAGGTTGTATTGAACCTGTCCGGACCCGAGGCTTTTTGTCCATCAGTAGCTTTGATGACCTCTTCAATGTCCTTTCTGGAGAAGGGCTCATTGAGAATCTTTATGTGGTCATTAGATAGCTTTGGGATATTGTGAAACTTCCAGTTAACGTTTCTGCTCCTGTTCTAATTGAAGAGTTGTTGGTAATGATCAACAAAGGCCCTTCGAATAGCAGCATTGTCATTGACAATCCCACCTTGATGGTAGATACTTCAGATAGAATCTCGAGCCCTTTTAGTCTTGAGGGAGGCATAGCAAAATTTTGAGTTCCTATCTCCTTCTTTGAGCTAGAATATTCTAGACTTTTGTTTCAGCAGTGATTCTTCAGCGTCAACAGCCTCTTGAGCTCTCATGATCGCATCCCTTACTAGAGCATAGAGGATCTCATCGTCGGGGTGGAGGTAAGATTGATCTTGGGCTTTAATGGCTTCAATTTTCTTGATCCTAGCATTATCCCGGAGGTCACCAACTCTTTCATAGTTCCATCTCTTGAGGTGGGCTTTGACGGCCTGGAGCTTTTTGCAGAGTATGTACATAAGGGTTCCAACTACCTCTATATCCCAAGCAGTTCGAACAATGTCTTTGAATCCATAGACGTTTGTCCAATGGTTTATAAATCTGAATGATGCTCTTGTTTTAGGAATATCCAGCCCAAGATGTAACATCAAAATAGAGTGATATGTAATTATTGAGGAAACTATTTGGACCCAGAAGTCGGGGAATTCGTCATGGAATTCTTGATTGTATAGGGCACTCTCAATTTTGGATTTAGAATTGTTCTTTCCCTCCTGGTGATTGTCCCATGGGTAATACGGGCCTTTGGTGCTTCTCTCAAACAAGGAAGCATCAATAACAACTTGGTTGAAATCTTTCATAGATTTGCTTGTAGGCTTTGATCTACCACACCTTTCAGATTCATAGCGGACAACGTTGATGTCTACCAAGAGAGCCCACGGGCCAACTACGACATGGCAAATACTGACGATGGATTCCCAGAGTTTGCTTCTAGTAGAATCCTCGTTGGCTCCGTAAATAGCAGTAACTTCAAAAATTCTTCTACCTACGACAACAGAGAAGTGGAGCAGCTGTTCAGTGAATTGGATAGGTGAGACATTGATATGAGGTGCCTCCCATAGGATTAAGATTCTAGAGGGGGTTTGGTTTGAGGTGTTATCACACCATCGGACATTAGGCCAAACTCTGTTAACTGCAGAGGAGATATTTCTCGCTCTAAGCTTTGTTTCCACAAGGATTGCAATGTCAGCATTGACTCTTACTATTTCTTACTTAACATTAGATTGCCTATCTTTATCATTTAGGCCTCTGACATTCCAGGCCATGATCCTTGACGGATCATTCATTGAGAACGGGAGGTGTTGTTCCCCCTGAAGCATGGGGGATGCTTGAATTAGTTTGACTAGCTAAGGGGGAGAACCAATTGGCTATTGGGGATGAATTTCTGCTTTGGGTCTGTTGCTGCTATGGTGGTTTCCTCGTCTGACTTCTAGTGAATCTAGGATGAACAACAACGAATCCATCAGCGGATTCAGGTTGTGGCTGTGTCTCTTTATCATGATTTGTAGTAGCAGACAGAGTATTGACCTGTCCATTAGCAGATTCCGGTGGTAGTTGTTTCTCTTTATCACGATTAATTATTTCATTCAGATTTGTGTTATGCCCTTTGATTGGCTGTTTGGAGGAGGTTCCTAAGATTAGTTGTTGTAGTTGCTCTAGAGGTGATTCTGAGAGATTTTACCGAAAGAGTGAAGAACAATTCATGCTCTTTATTTTTTATATCTATTAAGGTTAGATTCAATTATTATTATAGTTCTCTAATGCTATAGGTTCAGAAATTTATATAGATTCACCACTTAGTCTTCCTTTTCTTATTATTTAAATCTTCTTAGGATGGACCTAAGGGCGCTACATGGAGCCATATTCATGCGGGAAAATCCTCGTTATGAAGAATTGACTCAATCAAAATCCATATGAATTCAGTATCAAATAATAATCAAGACAACTGACTAAGTTGAGTGGATAAAATATAGTACTTAATTAGATGGTTCTAGTTGAAATGTCAATTTTCTATGACAATAGTAAACTGAAAGTTACCGTTCTTGAATTCAGTTAACATGCCATTTCATTCTATATTTCAAATATCTAATAATGTTTTATGATGGAATTGATAATAAAATGCATGTATCTTGAGTAGTAGATAATTTAGAAATTTATTTTAGAATTTTCTCAAGTTAAGTTTATGTAATTTTTAGATGTTTAAACGGTTGCCTAGCTGAAATCTATAAAAATGCTAACATGGTCATGTTTATGCAAGTAGTGATTTAATCGAACATGTTTGATCAACTTCATTTGACATCTTAACAAGCTAGAGTTTCTGATTTATACAATACATGTCTTATGAAAAACAAGTAATTAGTGATAAAAATCCAATTTAGTAGGCTTCTAAAAGCATAAATGTTATATGCAATAGTAAATGATGAATTGAAGTGATATATGTGATAATTTGAGTTTCCAATTGAATATTATTTTCTATGTACACAAAATTTTAATGTGAATAAGGAATCAAATCGTTGTCAAGAAATGAATGAGTTGTTATGCTACTACAAGTAGATAGAAATGACATCCCCTTAGTTACACATTTTGTTGTTGCTATGCATGGATGTGAGAATTATTGAATGAGAATGGTTATATATAGACATGATAACTGTTTGAATATATGAGAAATGTGATATGTGAATGAGCTATGAGAAAAACTGAGAGAAGGATAATCAATATGTTAAGCATTCAAATTAATATCACCAGTGAGTTTAGTTCAGTTCAGTAGCTCATGCAGTCAGTAAAATACATAAATAAAAGTGGTCAATCTAGGAAAAAGATGTAATAAAAAACATAGTAGTAGTAGTACATGCCCTAAACATTGTAGAACCTATCCCTACATGTACACAATGAAAAGGGTGAGACATGCTATAGACTATCAAGTATAGGAAGAAGTATCTCGGATACAGATAAAGGAAGTACCCAACACCAAATGACTAGGTATTGGTGGTACTTTAGTGCAACAGAGTGCCCAACAATAATCACATATCCCACTGGTACTAATTTAGTAGTAGGGGTATACAATAATAACTAGATATGTTGATGGGTACCCATTACAAGTGGAGTATATAACCTAGGTGGACCTACTCCTTCTAGCAGTTACTTCGTATTACATATCAACTCTTGTGGAGTTTCATTATGTGGATTCAAATGATTTTCAGCCTAGAAGCACCCTTCTTGAGTACCCTGGACAATGGGTCACAGTTTTACAACCATATGTTAAGCCACCATTAGGCCTTTTGATGCCATTTTATGCAGATTGAGGAGTTAATAGTAGCCTTAAGGTTCCAGATTTACTTTAAGATTTGTACAGTGATTCAAGAAGAAGTGAATTTTTTATGGATGGTATGATTCAAGAGAGTTCAACGACAGAATAAAAAAGGAAGTTAATTGAGTTCAGTTAAGTCCATAAAGAGTTTAGTCAGTCAGATAAGTTGGTTAAGTTTAGTTGGCCAACATAGTAATAGTCGGTTCAGTAGTCAAGTCAAGTCAAAGTAAATGAAAGATCAAAAAGAGAATAGTGAAGAAAATGTTTTTATATTTGCATATTGCTAGTGATGCATTTCACAATGTTATTTGCTATTTTCTATATAGCTTGTCTTTTAATCTACATCACTACCTTGCTTTTATTGCAATTATTAAATAAGTTAAATGACTAATGCAGTGCTTCAAATTATTTTATTGTTTTAATCATTCACTAAGTGAGTAGCTCACCCTTCTACTCACAAATTTTAGTGAAACCATGTGAGTTGAAGATGTCAATGCATTAGAGTAGACCTGTCATAAGAATCAAGTATCAATTTAGTCATGTTCAATCAGTCCCTATCACTCTAGGTCCTTATAAGGAAATAAGAGAGTTGTAAATGATGATGTGTAACATCATTTCTTTATTAACAAAGTTTGTATCTAATTATCAAGACTTATGTACATAGAATTATGAGATTTCGTACGAATATTTTGATAGTATCCTTATGGTTGAAACTAAATCAAAGGAATCAAGTCTTGAATATGTATGCAAAATCATTTCATGTGATTGAATGTATCAAATATGAGAATTTTAAATAAAAAAAATAAGAGTGGTATTTGGTACTATGTTTAAATCTTAAGTTCATACCCTAATCTCATGATATCATTATTGTGAGATGTGTGTGTAATAAGTACTTCCTTGGTAGAGGAAGAGCTTTGCTTTGAATGAAATCGAGGCCATGTATTTAGTAGGGTGTAGTATTATACGTTGCACCATCAAGAGATCCTTACTATTTGAGTATAACCCAATGTTGGGATTTATGTGTTTGTTGGATACTCTAAAAGAGCACTCATTAGACAATATTCCTATGAAGAAGACTGTAATGTGCGCTCTAGATAGGAACATCGGTCACGTGCCCTTAATGTTTTTGTGTGGTTATTGAAATATGAATATGGGAATATGATTTAGAATCTAGTTCACCACATCTCTCTAGATGTAGATAAATCATATTAGACAAGGTTCAAAATCACAAATTATCTATTTTGAAAGATACACTTTAGTTGGCATTTTTTCTTCTTCTTCATTTTCTCAAGGTTTATGGACCATTGGGAAAATGTTAGATGCAATATCTATAATTATACTAATTCAATTAAAAAACTCTCACTTTGTTTATGTTTATTTCCTTAAAAGTATTTTTATTTGTTTAGTTTGGGTGGTTGGTTTAATTATTTCTGTCTAGATTTCCAAGACACGTCGAATGGAAAAGAAAAAATCGTGCACATGAGCCTCGAAAGATGTCTCAACGACAATGATTGTCCGACGTGCCTAGGACGCCTACTTTTCTTATTCTGCATTTCTATTTGCTGCAGTTTTAGGTTTTATAACATCATTATCTGGACAGCGTTATAAATGCAAAAATTACTATTATGAAAAAATACACATAAATGTATTTACTGTTAGATAAATGATTACTGTAGCAGAGTCCTTACTGTAGAAGCTCGTTACTGTAGCTCTATTACTGTAGTAATCACTTATTTAGCATGGGTTAAGCCCAATGTAGTGCATCAAGTACATGTGAGAATGTAGTGTTGTTCCTAGTGCAAATGGCAAAGAAGTTTATCTCATATTGCTCACTCCTAGAACTTTTGTGGTCCTCATATGTAGTATCACATGGGGCACTAGTGTCCAAAGGAGTCCTAAGAGGGAGGTATGCTCACCTCCTTGGTGGGTGGGGTTACCACATCACAACGCACGCGTGTGCCACGCCTCGCCTCACCTGGCTTGGCCTGGTCGGGCTCGGGCTTGTGGCTTGTGGATTGTGGATTGTAGATTGTGGATTGTGGAGAATGTCTTCCGTCTTCTTTTTGTACTAGGATACGACTAAGTAATTAATTACTCGTGTAATTAATTATTTCTTTCCTATTCAGATTTATTAATCCTAACTGGAAAGTGTTTCTCTTTTGCAGATTATTTTGTGTTGTGTACAAGACCAACAGAGTGTTTGTGTCTCACTGGGAATAGGATTAGGGACGTGTGTGGCTATATATATGCCTCCGGTCATTAGGGTTAAACAAACCGAAAATAGTCTTCTGCCGCAATGTGTTTTGAGAGCCCTAATCCAGAGTGCGAGAGTTGTCGTCCCGGAGTCACTTTGTGGAGTCATTCTCCTGTGCGAAGCGTGACTTCTCCTTCCCTTCATCGAGACGCAACTGTCAGGCAGTGGTTCCTGCGGTTGCTGTGCTGCACCGGTGGTGGTGCAACGAGACTACGTCAACTGCGAGCGATGTGTCTGTTCCAGGTTCGTGTCGGATCGAGACTGGGAGAACGATGCCTATCCGCGAGGATTGTCGGATACTGATTTTTTTAAGTAACACATTTGTTTCTCAACGAACGATCTGGTTTGCGAATCTAACTCCTATTTTTCTATTCTTCTGCTTTGTTTGAACTTCGTTTCTTTTTTTTTGGATCTGCCTGAATTGTTAATTACATTGCACCTGTCGCTGTTGCATGAACGATAATAACAAATATTAACAACAATCTTAAAGAAATCATATTTCTGTCGTTAATTAATAATGGCCGGTCAGGGTGGTTCGGGATGTAAAATTGATACCAACAATATGCCTGAAAAATTTACTGGTACCAACTTTGCCCGTTGGCAGAGTCAGATGGAAATTTGGCTGAATATTGCGGGTTATGATCAGTACTTAGTTGAAACTGAACCTATATCTGATGAAACAATTCCTGATAATGCAAATATAATTGCTAATTGGAAGAAGGGTGATAAAACGTGCCGCGGTTTGATTCTGTTTGGTTTAAATAACAAACTGTATGATTCTTACTCAAAGCTACCAGTCACTACATCCAAGGTTTTATGGGAATTGTTAATTAAGAATTTTAGCACTGAAAATCAAGGTGTTGAAAAATACTGCATGTCTAAATTTCTTAAGTTTCAGATGGTTGAGGGTAAATCAGATTCTGATCAAACACATGATCTACAACTCCTAGTTCATGAACTCTCAGATGCCAAGATGGTGTTGCCTGAGAAGTTTGTTGTTATGTCTATCATAGAAAAGTTCCCTAAGTCTTGGGAATCGTTTGGTATGTCTCTGAAGCATCACAAAGGGACACACACCATGGATGAACTAATGATGGATATTAATATACAAGAAGAACACTTAAAGGAGAAAGGGGTTAAGGTGCCTACTGATGCAAATCCAACTGTTAATCTTACTTCTATGAAAAACAAAAAAGATAAGAAATCTAAGAATGCACATAAACCCAAGGCAAAGATCCAAAAGAAATCGAAGAACAAACCTTGTTGGACTTGTAGACAGGTTGGCCACTGGAACAAGGATTGTCCTACTAAGAAGGCAAAGAAAGCTACCACATCTGCAACTGAGGAGGCTGTGGTCAAAATGATGACTACATCCTTGAACCTCAATGATGGGTACGTGTCTATTAAACCTGAAATCCTTTCTATTTTTGAACCACTTTATTGGATAATTGACACTGGGGCTAATGTACACGTGTGTGCTGATAAACCCCTGTTTGTGTCTTACCAGGCCTCTCGAGGTCGGTCTGTGACTTTGGGTGATTCCAGCTCTGCAGAAGTCAAAGGCGAAGGACGGGTGGACTTGAAGTTCCCTTTGGGGAAGGTTTTGACTCTTAACAGGGTCAGACATGTTCCAACCATTCGACGCAATATCCTTAGTGGCGTCGTATTAGTTAGGGAAGGTTATAGAGTAGACTGTAAATGTAATAAGGATATTATTACACGCCTTCGTGATTCTTTGTTTTTATGGCAAGGGGTACTTATGTGATGTGGAGAACTTGTTTAAGATTCATGTTGAACCTGTTTCAAATTCCGTTTTAAATTTGAATGATTATAGTTCTGTTTGCATGAATCTTGTTTCATTCGATGTATGACATTCACGTTTGGGACATGTTAATGTTGCCTCAATGAAGCGTATGATGAATCTAAATTTGATCCCTAAATCTAAAATTAGCAACAATAAATGTGAAATATGTGTACAAGATAAATTGCCTAGGAAGCCTTTTCATTCTGTGAATAGGAATTCAGAAATTTTGGATTTAGTGCATACAAATATATGTGAATTTAATGATGTTGCTACGAGGGATCAAAAACGTTATTTTATAACTTTTATTGACGATGCGAGTAGATACTATTATGTATTTTTACTTAGAAGTAAAGATGAGGCATTGGATAAATTTCAAATTTATAAGAAAGAAGTCAAAATTCAAACCGGTAAAGTACTTAAGCGATTAAGGTCTGATAGGGGAGGAGAGTATACCTCGAACTTGTTTTTGGAATTTTGCCAATTACATGGTATAGTTCATGAGGTCACTGCTCCTTATTCACCACAATCAAATGGGATAGCTGAACGTAAAAACCGAACCTTAATAGATATGGTAAATACCTTACTCTAAACATCTGGATTACCCAACTTTATGTGGGGGGAAGATTTGAATACAGTTTGCCATATTCTGAATAGAGTTCCCCATAAACATTTCGAGAGTAGTCCGTTTGATTTGTGGAGAGGAAGGAAACCGAGTCTTAAATATCTTTGAGTGTGGGGGTGCCTTGCTAATGTACTTGTCCCTGAACACAAAAGGAAGAAATTGGGACCGAAAATGGTTGATGCCATATTCTTGGGTTATGTAGAGACAAGCTATGCTTACAGATTCCTGATTGTAAAATCAGATATCTCTGGCATTGAGGTCAATACAATTGTGGAATTACGTGATCAACATTCTTTGAGGATGTGTTTCCTATGAAAACTGGTGTGCCCAATGAAGTTTTTCAAGAAGATTCATTCACCACAGGTTCCATTCCCGAGCATGTGGAAAGGATGACAAATGTGGGGGGTGACTCAGAACATGCTATTTCTGAATCTGATGATTATGAAGAAATAGTTGAACCAAGGAGAAGTAAATGGCCTAGGACATCCAAGGACTTTGGAAGTGAGTTTCTCACTTACAATGTTGAGGATGATCCTGTTACTTTCAAACAAGCTATGGAATCTCCAGAAGCTAAGTTTTAGAAAGAAGTCGTTAATGATGAAATCCAATCAATTCTCTCGAATGGAATTTGGGAATTGGTGGATTTGCCTCCTGGTTGTTCTGTAGTTGGTTGCAAATGGATTTTTAAGAAGAAACTTAATGCAGACGGGACAATCAATAAGTATAAGGCTAGGTTAATTGCTAAGAGTTACGCACAAAGGGAAGGAATAGATTATTTTGATACCTATTCACCTGTTTCCCGTATGACCACAATCCGAGTGCTTATAACATTGGCTTCCATTTATAATCTCTATATCCATCAGATGGATGTGAAGACCGCGTTCTTACACGGTGATCTTCAAGAAGAGATATATATGGAACAACCTGAGGGATTTGTGGGTCGTGGGAATGAGTCCAAAGTGTGTAAACTTGTTAAGTCATTATATGGCTTGAAACAAGCCCCTAAGTAATGGCATGAGAAGTTTGATTCTGTGATATCATCGTTTGGCTTTATTTCTAATGAATTTGATAAGTGTCTCTACTGCACAATTGTCAATAATGGATTCATTTTGTTATGCTTATACGTCGATGATATCATGCTTTTTGGTTCTGATATAAAAGTAGTAAATGAGGCAAAGTCATTCTTGTGTAGCAAGTTTGAGATGAAAGATATGGGTGTCACTGATGTGATTTTAGGGCTTAAAATCATAAGGTCTACTGATGGTATAACTCTCTCTCAATCTCACTATGTTGAGAAGATACTGGAGAGGTTTGAGTACACATCACGTAAACCTGTTAAGACTCCACATGATTCATCCAAACCTTTGTTCAAGAATGAGACTGGGGTTCCAGTGTCTCAAATACGATACTCTCAGATTATCGGAAGTTTGATGTATCTTATGAACTGTACACGTACAGACATTGCGTTTGCCGTGAACAAGTTAAGTAGATACACCAGTTGTCCCGATAAGACCCATTGGGAAGCTCTTGACAGAGTTCTAAGGTATATCAAGGGAACTTGTTCCCTTGGGCTGCATTATGGTAAGCATCCTTCCGTAGTCGAAGGATATAGTGATGTAAGCTGGATTGCAGTGAATTCTAGGAGTAATGGTGTCTCAGGATATGTATTCCTGTTGGGAGGAGGAGCTGTTTCCTAGAGGTCTAAGAAACAGACCATATTGTTTCGGTCTACTTTTGAGGCAGAGTTGTGTGCTTTAGATGAAACTGGATTGGAAGCTGAATGGCTACATGGACTTATGTCTAGTTTACCTATGGTAATGAAGCCGCTTCCTGCAATTTCAGTTCACTGTGACAACACTACAACTATTGCTAAGTTAAAGAGTTCCAAGTACAATAAAAAACAGCGTAGACACATCCAAGTCAGATTGAAATATGTAAGGGAGTTAGTGTCTAATGGGGTCGTGGCTGTGGACTACGTCGGTACCAAAGATAATACAGCTGATCCTTTCACTAAAGGTCTTACCTTGGCTTTAGTGGAAAAATCCAGGTTGGGGATGGGACTGAAACCCCTATAGATTTGCAGGCAGTAGCAACCCAACCCAAAAGAGTGGAGATCCCACAAATTGGGTTCAATGTGGTAATAACAAGCTGTCGGGTAAATCGGATGACACTATGTATTCTTGTTTGATGCTTTGCATCTGTGTGTCTATTCCCTGGGAAACTTGTTAGTGTCATGACTGCAAGTTAGTAAGAGAGGAGTCTCTTAATGGTGTCAAGTCTTAGGATAGGATGTTAGCAGTACATCCTTGGAGACTCCAGCTAAATGATTGATGTTGTGTAGGCCGCAACAGGAGAATTGGGTTGTTCTCTGTTATCAATCATGATATAAAATTTTGTATGCATGTCCTTAATGCATTGTTTTCTTTACTACCATGTCTTTATTGTGTTGTTACCAACCTATACTCTTGTACCCAAGGTTCATGTTCAAGAATTTTGTTCACCTAGTTCCTACGGGGGTCACAGTTGGATAACTCAGGTAGATTCAAACCGAAAGGTATCTGCTGAAAGCACATTATGGATGACTGAATGGTAGAGCACACTACACATTGGTCTTTGTAGGGGATTGTTAGATAAATGATTACTGTAGCTACGTTCGTTACTGTAGCTCTGTTACTGTAGTAATCAGTTATTTAGCATGGGTTAAGCCCAATGTAGTGCAACAAGTACATGTGAGAATGTAGTGTTGTTCCTAGTGAAAATGGCAAAGAAGTTTTATCCCATATTGCTCACTCCTAGAACTTTTGTGGTCCTCATATGTAGGATCACATGGGGCACTAGTGTCCAAAGGAGTCCTAGGAGGGAGGTATACTCACCTCCTTGGTGGGTGGGGTTACCACATCACAACGCACGCGCGCGCGCCCCACGCCACACCTCGCCTGGCCTGGCCGGGCCGGGCTCGGGCTTGTGGATTGTGGATTGTGGATTGTGGATTGTGGAGAATGTCTTCCGTCTTTTTTTTGCACTAGGATACGACTAAGTAATTAATTACTTGTGTAATTAATTGTTTCTTTCCTATTCGGATTTCTTAATCCTAACTGGAAAGTGTTTCTCTTTTGCGGATTATTCCGTATTGTGTACAAGAGCAACTGAGTGTTTGCGTCTCAGTGGGAATAGGATTAGGGACGTGCGTGACTATATATATGCCTCCAGTCATTAGGATTAAACACACCGAAAACAGTCTTCTTCCACCGTGTGTTTTGAGAGCCCTAATCCAGAGTGCGAGAGCTGTCGTCCCGGAGTCACTTCGTGGAGTCGTTCTCCTGTGCGAAGCATGACTTCTCCTTCCCTTCACCGAGACGCAACTGTCAGGCGGTGGTTCCCACGGTTGATGTGCTGCACCGGTGGTGGTGCAACGAGACTACGTAAACTGCGAGCGACGTGTCTGTTTCAGGTTCGTGCCTGATCGAGACTGGGAGAACGATGCCTATCCGCGAGGATTGCCGGACACTGATTTCTTTAAGTAACACGTTCGTTTCTCAACGAACGATCTGGTTTGCGAATCTAACTCCTGTTTTTCTGTTCTCCTGCTTTGTTTGAACTTCGTTTCTTTTTTTGGATCTGCCTGAATTGTTAGTTTGTCGCTGTTGCATGGACGACAATAACAAATATTAACAACATTAACAATCTTTTTCTCTCTAAGAAAAGCTCACCTCAAAATTGCATGGAGGTTATTTATGATGCCGTCTTCCTTGTTTTTCTGCTTTGCGGAAGGCGAATGTAGAGACTTAAATGCATATCATGCAATTTTGAACTTCATGATAAAACTTGATGGCTAACTTGATAAAACATGATTGGGAGTAAATTTTTTTCACTCTTATAAGGGTTCGAATCCATCCATTCCGAGATGTCAAGTGGCACAGACGGAAAATGATTACAACGAGGGCACATGGTTTTAAGTGTGTTAGGTGCATCCATTCAACAACTTGGGAACGTGACTTAAGCGTCTCGGATAGATAAAACTCTCACAAACACATACGGATGTTCAAAATTTTATATTATAGATATTAATAGATAATAGCAAGGACAACAACTCACACATAAATCAAGCCACGACCGCGATAATTGAAATACAAATTGAATGGATATGGCAAGTGGTACGCATGAAATATTTGTTTTCGTTCTTCTTTTTCTTTTGGGGGCTGAAATCTAACTACTTTGATATGACAAGTGGTATACCTGAAATGAAAGAACAATATAATGAGAGTACACGGATTTAAAAAGAAGTCACCATAACCTCATCAACTTGGGAATTGCGACTTAAGTGTTCTTAATTAGATAAAAAAAGTTCTTGCAATCTCATCAACTTGGGAACCGTGACGTAAACATTTTCAATTACATAAAACTCACAGTACGCACACATAAAAGTCTTCATTTTTTTTTATCATATACATATCTCAACAGTTACTACTACGAAGGACAATGACTTCCACGTAATACAAGTCACGACGACGTTTTTATTCAAATCTGATATAGGCTAACCAATATAGATACTAGCTCTGTAGCTCATGTACAAAGGTCGACCCACATGATACAAGACCGGGTCCATATCCATTTGGGGACTTTTTCTATTCTTTATTTTGTCTCACCTTACACGTGAGTCGACTCCAGATGGAGGGCCGGCGGAGGGTGACGGGAGACGATGGTAACAACTGACCAAAGCGTGAACTGGAGGGGCTGAGGAGTGAGGATAGTGTATTTTCGTTTGGAAGCGGAACTTTTGCGTGGGTTGATGAAAGCGGATGATGCCGAGGTTTTTTTTAATGTAAAACGCAGCAGACGTTTTGGTACGAGTTCGCTGCGATGGGCAGAGGTTGGCTTTGATTCGTGTATTCCAGCGTGGCAGTGCCAGTGTCTGACGCCTACTAGACTACCCAAGTCGACCTTTAGTCACACTTTCCTTCCAACCCCCACCCGACAAATCCGGATCGCATCTCCCCCATTTCTTCGCCGGCGGGTTTCGGTCATTTTAACCTCCCTGCTAGCTGCTGCTACTGACTGCTCCATCGCGCACCCCCAACCAGAGGCACATTCTCACTCACCAGAAGCAGCAGTCCGGCTGGCAGTAGCAAAGATGGCCGCGGATCACCCGTACGTCCCGAGGGACCTGCAGCTTCCAGGGTTCGTCCCGGGGTTCCTCACCATTGTGGACATCCTCATACCTTACGCGGCATGCTCCTTCCTCGCAATCTCCACCATCCTCTTTCTCTCCGGTAAGCGTCACTACTCACCCACTTCATCCTCATCTGCTCATTCGTGCACCCCCTTCCCCGCTCTACTACTCGCCAGTCGCTAGCGGTCCCCGATCTCATTACTTGGTAAACGACCAAGCCGGCACCGGTGATCACGAAAGGAAAAAATGACTTCTGCCACTGCGACTGTCTATCTCATGCTCCAGGTTTAGAGCTTGTTTTCGGAAAACCCGTCTTTGACTATCCAATCTCTAGATTCTGTTAGGTGGGGTGTGGGGGGTGGGGGGAGCGGGGAGGAGGAGTCAATGAGCACTTGTCTTCGTTTCGCATCAGCTTAGAAGCCAATTTCCCTCAAGCTTTGATAGTCTGTTCTCTTCTGCATTAGCTTGGAATCCATCCCCCCCTCTGCTTGCTTCATGCTGAAGGGCCATAGGGCTGAAGCTGAAATCTGCCTTCTACTGTGTGTGTGTGTGTGTATGTGGGTGGTTTGTGTGTATGTTTAGGATCTTAACAAGCTAGAAACTCTCAAGAATCTATTGATGCCTAAATTGTCTATATCAGTTTGTGGCCCGTAATAATTGTCCAGTCCACAGCCAAGTGATTAGTGCTTAGCCACCCACATAGAAAAACAAAGAAAAATTTAGGTGCCTAGACGCCTCACTTTTTTTTTCTTCTAAAATTCTTATGTAATATCATGTTAGATTTTTTCCTCTTCTCTCATACTACACTTGTGTTTATGCTTCTTATCCATCTTTTGGCTACGACACTTTACATATTTGGTAGATATGAAAATCTTTCCATCTTAATGACAATGCCATCAATAACATAGCTGAATGGAAAAGAAGGATTCATATATACGACCTCAGCATGGTTGATAATGAGGCTTGATCTGACTATGATAACTCTCTTACATAATGAGTTTAGGGTAGAGATTTTGCGTCAACACATTAAGTAGTAACTGTCTACAAGAAGAAAGCATTTTGAGGAGCAGCAGGGCTGGATCAAGTGTCCCACATGTTGGATCTAGCATAAGTATGTTCAGTGCGAAAGTGACCTACTGATTGCGCATGGAGTAAATGTTATAAGCAGTTCTAAAATTTAGTTGCAGAAATGTGAGATGGCTGAGGTTTTCCTAAACCGAGCCGGACGGGCCTCCGGTTCTCAGTTCACTGGTTTGATCGGTGACGTTGACTTGGCATCATACATATTTTAAAATTCTGAAAATGATTACATTTTTATACAAAGGTAAACATATCACGGAGATATGAGAAATAGTAGTAATAACCAAAGGTGAAGTAAAAAAATCTGACCATTTACTCGTATAAGAACTAGATAAATGTATAAAAGAGGTTGCATTGCAAAAGTTCCGAAGGAGGAGAACAAGAAATAAGCTAATGGAAACATCAACAATCTACATTCTATATTAACTACTTCATAATTAGTTTTATAAACATAGATGGAGAATGGAATCATAGAAGAATCACCTGATAATAGGAGAAGTACTCGCAACAGGCACAGGATGCATCGACACAAACAACATGAATAGAGAATGAAGCAGTAGCTTTCGACCTTTGTGAGAGAGGAAGTAGAGATAGAACTTGAGGGGGTGATCGACACAGAATGAACGGGAGGTGTGATTAGCAATCATCAAATTGAGAGAAGGAAGTACAGACAGAAGAGGAGGGGACGATAAGTAGAGAAAGAACAATCAATGAATCTACGTGACATGGCTTCAAGGAGTCTATGCAACAGAGCTTGAAGGGACAACAATAAGGTTTTAAGGGACAACAACCACACAACACTAACAAACAATGACATGTGACTAGGGCTCAAGTAGTAACAGGGGCAGGGGTTGGGTAGCGCAGCCTATACGCTAAGGCATCGCATGAGGTAATGTGGCTGTCAAGTTGCCGCATAGACAAACCTGACCAGTTGGCAAGGAACCAGACCAGTTCACTAGTTGAACTGGCCGGTCTTCTGGTTATGAACGGGTTGAAGGGCTATTTCGGATTTAAGGCCTGACTGCACTACTATTATGGACGATTCTTGGTTCAACCTGTTGAGCCCCCTGGTTCTTGCTTCATAAATGAATAATTCTTGAAGTACGGGAATAATCGTGAAATCCAATATAATTCATAAACTTTGAGAATACTTTGTGGACAAGTTTCTTGCAAAATTCGGGCGTAGCATGTCACGTGAAGTTTTCTCAAAATTTTGGAGAATCAAATGACTATATTCATGAGTGGTTCTTTGCCCAGAAAGCCTTCTACTAAAAGTGTTGATGAAAACTAGATCAGAGCGAGCTATAACAATATTTATTTCTTATGTGGAAGTATTCATTTAAGGTTATAAATATGCCAAGCTGAATGAATTATTCATAAGAGACTATATTTGTTAAAGAAAAAATAAGTTAGAAGGATAAGGGATATGTTGTCCACTATGATGGACTTCTTGTAAGATAGAAATACTAAGAAGTTTTATTAAGTAAAAGTGCAAATAAGGGACTCTAATTTGATAACTTAATGATGTAGGATGACCTTGCATATATTCATAATACGATTTACGAGCTTATTCTAGTTTGTGGGTATATTTATTTGTTTTTATATCCATTCAAGGAGTACGGGTCCACGGTCCGCACACGCAACATGACATAGTTGTTGCTTCTCTTTTCTTGGTGCCCCAACGGGTCTTGGACCAACAACATACGTTACAGCTAGCTGCTGGATTTACCAGTTGAATAAGTATTCTGGGTCCAATTTCTATTTGCCTCTCAAAACTTTTTGGCCCTTTTCCTTATGAATGGTCGATCTTAGGATCGTTCGTGCCATAGTTAATGATTTGTGATTTGAATATGCTAGGGTTTTCAAGAACATTATATATTATTCGTTCTTCTCTTCTATTGTCTTTATCATGTGTTTCTAGGGCTAAAATCAGGGCTTATATTCAATTCCATCTTCCCCCGATTGACCCTTCTTTACCTCTTTAATTCTATGCCCATTAATGTTTTTCCAAAAGTATTCAAAAATATCCTTTTTTAATAAATATTAAAAAAGACACCCATTTCCATCATTGTCTCCTTGGACTACCTACACTTCTCCCTCATTGCGGAACAAGGATGACCATCAACCCTTCACCGTTGTTGCCCAAAACCATCATGCCATGAACCATTAATGAAGTATCAAAAAAGTTGTTGACTAAGGCCTTGTTGCCACCCACGTTTAACTGTCGTACATTTTTGTCCAATAGAGTTCAAACACCAAGCCCTTGCTTGTGACATCGTGCAATCAACAACTTTCGTTCCATGACAACCATCTTATATAGGTGTTTGCCTCATAAAAACTGGCTCGCTCCTTTGTCTAGGCTTTGCAACATCCCTCTTGATCGTCATTGTCCCTAGGCAGGCTCCTCACTGGACATTGTTTATACTTGTGTCACCTAGCCTCCTACTGGCCTACCTTGTAGTCTACCCCTCTAGATGGCAAGACAAGCTCCCAACACTAGGGTCCTTCTTTCATGCAATCACATGAAGAAGACAGAGGGATATGTACATTCCTACCCCATTTCCCCTCTCTCAAGTGTAGTTTGTAGACCCACCTCAACTTAGCCTTATCAAAAAGCCACTCGGAGTACAAAACATCGGGTCCTCAACTCAAATTTGGTATGGCATCAACAAGAATTGTGGCGTTAATTTTCTTAAGGTAGTTATAGTTATGTTATAGTTATGTGATCGGAAGATCACTCTTAGTTAAAAAGTAAGTTTTATAGAACAACTATACGACCAACCATGCTCTATGGGAGTGAATGTTGGGCGGTGAAGAAACAAGGTCTCAACAAGATGAACGTGGCTGAAATGAGTATGCTGAGATGGATGTGTGGGAAGACAAGAAAAGATCGCTTGAGAAATGACTATATCAACAATAAAATGGGGGTTGCGAGCATTAAGGACAAGTTGCGCGAGGGCCGACTCAGATGGTACGAACATGTGCAACACAGACCGACTAATGCGCCTAAACGAAACAATGCATTGAGTCAAGCACAATAAATAGAAAAAGAGGAAGGCCTAAATTAACATTGGGATGAGCTTATAAAGAGAGATTTTGAATCTCTACATCTCAACCAGAATATGGCCCATGATAGAGCTGAATGGAAATGAAGGATCCATGTAGCCGACACCAACATAGTCTGGACTGAGGCTTAGATGATGATGAGTTATAGTTATAGAAAATTCTAGGAAATTTAGTAGGCATTATATATATGTGTGTGTGTGTAGGATACCTAGGTCCGAGGCCTCCTCGTCGCAGTAGTGCATAGACAGAAGCATATCCCAACCGCCCCTAACTTGGCTCTGATAAGACAAAATACAGTAGTCAAGACTCAAAGCTGAAAAAGAACAAGTGCCATATGAAAAAGAAGATGAAGGATTTTGTTAAAAGTCACAAAGACAAAAGAGTACATGGCAAACACAACAAATATCGCCATAAAGTCCATGTTTGTATAAAAGATACATGTATTAAAACAACTTTCATGCTCGCCAAAAATATAACTGAGGATATAACCATAGGGACACCATCCTGAATAAATGTTACCTATTATAGTGAATACAAAAGAAGTACATGCTAATATAAATGGAAAAATGATTACCTTTAAGTTAAAAAATAAACTCGAAAAATCATCAAAAATAGAAACCGAAAGAATTCATAATAAAATCGAAACTAGTAGTTTTCAAAAACTAATAACAGAATTTCAAGAAAAAGTTAGAAAAAGAAATATGCTCCACACTACCCTCGATGTTCTGGCATAGAAAGAAACATGAAGTTACTTTACCATACATTAATAATTTTGATGAAATTAAAATCCCGACAAAAGTCAGACCTATCCAAATGAATCAAAGACTTTTAGAGATATGTAAAAATGAAATAAAAGAACTTGAGATAAAGAAATTAATTAGACCTAGCTCCTCTCTATGGAGTTGCGCTGCCTTCTATGTAGAAAATGCATTCGAAATTGAAAGAGGGGCTCCTAGGCTTGCCATTATATATATATGGGATTTATTTAATACCTGCGTGGGTTACCTGCGCACCCTTCTTGATATTTTTTTAATTTTTTTTTTCACAATTGTAGAGGAG
This sequence comes from Alisma plantago-aquatica, assembly GCA_963693085.1. Classification (NCBI taxonomy): domain Eukaryota; kingdom Viridiplantae; phylum Streptophyta; class Magnoliopsida; order Alismatales; family Alismataceae; genus Alisma; species Alisma plantago-aquatica. Next base: position 444,720,415 of record OY856412.1, on the reverse strand, counting down.
CATTTTATCTAGCTCCCCAAAAAATTTCATCCAAAAATAATATCATTTGCCCCCCCCGAAAATCAAAAAACCCGTCCATATATTTACTGACTGTATATTTTCTGCGCAGTTACTTTTTTGATCTTAGAGTTACTCTTGTGTACCACATAGTTACTTTGTTGATCTTAGAGTTACTCTTGTGTACCATATAGTTATTCTTTTGGATGGGCGGGTAGAGAAAAATCAGGCTACCCGCGCGGGTATTAAAGATGATCCCATATATATATATATACATATATATATATATGTATGTATAAGTTTTGTGAATATCAACTTGGTAAAATCCCAGTAGATATACAATGACAACTGATAAGCATGCCATCAAACAAATAAAAATTGGAATCTCGAATAAAAAATTATAACATATAATCATATGAGATATTAAAAATATAGGCTTTTGTGGTTGAAAAAACATTGTTTTCTATCAGTGGTGTTTGTGGTTGAAAGGACATTGTTTTTTTACCGATCTCTTAAATACACAGTATGTCATGATGTAAGCAACAAAATCATGTCAAATTCAACCATTGGCCCAATCACGAGGCATCGTTGAAGTGAAACTCAGAATTTGATGGAGACATCAAGTCAATCAACAGAACCTAGAAGTAAAATCACTGGTTTCCATTGAGCTTGGAGCATGGATAAAGTTGACGGACAAGGTTCTACGCGTATACGAAAAAAGATAACAGTTATATACTGGCAAATTCATTGAGAATCTAGGAAGAGAACATCTCCAAACAAGGAGCCTGAATGTGCTGATAGAGCCTTAAACCTATCTTCGAGATGGGTGACCAAATAGGAGTGTTGAAGACTGCATAACTCGAACTACCGACCATCCAGTCGATAGTGCCGACTTATCATCAGTAAATTGATAGAACCCGAGACACAATCTCGGTACTACCGACCTACTGTCGGTAGTACCGACATATCGGCAGATCGGCAGTTCTATAGAGTCTTCTAGATGACTTGAGTCCCAAGTCTTATGGTTTCTCTCCACTCCTATATATAGGACAAGGTTGTATCTCTTGTATCAATTGAATCATTTCAATACAATTTTCTTTAACATGGTATCAGAGCATGTTCGCTCCTAGGAAACCCTAACCTAGCCACCGCCCTTCTTCCCTCTCCTCTCCGGCGCACACGCAACCCTAGCCGCCGCCTCTCTTTCTGAGAGAGAGCAACAGAGGGGGTGCCTCCGCCTGCGGGCGGCCGCCGTCGCCATTGCCATGGCTTAGGTCAGCTGCCCGACAGGCACATCCCGACCTCAATGGCTATTCCTTCTCTTTCTTAAAGATCTAATTTTTAGTTCCATACACCGGATCTATCACCCGACTATCTCCTATCTGTCCGTCATTTCCCGTCACTATCAACCACCATTATCAAGCCGCCGACAACAACAACAATCAACGTCACCATCAGGCTCCTTGCCGCATCGCGTCGCCCATCAGCAACAGCTACCGCAGCAGGTGCATCCATCTCCGCCGCTATCAAGTTGGTACTACCGACTTTGATGTCGGTACTACCGACACCCCCGCAACATGTGCATCCATCTTCGTCGCCATCATCAACCTTAGCCGCCATCAAGTCGGTACTACCGACTTTACTATCAACACCTCCACAGTTGCGGCTGCTGTAACTCAGTTGGTACTATCGAGAATTTTTGGGTATCATCATCACCAGCCGCAACCGCTGCCACTCCCAGGAGCAGCTATCACCATCATCAACACACTAATCAGCCATCGCCTCTATCGTTGCATCATCCTCAACACTAGCCTTCACCGCATCTCATGTAGAGGCTCCACACTTGACTCCGTATGTAGTCTCATGGCATGCAATATCTCCGGAGTCGTGCAGGAGACCGATATCATCTCTGTCGGTGCAACTAAGTGCTACATCAGCCGAGCGACATATTCATCACCATCTTTCATGTCTGTCTGCTGCAGTGTTGCTATCCAGCAACCGCATCCCCAACCGATGATCACACTCTTTGGCCGCCGTCGCCATCATCTACACCCCTGGCCGCTGCTCCACTGCTAATTGTCATCTCCACGTTATTGTCCTGCTGCTATTTATCTCGCCATAGCCACCCATTATCTCTATCCATTCAGCCTGCTGCTGCCGCCATGCTACTAATATGGTACATCTTCATCCCCAATTGTTCTATCTTCTCCCAAGTTACTGACGTCTTCCAATACTTAGGATAATCGGATCCTACTGCTACATATCTGGATTAATCAGATCCTTGTTTTGGTCTAATTGGATTTTTCACAGGGACTCCGCCCCTGCACCCCCGGATTTGTTGCCCTAACGAGCCAAACAAATCCCCTTTTCGAGTCGGGATTAGATCCATTTAATTTTCTACCCAGATCTTACATTGACCCATTAGCATATTGATTCCGGTTATCGATTTTCATGCCGAGAAACCATCCAGCAGTACCATTCTTTCCCCTACTGAGCACATTTCGGTAGTGTATCTTCTCTTTCTATTGAGGTTTCCATTCCGGTAATCTTTTTCTCTACACCTCTCATTTTATCCTTTCCCTTCCCACCCACCCATCATGTGTGTATCCCCTTTTCCACGTGCCGGGGGGGTCATATATCAATTTCTCCACACCAAACACTCTCTCGTCGTATTTGGTGTGCGGGGGGGATAGAGAGGAGAGGAAGAGATGAGAAGAGAGAGAGCATGAGAGAGAGTATGAAAAGAGATGACATATTCCAGGCTATTATCTTCATGGAGTTGTGCATTGTTCAACACACATGTTCTCCACTTTCAGACAACATTATCACTCTAACTGCATTCTTGAGAGACATATGAGTGCTTCTTCAGACATCAGAAGCTCAACAGTTTCAAGCCTGCCAAGACTACATCTGCAAGGTTGATTCATCCAGTTTTATCTTCACCGAGCTATTTTTATCACGTCTTCTTCGAGCTGCATCTGTTGTATTAGCATCGCCTTCCGCTGATCTTCTTGGGACTTTCCTTGATGGATGATATCTCCTTTCATGTCAAGCCCCCAAGGTTTATGCGACAGAGTTATGGTAGCTGCATCGTATCACCAACATATCGTCCGTTCGTGTTTGTGCCACGTTATTGACGTTTTTCTGGACAATTTGAAGATTCCGTTACTGCTACATCGACACTGTGTATCTGCGTTCGTGCCACGTTAAGTACGTATTCCAGTGAAGTTGCCGTAGTCGTGGTATTGATGATCGTTTGCTCCAAGTGGCAAATTACTGCTGCAGTATTCATGTTCCATTTCAGATGTTCTTCATTCCAGATGCACTCCAAAAGACTTTCTTCAAAGCTCGAGAATTTCCAGCCTGCAGAATACAAGTCAAGAAGAGAGACATCGTTATCCTATGATTCAGGGGGAGTATTGTTTAAGGGGGAGTGTCTATTTAGTTTGGGGAGTGACATCTATCTTCTTTTTTTATCATTCTATTGAGTCCTGTAACTCCAAGCTTGGACATGTGTTTCACCCATGCTCTAGCTTGAGGGGGAGTGTTGAAGACTGCATAACTCGGTACTACTGACCATCCAGTCGATAGTACTGACTTATCATCAGTAAATTGATAGAACCCGAGACACAATCTCGGTACTACCGACCTACTGTCGGTAGTACCGAAATATCGGCAGTTCTATAGAGTCTTCTAGATGACTTGAGTCCCAAGTCTTAGGGTTTCTCCCCACTCCTATATATAGGACAAGGTTGTATCTCTTGTATCAATTGAATCATTTCAATACAATTTTCTTTAACAAGGAGATTGCAGTGTATCTTAAATGATCAGCTGACCCCCACCCCCATCCTCACACACTAGGTTTTAGGAATATCACTTTGATTAAAGCTTCATTTTAAATTTGCTACAGTATAAATCCCAGTAGTTATAGAATGGCAAGTAATAAGCATACAACCTAACAAATAAAACTGGAATCTGGAGCCAAAATTCACAACAAAGAATCACATAAGATACTTCAAAAATTGGCTCTCTTTAAAATATTATATCCTGATGTAAGAAAGAAAATTCTCTCAAATTCAATCATTGGCCCAAACAGCATTGAAGTGAAACTCAGAATTCAGTCTAAACATCAAGTCAATCAACAACACAGAGTAGCAACAACAAGATGGAAGAAATCACCAAACTTAATTGAGCTTCGAGGATGGATAAAGTTGACGCAACAATATTCTACACATTTATGACAAAAAAAATGCTTCCACACATAGAGATCACAAATTTGGTTGAAATTCTGGGAGGAGAAGAACATCAAACAAGGAGTCTCAATGTGCAAGTAGAGCCTTGAACATATCTTCTTTAAGTGGGGTGAGTGGATATAGTTCAGCTCTGCAATTATAGGTAGAATCTTACCCTCAACCGTAGCATCTACATTGGTTCCACAATTTTCTTGACTGGTGACTGGATGATGTTTGATTACAAGGCGCTTCATGAAACATTTATACTTTTATGTCCTTCCGTTAAATGTTTCCTACATTGTTCTTGGTCAGGTGAGTTGATGTCAGGAAACTCAATTTTCCCCCTTTGTATATAACGAATTCTAAATTTGAGGGGTCTATTTTTTGTTTATTTCTCTGGATTAATGATATATCTTTTCCCATTAGACGCTCACTTCCCTTTAATTAATTCCCATGATGCCTCTGAAAAGGTGTTCCTAAAGGAACATTACCACAAAATCTAAATACATGCTAAACAAACAAGACCTGAGAGGATCGACTTTTCCCTCAAATTATACTTCTAGAACCATGGAGATGCTAAGAGGAAGCAGAGTAAAGTTTTACTTAAGAAATTGCAAGCAATTGTGAAAGCATGATCACGAGAAATCATACCAAACAACTAATTAAATCATACAAGGAGTGTTTAAGGTTTCTCTTACCGCGTTACGAGCAAATTATCTATCTTCTGATTACTCTTCCATTGCATCGCCTCTATTTCCATGACATCTTGTATTTCAGCAGTAATTATGTAATATTCTTTCTCTAACCAGGCGGAGCCAAGTTGACCAAGACAGACCGCTTACTCATGTGCTGGTGGGTATTCACGGGGCTAACACACATGATTCTTGAGGGATACTTTGCCTTCTCTCCAGAGTTTTACAAAGATAAAACTCCATTTTACCTGTCAGAAGTTTGTGAGTTACCAATCTCCCTTTGGCATTAAAGTACTATGAATTAGCAATTATAGATATAAATATATGCATTATAACATGTTACTTTCACGCTATTTCTTACAGGGAAGGAGTACAGTAAAGGTGACTCCAGATATGCTGCAAGAGACTCTGCGGTTGTCACTGTTGAAGGAATCACTGCTGTCCTAGAGGGTCCAGCATGTCTTCTTGCTGTGTAAGATCATTTTTACCCTTTTTTTCTGCACTTTCCTTTTTCCCTTGTCGGTGTCAATCAGTTCTATGATCCTTGCATACTCAGATTGTCTGCAGTGTAACTTGTTCAATTGATAGGCATGTTACAACAAAATGTAATTAACATTTTACCCTGTGACATTATAACAACAGAAGATTCAAAATATACTTACATGAAAGAAACACAAATACTAGAGTCAAGATTTAAACAAAGCTACTACATATCTTGTTAGGCATTAGGGCAACAGAGATACATTGACAGTGTTCATGATGTTTTAAACAAAGCTACTACATATCTTGCTAGGCACACACACACACTATTTCAACCAATGAACCCTTCTAGATTAAGCGTAAAAGTTCTGGCATAGCTACAACAAGTTAGTAACATGGCCATTTAGAACAACCCCATTGATATCAGATTCTCTACCTATACCTAGTAGGTGTGCGGGTTATAGCTTGGTCAAGGTTACAGCTAAGCACGGGGTGAACTGGTCGTATTGCTAAACTAAGTCAAATTGCCAACAGACCCAAACCAAAATAACCCAAATTGCAATTTCACTGATGAGTTCAATCCATCATTAAAGTAATGTTAGTTACAAAAATGCAAACACCATTTCTAGGTTGAACTAGGCATATCCCGCACATTGTGGGGTTTGAGAATATTAGATTACTTTGAATATCATAAATAGAGTGTTGCATCATATCATCTGGCTAATAAAAGAGATAAGACTAGAGTTAATAGACAATTACATTGTAAGGTAGCCTGGAAGGAAAAAGTATGTGTCAAAACTTGTTTCGATTAATGTCGTAACAAACACAATGTTAAGGAAGAAAAAGGTCACTAAAAACAGAAGCAAGGGATAAAAGTAATATAATTTGCTTCCCACTTCATTAACTTCACTGCTTAGATCCTTCCTGGTTCAGAGCCACCACATTCTCCTCCTCCCCAAAACCGGTCGTGCCACAGTCCCAACCCCAACAACTATGTAAAGACGACATGAGTGCAGAAACTGGTAGGATTCGACTGCCACTGCATCTGTGCATACCTTATCTAGGATTCTAGATACACAAAGACCAATTAGTAATTAAAAAAACTAAAGGTAAAAATCATTGGAACTCTTCCCCACGACTTTTAATATATAATCACACAACGGGCCGACTATAATTTGAAAAAATAAAGGTAAAATTTACATTCAACCCCTCCTGTGGCCTTTCATATAGCCTTATTAAAATACACAAGGACCAATTCGTAATATAAAAAACTAAAAGAAACATTGGATTGATACCCTTTAGTGACCCTGCACAACTTCCTTATTAAAGGACTAATTTGTAACTAAAAATATAAAAAAACATATGCGATACCTCCCACTCTGTAACATCCCAAGATTTGAGGCCTCGGATAACATGATCTTAAAAGGAATGATTGGACTACCCATATCACTAAGGTGCACCTCCTTTTCCGGGAGCCCATCTCTAAAGAACTCCATAGTTAAGCGTGCTCAGCTTGGAGTAGTACTAGGATGGGTGACCAGTCGGGAAGTTGATCCTGGCTTGCGCGTGAGTGATATTAAGATGCGTAGTTAAGGCTAGTGGTGGTCTGTGGGGCCACTCATCATTCCTGAAACTCTACTAGAGCCTTGGGCAGTGGGCCCGAGCGTTACAAATGGTATCAGAGCCATAACCCCTCCAGTAGGTGGGACCTGCATGGGCATGTGGCATGCCAGTCTTGAGCCGTACGGTCCAGACATGTAGGAAAGGGTTGTCCATGGTTGACGTAGCCACCCTTACATTGGTATTCCGTGATCGGGAGCTGGGTGTCCATGGGCCATTGTGGGTCTGCACTGAAATGGGGTCAGATTATGAGGCCATATAGTTGAGCCTTGACGAGGACGTCAAGAGTCTAAAGTGGGGGAGATTGTAACATTCTAGGATTTGAGGTCTCAGATAACATGATCTTAAAAGGAATGATTGGACTACCCATATCACCAAGGTGCACCTCCTATTCCGGGGGTCCATCTCTAAAGAACTCCATAGTTAAGCGTGCTCAGCTTGGAGTAGTACTAGGATGGGTGACCAGTCGGGAAGTTGATCCTGGCTTGCGCGTGAGTGAGATTAAGATGCGTAGTTAAGGTTAGTGGTGGTTTGTGGGGCCAGTCGTCATTCCTGAAACTCTACTAGAGCCTTGGGCAGTGGGCCCGAGCGTTACACACTCTTTCTATGTAGTATACAAGGACTAATCTGTATTTCCGAAAAATAGAGAAAAAACTGCAGAGAAACCTTATAGTTTAGAAGTTAAAATAACAATACAACCAGCTTCCATAATCACATACCATATTTGGCTGGCGATCGTGAATTCTCTGCAAGTGAATCTAAGTAAGATACCACCTTTTGGTGTGTTGTTTTTCTGATGGGCAAAGAGGTTGCCTCCAGTGCTGACAATTTAAATTGTCTTGTTAATCTTAAATTACCATGTTAATTTAAACAATATTATTGGTGACACAGTTCCTGTACTTGCCTCAAAATACAAGGCTTTATGGGTGCCTAAGCTAGCCTTTCAGGACCCATTTTAGAATGGGGACCTAAATCTATTATTTGATAGCAGGAATGAATGGTGACAACAATTCTCAAAGGATATGATTGGCTACCGTCCTTCACCGTTATAAAAAGAAACATCCAACTTATACTGTAATTGCTCAAAACAACAAAACCCAATGAACAAAAATGGCACGAACTTCTGGTCAAAACAACAAATGACAAAGTTGTGACATGGCAACGTTTTTCATGGTTAATTGTCCCTTAGATTGTACATGCTATCTGTGAAATGATCGATCTATTCTACTACAGTTTTTACTCACGTATCTATCAATTCAGTAAGTGGTCAAAAGGAAACGTACTAAAAAAATTTGCAAGAAAGATTGGCCTCTTTCCATGTTTTGATATTTTCCAAGTAAAACACACCAAGACACGAATATTACAAACTCGCCGTCCAATATGGTTCCAGGTTTGTCCTACAAGTGTCATTGTCCAATGCATATAGACGCGTGCATTGAAGTTGCAGGGAAGTGGTTGTACTTCCCTTATATATATATATATATATATATATATGAGTCCGGCTGGAATACACTCGAGTGTATTCGAAGCAGAATACACTCAAGTAGTTTTTCATGATGCAATATTTTTTTTCAAAAATCTAATCGGTTGATCATCTTAATCATCTTGTGAATAACTCATATAAAAAATTTGAGCACATTTGGATATTTATAGGTCATGTTATAAAGACCGCAAAAATTATGCATTTCAAATTAGTTTCGTGCGTCAATTTTGTTGCCCTCGGATGAGTGACTTACACTCATCCAACTGGGTTCAAAATTTGTATGTAGCCTGATTATAGTATGACAATGAAGATCAATAGTTTACATCTTGCAAAAAATAGTCTTGATATGCAAACACACTTGAGTGTATCCGTGCGATCTGTACACTCGAGTGTATTCTAGCCTGACGCTCTCTCTCTCTCTCTCTATATATATATGTATATATATATATATATATATATATATATCTAGACTTAGAATTTAGTAACAATGGGCTACAAAGCTAGGTCAAAAATCAAGACATAATTATATAATTTGAAGTTTATATAACACAATCTAACTCACAATATGGACTCCTAATACAAGCTTACTTATTTAGCATAGACCAGAACATCTCAAGACCATGCTAGGATACCATTTAGAAAAATAAAATTAGGGAAGGGAATGGTATCATCACCAAGCAATCCCACTTCCGTTTATGTAGGGAGAGGTCAATGTACACTTAGATTCATTGGCTGACGACCCACGGCCACTGAGCTATAATACAAAACACATAAATTACTATCTTAAGCAGAAATGTGTCCTGTAAATTTTCTTGAATACAGTTATATTGAGACACTTCTTGTTTATCATAGTTGATACTGGAGGGAAGTAGTTTGCAACAACACTTACATGTTTCCCCAGCTGATTTGATAGAATGTACATTTGGCTTATTGCATATTATATTATCCTTTAATTAATCTCTGTTATTTGCAGGTATGCTATCTGGGCGAAGAAACCCTACAGTTACACACTTCAGTTTGCAATCTGTTTAGGTCAGTTATACGGATGCTTGGTATATTTCATAACAGCTTCCTTGGAAGGTGACAACTTCTCTGCAAGCCCACAGCATTTTTGGGGTTATTACATTGGAGCAAATAGTTCTTGGGTAGTCATTCCAACTCTTATTGCGATCCGCTGCTGGAAGAAGATCAGCTCAGCAGTTTCAACTGAAAAGATCAAGAGTTCATGATATACGGGTGCAATTCTGTCCCATCGACACATTGTTTGAACTACAGTTATGTTGCTAGTCAGCACGTGCTGCTGTGATCTTTTATCATTAAATTATTGTTGTTCTTTCAACAATGGATTTGTAAATTAGTAACTTTTGTCCTGGACGGTAAGGGCATCATGTGGCCTTTGCTACACTCAGTTTGAATATGTATTTATCGCTACTTTAATTTTACAGTGCTTATTAAGAGGCAAGCACCTTGTGAATCCAACTAGCTCATTCGTGCTTCTTTCATGCATCATCTTCATGTTATTTTCAGCAACAAACTTGTGATAACCTGTGTTCCTTTTGACACATCGATCATCTCCAATTATCTCTGCCAGTCGCTTGACAGTTATACATTTTTTTGAGTATGTGCATGTTGAGCTGTATAGGTTCGTTGTGAAATGGCATCATTGTCGTCAATGATTTATAATATTTATCAGTTATATAAAATCTAATGCAAAACCTCATGCCCCACAGTGCAATACATCTGTTCTATAATTAGTGCCATATATATGCATGCCATACGGGTGCAACTATAGTCCGGTGGACGCACTGTTCAAAAGTACCACTATGTTGCTAGTCAACACGTAATGCTGTGAATCCGTTTTCATGAATTTTTTGCCGTTCTTGAAACAAATGATTTGTAACATTGGTAACTTTTGTCCTGAATGATAATGGCATCTTGTGGCCTTAGCTATATTAAATTTGGAACATGTAGTTATTGTATTTTTTTACTTTGTTTACTAAGAAGGCAAGCACCATGTAAATGTTAGATAAATGACCGTTTACTGTAGCAACATTTATTTAGCATGGGTTAAGCCCAATGTAGTGCAACAAGTACATGTGAGAAAAGTAGTTTTGTCTCTAGTGCAAATGGTAAAGAAGTTTTATCCCATATTGCTTACTCCTAGAACTTTTGTGGTCCTCATATGCAGGATCACATGGGGCACTAGTGTCCAAGGGGTCCTAGGAGGAAGATATGTTCACCTCCTTGGTAGGTGGGGTTACCACATCACAATGCACGCGCACGCGCGCTACGCCTGACCTGGCTCGGGTTTGTGGATTGGCTCGGGTTTGTGGATTGTGGATTGTGGAGAATGTCTTCAGTCTTCTTTTTGTACTAGGATACGACTAAGTAATTAATTACTCGTGTAATTAATTGTTTCTTTCCTATTCAGATTTTTTAATCCTAATTGGAAAGTGTTTCTCTTTTGCGGATTATTCCGTATTGTGTACAAGAGCAACTGAGTGTTTGCGTCTTATTGGGAATAGGATTAGGGACGTGCGTGGCTATATATACGCCTCCGGTCATTAAGGTTAAACACACAACAAACTGCCGCCGTTTCACGTGTGTTTTGAGAGCCCTAATCTAGAAAGTGAGTGCCTTCGTTCCAAACCGCTTCGTGGAGTTGTTCTCCGGTGCAAAGTGCGGCGTTCTCCTTCCCATAACCGAGACGCAACTGTCAGGCAGTGGTTCTCGCGGTTGCTGTGCTGCACTGGTAGCAGTGCAACGTGACAACGTCAAACACGAGCGAGACGAGTCAATTCCAGCTTCGTGCCAGATTGAGTCTGGGAGAACGGTGCCTATCCACAAGGATTGCCGGACACTGATTTCTTTAAGTATCATGTTCGTTTCTCAACGAACGATCTGGTTTGCGAATCTAACTCCTGTTATTTCTGTTCTCCTGCTTTGTTTGATCTTCGTTTCTTATTTTGGATCTGCCTGAACTTATTAATTAATTTGCACCTGTTGCTGTTGCATGAATGACATTAATAAATATTAACAACAGTCTTAAAGAAATCATAATTCTGTCGTTTATTAACAATGGCCGGTCAGGGTGGTTCGGGAAATAAAATTGATACCAGCAGTATGCCTAAAAAATTTACTGGTACCAACTTTGCCCGTTGGCAGAGTCATATGGAAATTTGGCTGAATATTGCGGGTTTTGATCAGTACTTAGTAGAGACTGAACCTAAATCTAATGAAACGATTCCTGATAATGCAAATATAATTGTTAATTGGAAGAAGGGTGACAAAAAGTGCCGCAGTTTGATTCTGTTTGGTTTAAATAACAAAGTGTATGATTCTTACTCAAAGCCGCCAATCACTACATCTAAAGTTTTGTGGGAATTGTTGATTAATAATTTTAGTACTGAAAATCAAGGTGTTGAAAAATACTGCGTGTCTAAATTTCTTAAATTTTAGATGGTTGAGGGTAAGGCCCTGTTTGGTAGGGTGTACTAGGATGTAGATAGATGAATAAAAAAGTAAGTAAAATATTATCGTGGGTTTTTAACTCACGCAAATCTATTTGGTAGGAAGTATAATGACTTCTTTACTTTTGATTACAATCATTTGGTACGACAAAGTATAGAGAGGCGAGAGACCAGTGGCCGCATGTGCATGAATACGAGATGCAATGTGTAAAAAGGCACCCCCAGCGTGAACACAGACCAACAACCAGCTATCCGTGGTTTGCTCACTCGCAGGGTCTAGAGAGAGAGAGAGAGAGAGTGGAGAGGGTGTGAGAGAACATCGGGGGTGGGGACAGAGATCGTGGATAGGTGTTCCAGTTGCACCTTTTTCCTATAGTCATTCCCGAAAAAGCACTACACGTGTACCCCGCCACACATCCATTCTGCAACAGCACTCGGCCGCACCCTATTTCATGGCGGTACAAATTCCAAGATTTGACGACCAACTGTGCAGTCCAGTGGACCTGCAAAGTAATGAATTGCAACTGCATTTTTTCATACCAAACAAAATTAAGGGCAAAAACACTACTTTTGAACTCATTGAACCCAAGTTACACCCTACCAAATAGGGCCTAAGTCAGTTTCCGATCAAATACATGATCTGCAACTCCTAGTTCATGAACTCTCAGATGCCAAGATGGTATTGCCTGAGAAGTTTGTTGTTATGTCTATCATAGAAAAATTCCCTAAGTCATGGGAATCGTTTGGTATGTATTTGAAGCATCGCAAAGGGACACATACAATGGAAGAACTAATGATGGATATTAATATACAAGAAGAACACTTAAAGGAGAAAATGATCAAGGTGCCTACTGATGCAAATCCAACTGTTAATTTTACTTATGCAAACAATACCAAAGATAAGAAATCTAAGAATGCACATAAACCTAAGGCAAAGATCCAAAAGAAACCGAAGAACAAACCCTGTTGGACTTGTGGACAAGTTGGCCACTGGAACAAGGATTGTCCTACTAAGAAGGCAAAGAAAGCTACCACATCTACAACTGAGGAGGCTGTGGTCAACATGATGACTACATCCTTGGACCTCAATGATGGGTACGTGTCGATTAAACCTGAAATCCTTTCTATTTTTGAACCACTTTATTGGATAATTGACACTGGGGCTAATGTACACGTGTGTGTTGATAAATCTCTATTTGTGTGTTATCAGGCCTCTCGAGGTCGGTCCGTGACTTTGAGCGATTCCAGCTCTGCAAAAGTCAAAGGCGAAGGACGGGTGGACTTGAAGTTTCCTTCGGGGAAGGTTTTGACTCTTAACAGGGTCATACATGTTCCAACCATTCAACACAATATCTTTAGTGACGTCATTTTAGTTAGGGAAGGTTATAGAGTAGACTGTAAATGTAATAAGGCTATTATTACACACCTTTGTGACTCTTTGTTTTTTGGCAAGGGGTACTTATGTGATGTGGAGAACTTATTTAAGATTCATGTTGAACCTGTTTCAAATTCCATTTTAAATTTGAATGATTATAGTTCTGTTTTCATGAATCTTGTTTCATCCGATGTTTGGCATTCACATTTGGGACATGTTAATGTTGCCTCAATGAAACATATGATGAATCTAAATTTGATCCCTAAATCTGAAATTAGCAACAATAAATGTGAAATATGTGTACAAACTAAATTGCCTAGGAAGCCTTTTCATTCTGTGAATAGGAATTAGGAAATTTTGGATTTAGTGCATACATAAATCTGTGAATTTAATGGTGTTGCTACGAGGGATCAAAAGCATTATTTTATAACTTTTATTGACGATGCAAGTAGATACTGTTATGTATTTTTACTTATAAGTAAAGATGAGGCATTAGATAAATTTAAAATTTATAAAAAAGAAGCTGAAACTCAAACTAGTAAAGTACTTAAACGATTAAGGTCTGATAGGGGAGGAGAGTATACTTCGAACTTGTTTTGGGAATTTTTTCAATTACATGGTATAGTTCATGAAGTCACTGCTCCTTATTCACCACAATCAAATGTGATTGCTGAACGTAAAAACCGAACCTTAATAGATATGGCAAATACCTTATTCCAAACGTCTGGATTACCCAACTTTATGTGGGGTGAAGCTTTGAATACGACTTGCCATATTCTGAATAGAGTTCCCCATAAACATTCAGAGAGTAGTCCGTTTGAGTTATGGAGAGGAAGGAAACCGAGTCTTAAATATCTTCGAGTGTGGGGGTGCCTTGCAAAGGTACTTGTCCCTAAATACAAAAGGAAGAAATTGGGACCGAAAACGGTTGATGCCATATTTTTGGGTTATGTAGAGACAAGCTATGCTTACATATTCCTGATTGTAAAATCAGATATCTCTGGCATTGAGGTCAATACAATTGTGGAATTATGTGATGCAATATTCTTTGAGGACGTGTTTCCTATGAAAACTGGTGTGCCCAATGAAGTATCTCAAGAAGATTCATTTACCACAAGTTCCATTCCCGAGCACGTAAAAAGGATGACAAATGTGGGGGGCGACTTAGAACAAGCTATTTCTGAATCAGATGATTCTGAAGAAATAGTTGAACCAAGGAGAAGTAAACGGCCTAGGACATCCAAGGACTTTGGAAGTGAGTTTCTCACTTACAATGTTGAGGATGATCCTGTTACTTTCAAACAAGCTATGGAATCTCCAGAAGCTAAGTTTTGGAAAGAAGCCGTTAATGATGAAATCCAATCAATTCTCTCGAATGGAACTTGGGAATTGGTGGATTTGCCTCCTGGTTGTTCTACAGTTGGTTGCAAATGGATTTTTAAGAAGAAACTTAATGCAGACGGGACAATCAATAAGTATAAGGCTAGGTTAGTTGCTAAGGGTTACACACAAAGGGAAGGAATAGATTATTTTGATACCTATTCACCTGTTTCCCGTATGATCACAATCCGAGTGCTTATAGCATTGGCTTCCATTTATAATCTCTATATCCATCAGATGGATGTGAAGACCGCGTTCTTACACGGTGATCTTCATGACGAGATATATATATGGAACAACCTGAGGGATTTGTGGGTCGTGGGAATGAGTCCAAAGTGTGTAAACTTGTTAAGTCATTATATGGCTTGAAACAAGCCCCTAAGTAATGGCATGAGAAGTTTGATTATGTGATATCATCGCTTGGCTTTATTTCTAATGAATTTGATAAGTGTCTCTACTACAAGATTGTCAATAATGGATTCATTTTGTTATGGTTATACGTTGATGATATCTTGCTTTTTGGTTCCGATATGAAAGTAGTAAATGAGACAAAGTCATTCTTGTGTAGCAAGTTTGAGATGAAGGATATGGGTGTCACTGATGTGATTTTAGGACTTAAAATCATAAGGTCTACTGATGGTATAACTCTCTCTCAGTCTCACTATGTTGAGAAGATACTGGAGAGGTTTGAGTATACATCACATAAACCTGTTAAGACTCCATATGATTCATCCAAGCCCTTGTTCAAGAATGAGATTGGGGTTCCAGTGTCTCAATTACGATACTCTCAGATTATCGGAAGTTTGATGTATCTTATGAACTGTACACGTCCAGACATTACGTTTGCCGTGGACAAGTTAAGTAGATACACCAGTTGTCCCGACAAGACCCATTGGGAAGCTCTTAACAGAGTTCTGAGGTATATCAAGGGAACATGTTCTCTTGGGCTGCATTATGGTAAACATCCTTCCGTAGTCGAAGGATATAGTGATGCAAGCTGGATTGCCGTGAATTCTGAGATTAATGGTATCTCAGGATATGTATTCCTGTTGGGAGGAGGAGCTGTTTCCTGGAGGTCTAAGAAACAGACCATATCGTCTCGGTCCACTTTTGAGGCAGAGCTGTGTGCTTTAGATGAAATTAGATTGGAAGCTGAATGGCTACATGGACTTATGTCTAGTTTACCTATGGTAATGAAGTCGCTTCCTGCAATTTCAGTTCACTGTGACAACACTACAACTATTGCTAAGATAAAGAGTTCCAAGTACAATAAAAAATAGCGTAGACACATCCAAGTCAGATTGAAATCTGTAAGGGAGTTAGTGTCTAATGGGGTCGTGGCCGTTGACTATGTCGGTACCAATGATAATACATCTGATCCTTTTACTAAAGGTCTTACCTTGACTTTAGTGAAAAAATCCAGGTTGGGGATGAGACTGAAACCCCTATAGATTTGCAGGCAGTAGCAACCCAACCCAAAAGAGTGGAGATCCCACAAATTGGGTTCAATGTGGTAATAACAAGCTGTCGGGTAAATCAGATGACACTATGTATTCTTGTTTGATGCTTCTTGCATCTGTGTGTCTATTCCCTGGGAAACCTGTTAGTGTCATGGCTGCAAGTTAGTAAGAGAGTAGTCTCTTAATGGTGTCAAATCTTAGGACAGGATGTTAGCAGTACATCCTTGGAGACTCCAGCTAAGTGATTGATATTGTGTAGGCCACAATAGGAGAATTGGGTTGTTCTCTGTTATATATACAATTTTGTATGTATGGCCTTAATGCATTGTTTTCTTTACTACCATGTATTTATTGTGTTGTTACCAACCTATACTCTTGTACCCAAGGTTCCGGTTCAAGATTTTTGTTCACCTAGTTCCTGTGAGGGTCACAGTTGGATAACTCAGGTAGATTCAAACTAAAAGGTATCTGCTGAAAGTACAATATGGATGACTGAATGGTAGAACACACTACACATTGAACTTTATGGGGGAATGTTAGATAAATGACTACTGTAACAAGTCGTTTACTGTAGCAACATTTATTTAGCATGAGTTAAGCCCAATGTAGTACAACAAGTACATGTGAGAAAAGTAGTTTTGTCTCTAGTGCAAATGGTAAAGAAGTTTTATCCCATATTGTTCATTCCTAGAACTTTTGTGGTCCTCATATGTAGGATCACATGGGGCACTAGTGTCTAAGGGGTTCTAGGAGGAAGATATGCTCACCTCCTTGGTAGGTGGGGTTACAACGCGCCACGCCACACCTGGCCTGGCCTGGCCGGGCCGGGCACGGGCACAGGCTCATGCTTGTGGCTTGTGGCTTGTGGATTGTGGATTGTGGAGAATGTCTTCCTGCTTCTTTTTACACTAAGATACGACTAAGTAATTAATTACTCGTGTAATTAATTATTTTTTTCCTATTCAGATTTCTTAATCCTAATTGGAAAGTGTTTCTCTTTTGCGGATTATTCCGTATTGTGTACAAGAGCAATATGGTGTTTGCGTCTTATTGGGAATAGGATTAGGGACGTGCGTGGCTATATATACACCTCCGGTCATTAGGGTTAAACACACAACAAATAGATTTCTGTCGCCGTTTCACGTGTGTTTTGAGAGCCCTAATCCAGAGAGCGAGTGCCTTCGTTCCAAGCCGCTTCGTGGAGTTGTTCTCCTATGCGAAGTGCGGTGTTCTCCTTCCCATCACCGAGACGCAACTGTCAGGCGGTAGTTCCTGCGGTTGCTGTGCTGCACTGGTAGCAGTGTAACGTGACTACGTCAAACGCGAGCGAGACGAGTCGGTTCCAGGTTCGTGCCAGATTGAGTCTGGGAGAACGGTGCCTATCCGCGAGGATTGCCGGGTGCTGATTTCTTTAAGTATCACGTTCGTTTCTCAACGAACGATCTGGTTTGCAAATTTAAATCATGTTATTTCTGTTCTCCTACTTTGTTTGATCTTCGTTTCTTATTTTAGATCTGCCTGAACTTGTTAATTAATTTCCACCTGTCGCTGTTGCATGAACGACATTAATAAATATTAACAACAATAAATCCCACCAGCTCTCTCATGCGTTGTTCTGCATTATTTGGCGTCATTTTAATCAATAAATCTGTAATTACTAAACTATGTCCCTTTTGACGTGGCATCATCTCCATTTGACTTATACTAGACGTTTGGCAGTCCGCTCTATTACAAACTCTATAAGTTCAATATGAAATTCCTCAATTTTGTTAATGTTCCATGATATTTTCAGATACTTGAACTCTTATACTAAAATTAACCCCCATGATGCGGTGCACTTGTTCCACAACTGGTGCCGAATAGTGTACGATTGCTGATAACAAGGCCAGCTACAGTTCCACTACATAACTCTTGACGGCAACTCCAGCTAAAAATTGATGAATATCAACAATGGAATCACGTGTGATCAACATGATTCCAGTAGTACAAGGGCATATCATATTTATTCTTATATTTATTTGTAAGATTTATTCCTGTGATGGAATCCTAGTGAGTATAATTGGCCATCTCAGATATGATCACCCATACAAAAGACACTGTTTTTTTTAATCTTGATGTCTTATTGACTTATATCCATCTCACCATCTACTGTAGGAAAATAATTACGTACTATTGTGATAAGTAGTGATTATAGAATTCTTGTCTTTGTAATATATAAGAAAGAAAGTGAGGAAGTCACAATATATCTGACAATGGGGAGAATTAAAATATGTGCTGTGAGCTGCATCTTCGAGCTAGTAGGCTCTTCCAAATCTAGGGGTCTTCTCAAAATAACAGGTGACGTTTAGTCTCAGAACCAGTAAGTTGTTCTCGGTTCATAGGTGATATGTCAGCTTCAAGAACTTTATGGTTCCCAGTCTTAATCTTATGGTTCTTAGTTTTAATGGCGGTGCTTATACTCTTGCTCTATTGTCACATGCTTGTGGATCTTCTATTTCGTGTAGTGACATGACTAGGAAAGAGAGAAAAAAAAGATAAATTTGGTCAAAATATTGACTGAAAATAAACAAATCTGGAATAAAATTTTCAGAATAGAGAAGTTTGGGGAAGAAAAGAAAGTGGAGACGTCATTTGATCTAGTGTTAGTCTACGTCAAATACAATAAAAGAGAAAGCCTAAACAACACTTTGTGCCCAGTGCCAAGTGGCAGTCTAGAAATGAAGACGCCAAAAGGGACAATGTTTTCATTCCTAGACTGCCACATGACACGACCACCCCACCAGTTGTTTTATTTTATCTTTTTATAATTTAAAAAATACTTTGATACCATGTATATATTTAATATCTACGATTCACATTATAATTAATGTTCAACATTTGAAATTATTTTTTATTAGATCTAAATAGAAAATATCACATTAATATTAAATATATATGTCTAACATTTAACTAATATTTTGATTATATTATATGTTCTTATTTGTATATTAATTTATAAATAATACCATAAATACATATGCATACAATTGTTATATATAGATATATTTTTATGAATTGAATGTACTAATATTTGATTTAAGTTTTATGACTTTATCATATAAAATATTATCTAAACACTATATGCAAAGTATCATGTTACACATAAATCATAATTACTATACTAATCAAATAATATTGATGTGTATACATTAATAAGGTATATATTAAAAAATATAAATATAAGGAATTAGTAAATATGATGCATTTTTTGGTTATTATTTACAAAAAGATCATATATATACGAAACAATTATATATATATATATATATATATATATATATATATATATAATATACATACATACTAAGTCATTAAATGCAATTTCAAATGTTATATGTAAAAGATTCATTACACATAAGAAATAATTAATACATTAATCAAATAATGTTTATGTGTATATATTAATATGGTATATTGTACAATCTAAACTAATTTAATATAAGATATGTATATATATTACAAAAAAAGTATACTATGATTTTTATTCTACAATATTTCAAATTTGTAATTTTCAAACAAAAAAAAATACAAGTTAAATTTTATACCAAGACTATATGTGGATTTGACACTCATGTTGCACCAAGTTCATATTGTCTAATTTGTTATGACATCTTGTGTAGTCGATCTATTCTTTAGAACAACTTCCATTGATGTATTGCCAAAAAAGACTCCGATCTCTTATTTTGCTCCAAACAGTGACACAAATATAACATCCACCATCATGTTCGGTAGGAAAAGTCTAAAAGAGACCGATATATACAAAAATATATTGTTACTTATTTTAAGAGTTTAAGAACATAAAACCTAATCTACACATTCTATTAGATATCAATTTATATACATATGTTTATATGTATATATAATATTCTTTTCAAATGTATCTGTTGGATTTAGATAGAATATACAATACACAAAACTGAATTAGATATTGAATTGTATTCTAATAAAAGATACATTAATCTTAACTAGATGCACAAATTAGTAATATATATAAGTAGAAACATATAATCTCACAATGTATATATTTGATATAATTATTTAGTATATATAATCTTTTAATATATATCAGAAACAAAAAATTATATAATATTCACTACATTTTTATACTTTTGATTTTATGTAACATACCCTATTAACATATAAACATACACACTATTTGTTTAGTATAGTAATATTTATGATTTATGTCTAACATAATGCCATACATATAGCATTTATATTATATTTTGTATGATATTGTTTTAAAACATAAATCAAATATACTCAATTCATAAATATATCTCAATTAGATATTGTATTCATATATCCTTAATATATTAACAATAATTATATAACAATACATATATATAATATTATTCACGTATTAGTTGAATGTCAAATATATATCATATTATTAATACTAATATGATATGTTATATTTAGATCGAATAAATAATATATATTTTAATTAAAAGAAAATTAGTACATATTAACAATATATGGTATCAAAGTATTTTTAAAAAAAGAACAAAATGGCTAGTGGGCCGCTACACCATCCGGAAGTTAAGAATGAAGACGCCATTCAGTTTGGTGTCTTCATTTCTAGAGCGCCACGTGGCACTGGACGCAGAGTGTTGTTTTGACTTTTTGTTTTTTGAAATTGACGTGGACTAATTAGAGTAGGAGACACATGACCAAATGACGTCTATATTCTCTTTCCTCCCCCAAACTCGATTGTTCTGAATATTTTATTCTAAAATCGTCTATTTGGTTGAATATCGGATCAAATTCGTATATATTTTGTTTTTTTTCCAAGAGCACGCCCGCTCCCCAATGACTCTCTCTCTCTAGCGCTGCCGTGCTCTGCCTTCACACTATATTAAATACCTCTGTCCCTTCAATCCGTTAGGCAAGGAAATGATGGGTGGCCTGTGGCATTAATCGATGGATGTATGTAATAAGATTTGATCGGTCTCTTAGGTAGTTTTCTACATGTTGTTCCATCCAGATTTAATAAAAAGTGTCCAACAACACTTCTGAGAGCCGCCATGTAAAAGCCATACAAATACCATGCAAAATGTTGATAATGCATTAACTCTCCCACAAATATTAATTACGATATCAAATTCCACCCCAAATTATGAAAAATATATAAATTCAAGTTATCATTCATTGCTAGTATTTTTTAAAGATATTTAAATTCTCACTTGTAAATACGTACCGTATGTCCATATTTCTTCACAAACCCATAAGTACTGTACATTTACTATTTATATTGAATTTATATCTATATGTTTACTCGAAATATACATTGACCATCTTTTCTTTATTTTACACAATATTACAAATTGCAATCGTTGATCCCATTTTACGTAAAGTACAAGACGTATAGTACAACACATACATTACGAGACGTACAATATTGAATGAAAATCTCTCATTTTAAAAGTGATAGTGCCTGATGATCAGAATCGTTGATCCCATTTTACTTACAGTACAAGACATATAATACATACACACATTAAAGTACCTCAGATATTACACATGTTTTATTTTACATGTCATTAAAATACAACATTGTATAGTACAAGTATGTGAAGTACACTACAAGACGTACTGTACTAACATTACGCGATTGATGAAGAATATAAGACGCTCGGCTTCGGCACAAACAAAGCGAACCGGCAAGATTGGCGAGAGCTTAGAATCGTACGTACTGTACTAGTGTGAGAACGCTGATGGGATAGAATAAAGTTGTCGGACGTAATGTACTAGTACGAGAAACGCTGGTGGGATGAAATGAGACTGGAGAGAGAAGTTAATTCAAGACTCTTCATCTTCTATATTGAGTTAATTCACATTAAAAAAAGGTTGAAACAGACTTTTACGAATTCCCGAGAAAATAAGTGTGTGAGCGGGTATAGAGGTGTCTATGTAGCGTTACTCTTAAAGATTGCAGGGTACAATCTCTTTTACTGTCTTTACTTCTCTAGACTCTTCTTCTTCCCTTACTAGTTGCGACAAGTTATCATCAATAGTTTTTCTTTTGTGTCGCTCCGTCCTTTTATGACGTTGGTTAGTCGACATTTCGTGCTATGGGCAAAGGTTTTTATTTCCTCGACGACATGCAAGGGTGTCATACTCCCCATAAATATTAACTTTATAATCTTGGTAATTACCAATGTGTACTGATATAGAGCATAATCTTTACACCATCTTTTACACTCCATTTTTGAAACCTGCGACAGGCATTAAATCCAACCGTCTCTGTATGGTATCGAGTAGGCACATTAGTACAACGCTAGACAAATATAAGTACAATGGGAGAAACAAACAGTCATCCATGGCTATATAAAGTACGCCATACCTATTCTCTTCCACTTTTAGTTGTGGTCTCTCCACTCCAGACCGTCACACCGGCCGCTGTGTGACACCTCCGCTCCCCGTCTGCCGTGAGCAGCATCTTGCCAAGCCTGCCATTACGCCGAGGCTGCTCCCCATCTGCCGTCGTGGGCCGAAGTCGCGCTTAGCCTGCTGCCGTGCCATAAATGCCGTCACGCCTAGGCCACATCTACACCCATTCGTCCCTCGCCCACGCCGTCCAGCCCAGACAGTCACGCCAAAGCCGCCTATGCCCCCACCATCCTCATGCTCTTGCCGCCATCATTTTTTTTTGAGGAAAAGTTTAGTCATCTTGCCGCCATCATAACCGGATCACGTTGCTGCCACATCTGCTCCCACACCGCCGCAACACCCACACACACTCCAAAGCACCCGCGCCTGCGATGTCACCATGCCTGATGTTGCCACCATGTCCGCACCACCACCATGGTTACACTGCGCCACACCCACAACAAGCCTCCTTTAGCCCCCTACAACGATCATGACGCCTGGTCGACAACATCATCTTGCCAACTGGACACTATCATGAGAAGAAAGAGGAGGGATATGAGGATTAGTTGGCCGCCCAAGTATGTAATGTACATATATCATCATTATAATGCACATTTTTTCTCTCACTAAGATGTATAAAAAATAATAATATGTATAACAAAATTATATAATGTGAGCTCCTATAAGTTAAAAAAAAATTATATTTGTATTTCTTTAGATTGTGTATAAAAGTGTAAACGTATGAAAAATGATGAATATTCATTATGTCTTGTATTATATTTTTTTTAATCATAAATTTTTTCTGAGTGTAAGCACTGTTTTGGTTTATACTATATACATTTGTTTATATTTTTCATCATACCATGAATATTAATTAGTATAGAATGTGGAATTACCATCAACATATGAACAAATGTGACACACATCTTTTGGTCAAATATGATCACAAACACATAATTTTTTTATATATACTAAAATAAAGAATGTATCAAAAATTAATAGAAAAAAAATATTGAAATGTGAATTACTCTGCTAATTTATTTGAGGTCTAGTTGTTAATAGCTTTTGGTACTGTGTTGAATGCATTTCAGTACAAATTTTAAATGTAGAAGTGAAATGTGTAAAAATATCACTAGACAATTGAAAAGAGAAATTGGAGGGAAAACAAACAAAATTTTAATTTGAAATTTGTGTTAGAAAACGAAATACAATTGGTTGGTTGGAGGTTGGTTGTGGATGGTTGGGCGACAATATTGGTTCATTGCAACAATGTATTGCATGTAGCATGCAACCACAATAGCAGACTTCTCGCCTAGAAATTTGTGTCGCACTGTGCTTAGAAAGACATGTAAGGATGCTAATAGTGAATTTTTGGTATGATGTCATTGTGCAAGTCATACATAACTCTTTTATTTTAAGTCTAGTTGTTGATATATTGTGGTACTACTTTGAATATGATTAACTACTTACACCTGTCTTGAATATATATTTATGTATTGATTTAAATTATAAAATATTATAACATAACCCATGAAATGATTTTTTAATATGACATTGTGGTTTTGTTAATTTTTTATTCTTAGATAAAATGAAATGATGATTTCCACATATGTACAATGAATAATTTTTTTACATAAGTATAATGAACAACCAACCTTGTATTAATATTGCTAGCTTAATCAGCCTCAGAGTGTACACACTGTGCTAGTTTATATTTTGTATATTTATGCACTTGCTAGCTAGCTCAGCTGGTCAAGTATGCTACTTGTAAAGCGCATGTTGCGGGATCGAATCTTTGCACATCCCGTTGGGGCACTACAGTAAAGGACTAAAAACCTTTGATGTTAGCTATTGGCTGTTCTCCCTCTCTTGATACCTTGAACAGGGGTGAAACTCCCCATTATCGAACAAATATATTTAGTATATTTATTAATATATTTTGACACTACATTGAGTATATTCAAGTACTCATTCCGGACTTAGTCGTGAAATGAGTATAAATTTATACATACTCAGATCAGATGTTATATCTTGTCAAAAAGTGGAGGGAGTTTGAAAAAAAGTTGAATTTCAAATCTATTATTTTGTGTGTAAGAGGAGTAATAAATGTGACTAGTTGGGCTACAATTGCTTTATTTCAGTGACTCTTAAATTTACAGTGACTACATGCATGCAAAATGCTGCATGAAGAATATAAAAGGAGTTGGTCAAAGAGATTTGTAATAATGATGCATAGACAGTGGGTGTATTATCATTTTCCTTTCTAGTTACTTGTGTCGCACAATGCGAAAACTAGCTGGACGCACCTTTCTGAGGTTGGGGTGTGGATGTTGGTGAAACATGTGTGTTGTAAATAATTTTTCATTACCAATATGAATAACACCGATTGAGAGGCTAGTAACAACTATATAAGAATAGTATTGATACACACTTAGATTTTATTATCCCACTTAAACCCATGGTTAATACACGTGGTCTACGATCTGCATGTAGAAAAACACTAGAAAGAGAAAAAAAGAGAGATTTATTTTGCCTATAATTTTTAATTTGTAATTTAGTTTTGAGGAAATAAAAAGCGTTGGTTTTTTTACAAAAATATATTATAAGAGAACTAATATTGACATACTTTTAAGAAAATATACGTATTGTATGTTGGGGATATTATTCATTTTTAGATTACCATACTAAAAAATAAATTTCATGTCATTCTTTTTAATATAGTGCTCATTTTAGTATTATTGTATTTAACATAAGTATTAAAATGAGTATTACGTTCTATTTTGGGATAACACTCATTTTTAGAGAAAATATTATTTGAAAATGACTACATGTCTTTATTTTGGTATAATACTCATTTTCCTTCTTTACTCAAAAAATGAGTACAACCCTAAATGAACGTCCTTCTTTACTCAGAAAATGAGTACTATCCCTAAATGAATGACATACTATATTCATTTTTTGAGTTAATGTGCTACTCATAAAAAGAGTACTATCCCCACAAATATAATCAATATTCATTTTAGTGTTTATTTTAAAATACCATGACATCAAAATTTGACAAACAATGATATTTACCATCGACAATGTATGTTGTTGGATCTATAACGGGATCTAGAAGGGAGGGATGAATAGAGATAAAATCACTTAAATAAAATTCATTAGACCTTCAAGATATTTCTAAGATAATATTGCAAGTATGAACTTTGAGTGAAACTAAACATGCATAGCAAGGGAGACAAAGACTGAACAAGCACCAAATATCACGATGTATGCCAACTAACTATAGAGGTCATACTCTAGGATTTTCAACATGTCTCACTTCTTATATTCCATTATAAGAGTTACAACATAAGATCTCCCTTTTATAAGTCAAGGGTACCTAAGTTCCTTTTCACACCAAGGAGCCAATAAACTTACAAAGGATTAACCTATCCATGACCAATAGTCTTATATTGTATCAAGGACTTACCTACTCTTACAATGAGTCTTTGGCCTTCCTCCAAGGACTTTCCCACTCTTGTAACAAGTCTTCCTCCTTCAAGTATTTACTCACTTTTACTTGGATCTTCTGCCTTTGACTTCACCATCACCAAGGAGAAGCTTTTCACAAAGGGACTCCTTCCCTTCTTCTTCACCTCTCTTATCTAAGAGAGAGAATCTTCATCTTCATGGTAAAAGAGAGATTGAGAGGTGGAGGATGTGAGAGACTCACAATATATACATGTAGGGCTAGATCCCTTACAAATCTTCTACTCACTCTAATGGAGTAGCAAGTGATCAAGTTCATGACAGTGAATGGAGGCTCTTGGAGACAAATCTCTAGCAACTATATTACATGGACCCTCATTGTGCTTGTCTAACCATGGGATAAATCCCAAGGGGTACTATTTATAGTTGAAGTTACCTACTAGCCAGTAGAGACACTTAGGATTGAATTCTACCCATTTTAGGTATTCCAACAGATATATTTTTGAGTTTTGCAACACTTCAACAGCAAGAAACACTTCTTTGCACTTTATCATACAATTTTGCCGACTGAGTTATCTTTTGGGCAACTGGACCGATGACATTATGAGACAAGTTAAAGTGCATGGTGTCAGTCGAGTTATCTCCAGGACAAACTTTGCCGACCATGGGCATTCCCAAGAGCCATACAGGCTATCGCCTAAGTTGTCACGAGGACAAACTCGACCGACAAGAAGACCTGTAATCACTTTTCACAAATTTCCAAAAAGTGTTTATATATTCAATTTAAGTGCTCTAAATTTTCATTAAACTTAATTACAAGTCATACAATCATTACAAGTGATTTGCATAAAAGATCTATGGAGAGAACTATCTATTCTTCAATCTTATTCTTTAGGCATACATGACTTAATTTCTCCAAGTTAGGACACACAAGTTTAGGCATTTGGAGTGTGTCTATTTAATCTGAAACCACTCAAGTATTAGCATTTAGACACAAATAAGTAGAATGGTTAGTCATCATCAAAACAAGGGTTTAGTCAATTTTGATCTTGACTCAACATCCTCCCCCTTTTTGAATATGACAAACCATTCCATAAATGTAGGAAATCTTTTATAATAAAGTCATATCTTTGGAGAAACCTAGGGATTTTAATGATTTGAGTTCACATGCTCCCCCTCAAATGATGCTATATCTGCCACATGGTTAGGTTTCACAACATTTATATAAACTATGTCTTTTACTCATATATGTCTTCTCCCCTTTACATAAAATATGTCTTCTCCCCCTTTGTCATCTCAAAAGTGAGGGTAGGGTGAAGTGCTAAAACATAACTTGTCAGAAAAGGGACTGAACAAGAGCAAAAACTAAATGTTTCTCCAAAAATGTATGTAAAGAAAATCAAGACATGCATTTGAACAACCCTAATTGTAATTCTAGAAAATATTAAGGCAATTATATGCAAGCAAGTAACTCAAAATAGTAGATTTACAATTCAAGGAACAAACTTGAGTATGTATGAAAACAAGATACACGTATATCATATAGTTGGATACCAAATGATGTGTTAGATACCAATCGATGAAAAATCTAGAACTACATGTAGATGGACTACTATTAGATGAATTCACAAGTTAAAGCTACTAGTAGGATCTAGATCATAGAAAAAGATGCACAAGTTAAAGAACAATCTATGAGTTGATGTAAAGAAATATCCAATCAAAGAAATATGCAATTTCAGAAGCATGAAAGGATACCACTTACTAGAAAATATGCGTCATTAACCAAAGATGATCACCACTAAGAAATTCAAGGTTGCATCAAAAGATATACAACTCAAT
The DNA here is from genome assembly GCA_963693085.1 of Alisma plantago-aquatica. Classification (NCBI taxonomy): domain Eukaryota; kingdom Viridiplantae; phylum Streptophyta; class Magnoliopsida; order Alismatales; family Alismataceae; genus Alisma; species Alisma plantago-aquatica. The sequence goes on along the minus strand of OY856412.1, from coordinate 444,692,508 downwards.
AGATGTAGCAAGTTAGAGCACAACAGAATAAATTTAAACCAAAAACAAATACATCCAAAGAGATCATCACCAAAACATGCATAACAACTCAAGGTAAGTAATTGTAGGATATAGAGATACCAATTTATAGCAATTAGAAAGATCGACTTGTATGCAAGATAGGAAATCTAAAGCATGGCAGTATGCATATCATAAAAAGGTACCAAGGGTACTACCATCTAATAAGGCTATTGTTTGAGCAAGTCTAGTAGAGAGGAAAATTCTGATCCCAAAGGCCATATGTATATTCTATGCACAGTGCTATCGATCGATTTTCTGGGTTGAACTTCTTGTACGACAACATATGTTGTACAAACATCATTAGTTCTTATCAGTTGGTTGCCTCAGGACAAACTCGATCGACAATAGTTGCTGTCAAAAAGTATATATATTTTAGGAAGACATATCTATATGCATGATAAAAATGTAAATCATATCCAAAACATGTATAAGCAAGTTAGTAATGCATTATGAAAGCACCATGGACAATTTTTGAGCAAGAAAGTGATGAGAATCATAATATACCAATTTTGACTCAAGAATCATATGTAAAGTACATACAAACTTGCCAAAAACAAGTAATGAGTGGATCCCGGTAAGAATATCATTACCTCTAATCTTATACTTTTTTTTTCTACTTGTTGCCAACCCATACATATCTCACCTTTCTTCATTCATGTGGATCGAGAAACCAATATGCAAATAAATATCTCATGTCAATCCATTTGCACGTGACCTACAAGAAGAAAGATGAAACAGTCCCCAATCACTGTTTTTGATCCTGAGGGGTTAGCTTAGCACGCAACCAAAGTCCTATTTCTATTGGGTGCTTTCCTAAAAGGACAATATGTAGAATAATGACCAATATCATTGTAATAATTTCAAGTGCCCTTATCCTTGGAACTAGAGGAGTTTCCATGAAATATTGGAGGCCCTTTATCTTTGTTGTCCCTTTGGCTACTATCATACCGTATACCAGTTTACGAGTTTGTTTAGTAGTATGATGTAGGATGTCATTTGGTTTCTTTTTACCATATAAGAATCTTTGCAAAGAGATCTCAAACTATGATTATCATGTAGAATAGAAGTAATAGTGGAAGATAGTTGATTCATATCATCTCTAGCATGTAAAAGATTGGTTTATAAGCAAAGAGCTTTGGTCATATAAGAATATTTTTCAATATGAAGAGTAGAAATATTATTATCTATACTAGTAGAAGTAGAAAAAGATTCAAGGACATTGATTTTAACAAGCAAGGAAGAATTTTCTTTTTCAAGAAAAGTAATTTGAGAAAGATAGACACTATATTCATATTCTATTCCTTGCATAACAAAGTCTTTTTTATCTTTTCCAGTTCTAAGAACATTAATATCAAGCATAAAAGAATACACAATATTAGTACACTCTTCATTAGAACTAGGGTAAAAGGTTGATATTCTAAAAACCTAATATTATCAAGCAAGCTAGTTTCATGTTTAAGAGCATATATGTAAAGAGTGGGCCCTGTTAGGGAATCCACTCCCTACTAAATTTTGAGGAATAAAACATCCATTCCAAACACACACAAAAGGCATGCTGGAATAGGTGTAAAATTTTTAAATCTCAATTTATGGTATGCAAAAGACCAAAGTATAGCATCGGAATGTAAAACATGAGTATAATAAATTTTACAAAAGGACATCATCATATCCCATATTGGGTTTACATGGATATTAAATCATAGGGATCTAGTAGAGGGAAATCTAAAGCATATCAAGATTGTCTTCAAGCATCAATTCCTTAACTTAGGTCCATCTCAACATGCCATGTCCTCCATGCCCTACACCTAGGGTTGGAAGCATACCCCAGCAAGAGGAGAAAAATAGATGACATCAACATAAGGCGGGTATGTGTATACTAAATATGGATTGAGAAACATTATGAGATAAAGGGCATCAAAATAAACAAAGTTTCCCATAAGGAAAGGAAAGCACTAATCGATCGGGCATAAAAGAATATGGATTTCAAAAACTGATAATTAAGAGAATACTTACCATTAAACTAATGTAAAAGTTGTGCTTCACAAGAACATATAAATCTTGGACACAAAACCATCACATTAATAAGAACTTGCATGCATGTAAGATAAGCATAGCACTAGAACAATATAAATAACAATGGCATCCAAGTCTCACAAACTTGAAACTTGATAGAGAATAACATACTAACAAACTCCCAATATATAAATAAAAATGGGCATCACCACCCCAGTATCAGGCACACAACCTCCATCCCAAAAATGATACATGGGCATACAACCCAAAAACCAATGTACTTACACTACTCTAGAGCTACTCAATCACATAACATGCTTAACGTAGAGGCAAGTAAAAAGTTTAGTCTTTTACAACACAATTAAAGTTGCCATCTAAAAAATGGACAAAATAAGCATCAACCACATCAGTGGGCAAAAGTAGCACATGTCACCATGTAGAAGTTCCATCATGAAACAAGTATAAGATTGAGTCAAAAGAATATCCTTCAGAGTAGAATGATTCACAAAAATTAGAACCAAGTAATATATTCTCAAGAGAAAGAGATATTGTGTAGGCTTTTGTCTGTAGGACCAAGAGAAAGATGAAAATAGGTTATTTCTCAAAAGGAATAATAGGTGATGAAAACATACATTAATAGAGGGAATAGAAATTTCTCAATATAGAAATAATATGAGATGCAATCATACCTCACTTTCAAAGTCTAAACAAGTCCAAACCAGATGTAGGTCCAAGCCTAGGTCTCCAAAGCACCTATTAAGCATATATATAGATTTAGGGTTAAGTTTACATTAATTACTCAAACATTAAAAATCACCTTTTTATTATCTATGAATTTGGTTATCAAAACTACACCATGTTGAATTTCATATTTTTCTGAGTTCATAACATATATTTTTTATTTTTTTACTTACATATTATTAGTTATGAATTTTTCAAGTTATAACAAATTAGGAAAATCCATTCAAATACACATATCAATTGGTTTGAAATTTATACCATTAGGTTATCTTTTTTTGAATCCAACAAATATTTATTTGTAATTTTTGGACAATCGGAGAAAAGTTATGATTTTTAGAAATCTCAACCAATCAGAAAATTCAAAATAGCCAAATAATCAGAGAAACTATGAGAGAGAGAGAGAGGGAGAAAAAGGGACATGCCCACTTTTACCCAATTAGGGATGGTCAAGTCGTTTGGTCAACGTCAACTAAGCTTCACACAAAGCAAAAGAAAAAGGGGGCGAAATATGAAATTGCCCTTAGCGGAAAGACAAAACAAAACAAAAACACAAGAGGGGTAGAAGCGAGAAATCACAATGAGTAATCATTAGACCTGTAAATGGATCAAATACAAAGTGGAGACTATTATATCCGATATCTGAATAAAAAAAAATCCGATCCGATATCCGACAAATATCATGTGATAATATCTGAATCCAATCCGATATCCGACGAATATCATGTGATAATGTCGAAATACAATTTGATAAATAATATCTGAATTCGGATAAATATCCTATCCGAATCAAAAATCATAAATGTATTGTTATTAATACATTATATATATAACATTGATATCACTATGAATATATATGATAAAATAACTATATTTTATGTTTTTATATATAGACAATATATATTTGTCAGATTTCAGATTTTTTGGAGCGGATATAGACATGTCTGAAATACTATCTGAAATTTTTGGATATGGAATTTGATATCCTAAATTCAATCCAGATTATGCGGATGTCGGATTTTTTTTCTTCAAAATTTTGTACTCAAATTCGGATCAAATGTGCAGATTTTGGATATCCATTTACAAGTCTAGGAATCATCTCCCTCATAGACACACACAATGGCTCTGATCATGGAGTAGCAGCAATAGCCCAAGATTGGGGAAATCATGAATTGATGACTAAACAACGATTCGAATGCACGGAAACGAAGAATAGAGGACGAGAAGCTTACTCATAGGTGGAATTGAACTCCCAAGAAGCAGAAGGTCGTGGAAGAGAGTTGCTAGCCCGGGTAGGAAACAAGTCCAATGGTGGTTGAGAATGAGACGTCAGAAGCAATTAAGAGAGGAAAAAAATAGAGCGTGAGGCGGTAGAACTAGGGAGAAGTCTATATATAGGTGAGGGTTCGGTTCATGGGCTATATGAGTACAAGGTTCGAGAGATTTAGAGGAGAATTTAGGTGTTTCACAAAGAAAGGAAACCATGGCCCGAATAATGGCTCTTGAATGCGGGATCTTCTCATGAACTCAAATCAACAAAAATCTCAAGAAATGATCAAAGAACGAGAGAGAAAATTGGTTTCAAAAATTCACAAAAGTTGGTGCCTATTTCCCATTCTGGCGCAAGGTTGATGAAGGTTTTTAGACCATCTGATCTGGTGGAAATAGGTCCACTGTAGATCTCGGCCATCCTTTGGCGTGTGACATATTCAATTAATTTCCCAATCAAAATTGAATAAGGTGATGCATTAATAATTTTTTTCTCTATCTCTCTCTTCATTTGAGGGTGCAAACAAACTCCAAATTGAATGAAAATTGATACCTAGCCCATTTTGGACATGTAGAACCAAAATATGGTATTTTTTTTTTATTTTGAGGACTTTTAATATTTTATTTAATTCTTGTAAAGTACTTCATATATTCTCTTTCATAATACATTAGAGACTTCTAGAAACCATCAATTAATGTGAAACTTCACCCGCAAGCAAACTAAAACATATAGAACACAAATTTTCCATTAAATTTATCTCTTGAGATTATTGTACACATTATTTAATGTTTTGGGCTTTTGCACACTTTCTCTCTCCTAATCCACACATGAACATGAAAGATTGTCCTATTTGAATGAAAATTTACACATGATAATTTTAACATGTAAATTACGAATTTGAGATCAGTTCCCTCTTTTGAAGCCATTTAATGTTTTATTTGCTATTTTGAAGAAATACTCATATTTTCTTGTCTAAAATTACAAGGATAATTATTATTGTACAAATAAGGTGAAACTTGACTCCCAAGTTAATTGGGACCCAGGGAAAATAATTTCCACATCAGATTTCTCTTTTAAGGTTTCCTTTAATGAAATGTACAAAAATAATTTTTGTGGCCCATTATTATTTTAGTAAACATATTATTTGATCAATATTACTATTATTCATCCAATTGTGTCCCAATTCCTTCACATTAAAACCTAAAGGGTTATATACCATTGTTGTGCATGAAATTCCATGTATGTTATCATTTATATCATTAAGTTCATCAATTTCATATATAATGTAACATTATTCTCAATATGGACACCAAGTTCTTCTATGCATATTATCTTACAACATTATCTCATGTGACATATTTTGTTGGTCTATAGATTATTATGAGAGCATTGGTAATAATTGTTCTCATGCATATATGTTAGGGTGATTTATTCATGCATTAACATATAAGGATTACAATCAAATACTATTAGGTATACCTTCATCCTTGTTTGGCTAATACAAAAGAATCAAACTTTCTAGCCTCCAAGACATAATATTGGGGTCAAGAGGCTGGGTTTTGGTATGTTATAATCTACTTCTCTAATATAACCATTGTTTTGTATCTCAACATCATTGAATTTCAATTCAAGTTCTAGATTAAGATTTTGGAGATTATTAACATCATCTTGCAAGAAAATGTTAGTATCTTCAAGATCATCTTTTTCTTCATGCAAGTTATCAACAATCTTAGCAAGACTTTTTTTATGCGTAGTATCCTTAAGGGATGTACGAGTAGCAAGAATAATGGAAACTAAGGATTATTTATCTAAATAGTTTAGATTTACCTCATTTGAATCTTCATTTGAACTTTTCATGAGAGCAAAATGGCATTCTTCATTTTCACTAGATCTTGAGGTAAATCCTCCACTAGAATCTTCACTGGAGCTTCAGTTGGAGGAGTCACTAGAGATTTTATGCCATTTCTCCTTCTTCATGTACTTTTGTTCCCTTCTCTTGTTATGATGGGTCTTTTTGCCTTGTGGGAAATATTCCTTGAAGTGACCCTTCTTTCCACATTTGAATCAGTAGGTGGAGGAAGACGAGTTGCCTTTATGAAGTCTACCTTTAGAGTACATGGCATATCCTTCAACTTGAGAGGATGAAGAAGCTTGATCAACAATTGCTTCAACTTGATCTATGATTTCAGCCTACTTCTTTTTCTTGAACTCTTTCTCTTCTTCTATTTCTTCTTCCTCTTGCTTGTCACATTTCACTTCAAAAGCTTGTCGATTTCCTATGTGCTCTTCAATAAGAATTTCACAAAGTGACTTTGTTTCTTCAATGGTAGTCACATTTATTTACCACCATTTGCGAAGAGACCTAAGGATATTTGAGTTTATCTTTCCTTGATCCATAGGATGACGTAAGATGGCAACACTGTTTATGATGGTGTTGAGCCTTGAGTACATTTTAGATACCCTTTCTTCCTTTCCCATCTTGAAGTTCTCAAGAAGACCATTGAGCATATATACTTTACTTTCCTTCACTTTCTTTTTTCGCTCATAAGTGACACATATATTTCTCCATATCTTATAGGCCGTGTCACAAGAAGAAATCCAGTTGAACTTGGTGGGGGCAAGGGAGGCATAGAAGATGTTGATGGCTCTTGCATTTAAGGTTACTTTCTTCCAAGTACCCTCATCCCATTCTTCTACCATTATCTCCAGTTTCTTGTATGGAAGATCCACTATTCTCCATAGGTCAAGACTTGATCTTTGGATGTAGAATTGTATTATTCTCTTACAATATAGGAAGTTAATCCCATCAAACATTAGAATGTTGATGTAGTATCTCCCACCTTGATAATCGCCCATCTTCTTCTACTTGTGGAAGTATTTCTTGGAGAAGACCCTACCTGATACCAATTGTTGGACTATAATAGGATCTAGAGGGGAGATGAATATAGATAAAACCAATTAAAGAAATTTAGTAAAGCTTCAAGTTATTTATAAGATAATATTGCAAGTATGAACTTTGAGTGCAACCAAACATGCACAGCAAGAGAGACATAGATTGAACAAGCACCAAATAACAAAAGTTATTTATAGTGGTTCCAACCTCCAAAATTAGGAAATGATCGTGCACTACCTAAAGAGGTCATCCTCTAGGATTTTTAACCAAGTCTCACTCCTCATATTCCATTATAAGAGTTACAACATAAGACCACCCTTTTATAGGTTAAGGGTACCTAGCATTTCTTTTCAGATCAAGGAGCCAATAACCTTGCAAAGGACTTACCTATCCATTGTTGATATGTATGTCCAGAGAGACAATCATAAGATGATTGCAATGGGGCATTAGATACCTGATTTGACAATAATCAAGTTAATCTGCCTATTATGTTTGTCTCAATCATGAGATGATGACATAGACATAGTAGATCTCTAAAGAATGATGTTGCTCAATAACATATGTATTTATGTTGAGGACCTAAACAATGAGATCATATGCATGACATGAGTACATACATTCTTTTTATGAACCTAGTCAAAAATTACTGTGGAAGAAAAATAAACAACAATAATACATAAGACTAGAGTGTGTGTTGGTTGATGACATAATCTCATCACTAATGATATGTGATATTAAACCAAGAAAACAGGTGCATGTCAGAGAATAGTGTATCAGATAAACCCACCTTAAGAGTGATACATGCATGGAGACCATGGAATGGTAGTAAGAATCATCTCTCATAGTGCTATTGGTGATTGTGGTTCTTAGATCTAAAATCACTACACTCTTCACATGTTGTTCAATGTATTCTGATACCATCCAACGTGACCTTGAATAAGGGTTGCCATAAAGGTAATTCTTGGGTACATTGTGACACATGGGGATTGAGTGTGAGTGATGTAGATGGGATTTTCCCTCCTACATGAGATTTTGATATCCAAGCCACTTGATAAGCGAGACCGAGAAACATACCACACACATGTGCCTAATATATAATATGTGAGCTCACATGCATCTCATATAGTCTAGTCTAGTTCAAAGAACATGGATTGAACGTTGAAGAGGATGAAAATCCCATGCCTCGAGTTCAATATGGATATCGAGATGAAAGAACTAAAATATCACTGTAACACTAATCACAAATTGTAGGTTGAATTTGTTCTCCAAGTTTCCAATTACTTGGGTAGGAATGATGTGTTGCTAGACACTTCTCATTTATTGTGATGTCATAATTAGTTATGGACATTCATTTCCAATGTAATTTGAGACCTATAGGGTCACATACATAATATGCATTTGGAATAGGATTTTAATCATGAATATGGTTTAACTTGATTACTAAAGTGTTTATGTATTGAATTTAAATGACATTGTTTGTACATTGGCTGAACTGGAATTTGAACCGCCCATTTCTAAAGTGATCCAACTTATTTAAAAGATGATTTTCCCGGTTCAGAAGTCAAACGACCGGTTCAAAATGTGAAATGACTGGTTTAGGTTGTGATTTGCCTAGTTCAATAATCAATATGACTGGATCAAGGATGGATGTTGACGTCGTGTTATGCATTAATCGTCACATTGAAAGCCAATATGTTTGCAAATAGGTATAGTGAATTGAGCGATTCAATTGTTGAATCAACCATTTCACATATGAACCGTCTGGTTTAGGATGTGAAAACCTACTAGTTTAGAAGTGAACTAACCAGTTTGTTGTTCACAACATCTAGAAATTTGTGAAAATCCATCTATTTGACTCGCGATTGATCTGGGAACCTTGCCCATGACCCTCCTACAAATAAAGGGGTAGTCAAGGCTTCTCGAGACACAACAATAAGTTATGAAAATTCTTGTCCTCTCATAGTTGTGGTAATGTGAGAGCTCGAGCAAGTCTTACCCATAAAAGGGAGATACAATAAGGGAGAGCAAGTCAACGCTAGCAATTTGACGTTTGAAGGGACACCTCCTTCATGTTGGAACTAGTAGTGCAATGTGGAGTTCTCAGTGGTCCACATGAACTACGTAGTGGTGCGGAGGTCATTGTCTCCATGCTAGGAGGACAAAAAACACCACCGTCCTCGATGCTGCACCAGGAGGCTGTCAACAATTGTCCTTGTGCAGCTTCGAAGATTGCACATCACCATGCTAGAGTTGTCACTAGACTTGCTCCAGGACTAAGTATATCTCTTTTTACCTTTTTTCCTAGATACATCATTGTTGAAACAATATCTTTGGAAAGGAATGGGTGCAAAAGATTTTGTTTCTGCTGCCTTATCCACCATCTCGATTCCCCAACATCCATCTCTGAGAGTCTTTTAACTTACCAAGGACTTACCTACTCTTACAATGAGCCTTTGGACTTATACAAGGACTTACCCACTCTTTCAACAAGTCTTCCTTCTTTAAGAATTTACCCACTCTTGAATTGGATCTTCCGCCTTTGTCTTTATTTTCATCAAGAACAAGCTTTTCATCAAGGGACTCATTCCCTAATTCTTCTTCACCTCTCTTTTCTAAGAGAGAGAGGATCTTCATATTCATGGTAGAAAGAGAAATTGAGAGATGGAGGAATTGAGAGCCTCACAAGACATACATGTAGGACTATCTTGTTGGGTTTTAGAGGAGGCAGAGAAGCAGCGGAAACAAAAATTTTTCTCCCCAAACCCAGAACAAAAGGAATCGCGTCAACATCTATATAATAAGAAAGATGGTTTGTGAATCATACCTTGTCCCGAGGCTTGCTCGGCGACAATACCACGCGCCTTGCGTGGTCTTCACCTCCGGTCTTGGACGGTGTCTGTGTGGCTCCTGGTCGCACCGGGACTGAAGACTCCTCCTCCTACCGGACTGTCGGATGACAGTTGTCCTCCTGAGCGGCAGTGACCTCCCGCCTCTGAAGTAGTCCACACGGACCACCCGGAACTCCACTCTCCTTGTCCCACAAGGAAGTGGAAGGAGTCGCACCCTCTTGTTGACGTACTAGTCGCCAACACACTCTCCTGCTGTCGACTGCAACTGCAGTTATCCTTCCCTTGCTGCACCTCCCTTTGCGGGAAGCACTTGCTCGGGCTCTCTCTCGGTTACCAAAACCAGAGAGAACGACAACTTTGCAGAGCAATCAACATGCACTGAGTTGTACTCTGAGAAGCCCCCAATACCCCTATATATATATAGGCGGGTCATGGGACAGGGTTCTCTGTGCCCGGCAATACGGGACTAAAGCAGGAGTAGAAGGGTTCGGGATTTTCCACAAAAGGCAACCATCTCGCAACCTGAACCGATCGGTTCACAAGTGAACCGGTCGGTTGGGGACCTGAACCGATCGGTTCACCACTGAACCGATCGTTTGGGACCCTTGAACCGATCAGTTCACTCATGAACCGGTCAGTTGGGGTTCCAGGTTGGTTCCCGATTGACTTTCCTTGTTTCTTTCCCAATTGGTATCGAATACCAATATTATTCCCAATCAAATTGGGCAATTGAAACGAAAGGAAAATTCTCACCAATCCTACTTTCCCAAGTTGCTCGATTGCACCAGTTGAACCGGTCGTTTCACTCTGTGCATGAGCCGATCGGTTCAACAATTGAGCCGACCGGTTCATCAACCTCAGCCGACCGGTTCATCACATGAACCGATCGGTTGGGAGTGCAGATTGTGCAGAATCAGTCAAATGCGATTTCAATCAATCCGATACTCCAATCAATGCGTCCAACACCTTGAACATTATGATATTGAGCTATCGATTAATTGAGTGTTTAATTGAACTACTAAACTCCTTTAGTAATCAATCTAAACATTGCTTGTGGACAAAACTCCTCTTCCAGGTTAAATCCTATGTGTGTGACCCTGCAGGTCCATTTCACGTTGGCAGTGAAAGTCCATAACATTTATGACTTCACAAGCAAAGAGCGGTGTCTAGTCACACATCATTGCTACCCAAGTGAAAGTAGAAAGTTAGAGAACAACTTTCATCCTACAATCTGTGAATGGTGTTACAGTGAATGTATAATTCCTTTGTCACTGATATCCAGAATGAACTCGAGGCATGGAACAGTCATCCTGTCAATGTTCATTCATTTCCTTGATTTCAGAGTAGACCGAGTGAGATGTGTATGGCATCAATATCACATATTGATTCACACGTGCATGCGCATGACTTTATCAATCCTACTCATCAAGTGGCCAAGGATATCAAACTCCCTCAGGAGGGACAAATCCCATATCTATCACTCACCCCTCAAAAGCCCCATGTGTCAAAGCCACCCAATCATCACCTTTATAACAACCCATGTTTCAGGATTGCGTTTGATGATGTCAAAGTGTACCCAACGACATGTGTTGAGTGTAGTGATTTCAGGTCTAAGAATCACACTCACCACCATCACTGTGAGAGCTGACTGTGACTACCATGTCATGGTTCCATGTGTCACTCTCACGGTGGGTCTGTCTGGTACCTTGTTCTCTAACAAGTACCTATGTGCTTGGTTTGATATCACCATATCATGACTAATGAGATTCTGTCATCAACCAACACACAATCTAGTCTTTAGTGTTATTGATGTCAATGGTTATTTCCACAATAACAACTGACTAGGGACTAAACAAGAAAGAATACTCTTAGCATCCGTATGATCTCATCATTTAGGTCCTCAACCCAAAAGCATACGTCATTGAGTAAAACAATCTTTAGACATCTATCATGTTACACCATCATCTCAGAAACAGTTTAAACATATAGATTGGAAATCTCCTTTATTATTATTCAAATCAATTACAAAGTATCACATTACAATCATCATATGACTTGCTCTATGGGCATACATACCAACAGACTCCCACTTGCACTTAGAGCCAGTCACCAAGGAAATGCAATCCTTGTGACCTAGCATGACCATCATGCTTCTGCTGAGAAAGGGCCTTAGTCAGTGGATCAGCTATGTTGTCTTCAGTTGGTACTTTGCAAATCTTCACATCTCCTCGCTGTACGATCTCTCGTATGAGATGGAAGCGCCGCAGTATGTGCTTGGACCGCTGATGTGATCTGGGCTCCTTAGCTTGTGCAATAGATCCATTATTGTCACAATAAAGCTCAATTGCATCACAGCTACTGGGAACTACACCAAGTTCAGAAATGAACTTCCTGATCCACACAGCCTCCTTTGCTGCATGCGAAGCAGCAATATACTCGGCCTCTGTAGTAGAATCGGCAACTGTTTCTTGCTTGGAACTCTTCCAGCTCACAGCTCCATTATTAAGGCAAAACACAAATCCTGACTGCGATCTGTAATCATCTTTATCGGTTTGGAAGCTTGCATCGGTGTAACCCTTTACAACCAACTCTTCCTCACCACCGTACATAAGAAACTGATCCTTAGTCCTTCACAAGTACTTGAGGATGTTCTTCATGGTTGTCCAGTGAGCATCCCCGGGATCTGACTGGTACCTGCTCGTCATGCTGAGAGAATACGAGACATCTGGGCGTGTGCACAACATAGCGTACATAATGGATCCGATGGCTGATGCATATGGGATCCCATTCATACGCTCCCTCTCTTCACAAGATTGGGGACATTGAGCTCTAGAGACGGTAACTTCATGTAGCATAGGGACGTTGCCTCTCTTTGAGTTCTCCATGCTGAACCGTTTCAGCACCTTGTCAATGTACGTGCTCTGACTTAGTCCGAGAAGCCTTCTAGATCTATCTCTATAGATCTTAATTCCTAGAATGTAGGATGCTTCTCCTAAGTCCTTCATTGAGAAAGTTTTCCCAAGCCAAGTCTTTACCTTCTCTAAGGCTAAGACATCATTCCCCATCAAGAGTATGTCATCCACATACAATATGAGGAATGTGGTCGAGCTCCCACTAACCTTCTTGTACACACAAGGTTCATATTCATTTTGAATAAAGCCAAACACTTTGACTTCCTCATCAAATCGAAGATTCGAACTCCGAGATGCTTGCTTCAATCCATAGATTGACCTTTGCAGTTTACAGACTTTATTGGCATTCTTTGGATCTACAAAACCTTCAGGCTGTGTCATGTACACATCCTCATGTATATTCCCGTTAAGGAATGCGGTTTTAACGTCCATCTGCCAAATCTCATAGTCATAGTAAGCTGCAATAGCAAGCATGATCCTGATGGACTTAATCATGGCAACTGGAGAAAAGGTTTCGTCATAGTCAACACCTTGAATTTGTCGAAAACCCTTTGCAACCAATCTGCCTTTATAAGTTTGCACATTGCCATCCATGTCGGTCTTCTTCTTGAAGACCCACTTGCACCCTATGGGTTTTACCCCTTCGGGTGGTTCCACCAAAGTCCATACTTTGTTGGAGTACATGGATTCCATCTCGGATCTCATGGCTTCAAGCCATTTCTCAGAATCTGGTCCCTCCATAGCCTCTACGTAGGTAGTTGGATCATCATCTATGATCAACTCTCCACCTTCCTGAGTTACAAGGTATCCAAACCTCTCAGGCTCAAGGCGAGTCCTACTAGATCTACGAGGTCCTTGTGTTACTTGAGGAGAATGAGATTCCACAACACCTTGTGAATCTCCATTTTCCTCTCGTACATCTACCGGTTCAATGTTTTCTTGTTGGGCTTGAACCTCTTCAAGCTCTATATTCCTCCCACTATTTCCTTTGGAAATAAATTCCTTTTCTAGGAATACAGCTTCCCTGGCAACAAACACTTTGTTGTCAGTTGGGTGGTATAAATAATATCCCTTGGTTTCCTTGGGATATCCAACAAAATAACATTTATCAGATTTGGGTCCAAGCTTATCAGGAAACATTTTCTTGACGTAAGTTCCACAACCCCAAATCTTCATAAAAGACAAATTGGGACGCTTCCCAGTCCATATCTCATATGGTGTCTTTTGAACCGATTTAGATGGCACACGGTTAAGTGTAAACGCGGCGGTTTCAAGAGCATAACCCCAGAAAGAAATTGGAAGATCAGCAAAACTCATCATTGATCGCACCATATCTAACAATGTGCGATTCCTTCTTTCAGACATACCATTATGCTGTGGTGTTCCAGGAGGAGTCCATTGTGATACAATACCACGGGCTCGCAGAAGGTCCTCAAACTCCTGGCTCAAGTATTCTCCACCTCGATCGGAACGAAGTGCCTTAATACTTTTACCAAGCTGGTTCTGTACTTCATTCATGAAATCCTTGAACCTTTCAAGGGTTTCTGACTTATGTTTCATCAGGTACACATAGCCATACCTACTGAAGTCATCAGTAAAGGTAATGAAGTACTGATACCCACCTCTGGCATTAGTTCTAAAAGGCCCACATACATCAGTATGTATGAGTCCTAATAGATCACTAGCTCTCTCACCTTTACCTGAAAAGGGAGTCTTGGTCATCTTGCCCAACAAACAAGATTCACATGTCTCTATTGATTCATAATCAAAAGAGTCTAGATAACCATCTTTATGGAGTCTAGAAATGCGCTTCTCATTTATGTGCCCTAGACGACAATGCCAGAGATATGTTTTGTTTGAGTCATTGAGTTTTTGCTTTTTGGTGTTTACGTTGTATACACTTGTCTCCAAGTCTATAAAGTATAGACCATAAGACATAGGGGCACTGCCATAAAAGATCCCATCTTTAGAAATGGAACACTTTCCATTCTTAATAAGAAATTCAAATCCATCTTTGTCCAAACAAGAGACGGAAATGATATTCCTATTTATGGCAGGTACATAATAGCAGTTCTTCAACTCTATTATTAGCCCACTAGGTAGAGTTAACTCATAGGTTCCTATGGCACTGGCGGCAACTCTTGCCCCATTAGCAACACGTAGTTCAACCTCGCCTTTCCCCAAAGGCCTACTTCTCTTAAGATCCTTCACATTTGAACAAATGTGAGATCCGCATCCAGTATCAAGTACCCATGATGAAGAAGTAGTAAAGTTAATCTCTATCACGTATACACCAGAAGTAGAGATCTCTATCTCCGACTTCTTCTTCCATTGTTCCTTCCATCCTCTCCATGTAGAAGAAATTGGTTTGGCGAGAGAACACTTCTCTCCCTTACCTACTTTCTTCTTCACCAATGCATTAAGTGTACATAGAGTGGATTCTAAGGCTCCTGGTATATCTGGATTGTGCAGAACACTTCTCATATTCCTCAACCAGTTATGGAATTTATTCTCAATTAATTTTCCCATTTTAAAAGATGATTATTTTGCCATTCTACAAGAGAAAATTTGCATTTGTCAAAACCCTTTTGATTTGATTTGAATAAAATTTGACGATAGTTAATTAGGCCTTTAATTAATTACCGCTCCCACTATTTTGACTCAAATTGATAGCCCTCACCATCAATTCGGAAGATTGCAGCGTACATTCTTCTAGTGGGTCAAGATCCTAGAATCCTCTAAGCCATGGACCAGCTTTGGCTGTCACCCACAACTTAGATCTTCCGGGTAGGCAACTCTTGCCAATTGCATCATATGCAACTCTTGATGAATGAACATGCACAACACCTTGCCATGAACATTCCGTGCCTCTGGGATTAGACGCTCTAAGAATCACCGGTTAAGTCTAACCCAAAAGCCGACACGGTAAACATGCACCCTGCTTTGGCAGAACCTACATGTCGACCCTTCACACTTCCACAAGATAGACGGCGCACCACGCTTTGGCGTAACCTACGCTTGGTCGATCAAGTTTGCCATGTGTGTCGCTAATGGAAGGCGTATAAGACTTAATATTTAATGAGGGATTTGGTTTTTATATACATATACATATCCAATCACCACAATATATAGTATGTATCATATACATGCTATATCCCACAGAAAACATGCATAAACGATAAAAAGCAATGATTATGGCCATCCTATTTGTGATTCCTCGAGCCAAGAGGAATCACGGTCATCTAGGTCTACATCACATGCAACCTGTACAAGATGAAATCTGTGCCTGCCTTTCTAGGTTTGATCAGCTCATCTCCATGACTGATCGGCTCGCCATCAGGTAGGTTGTTCGGGTGCCACCAGCCGATCGACTGGCGCCTCCAGCCGATCGGTTCACCGGTCATCGTGCATCTCCTCAGGTCGCCACCCGCTCATCTCATTCCTCGAACCGGCCGTCTGGATCACCAACCAATCGTCTTCAGGTTGTCCGCCGTTCTTTGACATAACAGGAAATAAAATCTATCCTATTTACGATTGAATTGTGAAACCCCGAGTTACATTTGGGGGGAGCAAAGGTAGGAAAAGAATTCTCGAATTATTTCGAGTTACATCAGGAATATGAGAAAGGGAATCGGTGCGCAGACCGAGATGCAAGCAACCACACAAACAACCACACACAGATATAGGGGTTTATAGGCCATAATCATGCTACACATCCACCACAAAACTCGTTTAAGGGCGACGCGTATCGAGTGCATTAATATTACATATCATATATGTATATTAGGGATTTGTAGATTGGACATGTATAAAGCCGATATTATTCGCATCACATGCAATAAATAAAGGCTACAAACCAAAATCAATCATATCGATAATCCTAAAATATAGAGAGGTTGACGTGGCTCTGATACCACTGTTGGGTTTTAGAGGAGGCAGAGAAGCAGCGGAAACAAAAATTTTTCTCCCCAAACCCGGAACAAAAGGAATCACGTCAACATCTATATAATAAGAAAGATGGTTTGTGAATCATACCTTGTCCCGAGGCTTGCTCGGCGATAATACCACGCGCCTTGCGCGGTCTTCACCTCCGGTCTTGGACGGTGTCTGTGCAGCTCCTGGTCGCACCGGGACTGAAGACTCCTCCTCCTACCGGACTGTCGGATGACAGTTGTCCTCCTGAGCGGCAGTGACCTCCCGCCTCTGAAGTAGTCCACACAGACCACCCGAAACTCCACTCTCCTTATCCCACAAGGAAGTGGAAGGAGTCGCACCCTCCTGTTGACGTACTAGTCGCCAACACACTCTCCTGCTGTCGACTGCAACTACAGTTGTCCTTCCCTTACTGCACCTCCCTTTGCGGGAAGCACTTGCTCGGGCTCTCTCTCGGTTACCAAAACCAGAGAGAATGACAACTTTGCAGAGCAATCAACATGCACTGAGTTGTACTCTGAGAAGCCCCCAATACCCCTATATATATTTAGGCGGGTCATGGGACAGGGTTCTCTGTGCCCGGCAATACGGGACTAAAGCAGGAGTAGAAGGGTTCGGGATTTTCCACAAAAGGCAACCATCTCGCAACCTGAACCGATTGGTTCACAAGTGAACCGGTCGGTTGGGGACCTGAACCGATCGGTTCACCACTGAACCGATCATTTGGGACCCTTGAACCGATCGGTTCACTCATGAACCGGTCGGTTGGGGTTCCAGGTTGGTTCCCGATTGACTTTCCTTGTTTCTTTCCCAATTGGTATCGAATACCAATATTATTCCCAATCAAATTGGGCAATTGAAACGAAAGGAAAATTCTCACCAATCCTACTTTCCCAAGTTGCTCGATTGCACCAGTTGAACCGATCGGTTCAACACTTGAACCGGTCGTTTCACTCTGTGCATGAGCCGATCGGTTCAACAATTGAGCCGACCGGTTCAGCAACCTCAGCCGACCGGTTCATCACATGAACCGATCGGTTGGGAGTGCAGATTGTGCAGAATCAGTCAAATGCGATTTCAATCAATCCGATACTCCAATCAATGCGTCCAACACCTTGAACATTATGATATTGAGCTATCGATTAATTGAGTGTTTAATTGAACTACTAAAATCCTTTAGTAATCAATCTAAACATTGCTTGTGGACAAAACTCCTCTTCCAGGTTAAATCCTATGTGTGTGACCCTGCAGGTCCATTTCACGTTGGCAGTGAAAGTCCATAACATTTATGACTTCACAAGCAAAGAGCGGTGTCTAGTCACACATCATTGCTACCCAAGTGAAAGTAGAAAGTTAGAGAACAACTTTCATCCTACAATCCGTGAATGGTGTTACAGTGAATGTATAATTCCTTTGTCACTGATATCCAGAATGAACTCGAGGCATGGAACAGTCATCATGTCAATGTTCATTCATTTCCTTGATCTCAGAGTAGACCGAGTGAGATGTGTATGACATCAATATCACATATTGATTCACACGTGCATGCACATGCCTTTCTCAATCCTACTCATCAAGTGGCCAAGGATATCAAACTCCCTCAGGAGGGACAAATCCCATATCTATCACTCACCCTCAAAAGCCCCATGTGTCAAAGCCACCCAATCATCACCTTTATAACAACCCATGTTTCAGGATTGCGTTTGATGATGTCAAAGTGTACCCAACGACATGTGTTGAGTGTAGTGATTTCAGGTCTAAGAATCACACTCACCACCATCACTGTGAGAGCTGACTGTGACTACCATGTCATGGTTCCATGTGTCACTCTCACGGTGGGTCTGTCCGGTACCTTGTTCTCTAACAAGTACCTATGTGCTTGGTTTGATATCACCATATCATGACTAATGAGATTCTGTCATCAACCAACACACAATCTAGTCTTTAGTGTTATTGATGTCAATGGTTATTTCCACAATAACAACCGACTAGGGACTAAACAAGAAAGAATACTCTTAGCATCCGTATGATCTCATCGTTTAGGTCCTCAACCCAAAAGCATACGTCATTGAGTAAAACAATCTTTAGACATCTATCATGTTACACCATCATCTCAGAAACAGTTTAAACATATAGATTGGAAATTGCCTTTATTATTATTCAAATCAATTACAAAGTATCCCATTACAATCATCATATGACTTGCTCTATGGGCATACATACCAACATATCTCTCTTACAATACTCACTCTAATGGATGTAGCAAGTCATCAAGTTCATGAGAGTACATGGAAGCTCTTGGAGGCAAAATATTTCTCAACTATAATATAGGGACCTTCATAGTGCTTGGATAACCATGGGATGAACTCCAAGGGGTTCAGTTTATAGTTGAGGCTGCCTACTAGCTTGTAGAGACACTTAGGATTGAATTCTAGCCGTTTTAGGTGTTCTAATGGATATATTTTTGAGTTTTGGAACACTCCATCTGCTAGAAACACTTGTCTGCACTTTATCATACAATGTTGCTAGTTGAGTTGTATTTTGGGAAACTTGACCAACGACACTATAAGACAAGTCAAAGTACAGGGTGTCAGTTGAGATATCTCTAAGACAAACACGATCAACCCTGGGCATTGCTAAGATCCAGACAGGCTATCGACTGAGTTGTCGCTAGGACAAACTTGGCCGACAAGACAACCTATAATAACTTTTGAAAATGTCCAAAAAGTGTTTATGTATTCAATTTAAGTGCTCTAAATTTTGATTAAGCTTAATTACATGTCATACAATCATTATAAGTGATTTAAATCAAAGATCTATGGAGAGAAATATTTATCTATTCTTTTATCTATTCTTCAACATTGGTTGTTATGCATGCATGACTTGATTTCTACAAGTTAGGATGCACAAGTTTAGGCACTTGGAGTGTGTCTATATAATTTTAAATCACTCAAGTAGAAGAATTTAGAAAAATATAAGTGGAATGATTAGTCATCATCAAAACAAGAATTTAGTAAATTTAGACCTTGATTCAACATATGTCATGTCGACCATTGAGGTAGAAGCGATGGACTTAGGGTTTGGAGGAAGAGGAGGTGGCCACAGATGAGGCGGGGGGTGAGGCATCATCCCTTGAACCCCATCCTTAGTGAGATGGTGATGGAAAAATGAACAACCACGATAGAGAAGTATTGATAATTAGCAAAATTACGTCGTCACCCATGGGTTCTTATTAGGCACAAATCTTGCAATCACTTGAAATATCATTGAACTACCAGATTCATCAGGATAAAAATTCCTTTAATGGTTCTAAACAATTTTGTGACACATCCATGGATGTTGAAACCCCACACACAGACAACAAAACTTTTCCCACACTCAACCAAAGCCCTTCCCAAGATAATCATATACATTATAGAATCCATTATCCTCGACACCCAATATCCTACAAGGATATAACCAATGGAGCATTTACTCCATCAATCTTGGGGTTCAAAGATATGTAAATTCAACTCACATGGAAAGACATAACCATCAAGAAAATTAGTGGCACCACTACTTTCACATCAAAGATTTTTTTTTGGCAAACTAATGAAACCATGGTGACGGTTATCGTCAAAGTCCTTGCTCGATATGTTGGATTCATGACCCTGTATAATCACACTAGAACTACGTGCAAGCCTATCACATATTTTTGTCTAATAGATCTGGAGAATCAATACTTCCTTGTCCAACTGCTTCGGGAGGATGACTACATAAATGCCCTAACTCGGGGTCCCTGTGTTGATATTTATGCCCACAGGACAAATCATATGATGATTGTAATGGGGCATTATATATTTGATTTGATAATAATAAAGGTAACCCCATCTATTATGTTTGTATAAATCATGAGATGATGACACAAGCATAGTAGATGTCTAAATAATGATGTTACTCAATGACATATGTCTTCATGTTTAGATATTGGACAATGAGATCATATGTATGATCATAGTACATGCATTCTTGTTATGTCCCTAGTTAAATATTACCGTGGAAGCAAAATAAACAACAATATTACATAAGAACAAGGCATGCATTGACTGATGATAGAAATCTCATTGGTCATGATATGCGATATCAAGTCAAACACATAGGTACTTGTTATAGAATAGTGTACCAGACAGACGCATAATGAGAATGATATATGGAGACCATGGAATAGTAGTCAGAATCAACTCTCATGGTGATAGTGGTGATTTTGGTTCTTCAACCTGAAATCTCTACACTCATCACATGTCGTTTGATGTATTTTGACGTCATCCAATGTGACCTTGAATAAGGGTTGTCATAAAGCATTTTGACTGACCTATGAGTTGACCAACTCAAGTGTTAAGTCTACCAACTCAAATGACAAGTTGACCAACTTAGAGTTCCAGTTAAATGACTGCGAATCAGTAAGACCAGATCAAAGATTAATGCCGACTTCATGTTGTGCATTGACCGTTGCATTCAAAGCCAATGTGTTTGTGAATAAGAAAGCATTCCAAATGGCTGATTGGGAGTCCAGTCGACCAACTGGGGTGCAAATCGACTGACTTGTGATCCACAATAGCCAATTTTTTTTGAAAATATCTCTCTTTGATTCCCAGTTTATATGGAGACCCTGACCTTGGCCCTCCTATAATTAGAGGGGTAGTCAAAACTTTTAAAAGTAATAACAACAAGCTTTGGCAAATGTTGTCCTCTCACAATTGTGGTAACCTGAGAGACTGAGCAAATCATATCATAAAAGGGAGAGACAACAAGATAAAACAAGTCAGTGCTAACATGTAGAAATCAAAGGGACAATTCCTTCCTTTTGTGTTTAGAAAGCACGACGAGGAGTTTCTGGTGGCACTTGGACTACATAGAGTCATGAAGGTTGTTGCTGCTGCACCAGGATAACAACAACCGCCACCATCCATGGTGCTATACCAGGATGCCATCATCAACATTTTTATGTGCATCTTGCAAAGAGTGCACATCTCCTAGCAAGAGTAGTTATTGTAGATGCTCCAGGATCATGTATATGTCTGGTACCCCTTTCCAAAATACATCATTGTTGACATGATCTACTAATTTGGGATTCATGCATATCTTTTTTTTGTTTTTGATGCCTTTCTGTTGCACTGATTTCCCAATAGTGATATTAGAGCCATTCCAATTTATGGTGTATCGGGATTTAAATCAATGTGATAAAATCTATTTTATTCCATACAATATGAATATTTAAAATGATTAATGTGCATCTTCAATTAAATACCACATATGATTCTGAATATTATATTTACATATATATGATATAATATAACATATATATATATAATCTATACATGTCACCCTAAAGTTGTTTTGATGGTAGATGAAAGCGTGGTTATGGCCAAAAACTCATGTGGGTGTGTGTTATCGGTTGTTTGGTTTCTTTTCTATTATTATTCGGTTTGCATATTGAGCCTCTCTCCTTCATTTAAAATGTAAAATTAATGCTCTCCGTTCTATACTCCCATCCAATGGACTCGAGATTTCCCCATTACAATGTAATAAGTACATAGAAACATCATAATTTTAATTTCTATTTTTAGAAAGAGAAGTCGATCTACACTAGGCGAGTTGACCGACTGGGAAGTTGAGTCAATCAAATGGAGGACCAAGGAGGCCAGTTGATAGGAGGAGACACTCAATCAAGTGGAGGGTCACCTAATTGGCTGAAGGAGTCCAGTCAAAAACATGAGCCATAGCCAGTCAATCGACCAATGGAATTGATCAACCAACTGTCCAACCGATCGACTGGAGGGTCCATCTGATGATGTACATTTTCTAATTGCACTATAGAGGTTGCTACATGATATGTATGACCTTAGGTGGTAGCAATTCTTTGCGGCTCAATAGAGTTGCATTAGTATGGCTGTAACCATCACTCATATATCTTATGATTGCATGTTTTCTTTTGTGGATATAGCATGTATATGATACATGTTATAAGTATGTGGCGATTGGATATGTATATGTATTTACATATAAAATCCCTCAATAAATATTAAGTCTTAGATTTCTTCCATAAGTAGCACACATGAAAATCTTGATTGATTAAGCATAGGTTATGCCAAAGCATGGTACACTGTCTATCTTGTGGAAGTGTGATGATATATATATGGGTTTGCCAAAGTAGGGTGCATATCATATCGTGTTGGCTTTTGGGCCAGGATTAACTAGGTGGCCTTAATGAGACTAAGTGCCTAGAAGTATACAAATGGATTGTGACAAGGATTTGTGCATGCCATCTATCCAGGAGTTGTATTTAGATGAAATTGGCAAAATTTGCCTACCTAAATGTCAAGTTGTGGGCGACCAAACAAAGTTAACTCATGATTTGATGAAATATGGTTCTTGGCTCACTAGGAGGTTGTACACTGCAATCTTACAAATTGATAGTGAGGGATATCAATTGAACAAAATAGTGGGAGTGATTATTAATTAAAAACCTTATTAATATCATCACATCTATCAAATCAAATTAAATCAGAAGTGTTTTGGAAAAAGTTGAAAATTTTCCTTTGTAGAAACTAATCACAAACACAAAAATGTTTCCATTGCAACCTCTCCTTGAGAAGGATACGTTGAACATGAATAACTTCCATGACTAGTTTAGGACATTGAGAGTCGTTCTCACTTAAGAGTGCAAGCTCTATGTACTGGAGACACCAGAGATAGATGAACTCGCTCCCAACGCGCCTAAGGCTGATAGACATGCTTACAAGGAGCACTTTGAAGATGTTGTGGATGTCAAGTGCTTGATGCTATTCTAAATGAACTATGAGTTGCATAGACAACATGAAAACATGGATGTTATTGAGATGGTAACACATCTTAAGAACATGTACCAAGATCATACAAGATAAGAGTGATATGATGTTTTCATGGTGTTGTTGAAGTGCAATATGGAAGAAGGAGATCCAGTAGGTCGTCATGTACTCAAGTTTATTGGGTATAAGAAGAACCTTGATAGACCAGGGTTTCCCTTAGGCTAAGAGTTGGCCACCAATGTGATTCTATAGTCACTACCGGAATCATACAACTAGTTTGTCATGAACTACAACATGAATGATTTGGACAAGCTGTTGTCAGAATTACATAGCATGTTGGGGATATAGCTGAAGCGCAGATGAAGAAGGACAAACCCAAATCTGTGATGATGATCAATAGAGGTAAAGGGAAGTCCAAGGGAAAAGGCAAATATAAGAAGAGTCCTAATGCTAGAAAGAAGACAAAGTTTCTGCACTAAAAGCTAAGGGATGAGTGAATAAGGAAGGTAAGTGCCATCACTATCACCGTCCTGAACATTAGAAAAGGAATTGCCCTATTTATTTAGAGGAACTCAGGAAGAAGAAAGATATAGAGATCTCTACTTCAGGTGCTGAGAAGAAGTAAGCTATAATTATGCGGAATAAGAGTTTCTGTCACTATAGTTGTAACATATCATTCAGCCTGAATTAGTGAATTGCTATTATGTACATGCCATTAATGAAAACATCATGTATCTTGTATGGATAAGAGTATTATGAATAATTCATGTGTTATTTTGAAAGATAAGATCTTATTTGGTAGTTCCTTATGTCTCATAGTCTATACTAGGTAGTTATAAAGACATATATGTATAACACATATACTGAATGACTCAATGAAATAAATAATGAATGCCTATATCATCTTCATTTAGAGCATATAAGTGAGCAATGAATTTCTAGAATCCATAAAGATGGTCATCTAGACTGTTTTGGTTTTTGAACCAATAGAAACATGCAAGTATTATTTGTTAGGTTATATGATAAAGGCAACTTCCACTCGAACTAGTGGGAGAGTGAGTATTCCATTAGGGCTCGTATTTAGAGAAAATGCTAAAGGTGGTTACCGACACCTCATTATATCTACTAACGGTCTCAGTAGATATGATAGTTTGTACTTGATGAAATACAACAGTAAATCTCTTGAAGTGTTCAAGGAGATCATAAATGAAGTACATAACTAGATTGGTATAAGTATTAAAAAACTTAGATATGATCGATGCGGAAAATATTTAAACCAAGAGTTTGAGGACCTTCCAGGAGACCCTGATAATGTATCACAATGAACTCCACCTAAAACATAATGATGTATCAGAAAGAAGGAATCACACCATGTTAGTCATGGTGTGATTATCAATAAATATAGCTAATCTTCCAATTTCCATTTTGAGCACACTCTTTAAACTAAACATTGTACTGTCTAAAATGGTTAAAAAGACACCATATGAGATATGGCATGGGAAGTGTCCCGATATGTCTTTTATAAGGATTGTGATTGAAAGCTTATACAATAAAATAGTTTCTTGAAAATATTTGTCCACAAATCATATAAACGTTATTCTATTGAATACTACTTTTATATTTCAATCTGACAACAAAAGTCTTTGTTTCTAGGATGAATGTAATCCTAAAAGGGAATTTAATTCCAAAGGAATCCATGGGAGAAAAGTAGAACTTGAAAAGTTTGAGACCAACAAGAACACATTGAACCTAAAGAGGTAAAGTAGGAACAAGGAGAATCACAATTTTTTTGTGGAATCTCAAGTTCCTCACGTAACATAAAATCTCCTAGATCCTGTAGGACACGCCTTGATGTTGAAAGATTAGGATATGTTACGGCTCAAGAAGGTGGTAAATTGGTCATAGGTGATGCGACAAAAACTTATCTAGAAGCTACTGAGGGACCAGAGTATGAGAAATGGCTTGAGGGTCATGGGATCCAAGATGGACTCCATGTGCATCAACAAGGCATGACCTTGGTGGATACACCTGAAGGGATAAAACCCATAGGGTGTAATTGTGACTTAAAGAAGAATACTAATTTGGATGGTAGTGTATAAACCTATAAGGGTAGATTGGTTACAAAGAATTTCAAACAAGTTCAAATTGTTGAACATGAAAAAAATCTTTTCACCAGTTCCCATGGTAAGACCCATCACGATAATGCTTTCCATTGCAACTTAGTATGACTATGAGATTTGGAAAGACCCATCACGATAATGCTTTCCATTGCAACTTAGTATGACTATGAGATTTGGAAAATGGAATTTAAAACCTCATTCCTTAATAGGAATAATTAAGAAGATCTGTGAATGACACACCTTTAATATTTTATAAACCCAACAATTGCAAATAAAGTTTGTAAGCTACAAAGGTCAATCTATAAATTGAAACAAACATCTCAGAGCTAGAATATTCGATTTGACAAGATAGTCAAAGAGTTTGACTTTATCGAAAGGAAGATGAAATATGTGATTACAAAAGGTTAGTGGGAGCATATTTATAGTCTACATAATTATTGGGAATGACGTCCTTATCCTACAAATGTTAAAACCTGACTGGGAAGTACCTTCTTTATGAAGGGTTTAGGTGATGTGTTATCAAGATGTTGAAGGTGTTCAACATACAAGACCCAATGAGAGAAAAATTTGTCCATGTTCCATGGAATTAGTCTATCAAAAGCCTAGTGTCCTAGTTCTTATGAAGAATGGGAACACATGAGTTATTAGCCATATGCATTCACAATTGATCTATCATACATGTAGTTTTATGTACTCATCTCATTTTCTCGTATGTATTGGACATGATAGGTAGATATCAATCAAATGCCAGTGAAGGTTAGTGGACTTCCGTAAAGAACATCTTTGACTACTTGATAAACACTAACAAGATTAGTATCTTAGTTACAATAATAAGGAAGAGTTGGGTGTAAAGGGTTACACTGATGAAAGATTGCAAAAAGAAAAAGAAAATTCACGATTGCAATCTGAATTTGTGTTTGACATTACAACAAGAAATGTAAGCTGGAATAGTTTTGAACAAGAGATATTCGTTAATTCTACAATAGAATTAAATACCTTGTTGTTTTGAAAAAAATACAGAGGGTACTGTATGGATCAATAAGATTAGTTAGATGAACTTGTGGGAAGTTCCAACTATTGAAGACAAAGTAGGCATATTGTGACAACAATGGAGATACTTGACATGCTAGGAATCCCATATAGCATACTAAAACATTTCCATCACATAGAAGAGGTTGTATAGCAAGGAGATGAGAAGATTTGCAAAATATTGACCAATAACAAATGTTGTTGACTCGCTACAAAAGCGCTTACACATTAGAAACATGATGAACATGTTAATATCACTTGGAATAAGATTTGTAGGTGATTGGCTCTAAGATCAAGTGAGAGGATATTGGTATCTATGCCCATAGAGACAATCATATGCTAATTTTAATGGGGCATTATATACTTGATTTTATACTAATTGAGTTAATTTCATCTATTATGTTTATCTCAATATGAGATGTTGACACAATCATAGTAGATGTCTAGAGAATGATGTTACTCAATGATGTCTTATGTTTTTAGGTTTAGGACATGCACAATGAGATCATGTGTTTGATAAGAGTATATGCATTCTTGTTATGCCCCTAGTCAGATATTACTATGGAAGCAAAATATAGAAAAATAATACATAAGACTAGAGTGTGTGTTGACTGATGATAGAAATCTCATTAGTCATGATATGGGATATCAAGTAAAACACATAGGTACTAGTTAGAGAATAGTGTGCCAGACAAAATCACCATGAGAGTGATACATGGAGACCATGGAACGGTAGTCAGATCAACTATCATAGTGATAGTGGTGATTGTGGTTCTTAGACATAAAGTCACTACACTCATCACATGTCGTGCAATGTATTTTAACACAATCCAATGTGACCTTGAATAAGGATCATCATAAGGGTGATGGTCGGGTACGTTGTGATACATGGGGATTGATTGTGAGTGATGTAAATGGGATTTCTCCCTTTTATGGGAGATTGATATCCCGACCACTTGATAAGGATGATTGAGAAATGTATGACCATACTCATGTGACTATAGATATGTGAACTCACATGCATCTCATACATCTTCTCTAGTTCAAGGAACATGGATTGAACTTTGAGTGGATGACAATTTCATGCCTCGAGTTCAATCAGGATATCAGAGACAAAGGAACTATACAACCACAACAACATAGTTCATGGATTGTAGGTTATAGTTGTTCTCTAAGTTTCCAATTACTTGGGTAGCAATGATGTATTTCTAGATACTGTTCAATTCTTATAATGTCAGAAATTGGTTATAGACATTCACTGCCAACATAATTTGGGACCTATAGGGCCACAGTCATAGGATGCACCTAGAATAGGAGTTTACTCATGAATAATTCACTGATAGGGAATTTGATTCGACTGACTCAAGTGTTGAATCGACCAATTCATGTGCCGTGATTACTAAACTTTTTAGGTAATCAATTTAAATAACATTGCCTGAAAATTGGATGAATGGACCTGTGAGTCGACTGACTCAAGTGTCGAGTTAACTGACTCAACTGATGAGTTGACCAACTCAGATTTCCAGTCGACCGACTGGACAATCAATAAGACTAGATCAAGGAATGGTTCTAATGTCATGTTGTGCATTGGTTATTACATTGAAAGCCAATGTGTTTGTGAATGGAAATCATTCCAAACGACCAACTAGAAGTCTAGTCAACCGACTGGGGTGTGAGTCGACTGACTCAAGGGTTGAGTCAACCGATTTGTGATATCCAATATCCATAAATCCATGAAAACCCATCTCTTTGACTACCAGTTGATATGGAGACCTTAACCTTGGACCTCCTATAAAATAGAGGGGTAGTCATAGATTTTAGAAGTAACAACAACAAGCTTTGACAAGCATTGTCCTCTCACAGGTGTGGTAACATGAGAGCCCGAGCAAATGTTACCCGTAAAAGGGAGAGACAACAAGGGAGAACAAGTTAGCACTAGCACATTGACATCAAAGGGAAAACCCCTCCCCGTTGGCTCTAGGAAGAATGTCGAGAAGTTTTAGGTGGTCCACGTGGACTATGTAGAGGCGTGGAGGCTATTGCTACCACACTAGAAGGACAAAAACTACCATGTTGTACTAGGAGGCCATTACTAATAGTTGTCTATATGAATCTTACAAAGAGTGCTCATCAATAGAAAGAGTGATCACTGGACTTGCTCTAGGACCATGTATACTTTTTCAACCCCTTTCCTAAATACATCATTGTTATCATGATCTATTAGTTTAGGATTAGGGCATAATTTCTTTTTGTTTTTGCTACCTTTTCTGCTGCCAGATTTTCCAACACCCTAGCCCATGTTGGGATGCCATATAAGCATCCAACCATGGGACCCTAGGATCAAACCTTCAGATGAGAATCCTAGATACATAGTAGCATGGGTTCGTATCCTAAAATTACCAATCTTTCTGTATCAAATATGAATTATTGAGGAATTTGGAAGCTATATAGGCTCTACTATGCGTGTTGATTCCAAAATAGATATAAAATGATGAGGGAAATTTGCGAGAATTGCAGTTTAACTGGATTCTACCAAACCTATTTCCATAATGGTTCAAGGTGAAAGATATACCCTTAAATATGAAAATACCCCTTCAATCTATATGCACTATGGTTGCCTAGGACATAAAGAACATACATGCATCATCAAAAAACACTCAGAGGTAGCCTCAAACTCGATTGTTGAGACTTCACTAGAATCAATACCACCATTTGGGGACTTCTCGGGATCCATGCATGCAAAGCCTACCTGGAGACAACCAAGGAAAGCAAATCAAGCAACAAGGAAGGTTGTTAACACGACCAACATCAACAACCTTTCCATAGACATTAAAAAAGAAACTAAAATCACTGACCCACATGTTATTAAGTGAGTCACCAAAATTGATTGGAGTCAACAGAAAGAAAAGATGAAAAACTTGAACCAAGAAAAAGTGACTGATAGTAACATGAGCCAAGATTACTCAACATCCCCACAAATATCAGTTGAAAATAGTAAAAATACAGGATCAACAGATAACAATCACGTCGCCACTAAAATCATGGATGAAAATACAATGGTAATCCTAGGAGACCCCAATTCCAACTCACAACCTACTATGTTTTGATTTGGATCTGCATAATAGAATAACAATGCTAGCATCTATGGCGGACATGCACCTCCACAAAAAGTGTGGGTGTACACATCCACAATTGGAAAATCACCCCTGATACCCAGAAGAATGGTCCTAGGAAGTGTGGTAGAAAAACCACCACCAACAAGGTGCTCATAGATGAAATAGGGACGTCTCACCCCACCACCCCCACATCCATTCAAATGATTTGCACATCATGGAATGTGCAAGGTATCTATTAAATAGATACACAAAACACAGTGTGTGACTGCACTACCACTCATTTCATTGACATTCTAGCAGTACTAAACCAAGAATGAATGGTGCTCCTATTGACTCTATAGTCTGCATCCTAGGGTTTGACTACTCACATCGTTTTGAGGCTATATGTTACTCTGGAGGCATATGGGTCATGTGGAAACACTGTACCAACCAGGTTGACATATTAACTATTCATAAATAGTTCATACATTGTCTCATCAACAATGATACTCTGGTGACCTTCGTCTACTCCAACATAAAGAAAAATAAGCATTGCACTCTATGGAGCCATATTTACTCCATTGCAGCTTCTTCAACCCTTCCCTGGGTTGTAATGGGAGATTTCAAGACCATTCTAAATAAATATGAGAGAATAAGTAGTGAATCCTTCAACGTTGGCAGTTGTAGATATTATTCTGATACCCTCTCGTCTGATTAAAGCAAAACAATGGAATAAAGAACATCATTATCATCATCATCTAAGCCTCAATCCCAACTATGTTGGGGTCGGTTACATGGATCCTTCGTTTCCATTCAGCTCTATCATGGGCCATATTCTGATTGAGATGTAGAGATTCAAAATCTCTTATTATAAGCTCATCCCATGTTAATTTAGGCCTTCCTCTTCTTCTATTTATAGTGTTTGGCTCAATAGAACTGCTTCGTATAGGCGCACTAGTAGGTCTGCGTTGCACATGTCCATACCATCTGAGTCGGCCCTCACACAACTTGTCCTCAATGCTCGCCACCCCCACTTTATTCCTGATATAGTCATTTCTCAAGCGATTTTTTCTTATCTTCCCACACATCCATCTCAGCATACGCATTTCAGCCACGTTCATCTTGTTGAGACCTTGTGTCTTCACCACCCAACATTCACTCCCATAGAGCATGGCTGGTCGTATAGCTATTCTATAAAACTTACTTTTTAACCTGAGAGGGATCTTCTGATCGCATAATAATCCACTTGCACTCCTCCATTTCAACCATCCTATAGTGATCCAGTGACAAACATCATTTTGGACATCCCCGTCTATTTGAATAATAGAACCCAAGTAACAAAATTTATCACATCTTCGTATATCTACTCCGTCCAACTTGGATCCATCATTCACACTACGAGATTGGATGAAATTGCAATGCATATACTCAAATTTGCTCCTGCTAACCATCAATCCATTTGATTCCAATGCATTTCTCCAACGTTCAACTTTATCATTCAATCCATCTTTAGTTTCATCAATTAAAACAATATCATAAACAAATAACATACACCAAGGAATATCATCCTGAACATTCTTTGTCAACTCATCCATAACAAGAATGAATAGATATGGGCTGAGTGTGGATCCTTGGTGTACCCCAACTGTGATAGGAAAAGTTGGTGTCTCTCCTCCAGGAGTCTTGACACTTGCAGTAGAGCTATCATACATGTCTTTGATCAAGTCAATGTATTGGATATGCACACCCTTTTTCTTCAAAACCATCCATAACACTTCTTTGGGTACTCAATCATAATCCTTATCTAGATCGATAAACACCATATGAAGATCTCTTTTGCTTTGTCTATACTTCTCCGTAAGCCTCCTTATCACAAAAATAACATCTGTCGTTGATCTTACAGGCATGAAACCAATTTGGTTGTTTGATACTTGCGTTATAGATCTTAACCTCTACTCAATAATCCTATCCCAAAGCTTCATCGTGTGACTCATCAATTTGATACCTATGTAGTTTGTACAACTCTGAACGTCACCTTTGTTCTTGTAGATTGAGACTATATTATTATTTCTCCACTCATCCACATCTTCTTGGTCTTCACGATCTTGTTAAAGGAATAATAATTGAAAGCACAAAATTTTCTCCTTTGCGCTATAGCCAAGAAGCAAAACACTATCGACAAATGTTATACTCAAGCAATCGATAAATGCATCACCCTTCTACAGTAGGATTATAAAAACATTTTGAATCAAGAGGAAGCAGAATGGCAACAAAAATTAAGATGCGACTAGATCACCTTAGGAGGATCCAACATGATGTACTTTCAAGCCTTAGTGAAAATTAAAAGAAGAAAAAACTCAATATCCAAATTAAAATATGATTTAGGTAATTGGAATGAAAATGAGGATGCCCTTTAGAGTCTCATACACACCTATTTTTGTAACCTTCTCAATGTGGGTGATAATACTTACAATACTTCCACGAATGCATCCTACATCGACACCTTTCCTTTTTTATCCACTCAACAGAAACAACATTGCACCATCTAACCTACTGAAGAAGAAATTCTGTCCATCCTTATGAAATGAATGCCATCAAGGCCTATGGGCTGGATGGAATTGACGAATGATTCCTTCAAAAAAAAGTGGCCCCAAATTAAAAGCTCTTTGTGCCGAACCATTACTAAGTATTTGGTAGGTGAGAGAATTCCCATTGAAATGGCCAATTCCACACTGGTCCTCATCCCAAAAGTACCAATTTTTGAGTCATGCAATCATCTGTGTCCTATAGCTTTAAAGAACTTCAACATCAAATTACTCTCTAAAATAGTAGTAGAACACATCAAACCTTATCTAGATGACAAAATTTTCCCTTTTCAATCAAGTTTTATCCTAGGAAGAAGAATCTCAGATAGTATTATACTTGTTCACGAGATCATACACTCCATCACATCAAGAAGCATGTACAATGCAATATGGCCATGAAACTAGACTTGTCTAAAGCCTTTAGTAAAATAAATTGGAAACTCAATAAGGATACTCTTCAAAGAACCAATTTACCTGAGTCTCTGACAAGATTGATAATGAACATCATCACCTTTGGGGAAATTTCTATTGCATGGAAAGGAAGAACACTTCCCCCTTCAAACCCTTGAGAGGATTCTAATAAGAGGACCCTCTATTCCCATACATTTTCATCTTATGTCTTGACATATTGAGCCAAGCCATTGTGGCCGAGGAAGCATCCGGTAGATGGAAACCACCTAAGATTTCAAAGAAAAACTCCTTTACCAATGTTTTCATTGCTGATGCCATCATTCTATTTGGGGAAGCTTCCCTACCTTAGGCTACCACGATCATCAGGACACTGAAAAAAAATCAAACATGCATCAGGTCAAGTCCTATCCATAATACAAAGAAAAATCTCCCATTTTATTCTTCAAGAACACGTACAAAATTACAAGAAGAAGAATATGCAAGAATAACACGAATCACCAAGACACATAACCCGGGGAAGCACCTTGGCATTACTATCCTACACTCAAGATCAAGAAAGTCTACCTATATCCCAATTTCAAATGCCATTAATGCTAGAATCTCTTTTTAGGTAAATCACAATATATCCTTGATAGGGAGAGTTACTCTAGCTCGCTAAGTTCTAATATCCATCCCCTCTTACATCATGCAATCCACTTACCTTCTTATGTCAATATGCAATGACATTGATCACACAACCCACATCTTTGTGTGGGTTCATAAGTACGACAAGAAGAAAATCCACACTATTTCTTGGAAAAAGATGACAGCTTGAAAAGCTAATGGTGGAATAAATATTAGACCAACTCGAACCCAAAATGAGGCACTCCTTTATGAAAATGTTTGAGATTTTATCACACATAGGAACATACACTGGAGAGAGCTTATGCACTCAAAGTACTCTCATATGAAAGATAAGGGAAGTTAAACTGGCTTAAGACTTTGGAAGTTCATACAATCTTATACAAATGCATTGCAACTCATGTTGAATGCGTTATTCTATATGGAATTCCACATCATCTTGGACTGATCAATGGGTTAATGGTTCCAAAATTCCCACCTTGAAGCCCAATAAAGTTGTTCCTGACGACATTATTGATCTCAAAGTAAGCTCAATGGTCAATGAAGGGATGTGGGGTGTCAACTTTCTCACTCATTGGTTTGACGAAGACACCTGTAACAAAATGATTTACATGTTCCCTCTAGTTCCAACAAAAGGGAAGAATGAATGACATCACATCTCTAATCCAAAAGGACCATTTAAGTCTACAATTATATACCAGGACCTCCTTAGAAGTCACAATACAAAAACCCAAGGCTGCTGGAAAAGGATATGGAATCTTCCTATCCCACAACATACATTTTTTCCTCGGAAATCCATGCATGAAGTCCTCCTAAAAAAGTACAATAGAACCATTAGGGGATTTACCTCTAATGATCGATGTCCCAGTTGTAATATCCAAGCATAAAAAACATCACATGTCCTCAAGGATTGTCCCTTTTCCATCAATATCTTAAGACAAATCACCCTTTAGCACGATGTGAGTGTAGGAAATGAATCCTCACTATTGCAGTGGTTTTCAAGTAACACTAGGAAAAAAATATCTTAATTAATCATAAGATGTGGTTTTCTATAACCATAGAATTTCTCTAGAAAGATAGAGATGAGCTTGTTTTCTCCAACAAAACAATATCAACTACTGAAGCTGTTCAAATCCTAAGGAAATAAGTATCCCTCATGACCCATGCTTTTAGTAGTCCCATCCAGAAAATCCAACACACAATTCCTTATGCCTTGTGGTCCAGGCCACCAAAACATGCCCTAAAACTCAATGTTGACACTACACACTTCAAAAGATCAAAATCAGCTAGCATCGACTTCATCTTACGAGATGACATAGGCTATGGATCAACGTAGGGGTTCATAATACCCACACATATGTACTACAGGTGGAGATACAAGCTATCATCAGGAGCATCAAAAATTTCATTAATGAACCAAGAGATATCATAGTAGAATTTGATAGTCTCATGACATGCAAAATCTTAACCAATACTATCATGAAACTAATGCACTTCAAGTCGTTCTACTAGGAACTTCAAATGCTTACTCACTTTGAAGAAAAAACTCACCATCACCCACAAGAAGACGTCTTCCTAATAAGACTATGGATGCCCTTGCAAAGTGGTCAACTAAGAACAACATTGTGTATCGTGTATAACCTGAATGTCCTGAACTCATCCCCATAACATATGAGAAAGAGCTTCAAACATCCTTTTCCATTGTAAGTAAAATGGTACCTACTAATCAAGGGAAGATTTAATAAACTATAGCTTGGGAAAAAATGTCATGACATAAAAAATGAGTACTATACCAAAAAAGTTGCATGCAAACACTCATTCTTGGGTTAGCATGCTACTTAAAAAATGAGTATTGTCTCTAAAATGCATGTAAATCCCATGCCCACTTCCTAAGAATCTGATAGAATTTCAAGAATGATGATAGGGCCCACATATTAGTAGTGGCATCATCGTGCACCACTCATTCCTTTAAAGACCATTTTTTCTGAGGACTCAAATCCTTGGATGTTACAATGCAGTGTTCATTTTTATATTATGTATTTTTTTTACAAAAGTATGTCAACATTAATATTGTTTAATGTATTTTTGTAAGGATTCTAATGGGGTTTTATTTTGCCAAATAATTCATTACGGATTGAAATATATAAGAAAAATGAGTTTCTCTCCCCTATTTTTTCTCTCTCATTCTTTTTCCTCAAGTAACCTATCTCCTCTCACTTTTCGTGTCAGGTACCAAAACACCAACTACGATTGGCTCCAACTTTTGGGAAGGCCGATAGTGGAGTTGATAATGGTCGAGCCACATTAAGGCATGGGGGCATGTGGCCTACCCAAGACTAGTAATTGCATGCTCATCACCATGGAAGAGCCCAAACTCCAAAGAGAAAATAAGTGTAGTGGCCTACTCAATATCAACAATTCTAGTCTTGTGTAAATGGGGCCCCTATTTAGAATGTATGGCTCCACCATTACAAGTTGATGTATGAAAAGAGGTATAGATCGACTGATGGTGATAATTTTTCTTATAACAAAAAGAACTCAAATCCCCTTGAAACGATAGCCTATCTATACTATGATTACTAATTGGAACCATATTCCACAAATATCTTAATGTTGCATACACCATTTAACATCCATTTAGAATACAATTGTTTTTACCCATAGTCTAATGCCATCACAACTTTGATGTTGGACCTAGATGGGTCGGTGCCCATGTTGGCAGTTGTCACATGCATGTGTTGGTGTATATGACCTAGAAGCCAATCATAAGATGATGTCTATAGGAATATTTTGTACTTTTAATTTGATTTATAAAGTCAATTCCAATTTATTATTGCACATTTAATTACTGCAATATGAATGTACATAACACATTTCCTTAGAATGTCTGGTTCAGTCCCATGGGACTTCAAGTATGTTACTTGAACATGAGATCCTAATTGATACTAAGAATTATATTCTTAAATGTCCCTAGTCAAGTATTATTGAGGATTGGATAACAATAATATATGTGAGAATAATATGTGCGGTGAATGATGATCATATTTCATGGGTCATAGGTATTGGATACCAAGTCAGACACATAGATACTTGTTGAATAACCAATGTACTGAACAAACCTACCTTGAGAGTGATTCATGGACTGTTCTATGAAAGTCATAATCTCCTCTCAAATGCAACAATTGTGTTGTGGTCCGTTGACTCAAAGTCACTAAAATAATGATATGACAATCACTATGATTTGACACTACCCAACATGATCTTGAAGAAGGTTTCTATAAAGATAGTGA
Organism: Alisma plantago-aquatica; assembly: GCA_963693085.1. NCBI lineage: Eukaryota > Viridiplantae > Streptophyta > Magnoliopsida > Alismatales > Alismataceae > Alisma > Alisma plantago-aquatica. The sequence goes on along the minus strand of OY856412.1, from coordinate 444,655,862 downwards.
TTGGGTGTGATGAGATTCATGCATTGTGAGTGATGTAGAATGAATTTTTTCCTCCCATATAATGAGAGAAATATCAAATGCCTCTTGATAAGTGTGACTAGAGAAAAGCATGGCCATGCTTGTGTGAGTTAGCATATGATACTGGGCTCATGTGTATCTTGTTAGTCTACTTGAAGCTCGAGGAGATTCAATTGAACGTAATGAGGATGAAATGTACATGCCTATAGTTCAATCTAGCTATCTATAATAAAAGGATTATACAACATGGTAACACCGATCATTGATGGTTTTGTCTTGTCTGACTAATCCTACTAAAATGATGTGTATGTAGACATCGATCATTGCTTATGGATCTTAATATTGATTAGTGAATCCATTGCTAATGTAGTATGGTCCCGATAGGGTCACACACATAGAGATAGCTGGAAAAAAGGCTGAATTGAACTATATTGTAATTGTTATAATAAATGTAGAGACCTGAAAGTAAGTTTTGAGGACCTGAATAAAATTTGGACCTAGACTTAAGAAATTAGTTTCTATACGTCAGGGAGTCCACACCCTGGCTGAACAAAATTTTGAAAATCTTGACTTACCAGTCCTCTACGTATATGATATGAGAGGAGGCCTTCAAGGAACACACTTATATTCTCTCATTGTTGCATTCAAGGATTGAGAAATCCTAAGAGTAACTTAGAGAGAGAAAGAGGGAGAGGAGGAGACTAGGAACTTTAACCATATTTGAGCACTCACGTGGCTTCTATAAAGATGAGTTTGCAGAGAGAATTCATCTCTGAGGAAGATCTTCATTGGCAACACGTGAATCAAGGTGATGGTGTGATAACACCAAAATTTAGGCATTTATGCTGAGAATTTGTTCATAGTTTTGTGCTGATTATAGCCTTAATGTCCCCAAAATAACTCTAGATTCCTATCTTTTAGTACTTCATATATTTTTGATCAACTAGCCAATTTTGGGACATGTAGGCACCAAATTTGAAAAGACATTGGTTCTCCAAGTTTTATCCCCTTGACCCAGTCGGGCCCATCCTGGCACGGTCGGGATGGGAACAAAAGTAATGACCGCTACACCCGTTTCAACCACAACATCTGTAGAGACTGCTAGGAATACAACTATAGTGACCGCTACAACTCCCAAGCTATAGCGATCACTACAACCACAACTGCTGCAAGACTGTAGTGACCACTACACTTAGCACGACCATGCCGAGCCCTACATGGTCGAGCTGAGGTCAAGGTGTAGTGACCGCTACACTAGTTGTGACCGCTATAGGGTGTTTTGACTGCTACACTCGTTGCAACCACTATAGGGCTTCGTAAGTGCTACACTAGTTTTGACCGTAACAGGAAGCGACCATGACCAAATCTCCCCCATTGTGACCAAGATGCCCCACACGGTCAAGCCAGCCCCCAACACGGCTGGGCCAGGAAGAGTTTCAGCTCTGTTTCGACCACTACAAGGTGTTTCAACCACTTATACTGCCTACCACTATAAATGCCCACCCTTCACGACCAAAGAGAGGGTTCCGATACTTTTTGGATCCTAGATCCCCGTGGGAGAGTTCTAAGATCTAAAAGGGCTGAAGTTCCTATCCTACATCTATCTCTTCAGTTTTCTTCTATCCACCATCATTTTCCACCACCTTTCGTTCACTTCCCACCATTCCCAGCCATCTTCCACCTCCCTACACCCACCAAGCTGCTGTTTGGGGTGGAATCGAAGAGAAAGGAGGCCAAAGAGTTCAAAAGGCCAAGGAGTATGACCCAAAGATGAGATCTAGCTCATATGAAGGTTAAGGAGTGAGAGAGACCTCTCCTCTACATGCTAAGTCTCTTCTTCTTCTCCTTTCTTCTACTATTCTCTTTAGTTTCTATACAAATGATGTTCTTCCATCTTTGTTTGGTGTGAAATATACTTGTCCATGGCTGGTTGAGTCCTTCTTGGCTATGTAGCTCATTTTGGGTATGTTTATGTATTTTTACCTTAAGCAAGTAGTTTTTTTCCTGATCTAGTATGTTTTTATTCTATCTTCTCTTTCTAGTTACAATTGCTAGTTTGGTTGATCAATTTCTTGCATGAACTTCTATTTTTTCCTACATCGAGAGATTTGTTGTAGAAATAGATACAAGAATATGGTTTGAATCATAAACTAACGGAGAATGGTTCAAGGTGATTTGTGCAGAACCAGAGACCCGGGCACCATTGGGCCTAGCCCGACATAGTCGGGCCACTACCAAGTTCTGCCAAGATCACATATGTTCCTAGCATCTCAGAATATTCTAGACCTGAGAGGGTATCTAGAATATTCTAGTGTGTTTATTTTTCATCCTCAATAGAGGTTTCATATCATTGATAGGTTATAGTCACACTGCGTGAAAGCGAGTGGGATGACCGCCCACAGGTACATATACCACAATACATACTATGTTTAGATGTAGGTTGCTTGTTGAGGTATTCGAGGGTTGTCTACGCCCGAGAATGAGTGCATAGACTGCCCAACTTATGGTTACACATGCAATAACTCCTTCTCTTTGATTAGTAGAATTTGACTGCCTCTGTTTTGTTTTCTTTACTTTGTTTTGTTTTCTTTTGTTTCATGACATTTTGCTTGATTAGTTCTAGTTCCAAACTCTTATCAACTATTAGATTGTCTTAACTGACTCAAGAGCGAGATCTTAAGTGTCCTAAACATATCCACATCCATGTATTTGACCCCATATATCTACTTTGACACCATATTAAAGTTTTGGGGGTCCTTGAAGGTTTCATGTTATAAATTTAAAGTCTGATTATCCTTTGGGATCACACCTCTACTTTTGGAGCACACGCCCATGGACAATCAACTTTTGGCACCATTGTTGGGGATGTGATTTTCCACATTTAAACATCCAAAGATTTTGTTATGTCATCCATAAGCCTCCATGGATCTCGCTTCCACAAGACAAGTTATCTTTTCTACCTGTCCTCATGAATTTTTTCGCACTCCTGTTTGCTGGCTAATAATTGATAGTCGTGCACTACAACTAGTCGAGCTATACTCACCCCACCACCATCATTACCGGATGTCTCAACAAACAAAATTGTTGATCAACCCTTAACCTTTGGTTCAACGTGGGATCAAGAACTGATTAGAGTAGTGGATATAGCTAGAGAAAGTGTCGATGCTCTAGCCCCCTACTTAGCTCCCCATCTCCAGGAACAAGACGATCCGCTTCAACCACTAATAGAAAATCAGGATCATAATTTTCAAGTAGCCACCAAGATCGCAGATTGCAATAGAAGCATACTTCAAACTATTGAACTAGGATTCATCTCAAAGCACCAGTTTGATATAGTGAATTCCCAACATAAGTGTATGGTAGAATTAATAGATCTTGAAATCATTGCTGCTCAAGTACAACATCTCATGATAAGGATGTTGAACAAGACATGAGGCTTCAAGAGATCATTGATTTGGTTACCATACAATTGCAAAATCCATCACACAACCATGAAGATTATAGTCATCAAAACCATTCCATTGGGCCTGAAATAGAGTTTTCCTCACTATCCTATTCAGACCATTAATTGGATTCTCTAAGATTTTTCTATGAAGACCAACCCACCTGGGGAAGCCATTCATTTTATCCAGATGATTCAGCTAATCAACCAACGGAAGATACACGCCACACACATGAATGGTTATATGATGATGATGACTATAATCCCCACTAGGACAGTCAAATGACCTCACATCAGGAAGGACAATTTGAGGATCTTGAATCAGACATTGACCCAGAACATGGTGATATCTCTCATATCGAGACTTGCCACTTTGCTTTGAGTAGTACACCATCCATGGTTTGGAAAATTTTGTTTAATGAGGAGGATGGCAACTATTGATCTCAGTGGAGCAAGTATGCTGATGACAATGAATTGGAGCGCCATGAGCCGACATTGTCCACAATCCATTTTAAAGGAAAAGTTAACATAAAGGGAGCAGGATGGACAATCCACTACAACATGGCTTCTGAGCATGAAGATACCCCTGAACCTATCGCATGTGACAACCTCTGGGTGGTAGAACCACAAATAGAGATTCACCCGTGGGTGCTTCTTGTTCAGAAAATGATTGGATGATTCGAATTGTACATGAGAATTCACCCGAGCATCCAACCTCAACTTTCAAAGTGGAGAGAGAAGAGAGGAGACTTTTAGAAAACTCTCAACCCCTCTCCATCTCATCATGTGTTGACATCCTAGGGTCTGCCTATTCAGATTCATACATCCAAGGGTACCTTGAGGATGCCTTGTTAAGGAATTGTTTCAGTGTAGGTCAAGTCAATCCCAACACAAAGATGATTTCACCGAGTCACCAGATTTTGTTCCCTTTCTTTAGATTCAGAAGGGAGGATTTTATTCTACTCCTACATGGTGGACCCCATCGGAAACATAGCTAACGTGGATCCTAAAACTATAGATTTGGGATCTAAGTATAGAAGTTATGAGGCAGCCACACCCATTACCTACACAATATTTCTTCATTTATTTTTTTGCATAATAAAGTTAATTCAACTATAGTTTTATTTTCCCTTCCTATTTAGTTTTAAATTTCTCTTGCATCACATTTAGATTTTCTTTATATAAATTGCATGCATTTCTTGTTTTACCACCTCGACAACAGCTACGGTACTACCTTTACAAAAAAAAGTAAAGTATGAATTGACTTATCTTTATTTGAATATGTCAGAGATCAAAATTTGTAATTATGCACTGCTTCTCTGATTTTCCCGCCTCGTTTTCTGCCAGTACGAACGCGATATCCGGTTAACATGGGATATGAATGACTGGGCCAACTATGGCACGATTGGACCAAGGCTGACACAGTCGGGCGCATCCCATATTTTTGTTGGGATTTCCAGCATTCAATCAACGGTCAAAAGACCTAATGTTGGATGATTTTTCAATTTCTATTCCTCCTGGCATGACTGAGCCCTATTACGCCCGATCGTGCTGACTGCGCGATAATCGATAGACCACTTTACGCATGCAGACCATGGTTAACGGTCAAAAGTGAGTCAAACCAACATCTTTTTTGGCCTGACTGACTAATGTATCCCCATTTTCCCGCCTTTGATCACTTTTTTCACTGTTGGCCGATTTCTCCGCCTTTCCCGCCACACCGGCACGGCCGGGCCAAGCCTAGTGTGGTACGCTTTGCCCTATAAATAACCGCAGGACGATCCATTCTTCCCAACACCATCCTCCGGATCTCCTTCTCGCCCTAGCAAAACCAATGCACCGACGCCGCCGTTTTCCCTATTTTCCCTGCCTCCTCCACCAATTCGGTGCCACAACAGCAGATTTGGCACCACAATAGTAGATCCGGCACTGTAACAATGACAACACCACCAGCGTTGCCACTCTACCACCCCTTTCGCGCGCTGCCATAGTAGTACGTAGCAGAAAGCAGCAACATGATGCAAGCCACTGTAGCAGCAAACGACAGTAGCAAGCCACACCTCCACCCGCGTCATCACCCCCCCTCCCGCTAAGTTGTTATTTTTCCTTGCCGCCTCCACCAGATGTATTCACCTTCATGCCGACCCAACCATGCCAGTCCTCGACCCGTTCGAGCGTAGTGTCGGTAGCGGCACCCCGAATACCGTCACCACCATGACAACCCCCCGCCTCGGCCCGCCCATGCCATGACCAACACGGTCGTTCTAGGAGTCAGCGAAACCAAGCATCACAGACCCCGCACGAGGGCCCCAACCACTGTGCCCGCACCAGGCCGATCGTGCGGAGCTCCACCAGTAGCGACAAACAACATCACTAGCAGCAGCAACAACAAAAGCCCACCTGCCTGACCGTGTCCCCTTTAGCACGGTCGTGCCCGGTAGAATCAGGATCAACACCACAAATCAGCACGCCATGGACATGATGTTTCACAAATTCAAACAAACAATATTGCGCAAGAAAGGAGAAGGGAGCTCCTTCCCACCAGCGGGTCACAACAGTCATTATCCACCCCAATCCACGTGAATGACGAACCAAACGTACAAGGACAAATCGATGCGCTCAACATCAACATGGTTCAGTTCGCACAAGTCTGACTCGAACTACTGTCACATGTCAGTCACACTGATGGATACTCACAATGGAAAATCTTTGGAGGAGGACTCCAGTGAAGTGTGGTCTAGGTCACACTAGGATACCGGATTGCACACTTCTACCATCCATTAGGAGGGCCCATCACGAGGAGCATCATACTAAGCCTCGTCAGTAGAAGATCAACGTCGAGACTCAGTAGAGCGAGCAACATCCTTACACATTTTGAGTTCATCATGAGACTCAACCCACTCCAGAAGACCCAGGCTGACTCCCATTGATGAACACTAGAGTGTCATCCCTGAGCCTTCATTCTAGAATATGAAGCAGTAGCAACTATTAGATGCCCTGAATAAGGACAAACACAGACTCATGAGCGTGAGATATGCTGACTCGATTAGCCACACTCATCAAACTCGACATATAGGCCCAAGTCGACATGTATCTGGTAGTAGTAGGCCTCGACGTCCTTGCCTACTTACAGTGCAACGCCTATCATAAACTCACATGTGAGTTCTACGCCATGTTGGAGCCTCCCAAGGACCACCATCATAGGATAATGCACTTCTGCTTGCTGAATCAGAGTCGTCATATCAATGAAGACTAGCTTAATAGCTAACTGTCATGATCGACAGAAGACTATGTCGAGATGTCCCGGGTGCGATTGGAGTCTAGAGACATCGATTTCGATCCCTCGAGGCTTGGAAGATGCTTACTGGAGAGGATAACTACGTCGCCAGAGCTGCCAAAGCTTCGTACGTCCACAACCCGACACCTCATTATCTACACTGGGTGATCTTGAACTACATCCTGAAGAAGCAGGATAGTCTGGGTGCAGTCAGCATGGTTCACTTCTACATTATGTGGTGTACAGTAATAGGAAGAAAAGTGAATGTGGGGAACTTCATCATTCACCTCTTTCATAACTCATTCAAGAAGCAGGTGAACTTTGTGCCAATGTCCAACATTGTCACATTCATGGCACGTCACCTTGGGATCAATGATGACCAACTGGAGCTAATGAAGGACAAGGTTGAGTGGTCCAAGCTGGACTTGGATCACTTAATATGATTAACTGTGATCAAAGACAACATCAAAGGATATCTTTATGTCTTTAGTCACAACAGGCACAGAGTACTATTGCCTACAAATGCAGAGTTCACGTGTCAGATTGTAGTCTTGGATGTCTCTCTCCTAGACGCTCAGGGCAATGTTCGTCAGGCAAGCGACAACAGGAGCATCTTCTTCAGCATCACCAGTGCCAGAAACTCATGAGACTGAATATCAGATGTGGGAAACCTTCCATAACATCCCATATTAGGGAGGGCCCTATACCGAGATGCCTTCAGTGGATTATCAACAGTCTCCTCAGTAGGACCAATATGCCCCAAATTGAGATTTGGGGCACCTTAATGAGTTTATAATAGATTTTAGGGCTGATTCCAACAGACAGTTCGATGCGCTGGAGCAAGATGTGTAGTACCTTAGATAGAGGTTTGATACAATCTTCCCTTCACCACCTCCTTCATCTTTTTAGCAGCCATTCCAACAACCCTTCCATCTGTTCTACCAGCCGCCCCTGGACTTTGGACAATCATTCCAGTTTCTTCAGGGGATGTACCAAGACTATGAGAATCCACTAGATAGCATCGATGATCTGAACCAGTATATAAATAGTGACTACCAGTAGCAGTTGCGTTTAACACCATCTAGAGTTTGAAATTTACTCGAGGACGAGCAAAATTTTAAGCTTGGGGTGGTTGGTAGGGTGTACCACCCTCTATCTTCCGCTTTCCATTCATGCATGCATGTTTATTTTCCACGTCCCTTGCATTTAGCATAAATTTCAGCTTCGTAGGACTTCATTTCATAATTTGTATCTTTGCAATTAAGACTATGCAATCCAAATCTTAGAATTAAATGTTCAATTTTATGCCTAAATGAGCTATTTTCATCTTAAATTGCTTGATCACTTGTTTGACTAGTTCTTTGACTCTTTCCTTATGTTTGACAATTAAATATAAGGTTATATACCTTTTTCATAGCTTAAAACATTATTCTCTTGCTCTATGTTGTGAATGACAAACCCATGATTTGGAACCATTGAAAAGAGCTAGAGTTTGATAAAGACTCCAAGCCATGTTGTTTATGAACTTGCCTCTATTCCAAGGATCCTTAAATCATAATTACAACCTTTCACATAGGTGTCAAGCAGATAATGATGAGTTTTGAGCTATAATCAAGTAGAATTGTTTTTCCTTGATGGTCTACGCGTCCTATCACCTTAGATTGAGTCAAAAAGATGAAAATTATTTTTTTTTGCAAAAAGAGGCTTGGCTGCCCAAAAATCCCAAAAATATCAGAATATTTCTCCCCAGGCCTATAAATTAGAATGCAGAGAATAAAATCCCGAGTGTGAATAAATGAGCATTATTTTCTATTATAGGAGAGTTGAGGATGGTGCCCAGCCAGTGTATTACTGCTCTCATTAACGCGGGAATATCATGCCTGGTAGTGTTACCCCGAAGGCTCATTAGAGAATCACTAGGAACCCCTAAGAGACCTATGAGATCATCCCAGTATCAGGGGTGGTCCAAGCACAGTACGAGGAGTTTGTCTCAGTGCTTTGGGCCAACTGGCTTAGACTGTAGGGACTGCTGTTCGTTACATGGACCAACCTGACACAGATTAAGATCCTCAGAAGTCATTAGAGTCTCTTTTCTTTTTGTTTCTTCTTAGGACCTGAATAAGTGTGAGACACGTTGTTCCTGACTGACCTATATGAATACATGATATATAACTCATCACTCATCACCCACGGGGTCGCCTATGCGATAATGCTTTAATGTTGAACTATTATGATTCAAACCCTCATGAGTATCGAAAAAGTTGCAAAAATTTTCTTGATCTTGCCTAGACACTCTTTAATCCTACTTTAGCAGGATGTGCTCAATTGGTGGGGGTTTGCTCTAAAATAACATGGGAATTTATGTTTTAAACTGTTTTAGTTAAACCTTAGCATTTATTGCCACCTTAATTTGGATGTTATATTTTTTTATTCTCAAAGAACAGTCTTGCTTGAGGACAAATAAGGGTTTAAACTTGGGGTGGTTGACAACACCCAAATTTAGGAATTTATGCTGAGCATTTCTTCATAGTTCTATGTTGATTATAGCCTTAATATGCCCAAAATAACTCTAGATTATTATCCTTTAGTAATTTATATCTTTTACTAAACTAGACAATTTTGGGACATGCAGGCACCAAACTAAAAAAGACATCAATTCTCCAAGTTTTCTCCCCTCAGCTCAATTAGGCCCAGCTCGACACAGTCGGGCCAAGAATAAAAATAACGAACAATATGTCCGTTTCGATCACAATATCCTTAGTGACCTCTACGACTACAAATGTAGTGACCGCTATGACCCCCAAGCTATAGAGACCGCTACAATCACAACCGTTGCAAGACTATAATGACTGCTACACTCGACACAGTTGTGCCGAACCCAACATAGTGGGGATGAGGTCAAGGTGTAGCGACCGCTACACTAGTCACGACCGCTATAGGGTGTTTCGACCGCTACACTCATCACGACCACTATAGGGCTTCGTGACCGCTACACTCATTTTGACAGTATCATGAAGCAACTGTGACTGAATCTCCCCCGCTATGACTGAGACGCTCGACACGGTCAGGCTGGGGAGAGGTTCAACTCTATTTTGACCTCTACAAGGTGTTTTGACCACTTATTATGTGTACCACTATAAATACCCACCTTCGTGACCAAAGAGAGGGTTTTGATACTTTTTGGTTCCCAGAGCCCCGTGGGAGAGATCCAAGGTCTGAAAGGGATGAAGTGCTCATCCTACATCCATCTCTTCAATTTTCTTCCATCCACCATCATTTTTCACCACCACTCATCCACTTCCCACCATTCCCAATCATCTTCCACCTCCATACACCCACCAAGCTACTATTTGGAGAGGAATCGAAGAGAAAGGAGGCCAAAGAATTCAAAAGACCAAGGAGGAGGACCCAAAAATGAGATCCAACCCATACAGAGGCTAAGGAGCAAGAGCCACCTTTCCTCTGTGGGCTTAATCTCTTATTCTTCTCCTTTCTTCTACAATTCTCTTTAATTTTTGTACAAATGATGTTCTTCCATCTTTGTTCAGTGCCAACTATGCTTGTCCATATCTAGTTAAGCTCCTTCTTGTCTATGCAACCTATTTTGTGCATGTTCATGTACTTATACCGTAAGAAAGTAGTTATATTCCAGATCTAGTATGTTTTCTATTCTATTTTCTCTTTCTGGTTATGATTGCTAGTTTGGTTGATCTCTTTCTTGTTTGAACTTCTAATTTTGCCTACATTGAGAGATCTGTTTTAGAAATAGATAAGAGAAGATGGTTTGGATTGTAATATGAAAAGAGAATGGTTCAAGGTGATCTATACAGAACCAAAGACCTGGGCACGTCCGGGCCCAGCCCGACAAGGTCAGGCCCACTACCAGGTTCCGCCCAGATCACATCTGTTCCTAGAATCTTAGAATATTCTAGACCTTAGAGGGTATCGAGAATATTCTAGGTTGTTGATTTGTCATCCTCGAGAGAGGTTTCATATCCTTTACGAGCTATAGTCACACTACATGAAAGTGAGTGGGATGACCCCTCATAGGTACAAATACCACAGTGCGAACTATGTTTGGATGTAGGTTTCTTGCTGAGGTGTTTGAGGATTGTCTACGCTCAAGAACGGGTGCATAGACTGCCCAACTTGTGGTTACATAGATAGGAACTCCTTCTCTTTGATAAGTAGAATCCGACAAACACTATTTTGTTTTCTTTACTTTGTTTTGTTTTGTTTCGTGACATTTTGCTAGACTAGTTCTAGTTCCAAACTCTTATCAACTATCAGATTGGCTTAACTGACTTAAGAGAGAGATCTTAAGCATCCTAAACATACCTACATCCCTGTGTTTGACCCCATATATCTACTTTGACCCTGTATTAAAGTTGCAGGGGTCATTGAAGGTTTCAGGTTATAAATTTAAATTCTGATTATCCTTTGGGATCACACCTCCACTTTTGGAGCAAGCACCTAGGGCCGATCATGGTGGAACAATGCAATATTCCATAGGGGTGGAAAGTAGAAATAAGTGATCCTTCAAACATGAAAAATTAGGAGAAGGTTTCCCCAGTGATGTCTTATGATCCACCACCTAGGGCACACACCTGAAAGAGAGAATCTCTTTGACAAAACAACACGATCCCCTACACACATGCATGAAGGAATAGTGCATACATCATAGGTGAATTTGGAGTTAGATCTTGGGTCAACAAAGACATCTCTATGGCTTTGGGATATCAAGAATAAGATGAACCTTGTATTTACAAGAAGGTTAGTAGAAGCAAATTGTATTTCTCATATTATATATGGATGTCATATTGTTGATTGAAATTGACAAACATAGTCTACAAATTGTTAAGACTTGATAGGTAAATATCTTCACCATGAATGATTAAGGGTAAGCATCTTATATTCTAGTAATAAAGATCTATAGAGAGAGATCTAGAAGGCTTCTTGGCTTAATCTAGAGTACATACATTGACAAGGTGTAGAAAAGGTTTACCATGTAGGATTCTAAGAGAGGAAGCTTAACCATGTATCATGGAATAAGGATCTATAGATCCTAATGTCATAGCTCTTTGGAAGAGAGGGAACACATGAATAAGATCTGTATTCATCTAAAATTGGATATATCATGTATGCAATGTTATGTACATGCCATGATGTCTCATATACTTTGAACATGATGAGACAATACCAGTAAGATCTCAATGAAGGTCATTAGTTTTGTTTTATAATATCTTTAAAAACTTGAGAAGAACAAGGGACCAATTCTTGGTATATCGAGGTGTAGAAGATCTACTTGTAAAGATTTTAACCGATACAAGCTTACAAAATAAAAATGACGATCATCAATAACAAAAAGAATTCATGTTTTACCTAAATGGCAGATATGTATGTTGGAAGCATTTCAAGCAAGAGACAATGGTGGATTTACAATATATTTTAGCATGCAATGTAGTAAAGAAATCCTTCTGGATCAAGAAGTTCATTAGTGAACTTTAAGTGGTTCCAACCATGCTTCACTCTAACGACAATGAAGACATTACACATGTTAAAGAAATCAGATTGCATCAACATTCCAAGCACATGTTATGGTGGTATCATCTGATACAATAGATCATATAATGAGGATACACAAGGATATATAGAGTACCAACTAAATGTAATTTTGATCCCTTGATAAATTTAGTTTCACAGGAGAAGCACGATGGTCATGTTTAATAACTTGAAATTTGATAAATGATTGTTTGTCTCTATTCCAAGTGGGAGATTGTTAGTTGTATGCCCTAAAAGCAATCTAAAAATATTGTAATGGGATTCATTATATATGATTTGATTATTAATAAAAGGCAATTCTACTTATTTTGTTTGTTTTAGTATAGTAACAACAAATTAATGAACAATATCCTAAAAATTTTGTAAGCTGATGGCATGTGCTATGGGTTGAGGACATGTACATCAGATCATATGTATACTCAAGAGTTCTCATTATTGTTATGTCCATAGTCAATTTTTTATTTTGGATATTATGGGACAACAACAACTCAAAAGACTAATGTATGCGTTGCATGATGACTATGTCTCTTTATTCATAATATTAGATAATAAATTCATATACATGGGTACTTATTAGATAACAGGCTATATTGGACATACCCATATTTTGAATGAAACACGGAAACCATGTCATGACAAACATAGTCATGTCTCAATGTTACAATGGTGACTATAATCTTTAGACCTAAAGTGAGTACAATGATCACATATTGTCATGTGTACCTTAACACTATCGAATGTGACTATAATAAGGGTTGGTATATAGGTAGTGATTTGGTGCATGGTGACACTTTTGGATTGTTGTGAGTGATGTAGATGACATTTGTCCCTCCATTGGTGTAGTATCTTGGCAAGTTTATAAGTGAGACTAGGAAATGCATGAGCTTGCTCATGCGAGTCAATATGTGGTATTCATCTCACACAATCACAATGATATACTCTAGTTCAAAAGAAAATAGATTCAACGATAAGAATATGACAAATACATGTGTTGGTTTGAATCAAGATATCTATGACAACAGATTTATATGGTCATGGTAACAATGATCACTTAAATGTGAAAGTTTTTCTCAGTTTATTCCAATTACTTGTGTAGCAATGACATATGTGCTTTTGTATAACTTTCTTTGATTGTGAGGTTATGAACATCACTCCATGTAATGTGGAACCTACACAGTCACACACATAAGGATGCATAAGGAAATCAAAATTTAGAATCAAACATATGATTTGATGGTTCTTTATTTTATACATGGTAATTTCTTTCCCAGTCAGTCGATTGGGTAAGCTAGACAGTCAATTGGATGGTTTTAATCAATCAATCTATTGGTTGTCAAATTATTAATTGACTACCACTTTGAAAAAGTGGCTAGTTGGATGACTAGATAAACTAGTCTTTTCATAGGATTGAAATCATGAAACAACAAGGAATACAAGACTTGTTCGATTTGGAATAATTTTTGTCAATTGGATCATACAAGGACTAGCAAAGTGGTCAACTGAGTTAGCCAACCATTCAACTAGCAACCAGATAAACAAACCTATTGATTGGGAAGTCTCGTAGAAAATTCTATTTTGGGTTGCAATTAGGAACGAGATTGGATTTTTGTGAAATTCAAGCACATGACTCTCCTATATAAATGGGCAGACATTCAAAGGGAGACATGTACATTAAGATACAACTTTTTAAATAGTTTTTCCTCTTGGAGAGAGAAAACTCATTATAGGAAAAAAAACATGCAATACGGGAGAAGGGAAGTGAGCGAGGCCAGCACATTGACAACTTTGAGTTTTGATTCCTCATAGAGGCCAAGGTGCCCGTATCCACTTGGATGATGTAGAGATTGATGGCCTTGGGCAGAGTCTTAAGAACAAGCTAATTCTACAATGAGAAGAAAATGTGTTGTGACGATAAGGTAGAGACAACAACTATGACTTTGGAACTGGATCCAAAAATGCAAGTTATACACTGATATAAGATGTGTCTAGTTGTTGGAAAACTAGTGTGCACCATGGTATATTATGCAAGAATATCAAGGTGGAAAATGTAGTGTATAATTTTTTTGCTAAGAATTCTTCAAGAATGATTCATCCAGTGCAACAAAACCACATTAGGGTTTACATATTTATACCTTATTGTAGAAGAGGTTCCAATAATTCAACTTGTAATGCTCTGTGTAGGTCTGGACCCCCCAATCTATTTCTTTCTTAAATTTTATCAGATCAACAATCAGAACCCCTTTCGAGTGTCTCTGGTACTTTGAGAATTCCTTGGGATGCCTATAACAAATTGTTAGTTTGTGTCTAATCACAAAAATCTACTGGTAATTATGTTTGGCAGATTGTTATATTTCGTTGGTGATTTGCGATCCCAAGGTAAAAAAGTTGGCTTTGTTGACCCCATATCTGATCCCAAACTTGACTCATGAGGATTGCACTATACAGTGGTGGACGTGTGTGGTGAATCATGATGATATGTTGTGGAGATATTCTCTTGGATCTGTGTTCCTAGCAGATTGTGATGTTCCACCATGGAGACCTTCTCCTCAATTTGCTTGTCTAGTGGATTGCATCGTTCCGCCATCAATGCCTGTGATGTAATGTTTCATTTGGCCGTCACCTCAATTTCTGTGTCATCAACAAATATCTTTGTATGGAATGAAGTCATTGTTTGAACTTGTCTCCACAACATCCATGTGAGTGCTCGAAGATAATCAAATTTCTATTCTCCTGCTCTCCCTCTTTCTCTTTTAGAGTTGCTCTAAGGGTTTCTCAAACCTTGGAGGTGACAATGAGAAGATCTAGGTGTGTGTCCCCTAAAGGCCTCCTCTCATATCATATATAGAGGAGTGGAGAGTTAGGGTTTCATAGACCTATTTGGCCAGGCTGTGGACCCCTGACTTTTTGAAACTTATTTCTCAAGTCTAAACTACTTTACTAGGGACGTTTTAAGAATATTGTTCTTATCATCCATTAAGATCTCATGTTCAAGTCATGTAATTGAAGTCCCATGGTTTTGACCAATTATTCTATGAACATTTATCATGTACATTAATATTTTAGTTATCAAATGTGCATCAATATATTAGAATTGCCTTTATTAATAAAATTAAAAGTACAAAAATCCTTATAACCATCATCTAATGATTGGCTCCTAGGGCATATGCACCAATAGTCTCCCAGTGTCACTAAAACCAATCACTTGTGTATATAATACCAAGCGATCCAACATGACCATCATGCTTATTTTGTGTTAACACCTTTGTCAAGGGATAAAAAATATTGCTCTTTGTATGTACCATGCTAATCCGTAAATCCTCTCACTCAAGGATCTCTCATATGGGATGGAATATGCTAGGAATATTGATGCGACCTATGTTCCTTGGTTTGTGTGATAGACCCATTGTTTTCATAGTATAGTGCAACTGTATCACCAATGTTGGAAACAACTCCAAGTTTTCTGATGAACTTGTTCATCCATACATCTTCCTTAGAAACATCAGATATAGAAATATTTTTTCTTCTATTTTAGATTCATTACCATTGATCCAATTGACGACACCACAGTTAAGGCAAAACACATAACTAGGTTGTGATCCATAATTATTTTTGTTGGCTTGGAAGTTTGCATTTGTGTAAACCCTTACAACCATCTCTTCCTCACCTCTACATGTCAATAAAGCATCCTTAGTTCTTCTCAAGTACTTAAGGATGTTCTCCACTATAGTCCAATGACCTTCACTTAGGTTTCCCTGGTATCTGTTCATGATGCTCAAGGCATATGAGACGTTTTTTATGTGTACATTGTTGGTATGTATGCAAAGAGATCCAGTAATACGATTATTGTAATGGGGCATCATGTACTTTATTTGATTAATAATAAAAGTAAATTTTCATCTATATGTTTGTTCAATTATCAGATGATAATATAACATCATAGATGTCCAAAAGAATGATATTACTTGATGAATATGTCTTTGGGTTGAGGGCTTGAACAATGAGATCGTATGTATGATAAGAGTATGCATATTCTTGTTATGTCCCTAGTCAGATATTATTGTGAAAGAAATATGCAGACAACAATAATACATAAGACTAAAATGTGTATTGGATGATGACAAAATCTCATTAGTCATGATATATGATATTAAGCCAAACACATAGGTACTTGTTAGGGAACAATGTGCCATACAAACCCACCTTGAGAGTGATACATAGAATCCATTGATTGGTCGTCAAAATCATCTCTCATAGTGATAGTGGAGATTGTGGTTCTTAGACCTAAAATAATTACACTCATCACATGTCATTTGATGTACTTTGACACCATCTAAAGTAACCTTGAATAAGGGTTACAATAAAGGTGGTGCTCGAATATGTTGTGACACATCATGATTGACTATGAGTGATGCATATGGTATTTGTCCCTCCTACCAAAATTGCTATCCTAGCCACTTAATAAGTGAGACTGAGAAACTTATGGCAAAACACATGTGAATCAATATATGATATGTGAGCTCACATGCATATTAGATAGTCTACTCTAGTTCAAAGAACTTGGATTGAATATTAATAGGATGGTAATTTGACGCCTCAAGTTCAATCTAGATATTAGTGACAAAGGTACTATAAAATCATGATAACTAATCATAGATGTAGGTTGAAGTTATTCTCCAAATTCTAATTACTTGGGTAGTAATGACGTGTTGTTAGATACTGCTCATTGCTTGTGATGTCATAACTAAGTTATGGGCATTTATTGTCACATAATGTGGGACCTATAGGGTCACACACATAGGATGCACATAGAATAAGAATTTACTTATGGATAATGTTTGACTTGGTTACTAAAGTGTTTAGGTAATCAACTTAAATAATACTAGTTGTTTGTTGGTCAAATGGAGTGTCTAGTCTCGACCAACTGGGAATGTCAGTCGACTGACTAGACGATCGGTAAGACTCGATCAAGGAATTTATGATGACATCATGATGTTCATTAATTTTTGCATTGAAAGGAAGTATGTTTGTGAATAGGAAAACATGCCAGTTGACCAACTGGTAGTCCAGTTCGATGACTGGTGGTTTGTAGCAGCTGAAAATTCATGAAACCGTCTCCTCATGTCTGTGAGTTTGTGGAAACCCTAACCCATCCAATCCTATATAAAGGGTCTGGCCAACTCTCAATACAAACACTCTTCATCTCAAAATTGTGGTAACATGAGAGCTAGAGGCATCCTATCCACAAAAGGGAGAGATAGCCAAATGGGAGAAAGTCAATGCTAGCACGTTGAAAATAGAAGAAAGGACAACTCCATCCCGCTAGTTCTAGAAGAACGATGAGGAGTTCTAGGTGGTTTGCATGGGGTATGTAGAGGTATAGAGGCCCTTTCCATCTCTCTAAGAGGACATCATCAACCTCAGTCCATGGTTCTACACCAGGAGGATGTTGTCGATAATCGTATGGGTGCTTCTTAAGAAAGAAGCACAAAACTGTAAGGATTGTCGTTGGAATTGCTCCAGGACCCAGTATATGCCTTGAAATCCTTCCCATAGTTAACGACCTTATCCACATTTATGGGAAATATGGCAAGAAATTTTTGTTTCTGCTTCGATCTCTATCGCTATATTTCCCTACAGTAGTATAAGAGTCACATCAATTTATGACGCTCTGGGATTTACTTTATGATCAATTATTAGTTTTATCAATTATTTTCTTACTTGTGATGTGAATATATAAATGATTAATGTGTAGATCCAATTAAATACCACATATATAAGGTAATGCACCGTAGAACCTATATATATAAAATGATATATATGCAATTTATCTACATCACCCTAAAATCGGTTGATGGTGGATGTAAGCGTCGTTATGGTCAAAACCCCTTTAGATGTGTCTGCTTGCTTGAATGGTTTTATTCCTATCTATTGATCAAGTTTGCATACCGAGTCTTTCTCTCTCTCCATATGTAAGTTAATGATTTCCTCTATATGATCCCCTCAAATGTAACTTGAGGTTTCACATTTTACAATGTAATACATAATAAGATATTTTTAATTTTTGTTTCGGTGAAAGGGAAGATGTTTTGCACCAAGAAAGTCAAGTGACTGGGGAGTCAAATCAATCCACTAGAGGATCAAAGAGGATATAGATTGAAGGAGCAAATTGCTCGACTAGAGGCCCAATCGGCTAACTGGAGGAGTCCAGACATTCACTTGAGCCAAGAGCCAGTCGACCGATCGATGGAGGACAATCGACCGATAGGCGGATGAATTGAATCATGTGAAGAGTTTACTAGACCGACCAGCTTGTTTCCAGTACAACAAATTTTTTTTAGGTCGTAACATGTGATGTTTGACCTTAGGTAGGTAGAAATTCTTTGTGGCTAAGAACTACATTATTGTGGCCATAAGCATCACTCATATTTCATGGTCGAATGTTCTGGTTGTGGATATAGTATTTATATGATATATATTATAAGTATGTGGTGATTGGATATGTATATGTATTTATATATAAATAAAATATATTAGTCAAATATTAAGTCTTAGATGCTTTCCACAATCAACACATATGAAAAGCTTTATCGACCAAGTGTGGGAATGCCAAGCGTGATGCACAATCTATCTCGTGGAAGTGTGATGGTAGTTATGTGGGACTACCAAGAAGGGTGCATTACTATCGTGTTGGCTTTTGTGTCAGGCTTAACTAGGTGAACTAAATGATATTAAGTGCCTAGAAGCATACATATAAGATATGAAAAGGAGTTGTACATACCACTTATTCAAGAATTGCATGATATATAATGGGAAAATGTTGCCTACCTTAATAATTGGTCATGGATGCTGACGTAGGTTGGGTAATGACTTAATTATTGTGGAGCTTGGCTCACTAGAAGGTTATACGCTACAATCTTCCTAATTAGTAGTGAGGGCTATCGATTTGAATAAAAATTGTGAGAGAAATAATTAATTAAATGTCTAATTAATACCGTTAAAATTTTCTTTGAATAAAATTAAATCAAAAGGGTTTTGACAAAATGTGAATTCCTTTTTTAGAAACAAATGACAAAAAACAATATGTTTTCTTTGCGATCAGTCCTTGAGAAGAACAAGTTCAACGAGAACAACTTCTAAAACTAGTTCAGGACATTGAGAATCTTTCTCACACAAGAGCGCTAGCCCTATGTCCTGGAGACGCTAGAGTGAAATGAACCTGCTCCCACCACACCTAAGACTAACATGGATGCTTACAAGAAGCACTTTGAAGATGTTGTATATGTCAAGTGCCTGATGTTATGCTCAATGAACAATGAGGTTTAGAGATAGCATGATAATATGGATGTTACTCATATGGTTACACATCTTAAGAATATGTACCAAGATCATGAAAGATAAGAGAGATATAATGTCTCAAAGGCATTGTTCAATTGCAATATGGATGAAGGAGATCCAATGGGGCCCCATGTTCTCAAGTTGATTGGGTATGTGGAGAACCTAGTGAGAATGGGATTTCTCTTGGGCCAAGAGTTGGCCAAAAATGTGATTCTGTAATCATTGTCAGAATCATACAACCAATTTGTCATGAACTACAACATGAACAATTATGATAAGCCATTTTGAGAATTGCTTGGCAAGTTGAAAAATGCTAAAGCACAAATGAAGAAGGACAAACCCAAAAATGTGATGATGATCAACAGAGGAAAAGGAAAATCCAACGAAAAGGGAAAGGCTAAGAAGAGTTATAAAGCTGGATAAAACCCAAGTCTTTTGCACTCAAAGCAAAGGGAGGGGTGAATAAGGAAGGCAATTGTCACCATTGTCACCATGTTGGACACTAGAAAAGGAATTGTCATCTATATCTGGAGGAACTAACTGAGAAGCAGAGGATAGAGATCTTCACTTTAGGTGTATACATTATTGTGATAAATATGTCTACTTCTTCATCTTGGGTACTGGATACTAGATGTGGATCTCACACATGTTCAAATATGTAGGATTTGAAAAGAAGTAAATTTAATAAAGGACAAGGTCGAACTATACGTTGCAAATGGAGTGATAGTTGTTGTCACTAGAGTTGGAACCTATCATATATCTTTGCCACGTGGGCTTGTAATAGAGTTAGAGAACTACTATTTTGTACATGCCATAAATAGAAACATCAATTTGTATCTTGTGTAGACATGTAGGGATTCAAATTTCATGTAAAGAATGGTCCATGTTCTATTTCTAAAGATGAGATATTTTATGGAGGTGCCCCAATGTCCTATGGTCTTTACTTATTAGATCTAGAGACTAATTTTTATAATGTAAACACTAAAAGGTTCAAACTTGATAACTCAAATAAAACATACATTTGTCATAGTCACCTAGGGAACATTAATGAGAAACACATTCCTAGTCAATATAAAGGTGGTTATCTAGACTCTTTTAACCTTGAATCAATAGAGACAATGAATCTTGTTTATTTGGAAAGATGACAAAGGCTCCTTTCATTGGACACAGTGAGAGAGCGAGTGAGCTATTAGGATTTGTACATACTAATGTATGTGGACCATTTAGCACAAATGCTAGAGGTGGTTACTACTACTTCATTACCTTTATTGAGGATCTCAGTAGGTATGGTATGTGTACTTGATGAAGCACAAGTCAGGAACCACTAAAAAGTTCAAGTATTTCATGATGAAGTATAAAACCAACTCGGTAAAAGTATTCCATTCGTGGTGGAGAATAATTGAGATGAGAGTTTGAGGACCTTATACAAGATTATGGTATCGTATCACAATGGAATCCACATGGAACACCACAACATAATGGTGTACCAAAAAGAAGGTAATGCACATTACTAGATATGGTGCGATCAATGATGATTTTTACTTGTATTCCAACTTTTTTTAGGGATATACTCTAGAATTTCTAGTGTTTATACTTGACCTCGTACCATTTAAATTGGTTCATAATACACCATATGAGATATGGTATGAGAAGTTTCCCAATATGTATTTTATGAAGAGTTACAGTGTGAAGCTTATGTAAGAAAGCAGTTTCCTAAAAATCTTGGACCCAAATCATATAAATGTTAGATTGTTGGATATCCTAAGGAAATACAGGAACTAGTTTTATACTCCATTTGACAACAAAGTGTCTATTTCCAGGGAGGTTGTATTCCAAAAAAAGGAATTTACTTCTAAAGGAATCATTCAAAGGAAAGTAGAACTTTGAGAGGTTTTAACCAACAAGAAAACATTGAACCCGTAGAGATACAAAAGGAACATGAATATTAACAAACTATTGTGGATTCTCAAGTTCCTCATGTAACACAGGAACCACATAGATCTAGCATGACATGCCTTGATCCTGAAAGATTTGGTTATCTTGTGACTCAAGAAGGCAATGAGTTGGTCATTGATGTTGAACCAAAAAACTATGTAGAAGTTGTTAAGGGACCAAAATATGAGAAGTGGTTTGAGGACATGACATATAAGATGGAATCCATGTACACCAACAAGGTATGGACCTTGGTGGATCCACCTGAAGGGGTAAAACCCATTGGGTGCAAGTGGGTTTTCAAGAAGAAGACTGAAATATATGGTAATGTACAAACCTATAAAGGTTGACTGTTTGCAAGGGTTTTAGACAAATTCAAGGTTTTGACTATGATAAATCCTTTTCTCTGGTTGCCATGGTTAAGTCCATTAGGATCATGTTTGCCAATGTAACTTATTATGACTATGAGATTTGACAAATGGATGTTAAAACTACATTCCTTAATAGGAATAAGCTTGAGATGTCTAGATGACACAACCTAAGGGTTTTATAAATACAAAGATAGGCAATAAATTATGTAAGATACAAGGGTGAATCTATGGATTGAAGCAAGCATCTCAGTGATGGAATCTTTGATTTGATGAAATAGTCAAAGAGTTTGGCCTTAGTCAACATTAATATAAACCATGTGTTTACTAGAAGGTTAGTGGGAGCATGATTATATTCCTCATATTGTATGTAGATGACATACCATTTGTGGGGAATGACATTCCTACGTTACAAATGGTAAAAATCTATATGGTAAATATATTCTCTATTAAGGATTTAGGTAAAGCATCCTATATCTTAGGAATCAAGATCTATGTAGATCGATCTAGAAGTATTCTTTGCCTAAGACACAACACACACATATTGACAAAGTGCTAAAAAGGTTCAACATTGAGAACTCAAAAAGAGGAAAATTACCCATGTTTGATGGTGTTAGTATCTATAGAGCTCAATGTCCTAGCTCTTGTGAAGAATGGGAACACATGAGTAAGAATCCATATGCATATGTAATTGGATCTATCATGTACACAATGTTTGTGCTCATCCTGATGTCTAATATCCCTTGAGTATAATGATCAAATATCAGTCAATACCGACGAAGGTCACTGGACTGTCTTAAAGAACATCCTTAAGTACTTGAGAATAACTAAGGATTAGTTTCTATTTTATGGTGGTGAGTAAGATTTGGTGGTAAAAGGTTACACTGATGCAAGCTTCCAAATTGACAAAGATCACTTTATATTGTAGTTTGGATTTGCATTTTGTCTTAACAACAAAGTTGTATGATGGAAGAGTTCCAAGAAAGAAATAGTTACTTACTATATTTCAGTCCATATTTGTTTTTTCCTTAATAATGGGATTGTATGATGTAAGAGTTATAAGGAAGAAATCATTGCTGATTCTACAACAGAGACCAAATACATTGCTACCTCCAATGTAACAAAGGAAGTTATTTGGATCAAGAATTTTATCGTTGAACTTGGGGTGGTTCCAAGCATAAATGATGCAATAGAGTTGTATTGTGACAAAAATGGAGATGTTTTACAAGCTAAGGAACCTAGATCACATCAGTATTCCAATCATATACAAGAGTGCTTCCATCTCATATGAGAGATTGTATAGCGAGGAGATGTGAAGATTTACATACGGGCGGATTCCTCCTTTTTCTCCTCAGCCTACGGGGTATTTTTTTTTGTAGGTGTGATCCGTTGGGACCATTCCTGGAGCCAGGAAATTAATTAACCATAGACAAATTTTAGTTAATGGTCGTATAGTAGATATACCAAGTTATCGTTTCTAAAATAATGAGATGATTATATAACATGATAGACATCTAATATAATGATATTACTCGATAACATATGTCTTTAGGTTGAGGACTTGAAGAATGTGATCATATGTATGATAAGAGTACATACATTCTTATTATGTCCCTAGTCAAATATTATTATGGAATTCATAAATAGACAACAATAATTCATAAGACTAGAATGTGTGTTGTCTGATGACAAAATCTCATTAGTCATGATATATGATATTGATCCAAACACATTGGTAGCTTTTAGAAAATAGTGTACCGGGCAAACCCACCTTGAGAGTGGTACATGGAATCCATTAATTGGTAATCAAAATAAGCTCTCATAGTCTTTGTTCGGAAACACACTTAATTGTTGTTGGGTAGTGGTACAATTTAGTTTCTAATCTTAAGCATTAATTCTATTACGTTATTGAAATAATAGATGCACGGGCACACGCTTTAACACATTACTTATATTACCTTGCATAGTCCAGATGCAAAAGGGCTTCATTTTCTCATCACATCAAAACAACACGGTGAAGAGTCAGTGGCTGGGCAGCCACGATAGGGCTTAATGCTTTGCCGAGTGACGCTATACTGATAGTGGTGATTGTGGTTCTTAGACCAAAAGTCATTATGCTCATAACATGTTCTTTGATGTACTTTGACACCATCCAACATAACCTTGAATAAGGGTTACAGTAAAGGTGGTGCTCGTATACGTTGTGACTCATGCCGATTGACTGTGAGTGATCTAGATGGGATTTGTCCCTCTCGTTGGAGTTTTTATCCTGGACACTTGATAAGAAAGATTGAGAAATGTATGGCCATACTCATGTGAATCAACATGTGATATGTGAGATTACATGCATCTCAAACATTTTGCTCTAGTTCAAGGAACATGGATTGAATATTAAGAGGATGATGATTCCATGCATCGAGTTTAATATGTATATCAGTGACAAGGGAACTATGAAATCATGATAACATTTATCATAGATGTAGGTTGAAGTTGTTCTCCAACTTTCCAGTTACTTGGGTAGAAATGATGTGCTCCTAGATATCACTCATTGCTTGTGATGCCATAATTTTGTTATGGATGTTCACTGCCAATGTAATTTGGTACATATAGGTTCAGGAATAGTAGTTTACCCATGGATAAGGTTTGCATTAGTTACTAAAGTGTTTAGGAAATTAACCTAAACAACATTTCTTATTAGTTGGCTGACCGGAGTGTCTAGTCAACCAATTGGAATCCCAATCAATAGTCTGGAGTGTCCAGTCAACCAAATCAGAAGTTTAGTCAACCAATTGAATGATTAGTAAGACTGGATCAAGGAATCGATTTTGACGTCATGTTGTTCATTAATGGCGGCATTGAAAGCCACTATGTTTGAAAATAAGAAAACATACCAGTAAACTGACTGGGAGTCCAGCTGACCGATTGGTGATTCACAATAACTGAAAGTTCATGAAATTCATTTCCTCGTGTCCCTGGGTTTGAGGAAACCCTAACCCATCCACTCCTATATAAAGTGGTGGTATCCAAGGCTCTCAATATATGCACTCCTTGTAAGGAGTAGGACACGAGAGACTACAACTCAGGGACAACTATGGCAGTGACGTGACTAGAACCCACTAACCAAGGTTGGTGCCTGCCAAGAGGATTAGTCTAACCATCATCTTTTAATCACTTACATAAAGTTAGGCTTAACTTTTTTCTTTTTTAAGATATATAGTAACATCATTTAACTAATGGATAACATTAAAGGATACAATAGAGTTTGACTTCTACATAAAGAAAGAGTCTCACATTTACAATGTATCAAAAATAATTTATCAAAAACTACTCTCCTTCATCACTCACACATTCCCATGATCCAGAGAAAGGATAAGAGATTTTCTATCTATTCTTACTACTCCTATTTCAAGACCTCTGTTCTATCCTTGATAAAACTAGCTTCCATCTCCTCGGGAAGTCTAATGCTTTACTTGAAAAATTGTTCAATAGGTTGATGAGCTATTGAATCAGTGAGTAGTAAACTAACAGGTAAATGAAATATTTTTGATGTTTATAATAAATAGAACCTAAATATAGAAGCATGTAAGTATGGAAATTTAAAGCTATAAATCACTCAACATGGAAGTTGAATATATATTAAATATAGTAAATGAATAACCTAATTTGTTCACATGATTTTTAATCAATTTATAATGTCATTGGACCCACATGAGGTGTACCACAACATGTGAAAGCATTACATCAAGCTACAATCTCAATGTACAAGACTTAGAAGTATGCTCGGGATCCTAAGTCTTTAATCTCAATACCACGTATGCAGTTAGCACTACCATGTCTCGCTCTCGGTAGCTAAATTGAGTGGTTGGATATTCAGAGTCTTCCTTTAAACTTGGGTATTCAGGTAGAGGGTCAAAGCACTCTAGTGTTTATTGTGAATCCGTAGGCCTACCAAAGATGTCCACTAATCAATGCAACTTTGCATCAGTGGACCTACCAAAGATGCCTACTGACCAATAACATAGGCACCACTGCCATCCCCAGTTGGTGTTAAGTACCACACAGTTATAAGGAGTTTTCCCTAACAGTCAAGACCCTTGCACCCTATTGGTGCAATCCAGATTACCTTGATATGGACTACTTCTAGTCGGGAAATTGTTTCCTCCTCACATCATAGGCTTCATCCTGTGAGGATTCTACAATGTGTTGTGCATCGATCATCTAATGATATTTAAATTGATCTGATAAAATCTCCATAATTTTTAAGAATAAACTTACTTTTAACAATTTAACATTTAGCATTTATCATAGAAATCATGTGACTAGATTGTAACTTTCATAATTCTCATAAACCATAATTCAATCCTTTAGATCCAGAATAAGACAAACAAGCCTCCTCAATGCCTCTAATTTCACAATTCCATCACTTGATATATATATATACATATATATATACATATATATATATATATATATATATATATATATATATATATATATATAGTCAGGCTAGAATACACTCGAGTGTATTCGGAGTAGAATACACTCAAGTACTTTTCTAGGATGCAATATTTTTTTCAAAAATATAATCCATTGATCCTCTTAAACATCTTGTGAATAGCTCGTACGCAAAATTTGAGCACATTTGGACATTTATAGGTCATGTTATAAATACCCCAAAAATTATGCATTTCAAATTAGTTTCACGCGTCGATTTTATTTCCCTTGGATGAGTGACTTACACTCATCCAAATGGGCTCAAAATTTGTATGTAGCCTAGTTATAGTATGACAGTGAAGTTCAATGGTTTACATTTTGCAAAAAATAGTCTTAATATGCAAATACACTTGAGTGTATTCATGTGATCTGTACACTCGAGTGTATTCTAGCCTGACTCTCTCTCTCTCTCTGTATATATATATATATATATATATATATATATATATATAATGTATATGGCAGTTCACATAATAACTTTCATTATGACATTTCAACACTTGTCATAACTAAGATAAGTATTTCTATCACTGGAAATTCATTGTACAAGTTTATCACAGTTATCACAGGGCATGATTACTGAAATATCACTATTTTAAATTTATATGATGTAAATTAGGGTTAGAATGTGATTTTCCACTCACCCAAATCCGATCTTAGGTTACTGACCTCAGATCTAAGTTTTGTAAGTCCTGATTCATGGTCTATAGAGCTTGATTTTGAGCCTATAACATGCAAACATACTTCTTACTACTCAAAATCAAGTCTACAACTTCAAAAAGGGACAGATGGAGGAAGAAGATGAAGAAAGGAGGAACAAAAATACCAATGAGTCGACTAGAAGATTTTCTCTTGAGAAAAGAGGTAAAAGAGAAGGTATCGACTGTCTAGAACTACTTACCATGAAGAATTTGTGGCTAGATCATCGATCTCCAGCCAGTTTCCACGTTCTACCTAAAATTCACCTTATAAATCACCTTCCATGTCTTATTTTTTTCCAGTCTAAGGGTCTGATAGTGTAGAGGATCTAATTATAGTTCTAACACACTTTTTTTCATTGAAAACGAATATATATAGAAAATGTTATGGGCATTTTATGATTGGCTACCCTGAGCGGTTGTGCAGCACATTCTCGTTGATCGACAGGTCTACCGGGCCCGCTCAATGGTAGATGGGCCACTCAGAGGTTGTTGGACCCACTGGGCCCCGCTCGACGGTCGACCAAAAACCAGACCAAAAGTGAGCTATGCACATAATTAGTATTAAAGTCCATAACTATCTCATTGTAACTCCAGTTTGGTTCATTCTTATTGTGTTGGATTCAAAATTGAATTCTCTACAATCCTATAGTACTAGTTTGATAAGATTATGAAATAAAATTATTAATTAATTATTTCCTCAAGGATCATTAATTCTCCTCCCACATACATGTGTGGGCTAATTCTATATCGATTTAAACTTGAATCTTATGGTATGCTTAAGTCATGATTATGAGTGATCCTAACAAATACTTAAGAAAATATAGGTTAAGATAAATCACACGATAAACATATTACTCATAAAAACATAACAAGCTTTAAGGTTGCCTTAAATCTCTAGAATTACCAACAATGCTAGAAGATGGTTGTAACGATTTTCCCCCTCTAATAAGAATTTTGTCTCAAAATTCCTAAAAGAGTAAAGGATAATTGTTACATATCTCCGACTCTACTTCCCAAGTAGCTTCTTATATACAATGGTTTCTCCAAAGAACCTTCACCAGGGGTATATCACTCTTTTTAAGCTTCTGAATTCTACGATCTAGAATTTGAATTGGCCCTTCAACATAAGAGATATCCTCTCTTAACTATACATGATTTGGGTCTACAATCTTTTTTGTACCAAGATGACTCTTCATCAACATAGATACATGAAACACATGTAAGTTGGCCAACTCTAAGGGAAAATCAAGTTTATATGTAACTAGTTGAATTCTTTGAATGATTGAATAGGGAACCATGTATCTAGGAGTTTGTTTGCCTCACTTTCCAAACCTCAACATACATTTCCAAGGTGAGATTTCAAATAAACCAAATCTAAACCTCAAACTGAAGTGGTCTATGCCTTTTATCTGAATAGTTTTTTATCTGTCTTGTGTAACCTTCAATTGTTGTTTGATCGTAGATGTCTTTAATGTTGTTTCTTCCATCAACTCTAGACCTAGAATCTATCTTTCTCCAACTTCATAACAACAAATAGGAGATCTACACTTTCTCCCATACATGGATTCATGAGGGGACATGTCTAAACTAGAATGGTAACTGTTGTTATAGGAAAACTTCATAAGACTGAGATGATCGTCCACAAACTACCACTAAACTACAAAACACATGCTCTCAGTATATCCTTTAGGGTATGAATTGTCCTATTTGACTGTCGATCTGTCTGAGGATGAAATGATGTGCTAAATTTCAACTTTGTTCCCAAGGAATGTTGCAACTGATTTTAGAATCTAGATGTGAATTTGAGATCTCTATAAAATATTATGGAAATAGGTATCCTATGCAATCAGACTCTCTCATCTACATAGACTTTGGCTCACTTTGGCCTACCCAAGTTGTCCTAACTGGTAGAAAGTGAGAAGAATTTTATATACTATCTACTATTACCCATGTAGAGTCAAAACCATGTGGTTTTCTAGGTAATCCAACCACAAAATACATAATGATATGCTCGCATTTCCATTCAAGATAGGAAGTGATTGCATAGTACCTATTGGCTTTTTATGTTCAGATAGGAAGTCTCTCTAGAGTTTGACACTATAATTGCAAACCTTAATCTAAAATATAATGAATCTTTGGGTAGTCCCTATTTATATGTCCCATCTGTTCACAGTGAAATCATATTGGAGCATAAGCTCTCCAAAAATGACCAGAATGTGTCCTACCTCAATTGCACATATGGATGCATCCTGTCTCTGTGGGCCTGCCGCTGACACTGATGATCCTAAAGACCTAGTTGTAGGTGTCCACTTAGGTGGTGTATTCCATATAATGGAAGTAGGCCTTCCTCCACTCTGTAAATAACTTGATCCTTATATTCCAAAACAACCAAGTCCTCATCCTATCTTGGAAAAGAAACCACCACCTCCTCTGTATCCACCACTGTTGTGTCCTCCTCTATTGAAATCTCCATATCTTTTCTTACTCTCATTGTGCTTGTTAGTATTAATTGACTGTTCTACACGCCTTGTTGCTTCCACAAATTCTCCAAAGTTTTCTTTATCCCTTTAACCAATAGTTGATATAGTGTGTCTAATTTCTGATCTTAATCCTTGTTGAAATCTCATGCACTTCTCTATGTCATTTGGTACAAGTTGCGGTCAGAAATTAGTCAACCTTGTGAAATATGCCTCATATTCAAAAATTGTCATATCACCTTGTCTAATATTCTCCAACTATTTCATCTTGTTGCTTAAGAAGGTAGGAGGAAAATACTTAAGGTGAAAGTCATCCACAAAGTCCCTCCATGTCATCACCAATATCTCCTCTTATCTTCTACTCCATGCCACCACAACTCAGCATCTCCCTTGAATAGACAGACTGTGTAATTGATTTTCTTATCCTCTGATAACTCCTTTAGGAAAAATACATTTTCCAACTATCAGAACCACATGTCTACCACAGTTGGAGCTATTGTTCTAGAAAATTTAGTCCCACCAAGATTCTTCACCAGCTCATAAGATCTCATCAAATCCTTATTAGAAGATGAAAACCTCTTGTCTGTCTTATAATTTTTTTGTCTCCAGAAAAATACTATACATCCTTGCTGCCTCATCCCTATCTTCTCCACCTTGAGCCATTTAATTAGGATCAAGGTTGTAGTGTCTCTCAACTTGTTCCTCACCAAGTCCACATCCTCTTCATGCCATCTTCATATCCATAATAGAACACATTTATTAGAAAATTATTGTTCAAAGGGGAGAGTGCCCTAGTCCTATTGGTCTTGTTGGATCAATGGGCTCTAGAAGGGGGGGTTGAATAGAGCTTCACAAACTTCACAAAAGTGATTAGACCACCAAATTATATTAAGTGCAGAACTTAATTCAAAACAGCAATTTGATGTCCTAAACTAGCATACAAAGCAAGGATAAGAGACAAGGAAAGCATGCACTTGGACAGGTGGTTTAGAGTGGTTCCATGTCCTAAACTTAGGAGCAATGTCAGTCCACTACCTAGAGTTGGTTAGGCTCTAGGATTTGTAACTTGGTTCTCTTATATATATCACACAATAAGATTACAAGCTACAACTACCAACCATCCAAGGACTTATATATCAAGCCAAGATCTTCTACCTCACCAAGGACTTACCCACCAAGCAAGTAGTCTTCAGCCTTCTTCAAAGGACTTACCTACTCTTGCTCTAGTCTTCGGCCTTGCAGGAATTACCCATCTTGCTTGAGCTTTGCCTTGCACCTCTCCTTCTCTTGGAGAGCTTTAGCACCTTCCTCCTTCACTCGGAGGCCTGGAGCAGCTAGCCTTCTTCTCCTTCACTTGGGGAAGAACAGCAACCTTCTTCTCTTTCACTCGGAGAAGAAACTTCAATCAATCTTCATAGAGAATGGAGATGGGAGAAGTGGAAAGGAGAGCTTTACAAGATTACAAATGATAGCTCTCATACATGGGATCCTAACTCACTCATACTCACGAATTTGCTTTGAAGGTAGAGAGAGAAAGGGGCTCAAAGGATTAGAAACCACTCAACTAAGGCTAGGACCAAGCATATGTGAATGAGCAACCTTGGAATGAAGTCCAAGAGGTCCTATTTATAGTTGAGGGTGTCCCTTTGAGGTTGGGAGAGTTAAGTGGCACAAACTAGCCGTTTTACAACTTGCAACGGATCTATTTTGAGTCCCACCAACTCCTCCAACGGTTGGAATTGCTTTTTCTGCATTCCAGTACAGTCCGATCGGCCGAGTTTCATTAAAGGCAACTCGGCCGACACACTAGGCGACAAGTCTGAGAGGCAGACTGTCGGCCGAGTTTCCATGGGGAAACTCGACCGATCGGTCGACCTTCAGTCTTGACCAACCAGTGGATCGGCCGAGTTTCCTATCATTGAAACTCGACCGAACAGGGATCGGCTGAGTTGGAAACTCGGCCGACAGCCCAGAAAATTCCAGAATATATGGATCGGCCGAGTTTGGAATTCGGCCGACAAAATCCCTGTTAAGGGTATTTTGGAATTTTCATAAACTGTACAAACGATGGATTTTTGAGTCCCAATCATTTTATCCATCTTAGATACAATGCAAAACATGATTATGAGTGATTACATAAAATGTTCTAAGCCTCTAAGGGCTATATTACAAAGCGGTTACAAGTCACATGTTTTGCATGTGCCGGAAGAGTAGCTTTGGAGATAAAGGAGATTCTTTTCTTGTATCTAATATCTGCAATGATCTCAAATAGATTTGTTAGATACATATGAATGGAATGGTTAAGTCATTATCAAAATATGGGCAATGTGCGACACCTAGGTCAACATTCTCCCCCTTTTTGACAATGACAAACCATTCCTCAACATATTGGAAAGAATGTGAAAATTATACCTTTTCTTTAGGGAATTGCAAGGGGATGCAAATATGATCAATTTGTAATGCTCCCCCTCAATTCATGCTTACTCGTTCCTGCATAGTTAGTTAACACACAAGCAGACATAGCATATATAGATACTATATGATTCTAAACAAGTCTAGATGCATTTCAGTTTATAGACAAGAAAAGAACCATACAAGCAATAAAAAGCAATATGATTGAGGTCTTTCTCCCCCTTTGTCATCTCAAAAAGGCAGGGGGGGTAGAAGAGCATAAAAGCAAGGTCTTCTCCAAACACTCAATCAACCAAAACATAGAGAAACAGATAAAGATCAAGATAAAGCACGAAAGCAAAACCTGTCATTCATCAAAATATGGAACACACTATAAGATAAGCCATACAAAGTGTTTCCAAAAGCAAACATAAGACAAAAACTACACGGACAAACGGAGTAGCAATAGTACAACTCAGATGATGTGCCTAATGTAAATAATACAATCATAGTCCAAAAAGATATATCATGGTCATCCGAGACTAAACTAGACACATCAACTCTAAGCTACACTAATCTATGTCAACATCATCAACGGCAGCCTCCATGTCCTCGTCGGGCTGGTAGTCCTCATCTCCATCATCTGAAGGAGGAGCAGCAGCTGGTGTAGCCTCGTCTTCAGCATCGGCATCGTCATCGTCGTCTTCGGCATCCGTCGCAGTAGCCTCATCAGCGTCAGTCTCAGCATCCTCCTGGTCAGCCATATCCTCGTCTGGAGGACCAAAAGCACGCCCAGGCCACCTCGCACTCTGCTCGGCCCAAGACATGCCTAGGGCATGTAACTCATAGGCAACCTCAATAGGGGGAGCAGAAGAGGTGTATTGGGCCAGAAGCTCAGACAAACGGCCACCTGGGAGCGCCAGAACCGGAGAAGAGTATCCACCTGTAGAGTGGTCAGCGGAAGCAGAAGGGGGTGGAGGAGGATAAAACTGACTATACGCAAAAGAAGCGTAGTCACCACCGGGGTAGGGCTCGTAGGTGGGGTAGGGCTGAGGGCAAGACAAAGACATGGACGACATGATGTGGCACAGATCCTGATGGTGATGTTGTTGGACCTGCATGTTGTAGGCTTGCTGATGCATGAGGTACCCCATGAGGGCCTCATTGGAGACATGGAAGTCAGCAAAAGCCGGCTGCAGAGGAGGTCGGAAAGATGGCTCAGGAGGAGGTGGTGCAGCTGAGGAGGGTGGAGGAGGAGGTGCAGCAGATGATGATGGAGGTGGAGGTGGAGCAGAAGAAGATGATGCACCAAAGGTAGGGACACTCTTCTGAAGAGTGGTCTCACTGATATAAACTCCCTTACGATCGGGGCAGTAGAGAAAATCGGAAAAGAGAGATTTTCCAGTGGCATGCTGGAAAAGACCACAAATTAGGGCAGGATATGGAAGATGCGTGCCCTTGGTGTTCTTTCCCGAGTCAAAACAAGTCATATGGTGAAGGATGTAACGAGCCCATTTGATTCCTTGGTTGTTCAAGAGCAGATACATCATCATAGCTGTATTCTCAGCGATGTCCGTTTGATTCTTCTTTGGATGGACATTGCAACTGAGAACGAACGCCAAGACACGGCGAGGAGAGGACAGGGCAGAAGATGGCAGAGTGCCCTTCTTTCTATAAGGAAAATCGGGTTTCTTGAGAAACTTATGAATATCAGTCAAGTCAACCTCAATGGTCTTATAGACGTCCTCGGGATACAAGAGATCAAGATAAGCAGGGTAATCGGTAATCCACGATGCCGTGCCAACATTGCCATTTAGATAAAGATTGAACGAGCGTTCGGTAATATGAAAAGGTTGGCCGGCAATCATAGACGTCAAAACGATTGAGGTGTCCGAAGGGGGAACCAAAGAGTCATAATTCCACCGCAAGTTAGCGTAGAATTGACGTACAACTTTGGAGCTGTATTTTAGGTTATAGAAACGGGCATCCTCAATGCAAAGAGCTTCAAGATGATGTGTGCGAAAGAGTTGACAAGCTTCGAAAAGGTCGGCATGATAGCTATGGGGCTGATAAAGAGCTCGAAAAGGAAAAGGAGAGCGAGGAAGGAGCTCTTTGTAGCGAGCAATAGCAGCATTGTCAACAAAAGAAAGATTATCAAACACCATATACCTAGGCGCAAGAGGAACCGCAGGAGCAGGGGCGGGAACGGCACGTTTCCGGCGTTGGGACCTCATTGGAGAGGAGAACGAGGAGAGGGAGCCGATCCACGCGGAGAGAGAGAGCAGGCGGCACGCCAAGGGCAGCAAGAACACACGAACAGGTCGATTTGGGAAGAAAATCGGCCGGAGAGAGAGAGAGGAGCACCAGGGGAGGAAGGATCGGGCTGGGCGTCTAGGGTTCGGTCGACTTTGCTCTAGTTGAGAGGGAGCAAGTCGGCCGATTCCTATATATATTAAACCAGTCTGCCGCCGATCGGCCGAGTTCCAGGGAGAGGAAACTCGGCCGACAGAACACACAGGTGCCCTGTGCCCGACCGATCGGCCGAGTTTCCAACTCGGCCGACAAAAACCCTGATGTGGGAAAAACCTAGATTCTAGCCCTAGCCTCAAATGACCTAAAGCAAATTTTCTGGTTGGACTAGGTTGTATATTAAGCATATTTAGGCACATTCCCATCATCATAGGGTACTATTTGTCGATTAAAACCCGATTTGTGAGAAAAGCCCGAAGAAGAGATAGAAACAAAAGAAATTTTATCAAAAACAAGCATTTTGAGCAACCAAAGCATTTATAAGCAAGAGCAACACACATAATATGTAACCAACTAATTAGAGAGCAAGTCAACATCATCAAGAGAGGTTATAAGCAATTTTGATCTAATAAAATTAAATTGTTCTCTAGCAAGCGGTTTAGTGAAAATGTCGGCCAACTGATTTTCCGTATCCACATGTGTGATATAAATATCCTTTTTGACAATGTGATCACGGAGAAAATGATGGCGAACTTCTATGTGTTTAGCTCTACTATGCAATATTGGATTATAAGAAAGATTTATTGCACTAGTGTTATCACAGAAAATAGGAGAAGCATCAAAATGAATGTTAAAGTCTTGGAGCATTTGCTTCATCCATAGGACCTGGGCACAACAACTTCCGGCTGCAATGTATTCAGCTTCGGTAGTTGATAATGCCACTGTGCTCTGTTTCTTGGAGAACCAAGACACCAAGCATGGTCCCAAGAGGAAGCAAGTGCCACTTGTGCACTTTCTATCAATCAAGCAACCTGCGTAGTCAGCATCACTATATGCTACAAGAGTAAAGTCCCTTGACTTAGGGTACCATAGTCCAAAATTTGGAGTTTTGGCTAAGTACCTCAAAATCCTCTTGACAGCAATAAGATGTGATTTCCTAGGGCTTGATTGAAAGCGAGCACACAAGCCGACACTAAACATTATATCAGGTCTAGAGGCAGTTAAGTAAAGTAAACTTCCGATCATACCTCTATAGAGCTTCTCATCTACCTTCTCACCTTCTTCATCCTTGTCAAGTTTGGCAGTGTTTGACATGGGTGTATCCATTGGCTTCATGTTCTCCATCCCAAAGCGTTTAAGAAGTTCTAGTGTGTATTTGCCTTGGTTGATGAAGTTACCCTCCTTGGTTTGTTTGATTTGGAAGCCGAGGAAGAAGGTCAGCTCACCCATCATACTCATCTCGAATTCACTCTGCATAAGAGAACCAAACTCTTTGCAAAGATCAAGGTCAGTTCCGCCAAATATAATATCATCAACATATATTTGAATTATGAGAAAATGGGTAGAAGTGTGTTTTAGAAACAAAGTACAATCAACTTTGCCCATGATATACCCGTTATCTAACAAAAAGTTCTTTAGTTTCTCATACCAAGCTCGAGGTGCTTGTTTGAGTCCGTAGAGAGCTTTTTGTAAGAAATATACATGATTGGGTAACTTATCATTTTCAAAGCCTGGAGGTTGAGCAACATATACTTCCTCCTCGATTGTACCATTTAAAAACGCACTTTTAACATCCATTTGATAAAGCAAGAAATTTTTATAACTAGCAAAGGCAAGTAGCATACGAATAGATTCTAATCTAGCAACAGGAGCATAGGTTTCATCAAAATCAATACCTTCTTGTTGATTGTAACCTTGTGCTACTAACCTTGCTTTGTTCCTTACCACTTTTCCTTGCTCATCAAGCTTGTTGCGGTAGACCCATTTGGTACCAATGATCTTTCTATCATTTGGTCTCGGCACTAAGGTCCACACACGGTTCTTCTCGAACTGCTCAAGCTCTTCTTGCATGGCAAGGATCCACTCATCATCGCCAAGGGCCTCTTTGATGTTCTTTGGCTCCAGTTGAGAGATGAAGGCACTGTCTGCTCGTTCTTTGTTGTGTGCAGCTCGTGTCCTCACTCTTTCAAATGGGTTGCCAATGATCAACTCCTTGGGGTGATTCTTTGCAAAGCGGGGAGTGGGATCCTTTCTTTCTTCTTCTTTTTCTTCTTCTTCAACCTGCTTGTCTTTGTCTTTGATGTTGAGCTCTTTTAAGATAGGAATGATTTCATCTGCAACATCATCATCACCCAAATGCTTGCCAATACCAGGGTTAGTTTCAATAAATTTAACATTTATAGATTCTTCTATTTTAGATAGTTCAATGTTAAACACTCTAAAAGCCCTGCTAGTAGTGCTATAGCCTAGGAAGAAAGCCTTGTAGGATTTCGGATCAAACTTGTCGAGAGAGTCCTTGGTGTTCAAAACAAAACATGGACATCCAAACACATGAAAGAAATCAATTGACGGCTTCCTACCACGCCATAGTTCATAGGGGGTTTTCTTAAAAGTCGGATGAGTGAAAACTCGGTTTTGCACAAAACATGAGGTGCTAACGGCTTCAGCCCAAAACTTCTTAGGAGTGTCATACTCAAGAAGCATGGTCCTAGCCATCTCTTGTAGCGATCTATTCTTCCTCTCAACAACTCCATTTTGTTGGGGTGTGCGAGGAGAAGAGAAATTGTGCGAATAACCCGATTTTTCACAAAAACGTTCAAAAAGATCATTTTCAAACTCTCCCCCATGATCACTACGGATGGAAACAACATGACAAGAAGCTTCGTTTTCAACTCGTTTACAAAAGCTCGAGAAAACATCGAGTGTATCACTTTTAGAAACGAGAAAGAAAGTCCAAGTAAATCTAGAAAAATCATCGACAATAACAAGACAATACTTGGAGCCGCGAAGCGTTTGTGTTCTCATAGGTCCGAAGAGATCAATATGAAGAAGCTCTAGAACTCTCTTGGTACTCATGACTCCTTTGGATTTGAAGGAGGATTTGGTTTGTTTCCCTTGAGTACAAGGTTGACATTCCTCATCCTTTTCAAAATCCAATTTGGGAAGTCCTCGAACCAAGTCCTTTTTGTTCAGTTTCTTCATTTGATGCAAGTTCACATGACCCAAACGTCGATGCCAAAGCGAAAGATCATTTTTATCCACGACTAAGCATCTATTTAGTATGGGCTTTAAAGCATCAAGAACAATCACATATAGATTACCATTTCTAGTTCCCTTATATATGACATTATAGGACAGGGAATCTAGAAGCAAGCATTCTAAGGAAGTAAAGAGCACAAGATAACCATTATCACATAATTGGCTAACACTAATTAAGTTGTGATGTAGGCCATCAACAAGCAAAACATTTTTAATGCACAAATCATTACCTACATCACCCTCACCTATAACCTTACCCTTTTTGTTGTCCCCAAAGGTTACCGATCCTCCTTTCTTCTTCACAATTTTGTTGAAATGGCTGATTTCTCCAGTCATGTGCTTAGAGCAGCCACTATCAACAATCCATTTCTTTGTGACCTGCAAGAAAAGAGGATGTCGGAACCCAACTCAAACTTTGGGGTCCGGGGTTAGCTTGGGGACCCATTTCATATTTGGGTTGGTCCCCTTAGGCTTGTAAGGACAATAGGTAGAATAATGATCATCACATTTGCAATGCATACATACCATGGGATTTTTAGAGCCGGAAGACTCTCCATTGAAAATTGGAGTTTCCACACTCTTTTTCTTACCCTTTTTCTTCTTCTTACCTTTTGGAGTAGTCGCATTGTATCCTAGACCACTAGTACCAACTTGTTTGGTAGAGTGCTCTAGAACATCATTTAGAGACTTCTTACCCGAAAGAAACCTTTGCAAAGTAGATCTTAATTTAGCATTATCATCACTAAGATTTGTAATGGTAGTAGATAAACTAGCAAGATCTTCTCTAGCATGCAAAAGGTCGGCCTCAAGACAGAGGGCTTTAGTAAGAAGAGAGTCTTTTTCAAGAGTTAAGTTTGCAACTTCATTTCTAGGCAAGATAGGTCTAGAAGATAAATCATTTGTTTGTGCAAGAAGTTTAGCATTTTCAGATTTAAGGACTACAATTTCCCTTTGATAAGCATACACTTCATCTCTCCTAGCATCATCAATAAGCTTAAGTTCAACATTTTCAGTTTTTAGAACATCTAGCTCATCTAGGCAATTTTGGTTCTCTATCTTAAGATTTTCAATAGTTTTAAGATAAGTACCATTCTCAACCTCTACTCCATTATATTGAAGTTCAAGGTCTAGAAATTGCCCTTGTAAAGAATCTATGCTATCAAGATGTAATTTCTCATTTTGATCTAGAATGTCAATCTTGGCATAGAGATCATCAACTATCTTTCCTAATCTTTTTCTTTTAGCTTTACATTTAGCAAAAGATGATTGACAATCATTAAGCATTTCAATGAGGGTTTCCTTAGATAAATCAAGTAAACTTTCATCACTTACCTTACTTACCTCACTTACCTCAATTACTTCTTCACTAGTAGAAGCCATGAGTGCAAGGTGACATTCACCATCCTCGGAGCTTGAGGAACTTGAAGTAGAGGACTCCTCCCATGCCGCATGAGTTGCATCTTTGGGTCTTCTCTCCTTCTTGTTCTTCTTCTTGTACTTGGCTTCTCTTTTGTATTTGTCATCCTTCTTGTGGCTGCTCTTATGATAGCCCTTCTTGGCTTTTGGGCAGTCATTCTTGTAGTGGCCCTTTTGACCACACTCGTAGCATCTAGGAGTTGAGGGTGATGGCTTTCCCTTGAAGTGTCTTCCTTTTGAATAGTTGGCTTCATGATCATTTGCACCTTCATCTTCGCTTGAGGAAGGGCAGGGAGACTTCATGGCAAGTTGTTGTTGCCGCATCATTTCTTCAACTTGAGCTTTGAAGGCTGTGTCCTTCATCTTCTTGGACTCCTTCTCTTCTCTTTTCTCCTCTTCCTCTTGCTTGTCGAGCCTTGGTTCATGTGCTTGGAGATTACCAACCAGCTCCTCGGTTGACAACTCGCTCAGCTTGTAGACTTCTTCAATTGAAGTGACCTTTGGCTCCCATCTCTTTGGAAGAGATCTCAAGATCTTTGCATTGATGGTACCTCTATCCATGACACTTCCAAGGGCTGCAAGACTGTTCAAGATGACATTCAACCTTGTGTACATGTCCGCAACTCTTTCATTCTTCCCCATCTTGAAGTTCTCAAGTAGGCCGCCGAGCATATAGACCTTGGCCTCCTTGACTTGCTCCGTCCCTTCATAGGTGACACACAACTTATGCCAAATCTCATGCGCCGTGTCCCAAGAAGAGATGCGGTTGAACTCCGATGGTGAAAGGGCGGCGTAGATGATGCTCACAGCTTTAGCATTGAGTTGAGCACGCTTCATCTCATCTTCCGTCCATGTGGTGATGTTTCCCTTCGGCTCTTCATACTTGAGATGGACTATCTTCCACATCTCGTAGCTCACGCCTTGGATGTAGAATTGCATCCTTCTCTTCCAATATAGGAAGTTTGTGCCGTCGAAGACCGGGGGTCTCATGGAGAAGCTTCCTTCAAGATTGAGTGACCCAAGAGCTGAATCGCCCATCTTCTCCTACTTGTTGAAGTAGCTTGGAGAAGACCTGCTCTGATACCACTTGTTGGATCAATGGGCTCTAGAAGGGGGGGTTGAATAGAGCTTCACAAACTTCACAAAAGTGATTAGACCACCAAATTATATTAAGTGCAGAACTTAATTCAAAACAGCAATTTGATGTCCTAAACTAGCATACAAAGCAAGGATAAGAGACAAGGAAAGCATGCACTTGGACAGGTGGTTTAGAGTGGTTCCATGTCCTAAACTTAGGAGCAATGTCAGTCCACTACCTAGAGTTGGTTAGGCTCTAGGATTTGTAACTTGGTTCTCTTATATATATCACACAATAAGATTACAAGCTACAACTACCAACCATCCAAGGACTTATATATCAAGCCAAGATCTTCTACCTCACCAAGGACTTAC
Source organism: Alisma plantago-aquatica (assembly GCA_963693085.1). NCBI lineage: Eukaryota > Viridiplantae > Streptophyta > Magnoliopsida > Alismatales > Alismataceae > Alisma > Alisma plantago-aquatica. The sequence continues at coordinate 444,615,489 of OY856412.1, read as the reverse complement.
CCACCAAGCAAGTAGTCTTCAGCCTTCTTCAAAGGACTTACCTACTCTTGCTCTAGTCTTCGGCCTTGCAGGAATTACCCATCTTGCTTGAGCTTTGCCTTGCACCTCTCCTTCTCTTGGAGAGCTTTAGCACCTTCCTCCTTCACTCGGAGGCCTGGAGCAGCTAGCCTTCTTCTCCTTCACTTGGGGAAGAACAGCAACCTTCTTCTCTTTCACTCGGAGAAGAAACTTCAATCAATCTTCATAGAGAATGGAGATGGGAGAAGTGGAAAGGAGAGCTTTACAAGATTACAAATGATAGCTCTCATACATGGGATCCTAACTCACTCATACTCACGAATTTGCTTTGAAGGTAGAGAGAGAAATGGGCTCAAAGGATTAGAAACCACTCAACTAAGGCTAGGACCAAGCATATGTGAATGAGAAACCTTGGAATGAAGTCCAAGAGGTCCTATTTATAGTTGAGGGTGTCCCTTTGAGGTTGGGAGAGTTAAGTGGCACAAACTAGCCGTTTTACAACTTGCAACGGATCTATTTTGAGTCCCACCAACTCCTCCAACGGTTGGAATTGCTTTTTCTGCATTCCAGTACAGTCCGATCGGCCGAGTTTCATTAAAGGCAACTCGGCCGACACACTAGGCGACAAGTCTGAGAGGCAGACTGTCGGCCGAGTTTCCATGGGGAAACTCGACCGATCGGTTGACCTTCAGTCTTGACCAACCAGTGGATCGGCCGAGTTTCCTATCATTGAAACTCGACCGAACAGGGATCGGCTGAGTTGGAAACTCGGCCGACAGCCTAGAAAATTCCAGAATATATGGATCGGCCGAGTTTGGAATTCGGCCGAAAAAATCCCTGTTAAGGGTATTTTGGAATTTTCATAAACTGTACAAACGATGGATTTTTGAGTCCCAATCATTTTATCCATCTTAGATACAATGCAAAACATGATTATGAGTGATTACATAAAATGTTCTAAGCCTCTAAGGGCTATATTACAAAGCGGTTACAAGTCACATGTTTTGCATGTGCCGGAAGAGTAGCTTTGGAGATAAAGGAGATTCTTTTCTTGTATCTAATATCTGCAATGATCTCAAATAGATTTGTTAGATACATATGAATGGAATGGTTAAGTCATTATCAAAATATGGGCAATGTGCGACACCTAGGTCAACAGGTCTCTTATCACCCCTATATCAAACCAAAACTCATTTTATGTTCAACCTATGCTCTAATACCAAATAAGTTGACACAGCCTGAACCCACTAACCAGGGTCAGGGACCACTAGGAGGATTAGTCTAACCATCATATTTTAATCGCTTGTAGAAAATCATCCTTAACTTTTCCTTTTCTAAAATATATAGTAAAGTCACTTTAAGGATACAAAGCATTTAAGAATACAAAGGAGTTCAATTTTTACATAAAGAAATAACCTCACATAGTCTAACTAATAATGTCTCATTTAAACATAACAATTACAGATACGATAGAGTTCAAATTTTACATAAAGGAAGAACCTCACATATAAGATACGTCAAGCATCAATTTATTACAAACTGCTCTCCTTTCTCACTCACACATTCCCAAGATCCAGAGGAAGGATAAAATGTTGTCTATCTATTCTAACAACTCCTTTTTCAAGACCTCTATTCTACTCTTCATAAAAACCAGCTTCCATCTCCTCAGGAATAGCTAATCATTTACATGAAAAATCATTCAGTAGGTTGATGAGATACTGGCTTAGTGAGTAGAAAATCAATAGGTAACCATGATATTTTTTACATTTATAATTTATAGAACCTAAATACAGTAGCATGTAAGCATGATAGTTTCAAAATTATAAATCACTCAGCATGGAAGTTGAATAAATATTAAATATAATAAAAGGATAACATAATCAATTTACATGATTTTTAATCAACACATTATGCCACATGACCCACAGGAGGTGTACTACAAAATGTGAAAGCATAGAAACAAGATATGATCTCATTGTATAAGGCTTAGAAGCATGTCTGGGATCCTAAGTATTTGAATCTCAATACCACGTATGTAGATGGAATCTCCACGTCTAGCTCTTGGCGGCTAATAGGAGTGGCCAACTATCTAGACTCCTCCTCTAAACCTGAGTACTCATGTGGAGAGTCAAAGCACTCTGGCTTATTATGCATCAGTATACCTTCTGAAGATGTCCACAGATCAATACAACTTTGCATTACTAGACCTACCGAAGATGTCAACTGACGGGTAACAGAGGTACCACTGACATCCCTAGTTGGTGTTGGGTACCACACAATCATAAGGAATCTTCCCTACCATCAAATACCTTACACCCTACTAGTAAAATATAGATTACATCGATATATACTACTTCTATTTGGGAAACCATTTCCTCCTCATAGTGCATGCCTCATCTTGTGAGAATTCAATAGTGTCTAGGGCATATATTGTGTAGTGATTTTTAATTTTATCTAATAAAATCACCATTATTTACAATGATTTCCTTATTTTTGACAATTTAACATTTAGCATTTATCACATAAATCATGTGACTAAATAGTAACTTTCATAATTCTCATAAACCAAAAGTGGATCCTTTAGATCCTGAATAGGGAAAACCAGTCTACAATTTCACCACTCCATCACTTGATATATACCTCAATTCACATAATAACTTTCATTATGACATTTCATCACCAGTTATAACTAAGATAAGCATTTATATCACTAGAAACTCACTGTACTAGTTTATCATAGTTATTACATGGCAATATTTAATATTGAAACATAATTATTTTGAATTTGTATGATGTAAATCATGATTATAAGGTGATTTTTCACTCACCTAGATCTGATTCTAGGTCACTAACCTCATATCTAAGCTTTGTAAGTCTTGATTCGTGGTCTATAGAGCTTGGTTTTGAGTCTATAGCCTTTAAATGTACTTCTAACTATCCAAAATCAAATCTACAACTTCAAAAAGGGGCGGTTGGAAGAAGTATACAAACAAAGGAGGAACATAACCTCCAGTGAGTCTAATAGAAGATTTTTTCAGAGCAAAAAGGCAAAAGAGAAGGTATCTACTGTCTAGAACTACTTACCATGAAGAATTAGTGGTTGGACCGTTGATCTCCAACTATTTTTCATGTTCTCCTTAACATTCTCCCTATAAATCACCTAACAAGTCTTATTATCTTCAATATAAGGGTCTGATAGTGAGAGGATCGAATTATAGTTTTAACACACTTCGTTTTGTTGAAAACACACACACACACACACATATATATATATAGCAAAACTTATGATCATTTTATGATTGGCTATCATGGATGGCTATGCAACACATTCTCATCTTTCGACTAGCCTACTGGCTTGCTCGGCGGTCTGCGGGCATGTTAGGCCCCACTCGGTGGTCAAAGGGCCACATCCCAACCGTCGAGCCTGCTAGGCTTCTCTCAACGGTCAATGAAAAAGAAGACCAAAAGTTAGCTCTGCACATAATTAGTAAAGCTGCTATAAGTCTCTCATTTTAACTCTGATTTGGTTCATTCTTTTTCTGTTTGACAAAATTGAATTATATGCAAACCTACAATACTTTTTTATAAGATTCTCAAATAAAAATGTTTTTATTAATTATTTATTCAAGTATCATTAATTCTCCTCCCACATACATGTGTGGGCTAAGTATATCTCAACTAAAAAAACTCAGATCTTGTGGTATGCTTAAGTCATGATTACGAGTTATCCAAATAAATAATTAAGATAACCAATGTTAAGATAAATCACAAAGTAAATATATTATTAATAAAAACATAACAAGATTTAAGGTTGTCTTAAATCCCTAGAATTACCAGCAACGCTAGAAGAGGGTTGTAACATGTAAGATCTTCTCCACCTAAGGGGATGGTAACTCCCATCCCATAAGAGAAGACAGGAAGTTTATCAGCAAAAGTTGGTATTCCATTATAATAGGGATTGGACAATTTGTATGGAAAAAGTACATCAAAAGTAAAATGGCATGGTTCCCAATGAAGAGGGGGTAGAAACATTTAAGTGGATATCAAAAGAGTTCTTCATATAGTAATACAAAAATATTATATGAAGAAATAAAAATTACAATAATAAAAGTTTTCCCTTTAAATTTCAAATCAGAGAACAACAACAAAAAACCAGACTTAGGCATGCATATTAAATACCAGACTACAACCATCTAAAAGTACGATGGAAAACTGCCACATTCTGTGTCAAGGAAAGAGGTGAGAGCAACTACAATCCTCATATAAAGTTTATAAAACATGTGAGAGCACCTGGGGCTAGGTTAGAGCATCATCATCCATATATTGGAAAGTTGTAAAATGGGGTTGGAACCCATAATGTACCACCACTAATAGATAACAATAGTCTCAACAATTAAAAATGCATATAATAGAGAGGCAAGATAAAGTTCAATCTAAGCAATCCATCAAATTAGGGCTTCCATTATTAAATGGGACAATAAGATAAAAATAGCATAAAAAGTATGAATAAGATTTAAAGGAATAGATTCCATTTGAGCTTACCACAACCATTTCAATAACTTGCAAGGAGTGATATACAATTTGATCAATTATTTATAATCAAGTGACATACAAAGCATGCAACAATCAAGTCAGAGAGAGAGAGATTATAAATCATTATCCAATATGACTTATAAGGAGAAGCAACACACTTAAAGAACGTGTATCTGAAGTCAAGATCCAACCCTTGATCCAATCAAGGTATATCTTCACCTAGTATCATTTTAGATGTACATCATTAATTAATGATTATATTTCAAACCCTAGAAATATTGAATTTTACTACGAGTTGATCTAGATGATGAAAACTATACCATCAGATAGGTTATGATTTCCCAATTTCAAAACATATTTATATATCAATTTTTGACTTCTAAATTATTAGATATGAATTTTACATGATTAAATATGATCAAGAAAAATCCATAAAAACGTCTTTAATCAATTGGATTTAGGTTACATGGTCAATACCAAATGATAGATCTCATATTTTTTCTAAAACATGCCTTACTTTAATTTTTTGATTTATATATCAATTTCTATGAATAGTAAAAGATAAAATGATTAATTTTAAACTGAATAAACAATATCATCATCAAATCCCAAATATACTTTTGCATCACCGGCTACACCTTTATTAATGTGATAGGGTAAGTGTGGCAGATTGGTTGCTTTAAGCCATACGTGATGGATGATTAAATCAATTCTAAAAAAGGCCAAAGAGCCCATGGTACAACATGACCAAATATGAAACAACAAATGGCAAGCCCATAAAATGTCAACCAGTCGTCTCCTCTGTCAAGTTAAACTCTAACAACACCTGATATAGCAGCTCAAGTCATAGATGCACAACATCAAGCTTGCGAATTCATTAAGTTGATCATCAATGGTGAGTATCAACCAATCCCTGATGATGTGGCAGAGTCAGATAGCCCAAGAAGGGGTCATGAGCTAACCAACGACAAAGGAGGTGCCAATTGTAGCAGATGACCAGGAGCAGACTAAGCTGCTTCCTAGAACTCAGAAATCTAGGGAAAGAAGGTGTGAACCAGATCAGGTGTTACTCACAAAAGCTTCATAAAGTCAAAGCAGGAAAAAGAAAGTCAGATTGATGACAAAATCACCAAGGTAAGTCATGACATTGGATATGAAACAATAGGGTATGTAAATTAGGGAACACAAAAGGAATCACAAACTTATCCAATTAATGGTTCCATAAGCTTTGCCAGTCCCTACTGAGTGGAACTAGGCATTTAGTGGTGACTCTGATGGTTCTACTATTGCTAGTAAGCCACCCTGACTGGTCAAACCTAGGTAGGTGTTCACCAGTATTGCTGGAGACAAAAGAGGATATTATGATTGATTGTTGGGGACCAGTGATCATTTATGAGGGGTTATTTATAAATAAGAAGCCCCAGACTAGCTAGGAGCCTCATGAGAGATGGAAATAGGGGACACATGAAGAAGTCCCTCATCAATAGAGATAGTGGGAGACCCATTCCAAATCAATATGGGGTTCATCAGATTTGGATAATCGCAAAGAACACCCGATGTGAAAGAGAAAAAGGAGTGAGGGATGAGAGGAGAGAGAGAATGATTAAGGAAGTAGGAAGACCAAACTCTAGAGTCCAGGCAGGGGTAGAGTGGAGGAAGGAGATGAGTCAACATTCATGTGATGTGGATCCAACATCTCACATAGAGTCTGAGACCATAAAGACAAAGCCAACCATTGTGTATGCAAAATTATGAAAATCAGAGAAATTGAACGTATAACATGCCATTAAATTAAAACAAACATAGTCCAATTTATATTACGATTTGATAATTCAATATTATCTTCTTTATTCAAATTGAGATAGCTATAATTATCCAATTGGGTTCAAACTTGACACGTAGACTAAATTAGGACCCACAGAACATGATTATGCACTTAAATTTGGATTTTGAAATTATCTTGTATGAGTCCCAATACAATTAGGGTTCCACATAATTATCTCTGTAATGGTTATTATATTTTACCATTATCTTCAATAATCAGTATTCTTATCCTCATATTTCTTAGGAAATGAACATTTTACATAAGATTCACAACCCCAAACCTTAATGAAAGACATGTTGGGATGCTTCCCAGTCCATATATCATATGATGACGGTGATAACCTAGATTTTTTCTCTCTTCTCATGTATGTGCCAACCATTGTATCTTTTCACTCATTTTCTCATTCATTCCATCAATTCCATGTTTTTGTATGCTTTGATGCATTTTGGGTTTATTCAAGGTACATAGGACTAGAGGTGACACTCAATCCAACATAAAACTTAGCTTCCACACTACAATGTAGAACATAATTTAATCCCTTATTTGATCTCATATATGCGTATGTCTAACCTGACCTTGTGATCATTGTTTAGAGGACACTCTTATTTTGATGTGACAAGTTTCACCCAATTCAGAGCATAGATGAGGAAGATATGCCTAATTGTTTATCTAGACTTTGAAACCCAATTTCTAATCAATTTTTCCTATTTTTCTTTGAACTAGACCGACTATATAGGTTCCAATTTAGTGGAAGTGGATCATGCCCCACTTTCCTTGTCTATCTATCCATCCTCCCAGGGATCACCAGATATGTTTCATTTGTGTGTTGTACATTTGAGAAAGATTCAACAGTAGTGGGTTTCTTTTCTACTTGGATCAGTTGTTGTAGAAAATCTTCTCTACCAGCTCATATCCCCCGCTTTCCAGACACCCTACACCCTTTTCTCCTTGTATCCTTATATCCTTGACATCCTCTTTGTTTTCCCCATTCCCTCCCTTGATTTTACACCACCAACCCTTGTTATTGTGCCACGACCTTTTTTCCCATGGAGTTTGGAGAAATTCATGCAGCCAGCCACTCCACCTACGGTGGCAATCCAAGGCTACAAAGGCCAGTTCTAGGTCTGCAACCTCTGTGCTAGTCCAGAAGTTTTAGTTTGAGGCCCTACCTCCCATTTCTATGCTCACCTCAAATTCCCCCGATGAGCTGCCACCATTGCTCCAGCTAGGGCTTGGGTGGGTTATCCTACGTAGGGGAAGACCATGTAGCCACTAGATGTTGTAAAGGTCCATGGTGGACCAAGGGTCGAGGACCCATATGGACCAGCACCAGAACCTCCCCTACCTCTCTCCCTAGTGGTCACAGAGCACTGAGGATGTTAGATCATGTAGGACCACAATGGACCTCCAAGCATGGCCCCTCTTCTTTGCCACATTAGTAAATACCCTCCTATTCTCTCACAAATATTACGAATAATGCTCAATACTTGCGTAAATCATAATAAGTCGACCCCTTGTCCAAAATAGGTATATAATATACTATTTTGACCATAAAATGATACATTTACATTGAAAATGGTTTCACAAATCAAGTATATTTTGGTTCTCTTAGTTTTCTACAAGTGACACTTTTATGCTTATTTAATTATCTTTGTCCTTTTAATGATCAAATGTTTCTTGAAGTCACTAAATCACGAAAATGATCTAACCTTAAATTGGAAACCCTTATATGATAAATGGAATTTATATTGAAAGTGATACACTCATATGTAATACCTCAGATCAAGAAAACTTAGTGTTTCCAAAATTAATATATGCACTTCCTATGTTTGAGGTAAATCCTTGATACAGTGAAATAAGGTGGAACTCATGTCTAATACCTCATGGTTGATGAGGTCCCTATGTGATTAAACCTATGGTGTCCCTAATTTAATCAAACCTCAAACATAACTAATAAAATATCTCCTTTTTGATATGTATCATGCACCATACTTTAATATGACTATGTCTTTCGACCCCTAGGATCATGACAGGAAGACTTGTTACAAGAGGCATTTCCCCTATTGACTTATATGAACCTTTATAAGCTTGATTCTATATAGCATGATGGTAATATATTATTAGTCTCACCTTATTATGATCTAACCCTTGGAGTGCCCAATTTGAATTCCCAATTTCAAAAAAACATTCCATTGCCTTGATCATGAAGGAAGGGAATACAATTATCATTTTGATCATGCAAAATATTGAGACATGGTTTCCCAATGGTAATACTAATCTTTAGTCTCATGACCTTATGAAATACAATTTAGAAATTGATACTCTTTTTATTCTAACATACCAGATGGTTCATGACTAGTGAGGACATGTGTTCTATATTATGGTGCTAGTTGACTTATGACTCCTTAACCTAGGTCACACCCCTATTATGCTTGCCTACAAATTTTCATCTGCTTGAATATTTAGAGCTTTTAAAGGTAACCCTTTCCCACAATTTTGATTTTTTGATGTATGTCTTTAATATGTCAATTTTATGATGATTTTGACACTTGATCTTAAATCTCATTTTGACGCTAAACTTGACCATTATAGTGATTACTATAGCTTGTGGATAACGTTTCTAGAGGGACCTAGGTATAGATGAATCATTAACCTTGAACACTATGATAATGAAGTTGATGTTGATATCACAAAATGTTGCTCGATTGTTGTTTATATATGAATGATCACATCTATGGTCTAGGTAGGAACATATACGTACCTTATGTCTAGATGGAACATCCACATTAGAGAAGCTTAAGATTAAGATAGTCTCTGATTTGGGAACAAAGAAAGCATGATATTTATATTATCGTCAAGGTTTATCATGCAAGATCATAACTAGTCATATAATATCAACCTCATGCAACATGGTGACATTTTCAAGTCATAGGAGAATTAAGTAGATTTATTTTGGAGTTAGAGATACAACTAAGAAGTGTTAAGACATATGTGTAACATTAAAACATGATAATTGCAAGATTAGAGTCTATTTATCAACAAACACATTTAGATCACATTATGTGTCATATGCATGTCACAAGTAGTTCAAAAGGAATATGATTGTGCTGCATGGCATTTTGTGTCACAAGTCATTAAATGAATTATTTGAAGGTGAACATAGAGGTTTGAACATCGAGTATCCACTTTAGCACAAGGATCAAATATCCACTCTGATAAGTACTTAAACATCACATTTTAGTGCATACTAGTGAACAAAGGTGAGCTTTTAGGTCATATGAACTATTTATGGGAGAAGTGCACAAGATCATAATCGGAAGTGTCATAAAACTACAAAACATCTACTGATTTTGAAGTGGGGTAACCATATGATAGTAAAATAGACCAAATATTCCATCTTAATTTGGCTACATCATACATATACATAAAAGGGGTTACTTTTTTAGACTAAGGAAGTCATTTAGACTACATCCATATGATCTAAAGAATTAGACAAATTATTAGTGGAACATTAACTAATTTAGTGACTTAAGGAAATATTTGACCATTTTGACACAAGGGTAAAAGTAAAGGGAAAAAGGACAATTAAATAAGCATAAAAGGGTCACTTTTAGAAAGATTAAGGGAATCATGAATAGGTATGGGTTGTGAAACTAATTTTAATGGAAATGTATCATTTTTAATGGTATATATTATATGCCTATTTTTGGACATGGATTTGATATATTGTGATTTATGCAAGTATTATGCATTTTTCTGAATATTTGTGAGAGAATAGGAAGGTATATACCAATATGGCAAAGAAGAGGGGTCGTTAATCAACAACCCATTTTGAACCTACACATTCTAACATCCTGGGCACCTCACACCCATTGGGGAGAGATATGGGGGTTCCCTATGCTGGTCCCTTTGGGCCCTTGGCCCTTGGTCCACCATGGACCTCCCCATCATTCAACGTCTAGGGGGGTCATCCCCAACCATGGACATCCCACCCAGAGCCCTAGATGGAGCAGCAGTGGAGGCTCATTGATGGAAGTTGAGGTGAGTGAATAATGGCAAGGTAGGGACTCAAACATAGTCATCTGGACCTGCCAAGAGGTTGTAGACCTGGAAGCAGCCTTAGAGCATGATTGTAGGTGGAGCGATCAGCCGTCGGAGTTCCTCTAGACTCCAAAGACAACAAGTTCATTGCATAGTAGCGAGGATGGTGTGAAAATAAGAGAAAGAACATGTAAAACAAAGAGGAAGCCAATGATATAAGGATGGAAGGAGGAAAAATGGTGTAGGGTGGTTGGAAAGAGTGGGAGATAGGAAGAGCAGCTCTGATGTAGTTACTGACGCCAGGTGGAAGAGAACCCCACTACTGTTGGATCTTTCTCAGATTTGTGGCTCACTGATCAAACATCTATAAACATACCTTGGGCAGATAGGAAAATAAAGAGGGATAGCAGGCCACACCCCAAAATTGGGCCCTATATGGCCGACCCAAATTAGAAAAAGAGAGGAAAAATTAATTAAAAGTGGTTTTTAAAGTCTGGATAACAAAATTTATAGCATGGAGTGTTCTATACACAATGGGCACAAAGTTAGGGTATATAGAGACACATAAATGCGATCAAACTAGGGATGAAGATGGTATTGTATACTATAGCATGAAAGCTAAGTTTTATGTTGGATTGAGTGCCACCTCAAGTCATATGTACCCTGAATAAACTCAAAAATAATCAAAGCATATAAAGACATGGAAATTATTGCATGAGTAAGAAAATAAGTGCAAAGATGCAATGAATAGAACACACATGAGGAGAGAGAAATCTAAGTTATCACATCCTCCACACCTTAAAATGACTCCCCTAAAATTAATCCTACCCTCCAGTTGAAAAATGGGACCTTCAAACTCACAATACCTTGACATTCCTTCAATACCAACAATATATCAAAATCAAACAATTGATTAACAAGGCCAAGGAATCAACACATGGATCGTCAAATCGGAAAGATTTTAACGTAGATCACTAGACTTGGATAAATCGTCATAAATATCACAATTGGAGAGATCAAATTTTAGTCAAAAAACAGAACTCTCTAAATCAAGAATAAATCATGAATTTCATTCTGAATGCTAGACTTCTATCTCCTACACTTCCTAGGTAGAGTTGTACATTCATGTTCTAGATTTTGAAATTTTGCATTTGAAGACTAACATCATAAATCAATATCTTGGTTCCATATTTAGGGTTAATGGAAGGTCTCACCCTATACCACATGAGAGCTAAATCCTAATTCATAAGTAAAGAGAATCAACATAATCCATATTCGAAGATGGGGGTTATAATAGCCATTAATCATATATTCAGTGTGATTTCAAGATTCTAATAGGGTGATAACATAAGCCATTCCATTAAAAGATCAATAATCACGAGTTGAGATTTCTTGAACCAATATCGAGAGTAAAGATTTTGACATTAAGAGTCATATGTACATACGTTTTCAAGTTTATTGTTATGTTAAATTAATGCATACTTGTTGATATGTTGGAAATAGGCATGAATGATGTCGAACCTAGGTCTAGGAGAATATCCACATGATATGAAGAGTGTTTATATTATTCAAACCTTTCTAATATAAGACCCATATTATGTATTTTTATATATTAGGTCCCCTTTGGGTTGGACCTTCTCTAGGAATCTTACTCAAGAATCATAACTTGCTCTTTGCTCACAAGGTATGCTTAATATGTTGACCCTAGTATGATATTGGATTCTTTGTATGTATGCTCTTATTAATGCTCGACTACTTATTACTTCATCAAGCTACAATTCCTATCAATATTGTTTAATGTTTGATTATATTATGTTGGTGTAACATCCCACTTTTCAAATACACACACACAAATATATATATATATATACACACACACTGAGTGGAAGCATTTTACTCAAAGGGGATGTCACATTATGGTATTATGTGTGATTAAAGTAAATGAAACACCATGTGTTAATTGGAAACAAATTCATACATAGTTTTCAGATATGGAAACTACATCTGGTTCATCTTGAAATCTAAACTTATTAATCTAGGCTTGAAATAACATGACTAAGAATAATATGAAAGATATATAAGAGTCTAGGTGGACTTAGTATATGACACCCCAACGGGAAAATCTTGAAAAGTTTCTAGTCTTTAGTTGCCCTTTTTACTCTTCACTTGCTTCAAGTCCTACAGACATAACGTCTAACGACCCCCTCCCCCAGTTATCCCCTATTCAGGTAAACCGAGAGGGCAAAGGTCATTACCACAAATACAGGATTGATGGTTTATCAAATAACCAGAATTAATTAATAAATATCACTAAATTGGAGAAGAGTTTGAACAATATAAAAAGTTGCACTCTCCACAAAGGAGTTACATGATATGGATTTTTAAATTTTTCAACATGAAATAAAGACTAACTAACTATATCCTATAGGGTCACATTAAATCTTTTCTTTTGATGCCTTCTTTAGTGGTTGTCCATCTTCATCATACTTGCAGAATAATAGTAGATTATCCTAAAACTCTGAGAAACAAAAACTCAGTTAGTATAATAAGTTATACTGGTATGTGGTAGGAAACAAAATAAATGCATCTAATTGTAACAACATATTCAAAACAACTATAGTTACAAAATCAAAATTAACATTTTCATTATAACTACTCAACATTGATCTATCCAACCTGTATGAAACCCCCTTAGGTCTTTGTCCATGTAGTGGACATAGGCCACCTTCTCCCCCCGCGTTCTATAATTCCATATCATTTTTCCCTACCCAGGGGTTGATATTTGATAATCCTTTTCCCCAGGGGCTTAAGCTTGATTTTCCTTATATTTCCATACATCCAGAGGTGGCATAGGATTCAAGCTAGTCATGTCCATATAATGTGATATCCCTAGTGACTTTATGAGTTGAAAGAAATAAATAGACAAGACAATATTTATTTGCATCCATTTTGAAAATCCTCAGAAAAAATCAGCAAACTAATATGGGTAGTCATGGAAGAACCACATACCTTTCTCAGAAGTAACTTCAAGTCCAAGCAAAAGGGTAACAAAAGCAATCAATCAAGAAACTACCCTAAATTTAAAGCATAATACCCATGCATTACTATTTATCCAAAATCTACCATTAAGACTGACTTGGAATCCGAGTGGGTTTCATTAGGGTTTTGGCTTCCCAAACCTTAATTATCACTTTTCATGCCTTATTGGTTTACAAACCCTAATCTTAACATCATATGCATTTTATTCTCACAAAAATCGTAATTCATCAAAGTATGGGTTGTTAATCTCAAAATAGATCCAAGTCATCCTTTTTATCCAAAAATACCAAACTTTTAATATTAAAGATCAATTGAACATATTAAGACCATCAAAGCCTAGAGATTAGGGTTTTGTGCATTAAACACATTAAAGATAGCAACTTTTGATACTTTTGAAACTAGACATAGATTTAGGTCTTGATTATATTTTATTCTATTCTTCATATTTTCTTGATCATTTTTCATATATTATATTCCATCATTGGATCATACTACGATTTATTATCATTTTTACCAATTAAATACATATTGACCAATCACAGATTGACACCTACGCATCGTGCCCTGGTCCCGACCTTGCCAACTAGGCTGGGCCAACTAGTGGGCTTGTGCCACCTATTCTGAGCGAGCCTGTTTGGATACGTGCTTGACTAAATAGAAGGAGGGATAAAGGACTAAAAATCCCTTACTATATCTAAAAAGGAGAGGGGGCATCTTGGTCTTTTCACTGTTGATCGTCTTCAACCTCAAGTTGATATCCTTCGACGAGTAGTCGGTCAACTTTCTAGTTGCCTTTAAGGATTTGATTCTCTGAGCTTTGGGTGAAGAAGAGATCACCTTCATCATTCCTCGACAAAGATGATGGTCACCTCAATTCCTTTGACGGTGGTCGGATTTGCCAGGACGATGGAGGGGATCTCCAGCGAGGAAGTGGGAAAGGGTAGAGGTGAGGGACAATGGTAACAAGGCAATTAAGATTAGAAGAGGGAGCATAGAGCCTGGCCGAGTCTCAAGAGATGATTCATGATCTCATAGAGGGTCTAGGGTCCTCTATTTATACCCTTCTATGTCGACTGAGCTATCTCTGGGGTGGTAGATTGGGTGAATTTTCTAGAGGCCTCCAAACTAGGTAGAACTTGGGGTAGGTAGCTTCATCCTAATCCCACGAAGACAAAGGACAAGTTTAACGGTTTGCTCATTCATCAAAGTGGTAGAATAATGCTCAGGAAGATTTCCAAATCAAGTTCTTATTTCCTTATCTGACCGAGGTAGGTGATAAACAAATCACAATTGGATCCAAGATTTGACGGTCCACAAGCCATGCAAGAAATCTAAAAATCCAGATTTATTCAATTTGATAAATGTTTTTGCAACATTTAATACAATCCCTTTGTAAACCACTCACTTTAGGAATTCTATAAAATTCCATATCTCTAAATTCTTAATTCCTTTTAATCCCAAATTTTAAGGTAAATTCCATAATGACTTTGTCTAAATGTAGACAATGATGGAGACCAAAATTTGGAAAGAAAAGATGCTTTCCTTAAAATCCAAGTCTTCCTCTTATAAGGCATTTTAAGCTTTAATTCAATCCTTTTCTCTTTCTATCTTTTTTGTTTTCTTGAGAATTCCACACAATTCTAATAAGTATATTACTTGTTATCCATTATATTTTGCCTTTTTCTTAATATTGGATTTTCTTCTCTTTCTTTTCCTTTATACCTATTATTGACTCAACAAAATAGTAGAAACCACAAAATTCATATCAAACAGACTTTTGCAAAACAAACCATACTTTTAAAACAAATCACACCATATTTCTAGTATGTCCCTTTTATTGAAATAATTGAATTTCAATTATATAAAATACAAGTAGAATCCAGGTTGTAACATCATGTCCCCAACCATGCAAAATAAATATCACATAAGTAAGTGATATTTGGCACTTAATAAGATAGAAAATGATACTACTTGAAATGAAGTAAAATAGACATGAACTTGAAGATAGATTATCTTAAGCATTCATTAAATAACTTTAAACCTTATGAATTGGAAAAGAAATATATTCCACCTCTCTTAATGCCCCATTAGAGCCCATAATTTATAGGAAGCTCATAATGCTAGGAAAGCCCATAATGACATGAAGGTCCATGATAGAGGTACATATAAATACTTAACTAATTATATAGTTTTCATCATTAACTTATATCTTAACTTAATCCTTAATGTCTTAAATCTTATTCTTGACCATAATAGGATTTCTCCCTATTATTACCATGATGGGATTTCTCCCTCATAAACCATAACATGATTTCTCCTTATTAAGAATGATTGATTAGTCATAATCATAATCATAGTCATAGTTAGGGTTTTAGCATAGACTATACATAAGCAAACAATCAATCACACAGTGATATCTATACATGATGTCTTTTGAAAAATCATTCATAATTCATGAAGCATAATGTTTATAATAATAAAATAAACATTTAATAAACCATATTTTATTGTGAAAAATATGCATGGCCCATTTATTTATAGAAAACCACCTTGTGATCAAGTCCTCTGACTTGATTGAGTCCTCTAATCACCTATAATTTGATTAAAATCATAATATGTACATGAGTTTATAATCCTTAACCCTAATTTTGTGCATTGAATTATTGAAGGGACCGAATGTGGGAAAAAAGTATTTGAAAACAAGTCAAATCGATAGAAAATCAAAAGATATTTCCAAAACATATTTTTCCATATTTTATGCGGTTATATGCAAAAGTTATGAATTTTTCATTATCAACAAATCAAAATTTAGGTAAACCTTAGCCTAGCGATCATTTAAATCAAAGACTAATCTAATGTAAATAAAAGGTTGAAATATAAAAAAACCATGGGCGTGCATTACATTCTATTCAAACGGTCGGGACAAATTCATCATTCAAACACAAAACATGCTTCTCAATTGGAAAATCAAAAGTGTGTTGAAAAGTCTTAACTACCCATATGGATATGATCATTCAATTAATCTGGTAGGGATACCATGTTTATTTAATGATTAAGTTTTTTCTCTCCATCCATGGCGCAAGGTGTGCTACTAGAGGTGAAGCTCTGATCAAACCTGAGTGTATGGTCCATATTTCAACCTGGAAAAGTTATGAAACAATTCCTCAAAGCTTCCTGGTCCAAATGATCCCCAAACTAGGCCATGCGATGGTCTAGAGTGAACAAGCTTCTACAAAAAGGTCAGGAAACAATTTAGGGATAAACACAGGAAAAACACGGGAAACATAGTTTTTATGGTTGGAAAAACACATAGGAAGTTGAGGAAAAGAGAATGTGGATGTTTCTTCATTAAAAGAGTCACTCTAGGTCCATGGCAATGAACCCTGATGAATGTTGGAGAGGGACTCAGAGGGGAGAATGACTGGGGATATAGAGGAGGAAACTGGAGATTGGAAAAGCACAAGGGATCATTGGCAATGCTTACATAAGGGTTAATTGGACATGAGGAGGCGGAGAAGGATGAGATGTTGAGGTGGTTATCGGAGAGGAAATTTGAGCAAGCAATGACGGCTAGGGGAACATGGGGTGTAATTGGAGGATGAGGAGCAATTAGTTATTCCTGAGTATGAATTTCCATTATATAGGTGTGAGAAAGGCTTTTGTGGTCTCTACAACTTGGGTCGAGAGAGAGAGAGAGAGAGAGAATAAACCCTAGTTTGTGCATTTATTGGATAGGCCACGAGAAGAGGAGATCAGGGGCTCATTTGGTTCAACAAAGTGTCATGAAGATGATGGAGAAAGAATCTCGATGTAATGGAAGAGATGAGTAGAGAGAATCTAGGGAAGAAATCACTAAAAAATATCACAGTTGTCGTGTAAGAGTCAGGTAGATGACGACATTAGCACAATTGTATCAAATGTTGTCAAATGCTAGCCATTAGACGCGTGCATGGAAAATAAAAATAAAGAAAAGAGACATGTGATAGAATAAATCCGGACTTTACTCTATTGCATTGAATTAATTGATTTACTAATAAATCCTAAGTAAACTACATAGGAACTTTCCTACTTGAATTAGATGGTCAAACAAGGTCAAACGGTATCAAATTTGTACCATGTGTCAAATTGTAGTCTAAATCCTTCCTAGTCAACGAGTTTAGGTTTTATGTATATATTTTCCACAATTCTTTTATTTGGTCATTTACTTAATCTCCATCAATTAAAGTTTGAGATAAAATGAAAAGACTTTTCCTTGTTAGTATATGATTCAAATTGCAAGATAAACACTTATTACCCACTCCATGGTTACGTCATCTATATTTTATGCCTCTTTGAGAAACTTTTCTTGGAGGAGAGAGAAAAAGAGATGGTAATGCTATTTTCTTCATATGTATACAAAAGAAAAGAGGATGTCATTAATTGTATGTCCAAGTGAGTAACTTATCTCATATTTTTGAAATTAATGCATACGAGAAGATATCGTTCCTTTTTGTAACCCAAGGAGGAGGAGAGGGAAATATGTTAATGATACTTTCTTTTTTTGTTAAAAACTAAAAAGGGAAGTCAAATGTTCTCTATTTCCAATTCTTCTCCTTTATTCTTCCTCTTTTATTTCTTTTAAATATTTTTAAGGAAGAGAGATAAAAAGAAAAGGGAAACTAATATCCATGAATTTGAGTTAGTGGAACACATAGTACATATACAAAAGAGAAACAATACTTTGTGTCTCATTTTATTTTTCTTACTTCATTATCTTATAAAGTATATCATTTCATGGACTTTTTTCCTAAAGTCCCTCAATGTTCTTTATTTAAGAAAATCACATCATAAGGCTTAAATTAGTTGTGAAAATTGGGGTGTGACAATTGGCAAACCTGAACATAATCTAGAAACCCATTATATAACCCTTGTGTACTTGACTGAATTCTAAGGGTAAGGGCACAAGGCATGATTGAAATAGGGATATCTCATTGACTTTGGTCTTGAGGTCTCTAACGTTAAAATAGGGTGATATATCAGACTTGAGCCTCAAATGTCAATCATAGACCCTTTCTTTGGTAGTGGTAAAAGGCCTAACATTGATAGAACAGATACTGAAACCTCAAACATGCTATGTATAAATAATGTCATTTAAAGTGTACTTGCTTTGTTTCTTCTTCTTGCTTATTGTAATGGTTCTAGCCAATTAACTTTTATATTACTCTTAAACTATGTTTACTTGCCCTTTCTTAGCGTGCTCAATGTACTTGCATTATTATAATTTGGTTTTTGAACTTTTAAGTTGCCAAATGAAGATCCAATTCACTCAATACTCTAAGCACTAAAATGAAACACCAATGAGCACATGTCTCTATCTCCATATTTGTATTTTTTTATCTCTTTAGTTTTTATCCCCTTTTCATGTATAATATTGCTTGTGTGAAATTATGTGTCATTTAAGGGACAAATGCCCCAGTACACTTGCCTTGGGATGTGTATCCATTAGGAGTGTGGATTTTGGGTATTTCGTGGTTTTCTATAGTTTCATTGGAATTATCTCATAAGGAATGTGGTTAAGTATAAATGTGGATTGCTCATAGAGCATGTCCCCAAAAAGAATCAGGAAGACCGGGTTGGCTCATCATGGACCAAACAATGTATAATAATGTGTGATTTCTTCCCTCTGAAACACCATTGTATAGTGGTGTTCCTAGTGGAGTCAATAGTGATACCATACCACACTCCTTGAGAAGGTCCTCAAACTCTTTCCTTGAATATTCTCTAGCAAATCATCTTAGGTTTTTTGCCAATTTGGCTCTCTACTTAATTCTTGAATACCTTGAACTTTTCAAAGGATTCTAATTTTTGTTTCGTGAATATGCATAATTAGATCTACTAAAATCATTAGTAAATGTAATGAAGTGTTGATTTCTAAAAGTTCAATTTCCCTCTTAACGTTTCTGGTAAAAGGCACCTTTGCCATATTGACCAACAAACATGATTTGCATGTCTCATAAGATTCCAAATTTAATGAGCCTAAGTATCCATCCTTATGTACTTTCTAAATGTGCCTCTCATTTATATGTCCCATGTGACAATTCCAGAGGTATGTAATGTTTTAGTCATGCACTTTAATCCATTTGGTATAAATGTTATAAACATGTGTCTCAATATCTAACAAATTAAGACCATAAGACATTAGAGAACTTCCATAAAAGATATCATCCAAAAGTATAGGGCAAACTCCACTCTTTATTAGGAATGAAAAATCATTCTTAACCAAATAAGAAATAGAAATAATATATCTACATATGGAAGGTACATAATAGAATTTGTCTAGTTCTATTACAAGCCCCAAGGGAAGAGATGAACTATATTTTCCTACAATTGGGACAACAACCTTTGCTCCATTGGCAACTCATAGTTCAACGACTCCCTTCATAAGGGGTTTACTTCTTTTTAGATCTTTCACATTACAACATATGTGAGATCCACATTCAGTATCCAATAGCCACGATGAAGAATTATATAGGTTAATATCAATAATGTATATACTTGAGGTGGAGATCTCTATCCCCTTTGACTTCTTAAGTTCCTCTAGATAGACTTGGTAATTTCTCTTCCAGTATCTAGGGTTATAACAATGGTTACAATTGCCATTGTTTGCCACACTTCCCTTGGCCTTCATAGAAGATGATCATGACTTAGGCTTAGACCCTTTTTGTTAGCCTTTTTCTTTCCCTTGGTCTTACTGTTCACTACATAAACCATCAACACATATCCATTCTTGTCCTATACCATGCTCAGTTCAGTAGTTTGCAACATGTTGAGTAGTTCCTGCAATGGTTTAACCATTTCAATCATGTTGAAGTTCATGAAGAACTGGTTGTAGGTTCATGCAACAATTGTGTAATCAAATCCATATCAAACTCTTGGCCCATGGAAAACCCAATCCCTCTAGGTTCTCTACATACCCAATCATCTTGAGCACATGAGGAACAAATGGTTCTCCTTTTCCCAAATTACTCTGAAATATTGCCTTTGATAGATCATACATCTCTTATCTAGCAAGGCCTTCAAACAATCCTTTGAGATGGTCAACCATTTGAAAGCAAGCATGTTATTGTGTTTCCTCTATAGGTCACGCACCATGGATGCTATCATGAGGCATGCCACATCATTAGAATCATCATAATACATCTTTAGCAAAATCATGATCTAGTACGTCGAGTATGTGATCATGCTTGAGAACAATTCTCAAGTTTCAGTACTAACCCATGAAATTCATCCTATTGAGCTTTCCATCTCAAGGTCTGGTCAAAAGAATAGGTTGTTGTCATTTCCCATGTGATCTACGAATGAAATAAGTGGGAATCAAAATCTTGATTTGAAATTTGCATTTTATTAAGTCTTTAATTAAACATTTACTTCCACTATTTTCCTCTAACTAATAATCCTCATTATTAATTTGGAAAGAAAATAAAATTCTTGTGGCCAAGGTCTATATTTCATTCAATTATGAGTCGATTTGGTTAACTACTCACAACTCAATTATAAGGTAGGAAACTTTTGCTAATTGCATCATACACAATCCTTTGATAGATGGGGAACAACCATTGTTAAATTCCATCATATGAAACACCCATCTACATGCATCTAGATTCTTAATCCTATTAAGGTTACCAAGTTAATCCAAATCCAACCATCATTATCGATAAGACCTTGTATCCTACATTGGCAGACCCACACATTTATGTCACACCTAACCATGATCGACAATGAAGCTCATTTTGGCAAGCCCACATAACTTAATCAAGGCCTTGATGTGTATTGCATATTGGGAATCATCTTAATTTATATATGAAAAGAGATATTCTGTATAATACCTATACATATCTAATCACCAGATGTGTATATGTTATAAATCATATATATAAACAAGCTCCACAAATGATAAATTTAAAATGTAATGATTATGACATCCTATGTAACGCCTGGGCCCACTGCCCAAGGCTCTAGTAGAGTTTCAGGAATGATGACTGTCCCCACAGACCACCACTAGACTTAACAATGTGCTTTGTCCTCACTCACGCGCATGCCAGGATCAACGACCCGACAGGTCACCCATCCCAGTACTACTCCAAGCTGAGCACGCTTAACTATGGAGTTCTTTAGTGATGGATTCCCGAAAAAGGAGGTGCACCTTGGTGATATGGGTAGTCCAATCATTCCTTATAAGATCTTTTTATCTGAAGCCTCAAATCCTGGGATGTTACAATCTCCCCCACTTAGGCTCTTGACGTCCTCGTCAAGGCTCAACTATAAGGCCTCATAATCTCTTCCCCATTTCATTACAGACCCACAATGGCCCATCGACACCCAGCTCCCGATCACGGAATACCAGCGCAAGGGTGGCTACGTCAACCATGGACAACCCTTTCCTACATTCCTGGATCGGACGGCTCAAGACTGGCATGCCATGCCCATGTGGGCCCCACCTACTGGAGGGGTTTTGGCTTTGATACCATTTGTAACGCCTGAGCCTACTACCCACGGCTCTAGTAGAGTTTCAGGAATGATGACTGTCCCCACATACCACCACTAGTGTTAACTGCGTGCTTTGTCCTCACTCACGCGCATGCTAGGATCAACTTCCCAACAGGTCACCCGTCCCAATACTACTACAAGCTAAGCACGCTTAACTGTGGAGATCTTTAGTGATGGGTTCCTGGAAAAGGAGGTGCACCTTGGTGATATGGGTAGTCCAATCATTCCTTATAAGATCTTTTTATCTGAGGCCTCAAATCATGGGATGTTACATCCTAATACAATCATTCCTAGATAATGGAAGATTGAGGGCATCTAATGTTTTCTACATCATATGCATAAATAAAAGATAATAAACCATGATCCTTGTATTCTTCAATCACAAACAGCCATCATGGACAATCCATTATTATTTATGATTGTTTTGCATTCATCCTTTTGCATGCCCACCATTATGGATATCACATATCATATACTATCTTAAACCTTTACATCATATGTAAGAGAAACCTCGAGTTACATTCAAGAGGAATAAGGTGGGAAGCAATACATTTCAAACCATTAGAGAAGGCATGACATGCAAGTTGTAGTAAGAATTGCAAATAATAGATCACATGTAAGATAGAAAACACAATTAGGGTTTGGCCATAATCATAAATCACACACCAAAAAAGTCATTTTAAGGTGTTGCTTTGTATTTACATATATAAATACACATATATATTATTATATCATAAGATGATCATGGTGATTTTAATTGAGACATACCATTAATCGGATTTTCACATTGATCATTTCAGCATATGAAAAAATTGTTCTACCTTCGTCCAACAAAAAAAACTTGATTCATAATTGAAAAATATGGTAAAGAGCAATGGATATAGCTTTTATACCACTATAGGAATCTCAAGAGAATAATTGCAATAGAAAAAAAAGTCTGAGAATCCTTCAAGCAAGATCCGTCTAATGCAATAAAACCATCTAATATTTACAAATTTATACCTTATTGTGTAAGAGGTTCCAATGATTCAACTTGTAACCCTTAGTGTGGATCTAGACCCTCCAATCTACATCTCTATTAAATTTCATTGGATCAACAACTTGAACTCATTTCTGGTGTCTCTAGCACTCTAGCAATCACCTCAGGATGCATGCAGAAGATTATTGTTTTGTGGCTAATCACTTAGTAGAATGGTGGGCATGTTAACAATTGGCACAGATCCCAAGGTCATAGAGTTGGCTCTATTGACCCTAGATCTTCTCTCAAACATTCCTCTTGCGGAATGCACTATTTTGTGATGGACGTGTGGGTCTGATAATGTTGTTCTGTCATGGAGACATTCTCCTCACTTTGCGTTCATGTGGAATTGTGTCATTCTGTCTTGGAGACCTTCTCCTCGATTTACTGTCTGGAGAATCATGCCAGTCTATCGACAATGCTTTTTACATAATGTGTCTTTCCATGATCACCTTTATTTGTGTGCCATCAGTGAAGATCTTTGTCCAGAAGGAATTCATTGTACAAACTCATCTCCATGGGTGCTCGATGATGACTGAAGTTGCTATTCTCATCGTCTTCATCTTCCTCTTCCTCTTCCTCTCTCTAAGTTTCTCTTGGGGTTTCTAAAACCTTAGATGCAACAATGATAAGATATGAGTGTGTTCCCTAAAGGAGTCCTCTCAAATCATATATATAATGGAGTGGATAGTTTGGGTTTCCTAAAACCCATTTGGCCAGGCTATGGACTCCCTTCCTTAAAGAAGCTTACTTCTTAAGTCTGAATCCATATTTTATTCAGGTCCTCAAAACTTCCTTTTAGGACCCTCGATTTATTGTAACAATTACAATAAGTTCAATTCAGCCTTTATTCAAGCTATCTCTGTGTGTGACGATGTAGGAATCATACTACATTGTCAATGGATTCACTAATAAATGTGATGATACATAAGCAAAGAGCAGTGTCTAGTGGCACATCATTGCTACCTAAGTAGTAGGATTATTCAAAAAAGACTAAACAATCAAAGACCAGTGTTATCATGTTATATAATCCTTTTGTCAGAGATGTCCAGATTGAACTATAGGCATGGACACATCATCCTTATTGTCTTCATTCTAAGTTCTTTTATCTCCAAGTCTACTAGCAAGACACATGTGAGCCTAGAATCATATACTATCTCATATGAGTGTATCCATACATTTATCAAGTCTCACATATCATGAGGCCTTGAATATCGCTCGTGTTATATGGGAGGGACAAATTCCTTCTACATCACTCACAATGCAGAACATGATTCTCATTACACCCCATTACTACCTTTATTGCAACCTTTTTCAAGATCATGTTGGGCATTTTCAAAGCATGATGATTGTCACATCACCATCGTAGTGACTTCAAGTCAAAGGACCACAACACCATTTTCCCATTGGAGTTTTTTATTATGACTATCATATAATAGTTCATGAATCACTCATAAGGTAGTTATATTTAGTACACTTGTTTTTTAACAAGTACATATGTGTTTGACCTTGTATCTAATACATATGACCCATGAGACATGGTCCTCAGTCACCACACAAACTAGAATCTCATGTTTATTGTTGTCTAATCCCCAATAATACTTAACTATGGATGCTTCAAGAATATTGTTGTTAGCATCCATTAGGATCTCATGTTCAGGTAGCATACTTGAAGTCCCATAGTTTTAAGCCAATCATTCTAAGGACATTTATTGTGTATACTAGTACATATACCAGTTGTACCATCGATCATTTTAGCCCTATACCATCATTTATGTCTCTCATGGGGGTACATGATGTACCGGACTGCCTACCATATGTAGGTTTAGGAAGACCTTCACCAGGACTTGGCTCAGATCATGTCAAACATTAACTTGTCCTATCCCTCCTCTTATCCACCATATCAACTATTATTTTCTACCACAGATATCATCCAATTTTCTAGAAATTTGTGTGCCTATTTTATCTTCATAATTACATCTCTCTTATGATTTGTCTAGTCAATTTTAATGGATTTTGGCAAAGACCTGATGTGACTACCTAAAATCATTGTTCCTTTCTACTTTACATAGAATTTCCACCAATTGCTACACCTAAAGCCAACCTAGTAGTCAATGAAGGCAACACTGAGTTAATGTGGGGGTCGCTACTACTCTAATGCTCCTTTTGACCCAAGGGGAAGGAGGTGCTCCTGTGATCGGTAGACCAGTGAGGTCAATTCTTTAGTGTTTGCTACAAGATACCCAATCCAACAATCAAAGAATGACACTTCTTGATGGTTGCTAAGTACCACAGTCTTTGCGACTGAAGGAGAAAGATATCTATGTGACCAATACCTTGCGGTTTCTACGTGCCACAATGTAGCGACCGAAGGCAAAGCCAGTGTAGAAACTGAAGGCAAATCCAACATAGTAACCAAATCCAATGCCATTGCTTCGACCGAAGCCAATGCAAGCATAGAAACCAAAATGGTTCTTAAGTCGGTTACCCACATCTATAAATAGAACCCACCTCAACCATGCATAGGGGGTCGTGATATTAAGGAGACGATGAAGTGTTGTCGCACTCTATACTCACCCATCATCCTCTCCATTGATCTTGGATCTATGAATATGAGAGTTGGAGGACAGAGAAGATCTATGTTGCCACCATCATCCTCAACCCTTCTTTTTCAAGGAGGACCATCTTCTCACTATCACCCACACTAGATCCCAGTCTGAAGACAAAGTGCACCAACTGTGGTTGTTTGGGATCATTAGTTGGTGTATCTTCTTTATATCCTTCTAGATCTATTCATTTGCATGTACCCACTTCATTGTTATCCTTAATGTCTTTTCATTTGTGTAAATCTATAATGTTGCTCAACACCATGAGTGTCTCAACTAATATCTTGGGTTGGGAGTAGCCACTAAGGCTAACATGTATATACTTACATCTATTTGAACATATATGCTCTTGGCAATGGTTATCTCTATACACTTGTTCTTAATTCTTTACTTGCAAGGTTACTGACTGTTAGTGCCTCGAAAGAGTAGTTCTAACTCTATCTAAGTGTTATGAAGTTGAATGGATGTATGAGAATGTTGGAATTCTAAAGCTAATGATCATACGATTACCTTTGTGATTGTTTGTTTGCCATCTCAAGAGAGAGATAAACTTATAATCTAGATTTATCCTAAGTTTGAGAGAGGAGGGAATACATACATATATATATGATTGCTTGTAACTTTTCTAAGATCATACAAAGGGGTGTGAGTATTGCATGTTGGTGAGAGATGTTAGTAGGCGAAACCCGATCCAAGTTCCCATCCATAGTTGTTACGCTTGCTTGTTTTTGTTCTTTTGTTTTGCTTTCTTAACCTTTATTTTACTTGTTTTGCTTGTTTGGAGTAACATTTTTCTGTAAGGAACATCATCTCAATCTACCCCTTTTTTTGGTGTATCTGAGTCAAGGTTTTACGTTCTTAGCACTTACTAGTTACTTGTCCCTGTGGTTTGACCCTGATATACTACTTCGGACCCCGGATATTAGTTCTGGGGGCCTGAGTGTCGGGTTATAAATTTAGGAGTCCAACTATTCTAGATATGTTGCATTTCAAATGTGTGATTTAGGTCAGTCAACTTTTTGGCGCCTTTGTTGGGGACAAGGCAAATGGAACTGTTGAGAATCCGAACCTACTCACTATACACTAGTGCCTTGAGTCTAGCAATAGAATCGACTTCACTATTTCTAAATATTCTATATATAACTACTTGGAATAATTCATTGTACACATCAAGTTTTCTAACTCAACTGTGTGAATTGTTTAGGTAGCTTGGGGAAAAGCAGATTTTTACGATCATCTTACTATCCTTTCACAACATCATGCCACCTTGTAGAGGAGGACATGCATGAAATGAACAGAATGCAAGGGTGGAGAACGACCGACCCCCACCAGAAACTGAATTTCTAATGGGACTGAGCAAGAGCACATATCAATACCTCATGATCAACCTCATGGACATGATGAATGTGAGGAACGATGTGAAGATGAGGAGTGTGAGGAATGATGCCATGCCAAAAAATTTTGTCTTTGAGTAAGAATAATCTAGAGGAATCATCATGAGCACAAAGATAATGATTACCACTACAAAGAAGAAGATGATGATGAAGGATGGCCTTCCCTCCGAGACTTAGCCGCTATAAGGGCAATTGAGTCAAGATGTCCTATTTTCATTCCAATATTTGATGCACTCAAATTCAAACTGAAATAGTTGTCATTTTCATGATTCAAAACAAGTCTTTTGGAGGAAATTCTAGAGATGAGAATCCCTACCATCATCTTGATTCCTACAAGAACATCTATGACACCATCAAAATGAGAGGAGTTCTACAAGAAGTAATATATTGCAAAGGTTTAACTTCTCCTTAAGTGGTACCTTGTTTTACCTGAAAAGAAGATTAATGGTTGGGGACCATTGGCTGACACTTTTGTCACCAAGTCTGTTGGCTAAATTGGACATTAATATAATCCCTTTGTTTTGATGATGAAAACATTTCTTTCTTGTGGTTTTAACTTGCTATTTGAGTGTTTCAGGGACAAGCATATAAGGTGGTAGATAGCAAAGACTTGGAAGATCAATTTGCTAAAATTACTTTATTTTCATGATTGTAATCAAATGTAAGAACATGTACAAGTATATAATGTACAAGTACTTAGATATCATGTAAATCAAGCGTTTAGATCTTCCCTATCCACACACAACACTTAGATAGGTCATCTCTTAAGTTATCATCACAATTGCACATTGATACACACACTCAGTAAATGAATACATTGAATCAGGGATATTCTCGGTCGACAAAAACTTCGACCGAGACACTCTCGGTCGACAAAGTCCTCGATCGAGAATAGACCCTCCTAGTTGTTAGACTGAGTTAGAAAAAGTAGTTGGGAGTTGAGTTGAACATTGCAATGCACTTACTCTAGGCTTACCCTTGGTCAACAAATTCCTTGACCGAGAGACTCTCGGTCGACAAACTCGACCGAGAGAGGTTCTGTCTGCACTTTTCAGAATTAATCAACTAGACGTTACAAATGCAATTAGTGGACACATAACGGCTAGTTGTGCACTAAGAACACCCTAAAAGGTGTCTAGAACGTCCCCAAGAATTTGCAAACCACTCTTATAAATAGG
Organism: Alisma plantago-aquatica; assembly: GCA_963693085.1. Classification (NCBI taxonomy): domain Eukaryota; kingdom Viridiplantae; phylum Streptophyta; class Magnoliopsida; order Alismatales; family Alismataceae; genus Alisma; species Alisma plantago-aquatica. Next base: position 444,587,311 of record OY856412.1, on the reverse strand, counting down.
ACAAGTTATAGGACACCCAAATGCATCACTTGTGCATACAATTACACTTGAGAATCATTCTTTGTGAGCAACAAGCTTGAGCTACACTTGCAATCTGTTCTACATTAGCATCCTATAGCTTAGTATCTCCTAGCCACCACACTACCACATTCATCCATAGTGGATAGGAGATCAATACGCTTGATATAGGATCAAAGTGATGTATGAAATTGGTAACATTGTTCTTTCTTCCAATCTTGTTCCTTTTATTGTATTTTGTTCTCCTTTGCTACTCCTAAGTTGGAGGTTGTGGAAAGGAGGTTGTTGGAGCTTCTTCAGGTGGTGTAGGTAGCTCGGAAGAGTTTGGGCTGCTTCTAGAAGCTCTCAATGGGAATCTACTTCAAGGAGGAAGGCTACTTCAAGGGGGAGCTTGAAGTTATTCAAGTGAAGGCAGCTTCGAGGTTGGTGAGATGACTTTAGGGTGAAGGCTGTCCAAAGGGTGGTGAAGGTGTTTGTAATTTTATGTAACATCCTTGCGAGGTAATAAAATTCAAATACTTTCAAAATCTCGGTTGGGAACAATCGGGTAGTGGACTGACTCCCTTAGTGTTTGCTAAGGGAAACCACTCTAAACGTTGTGTCTGCTTCTCCAATATTTTTGTGGTTGCTTGGTTGAATTATTTTAAAATCATCATAAAACCCTATTCACCCCCCCCCCCTCTAGTGTTTTTTCAATTGGTATCAGAGCAGGCTTCAAGGATCTCTAATCGAGTCTTAAAGAAAATGGGTGATGGGGTACTAAACAACCTCAACTTGGAAGGAACACTTGTAGCCCGACCTCCACCATTTGATGGCACCAACTACACCTATTGGAAGAGGAGGATGCAATCTATTTTCAAGGAATTAGCTGGGATCTTTGGAGAATGGTTTCAAATGCATATGATCTTCCTCAAACTGAATATGCTACATGGGATGCTAATACGGTGAGATTAGCCCAATTGAATGCAAAAGATGTAAGTATTCTTTATTGTTCAATTTCTGTAGGTGAGTTCAATAGAATATCAACTTATGAAACTATATATGAAATATGGCATAGACTCTCTATTACTTATGAAGGAACTATTCAAGTAAAGAATTCCAAAATTGGTATGCTTAAACAAAAGTTTGAACAGTTTCGTATGGAACCAAATGAGTCTATTAGTGATATGCAAAGTTCTCTTCTATTGTTAATGGTTTGAATGCATTAGGTAAAGCCATTAGTGAAGAGGATCAAGTGTCAAAAATTCTTAGGTCACTTCCTCCCAAGTACAAGCCTAAGGTGACTGCAATTGAAGAAGCCAATGACCTCACTTGACTAAGGATGGAGCAACTCATTGGCAACTTAGAAGCACATGAGGCTACCTTGGAGGAAGAAGAATGATTGGTGGCTGAACACAAGAAGGAGAAAAGAAAGGACATTACATTCAAAGCATCAACCAAGATTAGTCATGACACAAGTGAAGATGATAGTGAAGAAGAAACTCTCATTATAAACGGTAAGCAGTATAGAAGTTTTAAAACTAACAAAATCTTCTAGTGTTTCTCCTTCCAGGTGCTTTGAATGTGGTAAAAAGGGACACTTAAAAGGTGATTGTCCCAAACTTAAGAAGGGAAAGAAATCATCTCACAAGAAGAAAGAAAAAACCTACAAAGTTGCATGGGATGATTCAAGTGATGATAGTGAAGATGGAGAAAAAGAAGTAGAATGCCTTATTGCTACAACAAATGAAGAAGAAGAAGAGGTAAGCTTTTTTTATTTATCTAAAGAATATTTAGTTGCTAGCATTGAGGAATTACATGATAAATATATTGATTGTAAAAGGAAACTAAAAAGATTTAATAAAACTAATGAGGATTTGTATGCACAATTAGATAATCTTGCTTCTGAAAAGGAAAGTATTATTTCTGAAAATTCTTCCTTGAAATCATATTTTAATGATTGCAATACAAAATTGCTTACTCTTGAGACAAATCATAATTTGCTTTGTCAAGAAAAGGTTGAATTGCTTGCAAAATTGAATGATCTTCAATCACAACCTATCTTGTGTACTCATCTAGATTATGATGCTATTGTTAAAGAAAGAGATACTTTATCATCTGATCTAGATCAATCAAAGTTAGATATCAAAAAGAAAATGGATGAGATTGTTAAATTACAAAGAGAAATTAGTAGCTTGAGAAACAATGATGTTCTTGATAAGATTCTGAAAAATTCTTCTAGTTATAATGGAAGAAGAGGTTTAGGATATGTTCCAAAAGAGAAATCTTGTCAACCTAAACCTAAAAGAACACAAGCACCCAAGACCAAGATCATGTATGTACCCAAGAACAATTCAAAAAGAAATAAAATTGATTCTATTTGTTGTCACTGTTGCTTGCATCTTGGACGTTACTCTTTTTCATGCCCATACAAGACAAGGGATGTTGAATTAGTTTGGGTCCCAAGACATCAAACTTAGCAAATTTGAATATGATTAAGTTGAGATTTGACCTAAAACTTCATTTGAATATCTTAATGTCTCATCTCAACTAAATAGACTGGTACTTTATCTTATTGCAATAACTCGAGTTTAAAACTAACATAAACAGATTACTGAAAACAGTACAGAAACAATCTCGATCGACAAAATCTTCGACCGAGACAATGTCGGTCGAGAAAATTATCGACCAAAGTAGTTTCTATCTCTAACCTATAGAAATCTGGAAAAACAGTAACCACGTCGGTCGAAAATGACTTCGACCGAGATAAACTCGATCGAACATTTATTGGACCGAATTTTAACTGATAAAACTGGAGATACAAGAACCTTCTTGGTCGAAAAGAATGTCGACCGAAAAGAAGTCGGTCGAGAAAGAGTTCGACCGAATAAGGTTCTGGAAAACCTATTTAACTGGTTCAGTTTGCTATAAACTTGTTATATATTTGGTATAAATGAAAATTGATTGGAAATTATGAATGAATCATAAATCTTGGAGACAACTCTCAAATCACATATTGATAATTTGCATCATGATCTATATGTTGATTCTTGATATCCTTATGAAACATGCTGTAACTTTACAAATTATGTGATCAAAAACTATATGCAAATAGAAACTGGAAATGTTTTCTTAAAATCAATGCACACATTGTAAAGCCTTCAATTGTTATTTCTCTTGAAATGATTAAGCGTGTTCATTTATATGGTTTGTCTTAAATTTGAACATTGATGAACCATGATTGATCATGAAAAAGATATTGCCTTGACAAATCTTCCTTAAAAGGTATGATTCACTACATTGTGCATATTAAAACTGAAAAATGTGACGATTTCAGTAAGTTTAATCAAGAAAATCATGGATTTGCTTCTCATGAGATTATTTTGGTTCATCTCCTACATGGTTTGGCTTAAAACTGAAAATTATGAACCATGTTGATTTAATCAAGAAAAGTACTATTTTATCATAATCCACATGGCTCGTCCTAAGTATTCCTTGGTTTATCTATATAGAAATCATGTGTCTTGAAATTTGCTTTTAAATGATCATGATCATTGTATTTCATGAAATTATGGATATGCTTCTATTGTTCTATCATGATCATTGTATTATGGATATGCCTTTACTGTTTCACCATGATCATTGTATTTCATCTTTTATTTGGTTTGCCTAAAATAATCTTTGATATATATATATATATATATATATATATATATATATATATATATATATATATATATATATATATATATATAAACCATGAATGTATATTGTTTTCAAAATGATCATAGTGATTCAGCTCATTACACATAAAGATGATGTTATCATTGAAAATGCCATTTTTGCATTAAGGTAAATCTCTATGGCACAAATGCATCTTGACATATTAGTTAAATGATTATCTTGTGCTTAGCTTATGGAAAATGATATCATCCTTGTTATACATGAATACTTTTTGTATGATACTCTGTAAGCTATGTTTCAAATATTCAATCAAGTGGATCATTGTGAATGCTTAAACTGGAAATCTGCAGAAATTGCCTCTCGGTCAAAATAAAAATCAACCGAGGGGCGCCAAGGTCAAATTTAAGGTCGACCTAAAATAAGCTTGACAAAATACTTAATTGTAAATCATTTCCTTACACTCAATCTTAGTATATTGAAAACAAGATTTTAGTGCATAGCTCTCATAAAAGGTTAACTTATTATAATGCTTATTATGACCTTAGAATCCTTAAATTATCTTGATTATAAGATTAAGGGGGAGCTCAAAAAAACTATCTTGACTATAATATTAAGAAGGAGCTCACAAAACTTCATAAACATTATGATAAATCTTGATCAAATCAAACTTTAAAAACTTTCTATGACCTTAGGATTATTAAATTATCTTGATCTAAAATGGACTCTCTATATCAATATGGGCTTAACATCCCTCATTATTGATTAGAGATATATTTCTTGATCCTACTATGTCGTAAAGAAAATATTATATCATTTTCAGGGCTTAACATCCCTTGTAAAATGGATGGGAAATCAATACATATATCCATCATGAGCCTTAATGTATCTCATATCATTTTTAGGGCTTAACATCCCTTGTAAAATGGATGGGAAATCAATATATGTATCCATCATGAGCCTAAATGGATCTCATATCATTTTCAAGGCTTAACATCCCTTGTAAAATGGATGAGAAATCAATATATGTATCCATCATGAGCCTAAACGGATCTTATATCATTTTTGGGGCTTAACATCCCTTGTAAAATGGATGAGAAATCAAAACACATATGTCATGAATCTAAAAGGATCTCATATCATCTCAAGGCTTAACATCCTTTGCAAATGATTGAGAAATAAGTTGTGGCTAAATTTGACATAAAAATAAGTGGTTTGCATTAAATTGTGTTGATTACCCTTGCTTTAAAAATTGAGTATCAAATTATCAAATTAAGGGGGGAAAATAAAAGTCATACTTAATGATTAGCTTGGTTATCTTTTTGAAATGACAAAGGGGGAGAAATAATATAAAATAAATAACATAAAGTAAAATGAGTTTCATAATCTCTCAGCTAGCACACACTTGCAAATAAGAGAATGGCTGCAAAAGGTAAACTTCAGGTATGAAACTCATATGATTTATATTTCCTTGATTTATATTTTGGAAATGCTTGTCATTTTCAAAATGGGGGAGATTGTTGGCTAAATTGGACATTAATATAATCCCTTTGTTTTGATGATGACAAACATTTTTTTCTTGTGGTTTTAACTTGCTATTTGAGTGTTTCAGGGACAAGCATATAAGGTGGTGGATAGCAAAGACTTGGAAGATCAATTTGCTAAATTTGCTTTATTTTCATGATTGTAATCAAATGTAAAAACTTGTATAAGTATATAATGTACAAGTACTTAGATATCATGTTAATCAAGCATTTAGATCTTCCCTATCCACACACAACACTTAGATAGGTCATCTCCTAAGTTAGTGTCACAATTGCACATTGATACACACACTCAGTAAATGAATACATTGAATCAGGGATATTCTCGGTCGACAAAAACTTCGACCGAGACACTCTCGGTCGACAAAGTCCTCGGCCGATAATAGACCCTCCTAGTCGTTAGACGGAGTTAGAAAAAATAGTTGGGAGTTGAATTGAATGTTGCAATACACTTACTCCAGACTTACCCTCGGTCGACAAATTCCTCGACCGAGAGACTCTCGGTCAACAAACTTCTTGACCGAGAAAGGTTCTGTTTGCACTTTTCAGAATTAATCAACTAGTTGTTACAAATGCAATTAGTGGACACATAACAGCTAGTTGAGCACTAAGAACACCCTAGAAGGTGTCTAGAACATCCCCAAGCATTTGCAAACCACTCTTATAAATAGGACAAGTTATAGGACACCCAAATGCATCACTTGTTCATACAATTACACTTGAGAATCATTCTTTGTGAGCAACAAGCTTGAGCTACACTTACAATATGTTCTACATTAGCATCCTATAGCTTAGTATCTCCTAGCCACCACACTACCACGTTCATCCATAGTGGATAGGAGATCAATACGCCTGATATAGGATCAAAGCTCTGTACTAAATTGGTAACACTGTTCTTTCTTCCAATCTTGTTCCTTTTATTGTATTTTGTTCTCCTTTGCTACTCCTAGGTTGGAGGCTGTGGAAAGGAGGTTGTTGGAGCTTCTTCAGGTGGTGTCAGTAGCTCGGCAGACTTTGGACTACTTCTAGAAGGTCATAACAGGAAGCTACTTCAAGGGGGAGCTTGAAGTTACTTCAAGTGAAGGTTACTTCAAGGTTGGTGAGACGACTTCGGGGTGAAGGTTGTCCAAAGGGTGGTGAAGGTGTTTGTAATTTTATGTAACATCCTTGTGAGGTAATAAAATTGAAATACTTTCAAAATCCTAGTTGGGAACGACCAGGTAGTGGACTGACTCCCTTAGTGTTTGCTAAGGGTGAAATCACTCTAAACGTCATGTCTACTTCTCCAATATTTTTGTGGTTGCTTGGTTGAATTATTTTAAAATCATCATAAAACCCTATTCACCCCCCTCTAGTGTTTTTTCAAAGTCTACCTAGTGGAGAAGACCCTCAGAAATAGGCAAAAGATAAATGGATTCATGCAGAAGCCTGAAGAAAACTTGTATGAGGCATGGGAATAATTTAAAAAAAACCAGTGGGTCTTCCCACATCACAATTACGACAAAGGTCACCTAGTCACAACTTTCTATAATGGTCTTACTTATGCTGAGAGAACTATGTTGAATGTCACAGTAGAATGTGATTACCTAGGCAAAACCTAAATAAGACTATGAAGATTATTGACATCATAGATGTTCTACATGAAGGAATGGATTTCGATATAGGTGATAGAGATTCAACAAAGAAGACAACATCTGAAGGACCTTCTATGGAATCAAAGGCTTTATAAACTATCATTCCCAGATTGTGAAGATTTCTACAGCTGTCAAGTAACTAAAGAACCCTGGAAGCAAGGGCAAGAAATTTGTAGAGAAAGTAATGAAATGTGTTACATGTAGCAAGGGAGGCCATGGAATCAATAATTACATCTATAATCAACTTGAGGAGGAAAGGAAGGAAGAGGAAGAGATAGAGAGTGTCTCCTATGTTAATTTTTAGAGGCCAGATCATCTTGGTTTCAACTATGGAAAAAATGATGCTGCTGAAAACTCCCATCAACTAAGACGTTCGTCTAAAACACCATTGGGATTTGGGAGAGGGGGAGGACCAACCACGTCCACCAAAACCACCAAATACCAGCAGAGTAGAAATAATTACCAAAACCAAGGTCAAGGTCAAGGCCAAAAGAAGAACACATACCAGAAAAATCAAGATCAAGGCCAACCTAAAATAGCAACTAGTCTGACATGATGGCTCAATTATTTGATTTCACAAAAAGGCAAGTATCATTGAATGACCATATGATCCACAGCGCTATCAAAAAATCAGGTGGCTTAACCTCAATGCAGACCCAAGTGGCTAATATGCAGATGCATCAAAGATAAATTGACCAACAACTAGCACAATTGTCTGAACTGATAAAGAACCCTCAAGGAAAGATCCCCTCTAATACAGAGACTACAAATATGGCCACACTTTGCTCCGTAAAAGTACTAGAAAACCAACAAGGGGAGGATGAAAGAGAAAATGACATGAATAGCAAGACACAACCTAAACCAAGTACGGTGGAAGAAGTATCTAAGGATGAAGACTCAACCAAGAAGGACAAGACTAAAGAGAATGGCAAAGGGAAGAAAGTTGCAAAAGAAAGAGTATTGAACCCAGCAAAAGAAGCTTTTGCCAATAAAAATCCATATTCCCCAAGGGTACCCTTTCCTTATAAGTTGATCAAGGCGCATTTGAAGAAGAGATATGAGAAGTTCACAGAGGTTGTGAAAAAATTGCACCTAGAGTTTCATTTCTAGATGCTATTGAAGAAATGCCTACCTATGAAAAAGATCTTATTATGAAAAGAAGAAGAGGAGATCACATTGAGACAGTACAACTAGACAAGATGTCTAGCGCCTTCGTCCAAGCTAAGATGCTGACAAAGAAGGAGGACCTTTGGTGCATTAACTATCCCTTTCAATGTTGGAGATAATGTGGAAAGAAAAGGACTTGTACATCTGGGAGCAAGCATTGGTCTGATGCCTCTCACCTTATCTCATAGACTTGGGCTCACTGATATGGTAAAGATGGGAATAAGAATTCAACTAGTAGATCATACTTTCAAAAAACATGTGGGGTAGTGGAAGATGTTCCTATTCTTGTCGAATGATTCTTTATCCCTTGTGACATTATTATTATCAACACAGTTGAGGATCCAACATGTCCCATGATCTTTGGGAGGCCTTTCCTTGCCAATGGGAGGGCACTAGTCGATGTCACGGAGGGGGTCATCCTTGTTCGTGTCAAAAATGGCCATATTGATTTTCAAGTCCAAGATGTTATGAGGGGACCCTCTCTATTTGAGTCGGTCTACTTCATAGATAGCTACACCCAATATTGTGAAGTACAAGTAGACCATGCGATTATTGATCCAATCATGCGATCTCTGAACAACCCAGACTCCAACATGGAAGATCCTAAGGTAATCGAGATTTTAGATTATCTAAACAGACAGAGGAAGACTACTGTGATGAAGAAGGCACTATAGAGACTGCAAAGTATGCTTCACTAGAGAAAACTCAAGAAGAAAAGGCAGTACCTAAGCCTAAACCTGAGTTGAAACAACTCCCTGAGGGCTTAAAGTATGAATTTCTTGATGATGAGGAAAGAAACCCCATTATTATAAATTCCACCTTAAAGGAAGACCAGGAAGAAAAGTTGATAAATGAGCTCAGGCTGCATAGAAAAGTGATAGAATACTATGTTGAAAACATTAAGGGTCTAAGACCTTATCTTTGTATGCATAGGATAAACCTGGAGGATGCAACTAAGCCATTAGTTCAACCACAATGGAAGTTGAACCAAATGCTCAAGGAGATGGTCAAGAAGGAAGTCATAAAACTATGTGATGTTGGAATTGTTTACCCTATCAACGATGTCAACTGGTCAACCCAATGCACATTGTACCCAAGAAAGGAGGGATGACAATTGTTAAGAGGGAGAATGGAGAGGAAGTGTCAATGCAGACCGTCACAGGTTGTCTCATGTGTATTTACTATAGGAAATTGAACATTGCCAAGAGGAAAGACCATTTCCCTATACCCTTTATTGATCAGGTTCCGGAAAGATTGGCACATAACTCATATTTCTATTTCTTGGATGGGTATTCAAGATTCTATCAAGTGTCAATTCACCTTGATGACCAGGAAAAGACCACCTTCACTTGTATCTACGATAGTTACACTTTTTGGAGGATGTCATTCGGTCTATGTAGTGCACCTACCACCTTCCAGAGATGCATGATCTCTATGTTCTCAGATTTACTAGAAGACATAATGGAAGTGTCTATTTATGACTTCTTTGTATATGGATCTGATTTTGACACATGTCTAAATAACTTATCCAAATTCATGTAGAGGTATCAAGAAAACAATCAATTCTTAACTGGAAAAATGTCACTTCATGGTACATGAAAGTATTGTTTTGGGACACAAAGTCTCTAAGAAAGGAATTGAAGTCAACCTCGTCAAGATTGAGGCAATATCAAAGCTCTCGCATCCCAAATTGGTGATCGGGGTAAGAAGTTTTCTGGGACACGTCATATACTTAGGAGGTTTATCAAAGATTTTTCAAAAATTGTGAAACCTCTATTGAACCTTCTAGTAAAGGACATTGAGTTTGATTTCACTGAAAAGTGCCTTGAAGCCATTAACATTCTAAAGGATGCTTTGATGACAGCTCCAATCTTGAAAGCTCCAGATTAAGAACTGCCATTTGAAACCATGTGTGATGCTAGCGATTATGCCATAGGGACAGTTATGGGACAAAGGAAATATAAGAAACACCATGCTATATGCTACACCAGCAAGACGTTAAATGATGCTTAGATGAATTACATGACCACTAAGAAGGAAATGTTAGTGATTGCGTTCACCTTCGACAAATTTAGATCCTACCTAATAGGGTCAAAAGTGAAGGTGTATACAAATCATGGCCCAAACAAGTACCTGATGCAAAAGAAAAGATACCAAGCCCAGCCTGTTAAGATGGGCTCTGTCACTGAAAGAATTTGAACATGAAGTTATTGACAAAAAGGTGAAAAATGTGGTTGCCAACCACCTATCAAGGATAATGACAACTGAAGAAAACATGTTTCTAGTTAATAACAACTATGTTGATGAGGCTCTAATGATGGCCAAGTCCATTGAATCCAACCTTCCATGGTTTGCTGATATATGTAACTATTTAGCATGCTAGCAGTTGCCTCCCGAAATCACTTACAACTAGAAGAAAAGGTTATTTTCAGATCTAAAGAACTACTATTGGACAAACCCACTTCTATTTAAGAGATGTATTGATGGTTTATATAGGATATGCATACCATGAGAAGAAGTACCTCAAATTTTGTGAGAATGACATTTTTGTCGTATGGAGGACACCTTGGTGGAGAGAGGACAGCAGAAAAAGTCCTTCAGTCAGGATTCTACTGGCATACCTTATTCAAAGATGCTCAGGCATATGTTAAGGCATGTAATGAATATCAAAGAATGGAAAACATTTTAAGAAGGAATGATATGTCAATGTTCGATTGGATAGAGGTAGAAATTTTTGATGTATGAGGAATTTACTATATGGGACCATTCCTATATTTAAGAGGAAATCAATACAGTCTGGTTGTAGTAGAATATGTATCAAAATGGATAGAGTTTGTCGCTACCCAGACCTGTGACTCCAAGGTGGTGATCAAGCTATTCGAGAAAACTGTTTTTTTGAGATTCGGAGTCCCACGCACCATCATAAGTGAGGGGGGTCCCATGTTTGGAGAGACAATTTGAATCTCTGTTGAAGAAATATGGAGTCAAGTACAAGGTGGCAACACCCTACCACCCACAAACATTGGGACAAGTAGAAGTATCGAATAGACAAATCAAGCCAATCCTGGAGAAGATAGTGAGTTGTACTAGGAAAGACTGGTCTATGAAACTCAATGATGCTTTATGGGGCTACCAAACTGCTTACAAGACTTTGATAAGGACTACTCCCTACCATATTATTTACAAGAAGTCATGTCATCTACCTGTGGAGCTAGAGCACAAAGCCTTTTGGGCTATCAAGTTTTTGCACATGGACCCTGAATTAGTAGGGAAGAAAAAGATTCTTGCAGCCTTTTGTTGCTGACCAAAAAAAGAAAAAGATTCTTGCAGCTGCAAGAAATAGAAGAACTAAGGCTTCATGCATATGAAAATGCCCACATCTACAAATGAGGACCAAGGTGTGTCATGATACCCACCTAAAAAGCAAGGACGTGTCTGAAGGAGATAAGGTCCTTCTATTTAATTCTAGTATCAGGTTGTTTCTTGGTAAGTTAAGATCCAGATGGTCTGTCCCCTTTACTATTGCAAAGATGTACCCCCCAAGAATGATGGAAATCATCAGTGAGAATACAAGTACATTCAAAATGAAAGGTCACCCAGTCAAGAGGTATTATGAAGATGAGGCTTTTGTGAGGAGATCAGAACTCCAGTTAGAAGAACTCCAACCCGCACCACCTGAAGAACCCAAAGAGCCAAACACGATAGTCAAGCTAAGGACTATAAACTAGAGCTTCTTGGAAGGAAACAGTAATGAACTAAAACCTAGCCTCTTGACCCTGATCTTATGCCTTGGAGGATAGCAAGTTTAGTTCTTTTGGTTTAGCCAAACAAGGATAAAGATACACATAATAGTAGTTAATTGTAACCCTAATATGTAATTCATGAATAAATCACCCTAACATATATGCATTAAGACAAATATGACATAATACCCTCATACTAATTTTAAGACCAATAATGGATACATTAAATATGTCACATGAGATAAATTATACATATATAGAATTTAGTGCACAAAAATAATATATAATCCTTTTGTTTGTAATGTGTAGATATGGAACACAATTTGAAGAATGATAATACCAATGATGAAATAATATTGATCGATAATTCTCTATGGCCTTTTAGAATAAGAAATGAGAAAAGGAAATAATAATAAAATCCCTAAACAAGATAATGATATCGAATTATTTAATATGAGAAATAGTGGAAATAATATTTAATAGGCTAAAATTCATAAAAGGAAAACTAATTGGATAAAAATAACTTTAGATTCATTTTCTTTGGATATGATTTGACTTGGAGGTCAAGTTTCACAAATTTATGATAATAATAGCCATATTTATTTTATTTAGAAAAGAAAAGGTGATTTTCCTTCAAAATATGAAATAAAATACTTAATATCTCCAAAAGTGGAAAATAATGTTAGATTCATAATCTACACATTAAAAGTAGCCTTTGGGGTAAATTTTTTTATAATTTGGATAATCTTCAATACATGTGTAGATTAGGAAAGAGAAAATATGTAAAAGCCCAAAATACTAAATAATGAGAAAAATAATTCCAAAGGATAAAAAATGGCAAATTCTATCCAACACACTATACGTTACTTGTGGGTAAAGTTTCACCAGATTTGGAGAATTTTAGAGTCATTAATGCATGAGGAAAGAGAAAAGAAGATTTGACTTAATTAATGAATCAAAAGTTCTCAAAAGGTAAATCTAGTTGCATATTCAGATTCCACACATCCTAATTAGGCTAGGTGTAAAGTTTCAAATAATTTGGGATTTTTTTGCACCCTCGAAAGAAGAAAGAAAAAAAGAGAAATTAATGTATATCCACTTTAATTGAATTCGATTGGGACAGCCATCTAATGTGTCACGCGGATGATATATTATTTTGGTTATATGCGAGCTGATCTCAGTCATTGAGCTGTGATTAGATGGCTTGGAAGTCATCCTCTTCCTTGCATCACGAAGGAAAGCAGGCTGCTGACCAAGTTGGTTTTCATTTTGGAATTTCTCACTCCTCGGTTGATCATTTTCCATGTTTTCTTCACTCACATGTTGCATATTAAATTACTAATCTAATGAGATATTACTTATGGTCTCTCATTGTGAATAGGAAATTTTCCCAATTCGAGTCTTGGCTTCTCGAACTTACCTCCTCTATAAACCCTATTACCTAACCACACCTATATATAATGGTACCCCAAGTTACGCAAGCACCTATGCAATTGGTCTCTCACACTAATTCAGTCAGAGACCCCACGTATAGACATCATGATCAAATCCCTCATCATGACCTTATGGCAGTTGGTTACTCGTCTCCCCGTTGCCTCCAAACGAATTAAACCCAGTGGTGAGTTCAGTTCCTTCTCCTTTTTCTTTCCATGCATCTATTTTCTCAAATTGTGGTGTCTCGTGGATTTGCTCAATTCTGAGTTGGGTGGCAGATACACCGCATGTGCTCATGGAGCTCGACTAAGGGAGAAGAACTCCATGTGTGATATTACGCTCTTGTCTCTTTTCATTTCTCTTCTATTTGTTTTCTCGCCCTGGGTCGTAAGTGTCTTTTTGCCTGTATCTTATTTTCTTTGAGTGAGCCAAAGTCAAGCCTTAGACCTGTGACTTAGCCGGCTATGATTGGGCCAAGTCAGTAGGTTGTGCCCACTCTCTTATCCTTTTCTCGCTATTCTCTTCCCTTATTTGAATTTTTCTAGTTTTCTGATTGGTCGATTTTGTAAAAATCATATCTATTGCTCTAGTTGTCCAAAAATTAAAGTAAAATATGTTTTAGAATCAAAAAATATTTTCATTATAATAAAATTGGTTTCAATGTCTGATATATAAGTTTTATATGGTGGATTTTTTAGGATCTAATTAATTAATATAAAAGCCCTAAAATTGGTAACTAGTTCATCTTAACTCCAAAATTAACATAAAAATATGTTTTCTTAATCAGAAGAACCTAATAAGTCGATTGGTTTAGATTTTGAGTCCAATATGTTTTGTAATAAAGGTCTAGAATTAGGGTTTCATTACATATATATGAATCTCAAACCCTATTACATGTGAATAATTTGTAATTAGGCAAGGTTAATCTTGGAAACAACTAGGTTGGTGAAGAGAGTTTTTAGGACCATGTATTAAGGTATGTTTGCATCTCCTATTATTCCTTTTGAGAAATTCACCTAAATTATCTTTCTCTTGGTCCTATGGACAATCAACCTACACAATATTCCCTTTTCTTTTGAGAACATATATCTTGTGGAATACCTTATTTGTTTCTGATCATGTGATCAATTTGTTGTGATGGACATTATTTTGGACTCTATCCTATATATTGTTCCATGGTGGAACTTTAATTGGTGATGCATGCTCTTTTTGCCCACTTTTGTGGTGGTTGCTTATATTGTCATTTATGTGGTGACAAAACTTGTTTAATGTGACTATACTTTATACTTGCCTATACATTAAGCATGTTGTGCGACTCAGTAGCCCTAAAGGTGTGTAATTGCATTGGTTTTGGGTTATGTTCCCTTATTATATTTTTGGGATGGAGGTTATGTTCCCCATACCCAGGTTTCAAGTTTATGAGGCTTGGCCCACACACTTTATATATTGGGGAGTTTGGTTATGTTCCATTCTCTATCAGGCTTCAAGTTTATGAGGATTGGCCACCATTGTCTTTATATTATTCTAGTGCTATGTTTATCTCACATGCATGCAGGTTGTTATTATAATGATGGGTTTTGTGCCCAAAAGATTATGTGTTCTTTTGTGGCACTACTTTTATTATTGTTTTATGGCAAGTATTCTCCTTTTTATTCATTACTTATAAATTCTCTTCTCTTATGCCTGATTGGGTAGTCCTTTTCTTTTTCTATGGGAAACCATTTATTTGACATCCTTTGTTTCCTTAAATTCCTCAACCATATTTTAGTATGCACATACCAGCTTTTTGTTGATGTTCTCCTCTCTTCTTTTTTTGTGGGGTACGCTTCCAACCCCAGGTGTTGGAAAAGGAGAGGACAATCAAGGTGACCACATCAAATGTACTTGAGACCTTGTGGGAGACTTGCTTGAAGTTGTTAGGTGATCCTCAGCTAGTCCTATGTTTAGTTAGCTCTTCCTTTTATCTCACATTGTGTTGTCAAGGTTAGCTATGATAACAAGTTTTGTAATGGTTAGATACATCTTTAATTCTGTTTCTACTTTGGTTTTATGGTACATTCATGTTGAATAAATTGGTTATCATCCCTTTTGAGAAAATGTTTATGTTGGTGTTGGTTTGGGATGTTCCCTTTTTATTTTTAGTAGGGATTGGTTCCCCTATGGGATCCCACTCCTTACAACAAACCAAGCATTTCCCTCTTTTTTTAAATCCTCCACTTTTTCTCTTCTTAATTAGAATTTGGATAGTTTATAATTTTTAATCTTGGTCTGAGTTTCTCTATTTATCCCTAGTAGTAAGAATTCACCAATATTTTTTTGAAATCCCTTTTAGTAAGTTTCTAGTGTACAAAGAACAAAAAACATAGTTACCCCTACATACTCCATTAATGTTTAGTTTCTTTTACTTTTATATATTGTGGAAACCATGTAAAGAATGATTTGTAGAGACCGATATGAACAGAAGGGTGTAGCAACCTCTATGACTTGCGATCATTATGAACTTAAGCATGTAGCGACCGAAACCCTCCTTCAATAGTAGTGACTGCTACATAACCCTACCCATAGAGACTGCTACAAGTTTTCAAAGTGACAAGATATAAAAACTCAGTCTCTAGAACCCTTTGTTTTTCACTCCTCACTCTCTTGTGGAGAAGCCCTTTTGATCTAAAAATCAAACCAAAGACCTACATCGACGACGATAGAAGCATAGACAATGACGATGGGTTTCGGTGCGGCCGACCAAGCCAACGCCACACCAACACTTACTACCACAATCACGTTTCTCTCTCTCTCATCCCTCTCCAACAATCAACAGGTAAATCTCTTCTACCTCAACCCTTTCTTGTTCTCAGCTCACTATTTACGTTGTCCTCACCTACCTATTCTTGAAGGTTGTAACTGCTCTCACCTATCATTCTTTTTAACGACTTTGATCGCCACGCTTGACCCTACGTCTCCTGCTTTCTTTTTCTAGGGTTCCTGTCTGGCATCCCTACCCTGAAGGTGAGCTGACGGTGAAGAACACTACCTCTTATCACCCCTTACTACTCCTACCATCATTTATTTGAGTTGTAATGTTAGAGTTGTAGCGACCACTACATCTCGACTTGTTCTCATTTTGCCAAACAGAATCCATAGTGACCGCTACACCTATATCAAACTGAGTTTGTAGTGACTGCTAGAAGTATAACTCTAGAGGTCCTACCAGGATGAAAACCTTGAATATTACTTTTTTATTTGTAGCGACCGCTACTTCTGCCCCTTAATGTCACTAGCGACCAAAATGGTTTCTAAATCACAAAGGTTTCTATCGGCCGCTACATCTTCACCATCTATAGTGATTGGTTGTTTCTTTCATTTCTACAGTGACCACTAGCCCTGTCCAGAGTGTAGCGACCGCTATGGAATTAGAACTCCTCTTTCAACCATTGCATATCTCCAGCTGTATCGACGGCCAATAATCTATGACCCTCTATATCACCTGCTACATTTTCTGCCCCTTCTTGTAGTGATTAGTAGTTTCTTTTACTTCTGTAGTGACCACTACCTCTAACCAGAGTGTAGCATCATTGCATCTGTTCAGAACTTAGCAATTTCTAGGGAATTGTTGAATAATTACATGTATCAAGTAGAATAAGTATGCCATTATTCATCGTCTAACTTACAAATGATACTCAAATTATAGGATGTCGTAATCAACTAAAGACTCTTTGAACAAGAAAGCAACATCACTGAAAGGGATTAAAGAAATAGTTGAAACAATCAACAAGATGCTAAAAGACCATCGAGACATGCCGCTAGAGAAGAGGATCTGCCTGCAACTACACAAGGAGAAATATGACATCACACTTGGACACAAATCACCTGAGGTTGGAGATGAATCACAAGGTACTGAAGGGACCAACACTTCTGAGTACATACCATCTGAAGAAGTAACCACGCCTAAAAGCAAGTGAAAAACATCATGACTAGATGCACCAACAACTTAAAAGAAGAAGGTGATGGTGAAGATAAGGTCCCCGACTCATCATCCAAAGACAAGCATGAGGCCCAACTCCAATGAAGCAAGAAAAAGTGCAACTGCATTATCCGAGGGACGAAGTGTTGTGTTCAAACCAAGGAACCCGATACACCAATCCCAGTATGACATGTTCACGAGGACAAATAATTTCAAAACAACACGACACATAGACATAGAAGACTTCTGAAAGTTGGGGATCTATGGTAGAGTGGTAGAATTCCTAGGAAGAGAAATTTTGTATAGTCTATGTATAAAAACTCAATGTTCACTAACAGATCTGATCGCTGAATTTATGTCCTCACTCGAAAAGATACCAATGGACAGTAGAGAAAGAAAGGAGGCTGAAGGTGAATTCAAGGTACAAGTGAGGATGGGGGCAAAGAGTACTATGTAATAGAAGTTATTCTGAATATGATCTTCACCAACATTGAAGAGGAAGCTCATGCATGTACAGCAGCCCCTAGTGAAAAGAATGTCCTCAGATACAGCAACCACTCAATGTGGAAGAAGCTCATCGGGGAAGATACGCACAACCCCGAAGAAGTCCAAGGCAGCCCTGATCACCTCATGTTTCATAAGAGTGATCCAGAAGATCGTGCAAACATGGTGTATGCACAGTCAAAAACTAGAGGAGTGGATAAGGGTGGCCTCTTCCTAATTTGGTCGATGTTAAACAAAAGTCATTCAACAAAGAAAGGCTTCTCATTAAAATACTATCAGTGATAGTTAGTCTAAAAATCAAGAAGACGAAAGACTTTTGCATGGGGGGCAAATAACACTCATCACAACCTACTTCTGGGACATTCATCAATTAAGAAGATATGAGTTGACTGAGGGGTACACAGAGATTTATATCAAATATTTAGCAATGGTTGATATATTGGCACAGAAAGGCGATACGTTTTTCTACAATAAGGCCAATTCTAAATAGCTGCTCCCCCTCCATGTGATGGCCTATTACGACGCACATAAATTGTGTCCAGTCATGGATGAAATAGATAAAATGCACTCTACTGCTATATGAAGAATGTCTAACGCATAGTACCTTCTAGCATCCCACAAGACGAAGAACAAGTACAAGAAATCGAGCAAACAAGGCCAGGGAAGAGTAAGGAACTACCAATAAAACCCCACAAGGCAATGACAAATATGCTAGTGCCAACACTTCAGTTACCTCAGGCATAACCAGAAGAGGAAGAAGTTGCAGAACAACCACCCCTAATAGAATAAGTTTCCCTCCATGATGATATAGGATTCTATGCTGCCCCACCTTCCCCTCCAGTCATAAGTCTAGCATATAAAGCACACGTTGAAGAGATGGGCAAGCAGATGGGAGCCCCTATAGATACATAGGAAAACACATACATGCATAGGAAGAGCTAGCGGTACATCTTGAGAGTCCCAAGCAACCAACCCGGCCACCTCTAGTGACTTATAAGGTGCCTGAAATACCAGTTGGAAGGGTAGATGATCAGCATAAAAGGGACACCACTAGCTCAATAGGAGAAATCAACTGAACTTCACGAAGGAGAAGTAGGGGATACACAACCAACAACATTTGAAGCACCATCTATTGCAACATCAACACCTCTAGGAGAACAACATCAGTGTTTGCCAACTTTTAGTGAAGAACTATGACATCGCTTTGATTCCATGTGTGCACAAATGCTTAGCTCATCTTCAGATACAAAGCATATTACTTCAAGCATGCTTGCACCAACAATGAAGGTACAACGCATTGACAACAGAACCACAATGCTTCCCCAGTTCATGTAGGATGCCATCACCAACCAACCAATCAAGAGGTGCAACCACACACTAAAGAGCCAAATGTTGCAGACGCAAACACCAATATGCAAGAGTTTGATCTAAACTCTTCTCCCACAAAAGACAAACTTATCACAGAAGACCAACCTACTAGAGGCATCATCGGGTAGGAGGATGCCTCGTTGAGAAGTCAACATCTTGTGATGTTGCAATGCTCAACAGATATCTGAACGAGATGAATATTAGCATGGATATATGTGATGTCTACCTCCAAGAACTAGTCCACAATGAGCACAATGATGTCGTATACGACTACAAAATGGTAGTTACTTTTGCAACGCTCATTGAAGCCATGTTGAAGACAACAATTGAATCAACACCGCCAGCTGACACCATAGAAACAACAACAATAGTGCCACCCTCCCCTAAAATTCTAGTGATGCATCTAAAAGATCAAGTGCTAACAAAAAAGATAACAAGGGTAGGACAAGTAACATCATAGAATGACAAAGGTTCCCTTGCTTCTTTCTTTGAAGGGGAAGCTTCAAGAGAACAAAGTACACCACAAGAAGTGGAACCAGAGGAACCCATGGCTCCCCCTTTACCTTACAAACTAACAGGGATGGACATGTCATCAATATGCTATATACATGTCGTGAAGTTCATGTGCTGGAAGATATTATAGATGATAATATGCCAAAAATAGATATCATATACCAGAACAAGGGGAGGGTTCTAACCAGGGAACACTTAAGAGGGATGTTCTTAAAACAACCATGGGTGCACAAACACATATTCAAGGTGCCTTGTGCAACGCTACAAGAATAACCAATCCACCCTAACAAAGTGAAGCCAGTGTTTAATGGCACAAAACATCTAGCAAGGCAGCTATACAATGAAAGATATGACTTAGAATCCGTGAAGGACCTATAAGATGCCATCACAAGGGTATAAACAAGATTTCTCACCTTGCCCATCAGGACAGTCAAGCACTAGGTGTTAATTGTATAAATCTATGTGACTGCCACATCATTGCCTACAATTGTTGTGTTGTCGAGTTGCACAGCACATCCCTAATTTTCAAAAACAAGGAAACATGCGACATCTTGAAGGTACCTATTTGTATTCAACACACTATACAAGGAGTAGGTTCGCATCATCACTCATCCTAGAAAAACTTCAATATCAGCATGAAGGTCCCGCATTAAGAAATAGGATCAGGGGACTGCACTTTCATAGTGTTATGTCTAATTTAGGAAATCAAATAAAGGGATACCCTTTGAGGATCTTTTTCATTAAGACTTCCTTGATCTTTATGGAAAGTATGTGATGGAGGTGATATATGATCACTACTTTTTCAATGATCCGGTGATGCCTCCCAATTTTGTACCCCACAGACTGCATACATGGTACCTCTCCCTCACAAGATATCTCGGTGGGAATAATTAAAGACCCTCTAGAAAGATCCTTCTGAACCTGAGTGGGCATCCAAATGGAAAGTGGGGTGGCAAGAAGATAACCAGGAACAAGAAGAAAATAATTTCCAAACATATTAAAGTACAAAATAAGCAAGCTAGGCTCCGACAGAAATAGTAATCCCAACTCCCACAGCCATCCTAGAAGTTTCCAAACAACAAGACA
Organism: Alisma plantago-aquatica; assembly: GCA_963693085.1. Taxonomy (NCBI): domain Eukaryota; kingdom Viridiplantae; phylum Streptophyta; class Magnoliopsida; order Alismatales; family Alismataceae; genus Alisma; species Alisma plantago-aquatica. The sequence goes on along the minus strand of OY856412.1, from coordinate 444,566,682 downwards.
CAACCACCGAGGAGGGGGAACTAGAAGATGAAGAACACCAAGAAGCTCTACCTGATGGGAAGCATGATCTATAGTAGCAAGTTTCTCTGATTTTGACAGATGGACTTGTGAAACTTTGTCTCTAGAATCACTACAACTAATAATGAAGAACTTGAGCGAAGTAGGTGAACCAGGAGAAGTGGTCTTTGAAAGAGAAGGCATATGTGTGTTGAAGGATGACCTCTGTGAAACTCTACAACTGAAGGTTGCATGACCGTGAGTGTTATGACTGCTTATCAGGCCCTTCTCAGAGACCTCTTTCCTAACACAAACATGGCCTACTTCACACTAGTAGACAATATCATGCACAACAAGGAGTCCGGTGAGAAGGAGTGGCTATGCCAACACCTCAAGAGCTCATTTCTAGAACTCATATACCTACTATATTGCATCATAATCACTAGACGCTCTTACTAAAATTTGAGGAATAAAACGTCCATTCCAAACACACACAAAAGGTGTGCTGGAATAGGTGTAAAATTTTTAAATCTTACATGATGATATACACAAACCAAAGTATAGCACAGGAATATAAAACATGACTATAATCAATTTTACTAAAGTACATCATCATCTCCCATATAGGGTTCACATCGATATTAAATCATAAGGATCTAGTAGAGGGAAATTTAAATCATATCAAATTTGTCTTCAAGCAACATCTTCATGTGTTAGGTCCATGTTGGAAGCCATGTACTCCTTATCCTAGACATGGGTGGTTGGGAATCACCCAGCAAGAGAAGAAACAAGGTATGTGTCATATAAAGAGAAAGAACAAGATTAGATCAACAAAAGATAATAAAAGGTGTATGTTCATCAAGAACAAAGAAAGTGAAGTGTATGAGGCACATATCAAATAAGAATATTGCCATAAGAAACAATAGTAAAGTAGCATGCACGATTAATAGTATGATTACATTAACTAATTAGGGCTGAGACACCTACCTAACCTCAACCAATAGGTGAGGGAGAGTAACACATTCCCAAACACCTACAAAATATATATATATATATAAGTGGGGAGAGTAAACACATTTCCCTGGACAAAATAACACATGCCCAAACTATGGGTGGTTGTACATAGGTACACTACATTAGCTCACAGGTCAACCAAATCATCATGCTAAGATAAATAAGATGGCAAGGCAAGATTTAACATAAAATATTAGAGATATGGCCTTTGGTCACATCCCAAGCAAATAATAATTGCACCAAAAAGAGAAATAATAGTAATCAAGGTTTTAGTCCATGCCTCATTGGGAAATTAGGGTTTGGATAACAAATATGCCCAACTAAAAGGAAAAGATGCACATACCTCAATTTAGAGTCCTAGCTATCACTTTTCATAAATTAATTTGTTTCCAAGTTCTCTTTCCCCTAATTTCAAGTTAATCATGTGTATTAGGGTTTATATTGCATATAAGTGAAATTGTTTACTCTAATTTTAGACCTTTTTGAAAAACCTCATATTTTCATCACAAAACCTAAACCAAATGATTCATTGTGTTCTCTTGATCAATAAAACATATTTATTTGTTTAGTTTGGAGTTTATATGATTAAGTTACAATTTTTAAGACTTTAATGCATATAGTTCATTCCTCAAAAATCATGCTTTGAAAAATATGGAAATCAGACTTTGAGAGTGTTTTTATTAGAAAGATCTCATTTTTCCTATTCCAAAACATATTTATTTATACTTTTTGGACAAGAAGATTAAAAAGATATGGTTTTTACAATTCTGACCAATCATGAAATTCTAAAAAGCCATATAAGTGAAGCTAAGTCTGATCAGCGAGATCGGCCCGCTGAGATGGCCCAATGGTTGTTTCCCATATGTCATGGGCCCACATCCATCCTAGAGAACTATTGATCATGGTTAACCCAAAAGAAAAGGGAAAAATATAGAAAAGCCCATGAGTGGACAAAAACTCAAATTTAATCGGGGTCATAACAGTGAAATTGAAGGCAATCATCTTCTCCACACAGTCATGTGATAACCTAGCGGGAGAAACACATAGCCTCATGAAGATTGGGAGGGGGGAATTTTTGAAGTCAGGCCATAAATTTGACCACACCAACCCTCCCAAGGAGGAAAGAACCTACACGCCTTCCCACACCAATCCCATTGACCTCTTCCATGAGGTAAGAGTAAGACGGAGGTGGTGGTCCGGCCTACTATAGGCAACTAGCCAAAAAATAGAGCAATCTTCATCCAATTTGTGGTTTGAAAAGGAAAACCCTCACAGTATCTTGTTCGGTCAGGGAAACAAAAGGGACAGATCAGGTAGATGCTTACCGTAAGTCAAATTTGTTGAAGGTGAGTAGAGAAGTACGTCTGATGAGGAGGCGATAGGAGATTGCACTTGGGATATGCAGTGATGATGTAGGAAATCTTGCTCCCAATTGGAAGGGGGGATGGTTTCTTGTGGTCTGGTAAAGGTTTATGGGGGTTTTATAGGGGTACGAGTTATTGAATAAGGATGAAAAGATCCATGAAGGCAAGGGTGTTGGTCGCCAGATTGGTGGTTTTCTGGTTTTAGGACACTGGTGCTTGAGTTTAGGTTCATCTTACGTGGGATTTTGTCATGAACCTGTTGGACAAAAGATCTTGAAGATTCATTAAGAAATGAGGGAGATATCACAGAAATAGTAGGAGATGGGTTCAGCATTGTTTGATCTGGATTAGGTGGTCCTCATTTCATCTGAAAACAACAAATACGAAAATCACATGTGACAACTAAATAAACACGTCTCCTACCCGAGGTAGGAGATGGGTTCAATATTGTTCGGTCTGGATTAGGTGGTCCTCATTTCATCTGAAAACAACAAATACAGAAATCACATGTGACATCTAAATAAATCTGAAACCATATCCAAATGGTAAAACATATAAAGTGTTATTTACATTATTTTACTTTTCTTTACCACTTAAATTGAGATCCCAAACACAGACCAAATTAAATGAAATTTGATACCCATCCTTAATAGTACGTGTAGAATCTAAATTTAGCATTAGTTTTCAATTTTGGAGACTCTAAGTATTTTATTTTATTATTTTAAAGTAAATCACATTTTCTCTTTCCTATCACATTAGAGACATCTAGGTTCCATAAATTAATGTGAAACTTTACTCTCAAGCAAACTCAAACTTGTGAAACATGAATTTGCCATTAATTTCCTCTATTGGAATTATTTAGCACTTTATTTAATATTTTGGGCTTTAATTATACTTTCTCTTTCCTAAAAATATTATAACATTAAATAATGTCCAAATTACATGCATATTTACCCATAGGCTAATTTTAATGTGTAGATTATGAATCTAAGATTAATTGCCACTTTTGGAGTAATATAATCACTTTTATCATATTTTGGGTTTTACTCCTATTTTATTTTCCAAATTGAATTAAAATATTTATTATTATGCAAATAAAGTGAAACTTGGCACTCATGTCTATTGAGATCAAAAGAATTTGAATCTAAAGTTATTTTTACCCAATGAGTCTTCTTTTAATAATTTTTGTCTCCTTTACACATTATTAGAACTATTTGTCAAATTAAATTATTTGATGCCATATTAACATGTTTAAAGCTTTATTATTTATTCTTTTTTCTCTTTCACCATAAGGCTAAGGGAAGTTCTAGAACGATATTATTTTATCAACATGTCACATAAGTGGTAATTTTGCATCTTAGACCCTAATTGAAACACTATTTGAGGTATCTGTGCATAAACCCATATTTTAGCATACATAGTGACCAAATATACTCCAAACCACTGATAATTCCACAAATTCAACTTCAAGGACAAAACAGATAAAAAAGGATGGGAAAAGCTTGGGAAAAGGCTAGATTAAGAATATACCTAGATTTCAGTTTGTTACATCTTGCCTAACACCCACATGTCCTACTTCACACTAGTAGACGATATCATGCGCAACAAGGAGTTTGGTGAGAAGGAGAGGATATGACAACACCTCAAGAGTTCATTGCAAAAACTCATATTCCTATCTATATTGCATGAGAATCACTAGACACTCTTAGAAATCAATATTAAAGCAAAGACCATCGTCCTCTACAATAGCTGAGACGTGGCCTTATCTCTGAGAAAGTACACTAATGCAACAACACATAAGAGTGTCACTGAAGAAAAGGTGCAAATTTTTGGAGAAGTTATAATAAAGTTGATACAAGATCAAGGCAAAGGATATGAATACAACCCAACTAAGGACTTTAAGAAACCACAATTATGTCACAAAAGCCCTCAACAAATTCAACTATCAAACAACTATGGTTTCCACTGCCTCCACTGGATGTCCTCCTTAGTAGAAAGGGGATTGCAAGTTGAAAGTATACAACATGAAAGATACCTCACACTCAGAGGCATTTATGTTGACATGTTGTTGCGCTCGAAATGGGCGACAAAAGAAACGTATGTCTAGCCCATTTATTCCTAACCTCTATCATTGACACTCTGGGACAAAGTGTATGATAAGTATGGGAGAGTTATAAATGGGCATGAGAGGTACATTTTATCCTTTATTTCAATTCTGAAAATTTTGTAGCACAATAAGTTCATACCTCTCCTTCTATTTTGGTGGAAATTTTTGACTATGCTACATATGCATATAATTAGTTTTATCAGACACATCAGTATACTACCTTTGTTTCCCACTCTACTCCTATACTGAACCTCCACATGTACTTGTCTCACCCATCTCAGAGTCTTACTTAGTTTCTTACTCTTATGTCTATTATAGCCTCAACGGCTCTTACGGATTTTGATGGGGTCTCTACACCCGCCTATGAGCAAGTTGTGGTGTTGGTTGCCACTGGCTTGACTTGGCATGGCCTAAATGCCATATGCCCTTTTTCTCCTTCTGAGGATGTCTTGAAGAAGGCGGAAGAGGATGTTGGTGATGCTAAGGAAGGTGAGGGGGGAGATGGTGATGAGGATGAAGATGGTGATGAGGATGAAGATGGTGATGATGATGAAGTTGATGATGATGATGTTGATGCTACACCTAATGTTTCCTAAGACTAGTCTGGTCAATAATGAGGATTATGACCCAGCTTAGAATGAGTAGTTCCTAGGTCTTAGGGTGCATGTGTACTTGTATTTTGTGAGGTTAGCATTATTACATGGGGCACTTGTATTGGAGGCTACTGTTTACATATTTTTGTCGTTCTTTTCTATTTTTATTTTCATCATGGATTTGATTTTTTTGTTTTAATCATCATATCATGTACACTTAACTCTATTACTACTGTTTAATCTATGAGTTTAGTGTATGTACTCTTTTTATTTTGATTATGACTTAATGATATTAGTTCTCTCTCTCTCTGGCTTGATATGTCTTGGTGCTTATATGTGGTGTTTGTAATTGTATAATACCTATCTTAGATCTTATACCCCCTCTATTTTTTATATGAGAAAGGGGAGGAACGACTTGTGTTGGCTACATATTAAAATTCATCGATATTTTCATATCTGCTTGCTTATGAACAATTGGTTGCAAATATCATATATACGTTTCGGTTGTTTTTTTGGAAGAATGAACCATACATGTTAAGGTAAGAATAAATAGATGGGGATAAATTTAAATCATATATTCATGTATTCCCCTAAATCTCAAAGGTAAAATATTTATAATTTCAATCTTTTTCAGTATATTTAGGGATGATTTGTCATCTTTAAAAAGGGGGAGAATGTTGACTTAACAGTTATACATTGTCCATATTTGGATGATGGCTTAAATGTTGCATTCATATGTATCTAATATATCTATTTGAGATAAATTTCAAGTATTATGTACATCAAGAGGATTGAATTTAGCAAACCCTAGTTTTCTGAATAATAAGTTAAATTCAACACAAATGCAAGACTTGAAGAATAGATAGTGTCTCTATTAGAATGTTGTTGTAAATCCTTTATGTTGAATGTATGAATTGTAACCAAGCTTACTGGAAATTTAGATAACTTAATTTGAATGTATAAATACTTTCTTGGTAATTGTCATAAGCCATTATAGAGAGGCTTGTTAGTAGAGCTTCCCCCAAGGTAACTTAGCCAACAGCCAATTTAGAAAATTTGATAGTAACCAATGATGACTGAGTTTTTCCTGGTACAACTTGACCGACAGCCATCACTGGTGAGATAGATGTAGCCATCAATTGAGTTTCTTATCAATTAGAAACTCAACTGACAACTGCACTTGGTTTGATACTAAGAATTATCGTCCAGGTTTCCCAAAAGGTAACTCACCCGACAACATTGTACCGCTAGAACATATTTCTATCCGTTTAGAGTGTTGCAAACTTCAAAAATACATCAATTTCAAACCCCCAAAATGGTTAGAATTCAATATAAGTGTCTCTATTTGGCTAGTAGGTGACCTCAACTATAAAAACTTATCCTTGGACTTCATTCCAAGTTTTGCTTCTATACTCCCTTGATATAGTTGAGTGTTTGTTCTTATAATATCCCCTAATCTCACTCAAGTTTTATTACTTCTCTACATCCAATCTGAGTGAGTTAGGATCTTTGTTAGAGAGTTTCTTTGTTGTAGACTTGTCAAAGCTCTTCACTCTCCTTCCCAATATCTCTCAAATTGGTGATTTGAAGGTGACTTACTTGAAGAAGGAAGTGGTGAATCAAAGGTTGAAGATATTCTATAAGAATGGGTAAGTCCCTGAATAAGGTAGAAGATTCCTGGTAGGTAGATAGGTAAGACCCTTGTAATGGTTATTGTCTCGTGGATCTGGAAAAAATGCTAGTTTAGCCCTTTTTCTTAAAAGGGTGGTCATTTATTGTAACTCTTATTCTGGAATATAAAGACTGTAACAAGGATTAAAATCCTAGAGATTGAACCCTCTAGGTAGTGGGTGTACATCTCCTAGATTGGAGGTTGGAACCACCATAAATCTTAGTCTTATTTGGTGTTTTCACAACCTCTCTCTTCCTTGGTTTTCATGCTTATGATATCTTTTTAGAAAATATCTTTATGGTCTAATGAATTTTGTTTAAGTGGTTTTAGCTCTATTCACCCCCTAGAGCCCATAGATCCAACATGGGTTTCATGAATAAGGCCATTATGTTCATAGAACTGGTTTAAGTTCATCAGAAGTACATTCACCTCCTCAATTGGATCTAATCCTCTAAAGGTTCTTCTTAGTTTGATTTTCTACTTATGACTTACAAATTCTAAGTTTTTTCATTTGTTAATCTTTAGATTTCAACAAGTAATTGTGATAGTATTTGAAAAAAAATCAATAAATGTCACAACATAGTGCATTCCAGTAGCTATCCAGTTTTTAAAAACATGTATAATACTAAGCAGAAGCATAATTCTCACTAGGGATGTCGCAAAATGAAAATCATTGCATAAAAATAGAGTGTATATAACCATCACAGGATACAATGTCAATTCTCACATGAAACTTACACTAAAAAGGCATACATGATTCTCATAACTTGAAAGCATAAGCATCATATAATAACTTTTGGGAACATTAATTCAAGAATTTCTGAAATTTGAATAGATAGCTATAAATACACATTAACTTGATCACCATGATACAATAATCTTAAATATATTGAAAACCATTACTTAATACTCAAACTTCATGGACCGGCTTACCTCTCTCTTAAAGAAAAATCCAAATTGCTTCTTTGGCTTGATTAAACCCTATTCACATTATTAGGGTTGATTGAAACCCTAATGACCCTATAAAAGCAATTGTCATTGATTAATGATAATATTCACCTTAGATTCTAGGGTTTAATTATCTTGGCTAAAAGAGGGAACTCATGGTTAAAAAAAGGATTTGAACCTTATTCCATCATCTAGATCTCAAAAAATGGAGCAAAATTCTTGTAAGGTTCACCTTCATCCAAGATCTAAAGCATTTTCTATGAATTTCTGAAGATTAAGTATGTTCTGACCAATCAGAAAGCTCAAAAAAGCCACATCACAAATATATCCAAAAACATTGCCAAGTTAGACCATACAAGAGAAGCCACATGGCCCAACTGCACCAACTAAATTTCTTTGTCAAACAAATCTGATGCGACCAAACTACTCATATGGCAATGTGGGCATGACATACATGTCAATATTTTAGGGGGAAAACTAGAAAGCTCTGACCACAATGGCTTCTTCTTCGATTAGAGGAAAACAATGAGAAATCAAGAATCAAACCCCGATCAAGTTTATTAATCATTAAGAACTAAGGTTTTGGGCAACACCTTCATCGTCGATCGGACCTGGCAAGCTAAATCTCATAAAAAGTGGTGGTCAGATGGTGAAGAAAAGACTTCCGCCATGACCGGTCTCAAGTAAGCACGTCGCAGACTACCTCAAGGTCAAAAGCACTGAAATCAAGGCATCAAGAATGCTTTAAAACCTCACACACATGTACACAAGGTACAAAACCAATGGAAGGGGCTCGAGATGAAGAAATTTTAAGTCTGGATGGTCAGAACTACAACTAGGCAAAAAGAGGGAAACTGAGAATTACCATCTGAGAATTCAATTGAGTGTGTGGAGAGCTTCGTGTAGGCCTGAGGAACTCATTTAGAACCATTGCTTCGATTTCCCATGTTTGGTGACCCTATGATGAACCGGAAGAAGTTGCATAATGTGGTGTGTTGGGAGCTTTAGATGGGAGAAGGACGTAGGGGATGCGAATGAATTTGAGTGATAAGAAACTAATCCTTAAGGTCTAGACATCGTGTATGAAGCACTATATGTAGGCCTCATGACCCGAGGTGATCGGGAATACCAACCACAGTGGGAAATAGGGGAAAGATAGGGATTCTTGTCAAATGGGAGATCTAGGGTACGACTGTGAGCCAAATTAGGAATTTGAAGCTTTGGGATAAAGCAGTTATTGTGAAAAACATATTAGGTCATGGTGAGGAAAACCATAGAGAGTCTAGGGCAAGGATAATGTTGGGAGTCCCACTGGTTCTGGGAAACGGGTGAAAGAGAGGACACCCTCAGGAACAGGGAGTCCTAAGCGGACCTTGCTTTATCTATATGACACATCAAATAAAAGAAATTTGATTTTTGGATAAAGTTTAATATCATGATACTAAATGATTAAGTTCTTTTCATGCTAATTCAAATTGTAGTATCTAGAAACATCCAAAACTAAACAAATTTGGTGTGGTACTTAATTGGACTATGAGGAGTCCGGAAATCTAGTTAGGTTCCTCATTTGACATACCCAATTTCCTATACTTCTCTTTCTGGGATAATCATGATAGAATTATTTCATAAATATTTGGGGATTATCTATTGGCAAATGTTGTACGTTATCAATTTTATTTAATAAAAAAATGTAAGGTCGTGTTATGCTCAATAAATGGGTCAATTTCACTTTAACCCCATAGATGTTACAAATTGACTACTTAGGGATATATTGAATTTAAATTGGATTTATAATGTGAAATTAGTGGAAACAATCTTTAAACATTTTAATTAGATCTCTTCATCACATTATGGTTTAGTTGAGCATCAAGTCCCAAATTTGAAATTTTGGGTTTATCATGTCAACTTGAGGTGAAAATTAAATAAATAGTATATTGAGACTTGAAAATTTTGAGCTAGAGTTTTAAGATTATGTAACATTATATACTTTGTCTATGACAATATTTTAGGATGTTACAATTCTACCCACCTTCTAAAAATTTCATCCTCAAAATTGCATATGACTACCCACCTTAGGGTTTTACTTATCCTTATTATGAAAACTTTAACATATTATTTTATAAAGGGTCACCTAGAGTTTTAGGTAAATTATATACTTAGTGTTTGCCAAACCAACATCAAAAGAGTATGATAAATTCATGTACTAATTATCAATGACCTCAATCTATTCTCAAAATAAATTTCCTTAGTTTACACTATAGTAATTTCATCAATTCATCCTTAAATTGTTTTCCTCAAATAAAATCAGAATCATCCATCCTCAACCAATTTTTTTGGGGGTAATTTCATCCTTATGTCTTTCCCAAATCCTAGGGGTACCATGATCTTGATCTCTACTATCCACTGGTATTAGGTCTAGGGGTTGCCCAATCTAGGCCTTATGTACCAACTTTTTTTAATGACACCTCTAAATTTGTGTTGGCCATATGTAAATCTAGGGGTGTGATATCTCATCATGATAATGTTCAAAATATTAGTAGCATACATGTCCCATACCACACATTCTAGAAAGAAGAAGAACACAAGAATAATAGATCTTCTTGCTCTTGACATATCATCTAAAATTCTCAAATAGTTGGCATCACTGTTGAGAATAAGAGAGGACATGCCACTAGCTATAATGGAGTTAATACAAAAGATCCAAATTAGATATTCTCATATCCCTAACACATATGTCCGTAGATATATTATAGGGTTTCCACGTCTTAGGTTAAAGGGACACATGTTTTAACTCCTTGAATTCATATACTCTTATACATTGTTATAGGATCTACTTAGGAAATAATGAGAAAGGCATGGTGGCCAACTATAACCTCGCTTTGATACCATATTGTAACACCCCAATTTTTTGAAACATGTATAATATTGAGAGGAAGCATAATTCTCATTGGGGATGTTATAAAATGAAAATCATTGCATAAAAATAGAGCTTATATAACCATTACATGATACAATGTCAATTCTCACATGAAACTTACATTAAAAAGTCATACATGATTCTGACAACTTGAAAGCATAAGCATCATATAATAAATTTTGGGAACACTAATTCAAGAAATTCTAAATTTTGAAATAGATAGCTATGGATACACATTAACTTGATCACCATGATACAATAATAGGAAATCAATTAAAAACCATTACTTAATACTCAAAGTGGATGGGCCCTCTTACCTCTCTCTTAGAGAAAAATCTTAGTTTCTTCTTTAGCTTGATGAAACCCTATTCACATTGTTAGGGTTGATTGAAACCCTAATTACCCTATTAAATCAATTATCACTGATTAATAATAATATTCACCTTAGACTCTAGGGTTTCATGGTATTGTCTAAAAGAAGGAAATTAGAGTCAAAAAAAGGCTTTGAAACTTATTCCATCATCTAGATCTCAAAAAATGGAGCAAAATCCATATAAGGTTCACCTTCATCCGAGGTCTAAAGAATTTTCTATGAATTTCTAAAGATTAAGTATGTTCTGACCAATTAGAAAGCTTGAAAAAGTCACGTCACAAATATATCCAAAAACGTTGCCAAGTTGGACCAAACAAGAGCGGCCAGATGGCCCAGCTGCACCAAACAAATTTCATTGTCAAAACAAATCTGATGTGACCAAACTATTTGTATGCCCATGTGGGAGTGATAGGCATGTCAATATTTCAGGGGAAAAACTAGAAAGCTTCAACCACAATGGTTTCTTCTTTGATCAGATGAAACAAGGAGAAAAATAGCGAGAAATCTAGAACCAAACCCCGATCTAGTTTCTTGTTCATTAAGAACTAAGGTGCTGGGAACCACCTCATCGCCGGTCGGACATGGCAAGATGGATCTCACAAAAAGTGGTGGTCAGATGGTAGAGAAAAGACTTCTTCCATGACCGGCCTCAAGGAGGCACGTCATAGACTACCTCAAGGTTGGAAGCACTGGAAAACAAGGCATTAGGAATGCTTTAAAACTTGACACACATGTGCACAAGGTACAAAACCAATAGAAGGGGGTCAATATGAAGAAACTTCAAGTCTGAATGGTCGCAACTACAGTAAGGAAAAAAGAGCAAAACTGAGAATTACCAGACAAGAGCTCAATTGAGTGCATGGAGAACTTCATGTAGGCCTAAGGAACTCATTTAGAACCATTGCTTTGAGTTTCCATGGCTAGTGACCCTGTGGTGAACTGAAAGAAGTTGCACAATGCAATGGCGTTGGGAGGTTTAGAGGGAAGGAGAGAGTAGGGGGTGGGAATGATTTTGGGATATGAAAAATCGATCCTTGGGGTCTAGACATCATTTTTGAAGCACTATATATAAGTATGATGACCCGAGGTGACCGGGAATCCCAACCACAGTGGGAAATAGGGGAAGGATAGGGGTTCTTGTCGGCTGGGAGATCTAGGGTATGACAGCGAGCCAAATTAGGGATTCGAAGCTTCAGGATAAAGCAATGATTGTGAAAAAATGTATTAGGTTGTGGTGAGGAAAACTGTAGAGAGTCCAGGGCAAGGATAATGTCGGGAGTCCCAATGTTTCTGGGAAACGGGTGAAGGAGAGGACACCCCTAGGATCTGGGAGACCTAAACGGATTCTGATTGTATCTGTGGGATACATCAAATAAATGAAATTCAATTTTTGGATAAAGTTTGATATCAGGTCACTAAATGATTGAGTTTTTTCTTGCTAATTCAAGTTGGAATATCTAGAAACATCCAAAAGTAACCAAATTTGGTGTGATACTTAATTGGACCATGACGAGTCTAAATCTAGTTAGTTTCCTCGTTTGACATACCTAATTTCCTATACTTCTCTTTCTAGGATAATCACAACTTAATTACATATATTTATTTCATAAAATATTTGGGGCTTATATTTTGGTACATGTTGGACATTATCAATTTTATTTAATATACAAACTTTGTAAGTTCAAGTTATGTTGAATATATGGTTGAAATTCACTTTAACCCCATAGATGTTACAAATTGACTCGTTAGGGATATATTGAATTTTAGTTGGATTTATAATGTGGAATCAATGGAAACAAGCTTTAAACATTTTCATTAGATCTCTTCATCACATTAGGGTTTAGTTGAGCATCAAGTCCCAAATTTGAAAATTTGGGTTTATCGTGTCAACTTGAGGTGAAAATTAAATAAATTATATACTAAGACTTGAAAATTTTGAGGTAGAGTTTTAAGATGATGTGACATTATATATGTTCTATGACAATATTTTAGGATGCTACAATGACATCATGAGTAAGAATACTTTTTAGATCATGTATATCGATATGAATAAGCTTAGGAAAAGATGTGTTTCTCTCTGCTAATCTAAAGGGTATCTTAGGTAATTCATATTGAACACATATGTAGCATCAAAGAAGAGATAGGAGGAAAGCACATGACGTAAAGAGCCAATAGGAGGCAAAGATTTGGGAGGAAAGCACATGACGTAAAGAGCCAATAGGGGGCAAAGATTTGGGAGGAAACAACGTGATGGAAATAATTAGGTCCAACAGCAATTAAATTTAGGAGTCTACATGGCAGAAAGGACAAGCAGCCGGGAGACGATTTGGGAACCTATGTCTATGTGTCTATGTGATAGGAATCCGGAGGCAGAGAAGGAGGCCGAGGCAGAAGGCTTTCAGTTGGATGCCGTAGACGGTCGACGAGAGTTACGGGTTGGGTGTTGAGAACAGGCATCGGGCCGCAAGGTATTCTGTACCGCACAAATACTTTGGGGTAGTCCGGATAATGAAAGTCCCAGTAGGTCCCTCCGAACGCAATCCCGATATGGCTTTTGTGCAAACAAACGTGGGATTGCAGTTAGTAATGGGATTAGATCCTATGTGAATTCCTGCAATTAAAATATGGCCTTACAGATGATCCGCGATTAGTGTAAGTTGGAACATCATTCATGTGTGGCGTTTAGTTGGTGGGAAAGTAGGAGGGGATGTATGTTAGGAAAGATGAAAATTGAAACCGCACCTGTATAGGATGGGTTGTTTATCCTACCTTTGGGTGTGCATATGCGGCTTTCCGTCGTCATTAGTATAATGAATATATGTTCCAATTTTTAGATCGTTATCTATCTCACAGCGACCGTGATGCAATATCCAGGTTTACCATGATGAGGCGGGTAGAAGACGGTGAATACTGAGTCTAGTAGCTTCAGGCGCTGTGTGAAGAACCAGCAATTTGCGAAACCGGAAAACTATATTGATAGGATGAATGCACATAACGGGAAGAACTGATAAGCGAAAAAGATTTGGGAGGAAACCCAGCAGCTAGTAGATCTTGAAGGAGCCTACATGACAGAAAGATTCAGATCTTGGAGGAGCCTATTGCCTACATGACTGAAAGGTTCAGCAGGGGGAACACGATTTGGGAACCTAGGCAACTGGGAAGGAGAGGAGATGACAGTCTGGAGGCGGAAAAGGAGGCCGAGGATTTGTGTGCACGCGGAAGGCTGGAGTAGACACTCGACATGAGTTAGGAGTCGAGTGTCGGGGACGGGCATCCAGGGGCGCAAAGCATATTATACCACAGAAATACCTTGGGGTAGTATGGAACATGAAAATCATAATGGATTGGGAGTTTAGTCCCGACCACGTGCAATCTGTATATGGTTTCTATGTAAACAAACATGGGATTGCGGTTAATGATGGGATTAGAATCTATCCCTAGTGAAATCTAAAAAGCCAAACGGGACCTAAAGGTATATAGGGGTACAGGTTTTAGATTTTCAACGTTCAAAGGTTAACTTCGAACCCTGAAACTAGTAATCTAGCTAAAAAACTTCCAAAAAAAAAAATTAATCTAGCTAAAATTATTTGTCTGTTGTTCTTTCATCAAGAAGCTAAAAAACTCATTATGCTTGATCAACCTAAACATCCCAGTATATCAAGAATCTACAAAACGCATTTTACTCAATGAACCAAAAGAATTCACAGTTAAAGCTATTTAATGTTTATGTTTTTTTTCTGCGTACTGCTTATTTTTGCAAACAATCAGGATGAGAAATGAATCAACAATTGTGTGTACGACAATGGTAACAAATATGTGATCAATCTAGCATCTCATACAGAGGACAGCCGTAGATTTGGTAACCTGCGCACTATTTCGTGTATGTTACATTTTAGAGACGCTTAGCAAAACAGAGCTATACATTCATGATACAGGCAAAAAAATAAATTTAATACTAAGAGAAAACAATCAGGCTTCAATTATCTCTATCACTAATCTATCCAAGGCCTTGTGGAAGCAAAGTACTGGTTTCTAGTTCATCGGCATCATCAAAGCCATCATTGTCTGAGAGGGGCCTTCTACCAGGAATCCTAACTGCAGTATACTTAGACCTGTCCAAATTGGTGGCTCTGAATCCCGTTGTCTTTGAGGACACCATGGGCATCACAAGGACAGAGGATGCATGAATGGATTCCTCACCGAAACCCAAAGATAAATAGCAAGCAGCCTGCACAAAAACCAAGACAATCCTAACGTCTTGAGTACGGTAGAAATGACGAACAAGGCATTAAAAGACCCTCGCACCTTTGCTCTTTCCAAGATGGATGTGGCCTTCATTAACATTAAACTACCAAACATTCTGATGTCCTTGTATTCAGTTTCCTCCGCCAACAGACTTGCCACCCTACATTGTATATTTTAAAGATTTTACAAGATAATTTAAGCAAAACTAGGGCCTGTCTACCAAGCTCATATTTTTGAAGAAACAAATAACAAATATGAAGTATATCCTGAAATTAGATTAGCAACTGAAAACACAGTTTGATTATATTTTGCCATTACAAAACAGCAATGGCATGAGCTGTGAGACACACCTGTTCACATCAGATGAAATTCCTTGCGCCAGTGATGAATTCACAGTCGACTCTTTGGACTCTGCAACAGTTTGTCATATATTAGTTCTATCCATATATAATTAGCAGATGAAATCATCAAAGAAGTAGGGAGATTGTTAAACCATGTTATTCTTAAATGAACGAAGTTGCGAACAACAAATAGCGCAGTGTCACGGAGATTACTAGACGATCTAATGACTTCAGTATTTGTAACAAAATAAAGAGAGAAAGCAGTAGTCCTGATAGAGACCTAGTTTTCATCACTCATCGTTTTGTACATGTCCCAATAGTCATAATCCAATTTCCAAAGTTGCAATTAAATCACATCTCCTGAGCATAGTCACCAACCTAAGGTGAATCACACATCCAGCCTGTTTGTGATAAGATATATCATACATCTAGCAATAGATTTTGACTTCTCTTTCATAGCCATTTTGGCCTATGATATCTTTCTAATTCACTTCTTAAATCATTTTCTTGGTATTGACCTCAATGCCAACCATATTGGATCTGCTACACATTACTTTCTCCCTTATTCAACTCTTTTTTGTGCCATGAGTTTTCAAAGAAAGCCAAATGCTTGAGTATGTTTTCTTCACGAATTATTTTGACTCACGCTTTACCTCCTAACCAACCATCTCAATTGTTGTCATCTCAGTGATGCAATCCATGAAAGGGAATTTGCATAGGAAGCAAGCCCAGATCTAAGGCAATCTTGTTTAGAGCTTATTGGGCTCAAGTTGGGCTTTTATTTAGTTCTTTATGCATTTAGGATATTTGTGTTATATTTAATTCCAAATTTCTTTATTAGGATTTCAATTCCTTGTTTTATTTGCTTGCATTAGGATTTTAGTTTTCTATTTTGTTGACTTGCACGTCAAGTCGCAGAGTCTTATATAAGCCAGTCTTGGGGCCTCTGTCCAGGCATTCGATTATGAATTCGAATTTTATTTGCTTGTTGCAAATTTATCTCTTTCTTTCTTCTTCTCCGTAGTATGGCTACATCAAGTGGTATCAGAGCCAAATCCTAAATTATTAGGGCACGACCTCCTTCTCTTCCCCCTAGTTTTCTTTTCTCTTTGATCCTTCTGATTATTGTTCATCCGAGGAATATTAGTATATACACTTTACTGTTGTTTTTACTTAGTGTTTTTTTTTGTTATTTGTCTTTTAGTCACTTGTTTCTTTATCCCATATTGCTTATCTCTAAACGTTGTACTACTCTCTTGTCTTATAAAAGAGAGAGCATTGTATTTGTTTTATTCACTCAATAAGAAATAATACTTTTCTATTCTAGATGGTATCAGAGTGTCCCGATCCTCCCTAAACCCTAGCCATCTCTCATCCCCCCCCAACCCTAGCCGCCCATCTCCCTCCTCTCTCTCCCTTCCCTGCGCTGCCGACGGCTGGGCTGCAGCCTGCCCCTGCTGCCGCCGCCTCCCCTCTTCTCCGTCGGCGCCCCTGCTGCCTCCATCCTCTTCCCACCACACCACCACCTCCCCACACATCATCCACCCCTCCCCAACCCCCCTTGCGCCGTTGCCACACATGCCCACCCCCCCTGCCGCCAACCACCCTGCCACCGCCCATCGCCATCACCACCACCACTCCAGCCACCACCCAACTCTCCGCCAACCCTCCACCACCTTTCAACACCCTAATCCACTTCATTACCATGTCTTAATCCATCAAGTACACCCAATCCTCTACCCATCTTCTTCTCTGAAACCTCTGGACAGCTTCGGTACTTTTCCAGTTTCTGGCACGTTGACATAGTAAAAAGCGTCTTCCGCTCTGTTTGCCTGCACCTCATGGAGTGATTGTTCCTCCATGTTGTCGTAGGTTTCTATCTTCTCCTGCTGCCCCTACGAGGGTTTCTGAGATCCATTCTTGGATCTTCTATCTGCTACTTCTAGTCCATGTGTTGGACTTCTACTGCTGACTGGTGACTTCTACCTCTGCTGCTATCTGCGCCCTTGATTCTGACTATCTCTATCATCTCGGATGGCGACTCCTGACCTTCCTCGCAATATGTGCGTCACTACCGTCAAGTTGGATGGCCCCAACTATCATCTCTGGGCAGCCTCCTTTGAACTGTACGTCAAGGCTCAAGGGCATTTCTCTCATCTGTCGACCAAGGGTCCGCCCATCCCTGCTGTTGATGCTGATGACAAGACCAAACAGGCCTACAATCTCTGGTCCAAGGAAGATTATGGTGTTATGACCTGGATGGTCAATAGTGCGGAACCTAAAATCAGCCAGTCTCTCCTTCGCCTCAAGACTGCCAAGGATATGTGGGATCAGTTTTCCCACGTATACTCTCACCAGCAGAATCCGAAGAAGGTTTTTGAAATCTTCAAGCTACTGGCCAAACAGGAGTACTCTGGTACTAACTCCGTGGAGGATTACTACAACAACTGTTGTGCTCTCTGGGATGAATTTGAGGTCTACCGTCCTCTATCTGCAGATATCATAGAAATCCAGCGTCAACGGAACGAGCTTCAACTTGTCCAGTTCCTTGCTGGTCTGCCTTCATCTTTTGCAGGAGTCGTTGATCAGATCCTCTCTAGTGATCCCCTTCCTACCCTGAGAGACGTTCTGAAGCGTGTTCAATGCCTTCCTTCCATTTTGCAAAACCTACCTGACTCTTCTGACGGAACAGCCCTTGCTGTTCGGACTGGTGACTCCTTCCGTGGACGCGACTGTGGTCGGGGACGTGGTCGCGGGCGTTCTTCTGGACCAGGACGTGGCTCCTATTCTCCTGCTGAGACTACTGAACAACGCTTTTGTACCTTCTGTAAGCGTACCAATCACAATGAAGATCGTTGCTGGATAAAACATGGGAAGCCAGTCTGGGCGAATCAAGTCACCACAGATCAGCCTGACACTGCCACTACTTCTGCACCTCCGTCTGTCGATTGGATCCGATTAGAGTTTGAGAAACTACTACAAGCACGCCTTGCTTCCTCTACCGAGGCCTCCACTGATGGTAGCACTGCTCTTATGACTCCGTCCAGTAAAAACACTTGGGTGATCGATTCGGGTGCGACATCCCATATTTCTGGCAATCCTACATTATTTTCTCATTTACATAATACTACTGTTATACCTCCTGTTACTCTGGTTGACGGCTCTCAAACACCGGTTACTGATTTTGGTGATATATGCACTCCTGGATGTCTGCCTCTGCGCTCTGCTTTATATGTTCCTACGTTTCCTATAAATCTGTTATCTGTCAGTAGAACTGTGAAGAGCCTTCGTTGCTCTATTACATTTGACCCAGATGGTGTTGTTGTTCAGGATCTGCGTACAAGGACGAAGATTGGTTCGGGCCATGAGGGACCAGATGGTTTATATTACTTGGATGTTCCAAAGACTGCAGCGTATCTGACATCTTCTGTGACTGGCATGCAGTGGCACTATCGTTTGGGACACCCATCGGCAGCCAAATTAAAGCATTTACTACCTCATATTTCAGATTCTATTTTTCATTGTGAAACTTGTCAATTGGGCAAACAAACTAGAGCAACTTTTTCAAAGAAATTATGTATTGGTTCAAAACAGTCGTTTGATATTATACATGTTGATGTTTGGGGACCTTGTTCTGTCTCGAGTATTTCTGGATTCTGTTACTTTCTAAGCTTTATTGATGATTTCTCTAAGACCACCTAGATTTTCTTGCTAAAGGATAGGTCTAATATTCTTGAGACTATTACTGCTTATTTTGCTGAAATACGTACCCAGTTTAGCAAACCTATAAAAAAAATTTGCACTGACAATGCTCTTGAATTCATGCAATCCTCGGTCAGCAGTTTTTGTCGCAAACTGGGTATTATTCACCAAACCTCCTGTGCCTACACCCTGCAACAAAATGGAGTTGTCGAACGCAAAAATCGACATCTTCTTGAAATTGCTCGTACTTTACTTTTTCACTATAATGTTCCCCAGTGTTTTTGGCCTGAAGCTATTTCCACTGTGTGCTATCTCATTAACCGCATGCCATCTTCTGTTCTTGGGAATCAAATCCCTTATCAAATCTTGTACCATGATGCGCCCTTATTTTTTGTTCCTCGTATTTTTGGGAGCACTTGCTTTGTTAAAAACCTACGTCCTAGTTTAACCAAACCCGATCCCCCTGCCATCAAGTGTGTCTTCTTAGGGTACTCTAGGACTCAAAAAGGGTACTGATTGTTCTCCGGTTGGATGTCGTTGGGTGTTTACTATTAAATATCAACCAGATGGCACGATTGAGCGTCTCAAGGCTAGGCTTGTTGCCAAGGGCTACACACAGACTTACGGCGTCGACTATTTTGAGACTTTTTCACTTGTGGCCCGGCTGAATTCAGTTCGCATACTTATTTATGTTGCAATTAATTCTGATTGGCCCTTATTTCAGCTTGATGCGAAAAATGCTTTTCTATATGGAGATTCGCATGAGGAAGTCTATATGGAACAACCTATCGGATTTGTGCTTCAGGGGGAGTCCTCCAAAGTCTGTCGTTTGCGGAAAGCAATTTATGGCTTAAAACAAAGTCCCCGTGCTTGGTTTGATAAACTGAGCACCATTCTTCATAAATTTCATTTTAGACGTTCCCAATCTGATCATTTTGTCTTTGTTAAACAGACTACTTCTGGCATTGTTATTCTGATTGTATATGTTGATGACATCATTCTAGCAAGGAGTGATCTTGTCGGCATTCAGGCAACTAAACATTATCTGGAGAAACATTTTGTCACCAAAGATTTAGGCACCTTGCGCTACTTACTTGGGATTGAAATTTCTCAGTCAGCCTCTGGATTGTGCTTATCTCAGCGTAAATATGTTCTGGATCTTCTATCTGAAACAGGTCTTCTTGGTGCAAAGCCTGCTAGTACTCCTCTAGATCCAAACACCAACTGGGATGATGAGAATTCTTCTGCTTATCCTGATCACCATCAGTATCGATGCATGGTTGGCAAGCTCATCTATCTTACTGTCACTCGTGCTGATATCACATTCGCAGTTGGACTTGTTAGCAGATATCTTGACAAACCCCGACAATGTCACTGGGATGCAGTCTGTCACATTCTCAAATATCTGAAGAGTTCCCCTAGGAAAGGTCTGTTGTATAAAAAACATGGTCACTATAACCTTGTTGGGTATTCTGATTCTGACTATGCTGGGAGCAAGGTCGATCGACGCTCCACCTCCGGCTACTGTACTTTTGTAGGTGGAAATCTGGTTACCTGGCGCAGTAAGAAACAGACAGTTGTTGCTCGTTCGAGTGCTGAAGCAGAATATCGCACCAAGGCGCATACTACATGTGAGTTGTTCTGGATACGGAGCCTGCTGAAAGACTTTGGCATTTCTGATTCTACTCCTATCCCTATGTACTATGACAACAAGGCTGCTACCTTTATCGGTAGTAATCCAACCTTCCATGAATGAACAAAGCATATTGAGGTTGATTGTCACTTTGTTCGAGAAGTTGTCTTATTTGGCCAGATATCTACGCCCTACATACATACCTCAGATCAAGCGGCTGACATCTTCACCAAAATACTTCCGAAATCTAGATTCACTGCTATGACTGACAAGCTGGGCATGATTGACATCTATGCTCCAGCTTGAGGGGGAGTATTAGTATATACACTTTACTGTTGTTTTTACTTAGTGTTTTTTTGGTTATTTGTCGTTTAGTCACTTGTTTCTTTATCCCATATTGCTTATCTCTAAACGTTGTACTACTCTCTTGTCTTATAAAAGAGAGAGCATTGTATTTGTTTTATTCACTCAATAAGAAGCAATACTTTTCTATTCTAGAAGGAACAATCAAACTTTATCCTTCATATTCCCCCTCTCCCGCCTCTGTCAACAGCCCCGGCCCCCTGCCCTCCAGGCCGCAGCCGCTACCTGTCTCCAACAACCCCACCCCTCCAGGCCGCAGCCGCTTTCCCGACGCCGACACCTCAACAACAGTCGGCAGTCGCACAACCACTGTCATCCTTGCACAGTCGCACAACTGTCATCCGTCAAAGTCCAACTTTCGCTCAACCCTGCCTCCGCGCTCTCCACGGCATCGGTCGCATCTTTGCGCAAGCCACTCAACCCTGCCCCCTCGTACTCCGCTTCCATCACTTTTCCAACGCCCCAGCAGATAGGCTACCAACGCCAGCTCCCGCACCCGCCATACCTCGCAGCAATTGACTCCGCTAAAAGCTAATTTATTGCTTAGCAACCTCCAGTCCTCCAATTCCTCCTCCGCTACAACAGAGTGTTGTCTGCAACAGGGCTACCAAGCATTAATCCACAAGTAGCGACCCTCTAAGCTGCTAGTAAGCAACCCCGAGATTTTTTTCAGGTGGCTCCCGCCCCGAACCCCCAAGCAAGGGGCCGCTGGCCTCCTGCCACCCCCAACCAACTCACCGCGGAGTTAGATCCGCGGGTCGAGCACACTGGATCGAATTTCCTTCAGAGGCACCTTCTATATCAACTTCAAGAAGCATGGTGACTGTTCAACAAGTCAACGACAGACTAGATGACTTCATGGCCACAACTGCTGCCACCTTGGAGGCTATTCAACAACAATTGGACAACATGATGAAGCAACAAGCAGATATAGTTCAACAACAGGGTGATATAGTTCAACAACAACATCAACTGGACACCCTGATGCAACGACAAGAGGAAATAATTCAACATCAATCCCAACACGATGACTCTTTTGAACTTCTCATTCGTCGTGTTACAACCTTCAAACAACGCGTGAATACACTGGAGGCCAACCGCAACAACAATGTCTGTCAACCAACCCCTTAACCCATACAAGCAGAGCGCATTGTTAAAATGAAGATATCGGAGTTCCATGGCGAGCGTGACGCCAAGATCGTGCTTGACTGGTTGCACTACGCCGACAAATATTTCCAGATATACAGAACCTTTGGTGAGGCAACCTCCAAGTTTCAGGGAGCCGCTCTAGCATGGTGGAACCAACCGCGAGACAACCTCGTCGACACATGGGGGCAATTGTGTCCTTTGACTGTGCAGTGATTCTTATCTCGGGATTACAAGCAGCATGTCTACTTGGCGTATCAAGATCCCAAGCAGGGAGACAACACCGCCAACTATGCCAGCAAATCTCAAGAATTGTGCAACCGATCTAAGGTTCGAATGGATGCCACCGTCGCAATCGCAAATTTTTACAAGGGACTTCACAATGAGGCAGTTGATTGTTTAGCAGTCATGCATTTCACTTCTCTAGATGATGCTATTCAAAGTGTTGAAAGAATTGAGGAGATCCAGCATCGTCTCCGACTGTGGTCACCTGGGTGGAAACCACGTCTAGGGGTGACTACTACAACAACACCGACTACTGAAGACAAACCCTCCAAACCAATTGTCACCAAGCC
This sequence comes from Alisma plantago-aquatica, assembly GCA_963693085.1. Taxonomy (NCBI): domain Eukaryota; kingdom Viridiplantae; phylum Streptophyta; class Magnoliopsida; order Alismatales; family Alismataceae; genus Alisma; species Alisma plantago-aquatica. The sequence continues at coordinate 444,543,692 of OY856412.1, read as the reverse complement.
TATCCAATGTTTTTCCTGTATGCATATGGTCATCGCTCCAACCAGTGTCCACGTCGTGTGATGACTACAACAACAATGAAAGGCAATGATGGCATAGAATATAGAATATGAAGATGTCTTTTCGGCTTCAGAAACTAATGACGAGGAAGAAGAGGAGGAAGAATCAAGTGACCCCACTCTACAAAATCGGGTTCTCATGGCTATACAGAGTCCACCTCCTTATGACTGGCGTTACACGTCATTGTTTTATTAAGGTTCGAGGTCGCATGTGCGTACTGACAGTCGACGAATGATCTTCAGCCAATATAGTGTCTTCTTCGGTTGTTCAGAAGTTGGGATTGCAACTGGAGCCCCATCTCAAGCCATATCACATACGGTGGGTTGATGACACTTCTCAGATTGCGACCCACTACTGCAGAGCTCCTTTTTCATTTCATGGTGTTTACAACGATACAGTCCTTTGTGATGTGCTCACTATGACAACTTCTCACATACTGCTTGGTCGTCCATGGCACTATGATCGTCATGTGCAACTTGATGGGTTCTACAACACATACTCCTTCGGACTTGGCAATGCCCGACAGCTCTTCCGATGGATATGCTATAGTTCCAGGCAGCGAGGTCGTGTCCTTGGAGAGATGCCTCCCTTCAGCTCATGGTCATGGCAAGGAGTCATTGGCCATGCCTCTACTTCACTGGATCATATTTTTAAGGGGAGGAGATTGATGCAATCCGTGAGGGAATTTGCATAGGAAGCAAACACAGATCCAAGAGAATCCTGATTAGAGCTTATTGGGCTCAAGTTGGGCTTTTATTTAGTTTTTTATGCATTTAGGAAATTTGTGTTATATTTAATTCCGAATTTCTTTATTAGGATTTTAATTCCTTGTTTTATGTGCTTGCATTAGGATTTTAGTTTTCTATTTTGTTGACTTGCACGTCAAGTCGCGGAGTCTTATATAAGCCAGCCTTGGGGCCTTTATCCAGACAGTCGATTATGAATTAGAATTTTATTTGCTTGTTACAAATTTATCTCTCTCTTTCTTCTTCTCCGTAGTATGGCTACATCACTCAGACTATGAGCACAATTGTTGGACTTCTAGGTTGACCTGTCCCAAACTTTTAAGATGGTCTTCCCTAGGTTTTTCCTCAATTTTCACTACCCACACTAGTTATAAATTATTTACAATGTGGCATTTCCATCTTCACACAACCATCTTAGCATCTCATTTCTGCTACACCCATCTTCTTAAACTTATGTTTTCACGGCCCGACAATTCACTATAAACATTTATAGCTCCATAAAATTGGAATATGATAATCATGAAAGACTTGCATCACACTTCTCCCTTCCATCTTGCTTTCTCTGATTCTCGATGAAAGATGGGTATGTGTCCTTCCACTTGAAAATGCCTAGTTAATAAAGCCTATCACCTTTAGAGATCTCAATTGCACTCAACTTAATTCTACCCTCCTTATGACGTCTAGATACGCTACAATTGCAATGCATCTCCCGTCTACTGTCTTGGAACCCGAGGACTCCAATGTCATTGATTACTTTAGTGAGTCACTCCATCTCTCAACAATGAACAAGAAAGCAAAGAAAGGTCAGCTTGGATATGTTTGGTTGACTCATCCATAACTAATATGAAGGATCAGGATTAGACACTCAAAGGTAATCTTTGACATACATCTTGCAATGGGAAGTTCCTTCAGTATTCCTCTCCTATTGCCCTCTCAGTAATAGTTGAATACCATTTGTTTTTAATCAGAATAATATAATGAACTGAATCCTTTCAACTTTAAACCCTAATTAAAATAATATTCATTAATTGTTTGTTTATGTTTTGTTATGCTTATGCTTTCCCTCAGTCTTTTAGTCCCGCCTTTTGTAATTATCTTTTGCCCACTTACTCTTCTTCACATTAATAAGCAGGTACAACTCTCTAAGCAAGACAGATGATTTCTGACTCCTACAAATCAACCAGAAGATTCATGGTACTACTTTTAAATTGTATCCAGGTCAATAAAAACCATATGAATAACTCTTCTCATCTGCCCTTGCTTCTTAAAGAACCAAGGCATGGGACAAAAGCAAACTGGTACAGAATGTTTTGGTCAGACATCTTAATCCTCCCCATGGATTCACTGTGGCAGTCAACTTGATACCATACCTCTATACATGTTCAACCTTGGAAGTCTCCCATACTTTAGTGAACAGAACCCAAAGTACCATAGGCTTGGCGACAAGTTAAAAAATAGAAAGTACTCCTTTCTATATCAGGCTATGTAAGATATTTTGTTACATTCCTGGTTGAATCATTTTGTTTATCAAGTATTTATGGTGAGTGCAAGTGTGAGAATTATCTGTGTACATGGATTTTGCAACTGCCCACTCCCTACCCCACCCTTCCCCGAGCAGCCTTCAATATGCAATCAAAAGTGAGATAATTTAAGAAGGATTCACCACAATGATAGCCTATAGTCTATATTAGAGGAAAATATTAAACCCAAAAAGTATAAATAATATAAGTAGATATTAGAGTGTATGAGTATTTGGTTAATGGGGTCAAATTATTATATGGGCCCAAGTCCGTTTGAGTCCTAGTCCACTAGCCCCTCTTTGGCACAGGATCATATCCAGATTAAGGCTTGTCTTTTTGCGCCACATAGGCGTCAATCCCGACCAACTCAGTCGGGATCCGGTCCGTGCTGTATGGTAAACACCGGACTAAGGGGTTGGTTCAGGATTATTTAATCCAAATATCTACAATAATTCAGACCGGTTTTAGCAGGATTACAAATCCTAGTCCGGATTTAGCTCTGTCTTATATGCTACTTTGTTTTATATGCAACGTTGAAAACAAGATGAGTCCAATTTGGGTGTCAATTAGCTTGCCAAACAACACAGGTTAGAAACCAGACTAACCCAACCATATTATCCAGTTCTAATCCCAAACAACTTCTAAATCCCAATCCTGTCCCAAACAAGGGCCTAGGGTTTATCTTGTGATCATGTACTTGTCCCCTCTCCTATACGTAGGAAAGGGATCTACCCATCTGATATAACATCAAATGGTTCCCTTATATTCATGTTTTGGACATGGTATCGGAGCTAGGTCGTCGTCCCTAAAGCTAAACCTAACCTAACATGAGAGAGAGTGAGAGAGAGAGAAGAACCTGTCCTAGTGGGCGGTTGCCACCTCTTGACACTGCTTGGTTGCATATAGGGATGCTACCTCTACTTTATTTTGGTGTGTCTCCTTGGGGTCGTGTCCATATCAAAATCAACTTGAAATCATCTCTTAGTTGATGTCCTAGAGATCTTCTCCTTGATGTGGTCTTCTAGTTGATCCCTTCCTTGCTGCAAGATTGTTGCCATCCTTGGTGCTATTCTTGTTTCTTCTTCATGTTGTTGTGAAGGGGCCGCCACCTCTTGCAGTTTAGCTACAACTTCCTACCTCCTCGACTCTTAAAGCCGTCAAGCCTGCATAGAGGCTAATGGAGAACAAGTGGCCTAACTGCCACTGTATGGCTGCAACTTCTTTGGGAGGCCGCAGCCACAACCACTATTGGGACCACAGCCTTCTTCTATGGCTTTCAATTACGCATCAATTTTGCCTTACCAGTTGCCTTGTCGCTGGCATAACATGTTGTGGCTCTGACTTCCATGCTATTTTTTGTGGTGTTACATGGTGTGTGAGAGTCTTACAAGCCGTACAATAGGTCGAGTTTGCTTGCTCAGAGTACTGACATGATATGCACATGATAGGTGCAGCATATTACATGCTATGAACCCTGCTTGTTGATGGTCTTGCCCCAAGATTTACATGTGTGAAAATTCTACATGTGTAGTCTGCTCAGGCCCTGATTTCTGCACACTGTGCAGGAGCTTTACAGGTTGTGAGCCCTTCTTGTTGCAAGATATGCCCCGACGACTACATAGGATGCGGGAGCCTTACACGTAGTGTAACCTGTTGTTGGAAGGTGTTGCTACCCGATTAGGCATGGCGTGCGACTTCAAAACATGATGTTTCTACATAACCTGATTGAACCTGATTGGCTGTACATGGTGTGTACTAAGTTCCCAAATTGGTTTTATTTGGTTTTTATTTTAGCTTCTTTCCAGCCTTTTTTACATATGAATAGCATTCCCTTCTCTATCCTTTTACTACCCCACATACAATCCATGTCAGATCCTAATCGCACCTTTAATCATATTTGAAATTTGTCCTAATCTGCTTTTTGAGTAGTGAAAAGTTCCATTTACTTTTTCTACTCGGATCTAAGTTATACGTCAAGTATCAAGCTATTGGTTTCTGCCCACAAACTATCCTACCAATCCACGACCTCTGCATTTACTTATCACTCCCCACCCCAACTACTCCATGTTACTTCATGTTCTACGATTGTCATAGTTGTAGTGATGGAGGAGAAAGGGAAGAGATGAGATGGATGAGGGGATATGAAGGAGATGACATGAAAGTGAAAACAGGACAAATTTATTTCTACTGCTATTGTACGAGGAGCTTCCTTTGATGGGGGAGGCGTGTGCACTCTATAGTTGTTGCATACATATGTGGAGCGTTCTTCTATTGTTTATGCATCTTAAAGAGCACGTGGAACTCCATTTAAAGTTGCTACCATACATCTTGTAATCAAGTATCTGCTTGCTTATATTTGCAATGGGTTATTCATTCCACCTATGTTGCTTTTGGTACTGCTTGTTTGTGCAATGTTTTGCACATCGACTACATACTATGCTTGCTCGTGTTATGTGTTTTGCACATTGACTACTTGTTCTTCTTGTGTACCAACACTCTTTGGTTTTCTTACTTTTTTATGCACATCAACATTCTTTGCTCTTGTGGAAAAACACTCTAAATTGTCTGCTTATGTGTGCCAGCACTCTCTGTCTACATGCTTCTATGCATCAACAATCTCTGGGCTACTTGATGATGTTAGCGACTGAGATGAAGACACTTTTATATCTCTGTTGGAGTGTTAATGACGTTACCGACTAAGATAGAGACACTTCTGTCTTTTATCATTCATTGTTGTTCCAGATGTCATTTTCAGCTCGATTGAAGTTCTTTACTTGTGCCTACGCCTGTCTGCTAATGTTTCTTGCGACTCCTAATTTTTTATTACTGAACCTTCTTGCTGCTTCATGTGCCTAATCATGAAGAATATTTGTTCTAGGGGGAGCAATTGATTGCAAGATTGAGGGGGAGTGACGCTCTTGTATGAGCTAAGTTTTATCCAATTAAGTTTGCATAGTTGCTTTGGTTTTTTTTCCTATATGCAAGTTGGGCATGTGATTTCCAGTGCTCTTACTTGAAGGGGAGTGTTAAGAGTTAATTGGGTTAATTATGCATATGGGCTTAAGTCTGTTTGGCCTGTTCGTATTTGGAATCCTAGTCCATTAAGGTTTGTCTTGTGGTCATGTACTTGCCCTCTCTCCTGTGTATAATTAAGGGGTTTGTCTGCCCATCCAATATGACAATATCAATAGCTGGATATTCATGTTCACAGACTGTTTCGATTCTTTGTTTATCAAAATTAAAACACAGAGAATTTCCGTGGTATGTAATTCATCTCAAGGAAGAATTTCGTGGTATGTAATTCATCTCAAAGAATAACCAGTACTATTTCAGGTGAACATGATTAAACTAATATAATGACTTACAAAGCAAAGATAAACTATACCTTTAGAGTCATCAGGTGCTAACAAGGAAATTCCAATGAATACAAATGACATGCCCAAAATGAACATTGTTGTTCTTCGTGTGTCAAACACCTATAAAATAAAACATTAGGCGTGATAGCTTGTGCAGCATAGTGGATCATAAAATAGCTGTCACGCATAAAACTAGCTCACCTGATACTCCTGAAAATATATAAAACCGGTACAAATGGAGAAAAAAGTCCAAGCTATTTGAAACATTGGAACAATAAGAATAGCATCGAACAAGGATAAGCCTTCATTCAATCTAGTCATCTGCATTATTTAAGAGAATGTCAGTACCAGCTAGAAACAAACAATACATTATGATACTTTTACTGGAGTTCTGAATTAATGATTCCATATAAAACTCTATGATTTCAGGAACCAACATCTCATAAGCCTCATATTCTATATCCAAAATCCATAGGCCATCTTTATGTTCATTATTTGGAGAGTGCATATATTCAGGTGCAATATATTTCGGTTATTTCGTCCTTGGAAAAATTAAAGTTTATCACAGTACCAATCTAGAATCTTGTACTGAATAAACGAATCTAACTTCTCAAAGGCTTTTCTAATACAGGTGTTTCATAAAAAAACATGTCTACATATGATGAAAGGTCTGACTTCTGTTGGAGCATATATCTATTACATGGCATGCTGAATAGTATGATCACAGTGGAATGTTTCTGAGTAGGAAACAAATAAAAAACAATTATCATTACAAAACTTTCATCAATGACCAAATATTTCTAACCAAACAGTAACTTGGATATTCCGTCAATACTACACGAACTGAACATAAAATAGCTAATATAAATATGGTGTGATCATACCCAAAAGCCAGCAGTACTTAGAAATAGCAGAAGCATCGAGTATGTAAACCAGCTATGCAACTGATAGTTACTGGACATTGTCAAACGTAGAAAATTTGACCTGAAAATAGAGTAGAGTTGAAGCATATATAAGAGTAGTAACTGATACAATAACACCTGGACAGTATGAATCAACAATTCAAAGGTAATACTTCATGAATATACCAACTTACAATGATTTAGCAAACAGGACAGAGCATGAACCAACAGCACCGGAGACAGTGGCATAGGTGAATGGCAGTACCATACGCCAGTAAGCATTAAGCTCTGAGCTAGAAACTGAAAGGAAAGTCACTCCTCTCCTAGTTTCAGATCAACATTTAATGAGAAGGAGAAACTCAAGAGATGGATAGTCAAATTTAAAATGCATTTGTATATGCTAGACAAACATCATCTGATGTTATTTTAGAATATATTGTTATTGGAAAAGACGTGGAACTGACCTGTAAATATAGTGGTTGACTGCAACTACTAATACCAAAATTAAACAGTATACAAGGAAGACAAGATTTGTATACTTCTCTGCCAGCTGCTCTGGTGTGTAAACTGAAAGAAGCATCCCATGATCAAACATAATTCCATATTGTGTATGAAGTTCTAAAAATTTTGTCTGATAGTTATTGCCAGAACATATTTAATTCTGCAAGCAATAAAGAGGTACATTTCTTTTGGTAACAGAGTAAAGAGGTACTTAATAACTAAAATGTGATCGAACTAAATTATCTAATTAATTTTGGTCAGTGAAATATTAAATAGATTTCCGTCGTCAAGGCTGCCTTTCAAAGAGGTGTACAAGGCTTATTATACAATCATTTATGACTTTAAGTGGTACCCAATGCGAGACTAAACCATAGGGCTTAACAAAATTCAAAATTTATAAAATAAAAGAAACAACACCTACATAACAAAGTAGCATATGTTCGTCCTACATCATATAGGGGCACGGAATTGGCATTTGACAGTTTGAACAACAAAAGCACCATAAATTATCTTCAGCAGATGTGGCAGAGTGAAAAAGATCTTCCAAATTACGAAACAATAAATGACAGCTATAATGCAAGCCATCAGCATCATCGCCAATTCATCAAGTTATCTATCCCAAAACGCCTTGAAAACAAATGAAAATTTTCTATTCTATAGTAGGCACTTTTGTCCAGATGGACTATATATTGGAATGTTGAATATAACAAGAAAATATCTCATTGAAACACCCAAACACCATATACCTGGAGATTGATGGTTGCCGAAAGAAACAAGAAACACATTGCCGAAAACTATAAATATCGTAGCCACCATAACCCTGCAATGATTGAAAAATTATGCTAATACGATTAAACTACCTAAGAGAAAACAAACCTAGTATCATTGCACTATTCAGAAAGAACTTTACTTGACCGCGACCGCCTTTTTAAGGACAAAATAAGAGAACGCAATGTTAGAGACAAATTGAACTGATCCAAGAGCTGCAAGAAGCGACTGCAAGAAAAGCCAAATCAATGTATAAGGAGTGCGAGGAATTTATCATTAGCAATGTTAAGTTGGCATCAAGTGTTTAACTTATAAAACTTGATATATGTTACAAAATTGTATACAATAGGTCTTATAAAGAAATGCAATTATTCTTAAAGCAAATTATGGTTCAAGTTCATTTAGACTAAGAATGAATATGCATATAAAAAAAAAGCATAGACACGGACATGGATACCGATACAGACACGGACACAGGACACGGCAAATTTCAAAAATATAGGACACAGACACAGCGACGGACACGGCAAAAAAACATATAGATGTATATTATTTCTATGTATAAACACAAAAAAGAATAAACAGATTCAAAAACAGAGAACATCTCTTCCACGCTATATCCAATTTCATATTTGCATTTAAACACACATTGCATACATCTTGAAATCAAGTCACCAAAAACATACTATCAAACAAACCCACATTGTAATCACAATAACATTCAACCTTCTAGACAATTTATTGAAAACGATAAGAATACGAGTTAAATACCACAAGAATGAAGTCACAGTATAATATTTTGCATACTAAGTTTTGGACAGTAAAAACTTACTGATGGTGGTGGACAACTAAGAAAGAAGAGGGAGGTATGTTGTTATTTGTACAAAAGGAGAGTGTATATAGTGATGGAGGTGTTTCCCTTCTTAGTGTTGGTGACCATATCCTGGATTTATCCAAGCCATGTATGGGTTGTGTCCAACTCGTGATAAAAAAACCGTGACTTGGATCAAGGAATGAAAATTTGTCGAAATCGTCAAAATTTTGTCAAAAATATCCATTTCAACAACATATGCTACAAAACCTTGCCACTGTGCCGACGTGTCAAAAAATTTTGCTCAGATTTCAAAATCCTCAAGAAACAAGAAGTTTCATTACCTCCCACATGAAGGACCCCCCAACCTACCTCGATATAAAACTCTATCGCATAATATGATACATTTATGTGTAGAGAATACACCTGAAAATTTAATGGCTTAATTTGTTCATTTTGGCGTCGAAACGGGCACGCAGTGTTCTAAAAAACGGTATGTGTTATGCGTTCAAAGAGGTCACGTTGTAGAGTATATGCGGTATGCAGGAGTATATGCGGAAGTATATGCGGTTTTGGAATTTTTTATTTACTAATTATTATATGTATAAATATATATATATAATTATATATACATCTATATATATATATATCATGACTTTACATATTCAATATGTACAATTGTATCTAAATAGTACAATTACAAGAATAATGGATGCAATCATACAAATATGCAATCATCACAACTTAAATAAATACAAACATACACTATGATCTAAATCTAAGCAAACATAGATGAATGTAAATGTAAAAAAGAAATGAGAATATGTCTATCTGAAAATCGGGGTTCAATCGGTCATGTATGCGGCCGTGCAATCGATTATGCCGCCTGGTCCGATTTCGGGAGGGATTTCCAGCATGCGGTTCGGTAGGTGGTCCGAACCTTGTATGCGGCCGCATAAGCGGACGCATGGACCGATTTTTAAAACATTGCGGGCACAGATGCATTTATTTAATTTTGTCAAAATTTTGGCACATTTCCGTTTCGACAACATCGGAATTCGATACGTCATTCCTTAACTTAGACATGTCTAGGCCGTGTCCACCAGGTGTCCACGTGTGTCCACCGCATGTCCATGTTGGACACGGGCACGGCAACCTACAGGAAGTGTCCATGCTTCCTAGCTATAATGACCACCCCCTACAACAAGCATTCCCTAAGAAACCCACACCCATCCTTGCAACGACAAAGGAGTGATTGAAGCCACACATATATTAGCTGATTCCCAAAGCCCTCCTTCCCAACAAACAGATCTTCAATCTTGGAAAGCTATATTCTAACTTTTTAAGGCAAGTGAAATACTCGCGATGAAGTCAATTCAGGAACAACTTCCCCTCCGTTGATTATGTTCCCCACATTTAGAATTCTATCAAAGACAAATCCTTTAAGGTGGGACCTAGCTCTAGATAGTGTTCCATTTCTTCATAAAGATGAATAACCATTCTTGCCCCTTTACAGTTTACACAAGGTATGGCATCTTGAGGTGGAGTCCTCACTCGAGCACTCTAAGTATGTTGTGGGAGTGGTGGGTGTGTGTGGTGGTAAGTGGAGAGGGTATTCCTTCAACATCCTTGAACGAGTCAAAATCCTCGAGCATGGCATTCCTTCACTAACCTTCACCTCTCCACACCAAATCCTCTACCACCTTGTACCATGGGCCCCACCCGCAACATGGAAAGATACTACGACATTTGGGCCGAATAGCAACCCCCAGCTATCAAAATTGTATAGGTTCCAGTTCATGGGGCATGGTCTTTTGTATATACTCTCTCTCTCTCTCTCTCCCCCTATATATATATATATATATATATATATATATGTGTGTGTGTGTGTGTGTGTGTGTGTGTGTGTGTGTACATATATATATATATAGAGAGAGAGAGTCAGACTAGGCTAAAATCACGAATAGAACTCAATAATTTTACTTGTTCCATCGACTGAATGTAAAATACAACCATAAGATCTTAATCTTCAACTCATGAAATATGTATAAACTAATTTTCAAGTCGTGTGAATACTTTTAGGTTATCCATCTAAAAATCACCATTTTAATTAGTTCCAGGCCACCAATTTTGCTATGTTAAGATGCAAGGGTTATACTTGACCCTAGGTTGTCAAGGTGTCTAGGCGGTAGGTTTCGCCCTTATGGGCGCCTAGGCTTTTTTGGGAGTTTTTGTTTTGTGATTTATTTTCAGTTAGTAATTATTTATTTATACACATGATACTACATGTAATCGTGCAACTATTTGTTCATTAAATGTTGTCATATGCCTAACTTCTATAGATAACTGTTGGGAGGATCAGGGGAAGGAGAATTAAGAGGACGAATAACAACAGGAGGAAGATAAGTAGGAACTGTAGGAGAAAGAAAATAGGAAAAAAGAAAGCAAAATGCAAGTGACTTGTAGGAAGAAGTCAGAAAATGAAACACACAACAGCAGCAGAGGAGATGTGAAGGAGAAAGAAGAAGTTGGATAAACAAAAAGAATCAGCTGGAAAGGAGTAGTTGGAGAAGTCCTTGGGGGCGAAAAAGAGATCAAGAAATTTCAACGCATACATGCAACAGCAGTAACTGTTGGAGATGTAGGAGCAAGAATAAGTCAGAAAAAATAGAAGAAAACATGCAAATAGAAGTAGTACTGGTAGTGTAGCAGATGTGGAAGCAGGAGATGTTGTACGAGTGTGGAATTCTGAAATCAGTAACATGGAGTTAGCAGTAAGAAGGAACATAGGAGGATGTCAGAAGAAATTAAGAAGCAGCAGTAGCAAGAACAGGAAATGCAGGAGCAATTGACAGAAAAAGAAAAGAAAAGAAGCTAGAATATGAGGCTCAAGAGGAAGTAGAAAAATTTTAGAGAAACAGTCGTATAAGGACTGACCTGTTTGCAGCAGAAGCGCCTAGGCTCTCCGCCTTGACCGCCCAGGCACCCGCCTAGTTTGCCCAGCTGACCTATGTTCCCTAGGCGCCTAGGCTTGAGGGACATGTGTAGCGCTTAGGACGCCTAGGCACCCGCCTTGATACCTATGACTTGACCAATTGAGTTCAACTTTTTTGGTGTCTATCTCATCAATGTAGATCAACACGGTCAATTTACTTTTCTCATTAGATATGTATTGTGGTAATTATAGGCATATGAAAATATTTGATTCTATACAGAATCGATTCTAATTCTAGTTCTATCCTTGTATGTGTGTGTATTTGTGTGTGTGTGGTGCTGGTGGTGGGAGGCGGAGAGGGTATTCCTTCACTATCCCAAAACAAGTCAAACTCCTAGAGCAATGGCATTCCTTCACTAACCTTCACCTTCTGACACCAGATCCTCTACCACCTTATACCCTAGGCCCCACCCACAAAGCTGAAAGATACCACGACATATGGGCTGATTAGCAACCGCCAAGACGCCAATATGAAAAATTGTATAGATTCTACATCAGAGGGCATGATCTTTTGTGTTTTTTTATTTTTGTGTGTATATATATAGAGAGAGAGATACATATATATGAACTATGGAGCCATCAAAGAAGTCGATGTGAGTTGATATCTTAGAGACTCAACCACAAACTTGGGAGTAACCAAAGCCAAAGGCCTAACTAATGTAGCTCCCCCCGTCCATGGTAAGGACACCTTCATTTCTGTGAAATTACATAAAATCAACCTCTTTCTTGAATTTTATACTATGTATAGCCATTGCCCATTTTATACTACAAATAGCCAAGCCTAATCAATAAACCTGTGTGACCACAATTGGGGTAGATGCTCTAGCAATTTCAACATAGTGGGATGGTGAGGAAAAGGGTAGAGGCGACAGGGAGGGGAGGAGAGATGGACAATAAGAAGTAGGGAAGGGAAGGGTTGGGCAATGAGCCGTGGAGGGAAGGGGAGAAGGTGACGAGACATGAGGAAGATGCATGTAGGGGGTGAAACACTAGGGGAAACAAAAGAGAGGAGAGTGAATGCACTAGGGCCCTACTTTGATATCAACTAGTTAGGAATTTGTTTATTATAATGAATGGGATCGTATGTATTCAAACCGGTTTGCGAAACGTGGAACTGGAAACCCATATTACATGTTGGGGCCAAAAAGAATAGGAGTGACACAAAAGTATAATAAATATGGAGAGCAAGTAAATAAGGAGCACAAAATACATTTCTCTCAACAAATAACTCTGAATGAAATAATCAGGGTTGAGGTCACATGTCCCATGCTAATAGTCTGGTGCAAAGATTTTCCCTTAATTACTTGACCTAGTAAAATGGTTGAAAGCCCTAGTCAGTTCTAGTCTAGCTATAAGAAATTTTCATATTCCTTCCCATTGCTTGTTGTACTGAAATTGTAATAACTTTTATACTTTTCTAAATATTTAGTGTCATTTTTTTTCTTCCATCTGTGCATTATTGCAGACAATACTCTAGGATTTTGAGGTCATTCCACAGTAGTTGATAAAGTAGCTTGTGAATTGGCTTGTTTCTTAAGATGGAAATTATTTCACTTATATTTACAGCCTTATGGGAATCCCCATTCTAGAAAACGATTTAGGAGGACGCTTATGTAGTTCAGCCTAGTGTCTATACCTCACATGAGTGCGCAGCTAATGACTGCAGGTGGGGGCTATGTGGAAACATATGCAGGCAGGACATGCATCTAAACTTGAGTTGAAATGTTATTTGTATAATCACAAGTTTGTGCGTCTTAATGTATATGAATGAGTTCCTAATCTATTTTCTACTCATATGTTCAAAGCATCTATTGTTGTCCTTGATATGAGCCAAATATTGTTTTCTTTTAGAATTATAGTCTCAATTCACGTTGCTGGAATTCTCAAGTTTTGTGCCTTGATGCCTTCAGTTCATTTTCAGTTTTGAGGGCTATGTAAGATAGTAATCACTTTGCTAGACCTGTTGCTGATTTGAATCTAAATTTCTATTTAGTTGTCTCTATTTTTTATCTCTAACTTCTTTTAGAATTGTTCTCTTCTTCTGACAATAAATTTTTTTTCCTGACAATAGTGTTAATTATAAATGTTAGCAACATAATTGGTTATTCCTAATACATTTAATGTCTTAATGATCTTGTTGACAAGGTGTGTGGGACACTGTAATCATTGTATATTGATATGTACACCTTGTCCTATATATAGGAGAGGAGGCAATTACAAGGAAGCGGACTAAACCCTAATGGGCCAAGGCAAACAGGCCCATGTACATAATAGACTAAATGACCTATTAACTAAATAGGCTAACATTTTCTGACACTCCCCCTCAAACTGGAGCATGGGTGAACACATGTCCAAGCTTGGAGTTACACGATTCGATTAAACGATAAGAAATAAATGATAAATGGAAGATAGAAATGTCATTTCCCATGCAAAAATTGTTACTCCTCCTTAAACAATACTACCTAACTAAAAACATATGATGACGCCTCTTTGAGATGTGTTCTGCATACTGGAAATGCTAGAGCTTTTAGAGAAGGTCTTTCTTTTGAAGTGCATATGGAATGAAGAATATCTGAAGCAGACAATCATAAATACCACAACTATGCCATTTTCACTAAAGAGAAATGTACGAGTGGATTAAGCGCATATCAACACATCCCACGTATATAACATGGCACGAACGTGGAGACAGCAATATCGATGTAGCAGTAGTAGTTTCTTCAAATCGTTTGAGAAGTGTAGCCAATTGGAATTACCATAGAAAACTAGCACGCGGCATGAACATGTTGGACGAGGTGTCAAAGTGTCGTCTCAACACAAAGCAAATGCAACTCAGAAAAGGCGTAACGGAGTAGTTCGATGAAGATAACTTTGGATGAATCCTTGCAGATACTAAATGAGCAGGCTAGAAGATAACGAGCTTCGAAGAAATCTGATGAAGAAGCAACCATCTGTCTCACCATTAACACCAGAGAGAACAAGAGGCCAGAATTAGCCGCAACAGCTCTTGTCATGTCTCATGAGAATGCAGCATGGATGATCAACTGGAACGTCATCAACACCGAAGGGAAAAAGAGGTCGGAACTAGTCTCTTATCCTGACATACATAATGTGGTATGAACGCAAGAAGCTCAGTGTCAATGCTACAATGGAAATCCTTCAAAGTTGCCTGAAAGTGGAGAGCGGATGTGTTGAACAATACAAAGCTCCATGATGGTAGCCTGGAATATATCACTCTCATCTCGTATGCTCTCTCCTCATATGCTCTCTCTCATGTTTTCCTCACCTCTCTCTCTCTCTCTATTTTAAAGGGCAAGTGTGTGTGTGTGTGTGTATATATATATATCGCACAGCAAATACGACGAGAGTGAGTAGATGGTGTGGAAAAGAGAAATATGACCCCCTCACACGTGGAAGACGCACACATGATGGATGGGAGGGTGGAAAAGGGAAAAAGGTAAAGTTGTCGTATATAGAGAAGAATTGAACTGAAATACTACTAGAATGGAAACTCGGTAGAAAAGGAGTAGCACTACCGGAATGGAACTCGTAGGAAAAGGAGTGGCACTGCCGGAATGGAACTTTGTAAGAAAACCGATAACCGGAGTTAATATACAAAACAACTCATTTATGAGATCCAGATAGAGAAATTAAATGGATCTTTTCTTGACCCAAAAAGGATATTTGTCTGGCCCTTTGGCCCGACCTTGGCGCCTTGACACCTTAACAAGTATGGTCATATATTGCATACTTTTTTTTTAATGTGAAAGACAGATCTTCTTACATGTCAAATGAATAGCCTACCAACATACCAAATTTGTTCAGATTGGGTACTTACATGTCATGCATCCAAAGACTACAAAAATGATACTTGGAAGATTTTTTCAAGACTTCATTCTTGTAATCTTTAGATAAATAACTTACAAGTACCCAAATAAGCTCAAATTTGATATGTGTATACATGATATTTAGGAGGATTATTTTTTAGAAACATGATTGTGTATGTTGACATGACTAGAGAGTACAGTATCGCATGTACACTCCAGTCTATACTAATATAACTACTAATCTAAAACCGCATATGCTCTAACGTGAGTTATTGGCCAGCTAATTCACTTTTCTCTTGATGTAAAAATATTTTTCCTTTCTCGAGCTTATAAGTTGATGTATAAAACATGAGTTGAAGATGGTGACTCCTTCCCACCTTGGATGACAACCTAGGGATTTAATCCACATATTTTTACAAAGAGTATCTTAGTGATCTGATCGACCTGCATGCCCAACAAAGTGGTCTGCTCACTGGCTCTTCAGGACCCTCAATGGTTGAATGGGATGGATACTCATGTTTTTGTTCAACTACACCACCCCAAGAAAACAAGGTTCGGGTCTTTGTGGCAGTGAACTAATGGTGGAACTATGGTTTTAATCTGCTAGTTACTGGGTCAAGCACTTGAGCAACTGCTCCAAGGTTTATTCAAGATTGTGAAGCCTTATTATATCTCCCCATCTCCATATTTTAGGAGTTAGTTGTCATTTCTTAGTAGATTAAGAAGGCACTTCCTGGTTATGCACTTCACTGCTCTACTGTTTCCAAATGAGCAACCGTGGTGGTATTAATCACTTTTATAATAAAACTCTTTACCATACAAATAAATTGTTAGAAAGTATTATAGGCCAATTTAGAAGTTAATAGGTTAATCTGTATATGAGCTTAAGTGCCTCGGCCCATATAGCTTTACTTGAGTCCCAAGTCTGTAATGTTTCCCCACTTTCTCCTATGTACAGGACAGGGGTGTGTCTCATCTAATATCAACACAAAGGATTTTCCCTCACTTTTTGGCATGGTATTAGAGCACTCAACCTAACCCTAGAGATAAAAAAGAGAGCTTCCGCCTACATGCGGCCGCTATCTCTTCATGGCTTAGGCCGACTGCCCGCCAGGCATCCTTCCCGACCTTCATGGTCATTTCTCTCCTTTCATAAAGATCTTCATCTACGCTTCCTCGATTCATAGACAAAGACAAACACCGAGTCTCTCTCGTGGTCGTCACCCTCGAATCACGTCGTCTCTTCCCCGAGGTTGTCTTCCCGGTCATGTGCAGGCTTTGTTCACCCCAACCATCATTTGCCCCAGGCAATCTCCAACGTCTATTAAATCCCTAAACACCGTCTCCAGCCTATCAAGGTTTGAGTGTCTCCTCTGTCGTCGCAGTAGCAAAAAAAGACATAGCAACAAGGGAGCGCCCAGTTCCCCCTTAATCCTCTTGCTCACGGTCTAAGCAAGCCTCTTGATCGTGGTTTAAGCAAGCGTCCCATGTGGCTATTGTTAACCTAGAAGCCTCCTCCAGTTCTCGGGATGTCTTCCCTAGACAGCGCTAATTCCCATCCAGATCGGTCCGTGGTCTTCCAAGGGGTTTTTGTTGTGTCAGATTCGCATGATCCATTATCACAAGTAGCGGTGCTAATTCCCGTCACCCCTCTGGTGTGTCTTCCTGGGGTAGGTCACCCCCCTGGCGTGTCTTCTCGGGTGGTGTTCTACTTGACGGCGCCAATTTCTGTCCAGATCGTGCATCAACAGCGTCCGACACAACGTGTTGTCAAACTGACATGATGTGTCGCGGTCTAGAAATCGTCCTGACGATGCAGGGTTTCATTCAGATCGAAAGTTATATGGTGTGTCAGATCTCAACACGACGTGTAGACAGAAGTTTGTTTCACATCTTTGACATCCTACACGACGTGTCAGATTTCCTCACGACGTGTTGATGAGATTTGTACACCTTTGACATCCTAGTATCCTACATGCCGTGTTGTTGGGAGCATGTCATCTTCGACCAAAAGAGTTGCACGTTGTGTCAGAATTCCACAGGGTTTGTCCAAAGAAGTCTATCTACTTCCGATTCAGTTTAAGTTATGACGTTCTCCGAAGTTCTTTCTCTCCTTCTATACCTATTGCTAATCAGGTCCTTTTCTTCTTTCGAGTCAAGAAAAGATCCATTTAATTTTCTATCTGGATCTCTATAATCGGGTCATATTGTATATTGGCTCCGGTTATCGACGTCTCTTCTTTAATTTTATACCTCTTGCTTTAAATTTTCATCTCATGCCCTCCCACCACTCATGTATGTGTCTCTTTCCACGTGTTGGGGGTGTGTCTCTTTTCTACACCACCTACTCATTCTCTTCGTAGTTGGCGTGTGGGGGTTATAGAGGAGAGAGAGTATGAGGAGAGCATGAGAGAATATGAGAGATGATATTTCATTGAACTTCGTATTCTTCAGCATATTTGCTCTTAGATGTCTTTGTGATTCGTCATTCCCACTAAGCATCACTTTACATGTGGGTTGGCTATCTATGCTAATTCCAGTTGGTCGCCGCTTTCAGATGGCATTGAAGGATCTCACTTGTAGCATTGACACCAAGATTTCATGTTTATACCGCATTATGTACGTCAGGCCAGAACTTGTTGTGCTTCATTCCAACCTCTAGTTCTCTCTAGTGTTAATGATGTTTCAGTTAATCATTCTTTCTGCATTCTCATGAGACGGATGGTTGCTTCTTCACATTAGACTTCTCAAAACCTCAACAATTTCTAGTCTGCAAATTCTATATCTTCAAGGATTCGTCCAAATTTTTACCTACATTGGTTACTTTAGTTATGTCTTATCTGAGTTGCATCAATATACATGGCTCTTCTCCTGATCTACTTGGATTTCTCCTTGATGTTGCCCATCATTCCTATCAAGCCCCCCAAGGTTCATTCACCAAATTTATGGAACTAGTATGGCAGTCATTAGCACGTCGTCCAGTCCATGTGCGTGCCACATTATGTACATATGTGGTCTTATAAGCTCATTCCAGTTGGCGAATACCTCTACAGCTACATAGACATTGTGCCTCTACATTCATGTTGTGTTATGTATGTGAGATGTGTTGATTGCGCTTATACTACTCGCGCATTCCTCTCTAGTGAAGATGGCATAGTCTTTGTGCTTTTGATCGTCTGCTCCAGATTGATGGTGGCGTGTTGTGGCGTTTGGATTCCATTTATCAGATGTTCTTCATTCCAGATGCACTTAAAAAGACCTTCTCCAAAGCTCGAGTATTTCTAGCCTATAGAACGCAACTCAAAAGAGGTGTCATCATATGTTTTTCGTTGGAGGGTATTGTTTAAGGAGTGACAATTTTTGTCTGGGGAGTGACATTTTTATCGTCTAATTGAGTCATATAAGTTCAAGCTAGGACATGTGCTTCACCCATGCTCCAGCTTGAGGGGGGGTTTAGAAAGTATTATAGGCCTATTTAGTTATTAGGTTAATTAGCATATGGGCTTAAGTGTCTTGGCCTATATAGCTTTAGAGTCCCAAGTTTGTAACGTTTCTCCCCTTTCTCCGATATATAAAACAAGGGTGTGTCGTCTAATATCAACACAAGGGAGTTTCCCTCACACTTTTCAACATAAATAATTGCTTTTTCATCAGAAAATTCTTAACAGCACTGGAACAGTCAGTAAATAGAGGACCATCAACCCTCATACTGCTTTCTAATAATTTTGAGCAGAAATGCTTGAAAATTTCAAACCACAATAGAGTACCAACAATACATAGTTGTTTCACAGGATCAATATTAGTCATGGTTGTCAATAGAGGTATTAGTAACCCTCTCAATTTCAGTTTTGTACTTTCATAGGTCATAGCTTCAATAGATGTCATAAACTTATATCTTTTCGTATATCGAAGTTGAGTTTTGGTATGAAAACGACCCAAAAACAAGAGTTTTCTCTCTTCGAGATCTATAAAAGGAAACATAGTCACACTAGTATGTGTGGCAAACTTCACTCAGTTGATAAAGAATGTAGGCATCCATGTTAGGCACCTTCTCCGATGCCTATGCACCTTCATTACTAGACAAAGACTTGCATTAAATCAAAATAGCCTTAGTTGATGTATGACATTTAGGTCAACTGCGCCCTGATACAAAGATTTATCATTTAAAAAGAGTAAGTCTTTTTAAACTGGCGTGATAGAATATAATATGAACTAGCTAACCTGAGCAGCATAACCAAATGAAACGAAGTTGAGGCAATTTCCTAGAGCGAAGATCAAGACACCTACAAGAGAGTAACGAAAGTTGTGGGCTATATAGCTTGATATGAGACTCGCTAATGCTCAACTACATTGAACAAGATCTGAAACCACAAGGAAGTCCCGTTACCGACTCTCCATGAATGGAAATGTATAATTGGCTTCATTACAAGTTTACTGGTGCCATCACTGCTAAGCATAGAATACCTCTCACGCTGCAAAACATGATAACACAATCCAAGAATTAGTTCGTGTGATTAAAATGTTGTTGCCAAATAAAAGTTCTAAACAAAAAAATAACAAGCTGAGGAACAAAATATTGATTAACAGACTAAAATAAATAGCATAGGAACTTAAAGTGCCACAATCTTCGTATTCAGATATTGACCTGTAATTCAGACATTTATTAAACGTATCTACTCATAGTTATTGGTTGTATAGATAAAGTTCAATGGGAATCGAACCCTTTTCATATATAGGGAATTTTCTTGAAAGCCAAATTCCTAATTGTGTTCACTACACATGACTCATGCTTCTCTATTATCATTCTTCAATCTTCAAGCTTCTTCACTTGCATTATTCATCACCTACTATGTTCAACTGAATAGGCATTTAATCGCATGACAAATACCTCTGCAGTAATGTGCAAAAAACCCTACCCAAACAGCTAAATCAAGCATAACTGCTCAATTATCGCACCACAAATCCATGTGATCTTCTCTTATGAACAGTGTTAATGATCCTAATTCTACCTGGCTCTAGCTCCATTTAGCAAAATATATGCCGCATCAACGATGAGCATTTCATTAGTAATGAATTAACTCCAATAGATCACAGAACAGCGCCATGTACAACCAGAAACCAGGCAAAACAAAGAAATCTCCGAGTCCGGGAGCATGATGTTTAGAGGCACTACACAAAATTGGCTCTAGAAGATAGAGAGGAATTTGGCGGGAAAGGTTGTGCCTCGGGAAGGAAGGGTTCATGCTTCTTCGCTTGCATTATTCATCACCTACTATGTTCAACTGAATAGGCATTAAATCACATGACAAATACCTCTGCGGTAATGTGCAAAAACCCTACCCAAACAGCTAAATCAAGCATAACTGCTCAATTAACACACCACAAATTCATGTGATCTTCTCTTATGAACAGTGTTAGTGATTCTAATTCTACCTGGCTCCAGCTCTATTTAGCAAAATATATGATGCATGAACGATGAGTCTTTCATTAGTAATGAATTAACTCCAACAGATCACAGAACAGCGCCATGTACAACCAGAAACCAGGCAAAACAAAGAAATCTTCGGGAGCATGAAGATCAGAGGCACTAGACCATATTGGCTCTAGAAGAAAGAGAGGATTTGGCGGGAAAGGTTGTGCCTGGGGAGGAAGGGGATGTGGTAGGGGCAGTGTCACAATCATTGTGAATTTTGATAGAGTCATTTATAAAGCGTGCTTTTTACCAGTCGTATGAAACAGCCTGATAACTCGCCATTTCCCAAGTGATATGTTTAATTGAGGTACAATTCGTGAATTGTGGATGTTTAACTTTTTTTACCAATTTATACAGTTTTTCCTTTTTTTGGTTTATAGGCGAACTTAGCTTTTGTGTGTGTGTGTGTGCGCGCGCGCGTGTGTGTGTGCCCAGACACACAAAACATTTTCTTGAATAGTTACACTACTTTTACCATTTTGACCTAGTTTCCCGCACAATTCCTGAATTCCAAATTTCCCAGCTCGCTCATACATGTCCTGGATATCGAAATTGTAACTATTGTAGAGTGAAAGGCGTGGGAAGCTCCATCTTCCACTAACCATCACGCCATTCATAAACATGTATCCTCACACAGAGAAGCAATATGCCAGATGCCTAGTGGACTTGTTGCAGGCTCATCTTCAGGAATAAAGGGAAGGAATTTACCCTCTAGATGTCTCAGCTCAGCTGAAGACATGTTTGGACTGGATTCCTAGTTCAGACCAAGGTTTGGTAAGCATATGTCTATGCTCAAACTCCTATTTCATTGGCTGGCAGCACAATATAAAGGGGCCTGGTCCAACTCAAAGCCTCTCTATGGGAGGGCGTCATGGAGTAGACATCGGGTTTGGCTGGTCTAGGACTGGAAGGGTGGGTTCGCATGGTTTCCTAGCAGAGGCACGCCTTATTGACCTACTTTCTAAACAGGTTACAATAGATCCCTTCTAAACAGGGTACAATAGATTCCTCAAGTATAAAATCACAATGAACTTCTCCTACAACAAAACTTGCCCACCAAGAGTGCAAGCTCAAAAGAGAGTGAGAGATGAAGCAAGATAAGATCACTGTAGTTGTCATGCAGCAGCATGCATGATCATTAAGAGCTCATTAACAAGATCACTTGTCTTTCAGCTAAGCAATTTGCTCGCATGGCAGTAGAGCTTTAAAATTTATACAGACTTGTGATATTATGTGATATAGCCAGCTCAAAAGTCTTGTCCAGGCCTAGACAGCATTTATATAAGAACCTCCTCCAGTCGCATAGTGTGCAGATCCAAGAGAATTGATTAGACAGCAAAACTCAATATGCTTATTGAGGCACACACTTTGGAACCAGAGGGGGTTGTCTTGATGAATGCCCTGGCCTATTGTGCTTCAGTTCTATTTTAGGGTATAGGACTGTTTTGAGGTCTTCATGTTCCTTTTTAGAGATATAAAGTTGTCGATGTTAGGGTCCTATTACTCTCTTATAGGCCTCACTACCTATGTCATGGGCCCTAGTGCCTAGTATAGAGACTTTGTAGATACTATTGTCTCCTTATTAAGGGCTTTGATTGTACTACAAAGATCATATTGCATGTACTAGAGAGTAAAGACCCTCTTGCCTATTATAGAAACCCTAAAGCCAATATTAACCATAGAAGTATGAATACATGTGTTAAATAGGTCTAAATCTTTCCTAGAGTATGCCTAGGCGCCCAAGATGTTGTCATTCGCTGGTGTTCTTATGTAGGACAGATAGTCTCTGGCTCTCTGCAATATGTCATTCATTGACCTTTATCTTGTAGTCTAAAGCATCAGAAGTCGCACCTTCAAGTTGACCTAAGGTCTCAAAACTAGTCAGCAGCAATCTTGACCCCGCTTGACTCTTTTAAATAATTGTTTTGGATCCATTAGTTTGGTTTAATGAATCTATCTAAACCAAGTACTTGTGATTCTCTGCTAAGAATCATGTCATAGTTATAGAGAGAATAGGAATTTTGTATTAGATGATTTAACAAGTGTACAATACAGCCTCTTATATAACAGAAGAGAGTAGAGACTAAAGCAGAGATGAGCAATATGGAACTAAATTACTAAAGTAAAAACATAAGTGAGGCACATGCTAGGCACATGACACTCAACAGAACACAACATCTCTCTATACTCCCCCTCAAGCTGGAGCGTAGATGTCGAACACGCCCAACTTGTCCACTAGAGTCTAAAAACGAGCTTTTGGAAGAATCTTGGTGAAGATGTCCGCTACTTGCTTTTCAGTGTTGAGATATGGAGTGCAAATTCGACCAGAAAGAACTATTTCTCGAACAAAGTGACAGTCGACCTCAATATGTTTTGTCCTCTCATGAAAACTGGGGTTGCTCGCAATAAAAATGGAGGCCTTGTTATCACAAAACATGGGTATAGGGCTGGAATAGGATATGTCGAACTCCTAGAGGAGACTCTGGACCCACAGAAGTTCACATGCAGTATGAGCCATGGCTCGATATTCCGCCTCTGCACTAGATCTGGCTACGACAGTCTGCTTTTTGCTTCGTCAGTAACAAGATTTCCGCCCACAAATGTACAATAGCCTGAAGTTGACTTACGATCAGAGCGACTTCCTGCATAGTCAGAGTCTAAAAAACCAGAGAGATTACAGTGGCCATGCTTCTTGTACAATAAGCCTTTGCCTGGAGATCTTTTAAGATAGCGCAAAATGTGACATATAGCATCCCAATGACACTGTTGAGGTTTATTAAGATACCTGCTGATGAATCCTACGGCAGTAGTGAGATCAGCACTTGTGACCGTCAGATAAATAAGCTTGCCTACCAACATATGGAACTGGTGTTGATCAGCATAGGGAGGATAATTTTCATCATCCCAATCCATATTTGGGTCAAGGGGGTGTTGGCAGGTTTGCAGCCAAGCATACAAGTTTCCTACAAGAGATCAAGTACACATTTCCGTTGAAAGAGACAAAGCACTGCAGATGATCTGGAAACCTCAATGCCTCAAAAATATCTCAGCTTTCTGAGATCTTTAGTGACAGTGATTTTCTAAGTAGGTTTTAGCTGCCTGTATACCCAACGTATCACTGCCAGATAAAATAATATCGTCAACATAAACAATGAGAATGACTAGCCCACTCACTATTTTACGGATAAAGACTGAACGATCTGAGTGGGAACGACGGAAGCCAAAAGTGACTAAGATCTGACTGAGTTTGTCGAACCAAGCACGTGGGCTTTGTTTGAGACCGTAGATGGCCTTTTTCAGTTTATAGACTTTTAACGCAGACTCCCCTTGAGCAACAAAACCGGGTGGTTGCTCCATGTAAACTTCCTCCTGTAGATCTCCATAAAGAAATGCATTTTTAACATCTAGCTGAAAGAGGGGCCAGTCTTTGTTAACAACAACAGAAATCAAAATTCAAACATAATTTAACCGTGCAACAGGAGAGAAGGTTTCAAAATAGTCGACACCATATGTTTGTGTGTACCCTTTTGCCACAAGCCAAGCTTTCAGGCGCTCAATTGTTCCATCAGGTTGATACTTAATGGTGAAGACCCAGCGGCAGCCAACGGTAGGGCATGAAGGAGGCGGTCTACAAGTTCCCATGTCTTGCGATCACATAGTGCCTGCATTTCCTGATTCATCGGTTGTTTCCATGCAGGAATAACTAGAGCTTCTGCAGCAGTCTTTGGAATAGTGACGGCAAAAATTGTAGAAGTGAAGCATGCAAAACTGTTATGCAGATTAGTAGAAGAGCAGAGATGACTGATAGGATGTTTAGTGCGGGAGTGAACACCTTTGCGCAGACTGATAGGAAGGTGCAAGTCAGAAGTTACCTCAGTGTTTGTATGATCATCAACGGACGGAGAAATTGGTTGTGGAGGGGCCACGGAAGGAGCGCTTGTCTTTGGCCGTCGTTTGTACACTTGCAAAGGGCGACCTTCAGGCTGGTTTGAAGAAGGAAAATCTTCAACATCTGGTACAGGCGTGGGTGCCAACATATCATTAGAGAGCGTTGCCCCATCATCAGAAAAAAGGGCATATGCTCAAAAAAGATCACATCCGCACTGACAAACCATTGCTTTAGAACCGGATCAAAGCAGCGATAACCTTTCTGGGTTCTAGAATATCCCAAAAAGATGCATTTAGTGGAGGATCAAGCTTCGTCATCCCTGGGCGTAAATTTTTGACAAAACAAGTACACCCAAAAATACGAGGAGGAACAGAGAACAGAGGTGCATCAGGAAACAGAATAGTGTAAGGGATACGATTGTGTAAAACAGAGGATGGCATACGGCTTATAAGATAGCATGCCGTTGAAACTGCCTCAGGCCAGAACCGGTGAGGGACTTTATAATGAAGAAGAAGAGTGCGAGCAACCTCCAATAAGTGGCGATTTTTTTTTGTTCAGCAACACCATTCTGTTGTGGAGTATAAGGACAAGTGGTTTGATGGATGGTGCCACGAACAGAACAAAAAGATGTGACAGATTTTTGCATAAATTTTATGGCATTATTGGTACGGAAAATCTTAATGGTTTTATTGAACTGGGTCTGTATTTCAGAAAAGAAGATACTGATATTGTCCAAAACAGTGTTGCGATCTTTGAGTAAAAAAAAGCAAGGTAGCATGAGAATAATCATCAATAAAAGTTAGAAAGTATTTAACACCAGAGTGACTAGGAACATAACATGGACCCTAGATGTCCGCATGAACAATATCAAAAAGTGTCTTAGAACCAATTTCTTTTTTAGCAGGAAATACAGACCACGATTTGTTTTCCCAAAACCTAAGAAGCACGGACACGGACACGGATATGGACACGGACACGGGACACGGCAATTTTCAAAAAAATAGGACACGGACACGGCGTTGGACACAGCTATATATATACATACATACATACATATATATTAATAGATACAGTTAAAGACATATATGTAAAGAATTTATTTGCAAACACAACAAGCTCCATAATTCTTAACAACAAGCAGAAACAACGACCACCATGATATCCACTTTATATTCACATTTGTATTCAAACCCACTATGTTGATGCTAAAAATTTAGCATACAAAATAATATATTAAAATCGAAAGGAAGAAGAGGGAATGCGTTCCTAGAAAGGAAAGGAAGTTGCTTCTAATGGCTGCCCTGGGTGTTGGCAGCTCCAGCTGCAAATGGCTGTCACAAAAGGCTGCTGCTTATGGTGGCTTTAGCTCCTACTGGTTGTTGATGCAAAGGCTGCTAGTAGCAGCTCCATCTCTTTATGGTGGTTGCTTGCAGCAACTTCAAGACCTAGCTGCTACTTGCAGCAACTGCTGCTAGAAGCGGTTTCATACGCTCTTTACATGAACAACAATTAGAGGGTGAGGGTAGTTGGTCACATCTCGAGGGGGTTTGGTGAGGAGTTGGGGTTTGATTGAGGAGTCTACGAGTTGGGTCTTATTTTCTATTTTCTTTTTAGTTAGATCTTATGTGGGTTGGGTTGGTCGTGTCCAGTAAGCGTCCTAGATGTGTCCACGTCGTGTCCAGCTTGCAAATTAAAAAAAAACATGAAATTGGACACGTTGGAGGAGTGTTCGCCGCGTGTCCACGCGTGTCCAAGGTGTGTCCGAGTTGGACACATGTTGGACACGGACACGGTAGCCTCCGAGAAGTGTTTGTGCTTCCTAGCCCAAAACACAAGATGCACAAGAAAAAGTTTTTTCAGATAATTCGGAAAATAAATGTTTCAGCTTTGTTACAGACGGATGACCAAGCCGGTAGTGCCACTGAAGTCTTGTAATTGATGTAGACAGAAGAGCAGATGTTGCAGGCGGTCCATCCAAATAGTAGAGTCCGTTTGGTCCTTCATGGCCCGAACCAATCCTCGTCTTCGTGCGGAGATCCTTCAAAACACAACCAGAGGGATCAAATTTAATAGAGCACTGAAGTTGTTTTACAGTTTTACTGACAGATAATAAATTAACAGGAAATTGTAATATGTATAAAACATAATGGAGATGCAACTTTCGAGACAGAGGAACAATGTCGATGCCATGAACAGGAGTCTTAGAGCCATTTGCAACAGTGACAGATGGAATATTAGTGGTTTTAGTCAGAGCAAAAAATAATTGGATGTCGTCAGCCATATGGACATATGCACCAGAATCAGTACACCATTTATTGTTACCAGCAGAAGGAGAGGCAAGCATGGCGGAGGAACCCGCAGTAGATGTCGAAGGTAGATGAGTCATGCGCTCCTGGAAAAACTTTTCAAACTCCGAGCGAAGCCATTCAGTAGACGGCGGAGCAGATTGTTGGTCGGATGCAGTATCGATTGAGGTTTCTGTAGATGCTTGGTTAGCCCAGGCTGGTTTACCATGCTTGATCCAACACCTATCTTCGTTGCGATTATCACGACCACACCAGTTGCATAAACGAGGCCCAGTAGCTTGGCCTCGACCAGGAGCAGTAGAGGAGCCGCGTCCACCGGTAGGAGGTAGACGTCCGCTACGGCCACGGCCTTGACCGCGGCCACGCCCAGAGTCAGTAGTGCGAACAGCTAGAGCAGGATGCTCAATAACAGGATTGGAGGTCATTGACGGAAGTCTTTGAACTCGCTTAAGAACATCGCAAAGAGTAGACATGGGGTCGCTAGATAAAATCTGATTGACCACTCCAGAGAAAGATGCAGGAAGGGCAGCCAAAAACTAGACCAATTGTAGTTCATTGCGCTGCTTCTGGGCTTCTTTGATGTCGGTCGTTAAGGGATGGTAGATTTTATACTCATTCCAAATAGCAGAGCACTGGTTGTAGAAGTCCTCGTTAGAAGTGTCAGAAGAAAAATCCTTCTTGGCCAAGTTTTTTAAAATTTCAAAAACATGTTTAGGATTCTAATAATGGGAATAGACATGGGAGTGTTGGTCCCACACCGCCTTAGCATCATGAAGGCATAACAAGGACGGACTGATCTACAACTCGGTGCAATTAAGAAGCCAGGATATAACACCAGATTCGTCTTTGGACCATTGTGCATAGGTTTGTTTGCTCTTTTCATCCGCAGTAACAGCAGAGCGGCAGGGGGATCAGTAGTAAGATGCGAGTACCGGCCTTGTGCCTTGACATAGAGGACAAAGGACGCCGACCAAAGATGGTAGTTAGAGCCATTGAGCTTGACGGTGGTAACACACAGAGAACGAGGAGGCTCAACAGATGCCATGATGAGCAGAGACGGTGCAGCAGTGATTTAGGCGAAGCAGCGGCAACAATCAGTAGATAAGGAACCCGCTATGGGGCAGTAGCAGCATCATATCAGAAGAGACTCGTGTCGGGAAGATAGACTGATAAAGTAACCTACGCCGTCACGAGGAAGATCAGGATTCCGTCATGAGGCGCAGGCAGAGAAAACCCATAGGGACGAGAGACTCTCAATGTGCAGGAGCTATGGTTGTCCGAAAGATTGCACGTACGGAAATGAGTGGG
The DNA here is from genome assembly GCA_963693085.1 of Alisma plantago-aquatica. Lineage (NCBI taxonomy): Eukaryota > Viridiplantae > Streptophyta > Magnoliopsida > Alismatales > Alismataceae > Alisma > Alisma plantago-aquatica. Next base: position 444,515,232 of record OY856412.1, on the reverse strand, counting down.
AGGAGGCAAGGGAGGATGAGGGCAGCAGGAGGAGTGGGCAGGAGCGGGCTAGGTGGGTGGCAGCGGGCTAGGGGGTGGAGGTGCGGCGGCGGGCTAAGGGGGTGGAGAGGGGCAGCGACGGCGGGGGAAGAGGAAGGGGGTGGCGGCGGCGACGGAAGAGGGAGGGGGTGGTGGCGGCAGCGGGGCGGGGGAGAGGAATAGGGCAGCGCCGGCGGGGAAGGGGGGCAGCGGCGAGTGGGGGGTTCAGCGGCGGCGGGGGGTGGGGGGAGCTAGGACATAGGGGCAGGGTGGGGATTTGCAAAGCGGGGACCGGAACCTGCTCTTGATACCATATAGAGAGAATAGGAATTGTGTATTAGATGATTTAACAAGTGTACAATACATCCTCTTATATAATAGAAGAGAGTAGAGACTAAAGCAGAGATGAGCAATATAGGACTAAACTACTGAAGTAAAAAACACAAGTGAGACACATGACACTCAACAAAACACAACATATCTCTATAATAGTATTACATGAGTTTTAATAGCACAAGTAAATGTAGGAGTAGGACTTATGAACTCTTCCATACAAATATAATTCTGCAGAACTTAAGGATATTTAAACTTGAACTTTTGTCCCAATGCGTCTCCTTTATGTTCGAGGTGGCACATTCATCTTCACATTTACAAGCATTTCTCAATGATCATTGTGTTGTTCATGCAGTAAATTTTCATTAATTTGCACAGTGTTAATTTTATTCAAAAGCAGAAGTTTTATGTTAACAAAACATTCATGGAAATTCGCCTGCAAATCAGGGTCTTCACTTAAATGGATTGTGGTCAACAGATGGGACGTGTTTTTTAATCTCCTAATTCTTAAAACTTTGAATGATCACGAAGATGAAAATTTGGTAGTATTGTTTGTTCTTTTAGAGATATTGTGTTCTCTTCCTTTGAGGCAGAGAAAGTGGCATATAATATCAATTTACTTCCTCATCCAATTATGTAAGTTGTTTTCCAAATGTTTGGTAGAACTTCATTATATGTTTTTGGTCAAAGGCATTTCATTATATCAGTTAAGTGGATGCATTAATGTCCTAACTCCATTTTTCTCAAAAATAGTTTAAGAGCATATGTCGTAAAAAATGTTTTCTAGGGGAATACAGAATCCATATCGTCCAGAAGGTCGTGTCACATTTCTTTTATTAGCTAATTGTGCAAACTATGTAATGGAGAACCTAATGAATAAGATCTAAGACTAATTATCAAGATCTAAACTAATCTAAAATAACTAATCAAAAGGAATAAATATTCATCAAAAGATTTCATTCATCAAGTCTGATTTTCAGAGAGCATTATCTATATATAGTTGTTTAAACTCAACTCACTACACAACTAGCCAATGTGGGACTAAACCACATGCTTTACAAGACAAATTGGGAAAATATCAAATAACCCCGAAAACGCAAGGAAACTGATAAAACATTATAAAACTACTAAAAAGACTATTTGAAAGGCTATGCTCGTCCTACATCAACTCTCCTCTGCTTCAAAAGACTCGACTCTGAAGAGTCAAAACAATCATGTGGGTCCTGAAAAGTAAAGAAAGTCTTTGAAGCTTGTTGTATATGAGTCATGTAGCAACACATCACTGAACAAGATAATGGCACATGCAGTGAATTAAAAAACGGCCGCTTAAGCGGGCAGCAAAGCCCATCCGCCTAATATCGCCCTTAAGCGCTCGCTTGAGCGGGTTTTCAAAAAACGCCCGCTTTTTTCCCGCTTCACCCGCTTTTTTCCCGCTTTTTGAAAAAAATGATGCTGTAAGCATGTAATGTTAATTAATTATATAATCCAAGTAGTATTGAGTATAATATATGAAACTTGTACACATTAAATGTTCTATGATATACCTAGTCCTACTTTAGAATGCAAACTTTGTATGTAAGCTGTATATAATAGGGTATTGTTGTAATATATCCAAGTAAATATCATATTACTCTATTATACTTCTAATGGTTTTACTGATTTTACTGATGTTCTTGCAGATTTCGTTCATTAGTAATTGATACTACTGGTTAGTATTACTTATTTCCTTAGAAATATATTTTTTATATACACATTCATGTAATTTTGTATATAAATATATAAGAGTTTAAGCATCTGCTTTTTCAAAAATCGCCCGCTTAAGCGCCCGCCTGCGGCTTGAGCGGCTACAAGGTCCCGTCCGCACGCCTCTCGCTTCCCGTTTTTTAATACATTGGGCACAGGAGATCAGGAACGAACACCATGTTTGTCTTGAAGTCATTCGTTGTGATGTTCGGAGGTTGTGGACAAGGAGAAAGCTCATAAATGTCTGGAGGTTGTGGAGGAGGCCGGTTGATAGCTCTCTGAATGAAGAAATTGAAACTAGATATCCAATCCTCATGTGTAGCCCATGTTTGTTTCTCAGCAAAGCACGTGTCTAAATGATCATCATCCAAATTAAGCATAATAGAATCATATGCAGCAAGTAGTAGAACTTTTGTACTATAACTGAGAAAGGCAGTATCAACCTTGTCAATAAGTAATCCAGAATTGGTCAAAAGATATTTCACCGTCAATATTTTCATATGTTGGTTGAATTTTCCTATTGGCATTAACCACAGGGGAAGCCATATGAAGTTTCATTATAGGTGAAGTGGTGGCAAAAGAGCATTCCTCAACAGAAGATATACAATCTGAACTAGGTTGTAAAACATCATGTTCGGGAATTGTAATAGAATACATGGGCATCTAAATCTTCAAAACATCCGATGAGTCTGGAGTTGTAACTGAGGCAACAGTCATCTGACACTGCAAAACATTAGGCGGCTCCAGAATTGTAACTGAGAGTGGGGGCATCTGAAGCTGCAAAATATCAGGCTGCTCTGGAGATGCATCTGAGACGGGGGACATTTGAAGCGGCAAAACATCTGGCTGTTCTGGAGATGTGATTGGAGACATAGACATCTGAAATAAAATCTAAGACTAATTATCAAGATCTAAACTAATCGTGAAGGGAAAAACCACGAAAGGAAAATGTCGTAGGTCTGTGGGGGCTATGGCTTGTTGCTTCTTCTTTTCTCAATTGAAAATGGGGGAGTTAGAAAATATTGACCAAGATTGTTAGATAGATCAATCTTCAAGATCCACCTACCGCTAACAAAGAAACTCAACAGAACATTTAAATGGGCAGCCCCTATGGCCCATTTACAATACACAAACATAACTTAACACTCCCCCTCAAGTTGGGCATACAAACATGATGCACTTGCACAAAGCATGTCTAAGGTAGAGAAAGACACTAATTTTGTGATTCATCTACAATTTGCTCACTTGTCTTCTCATAGGGTAGTTAAAGTACTCCAATATCAAACTTTTCAAGGATGAAATGTTGATCCAACACCACATGATTGATTTGATCGTGCAGAAAAGGATCGTTGGCAATGTTAATAGCAGACCTGTCACAACAGAACATCAAGGAGTGCTCTGATTTGATGCCCATATCAAAAAAAGGATTTGAATCCAAAGACTTTAGTGGACCCCAAAGAAACAGCTTCATAGTCAGATTCTAGACTAAGTTGGGAAACACTATATTGTGTTTTACTTATTAGCATGACAAGATTTCTCCCTAGGAAAATGCAGTGTCCAAAAGTAGATTGTCAGTCATCTTAAGAGCCCAGTCTGTATCACTGAAGCATTCAATTTTTCATGCATCACCTTTCGTGTAAATGCCGTGATTTCTTTTCAAATAAGCAAGAATGCCATAAACCTTATAGAGATGAAAATTCTATAGGAGCATGCATAAATTGGCTGACAATATTGATATTACAGGTTATACCAAAAATGGTAAGAGTAAAATAGGTTTTGAAACCAATATTTGATATATGTTGTTCTTCACCAAAGAGACTTCCATCTTAGAGAGTTGCTCACAGACTATTCCAACAGGAGCATTAACCGGCTTATATCCCAGTTTTCGTGTTTCTTTTAGGATATCCAAAGTATATATGTGCTAACATAAGCTGAGAGCATTTTCAGACCTTGACATCTCAATCCCCAATAGTTATATCAATTTTACCATTTCTTTGATTTGAAATCTATCTACGATCTTAAATTTAGGTTATCTAATCTCATCCTCATCCTCCCATTCCCAAAAAATTATCATGTTGTCCATATATACAAGCATTAATATAATATTCTTTGTTGTTATTCTGCAAAACAGAGGGTAGCATTTATGCTTTTTTTTTTTGAGATTTGCGCAAAACTGAATATATGCATTGTCATCTTAGCCAATCTAGAATTGTGAATTGTGGGGTCAAGTTGGATGGAATGGAAGTACCAATATGTGATAAGTTTCGTTACTTGGGCTCTATTACTGGAAGGGAGGGTGAGGTTCAAGATACAGCAGGATGGTTGAAGTGGAGTGCAACTAGAGTAGTATGTGACCAGAAGATCCCTCTCAGAATAAAAAGCAAATTTTACAGAACAGCTATACGGCCAACCATGCTATATGCGAGTGAATATTGGGCAGTGAAGAAACAAGGTCTCAACAAAATGAATGTGGCCGAAATGTGTATGCTGAGATGGATGTGTGGGGAGACGAGAAAAGATCGTTTGAAGAATGACTATATCAAAAACAAGGAAGAAAATGTCCGATTTTGATGCCGTTTCGCTGGCCACGGAAACAGAAATTTACCAAAATTTCGACAAATGTGTTCCTAACGTTTCGACGGCAAAATCAACGAACTAATTTATGAAATTTTACAAGAATTATCTACTAGTGTAGATCTACTCAAATATGCAATAATATGTCGTACTGGATATGTGGAAGTGGGGGTCTCCTCATGTGTGAGTGAAGGAACCTGAACTGTTTCGATGGGGATTTCGAAGGAGGATTTTGATGTCATTTTTCAATGGTGAAATCAAAGAATTAAGTCATCATAATTTGCAAGCACAATGTATAAACTTATAGACACAAAACTGTGCAAAAATAAATGCTCTACGCAATCCATAGTACATTAAAAAGAAAGAAAATTTTTGATGGACAGTGCGTTTCGACAGTGCATTTCGATGTCCGAAGGCCATCGGTATGGAAATAATTGTGGAAATTTCGACGATTTTGTGGAAATTTTAAACTATGTCAGAAACAAAATGGGGGTGGTGAGCATCAAGGAAAAGTTGTGTGCAGGCCGTCTAAGATGGTATGGACATGTGCAAAGCAGACCAAAAAATGCACCTATTTGAAGCAAGGTCATTGAATCAAGCACGACTAAAAGAAGCGGAGGCAAACCTAAACTAACTTGGGAAGAACTTATATAGAGGGATTTTGAATCTTTACATCTTGATCAGAGTATGACCCATAACATATTTGATTGGAAAAGAATGATGATGATGATGATGATGATGATGATTTGCGCAAACTATCTTCCGATAGAAACTACACATCTCATTGTGTAGGCTAAACAAGACCGTGTGTTCCTCATCAGTGGTTATCCATTACTGATTTAGCCATCATACATTTATTATGTAAAAGTACAAAAAATATATCAAACACAAAAGCACAAGAATTTACATGGAAAAGCCTTCTAGATCAAGGGGAAAACATTAGAGGAAAAAACCCAGGCGTGTGATGGCTAGTGTGTTGCTTCTTTTCTCATCAAATAGCTGGGGATGGTGTCACAACATATAAACTAAGATATTTAGATGGTCCACCTCTAAGATCCACCTACCACTAATAAGGAAATATTACATAAAGTTAAAAGTATCATCTGCCGAGCTCATTTACAAAAAATAACAAAGTATAGCTTTAAAGAGGAGGATCATCAAGGCCGGTCATTTTTTATTTATAAGCCAATTCGAGTTGACCCTTTTGTAAACCACTTGTGTTAATTAGCTAAATGTAGAAACTAATTTAATATTGCTTGACGTTTTTCATGATTTTAACTTATATTTATTGTGTTCCATAATTGCTTAATGCCACTTAGTATAACATGCTTGCTCACTTTTAATGTGCATGGCTATTTACTTGATGTACATAGGTGAGGAACATCACCATGAGAGCTAAGAGGACTAAAGCTTAAGAAGATAGAACTTTTTCTCTGGTGGGTTAACATCTAAAAACAAATCCTTGGCATTAAAAACAAGTTAGATTTCCTCTCTAAACCCGTTCTTTATAGTTTAGGATTTCCTTCTTCATAAGAATGTACCAGAATTATTTTCATGATTTGTGCACACTTGTCAGTATTCCTTAATCAATGGCATTTGCCTCATTGTCATGTTTTCCCAAAGTGTGACTAAGTGGATGTTGACCCCTCTATATGCTTCCATGGTGTTTGATAAAATTAAGTATTGTTGCTTTCATAAATAAACAGATATGCATTTTAAAAGAATTTAATATATATACCTAACACAGAAGTAGGGAAGTCAATTTTGTCAATTTTATGTACATGTACCCCTTGCATGTAAAACTATAACTGAACACACTTTACATTGATATAGTTTGGAATTGATATTTATATTTTAATTGTCACAAATCTACACAAGGTTGTATATCTGTACAACAACTAGTAAACATAGATGTGTTCAATGCACGTGAAAATATAACCAAACATATTTTACTTCTATATATTTTGTGTGTGTATATCTCTCTGTGTATATATTTTCACATCTAATATAGCTTGTTTTGTTTCTATTTAATTATTTCATGAAAATCTCAAATAAAAGTGCACAACAAATAAAAAAGGAGAGTACATAATTAAGGTGAGAATTGAGTTTCTTACTTTAAGTAAATTATAATCTGTTGACAAAGTAGTGTAGCTATTAGTGAAGATAAATTCAAGTTTAAAAAATAAAGAAGGATAAAAGAAAGTGGAAAGACTAAGAGAGATAGTCTAATCACATCCATTATTATTAGTATTCTTTATCCATTATCTATTCAAATATTTCATCGCTCTCCTATAGTAATTATTTTGTCTCCCCACTCTCTCTTGAAAAAGAGATCATCAGCACATTTGAACTAAATACTACATTATTTCTATCTCATTATAAATAACTACAAAGAGGAAAGAAACATAACTTATATGCTTGAAAATGAGGAGAAATGGTAATGGGGGAGAAAGAAAGAAATCAAGATTGGAAAGTCAAGGAGAATGGCTTAGCGAGAGAAATCTGAGGAGCCATTTTAAGTAGGATAATTTTTTGAAAAAGAAAGAATGTATAGTAGTGGGATTAAGAGACTTAAACCTTTGCAAAAGAGGATTATGTTTGAAGTTTGACCGGAAAAATTGTGTATTGGAAAAGTAAGAGCGTCGATTGGTGTGAGAACATGTTCACAATTTGGTGTGGTGTGGTGCGGTGCGGTTAACTGCAGTTTTTTCCGGTCCACATCTTTGGTTTTTCTATCGTGATGCAGTTATGCTTTTGGTACAAACCGCACCATACCCGTACCACTGCCATCTCTAAGCAACATCGGTTATTGTCGGTGATGGGGGAGAGGGTGCTGCCAACATTAGGAGGTGTTGGCACCCTAAAGGCGAGTGTGGTGATGATGTATTGGACATGCTTGGATGGTAGGGAATGGTAGGAAAAGTGGGGAAGCAGGAGGAGAGAAGAAATTGGGCATTTGTGGAATATCTAGTTGTTATTGAAGAGAGAGGAGAACAAGGGCGACTGCAAGAACAAGTATGTGCCAACAAGAAATGCATGTGCTATGCTACCTAATGGGCCTAAAGCATACGACCTTAAGTTGTGCGACAGATGGCAGTGCAGTCTAGCAGGGGAGCTTTTGAGGGCTTGCTTGTGTGGTGTGGTTGCATCTGGAATAGGCAAGAGTAGGAGTACATGCTGTGGAACAGGGCAGGGCGACGGGTACGGCATGAACAGCAGGGAAGGGAAGAAAGTGGGTAACATGAGAGAAATGAGGGGAGTTACGGTGTTGATGATGAGAGAGAGTTGAAGGAGGCAGGACCAAACCCTAATGATAATCACAGTTAGGCTATAATACCAGTTGATACAACATGTACCGTGAGAAAGGGGAGATTAGGGAAATAAATGGTGAATCAAAGTCTTCAAATCTGATTAACCACTTGGACACAGCCCTAAGGTTGACGATATGTAACTAATTGAACACAAAACCTTAATGACATGGGAAATTGCATATAATTTCCAAGAAAAGATAAAAATTCCTAAACCAAAAAATGTAAATAAACCCAACTAAATGTTTAAGCAATACTAGTTGCCCTTCTTGGCATCTTTTGAATCCGAACATGTGGGGGCACGCTTCACTTCCTACATCACATGATCTAATCTTAAAACATACCATTGAAAAAGTATACATCAAAAATAGCCCACACGTGATCTAATCTTAAAACATACCATAGAAAAAGTATACATAAAAAATAGCCCACGAGGTAAGAGATCTTGAGGTGAGCAAAGTCCATGAACTTCACCTTCTAAGACGCCTTTGATTTCAGTTTCCCAGCTGAGGTTATACAAACACCTTTGTGAAGGTGATATCAACTAGGGATTTCGAGGGTTCTACAATCGATGCGATGTTAACTATAGTTGTCTCACATGTACCCAAACTGAATAAGCAGCATATATCAGCGGTGTGTCATTGACAATTTGATCCAGGGAACTTTACCACTATAATGATAGGAGTGGACGGGTTTTACACGTTAATATGAATAAATAATGAAAAAATGCATATTGTTATCAAACAGAACATATGCTCTCTCCCTTTCATGTCGAATTGCATAACAAATTCTGCAATCCATTTGCTTTTCTCATCTAATAAACACAAGAGAAAATTTGTTATGTTAGTTAAGAAGAACCTTGTGTCCCTACATGAGTGCATGGTCAATAACTGAGCTCAAATTGAGTATTGCAGATCTGTATAACTCAGAAAACCACCTTCAACAGAAAATTATAATCAATAATGAATTTACGTAGATATAAACAACTATAATTTGCAATCACCAACATGATAGGAATTAAGGCTTAGATGATGACATGATGATATACCATGATCTGTAACTTTCTATCGGTAGGTTAAACCCTTTTTCTCATGAAGTGGGACCACTCCCAAAGACGGGCCACGATTGTGGGCCCCCTGATAGTGTAAACCCCCGGCTCCCCCCCCCCCCAACTACCCGCACATCGAGGGTCGCAAGGTAAACTCATGCAGAGGACCAGCTGCGTGACGGGACCAAGGATCGCCGAAGTTGCACAACCAGGGATTCAAACCCGGGTCGCTACTCAAGAGAGTAGTAGGTTAAACCTTATTCACAGATTTACTGAAGTACAGCACAAATCAAGTACAACAGTAATATGGATCATTTATTTCGTACCTGCTCATGGCCCAGTTTTAAGAGGTTGGTACCAAAGTTGATGGCTATGCTGCCAATAAGATTAATGATAGCTCCAATAACCCACTCTCCCATAGATAGATAGTGCTTAGCGACTTTAAGTGCATTTGAAGTGTACTGCTTTCCACAAGTGCATTCTTTCAGAATAGCTGTTTTGGAAAATCAAGAAGTTAAAAACAATCTTATGTAGTAGCATAAACAGAGAACCCATGGTAATATAAATCTGAGTTGAAGCAGAAAGGGTAGATGTATTTATTAAACTAGCATACACTTAAACAATTATTTCATAAAGCTTAACCAATTTTTTTCATAAAGTTAGAGACGAAAATTTTTAGACTTCGCTAGATTTCATTCTTTCCCGTTTACAAGGCAGTTGCCAGTTGTTATGGATTGAGGTCCCTCCTAGAGGTATCACGTTCTATGCTATTCTAAATGACTTCCATCAACGATGTTCCTTTCTGAATCTGATCCTCATCTTTCTCCAGGTCGAATAATTGTTCAGAATTAAAAGACACTATATCTGAAGCAAAATCTACTGCCTGGATCAGATAGCACAAGGGCTGCATGAACTGATGATATCGATCCCTAACAGGTCTGACATGAAGCAGTAACAGACAAAAAGCTCAAACATGCTTCCGCGGTCAATGCACAAGCCGCTGACATTAGTTTCAGGTGACATTTTGGATAGGTTGGTAACTTGGTTGAGCTAATCATGAATGAACTAAGTACATTCGTCAAAATTAGGCCCAAAGCCATTTTGTATCATAGAATAGCAACAAAACTTATGCTTTTACGAGAACTTGGTCAGTCTTATAGTAGCTGTACTGTAGTTGGGGAGAGTACTGCCGGCTGAAATATTGAAACGACCTCTTCGTAATTGCATTAAGGTTAGAAGGCATTAGCCCCACTAAATAGGATATAATATTAGTAGTTATCATTTGCCCAAAAGAAAGTGAAAGTGCTCTAAATTCCAAGAGGGACTATATAAAGAAAATTGCAAGTTTTAACAAGGAGAAACAAAGCAAAACGCTGATGAATCGTGGAAACCACCCCCAGTCCCAAACGTTCAGCTACACAAACGCACACCAGGAGAACACGGAGCTGACGACAAAAGTGATGGTCGAAGATAGCATTCCGCGTTTCAGGGAGCTCAAAATCCGGTTCCTGAATCCAGATGTGGCCAGCAGAAACGCTCTCGATGGCGAGCGACTGAATCGGGGACAAAAGGATGACCCAAATTACAACGACCATTGTCGAGTGGCAGCTAACACAGATCTAGCAACGGCCCCCCGCCGCAGAAACATGTAGAAACATGGAAATCGCAGAACTTGACAGGTGCGCAGAGGTGGGGAGAACTCACATTGCAAGAGCCTGTTGATACAGGGTGCGAGCAGGATTTCTGCCACCGCCTCGCAGCGTGGGTTTCTCCCCTTCCGCCGTGTCGGTCGGAATGCGTGTGTTGCGGCGAGGCGAAGGAAGAAGGGGGAGGAGGGAGAAGAACAGGAGCCCGGCCGAGAGGGAGAATTGTATCGCCTGTCCGGCTGTCCCGTCCCGAAAGGCAAAATGCCAAAATGGACGTTAGTTGGGGTAGCGGTAGAATTGAGAGTTACGCAACCGGGAAGTTTCTTACATTCTTTCACGATATTAATGTGGTGAAATGTATTTATATCTATATTTTAAATGGAAGTCATCTGCTTGTTGTCGAATTCCTTCACCTATCCAACTTTTTATTAATTTGAGCTGCTTCATTTAGTGCAGTTTTTTTAAATTTATTTGTTTGGATTTTTTTGGTGTCAAGCCCAATAAAGACATCGCATTTACATTTTCCAATTTGTTTTGCTTATCGATTGGAAGGAGTCACTTGCCTTTTATCAATTGGCTCTCTCTTATTATGCTGTATATAAATTACTACATAGCAATGCATTACTAATCATGAGCCTAACAAAAAAATACATTGCTTCTGGTATTTTATAAAGAAGTGCTACAAATTAAAGGGATTCAAATGATATAATCAAATGTGTGTACTAATAGATTGGTTGTATGCTCATCAGCCCATTCAATTTGTGTGTCCCACCAATCTAATCGTGTTGGAGGTGTTAGATCTAAAGATGATAGGCTAGAGGGAGGGGGTGAATAGAGTTAAAAGATTTAAACTAAATTTATTAGAACTTCAAATTACTTCAAGAGATTAAGTTGTAAATATGGAATTTGAGTGCAACTAAACATACATAGCAAGGGTGAGAGAGATTGAATAAGAACAAGAACACCAGTTATGTATAGTGGTTCCAAACTCCAAATTAGGAGAGTGTGCATCCACTATTTAGAGAGGTCAACCTCTAAGATTTTACAACCATTGTTATATTCCAGTATAACAAATATGATAAATGGCCTACCTTTTTTGGGACAAGGATATCCAGCATTAACTTTGAGGACAAGGGAGTCAATAACCTTACAAAGGACTTATCTATCCAAGACCAAGAGTCTTCAACCTCACTAAGGACTTACTCACATTTGCAAAGAGTCTTCCGCCTTCACCAAGGACTTACCCACTCTTACAACAAGTTTTTTCTCCTTGAGGGAATTATCCACTCTTCTTGGATCTTCCGCCTTTGACTTCACCTTCGTCGAGGAGAAGCTTTCACCAATGGACTCCTTCCCTTCTTTTACTTCACCTCTCTCAACTAAGAGAGAGAATATTCATCTTCATGGTAGAAAGAGAGATTTGGAGGTGGAGGAAGTGAGAGTCTTACAAGATATATATGTACGACTGGATCTCTTACAAATCTCCTACTCACTCTAATGGATGTAGTAAGTGATCAAGCTTAAGAGTGGAAGGAGATTCTTGGAGGCACTCAACTATAATATAAGGACCTCCACACTGTCTGTCTAACTATGAGATGAAGTCCAAAGGGTCCTATTTATAGTTGGAATGTCCACTAGCCAGTAGAAACACTAAGGAACGAATTCTAGTCATTTAGGGTGTTGCAACTGATCTATTTTTGATATTTACAACACTCCAACAGTTAAAAATACTTTTTTCTTCCACAGTTGTACATTGCAGTTGGTCAAGTTTATTTTTGTTGAACTCGACTAATAACACTATATGACAAATCAAATTTGAAGTGTCACTCGAGTTTATCCTAGATGAAACTTGGTCGATGGTTAAATTTAATTTGATCAGTGCAAGGTGTCGATTGTCCTGGGGAAACTCGATCGAACTTGATAGTTCCCAAGATCCATTAAGGGTGTAGGTTGAATTTATCCTAGATGAAACTCAGTCGACAAGAGTCCATGTGATGAATTTTAGAAAATGCCATAAAAGTGCTTAAATATTTGATTTAAGTGATCTTGTTTTTTAAGCTTAATTACAACTCATACAATCATTACAAGTGATTTACAACATGATTCTAAAGGATTTGAGGCATGTTCTATAAACGTGTACTTGCATTTATTTTGACTTATCTTTCTCCAAGTTAGGATGTGCAAGTTAGGGCATTTGGAATGATTAGTCATCATCAAAACACGTGTTTAATCAATTAAACTTTGAGTCAACAGAAGGGAGTTGCCGAGTTGATCTGTCTCCCTCTCTATTAGTGGCCTTTATATAGAGTATTATGTATGAAGTGTAATTCTAAACATAAGCATGACAAAAAATATAGTTTTTAGTAGAGACTCATCAAAGGTGGGTGACTTTTTTTGACAATGGTATATAACTTTTTCACATGTGCAATTTTAGTTCAATATTTTTCTAATAGAAGCGATAATAGTTGTTCGAGCAGCTTTCTCTTTTGATTTGTTTATTTTTCTTTTACTAAATTAGTAACAAATTTTAGTATTAGATGCTACTTGAACGTGTTGCTTTACATGATACATATTTTTTAATGACTATTTGAAAGTTCCAATCCACGATTATTGTTATAGAAGTGGTGATAGCTATTATTCGTGTAGTTTCCTTCTGATGCCTTTTTAATTCTTTTTTTACAAATGAGTGAAAAGGGTTGTTATTGTTTCTATTTTAACATCTTGATTCACTTTGTATGTTATTTTTTCACGATATGGTTACAAATTTAACTATATGTACAAAATTCTAAATTACCGATGCACAATGTCATACTTTTTTTGTTCAAAGAATCTCAACTAGATAATGTCATATGAGACTACCCCAAACAGAATAATTTAGTGACCAAAAGGTGATGGCAAATTACCACGTGACATAAAATTTAGATACTACTTATTTAACTTGTTCCAATCTTTTTTATGAAAAAACAGTGACAACGGGTATTTAAGTACTTGAATTTTTTTTCTTTTAATAATAGCGGTAACACATGATGATACATAGTGTTATGTTTTATTCAACTGGTTAGTATCTATTTTTATTTTATATTCAACTATGAAGACCAAATCTTACTCAATCATGATGTTCACATATAATTCACATGCTTAGCATGTTTAACCTGCTAGTACCTATAATAAAGAACAGTCTCTTATCTGTTGTCAAGTTGATTGGCTTGTCATTTTTTCCAATTCATAATTTTGCTTTCTTTTTTGTGCTTTAGTTTTTAAATTTTATTTTTTAACACCCAAAAAAATAGATTTATAATAGAAGTGTCATGTTTTGGGTGTATGTGTTAATTAGTCCAGCATGTGTGTATGCTACAATAGTTTGATTGTGTAATCATCATTCTAGTCAGTCTGTGTGTTCAAATAAAATTCTATGTGTTTGATCGTGTAGTATTTGATCATTAGATTGATAAAAAGTCAATTCTAAGTTTGGAGGAAATTCCAAGTAAATGCATGCATGCTCATTGATCCAGTTTGTGTGTGTTCAAACAACATGTATGTGTTTTAATTGATCATGTTTATTTGTATGCTTAGACGTTAGAGAGAGTCAAGTGGTTGTTAACAAAGTCGATATCTCTTAATGCGTGTGTTAGTTGGTTATGTTGTCTGTGTGCTTGCATATGTTGGAGGCACTCAGATAATTATTAATCAGCTTGTTCTTTCTTAGTGGGTTATATATAAATTATTATATGCAATGTTGTACCAATCATGAGCACAATAGAAAAATAATGTTTGATTTAGATTTGTAATCGCACACTATATGATTGAGAGAATCAATCAGATGTTAATCAAACACATGTATATGTGTTTTAATAGCTTGGTTGTGTGTTCATGCCTCCATTCACTCTTTGTGTTTAAAGAGTCTATCTATCGTGCTAATCAACTTAGTATGTTTGTATGCTTATAGGTTGAAATGAGCTAGCTAATTGGAGTCTCTCTCTCTCTCTCTTAGTGGGTTGTACACAAATTATTGTATGTGATTGTGTAATACTAATTATAAGCCTAGTGAAAAAATTATTTCTAGTGTAGGTTCAACTGTCTTTTAGCTTACTCTACCTAGATGTGTGTGTTGTTTTTTATTCAAACTTCTAATTTGTGTGGTTCTATCTGTCTACTTGAGTTACTCAAACATATATGTGTGTACTTATTTTCAGCGGCTAATCAAACAAATTCAACCCAATAGGATTTTATGAAAATGGTGATAGTTGTTATTCGTAAATTTAATTTAGTTTTTTTAATTATTTTTTCAAAAGTTGTGACAAAGATTGTTGCCGCCGCTATTTTAATGTAATTTTATTTAATGAATTGTTATAAAGTTAGCTATACATACATAAAATATTAATAATAATATTTTCATTGTAAGAATCTCTACCGGAGCACGTCATGATAAACCCACCACAGTAAAGTTATGTTGAGATCATACATGTGGTGGAAAATTAGCACGTGTCTTAGAGTATAACTACTATTCAAGCAACTTATTTCTAATTTAGACCATAGGTATCTGAGTAGCTGTTGTTTTTAATTCATTTTTATCATAAAACCATCAACAAAACTTAATGTTGGACATTACCAGTACACAACTTCTATTAATTTAAATTCAATGCCAATAAATTTTACTTAATATTGACATTAATTTAAATATAATTCGTGTACTTAGCACATGTCTTTTTTCTAGTATATAAGGAAAAGGAAATAAGAAAAAGAGAAATGGAGGGAAGTTGAAGGTAAAAGACACAATTATTAAAAATCTCATTTAATTATTTTTATATGTGGAAATGGATAGGAGGGGAAAATAGTTCTAAAAATCTATTTGTTATATGAATATGGGTAGGGAGAGAATTCATTTATAAAACTTACCCATGAAATCATAAATTATGCTTGAATAATATAGTATATAGGTGTAATGGAGTTTTCTACATAAACAATGACAACACAAAGAGCTTATACAAGAAGATGAAACTCTGGATTCAGATGGAAACTAATTTGACATAATCTTAGATGGAGAAAAGTGGAATTGAAACTATTCACTTATATTCTTCATTATAAAAATTTAACTTGAAGGAAATTCGAATTTGTAAAAAATATCGAGGGGAATCATGTAGTTTAATGGAATTGAATTCATGGAAGGGAAATTTTATTCAGAGGGAGAGAGAAAATTTGTTGGGAGTTACTTCATTTCTTAGAGCATATTTATTTATGTGGATGGAAAAAAAATTGAGTAGAAACTATTTTTTGTCAAAAGCAATTTTGAAAGGAACATATTTTCAACAATAAATTTGTTTACTGGTGTTACCATATTTTTAGAAGAATATAAAATTCTTAACTAGGATTTTTGTTTGAAGTGTAAAACATTTTTGGCAGGATGTTTTTGTACTTGAAAGAATTATGTTTAGTTGGAAAAGTTTAGCATAAGAGGAGTATGTTATGGACATAATGGAGAAATCATGGGACTATGAGGATTCCTAACATGTTGATGCTACATAGAGAAAATTATTATTATCTCCTTTCATAGAAGTTAGGAATTATATTATTACTCTCAATACTTGGAAATATTTAAAGAAATCCCTTCACAAGGGTGAGAGCTACAAGTCAAACCGACTGTCTTTTTTTGTATGGAAAACTCCATTGATATATAGACAAAATATGAAAATATAGATGATAGCATTGTCACGCTCTTATTTATGACATGTTGGATGCATTATAAGAGGGAAATCAAGTCATATTGAGCATAACAAAGATATCAAAGGCACGTCAAAGGGAATGATGATGACTTGATTCACACATAGTAGCATATCTTTTAAATATCTTTCTGGCCGTATTAGAAGTTTCCCCACCTACCTTGAAGTTATTTAAAATATCTCTAATCAATGAATATACCCCAATGAGATAAACAAGTGTGTCTATCATCAGTTTTGACCAAAAAAGAACGTGTGCATTGGTCTCTGGGTGTGTAAACCATCATGACATGTCCCCAAAATGGCAGACATATTTATGTTCAAGACTACTATTCCTGAATAATAATGGCAAAGAGAGCATCTTGAATGACATCATGGTAGAATTTTAATTGTGGGCAGTGTGGCAGTGCACAACATGTCCACTAAAAGAATCAAACTCTACAAAATAGTTTGTTGATGTTTAGACAAGTAAGATGCATTGAAGCAATGGAAAACCATGTTGTAGTAGGCGTCTACCAAAAAAGAATATGTCTTTGGGGTGATAAAAGGTGTAAATGACAACTTGAACTAGCAAAATAATGCTAGAATATCATAGATGGAATCATAAGAAGTGTTGAATGGACCACCAATAGGAATAGGGTCGGCCTCATAAAGAATTTGTTTCAAAACCTTTATAGTATGAACTTGAGAAACAACATTGTTATAGTTGCCAACATCTTGGGTAGTTGGAATACCTAAGCCTCCAAATGCATATGTAGTGCGACAAGACACCATTACAAATCACCACATCCTTGGACTTTACCAACAATAATGTGTGATACACAACAACAAATACATAATCAAACTCATTCAAGAATGGTGCAACAATCAAGTGGCATTATTTAAAGAAAAGAACATCAACTTTGGCATTCTAAGACATGACTAGAGAAGAAAAAGTTCAATCTATGGATCATTCAGTAAGTCAAGGAGATCTGTGGATTTGACCACACACTTAATAACTCCAAAACAATGCTTGGATTAGTAAAAACCAGACCATCAAGAAGGAAAATAGTTACTAGAGTAAAATGAATTCTTGGTGAGTAAGTATTACTTATTGGGGAATATAGAAAGAAAAAGTGTTTTGTGTTAAGATATAAAATATTAGAGAAATATTTTATGCATATGTATCAAGCTAATTACTGAAGAATAAGTTTCATGCAAGACCTTTTTTCATGCCATTCCCTATTGTTTGTTTAGGGGAAACATAAGCCAAATATTTTGATAAATTATTTATGGAAACTTACACTTTTGATATCATTAACATAACCAAATTAAACTTTAAATTTCTTATGATTATGCACACATGTTTCATTACGTACCATACACAACCAAAACAAAACACATACATGTTGTTGTGGGTGTTACTCATTTTTTTTATCAATGAAGAAAAATAAAAAAGAATTTTAGTTTTCACATGGGACTTACTTTTTCTTTATTTACCTCTACCATGTATTTATCATTGACCAATATGATCATGTGTATATTTTGTTGTCACTTGAACCACCACCTAATTAGTTGTAATAGTAATACTAGGCACATTGTTGATATCTATATAATATTGATAGCCATTGACTTCATATGACTCATATCATACACATGGTTAAGAGCCATACATAATAATAGTAGTTGACATGCTCTCTCTCTCCCTCTCTTTCTCATGCACACATACAAAACACACATAGGTACATTTTATCTCTAATGCTTTTCTCTCCTTAAGTATACCTCCTTCAAACTCTGCAACACTCGATGTGTTTCATGTCATGTCTTTTTCTACTTTCCCGACTCAACCTCCTCAATGGACATGCTTTCCATCCATTCATACACCACATGTCTATACCCTTACCCAACCCCCTTAGTACCCATTCCAAACACATATTACCATCCCCATCCTAGATGACTCCTTTTTCCTTCACACTCTCAACCATCCCATGTCTATCTTCTTTACCATTAACTTCATTACCCCCTTGAAACCTATTGAGCAACCTCCAACCTTAATGCCTATTTGTTCCTACTTATTCCAACACATTATTTTCACCTCCTCTAAAACTATGTTTATCATTCGTTCAAGGTTATTCCGTTCAATTTATCAAAAAAGCTAGTCACCAGCCTGCTTCATCGAGCGAGCGGTCAAGTAAAGGTCGTCATTACATATGTCCATGATCAAATTCATCCCATGTGTTTGTCCTTTGTTAACCCTCTAAAACTCCGATTCCACCTACTATGTTACCCCTCCATCCTACCTTGTTCTCACACCATCTTTCTTTTTCTCTTCTAAAACCACAATTCCTTCTACTACACCACTTAGGTCACATTTTTATGTCAAGATGAAATGTGGAAGTATATTTATGTCAGGTCTCCACCCAAATTTATGTTGTTTACATTGATTGGGTAGGAAGTTCAAATATATCATGTATTGTATTAATCATACCATGTAATGGTGTAGTTGGCAAACTCAGGTATTCCCTAGTGATGAGATATATATTCGAATAACTAAACAAGCATCCTTTAATTTAATACCCCCTAGGCATCATGTCTCTTCTAGAGATCATTGGAGATGGGTTTTCTCTCTTAATACCATATTATTGAGGTAGCTTCACATGTTGTTGACCTCATCTAGATTGCAACCTTCACATTGTCTTAATGATCTACCCAAAGAGGCGGCCATTGTACACACATAATGTTGTTGTAACGTCTCCAATAAGTTGACATACTTCCTTGTGTAGCATAACCATCTTCCGCCCTAGCTTGTTGTCTCCCTATGGTTTCCCTAGTTGACCACTGAAAGAGATAATTTAGTAGTGGTGATAATTTTTGAAATGGGACAAGTAGATCATTCATTACCCTATTCTTGGTCAAGAGTGAGAAAGTAGTTAGCAAAACATCTCCTTGGAGGAAGTTGTCCCCTTCTGTTGAGCACAAACATCTTGTCTTCATCACTCCTAGTTTTAGGTAGGCATAAATATACCTTCATTGTCTCTACTATGTGCGAATGATGTTAGTGTGATACCTGACTATGGTCATTAAATTTCAAGCAAATAACTACAACATGGGAAGTGAAGGCCAACCACAAAATTATTACACCTAGATCTTTTGGTCAATAACAAAATATGTGATAAGGAGGAGTTAACATCTGAGGTTTAGTTCATAACATGTGATGAGGAGTCAACATCAGAGGTTTATCTTATCATTGTGATGATTGGATAGAGAAACTAAAAGGATGGTGATAGGAGGAAGAAGGGTGAAAACTTCCAAAGTAATAAAGAAATAAGGGGTTTGTAGTAGAAACAAATGAAATGTTACAAAGAAAGACATAAGTGTTTATCTTATGCTTAAATAAGCATATGGAAATATCTTTACCCTTTTCTTCTCCACCAATCCAATTTATTTTCAAAAAAATATTCATGTTATGTAACCCAAGCACAACCTTACTGCTTCATAATTCAGGACTTGCTTCTCTTTGACTTAAGTCTTTTTATAACCAATCATATTGTATAGAATTACATGATAACGATGCATGTGAATGCCTGCACTTGAAGGGAGACAAAAAAATAAGGATCACCGACAATGCCCCTAACATTGGTATAACAATAAGTGGAGGGGGGAACCCCCTTATAACAACCCACACCATATTAACCACCCTAAAACCAAATAGTGGGGAAACTATTAGCATTTATAGAGGCACACAAAAATACACACTGATATTTAAAGAATGGGGTGGGTTCCCCTTGAAGAACCCACATATCATTGGGATGAATCAACACAAACCAAGAGACTAGACCATACAAACACAAACATCATGGAGACAATCAGAGATCCAAAGGATTCACCTCAAGTAAAGACATATATGTCAACATCAATTTCAAAATTGACCATCCTTACTAGAGTGGATCTTTCTTCATATACCAAAATGGAGAAGAATCTGGGAGAAATCATCATCTTAAGCAAATAGGAGGCATCACCTACAAAAAATAATGATCCAAACAACAAGATCTTTATAATGTTTCCTATAGTGGCAAATATGATTAAGGTTTTTATTTTCAAAATATATAAGATTTCAAGGCGAACATAAGTTCCAAAATATTCAAGCCACAAGGGTACTTGCATTGGATATGAAATCAATATCCATGCAAGCCACATTATTAATGGCAGTGTATTATATGATCAAAATTGTTGTAGGCTTTTCATTGTTGGGGGTGAAAATTGTTCCAAACGTCTTTAACGTATTGACAATTAAGGAAAATGTGATTGATCGTTTCTTCAAATTGTTGTATAAAAGGAATATGAGAGGGTCGTGGAGACTCTTATATTTCACATATGTCCTATAAAAATTTGTTATAATGAATTAGCCACAAATAATATGGAATTTTGAGGACAATTAATTATCCATATATGTTTTCCATCGAGTGAGATGTGTCCATAGTGAAAAAAAATCTATGCTTTATTATGCTAAAATACTTTCCCATGACCAACATTTTTGGCTTGTTATTGCGTCTGCTAAGCCATTTGATCAAATCATGTCTTAAATAAGTAAAGTCAATGTCATCTAATCTTGTTTTAAGTATGCTGCCCCTTATTGAGAAAAGCACCTTGAATGATTGGTCCGTGAATAAATTGGTAACCACATAAAGTATGGCCTTCAGAGGTTTGTAAATGTTGATATGACCTAAATGGGATCATAGGTGAGACCAAAATTTCATGAAGTTTCAAGAGTGACCCGTGGTGGTAAAAAAGTCATTTGTTAAGTGTTGACAGTTGAGTTTATACTTCCAAAAGGCTGAGAATCTATTAGTTTCCTTTGTCAAATGGCAAGATGATTTTTTAGTAATATTTTTCTTTGACATAATCCAACCTTATGCAAGTTTTATAGTCCATAATATTGAAAATGATCTTATTGAACAAACATTTAGAGTGTAGGCTAAGATAGATGACACCGCACCCATCTAAGGACTTAGAATTGCATATTGTAGGCCACTTTGCTATCTGTAACTTGTGATGTTCTTTTTTGAATCCCCAAAGTAACCATCTCTGAAATGAGTCAAGTTGGTATTTTATTGCCTTGAGTAAGGAACACAACCAATGTAAGAAGAGGGGGTGCTAGTAAGAGTGGTGTTGATGAAGTAAGTCTACATGCTTTGTTTAAACATTTCATACGTCAAGCATATAAAAAACTCAATTCATTTTGCCAAGGATAGGTTGATGACTTTTGATAAAAGTTGTTTGTTATGTAATAATGATATCATTCATATTTTTTTAATTTATTGCTAAGAACCTTAACAATAATTTTGTATTAATTGTTCATGTGACTAATGTGTTTGAATTGTTTAATAAAGTGGGAGTGGGTTTATCGATCTTTTTTATGAGAATAATTTTTTTCCTAGTTAATAACCTCAGGAATTATCGAGCTCTCACCAACATCAAACAAATGTTGGAATATATTGACTAGTGTTGGAATAGAATTGTTCTGGTCTATGTCTTAATTGGATTTGGGCTTGAGTAGGAGTTGACTTGTGTTGTCAATCCTAGTAGAAGTTAAATCCAATAGGAGAAAAGATGGCTCTCTATTTGCTAACATTGGAATTGGATTAGGAATTGAACAACGAATTACAGTGGGATTCATAATTGCTACCCCATGTCATGGATGCCTATAAATAGAGGCACTAGGGGAGGCCATTGAGATCATTCTATCAAACAAACAATTGGTGGTGCTCTCTTGTGGTAAGAGAGGGTCAGCGACTTTACCTTGAAGCGAACCGCTGACATTCAGCGACACATTAGTGGTGCATCAACAACGGCGGTGTATCCGATCAGCGGAGGACGCACATCAGTTGGCGGTGCATCAACAACGGCCGTATCCGATCAACAGAGGGCACACATCAGTTGGTGGTACTACGATGGTATTGCGGTAGCGACTATGACAACGATCTATCCATTCAACGGAGAACACACATCTGTTTTCTCAGGCGGAGAGAGCTTCTGGTTGGCGGTGAGGTAGGCGACCTCGTCAGGAGCAGAGGCACCCCGGTCAACGGTCGCAGTGGCAACAAGCAAGGGTACAACCGTGTGTCTAATCCCCTACAACGACAGAGGTGTCGTGAGGAGAAAAAGATAAGTGAGATATTTTGTACACGTCGGGTGTAATTCTGTTCTTTCTATCTTTATTCTTATTTTTTTTTTGGGGGGGGGAGGGAGTTATCCGGATTTACGGGTAATTAAATCTGGACATTGTGAGTTGTAATCTTGATTACATTATGTTTGTTGGCTGGTATTGTCCTGTGATTTTTTTTCTTCTCGAGAGTTTTCCACGTTAAATCTTGCATTTTCAGTTTTACAGAACACATTATTTTTCCAGTACAATTTCTAACAATTAGAATGTCTTTGACGACTTTCCAAATATTTTGATAGAATATTAGAATGACATATATATGAAAGACATATATACATGAAAGACATCCGGATCAACGGTTTTGTAAACGCTACTAGATCCTTGTGAACCAAACACCGAAGTTTGTCTGTCGTGGAACTGCACACCACTGGATTCCAAGTAAGAAGGAAAACTGGAATCGACCATTTATTTTTCCTAACAAAGACGGTCAAAAGGCAGCAGCCATCGTATACATACAACTTCAAGGAAAACGTGCCCGAGTAGCCGGTCTTCGTGCTTTCCGGTGACTAATCTGTTTAATTCTCCAGATGCGTTCGTGTATTGCAATTCGCAAAGCACTCCAACCGTGCGAACGACTCCATGCGATGCGCAGAGGGGAAATTTCACCAAGAAAACACGTCAGCTTCACCCATCGCGCTTTATTTCAGCGCCAAGAAATGTGGCAGTTGCGTGGCTTGCGCGATCTCTGCGACTGCGGTGGTGATATCACACCGGACCGCAAATTTAAAAATAAAAAATAAGGTAAGGCGTCAAACGTATGGACATCATGAGTTTGGAAGTTGCAAGTAGTGCAAAGATTACCGGTCTTTCAACCAAAGCCAGCCAACCGCACTTTCCGGCAATCGGAGTATGACCAACGAAGCGACTCTTCTTTTCTCAGTTGCGGTCAGGACAGCCCAACTTCCTGTGTTGATATCCACTGGTTACGTTGTGATTCCGGACCAAACTTCATTTCGTGGAATCTCACCCAAGCATGTGGTTTCTTTAAAAAAAAATTAATAAGCAAACACGGTTCCGTATATTTGCGGTGGCAGCAAACACATTTGCAAGCAAGGCGCGGTGTGAAGTATCCGCTAGTTACCTTCCCATCCAATAGTTACCTCCTTTAAGTCTTTAGCCACAAAGTTTCCACACACGGAAGGACTAGTTTGATAGGAGGTAGTTTAGTTAGGCTGCCTTCCTCGATCACCCACCTGGTTCTTGAGAAGGATCAATTGTTGATGTGACAGAAAAAAATAAAAAGAGATATATAAAAGAGAAAGAAAAACATTTTTGTGTATATCTTTTGATCCGTAACGATCATTTTATCTAAATAAAAAGGAATAAACTCGTCACAAAAAGTAATTTCTAACAAGATCAATGTTGACATTCTTTAAAGATAAGAATAATACGAGAGAAGTATAAAAAATAGAAGAGTGAAATATTAAAAATATAGTACCCTAAAACAATGGGTGTCGTACATCAAAAATATTGGTACTCCCGTATTTTAGTACATTGGCCATACTTTTGGGTACATTAACTGTGTTTTGATGAATATTACCCATGTTTAAAGTATAATGCCTCGTTTCTCAGAGTAAAATACGTCAGCAAGTAAATATTAGTACCGTACATCAAAACCAAAGTAATGTATTTCAAAATAAGAGGGGTAAGATACTCATATTTTGGGGTGTATTACCTCCATTTTGAGGGTACAATATGAATGTTTCCTTACTAATATAATGTAATTAAAACACGAGTATTGAATCCCAAAATGAGTGTAATGTACCCCAAAAGTGAATAATGTAATCCAAAACATTAGCACTATACTTGCATAAATAAACAAGAGGGATACTATACACGTGTTTTGGGGTATATTTCTTTCATTTTAGAGGTACCATACGTATTACTTGTTGATGGTTGTACCTCAAAACAAGAATACTGTACCTGAACGGGACACCTAAAACATGAGTAGTATATTTTTCTCATATTAATTTTTTCTAAAATGTATCAATATTGGTTTTGTTGGACAATATTTTTTGTAAGAATTGTAATAATTTTTATTTTATAAAAAAACTTATTTCTCTTGTACTTTAGAAGTTATGAAAGAAATGATTTTCTCTCTCTTCTTTCTCCTACCCCCTCTTCATTATTGTACAATGAGAAGTGTACAACAACTGCAAATTCTAAGGGACGCGTGGATTGTGTAAGTTATCGATAACTTTTTCTAAACTAATGATGTACTAATGTACTGTTTTAAGTTCAATTAAGGAACCATTCAACTCCAACTTTATAAAATTCTGAGAGTTATATACATATGTACCATTTATTTTTCAAAAATATTAACGTGATGTGCCTCTTTCCCTTAACTCATGTTTGACGCGGACGGGTTGGACGATTTCCACCTGCCGGCCCACATGTGGGTGATTTATTTACCACGTGGCATGTGCAAAAAAAATGACAGTCAAAAGAAGAAAATAATAGCAAAGAGAAAATATATTTTACGTATAGCTTCCAACCCGTGATGAATTTTTATACAAAATAAAAATAATTAAGATTCTTATAAAAATACAATCTAAAAAGACTAATGTTGATATATTTTTGAGGAAAAAATATGAAATATTAAAATAAGTATTATTTACATTACTTGTAAAAAATAAGAGACATAAATTTGTTTATCTTAGAGCATTAAATCGACAATGAATTTTTTGACAAAATAAAAATTACTAGATTCTTTATAAAAAAACACATCCTAACAAGACTAATGATGATATACTTTTTGAGAAAAAATAATTAGGCGAGTTACGTTAAGATTTGTGCTAATTTTCTATTATATGCGTACCTTGAGAATTGGGCACAATAGCACCACATTTGGACGCATTAGTATCATAATTACGAGCTTTAATATTAATATTGGTCATATTATATTAATATTTATGCTCGTTCACTATTATATGCACACACTAAGAATTAGGCACACTACTACCACAATCAGACGCTTTACTAAAAATATTATACACACTATGTTCGGATTTATGCTAATTTGCTAGTATGCACATACCCTAAGATGTTGATGATGATGATGATGAGAATGGTGGTATGATGGTGCACTAACAAGTAGGCACATTACAATACTAACTAGATGCAATCAAGTCCTTATCGAGCGCTTTAACACCACTTTTAGGTGTTTTATCCCCATTTTTTGGTGCTTTAACCCCATTTTGGGCACTTCGACACACTTTTAGGCGCTTTGACACACTTTTAGTCACTTTAACTCCATTTTTGGAGACTTTAACACCACTTATAAGCACTTTCGTACCACTTTTATGCTCTTTAACACCCAAACATATACACATGTCTAAAAAATATGGATGCACCACAATACTTTTAGGTATTTTAACCTCATTTTTGGGCACATTGGCTGATAAATTAGGCGCATACAGTAAATTGGGCTCAACTACGACAATACATGTGTGTCTATAATATAAAAATTTGGCACATTACATCAAATATTAGACGTTATAACACAACCTTTGGGCGCTTTAACATATAAATTAGGCACATATCAGTAAATTGGCTCAACTATGACAATATATGTGCGTCTATTAATACAAAATTAGGCACACTACATCAAATAATAGGTGCTATAACCCCATTTTTGGGCCCATTTGTCTATAAATTAGGCACATTATAGTAAACTGGGCTCAAGTACGACAAAAGTAGACACATTACACTAAAAATAGGTACATTACCACCGATATTAGGCACATTACTACTCTTGTTGGGTGCATTACTCCATTATTGAGCACTTCATTATAAAAATAGGCTACACAATGAATGTGCACATTACACTAAAAGTAGGCCCATCAACAATAATATTAGGCACATTACTACTCATATGGGGCACATTTACCCTATTATTGGGGCATCATTATAAAAATCGGCTATACAATGAATGTGCATATGGCGTGGAATATCATCACACTAAAAAATCACTAGAAATATAATTCCTAAAGTTTACCAAAACCAAAGTGTAATAATGTCACATGTAAGCAGATATATCTTATCGCAGTATAGTTAAGGATCAAATCCCACGGGACAATATTTTTAAGAGTTAATTGATCAAGGTAACTTATCAAGAACTAGTATTTATCACAAAGGTTGAGATTGGTTTGTTTAATCTAAGATTATAAGAAAGAAAATAGCTAGATTAAAGTTTTAATTATCAATGGATGAAAACACTAGGGTGGAACTGAGTTTCACCTCTACCACTCAAATCTGCGCAATCATTCAAACCCAAACATGTATGAAGCTATAATTGGAGTTATGTAAGTTTCACCTTCCGACGTTAGAAACTTGCATGAGTAGATAACACCATAAGCTCGATGTCTCTTTACTTACGGATCCTGTATCCACTACTCTGGAGACTTCCCGTCGGAAGTTCTCGTTAGGGTGTCAACCAAAACTAATAAGTATTCAAATCTTAAATGTTGAAGTTCTTGCGGTAAAAGATTATAATAAATTACGTAAAGTGGGTGATCAATCCACAAGACATGCAATAAATGATTGGCTATGAATTATATGAGTTCATACAAGAATTGGAACATGAATGAAATTGCAAGAAATGGGTAGTGGGGCTAGTCCCCACACCCTAGTGAAAAGACTACTCCCTTGACATGATGAGAATAATATCACTAGAGGAGGAAGAGGACGCCATCATGGTCATGATGGTGGAAGAAGCGGATCAGCGTGGTGTGCGAGGATTGACTTCCTTCTTCCTTTGTCTTCCAGGAACTAACCCTGACTTGCAATGGAAGCAGGGGAATAGACAACAACTCGGGGAAGAGATAGATTGCCTTGGAAAGGAAGATCGATGGCATAGAGTTGCAGATGAAAGAGATCTGTTGATCTATGCTTGAGGTCGATAGGAGTCACCAAGCTAGGTCGATAGAACTAGCTTGGTTGATAGGTCTCTCCCTTGCTCTGATCTCAGTGGCAACCTCTCAGCGTGTTAGTCTCTAAAATTTCTAAGATGAGATGTACAGTTGTGTTGGGGGCCTATCTATAGGGTCGAGGTTGTCGACCCCTTTCCATCAGTGTCGACATTTACTGTCAATCGAAGGGACTGTCGGTCGGTGATTTTTGGACTTTCAGCCATCAGTCTTAGACATCGACGAGACTGTCAACCTTGAGGGTCGATAAGACTGTCAGGAAGATGTGGTCTTCAACAAGCGTGTCGACAGCAGTAGATCGATGGTTGATTTCTTGACAGTTGCTGGTCGATGAAGTTGTTGAGGAGAGGGGTCGATAGGGTTGTCAACCTCGGGTATCGATGGATTGTATATCAACCTTGATCATCGGTGAGTCTGAGTGTCGTTCCTCTTGAATGTTGACCAAGGAGGTCGATACGACTGTCGAGCATTGAGTGTGTCGAGCTAGAGGTCGACAAGGTTGTCGACCTCTTGATTGCTCGTCAATTTTGATGTCGATTGGCATGTCGATTGACAGGTCGATTTTGTCCTTAGACACAAAATTTGTGTATCAATCTACCTTCTGGAAGTACTCAAAATCCGTTTCGATCCGGGCAGCGGGACCCCCTAGGCAAACTTGTTGCAGAGTGATAGAATTCAAAACTTACAAAGGGAGTCAAGAAAAGTATCAAACTCCTACAAATTAACATAAAAATCTAAGTAGATCAAAACAAAGCTATACTTGAAGAAAATTGAGCTACATGAATGCTAAATTAGACTAATAATGCAACTAAAATTGGGATGAATATGCATTCATCAACATATTACACTAAAAGTAGGTGCAATACGACCAATATTAAGCGCATTACTACTCATATTGGGCGTGTTACTAGATACATATTTTTTCTTCTCAAAATCATATCAACATTATGCTTGTTGAAATGTATGTTTTATAAGGAATCTAGCGGTATTTATTTCATCAAAAAGTTAGTTAAAGATTGAAAGTTATTAGCCAAATATTTTTTCCTCTCTTATTTTTTCTCTTTCCTAAGAGGAGAGTTGGAGAGAGTAGTGGGTGTGGAGAGAGAGAGAGAGAGTCTGAGAGAGAGAGGGAGAAAAAGTGCCTACCGGGGAGGTAATTTTTTAGTGCGCCAATAACATTTGTTTACCCTCCTTCGCTTGTCAAAAATTAAGTCCTTTACTTTTGTGGGCACCAGGGTTGTGAGCAAGAAATTATATGTACATGACAACATAGCAGCAAGCAAAATGACCAACAATCAGACTGGATGCAATACTATTGAGTACAATTAAACTTGATGAGATTTTAAATCTCATAGAGTATACAAGTTTTAGTCATATTACTCCACTATACCAAAAATATTATGTATCATAAGGTCTTTGACCAACTTCCCATCAGAAGAAATAGGTGAGGGTGCTTAAGACTCAAACCCGTTAGCTATTCTATGTGAGGGACCTCAAAAGACTAACTTCGATATAAAATTTGTATAATGGAGATATATATTATGTGTTCAAGTGATAAAATTGACGAGACAAAACATTGTGTACAATAATAAATACACATGGCAATATGTGCAAGTAAACAAACATACATATAATCAAGGTTCTTGTAAGAAAACCATAATCATATAATAATCAAATCCCATGTACCTTATTCAGGGATTCTTAACCTAATCTTAACCATCTAGATCACAGGTAGCACCTGGTTAAGAACACTGACCCACAAATAAGTAAGGCTCTGATTGGTTAGTCGTAACTGGTCTGGAAAACTTATGAATTGGAGTTCCTTCAGTAGTTTTTCATGATTGGTTTAAAGTAAGTGTTGAAACTTGGGCTCCATGAATTACAATGAGTTATAGATTTACATATAAAACATACTTTCTGAGTTCCCTCTTAAAAAGAGAAAAAATGAATTCTGGGACAAATAACAACATTTCTTATACAATTATATTCTTCATTCGTCATGAATGACACGTATAAAATATTTATGACTAGAAAATATTAGCGGTGTGGATATATTTTGTTGCTAAAATCATAACATAGTATAGTAAAAATCCTAACATAATATAGTAAAAATCATAACTATAACCATGCACAAATAATAGAGTGAAAATTCCCTACAAAAATATTGTAAAAATTAATATTATACATTGTGTTAAACTATGATGAACCAAAACTTATATTAACAAGCACATGACATGTGGAAATTATTACAATATTTTGTACATACATAAGTGAAATAAAAATATTATGATGTGATTTTAATCATAATATTTTTATTAAGATTATGATTGTACCATAACAAAATATTTTTCAAAGGAGAAACATTTGCACCATAACCACTTGTTGAGTTTATGATGATTTAAGAATATTATGATTTTTCATGGATATGATTCTTTTTTGATGTATTTGCCATCCTTAATTATTTATATTACATAGTAACAATAAACAATATTTTTAGTGATTTCCATAATTACACTTACAAGAAACTAATCACATGGAAGTGAATAGAACTCAAGTTCCAGAAACTGAACCATAATTATCAGAAAATGAGTTTCACGAAACTTAAGACTTACACTAAACTAGTAGGAGCCTAAGGTTCAACATGTTTATTAGGTATTAGGTACATTATTAGGATTTTGGTCAAATTAGGTCCAAATTATGTTATTATCACATATGATTATCTTTTAGTGATTTTGGAACTCGTTAACACTTCTTTAATTTTCTATGATTATTCTCAAGTTCATGTTACTCAAGTACATTTTAATGCCAAATGACTCACAATTGGGAAAACAAGATTAAGATTCACCAAGTTATGAAATCCAACCATCAAAGGTGATTAAGATCAACAAAATTAGGATAAGAATAACACATCTCTAAGAAATATGGATGGTCACCTAAGTATAGTTCCATATGATTCAACATTTGTATCAACATATCAACATAGTTTACATATGTCATTACGATTTAACATGTAACATAACATCATGGTTCTTATTTTCTCTCTATGTTTAATTTTTCATATTTTGCTTGCATTCTTCTCAATATATCACTTATGACCGGATTTTAGTAGTTTATGCATTTTTTGGTATTTAATTCATTTTCATATATAATTTGTAGTATTCGTTTAAGTCAAGGAAAGAAGCAATTGTAACTTAATGAAAAGCCCAAGGAAATTATCATATATTGCATATACTCACTCCCAAACTCCAACAATTGGAATGAGGATCATTAAAGTATAGATGTCACTCACCTTTGGGTGCATAATTCAATTATCATAAAAAGTAAATATGTTGATACAAGGCAGTCAGTTGACTCACATTTGAGTCAGTTAATAAGTAAGTTTAGTAAAAATCACAATAAAGATGACATTTATCCAGTCACTTGACTTGCACTACGAGTAGACCAAATCGAAATATACCCCAGATTTAAAATGGCTCTAGATTCCACATTCCATGTCTGAATTGAGCGGTTCAAGTTGGGTTGAAAGTATAATTCGATTATATACATAATGCATATATTCAATGACCACTTCCTATCACTTGAATGGACTCCAATTTCCCTTTTTTCTAGATCTAGCAATTATAGCAAAGTGTTGATTTTCATTGGATTATTTTGGATGGAATTGATATTTTTTGAGTTGATATAAAAGCACTTGGGGAACACCAGGACAAGGGTTCACAACCTATTGTCTCCAACCGCAACCATAGCCTTCACCATGGAAATCCAGATACAAGAGTTGATGGCTTGATGTGGAGACATGCTATGTCGAAGAACATGATAGGAGATTGCAGTCATCATTGGGGAGTTGTCACGAGACCATTGAGCATATCCTCCATGATGATATTTCTCCATGAGCTTCTTCTTCTTATCTATCTCTTTTCTATCATGAATAAGATTAGAGAGTAAATCATTATGGGGTTTGGGTAGTATTCTTGTTTCCCGTATCTTGTAGTCTCATGTTATCAATTATTATTCATATAAAAATTTTAGATTGATTATCGATTGATATATCACATGATCTATATATTAGATATCAATCTTACATTATTATTAGTTTCCAAGATGTAGAGACCTTGAAATCTAGGATTATAATACATATTGGTATAGTTGAACCCAATTGAGTCCATGGAAAGGAGTTCTTTGGGGTGATGGATTAAGAATCTTTAGGTAAAGAGATTTCTATCATATATTTGTCCTTGTGAGTTTCATACCCTGAAAAGATATGAAATTTCTTGGCCTTGGCCTAAATATCTGTATGAATGAACGATGTAATGTGAGATAATGGATACATATGCAATGACAATGAAACATATGATCTTGGTAGTTTTATCATAGTGTTAAAAAAATCCTTTCTTAGTTAGTTTATCTTTCTGCTTAATTATTATACATAAATAAATAATCCAAACAATAATCCTTATTAATTAATTCTTCTTGATTAGGCTACAATTCTATTTTGTTCTTGATAGTTTTATCTTTTGGGTTCGATCTCAACTTATACTGCAATAAGACCCATCCACTTACAAGTGGTGTTTTTGTGTAATTATTTTGGTAGAAACTAGGATTTCATATATTAGTGAATTTGAGGGGTACAAAAACATCAAAACAAATGTTTGGTGTCATTGACGAGGACAACATGACATTTTGGATTTTTTTTAATCTATTGGGATAAAAATTAGGATTTTTTTCTTAGTTTTTTTTGTAATTTTAGTTTGATTTTGTATTTCTTTGTTTTGTTTTATAGTTTATTAGTCTGTTTTTTTTATTTTGTTAACTTATTTTTTCTTCTAATTTTTAGTTTATTTTTATAAATTTCAATTTGTTTTTATATTTTTTAATTGGGTTCTATAACTTTTTATCTATCTTGTTGTTGTTATCCTCTCTTTGTTTTTTTGTTTTTTGTTTTCCATCTTTAAAAAAAGTTGTATCATCATTGATTGGGCTTTTTTTTCTCTTGAGTATGATAGTGAATTTCTCTACTTTTCAGGCATTGATATCAATGGATGAGGCAAACTTCAATGTAAGGTGAATTTGTCTCTCAATGTATAGATGGAAAGGCTACAATGGGAGTCCAAAGCAACATTTCAAGAAGAAAAATAGGAAGCCCAAGCAATAGGTACTAGGAGCTACAATCTAGAATTCTTTGGATAATACTATTGTGAGAGCCTCACTGTGAGATTTAACCTCCACCTGATCCAAATGAGTGGTTGGGATCTTTGGACCACATGTGCATTGACAATGAAAGGATGATGGCCAAACAATAAGCCTGACAAAGGACAATGGTAGGCTTCATGGTTCATATTAAATGAGATCCCTCTCTGCCAGCCAAATTGTTTGATGAGGTGCAAATCCTATAGGAGTATCAAGAGTCATATGTTGATATTGTGAATGATCCCATTGTCCCCATTGACCCCAGTGTTGATTGGATGAATTTCTAGGATGATGTAAAACTACAAAATCTATTCATGAGGCTGATTTTACTACTAATAGTGTGCCTCCTATGATGTCACCACATATTCTATATGTAGATCTAAGGTGATGAGAAGAATCATGAGCCATATCCTCCACCTAATTTAGAACAGCTGGTGTCACCACTTGTAAATTTTATACATACTACCTTAGCCGCATAAGAAGTTAGTCCACCTCATGTCATTACAAATGAGCTAGTCTTGGTGACACCAGATAGGCACAATTCCCATATTGTGCCTTTTCCTATAAATACACACAAAACTACTACACTAAATTTATTGACAAAGTAGTATTTGTGGATCTTGTTGGATGGATTGAAGGGTGAAAAGCAACATCAATTCAACCATCCTCAAATTCCATTCAAGCTACCACAACCACCTGATGACATATTGCACCATGGAGCTCACATGTTTAAGGTGACAACCCTTGTTCATATTCCTTTCATCTTGACCTTCTTTGAGTTTCCAGGACCACCTGGATGAGCATAGAGGATTTCTTCCCCTCCATCTTGGGTTTAGTGTTTGCACGGGGAAGATAAAAATTTAAGGTTGGGGTGGATATTGGTTTAAGTACTCCTTTACACCCACACCTATCTATTTTAATTCTTATTTTTAATTCAACATGTTAATTTTACATTTGCATTTAGTTTACTTGTATGTCATAAATAGATTTAAAATATTCTTCTTTCATTTCTTAGTTCTTACAATGTAGGTTGAAGCCATTATCTAGTAGGCTTAATTTACATTCATGCTTTCATATATAGTTTGTCAAACAATCCCCTGTTCAAAGTAAGTTATTGATGTTAATAATATTTTTTAAAATATGCCAATGTTTAGAAATCATCCTTTGTAACCTTTGAATATAAAGATCATGTTCCCTGTAAAGGATGGTAGGTGTTAGAGGAACCAAGAGGGGTATGTTACAAAATTCTTCCTAATGGTTAGTAAATCATATCTATGGAATTTCCATGCATCCCCTTATTATGTCATTTTTAGGTGTAATGAATTATATGAATACATGATGTACTTAATCATAATAACAAGTTTTGGACATGATGAAAAACCTCTTATACACTTATTACTCCATTTTCCTATCTTCCATAAGCTAAAAAGAAGAAACAAAAATATGAAGTATGCCAAATCCTAAGCTTGGGGTGGCCGACCATCCCTTCCCTCTATAACCACTTCTTCCATACCCCTCTATATGTAATAGGGGCATATCACAAAAAATAAAGAAAATATTCCAATTTGTGTTATGAAAAAGTAAAATATCTAGATCTGCATAAATGAAATGCAATCTCAAATCAAACAAAGGTCATATGCACATTCTTCCTTCCATACCTCTATTCACTCCACTTTTCACCTAGGGGCTCGTTATATGCTCCATTTATATCCATTTAACATACCTAGTGTTAGATTGTGCATACTTGTGGTTTTTCTATTCTTTATTTTTTTTCACAAAAATCCTTATACATGTATTGTATTGGGGATGGTGGTGAGAAAGTGGTGTTGTAAAGAAAATTAGAATGAGGATATGACAAGTCATGCTTTGTGACCTTAGGGGGAAGGGTTGCTTGGCCATATTGGTGGTAGGGATTCAAAAATAATGTGAGTAAGATGCATGTACTTGGTCGAAAGCATTTATTTGGATAATGTTTTGGATTTTTTGTTACTTGAGGATGAGAATTGTTCAACCCTAGGGTTGTGACGAATCTATGTCCATCAAGTTTCTTACTTGTATTATTTATTTAGTTTTGCATATTTTGTTTGCATTCTACTCAATACTTTACTTATTTTAGGATTCTAGTAGTTTATGGAATTTGTTTGGTGTTTAATGAATATTTAGATTAATTTGTGGGTTTGGTTTAAGAAAATATAGAAACAATTATTCCTTCATTAAAATCCCAAGAAAATGATCAAAGATTGCATATCTTCTCTCCCTAACTCTGAAAATTGGAGTGAGGATCATTGAAGTATATATGGTCACTCAAATGGCCATTACATTCATATTCAAATTTAGAATTGGATGATTTAGAAGATATTTGATAAAAAAAAAATTATTATATATATATATATATAGATACTAGGTAATCAGCTAACTCGCCTTTGAGTTGACAAATTGGGATTTGATAGAAATCACAATAACTCTGACATTTATCCAATCATCAGACATGCATTACAAGTTGGCCAACTGGGATATATACATTGGCATTAAAATGGTCTAGATTCTACATCTGATATTGGAATGCACGTGCAATCACTATTATCAATTGTACCTTACAAAAATTCCTTCATAGAAGC
Source organism: Alisma plantago-aquatica (assembly GCA_963693085.1). Lineage (NCBI taxonomy): Eukaryota > Viridiplantae > Streptophyta > Magnoliopsida > Alismatales > Alismataceae > Alisma > Alisma plantago-aquatica. Next base: position 444,479,913 of record OY856412.1, on the reverse strand, counting down.
ACGTACAATAAATTAGGTTGTTAGTCCTTTCTAGATGGAAAAACCTACAATTCTAAAAACAAAATTGTAAGATGTAGATGACAGAAGCATAAAATTCCTATTGGTGACATTTTGAAGGCTCCATAGAAGAACGGTCACTTCACTAGTAAGTACCCCAAAGGGATCACAAGACAAAAGCTAAAAAATGATTGTGTTTTTCCCTACAAGGTGCACCATAACTTTGTACATTTTGTGCAACTGCATCACCATCTCCCTGGTTGGATTTAAAGTTCCTTGAAAGAATGGCAATCAGGGAAGAGACTCAAAAGGGAAATAAAAGTTTATTTGCAATATGTCCAATCAAATAACAAGATGTCAGTAGTATACTGGGAGTGGATACCATTAGGTCGTGTGCTAAGTAAGGACACATGATCCTTTTTTAGGACCTTTAACTAGCACGAGAGACAAGGTCAAAAAGAGTATCACGAACTACATCATATCAAAACTTATATCTAGGTCTTGTGTAAAAATGCACAACATGATCACCAAAGGCTTCGAGGTCTGTGGTGTTACAAAGCATGCAACGTTCAACACCTGGGTACAAGGGAATCGAGAAGGATAGCATGATACTCAATAGGTGACATGGACAAACTAAGAAAATTAAAGGAACAACAAGTAGGAAGTTGTGTGCATGTCTGGCCTATAGAGAAGAGAGGATAGCTAGTTGTTTCTAGGAGAAGCCACTTGTAGTTAAATGTTGGATGATAATTTTGTAGTGAACATCTTCTAAAATAGAATGGGTGTTTGGAGTGGCATAAGATGTACATGATAACTGGGACCAAAAAAAGGACAACAAGAATTGATAGATGGGAATATGTGCAAAAACAAAAAGGCTCGTGTAGGTATCCAACATATTATAGGATGTGGTTTTGGAGTTATTAGGTATGGATCCAAGAGGAAACACTGGTTTTACTGACATCTTGAAAATCTTTGAACCCCAAACCTCTGAGGCACATAGGGAGTGTGGCTAAGTGCCACTGTGGATCACCAAAGTTTGGGCAATCGACATAAATAATACATGTCCAACATCAATGAAGCACACAATCAAAATAATCCAATTAAAAACAAATATATATATCCTAACCACTTCTAATTAGTTGATTTGCCTCCCATACACCCTTTTCTCTGGCTCTAGAAATTATGGAAAATTGTTTACAGTTGTTGGATGATTTTCGATGGATGTAATATTTTTGGGTTGATTAGAACATTGAGGGAATATACAAGGTAAGGATTCATGACCTATTCTCTCCATATACAACCCTAGTATACTCTAAGGAAATATGGAGACAAGATTCAACGACTTGACATCAAGAAATACTCTATTAGAGGGTGTGACAAGAGATTGTAGCCATCATTCAGGGAGTTGTGATAAGACAAATGAGCTTTTGCTCCATATACATGTGCTTCTTCTCCTCTCTATGTGTGTATCATGAACAAGATGAAATAGTAGATCTTTTACTAGGTGTGATGGTAAGTCCCGCTTCCCTTTTCTTGTAATCTAATGACATAAATTATTATCCATATGGATTTTGGATTGATTACTGATTGATTGCAAGCTCTCTATATTAGCTACCTATCATGCATGCTTGTTAGAATCCTAGATGTAGAGACCTTTAAATCTTATATTAGAATACCAATGGATATTGTTGAATCCTATATTAGACCACAGAAGGGAGTTCTCTGGGGCAATGGTTTAAGGATCTATAGGTAAAGGGACCTTGATCCTATGGGGAAATGTGTCCTTGAAAATTTCATACTTCGAAGAGATATGAAATTTCTTGGCCACAATCTAAATATTTATATCATTGAGCGATGTAATTTGGGAGAATGGATGGGCAAAAAACAAAGGTCAAACATGTCATTCTAATAACTTTATAATAGTTCTAAATTCAATTCTTTCTTAGTTAATTTATCTTTCTTGTTTAATTGATTTAGTTAACCAAACAAACCTTCAAACAATCATACTTGTTGATTAATTTTTATTAGTTAGGCTAAAAGTACATTTTGTTCTTGATAATGTTGTCCTTTAGGTTTGATCCTAAGCTATATTTTGATAGCACCCTTCCTCTTGTATTTTTCATACACTTGTTTTAGTAAAAAACAAGATTTCATATCATGGTGAATTTGACAGGTATTAAAATATCACATCAGTGGGAATCCAAATCAAGGGGTTTACAATGACTAGAGCAAAATAAAATTAAATGGGGGGGGACATGAGATTAAGATCCAAATAAATATCAGTGCATAAGAAATACAATCAAGTCATATATGTCACATAATAGGTAAATTGGGGTGGATCTAATGTCACAATCATCATCATGGCATAAGGGGGATAGACCTTATGCTTTGAGGTTGCAAGAAATCATGGGGTTACTAATTTTAGGTATCTAATAGAGTTTGATGAAAGGAGTCAAAATTCATCATTTGACTAAGGTATAACATTCATTCCCCATTTTGGACTCATACATGCATCATATTGCATATGAATCAAACATAGTAAAAAGGGAATTAGGGGATGATCTTATGTCATACATGGAACACAATGTTTAGGATTTGAAGTTAGGTTAAGTTTTGATGTTATATAGATGCATGATTATAACTTGGACTAAGATTATATGTTAAAATCCAATAATAAGAAACATCCATGCACTAGAGTCATCTATAGTGAAAAAGGGGTGATTAGGACATCTGACATGTTATAAGGCACTTGAAAGTTACTTATTTGATTATTAGAAAGTAGGTGGAGCAGTAAAGATCCAATATTAAGCATCATCATACATCAAAATATTTAGAAATACCAAAGTTCTTGATTTTAAGAAAATAGGGATATAACAATGTGATTTAGGACCTGCACACATGCTTATCTTGTAGATCTTGTCAACTTGATTGATTTGGCTTATTGGTTCTACATTTTGGCCATAGGAGTTGGAACATATGATTTTCAAAAGTTTTGTATAATTTTTTTTTGAAATAATAAAGAAAAACCACCAAGACTTACATGATTGATGACAGTTGTATTGTTGGGGTGAGAGGGAACACATGTGGCATTGAAGTGGACACCGCAGTTTGTCTTTGAGCAAGATCAACTAAGGAAGGTAGTTGGGGAGTGGGAACAATGATGGATCTAGGCCCTATGCTCATGGTTCCCTAGATCTTGCGAATGACAACTCCTCTTTGATAACACTTTATTTTATGCACTTTTTTTATACATTTTATGCCTTCTTAGCACATCTTTTACTAACTTTCACCACTAATTTAGCATATTATGTCAAATACTTCACTTACACATTTTCTCCTTGATTTTAGGTACATATCTAGCCCAGGTCATGATCATCACCTCAACCACAACTCATTCACCCAACAAAGACCATCTCACAAAGTTTGAGGTCTCTAAGTTCACTCTAATACCCTGTGCTCATGGTCAATTTTGCACTCAACCTCTCTACGACCACGAACAATGCAAGATCACGACCAACACAAAGGATGTGACCTTGACTTTTCCAAAGCAAGGTACACCTCAACCGCGGTCCTAAAAAAAGGTCACCCAACTGGACCGCGACCAAGGGAGTTGTTAATTCAACCTCAGCCACAATCCTTACCCAAGAATGCAGCAGCCAGACCGCAACTGAGGTGGGGGTTCAAATGACCTTGACTGAGGAAAGGATAGCTATAAAGCCTCGACCGTGATCGAGCTTCATCCAAAACCAGACCTCGATTGTGGTCGAGGGGTTAAGTCAGTGGAGTGTGCCTATAAATAGGCCACCCACCTGTCTTGTCAAGGGGGGGGATCATAGATTAGATATGATAGGAGCACGAAGTGCTGCCTCTTTCCAGACTCATCTCCATCCATCCATCCAATCCATCTTGGATCTCCAAAGGTGAAAGCTGAGGAGAGAGAAGATTGAAGGCTCCATCTTCTTTGAGAAAAGAAGACCGTCCATGCCATCAACCCTCTGGATCTAGATCTGAAGAAGTAATGAGTTGTATCACGTTCTTCTCTCTCCATCTAGATCTATCACTTCCATTTTGCTGTACTTCCCTCATCACTTTGTGGAACTTGATGTATCTATCTTCTTGTAACGTTGTTATGCTGCCTATGAACATATGTGGCTAAACATCTTAACTTGAGTTGGGAGTAGCCACTAAGGCTCTCCCAACATGTATTTTGTCTCACCTTTTTGAATATATATACTCTTGTCAAGATTATCTCCATGCACCAGTTCTAATGCTTCACTTATATGCTTAGCTACCATCTTGTGATGTTTGATTGTTGATATCTCGAGAGAGTAATATCACTCTTATCTTGTGTTATGGAGTAGTATGAATGCATGAGAATGTTGGAATGCTAAAACTTGAGATCATACATTCTGTTATGTGGTTTTTGTGTAGTCATCTCGAGAGAGAGGTTACCCCTAGACTTAGATCTATCCTTATCTTGAGAGAGAAGGGAATATACACCATGTATGATTTCTTGTAATTTTGATAGGAGTATACGAGAGGGAGGGATGATATTGTATGTTAGTGAGAAGTCTTAGTAGGTGAAACCCAATCTAAGTTTCCCTCCATATCTTCTTTTACATCTTCTTTTATTACGCTTTGTTATTCTTATATTTGTTTTATTTACTTTACTTGGGTTGGAGTACCATCATTCCTATGGGAACACATGTTTAAACTACCCTTTTCATCTGGAGTATATGAGTATGAGACCATGTGTGCTTAACACCTTTTAACATTGTCCTTGTGGTTCGACCCCGATTGCTACACTAGACCCCGTATAATAGTTGTGGGGGCTTAAGTGTCGGGTTACTTTCTTAAAAGTCCGACTACTCTAGATCCGCTCATTTTTGGATGTGTGATTTAGGTCGGTCATCTTTTTGGCGTTGTTGTTGGGGACATGTCAAAACGACATTATTGAGAACTTGAGTCCACTCACTATACTCCCGTGCCTCAAGCTTAGTAATAAGCCCGATCGCACCATTACTTTAAGTCCTCTATCCTATATTTGTGTAGAATAGTTTGTTTTGACACGTCTAGTTTACTAGCTCGACTGTGCGGTCTATTCAGGCACCCCGGAGGAAGCAGACTCATTCGACTTTTCTCCTTAACCTCAAGTTACCATGCCACCTCGTGTAGACATTACTCTCACTAGGGACAAGCAGGATGCGAGGAATCAACACAACCCACCACCACCAGGGTCGGACGAAGATAGAGATGGCCATTATAATGATGGTCGTCAGCGTGAAGAAGAATGTAGGGATGAAGATCATTGTGATGACAATCTTCGTGACGAAGAATGATGCTACATACGTCGAAGAAGACACCACCGCAACCATCATGACAATGAACAAGAGAATGATGGTCGGGATAGCGATAATGAGGACGATGAAGAAGGGAAGACTCTTAGAGAATTGGCAGCAACAAGGGCCAATGAGTCTAGATGCCCGATCATCATACCACACTTCAACACAAAAAATTTTGAGTTAAAACCAGGTGTCATATCAATGATCCAGAATAAACCTTTTCACAGGAATTTGAGGAGTGAAAACCCATACCATTATCTCGACGCATTTAAAAATATTTTTGATACCATCAAGATGAGGGGAGTCTCACAAGAGGTGATATATTGTAAAGGCTTCAACTTCTCTTTGGAAGACAAGGCTCTATCTTGGTACCTCAATCTCCCTTACCAATCTATAGATGGGTGGAGACCCCTGACAGATGCTTTTGTTACTAAGTTTTATCCTATACAAAGGACCATCCACAACATGCCGAAAATCACTTCTTTTGCACAGAAGTTGGGAGAGAACTTACATGAAGCATGGGAAAGTTTCTAGGAGTACCTGAGGGATTATCCACACCACATCTATCATAAGGGGTTCCTTGTGACCACTTTCTATAATGGGCTAACTCCAAAGGAAATGACTTTGTTAAATGCAGCCACTGACAGTGATTTCCTTGGGAAGAAGTCAAGTAGAACCATGAAGTTAATAGAAAACATGGCTGCACTGCAAGCAGGCATAAACTATGACAGGAACGACAGAGGGTCAATGAGGAAAGTAGGTTCTGAAGGACCGTCTATTGAATCCAAGGATTTAGAGACCAGAACGACATAGATTAAGAAAACAGTAACTGATTTAAATAACTGAAAGATACTGGAGTTAAGGGCAAGAAGCATACTGAGAAGGTCATGAAGTGTGTCACCTGTGGAGAAGGGGATATGGAGTTGATAACTGTATCTACACCAGGCCCGAGGAAAGTGATGAAAGCAAAAGTGAATAGGAGACATAGAACGTTTCCTACACCAACTTCAAGAGGTCAGACCACCCTGGTTTCAGTTATAGAAACAAAGATGCAACTGAGAATTCACACCAACTGAAAAACTCACAAAAATTGCCCCCAGGGTTTGAAAAGAGAAGCAGACAGACCCAATATGCACGAACAACAAACTATCAGACAAATAAAAACAACTATCAAGGTCAAAGTAAGAATCTGAACCATCAAGGCGTAGGACCAAATCAAGGGTAGAACCAAACCAAGGGTCAGGTCAGGGAACAGATAACAAGCAGCCGGATTTAGTCACCCAACTATTTGATTTCACTAAAAGGCAAACTACGGTGAACGATCAGTTAGATCAAAGTGCTCTTGCTAACTCTGGAGTTTTGACCACTATGAAAGTTTAGATAGCCGACATGTAGACTCATCAACATCAAATCGACCAACAGCTGGCACAGTTGGTAGAGCTGGTAAAGAATCCTTCAGGGAAAATTCCATCAAACACCAAAACTACAAAGATGGCTACCCTCTGATCTGGGAGGATGCTAAGTAACTCAAGAACGGGAAGCAACAATGAGGGAAGAAGGGATGATGAATAACCACATGAGAAAAAGGTCACTCCTGAAAAATCTATTGATAAAGAAAAAGTGGAAGAAAGTAAGGAGAAAGATGAAGAACTTAGGAAACCTAATGTTGTCGAGGATATTTTCACAAAGAAGAGCTCATATACACCGAGAGTCCCATTCCCATATAAGTTCATTAAGGCACACTTGAAGAGAAGATACGAGAAGTTCATGGAAGCGGTAAAGAAACTGCATTTGGACGTTTCGTTCCTAGATGCTATAGAGGAGATGCCAACCTATGCCAAGTTCTTCAAAGATCTCATCACTAAAAGGAGGAGAGGGGACCATATTGAGACAATGCAATTAGATAATATGTCAAGTGCTTTCATCCAGGCAGAGCTGCCAACAAAGAAGAAGGACCCCAGAGCATTCAATATACCATTCGGTGTTGGAGACAATGTAGAGAGAAAAGATTTGGCAGATTTGGGAGCAAACATCAGTCTTATGCCTTTGAGTCTAGCCCAAAGACTTGGGCTGATAGATATGGTTAAAACAAACATGAGGATTGAATTGGTTGATCACACTTTCTAATGACCTGTTGGAATAGTTGAAGACGTACCCATTCGCGTAGGAAAATTCTTTATTCCCTGTGATATCGTGGTGATTGACACAATTGAAGACCCAAAGTACCCGATGATATTTGGGAGACCATTCTTGGCAACTAGAAGAGCATTGATAGATGTCACAGAGGGAATTATTATCCTATGCATGGGCAATGATCACATAGACTTCTGAGTTCAAAATACCACGAAGGGACCGTCTCTTTTTGAGTCGGTCTACCTTATGGATAGTTACAACCAGTACTGTGAGGAAGTGTAAGAAGAAAAGGCAATTGTGGACCCCCTGATGTGAGCATTGAACAACCCCGATCCTACTATAGAAGACCACGAGGTGGTTGAAATCCTTGACTATCCAAATCAAGATGAAGGAGACCTTAGTGACGAAGAAGAAATTATTGAAATAGTTAAGTATGCTTCACTCGAACAATCTCCCGAAGAGCAAGAGGCACCTAAGCTGAAGCCTGAATTGAAACTACTTCCGAAAGGGCTAAAATATGAATTTCTAGACCATGAGAAGAGGAACCCTGTTATTGTGAATGCAAGCCTGACAGAAGAATAAATGGAAAAACTGCTAAAGAAGCGGAAAGAACATAGAAGGGTGATAGGATATTCTATAGAGGACATAAAAGGGTTTAACCCGACTCTCTACATGCACAAAATATAGCTAAAAGAGTCTGCTAAGCTGCTAGTTCAGACCCAGCAAAAGTTAAACCAAATGTTGAAAGAAGTTGTAAAGAAGGAAATCCTAAAACTGTGAGACTCTGGAATTATCTACCTGATTAGCGATAGTAATTGGGTGAGTCCTATTCACATGGTTCCTAAGAAAGGAGGAATGAAAGTAGTGAAAGGAGAGAATGGTGACAAAGTTGCTACTATAACTGTTATAGGGTGGTGAATGTGCATAGATTACAGGAAACTGAATGCGGCCACAAGGAAGGATCATTTCCCCTTACCATTCATTGACCAAGTTCTAGAAAGGTTGGTTCATCATGATTATTTTTGCTTTTTGGATGGCTATTCAGGTTTTTACCAGGTCCCCATTCACCCGGATGACCAGGAAAAAATGACATTCACATGCATCTATGGAACATATGCGTTCAGAAGAATGCCATTTGGATTATGCAATGCACCCACAACATTCCAACATTGCATGATCTCGATGTTCTCTGATTTCCTGGAAATATTGTGGAAGTATTTATGGGCAATTTCTCAGTTTATGGTGTGGATTTTGATGCATGTCTGAGAAATTTGTCCCTGATCCTGAAAAGATGCGAAGAGAAATATCTGGTTCTGAATTGGGAAAGTGCCACTTCATGGTACATAATGACATAGTCTTGGGACACAAATTTTCTAAAAAGGGCATTGAAGTGGATATGAGTAAAATAGAAGCCATATCAAAATTGCCACCACCAAAATCTGTAATGGGTGTGAGAAGTTTTCTTGGTCACACCAGATACTACATGAGGTTTATAAAAGACTTCTTGAAGATTTCGAAGCCCTTGTCCAATATTTTACTCAAGGATGCCGAATTCGATTTCAACAACGAATGCTTGGAGGCTTTTAATACCCTGAAGAAAGCATTAACAACTGTACCGATCCTACAAGCTTCAGATTGGGAGTTGCCATTCGAGATAATGTGTGACGCTAGTGATTATGCAATAGGTGTTGTCCTAGGTCAAAAGAAAGATAAGAAGCACCATGTAATCTGCTACGCCAGTCGCACATTAGATGAGGCATAGGTAAACTATACCATAGCTAAGAAGGTGATGTTAGAAATAGTTTTTGCTTTTGACAAGTTCAGGTCATACCTAATAGGGTCAAAGATGAAGGTATATAAGGACCATGGAGCAATTAAATACTTGATGTAGAAAAAGGATACCAAACCACAGCTTTACGGTGGGCTGTACTGTTGTAGGAATTTGATCATGAAATCATTGATAAGAAGGGAAAAGAAAATGTGGTCGCAGACCACTTGTCTATAATAGTTTTTGATGTAGAGAATAAGTTACCCATGAATGGCAATTATGATGATGAAGCCCTATTGATGGTCCAGTCTGATGAGCAGAGATTACCTTGATTCGTTGATATTTGTAATTATTTAGCCTATGGCCAACTTCCACCAGAGATTACATACAATTAGAAGAAGAAACTATTTTCAAACATCAAGAACTACTACTGGGATGAGCCATTACTGTTCAAGATGTGTTCTGACAATTGATATCGAACGTGCCTACCATAGGTTGAAGCTCCTTTGATTCTGAAGGAGTGTCATTCTTCACCATATGGTGGGCACCACAGTGGAGAAAGAACTGCAACGAAAGTACTATAATCTGGGTTTTATTGGCCCACACTCTTCAAAGATGCAACATCTTTTATTAAGGCATGTAAGGAATGCTTGCTCACTGAGAATATAAGCAAGAGGAATGAGATGCCCATGGCAGATTGGGTAGAAGTTGAAATCTTTGATGTGTGGGGAATTGATTATATGGGGCCTTTCCCCTCATCAAGGGGAAACCAGTACATTCTTGTTGTTGTTGATTATATTTCAAAGTGGGTAGAGGCGGTGGCCACCCAGACATGTGACTCCAAGACAGTGATTAAGCTGTTTGAAAAGACTATCCTCCCACGCTTTGGGGTGCCACACACCATTATAAGTGACAGGGGGCGCATTTCAGTGAGAAACAGTTTGAAGCATTGCTGAGGAAGTATGGAGTGAAGCACAAAGTCACCACACCATACCATCCCTAAACATCGGGGTAGGTAGAAGTATCAAAAGACAAATCAAGAAAATTCTGGAAAAGATAGTGAGTTGGACAAGAAAGGACTAGTCAATGAAGCTAGACGATGCTCTATGGGCTTTCCGAACTACATATAAGACACCTATAGGGACGACACCCTACATGCTTATTTACAAAAAATCCTATCATTTACCGCTTGAGCTTGAACACAAAGCTCTATGGGCCATCAAATTTTTGAATATGGACCTTCACAAAGTGGGCCAGAAGAGATTTCTATAGCTTCAGGAGCTTGAGCAATTGAGACTGCATGCCTATGAGAATGCAAGAATTTATAAACAAAGGACTAAAGTCTGGCATGATGCCCACTTGAAAACAAGGGTGTTCATGAAGGGGATAAGGTCCTCCTATTTAACTTGAACATCAGACTGTTTCCAGGAAAGCTACGAATGAGGTGGTTAGGTCCTTTCTTAGTAGTGAAGATATACCCATCAGGAATGATGGAAATTTCAGGGGGGGGGGGGGAATGGGCATTTTTAAGGTTAATGGACATAGGGTAAAAAGATTCTATGAAGATGAAGTCTTTGTAAGAAGGTCAAAAATTAGTTTGGGGGAACCCAGCCAACCAGGAAATGAAGAGAATGAGGAGACACCACAATCAGCTGAGGAGGTCGAGAAGTGAATGATTAGGAAGTCAAGCTAGAGACTCTAAACAAGTGATTCTTGGGAGGCAACCCAAGTTTTTGCTGATTTCCTAAGTTTATGTCCTTCCTTTATTTTGAACTCTTGTTCTCCCTGCTCTTTAGTTTGTTAGTTTCCCCCTTATCTAGTAAGATTGTATATATCTTATGTTCTCTTTGAAAATGGTTTAATTGTAGGACCAAGTTCATGTTTTGGTTTAAGTTTTGAGTTGGTTTGAGTGGACCGCGGGTCACGGTCATGACCGCGATCGAGGTGTCAACCTTGCTCAATGCAGGGAAATGCACCGCGACTGTAGAGTTTTTCTTCCTTAGACCAACCAAACTGCGACTGCGGTGTTTAAACCAGACCGCGACCACGACATTCATACTATAGAGAGGGATGACTGTGACCATGGTCCTTGTTTGCGCCGCGAGTCATGGTGTTTCTCCTATATATTTTTAAACCCTTGAAACACTATTCTTCTCACCTAAAATCTCAGTTTCCCTCAAACTAAAGAACGGATCGTCAGTGCGCTCACCAATGACACCAACGCCAACCGAGCTCGCTCCACCACCATTGCAGAAGCACGAATCGCTGACACTACACTAACCCTTCACCCCCACATTTCATCGATTTTCTTTCCGCCACCAAGGTAATCTTATAAACTCTTTTGTTTCCTAGTGCTCTGACCCTCCTCCCACTTCCACGACCATCATCGGACCTAACTCTCTCTTTCCCTCACTATTTTCACATGCTTTTACCCCTTCCGCTGGTCTGAGCTTTTCCGCATCATCAACAGCTCCGCCAATCATCTTTTCCCCTTCTCTCTCTTACCGATTGTTTTCACGGCACCCACACCCTCCCTAGGGCACCATTTTCAAGCGTGTTTCAATCTCAAAACATCGTCGTTTTGGCTACCCTCATCAATCTTCCAATCGAAGCCTCGACCCTCCGCCCAACCCTCATTCCCAATGGAATAGGTCAAACCTCTGCTTCGTGATCACGGTGTAAGAACCTTGACCACGAGTCGCAGACCCGGTTTTCATCGACGGGTCACGGTGCTCACGAACAACTAAAAATTGAGTAATTTTAACCGCGGGCCGCAGTCCCCCTTGGTCAGTTCCTTTGACCATGTCCACTTTACTTTCATCAACATGGACCGTGGTTGCGGTGTTCTTCGTTTCATGAGTAATGTTGTGAGTTTTGGTGTTGGGGAAATTGTTGAAAATATACAACATAAATATACATATGAGAAAAATTAAATAGAATCATTGATGAATTGAAAGATATATTAATTATAAAATCAATTTGAAAATTTTCAGGATGTCTACTTCAACTAACGACTCACTGGAAAGGAGGGAAACCTCATTGAAAGAGATAGAGATGATTGTAGAAAAGCTAGCAAAGGCCTTGGAGATCAATACAAGCTTACCACTAGCCAAGAGGTTACAACTACAACTACGGATGGAACAATATCAGAACATCCTGAGGCACTAGACACCAGAAGGATCAGAGTTTGCACAGAGTGCATCACAGACAGGAACCTCAGAATACCAGCCCATAGAGTCTAAGATAAGAATTCTGGGTAAAAGGAAGGTTGAGCCTAAGACAACCAGAAGCAGAAAAAGGTAAAAGTGATAGCTGCTAAAACAAAAAAGGGACAAGAGGCAAAGACAACCAATAAAGAGGGAGAAGATACTGAAGAGGTAGACCTAGAGTAGAGTGGGCCTACCTTTATACCAAGAGATGTTGTGCACCATTCACAATACAAGTAGATGTCACGGATCAAGATCTCCAGTCCCATGAGGTACTTGGATATAGACGACTTCAAAAAGATGGGGGTCTACAACATGGTCATCAAGTTCTTAGAGGGTGAAAACCTATGCACCTCTGAAGCCCTGTCCTCAAGGGAGTTGACGGTTGAATTCCTGTCTTTGCTAGAGAAGCTCCCAATAAATGAACAAGAATGCAAAAAGGGCGGTGGAGACTACAAGCTGGAAGTGAGACTAGGGGGAAGTCTCACACAATCACAGAAGCGATGTTGAATACTATCTTCATGAAGACAACAGCAGAAGCCCAAGCCTGCTCTACTACCCTAGGAGAAAAGGAAACTATCAGATATGATAGCTACAATATGTGGGAGGACCTGACGGGAGAAGATGAACATAACTCCAAGAACTCTAAGACTACCCTGATCACCTCATGCTTTATCAGGGTAATACAAAAGATAACAACCAACATGATATATACTAGGTCAGAGATAGGGGGAGTAACGAAAGGAGATCTGTTCATGATCTGGTTGATGCTGAAAAGGAAGCCTATGAACATAGGTAAAATACTAATTGAAAGGCTATCAATCGACATGGGAGGAGAGTCCAAGCGGAACCAGGACTTCTACATGGGAGGCCAAATAACAAAAATAGCCTACCATTTTATGGGTACAGAAGTATTGAAGAGATATAAGGCAATAGAGGGACATACAAAGATTGACATAAAGTCCCTCCTCAACGTGGGAATCCAAGCTCAGAAAGGAGATAAGCTGTACTATAAGTAGAGCAGCTCAAAGAAACTCTTTCCCCCTAGAGATGGCATATTACGACACCCACAAGCTACAGTCCACCCAAAAAGACATCGACAAGATGTACTCAGGGGCCATCCACCATGTCATGGAAAAAAAATCAGTAGCTGATGAAGCAAGCAGTAAGGACAAACCTAAAGAGACAGAGAAGAAGAATCCAGAAGAGAAGAAAAAACTGGCAATAAGGAAGAAGAAGGAAGCGGTAGAAAATCCTACAGCTCTGAAGACAACCTCACCTCCCATAGTCACTAAAACAATAGTGATTGAGGAATGCCAACCACATGAAGAAACAATAGAGCATGATGTCTAGGAAAAATCAAACGACATGCTAAGAAAAAGTCCACACCCTAAGGCAGCAACCGCCGAACAACTGGAGACGGGCGAACAAGACCCCCACCAACAAGGCAAGGAATCTGAATCTGTACTCAAGACGATGATTCCAGAAGTAATCCTTCCGACATCGGGACAACCATAACATAGAGTTCCCAGCCCAACAATGCCAACTCCACCACCGAAGGAACCACAAGCATCCACGACACATGTGGATCCACAACCACACCAACTTCCAACCTTCAGAGACATATTGGGTAATAAGTTTGATGCACTATGGCAACACATGCACCAAACATCTGAATTTAATTCAAGCGTAACCTCCACTGTAACACCCCTGATCTGCGTTATGGCCTAACCCTAGAAGTTTTGCTTAAAGTAAGTTACTTACAAACTTGTTCTAATCTTTTGAAAAGTAATTAAGGCCCTCTGTGAAGGTTATTCTCAAATTGAGCTTATATGCAAACTATGTGTGCATTATATGATAGTCTGAGTGTAAAGTACAATTTACCCAAGATGAGGGGTTATATTGCGAATGCCACATGTTGAATGTATTCTTAGTGTTTTAACATCATGGGAAAGAGAATGATGCTAAGTTATGACTTGTGGAAAGCCTAAATTCTAAGTGAAGAACTTTTTGAACTATGCTAAGTGCTTGGTGCATCAATTATGGTGCAAATTGTAATATATTCAAAATGTAGGGTTGATGTGTAAATTACCACCTATAGATTGTATCTACCCCTTCCTAGTACCATTTAGAGGAGAGAGAAAGAAGGAGACACTATGTTTGAATCATCCTAGAGTGATGGAACTCTTAGTAATGAAAAGACCAAGAAAATGCATAAGTTGAAAGCTATACATATGAGCTATATCGAGTTGTAGACTTAGAATGGGAGTCCCTATCAGCCATGGAGCCATAAAGGGAGTCTCCTATCAGTTTGTGGAGTTTTGTCTTTGCCCATGATGGGCAAGGCACTTCAAAGAAATGATATGTATTGACTTGCAAAAAGATTGAGTTGAATTTAATAATGTAGTGAGTGGAAGAAGATAACTAAAGAGACGACCCTTATCCCTTGTATTATCCTTGAACTTTTATTTTTGCATGGAAATATAAAGATAGGATGCATGCAAACACATTTGTCGACCATGCATGGTTATGTGGCACTTAGTAGCTTAAGATAATGACACCTTTTACACTCTTTTCCATAAATCCCAAGTATAAATACCCTACCCTTCACTTGTTAGTAGAATTTTTGAAATCTTGTTATCAAACTTCCCTTTCATATCATGCATACCACTCTTGTATCGTGCATGAGTGAGGAGAGTTAAGTAGAAGAGCCTGGTATCTGCCAAAGACAACGAATATCGGCCAAATAGGTCATAGCAACCTAGTAAGGTGATATCAGTAATTATGAATAGAGATACCGTGCAAAAGCTAGGATTTCAACTCTTGGATCTTAAAGAAGCTCATCTTCAAGCTTGGAATGTGAAGAGTTAGAGCTTGGAGCTTGGAAGTTGCTTTAGAGGCAGGTTATATAACTTGAACCCATCTATATTATTATCCATTTTTTCAATATTGTTGAACTTGTTGATTATGTTCAAATTCGGATTTCCTTTGATTAATTAATATATCTATAAGAAGTTATGACTGTTGTCCATGGTTTAGAATAGCAAAACAAAGGTTTTGAGGTTGATGATGATGACATCATCATGGTACAATCCAATATGGGTTGAAGTACCTTGAAATCCAATATGGAACCCAAGATGGTGGTTCACCCGATATAAAAGTGGGTGACACGCCATACACAATATAAAGTATGTCCTATGGACAATAGAGGAGATACCTACTAGCATCTTATACACGATATAAGGTTAAAGATATACCCTTTACATGATATGGGCAAAACCCTATATGAAGAAATGGAAACCCGATATGCTTTGAAATCCGATCACCTTTGAAACCCGACATACCCTACTACCTTGTGATGGGTTGAAGAGAAACTAAGTATCTATCTTGTCGTGTAATTATAATGAAAGAACTGAACCTTGAAAGTATAAAGAGGTTATGAGTTTAAGGGTTTATCTAATATAGGTAACCCGATATGATACCCAACATATAAATTGATATGGTAATCCAAGATGGAAAATCAATAAGATAATCCAAGATGGAAAACCGATATGGTAATCCAAGATGGAAAACTAATATGGTAATTCAAGATGGAAAATCAATATGACAATCTAAGGTAAAGAAACCAATATGATATTCTCTCTACACTACTTGAACGATACATGGTAAAGCAATACATGATATGCCCGATATGGTGTACTCTTGTACACGATATGAGAATCCAATATATCTCTATACCCGATATGAGGTCAAGAGTCTAACCCATACATGATATGAGGTTGACTTGAGATGATAAAAGCTAAAGTGATAGCTAACCCGACATGGTTACATGAGATGGTGTTAGGGGATATACCCTAAACCTGATATAATGGTGTGGTTTCACCACATGACTAATATAGATACATAATATGATGAAAGGATAACATTATATACCATGATACCCAATATGGTAGGCATGCTCCAATTCTATAGATTTGTCTAAGTGATGTATGTTGTATGATTAATAAAACATTGAGATACAATGAGTTTAATTTGATTTGATAATGATGAAGCTACTATACCTTAAGAGGTGAATTAAGTAATCAACAACCTAGTGAGGATGAGAGAGAAATTAAGATTGAAAAGTTAATTATGTAATGAACATATGTTGATATTCCCATTATGAATGGAGTATGATTTGGGGGTTTAATCTTTTATGATGATATCTTGAAACCATAAATGAATAGTAAAGGTAAATCATAACCCTAAGAATGGGAGATGAGATGGTTTGCTACCCTAATCAGTTGTTAAAGGGAAACCCTAATTCTAACTCATGGAAAGAATATGTTTCTTTTATATTACATGGTTAGGACCTGTATGTGATATTGTGATTAGTATGATAAATTAATCATGCATGTATCATAAGGTAATGAGCATAGCTAAGTAAGAGCTATGATGTTATATGATACAGATTCAATGAGCTATGTGAAATATGTGAATAAATACCCTGATCTGATGACCTAGAGGTAATGGTTATCTGCTAAGTGGTGATAATACTCAGTGATAAATTGAGGGTTGGAATACCCAAGTATGATGATGATAAGCGATTGAGATTCTAAGTGATCTATGTGTTTCAAAGAACATGAAAGTACTTGATAAACACATTTATGCTTTTCTTTATAGCATCTGATATAATTCTTATTTGTAACTTGATTGATGCTAAAAGATACTAAAATGCACTTAATTAAGCAAGTTAAATATTATCATGTAGTTCCCAGACCATAGATCCATTCAGTGTGAGCATTTGCTGAATGGTGAAATGAGTTTTACTCGGTATGCATATTTTTGAATATGTAATCATTATACGAGGGTGCTCAGTGGACTCCCTAGACTAAATGAGGGTGCTCATTGGACTCCCCAAATACACCAGGTTGCTCAGTGGACTTCCTGATGAAACTAAACCAGGATTGCTCAGTGGTCATCCTGATGACAAATAATCTGGGAAAGCTTAGTGGCCTTCTCTTGAAGAGAGTACATGCTATGGCTATAAATCTATAGCGAAGATGTCGCTACACCCTGACATAGCTAATTGCAGCGAACACTAGATGTCTTGTTAAGTCTAAGTGGTCTCGTACTGAGTGAGACAGGTGAGGTCTTGACAGCTGGCTCTACCATTGACCTTGTATGGTACATATTTCGACTTACTAGTGGTTGGTTGGAGTATGAGCGGTATACCTCATTTCCTCTGGGCATAAGTGTGAATGTGAACATGTAATCAGCCATGTAGCGTATTTATTTAAAGATCGAATATGGAAAACATTGGTTGATGCCTTACTACTTTCATACATCTTAGAAGATAGATGTTGTACATGTTATTCATACTATTTTTAAAGCAAATAGATGACTTATAGTTTTGTTATCCATATTTATGCTTGGCACTATAAATATACCTACTAGTTGCATAAAATATCCTCTGTTCAGTTTTATACTATTTCATGGGATAATAATATTGTTGGCAGAGAGTTATATCTCTCGCTGGGATAATAGTCTCACCCCGTGGGATCCACAATTTTTAGGTGGATGCAGATGAGGGACTAGGAACCAGACTTCATAGGAAGGATCACATCAACAGGGACAGTTGTAGTAGTTTAGGTTGAATACACTATCTATCATGTCTTGTAGATAGAAGTCCTATGTGTCGTCTCTATACTCTCACGTCCTTGGGAGATAGTTCTTATTGGTTTTTACAAACGACTTGAGATTTTGGTTTGCTTACCTTGAGGTTTATATGTTGCTATTGTATTTAATAGAGTAAGGCATTTGGTACTTGTTACCCTCGACGAGAGACGGTACACTATATGTACAATATGAACCACATGTATATAAAGTTTTGGTTCTTTTTGTAAGAGTTTCCTAGAGAAGGATCTATGTGCAAAATGGTTTTAATTCTTAGTGATTTTTGTTAATTCCGTTGCTTATGATTATTCTGTGATTATTACTAGTGATGGCTTGATTTGTAATCAGTTCATCACAAAGTTTTGGTATCAGAGCCTAAGATTTGCAGAGTCTACACAGACATAGGATTAGGTTTGTTGAGTCAGTTCTAGTGTGCTCCAGTGTATCTTATAGTAACTTCTCCTTATACAGGAGAAGAAGAAAGATTAAAAGATGGCTGGAGTGCATAAAGAACATGTTTCTGAGAGCAGTGTTGTTGCACCATGAGATGGTGCAAGGGACCAGGCTAGAGAAGAACCAGTGCCTCAGAATCCCCAGCTTGACCAAACTCTGATAGAAAACCCAGCTTTTCATGCTCTTTTTAGGCAGATCATGAATACGATGACGCATATGGCTGACCGGATACTAGCACCAGCCCCTAGGACACCAGTTTCTAGTGAGGGATATGGAAATGGTAAGACCTTTGAACGGTTGCGCCGGGTAGGAGCCACTGAATATGCTGGCACAACAGACCCAACAGATGCAGATTCATGGCTTACTGAGATAGAGAAAGCCTTTAGGATCTTTGATATTCCAGAAGCTGATAAGGTTAAGCATGGTGTATACCTTCTGAAAGGAAGCACTGGACATTGGTGGGCCATCAAAGAAGAGAAAAGACTGGGTGTTGAGATCGGATGGTAGGAATTTCGACAAGAGTTTGTCAATAGATACTTTCCTAAGACTTATCTTGATGAGAAGATTATGTAGTTTGAGCGGATTAGACAGGGACCGACGAAGGTTAGCAAGTATGAAGCTAAGTTTATGGAGCTTATGTGGTTTTGTCCGTACATGGCCACCACAGACGAGGAGAGAATTCAGCATTTCGAGAAGGGTTTGAACGCTGAATTAACTACACCTGTATCTGCTTTAGAGAATAGAGAGAGGTTTTCCACCTTTGTGGAGTTCGTTAGGAAGATAGAGAGATCCGTGATAGAGAAACGAGAGGCAAATAGTAGGAAAGTACCTACACAGTTTCAGGGACAAAGGTTTGCAGTTTTAAGAAACCGAGGTTTACTGCACCAATAGATTTATATAGGTTTAGTGATCAGACACATTGGACGTCCAACTGAGGTAGAGGCTATAATTTTCTACCAAGTAGATCCCAAAGCTCAGTATCGATGTCAGTAACATGGCTGCCTAGGTCGCAATGGGAGGATAGAGTCTGCTACAGGTGTAGGCAGACATGACTTGTGATAAAGTATTGTTCAATTAGAGACGTAGGAGTAACCCAACCACCGAGGCAGAGTCAATAGGGCTCACTTAGACAACAGTTCAGTAACAACACTCGATGATGTGGACAAGCGTCCCAGGCAAGATCATCTACACCATCCAATAGAGCACGAGGTCGGCAACAGGCAACGGCAATATTTTATGCTATGAATCAGTTGGAGGTAGTAGTTAACCCCTGAGTTGTGATAGGTCAGATGGAATTATTTCATTCTGATATGCCTTCATCTTGTTTCATATCTATTTTGATTGATCCGGGTGCTACACATTCCTTTATCACTCAAGAAGTGATTCATGACTGCAATATAATTGCCAATCCTAGAATGGATAATATGTTATTAGAAACTTTGTTAGTTGGATCTGCAATGTTGCGGGAGATATGCTCTCCCTGTGTTCTTTCTTTCTCTAAAAATAGTATTCAGGTGGATCTTATACCACTTGAAATGCATGGGTTTTATATAATTCTTGGGATGGATACCTTAGAGAAGTATAAAGTTGTCTTGGATTGTGGTTCCAAGCAATCAATGTTTACACACAATGATAAGACATGGATTTTTAGGGGGATAGAAAGATTCTTCCAACCTGTCTAGTGTCAGCAATGGTAGCAGAAAAGCTGATGTGACAAGGATGCTTCACATTCTTCGCACATGTGGTAGATATCAGAATAAAGAGCCCTAGTCTTTCTGAAGTTCATGTTGTCAGGTAATTCAAGGATGCATTTCCTGAGGAATTTCTGGATGTTCCTCCACCCCGAGAGATTGATTTCAAGATTAATCTTGTTTTGGGTACGCAACCCATAGCCCAACCACCTTATAGGATGGCACCAATGGAGATGGAAGAACTCAAGAAACAGTTACAGGAGTTACTTGAGAAGGGTTTCATATGACCGAGTACTTCACCGTGGGGTGCTCCAGTTCTTTTTGTTAAAAAGAAAGACGGGTCTATGAGACTATTCATAGATTATAGGCAGCTTAACAAGGTGACTATTAAGAACAAATATCCTCTACCAAGGATAGATGATCTATTTGACCAGTTGTGTGGTGCAATAATGTTTTCTAAGATAGACCTAAGATTAGGATATCATCAGTTATGCATCAAGGAGAGTGACATACCTAAGTCGGCCTTTAAGACGAGGTATGGTCAGTATGAGTTTGTAGTTATGTCGTTTGGACTAACTAATGCACCAACTGCATTCATGGAGTTGATGTATAGAATCTTTTGGCCATTCCTTGATCAGTTTGTAGTGGTTTTCATAGACGACATCTTGATTTACAGTAGAGACAAACAACAACATGAACAACACCTTTGTCAAGCCTTGACTTTGTTGAGACAACATAAGTTATATGCTAAGTTTAGCAAGTGCAAATCTTGGTTATCAGAAGTATCTTTTCTTGGACATGCTATATCTGCTTCAGGTATTTGTGTTGATCCTAAGAAAGTAGAGTCTGTTGTGGAGTGGGAACAACCCAAAACATTGACTGAGATTCGAAGTTTTCTAGGTTTGGCTGGATACTATAGAAGGTTTATCAAAGATTTTAGTTATGTAGCATTACCCTTAACCAGGTTGACTAGGAAAGAAGTTTCTTTTGTTTGGAATGATAAGTGTCAGTATTCTTTTTAGTTGTTGAAAGAAAGGTTGACTAGTGCACCTGTGTTAGTTTTACCTGAGCAGGGAAAGGGATACATTGTTTTCTGTGACGCTTCCAAGAATGGTTTAGGCTGTGTGTTGATGTAGAATGATCATGTAGTTTTTAATTTTCTTCACGACAACTTAAGAAACATGAGGATAATTATCTGAAACATGATCTAAAATTAGATGAAGTGGTTCACACATTGAAAATCTGGAGGCATTATCTCTATGGAGAAACGTGTCAGATTTTCACAGATCATAAAAACTTAAAATACATTTTCTCACAGCACGAGATGAATATGAGACAACGTCGCTGGATGGAATTAATAAAGAACTATGATTGTACAATTGATTATCATCCAGGGATATCCAATATAGTGGTAGATGCACTCAGTAGAAAATCCTCGACTACACGCATAGATAATGCACAATTGAATTCTTTAGTGTGTTGTAATTGGGATATGCTTGTCTCTTTGAGACAGATGAATGTGGAGTTAGAAGTATCTTTATTAGCAGGTTTATTAGCTAAGATGCATGTGAAACCTACTCTGAAAGAATAGATTAAAGAGGCACAACATGTTGATACTGTGATTCAGCAGATTAGATCAGAAATGGGCAGTGAGAAATGGGACCATTTCCATGAGTCAGAAGACAGAATAGTCTGTTACCATGGTAGGATGATAGTTCCTGATAGTAATAACTTAAGAAAGTCAGTTATGGAGGAAGCTCACTCATTCATGTATGCAATGCATCCAGGGAGCACTAAAATGTATCATAACTTAAAAGATATATATTGGTGGCCCGGTTCGAAGAAAGATGTAGCATCATTTGTTATGCAGTGTCTGGTGTGTCAGTAGGTTAAAGCAGAACACCAGAAGCCTGTAGGAACATTACAACCCCTACCTATACCTCAGTGGAAATGGGATCACATGATAATGGACTTTGTGGTTGGTCTACCTAGGACAACCAAAAGTCATGATTCCATTTGGGTGATAGTTGATAGGTTGACTAAGACAACACATTTTCTTCCTATCAAAACAACCTACACTATTGAGAATCTTACACATATTTACATAGATGAGATAGTGTGGTTGCACGGAGTCCCAGCTACGATTTTGTCTGATAGAGGTCCCCAATTTACAAGTCAGTTTTGGGATCGACTACATAAAGCCCTGGGTACGTAGTTGAAATTTAATACAACTTTTTACCCTCAGACGGATGGACAGTCTGAAAGGACTATACAAACTGTGGAGGACTTACTTAGAGCATGTGTTCTTCAATTTGTAGGAAGTTGGGACTTACATTTGAGTTTGATAGAGTTTTCTTATAATAATAGTTATCAGGCTAGTATTGATATGGCACCATATGAAGCCTTATCTGGTAGACGTTGTAGATTGCCGTTATGCTGGTTTGAAACCAGAGAATACCAACTTTTGGGTCCTGAATTAGTACAACAGACAACTGAAAAGATTAAAGTTATACAACAACAGTTGAAGGTGACACAAGATAGGCAGAAGTCTTATGTTGATAAACATCATAGACCTTTAGAATTCCAAGTTGGAGACATAGTGTATCTCATAGTCTCTCCTTGGAAAGGTGTTCTCAGATTTAGGAAGAAGGGTAAGTTAGCTCCTAGATATATGGGACCTTACCCAGTGATAGCACAGATCAAAAAGGTAGCTTATAGGTTGGAATTGCCACCTGAGCTACATAGACTACATCCAATATTTCATGTGTCTATGCTGAGAACATGTCATCTCGATATAGAGATGGTGTTGCAACCTATAGAGGTTGAATTGAATGAAGATATATCCTACGTGGAAGGTCCTATAATGATTCTTGACAGAAGAGTCAAGAAGTTGAAGAAGAAAGGCATAGTGTAACGACCCCGCCTCCCGGTAACCCCCAATTAAGGGAGACCCGAAGGTCAGAGCCGTTATTCAATTAACAGGATCAAAGGTTCAACAAATAATCAATAATAATTATGAAATTCTACTAACTAACTGGAATTTGGTATAAAAATTAAAACTTTACTTACCTTTGAAAACTTTGGAAATCTATATATCCAAAGCTTGAATTATTCTATCTAATCCTCATTGCACTTTATTTCTCATTTCCACAATGTGACACTTTACTGTTTGTTCTTTCAATTCCTTTCCTAATAAAGAAATATCTAATAGATCTTTTCTTTTCTTATTGCTTTATCTTTGCAATTTTGGACTCCTTGGGACCCAAGGAACCCAAGAGGTACGAAATCCAACTTTGGATTATACTCTTTTTCCTTATAGAGGTTTCCACATCTTTCTTTTCTCACAAATTTAATTATTCATCTATTAATTGATTTTTTTGTTATCGGACCCAATAGCCAATAAACCCCACAACACAATCATCAAGGCTATTGTAAACAAAATCCAAATATCATTATTTGTTCAAATATCTTTAATGTGAGAAATTATATTTCTCGCCAAATGAACCCAAAATTTGGGGTTGTAACATCCTTCCCCTCTTATGAGAATTTTGCCCTCAAAATTCTATCAAGCAAACAAACAAACAGGATAAGCCTTTCATGTGTCCATCATGGCTCTTATGTGGCTCCACCCTTTCCATGGTGCTTCCCAAGAACTTTCATCATCTCATTTTCTTCCATCTGAGTTCTTTCTTACCTTGTTATATCGTACCCTCATAGGTGACTCAGGACATTCCAGCCTCAAAAGCTGAATAGGTTCAGGGCTCAGCACATGGCTTGGGTACCTCACATAGTGCTCTAGATCGGACTCATGCAACACATCATTTTATCCTGAGGGGTAAGGTTAAACACAACCATCTCCACCAATCCATCTCTAATGGACCCATATATCGGGGACTCAGCTTTCTCAGCTGTAGCTTAGAGGGGTCGGATTTTCACATCACATATTCTCCCACAGTGAACTGCATATCAGTCTGCTTTGCATTAGCTCGTGACTCATGTCACCACTGGGCTCTCTTTCTCAGCCATTGCATGATCAAAGCGACTTCATCTGCACACACTTGTGGTTCTTTTCTGACCTTCACGAGGCCTCCTTCACCAACATCATCATAAGGAAGTGGCGACCGACACAACCTCCCTATAGAACTTCTTGCATCCCGATAAAGACTATGGTGGGTAACATCACATATTAAGAATTGTCTCTATGTATCACCCTAAATGATCACACATGCTCTCATCAGACCCTCTAGTCCGGATCATACTATCCATTAGTATGGGGTGATAAACTGTACAAATACTGAGCTCTTCATGTATCTACTTCCACCTCATGGAAGTGAACCTTTAGGTCACATCAAGAACTTTTGAATTTGCATCATGGTGTAGTTGAACCATCTCTTTTCATATGTAGTTCAACCAGATCTATCCCTTGACAGAACTCTTCCTTTCTCATGTCATCTAGGTAATATCATCTACCATAACCCATATTGTATCTTGACCTTCTTGGTCTAGGAGAAACTCACAACATCCATAATGATGAACTCCCATTCCCTATCGGGAACTCTTTATACTTTATATCCATGCACCGGGTTAATGGTGTTCATCCTTCACCTCCTGGCTTGCATGGCCACATGCTACATGCAACTTTGTTTTAAGCATCCAGAATGCTACCATCACTTACTATCTTTGTAGTACCAAGGTATATCATGTCCTCCTGTATTGTTATGATTCCTCAAGCTTGATACCTCGGAAACCCTAAACCACTCTCAAAAGGGTTTTATTACCTTCCTATCCAAAGAAGTGTATATGAGGTTCTATCACCATCCTTTTACTACATCAATCCATTAACTTGTTCAACATATCTTGTTACCTATGTGTGTTAGCCAAAACACATCCTCTTTCCAAACATAGGGTTAGTCGAACAACCTCAACTTCTTCTAGCTTCCAGCTAAACTAGGCACTATATCTCAACCAGAGCATTCATTACCACTTCTTAGGTGTTAGGTAACATACACCTCCATGTATGATCATCTCATCTCAAACTCTAAGCTTGTCTTCATCAGGAAACTCTGAGCTCATCCTAATGGTGATCAAACTCAACCTTGTTTCACTTGCAAATTCCACATAGCTCATGCTAAAACATCCTTATAAGATGACTACCTTATTTCTCTTGGTGTTTGTAATCCTTGTATTATTCTTTCCACAAAGGTATGTTATCATCTCTATCCTCATACCTTGTAGCAATGTTCCAACTTACATCATCTTTATCCTTGGTGTATGGCATGCGTACTATCCTATCTCTCACTCCCATAACAAGAAGAAATAAACATTTGGCGGCCGTACAAATACAAAGTTCTTCCCATTCTAGGAGCAGAGATGCTACATCCCACCTTGCCAGTACACCTTTAAAACTAAGTTGAAACGTGCAACTTATGTCTCTACTTCTCAGTCATCTTGACATCAAAGTTAGTTTCATGGAAAACTGGTCTCGAACCTACTTAGGTCACCACACAATCCTTGGTCATCTCCTCTAGGTCTGTAGGGTGTCGACACTTTTTGGGGTCATCCCTTTTCCCTTATGCATCCAGAGAGTGCCCTACTCATCTGCCCTTTGGGTCCCATGAGTTCATGAAGGTGATCAATCTCCTAACCCATGGCCCTCAGACAATGATAGCTGTTACCTCCCGACCCTATGGTTATGTGCATCTAGGGAATTAGGCAACTCCTTCTTCCATCGGTCTTATCCCTTCCTGACCCTAGGACAGACTTAGGATTCTCTTATAGTACATGTTCAACTTAGAAACTTACCCAAGCATTCATCATCTCTCTCTGCATTCTCGTCTGACTTTCATCCCTTCATAGGGGTCAAGGCAACCTGCCTACGTTGGTCAGGCCCCATACCAGTTACCTCTATGGTAACACATCCACATGCCCTTAGAGATGGTTATCTATGGGCCTATAGGTTCATTCTCATTACATGTACTTTACACTTAGCTTCTTAAGATCCTAATGGACTTCTTTAGGTTACCTCAAAATCAGCAAAACTGGTATACACCCTACCAAAGGGTCCCTCCCTCTCCCAGGATGGGAGGAAACTACAACTCTTGACAACAAGGTCACAAACATCCTTAGGGTTTATATTCAGATGAGCATGCTTAACCCAGTAGCTACTAGGGTACAAGTAGACCACCTATTAAACCATGCTAGGTCATACCTGTTCTCTTTCCTCAACATTAGATCAACTTAGGTGTGAAGGGTCCATCAAACATACCCTTAACTTAAGGGGTTTCCTTTACCTCTACACATGAGGAGCACCATGCCCGAAACTATAGAGACTCAAATCTCATCAAGAGCATCAGATACACTGCTTCCCCTCTTAGGCCTAGGGACCCTAGGTTCTCCTCTGGATATCCAACTGCATGCTCAAACTCTTAACCACGAATCAAACATGTCCAAGGTATGTCATGTACTCCCATGATCCTTTTATATGAGCAATACCTCGGAGTCGAGTCCTCTTCAGGGACAACCAACTAGGTATAAAGCCTCACAACCGATTACTTAACCCCCCCAGGGTCTAAAGCACTCTTCATCTCATCCAATAGGTAATCACGTATACCCTAGGTATCAGAAGCATCATCCTCCCTCTAAGGTTTGGTTCCTCTAAAGGCAACCAAGATATCATCAGCCTTCATAGGGCAACCACTATCATCCAATTAGGTTACATCATCCTCTACTATCCATTGTTCCTAAGTCTCGGAACCTAAGCCTCCAACCTTCTTGCTTGAGTCCTGCTTTCCTTTCTAGAACTAACTCTACATCCAACCTTACTACCAGATGTCCTTTCTCCATGAAGGATCGATCTTTACTAGCATACCTTCACATGGGTGAAGCATATGCTCAAAATCATTCATAGCCCTTTATGCTAATTCCATGATCCCTTAATCAGGGTTTCATCAAGCTATACCCTACTTGCCTAAGCTCATAGGGTAACTATAGGTTCTCTTCTAACCTCATCCATGAAGGATCTATCCTTCTCTCTAGCATGCATGACCCTCTCCAGGGTTGGTCGCCAAAGGTACTAGGTCATCTACCCTTTTATGGCATCCCAAAGGCATGTCCAACCAAACACTCGGTCAACCATGACATCTAACTCATCATGTCATCTCTCTCTCTAACCTCCACTTAGGGTTAGGGTTACCATCATCCTCAAAGGATGTGCTAGGTCTCTACCTTTAATGGAGGTCTCTACCTCCCAGACTAACCCTCTCTACTCATCCTCCTAATAAGAGATCTATCCTCAGGCCTCTCCTGAGGGCGATTACAACTTGTATCATACGACCTAAGCATATATCTATTCTTTAGTTTGCGCTTAATCTATTAAGCTTA
This sequence comes from Alisma plantago-aquatica, assembly GCA_963693085.1. Classification (NCBI taxonomy): domain Eukaryota; kingdom Viridiplantae; phylum Streptophyta; class Magnoliopsida; order Alismatales; family Alismataceae; genus Alisma; species Alisma plantago-aquatica. The sequence continues at coordinate 444,452,288 of OY856412.1, read as the reverse complement.
TGTCCATGACATCTTATTTACATGCTTTTCATTAATTTGGTGGAGGATTCCTTAGACCTTATTAACCTTACCCATACCTCAAGCGGGTGAGCAGAAGAGAGAAAACCCTAATCCTTAAGGTCCTTAATAGAATTTGAGTTGAGAAGGGATGAAAAAGATGAGAGAGTCCTAAAGGTATCTTATTTCGAGTCATACCCTAAGACATCGGCCAGGCAGTCATACAATCTGGGAGTCCTCGTATTCCGACTAGCGGTGCGGAGGAAAATATTGCGAGCCCCCGAACGTGATCCTTTTCTAGACACCTCAGTCTTTCGGACAATCCTCTAATAACTCCCTTGGTTTCTACAGAATTTGTAAAATTTAATAATTATTAAAGATTAAGTGAGGAACCTACGCTCTGATACCAATTGTAATGACCCCGCCTCCCGGTAACCCCCAATTAAGGGAGACCCGAAGGTCAGAGCCGTTATTCAATTAATAGGATCAAAGGTTCAACAAATAATCAATAATAATTATGAAATTCTACTAACTAACTGAAATTTGGTATAAAAATTAAAACTTTACTTACCTTTGAAAACTTTGGAAATCTATCTATCCAGAGCTTGAATTATTCTATCTAATCCTCCTTGCACTTTATTTCTCATTTCCACAACGTGACACTTTACTGTTTGTTCTTTCAATTCCTTTCGTAATAAAGAAATATCTAATAGATCTTTTCTTTTCTTATTGCTTTATCTTTGCAATTTTGGACTCCTTGGGACCCAAGGAACCCAAGAGGTACGAAATCCAACTTTGGATTATACTCTTTTTCCTTCTAGAGGTTTCCACATCTTTATTTTCTCACAAATTCAATTATTCATCTATTAATTGAATTTCTTGTTATCGGGCCCAATAGCCAATAAAGCCCACAACACAACCATCAAGGCTATTGTAAACAAAATCCAAATATCATTATTTGTTCAAATATCTTTAATGTGAGAAATTATATTTCTCGCCAAATGAACCCAAAATTTGGGGTTGTAACACATAGTTCTTGTGAAAGTTCTCTGGCATGATCATGGCATTGAAGAAGCCACATGGGAGTGAGAGGAAGAGATGAGAAGGAAGTACCCTTCTCTTTTCTCTTCATATTTTGGGGACAAAATCCCTTTTTAGGGGTTGATAATTGTAACGCCCCTGATCTGGGTTATGGCCTAACCCTAGAATTTTTGCTTAAAGTAAGTTACTTACAAACTTGTTCTAATCTTTTGAAAGGTAATTAAGGCCCTTTGTGAAGTTTATTCTCAAATTGAGCTTATATGCAAACTATGTGTGCATTATATGATAATTTGAGTGTAAAGTGCAATTTACCCAATATGAGGGGTTATATTGCAATTGTCACATGTTGAATGTATTCTAAGTGTTTTAACATAATGGGAAAGAGAATTATGCTAAGTGATGGCTTGTGGAAAGCCTAAATTCTAAGTGAAGAACTTGTTGAAAAATGCTAAGTGCTTGGTGCATCAATTATGGTGCAAATTGTAATATATTCAAAATGTAGGGTTGATGTGTAAATTACCACCTCTAGATTGTCTCTACCCCTTCCTAGTACCATTTAGAGGATAGAGATATAAGGATACACTATGTTTGAAACATCCTAGAGTGATGGCACTCTTAGTAATGAAAAGACCAAGAAAATGCATAAGTTGAAAGCTATATATATATGAGCTATATCGAGTTGTGGACTTAGAATGGGAGTCCCTATCAGCCATGGAGCCATAAAGGGAGTATCCTATCGGTTTTTGGAGTTTTGGCTTTGCCCATGACGGGCAAGGCACTTCAAAGAAGTGATATGTATCGACTTGCAAAAAGATTGAGTTGAATTTAATAATGTAGTGAGTGGAAGAAGATAACCAAAGAGACGACCCTTATCCCTTGCATTATCCTTGAAATTTATTTTTTCATGGAAATATAAAGATAGGATGCATGCAAATACATGTGTCGACCATGCATGGTTATGTGGCACTTAGTAGCTTAAGATAATGACACATTTTACACTCTTTTCCACAAATCCCAAGTATAAATACCCTACCCTTCACTTGTGAGTAGAATTTTCAAAATCTTGTTATCAACCTTCCCTTTCATATCATGCATACCACTCTTGTATCGTGCATGAGTGAGGAGTGTTGAGTAGAAGAGCCTGGTATTGGCCAAAGACAAAGGATATCGGCCAAATAGGTCATAGCAACCTAGTAAGGTGATATCGGCCATTGTGAGTAGAGATATCGTGCAAAAGCTAGGAGCTCAACTCTTGAATCTTAGAGAAGCTCATCTTCAAGCTTGGAACGTGAAGAGATAGAGCTTGGAGCTTGGAAGTTGCTTTAGAGGTAGGTTATATAACTTGAACCCATCTATATTATTATCCATTTTTCAATATTGTTGAACTTGTTGATTACGTTCAAATTTGGATTTCCTTTGATTAATTGATATATTTATAAGAAGTTAGGAGTGTTGTCCATGGTTTAGAACAACAAAACAAAGGTTTTGAGGTTGATGATGATGACATCATCATGGTACAACCCGATATTGGTTGAAGTTCCTTGATATCCGATATGGAACCCAAGATGGTGGTTCACCCGATATAAAAGTGGGTGACACCCCATACACAATATAGGGTATGTCCTATGGACGATAAAGGAGATGCCTACTAGCACCTTATACACTGTACAAGGTTAAATCTATACCCTTTACATGATATGGGCAAAACCCGAGATGAAGAAATGGAAACCCGATATGCTTTGAAATTCAATTGCCTTTGAAACCCGACATACCCTACTACCTTGTGATGGGTTGAAGAGCAACTAAGTATCTATCTTGTCGTGTAATTATAATGAAAGAACTGAACCTTGAAAGTATAAAGAGGTTATGAGTTTAAGAGTTTATCTAATATAGGTAATCTGATATGATACCCAACATATAAATTGATATGGTAATGCAAGATGGAAAACCGATATGGTAATCCAAGATGGAAAACCGATATGGTAATTCAAGATGGAAAATCAATATGACAATCTAAGGTAAAGAAACCGAAATGATATTATCTCTACACTACTTAAACGATACATGGTAAAGAAATACATGATATGCCCGATATGGTATACTCTTGTACACGATATGAGAATCCAATATATCTCTATACCCGATATGAGGTCAAGAGTCTAACCCATACACGGTATGAGGTTGACTTGAGATGACAAAAGCTAAAGTGATAGCTAACTCGACATGGCTACATGAGATGGTGTTAGGGGATATACCCTAAACCCGATATGATGGTGTGGTTTCACCACATGACTAATATAGATACATAATATGATGAAAGGATAACATTATATACCATGATACCCAATATGGTAGGCATGATCCAATTCTATAGATTTGTCTAAGTGATGTATGTTGTATGATTAATACAACATTGAGATACAATGAGTTTAATTCAATTTTATAATGATGAAGCTAATAGACCTTAAGAGGTGAATTAAGTAATCAACATCCTAGTGAGGATGAGAGAGAAATTAAGATTGAAAAGTTAATTATGTAATGAACATACGTTGATAATCCCATTATGAATGGAGTATGATTTGGGGTTTAATCTTTTATGATGATCTTGAAACCCTAATTGAATAGTAAAGGTAAATCATAACCCTAAGAATGGGTGATGAGATGGTTTGCTACCCTAATCAGTTGTTAAAGGGAAACCCGAATTCTAACTCATGGAAAGAACATGTTTCTTTTGTATTACAAGGTTATGACATGTATGTGATATTGTGATTAGTATGATAAATTAATTATGCATGTTTCATAAGGTAATGAGCATATCTAAGTAAGAGCTATGATGTTATATGATACATATTTAATGAGCTTTGTGAACTATGTGAATAAATACCTTGGTCTAATGACCTAGAGGTAATGGTTATCTGCTAAGTGGTGATAGTACTCAGTGATAAATTGAGGGTTAGAATACCCAAGAATGATGATGATAAGAGATTGAAATTCTAAGTGATCTATGTGTTTCAAAGAACATGAAAGTACTTGATAAACACATTTATTCTTTTCTTTGTAGCATCTGATATAATTCATGTCTGTAACTTAATTGATGCTAAAAGATACTAAAATGCACTTAATTAAGCAAGTTAAATATTATCATGTAGTTGCCCGGACCATAGATCCATTCAGTGTCAACATTTGTTGAATGTTGAAATGAGTTTTACTCAGTATGCATATTTTTGAATATGTAATCATTATACGAGGGTGCTGAGTGGACTCCCCAAACTAAATGAGGGTGCTCAGTGGACTCCCCAAATACACCAGGTTGCTCAGTGGACTTCCTGATGAAACTAATCCAGGATTGCTCAGTGGTCATCCTGATGACAAATAATCTAGGAAAGCTTAGTGGTCTTCTCCCGAAGAGAGTACATGCTATGACTATAACTCTATAGAGAAGATGTCGCTATACCCCAACATAGCTGATTGTAGCGGACACAAGATGTCTTGTTAAGTCTAAGTGGTCTCGTACTGACCGAGACATGTGAGGTCTTGACAGCCAACTTTTCCATTGACCTTGTATGGTACCAATTTCGACTTACTAGTGGTCGGTTGGAGTATGAGCGGTTTACCTCATCTCCTCTGGGCATAAGTGTGAATGTGAACATGTAATCAGTTGTGTAGCGTATTTGTTTAAAGATCGAATACGAAAAACATTGGTTGATGCCTTGCTACTTTCACACATCTTAGTAGATAGATGTTGTACATGTTATTCATATTCTTTTTAAAGAAAATAGATGACTTATAGTTGTGTTATCAATATTTATGCTTGGCACATTATATATACCTATTAGTTGCATAAAATATCCTCTGTTCAGTTTTATACTATTTCCTATGATAATAATATTGTTGGCAGAGAGTTATATCTCTTAGTGGTACAATAGTCTCACCCCGTGGGATCCACAATTTTTAGGTGGATGCGGACAAGGGACTAGGAACCGGACTGTAGTGGAAGAATCACATCAGCAAGGATAACAGTAGTAGCTCAGGTTGAGTTCACTGTCTGTCATGTCTTGTAGATATAAGTCCTATGTGTCTTCTCTGTACTCTTAGGTCATTAGGAGTTAGTTCTTAGTGGTTTTTATGAAAGACTTGAGATTTTGGTTTGCTTACCTCGAGGTTTATATGTTGTTGTTGTATTTAATAGAGTAAGGCATCTAGTACTTGTTACCCTTGAGGAGAGACGGTACACTGTTTGTAAAATATGAACCACATGTATATAAAGTTTTGGTTCTTCTTGTAAGAGTTTCCTGGAGAAGGATCTATTTGCAAAATGGTTTTAATTCTTAGTGATTTTTGTTAATTCCACTGCTTATGATTATTCCACGATTATTACTGGTGATGGCTTGATTTGTAATCGAGTCGTCACAAAGTTTTGGTATCAGAGCTTAAGGTTCGCTGAGTCTACAGAGACATATGATTAAGTTTGTTGAGTTAGTTATAGTGTCCACCAGTGTATCTTATAATAACTTCTCCTTATACAGGAGAAGAAGAAAGATTAAAAGATGGCTGGAGAGCATAAAGAACGTGTTACTGAGAGCAGTGTTGCTGCACTAGGAAATGGTGCAAGGGACCAGGCTAGAGAAGAATCAGTGCCTGAGAATCCCCAGCTTGACTAAATTCTGATAGAAAACCCCATTTTTCATGCTCTTTTTGGACAGATCATGAATACAATGATGCATATGGCTGATCGGATACCAACCCCAGCCCCTAGGACACCAGTTTCCAATGAGGGACATGGATATGGTAAGACCTTTGAACGGTTGCGCCGGGTAGGAGCCTCTGAATATGCTGGCACAACTGACCCAACATATGTAGATTCATGGCTTACTGAGATAGAGAAAGCCTTTAGGATCCTTGATATTCCAGAAGATGATAAGGTTAAGCATGCTGTATACCTTCTAAAAGGAAGTGATGGCCATTGGTAGGCCATCAAAGAAGAGAAAATACTGGGTGTTGAGATCGAATGTTAGGAATTTTGACAAGAGTTTGTCAGTAGATACTTTCCAAAGACTTATCTTGATGAGAAGATTTCGCCATTTGAGCAGATTAGGCAGAGACCGATGAAGGTTAGTGAGTATGAAACTAAGTTTATGGAGCTTCGACAGTTTTGTCCGCACATGGTCACCACAAACGATGAGAGAATTCAACATTTCGAGAAGGGTTTGAACGCTGAATTAACTATACTTGTATCTGCTTTATAGAATATAGAGAGGTTTGCAACCTTTGTGGAGTCAGTTAGGCGGATAGAGAGGTCTGTGACAGAGAAATAAGAGGTGAATAGTAGGAAAGTACCTACACAATTTTAGGGACAGAGGTTTGGCAATTTTAAGAAACCGAGGTTTACTACACCAGTAGAACCATAGAGGTTTAGTGCTCAGACACAGTGGACGTCCAACTGAGGTAGAGGCCATAGTTTTCCGCCAAGTGGAGCCCAAAGCTCGACATCGATGTCAGTAATAGGACCGCCTAGGTTGCAATGGGAGGATAGAGTCTGCTATAGGTATAGGCAGACAAGAAATGTGATAAAGGATTGTTCAGTTAGAGACGTGGGAGTAACCCAACCACTGAGGAAGAGTCAATAGGGCTCACTTAGACAACTGTTCAGTAACAACACTCAAGGACATGGACAAGCATCCCAAGAAGGATCATTTGCACCATACAATAGAGCACGAGGTCGACAACATGCAACGACAAGATTTTATGCTATGAATCAATCGGAGGTAGTAGTTAAACCCTGAGTTGTGAAAGGTCAGATGGAATTATTTCATTTTGATATGCCTTCATCCTGTTTCGTATCTGTTTTGATTGATCTGGGTGCTACACATTCATTTATCACTCAAGAAGTGATTCATGACTGCAATATAATTGCCAATCCTAGAATGGATAATCTGTTATTAGAAACTTTGTTAGTCGGATCTGCAATGTTGTGGGAGATATGCACTTCCTCTGTTCTTTCTTTCTCTAAACATAGCATTTAGGTGGATCTTATACCACTTGAAATGAATGGGTTTGATATAATTATCGGGATGGATACCTTAGAGAAGTATAAAGTTGTCTTGGATTGTGGTTCCAAGCAAGCAATGTTTATGCACGGTGATAAGACATGTGTTTTTCAGGGGGATAGAAAGATTCTTCCAACATGTATACTATCATCAATGGTAGAAGAAAAGCTGATGTGATAAGGATTCTTCACATTCTTAGCACATGTGGTAGATACCAGAATAAAGAGCCCTAGTCTTTTTGAAGTTCCTATTGTCAGGGAATTCGAGGATGTGTTTCCCGAGGAATTTCCAGATGTTCCTCCACCCCGAGAGATTGATTTCAAGATTAATCTTATTCTGGGTACGCAACCCATAGCCCAAACACCTTATAGGATGGAGCCAACGGAGATGGTAGAACTCAAGAAACAGTTACAGGAGTTACTTGAGAAGGGTTTCATATGACCGAGTACTTCTCCATGGGGTGCTCCAGTTCTTTTTGTTAAAAAGAAGGACGGGTCTATGAGACTATGCATAGATTATAGACAGCTTAACAAGGTGACTATTAAGAACAAATATCCTCTACCAAGGATAGATGATCTATTTTGACCAGTTGCATGGTGCAATAATGTTTTCTCAGATAGACCTAAGATTAGGATATCATCAGTTACGCATCAAGGAGAGTGACATACATAAGTCGGCATTTAAGACGAGGTATGGTCATTATGAGTTTGTAGTTATGTCGTTTGGACTAACTAATGCACCAGCTGCATTCATGGGGTTGATGAATAGAATCTTCCGGCCATTCCTTGATCAATTTGTAGTGGTTTTCATAGACGACATCTTGATTTACAGTAGAGACAAACAACGACATGAACAACACCTTTGTCAAGCCTTGACTTTGTTGAGATAACATAAGTTATATGCAAAGTTTAGCAAGTGCAAATTTTGGTTATCAGAAGTATCTTTTCTTGGACATGTTATATCTACTTCAAGTAATCATGTTGATCCTAAGAAAGTAGAGTCTGTTGTGGTGTGGGAACAACCCAAAATACCTATTGAGATTCAAAGTTTCCTAGGTTTGGCTGGATAATACAAAAGATTTATCAAAGATTTTAGTTCTATAGCATTACCCTTAACCAGGTTGACCAGGAAAGAAGTTCCTTTTTTCTGGAATGACAAGTGTCAATATTCTTTTTAGTTGTTGAAAGAAAGGTTGACTAGTGCACCTGTGTTAGTTTTACCTGAGCAAGGAAAGGGATACATTATTTTCTGTGATGCTTCCAAGAATGGTTTAGGCTGTGTGTTGATGTAGAATGATCATGTAGTTTCTTTTGCTTCATGACAACTTAAGAAACACAAGGAGAATTATCAGACACTTGATCTAGAATTAGCTGTAGTGGTTCACGCGTTGAATATCTAGAGGCATTATCTCTATGGAGAAACATGTCATATTTTCACAGATCATAAAAACTTAAAATACATTTTCTCACAACGTAAGCTGAATATGAGACAACGTCGTTGGATGGAATTAATTAAGGACTAAGATTGTACAATTGATTATCATCAAGGGAAAGGCAATATAGTGGCATATGCACTTAGTAGAAAATCCTCGACTCCACCCACAGATAATGCACAATTGAATTCTTTAGTGTGTTGTAAGCGGGATATGCTTGTCTCTTTGAGACAAATGAATGTGCAGTTAGAATTATCTTTATTAGCAGGGTTATTAGCTGAGATGCATGTGAAACCTACTCTGAAAGAATAGATTAAAGAGGCACAACAAGCTGATACTGTGATTCAGTAGATTATACCAGAAATGGGCAATGAGAAACAGGAAGGTTTCCATGAGTCAAAAGATAGAATAGTCTGTTACCATGGTAGGATGATAGTTCCTAATAGTAATAACTTAAGAAAGTTAGTTATGGAGGAACCTCACTCATCCATATATGCAATGCATCTAGGGAGCACTAAAATGTATCATAACTTAAAAGATATATATTGGTGGCCCAATTTGAAGAAAGATGTAGCAGATTTTGTTATACAGTGTCTGGTGTGTCAGCAACTTAAAGCAGCACACCAGAAGCATGTAGGAACATTACAACCCCTACCTATACCTCAGTGGAAATGGGATCACGTGACAATGGACTTTGTGGTTGGTCTACCTAGGAAAGCCAAAAGTCATGATTCCATTTGGGTGATAGTTGATAGGTTGACTAAGACACCACATTTTCTTCCTGTCAAAACAACCTACACCACTGAGAAGCTTGCATAGATTTACATAGATGAGATAGTGTGGTTGCATGGAGTCCCAGCTACGATTGTGTCTGATAGAGGTCCCCAATTTACAAGTTATTTTTGGGAACTACTACATAAATCCCTGGGTATGCAGTTGAAATTTTGGTACAACTTTTCACCCTAAGACGGATGGACAGTCTGAAAGGACTATACAAACTTTGGAGGACCTGCTTAGAGCATGTGTTCTTCAATTTGTAGGAAGTTGGGACTTACATGTGAGTTTGATAGAGTTTGCTTATAATAATAGTTATCAGGCTAGTATTGATATGACACCATATGAAGCCTTATATGACAGACGTTGTAGATCGCCGTTATACTAGTTTGAAACCAGAGAATACCAACTTCTGGGTCTTGAATTAGTGCAACAGGCAACTGAAAAAATTAAAGTTATACAAGAACAGTTGAAGGCGGCACAAGATAGACATAAGTGTTATGTTGATAAACGTCATAGACCTTTAGAATTCCAAGTTGGAGAAAGAGTGTATCTTAAAGTCTCTCCTTGGAAAGGTGTTCTCAGATTTGGGAAGAAGGGTAAGTCAGCTCCTAGATTTATGGGACCTTACCCTTACCCAGTGATAGTACAAATAGAAAAGGTAGCTTATAGGTTGGAATTGCCACTTGAACTACATAGACTACATCCAATGTTTGAGTCTATGCTGAGAAAATGCCATCCCAATACAGAGATGGTGTTGCAACATGTAGAGGTTGAATTGAATGAAGATATATCCTATGTGGAAGGTCCTATAATGATTCTTGATAAAGAGTCAAGAAGTTGAAGAAGAAAGACATAGTTCTTGTGAAAGTTCTCTAGCATCATCGTGGCATTGAAGAAGCCACATGGGAGTTAGAGGAAGAGATGAGGAGGAAGTACCCTTATCTTTTCTCTTCAAATTTCGGGGACGAAATCCCTTTTTAGGGGTTGATAATTGTAACACCCCTGACCTGGGTTATGGCCTAACCCTAGAAGTTTTTCTTAAAGTAAGTTACTTACAAACGTTTTCTAATCTTTTGAAAAGTAATTAAGGCCCTTTGTGAAGTTTATTCTCAAATTGAGCTTATATGCAAACTATGTGCACATTATATGATAGTCTGAGTGTGAAGTGCAATTTACCCAAGATGAAGGGTTATATTGTAAATGTCACATGTTGAATGTATTCTAAGTGTTTTAACATCATGGGAAAGATAATGATGCTAAGTGATGGCTTGTCCAAAGCCTAAATTCAAAGTGAAGAACTTGTTGAAATGTGCTATGTCTTGGTGCAACAATTATGGTGCAAATTGTAATATATTCAAAATGTAGGGTTGATGTGTAAATTACCACCTCTAGATTCTCTCTACCACTTCCTAGTATCATTTAGAGGAGAGGTAAAGAGGAGACACTATGTTTGAATTATCCTAGATTGATGGCACTCTTAGTAATGAAAAGACCAAGAAAATGCATAAGTTGAAAGCTATATATATCAGCTATATCGAGTTGTGGACTTAGAATGGGAGTCCCTATCGGCCATGGAGCCATAAAGGGAGTCTCCTATCAGTTTGTGGAGTTTTGGCTTTACCCATGATAGGCAACGGACTCAAAGAAGTGATATGTATCGACTTGCAAAAAGATTGAGTTAAATTTAATAATGTAGTGAGTGGAAGAAGATAACCAAAGAGATGACCCTTATCCCTTGCATTATCCTTGAACTTTTATTTTTGCATGGAAAGATAAAGATAGGATGCATGCAAATACATGTGTCGACCATGCATGGTTATGTGGCACTTAGTAGCTTAAGATAATGACACCTTTTGCACTCTTTTCCATAAATCCCAAGTATAAATACCCTACACTTCACTTGTTAGTAGAATTTTCAAAAAATTTTATCAACCTTCCCTTTCATATCATGCATACCACTCTTGTATCATGCATGCGTGAGGATTGTTGAGTAGAAGAGCCTAGTATCGTCCAAAGATAAAGGATATCAACCAAATAGGTCATAGCAACCTAGTAAGGTGATATCGGCCATTGTGAGTAGAGATATCATGCAAAAGCTAGGAACTCAACTCTTGGATCTTAGAGAATCTCATATTCAAGCTTGGAACGTGAAGAGTTAGAGCTTGGAGCTTGGAAGTTTCTTTAGAGGCGGGTTATATAACTTGAACCCATCTATGTTATTATCCATTTTTTCAATATTGTTGATCTTGTTGATTATGTTCAAATTCGGATTTCCTTTGTTTAATTGATATATCAATAAGAAGTTAGGACTGTTGTCCATGGTTTAGAATAGCAAAAAAAAAGGTTTTGAGGTTGATGATGATGACATCATCATGGTACAACATGATATGGGTTGAAGTACCTTGAAATCTGATATGGAACCCAAGATGGTGGTTCACCCGATATAAAAGTGGGTGACACCCCATACACGATATAAGGTATGTCCTATGGATGATAGAGGAGATACCTACTATCACCTTATACACAATACAAGGTTAAAGCTATACCCTTTACATGATATGGGTGAAACCCTAGATGAAGAAATGGAAACCTGATATGCTTTGAAATCTGATTGCCTTTGAACCCCGACATACCCTACTACCTTGTGATGGGTTGAAGAGAAACTAAGTATATATCTTGTCGTGTAATTATAATGAAAGAACTGAAACTTAAAAGTATAAAGAGGTAATGAGTTTAAGGGTTTATCTAATATAGGTAACCCGATATGATACCCAACATATAAATTGATATGGTAATCCAAGAAGGAAAATCGATATGGTAATCCAAGATGGAAAACCAATATGGTAATCTAAGATGGAAAACTGATATGGTAATTCAAGATGGAAAATCAATATGAAAATCTAAGGTAAGAAACCAATATGATATTATCTCTACACTACTTGAACGATACATGGTAAAGCAATACATGATATGCCTGATATGGTGTACTCTTGTACACGATATGAGAATCCAATATATCTCTATACCCGATATGAGGTCAAGAGTCTAACCCATACATGATATGAGGTTGAATTGAGATGATAAAGGATAAAGTGATAGCTAACGCGACATGGCTACATGAGATGGTGTTAGGGAATATACCCTAAACCCGATATGATGGTGTGGTTTCACCACATGACTAATATAGATACATAATATGATGAAAGGATAACATTATATACCATGATACTCAAAATGGTAGGCATGCTCCAATTCTATAGATTTGTCTAAGTGATGTATGTTGTATGATTAATACAACATTGAGATACAATGAGTTTAATTCAATTTGATAATGATGAAGCTAATAGACCTTAAGAAGTGAATTAAGCTATCAACATCCTAGTGAGGATGAGAGAGAAATTAAGATTGAAAAGTTAATTATGTAATGAACATATGTTTATACTCCCATTATGAATGGAGTATGATTTGGGGTTTAATCTTTCATGATGAGATCTTGAAACCCTAATTGAATAGTAAAGGTAAATCATAACCCTAGGAATAGGCGATGAGATGGTTTGCTACCCTAATCAGTTGTTAAAGGGAAACCCTAATTCTAATTCATGGAAAGAATATGTTTCTTTTGTATTACATGGTTATGACATGTATGTGATATTGTGATTAGTATGATATATTAATAATGCAGATATCATAAGGTAATGAGCATAGCTAAGTAAGAGCTATGATGTTATATGATACAGATTCAATGAGCTACGTGAACTATGTAAATAAATACCTTGGTTTGATGACCTAGAGGTAATGGTTATCTGCTAAGTGGTGATTGTACTCAGTGATAAATTGAGGGTTAGATTACCCAAGCATGATGATGATAAGAGATTGATATTCTAAGTGATCTATGTGTTTCAAAGAACATGAAAGTACTTGATAAACTCATTTATGCTTTTCTTTGTAGCATCTGATATAATTATTGTATGTAACTTGATTGATGCTAAAAGATACTGATATGCACTTAATTTAGCAAGTTAAATATTATCATGTAGTTGCCCGGACCATAGATCCTTTCAATGTCATCATTTGTTGAATGGTAAAATGAGTTTTACTCAATATGCATATTTTTGAATATGTAATCATTATACGAGGGTGCTTAATGGACTCCCCAAACTAAATGAGGGTGCTCAGTGGACTCCCCAAATACACCAGGTTGCTCAGTGGACTTCCTGATGAAACTAAACCTAGATTGCTCAGTGGTCATCCCGATGACAAATAATCTGGGAAAGCTTAGTAGTCTTCTCCCGAAGAGAGTACATGCTACAACTGTAACTGTATAGAGAAGATGCCGCTATAACCCAACATAGCTAATTGCAGTGGACACAAGATGTCCTGTTAAATCTAAGTGGTCTCATACTGACCGAGACAAGTGAGGTCTTGACAGCTGGCTCTGCCACAACACAAACATGTTCATATGGCATAATAAACTAAATAAAAATAGCCCTAACACTCCCCATCAAGATAGAGTATGGGTCAAACACATATCCAAATTGGACTAACAAGACTAAATTAGTAGATAAGATAAATATAAAGGTAAAAATGTCACCCCCGTACAAGACATTTCACTCCCCCTTAACATGACTCTCTGAAATTGATTTTATGATGTTATGTCCTACAGGCGGGAAATGTTTGAGCTTTGGAGCATGTATTTTTGAAGTATATTTGGAAACGCCACAACAAAAGCTCACCCCCATCAATATGGAGCAAACGATAACAATACCATGACTATGCCATCTTCACTGGAGAGGAATGTTGCAGTGATACAAGCACAATCAACACATCCTATTTACATAACACAATATAAATGTAGAGGCACAATGTCGATATAGTAGTGGAGGTATCGTTAAACCGTATGAGAAGTGTAGTCAACTACAATTAATGGAAAAGATACCAGACATACATAATGTGGCATGAACACAAACTAGACAAAGTGCGGATGACAACAATTGGATCCATCTAGAGTGTGAGTCTTGGGGGATTGATGGAATATAAGACATCGTCAAAGAAATCCCAAGTAGTTCACTAGAAGAACCATCTTGGCAGATGCAGCTTTAAGAAGCATGAATTAACTATCTCAATGAAGATAAAATCTAGATGAATCATTAGCTTTGTAGACACAAAATTTGCAGGCTAGAAATTGACGAGTTTTTGAGAAGTTCAATTTGAAGAAGCAACCATCTGTCTCATGAGAATGTAGCAAGAATGATCAACTGGAACATCATTAACACTAGAGGGAGCAAGAGGCTAGAATGAGCGCAACAAGCTCTATCCTGACATACATAATGCGATACGAATGTGAAAACCTTGATGCCAATAGTTCAACTGAGATCCTTGAACACATGAAAGAAAACAATGCCAACTAGAATGAAGTGCAAATAGGCAGCCCACATGCATGAAGAAACACAATGTCATTCAGAAAGAGATACACCACTGATGCATTGGAAGTACAAAAGAACACAATGTAATTGGGAAAGATACACCAATGAGGCATTGGAACCGCCATGCTTAATGCGAATGAAGCTCCACAAAAATATTGGAGGACAAATGTGATGAATAATAAGAATCTTTGTGGAGATCAAAATATCCTGGAGTGATAAATATCATCTCTATCAATATCTTTCTCCTCATACTTTCTCTCTCCTATATCCCCCCCAACACCAACTACAAAGTGATTGAGTAGTTGGTATTGAAAGAACAATACACCCTACATATAAGAATTGATGCAGACATGATTGTTGTTAGGGAAGGAATTTTTCGATGGAAAGGAACAAAAGTAATAAGAAACACAATTCCCTTTTTCTTTTGCTTTATAATTTTTCGATCGAAAAATTCCCTTTTTCTTGTGCTTTATAAATTAGCACAATGTCTTTTGCTTGCAATATGTTGTATATATAGCCGATAACACAAGACAATGTAACATAACCCGATCAGACATATTCAGATAAGGAATAAATGGATCTTTGTGCAATAAAAAAATATGGGAGCGGATCCCCCGCAGAATAGATTTGATTAGAGATTAAGTTGTTAATAATAAACATATTATGTTTAATAACAAATATTGAGGAAGTTAGGACCATTGATCAATGGACATATTATGTTTAGTAAAAAATATTGGTCCATGATGTTCCTAATCTTCGGGATCGGAGGGAAATGCATTGAGATTTTTACAGTTACCCTTGTTGCCGCTAATGAAGTAAGGTTTCTGGAGCATGATGACGGTAGGGATTGGACCTTATATTGTAGGTGCCTCCAACTGACGATGATGCTACACAATTGGACTAATAAACTTGATCCACGGGACTGCATAAGGTTTGCAGTTTCAAGCAACTCTCAAGATGACGTATAACACAGGCACAACGCTTCAGAGATGCGGAAAAGGCACTGTGCTCCATTCTCTGTTGTGCTGAAGACACCATGAGGATAGTGTAGACTTGGCCATGCTGGGCCTGTTGCGAGAGAGTACCTGTCTGGCTGCAGTGTTTGGTATTCAATGGTAAACAAATCTATGATGATCTCGGTCTATAAATTATCTCTAGAAAGTCTTGGAAAAAGAAAAATTAGACGTATATGACTTGGAGAGGCCGATCACAGTGGTAATGGCCGTCATAGATAGCACCGGCAAAAAAGATCAGATTCTTATAAAAGAAAAAGACAGGAGAGGACCATGGAGGCGGGTTGATACTGGACAGGTGGACCAAGAAGAGATGGTGGCCGCCTATAGACGGAGGCTTTCTCTTTTCTTCACTAGGTTAAGATCAATGTTTTGGGACCATGCGGAAAATAAAATGAGTGGCGGATGAGATATTTACTTATCAATAGAAAGAAAACTCATCTTCTATATATAGAAAAAGAGGCAAGTACAAGGAAAACAAACTAAAACTAATAGATTAAGACAAATAGTCCCATATAACATAATAAATCAAATAGCAATAATTCTAACACTTAGATTGCACCACCCACGAGAAATCCACTATTGGCACGACTTAACATACAAGTCTTAACTTAAGATTGCTAACTAATTAACTACCCCATTCTCCACTCACATTGCCAAATATGTCATGTTGGTATCCAAACAACATCCATATGTCTAAGGTGCTCAAGAGGGGGTATATGATAAAGATCCTTTGAATCCATGTAAAGTGGTTCTACAAGGGTAAACATGCTAAATAGATAAAGTAGAAGGAGTGAAATCTCAAGGGTTATGAATTCCAAATGTAACTATTGAGGTTTCTCTAGGATATCAAATTTTATGTTGGATACTACTATTTAATTGAAAAATTACCGCCAATACCTAGCCAATAGTTGTTGAGTACCTTCAAATTGCTAAATCAATCCAAGGTTAGATTCATATAAATCTGATGAGCTTGTTTATGCATTCATGGTATATAGCTACACAAAAAGGTTATATGGTGTTCCTGGCATTATTTATTACATTTTTCTTATTATATCTTTGTCTTAGACTATTTTATCTTATTTTTAGATTTTATTAACCAACTAAACTTGCTCAACTGGACTTACTGTATGACATTGGACTTATGGATTCCCCTTGACCAATCACGTTTTCCGTTTCTCGCATATAAGTAACTTTAAATAAAAATGCTTGTTAATGAAAAAATCATTTCTTTTAGCTATTACTAGTGGATAATATAGTTAGCTTATTTGTATAAGACTAAGTTAGGAATTTTCACCATTTATAGTCATATCACACAAATATGATAAATTCAATTGAAAACCATAATAATTAAATGAACTACCTTTAACTAATATTCATATGTAATCAACTATGTAACACATTTGAAAAGTAAATCCCATTGATTGGTTGTACTTGTAGATACATATATTGGGTTTACTTGAAGTCCCTCGTGTTTGATATTTTTTTGAAAGTCTAATAAATTACTAGATTATCCATCAAGCTAGAAACATTCAATATCATAATACTTAATCATTTGAACACTAGTATAGTGTCGAATCAAATGTCAAAATTTAAATGTTAATTGTTGCATTGAAGAAGAAAACCTTTGTTGATTGAACTAGAGGGAAGAATTGTAATACCTTCTTTCACCTCAAATTCACTTTATTGCAAATTTAAATCCAAGGTTTTCATTTAAACTAAACATAAAATTTAGCTCACAACAAACTCTTTATGGATAGGATAAGTCACCTCGTTGCCTTCCCTATCTGAATCTCATTATGAAAAGAAAAAAATGAAGAAGTTAAAATAACCAAAATACTAGTTAGGGGCATAGAAAATTTGAAAGAATAACTACTAACTAACCATATATCTAGGATATGAATTGTAACAAAAAGTAACTGATAGAATACCTTGTTTGTGTAAATCCTAAAAATGGACTCCAATTTGCCTCTTGAGGTTTTAGATCGTAAATAGTTCATTGCACAATTTTCAAGAATACATTGATTTCATCCCAAAAGCAACATACAAATATTCATTTCTTATGTTTGAAATGATTGATTAATCAAACTAGCAAATATTCTAGCATCTGGTGCAAAAATGACGAACTTCTCATGCTCCCCTTGATAATCATGTAGCTTGACATACACCTACTCTTCCATTACACATGGATCAACTGCCAATCACAAATTCATAAAGAAAATAAACATAAAAAAACCGATGATTTATTGTTAAGAAAAGATTTGGGAAATAAAAGAGACAAAGGATTCAACCAACAAAAGAGGAACATGAAAGGACAATGATATCTCTCCCATAATCCAAATAGACGATTTTGATCGAGAAAATAACATTTTCGAAAAATGTTTATCTTGCTAAGATATGAAACATGCAACATTGTGTCATAACATGACATAAAATCAAAAGAAAAAATTGTTTGAAATATAAAATAGGTAAATATAAAGTTGTATAGCTAAGTTTGATACAATAATGTGAAGTATCCAAACTTGATACAGGTATCCATGCCCAATACCATGTGTATAAAAACATGGTAGATGTAGTCATGGCTAAAACCAACACATAATGATAAGGAATATGATCATGGAAAGCCCATGGAGATAGTACCCTCATATAAGTAAGCCCATGGAGACAATACCCCAATGTAAGTTTAACTACACTACATTTAATTCAAAATATTACTAAATTGAGCACAACAAATGGTTTATGTCACTGATTCAATCTCACTATAACACATGAAGTAATATTTCAAGAATAGAGATATTCAATCTAGACATCAAATGATCAACAATTAGTTGGAAAACCACATAAATAGGTTATTAAATATAAGAGGGGTAATAACTAATGAATTATTTTCACTACTCATATTTAACACTCCTCATGATGGTAGGGATAAATATACCACAGTATGGGGAAGCACATAATGTGAAAGGCGAATGCCCAAATTTTCAATCACATTGACATAAATTTATTTGGGGTGCAAAGAACCCTAAATAATCTAATACCAACCATTAACCATTCATTCACCTATTTCCTAAGTATTGATTTTGATGAACATTATATTAAAAATATGCATTTTTATTTTCCTACAATTATAATTATAATATATGGCCTCGATTTTTATCTTATGTGTAAGACATTATTTAGACTTGTTATAGAAGTATCCAAATTTTAAATTTATTATTTATCACAATGTAGACTTTGAGAATCAATTTCCATTTTCATTTATAAGATAGAATAAGCCCAAAAAATTTCAATATTCCTCTCTTATAGAGCATAAGCTTAAGCTTCTACCTAGATTGGGATCAATGTAGTAAAAATCCATTAGATAAAATAACGATCCCTTGATCTCATTACCTATGTACGTTCCCTTAGGTCTAGGGAGGGGTTGAGAATGAACCAAGTTCCAAATAGCAGACATTTCATGAAGTTTATTTGTAGACTATATCAATAGGACTAAATACACACAAAATGAGATGTGAAATCACAACAATGAAAAAACGTGCTATAGTCATTGTTGGGTGACAAGATGAACATAAAACACCCTGATCCACCGTAAGTCTGTCCCATTGTTGGCCTTTAACCTTATGTAAACTATCGAAATTGGGCATATGCAATTCAATTTGTCTGACTCCACTTTAATATTATGAGAACCTTTATTTGAAGGTTGTGAAACATACACAACATGTTTTTACCCCTCTAACCAAATATGCAACCAATAAGAATTGAGGTTTAGAGGAAGACTGCAAGGTATTATGGAAAATATTAAGACATAATGAATAAATAAGGAGGTAGTGGAAACATCTAGATGTAAGGAATTTGGTTGATGTTATTTGGAAAACTCACCCTTAATTCATTGGTTTTGAGCTTGAAGGCAACCACATCATGTATCTGTCGACCTAGAGGTTATACATTGTCCATATTTTGATAATGACTTAATCATTCCATTCGTATGTATCCAATATGTGTATTCAAGATTGATTTTAGGTGTTAGGTATACGAAAAGGATCAAATTACACAAGCCCTAATTTGCTAAAGTTCAAATCAAAAGCAATGCAAGTGTGCTAATTAGGAAATCCATGTAAATGACCTTAGAAGAATTTTGTAATCACTTGTATTGATGATATGACTTGTAAGTAAGATGAGAAAATTACGTGGGACGCTTAGAACCAAGTTTTAATCACTTTTTAAGCACTTTAGAAAATTGATCACAAGTAGCTAATCGGTCGAGTTACAATCTCGACCGATCCACTCGATCAATTCTTTGAAGAGTGCATCAGTTGAGTTGCACACTCATAGAACTCGACCGATCGAGTTACTGACCAAATGCAACTTTCATTGGTCGGTGGAGTTTTCTGAGGACAAACTTGACCGATGGTTTGAAAATTGGGTTTGTCTTTTACCCAATCGACCGAGTTACCTTTATTTAATCTCAACCGAATGTACTATACATAAAATGTAGAAAAAGTGATTCTAACCGTTGTTGACTTGTTTGGACGAAAATAGATCTGTTTCCTTGTGCAAAAACGGATATAATTTGACCCTAAGTGTTCCCCAACTCAAAGGGGTACCCCCAGCTATAAGTATGGCCACTTGCAGTTCATACAAAGGTTGCTCATTCCATATATGCTTGGTTCTTGCTTAATTGAGAGTTCTGCACACTTTTGAGCCCCTTTCTCTCTCTACCTTCAAGTCAAATCTATGAGTATGAGTGAGTTTGGATCTTTTGTAAGAGAGCTACCCCTTGTATCCATGTAAAGATCTCCACCTCCATCTTCCTACCCCCTTTCCTTATTGAAGAAAAGGCTTGAAGATCTTCTCAGAGTGAAGGAGAAGGAGTTGCTATTCTTCAAGGTTGAAGAAAGCATGGTGTTCCATATCTCTGAGTGAAGGAGATAGGAAAGGAGGACGTTCAAGAAGAATAGGTAATTCCTTGAAGGCCAAAGACTTGATGATGGGAGTGGGTAAGTCCTTGTTGAAGGCTGAAGACTCCTTGGTTCAAGTGGGTAAGTTCCTTCGGTAGGTTGAAAATCCTTGCTTGAGGTATTAAGTGTTGGTATGTATGCCCTGAGAGCCAATCATGGGATGATTGGTGGGATACATTAAGATTGATTTGATAAACATCAAAGGAAAGCTTCCAATTCATTCTGGTTCAGTCATATGAGATAGTGATAGAACAGATTGAACGTCTAGAGAATGATAGTACTCAATGACGTATGCTTTCAGGTTAAGGACCTGAACGATGAGATCATACGGATGCTAAGAGTTTGTACATTCTTGATATGTCCCTAGTCGGATGTCATTGTGGAAGGTAGATAGACAACAATGACACATAAGACTAGATTGTGGTGTTGGTTGATGACAGAATCTCATTAGTCATGATATAGAGATATCAAACCAAACACATAGGTACTTGTTAGAGAACAAGTGTACCAGACAGACCCACCATGAGTTTGACACATGGAACCATGAGATGGTAGTCACAGTCAGTACTCACAGTGATGGTGGTGAGTGTGATTCTTAGACCTGAAATCACTGCACTCAACACATGTCGTTGGGCACACTTTGACATCATCAAACGCAGTCCTGAAACATGGGTTGTTATAAAGGTGATGATTGGGTGGCTTTGACACATGGGGCTTTTGAGGGGTGAGTGATAGATATGGGATTTGTCCCTCCTGAGGGAGTTTGATATCCATGGCCACTTGATGAGTAGGATTTAGAAAGGCGTGCATGCATGTGTGAATTAGTATGTGATACTGATGTCATACATATCTCTTCCAGTCTACTCTGAGATCAAGGAAGTGAATGAACGTTGACAGGATGACTGATCCATGCCTCGAGTTCATTCAGGATATCAGTGACAAAGGAATTATACATTCGCTGTAACACCATTCACGGATTGTAGGATGAAAGTTGTTCTCCAACTTTCTACTTTCACTTGGGTAGCACTGATGTGTGACTAGGCACCACTCTTTGCTTGTGAAGTCATAAGTGTTATGGACTTTCACTGCCAACGTGAAATGGACCTGCAGGGTCACACACATAGGATTTAACCTGGAAGAGGAGTTTTGTCCACAAAGCAATGTTTAGATTGATTACTAAAGGAGTTTAGTAGTTCAATTAAACACTCAACCAGTCGATAGCTCAATATCATATGGTTCAAGGTGTTGGACGCATTGATTGAAGTATCAGATTGATTGAAATCGCAATTGACTTATTTTTGCCCAACCTGTGCTCCCAACCGATCGGCTCATGTGATGAACCGGTCGGCTGAGGTTGCTGAACCGGTCGGTTGGAGTGTCCAGGCCGATCGGCTCATGCCCAGGTTGAAATGACCGGTTCAAGGGTTGAACCGATCGGCTCAACTGGTGCAACCGACCAGTTGGGAAAAGTCATGTCGGCAAGAATTTTCCTTTTGGTTTCAAATTACCCAATTCGATTGGGAATAATATTGGTATTCGATACCAATTGGGAAAGAAACAAGGAAAGTCTTTTTGAGCCGGATTAGGACCATGAACCGATCGGTTCAGGGCACCAACCGATCGGTTGGAGTGCACCAAACGATCGGCTCAGGTCCAACCGATCGGCTCAATGGCCGAACCGATCGGTTCAGTTGTGAACCGATCATTTCAAGTTGCGAACCGGTTGCTTTTTGTGGAAAATTCTCGAACCCTTCTACTCCTTCTTTAGTCCCACATTGCCCGGGATGGAGAACCCTGTCCCATGACTCTCCTATATATATAGGGGTATTGGGGGCTTCTCAAAACACAGCTCAGTGCAACCAGTTGCTCTGCAAGTTGTCGTTCTCTCTGGTTTTGGTAACCGTGAGAGAGCCCGAGCAAGTGCTTCCCACAAAAGGGAGGTGCAACAAGGGAAGGACAACTGCAGTTGCAACAGGAGGCAGGAGAGCGTGTTGGTGACTAGTACGTCAACAGGAGGGTGCGACTCCTTCCACTTCCTTATGGGACAAGGAGAGTGGAGTTCCAGGTGGTCTGTGTGGACTACTACAGAGGCGGGAGGACACTGCCGCTTAGGAGGACAACTGTCATCCGACAGTCCGGTTCGAGTAGGAGTTGTCAGTCCCGGTGCGACCAGGAGCTGCACAGACACCGTCGAAGTCCGGAGTTGAAGACCGCGCATTGCGCGAGGTATTGTCACTGAGCAAGCCTCGGGACAAGGTATGATTCTGCAAACCATCCTTTCCTATTATATAGACGTGGACGCGTTTCCTCGGTATGGGTTGGGGGAGAAATTTTTGTTTCCACTGCCTTCTCTGTCTCCCCTAAAACCCAACAGTGGTATCAGAGCCACGTCAACTGCTCTATGTTTTAAGAATATCGATATGATCGATTTTGGTTTGTTGCCTTTATTTATTGCATACGATGCGAATAATATCGGCTTTATGCATGTCCAATCCTAAATCCACAAATCCCAAATTACATATATGATATGTATTATTAATGCACTCGATACGCGTCGCCCTTAAATGAGTTTTGTGGTGGATGTGTGTAGCGTGATTATGGCCTATAAACCCCTATCTGTGTGTGGTTGTTTGTGGTTGCTTGCAGCTCGGTCTGCGCACCGATCTTCCCTCTCTTAATCTCGATGTAACTCGAAATAATTCGAGATTCTTTCCTACCTTTGCTCCCCCCGAATGTAACTCGGGGTTTCCTTTTAAAGCAATGTAATAAATAGGATAGAACTTTATTTCCTGTTATGTCAAAGACCGGCGGACATCAAGACGACTGCTCAGACGATCAGTTCAAGGAGTGAACCGATCGGTTGACCTTCCAGACGGTCGGTTCAAGGAGTGAACCGATCGGTTGATGACCGGTTCGAGGAGCGAGACGAGCAGGTGGCGGACATAGTGAGATGCACAACGACTAAGCAAACCGATCGGTTGGAGGAGCCAATCGATCGGCTGGTGGCACCCAGACGACCGGCTGGAGAGTACAGATCATTCATGTGATGAGTTGATCAACTCGGATGGCAAGGCACAGAGTTCATCTTGTACAGGTCGCATGTGATGTAGACCTAGATGACCGTGATTCCTCTTGGCTCGAGGAATCACATTAGGATGGCCATAATCATCGCTTTTATCATTTTGTGCATGTTTTCTGTGGGATATAGCATGTATATGATACATACTATGTATTGTGGTGATTGGATATGTATATGTATATAAAAACCAAATCCCTCATTAAAATATTAAGTTTTAGATGCCTTCCAAATGCGACACACGTGAAAAGCTTGTTCGACCAAGTGTGGGCACGCCCTAGCGTGGTGCACCGTCTACCTCGTAGAAGCGTGAAGGATGAATGTGTGGGTCTGCCCTAGAAGGGTGCATATTCATCGTGTTTGCTTTGGGTCGGACTTAACAAGGTGACCTAGATAGGATCTAGCGCCTTGAGGCATGGAGATGATCATTGCAAGGAGTTGTATATGACATCTTATCAAGAGTTGCATATGATGCTATTGGCAAAAGTTGCCTACCTGAGAGATCTATGTTGTGGGTGACAGCCCTAGTTGGTCCATGATTTAGAGGATTTCAGGATCTTGCCCACTAGAAGGTTGTACGCAGTGATTTTCCGAATTGATGGTGAGGGCTATCAATTTGAAGTAAAATAGTGGGAGCGATAATTAATTAAAGGCCTAATTATATCGTCAAATTTTCAAATCAATCAAATAAGTCAAAAATGAGTTTTGGACTAAAATTGCATATTTTCCTTTTTGTAGTTCAAATGGCAACAAACAACAACAACTTTTCTTTGCGATCGGTCCTTGACAAGGACAAGCTAAATGGGACAAACTTCCACGACTGGTATCGGACATTGAGAATTGTTCTCACTCAAGAGCGTAAGCTCTATGTCCTGGATACTCCAATTCCAGAGGAACCCGCTCCTAATGCACCAAGGACAGAAAGGGATGCTTACAAGAAGCATTCTGATGATGCCATTGATGCAAAGTGCTTGATGCTATGTTCAATGAACCATGAGTTGCAGAGGCAACATGAGAACATGGGTGTCATAGAGATGATTCTGCATCTCAGGAACATGTATGAAGATCAGGCACGGCAAGAGAGGTACAATGTTTCTAGGGCGTTGTTCAAGTGCGTCATGACAGAAGGAGATCCAGTTGGTCCTCACACACTCAAGATGATTGGGTATGTGGAGAACCTGCAGAGACTGGGATTTCCACTGAGCCAAGAGTTGGCTACTGACGTGATACTGCAATCGTTGCCAGAATCTTACAGTCAGTTTGTGATGAACTACAACATGAACAACTTTGATAGGCCACTGTCAGAGTTGTTGGGCATGTTGAGGACAGCCGAGTTACAGATGAAGAAGGACAAGCCTAAGTCCGTGATGGTGATCACGAGCAAGAAAGGCAAGTCCAAGCGCAAGGGCAAGGGCAAAGCTAAGAAAGGTTCTGAAGCTAGCCAGGAGTCCAAGCCATCTTCAGCTCTCAAGGCCAAGGGAGGCGTGACCAAGAAAGGAAATTGCCACCATTGTCAAAAGCTAGGACATTGGAAAAGGAATTGTCCTCTCTACCTGGAAGAACAAAAGAAGAAGGAGGCGACTGAAGCCTCTACTTGAAGGTGTCATGTAAATAAACTTGTAACACTTTTTGAGATATATGATATCAGGATGTAAAGTGTAAAGCATTCTTACTTGGGGCAAGTGTTGCCTTTATAGATAGGAATACTTTAGTTTATTTTCAGCCAATAAGGCATGTAATACAGTTATGAACTGCTATTTCATACTTGCCAATAGATAGAAACACTTTATTTTTGCATATTGTATGACAATGATGGCAATTAATAAAGTTGTGTTTTCAATCTTAAAGATATGATCTTTGTGGCAATGCCTTATTTATCTTGTGATATTTGATATGCATAAGATAAGACGATACCTAAAAGTTATAGATAACTCAAACAATTTAATTAGCATTAATCATGAGAAATTCATTTCTAGTTTCCATGTGATGGATAAAACTAGACTCTTTTGGTTAGAGAACCAGCAAGGGACATGAATATCTTGGACATGATTAATCAATCTTCACTAATGTAGTGGGAGAGTGATTATCCTATTAGGCATAATACATGTGATGTATTTACATACCTATTGGAATAAATGCTAATACTTCAAATGGTGTTTAGAGAAATACCAATATTGATATCTTGAAATGTTCAAGATTATCATAAATGAAGTTCAAATTTGGTAAAGTATTAATTCTTGATGAGATCAATGAATGAAATACTTGGACCAAATGTTTGAGATCCTTATGAGTGATTATGATAGTGTATCATAGTGAACTCATGATTAAGGCATGGTGATGTCTGAATCAAGAAGGAATCATACTCTAAGGAGTTAGAGAATGATTATCAAATAACTGAATTCTTCTTAATAAAAGAATACCCCACACTAATAAAAGAAATTAAGAATCACAAGGGTTGTGAGTTCTTATATCTTTAACAGATACACCTCAATTATCTATGTGATGAGTTGTTCATGTGATGAGTCAACTATCAAGATGAATATGAGGAACCAAATCTTGAGTTATGGTTTAAAACCATTACATCCTAAATGACTTCCATGTGAACCATAAGGTAAGACCTTGATGGTAGCACTCATTGGATCATATCCATAAGTGCAGATGAGTCTTAAGTGTTAAGACACATGGATAACATTTTGAGAAGGATGATGCTTGTTGATTGCAACTTAATGGCTAAGACATTTGGCATATGGATACTAAAACCGCATTCCTATGAGGAATAAAACCAGGATGTGTACGTGACACAGCCTATAAGGTTTATGAATCCACTAATGCAAATGAAGTCTATAAGTTACAATGGACTAATCAATGTGATTGATTGAGTACAAGCAACTCAAAATTGGATCTTTATTTTGATGATATAGTCAAAGGGTTTGACTGATATGTCAAAGATAAAGAAGGGATCTGTGATTTAGTGGGAGCGTGTTCACATTCCACATATTGATGTGAAATGGAAATGTTCTAGATTGGAAATCCGAATGTGGAAATTATCTTTAAGGAAGATAGAGATGTTTCCTATGTGATAGGAATAGAGATCTATAGAGATAGTTCTCGAAAATCTCTTGACCTGGAAAGAGAAAGCATACATTGGCAATCTGTACTGAAGTGTTCAGTATGCACAGATTCAGTGGGAGAAAACTTGTCCATGTTACATGGAGTTAGTATCCCAAGGCCAAGTGTCCAATTCTTATGAAGAATGGGAACACTAAGAATAGATATGGATTTATCATGTATGTAATCATCACATTATCTTGCATGTATGACATGGCAAGAATAAAATGCATTCATCATCTTGTATGTAGGACATGGCAATATGATGTGCTCATCCTGATAACTCGTATGTGGGACATGACGAGTGGATGTCTGTCTGCTTCCAGTAAGGGTTATTGGAATACCATGAGAACTTGATAAGTGCTTGTGAAGCACTAGTTCTATGGAGAAGAGTTCGATGTAAAGAGTTACATTGATGCGAACTTCCGAAAGGACAGAAAATTAATCGCAATATATATACATGAGATGTATAAAAGTGAATGTTTGTTGATAATTGGAAGTGTTCCAATAAAACCATTTAAAAGGGAAATGCCGAGTATCTATGTGTTAGAGAACAACAATGGATACTATATGGATCTGAAAGTTCATAAGATGAACTTATATTCCACTCATTGATGACAAGTCTGGAATCCTTGATCATGCAATGTGGCTAAAGGTTAGCAAATGGAATGCTAGATCACATATTACGGCAACTCCATCTCATACGTGTGACGTACAGTGAAGAGATGCGAGACATGTAATTTATATAGACTTTGGCAAGGTGTTTCCATTACTCACTATGTTGGCACTACAACACAGTAACATGTAGGCCATGTTTGAAGATCACTATGAATATGATTCATGGGTGATTGGCTCGCAGTGCAAGTGGGAGTCTGTTGGTATGTATGCCCTGAGAGCCAATCATGGGATGATTGGTGGGATACATTAAGATTGATTTGATAAACATCAAAGGCAAGCTTCCAATTCATTCTGGTTCAGTCATATGAGATAGTGATAGAACAGATTGAACGTCTAGAGAATGACAGTACTCAATGACGTATGCTTTCAGGTTAAGGACCTGAATGATGAGATCATACGGATGCTAAGAGTTTGTACATTCTTGATATGTCCCTAGTCGGATGTCATTGTGGAAGGTAGATAGACAACAATGACACATAAGACTAGATTGTGGTGTTGGTTGATGACAAAATCTCATTAGTCATGATATAGAGATATCAAACCAAACACATAGGTACTTGTTAGAGAACAAGTGTACCGGACAGACCCACCGTGAGTTTGACACATGGAACCATGAGATGGTAGTCACAGTCAGTACTCACAGTGATGGTGGTGAGTGTGATTCTTAGACCTGAAATAACTGCACTCAACACATGTCGTTGGGCACACTTTGACATCATCAAACGCAGTCCTGAAACATGGGTTGTTATAAAGGTGATGATTGGGTGGCTTTGACACATGGGGATTTTGAGGGGTGAGTGATAGATATGGGATTTGTCCCTCCTGAGGGAGTTTGATATCCATGGCCACTTGATGAGTAGGATTGAGAAAGGCGTGCACGCATGTGTGAATCAGTATGTGATACTGATGTCATACATATCTCTTCCAGTCTACTCTGAGATCAAGGAAGTGAATGAACATTGACAGGATGACTGATCCATGCCTCGAGTTCATTCGGGATATCAGTGACAAAGGAATTATACATTCGCTGTAACACCATTCACAGATTGTAGGATGAAAGTTGTTCTCCAACTTTCTACTTTCACTTGGGTAGCACTGATGTGTGACTAGGCGCCACTCTTTACTTATGAAGTCATAAGTGTTATGGACTTTCACTGCCAACGTGAAATGGACCTGCAAGGTCACTCACATAGGATTTAACCTGGAAGAGGAGTTTTGTCCACAAAGCAATGTTTAGATTGATTACTAAAGGAGTTTAGTAGTTCAATTAAACACTCAATCAGTCGATAGCTCAATATCGTATGGTTCAAGGTGTTGGACGCATTGATTGGAGTATCGGATTGATTGAAATCGCAATTGACTGATTTTTGCCCAACCTGTGCTCCCAACTGATCGGCTCATGTGATGAACCGGTCGGCTGAGGTTGCTGAACCGGTCGGCTGGAGTGTCCAGGCCGATCGGCTCATGCCCAGGTTGAAACGACCGGTTCAAGGGTTGAACCGATCAGCTCAACTGGTGCAACCGACCAGTTGGGAAAAGTCATGTCGGCAAGAATTTTCCTTTTGGTTTCAAATTACCCAATTCGATTGGGAATAATATTGGTATTCGATACCAATTGGGAAAGAAACAAGGAAAGTCTTTTTGAGCCGGATTAGGACCATGAACTGATCGGTTCAGGGCACCAACCGATCGGTTGGAGTGCACCAAACGATCGGCTCAGGTCCAACCGATCGGCTCAATGGCCGAACCGATCGGTTCAGTTGTGAACCGATCATTTCAAGTTACGAACCGGTTGCTTTTTGTGGAAAATTCTCGAACCCTTCTACTCCTGCTTTAGTCCCGCATTGCCCGGGATGGAGAACCCTGTCCCATGACTCTCCTATATATAGGGATATTGGGGGCTTCTCAAAACACAGCTCAGTGCAATCAGTTGCTCTGCAAGTTATCGTTCTCTCTGGTTTTGGTAACCGTGAGAGAGCCCGAGCAAGTGCTTCCAGCAAAAGGGAGGTGCAGCAAGGGAAGGACAACTGCAGTTGCAACAGGAGGCAGGAGAGCGTGTTGGCGACTAGTACGTCAACAGGAGGGTGCGACTCCTTCCACTTCCTTGTGGGACAAGGAGAGTGGAGTTCCAGGTGGTCTATGTGGACTACTACAGAGGTGGGAGGACACTGCCGCTTAGGAGGACAACTGTCATCCGACAGTCCGGATCGAGTAGGAGTTGTCAGTCCCGATGCGACCAGGAGCTGCACAGACACCGTCGAAGTCCGGAGTTGAAGACCGCACATTGCGCGAGGTATTGTCGCCGAGCAAGCCTCGGGACAAGGTATGATTCCGCAAACCATCCTTTCCTATTATATAGACGTTGACGCGTTTCCTCGGTATGGGTTGGGGGAGAAATTTTTGTTTCCGCTGCCTTCTCTGTCTCCCCTAAAACCCAACATTAAGTCCTTGGATGAATGTAGTTTTGTCTTGTAATCTTATGAATGAATATAAGAGCATCCAGATTGCAAAGTCCTAGAGACTAACCACCTCTAGGTAGTGGACTAACTCACTTCTAGTTTGAAGTGTGGAACCACTCTAAACCACTTTGTCCAAGTGTATGCTCTTCCTTGTCTCTCACCCTTGCTATGCTTGTTAGTTAGGACTTCAAATTGGTTGTATGCTTAAGTTTCTGCACTTAATATAATTTGAAGGTCTAATTTGTTTTGTGAGATTTGTGAAGCTCTATTCACCCCCCCTCTAGAGCCGTTGATCCAACAAGTGGTATTAGAGCAGGTCTTCTCCAAGCTACTGCCACAAGTAGGAGAAGATGGACGATTTAGCACTTGGGTCTCTCAACTTGGAGGGAAGCTTCTCCATGCGACATTCGGTCTTCGACGACACCAGCTTCCTCTATTGGAAGAGAAGAATACATTTCTACCTC
Organism: Alisma plantago-aquatica; assembly: GCA_963693085.1. NCBI lineage: Eukaryota > Viridiplantae > Streptophyta > Magnoliopsida > Alismatales > Alismataceae > Alisma > Alisma plantago-aquatica. Next base: position 444,421,815 of record OY856412.1, on the reverse strand, counting down.
TAAGGAGTAAGCTACGAGATGTGGAAGGTGGTGCACCTAAAGTATGAAGATCTAAAGGGGGAAATCTCTACATGGACGGAAGCCCAAATGAAGCAAGCTCATATCAATGCCAAAGCCGTGGGCATCATCTATGCAGCCCTCACTCCATTCGAGTTTAACCGGATCTCCTCATGGGACACCGCACATGAAATTTGGAACAAGATATGTGTCACCTATGAGGGAACAGAGCAAGTGAAAGAAGCAAAGATCTACATGCTTGGTGGTATACTTGAGAAATTCAAGATGGACAAGAATGAAAGAGTGGTAGACATGTACACAAGGGTCAATGTCATCATCAATGGATTGGCAGCCCTTGGTAGTGTGATGGACAAAGGCACAATCAACTCAAAGATCTTAAGATCTCTTCCAAAGAGATGGGAGCCCAATGTGACATCCATTGAAAAAGTGTACAAGCTTAGTGAATTGTCAACCGAGGAGCTGGTTGGCTACCTTCAAGCTCATGAGCCAAGGCTTGATAAGCAAGAAGAAGAAGAAAAGAGAGAAGAGAAGGAGTCCAAGAAGATAAAGGACACAACCTTCAAAGCTCAAATTGAAGAGATGGTTTAGCAGCAACAACTTTCTCTCAAGTCCCCTACTCCTTCCTCAAGTGAAGATGAAGGCCCAAATGAGCATGAAGCTAACTACTCCAAAGGCAAGCACTTCAAAGGAAAGTCTTCTTCATCTACTCCTAGGTGCTATGAATGTGGTCAAAAAGGCCATTACAAGAGTGACTACCCCAAGGCCAAGAAGAGCCATCACAAGAGCAGCCACAAGAAGGACAAGGAGTACAATAAGGAAGGCAAATACAAGAGAAAGGAGAAGAAAGAAAGAAGAAGCAAATATGCAACTCATGCAGCTTGGGAGGAGTCTTCCTCAAGCTCTTCTAGCTCCAAAGATGGAGAATGCCACCTTGCTCTCATGGCCTCTACAAGTGATGATGTAGGTGAGGTAAGTGAGGTAAGTGAAGTCAATTTGCATGAGTTATCTAAAGAAACTCTTATTGATATGTTTAATGCTTTCTGATCATCTTTTACTAAATGCAAAGCTGAAAAAAAAGGTTAGGAAAGATTATAGATGGCCTTTATGCTAAAATTGAGATTCTCGAGCAAAATGAAAAGCTGCACCTTGATAGTATTGATACTTTGTAGGGCAATTTCTTGATCTTGAGCTCCAATATAATGGAGTTGAAGTTGAGAATGGTGTCTAGCTTAAGATCATTTCTACTCTTAAGGAAGAAAACCAAAAATGCCAAGATGAGATTGATGTTCTTAAAACTGAAAATGTAGAACTTAACCTCACTGATGAAGCTAAGAAGCAAGAAACTATGTTCATCAAAAATAAATTCTTTTGCTTAAATCTGAAAATGCTAAGTTGCTTGCTCAAGTTAATGATCTATCCTCTAGACATATTTTGCAAAGTAATGAGGTAGCTAGCACTGCTCTAGAATGTGATTATTTTCATACTAAAGCCCTCTATTTAGAGTCTGACCTCTTGCATGCTAGAGATGATCTTTCTAGCTTATCTTCTAATGTCATTAGTCTTAGTGATGATAATGCTAAATTAAGAGCTTCTTTGCAAAAGTTTCTTACGGGAAAGAAATTTCTTAATGCTATCCTAGAACACTCTACCAAACAAATTGGTACTAGTGGTTTAGGATATGATGGGACTGCTCCTAAGGGTAAGAACAAGAACAAGAGTAAGCGTAAGAAGAAGAGTGTGGACTTTCTTCCATGGAGAGACTTTCGGCTCTAAGAACCCAATGGTATGTGCTCATTGTAAATGTGATGATCATTACTCTACTTATTGTCCTTACAAGACAAAGGGGACCAACCCAAAGATGAAATGGGTCCCCAAGCTAACCCCGGATCCCAAAGTTTGAGTTGGGTATTGACATCCTTCTTTCATGCAGGTCAAAAGAAGGTAGATTGTTGATAGTGGCTTCTCAAAGCATATGACAGGTGAAATCAAGCATTTCAACAAATTCATGAAAAAGAAAGGAGGATCGGTGACCTTCAGGGACAACAAGAAGGGTAAGGTAATAGGAGAGGGTGATGTAGGCAACGAGCTTAGCATTAAAAATGTTTTTCTTGTTGATGGTCTACATCACAATTTGATAAGTGTAAGCCAACTTTGTGATAATGGTTATCTTGTTCTATTTACTTCTTTAGAATGTTTGCTTCTAGATTCCCTCACTTAACAATGTTATATATAAGGGAACTAGAAATGGTAATCTTTATGTTATTGTGCTTGATTCTCTAAAGCTCGTACTTGATAGATGCTTAGTTGTGGATAAAAATGACATTTCTCTTTGGCATCACCGGTTGGGTCATGTGAATATGCATCAAATGAAGAAATTGAGCAAAATGGAATTAGTTCGGGGACTTCCTAAATTAGATTTTGAAAAGGATGAGGAATGCCAACCTTGCATACAAGGAAAGAAAACCAAGTCCTCCTTCAAATCCAAAGGAGTCCTTAGTACCAAAAGAGCTATTGAGCTTCTTCATATTGATCTTTTTAGACATATGAGAACTCAAACGCTTCGTGGTTCCAAGTATTATCTTGTGATTGTTGATGATTTCTCTCGCTATACTTGGACATTCTTTCTCATATCTAAAAGTGATAATGTTGATGTTTTCTCAATCTTTTGTAAATGAGTTGAAAATGAAGCTTCTTGCCGAATTGTTTCTATCTGTAGTGACCATGGGGGAGAGTTTGAAAATGATCTTTTGAGCATTTTTGTGAAAAATCTGGTTACTCACACAATTTATCTTCTCCTCGTACACCTCAACAAAATGGGATAGTAGAGAGAAAGAATAGGTTGCTACAGGAGATGGCTAGGATCATGCTTATAGAATATGATATTCCAAAGAAGTTTTGGGCTGAAGCTGTTAGCACCTCATGCTTTGTGCAGAATCGAGTTTTTACGCATCCATCTTTGAAGAAAACCCCCTATGAGTTATGGCATGGTAGAAATCCATCCATTGATTTCTTTCATGTTTTTGGATGTCCTTGTTTTGTTTTAAACATGAATGATTCTCTCGACAAGTTTGATCCAAAATTGTACAAGGCTTTCTTCCTAGGCTATAACACTACAATCAGGGCTTATAAAGTTTTCAATATTGAACTGCCTAAAATTGAAGAATCTATTAATGTCAAGTTTATTGAATCTAACCCCACTATTGGAAAGAATGTTGTTGATAATTATATTGTAGATGACTTAATTCCTATCTTGGAAGACCTCAACATTGACAACAAAGATAAGTAGGTGGTTGATGCAGAAGATGAAGAGAAGAAGGATCCAATTCCTCACTTTGCAAAGAATCATCCCAAAGAGCTAATCATTGTCAATCCATTTGAGAGGGTGAAGATACGAGTTGCCTACAACAAAGAACAAGAAGATATTGCCTTCATCTCATAGCTGGAGCCAAAGAACATCAAGGAAGCTCTTGGAGATGATGAGTGGATCCTAGCCATGCAGGTGGAACTAGAGCAATTCGAGAAGAATCGTGTGTGGACTCTAGTGCCAAGACCAAGTGACAGAAAAATCATTGGCACCAAATGGGTCTACCACAACAAGCTTGATGAAAATGACAAGGTGGTAAGGAACAAACCAAGGTAAGTGGCTCAAGGCTACAATCAACATGAAGGTATTGATTTTGATGAAACTTATGCTCCTGTTGCTAGACTTGAATCTATTAGAATGCTACTTGCTTTTGCTAGTCATAAGAATTTCTTGCTATATCAAATGGATGTTAAAAATGTGTTTTTGAATGGTACAATCGAGGAGGAAGTATTTGTTGCTCAACCTTTGGGCTTTGAAAATAACAAGCTACCTAATCATGTTTATTTTCTACAAAAAGCTCTCTATGGACTCAAACAAGCACCTCGAGCTTGGTATGAGAAATTAAAGAACTTTTTGATAGAAAATGGCTATGTCATGGGCAAAGTTGATTCTACTCTATTTCTAAAACACACTTTTAGCAATTTTCTTACCATTCAAATTTATGTTGATGATATCATATATGGTGAAACTAATCTTGATCTTTGCAAGAAGTTTAGTTCTCTTATGCAGAGTGAGTTCGAGATGAGCATGATGGGTGAGCTTACTTTCTTCCTCGGCTTCCAAATCAAGCAAACCAAAGATGGAAACTTCATCAACTAAGGCAAGTGCACTAATGAGCTACTCAAATGCTTTGGAATGGAGAACATGAAGCTGATGGACACACCCATGTCCCACACTACCAAACTTGATAGAGATGAATAAGGTGAAAAGGTAGATGAGAAGCTCATAGAGGTATGATTGGAAGTTTACTTTATTTAACTTCCTCTAGACCTGATATTATGTTTAGTGTTGGCTTGTGTGCTCACTTTCAATCAAGTCCTAGGAAATCACATCTTATTGCTGTTAAGAGGATTTTGAGGTACTTGGCCAAAACTCAAAACTTTGGTCTATGGTACCCTAAGTCAATGGACTTTACTCTTGTGGCATATAGTGATGCTTATTATGCATGCTTCTTGGTTGATAGAAAGTGCACAAGTGACACTTGCTTCCTTCCAGGACCATGCTTGGTGTCTTGGTTTTCCAAGAAACAGAGCACCGTGGCATTATCAACCACCGAGGCTGAGTACATTGCAACCGGGAGTTGTTGTGCCCAAGTCCTATGGATGAAGCAAATGCTCCAAGACTTTAACACACATTTTGATGCTTCTCCTATCTCTTGTGATAATACTAGTGCAATCAATCTTTCTTATAATCCTATATTGCATAGTAGAGCTAAACATATAGAGGTTCATCATCACTTTCTTTGTGATCACATTACCAAAAAGGATATTTATATCACGCATGTAGACACGGAAAATCAGTTGGCGGACATTTTCACCAAACCTCTAGCTAGAGAGAAATTTAACTTCATTAGATCTAAACTGATCATAATTGCTTTAGATGATATTGACATGTTATCTAGCTAATTGCTTTTATCCTATATGTCTTGCTCATGCTTTATTCACCTTGCTTGTCTAAAATTGCTAAAATTTGCCTGTTGTCATGCTTAATTTCACTTGTTTTTGGGCATTTGTCAAATTTCGGGGTTTTTATCGCTAAATAGTACCCAATGATGAGTGATATGTGCCTAAGTATGTTCAATATACATAATATACTTGAAAAATGAATTTAATTGGCATTCATATGACTAGAAATTGATTTTGATGGTTTTAGGTCAGGTTGACCATCGGTCGAGTTTTCTCCAAGACGAACTCGACCGATCCGTGATTGAGAGCTGTTCTCAGTCGAGTTTCTAACTCTCAGAAATTGACCCATTAGCGGGCTGAAGCCAACTTAAGTTGGGTTCAACCGACTATTCTCCCTCTCAACTAGAGAATACCCGACCAATTTCCCTTTTTCTAGCCCTAAGATCTCATCCCCAACCCTTACCTTCCCTATCTTATCCCTTTCCCGACCTAGACAGGTTGACCTAGACCTCCCTTTTTGCTCTTCCTTGGTTGGTGAACAGTTTTGGTATGTTGCTTTGTGCGTTTTCTCTCGTCTTCTCCTTCTTTTTGCCTCCATGGCTTCTCATAGAAGAAAGAGACCCGCCCCTAGCAATGCTCCATCATCCTCTTTGTCTTCTCACTTGATTTACTTTAAAGACACCTCCTTTGCCTCAATAGAAGCTGTAAATAGGTATAAGGACCTTCTTCCTAGGAGTCCTTTTCCGTTTAGAGCTTTGTTTGAGCCTAGCCCTAGGCGTCAAGCCGTCATAGATCAAGTGGCAAAGTTGCTATCCATTCATCACCTATCTTCCCTAGCTGTCGAACGTGACTACTTTCATAATTCTATGACAAGCACAAAAGCAATTCACAATTTCTATGCTAACTTGCATTGGAATTATGACACCCTTGTACCCCCGCCAAATACTCAAGTGATCCTTACATCCACGATCGCCAGTAAGAGATTTCAAATATCTGAAGATATCCTTAATGTCTTCTTCTCACGAGAAGAGGAGAATGACACTTGCCGTAAGGATTACAGGTAGTATTTTGACCTCTTGGATCCTGAGGGTTTCTATAAGTAGAATGAGATCACTTTTCCTGATATCCATCACTACATGAAGAAACCCGATGTTCCTTATAAGAAGAAGAGCACCCTACCCTCCTCCTCCTTCAATCTCATAAAGCATATATTAGCCCTAGTGGTCAACTGCAACATCCATCCCAAGAAAAATCAAACAGGTATTGTAGAGAACACTGCGGTCATAATGTATTGCATTCTTGAGAATATCAGAGTCAAATGGTCAAGATACATTCTCCACCACATGACCTATTTTGACTCTGGTAAGAACACTCGACTCACCCATCCACCTTATCCAACCATGATTTATGGTTGGTTTCAATTCACCACTGAGAAATCACTCTTTTCTGACTTCCATTACAAGCTTGCAAGGAAGGGTGCATGTATTAGTGAAACCACAATTCAGAAGTCCATGCCTGTCTTTGCCTCCACCACACCCAGTGCTTCACCCTCAGCCTCTGCCTCTACAACCCCTGCCTCCACCTCTACCCAAGATCCTCCTCCTCATCCACCTCGACCTAACCGTGCCTCATTTTGTGTATCCAATGAAACCCTCATGGGATACATGATGCACCAACAGACAAAAAACCAACATGTATAGGAGCACCTGCACCAGGATTTATGTCCAATCATGTCAAACATGAACATATCCTATGCACACCCCTACCCCACCTACCAGCCTTTCCCCAATAGTGATTATGCTTCCTATGCATATCATCATTACTACCCTACCCCCAAGCCTTCTACTGCTGCTTCTCCTACACCCTTTGCTACTAGTGGTTCTGCTCCCGTCTACCTGCCATTGCCTGCTGGCCCCTTGGCCACCCTACTTTCCAGTCTTAGCAATTCTACTCCATCCTCCCCTTAGGCCAATGAGCTCTATGCTCTTAGTATGACTTGGGATGAGTACAATGCTCGTTGGCCCAGTCGTGGTTTTGGTCCTCTTGCAGATGAGGAGATGCCTGACCAGGCTGATGCTGAGACTGTTGTTGCTGACAATGGTGATGGTGATGGTGAGGATGCTTCTAATGATGGTGATGGTTCTGGTGGTGATTCAGGTGATGAAGCCACTACTGTTGCTGCACCTTTAGATGGAGACGAGGACTATGAGCCTGGAGCTGATGATGATGATGCTATGGACATAGACAGTCTAGATGTCTAGTTGTTTCTTAGTTTTTAGTCTAGTTTGCTGATCATATATATATCTTTCTAGGCTATTTTGTATTAGAAACATCTGGCACATTATCTGAGATGTACTATTTTATCTTTAGTTTTCATTGCTTCTTGTTTGTAGCTACTTTTATGAGATCATGCTTCTGAGTTGTAACATATGTTATGTGCACTCTTGCTCCTTTTATCAGTGATATCCTATGAGTTGGTGCCATATTTCACCATATTTTGTTTATGACTGAGATTGTGTGTTTCTTTCGCTCTGGTTGACATATGATATGAGATTGCATGTGTGATTATCTGCTTGATTGTGTTTGGAGAAGACCTATTTATATGCTCTTCTACCCCCTCACTTTTTGATAATGTCAAAAGTGGGAGAGAACTTCAATGTCTTGAAACTCAATCATATTTCTATTCCTTATTATACTGCTGCTTATTGCTTATGAAATCCTTTTCTTATTCATTATATACTTTATCATGTGACTTGTAAAAGACCACATAGTACATGTATGCTATAATTGCTTTGTGTAGATAGACTAACTGTGTAGATTAAAGTAAGCATTTATTGAGGGGGAGCAATTCACATTGTTCAAATCTTGAATCCCTCTAATTCACAAGGCAAATGTATAATTTCTATATCCTTTTCAATATGTTTGAGGAATAGTTTGTCATTGTCAAAAAGGGGGAGAATGTTGACCTAGTGGTTATACATTGTCCATATTTTGATAATGACTTAACCATTCCATTCATATGTATCCAATATGTGTATTCAAGATTGATTTCAGGTGTTAGGTACATGAAAAGGATCAAATTACACAATCCCTAATTTGCTAAAGTTCAAGTCAAAAGCAATGCAAGTGTGCTAATTAGGAAATCCATGTAAATGACCTTAGAAGTATTTTGTAATCATTTGTATTGATGATATGACTTGTAACTAAGATGAGAAAATTATGTGGGACACTTAGAACTAAGTTTTAATCACTTTTTAAGAACTTTAGAAAATTGATCACATGCAACTAATCGGTCGAGTTACAATCTCGACCGATCCACTGGATCAATTATCTGAAGAGTGCATCGGTCGAGTTGTGCACTCACAGAACTCGATCGATTGGGTTACTGTCCAAATGCAACTTTCATTGGTCGGTCGAGTTTCCTCAAGACAAACTTGACCGATGGTTTGAATATTGGGTTTGTCTTTTACCCAATTGGTCGAGTTACCTTTATTGAATCTCGATCGAATGTACTGTATGGAAAATATAGAAAAAGTGATTCTAACTATTGGTGACTTGTTTGGATGAAAATATATCCGTTGCCTTGTGCAAAAATGGCTATAATTAGACCCTAAGTGTTCCCCAACTCAAAGGGTCACCCCTGCTATAAATAGGACCACTTGGAGTTCATTCCAAGGTTGCTCATTCCATATATTCTTTGTTCTTGCTTAGTTGAGAGTGCTACACACCTTTGAGCCCCTTTATCTCTCTACCTTCAAGTCAAATCCGTGAGTATGAGTGACTTAGGATCTATTGTAAGAGAGCTACCCCTTGTATCCATGTAAAGCTCTCCAACTCCATCTTCCTACCCCCTTTCCTTATTGAAGAAAAGGTTTGAAGATCTTCTCCGAGTGAAGGAGAAGGAGTTGATGTTCTTTAATGTTGAAGAAAGCATGGTGTTCCAGATCTCGAAATGAAGGAGATAGGCAAGGCGGATGTTCAATAAGGATAGATAATTCCTTGAAGGCCAAAGACTTGAAGATGGAGTGGGTAAGTCCTTGTTGAAGGCTGAAGACTCCCTGGCTCAAGTGGGTAAGTTCCTTTGGTAGGTTGAAGATCCTTGCTTGAGGTCTTAAGTCCTTGGATGAATGTGGTTTTGTCATGTAATCTTATGAATGAATATAAGAGCATCAAGATTGCAAAGTCCTAAAGACTAACCACCTCTAGGTAGTGGACTAACTCACTTCTAGTTTGAAGTGTGGAACCACTCTAAACCACTTTGTCCAAGTGTATGTTCTTCCTTGTCTCTCACCCTTGCTATGCTTGTTAGTTAGGACTTCAAATTGGTTGTATGCTTACGTTTCTACACTTAATATAATTTGAAGGTCTAATTCATTTTGTGAGATTTGTGAAGCTCTATTCACCCCCCTCTAGAGCCCTTACTCCAACAATATCTCCATGCATATCTTATTATAATTCATGATGATAAGATCACTATGAGGCATGATGACGGTGCCCTGAAGTTTGGTGTAGGAATTTGATTAGAATAAATTTCAACTATTGAAAGAGATTCCCAAAATCTAAAACCCAATAATAAGCCAAACATTAGATACACAATAAACACAATTGTAACAATATAAAAGAAACACATGTAACTTTTTTATTTATAAAAACCTCAAAAACAAGTCCGGTACTAGATAAAGATCCAAATATATATTTATCAACCAATTACATTAAATTCTATTAAAATCAAGAGTCTAATCTTATTACACACATGCAGTTCAATGTTTTTTTTCTTCGAATAACATATACATGAAAAGAACAAATATGTATACAACCCCACCCAAAAAAGTGAGTTCACTTGGACATTCTCATCTAGGCTATTATATTTACACTTATTTATCATGACCTCTGTTATAGATCACATTGTACCTAAAAATGCAAAACAATTACATGAAGCTCATATTGTGCCCTTCAATGAGAGGAAATCTCCCACTCAAGCTAATCAACATGTATAAGCAGTAAACTATACATACTTAATTCATAAGAAAATAAGAGGTATCATCTTACAAATTTAATAGATTATTTAGCATTAAGTACTTTTTTTTAACAATAAATCAAATAAATAAATAAAAATCACTTAATAAAATTCCAACTTCTTATTTTTTGTGTGTGACCCCAACAACTAAACTAGGACATATCCTACCATTCCTAAGGTTGAAGTTCACTAAAGACATGACTACCAAATAGAACTATTAAAACAAAAACTAAAAACCACCATAAATAAGAGCAGGTATTAAATCTATCATATATTAGATGTCAGAGTTTACTTATAATCCAACATTTACTAATTATATTTCATACTAGGAAAATAAGGCAAAGACAACATCTTATCTTATGATGGAAGAATAATTGATGTTCACATATATTAAAGACATTTAATATCAACTAATTTATCAACTAGAACTAAGAGGAATCTAAGAAACATTCATCTCATTTTCTATAGGGGTTATCATCCTTTATCTATTTGCTTGTAAATTACTTGGCAAATACCTTACAAATTAGAAGTCATCACAATTTATTCTTGTATCAATGACTGACCACCATTATTTTAGGATTTAATCAATCTCCCTAATATAGATAAAATAGACCCTGATCCACCACATGATTTCTCAAAGAGGACAAGGTAGAACATTCAAACCTCTCTACCATTAGGTCCTCATCTCAGCTAAACAAGATAGATAAAAAATAACATAATATCACATACTAGAATGTTTGTCATATTCTATAGTTTAGATTTTGTAACAAAATATTCGTTATAAATATAAAATTTATGAGTAAAGGATTTAGGTTCATAAAATCACACGACGTGACACATCCCAAAATCTTGATGGTCTAGCCTTCAAGGTCCATATCAACACTCTAGACTTGCTTATCATAATCTTTTGATTACTATAAGGATACCTATTTCATTTACCCACAAAGGACTTTAGGATAAACTCATGGTGTTTAAGGTACCTAACTAAGTGAATATATCATTTGACTTGGTACTTAATCATCTCACTTATCTTTAAAAGATTTCAAATCATAGATTATCATTTTTCTATCTCTTTAAGCAACTAGAATGACACAATTCAGAATAGGGTTAGCAATAAAGACAATCATTAATAATTATAATACACAACACAACAATGTACAATTAATTAACAACATACATATTTCTTTCCCATTCTCACATAACTTAATATGAATCATCATCTATGGTTATCGGGATAAAACATAATCTTATTCTCAAGTAGTTACCATCATGGTTTATCACATACAAATAATTACATGTGATTTTAATTCAAGCACACTTATTTTCATTTCATTTCATCTCATACTTTTTGGTAAATATTCATAGTAACATTAGAACCCACAATAGTATCGACATATAAGCATATTTTATTACTTGGGATATGGAAATTAGGTCCATTGTACAATACATGGTTTATTTCATCTAAATTCCCATAGACATATATTAATCACCATATTTAAACATTCATAGCACAAAACTAGTATTCCATATCAAAATTTTATGATCTTGATCCAATAACCTTGATTTCCTCTATTCTTGTTAAGTTATATTTAGTCATTTACTCTCATTAACCCTTTATTAAAGAACATATTATTCATTACTGTTACTTTACTCATCAAATAATGGTTAGGGTTAGGTTCTTAGCTCCACATAGTCAATTCTGTGGGTTTTCCTTCATTTATATTCATTATTTTGGATTTCTTTCATTTACTTTTTATCACTGTCCTTGGGGCTGATCATTCTCAATTCACTTAATACACAACATAATTTTCTCACTCAAATGTTTTATAATTTGATTTAAGTATAAGTCCTTCAATTAGGTTGATCCAAACATATTTAATATAAAAATATAACCATATTACCTCACACTTGTTTCATTGTTAATTACCCATTACTTGTCACCCAATATTGCTTTACTAATTTCATTTCCTTTATTGCATTGTAGACACCATGTTATTTAACTTACACTAGAATTTTGACAAATAAAAAGCAATTCATTAATTCCTTAAAAACTACTCAAATTAGAAAGTAAAATAGATTAGGATGACTCCTAGTCGTTCCTTAATATTTAGTCACTATAACATACGAAATTTGAAGTACTACAATGATTTTGAGATATAATTCATATCCCCCCCAAGTTGAGCTTATTTACAATGTTGTCCTTTGTTCCAAATACCACTCAATTATTCTGATTGGTTATCACATTCTTTAAGTTATCTTCTTTTGGAGTTCTTTGTGTCACAATGAGTTCATTCTTCTAATTAAATAATATTTACAAATTAGTCATTTGCTTCATGTTTATGAATCACTTTCACATCATTTGGTGTAATATGGAATTATGGTGCTCTAACACTTGGATAAAGACTTGTAGTCAAATGATACACTCATTTGCTAGCTAGCATTTTATGATCATTCAAAAATATTGGTCATATATATGTGTATATATAAATTTTAGTGATTTGATAGAAAATTTATTAATCTAGGTATGAACCATAATGTGTAGAGTAAGTATTTCTCTATATTAGCTTATTAAAAGTTACACTCGTGGTCAAAATATCAATGCCACTGAGTTTTCTATTTAGAAGTTATAAAAACTACAATCAAGTGACTAAATTAGCACATATTGTTGACGAGTAATTAGGTTTTTATGGAGAAAAAAACTCATTTCCCCTCCTTCCTCACTACATCCCAACTATTACAAGAGTAAATGCCAATCAGACTACCTGTTACCCTCTTTCAGTATGAATTCTGCAATGCCAACAAAGACTATATCATTAGTTCCTCCTTCCCATTCTCTACCTTGCCTCCTCTCATCAACTCTAAGACACCCCACTACCCTAATGGCATAGGTTCCTATATAAGAGCTAGACAACCAATATCCATGAGGGCAAGGAACACACCTAATACATGAACTACTCCTGACCCTCACCTTCCTCACAGCTGATCCACCACCTATCATTGGAAACCATACATGCCACACCATTTAGGTTTTCATGCCTAGTCATGCATTCCCACACCCAACCGCACATCATACCTCCATCAAATGATCTACAACACCGACCGTCTCACCGCCCATTAAGACACATTCTCAATCAGATCTACAAGTGTTTCCTCCTCCTTGATCATATGCTAGAAATCACCGACTCTAATCTATTGTCCTCACTGCAAGCAACACAGACCCAAACTCGTCCATTACTTGCAACCCTAACACCCCTTTGATGAAGACCTACATTAAAAACTAAGACTTGCAAGACCAAAATTCCATCTGCCTTCATGAAATCATTTGAAATCCAACTATGTTTGGATATGCATTCACTAGACCCTTCCACCACATCATGTCTCGGTGACAAGGATCCCCACTACATTTGGCAAGGAGGAAGATGAACCCTCCTCCCAAAACTGACCTGTCATTAGTAATTGGAGTCACAAATCCATTTATGATTGAATATAGTAGTAGTCCTTAGTAATTCCCTCTATCCTTCCTCACATCCAAGTTGCTCTAGAAATCATGCTAACTTTACTACCAAATCTTGATATGAACCAAATACATCAAGGATCAGTAGGAAACCATGAAACAATAAGTTAGTTTTCCTTTGTCTTGTTGTTTTGATTTAATCTGAAAGTATACTAAGTACCACTAAAGTTGAGAAACATCATTTCTAGACTAATTGAAACCTAACCTCATTATATTAGTATATATATATATCCCATTGGTGTATATATATATATCTATGTATGTGTACGTTAGAATACTAAAGCTAGTAGATGACAGATATGCAATTACCACACAACCATATGAATAAATTAAGTCCCTAGATAACAATCAAGGTATAAAATAATTAACCATAGTAAAATAAATCACAAGTTTGAATTTCCTAATACATATCATATTAGTATCAACATCAATACATATGGAATTTTACTAATAAGGGTTTAAGTGTGACTTAGTAACTTTAGTAGTCCTTAATATGAAAATCAATAAGCCAACGTGATGATTTTCATGAATTAAAAACCCAAGATGAGTATAACATGTGCCTATGGTAATAATTGAATTTTGAATAATAAATATTTCGATATGTGGTATTGTTAGTACTCTTGAGTACATCTTATTTTGTGAATTATATTGAAAATTTGATATTTTGAATAGTATTGTCAAATTATATTATGTGCATCCTTGAAATCCTTAACTTGTTGACTTTTGGTCCACCAAATAGTCCTTACCAAATTTGTAATTACTTTGAATATCCATTTTTTCATATCTATTTAAATAGCTCAATAATGAAGATTTAATACCAACTTTGTTGAGCCAACCCTTATTTTGGTCCATGTGTTGATTCACTTCCTATGAGAATTCGTGGACGTGATACAAAGATCATAAAATAGACATGCATGAGATGACATTTGTTAAAGAGTACATAGAACTCATGTATTTTTTTTAATTTTTTCATCCTTTTGTATAAGATTTCATGAACACTCTAATTTAAAGCATGAATCAACACAAGATTTTTTATGTATTCTGACAAATATTTGTGAAAGTTTGATAAAAAAGATCTGATCTTTACTATACCTTCTCAAGTAATTATAATGTGACTTATGAGATAAAATTTCGTATGTTTGCAAATCCTTAAATAATTCGGTGATAGAAGCTTCAAGGTTGTATCATCTGAATATAATCTCTTACATTCAATAGAAATAGTAATACCTAACCAGGAGAATCTCTTCCATTTACATGATTTTATAGTAGTTAGGACTATATCTCATTCTCATTCCAATAGGGAATCTTAGGATTTTCCAGAAGTTGAACCAGTTTATTACATCATTATACATCATCATTAAGACCAATTTAACAACTAACTTCATTGTTGTAATTTGTATGTTTGAATACTGGATTTTTAATTACTAGAATTTTATACTTGATTAACATATATGTGGTAGTTCAACTTGTCCCTAAACTTTCACTCACTATAGCAGGTGTGCACCAAATGTACAACATGCATGTAATATTTTTAAATTTGGTCAATATTGGCGTGATTCTAGATCCCCATTCTTATTGCTGAACGAGACCGATACAAGTACTTGTAAAGTCCGTGTGTATTAATGAAATATCAAAACAACTATATATAAATTCCACATTTGAAATTTTGGTACCCAAACTAGGCCTTCAGATCATTCACAACACATAGGAACCCTAATTCCTTTCAATGCAATGCATACATTAAATACCACCATTCATTATGTCATAAAATCTATGATGCTATCATCAACCCCAAATAGGCTTATCTCTATTTATAGAGTCAATATCACTCCTCATACACTACCATATTTAGGTTCATAAAAGATGACTAATAAAAATTAAGAAGCTATATTTAATTCATGTTTATTTGATTTGAACAACATTTATACATGTCCAATAATTTTTCAAGCATCCTATTCATTTAGTCTAACTAGTCAATATTAGAATCAGGTAATGTAGTATTTTCACCATCAAATTTTTATAGAATTTAAATATACTAATCATGAACTTAACAAATAGGAATGGTCAAGAATTAATACGTAACAAAAGGTGTTCAATTCACCAAGTATTTCTCTATATGTTACCCAATATACTAGACATGCAAACTACAACAACTTTAACACTTGTTTTTATAAAATATATTCTAAATAAGCCTAAAACCATGGCTTGAAATATTTGAATATAATATGCCTAAAGTCATACCCTAATATGTAAATTAACTAAAGAGTGACTCAAATTAGTTACAATAAGATAATTGTTAAGTCATATACATATTTTAACCTAGGTCACTAAATGTAGTATGATTTGCACCGAACTACTCCTATTGTAATTTAATTATACGAGCTAGGACCTAAATTAATGAAAAAGTGACACATGAGGGTTAGAAGTGCAGTTGGCATATTTACTACCCATAATATGGACTAATAAAATATGTATGAATTAACTATGGTAATAAATGACTTTCCATTGAATATGAGCCTCTAATTCTTTTCATATTATTCTATAGGATTAGATATATGCTTAACTTGAAAAGGAAATAATAGGCTATTGTGACTCTTAAAACTAAACTATAACTAGATTTTTGGAAGATTTTTGGAATCATCACACCAAAATTAGGTAACATAGTAAGTTTGGTATATTCAGATAACCCTAGAAATCACAAATCTCATAGGAAACAAGTAATATGGCTTGGTACCCTAAGTATACATTATTTGATTAATACATGTTGTATATGTAAGTTATGATTTATTTGGATGTCGTGCCTGCCTTTTTTCTTTCCTTCCTTTTTCTCTGGCTCGATCTAATGGTCATCCTTTGGATAGACTATATGTTATTTCGCTCACCTGTCCTAATACGTCTAGGACTCTATAGTTTTACAAACTGTAATTCCCACACAACTCTTTATTTGGTCAACTAAAGTCCATTTTAACCCTCAGCACACTCTTTTCATGTCTTCTAAAGTTGATTTAACTCAAATTCATTGCAGTGTCATGCATCAAAGATTCCTAACAATATGCAAGTCCCTATTGACACCAAGTTTCCAACAACACCAATCCCCTAAAATATGTTACTAGCACACTAAAAGCATTCTAGGAACTTCTAGAAACAAGTGAAATCCTCCCAAACTACCTTTATATCCCTTCAATGAATTGTCTTAAGCCACCCTACCCCTCGATTCTATCAGAGGTTTGCCACACCTTCCAAGCCATTAAGGCACGTGGGGGCATGCCTTGGACCCCTTAGATAACAATCACACAATCTTGGGCATTCGCCAATTCATCCTCTTAAATTGAGAGTTGCTTTTTCCCTTTTCACATGTTGCTCAATCTAGATGATCAATACCCAAGTTATGATTGCATATTTTCTTGTTTCATCCATAGTTAGCTCTATGATGGTGTTTCTAAGTGTTTCATGCCATTGGCTTGTACTACATTTCCATCTTGATTGCTTTCCATGTATCACCTACTTTCTAGCCACAATGGGAACTTGTTTTCCCTATTCTAGTGACGTCTGTTAGACTTTCTTATGTTTTTTCATATAGGAGGAAATCGAGGGACCTCATTGTCCCTTTGTTTTAATTTTCAATATGAGCTACATATGTAGATTTGATTAGATATTCTCTCTCTCATGGATTCCACTTCCACCAGAGATCTTTGGCTTTTTTGGGTTTCTTCTTCGTGCAAAGCTTTTAGACTAATAATTCCTTCTTTTTGATCAATTTCATAAAGGTAGTATGGGTGAAAGTATAACTTGCTTCTCTTTCCTTAATCATCGATCGTGCATTTTGTTTTGGGAGGCCCTCGCCATGTGGGCGACTCCTATCATGCCAACTTGTTAAGGGACTCAGATGTTAGATTTTCATTATGAATTCATACAATGTCCAATAAATAAACAAAATATGTTTTGGAAATTTTTTTAAATAAAAAAGTTAATTTTCTAAGTTTGAGACCCTAACTCAGTCAGACCATGCCATGTTTACTTAAGGACCTAAATTTGGCTTTACATATTGATTAAGATAAATATTAATGGAAACTATATCAATTTTAGGACATTAAGATTACCATTAGCCTCAAGAAAACTGACATGATTTCTACTCTCATTAGTAGGTGGATGATGCACACAAAGTATTGAGTACGTAATATGAGTTTTTTTTGGGGTTATATTTATGGATATCAATTATAATGATATCAAATATATATCTCTAACCAATACAAACAATATAATTTGATTATGAATTAAATTATTGTCTTCTAGAACATTTGTCTCATCCATGATTGTGATCCTGACATGCATATATTTCTTTGTTTATTATCCATCACTTTAAATTATTATGATCAAGAAGTTGACTAATGTTGTTCCTTCAATATTATTTTGCTTTTGAAACATATTCAAGCTCTTGAGACAAATGTTATTCTTCAAGCTCCCGAGAGAAATGTGCACTTTGGTGCATATATTTTCAACCTCTTGAGAACATTGTTAACTGTCAAGCTCTATGATACAAACAACATGGATGAAGGATAATGTAGTCAAATCAAGATAATAATGTCAATTATAAAGAGAAATAAAGATAAAGATAAATGATAAGAAAAGAAATTGACGATTACTTCATGTTTTCAAAAGTAGAGTTCATACCATTTCATATAATGATAATTAGTGCCACTTACTTAACATGTTTTCCATTTTGCCTTGCATGGGTGGGGATGTGATGTCTACATGAGAGAAGAATCTAGGATCTTAGGGAAGGAACATATGTCTCAAGGTCAAATGTAGGAGTTTAGATTTGGCGGGGTGCCAACTATCTTAAGACATTTAGTTTGAACTTCCATTTAGTATGAGGATCATGTACTAGTTTAGCATAGTTTAAAATTTGAGTTTTTATGTTGTGGAACTTGAGACACGAGGAGTTGTATTTTATCTTGTGTTGGTTAGAAGAAATTTTATTTAGTGATATGGTTGTCATGTTTGTGACATCCCTCTTGAGAACTATGCTTCCACTCAATAATATGTGTGTTTAAAAAAATGGGATGTTACAATATGGTATCAAAGCAAAATATATGTTTGGACACCATGATTTTCTGAAAGTCACATCTGGTTTATGTTCCCTTTTGTATATGGCTCCTAAAAATAGGTATGATAAGGGCAAAGAGCACATAGATGGAGAGGAAAGCTCCTATAAGGTGGGAAGCGATCACAATGGTTCTGGTGGGGGCTACCCTAATGATAACCCTAATATGCCCCTATATATGGTCATCAAATCTCTTAAATACGCCCTAAACAGTCAAAATGGGAGGTCTGAACAACCAAAAAACCATGAGCGGACCCTAGTTGGTTTCTTAAAGATCAAGCCGGAAACCTTCTCTGGTAAAGCTAAGACATATGTAATTAGTCGTGCTGAGGAGTAGATGCTCAATGTCGAGCATTGTTTTTGTGAGTTGGGAGTCCTTGAGAATTTCAAAGACCACTTTGGGACATACATGTTGAAGATTGCAACCCACACTTGGTGATAGAACTTCACCAATGCTTGATGAATTGATGCTAAGTTTGTGACATAGTAGTCCACCAGTGCCTTCTAGAACTATTACCCTCCAACACAATTATAGAAAAGGAGGTTGGGTTTTAATTTCTTGAAGTTGTATAGTGATACCACAATTAGCCAGTATGAAATGAAGTTTTGTTGCTATATAAATACAAACATGGCTTTGATGAGACACTTATTGCAAGGAAATTCATGCATGGTGTGAAGCCTGATCTAGGCTATGCTTTGACTAGAGCAGCCTCAAGAGAGTGCAAGAGGCACTCAAGCTACCTTGGAGTAGGAGGACCACCCAGGACGTCACTTGAATAAAGGAGGATCCTCATAAAGCAACTACCATCACAATATCCATAATGAAAAGAAGAGGAAAGCTTTAGAATAACCACTTGACAAGATAACTTGCCCTACCCACAGTAGGTTGCATGGTGGAGTATGCAGGTTTGGCATCAAATTTTGCTACCAATGTGGGGATCTAATTCACAAGAATTTTGAATGCCCCCAGTTCAAAACAAGTAAGAATGAAATACAAAATCCTAATCCATATCAACCATAAAAGAGATAATCAAGAGTATTTAAAATGATTGATGATGATGGAGAAGAAAGTAATAAATAATTTAGGATCTAGTTCTAACTGTAGTTTTAGACAAACATGGGTGTATGGTAAACTAGGAATAACTAAGCTCAAGATGGGTAGCATATGGAAAGTTCGAGGGTTAATTTTTATAAGGTGGGTATAATTGTAACATTCATAAATTTGTTGGATATGAAACATATTCTCAAATAAGAACAAACCCCCGAATTAAAATCCAAATATATATGCCCTATGTCATACCCCAATATGTAAAGTAACTAAAGTGTGTCTCAAATTAGATATAGTAAGATAAATTTTAACTCAAATACACATTTAATTCTAGTTTCACTAAATACCAGTATGGATTACACCTAATCATTAATAAGGGTTAGATGTACAACTGAACTATTTGTCACCCACAATATGACCTAACAAAATTTGTATGAGTTTAGTATGATAATAAATGACTTTCCATTTAATTTGAGCCTCTACTTATTTTTTTGATAATCCTATAAGATTAAACATATGTTTTTGAAAATGATATAACATGTTATTGTGACTCTAAAGCTAAAAGATAACTACATTTTCATATTCCTCATACCAAAATTACGTAACATATAAATTTTGGTAATAATCAAACAACCCTAGATATTCCAACTAACTTAAGAAAGAATGTAATATGGGTTGTTACCCTAAATTTCATTTATTTGATATAACAATCTATACAACGAAGTTCAACATGATGTGAATGCCATGCACACCTTTTTGTTTCCTTCCTTTTTCCTAGCTTGATCTGAAGGTCATCCTTAATTCCTAGTTTTTGTGGATGCTTTGGATGTCTAATATATTATTTCCATCACTCATCCTAATATGACTAGGACTCTAGACTTTTGTAAACTTTGATCTCCAACCAACTCTCTGTGATCAACCAAAGTCCATAACAACCCTCCACACACTATCTTCACATTTTCGAGTTGATCCAAGTAAAACTCATTGGGGGTTTTGTGCATTAGAGATCTCTAACAATCTCGGAGTCCCTATTCCTTGTGCAGTAAGATTCCAACAACACCACAACCCTCAACTATATAACTAGAACACTTAAAATGTTCTAGGAAACTCCAAAAACAACTACGGTCCTCCCAAACTCCATTTATTTTGCTATAAATAATCTTATAAATCTCCCTACCCCACGAGCCTATTAGAGGTTAACCACAAATTTGTAGCCATCATGACTTCTAAGAAATGCCTTGGAGCCCCTCTCTGAAAATTAAGGAATCTTGGGTACTTTCCAATTCAACCTATTCTGTTGTGAGTCCCTTTCCTCCATTTTGCACTTTTCTCAATCTAGATGATCAATCTTTGAGTTATGATTATATACTTCCTTGTTTTTTCCATGGTCAACATTGTTATGGTGTTGCGAAGAGTTTCATGTCACTGGCTTGTGTTGCGTTTCCATCTTGATTTTTTTTTGTGAATCACCTACTTTTTGGCTTGACGAGATCTTATTTTCCCTATTGTGGCAACATCAATTAGCCTTTCTTAGGCTTGTTTGGAATAGAGGAACTTGAGGGACTTCTTTATTCCCTTTGTTTTCATTTTCAAAACCAGATAGAAGTAGATTTGACCAAAGCTTCTCTCTCATTTGGCTACTACTTTTGTCAGGGATCTTTGACTTTTTGGTTTATGCTTCATGCAAAGTTTTTGGAAAAATTATGCCCTTGTCCTTGTGATAAATTTTGTAAGGGTGTCATGGCTGAAAGTGTTACTTTCAACTCTTTCCTGATCATCAATCATCCATTTTGTTCTAGGAGGTCATAGCCATGTGGGCGGATCCTACAGGGCCAACTTGGCAACGACCTCACATGTTGAATTTTTTTTCTTTGGGCTTTATTTATCGATTTATCTGAATTCCTATTGGTCAGATCTTTGAAATTTTGTTATAGGTTCATACTATGTTTCAATAAATATATTAAAATATGTTTTGGAAAGAATTTTAAATAAGGAAGCTGAATTTTTAACATTTAAACCACAACTAGATCATATCAGACACGTTTTCCCTAAGGATCTAAATTCAAATTTAGATGGTACTTAAGATAAAGATTAATGGAAACTATATCAATTTGATGACATTAGGAATACCATCAACCACAATAAAATAAACATGACTTGTTCTATCATCCATAAGTGGATCATGCATGCCGAGTATTGAGTATGGGATAAATCTTTTTTTCTTATATTTATAGAATTCAATTATTCATTGATATCAATTATATAGTTGTGATGAATACCAACACCATATTTGACTCCGATTTAAATTATTGGCTTCTATGATATTTGTCTCATCCATGATTATGATCATAACATGCAGATCTTTCTTTAACTATGAATCAACAATTGAAGTTGTTGTGATCAATATTTATGTGATTAAAAGGTAGTTGAATTATCTCATTCCTTCCAAGATTATATGCCTTTTGACACATATTTAAGCTCTTGAGATCAATGTTATTTATCAAGGTCTTGATAGCAATTTTTAGTATCTCAACAGTAGTGTTAATTATCGATCTCTAAGAGAGAAATAATATGGATGAAAGATAACATAGTCAACCCAATATAATAATGTCAAGATAAAAATAAATGATAAGAAAACATTTGATGATCACTTCATCTCTTTCATAACTATAATGTATTTCATGTTCATATATAATGTCACTTGGTGTCACTTACTATAAAGTGTTTTCCATTTGGCCTTGCATCGATGGGAATGCATTCTCTACAACAAAGAAGAATCTGGAAGCTTAGGCAAGTGGAATACATCTCGAGGAAAAATATAAGAGGTTAGCCATGTTGGGGTTCCAACTATCCGATGGAATTTAGTTTATTTTTCCATTCAATACAGGTATCATGTACTAGTTTGACTTAAATAAAGTTTAGGCTATAAAGATATGAAACATGAGACATGGGAATTGTTATCTTATCATGTGTTGGTTGAATAATACTTTATTATCATGTTTGTGTCACCCCTTTTGAGAATTATGAATCCACATAGTAATGTTTATGTTTGAGAAAAATAGTATATTACAAAAACTATAAGCTAATTTGTTCTTAGTGAGACATAGTTAAACTTCCACATAAATAGATATCTCAAAAGGGAGCTAATTATTCACATTGAGCATGAAGAACCTAAAATTCGTAGCCCAACCATAACAATGTTGAATGGAATTCAAACTTAAAGATCAACCCTCTTCTTGCTCTTTTCATATCAAAAACCTTAAACACGAGGAAAGGAAGTGAAAGAAATGATAAAATAAGTGGATTTGTTATCAAATTGATCCAAATTAGAGGGATGATGACTTCCATGCATAGGATATAAGTGAAACCACAAAAAGATATCCAATGCTAATGAACTTGTGTGACTCCACCAACCTTGGAGGGTAGAAACCCTAGAAATATTTTCCCAACTCCAAGAACTTCAAACCCATAAAAATTCCATTCTCTCTCAAGAAAACCCGATATTTGAAGTGAAAGATGGAAATGAGAGATGTTGGGCTTGAGCTACTTTCATCTATATTGATTCAAATGATTATGGAAATTGTTTTTTTATAACTTTTTTGGCCTTTTCTTATTTTTCAGAATGGTTGATTGGATGAGTTCTAATCTCTCCATGTGGCTGTTTGAGTATCCTCATAGCAAACTTGGATGATGGTGCATTCTGCAAAATATAGAGAATATAATATTTTCGCACCGATACCATGTAAAACTGATATTTAACTTATGTGAAAAAACCAAACTTTTATATACCTTTAGCTTTGTGTTTAGCAAACTTTATAACACTAAACAATCTCAATTCCCTCATAAATTGATATGAATTTTAGAGTTTCATATTCATTCAGATTCATGTATGCAAACAACCATATTCAATGTGTCTTAAATCCCTAATTTGAATCAACTGGGAGTTATATTTCACACATTTATAATTAATTGGAACCAAAATATGTTCATTATATCATGTTCAGTTTAACACATCATAATTAAACTACCATCATTAAAGAGTTAAACAAGGATTAAACAAGCATAGCAAGTAATCATTCAAGTAATCCCTATTCAGCAAAGATGAAATTGGGTGACTATAGTTAGAAGGGATTAACTAGATGTAGGGTGGTGCATGGATCAAACTATGTTAATTGATAGAGACTAGAATTTGAGGAAGTCATCTTAGATGGTGATATAGTCTATATTAGGAGTAAAATTGATATAAATGATCGCCTATTCCTTTTGGATATGAGAACAAGACACAGGGAGAAGTTTTCCCCCATAAAATTAGAAGAAATATCCTCCATGCATTGTTCACATTCATTATATCTTTGAAGGAATGTTGGAGAAAATTCCCTAACTTTGTGACCATTATCCACCAATATTGATGGAAAACATGTAGACAAAGTGTTTATCATTTACAATTTTGATTGTCGATTGATCAATAAAAAGGATTTAGATTGATATGAAAGTCAAATATGAAACAAGTTGTTCCGCCAACCCTATCTAGATGGAAAGATGTATCCTATAAACACCACCTATATAGATGTAGGGGTCATACTGTTACTATGCATATTGTTTTGGACCCTCTTAAGAATCTTTACAACCTCTCCCGAAAGTATTTATTGAAAGGAAAAAAACATGTTTATTTTTGATGTATACTTTTTCATGATTGACTACTTGTATGAGGTAGCATCAAGGGAAGTCTATCTTGCGGCAAAGGCCTCACTCCCTAAGCCCACAAGTGGAGAAACCTCTTTTAGATCTACATATGCATCTTTGCCTATAATCCAACCAAAAACATATACTTTAGTCTATCTATGTATAGATATGCCCTGATGTGGATTAGTCAAAAAGTTCACATGTACCTCTTTCTTAGTATGAGTACATCATAGCGAATATACCTAGAAGATCATGTATGTTCTTAAGACCAGGTTGCTCCTTATAACGAACCAAATTCTACTGAAAAATGTCCAAGCATGTCTTAATGACAATCTAGGAAAACCTCATCAATTGGAAACAAAGGAATCATAGGGCGATACTTGAGGAAGGATTGTACAATACTATAGTGGTGACATATGCAAGCCTAGGTCATCAATAGAAATATTAAAAAAATATGATTAGATAACATTAAAATAATGCATGACATTGAGAGAATTCATTCTTGACATAGAGTATGTCACCTTGATGTTGTACCCTTATTTACTCAACAAAATTTGCATAATTGCAAGATTTTATATAATTTTTCCTATTAATTTATTTATGTATCTCGCAATAACTTGTTGGTTTTATAGTATTCCTTCGATGTTGCTGAAGACACAAATATTTAGGAAAGTATCTCCACTTTACATATACCTATTGAGGTTGACACTAAGAAAGTCATACCATGTGAAGAAACTAAGATCTCTAAAAAACTTGGAGCCTCATCAACTATGACATGTTAGATGGCATCATCATCTACCTAGAGGAAAGAGCCCCAACATTGACTTGACTTGTTTGATATTAATCCATCACAAGTTGCAATGCCACAACCATCTATTGATAAAATGACTAAAACCCAATGTCATTGCCATTGACTTGAGAGTTATACATAGTCCATATTTTGATAATGGCTTAACCATTCCATTTATATGTATCTAATATGTTGTTTAAGATTGATTACAAGCTTTAGGTACATGAAAAGGATCAAATTACACAAGCCCTAGCTTGTCCAAGTTCAAGTCAAAAGTAATTCAAATGTGCAATTTGGGAAATCACTCGAAACCACCTTAGAATATTTTGTAATCATTTGTATTGATGATATGACTTGTAACTAAGATGAGAAAAAACTAGGGACACTTAATTCCATTGTTTTATCACTTAAAAATCATTTTAGAAAATTTTTCACAACACTTTAATCGGTCAATTTTGAATCTTGACCAATCAGTGATGGATTTTTGGAAATGGTTGCATCAGTCGAGTTGTACATTAATTGAACTCAACTGACCAACTTTCTGACTAAAGTTGATTTTAACTGATCGGTCAAGTTACTCCAAGACAAACTCGACTGATAGTTTGAAAATTGGCTTTATCAGTTAGTGGAACGGTTGAGTTACCTTTATTGAAACTTGACTGAATGTACTATACAGAAAATGTAGAAAAAAATAATTCCAACCATTAGAGAGTTGTTAGAAACAAAAATAGATCCGTTGCAAGTTGTGAAACAACTATTTTTCGTTCTTAAGTGATCCCACACTCAAAGGAACACTCCCAAATATATATAGGACCCCTTGGAGTTCATTCCAAGGTTGATCATTCATGCTATCCTTGGTCCTTGCTATTGTTAAGTGTGATACAACCCTTTAAGACCCTTCCTCTCTCTCATTCACAAAGATTTTTGTGATTATGAGTGATTTAGGGATGTTGTAAGAGAGCTATGTACATGTTATCTTGTAAAGATCTCCATATTTACATCTTCCCAATTCCCTTTCTCAAAGAGCAAAGGTTGAAGTGTTCTTCTTTAAGTGAAGGAGGAGTTGTTGTTCTTCTTCAAGGTTGAAGAAGGTGTGAAGATCTTTTCCAAGTGAAGGAGTAGTACAAGGCAGAAGATTCAAGAGGATTGGGTAATCCCTACAAGGCCAAAGACTTGATACAAGTGTGGGTAAGTCCTTAGTGAAGGATGAAGACATCTTGTTCAAGTGGGTAAGTCCTTGTGTAGGTAGAAGACTCCTGTTTTGAATAGGTAAGTCTATGGTGATCTTCTTCTATCTCTTATAATGGAATATAAGTATACATGGACTGCAAAGTCCTAGAGGTTGACCTCTCTAGGTAGTGGATTGACAGTCTCCTACTTTGGAGATTGGAACCACTCTAACCACCTTGTCCAAGTGTTTGTTTCAATCTCTCTCATCCTTGTTATGCTTGTTTAGGTAGAATTTAAAATTGAGTTTTAGCATTTGGTTTCAATTGATATAATTTGAAGGTATAATTATTCTTGTGAGAATTTTGAAGCTCTATTCACCCCCCTCTAGAGCCCTAGATCCAAAATTGCCTCATTTTTTCTTGCTAATTCTCAACAAAGACTTAGTAACACATTGACATCAAGCAATCTTTGTTCATTTGTGACCCATGGTTAGATGTTATGACTCTATGTTTCCCCACACTTTGATTTGCCACACCAACAAAACTGAATTGAGAAAGTTCACATTTGATTGGATTTGATAATAGATCAATTTCATCATATACAAATATAATATGATTCCACATGTCATCAATTCCCATAACATTAGTTTAGGAACATTGAACCCTTGAATAAACCTCTAGAATCTACATCATTCTCACCACAATTAGTTTTGTCCAAACATATGTTTATATTTCTACCTTTTCTAGGTGTGACCTCATATTTTGACCCCATACATGATTTTTTCCTTAGAATTCCCACAATGCATTACAAAGTAAAAGCCATTAAAGATAGATGCATCAATTTTTAAATGTATTAGATTGGCGATTGACACTGTCTACACATTCAACAACCAAGAAGGTGGTTTTTTTACCATCAGGTGGAGTTCACTAGCATCTTTGGGAGATTTAATCAACCACCATTATAGCTTGGTAGCATATCTCCGTCAAAATTACTCAACATCAACCATAATGGCTAGATGAAGACACAACATGCACGTGATGTCTATACATATTATTGATGAGATCTAAAAAGATCCAACTTCTCCATATTTTCTTCTCCTTTATATTTCTTTGTACCTAGCAGTCTCTACCATATCATTGGATCTAAAAAACCTCACATGAATGGATATACCCCTTTGTCTTGGTTGGGAGTATCATATTAGCTCCCCTACTTTTCTCGTTCCTTACAACACATGTATTCTTTGATACCATCTTGCTTTATTTGTTGGTTGTTTCCTTGAGAGATACATATGGAGGGGAGGAAGAGATATATAGACATAAACATATAGAGATACAGACAAGAAGGCAACATTGCAGACTCCCATATTTTTATGAGGACTTAACCATTATATCTATCTATGTCAAATGAATCCATTGAATATGTGTAAATGTTTAGACACACTCTATTAGGCAAAAAATGTAAACCCCAATTTGATTTTGAAGTTGAGCCGTGCTATAAAAAAATTTGGACTGCAAAATGTTAGAATTTCTCTTTCAATCTTTGATGTAACAAAGATTAATTACTTGTATATTTTGTAATAAAGCTCATATGTGTAGTTAATTAATTGAAAACATTTGGTTTATCTAGACATAAATATTTTTTGAAGTATCTTCATAGTAACTTAGCTAATAGAAGACCATCTCGACATAGAAAGTCTCATTACTTAAATAACCAATAAAATATTCAACCTAACAAAGGTTGTGTGTACCAACAATCGTAAAGATGGGTTGTTTGGGGTCCCCAATTTTATGTTAATATGATAAATAATTTGAATCTCACTATTTATCTCTCATTTAGTTAGTTCATTTACAAGATTAGTTTATTAACAATTTGATCCTACAAACTTTAAAGCAATATGAAAATGCAAGGATTAAGATAGGTATCATACACACCCATCAACCATATCTATTATTGTTTAGAAACATCAACAATATATCGTATCACATACATGATGTTTATAAGACATGTGATCATAACAAAAACAACACTCTCCACACACACACACACACACACACACACATATATATATATATATATAGTTTTGGAATATCCTTGAAATGGGTTGAAGACATACTTAAGATAAGCAAGAAGATAGAAAGTATCAACATAGAATGATATATGCTACGAATGATGTTTGGGGATAATGCACTAAAATTGAGGATGGAAATAAGATGCAAAGAGTATAATTTAATGTGAGAATATAAAACACAATAAGAATTATATATCCAGATATAAGTAAATTTTGATTATGAGGCATTCAAGAGATCTTGAGTTACTCAAACATTTTATCTTGCTAAAAATAATAGCACAACAATGCATAAATATAAAACAAGCAACATAAGCATGAACAACCTGACTAGAAATATCTTACATTATGGATAGCGATAGCTGCACCACCACATACTACCTATTTAGGGACTAAAACCCGAGGAGTATGTATGACCGTGTCCAAATACCCCTAATCTAGAGACTATTCTAAAGGAGCATGTGCAACTAAGGACAAACATCCTTATATTGGGACTAAGACCAAGGCATATGTGCAATTAAGGTGTAATACCCCACCTATAAGTTAAAGTATACTAAGCAAGTATCAAAATTTCCTATAGAGCATGGCAAGTAATATATAAGTCATTGTCATCAATTCGATTTCAAAATAATACCTTAATGCATTATGTCAACATATTATTTAGACGATTATAACATGAATGAGGGTTCAACATCATCAATAATTATTTCCACATTAATGTGAACATGTAAGGATATTTCAAAATATTACTTGATTTACAATAACCAAATGATTACACCTCATTCAATAAGTATGCAAAAGAAAGGTATGAAAATGAGATGATTTCCGAAACATCTCAAGTGAGAAGCACATACCTATACTTCACAACTAACCCTATTTCTATGTGTGAATCTCATAGCTCATCCTTCTCAACCTAAAAGAATTTTATACACAATAGTCTACAATTTCCTGTTCGTAATAATTAAAAATATATCTAAACCTAATATTGGTTTCCTACTGTCGAGATGGTGTTTGGAAATACTCAAATGCTTATTTTGTTATTACCCAAGGTTATATGTTGACATTTTTTGTTCCCACATCTACATTAGCTCAGTATGATACCAGGTGTTGTTGCCTCTATTCAATGCTTCTTACTTCTATCCCTTTAGATACTTCTTAAAGTTCCTTGTTGCAACTCCAATAACCAACTTGGGCAACTTCCAAACGTCTCCTTTCCTTATGAATGATTAAGTTGATGTTTCACTAGTGAATCAACTAACACATTGGAGTTCCTCTTTTTGAATATGAGACAGATTTGTTGATTGTTTCTCAATAGTAATTTTACAACTTCAACACGTACCTTGTACAATGTAGGACAATCACTCTTCTCATGTATGAAGTCAGTGTCTACTTTGGAGTCAGCCTAGACATATACATCATATCCCCCTTTTTTTATTCTAAACCTCTCATGATAGCTCTAAGTGTTTTCCAATGAGTCTATCCCTAGACTTATGTGTGTACTGTCGATCACTCACTTGCCTCTATGGTCCCTGGTAATAGAACCAATGCAACATTTGTTTCTCTTGTTATCCACCGCTGTCTTACACAAGAGTGAGGCACAACTACCCTTCAGAATAAAACTCAATTGAAGAAATCCTAATGAGTCTGAATTAATAGTTTCATTTTAGCTATCTTGACAAGAAAAACACAAGGAAAGGTGTCAAAACTCCTAATTCATCTCTCATAATTCTCTCAAATAGACAAAGTTGGAAACAGAAAAGAAAGCGGTCAAACCTAATTTCACCCTAACCTTCACCAAAAGGTCTACAATAGTGGGATATTTCAAGTTATCCTTAACCAATTATATTCTATTTCTATCATGATCATTCTCCACATAATTTAAGTATTTCAAGGGCATCCATTTCTCTAAGGATTATGATGTATATATAATTATAGAAAGTTTATATAGTATTAAAAATGAAGTGTCATATAGGTGCATACTCCAAAATATAAAGTCATTGACAATATTATATTTTCAAACTAATACCTTTCAATATAGATTTCTTATTTCGATACATATATGACCACTTAGATTCAAGTGACTCTTTAATTTCTTTTATATTGTCCCACATATCTTTACTATCCATTATTAGGTTTTTTTTTGATAGAGTATTAGATCCATGATAATTACAAACTCTAGGTTCTTATTTATGTGAAGTTACCATCCTGACCATATTGCATAGTCCTTAATATGCATCACTAATTGGTACATTATCCCTTTAGGATTTACTAAATTCATCTTTGCATCAATCAAGTCATAATAATACTACTCATAACAACTCATAGGTCTATGTTCTTATCACTCAAGTCCATGTCATATGCATGCATGTTAATATGGTGTGTGGTTAAGGGACCAAACTACTTAATAGGTTAATTATAACATATTGATTCATCTTTTTTTTGGATAAAGGGAGTCCGCCATTTTATTAAGTAATCAAATCATCTACAACAAGTATAAGGATACAATCCTCAAAACCCTCCCCTACACAGTGAGGGTTAATAAAACGACAGGCAGAAGAGGCCAAGGCACGTTCTACTCTATTACCTTGCCTTCTAACAAAACATAAATTAAAAGAAAGGAAACTAAGGGAAAGATCGATAATGTCCTGGATGATGATGTCTTTGTAGCCTCGTCCACCAATACCCTTCTTTACCACCTCCACCAGAAGAAAGCAATCTGTCTCCACTACCACGTCCAAAAAGCCCTTCCTGAGTGCAAGCTGCATGCCATTTAGAGCATCCATACCTTCCGCTCTAAGCACTGAGTACGACTACTCTAGACGGCATTAGAAGGTCCACAAAAGCTGTCCGTGATCATTCCTAAAGGATGAACCACAACCACTCTCTCCCGATGTGGAAAAAGATGCATCCGTGTTGATTTTAACATTGCCCGGTGGTGGCCGATGCCAAGAGATAAGTCCCGAGGCCGAAGAGTGCAAAGGTGATATACTCACTACTGTGTGGTACCGTGCAAGATGAAAAATTTATTTTTTGTTTGAGAATGTCTCCTTATAACTATATGAGGTGGGAAAATTGATTAAATTAACCTCATTAATATCAAATCAAATCAATCTCATTAATAATTTTGAGTCATAAATAGGAACTTCATGGTTCCAACTGAATTGAATAAACAAAATCACACAGAGAAACCAAAAATCAGTTCATCTATATTATTCCCCAAATAGTATGATTGGTGAATCATACTAAGATATTGATTACTTTCAATGCACTTGGTAAATAGTTTTGAATCCAATTTCCACAGCCAAGACATCTAATTTATAAATATTAGAGTATATATTCCCAATGGATAAACCCTTTTAAAAGAGTCCAATTCGTCATAATTGACTTCATACTAACATTGGAATTCAAATACAAATATAATAGGATTCCATATTTACATATTAGTAAAATTATTTTGAGGTAGTAGGCGATGTTACCTAACTGTGACCAAAATCCTAGACATTTTTTAGTTGACAAAATCCAATAAATGTATAGGTATAGCCCACAAACAACATATTGACCTAAATATACACCAAATTGATACTAGAAGTTCTTAAAGAATAGTTTGAGCAATACCTAGTAAATGTTAAGTCTTGGTTATATGTATGTGTGATTTCGAGGAAAAAAACTTATTTGAGTGGGGAACTTTTGTAATAAATTGAATCCTATGTAATAATTCACTATTATTTGCTTCAAATTTATTAAAGCATATTCTTTTATGATAGTTATTTACTTGAATATGATAAAAAATAAGGAACAACTTAATACTAAATAATAATTTGATGTTTCACATATATCTAGTAACTTATTTAAACATTTAATTTACATCTTAAATGATTTTTCTACCCCTATTAAAATAAAGTGTCCTAGTTATACTAAAACCTCAATTTACCAATTTATTTATATGGCATACAACATAATATGCTCTCTCTCTTCAAATTCCATAGTCAAAACATTTATATATAATTAGCAATGTAAGAATATCTCAATTATACATTCTAATAAATCATGACATTTGATTTATGTAATTCCTTATATTTCTCAAAGAATATAATCACTACATCGTATGTTGTAACTTCTGATAAAATATGAGAGAGTGAATGTGCTTGTATATTTGACTATAACATGAAATGTGTGAAATGCACTTATACTAATTCAGTGGTCTAAAAATGTTAAAATAATCCTCAAGCATAATTCATTTTCTAGATAGTTTAATGTCTTGAATTTCTAGATTTTAACACACAATAGTATATTCCATATATACATTGAAATTTCATTATTCCTTTCCCTTTATCTGTGTAATGCATGTCTTCACACCCTGTACTCCCTAGTTGCACATTTTGCACTAAATTCAAGTTCCACCAAATGATCATTTTATCCTCCTCTTCTACTATTCACCTCCTCCTTTGCCTTGCCTATTTCTCCCCTTCTTCTATTCCTTTCTGTAGCCCAAAAACCCAAGTTGCATGTCTGCACCTCTCCTGTCATCCAACATTCATGGAAGCAAGGATGTTTCCATTGCTTATTTTAGTGGTCTGATGAGGCCCTACTGGGACCCAGAATGGCGATACCCCCTTTCTTTCTTCACCTTTAGTTATTCTAGAAGTGCACAAATCACCTCTACTCACCTTAATCTACTCAATTCCTCATCCATCACTTCTTCTTCCTCCTAACAGAACCCACAACAGCTGTGATGCCTCCTACATACAAAGAACTACCACGGTGCCGAATAATGAGATGAAACATTTCCACCTAAACCAACCTCTATTGCAATCAACTTTTCATGGAGAGTCACCTCTCGGATGACCTTAGTCCAAGTCTAAAGACCTACATCGATGACGATAGAAGCATAGACAATGATGATGGGTTTCAGTGCAGCTGACCAAGCCAACGCCACACCAACACTTGCTACCACCATCCCATTTCTCTCTCTCTCATCCCTCTCCAACAATCAACAGGTAAATCTCTTCTACCTCAAACCTTTCTTGTTCTCAGCTCGCTATTCATGTTCTCCTCACCTACCTATTCTCGAAGGTTGTAACTGCTCTCACCTATCGTTCTTTTTAACGACTTTGATCACCATGCTTGACCCTGCGTCTCCTGCTTTCTTTTTCTAGGGTTCCTGTCTGACATCCCTACCCTGATGGTGAGCTGACAGTGAAGAACACTACCTCTTATCACCCCTTACTACTCCTACCATCATTTATTTGAGTTGCAATGTTAGAGTTATAGCGACCACCACATATCGACTTGTGCTCATTTTACCAAATAGAATCCATAGTGACCGCTACACCTCTATCAAACTGAGTTTGTAGTGACTGCTAGAAGTATAACTCTGGAGGTCCTACCAGGATGAAAACCTTGAATATTACTTTTTTATTTGTAGCGACTGCTACTTCTGCCCCTTAATGTCACTAGAGACCACAACGGTTTCTAAATCACAAAGGTTTCTATCGACCGCTACATCTTCACCATCTCTAGTGATTGGTTGTTTCTTTCATTTCTACAGTGAGCGCTAGCCGTGTCCAGAGTGTAGCAACTGCTATGGAATTAGAACTTCTCTTTCAACCATTGCATATCTCCAACTGTATCGAAAGCCAATAATCTATGACCCACTATATCACCCGCTACATTTTCTACCCCTTCTTGTAGTGATTAGTAGTTTCTTTTACTTCTGTAGCGACCGCTACCTCTAACCAGAGTGTAGCATCATTGCATCTGTTCAGAACTTAGCAATTTCTAGGGAATTGTTGAATAATTACATGTATCAAGTAGAATAAGTATGCCATTATTCGTAGTATAACTTATAAATGATACTCAGATTATAAGATGTCATAATCAACTAAAGACTCTTTGAACAAGAAAGCAACATCACTGAAAGGGATTAAAGAAATAGTTGAAACCATCAACAAGATGCTAAAAGACCATCGAGACATGACGCTAGAGAAGAGGATCTGCCTGGAACTACACAAGGAGAAATATGACATCACACTTGGACACAAATCACCTGAGGTTGGAGATGAATCACAAGGTACTGAAGGGACCAACACTTCTGAGTACATACCATCTGAAGAAGTAACCACGCCTAAAAGCAAGTGAAAAACATCATGACTAGATGCACCAACAACTTAAAAGAAGAAGGTGATGGTGAAGACAAGGTCCCCGACTCATCATCCAAAGACAAGCATGAGGCCCAACTCCAATGAAGCAAGAAAAAGTGCAACTGCATTATTTGAGGGATGGAGTGTTGTGTTCAAACCAAGGGACCCGATACACCAATCCCAGTATGACATGCTCATGAGGACAAAGAATTTCAAAACAACACGACACATAGACATCGAAGACTTCTGAAAGTTGGGGATATATGGTAGAGTGGTAGAATTCCTAGGAAGAGAAATTTTGTATAGTCTATGTACAAAAACCCAATGCTTGCTAATAGATCTGATCGCTGAATTTATGTCCTCACTCGAAAAGATACCAATCGACAGTAGAGAAAGAAAGGAGGCTGAAGGTGAATTCAAGGTAGAAGTGAGGATGGGGGCAAAGAGTACTATGTAATAGAAGTTATTCTGAACATGATCTTCACCAACATTGAAGAGGAAGCTCAGGCATGTACAACATCCCCTAGTGAAAAGAATGTCCTCAAATACAGCAACCACTCAATGTGGAAGAAGCTCACCGGGGAAGATACACACAACCCCAAAGAAGTCCAAGGCAGCCCTGATCACCTCATGTTTCATAAGAGTGATCCAGAAGATCGTGCAAACATGGTGTATGCACGGTCAAAAACTAGAGGAGTGGATAAGGGTGGCCTCTTCCTAATTTGGTCGATGTTAAACAAAAGTCATTCAACCAAGAAAGGCTTCTCATTAAAAGACTATCAGTGATAGTTAGTCCAAAAATCAAGAAGACGAAAGACTTTTACATGGGGGGAAAATAAAACTCATCACAACCTACTTCTGGGACATTCATCAATTAAGAAGATATGAGTTGACTGATGGGTACACAAAGATTTATATCAAATATTTAGCAATGGTTGGTATATTTGGCATAGAAAGGCGATATGTTTTTCTACAAGAAGGCCAATTCTAAATAGCTGCTCCCCCTCCCAGTGATGGCCTATTACGACGCACATAAATTGTGTCCAGGCATGGATGAAATAGATAAAATGCACTCTACTGCTATATGAAGAACATATAACGCACAGTACCTTCTAGCATCCCACAAGATGAAGAACAAGTA
Organism: Alisma plantago-aquatica; assembly: GCA_963693085.1. Classification (NCBI taxonomy): domain Eukaryota; kingdom Viridiplantae; phylum Streptophyta; class Magnoliopsida; order Alismatales; family Alismataceae; genus Alisma; species Alisma plantago-aquatica. Next base: position 444,386,136 of record OY856412.1, on the reverse strand, counting down.
CAAGAAATCGAGCAAACAAGGCTAGGGAAGAGTAAGGAACTACCAATAAAACCCCACAAGGCAATGACAAAGATGCCAGTGCCAACGATTCAGTTACCTCAGGCATAACCAGAAGAGGAAGAAGTTGCAGAACAACCACCCCTAATAGAACAAGTTTCCCTCCATGATGATATAGGATTCTATGCTGCCCCACCTTCCCCTCCAGTCATAAGTCTAGTATATAAATCACACATTGAAGAGATGGGCAACCAGATGGGAGCCCCTATAGATACATAGGAAAACACAATACATGCATAGGAAGAGCTAGCAGTCCATCTTGAGAGTCCCAAGAAACCAACCCGGCCACCTCTAGTGACTTATAAGGTGCCTGAAATACCAATTGGAAGGGTAGATGAACAACATAAAAGGGACAACACTAGCTCAACAGGAGAAATCAACTGAACTTCAAGAAGGAGAAGTAGGGGATACACAACCAACAACATCTGAAGAACCATCTATTGCAACAACAACACCTCTAGGAGAACAACATCAGTGTTTGCCAACTTTTAGTGAAGAACTATGACATCATTTTGATTCCATGTGTGCACAAATGTTTAGCTCATCTTCATATACAAAGAATATTACTTCAAGACTTCTTGCACTAACAATGGAGGTACAACACATTGACGATAGAACCGTAATGCTTCCCCAGTTCATGTAGGATGTCATCACCAACCAACCAATCAAGAGGTGTAACCACACACTAAAGAGCCAAATGTTGATAGACGCAAACACTAATATGCAAGAGTTTGATCTAAACTCTTCTCCCACAAAAGATGAACATATCACAAAAGACCTACTAGTCATCAGCTGGAGTATGAGTGGTATACCTCATCTTCTATGGGGATAAGTGTGAATGTGAACATGTAATCAGTCGTGTAGTGTATTTGTTTAAAGAGTGAGTACGAAAAACATTGGTTAATGCCTTACTACTTTCATACATCTTAGTAGATAGGTGTTGTACATGTTCTTCATATTCCTTTTAAAGAAAATAGATGACTTATAGTTCTTTTATCAATATTTATGCTTGGAACTGTAAATATACCTACTAGTTGCATAAAATATGCTCTGTCCAGTTTTATACTATTTTCTGTGATAATAATATTGTTGGCTAAGAGTTATATCTCTCGCTGGGACAATAGTCTCACCCCATGGGATCTACAATATTTAGGTGGACGCGGATGAGGGACTAGGAACCAGACTGTAGAGGAAGGATCACATCAATAGGGACAACAATAGTAGCTCAGGTTGAGTACACTATCTGTCGTGTCTTGTAGATAGAAGTCCTATGTGTCATCTCTGTACTCTCAGGTCCTTGGGAGATACTTCTTAGTTGTTTTTACGAATGACTTGAAATTTTGGTTTGCTTAACTTGAGGTTTATATGTTACTATTGTATTTAATAGAGTAAGGCATCTGGTACTTGTTACCCTTGAGGAGAGACAATACGCTATATGTACAATATGATCCACATGTATATAAAGTTTTGGTTCTTTTTGTAAGAGTTTCCTGGAGAAGGATCTATGTGAAAAATGGTTTTAATTCTTAGTGATTCCCTGCAATGCCCCATCAGATCATCTTCTCCTTTATCTTCCTCTTTCTGCATGTATGAAAACCAAACTTGCTGACCATATCCTTCTGTCTGCACCATCCTTCTCATAAACCCTAATTTCACCATCGAGATTCTATAGAAGTAGTCATAGGAACCCCGCCTCCAAGAAGGAGGTCGCCCCATACCCCATGGACCATGGAGAGGTTGTAAGGAGGGTAATTGCCAGCCGGTTCATCCTGTTTCCATGAAGAAAGAGTGATGAGTATACATGGGTTACTAGAAGGAAGCAAAGGAGGAACTCCTCCTCCTCCTATCATGTCCCACCACACCATGAGTAAGAGGAAGGGACCAGTGATCTGGGCACCATCACAGTATAGGGCATAAACCACGACAGAGCCAAATCTGATTGTAAACATGGTTAGGGGGTTAGAAGGAGGATGGAGGGAAAGGGTGTTAGAGAAGGTGTCCAGGTCGAGCTTGACCAATGCAGAGGCGAGAAGGAGATCATGCATGATGGTAGTCTTTGGCCATTGGGCACTTGGTAGGGAATCGGGCGGCGGCGATAGACGTCACATGGCACCGTGGCAGAAGGCGCCTCTACACGGGGATAAAGATACAAGGATGAAGTGGCCTAGACCGGTAGGTTTGGTCTCCGACCCAGGTGCAGACCATTAGTTAAGTGGTCAACATGGTAGAGCAATGGCAGCAGACAACCAATAAGAAATTGACACATCACTCCTATCTAAGGTATACATCTTTACTAATGTAAATCTTCCGAAAACCATGGTAATTGCTAGGAATTTCCAAAAATAGCAATATTATATATCAAAATAATTGAAAAAATGAGAGGAACCCAAATAACATGGTTTTAGAGTCTAATTATGCTTATAATTCCAAAAGTAGTGCAAAGATACGTTTAAGTGGTGATGAGCGCATCAAAAACCTAGTTTTGAATATTAACATGTCAAATATGTTAAAAACCCTTCTTTTTTACTATTATTTGATCTTATTGAATAATTTAATGACCATGATAATAAAGATGATAATTAGGATTAACTGAGTGGATGGCTACACATGTGAACAAATAGGATTATTAAACCAAGGTCATTTCTTGTTATGTTGATTAATGAAGTTAAAATGATATAAGTGTTTTTAATGGGATATGGTAGATTGTTAATCACGGTTACATTTAAATATGAATCGAGGTTCTTAAGTTGCTAAAGTAATGAACATGGGGATTGGAGTATCAAACACGACCATAATTATAACTCAATACCAAAGAAGCCTAAACCCTAGACTAGGACCAAGTAGGGTTTAATGTGATTAATGTGATGGTGACAATTTAGGATTTACATAAATGCAAATTAGAGTTGTTTGCATGGTTTGCTTGCTTGATTGAATCACTTAAAGTATAATTGTATAATTTGCATGGCTCACCATCAAGGTACGTGGTTACGCCTAAGAATAAAGACATTAGTTTGTCGGTGTTTTCCGAGTGTTTTTTGAGGATTGAACAATTACCATGTTGGTTGTTTATCTAGCTTTGTTCAATTATAATGTCAATATGGGTATCACATAAAAAAGATTATGTGAAGAAAATTCTAGTTTATATTTGTAACTATTTGTTGGAATATTTGTTATTATTTACTTGCACGTTTTGGATGCACCCAACGTACCAGTATGGCAACATACTAATCGTGTATTTGTTTCACACCGGTTTAGGTATAAATTGATATACATGATAAATGACATGAATATAAAGATAAAAATTATATGAAGACATTAAAGATTTAAAAGGAGGATTTGCTAGTTATTTCTTCTCAAATGTACAGTTATGATGATAGAAAGTTCATGTAAGCATGTTGTCTATAATTTTTGAAACGAATGAAATTATTTGCTATTGTATATTGTTTGATTAAAATCTAGATCTTTGGGTAAAAGTTGTAGGTAATGTCTCTCATCTTTTTGGCCTTCCTTAATTGGGGGTTGCTGAAAAGTGAGGTCATTGTATTTGGTATCCGAGCACCAGAATTTTCAAATAATATTTAATAGTTTATAATTTTAAATAATCTGTAGAAACATGAGGGAACTGCTAGGGCATTTTATAAAGATGATGGTGTCTAAAAGGGAGCACGACCTGGGGGTTGGAAAAATTTTCCTTAGCACCTCTAGTCAACTTACGAGGACTCCTAGGCCCGTGCATCCTGCCAGGCCAAAGTCGAAATTTTTTTCCTGAAGTAAAATACCTTTAGGGTGTCCTCTCATGTTGATTGATCCACTTCTCATCCTCGTTGCTTAATAAACCCTCATCTAAAGTTAGGATTTTTTAGAAGAAGTAGGATTAAGGAATCCTCTGCCAATTAATGTGAAAATAATGATAAAGTAAATAAAAATGTTTTATGGGTTTTTCCTTGTGAGGATAACCCAAGATGGGACTAGGGTTGGTTTGAGGAAAACCCCAGTAGGTCAAAGGACATAGAAATGCTAAGATGTAGGGTGTAGTCTGTAACCTACACACTAAACCCTAATCCTGAGAAATGGGAGTAGAATGGGTAAAATGAAAACCCTACTCTAGTTAGGCTAAGTGTAATGATAATTAAGAAAATGTAAATAAGTCTATAGGACAAAGATTTCCATGTATGAATCTAGAGAAATTTATGCATGATGCATGTGGAAAAGATTTGAATATACATGAGAAATATAAAATAATCATGGGTTATACATGAAAAAAAACATGGATATAACTTGCTCATCAACCTAACTTATATATGGAGGAATGGATGGACAAAGAATACCCTTAGTGAGTGGGTATGATACCCCCAGTGAGTGGGTATGCCATTGAGAATACTTCCAGTGAGTGAGTATGAATACCCCCAACGAGTGGGTATACCACAAAGATTGGGCAAATAAAGGTTGATAAGTTATAATATATAATGTATGTTCAACATATTATGCTTACAAGAAAACGAGTTAGGTGACTCAGTCTCCCATGCATATGTGCATGTGGAACACGACATTAATGAGAAAATATTTGAGAAACATAAGTAACCAATGGTTATATAGGAAGATGAAAATCTGAATATAAATTGCTCAAACCCCTCATACCACCTCTGGATGTATGAAATAATGATGATTAAGCCCATGGGGTAGGGGATCATCAAAGGTCATCTGCCTGAATAGAGGAAGACTCCAAAGGTCATCCTCATGAATAGGGGAAGACTCATATGGCACTAAGAAGGTGGTTTAACTTCCACTGCAGGAACAAGACCCTCAAAGGAGTATCCCAAAGAAAAAGTAAAAATGGTTGATAAATTATAATAAAACCAATGGATAAAGATGAAAATATGAAACCTTTAGGGATAGTGTGCCAACCTAGGGTGGGTCAAACCAAGAGTGAGAAGATGACCTATGTGGGAGGGAAAACCCTAGACCTATGGGGTCGGGTTGTGGCTAAGAGAGCCTAACCTCCTCCTATGAGCTATGATGGAGCCCTAGGCTAGGGCCTTCCCTAGAAGGGTGAGTTGACCAATTAGTTTAAAGATTGAGGTAACCATAACTGTCACCTAAAGGATATAAAATATGAAAGCACATATATTGAGTATTATTCTTTGAAACCAAGTATGCCACCTCTGAGGAACATGAGAAAAAGTCACTATGGAAGTGGATGATAGTATGAGACCAATCCTAGAAGAGGAAAGTTGTCATGATTCCAATGAGGGGATATAAAATGGATAGTGAGCATCATAAGAGATGGAGGAAATATAGTTTTAAGAATTACATATGAAAATAATGTGCTTGAAAATGGTTAAAGTTGTGACATCTCAAAGAAACCCTTAGAAAGGGTAGATTCCTAAGTCAATCCTAAGGTCAAGTAGGTAGTATTAAAGGTACATGGACTGATGGGATTATGAGTTGATTGTTCCCTGAATGAACAAGACCATCTGGTCGGGAGGTAACAACTATGTTTGCTCGAGGCCCATGAATTAGGAGATTGGTCATATTCATGAGTTCATGTGGCCCAGTGGGTGAATGTGAGAGGCACTCCCTAGATGCATAAGGATGAGATCGCTCCAAAAACTACCTATACCCCTAGAGACCTCAAGGAAGTGGCTAAGGCTCATAATATATGAGGTATAAATGTAAAAGATACAATAAGTCGTGTAGTAATGAAAGGAGTTGTGTATAAACTCAAGAATAGAAAGGCTTTTGACTTCATGAAATATAAGATTATTGTGAGATTAAAAAGGTAGTTATGGTTTGAAATTATGGTTAAGGATGATTCAACCTAAAATCTGAAATTTTGAGATAATTTGTGGATCTCTGATCTTAGAATGGGATGAAATTTGCTTTTGGACTGTAGCCAAACACTTATTTCATCTTGTTATGAGTGAGAACAATTGGGTGGTCACATGTGATGCTTAAAGTTGGGATATGAGAATGAATATCCTAACTTGAAAGTTTAATGACATGACCTAGGGTTTGATGTGTTACCTCACCCTTATGTGAAAACAAATGAATAAAAGGTTGAAAACCTGGGTGAAAATGACAGTCTCGAAGTGAAATTGAAATCACAAATGATAATTTAATCACCAAAGAATAGTATCATAAAATTACTAAGGATGTGTTTATACCTCAAATTGAATTCAAGTACCAATCATGGTAATAATGTGTGGAATTTTCATATCAATAAAAGGTTTTAAGGATATCTAAGTAGGGTTGCTAACCCTAAGTTGTGAAATTAAGATGAGTTATCTTTTACCTTAACCTTACTTGGTGTGAATTTTGAGGACAAAATTCCTTTTAAGGAGGGGTGAATGTAATATCCTCAATTTTGATAAAATTGAAAAATGTAAACCATGAATTGAATTATTTAAATATAAACCATGTTTTAATAAATAACTTTCTAAAATGGTATTATTGGTAGAATAATAATGTTGATCACCTTTGTGGCATGGGTGTTTGTGGAAATAGTTAAATAAATAAGAGGTTCTTCACATAAATAAATCACCATGGATTTATGAATAAATAAACAAGTGAAATATGATATACAATTGTCAAGTTTCCAAGTGAAAATAAAATAAATGGTGTTGTAGATAATTAGAGGAGAAATTGTCTAGCCAGGAGTGGCAACACAATGTTGAGGCAACAATAACATTATCTTGATTGAACCTTTGGTATACTAAAAAAAATAATGAAAAGAAGATAATTATATAAATTGAAAGAAAAGGATACTCTGTAAGATAATGACATTGTTTTAATGAGATGTCTAAAGGAGCAAGTTTTGTATATAAAAGACATGCCAATGAATTGCAACTACTAAACATAATTAGGAAAGACATTATGAGTTTTCTTGAAGTAACGATAATTATTTTGGAGGAATATATCAAACAGAGAGGTAGAAGAATAAATTGAACTTCATAAACAAATTAGCCAATAAAGTGTCATGTATTTATGTAATTTCCTTGATGTCTTTTATTGCTAAAACCAAGTTTTAATAAGAATGTAGTGGTTTCATTTCATGACATTTGAATTTATAAGAGTAAAAGGCAAGAGTTTTATAAAGGGAATATATTTAATTACTTCCTAAATAAGATGTGTTGCCTTTCTCCTATTATTTTGAGTTGGTGTCAAGTTGTTGGATGAAAGAAATACCTTTTAAGGAAAGATGGCAATGGTGTGCCATAATCTCAAAAGTTTGACTTTTGGATCTCCCTTGTACGTCAAGGAAAAAGGAAAAGAGGGAAAAAGGTTATGAGAGGGGTGTGTATATGTATTTATATGGAGGATTCACACACAAGACAGTCAGGTTCTTCTTTTCCTACTCCCTACAATGCCCCATCAGATCATCTTCTCCTTTATCTTCCTCTTTTTACATGTATGCAAACCAAACTTGCCGACCATCTCCTTCTCTCTGCACCATCCTTCTCAAAAACCCTAAGTTCTCCATCAAGCTTATATAGAAGTGGCCATAGGAAACCCTCCTCCAACTAGGTGGTCACCCTGGACCCCATGGGCCACGGAGAGGTTCTAAAGAGGGTCATTTCCAGTTGGTCCCTCTTGTTGCCATGAAGAAATAGATAGATACAAGTATGCATGGGTTACTAGAAGGAATCAAAGAAGGAGGGACTCCTCCTCATGTTGTCATGTCCCTCCATACCATGAGTAAGAGGAAGGGACTAGCGATTTGGCTGCCACCACAGTGCAGAGCATAGACCATGATGGAGCCAGATCTAGTTGTAAGCATGGTCAGGGGGTAGAAGGAGGATGGAGGCAAAGGGTGTTAGAGAAGGTGTCCAAGTCGAGCTTGACCAATATGGAGGCAAGAAGCAGATCATGTGTGATGGTAGTCTTTGGCCACTGGGCACTCGATAGGGAATCTGGTGGTGGCGACATGCATCGCACGACACCGCGGCAGAAGGCGCCTTTGTGTGAGGACAGAGATACGAGGATGAAGTGGCCTATATCGGACGGTTTGGTCTATGACCCAAGTGCAGTTTGTTAGTTAAGCAGCCAGTGTGGTAGAGCAATGGGGGGTAGGCAGACCAATTAGAAACCGCTACATCACACCCTAACTAAGGTGTACATCTTTGCTAATGTAAATCTTCCAAAAATAATGGTGATTGTTAGGAATGTCTAAAAATAGAAAGATTATATATCAAAATGATCAAAAAAATGAGAGGAACTCAAATAAAATGGTTTAAGAGTCTAATTATGTTTCTAATTCTAAAATTAGTGCAAAGATAAGTTTAAGTGGTGATGAGTGTATGAAAACCCTAGTTTTGAATATTAGCATGTCGAATATGTTAAAAACCCTTCTTTTATACTATTATCTGATCTTTTTGAATAATCTGATGACCATGATAATATAGATGATAATTAGGGTTAACTAAGTAGATGGATACACATGTGAATAAATAGGGTTATGAAACTAAGGTCATATATTGTTATGTTGATTAATAAAGTTAGTATGATCTAAGTGTTCTTAATGGAAGTATATGGTAGATTGATAATCATGGTTACATTTAAATATGAATTGAGGTTCTTAAGTCACTAAAGTAATGAACATGGGGATTGGAGTATCAAACATGACCATAATGATAACTCAATACCAAAGAAGCCTAAACCCTAGACTAGGACTGAGTAGGGTTTAATGTGATTAATGTGATGGTGACAATTTAGGATTTACATGTATGCTGATTAAAGTTGCTTGCTTGGTTTACTTGCTTGAATGGGTTATAAAATTGTATAGTCTACATGGCTCACCATCAAGGTATGTGGTTACGTCTAACAATAACTGCATTAGTTTGTCAGTGTTTTCCTAGTGTTTCCCGAGGATTGAGCAATTAACCTATTGGTTGTTTATTTAGTTCTATTCAATTATAATGCCACTGGTGATCAGACCGTGAATGCATGTAGAGGTCTCAGGTTTGAATCCTCATGGGGACAAATAAATTGGGATTTATGTCTGTTGTGGTTTGCGTTGGAACTGATGGGTTGCACACTTAGTTTGCCATACTCTTCCTGTGTCGGGCCTCCACAGGTTAATGACACAGAAAGCTTGGTGCGCTCCCGCTAATGGCGTTACACATCACTCAACTAAGACTTGAATGGATTCAACTCTACGGATGGAAGCACACTGGTGGATTAACTTTCAAAATTTATAATGACCTAAACTCAAATGATCTACTTCTACTAAAATGCTAGCCCACATGCGCAAGGGGTTGTGTCATAGTTTAGGTAAGGTGTCAAGTATAGGTTCAATGCACAGGGAGAGAAGGAGGGCACTAGAGATAGGTTAGTTTTTGGTGCTAGGTTCCTATTGTGGAGTCTAGGGTTGAAGGGTTTAAAGGTTGTTTTCTATTTAAACTAAGTTGAGCAAGAAAGAAAGACAAATAAGAACAAAACCAAAGTTAACCTTAGACAATTAATTCTACTAAGCAAGAAAGGACAAGGCAAGCAGAAAAGACAAGAAGAGAACAATCTACACTAAAACAAGCAAGATAAGGTAGAAGAGCAATTAAAGAACTAAGCTATCAAGAACAAAGCAAGAGTAGGGCAATAAGTTATCTAAGTAAGAAAAGAGCTAATTAAGCTAACACTAGCTAAAAAAGATTGAAACTAGGGTTTTAAAGCAAATAAGGGAGATATGGGCTATTTAGGGGATGCACTTATCAATTAAGTTGGGGATGACATGAGCATTATGATTCCATTTAGATTATCAAACCAAACAACAAGTTAGATTCTAATGAATTGTCCTAAGCTACTAACTAGACATGGATATGCTAGGTTGTGTACAGGGGAACTAGTTCCTAACACTCCCTCCTACCCTTGTGAGTCTCAATTGGGTTAGGGATTGGGTGTAATTCAATTAGAGTCTAAACAAGTCTAGGTTTATAGGTTAGATGGTCTTAGGATGATTAGGGGCTGATATTAGTAATGGGGGTGGAAGTGAGGTTTTAGGCCTCCCATCACTCACATTCTAACCTTGAGAAATCTCCATGCCAAAGGAACCAATTTCATCTAAACTAGCTACTTAGATCTCTCAACTAGGGTTAAGAGGATTGATTAGGATGTAGGAGGATGGGTAGCTAGCTAGGGATCCAAGAATTGGACATAGGAGTAAATCCTAAAATTCACACATATAATAAATTTCCCTAAATTCCCAATTGATTTCAACCAAATGGAGAGTGAGATAGAAATAGAATATAATCATTACAAAATGTAATTAAAAAGTTTACATAATTGTTTCCCCAACATGGTATCAAAGTAACATTTTACACCCCCAAGCAGTCCACCCAAGGGGCTTAGCTACTCAAAACAATGCAAAGTACAAAAAGAAGGGAGAAATAGATAGAAGAATCCATGGAGCTCATTGTAGATGAAGAATTCCTCCACTTCAACTGCTCGAGGGCATCCTCCATGCTTCAATAAGGTGTAGGGGTAGGGAATGGTGGTGGAAATGGGTGGAAACAAGAAGAAACTAGGGTTTTGATGGTGGAAATGGTGATATGAAGTGAAATGGAGATGGAAATGGAGTGGAATGGCTAAGGGAGAAAATGGGGAGCTAGGAGGTGGTAAAATATATCTAACCTCGTGTTGGAGCTGCCAACTAGGTATATATAGGTGTGGGGGAAGCACTAGGTTAAGTAGGGGTAGGATGGGAAAAATAGTGCAAAAGTAGCTAGGTTTTTGTAGGTAGCATGGCCGTGGTTGGGAGGGGTGAGAATGGTTGTGGTGGATGAGAATGATTGTGGTGAGAAATGGTGAAAAATCATATGGAATAGTTTAATTTTGTACTGAAGCTGGCACAGCCGTGGTGGGGCTAGGGTTGCACAGACGTGGTGGCTCAAAATGCATAGGTCGTTCTCTTCTCCGCGGCCATTCTGCCTCTGTTGCTACACAATCATGCAATGGGGCATGACCGTTCTGGGTCAGTGCTCCACGGTCATTATGTGTGGCACAACCGTGGTGATGCTAACTTTACTTGAGGATGACTCTATTGATTTGCAAGTGTCCTAGCATGGTTGTTCTGTGGTACCACGGCTATGTTGATCTCTGGATCAACACTTTGACTTGATTCTTTGGAATTTCTTGTACGTCTTTGCTTCAATGGATCTTTGGCTACTAGGGGTAGATTGAGGGAGAATCAGGCTTCACTTTGGGTCTCTCCAAGGGTAGAGAAACCCTAGGATCACTCCTCTCTCTCTCTTACATCAAGTATGGTCCAAATGCCTGAAAAACATGCAAATAATGTCCATAAGTGCATTTTATACAAATGTGAATATTGAGGGAAATAACATGTAATATAATAGGTATATATGTGGTTTAAATGCAATATGACACAAGATGAAGCCCTAAAATAGGGCTGAATCACCACCCCAAACTTAAAATATACTTGTCCTCAAGTATGCTCCAACTCAATCTCTTTACAAATTTTTCACAATCAAGAAATGACAAATGCAATGCAAAGGATTATTATTGTTGAATGGGATCAATAATGAATAAGTACATGCATTCCACCTCTCTCCTCTCCTGCTTTCACAAACCAATCATGAAAAGAGCATAAAGCATATGAACTTCAAATGTAGTGCATAAAACACACAAGCTATCCATATTTCTTTCATATATTCCGAGTAGACCGTTTCATGATGGAATTAATCAAGGAATACTAAAAGTGTTGTTTCACCTTCATACATTCAACCTCATGTTTCAAATCAAATAAAATGACCCACATGGCTGCAGAAAGGGAAAAATGAGCTAGGTTTGATGTTTCCTAGCTCAATGGGTATGAAAGTGGAAGAAAGGATTGCAGTAAGATTTTGGAGTTCTTTTTCACACGCATGTTTTCTTTATTTAGATGCTCTTAAATAGGAGCATCTTTTTATTTTCTCTTTGTTTTTTCTTTTGGTTTTATTTTTTCTTTTCCCTTGGAGTAGATAGGGCACATGGTAATGAGAGTGAAGCGTTGAGATGTAGATGTAACCACCCCAAACTTTTGGAGGTGGCCAAGGCTGATGTGTGCACTTTGGCATCCTTTCATGAGGCAGAGAGGTAAGAAGATGGTGAGTGAAGAGTCTGGTTAAAGAGGGGTCACTGGAATGATTCTCAACATAAGGTCTCCTACATGAAAATTGATCCAACACTTCATCCAACAATTTCAAACCACATGAATGAACAACCTGAAATTGATACTTCAATCAAGTGATTTCATAGACACTAAGCGCTCATAGCTTGATCAAGCCACAATTCAAGCAAAACATTCACAAACACAAGAGAGGTGACACGCATGTAAAAAGTCAAGAATTGATACCATTTAGAAATAAACAATGATAATTCCCTTGCATTTGTCAAATATCATCATTTTTAATCCAAAAAGTAGAGATTGGGTTGAAACACACTTTTAGGCAAGAAATCTCAAATTTGGGAAAAATTGGCCTAAACAATGCCAAGTTGCCTTCAATCACATTTAAGCCTATATTATTGAACAAAAAGCATCAAACAAGAAAATCTTAGCTAAAACATGCTAAAATTACCAAAAATCTACATGATATGCAATGCATGGTAAAAAGAGCAATTTTTTTGAAAATTACGCAAATATGCAAGAAAGTAACTACATGGCATGCAGGTATGCAAAGAGGGTAAATTCTAAACTAAAACAAACAAAAGCAAACAAACAAAAGTAAATGTCAGGTGAAATGCAAAATGAGAGTGAAAATGAGATAGGTCATACCGCCCTATCACCCCAAACTTTTGAATCATGCTGTCCTCAACATTACACTAAAGTCTAAGAATGATAGGGTAGATTATCATTATGGTGGTGGTGGTCCTCCCTGTGGTGGAGGGTGTTGGTAATAGGATCCCCAGTAGTCAGACTATTGAGGTGGGTAGTTGTCTTGATATGCTGACAGTGAACTCCACCAATCTTCCCCCCACTGGGGGTTCCTCTGGGACTGGGCATGTTGGAACTGATACAAGTGGTTGACCTGATAATGCATCTACTGATGGTCTAACCATATGGCATCCTGAGTGTGTTGAAAGCCCTCATGTGCCTGCAAAATACCTTCCTGGGTGCTCAAAATGTGATCTTGAGTGAGCTGAATACCCTCTAGCTGTGCATGTATGGTGGACATGTCATATGCGTTTGTTGTGGGTTGTTGTTGTTGTGATGTATCTGCCTCAAGATGCTTCACCCTGCGATTCACTCACTCCTCGGTTGTCCTCCTCCTCTCAGTAGCTGCCTGTGACTCTCCAAGCCCCTCATGTAGATCTCTGGGCTGCTGTTGCCATGTATCTCTAGGATGCTCCTCTTCCCACCTCCTCAAGATATCCAAAAAATCTAAAGATGGGCCAAATCCCTCTAGGAGAGGTGTGTCATGGTAGGGGAGATCAAGTGAAACCTCAACATAAGGAGGGTTGACCTGTTAGAAAATATTCTAATCAACCACTGATATCATCGATGAGCGAGTCAAGTAATGCAAGTCAACTAGCTTTCCTCCTTCTACCTTTGTGTAGCCAGATACATCATGTCCTAGGGCCAAAGCAATGGAAGTAACAATACCTCCCACGATAAACGGATTCTTATTGTTGGATGGGATTGTCTTCATGTGATCAATGATAAGGGACCCCAGATTTACAATCTTCCCATGCACCATCCATCCTAACACAAAAAGGTCTTTCCATGTGTAACTACCTTGATTTTCATATCGGGCAAAGATGGTGTTCTCCAAGACCTTCTGAATGTACCTTAGGATGGGGTTGCGAATCAAGCTAGTCTTTGATTTACCTGCTACAAAAGTGATTTTCCCTGTGAGTTTCTTCCACATTGCAGCATAATTTGCATTAGTTTCCATATCATTTCTTCCTTCATCAAGTGACGTTGCTGCCTCGGGAGTCAAAGTAAAGATGCCATTCAGGAAAGATGAAGTAATTAGGTAGGTGCTACTCCCCAAGGTGAAACTGATGGCATCTTGCAAGACCTTATCTAATGTGGAAAATAATTATTATGTAAGCTCTACATAGGTCTCCTGTATAGTGGTCAACACCTCAACTAGCCCAATGGGCTCCACAACATCTTGAAAAAAATTGAAGATGCCCAAAGTCTTCATCGTCTCCTGGCATGTGTAGCAAGTGGCAATCACTCAGCGTGTCAAGCATTCTGGATGCTTGGGCTTCTTCCCTTTCTTACTATGACTGTCAAGTGTTGCCTCATGACGCACTTCAGGTGCATCCTCTGGCTGTACATCTGGCATTGCCTCGTCTGTATCATCTACCAGTAATTGATGTCGTGCTCTCAACTGCTGTAGTGGTTGTGGTGTCATAGACGTCGAAGGGCGTGTAGCTGAAAACAACAGACGAGTTGCTAAAATCGATGGGCGGGCTTCTGAGACCAATGGGAATGATGCTACTCTACCTCCTCTAAGTAGTCAAGATGACTCCTCCATCATAGGATCCACCGCCGCAACCACATGGGGCAATTCCCCTTGTGAATCGGAGGCTACCGAAGGTGCCAGGAGGGCAAGAGGAGCCGTCAGAGCTGAAGAGGATGTTTTCTTGGGTCGGCGTCCATAGGAAATGACCTCCTTGGTCTTATACATAACTTTCTTGTCCATTTTCTTCATTTTGGCTTGAAATTGGTGGAGAAAATAGGATTTTAGGTTTTCTCCGAAGAATAGGGTTGTTGGGGCGGATTTGAGAGAAATGGGGTGTTTTGTGGATGAAAATGGGAGAAATGTAGAGATTGAGGTAGTAGAAATGGTGGGGGATTGATTAGAGATGGATTGTGGGTAATTTGGTGGAAATTCAAGGGTGGTAGAGTGTCTGGAAGGAGTTTTACGGTCGTCGTTCGGGGAGAACGGTCGTGGTGCTCGCGGAATTGCAAATAGAACTATTTTGTGATTTTGCAAATTGGCTGACTTAAGTGTTGTGTCGGGCTAGAGAACGGTTGTGCTGCACGACATGGCCATTGTGGCTTGCTCATTGCATGGCTGTGGTGGCCCACATGGCCATTCTGTGTGGATGGCTACACGGTCGTGGTGGGTCTGTTCTTCAATTATTGATTTCTTTGATTTCTCTTGATTCCCCTATTGAGTTTGTATGCACCACCACGGCTGTTCCATGTCACCACGGCCGTGGTGAGTATTGTGGCTGTTGATTTCAACTTGATTCTCATCAAACATCAAATATTTGGTCCAAAATGGTTTTTCATGGATAACTTGTCAAAATTACATCCAATTTTGCTGATTTCACCCTATTTTCACCTGCATATCTTAAAATTAAACAAAAACTATTAAAAATAAGTGTGTGTGTGTGTGTTTTCTTAGAAAAGTATAAAATTCACAAACCTAGGTGGGTTGCCTCCTACAAGCGTTAAGTTTCTTGCCTTCAGCTTGGCTTCTTAGCGATTCTTCAATAATTCATCCATTTGGCATCCTCATGTGCCCATTCTTACAATATATACATCTCTCATTTGCACTCAATCTATGTCCCTCATCCCTTTGATCACCAAAGTTGTCATCTAATCCTTAATCTAGACCTTCTTCTCACGAATGACCAATAGGGCTCTTGAAGTGACCATATCCAATATCCTCATATTAAATTTGCCGATTTGAGGACTTGTATATGTTGATCTTTATCTTCATGTCCATAAAAGAAACTGTCATTATGCTGCTATGAACATGTATCTTGGCATCAACTATGGATAAGAATGGTATCCCCAAGATGAAGGGGATCTTCTTATCATCTGGCTCCATGTCAAAAACAATGAAATCGGTCGGGAATACTGCTCCTCTTTCCTTGTCAATTATCACCAAGACATCATCCACTCACTCTCTAGGCACTTTGATGGAGCGATCCACCAGTTGGAGAATGCAATGTGCCAATTTCAACTTGCCTAAACGCAGTTCAACGTAGACACTATATGGCATCGAATTCACATTAGATCCCAAATCAATTAGGGATTGACCTATGTGATGTCCCGCAATGTATCTAGGTATGATAGGGGCTCCTAGGTCTTTCCTCTTCATGGGGAGTGAGTGTTGGAGAATGGATCTCATAGTTCAGTCAACTTCACTTTCTTTGGAATTCTCCTCATTGACCTTCTCTTCACAGTACATAAGTTGTTAAGGAACTTGGCATATGATGGGATTTTATTGATAGCATCCAAGAGTGGAATGTTCACCTTCACTTGGTGAAACACCTCAAGAATATCCACATTGTGCTTTTGCCTCCTCTTCATTTCTGGTGGCTCATCTAGTGCTTCAATGAATGGAGGATCATTGGCTTTTGCCTTGCTTGCATCAATGTGAGGTGGAACACTAGGGATGGTGGGACTTGCAAATGGAGTATGATGTGGAGCACACATAATCCCAAAATCAACAAAATGTATCACATAATCATCTTTGGCAATCTCAATCATAGTATCACCACTTGGCTGTCTTTACTTTGCTTTATCAACCTTTCTTTGACTTGCAGGCTACTCAAGAGATTTCCCACTCCTTAGAATTTTCACAACACTTCCTTTCTCATGGTGGAGAGGGGGAGTTAGTTGTGGTTGTGGAGGAGGTGGAGGTGACACTTGGTGTTGAAATTGAGGTGGAGGGGAGAATTGAGGTTGGAAGGTGAATTGTTTGGAAACTGGTGGTGATGGAGGGGGAGGTGGAGTATAAGGCTTGGGATCTCCTTGGAAATGATAGATGGGTTGCACTTGCATGGGGGTAGACTATAGAAAACTTGATAAGAGGGCATTGGTCCACTTGCTTCATGGTAGCTCATGATGGGTTTTGAAGACAACTTTTCCTCTTGGAGAGAAATTATGGAAGATAGCTGCTCTATTCTCTCTTCTAGCCTTGTAACATCTTTTTTAACATCATCAAATATTTTCAATCTAGAGAGAACCTCTTCCTCAAACCTTGAGCTATATTTTGGACTTTGTGGCTCTTGGTAGCTATAGGAATGAGGTGTATTCTTTTCTTCACCATAGAACTCAATAGAATTGATCAGGTGGCAATGAACATTTGTCACCTGGTTCTTCATGAATCTCACCATGTCACCAAGAATCTTCATCACTTACATGGTTTGAGTCATTATGAGTAGGAGGTGGCACACCAAAGGCATAGCCCCTATCATTCATCATACTAGAAGTTTGAATTCTTGATCCTTCAGCCAGCTACTCAAAGAAAGGCCATAACTCCTCAGGTGGCCTAGCCATGAACACTCCTCCATAAGAAGAATCCATTGTATCTTGGTCCTTTGAGATAAATCAGAGTATAATGATTGAACTAGCTTCCACAAAGAAATCTCTTGGTGCGGGCACTCTCTCAAAATCTTCTTAAATATCTCCCATGCATTGTGGAACTACTCATTGCCCATTTGACTAAAACTTGTCACGACACATCGCATTTGTGTTAACTTTGCTATAGAGTACAATTGCCTTAGGAAGATATTCTTCATTGTTTCCCAACTCATGATGTCCCTTCTAGAGTCATACCAATCTTTGTCTCTATCTTTGAGGGAGAATTAGAACTAGGTCAACTGGATTGTATCATCACTAGCCGTCAGCATTCTGAAGGTGGAGCATACTTCAAGTAAGGAGTCCAAGTACTTGTAGGGGTTCTCACTCTCTGAGCCATAGAAGATGGGTAGGATCCCAAGAAGACCTAGAGGGATGACGAATTTCTCCCCTGGCATTTGATCAACCCTGCTAGCAATTGGTGATTTATAGTTTCTAGGCATGAAGTAGTCTTAAAGCTGCTTGTGGGGTGCATTTTGGCCTTCCATCTTGTCTTCCCACGAATGGCTTGTCACATGCACAAAGCACAACCAAACAAAAGAGAACAAATTAATAAACAAATATACACAAAGAATGCAAAAGAAAATGAATAAAGAATAGCAATGATGAGGGCAGTTGGAAAAGTTAAAGAAAAACTAACTAGCTAGGCCAAGCACCTTTATCTCTGGCAACGACGCCAGAAAGCTTGGTGCGCTCCCACCAATGGCGTTACACACCACTCAATTAAGACTTGAATGGATGTAACTCCGTGGACGGAAGCACAAGGGTGGAATCACTTTCAAAATTTATAATGATCTAAACTCAAATGACCTACTTCTACTAAAACACTAACTTGTAAGCACAAGGGGTCGTGTCGTAGTATATGTAAGGTGGAAAGTATAGGGTCGATCCACAGGGAGAAAAAGGGAGGCACTAGAGCTAGGTTAGTTTTTGATGCTAGGTTCCTACTGTGGAGTGTAGGGTTGAAGGGTTAAAGTTTGTTTGATTGTTAAACTAAGTTGAGCAATAAAGAAAGACAAGCGAGAACAAAACCTACGTTAACCCTAGACAATTAATTCTACGAAGCAAGAAAGGACAAGGCAAGCAAAAAAGACAAGAAGAGAACAATCTACACTAAGACAAGCAAGATAAGGCAAAAGAGAAATTAAAGATCTAAGCTAACAAGAACAAAGCAAGAGCAGGGGAAGAAGCTATATAAGCAAGAAAATGGCTAATTAAGCTAACTCTAGCTAAGAAAGGTGGAAACTAGGGTTTTAAAGCAAATAAGGGAGATTTGGGCTGTTTAGGGGATGCACTTATCAATTAAGTTGGGGGTGACATATGAGCATTATGATTCCATTTAGATTATCAAACCAAACAACAAGTTAGAGTCTAATGAATTATCCTAAGCTACTAAATAGCCATGGATATTCTAGGTTGTGTATAGGGGAACTAGTCCCTAACACTCCCTACTACCTTAGCGAGGATCAATTGGGTTAGGGATTGGGTGTAACTCAATTAGAGTCTAAACAAGTCTATGTTTCTAGGTTATATGATCTTAGGATGATCAGGAACTAAGATTAGTAATGGGGGTGGAAGTGAGGTTTTAGGCCTCCCATCACTCACATTTTAACCTTGAGAAAGCTCCATGCTAAACACACCAATTTCATCTAAACTAGCTACTTAGATCTCTCAACTAGGGTTAGGAGGATTGATTAGGATGTAGGAGGATGGGTAGCTAGCTAGGGATCCAAGAATTGGACCTAGGAGCAAAACTCAAAATTCATACTATAATCATTTTCCCTAAATTCCCAATTGATTTCAAGCACAAACCAACAAGCAATTTATGGAGAGTGAGATAGAAAATAGAACATAATCATTAGCAAATGGAATTACAAAGTTTGCATATCATTTCCCCCAACATGGTATCAAATTAACATTTTACACCCCAAGTAGCCTACCCAAGGGGCCTAGCTACTCATAACAATGCAAAGTACAAAAAGAAGGGAGAAAGAGATAGAAGAAGCCATGGAGCTTAGTGTATATGACGAAATCCTCCACTGCATCTATTGTAGGGCGTCCTCCACTGTTCTCCAAGGTGTAGGGGCATGGAATGGTGGTGGAAATGGGTGGAAATAAGAAGAAACTAGGGTTTTGATGGTTGAAATGGTGAAATGAAGTGAAATGGATGTGGAAATGGAGTGGAATGGCTAAGGGGGAAAATTGGGAGCTAGGAGGTGGTGGAAGGTAGCTAACCTCATGTTGGAGCCGCCACCTAGGTATATATAGATGTGGGGGAAGAACTAGGTCAAGTAGGTTTAGTATGGGAAAGATAGTGCAAAAGTAGCTAGGTTTTTATTGGTAGCACGGTCGTGGTAGGGAGGGGTGAGAATAGTCATGGTGGATGGGAATGACCGTGGTGAGAAATGGTGAAAAATCATGGGGAATAGGTCAATTTTGTACTAAAGCTGTCACGGACGTGGTGGGGCTAGGGTTGCACGGCCGTGGTGGCTCAAAATGCACAAGTCGTCCTCTGCTCCACGATCGTTCTGCCTCTGCTGCTACACGTCTGTGTAAGGGGGAACGACCAACCATTATGTGTGACACGGCTGTGGTGATTCTAGCTTACTTGACGATGACTCTGTTGATTTGCAAGTGTCCTAGCACGGTTGTTCTGTGGTACCACGGTCATCTTGGTCTCTGGATCAACACTTTGACTTGATTCTTTGGATTTTCTTGGACATCTTTGCTTCAATTGATCTTTAGCCACTAGGGGTAGGTTGAGGGAGCATCAGGATTCACTTTGGGTCTCTCCAAGGGTAGAGAAACCCTAGGATCACACCTTCTCTCTCTTCCATCAAGTGTGGTTGAAATGCATGAAAACATGCAAATAGTGTCCATATGTGCATTTCATACAAATATGCATATTGAGGGAAATAACATGTAATCTAATAGGTATAGATGTTGTTGAATGCAATATGACATAAGATGAATCCCTAAAATAGGGTTGAATCAAGGGGTCAGGGAGAGGAAGTCTCCTTGATGACTCTCTCTTTTTCAATTATAATGCCACCATGTGTATCTCATAAAAGAAAGATTATGTGAAGAAAAGTCCAGTTTATATTTACAAGTACTTGTTAGAATATACATTGTTATTTACTACACATTTTGGATGCACCCCACGTACTAGTATGGCAACATACTAATCGTATACTTGTTTCACGTTATTTTAGGTATAAATTGATGTACATGATAAAGGACATGAAGATAAAGATGGAAATCGTAGGAAGGCATTAAAGATTTAAAAGGAGGATTTACTAGTTATTTCTTCTCAAATGTATAGTTCTACGGATAGAAAGTTCATGTAAGTATCTTGTATATAATTTTTGAAACAAATGAAATTATTTGCTAATGTATATTGATTGATTAAAATACGTATCCTTGGGTAAAATTTGTAGGTAGTCTCTCATATTTTTGGTCTTCCTTAATTGGGGGTTGCTGAAAAGTGAGGTCATTACAATGAGAGTGATTGAATCCACAATTGATATGGATAGTGGTTTAGGCATGAAAAGTTGTAACTCTACTGCTAATTAGTCTCACTCACCTACTTAGATTTCTTATCCCTTGAGATGCACCTCCTATTAACTTCACTAAGAGCATACACCAAGACTCCATTTTCAACAAAAATGTAACTAGCCTCTATTTGTGGGAAAATGACCACAACCCATACAAATGGTTAGCCTACCTTTACGTAGGGACACCGAACCTTATCACCTTCCTTGTCCAAGGAAGCGTCTTCAATTAAAATCGATAGAAATAGATTGAAAGAGAAATGAGAGACTCACATAGGACATTTAGAGATGACTCTATACAAGTATTATGTTCACCTAAATTTACATAAACAAGTGATCAACATCTAGGGAGTGTTTAGTGTCTTGTTATGATAAACTTTCACCTCTTTAGCATATGTCTCATTTGGTAACCTTGAGATGCTTCCAAATGACTTATATTGATAGTGTAGGGTACTAAATAGCTAGTAGAATTGAGTGGGACATATTCTAGTTATTCTAGAAAAAAGTAGGTAGGTTCTTAACAGTCAATTTGGAATTTAACCTATTCCACAAATAGGTAGTTGAGCACTAACAAAAAGAATTGTCTTTCGTACGGTCATCTAAAGATTCAAGTGAATTTTATAATGACACATAATTGTAATAGACTGAATTCTAAGTAATAGTGCACTATCACTAAGTTCCACATAATAAATCACATTCTAGTATACAAAAATATATATTTGTTTGAATATGATCAACAATAAGTGACCAACTTAATTCTAAATAATAATTTAATGTTTAGCATGTATTTAGAGATATAACTCATTTATACCTTTAATTTATGTCTAAAATGACTTTTGTACCCCCATTATGAGAAAGTCTAATAGTTATCCTGAAACACCAACATACCAATTTTGTTATGACATACATATAATATTCTCTGTCCTACATTCTGGTAGTCAAACCATTTATAGATAAATATTAAAGTAAGAAATATATTTATTGGACCCTTTTAATAAATCGTGGCATTTAATTTGTTTTAGTCCGTTAAGTTTATCAAACACATTTAATATAATTAGTACCTACATAATATATTGTAACTCTTGGTATCATATTAAAGAGTGAATATACTTGTATACTTATTTATAACTTGAAATGCATAAAATGCACCTAGACTAATTAAGTGGCTTACAACGATAAAAAATGTAAAGTTATTTGAATAATCCTAGCTGTAATCTACCATCTCATTAATTTTGGTCTTAGATGAATTTCATTTTCCTATTAGTTTAATGCATTTATTTCTAGATTTTTTAAAAAAAGATGGGCAACTTATTCATCATGTTGCCAAGCAGTTTTGAACATGTTACCTCTTAGTCATACAACATGAACTTTACCACTTGGGTGCCACTACATTGGATTTTAATACACAATAGTACATACAAAATTTACATTGAAATTCCATTATATATTTAATTTTATTTATGTGACATCCATCTTCAACCGTTCTTTATATTCCCTAGTTGCACAGTATGCATTGAATACAAACGCCTCCCAATGATAGTTTCCTCACCCTCATCTTACCTTCTTCGCCTCCTCTCCCTTCCTTGTTTCTCCCCCACACCCAAAATCCTAGCCTCCAGCCTTTACCTTTCCCCACACAAACAACCAAGCTAGTAGGGATGATTTTCTTCCTACTTTAGTGGCTAGAGATTTCCATATTGGTGCCCATAATGGTTTCTTTACTTCACCTCTGGTTCCACCACCACTACATGGATTACCTCCATACATCCTAGTCTTCCCTATTACTCCTCCATCAGTTATTCTTCCTCTTGACATACTTGAAAACACCTACAATGCCTCCTATAAGCACTCAACTTCCACACTTCCAACTGAAAATCTAAGAAACATCCATAAACCTATATGCATCTACAATCAACTTCTCATGAAGTATAACCACATGGCCAACCTCTGTCCATGTATAAAATGAAGAATATATCAATCCTCCTCTTAGTAGTTACCACGATAGTCATAACCCATATGATATTTCTACATGCAGAAATAGATAACCTCACCAACCAATGCAGGTGTGTCTCCTAAGAAGCCCAATTTCTTGCTGATGAGTTTTTAGTTGGTACCATGGACATGGGTTTCCCTCCTATAAACTTCTCATTGAACATCTGGAATAAGATCACCATTTAGTAAACATGGAAATGAATTTGTAGATCTACTATAACCCATCATGAAGATCGACCATCTTCTAGGCATCTGGAGTATATACAAGGACCAATATTCCCCTCCAAAACTTTGGCTAGAAGAATGACCATTCATAGATCGATCTATAGTAAGTTAGTTGTTAGCCTCATATACACTATGAATCCAAAAACCAACTAATAATAACAAACATAATGTCTTGTTAGATGTTATTGAAAGATAATCTAAATTTGAGATATAAAAATGAATCACACTGGCACATTAGATAAGTCAATCCACTACACATTGTTGTATCAAGTTGGTATGCATACATATCCCGTATACTAATGCTAGATTCATGAAGTCTAAAATTTATGTTGATTTTGTTCTTCATATTTTTGCATTTACAATAGATTAGTATTAATCAAATTTCTTGGTTTATGATTCTTTTTAAATTCTATATGGTCTCATTAAATTGAACTCTTTGCATATTGTTTCTTCCTCAATTTAAATACATTATGTCAAAATAACACTTGTAGAATGTACCAACATTTGTTGATGGTTTTCCATCTTCATGTTTATCTTAGGTATTTCAAGACTATATACATGCATATTGGACCTAAAGATAGAATACCCTGGCCTTTGGCTTGGGACATAAATGAGATGGATATGTGTTGTCCTTTGTGAAATTTTTGTATTGGTATAATAATAAATCTTATTAATGTCATGTACATTATATAGTTTATTGTTGATGTTGCCAAATTTAGATAAAGATTGTTGACAGATTTATAGGATACATATGTTTATCCTTATGTTTCATATTCTTCTGAATCTGTTAGGATCAAATTGTTAAATATGTTAAGTTAATCCTATAAATGAACTAAATATATAAAACAATGGGATTTCACTACTTTATCGCACTAACCCAAAACCCTATACTTACAAGTTGATACCAAAGCCATCACAGTAGGCATATCATACTATCTCAACAAAAAGTATAGTTCACCCAATCATGTACAATCTTTATTTTATAGATGCCCATGAAGATGTGATATATTATAATATAGTCTTTCAAGTAGTATATATCAGTAATATCGCAAACCCATTTCACATGTAATCCCTAATTTAAGAGATACCTTCATTACTATTTTGAAAGGCTATAAATCTTCATACCTTGTGGTTTTGTAACTATCTTCTTAGAAGATATATGGACACCCACACGTTTAGTGAGGAGTCAATGAGAGAATTCTAGTCTTGACTAGTGTCAGCATGACTTTGTCACTTATCTTGTAGCTCACATGTTTGGAGCCAATCTTTTTGGGTCCCTTCCTCTCAAGAGAAACATTAGGTGTTTCTTCCTAGTATCTCTTTCTATACCTTCACTGAACCCTTTTGGATTAAAGTATACCTAGTGATAGGTGAAAATTGCATATCAAAAATTTTCAATGGATGACTACCTCCTTTACTATGAAGAAATATAATGTATATGTCATGACCCTAGACGTGATAGACTTTAACCATATATATACTCAACATGGACTAAAGATGAATCTTTCAGAAATGGGTTTCTTATAACCTAATGCCTCATATTAAGGAACCATAATGATCTTCATTAAAAATATGGACCCATGAGGATGTGCACAAATTTTCAAATATTGAACTAAGTAATTGTTGTAGACCCCACCGTGATTAGAACAAAAGTAAACATGGTTATTAACTAGAAAGAACCCTGAATGCATTTGAGATATTGATATTTAGGGTTTATTAGGGTATAACAATACATCTATATAAGACACCTCAATGTAGTTCCTCCCCCTTGTGTAGTGAACCTAGAAAGATATGAGGTTGATATGGTCTTCTTCTTATGAATAAAACCTTTATAAGCTTAAAAAATCTGACATATTACCATGTTTAACTTTATACAAAAAAACCTACAAAATATAAAATGATGCACCCAGTCAAGACTAGTTTGGTAGTAGCTACACCAAGTAAAACAAACATCTTATTTGTGCTTGTGCTTTGACTTGTGGAGGGAAGAAGTGATCATATGAATTGTTAATCCTCTTAGTAATTAACTTGTTTACCTAGTAGACAATTAGCTCTCCTATAATAATTCCTTTATTCTTGAGGCAAAGTGAACCCTTTGATAGATCTAAGGTGTTGTCATGAAGATTGAATAATATGAAACTATTTTAAATCATGAAATGTCATCCTGTGAAAAGTTCATTGACTCAGTAAATGAATACATTGAATCAGGGATATTATCAGTCGACAAAAACTTCGACTGAGACACTCTTGGTCGACAAAGTCCTCGACCGAGAATAGACCTCCTAGCCATTTGAATGAGTTAGAAAAAGTAGTTGGGAGTTGATTTGAACATTGCAATACACTTACTCTAGACTTACCCTTGGTCGACAAATTCCTCGACCGAGAGACTCTCGATCGACAAAATTCTCGACCGAGAAAGGTTTTTTCTGCACTTTTCAAAATTAATCAACAAAATTAGTGGACATATAACGGCTAGTTGAGCACTAAGAACACCCTAGAAGGTGTCTAGAACATCCCCAAGCATTTGAAAACCACTCCTATAAATAGGACAAGTTATAGGACACCCAAATGCATCACTTGTGCATACAATTACACTTGAGAATCATTCTTTGTGAGCAACAAGCTTGAGCTACACTTGTAATCTGTTCTACATTAGCATCCTATAGCTTAGTATCTCCTAGCCACCACACTACCACATTCATCCATAGTGGATAGGAGATCAATACACTTGATATAGGATCAAAGCGATGTACGAAATTGGTAACATTGTTCTTTCTTCCAATCTTGTTCCTTTTATTGTATTTTGTTCTCCTTTGCTACTCCTAAGTTGGAGGCTGTGGAAAGGAGGTTGTTGGAGCTTCTTCAGGTGGTGTAGGTAGCTCGGAAGACTTTGGACTACTTCTAGAAGCTCTCAATGGGAATATACTTCAAGGAGGAAGGATACTTCAAGGGGGAGCTTGAAGTTACTTCAAGTGAAGGCAGCTTCAAGGTTGGTGAGATGACTTCGGGATGAAGGCTATCCAAAGGGTGGTGAAGGTGTTTGTAATTTTTTGTAACATCCTTTAGAGGTAATAAAATTCAAATACTTTCATAATCCCGGTTGGGAACAATCGGGTAGTGGACTGACTCCCTTAGTGTTTGCTAAGGGTGGAACCACTCTAAACGCTGTGTCTACTTCTCCAATATTTTTGTGGTTTCTTGGTTGAATTATTTTAAAATCATCATAAAACCATATTCACCCCCCCTCTAGTGTTTTTTCAATTGGTATTAGAGCAGGCTTCAAGGATCTCTAATCGAGTCTTGAAGAAAATGGGTGATGGGGTACTAAACAACCTCAACTTGGAAGGAACACTTGTAGCTCGGCCTCCACCATTTGATGGCACCAACTACACCTATTGGAAGAGGAGGATGCAATCTATTTTCAAGGAATCAGCTGGGATCTTTGGAGAATGGTTTCAAATGCATATGATCTTCCTCAAACTAAATATGCTACATGGGATGCTAATACGGTGAGATTAGCCCAATTGAATGCAAAAGATGTAAGTATTATTTATTGTTCAATTTCCGTAGGTGAGTTCAATAGAATATCAAATTATAAAACTGTATATGAAATATGGCATAGACTCTCAATTACTTATGAAGGAACTGTTCAAGTAAAGAATTCCAAAATTGGTATGCTTAAACAAAAGTTTGAACAGTTTCGTATGGAACCAAATGAGTCTATTAGTGAAATGTATGCAAAGTTCTCTTCTATTGTTAATGGTTTGAATGCATTAGGTAAATCCATTAGTGAAGAGGATCAAGTGTCAAAAATTCTTAGGTCACTTCCTCCCAAGTACAAGCCTAAGGTGATTGCAATTGAAGAATCCAATGACCTCACTGGACTAAGGATGGAGAAACTCATTGGCAACTTAGAAGCACATGAGGCAACCTTGGAGGAAGAAGAACGATTGGCGACTGAACACAAGAAGGAGAAAAGAAAGGACATTGCATTCAAAGCATCAACCAAGATTAGTCATGACACAAGTGAAGATGATAGTGAAGAAGAAACTCTCATTGTAAATGGTAAGCAGTATAGAAGTTTTAAAACTAATAAAATCTTCTAGTGTTTCTCCTTCCAGGTGCTTTGAATGTGGTAAAAAGGGACACTTAAAAGGTGATTGTCCCAAACTTAAGAAGGGAAAGAAATCATCTCACAAGAAGAAAGAAAAATCCTACAAATCTTCATGGGATGATTGAAGTGATGATAGTGAAGATGGAGAAAAAGAAGTAGAGTGCCTTATTGCTACAACAAATGAAGAAGAAGAAGAGGTAAGCCTTTTTTATTTATCTAAGGAAGATTTAGTTGCTAGCATTGAGGAATTACATGATAAATATATTGATTGTAAAAGGAAACTAAAAAGATTTAATAAAACTAATGAGGATTTGTATGCACAATTAGATAATCTTGCTTCTAAAAAGGAAAGTATTATTTCTAAAAATTCTTCCTTGAAATCATCTTTTAATGATTGCAATACAAAATTGCTTACTCTTGAGACAAATCATAATTTGCTTTGTCAAGAAAAGGTTGAATTGCTTGCAAAATTGAATGATCTTCAATCACAACCTATCTTGTGTACTCATCTAGATTATGATGTTATTGTTAAAGAAAGAGATACTTTATCATCTGATCTAGATCAAGCAAAATTAGATATAAAAAAGAAAATGGATGAGATTGTTAAATTACAAAGAGAAATTAGTAGCTTGAGAAACAATGATGTTCTTGATAAGATTCTGAAAATTTCTTCTAGTTATAATGGAAGAAGAGGTTTAGGATATGTTACAAAAGAGAAATCATGTCAACCTAAACCTAAAAGAACACAAGCACCCAAGACCAAGATCATGTATGTACCCAAGAACAATTCAAAAAGAAATAAAATTGATTCTATTTGTTGTCACTATTGCTTGCGTCTTGGACATTACTCTTTTTCATGCCCATACAAGAAAAGGGATGTTGAATTAGTTTGGGTCCCAAGACCTCAAACTTAGCAAATTTGAATATGATTAAGTTGAGATTTGACCTAAAACTTCATTTAAATATCTTAATGTCTGATCTCAACTAAATAGACTGGTACTTTATCTTATTGCAATAACTCAAGTTTAAAACTAACATAAATAGATTACTGAAAATAGTACAGAAACAATCTCGGTCGACAAAATCTTCGACCGAGACAATGTCGGTCGAGAAAATTATCGACCGAAGTAGTTTCTATCTCTAACATGTAGAAATCTAGAAAAATAGTAACCACGCCTGTCGAAAACGACTGCGACTAAGATATACTCGATCGAACATTTATTGGATCGAATTTTAACTAATAAAAATGGAGATACAACAACCTTCTTGGTCAAAAAGAATGTCGACCGAAAAGAAGTCGGTCGAGAAAGAGTTCGACCTAAGGTTTTAGAAAACCTGTTTAACTGGTTCAGTTTGCTATAAACTTGTTATATATTTGGTATAAATGAAAATTGATTGGAAATTATGAATGAATCATAAATCTTGGAGACAGCTCTCAAATCACATATTGATAATTTGCATCATGATCTATGTGTTGATTCTTGATATCCTTATGAAACATGCTGTAACTTTACAAATTATGTGATCAAAAACTATATGCAAATAGAAATTGGAAATGTTTTCTTAAAATCAATGCACACATTGTAAAGCCTTCAATTGTTATTTCTCGTGAAATGATTAAGCATGTTCATTTACATGGTTTGTCTTAAATTTGAACATTGATGAACCATGATTGATCATGAAAAAAATATTGCCTTGATAAATCTTCCTTAAAAGGTATGATTCACTACATTGTGCATCTTAAAACTGAAAAATGTGATGATTTCAGCAAGTTTAATCAAGAAAATCATGGATTTGCTTCTCATGAGATTATTTTGGTTCATCTCCTACATGGTTTGGCTTAAAACTAAAAATTATGAACCATGTTGATTTAATCAAGAAAATTACTATTTTATCATAATCCACATGGTTTGTCCTAAGCATTCCTTGGTTTATCTATATAGAAATCATGTGTCTTGAAATTTGCTTTTTAAATGATCATGATAATTGTATTTCATGAAATTATGGATATGCTTCTATTGTTCTATCATGATCATTGTATTATGGATATGCCTTTACTGTTTCACCATGATCATTTTATTTCATCTTTTATTTGGTTTGCCTAAAATAATCTTTGATCTCTCTCTCTCTCTCTCTCTATATATATATATATATACACACCATGAATGGATATTGTTTTCAAAATGATCATACTGATTCAGCTCATTACACATAAAGATGATATTTTCATTGAAAATGCCATTTTTGCATTAAGGTAAATCTCTATGGCACAAATGCATCTTGACATATTAGTTAAATGATTATCTTGTGCTTAGCTTATGGAAAATGATATCATCCTTGTCATACATGAATACGTTTTATATGATACTATGTAAGCTATGTTTCAAATATTCAATCAAGTGGATCATTGTGAATGCTTAAACTGGAAATATGCAAAAATTGCCTCTTGGTCAATATAAAAATCAACCGAGGGGCACCAAGGTCAAAGTTAAGGTTGACCTAAAATAAGATTGACAAAATACTTAATTGTAAATCATTTCCTTACACTCAATCTTAGTATATTGAAAACAAGATTTTAGTGTTTAGCTCTCATAAAAGGTTAACTTATTATGATCTAATGCTTATTATGACCTTAGAATCCTTAAATTATCTTGATTATAAGATTAAGGGGGAGATCACAAGAACTATCTTGACTATAATATTAAGAAGGAGCTCACAAAACTTCATAAACATTATGATAAATCTTGATCAAATCAAACTATAAAAAGTTTCTATGACCTTAGGATTATTAAATTATCTTGATCTAAAATGGACTCTCTATATTAATATGGGCTTAACATCCCTCATTATTGATTAGAGATATATTTCTTGATCCTACTATGTCGTAAAGAAAATCTCATATCATTTTCAGGGCTTAACATCCCTTGTAAAATGGATGGGAAATCAATACATATATCCATCATGAGCCTAAATGGATCTCATATCATTTTCAGGGCTTAACATCCCTTGTAAAATGGATGGGAAATCAATATATGTATCCATCATGAGCCTAAATGGATCTCATATCATTTTCAGGGATTAACATCCCTTGTAAAATTGATGAGAAATCAATATATGTATCCATCATGAGCCTAAATGGATCTTATATCATTTTTGGGGCTTAACATCCTTTGTAAAATGGATGAGAAATCAAAACACATATGTCATGAATCTAAAAGGATCTCATATCATTTCAAGGCTTAACATCCTTTGCAAATGTTTGAGAAATAAATTGTGGCTAAATTTGACATAAAAATAAGTTGTTTGCTTTAAATTGTGTTGATTACCCTTGCTTTAAAAATTGAGTATCAAATTATCAAATTAAGGGGGAAAAATAAAAGTCATACTTAATGATTAGCTTGGTTATCTTTTTGAAATGACAAAGGGGGAGAAATAATATAAAATAAATAGCATAAAGTAAATTGAGTTTCATAATCTCTTGGCTAGCACACTTGCAAACAAGAGAGTGGCTGCAAAAGGTAAACTTCAGGTATGAAACTCATATGATTAATATTTCCTTGATTTATATTTTGGAAATGTTTGTCATTTTCAAAATGGGGGAGATTGTTGGCTAAATTGGACATTAATATAATCCCTTTGTTTTGATGATGACAAACATTTTTTTCTTGTGGTTTTAACTTGCTATTTGAGTGTTTCAGGGACAAGCATATAAGGTGGTGGATAGCAAAGACTTGGAAGATCAATTTGCTAAATTTGCTTTATTTTCATGATTGTAATCAAATGTAAAAACTTGTATAAGTATATAATGTACAAGTACTTAGATATCATGTAAATCAAGCATTTAGATCTTCCCTATCCACACACAACACTTAGATAGGTCATCTCCTAAGTTAGCGTCACAATTGCACATTGATACACACACTCAGTAAATGAATACATTGAATCAGGGATATTCTTGGTCGACAAAAACTTTGGCCGAGACACTCTCGGTCGACAAAGTCCTCGGCCGATAATAGACCCTCCTAGTCGTTAGACTGAGTTAGAAAAAGTAGTTGGGAGTTGAGTTGAATGTTGCAATACACTTATTCCAGACTTACCCTCGGTCGACAGATTCCTCGTCCGAGAGACTCTCAGTCAACAAACTTCTCGACCGAGAAAGGTTCTGTCTGCACTTTTCAGAATTAATCAACTAGCCATTACAAATGAAATTAGTGGACACATAACAAATAGTTGAGCACTAAGAACACCCTAGAAGGCGTCTAGAACATCCCCAAGCATTTGCAAACCACTCCTATAAATATGACAAGTTATAGGACACCCAAATGCATCACTTGTGCATACAATTACACTTGAGAATCATTCTTTGTGAGCAACAAGCTTGAGCTACACTTACAATCTGTTCTACATTAGCATCCTATAGCTTAGTACCTCCTAGCCACCACACTACCACATTCATCCATAGTGGATAGGAGATCAATACGCTTGATATAGGATCAAAGCTCTGTACTAAATTGGTAACATTGTTCTTTCTTCCAATCTTGTTCCTTTTATTGTATTTTGTTCTCCTTTGATACTCCTAGGTTGGAGGCTATGGAAAGGAGGTTGTTGGAGCTTCTTCAGGTGGTGTAGGTAGCTTGATAGACTTTGGACTACTTCTAGAAGGTCTCAACGGGAAGATACTTCAAGGGGGAGCTTGAATTACTTCAAGTGAAGGCTGCTTCAAGGTTGGTGAGACAACTTCGGGGTGAAGGTTGTCCAAAGGGTGGTGAAGGTGTTTGTAATTTTATGTAACATCCTTGTGAGGTAATAAAATCAAATACTTTCAAAATCTTGGTTGGGAACAACCAGGTAGTGGACTGACTCCCTTAGTGTTTGCTAAGGTTGGAACCACTCTAAACGTCGTGTCTACTTCTCCAATATTTTTTTGGTTGCTTGGTTGAATTATTTTAAAATCATCATAAAACCATATTCACCCCCCCTCTAGTGTTTTTTCAAAGTCTACTTAGTGGAGAAGACCCTCAGAAATAGGCAAAAGATAAATGGATTAATGCAAAAGCCCGAAGAAAACTTGTATGAGGCATGGGAACAATTTAAAGAAAACCACAGGGTCTTCCCACATCACAATTACGACAAAGCTCACCTAGTCACAACTTTATATAATGGTCTTACTTATGCTGAGAGAACTTTGTTGAGTGTCACAGTAGAATGTGATTACCTAGGCAAAACCTAAAGAAGACTATGAAGATTATTGACATCATAGATGTTCTACATGCATGAATGGATTTCGATAGAGGTGACAGAGATTCAACAAAGAAGACAACATCTGAAGGACCTTCTATGGAATCAAAGGCTTTATAAAATATCATTCCCAGATTGTGAAGATTTCTACAGTTGTCAAGTAACTAAAAAACCTGGAAGCAAGGGCAAGAAATTTGTAGAGAAAGTAATGAAATGTGTTACATGTATCAAGGGAGGCCATGGAATCAATAATTACATCCATAATCAACCTGAGGAGGAAAGGAAGGAAGAGGAAGATGTAGAGAGTGTCTCCTATGTTAATTTTTAGAGGCCAGATCATCCTGGTTTCAACTATGGAAAAAAGGATGCTGCTGAAAACTCCCATCAACTAAGACATTTGTCTAAAACACCATTGGGGTTTGGGAGAGGGGGAGGACCAACCACATCCACCAAAACCACCAAATACCAGAAAAGTAGAAATAATTACCAAAACCAAGGTCAAGGTCAAGGCCAAAAGAAGAACACATACCAGAAAAATCAAGATCAAGGCCAACCTAAAAGAAACAACTAGTCTGACATGGTGGCTCAATTATTTGATTTCACAAAAAGGAAAGTATCATTGAATGGCCATATGATCCAAAGTGCTATCACAAAATCAGGTGGCCTAACCTCAATGCAGACCCAAGTGGCTAATATGCAAACACATCAAAGATAAATTGACCAACAACTAGCACAATTGTCTGAACTAATAAAGAACCCTCAAGGAAAGATCCCCTCTAATATAGAGACTACAAATATGGCCACACTCTGCTCCGTAAAAGTACTAGAAAACCAACAAGGGGAGGATGAAAGAGAAAATGACATGAATAGCAAGACACAACCTAAACCAAGTACGGTGGAAGAAGTATCTAAGGATGAAGAGTCAACCAAGAAGGACAAGACTAAAGTGAATGGAAAAGGGAAGAAAGTTGCAAAAGAAAGAGTATTGAACCCAACAAAAGAAGCTTTTGCCAATAAAAATCCATATTCCCCAAGGGTACCCTTTCCTTATAAGTTGATCAAGGCACATTTGAAGAAGAGATATGAGAAGTTCACAAAGGTTGTGAAAAAATTGCACCTAGAGTTTCATTTCTAGATGCTATTGAAGAAATGCCTACCTATGAAAAAGATCTTATTATGAAGAGAAGAAGAGGAGATCACATTGAGATAGTACAACTAGACAAGATGTCTAGCACCTTCGTCCAAGCTAAGATGCTGACAAAGGAGCACCTTGGTGCATTAACTATCCCTTTCAATGTTGGAGATAATGTGGAAAGAAAAGGACTTGTACATCTGGGAGCAAGCATTGGTCTGATGCCTCTCACCTTATCTCATAGACTTGGGCTCACTGATATGGTAAAGACAGGAATAAGAATTCAACTAGCAGATCATACTTTCACAAAACATGTGGGGTAGTGGAAGATGTTCCTATTCTTGTCGAATGATTCTTTATCCCTTATGACATAATTATTATCAACACAATTGAGGATCCAACATGTCCCATGATCTTTGGAAGGCCTTTCCTTGCCAATGGGAGGGCACTAGTTGATGTCACGGAGGGGGTCATCATTGTTCATGTAAAAAATGGCCATATTGATTTTCAAATCCAAGATGTTATGAGGGGACCCTCTCTATTTGAGTCGGTCTACTTCATAGATAGCTACACCCAATATTGTGAAGTACAAGTAGACCATGCGATTATCGATCCAATCATGCGAGCTCTGAACAACCCAGACTCCAACATGGAAGATCCTAAGGTAATCAAGATTTTAGATTATCTAAACCAGACAGAGGAAGACTACTGTGATGAAGAAGGCACTATAGAGACTACAAAGTATGCTTCACTAGAGAAAAATCAAGAAGAAAAGGCAGTACCTAAGCCTAAAACTGAGTTGAAACAACTCCCTAAGGGCTTAAAGTATGAATTTCTTGATGATGAGGAAAGAAACCCCATTATTATAAATTCCACCTTAAAGGAAGACCAGGAAGAAAAGTTGATAAATGAGCTTAGGCTGTATAGAAAAGTGATAGAATACTATGTTGAAAACATTAAGGGTCTAAGACCTTATCTTTGTATGCATAAGATAAACCTGGAGGATGCAACTAAGCCATTAGTTCAACCATAATGGAAGTTGAACCAAATGCTCAAGGAGGTGGTCAAGAAGGAAGTCATAAAACTATGTGATGTTGGAATTGTTTACCCTATCAATGATGGCAACTGGTCAACCCAATGCACATTGTACCCAAGAAAGGAGGGATGACAGTTGTTAAGAGGGAGAATGGAGAGGAAGTGTCAATGCGGACCGTCACAGGTTGTCTCATGTGTATTTACTATAGGAAATTGAACATTGCCAAGAGGAAAGACCATTTCCCTATACACTTTATTGATCAGGTTCCGGAAAGATTGGCACATAACTCATATTTCTATTTCTTGGATGGGTATTCAAGATTCTATCAAGTGTCAATTCACCTTGATGACTAGGAAAAGACCACCTTCACTTGTATCTACGATAGTTACACTTTTTGGAGGATGTCATTCGGTCTATGTAATGCACCTACCACCTTCCAGAGATGCATGATCTCTATGTTCTCAGATTTACTAGAAGACATAATGGAAGTGTCTATGTATGACTTATTTGTATATGGATCTGATTTTGACACATGTCTAAAGAACTTATCCAAATTCATGTAGAGGTATGAAGAAAAACAATTAGTTCTTAACGGGAAAACTGTCACTTCATGGTACAAGAAAGTATTGTTTTGGGACACAAAGTCTCTAAGAAAGGAATTGAAGTCGACCTCGTCAAGATTGAGGCAATATCAAAGCTCCTGCATCCCAAATTGGTGACCGGGGTAAGAAGTTTTTTGGGACACATCATATACTTAGGAGGTTTATCAAAGATTTTTCAAAAATTGTGAAACCTGTATTGAACCCTCTAGTAAAAGACATTGAGTTTGATTTCACTAAAAAGTGCCTTGAAGCCTTTAACATTCTAAAGGATGCTTTGATGACAGCTCCAATCTTGAAAGTTCCAGATTAAGAACTGCCATTTGAAACCATGTGTGATGCTAGCGATTATGCCATAGGGACAGTTATGGGACAAAGGAAATATAAGAAACACCATGCTATATGCTACACCAGCAAGATGTTAAATGATGCTTAGATCAATTACATGACCACTAAGAAGGAAATGTTAGTGATTGTGTTCACCTTCGAAAAATTTAGATCCTACCTAATAGGGTCAAAAGTGAAGGTGTATACAAATCATGGCCCAAACAAGTACCTGATGCAAAAGAAAGATACCAAGCCCAGCTGTTAAGATGGGCTCTATCACTGAAAGAATTTGAACATGAAGTTATTGACAAAAAGGGGAAAAATGTGGTTGCCAACCACCTATCAAGGATAATGACAACTGAAGAAAACATGTTTCTAGTTAATGACAACTATATTGATGAGGCTCTAATGATGGCCAAGTCCATTGAATCCAAACTTCCATGGTTTGCTGATATATGTAACTATTTAGCATGCTAGCAGTTGCCTCCCGAAATCACTTACAACTAGAAGAAAAAGTTATTTTCGGATCTAAAGAACTATTATTGGGAACAACCCGCTTCTATTTAAGAGATGTAGTGATGGTTTATATAGGATATGCATACCATGAGAAGAAGTACCTCAAATTTTGCGAGAATGACATTTTTTGTCTTATGGAGGACACCTTGGTGGAGAGAGGACAACATAAAAAGTCCTTCAGTCAGGATTCTACTGACATACCTTATTCAAAGATGCTCAGACATATGTTAAGGCATGTAATGAATATCAAAGAATGGAAAACATTTTAAGAAGGAATGAGATGTCAATGTCCGATTGGATAGAGGTAGAAATTTTTGATGTATGGGGAATTTACTACATGGAACCATTCCTATATTTAAGAGGAAATCAATACAGTCTGGTTGTAGTAGAATATGTCTCAAAATGGATAGAGGTTGTCGCTACCCAGATCTGTGACTCCAAGGTGGCGATCAAGCTATTCGAGAAAACTATTTTTTTGAGATTCGAAGTCCCACACACCATCATAAGTGAGGGGGGTCCCATGTTGGGAGAGACAATTTGAATATTTGAAATATGGTGTCAAGCACAAGGTGGAAACACCCTACCACCCACAAACATCGATACAAGTAGAAGTATCAAATAGACAAATCAAGCCAATCCTGGAGAACATAGTGAGTTGAACTAGGAAAGACTGGTCTATGAAACTCAATGATGCTTTATGGGGCTACCAAACTGCTTACAAGACTTTGATAAGGACTACTCCCTACCATCTTATTTACAAGAAGTCATGTCATCTACCTGTGGATCTAGAGCACAAGGCCTTTTGGGCTATCAAGTTTTTGCACATGGACCCTGAATTAGTATGGAGGAAAAAGATTCTTGTAGCCTTTTTTTGCTGACAAAAAAAGAAAAAGATTCTTACAACTACAAGAACTAGAAGAACTAAGGCTTCATGCATATGAAAATTACCACATCTACAAATGAGGACCAAGGTGTGTCATGATACCCACCTAAAAAGAAAGGACGTGTCTGAAGGAGATAAGATCCTTCTATTTAATTCTAGTATCAGGTTGTTTCTTGGTAAGTTAAGATCCAGATGGTCTGGCCCCTTTACTATTGCAAAGATGTACCCCCCAAGAATGATGGAAATCATTAGTGAGAAGACAAGTACATTCAAAATGAATGGTCATCCGGTCAAGAGGTATTATGAAGATGCGACTTTTGTGAGGAGATCAGAACTCCAGTTAGAAGAACTCCAACCCGCACCACCTGAAGAACCCAAAGAGCCAAACATGATAGTCAAGATAAGGACTATAAGCTAGACCTTCTTGGAAGGCAATTGTAATGAACTAAAACCTAGCCTCTTGACCCTGATCTTATGCCTTGGAGGATAGTAAGTTTAGTTCTTTTGGTTTAGCCAAACAAGGATAAAGATACACATAATAGTAGTTAATTGTAACCCTAATATGTAATTCATGAATAAATCACCCTAACATATATGCATGAAGACAAATATGACATAATACCCTCATACTAATTTTAAGACCAATAATGGATACATTAAATATGTCACATGAGATAAATTATAGATATATAGAATTTAGTGCACAAAAATAATATATAATCCTTTTGTTTGTAATCTGTAGATATGGAACACAATTTGAAGAATGATAATACCAATGATGAAATAATATTGATCGAGAATTCTCTATGGCCTTTTAGAATAAGAAATGTGAAAAGAAAATAATAATAAAATCCCTAAACAAGATAATGATATTGAACTATTTAATATGAGAAATAGTGGAAATAATATTTAATAGGCTAAAATTCATAAAAGGAAAACTAATTGGATAAAAATAACTTTAGATTCATTTTCTTTGGATATGATTTGACTTGGAGGCCAAGTTTCACAAATTTATGATAATAATAGTCATATTTATTTTTTTAGAAAAGAAAAGGTGATTTTCCTTCAAAATATGAAATAAAATACTTAATATCTCCAAAAGTGGAAAATAATATTAGATTCATAATCTACACATTAAAAGTAGCCTTTGGGGTAAATTTTCATATAATTTGGATAATCTTCAATATATGTGTAGATTAGGAAATAGAAAATATGTAAAAGCCCAAAATACTAAATAATGATAAAAATAATTCCAAAGGATAAAAAATGGCAAATTCTATCCAACACACTATATGTTACTTGTGGGTAAAGTTTCATCAGATTTGGAGAATTTTAGAGTCATTAATGCATGAGGAAAGAGAAAAGATGATTTGACTTAATTAATGAATCAAAGTTTGTTGAGTCAGTTCTAGTGTCCTCCAATGTATTTTATAGTAACTTATCCTTATATAGGAGAAGAAGAAAGATTAAAAGATGGCTGGAGCACACGAAGAACATGTTGCTAAGAGCAGTGTTGTTGCACCATGAGATGGTGCAAGGGACTAGGCTAGAGAAGAACCAGTGCCTGAGAATCCCCAGCTTGACCAAACTCTGATAGAAAACCCAGCTTTTCATGCTCTTTTTGGGCATATCATGAATACAATGACGCATATGGCTGACCGGATACCAACACCAGCCCCTAGGATACCAATTTCCAGTGAGGGACATGGATCTGGTAAGACCTTTGAATAGTTGCGTCAGGTAGGAGCCACTGAATATGCTGGCACAACTGACCTAGCAGATGCAGATTCATGGCTTAGTGAGATAGAGAAAGCCTTTAGGATCCTTGATATTCCAGAAGCTGATTAGCTTAAGCATGTTGTATACCTTCCGAAAGTAAGCGCTAGCCATTAGTGGGTCTTCGAAGAAGAGAAAAGATCGGGTATTGAGATCGGATGGCAGAAATTTTGACAAGAGTTTGTCACTAGATACTTTCCTAAGACTTATCTTGATGAGAAGATTTCGCAGTTTGAGAAGATTAGACATGTACTGATGAAGGTTAGCGAGTATGAAGCTAAGTTTATGGAGTTTCTATAGTTTTGTCCGCACATGGCCACCGCAGATGAGGAGAGAATTCGACATTTTGAGAAGGGTTTGAATGCTGAATTAACTACACCTGTATCTGCTTTAGAGAATAGAGAGAGGTTTGCCACCTTTGTTGAGCCAGTTAGGTGGATAGAGTGGTCCGTGAAAGTGAAACGAGAGGAGAATAGTAGGAAAGTACCTGCACAGTTTCAGGGATAGAGGTTTGACAATTTTAAGAAACCGAGGTTTACTACACCAGTAGAACCACAGAGGTTTAGTGCTTAGACACAGTGGACGCCCAACCAAGGTAGAGGTCATAGTTTTCTACCAAGTGGAGCCCAAAGCTCGACATCGATGTCAGTAATAGGGCCGCCTAGGTCGCAATGGGAGGATAGAGTATGCTACATGTGTAGGAAGATAAGACATGTGATAAAGGATTGTTCAGTTAGAGAAGTGGGAGTAACCCAACCACTGAGGTAGAGTCAACAGGGCTCACTTAGATAAAAATTCAGTAACATCACTTGAGGATGTGGATAAGCATCCCAGGCAGGATCATCTGCACCATCCAATAGAGCACGAGGTCGACATTAGGCAACGACAATATTTTATGCTAGGAATCAGCCGGAGGCAGTAGTTAACCCCCGAGTTGTGATAGGTCAGATGAAATTATTTCATTCTAATATGTCTTCATCCTATTTCGTATCTATTTTGATTGATCTGGGTGCTACACATTCCTCTATCACTCGAGAAGTGATTCATGACTACAATATAATTGCCAATCCTATAATGGATAATCTATTATTAGAAACTATGTTAGTTGGATCTGCAATGTTGTGTGAGATATGCTCTCCCTATGTTCTTTCTTTCTCTAAATATAGCATTCAGG
This sequence comes from Alisma plantago-aquatica, assembly GCA_963693085.1. NCBI lineage: Eukaryota > Viridiplantae > Streptophyta > Magnoliopsida > Alismatales > Alismataceae > Alisma > Alisma plantago-aquatica. Next base: position 444,346,196 of record OY856412.1, on the reverse strand, counting down.
TGGATCTCTTACCACTTGAAATGCATCATTTTGATATAATTCTCAGAATGGATACCTTAGAGAATTATAAAGTTGTCTTGGATTGTGGTTCCAAGCAAGCAATGTTTATGCACGGTGATAAGACATGGGTTTTTTAGGGGGATAGAAAGATTCTTCCAACCTGTCTAGTGTCAGCAATGGTAGTAGAAAAGCTGATGCAACAAGGATGCTTCACATTCTTAGCACATGTGGTAAATACCAGAATAAAGAGCCCTAGTCTTTCTAAAGTTTCTATTTTCAGGGAATTCGAGGATGCGTTTCCCGAGGAATTTCCAGATGTTCCTCCACCCTGAGAGATTGATTTCGAGATTAATCTTGTTTTGGGTACGCAAACTGTAGTCCAAACACATTATAGGATGGCACCCGCGGAGATGGAAGAACTCAAGAAACAGTTACACGAGTTACTTGAGAAGGGTTTCATATGACTGAGTACTTCGCCATGGGGTGCTCCAGTTCTTTTTGTTAAAAAGAAGGACAGGTTTATGAGACTATGTATAGATTATAGACAACTTAACAAGGTGACTATTAAGAACAAATATCCTCTACCAAGGATAGATGTTCTATTTGACCAGTTGTGTGGTGGAACAATGTTTTCTAAGATAGACCTAAGATTAGGATATCATCAGTTACACATCAATGAGAGTGACATGCCTAAGTCAACCTTTAGTACGAGGTATGGCCATTATGAGTTTGTAGTTATGTCGTTTGGACTAACTAATGCACTAGCTGCATTCATGGAGTTGATGAATAGAATCTTCCAACCATTCCTTAATCAGTTTGTAGTGGTTTTCATAGACGACATCTTGATTTAGAGTAGAGACAAACAACGACATGCACAACACCTTTTTCAAGCCTTGACTTTGTTGAGACAACATAAGTTATATGCTAAGTTTAGCAAGTGCAAATTTTGGTTATCAGAAGTATCTTTTCTTGGATAAGTTATATATGCTTCAGGTAATCATGTTGATCCTAAGAAAGTAGAGTATGTTGTGGAGTGGGAACAACCCAAAACACCGACTGAGATTCGAAGTTTCCTAGGTTTGGCTGGATACAACAGAAGGTTTGTCAAAGATTTTAGTTATGTAGCATTACCCTTAACCAGGTTGACCAGGAAAGAATTTCCTTTTTCCTAGAATGACAAGTGTAAGTATTCTTTTTAGTTGTTGAAAGAAAGGTTGACTAGTGCACCTATGTTAGTTTTACCTGAGCAGGGAAAGGGATACATTGTTTTCTGTGACACTTCCAAGAATGGTATAGGTTGTGTGTTGATGCAGATTGATCATGTACTTTCTTTTGCTTCACGACAACTTATGAAACTCGGGGAGAATTATCCGATACATGATCTAGAATTAGCTGCAGTGGTTCACGCGTTGAAAATCTGGAGGCATTATCTCTATGGAGAAACGTGTCAGATTTTCATAGATCATAAAAACTTAAACACATTTTCTCACAACACAAGTTGAATATGAGATAACATCACATGATGGAATTAATCAAGGACTACAATTGTAAAATTGATTATCATCCAGGGAAAGCCAATATAGTGGCAGATGCACTTAGTAGAAAATCCTCGACTGCACCCACATATAATGCACAATTGAATTCTTTAGTGTGCTGTAAGCGAGATATGCTTGTCTCTTTGAGACAGATAAATGTGCAGTTAGAAGTATCTTTGTTAGCAGGGTTATTAGTTGAGATGCATGTGAAACCTACTATGAAAGAACAGATTAAAGAGGCACAACATGCTGATACTGTGTTTTAGCAGATTAGATAAGAAATGAGCAGTGAGAAATGGGAGGGTTTCCATGAGTCAGAAGATAGAATAGTCTGTTACCATGGTAGGATGATAGTTCCTGATAGTAATAACTTAAGAAAGTTAGTTATGTAGGAATCTCACTCATCCATGTATGCAATGCATCCAGGGAGCACTAAAATGTATCATAACTTAAAAGATATATATTGGTGACTCGGTTTGAAGAAAGATGCAGCAAAATTTGTTATGCAGTGTCCGGTGAGTCAACAGGTTAAAGCAGAACACCAGAAGCATGCAGGAACGTTACAACCCCTACCTATACCTCAGTGGAAATGGGATCACGTGACAATGGACTTTGTCATTGGTCTACCTAGGATACCCAAAAGTCATGATTCCATTTGGTTGATAGTTGATAGGTTGACTAAGACAACACATTTTCTTCCTATCAAAACAAACTACACTGCTGAGAATCTTGCACATATTTACATAGATGAGATAGTGTGGTTGCATGGAGTCCCAGCTACGATTGTGTATGATAGAGGTCCCCAATTTACAAATCATTTTTGGGAACGACTACATAAAGCCCTGGGTACGCAACTGAAATTTAGTAAAACTTTTCACCCTCAGACGGATGGACAGTCTGAAAGGACTATACAAACTTTGGAGGACTTGCTTAGAGCATGTGTTCTTCAATTTGTAGGAAGTTGGGACTTACATTTGAGTTTGATAGAGTTTGCTTATAATAATAGTTATTAGGCTAGTATTGATATGGCACCATATGAAGCCTTATACGACAAACGTTGCAGATTGCCATTATGCTAGTTTGAAATCAGAGAATACCAACTTCTGGGTCCTAAATTAGTGCAAAAGACAACTGAAAAGATTAAAGTTATACAACAACAGTTGAAGGCAGCACAAGATAGACAAAAGTCTTATGTTGATAAATGTCGTAGACCTTTAGAATTCCAAGTTGGAGACAAAGTGTATCTCAAAGTCTCTCCTTGGAAAGGTGTTCTTGGATTTGGGAAGAAGGGTAAGTTAGCTCCTAGATTTATGGGACCTTACCCAATGATAGAATGGATTGGAAAGGAAGCTTATAGGTTGGAATTGCCACCTGAGCTACATAGACTACATCCAATTTTTCATGTGTCTATGTTGAGAACATGTCATACCGATACAGAGATGGTGTTGCAACATGTAGAGGTTGAATTGAATGAAGATATATCCTACGTGGAAGGTCCTATAATGATTCTTGACAAAAGAGTTAAGAAGTTGAAGAAGAAAGAGATAGTTCTTGTGAAAGTTCTTTGGCATCATCGTGGCATTAAAGAAGCCACATGAGAGTTAGAGGAAGAGATGACGAGGAAGTACCCTTCTCTTTTCTCTTCAAAATTTGGGGACGAAATCCTCTTTTAGGGGTTGATAATTATAACACCCCTGACCTGGGTTATGGCCAAAACCTAGAAGTTTTGCTTAAAGTAAGTTACTTACAAACTTGTTCTAATCTTTTGAATGGTAATCAAGGCCCTTTGTGAAGTTTATTATCAAATTGAGCTTATATGCAAACTATGTGTGCATGATATGATAGTTTGAGTGTAAAGTACAATTTACCCAAGATGAGGGGTTATATTACAACTGTCACATGTTGAATGTATTCTAAGTGTTTTAACATCATGGTAAAGAGAATGATTCTAAGGGATGGCTTGTGGAAAGCCTAAATTCTAAGTGAAGTACTTGTTGAAAAATGCTAAGTGCTTGGTGCATCAATTATGGTGCAAATTGTAATATATTCAGAATGTAGGGTTGATGTGTAAATTACTACCTCTAGATTGTCTCTATGACTTCCTAGTACAATTTAGAGGAGAGAGAAAGAAGGAGACACTATGATTGAATCATCCTAGAGTGATGGCACTCTTAGTAATGAAAAGACCAAGAAAATGCATAAGTTGAAAGCTATATATATGAGCTATATCGAGTTGTGAACTTAGAATGGGAGTCCCTATCGGCCATGGAGCCATAAAGGGAGTCTCCTATCGGTTTGTGGAGTTTTGGCTTTTCCCATTATGGTAAAGGCACTTCAAAGAAGTGATATGCATCGACTTGCAAAAAAATTGAGTTGAATTTAATAATGTAGTGAGTGGAAGAAGATAACCAAAGAGACAACCCTTATCCCTTGCAGTATCCTTGAACTTTTATTTTTCCATGGAAAAATAAAGATAGGATGCATGCAAATACATGTGTCGATCATGCATGGTTATGTGGCACTTAGTAGCTTAAGATAATGACACCTTTTACACTCTTTTCCATAAATCCATGGTATAAATACCCTACCCTTCACTTGTTAGTAGAATTTTTGAAATCTTGTTATCAACCTTCGCTTTCATACCGTGCATACCACTCTTGTATCATGCATGAGTGAGGAGAGTTGAGTAGAAGAGCCTGGTATCGGCCAAAGACAAAGGATATCGACCAAATAGGTCATAGCAACCTAGGAAGGTGATATCAGCCATTGTGAGTGACATCGTGCAAAAGCTAGGAGCTCAACTCTTAGATCTTAGAGAAGCTCATCTTCAAGCTTGAAATGTGAAGAGTTAGAGCTTGGAGCTTGGAAGTTGCTTTAGAGGGGGTTATATAACTTGAACCCATCTATATTATTATCCATTTTTCAATATTGTTGAACTTGTTGATTATGTTCAAATTCGGATTTCCTTTGATTAATTGATATATCTATAAGAAGTTAGGACTGTTGTCTATGGTTTAGAATAGCAAAACAAAGCTTTTGAGGTTGATGATGATGACATCATCATGGAACAACCCGATATGGGTGGAAGTACCTTGAAATTCGATATGGAGCCCAAGATGGTGGTTCACCCGATATAAAAGTGGGTGACATCCCTACACGATATAAGGTATGTCCTATGGATGATAGAGGAGATACCTACTAGCACCTTATACATGATACAAGGTTATAGCTATACCCTTTGCATGATATGGGAAAAACCCTAGATGAAGAAATGGAAACCCGGTATTCTTTGAAATCCGATTGCCTTTGAAACCTGACATACCCTACTACCTTGTGATGGGTTGAAGAGCAACTAAGTATCTATCTTGTTGTGTAATTATAATGAAAGAACTAAACCTTGAAAGTATAAATAGGTTATGAGTTTAAGGGTTTATCTAATATAGGTAACCCGATATGATACCCAACATATAAATTGATATGGTAATCCAAGATGGAAAACCGATATGGTAATCCAAGATGGAAAACCGATATGGTAATCCAAGATGGAAAACTGATATGGTAATTCAAGATGGAAAATCAATATGACAATCTAAGGTAAAGAAACCAATATGATATTATCTCTACACTACTTGAACGATACATGGTAAAGCAATACATGATATGCTCGATATGGTGTACTCTTGTACATGATATGAGAATCCAATATATCTCTATACCTGATATGAGGTCAAGAGTCTAACCCATACATGATATGAGGTTGACTTGAGATGATAAAAGATAAAGTGATAGCTAACCTGACATGGCTACATGAGATGGTGTTAAGGGATATACCCTAAACCCGATATGATGGTGTGGTTTCACCACATGACTAATATAGATACATAATATGATGAAAGGATACCGTTATATACCATGATACCCAATATGGTAGGCATGCTCCAATTCTATAGATTTGTCTAAGTGATGTATGTTGTATGATTAATGCAACATTGAGATACAATGAGTTTAATTCAATTTGATAATGATGAAGCTAATAGACCTTAATAGGTGAATTAAGTAATCAACATCCTAGTGAGGATGAGAGAGAAATTAAGATTGAAAAGCTAATTATGTAATGAACATATGTTGATACTCCCATTATGAATGGAGTATGATTTGGGGTTTAATCTTTTATGATGAGATATTGAAACCCTAATTGAATAGTAAAGGTAAATAATAACCCTAAGAATGGGTGATGAGATGGTTTGCTACCCTAATCAGTTATTAGAAGGAAACCCTAATTCTAACTCATGGAAAGAATATGTTTCTTTTGTATTACATGGTTATGACATGTATGTGATATTGTGATTAGTATGATAAATTAATCAAGCATGTATCATAAGGTAATGAGCATTGCTATGTAAGGGCTGTGATGTTATATGATACAAATTCAATGAGCTATGTGAGTTATGTGAATAAATACCCTGGTTTGATGACCTAGAGGTAATGATTATCTGCTAAGTGGTGATAGTACTCAGTGATAAATTGAGGATTAGAATACTCAAGCATGATGATGATAAGAGATTGAGATTCTAAGTGATCTATGTGTTTCAAAGAACATGAAAGTACTTGATAAACACATTTATGCTTTTCTTTGTAGCATCTGATATAATTCTTGTCTGTAACTTGATTGATGCTAAAAGATACTAAAATGCACTTAATTAAGCAAGTTAAATATTATCATGTAGTTTCCCAGACCATAGATCCATTTAGTGTCAGCATTTGATGAATGGTGAAATGAGTTTTACTTGGTATGCATAGTTTTGAATATGTAATCATTATACGAGGGTGCTCAGTGGACTCCCCAAACTAAATGAGGGTGCTTAGTGGACTCCCCAAATAGACCGGGTTGCTCAATGGACTTCCTGATGAAACTAAACCAGGATTTCTCAGTGGTCATCTTGATGAAAAATAATCCAGGAATGCTTGGTGGCCTTCTCCCGAAGAGAGTACATGCTATGGCTGTAACTCTATAGTGAAGATGTCACTATACCCCGACATAGATAATTACAATGGACACAAGATGTCCTGTTAAGTCTAAGTGATCTCTACCTGAACGAGACAGGTGAGGTCTTGACAGCCGACTCTGGTACTGACCTTGTATGGTACCGATTTTGACTTACTAGTGGTCGGTTGGAGTATGAGCAGTATACCTCATCTCCTCTGGGCATAAGTGTGAATGTGAACATGTAATCAACCATGTAGCATATTTGTTTAAAGATCGAATATGGAAAACATTGGTTGATGCCTTACTACTTTCATACATCTTAGTAGATAGATGTTGTACATGTTCTTCATATTCCTTTAAAGCAAATAGATGATTTATAGTTCTGTTATCAATATTTATGCTTGGCACCGTAAATATACCTACTAGTTGTATAAATATCCTCTGTTCAGTTTTATACTATTTCCTATGATAATAATATTGTTGGCAGAGAGTTATATCTCTAGCTGGGACAATAGTCTCACCCCGTGGGATCCACAATTTTTAGGTGGACGCAGATGAGGGACTAGGAACCAGACTATAGAGGAAGGATCACATCAGTAGGGATAGCTGTAGTAGCTCAGGTTGAGTACACTGTCTGTCGTGTCTTGTAGATAGAAGTCCTATGTGTTGTTTCTGTACTCTCAGGTCCTTGGTAGATAGTTCTTAGTGGTTTTTACAAACAACTTGGGATTTTGGTTTGCTTACCTCAAGGTTTATATTTTGCTGTTGTATTTAATAGAGTAAGTCATCCAGTATTTGTTACCCTCGAGGAGAGATGGTACACCGTATGCACAATATGAACTACATGTATATAAAGTTTTGGTTCTTTTTGTAAGAGTTTCCTAGAGAAGGATCTATGTGCAAAATGGTTTTAATTCTTAGTGATTTTTGTTAATTCCACTACTTATGATTATTCTGTGATTATTACTAGTGATGGCTTGATTTGTAATTGGGTCGTCACAAAGTTTTGGTATCAAAGCCTAAAGTTCGTCGAGTCTACAGAGACATAGGATGAAGTTTGTTGAGTCAGTTATAGTGTCCCATAGTGTATCTTATAGTAACTTCTCCTTATACATGAGATGAAGAAAGATTAAAAGATGGCTAGAGCGCACGGAGAACATGCTGCTGAGAACAGTGTTGTTGTACCAGGAGATGGTGGAAGGGACCACGCTAGAGAAGAACTTGTGCCTAAGAATCCCCAACTTGACCAAACTCTGATAGAAAACCCAACTTTTCATGCTCTTTTTGGGCAGATCATAAATACGATGACGCATATGGCTGACCGGATACCAGCACCAGCCCCTAGGACATTAGTTTCTAGTGAGGGACATGGATTTGGTAAGACCTTTGAATGGTTGCGCCGGGTAGGAGCCACTGAATATGCTAGCACAGCTGACCCAGCAGATGCAGATTCATGGCTTACTGAGATAGATAAAGCCTTTAGGATCCTTGATATTCCAGAAGCTGATAAGGTTAAGCATGATGTATACCTTCTAAAAGGAAGCGTTGGCCATTGGTGGGCCATCGAAGAAGAGAAAAGTCCGGGTGTTGAGATCGGATGGCAGGAATTTCGATAAGAGTTTGTCAGTAGATACTTTCCTAAAACTTATCTTGATGAGAAGATTTCTTCATTTGAGCGGATTAGACAGGGACCGATGAAGGTTAGTGAGTATGAAGCTAAGTTTATGGAGCTTCTGTGGTTTTGTCCACACATGGCCAACACAGATGAGGAGAGAATTTGGTGTTTTGAGAAGGGTGTGAACGCCGAATTAACTACACCTGTATCTACTTTAGAGAATAGAGAGAGGTTTTCCACCTTTGTGGAGTTAGTTAGGCGGATAGAGAGGTCTGTGACAGAGAAATGAGAGGCGCATAGTAGGAAAGTACCTACACAGTTTCAGGGACAGAATTTTGGCAGTTTTAAGAAACCGAGGTTTACTGCACCAGTAGAACCACAGAGGTTTAGTGCTCAGACACAGTGGACATCTAGCCGAGGTAGAGGTTGTAGTTTTCCGCCAAGTGGAGCCCAAAGCTCAGCATCGATGTCAGTAATTGGACCACCTAGGTCGCAATGGGAGGATAGAGTCTGCTACAGGTGTAGGCAGACATGACATGTGATAAAGGACTGTTCAGTTAGAGACGTGGGAGTAACCCAACCACCGAGGCAGAGTCAACAAGGCTCACTTAGACAAAGTTTAGTAACAACACTCAAGGATGTGAACAAGCATTCCAGGAAGGATCATCTATACCAGCCAATAGAGCACAAAGTCGGCAACAAGCAATGACAAGATTTTATGCTACGAATCAGCCAGAGGCAGTAGTTAACCCCTGAGTTGTGATAGGTCAGATGGAATTATTTCATTCTGATATGTCTTCATCCTGTTTTGTATATGTTTTGATTGATCTGGGTGTTACACATTCCTTTATCACTCAAGAAGTGATTCATGACTGAAATATAATTGCCAATCCTAGAATGGATAATATTTTATTAGAAACTTTGTTAGTTGGATCTGCAATGTTGCGGGAGATATGCTCTGCCTGTGTTCTTTCTTTCTCTGAACATAGCATTCAGGTGGATCTTATACCACTTGAAATGCATGGATTTGATATAATTATCGGGATGGATACCTTAGAGAAGTATAAAGTTGTCTTGGATTGTGGTTCCAAGCAAGCAATGTTTACACACAGTGATAAGACATGGGCTTTTCAGGGAGATAGAAAGATTCTTCCAACCTGTCTAGTGTCAACAATGGTAGTAGAGAGATGATGTGACAAGGATGCTTCACATTCTTGGAACATGTGGTAGATACCAGAATAAAGAGCCCTAGTCTTTCTGAAGTTCCTATTGTCAAGGAGTTCGAGGATGTGTTTCTCGAGGAATTTCCAGATGTTCCTCCACCCCGAGAGATTGATTTTGAGATTAACCTTGTTCTGGCTACACAACCCATAGCCCAAACACCTTATAAGATGACGCCAATGGAGATGGAAGAACTCAAGAAATAGTTACAGGAGTTACTTGAGAAGGGTCTCATACGACCGAGTACTTCACTATGGGGTGCTCTAGTTCTTTTTGTTAAAAAGAAAGACATGTCTATGAGACTATGCATAGATTATAGATAGCTTAACAAGGTGACTATTAAGAACAAATATCCTCTACCAAGGATAGATGATCTGTTTGACTAGTTGTGTGGTCCAACAATGTTTTCTAAGATAGACCTAAGATTAGGATATCATCAGTTACACATCAAGGAGAGTGACATACCTAAGTTGGCCTTTAGGATACGGTATGGTCATTATGAGTTTGTAGTTATGTCGTTTGGACTAACTAATGCACCAGATGCATTCTTGGAGTTGATGAATAGAATCTTCCAACCATTCCTTGATCAGTTTGTAGTGGTTTTCATAGACGACATCTTTATTTATAGTAGAGACAAATAACAACATGAACAACACCTTTGTCAAGCCTTGACTTTGTTGAGACAACATAAGTTATATTCTAAGTTTAGCAAGTGCGAATTCTGGTTATCAGAAGTATCTTTTCTTGGACATGTTATATCTACTTTAGGTATTCGTGTTGATCCTAAGAAAGTAGAGTCTGTTGTGGAGTGGGAACAACCCAAAACACTTACTGAGATTCAAAGTATCCTAGGTTTGGCTGGATACTATAGAAGGTTTTTCAAAGATTTTAATTCTGTAGCATTACCCTTAACCAGGTTGACCAGGAAAGAAGTTCCTTTTGTCTAGAATGACAAGTGTCAGTATGCTTTTTAGTTGTTGAAAGAAAGGTTGACTAGTGCACCTGTGTTAGTTTTACTTGAGCAGGGAAAGGGATACGTTGTTTTCTGTGACGCTTCCAAGAATGGTCTAGGATGTGTGCTGATGTAGACTGATCATGTAATTTCTTTTGCTTCACGAAATCTTAAGAAACATGAGGAGAATTATATGACACATGATCTAGAATTAGTTGTAGTAGTTCACGCATTGAAAATCTGGAGGCATTATCTCTATGGAGAAATGTGTCCGATTTTCACAAATCATAAAAACTTAAAATACATTTTCTCACAGCACGAGCTGAATATGAGACAACGTCGCTGGATGGAATTAATCAAGGACTACGATTGTACAATTGATTATCATCTAGGGAAAGCCAATATAGTGGTAGATGCACCTAGTAGAAAATCCCCGACTCCACCCACAGATAATGCACAATTGAATTCTTTAGTGTGCTGTAAGAGGGATATGCTTGTCTCTTTGAGATAGATGAATGTGCAGTTAGAAGTATCTTTGTTAGTAGGGTTATTAGCTGAGATTCATGTGAAACCTACTCAGAAAGAACATATTAAAGAGGCACAACAAGCTGATACTCTAATTCAGCAGATTAGATAAGAAATGGGTAGTGAGAAATGGGACAATTTCCATGAGTCAGAAGATAGAATAGTTTGTTACCATGGTAGGATGATAGTTCCTCATAGTAATAACTTAAGAAAGATATTTATGGAGGAAGCTCACTCCTCCATGTATGCAATGCATCCAGGGAGCACTAAAATGTATCCTAACTTAAAAGATATATATTGGTGGCCCAATTTGAAGAAAGATGTAGTAGAGTTTGTTATGCAATGTCTGGTGTGTTAGTAGGTTAAAGCAGAACACCAGAAGCCTATAGGAACGTTACAACCCCTACCTATACCTCAGTGGAAATGGGATCACGTGACAATGGACTTTGTGGTTGGTCTAACTAGGACAACCAAAAGTCATGATTCCATTTGGGTGATAGTTGATAGGTTGACTAAGACACCACATTTTCTTCCTATCAAAACAACCTACATTGCAGAGAAGCTTGCACATATTTACATAGATGAGATAGTGAGGTTGCACAGAGTCCCAACTACGATTGTGTCTGATAGAGGTCCCCAATTTACAAGTCATTTTTGGGAATGACTACATTAAACCCTGGGTACATAGTTGAAATTTAGTACAACTTTTCACCCTCAGACAGAATGAAAGTCTGAAAGGACTATACTGACTTTGGAGGACTTACTTAGAGCATGTATTCTTCAGTTTGTAGGAAGTTGGGACTTACATTTGAGTTTTATAGAGTTTTCTTATAATAATAGTTATCATGCTAGTATTGAAATGGCATCATATGAAGCCTTATACGACAGACGTTGCAGATCGCCGTTATGTTGGTTTGAAACTGGAGAATACTAACTTTGGGATCCCAAATTAGTGCAACAGACAACTAAAAAGATTAAAGTTATACAACAACAGTTGAAGATGATACAAGATAGACAGAAGTCTTATATTGATAAACGTCGTAGCCCTTTAGAATTCCAAGTTGGAGACAGAGTGTATCTTAAAGTCTTTCCTTGGAAAGGTGTTCTCAGATTTGGGAATAAGGGTAAGTTAGCTCCTAAAATTATGGAACCTTACCCAGTGATAGCACAGATCGGAAAGGTAGCTTATAAGTTGGAATTGCCACCTGAGCTACATAGACTACATCCAATGTTTCATGTGTCTATGCTGAGAACATGTCATCCCAATACAGAGATGGGTTTACAACCTATAGAGGTTGAATTGAATGAAGATATATCCTACGTGGAAGGTCCTATAATGATTCTTGACAAAAGAGTCAAGAATTTGAAGAAGAAAGACATAGTTCTTGTGAAAGTTCTCTGGCATCATCATGGCATTGAAGAAGCCACATGGGAGTTAGAGGAAGAGATGAGGAGGAAGTACCCTTCTCTTTTCTCTTCAGATTTTGGGGACGAAATCCCTTTTTAGGGGTTGATAATTGTAACGCCCCTGACATGGGTTATGGCCTAACCCTAGAATTTTTGCTTAAAGTAAGCTACTTACAAACTTTTTCTAATCTTTTGAAAGGTAATTAAGGCCCTTTGTGAAGTTTATTCTCAAATTGAGCTTATGTGCAAACTATATGTGCATTATATGATAGTTTGAGTGTAGTGTACAATTTACCCAAGATGAGGGGTTATATTGCAAATGTCACATGTTGAATGTATTCTAAGTGTTTTAACATCATGGGAAAGAGAATTATGCTAAGTGATGGCTTGTGGAAAGCCTAAATTTTAAGTGAAGAACTTGTTGAAAAATGCTAAGTGCTTGGTGCATCAATTAAGGTGCAAATTGTAATATATTCAAAATTTAGGGTTGATGTGTAAATTACCACCTCTAGATTGTCTCTACCCCTTCCTAATACCATTTATAGGAGAGAGAAAGAAGGAGACACTATGTTTGAATCATCCTAGAGTGATGGCACTCTTAGTAATGAAAAGATCAAGAAAATGCATAAGTTGAAAGCTATATATATGAGCTATATTGAGTTGTGGACTTAGAATGGGAGTCCCTATCGGCCATGGAGCCATAAAGGGAGTCTCCTATCACTTTTTGGAGTTTTGTCTTTTCCCATGACGGGCAAGGCACTTCAAAGAAGTGATATGTATCTACTTGCAAAAAGATTGAGTTGAATTTAATAATGTAGTGAGTGGAAGAAGATAACCAAAGAGACGACCCTTATCCCTTGCATTATCCTTGAACTTTTATTTTTGTATGGCAAGATAAAGATAGGATGCATGCAAATACACGTGTCAACCATGCATGGTTATTTGGCACTTAGTAGCTTAAAATAATGACACCTTTTACACTCTTTTCCATAAATCCCAAGTATAAATACCCTACCCTTCACTTGTTAGTAGAATTTTCAAAATCTTGTCATCAACCTTCCCTTTCATATCATGCATAACACTCTTGTATCATGCATGAGTGAGGATAGTTGAGTAGAAGAGCCTAGTATCGGCCTAAGATAAAGGATATCGACCAAATAGGTCATAGCAACCTAGTAAGGTGATATCAACCATTGTGAGTAGAGATATCGTGCAAAAGCTAGGAGCTCAACTCTTGGATCTTAGAGAAGCTCATCTTCAAGCTTGGAACGCGAAGAGTTAGAGCTCAGAGCTTGGAAGTTGCTTTAGAGGCAGGTCATATAACTTCAACCCATCTATATAATTATCCATTTTTTTTCAATATTGTTGAACTTGTTGATTATGTTCAAATTTGGATTTCCTTTGATTAATTGATATATCTATTAGAAGTTAGGACTGTTGTCCATGGTTTAGAATAGCAAAACAAAGGTTTTGAGGTTGATGATGATGACATCATCATGGTACAACCTGAAATGGGTTGAAGTACCTTGAAATCCGATATGGAACCTAAGATGGTGGTTCACCCGATATAAAAGTGGGTGACACCCCACACACAATATAAGGTATGCCCTATGGACGATAGAGGAGATACCTACTAACAACTTATACATAACACAAGGTTAAAGCTATACCCTTTACATGATATGGGCAATACCCTAGATGAAGGAATGGAAACCCGATATGCTTTGAAATCTGATTGCCTTTGCAACCCGACATACCCTACTACCTTGTGATGGGTTGAAGAGCAACTAAGTATCTATCTTGTCGTGTAATTATAATGAAAGAACTGAACCTTGAAAGTATAAAGAGGTTATGAGTTTAAGGGTTTATCTAATATAGGTAACTCGATATGATACCCAACATATAAATCGATATGGTAATCCAAGATGGAAAACCGATATGGTAATCCAAGATGGAAAACCGATATGGTAATTCAAGATGGAAAATCAATATGACAATCTAAGGTAAAGAAACCAAAACAATATTATCTCTACACTACTTGAACGATACATGGTAAAGCAATACATGATATTCTCGATATGGTGTACTCTTGTACACGATATGAGAATCCAATATTTCTCTATACCTGATATGAGGTCAAGAGTCTAACCCATACACGATATGAGGTTGACTTGAGATGATAAAAGCTAAAGTGATAGCTAACCCGACATGGCTACATGAGATCGTGTTAGGGGATATACCCTAAGCCTGATATGATGGTGTGGTTTCACCAAATGACTAATATAGATACATAATATGATGAAAGGATAACATTATATACCATGATGCCCAATATGGTAGGCATGCTCCAATTCTATAGATTTGTCTAAGTGATGTATGTTGTATGATTAATACAACATTGAGATACAATGAGTTTAATTCGATTTGATAATGATGAAGCTAATAAACCTTATGAGGTGAATTAAGTATTCAAAATCCTAGTGAGGATGAGAGAGAAATTAAGATTGAGAAGTTAATTATGTAATGAACATATGTTGATACTCCCATTATGAATGGAGTATGATTTGGGGTTTAATATTTTATGATGAGATATTGAAACCCTAATTGAATAGTAAAGGTAAATCATAACCCTAAGAATGGGTGATGAGATGGTTTGATACCCTAATTAGTTGTTAAAGGGAAACCCTAATTCTAACTCATGGAAAGAATATGTTTCTTTTGTATTACATGGTGATGACATGTATGTGATATTGTGATTAGTATGATAAATTAATCATGCAGGTATCATAAGGTAATGAGCATAGCTAAGTAAGAGCTATGATGTTATATGATACATATTCAATGAGCTATGTGAACTATGTGAATAAATACCCTGGTCTGACTACCTAGAGGTAATGGTTATTTGCTAAGTGGTGATAGTACTCAGTGATAAATTGAGGGTAAGAATACCCAAGAATGATGATGATAAGAGATTGAGATTCTAAGTGATCTATGTGTTTCAAAGAACATGAAAGTACTTGATAAACACATTTATGCTTTCTTTTGTAGAATCGGATATAATTCTTGTCTGTAACTTGATTGATGCTAAAAGATACTGAAATGCACTTAATTAAGCAAGTTAAATATTATCATGTAGTTGCCCGGACCATAGATCCATTCAGTTTCAACATTTGTTGAATGCTGAAACGAGTTTTACTCAGTATGCATATTTTTGAATATGTAATCATTATATGAGGGTGCTCAGTGGACTCCCCAAACTAAATGAGGGTTCTCAGTGGACTCCCCAAATACACCAGGTTGCTTAGTGGACTTCCTGATGAAACTAAACCGGGATTGCTCAGTGGTCATCTTGATGACAAATAATCCGGGAAATCTTAGTGGTATTCTCCTGTAAAGAGTACATGCTATGGCTGTAACTCTATAGCGAAGATGCCACTATACCCCGACATAGCTATTTGTAGCGGACACATGATGTCCTGTTAAGTCTAAGTGGTCTCGTACTGACCGAGACAGGTGAGGTCTTGAAAGCCGGCTCTGCCATTGACCTTGTATGGTATCGATTTTGACTTACTAGTGGTCGGTTGGATTATGAGCGGAATACCTCATATCCTCTGGTCATAAGTGTGAATGTGAACATGTAATCGGCCGTGTAGCGTATTTGTTTAAAGATCGAATATGAAAAACATTGGTTGATGCCTTACTACTTTCATACATCTTTGTAGATAGATGTTGTACATGTTCTTCACATTCCTTTTAAAGAAAATAGATGACTTATGGTTCTATTATCAATATTTATGCTTGGCACTATAAATATACCTACTAGTTCCATAAAATATCCTCTGTTCAGTTTTATAATATTTCCTGTGATAATAATATTGTTGCCAGAGATTTATATCTCTCACTGTGACAATAGTCTCACCCTGTAGGATCCACAATTTTCAGGTGGACATAGACGAGGGACTAGGAATCAGACTGTAGCGGAAGGATCATATCAGTAGGGACAGTTGTAGTAGAAGTCCTATGTGTCGTCTCTGTACTCTTAGGTCCTTGGGAGATAGTTCTTAGTGTTTTCTATGAATGACTTGAGATTTTTGTTTGCTTACCTCGAGGTTTATATGTTGCTGTTGTATTTAATATAGTAAGGCATCTGGAACTTGTTACCCTCGAGGAGAGATAGTACACTGTATGTACAATATGAACCACATGTATATAAAGTTTTGGTTCTTTTTTTTAAGAGTTTCCTAGAGAAGGATCTATGTGCAAAATGGTTTTAATTCTTACTGATTTTTGTTAATTCCACTACTTATGATTATTCCACGATTAACACCAGTGATGGCTTGATTTGTAATTGGATCATCACAAAGTTTTGGTATCAGAGCCTAAGGTTCGCTGAGTCTATAGAGACATAGGATTAAGTTTGTTGAGTCAACTCTAGTGTCCTCCAGTGTATCTTATAGTAACTTCTCCTTATACAAGAGAAGAAAAAAGATAAAAAGATGGCTGGAGCGCACGAAGAACATGTTGCTGAGAGTAGTGTTGCTGCATCGGGAGATGGTGTAAGGGACCAGTCTAGAGAAGAACCAGTGCCTGGGAATCCCCAGCTCAACCAAACTCTGATAGAAAACCCAACTTTTCATGCTCTTTTTGGGCAGATCATGAATATAATGATGCATATGGCTGACTGGATACCAGCACCAGCCCCTAGGACACTAGTTTCCAGTGAGGGACGTGGATCTGGTTAGACCTTTAAACAGTTGCACCAGGTAGGAGCCACTGGATATGCTGGCACAACTGACCCAGCAGATGCAGATTCATGGCTTACTGAGATAGAGAAAGCCTTTAGGATCCTTGATATTCCAGAAGCAGATAAGTTTAAGCATGGTGTATACCTTCTGAAAGGAAGCGCTAGCCATTGGTGGGCCATTAAAGAAGAGAAAAGACCGAGTGTTGAGATCGGATGGTAGGAATTTTGACAAGAGTTTGTTAGTAGATACTTTCCTAAGACTTATCTTGATGAGATGATTTCTCTATTTGAGCGGTTTAGACAGAGACTAATGAAGGTTAGTGAGTATGAAGCTAAGTTTATGGAGCTTCTACGGTTTTTTCTGCACATGGCCACCACAGATGAGGAGAGAATTTGACATTTCGAGAAGGGTTTGAATGCTGAATTAACTACACATGTATCTACTTTAGAGAATAGAGAGAGGTTTTCCACCTTTGTGGAGTCATTTAGGCAGATAGAGAGGTTCATGACAAAGAAATGAGAGGCGAACAATAGGAAAGTATCTACACAGTTTCAGGGACAAAGGTTTGGCAGTTTTAAGAAATTGAGGTTTACTGCACCAGTAGAACCACAGAGGTTTAGTGCTCAGACACAGTGGACGTCCAGCTGAGGTAGAGCCATAGTTTTCCTCCAAGTGGAGCCCAAAGCTTAGCATCAATGTCAGTAACAGGACCGCCTAGGTCGCAATGGGCGGACAAAGTCTACTACAGGTGTAGGCTGATATGACATGTGATAAAGGATTGTTTAGTTAGAGATGTGGGAGTAACTCAACCACTGAGGTAGAGTCAACATGGATCACTTAGACAACAGTTCAGTAACAACACTCAAGGACCTAGACAAGCATCTCAGAAGGATCATCTGAACCAGCCAATAGAGCATGAGGTCGGAAACAGGCAACGACAAGATTTTATGCTATGAATCAACCAGAGGCAGTAGTTAACCCCTGAGTTGTGATAGGTCAGATGGAATTATTTCATTATGATATGTCTTCATCCTATTTTGTATCTATTTTGATTGATCCAGGTGCTACACATTCCTTTATCACTCGAGAAGTGATTCATGAATGCAATATAATTGCCAATCCTAGAATGGATAATTTATTATTAGAAACTTCGTTAGTTGGATAACATATATCCAATTAAGATGTATAAAAGAAGTGTACATCAACCAATGTCTTCTGTATTATGAGGAGATGAGGTATACCACTCATGCTCCAACCGACCATGATTACGTTAAGCATTGGTACCATATCGGGCAAAGAGGTGTGTGTGTGCTTCACACCATATCGGGAAAAAAGGTTTGTGTGTGCTTCACACTATATCGGGCAAAGAGGTGTGTGTGTGCTTCACACCATATCGGGCAAAGAGGTGTATGTGTTTCACACCATATCGGGCAAATAGGTGTATGTGTGCTTCACACCATATTGGGCAAAGAGGTGTGTGTGTGTGCTTCACACCATATCGGGAAAAGAGGTGTGTGTGTTCTTCACACCATATCGGGGAAAGAGGTGTGTGTATGCTTCACACCATATCGGGCAAAGAGGCGTGTGTATGCTTCACACCATATCGAGCAAAGAGGTGTGTGCTTGACACTATATCATGCATGGGGTCTTTGCTTGACCTCATATTGTGAAAGAGGTGTATGGTTGACACCATATCGTGCATAGGGTGTATACCTCATCACCATATCATGCAAGGAAGTATAAACTCATATACATATCATTTTAGTGGTGTATGTGCATCACCATACTGGGTTAGAGGTACTTGCTTGTGTGCTTGAACTCGATATCACTTTATAAGGTGATACCATATTCTTCAAGTTCTAGACCTTCATTATACTTGTTCTAGTACATGAATAACATGTCTAAGAAACTATTAGAACTCATAGATATATCAAGTATTCAAGAAAAGCTTGGACTTGAAAGTAGATCATCAAATATAGCAAGAAAGATCATGAGTAATAACTTGTTTGGGTTCAAGTTATATAACCCGCATCAAGAACAACTTCAAAGATCCAAAGCTTTACGTTCCTAAGGTTGAAGATGACTTATCAAAAGTCCAAGGGTCATTCACAACTCCTCCATATACAGGGACTCACCATAGTTAAGACCTTGGTGAGGAAGAAAAGAAAGGAATAACGATAACCCGAGAATCATGCTTTAACCAAGGTTGAAGATGGCCATGGCCTTACCTTAAGCTTGGTGCTCAATCTCCCCTTGCTCCTTAAGCTACTATGCACGATATATAAGAGGGTATGCACGATATCTTAGAGAAAGAGAGTGATATGGGTCGAAAAGGTTCACTAGTAGGTGAAAGGGAGGGTATATATCCTTGAGGCTCATGGGATAGAGTGCAAGAGGTGTCATCTTCTTACTACTACTAGGTGCCACATGGCCATGCATGGATTGAAACATGTACTTGCATGCATTCCATATTTATCTTTCCATGCAAAATAAAAACTTGAGGATAATTTAAGGGATAAGGGTCAGCCCCTTTGGTTATCTTCTAGGGCAAGCCACTTCCACTCACATTATTATTATATTAACAATTCAATACAACCTTTCCAAAGAAAAGTTGCAAGCCAATATCTATTGCTTTATAGAGGTGATTAGCTCGTTTTTACAAAAAAAAATAGCTAACAAAACGATATGAGGGCCTCCTCTTTAGCTCCTTGGCCGATCAAGACTCCCATTTATCACTACAACCCGATACTCTCAATACGAGCTCAAATTAGGGTTTCCATTACACAACCCTTCTTGGTCTTTTCATCACCAAGGATACTACCACTCAAAAATGAGTGTATCATTATTTCTATCTCCTCCAAATGATATATAGAGGAAGTAGGAACACTCTAGAGGTGGTAATTTGCATATCAACCCTACATTTTGGGTAAATTACAATTTGCACCAAAATTGGTATACAAGGCACTAGCATTATTCAATCAAGCTCAAACTTGGAATTTAGGATTTCCAAAAGACACCACCTAGAATCATTCTCTCTCTTATGATTGTAAAGCACTTAAGGAACGTTCAACATGTGATATTTTGCAATATAACCCCTCATCTTGGGTAAATTGCACTTTGGTCCAAAACAAAGGAACATTGCTCAAATAACATTCAATCAGGACCAAACTTGAAACATAAGTGTGTCACATAATAAAAAAACACCTTAGAGGATTATATTAAAGTTCTAAGAAACTTACTTAGCCAAAACAAATAGGGTTATCCCTAAACCCAGGTTAGGGATGTTACACTCACAGAGGAAATGAAAGCCCTCAGGAGAGAAAGGGACGCTACGCGAGCTGATAGAGACCACTTAACAAATGGATATGAGGCGATGATGCACGAACTCGACCTAGAGTTCCAGTAATAGGAAGCAGACCGCCAAAAGTTGGAAGCTGAACATAAGGAGTTCGAAAGCCAACAACGTAAAAAGAAGGGCAAGCGCGTGGCAGGGCCCTCCACATCACATGCTTCATCGAGCCCCCCGAACCCCGATGATGATGACAACAATGTGGGAGGGATAGGTGTAGGTTTAGCCCAAAAGGAAGAAAGTGCCAATGTAAAAACCACATCGATAGGTGAACCTAAAGCAAAGGAAGCACCACCGCTGTCAGACTCTCCCAAAAACAATGAAACAAAAAAGAAGACTACTACATTGTCGAGGGAGCTACATTTGAACAACAGTCCTGATGAGGACAATGAAAAATCTGAAAAGAGGAAGGGGTGCCAGCAAAAGCCAAATATACCCTGACTATAGGGAATGATGCATCAGAAAAATCAACACAAGCAATCGTCACTAGAGCAGAAAGTGTAAGGAAAGAAGATCTGATGTCCAGAGAGCTCATAGATATTGATAAGTTGTTGGACAACCTGACATTTGGGATGGAAATGTGCAGTGGCTTCCTGGACTCCCCAATTCACAACGAGCAAAATGACCACATCTATGACAAAAAAATGGAAGCAACACTAGCGGAACTGGCCGCTGCCAAGCTAGGTCACCCATATGAGGAAAGTAATGTCAAGGATGGCATAGCTGCAGAAGCTTCCTCAGAGGTGGCAGTAATGGTGACTGCACTGATGCCAACGAGCATAGAGGGCCCGCATACAACTAGAAAAACAACCATCCTTATAGCACAGGATGGGACCTTGGACGATGAGGAAGGCGGGCTCGCTGCTTTCCTCACAAACGAGCCCTCCAGGGAGCGGAGCATGCCAGTCCATGATGGAGAATTAGGTGTAGCTCCTTCTCTTCCATGCAAGATGATGGGAACGGAAATGACTGTGCTATAAAGAATCACATGCATAGATGTCCACATCTTAGCAGATATCCTTGATGATAATCTACCTGGAGCATATGTCATATATCACAATAAGGGTAGAAGTCTAACTAGAGAACACTTCAGAGGGATCTTATTAAAAAGGGCATGAGTACACAAGAAACTATTTAAAGTGTTGTGTGCCACCCTCCTCAAAGAGTTCCTACACTCAGACAAGGTGCAACCAGTGTTCAACATCACCACACATCTAGGCATCCTTTTATACAACGAGGACTATAAGGCTGCTGATGTGACTGAATTGAAAGAAGCAGTGTGTAGAAAGGGGACAAAGTTTGTAGTCCTATCCATAAGGAACTTGAAGCACTGGGATATGATCGTTGTCGATCTATACGAGCAAAAGATGACAATGCTCAACTACTATGCGACTGAACTAGACAATACTGCCCTGATATATAAAAGGAAAGAAGCCAGAGATGTCCTAAAGATACCGCTACATCTGCAGAGAGTGATACAATCAGCAGATGATAGATTCAATGACATCTGGAAATTATTTTTTATCTGTAAGAAAGTACCACAAGAAGAGGCTGGATCAGGGAATTGTGCCTTCATCGTACTAAGGATGATGGAAGCCATCAAAAAGGGCATCCCACTGGAGGACTTATGCGTGGAAGATCTACATGGGCTGCACAATGTTTACACAATAGAGGTCATATACAATCACCGCTTCTTTAGCAATCCAGTGATGCCTTTAGACACAATACCACAAAGACTTCATAAGGAGATCCCTCTACCTGAGAAGGTAACTTGGAAGGAACAACTGAGAACCCTGTGGATTGATCCAATAGAACCAGCCAGGGCTAAAGCATGGAAGGAAGGTTGGAATGTAGATACTGGGGTAGCTACAACAAGCATACTAGAAAAAGAACTTGACCAAACTCCAGTAGAACAACATTTAGTAGAACAGTTAGAAGAAGGAGAAGTAGAAGATGATGATCCATTAGAAGAAAGACCAGACAGACCGGCGGGGAAGATAATACCCACTTTCAAGGACTTTGACATATGGAGCTACATCAGCCTATCTTCAAAATCACTAAACATCATAATGAAGTCCTTGAAATATGATGACTCTCTGGTAGAAGCTATTTTTGAAAGAGAAGGGATATGTGTGTTGAAGGACGACCTCTGAGACACGCTTTGAATAGGAGGATACCTATCCATAAGCACAATGTAACACCCCTAACCTGGGTTATGGTTTAACCCTAGAAGTTTTTCTTAAACAAGATAATTATAAACTTGTTCTAATCCTTTGAAAAGTAGTTAAGACTCTTTGAGAAGTTTATTTCCAAGTTTAAGCTTATTTGCAAACTATGTGTGCATTATATGACAATCTAAGTGAAAAAGTGCAATTTTCCCAAGATGAGGGGCTACATTGCAAAATGTTACATGTTTAATGTGTCCCAAGTGTTTTAAATATCATAATATAGAGAATGATGCTAAGTGGTGACTTTTGGAAAGCCTAAATTTCAAGTATTAATCTTGTTTGAACAATGCTAGTGCCTTTTGCACCAATTTTTATACAATTGTAATTTACCCAAATATAGGGTTGATATGCAAATTACCACCTCTAGTGTGTCCCTACTTCCTCTAGGTATCATTTATAGGATATAGAAAGAAAGGGAGCAATAATTGAACTACCTTTGAGGGATAGTACTCGTAGTCATGAAAAGACCAAGAAAGAATTGAAGGTGAAGCCCTTACTTGAGCTATATCAAGTTGTAGACTTAGGGTGGGAGTCCCTATCGGCCAAGGGTCCATGAAGGGAGTTTCATATCAGTTTGTGAAGCTTTATATTTGCCCATGATGGGCAAGACACTTCAAAGAAAAGTTATGAATCGGCTTGTAACTTGTATTTGAAAAGATGGAATTGAATATAATAATATAATGAGTGGAAGAAGACTTGCCTTAGAATCTAACTCAAGAGCCGACCCTTATGCTCTACATTATCCTTGAACTTTTATTTTTGCATGGCAAGATAATAATGGGATGCATGCAGATGTATGTGTCGACTATGCATGGCTAGGTGGCACTTAGTAGCCTAAGCTAATGACACCTCTTACACTCTTTTCCATAAACCTCTAGTATAAATACCTTACCCTTCACTTGTTAGTAAGATTTTTGAATCTTGTTAGTAACCATCCCTCTTGTATTGTGCATATCCTCTTGTTTCATGCATAGTGAGGAGAGTTGATTGATAAGAGCTTGATATCAGCCAAGGATAAGAGATATCAGCCAAATAGGTCATAGAAGGTGATATCACCTATTGGGATTGGAGATATCATGCAAAAGCTAAGGAGCTCAAGTCTTGGATTGTTGATAGGTTCATCTTCAACCTTGGAATGTGAGGACTTGAAGCTTAAAGCTTGTAAGTTGTTCATAAGGCTGGTTATATAACTTCAACCCAACTATGTTATTATTTGCCTTCAATATTGTTGAACTTGATGATCTAATTTCAATTTTGAATTCCTTGGATTAATTGATGTTCCTTTAAGTTTCAAAAGTATTTTAGACTATTGTCCATGACTTAGAACAGTAAGAATAAGAATCTAGAAATTAATGATGATGAAATCATCATGGTACAACCCGATATGGGCTCAAAACCCGATATGATGGATTGAACACACCATTAACTCGATATGATAATGAGTGAATACCTCTTGCCCCATATGATGATGAAGTTCATACCCCATGCATGATATGTTGTTAAGAAAACACTATATGCACAATATGAGATCAAGTCATGCACCCTATGCATGATAGGGAACCAAGCATGTACTCTAACCCGATATAAGTAAACCTTAGAGGATAAGTAACCCGATATGTTGATGTAAATCCATTACAAGTATGACATAGTAAGAAGTGTATATTTCATGGGAAATATGAGTAAGTACTTATACACCCACTTGAGCACGATATAGGGAATATACTCACCTTATGCATGATATCATGTTAGGTCTATATCCTAACCCGATATGAGTTAAAAACCCTAAATGGTGATGAGAAATCCGATATGCAATCCAAGATGAAAAGTAACCCGATATAGTGGTGAATGATACTTTATACTTGATGAGAGACATGTATTGTGAATGATATAGGAGTTACCTACTAGCACCTTATACATGATACAAGGTTAAAGCAATAACTTTATACAATATGGGCAAAACCCTAGATGATGACATGAGAAATCTGATATGTTTTGAAAATCATTTGCCTTTGAAGTTCGATATACCCTAGTACCTTGAGATGAGTTTAAGAGAATTTAGTATCCATCTTGTCAAAAAAGAGAACTAAACCTTTAGAAGGATTTGTGTTCAAGGTTTCATCTATTATAGAAAACCGATATGATGGAAAATTGATATGATACCCAATATGGGATCACAATATGGCAACCCAATGTGGGGATACGATATGGTAAACCCAAGATGGAAACTGATATGGTAAACCCAAGATGGAAACTGATATGGTAAACCCAAGATGGAAATCGATATGGTAAATCCAAGAAGAAAACCGATATGGTAGTTTAAAGTGGAAAACTGATATGACAATTCAAGGTAAGAAATTAATACAATATTATCTAAATGTTACTTAAACGATACATGGTAAAGCCATAATGCTATGCCCGATATGGTGTGCTCCTGTACACGACATGAGAATCCAATATGTCTCTATGTCGATATAAGGTCAAGAGTTCAACCTATACTCGATATAAGGATGACTTGAGATGATAGAAGTTAAAGTGATAACCAACCCGACATCACTACACGATATGGAGTTAGGGTATAAACCCTAAACTCGACATAATGTTGTGATTTTATCAAAGGATGTATATGGAACTATAATATGATGTTATGTGCATCTTCAATCACAAATAGGATAACATTATGAACCATGATACCTGATATGGTAGGCATGATCCAATCCATTATGCTTGTCTAAGTGATGTATGATGTGTGATTAATATTGAGACACAATGAGTTTAACTCAATTTGATTATGATAAATGAAAAGACCTTAAGAGGTGAACTAAGTAAGATGTAATCAATATCCTAATAAGGATAAGGGAGAGAGACTTTAACATGGGTGATAAACATGTTAATATGTATGTATTGATACTCCTATGATGAGTGGATTATGAATTAGGGTTTGATTCTAGACATTATGATCTTAAATCCTTAATTGTTAGTAAAGGGAAAATCTAACCCTAAGGTAGGGTGATGATATGCTTTTACAATTGTAGTCGGTTAGATTGAGATAATCCTAACCCTAATAATGGGAAGGATGTACTTTTTTATATCACAGAGTGATGATGTAGATAATCCTTACCCTAATCATGGGAAAGATGCATTTCTCTTAAATTGAATAATGATGTTATATGATAATAAGAATATTTCATCATAAAGTGCACACTTTACCTAAATCATGAAATGGTGAGCATAGCAAGATATGAGATATGATGTGCTATATCAATAGACTTAAATAAGTCTTGTAAGATGTGTGGAATATTTGTATAATGATTATACAGTCTGATATCTTAAAGGATAAGTTGTTGCCTAGTAAGAGGTGACAAGATGTTTTAATGAACTATGTGAGATATGTGAAATACTTGTACAACAAGTAAGATGAATACCTTAGTCAGAGAACCTAGAGGTAATAGTTACCTATTACAGAGGTAACAATGCTATGTGAAGATCTTAGGGTTTGAATACCCAGATCCAATAATCATGATGAGGATGATATGAAGGGATGATAATTCCCAGTGATGTGATAAGGGACTGAGATCCCGAGTGATATACTTTCTAAGTGTTCCAAAGATCTTAAAAGTACCACACTTCTCTTATTAGCATATGTTATAATTCATGTTTGAAACTTGGTTGATGCTAAAAGAAATACTATAATGTACCTAATTAATCAAGTTAAATCTTATCATGTAGTGCCCTGACCATAGATCCATTTAGTGTCAGAAATTGCTGATGGTGAAACGAGTTTAACTCGGAAGAACATATTTTTGAATATGCAGGGGTAAAGGACGAAGTATATCCAAACGTCCCAATGAAGAATCGGTGTCACACCTTCCATATTTATCCCAGGATGATGTGAATCTCCCGACCAAATAAGAAATTGATGTGTAAATCCTTCTTCATTCCTAAGTGATGTTGGGATTGAAATATAAAATCTCCCGACCAGGAAAGGAATTGATGTTGATTTTCCTTATCCTTACATTATAATCTGGGAAAGTTATGTGAACTTCTCCCGAAGAGAGTACATGCTATGGCAGTAACTCTATAGCAAAGATTACACTATACCCTGGCATGGTATTTGCAGATGACATAAGATGTCTTTCCAGCAGCTGACACAAGATGTCCTATTGTACCTAAGTGGTCTTGTACTGACCGAGACATGTGAGGTCTTGACAACCAGCTCTACCATTGACCTTGTATGGTATAGATTTCGACTTACTAGTGGTCGATTGGAGTATGAAAGGTATATTTCATCTCCTCAGGGCATAAGTGTGACTGTAATATGTAATCAGCCGTGTAGTGTATTTTCTTAAGGATCAAATACAGAAAGACATTGGTTGATGTACACTCCTTTTATACATCTTAGTTGAATAGATGTTATTCATATTTCTTCATATTCCCTTAAATAGTGAATAGATGATTTATTGCTCTACCATAGATAGATGCATTATTTTAAGAAGAATGACTACTCTATTCTGCTTATAATAGTGATTAATCTTGCTCATTTATACAAAAGAACCTATGCTCAGTTTTTATACTGCTTAATCTTGATAATAATATAGTCGGTGGAGAGTTATATCTCTCGTTGGGACAATTGTCTCACCCCATAGGATCAACAATTTTTAGGTGGACGTGTACGAGGAGGTAGAGACCTTTCTGTAGGAGAACAACAGCCAGGACAGAGTGATAGCTCAGGTTGAAGTACCGTCTATCATGTCTTATAGATAGAATTCCTATGTGTCGTCTTTGTACTCTCAGGTCCTTGGGAGATAGTTCTTAGTGGTTTTTACAAATAACTTGAAATTTTGGTTGTTTACCTCGAGATTTTTACGTTGCTATTGTACATGTTAAAGTAAAGCAACTATCACTTATTGTCCTTGATATGAGATGGTTTAATGTATGTACGATATGAACCACATGTATATACAATTTTGGTTATTTTTGTAAGAATTTCCTGAAAGAGGATCTATGTGCAAGTCAGTTTTAATTCTTAGTGATTTTTGTTAATTCTACTGATTATGGTTATTTCGTGATTATTACTGGGATGGATTGATTTATAATTGGGTCGTCACACACAATGTTAGCCTACCAATCCCTCTTGAGCGACAACATGCCAAATGTATATATGACATACTTCCTACTGGTAGATGACATCATAAAAGATAAAAGATCAGGCGAGAAAGAACACATGCAATAACGCCTCACGATGTCCCTATCAGACTACATCTTTCTACCTATTCTTCATGACAGTCATTGGACTTTGCTGGTGGTCGACATCATAAAAAGGATTGCAATATTATATAACAGTTCAGACACAACCTTTGAGATGAACAAGAAGACAAACATGACTACCGCAAAGACTCCAATCGAAGAAAAGGTTGTCACATGTGCGGAGGCGATCATTGATATGCTGAAAAGTCACAACAAAGGGTACAAGAATACAGTAGGTAAAGACTTCAAGAAGACACAGTTCTGCCACAGGAGCCCTCAGTAGGGGCCTCTGTCGAATGATTGTGGCTTCTACTGTTTATCCTGGATGACAACCCTAGCCAACCTGAGCACAAGAGTGGAGGGGATGCAATACGAGTAGTATCATCCACTGCGAGGAGTATACGCGAGCATGCTCCTCGAGTCCAAGTGGGCCTCCAACAAAGTCAATTAAGAATAAAGAAAGCCTGTTTATATATCTCATTCAAATTTTGACACCCCAGGATAGGGTGAAAGATTAGTTTGGGGGAGGGGTCATAAATGGGCTAGAGAGGTACAATTTCATCACCATTTTACCTCTCATTTTTCCCACAAACTTTACATGTACATATTTCAGTTCCACCAAATGGCTCTTGCCTTTTTGCCTAAAATTTTTGTGAAGTTACCTTAGAATTTAGAATTTAGTCTATTTTCTTGCTAAAAGTGGTAGTACTATCATTTTCCTAGAGAGAAATATACAAGCATCTAATACACATAAAGGTAAAATGAGAGACATAACAATACTGCTCTATATCATTCTTGCAATAAGACATTGTGTATGCAACAACCTAGCTCATGAAACCCTTGGAAACTAGAGAACTTCACCTAGACATACTCCTGACGAACCATCCTCACCTGACAATTCCAACAAGAAAATCCTTATCTCCATAGAGAAGGAAACAACTACCCTTTCAAGTAAATCCATCCCCACTTGGGACTCAAAAAAGAGGCTTGGCCACCCATAAGACCACTTAAATCCCCCTAACCCAAGCCACAAAGGAGGTGTAAAGAGCCAAAAACAAAAAGGAAAAAATATAAGGAGAGATGTGCCCAAAAGATGCCAAAAGTTTCCACATGGTCGGTGTATTGCTGCACTCACGAATGCAGATATGTCGTGCACGTAAGTGGAACCTTGAAGCCAAAGTTACCCACCTCCGGTCCAGAATGAAACTCACAAAACCACCTGAATAAAAGTCAGACGCCCAAAAGGGCAACACTATCCTTACGATAGTTGTGGGTGAGGGAGCTCAGGAGAAGAGGAAAACACTTAAAACTTAAAGCCTACCTGAATACATTAGCATAGGACCAACTGAAAATAAAGGAAGAGTGTGAAAGCTACCCTTCGAGGAGATGATGTACTAGTATGGTTGGTAATATAAAGGGAAGGGGTGATACATTGAGAATGAGAAACCTTTTACAATTGAAGGCAATGGCGAGAACTAGAAGTTGTGCAACTCTAGATATAAGAGGGAAGAATGATAATTTAGGAGGGTTGAGAAATTATCTCAGTAGTGTTAAGTTTTGCAAAATTTTGTCACACACATCTGTTCTTTCTCTCTATGATTTTGAGCCTACACTTAGCCTGAGGACATGCTTGATTCTAAGTTTGTGGGAGTTGATAACACTTTATTTTACACACTTTTTGTATACATTTTATGCCTCCTTAGCACATGTTTTTCTAACTTTCACCACTAATTTAACATCTTATGTCAAATACTTCACTTACACATTTTCCCCTTTATTTCAGGTACATATCTAGACCAGGTCACGGTCATCACCTCGACCGTGACTCATTCACCCAACAAAGACCATCTCACCAAGGTCGAGGTCTCTATGTTCACCCTAATGCCCTATGCTCGTGGTCAATTTTACACTCAAGCTCTCTACGACCATGACCAATGCAAAGGTCGCAACCTCAACTTTTCCAAAGTGAGGTACACCTCGACCGCGGTCCTAATAGAAGGTCACCCGACTGGACCAAGACCGAGGGAGTTGTTAAGTCAACCTCAACTGCGATCCTCACCCAAGAATGCAACAACCAAACCACGACTGAGGCATGGGTTCAACTGACCTCGACCAAGGAAAGGATAGCTATAAAGCCTCGACCGTGATCGAGCTTCATCCAAGATCAGACCTCGACTGTGGTCGAGGGGTTAAGTCGGTGGAGTGTGCCTATAAATAGGCCACCCACCCATCTTGTCAAGGGGGGATCATATATCAGATCTGATAGGACCATGAAGTGCTGCCACTTTCCAGACTCATCTCCATCCATCCATCCAATTAGTCTTGGATCTCTAAAGGTGGAAGCTGAGGAGAGAGAAAAATAAAGGATCCATCTTCTTTGAGAGAAGAAGACTGTCCATGCCATCGACCCTCTGGACCTAGATATGAATAAGTATTGAGTTGTATCATGCTCTTCTCTCTCCATCTAGATCTATCACTTCCATTTCGCTTTACTTCCCTCATTACTTCATGGAACTTGATGTATCTATCTTCTTGCAATGTTGCTATGCTGCCCGTGAAAATTTGTGGCTAAACATCTTAACTTGGGTTGGGAGTAGCCACTAAGGCTCTCCCAACATGTATTTTGTCTCTCTGTTTTGAATATATATACTCTTGTCAAGATTATCTCCATGCACCAGTTTTAATGCTTCACTTGTATGCTTAGATACCATCTTGTGATTTGATTGTTGATATCTCGAGAGAGTAATATCACTCTTATCTTGTGTTATGGAGTAGTATGAATGGATGAGAATGTTGGAATGATAAAGCTTGAGATCATACGTTCTATTATGTGGTTTTTGTGTAGTCATCTCGAGAGAGAGGTTACCCCTAGACTTAGATCTATACTTATTGAGAGAGAATGGAATAGACACCATGTATGATTGCTTATAATTTTGATAGAAGTGTACGAGAGGGAGGGATGATATTGCATGTTGGTGAGAAATATTAGTAGGTGAAACCCAATCCATGTTTCCCTCCATATCTTTTTTTATCAGTAAGCATAGGACTCCTTCTCATTAATGAATCATAACAAAGTATATACAAGTCTAGAGTATGATGCCAAGGGACCTATCTATACATATAAATCTATGGCATCCTTTTTGATCTGTCTCCAAACAATGAAGGTAGGAAATTTATGATTTTCAAAAATAGAGTTATTTCTAGTAACCCATATATGGTGAACAATAGCTATAATTAGAAGTTTGTTCCTTTTGCTCGAATGATTCAGTATGTCTGAATTGTTATGTGGATTTTTATTCAGAGTTGGTGTTGCAAGAGTCCAAACTTCTTTTGTAAAGGGGCATTTCCAGAGTAGATGATCAATATCCTCTATAGCCTTGTAGTATAGCATGCATCTAGATGCCATATGTATGCCTTTTGACGGGAGAAATGAATAAGTGATCATCCTATTGTGAAATGCCTTCCAGAAGGTAATGGCAAATCTGTGAGGAGAAGAGGTTTTCCACATCCATTTAGCCCACACAATATCAGGGTGACATTCTCTACATATCTCCCAAGCAGCTCTCAAGGAGTTCGTCTTCATATTAATGAAGTAGTAACAGTCTTCCCCTTGCAGTGAGAAGTTCTGACAGATGTTGGCCAAGGCCAATGTACCTCTGTTGTGAGGTATATTCCACTCTTGGTTCAAAATGCAGGTTTTGAGAAGCTTGTGATCATCGAAACCATTCCTTATCTTGAGATCGGTGCTAATGAGGTTAGAAAGAAAGTGTCCCTCCACCCAGGGCTCATGTCATAGCCTAATCTTATCCCCCTGCCCAATGTTGAAATGGACGAGAGGGAGAAGGGTGTCCCTAAACCTCAAAAGCTACTTCCAGTACCAGCTATGACAGGCTTTGCTGATGCAAAACCATATAGAGGCATTTTGTAGATACTTGCTGTGAACCAGTTTCCCTCCATATCTTTTTTTGATGATGTGAGAACCCTCCCCGAGAACACGCCACGATTGTGACCTTCCCTGGAAAGGTAAACCCCCAGAGACCTGTAACGCCCGCACACCGGCATCTCAAACAGTCGCATCAGAGGCTGGATGACTCTGCGGGGAGCTAATTGCCGAACAACACTATGGGGAAAATTGAACACGAGACCCTTGATGAGGGGCGCCCGTGCTTGACCACCCGAGCTACTGCTCGCTGGCTTCCCTCCATATCTTCTTTTACATCTTCTTTTATTACACTTTGTTCTTCTTATCTTTGTTTTATTTACTTTACTTGGGTTGGAGTACCATCGTTCCTTTGGGAATACCTATTTAAACTACCCTTTTTATGTGGAGTATATGAGTGTGAGACCCTGTGTGCTTAACACCTGCTAACCTTGTCCCTGTGGTTCGACCCCAATTGCTACACCAGACCCCGTATAATAGTTGTGGGGGCTTAAGTGTCGGGTTACTTTCTTAAAAGTCCGACTACTTTAGATCCACTCCTTTTTGGACGTGTGATTTAGGCTGGTCACTCTTGCCTAGCCCACACCCACATAGGGGCTCGTGCACGCTGTAACAGCTGCTTGGAAAGCAACTCATCAACATCGTGATCCACAAGGCAGCAGGACTTGGGACAACATAGGGTAGGGCCTCTCAAGTTCATATTGATACCGCAAGATTGGTGGTGGTGAAAACCACAATAGATCATGACCAAACGGGGGAAAGGAAGAAGCTTACCAGAGATGAGACCAGGAAAGGGGCAACGACTTCATTGGGGAAACATAAAATGACATAAAATAAGGGGGAAATAGGTGGGAAAGAGAGATATTGAAGAAAAATAAAGATTGGAATGCTCAACTTCATCCAAGGAGGGTGTATAGGGGGGATAGGTACACCCATTGCTACTACAATGTATGGAACAAGGTTGAATGTGATGACCACTATCAAACCAACAACCACATCACATAGTAATTACACAAAATAACCATTAGCAGCGTATTAATAAAAATCACTAAAAATTAAAACCATTTTGCAAAGAGATACATTACCAGGAAACTCTTAAGGGAAGAATTAAAGCAATTTATACATCATGGTTCACATTGTACATACATTGTACCATCTATACCAGTTGCTTTGTCCAAACATATACACAAGCAACATAAAAACTCGAGGCATACAAGTCAAAATCTCATATGGTTTATAAAACCATTACGTACTAACTCCCAAGGACCTGAGAGTACAAAGATGACACATATGACTTCTATCTACAAGACACGACAGACAACATACTCAACCTGAGTTGTTACTGTTGTCCTTATTGCTATTGTCCTCCCTCTATAGTATGGTCTCTACCTCCTTGTCTGCGTCCACCTAAAAATATTGGGACCAACAGGGTGAGATAAAAGTCCAAGCAAGAGATATAACTCTCCGCCAACAACATTATTATCACAAGTAAATAGTATAAAACTGAGCAGAGGATCTTTTATATTAATAATCAAGATTAATCACTATTTATAAGCAGAACATAGCAATATCATCTTTTAAAGAAATGCAACTATCTATGATAGAGAAGTAAATAATCTATTCACTTTATAAGGAATACAAAGAACACATATAACATCTATCCATTTAAGATGTATAAAAGTAGTGTAACATCAACCAATGTTACCGTATTCAATCCTTAATCAAATACGCTACACGTCTGATTACATATTTACAATCACACTTATGCCCTGAGGAGATGAGGTATACCACTCATGCTCCAACCGACCACGACTACGTAAAGCATCGACGCCATACAAGGTCAAAGGAAGAGCTACCTTCTAAGACCTCACCTGTCTCGGTCAGTACGAGACCATTGGCAGTGACATCACATGTCAAATTACAATTAGCTTGCCAGGGTACAGTGGCATCTTCTCTATAGAGTTACAACCGCAACATGCACTCTTTTTAGGGAGATCACACAACAACCCAGTATATTAGTATTGAGTCATGGCATATAGCCATACTCTTATGATGATGAGGGAGATCACACACCAATCCCTATTTGGAAGTAAGGATATTTTTGCCTATTACCCCCACATATTAAAAAATATGCTCTCTGAGTTAAACTCATATCACCAGTTAGAAAATTCTGACACTGAATGGATCTATGGCCAGGGAAACTACATGATAAGGTTCCACTTAATTAATTAGGTGCATTACAATATCTGTTAGCATCAATGAAGTTACAAGCATGAATTATAACAGATGCTACAAAGAAAGGTGTAATACATTTATCAAGTACTTTCATAATCTTTGGAACACATTGAATGCATAACACTCGGGATCTCAGTCCCTTATCACATTACCGAGGATTCTCATCCCTTAACATTATCATCATCATGATTGCTAGATTTGGGTATTCAAACCCTTAGTTCATCACTGAACATTGTCATCTCTTATCAGGTAACTATTACCTCTAGGTCCTCAGACCCATGTATACATTATAATTGTTGCACAAGTATTTCACATGGCTCACAATGCCCATTTAATCTATATCATACGAAACATCATAACTCATACCTAGATATGCTCACCATCTCATGACACCTACATGGTTAGTATTTCATGATAAAAATAGTATCAAGTACATATAATCACCATGCAATACAAGAGAAATACAACCTTCCCATTTTTAGGGTTAGGGTTTCCCTTTTTAGCTGATTAGGGTTTCAAGTTCATATTATCAAGAATCAAAACCCTAATTCATAGCTCCAAAACATATTAGGAGCATACATTGATATCATAAGTATTCAATCATACTTGTTTAGTCTCATCATTTATCGTTAAATGATTATCACACAAAGTATGAGTTTCTCTCTCATCCTCACTAGGATATTGATTACATCATACTTTATTAAGTTGGCTCAACCCTTTTCTCAAGGTACATTGGCCTACACTTATCAAAATGCATTAAACTCTTTACATCTTAAAGTGTCATTTGACACAATACACTTCATGTGTTACTCAATCAAGTATATCAGATTTGAAGTGCTTACCTCCATATTGGTTTTGAGGTGCTTCCATCATATCGGAAAAGAGGTGTGTGCTTCCACCATATCATGTAAGAGGTGTGTGCTTCCACCATATTAGGCAAGAGGTGTGTGCTTCCACCATATCGGGCAAGAGGTGTGCACTTCCACCATATCGAGAAAGAGGTGTTTGCTACCACCATATCAGGCAAGAGGTGTGTGCTTCCACCATATCAGGCAAAAGGTGTGTGCTTCCACTATATCGGGCAAGAGGTGTGTGCTTCCACCATATCGGATAAAAGGTGTGTGTGTGTCACTTATATTAGTTTACTCAAGTGTAGGGTTTTACATATCGGGTTAGACCCTTATGCTCATACCTTTTCAAACCTTCAAAGTATCACCCTACCATGTGTTGAGTGACATCCTAGACAATTGGTTAGTCCTTTTTTGACCAACCCAAATGTATAAAACGATAGGGGTGTGGGGTTCCAAGGTATAATGAATTTCATATCACCATATTGGGTTTCATTACCATAATGGGTTAGAGGTGCTTCAACCCGATATCAGTTTGTGCCACGATGATGTCATCATCATCAAGCTCTAGAGTTTCATCCCTTAAAATTATAGTTCATGGAAAACAATACTATGCAACTATTAGAACTCATAGAATCATCAATCATTCAAGAAAAATTGAAATTGAAAGTAGATCAACAAGTATAGCAAGATTGAAGGTGAATAATAACATGATTGACTTCAAGTTATATAACCTACCTCAAGAACAACTTCAAAGCTCCAAGATCCAAAGCTTAAAGTTCCCAAGGTTGAAGATAAACTTATCAAAGATCCAAGACTTGTTCACAACTCCTCTATATGTAAAGAATCACCATAAATAAGAACTTGGTGAAGAAGAAAAAAAAGGAGGAATCACAACCTGAGATTCATGCTTGAACCAAGGTTGAAGATGACCATGGCTTCACCTTAACCTTAAGGCTCAAGCTCCTCCTTGCTCCTCAACTACTATGCACGATATATAAGAGAAAGAGAGTTGTAGGATTTGAAATTTTTTACTAGTAGGTGAAAGGAGTGGTATATATATTTGAGGCTCATGAGAGAGAGTGTATACGAGGTGTCATCACCTTATACTACTAGGTGACACATATCCATGCATGGGTTGACACATGTCCATGCATGCACACATATTTATCTTGACATGAAAAACTCTTGGGGATAATCTAGGGATAATATTTCGGCCATTAGTTATATTGTTGAACAAGATATTTCAACCCAACATCACTTTATTCACAAACTGATACAACTTTTCTAAGGAAAGTTGTAAACCGATATCCATCACCTTCTTGAGGTGCTTAACTCATCATGTTCTTTGCAAAGAGTTTAAAAAATGATATGGGACATTATGTATGGATTCTTGGTTGATAGACATTCCCATATAAGCTCTACATCTCAATACAACTCATTTAGGGTTTCAACTATACAACTCTTCTTGGTCTTTTCATCACCAAGAATAACATCACTCAAATATGATTCAAACCTGGTGCCTATTTATTTATATCTCCTATAGATGATGCTAAGATAGAGTAGGGACACTCTAGAGGTGGTAATTTGCATATCAACCCTACATTTTGGGTAAATTGCAATTTGCACCAAAATTGGTACACAAGGCACACACATTATTCAAACAAGCTCCAACTTGAAACTTAGGCTTTTCACAAGCCACCCCTTAGAATCATTCTCTCTCTTATGATTCTAAAGCACTTGAGGCACGTTCAATATGTGACATATTGCAATATAACCCCTTATCTGGGGTAAATTGCAATTTACACCCAAAGTATCATATAATGCACAAACAGTTTGCAAATAAGCTCAAACTTGAAAATTAAATTCTCCTTGAGTCTTAATTACTTTTCAAAAGATTAAAAAAAGTTTATAAATAACTTAATTAAGCAAAACGTCCAGTTTTATGCCATAACCCAGGTCAGGGATGTTACAATCCTCAACCCCTAATAGGGATTTTGTCCCCAAAATCTCAAGAGAAAAGAGAAGGGTACTTACTCCTCATTTCTTCCTCCAGCTCCCATGTGGCTTCTTCAATGCCACGGTGATGTCAGAGAACTTTCACAAGAACCATGTCTTTCTTTTTCAACTTCTTGATTCTTCTGTCAAGAATCATCATTAGACCTTCCACATAGGATATATCTTCATTCACTTCTACCTCTATAGGTTACAACACCAACTCTGCATCAGGATGAAACTTTCTCAACATAGATATATGAAACACTGGAAGTAGTCTAGGTAGCTCAGGTGGC
Source organism: Alisma plantago-aquatica (assembly GCA_963693085.1). NCBI lineage: Eukaryota > Viridiplantae > Streptophyta > Magnoliopsida > Alismatales > Alismataceae > Alisma > Alisma plantago-aquatica. Next base: position 444,309,074 of record OY856412.1, on the reverse strand, counting down.
AACTCAAACCTACAGGCTACCTTTCCAATATGTTCTGTCACTGGGTAAGGTCCCATAAATCTAGGAGCTAACTTACCATTTTTCCCAAATTCAAGAACACCTTTCCAAGGAGAGACCTTGAGATACACCCTATCTCCAACTTGGAATTCTAAAGGTCTACGACGTTTATCAGCATATGACTTCTATCTATCCTGTGCAACCTTCAACTGTTGTTGTATTACTTTAATCTTTTCGGTTGTTTGTTGCACTAATTCTGGACCAGAAGTTGGTATTCTCCTGTCTCATATCAGCATAACGAAGATCTACAACGTCTACCACATAAGTCTTCATATGGTGCCATATCAATACTAGTCTAATAAATATTGTTGTAGGCAAACTCAATTAAGCTCAAGTGTAAGTCCCAACTTCCTACAAATTGAAGAACACATGCCCTAAGCAAGTCCTCCAAAGTCTGTATAGTCCTTTTAGATTGTCCATCTGTATGAAGGTGAAAAGTTGTGCTAAACTTTAATTGCGTACCCAAGGCTTTATGCAGTCATTCCCAAAAATGACTTGTAAACTGGGGACCTCTATCAGACACAATTGTGAATGGAACTCTGTGTAACCACACTATCTCGTCTATGTATATCTGTGCAAGTTTTTCAGCAGTACATGTTGTTTTAATAGGAAGAAAATGTGCTAATTTAGTCAGCCTATCAACTATCACCCAAATGGAATCATGAATTTTGGCTATTCTGGGTAGACCAACCACAAAGTCAATTGTCATGTGATCCCATTTCCACTACAATATACATAAGGGTTATAATGTTCCTGTAGGTTTTAGGTGTTCAGCTTTAACTTGCTGTCACACTAGACACCGCATAACAAACTCAGCTACATCCTTCTTCAAACCATGCCACCAATACATATCTTTTAAGTTATTATGCATTTTAGTACTCCCTGGATGCATTGCATACATGGATGAATGAGATTCCTCCATAACTATATTTCTTAATTCATTGGCATCAGGTACTACCATCCTACCATGGTAACAAACTACATCATCCTCTGACTCATGGAAACCATCCCATTTCTCACTACCATCTCTGACCTGAAATGCAGAATCACATTATCAGCCTGTTGTGCCTCTTTAATCTGTTGTCTCAGAGTAGGTTTCACATGCTTCTCGGCTAGCAATCTGGCTAACATAGATACTTTTAATTGTACATTTATTTGTCTCAAAGAGTCAAACATGTCCCGTTTAAAGCACATTAAATAATTCAATTGTGCTTTATCTATGGGTGGAGATGAAGATTTTCTACTTAGTGCATCTGCCACTACATTAGCTTTTCATAGATGATAATCAATTGTACAATCATAGTCCTTGATTAATTCCATCTAGCGGTGTTGTATCATGTTCAACTCATGCTGTGAAAAGATGTACTTTAAGTTTTTATGGTCTATGAAAATCTGACACATTTCTCCATAAAGATAATGCCTCCAAATATTCAATGCGTGGACCACTGCAGCTAACTCTAGATCACGCGTTGGATAATTCTCCTTGTGTTTCTTAAGTTGTCAGGAAGCAAAAGAAACTACATGATCACTCTTCATCAACATACATCCTATACCATTCTTAGAGGCATCACAGAAAACAATGTATCCCTTTCCCTGCTCAGGTAAAACCAACACAGGTGCACTAGTCAACCTTTCTTTCAACAATTGGAAAGAATGCTGACACTTGTCATTCTAGACAAAAGGAACCTCCTTCCTGATCAACCTAGTTAGGGGTAATGCTACAAAACTAAAGTCTTTAATAAACCTTCTGTAGTAACCTGCCAGGCCTAAGAAGCTATGAATCTCATTTGGTGTCTTGGGCTATTCCCACTCTACAACAGACTCCACTTCCTTAGGATCAACACAAATACCTGAAGCAGATATAATGTGTCCTAGAAAAGATACTTCTGACAACCAAAACTCACACTTGCTAAACTTAGCCTATAGCTTGTGTTGTTTCAACAAAGTCAAGGGTTGACGAAGGTGTTGTTCATGTTGTTGACCATCTCTACTGTATATCAAGATGTCGTCTATGAAGACCACTATGAACTAATCAAGGAATGGTCAGACGATTCTATTCATCAACTCCATGAATGCAGCTGGTGCATTAGTTAGTCCAAATGACATAACTACAAACTCATAATGACCATACTTTGTCCTAAAGGCTGACTTAGGTATGTCATTCTCCTTGATACGTAACTGATGATATCCTAACCTTAGATATATCTTAGAAAACAATGTTGCACCACACAATGGGTCAAACATACCATTTATCCTTGACAGAGGATATTTGTTCTTTATAGTCACCTTGTTAAGCTGTCTATAGTTTGTGCATAATCTCATAGACCCATCCTTATTTTTAACAAAAAGAACTGGAGCACCCCATGGCAAAGTACTCGGTCAAATAAAATCTTTCTCAAGCAACTCCTGTAACTATTTCTTGAGTTCTGCCATCTCAGCAGGGGCCATCCTATAAGGTGTTTGGGCTATGGGTTGCGTATCTAGAATTAGATTAATCTCAAAATCAATCTCTCGATGTGGAGGAATATCTAGAAATTCTTTAGGAAACACATCCTTGAATTCCCCAACAATAGAACTTCAGGAAGACTAGGACTTTCTGCTTTGGTATCTACCACATGTGCCAAGAATGCTTCACATCCCTGTCACATCAATCTCTCAACTACCATTGCTGATACTAGATAGGTTGGAAGAATCTTTCTGTCCCCCTGAAACACCCATGTCTCATCACTGTCTATGAACATAGCTTGCTTGGAACCATAATCCAAGACAACCTTATACTTTTCTAGGGTATCCATCCCAAAAATTACATCAAACCCATGCATCTCAAGTGGCATAAGATCCACCTGAATGATGTGTTTTGAAAAAGAAAGAACAAAGGGAGAACATACCTCCCGCAACACTGTATATCTGACTAACATAGTTTCTAATAATAGATTATCTATTCTACGACTGACAGTCATATTGCAGTCATGAATCACTTCTCGAGTGATAAAGGAATGTGTAGCACCCATATCAATCAAAATAGATACAAAGTAGGATGAAGACATATCCAAATGAAATAATTCCATCTGACCTGTCATGACTAGTAGATTGACTACTGCCTCCGACCGATTCATTACATAGAATCTTGCCATTGCATGTTGCTGACTCTGTGCTCTGTTGTTTGGTGCAGATGAACCTGCTTGGGATGCCTGTCCACGTCCTTGTGTTACACTACTAAACAGTTGCCTCTGATATCCTTATTGACTCTGACTTAGTGGTTGGGTTACCTCCATGTATCTAATTGGATAATCTCTTATCATATGTCCTGTCTGCCCACACTTGAAGCAGAATCTATCATGCTGTGGTCTAGATGGTCCTGTTACTGACATTGATGTCGTACTATGGACTCCGGTTGGTAGAAAACTACGACCTCTACCCTTGCTTGACATCCACTGCGTCTATGCATTGAACCTCTATGGTTCTAATGGTGCAGGAAACCTTGGTTTCTTGAAACTTCCAAACCTTTGTCCCTGGAACTGGGCAGGTCCTTTCCTATTGTTAGCCTCACATTTTTTAATCACAGAACTCTCTATCCACCTAACTAACTCCATAAAGCTAGAAAACCTCTCTCTATTCTCTAAAGTAGCTACAATTGTGGATAACTCAGTGTTCAGACCCTCTTCAAAATCCCAAATCCTCTCCTCCTCTATAGTATCCATGTGTGGATAAAACCGTAGAAGCTCCATGAACTTAGCTTCATACCCACTAATCTTCATCACTCCTTGTTTAATCCACTCAAACTATGAGATTTTCTCATCCAGATAAATCCTGGGAAAGTATCTACTGACAAACTCACGTCGAAACTCCTCCCATCCGACCTCAACCCCCGATCTTTTCTCTTCTTCAATGGCCCACCAATGGCCAGTGCTTCTTTTTAAAAGGTGCACATCATGCCTAACTTTATTGGTTTATGGGATGCTAAGGATTCTAAAGGCCCTTTCCAACTCAGTGAGCCATAAATATGCATAAGCTATACTGGCATATTTGATGGCTCCTACCCGGTGATGGTGCTAGAACTTACACCAAAAGATTACTCTTTCAATGGAAATCCTAATATGCACCAAAAACCCTAGGGAGTTGATGTTCTCTCTAGGTTTACCTACAACTGGTGCTAAATAAATGCTCCAACCCCACAAGAGTGTGGAAGCCTTATCGTAGTACAGATTTAGGATCGAACCCAAAGGACAACGTTAAGAATCTGAGTGTCTTTTTCTCGTTTCGTACCGATCTAAGTCAATCATCTAGACCAAAAGTTTGATTTGAGTTATTTAACCTAAAACATGCAAAAGTAAAGGCAAGAATAAAAACTAGTTTAAGGATTAAAATCTAAGATTAGCAAATGATGATGGATCACTGGGGTGATGTGGGTATTCGCCACCACTACACATGAATTGTACTTGTACCAAACATAGCGAGACTTGTAAGCAAGATACATGGATGTTGTACAAAATCGATGTCTTATAGGACAAGAGTAATGCACACATCCTTCACGGGTTGAGTAACTCTCATTCGGTACATATCTACGTGTCAATGAAGATATGTAGTCTCCGAAGAGAAAACCTTACTCAACCTCGTGAAACGTGCATCGGAAAACTAACAAGCGAGCGATAATTACCAAATCGATTAGTATCCTTATAGACTATCCCTCTTTCGAGGATATAGCTATGAGAAACGTGAGAGTGTTGCAACATCAGCCATTCCCGAACGAATGGTCAAGTACTTTGCACCACTCTCTCCTCAGAGTGTGTTCCTCAACCTGTCAAGGTTGTACTTTTGTACGTCAACTGATTCCATTTCATAGTATAAAAGTACAACGATGGAGGTGAGTTTACTCCACTCCTTAGAAAGCATTCCTAGATACTGAAACGGATGCGCGATGGATACACACACCAGAAACCAACACTAAATCGGTATTTGAGTCTCAAGAGCGGTCGTAGACAAACCACAACGAAAGACAATAAATGCATACAAGAATGCGGCCAACATTCAAGCATGTATGAAACGATTTAGTATTGAATCGAAATGATAACATCTTTTTAGTACAAGATACAAAACACGGGCAGCAGGGCTAGTCCCCGCACCCCAGTGGATGGAACTACTCACTCCTCATAGAAAGAGCAACAAAGAAAGAGAAGTGAGAGAAAGGAAGCATCGTCAGAGCAGAAGAGTAGATCTGTGATAGCCCGGTGTAGATCGTCGCAATCTCCGGGACTGCTCCGTCGTGGTCGATGTCGTCCGTCTCTCTGCCTCGATCGTCGTGTCTACCTCCGGGATTGCACGGGTAGAATGAGGTAGAAAAATGGTAGAAGTGAGATGATAGAGGTGAGATGGTGATGGAACAACCTTCTAGATCTGTCCCCAATCTGGCAGCACACCGGATCTGGACTCAGGCTGGGATTCTGAGGCTGTGGGTAAAGTTTGGTCGGAAATGGTGCTCGGGCATTCTGGCGGCGTCCCGGCACTGGTCCCAGTCCGGCAGCCTTGGGCCGTAGTGAGATCGCCCCCCTAGTGAGGACCCTTGGGGTCCTATTTATAGGAACATGGCAGACCTTTAAACGGTCTTGGATCAGTTTGGTAAAATATCTCTTTCATACGGTTTGTGTTTGCTGCTTTTAGCAAACGGTCTTCAGGCTACTCATGAGCAAACGGTCTTGCACTGTGCTCTTCATGCGGTTTGCGTACATGTGCGCTCATGTGGTTTCAGCCACAACGCTCCATGCGGTCTTGTAAAGCAATGTGCATGTGGTCTTGCTGCACATTTGCTCATGCGGTCTTGGTGCCTTTGCTCATGTGGTCTTGGAAAGCAGCGCTCCATTCATATAGCTGAGTCACGTGGACTCATGCGGTTTCACTTCCTATTGCTCATACGATCTTGTGTTGTGCTTCTCATGCGGTCTTTGCTGTTCTGCTAGCCGCTAGCTTCCTCATTCACGTGTACTCATGCGGTTTGGCGTGAATAGTGTTGCGTGTTGATCTGCTGCAAAGAACGTTTACTTCACGTGGGCTGTTGCAATCAGCTCCAAATGATCTGCTGCAGAAACGATCTACTGTTGATAGTTCTTTTCCATTCGGTTTCATACGAACCTCCAAACGGTCTTCAAATATACATATGTGATTGTTAAATGGTCTACACTCAAGAGAAAAGAGGCAAACGGTCTTTGCTAATTCCTTCATGCGGTCTTCCTACATGCAAATGGTCTTGGATCCAGGCTATGTGCATGCGGTTGCTCATACGATTGTTCATGCGGTTTCAGCTACAGCAAGAAAATGGTTTGCTTCTCTCGGTTTCTCCACCATTCCACTCATTTCCAACATACTCCCACGTTCTTTGCTTGCCATTCCATGCGGTCCTTCATGCAATCACGTGGTTTCAGCAATTAACTATTATCAAACGACCCCGCAAGCTTAGCAGCAAAATGATCTCCAGCACGGTCTCGCTCATTCGGTTTGGTCTCCATTCAAGCAAGCGCTTCATGCGGTTTCACACGCAGCTGCTCATGCGGTTTTGGCTCAGCTGGGTGCATGCGATCTCATGCGGTTTCCCATCCCAGCAGCATGCAGTTTTGTGAGCACAAGCCCATGCGGTTTGCCTACACGGTCTTGCTGCCTTGTGAACTTCAAACGGTTTGCATGCATATGCCTGATGCAAACGGTCTTGCATGCGTGGTTGGCGAGGGAGGCATGGCTGCTGCGATGGAGGAGACGGTGGTGGCGCTGCTTCGTGCACATGCGATGGCGACGGAGCAAAGTTGGTGAAGACGACGACGCCGACGGTCGCAGGCAGCAGTGGTGTCGACGAGTAGGTTGCATGTGTTGTTTGCGTGAGCTGCCAGTGTCCAAATGATCTTGAGACCGCATGGGGTCAAATGGTCTTGAGACCGCATGGTCTCAAACGGTCTTGAGACCGCATGGGCTCAAACGGTCTTGAGACCGCATGGGTCAGTGTTGTCAGGGTCATGACCGATGGTGATAGTTGAGTATGATCTGTAGAGGAGAGAGAACATGAGTAGGGGAAAATGAGATCAAATAAGCTAGAAACTAGGGTTATTTGAGCTAGTAATGCACTAATTACACAAGACTGAAAAGATGCTTAAAGTAAACCCAAAGCGAGGGTAGATCAGTCGATATGCGGCATAAAATCCTTAGAATTGGCGACTGAGAGGGTGAATCTGGAGGATTCATCACCACACCGAACTTAAGCGTTGCTCGTCCCGAGGAACGAAAAAGCCCAAGAGAGTCGCAAAAACGCATGCAGTTGGTCTCGTAAAAACCTCACCTTCGTGCAAGTGTCAGAATTTTCACAAAAAGGAGAAAAGGAAAATGAGGCGAAAGAAACAAAAATTAGGGAAAAATGTCAAAAATACTTTGAATTGGTGACTGAGGATGAGTTTGGAATATTCATCACCACACCGAACTTAAGCGTTGCTCGTCCCGAGAAACGGAAAACTTAAAACAGTCGCCAATGAAATCGTTCATCTCAGGATTGCCTCATCCTATTGTCATATCGTAATTTTGTTCATGGCTCAGATCGATACAACATTAGAGCTTCCTTAGATCATGAAATACATCTTATGATATCCTCATTTCTGAGTTCACTTTGCTGAAGTACTTCCTTCTCACTCTCTGTTGTATCGGTCATGTTAAAGAGTATTATGAGACTTTGAACAGACCCACAGAATCAACAAAATGCATACGATCTGTCACTGGTGTTGAAAAAGGAGGGAATGGGGGTATGATCAAAAGATAAGAGTCACTCCTCTGATTGAATCAAGACTCGTATTATTAGTTGACTCATCGAGATACTTTGAATGATTTATGCACAACTCTGGTTGACTTAGCCTTACACCCGATTTTTTTTTCTAAAGGTAACTCAGAAGTGTATATAGGTTGGCTTAAGGCTTTTGGCTATTTTACCTCTTTGAGAGGAGGTAAGGAGATTATTTTTGGATCCTTAGGATCTCACTAGTGGTCACGATACATCTGCCTTTATGAGGGCAGCTAATGTACCAGCCGGGCAAGACCTTTATCGGTTATCCTTATTCAGGGCACAACTCTCATGTTTTTATTCACACTCTGGCTTTTATTCATTCTCACTTGGCTTGGGAGAAAGGGTATTTTTGTATTTTTGTATATTTGGGCTGCCAAGCCTCTTTTTGGAATCGGGGTAGATTTTTCGCCAACCTCGGTATGTGCACAGTCATCATTGTATACTCTTTGAATCAAGAAAATAAGGTGATATGCCCTTGTTATGTATTTAGGGGTATGGAAGAAGCAGTAATGGAAAGAGGGGTGTGGTGTACCACACCGAACTTAGAGTTTTGCAGAGGTGTGGTTTACCACACCGAACTTAAAGTTCGGCAAAGTTCTAGTTTTCACTAGAAAGGAGTGTGGCGTGCCACACCGAACTTAAAACTTTGTCATGGTTAGTGAACAGAGGGGTATGAAAATGAAGGAAGAAGTGTAGAAGAGAGTTCGGATCATGATGCAGTTTGCTTAGCGATTCCATGTGACGGGTCTCTTTTCTCCATCACACTCTGCTCAAAAAGAGACATGATGAAACATCAAATGAGAAATCCATACAACAGATCCATTAATCAGATAAAGGCGTGATGTATTTGATCTATCTCAGCCATATTGAAGTGTATCATCTTTTCCTATTTGAGGGTATGACATTAGGTTTCATAGACAATTCAAGATGAAAGACACGCATTGGCTAGTTTTAAGCATTCTTTTCTTGGAAAATTGCAACGAAAAGAGGTGATGATCACAGATTCGAAAACAAAAAGCCGACTAGATAAAGGCTTTATTTTTGGAAGACTACCGAAAGGCAGAAAAATTATGAAAAAGAAACTAGAATGGAAAAACAGGAAGCAATAAAGATAGAGGGTGGAGTGAAATTCATACCACCCGCCCTCCACCTTGAACTCATGAATTCACTCTTTTCTGAAAAAATATTAGGTTCAAGGTGGAGGGGAAGGGTTGCTCAATGTTAACCAGGCGGTCCTTATAGTTGGAAGAAGGTGCGACAAAGATGTCTCGCGATAGCTGGTGCCGAGAACGAGGAAGTGGCTCGAACAACCTGTTGATTGGGTGGTTGTGGCGACTCGAACGAGTCTTCTGGATGAATTGGATGCACATTTCTTTTGCCTCGTTGTCCGTCTAGAAGAATCCAAAGACCTTCCCCCATCAGCGAGGGAGGCGAAATATAAGCAGTCGAAACTGGAGGATTATGCGAGAAATTAAGGTTATGCCCACTTGTGCCCTCCAGTTGTGGCTCACCCTTGAAGTTCAAAGTAAAACTGCTTTCTTCAAAATCTAGGGCAGTTGATTGAGGGTCGGCCACTTGAACTTCCTCCTGTCCAGAATCAGGTGGTGGATCCGGTTCTGGCTTTATTTTGTCACCTAGTTTTTCTTGTGTGGGATATGGTAGCCAGGATGACGTTTCTTCATCAGAGGAGTTATTTTGAGAAGTATCATCATCTTTATCAATGTTGAAATTGGTAAGAGTGTGGTTCTTCTTTTCAAGGTTTTGTCCAAGATTTTCCTCGTAGAACATCCTTAGTTCATCCAAGAAACTAGAAGAGGATTTGACTGGTAAAACGAACTCTTGCTCGGGTATGGAAATCATGGGATCCTGGGATAGAGGTTCCAGTGATATATCTTCATGGGATGGATTAGTCCATGACATATCGTTCTGAGGGCTAAAATCCCCTGATGAACCCATTTCTTAGATATTGGGACTAATATATACCATTTCTGAGTCATGTTGTTGTTCCAGTTCTTCTTCATAACACTCCTCTAGTTCTATTGAGTGCTCGGGAAGAGTTTCTATGGGAGGAATGGAACCCAGCTCAAGTAATGGACATATCTCAGTTTCTTGAATATCAGGAGGGGCTTCTTCATAGGGATGAGTGACTATAGAGGACTTGATGTCTTCCCAAGGGTCCTTTTTATCATTATAAGAGTTTACGGTAATATCGTAATCCGTTCCAAAGTCAAGATATGGCTCATGTTTCTCTTCATAGTGCACTGTCGACTCGTTCAAGTGACTAAAAGGAGATTCAATAGAAATATCATGCTCTTGTTCGAGGACTGGGTCCGACTGGACTTCTTGTGGTGGTGGTAACTCAGGTGATATCATCTCATGAAAAGGACTGGTCATATGATTGTCATCTTGAGACCCGTCATTCTCCCTTGATTCTACTTCATCAGTGAGAGTGGTATGGTCCATTTCTGAATCAAGATCTTGATCGGTCCCATCCTCGAAGTTTGTTTCTAGATCATTTGAATGATCAGAAATTTCTTCATAAGGAAAAACCGAATTATGTTCCAGAAATGGGGTCATTTGAGTCTCTTGCATAAAAGGTGTCTCCTTATCTGAATCAGTCACATCTTCATCTAAGTCTGACCGTGAAGGAGTGTAGGGTTCTTGTAACGCAGACCTTTCTTCATTGGAATTCAATGACAAGATAGTTGAAGTTGAAGAATATTTGTCGTAGAAGGAGTCAATCATTGCTGACTGCCCCTCAATTTGTATGGTTGGATCTGGGTCTATGGGGGGAGAAGATGGACAAACACCGAAATTTATCCCCAGTTTGTCTTCCAATTGTAGAAAATCTTCATATTGGCTACTCATTCTTTCATCTAAGAGCATACTGCATGAATCATTATCCGAGTCAGACCTTGGCTCGGAAAATGATTCTTTTTCTTGTAATCTTGTGAAGGAGTCATCCTTAAATTCAGTCATTAACTCTGAGGATGATTCCCCTCCTTGCACTGGTGCTTGAAGATCATTGGAAGGCACCTCCCACATGATATCGTAATCATCATCGTAATCAACGTGTGGACTAGGGATGTGCTTAGTTAAAATTGGTGGAAGTTCTACATATTGCTCATGAGCATTGACAAGTTGTGTAAGTTGATCTATCAACTTCTTGATCGCGGCTGTATGATCAGCTAGTTGTTGAGCCACCGATGTCTGTATAGCATGTAGTTCTTCCATCAATGTGTGTTGATCTTCATGCACTTCATCGTCTTCCAGGTTCCCTTCTACATTGTAGTCCACGCCTTGAAATCCACCATAGTTAGGTTTTTCATAGTAACCTCCAGGGTGATACGAACTATAACTTGCATTACATCCATAGTTGTATGAAGAGGCTGCTTTGAGTTTCCCAGCTATCCGATTCATGATTACTTGACACAAGGCCATCACGTAGAGAGGAGGGACATTGAAGCAGTAAATCGATGCGTGAGAATAGTCACCACATAGTTGACATCTAACAGTTGGTGGTGTCGACTGCTTCATTTTGAAGAGAGTTGGTACCTGAAATCAAGGAAAGAGTGTATCAGGCTTGACCAACCAGTTCAAATCCAAGAAGATATGCGAGATTAAGCCCTTCACTTTTTATGTTTTTGAAAAGAAAATGAAAAACCCTAGAGAAACCTAAATTGACACGGAATTCGAAAAAGACGATTCTTATACCGTTGTCCCCAGCAACGGCGCCATTTTTTGATGGAGCTAGAACTTACACCAAAAGATTATTCTTTCAATGGAAATCCTAATATGCACCAAAAACCCTAGGGAGTTGATGTTCTCTCTAGGTTTACCTACAACTGGTGCTAGATAAATGCTCCAACCCCACAAGAGTGTGGAAGCCTTATCGTAGTACAGATTTAGGATCGAACCCAAAGAACAACGTTAAGAATCTGAGTGTCTTTTTCTCGTTTCGTACCGATCTAAGTCAATCATCTAGACCAAAAGTTTGATTTGAGTCATTTAACCTAAAACATGCAAAAGTAAAGGCAAGAATAAAAACTAGTTTAAGGATTAAAATCTAAGATTAGCAAATGATGATGGATCACTGGGGTGATGCAAGTATTTGCCACCACTACACATGAATTGTACTTGTACCAAACATAGAGAGACTTGTAAGCAAGATACATGGATGTTATACAAAACCGATGTCTTATAGGACAAGAGTAATGCACACATCCTTCACAGGTTGAGTAACTCTCATCTGGTACATATCTACGTGTCAATGAAGATATGTAGTCTCCGAAGAGAAAACCTTACTTAACCTCGTGAAACGTGCATCGGAAAACTAACAAGCGAGCGATAATTACCAAATCGATTAGTATCCTTATAGACTATCCCTCTTTCGAGGATATAGCTACAAGAAACGTGAGAGTGTTGCAACGTCAGCCATTCCCGAATGAATGGTCAAGTACTTTGCACCACTCTCTCCTCAGAGTGTGTTCCTCAACCTGTCAAGGTTGTACTTTTGTACGTCAACTGATTCCATTTCATAGTACAAAAGTACAACGATGGAGGTGAGTTTACTCCACTCCTTAGAAATCATTCCTAGATACCGAAACGGATGCGCGGTGGATACACACACCAAAAACCAACACTAAATCGGTATTCGAGTCTCAAGAGCGGTCGTAGACAAACCACAACGAAAGACAATAAATGCATACAAGAACGCGGCCAACATTCAAGCATGTATGAAACGATTTAGTATTGAATCGGAATGATAACATCTTTTTAGTACAAGATACAAAACACGGGCAGCGGGGCTAGTCCCCGCACCCCAGTGGATGGAACTACTCACTCCTCATAGAGGGAGCAACAAAGAAAGAGCAGTGAGAGAAAGGAAGCATCGTCGGAGCAGAAGAGTAGATCTGTGACATCCCGGTGTAGATTGTCGCAATCTCCAGGACTGCTCCGTCGTGGTCGATGTCGTCCGTCTCTCCGCCTCGATCGTCGTGTCTACCTCCGGGATTGCACGGGTATAATGAGGTAGAATAATGGTAGAAGTGAGATGATAGAGGTGAGATGGTGATGGAACAACCTTCTAGATCTGTCCCCAGTCTGGCAGCACACCGGATCTGGACTCAGGCTGGGATTCTGAGGCTGTGGGTGAAGTTTGGTCAGAAACGGTGCTCGGGCATTCTGGCGGCGTCCCGACACTGGTCCCAGTCCGGCAGCCTTGGGCCGTAGTGAGATCGCCCCCCCTAGTGAGGACCCTTGGGGTCCTATTTATAGGAACATGGCAGACCTTTAAACAGTCTTGGATCAGTTTGGTAAAATATCTCTTTCATACGGTTTGTGTTTGCTGCTTTTAGCAAACAGTCTTCAGGCTACTCATGAGCAAACGGTCTTGCACTGTGCTCTTCATGCGGTTTGCGTACATGTGCGCTCATGCAGTTTCAGCCACAACGCTCCATGCGGTCTTGTAAAGCAATGTGCATGCGGTCTTGATGCACATTTGCTCATGCGGTCTTGGTGCCTTTGCTCATGCGGTCTTGTAAAGCAATGTGCATGCGGTCTTGATGCACATTTGCTCATGCGGTCTTGGTGCCTTTGCTCATGCGGTCTTGGAAAGCAACGCTCCATTCATCTAGATGAGTCACGTGGATTCATGCGATTTCACTTCCTATTGCTCATACGATCTTGTGCTGTGCTTCTCATGCGGTCTTTGCTATTCTGCTAGCCGCTAGCTTCCTCATTCACGTGTACTCATGCGGTTTGGTGTGAATAGTGCTGCGTGTTGATCTGCTGCAAAGAACGTTTACTTCACGTGGGCTGCTGCGATCTGCTCCAAACGATCTGCTGCAGAAACGATCTGCTGTTGATAGTTCTTTTCCATTCGGTTTCATACGAACCTCCAAACGGTCTTCAAATATACATATGTGATTGTTAAACGGTCTACGCTCAAGAGAAAAGAGGCAAACGGTCTTTGCTAATTCCTTCATGCGGTCTTCCTACATGCAAACGGTCTTGCATCCAGGCTATGTGCATGGGGTTGCTCATACGATTGTTCATGCGGTTTCAGCTACAACAAGAAAACGGTTTGCTTCTCTCGGTTTCTCCGCCATTCCACTCATTTCCAACATACTCCCACGTTCTTTGCTTGCCATTCCATGCGGTCCTTCATGCAATCACGTGGTTTCAACAATTAACTATTATCAAACGATCCTGCAAGCTTAGCAGCAAAACGATCTCCAGCACGGTCTCGCTCATTCAGTTTGGTCTCCATTCAAGCAAGCGCTTCATGCAGTTTCACACGCAGCTGCTCATGTGGTTTCGGCTCAGCTGGGTGCATGCGATCTCATGCGGTTTCCCATCCCAGTAGCATGCAGTTTTGTGAGTACAAGCCCATGCGGTTTGCCTACACGGTCTTGCTGCCTTGTGAACTTCAAATGGTTTTCATGCATATGCCTGATGCAAACGGTCTTGCATGCGTGGTTGGCGAGGGAGGCATGGCTGCTGCGATGGCGGAGACGGTGGTGGCGCTGCTTCGTGCACGTGTGATGGCGGAGGAGAATGGTTGGTGAAGACGACGACGCCGACGGTCGCAGGCAGCAGTGGTGTCGACGAGTAGGTTGCATGTGTTGTTTGCGTGAGCTGCCAGTGGCCAAACGATCTTGAGACCGCATGGGCTCAAACGGTCTTGAGACCGCATGGGTCAGTGTTGTCAGGGTCATGACCGATGGTGATAGTTGAGTATGATCTACAGAGGAGAGAGAACATGAGTAGGGGAAAATGAGATCAAATAAGCTGGAAACTAGGGTTATTTGAGCTAGTAATGCACTAATTACACGAGACTGAAAAGATACTTAAAGTAAACCCAAAGTGAGGGTAGATCAGTCGATATGCGGCATTAAATCCTTAGAATTGGCGACTGAGAGGGTGAATCTGGAGGATTCATCACCCGGCATAACCACTCAAAGGTCTTACCAGACCCATGTCCCTCATTGGGAACTAGAGCCCTAGGTGCTGGTACTGGCATCTGGTCACCCACATGCATTATTGTGGTCATGAACTGCCCGAAAAGAGCACGAAAGGCTGGGTTTTCTAGCATGGCTTGATCAAGATGGGGATTCTCAGTCATTGATTCCTCTCTAGCATGTTCCCTTGCACCTCCTCCTAGTGTAGCAATACTACTCTCAGTAGCAAATTCTTCATGTACTCCAGTCATCTTTTAGCTTTACTTCTTCTCCTATATGAGTAGAAGTCACTATAAGATAAACTGGAGGACACTAGAACAGACTAAACAACATTAATCCTATGTCTCTGTAGACTCAACAAACCTCAATCTTTGATATTAAAAACTTGTGACAACCGGTTTTATGCTACGTCAATTTGAACTTGCTCGATCCGTTCAATTATGACCTTATAATGCTATTTATCAAACCGACAGCCAAATCACACATCAATTACATGGAATAACCATTAGCATCGGATTAATGAAAATCACTAAAAATTAAAACCATTTTGCAAAGAGATCCATTTCCAGGAAACTCTTAAGGGAAGAGGCAAAGCAATATATACATCATGGTTCACATTGTACATACATTATACCATCTCCTCTCGAGGATATCATATACCAGTTGCTTTTCCCAAACATATACATAAGCAACATAAAACCTCGAGGCATACAAGCCAAAATCTCAGATCATTTATAAAACCATGACGTACTAACTCCCAAGGAATTGAGAGTATCGAGACGACACATAGGACTTCTATCTACAAGACATGACAAAGATCATACTCAACCTAAGTTGTTACTGCTATCCCTATTGCTATTGTCCTCCCTCTACAGTACATTCTCTACCTCCTTGTCCGCTTCTACCTAAAAATGTTGGAACCAACAGGGTGAAATAAAAGTCCTAGTGAGAGATATAACTCTCCACCAACAACATTATTATCACAGGTAAATAGTATAAAACTGAGCAGAGGATCTTTTATATTAATAATCAAGATTAATCATTGTTTATAAGCAAAATAGAGAAATATCATCTTTTAAAGCAATGCATCTATCAATGATAGAGTAATAAATCATCTATTCGCTTTATAAGGTGTATGAAGAACACATTTAAAATCTATCCATTTAAGATGTATAAAAGTAGTGTAACATCAACCAATGTTACCATATTCAATCCTTAATCAAATATGCTACACAGCTGATTACATATTTACAATCACACTTATTCCCTGAGGAGATGAGGTATACCGCTCATGCTCCAACTGACCATGGCTACATAAAGAATCAGTACCATACAAGGTCAAAGGAAGAGCCAACTTCCAAGACCTCACATGTCTCGGTTAGTATGAGACCACTAGTAGTGACATCACGTGTCAAACTACAATTAGCTTTCCAGGCTATAGTGGCATCTTCGCTATAGAGTTACAGCCGCAACATGCACTCTTTTCAAGGAGATCACCGATATATTCATATTGAGTCATGTCATATAGGCGTACTCTTATGATGATGAGGGAGATTACACAACAATCCCTATTTGGACATAAGGATGTTTTTGCCCATTACCCCCACATATTCAAAAATTTGCTCTCCGAGTTAAACTCATTTCACCATTTAGCAAATTCTAACACTAAATGGATCTATGGCCAGGGCAAGTACATGATAAGGTTCCACTTGATTAATTAGGTGCATTACAATATCTTTTAGCATCAACCAAGTTACAAGCATGAATTATAATAGATGCTACAAAGAAAGGTGTAATACATTTATCAAGTTGGAACACATTGAATGCATAACACTCGAGATCTCAGTCCCTTATCACATTACTGAGGATTATCACCCCTTAACATTATCATCATAATGATTGCTAGATCTGGGTATTCAAACCCTTAGTTCATCACTGAACATTGTCACCCCTTATCAAGTAACTATTACCTCTAGGTCCTCAGAGCCAGGTATACATTATACTTGTTGCACACATATTTCACATGGATCACAAGGCCCATTTAATCTATATCATATGAAACATCATAGCTCATACCTGGATATGCTCATCATCACATGACACCTGCATGGTTAGTATTTCATGATAAAAACAATATCAAGTACATACCATCACCATGCAATACAAGAGAAATACAACCTTCCCATTATTAGCGTTAGGGTTTCCCTTTTTACTTGATTAGGGTTTCAAGTTCATATTATCAAGAATCAAAACCCTAATTCATAACTCCACACATATTAGGATCATACATTGATATCATAAGTATTCAATCATACTTGTTTATTCTCATCATTTATCATTAAATGATTATCACACAAAGTATGAGTTTCTCCCTCATCCTCACTAGGATATTGATTACATCATACTTTATTATGTTGGCTCAACCCTTTTCTCAAGGTACATTGGCCTAAACTTATCAAAATGCATTAAACTCTTTACATCTTAAAGTATCATTTGACATAGCACACTTCACGTGTTACTCAATCAAGTATATTGCATTTGAGGTGCTTACCTCCATATTGGTTTTGAGGTGCTTCCACCATATCGGGGTGTGCGCTTCCACCATATCGGGCAAAAGGTGTGTGCTTCGACCATATCAGGCAAGCAGTGTGTGCTTCTACCATATCGGGAAAAATGTGTGTGCTTCCACCATATCGGGCAAAAGGTGTGTGCTTCCTCCATATCAGGCAAGAGGTGTGTTCTTCCACCATATCAGGCAAGAGGTGTGTGTTCATTTCGATTTTATTTCCCTCTCTTTTTATTCCCTTCCACTAGATATGACCCCAAAATAAGTGAATAAAATAAAAATAAGGATTTACCCATTTATATAACATTTTGTTGTATTTCTCCTCTTCCAGGGAGACTACTACTCTGCCCGCGATCTTCAAAGACTTTGGGAAGACCATGTCAGCACTTTCTTTTTCTTGGGCAGATGTCCTCACAACTGCGTGTGTCTAGAGTTTCCTGGGTGTGGCGTCAACAAAAGTGATGTTCTTCGAAGATGTAGAACCAGTACTATTGGGTTGTGGTGGAGGAGGGACAATTGTGGGGGTGTCAGTGGGTGGAGGCGTGGATGAGGTGGATGGGTCTCAGCAAGGAGACGCCATAGCTATCGGTCCTTCTTGGGGTCGCCCGGCGGATCACAGAGGAACCCTAGGAGACAGAGAGGGAGGGTGTATGTATGTATGTACAACCAACATATATATATATATATATATATAATGTATGTATATATGCATGCATGTATATAAAATAGATCCAGTGAACTACTTTATATACCTATCATAAATAGAAATATTATTTCTCTTTCATGATTAAACAATAATGGTTTTAAATTACATATCAAGAATGGTCTATGTTTTTTCTCTAAAGATGAAATCTTTTATGGAAGTTCCTTTATGTTTTACGGTCTTTATTTATTAGATCTTGAGATACATATCTATAACATAAATACTAAGAATCTTAAACTCAATGACTCAAACAAAACTTATGTATGACAATGTGTCTAGGCCACACAAATTAGAAGCACATGTCTAGACTCCATAAGGATGAATATCTAGACTCATTTGTTTTTTAATTAACCAAGACATATGAATCTTGTTTATAGGAAAGATGACAAAATCACTCTTTACTGGAAATAGTAAAAGGGCAAGTGACTTATTAGGACTCATACAACTGGTGTTTGTGGACCTTTTAGCAAAAAAATCATAGGTATTTTCACCACCTCTATTGATGACCTTAGTATATTTGGTTTGTATCTAATGAACATAATTCAGAATCTATTGAAAATCTTAAGGAATTCATAAATGAAGTACAAAATCAACTTGGAAAAATAATTAATGCACTTCAATCAAATTGAGGTGAATACTTAAGCCAATAGTTTGAGACCATTTTAATGGATTGTGGCATTATATCACAATGGACTCCACCTGGAACACCGCAACATTATGGTGTATCAGAAAGAAGACATCACACCGCATTGGGCATGGTACAATCTATGATGAGTTTTTTTGTTCTTACAACTTCTTTCTATAGATATTTTCTGGAAAGCACAGTGTTTACACTTAACCATGTACCTTATATATGTGTTAAAAAGACACCATATGGGATATGGAGTGGAAAACATTCCACTGTCTATTTTATGAAGATTTGGGGATGTGAATCTTATGTGAAGAAATAGTTTTATGAAAAGATTTGACCTAAATCTAAAATTGTCATTTTGTTGGATATCCAAAGGAAACCAAGGGATATTACTGATATATTCCATCTGACAACAATGTATTTGTTTCCAGAACTATTGTATTCCTTGAAAAGAAATTTATTTCCTGAGGAACCAGTGGGACGAAAATAGAACCCAAATAAGTTTGACTCCAACAAGATATCATCGACCTATGGAGGTTGATAAGGCACAAGAAGAACCACAACCTATTGTGAAATCTCAAGTTCCTCCTGGTAACACAAGAAGCTCAAAGGTAAACTAGTATGCATCTTGATCCAGAGAGATATGGATTTCTCTTGACTCAACAAAATGATGTGTTGGTCATTGATGATGATGAACCAACAACCTACATTGAGGCTGTAGAGGGACCATGTTCTAAAAAATGGCTTGAATCCATGAGATCAATATGGACTCCAAGTATACCAACAAGGTATGGACCTTGTTGGATCCAACTGAAGGATTAAGACCCATAGGGTGATAATGGTCTTAAAAAAGAAAACCAACATTAATGGTAATGTAAAAACCTACAAAGCCCAATTGGAGCAAAAGGTTTCAAACAAGTTCAAGACACTAACTACAATGAATTTTTTTTTTGCCAATTCCATTGTTAAATCCATCATGATCATGCTTCCATTGTAGTTTATTATGACTAGGAAATCTAGAAAATGGATGGTAAACTCACATTCATTAATGAGAATATACTCAAGGATGTGTATATGACATCACTCAAAGGTTTTATCATTCCAAATGAAGTCAAAAAAATATGTAAGCTACACAAGTCAATCTATGAAATGAATTAAGCATGTCAGATCTGGAATATTCATTTTGATGAGATAGTCAAATAGTTTGGCTTTATCCAAAATGAATATGAACCTTGTATTTATAAGAAGGTTAGTGGGAGCATAATTTTGTATCTCATGTTGTATGTAGATGATCTACTATTGATGCGGAATGAAATTCCAACTCTATAGATGGCTAAAACCTAGCCGAGAAACAACCTTCTCCATAAGGGACTTAGGAGAAGCATCCTATATACTAGGAATCAACATCTATGGAGACATACTTAGAAGGATTCTTAGTCTAGGTCAAAGTACATACATTGACAAAGTGTTGAAAAGGTTGATCATGCAAGATTATAAAATAAGAAACTTACTTGTATCTCATGAGCTAACCATTCGATTGATTAGCCCAGTACGCCCGACTAGACTAGATCAACAAATTGATCCAAAACATTCTAACCCAATCCAATCGATCGAATGGTGGCCAATCGCTCAATTGGATGTCTCAGGTGGGCTGTAAAGCAACCCACCAAGGTCATATGATCGACCAACTATCTGCGAGTGGGATGCTAAAAGGTGATCTTTATCTTTTATTTTCCCAGATTTTACTAGAAACCCTACTTCCCTACATATCTTATATAGGGGCATGGTGTTAAGGGTTTTGGTTATACCTTTAGTCTAGGCATCATTACTCACAAGGAGAGAGAGAATATGAGATTGTGCAACATTAACACATGGCCAACAAAAAGACTTTTCCTTCCCTACCAACTCTTGGAGCATGATATGGAGTTCCCCTCATCCACATGGACAATATAGAGGTGTAGACACATTACATCCTCTGTTGGGAGAATGCCAATGACATCCCCCTCAATTTATATCCTTGCGAGTGTCATCATCAAATAAACTCCAAAACAAAGGTATAATACACATTCCTTCCTTTCCAATATATCATTGTCGATGAGATCTTCTCATGAGAATGTGAAAAAAAATATTTATATTATTGCTTTTGCTAGGTCTGTCACATCTAGAGAACCCAAAAATACTAAAATCAAAACCATCTTAACTCCAAATCCTATTCTTTTCGTTTAAAAATATTATCACAAGGAACTATATGAATTTTCCTTTCAACATTTACTTCTCTTAGAACATACCTTTACTTACTTTTTCAAATTCGTCCAAAATATAAGATGGCACGAGGGAAGTGGAAGACCGAAACAAGTGTACACCAAAATAAATGCACAAATGAAAGTGTTGAGATAATATCCTCAACCCTACCAACAAAGTATTTCCCCCTTCGTTTCCATCCTTTAAGCTTACTTTTCACCTTATCAGATAGAGGAGTAAATACACTCCCCTTAACTTGCCACTAATAGGGTAAGGCCTAGGTATCTCATAGTGCATTCAGAATGCACACAATAACATACTTTTCATCATTGATGCTATAGAACACTTGGATCTTTGAGGGGAAAGTAATAAGCCTAGATGATTTTCCAAAGTTATTCATAACAACCATTGGGACCAACATTCAAGAAAGTCATCACATCATCCACAAAGATTGCCAATAAACGTACATATTAGAGCTCAAGAAGAATTGAACACAAATTTGATCAACATAATAATTTATGATTAAAATTGAAACTTTCCATGAAAACAGTTAAAAAATCTTCTTGACTTACTCTGTTGTTGGGGTAAATTGCATCATATGTTTTGCATTTACAAGTACATGGAGACTAATATAATCTAATATAGAATGGATCTAATTGATCCAACTGGAAGAAATCAAATCCTCTTCAAATAATATTGATATAAGTCTATTTTATCAAATCTTTGGGTTAAACTAGATTAGACTTGATGAACATTATTATTTTCCCCTTAGTTTTATTAAGTTATTGATAATCTCAATGGAAAGTAGAGGGTAACAAAAACCTTTCTCCCCATGACAAAGTTCACTTGATTAGTACCTATTAGAGAAGTTATAATCATTTGATGGATATTTTTCTAAGACCATAGAGATTATTTTATAAAGAAGGTCACATAGATCTACTTGAAGATAATACATGATACTAATAATGCCCTTCACTTTATGGATTAAATTGTTGTAGGATATTTTATCTCTTTAATAGTCTTTAACATATGAAGATATTATATACAATGGTTTTGACATTATGACCTATAAATTACCAAGAGGAACTTTAAAAATTTCATTGAATCCATCTAGGCAAGAACCTTTTTGTCCTTTATAATATTAATTACCATTTCCATCTCCTCTTCAGTCACTATGGAAGACATGGGAGTAATTTTCCATGTATAGATGAAGAAGTTATATGTCTCATATCATTTTACATTGATCATATTGTCCATGATGTGTTGGTTGTAAAAATTATTATAGTAGTCACATATGATCTTAGAAACAACCCCTTATTCATAGATAATAGTGTCATCAAGAATAATACATATCATGGTTTTTATGAAGACTAACAATATGAAATTGTAAAGGAATCTGGACAATCAACGGTTGAAACTTTTAGCAAGGGATTCTTTAGCTTCACTATCTTCAAAACCTTATCACCTCTTCTCAATATCTATAAATAAAGAATAATATTACTAGGATCAAGATCAACATCTTTTTGGAGGGATAAGTGTTGCATATTATTAAGCTTAACCATTGTCATAAATGTTTCCAATAATATCCTAATCATGTACTTTATTTTTTTATTCTATTTTTTCCTTGTATATGGGTTTCCTTTGACATAAAATTCCAAATGTGTCCCACAACTTTTAGAAATTAAGGAAGTTCATACCGAGAATATATGAACTTTAAAACATTCTTTATCTTTCTTATAATAGAATTAAACTTGATAAGAAATTGCATGTGAACACTATCTATTATTCTTACAACATCACCCCATAAATCCTTATATAAAATATAAAAATCTCCATAATAGAAGCAGAATCCCATATATACTTATTTTGTCCCCATTTTTTGTCCCATATAAAGTGAGATCCTTTCATTTCTAGTTCCTACAACTATAATTTAGTAATACAATCATTACATTTTGGCCTTAACTAAATATAAACACATATTTCCTCTTAATAGAGTAACATATGACATTCAAATATCTTTCCAAAAAACTGAGTACAAAATATATTTTTATTAAGGTTTTTCATATATTTCAGAGGTTGACTTCTAATTCTTTCTTCGTTCCAAACATGGATACAAATAATAAAGGAATTAGATCCCTGGTTCTTAGATAAAAATGTAAAAATCATTCACTTTATTCTTGAGTCTTAATGGTCACAACATCATGGTACTAGAGAATAAAAATCCCTATAAGATATGATTTATAGTTAGACCATGATTCATTAGGCCAAAAAGTTTCTATCATCTTATGCATCTTGTTATAGATAACTTTAGTCTAAAAAAGAAAACTTTATAGGAGAACATGAATTTAGAAAGTTTATCATCGACTTTATCTTGGTAATATGGTCTGTCAAGACTGCATTAATTACAAGAGAAAATATCAATGTTAACATCCAATGGAATATTGGTTGAATGCATTCCTACTAATCACAATATGGAAGAATCCTTCATCATTAACTTCAATAAGTTCTTGAAATATGTTAGAGCCCACATCTTTGAGTGCCAATGATTTCTTCTTAAAAGTTGATTATCTTGTAGAAGTCTTCTCAAGAGAAGGATCATTTTTCTTTTTAAACCACATAAAAAATCACATCGTCTACAAGAATTATCAACATGTATTTCTCATCTAGAACACCTTTCATTTGAGGAGGAACCAAAAGTCATCAAATATGAAGCAAAAATGACATTTCTATCTGTTGGTATGATGTCTTAATAACTAACCATCACAATGATAGCATCTTACTTATTATTATCCTTTTCTTTTTAATAGATACATTCCACTTTAGGTTTGCTTTTTCTCTATATGATTTCTTTTGGGAATTCATATTTAAAAACATACCAATATTTGTATACAATCATAATCTAGTCTCCTTATAGAGATTATAGCAAACTTAAAATATATAGGTTTATTGAAATATCTTTCCATAAGTCCAAGTGTGTCTTTACAAGAAATTAAGCAGAAGGTTATGGAAGCTACTCCAAATCAAAATAGTAGAGAGCATTTATCTCATTTTGTAATGATGATTGATTTGCCTCTAACTAACCATGATACCCCATATAGTACATTTTCATGTCTTTTGGATCTTCAAATTTGACAATGAAGAATCTTTTTATCTATGAGATGGATTCAATGGTAGATAGTGGCTTCTAGACTACTTCAAATTGTCTCACTCTATCAATCCAATTTCTGGGTGATAATATAGCGAGATGTTGTTTAATTCCATTTTCTTACAATTTTTCATATATTTTGATAGTATTTACCTCAATTCTCTACCAATAACATGTAGTGGTATTAAGTAGATCATTTTGTTGTCCACCATCATATTCTCAATAAATAGACACATTTTGGTAAAAGAGCTAACAACTATGTTTCTATCCCACTTATCTATTCTAGGTCGGAGGTGTTTTAATGGTTGATTTTGTGGTACTTGGATTCTACCTCCATGGATCGGTCCTCTATGCCTCTCTTCCTATTTTAGTCTATCCCATTATCCATGATTTTCTATAATCAAACAAGAGCACCCTTGTATACTCATTGATGACATCTTAAATCTTAAAAGTGGTGAAGACCACCAAATTGTTGGTTTTTTATGGAGGAAACAAGCGCAACTGAAGCAATAAAAAATTTCTCCACACATACCATGTCATAGGAACTCATCAACAACAACATATTTAGAAGGAGGTGCATGGATATACCTCATCTGAGAGAAAGTCCTACAATGTCCCTTGGTACGGTGATGTGTGTTGCTCCTACCATGCACAGACGATCCTCAGCCGTCCTATGAATGTAGGCAACTAACATCTGCATCTCTACTTCATCCACACAAATAGATCAAAACTCCATGTGTGCTTCTCAAGTCGGTAGGAAGGAGCAGCCTTCTGCTTGACAATGTGCTAGTGTTGGTTTCTCTCCTTCTCTCTCACTTGGGGATGATGATGGATAGGGTTCACGTATAAGAGCGTGTATCCAAGTGTGTATTAAAATATGACCATCATGATCTATAAATAGCAGATGAAAGGAAGCAGGGTTTCCAAAACCCTTGGGCAAATAAAGTTTGTGGATTCATTAAAAGGAGCCGCTCATGGACAATTAAACAATACTCTAGAATCACCTAATTATCAATTAATCATATTAATTGATTTCCTCATCCATCTCTAGTTAATCGCTCTGGATCAGCTAGCCAACTTAGCAATGCAATCTAATTCATTGGCTTAAATACTTAAACCAATTAACTCAGATTATATTCCAATGTTATAGTAGATTACCTAAATGCTTTAGTAATCAATTTGATTTGGAACATTTCCAGTCACGCTCACATTTATACTCCTATTCCAATCACATCCTATGTGTGTGACCCGAGAGGCTCAACATTATGTTGGAAGTGACGTTCATAATTATATTATGATTTCACAAGCAATGATTGGTATCTAGCAAGACTTCATTGCTACCCAAGTAATTGGAGAATTTGGAGAACAACTTAGCCTATCATCTGTGATTGGTGTTACAATGATTGTATAGTTCCTTTTTCTCTGATATCTAGATTGAAATCAAGACATGGAATCATCATCATCTTCAACATTCAATCCATGTTCATTGAACTAGAGCAATCTGTCTGAGATATTTGTAAGTTCAATATCACATATTGACTCACATCAGCATGGCCATGCATTTCTTAGTCTCCCTTACCAAGTGTCTAGGATATCAAACTCATGTAGGAGGTACATTACTCATAGCCATCCTCATGTGTCATAGTGCACCCGAGCACCACCTTTATGGTAACACTTATTCAGGATCACGGTGGATGATGTCAAAGAAAATCGAATGACATGTGATGAGTGTAGTGATTTCAGGTTTAAGAACCACAATCACCACCATCACTATCATAAATGACTCTAACTACCAACTATGGTTTCCATGTGTCACTCACAAGGTGGGTTTGTTCTATACACCATTTTCTAACAAGTATCTATGTGCTTGGTTTGATATCACATATCATGACTAATGAGATTCTGTCATCAACCAACACACACTCTAGTCTTCAGAGTTATTGTTGTCTATCATCCTTCCACAATAACATTCGACTAGGGACACAACAATAATGCATATAATCTTGACATCCATATCATATCATTGTTCAGGTCCTCAACCCGAAGACATACATCATTGAATAATATAATTATTTAGACATATATTATGTTACATCATTATCTCATAACTGAATAATATAATTAATTAGAAGATTGCCTTTATTATTAATCAAATAATTTACAAGATATGCCATTATAATCATCATATGATTGGCTCCATGGGCATACATACCAACACAAATAACATTGTTGTGTGTATGGTTTTCCACATTCTATCCTATATTAGGAGGGAAACATCTAGTTCGGTCTTAAATTTAAGGAGAGGTGAATTCATTTGAGATAGTTGAACCTAGTGGACCAGACATGCACATCTGGGATGAAGTACGTGAGAATTTGGTGGGGAGGATCAACATCCATTGAGGCTCGTGGTGAATATTGGTAATGGTGAACAAAGGGTGTCTCATGGTGTTGTAGTTAGTCACCCATCTCTATAGTATTATCAATTATGGTATTACAATATAGTTTAGTGTCACTATCTATTTCAGGGAATCAAGACACTCACAATGTACCAAACACTAGATGGTGATGTAGATAGAAGGTAGGCCTAGGTACAAGGGATACATGCAAGAAACAGTTACCATGAATGCACTAGATAAATTCCAACAAGAACAATCACAAATGTCTGTTCAATGCATATCTTTGTGGCATAGTGTAAGAGAGAAGCATTCTAACACCACTAAGCTGAAAATTTGAGCAACCAAGCATGTATTATCCTAAAGGGAAAATGAATCTAATAAGGAACACAAAAGGGAAAAAATCCAGCAAATAATTATTCAACTTATAGGCAGTGATAAAAAATCTAAGAACACATAACTAGTGGGATAAAATATACAAGAAAAACTACCATCACAAGGTATGATGTACATCAACTAGAATAGCAAGTGACACTAAATACAAGAAATGATTAACTTTAAGTAAGGAAGGGTAACTACAAAAAGAAATGTTAAGAAAAAATATAAAGAAGCAAGAAATAACTAGTTAGTTGTAAAAACGTGAACAAAGAGGTTTGTATAAAACAAAAAAACAAGCATGCATTCATCTAGGAAATAAAGCACCTAGGCAAGTCAATGGTGGCCTCAAAATGTTTGGGATGTAAAAATATTTTAAAAGAGGGTAAACTAAACCAGAAGTCCCTAAAGTGAAAAAAAGTACGATGTAGCACTAAACTAACAACAAAAGGTATTACAAATATTGGAAACTAGTACAATGTAACTAAAAAAAGTCTGAACACATTATGTATTACAGTCTAAAAATTTAACAAATAAGAAAATAAAGATGGTATATGAAATGTGTAATTTCAAGTAACACTAATAAACACTCTTAGGTGATGAGTTGTTTTGAGGCAACTGGCGACTTGCATGGAAAGTTAGGGTTTGCGACAATTGGATGACAGTAATCCTGGGAGAACAAGATAGGGAACTATTCTATTAGGGGAGTATGGCATACATCTAGTGTATGAAGAACGAAGATCACAATCTCAAGGCTTTCCATTATGTGTGTGAAAACTAGAACCCTAAAGACATGGAGGTGGAAGTAACCAGGAACATAGAGGCAAACTTTCCATTTTTTGGTTGATCTGTAAATCAGGGAGAGGAAATGAAGGCAAGCTAGGATAGAGACATGAGAGAGAAAGCCTCCTACAAAGATGTAGTCAAAGGTCTAGAAGTAGATACGCATGGCTATATTCACATAGACGTGGAGAATTTGAACATTTAACTGAAACCAAAAGATATACTATCATTTATGATAGATGGAGTCCCTACTTTTGACATCAAGCAAGAACCCTTAGAAAACCTCCTAGACTGTGGAAATTCACAGTCATCGTCAAGCTTCTATCAAAAGTAATTGGCTTCTAGATGACGAGGGGCAAGATTCAGCTTTTATGGAAGCCAAACTGGGTTGTTTAATCGTATGAATTTGGATAATGAGTGATATCTTATCCAATTATAGAAAGAAGAAGCCTACTTAAGGGCCCTTACTGGAGGACTGTGGCCCCTCTTTAGCTCTTACCTACCGGTCCAAAGATGGGACTCTTGGTTTTTGCCAGAAAATCTACAACTAGAGAAAATGGGGTGTGGTAAGAATATCAAACGTTCCACTCCATATTTAGAATGTCCAATGCTTGAAGGAGGTGGGTAACACTATATCAAGGACAATTAAAGTAGATTTAAACACAATTATGTAGAGGAGAGGATGCTTTGTGAAAATCGCAATATAGTTTGAGTTAGAGAAACATTTAATGCCTACATTATTGATCCTGGGGAAGCGATATGTGGTTCAATATGAGAATATACCATTCATTTGTATAAATGCAGGAAAGCTCAAGGTGTAGAGAGGGACTTCCCAGTTAATTTGACAGAAAATGTACTACTTCATACCAATAAGGAGGGTCAAACATAGGCCAATTGCAATCATGCACAAAGGAGGGAGGGATTTATAGAAGGCATACATGCACAACCTATTCAAAGAAGAATAGAAGGTCAAATAGGGGTAAGGGAAGAAATTCGATAAACACTCAGAACCAGTTACAGGGATTAGAGGATACCAAAAATGAAGTTCATGACATTTCATATGGGGAAGAGATGCATGGGAAAACGAGATTGTAAGGAGGGGGGTTCGAGAGTGGATCCACTCTACTTAATTTGAGAAATGAACCATCTATTCCAAACACACTAGGAAGGTATGCTAGAATAGGGGTGAATTTTTCATTTCTCATATAGTGGTATACAAAAGACCAAGTATAACATCAGAATAATATTTCATGAATATATTCAATTTTACAAGATTACAGAAGAATCTCCCACTAAGGGGCTTACATGAAAGTACAACATTAGGATGTAAGTAGAGGGTCATCTAAACTAGACCAAGTCTATCTCCAATTATGAGTCATCTCCCTAAGCCAGGTCCATGTCTTCATATCATGTCCACCATGTCCTACACCTAGGTTCGGAAGCATACCCTAGAAGAGAAGATAATATGGAAATTATTAGCATACAAGCCGGTATGAGCATATTAATTAAGGTTATGAGCAACATAGGGAAAAAGGACATTAAATATTACAAGGCTTCCCATAGAAGAGGAAAAGTACCATCCAAGTGGGTATCAAGAGGATATGAATTGCAATAAAATGATAATCAGAAATAAGAGATTTATTGCCTTTAAACAATGACACAATAATGATATCACACTTCATAAGTAGTTGCATGGTGAGTAATAAGCAGACTAGCATATACTAAAAACTAGGTAGGAACCCATATATTCCAAACCAAGGGCAGGAGGACTAAAACCTCAGTGCCAAATAAATATAATATTTTGCGTGAGAACCAAAACATCAATGCATTGGTAGGAGAATTAAAACCTTAGTGCCCAAAATATAATATATCGCAAGAGGACTAAAACCTCAGTGCATTGGCAGGAGGATTGTAATTTCAATGCCCAAAATAAATTTGGTATCACTACCTCTAATTATGACTAGTCAATCACACATGCAAATAGGAGTGACAAGATAAAGTATAATTATTTTCAAATAGAGGACGAGATCTCCAACTGATATGAATGGGATCATAGGACCCATAAATAAGTTTTCAAACATTTCCACAATTAAGATACTTCACAGGGTCACAAAAGTACATAACTAAAAAATTAGGCTTTCATGAGAATAAGTTAAACAAGATAATATTTGAATCCAATAAGAATATCCAAAGAAATAATATGATCACTAGGTCAAAATCAACATTGAATTTTGAACATGAAATAAATACTCAGAAGAGAGAAATAATTTGTCCATAGGACCAAGAAAGAGATAAAAGGTAGGTGATTTCTCAATATGAAAAATAGTGATGCAACATACCTAGCATGAAGTTACATATGTCCAAGTTCAAGATGTAATTCCATCTCAGTCAATAAGCAACCTATTAAAGGCATATAGGCAATTAGGATTAGGTTTACGTAAATTGTATAAACCCTAAAAATCACCTTTTTATAATTAATTATAGGTTATGAAAACTATGTGATCTTGTAGATTATATTTTACTGAGTTCATAACATATTTTACTTTATTTTTATGACTTTTATATTCTTAGTTATGAATTCTCAAAAATTAAATGTTTAGGAAAATCCTTGGAAAAATATATATTTATTAATTTTGAGTTAGGTTGTGAAATTTATACTATCAAATAGAGAATAATTTTCCGAATCTAAAACATATTTTATTTTATTTTCTTGAGCTATCAATAATTGGTTACAAATTTTAGAAATAGTGATCAGTCGGGAAAATCCAAAAAATGCGTATATAAATTTATCTATTTTCAAACCATCTAACATTGCTCTACAACAAATGAGCAACTAGTTGGGGCCTACAACAAACATGATCCCAAGAAGAATTAGTGCAAAGAACAAATTACACCCATTAGGAAACCAAGACATAGAGAAGAAAAGGGTAACTCTATATAATCATAATAAATCTTGTTCTTATCCTTTACTTTTCCCTCACTTCTCAACTCGTGATTTAGAGTTTTCCATATATAGAGATCGTATTTAAGGTGAATCCAAGAATCCATTGGGGTCGAGTAAGCACAGAGCAATGCATCAGTTTCCCCATCCTTCGCCAAACTCTGGGAGCCCCAATATGGATTGCAAGTCAGCTAGAAGCTCAAAGAAAACTTGTTTCCAAGGCTTACCAGAGCAAGGAGCTCAAAAGCCTAATAAAAATGTAAAAGCAAGAAAAAGAAGATGCAAAACCATAGGTGATGATCTGCCAACGTTGACAAAACAAAATCCAGTGACATACCAAGTTGAATCGATGGATACCCAAATCTGGATTGTATTGATAGCAACAATAATGAGAAAGAGGGAAACCAACCTACTGATGATATTGGGGAAGTTGAGTGTGGATGAAGCATCTAGGTGTGACTAGTATCTGATCCAACTACTCATAGAGTCTCACAATAGTTAGACTCTTCTTGATAATTCTTAAGTTGAAGATAAAGACTGTCAAAATAGGGCAATGGCATCTGGGGGAAGTTGGCACCAAGACGATGGCCAAAAATGAATTTGAGCAAAGAGGCAAAGGTTTTGGCTTGATTTGTATAGGGGCCAATGACCAGAAGATGTGGGGAGAAGAAAAGGAAGGAGGAACAAAGAGGGAATAGGGGAAAATGGATGGCTAGTTGTGATCCTGGCGTAGATGCCCTAAAACCCTAGTAATTTATAATGTCATATTTAGAATCAGTAGAGAAAGAAACTGGAGGAAAGATCTCATAGGAAAAGTGGGGGGAAAGGAGAGAGCGAGGAAGAGAAAAGATCAGGAGTTTCCTGGTTACTGTGTGGAGAAAAAGGAAACCAAAAATAGGAATAAGAAAGTGAATCGGTGGTGCGTCCCCGCTAGTGGTGCTTTTACACCCCACCAGGTCGGAGCTCACGGGATATGGGATCTTATGATTTCGAAATTTGTAAGACCTACACTAACTACCTACGTCTACTAAGACACTAAGCCCGCAAGCACATGGGGTCGTATCATAGTATAGGTGAGGCGGAAAGTACAGGGTCGATCCATGGAGATAGAGGGGGAACTAGAGTTAGACGGTGCGAGCTACGTTCCTTTTGCGAAGCTTAGGGTTTTAGGGTTTTAAAAGGTTTTGGTTGTTGATTAAGCTAATAGAAAAAGTAAGAAATGCAAGATGGAAACTAAGTTATGGAAGAGAAATCAAATTAGTAAACTAAGTTAACAAACTAACTGAGAAAGAGCAAGAAGAGCTACACTACTCTAGCAAGGCAAGAAGCAAGAGCCTAAGTTAACACTAAAGAGCAAAACTAAGCAATTTACTAGATTAAGCAAAAGCGACTAAACTAGACTAGCATGAACAAGCAAGCAGAGCAGGATGGGTTTTAAGCAGTTGATTAGGGTAGGTGGGCCGTTTGAGGGATGTAACTTTGATATTAGTTGGGGGAGATCATTAAACATGCAAGGTTCTCATTTCATATCTAGATCACCAAACCAAACAGCAAGGACAATGCCATTAGAATATACCCTATACTACTAGTAGAAGACTAGGGTTAGGTGTAATTCTAATGGGATTAGCCAAATATAGCTTTCTAGGGTAAGTGATAGTGAGCAATTGAGGGTTGAGGGTAGAGATGGGAGTAGAGATGAGGGTATTTGACCTCATGCCACTAGCCACTCTAGCCTTTAGAAGGCCCTAGGCAATTGCATCACTCTCACTTACACTAGCTACTTAAATCCCACACCCACTTGTAGAAGGAGGAATGTGTATGTAGGAACAAAGGGGGCTAGCTATGGATCCACTAATTGGACATAGGATCCAATCCTAAGATTGCCACATACACTCCAATTCCTCCTAGAAGCTAAGTGTCATCAAACATCTCAAAGCAAGCAATCTATGTTATAAGCACAAACCACATGCAATAAAATAGGAAATGAGATTGAATCAAGAAGCAATCATCATAGATAGAATTTGAGTTCATTACAAGCAACTTTCCCCCAACATGGTATCAAAGTTACATTTTAACCCCAAACAGCCCACCACTAGGGTCTTGGCGCAGTAGCACGTACATTTTAGTCTTCATCGGCCACGGTTGTGGCAGTGGGCCACGATCATGGCAATCTGGGGGTGACAACCTGTAACTCTGGCCAAATAGATGCAATAATTCCCACGACCATGGCAGGGTGCCACATCCGTTCTCTCTTCTACTGACCACAATCGTGCTGATGGCCACAACCATGGTGTCTTCAATGGCCACGGCTGTGGGATTCTATGGAATTTCCCTATTGAACTTGGCACTTCATTGCTAATAAACGCACGACAGAGGCATAGTGCCCACGGCCGTGGTGAGGTTGGCCTCACTTAATTACACTTCAATCTTCGTCATTTTTGGATGTCTTTTCTTGGGGACGACTCTTGACCATTGGAGGTAGGTTGAGGGAGACTTTGGGGCCTTCTTTGGGTCCCTCCATGAGTGGGGGAACCCTAGAACTCCTTCTTTCTCTCTCTTCCATCTAAGCATGGGTCAAGTACCTGAAAAATAGTGCAAAGAACATCCATAAGCATATTTGCAATGATAACCATATTAGGGAAAAAGACTTGTAATCTAACATGTTTAGATGCAACTTAAGTACAAAATGGCACAGGATGGAGCCCTAAAATAGGGCTACATCACCACCCCCAAACTTAAAACATACTGGTCCTCAAGTATGCTCTAACTCAATCTCTCTATGAATTTTCCACAAACAAGAAATGACAAATGCAATGTAAAAAATGATTATTGTTGAATGGTATCAAAGATGACTGAGTGCATGCATTTCACCTCTGTCCTCTCCTACTTTCACAATCCAATCATGAAAAGAGCACAAAGCACATGAACTTCACATATAGCGCGTAGAATACACAAGTTATCCATATTTCTTTCATTAAGTTCCAGGTAAACCATTTCATGATAGTGTTAATCGAGGATGACTAGGAGTGTTGTTTCACATTCATGCATTCAGTCTTATATTTCAAATCATACCAGATGACCCACGTGGCTGCAAAAAAAGGCAAAATGAGCTAAGTTTGATGCTTCTTAGCTCAATGGGTATGAAAGTGGAAGAAAGGGTTGTGGTAAGATTTTTGGAGTGTTTTTACACACTCATATTTTCTTTATTTGAATGCTCTTAAACAGGAGCATCCTTTTATTTTGTTTTTGCCTTTCTTTTTCTTTTCTTTTCTTTCTTGCCCTTGGTGTAGATAGGGCAAATGGTGGATAGAGTGAAGCGGGGAGATAAAGATATGTCCACCCCAAACTTTTGGAGGTGGCCAAGGCTGATTATGTGCACTAGGGCATCTTTTTATGAGGCAGAGGGGTATGAGGATGGTGGAAGAAGAGTCGGGTCAAAGAGGGGTCATTGGTACGATTTTCCACATAAGACATCCTGCATGAAAGTTAATCCAATACTTCATCCTAGATGTCACACCACATGAATGAACAAGATGAAATTGATATATCAAACAAGTGATTCCACAAACACTAAGCGTTCAAAGCTTGCTCAAGTTCACAATTCAACCAAATCAATGACAATCATAAGAGAGGTGATGCACATGTAAAAAGTTAAACATTGATACCACTTAGCAATAAAGCATAACATTTCACTTGCATTAGTCAAAGGTCATCATTTTTACTCAAAACAGGAGAGATTGGGTCAAAACATACTTTTTAGACAAGAAATCTCAAATTTGGGCAAAATTGGCCAAAATGGTGCCAATTTGCACTAAATCACATATAAACTTACTTTAGGGGAATTTAAAGCATAAAGCAGCAAATCCTACTTAACATGCAAATGGAATTATCAAAAACTACATGAGAATGCAATGCATGATATGGAAAAGCAAAACAAGCAAAAATTTTGAAAAATTACATAAAAATGCAGAAATCAACTACATGCCATGCAATGAACAGTGCAATAACAATAAAACTAAACTCAATGGCATAGGTGATAACAAAATGACAAAATGAGAGATAGAGTGGTGCATACCGCCCTACCCACCCCAAACTTTAGAATCATGTTGTCCTCAACATGAAACTATATCTTAGGGGAGATAGGGGAAGTGTCATGGATGCGGTGGCTGGTCTGGCATCTATGGAGGATCTGGAGGAGGAGCTGAGGATGGGACTGAGCCTGATGGGGGATGTTGGTAATAGTGCCCCCAGTAGTCATCCTGGGGTGGAGGGTACGCCTGTGGATATCCAGCTATACCACCCCAAAAGTCTGCACCCCATTCAGGTTTTCTTATTGCTTGGGCATGTTGGTACTGGTACAAGTGGTTGATCTGATAGTACATCTATTGTTGATCTTACCACATGTACTGCTGGACAAGCTGCATGTCACTTTGGGTCTTCTGAATATTCTCAAGGTGTGCCTAGATTGTGGCCATGTCATAGGCATTTCCTAAGGGTGGCTGCAGCTGGGATGTCCCCTCATCCCTCCTTCTTGTTCTTTAGGGCTGCCTTTGTTCTGCATCTTCTTGCTCCTGCCCTTGCACATTAGATTCAGCAATGTCTTCATGTACGGCAGTGGCTCCCCTTGTATACGTCTCTCTTGGGTGTTCTTGCTGCCATGTCAAAAGTTTTTCTTTCAATCTAAAAAGAACTCCCAACGCGGATAGAAGAGGCACCGCGTGGTATGGCAGCTCAAGCTCGAAGTCTGACACACTAGTAGTAAGATAGATCATCTTCTTTTCCTTCATCTTTATAGTGTGCCAGCGCACCAAGTAGTTGAGGTCAACAAACTCTGCCTCAAGTGTGTCTTGTAACCCCGAGAAATCATATCCCAATGATAGTGCAATTGAAGTCACAAACCCCCCCCCCCATAACAAAGGGTTTTGAGCTCTTGTAGGGTATGGAATTCATATGATCAATTAAAAGAACGCCAAGGTCTAGGTACTTCTTGAGGTGCATCATTATCAAGACAAACATATCTTTTTGTGAAATGGAGCCTTGATTATCATACCTCCCCACAATTGTGTTTGCCAAGACCTTCTGCACATAGCGTATCATTGGGTTGCTTATGGCGGCTGTTTTTTATCTTCCTGCATCGTACATGCTGCTGCCTGTGATTGCCTCCCAGAAATAGGCATAATCAAGTTCTTTCTCCCTCTCTAACAAGCCATCATCCATTTTCACGGTTTCTTCAGGACTTGCAGCGAATATCCCATTCAACTCAGTGGATGTGAGGGTGTGCACATTGCCCATTATGGCAAACTTGATTGCGTCACAACCTCTCACTTTCGTCCTTTCGAGAGTGGTGAAGAATTCTCGGGTCAAGGCGACGTAGGTTGGTTGGGGTGTGAAAAGGATATCCCAAAAACCCTATTCTCTTTAAGTTTTCTTCCACTGCCTCCTTGATCCCTAGATCATCAATCACTTTCTGAGACTCGTACTTGGTGGCGACGACTCGCCTTGTCATGCACTCAGGGTAGATAAGATCAACCTTCTTTTACTTGTGTCCTCTACCATAGGAAACCCCCGTCGGTACTTTGCCCAAGGTCTTTTCTCTATCCGCCTCTAGCTGTGCCAGAACATCATCTCCTTCATGCTCAAGCTCTACCTCGTCCTCCTCACTGTCACCATAGTATTCCTCCATCATGTAGGATTGAGACCCCGAACTTGTATCCAAATTATACCAGTGGGCCGATTGCTCCTCATCTTGTTGTAGTTTCCGCGAGGGTTGCGGCTGCACACCACGCCTCGCCATCACCTGAGACGTCGAGTGGCGGGCTGGTGTAGGCTTCGGCGGGAGCCTGGACGAGGACGATGCCGCTTTAGATCTCTGGCTTCTTTTTGCGGCCTCCGGCTCGATCTCATCAATAAGGTGGTCCAAATCGACCCCCATTGATTCCTCATCTTCATCATCTTCACCCTCGTAGGTGGCGTCGGTGATGTGGTGGCTATCGGATGAGCAGGAGTGTGATCCGCTCACCGATTGTGAACGACGGAGGGAATGGTGGGCAAAGGTGGTAGGTGAAGGTGTGTGGGATGGCACAGATACATCAGAGGAGGCGTTTTTGAAACGTCGCCTCCCTCCGGTGAGGATGTTGGTTCCCTTGGTTATGGCCTTTCCAGTCTTTTTCATGGTGGAGGTGAGGTGATTTTCAGATTTTTATGTGGAGAGTGGTATGGATGTGGTTTTATGGGTGGAGTGGAAGGATAGTGATGTATGGATGGTGGAAAAGTGATTGGTTATTGATTTGGGCAAAAATGAAGGGTTTATGTGGAGGTTTTGTGGAGGGGGGTTGCTGGGCGGATTGGAGATGGATGAGGAGATGGAGATGCGGTTGGGAGAGAATAGGCAGTGGAAAAGGTAGAGGGATGGCTGGGGATCGATTTGGGATTGATTGGAGGCCGAAGGGAGGTGTTTTTGGGGGCTGGAGGTGGATATTGGAGGAGCACATGGTTGGTTTTTGCCGCCACGGTCATTTTCTGGAGATGGAAGATGAAGAAATGAGGGTGGGGTCGGTTTTGGACGTTTAAAACTTAATTTTTTTTGGCTGAACCGGGCTCGGCCACGGTCATGGCAGGTGGCCACAGTCGTGGCCAGGGTTGGGTAGCACGGCCGTGGCGGGTGCCATGGTTTTGTTGTCGATGAAGAACTCCTCAGTTTGACCTCGCCATGGTCGTGGCAGGATACCAATGTCGTGGTCATTTCTCTTCAACACGGTCGTGGCTGAAGCCACGGTCGTGGCGATTCTTGCAAACAACCTGTAACTTCGGCCAATTAGATGCATTCATTCCCACATTCGTGGTAGGTTGCCACGGTCATGGACGAATTTCTTTAACACGGTCGTGGTGAGGACTACAGTCGTGGGCAATCTCCTTCAACACGGTTGTGGTGTAGTACCACGGTCATGGTGATTCTTGCAAACAACATGTAACTTCGGCCAATTAGATGCAATAATTCCCACGGCCGTGGCCATGTGCCATGGTCGTGTTTGGCCACATGAGCCACGGTCGTGGTCGAGCTCCACGGCTGTGGTGTTGTTGTTCTTTCAGTTTTCCAAATTCAAAACTTGAACTTCAACTTCATTTGCTCTTTGGCCACAAATTTGACTTAATGGCCATGATTTACTTCGAAAACCCCCTCTCTCTATTGTACAACACCTGCACATCATCAAAACTCAAAAGAGAACTATAAAGCACAAGTGTGCGTATGTGTTTTTGTATAAAATAAAGATAAAGTATCAAAAGGAGGGTTCGAGAATCTCAAACCACGTGGGTTGCCTCCCACTAGCACTAAATTTAACGCCTTCAGCCAGGCTTATTGATTGTAGATCTCTGTCACTTCTTTGGAACCTTCAATAGATCCTTGTAGTAGATTCCTTTCTCATCCTCATCCAAGCACTCTTCTTCATCAGATTCTTCCTCTACAAACATAACAATATCAAAATCTTGATTGGCCTTGTCCGGGCCGACTTCAACAATAGATTTCAACCTTTTCCCATTGACGACAAATTCCTTTGCACCTTCTTTCTCACAAATGACCACAGCCCCTGATGGGTATACTTTCTTGACAAGATAGGGTCCTTCCCATCTAGATCAGAATTTTCTGGGAAAGAACTTCATTTTTGAGTTGTATAACCATACCCATTTTCCGGGCTCAAAGTCCTTCTTCCTAATCATCTTGTCATGGAGGAACTTTGTTCTCTCCTTGTAACTCTTTGACAACTTGTACGCCTCGTGGCACATTTCCTCTAGCTCATTGAGTTGGAATTTCCTTTTCATTGCTGCATTTTCACCATCAAAG
Source organism: Alisma plantago-aquatica (assembly GCA_963693085.1). Lineage (NCBI taxonomy): Eukaryota > Viridiplantae > Streptophyta > Magnoliopsida > Alismatales > Alismataceae > Alisma > Alisma plantago-aquatica. The sequence continues at coordinate 444,270,627 of OY856412.1, read as the reverse complement.
TTCATATTCTTCGAGGCCCACAACGCCTTATGTTGCATCTCTACCGGCAGGTGGCAACTTTTCCCGTAGACTAACTAGAATGGTGTGGTGCCAATTGGGGCTTTGAATGCCGTCCGATATGCCCATAAAGCCTCATTTAGACGGAGAGACCAATCCTTGCGGTCCGGTCTTACTATTTTCTCTAAAATGAGCTTTATTTCTCGATTGGACAACTCAACCTGGCCACTTGTTTGAGGATGATACGGAGTAGCTACTCTATGGTTCACTCCATGTTTCTTGAGCAATCCCTCAAATGTGCGGTGGATGAAGTGACTTCCCCCGTCACTTATCATGGCTCTTGGAAGTTCGAAACGACTGAAGATGTTTGATTTCACAAAATCACAAACCACCTTGTGGTCATTCATCCGAGTCGGAATAGCTTCTATCCATTTAGACACATAGTCAATGACAACTAAGATGTAGATATATCCAAATGAAGGAGGGAAAGGACCCATGAAATCAACTCGACATACATCAAATACCTCCACCACAAGAATGGGTGATAGAGGCATCATGTCTCTTTTGGAGATATTTCCCACCTTTTGGCATTTCAAGCAGCTCTTGTAGAATCTGTGTGAATCCTTGAACAATGAGGGCCAGTAAAAACCACATTGCAGTACCTTGGCAGCTGTGCGCTTTCCTCCAAAGTATCCTCCACATATCCCGGAATGGCACATGGATAGGATGTCTTGTTGTTCCACTTCCGGCATGCATCTTCTTACCAGCTGATTGGGGCAATACTTGAAAAGGTGAGGGTCATCCCATGCATAATTCTTCGCCATGGCAAATAGTCTTTTTCTCTCCTCCCTTGTCCACGTGCTAGGTATCCTCCCACTAGCCAAGAAATTGGCTATGTGTTGGTACCATGGCCCTTGAGAAGATAAGAGGAGGAAGAGTTGTTCATGCGGCATGGTTTCTTTGATTAACCTTATCTTGTCAAAAGGGTGATCAATCCAGGAGAGATGATCGGCTGCACCATTTTCTATGTCCACTATCTCTATATCAAACTCTTGCAGCAACAAAATCCATCTTATCAACCTCGGCTTTGAATCCTTCTTAGACATGAGATACTTTAACGCATCATGATCTGTGTAAATCACAACTCTATTTTGCAGAAGATAGGAATTGAATTTGTCTAGAGCAAAGATGACGGTGAGTAACTCTTTCTCAGTAGTGGTGTAATTTATTTGCGCTTCATCAAGAGTTTTACTCACGTAGTATACAACGTGAGGAATCCAACCAATCCTTTAACCCAGCACAACCCCCACTGGCATATTAGATGCATCAGTCATGATCTCAAATGGCAAAGAGAAGTCAGGGGGGCTGCATGATCGGAGTAGAAATTAGCTTCTCCTTCAAGTGATTAAAGGCTTCAATGCATTTGTCATCAAAGTGAAACTCGACATCTTTTTCAAGCATGTGGCACAACGGTCTTGAAATTTTGCTCAAGTCTTTAATAAAATGGCGGTAGAAACCAGCATGTCCCAAGAAAGATCGAACATGTCTTATGGTGGAAGGAATGGAGAGGGTAGAGATGAGGCCCACTTTGGCCTTGTCAACTTCAATCCCGTCTTTAGAGACTCGGTGTCCTATAACGATGCCTTCGAGCACCATGAAGTGGCTTTTCTCCCAAGATAGAACTAGTCGAACTTTCACGCATCTCTCGAGGATGGCAGCCAAGTGTAACAAGCATTCATCAAAAGTCTTTCCAAAAATTGAGAAATCATCCATGAACACTTCCAAGGACGAATCAAGCATATATGCGAAGATTGATGTAACACACCTCTGAAATGTGGACGGGGCATTACACAACCCGAATGGCATTCTCCGATAAGCAAATGTGCCACTCAGGCAGGTGAATGTTGTCTTCTCTTGATCGGCAGGGTGTACGACGATCTGAAAGTATCCAGAATACCCATCAAGGAAACAATAGAAACTCTGCCCAGCCAGTCTCTCTAGAATTTGATCAAGGAATGGGAGGGGATAGTGGTCTTTATTCATCTTATCATTGAGTTTTCGATAGTCCACACACATCCTCCACTTAGATTGTTCTCTCACTGGCATTAGTTCCCCATCGACATTTTCAGCAACTGTGATTCCACCCTTCTTGGGTACGACTTGGATGGGGCTCACCCAAGTGCTTTCAGAAATAGGGTAGATAATTCTGGAATCAAGCAATTTGACTACCTCTTGAGTCACCACTTCTTTCAATTTCATATTTAGTCACCTTTGCATTTGGCGAGTTGGCCTCGCGTCTTCTTCAAGATAGATTCGGTGCACATAGATGGAGGGATCAATACCCCTCAAATCAGCAATGGTCCATCTGATATCTTGGATGTTCTTCTTCGGAACCTTCATCAAAGCCTCCTCTTGTTCGGGTGAAAGTATGGATGAAATGATCACCGGGAGGGTGTCATTCATCCCTAGAAAAGCATACTTCAAACCTTCAGGAAGTGATTTCAGCTCAAGTGTGGGGGGCTCTTCAAGAGAGTTTTTCAATGGCTCAGAGATGGAAAGGAGGTCTTCACTTGCAGCCACCACGACTAGCTCACACTCTTCATCATCTTCCTTGTCATCCTCAGGAAACTCAACTATCGGATCTAATCCTCTACCTTGAGTGGTAGTTTGAATCCAAGAAGGTAGGCATTCTTCCACGATCTCATCTAGACACTCAACTAGATAGTAGTCTTCTTCTGTTGCACCTATCACTTCGGCCTTGGCTGAAGATTTAAAAATGTTCAACCGGATCTTCATGTGCATGAATGTCACATACATCGTACCAGTCCTCACATGTATGACCGCATCAGCTGTGGCCAGGAAGGGTCTCCCCAAGATGATAGGAACCCTCCTCGTGTCTTTCTCCATATCCAAGATGATAAAATCAGCAGGAAAGAAAGCATATGTCTCGTCATCTAGTCTCACGAGCACATCATCAATACGCCCTCTAGGCGTCTTTACCGACCTGTTAGCTAACTGCAAAGTGCAATGGGCCAGACCCAACTGTCCCATCCGTAATTCTACAAAAACGTCAGACGACATGAGGTTCACGATTGAGCCCAAGTCTAGGAGAGCTTGGTCTATGCGGTGCGCCCCGATGTAGCATGATATGATAAGAGCACCGGGATCCTTCCTATTTCTAGGAATGGTGTGCTGCAGAATCGAGCTCACTTGCTCGGTAAGCTTTACCTTCTTCGGGGTTCTCCCCGTAGTTCTTCTCTTGAAAGTACAAAGATCCTTCAAAAACTTAGCATATGAAGGAATTTGCTTGACTGCATCAAGCAAAGGGATATTGATCTTCACTTGTTTAAAAGTTTCCAGAATGTCCTCGGTATGCTTTTTCCTTCTTTTCTCGGCAGAAGGCTCCTTAAGAGCCTTGGGGAAAGGGGGAGTTGGGATCCCAAATGGTCCATCTCATCTGTATCATCGACTGGTATCACGGGAATCACGGTATCATCATTCAATATCTCGGTATCAACTATCGGAATCATGGTATCAATGCTGCCTGTTATCACGGTATCATCAATCTACATCTCAGCATCAACTTGCTCAGCCTTAGTATCATCTCTGCCAACAACTGTACCATGGGGGCTTTCCAAAGTCTTGCCACTCCTCAATGTAGTCACTGCCTTCACATGCTCATGGGTGGTAGGAGAGGGAGCTTGTGGAGGTGGTTGTGGCTGTTGGGGTGGTGGAGGCCTTTGGTGAGGGGAGTTGGGATTTTAAGGAATGAATTGGGGTTGTTGTTATTGTTGTAGTGGGGGGTGGTATTGCGGAGGTGGTTGTTGGTAGGTGTGAGGTGGAGGTGGAGCATATTGATAGTTGAGTGGTTCTTGAGGAGGTGGAGGAGCGTAGGGGTTTGGTGGGGCTTGGTAAGATGGTGGAACATAAGCACTCGAAGTGTTCCCTAGAAAAGCCCCATCATTGTTTGGATTTGGCATTGGTTGAGATGGAAGTATACCTTCTTCCCTTCTAGCCAAAGAGAGAGAAATCTGATCCAACCACTGCTCAAGACGGTTAATAGACTGCCCATGTGCATTGACATCTTTTTTTACTTCATCCAGGGTTCTTATCCTTCCTAGCACTTCCTCCTCAAATTTGGAGCTGTAGTGTGGCTTTTGCTGCCCCTATCCTTGCCCATCCTTGTTCAGTTGTTTCCAGGAGAAGTTCGGGTGGTTCCTCCACTCGGGAGTGTAGGAGTTGGACATTGGGCCTTGGTTGTTGCGGCCACCAAAGGAATGTAGAGCATTGACTTCCTCGTCTACATTATCAACCGCCATTTTGGGCTGGCTGGAAGAGCTACCCACTTGATTTTTCATCATCTGCATCATATCAGACATCATCTTCATCATATCGGGGTCGTTGGTATTGCGACTCGGAGCTGCGGAAGAAGGTGGATGAGCGTAGCTTCGATCACAATGCCCCCATTTTTTGGAAGCACGGTGGTAGGAATTTTCTGCGAGATGCTCAAACAACGGCTATGATTCCTCGGGCGGCTTTGCCATGAAAGTGCCCCCGCAGGAAGAGTCTACATTGTTTTGGCTTTGCTCTTCAAGCATGGTGTAGAAGGCTTGAGCAAGCTTCCACAGAGGAACCTCATGATGAGGGCAATCATAAAGTAGCTTTTGGAACCTCTCCCACGCCTCGTGGAAGGGCTCGTTCTCTTTCTAGGAAAACGACATGATGCACCTTCTCATATAAGATAACTTGGCAATGGGGAAGAACTTCTTGAGAAACTCATTCTTCACCTCATTCCACGTGACCAACTCTAGCTTCATCACATACCACTCCTTGGTGTTCTCCTTGAGGGAGAAAGGAAAGAGTGTCCTCCTGATTGAGTCGTCAGTGGCAGCTAGAGTGCGGAAGGTAGAACACGTTTCAAGGAACACGTCTATGTGGTGGTAGGGATTCTCGTTCTCCATACCGAAGTATGTAGGGAGAAGTCCCAGGAGTGTCGGCAGGATGGAGAACTGTTGACCTCGCATATGGTCAACCAGAGTGGAGATGGGGGAGTTGTAGTTCCCCGACGTGAAGTACTCGTGAAGCGGGCGATGTGGCGGTGGAGGTGGAGCATCCGGTGGTGGGTTGTTTTCAGCCATCTCGGCCTCTCGGTGTAGGTTGCGGCGAGCTTGACGCCTCTTTCTACCAATCTTGGGGTCGTATACCACCAAGTCGGTGCAAGTAGAATACGTGCTATGCATGCACAACTGTCACCTGCGCAAGACACAAATAATCAACAAGAAACCAAGTTAGCAAACCAAGATGCAAAAGTAACACAAAGAATAAATAATAGCAATGGTGAGGGCAAAAGGAAGGGCTAAGCTACACTATCTAACTAGGCCGAGCACCTCTATCCCCGACAATGGTGCCAGAAAGCTTGGTGCGTCCCCGCTAGTGGTTCTTTTACACCCTATGAGGTCGGAGCACACGGGATATGGAATCTTATGCTTTCAAAATTTGTAAGACCAACACTAACTACCTAAGTCTACTAAGACACTACGCTCGCAAGCGCACAGGGTCGTGTCGTAGTATAAATGAGGCGGAAAGTACATGGTCGATCCACGGAGATAGAGGGGGCACTAGAGTTAGACGGTGCGAGCTATGTTCCTTTTGCGGAGCTTAGGGTTTTAGGGTTTTAAAAGGTTTTGGTTGTTGATTAAGCTAATAGAACAAGTAAGAAATGCAAGATGGAAACTAAGCTATGGAAGAGCAAGCAAATTAGTAAACTAAGTTAACAAACTAACTAAGCAAGAGCAAGAAGAGCTACACTACTCTAGCAAGGCAAGAAGCAAGAGCCTAAGTTAACACTAAAGAGCAAAACTAAGCAATTAACTAGATTAAGCAAAAGCGACTAATCTAGACTAGCATGAACAAGCAAGCAGAGCAAGATGGGTTTTAAGCAGTTGATTAGGGTAGGTGGGCCGTTTAGGGGATGTAACTTTGATATTAGTTGGGGGAGATCATTAAACATACAAGGTCCTCATTTCATATCTAGATCACCAAACCAAACAACAAGGACAATGGCATTAGAATATACCCTATACTACTAATAGAAGACTAGGGTTAGGTGTAATTCTAATGGGATTAGCCAAATCTAGGTTTCTAGGGTAAGTGATAGTGAGCAATTGAGGGTTGAGGGTAGAGATGGGAGTAGAGATGAGGGTATTTGACCTCATGCCACTAGCCACTCTAGCCTTTAGAAGGCCCTAGGAAATTGCATCACTCTCACTTACACTAGCTACTTAAATCCCACACCCACTTGTAGAAGGAGGAATGTGTATGTAGGAACAAAGGGGGCTAGCTAGGGATCCACTAATTGGACCTAGGAGTCAATCCTAAGATTGCCACATACACTCCAATTCCTCCTAGAAGCTAAGTGTCATCAAACATCTCAAAGCAAGCAATCTATGTTATAAGCACAAACCACATGCAATAAAATAGGAAATGAGATTGAAGCAAGAAGTAATCATCATAGATAGAAATTGAGTTCATTACAAGCAACTTTCCCCCAACATGGTATCAAAGTTACATTTTAACCCCAAATAGCCCACCACTAGGGGCTTATCTACACATAGTCAAAGAAACTACAAAAGAAAGGGGAAGAAGAGGAAGAAACTCCATGAAGCTTGATGAAGTGGCCTTCTTCTTCACCTCCAAGTTGCTACAGACGACCTCCCTCCTCCAAGGGTACAGGGGAGCATGGAAATGTGGGGGTTTATGGATGGAAACCTAGGAAACTAGGATTCCATGGTGGAATGAGGGTGGAAATGGTGGATGATGAGACAAAATGCAAAGGGTTTGCACTCAAAGCTCAAGGAAGGGGAATGGAGCTTGGATCAGTTGTAGGGGCATCTTACCTAGTGCTATGGCCGCCACCCAGGTATATATAGGTGGTGGTGGAAGCACTAGGGTAAGTAGGGGCAGTTTAGGAAAAGTAGTGAAATGTAGGGTAGGGTTGGTGGACCACCATGACCGTGGTGGTGTGCCACGACCATGGTGAGGGTAGTAGGGAACGGTCATGGGGTGGTAGAACGGTCGTGGTATGGATGGAGTGGTGAAAAAGTGAATTGTGGTGGTGGCCACGGTCGTGGCGGGGTGCCACAGTCGTGGTGGGTTAGGGGCACCACGACCGTGTTGGGTAACACAGCTGTTTTGAAGGACGGAGAGGTGGTCGTGGCGCAACAGCACATGCATTTTAGTCTTCATCGGCCACGGTCGTGGCGATCTGGGGGTGACAACCTGTAACTCTGGCCAAATAGATGCAATAATTCCCACGACCGTGGTAGGGTGCCACTGTCGTTCTCTCTTCTACTGACCATGATTGTGCTGATGGCCACAATCGTGGTGTCTTCAATGGCCACAGTCGTGGCAGGTGGCCACGACTGTGGGATTATGTGGAATTTCCCTGTTGAACTTGGCACTTCATTGCTAATAAACGCACGACCGTGGCATAGTGCCCACGGCTGTGGTGAGGTTGGCCTCACTTAATTACACTTCAATCTTCGTCATTTTTGGATGTCTTTGCTTGGGGACGACTCTTGACCATTGGAGGTAGGTTAAGGGAGACTTTGGGGCCTTCTTTGGGTCCCTCCATAAATGGGGGAACCCTAGAACTCCTTCTTTCTCTCTCTTCCATCTAAGCATGGGTCAAGTACCTGAAAAATAGTACAAAGAACATCCATAAGCATATTTGCAATGATAACCATATTAGGGAAAAATACTTGTAATCTAACATGTTTAGATGCAACTTAAGTACAAAATGGCACACGATGGAGCCCTAAAATAGGGCTACATCAATCGGCCATTTAATTAGAATTTTACAGCTCATGTTATGTCTGTGTTTTTATAAAGTAGGAAAATAGTCGTGGCGAGTGAACAAACACTAAAATTTAGGGAAACAAAATTTGATTTAAATAACTGATATAAAAAATTATCATATATCTATTTTATTTCCTAGTTAATTTGGGGTATCAAACAAAGTGTAAATAACACCAAATTTAGTACCTAGATCAACTAGGACATAAGAATCCATTTTTGGCATCAGTTTGTACTTTTGGAGTTTTTAACATTTAGTTTATGATTTTTGACATCAAGTTATATTTTCCCTCCTTCATAAAACTAGCATAGATAATATTGTTTAATTAATGTGAAAGTTAACATATAGACTAATTTTAGTATGTAAAATCCGAATTTAGGAGATATTTGCACTTTTTTGAAGCCATTCAATAATCTATTTAATATTTTTGGCGTTATCTCAAATTTTCTTTTTTGATTTAAATTAGGATAGTTATTATTGTTCAAATAGTGTGAAACTTCGCAGCCAAGCTAAATGCGACCCAAAGATCACAATTTTTCCATTATATTTCACTTTTGAGATTTTCTTTTATGAATTATGGAACCATTAGAATTTTTGGCTCATTGACATCATATTCATAAAAATATTATATCTTCATTATCAACATTCACTTTATTGAATAATTTTATCTTCAATTCAATTCCAAAAGGATTTCCTTATATTATTATGAACAAATTTTCATATTTTACTTATTGAACATATTTAGTCTATTAATTCAATAAATATTTAGATATTAGTGCATTATCCATATTTGTGGACATGGAATCACAAATTGTTATTCCAATTCATGTGTTATGCAAATTATACCTCTTATGAAACGTATCTTAGCTATTACATAAATATTAGTTACCAAAGGAAGCACATGTGACATATTTCATGAATTAAATCACATGTTAGCACATATACATGTTATTATGTTAGTATACCACTTAATATTTTATATTTATTTTTACGCCTATATGTGTTATGGGTTATCATCAAGTTACTCATGTTATATACATTAACAATATTCATTAAGGTATAGCTTTATCTATTTTTTTCAAATCTAAAGAACCAAACATTGTAATCTCCTAATCATGGGAATAGGATAAGATCCTAGATTTTGGGACGTTTTAGGAAATACAGGGGGAATGGACTGGAGTTAGACAAAAAGAAGAACAAGAAATAATAGAAGATAGGTGGAAGACCCTAATCAGGAGGCTAATGTTGACAAGGAGGTGGGGATTGTTGGAAGAGAAAGGAGCTTACTGGTCGATGTTATTCACATAGGAAATACATGTAAGGATGCAATATCAAATCACTCAGTAGTGGTTCTAATAGGAGACGAAACCATATAGGAGAGTGTGAACAAGTACAACTCCTTCAAACATGGAGATTTCATGCGGTAATAGCAATACACGTGTCTCGCATGGAGGACCCTTGGGTAATATCAGAGTGGAGATTCACATAAGAAATTAGAAGGTGCACAATGTCATTGATAGTGGTCGGTTTGCCTCAAGGAAAAGGGAAAAGAAGACACATACCCAAGAACTAGAAGAGGAATCTTCAGTAGGGAAGGAAACACCCAACCCGGAAAATAATGATTGTATTAGTATGGAACACTCAGGTTATCTATCACTCAGATACATAAAACATGGTGAAGGAGCTTGTAGCTAAGTATATAGTATTTATTTAGCCAATGTTCGAACCTCAAACAAGTGCTAGCTGATTCATAAAGAACCTGGGTTTCTCCAGCTCACACAGAGTTGAAGCCTTGGGTTTCTTGGGAGGAGTATGGTTATTTTGGAAGGGAGGTTTCCATCAAGTAGATGTAGTCTTAAGCTACAGATAGTTCATACACTACAAGGTGGACAATCAGAGGTTCCTTACTGTAATTTATGGAAGCACATTGAGACATGAAATAAAACTATCGTGGAATTAGCTATGAAATCTCTCTCAAAATATGATGTTGCCATGGTTGGTAGTGGGTGATTTTAATGCATACATACACCTGAAGGAGAAAATGGGAGGGAAAAGGACAAACTCTTGGAGTTGCAATGATTTTTCTGAGGCATTGGTGGAATGTGGATTTATTGAACTCAATATGAGTGGACCCACAATGGCATCCAACATAGGCTTATTACAAATTAAGTTGGATAGAGCTCTAGGAAATCAGCATTGGATCAATCAGAAAGACACATACAAAGTCAAAGTAGTGGAAAGGGGTATGTTATATCATTCCCCGATATTGATCACCCGAGAATAAGAGAAGGGAAGGAAGGAACCAAGAATGAGAACATGGGCAGGAAATGGATTCATTTGGAAGAGTAGTAAAGGAGGAATGGAAGATGGGCACAATTTTGGTTAGTCAGCTCAACTTCTCCTAAAGAAGGCGAAAAAGTGGGACAAGAAGGAAAGGGAAAATGCAATTAAGAAGAAAAGGCCAATTCAGATTTGGCTATTACTAGCCTACCAACAACTTGTGTGCAACTATGAGCCTAATTTGGAGAATCGGATTATTGACATAAAGAATGAACTCAAAGAGGATCTACACATTGAATAAATTCAATGACATCAAAAAGCCCATTGTGACTAGTTGAAGTTGGGTGATGGTAAACATGAAGTTTTTTACTCTTTTGTTAAGGCAAGAAAACACCAATATAAAATATGCAGAATATGAAATGGAGAGGCATGTTGGATCAAGAATTGGGAGGAGAAAAAGGCTTATGTCAAGGGGTTCTATGAATAGTTATTTAGTGACAATGCACTAGGGTCCAGAATTCAAGCTAGTACAAAATATCTGGGAGAATTCCCTATACTAGAAACATGCCAAAAATACTTCATGGGAAGGAAGCCGGAGGAGGAGAAAATCAGAATGTGTCTCAAGGATATGTCGCCACTCAAAGCTCCAAGCCCCAATGGGGTGGATGCAAAATTTATGGGGCAAAACTAGAACATTTTTAAGGGATCTATAATAGAATTTATCCAGTGTTTGTTTGAGGGAGGTAGGTTGGAGGAAGGGGTCACTGATTCAACCATTATGTTGATTCCAAAAATCCAGCAATCAGATAGTGACCTAAGAGTAATATTCTTGAACCATGTCCATGTCAAGCTACTTTCAAAAGTCATGGTAGCATGGATCAAACCTTACCTAAATGAGTGGATTTCACCAAACCAAATCAACTTCATTATGGGAAGGGGAATCACAGACTATTCCTTGCTAGTCTAGGAGATAGTTCATTCGATGGAGACCTAAGAAATAAGGAATCACACAATGTCATTCAAACTGGATTTTTATAAAGCTTATGATAGGATGAGCTAGGAATTCATATGACATACTATAAGCATGATGGTTTTTCCTACTAACCTTATTTCCATCATCATGCATGTAATAACCACAAACCACTTTTCAATACTATGATGTGGAGAGGCCCTTGAAAAGTTCAAACCATCCATACGATGAAATAAGGTGATCCGTTATCACCTTACATTTTCATGCTATGTGTGGAGTGATTAAGTCAAGTCATAGCAGTGGAAGTGGATGAAGGAAGGTGGAAACAAGCTATGTTCAATGGGGTAAAACTATGCTAAAGTGTAAATGACAATTTGAGAAAGCCTCAGGATAGAGCTCTCTAAGGAGAATTTGAGCATATTATTCTCTAAAAACACACCTCTTGGAATCAAGAGACGGATATGCAAGGTGACTGGAATACATAAGACTGAGAATGTTAGGTAACATGTGGGGATTCAAATAATATATGATAGGAAGTCTAAACACTTGTACGATGGTTTGGTGAGAAATTTGAGTAGGAAAGTCAATGGTTGGACATATATCATGCTCTCTATGGCTGGTAGAATCACTCTGGCAAGATCAATCGTGAAATCCTCAACAACATACGTTATGCAATTAGTCAAGTTAGCTTGCTCAGTTTGTGATAGGATAGACCAGTTGATACCCAACTTTATATGGAGTAGAAAAGGGGAGAAAGCTAAAACTAACCTAGTGGCCTAGGAGTGGGTGGTGGATAGCCTAGGGAAGGGTTCCTAGATGTGCTTTCAGCTAAAGAATACAATAAGACATTAATAAATAAGGTGAACTAGGATTTCATTAATAAGATGAACATTGGTTGGAGGACTCTCATGGAGTCTAAATATGTGAATTAGGATGGCTATAGGAATAGGGAATCAGACATTTGGAGATGCATCAACAAGTAGTTGTAGGTAGTTTGTGAGAACTCAAGTAGGGTGGTAGTGATTGGCAACCTAACCAATGTGTGGCATAATAAATGGGTGGGGATGAGAACGGAACATGCGTCGTTACAAGGAAAAACCATTCCAAGTGAGCTTGATGATATAAAAGTCACCTCATCTTTCATGGTTGAAGGTTAATGGGATATGGAGTTCCTCGACTATTGGTTTAAGGAAAAGACAATATATGTTATCATAAGCATGGTGCCTCCCCATATGAAATATGGAGAAGATGGTTTCAGATGGAACCTGTAGAAACATGGGATATTTACTACCAAAACAACATGTCAAATGTTGATGGTGGGAAAAGAGTGTACCTCTGAGGAAGAATGGTAGTGTGTATGGCATAATTTCTTGTATGAAAGAGAGAAGTGTTTTCTATGGTATTTCAAACACGACAGATTGATGAAAAATCATATGTGATGGGTGAAGAAGATAATGGATATCCCTTCATGTGATAGGTGTGGTACACATGATGAAATAGGATAACATGTGATATGGGACTTCTTGTTTAGCAGGGCAATCTGGGAGAGTATGGACATGTGACACACCGCCATACTAAACGAGATTAATCAAAACCCAAAACATGATCAACTGCTAAACTAACCACATAGAAAGAAAAGATGGTAAATTCAAACTGATTTAAACATCACTAATAAGCTCAGAAGCATTTACATATAAGTCTAGAAACTTGCATATAAGCACATACCATATCAGTATTTACATATCTATCAAGTGGTCTCAGCTACAACAAGGTTACAAAAGATGTTGTTCCACATATACATGTCATAAACAAACATTAACATACTGCCAAAAACTCAAGTTGATATACATGTAATCTACAAAACATCCCCTTCTTAGATCTGAGGGTACAGGGATGACTCTAGGACACGACTAACTACTAGCCAACTTTTGGCTCCTACTACTCTCCAAGATGCTCTTCTTAACCACCACACACCTAACCATGTTGCTAAGGACCACCTAAAAAGATGTGGTGACCCATGAGGTGAGACCCATGTCCCAATGAGAGATATAAATCTCAACAACAATTATTGATTACAACAGGTTATGTTATTTTAAATAAGCTAAACATGTTAAACAGATTAACATGTTAAGTAATTAAACTAGATTAAACATGATTAGTGTAGCATATAAATAAACATGTAAAGCTATCACTTTCTACATAGTTAATTTCTCTTACCGCAAAGCATGATTAACTCACATTACTAGAACAAGGAAAGGATAAACAACCAATGTGAGTCGTGTTTATCCCTAAACATATATAATACACGATTGGATTATGTCTTTTATTAAGACCTGAGGAGTTTGAGGTTTACCATGCAAGCTCCAATTGACCACTGCTAAGTTGAAAGCAGTTCCATACACAATCTAGGAGAGCCAGAATCCTAAGATCTCATCCACCCTCAGTCTGTACGAGTCTACGTCAGTGACACATAAGGGCCAAGCTACAAAACAGCCTAGTCTACCCTTTGTATATAGGTCACCACACTAGTGAAACATTCTAGTCCTCCCTTGAAAAGGACATGGTACTATTGAATAGGGTACACAAACCCTATAATCTGAGGTTCAGCCACATCTGTCCTCAATCACCTCACATATACCAATGTTTGAGATATGACCATAGTCGTTCTCCTACTGAGGCATGACCACAACCATCCTCCATATCCTTGGGATCAGGATGAAAAGGATACACAATCTCTTACACCCTACATACTCAACACTATACACTCTGAGATTCACTTAGGAATACTCATTTCCCCATCCAACAAGTCGTAACACTGGAATGGTTCTATGACATAGGGTACTACATGATTGGGGTTTCACTTTATTAGTTAATACCAATTTAGTGAATTAAGGTTGTATCAAACAAGTGGACATTCAAACCCTCATTCATTTCTAGAAATCATAGGTATATAATAACTCCATAATATATAAAACATATGATCACAATACCACATGATAAATGATTTAATTGCCATTCATAAGACCATACTTGTCATCATACTATCACATGATACAAATCCTTGTCACATCATGAGGAAGATCACACCTCCATTGGGGCTCAAACCATGACCAAGGGTCACTAAGGCCATCACATCATTCCCTGTAAGAATATCATTCTATTTCCATACCTTGTAACAAGGCTCAACAAACCATTACCATATATGTGACATATAACTTTAGCATAACATTGCAATTAAGAGGTTTATGATGTTCATATAACAGAATATTAAGGTTACAACCACATTGAGAGAGTATGTGATCATCATGCTAATCACACAAAGAAACTAAGTATAACTAACCATCATCACCTATTTGTACTAGGGTTAGGTGTAACAAGATAAACTGGATAAGTGTTACACATCAGCTCATTATGGTGACTTTAGTTTACATTCATACAAGGGAAAAGGTAAAACTACAAAGTTATGGGCATAGAACCAACAATTCTACATCATCAAAACCAGACCATCAAATTATGGGCTTCAACCAAGACCATCAGATGTTGGATAAACAACCATATGATGCAATACAAGTAAAACCTTGAACCATTCATCTAGGAAAACCATCGAGTTATAACCTAGAAGTATCACCAAATATGACCTAGTAAAGACATCAATTGTAAACAAGGGATACACCATTGGTTGTGTCATTCAGTGCCACCATTGGTTGTGGCATCCATTACCACCATCATTTGTGGAAGATCAGCTAAAGAGTCAAAAGATCCATCGAGTGTTAAACCAGAGAAGCCATTGGTTGATGACCCTGTGAGACCATCGAGTGTGGACCCCAGTGAAGCCATCAGTTGTTGTCAATAGGTGGAAGAACATATCCAAAACCCAAGTGAAACCATAAGGAGGGAAACCCTCAAATGAAATTACCACAAGTGTGCATGAAAACCATCATTTGAGGGGAACCAAACCATTGGGTTACAAAGCAAGGAGGAAAATCATCCCAAAAACCCTAAGTCGTGACCATCATTGGAGAGAAAAAGCCATAATTTCTGACATGAAAGAAAGGTCTAGAGCTTCCCATACCAAGTACGGTTCATACACAATGCTTAGGGTCCATCCAAGAAGATAAACTACTAAAAAATAATCACTTATGCATGATCCCTAGGCAAAGATACTACCTTTCCACTTAAAACATCATTTTAGAGCAAGATCTAGTGCATGCAACCAAGGAGTAAGCAATAAACGTGGAGGAAGTTATATAAATAGCCTATAGGGTGAAGATGAAGCTCCAAACAACAAGGCATATCGAGGAAGATATAAGTAAACCCTAGCTTGAGCACTCCACTCGGCCAAGCTAGCTCCTTCTCCAAAGAGGAAGCAAAACCCTAGGTCAAGAAATAAACAAAGAGGTGTTCTTCAAGCTCTAGCACAAGCTATACCATGGAACACCATGGGTAAGACCAAGAAGAAGAGAGGAGAAGTTAAGAAAGCAAGGAAACTGAAATAAAGGAGGGAGAGATTACTTGCTTAGGTCAAGGACAAGCTAAGGAAGCTTCACCAGCTCAAAGAGAGAGTAGATTTGAACCCTTGGTGCAAATGCAAGCTGGATCGGCCACCTTCATCTACCTTGAGATCCCTCTCTCTGCCAAGTAAAAAGGGAGACAAGATATAAATAGCAAGGAAGACCAAGAGGGGTCCAAATGGTTTGCTTTCATGGAACAGGGAAGATTTATAAAGCTATGGGTGAGAAAGAAGAGAAGGTTAATGTGTCCTACCATGCTTGTCATGTGTCCATGGCCTAAAGCATCATGTCCATGAAAAGTAGTAGGTCCATCAGTTGTGGGAGCTATGGGATCCATCTATTCTTGACTCCCAGGCCAACCATCGACATACAAAAAAGGAAATCCATCAGATGTTGATCATTTCGTCACAAGGGTGAAAAACCCTAGCTCCACCATCAATTTGCACCTCCAGTTGGTGAACCATCGATCCAAGGAGATTCTAGAGAGGAAACCATTAACCCTCACACTTCAAGGGGGAAACCATCAAATCCCAACACCATCAGATCCCAACTCACAAGGAGAACCATCACATTCCACCATTCTAGGTAGCTCATCCATGAGAGGGAAACCCTAACTCAACCCTAGATAGGTGTCACCATCAAACCAAGGTGAAACTAAGCACCTTAAGGAATTACTTTATCAAGAATGATATAAAAACATGTGAGGAACAACAAGCATGTGAAAAACTGCAAGAAAAACCTTAGCAATGGGTAAATTGCATAAAAGTCCAAAATAAACATATAATTGCATAACTTGCTCAAACAGTGTCCAAATTGGACCAAACTAGAAACTTAAACTTGTCACATGATATCAAAGAACATATTAGGGGTATATTAAGGTTTTAAGAATCTAATTATGATAATTAAGCATGTTCAACCAAAAAACAAGGTCATGGGTCTTACAACTATAAACCCCTAACCGGGATTTTGCCCCCAAAATCCTATGCAAACAAGGACAAGTACATCCTTCACATCTCATCCTCTAACTCCCATGTGACCTTCATGGAATGGTGATGACACAAAACCTACACTAGGACTATATCCTTCTTCTTTAGTTTCTTCACTCTCCTATCCAGGATCAACACAGGACCCTCCTCATAAGAAACATCCTCCTCCAACTCAACCTCTATTGGTTGCACCTGGTCTATATCAGGGTGGCACTTCCTCATCATGGAGACATGAAAGACATTGTGCAACCTATGCAACTCTGGAGGTAGCTCTAACATGTATTCCACCTTTCCAACACGTACCAAGATAGGGTATGGTCCCATAAACCTAGGATCCAACTTACCCTTCTTACTAAACCTCATCACAACTTTCCAAGGGGAAACCTTAAGGTATACATAGTCCCCAACTTGGAACTCTAACGGTCTGTGATGGTTATCAGCATATGACTTCTGTCTATCTTGGGCTGCTTCAACTATTGTTATATCACCTTGATTTCCTCTATAGTCGGTTGCACTAGCTCAAGACCCAAAAGTTGATACTCACCTATCTTGTACCAACATAGGGGTGACCGATAATGCCTCCCATACAAAGCCTCATAAGGTGCCATTACTTCTCTTATAGTTTTTTTTGTAGGAAAACTCAATCAAACTCAGATGGATGTCCCAACTGCCAAGAAATTCTAACATGTATTCCACCTTTCCAACACGTACCAAGATAGGGTATGGTCCCATAAACCTAGGAGCCAACTTACCCTTCTTACTAAACCTCATCACAACTTTCCAAGGGGAAACCTTAAGGTATACATAGTCCCCAACTTGGAACTCCAACGGTCTGTGATGGTTATCAGCATATGACTTCTGTCTGTCTTGGGCTGCTTCAACTGTTGTTATATCACCTTGATTTCCTCTATAGTCGGTTGTACTAGCTCAAGACCCAAAAGTTGATACTCACCTGTCTCGTACCAACATAGGGATGACCGATAATGCCTCCCATACAAAGCCTCATAAGGTGCCATTACTTCTCTTATAGTTTTTGTTGTAGGAAAACTCAATCAAACTCAGATGGATGTCCCAACTTCCAAGAAATTGCAGAACACAAGCCTCTAAAAGATCCTTTAAGGTCAAATGGTCCTCTCAGACTGGCAATCTATCTACAGGTGGAAAGTGGTACTAAACCCAAGTTGTACCACCAAAGTTGTATCTAGACGTTCCCAAAACTAACTTGTAAACTATGGACCTCTATCAGATACTATTGTAACTATGATACCATGCTAGGACTATCTCATCAACATAAATGTGTGCCAACTTCTCTATTGTATATGTCATCTTGATAGGAAGAAAGTGAGCTGACTTGGTCAACCTATCAACTATCACCCGTATGGAATCATGGCCTTTGGCTGTCCTAGGAAGACCAACCACAAAGTCCTTGGTGATATTATCCCACTTCCACTACAATATTGGCAGCGGTTGTAACGTCCCAACAAGCTTCTTATGTTCAGCCTTGACTTGTTGACAAACTAGACATTTAGCGACAAATTGTGCCACATTACATTGCAGACCTGGCCACCAATACATATCCTTCATATTATGGTACATTTGGTACTTCTAGGATGCATCACGTACATCAAGGAATGAGATTCCTCAAGCACCATCTTCCTTAGACCATAAACATCTAGAACCATTGTCTTGTTATGAAAGCATACTATCCCATCCTCTGACACATGGAAACTATCATACTTTTTGGTTCCAACCTCTAATGTGATATTCTATATCATGAAACCACTCTTTTAAGTGTCTCTAATATGCAGCATCAAGGTAGGCTTCACCCATAGATGTGCCAACAATCATGCCAACAAGGATACCTCCAACTTCACGTTCATCTAGCGAAGCAATACTAGCATGTCCCACTTGTGAAACACCACAAAGTGTAAGTGTGGCTTGTCTGTAGATGATGGTGAAGATGACTTCCTTCTCAGTGCATCAACCACCACATTTTCCTTCCCTGGATGGTAGTCTATCATGCAATCATAATCCTTGATCAACTCCATCCATCTCCTCTGCCTCTTATTCAGCTCCTATTTTGAGAAGATATATTGAAGGTTCTTGTAGTCACTGAAGATCTGACACTTCTCTCCATACTTTTAGTGCCTCTATATCTTTAGGGCATGAAGCACATTGTCTTTCCCCAAGTCATGTGTCATGTAGTTCTCCTCATATTTCTTAAGTTGTCACAAAGTAAAAGAAATCATGTTCTTGTCCTGCATTAGCACACATCCCAAGCCATTCTTTGAAGCATCACAAAAGATGATGTAACCTTTCCCTTGCTCTGGAAACACTAACACTGGAGTACTGGTCAACTTCTCCTTCAACAACTGGAAAGAAGGTTGACACTTGTCATCCCAGCTAAAAGGAACACCTTTCCTGGTCAACTCAGTTAGGGGTAATGCTACAACACTGAAATTCTTGATGAATCTCTGTAGTAGCCTGCCAAAACTAGGAAGCTTCAGACTTTTGTCAATGTCTTAGGTTTCTCCCATTCCAACACTAACTGTACCTTCTTCGGGTCTATGCAAATATCCTTAGTGGATATGACATGCCCCAGAAAAGATACCTCGGTCAACCAAAACTCACACTTACTGAACTTAGCATACAACTTGTGCTTCGACAACAACATCAATACCTAGCTTAGATGCTACTCATGCTGTCATTTGTCCTTGGAGCATATCAAGATATCATCGATGAACACAACCATGAATTGATCCATATACAACATGAACACCCTATTCATCAGATCAATAAAAGTTGAGGGTGCCTTGGTCAATCCAAATGGCATATCCACGAACTCATAATGACCATACCTAGTCCTAAAATCTATCTTAGCTATGTCATCTATCTTGATCCTCACCTACTGATAACCTAACCTCAAATCTATCTTGGAGAACATTGTAGCACCTCGCAACTGATCAAACACATCATCAATCATGAGTAACAGATACTTGTTCTTTGTTGTGACCTTGTTCAACTATCGATAATCTATGCAAAGCCTCATAGAACTGTCCTTCTTCTTCACAAACATCATGGGAGCACCCCAAGGGGAAGTGCTCGGTCTAAAACACTTCTCTAATAGCTCTTGCAACTATTTATTCAACTCTCACATCTCTGTTGGTGCCATCCTGTAAGGTGCTTGTGCTGTGGGATGTGTTCCAGGAACAAGATTGATCTCAAAATCAATCTCTCAAGGAGGAAGAACATTAGGGAACTCCTCTAGAAACACATCCTCAAATTCATGCACTATGCATATCTCCTGGATACCAGGACCCCTCATCTTTGTATCCACAACATGTGACAGGAAAGCCTCACACCCCTGAAACTGAGCCAACCTCTTCTTAGCATTGGATTCGTGCTTCTCGATAGCAGACCTCTCAATCCTCCTCACCAACTCCACAAAGGCAGAGAGCCTCTCTCTATTATCTAAAGTTGATGTTGTAGTGGAGAACTCTATGCTCAAACCCATCTCAAATGTATGGATTATCTCCTCTGTTGCTTCCATACAAGGATATAACCTCAAAAGCTCCATACGCATTGCCTCATACTTATTGATGGACATCAAACCCCAACACAACTTCTCAAACTACACTATCTTCTCATCTAGATGCGTCTCAGGGAAGTAAAGGCTCACAAACTCTGGATGAAACTCTTCCCAACCTATTACAACTCCTAGTCTCTTCTCCTCTTATATGGCCCACCAGTGGCCAACACTGCCCTTCAACAGGTAAATGGTGTGCTTCACCTTATCTTCTTCTGGGATGTTAAGGATCTTGAATGCCTTCTCGATCTCGGTTAACCACATATCAACATCTTTCGGGTCCTCTATACCCACGTACTCGATAGCTCCAATGTGTCTCAAGCTCTGAAACATCTTCCCAAAACCTTGAGATTCCATATTAGGGATAACTTCCCTAGTTTGTGGTATGAGTGCTCTATCTGCTAAATGTGTAATTGTTTCCATGAGCTCTCCAAGCATGGACTGTAAAAGCTAGATTTTCCATGAATGTAGGGTCAAACTGAGGCACCACGGGCTGCTCCGACCCCATCGTAGGCACTCTCTCATCACGTGCCTGCCTCCTACCGCCACCTCCTGGCACAATGTAGCTACTCTTCGAATGCTCTTCACGTGCTCCATACATATCTACATAAGCAGAAGCTATGATTAGATATGTTGAATTATGTTAAGAACAAACACAAAACCTAAGTCCTATGTCCCTATAGACTTAGCAAACCTAATTCTCTAATACCAATCAAACCGTGACACATTGCACTGTAAACTAGATTACTCAAAACCCAAAACACGATCAACTTCTAAACAAACCACATAGCTAGAAAAGAGGGTAAATTAAAATTGATTTAAAAATCACTAAAAAGTTTATAAACATTTACATATAAGTCTATCAACCTGCATATCAGTGCAAACCACACTGGGTAATTACATACCTATCCAGTGGTCTCAGCCACAACAAGGTTATAAAAGATGTCATTCCACATATACACACCATATACAAACATCAACATACTACCAAAAACTTGAGTTGGTATACGTATCATCTACAAAGCATCCTTTATATATACCTAAAAGTACATGGATGACTCGAGGACATGACTAATTACTAACCAAACTTCTGCTCCTACTACTCTCCAAGCTTCTCTTCTTCACTACCACAAACCTGACCACGTCACTGATGACCACCTAAAAATATGTGGTGTCCCCCGAGGTGAGACCCATTCCCAATGAGAGATATAACTCTCAACAACGGTTATTGATTACAATATGTTATGTTATTTTAAATAAGTTAAATAGGTTAAGCATATTAAGCATGTTAAGTAACTAAAAAACTTTAACATGATTAGTATAGTATGTAAAGATACATGTAAAGCTATTACTTTCTACAGAATTAATTTCTCTTACCGAAAAGCATGATTAGCCCACATTACTGGAACAAGGCAAGGGTAAATAACCAATGTGAGTTGTGTTTATACCAAAATAGATATACGACAAAGTTAGATTATGTCTTTTATTAAGACCTGGGGAGTTTGAGGTTTACCATGCAAGCTCCAACTGACCACTACTAAGTTGAAATTAGTTCCATGCACGATCTAGGAGAGACAAAATCCTATGATCTCATCCACTCTCGATCAATACAAGTCTCTGTCAGTGACACATAAGGTCAAGCTACAAAACAGCTTAGTCCGCCCTTGGCATATAGGTCATGACACTAGTGAAACGACTTAGTCTGCCCTTGAAATGGTCACAATACTAGTGAATAGGGTATACAAACCCTATCATCTGAGGTAGAACCACATATGCATTCAATCACCTCACATATACTAAAGTTTGATATACGACCACAGTCATTTTCATGTCGAGGCATGATCACAGCCATCCTCCATAGCCTTGGGATCAGGATGACAAGGACACACAATCTCTTGCACCCCGCATACTCAATAATATGCACTCCAAGCTTCCCTTAGGAATACTCATTTCCTCATCCAGAAAGTCCTGACACTGGAATGGTTCTACGGCACATGGCACTACATGATTAGGGTTTCACTGTATTAGTTAATATAAATTATGTAAGGCCCCTAACCTTGCTTAAAGTGTTAAACATGTTTAATTACCATAATTTAATGCTTATAACCTTAATCTAACCCTTTTGGATTCTTTGGGATCATAATACAAGCTTGATTTTCAAATTTGGTCTGATTTGGACACTGTTTGAGCAAGTTATGCGATTTTATGTACATTTTGGACTTTTCTATAATTTACCCAAATGGAGGCTTTTCTTGCAATTTTTCACATGCATTATGTTCCTCATATGTTTCTTTATTATTCTTGAGCGTTTTGATCCATGGGGGTGCTCAATTGTACCTTGGATTGGAGGTGATTCCTTTCTATGATGAATTAGGGTTTACCCCCCAATGGATGAGCCACCTTCAAGGCTAACAACCGGTGGTTCCACTGGTTTGATCAACATATGATGTTCACTAACCTATGAAACATGTGGTGGTCATCACTATAAGGCTCTAGGTTGATGGTTCTTGCTGGTTTGGTTCACTTGAACTGACGGTTCACTTAAAAGGATGATCAATCGATGGTTCAACCACCTATTGACCTAGATATGAACAAACAATGGTCACCATCCCTCAAAAGCCAGTGTTGAACCTGATAGGTCATCAACCGATGGCCTAGAATTTTTGAACATCCAGTGGACCTGCTTCTTGCTTGTCCATGGAAGTTCTAAGCCATGGACACATGGAGAGCTGCTTAGACGCCTCGTGCTTCTTGTCTTCCTTATCTTCAAGCTTTATATACCTATCCTTAAGTTCCCAAAACAAAATTTTGGTCTCTATCACTTCCCTCCTTCTTAGATCCTCATACGTTATCTAATTTATGGTGGAGGAGATGCCCAAGGTTGAAGAAGGTGACCAACCTTCTTATTGGAGCACGTAAAGCTTTGATCTACCCATTTCTAGGGTTTGTGAAGCTTCCTTTTGGTGTTCTTGACCAAAATGAGTATGTTTATCCTTCTCCTTTCTTGTTTTCCTACTGTTCTTCTTCCTTCTTCCTTTTTCCAGGTTAGAACTCTGGTGTTCCATTGTAAAAGTTGCTCTAGAGTTTAAGAATCTCTTTTTCTTGCTTCTTCTATCTTGGGTTTGCTCCTTTTGTGGAGAAATGTGATATTTGGATGGGTTCAGAGCTTTTTCTTGGGTTTTATACCTTCTACCTAGAAGTTTTCTTACTTCTAGAAGTTTGTTCTTCTCCCTAGAGGTGAGTTTTATAACCCTCTTTACTTATATTGCTTACTATAAGCTTGTTAGCTCATGTTCTTTCTTAAAAGTGATGATCGAAGCATTAAGAAGCTATGCTTGCTTAGGATTTCGATTTTTATGGTGTTCCCTATTCTCTTTTTAGTTCTAGATAAACATGTAACCATGAGCATGTTCTTCCTAAGGTAGGAGATGACTTACAACAGGTTGGTGTGACAACTGATGGTGCTAAGCACCTATCAAACGATGACTCATATTAGGGTTTCTAGGCTGATTTTCTCTCTAACCCATGACTCAATGGTGTAGTCATGCAACAACTGGTGGTTGTGTCTTCATGAAAACCGATGGTGGTGACCAAGGGTGACAACTAGTGGTGTCAA
This sequence comes from Alisma plantago-aquatica, assembly GCA_963693085.1. NCBI lineage: Eukaryota > Viridiplantae > Streptophyta > Magnoliopsida > Alismatales > Alismataceae > Alisma > Alisma plantago-aquatica. The sequence continues at coordinate 444,246,826 of OY856412.1, read as the reverse complement.
CCAATGGTCACACCTTAGGTCAGGTTTTGGCTTTGTTAGAAGCTTAATGGTCAATGTTTTGGTGCCCTAATGATGATATCAACCAATGGTGACATTAGGTCAACACTCGATGGTGAGAAATGATAGTAGGGCAGACCTTATCAACCGATGGTGACCAAAGATGTCACAATCAGTGGTGGACTAGGTCACCACAACTGATGGTGAGTCAAGGCTTTAAATGTAGCCTCAATTCAGCCCCTAACCATTGGTTTCTTGGTTCAATTAATTCAATGGTTAGACCTATACTCAAATTGGTGGTTTTGAATGATGAACCTGATTCAATGAATGAGATTGGATGCTTCAACATCCAATGGATTAGAATGAAACCCGTAGTATTATAAGTGGGTTCTAGTGATGAGAATTTGATAGTACAACACCCTTGAACTTGTGTACTTACCTTTGCCCTCATATGGTTATATTTGATAAATCACCACAATAAGTGGATGTGTCACTCTAATGTGTTATGACATGTTACACCTAACCCTAATGTAACTAAATGATGGTGATTGGTTATAATCAACCCTCTTTTTTATAATGTGAATTTTTGATTTTAATTATTCTGCATTTTTTACTATGTGATTAATTAGTAGTTGAACGTGTTTTTTGTTTTGAGTAATCTCATTTAGTGTGATGAGGTGTCACATTTAAGTTGGTATCAGAGCTTTAGGTTTGATGAGTCTACATGGACATAGGACTTAGGTTTGAGTCTATTCTTATGTATTCAACATAACAGATCATAGCTTATGCTTATGTAGATATGTCAGGAGAACATGAAGAACACGCCAAGAGTAGTTATGTTGCACTAGGAGGAGGTGCAAGGAGGCGAGCACACAATGAGAGAGTGCTAGAGATGGGGCCAAAGTAGGACACAATGTCTCAGATAGACCCGACAACAATGGCCAATCCAGATTTTTAGTCTATGTTTAGACATATGATGGCAATGATTACACATATAGAGGATAGATCACCAGCACGTCAAGCTAGGGCAACCGTCCCTAATCTGGAATCACCAGGTGTTTGGAAGACGTTTGAACATCTTAGACATGTCTGGGTGATTGAATATGATGGTACTTCTAACCCAACAGACATCAATATGTGGCTAATAGAGAAAGGATTCAAGATTCTAAACATCCCTAAAGAGGAAAAAGTTAAGCATGATGTTTACCTGATAAAAGGTAGTGTTGGCCATTGGTGGGCCATAGAAGAGGAGAAAGGCCCAAATTTGTGATAGGATGGGGGGAGTTTTGGCAAAATTTTGTTAGCCGATACTTTCCAAAGACATACTTAGATGAGAAAATCTCTCAGTTTGAGAAGATTCTCTAGGGATCAATGACAATCAATGGGTATTAATTAAATTTTATGGAACTTCTGAGTTTTTGCCCACATATGACATCAATAGACAAAGAAAGGATATGTAGGTTTGAGAAGGGCTTAAGTATGGAGTTGACTACAATGACATCAACCTTAGAGAATAGGGAAATATTTTCCACCTTTGTCGAATCTATAAGGAGGATTGAGAGGTCTATTATAGAAAAGTGTGAGATTAACGCTAAGAAGAGACCAGCTCAGTTTCAGGGGAAATCATTTTGAGGCTTTAAGAAAACAAGGTTTTTCTTGTCGTATTCACAACCTAGGTCAACCTTCACTGAACCAAGATCACATGCACCGTCACTATGGACCCCCAGTAGGGGAAGAGGTCACAATTTTTCATTGACAAGAGCTTGTAGCTCATCATCAATCTCAGTTACAGGGTTGTTTAGACCATAGCGTGATAACCATGTGTGTCATCAGTGTGGACATACAAGACATATTAGATGGAATTTCCCTATGGAGGTTGAGGAGGCGACTCAAGAGCCAAGGCAGAGTCAGTAAGGATCACAACAATGATAGTTTGGTACTGGTAGTGGCAGAGGATGTGGTCAAGCATCATAGGAAGGATCCACTAGATAGGCTAGCAGAGGACGTGGTTGGCAATAAGCGATGGCTAGGTTCAATGCCATGAGATAACCGGAAGCAGTGATCAATCCACAAGTCATGACAGGTGATATGGAGCTATTTCATTCTAATTTTTATCCACTTCTTGATTTGTATCTATGCTAGTAGACCCAGGTGCGACACACTCTTTTATCACTAGAGAAGTGATAAGTAGTTATATATTATCTACCTATTAATCATAGATGTGATAGTCTTCAACTGGAGACTCCTTTAGTTGGTTCTACAAATCTATGGGAGGTATGTTCCTCTTGCAGTCTTTCTTTCTCAGGATGCAACATTCAAGTGAATCTTTTACCACTTGACATGCATAGGTTTGATGTGATCCTATGAATGGATACCTTAGAGAAGTACAAGGTGATGATGGACTGTAGTTCCCAGGTAGCAACTTTCCATGATGGAGATGTCTCGTGGATATTCCAAGGTGATCGGAAGATTCTTCCCACATGTTTGATGTCAGCTATGACATCAGAGCGGTTGATGAAATAAGGATGTGAGGCTTTCTTAGCCCAAGTTGTGGATACCAAGGCAAGAGGTCCTAGTATCCAGGAGGTACCAATGGTACGGGAGTTTGAGGATGTCTTTCCTGAAGAATTTCCCAAAGTCCCCCCTCCTAGAGAGATTGATTTTGAAATCAATCTTGTTCCTGGAATGCAACCCATAGAACAATCCTCCTACATAATGGCACTGACAGAGATGTGCGAGTTAAAGAGACAGTTGTAGGAACTATTAGAGAATGGTTTTATTAGGCTGAGCACTTCCCCTTTGGGTTCTTCTATGTTGTTTGTTAAGGAGAAAGATGGTTCAATGAGGTTATGCATAGACTACAGATAGTTGAACAAGGTGACAATAAAGAATAAGTATCCTTTGCCAAAGATTGATGATCTTTTTGATCAGTTGAGAGGTGCCACTGTGTTTTCAAAGATAGACGTCAGGTCAGGTTATCACTGATTAAGAATTAAGGTGGATGACATACCCAAGTCAGCCTTTAGGACTAGCTATGGTAATTATGAGTTTTTGGTTATGCCATTTGGACTAACCAATGTACCTGTAGCCTTTATGAATCTGATGAATAGGGTGTATAGACCTTATCTTGATCAGTGTGTGGTCATGTTCATAGATGACATTCTGATATATTCTAAGGATAGTCAGTAGCATGAACAACACCTTTGCCAGACATTGACTTTGTTAAGGCAACACAAGCTTTATGCTAGGTTCAGCAAGTGTGAATTCTGGTTATCGAAAGTGTCTTTTCTAGTACATGCTATATCAGCTAAAGGCATTTGTGTAGACCCTAAGAAGGTTGAATGTGTACTAGAATGGGAACATTCCAAGATGCCTACTGAGATTTACAGTTTCCTAGGTTTGCAAGCTACTATAGGACGTTCATTAAGAACTTTAGTTTTGTAGTGTTACCCCTAACTAGGTTAACCAGGAAGGATGTTCCTTTGGCTTGGAATGACAAGTTTCAGCAATCTTTCTTGCAGTTGAAAGAAAAGTTGACCAGTGCACCCATATTAATTTTGCTAGAGTAAGGGGAAGGCTATATTGTCTTTTGTGATGCTTCAAAGAACGGGTTGGGGTGCGTGTTGATGTAGAACAAGAATGTGATTTCTTTTTCTTCATGACAACTTAAAAAATATGAGGAGAACTATCCAATACATGATCTAGAGCTTGCAATGGTGGTCCATGCATTAAAGATCTAGAGACACTACCTTTATGGATAAAACTGTCAGATCTTCACCGACCACAAGAATCTACAACATATCTTCTCGAAGTAGGAGCTAAATATGAGACAGAGGAGATGGATGGGGATAATTAAGGATTATGATTGCATGATAAATTACCATATAGGTGAAGAAAATGTGGTAGCTGATGCATTGAGAAGGAAGTCATCTTCATCATCATCTATAGACAATGCATAGTTGTATTCCTTGGTGTGCCATAAATAGGATATTTTAGTGTCCCTTTGCCAGATGAATGTATAGCTAGAAGTTTCTTTGCTAGAAGGGCTGTTAGCCCAATTACAAGTAAAACCTACTTTGGGGTAGCAAATTTGTGATGCACAATAGAGTGATAGTGTGATGCAAAATATACGATCAGAGTTGGGCAGTGAGAAGCATGATGGCTTCCATGAGGTAGATGATGGTATAGTTTGTTTTCATAATAGGATAGTGGTTCCTGATATTGATGGATTGAGGAAGGTGGTACTTGAGGTGGCTCACTCCTCAATGTATGCAATGAATCCTTGAAGTACAAAGGTGTATCACAACTTGAAGGACATGTATTGGTGGCCCGATCTTAAGCGTGAAGTGGCAGACCTCATTACCAGATGTCAAGTTTGTCAATAGGTGAAGGCTGAGCACCAGAAGCCTATAGGGACATTACAACCTTTGCCGATACCACAGTGGAAATGGGATCATATTACCATGGACTTTGTGGTTGGTCTTCCTAGGACATCCAAAGGTCATGATTCCATAAGGGTAATAGTTGACAGATTGACTAAGTCAGCTCACTTTCTTCCAGTTAAGATGACATTTACAACAAAGTTGGCATAGGTGTATGTTGATGAGATAGTCCATCTGCATGGCATTCCAATAACTATAGTTTCTAAAAGAGGTCCACAGTTCACAAGTCAATTTTGGGAACGCCTGCATTCAACAATGGGAACACATTTGAGGTTCATCACAACTTTCCATCTGTAGGTAGATGGTCAGTTTGAAAGGACTATTCAGACTTTAGAAGATCTTTTGAGGGCTTATGTGTTGCAATTTCTTGGTATTTTGATGCACATTTGAGTCTGATAGAGTTTGCATATAACAACATCTATCAAAGAAGCATAGATATGGCTCCTTATGAGGCTTTTTATGGGAGACATTGTCAGTCTCCACTTTTTTGGTATGAAACTGGTGAGTATCAACTCTTGGGTCCTAAGCTTGTACAACAGACTACAGAGAAGATTAAAGTAATACAACAACAGTTGAAAGCTGCTCAAGATAGACAAAAGTCTTATCCAGACAACTGTAGTTGACCATTAGAATTCCAAGTGGGAGACAGAGTGTATCTCAAGCTTTATCCTTGGAAAGGTGTATTGAGGTTTGGGAAGAAGGGTAAGTTGGCTCCTAGGTTTATGGGACCATACCCTATCTTAGCTCGTGTTGGAAAGGCGGCGTACAAGTTGGAGTTACCACAAAATCTACATAGGTTACATAATGTTTTTCACATCTCCATGTTGAGGAAATTCTATCCAACAGTTAATACAATCCAATCAGTAGAGATTGAGTTAGATGAGGATATTTCCTATGTTGAGGGTCTTGTGTTGATCCTAGATAGAAGAGTGAAAAATTTGAAGAAGAAAGATATAGTGTTAGTGAAAGTTTTCTGGCATCACCTTGGCATAGAGGAAGACACATGGGAGCTAGATTATGAGAATGTAGGAAGTACCCATCTCTCTTTGCATAGGATTTTGGGGGTGAAATCCTTATCATGGGTTTATAGATGTAAGGCCCCTAACCTTGCTTAAAGTGTTGAACAAGCTTAATTATCATATTTTAATGCATAGAACCTTAATATAAACTTGTGTAATGCTTTCTAATCATAATACGAGCTTAGTGTTTTAAATTTGGTCCAGTTTGGACACTATTTGAGTAAATTATGCAATTTTATGTACATTTTGGACTTTTCTAAAATTTACCCAAATGGGAGGTTTTTCTCACAATTTGTCACATTCATTATGTTCCTCATAGTTATCCTTATCATTATTGAGATTTTTTATCCATGGGGTGCTCAATTGTACCTTGGTACAGAGGTAATTCCTTTTTATGGTGAATTAGGGTTTACCCCCCCCCCCCATGGATGAGCCACCTTCAAGGCTAACAACTGGTGGTTCCACTAGTTTGGTCAACATCCAATGGTCACCAACTGATGGGACATCTGGTCATCATCACTAGAAGTCTCTAGGTTGATGGTTCTTACTAGTTTGGTTCACTTGAACTGATGGTTCACTTAAAAGGATGATCAATCGATGGTTCAACCACCTTTTGACCTAGACATGAACAAACGATGGTCACCACCCCTCAACAGCCAGTGGTGAACCTGGGAGGTCATCAAATGATGGCCTAGATTTTCCAAAATAGGTGGTGTACTTTCTTATTTCCCATCCATGGAATCTCTAAGCCATGGACACATGGAGAGCTACTTAGACACCTCATGCTTCTTCGCTTCCTTATCATCAAGCTTTATATACCTATCCTTAAGATCCCAAACGAAATTTTTGGTCTCTATAACTTCCCTCCTACTTAGAGCCTCGTCTTTTCTCTATTTTCTAGTGGAGCAGCTACCCAAGGTTGAAGAAGGTGACCAACCTTCTTGCTGGAGTAAGTAAAGCTTTGATCTATCCATTTTTAGGGTTTGTGAAGCTTCCTTTTGGTGTTGTTGACAAAATGAGTAAGTTTCTCCTTCACCTTTCTTGTTTTCCTACTATTCTTCTTCCTTCTACCTTCTTCCAGGTTGTAACTCTACTTTTCTATGGTAAAAGTTTCTCTAGAGCTCAAGAATCTACCTTTCTTGCTTCTTCTATATAGGGTTTGCTCCTTTTATGGAGAAAGGTGATATTTGGTCGGGTTTAGAGCTTCTTCTTGGGTTTCTTACCTTCTAGTTTGAAGTTTTCTTACTTTGAGAAGTCTGTTCTCCTCCCTAGATGTGAGTTTTACAACCCTCTCTACTTATATTGCTTACTATAATCTTGTTAGCCCATGTTCTTTCTTAAAAATGATGATCTAAGCATTAAGAAGCTATGCTTGCTTAGGATTTTGATTTTTATGGTGTTCGTTGTTCTAGTTATAGTTCTATATGAACCTATAACCATGAGCACATTCTTTCTAAGGTAGGAGATGACTTAGAACATGTTGGTGTGACAACCTATGGTGCTAAGAACCTATCAAACAATGGCTCATATTAGGGTTTCTAGGCTGATTTCATCTCTAACCCATGATCCAATGGTGTAGTCATGCAACAACCAATGGTTTTGTCTTCATGAAAACCGATGGTGGTGACCAAAGGTGAAATCTTATGGTGTCAACCAATGGTCACACCTTAGGTCATGTTTTGGCTTTGTTGTAAGCTTAATGGTCAATGGTTTGATGCCCTAGTGATGATATCAACCAATGGTGGCATTAGGTCAACACCCGATGGTGAAAAATGATAGTAGGGATGATCCTATCAACCGATGGTGAGTTAAGATGTCACAACCAATGGTGGATTAGGTCACCACAACCAATGGTTAGTCAAGGATTTAAATGTAGATTCAATTTAGCACCTAACCAATGGTTTTTTGGTTCAATTAATTCAATGGTTAGACCTATACTCAAATTGGTGGATTTGAATGATGAACCCTATCCAATGAATGAGATTGGATGCTTCAACCTTGAATGGATTAGAATGAAACCCCTAGTATTATATGTGGTTTCTAGTGATGATAATTCGATGGTACAACACCCTTGAACTTGTTGTCTTACCTTTGTCGTCATATGGTTATATTTAATAAAACACCATAATAAGTGGATGTGTCACTCTAATGTGATATGACATGTTACACCTAACCCTAATGTAACTAAATGATGGTGATTGGTTATAATCAACCCTATTGAATGATTAGTGTGACAATATATTACACTTTTCTTGTGTTGAAATCTCAAAGTAATACTAATTCAATATCATAGTGTCTTTCCATGTTAAAATCTATGGGACACTTATGTGTTGATGATCTTTTGAGCCTTGTTTAGGGCATAGAATCGTAATGGTGATCTTACAGGGATTGATATGATGGTCCTAATGATCTTTGGGAATATTTGAGCTCTGTTGAGGTGAAATCCTCTTCATGTTCCAATAAGGGTTGAAACTCTAGAACTTGTGATAAGGAATGAGCACCTTGTAATAGTATGATGATAGAAGTGGTCCATTAATTTGCAATGAATGATATCATGTGGTAATGTGATTAAGATTTATACCTCAAACAATTTATATCTTCTAAAGTTGCAACATTTATACTCTTGTTAGAGATAAATTAGGGTTTGTATTCCCATTTGTATGATGAAACCTTAATCTACCCAATTGGCAGTAATTAATCAAGTGTAATCCTAATCATGTAGTTCCCTATTCCATAGAACCATCTTTAGTGTTAAAACTTGGTGGATGTTGAAATGAGTATTCCTAACGGAAACTCAGAGTGCATATTGTTGAGTATGTTGGGTACTTGATATCCTAACCCCAAGTGTATAGGGAGGATGACTACGGTCATACCTAGACCTCAGCTTGAGAATGGCTACGTTTGTGTCTTGATGCTTACATATGAGATGAAATTGAGGACAGCTACAATTGTGCCTCAGATGGTAGGGTTTGCATACCCAACTCCTATCACTAGTGACGTGAGATGGACTAGGCTGTTAGCAACTTAACCTGATGTGTCATTGTGGAAGACTCATACTGACCGAGGGTGGAGAAGATCTTAGGAATCCAAATCTCCTAGATCTTGTATGACACTGATTTTGACTTAGTAGTGGTCAGTTGGGACTTGAGTGGTACTCCTCAAATCCCTCAGGGAAACATAAAAAATATGTAATACAAGTCGTGTAGTATATTTGCTAGGGTTAAATACATTTCACATTGGTTGATTAGCCCTTGCTTTATCTTTATGCTATACAGTTCTTATATGATGTAGTCTTATGATATCTGAGTAATTATACTTGTTGTTAAGTTACTTATTTAACTTTCTTAGCATGGTTAAATTGTTTAATCTGCTCAATTTCTTATTCAACACTCTAATTTCTCAGTTTATTTATTGTTAATTATCTGTTGTAATCGATATCTGTTGGAGAGAGTTATATCTCTCACTAGGTGTGTCACACGTGTGGGTCACCAAATTTTTTCAGGTGGTCGTGAGTAATGTGGTCGAGGTCGTGCTATTGAAGAGGAGCATCCTAATTATCAAGAGATTCAGAAGGGTGGACAGTTGTAGATATTAGTAGTAGAGTCCTAGTGTCATCCCTGTACTCTCAGGTCGGGGTATGGAATGCGTTTTATAGATGATATACTTGTATTGACACGAGATTTTGGTAGTATGCCAGTGTTTGTAAAATATGACATGCACATGCACAATATCTTTTGTATACAGTATGTGGTTGAGGCCAGTGGACACAAATGTAAATACTTGTTATGGTATATGAAAATGAAAAAAAGATGGATCTTTATGTAAATATTTCATAGCTTGTTTATAATGTGAAATTTTGGTTTTAATTATTTTACATTTTTTGACTATGTGATTAATTTGTATTTGATCATGTTTTTTGTTTTGAGTAATCTCGTTTAGCGTGACGAGGTGTCACAAATTGGGTGGATTGAGGCTGCATCAAACAAGTGGACATACAAACCCTAATTCATTTCTAGCAAGCATAGGTGTATAATAACTCCAGAAGATATAAAACATATGATAAAAATACCACATGATAAACTATTTAACTACCATTCAAAAGACTATACTTGTCATCATACTATCACATGATACAAATCCTTGTCAAGTCATGATGAATATCACACCTCCATTAGGGATCAAACCATGCCCAAGGGTCATTAAGACCATCACATCATGCCCTGTACGAACATCATTATCTTTCCATACCTTGTAACAAGGCTAAAAACACTATCACCATATATGTGACATATAAGTTTAGCATAATATTGCAATTAAGAGGTTTATGATGTTCATATAGCAGCATATTAGGGTTACAATCACATAGAAAGAGTATTCCATCATCATACTAATCACACAAGGAAGCTAAGTATAACTGACCATCATCACCTATTTGTATTAGGGTTAGGTGTAACAAGATAAACTGGATTAGTGTTACACAAGAACTCATTATGGTGACTATTAGTTTACATTCACATGAGGGCAAAGGTAAGGCTAAAAAGTTATGGGTACAGAACCAATGATTTTACATCATCAAAACCAAACCATCAAGTTATAGGCTTCACCCAAGACTATAGGATGTTGGATAAGAAAAACCATAGGATGCAATACAAGCAAAACCTTAAACCATTCATCTAGGAAAACCATCAAGTTATAACCTAGAAGAATCACCACATATGAAGTCAAGCCATAGGTTGTGAACATGGGATCTACCATCCCTTGTGGCATCCAATGCCACCATCCGTTGTGGCATCTCGTTCCACCATCAGTTGTGGGATCCAGTACCACCATAGGTTTTGGACCATCGGCCAAAGAGTCATAAGAGCCATCAAGTCTTGAACCAGAGAAGCCATTGGTTGATGACCTAGTGAGACCATTGAGTGTGGACCCCAGTTGTCAATAGGTGGAAAAACATATCCAAAACCCAAGTGAAACCATCGCTTGGTGTAAGAAGGGAAACCATTGGTTGAAATCTCCACAAGTGAGCATCAAAACCATCATTTGAGGGGAGCCAAACCATTGGGCTTCAAAGCAAGGAGGAAAATCAGCCCCAAAACCCTAACTCATGACCATCATTTGAGAGCAAAAGCCATTGTTTTGACATGAAAGCAAGGTCTAGAGCTTCCTATACCAAGGAAGGTTCATGCACAATCTTTAGGGTCCATCCGAGAACATAAACTACTCAAGAATCATCACCTAATCTTAAACCCTAGGCAAATATACTACCTTCCCACTGAGAACATCATTTTAGAGAAAGATCTAGTGCATGAAAAAAAGGAATAAGCAATAAATCTTAAGAAAGTTATATAACTCACATATAGGGTGAAGAGGAACCTCCAAGAAGCAAGCTAGCTTGAGGAAGAGAGAAGAAAACCCAAGCTTGGGCACTCCACGGCCAACCTAGCTCCTTCTCCAAAGAGGAAGCAACACCCTAGGCCAAGGAACAAAGAAACAGGTGTCCTTCAAGATCTAGCACAAGCTCTAGCATGGAACACCATGGGTGTGACCCATAAGAAGAGAGGAGAAGGTACGATGGCAAGGAAACTGAAGGAAAGGAGGGAGATCTTACTTGTTTAGGTCAAGGACAATCTAAGGAAGCTCCACCAGCTCAAAGAGAGGGTAGATCCGAACCCTAGGTGCACATGCAAGCTAGATCGACCATCATCTTCTACCTTGAGATACCTATTCTCTACCAAGAAAAGGAGGATGATATCTAAATAGAAAGGAAGACAAAGAGGGGTACAAAGGGTTCATTTGCATGGAAGGAGGAAGGTTTATGAAGTTATGAGTGAGAGAGAAGAGAAGGTTAAGGTGTCCTACCATGCTTGCCATGTGTCTGTGGCCTAAAGCATCATGTCCATGCAAAGATGTAGGTCCATAAGTTTTGGGATCTAGGGAAGCCATCAAATCTTTACTCGCAGGTCAACCTGTGACCTACAACATAGGGAAGTCATCAGATGTTGATCCTTTGTTCACAAGGGTGAAAACCCTAGCTCCACCATCGCTTTGCACCTCCACTTGGTGAACCGTCAATCCAAGGAGCTTATAGAGAGGAAAACATCGACCGTCACACTTCAAGGTGGCCACCATCGGATCCTAAAACCATCAGATCCGAAATCACAAGGAGAACCATCGAGTTCCACCACTCATGGTAGCTCATCCATGAGAGGGAAACCCTAACTCAACCCTAGATAGGTGTCACCATCAAACCAAGGTTCAACTAGGTGCCCCAAGGCACAAATATCTCAAACATTATATGAAAACATGTGAGGGACAACAAGAATGTGACTAATTGCAAGAAAAACCTTATATATGGATAAATTTCATAAAAGTCCAAAATAAGCATATAATCGCATAACTTGCTCAAATAGTGTCAAAACTGGACCAAACTTGAAACTTAATCTTATGACATGATATAAAAGAACATGTGGTTAGATTAAGGTTTTAAGAATCAAATTATGATAATTAAGCATGTTCAACCAAAAAAGCAAGGTTAGGGGTCTTACAGAACATTAACTATGGCACTGAGTTCTTCAATAAACACTTGAAGGACTGGGTGGAAGGGAATCTAAAGGAGGGCGTTGATACATATGGTGGTGGATCTATTTTGACACTTCCTATTGGATTTTTTGGAAAGCAAGGAATGATGTAATCTTTCGTGAGAAGAGGAATGAACGAGTCAGTACTTTGATTAGGATTAAGACTCTAGTAGTGTTGAGAGATAACAAAATGAACTCCACGAAGAGTGATAACTCACACACAAAAGTTTGGTTACCTCCTAAACTAGAGATAATCATTACAGTAGTTGTGGCGGTAAGCAAGGATAGCTCAAAGATCACAAGAATATATGTCAAGAGATAGGTTCAGGAGGTGGATACAGAGTGGAACTAGGAAGTTTGTAGGGAATGACCCACTGGAGGGAGAGATAAATGCCATCATGATTGGGTGCAAGAAAGGAGTAGAAGTACAGAAATGGAAAATTTATGTTTAGACCAACTCAAGTCTAGTTGAGGACTCATACAAGGCAAATCAACCTACCCTTTTATATTCAATGGCCTAGTGGGAGTTGTGAAGGAGAGTCTCATGAAGCAAGAACATATGGAATTGATGTTCCAACCTAGAACACAAAACACATTAGTAGATAAAATGGGAAAGAGGACAACAAAGAACTGTAGGAGGGACCTTGTATTTAACTCATGCCCAGTATGTGTGATGGAGGATTATATAAGGGAGTTGTTTGTGGAGGACAAGGTGAAAGAGAGATTTGATGGTATGATGGGTAGAATCAAGGGGTAATGATATGTACAAAAAAGTAGCACTAATAAAAAATAGGGAGGAGAAACAAAACTTAAGTAACCAGTAAACTAACATAAAAAACTAACATGTAATCTCACTTTCTAGAAACTATGCCAATAAGCTAAATGTGCCCCTATTTTGCCATTAAATTCTACATATAAGACACACTGACACAGAGCTTTGCAAACACTAGATGGGGACTAGTGAAATATAACCACAAGCACACAATTATGTTTCAATAGTGGTGATTTGGGTTCAAATCACATGGAAAGAGTGAATTCAAGGTGTTTTGGGCTTTTTCAAAGATCAACCCAGCATCAAGTAACTAAAGCATATAAGAAAAACCTAAATTAACATGATGTTTTTCACAAACAAATAGAGTAATAGCTTATTAAGGGATGGATGAACAATAAAGATAAGATGAATGTAGGTCACATCTATTCTTCTCAATGGTCAAGAAAACATATTAATTTACATACCAATCTAAGGGATTAAGCTTCCTATAAGGCAAGTTGCACCACCATATAGATCTATGCGAAAATGAACAAAACATTAAAGCGCCACTAGTATGATGAGTATTGACTATCAATGTGTATAACCCATAAAATCATCACTAGTAGTCATAAGTTACACGAAGCATTCATCTAGAGAAACCAATTTTAAAAACTAAACCATACACAAAACTTTAAGTATAAGCATGATAGGTACAAATATAGTACAACCATGACATTTAGGTAGTATATATAGAATATCCTCCACTATATAATGAAATTTAATAAGTACAATATTGCATAATAGATCATAGAATACCATAAATTAAAATTCTTTCCTATAAAATGCATCACAAAGAAAGAATGTAAAGGTCTAATAAGAAACGATCCATGGGGATATTGAATAAAGAAGTAGATGGATTGGATTAGTTGGTGTCTCATAATGTCCTTTATCTCTTGCCTTGGACAATTTATCCTCAGGTGATGTGTGTGGATACCAACCTCCAACCAAATGAGAGGAATGGCATGGAAGAGTACAAATAGTAAGGGTAGTGAAACAACCCACTGATAGTTGGAGATAATCACTATAATTGAGAAAGTCCAACTAGAAATAAATGTTTTATGCATGGAAAGGATGAGATACATTGTAAGGATGCATGATTGTGTGTGGATATGGAATGTGGATAGTGAATGGAAATAGGATAAATACATGGACAAATACATTTATAGAAACTCAATATATGTGAGTTACAAGCCAAAACAATCTAAACAGATCTTGAATGGGTGTGGTTTCTAAGAGAGTAGAAGGTGACCGATAGGTACATGTGTGGTAGATGTAGTGTATGCATTGGAGTGGAGATGATGACAAAAAGAAGTGGGGGTTGGAATTCCTTATGGTTTTGAAACTAGAAATTACTTAGAGTGAGATCCTTCTCCAAAAGTGAAGGAACTTGACCGATAAGTAGTTAAGGAATATTGAGGCAGGCGAGAAAACCTTAAAGGAGTCTTCTCATTGCTTATAGGTGTGTTTTATACAATACCTTGAATGAATAATGAGGGGATAAGTTTATTAATGATTAGGTTTTTTCCCTTTATATCCCCAACCTTAATGCAAATGTGATAAGCATTTCATCCTAAAGCATGCACCCATAGGCCACCTGCATAGTTAGGGATGGGGTAGAATCGACTTGGGAGGATGTGAAAATCATTGGAACTTGTTTTGTGTCAAAATCCCCAAAGAAGAATGTGAAAAGCAGATGATGAAATTAACTTTTTGGGAAGTGAACAAAGACTAATTAGTCCCTAGAACATCTTGTTCCATGTTCCCCAATGTTGGGTTAGGATTATTACCACACTAGGTGCCAAATTTGATACAATTCACATAAATGATAGCTTATTTGTTCTCTACAAACCAATTTTTTCAAAAATTTGTTTCTTGGCATTACTTATTATACCTAAAGATCAGATTTAATTATTTATCTACCATTTACTAAGAAGAAAAACATATATAAGTAGAATAAAAGGATACAAACATTAAATAGAACAAGACTCAAATACTTGAATTAATCTTAACAAAATTTGATCAGAGATCATCCATCAATTGTTAGTGTGAGAGTTTGATGTTTAAAAATTCCTAGATACTTGAGTGCATGTTAGACTAATTGAACACAATCAGTGCTTATCCTCAAGAGATATTGGGGGATGACTTAGACAATCATCTATAAACTTCGGAGTCAAAATGGTAATTCTAGATTACCACCTCTCAGTACATAGATTACTAACCCTTATCTCATGAACATGTCTTTGCTTGTCTTTCATATGAAAAACAACCTATGTAGTGACATATCCTATTATAGGCTTCCCTATTGCTTTGAATTATTTTTACTATTTTTATTATTTATTTGTTAATCCTTTTACATCTTATTTTGCCTAGTGGCACTTAGTTTAGACTTACGTTCTTTGTTCGCCTATTGATCAATATCATGTTTTGCGTATATAAAACTTACTACAAAATTGTGATGTGTGTGTTTAACATGAGCCAATTATGTTATAATGAGTAACAAGAAGAAACTAATATTTGAAACCCACCTAAAAATCAGTTATATAAAAGCACTTATAATGATATCATGTGCAAATACATGGAAACCATAAACTTGTTTATCTTGAAGAATATATTAATACAATAAATTAAAAACAATAAGATTATTTTTTATTATATCACAAAAACTAAAATCTTATTAATATTAAAGAGTTTCTGAGGGACTACTATTTTGTCTCATCTAACAAAAGAGAATTATTTGAAACATGTTTGGTTTCAACTTATTCTGTTTTAACAACTATCTCACAATTCCTAATCACAATCATTTCACATTCTTTTAGTTGAACATTCATTTTGGAAACACTTGAAGTAACATATCTATATTTTTTATTAACACACTATATTTTGTCGATATTCTTGGAGGAGTTTGTATATTTGTCATGTTTTGGTCTTCTATGCTTTTAATTCAAGTAGCACCTAGAAACTAGAAAATATTCCATATTGAATAATTGTTTCAGGAAGAGATAGGTAAGAAAACTTAGGGGATATGATGATACATGAAAATCTAGGAAGACATGAATATCTCCTATAAAATGTTTATCTTAGTTGTTTTCTTCATATTACATCCTTAGATAATATTGATTTTTATTCTTGTTATGTTTGTTGTGGTTGAACAATGGTAATTGGTACACTATCCTTTGTGTATGATTTATTATATTTGTATTTCTTTGTTTACTTTTTATATAATCAATGACATTTCAAATTTTATGAAGAAAAAAGGCCATTTGAATGGCTTGTAGGCAATTTTTTAACACATGTTCGTGCCTTCTTCCTCCAGTTTTCCTTTTCCATTCTTCATCTAGGAGCCTGTCTTTTTTTAGCACACGTCCCAGAGTCGTTGTCGCCCTTGGGAAGGCTTTGGGACATAACATGGAGGAACGAAACCACCCCCTTTCTTCTCGTTGATGCAAGTATCCTTGAATCCTCTTCAACTACGTCGTGGTCAGCTTCTCGGTGCAGCAGTGCGACGGTCGTCTGGTTTTGGATAACCAGCAGGCCCGATCACTGTCCGCCGAGGGTTGATCCCATCCCACCCCATGCTTCCAGTATCCCATCCCAGAAGTTGCACATCATCATTTTTAGATTCCAAAGGTCCTTCTGCAACCACAAAAAGAGGCATATTTTTATCTACATTGTCGTGAAAATGGCATGCATCGTGACGGTGAGATCACAAAGGGAATTTTGGACAACAAAGGAGGCACAAACTTCATATTTTTGTGGAATGTATGACTTTCTTTATTCCTTTCCTACCATCATCTTTGCAGATATTTTTATATATTTAGCCTTGAATATTTATGAGAGAGACAGAGAGAAATAAAAAAGAAAACTCTTTCCACAATAATAATCAAAACAGTACATTGTTTCAATAATTTTTAATATAGTACATATTTCACGAGAATGTGTTAAAATGGAGGACATATTATTAAAAAAATGAATGTGGGTGAATATTGGGTGTAGTAAATAAGAATGGAAAACAAATATTCATACTATGCAGAAACAAATGTATATATAGGAGGATCAATATATATTCATATTAACTTATTATTATTATATTCTTAGTAAGTCTGCACATAAATATATAGATAGCACAAATGCATATTTGTTTACATAAATATTTGTGTGTGTAAATATACAACTCTTTTATTTAAACTCTAGGAATACATTGTTAAATTTATAATTTTAAGTTATATATATATAGAGAGAGAGAGTCGGGCTAGAATACACTCGAGTGTATCCGGAGGCTAGAATATATAGAGTCTAGCCTGACTCTCTCTCTCTCTCTCTCTCTCTCTATATATATATATATATATATATATATATATATATATATATATATATATATATATATATATATATACATATGTATGTGTGTCTAGGTAAATCTATTTATGTGTATATAGATTAATATTCATCTGTGTGCATGCACATAAAGACGACTACAATGGATTTATATATACTATGTTTATACATATGTGTATATATATATATATGTGTGTGTGTGTGCATAAACAATGTCTAGATAGATTAACGATTAAATATAACATAATGCTACACTTTTACAATAAATGGATGAGTACATATTGTAATAATTTATAAAAGTATATATGAAGCAACTGACAATCAGATTGTTTAATATACTTAATAATGCTACATTGAGCCTTTGATACCATGCCAAAAAAGAATAAAATACTTGTATTTTCTTCTAGGCCTCAATTGTGGGTGTTGTCACATCGGGAGATTTTTTCACCGGAGTGAATGCACCCACCATTTTGAAAAATTCAAGCAAAAAATGGAAGTGCGCGTTCTTACAGCAAAAATGATATTTTGAAAGCTATTTTAAAAAGATGTTTTCTAGTTATTATTTTTGGAAAATTTTCTATTTGCTTATTTTCCCTCAGAAACTATGGGATATTATTGGGGTCTCTTTGAAATGTTCCTTTTCTTTTAATGTTGTCTCCACTGCAGATAGAAATTATACTTCATAGAATGTGATCAAATTGGCCATACATTTTATTGTTGAGTATCTTTCTTGATGTTGAGGAAAATGTTGGATTCATCTTCTGAGCTCTCTAATTCCAACAAGAAGGTTCAATGTGATAAGAAGCCACCAACTCGAGTCTACAAAAATTGGAAAGGAAATAATGTGAGCATCAAACTTCCTTTTTTCGCTTCTGCCTCTGACATGATCTAATATGATCTAACATACACAACTTACTACCTAGAATTAGTACATTTCTTCATCAACTAGGTATAAGCTATTCTCATATCTTTTATAAGACTGAACACCACTAAATGAGATACATTGTATGCATCATATTGTTATATATGTATCCTTCTAATAGGCCTCAACTATTATTTTCTAAAAGGTCTTCATCTTTAATATCAAAATGAATGATTGGTATTTTGGGTGTATAAGAACCTCCACAATTCTTGGGTACATGAACATGTGAAAGACTTTTACACCACATCCATGGAGGCACACCATTGAGTCTCCTCACTCGAAACTAAAACAATGAATTATCTACTATTGCATTTTAGTTTTTCACCTTCACCATCTCACTATTCGACGTTTGAGAATCTTGATAATTGGTATATGAATGTGGGGTTCATTGAGTTTTTTGTTTCTTTAGTCATTCTTTTACTTGGGTGTCGCATGTCTTCTTCGATGTGGTCTCCAAGTAATCACATAAAATCATAAAATGGCAACATAATATCACATAGTATGGTTCAGTTTCTTCCATTATTTGTCATTTCAACTTCATTGAGATGAAAATATTACATACTTCACCAAAGAAAGGTGGTATATGCATAAGATTCAAATAAAACATATTTAGATGAGGTATTGTGTAATGGTATAAGTAGACATGCATTTGGTATACGTTATTTCAATTCCATGCGTTTAGTCTGGTATTGTGTAATGGCATAGGAAAACTTGTATTTATGTATGCTAGTTTATGTTCATATATCCAACCTTGGAAAGCCAATTAACCTTGCATTGGATAGTTTTACATGAGACAAGACTAAAGATCCCACCACTCTTGTACCTCTACTTGATTTGAGACAATAATACTTAAGATCATATCCAATAACCAATATAAAATCATTAGTGTTTTGTACTTGAAAGTATGATCAATAGTTTTAAGAAAAAATCTCTACATGATAAAGGCACATTACCATGTTCTAAGAGAGGTGACTTTTGTTATATGTAATTGAGTTACATTGAGTATGCAATTTATCGAGGTAAATGAGCATCGACCTAACTGGTGATTGATTTGCAAACTACACACAATGTAAAGAGACTTTACAAAAATGTATATCAAGTAAAACAAAAAATATGGTACCTCAATATATATGTGGTATGTGATACACACGTCTACATAGTATTGTGGAAGTACAAAGCTATTAGTAAACATTATGACATAATGACTTCCTCATTATGAATTTAGCACACAATATGCAAGACGCTTTAAACTTTTTATATCACTTTGTGACTATTTAATGGTCTTCTACTGTTGCAGAAGTTCTTCCTTGGTGGCAGATTCATATTTGGGCCAGATGTGAGGTCAATGTTCTTCACAATATTTCTTATTGTTGTACCAATCACTCTCTTTGTTGTATTTGTTTCTCAAGAGTTGGTCAGTGAGTTTGATGATGATACAGGAAATTTCATAGTTGTTGTTTCCATCCTATTTGCAGCATTTGTAAGTATTATGTCTATCTACTATATTGACTCTTTTTATTCTGTTCATAATACACTTTTTCTCATGTTATTTGTAATTATAAACTCTGGTCTCAAATCAAACCTGTTATTTTACTATTTTTCTATCTCAAGTATTGAAGTGGCCAAAATGTGTTTTAAAGAACTGAGACTTGCTAAACCCCTTTTAATTGCTTCAGGGAAATTATATATGATCAAGTTTATTTTTCTACTGGATGTCATTATCTATTAAAGCATTGGATCAAGACTATTGCTGTTTTACGATAATTGGAATTATTAAAGGACACAATCTCTTCTTCTTATCTTAGGTTATTTAGTTAATGTGAGCTTTTATAATTCATGTGAGAGAATGATTCATTATCGTCACATTCCAATCTTCAGTCCAATTCAATGAAGAAGTATGCTTCATGTATTTAGAAAATGATTATCATACTAGTTGCTTATGAATGATGTCATACGACGTCTGAACTAAATGATATTTTCATCTTGTAGGTTCTCTTCTTTCTTCTTCTTACATCTAGTAGAGATCCAGGAATTATTCCTCGCAATGAACGCCCACCAGAACCAGAAGAGGGTTCTAGTTCCATTAATTCTTCTGAATGGGCTGCAAGTCAGAATAGCGTATCAAGTTTGCCCCCCACTAAAGATGTTGAAGTCAACAATATTATTGTTAAGGTAAAATTCTGCAATACCTGCTTGTTATACCGCCCACCACGGTGCTCCCATTGTTCCATTTGCAACAACTGCGTAGAGCGATTTGATCACCATTGCCCATGGGTTGGGCAATGTATAGGAAAGGTATAAAACTGTTTTAGTTATCTATTTTAGTGTGATATCTAATTTCTTGGAGTGTTTCTTCCAATAAGTAATGACCTTACCTTGTTTTCAAATTTGTTGCAGAGAAATTACCGGTACTTTTTCATGTTTGTGTCTTCCACAACTCTTCTATGCATATATGTACTTTTCTTCTGTTGTGCTAACTTGGTGAAGATAATCCAAACAACACAATGTAAACTATGGGAAGCTGTTATTAAATCTCCAGTATCCGGCATTCTCATAGTTTACACATTTATAGCTGCTTGGTTCGTTGGAGGCTTAACAGCATTCCACTTATATCTCGTTTCCAAAAACCAGGTGTTTTTCTTGTCTCTAGTTTTAGGGTCGCTTCTTTTATTGGCAACATGAATCTAAACACAAAATTTTGAATTTATGTAGACTACTTATGAAAACTTCAGGTCCCGATATGATGGCAAGATAAATCCCTACAATCGTGGATTCATTAAAAATGTGGGTGAGATATTTTTTTCTCAAATACCCACCTCTCAGCATAATTTTAGGCAAAAAGTAAAGCCGGGGAACAATTCCCTTTCCTTTGGGCAATCGTTGGTTGAAGCAAGACAAGCTGTTGCTGAGGAAGACATTACTAACTTGTCGAGCAAGATTGGGAGCGTTAAAGGTTTGGAAAGATGTGAGACGCAACCCACACATCCTATGCGGGAAGTCAAAAAGGATAGCTGGAAAAACAATAAGGATATAGAGGCATTCGCTGCTGAGCTTGGCATGGAACATGGGTTTAAGAGCGTTAAAGGTTTGGAAAGATGTGAGACGCAACCCACACATCCTATGCGGGAAGTCAAAAAGGATAGCTGGAAAAACAATAAGGATATAGAGGCATTCGCTGCTGAGCTTGGCATGGAACATGGGTTTAAAAACGATGTGAAGACTCAAGACAAACTATGAATGATAATCATGGATAACCCATCATCCTTGTAATTGTAAGCTCACTTTGCAAAGTCATGTTTGATGATCAAGAGGAAGATCGATGAAAAACTTTTACAAGATGTCAATATGGCTTTAATTGTTGTTCAATGTAAGCTTAAAAGATATGCAACAGTGTTAAATGAGATTATTCTCGCTATTCAGTCCTCCTTGATCAAAATAACATGTATAATACTTATAAACCAATTTTGACAATTGTTATATAAGAATATTACACATGAACTTTATTATAGGATTTAGAAGTTGTTTTGTAATGTAATTTTTATGAATTTTAAATGTGGTCTTAGAACCGAACTAGACCGTTCGGTCAGACCGGTCTAACCGGTGAACTGGCGGTCGACAGGTCAGGAAGTCTCTAACGGATCATCTGTTCTTTTCGGATCCAACTGGTCCGACTAGCTGCCCAAACCAAACTGGAAAAAATGTGATTGACTTGTGAAAAAACACAAACAACAAAAAGAAAAAACAAAACACAAAAATCAACTCGTGACCCACTCAACCAACCACCATATCCAATTGCTTAAAACCGAATGCTCAAGCACACAACAACCAACATTGTTTCTAATTGCATAGGAGAAAATGGCCGCAAAGAAAATCGAAGAGCAACCTTTGGTGGATGATTTAATTAATGATGGTAAATGTGTCTATATTTTAATGTAATGTCACTTAATATAATTTGTTATGTATTTTACTTGTATATATTGTAGATACCATAACACATTGCTGACAATCTCTAATTCTGATGATATTTATTTCGTTTGATAGTGGCATGTCACGACTTTTTGTATTGGAGTAAATATAGTTTTTATGTGGACATTATTTTATGTAGTTTGAAATTTTGGAAAACTTTTTGTTTTATCATAAATTTAGGACTACATTGGTGTATATATATAATTAATTTATATTGACATCAAGTAACCATCAAAATGATATTGTAAGCTTCATTTGCTATAAACTATGCATCACAATTGAATTTATTATCTTATTTTATGTATGTATATATACATAAATATACACACATATATATATATATGTATACACACACACATATGGGTGTGTCTATGTGTGTGTGCCCAGTTACCGTTAAGGTTGCTAATTGTCTTATATTGTTGTGGTTTGTTTATTTTTTCCGGTTTAAAGTTATGTTGATGTCATGTTTACGTCATTTGCGGTCCAACTAGTTTGAACACTGATTCAATTGAGCTCAACCGAGTCCAAGTTGATACCGATTTAACCACCGGTTTAGTTTTGTAAACATTACTTTTGATAGACTAGACATCTTACTTAATATTTTTTTTCTATATAGATCGTGACATTCAAAATTTGTAGTTTGGATCTCTTATATAAGCACTTATAGAAATTCAAAAATATTAGTTCACAACACAATGCTTGCTTCATGGATCGTTTACTTATGAGTTTTAAATAACTGTAAATTATAACACATTATAAGGATCAAGACTCTATGGAATGTACTTAATTTGCAGTCTATGAAATTTATAGATATGTATATAGTATCTTGTGTGTTCCTAAAGATAAGGCTTTTGTGCGGTTTACTATAACCATTGTTTGTGAAGTCAGTCTTACCACATGCATATGCGGCCCATTATGAGGCCATTGGCTGCATACGCGGGTATTTGAGTACATGTATGAGGTATATTTTGATAGTGAACTATAAATGTCTTGATTAACATGTATCATTTTATATATTTAAATTATTTATACGCATACACTAGTACATATATTATCTTTAACGTCGGTTAAAATGGACACTTTACGTTGATTTTCAAACGACACCCAAGTGGACGACACTAAAGGTAGAGTTCTACGATGTCGGTTCAAAAATCGACGACACAGAGACCGACTCCGATTGCAATCGAAAAAGAATCAACATCAATAGGAGCCATAGTCGTCGGTTATTTATAGAAAACCGACGATTATCTTCATAATCGAACAAAAAGTTGGCCCGGGTAACGACTATAGTTGTCGGTTATTTCAGTAAAAACCGTCGACTCACTCCATTTTCAAACAAAAAAGTGATCTCATGTTTGATCCATAATCGTCAATTCAAAGTAAAACCGACAATAAAACGACACATAATCGTCGGTTATGTATATACATTCGTACAAAATACAAAGATGTATGTATACATCTATATAAATATGTTTCCGTTTGTATTAATATACATGCTTTTCTACATATGTATACATACTCTAGTATTCCTAGCTACATGTGCTCGGTCCAAGTTGTATGTATATATCTATACATACTCTAACGATCATTTCCCGTCCAACTAATTTGAACACTGATTCAATAGCCGGGTCCAAGTTGACACTGATCCAACCACCAATTTAGTTTTGTAAACATTGCTTTTGATAGACTAGACTTCTTAATTTTTTTTCTATATAGATCGTGACATTCAAAATTTGTAGTTTGATCTCTTACTTAATGTACCGTTCGGCAACGCGTTGCGAAGCGTTCGGGCAGGATTGGCTGGTCTTCTGCTACCCCGGGCAACATTTGAACGCTGCAATTAAAACAACGATGGCCCAACGTGTCGCTTTTCTGTTCATTTTCACGGTGATAAGCGGCCAATCTATCAAATTTCTCACCACGTCAAAAAGTCACGGTGGACCAGCTAGTTACGTAGCGACAGAGATGGAAGCTGACGCGTTGCCAAACGGTGCATTAAGCACTTATAGGAATTCGAAAATATTAGTTCACAACCCAATGCTTGCTTCATGGATCGTTTACTTATGAGTTTTAAATAACTATAAATTATAACACATGATAAGGATCAAGATTCTATGGAATGTACTTAGTTTGTAGTCTATGAAATTTATTGATATGTATATAGTATCGTGTGTGTTCCTAAAGATAAGGTTTTTGTGCAGTTTACTGTAATCATTGTTTGTGATGTCAGTCTTACCACATGCATATGCAGCCCATTATGAGGCCATTGGCTGCCTATGCGAGTGTATGAGTACATATATGGGGTATATTTTGATATTGAATTATAAATATTTGTATTTGATTAAGATGTATTATTTCATATATTCATATTATTTATACACATAAATGTGTACGAAATACAAGGATGTATGTATATATCTATATAAATATGTTTCCGTTTGTATTTATATACATACTTTCCTACATATGTATACATGTGCCCGAGTTCATATCATGTATAATTAGCCATTTTTACACTAATGTTTATATATATATATATATATATATATATATATATATATATATATATATATATATATATATATATATATATATATATATATATATATATATATATAAAGAGTGAATGACTTCTATAAATTACAAGAATGTCATTGGCTAATCAAATTACACTATTTTCAATACACACACACTATTATAAAAAGAGTGAATAACTTCTATAAATTACAAGAATGTCATTGACCAATCAGATTATACTATTTTTAAAATGGTGTTCTCTCCTTAACTCTCTCTCTCTCTCTCTCTCTCTCTCTCTCTCCTTTACTAGCAATACACACGTGCATATGCACGTGCCCACTGAATATGTTTATTTTAAATATTTAAAAATAAAACTTTCTAAAAGGATAATGGTAATTGTACTCCATTGAACATGTTTATCTTACATTAAACATTTGAAAAATAAAACTTTCCAAAAAGATAATAATAATCATCTGATAATCTTTTTGTTCTTTTATCATGAAAAGAAAATATAAAATTAAACAAATATAAAAAAGTTGAAAAAAATTGTGAGAAGAAAGAGAATCAAGGAGAGCGCATCATGAACTCGCTCTTTTTATAGTAGTATATAAATACTGGTTGGAAAACTGATTGGAGATGACGTGGTTGGGTGAGAGAATAGTAGTAGTTAGAGAAAATTGATTGCCATGAAAGAGTAGATGTATTCTTTTTATTACCGTTATCCCACCGCGACCAAGAAGGAGTGGGTTGGTGGGTTTATAGAAAGGCGAGATGGGGGGCCTTACAAGGAGAATCGTAGAAGGTTGGTTTGATTGATCAAAACAAAAAATTGGTGGATGAGAAAAACAATTAAAAAATGAATAAAAAACGCAAAGGTTATGGCCGAACATAAACTGGGGAAGTTTGTTTGAGTATGCGACTGTTTTAAGCTTAGGCGAGGGAGGTAAGCTTAGGAGAGGGAGGTTTTTTAGATCCAAAGGAGATTTAATATTTTTCTAAAACGTGGTGGGTCGAATAATAAAACATAATTGACGTCTATAATTAGTCGAGGAGAATGTCGAGATAATTATGTATTGCAGCCAGAAATGTAGATTTAGCGTGCCTAGATTGAATGGTAAAACTAATGGGAGGAGGGGTTTTGTGATAAAATTGTTTGTGATTATTGTTTATTTTAAATAGAAAATAGCATTATATTAGAAAAGAGAGGGAGAAGTGGAATCGATAAAGAAAGAAGATAGACGGCTTTGATGGAATCACAAATGTGATAAAAGTGAGAAATGGAGAGAAAAACTTGCGAGAGATGATGGGAGAGTGAAAATAAGAGATGGTGTATCCAGGGATTAGTTTGCTGACTTGAGATTTGAAACAAAACATGCAATTGTATTTGACAGTGAGTTTATAGGAGGAAAAAGTGAGAAGGTACATTTGTTTACGAATAAGTTGTGTATTAAATATCTAACGGGTGGTAAAGGAATTTCTGTGAACAATTTGGTACTGGGGGTTATCATTGACGATTGAGGAGCGGTTTTCAAGGCGGAAGATGTATATGTCACAAATAATTTCGTATCGAATTGTTCACCACAATAAATGTGTCCATCGATTTCTATTCTTGAATAAGTGGGCGACACTTTAGACTATGAGGTGGTGCGGCAGACATATTTTTGTTTCTTTTTCTTGACCATGCCACGTTTTGGGATAAAAGAAAATTCCAGATAACAACTAACAAGAGTTTGTGGACGACGCTTTAGGCTA
The DNA here is from genome assembly GCA_963693085.1 of Alisma plantago-aquatica. Classification (NCBI taxonomy): domain Eukaryota; kingdom Viridiplantae; phylum Streptophyta; class Magnoliopsida; order Alismatales; family Alismataceae; genus Alisma; species Alisma plantago-aquatica. The sequence goes on along the minus strand of OY856412.1, from coordinate 444,220,487 downwards.
TGAGGGGTGGGTGGGGAGACACGTTTCATTTCTTCTTCTTGACCAAGCCACGTTTTGGATATTTGGGAGTTTGGATTGGTTGAGGTGAGAGAGATTAGGAGGAGTGTTCTTGGAGCGGGAAGTAGGGAGTTAAACCGTTTTGTTTCAAAGTTAATATGATGAATAAGGAATAGTCGTGGGGGGAGTTGGTGGAGTGTGTGGTTACGGTTGTTGAGAATGCATTGAAGCATGAGATGTGTTATTTAGTGGGCTGACGTGCGTGAGAAAACTCAATAAAAATGACAAAAAAGATGGAAAAATTGTGAGAAGAGAGAGGGAGAAGAAGAGGGCGACAATTCAAAATAATATGTTGTGATTGGCCCAAAGGGGTAGAATGGCATGTCTTGTAATTTGTCAAAAAAACTCCCTCTTTTTATAGTAGTAAAGATTTGAAGGCTTTTGTTCCGTTTTTCTTCCTCAATCGGTGCCACTACCCCCCTCCTCTCGGCCACTCTCTCCTTATAACTCTCTTTTTGACCATATCATGTTAGTTAACACTCTTAAACTTTCTCAATTATTCTAACCGTGTTTTCCACCACACCGACACATACCACTCTCTCCTACGTCTCCAACCACTCCCGATTCCATCTCGCCACTTCCCCACATTTAATCTTCCCGAAGCATCGTTATTAATTGTGCTTTTAGTCTTGACATTTTTATGCATATTTTTTTCTTCTATTTTTCCTACATTTACGCTTCCCGAAACATCGTTATTAATTCTGATTTGGTTTCTCTTTTGTATTAACCGCTTGCATTTACTCACAAACTCAAAAAACTACCCCACCATCTCTCCATTTTTCCAGTCAAAATCACAACTAACCATCTCGTCCTCTCTGTGCATGCGTTCCTACTTAACGTAGTTCCTCATCAAAACACCCAACCAACCGCTCCTATTTAAAAGTTAAAACGGCAATTAGCCTTTCCCACTCCCTCCATAAATACAGTTGCCCAACCAACCATACCATGTTCTTCATATCCATCTTTTGCATTTAATTATGCAAAGAACCACTTTTACTCTTCGTGCCTTCCTCTCTTCTCTGTCATTCCAGATGAAAATCCAGCAAACGGACGCCACTTTCAGAGAGAAACATGACATCTTTTCATTCAAATAGGAAGACCCATCAACTTCATGCTCTTCTCTCTAGACTTCACCCAGTAGATCACCAGCATGTTACTGGATTTCCAGATTGAGTTTAAGCCTTCCAGCCGCAAGTTCAGTATCAATTTAACATTGTAGTCATCCACCATTAGCAGCTTAAGATAACGTTACTAGCGAAGCTGTAGTCTTCTTAACTTGTGAATATATTTTTTGTATTTAGTTCTATTTCAGCCCATTCACTGGCTAATTATGTGCAGGTTACAGTCTCTCTCGCGCTCTGATTATCGGGTCATTCAACCCTTTCGTACTCTGTAAGTCTGTAACCATTAATCATTTTTGCTACTCATCGTCTTAAGCAAAGACAGTAAGTATGTGCAGCGTTGCTTCTTCGACCAGAGGCGGGTGTAGGAAGCCCAAGTCCAAGCCGGTGTCCTGGTCTAGGTTTCAGTTTCCCGTCCTTTGCCTAATGTGTCGGCTCCAAAATCTACCATTATCTCACGTTCAACCACTATGACTCTCTCTCTCTCTTCTCATTTTACGCCTTTTGAATACCATTAATACTGTTTATTTATTTTCAAAATAGCCAATTAAGGTTAAGGTGATCCGAACAGACCAAAAAAGTCACGTCTATACTCCATTTTTACGCCTTTCTCTTCATGCCTATCTCTTCTGAGTTTTTCCATCATTTACTCTCTCTCTCTCTCTCTCTTCCCAAACAACTTGCTACTGCTTGTTTTGGTTGATCTTCCGGTCATTCTTTCTCTCTTATTGTTACCTAATACAATAAAGACGCTATCTTTTCTCGCCCGTCTACTACGCTGGATGTAACTCACTCTAGAGAATGAGATCTACTATTATCACTGATAGAACACTCAAGACAACTTCTATGTGCTTATTTGTTGATTATTAATCTCAAACTGTCAAGGCGAAGGACGTATATATATCTTCCAATACTTTTTTTTAGTTGTATTTTATCTCAGTTATTACTTGTTATTCTTTTCTTTGGTGGATTTGCTTTGCAGTCAACCATGACAATGATTGATGCTCCCATTTCTCAATGGCGCCTCCCTAGATAACTTGGACTCCCCATGTTCTCTTCACTAATCATCACTCCTTTAATATTCCCTTGTATATTCATTTACTATAACATATTCCTTGTTGTTGGATTATGTTCTTTTTTCCCTTCTTCTAAAATTTAATCTACTATTTACACACAAAAAAGATGGATACCGATACTCTCTTATAAGGGGATTGTACTTGCAATTAAGGAGGTTTTCTTCTACGTTGATGGTACAAGCAAGTCTATGTACACATTCTGTGCAAAAGACGAGCCAAGTTTTTAGAAAGTGAAGAGTTAGTTTGTATACTTTCTAAAGTTTATTCATATGATGTAAAACATGATGTAACACAGGAGTAAACTTGTACTCTCTTTTAAAATATGTAATGGCTGAAGGAAGCTTTTATCCAAAAATATATTCATGTGTGGTTCATCATCAAAACTGCGTGCCTACATAGAGATAATATGTCCCTTACCATAATGTTGTCCATACTATTCTGTACAATATTGAAATAGATTGATGTGGTTTTCATATAATTAACAATCCAATTACTGATAGAATTCATTTCCAATCGGTCCTTATTTCTTCTTAACATTGTCATCAATATTTCATTCCAACAAAATAGAATATTGCATGGACATACTTTGTCAAATAATATTTAAATAAAAACAAATTTGTCTATCTTCTGATGTTTATTTTGTTCTCATATGATTTAACAGCTGAGAAATTGTTATCTCTTAGAAAATACATAAAGACTAGAGAAAGCATTATATCTTCACATATCTCAGTGTTATACTTATATAGAATTCATTAACAAAACTATGATCCTACACAACAATAGTATCTCATTTACCATAACATTATACATTATTTTATATAGTATCTAAATAGAGTATGGATGTTCATATGACAACTCAAATTTTGCAATAGATTTTGTTTCTATTTAGTTGACGTTTCTTTTTTCCATGTTTCAAATGACCTTTCCCAAAAATGCATCATCAAATAACTTTTAGTTAGCAAGAAGTGTGTTCTTATGTAACCATAAATATATCATTCTGTTACTTTACACATTAATTTTTCCTTCCAATGTACATTAGCGGACTTGTTCATATAAGAATTGAAATTACTGTAATTATTTTCTTTTTTTTTCTTTCTATGTGTAGTGATTATATATGTCCTCTTCCTTAGAAAAGACATTTTTAAAACATTAATTTTTACTCAAACACTTTTTTTTAGATGAAACCAATGCAATTTGCTAACCGTATTGTTTCTTCCTTAGACATTTAGAGACCCAAGCCCATGCAAAAAAATGAAGAACTTACTATTTTCAAACTTTCAACTTTCTTCCCATAACACACCCAATCGTATCTAATTAACTCTTTATCACTCTGTCTCTCCCCCCTTTCCTAAAGTAACATACATATTCAAATAACATAACATACTATTTTGTACAATAAATAACAAAATAAAAATTCATATGTAAATAAAATAATATACTTATTCAAATAATGACATTATTTCAGACGATTTAGAAGTAAGAAAATTTCACATCCTTTTAATGAATATTATATGTTGTTATAAGATAAATAGTTCATCTAATAACTAATGTTATAATACATCTCAACTATTGTTAACGAACATTATATATCCTTCCTCTAATAATATATTAATTCTATGAATGGATCCACACCTACCCTCAAGTCTCTATCAGAATGTCACCTTCTCAAACCTGTGCATATATATTCATAGTGAGTTAATAAATTATCTCCCTATATAGTTTGGACTGTCACTCCCAAACTTTTCTATCCAATTACATTGCTTTCATTCCTAATGCAACAAGTTGATTAGAAAATTCCCAAATGGCCCCAATACTCTACCATAACTCACATCCCTCTACTTATTCTTCTCATTTATAATTCTTTTCTATTCCAATAATTATACTAAATAAACTTTTACCTATCAATGTTGTATACAATAATATAATTTTTACTATAAAATGTTCAAGAATATAAAAAATAAAAACACACACATATATATGTATACATTAAAAATTATTATCGTAAAAGATTTTGATTATGTTGTTATGTGTATGGGCACATGTGTGTTTACTAGTGTGTGTGTGTGTGTATATATATATGGGATTAAGAGAGACATTTTCCCCATCTTCCATGCCAAGGAGACCAAACGTCTGGGAGGGTGGTAAACTAAGGTGATAGCTAGGATTTGAACATGGGTCTCTTTGTTATAAAAAAACGTAGTTGACCACTTGGGCCACTCCTTATCAGCATATATGTATGTATGTATATCATAAAATTGTACTAGTAAATAATGTATTGGGAGCATTGAGAAATCATTTAGATATATGATTTTTTGAAATTATTGTTGTATCTGAAAAGGGATGGAGGAAGAAAGAGTGTAGAAGAAAATTTTTGGGTTCATTGGAAAAAAACTTACTTTAAATTCTAGATATTTGTTATTTTTTATGGTTTTGAAACATGAATGTGAGATAATTTGAGAGGAAGGGTGTGATAAATGTGGAGAAATATAAGAAGAGATTAAAATTTAATGGGGATGTACTAGTTATGCCTATTTGTTCTAGTGGAAATATGATTCCAAGGTAACATGAGAGAGAGGTTGAGTTGTGAATCAAGGAGGAATTCTTCATCAAAATTTAGTAGACTTTTTTTGTATTATGATTAGAAATATGACCAATTGGGATAATTGAAGAAAGAGAGATATTTGTTATTAACATTTATATGTTTATTGAATTTTATATGCGAATAAGAGTTTTTGAACTTGGAGAAGATGATAAGATATTTGAGGAGAGAGAGTCAGTTGGAAAATTGGATACAATAAATGAAGGGACTATCTGATTGCTTGATAGGAGGGAAATCATGCAGGAACATAGGGGAAAGGAAGGCAAAGTGATGAAGAAGGAAGGATAATGGAAGGGATAACAACTCAATTATTTAGAAAATATAACTCACATCAAACATATAGTTCAGGGTCACATACACTCATATTAGTATTTATCAAACAACACACTCAGATTCAAAAGATTGATGAAATGGAATTTAGGCTTAATACATAAGAAAATAAATATGAAACATTTTGTTAAAACACAACATAATAGAATATAGATATAGATTCAATTTTTTCTCTAGATCTAGCTAGATCCTCAAAAGATAATGATAACTCCTCTACATTAGCATTGTAGTTTCACCTATCTCTCTATACCCACCAAGTAAGGAACTTACAATTTGAAGTTGTTAGTACCTAGGTCTTTAAGTATCGGACCTTCACCACTTGTAGGAGACATTATGGCATTCCATTCACAACAAAATTCTTATGTTGAAGTAAGATCAAAACCTAAAAGATACAAAAATATTTGAAAACACATAGGTAGAACTTGTAAAATTGATTGTTGAAATAAAAGTTCATACCAGTAGGGGGCATACATAGTTAAACATATTGTAAATTCAGCCTCTTATCTCAAAATAACATAAAAACATACAATGAAATTTTCAATGTGAGAAAAGGGATTGAGGATGCGTGAAGTGATACCAATGTCATACCTCATTAAAGAGTGAGTTTGAGTTGGATGGTTTGTAGTAAAATGGAATACCCTAATGGTTGTGAATCTTCAACCATTATTTGTCAAGTATTCAACAATAGGTAGTGACTACAAATCTCACTGTGTCAACAATCCACAACAATCATGGCAGCATAACTAAGTGTAGCCAACACCACAAAAATGAAAGTATGTAACATCTTATACTATAAAATTCATCTTTATTTTATTTTGAAATAAAAGTGAGACACGTTTCAAACATGTTAGGGTAGAACATGCTATATAACATGCATATTGGTTTTGACTCGAATTTTTCATATCAAATACAAAAAATATAAATAATTGTAATCCATTTTTAATATACATTTGGGAATATATAGTCAAATGACGAGAACCCAAAGATAACCATCGAATCTCTTAGAATCATCACTCCTCGAACCGGTGACTGGATTGCTAAATTTTAACTTTTATTGCATTCTATATGACAAATTTCTTGTATCTGCAAGAATATAAGGATATGTCTTATCATTTTTGCTTTTTATGCATCATGAATATTTTTGAGTAAAAATATTCCCATTCAACTAATCTAGGATACAGCGAAAGTTAATGGATTATGATAGGAAGATAGAAGACAATAGTATCATTATTTTTCCATCACTAGGTGAAGGGGTCTGATCACCTAGCAACATAGTTGGTGTGAGAAAGATCACTAATTCACTACTAAAGCAAGCCCTCATATTTAAGAGGCTATCTTGAATTTTTGGCCATAGAAATTATGGATATAATGCTTCTTGGTAGCTCAATTGCTTGACCTGCACATATAGCTTTATCCACATTCCTAATAAGTGAAAATAATAGACTGCCAAGTTCCAAATAGACATGAAAAGCATCTAAATTCTTTGCGAAGTGGAAGGAGGGTCTCAATCTCAACATTCATCTATTTTTGGGTAAGGAGTTTTTTGGTACTGAGCCAAGCATGTGATTGTGATGCTCATGCTAAATGTTTATGGCTAAGACAATATCTCTAATGTAATGATTTCTTTTTAGATTTAATAAAATGAGATGTTATGGGCTTTGGATTTTGTAATTTGAGATAAAGACGTCATGAGGAGAGCAATGAGATGTGTTTGAGGAGTAAAGAGAGAGATGAACCATGTTGGAGAAAGAATTAGAAAATGTTGGGGCTTTGACGAGTGAGGAAAATTTGGATATGACAGAATGAATAACTTGTAGTATTGGTATTTGGAATGGTAGGGTAGGGACGGAAAAACAATAAGAGGTGGTCAGAGGGAATCAATGAAAAAGTCTACAAAGAAAGAAATAAGGTGAACATAATATCTTAAAAGCTATGGTATGATTTGATTGGCTGAATATTATCTAATGTAATCAATATGTCAATAGTGTATTTTATTCAAAAAATGCAACTAGAAGTAAGATATGTACACACGTACATGTTAGCGTATAAATCTGCATATTTATATTCATGTTATTTTATTAACATACACATGTAATTTATGTATATATAATGCACATATGCACTCACATTTCATTGTATGAAAATGTATACTTTTATATATCCATATATAAGAGATGCAATCACTCATAACTACACTTGTGGTTTTGATCAATAGTCACCCGGGCCTGGTCACTATGACCCCCTTTGTGAGGAGGAACCCCTTCTCCCGAAGTTACAAGCCTATTTGGCCAACTTCCATAATGAGAGTTGGCTTGCGGTCCTAGGTATTCCCTAGCTACCTTTCAGGTACATGTGCCCTTTTGTTGGAGGTAGTTCCATATTTTCATGGGATTATGGCATGGGTACACATGTAATCTATATAGATACATCTTTCCGCATATATATCCATACATTAAACATATACATTTGCATACGTATATTTTTTAGTTATACATGTACAATTGCACTTATCGATTGATTTAACTAGTATATTTGGTCCTCTTGTTAGCCGCAAGTTGCAAGACAAATACCCTACTCAAACACTAGGAGGAAATTTTATAACAACAACTAAAGCCTCTTTTTTTATTGTAATAAGACTAGACCTCTACGCCTCTAGATAAATAAAAAAAACACATGGATATGTAGCCTACAAATGTATATGTACACTCATCTCCACATATATAACCATCTATTTATAAATGTATATTTCAATACAAAATGTGTGTGTTTATACATGTATTCCTTTATAATTTATATATCAAATATTTATATTTAATTTAATTTGTTCTATTATAAATTGTATTGGTGAATAAAGAAAAATCAATACTCCCACATATTGTATACTTTAGATGATACCTTCTTGGCCCCTACATCACATATTGCTTTTGTAATCATAATTACAATCATCTTGAAACCTATATATTTGTGTTGGGTTTATTAAGTATAGTTCACTGTGTTAGGTTGTGAATATTAAATTAGTGGAAAGTATAATCAAGCTATGGTGATTTGATGCAACAAAACATAATAATAAATATGTTGCTTAAAATAAAAATCACCTTATAGTATCTAGACACACATGAATATAGAATAAAGTTAGGAGAGTGTACCAATAGCATCTAAAAACACACTTCACAAATAGACATGTGATAGTGATTGTGATGTTTTATTGGTAAGATTTCAAATAATTAATATTAATTGTGCAATTTTAACATCTAAAACTTCATAAAAACAAGGATTTGGACACAAATATAAATAGATGTATATAAACAAAGATAAATGTAAAGTAGAATGGTTATATATATTGGTATATGAATCTTTCTCTTATTTAAGTTTTTGTGTGTGTCCTTTCTCTGTTTTATTCTTTTTGCAAGATATTTTCTTCAAAATTATTGTAATATTAAACTTGGGTCTCAAGTGGAATTCTTAAATCTATGTTTCTATCTTATGAGAGGAAGTGAGAAAATACTCGTGTTCCATAAATTGAATTAGCTACTCACCAAGTAGTTGCTTGAGGGGATTTGTATAAAGTCAAGAATATTGTATTATAAGTTATAATTGATTATTAAAGCATTAGATCAAAATTTATGTAATTTGGTTCTTGAAGTATTGAATATCATAACAATAATACAAGATGTCCTTGTCAATCTATTCAATTGGTAAGTTTGGTTGATTTGTTAGCCGCCAGTTACGGGTTCAAAATCCAATTTAGGTCTCATTTTCCTTATTATGTTATATGTCTTAATGTATCCTCCTCAGAGTGAAAAACTATAATAATAATAATAATAATAATAATAATAATAATAATATATTTTATCTTAACTTATATAATTTTAACTTAATTTTGTCTAAATCTTCTTAGAGAATCCATTTATCATCTATCATAATCCAATAGACAATCCAAACAAGGTGTATTATGAATACATAAATTACACATTCATAAAGTGCATGACTACCAAATTAGCTTTTTATGGGTCTTGGAATGCTTCATAACATGTTTCTTCCATTTTTAAAATTCATATTATCTTCTTTCTTCTACTTACATCTAATAGAGATTCATGCATAAGTCATGATGTTAGCATAATTGGATTATTTCTTATTTCCAGCTAATTGAGTTTGGCCCATTGTATGTATAATTCTTATTGTCATGTAAATACACATAAGTGAGGATCCATCAACCCAATTAAATACAGGAGAGCCATATCATCTTTATAGAATACTAAATATATGGTTACTACTTTCTACATGGAATCAGAGTTCGTAGTCTTAATCACTCCCATCCCTCATATTTTCTCTCTCCCTGACAGATGTCAAGCTCAAATGACAACAAAACCCCAATGTCACCTCCCCACCCCCACCCACTTCCAGTCAAAGGCCATCGCCCTTCCACCTGCAATAGTCACCATGTGCGGCTTGCACCATTGACAGATGTTGTTGCACAATGTCAACCTCATGCCATCTACAATTTTCATACCTTATCGAATCTTGTCCATGTGATTTCCCCCTCCCCCGTCTCTCTTTTTCTTCTTTTTTGGTTTCTTTTATAAATCTCTTATAAAAAATAATAATAAATTAAAAGACCCCATGTTGATTTATAAAGCACCAGAAAAGTAAAAGGGACAACTTTTATTTGATTTTACTCTCCATGTGATTTCTCTATCTGAAAAGGTTGAGTGTCTTTATTTAAATTAGGAATATATTCTTATGCACACATAGTGCCTTTATTCATGTGATTTTATTTTTTTCCTACCATGCTTATTTTGGTACTATTTTTGTTTCTTCGTATTGTGCTTATTTTGGTAGTGTTTTTCCTACCGTGCTTATTATGATAGCTCTTTTCCTATCCTGCTTAATCTGGAAGCATACTATTTTTGTGTTGCTCCATAAATCTAGTATATTACTTTATTTTTACAATGGTTGAAAATATAACTATAATCTATAATAATATATCATATGTTATAGTAATTAAACTCAATGTTATAACTATTTTTGTGGATGAAAGTTGCTTCTACTTTTTTGGAATCTTGTGGAAAACTAAAAATTATTAAAGAAGAGGCACCTAAAGAACTCAATGAGGCTTGTATATTGGGAAATAGTCATGTGGTCTCTTGGATATGGATATGTATGGAGCCCGATGTGGCTGTTAAATATCATAAAATGTCAAATTCATGTAAAAAGAGATGAAGCAGTTATATACTCAAGAGGAAAACTGCCTCCCATTATACAATACAATGGATAAGATCTTTTATGAACACTTGGGGTTCCTTAACCAAGTACTATAATTCCATAAAGTCTCTCACAAATCAAATTAAACTCTTATCACCCACCACTGCTGCCAAAGTGACAAAGAAATGTGACAATATTATTATTGGGCAATTTCTTAGTGGCATTCATCCCTAGTTCATTTCTATATGCCAAGTTCTTTTTGTCTAGACCATGATCCCATCCATAGATCATGATTATGTCCACCTATCACATGCTAATATGTCTTATACTCCAACTCCTCGTGAAGCGTTTGAAGCTAACACTACAATGGCAGCATCAAGGGGGGTTGAAGGAGTTGTGGCAATCATATCGGGTTGAGTCCAAAATGTACTTATTGCGGTAAATTAGGCCATATTGAGGATTTTTGTCATTCCAAACATGGATACCCTAGTCATTTTAGGCAAGGGCATGGAAGGGGTTCTACGCATGTTGCTCAAAAATCTACACTCCTCATTGGCCAAGGTCCTCTAGCAACTATTGTGACTTTTACCCCTACTAGACATCTAACACATTTTTAGGTCACAAAGGAGGAGTATATACAACTCTGATAAACTGCACACTCAATACAGTGATTCACATTTTCACAATAGCATGGAAGCATCATCCATGAGTGGCACAATTATGAATTATCTACTATGGCATTGTTATCCCATCTCACTACTCACTGAAGTAATTATGGGACGTTTATGATTGTCTATCATAGTACATGGATAGCGGATTCTAATGCCACTCAACATATGACCGGTATGCAACATCTTCTTACATCCTTTGATTCTTTTATCCCATACACCACTATCAAATTGGCAGATGGCTCAGTCAAATAGTTCACCCAGTGTGTCAGTGTTCCCATTTTCTCTAAACTAAAACTTTCTATATAGTCTAATATTTGTGGCTAAACTTTTTTATTCCCTTTGTTGTTTCTTGACTTTCAGATTGAATAGATTTGTTCTACATGACTGGAGGAACTTGATAAAGATGCATGTCAACTAGGAAAACTTCATTGTGTATCTTTTCCTTATTTTATTGTTAAGCAGTTTTTGAAACCTTTTAAATTGATACATGGTGATCTCGGTGGTGCCTTTTAAACAACTAGTTACAATGGATTTAAATATTTTCTCATGTTTGTAGAAAATTTCTCCAGAATGATATGGCTTTATCTTATTTAAACACACAATGAGGTTTTTCCCCTTATCCGTGTCTTTCATAAAATGGTTATCGCTCAATTTTCTATATGTATTAAAATCTTACACACAGATAACGTTCTTGAATACACTAAACAAGTTGCTTCTTCTTTCTATTGAGATATGGGAATCATTTATCGACGTTCTTTTGTGTACTCTTTAGAATAAAATAGTATTGTAGAGTGAATAAAATCATCATTTTCTTGATGTCACATGCTCGCTTACCATTTATACCAATCTACCTAAAAAATGTGGACGGATGTTGTTCTCGCATCATGTTTTCTTATTAATCGCCAATATCATCAGTCCTTCACAATCAAACTCATTTTCCATTAAGGGTGTATGGATGTGTCATCTCCGTTAACAACTTTGATCCTAAGGATGATAAGCTATCCCCATGTTCCATTTGAATGGATTTTACAAGATACCCCTTCTCTCATGAAGGTTACAAATGCCTTAACCTCAAAATTGGTTGTATATATGTATCAATTTATGTAACTTGCAATGAGGACAAATTCTTGTTTTTCTCCGTTCCTTGTCTTTCTGCACCCATACAGGAATTGGTCTCTATCCGTGAACTTTTTTCCTACATCTCTAGTCTCCTTACCTCCAAAATCGGACTAACACATGGAAGATGATCCTCAACTTATAGCACCGCCATCATCATCTCTTCTGGATGCACTCTCTACATGCTAATCATACATGGGATTTGGTTGATACTTCATATGGAAAAAAAAATATCATTGGTGATCATTGGGTTTCTCTGACAACAATAATTTTGATGGATCTATAGAGACACTAAAGGCTCACCTAGTTACAATATGATTTACTCAAATATTTGGTGTAGATTATTTGGAGATATTCACATTTGTTATGAGGATTGTTTCAGACAACATTCTTACTTCTCTAGCAACACATTTTGACTAGCCACTCCTTCAGTTAGATATCAAGAATACCTTCCTGCATGGAAATCTCCTACACAAGGTCAACATGCAACGACCTCCCAATTTTATTGATGGGGGGTCTTCTTGTAATGTATGTCGCTCGGAAGATGTTATATAGTCTCAATCAATCTCAAGTAGTCTTCTTCAACAAACTTAGCACAGTACTTGAAAAGTTGGGTTTCAAACAATCAGTCAAATATCATTTTCTTTCCTCATCAAAATCCCATATGAACATACTCTTCTTGATGTTTGTGTTGACAACGTATTTATCACATGTAGTGACATTATTAGTATAATCAAACTAAAATAGTCTCTACAAGCCCATTTTCATGCAAAAGACTTGGAATATTTATCACACGAAGGACTTCTATCATTAGTATAATCGAACTAAAACAGTCTCTACAAGCCCATTTTGGGATAGAAGCCCTACGCCCATTCTCAAGGATCAACCTATCCCAATGATGTTATACATTATATTTAGTCTAAGAGACTAGTATGATAAATGATAAACATGTTTCTACACATATGTATTGTCATACCAAGGGTCCTCTTGAGGAGAAGCTATTTCCTAATCTAGAAAAATATTGTTGAGTAGTTGGAATATTGATGCACCTAACAATTATTGCTCCTGACATAACATATGTTGTGGGAGTTGTTAGTTAGAACAAGAGTGCACCCCTCCAACAACATTAGTTCAACATTTAATATATCCTTCCTATCTCATGAGTGCCCCAATAAAAGGACTATTCTACAAAAGGGTCTCAAGATAAGACAATCACTATTTTTGAATATGTGGATGCATATTGGGAAGAAGATGCCAAGGATCCTTGGTCCACCTCTGACCTTTGTGTCATGATTGGGGATCATCACCGGCCTGGAGAAGAAAAAAGAAATTTTTAGTTGCTCACTCCAGTACTAAAGTTTAATATCGTACGATGGCCCACACTTGTTCCGGTCTTCATTGGATTCCATCTATTTTGATGAAACTAGGATTCATTGTCAAACTCCAACCTGTCTTTGTTGTGATAATCAAGTTGTTATTCATATTCCCAATAATCTTGTTTCCCATAAATGGACAAAACATATTGGAGTTGATTGTTATTTTGTACATAATTTGGTTAAAGCCAAGGAGATTGTGACTCCTCACGTACGGACCACCAATCAAATTGTTGATATCTTGACTAAACCACTTCCTCCATCACTTTTTTAATATATGTGTGTCAAACAGGACTACACAGTATCTACTCTCCATCTTAAGGGGGAGTGTTAGCATAAGTGATTTATATCTTACTTCCTGTTAATTGGGTTTGGTCTATTGTATCTATAATTCTTATTGTCATATGAATACACCTAAGTGAAGATTCATCTACCCACTTGAATATACACTATGTATTTATAGACTCATATATATAAGAGACCCATAATATATTTACAGAACATTGAATACATGGTTATTATTTTCTACACATGCAATGAAATATATTTTAGAACTAGAAAATGATATTGTTTCCATTAATTCAGTCAAATGGCTTGCAAGTCAAAATGGCCAGTTAGGTTTCCTCACACAAAAGATGTACAAATCAGCAAAGTTATTGCAAAATTTTGCAATACTTTCCTAATGTATTGATTGCCACAGTGTTCCCATTGCTCAATTTGCAACAATTGTGTAGATCACCTCCTTCATCATTGTCGATAAGTGCAGACAATGTATTGAAAGCTCATGTAACTATTGTCCTCAGACCGATAAGTGTGGTAAATATTTTTTTAGAATGTAATCTCCACTAAACAACAACCTTATCTTGGAAGTGGTTGTAGGGGAATCATCTATTTTTCTCCACATTTGTGTCTTCCACAACTCTTCAATGTGTATATGTTCTTGCCTTCTGCTATATTGACCTGGTGAGGATAATTTGAGCGACTCAATGTAGTTGTGGAAAGCAATTATCAATTCTCATTGGTTGTCTCGTAGATTACATAATTGTAGTTGTTATCTTTGTTGAAATCTTAATCACAATCCAAATGTATGTAGTTTTAAGGTATCATGTGTTCTTCATGGCTTGTGGTCTAGCTATCTTCTATCTGTAACAATATAATCCTAAACACAAAGTTGGTATTTTATTAAACTAATTAGGAAAACATAGATCTCGGGGTGATGACAAGATAAATCAGGATAACTATGGATTAGTTGAAAATGTAAGGAGTCATGGTTTTCACAGATTTGCATCTTTCAGCACATCAACAAAATGTAAAGTCGACAAACAACTTTGTCTCCTTTGGGTAATCACTCAGACGAAGTATGAGACAATCAAATGTAAATTTAGAAAACGGATGGATCGAGACACGCTATTTCCTAAGAAAAAATTTCTGATATATTGAGCAATATTGGGAGCCTAAGGGGGATTGGAAAGTTACATGAGACAACCTACACATCCTCCATGGGAAATCCAAAAGTGTTGGCAAAATAATAAGGATATAGATGCATTGGTTTTAGAGATCTGAATGGAACATGCATTTAATAAAAATAGGAAGTTCATGGCACGCCATTGAAAATGATGAAGGATATCTCTTATCTTGGTGATTACAAGCTATGAAAATCATGCTAGTTGACTAAGAGGAAGATTGTTGATTAATGGGGAAATTCCAATGTCAATATGACTTGGCTTGTTGTTTCCTCAAATATTAAAAAACTTTGTAATAGTGTTAAATGAGATTATTCTTGTTGTTGAGGACTCTCTTCCAAAAAAACTACTTCATACATCTCCATATATGCTAGCATTCTCTGTAATATGATTATATACAAAAATTTATTTGAGGATGTTAAGGTTGTGCCTTAGTGTAATTTTCCCTAATTTTATAGGCAAACTATCTTATGTGCAAAATCTCTTATTTCAGTACACACTTGTTGTTGTCATTTGTAATGTTAGCTTATTATTGAAATGCCTAGAAATATAAAAAAATAGAAGATAAAATTCAGAGCTAAGACTTTTTGATGAAATGATGGAGATTTCTTGACGAATGCTTTCTTTGTAGTATAGGAAATATATTGACCTGTATACAACTCCATAGTTGTTCAAAAGATACAGTTTTGTGCAAGTTATTATAACAATCTTGAACCTTGCAAACTTGCATTCAATTTTCTATCTGCATTTTATTATGCTGCATCTTGAACAAAAAAATGTAATTTACAACCAAACCATACTGATTTGGTGTAATTGAACACATTAAATTTGTAGGTAAAAATCAAAGCACCATAATACTTTATCTAGACACAAATGTGTTAGATATAATACATCGATTAAGTAGATTTTAAATAAACAAGCATCCTAACCATTATTGTTAATTTGGATCTAAAAAAAGTAGGTGATCAAATCACAAATACAAATTCCTAGGTCTCTAAGGAAGGATGTGTCTAACACTTTCCTCAAGGTAGATTTTGTGGCTCTTAGAAAAAGGTTTTTAGCTTGTGTATCTCCAAGATTCAGTCCACCACATCTCAGGTGTGGCCACTCACAGAAAATGAGAGAATTGTGTTAAACTTATTCGTTAGTCTTATTTTTATAAAAGAAAATAAGGCACCATGAAACCTCATCAGTGCAACAATGAGAGCAACAAAAATTAGAGAATAGAGAAGAAACAAAGGCAAAAGGAAAGAGTGGAAGCGAGTTTTTGCTTATTTTTGGTGTATTTACATATGAGGGAGGACTATATCTGACGAGAAGGTCCCAAATGTGCCCCATGTTAATGGCATCTACGTTCCATGTTTGTAACATTTGATCTTCTATTAAGACCCATGTGAAGATTTGACTTCACATTTAATAGCCAGGTTTAACATCATTTTTCATGGGTGGCTTTCACATTATGTTTAATATACTCTTTTATCGCCACATTTAACTGGTGGTTAAAAAGGTGTCTAAGACATATGTTAGTTGTTACTGACTGTGCACTTTCAAAGATCCAAATGACACAAAATGGCATTTCAAATTACCATTCCAGTATGAATGTTAAAATTGTACAAATGATATGAAGCAAAAAAATGGAACATAAAGTTAAAATAAGAGTTTTCAAACATGAAAATACAATATTCTCGTGCATGTTTCATAAGTCTCAAGAAATTCAATAAAATAATAAAATGTGACTTTATTATGGTAGCTTGTGATTTTAAAGTATTGTCTAGTTTGACTCTCTTCTATCTAAAAAGATGTGATGAACTATGTCTTAAAAAAATCACTTTTTTAGATATTAATGAATCACACAACAATAGTGTGGTCACAAAAATGAGTTACTATAAATGTGAGTATAAATAGCCTTCACAAGAATCTTATTTTATGAGCAATTTATCGAGTATTTCTAGCTCACATAAATCTTATCTCTCATATGATACTCATAAGTAGAATTCTCCAAGGTGTCATGTTTAGTGAACAACCTACCATTGATGGTCTAGAACCCATTCGAAGTAGATCAATTTCTACACTCAAGTGAAGAACTATCAGCATACGAAAGATCAAGAGTAAAACTTAAAGTATCTCCATCACCCTTAAGTAATTGTGTAATAGCTTCCCTATCGGACCCTTTGTATGAAGATTTATAATATTTACTACATATCTCACATATTAAAGAGATATGAGCCAAAGGTTATTGTAAGGCCCCTAAACTTGCTTGATGAGTTGAATAATATTAATTACCATAATTGAATTATTATAACCCTATTATAACCTTTTCACATTTTTAAATCATAATACAAGCTTAAGTTTCAAATTTGGCCCAATTTGGACACTGTTTGAACAAGTTATGCAATTTTTTGTACATTTTGGACTTTTCTACAATTTAGCCAATTGAGGGATTTTCTTTGCAATTTTTCACATATATTATGTTCCTTATATGTTATATTATCATTCTTGAGTGTTTTTAGCCATGGGGATCCTAGTTGAGCCATGGTTTGAAGGCGTTTTCCTCAAGGGTATTTTAGGGTTTACCCCTTCATGGATGAGCTACCTTTAGTAGCTATCAACTAATGAATTATGTGATTGGCTGGGAAATCCGACAAAGGAAATCTAAGCAGGTATATAGGGATGGTAGGGGATCTTCTTGTGTGTGTGCTTGTATATTCTTAATAGTTTAAGGCCATAGACACATGGGGAAGCTACTTTTACACCTCATGCTTGCTTCCATCCTTATCCATGGGCTATATTTACCTCTTCCTTGCCCAAGTACGAAACTATGCTTGATTTCTCTTTCCTATAACCTAGAGAAACGACTCCACTCTATTTTTCTGTGGAACCAAGTGCTCTAAGGTAGAAGACAACCTCTTTTTGGAGAAGAAGGTCTCCTAGAGCTCCATCTATCCCTACCAAGGGTTTCCAAGGTCATCTTCTAGGGATTTTGACCAAGGCAAGTTGTTTTCTTCCTTAATTCTCCATTTCTATTTCTCTTATCCTTCATTATACCTTCCTCCAGGTCGGAACCTTGTTGTTTCATGGTGAAAGTAGCTCTAGAACTCAAAAATCTACCCTTCTTGTTTCTTTTTCAACAGTTTTGCTTCTTTGTGGAGAGAAGTGCCTATTCGGCCAAGTTCAGATCTGAATCCAAAGTTTTCTTGCCCTATTAGATCAAGATCCTTGTTTTCTGGGATCTGACCTACTCTATATAGGCTATTTATATAACATTCTTCATTTATATTTCTTACTAGAAGCTTGTTGGTTCATGTTTATGCTTTAATGTGATGATCTAAGCATACAGAAACCATGCTTGCTAGGTTTTGAAAAGCACGAAGCGGGAAGCGTGCGGATTGCTCTGCTTGAAGCGTGAAGCGGTAAGAGGGTTTTAAAGCAGACTAAAGCAGATGCTTTTTGAAAAAGCAGTCCACATTGTTTTTGAAAAAAATAGAAAATTATAGAATAACTTGCAGATCACTTTCTCCCTTCAGAGTGTTATACTTCCACTTGGGATTATTTTGACATAGCCAAACTTTAATCACCCCCCGTCCACACTAGTTATGATAGAAGTTAAATAATCAATATATTAATTTCTGATTAGAGTAAGTACATTTTAGAGTCATATTGTCATAGAATCATAATCCGTACAGTTAAAATTTAAAACAAGGTAGGGTAAGTGTCGATTTATGATACATGGTAGTAGTGACTACTGAATTTACAGTAGATAGATTTATCAAAATATCACTAGTTGCAGTAATTAATTATGTGATAGAAGCATATTATATTCATTGTGAAATCATGCAATCATATAGAAGTGCCATAATGGTATGCATCCATTCATCTAAAATGATGAAATTGTACAACAGCCAATAGCAAAAATAATTGTATATACATGTGACAGGATGATGTGCTTTCATATAGGTAGTTACATGATGAGATTGTGGAATGTCAAAAAAGTCATGCAAATTCAAACATAGCTGGAACATAATGTATTGATAATATTATATCATGAAAAATTAAAACATCACAACAACAAAGTGAAACATCAATCAATTCATACAACTATTACTAATATTATATCACAAACTCTACAAATGACAAGATGACAATACATAGTTCTTATATAGATGTATATAGTGTACAAACAGACATAAATAGTTAGAGATATTTATCAAACTGGTTATTACACCTATACAATACATCATTTTTATTTTTTAAAATTCATCAGGTGATTGGGCAAGTTTTGAGAATAATTATTGTGAAGCGCCCTGAAGCAGCCGCTTAAGCGGACCCAAAAAAACGGCCTAAAGAGGAAAAAAGCAGACAAAAGTAGCCGCTTCAGTGCAAAACTCTTCAAGGCCCGCTTCACTGAAAATTACAATGGAGTATATGCTTGGGCGCTTAAGCAGCCGCTTCACCCACTTTTTTATTCACTACATGCTTGTTTTAAATTATGAATTTTTGTGGTGTTCCCTATTTTGTTCCAGTTCTATATGAACTTGTAAACATGTTTACTACCTTTATAAGGTGTAACATGACTTGGGACAGGTTGATAGCATCAACCTATGGTGCTAAGCACAAAATAATTGATGGTTCAAATTAGGGTTTTCAAGCTATTTCCTTCCCTATCACACAATCGATGGTCATACCATTCAATAACCAATGGTGTTGCTATCTTAGAAACTGATGTTTGTGATCAAGGGTGACAAATTTATGGTGACAACCTATGGTCACCCCCTTACATCAGGTTTTGGCTGAATTAGACATTTAATTATCATCTACTAAGTATTCTAATAGTGTTATCAATCGATGATGACATTAGCTTGATATTTGATGGTGTTAACTGAATGTCTTACTGATCTAACAACCAATGGTGACCTAATGATCACAATTAATGGTGGATCAAGTCATCATCATATATGATGAGTTAAGAATGTAATTGTATATTTGACTAAACCTTAAACTAATGATTCCTTGGTTCAATTGATCTAATGGTTAGACCTATACTTCAATTGATAACCTTGAACAATGAACATGATCCAATGAATAATATTGGATGCTTCAACATCCAATGGATTAGAATAAATCACATGGTATTATATGTGGGTCCTAGTGATGATAATTCTATGGTCCAATACCATTAATTTTTAGTCTTACCTATGCCATCATATAGTTATATTTGATAAATCACTACAATAAGTGGATGTGTAACTCCCGTGTGATCTAGCTTGTTATACCTAACCTTAATGTAATTATATGATGTTGATTGGTTATAATCATACCTCTTGAATGATTAATGTGATAATGAATTACACTCTTCTTGTGTTGAAACCACAATGTAGTACTATTTGAATATCATAGTGCCTTGCCATGTTAATATATATGGACACATATGAGCTAATGATCTTTTAAGCTTTGTTTAAGGCATGGAATGATGATGATAACCTTACTATGAATAATGTCATAGTCTTAATGACCTTTGGGCATGTTTGAAGCCATGATTGAGGTAAAATCCTCTTCATGTTCCAATAAGGGTTAAAACCTTGGAACTTGTGATAAGATATTGGTATCTTGTAAAAGTATGATGATAAGTGTGGTCCATTAATTTGCAATGAATGATAGCATGTGGTAATGTGATTAAGATTAATATCTCAAATATTTTATATCTTTTGAAGTTGTTATACATATACTCTTGTTAGAAAAGAATTAGGGTTTTAATATCCATTTGTATGATTTAGCCTTAATTCACCCAATTGGCATAACTAATTAAGTGAAACTCTAATCATGTAGTGCCTTGTGCCACAGATCTATCTGTGTGTTAGAAATTTCCAGATAGTGAAACGAGTATTCCTAAGGGATACTCAGAGTGCATACTGATGAGTATGTGGGGTTCTTGTTATCCTAAATTCAAGTGTTAGGGAGGATGACAGTGGTCATACCTAGCCCTCAGTTTGAGAACGGCTATGGTAGTGTCTCGGTGATTATATATATATATATATATATATATGATGAGATTGGAGCACAACTATGGTTGTACCTCAGATGGTAGGGTATGCGTACCCGCCTCCTTCCACTAGTACCATGACTTGTACCAAGAACGGACTAGGCTGTTAGTAGCTTGACCTTATGTGTCACTATGGAGGACCCGTACTGACCGGGGGCGGAGAAGATCTTAGGAGTCTGGCTCTTCCTAGATCTTGTATGGCACTGATTTTGACTTAGTAGTGGTCAGTTGGGACTTGAGTAGTATTTCTCAAATCCCTCAGGGAAATGTAATAAAAGAAGTGATATAAGTCGTGTAGTATACTGGCTATGGTTAAATATGCCTCACATTATTTGATTAGTCTTTAACTTATCTTTATACTACTCAGTGTTTACAAGATGATGTCACATGACCTTTGAGTAATTATACTTCTTGTCAAGTTAATTTGCTTAATGGCTTAGTATGCTTAACCTATTCAATATGCTTAAATTGCTTATTCATTACTATATCTGCTCAGTTCATTTACTGTCAATCAATATGTTATAATCAATATATGTTGGAGAGAGTTATATCTCTCGCTGGGACTGGTTCACACCCGTGGGTCACCACATATTTTTTTAGGTGGTCACGGGCAACGAGGTCGAGGTCACGATGTAGAAGAGAACCAACCTGGTGATCAATAGATTCAGAAGGTTGGTTAGTTGTAGATGTTAGTACTAGAGTCCTAGTATCATCCCTATACTCTCATGTCTGGGTATGGGATGTGTTTTTTTATGATATACTTGTATCGACACGAGATTTTGGTAGTATGCCAATGTTTATAAATATATGGCATGTACATGTGAACTATTTGTTGTATGCAGGATGTGAATGAGGTCTTTAGACTCATATGTGAATATTTGTTACAATATATGAGAATGGGATGATGGACCTTAATGTAAATGTTCTAGAGTTCATTTACATTGTTGAATTGGTTTAAATTACTCCGTATTTTTTTACTATGTGATTAATTAGTAGTTGATTTTTTTTTGTGTTTTGAGTAATCTCGTTTAGCGTGATGAGATGTCATAATTAAGATGGTATTAGAGCTCTAGGTTTATTGAGTCTATAGGGACATAGGACTTAGGTTTGAGTCTGTTCTTATGTATCCAACATATCTAATCATAGTTTATGCTTATGCAGATATGTCTGGAGTACATGAAGAATACATTGAGAGTAGCTATGTTGTACTAGGAGGAGGTGCTAGGAGGTAGGCACACAATGAGAGAGTGCCAAAAGAAGGGCCAGAGTAGCCCGCAATGCCTCATCTGGACCCGATAATGATGGCCAATCCTGAGTTTCAGTTTATGTTTAGACAGATGATGGCCAAAATTACACATATCACTGACAGAGTGCCAACATCTCAAGCTAGGGCACATGCCTCTAATGTGGAGCCCCAAGGTGTCGGGAAGACATTTGAACGTCTTAGATGTGTTGGGGCAATTGAATATATAGGTTCTTCTGATCCAGCAAACGCTGACATGTGGTTGACTGAGTTGGAAAAGGCATTCAAAATCCTAAACATCACTGAAGAAGACAAAGTTAAGCATGTAGTATACTTGTTGAAGGGTAGTGATGGCCACTGGTGGGCCATAGAAGAGGAGAAAAGGCCAGGAGTTGTGATAGGATGGGAGGAGTTTTGGAGGGAATTTGTTAGCCCATATTTTCCAAAGACCTACCTAGATGAGAAAATATCTCAGTTCGAGAAGATTTTTCATGGAGCTATGACTATCAATGAGTATGAATCAAAGTTTAGGGAACTTATGAGGTTCTACCCGCACATGGC
Organism: Alisma plantago-aquatica; assembly: GCA_963693085.1. NCBI lineage: Eukaryota > Viridiplantae > Streptophyta > Magnoliopsida > Alismatales > Alismataceae > Alisma > Alisma plantago-aquatica. Next base: position 444,197,638 of record OY856412.1, on the reverse strand, counting down.
AGCAACGGACAAGGAAAGGATCCAGAGATTTGAGAAGGGTCTGAGTACGGAGTTGACTACTACAACATCAGCCTTGGAGAATAGGGAAAGGTTTTCCACCTTTGTGGAATCTATTAGGAGGATTGAGAGGTCTGCCATAGAGAAGCGTGAAGCTAATGCTAAGAAGCAACCTATGCAGTTTCAAGGGCAATCATCTGGAGTCTTTAAGAAGCCAAGGTTTTTCCCACTGTCGTCGCAACCAAGGTCAACCTTCACTGAACCAAGATCACATGCATCGTCACAGTGGACCCCGAGTAGGGGTAGAGGTCATAGTTTTCCATTGACATGAGCTTGCAGTTCATCATCAGTCTCAGTTATATGCCATTTAGACCACAAAGTGATAATCGAGTGTGTCATCAATGTGGACAGACATGGCATATTAGATGGAATTGCCCTATGAAGGTTGAGGAGGTGACTCAGTAGCCAAGGAAGAATCAATAGGGATCACAACAACGACAGTTTGATACTGGTAGTGGAAGAGGACGTGGTCATGCATCCCATGTAGGATCCTCGGGACAGGCGAGTAGAGGATGTGGACGGCAGTAGGTGACAACAAGGTTGTATGCCATGACCCATCCAGACGTAGTGGTCAATCCATGAGTCATGAAAGGTCAGATGGAATTATTTCATTCTGATTAGTCTGCTTCTTGTTTTGTATCTGTGTTAGTAGATCCGGGTGCGATGCACTCTTTTATCACCAGAGAGGTGATATGTAGTTGTTATCTACATATTAGTCTTAGATCTGATAGCCTGCAGCTAGAGACTCCTTTGGTTGATTCTGTCGAGTTGTGGGAAGTGTGCCCTTCTTGTGTTCTTTCTTTTTCTGAACAGAACATTCAAGTGGATATTTTGCCACTTGACATACATGGTTTTGATGTAATCTTAGGAATGTATACCTTGGAAAAATACAAGGTAGTCTTGGACTGTAGTACTAAGGTGGTGACATTCCACGATGGAGATGTACAGTGGATTTTCCAGAGTGATAAGAAGATCCTTCCTACATGTTTGATGTCATCTATGACAGCTGAGCGATTGATGAGAAAAGGATGTGAGGTTCTTAGCTCATGTTGTGGATACCAAGGAAGGAGGTCCTAGTATCTAGGAAGTACCAGTGGTGTGAGAATTTGAGGATGTCCTTCCTGAGGAATTTCCTTGCATTCCCCCTCCTAGAGAGATTGAGTTTGAGATCAATCTTGTTACTGGAACACAACCCATAGCACAGTCAGCATACAAAATGGCACCAGTAGAGATGTAGGAGTTAAAAAAATAGTTACAAGAAATGTTAGAGAAGGGTTTTATCAGGTAGAGCACTTCCCCTTGGGGTGCTCTTGTGTTGTTGTTAAAAAGAAGGATGGTTCAATGAGGTTGTGTATAGACTACAGATAGTTGAACAAGGTGATAATAAAGAATAAGTATCCTTTGTTGAGGATTGGTGATCTTTTTTATCAGTTGAGAGGTGCCATTGTGTTTTCAAAGATAGACCTGAGGCCAGGTTACCATCAGTTGAGAATTAAGACTAATGACATACCCAACTCAGCTTTTAGGAGTAGGTATGGTCATTATGAGTTTCTGGTTATGCCATTTGGGCTAACCAATGTGCATGCATCTTTTATGGATCTGATGAATAGGGTGTTTAGACCTTATCTTGATCAGTGTGTGGTCGTGTTCATAGATGATATCCTGATATACTCTAAGGATAGTCAACAACATGAGCAACTCCTTCACCAGGCATTGACTTTGTTGCGTAAGCATCAACTATATGCTAAGTTCAGCAAGTGTGAATTTTGGATATCTGAAGTGTCATTTATGGGCCATGCTATATCTACAAAATTACCCAACACATGATCTGGAGCTTGCAGTGGTGGTTCATGCCTTAAAGATCTGGAGACACTATCTTTATGCAGAAAAGTGTCAGATCTTCGTTGACCACAAGAATCTATAATACATCTTCTCAAAATAGGAGTTGAATATGAGGCAGAGGAGATGGATGGAGCTGATTAAGGATTATGATTGCACAATAGACTACCATCTAAGGAAAAAAAAATTGGTAGTTGATGCATTGAGTAGAAAGTCATCTTCATTATCAACGGTAGATAATGCACAATTAAATACCTTGATGTGCCATAAGAGAGATATGCTAGTGTTTCTTCGCCAGATGAATGTATAACTAGAAGTTTCCTTGCTAGCAGGATTGTTGGCACAGTTATAAGTGAAACCTACCTTGAGACAGTAGATTCATGACGCATAATAGAATGATATTGTGATACAGAATATCCGACCAGGGATTGGCAGTGAAAAGTATGATGGCTTTCATGAGGTAGATGATGGTACAGTTTGTTACCATAATAGGATAGTAGTTCCTGATGTTGATGGGTTGAGGATGATGGTACTTGAGGATGCTCACTCCTCCATGTATACAATGCATCTTGGAAGTACCAAGATGTACCAAAACTTGAAAGACATGTATTGGTGGACAGGTCTAAAGCATGATGTAGTAGAGTTCATTGCCAAATGTCCAATTTTTCAGTAGGTGAAGGCTAAGCACCAGAAGCCTGCAGGGACGTTACAATCCTTACTAATACCACAGTGGAAATGGGATCATATTACTATGGACTTTGTGGTTGGTCTTCCTAGGAAAGCCAAGGGTCATGATTCCATACGGGTGATAGTAGACAGATTGACTAAGTCAGCTCATTTTCTTCTAGTTAAGACGATGTTTACAGCAGAGAAATTGGCACAAATATATGTTGATGAGATAGTCTGTATGCATGGCATTCCATTTACTATAGTTTCTGATAGAGGTCCACAGTAAGTCATTTTTTGGAGCATCTGCATTCAGCAATGGGAACACAGCTGAGATTTAGCACAGCTTTTCATTTTCTAGTCTGAAAGGACTATTCAGAGTTTAGAGGATTTCTTGAGGGCATGTGTGCTGCAATTTCTTGGTAGTTGGGATGTACATCTAACTTTGATAGAGTTTGCGTACAACAATAGCTATCAAAGAAGCATAGATATGGCTCCTTGTGAGGCTCTGTATGGGAGACGATGTCAGTCTCCTCTTTGCTGGTATGAGATAGGTGAATATCAACTTTTGGGTCCTAAGCTAGTACAGCAGACTACAGAAAAGATTAAAGTGATACAACAATAGTTGAAAGCAGCCCAGGACAGGAAGAAATCTTATACATATAACTGATGTAGACCACTTGAGTTCTAAGTGGGAGATAGAGTATATCTTAAGGTTTCTCCTTGGAAAGGTGTGTTGAGGTTTGGAAAGAAGGGTAAGTTGGCTCCTCGATTTATGGGACCATGCCCTATCCTAGCTCATGTTGGAAAGGTCACATATAAGTTGGAGCTACCACCAGAGCTACATAGATTGCATAATGTCTTTCACATCTCTATGCTTAGGAAATTCCATCCAGATATTGACCAGACAATCCAACCAGTAGAGGTTGAGTTAGACGAGGATATCTCCTATGTTGAGGGTCCTGTGTTGATCCTAGATAGAAGGGTGAAAAAGCTGAAGAGAAAAGATATAATACTAGTGAAAGTTTTGTGGAATCATCATGGCATATAGGAATCCACATGGTAACTAGAGAATGAGATGCATAGAAAATACCCATCTCTTTTTGCGTAGGATTTCGAGGCAAAATCCTTGTTAGGGGTTTATAGTTGTAAGGCCCTTGAACTTGCTTAATGAGTTGAATAAGCTTAATTGCCATAATTTAATGCTTAGAATCCTAATATAACCTTTTTATATGTTTTGAAATCATAAGACAAGCTTAATTTTCAAATTTGGTCCAATTTGGACATTGTTTGAGCAAGTTATGCAATTTTCTATACATTTTGGACTTTTCTACAATTTACCCAATTGAGGGGTTTCTTTGCAATTTGTCACATACATTATGTTAATTGGATGTTATATTATCATTATTGAGTGTTTTGAGCCATGGTTTGAAGGAGTTTTCCTCAAGGGTATTTTAGGGTTTACCCCTTCATGGATGAGCTACCTTTAGTAGCTATCAACTAATGAATTATGTGATTGGCTGGAAATTCGAAAAAGGAAAGCTAAGCGGATCTATATGGATGGTGGGGGAGCTTCTTGTGTGTGTGCTTGTATATTCTTAATAGTTTAAGGCCATAGACACATGGGGAAGCTACTTTTACACCTCATGTGCTTGCTTCCATCCTTATCCATGGGCTACATTTACCTCTTCCTTGCCCAAGTACGAAACTATATTTACCTCTTCCTTGCCCAAGTACAAAACTATGCTTGCTTTCTCTTTCCTATAACCTGGAGCAACGACACCACTCTATTTTTCTACGGAACCAAGTGCTCTAAGGTAGAAGACAACCTCTTTTTGGAGAAGGTCTCTGAAAGCTCCATCTAGCCCTACCTAGGGTTTCCAAGGTCATCTTCTAGGAATTTTCACCAAGTCAAGTTCTTTTCTTCCTTCCATCTCCATTTCTCTTGCTCTTCTCCTTCCTTATACCTTCCTACAGGTCGAAACCTTGTTGTTCCATGGTGAAATTGGCTCTAAAACTCAAAAATCTATCCTTCTTGTTTCTTTTTCTAGGGTTTTGCTTCTTTGTGGAGAGAAGTGCCTATTTGGCCAAGTTCAGATCTGAATCCAAGGTTTTATTTCCCTATTTTCTTGAGATTCTTGCTGTTTGGGATCTGACCTACTCTATAGAGGTGAGTTATATAACATTCTTCACGTATATAGCTTACTAGAAGCTTGTTAGTTCATGTTTATGCTTTAATGTAATGATCTAAGCATACATAAATCATGCTTGTTTAGAATTACAAATTTTTGTGGTGTTCCCTATTTTGTTCCAGTTCTATATGAACTTGTAAACATGTGTACGACCTTTATAAGGTGTAACATGATCTGGGATAGGTTGATAGCATCAACCTATGGGGCTAATCACAAAATAATTGATGGTTCAAATTAGGGTTTTCAAGCTATTTCCTTCCCTATCACACAACCGACGGTCATACCATTCAATAACCAATGGTGTTGCTATCTTGGCAACTAATGTTCGTGATCAAGGGTGTCAAATCTATGGTGACAACCTATGGTCACCCCCTTAGGTTAGGTTTTGGCTAAGTATTCTAATAATGTTATCAATCGATGATGACATTAGCTTAATATTTGATGGTGTTGACTGAATGTATTACTGATCTAACAACCAATGGTGACCTAATGATCACAATTAATGGTGGATTAGGTCATCATCATATATGATGAGTTAAGAATGTAATTTTATATTTATCTAAACCTTAAACTAATGGTTGCTTGGTTCAATTGATCTAATGGTTAGACATATAGTTCAATTGATAACCTTGAACAATGAACCTGATCCAATGAACAATATTGGATGCTTCAACATCCAATGGATTAGAATAAATCACATGGTATTATATGTGGGTCCTAGTGACGATAATTTGATGGTCCAATACCATTAATTTTTAGTCTTACCTTTGCCATCATATAGTTATATTTGATAAATCACTATAATAAGTGGATGTGTAACTCCCATGTGATCTAGCTTGTTATACCTAACCTTAATGTAATTATATGATGTTGATTGGTTATAATCAGACCTCTTGAATGATTAGTGTGATAATGAATTACACTCTTCTTGAGTTGAAACCACAATGCAGTACTATTTGAATATCATAGTGCCTTGCCATGTTAATATCTATGGACACATATGAGCTAATGATCTTTTGAGCCTTGTTTAAGGCATGAAATGATGATGATAACCTTACTATGAATAATGTGATAGTCTTAACGACCTTTGGGCATGTTTGAAGCCATGATTGAGGTGAAATCCTCTTCATGATCCAATAACGGTTAAAACCCTGGAACTTGTGATAAGATATTGGTATCTTGTAAAAGTACGATGATAAATGTGGTCCATTAATTTACAATGAATGATAGAATGTGGTAATGTGATTAAGATTTATATCTCAAATATTTTATATCTTTTGAAGTTGGTAATCATATACTCTTGTTAGAAAAGAATTAGGGTTTGAATGTCCATGTGTATGATTTAGCCTTAATTCACCCAATTGGCATAACTAATTAAGTGAAACTCTAATCATGTTGTGCCTTGTGCCATAGATCTATCTGAGTGTCAGAAATTGCCAAATAGTGAAATGAGTATTCCTAAGGGATACTCAGAGCGCATATTGATGAGTATGCAGGGTGCTTGTCATCCTGAATTAAGGTGTTAGGGAGGATGACAGTGGTCATCCCGAGCCCTCAGTTTGGGAACGGTTGTGGTCGTGTCTCGGTGATTATATATATATATATATATATATATATATATATATATATATATATATTTATTTATTTATTTATTTATTTATTTATATATATATATATGATGAGATTGGAGGACAACTATGGTTGTACCTCGGATGGTAGGGTATGCGTACCCACCTCCTTTCACTAGTGTTGTTACTTGTACCAAGGACGTACTAGGATGTTAGCAGCTTGACCTTATGTGTCACTGTGGTGGACCCGTACTGACCGGGGGCAGCGAAGATCTTAAGAGTTCAGCTCTTCCTAGATCTTTTATGGCACTGCTTTCAACTTAGTAGTGGTCAGTTGGGACTTGAGTGGTATTTCTCAAATCCCTCAGGGCAATGTAATAAAAGAAGTGATATAAGTCGTGTAGTAAAATGGCTATGGTTAAATACATCTCACATTGTTTAATTAGTCTTTAACTTGTCTTTATACTACTTAGTAATTATATCACATGACATTTGAGTAATTATACTTCTTGTCAAGTTAATTTGCTTAATGGCTTAGTATGCTTAACCTATTCAATCTGCTTAAATTGCTTATTCATTACTATATCTTCTCAATTCATTTACTGTCAATCAATATGTTATAATCAATATATGTTGGAGAGAGTTATATCTCTCGTTGGGACTGGGTCTCACCCATGGGTCACCACATTTTTTTAGGTGGTCGTAGGCAACGAGGTCAAGGTCGCGTTGTGGAAGAGAACCAACCTAGTGATCAATAGATTCAGAAGGTTGGTTAGTTGTAGGTGCTTGTACTAGAGTCCTAGTGTCGTCCCTGAACTCTTAGGTCTGGGTATGGGATGTGTTTTTTTAGATGATATACTCATATCGACATGAGATTTTGGTAGTATGCCAATGTTTATAAATATATGTCATGTACATGTGAACTATCTTTTGTATGCAGGATGTGACTGAGGTCTTTGGAATCATATGTGAATATTTGTTACAATATATGAGAATGGAATGATGGACCTTTTTGTAAATATTCTAGAGTTCATTTATATTGTTGAATTGGTTTTAATTACTCCGCATTTTTTACTATGTTATTAATCAGTAGTTGATTATGTTTTGTGTTTTGTGTTTTGAGTAATCTCATTTAGCTTGATGAGGTGTCACAGTTATGTGATCTCTTACATTCTCATATCTCAATCTCATTAAATATTTTGTCAATTTGTTCGTAGATTTTTTAGCTTTGTCTATATTTTCTTTCTTATCATAGAATGGAAACATCAAGAAAGCTTTGAAATTATTGACAAACTAAGGATTTGACGTCATAGATCTATTTTTACCTACATTCCAACTTCACTGCCTTGAAAGTTAGTGGTGTAAGGACTCAAATTCCCTTACCTAAAACAATTTAAATGTACACAAGCATATATCTAAATAAAGCAAAAATAAATGCATGCGTCATTAATTAATTAAAAGTTTATACATCATAACAAGTAGGTAGAAAAAGGAAGATACATGTTCAAAAGAAACTACATAGTTACATCATGAAGATAATAGTTCTATTCTCATTAATTGTATAATAATTCAATTGTTGTTACAATTGGTATAGTGTGAGTAATTTAGAATATACATACAACATAAAATGACTTAACAAAAGCCAAAAAATTGAAAAACAAAATATATCAATGTGAATGCATTGGTACATTGTGTAGAGATGTGAAAACACGATTGTAGAGTCTCATATAAATTTTCTTGACTAAAAGCATTATCTTAGCAAGAATAAAAGCAAGAAAAATTATTAAATCAAAAGCATATTCTATGTGCATTTCCATTAGACCATATAACATTATCATTTGGCATTTGACAAACTTTCTAAAGGAATAATGCAGGAAGAGACCCAAGGATAAAATCCAAGAGCTAACCTTGTTTCTAGTACTTGAAGTACCTCAAGGCTATAAAAAGAGCTAACCGTGTATATGTGTTTCCCTTGCTTTATTGCAACAAGTAGGTACATTGATTCTTTTGTGCTTACCCTAAAAATGCATGTAGAAGCAACAAGGGTTGTACAACTGACATATATGATTATGTTGTTCAAACAATTATATATAACTAAGCACCCTTTAGGATTCATACATACTAACAATTCAATATTGTAGTAGGGTCAAAGAGGTAAAGTGTACCTTGAAACTAGAGAACTGTTTCGAGAACTTGATTAGATCTTGAAAAGAGTCACTCAAAGTGATCCTAAGATTTGAGTAATTATGATGTGAATGTAATCTGTAAGATATAATGATGTTATTTTTTTCATGAAGGTTGGATGTTTCCCTAAATCTATGTATTAGTTGATATCAATCATTAATTTATATCTCAATGTGCATGCAAGTTCATCATCATGGTTTCAAATTAACATATATTATATTTGACTTAGGGTAAAACATCCCAAACATTTTAGATCTTCACAATAGTGTTTCCTTAATTTTGATATGGAAATCATTATATTTGACAAGATTTAAAAGGATTAATCACAAAGTTTCATGTTATGTTACATATTACATCATAAAGGGATCACAAGTGTACAAGAATCATCAAGATTGGATTTCATGTGGCAAGGCATTATAAGTTATCGACTAAGGTTCACAATATAGTTTTAGGGCATGAGGAGATCAAGATTGAGTATAATAAGGCATTTGATATATCAAAAGAGTAAAAGTATGCATTTCAAAGAGATCAATAAAAAATATGAAGGGGTTTAGATTTTAAAATTATTTATATCAGACTATTTGCAATTTTTAATATAAATGGTATAAAATATTTCTAGGGTCATACAAAGAGTCAAATTTCTATGATATATTGAAGTATAAGGCAATTTCTAGATTTTTAGTGAGAGAGAGAGAGGAGCTTACAAAAATACAAAAAACTAGACGGTCGTTGAATGTTGGTCCTCCGTGGACCAGGAAAAATTAAGTGGCACGGTCCTGGCCGCTTCAGTGTGGTGTGTAACCGATCTCAGGTCATTGAATGGCATATCGTTGCTAGTCCATGTAGGGTCTATAGCTCAATAAGTCTGACTCCACTCACATGGGAACACAAAGAGGCGATGTGATACCACACGAACCTCCAATTTAAGGTCCATGCTAGACCTTGAGGATCATACGTACACAAGAGGATGAGAGAGAGGAGGCAATATATGGAGAGGGGGAGCATGGGGACCATGGTGCAATAATGGGTCATGGATCTCAGGTTAACAGTTGACCAGGGTGGAGATTGAGTGGATGAGAGTGGATCTTCCCACTCAGTAAGAGAGGAAAAGAGAGGGTGAGAGGGAGAGATGTGGGGTACTACTAGATGTTGAATGGTTGATCGAGGGTTGCCAAGCATTGTCTACCTCATCTAGGGGACCTGCAGTTGTTCCTGCTCTATGTTGACAAGGTCAATGAGGGAGACATGAGGGTAATGAGGCTCATATTTGGTGGTAAAATTAAATAATGGAGCCCATAGAGTCAACCATCCATTTAGAAGCAAGAGCAAGATGAATGGAGGAGCTCAAGTTTAGAGTTGAATTTGGGGTGGTTGGCTTCAGCCAAGAAGGTAGAAATTCCCACTGTGTTACTTGTAACTCATACCACAAGATGTGAGGATACTCAGAATGGTGCAGAAAGGGAGTATGTGGTGTCATATTGGTAAGAGGAGGAGTGTATAGGTGAGGTGCACAACAATCATGCAACATGGATGTAATGCTTGTATGTGGGGGTGAGAGATGACCTCCCAACTATTCACTCATAGTGTGATCCTGAGACGCTTGATCAAGCAGTCGGGGGCATCTCCCAGCTGGGAACACAGATCATGACACCTTGTGTCTGGGTTAGCCATTGAAATTGAGATCCAATGGGGCCCATAAAGGTTGGACTGAGAGAAAAGAAGAAAAGGGGATAAATAGGGGGTGTGTTTTTAAGTAATTTTTGTAGCAAAAATCATATCTCCCAAAATACAAGTTTGATTGACATGAAAGTTTCATCATTGGCACTAGAGAAAAGTCATCTTCTTATAGAAAAGTTTGAGTTATAGTTGATGGTGTGCAAGGGTTCAATAACTTAAATGAATTAATGAATAATATAATGCATTCTACATTATACAAATGGGTTCAAAAAAGGTGTTTATCAAGCATGAAATGATTATTGAGAAATATGTGACAAATTACCTCAAGAGATGAAGAGGGATATTATTGAGTGAAATGGATAAAATATGAGTAATATGGTACATACATGGAAGAGAGAGAAATCTCACTTCATTATAGTTGATTTCTAAGTCAAGTATCCTAGTAACAAGCTACACACAACTAGGTAATAAACTTAGTCTTTATGGTGTAAATACCTCTAATAGTTTTCTTTGAAAATTTTGAGAAACTACTTCTCCTCTTATGCAGAATACTAAACCAATGGTGGACTTAGTTTCATATGAATCAACTCTAAAATTTGCATTAATATATTACTTTAATGAAGAGTATACTTAGTAGATTTGAAATATATAACCAAAGACTTATGGTGGTTTGCACTAAGAGACCTTGTGTCCCTGCTCATCCTACTTGTAGCATAGGAAATGTCAAGTTTTACTAAAGTTGTAACATACAAAAACATGTCTACCTAGACCTAGAAACTCTAATCTCAAGAATTAGAAAACTTTCTCTTAATTCAGGAGAAAACCCCAAACATGGTTAAAGTTATACCTTGAGGGACATTAATATGATGTAATGTCTACTATTTTGAAAAATATATTAATGAATATATAATAAGTGGAAACTTTTTCATAATAAACCCTAATTCATTGTATGAGAACATCTATTACATCACATTTGAAAAAGGCATAGTTGTCGACCCATTTATAATTTCATGGAATGATGGAAACGATTTTTCTGTAAGAGGTAATATGTGTAGAAAAATGTCATATGTAATGTAACAAATTCAAAAATGAGCATAATAATGTTTAAAATAATATGGGAAGTCTCCATGTCAAAAATAATTATAGGAAACCCCTAGTAGGCATTGAAATGAATGTAGGGGTTACTATAGAATTATTATATTATTAATAGGATGAAAATATCATCAAATGACTTTGGAATAATCTTGAAATGAAGAATGGCTATGTTTGTATATAAGAATCATGAAAAGAAACTCCTGAAAAAGAAACAACATAAACCATTTGAATAATAAATTTGGGAAATATATGTCAACTGGGATAATAATTGTGGTAATAGTATCAATAAACCTAATATATTATCACCTAATAGATTATATCAAATTTTGAAACTTAAGTAAATGTTAATGAAATCTGGAAGCATTTTTTGGGGGAAAGTGTTTCATGGAAAGATAAAACTAAAACAAACCTAATACCAAGTTATTAGATAAATTTATAAATAAAATTTTAAAGACTAAAAGTTTCAGTGCATAATGGTTTACCTTAAAATGGGAACTAATGCACAAATTGGAATGTACATAGTGAAGTTGGCATAGGTGTCAACTTTCATTAAAACTAGACACTTCTATATACCTACTCTAATTTAGGAAATAAAAGGAGAGGAAAATAATTAAAACCAAAATAATACTTGATTGAAGTTGTAATTGGTGATAAGGTTCATCTCAGTCACGTTCATTTAACTTTTCCCCGATTTTAGTATTATGAGTTTTTTTTGCAACTGAGATCCCCGATGTGACGATGCATGTGCCGTACCTTTCCTCTTTATCTTTCCTTTATATATATTACATAGTATTTTGTGGGTTTTTATGTCCCAATCTTTTTCTCCTCTAATCCTTTTCCATTGATTTCAATTACTTAACTTTCCTTTCATGATTAGGAGAAGTTTAATCAAAAGTTTTGGTTTGTGTAGTGGTTTCTTTTCTCTATCGATCCCTACTCCTAGTTTTATCTATGTTAACTTCTCCCTTGCATATCATTTCTACAGTAATTTGAAAATTACTATATAATCATCTAAAAACCTTTTTGGACCCTCTTCACAACCCATATACACTTAATCACTCTTATTTACTCTCGTGTGAGGTTACCTAACCTATCCTACCATGGGTTTCCTCGTGTGGTTTGATAGAGAATTCCTTGACTTAGAGAAGCTTTAAGAAGTGTTGGAAAGACTACTCATATACCTAAAAATATAATAATGTATTCATTTTGTATGTAACTAATATGGATCTTCTACTCCCCTTTTTGCTTCTCCATTGTCTGCATTCTGATGTACTGGTAGTTACAAGAATTTGACCACTACAAAGCACTAAGATCTTTCAACCTCTTGGTTACTTTAGTCATACTTCTCCCACCATCCCCAATGAGCTCTACCTCCAAATCCAAGACAAGGATGTATGTAACACCCCAATTTTCTAAAACATGCACAACACTGTGCGTGAAGCGATTCTTATTGGGGATGTAGCACACATGATAATCATTGAACATAGGATGTTATTTCAGTTTCTCACATCTAAATATAATAACATGAAATTCACTCCTTAAAATATTACATGGTTCTCATAACAAAAATCGAAATCTATTTGTATTTTTGTATTATAGTTGGTACCCCGCCAAGTTTTGTCTCCTATATGTGTTTTTGAGTTGTATGCTCCTTGTGTAAGCCCATATATCCTTCATCCATGCAGACATTGCATCCCCAGCCATGCGAAAAAAATGGAAATTGTGTTAGGGTAAGTGACATTGAGTAAATTATACAAATGGTAATATAACTATATGTTTTTATTAACATGAATTAGACAATGCAAAAAATTGATAATTTCCATATCATTGTATCTTCATCTATATTTCTCTTAATCGTCGACATCATTGTCTTGGGTGGAATGTGTGGTCATTCATCCTTATATTGATCAGATAGTGCTTATGTTCCACAAAGGTAAACTCCTCCCAAGATCACATTGCCCACACGAGCTTATGCACCCAAGTGCTCATTATTCACACAAACCTTAATAAATAACAGTTCCAAAAATCAAATCTTTTAGATGGAACAACATCATCAATTATCTTGTACTTAACATCATTTTTAAATATCATATCTTGGAACATTAATCTCACTTAAAAAACATGTGCAGATAATAATTATAATATAATTAGAATAATATACTAAAAATATGATTTATATCCACATATCTTGGATTAAAACATGTACTTGATATCATTGTAATTGAGTTAAAATGGGTAAATCTATGTTTTTCCAACCCTTAACCTCTCTTCCAAAATGAGTAAGGATCTGAACTTCATCCACCGACTGCCATATCTTCATTTGTCATGGATGTAACACCAACGGTAAGTTAGAGGGAGAAAGCTCCAACTTCTCTCTAGATTTCTCCATCCGGTTCGTCACCCCCTAGGTCGGTTGCGCCCTCCCCGGTGAGCTCCACCTGCCGCTTACCCCATCTTCTCAGCGACGGAGTTGCCCTTCCTCTGCTTGCTCGGGTATCTGCTCCTACCTTTCAGGTTACTCAGTTTTCACCCTTCTCTCCCATCGAGGTCCCGCTGTCCCCTTCTCCCACGCGACAACGACAGCAAAAACCCATCTTCCCCTCTTCGGGATTCAGCTTCTCCCTCACCAGGGTCTAAAGAATATCCTTTCCTAGGTAAATTTTCCCCCTGATCTTCTTCTCTTTGCAGGCTGATGGTATCATCTCCTTAATCGGCTCCAGAGTTTGAGAAATTTTGAACATGCAACATCTGATTTAAGCAGCATCAACGTCTCAGACCTTTTCGGTTTTTAGCTCCCAGGCTTCGCCGATCAAGTTCAATCTCCCCCGACCGCCTCATTACTCTTTGCGGTGAATCCCCGTTCCATTCTTCTGTCCCCTTCAAAACCAGAGTGCAATAAATTTCGAGATTATATGCATCTGTTACACCTCACCTCGTGTTTCTCAAATGGACTTAGAAGCATGCAGAAAACATCTCATTGAATACCCCTTTCCATCCTCTCTGTCAGCTACAAACCCTTCCCTAGATTTGTCGGGTACCAGAATCACATCAGCATTACTTTATCCCAGTATTCTGCAATAAAAGCTCCACCAAACGATCGGATTACAATATGAGAACAGGAGGCATCCTCACCCTCGCCTCATGCATAAAAGCTCTGTGCATGCACAAATCAGGCATGATCTCCGCTTTCCGTTGTTCCTTGCAGAAGCATACACCCTTGGTGCCCAGCAACATCACAAAAACCCCAACATCCCCAAACAACATGAACTTACGCTTTCCCTTCATCGAAATCCATGTCGCCGACCCTTCTTTCTCAACAACCATCCCTCTGCCAAGATCCTGGATCTACCACAAATTTGATGTTTCACCGGGCATATGTATGATCAACATCAGACACCGCTCTTTCCAGGTCAAGATTTCATGGTCGACCCCCTCGGAAACAACATGGGGAAAAAAGCCCCCTTCCTCCTCATCTCGGAAGGTTGGATCGAGATGCGCAAGGAACTGAATCTTCAACCTGAATGGTCGATGTTCCTTGAACCTTTTGCTGATCACACCTTCCGTGTGTGGGTTCGGGATTTCTTCCACGAAACTCCCCCAGCTCTTGCCTACCTTTACAAAAGACATGGTCAAGATATTTCATCATCCTCCAACTCAGCGGACCAACTCTTTGTCAGAGCTGAACATCAACCACCTATGAGTGCAAAATCCTGGCCCATCTCCATCTCATCAGGGTCAGAGGATGAAGACGATGATTTCACATCTCCCCCGGTTCAACAAGGCAGTTCCATCGCTGAAAGGTATAAGCTTTATCCTTCTCCATCCATTAAAGGAAAATTTTACAAGCCAAAACTATCGTCCTTATACAAAACCCTCCCTCCCATATATCCCCTGCTAGGGGACATCATCCCTAAGGACAATATTCGCCTAAACCTCTCTTTTCCCGTCCTGGGCCATGCAAAATCTTCCTATTTCATAAACGACACCCTAGAAAAAAACCCACCGCCCAAATCTGGACTACGGTCCCCCCAAAAAAACCTTTTCGAGCCCTTTTCTGCTCCCTCTGCCATAAAAACAACCACTCTACTTCCAGATGTTTCTCTCGACGCACTTGCTTCGGCTGTGGTCGCCTAGGGCACATAAAAAGGTTCTGTATGGCGCGTCCCCACCCTAACAGGAAAATTTACTAGCCAAAACTCCACCTCTCTTACATGCACTCTCGTTCGACTCAAATCCCTCCTTTCCAAAGTAGTTCTGCTATCTCAAAAAGGCTTTCTCCTACCTCCTGGCCAAACATTGCGCCCACCCATCATCATTACCTTTCAAAAAACCCTTTTGCATGTCTCGCAAATCTCCCGCCCGAACATGCAGAAGCATCCTTCTCCTGTCGCTCAAACTCAAACTCAGGGATACCTCCTATTTCAAAACCCTTTCACTCTCCTAGAAACCCTACTAAGCTCTGTACTCAACAAAAAAACCCTACTTCAAAGACCCCATCCGCCAAAACCCCCAGTGAAAACCACCCTCCCTCCCTACCAACAATGAAGGTTCCTGGTCACCTAGAATACGCTATTGCCATGGATCTCCCTGCAAACTCCATGCTCTTACTCAAAGTCTTCTCCCTCAGAAGCATCCTAGTTTCAATAGAAAATAATTTGGACAACAACCCAATCAACGTTCTCGACATCACTAGAGCTTTGGCTCTTCTTCTTCCTGGCCATACCATCCTCAAACCCAAAATCTTCTCACCCACCCAGCTTTTTTACACTGTTCCTGAAGGAACGAAGATAAATCATATCTTCAACCAAGTGCTCACCATTCATTGTGGATCAAGCTTTATTACGGCTAGACTTTCTAAATGGTCAGCTGACTCCGGTTCTTTCCCTGCCCCAGCAGGTGGCTCAGATTGGGTAGCCATTTCAAACCTTCCTCCCCATCTGTGGGAGATTGAGATTTTTAGAGGCATTGCTCATTCTATTGGGGCTACGCTCCAGTACATTAGCCCAGATACGCTCCATCCCTCCCAATACATCAAAGCTTATTGCCTCTTCTCTGTCAAAGCAGCCATCTCCCTTCCACCATCCATCAACATTAGGATTGGTGAATCCATCTATCATCTCAAGCTCATAGTTGAACACCCTACTATAAACAACACTGCTTTTTCTGATCTTACCTCTCATCCACCAGCCTGGTTCAGCCCAAACAAAGGAAAAAACCCTATCTTGCATTCCAGAGCTCCAACTGTCAGAAACCACGTCTGGACTAGGAAAACCTCAAACCATGCAGAAAACTCCTATCACCTCCCAAATAAGAAAAGAACCAGATCTCCAGAGCCCCCTCTCCCAACTATCAATGTCAAACCGAGTAGTAACACTTTCCCATCACCTTCTTCTTCAAAGGAAAGTTGGCATTCACCAAACAAAAAAAATCATACAGCTGTGTTTCAAGGCTCATCACATCAAAAAAATGAAAACTCTCTGCAGAGTTCGAATCAGGAGAGCTCACAGCAGAAGCCCAACTCATGCTACCTTCAAAAGATCCTACAGCCACATCAATTCGATACCAAAGGGTCCAGCATTATAAACAGGACAAAGAAAGGTAACACTTCTCCTCGCTCTTTCAGTTATGTTTCCTCTGCGTCAACTCTTTCTACATCTCTATCATATAAAAAAAGCAAATAAAAAATTCGAGACTTTAGAAGATATAGCTTCTTGGTCCAACACAAATAGTTTTACATCCTTTGCAAATAAGATAGGCTTCCATTTTGAAAATGATGTTGAAGCTCAAAATGTTCTTAACAACCTCGAATCCTTCATGGGTTGGTCAAAGAGAAGGTGTTAACAGGCTTGCTTTGTATCTTTGTCTTTCTATTTTTGCTATAGTCATTCTCTTCGTCATGAAAATCTCATCTTGGAACATTTGTGGTGCTGCAAATTTACAAAGAAGAAAAAAAAATACGAGCTCACATTTATAAAAATAATATAGATCAAATTTCCATCCAAGAAACAAAAACCTTTCTCACCCCTTTCTCCCTCAAAACTATAGGTGGCAATAGAATCACATACTGGATTCAGCTACCCCCTAAGGGCTTCAAAGGTGGCATCATTGTGGGTTTTAACAACCAGGCTCTAACCTTGCAAAACTCCTCTATTCTAAACTTTTCTATAACTATTGACTTTAAAAATCTTGCTGATGATTATCTTTGGTCTTTCTCTGGTATCTATGGGGAACCAGGTTACAATAAATCCCTATTCCTAGCGGAGTTAAATTACCTTTTCACCAATTATCATCTGTCTCCCTGGGTCCTTGGTGGCGATTTTAATCTTATCACTCAAACCTCAGATAGACATCACTCAAATCCTTCCTCTTCTTCGATGTCTGTTGCTGATAAAAAGTTCAGCCAGATGCTAACAAACCATTCTCTTATTCACATTGTTCCCTCAAATGCCTTATATATGTGGTCAAGAAACCAGTCTTTTGCTCGACTTGACCATTTCATTTGTTCAATCCTTTGGGAAGACAAGCATCCACTCTCTTCTGTCTATATCTCCCACAGAACTATTTCTGATCACTTTCCCTTAATTCTTGAAACTACTTCTTTCTCTTGGGGGTCTCATCCCTTCAAATTTGAAAACAACTGGCTCCCCATGGAAAATTTCTCCAGATCTTGTCTTGAAGCCTGGAAGCTTGCTAACCCTCAAACAAAAACATGGGTCTTCACATCTTAAATAACACTAAACACATCAAAAACCACATAAAAAATGGAAGGTTCAAAATCCCTCGACCTTATCTGAAATTCAAAAAAATCTCGAAGACCAACTTCTCTTTGTTGAGAAAGACCCATCGGCAGATCCTGCTTTGGTCCTTTCAATCAAAGCTAACCTTGATCACATAAACAGTAGAATTGATACAAGATGGAGACAACGGGCTAAGATCACATGGGCTCAAGAAGGTGACAAAAATACAAAATACTTCCATAAAATATGTAACCAAAAATTTAGAAAAAATGCCATAACTCATCTTATGATAAATGGTAGACTCACTTCTCATAAACAATCCATCATAACACATATAAAAAACCATTTCAAAAAAATCTTCAATAATAACCACAACCCATCTTGTCTAAATAACCTTCAATGGAATACCATTTGTCAAAACAAAATAAAAAACCCTCAAGATCTCATCAACTCTTTCACACTTGATGAATTACAAGCTGCTATCTCTGACCTTGGAAAAAACAAATCCCCTGGACCTGATGGCCTAAATGTGGAATTCTATTTGGCAAACTGGAACCATTACAAACATGACTTTCTTGCTTTTCTCTCCACATTCCATGCCAGCTCAAACCCACAAAACATCATCAAATACATAAATAAAACCTTCATCACTCTGATAAAAAAAATAGTCAGCCTGAATTTATCTCTCACTTCAGACCTATCAGCCTCATAAACACTTCTTACAAAATCATCACAAAAACATTAGCTAACAGGATTAAACCTCTCATTGATGACATCATCCCTCTTAACCAATCTGCCTTTCGAAAGAACAGAAGCATACAAGATGCCTTTTTAATGGTCAACGAAACGATCCACCTCTGCCACACAAAAAAAATCCCTCTCCTAGCCATCAAACTGGACTTCGAAAAAGCATTTGACTTTGTTAACTGGCAATGCATGTTGCAGACTCTCAAGGGTTTTGATTTTCCTGACAAATGGATCTCTTGGATCCAAGCATGTATTTCTACAAATCATTTCGCCACCATCATCAATGGTGTTCCTTTTGGCTATTTCCATAATTCAAATGGACTTAGACAAGGGGACCCTCTCTCTCCTTACCTCTTCATCATTTGAACTACTATTCTCTCTCGCATGATTCAAATGGGATATTAAAATGGCCTCTTCTCGGCTCCTGAAGTCTGCAAGGAGAACATTATCCAATTCGCAGATGACACCATCATCTTCTCCTCCCCAGATAAATCCTCTATACAAAATATTTTTAGGATCATAGGTATCTTCTCCTATATCTCTGGGCTAAAAATAAATATAAAAAAATCCTCCATCTTTGGGGTAAACATTCATCAATCTGCTTTGGAGAACCTCAAAGACTTCCTAAAATGCAAAATTGAAGAATTCCCAATCAAATACCTGGGTCTCCCCATTACTCCTTATAACATCACAAATCTTATTTGGAACCCCATAATTTCAAAAATAAACTCTAAACTCTCCATCTGGGCTAACAACTTCCTAAACCTCGCGGGAAGGCTCACCCTACTTAACAGTGTCATCACACCCATAACAACCCACTTCTTGAGCTGCATCCCCTTACCCTCTAAAACTAAATCATTGATTGTCTTATCCAAAATAAAAAGAAAATTTGGATAAATTTCATCAAAAACAAATATTACCAAAACTCACCCCCTTGGCACCAAGTACATCGGAAAACAGCCTCCCCACTTTGGAAATTCATAAATAAAAATATACAAATGATTTCACAAATATTAAATACACCTCCACATTCTCACAAAATCATCTCCTTCTGGTCTGATCCATGGTACGAAAACAACTCTGTTTTAAATCTCAAACCATCATGGTCTATCCCAATTAATCTCCTCAACCTAAGGATTGATATAGCCCTTTCGCTGATCACCAGTAACAGATCAAACTCCTTTAAAAGATGTATCCTTTCTCAGGTAAGTCAAAATGAATTCAAACATCTCTCAAGTTCTATGGAAAACAACACCTCAAATAACATCACTTGGAAATGGGGGAAAGAGTATTCGGTCAAACTTTCTTACAATTTTCTCTCTTTTAGAGGTATCTCCCCTACAGCATCAAAGATTTGGAAACAAAAATGGCCACAAAAATACAAAACTTTCTTATGGCTTCTTTTACAAAATAAACTTCTTACAGGTGAAAACATCACTAAAAAGGGTTTCATTGGTCCATTCAGATGTGCCCTCTGTGAAAATAACAGTGACTCGGTCAGCCACATCTTCTTTATATGCTCATTCTCTCGAAAAATCTTTTTAAATTTCATGCGAAATTTCCTTCCTGATCTCCAGGAAGTCACTTTCCCCATCCAAATAACACCTTTAAGACATTACATGCATTTCAAAAGTAGTGATCTTTTCACCACAATCTGCTGGAACCTTTGGAATGAAAGGAACAATAGAACTTTCAACAACAACAAAAATTTGGCTAGAAATGTTATAACTCAAATAGATGTCGATCTTCACATCCTTACTAAACTGCAGGAAAATTACCAGAAGGGAGGTTGGTTGAATTAGAGGAAGGAGAATCAGAAGCCGCTTTTCTCTGTGATCTTAAAGCTATGGTGGACGATGAGGCTGGAGTCAGTTTAGTACAGCAACAACTGTGACAAATCTTTATGATTCAAGGGCAGCTCAAATCAGGAAAATCTCTAGGTTGCAAAACTTTTTTTTCGCTAGGGGCTTGTGTTAGGGGTGCCTCCCCCTAGTTAGCTGAACAATGTCTTTCTTACACCTATTTTCTTTTCAGCTTTTTCTTTCCGCTGCAGTTTTTTTTCCCAAAACATTTTGTAGGTGTTCCACATAAGCAGGTTTTCGCTTGCTTGATGTGTTATTTTTAATATATCACATTACCTTTCCTAAAAAAAACTGTAATTGAGTTAATAAATATGAGTGAATAAAAGTCCTTTACCAATACTTGATACTTATATTGCATGATCCACTTACCTCTCTTAAAAAAAGATCCTAGTTGCTCTTCTTAGGTTCATAAAACCCTAATTACATTCTTGGGGTTGATTGAAGCCTAAATAGCCTATGAAATCAATTATCATCCAATAATGATTCATCCTTAAATTGATTTTAGGGTTTTTGGGCTCTCTAAAACAATTAGGGGAAATTGGAGCCAAAATAGGCTTTACAACCACAATATTTTTGTTACTTTTTTTTTACCTTTCCAATGAATATTTTTGCATCAATTTTTGTTTAGTGGATAATTTACTATTATTTTTGAAGTCTTTCACCAATCACAACGCGAGATAAAACCATGTTAAAAAAATATACAAAAACATAGACAACAAAGCTTACTTGGACCAATATTGCACCTCCGAACCAGCACATAGGCCCATGGAGTCAGCATGTGTTTAGAGAGAAAAAAATTGTGAAAAACAAAAAATTACCCATGATTACATGTTACATAAAATACCTACTTAAGGACAAACCAGGGAAATTAGTGCCCTGTTCCTTCTTCACTCTGAAAAAATTGGCAAGAAAAACAATGGAGATCCAAGATAGAATATATGATTTCCTTCTACTTTGGTAGAAAATGAGGTATTAAGCACCATCCTCATCACCTACCCAATCTAACAAGCCAAATATTGGGTCTTACAGTGATTTGGTGTAGGAAAATGGCAAGTTGCCCATGTGGAGCATAGGAGGAATAGGGGAAGGTAGGAGGGAACTTGGAGGTCAATCACAGCAAAACTTGATCAAAAGCAAAACTTTGGCTAAGTTCGTGAGGTCTCACATAAGCTATTTGTGGAGGAGCTGAGTAGAATCATGGAAATATTTCTCTAAATTTGGATAAAGACATGAAGAATAACTAAACGGGGTTTCTCCCAAATACCTCATCTACAACTAATATTGGTAGTTATTACACCTCTATGTGATAGTGAATGAACAAGGAGAATCCTCAGGGTGCTTGTCACAAAACCATTCTTACCCCAATCCCAATCCCACTTCCTACACAGTAGTAAAAGGATTGAATCACCCATCCCTGTGTGGCCCGATACGATCTCACACACTGCATATACAATAAGAAATAATAACTCAAAAATAGGAGATGTAAAGAACAAACTAACCCAATATAGTATATATAGCCATTTTATCCTTGTCATCAGAGTATACAGAGTGTGGAAGTGATCTTAGTAGTGTTCCATTTGTCTTGTCTAAAATCAAGAAAATCGAGACACAATCATGCAGTTGCTCGGTACGCTATCAAAATCAAGTAAAATAGTTTATAGCAAAAGAGTATACTTGGAAGGACTTATATTCAAGAAAAGTATAACAAAAAAATTTCCAAATACAACATTTATTCGACAAGATGTTTATTTCAAACAATTTAATTTTTATTATGAGTTCCCATTATGTTGTAATCGAGAAGCATGCTTATATATTTTGTGTGACTCTATCACCCCAACGCGATGGGGGAAGTCACAAGGCTCCTTCTCTCCATATGAGGTAGGAGGCCAATGGACAAGTCCCACCTCCAAATGAGGAGGTTGTTTGCACTCAATATCAACATTATCAACATCATCATCATTATCAATATACGGTTGTTCATAATGGGAAATATCATTTATGGTCTCATGTTTTTCTCAAAATATAATATAGGAAAAATAGAAGACTAATCAGTAGGGAACAATAGCACAAACAAGTATATATCCAAGTATACAATCAAGAGATACATAAAAAGTATCTTCAATACAACCAAGGAGGAGATATAATAGCGTACCTTTCACCAAAGACTTAGAGTACAAAATCAACAAGTAATAAGTCAACCCTTCGATTCAATTCCTAAATCATAATATCGAATCAAGGGTTAAGATCATGATGTTTAATAGATCATGTTTCGATATTTGAGATTAGGGTTACACTTTTCCTATTTCAACCTTATGGTTAGGTCATCCACTTATAATCAATAATATTTCAATATGTCCAACAGTATTCAAGTGTTGAGAGTATTTCAAGTGTGGATGACCTACTTAGGTTTTCTAGGATCATATGTTATAACCCTAACTTCATGATCATTATTCAAGTCATCATCACATTCCTAAGTCATCATCATGATACTTAGCATAATTGGATTTCTAGATTAGATTGATAAAAGTAGGATCATGTTTTGTAAGATTTAGCAAAATCATCATATCAATATCACAATTCTAGGGTTAAAACTCATCAGCAAGCTTAATCATCATGTTTCAGCATGAAACCACATTCAAGATATGAACAAGTCAAAAGATTAGATCTATAGTCTTACCTAATCAAGTCTAATTTTAGTGTCTTAAGATAATCATCAAAGTCAAGTATTAGGATTTCCAAAATCTAATCATGCTTATGGAGTCATTTAGATAAAAGTATAAGCAAAGGATCAATATCTAGGGATATCACTGAAATATATCAATAATTAGGCTTAAAAAGTATTTTTAATGGGTTCATTGGATTTTTCTAATCAAAATGGATTACTTGTTCATAATTTTTGGAGATAGGAATCATGAGATAAGATTTTTGCAAGTTTTTTCCATTTATTTAATTTTTTAGCAGAGAGGAAGAAAAATACCTTGAATATGGAAAACAGCCAACCGTTGGATGCACTCAATTGGGCAGTTGATATTGTGCCAAGTAGGCACCATGGCTCACTAGTCTAGCAGGTAATTGACCCAATTTGATTCCTCAAATAATGGGTTCAACGTTGGTTTGTTGGACTAGGGGTTTGTTGGACTAGGGGACCCTTCTCTCCTTCATGTAAGGTCCTCACAATCTCAGAAGCCAGGCAGAGGAAGCTCACCAGTGTAGGGGGTGATCGGGGGTAGGAGACGTTAGAGCGGCAAAGAAGGTGTCATTCCGCCTCAACCCGACCTTGCCAATTAAATGAATTTTGATATTTGGGGCGAGGTAACATGGAGGGTGAACGACCAAAGTGGCTGCCCGACGATGTTGTGCCAAATAGGAGGAAATTGGGGAAAGGAAATAGGTTGCCTGAGGCCAAAATAGAGAGAGAGAATGAGGCTTGTAGCTTGGTGAGGTGGAGACGAGTCTTAGGAGGCCTTTATATAGGGCTGAGGGTAAGTATTAGGGAAAAAGGGTTTGGGGCAGCAGCCATGGCCGCCGGAAAGAGAGGGAGAAGCGAGAAACTCATTTTGGCGGCACAAAGGTGCACAAATGCCAGCCAAAATAGGGCTTGATAAGTTTGAATTTGCAAGAGCATAACTTCTATTTGCTTAGAATTTTGAACTGAGGTCACGAGCGGAAGATTGCAAGTCTCGACCACAAAGACACCTCCCCGCTGATTGCGGGAGGTTGATGACAACCTCATGGCCACTAGATCAAGCATGGATCCATGAGAGGTAGATCCTAAGGCTGGGGTTCACCCCTGATCCCTTGCATGGATCGTTTACATGGCAAAGCCAAGAAAAACATCAAATAAAAGGAAAAATAAAGGGGTTTTCTATACATAAACTTCAATAATTCATAGAAAATTGTAGGAATGTCCAAATGACATGAAATTTGGATCATAGCTTCACAAATATGTGGAGAATATTTATAAAATGTTTGAGTACCAAAAGATGAAGTTTGGTTGACAAATTTTCTTCTTTGGACAAAGTGATGAATTAATCAAATTTGTGGTGTTATAATGTGTATAAAGTTCACATTGATCATCATATTTTGAATTTGAGCCTCAACACTCATTATGAAGCCAAAAAAATAATTTGGGACCATGAGTGAGTATAATGAGGTCAACAGAGTAATTACTTCATTATTATGCTAAAATCCAATTTGTCTCATCCTTCCCTCCTTAAAAAGGAATTTTGTCCCCAAAATTCAAAAACATCCTCAAAATTGGGACTATCTAAATTCAGATCATATCCTCAAATACTAGAACATTCTCAACTATATAATCAAAATCATGTCCTCAAAGTTCAAATAGTTCAATAATCATAATTGGGATTCCATGTTTCATATCATAACCAACTTGGTACCAACATCATTTCATCATCGAGCAATTGAGTATCAAGGTCAATGCATATATATTGTTCAAAGTCATCATATGAGTCACAAATATAGAAAGCATCCTATTGATAACAAATTTGGAGAGATCATATTTTAGGTCAAACAAATAGAGTTCTTGAATCAAGTGTATAAGGTGACTTTAAATTCCAATATCTCAGTGTCCTAGATTCTACATTGTCCTAGGTGGGGTTATACAACCATGATTTGAGATTTCATATTTCAACATTTTGATACAACATCATACTTTCAATATCATGATTTTGAGCTCAAAATCAATGGAAGGTCCCACCCTAGTCCTAATGAGAGATAAACCCTAAGTCATAAATTGAGAGAATCAAAATAGTCATAATTTCAAAAATTTCAAATTTTGGGATTATGAAAGTCACTATTTATATATCTAGGGTGATCTCAAGATCCATATCATGTTTCAAGATTTTGGTACATCAATATCAAGAGTTGAAGCTTCGACATCAAGATCATATGTATAAATATTCCAAAGCTAGGGTTTAGATTCCTATTTAGACCTTAAGGGAGATCACTCATCTATATTCAATTTCGAGCAACGATATTCAAACAATATTTGAGCAACATATCAAGATTTCATTATCATGGTATCCAAGGTTGATGAACGATCTAGACCTAGGTCTATCTAGGAAGTCAACCACAAGCTATAGTCAACATTATCATATTTAAGGTTGTCGTTAAATCAAGATTCAAAATTGAGTATCAATATCATCTTGGATTTAGCCGATTAATCTTAGGTAATCCAAATCGGGTGAAAGGGGATACCTTTCCAAACTCTAAATAATCAACAAGGTGAAAATTTTGAGGTAGTCATAATAGGGATGTGACCTAGGTTAGGGGAGTCATGAGTCAAATACCACTCTAGTCTAGCACATTACTAACATTAGTCACAATCCATTGATCTTATTCAAACAGGGAGAGAATTTATGGTCAAATCAAATTCCACAAGGCCATAAGATTAAAATTCAAGATCATAATAGGGTAATAATGTCAAGATTGGTATTCCTTTCCTTACATGATCAAGGTATAATTTGAAAATAGATATATGATTTAGGTCCATGCTCATCATATCAAAATTGAGATTGCAAAAGGCATCAATAGTCAATAGGGAAATTGCTTTTTGCATCATAGTCTTATATCATAATTTTGTGAGTCCTAGGCTTAGTCACTTGATGGCATAGTCATGATGTGTATCAAAATAGGGTACGAGTTTTGCTTAACTATGTTTGAGGTTTAATCAACAATAGGGAAACATGGATATTAATAAAATAGAGACTCCATCAACAATGAGGTATAAGGTATAAGTCCTTCTTATTAAGATTATTAATATTTACGTCAAACATAGGAGGCATGTACTCTAGTTTTGGCTAAATCGGGTTTGCCTGATATTAGGGGTCGTACATGAGTATTTGATTTCAAAATTAATTGATCAAAATTGAGTTTTCAAATTAAGGTCAGATTATGGTATCATTTTATTTTTCATAATTTCTAGTGACATTTATTTTTCCCATGCATAAGCTACCCATAATCTAGACATCATGTGGCAAAAGGTCACAAGAGAAGGACCACATGAGGAGATGAGGAGACTACCTAATCATCTACTGGGTGGCTTAGGGTAGTCCTTAAAGAAGAGATGAGATGCTAGAAGACTCTCTATGTTTTCAATGGAGAACCTTTAGGTCTAGTTCTAGATCAATTTAGGTCAGGTAGAGCGAGGAACCTCACCATCGTGAAGACACATAGGAGAAATTATTCCAGAACCCCGAGCCTAGACACCTCAATTTTCACCATTATGGATTTTAGGGTTTTCGGGTTCAAGAGACTCGAGAAAATTATTTACTTAAAGTATATGGAAGTGTGTACATTCTGATACCAACTATAACGGAACCATTCTTACCCCAATCCCAATCCCATTGTGTAGACAGTGGTAAAAGGATTGAAGTGCCCATCCCTAAGTGGCCCGATAGGATCTTACACACTGGCATATACAATAAGAAATAATAACTCAAAACTAGGAGATGTAAAGAACAAACTAACCCAATATAGGAGATATAGCTTAATTATCCTTGTCATTAGAGTATATAGAGTGTGGAAGCAATCTTAGTAGTATTCCATTTATCTTGCCTAAAATCAAGAAAATTGAGACACAATCATGCAATTGCACAAAACGCTATCAAAATTAAGTAAAATGGTTTATAGCAAAAGAGTATACTTGGCATGACTTATATTCAAGAAAAGTATAACAAATGATTTTCCAAATAAAATATTTATTCGACAAGATGTTTATTTCAAACAATTCAATTTTTATTATGAGTTCCCATTATGCAGTAATCGAGAATCATGCTTATATATTTTGTGTGACTCTATCACCCCAACACGATGGGGGGAGGTAACCATGATCCTTCTCTCCATATGAGGTAGGAGGCCAATGTACAAGTCTCACCTCCAAATGAGCAGGTCGCTTGCACTCAATATCAACATTATTAAGATCATCATTATTAACAATATATGGGCAGTCATAATGGGCAATATCATTTATGTTCTCATGTTTTTCTCAAAATATAATATAGAAAAAATGGAAGACTGATCAGTAGGGAACAGTAGCTCAAACAAGTATATAGTCAAGTATACAATCAAGAGATACATAAAAAGTATCTTCAATATAACCAAGTAGGAAATATAATAGCATACCTTTCACCGAAGACTTAGAGTACAAAATCAACAAGTAATAAGTCAACCCTTCGATTCAGATCCTAAAGCATAATATTGGATCAAGGGTTAAGATCATGGTGTTTAACAGATCATGTTTCAACATTCGAGATTAGGGTTACACTTTTCCTATGTCAACCTTAGGGTTATGTCATCCATTTATAATCAACAATATTTCAATATGTCCAACATTATTCAAGTGTCAAGAGTATTTCAAGTGTGGATGACCTACTTAGGTTTTCTAGGATCATATGTGTTAACCCTAACTTTATGATCATTATTCAAGTCATCATCGCATTCTTAGGTCATCATCATGATACTCAGCATAATTGGATTTCAAGATTAGATTGATAAACGTAGGATCATGATATGAACTAGGGATTTGTAAGATTTAGCAAAATCATGATATCAAAATCACAATTCTAGGGTTAAAACCCTTCAACAAGCTTAATCATCATGTTTCAGCATGAAACCACATTCAAGATATGAACAAGTCAAAAGATTAGATCTATAGTCTTATCTAGTCAAGTTTGATTTCAGTGTCTCAAGATAATCATCAGAGTCAAGTATTAGGGTTTCCAAAATCTAACCATGCTTATGGAGTCATTTAGACAAACGTATAAGCAAAGGATCAATATCTATGGATGTTAGTGAAATATATCAATAATTAGGCTTAAAATTTATTTTAATGGGTTTGTTGGATTTTTTATCAAAATGGACTACTTGTTCATAATTTTTGGAGCTAGGAATCAAGAGATACAATTTTTGCAAGTTTTGTCCATATATTAAATTTTTTAGCATAGAGGGAGAATAAATACCTTTAATATGGAAAACGGTCGATCGTTGGATGCACTCGATTGGGTGGTTGATATTGCGCCATGTAGGCACCGTGGATCGCCAGTCTAGTAGGTAATTGGCTCGATTTGATTCCTCAAATAATGGGTTCAAACGTTGGTTTGTTGGACTAGGGGTTTTCCCTTTTGGTCTGGGACCCTTCTCTCCCTCGTACAAGGTCCTCACGATCCCAGAAGCTAGATGGAGGAAGCTCTCTGGTGGGGGGGTCAGGGGTAGGAGGTGTCTGAGCACCAATGAAGGTGTCATTCTGCCTCAACCCGACCTCACCAATTAAATGGATGTGGAGATTTGGGGCGAGGCGGCATGGAGGGTGAACGTGTAAAGCAACTGCCTGACGGCACTACACCAAATAGGAGGAAAATGGGGAGAGGAAATAGGCTACCAGAGGCCAAAATAGAGAGTGATAACAAGGCTCACAACTTGGTGAGGTGGAGACAAGTCTTAGGAGGCCTTTATATAGGGTCGAGGGTTAGGTTTTTGGGAAAAAGGGTTTGGGACAACAGTCATGGCTGCCAAAAAGAGAGGGAGAAGTGAGAAACTCATTTTGACGGCACAAAGGTGCATGAATGCTGGTCAAAATAGGGCTTGATGTGTTCAAATTTGCAATAGCATGATTTCTATTTGCTTAGATTTTTGAACGGAGGTCACGAGCAGGAGATTGCAAGTCTCGGCCATAAAGACACCTCCCCGCTGATTATGGGAGGTTGATGATGACCTCATGGCCACTGGATCGAGCTTGGATCCACGAAGGCATATCCTAGGGCTAGGGTTTGCCCCTGATCCCTTTCCCGAATCGCTGACATGGAAAAGCCAAGAAAAAGAGAAAATAAAAGGAAAAATAAAGGGGTTTTCTATACATAAACTTTAATAATTCATAGAAAATTGTAGGAATGTCCAAATGATATGAAATTTGGATCATAGCTTCAAAAATATGTGGAAAATATTTAGAAAATTTTTGACAACCAAAAGATGAAGTTTGGTCAAATAATTTGCTTCTTTGGACAAAGTGATGAATTAATCAAATTTGTGGTGTTATAATGTGTATAAAGTTCACATTGATCACCATATTTCTAATTTGAGTCTCAATATTCATTATGAAGCAAAAAAAAATTGGGACCATGAGTGAGTATAATGAGGTCAAAAGAGTAATTAATTCATTACTATGCTAAAATCCACTTTGTCACAGTGCTTCTTGGTAGTCTCAACAGTGAGAGTTATTGTATTGATCGAGGCAGTTAGCCACAAGAGAGTTTTGCAGGGAGGGAAAACCAAAGAGAAGTAGAAGGTTCTAGGAAAAAGTATTGCATTAGGGTTTTCTCCATCTTTATATGGGTGTTGGTTTTATATCTGGTGGACTTGATATGTCATATTTCCTTGTAGGTAGTATAGTTTGAGTGGGACATGGAGTCCATGGTGGTTGGGTGATTCTACTAGATGAAACCCTAATAAACTGTGGTCTACATACATGCCTCTCTTCAATGATGATGGTGGTTGTTATCAGCAAGTTCGCTTGTGGTGAGACACCACAAAGAGGAAACTAGATTAGGATATGTTTGGTCCCAAAAAGAGTCCCAGTCAGAGTGGAAGTTGGCCGAGAGAGATGTAGTCTCGTGGATATCCTTGGGTCTGAGAGATTAGTTCAAATGTGGAAACTCAACTTCAAGAGTTGTGTGACAAATTGGTTAAAGATTAAAGCACACAGACTAAAGTCCAATCCTATAGTAATTAGATTATCAGGAAAATTATTCAATGTTAGGTTATTCCTTTCCTAATTCAAATTTGACCATCTAGGAGAGCTCAAAACTGCTCAAATTCTAAATGTTACCTAATTGGATCATGAAGAATCCAAATGTCCAAATAGTTTTCTTACTTGACAAACTTAATTATCTATATACTTCTTTTTAGAATAAATATGAATTGATTGTATATACTAATCCTATAATCAATTTGAGTTTTTGGACAAATCTTGATATACATGTTTTAAGTTCGTATAAAATTTATAAGGTCAAAATATTGTTATTACTAGGGTCTATTTCACTTTAATGCTCATGTTACACTAATTGACTAGAGATACATTTTATGAGATTGACTTACCATTGGATTTAAATTGTGAAATTTATTTTTGACTTTCATGAGAACATGCTATGAACACTACAATCTAGGTTTCATACTCACATTGAAAAATGAAAGACAAATCCTAAAATTTGAAAATTAGGGTTTCTAATTAGGGGTTTCTTTATAATATTTGAATTTTTGGGATGTTATAATTTGACCCACCTTAATTAATTTTCATCCTCAAAATTTCTATGTACTACCCACCTTAGGGTTTTACATATTCTCAATTTGTGATATACATGCATGGCATCAACACCTCCATCTATCTGAAGTAAGAGTTTGCACTAAGTCATACCTTCTTGATTTAAACAAAATCCCTCGTGGATTTCACTTTTTGACATTAGTCACTTTTATCCAAGCACATTAAGTTGAGGTATTACCCAATTTAGGTCTTATGTATCAGCTCTCTGGTGGCACCTCCGGATGTATTTTGGCCAGACACAAATATAAAGGTGTATGAACTTATTATGCTAATGTTCAAGATCTTAGTAGAATACATGCCCCACACCACATATGCTAGCAAGAAGAACATATTTATAGTAAGTATTCTATACTCTTGACATTTCCTTTAAAATTCTCAATTATTTGGCCAATTCCATTGAGAACAAGAGAGGACATGCCACTATCTATGATAGAGTTAACATAAAGGATCTGAATTAGACAATCTCCTATCTTCAACACATATTTCCATGGATATCTCTCTAAACTTCTATCTCTTTTAGGGTTCCTTCCTTTCAAGAAAAGGAATATACATTCTTCCTCCTTGAATTCCTATCCTCTACTACATGTATTTTCTATAATCAAAGGAGGGATGCAAGAAATATCTTGGAAATCATGAGAAAATCTTAGTGGCCAACTATATTTATAGCTCTAATACCATTATTGAAACACCACAATTTCTTAAATATGCACAACATTGAGCTGAAGCATAATTCTTATTAGGGATGTCACAAACATGATAATTATTTCATAAAATATAATTTGATGAACCAACAACACATGATACAATTTCAATTTCTAACATCTTAACATCATAAAATGAAACTTACTCAAACTCTTACATGGTTCTCATAACTTGAATGGAAATCTAGTTGGATCATTCTATTATAGTTGCCATCCCACTAGGTTTTGTCTCCTAGATTTGTTCTTAGGTTGTGGCTCCTTGTATAAGCTCTTTTATCCTTCATCTATGTGGACATTGCGTCCCCATCAATGCAAAGGAAAATGGAAATTACATTAGATTAAGTGGCGTCAGTAGCATTATACAAATGGAAATAACTATTATTTTTGAAAAAAGATGAATTAGAAAATATAAACATTTGATATTTTTCATATCATTTATCTTCGTCTATATTCCTCTTAATCATTGACATTATTCTGTTGGGTTGAATGTTTTTTGCTTCATCCTTATATTGCTCACATAGAGCTTATGTGCCTGAAGGTTAAACTGCTCCCATGAACTCATCGCTCACACAAAACGTATGCACCCAAGTACTCATTGCTCATACAAAGCTTAACAAATAATTATGCCAAAAGGTGAATATCTTGGATGGAACAACATTTTAAATTATCTTGTACTTAACATTACTATCAACCGTAATATCTTGGAACATTAGTCTGATTTAAGAAAGATGTGCATGTTATAATTAGAATATTACATGAGAATGATATACTAAAAATCTGATTCATAGCCGCATATCTTGCATTAAACATGTACTTGATATCATTATTTTTTAATTCATAAATATAAGTGAATAAAAGCCCTTCACTCAAACTTGGTACTTAGATTGCATGATCCACTTACCTCTCTTTAAAAAAGAGCCTAGTTTCCCTTCTAAGGTTTGTGAAGCCATAATCATGTTCATGGGGTTGCTTGAACCGTAATACCATGTTAAATCAATTATCATCCATTACTGATTCATCCTTAACTTGATCTAGGATTTTGGGGTTCTTTACAAGAATTAGGGCAAATTGGAGTGAAAATAGGAATTAAAACCACTGTATTATTGTTCCTCTTATTTTTATCTTTTCAATGAATATTTTGCATAAATTTCTAATCAGTAGATGATAATTGTGATTTTTCAAAGTCTTTGACCAATCACAACACAAGATAAAATCATGTTTGTAAGATATCCAAAACCATACCCGGTGAGTCTTAGCTAGACCCCATACTACACCACAAAATTAATGCATAGGCCAATGAGTCAACATTCTCTTCAGAGGAAAAAAAATGCGTGAAAATACCAAAAATACGCATGACAACATGTTACATTAAATAACTACTCAAGGAAAACTATAGAAATCATCACCTCGTTCCTACTTCTTCATTCCGCAATACAAATAGAAAAAAGTGGCAAGAAAAATAGTAGGGATCCGAGATAGAAAATATGATCCCCTTCTGCTTTGTTAGAAACTAAGGTGCTAAGCACCATCTTCATCACCTAACAAACCTAGAAAGCCCAATTTTGGGTCTTATTTGGTGCGGCAAAACACAAGCCACCCAGGTGGAGTAGAAGATGAATAGGGGAAGGTAGGCGAGAACTAGGAGGAAGCAATCACAACAAAACTCGATCAAAATAAAAAATTTGGTTGAGCCATCAAAGTCCCACATAAGCTATTTGTGCAGGAACTGAGTAAAATCATGGAAACATTTCTCTGATTTCAAATAAAGACATGAATAATGGCTAAATGGGGTTTCTCCCAAATACCTCATTTACATCCAAGATTGGTGGTTAGAACACCTCCATGTGATGGTGAATGAATAGAAACAAGCCTCAGGGTTCTTCTTGGCGATCTTGACATCTTGAGTTGTTGTATAAATATGGAGCTAGTAAGCCACAAGGGATTTTTGTAGGGAAGGAAAACAAAAGAGAAGTAGAGGTTCTGGGAAAGAAATATTGTATTAGGGGTTTCAACACATTATAGGGGTGTTTATTTTATAACTGGTTGATTTGAGGTGTCATGTTTTGTCTCTGGTAGCAGAGTTTGTGGGAATGGAAATCCATGATGGTTGGGTAATTCTACTAGATGAAATCCTAACAAACTAGGGTCGACGGTTCTGCCTCTCTTTGTCGATGATGGCAGTGAGTTATCAGAAGGTTCACTTCCAGTGAGACATCATGAAGAGGCAACCAAATTACAAGAGTTTTGGTCCAGGTTGATTCCCCCTTGGAGTGGAAGTCAGATGAGAGAGACATAGTCTCGCAGATATCCCTGGGTCCTAGAGACCCGTTCAAAGGGGGAAACCTAACTTTAAAGAGTTGCATGACAAATCAGCCAAAGGTTATAGCACATGGACTAAACTCTTATCCTATAGTGATTAGATTGTTAGGAAAAATTATTTAGTGCTAGGTCATCCCTTTCCTAATTCAAATTGAACCATCTAGGAGAGTTCAAAACTACTCAAACTCTACATGTCATTTAATTGTATTATGAGGAATCCACACATCAAATTAGTTTTTTTACTTGACAAATTTAATTATCTAAGTTTTCCATTCTATAATAATTATGAATTAATTGTATAGATTAGTCCTATATTAAATTTAAGGCTCATATTTTTGGACTAAACATGATATACATGTTTTAAGTCCGTGCAAAATTTATTAGGTCAATTTATTCTTATTACTAGGGTGGATTCACTTTAACCCCTCATGTTGCACTAATTCACTACTTAGGGCTACATTTGATGAATTTGACTTACATCGGATTTAAAATGTAAAATTATCTTTGTATTTAGTGGGAACATGCTATGAACATTATAGTATGGGTTTCATAACACATTGTTTAATGAAAAAGTAATCTAGATTTGAAAATTAGGTTTCTAATTAGAGGTTTCTATATAATATTCAAATTTTTGGGATGTTACAATGTTGGTGGTGTTTTGTTTAGAAAAATGATGTCTATTTTATCTTGTTGAGTTTGATTTGACCTTAGAAGTCCTTCGAGACCATTACACATCAATAGAAAGCAGACAATCAAGAGTTATTGTAACACCCCGACACACTAAATGAGATTACTCAAAACTAAAGCATGATTGATCACTTAATTAATCATATCCCTAAAAATAGGCAAAATTAATATTGATTTACTCTTCAAAAAGATGTTCAAGAACATCTACATAAAGGCCTAACATATTGCATATATTCATATATTATGCCAAGTATCTTTTACAAATGCTTTGTGGCCTCCGCCACAACATGTACACACAAGGTGTTATCCACATGTTAAACATATACAAGCATCGAAAAACTACCAAAAGCTTGAGCCGATTAAAATATCATAGAAAAACTTTCCTGCCCACACATGAGAGTACATGGATGACTTTAGGACACACTCGATATTATTCAACCTTATTCTAAGGCTCTTTAGAATATCTCCTCCTTGATACAATAGGTATGTTGGTGCTACTGATGACCACCTTAAAAAATGTGGTGACCCACGAGGTGAGACTCATATCCCAGCGAAATATAACTCACAACAATGTTTATTGCTCATAGAAGATTATAGAAGTGAACATGTATAGAAGATAATGTAATAGAATTTGAAATATCAGATATAGAAGTTTTTCTAATAATAGTCATAACAAAATCTTAACTGAAAGGTACATATGCATGGCTAACAACATAAGCCTAGCTAGCAACATAGCTGACAACACGGGCACAGCTAATGTACTTTACCACAATCTACATCATCTTTGCATTATAAGAGATAAGAAAGGGCTATCTTCCAATGTGAATCTTTGTGTAAGCCTAATAGATATGCTACAGGGTTGGATTACATCTTTTATTAAGCCTTAGGGAGTTTGAGGCATACTACTCAAACTTCCAACTTTCCACTGTGAAGTCACAATCAGTTCCGTATAAGATCTAGGAGAGTTGGAATCCTAAGATCTCTTTACCATCGATCATTATGAGTCAACCGTAATTACATATTAGTCAAGCTACATGCAGTGACATATTAGTCAAGATGCAATCAACCTAGTCTTCCCTTGGTATATATATAGGTCACAGTACTAGAAATAGGGGTATATGATCCTATCATCTGAGCCATAGTTGTCCTCAATCACATCACATATACAAATATTTTGATTCATAATAATCTGATACACGACTTTAACCATTGTCCATAACCTTGGGATCAAGATGACAAGGATACACAATCTCTTGTACCCTCATATACTCAACACTATACAATTTTGGGCTCCCCTTCTGGATCAGACATTTTACCATCTAGCAAGTCATGTACTAGAATGGATCTACAACACATGGAACTACATGATTAGGGTTTCACTTGACTAGTTATTGCCAATCGGGTGAATTAAGGTTGCATCAACCATGTTTTTCATACAAACCCTAATTCATTTCTGTAAAATATTGATGTATAACAACTCCAGAAGATATAAAATGTATATGACATATTCATGATCACAACATCACAATATACGAGTTCATTATCATCCCTTAAAAAAAACAACTTCCATTAAGGTTCATGTTATGACCGCATCTGAGCTTAATTAGTAAACTAGGGTTTACCTGGATGATTATATGCTCAATTGGATTGATAATTTCTTAAATCTAATTAATGATGATAATTCAATTATGATGTTCTAAACCTAATAAGAATGTTAAGTGTTCTATTTTTTTAGAAATTAGGGTTTGAGAAATATAAACCCTAGTTGGCTAAAATTAGGGTTTTGATGGTACATGAGTATGGAATTTGATCAAGATAATAGTATGGTAAATAATTTATCATATTTTCTATGTAATTTGGATATAATTGATATTTAATATAATATGTATAACTCAATCGTGCATTTTAGTGAAAAATTTCATAATTTTTGGATGGTCTTTAAAAGTCATTCTCAGTTGAGATATATTTCAACCGACCATGCTAACAGAATGTTGTTCAGTAGTATATTGTTTGATTTTTAATTATTTATTGGTAACTCAAAATGTATCAAAATTTTAACTAGAGATAAGAAACTCAATCTTAAACAACATGTAAATTTTTCATAATTTTTGGATGTGTTTAGACCTTATCAGTAGACGAATTACAATAACTGACATTTTTATATAATTCTGGATAGCAGTGCACTATTCAATTTTTAATTATATAATCGAAGCATGGAATGATCTCAAATTTTAACTGAAGCTTTGTAACTCAATTATACATAACATGATAAATTATAATAATTTTGTAAGAATATTTTATCTCTGAAATACACGAATTCACAGAAACCTTTTTATGAAAAATCTACTGAAATAAGAAAACGTTTAGTGAGGGGTCAATGTGCAATTAACCCAAGAAGCTCAGTTGCTCTATATGGTCAACCTAACACACAAGGAGCTCTCATAATTCATTATTCAATCTAGAGAAATGAAATCCTAGAGAGAGAGAGTTAGGGTTTGAGAGGATAAATTGATGGAGATGCTGACCTAGGGTTTTACAGTCCGAGGAATAATGAAATCATTTAAGTTTAACTTATTTGGATATAGTTTCATGGTGAATCTTCTCTCACATGTTAAAATTTCATACCTCCTCTGATTTGATCCAAAATGGTATCAAAACTTCCCCTTTTGTCGCTCTTTCTTCATAATCCCTCATTTTTAGGGTTTTCGAGTTGAAAGGAAGAAGAATTGGGTGGATTGCTAGGGATTTGATATGAGATTAAGATTTTCAGGGATGAGCTACGTTTTTAAGGTGTTTTCACACCTTAGGGTGAGTGGGAACTTCATTTAAATAGTATATTGCATGAAAATTGGTTAATTCATCCATAATCTTTAATTGCTAGTATGCGACTACAAACCCTGAATTGTCTATTTGTTCTAAGTTGTTGCAAAATGATATGAAATGGATTCTTCCTCTATTTGGATTAAGTTCAGATGATAAAATCATATTAGAAATATATACAATACATCCTAATGAGAATTCCCTAAGTATTCACAGAGGTTATAAGAGTAAACTGAAATATAGGGAATTTGTCTATGATTGAAATTTGTTGTATAAGTAAATAGAGAAAATTGCCTATTTAGATCCCCTTGGTTATGAATAATTGTTTATCTAAATTCATAGTACATATATGTCAGATACTATCTTGGATTTCATTGAAAGTGAATAGTGTTTGTTTGATATCTCAGTAAAGAGGGTGAAACCTTAGATGTGAGGAAAGTTGGATATTTGCGAATAGATATCGTGAAATCCATTTGAAGGGATTTTCTTGACATGATAGACTTTATTTATTCAATGTTATTATGGATGCATGATATCCTAGTGAATGGCATGGAAACCCAAATTTAACTCGGTTCAAAGGTTTCATACATATATTGATTTTATATGATTTGTTGATATTAGTCTTTATTCAATGAATGTTTATGTCGCATGAAATCTTTATGGGAGCCATGTGAATACGTTGTTTCCTAGTGAGAGGTGACAAGATCTGTGATGGCCTTGTGAGCCATGAGAATACTTGTACAACCAGTGAAATGAATACCTTGGTCTAAGGACCTAGAGGTAATGGTTACCTGTTATAGAGGTAACAATGCTATGTGATGATCTAAGGGTTTGAATACCCAGATCCAATAATCATGATAACGATGTGAAGGGATGAGAATTCCCAATAATGTGATAAGGGATTGAGATCCCAGGTATCATGTGTTTTAAAGATTTTAAAAGTACGTGATAGATGTATTACACCTTTCTTTGTAGCATTTGTGGTGATTAAATGAAACCCTAAGGGTAGGGTGTTTAATGAATCAAGTATTGTGATATCAATGTTCTCAATTATTATTAATAATTATTGTCATGATAAGTAATTAACTCTTAATGGAGTTATGAGATGCACTACTCAAGATTTGGGTTGATATGCACGATTCTAGTGTGTATGTGCCAAGTGGATATGAAATCTGTTTATTTAAGAATTTTAGTCTGCCTGCATGTATAGTATGTTGATTACTCAGCATATTATAGTGTTTTGAATATATTGCTCTACCAAGTTTAGAATGATATACATGTTATATTATAACTTCAAATAAGTAGATGTGATACCATAGAGATACCAGAGTCAAGTATAAGTAAGAGAAGGGTACAATGTAGAAAGAGATTTCTAGGAATAATAAAATAATACACTTAGGAGCCTTGAACACCGTAGAACCCCTATGTGAGGTCTGCGCCTTAGGGGTGAAATGACCTAACCCTGGCAGTATCTAGTATATGGGGGTCGGAACATGCTATCAAGTGGCACGGGGGACGAAGCCCTAGTGGAAGTCTCCTTAAATTATAGTTTGTAGTATCCAACATCAGCCAGAAGTCTTGGTGGCACTAGACTACAGAAAAGCCAAGAGGTGGCTTGACTCTCTGTCTGTGTGCTCAGGTTAGAGGAGGAGTCCAGTTTAGGCCAGAGAGCCATTTCCCTGTTGCATACCAGGAGAGTAGTCAGAATTAGCATTTCTCAGGTTTGTCTGCTAAGTCTTGTACGGTGTGATCGTAGTGCACTATGGGTCTTCATATGTAGAGTACACTGCATATGATCAGGGCATAATAAAATGAATGGTCAAACAAGTGTGTACAATTATTCAATTATTCTTTATATGTTTCTGAATTATTAGTTCTCTTTATGATCAATCAAGCATTTCATATATTGATTCACTCTTATAGATATTTAGAGTATCCTGCAATATTTATGATTGTCAATTATTAGACTCTTATAAGCTTGTTGTTGTTATAATCGATATCAATTGCTCAAAAGTATATCTGTAATTATATCAGTGCTTTAGATTGTTTCTTTGAAGTATTCATTCACTGAGCGAGTAGGCTCACCCCTCTACTCACAATTTTTAGGGAAATCACATTGACTTGAGGAAGATATCATTGCATCAGAGTAGATCTGCCATAAGAGTTAAGTGTGAGTATAGTTAAGTTCAGTCGGTCCCTGACACTCTAGGTCCTTGTATAGATCAGAGAGAGAATTGTAAATGATGTTTTGTATGTTTGTTTCCTTAATAGGAGAGAATGCAAATGATTGTCATGTCGTATGTACATGGAAGTGTGAGGAACATAATGAACGTATGGATGTGTATCATTAATGCTGAGATTATATTAGAGAAATAAAAGTTTAATTCTCTTGTAAAGTTAGTTTATGTGGATCAATGCAAGAAAAAAAAGAGTTTGAAAAAGAAGAAAAAGTTAAGGGTGATCTTTGTATTACGTTAAATCCTCAGTTTATGCCCTAATCTCATGATTAGTGGAAATTGTGAGATCGGGGTGTAACAGCTTTGGTATCAGAGCTTAGGTTGAGTCGTCAGGGACCATTAAGTTAGTAAGTTAGAGTCATAAGTGTGGCAAATAGGAGATGTTATGATGTTAGCTCTGGGGATTTGAGTATTTAGATATCCTGGACGGGTATCTGAGTACCTGGATTAACCAGTATCAAGCTACTCTGTCTATTCTTTCATGTATACCTTAGCCAGATATACTGTGGAAGGATGGGCTAGAGAGAAATCCTAGAAATATTAGGGTTAGAAACAAGATAAGTAACATGAATTAAGAGCATAAATATTTTTGTTTTATTGGATATGAGTAGAAAAGCTCTTATATGTTGAAATTCAGATATTCAGTATTTTGAAATATATATGGGTCTTTAAGATTTGTTGTACACTATGAAGTTGTAACATTTATTGATTACATTCTTTGTATCAAGTAGACTTGAAATGATCTTTGAATGAACTTTCCTAAGTGGATATTCTTTCCACATGTTTGATATTAATAGGAGTTGGTTAATCTTAAGTAGCTCTTGGCTTCAGGACTGCAAGTTTGGCCTGGTCCGGCTGGCAGGATGCGTTACTAGGATCTAATGACTCCTATTAAAAATATAATACGAGTAGAATCTGGATAAATTAGACCCACATCATAGTGAGAATGTACATACACTAAGATGTTGAAACATATGGGAAAAATTAGAATAGCTAAGAATCAGTTGAAACTGATGTCTGAGATTCAACTTTGGGGCCTCATATGAGAAACCCTTAATTCGGGATAAAGGAACACGACATAAGTTTCTGATTAAGTTTAATCATTAGTATTATATGAACTCTAAATATGAAATATGGAAAATATATGAGAAAAGTATGTAAGGGCCAAGATAGTAAGAATCAATCATGAGGAATGGATTATATAATCGAGTACAATGTTTTATGTACTCTAAAGCAAAGGTAAAATACAAGAAAAGAGTTGAGTATTCGATAAGTACATAGAAGGGAAGAGTCTTCATAAAAGTTAAAGTGAAGAGAACTAGATGACCATGTAAATCATAAAACTAGGATAAGAAACTTAGTTTAAACAAAGAGAAATGTTGGAAATAATGAGCTTGATTAAGGAATGAGGGTTATAACATAATTGAGAGGATAGAATATATACCTTTATTGTGAAGTTAATACATTCATCATACTACCTTTGGATTCTAAGTCTCTATAGAACAACAAACTAATTTCTAAAAGAAGAACAAAACTGTAGCTTAACTAATGAATAAGTCATACAAAGGTAGACTATATTCAAGAGGTAAAAACTTGATTAAAAGAGATACTAAGTTTGACCCATGCATGAGTCGTTTGATTTAAAATGAAGGATATGTAATGTATTAAACATGAGTTGAAACTAGTAGAGAGATTATCGATTTAGAATTTCAACTTTACATTAGCAGAAGGATAAAAAGAAATGTGTGCAACATGGTAAATATGATCATACACCTAAAAGAAGAAACATGATCATAAGAGAAAACTAGAAGTTAAAGATGATATGTGGAATAGCATTATATGGTAAGGGGATTATGGAAAGTAATGAAAAGGTTTGAAACATGGTGGAGTAATATAGATTATAAAAGAAAGAGGTTGCGAGATTCAAGAAGGTGCTAATTAGTCAAGTATCCTTGTTGATAATTAATTAAACCTATGTATGAGAAATGTATTAATGAATGTTTGAAGATAAGAATTCTAAGTCTAAAAATCATCTTCTCTTTCATATCTTCCTTAATGAAAGCAATGTGGGAATGAAGTGATAAGAAAATGAATCATATATGATGCATAAGCACCATGGTAGAGGCATCTAGTGAATGTTATAATGACATACAATATGATGATGAAACCCTAGCAGGGTAAATTGAGAATGTAATCTATTTGAATGGCCAAGTAAGAGAAAGTAAATTTAATTGATAAGATAAGGAAGACTTTAGTAAAACTTGTGAGATCCAAAGTTTGACTTTCAAATTAAGGGAGCAAAGTTACACACAACAACATCATGCTACTGATACAGGCCAAACCCTAGAATGTTTAGAGTTGTAGTAGTTCAAGGGTGGTCACTAGTGATTTTACCTTAAATACTAGCATCTCTATAAAACAAGATCATGAAATTTGCACTATGAGAAGTAAACTAGCACTGATAGTAATCCAAACAATATGGAAATGATTTAGAGCAAAGGATAAGAAATATATTTGAAATATAAGAGGTGTGTTTTGAACAAAAGGAGAAATACAATATGAGTGAAGTGTGATATGAAATAAATTATTACAGTAATAGCAAGAATGATGAATAATCTATTCATACCTTGTATGTTTCAATTTTAGGGA
This sequence comes from Alisma plantago-aquatica, assembly GCA_963693085.1. Classification (NCBI taxonomy): domain Eukaryota; kingdom Viridiplantae; phylum Streptophyta; class Magnoliopsida; order Alismatales; family Alismataceae; genus Alisma; species Alisma plantago-aquatica. The sequence continues at coordinate 444,155,268 of OY856412.1, read as the reverse complement.
TGTTTAATCTACATGATTAAAATGAGAAGGATAAGTAGCAAAAAGTAAGTAGTAATGAATGAGGAGAGAGATAAGAAAAAACAATGGCTTTTAGTAATATGTGAATTTGTTTTCAGAAGTATAATTTGTTGAAGGTATATTAAGGGATGTAAATTGGTTCTACGTATGATTTCAGTGTACATGTGCAAGCAATATGTTAATTAAAGGTGTCTGATAATTTAAGTCATTCATACCAGTAATCCATCTTAGTATTGTACAATTGTGGTATGGTGATATGGGTTGAACGATGATGGAACAAATGGAGGGTTACCCTGAATAAGGTAGTATTACCTATTCACTCATATGAATAGAAGGGATGACAACCATATTGTATTGATATGTAACCCTAATGAGGTATAGCTTGTTATACCTAGCTTTAATATAACTAAGTGATGGTAATTGGGTATGAATAGTCCTTGAATGACTAATACAATTATGGAGTACTTTGTTACTATTGTTGAAATCCTAGTATGCTATAACCTGTTGGTTACCCCTTGAATTATATGTGGGCTCATACTTGAGAATAGTATGGAATGTAATGGTAATGCTTCACCTTATGCATCCATTATCCAATGGGGATGTTGTGAGTAGTAATGTACAATTGTTGTTGAATCTAGTCTTTTAACTCAAGACTATTTTGCTATTTGAGTAGCATAATAGTAAAATTCAAAAGAACATGGTGAACTCTCTTTTGTGATTTAGAGGTAATACATAACAATAGTACATATTTAGAAGTATGAATTGAGATAGTTGGATCAGATTATCAATGTTGAGGTAACACCTCAAGAGTATGAAAATATTGAAATGGTTGTTTCTCTCTCTATTCTATGATTGATTGTGGCATAGAGAATTTGTTTGTTATCATTGAGAACTATTACAAACATGTTGTGATTTAGTAAAGGAATAAAGGACTTAATGTTGAAAATACAAGAATATAATGATGTAAGATTTCAAAAGCTTAAAATAAACCTTGAATGTACTTTACTTGCATATTTATGTTTTAGGGATGAAACCTTTATTTGGGGGGGGGATTGTTATGACCACATCTGAGCTTAATTGGTAAACTAGGGTTTGCCTGGATGATTATATGCTAAATTGGATTGATCATTGCTTAAATATAATTGATGATGATAATTCAATTATGAAGTTCTAAACCTAATAAGAACATTAAGTGTTCTATTGTTTGAGAAATTAGGGTTTGATAAATATAAACCCAAGTTGGCTGAAATTAGGGTTTTGATGGTACATGAGTATGGAATTTGATCAAGATAGTAGTACGGTAAATAATTTATCATATTTTCTATGTAATTTGGATTTAATTGAAACCATTGATATAATATGTTTAACTCAATCGTGCATTTTAGTGAAAAATTTCAGAATTTTTGGATGTTCTTTAAAAGTCATTCACGGTAGAGATATATTTCAACTGACCATGCTGACAGAATGTTGTTCAACAGTATATTGTTTTATTTTTAGTTATTTATTGGTAACCCAAATGATCTGAAATTTTAACTGGGGATCTGAAACTCAATAATAAACATCATGTAAAATTTTCATACTTTTTGGATGCATTTAGACCTTATCAGTAGATGAATTATAGTAATTGACATTTATGTAGAATTTTGATAGTAGTAAACTATTTTATTTTTAATCATTTAATGAAATCTTAGAATGATCTCAAATTTTAAATGAATCTTTATAACTCAATTATACACAACATTATAAATTATCATAATTTTTGGAGAAGATTTTATTTGCTAAATACACGAATGTATAGAAACCTTTTTATGACAGAAAAATCTGCTGAAATAAGAAAACTTTTAGTGAGGGGTCAATGTGCAATTAACCCAAGCAGATCAATTGCTATATATGGTCAACCTAACAAACAAGGATCTATAATAATTATTTATTCAATCCAGAGAAATGAAATCCTAGAGAGAGAGAGAGTTAGGGTTTGAGAGGAGAAATTGATGGAGATGCTGACCTAGGGTTTTGTGGTCTGAGGAATGATGAAATCATGTAAGTTTAACTTCTTTGGATATAGTTTCATCATGAATCTTCTCTCACATGTCAAAATTCCATCCCTACTATGATTTGATCCAAAATGGTATCAAAGCTTCCCCCTTTTCTCACTCTTTCTTCATAATCCCTCATTTTTAGGGTTTTTGAGTTGAAAGGAAGAAGAATTGGGTGAATTGCTAGGGATTTGATATGAGATCGAGATTTCTAGGGATGAGCTACATTTTTAAGGTGTTTTCACACCTTAGGGTGAGTGGGAACTTCCTTTAAACAATATATTGCATGAAAATTGGTTAATTCATCTATAATCTTTAATTTCTAGTATGTGACTACAAACCCTAAATTATCTATTTGTTCTAAGTTGTTGCAAAATGATATGAAATGGATTCTTCCTCTATTTGGATAAAGTTCAAATGATAAAATCATATTATAAATATATACAATACATCCTAATGAGAATTCTCTAAGTATTCACAGAGGTTATAAGAGTAAACTGAAATATAGGGAATTTGTCTATGACTGAAATTTGTTGTATAAGTAAATAGAGAAAATTGCTTATCTAGATCCCCTTGGTTATGAATAATTGTTTATCTAAATTTATAGTACATATATGTCAGATACTATCTTGGATTTTGTTCAAAGTGAATAGTGTTTGTTTGATATCTCAGTAAAGAGGGTGAAACCCTAGATGTGAGGAAAGTTGGATATTTGTGAATAGATATCGTGAAATCCATTTGAAGGGATTTTCTTGACATGATAGAATTTATTTATTGAATGTTATTATTGATGCATGATATCCTAGTGAATGGCATGGAAACCCAAATTTAACTCAGTTCCAAGGTTTCATACATATATTGATTTTATATGATTTGTTGATAGTAGTCTTTATTCAATGAATGTTTATGTCACGTGAAATCTTTATGGGAGCCATGTGAATAAGTTGTTGCCTAGTGAGAGGTGACAAGATGTGTGATGGCCTTGTGATCAATGAGAATACTTGTACAACCAGTGAAATGAATACCTTAGTCTAAGGACTTAGAGGTAATGGTTACCTGTTACAGAGGTAACAATGTTATGTGATGATCTAAGGGTTTGAATACCCAGATCCAGTAATCATGATAATGATGTGAAGGGATGAGAATTCCCAGTAATGTGATAAGGGATTGAGATCCCAGGTATCATGTGTTTTAAAGATTTGAAAAGTGCGTGATAGATGCATTACACCTTTCTTTGTCGCATTTGTGGTGATTAAATGAAACCCTAAGGGTAGGGTGTTCAATGAATAAAGTATTGTGATATCAATGTTCTCAATTATTATTAATAATTCTTGTCATGATAAGTAATTAACTCTTAATTGAGTTATGAGATGCACAACTCAAGATTTGGGTTGATATACATGATTCTAGTGTGTATGTGCCAAGTGGACATGAAATCTGTTTATTTAAGAATTTCAGTCTGCCTGCATGTATAGTATATTGATCACTCAGTATATTATAGTGTTTTGAATATAGTGCTCTGCCAAGTTTAGAATGATATACATGTTGTATTATAACTTTAAATAAGTAGATGTGACACCATAGAGATACCAGAGTCAAGTATAAGTAAGAGAAGGGTATAATGTAGAAAGATCTTTCTAGGAATAATAAAATAATAGACTTAGGAGCCCTGAACACCGTAGAACCCCTATGTGAGGTATGCGCGTTAGGGGTGAAATGACCTAACCCTGGAAGCATCCAGTATAAGGGGGTCAGAGCGTTCTATCAAGTGGAACGGGGGACGAAGACCTAGTGGAAGTCTCCTTAAATTATAGTTTACAATGTCCAACATCAACTAGAAGTCCTGGTGGCACTAGAGTGCAGAAAAGCCAAGAGGTGGCTTGACTCTCTTCCTGTGTGCTCAGTTTAGAGGAGGAGTCCAGTTTAGGCTAGAGAGCCATTTCCATGTTGCACACCAGGAGAGTAGTCAGACTTAGCATTTCCCGGGTGTGTCTACTAAGTCTTGTACGGTGTGATCGTAGTGCACTACGAGTCTTCATATGTAGAGTACACTACATATGATCAGGGCATAATAAAATGAATGAGAGGTCAAACAAGTGTGTATAGTTATTCAATTATTCTTTGTATGTTTCTGAATTATTAGTTCTCTTTATGATCAATCAAGCATTTCATATATTGATTCACTCTTATAGATATTTAGAGTATCCTGCCATATTTATGATTATCAATTATTAGACTCTTTAAAGCTTACTATTGTTATAATTGATATCAATTTCTCAAAATTATATCTGTAATTATATTAGTGCTTTAGATTGTTTCTTTGAAGTACTCATTCACTGAGCGAGTAGGCTCACCCCTCTACTCACAATTTTTAGGGAAATCACATGGACTTGAAGAAGATATCATTACATCAGAGTAGATTTGCCATAAGAGTTAAGTCTGAGTATAGTTAAGTTCAGTCAGTCCCTGTCACTCTAGGTCCTTGTATAGATCTGAGAGAGAGTTGTAAATGATGTTTTTTATGTTTGTTTCCTTAATAGGAGAGAATGCAAATGATTCTCATGTCATATGTACATGGAAGTGTGAGTAACATAATGAATGTATGGATGTGTATCGTTAATGTTGAGATTATATTAGAGAAATAAAAGTTAATTCTCTTATAAAGTTAGTTTATGTGGTTCAATATGAGAAAACAAAGAGTTTGAAAAAGAAGAAAAAGTTAAGGGTGATCTTTATATTACGTTAAATCCTCAATTTATGCCCTAATCTCATGATTAGTGGAAATTGTGAGATCAGGGTGTAACAGTTCAAAACTCCCTAACAAATTCCATACGTGAAGAGGCTATATTTCCATCAGGGCTCAAGCATGCCCAAAAGCCATTTAGGCCCAAAACAACACTACTCTTTCAAGTGCATCATTATCATTCATTACCCTTCAAAGGGTTCAACATGTCATCATCACACTTATTACTTCCAGACTCAACATTAGGGTTCATCAATCATAAGAGTCATGACATTCTCGAGAGTAACATAGCAGAGTTACATTTAGCAATATGAGTGGTGTCTATTTGTCATATCATCATTAGAGGAAGATAGAGATATCAAACCATCATCACTCAATCATTATAAGAATGATTCAATAATTGTAAATTGGATTTGCATCACAAATATAAAATAATAGATAGACCATCAGTTCATTATCACCCTTAGGAAATACATAGGAAAACCATCGTTCCTATGACACACTTAGATAGACACTATAGGTAATCCATTGTTTCTTTTAACTCATAAAGAAATACCATATATTTATTCATGTACTTAGTAAAAAAACATAGGTTCTTATACCTAGGAACTCCATAGGATTGTTGAGGTACTTAGACAAATCCAAGACCATCGTATTGATAGCACACTTAGCCAAAAAGATGGCCATATGATCATTGAAGAGTTTGAAAAAATAATAATTCCATCAGATCTTTGAGATACTTAACCAAAAACAAGACCATCGAATCATTATGGTACTTAGTCAAAATCAAGACCATCAGATCTTTAGCGGATAGAAAAATCATTTGATTAAGTGCAAGGTATAACATCATGTTGTTCACCAAGTAAACCCATCAGTTCATGAGAATACATATACAAAAACAAGATCATTGGATCAATTGAGCATTTAGCCAAAAGCAATCCATCATATTATTGAAAGTACTTGGTCATGAACAAGTCCATTAGTTTATTAGATTAATTAACCAAAATCAAAGCCATAGGTTCATCAAGGCACTAAACTAAAGACAAAACCATTAGTTCTTTATAGTACTTAATCAAAATCAAACCATTGGATCATGAGCATCAAGGCCATCAACTCTTTTACTTCACATAACCACTGGATTATTGACTTACTTATCCATTGATTCGTTTGCCAAGTGAAATAAAAAATAAACACTAAATAAAGACCATAAGTTTAGAGACCAAGAAGGGTCTAAGAAACAACATAGTTTCCTTCACTTAATTAAAGTCATTGCTTCAAGGATAAAGAAAACCATCAATTCATTTACTTAACCTAGTCATTAGATTATTGTCTTGCATAATCATGGGTTCATTTATCAAGTAGTGTCAACATTTATCACTCTAGATAACACCATCATCATCTAATATTTTATGAAAACTATTATTCCAAATACATGTAGAACTATTGTTTTAGAGACGAAGTATGCCATCAAATTTGGCAACAAGTATCACCATCGGTTTCTATACTAAGAGGGAAATCAATTATTCATAATAAGTAAAAACCATCCTTTGTAACATCAAAAACCAAGGTAGTTCATGTACACATTGGATGGGATGTTCAAATGATATATGGATAACTTAATAACACATAAATATCATGCATGTATGTAAGGTAGTGCAACTAAGATCATCTTTCACCATAATACCAAGTTTTAGGGTATGATCTATACAGAACAACTTAAAAGTAGGAAAGAAATGGGATGAAAGATATATAAATCACCTCAATATGATGATGAATGTCCAAAAAGAAAGGTGACTCAATAAAAACCCTAGCTTTGCACTTCCAAAGCTCCAAGGTAGCTCCTTTCAAGGTGGGTCTAGGGCAAAAGAGAGAAGGAAAGGGTATCTTCAACCACATGCATGAACTTCCATCATGAACTTCGAGACATCCACCCATGAATGGGGAGAGAATGAAGAGAACAACAATGAAACTAGAGTAGAGGAGAATATCTTACTTGGTTACATCAAGAAACTATGTTAGGAAGCTTCAACCATCCTTAAAGAAGCTTGATCCAAACCCTAGGGCAACATGTATCCATGATCTCTCTAAGATTCGGCCTCCAAGAGATTATTCTTCACAAAATGATGATCTAGGGTCTCTATTGAAGAAATAACAAGATAAGGGAGGTAAAGGGTTCCTTTGGGAGAGAGGTGGAGGGTATATATATCCAAGGTGAGAGAGAAAGGTGTCAAAATGTTGAAAAACTAGTTTGCCATGTGTCAAAACTCAAAATCCTTATTATACATGCATGTCAAAGTTTCATTTGGATCTTGAACATGGTTTTCCATTGATCCATGCCTTAGTGAAATCTTGCAAAAGTAGTATCAGGGATCACATCATATTATGCATTTGTATCATTAGAAACCCATTAGATTCTAGGGTATACTTAGCCATTTTGCACATTCCGATCTCCCATCAGATTGTATACTTAAACTAGGGTTTCTATTATATTATGGACCTCAAGGAGAGGAAATCAGATCTTATAACACAAGGAGAAACCATCAAAACATTACCCGCAAGGTGAAACTATCAAATTCCTTCCATACTTAGAAAAATCATCACATTGGTGAGAAACCCTAAGTTCTCAACCCTAGAGGGATAGACCAGACAATCCAGTGGTGCATCTAGGCATCCATATGTGCAACTATATCAAACATTATGAAGGGAAGTATGAAGCATAACATGCATGTGTGAAAATTATAGATAAAACCCTAGAAATGGGAAAATTGCATAAAAGTATATATAAACACATAAATTGCAAAAACTCAATCAAATAGTCTCGAAACTGGACCAAACCTAAAATATAGCTTAATATCATGATATAAAATCATAAATTAGGGTTTTATTAAGGAATTAAGCACCAAATTAAGATAAGCAAGCATGTTTAACCATAAATCTAGGTTAGGGGCCTTACAGTTACAAACACAAAATCAAAACTCTACATATCATGTTCTCTTATTTTTTGTTATGAACCATTTAGTAAATGAAATTACTCTCATGCCCCTCCCATGTTTTAGATTTATCATTATTCCTATGGGTATGTCTACCTTTTCTCCCACTTATTTCAGTTGAGTCATGCATATTTTGATTTCTATTTTACAAACAAATAATCTATGTCACACATCAAGTAACAAATATGTGATATTGGGGTATTTTTGTCCCTTCACGTGGAATATTTTTATTTATCACTTTAGCAAAGGTATAATACTTCTAATATTCATACATAATTTTTCATAACTAAAAATTAGAAAATAAATATGATTTTGAACCAAACAGTATGCACCATCTAATGGTGTGGGATTGATGGCCTAATTCTGGTATTATAGAAATGTGGTTTTTAGGGTTTTATTATCTGATGAGAGGTTAAACCTAATTTTTTTTGTATATATTTAATAGGAGTCTTGAGGTCATTTTGAGGATTTATGGTAGGATATATCAAGTCTAGACTTCAAGTATGTTGCATCCCTCTGTGAGACACATTGGGCAATAACTTTTTTACTCTCTCTCTCTCTCTTTAAAAACTCTTTGAGGCATTTTTTATAATTTTTATTTTTCATTCATGTCTTATTCACCTATTTGGGTGTATTTTTTGCAATTTATCCCATAAAACTCTTACATTATTGGAAAATGTCATGTGTGACTCTAATAGTTATCTCTTAATCATGTTCTCTCAGGTTGTACTCTAATTTGTAGTTTTCAACAAAATTATTTACCTTTTGAAATGGAACCCTAAGTTCTATTTGATTTCCTATGATTGACTTAGATTGCATCTTAATTGTGAATCTTATCTTTTTGATCCACTTCAGTGGTGGAAATCCTAATTTCCCAACTTTTGTGGTGGAACACTTATATGTTCCATTGTTGTGATGGAAAATCTTATATAACCATATTGTGAGTAAACTTCCACTTGCCTCTATATTATTGCATGCTTGCTGATTCAGTATTACTAGAGGTATAAAATGTTTTGGTCGTTTACTTTTTAGGTTATGTCTCCATGCTATATTTTTGATGGAATTTATGAGCCCCATACCCTATCTTGTGTGTCGATGTTATTTTTATAATGTATGTTATGCACCTCAAACCCATGTTATGTGCCCAACATGATATATTTGGGAGTTTGGTTGTGTGTCATTCTCTATCAGTTTTAGAGTTATGTGTCCTAACCGCCAATTTCTTTATCTTTTCACTAGTAATGTGTTTATCTCACATGCATGCCTATTTTTTACTATTCTTGATGGGTTATGTACCCAGTTTATTTTGTGTGTGGTTTTATGCATACTATATAATTGTGAAAATAACATATTTTGAGTACCTTGAACAGTTTCTCTTGAAATCCATTTTGGATGATTTCATACCTTTGTTTTGTTGAAAGGCTTAATATATTAATTTTTTTCTTTTTAATTATTATTGTCCAGTACCCTATAATATGCATGTATCGGTGTTTGCTAATAAATTTTCACATTTTCTTCTTTTGTGGGTTTTTTTCCAACTCCTTAAGTAAAGAGTACATTGGAAAGGTGAGCAATTTGATCAAGACATGCATATGCGTAGTTGGTGTTCCTTGGAAGATAGAGTTGAAGTTGTTGGTTTATCATTTGCATCCATGAATGGTACTATAGCTTATACCTCATAGATTCACCCATCTGGGTGCAATTATATTATCTTGAAAACTTGTAAATAGTCATAATGATTTCTTCTTATTCTAAACTTTTGGTAATTCAAATGAACCTGCTTAAATATTATTAATCATATTCCCATGAAAAAAAGTATGATGGTGTTTTAATTGGGATTATTCCTTTTATTTAATCGAGTAAGGAGTGAATCGCCATCTTGGGTCTCACTTCTAACAAGTATGGTATTAGATCCAATATAGTTGGTTATATAATCATTTTGATTTTATCTCACATGAGTTCCTTATAGGACCTTTATCCTATACAAACCTAGATGAAATATTTGCCCTAAAATTTAAGAAGGTTGGCCATGTGAGGATGGAAGAAAGATATAGAAAAAAATGAGGCACCCAGAAGGGTCTTGAGTAGTTGATCCCAATGTGTGATAATATCCTATATGCACATTCTCTATAATGTAGGTTGGTGTCGACATAGCTCTTGTGATGTTATGATATTTTTCATTAGGTTGTGTTAGGTAATGAGGATGAAATAGTGGTAGGATATTGAGGTCTTAAAGGACTTGGTTCTATCTTTTGATTGTATCTATATTTTGTTTTATACCCAGTTTTCATCGCCAAAAAGATTGCTTTCCAATATACTACTATATGTACAAAATTAGGTGTTTCCAGGATTTTGTCAATGGCTTCTTGAGCCAAGACAAAATGCATATATGTATGTAGGTTTCTAGAGAACCCCCAGATCTAGTTAGAACCCTAGATTTTAAAATGAATCTATGACTAGAAAATAATGGCTTGTATCTAATATTTAGTGTACCTAGTCCTTTTTACTCCATTAAATTGTAGAGAGTTATACTGTGTGACTTACTACATGCTAAATGGGATTTTAGGGTTTATAGTTAGTTGAGATCATCAAGTTGAAGGCCTGACCTATGTACATTATAAACACACCTAGTAGTCATGACTAAAATATGTATATACATACATATACATAACCCTAATACTTGTAGAGTTGTTTATTGTGACTTATTAGGATAACTCTTTTAAGGGGTAGATAGTAGTTGGTTGGTAGTGTGTGGATGATATATTATGAGGATGAAATCCTTTCTAAATGATGGTGTGTTTTAACACATTAAGACATGTCTACCTAGTTATGGAAACCATAATCTCAAGTATCAGAAGCATTTGGCTTAGTTTAGGATAAAAACCCAAACATGATTTAACACTGTATATTGAGGGACATTAATAGGATGGTGATAGATCCTATTTAGAAGACTAGTATTAATGAATATATAATATTTGGAATTTTTTTTGTAAATCGTAACTGACTTTATGTGAACATTTAAGACATGAAATTGGTAAAGGCATAGTTTGTAGACCCACAATAATAATGCATGGCATGTGGACAATAATTTTATATAAGAGATAATACTATGCATATATTCATATGCAATATAACTAATTCAACTAATGAGATTAATACTTCTTAAATAATATGAAACATTTCCCTATCAACAATAATGAAGGGAAGCAATGTAATATGCATAAAAAGGATTATATGGATCACTAGAGAATTAGCTTGTTCTTAATTGGATGATAATTTCATTAAATGAATTTATAAGGAATATTGAATTAAATAATGGATATGGTTGTATAGTAGAATAAGGAAAAGTAACTTTTGATAAATAAATCCCAAAAACAATTATAATCACTAAATATGTGAGAGATGTGTCAACTACAAAGACAATTATAGTAATAATATTATTAAAACCTAATACATTATATCACCCAATAAATAATGTCAAATTAGAAATATGAGTAAAACATTAATGATAAAGAGGAGTGTGTTTTTGGGAAGTGTTTGTTGGCAAGATAAACCTATAACAAACCAACTTCCAGGTTGCTAGACAAAGTTATTAATCATATTCTTTGAATATTAATTCAACTTCCCCCAATATAATAATATATAATAGTTAAGGTTCCAGACCCTAAATATTTAAATGAGTTAATGTCCAATCTCAAAAGGGGAAACTAATGTAGAAAATTTGGAATCTACATAGTTAATTTGGTCTAAGTGTCAATTTTTATAAAATTGGACACTTATTGATAACTAAACTAATTTAGGAAGCAAAAGGATAGAAAAATAATGAAAACTAAAATAACTATTATTGAATTGGAAATCTACGATAAGCTTTGTATCAGTCAGCACGATTCTTTAGATTTTATTGTGTCCCATTTTTTGCACCCTAGATCCATGATCCAATGATGCTTGTATCACCTTATTCATCCATATGCTTCCTCTTTAGACCTTATTTTTCTCTCTCGATCTCTCTCCCCTCTGACCCTTTCTCTCTAATTTTGATTTCTTTAGTTTCCTTTTGTGATTCTGAGGAATTTGATCGCAAGTTTTGGCATGTGTAGTGGTTTGTATCACTTTATTGAGCCCTAGTTCATATTTTCTCTCTATAACCTTCTCCATTATATGTCATTGCTACATTTATCCCTAAAACTCCAATATAAAAATATAAAAACCTCTTATAAACCTCTTTACACATTCCATATGTAATCAGTAGCTCTTGTTTCCCCTTGGGTGTATTTACCCAACCTTTCCTTCCTTGGGAGGGCTTGTGGGGTTTGGTCTGTCATAGATAAGCTCAAAAAATCATGGAGAGACTACAAATCTCCCCACTAATTTAATCCTCATTTCAATTTCTTTGTATCTAGTATGGGCATCGACTTCCCCTTTTTTTCTTCCTTTATCTACAATATGAACATATGTCAATCACACTCTTCCAGTCGTTATTCCCCCTATTTTTTATGTGCTTAACTCTACAATGAAGTGTTGATCTCTTTCTCCCTATTAGTTCATGTTTGTTGTAATTCTCCTTCCTCCTCGATGAGCTCCAATGTTGGCTTCTATTATGGGAATGGTAGGTGGTGTTTTGGTTGGGAAGATTCTACCCATTTTATCTTGTTGAGTTTGTTTTAACCCTAGGAATCCTTTGGGATCATTTTGGTGTGACGGGGAGAAAAGGATAAATAATTAGAAACATCAGATCTAATTTTTAGAGATGTTGTACTTTTATTTGATCATTAAGGAGAATTATGTCAACCAAATTACTCTCATGCCCTTCCCTAGTTATGGTTTTTCTAATCCTCCTATGGGTATTTCTATCTTTTCTCCTTGTTATTTTATTTTTCTTGTGCATGTTTTGATCTCTATCGCATAGACCAATATTCCATATCATGCCTTAAGTAATTGATGTGGGAGCTAGTATTTGTGTTATTTCACGTGTGATTTTTTTATTTATCACTTAATATAATGTTTTAAACTTGTAAAAAACCATTTCCAATTATTTACAACTCAAAAACTAAGAAAACAAATATGATCCATAATCAAAAATTATTCTCCTTCTAATGACAAGGTTTGATGACGTTATTCCAAAATATTAAAATTGTAATTTTTAAGGTCTGAGTATTTTATGAAAATAACCCTAATATTATATATCTTTAATAGGTATCTTGAGGCCCTATCGAAGATTTAGGATTTGACATTGGATATATTTAGTCTAGACCCCAGGTATGTTGCTTCCCTCCATGAGTCAGATTAGACAATAACTTATTTAATCTCTCTCTCTCTTTCTCTGGGACCACTCTAGAGCATTTTTATATTAAATTTCCCTTTCATCTCTATGGACCTATTCTGGTCTAATATTCTGAAATTTATCCTAAAATATTCTTAAACTATTGAAATTAATTATTCAACTCTAAACATTCTCTCTTAATCATCAAATTTCGGTTGTACCCTTATATGTAGTTTTGAACACACACAAAATCCTTTGTAAGATGGAACCTTATTTCTATTTGATGGCCTACTATTATCTTAGTTTGCATCTCAATTATGAATCTAGTCTTTTTTGTTCACTTTTGTGATGTAAACCCTAATTTACCCACGACTGTGATGAAAGACGTATGTGATCCATTTTTTGATGGAAAATCTTATTTATCTATATTTTGAGTAAGCTTTCCCTTGCCTCTATATTATTGATTCTTGTTGATTCATCAGTAATAGAGTTATATAATGTGGTGGTTGTTGTTTACTTTTCGGTTAATGTGCCCATGCTATATTTGGAATAGAAGTGATGTGCCCCATACCCAGGTTTATGTGCCCAAGTCACTTCTGGTATGGTGGTTATCTACCCCCACTCCTGGGTTTATGTGCCCAAATTACTTCTGGTATGGTGTTTATCTACCCCCATTCCTGGGTTTATGTTCCCATCATGATACAATTAGAAGTTTTATTATGTGCCATTCAGTATCAGGTTTAGGGTGATGTGCCCTAAATTCCATTGTCTTTATATTTTTACTGACATTAAATTTATCTCACTTGTATGTCTATTATTTACTATTCTTGATGGGTTATGTGCCCTACTTATTTTTTTGTGTGTGTTTGTGGCATACTTCATATTTGTGAGAATGGAATTATCTCTTTTGAATACATTGATGATTTCCTTGATATCCACTTTGGATGGTTCTATATCTCTTTTTTTCGAGAGCCTTTATATGTTAATTGATTTTTCTTTTTCCTTATTTTTCTCATTTTTCAATTGTATTCACATACCAGTTTTATTGGTCAATTTTCACTTTTTTCCTTTTTTTTATTCACTTTATTGGTCAACTTTTTCCACTTTTTTTTGTAAAGAGGAATTCAGAAAGGTTCCCAAGTCAAGTGTGACATGCATATGTATATCTGATGTTCCTTGGGAGATAGTGTTGAAGTTGTTGGACTACCATATGCATCTAGGATTAGTTTCATAGTTTCTACTTCATGTATTTACCCATCTGGGTTCCAGTTATGTTATTTTGCAAATTATAAATATCATAATTATTTCTTCTACTTCCAAACTCCTACAAATTTTAATATATTGGTTAGATATATTGGATCATTTCTCATGCAAAAAATATGATGATGCTTAGTATCGGGATTATTGCTTTCCTTCAATTGAGTAAGAAGTGCACCCCTTCTCATGTATCACTCCTTATTGAATTTCACTCGATATCTTCCTATAACCTCTGCACATATGTGTTGATCCTTTAGAGTGCCTTTATGGGCCTTAATATGTAGTGAACGGTCATAAGTCATGTTTACAGGTGCATAATCAAATATATAAAATATGCTCAAATTTTCCTCAACAAAATTAGATTGATTATGTACAAAATCAGAAGAAAATATACTCATATACTTACTTAAATGCAAATTATTAAACAAAAAGTCGTTGCATCATTCATACAAAATTCTCTAGAAAGAATAGTATTATTAATAATATCATCATGGGATCCAAACTGTAAAATATAACAATAAATAAGCATTATTTTTGCAAACATTATCAACAATGTTGGAATAAATACACAGATATGATTCATTTGTAATAAATATGGAAGACAGAACAAAATTATTAAACTTGTCATTTAATTGTTTAGGTGCTTGCTTAAGTTAATACAAGGACTTGACCATCCTACGGACTTGATGTTAAATTCCAGTGGAAATAAAACCTTCTGTAGATGCATACATATTTTCTCTTCAAGTTCACATTTAGCCATTTTGAAGTCCATTTGATGGATTTCAAGATTATGGATAGCAGTTAGAACAACTAGCACATGAATGGAAGATATGTTTGTTATATGAGCATAATTAAGTATCAAAGTACTTAAATCCTTCCTATTGAGTATAGACTTTAGCTACTAGTTTGGCCTTAAACTTGTCTATGAGATCATCTATCTGCATCCTTTTCCTAAAGACCCACTTACATCCTATAGTTTTACATCTTGGTGGAAGATCATCTTGGATCCAAGTATGATTTCTCATAATCGATTTTATTACATTACCAACTACTTCCTTCTTAAAACTAATAGATATGGATTTCATGTTAGCTTCATAGGTATGGGGGTCTTCTTCTACAACCAAGGTGTAGAAGTTGGGACCATAGTTTTTGTTAACTTTAGTCCTTTTAGCCATATATAGATCATTGGAAGACTCATCAACAAGAAGTTCATGCTCTACTTCATATGAAATTTCATCTGGAATAGGTTCTTGATATAGAGGAAGATGGATCTTCACCAACCTGAATAGGAACTATTTTTTTAAGGGAAGTATGGTTTCATAATGAGCTACATCTAAAGATTATATCTCAAATGAATTTGAATCATATATCATGGATTTTAGATTTAATTACTAGAAATCTATTGGGAATAATATTTTGTAAAAATCCAATAAAGACAATGTCAACATTTTCGGTCCTAGTTTTTTCTTCCTGTCACTAAGGATTTTACTTTTACCAAACACTTCCACACTTTGAAGTATTTCAAACAAGGTTTCTTGTTAAGCCAAACATGTTGTGGTATTTATTCAATATGTATAAAATGAATGTGGTTTAGTATGTAGTTGATAGTTTAAGGAGCCTCCCCCAAAATTTGTGACTAACTCTAGACTCTAGTAACATTGAATTGACCATGTCAAATACTTTTCTATATTATCTAGGCTGCTCTATTGGATTGAGGATAGTAAGGGATTGTGATTTCATGAATAAGGCATGGTTCTTGACAGATTTTGGTAGGTTCATTAGAAGTGTATTCACCAACTCAGTCAAATCTCACTTGATTAATGTGTATGTCTAGTTGCCTCACTAATAGGTTTTGATATATTTTAAATTTTCTAATTGTTCATCTTTACTCTTGAAAAATAAATATAAAAATATTTATAAACATTGTCTATAAAATTCATGAAGCATCTCATACCATCACAAGTATGTGCTCTATTTGGATCAAATACACCAATATAGTATTATTCAAGCAGTAAAGTGTTGTCATGAATTGATTTAAATGTCCTATTAAGAATCTTAGCTTGAACAGCAATTTGGCACCTATCAAAAAATTAGTTTGAGTCTTAGGAACAATTATATATTATTCATGTTTTTTATTATATTTTTGTTACCATGTTGATGACGTGCATGTCAAAGATCATAGGTTTTAGAAACTAAAAATTTTAGATTATATATCATTCAAAAATTATCATTATATAAAATGGAATATAGTTTAGCAAGGCCGCCACAAGTGTACCCTAGACTGATATAAGAAATTTTGTTAGAAATAACAACAAAATTTCCTTCACATGCAAATGTATCAATAGTAGATTGAAGAATAACTTGACCAATAAGATTCCTATGAAAACTTGGAACATGGTGTAAATCAAGAGTCTAAGAATGTCCCTGAAGGTAATTTTTATGACAACTCATCCAAATCCTACAACTAGTATGGTGAATGAGTGATCTAGCCACTTGATAACTCTACTAAGTCATCCTAATTGATGGAAAAGAGGGGCAGGTCAAAGCAAATATGATAAGTGGCACAAGATCTATAATAGATCGGAAGATGAATCTGCAAATAGAATATATTTGGCGAAGAGCATACATGTGTTCATGGTGTGTAGTAGTGTCATTTATGTAAGAAATATGTGTGATTTTATATCCAGCTCAGGCATTCGTGATGATACATGTATAACCATGGTAACAATATGTCTTTTAAATACTACTTGTTAAGGATTGCAATAATTACTATCTTGCTTAAATTACTTATGAACCCTTTTTAAGTAATAAATATTTTCAACTATCGTACAAATCACTAGAACTTGGGGTCTTACCCTATGGCTTCCTACATCTTTTTAGAATCTGGATCAAGCTTCCTATGTGCTATGGTGATTTAGCATACTAATTTTTGGGTACTGATTATATTATTGAGCTAAATTTCTCAAATCTACCTCTTCAATATCTTCATTTACAATTTGACACCTTGATGGAAATTTTACTTGTATACCCTTACATATTGTGAACAAAAATAGATTTTCTAATCTTTTGGTTAAATCAAATTAGATCAGGACCCATCCTGGGTTGGCCTAACCCTATTATGAATCAGTGGCTCTGGAAATACTGAAATAAATGTTATATAAAATTAGTTATTCTAATTTGAATTACTCAGAGAGATGGTTTAGTTAGGACTTTTGGAACACGACTTAATAAGAGTTAGTAATTTTATTAAATAGTAGACATAAACTTAAAGCTATTGAAAGAATCACAACTCAAAAAATATACAATGTGGCATGTAGTAAAATATCAAATAAATGATCTTTTAGTGATTCTAAACTGTCCATCTCAGATTGGATGGATCACATCAGAGATCCGAGATTAGAGGAGACTTTGTGCGCTTGGGTCATTGATGAATGCATATTCATCCTAGTTTTAGTTGAATTATTAGTCTAGTTTAGCATCCAAATCTCTTGAATTTCCCTAGAATAGTTTTTTTTTGGCCTACTTAGGGTTTTATGTTAATTTTATAAATTTGATACTTTTCTTGAATCCCTATGAAGATTTTTAATTCTATGAATCTGCAGCAAGTTTGCCTACCAAAACGGATTTTTAGCACTTTTCGAAGGCAGATCAATGAACAAATTTTGTGTGTCCAATGGTAAAATCAACCAACCCATCGACCTGCCAATCGAAATCAAAATCATCAAGCAATCAAGACAATAGTCTTGTAGACCTTCTAGGTCTATGACCTGTCGACCCCCTGGTCGATACACATATGCTCGGCACTTAGAAGCTCAAGACTCAGACTCGTCAGATCAAGGTCAATGATCCATCGACCAGCCTCTACCATCAGCCTACAACCAACGAGAATTCTAGTCATCGACCTACTGATATTGACACTCTCATTAACGAACACAACTGCAACTGATAGCCTCGTTGACCCTCAAGGTTGATGACTAGAAGCCCAAGAGTCATGAGCCATCGGTCAGTAGCCAATGATCAATGTGGATGGGAGGCATAAGTGGTCGACGGTCACAACCCTATAAATAGGCCCCAAGTGCAGCACTTCAACTCATCTCAAAATGTTGGAGACAAAACATGCCAAAAGGCTAACACCGAGATCAGAGCAAAGTGTACGCCCATCGACCAAGCTAGTTCTATCGACCTAGATTGGCCATTGACATGTAGGCTTGACAACATCCATCAACCTTTAATAACTCCAAGCCATCGAACTCCCTCTGTGGGTGATCAATCTCTTCTTCAAGTTTTTGTTCATCCACCTACTTCAAATACAAGTTAGGGTTAGTATATGGAAGAGAGAGAAGGAAGAAAGTCTATCGTCACACACCACACCGAGCTACATCTACTACCATCATGACCAGGATGGCATCCTCTTCCTCTACTAGTGATAATAATATCACCATGTCGAGGGAGTAGTCCTTTCACTAGGGTGTGGGGATTATCCCCACTACCCATTCCTTGCAATTTCATTCATGTTCCAACACTTGTATGAACTCATTTCATTCATAGCTAATATTTTATCACATGTCTTGTGGATTGATCACCCGCTTTACATGATTTATTATAATCTTTTACCATGAGAACTTCATCATTTAAGATTTGAATATTGATTAGCTTTGGTTCATGCCCTGATAACAACTTCTGATGGGAAGTCTCTGGAGTAGTGGATACATGATCTGTAAGTAATGAGACATCGATCTTATAGAGATATCTACTTATGCAAGTTTCTAACGCCTAAAAGGGAAACTTGCATAACTTCATTTATATCTTCATACTTGTTTGGATTTGAATGAATGTGTAGTTTTGAGTAGTGGTAGTGAAACTTAGTTTTGCCCTAGTGTTTCCATTCATTGATAACTAGAACCTTAATCTGGCTCTTTTTATTCTTACAACCTTAGTTAAACAAATCAATCTCAACTTTTGTGATAAATACTAGTTCTTGCTAAGTTACTTTGATCGGATAATTCTTAAACAAATTGTCCCCTGGGATATGATCATCAATTGTACTGCAATAAGATCTGTTCTCTTATGGGTGGCATTATTGCACGTTCATTTTGGTAAACTCTGGGAATTTCATTCCTAGTGAATTTGAAGTGTTGTACTATCCACGTCAGTCATCTTCTTCAATCATAGTGGTAGCTAGGTTCCCCTTCAGTGATAATTTCCTTCCTCCTCCCTCTACCTCGCCTCTCCATTTCTTTGGCATTAAATTTGTAATGTGTTACTCCATCAAACCGGCCATCTCTCATCCTCTTCCATCCACTAAAGAAGAAACGTCCAATTGGGTAGTGCTCTAGAGGCTAAATGACCGGAGAGCTTGAAACTGAGTGTCACGGTTGTTCGTGTGCAATTGAATAGCCCATAAGCTTTACATGAAACCCCTAATGGTAGAAGCATACTCTATTGGTCCTATAAAACCCTCCTCATACCAAGTTGGCAAGCCACCTTGGCCTACAACTCTTGCATCATTGGAATCCTCATCCATTGCACCCCACATAGCATCTAAGACCACCATCACCTTTGCCTTGATTTTACAATGCTTCCCATCCCATTGGTTGACTGTGAATTTTGATGCAATACTGATACCACCCCAACTGTCCTCTCCAACCAACTCAAGGTCGCCAGTGAGCTTTGAGCTCACCATGGCTTCCTGGCACCACTGTTACACTCCATACATCTTTGCTCATCTCACTGGATCTACATCCACCACCCCTGACTCCCTTGTGTCCTGGAGCTCATTAAAAATTCTACTACCATCTATGGCAACCTATTCAACAAGGAGTTGTACTCCACTCATGGTGCTGAGTTTAGATATACCACTAGCACTATATTTGGAGCTATTAAAGGAAGCTAGATGGGTACCTCTTTCCATGGCATCCAGAATAGATCTCTAGTGAACCCCCTTCTAGTTTCTGGCCTCTTCCCCTATCGCAAGCACAATTCTAGGCAACCAGTAGTGACCATCTCAATTGTGGTGCCATCTAAGGGTTGGCTCATTCTCGTGATTGTTTGAGAGTCAGGGCGACCACCAACCATGGCAAGATAGCACCTAGAGCCACCAAGGTCATTGTTTCTGGTGACCACATGGACCTGCTCGACAGATCTTCCCTTCGTGTCCCTTCTTTCTATTTCAGGCAATCTAACGGTATAGAATGTTGATACTATAATCAATGTAACAAATCAAGTTAATATTAACACACACATTAGAACACTAGGGTGACAATATATTATCAAAACTTAGGGAGATAATATAAGACTTAGGTTCCTACCACCTAGGGTTATTTATTTAAAAAATCAAGACACTAAAAAGAGATGCATTGTGAAACAGTATTTACAAATCCCTATAGCTTGGGTAATAATTCAATTTATTTTATGAATTAGAATTGAGTGGTTAAGGTTAGTTATTAGAGAATAGAGAATAAATAAATATAGATGAAAGAGAAAAATCAAACAAAATATTCATTGCCTAAAAATGGCATTTGGACTTACACTCCACATAGTTTGACATATTATTAATTACTTTCCATATTTAACATGATAAATGGTAAGCATATTAATGAATTATTCATATAGAAAAATGAAAAGAATTGATTATAAATTGATTAAATTTTGGGAAAATTATATGAATAGTTGGAAATATTTTTTCAATCATAATCAACATGGTTTGACATGTATGACTCATTTTACTATATAAATAGTACTTTGACCGAAGGCAATAATTGGTTAAATCATGTATTAAGTAGCAGAAAATAGGAAAATTATAGAATGTAGAATGATGTTTTCCTTAATGAATACACTAACAATTCATACCCTTGTATATTTTGAAAGGAAAGAATAACAGAAAGGAACTCTCATCCGTTAACTAAAAAAATAAACATAACCTTAGTAAGTATATAAATATGCCAACAAATATTTACTCATGTAACAATTATATTAAATGAATGTTTATGACTCTAGTGATACAACATGAATCTATTAGATCTCAATAAGAAGCTATAACAATCAAAGAGAATTAATTGGGCATTTATATATGAAGGGTAAAATGGTAGTTCTACATGATACAAAATCCAATGACCTAAACACTCAGCTCAAGTATTCTATGTTGGAACATCTAAACCTATAAATGGATAGAGAAGGTATCATGTACAATGAAAATAGAAACTATTAAGATCTTGGATCCCTAGGGGGATATTCACGTGGAAATCACCTAAGGAGTAATAATGTAGATACCATTTTCTATAAATGTAGCATGATAATAAGAGTCATTGATAATATGATGTGGTGGTTATATATAGAATAAAATAAATGAACTAGAAAATTTTATTATATATCCAATTAAAATAGAAACCCTAGGAAGGGAGAGAAGGGAAGAACCACAAAAAGTGATAACCTAAATGGGAAAGACAATAGAAAACGTTGAAAAAGTAATTGGTTCCAAGTCAAGTGATATCACCATTGTACTACTTTGTGGATCCTTTCTCGTGGAGCCTTTCACTTGAGGTAGGGTATGTCCCACCACCCTACGCAAGGTTGTAATGGATTAGTTGTCACCCAGTCAACTGGTTAATATAGTAATTAGGCTTCTATGTTGTTCTTTCATAGATTACTACACACATGACACTTTATCCCTTGAAGGAAATGATATGATAGTGCTCAATACTAATATTTAAATTTGATCATTTAAAATATTCTTAATATTTTGATAGCTTGAACTTGGATAATTTTGCAAAAAAATAGCCTGGTGAAATTTGTCTTGAATTATGAACATTGATACTTGCTATCCTTATTTTGTTGAATTAAATCCACCAAATAGTTCCCTCCTAGAATTGACCTTATACTTGAAATTTATTTTGCACATACTTTTTAATAGATCAATAATTGAATTTAGTACCACATTTGTTGACCCATATTTTTCCTTTATGGGGTCCATGTGTGGTTTCATTCCCTCTGGGAGTTCATGGACAGGTGGTAGATGGAAGAGCTTGAAGAGAAGTGCATGGGTAGTCCTCCATTGAAGAGTAGATAGGTCTCGTGTCTATTTCATAATTTGTTTGTATCCATAATGTATAAGCTTTCATGTCTTGATGTAAAGCATGAATGTACACCAGACTCGTTAATATGTATTCTGATTTAAATCATGTTGGGAAAAAATTGGTCCAAAAGATCGAGTTTTCACAACACTGTATCAGATCCATAAACTGTCGACACTCATGCATCTCTTATGGAAAATTCAGACTAAGTAGGAACACCAATGGAGTAGTTTGAACTTAGAAAAATTGTTGATGACAAATTCCAATTTTACTAGCCCTATCTACAAAAGATAGAAATAAAAACATAAGTGGTCATATATGTCCTTGTCATAGAAATACTTAGAATACATCATCTAGTAGACTTTGAACTCTCTCTCTCTCTAGGCATGGACTTATTTTGAGTTATGGTTGAGGGGAAAATATTTTAGGTATATGACTCTACTTTGTTGATCAGGTCTAGTAGAACACCACTTTCACCCCTAGGTATACAAATTGGTAGAGTGTCCTAGGTTATCTCCTTAGTTTGAGACATTCACAAATAGTTATAAATATGAAAAATAGAATGAATAGATAACATAAGTTTTAAAATCCTTTGAATTCATATAAATATTGTCACATATGACACATTTCCATTTAAAATATTGAATAAAAATTGCAGCATGATGAAACTTAGACAAAATAACATATGTAATAAAATAATGGAAAATAATGATCACCATGTAAGTGGAATGAGATGAGATGTCTAAGGAAGGATGTTTAGTGAAGTTTTAGCATAATTACTTCTTATCTACTTAAGGTGGTGGTGGGGTTTCCTCACTTTACAAATCAACCTAGCCAAAGCAAATTCTACTACTTGGGAAAACTCTAACCTTAAATTAAGTCACTAGCCCAATAAAACAAAATGTATAATCACCTTAAGTAAAGAAAATAAATTATAACATATTAGAACTTAAGGAAATACAGAACGTGTCAAACAAATGTGGCATACCACTCAAAATAGTTAGCTATACCTTTGACATGTATGCCCTCTATACAAATATTCAACTAAAAATTAAATTTGTTGAAAATCTGAAACATGAGAAATATTTCCTCTTATAAATGTGTAGATACACCTTCTGGGAAAATAAGTAACTAGAAAATTTATTCCATTTAAAATAAATTCAACCATAGATCCATATAGAAGAAAAAAAGAGATTGCAATGAGTTAATATGTAGTTATTAACATGTTGCATAATGATAAATATGATGAGCTTGATATTTATTGAACTAATAATTTTCATATAATAACTTAGAGAACTAATGTGACTCATTGTGAAATAAAACCATACCTTGAGATTGAAAAAAAATGAAGTATACTGATACATTTTGACCCAATAAATCATTGCACAAATATATGTGATAACAATGTTACAACAAAAAAAAATTAGGACTGATATAGTATTGAACCTCTCAACTACATATAAAACTATGGGGTATAAATATGGTATAGACATCACATTTAAATGAAACCCCTACTCCACCCAAAATTGAAAAAGAGAAGTATAAATTATGACACAATATAAACATCACTCAATCATTAGAGATAAATATATCGGATTAAAGTTGATGAAATATTAGCTTAACCTTGATAACTATAGCTTGACTTATAAAATTGTGGTGTAATTCAAACATTTGATCATGATGACCAAGACTAACAAATTGAATATTTCAACTCTGATATTTGAATATGATGTTAGAAGTCTTATGGACTAATCATCATTAAATCCCATTATAGATATACTTTTCAAAGTGACATCTTCACCTAAATTAGTTTAATAATTTCATGGTAGTAGTAAATGACTGGTTGGTCATCCTTAGTAGGAGCTATGATAGTGAAAGGAGAATCAGAATTGTTTGTTTCACTTGAAGATGATAGTTGAGCAAATAAAATTAGTATGATGGGGAATTATTGGATCGTACCCTAGTGGGAATATGGTTCTTAAGATTTTATTGATTTTGGGGATAAAATCTCTTTCAAGGGTGGAAGAGTTGTACATAATGAATTTTGGGTACTAATTATATTATTGAGATAAATTGTACAAATCTACCATTTGAATATCTTCATTTACAATTTGACACCTTGATTCAAATGTTACTTATATACCCTTACATACTGTGAATAAAAGTAGATTTCCTACTGTTTTGGTTGGATCTAATTAGATCATGACCCTATTATGAATCAGTGGCTCTAGAAATATTAAAATAAATATTATATAAAGTTAGTTATTCTTATTTGAATTACTAAAAGAGATGGCTTATTTAGGACTCATGAAACACGAGTTAATAAGAATTAGTATTTTTATCAAATAGTAGACATAAATTTAAAGCTGTTGCATAAATTGCAACTCAAAAATAGTACATGGCGTGTCATGTAGAAAAATATCAAATATATGATCTCTCGGAGGTTCTGAGACGTCCATCTCAGATCGGATGGATCACATCAGAACCCGAGATGAGTGGAGACCCCGTGCGATGGGTCATCTTCTTCGATCATAATGGCGGCTGGGCTCCCCTTTGGCGAGCATTTCCTTCCTCCTCCCTCTACCTCGCCTCTCCGTTTCTTTGGCATTGAATTCATAATTTGTTAGTCCACCAAACTAGCCATCTCTCATCATCTTCCATCAACTAAAGAAGAAACCCCCAATTGGGCAGTGCACTGGAGGCAAAACAGTCGGAGAGCTTGAAACTGAGTGTCACAGCCATTCATGTGTAATTGAATAGCCCATAAGCTTTACACGAAACCCCTAAGGTCAGATGCATACTCCGTTTATCCTATAAAACCCTCCACATACTAAGTCGACAAGCCACCTTGGCCTACAACTCCTGCTTCATCAGAATCCTCCTCCGCTGCACCAACATAGAATCTAAGACCACCATCACCTTCTCCTTGATTCCACGATGATTCTCAATCCATTGGTTGGTTGTGAATTGTCTTGCACTACTGAGACCATCCCAGTCATCCTATCCAGCCAACTCAATGCCGTCGGTGAGCTTCGGGTTCGCCATGGCTTGTTGACACTAGAGTGACACTCCATACATCTCTGCTCAACTCACTAGATCTACAGCCACCACCCCCGACTCCCTTGTGGCTTGCAGCTCATTACAGATTTTACTACCATCTACGGCGAGTTGTTCAGCGAGGAGTTGTGCTTCACTCATGGCATCGAGTTTAGATATACCACTAGTACTAGATTCGGAGCTATTGAAGAAAGTTTGATGGTAGGGGTGTAAACGGTGCGGGTGCGGGTGCGGGTGCGGTACGGTCTGGCCATACCCATTCTTATATTCATCTAATTTAGCGGGTCCGGTTCCAATTCTAGACCCACATAATATAAAATCTGGACCTGCACCATATTTGTATCCACAATTATAGTAGATATACGGTGCGGATATGTGGGTAAGCGGTTCAATAAAACATCATATTCTTTATGTAAGAGGAATTATTATGTTCTATATATTTTAATATAACAAGATATTGTTATTATATAGTATATTAACATGCAATAGTTATATTAGATAATGCTATGTTTTATACATTAACATTAATTGAGTTAATTATTTACATATTTGTAGTCTTCATCATAACGTGTCACCTATGTAGAAAGTAATGTAAATTAGTAGACATTTTGATTTTAAGTTCACAAAAGATGTTCATTATTATAACTGGAATAGTTAGTTATTAATTGTATGACTAGTCTCAACCTTATTGTAATTAGAGTAGGATATAATCTCAAGAATTATATTAGTTAGGATACTAAATTATAATATATACATATTATTTAAGTAGTTACTTATGTATTGTGGGTGTACGGATCTAGCGGTTCTGGGTTCAAGCATACCCATTATTGGACCCGCTTATATACGGGTTCAAGGGTATACGGGTCTAAGCGTATGTGGGTATAAAAAATTAGACTCGTGACGGGTTTTTTAAGGGTTCGGATTTGCGGATCCGTGGGTCTACCCGTACTTCTTTACGGCCCTACTTGATGGGTACCTCTTTATGTGGCATCGAGGATGATCTCTAGTGAACTCCCTTCCGGTTCCTAGCCTCTTCCCCTGTTGCTAGCACCATTCTAGGGAACCAACAGTGACCACCTTCAATGTGGTGCCATCTAAGGGCTAGCCCGAATCCGATGATCGTTTGAGTTAGGGCGACCACCAACCATGGTGAAATAGCACCTGGAGCCACCAAGGTCATTGTGTTTGGTGACCACTTGGACCTGCTCGACAGATCTGCCCTTCGTGTCCCTTCTTTCTGTTTCAGGCAATAAAATAGTAAAGAATGTTACTACTATAATAAATGCGACAAATAAACTAATATTAACACACACATTAGAACAATAGGGTGACAATATATTATTAAAAACTTAGGGAGATAATATAAAATTTAGGTTCCTACCACTTATAAATTCAACGTGTTATTTTGGTCAGTAATTCAATCATTATGTATTACCTTAATACCTTGATTAGAGAAAGGGGGATATATAATAGGATTATTGATTTAGAAAATGAAGAAACTAAAAGAGATGCATAGTGAAACAATATTAACAACTGCCTATAATTCAAAATTATTTTATGAATTAGAATTGTGTGGTTAATTTTAATTTTTTGAGAATACGGAATAAATAAATATATATATATGAAAGAAGAAAAAAATCATAAAAAATATGCATTGCCTAAAAATAGCATTTGGACTTCCAATCAATGTAGTTTGACGTATTATCTCCATATATAACATGATAAATGATAAATATATTAATGAATTATACTTATTGAAAATGAAAAGAATTGATTATAAATAGATTAAAAATTGGGAAATTTCTATTAATAGATGGAAATATTATTTTCAATCATAATCAACCTAGTTTGACTTGGTATGACTCATTTTACCATATAAATAATATTTTGACCCAAGGAAATTTTTGGTTAAATCATGTATTAAGTAGCATAAATCAGAAAAATTATAGAATGTAGAACTATGCTTTCCTAATTGAACACATTAATCATTCAATCCCTCATATCTTTTGAAAGGAAAGAATAACAGAAAGGAACTCTCATCCATTAACTAGATAAATGAACATAACCTTAGGAAGTATATCAATACTCTAAAAAATATTTACTCATGTAACAATTATATTGAATGAATGTTTAGGACTCTAGTGACACAACATGAATCTGTTTGATCTTAATATGAAGTTATAACAAGAAAAGAGAATTCACTAGGAATTTATATATGAAGGGTAAATGGTAATTCTACATGATTGGAAAATCTAATGACTTAAATAGATGGCCATAGTATTCTATGTTGAAACATCATAACCTATAAATGGATAGAGAAAATATCATGTACAATGAAATATAAACTATTAAGCTTCTTGGAGACCTAGGGAGATATTCACATGGAAATCACCTAAGAAGTAATAATGTAGATACCTTTTGCTAGAAATGTAACCTAAGAATAGAAGCAATTGATAATACGATGTGGTGGTTCTCTATAGTATGAAGTAAAGGAACTAGAAAAATTGATTATATATCCAATTTAAATAGAAACCCTAGGAAGGGAGGGAATGGAAGAACCATGAAATAGTAATAACCCTAAATGGGAAAGATAATAGAAAATGTTGAACAAGTAATTGGTTTGAAACCAATTGATAAAATAATTATACTACTTTGTAGATCCTTTCTCTTGGAGCGTTGTTGTGATTAAGGTCTTGGATACATTGAGGTACTAGATTCTCTATTTTCTTATTGAGTTACTTTCCCACTTGAGCTCTATACATTTTTTTTGTGGTGAATCTTAAACTATTTTGTAATCCATTCTTGCCTTTGAAGGTCACTATCTCTTAAGTCATAAGTGTTGGGTTTTGTTAAATATTCATATAGCACTTGATTTGATCTATTGGACTTTTCACTCCCTAGACTTTGGTCCCTTTGGGCATTGGCCCCTTAGAGCTTTTGTTGAGGTAGGGTACGTCCCACTGCCCTGTGCATAGGTTGTAATGGATTAGTTGTCCCCCAGTCGACTGGTTAAAATGGTAACTAGGCTTCTGTGTTGATTTTTCATACATGACTGAATGCATGGAACTTTAGCACTTGAAGCAAATGATATGATAGTTCTCAATCTTCATATTTATATTTGATTGTTGAAAATGTTCTTAATATTTGATAGCTTGAACTTCGATAATTTTGCAAAATTGTTATCCTGGTGAAATTTTCATCTTATGTTATGAACATTAATTACATTGTTGCTAACACACATGAACCGTGCGTTAAACGCAAGTGTACGTATCAAAGTAATATAGGCCTTATGAGGCCCGAGTCAAACTCAGGGAATGTGAATTTCAGAAACTACTACTAACTGGTTGTGATCAACTAAACCGATGGAAAAGTTGATTGATTTTGAAAAACAAAGTAAAATAAAGAGAAAATAAAAGAGCGATGATTAAATGTTGTTTTAATCAAATGAGAATGGGAATCCTTAGGATTATGGTTTCACAGCGAGGTCTCACTGCATGCAATTCTGCACAACTAATATAACTCGTCCCTTATCCTGGATAGAGGCATGTAGTCATAATTGCTCGCTTCTGCGATGCAATCCACTACCTAGTTCTAGGTCAGTTCCACACCAGTAGTAACTTATACCCTAGATTTAAGTGCATTAATGAATCCTCTGGGTATCCACCATTAACCGTACATTACCTTGTCTAAGGAATTTATAGGTTAACGTGTTAATTGTACCTTTTCAACCACTAATCTTCCATCAAGAGAAATTAAAGGTATTAGAAATTAACTATGGTGATCAAGCATAGTAATTACGATAGAGCGCACGATAACATATCCAGGAAAAATAAGAAGAATTATACTAATCCATGCAAAAATGTCATACAGCGATTCCTCGGGCTACTCTTGGGTCCTAAGAATAATGGGGATTAGCCTCGCATGTTCATCTCAACAATACACATAGAGAAGAAAGAGGAAAACATGGGGAAATAAATGAGAATATGATGTAACCCCTGAAACGGTGAAGAACCGAATGATCCTCGATGCGAGACGCTCGTTCTGTAGCCTTTTGGCGGTAGAATCGCCCGTCTACGGCTCACGAATCCTCCGAAACGTTTCTTTTGGCTCCATTCTTTGCTCTCCTCCCCTTCAGGACTCATGTGGTGGAATAGAACGTGATCTGCTGCTCTAGGTCATCTTTCTATAAATATAGGTACGACTTACGACCGCCAAAAGATTGCAGTCATTCGATCGTGATAATTCTAAACAAACTCTGATTCGACGGCGTCGATACTATCAACAGGCTGTCAATAGTATCGACACTTTAGCGCACACGTTCTTGCTTCTAAAATGGAATCTGTCCTGTTGACATCTCGATACTAACGACCATGTGTCGATAGTATTGACGGAATGCTATTTTGTTTTCTGGACTGACCTCGAGACCATCGACATTGTGGGTCGATGGTATCAAATGGAATGCTCTTCTTCATCTTGGTTTCTATTGCCATGTTGATAGTATCGACGGACCTTTCGATGGTATTAATAGGTGCTGGAACATAAGGTACCTGAAAAATAGAGAAAAACACAAGTCAATTCGGGAAATTTTACAAATCATACAAAATATGATAGAATAAGATCAATTTGATGCACAAAGTGTTTATAGGCTAAAGAAAGTGAATTATGTTATTATAGTCACAAAAATGACAAATAATCACACAAAACAAATATGAAATCAGCCTATAGATACAACTCAAAATCTCTGCATCAATTGCTTTCTATCCTTATTTTGTTGAATTAAATCCACCAATAGTTCTCTACTAGAATTGATCTTATACTTGAATATTATTTTACACCTAATTTTTAATAGCTCAATAATTGAATATAGTACCAACTTTTTGACCCATAATTTACCTTTATGGGGTCCATGTGTGGTTTCCTTTCCTCTGGGAATTCATGGACATGTGGTAGATTGAAGAGCTTAAGGAGACGTGCATCAATAGGCCTATGTTTTAGAGTCGATAGGTCTCATGCTTATTTCATTAATTTTTTTGTAGCCCTAATGTATAAGCTTCTACGACTTGATGTAAAGAATGAATGCACACCAGACTCATTTATATGTATTTTGGTTTAACTCATGTTGAGAAAAAAGTTTTGGTCAAAAAGATCGAGTTTTACAACATAGTATCATAGCCATAAATGGTCGGTACTCATGCATGTCCTATAGAAAATTAGTGTTAACCAGGAGCACCAATCGAGTAGTCCAAAATTTGAAAAACTTTTGACAAAAAATACCATTTTTTCTAGCCCTATCTATGAAAAATAGAAATAACGGTAATATATGTCCTTGTCGTAGAAATACTTAGAATACAATTCCATCATCTTGTAGGCTTTGAACTCTCTCTCTCTCTCTCTCTCTCTCTAAGCATAGACTTATTTTAAGTTATGGATGAGGGAAAAATATTTGAGGTATATGAGTCTACTTTTATGATGAGGTCTAGTAGAACACCACTTTCACCCCTAGGTATACAAATTGGTAGAGTGCCCTAGATTATCTCATTAGTTTGAGACATCCACAAATTATTATAAATGTGGAAAATAGAATGAATGAATAATATAAGTCCTAAAATCCTTTGAATTCATGTAAATATTGTCACATATGACAAAATTTCATTTTGAATATTGAAGAAAAACTGTGTACATGATGAAACTTAGACAAAATAATATACCTAATAAAATAATGAAAAATGGCAATCACCATGTATGTGGAATGCGTTGAGGTGTCTAAGGAAGGATTTTTAGTGAAGGTATTAATATAATTACTCTTGATCCACTTCGATGGTAGTGAGGTTTCCTCTCTTTACATACAAATCTAGCCAAAGAAAATTCTATTACTTGGGAAAACCCTAACCTTGAATTTAGTCACTAAACCAATAAAAAAATGTATAATCACCTTCATTAAAGAAAATAAATTATAACATGTTAGAACTTAAGGAAATAAAAATTTGTCTAAAAATGTGGCATACCACTCAAAAAAATTAACTATATCTATGGCATGTATGCCCTCTATACAAGTAGTCAATTGAAAATTAAATTTGTTGAAAATCTGAAACATGAAAAATATATTCCCCTTATAAATGTGTAGATACACCTTTTGATAAAATAAGTAACTAGAAAATATATGTCATGTAAAATAAATTCAACAACAGATCCATTTAAAAAATAGATGGGTTAAGATGTAGTTAATAATATGTTGAATAAGGATAAATATGGTAAACTCAATATTAATTGAACTTATATTTCTAATATAATAACTTAGAGAACTAATGTGACTCGTTGACAAATAAAACCATACCTTGATATTGAAAAAAATGAAGTATATTCAATGTTTTTGACCCAATAAATTAGTGCGCAAATATATCTGATAAAAATATTACAATAAAAAAGAAAAAAATTAGGAGTAATATAGTGTTGAACCCTCAACTACATATAAAACTTTGGGGTATAAATATGGTATAGACATCACGTTAGAATGAAACCCTACTCCACTCAAAAATAAAAATGAAAAATATAAATTATGACACAATATAAACATCACTCAATCATTAGATATACATATATTGGATTAAAGTGATGAAATATTAATCTTAACCTTGATAACTATGTTTCACAATAAACTTATCATGTAATTCAAACTTGCGATAATGATGGCCAAGACTATAGTTGAATATTTCAATCTCATATTAGAGTATGATGTCAGAATTCTTATGAACTAGTCATCATTAAGTGCTAAAAATCCCATAATAAATATACTTTTCATAGTACCATTTTCACCTAAATCAGTTTAAATAATTCCATGGTAGTAAATGAATTGGTTGGTCACCCTTAGTAGGATCTATGATAGTGAAAGAAGAATCATAACTGTCTAATTCACTTGAAGATGACATACTTAGCAAATAAGAGTAGTATGATGGGGAATTATTGGATCGTACTCTGATAGGAATATGGTTCTTAAGATAGAATTGATTTTAGGGACAAAAACTCTTTGAAGGGTGGAAGAGTTGTAACATACTAATTTTTGGATAATAATTATATCATTGACCTAATTTCACAAATCTAGGTCTTGAATATCTTCATTTACAATTTGACACATTGATTGATATTTTACTTATATACCCTTACATATTATGAACAAAAATAGATTTCCAAATCTTTTGGTTGGATCTAATTAGATCAGGACCCATCCTAGGTGGGTTTAGCCCTATTTTGAAATATTGGCTCTCAAAATACTAACATAAATATATATAATTAGCTATTCTAATTTGACTAACTAAGAGATATAGTTTATTTAAGACTCTTGAAACATGAGTTAATAAAAGTTAGTATTTTTCTTAAATTGTAGACATAAATTTTAAGCTACTGCATAAATCACAACTCAAACAGTATATGATGTGCTTGTAAAAAAATATCAAATAAATGATATTATAGTGATTCTAAGTCATCCATCTCGAATTGAATGGATCACATCAAAACCCAAGATGTGAGGAGACCTCATGTCCTGGGTCATCTTCTTCGACCACAATGGCAGTTGGGCTCCCCTTTGGCGAGTGTTTCCTTCCTCCTTCCTCTACCCCGCCTCTCTATTTCTTTGGCATTGAATTTATAATGTGTTATTCCACCAAACTGGCCATCTTTCATCCTCGTCCATCCACTAATGAAGAAACACCCAATTGGGTGGTGGTCCAGTGGCCAAACAGTTAGAGAGCTTGAAACTGAGCATCACGACCATTGGTGTACAATTGAATAGCCAGAAGCTTCATAGGAAACCCCTAAAGGTAGATGCATAATATATTGGCTTTATACAACCCTCCCCATACCAAGTCAACAAGCAACCTTTTCCTACAACTTCCGCTTCATCATAATCCTCCTTCGATCCACCCACATAGAATCTAAGACCACCATCTGCTTCCCCTTGATTTTGTAATTCTTCCCAACCCATGCATGTGAATTGTCCTATAACACCGAGACCACCCCAGCTGTCCTCTCTAGCCAACTCAAGGTTGTCAGATAGCTCTGGGCTCACCATGGCTTCCTGAAACCACCTTACACTCCATACATCTCCATAACTGACTGGATCTACATCCACCACCCCCAAATCCCTTATGCCTTAGTGCTCATTACCAACTCTACTACCATCTATGATGACCTATTTGGTGAGGAGTTGCACTCTACTCATAGCGTTGGGCTTTGATATACCACTAGTACTAGATTCAGAGCTATCTAGGGAGCTCGATAGCTACCTCTTTCTCTAGCATTGAGAATAGATCTCTAGTGAACCCCCTTTTGGTTCCTATCTCTGCCCCAATTGCCAGCACCATTCCAGGAAACCAGCAATGACCACCTTCACCATGGCACCATTTGAGGGTCGGCTAGAATCTAGTGAGCATCTAAGAGTCAAAGCAACAATGGTGAGATATCACCTGGATCCCCCAAGCTCATATTTCGTGACCACCTGGACCTGCTCAACATGTTTTCTCTTTGTGTCCCTTCTTTCAGTTTTAGGCAATAAAATAGTAAAAATGTTAATATTGTAATCATGTGTCGAATGAAGTTAATATTAACATGCACATTAGAGTACTAGGGTGACAATATATTATCAAAAACTTAGGAATATAAGATAAGACATAGGTTCCTGCCACTTAAAAATTTAAGGTGTTATTTTGGTCAATAATTCAATCATATGTATTAACTTTACATTTTGGTTAGAGAAAGGGGGAATATAATAAGATTATTGATTTAAAAATTAGGAAACTGAAAATAGATGAATAGTAAAATAATATTTACAAATACCTATAGTATGGGTAATAATTCAATTTATTTTATGAATTAGAATTGTGTGGTTAAGGCTAATTATTGGAGAATATAGAATAAATAACTATAGAAGAAAGAAAAAAAATATACAAATTATTCATTGCCTAAAAATAGCAGTTGGAGCTACACTCAATATAGTTTGACGTATTATTAATTATTTTTCATATTTAGCATAATAATGATTAGCATATTAATGAATTATACATATAGAAAAATGAAAAGAATTGATTATAAATAGAATAAAAGTCAATAAATTCTATGAATATATAGAAATATTATTTTCAATCATAATCAACCTAGTTTGACCTGGTATGACTCATTTTACCATACAAAAAATACTTTGACTCAAGGCAAAAATGTGTTAAATCATGTATTAAGTAGCAGAAATCAGGAAAATATTAGCATGTCGAATTATGTTTTCCTTAATGAACACATTAATAATTCAGCCCCTTGTATCTTTTAAAAGGAAAGAATAACAAAGTGGAACTCTCATCCATTAACTATATAAATAAACATAGCATTAGTAAGTATGTAAGTGTGTTAAAATATATATGCTCATGTAACAATTATATTGAATGAATGCTTATGACTCTAGTGATACAACATGAATCCATTTGATCTTAATAATAAGTTATAACAAGCAAAGAGAATTAATTAGGCATTTATATATGAAGGGTAAAATGGTAATTATACATGATAGGAAATCTAATAACCTAAATAGATGACCATAGTATTCTATGTTGGAACATCTAAACCTATAAATGGATGGAGAAGATATCATGTACAACGAAATAAAAACTATTATGCTTCTTCGATCCTTTGGGAGATATTCACATGGAAATCACCTAAGGAGTAATAATGTAGATACCTTTTGCTAGAAATGTAACCTGAGAATACATGTAATTGATAATATGATGTGATAACCATCTATAGTAATAAAATAAATGAACTAGAAAAATCGATTATATATCCAATTCAAATAGAAACCCTAGGAAGGTAGAGAATGGAAGAGCCATGAAATAACAATAACCCTAAATGGGAAAGATAATAGAAAACATTGAACAAGTAGTTGGTTCCAAGTCAAGCGATAACCCCATTATACTACTCTGTAGATCCTTTCTCTTGGAGCCTTGTTGTGATTCAGAAATCTTTAGAGTCTTGGATAAATTGAGGTACTAGATTCTCTATTTTCTTGTTGAGTTATTTTCCCTATTGAGCTCTATACATTTTTTGGTGGTGAATCCTAAACTATTTTATAATCCTTTCCTACCTTTGAAGGGCACCACTACTTAAATAATAGTGTTGGGTTTTGTGAAATATTAAGATAGCACTTGATTTGATCTATTGGAGTTTTGAATCCTTAGACTTTGGTGCCTTTGAGATTTTACCCCTTAGAGATTTGGCTCACTTGAGGTAAGGTACGCCCTGCCACCATGTGCACAGGTTGTAATGGATTAGTTGTCCCCCAGCCGACTGGCTGAAATAGTAATTAGGCTTCTGTGTAGTTCTTTCATAGATGAATGAACACATGGCACTTTAGCCCTTGAAGGAAATGATATGATAGTGCTCAATCCTAATATTTAAATTTGATCATTGAAAATATTCTATATATTTTGATAGCTTGAACTCAGATGATTATGTAAAATTGGTATCCTGGTGAAATTTCCATCTTGAATTATGAACATTGATACATTGCTAGTTGTTATCCTTAGTTTGTTGAATTAAGTCTACCAAATAGTTCCCTCCTAGAATTGATCTTATACCGAAATTTTATCATGCACCTACTTTAATTAGCTCAATAATTGAATTTACTACCACCTTTGTTGACCCATATTTTCCCTTTATGGGGTCCATGTGTGGTTTCATTCACTATGGGAATTCATGGACAGATGGTAGATGGAAGAGCTTGAAGAGACATGCATGGGTAATCCTCCATTGAAGAGTAGATAGGTCCCATGCCTCTTTCCTTAAAAAAATGTAGCCCTAATGTATAAGCTTCCACGACTTGATGTAAAGCATGAATGTACACCAAACTCATTTATAAGTATTCTGATTTAAATCATGCTAAGAAAAAAATTGGTCAAAAAGATCAACTTTTCACAACATGGTATCAAAGCCACAAACGATCGACATGCATGCATGTATAATGGGAAAATAGGGTTAAGTAGGAACACCAATGGAGTAGTTTGAACTTAGAAAAGATTTTGAAAACAAATCCCAATTTTACTAGCCCTGTCTACGAAAGATAGAAATAATAACATAAGTGGTCATTTATGTCCTTGTCGAAGAAATACTTAGAATATAATTTAATTATATATTGGACTTTGAAATCTCTCTATAGGCATGGAAATATTTTTCATTATGGATGAGGGAAAATATTTGAGGTATTTGAGTCTACTTTTATGATAGGTCTAGTAGAACGCCACTTTTACCCCTAGGTATACATATTGGTAGAGTGCCCTAGATTATCTCCTTACTTTGAGACATCCACAAATAATTATAAATATTAAAATAGAATGATTAAATAATATAAGTCCTAATCATTTGAATTCATGTAAATTTTGTCACATATGAAAAAAATCCATTCTAAGTATTGAAGAAAACTGTGAACATGAAGAAACTTAGACAAAATAACATACCTAATAAAATAATGGAAAATAAAGATCACGATGTAAGTGGAATGAGTTGTGGTGCCTAAGTAAGGATGTTCAATGAAGGTTCTAGCTTAATTACTCCCGATCCACTTAGGTGGCGGTGGATTTTCCTCATTTTAAATACCGACTTGGACAATGCAAATTCTACTACTTGGGAAAACCCTAACCTTATATTAAATCACCAACCCAATAAAACAAAATGTATTATGACCTTCAATAAAGAAAATATGTTATTACATGTTAGAACTTAAGGAGATAAAAAAACTTGTCAAAATAAAATGTGGCATAGCTCTCAGAAAAGTTACCTATATCTTTGACATGTATGCCCTCTATACAAATAATTGATTGAAAATTAGATTTGTTGAAATCATGAAACATGCAAAATATATTCCCCTTATAAACGTGTAGATACACCTTTTGAGAAAATAAGTAACTAGAAAATTTATGCCATGTAAAATAAATTCAATAATAGATCCATATAAAAAAAACATATTGCAATGGGTTAAGATGTAGTTAATTATATGTTGAATAAGAATAAATATGATGAAGTTGATATTTATTCAACTTGTTATTTTTTTTTGTCTGAAAAAAAATAAAAAGTTGAATAAATATTGACTTCATCATATTTATTCTTATTCAACATATTATTAACTACATCTTAACCCATTGCATATAATAACTTAGAGAACTAATGTGAATGATTGAGAAATAAAGCCATACCTTGATATTAAAAAATGAAGTATACTGAAAATTTTTTACCCTATAAATAATTCACAAATATATGTGATAACAATAGTATAAAATAAAAAATTAATATTAATATAGTATTGAACCCTCAACTATGTATAAAATTGTGAGGTATAAATATGGTGACATCACATTTAAATGAAATGCTACTCCACTCAAAAATGAAAAAGAAAGGTATAAATTGTGATGCAATATAAACATCACTCAAGCATTAGAGACAAATATATTGAATGAAAGTTGATGAAATATTAAGTTTAACCTTGATAACTATAGCTTGACCAATAAAATTGTGGTGTAATTCAAACTTATGATAATGATGTCCAAGACTAACAAATTGAATATTTCAACTCTCATATTAGAGTATGATATTAGAAGTCTTATGGACTAGCCATCATTGAGCGCTAAAAATTTCATAACAAATATACTTTTCAAAGTACCATTTTCACCTCAACCATTTTAGAGATTCCATTGTAGTAGTAAGTGAATTGGTTGGTCACCCTAAGTAGGACCTATGATAGTGAATCAAGAATTACAAATTGCTTGTTCCACTTGAAGATGACATCTGAGAAAATAATAGTCGTATGATGAGGAATTATTGGATCATAACCTAGTACGAATATGGTTCTCAAGATAGAATTGATTTTGGGGGATAAAATGTCTTTGAAGGGTGGAAGAGTTGTCACATGCTGATTTTTTGGTACTAATTATATTATTGAGCTAAATTGTACAAATCTACCTCTTGAATATCTCTATTAACAATTTGACACCTTGATTGAAATTTTACTTATATACCCATACATATTGTGAATAAAAATAGATTTTCTACTCTTTTAGTTGAATCTAATTATATCAGGACCAATTCTGGGTTGGCCTGGCCCTATGATGAATCAATGGCTCTAAAAATACTAAAATAAATACTATATAAAATTAGTTATTCTAATCTGAATTACTAAGAGAGATAGTTTATTTAGGAGTATTTTGATTCAGTAGTAGACATAAATCTAAAGCTACTGCAATAATCGCAAATTAAAACAATATACAATGTGGCTTTTAGAAAAGTATCAAATAAATGATCTTTCAGTTATTCTAAGTCGTCCATCTCGGATCGGATGCATCACATTAGAACCTGAGATGAAAGGAGATCCCACGTGCTGGGTTTCTTCTTTGACCGCAGCGGCGGCAGGCTCCCTTTCGGTAAACATTTCCTTCCTCCTTCCTCTATTCGCCTCTCTATTTCTTTGGCAATGAATTCATAATGTGTTACTCCATCAATCCGGCCATCTCTCATCCCCTTCCATCCGCTAAAGAAGAAACACCCAATTGGATGGTGCTCTAGCGGCCAAACGGCATGAGAGATTAAAGCTTAGTGTCACGAACATTTGTGTGTAGTTGAATAGCCTAGAAGCTCTGCACAAAACCCCTAAAGATAGAACCCTCCCCATACCAAGTCGATAAGCCACATTGGCCTATAACTCCCGCTTCATTGGAATCCTCCTCCACCGCACCCACATAGGATCTAAGACCACCATCACCTTCACCTTGATTCTGAGATGCTTCCCAACCCATTGGTTGGCCATGAATTGTCCTACAATACTGAGACCTCCCAATGTGTCCTCTTCAGCCATCTCAAGGCCGTCGGCGAGTTCTGGACTTGCCATGAATTCCAGACACTACCTCCATACATCTCCGCTCGACCCACTGGATCTATAGCCACCACCACGACTCCCTTGTTCCCTGGAGCTCATTACTGACTCTACTTCCATGTACAACAACTTGTTCGGTGAGGAGTTACGCTCCACTCATGATGTCGGGTTTAAATATATCACTAGTACTATATCTGGATCTATCTAAGTAAGCTTGACGGCTGCATCTTTTTCCGGCATTGAGAATAGATCTCCAGTGAACCCCCTTCTGGTTTCCGGCCTCTGCCCCTGCCGCCAACACCATTCCAGGCAACCAGCAACGACCACCTTCACTGTGGCGCCATCAGAGGGCCAACTCGAATCTGGTATGTCTGAGAGTCAGGGCGACCACTAACCATAGAGAGATAGCACCTGGAACCCCCAAGCTTATCGTCTGCGATGACCACCTGGACCTACTCGACAGGTCTGCCCTTTGTGTCCCTTTTATTGTTCCAGGCATTCAAACAGTAAAGATGCTAGTACTATAATCAATGTGACAAATGACGTTAATATTAATACACATATTAGAACACTAGGGTGACTATATATTACCAAATATTTGTAATGATAAGATTAGACCTAGGTTCTTGCTACTTATAAATTCAATTTGTTGTTTTGGTCAATGATTCATATGTATTAACTTTATAGATTGATTAGAGAAAGTGCAAAAATATAATAGGATTATTGATTTAGAAAAATAAGAAACTAAAAAGAGATGCATAAATGCTTGTATAGGCGGCCAAGCAAAAAGGCGTATCATATGGATGCCCATTCAGCCTAGGCGCTCATTCGGAGGCCAAGGCATTTCCATGCTATATATATATATATATATATATATATATATATATATATATATATATATATATATATATATATATATATATATATATATATATATATATATATATATATATATATATAGAGAGAGAGAGGGGGGGGGCTAGTGTACACTCGAGTGTACCGGAGGCACCGTACACCTCAGTCATTTTCAAAGATGCAATAAATTTTTGAAAAAACTAAACCGTTGATCTTCTTAGTTATCATAAGAACATACTATATAATAAATTTTAGCTCATTTGGACACTTATAGG
Source organism: Alisma plantago-aquatica (assembly GCA_963693085.1). Lineage (NCBI taxonomy): Eukaryota > Viridiplantae > Streptophyta > Magnoliopsida > Alismatales > Alismataceae > Alisma > Alisma plantago-aquatica. The sequence continues at coordinate 444,114,814 of OY856412.1, read as the reverse complement.
TGGTGCATCTAAAGGAGGCAAAAATCATGTATTTCAAATTAGTTTTGTACGTCGATTTTATTGTCCTTGGATGAGTGACTTATATTCATCCAATTGATTTCAAATTTTGTATGTGACATATTATTATTATAACCATGAAGATTAATGGATTAGATTCTGGAAAAATATGGTCTAGATAGGCAAACACCATTGGGGTGTACATCGTGATCTGGACACTTGAGTGTATTCTAGCCTAACTATATATATATATAGAGTCAGGCTAGAATACACTCGAGTGTACGGATCGCACGAATACACTCAAGTGTGTTTGCATATTAAGACTATTTTTTTGCAAAATGTAAACTGTTGATCTTCACCGTCATACTATAACTAGGCTACATACAAATTTTGATCCCATTTGGATGAGCGTAAGTCACTCATCCAAGGGCAACAAAATCAACGCGCGAAACTAATTTGAAATGCATAATTTTTGCGGTCTTCATAACATGAGCTATACATATCCAAATGTGCTCAAATTTTGCGTATGAGTTGTTCACGAGATGTTTAAGAAGATCAACGGATTACATTTTCAAAAAAAATATTGCATCATGAAAAACTACTTGAGTGTATTCCGCTCCGGATACACTCGAGTGTATTCTAGCCTGACTATATATATATATATATATATATATATATATATTAATAGATATATCTAAATTGCATATTTAGTAAAAATTGTACATTCAAAAGCCTGGATTTGTAGTACTTTGTTGGGAGATGTTTGCCATTTTCCTTTATTGGGCTTTTGTAAAGCTGATTTGAATTAATCACAAATTGATTACTCATAAATCAAAAATCAAAAATGTTAACTACATTTGTATTTCTATTCATGAGGCAGTACATTTATAAAACAAAATAGTGGATTAATAAAGTCAAATAGTAGACAAGTTAAAATAATAAATTAATACTACTGAGATAATTAAATACTAATAAGTAAATAAATAAATACAAATCAGTGGATAAAAAATTTCAAAACATTTACAAAGCATTATATAAGTAAATACAAATTAGTAGATAAAAAAATTCAAAGTGTTAGATAAGTAAACTCAAAGCATTAGATAAATAAATACTAATCAGTAGATAAACAAATACAAAGCATTAGATTGAAAAAATCCAGCTCAGTTGATAAATAGATATAGATCTGTAGATGATTAATTAATTTTTTAAAAGTAGATGAACAAATACAAAGCCCTAAATTTAAATAATGCAATGAATCAAAAATTAGTAGATGAACAAATCAGTAGATAAGTAGATAAAATCAATAGATAAGTAAATGCAAATTAGTAGATAAGTAAATATAAATTAGTGGATACATAAATATATAATCAGTAGATACATAAATTCAAATTAGTAGATAAGTAACTTCAAATTAGTAAATAGCTAAACACAAATTAGTAGATAAGTAAATACAAACCAGTGGATACATAAATACAAATCAATAGTTACATAAATTCAAATCAGTAGATAAGTATATTCAAATCAGTAGATAACTAATACAAATTAGTAGATAAGTAAATAAAAATTAGTAGATAAATAAATACAAATCAATAGATAAGTAAATACAAATTAGTAGATAAGTAAATACAAATCAGTAGATAAGTAAATACTAATTAGTTGATAGAAATTAGTAATATTAAAAGCTTAGTTAGGTGTATAAATTCAGGGCACCCAGATTGGGATGGGGCTTGGGCGGCCTGGGCACCCTCCTATACAACACAGGATGCATAGTGAAGCAATATTTTCAAATCCCTATAGTTTGGGTAATAAATTCAATTAATTTTATGAATTAGAATTGTACAGTTAAGGGTAATTAGTGGAGAATATAGAATAAATAAATATAGATAAAAGAAAAATTCATGCAAAATATTTAATGCCTAAAAAAGCAGTTGGACTTATACTTAACGTATTTTGATGTATTATTAATTATCTTCCATATTTAACATGATAAATGATAAGCATATTAATGAATTATACATATAGAAAAATGAAAAAAATGATTATAAATAGATTAAAATTGGAAATTTTTCTATGAATAGATGGAAATATTATTTACAATCATAATCAACCTAGTTTGATCTAGTATGACTCATTTTACTGTAAAAATAGTACTTTGACCCAAGCCAATAATTGGTTAAATCATGTATTAAGTAGCATAAATGGGGAAAAGTATAGAATGTAGAATTATGTCTTTTAAGACCACAATAATAATTCAACCCCTTGTATCTTTTGAAAGGAAAGAATAATAGAAAGGAACTCTCATCCATTAACTAGATAAATGAACATAAGCTTAGTAAGTATATAAATATGCCAACAAATATTTACTCATGTAACAATATTATTGAATGGATGTTAGGACTCTAGTGATACAACACAAATCTGTTTGATCTTAATATGAAGTTATTATAAGAAAAGAGAATTCATTAGGCATTTATATATGAAGGGTAAATGGTAATTCTACATGATTGGAAAATCTAATGACTTAAATAGCTAACCATAGTATTCTATGTTGGAACATCTAAATATATAAATGGATAGAGAAGATAGCATGTACAATGAAATAGAAATTATTAAGCTTCTTGGAGGCCTACGGAGATATTCACATGGAAATCGCCTAAGGAGTAATAATGTAGATACCTTTTGCTAGAAATGTAACCTGAGAATAGAAGGAATTGGTAATACAATGTGGTGGTTATCTATAGTATAAAATAAATAACTAGAAAAATTGACTATATATCCATTTCAAATAGAAACCATAGAAAGGAAGAGAATAGAAGAACCATGAAATAGTAATAACCCTAAATGGGAAAGATAATGGAAAACATTATACAAGTAATTAGTTCCAAGTCAAGTGATAACACCATTATACTACTTTGTAGATCCTTTCTCTTGGAGCCTTGTTGTGATTGAGCAATCTATGAAGTCTCAGAAAAATTGAGGTACTAGATTCTCTATTTTCTTATTGAGTTATTTTCCCTCTTGTGCTCTATACATTTTTTTTGGTGGTGAACCCTAAACTATAATATAAGCCTTTCCTGCATTTGAAGGTCACCGCCTCTTAAATCATAGTTGTTGGGTTTTGTTAAATATTAAGACAACACTTGATTGTCACCTAGTATGGTGCAACTGGTTAAGAAGGGTGCCTCCCAACCAGTCCACGTGGGTTTAAATCCCAATGGGAGTGTGCTCTGGGCAAAAAAAATGGCGGGTAGGTGTTTTGACTAGGCAACACTACGACGGCACATCCTCTGTCGGGTGTGGTGTAGGGCTGAGTGGCCACACTAAGTCTAACCCTAGGGCTAAACCTGTTAGGGGGAGTCCACTAGTGGCTCATTCTAGAGGTGTTCCTCGTCATCAAAACAACAATAAAAGATAGCACTTGATTTGATCTATTGGATTTTTTATTCCCTGTACTTTGGTCTCTTTGATCTTTGTCCCCTTAGAACTTTGGCTCACTTGAGATAGGGTATGTCCCGCCTCTCTATACATAGGTTGTAATGGATTAGTTGTCCCCAGTCAATTGGTTAAAATACTAATTAGGCTTCTGTGTCATTCCTTCATAGATGACTGTACACGTGTCACTTTAGCCCTTGAAGGAAATGATATGATAGTGCTCATTCCTAATATATAAATTTTATCATTGAAAATATTTCGTGATATTTTGATAGCTTGAACTTGGATAATTTTGCAAAATTGTTAGCCTAGTGAAATTCCTTTCTTAAATTATGAACATTCATACATTCCTACTTGTTATTCTTATTTTGCTGAATTAAATCCACCAAATAGTTCCCTCCTAGAGTTGAACTTATACCTGGATTTTATTTTGCACCAACTTTTTAATAGATCAATAATTGAATTTAGTATCAACTTTGTTGACCCATATTTTTCCCATATGGGTTCCATATGTGGTTTCATTCCCTCAGAGAATTCATGGACAGGTGGTAAATGAAAGAGCTTGTAGAGACATGCATGGGTAGTCCTTTGTTGAAGAGTAGATAGGTCTCATGCCTATTTCATTATTTTTTTGTACTTCAAATGTATAAGCTTCCATGACTTGATGTAAGCATGAATGTATACTAAACTCATTTATATGTATTCTGATGTAAATCGTGTTGGGAAAAAATGGTCCAAAAGATCAATTTTTTACATGTTAGGACCCGTCTAGTGGTGGATGCCAATCACAAATAGGTAGGTGATGTGTGTGAGTCACGAAGTATCTTTCTCTATCTAACATCACCTAGAGATAGGTGATGTTTGTGTGTTTGAATTAGGTAGTAGTAGAGTCATCCCTTTACTCAGGTCCTGGCTAGGGAGTTTTCTAAGGGGTTGTATACGTGGCTTGAGTTTTTGACATCTGTGCCATGTATATGTAGCATCAGTTATGCAAGCTATAAGAGGTAGGTTTATTCCATGTATGTCATCCCTTTTGTATAGGCATCATAGAGGTCATTGTAATTTGGAAGATATTATTCTAATAGTGGAAATTTTATAGGATTATTTGATATCTCTCTCTATCAAAATTTGAAATTTTGATCCCACATTGTGATAATATAATTATTTGTTTATGGAAACCATTGGTTTTTAATTAAGGCTTCTATTGAGTGATCTTGAACTTTTGACGATGGGAAGCTACACGGGTCTTCTTGTTGCTCTCCCCTTTGTAATAGATGCACAAATTCGTTAGATGGGGTGTTTATTACAAACAAAGTTAACATGTTTTTATCCTCGATCACTATTATTAGTCTAGGTTTGGTACTTACAAACCTTAACGCAGGTTTGAATTTCTTATTGAAATTGGTGTGCTTGGGATTCTTCTTGGATTTCTCATGTATAACAATGTTAGTAGTAGGATTAGACATCAATTTAAAGGGGTTTTACAAAAGGTGCCATGTTAAATCATCTCTTTCTATCAACATAAATGACAACCATTAGAGAGAAACCTTAAACAGTAAACTTGGACTAAAAAAAGACCTCATTCTCAACAAATGTGACTAACACAATACACGAAAAAAATATTTTTTTCTTTTCTCATAAAACCTCAAAAAGCAATGTCACGTCAAGAACAATATGTAGAAATCATATGCAACTGCATTAAACTAGAATCAAAATCTTATTGATCATATGTAGTTCAGTTTACATAATTTATGTGCACATGAAAGAACAAACTCAGTGCACTACCCATCCCAGAACACAGAAAGTATAGGGGCATTCTACTCTAGATTATTCTATTTACATCTTCTTTGTTTCATCCTCTCCGCTAGATGCCATTACCTAAAAACATTTGAAACAACCTCATGAGACTCATATAGAGATACAGTAAGTGGACACCTCCCACTCAGACTAAGTACATGCATCGACATCAGATTAAGTATATGAACTCATAAGAAATTTGTAGAAATACTAAGTCTAATAGGTAATTCTAACATTTAGCACATCCATTTTATGACAATAATATGATCAATCATATAAGATATTCACTAGTCCAATCCAAACTTTAAAACATATTCAAGAGCATATATATGAGTAGATTAGCAGATGTTGATTACTTTACAATGATAGTCCAAATGGAGGATTAACAAGTCAATATATAAACAATTAGAACCAAGACATAACAACAACATCATCTTTGTGACACCCCAGTAGACGGACTAGGAAAACATCCCACAGTCCTGAATCTGAAGTCCACATAACACACGTCTAACAAACAAGACTATTCAAATTACAAGTCGAAATCATATTCAAAGTAGATATTAAATCATGATATCAAAAACTTGTCAGCATTTTAGATTAGATTCCAAACTAGACAGGTAAGAATAGGGAAAGAGAGTATTTTTATAGAAAAATGATTATTTTCCTTAACAACAAACATAATCAACAATAGTAGGTTTATCAGCTGGTTGTAAAAGGGATGTAACAAACATTCAATTCATATTCTACATAGCTTGTCATCTTATATTCATTTGCCCTAAAACTACTTGGATTGTACCTCACCAAGTAGAAGTCAATACACATGGTTCTTGTGTGAAAGACTCGCCATAATTATATTAGAGTTTAGCTAGCCACCCTAAGATACCAACAACCAACCCTGTTCCGCTACATGGTTGCTTAATGAGGCTTACATCCTCATCTCGGGTACATGAGATGGGAATCAACATAATAGAATATCATATATCATCATATTTCACATGTTTCATAGTTTTCATGTCATCGAACTATTCTCATGGACATAGACTTTCAGATTAGAGGACTTAGGGCCAAAATCATGTTGTGTGACTCAATCCTAAATCTATGTGGTTTAACCTTCAAGCTATTCATTAATCCTTCTCATAGTTCTCTAATTACTACAAGGAGATCCATTTCATTTCCTAGTATGGACCTTAGGGGAAACTCATGGTGTTCAGGACACCTAACTAGATGTGTCATAATATCACTTGTAATTTAATTCATTTACTCATCTTAAAAAGATTCAAATCATCATTTATCATATGTGTATATTCTCGCACAACTAGAATGGCATGATTCAATTTAGTCTTATCAAGAAAGACAATGAGTGAAATAAGAAGCACAACAATATGTCATTTGCAACATATATGATTCATTCAATTTAAATCACTCATATAAGTCATAATCAGTAGATATCAGTGTGAGACATCCTCTCATTCTCCAAAATTTACCCTTAACAAGTTTTCTCGAATATAATCATTGCATGTTAATTCAATCCGAACATATTTCTTATTAATTCATTCCATATCATATTTTTCATCAAATATTCACAAAGACATTAGAACTAGAAACAATACAAGCATATATTCATTTTATGTCATTCATCATGCTCAAAATATGTTTATCATACAACATATACATATATCATCTAATTCCAATACATATAATTAAATATCAATGCATAAGCATGCATAACACACTCATTACTCCTCTTTTACCACTTTTCATGCTTTAGTTACAATTACTATTCAACACATATGTTATCTTATCTGAAACCCATAAGCATGGACCATTGTCAAAATATAAAAATTCTAGCATATAGTTATAATCCAATATTGTATTCTTATGGATCAAATTTCACATCCTTGAACTTCATCTTGTAGTTGAATTAAACTATACTTATGCACATTCCTTAATCCATTATTTTAGAGTATTATTCATTATAATCACATAGGTCATCATATTAGGGTTTCAATTAAGTTCTTAGATCCATCGATTAACTCTTTGGTTTATGTTTCAATATCGATTCATCACTTTTTACTTCTTCACTTTTTGTTCACTACTATTCTTGGAATATACCATTCTCTATTCACTTGATATATAATATATATTAATCATTCAAATCCTTCAAATTTTGGTCTAAGTGCATTTCCTTCAACTCAGGTTAATTTGAATTAATTTAATATAAATGAACTAAACATTTCCCCCAACTCGTTTCATTATCATTTATCTATTACTCATCATCTCAATTCAATTCACCCCTTTCCACTCCCCATCTTTGTATTTGGATATTTGTAACATGTTATTGAATTTCCAATGGCAAATTGATAATTAAAATAAATCCTCTTATTTCTTATAAAACACTTCATATAAGAAGTAAAACATATTACGTTTACTTCTCCTACTCCTTATTTACTACTCATCATCTCAATTTGATATAATGTGACCTATGTAAAAGATTTACATTTATGGGGAATATAGTAATATTCATTTAATCATACTATAATTTATGCATCAAACTTAGACCAACTTTATAATACATCTTGCCTTCAATTGATGTAATGGTACCTACAGTCAAGCATTTATTCACATTTGAAAAGTTATATAAAGTCCAAGTTGTATCCCTCATACTCAGCTTAATACTAAATGTCTAGGGTTTTCAAGAAGCTGGTTTAATACAATATGCCATAAAAGACGTATTATTCACTACCCTTATCAGGGTGTAAATACAAGTCATTAAGGATATTCACAATACATGGAAGCCCTAGTATCCTTTTCCACATAATTCATCCATCAATAGTATGTATACATAGATTCATTGGCTCATTTGAATAAAAACCCCAAAACATAAAAGGGAATATCCACAATTTCAAATCATCTTATCAATTATCATTTACATGCCACACATAATACTAAAAAATATCTAAAAATACAATGTAGGAACTCATTGTTATTCAGTTCATACATGTTTCTATACTTGTCAACTCAACTTCCAAGCAAAACATTCATAGGCCAGTATTTAAGCAAAGTTCATTTAAAACATCATAGTTCTATGTCCATAAGATTTTTCATAGAATGTCAATCAATAGATTAGGTACACAAATACAGTTGAATGAGAAATAATTTAAATCACTACCATGTGTATCCCTAGTATCTTCCAAAACTAATACCCAAATGCATACAAATACAAGAAATTATCTTGATCATTTAGCTTGGTATAATTAAGCTTTTAACATAATACAGAGCTTAAGAGGGAGATAAGCACTCACCTCAGGTGCAAATCACAGTAAAATGTCTCATGTAATATGAATGTCTAGAAATCCATCAAGGTTCTAGCCATTGCTCCTTTTCTTCCTATTTCTAAATCAGAAACCCTAGAAAAGGAGAATAGCCGAGAAAGAAAGAGAAAAGATGGTGATCTGCTATATTTTTATTCAATTCAGAGGGAGGATGAAATCTAGATATAGGAGAGAAGATTCACAATGGAAAGATATCTAAAGAAGACCAACTTACTTGATTTCATCAACTCTAGAAAGATAAAACCCTAGATCATCAACTCCACCTCTTTATCCTCTTAAACCCTAAGTCTCCCTCTCTCACAAGAACTTTGTGTCTCTAATAAGAATTATAAATAATGGGAGATAATACGTTGTTAGGTTGGTTATATATATCAATTGAGGCCCTTATAAAAATTGCAAATAAGTATTTTGTTGCAAACTTTTAGTTTTGGCAAACTTTATCTTTGACCAAGATTGTTCTTGATACATATCTTGATCGATGGAGGGTTCTAGGTCAGTCAATGTACTCCAAAAATTATGAAAATTTAAGGCATTATTCACTGTTGAGTTTCTAAGACAAAATTAAAATTCATACCATATAGATAAGCAAATAAATTAATAAAAATAAAGCATGTGACTGCTATATTTTCAATCTGAATGTATGGTTGGCCGAGTTTGCCTTGGATGGAATCCCAACTGATGAACAGAAAATTTTCAAAAACTCTATAAATTTTCAATAACACTCATATTTGAGTATTCCAAACTATATCCAAATTTAAATTAATCAGAGTTACATGTAAAATACTAAAAATCATTTACTACACCACTATATTTATCAAATTATGTATTTGTGTGCTATCAAAATTGACTAGGGTTTAAAATAACTTCTTAACCCCTAATTATTAAAAATAAAAGTATGATTAGATTTTCTCATTAGGTTTAAACTATCATAATTAGACTATCATCAGTGATCAAGCTTAAACAATGATTATTATAGCTAAGTATCTAATCATCCAAGTAAAACCTAATTATATGAGTAAGATGAAAGCGGGTCATCACACGCCATATCCATGTTCCTTTGTCAATGTTTAAGATATTTGGTGAAGTCCTTACAAGAGTGTGCGATTATCTCTATAATGATTGCACTTGGACATTTTCATCAAGTTTTACATTTTTAGCCTGGATTTAGAAATGAGGTTTTGGCATCTAAGAAGTTGAGTACAAACAAGCTTAACATATTCCAAATTCCAAATGATAGTGAATCCATGCAAAAAAACATAGATCTCAAGACTATTATCTAAGACCCCTTGCAAAGTTCAAAATTAGTTTGAATTTTGTAGTATGTATCATATAGTTCATTTGAAAGATCATATAGAATCCCTCCATGACATAAATAGTTGGTTTTGCTAGAGATAGGAGTGGGGACATGGTGTTTGGAATGAGGAGGAGGGAAACCCTTAGAACCAAGAAAGATATTCTCATTTCTTGATTCAGTCACAATAAGTATCAAAAGTATTTTGTATGAAGATGGCAGAAACAAGATCTAAGGAGGTCAATCAAAAGTGTATTTTATTATTGTTTTTGATAATGCAAACCAAACAATGGATTGGGTCAAGGAGAAGTAACATCACCAAAAGAAAACATGGTTTTCAAATACATGTCAAAGAAATGGAAGTGCTAAAAACAAGTCTAGTTAACTATTGTATGAGTCTATCTTGAAATCGTTGGTTACAACACTACGGTTAATTAGATTTTAGGCAAGCACGCAACCAAACTAGTAGAAATAAAATGGATATAAGAAAATAGGTAATGAGTTCAGAGATGCAAACTCTGGAGCCTGAAAGATGAAGGCATGTGAAATACTATCTTCAAGATGGATTTCATCAATTCTACAATGAACTTTCTAGAAATTTCTCTCCAAAATTTAGTCCACCCCAATTGTGATATGTCCACTCAACACAAACATGAGAATCTTTTTGAACTCGCTTTTCTCCCTAGTAGTCGCAAAAGAAAAGAAGGCATCAAGAACCCTCATAAGTGCAACATTGAGAGAAGAAAAAGTGATAAGGGAGAAAGAAATAGATGCAAAGAGAAAGACTGGAAGAGACAAATTGCTTTGTCTACTTTTAAAAATGAGTAAGGAGGGATTTTTTTAAATAAAATGAGTGACCTAAACACTCTCCGTAGTGACAGACTACATTTTCATGTTAGCAATAATTGATTTTCTATTAATTCCCATGTGAGGCCTTAACATCACAACTAATAGGGGGATTAACATGGAGTAAATGGGAATCTTTAACAGCATATTTAATGGACACTTTCATCACCGCATTTAATGGGTGGTTTAAATGGTGTTTAAGATGGATGGTAATAATTATTCACTATGCACTTTCAAAGTTCCAAATGATGCAGAATTGATGTTCAAAAGACCATTTCAGATAAAAAGAAAGGAAATAAAATATTAAATGAACATGTATATATGTGTGTCTATGTGATTTAGGTATTTCTATCTTTTTTATTTTTTAGCACAATGTTGTCATTTTATGTTTCTAATTCTTTGTAAGAAATCCATTTTTAAATTGTAAAAAGTAATAATTTAAAAAAAAAATTATCATGGTGTCCAACGGTGAATTTGGGTACTTCCTCCACAATGTTTATCGAGTGTATGCCTTAGGATGGTTGTTCATAATATAGTTAATTCCATGGCTTTTGCAGCTAAAAGTCCCTTTTGGTACTCAGGTGATGTGGATTGTTTGGGATTTCCTAAATTGAACGTTCAAGGAGAAAAGAATGTTAATCATGTGATGTTTGAGATTCCTTGACTTCTCCTGATATATTATTTTATACATAAACATATCCTTACGTTCTTATTGTGTTAATAATCATAATTGAAGACATGTATATACATATAGGATTTTAGCAGATGAACAGAATAAGTAGGTATGTATCCAATGGGAGTTACTAAATATTTAGAACATGTTATTCACTAAAATGAAAATATCAGTATCATAATGATACAATAAAACCTAGCAGAATTCGTCAAGTAGTTTCAATTAGCTTTATAATCACATTTTGTAAACTACATATTATGTCTTTATCGTCAAACCCCTTATCAAATATCATTTTGTGTATCCATATTGACTCATTTTATGAATTAGAAGTTACATGAAACTAACTTCTATCTAGAGTAACTAAATAAGTACTAACAATATATACTAAAAGATAGAGATAACCGACTAGATGATCTATATAAATAATATTCTTATGTTAAAAAGTTATATTACCTAAGCATTATCTAGATCATATCATTTATCCAACTTTATAGTTCTTGGATTTTAGAACTAATATTAGGTCTATCTAACTTACATGTTGTAGTGTATGGAATAGTCTTCAATTATTGAGTCCCCTAATCAAGTTTTAAAAGTGAGTTTGGTTTCATTCTTTCCTTCAGGGTCTATGGAACCAAACCAAAGCTAGTCCAACTAGTTGTTGGCCCTATGGTCGTGTTTATTATTTAGTAGGTGTTGTAAGGTTCATACGTGATACTTTGATAATCAGAACCCTTATTCCAAGCTCTTGAAGGGATGAAATAGTGAAATCTAATGGGATTCACACAAAAAAGATAAGAGGGGAAAGGTTATGTAACGAACCATTTTGAACATAGTCACTCTAAGTAGAGTTTATTGGATGGTTACATGCTTAACTAGATTGATCATTATTTAAACTATATTAATAATGATAGTCTAATTAATATGTTCTAAACCTAATTACGAACACTAAGCATGATTTTATTATATACAATTAGGGTTTTGTAAGTGTAAACCCTAGTGGGTCAAAATTAGGGTTTTGGTAGCATATGAATACAAAAATTAGTAAATACAATGGTGTAGTAAATGATTTCTAGTATTTTAGCTACAATTCTGATTTCGTTGAAATTTTGATATAATTTGGATAACTCAGATATAATTGTTCTTAAAAATATCAGAATCTTTTAATATTATTTGACCCATTTATTGGTAGAGTTTTCTCAGGACAAACTCTGTCAACAATGCATTCATGTTGAAATATAGCAGTCTAGTATTTAATGTTTACTTTTTATTGGTACATACAAATGAGTTGACATTGTTATGTAGCTTGCTAACTCAATTTAAGATGCTAGGTTATAATTTCATGGTTATTGATGATGTTGGAGTAATCTAGGGTGTGGTGCCGGCTGAGTTTCTTATCAGTCACAACTCAACTAACCAACCAACCAGTATGAATAAGTAAAAAAGAAGAGTGAAAATCGATTTTGGACTTGTTTGCAACTTTTATATGCACCTCAATTGATCTATATCATCAACAAAACATCCTAGTAACTCCCATAATTCGTGTCTACTGTCCAATGGTATGAAATTATACAGAGAGATGAGTATTAGGGTTTTGAAGGAGAATTTTTTTAGAAAGGCTGCTTTAGGGTTTCAGCTTTCTATAGCTTGCGAATTCAAGTAACTTCATCAAATATAGATATTATTTCATGGTGAATCTTTTCTCCTATGTCTATATATCATCCTCCCTCTAAATGAAACTAAAAATATAGCAAATCATCATCTTTTTTATTTCTCTGACTCCTATTCTCTATTTATAGGGTTTCTGGTTTGGGAGGATGAAAAGGAGTCGATAGCTAGAACCTTGATGAATTTCATAAAGATTCAGATTATATGGGATGCTTTTAAGGAGATTGGCACGTTAGGTGAGTGTTTATCTACCTAATAAGATTTGTAATCATGTTGAAAATCTAATTCTACCTGACTAAATTAAATAAGATCATTGCTAGTATTTGTATGCAAATGAGTAATCAGTCAGGAAGACTTTGAGGAAATAAATTCTACTAATTCAGATTGTTTCTCATTTGACTTGTTCTTTTCTAGTTCCTAATTTATTGATTCAATTTTTACAAAAAATCATATGGATAGAGACTATGCATATGCAAGCCCATCCTCGAGAAGATTCCTCCTTTTTATTCCTCAGCCTACGGGGTATTAGCAACCGTTTCAAGTTGTTATTGTTTTATATGAATATTGCCAAAAATCAGCCTAATGTTTGATCTACTTGGAAATTGCATTGATGAGTATAGAATCATGTTAAAATATATGAGAATAAGTTTATCCATCATATTTTCAAATATTTGACAGAACTACATATGTCATGTACATGAGGATCAATATGAGGGTTGTAATAGAGGTAATTTATGTTTAGTGTTTATGAATTGACTCAAATGAGCCGACGAATCAATGCTTACTTATAATTGATGGATAAATTGTGAGGAAACGGAAACTTGGGTTTCCATGTGTTTGAATAGACCTAATGAACCCATGTGCACCCTAATGAGATTATTGAGTAATAAGGTTCTTGTTATATATTGAACTTCTTGAAAATCCTAGAAATTCAGTATTAAGATGAGTATGAGAGATAAAGTATGAACTTGTATATAATATTGTAAATGTGATGAAATGTTCAACCTTAGGTATTATTACTTCAAATTGAAGATAACAAGTCTAATAAAGATTATATAATGCATCTATTCTAGTATAATATATGCAATAATGAGTAAACCATGCATGAATGCAAGACTTTTATTCAAGTTGCATAACAATGAGTTGAGAAGATGACTAGATATTAAGAGGTAAGAACAAGTAACCCTAATTCGTGGTACTTTCAAAATTGAGAGTTTTATAAGGAATAGAAGGTTTTTGTTATTTACCAAATACCATTATAAGACGAATCATATGGTATATGTGTCTAGATGCAATATAAGAAATGGAAAATGTTGAATTTCATTGTGATGATTAGTAATGAATGGTATATTAATCGAATAAGTATGAGGAAGTCTTTTATCTATTGACTTTAAATATATCTGGGTTGACTTATACTAAATGGAATACACTAAAATCATATCATATATGGTATCAATGAGAGAGACTTTATGCATTAAGTAAATAAAAATTGATTTATTCCAATAGTAGTATTAAAGATGAAATGAAAGAAGTTGGGATTAATGACTATGAAATGAAGGGAAATGATAAAAAATGTAGATGGATCTAATAACCTAACTCTAAACCTAAAAAAATGAGCTATGTTATGCTAATGAATAATGATCTCAAATGAGGGATAAATGGATGCATGTAAGATTTAGTGCAATTCAGTTACGACATGAAGTTTAAGGATGTAAATTGATTTATAAGAATGTGTTCTTGAATTGTAATTGTCTGTCTACTTGTATTTATAGAAAGGTCTACTCTGATAGATTTCATGTGAGATCAAATATGTGTCACATGGTAACCTTAATTTGTGAACAGTAGATAGTAAAAGAGGATTTATAAATGTGGTATGCATGTTAATTCTTTTGAGATTTATTCATAAATGTAGGAAACATAGAGAATAAGTAAATGTTGTATGATAGACCTTATCTAAGCATTATGACTAATAAAAGATGTCTATATACTTATATTGTTGCTGGTTATAATGTCTTTGTGTATATTTGATGAAAACTGTGATATAGAATGATCAGATAAATAATATGTTGAGACTGAATTAACATGCATTGATTATATTTGAGAAACCTTGTTTTAGGTAAATGTTAGATAATGAGATTATGTCTTGGGATAATGGATGTTTATGATGACTGATATGAAGCTATGTAGACATGGAAAGGAACATATTTGTTGCAAATTACACATGGTTGTACCTTTTGTTTTAATCATTGTATTTCTTATCAACCCTAATCTACTTGGTGTCATTCTAGTTGCACAACAATACACACACTTTATAAATGATTATTTAGATTTCTTTTAAATGAGCAACTGGATTTAATAACAAGTGAAATGATGACACATTTAGTTAGGTGCCTTGAATACTATGAATTTCCCCTAAGGTTCATACTAGGGAAATTAAACGGATATCCTTGTAGTAATCATAGAATTATGAGAAGGATTTCTGGTTTATGGATTGAGACCTGAACTTAAAGGTTAGACCACCAAGATTTAGGAGTGAGTTGTATGGTGTGACTCTAGCCCTAAATCCTCTACCATGAACGTTTATGTCCATGAGAAATAGACTTTGATGAAATGGAAACTATGAAATATGTGAACTATGATGATATTATTTTATGTTGGTTCCTATACTGTGTACTAGATATGAGGATGTGAGCCTCTTTAGCAACTCTATGGTGGATCATGGTCGGTTTTTGATATCTTAGGGTGGGTGGTTAAACCCTAAGATATTGATAGTGAGTCTTTTACACAAGAATCATGCATGGTGACTTCTGCGTGGTAAGGTACAAGCCAAGTAATTTTAGGGCAAATGAATAAAAGATGACAATCTGTGTAAAACATGAGTTGAATGTTTGTTATATGTCTTTTAGTGATATTTGATAGACCTGATGTTGTTGATTATATTTCTTATTGTGGAAATTAGTCATTCTTTTATAAAGATAATTTTTTTCCTTATTCTTAGTTATCTTGTATGGAATATGATCTTAAATGTTGACAAGTGGTTGATGATGGGATTTAATATCCACTATGAATATAATTTAGATTTGCTTGTCATTTAAATAGTTTTGATGGTAGACATGTCTTATGTGTATTTTAGCTTTGGGATTGCAAGATATCTTGGTCCGACTGGTGAGGTGTCACAAACATGATGTAATGTTATGTCTTGATTCTAAAAGTTTAGATCTTGACTTGCTACGCCTACAATCATATTATCATTTCAAAGTAATTAACATCTACTGATATGTCATAGACATGCCCCTAAATATGATTTAAAGTTGGAATTGGCCTAAGTGAATGCCTTATCTGATTGATAGATTATTGTCATAAAATGGATGTGCTAAAAAGCTAGAATTATTTGCTATACTTAGGAAAATTCTGCAAGTTTCTTTTTAAGTTCATTATACCTAACTTGATGTTCATGCATGTACTCAGCTTGAGTGGGAGGTATCCACTCAATGGGGCTCTATATGAGTCTCATGAGGTTGTTGAATATTTCTAGGTATAATGCTATCTAGCAGAGAGATCGTGACAAAGAAGATGCATACAAAATACTATAGGCTAGAATGTCTTTGTACTCTCTCATTCTCGGGATGTGTGGCATATTGAGTTTGTTCTTTTGTGTACATGTAACTGATGTAAACTGACATGTATATGAGTACTACGATTTTGATTCATGTTGCAATGGTGTTTAATACGATTATGATGATAGAATATGTTGTTGTTGATGTGACATTTGTTACAAGGTTTTATTAAGAAAAAAGAAAAAATTATCCATGTTTTGTGTATATTGTGTTAATTGACGAGATTTTTTTCATTGTTTGGGTGTCATTTAGGGTTTCTCTCTAAATTAGTGCCATACTAGATCTATGGAAGAGTAAAACTCCATGATCTCACCAATAACTCTCAGTCAGTATGAGAGACAATGCAAAGACATAATAGTTAACTATCAATAGTAGCATATAGTCCAGCTGAAAACAACTACCCCACCTTGGTACAGGTCACGGTTCTAGAGAACAGGTCATGCATGCTCGTTCTATCTGAGGCATTATACATTTGTACCCATTGATACCTTTCGCATATCACAATATCTGAGGCATGTTCGTAGCCATCCTCCATACCCTATAAGTAAGGATGTCAAGGATGCACATGGTCTCTTGCACCCCACATACTCAACGATATGCACTCCGAATTTCCCTTAGGAATACTCATTTCACCATCCAACAAATTCTGACACTAAAGATGGTTCTACGACATAGGGCACTACATGATTAGGGTTTCACTTCATTATTGCCAATTGGGTGAATTAAGGTTGCATCATACAAGTGGACTTACAAACCCTAATTCATTTCTAGCAAGTGTATAAATATAATAACTCTAGAAGATATAAAATGCACAAGATACAAATCTTTGTTGTAATTACCACATGGTAATATTTCATTGCCATTCATGAGACTATACTAGTCATCATACCACCATGCCATTCAAATCTGTATCGCATTGTTCTAGAGTTCCAACCCTTATAATATCATGAAGAGGATTACACCATCATTAGGTCTCAACCATGCCCAAGGTCATTAAGACTGTCACATCATACCATGTAAGATCATTATTATCTTCCCATGCCTTATAACATGGCTCAACAACCCATAACCAAACATGTGACATATGAGTATAATATAATAAGGAACAATGATATTCATGTAGAAACATACTAAGGTTTCAACAACAATAAGAGAGCATTCAATTATCATATTAATCATTCAAGATGTTTGATTACAATCTATCACCATAACTTAGTTACCTTAAGGATAGGTGTAACAAGCTTTATCACATTAAAGTTACACATCCACTTATTATGGTGATTATCAAATATATTCATACAAGAACAAAGGTAAGACTACAATTTAAAGGCATTGATCCATTGAATTAACATTATTAGAACCAACACATTATCCTATAGGATTCATTCTAAACCAATGGATGTTGAAGCATCCAATCACAACCATTGGATCAGGTTTAACATTTCAAAGCTATCAGTTGATATGTAGGTTTAACCTTTGAATCATATAACCAAAGAAACCATCTGTTTAGGGCTTAATTGAAGCAACTCATGATACCTAGTTACACCATCGTGTGGAAATCTGAACCACCATCGGTTGTGACACATTATGTCACCATTAGTCGATGGGGTCAATACTACCATCGTTGAACACCATTGGATGTTGAGCTAAAAATAGCCACTGGTTAATGCCATCTCTAGGGCAGTAAACCATTAATCATTGAGCTTCCCAAAAGAGTTCATAACTGACCTAAGGTGTGGCCATCATTTGACACCACTGTTCATCACCATCGTTTTCCCCAAAGGCATCTCTTTCAGTTCTAATATAAGGTCATCCATCGGTTCATGTATAAAGTTGAAAATCAGCCTAAAAACACTAAGTATAAGCCATCGTTTGATAGGTACTCAGCACTATTGGTTGCCATGTAAACCTGATATAAGTCTTCCTCTACCTCAGGAAGGTCGTGCACATAGTTTCAACTTTATATAGAACTAGAAACTAAGCAAGAAACAATATTAAAATCAAAACCTTAAGCATACATAGCTTCTCTAAGCTTAGATCATTATTTTAGAGCAAGAACATCAGTAAGCAAGCTTGTAGTAAGCAATAAAGTGAAGAGGGTTATAAAAATTACCTCTATGAATAAGATCATAGTCCAATTAGCAAGAGAACTCAAGCAAAGAAGGTGAAGAACCCAAGCTTTAGGCCTGAATTCGGCCAAGTAAGCTTCTTCTCCAAGAAAGGGAGTAAACCCTAGGTGAAGGGAGCAAGAAGATAAGTTCTTTGATCTTTAAAGAAAATGTTGCCATGGAACAACATAGTTCCATCTAGGAAGAAGGTGGGAGGAAGAACAGTAAAATAAATAGAGTAGAGAAGGAGAAACTTACTAGTTTAGATTTTAGATCACCTAAAGGAAGCTTCACAAACCCTAGATGAGGGCAGATCTGAATCATAGATGCTCTCACAAGAAGGTTGTCTATCTTCTTCTACCTTGGGCACTTTGTTCACACCAAATTAGGTGAAATATGAAGATTTATAGAGGAGGGAAGAGATAAGAGTCCAAAGGTTTCGTTTGTGGGCTAAAGGATAGGTATATAAATCTTATGGATAAAGAAAGAGAGAAACTTGAGGTGTCCAAGTAGCTCTCCACATGTCTATAGCCTAGAGCTTCCATGGACATGCAAGAAGATATTCCATTGCTGATGGAGACATTATTAGCCTTCATTTATTGCCTCTCCATGTTGACCCTCTACCTCCAAGCAAAGGAACCACTGGTTCTTTGGACCCTAGTCGCTTAAGTGGTGAACCATTGGTTGACCATCTCTTTTAAGTGAACCACCGGTTAAGTGAACCAAAACAAGAAAACCATCAAAATACTACCATATAGGGATGACCATCAATTGTCACTAGTTGTTGGTGACCTTTGGATGTCAACCAAATAGGGGAACCGTTGGTTGATGGCTCCTAAAGGTAGCACATCCATGAAGGGGTAAAACCCTAAGTCACCATTGAAAGAAACACCTCCAAACCAAGGTTCAACTAAGCACCCTATGGATAAACACGCTCAATAATGATAATGAGCATCTAAGGAACAAAATGAATGTGAAAAATTGCAAGGAAAATCTCAGATTTGAGTAAATTACAAAAAAGTCCAAAATGTGCATAAAATTACATAACTTGCACAAACAATGTCTAAATTGGACCAAATTTGAAACTTAAGCTTGTCACATGATACCAAAACATATCACAAGGTTAGATTAAGGTTAAAAGAACTAAATTATGGTAATTAAGCATGTTCAACACTTCAAACAAGGTCAGGGGTCTTACTACTATAAACCCCTAACAAGGATTTCGCCCCTAAAATACTATACAAAGAGAGATGGGTACTTCCTACACATCTCATCCTCTAACTCCCACGTGGCTTTATCTATGTCATAAAACCTTCACCAACACTACATCTTTCTTCTTCAACTTTTTCACCCTTCTATCCATGATCAACACGGGACCCTCAACGTAAGAAACATCCTCATCTAACTCAATCTCTACTAGCTGGATTGTCTGCTTTGTATTTGGATGACACTTCCTTAGCATAGAGATATGAAAAACATTATGCAACATGTGCAATTATGGCGATAGCTCCAACTTGTACAACACCCTTCCAACATGAGCTAAGATAGGGTATGGTCCCATAAATCTAGGAGCGAACTTACCCTTCTTCCCAAACCTTAGAACACCTTTTCAAAAAGAAACCTTGAGATACACTCTGTCTCCCACTTGGAATTCTAACGGTCTATGATGGTTGGTTGCATAAGATTTTTGTCTATCTTGGGCTGCCTTCAACTATCATTGTATCACCTTAATGTTTTTTGTAGTCTATTGTACAAGCTCAGGACCCAAGAGTTGATACTCACCTATCTTATACCAACAAAGTGGAGACCAACAATGTCTCCCATACAAAGCATCATAAGGTGCCATATCAATGCACTCTAATAGATATTGTTGTAAGCAAACTCTATCAGACTCAAGTGTACATCCCAACTACCAAGAAACTAGGGATGGAAAAATAACCCAGCTCCCAATGGATTACCGGAACCAAACCACCCCACCCCATTTTTCGGTCACCCATTGACAGAATGGACCGCGACAGTTTCTGGTTTCTAATTTTATTAGAGGAGAGTGGTATTCCATGGTAGTCACTGTGAACCAAGTCCGGCATTTTCCGCCTTGCCGGAATAGTTGTGCGTATGCGTAAACCACTGCCAAAATCGTTTTTCCATCCCGTGAAAATTTGGACAAAAGGATGTCGTGGTTTGTACTTGTTGTGTCTTCACCGTACGAATCGGTTGAAATGGGTGCCCATAATCACCCGATAATTGGGGGGGAAAATACCATGGTATATTAGAGTGGAGACCCAAAGAGTACTTTTATTTTAGTGGTTCAGATTGGAGTGGAGCGGTTGGCTGAAACCCCGCTCCATTGCCATCCCTACAAGAAATTCCAACACACATGCCCTCAAAAGATCCTCTAAAGTCTGAATAGTCCTTTCAGACTGGCCATCTATTTGCGGATGGAAAGTTGTAATGAACCTCAGCTGTATTCCCATTGTTGAATGCAGACATTCCCAAAACCAACTTGTAAACTATAGACCTCTATCAGAAACTATAGTTACTGGAATGCCATGCAAACAGACTATCTCATCAACATATACATGTGCCAACTTTTTTGCTATAAATGTCATCTTAACTGGAAGGAAGTGAGTTGACTTGGTCAATCTATCTACTATCACCCATATGGAATCATGACATTTGGCTATCCTAGGAAGACCAATCACAAAGTTCATAGTGATGTGATCCCACTTCCAATACGGTATCGGCAAAGGTTGTCGTGTTCCTACAGGTTTTGATGCTCAACTTTAACATGTTGTAAGACTGGACATCTGGAAACAACTGCCATGTCACGCTTTAAACCTGGCCACCAATGCAAGTCCTTTAGATTATGGTACAACTCGGTACTTCCAGGATGCATCACATACATCGAGGAGTCGCCCTCCTAAAGTACCATCTTCCTCAATACATCAACATCAGGAACCACTGTCATTGTGGAAACAAACTGTACCATCATCTACATCATGGAAGACATCATGCTTCTCACTACCAAACTTTGATCGAATATTCTGTATCACAGTATCGTTATTTTGTGTATCATGGATCTATTTTCTCACAGTAGGTTTAATTTTGTAACTTTGTCAACAAACCAAACAACAAAGAAACTTTCAGATGTACATTCATCTGGTGAAGAGACACCAACATGTTTCATTTATGGCACACCAAGGAATATAACTATGCATTGTTTGTAAATGATGATGAAGACAAATTCCTGATCAATGCATCAGCTACCACATTTACCTTTCCTAGATGGTAGTCTATCATTCAATCATAATATTTAATCAACTCCATCCATCTTCTCTGCCTCATATTCAACTCCTACTTCAAAAAGATATATTGTAGATTCTTGTATATGGTGAAGATCTGTCACTTCTCTCCATAAAGGTAGTGTATCTAGATCTTCAAAGCATGAACTATGGCTACAAGCTCCAGATTATGTATTGGGTAATTCTTATCGTATTTCTTAAGTTGTCAAGAAGTAAAAGAAATCACATTCTTATCATGCATCAGTGCACATCCCAACCCATTCTTCAAAGCATCACAAAAGAAAATATAGCCTTTCCCTTGTTCTGGTAGCACTAACACTGGTGCACTTGTCAACTTCTCTTTCAACTACTAGAAAGAACATTGACACTTGTTGTCCCAAGCAAAAGGAACATCCCTCCTGGTTAACCTAGTTAGGGGTAACACTACGGACTGAAGTTCTTTATAAACCTCTTGTAGTAGCCTGTCAAACCTAGGAAATTGCCTATCTCTATTAGTGTATTAGGTTGTACCATTGCCGAACATACTCAACCTTATTAGGGTCTACACAAATGCCATTATCTGATATGACGTAACCTAGAAAAGTCACCTCAGACAACCATATTTTGCACTGGGAAACTTAGCATATAACTGGTGCTACCTCAATAAAGTCAATGTCTAGCAAAGGTGTTGCTCATGCTACTGACTATCCTTGGAATATATCAGGATGTCATCTATGAACACGACCACAAACTGATCAAGATAGGGCCTAAACACCTTGTTCATCATATCTATGAATGTTTCAGGTGCATTGGTTAGCCCAACAACATAACCACAAACTCGTAGCGACCATACCTAGTCGTAAAAGCTGACTTAGGTATGCCATCCACCTTGATTCTCAACTAGTGGTAACTTGATATCAGGTCTATCTTTGAAAACACAGTGGCATCTCTCAACTTATCAAAAAGGTCATCAATCCATGGTGATGGATACTTATTCTTTATTGTCACCTTGTTCAACTATCGGTAGTTTGTACACCATCTCATTGAACCGTCCTTCTTTTTTACAAACAACACAGGAGCACCCAAAGGGGGAGTGCTTGGC
The DNA here is from genome assembly GCA_963693085.1 of Alisma plantago-aquatica. Taxonomy (NCBI): domain Eukaryota; kingdom Viridiplantae; phylum Streptophyta; class Magnoliopsida; order Alismatales; family Alismataceae; genus Alisma; species Alisma plantago-aquatica. Next base: position 444,091,673 of record OY856412.1, on the reverse strand, counting down.
CTGATAAAACCCTTCTCTAACAGTTCCTACAATTGTTTCTTTAACTCCTACATTTATGTTGGTGCCATCTTGTACGGTGACTGGTCTATGGGTTGTGTTCCAGGAACAAGATTGATCTCAAAATCAATCTCTCTAAGAGGGGGAACACCATGAAACTCTTCAGAAAAAACATCCTCAAATTCCCACACCACTAGAGCCTCCTAGATACCAGGACCTCTCACCTTGGTATCCTCAACATGTTCTAAGAAAGCCTCACATCCTTGTCTCATCAACTTCTCTACTATCATAGCTAACATCAAACATGTGGGAAGAATCTTCCTATCACCTTGGAAGATCCATGAGACATCAACATCATAGAACGTCGCCACCTTAGTACTACAGTCCAACACCACCTTGTACTTTTCCAAGGTATCCATCCCTAGTATCACATCAAACCCATGCATGTCAAGTGGTAAAAGATCCACTTGAATGTTGCGTCTGGAGAAAGAAAGAACATAAGAGGAACATACCTCCTGCAACGTGGTGGAACTTATCAAAAGGAATCTCTAGTCGAAGACTATCAGATCTATGACTAACAAGCAGATACAACTATTTATCACCTCTCTAGTGATAAAAGAGTGTGTCGTACCTGGGTCAACTAGTACATATACAAAATAAGAAGCATACAAATTAGAATGAAATAAATCTATATGACATGTCATGGCCCATGGATTGACCACTATTTCTGGCTGGCTCATGGCATAGAACCTAGTCGTCACCTGCTGGCATCCATGTCATCTATTAGCCTATCCAAAGGAACCTACCTGTGATGCCTGGCCACATCTTCTTCCACCACCACTATTAAATTTTCATGTTGCGAACCTTGCTGATTTTGCCTTGGTTGTTGGGTCACTTCCTCATCCTTCATTAGGCAAAATGACCTTGTATGCCTGGTATGTCCACACCTGAAGCAATTCTTGCTCATACCACAACCTAGATGGCGTTGTCGCTTAAACCGATAATGAGCTATGAGCTCCTGCCGATGGAAAACTATAGCCTCTGCCCCTACTCAGGGTCCACTGAGATGGAGTATGTGGCCTTTGCTCAGTAAAAGTCGACTTTTGTTGTGATTGTTGTGGAGAAAACCTCAACTTATTAAATCCTCCAAAATATTTCCCTTGGAACTGAGGTAGTCTTTTCTTTGTGTTGGCTTCACGCTTCTCTATAGAAGACCTCTCAATGTGCCTTACATAAAAGTGGAAAACCTCTCCAAAGTTGACGCCATTGTACTCAACTCTGTACTCAGACCCTTCTCAAACCTATGGATCCTTTCCTTATATGTCACTGCCATGTGAGGGCAGAACCTTAGAAGCTCCATAAACTTTGACTCATACTCATTGATGGTCTTCACTGCCTGACGAATCTTCTCAAACTAAGAGAGATTTTCTCATCAGATAGGTCTTTGGGAAGTATGGACTGACAAACTCTCACCAAAACTCCTCCCATCCTATCACCACTCCTGGCCTTTTCTCCTCTTCTATGGCCCACCAGTGGCATGCACTACCCTTCAACAAGTAAACATCGTGTTTCACTTTATCTTCTTCAGGAATGTTCAATATATTAAACGTCTTCTCGAGCTCAGTCAGCCACATTTCACCATCTACTGGGTTTAAAGTACCAGCATACTCGATTTCCCCGACATGTCTAAGAAGTTCAAATGTATTCCTGACACCTTAGGATTTCATAATAGGGACTAATGCCCTATCTTGAGGTGTTGGTGCTCTGTCCGCTAGATGTGTAATTGTTGCCATCATTTGTCCAAACATGGACTGAAACACACGGTTGGCCATAGTTGTTAGGTCAAACAGAGGTGCTCTGGCCCTGCTTCTAGCACTCTATCATCGTGTGCCTGCCTCCTAGCACCTCCTCCTGGTGCAACATAGTTTCTCTCAGCATGTTCTTCATGTCCTCTAGACATATCTGCATAAACATACACTATGATCATATATGTTGGATACATAAGAACAGACTCAAACCTAATTCCTATGTCCCTGTAGATTCAGTGAACCTAGAGCTCTAATACCAATTTAAATTGTTACACCTCATCATACTAAATGAGATTACCCAAAGCATACAACATGATCAACTACTAATTAACCACATAGCTAGAAAATTGGAATAATTAAAACCAATTTCAACATCATAAACATGTTCTGAAACATTTGCATAAAGGTCCATCTTTTCCATAAACGCATATACCATAATAGGTATTTGCATCTGTATCCAGTGGCCTCAGCTACAACATGTATACAAAAGAGATATTCCACACGTACATGCCATATATACAGTCACTGACATATCGCCAAAAACTCATCTCGATACAAGTTTATCATCTGTAAAATACTTCCCATACCCAAACTTGAGAGTATAGGGATGACACTAGGATTCTACTAGTAACAACTACAACTATCTAACCTTCTGTGTTTATTGATCACTAGGATACACCTCTTATACATCACGATCTTGACCACACTGCCGACGACCACCTAAAAATATGGTGACCCATGGGTAAGACCCATGTCCCAGTAGGAGATATAACTCTCTTCGATAGATCTTAATTTAAAAAAATTATTTAATAGTAAATATACTAAGCAGATTGAAGTATTTGATAAGCAATTGAGTAGATTGCACAATTCTAACATACAAGAAAGCTAAACATATAAGCCTGGCAACAAGTATAATTACTCAGATTTCATCATATAAGAATTTTGTAATATAAAAACATGGAAAGTAATCAACCAATGTGAAACGTATTCAACCCTAACAACTATGCACACAGCTTGTTTTACCTCTTTTATTATGCCCTGAGGAATTCGAGTCGTACCACCTAAATTCAACTGATCATTGCTAAGTTGAAATTAGAGTCATACTAGATCTATGGAAGAGTCAGACTCCATGATCTCAGCAACAACTCCCGGTCAGTATGAGAGACAACACAAAGACATAACAATCAACTGCCAACAATGGCATATAGTCAAGCTGAAAACAACTAGCCCGCCTTGGTACAGGTCATGATGCTAGAGAATGGGAACCATCATCCATACCATGTAAGTAAGGATGTTAAGGACACACAATCTCTTGCACCTCGCATACTTAACAGTATGCACTATGAGTTTCCCTTAGGAATACTTGTTTCACCATCCAACAAATTTTGACACTGAAGATGGTTCTATGGCACAGGGTACTACACTATTGGGTTTTACTTGATTATTTATTGCCAATTGGGTGAATTAAGGTTGTATCATACAAGTGGACATGCAAACCCTAATTTATCTCTAGAAAGTGTATAACTATAACAATTCCAGAAGATATAAAATGTATGAGATACAAATCTTAACCGCAATTACCACATGGTACTATTTCGTTTCCATTCATGAGACTATACTAGTCATCATATTACCACCATAGGATTCAAATCCTCTTCACATTGTTCCAGGGTTCCAACCCTTATAATATCATGAAGAGGATTACACCTTCATTAGGGCTCAAACATGCCCAAGTTCATTTAGACCATCACATCATACCATGTAAGATCATTATTATCTTCCCATGCCTTATAACATGGCTCAACATCCTGTAACCATTCATGTGACATATGAGTATAATATACCAAGGAACTATTATATTCATGTAGCAGCATATTAAGGTATCAACAACAATAAGAGAGCATTCCATTATCATATTAATCATTCAAGAGGGTTGATTACAATCTATCACCATCACTTAGTTACCTTAGGGTTAGGTGTAGCAAGATTTATCACATTAAAGTTACACATCCACTTATTATTGTGATGTATCAAATATATTCATATGAGGGCAAAGGTAATACTACACTTTAAAGGCATTGATCCATTGAGTTCACATTATTAAAACCAACACATTATCCTATAGACTTCATTCTAAACCATTGGATTGTTGAAGTATCCAATCACAACCATTGGATCAGGTTTAGCATTTCAAAATTATCAGTTGATATGTAGGTTTAACCTTTGGATCATATAACCAAAGAAACCATCGGTTTAGTGCTTAATTGAAGTAACTCAAGATACCTAGTTACACCATCATGTGGTAACCTGAAACAACATCAATTATGACACATTATGTCACAATCCGTTGATGGGGTCAATACTACCATCATTGAACACCATCAAATTCTGAGCTAAAAATCATCATTGGTTCATGCCATCTCTAGGGCAATAAATCATTGATCATTGAGCTTCTCAAAAGAGTCTAGAACTGACCTAAGATGTAAACATCATTTGACACCATTGATCATCACCATTTGTTGCCACAAATACATCTTTGTTGGTTCTAATATAAGGGCATCCATCGGTTCATGAATAAAGTTGAAAATTAGCCTAAAACACTAAGTATAAGACATCTTTTGATAGGTATTTAGCACCATTGGTTGGCATGTAAACATGATCTAAGTCTTCTTCTACCTCAGGAAGGTTGTGCACATAGTTTTAGGTTCATCTAGAACTAGAAAGTAAGCAAGAAATAGTATTAAAATTGAAACCTTAAGCATACATAGCTTCTCTAAGCTTAGATCGTCATTTTAGAGTAAAAACATGAGTAAGCAAGCTTATAGTAAGCAATGAAAGTCAAGAGGGTTATAAAGTCTCCTCTAGGAAGAAGATCAGAGTCCAAGCAGCAAGAAAACTCGAGCAAAGAAGGTGAATAACCCTTTCTTTAGGTCTGAATTCGGCCAAGTAAGCTTCTTCTCCAAGAAAGGGAGTAAACCCTAGCAAGAAGATAAGTTCTTTGAGCTTTAAAGCAAACTTTGCCATGGAACAACATGGTTCCATCAAGGAAGTAGGTATAAGGAAGAAAAACAAAAAAATAAATAGAGTCTAGAAGGAGAAACTTACTAGTTTAGGTTAAGATCACCTAAAGGAAGCTTCACAAACCCTAGATGAGGGTAGATCTGAACCCTAGATGCTCTCACAAGAAGGTTGGCTATCTTCTTCTACCTTGGGCACTTTGTTCACCCCCAAGCAGGTGAAAGAAGAAGCTCTAGAGAGGAGGGAAGAGATAAGAGTCCAAAGGTTTTGTTTGTGGGCTAAAGGATAGGTATATAAAGCATATGGATAAAGAAAGAGAAAAACTTGAGGTGTCCAAGTAGCTCTCCACGTGTCCATAGCCTAGAGCTTCCATGTCCATGCAAGCAGTTGTTACAATGCTCATGGAGACCTACTTAGCCTTAGTTTATTGGTTCTCTAGGCTGACCCTAAACCTCCAAGAAAAGGAACCACTGGTTCTTTGGACCCTAGTCACTTAAGTGGTGGACCATCAGTTGATCATCTCTTTTAAGTGAACCACCAGTCAAAGTGAACCAAAACCAAAAAAAAAAAACCAACCTAATGACATCTAGGGATGACCATCAGTTGTCACCACCTATTTATGTCCTTAAAATGTCTACCAAATAGGGGAACCATTGGTTGATGTCTCCTAAAGGTAGCTCGTCCATGAAGGGGCAAAACCCTAAATCAACATTGAAAGAAACACCTCCAAACCAAGGTTCAAATAAGAGCCCCATGACTCAAAAAACTCAAGCATGATAAGAAAACATCTAAGGAACATAATGCATGTGAAAAATTGCAAGTAAAACCTCATATTTGGGTATATAGAATAAAAGTCCAAAATGTGCATAAAATTGCATAACTTGCACAAACAGTGTCCAAATTGGTCCAACTTTGAAACTTAAGCTTTTCATATGATACCAAAACACATCACAAGGTTATATTAAGGTTAAAATCACCCAATTATGGTAATTAAGCATGTTCAACACTATAAGAAAGGTCAGGGGTCTTACAACCAAGATTGGTGAAATAAATGTTTGAAATATTCAAAGCGATATATAATAATGATAGGGGACGAAATATCCATCTAGTGCTAGTAAATTCAGAATTCCAATCTAAAAACTCCAAGAAGTAAGAAAAATATGTAATATAAAAAGAAAAATAAATTGTAAATCATATTAACATGAGTTGAGAGATATGAAAATTAGATGATATGATTTTATTACACATATTGTATTGTATTTTGGGAAAAAAATCTTAAAAGGAGGGGAGAATTTGTAATAAGTCATTTTCAACTTAGTCATCTAATTAGGGTTTACTTGGATGATTACATGCTTAACTAGATTGATCACCATTTAAACTTGATTAATTATGGTAGTCCAATTATGATATTTCAAACCTAATGAGAACCCTAATCATGATATTATTATGAATAATTAGGGTTTGTTAAGTGTAAACCCTAGTAAATAAAAACTAGGGTTTTGGTACCATATGAATACATAATTTGATAAATACAATGGTGTAGTGAATGATTTTTATTAATTTACATACAACTATGATTGAGTTATAACTTGGACATAATTTTGATAACTCAAATATATATTTTCCAGCAAAATATCAGAAATTTTAATGTTTTGTGACCTATTGATTAGCTGAGTTTTCCCAGGACAAACTCAGCTAACTATGCATCAGACTAGAATATAGAAGTCTTGTGTTTAATTTTATCTTTTTATCGGTATTTTTAAATAAGTTGAAATTTTTACAGTAACTTGGAAACTCCATCGCAGAGGTTCAATTAAGTTTTCACAATTTCGGTGTGACGTTGAAGAAATCCAGAGTGTGGTGCATGCTGAGTTTCTTATCAGTCGCAACTTGACCAATGAACTATTGACCTAGAGGTTATACATTGTCCATATTTTTATAATGACTTAACCATTCCATTCATATGTATCTAATATGTGTATTCAAGATTGATTTTAGGTGTTAGGTACATGAAAATGATCAAATTACACAAGCCCTAGCTTGTCAAAGTTCAAGTCAAAAGCAATACAAGTGTGTCAATTAGGAAATCCATGTAAATGACCTTAGAAGAATTTTGTAATCACTTGTATTGATGATATGACTTATAACTAAGATGAGAAAATTATGTGGGACACTTAGTACCAAGTTTTAATCACTTTTTAAGCACTTTAGAAAATCAATCACAGGTTGTTGATCGGTTGAGTTGCAATCTCGACCGATCCATTGGATCCATTTTCTGGAGAGTGCATTAGTCGAGTTGTGCATTCACAGAACTCGACCGATCGTGTTACTAATCAAATGCTATTTTCATTAGTCGGTCGAGTTTCCTCAGGACAAACTCGACCGATGGTTTGAAAATTAGGTTTGTATTTTACATGATCGGTCGAGTTACCTTTATTGAATCTAGACTAAATGTACTGTACGGAAAACATAGAAAAAGTGATTCTAACCATTGGTGACTTGTTTGGACAAAAATAGATATGTTTCCTTGTACAAAAATGACTATAATTTGACCCTAAGTGTTCCCCAACTCAAAGGGGCACCCCCAACTATAAATAGGACCACTTGGAGTTCATTTCAAGTTTGCTCATTCCATATATGCTTGGTTCTTGCTTAGTTGAGAGTGCTACACACTTTTGAGCCCCTTTCTCTCTCTACTTTCAATTCAAATCCATGAATATGAGTGAGTTAGGATCTATTGTAAGAGAGTTATTCCTTGTATACATGTAAAGATCTCCACCTCCATCTTCCTACCCCCTTTCCTTATTGAAGAAAAGGCTTGAAGATCTTCTCCGAGTGAAGGAGAAGGAGTTGCTTTTCTTCAAGGTTGAAGAAATCTAGTGATCAAGATCTCTGAGTGAAGGAGATAGGCAAGGTGGACGTTCAAGAAGGATAGGTAATTACTGGAAGGAAAAAGACTTGAAGATGGAGTGGGTAAGTCCTTGTTGAAGGCTGAAGACTCCTTGGTTCAAGTGGGTAAGTTCCTTCGGTAGGTTGAAGATCCTTGCTTAAGGTATTAAGTCCTTGGATGAATGTGGTTTTGTCTTGTAATCTTATGAATGAATATAAGAGCATCAAGATTGCAAAGTCTTAGAGACTAACCACCTCTAGGTAGTGGACTGACTCACTTCTAGTTTGAAGTGTGGAACCACTCTAAACCACTTTGTCCAAGTTTATGCTATCCCTGTCTCTCATCCTTACTATGATTGTTAGTTAGGAATTCAAATTCGTTGTATGCTTAAGTTTTTGCACTTAATATAATTTGAAGGTCTAATCTATTTTGTGAGATTTGTGAAGCTCTATTCAACCCCCCCCCCCTCTAGAGCCCTTGATCCAACAAGTGGTATCAGAGTAGGTCTTCTCTAAGCTACTACCACAAGTAGGAGAAGATGGGTGATTTAACACTTGGATCTCTCAACTTGGAGGGAAGCTTCTCCATGCGACCTCAAATATTTGACGACACCAACTTCCTCTATTGGAAGAGAAGAATGCAGTTCTGCCTCCAAGGAGTAAGCTACAAGATGTGGAAGGCGGTGTATCTAAAGTATGAAGATCTAAAGGGGGAAATATCCACATGGACGGAAGCCCAAATGAAGCAAGCTCAGCTCAATGCCAAAGTCGTGAGCATCATCTATGCATCCCTCACCCCATCCGAGTTCAATCAGATCTCCTCATGGGACACTGCACATGAGATTTGGAACAAGCTATGTATCACCTATGAGGGAACGAATCAAGTTAAAGAAGCAAAGATCTACATGCTTGGTGGTCTCCTTGAGAACTTCAAGATGGGCAAGAATGAAAGAGGGGATGACATGTACACAAGGCTTAATGTCATCATCAATGGATTGGCACCCCTTGGTAGTGTGATAGACAAAGGCACAATCAACTCAAAGATCTTGGGATCTCTTCCAAAGAGATGGGAGCCCAAGGTGACATCCATTGAAGAAGTGTACAAGCTTAATGAATTGTCAACCGAGGAGATGGTTGGCAACCTTCAAGCTCATGAGCCAAGGCTTAAAAAGCAAGAGGAAGAAGAAAATAGAGACGAGAAGGAGTCCAAGAAGAACAAGGACACAACCTTCAAAGCTCAAATTGAAGAGATAGTTCGGCAGCAACAACTTGCACTCAAGTCCCTTACTCCTTCCTCAAGTGAAGATGAAGGCCCAAATGAAAATGAAGCCAACTACTCCAAGGGCAAGCACTTCAAAGAGAAGTCTTCTTCATCAACTCCTAGGTGCTATGAATGTGGCCAAAAAGGCCATTACAAGAGTGACTACCCTAAGGCCAAGAAGAGCCATCACAAGAGCATCCACAAGAAGGACAAGGAGTATAAGAAGGAAAATACAAGAGAAAGGATAAGAAATAAAGAAAAAAGAAGTAAGGATGTAGCTCATGCAGCTTGGGAGGAGTCTTCCTCAATTTCTTCTAGCTCCGAAGATGGAGAATGCCACCTTGCTCTCATGGCCTCTACAAGTGATGATGTAGGTGAGGTAAGTGAGGTAAGTGAGGTAATTGAAGTCAATTTGCATGAGTTGTCTAAAGAAACTCTTATTGATATGCTTAATGCTTGTTAGTCATCTTTTACTAAATGCAAAGCAAAAAAAGAAAAGGTTAGGAAAGATTATAGATGATCTTTATGCTAAGATTGAGATTCTAGATTAAAATAAAAAGATACATCTTGATAGTATTGATATTTTGCAAGGGCAGTTTCTTGATCTTAAGCTCCAATATAATGGAGTTGAAGTTGAGAATAGTGTTTACCGTAAGACCATTGCTACTCATAAGGAAGAAAACCAAAAATGCCAAGATGAGATTGATGTTCAAAAAAACTGAAATATGTAGAACTTAACCTCATTGATGAAGCTAGGAAGCAAGAAACTCATGCTTATCAAAAATAAATTCTTTTGCTTAAATCTGAAAATGCTAATTTGCTTGCTCAAGTTAATGATCTATCCTCTAGACCTATCTTGCAAAGTAATGAGGTAGCTAGCACTGCTCTAGAATGTGATTCTTTTCATACTAAAGCCCTATGTTTAGAGGATGATTTGTTGCATGCTAGAGATGATCTTGCTAGCTTATCTTCTACTGTCATTAGTCTTAGTGATGATAATTCTATATTAAGAGCTTCTTTGTAAAATTTTCTTATGGGAAAGAAAACCCTTAATGTTGTCCTAGAACACTCTACCAAACAAATTGGTACTAGTGGTTTAGGATATGATGGGACTGCTCCTAAGGGTAAGAACAAGAACAAGAGTAAGGGTAAGAAGAATAGTGTGGAACCTCCTTTCTTCCATGGAGAGACTTTCAGCTCTAAGAACCCAATGGTATGTGCTCATTGTAAATGTGATGACCATTATTCTACCTAGTGTCCTTACAAGCCAAAGGGGACCAACCCAAAGATGAAATGGGTCCCCAAGATAACTCTGGATCCCAAAGTTTGAGTTAGGCACCGACATCCTTCTTTCATGCATGTCAAAAGGTGGATTGTTGATAGTGGTTGCTCAAAGCATATGACAGGTGAAATCAGCCATTTCAACAAATTCATAAAGAAGAAAGGAGGATCGGTGACCTTCGGGGACAACAAAAAGGGTAAGGTAATAGGTGAGGGTGATGTAGGCAACAATCTTTTTATTTAAAATGTTTTGCTTGTTGATGGTCTACATCACAATTTGATAAGTGTAAGCCAACTTTGTGATAATTGTTATCTTGTTCTATTTACTTCTTTAGAATGTTTGCTTCTAGATTCCCTCACTTACAATGTTATATATAAGGGAACTAGAAATGGTAATCTATATGTTATTGTGCTTGATGCTCTAAAGCCCATACTTGATAGATGCTTAGTTGTGGATAAAAATGATATATCTCTTTGGCATCGCCGTTTGGGTCATGTGAATATGCATCAAATGAAGAAAATGAGAAAAAATGAATTGGTTCGGGGACTTCCTAAATTAGATTTTGAAAAGGATGAGGAATGTCAACCTTGCACACAAGGCAAGCAAACCAATTCCTCCTTCAAATCCAAAGGATTCCTTAGTACCAAAAGATCTCTTGAGCTTCTTCATATTGATCTATTCGGACCTATGAGAACTCAAACGCTTTGTGGTTCCAAGTATTGTCTTGTGATTGTCGATGATTTCTCTCGCTATACTTGGACCTTAGTTCTCGTCTCTAAAATTGATACTCTAGATGTTTTCTCGAGCTTTTGTAAACAAGTTGAAAATGAAGCTTTTTGCCGGATTGTTTCTATCCATAGTGACCACGGGGGAGAGTTTGAAAATGATCTTTTTGAGTGCTTTTGCAAAAAATCTGGTTACTCGCACAATTTCTCTTCTCCTCGTACACCTCAACAAAATGGGTAGTAGAGAGAAAGAATAGATTGCTACAGGATATGGCTAGGACCATGCTTCTAGAGTATGACACTCCAAATAAGTTTTGGGTTGAAACTTTTAGCACCTCATGTTTTGTGCAGAATTGAGTTTTCACGCATCCGTCTTTGAAGAAAACCCCCTATGAGTTATGGCGAGGTAGAAAGACATCCATCGACTTCTTTCACATTTTCGGATGTCCTTGTTTTGTTTTGAACACAAAGAATTCTCTCACAAGTTTGATCCAAAATCATATAAGGCTTTCTTCCTAGGCTATAGCACCACAAGCAGGGCTTATAGAGTTTTCAATATTGAACTGTCTAAAATTGAAGAATCCATTAATGTCAAATTTATTGAATCTAACCCTGCTATTGGAAAGAATGTTGTTGATAATGATGTTGTAGATGACTTAATTCCAATTTTAAAAGATCTCAACATCGAAAACAAAGGTAAGCAGGTGGTTGAAGCAGAAGATGAAGAGAAGAAGGATACCACTCCTTGTTTCGCAAAGAATCATCCCAAAGAGCTAATCATTGGCAATTCATTTAAGAGGGTGAAGACACGAGCTGCCTACAATAAAGAACAAGTAGACAGTGCCTTCATCTCACAGTTGGAGCCATAGAACATCAAGGAAGCTCTTGGAGATGGTGAGTCGATCCTAACCACACAGGAGGAACTAGAGCAGTTTGAGAAGAACCGAGTGTGGAATCTAGTGCTAAGACCAATTGACAGAAAAATCATTGGCACCAAATGGGTCTACCGCAACAAGCTTGACGAAAATGGCAAGGTGGTAAGGAACAAAGCAAGGTTAGTGTCTCAAGGCTACAATCAGCAGGAAGGTATTGATTTTGATGAAACTTATGCTCTTGTTTCTAGACTTGAATCTATTAGAATGCTACTTGCCTTTGCTAGTTATACGAATTTCTTGCTATATCAAATGGATGTTAATTTTTTTTTTAATGGTACAATTGAGGAGGATGTCTTTTTTGCTCAACCTCCGGGCTTTGAAAATGAAAAGCTACCTAACCATGTTTATTTTCTACAAAAAGCTCTCTATGGACTCAAACAAGCACCTCGAGCTTGGTATGAGAAATTAAAGAACTTTTTTTTAGATAATGGCTATGTCATGGGCAAAGTTGATTCTACCCTATTTCTAAAACACACTTCTAGAAATTTTCTTATCATTCAAACTTATGTTGATGATATCATATTTGGCAGAGCTAATCTCGATCTTTGCAAGGATAGTTCTCTTATGTAGAGTGAGTTCGAGATGAGCATGATGGGTGAGCTTACTCTCTTCCTCGGCTTCCAAATCAAGCAAACCAAAGATGGAAACTTCATCAACCATGGCAAGTACACCAATGAGCTACTCAAATGTTTTGGATTGGAGAACATGAAGCCGATGGACACACCCATGTCCAACATTCCCAAACTTGATAGAGATGAAGAAGGTGAGAAGGTAGATGTGAAGCTCTATAGAGGTATAATTGGAAGTTTACTTTACTTAATTGCCTCTAGACCTGACATAATGTTTAGTGTTGTCTTGTGTGCTCACTTTCAATCAAGTCCTAGAAAATCACATATTATTGTTGTTAAGAGGATTTTGAGGTACTTAGCCAAAACTCAAAACTTTGGACTATGGTACCCTAAGTCAAGGGACTTTACTCTTATAGCATATAGTGATGCTAATTACGCGGGCTGTTTGGTTGATAGAAAGTTCACAAGTGACACTTGCTTTCTCCTAGGACTATGTTTGGTGTCTTGGTTTTCCAAGAAACAGAGTGTCGTGGCATTATCAACTATCGAGGCTGAGTACATTACAACTGGGAGTTGTTGTGCCCAGGTCCTATGGATGAAGCAAATGCTCCAAGACTTTAAACATACATTCTGATGCTTCTCCTATCTATTGTGATAATACTAGTGCAGTCAATCTATCTTATAATCCTATATTGCATAGTAGAGATAAACATATAGAGGTTCGTCATCATTTTCTTCGTGATCACATAGCCAAAAAGGATATTTATATCTCGCATGTGGACACAGAAAATCAGTTGGTGGACATTTTCACCGAACTTCTAGCTAGAGAGAAATTTAACTTCATCAGATCTAAACTGCTCATAATTGCTTCATATGATATTGACATGTTATCTAGCTAGTTTCTTTTATTCTATATGTCTTGCTCATTCTTATATCACCTTGCTTGCCTAAAATTGCTAAAATTTGCTTATTGACATGCTTAGTTTCACTTGTTTTTGGACATTTCTCAAATTTTGGGTTTTATCGCTAAATAGTACCCAATGATGAGTGATATGTGCCTAAGTATGTTCAATATACATAATAGACTTGAATTATCATTCAAATGGCTAGAAAATTAAGTTTGATGGTTTTAGGTCAGGTTGACCATTGGTCGAGTTTCCAAGAAAAACTCGATGGATCCATGGCCGAGAGTTATTCTGAAATGGACCAATTGGTCAAGTTTCTGACTCTCAAAACTTGGCCGATCAGTGGGCTGAAGCCAACTTAAGTTGGGTTCAGCCGACTATTCTCCCTCTCAACTAGAGAATAGCCGATCAATTCCCCCTCTTCTAGCCCTAAGCTCTCAACCCCAACCCTTACCTTCCCTATCCTAGCCCTTTTCTGACCTAGATAGGCTGCCCTAGACCTTCCCTCTTGCTCTTCCTTGGTAGGTGAACGGTGTTGGTGGTTTGTTTTGTGTGTTTGCTCTCTTCTTCTCCTTCTTTTTGCCTCCATGGCCTCTCATAGAAGAAAGAGACATGCCCCTAAAATGCACCTTCATCCTCTTCATCTTCTCACTTGGTTCCCTTTGATGATACCTTATTTGTCTCAATAGAGGTTGTAAATAGGTATATTGACCTTCTTCCTAGGAGTCCTTTCCATTTAGAGCCTTGTTTGAGCCTAACCCTAGGCGTCAAGCTATCATAGACCAAGTGGTGACGTTGCTAGTCGTTCATCACCTCTCAACCCTAGTTGTCAAACGTGACTGCTTTCATAATTCTATGACAAGCACAAAAGTAGTTCATGAATTCTATGCTAACTTGCGTTGGAATTATGACTCCCTTGTACCCCCATCAAATACTCAAGTGATCCTTACATCAATGATCGTCGGGAAGAAATTTCAAATCTCTAAAGATATCCTGAATGTTTTCTTTTTAGGAGATGATGAGAATGACACCTGGCGTAAAGATTATGAGGAGTATTTTGACATTTTGGATCTTGAGGGTTTCTAAAAACAAAATGAGATCACTCTTCCTGATATCCATCGCTACCTAAAGAAACTCGATGTTTATTACAAGAAGAAGAGCACCCTACCCTCCTCCTCCCTTGATCTCAGAAAGCATAAATTAGCCCTAGTGGTCAACTACAACATCCATCCGAAGAAAAATCAAATGGATATTGTAGAGAACATTGCGATCATAATGTACTGCATTCTAGAGAATATCAGAGTCAAATGGTCAAGATACATTCTCCACCATATGACCTATTTTGACTCTGGGAAGAACATTGGTGACACCCATCCACCTTTTCCAGTCCTGATTTATGGTCTATTTCAATTTGCCACTGAGAAATCACACTTTTCTGACTTCCATTACAAACTTGCCAGGAAGGGTGTATGTATCAGTGAGACCACAATTCAAAAGTTTGTGCCTGTCTTTGCCTACACCACACCCGGTGCTTCACCCTCAGCATCTGCCTCTAATGCACCTGCCTCTAACTCGACCCATGCTCCACCTCCTCAGCCACCCCGCCCTAGTCGTGCCTCGTTTCGTGTGTCAAATGAAACCCTCATGGGCTACATGATGCACCAACAGGCATACAACCTCCAGGTCTAGGAGCACCTACACCAAGATTTATGTTCAATCATGTCAAACATGAACTTATCCTATGCACACCCATACCCCACCTACCAACCTTTCCCCAGTTGTGATTATGCTTCCTATGCATATCATCGTTACTACCCTACCCCCGAACCTTCCGTTGCTGCTCCCACACCCTCTGCTACTGGTGGTTCTGCTTCTGTCTACCTACTGTTGCATGTTGGCCCCTTGGCCACTTTGCTTGCCAGTCTTGGAAATTCTACTCCTTCCTTCCCTCAGGTCAATGATATCTATGCTCTTGGTATGACTTGGATAAACAGAATGCTCGTTGGCCCGGTCATGGTTTTGGTCCTTCTGTGGATGAGAGATGCCTGATCAGGCTGGTGTTGAGACTGTTGCTGCTAATGATGATGGTAATGATGGTGAGGATGCTTTTGATGATGGTGATGGCTCTAGTGCTGATTCTGGTGATAAAGGCATTCCTGCTGCACCTTCAGATGGAGATGAGGACTATGAGCCTAGAGCTGATGATGATGATGATGTTGTGGACATAGATAGTCTAGATGTCTAGTTGTTTCTTAGTTTTTAGTCTAGTTTGCTGATCATATATATCTTTCTAGGCTATTTTGCATTAGAAACATCTGGGCACATTATCTGAGATGTACTATTTTATCTTCAGTTTTTCATCGCTTCTTGTTTGTAGCTACTTTTCTGAGAACATGCTTCAAATTTGTAATCGATGTTATGTGCACTCTTGATCTTTGATCAGTTATATCCTGTGAGTTGGTGCCATATTTCACCATATTTTGATTATGACTTAGCTTGTGTGTTTCTTTTGTCTCTGGTTGATATATAATATGACATTGCATGTTTGAATATCTGCTTGATTGCATTTGGAGAAGACCTGATTGTATGCTCTTCTACCCCCCCCCCTCACTTTTTGATAATGTCAAAAGGGGGAGAGAACTTCAATGTCTTAAAACTCAATAATATTGCTATTCTTTGTCATATTGTTTCTTATTGCTTATGAGATCCTTTTCTTATTCATTATATGCTTTATCATGTGACTTGCAAAGGACCATATAATACATGTATGCTATAATTTCTTTGTGTAGATAGACTAACTATGCAGGTTAAAGCAAGCATAGATTGAGGGGGAACAATTCAAATTGTTCAAATCTTGAATCTCCCAAATTCACAAGGCAAAGGTATAATTTTTATATCCTTTTCAATATGTTTGAGGAATGGTTTGTCATTGTCTAAAAGGGGGAGAACGTTGACTTAGAGGTTATTCATTGTCCATATTTTGATAATGACTTAACCATTCCATTCATATGTATCTAATATGTGTATTCAAGATTGATTTCAAGTATTAGGTACATGAAAAGGGTCAAATTACACAAGCCCTAGCTTGTCAAAGTTCAAGTCAAAAGCAATGCAAGTGTGCAATTAGGAAATCCATGTAAATGACCTTCGAAGAATTTTTTAATCACTTGTATTGATGATATGACTTGTAACTAGGATGAGAAAATTATGTGGGACACTTAGTACCAAGTTTTAATCACTTTTTAAGAACTTTAGAAAATCAATCACATGTTGTTGATTAGTCGAGTTGCAATCTTGACCGATCCACTGGATCCATTTTTTGGAGAGTGCATCGGTCGAGTTGTGCATTCATAGAACTTGACCAATCGGGTTACTGACCAAATGCTATTTTCATTGGTCGGTCAAGTTTTCTCAGGACAAACTCGATCGATGGTTTGAAAATTGGGTTTGTCTTTTAGCTGATCTGTCACACCCGCATCCCACGATTACCACTAATCATGAGATTAGGGCATAATTTAGCTGAAATATACACCATATTTTTTTTCTAAATATATTATAATAACACTTACTGAATGATAAGTCTTGATTAAACATAACAACAATATACAACAGACCTTGTCTTATTACATAGAAGTGAGAGTTTCATACTTAATATACATCATGTACATTACATTTCAAACTTCTCTCTTTTCTCACTCTTTCTATCCCAGGATCCAAGGGAAGGATAAGAGACCCTCTAACTATTCTAACTACTCTTCTTTCAAGGCCTCTGAGCTAATCTTGATTAAAGTTGGCTTCCGACTCCTCAAGAAGAGCTAATCCTTTACCTGAAAAATTGTTCAGTAGGTTGGTGAGCTACTGGCTCACTGAGTAGAAAATCAACAGGTAACCAAGATATTTATGATGTTTACAAGTAATAGAACTTAAATGCAATCATGTAAGCATGGAAGTTTAGAACTGTAATTCATTCAGCATGGTACTTTAAAACTGTAATTCACTCAGTATGGCAGTAGTACATATATTGAATGTAATAAAAGGATAACCTAACTATTTATGTTATTTCAAATCCAATTATTATGCCTTTGGACCCACATGTAGTGTACCACAACATGTGGAAGTATTGTAGCAAGCTACGATCTCACTGTACAAGACTTAGAAGCATGTCCGAGTTCCTAAGTCTTTAATTTCAATACCATGTCTGCAGCTGGCATCGACACGTCTGCCTCTCGGCGGCTAATGGGAGAAGTCAGATATCTTAGACTCCACCTCTCAACCTGGGTACTCAGGCAGTGAGTCAAAGCCCTCAGACTTAAAGTGTATCAGTGGACCTACCGACCACAAATTACTACAACATGCCTATTGGTCAAACCCCCACTCCCTATTGGTACACTCCGGCTTACCTCGATCTGGACTATCTCCAGTCAGGAAACTGTTTCCTCCCCACAACGCAGGCCTCATCCTGTGAGGATTCTACAGTGTCCATGGAATCTAATGTCTAGTGATGATTAGTTAATATAACATGCATCATCATCGTAGCTAATGATTATCCTCTTTCTAACAATTAACTGTCTTGCATTTAAATATTAAATCACTAAACAATTTTCATATATTTCACAACCATACTCCAACTCTTAAAACATGAACTAGGGCACCCTGTCTTTTCGGTTCCTCAATTTACACATTCATCACCTATCGAATCACGACAATTCACAAGACAACTTTCAACATGGTAATACATCACTATTAATATGATTAATAAAGCATTTCAACTGTTGATTTTCACCACATACATTTATTCAAGAATAACAAATATCATACAACAAGAATCAAATATTGGATACTGTTATTTGAATTGATATGCTTTAAATCAAGGTTAAGAGATGATTATCTACTCACAGAATTTGTCTAAGATCACTGATCTTAGCCCTTTCACCAACTAATCTCGGATCTTAGCTCACACAAGATAAGATCAAGCTTTAAACCTCAAGATCTTATTCAAAACAATCCCTTTAATGTGTTTGTGGGCCCTAAAGAGTATCTAATGTAGGTAGAAGATAAGATCAGAGGTTAATCCGAACCTTCAAACCACTGGATTAGGGATCTCGAGCAAGGGAAACTGAAAGAAGGAAGACTCAAGGATTAAAACTACTTACCAAGTCAGATTTATACCAACCCCTTTTGATTTCTGCTATTCTTAATATTATTCCCCAAAAATCGCCCTCCAGGTCGCCCTCTCATATAGAAAGTGGTCTGGGATGATAGAGGATTGAATCTTTGTTCCAATGCACTTCGTTTCATTGAAAATGGATAAGTATTGCTCGAGATATGACCGTTTTACAATTGGCTATTCTTAGCGGCGGCGATCGCAGTTGCAGTGTCGACACAGTGTCGCAGTCGTGATGTCAACGCAGCGCCATGGGTGGCGGTCGTCATAGGTCATAGTGTACACCGCGGTCGCGGTGTTGACGCAGCATCGGTCGCAGTGCTCAATATATGTTTACTAAAAATGGCATAACTCACTCATTTTAACTCCGATTTGGTTCTTTTTTTGTTGGATTCGTAATTGAATTCTCTACAATCCTACCATATTATTTTGATAATATCATCAAATGAAAAATCATTTATTAATTATTTCCTCTAATTTCATTAACTCACTTCTTGCACACATGTATGGATCAATGCTATGTTAACCCCAACTCAGATCTTTATAGTATGTTGAATTCATGATTATAAGTTGCCCAAACAAGTATTTAAGGTCACTAAGGTTAATATAAAGCACAACATAGAATATTACTAGCAAAAACATGACAAGCATTAGGATTATCTTAAATCTCTAGGATTACCAACAAAGTTAGGAATGGGTTGTAACAATTCTCCCCCTCTAATAAAAATTTCGTCTCAAAATTTCTAAAAGAGAAAAGGATACTTGTTAAACACCTCTGTCTCCACTTCCCAGGTAGCTTCTTCTACACCATGATTTCTAGAGGTATCTCTCTCTTTTTAAGCTTTCGAGTTCTACGGTCTAGAATTTGAATTGGTCCTTCAATATAAGAGATATCCTCTCTCAACTATATAGGATTTGGATCTACAATCCTTTCTGTACTAGGATGACACTTCTTCAACATCGATACATGAAAGACATTGTGTAAATTGGCTAACTCCAATGGCAACTCCAATTTATATGCAAATGATCCAATTCTTTGAATGACTGGATAGGGACCCATGTATCTAGGAGTTAGTTTGCCTCGCTTTCCAAATCTTAGCACACCTTTCCATGGTGAAACTTTCAAATAAACCTCATCTCCAACCTCAAATTGAAGTGGCCTATGCCTTTTATCTGCATAGCTTTTCTGTCTGTCCTGAGCTGCCTTCAGTTGTTGTCTGATCTCATATATCTTTTCTGTGGTTTCTTCCACCAACTATGGGCCTAAAATTTGCCTTTCTCCAACTTCATACCAACAAATTGGAGATCTACATTTTCTTCCATACAAGGCTTCATAAGGGGTCATGCCTAAGCTAGAATGGTGACTGTTGTTATAGGCGAACTCCATTAGACTGAGATGATCATCCCAACTACCACTGAACTACAAAACGCATGCTCTCAGCATATCCCCCAGGATCTGAATTGTCCTCTCTGACTGTCCATCTGTCTGAGGATGAAAGGTTGTGCTAAATTTCAACTTTGTTCCCAAGGAACATTGCAATTGATTCCAAAGCCTAGATGTAAATTTAGGATCTCTATCAGATATTATAGAAATAGGTATTCCATGCAATCTGACTACCTCATCAATATAGACCTTGGCTAAATTTGGTGTACCCCATATTGTCTTAATTGGTAGAAAGTGAGAGAAGACTTTGTTAGCCTATCTACTATTACCCAAACTAAGTTGAAACCACGTGGTGTCCTGGGTAATCCAACCACAAAATACATGGTGATACGCTCCCACTTCCATTCAGGGATAGGAAGTGATTGCAGAATACCTGCCGACTTCTGATGTTCAGCCTTGACTTTTTGGCATACATCACACTTAGCCACATACTCAGCCGCCTCCCTCTTCATACCTGACCACCAATACAACTCCTTCGGGTTTATATACATCTTTGTGTTACCTGGATGCATTGCATACATAGAAGAATGAGCTTCCTCAAGTATCTGCTTCTTTAGCTCAGTGTCATCTGGCACACACAGTCTATCATGTAGATACAACAACCCATCATTTGAAAATCTAAACTTTGGTCTCTTTCCTTTTATCATATCATGCATGATCTGTTGCAATTCTCTATCACTATGCTGAAGCTCATGGATCTGATCATAAAATGTAGGTCTAACCTGCATCTGTGCAATCAGTCCACCTTGATCAAATACATTTAGATCCAAATTCATATCTCTCATCTTAACTAATATTTCTCTTTTTACACAAACCATTGAAAACATTTCCGCAGACGATGTTGACTTTCTACTCAGAGCATCTGCTACTACATTGGCCTTTCCAAGATGATAATCAATAGTGACATCATAATCCTTTATAAGCTCCAACCATCTGTGTTGTCTCAGATTGAGATCCCTTTGCATGAAAATATACTTTAGACTCTTATGATCAATAAAGACCTGACACGATTCACCATATAGATAATGATGCCATGTCTTTAGAGCATGCACTACTGCTGCCAACTCAAGATCATGTGTTGGATAGTTCTCTACATTCTTCTTAAGTTGTCTAGAAGCATAGGCCACCACTTTCCCTTCTTACATAACAACACATCCCAAACCTCTCCTGGATGCATCATAGAAAACCACATATCCCTTATCTGCCTCTGGTAATATCAAGATTGGTGTTGTAGTTAACTTATTCTTTAAAATTTGGAAACTTTTCTCATGACTCAGACCAAACAAAAGGTATATCCTTCCTTGTTAAGTGTGTAAGAGACACTGCTACTGCACTGAAGTTTCTTATAAACCTCATGTAATACCCCGCTAACCCTAGGAAACTTCATATCTCAGTAGGGGTCGTAGGTTGCTCCCATTGAAGAATAGATTCAACCTTCTTAGGGTCAATGCTAGCTCCTTCTCCTGATATAACATGTCCAAGAAAAGATACTTCAGCCAACCAAAACTCATATTTGCTAAGCTTAGCATAAAGCTATTGTTGCCTTAACAACTGCAAGGATATCCTTAGATGTTTCTCATGTTGTTCCACATCTTTAGAATATATAAGGATGTCGTCTATAAACACTACTATGAATTGATCTAAGTATGGTCTAAAAACCCTATTCATCATGTCCATAAAGGTTGCATGGGCATTTGTTAATCCAAAAGACATAACTACAAACTCATAGTGCCCATACCTCATTCTGAATGCTGACTTAGGTACATCAGATGCCTTTATCCTTAGCTGATGATAACCTGACCTGAGATCTATCTTTGAAAAGATCATTGCCTCACAGAGTTGATCAAATAGGTCTTCAATCCTAGGCAAAGAATATTTATTCTTAATTGTTATCTTATTCAATTGTTTGTAGTCTATACATAACTGCATGGTTCCATCCTTCTTTTTCACAAACAATATTGGAGCTCCCCAAGGTGATGTACTAGTTTGAATAAATCCTTTATTCAACAACTCTTGTAATTGGGTTTTCAATTCCTCTAACTCCCTAGGTTCCATTCTATAGGCAGGTAATCGCTATTAGATGGCTACCAGGTAAAGTCTATATCTCAAAGTCAATATCTCTTTCAGGTGGTAAACCTGGTAACTCATTAGGGAAGACATCTGAAGACTCACAAACAACTGGAATATCTACTAGACTGATTGCTCTCTTTTCTCAGCCCTAGCATCCACCACATGTGCTAAAAATGCCTCACACCCCTTTCTCATCATCTTATCAGCTACAACAGTTGATACTATACATGTGGGCAAGACTTTTTTATCTCCAATAAAGACACATGAAAAACCACCTTACTTAAGTTTTCTTCCAACAATCTAACTAGACATGATATGTCTCAAGGCAGTCCATGCCCAAAATGATTTGAAAAGAATTAATATCTAAGGGTATGAGATTAACTACTATTGTATACCCACTAAAACTTAACAAACATCCATGACATACTTCTGTCAAAATTGAGGATTCACCTAGTGGAACTTTTAATAACATCTCATAAGATAAAACCTGGGTTAGAAGATTTAGTCCACTAATTATCGATCTTTGAATGAAAGAATATGTTGCACCAGGATCTATTAATACTATAATAGAAATGTTGTTAAAGAGAAGCATCTCACCTGTCACAACTCTGGGTGAAACTACACCTTCAGATGGTGTCATTGAGAAGAAGCATCCAGTAGCTCTCCCTCTGCCACGTTGTCCTCATTGTCTACTACTGGTACTAGGTGTTCCCCCTCTAGAATCTGAAGCCACTGAAGAACTTGCCCCTTTAATTGGATCTTGCCTCTGTAGAGTCTGAAACTGTAATTGTGAACCTTGTTCTGAAACATATTGAAGTTTTGGGCAGTCCCTTTTTATATGCCCCGTCTGTCCACAATGAAAACATATTGGAGCATTAGTTCCCCAACACTGACCATAATGTTCCCTACCATAATTATCATATATGGATGCATCATGTCTCTATGATCCCATCACTGACACTGAAGATCATGAAGACCTAGTTGGAGGTGTCCATGTAGACTGTGTATTCCATCTACCAGAATTGGGCCTTTCTCCACTTGGTGAAAACCTAGATCCTTATCTCCCAAAATAGCCAAGTCCTCGTCCTATCTTAGAAAAGAAACCACCACCTCCTCTGTATCCACCATTGCTTTGTCCCCCTTTAATAAAGTCTCCAGATCTTTTCTTACTCTCAGACTGCTTATCGGAATTAACTGACTCTTCTACATGTCTCGCTGCTTTCACAAATTCCCCAAAGTTTTCTCTGTCTCTTTGACCAATAGTTGACATGGTGTGTCTAATCTCTGATCTTAATCCTTGTTGAAATCTTCTGCACTTTTCTACATCATCATGCACAAGTTGCGGATAGAAATTTGCCAACCTTGTGAAATATGACTCATATTCACCAATTGTCATACTTATTTATCTAATATTCTCCAATTGTTTAATCTTATCACTTAGGAAGGTAGGAGGAAAATACTTAAGGTGAAACTGATCCACAAAGTCCTTCCAGGTCATCTCTACATTTCTCCTTTTATCTTCCACTCCTCGCCACCACAGCTCAGCATCTCCCTTGAGTAAATAGACTACATGATTGATTTGTTTATCTTCTGATAACTCCATTAGGCAAAAGACATTTTCTAGTTGTCGAAGCCACACCACTGCCAGAGCTGGATCTGTTGTTCCAGAAAATTCAATTCCACCAAGCTTCTTCACCAACTCATAGGATCTCATCAGATCCTTACTAGAAGATGAAGACTTCCTATCCATCTTGTATTTTTCTTTTGTCTATAGAAAAATACAATACATCCTTTTTGCCTCATCCTCTTCACCTTGAGCCATTGCTCGAGGGTTAGGGCTGTAATGGCTCTCAACTTTGTTCCTCACCATGTCCACATCCTCTTCCTTCCATCTGCATATCCATAATAGAACACATCTATTAGAAAATTGTAGTTCAAAGAGGAAAATGTCCTAATCCTATTGGTCTCTTATCACCCCTGTCCCAAACCTAAATTCATTTTAGGTTCAACCTATGCTTTGATATCAAAGTCGTCACACCCACATCCCACGATTACCACTAATCATGAGATTCAGGCATAATTTAGCTGAAATATCCGCCATATTTTTTTTCTTTCTAAATATATTATAATAACACTTACTGAACGATAAGTCTTGATTAAACATAACAACAAGATACAACAGAACTTGTCTTATTACATAGAAGTGAGAGTTTCACACTTAATATACATCATGTACATTACATTTCAAACTTCTCTCTTTTCTCACTCTTTCTATCCCAAGATCAAAGCAAAAGATAAGAGACCCTCTAACTATTCTAACTACTCTTCTTTCAAGACCTATGAGATAATATTGATTAAAGTTGGCTTCCGACTCCTCAGGAAGAGCTAATCTTTTACCTGAAAAATTGTTTAGTAGGTTGGTGAGCTACTGGCTCACTGAGTAGAAAATCAACAGGTAACCAAGATATTTATGATGTTTACAAGTAATAGAACTTAAATGCAATCATGTAAGCATGGCGGTTTAGAACTGTAATTCATTCAGCATGACAGTTTAAAACTATAATTCACTCAGCATGGCAGTAGTACAGATATTGAATGGAATAAAAGGATAACCTAACTATTTATGTTATTTCAAATCCAGTTATTATGCCTTTGGACCCACATGTGGTGTACCACAACATGTGGAAGTATCGCAACAAGCTATGATCTCACTATACAAGACTTAGAAGCATGCCCAGGTTCCTAAGTCTTTAATTTCAATACCATGTCTGCAGCTGGCATCGGCACATCTACCTCTCGGTGGCTAATGGGAGCCACGGGTATCTCAGACTCCACCTCTCAACCTGGGTACTCAGGTGGTGAGTCAAAGCCCTTAGGCTTAATGTGCATCAGTGGACATACCGACCACTGATTACTACAACATGTATCACAGGTACCACTGTCATTCCGATTTGGTGTTGGGTACCACACAACTGTAAGGAGTTTGCCCTATTGGTCAAACCCCCGCACCCTACTAGTATGCTCCGACTTACCTCAATCTGGACTATCTCCAGTCGGGAAATCATTTCCTCCCCACAACACAAGCCTCATCCTGTGAGGATTCTACAGTGTCCATGGCATCTAATGTCTAGTGAAGATTAGTTAATATAACATGCATCATCATCGTAGCTAATGATTATCCTATTTCTAACAATTAACTGTCTTGCATTTAAATAATAAATCACTAAACAGTTTTCATATATTTCACAACCATACTCCAACTCTTAAAACATGAACTAGGGCACCCTATCTTTTCGGTGCCTCAATTTACACATTCATCACCTGTTGAATCATGACAATTCACAAGACAACTTTCAACATGGTAATACATCACTATTAATATGATTAATAAAGCATTTCAACTATTGATTTTCACCAGATACATTTATTCAAGCATCACAAATATCATACAGTAAGAATCAAACACTAGATACTATTATTTGAATTGATATGTTTTAAATCAATGTTAAGAGATGATTATCTACTCACATAATTCGTCCAAGATCACTGATTTTAGCCCTTTCACCAACTAATCTCGGATCTTAGCTCACAC
Organism: Alisma plantago-aquatica; assembly: GCA_963693085.1. Lineage (NCBI taxonomy): Eukaryota > Viridiplantae > Streptophyta > Magnoliopsida > Alismatales > Alismataceae > Alisma > Alisma plantago-aquatica. The sequence continues at coordinate 444,066,014 of OY856412.1, read as the reverse complement.
AAGACAAGATCAAGCTTCAAATCTCAAGATCTCGTTCAAAACAACCCCTTTAATGTATTTCTGGGCCCTAAAGAGGATCTAATGTAGGTATAAGATAAGATCATAGGTTAATACAAACCTTAAAATTATTGTATTAGGGATCTCGAGCAAGGGAAACCAAAAGAAGGAAGACTTAAGGATTAAAACTACTTACCAAGTCAAATTTATACCAACCCCTTTTGATTTCTATTATTCTTAACATTCTTCCCCAAAAATCGCCCTATAAATTGCCCTCTAGGTCGATCTCTCATAGAAAAAGTGGTCTGGGATGATAGAGGATCGAATCGCAATTCCAACACACTTCGTTTTGTTGAAAACGGATAAGTATTTCTCGAGATATGATCGTTTTACGATTTGTTGTTCTTGGTGGCGTCGATCGCGGTCGCAGTGTCGATGCAGCGTCGTGGTCGCGGTTTCAACGCAGCATCATGAGTCGCGGTGTAGACCGTAGTCATGGTGTTGACGCAGTGTCATGGGTCGTGGTCGACACAGCATTGCGGGTCATGGTGTCAACGTAGCGTCGGTCGCAATGCTCATTATATGTTTACTAAAAATGGCATAACTCACTCATTTTAACTCCGATTTGGTTCATTTTTTTTGTTGGATTTGTAATTGAATTCTCTACAATCCTACCATAATATTTTGATAATATCATCAAATGAAAAATCATTTATTAATTATTTCCTCCAATATCATTAACTCTCTTCTTGCACACATGTATGAGTCAATGCTATGTTAACCCCAACTCGGATCTTTATAGTATGCTTAAGTCATGATTATGAGTTGTCCAAATAAGTATTTAAGGTCACTAAGGTTAATATAAAGCACAACATAGAATATTACTAGCAAAAAATGACAAGAATTAAGATTATCTTAAATCTCTATGATTACCAACAAAGTTAGGAACAAGTGGTAGCATGATCGGTCGAGTTACCTTTATTGAATCTCAATTGAATGTATTGTACGAAAAATGAAGAAAAAGTGATTCTAACTGTTGGTGACTTGTTTGGAAAAAAATACATTTGTTTCCTTGTGCAAAAACAGCTATAATTTCACTGTAAGTGTTCCCCAACTCAAAGGAGCACCCCCAGCTGTAAATAGGACCACTTGGAGTTCATTCCAAGGTTGCTCATTCCATATATGATTGGTTCTTGCTTAGTTGAGAGTGTTGTGCACCTTTGAGCCCCTTTCTCTCTCTACTTTCAATTCAAATTGTTGAATATGAGTGACTTAGGATCTATTGTAAGAGATCTATTCCTTGTATCCATGTAAAGCTCTCCACCTCCATCTTCCTACCCCCTTTCCTTATTGAAGAAAAGGCTTGAAGATCTTCTCCAAGTGAAGGAGAAGGAGTTGTTGTTCTTCAAGGTTGAAGAAAGCTGGTGATCAAGATCTCCGAGTAAAGTAGATAGGCAAGGAGGATGTTCAAGAAGGATAGGTAATTCCTGGAAGGCAAAAGACTTGAAGATGGAGTGGGTAAATCCTTGTTAAAGGCTGAAGACTCCTTCGTTCAAGTGGGTAAGTTACTTCGGTAGGTTGAAGATCCTTGCTTAAGGTATTAAGTCCTTAGATGATTGTGGTTTTGTCTTGTAATCTTATGAATGAATATAAGAGCACCAAGATTGCAAAGTCCTAGAGACTAACCACCTGTAGGTAGTGGACTGATTCACTTCTAGTTTGAAGTGTGGAACCACTTTAAACCACTTTATCCAAGTGTATGCTATCCTTGTCTCTCATCCTTGCTATGCTTGTTAGTTAGGACTTAAAATTGTTTGTATGCTTAAGTTTTTGCACTTAATATAATTTGAAGGTCTAATCTGTTTTGTGAGATTTGTGAAGCTCTATTCACCCCCCCCCCTCTAGAGCCCTTAATCCAACATGAATTACTCTGCATAAATAAAAAAGAAGAGTGAAAAATTAGTTCTAGACTTGTTTGCAATTATTATAATAACCTTAATTGACCTATATCATCAAGCTGACATCCTAGTAGCTACCATAGTGTGTGGTTGTTGTCCAAGATACAAAATTTTAGAGAGAGATGAGGGTTAGGGTTTTGAAGGAGAAATTTGTGAGATAGTCTGATTTAGGGTTTCACCTTCCTACAACATGCAAACTCATGTATGTTCATTAACTCTAAATATGATTATGTGGTGAATATTTCCTCATGTGTCTATATTTCATCATCCCTCTGAATTGAATAGAAAATATTACAAATCACCATGTTTTTTCTTTCTTTCTCTTGTATTCTATATTTCTAGTGTTTTCAAGGTGGAAGGAGGAAGAAAAGGAGTTTATGTCTAGAACCTTGATGGATTTCTATAGATTAATATTATATGGGGCATTTTTTATGTGTTTGTCACCTTGGGTGAGTTGTTATCTCCATATTAATGTTTGTAATCATGTTGAAAGCCTAATTCTGTCTGACTAAATTAAATAAGATCATCGTTAAAAAATTTATGCACTTGAGTAATCAATTAGGAAGACTTTGGGGAAATAAATGCTACTGATTACAATTGTTTCTCATTTACTTGTTTCTATCTAGTTCTTGATTTACTTATTCAAATTTTATGTTGTTTTATATGAATATTTCCAAAAATCAGCCTAATGTTTGATATGCTTGGAAATGTTGTTTTCTAGTATAGAATCATGTTTGAACTTGATAAGAATGAGTTCATCTGTTGCATTTTTAGATATTTGGTAGAACTACATATGGAATGTACATGAGCATAAGTATTAAATTTGTAAATTGAGTTATTCTATGTGTAGGGTTAGTTTTTCCAAATTGACTCAAATGCATGCTTTTAATTGATGTATGAATTGAAGAAATGGAAATTAGGGTTTCCATACATGTGAATATCCCTAAAGAACCCATGTGCACCCTGATGAGATTATTGAGTAATTAGGTTGTTATGATGGATAGAACTTAGACAAAATCTTGAAACCCTTATAAATTCAATATTAACATGAGTATGAGAGAGAAATCCTGAACTAGTAAATAATCTTGTAAATGTGATGAAATGTTCAACTTTAGAAATTATCACTTAAAATAAAAAATAACAAGTCTAATTAAGATTATCTAAACCTAATGCATCGATTCTAGTATAATATATGAAATAATGAGTAAACCCTATAACAAAATCTATGAAAATGCAGAAGATGAAAAACTCCCTCTACAAAGAATCTTGAGAGATGACGGAGAGCTCTGCTAGGGTTTCCGGCGGTGGAAGCCTTGGCGGCCATGGTAGCCCGCATGAGGAAGGAGACGGAGATCCCCCTAGACCAATACCAAGCAGTTCCATCCATCTCGGAGAAACTGGTATCCAGCTTAACTTCTCAGCAAGATCCAATCCGCGACCTCAGAATAATAGCACACAATAGCAAGCCATGGAGGTAGACCGCCCGCCTGCTGCCAAGCAATTCCCGCCCCTTAATCGATCGCCCCATCCCTCAGAGGGAGTTCCCGCGCAGCACTTGGACAGGCCTTCCTACAAGTTGGTGACTTCCCCAGCGTCAGATTCCAGTCGCCCCGGCTGGATCAAGATCGATGCAGACACATGCGGAGCCAACCTTACGGCCCAGGATATCGTCGTTGGCACAGATCAGGAAATTCCAGCCTTTGATGTCCGTAAGGAGGCACTGGAAGATATTCTACAACCCTGGAAGTACACCGTTGTCGTCAAGCTTCTCTCCCGGGACATAGGATACCTAACTTTGCGTGACAGGATCAAACATCTTTGGAAGCCGGTTGGAGGGTTTAACCTAATTGACGTGGAAAACGACTATTACATCGTTCAACTGCAGACGGAAGACGAATACATTCAAGCCCTAACTGGCGGACCATGGCCGATCTTTGGGTCATATCTAACAGTCCAAAGGTGGTCACTGGCTTTCTCCCCGGAGCTTGCATCGCCCCCACAGATTGTTGCATGGGCAAGAATTCCAAACCTCCCCATATACCTATATCACGAAGCCCTTCTTACAGAAGTGGGAAACCGATTGGGCAAAACTATTAAAGTTGATCTTCAAACCAAACTCCAGCGCAAAGGATGATTTGCTCGGATCGCAGTTGAACTGGACATGGGGAAGCCGCTGGTTCTGGTAGTCTCCATCGTCAACCGCCGATACAAAGTAGAATATGAAAACATACCCTTCATCTGCATGCACTGCGGACGGGCAGGACATTTAGAGAAGGACTGTTTGAAACAGATCGAAGATGAGAACCGGGCTCGCGACACTGCCCTGGCCGTGGGATCCATCATCCACGAGCCGCTACCCAAGATGGAAGGCTTCTCTGAAGCAATTCACGCCCAACCGATTAAGCATAAGCCAAGACCGCAGCAGAAGGAAAAAGCTAAAGGGAGAACCCTGGGTACAAGCAAAAGATTCCAAAACCTATCGGACGATGAGGGTGACGAAGAAGAAGTGGAGGAAGCGGTGGATGTAGATGGGATAGCGGAGCGCGTTACGGATGGAATTGATTGGCGTGCCAGGAAGTAACTTCACATATCTTCAAAGAATCGCAAGGAACAGCTGCCATCCGAACCCCCAGAATCTGAGAGGCAGCCCCATACTCAGCCGCCACCGCAGATGCAACCCAAGCAGAAGCATCCCGATCACACCACCGTATCCCCCCAAGGGGACACTGTCATCCCAGGCCGATCGAACGACGCCACCTCCCTCACCTTTTCTCTCGGCAAAGCTCCTACGGGGGCTCCCAACTACGTCTCGTACAGAAGCCCCGCCAAATCTTCGGCGGGCATCCACTTACGCAACCGGAAGGTGGTGAACGACAGCGACCCAGGAAGGGCCTCCACAAGGAAAAGGGGGAAAACCTCCCTTAATCAAGACCTCAAAGAAGAAGCGCGGAAGATGGGCACCTCCACCCTGGAAACTACTAATCAATGAACGTAATCTGTTGGAACGTGCAGGGTGTCTGTGATAAAGACACCCAAATCATGATTAAAGCGCTGGCACAAAAATACCGTATCGCTGTAATGGTCCTGCTTGAAACTAGATGTAGTGGCCCTAGAGCCTCTCGCATCATCCGCAAGCTCGGTTTCCCCTAATCCCACAGAGTAGAAGCGGTGGGCTTCTCCGGTGGAATCTGGGTGCTGTGGAAATCGTCGATTGATCTGAAGATCGTCTGCTCCCACAAACAATTCATACACTGTGTTATTGATCATTGCATCTACACTTTCGTGTATGCGGGAACAACTAGAAGTAGCAGGAAGTTTCTTTGGTACCACCTACTAAACCTAAGCCAGGATATCCACTCGCCTTGGGTCGTTCTCGGTGACTTCAACGTGGTGATGCACCCGTCTGAGAAGTTCGGCAGTGATTCCTTCGACAGCGCAAACAGCAGAGACTTTACTGAAGCCATGGAGCACTATCAACTTTTTGATCTAGGAGCCTTTGGAGCTCGCACAACTTTCAGACGAGGCTTGCTGCACGAGCGCCTTGATAGAGCCTTGGGTTACCACCTCTGGCTGAACTCGGATCAGAGCAATCCAGTCCACGTTTTGGAACGGTCACACTCTGATCATGCCCCTCTAATGCTCTTGTCACCGACACCCCATAATTCATCCGGCAGGCAACTGCGCACCTCGGCGGAATGGAGCAGCATGCCAGGTTTCTAAAGCTTCCTTGCTGACAACTGGGATACGACCGCACCCTTCACGGAGGCCGCCTCTTCCTTTCTGAAATCGGCTGCTACCTGGAGCGCAACCAAGCAGAAGCAAGCTTCACGAGACAGCCACAGGATCAGCAATAAGATTCGATGGAATCAGATGTGCCTCGCTCTAAACTTCGATCCTACCCTTGTTGTCACAACAAGCAATCTGCAAGCCAACCTTGACCTGATCCTCCAAAGAGAAGAGAAGGTTTGGCAACAGAAGGCCCATTGCAACTGGGTCCGACTGGGGGATCATAACACCAAATATTTGCAGTCCCTTGTTAAAGATCGGCACCGAAGGAACAAGATCGTCCGCCTGAAAAATACTGAGAATGAATGGATAGACGATGAAGGTCAGATCAAAAGCTTAATCCTTTCCTTTTTTACTAATGTCTACCAGGAATCGGACCCGGCCGCCAGGACGTCCTCTAGTCAACACTTTATAGGTGTCTTCCCTGACCTTGCCTCATCTGAGAGGAGCGCCATGGAGGTGATTCCTTCCCAAGCCGAGATCTGGGAGTCTCTTCGTGGGATGCCCCCCCCGAAGGCCCCTGGACCCGACGGAGTGGATGCCTCCTTCATCCAGGAGCACTGGAGCACCTTAAAGAATCAGATTACAGAGCTCATCCAAGCACCCTTCTGCGGCACCAAGCTCAACCCTGAGGTGGCGAACTCCCTGCTAGTTCTCATCCCCAAGGTTCCATCCTCGGAGTCCTGCTCGCAACTACGCCCCATCTCCCTCAACAATGTGTGCTCGAAACTCCTATCCAAGATCATCGCTAATAGAATTAAGCCTTATCTAAATGAGTGGATCTCGCCATATCAGTCGAGCTTTGTTCCCGATCGCCACATAGGTGATAACATCAAACTAGTGCAAGAAATCATCCACTCCATGGAGTCGAAATAGTGCAAGAAGCACAGGCTAGCACTGAAAATCGATCTCATCAAGGCCTTCGATACTATGAGTTGGGCCTTTATTGCCGATTCCCTACGCCGAACTCCCATTCTGGAAAATCTGATCTCCATCATAATGCAGATCATCTCGTCTGGATCCACCTCAATCTTATGGAATGGAGAAAACATCGGCACCTTCTCCCCTTCTCGTGGTGTGAAGCAGGGGGGGTCCTCTTTCACCTTACATCTTTGTGATCTGTCTGGAATGCTTCAGTCAGCTTATCCAATCTAAGATCAATAACGGGAGATGGAAACCGATTGTTCTCACCAGGCAGAAGCTCTCCTTCTTGCACGCGAGCTTTACAGGCGATATTATCCTCTTTGGTGAAGCATCCATCCTGCAAGCACGAACAATGTTGCGTTGTCTGCGCGCCTTTGGCAGAGCGTCAGGTAAATCCCTCTCCACGGTGAAATCATCCATCTTCTTCTCATATAACACTCCTCGGGCTCTCAGAAGAAGAATATGCCGGTGACTACATATCACAGAAACCTCAGACCTGGGGTGACGTCTGGGGGTGCCCATCATTCATAAAAGGAAAGCCAAGGCTCACTTCCATCACCTTATCGCAAATATGCAGGCTCGCATCAATCAATGGCAGAATTGCTTCCTTTCTTTGGCGGGCCGCATCACTCTCTCCAAATCTGTCCTGAGCACGCTACCCTGCTACTCTATGCAAGCCGCCCTTCTACCTTTGTCAAGCTACGATAGAATCGATCAAATGATCAGGACCTTCCTATGGAGTGGATCTTCCCAAGGACAGAAAATGCACTTAGTTGCATGGAAACATGTCATCAAGCCGAGATGCCAAGGAGGCCTAGATATCCACCAAGCCAGAAGCTTCAACAAGGCATTGTTAATGAAGACAACCTGGACATACCTTCAGAACGAAGCTATTCCGTGGGTTGGCCTCATGCGAGCTAAATACTCTAATGAGAGTGTGAACAATCCTTCCGGCTCCCATGTTTGGCGTGGTATATGTTCACTCCTACCTATTCTCCTCGAGAACTCAAGGAAAGGGGTCATTTCTAGATGGGATACTAATGTATGGTAGGACGCATGGGTAGGAGATGGTTTCAAGCCACTGCTACACGAGAACAAACTTATTCCGGAGGACATTCAAGATCTCCATGTCGCTTGCCTTGTCAAGGAAGATGGAACCTGGGACGATGATTTCTTACGGTGTTGGTTCACTACCTCTTCTCGGCTAGAGATTCTCCAGATGCCTATGCCTCGACCCCATTATGGATCAGATAAATTAATCTGGTCACATTCTGTTAATGGCAACTTCTCGGTCAATTCTGCCTATAAACTCTTGATGGGCACTCTTCCTAGAACCAAAATCGCACATTTCCCTCTGATCTGGACGATTCTGGTCCCGCACAGGGTCCAAGCCCATCTCTGGTTAACCCATTGGAACAAGCTCCTCACCAATGAACTTAGGAAGAAGAAGAAGCTGACTCGTGCAGCGACTTGTTGCCGGTGCTCAGCAGCGGATGAAACGGTCCTCCATGCCCTAAGAGATTGCAACGTACCCAAAGCCACATGGCGGAAGATCATACCCAGCGAAGCAACAGACTTCTTCTCTCAAGACTCCACCGTCCTGTCGTTATATTACAACCTAAAAACCCTAAGGAAATTAAACGGCTGGAACGCATTATTCGCTACTGCTTGTTGGTTCATTTGGAAAGACAGAAATGATGCTATTTTTGAAAACTCACGGCTTCCCTCCGCTGTTCTGGCCACCTCTTGTCTCGCCTCTACAGCTGCATACTCTCAGGCCTTCAATGGCGAGGCTACTCCTCCACGACGACAGCTCCTGCCTCCGCCCGCCATCCATATACACCCGGATAGTACTGTCTTTCATGTAGACACAGCGGTCGATGCTGGCCGGAAAATCATCTCAACTAGCATGATTGCCAGAAGTACTAGGGGGGGTTGGTGGTCAGGTAGCTGCAAACTCATTCGAGGTTCGGACTCCCAAACCAGTGAACTCCACGCTATCCTCCATTGTGCACAATTCATCAACTCTTACAACAGGCTTACTGGCATCATCCTTACCGACTCGAAGCTGGCTTATCTTTAGGTAAGCAACCAACAGAGCCCACCTCCTAAATTCGCACTTCTGGTCCGAGCTATCAAGGAAGAATGGACTCAGAATCGAGTTCAAGCTATATACCATGTGCGGCGCAATCTTAACAACCCTGCGGACCTTCTAGCAAAGCACTGCCTCAAGCAGCCGGACACCCCGCCCCTCCTCGAGTCTTGTCCCCCTTTTCTGTCGAAGGTCCTGCAAGAAGAACAAAGTACCTTTCCTATGATGTTTGCTTCTCAAGTTTGTAATATTGGGCTACCAAGCTGAGGCTTGGAGTTTCAAAAAAAAATTATGAGTAAACCTTGCATGAATGCAAGACTTTTATTCAAGTCACATAATAGTGACTTGAGAAAACAACTAGATATCAAGAGGTAAGAAAAATTAACCCTAACTCGTGGTACTTTCTAAATTGAGATTTTTATCAGGAATAGAAGGATTGTTGTTGTTTGCCAAAAATACCATTATAAGTCAAATTACATGGTATATGTATCTAGATGAAATATAAGAAATGGAAAAGGGTGAGCTACAATGTTATGATTAGTAATGAATAATGTATTCATAAAACAAGTATAAGGAAATCTTTTATCTATATATTTTAAATATATCTGGGTTGACCTATACTAAATGGAATACACTAAAATCAGACCATAAAGGATTTCAACGAGATATAAACTTTATGCATTAAGTAAAATTAGAATGATTACTTTAAGAGAAGTAGTGAACATGAAATGAAAGAAGTTGAGATTAATGACTACGAAGTGAAGGGAAAATTACAAAATTTGTAGATGGGTCTAAGAACCTAACTTGAACCCTAAATGATGAGCTATGTGATGTTAATGAATAATGATATCAAGTGAGGGATTAAACGATGCATGTAAGTATAGTTCAATTCAGTTTGAAGATGAAGTTTAAGGATGTGAAATGATTTATAAGAATGTGTTCTTGAAATGTAATTGTCTATTAGAATACTTGTCTTATGAGAATGGTCTACTATGTTGGATTTAAAATGAGATCAAATATGTTTCAAATAGTAAACCTAATTGAAGAATGGTAGATAGTAAAAGAGGATTAATAAATATGTTTTGCATGTTAATGCATTGAGATTTATTCATAACTATAGGAAGCAGAGAGCATAAGTAAATGTTGTATGATAAACCTTCTATGAGCATGATGAATGATACAAGATGTCTACATGTCTATATTGTTTCTAGTTCTAATGCCTCTATGTATATTTGATGAAAACTATGATATGGGATGATTTAAAAATAAATATGTTGGGATTGAATTAACATGCAATGATTATATATGAGAAACCATGTTTTTGGGGAAATGTTGGATAATGAGATGATGCATCAAGATAATGGCCAATAATGATGACTTATATGAAATGATGTAGAAAAGGAAAGGAACATGTATGTTGCAAATTACATATTGTTCACCTCTTATTTTAATCATTGTCTTTCTTATTAATCCTAATTTGCTTTATGTCAATATGGTTGTGTAAGAATACACACACTTGATAAATGATGATTTGAATTCCTTTATAGATGAGAAAATGGATTAAATAATAAGTAAAATGATGACACATCTAGTTAGGTGCCCTAAACACTGTGAGTTTCCTCTGAGGTCCATACTGGGGAAATGAAACATATTTCCTTGTATTAATTAGATAATTATGAGAAAGATTTTTGGATTATGGATCAAGACCTTAAAGGTTAAACCATTGATACTTAGGAGTGAGTCATATGGTGTGACTCTAGCCCTAAATCCTTTGTTGTGAAAGTCTATGTCCATGACGAATAGACTGTGATGAAATGCAAGTTGTGAAATATGTGAAATATGATGATATGTTATATTATGTTATGTTAGTTCATATCTTGTGTACTTGAGATGAGGATGTGAGCCTCTTTAGGCAACCTTATGGTGGATCAAGGTCTATTTTTGATATCTTAGGGTGGTTGATTAAACCTTAAGATAGTGAAGGTGAGTCGTTGGCATGAGAATCACATGTGGTAACTTCTATTTGGTGAGGCACAAGCCAAGTGGTTTCATGACAAATGAATAAAGATTACAACTCATGTAGTGTATGAGTTGAATGTTTGTTACATGCCTTTTAATACTAGTTGATAGACATGTTGTTTTTAATTATATTTCTTGTTGTGGAAATTAGTCATTCTTTTATAAAGATAATATGTTTCCTTATTCTTGGTTTTCTGGTATGGAATCTGATCTTACATGTTGACAAGTGGTTGATGTTGGGATTTACTATCCACGATGAATATAATTTGGATTTACTTGTCATTTAAATAGTTTTGGTGGTAGACATGTCTTATGTGTACTCCAGCTTTAGGACTACATGATGTGTTCCTGGTCGGATTGGTGAGGTGTCACAAAGATGATGTTATTGTTATGTCTTGATTCTATATGTTTAGATCTTGACGTGTTAATCCTACAATAAAATTATCATTCTGAAGTAACTAACATCTATTGATATGTTGATAGACATGATCTTAAAGATGATTTAAAGTTGGAATTGGCCTAAGTGGATACCTTATCTGATTGATAGATTATTGTCATAAAATAGATGTGATAAATGCTAGATTTATCCACTAGACTTAGACATATATACAAGTTTCTTTTAAGTTCATTATACTTCACTTGATGTTCATGGATATACTCAACTTGAGTGGGAGTTATCCACTCAGTGGGGCCCTATATGAGTCTCTTGAGGTTGTTTCAGATATAATTAGGTATGATGTTATCTAGCAGAGAGGTCATGACAAAGAAGATGTAAATAGAATATTATAGACTAGAATGTCTTTATACTCTCATTTTCCCAGGATGCATAGTATACTGAGTTTGTTTTCATGTACATGTTAACTGATGTAAACTGAACTGCATATGAGTAATAACAATTTGATTCTAGTTTCAATGGTGTTTAATATGATTTGTGATGACTGAATATGTTATTGTTGATGTGACCTTGGTTACAAGGTTTAATGAAGAAAAAGGAAAAAGTTACCTATGTTTTGTGCATACTATGCTAAACATGTTTGAAGAGAATTAGTTTTTTTTTTCAAAATTTGGGTTTCATTTAGGGTTTTCTCTAATGGCTGACAATTTTGGTAATCTAAAGAGAGGTCCCGATGCTATGGTATCAGAGCTCAGGCTAGATGACTCTACATGGACAATAGGATACATGGCTAAAGGATAATATGGATGTTGAACATAACCTGAATGATATGCATATTGGCTGAACTCGGTGTTCAGATACTCTAGTCCGGCCGAGTATCAGATTAAGTTAGTCTTGAACTGATGATCGTACTTTCTTCTGGATGCCCTGACCAAGCATCCAACTGAAGATAGTTTGGGATTATAACAAGATGCATGATGGTAATAAAAATAATAACACAAAGAAAGAGAAAATATTATATAATAAAATATGGAAACTTAGATAAGCTAGAAATTCCAAATGAGAAAGATAAATGAATCTAATAGATTATGAAGATAATTCCTAACAAAGTGAATTTGATTATGAATACAAAATTGTAATAAACATTTGAGAATTGAAAATGATGCCAACTAAAGTAATTTTATTTATAAATAGAACTGATGTGGATAATAATACAAAAGAAATTATAATCTTGATCCATGAGATACATAATCAAATTTTTAAAAGAAAATGAAAGGTGATACCAATGATGTCTTGATAGTGATGTATTACTAAGTTTGCGAAATAGGTGTTTGAAATACTCAAAGAGAGACATGATGATGGTAGGGGATTAAATATCCTTTGAAATGTAAATTTAGACTTCTAATGTAAAAAAAATTCTAGAAGTAAGGAAAAGATGTAATATGAAAGAAAAATAAACTAGAGATCATTCTAACATTTTTAGGCTTTCCAAGTTGGAAGGAGGAAGAAAATGAGTCAATGGCTAGAACCTTGACGGATTTCTAGAGATTCAAATTATATGGGACTTTTTTAAGGTGCTTGACACCTTAGGTGAGTTTTCATCTCTCTTTTACGCTTTGTAATCATGTTGAAAACCTAATTCTATCCAACTAAATTAAATAATAGCATTGCTAGTATTTGTATGCACTCGAATAATCAATTAGGAAGACTTTGGGGAAATAAATGCTATTGATTCATATTATTTCTCATTTACTCATTCTTGTCTAGTTTTTTATTTATTGATCAAGTTCTATGAAAAGTCATATGAATATAGAACTATGTTGTTTTGTATGAATATTTCCAAAAACCATCCTAGTATCTGATATGCTTGGAAATTGTGTTGACAAATGTTGAATCATGTTTGAACATGATAATAATTAGTTCTTCCATTGTATTTTTATACAATAGAACTACATATGACATCTACATGAGATCAACATGAGGGTTATAAATGAAGTTATTCTACGTTGAGGTATTTTTTTGCCGAATTGGATCAAATGAGCCAATTATTTGGTGCATACTTATAATTGATGGATGAATTATGTGGAGATGGAAACTAGGGTTTCCATGTGTGTGAATAAAACTAGTGAACCCATGTGCACTCTGATGAGATTATTGAGTTACTGACGATGCATCGAACTTAGACAATTTCTTGAAAACCCTAGAAATTTAGTATTAAGACGAGTATGAGAGATAAAACATGAACTTGTATATTATCTTGTAAATGTGATGAAATGTTCAACTTTAGCTATTATTACTTCAAATTCAAGATTTCAAGTCTTATTAAATATGATCTAAACTTAATTCATCTATTCTAGTATAATATATGGCATAATGATTAAACTTTGTGTGAATGCAAGACTTTTATTCAAGTCACATAATAGTGAGTTGAGAAGATGACTATAGATTAAGAGGAAAGGAGAAGTAACCATAATTTGTGGTACTTTATAACTTGATAGTTTTATAAAAAATAGAATGATGTTGTTATTTACCAAAATACCATTGTAATCCAAATGACACGATATATGAATCTAGATGCAATATAAGAAATGAAAAAGGTTGAATTGTATTGTGATGATTAGTAATGAATGATATATTAACAAAACAAGTATGAGAAAGTCTTTTGTCTATTTATTTTAAATATATATGAGTTGACCTATACCAAATGTAATGCACTAAAATTAGACCATAGAGGATTTCAATGTGAGAAAACTTTCTGGTTAAGTAAATTTAGAATTATTTATTCCAAGAGTAGTAGTAAATATGAAATGAGAGAAGTTGAGATTGATGACTATTAAATGAAGGGAAAATGATTAAAAAAATGTATATGGATCTAAGAACCTGACTCTAACCCTAGAATTATAAGCTATGTGATGTTAATGGATAATGATCTCAAATAAGGGATTAAGGGATGCATATAAGTATAGTTCAATTTAGTTACAAGATGAAGTTTAAGGATGTGAATTGATTTATAAGTATGTATGCTTGAATTGTAATCTTCTACTAGAATACTTATTGTAAGACCCTTTTACCTAGCTTAGTGCTTGATCTTGCTTGATTTGCTTAATAATATGCTTAAACCTTAATGTAATCATGTGATGCTCCTTAATAGCATGTGACATGTTTATGTTTTCATTTTTTGCTCCAGTTTGGTTGATGTTTGAGCTAGTTATGCTATATATGTGTTGCTTTTAGACCAAGTTGCAAATTTACCCATGTTGAGGGTTTATCTTATAATTTGTCACATGTTGGATTTGCCTCTTGTTCCTTAGAATCATGAGAGAGAGAATGGGATGCATAGGGGTGCCTTATTGGACCTTGGTTGATGAGGTGGCATCATGAGTTGATGCTAGGGTTTGCATGGGTGCATGAGTTTATGGTGGTGTCGACCATGTTGTTCATGTTGGCTTTGTAGCGCCCAATGTGTTTTGTGTCCCTTTGGAGTGTTGCAACTAAATCACCTTTCTTGGTTGTGTTTGTAGTGACCTATGTGTGTTGTCCTTGGTTTTGGTCATTGGGGTTTTGGTTTGTGCTTTGGTGTTTCAACCCTTTGGCTTGGGTGACATGGGTAGCGTTTGGTACCATGGTGATTACCTTAGTTTTGTTTTGACCTAAGGAGGGTAGTGGACCTAGTGGTCTCTACCAAGCCTTGTTTTTATCACCCTTTGATGCATGCATATCAAGAGTGCTTGCATGGTCGTGGTTTTGAGGGATAAGTGTCCTTAGAGGCTTTAACATCTTGACACCTCATAACTTTCACCTCTCTCCTACCCTTGGGTATTTATACCCCTTCTTTCACATGTAAGTAACCCTTTTAGATATCTCATTTATCTCTTCTTTCTTGAGGTCGGCCCTTGATCTTGGTGGTGCAAGTGGAGGTGCTAGTCTTGAAGAAGGTGGCCATTTTCTCCTTGCATGTGGTGATCTAGGGTTTGATCATCTCCCTTATGGTGTTTCTTGATGATCCTTGATATTGGTAAGTGGTTTTACCTTTTTGATCTCATTTTCTTGAAACCCTATCTCTTTCTTTCTTATGTTGTCCAGACTATGGTTCTCCATGGTGGCCTTATTGAGGAACTTCTCTCCAACATAGGTCAAATCCATGGTTCTCCATGGTAATACATGTGAGATGAATATCTCCTCTTTCTTCTTTCTTTTTTTGTCCTAGTGTTTGTACCCTCTTTTGTTTGGGTTTCCTTTGACCTTGGTGTGTTTTTCTTCTCTTGAGGTGATCTTGTTTAGAGTTGTAGTTGATCCAAGCTTGGTGTTCCTTCTCTCTCTTAGAGTTTCTTGGATTTTTTAGTTGATATTCACCTCAAGGCGGTTATATAACTTCCCCTCTACTATTGTTGAACCTTTTTCTTGCTTGCATGTTACTTTTTCATCTCTAATACGTAATAATAAGATGCTTGATGATGTTATCTTGGTATAGGGTTTAATATTACGAGGTACTCTTATATAGATTTCTCTTTCTCCTAAGCCCTAATTCATGTACCCAAAACCTAGTAGATGGAGTTGATGGTTCTTACATGCATCTTAATTGTTGGTTTTATCGCCATGTTTATGGCTTGGTTATCATATGTTAGATGGAGGTTTTGGCTTTTGCTTACACATGTTGGATGTTTGTTTCATCTCTCCTAGCATGGTTTCTTTGCTGATCTTGGTAATGGTTGTTTTAGGGTTTTGATGCTCATTATTTCATGGAGCTTTCACCTTGGTGACACTTGAGTTTCTTGATGTTGTACATTTGTTTTGGTTTACATGATTCCTTGGTTTCTTGTGGTCATTAAGATCATGTTGGTGGTGAACTTGGGTTCTGATTTGGTTGCCATAATCCTAACCCTAGCTACCCTGGTCGCTACATGAAATGCTTTTAGGGTCGCTACATTTGAGCCATTATGATGGTCGCTACACATGAATTCTTGTTGGGGTCTCAATGCTTTGAGCCTTGTGTTGGTTGCTACACAAGATGGCTTTAGTTTTATGGATGGTCTCTACCTAGGGTGGTTTTGTTGCAACAAACTCTAACCCTAGTTTCTCTTACGGTCGCTACACCTTGATTCATGTGTGGTCACTATGTTTGATGTATATCCTTGTTTGATCGCTACCTGTGCTATGTAGTTGAGTTCTCTACACATGGCTTAGTTTGGGTGGTCGCTACATGTGTAAACCCTAATGGTCGCTATAGATGGTCTTAACCTTGTATGGTCGATATATGTTGTTGTTTTGAATGCTTGATGGTTGACAACATTTGACCCATGTGTTCCAAGAATGTGGGAAGTGATGTACCTAGGGTTTGATGTTGAATGTTGTTATGGAAACCCTAATCGGCTATCCATGAGAAAACCTAACCCTAATTTGGGTAGATGATGTAATTGCTTAGCTTGCTTAAAGTGATTAGCATGTAATGATGTTCTCTCTCTCTCTATTATTTATGTAACCTAAATGTTGTAGGTTGAATACACATCATAGCTTGTGATTGCTATGGTATTTCTCATATGACACATGGTGATGATTATGAGCCTTTATGAGGCATGATGAGATAATGATTATGTGAAAGAACTATGTGATTGGGTCTTATGACCTAGTAGAGGTTGTGTGCCTGGTTTGAGGTGATATCCTCTAATTATGTGATGAGGGATGGTTATCCCAAGATGATGTGATAGTGATGATGGCCTTGTACGGTAGAAATATCATGTGATGATGTGACAAGTTTATACCTCATACATTTTATATATTTTGGAGTTGTTTTACAATTATGCTTGCTAGAATGAACTAGGGTTTGTATGTCCACTTGTATGATGCAGCCTTAATTCACCTATTTGGCATGATTAATCAAGTGAAACCCTAATCATGTAGGTTGCCCTGATCCATAGATCCATCTTCAGCATCAATATTTGTTGGATGGTGAAACGAGTAATTCCTAAAGGAAACTCGGAGCGCGTATTATTAAATATGCGGGGGTGCAATTTGAGCTATATATCCTTGCATCCACAATTTCAAATTTGGAGGATGATTGCGGTCATACCTCGGCAGGAGAATGGTCGAGATCGTATCTCAGATGATATGTTTTCAGGGATGACTATGATCATACCCTGGTAGGAGAATGACTGCAGTCGTATCTCACTAGTGTCGTGCCTATATATCAAGGCAGACTAGGCTGATTTGCAGTTTGACTCTATGCCACTGTAGAGGACTCAGAAAGACCAAGGGTGTGGGAGATCATAGGAGTTCAACTCTCGTAGATCTTATGGCACTGATTTAAACTTAGTAGTGGTTAGTTGGATTATGACTAGTATACCTCATCTCCACAGGGCATAATAAAAGTTGTAATACAGCTGTGTAGTATATTTTCTTAGGGTCAAAAATACGATTCACATTGGATGACCCCTTTGCCTTGTTTCTTATAATGTTTAGTTGATAACGGTTATACATGTTCTTCATATTCCTTTTGAGAATATATGATAATTTGTCGATCAATTTGTAACTGCATAAATTGTTTAATTTGTGTTATTAGTTTTAATTATTAATTGAATCTGCTCATCTTGTAACAGTATTACTTTCCTGCTATACATACCTATCCGTGTTAGGAATAGTCATTGGTGAAGAGTTATCTCTCACTGGGATGCTAGTTTCAACCCATGGGTTTCCACATCTTTTAGGTGGTCGTGCACGACGAGGTAGAGATCATGCAGTTGAGGAAGAGTAGCAAGGAGATCAGTAGTTGTTGAAGGTTGGATATGTTGTAAGTGTTTTGTAGTAGAGTCCTATGTGTCGTCCCTATACTCTCAGGTCATTGGGGGTGTTTTGTATATGTTGTACATCGATACGACATTTTTGGCGGTATGCCATGGTTGTACATACATGACTTGTATATATGAACATGTTATCTTTTGTAACACGTTTGTGGAAAGATGGTCATAGTGTTGGAAATTGTATACCTTTATGGTATGATATGTTATACATGTGGCATAGTTTGTGGAATTCCATGTAATATGTTTCCGCTTGTGAGTATATAAGTGATCAGTTTTAATTTACCATGTTTTCTGGTAATCTGGATGTTTAGAGTTAATTCCGCACTTTGGTTTGAGTAATCTCACTTTGGTGTGATCGGTGTGTCACACTTGTATTCTAAGAATGGTTTACTCTAATGGATTTCAAATGAGATCAAATATGTGTCAAATTGTAACCCTAACTAAATAATGGTAGATAGTAAAAGAGGATTGATAAATGTGTTATGCATGTTAACACATTGAGATATACTATAACTATAGGAAATAGAGAGAATAAGTAAATATTGTATGTTAAGACTGGTCCGAGCATTATGAATGATACAAGATGTCTATATGCTTATGTTGTTGCTAGCTCTAATGTCTTTGTGCATATTTGAAGAAAACTATAATATCTAATGATATGATAAGAAATATGTTGGGATGGAATTAACATGCTTCGATTATATTTAAGAAACCTATTTAGGGTAATGTTGGATAATGAGATGATGTCTCAAGCTAATGGCCACTGATGATGATTGATTATGATATGATGTATAAATGAAAATGAACATATATGTCACAAATTACATAATGTTGTGTCTCTTGTTTTAATCATTGTCTTTCTTATTAACCCTAATAAGCTTTATGTCATTCTAATTGCGTAAGAATACACACATTTGATAAATGTTGGTTTGGATTCTTTCTAGATATGATCAAAGGGAGTAAATAACACTTCAAATGATGACACATCTAGTTAGCATCCATGAGCACTGTGAGTTTCCTTCGATATCCATACTAGGGAAATGATATGAATATCCTTTGTAGTAATTAGAGAACTGTGATGACCCGCCATCAAACCAACAGCCAAATCACCACCAGTAATTACGCGTAATAACCATAAGTAGTAGATTAAAAAAATCACTAAAAATAAAATCATTTTGTAAAGAAATCCATTTCTAGGAAACTCCTAAAGAAAGTGCCAAAATTTTATATACATCATGGTTCATATTGTACATCCATTATACCACCTTATCTTGAGGATATCATATACCAATTACTTTTCCCAAACATATACATAAGCAACATAAAACCTCGAGGCAAATAAGCCAAAATCTCAGATCGTTCATAAAACCATTACATATTAACTCCCAAGGACCTGAGAGTACAGAGACAACACATAGGACTTCTATCTACAAGACACGATAGACAGTACACTCAACCTGAACCATTACTATTGTCCCTGTTGTTGTTGTCCTTCCTCTACAGTACGGTCTCTACCTCCTTGTACACATCCACCTAAAAATTGTGGATCCCACAGGGTTGTTGACTCAAGGTCAATTAGGTCAATGTTGACTCACGTATAAATTGACTAAACCCATGTTTTGATGATGACTAACCATTCCACATATTGGTTTCTAATGTCTCTACTTGAGTGATTTCAGATGAGGTATAGACACACTCCAAATGCCCTAACTTGTGCATATCAAATTGGAGAAAAGACAAGTCAAAGTCAATACAAGTGCACATTTTTGTAATATGATGTATATCCATTAGAATCATGTTGTAAATCACTTGTAATGATTGTATGACTTGTAATTAAGCTTAAAAAATATCAGGAGCACTTAGATCGAATATTAGAGCACTTTAGATGCATCTTTGAAAATTGATTACATGCACTTTGTCGGTCGAGTTTCCCAGCCTGAAAACTCGACTGATCATCCTTGATCAATTTTCTGGAGATTGCATTGGTCGAGTTGTGTTTTCACATAACTCGACCGATGGAGTAACTGGCCAAATTGATTTTCATTGGTCGGTCGAGTTTCCTCAGGACAAACTCAACTGATGGTCTGAATATCGGCTTTGTCTTTTACTCTATCGGTCGAGTTACACTTATAGAAACTTGACCAATTGCATTGTAAGGAAAAGTGCAGAAAAGTGCTTCTAGACGTTGTGGAGTTGCAACAAGTGAAAATAGATCTGTTGCAAGCCACAAAATGGCTAGTTTTTGTTCACAAGTGTTCCCAAATGCTAAGAGGCATCCCCTGCTATAAATATGACCCCTTGGGTTTCATTCCAAGGTTGAGCATTCATTGCAAACTCTATGTGAGGCTCCTATTCTATAGTTGAGTGCTTCCTACATCCTCCTCTCTCTCTCTAAGCTTAATCACTTGCTACATCCATTAGAGTGAGTAGGAAATCTATAAGAGAGCTAGTCCTACATGTATATCTTGTGAGGCTCTCACTTCCACCACCTCCTATCTCTTCCTTCAATCATGAAGATGAAAGAACAAGGGAAGGCGTCCCTTGGTGAAGTCAAAGGCTGAAGACTTGGAGCTAGAGTGGGTAAGCCCTTGGTGAAGGTAGAAGACTCCTTGCTCAAGTGGGTAAGTCCTTGGTGGAAGCTTCTCCGAGTGAAGGTGAAGTCAAAGGCGGAAGATCCAAAAAGAGTGGGTAATTCCTGCAAGGCTGAAGACTTGGGCAAGAGTAGGTAAGTCCTTGGAAGAAAGGTGGAAGACTCTTGCAAAGTGGGTAAGTCCTTGGTAAGCTTGAAGACTCTTTGTATTGGATAGGTAAGTACTTTGGTTGGTCATGTATTGTATGTCTTATGAATGAATATAAGAGTGCAATAGTTTGGAAGTCCTAGAGGTTGACCTCTCTAGGCAAGTGGACTGACACACTTCTAGTTTGAAGTGTGGAACCACTCTAAATAGCTTGTCTAATTGGTGCATGTTCAATCTCTCTCATCCTAGCTATGCATGTTTTAGTTGCACTCAAATTGCCTATTTAGCAACCTTATCTTGTCATATATCTTGAAGGTTTAATGAATTTTGTTTAAGTGTTTTCAGCTCTATTCACCCCCCCTCTAGAGCATCTAATCACCCATTTAGGATTCAACAAGGGTGAGACAATCGTCCCAGCGAGAGATATAACTCTCCGCCAACAATATTATTATCACATGTAAAAAATATAAGCAGAGGATCTTTTATGTAAATAAGCATGTTTAATCATTGATTAATTGCAGTACAAAGCAATAGCATTGTCTAAGCAATTCAACTATCTATGACAGAGCTATAGATCATCTATTTAATTTATAAGGAATATGAAGAACATGTATAACATCTATCAACTAAGATGTATAAAAGTAATGTAGCATCAACCAATGTTTCTGTATTCAATTCCTAAACAAATATGCTGCATGGCTCATTACATGTTCACAATCACACTTATGCCCAGAGGAGATGAGGTATACTGCTCATGCTCCAACCGACCATGACTATGTAAAGCATCAGTACCATACAAGGTTAATGGAAGAGCCAACTTCCAAGACCTCACCCGTCTCGGTCAATACCTGACTACTGGCAGGATATCTTGTGTCAACTGCAATTAACTTATCAGGGTATATTGGTATCTTCACTATAGAGTTACAGTCGTAGCATGCACTCTCTTCTATATGATCACCGAGCTTTCCCAGTTTATTTTCATCGAGATGGTCACTAAGATTTATCAGTTTATTTTCATCGGGATGGTCACTGAGCTTTCTCAGTTTATTTGGGGAGTTCACCGAGCAACCCCGGAATAAAGAAGATTACATATTCAACAATATGTATGCTGAGTTAAACTTGTTTCACCATACAACAAATTCTGACAATGAATGGATATATGGTCAGGGCAACTACATGACAAGATTTCACTTGATTAATTAGATGTATTATGATATCTTTTAGCATCAACCAACTTACAAGTATGGATTATAATATATGCTACAAAGAAAGATCTAATATATTTATCAAGTACTGTTATGATCTTTGGAACACATATAACACTCAGGATATCAATCCCTTATCACATTACTGGGAATTCTCATCCCTTAGCATTGTCATCATCATGATTGCTAGATCTGGGTATTCAAACCCTTAGTTCATCACCGAACATTATTACCACTTATCATGTAACTATTACCTCTAGGTCCTCGGACCCAGGTTTACATAATACTTGTTGCAAAATTATTTCACATGGCTCACAAGGCCCATTTAGATCTATATCATAGAACATCATAGCTCATACATGGCTATGCTCATCATCTCATGATACCTACATGGTTAGTATTTTATGATAACAGCAATATCAAATACATATCATCACCATGCAATACAAGAGAAATACAACCTTCTCATTATTAGGGTTAGGGTTTCCCTTCCTTACCGATTAAGGTTTCAAATCACATCATCACCCTTCATTAGGGTTTAGGTTTCCCCTATTTAACCGATTAGGATTTCAAGATCATATTATCAAGAATCAAACCCTAATTCATTTTATTAAGAATCCAAACCCCAATGCATAGCTCTACACATATAGGGGTATCAATGTATGCTCATAGAATGATTAACACACAGAGTATGAGTTTCTCTCTCATCCTTTCTAGGATGATGATTACATCATACTTTATTAAGTTGGCTCAATCCTTCTCTCAAGGTACATTGGCCCACAATTATCAAAATGCATTGAACTCTATACATCTTAATGTATCATTTGACATAACACACTTCATGTGTTACTCAATCAAGTATATTGTATTGAGGTGCTTCCACCATATCGGGCAAAGAGGTGTATCCTTCATCACCATATTGTGCTTCTATATCATGCATGAGGTGTATCATGATCACCATATCGTGCATGAGGTGCATCCTCATCACCATATCATGCTTCCATATCGGGTTGCTTCAAAACTAGGGTTTGCATATCGGGTTAGACCCTTATGCTCATATCTCTTCAAACCTTCATGGTATCAACCTACCCCTCACCATGTGATAAGTTATAGGTTGAACAATAGGTTAGTCTCAACCAACTCAAGCGTACAAACCACTAGGGTTTGGGGTTCCAAAGTATGTCAGTTTCACATTACCATGTTGGATTTCAACACCATATCGGGTTAGGGGTATATACTTAACACCATATCATGCATAAGGTGTGTTCTTGACCCCGTATCATGCATGATATGTGTGTATGTGTCACTCATATCGTCCATGAGGTATAAACTCATCACTATATCGTGCAAGTGTTGTGTTCACATCACCATATTGGGTTAGAGGTGCTTCAACTGGATATCAGGTTGGACCATGATGATTTCATCATCCTCAAGCTTAAGACCTTCGTTCTTACTATTCTAGTTCATGGACAAAAGGTCTATGCAACTATTAGAACTCATGGATTCTTCAATTATTTAGGAAAATTTGAAATTTAAAGTAGATCATCTAATATGGCAAGATTGATGGTGAGTAATAACATAATTGGGTTCAAGTTATATAACCCACCTCAAGAACAACTTCAAAGCTCAAAGATCCAAAGCTTCACGTTCCCAAGGTTGAATATGAGCTTATCACATATCCAAGACTCGTTCACAACTCCTCTACAAGCAAGGAATCAACATAGATAAGAATTTGGTGAAGAAGAAAAGAAAGGAAGATCACAGCCCTAGATCCATGCTTTAATCCAAGGTTGAAGATGACCATGGATTCACCTTAGGGTTAAGACTTGAGCTCCTTCTTGTTCCTTAGCACCATGCATGATACCTCACCACTCATGCACGATATCCCCTCACTTGTGGCTGATATCCCTTCACTTGTGGTCGGTATTCCTTCACTTGTGGCCGATATCACCTTGCTATGGACGATACCAAGGCTCTATGCATGATACCCCTTCACCAATGCATGATACCAAGACTATATGCACTATATCTAAGAGGAAGAGGGTAATAAGATTCGAAAATTTTCACTAGTAGGCGTAAGGAATGGAATATATAGTTGTGGTTCATGAAAAAGAGTGTATATGAGGTCTCATCATTTTACACTACTAGGTGCCATGTGTCCATGCATGTATATTTATATTGTCATGCAGAACTCTTGAGGATAATCTAGGGATAATATTTTGGCCATTAGTTATCTTGTTGAGCAAGGTATTTCAACTCAACATCACTTTATTCACAAACTGATACACTTTTTCTAAGGAAAGTTGCAAACCGATACACATCACCTGCTTGAGGTGCTTAGCCCATCATGGAAAAGTCCAAGAGTTGATAAACCGATATGGGATCCTCCCATGGCTCCTTGGCCGATAGGCACTCCCATATCAAGTCTACAACCCGATACAACTCAAAGAAAAAGGCTTCAACTATACATATTTTCTTAGTCTTTTCATCACCAAACCACTCAAAGATGATTCAAACATGGTGATTCCTTCTTTCTCTATCCTCTAGATGATGAAAATAGAGAGTAGGTACACTATAAATATGTTAATTTTCATATCAACCCTACATTTTGGGTAAATTGCAATTTGTACCAAAATTGATGCACAAGGCACTAGCTTCATCCAAACAAGCTCTAACTTGGAATTTAGTGTAACATCCCTGACCTGGGTTATGCCTTAACCCTAGATGTTTTGCTTAATAAATTTAATTATATGCTTGCTCTTATTTCTTGAAAAGTAATTAAGGCTCAAGAGGAACTTATGTTTTAATTTTAGTCCTTTTCGAATAATGTTGAAACATTGTTTTGCTTATTTTGGACTAAAGTGCAAATTACCCAAGTTGAGGTGTTAAATTGCAAATGTTACATGATAAAATTTTCCTCATATGTTTAAGCATCATGAGAATGAAGATGATGCAGTGGTATCGCTTGTGGTAGCCTGAGTACCAAGAAAGAGTTGATAAAGCAATGTTTGTGCATTAAAACCTAGTTTTGGTGTAATGTGCAATTTACCCAAAACCCAGGGTTCAATATGCAAATTACCACTTCAAAATAGTCCCTAATGTTTCTTGGCATCATTTAGATCAAATAAAATGAGAGAGGCGTCTCATTTGAATCACTTTGGAGGAGAGAGAATCTTGATATTAAAATAATCAAGATTTAAGCATAATTGGAACTTTACTTCAATTTAATGCAAAAATAAATATATTAATTGAAGAGCCCTTTAACCAAAAGGTAAGGGATGATTTTTCAGATGAATGTATGACCTTGTGACTTGCAAAGGCACGAAAATATCTAAAGGAAGTGGATAACTCACTCACATTATTAAAAGAAAAAGAATTATCCACTACCTTTAGGATATTATTATTATAAGGGTTAAGGTGCTTAATTTGCTTTTCTTTAAATCATGGATAATTGAGAGGAATAAGAGGTAAAGGAGATAGCATCGTAACCAAGGAAGGGAAGGGGGAAAGAGGCAAGGAAATGGAGGAGATAATCCCTACTTTCTCTCTCCTAAAATGAATTTTTAATAAAATGCATATATGCTCCTTTATCCTTGAGTTGAAAGGGTAATTTCGAAACCCCTTTCACTTCTTGCTTGAAAAAATGACCAAAGGAGCTTGGAGCAACAGGAGGATGACCCCCAACCTGTTGGTAAGCTTCTTGACCTTCTTTCACCATGATTTCATGGTGGAAATCGAAAATAAATGATGGATTTCTTTTTTTCTCCATGTAATGTTCTATCCTAGCCACTTCTTTTCATTCAAAAGCTTGAGGAAGAGCTTGGGATAGTTGAGAAAGCTTCTTCCACCATCAAAGACGTGGATCTTGGAGCTTTGAAGCTCAATTGGAGGCGGGTTATATAACTTAAACCCTTAAATGTTGTTATTGCATTCAATTCTCCATTAATTGTTGATCATTTTGTTCTACTTGAAATTCCCTTGATCCATTGATGTAATTACCATGAAAATGGAATTAGATTTTGAATGAAATAAGGTAGATGATGATTACATCATATTAGGCACACATTCCAACAAGTTTCTATTGCAAACGGTTTCAAGATTTTGGTCCAATCGGTTTCACCAAACCGTTTGGAGGTTTGGACCCCAAACCGTTTAGAAGGGTTGACCATTTGGATGAGTTGACCGTTTGAGGTTAGGAACCTAGTACATGTTGGATGATGATCTAATGGATTCAATTGATTAGTTCAATATATGGACCATCCTCCAATTAGAAACCCTAATCGGGTTAAGTGCTGAAATTTCAATTGGTTGATGTAATATGTTGGGTTGATTAACCCAAATGGTCTCAATACCATTTGGAGGTCAACCAAGACCATTTGGAGGTCTAGGGTTGAGTATGATTGAGTATTTGAAGATCCAGAAATATTAAATTGAAATGCAATCAATAGCTAATTTGATTATCGATTCAATGACGCAAACCCTAGTTGATTTTCACAAATTTCAATAAAGGTTTGAGTCAAACGGTCTCAAGACCATTTGGAGGTCATCCAAACGACCTCAAGACCGTTTGAGGTCAGGTCATGTCATGGTTTGATGATGCTCCAATGATTCCAATTGGACTAGTTCCACAATGTCAACCATTGATGGTTCCTCGATTTCAAAACCCTAATTGAAGGTTTCTTGATTATAAACCCTAGTTCAATTGGGTTCAAAACCCTAATTGAAGGTCTAATTGAAGGGTGATTCAATGGTCCAATTGAAGAATAAATCAGTGGTTCAATTGATAGATGGTTTAATGATTGAAATACTGAATTGATAAAGTGATGGAAGACCTTTTTGGTCCATTCGGTTTTGAGAGAGTTTGGACCAAGCGGTCTTAAGATCGTTTGAGTCCAAATAGTCTCAAGACCCTTTGGGATCAAACGGTCTCAAGACCGTTTGAGACCAAACGATATCAAACCATTTGGAGACCCAAGTGGTTTCAAGTATAAATTGTCCATACGGTTTCATTATTGTTTTGCTTAAACGGTTTCAAACCGTTTGGAGCATCAATGGTCAAGAACGTTTGGATGTTTCAATATGATTAAATCAATTGGAAACCTAAGGTGATAAAAGAAAAACTGACCCTATGGTTGTTACTAATTTATCTCAAAGATAATCACTAGGTTTGTGCCTTTAAGATACTAAATGATTGATAATCCTTAGGTTAGTTAACCCTTGAAGCTTCAGTAAGTAATAACTCAGCACACTATGTTTATCATAGATGGATGTACTTGATTGAAGGGTTGATGTAAACCTGATCAAGTTGAAAGGATGATAGAAAGGAATTCTTACATAAGTATTAATCATGTGGTGATTAGGTTATGATCCTTAGTAAAGATATCATGAAACCCTAATCCAGAAGGTTAATGAACCCAAACCCCAATTCAGGGTAACATAATGTAAAACCCCAATTATGGGAATGGAGAGTGAAACCCTATTTGGGATGAATAGTAAATCCTAATTATGGATAGTTGATTAAGAAACCCTAACTTTAGGGTGAAGTGCATGAAACCCTAAAATAGGGTAATGTGATGTAAAACCCTGATGTATTGATATGATGTAGAACTCAAATCCAGGGCAATGCTAGGTGTAACCCTAATCTAGGGTAAGGATGTAACCCTAATAAAGAGTGATGTCATGAGAAACCCTAGTTGAGGGTGATTCCATGAGAAACCCTAATGAAGGGTGATGCCATGTGAAACCCTAATTGAGGGTGATGCCATGTGAAACCCTATGCAATGGTATGATGAGGAGCCCTAATACAGGGTGAAGGTATGTGAAACTCTAGTTTGGAGTTATAATACATGAAACCCTAATCTTAGGCAATATGGTGATAAACCATAACCCTATTTACCGGGTAATGGTATGAGAGAACCCTAATGATAAAATAGTGGGTAATGCCTTATAAAGGTGAAATATCTCAAATGGTTGATTATAGGCAACCTTATAGTAAGAAATGCCTTAACCCGATATGAGTCCATATCATTGAAGATAGTTGGACCATTCTTGTGTGTGACCTATGCACTTCATGGTAAGAGTGATAGGTTAGTGAATGAAAGTATTAAGATGGGAAACACCTTAATCCAAGATAAGTTGATAACTCAAGAAAGTTGGAAGTGATGAGGAAAGTGATACATCAAGATATGATAGGTATCACCTTTAGCATTCCAGGGTTGATATACCTTGATGCACCTCAAATCCAATATACTTGGACAAGAAACACATGAAGTGTGTTATGTAAATTGTTACAATGAAATGTAATGAGTTTGATATACTTTGATAAGCATAGGCTAATATACCTTGAGAATGGGGCTAAGCCAAACTATTGAGTATGATGTAGCCATACCAGGAGAAGGTTGGGAAATGAACTCATACTTGTATTGATAATCATTTAATGATAAATGTTAAGAGTAATAAACATGATTGTATACTCGAGATGTTTAATGGCCTTGTGAGCCATATGGTTAGATGTTGCCTAGTGAGAGGTGACAAGATGTTTAATGGCCTTGTGAGCCATATGGTTAGTTGTTGCCTAGTGAGAGGTGACAAGATGTTTTATGAGCCTTACGAGCCATGAGAATAATTGTGGCATAGTGAGAGGTACCAAGATGATTATAAAAGTTCACTGTAAGAAATGATAATAATAGACATAATAAAAGGAACAATTGTATTTAATAAGGAATATAAACATCTATGAAGGCTAACCTCAGGGTTCAGAGCCTAGAGAAGGATGTGATGATCAATGATGATTTAAAGGCATTTATATTCCATGATCTATGTAATCAGGTTTGGTTAAAGTCCAATACCTGGCAGAGGTATAATGCCTATAATCAGGATTGGTTAGAGTCCAATGCCTGGCAGTGTAATCAGGATTGGTTAGAGTCCAATGCCTGGCAGTGTAATTAGGATTGGTAGTGTCCAATGCCTGGCGGTGTAATCAGGATTGGTTGAAGTCCAATGTCTGGCTGTGAAATCAGGATTGGTTAGAGTCCAATGCCTGGCTGTGTAATCAGGATTGGTTAAAGTCCAATGCCTGGCTGTGAAATCAAGATTGGTTAGAGTCCAATGCCTGGCGGTGTAATCAGGATTGGTTAAAGTCTAATGCCTGGCTGTGAAATTAGGATTGGTTAGAGTCTAATGCCTGACAGTGTAATTAGGATTGGTTAGAGTCCAATGCCTGGCGGTGTAATCAGGATTGGTAGTGTCCAATGTCTGGCGGTGTAATCAGGATTGGTTAAAGTCCAATGCCTGACTGTGAAATCAGGATTGGTTAGAGTTCAATACCTGGCAGAGGCATGAAGCGTGTAATCTGGATTGGTTAAAGTCCAATGCCTGGCTGTGAAATTAGGGTTGGTTAAAGTCCAATGCCTGGCTATGAAATCAGGATTAGTAGTGTCCAATGTCTGGCGGTGTAATCAGGTTTGGAAAAGTCCAATACCTGGCAGAGGCTTAATGCCTGCAATAATGACACAGGATTAGTAATAACCTAATGCCTGTAATGATGACACAGGATTGGTAATAACCCAATGCCTGTAATGATGACACATGATTGTTAATAACCCAATGCCTGTAATGATGACACATGATTGGTAATAACCCAATGCATGTAATGATGATATATGAGTACATGGTAGATGTAATCCCTTATCTGTTTATCAGATTGGCTAAGGCTAGCAGATTGAAATAAGAATGTCTCATGAGTAACATATCAAAATAATGAGTGTCACAAGAGAAGTTTGACATGATAAGTATAGTATGATGGATAAATGATATACATGTTTTTCCTATTCCTTATTAAGAGAATAGATGATCTATTGTTCTATCATAAATAGTTGCAATACTTTAAAAGATGAGAATGCTTTAAACTACTTATCCTCTGCCCAGTTTTATATCATTAAACTGCAATAATAATGTTTTTGGCGGAGAGTTATATCTCTTGTGGGGCAATTACAATTGTCTCACACCCGTTGGATCCGACATTTTTAGGTGGACAAGCACGGAGGAGACTGAGAATATCTTACAGAGGAAGAACATCAGGAGCAGTAGTGACAGCTCAGGTTGAGTGTACTGTCTGTCGTGTCTTGTAGATAGAAGTCCTATGTGTCGTCTCTGTACTCTCAGGTCCTCAGAGTTAGTAGTTAGTATTGTTACATCGATCTGAGTTTTTGGCTTGATGCCTCGAGGTTCTTATACTGTCTGTGTTTAGCTTTTAGCAAGGTAGTGGATATTGTAACTCTCGAGAAGATATGGTACAAGATATGTATTTATGAACCAGGATGTAAATGTAATACATTGGTTCTTGGTAAAAGAGTTTTCCTGTGTATGGATCTCTTTACAAACGGTTTAAATTTTTAGTTATTTTTGTTAATCCACTGTGAATGATACGCTTTTGCATTAGTTAATCTTGTTTTTATGAGTTGGATGCCACAATTTAGTGGTATCAGAGCTCTAGGTTCACTGAGTCTACAGAGACATAAGACTAAGGTATAGAGTATGTTCTAAGTGTACCTAGTGTATCTTATAGTGCCTTCTACTTATGCAGAAGAAGATATATAACTCAAAGATGTCTGGAGGACATGAGGAATATGTTGCTGAGAGCAATGTTATTGCACCAGAAGAAGGTTCCAGGGATCAGGCAAGAGAAGAAATAGTGCCTGAGAACCCCCCTGTTGATGAAGTCATGATGAGAAGCCCAGCTTTTTCTACACTTTTTGGGCAATTCATGACTAAAGTGATGCATATGACAGACCGGATGCCAGCACCGGCACCTAGGGCACCAATTTCCAATGAAGGATATGGGTCTGGTAAGACCTTTGAATGACTACGTCGTGTAGGAGCCATAGAATATGTGTTGATCTCTGGCTCACTGAGTTAGAAAAGGCTTTTAAGATCCTTAGTATCTCAGATGCTGACAAAGTTAATCATGTTGTGTACCTTTTGAAGGGTAGTGTTGGACATTTGTTACACCTCATCATGCTAAATGAGATTACTCAAAACACAAAACATGATTAACTGCCAATTAATCACATAGTCAAAAATGTGAAACAATTAAAAACTGATTCCAACAATGTAAATAAACTCTAGAACATTTATAAAAGGTCCATCATTCCATTCTCATATACTTTAACAAGCATTTGCATATGGGTCCAAAGACCTCAGTCACATCCTTCATACAAAAGATATTTCACATGTACACGCCATATATTTACAAACATTGGCATAATACCAAAATCTAGTGTCGATACAATTATATCATCTAGAAAACACATCCCATACCAGGACCTGGGAGTACAGAGACGACACTAGGACTCTACTACTAACATCTATGACTAACATCTACAACTAGCCAACCTTCTGAATCTATTGATCACCAGGTTGGTTCTCTTCCACAGCACGACCTCGACCTCGTTGCCCGCGACCACCTAAAAAAATGTGGTGACCCACGGGTGAGACCCAGTCCCAGCGAGAGATATAACTCACTCCAACATATATTGATTATAACATTAATTAACAGTAAATACATTGAGCAGTTAGGATATTGAATAAACAATATGAACAGATTGAACAGTTTAAGCATACTAAGCAGTTAAGCAAATAAGTTGTAACATCAAGTAGAATTGTACAATTGTCATAAGTTTGCATCATGTAAGAACTATGTAGTGTAAAGACAAGACCAGGGTTAATCAACCAATGTGATATGTATTAAACCCTAGCAATTATACTACACGGCTAGTATTATATCTTTTATTATTATGCCCTGGGGAGTTTGAGTCGTACCACTCAAAGTCCAACTGACCACGGCGAAGTGCTATTCAGTTCCGTATAAGATCTAGGAGTGCCGGTATCCTAAGATCTCTTCCCCTCGGTCAGTATGAGTAAACTGCAGTGACATACCATTCAAACTGCCAACAGTGACATATAGTCGACTGATAACAACTAGCTCATACTTGGTACAAGTTACGACACTAGAAAATAGGGTATACAAAACCATCTAATCCGAGGTACAACCGCAG
Organism: Alisma plantago-aquatica; assembly: GCA_963693085.1. Lineage (NCBI taxonomy): Eukaryota > Viridiplantae > Streptophyta > Magnoliopsida > Alismatales > Alismataceae > Alisma > Alisma plantago-aquatica. The sequence goes on along the minus strand of OY856412.1, from coordinate 444,034,052 downwards.
TTGTCCTCAATCACATCAAATATTTGAGGCATGACCATAGCCATCCTCCATAACCTGCAATTGTGGATGACAAGTATATATCCTCAACTTGCCACCCCCGCATACTCAACAGTATGCGCTCCGAGTTTCCCTTGGGAAAACTCATTTCACCATCCAGTAAGTTTTGACACTGAAGAGGGCTCTACGGCATAGGGCTCTACATGATTAAGGTTACACTTGATTAATTACTTCCAATTGAATGCATTAAGGCTTAATCATACAAGTGGACATTCAAACCCTAATTCTTTTCTAACAAGAGTATATGTATAACAACTTCAAAAGATATAAAACATTTGAGATATAAATCTTAATCACATTACCACATCTATCATTCATTGCAAATTAACAGACCACACTTATCATCATACTATTGCAAGATACCAATATCTTATCACAAGTTCCAGGGTTTTAACCCTTATTGGAACATGAAGAGGATTTCACCTCAATCATGGCTTCAAACATGCCCAAAGGTCTTTAAGACCATCACATTATTCATAGTAAGGTTATGATTGAAACGACATGATTCATAAACCACGATATAAACTCAGCGGAAGCATTCGATTAACAGCGGAATACGAAAATCATCGGAAATTAAAACTTTTTGAGATAAGATCTTGAAATCATGAAACTCCTTTTATAAGAAACAAGGTAAACATATTACATCTCTGTTAGATCACTTCATGAGTGATTATACACAGCCAGATACAAAATCTCAAGATTTAAAACCCAAAATCTCAGACCAAAAGACTCCAAGGACCTGAGAGTACAGAGATGACATAAGACAAACTATCTACATGACTCAGCAGTCAGTATCTCCACCTGAGATTCACTGCTGCTCCTGGTGCTGCTGCTGCTGATTCTGATCACCTGCAGACTGGTTCCCTCGTCCTTGACGACCACCTAAAAAGTTGAAATCTACGGGGTGAGACAATTTTAAATAATTGTCCCAGCGAGAGTTATAACTCTCCGCCAGAAGCTTTATTATAGCAGTCACAGATCAACATAAGCAATAAAGCTTTAAGGTAATCAACAAAAGATTGTTATCAAGTAGAACAACAACATTTAAGGAATATGAATAACATGTATACTAAGCAGTGTAATCATCAATCATTGTATCTCGTAGTTCAACCTAAGCAGATATGCTACGCGGTTGATTATGTTTTACAAACATTATTATGCCCTGCGGAGATGAGGTATACCGCTCATACTCCAACCGATCACTATTAAGTCGCATCGGTATCATACATAGGTCATCAAAAGAGCTGGATTCTTATGACCTCATCTTCCTCAGTCAGTATGAGGATCAACATGCAGGACATCTAGTGTCTCTACTACTATAGCTTACCAGGGTATTCTGGTACTTCGCTATTAGAGTCACAGTGGCATTCTGTACTCTCTTCGCCATCGAAAGATTTCTTGTTTATCTCTCATCGATGCGGTACAAAAGATTTCCTCAGGAGATTAGTGTTATATCACCCCGGCATAAACACATAGTGAAGGATTGATAGATTAAGATACATCTACATCAATTCCTACACTAGGATGTAAGGGTATTCACATCCATATTCCCCCACATACTCAAAAGTATGTAATCCAGGAGTTCCCTTAGGAAAACATGTTTCACCATCATTTAACTCCTGACAATGATGGATCTATGATCAGGGCTCTACATGGTATGATTATACTTGATTAGTTAGGTACATTTCAGTATTCTTTTTAACATCATACATGTTCTCAAACATTAATCATTAGAACAGCAGCTATGAAAGTAGAATACTAAATGTATCAAGTCTAACTCTCATCAATTATCATTTCTCAATCATCTCATCACAAGTCATCTGACAAGCATGACCTTGATGATACTCATGGCTCTCACAGCCTATCATTCTCATGAGATGACACTTACTAGGCATCAGCATATGTCATTATTCATAAAGCTAATAACATGCTTTCAATGAATATGAAATCATAATCCTTACCTGGATATGATCATCATCATGTATAAGAACCTGCATGGTTAATTCAACTGATAATAGTAAGCAATTCATATCAAAAGTTGTACCGGTTAGGTTCCCTGAATTTCACCAATTAGGGTTTACTATTCACATTACATGTCATCATCCTAGAATTAGGGTTTACTATTCACCTCATGGTGAATTGATCTCATAATATCACCATGTATGAGGAACATCATCATTAAATCCCTCAGATAAGATTAAGATTCACCAATTATCATATTTAGGGTTTCCATGATCTCACATAAGTGGATCATACCTAATCTTACATATTCGAGTACATTGAAGGTATTTTACTTGAGTTTTGAACATAAATGGTACTTTCTCTCTCCTCTCACTAGTAGATGGTGATTACACCACTCTAGATAGGTTGGTTCAAGTCATCCTTGATTAACATAAACCAAATCATCACTATCAAGTGATTAGGGTTTGATTAGAACAAGGTGTCACTCAAATTAACCCCTCAAGGGCATTTTGGTAATTTACCCATTGATCATCATCATGGGTCAATTTATTAGTCACTTAGTCCCTTAATGTCTTAAGTTACCATTAGAGTTTAGATTAGTTCATCATTGAACCATTTACACCTTCAAGTGATTAAGTATACATAAACTTGAAAGTCTCCAATTGGTTTAGGGTTTAACCTTCAACCTTCAACCCATTTAGGTTTTAAACGACCTTGAACTCGTTTAATATCAAACGACCTTGAACCCATTTGAGCCTTAAACGAGTGTGGACCCACTTGACCTTAAACGGGTGTGAACCCATTTGACCTTAAACGGGTGTGAACCCGTTTGACCTTAAACGAGTGTGAACCCATTTGGCCTTAAACGAGTGTGAACCCCTTTGGGCCTAAACGAGTGTCAACTTGTTTGAGCCTAAACGAGTATCAACCTTTTTGAGCCTAAACGAGTGTCAACCTGTTTGAGCCTAAACGAGTGTCAACCTGTTTGAGCCTAAATGAGTGTCAACCTGTTTGAGCCTAAACGAGTGTGAATCCACATGGGTTCAAACCGCATGAACATAAAAGGTGACACAAGGTTATGTTTGAATAGGATTTCCTATGTTGAAGCCTTCAATTGGCCAAAGCCATGTTAACCACTTACAATTTGAGTCAATTAGGATTAGCCTTAACTAATTGGACACCAATTTGACCCTCAATTGAAAGCCAATTAGGGTTAAGTCTATCTCAATTAGGGTTTCAATCGGTTAATCATCAATGTTCAACAATGTGAATCAAATCAAGGTTGAACCTATCAATTGATTTCCAATTGGGCCCAAACTTGACCCAAACGGTCTTGAGATCGTTTGGGTGACCTCAAAATGGTCTTGAAACCGTTTGCCCAAAGTTTGACCAAAAATCAAGTCGGTTGGATAAGGGTTGAACCCTAAATAGATCTAAAATCAGCATTTTTATCAATTCATCAACCTATTGAAATTGGACCCTCAAACCATCAAATTTCCTTAACCCTAGACCTCCAAACGGTCTTGGGGTATCACTAAACGAGTGTGAGACCTTTTGGATGAACCCCCAAACAGTTTTGAACCCGTTTTGGTCCTTCAACCCAAAACTCAACAAGATCTATACTTGAAATCAGCAATTTCAACCCGATTAGGGTTAGGGTGTTGAAGTGCCTTCAACTCTCAATTGGTTAGGAATTAGTTTATAATTCTTTGTAGAAATGAAATTCAATATATTATCAACATACCCTCAAATGGTCGTCCCTTGGTAAACCCTATCAAATGGTCTTGAGACTGTTTTGATCCAAACGATCTTGCAAGATCGTTTGAGATCAAACAGGTTGAACCTGTTTGACCTTAAACGGTTTGCAACCGTTTGGACCAAAAGGGTCCAAGGTAGTTTGATAAAGTTACCTAGGAATCCACTCCCATCATCCTCAACCTCTGTTCAGGTCGGTTACACCACCGTTTTGCTTGCAAAAGTGCAAGGAAGAAGGGAGGTAGAAGAAGAACTAAGCACTAAAAGTAAGAACAAAGATATGCATAATAAAGCTAGGAGTTTAGAGTTATAAAAACCCACCTTAAACATGGTTCCTAGAGCTCCAAGCTTCCAAGCTTCAAACCTTTAATGGAGTCTTGAGCTCCACAGGTCATCCAAGGTTGTTTCTTCAAGGAAAAGATGGGAATGGTCGGCTAAAACAAAGACTCTAAGTGAGTTAACCATAGAACCAACCTTTTAAGAAGAATTCCTCCATGAATTCGAGCTTGAAGATGGTTCCTACTCACCTTAGCACTAGTTGGTCATCTCCCTGAGGTCCAGAGCTCTGCCTTGGCCGTTTTGAGAAAGATGAGAAATGAAGAGGATAAAGGATACGTTCACTTGGTTTGCAAGGGTGAAGGCTTATATACTTCAGGCTATTTTCCACCATAAGGACCTCTAAATCATGGAATTCTCATCTAAGTCCCTCCTTGTTTCTAAGGCACGCCCAAGATATGAAACTTATATAAATCTCATCAAAACTCTAGATCTAAGGGTAAAGAAAACCAACTTTCAACTAGAGTTCATATATGACAAGTCTCCATCCTCATACTTAGTGAATTTTATGCACAAAGATCATTTTTCTTATCTGATCACTCATTCATGTGTCCCTTTCATCATTTTTACTCTAAATGATTTCAAGAGTCATAAAAGATGTTCTAGATGGTGTATTTTATAAGTTGCACCCCACATTTGGGTAAATTGCACTTTAATCCAAATTAGGGTTTTTAAGCATAAAGATCATTCCACAAGTTGCATCTTGATGCCCAAGCTTGGGAAATCCATCTTACCTCATCATATCCACTCATATGATATCTCATCATCAGAGGAACATCTTAACTTGTGAAATTTGCAAGTTAAACCCCTTAACTGGATAATTTGCACATAGGTCCATGTATTACCACACAATACTACAATCATTGTTTAAAAGGGACAGAAATGAAAATGTATGTTCCTTAGGAACTTAATTACATGCCAAAAGATAATCACAAGAGTTTAATTACATATTTAGGCAAAACACCTAGGGTTTGTTTACAAATTATCCACCCCTTACAAGGATTTCGTCCCCGAAATCGATAAAACGTATTAAGAGAAAAGAGCAGGGTATTTCCTTCTCATCTCATCCTCTAGTTCCCAAGTGGCTTCTTCAACACCACGGTGGTTCCAGAGGACTTTCACAAGGCTTATATCTTTCTTCTTTAGCTTTTTAATTCTATTATCAAGGATTGACACTGGTCCTTCCTCATAAGTTATATCTTCATTCAATTCTACTTCTATAGGTTGTAGAACTGACTCGGTATCAGGATGACATTTCCTTAACATAGAAATGTGAAACACAGGGTGTAACCTCTGCAACTCAGGTGGTAACTCTAGTCTATAGGCTACCTTTCCAACCCGTTCAATGATTGGATAAGGCCCCATAAATCTAGGAGCTAACTTTCCTTTCCTTCCAAAGCGAAGGACTCCTCTCCAAGGAGAGACCTTGAGATACACTCTGTCTCCAACCTGGAATTCTAACGGTCTACGACGCTTATCAGCATAAGATTTCTGCCTATCCTGTGCAGTCTTAATCTGTTGTTGTATCACTTTAATCTTCTCTGTGGTCTGCTGCATAAGATCAGGACCTAACAACTGATTCTCACCAGTCTCATACCAACACAAGGGTGATCTACAACGTCTACCATACAAAGCTTCATAAGGTGCCATATCAATACTATGCTTATAGCTATTGTTATAGGCAAACTCTATTATGCTTAGGTGTAGATCCCAACTCCCGGTAAACTGGAGAACACATGCTCTCAACAGGTCTTCCAAGGTCTGTATAGTCCTTTCCGACTGTCCATCCGTCTGTGGATGAAAGGCTGTACTAAACCTTAACTTGGTGCCTAAGGCTCTATGCAACTGCTCCCAAAAATGACTTGTAAATTGGGGACCTCTGTCAGAAACTATAGTGACACGAACTCCGTGCAAACGCACTATCTCTTGAACATACAACTATGATAACCTCTCAGCAGAATAGGTTGTTTTGACAGGTAAAAAATGTGCTATCTTTGTCAACCTATCAACTATTACCCAGATGGAATCATATCCTTTGTTTGTCCTGGGTAGGCCAACAACAAAGTCCATGGTCACATGGTCCCACTTCCACTGTGGTATGGGTAAAGGTTACATTATCCCTGCAGGCTTCTGGTGTTCAGCTTTAACTTGTTGACACACAGGACACCTCATCACAAACTCTGCAACATCCTTCTTCATCCCGGGCCACCAATACATATCCTTCAAGTTCCGATACATCTTGGTGCTTCCTAGATGCATAGCATACATTGAAGAATGAGCTTCTTCCAGGACTAATTTCCTCAAGTTTTCTTTATCTAGCACTATCATCCTCCCATGATAACATGGTACTTGATCATCTGAGTCATGGAAACCATCTCGCTTCTCATCACCATACTCTGACCTAATCTGCTGAACTGCAGTATCAACCTATTGTGCCTCTTTGATCTGCTCTCTAAGGGTAGGTTTGATATGCATCTCAGCCAACAACCCGGCTAACAATGACACCTTCAACTGTACATTGTCTTGCCTTAAAGAGATAAGCATATCTCTCTTAGAGCATACTAAAGAGTTTAGTTGTGCTCTATCCATGGTTGATGTTGCTGATTTCCTACTCAAGGCATCTGCAACCACATTGGCCTTCCATGGATGGTAATCAATTGTACGATCGTAGTCCTTGATTAACTCCATCCAACGACGTTGTCTCATGTTAAGTTCATGCTGAGAAAAGATATATTTAAGGTTCTTGTGATATGTGAAAATCTGGAATGTCTCTCCGTAGAGATAATGTCTCCAGATCTTCAAGGCATGAACCACAGCAGCTAACTCCAGATCGTGTGTTGGATAATTCTCTTCGTGTTTCTTAAGCTGTCGGGAAGCAAAAGAAATCACTTGCTTATACTGCATCAACACGCATCCGAGTCCATTCTTGGAGGCATCACAGAAAACTATGTATCCTTTGCCTTGCTCAGGTAGCACAAGTACATGTGCACTTGTCAACCTCTCCTTTAGTAGCTGAAAAGATTGTTGGCACTTATCGCTCTAGTCAAAAGGAACTTCTTTTCGGGTAAACTTAGTCAAGGGTAAGGCTATGGAACTAAAGTTCTTAATGAACCTTCGATAATAGCCGGCCAACCCCAAGAAACTACGAATTTCTGTCGGCGTCTTCGGTTGTTCCCACTGTAGAACAGATTCTACCTTTTTAGGGTCAACACGAATACCCGAAGAAGATACCACATGTCCAAGGAAAGATACTTCTGGTAGCCAAAACTCACACTTGCTAAACTTAGCATATAGATAGTGTTCTCTTAGCAAAGTTAGAGCTTGACGAAGATGTTGTTCATGCTGCTGAGCATCTCTACTATAGATCAGAATGTCATCTATAAAGATGATAACACACTGATTGAAGAAAGGTCGGAAAATTCTATTCATGAGTTCCATAAATGCAGCTGGTGCATTAGTTAGTCCAAACGACATAACTGTGAACTCATAGTGACCATACCTTGTTCTGAAAGCAGACTTGGGTATGTCACTGTCCTTAATACGAAGTTGATGATATCCATACCTCAAATCTATCTTTGAGAAGACGGTTGCACCACACAACTGGTCAAAGAGATCATCAATCCTCAGTAAAGGGTATTTATTCTTTATCGTTACTTTGTTTAATTTTCTATAATCAATGCACAACCGCATTGACCCGTCTTTCTTTTTAACAAACAAAACCGGAGCACCCCAGGGTGAAGTGCTCGGTCAGATGAAACCCTTCTCAAGCAACTCTTGAAGCTGCTTCTTGAGTTCTGCCATCTCAGCAGGCGCCATCCTATACGATGTCTGGGCTATAGGTTGGGTATCTGGGATCAAATTGATTTCAAAATCAATTTCCCGAGGCGGTGGCACACCTGGAAGTTCTTCAGGAAACACGTCTTCGAATTCCCTGACTATAGGAACTTCAACAGGGTTAGGACTCTCCATGGTAGTATCTACCACATGGGCCAAGAATGCATAAAATCCTTGCCTCAGTCTCTCAAACTGAGAGATCTTCTCGTCCAGAAAGGTCTTTGGAAAATATCTGTGGACAAATTCCCGACGAAAGTCTTCCCACAAGATCTCTATTCCAGGCCTCTTCTTCTCTTCCATGGTCCACCAGTGACCATCACTACCTTTGAGAAGATAGACAGCATGTCTAACCTTCTCACCTTCGGGGATGTTAAGGATTCTGAAAGCTTTCTCCAACTCAGTTAACCACAGATCGGCATCTGCAGGGTCAGCTGTTCCAAAGTATTCGGTTGCTCTGACACGACGAAGTCGCTCGAACGTCTTACCGATACCTTGTCCTCCAGGCTGGGCAGGTGCCCTAGGTGCAGGCATGGGCATCCTGTCGGTGATGTGTGTCATGGCAGTCATAAACTGCCTGAACATGGTTTGAACATCTGGGTTTCCCATGTCAGATGGGTCAAACTGAGGTGGCTCTCTGGGTGGCTCAGGTACAAGTTGTTCTATCTCCGGGTTCCTTGCACCTCCTTGGGGTGTAGCGATACTACTTTCTGCTACGTACTCCTCATGGGGTTCAGACATCCTTAATTATCTTCTTCTCCTGAGGAGTAGAAGACTCTATTAGATGTAAAAGAAACACTAAGGATAGACTCGACATCCTAAGTCCTATGTCTCTGTAGACTCAGCGAACCTAGAGCTCTGATACACTCTGAAACGACACGATTCATAAACCACGATATAAACTCAGCGGAAGCATTCGATTAACAGCAGAATACGAAAATCATCGGAAATTAAAACTTTTTGAGATAAGATCTTGAAACCATGAAACTCCTTTTATAAGAAACAAGGTAAACAGATTACATCTCTGTTAGATCACTTCATGCGTGATTATACACAGCCAGATACAAAATCTCAAGATTTAAAACCCAAAATCTCAGACCAAAAGACTCCAAGGACCTGAGAGTACAGAGACGACATAAGACAAACTATCTACATGACTCAGCAGTCAGTATCTCCACCTGAGATTCACTGCTGCTCCTGGTGCTGCTGCTGCTGATTCTGATCACCTGCAGACTGGTTCCCTCATCCTTGACGACCACCTAAAAAGTTGAAATCTACGGGGTGAGATAATTTTAAATAATTGTCCCAGCGAGAGTTATAACTCTCTGCCAGAAGCTTTATTATAGCAGTCACAAATCAACATAAGCAATAAAGCTTTAAGGTAATCAACAGTAGATTGTTATCAAGTAGAACAACAACATTTAAGGAATATGAAGAACATGTATACTAAGCAGTGTAATCATCAATCATTGTATCTCGTAGTTCAACCTAAGCAGATATGCTACGCGGTTGATTATGTTTTACAAACATTATTATGCCCTACGGAGATGAGGTATACCGCTCATACTCCAACCGATCACTATTAAGTCGCATCGATATCATACATAGGTCATCAAAAGAGCCGGATTCTTATGACCTCATCTTCCTCAGTCAGTATGAGGATCAACATGCAGGACATCTAGTGTCTCTTCTACTATAGCTTACCAGGGTATTCTGGTACTTCGCTATTAGAGTCACAGTGGCATTCTGTACTCTCTTCGCCATCGAAAGATTTCTTGTTTATCTCTCATCGATGCGGTACAAAAGATTTCCTCGGGAGATTAGTGTTACATCACCCCGGCATAAACACATAGTGAAGGATTGATAGATTAAGATACATCTACATCAATTCCTATACTAGGATGTAAGGGTATTCACATCCATATTCCCCCACATACTCAAAAGTATGTGATCCAGGAGTTCCCTTAGGAAAACATGTTTCACCATCATTTAACTCCTGACAATGATGGATCTATGATCAGGGCTCTACATGGTATGATTATACTTGATTAGTTAGGTACATTTCCGTATTCTTTTTAACATCATACATGTTCTCAAACATTAGTCATTAGAACAACAGCTATGAAAGTAGAATACTAAATGTATCAAGTCTAACTCTCATCAATTATCATTTCTCAATCATCTCATCACAAGTCATCTGACAAGCATGACCTTGATGATACTCATGGCTCTCACAGCCTATCATTCTCATGAGATGCCACTTACTAGGCATCAGCATATGTCATTATTCATAAAGCTAATAACATGCATTCAATGAATATGAAATCATAATCCTTACCTGGATATGATCATCATTATGTATAAGAACCTGCATGGTTAATTCAACTGATAATAGTAAGCAATTCATATCAAAACTTGTACCGGTTAGGTTCCCTGATTTTCACCAATTAGGGTTTACTATTCACATTACATGTCATCATCCTAGAATTAGGGTTTACTATTCACCTCATGGTGAATTGATCTCATAATATCACCATGTATGAGGAACATCATCATTAAAGCCCTCAGATAAGATTAAGATTCACCAATTATCATATTTAGGGTTTCCATGATCTCACATAAGTGGATCATACCTAATCTTGCATATTCGAGTACATTGAAGGTATTTTACTTGAGTTTTGAACATAAACGGTACTTTCTCTCTCCTCTCACTAGTAGATGGTGATTACACCACTCTAGATAGGTTGGGTCAAGTCATCCTTGATTAACATAAACCAAATCATCACTATCAAGTGATTAGGGTTTGATTAGAACAAGGTATCACTCAAATTAACCTCTCAAGGGCATTTTGGTAATTTACCCATTGATCATCATCATGGGTCAATTCATTAGTCACTTAGTCCCTTAATGTCTTAAGTTACCATTAGAGTTTATATTAGTTCATCATTGAACCATTTACACCTTCAAGTGATTAAGTATACATAAACTTGAAAGTCTCCAATTGGTTTAGGGTTTAACCTTCAACCTTCAACCCATTTAGGTTTTAAACGACCTTGAACTCATTTAATCTCAAACGACCTTGAACCCATTTTAGCCTTAAATGAGTGTGGACCCACTTGACCTTAAACGGGTGTGAACCCATTTGACCTTAAACGGGTGTGAACCCGTTTGACCTTAAACGAGTGTGAACCCATTTGGCCTTAAACGAGTGTGAACCCGTTTGGGCCTAAACGAGTGTCAACTTGTTTGAGCCTAAACAAGTATCAACCTGTTCGAGCCTAAATGAGTGTCAACCTGTTTGAGCCTAAACGAGTGTCAACCTGTTTGAGCCTAAACGAGTGTGAATCCACATGGGTTCAAACCGCATGAACATAAAAGGTGACACAAGGTTATGTTTGAATAGGATTTCCTATGTTGAAGCCTTCAATTGGCCAAAGCCATGTTAACCACTTACAAGTTGAGTCAATTAGGATTATAATTATCTAATTGGACACCAATTTGACCCTCAATTGAAAGCCAATTAGGGTTAAGTCTATCTCAATTAGGGTTTCAATCGGTTAATCATCAATGTTCAACAATGTGAATCAAATCAAGGTTGAACCTATCAATTGACTTCCAATTGGGACCAAACTTGTCCCAAGTGGTCTTGAGATCGTTTGGGTGACCTCAAAACGGTATTGAAACCGTTTTCCCAAAGTTTGACCAAAAACCAAGTCGGTTGGATAAGGGTTGAACCCTAAATAGATCTAAAATCAGCATTTTTATCAATTCTTCAACCTATTGAAATTGGACCCTCAAACCATCAAATTTCCTTAACCCTAGACCTCCAAACGGTCTTGGGGTGTCACTAAACGAGTGTGAGACCATTTGGATGAACCCCCAAATGGTTTTGAACCCGTTTGGGTCCTTCAACCCAAAACTCAACAAGATCTATACTTGAAATCAGCAATTTCAACCCGATTAGGGTTAGGGTGTTGAAGCGCCTTCAACTCTCAATTGGTTAGGAATTAGTTTATACTTCTTTGTAGAAATGAAACTCAATATATTATCAACAGACCCTCAAATGGTCGTCCCTTGGTCAACCCTATCAAATGGTCTTGAGACCGTTTTGATCCAAACGATCTTGCAAGATCGTTTGAGATCAAACGGGTTGAACCCGTTTGACCTTAAACGGTTTGCAACCGTTTGGACCAAAAGGGTCCAAGGTCGTTTGATAAAGTTACCTAGGAATCCACATCCATCATCCTCAACCTCTGTTCAGGTCGGTTACACCACCATTTTGCTTGCAAAAGTGCAAGGAAGAAGGGAGGTAGAAGAAGAACTAAGCACTAAAAGTAAGAACAAAGCTATGCATAATAAAGCTAGGAGTTTAGAGTTATAAAAACCCACCTTAAATGTGGTTTATAGAGCTCCAAGATTCCAAGCTTCATGCCTTTAATGGCGTCTTGAGCTCCACAGGTCATCCAAGGTTGTTTCTTCAAGGAAAAGATGGGAATGGTCGGCTAAAACAAAGAATCTAAGTAGTTAACCATAGAACCAACCTTTTAAGAAGAATTCCTCCATGAATTCGAGCTTGAAGATGGTTCCTACTCACCTTAGCACTATTTGGTCGTCTCCCTGAGGTCCAGAGCTCTGCCTTGGCCATTTTGAGAAAGATGAGAAATGAAGAGGATAAATGATACGTTCACTTGGTTTGCAAGGGTGAAGGCTTATATACTTCAGGCTATTTTCCACCATAAGGACCTCTAAATCATGGAATTCTCATCTAAGTCCCTCCTTGTTTCTAAGGCACACCCAAGCTATGAAACTTATGTAAATATAATCAAAACTCTAGATCTAATGGTAAAGAAAACCAACTCTCAACTAGAGTTCATATATGACAAGTCTCCATCCTCATATTTAATGAATTTTATGCACAAAGATCATTTTCTTATGTGATCACTCGTTCATGTGTCCCTTTCATCATTTTTACTCTAAATGATGTCAAGAGTCATAAAAGATGTTCTGGATGGTGTATTTTATAAGTTGCACCCCACATTTGGGTAAATTGCACTTTAATCCAAATTAGGGTTTTTAAGCATAAAGATCATTCCACAAGCTGCATCTTGATGCCCAAGCTTGGGTAATCCATCTTACCTCATCATATCCACTCATATGATATCTCATCATCAGAGGAACATCTTAACTTGTGAAATTTGCAAGTTAAACCCCTTAACTGGATAATTTGCACATAGGTCCCTGTATTACCACACAATACTACAATCATTGTTTAAAAGGGACAGAAATGAAAATGTATGTTCCTTAGGAACTTAATTACATGCCAAAAGATAATCACAAGAGTTTAATTACATATTTAGGCAAAACACCTAGGGTTTGTTTATAATGATCATCATTCCATGCCTTAAACAAGGCTCAAAAGATCATTAGCACATGTATGTCCATATATTTTAACATGGCAAGGCACTATGATATTCAATTAATACTACATTGTGGTTTCAACATAAGAAGAATGTAATTCATTATCACATTAATCATTCAAATGGTCTGATTATAACCAATCAACATCATATAATTACATCAAAGTTAGGTATAATAGGCCAGATCACATGGGAGTTATGCATCCACTCATTACATTGGTTTATCAAATATAACTATATAATGGCAAAGGTAAGACTACCAATTAATGGTATTGAACCATTGAATTATCTTAACTATGACCCACATATAATAACATGTGATTTATTCTAATCCATTGGATGTTAAAGCATCCAATATTATTCATTGGATCAGGTTCATTGTTCAAGGTTACCAATTGAAGTATAGGTCTAACCATTAGATCAATTGAACTAAGGAACCATTGGTTCAAGGTATAGTCAAATCTACAATTACATTATTAATTCATCATATATGGTAATGACCTGATCCACCATTAATTGTGATCATTAGGTCACCATTGGTTGCTAGATCAGTAATACATTCAGTTAACATCATCAAATAATAAGCCAATATCATCATCGATTAATAACATCATTAGAATACTTAGTGGATGATAATTAAATGTCTAATTGAGTCAAAACCTGACCTAAGGTGGCAACCATAGGTTGTCATCATAAATTGGACACTCTTGATCACGAACATCAGTTGCCAAGATAGCAACATTATTGGTTGTTGAATGGTATGACAATCAATTATGTGATAGGGAAGGAAATAGCTTGTAAACCCTAATTTGAACCATCATTTGTTTTGTACATAGCACCATAGGTTGTTGCTATAAACCTGTCCCAGATCATGTTACACCTTATAAAGGATGTACACATGTTTACAGGTTCATATAGAACTGGAATAAAATAGGAAACACCACAAAATTCGTAATTCTAAACAAGCATGATTTCTCTATGCTTAGATCATCACATTCAAGCATAATCATGAACCAACAAGCTTCTAGTAAGCAATATAAGTGAAGAATGTTATATAACTCGCCTCTATAGAGTAGGTCAGATATCCAACAGCAAAAATCTCGAGAAAATAGGACAAGGAAACCTTGGATTCAGATCTGAACTTGGCTAACTATGCAATTCTCTCCACAAACAAGCAGAACCCTAGAAAAGAAACAAGAAGGAAGGAGTTTTAAGTTCTAGGGGAACTTTCACCATGGAAAACCATGGTTCTGACATGGATAGATGTAGGAGGAAGAGGAACAAAGAATTATACGGAGGAAGTAAGGATAAACTTACACTTTTAGGTCAATATCACTAGGGGGAAGCTTCATACACCCAAAAAGAGAATCAATTTCAACCCTAGCTAGAATTTGTTTCCAAGAGGATCCCCACCTTCTTCTTCCTTGGGCAGAAAAAATCGCAACTGAATAGAGGGAGTACGAATCTGGGAGAAGGAGAGAGATAATGGAGAGGAAATGGCTCGTTTGGGGGCTTTTGGATAAGTATATGACACTTTAATATTAAGAAAAAGAAAAAGTTGCAATTCTAGTATATATCCAAGTGTCCATGGCTTTAAATTATTAAAAATACATAAGCACACACACAAGCATCTCTCCCACCGTCCCTCTAGACCTGATTGGCTTTCCTTTGGCGAAATTCCCAGCCAATCACATAATTCCTTAGTTGATAGCTACTAAAGGTAGCTCATCCATGAAGGGAAAAACCCTAAAATACCCTTGATAAAAACACCTTCAAACCATGGATCAACTAGGAGCCACATGGCTCAAAAATATCAAGAATGATAATATAACAACTAAGGAACATAATTGATGTGAAAAATTGCAAAGAAAACCCCTCAATTGGGTAAATTGCATAAAAGTCCAAAATGTACAAAAAATTGCATAACTTGCTCAAACAGTGTCCAAATTGGACCAAATTTGAAACTTAAGCTTGTCTTATGATTTCAAAATATATCAAAAGGTTATATTAGGGTTCTAAGCATTCAATTATGGTAATTAAGATCATTCAACTCATTAAATAAGTTTAAGGGCCTTACAACTATAAACCCCTAACAAGGATTTCGCCCCGAAATCCTATGCAAAAAGAGATGGGTATTTTCTACGCATCTCATTATCTAGTTACCATGTGGCTTCCTCTATGCCATGATGGTTCCACAAAACTTTCACTTATATCTTTTCTCTTCAACTTTTTCACCCTTCTATCCATGATCAACACAGGACCCTCAACATAGGAGACATCCTCATCTAACTCAACCTCTACTGGTTGGATTGTCTGATCAGTATCTAGATGGCATTTCCTGAACATAGAGATGTGAAAGACATTATGCAATCTATGTAGCTCTGGTGGTAGCTCCAACTTATATGCTACCTTTCCAACACGAGCTAGGATAGGGTATGGTCCCATAAATCTAGGAGCCAACTTACCCTTCTTTCAAAACCTCAACACCCCTTTCCATGGAGAAACCTTAAGATATATTGTATCTCCCACTTGGAACTCAAGTGGTCTGCGTCGGTTGTCTGCATAAGATTTCTTCCTGTCCTGGGCTGCTTTCAACTATTGTTGTATCACTTTAATCTTTTTTGTAGTCTTCTGTACTAGCTCAGGACCCAAAAGTTGATATTCACTTGTCTCATACCAACAAAGAGGAGACCGACATCGTCTCCCATACAAAGCCTCATAAGGAGCCATATCTATGCTTCTTTGATAGCTATTGTTGTGCGCAAACTCTATCAGAGTTAGATGTACATCCCAACTACCAAGAAATTGCAGCACACATGCCCTCAAGAGATCCTCTAAAGTCTGAATAGTCCTTTCAGACTGGCCATCAGTCTACGGATGAAAAGTTGTGCTGAATCTCAGTTGTGTTCCCATTGCTGAATGAAGACGCTCCCAAAAATGACTTGTAATCTGTGGACCTCTGTCAGAAACTATAGTCACTGGAATGCCATGCAAACAGACTATCTCATCAACATATATTTGTGCCAATTTCGCTGTTGTAAATGTCGTCTTAACTGGCAGAAAATGAGTTGACTTAGTCAATCTGTCTACTATCACCCATATGGAATCATGACCCTTGGCTATCCTAGGAAGACCAACCACAAAGTCCATAGTAATGTGATCCCATTTCCACTTTGGTATTGGCAAGGGTTGTAATGTCCCTGCAGGCTTCTGGTGCTCAACCTTCACCTGCTGACAAACTGGACATTTGGCAATGAACTCTGCCACATCACGCTTTAGACTTGGCCACCAATACATGTCCTTCACATTTTGGTACATCTTGGTACTTCCAGGATGCATTGCATACATAGAGGAGTGAGCCTCCTCAAGTACCATCTTCCTCAACCCATCAACATCAGGAATTACTATCCTATTATGGTAACTAACTATACCATCATCTGCCTCGTGAAAGCCATCATACTTTTCACTGCCAATCCCTGATTGGATATTCTGTATCATAGTGTCATTTTTTTGTGCATCATGAATCTGTTGTCTTAAGATAGGTTTCACTTGTAACTGTGCCAACAATCCTTCCAGCAAGGAAACTTCTAGTTGTACATTCATCTGGCGAAGAGACACTAGCATATCTCTCTTATGGCACATTAAGGAATTTAATTGTGCATTATCTACCATTGATGTTGAAGACGAATTTCTACTCAATGCATCAGCTACCACATTAGATTTCCCTAGATGGTAGTCTATTGTGCAATCATAATCCTTAATCAGCTCCATCCATCTCCTCTGCCTCATATTCAACTCCTATTTTGAGAAAATATACTGTAGATTCTTGTGATCAGTGAAGATCTGACACTTTTCTCCATAAAGATAGTGTCTCCAGATCTTTAAGGCATGGACCACTACTGCAAGCTCCAGATCATGTGTTGGGTAATTCTCCTCATATTTCTCAAGCTGCCGCGAAGCAAAATAAATCACATTTTTATCCTGTATCAACACACATCCCAACCCATTCTTTGAAGCATCACAAAAGACAATATAGCCTTTTCCTTGCTCTGGCGGTACTAACACCGGTGCACTAGTCAACTTTTCTTTCAAAAGCTGGAAGGAACATTGACACTTGTCATTCCAAGCAAAAGGAACATCCTTCCTGGTTAACCTAGTTAGGGGTAACGCTATAGAACTGAAGTCTTTGATAAACCTCCTGTAGTAACCTGCCACACCTAGGAAACTATGGATCTCTGTCGGTGTCTTTAGTTGTTCCCATTCTAGTACAGATTCCACTTTCTTGGGATCAACACAAATGCCTTTTGTAGATATAACATGGACCAGAAAAGACACTTTAGATAACCAGAATTCACACTTGCTAAACTTAGCATATAGTTGATGTTGCCTCAACAATGTCAGTGCCTGGCGAAGGTGTTGCTCATGTTGTTGACTATCCTTGGAGTATATGAGGATATCATCTATGAACACAACCACACACGGATCAAGATAAGGTCTAAATACCCTATTCATCAGATCCATAAAAGCTACAGGTGCATTGGTTAGCCCAAACAGCATAACCACAAACTCATAATGACCATACCTAGTCCTAAATGCTGACTTGGGTATGTCATCAGCCTTAATTCTCAACTGATGGTAACTTGACCTCAGGTCTATCTTTGAAAACACAGTGGCACCTCTCAACTGATCAAAAATATCATCAATCCTCGGCAAAGGATACTTATTCTTTATTGTCACCTTGTTCAACTGTCTATAGTCTATACACAACCTCATTGACCCATCCTTCTTTTTAACAAACAACACAGGAGCACCCCAAGGGGAAGTGCTCGGCCTAATAAAACCCTTCTCTAATAGTTCTTATAACTATTTCTTTAACTCCTGCATCTCTGCTGGTACCATCCTATATGCTGACTGTGCTATGGGTTGTGTTCCAGGAACAAGATTGATCTCAAACTCAATCTCTCTAGGAGGGGGAATGCTAGGAAATTCCTCAGGAAAGACATCCTCAAATTCTTGCACCACTGGAATCTCCTAGATACTAGGACCTACCGCCTTGGTATCCACAACATGAGCTAAGAAAGCCTCACATCCTTGTCTCATCAATCGTTCAGCTGTAATGACTGACATCAAACATGTAGGAAGAATCTTCCTATCACCCTGAAAAATCCACTGTACATCTCCATCATGGAACGTCGCCACCTTAGTACTACAGTCCAAGACTACCTTGTATTTTTCCAAGGTATCCATTCCTAGGATTACATCAAAACCATGCATGTCAAGTGGCAGAAGATCCACTTGAATGTTGTGTCCAGAAAAAGAAAGAACACAAGAAAGGCACACTTCCCGCAACTCAGCAGAATCAACCGAAGGAGTCTCCAGTCGCAGGCTATTCGATCTAAGACTAACAGGTAGATAACAACTATCTATCACCTCTCTGGTGATAAAAGAGTGTGTTGCACCCGAGTCTAGTAATACAGATACAAAACAAGAAGCAGACATATCAGAATGAAATAACTCCATCTAACCTGTCACAACTCGAGGATTGACCACTGCTTCTGGCTGGGTCATGGCATAGAACCTTGTTTTCGCCTGCTGTCGTCCACGTCCTCTACTTGCTTGTCCAGAGGATCCTTCATGGGATGCCTGACCACGTCCTCTGCCACTGCCACTACTAAACTGTCATTGTTGTGGACCTTGTTGACTTTGCCTTGGTTGTTGAGTCACCTCCTCATATTCCATAGGGCAATAAGGTCTTGTATGCCCCACTTTCCCACACTTGTAACATGTTCTAGTGCCCTGATATAGCCTAAACGGCCCTGTCACTGAAACTGATGAGGTACCGCGGGCTCCAATCGGTGGAAAATTGTGACCTCTACCCTAACTCGGGGTCCACTGTGATGGTGCATGTTATCTTGGTTCAGTGAAGGTTGACCTTGGTTGTGACAGCGGTGGGAAAAACATTGGCTTCTTAAAACCTCCATATGATTGTCCTTGGAACTGCATAGGTCGCTTCTTAGCATTAGCTTCACGCTTCTCTATGGCAGACCTCTCAATCCTCCTGACAGATTCCACAAAGGTGGAAAACCTTTCCCTGTTCTCCAAGGCTGATGTTGTAGTAGTCAACTCTGTACTCAGACCCTTCTCAAATCTTTGGATCCTTTCCTTGTCTGTTGCTGCCATGTGCGGGAAGAACCTCAGAAGTTCCATAAACTTTGATTCATACTCATTGATAGTCATAGCTCCCTGACAAATCTTCTCAAACTGAGAGATTTTCTCATCTAGGTAGGTCTCTGGAAAATATCGACTAACAAATTCCCTTCGAAACTCCTCCCATCCTATCACAACTCCTGGCCTTTTCTCCTCTTCTATGGCCCACCAGTGGCCAGCACTACCCTTCAACAAGTATACTGCATGCTTAACTTTGTCTTCTTCTGTGATGTTTAGGATTTTGAACGCCTTTTCTAGCTCAGTCAACCACATGTCAGCGTCTGCTGGATCAGAAGTACCGGCATATTCAATTGCCCCAACACGTCTAAGATGTTCAAATGTCTTCCCAACACCTTGGGACTCCACATTAGAGGCGACTTCCCTAGCTTGAGGTGCTCGTGCTCTGTCAGCAATATGTGTGATTGTGGCCATCATCTGTCTAAACATAGACTGGAACTCAGGATTGGCCATCATTTTCGGGTCTAGATGAGGCATTGTGGGCTGCTATGGCCCTACTTCTGGCACTCTCTCATCGCGTGCCTGCCTCCCTACACCTCCTCCTGGTGCAACATAGCTACTCTCAACGTGTTCTTCATGTCCTCCAGACATATCTACATAAGCATAAACCATGATCAGATATGTTGGATACATAAGAACAAACTCAAACTTAAGTCCTATGTCCATGTAGACTCGGTAAACCTAGAGCTCTGATACCAACTTAACTGTGACACCTCGTCACGCTAAACGAGATTACTCAAAACACAAAACACTATCAACTGCTAATTAATCACATAGTAAAAAATGTGAAACAATTAAAAATGGATTCCAACAATGTAAATAAACTCTAGAACATTTATAAAAGGTCCATCATTCCATTCTCATATACTTTAACAAGCATTTGCATATGGGTCCAAAGACCTCAGTCACATCCTGCATACAAAAGATATTTCACATGTACGTGCCATATATTTACAAACATTGGCATAATACCAAAATCTAGTGTCGATACAATTATATCATCTAGAAAACACATCCCATACCAGGACTTGAGAGTACAGGGATGACACTAGGACTCTACTACTAACATCTATGACTAACATCTACAACTAACCAACCTTCTGAATCTATTGATCACCGGGTTGGTTCTCTTCCACAACACGACCTCGACCTCGTTGCCCGCGACCACCTAAAAAAATGTGGTAACCCACGGGTGAGACCCAGTCCCAGCGAGAGATATAACTCTCTCCAACATATATTGATTATAACATTAATTAACAGTAAATACATTGAGCAGTTAGGATATTGAATAAATAATATGAACATATTGAACATTTTAAGCATACTAAGCAGTTAAGCAAATAAGTTGTAACATCAAGTAGAATTGTACAATTGTCATAAGTCTGCATCATGTAAGAACTATGTAGTGTAAAGACAAGACAAGGGTTAATCAACCAATGTGATACATATTAAACCCTAGCAATTATACTACACGGTTGGTATTATATCTTTTATTATTATGCCCTGGGGAGTTTAAGTCGTACCACTCAAAGTCCAACTGACCACTGTGAAATGCTATTCAATTCCGTATAAGATCTAGGAGTGTCGGTATCCTAAGATCTCTTCCCCTCGGTCAGTATGAGTAAACTGCAGTGACATACCAGTCAAACTGCCAACAGTGACATATAGTCGACTGATAACAACTAGTCCGTACTTGGTACAAGTTATGACACTAAAAAATAGGCTATACAAAACCCTCTAATCCGAGGTACAACCGCAGTTGTCCTCAATCACATCAAATATCTTAGGCATGACCATAGCCATCCTCCATAACCTACAATTTTGGATGATAAGTATATATCCTCAACTTGCCACCCCCGCATACTCAACAGTATGCGCTCCGAGTTTCCCTTGGGAATACTCATTTCACCATCCAGTAAGTTTTGACACTGAAGATGGCTCTACGACACAGGGCTCTACATGATTAAGGTTATACTTGATTAATTATTGCCAATTGAATGCATTAAGGCTTTATCATACAAGTGGACATTCAAACCCTAATTATTTTCTAACAAGAGTATATGTATAACAACTTCAAAAGATATAAAACATTTGAGATATAAATCTTAATCACGTTACCACATCTATCATTCATTGCAAATTAACAGACCACACTTATCATCATACTATTACAAGATACCAATATCTTATCACAAGTTCCAGGGTTTTAACCCTTATTGGAACATGAAGAGGATTTCACCTCAATCATGGCTTCAAACATTCCCAAAGGTCTTTAAGACCATCACATTATTCATAGTAAGGTTATGATCATCATTCCATGCCTTAAACAAGGCTCAAAAGATCATTAGCACATGTATGTCCATAGATTTTAACATGGCAAGGCACTATGATATTCAATTAATACTACATTGTGGTTTCAACATAAGAAGAATGTAATTCATTATCACATTAACCATTCAAGAGGTCTGATTATAACCAATCAACATCATATAATTACATCAAGGTTAGGTATAATAGGCCAGATCACATGGGAGTTATGCATCCACTCATTACATTGATTTATCAAATATAACTATATAATGGCAAAGGTAAGACTACCAATTAATGGTATTGAACCATTGAATTATCTTAACTATGACCCACATATAATAACATGTGATTTATTATAATCCATTGGATGTTAAAGCATCCAATATTATTCATTGGATTAGGTTCATTGTTCAAGGTTACCAATTGAAGTATAGGTCTAACCATTAGATCAATAATTGAACTAAGGAGCCATTGGTTCAAGGTATAGTCAAATCTACAATTACATTATTAATTCATCATATATGGTAATGACCTGATCCACCATTAATTGTGATCATTAGGTCACCATTGGTTGCTAGATCAGTAATACATTCAGTTAACATCATCAAATAATAAGCCAATATCATCATCGATTGATAACATCATTAGAATACTTAGTGGATGATAATTAAATGTCTAATTGAGTCAAAACCTGACCTAAGGTGGTGACCATAGGTTGTAATCATAAATTGGACACCCTTGATCACGAACATAAGTTGCCAAGATAGCAACATTATTGGTTGTTGAATGGTATGACAATCAATTATGTGATAGGGAAGGAAATAGCTTGTAAACCCTAATTTGAACCATCATTTGTTTTGTACATAGCACCATAGGTTGTTGCTATCAACCTGTCCCAGATCATGTTACACCTTATAAAGGATGTACACATGTTTACAGGTTCATATAGAACTGGAATAAAATAGGAAACACCACAAAATTCGTAATTATAAACAAGCATGATTTCTCTATGCTTAGATCATCACATTCAAGCATAATCATGAACCAACAAGCTTCTAGTAAGAAATATAAGTGAAGAATGTTATATAACTCTCCTATATAGAGTAGGTCAGATATCCAAAAGAAAAAATCTCGAGAAAATAGGGCAAGAAAACCTTGGATTCAGATCTGAACTTGGCCAACTATGCAATTCTCTCCACAAACAAGCAAAACCCTAGAAAAGAAACAAGAAGGAAGGAGTTTTGAGTTCTAGGGGAACTTTCACCATGGAAAACCATGGTTCCGACCTGGATAGATGTAGGAGGAATAGGAACAAAGAATTAGACGGAGGAAATAAGGAAAAACTTACACTTTTAGGTCAATATCACTAGGGGGAAGCTTCATACACCCAAAAAGAGAATCAATTTCAACCCTAGAATTTGTTTCCAAGAGGATCCCCACCTTCTTCTTCCTTGGGCAGCAAAAATAACAACTGAACATAGGGATTACGAAGCTGGGAGAAGGAGAGAGATAATGGAGAGAAAATGGCTCATTTGGAGGCTTTTGGATAAGTATATGACACTTTAATATTAAGAAAAAGAAAAAGTTGCAATTCTAGTATATATCCAAGTGTCCATGGCTTTAAATTATTAAAAATACATAAGCACACACACAAGCAGCTCTCCCACCGTCCCTCTAGAACTGCTTGGCTTTCCTTTGGCGAAATTCCCAGCCAATCACATAATTCCTTAGTTGATAGCTACTAAAGGTAGCTCATCCATGAAGGGAAAAAACCCTAAAATACCCTTGATAAAAACACCTTCAAACCATGGATCAACTAGGAGCCCCATGGCTCAAAAATCTCAATAATGATAATATAACAACTAAGGAACATAATTTATGTGAAAAATTGCAAAGAAAACCCCTCAATTGGGTAAATTGCATAAAAGTCCAAAATGTACAGAAAATTGCATAACTTGCTCAAACAGTATCCAAATTGGACCAAATTTGAAACTTAAGCTTGTATTATGATTTCAAAACATATAAAAAGGTTATATTAGTGTTATAAGCATTCAATTATGGTAATTAAGATCATTCAACGCATTAAATAAGTTCAAGGGCCTTACAACATTGGTGGGCTATAGAAGAAATAAAAAGGAATGATGAAGAGGTTGGATGGGAGAAATTTTGTCGAGAATTCGTCAATAAGTATTTTCCAAAGACTTATTTTAATGAAAAGATCTTACAGTTTGAGAAGATACGACAGGGAGCCATGTCAATAAGTGAATATGAGGTTAAGTTCATGGAACTTTTATGATTTTGTCCTCAAATGGCTGCTACTGAGGAGGAAAAGATTTGACGTTTTGAGAAGGGACTGAATGCTGAAATGTCTATTCCGGCATCTTCCCTAGAAAGTAGAGAGAGTTTTGCCACATTTGTGGAGTCAATTCGAAGGATAGAAGGGTCTATGACAAAGAAACATGAGACATACCTTAAAAGGAAGTCTAAATAGTCACAGGAACAAGGAATTGGTGGTACTAAACAATCAAAGATTTCAGTAGTACCGACTCAACCACAATGTAGTGTACCCAAGCAGCAGTCACCTAAAAGGCTCTGAGCTTGCTATAGATGTGGACAGAGAGGACATCTGAGGTGGCAATGTCTAAATAGAAAGTGATGGGGTGACCCAACATACAAGACACTAGGTAACTTGTAAAAGGTAGTCTTGTCAAGATAGAACTTTCTATTTTGAACAATCTTCTGTTCCCTACTATAAGAAAGGTAGTGTTGTTTAGTTCATCTGTATAATCCTTTGAGGATATGAGGAAAAGATAATTAGAATGAAAACTTGTGTTCAGATTAATATTCTTTTATATGTTTTGAAAATTCTCTTTCTTCATTAAGGAAGGAAAGAGATGAAAAAGGAACTCAGAGAAAATCTGAGATATTAAGTATATCAAATTTAAAGAGATGAACACATAAAATAAAATAAATACATACTACCTAATTTCAGTTCTTGAATACCCTAGGTAAGTATGACATACCTAGATTGTTATCTTTCTGATTACTCTGATCAAGTAATCATTCTAAAACAATCCAAAGAAGCCTAACCAAGAAAGAGATGTGGCATGGATATTTCTACCACATTCTAATTGATATACGGAGGAATTTGATTTAATTACAAATAAACTTATAAAAAAAAGGAAGATGAGGATGTGATGTGTTATCAACACGTGTTAGATACCAAGGTAAGGGATTCTGGTATCTGAGCAATACCATGCTATGTTATGATGGTTACCTGGAATGGTTAACTGTGAAATCAGTCCAGTTACCTAATGTAGTATGGACATCATATGTTAGAGGTTTATGCTTTGCATAAACATAACATTGATGAGAATGAACTATTTGAAGGAATACTTGTAAAATTATTGCAAGAAAAGTTTATCAAATTAAATTAACAAATAACCTCTATCTAAATAAGAAAAGAGTTACCTGACACAGAATTAATTCCACAGTCAATAACAAAAGGACAGTGGAGTATGTGTCCTATATGTTTGATTCTATGAGAATTTTGTATGAATAACTTTGTATTGTTCAAAGTTCTATGGTGTCTCCATAACAATGAGATGTTATGTAGAGACTTCATGATATAACGAATGAATAATATCTGTGTCCTTTTATCTGGGATTTCGGGGACGAAATCCATGTTAGGGGTTTATGATTTGTAACATCCCTGACATGGGTTATACCTTAACCCTATATGTTTTTCTTAATAAAGTTAATTATATGCTTTCTATTATTTCTTAAAAAGTAATTAAGGCTCAAGAGGAACTTATGTTTCAATTTTAGTCCTTTTCAAATAATGTTGAAACATTATTTTGCTTGTTTTGGACTAAAGTGCAAATTACCCAAGTTGAGGGGTTAAATTGCAAATGTTACATGATAAAATGTTTCTCATATTTTGAAGCATCATGAGAATGAATATGATGTAGAGGTATGGCTTGTGGTAGCCTGAATACCAAGAAAGAGCTGATAAAGCAATGTTTGTGCATTAAAACCTAGTTTTGGTGTAATGTGCAATTTACCCAAAACCCAGGGTTCAATATGCAAACTACCAATTCAAAATAGTCCCTAATGTTTCTTGGCATCATGTAGAGAAAACAAAATTAGAGGGGTGTCTCATTTGAATCACTTTAGAGGAGAGAGAATCATGATATTAAAATAATCAGGATTTAAGCATAATTGGAACTTTACTTCAATTTAATGCAAAAATAAATATATTAATTGAGGAGCCCTTTAACCAAAAGGTAAGGGATAATTTTTCAAATGAATGGAAGACCTTGTGACTTGCAAAGGCACGAAAATATCTAAAGGAAGTGGATAACTCACTCACATTATAAAAAAAAAAGAATTATCCACTAACTTTAGGATATTATTATAAGGGTTAAGGTGCTTAATTTGCTTTTCTTTAAATCATGGATAATTGAGAGGAATAATAGGAAAAGGAGATATCCTCGTAACAAAGGAATGGAAGGGGGAAAGAGGCAAGGAAATGGAGGATATAATCCCTACTTTCTCTCTCCTAAAATGAATTTTTAATAAAATGCATATATGCTCCTTTATCCTTGAGTTGAAAGGGTGATTTCGAAACCCCTTTCACTTCTTGCTTGAAAAAACTACCAAAGGAGCTTCGAGCAACAGGAGGACGACCCCCAACCTTTTGGTAAGCTTCTTGACCTTCTTTCACCATGATTTCATGGTGGAAATCGAAAATAAATGATGGCTTTCTTCTTTTCTCCATGCAATCTTCTATCCTAGCCACTTCTTTTCATTCAAAATCTTGAGGAAGAGCTTGGGATAGTTGAGAAAGCTTCTTATACAATTAAAGACGTGGAGCTTGGAGATTTTAAGCTCAATTGGAGGTAGGTTATATAACTTAAACCCTTAAATGATGTTATTGCATTCAATTCTCCATTAATTGTTGATCGTTTTGTTCTACTTGAAATTCCCTTGATCCATTTATGTAATTACCATGAAAATGGCAGTAGATTTTGAATGAATGAAGGTAGATGATGATGACATCATATTAGGCACACATTACAACAAGTTTCTATTGCAAACAGTTTCAAGATTTTGGTCCAATCAGTTTCACTAAACCGTTTGGAGACCAAACGGTTTGCAAACCGTTTGGAGGTTTGGACCCCAAACCTTTAGAAGGGTTTACTGTTTGGATGGGTTGACCATTTGAGGTCAGGACCCTAGTACATGTTATATGATGATCTAATGGATTCAATTGATTAGTTCAATATATGGACCATCCTCCAATTAGAAACCCTAATCAGATTAAGTGTTGAAATTTCAATCGGTTGATGTAATATGTTGGGTTGATTAACCCAAATGGTCTCAAGACCATTTGGAGGTCAACCAAGACCATTTGGAGGTCTAGGGTTGAGTATGATTGAGTATTTGAAGATCCAGAAATATCAAATTGAAATGCAATCAATAGCTAATTTGATGACCGATTCAATGATGCAAACCCTAGCTGATTTTCACAAATTTCAATAAAGGTTTGAGTCAAATGGTCTCAAGACCATTTGAAGATCATCCAAACGACCTCAAGACCTTTTGAGTTCAGGTCATGTCATGGTTTGATGATGCTCCAATGATTCCAATTGGACTAGTTCCACAATGTCAACCATTGACGGTTCCTCGATTTCAAAACCCTAATTGATGGTTTCTTGATTATAAACCCTTGTTCAATTGGGTTCAAAACCCTAATTGAAGGTCTAATTGAAGGGTGATTCAATGGTCTAATTGAAGGGTGATTCAATGATCTAATTGAAGAATAAATTAGTGGTTCAATTGATAGATGGTTTAATGATTGAAATCCTGAATTGATAAAGTGATGGAAGACCTTTTTGGTCCATTCGGTTTTGAGAGAGTTTAAACCAAAATGTCTTAAGACCTTTTGAGTCCAAACAGTCTCAAGACCATTTGAGACCAAATGATCTCAAACCGTTTGGAGACCCAAGTGGTTTCAAGTATAAATTGTCCATACGGTTTCATTATTGTTTTGCTTAAACAGTTTCAAACCGTTTGGAGCATCAATGGTCAAGAACGTTTGGATGTTTCAATATGATTAAATCAATTGGAAACCTAAGGTGATAAAAGATAAAATGACCCTATGGTTGTTACTAATTTATCTCAAAGATAATCACTAGGGTTGTTCCTTTAAGATACTAAATGTTTGATAATCCTTAGGTGAGTTAACCCTTGAAGCTTAAGTAAGTAATAACTCAGCACACTATGTTAATCATAGATGGATGTACTTGATTGAAGGGTTGATGTAAACCTGATCAAGTTGAAAGGATGATAGAAAGGAATTCTTACATAAGTATTATCATGTGGTGATTAGGTTATGATCCTTATTAAAGAGATCATGAAACCCTAATCCAGAAGGTTAATGAACCCAAACCCCAATTCAGGGTAACATAATGTAAAACCCCAATTATGGGAATGGAGAGTGAAACCCTATTTGGGATGAATAGTAAATCCTAATTATGGATAGTTGATTAAGAAACCCTAACTTTAGGGTGAAGTGCATGAAACCCTAAAATAGGGTAATGTGATGTAAAACCCTGATGTATTGATATGATGTAGAACTCAAATCCAGGGCAATGCTAGGTGTAACCCTAATCTAGGGTAAGGATGTAACCCTAATAAAGAGTGATGGCATGAGAAACCCTAGTTGAGGGTGATTCCATGAGAAACCCTAATGAAGGGTGATGCCATGTGAAACCCTAATTGAGGGTGATGCCATGTGAAACCCTATGCAATGGTATGATGAGGAGCCCTAATACAGGGTGAAGGTATGTGAAACTCTAGTTTGGAGTTATAATACATGAAACCCTAATCTTGGGCAATATGGTGATAAACCATAACCCTATTTACCGAGTAATGGTATGAGAGAACCCTAATGATAAAATAGTGGGTAATGCCTTATAAAGGTGAAATATCTCAAAAGGTTGATTATAGGCAACCTTATAGTAAGCAATGCCTTAACCTGAGATGAGTCCATATCATTGAAGATAGTTGGACCATTATTGTGTGTGACCTATGCACTTCACGGTAAGAGTGATAGGTTAGTGAATGAAAGTATTAAGATGGGAAACACCTTAATCCAAGATAAGTTGATAACTCAAGAAAGTTGGAAGTGATGAGGAAAGTGATACATCAAGATATGATGGGTATCACCTTTAGCATTCCAGGGTTGATATACCTTGATGCACCTCAAATCCAATATACTTGGATAAGAAACACATGAAGTGTGTTATGTAAATTGTTACAATGAAATGTA
Source organism: Alisma plantago-aquatica (assembly GCA_963693085.1). NCBI lineage: Eukaryota > Viridiplantae > Streptophyta > Magnoliopsida > Alismatales > Alismataceae > Alisma > Alisma plantago-aquatica. The sequence continues at coordinate 444,004,823 of OY856412.1, read as the reverse complement.
ATGAGTTTGATATACTTTGATAAGCATAGGATAATATACCTTGAGAATGGGGTTAAGCCAAACTATTGAGTATGATGTGGTCATACCAAGAGAAGGATGGGAAATGAACTCATACCTTGTATTGATAATCATTTAGTGATAAATGTTAAGAGTAATAAACATGATTATATACTCGAGATGTTTAATGGCCTTGTAAGCCATATGGTTAGATGTTGCCTAGTGAGAGGTGACAAGATGTTTAATGGCCTTGTGAGCCATATGGTTAGTTGTTGCCTAGTGAGAGGTGACAAGATGTTTTATGAGCCTTATGAGCCATGAGAATAATTGTGGCATAGTGAGAGGTACCAAGATGATTATAAAAGTTCACTGTAAGAAATATTAATAATAGACCTAATAAAAGGAATGATTGTATTTAATAAGGAATTTGAACATCTATGAAGGCTAACCTCAGGGTTCAAAGCCTATAGAAGGATGTGATGATCAATGATGAGTTAAAGGAATGTATATTCCATGATATATGTAATCAGGTTTGGTTAAAGTCCAATATCTGGCAGAGGTATAATGCCTGTAATCAGGATTGGTTAGAGTCCAATGCCTGACGGTGTAATCAGGATTGGTAGTGTCCAATGCCTGGCGGGGTAATCAGGATTGGTTAGAGTCCAATGCCTGGCTGTGTAATCAGGATTGGTTAAAGTCCAATGCTTAGCTGTGAAATCAGGATTGGTTAGAGTCCAATGCCTTGCGGTCTAATCAGGATTGGTTAAAGTCCAATGCCTGGCTGTGAAATCAAGATTGGTTAGAGTCCAATGCCTGGCGGTGTAATCAGGATTGGTTAGAGTCCAATGCATGGCGGTGTAATCAGGATTGGTAGTGTCCAATGCCTGGAGGTGTAATCAGGATTGGTTAAAGTCCAATGCTTGGCTATGAAATCAGGATTGGTTAGAGTTCAATACCTAACAGAGGCATGAAGCATGTAATCAGGATTGGTTAAAGTCCAATGCCTAGATGTGAAATCAGGGTTGGTTAAAGTCCAATGCCTGGCTGTAAATCAGGATTGGTAGTGTCCAATGCCTGGCGGTGTAATCAGGTTTGGAAAAGTCCAATACCTGGCAGAGGCTTAATGCCTGCAATAATGACACATGATTGGTAACAACCTAATGCCTATAATGATGCCATAGGATTGGTTATAACCCAATGCCTGTAATGATGACACATGATTGTTAATAACCCAATGCCTGTAATTATGACACCGGATTGGTAATAAACCAATGCCTGTAATGATGATATATGAGTACATGGCAGATGTAATCCCTTATCTGTTTAGCATATTGGCTAAGGCCAGCAGATTGAAACAAGAATGTCTCATGAGTAACATATCAAAATAATGAGTGTCACAAGAGAAGTTTGACATGATAAGTATAGTATGATGGATAAATGATATATATGTTTTTCCTATTCCTTATTAAGAGAATAGATGATCTATTGTTCTATCATAAATAGTTAGAATACTTTAAAAGATGAGAATGCTTTAAACTGCTTATCCTCTGCCCAGTTTTATATCATTAATCTGCAATAATAATGTTTTTGGCAGAGAGTTATATCTCTCAATGGGGCAATTACAATTGTCTCACCCCCGTGGGATCCAACATTTTTAGGTGGACAAGCACGGAGGAGACTGAGAATATCTTACAGAGGAAGAACATCAGCAGCAGCAGTGACAGCTCAGGTTGAGTATACTGTCTGTCGTGTCTTGTAGATAGAAGTCCTATGTGTCGTCTTTGTACTCTCAGGTCCTTGTAGTTAGTAGTTAGTATTGTTACATCGATCTGAGTTTTTGGCTTGATGCCTCGAGGTTCTTATACTGTCTGTGTTTAGCTTTTAGCAAGGCAATGGATATTGTAACTCTCGAGAAGAGATGGCACACGATATGTATTTATGAACCATGATGTAAATGTAATACATTGGTTCTTGATAAAAGAGTTTTCCTGTGTATGGATATCTTTGTAAAAGGTTTAAATTTTTAGTGATTTTTGTTAATCCGATGTGAATGATACGCTTCCGCATTAGTTAATCTTGTTTTTGTGAGTTGGATGCCACAATTTAGGCTTTCTACAAGCTACCTCTTAGCATCATTCTCTCTATTATGGTACTTAAACACACGAGGTGCATTCAATCATGTGACATATTGCAATATAACCCCTTATCTTGGGTAAATTGCACTTTACACCCAAACTATCATATAATGCACAAATAATTTGCAAATAAGCTCAAACTTGAAAATTAAACTCTAGGAGAGTCTTAATTACTTTTTAAAAGATTATAACAAGTTATAAATAACTTACCTAAGCAAACTTCCAGGTTTATGGCATAATCTAGATCAGGGATGTTATAAGAATTGTGAGAAGGATTTCCAAAGTGTGGATTAACACCTTAAAGGCTAGACCACCAAGATATGGATGTGAGTCATCCAATGTGAATCTGGCCCTAAATCATCTACTTTGAAAGTCTTTGTCCATGAGCAATAGACTCGAATGAAATGAAAGTTGTGAAATATGATGATATGTGATATTATGTTATGTTGGTTCCTATCTCATGTACCCAAAATGAGGATGTGAGCCTCTTTAGGCAACCTTGTGGTGGACTAGGATATATTGTTGATATCTTAGGGTGGCTAGCTAAGCCCTAAGACAATGACAATGAGTCATTGACATGAGAATCAAGCATGGTGACTTCCACTTGGTGAGGTATTGGTGCGATTTTCCACGCACGTGTGACCTTTTGAATTTATAAGGCCCCAAACAAGGTTCACTCACAATACTAAAAATACTCCCGCAAGTGTATGGGGTCATGTCATACTATAGGTGAGAGGAAAGCAAAGGGGGTCGATCAAAAGGGAGAGGGGGCACTAGAGCCAAGTTAAGGTAGCTACGTTCCTAAAGCGGAGTGTAGGGTTTTTAGGGTTTAAAGGCTGGTTTTGGTTGGTTACACTAAGATTGCAAGCAATTAACAACAAGAAGGAAACTAGATTACCAAAAACCCTAAATTACCCTAACCAAGTTAAGACTAAGAAGCTAGGCAAAATGATTAACTAAGTAAGAGTAAGGAGGAATTACAACTAAGCTACACTAGACTTAGCAATTCAAATTAACAACTAAGAGACAAGTTAAGCACTAGAGTAAGCAAGAACCTAGGTTATCACTAGCTAACAAGACTAACACTATCAAGCTCCAAAGAGCACTAACTACTCAAGCAAGACCTAGCTATCAAGAACTAAGCAATTAACTAAGAAGCAATTAAGAACAAGCAACTAACTAGCATTAACAAACTAACTTAACAAGGTGGGTTCTAAGCAATGAGATGGACAGATGGGCCATTTGGGAATGAAACTATGATATTAGTTGGAGGGTAAACATAGAATGAAAGTCTTATATGTTCAATCTAGATTGCCAAACCAAACAACAAGGTAAGTGATAAATGAATCTACCCTATGTTGCTAGTTGGGGAACTAGGGCTAGGTGTAATTCTAATAGGACTTGGCAAGTCTAGGTTTCTAGGGTAAGTGGTATTAGGGAAATTGAGAGTCAAGGGTAGGAATGAGGGTAGAGATGAGGGTATTTCACCTCATGTTACTCAACATATAGCCTTTAGAAAACTCTAAGAAATTGCACTAATCACTCTTACACTAGCTACTTAGACCTCACACCTACTTGTAGGAGAAGGGAGTTATATGCAGGAACAAATGGTGCTAGCTAGGGATCCACTAATTGGACCTAGGAGCAATTCCTAAGATAGCCACATACAACCCATTTCCCCCTAGAAACTAGGTGTCTTCAGACATCATACAACAACCAATCCATGTTTAAAAGCACAAATCACAAGTAAGATAATGGGAAATGAGATAGAAGCAAGAGAAGATCATCATATAATGGAAATATTCTCATTACAAGTTATTTCTCCCCAACATGGTGTCAAAGTAACATTTTAACCCCAAACAACCCACCACTAGGGGCTTAGCTACACATGACTAGACAAAAGAGGAAAGAAAAGAGAAGAAAGAGGTAGAAATCAATGGAGCTCGTGGTAGATCTTCCTCCTTCACCTCCTAGCAGCTATAGGATGTGGATCCTCCTCCAAGGTAGGAGAATAGCATTGAAATATGGGGGATTATGGTGGGAAATCTAGAAAACTAGGGTTGTAGGATAGAAATGGAGTGGAAGTGGAAGGTAGGAGGTAGGTGAGTGGGTTGAATGCAAGGAAGTGGATAAGGGATCTCTAGAGTAGTTGTAGGGAAGCTAACCTTCATGTTGTGGCCACCACCTATGTATATATAGGTGGTGGGGAGGCACTAGGGTAAGTTGGGGCAAAATGGGGAAAATCATGGAGAAAATGGGTAGGTTTAGGTGGTCCCAAGGCCGTGGTGGGGGTTTATATGGAACATTCATGGGCAATGGGAATGGTTGTGGAGGAAGGTGGAGGTGAGGTGTAAGTATATGATGGGTGGCCACAGTCGTGGCGGGTGCCACAGTCGTGTTGGATAGAGGGTACCATGACCGTGTTGGAGGAGGTTTCCATGAGTGAGGTTTCTCTGAGGGTTGTCTTGTCTTCAGCTCACTATGGGTGAGGTCGCCTTCAGGGGCCACTGTCGTACTAATGGCCACGGCCGTGGTCATTCATGTATAAATTGGGCTGAGCTGCTATTGGTTTTTGGGATTTCGGTGAACAATTCGCCACGACTGTGGCGTGGGCCATGGGCAAGTTGGAGCTCCCTGGCCACGACCATTTTGGTGACCATAGTCGTGGTGTCTTCGATGACCACGACCGTTTTGCTAACCACGACCATGGTCATTCATGTACACAATTGTCAAAGTTATTATAACATTTGGAGATTAATTCACCATGACCGTTGTGGTTTCCCACGACCATTTTGGGGCTTCCTTCTGTTGACTTTAGCTTCAACTTCTTCGTTTGACCTCCTTTTGCTTTAGATTGATTCTTTTGCATCCAAAGAGAGCTTGGGGAAGAGTTAGGTCCAATCTTGGAGTACAAGGACCCAAAGATTCTCTCCATCTCTCTCCCTTACATCAATGTATGCACAAGTACATTGAAAAACACACAAAAGAAGGTATAAGTGCATTTATGATGAAAATTCACTTTGGAGGAAATAACTTGCAATCTACAATGTTTATATATCATTATAATGCAAAAAGACACACGATGAAGGCCTAAAATAGGTTTGCATCAGGCACAAGCCAAGCAGTTTCAGGGCAAATGGATACAATATGACAAGCTATGTAGAATATGACTTAAATGTTTGTTACATACCTTTTACAACTAGCTGATAGATCGATTGTTGTTGCACTACTACAGAAATGGCTTATAAAGTCACTTTTCAAGGTGTCGGTTGTATACATAAACAGACACCTAAACTCTACAGTGTCAGTTTATAACATAAACCGACATACAATTTGTGAAGGTCGACCAGACACGGGTATCACTTTTATTAAGTGTCGGTTAATTAATAAACAACCGATACCTAAAATCAACCGCCAAAACCAAAATTCCAGCGAAAAAATTACCTCCAAAATTTCACATATGGCGTCGGTTTATAAATGAATAACCGACGACCAAAGATTATTCGTGGGACAGGAATAGTTGTAGGTTGTCTTTTAGTTAAAAACCGATGACTATAATCTAGTATAGGCGTCGGTTGTTGGAAAAGAACCGACACTGTTGGTTTAGTTGTCGGTTATTTTGAATAACCGACGCTTATTGTCAACTTAATATCTCACCAGCGCGAGCGACTCTTCCCCCTTTCCCAATTTCATTCCCGATTTCAGTTAGGTCTGGCGATTTCTTACTCGCCCCCGCCAGTCGTTGCTCCTCCGCCGCCGCTGCTGTCCTCGTGCTCTTGCCCTCTCCGCTGCTCCGTGCTCACCGGCGGCCGTGCTCCTGCTCCTGCTCCTGCCCTCTGTGCTCACCGGCGGCCGTCCGTGCTCCTGCTCCGTGCCCTCGCCGCTGCTCCGTGCCCTCGTCGCCGCTGCTCCGTGTCCTCGTCGGTGCTTCTCCTCTCTTTGCCGCCGCCTCCGCCGGTGGTTGATGTGCTCCGGTCGCTACTCTCCTCTTCCCTTAAGGTATGCCCGCCCTCCCTGCCTTCTTCCTTCTTCCTCTGCTCCGACGGCTGCTTGGGCGGTGCCAAGGCACGCCCAAGCAGCTGCTGGGTATTTTTTATTTTTTATTTTAAAGTTATTTACTTATTTGTGTTTAGGGTTTAGGTACTGATTTTGTGCTTCTACTGAGTTGAATCCTCTATTGTCTATACAATACATGTAATTTTGATCAAGTGATGATATGTAAATGTGGAAATAAGTTAGTAAGGTATCAATGATAAGTCTGCTGTAATGTGATGCAAAATAGTTATTGTATCATGCATATCTTAATAATTTTTTGTTTTATAGTTGTATAGGGCATTTTATGTGTGACAAGTCTATTGTTTTATAGTTGTGCATACCTGCGAGTTATCAGGAACACCTAAATGAATGTATAACACCTAAATGAATATCTAGTTGTGTATTTTCCTAGTATCGTGAAATATTCTCAATCGTGTGTATCACATGGGATTCTTATCTCAACACAATGGACTGCAATATATGCATCTAATGCCTTAAATGGAAGACTCGAATGTTATAAAATCCCATCAAAGTAGGTAGAAACAACTTATATATATTCAGATCTTAATAATTCCATGAAGTGCACATTATCTTACTCAGGAAAAGTATGTGTATAATGTAGGATTAGTTCCATATAATGGTTCTATTTTAGTAAGCACCTAGAAACCCATCCAAGATTTACTCATTAGGAGTAAATCTTGGATAGTCCCCGGTTTGGGACTGTTCTTGAACACCTAATCTCACTTAGGATGTAAGTGTATAATGTGTATTGGGTTTTCGAGAAAATTTCGGTAGCATTTCTTCGTTTGTTCTCTAAGTACATATGTAGACTTCTTTTCAAGCTATCATGTCTACCAAAATAAAGTTGGTTATGACAAGCAATAAAAGGATAATTGATGTTATACAACTTTTTCTGAAAATATATAACATCGTTATATGTACTTACACTTTGTTAATACTAATATTGTGCAGTCTTTGTCCACCCATAACAGTCACTATGAACTGGGCCTCGATGTCAATGTTAACGTTCCCTATTGAAGAACAATTGGACATCATCCTAGATGATCGTTCCTTAAACCATTTGGTCATACCCAAACATTGGAGTTTTCTAAAAGGAAGACACTACATGCCTGATAAAGTGACCATAACTTTTGGCAATTATTCACATGTTATCGAGGTTGAGTATGATTTGGCGGGAAATCTTGTATCAAAATCCGGTTGGCGTGATTGGATTGGAGAGATGCATGTGGTCCGTTGCAACAGGCTTTTTCTCCGTCCAGTTGGCCATAATTCCATCAAAGTTTGGATAACCAACAGCAACTGCGAGACCCCCGATCATCTACTGCGGTATGAGCGCACAGCGTCGCATATCAGCTCGGACGAATCTGAATCTGAGGCCCCTGTCAGTTCAGATTCGTCTAAATACAGTGAGGAGCTTCGTGACACAGCTTCATCATCAAAAATAAGTTATTGATGCGGGACCATGTTGGTGTAGTATTTAGTTGTCTATCTATCTAGACTTGTCTGTATTAATAGTTTTTTTTAATTATGCACATGTTTAGGGGTACACCAACCCCTTTGTTTAGTTATTGTTTAGGGGTACACCCCTGTGTGTGGATGTAAAAAGAGATTAATGAATGGAACTAAAAGTTGCTACATGAATGCTTACAACTAAAGTGTGTGTTCCCATGAATGTTCCCATTTGCATGATTACACTACTATTTTCTCATATTGTATAGTCTATTTTAATATGACATACTTGCTTATATCTTGCTTAATGATGAACTGTAATGCACACATGTGACATGCTTGGAATGTAAATGATGAACTTTTCCCTAAATTGCCAATCATGCTTTTAAAGACATCATTAATCACCCTAACTTGAAGAACTAGGATTTTAGGTATAAGAATGAAACCACATTATTTGTTGGCCTAGAAACCCGTCCAAGATTTACTCATTAGGAGTAAATCTTGGATAGTCCCCGGTTTGGGACTGTTCTTGAACACCTAATCTCACTTAGGATGTAAGTGTATAATGTGTATTGGGTTTTCAAGAAAATTTCGGCAGCATTTCCCTGTTTGTTCTCTAAGTACACATGTACTTGGAGAATAGCGGGGAAACGCTGCCGAAATTTTCTTGAAAACCCAATACACATTATACACTTACTAGTGATATTAGGTGTTCAAGAATGGATAGGTGGTACACATTTATTATATATAATAATGACATCACATGTATTTGTTAACCCTAGACCCTAATCTTGTCCTAATATATACTTGTTTTCTCTTTGATCATAGAATGGATAGATCATGGATGTCCATTCCCAATCGCTGCACCCCAGAGTTTATTTCTGGTCTTGACCAGTTCATTAGATTTGCCGAGGAACATAGGAAACAACCTGGAGATAGGTTCTACTGTCCATGTAGGCATTGCGGTAACAACTTGAAAGTCAACACTGGTGACGAAATCAAAACTCATGTCATGTGCAACGGGATTATATAAGGCTATACAGAATGGCACTGGCATGGAGAGATTTCAAACCCGAAACCAGTGGATGTTGATAGTAGTGCTTGTGTGGAAGAAGAAATTGTCTATGATGACGTAGATGTGAATGAACCAGTTCCAGTAGACATCATTGATGCGATGCTGGATAGTTGTGGGGTAGAGCACACCGATCCACCTCCCATTTTTAGAAACATTGTGCATGATGCTGAGATGCCGTTATACACATGTTGTACTAAGTTTATGAAGCTTAACGTTGTGTTGAGATTGTATAAGTTGAAAGCTAACAATAGATGGAGCGACAAAAGCTTCACGTCATTGTTGTCTTTGTTGAAAGAAATGCTTCCTGAAGGAAACGAGCTGCCAATCTCAACATACCAGGTAAAGAAATTGTTGTGCCCAATGGGAATGGATGCCAAGAAGATACACGCATGCCCTAATGATTGTGTATTATTTCAAAAGGACTATGCATATTTGAAAGATTGTCCAAAATGTGGTGCGTCACGGTATAAATTGACGACTTCGGGGAGTCCAAAACTGGTTTTCCTGCCAAGGTGATGTGGTATCTACCTATAATATCACGGTTTCAACGCTTGTTTGCCAATTCGATAGATGCGAAGAATTTGAGGTGGCATGTAGATGTTAAGAAAAATAATGATGGGATCCTACGACATGCGTCTGATTCCCCACAGTGGAAGAAGATTGATGTATTGTACCTTGAATTTGGTGAAGAAGTCAGGAATCTAAGACTTGGGCTTTGTACATACGGGATGAATCCATACGGGACATTGAGCAGCCAACATAGCACTTGGCCAGTCATGCTTGTTATATACAATCTTCCTCCCTGGCTGTGTATGAAAAATAAGTACGTAATGTTGTCGTTGTTGATATCGGGCCCTAAACAACCTGGAAATGACATCGATGTTTATCTTGAACCTCTGATTGATGACTTAAAGAAACTCTGGGGTGAAGGTGTGATGACCTATGATGCTTCACGAAGAGAGACATTTCGTTTGCATGCTATGTTGTTTTGCACTATTAATGACTTTCCAGCATATGGGAATTTGTCTGGATATAGTGTCAAAGGAGCTAAAGCGTGTCCTATATGTGAAGACAACACTGATTCAACAAGACTAAAACATGGCGGTAAGAATGTATATCTCGGTCATCGAAGGTTTCTTCCAAAGTTCCATTCGTATCGTAGGAAGCGCAAAGCATTCAATGGATTGAATGAGGAACGCAGTGCACCTAAACCTATACCAGGGGAGGTTGTTTATGAAAGAATAAAAGACTTTGTCAATGAATTTGGTAAGAGATCACAATGTACTACACGGAGTGAAAATTCTTCATTCAAGAAGAAGTCAATATTTTGGGATCTTCCTTATTGGAGTTCTTTGACAGTCAGACATTGTATCGATGTAATGCACGTTGAGAAAAATGTCTGTGATAGCATCATTGGTACTCTATTAAATATACCAGGTAAGACTAAAGATGGGATAAAATCCAGACTGGACCTACGTGAAATGGGAATAAAGTCAGAATTAACAGAATTACGTGAAATGGGTAATAAAAGAACATACTTACCTCCCGCTTGTTACATGTTGTCTAGAAAAGAGAAGAAAGCTTTTTGTGAATGCTTGGTAAATGTTAAGGTGCCACATGGTTACTCATCCAACATCTGTAGATTGGTATCAATGAAAGATCTGAAGTTGATAGGTCTTAAATCTCATGATTGTCACACTCTAATGCAACAAATATTGCCCGTGGCAATTCGATCTATATTGCCGAAGCATGTAAGGTTTGCAATCACCAGACTTTGTTTCTTTTTCAACAGTCTCTGCAGCAAAGTTATTGACCCTAAGACTCTCGATAATTTGCAAAGAGAAGTGGTTGTTACCCTATGTCAGCTTGAGATGTATTTCCCTCCTTCGTTCTTTGATATCATGGTACATCTTGTTGTCTACTTGACTAGGGAAGTGAAAATCTTGGGACCGGTTTTCTTGCATTGGATGTATCCCTTTCAACGATACATGAGGGTTTTTAAAGGTGATGTTCGAAACCGTTATCGGCCTGAAGGGAGTATTATTGAAGGTTATGTGGCGAGAGAGGTTATGGATTTCTGCAATGACTTTCTCAGTGGTAATGACACTCCTGATAATGACAAGAATATTGACGAGCTATTTGGCAAAGGAATTTTGGGATCACGTGTGAAAGTAATCAGCCGTGAGCAGTTGGAACAAGGTCATTTGTATATTTTACACAACATGGACGAAGTGAATGTTTATATCGAGGAACATACCAATTTCATCAAAAGACAATATCCTCGAGCCAATACAATGTGGCTTGCTAGAGAGCATAACAAGACTTTTATAAAGTGGTTTGAAGATAAAGTCTTACATCAACTATCTCAAACACCAGATGATATTACTGAAACTATCAAATGCCTCACCTTTAAACCAAAGTTGACTGTTATGTCTTATGAAGGGTATGACATTAATGGATTCATATATTACACAAAGCGCCAAGATGATAAGAGTGTCGTCCAAAACAGTGGGATCACCCTTCAAGCATCGACTATGTTTTTTGCAAGTGTAAAGGATAAGAGTCCACGTGAAGCTAAAATGTCATATTATGGTGTCATTGAAGAGATATGGGAATTTGACTACAAAGATTTCAGAATTCCGCTCTTCAAATGTAATTGGGTTGATAACACCAAAGGAGTTATAGTGGATGAATTGGGTTTCACTTTAGTGAACTTTGAAAAGATTGGCGAGAAGGCTGAACCATTCATATTGGCATCACAGGAGAAACAAGTATTTTATATCGATGATCTTGCAAATGATAAATGGTCGGTTGTTCTTCATGGTAAAAGACAGTTCATTGAAGATCCTATAGATGAAGAAGAGTACTATGATAAATATGATGACTCCAGTCCATTCTCAGTTGGGTTGCCAACTCCACAAAATATTGAAGCTAATGATGACTTATATGTGCGCGGAGATCACAATGAAGGATTGTTAATTGATAAAAGATCACAATTTTAGAGGCATGCGTGTTTATATTTTTTTTATTGAAGCTAAATGTTTACTTTTTTAATATCAATATCATTTTATGATTTGATGTTTCATTATCTTCTAGTTAATACGAATGCTAAACATTGTGGGAGGGTGCTAAAGAACTATAGGACCAATCTCACCCGAAATTACATACGCGATGCTGAGAATAGGTTCTTGATCGATTCCAATTCTAGACATTGATCAGTATTTCACTAACTCTACACTAGTAATTTTTGTTTGTATTCTCTTTGAAAAATAAATATAGGAAGAAGGCTATGCAGGACGGCCATGACATAGCTATGCAGGATATGCAGGAAGAAGCCCCAATGAAGAGAAGCAGGATACAGATACAATACATAAAGTGCAGCACACACAAGTGCTTCAGATTCATATAACAACATGACAGACTAACACATATATAATGCATAACAACAGCAGTGCCAAATTTACATACAACACTAGCTTAGTACATATAGTGGGACTAAGGTGACGATACCACCTGCTAAAACAGGTTACCGACTACATGTTACGACTGGGAGGTCGTGATTCAGCAATCGTATGCATTAGCAGGAGGACAAACATATGGTGATATGTTTGTCCTCCTGCTAATGCATACGGTTGCTGAATCACGACCTCCCAGTCGTAACATGTAGTTGTCGGTAACATGTTTTACTAGGTGGGATCGTCACATTATAAGTCCCACTATATATGTACTAAGCTAGTGTTGTATGTAAATTCGACGTTGTTGTTGTTATGTACTATATATGTGTTAGTCTGTCATATTGTATGGACATCGATTGTATTGCTCAGGTATTATATAGTCTCATTAGATAATATGAAATATATCAATCTTATTTATAGCTCATTAATTATATATATACATCATTCTCTTTACAGGTGTTTAAAGCTGACCCCACTACAGGAACGGACTTACCAGATGTACATGCTCCCTATACAATGGGAGAATTAAATGAAGAGAAGAATGGGCAACAGCCATACAAATAGTGGGGGTTTTAAAATATAATTGGGATGTTGATAGCGAATAATGACTAAAGAATTATATTTTGTAAATGAATTTCTGAATTATAATATATGTGTGAATGTTTCTACATGTCTAGATGTTTCTACATGTGTCTGAGTGAAAATGAATGAAAGTGTTGGTTGCTATATGAATGTTTCTACATGTGTGAATGTGAATGAATGGAACTACAGATTGCTAGCTACATGAATGTTTCTAAATGTGTGAAAATAAAATGGAACTGCAGGTTGTATTGCTAAATGCATGTGTGAATACTTTTGTTGTTAAATTTGCAGGTTTGTGGCCTGTTGTTGGCTGATATCAATGGATGTCGTAAAACCTGCAGTTAACTGCAGGTTTCTCATCCTGCGACTAGCCACAGTAGGTCTGCAGACTGACAGAAAAAAAAACAAAACAATAGGCGTCGGTTATTTGTATAACACCGACACACAAAGTTATAGTGTCGGTTTTATATAAATAACCGACGCCTGTTTCCTGTGGCGCGAAGATATATGGCATCGGTTTATTATCTAATAACCGACGCAAAGTTATAGTGTCAGTTTTATATAAATAACCGACACCTGTTTCCTGTGGCGCGAAGGTATATGGCGTCGATTTATTATCTAATAATCGACACTAATAGTGGCCAAGATGGCGCCCTTTCTGTGGCATGAAGGTATATGGTGTCGGTTTATTATCTAATAACCGACGCCTATACCTTCGCGCCACAGGGAACATGCGCGATTTCGGTGGCATGCGAAGAGTTTGGGCGTCGGTTTTGGAACCGACGCATAATGGGTGAGCTTTTAGTGTCGCCCACATAGGTGTCGCTTAGAAACCGACACTAAAGGCCTTAAATAACCGACACTAAAGGTAGGTTCTGTAGTAGTGTTGACTATATTTCTTTTTGTGGAAAGTAGTCATTTTTACAAAAATAATCCTTTTCATTATTCTTATTTGTCTATTTTGGAGTGTGATCTAAAATGTTAATAAGTGGTTGATGCTAAGATTTAATAACCACTATGTATATGATTTAGCTTTACTTGTGATTTGAATAGTTTTTGTGGTAGACATGTATTACATGCACTTTGACACGCTTTTTCAGTGCGTAGAACGCAAGTGTACGTGTCAATGTAGTATAGGCCCTTGTGAGGCCCAAGTCGAACTCAGGAACACTGAACTGTCGGTAGACTACTACTAACTGGTCACGATCAGCTAAGCCGATTAAAATGGTTTGAGAGTTGTTATAAAATTAAAAGAAAGTAAAATGAAACAAAACAAAACAATCGATTAAGTGTTTAATTTAATCAATTCAGGTGAAGATCTTTAGGATTAGGGTTTCACCGCGGGTTTTCATTGTATGATTTTTTACATAATAATTCAGGTTCATCTCTCAATTCCGGGTAGTGGCCTGTAGTCAGAATTGCCCATTGTCGTGGTACAATTCACTACCTATGTCTAGGTCGGTTCCATCGTCGTAGTAACCTATACCCTAAACTAGGTGCATTAAAAACGACATCTGGGTTCCACCATTAATCTTACATCACCTTGTTCAAGGGATTTGTTAATTAATATGATATCCATCTCTTTTCAACTGTTAATTCTTCTTTCAAAGTAATTAAGGGCATTAGATTATTATTATGGTGATCAAGCATAACAATATAATTGAGAAAATGAATTCATACCACAGATTTAAGAGATTAATGATGAATTACTATGATAAAATTGTCATACAATACTTCCCCGAGCTACTCCCAGTCCTAAAGACAAAGGGGATTAGCCCCACATGTTCATCTCAGAGCAAAACATGGTAGAGAAAAGGGACAACATGGAGAAAAATGTGAATAAGTAAAGAAACCCCTAAAGGGAGAAGATCCAAGCATTCCTTGGCGTAGAATGTGCGATCTCCGGCCTTTCGGCAGTGGAAAACGTCTTCTTCGGCGTCCGGAACGGTTGGGGCGTGCTTCTGGGCTCCGTTCTTCTCTCCACACCTTCTCGGGACGTGTGCAATGGCTAATGACGTGATAGATTGCTCTTAGCCATTGTCATTAGGTATAATCACCGAGTTAGGTCGCCAAATTATCACACTCGTCGGATTTAGATCGATCTGAAGCGAACTTGTATCTGATGGTGTCGATACCATCGACGCGGGTCGATGGTATCGACCTTACGCGATATCGGCCAATCTTCTTTCTCTTCGTTGTTGCGCCTGATGCTGACTCGATACCATCAACGAGGGTCGATGGTATCGACATCCTAAGGTGTCAGTTTTATCCTTTTGTGTCGCTGTAGCTCCACTTGTCGATAGTATCGACTTCTGAGTTGATAGTATCGACTATCTTCTCGCCAGCAACCTGATGGTATATCGATACCATCGACTCTCCTGTCGATAGTATCGACTCTGTGATGCTCCTTGCGGCTGACTGCCTGTGGTTGTGTCGATGGTATCGACCACTGTCGATGGTATCGACAACAACATATATTCGTTTTTCCTAAAATTGCAACACAAAACCACATAAGCCGAAATAAAACATATTATTGTAATCATTTATGCTCAAAATACTAAAATAAGGGAGATTTGACACTGAGAAGGATCATAGACCAACGTAAATGAATTATGCAATATTAACCACCAAAATGACCAATAAATGCATAAAACACAAGTAAAGCAAGTCTATAAATGCGACTCAAAATCATCGCATCAAACTCCCCTAAGCTTGAACATTGCTCGCCCTCGAGCAACAAAACCTTAGAATAGAATTGCAAGGGTCAACTAAAGAACATATCATCACAACAAACACCACCGTATGATCCCCACCGGACATTCACATTCTGGCCCTCACTAACCACAGAATGATAATTACCCTAAAGGCGACAATAATCATCCATAAAAGATATCTACCTCAAAACTGATGAACACTATCATATAAGGTAGTTAACATAATAAAACTCGCCAGTTCAGACTCGGTTCATCTTGTGATCTCCTATTCTACGTTGCTCGCCCTAACTACCATCTACATGGAAGCAGCTCTCCTGATATTCACAAGTGAGGAGAAAATCACGGTGGCCTACCAATTCAAGCAACGGGTGGATGGACTGGGTGGCTAGCGTAAGAAATGGAAGCATTATACGGTTTCAACATGCATAAAACAAAAATGTCCTAAATGATGCATATACAAGTGAAAATGCCCTAATGCCTACATTTGGGTGGAATGATGCATGCACTAACATCCCGTCTCAAAGTGAGATAGAATATCTAAAGAAGCTACATCAATTTCTTATTCCTCTTAATATGCAGTGAGAACATGTTCATTTCTCCTTCTTATTCTACTTGCTTCTCAATAATTTTTCTTTTTTTTTCATTTTTCCATTTTTAGGCCCTTATATCCATAAAGGACAATGAATTATTTGTCGGGCTCACTTCTTTCTGCATAGCTCAAATGTTTGAAGCATTTAGAAGGTACGGAACAAGTTAATCACCCTTATTGTTTCAGAAGAAATAAGATACATGATGTACTGTATGCATAAAAATTATGAATGCAGCTAAATGACACACACCTAAGGATAATGTGCATGTATAACTACTCTATTTTTTTTTTCATGCAAAACATGTGAAAACGGTTGCAATGCAAGTCCTATCTACATGAGATGCAATCAACAAGATTAAAACCGTAATGTACTTCCAATTCTTATGGTGGATTATGAAAAACAATGAGGTGGATAGATCACAAGACTAATTGACTGAACCTTTGTAAATTATTATGTGTCCCTCCTTACTGACCTGTGTGGTAATTAAGAGGTTTCTCTCTCTTACTTAAAATTAAAATCTCATTATCATTTGGTCAGTTTAGGCTCAAACAACTAATTCCGTCCACTTTTCATGAATCATTAGGAATGTACAGTTGTGATTTTCTGTTTTAGAGTTGACAAAACCAATCATTTTCTTAAATTATGTACTCAAAGTTGAACAACACAAGCTTGCAAACACTAAAAAAAATTTAAGTTTTCCCTTAATTCCCATGTACAAGCAAATGAGATGACACATGACTTAAGACATCCACAAGTACACTAGATAGAATGTGGATCCTACAAACAAACTAAGATTGCAAGAAATAAATGACAAGAACAAAAACAATAAAAACTAAAAACTAAGAAAACTAAAGGATAGATCCATTCCAACTCCCCTCCTAAGCTTGAATTCGACTATGGCCTCATAGTAAAAAACAACCTTAAAAGGTGGAACAGTGATACCGATCATTCTTCCGGAGGAGGCGGGTACTGCGGGGCCGTGGGGTCCCAAGACGGGTACTGACCCTAAAAACTTGGATCATAATGGGGCATGGGTGGAGGTTGTGGATACCCCCCAAAGTAATTCTGGCTCCAGTAATGATCGTAGAAGGGCTGCTACTGCATCTCCATCCTATGCAACCTGTCATGAATGTGATGTTGGTTGTCAAGGAGGAGGCACTCATTTTCAAAAATAGCCCTTTGATTGTCAAGCAGTCGGTTCGTTGTATCATGAATACCGGCGTATGTCGCTGTATGCCCGTCGATACCATCGACGCGAGTCGATGGTATCGACTCCTGTAGTACAATCTGTCCGCCGCTGGTATCGACAGTTGTCTATAGCTGGATGTGGGGGCCCGGATCGATGATGTGTCGATACTATCGACAGGTGTCGATGGTATCGACCCATCCCACAGATCGACTCTCTCAATGCAGCGACCACCGTTGATTTCCTCTCGCGGATCGGTGACGTTTCACGTCGATACTATCGACAGGTGTCGATGGTATCGACAGCTGGTTAGGGCAACACCCTCACGAGGTCCGACCGCTACTTTCTGCCTGTAACTGGGTCGATACCATCGACAGGCCTGTCAATGGTATTGACCTCACTGAGACAATTTGCGTCTGAATATCTTCAGAGATCTCGATAGTATCGACATGCATGTCGATACTATCGACTTCATTTTTTCGATCAACATGTTGGTGTGTCGATACCATCGACAAGGCCATTGATAGTATCGATGCAGAGCGATTTATGCAACCGCCAACCTGTACCCATCTCGATACCATTGACTCAAGGGTCGATGGTATCGACTCTGCCTCAGTCCTGCACATTGAGCAAACGATCACGGTACCTTGTTTACACTAAAAACAAAATCCAATCAAACTAAACTACAAATGTGAACAAAACTAAACTAAACTACCACTGGCTGGGTTGCCTCCCAACAAGCGCCCTTATTTAACGTCTTAGGCTAGATGACATTAAGCTCCTCATGCATCTGGAAGTGCAATGAGTTTGACCTCATTCACTTTCCTTGTGTAATCTTCGCCGAAGTACAATTTCAATCGTTGTCCATTGACCAGGAATGTTGTCTCGCCATCATGCACCATGATTGCACCATGTGGCCTGACCTCCTCTACGGTGAACGGTCCACTCCATCGGGATTTCAATTTCCTGGGATGCATCTTCAGCCTGGAGTTGAACAAGAGTACACGATCCCCTTTATTGAAGACGCGCATCTGAATATGGCGATCATGAATCAACTTTGTTCTCTCCTTGTAGATCCACGAGCTTTCATATGCATTCATCCTCAGCTCGTCAAGTTCATTGAGCTCAAGCAACCTTTTCTTTCCCGCTTCATCATAGCTCAAATTTAACTTCCTCAGTGCCCAATGCGCTTTATGCTCCAATTCCACCGGAAAATGGCAGGCACGACCGTAAGCAAGCCTAAAAGGTGTAGTGCCTATAGGTGTCTTAAACGCCGTCCTGTACGCCCACAAAGCATCCGGTAGCAGGGTGCTCCAATTTTTTCTCGTGGAAGCCACAGTGCGCTCCAAGATCTTCTTAATCTCCCGATTGGAGACTTCCACTTGCCCCTGCGTCTGCGGGTGGTATGAGGTACCAATGTTGTGCTTTACCCCGTACTTTCTTAACAGTGTCGCGAACTTCTGATTCCGAAAATGCGTACCTCCATCACTAATGATCATTCTTGGTATACCCAAACTGCATAAAATATATTCTTTGACAAACCTGCACACTACAGCGGCATCATTAGTTCTAGTGGGTATTGCTTCTACCCACTTCGACACATAATCGACAGCTAAAAGAATGTACAAATTAGAATTTGAGGACACAAAGGGTCCCATAAAATCGATACCCCAAAGATCGAACACCTCGACCTCTTGAAATACATTGAGAGGCATCTCCTGTCTTTTTGAAATGTTACCTTCCCTTTGGCAGGAATCACATTGCCGCACATAGTCATAGGCGTCCCTGAACAAAGTAGGCCAGTACAAGCCACTTTCAAGTACTTTGGCTGCAGTTCGAGAACTAGCATGGTGGCCACCCGTTGGTAGAGTGTGGCAATGACAAACACTTTCATATTCCACCTCCGGTACACACCTGCGTAAGACACCATCCCTGCATTGTTTCAACAGAATAGGGTCATCCCAAAAATAATAACGCAAAGAATGAAAAAAATTCTTCTTCTCTTGGTATGTCCAATCATCCGGGATAATTTTGCAAGCGAGATAATTAACAATGTAAGAAAACCAAGGATCTTTCGATTTCATAGATAAAAGTTGTTCATCAGGAAATGTCTCGGTAATGGGTATATGCAAATCCTTCTCATCCACCCTTTCCAACCTAGACAAATGGTCTGCGACCACATTTTCAATGCCCGCCTTATCTTTGATTTCAATATCAAATTCTTGTAATAGTAAGATCCACCTAATCAATCTAGGTTTGGCATCCTTTTTCTCCATCAAGTACTTAATGACGGCATGGTCCGTCCATACCACGACTTTTGATCCAACAAGATATTGCCGAAATTTTTCAAAAGCAAAAACAACGGCGAGCAGTTCTTTTTCGGTTGTCGTGTAATTCAACTGTGCGTCATTCAAAGTCTTGGATGCATAGAAAATCACAACGGGTTTATTGTACACCCATTGTCCCAAAACAACCCCAACCACGAAATCTGACGCATCACACATCAATTCAAACGGATTGGTCCAGTCCTGTATTTGCACAACCGGTGCTGGAATCAGTTTTTATTTAAGCACATTAAAAGCTTGTAAAAATTTCTCGTTAAAATAAAAAACATCATCCTTTTCCAACAACTCAGATAATGGTTTGGCGATTTTAGAGAAATCTTTTATAAATCGATGATAAAAACCGGCGTGACCTAGAAAACTCCGTACCCCTTTAACCGAATTCGGTGGGGGCAATTTGGAAATAACTTCGATCTTTACCGGGTCTACCTCCAACCCTTTGCTAGACACTTTGTGTCCAAGCACGATCCCTTCGCTGACCATCATGTGACATTTCTCCCAATTGAGGACCAAATGTGTGTCCTCACAGCGTTGCAAAACTCTGTCCAAATTGTATAGACACTCGTCAAAGGACGCACCATAGACAAAGAAATCGTCCATAAAAACCTCCAAACAACGTTCAACCATATCGGAGAAAATGGTGAGCATGCAACGCTGAAAGGTTGCCAGTGCATTACACAGACCAAATGGCATACGGCGATATGCAAATGTTCCATAAGGGCAAGTGAAGGTGGACTTCTCTTGGTCCTTAGGATCTATGGAAATCTGATTGTACCCCGAATAACCATCAAGAAAACAAAAATGCGATCGGCCTGCTAGACGCTCTAAAATCTGATCAATGAATGGGAGAGGAAAATGATCCTTAAGCTTAACAACATTCAATCGACGGTAATCTATACATACACGCCACCCGATTACCAAGCGGGTCATGACAGGTTCATTTAACAGATTATGTGTAACAATAATTCCCCCCTTTTTAGGGACTACCTGAGTAGGACTCACCCACGTCGAGTCAGATATAGCATAGATGATACCTGCAGAAAGGAGCTTGATCACCTCCTTCTTGACAACCTCCATCATACTAGGATTTAGTCGACGCTGTGGCTGAATTACCGGTTTGGCTCCTTCCTCGAGCCTAATGATGTGCTGGCACAATGTAGGGGAAATCCCCTTGATGTCTGCGACTGACCACCCGAATGCACCTCGGTGATTCCTCAACACAATCAGCAGCTGATCTTCCTCCTCGACACTCAGATATGCCGAAATAATCACAGGAAGCTTCTCTTCCTCAGCTAGAAATGTGTACTTCAAGTGCGGTGGCAATGGCTTTAATTCCAAATATGGCGGGCTGATTAAGGATGACTGAAGCGGTGGTGGGAGTTCGCCAAGGTCTTCATAGTACCTAGCATAAAAGCATGGAAGCATCTGAAGCATCTTGGCACACTCCTGTAGCGACTTGCTTCTCATCCAATCATGTGTTATATTGACCACACAGGCTTCAAGTGGTAATTCTGGATATGCATTGAAAACCGAACTCGCTATGGCCTCATCTTCAGTAAAGGGTGGAATGTCCTCCTCTTCGTCATTAGGAAAACCCACAGCTTTGCTAAGGGACACAACCTTGGTCTGCTCCATGATGTCAACAGCCAATGTCCCTTTCTCCACCTTAGTCATTACATGAGCCATATCTAAAAATGGCTTCCCTAAACAAAGTGAGATATTGTGATCAAAATGCTTCACCATGCGGCGTTGCTCCTTAGCTTTAGATGACGTGGTGTTGGAAGGCATGACCATCTCAAACCGATCATTGTCGATACCCAAGGTCAAACGACCTCTCCCCATCTCAAGTATCATGTCAGCTGTAGCTTGGAAGGGTCGTCCAAGTAGTAACTCATTGCCTTGTTCATCTTGCATTTCCATTACAACAAAGTATGCTGGAAATACAAACCGATCTACTTTCACCAACACATCTTCACAAATACCATAAGGCTTCACCACAGAATTATCCGCCAGCTATATTGTCATATTGCTCGGCCTTGATTCTTTTAATCCCAGTTTCTTGAACGTAGAAAGAGGCATCAAGTTTATGCTTGTCCCGGAATCACACAGTGCTTCACCGAATTTCACCTTACTAATGTAACATGAAATATTGAAGCAACCCGGATCCTGCCTCTTAGGTGGCAATGTGCCCATGATGAAGGCACTCACCTACTCCTTGAGAACTACAACCTCCGTGTCAGGGATCTTCCTCTTCTTAGTAATGATGTCTTTCAAAAACTTGTCGTAAGAGGGGATTTGCTCTATTGCCTCTAATAGTGGAATGTTGACAGAGAGCTTTCTGAAATTATCCAGAAACTTCTTGAACTGGGCGTCCACTTTCTTTGCTTTCACACTATTTGGATATGGGACCGGGACAACCTGTGCCCTTTGATGGGGCGACACATATGGTGTCCTTTTCTGTGTCTCCTCCTCACCCACAACGGGGTCTACGGTAACATTTTCTGCTATTTCCTCAACCGGCTCTGTGACTGAGATTGGCACCTCCTCAGTGGCCTCACCTTCGATTTCTGATTGGGGTTTGCTTGGTTCATCGGCTCTGGGGTTTAAAAGCTTCTTGCCACTCCTTAGCAAGATTGTCTTTGCCTGTTGGTTTCCTCCTGGAATGTTTGTGTTACCCGGAAAACCTTGCTGCACTGGCTTCTTCAGATTGGCTATTTCAGCTGCCATTTACACCATAGACGTCTCTATTGTCCTCATCTGAGCCCCATGGCTCTGCAATGTCTGCCCAAACTGATTCATGAATTCCTCATGTTGCTTGATCTGCTGGCCAAAAGTGTCATCAATTCTTGGTTCTACTTTATCACTTGGTTGAGCAACTCCATGCTCTTATCTTCCGCCGCCGGCTGGGGTTTTGCATCGGGGTCCTGTAAGAAGTTATTCGGATCCTTCCAGGAGAATTTCTTATCCTTCCTCCACGAGTAATCGTTATTTCTATACCCTTGCTGCTGGCGCATGAATTTGACTTAAGCTTCATCCTCAGACTCAGTATCTTCTTTTGCAAGCAATTTCTTTGCTAGAAGGTCCATCTTCTCATTCAGCTCTTTGATGGCCTTTGACTCCCCCACAGCTCGAACGTGTTCTATGACGTCTCTATCGCCCCAGGATTGCTTCTTGGCCATGTTTTTCATAATTTTCCAACACCTCGTGTCTGTGTTGTTCAAAAAGAATCCTGAGCCTGCAGAATCTAGGTTACTTCTATCATGCTCGGAGAGAGCAAAATAGAAGATTTTGACACGTGTCTCCTTGTCAAGCCCATGATGCGGGTACCTCCTAAGCATGATCTGAAACCTTTCCCAGGTCTCAGAGTAAGTCTCTCCTGCCTTCTGGGTGAAGTTATGAATTTTCCTGATCATGTCATTGGTCTTCTCGGGCGGAAAGAACCTTTCAAAGAATACCTCCACCATGTGGTTCCATGATTCCACATATTCATCGTCCAGACTGTGCAACTATTCTCGTGCATTTCCTTTCAGAGAACTCAGGAACAGCTTCAGGTAGAGCGTCTCCTGGGGAAATCTGTCAATTTTAATCATGTCTCAATTCTCCACAAATTGGCTTATATGCGTCACTGGGTCTTCGTTCTTTAGCCCATGGAATGCATTTGACTTGACCAAATTGATTAAAGCAGGATCAATCTTGTAAGTCGGAATGTTGATCGCTTGCTTCTTGATTGGTCCCTTTGAAGCAGATGAAGAAGAAGCCTTGATCTTCTCCCATATCGTCTGTTCCTCTGCCATTTCTTCTTGTTCGGATTCGGAATCAATTTCTTCTTGTTGGTCTTGCTCGTAGTCTTCCTCGTCTTCCAGTTCTGGCAGTGTAACCTCTGGTGGTTGTTGCGTGTAGTCAATGCTACGCGTCCTCACCATGCACAGTACCTGCAAAATGAAAATTTTAGTTCAGTACCGTGCTAGACGATTACAAAATTAGAAAGATAGACTATGAATTTTTGAAATGATT
Organism: Alisma plantago-aquatica; assembly: GCA_963693085.1. Taxonomy (NCBI): domain Eukaryota; kingdom Viridiplantae; phylum Streptophyta; class Magnoliopsida; order Alismatales; family Alismataceae; genus Alisma; species Alisma plantago-aquatica. The sequence continues at coordinate 443,981,228 of OY856412.1, read as the reverse complement.
TCAAACTAATAAAAATAAAAAGTGGCCTAGAATGGCCGCTTGCAGCACTCGTAGTGTCGACAATTGTCGTGTCCCCGGCAACGACGCCAAAAACTTGACACACTTTTTCCGTGCGTAGAACGCAAGTGTACGCGTCAATATAGTATAGGCCCTTGTGAGGCCCGAGACGAACTCAGGAACACTGAACTGTCGGTAGACTACTACTAATTAATTGGTCGCGATCAACTAAGCCGATTAAAATGGTTTGAGAGTTGTTATAAAATTAAAAGAAAGTAAAATGAAACAAAACAAAACAATCGATTAAGTGTTTAATTTAATCAATTCAGGTGAAGATCTTTAGGATTGCGGTTTCACCGCGGGTTTTTATTGTATGAATTTTTACATAATAATTCAGGCTCATCTCTCAATTCCGGGTAGTGGCCTGTAGTCAGAATTTCCCACTGTCATGGTACAATTCACTACCTATGTCTAGGTCGGTTCCACCGTCGTAGTAACCTATACCCTAAACTAGGTGCATTAAAAATGACCTCTGGGTTCCACCATTAATCTTACATCACCTTATTCAAGGGATTTGTTAATTAATGTGATATTCGTCTCTTTTCAACTATTAATTCTTCTTTCAAAGTAATTAAGGACATTAGATTATTATTATGATGATCAAGCATAACAATATCATTGAGAAAACAAATTCATACCACAGATTTAAGAGATTAATGATGAATTACTATGATAAAATTGTCATACAATGCTTCCCCGGGCTACTCCCGGTCCTAAAGACAAAGGGGATTAGCCCCGCATGTTCATCTCAGAGCAAAACATGGTAGAGAAAAAGGGGAACATGGAGAAAAATGTGAATAAGAAAGAAACCCCTGAACGGAGAAGATCCAAGCATTCCTTGGCATAGAGTGCGCGATCTCCGGCCTTTCGGCGGTGGAAAATGTCTTCTTCGGTGTCCAGAACGGCTGGGGTGTGCTTCTGGGCTCCGTTCGTCTCTCCACACCTTCTCGGGACGTGTGCAACGACTAATGACGTGATAGATTGCTCTTAGCCACCATCATTAGGTATAATCACCGAGTTAGGTCGCCAAATTATCACACCCGTCGGATTTAGATCGATCTGAAGTGAACTTGTATATGACGGTTTCGATACCATCGACGCGGGTCAATAGTATCGACCTTACGCGATATCGGCCAATCTTCTTTCTCTTCGTTGTTGCACCTGATGCTGACTCGATACCATCGACGAGGGTCGATGATATCGACATCCTAAGGCGTCATTTTTATCCTTTTGTGTCGCTGTAGATCCACTTGTCAATAGTATCGACTTCTGAGTCGATAGTATCGACTATCTTCTCACCAACAACCTGATGGTACATCGATACCATCGACTCTCCTGTCGATAGTATCGACTATGCGATGCTCCTTGCGGCTGACTTCCTGTGGTTGTGTCGATGGTATCGACAGCAGTAGATATTCGTTTTTCCTGAAATTGCAACACAAAACCACATAAGCCGAAATAAAACATATTATTGTAATCATTTATGCTCAAAATACTAAAATAAGGGAGATTTGACACTGAGAAGGATCATAGACCAAAGTAAATGAATTATGCAATATTAACCACCAAAATGACCAATATATGCATAAAACACAAGTAAAACAAGTCTATAAATACGACTCAAAATCACCGCATCACACTTCAGCTTCAAGACTACATGATGTGTTCCCGGTCCGGCAAATGAGGTGTCACAAAGATGATGTTATTGTTATGTCTTGATTTTAATTGTTTAGATCTTGACTTGTTACTCCTACAATTTGATTGTCATTCCAAAGTAATTAACATCGACTCGTCTGATTGTAGCTCTTGAAGATAGTTTAAAGTTAGAATTGGACAAAGTGAATACCTTATCTGGTTGATAGATTATTATCATAAAATGGATGTGTTAAATGTTAGAATTATATGCTAGACTTAGCAACATGTGCAAGTTTCTTTGAAGTTCATTATACTTAACATGATGCCCATGCATGTACTCAGCTTGAGTGGGAGGTATCCACTAATTATGGCTTACATGATCTCATGAGGTTATTTCAAATGTTTTTAGGTATAACACTATTCAACTGAAAGGTCATGACAAATAAAATGTTAATAAAATAATAAAGACTAGAATGTCCACATACTCTCTCTCTAAGAGGGATAATATACTGAGTTTGTTCTTTCATGTACATGCAACTGATGTAAATTGAACATCATATGAGTAATAAGATTTTGATTCTAATTTTAATAGTGTTGAATACTGATTTATGATGATTGAACATGTTGTTGATGATGTGACATTGGTTATGAGGTTTTATGAAGAAAAATGAAAAATATATCTATATTTTTCGTATACTGTGTTAATCACACTTGATGAGAATTAAATATTTGGTTTCATAGTCTGAGCTTAGACTGGAACTTTCTCTCTAATGGTTGACATTTGTGCTAATCTAAAGAGAGATCTCGACAGGTTTCTTGTCCCCAACTCGCTATGTGTCTCATTAAGGTCGTATCCGTATTAATTTTTTTTGTACTATTTTATTTTTTCATATTAAATTTACTGAGTATTTTCAACAACCTATGAGTTTTTTTTTATTAAAGTTAATTGACTTTTTGGTGATGTTTGTGGGTAATTATGTTGGTCGTTTTGATGAATAATAGCCTAACTTGTAGGCACTTTTTGTTGTTATTTGCTTAGGGCCTAGGAAGGACGTCGACTCCTAGGCCGCCTCAAGGGAGTTCTCACCTTTGGGTTCTTTTTAGCCGAAGACTTCTTAAATCCATATTATCATGTCAAACTGTTATCTGCCCTCTTTAACCTTAAGATGCATGCATTGTTTAGGTCTTATTTTCTCTAGGTCTGTTATTTTTTTTGTGTGGGTTTTATCGAGTTTTGATGATTTAAGGCTTTGCATCTCTTTTCATGGAAAAAAACATAAACGATTTATAAAAAAGTTTATTTTCAGCATCAAATTCCTCGCACTTGCAAAAGTACATTTGCTAACTTGCTAAAAGGCAAATGACAAGTTGAGTGCAAATGACCAAAGGGGTACCAAGACCCAGGTGGGGTGAAGCGGGGCAAGTAGCTAGTTACGCACCTTCCTAAATCCTTCCGAGGTTTTCAGTCTTCTCTGCGCATACGTTCCGGTTCGTCTCTCCCGTCGTTGCTACTCGGCCGGCACACAGCGCGATCGGCATCTTGCCCGCGCTCGCGCAGAAATGGCGGTGCTTCTGTACCATATGTTCTCCTTCCTTGTCCTCTTCTCCTACGGCCTGTACCATCTGGTTTGCTCAACTCGCGCCCACCTCCTCCAGCCGCTCACAAAATCGCCCCCTTCCCCTCCCCATCACCAGCACCACCTCTACTCCGCCCGCCCCTACCACCCCCTCCCCCACCGCCATCCCATCCTCCGCCACCTGCCACTCCTAATCGCCTTCGTGTCCCTCCTCATCGGTATTCTCCAGTCACTTCGCTCCTCCCTGTCACCCGACCCCCTACGCCCCGCTCACCTCCTCGTGGCCCTTCAGACGTTGGTGGTTCTCCTCCTGTTTCTCATTCTTGTCATCGCTCTCTTCCTCTCCCACTCCGCCCCGCACCTCCTCCCCCTTCCCTCCGACATCACCTTCCTCCTCGCTGCCATAGCCTTCGCCCTGCTCGCCTTTATTTCCCACAACTCAGCCTCTAATACCCCAGCCTCGGACCTCCAGGCTCACTGTGACCGACTCAGTGGCGCAGTATCCGTTGCTTCTGCTCTTGCCGCTGGAGCACTCGCTGTGTCCCCGCGCCTCTTCATCGCCGAGCTCACACTGGCTGGGTCCATCATCCTCCAGGGCATCTGGTCGCTCCAGACGGGCCTCTCCTTATATGTAGAGCTCGTCATCCCCAAGGGCTGCCATCGCCTCCTGGATGTCCCTGGCGGCTCAGATGGGTCAACCGTCTGTGAACTCGACGAGTCACAGCTCCGTGCAGCTGCACTCCTCGATCTTATATTCGTCGTGCAAGCCACCTTTGTTGCTACCCTCGTGGTCATTGTTTATGCGGTCATAGCCAAGGCGTCAGGAGTTGGTCTCAGGAGGAATGGCGGCTCCTATGAAGCACTCCCCAGGACCTCCTCCGGTGGCACACTGAATGAGGCGGTGGGAACTCCCCCGGCTGTTGTGCAGATGATGGCCATGGGCAAGAACTCGTCCACGCAGGCTTGAGACATTTCTCTTTGCTTTTGGTTTTCCTCTGAGGCTTCGCTTCCTTGTATCAGCGGGTCAGTGGGTTTCTCTTCTTTTTGATCCGCACCTCCCACCCCTTGCTATGTTATTCTGAGTTAGACAGATAGGAATTTGTTATGAAAGTTGCTGGTTATAGTCAGCTGAATGTCTGGAGCAAATTAGCAAATGTTGTAACTTATAACGCATTAATAGCTTCTATGAACGACATTTCTGAGCGACAAGATTTTCCTGTTGTCTTGACTCCCTCTTTTAGTTCTGTACACCATCTACCTCGTACAGTGACCCTGTGCTCTCTTCCAAAGATATATAACTATAAGATGGCCTTGAATGCATTCTTCATATGTAGTAATAATTAGATGATAATAAAATAAAGCTTCTGTAAAGCAAAAGATACTGAAGCCCAACTCAAAGAAGCTTCTGTAAAGCAAAAGATACTGAAGCCCAACTCAAAGACTCTCCTCTGCCTGAAGTCATTTTCTGCCACTATTTTTTATTTTATTTAATGAAGGACATTCACAATTTCACACAAGGTATCAGAAAGTGGGAAGCGGGAGGCGTGCGGACAACACCCTGTAACCGATTAAGCGGTAGGTGGACGATTTTTGAAAAAACGGGTGTCTAAATTTTATATATTTTTATACAAAATTACATGTATGTGTATATAAAAAATATATTTCTAAGGAACTTCTATACATATCTAATCAGCAAATCAGTAATTAACTAAGTATTCATCAATACTTTATTATTAATCAATATCTCTAATCACTAAAATCACCAAGCAGATCAGTAATTGTAAATAACAAACTATGAATTATTGATTTAAACTAATCTCTAAAGTGATTACTAAAGTAATACTAACCAATAGTACCAATCATTAATCACTGAAAGCAGCAAGGAAATCAGTAAAACTAATCATGCATTAGAAGTATAATATAGCAATATGATATTTACTTAGATGCATTACAACAGTACCCAATTATTACAGCTTACAAAGTATGCATTCTAAATTAGGACTAGCTATATCATAGAACATTTATTGTATACAAGTTTCATATATTATAGTCGACACTACTTGGACTATGTAATTAATTAATGTTAGATGCTTACATTAGTATTTTTAAACAAAGCGGGAAAAAAGACAGAAAAAGCGGGTGAGGCTGGCAAAAAGCGGGTGATTATGTTCAAAACGCTTAACCGGGCGCTTAGGGGCTAAATTAGGCGGATGAGGGTCTTGGCCGATTAAGCGGCCGCCTGGCTCATTTTTTAATTCACTGATTTCACATAACAAAAACATCTGTATCTAGCTACCATTCTTCTTTTCTAGGATCATTCCTTTAGGATCAAGGGCTATAGTGAATGAAGGGTCTCAAAGAAGTACTGTTATGATCGACCAATATCCATTACTTTCTTAAGGACCATTTGTTAACAAAGTAAACCAAACACCTTTCCTGCCACGATTATCTCCTGTTGCCCCTCATTCACATTTCTGGAAGTAGGCCACTCCCCTTTTCAGCAAAAGATTGAGAACTTGCTTATGATCAATCGACTTTTAGTCCCTTTTGCTGAAATTCCGAAAATGCTTCCATGGACTTTACAAGTGCCATTTATAGAGGTTTAGGTGGCTGGACAAAAAGGCACCTGCAGGAATGTTTAGAAATGGATATAATGGGTGGTGGAAAAAGATTTAAGTTTCTAACTAAGGAGTACAGCCTTCAACTTCCTAAATTCATTAGTGCGATTCCATGCTTCTTTTATACTTTTCTTTGAATTGCCTCTTCATCAAGTCATAGTCTATATCATTGATATGCGAACATCCCACTTTCCAGATTATTATTATTTTATCTTTTTATATGTTGCATAAAGAATGGAAGTATATTCTAACTTTGTAAAAATAATGAAAGAGGGGCTTTCTTGTGTTTTTCTTATTAGTACTAGTACCATTTATTTATACATGCCAGGGTAAATGGTTAAATCTTTGTTATACAGTGTTAGACTAAAACAGAATTAAAGACATAATAAACAACCAATATACAATATCGATATACTATATCTCAGTACTCTTGTCAAGCTGGATTGTAGATGTTAATCATGCCCAGCTTGTCACATAATCTTGAAGATGTTTTCATATAAGCAATATGGTGAAAATATTAGCAACACTTTGGTGGAAATATCAGCAGTCTGATAAGCAAAATACACAAGATGAGTGGTGATCTTGTAGCTCATAAGAGCTTCACGTATGAAGTGGTAGTCAACTTCAATTTGTTTAGTGTGCTCAATGAAAACTTGATTACTTGCAATGATCGTGGCAGCTCAACTGTCACATTACATTGGAATAGGAGAAGATACTGGATACCTAAAGTTTATTATTAGTAAGAATTTAACTCATAATAGGAGCCATGACTCTATATTCTGCTTCAGACACTAGATATTGAGACCATATTTTGCTTCTTGCTTCGCCAAGTAACTAACTCTATGTTTGGTACACGGTGAATGAAGGGGAGGGGAGGGGACACTTATGTTAGTCTGTTTGGTTAGCATGGGGAGGGGAAGGGAAGAAAAACATCACAACAATGTAAATATAAAAAAATGTTGGAGATGTGGAACGTTGGTGATATACAAATGAGATTATAATTCTTTTTTATATTCATTATGTTTATAAAAGTAGTCTCTTCATATTTTGTATTTGCAAAAAACTTTTCCTCTACATTTGAGTACATCCCGCCACAATGCACCACATTTCCTCCAATTGTCAGTCTTTCTATTACTTTTTGTTCGTATTATAATATCTAATTTTTCAATTTTCCTAACAAAAAAATAAAGTTTTTAAATTTTCTTCTAAATGGTGCACAAAAATTTATTTTAGTTCCTTCAATTTTATTTTAAGTTTTTCCGTCTAAATTTTTCCTCCAAAATTTTCAAATAATCCCCAACATTCCATATGTTCCTCTAGGTGATGTAGAATATATGTGATATATCATATACTACATCAGCGCTATTCTTGTTGGTTGTAGGGTAACACTGATTTTTCCTGCCATATTATTTATATTTTCCCTCTAATATTTCATGTTTCACTCCAATTTGTCTAATATATCTCCCGCCAAGTCTTTTCCCTTCCCTTTGTCTTCACTTTGATTCAGTGGGGAGAGAATGAGAGAGAAGTGGCTGAAAATACACTTAGTTCTTTCCTCTCCATTCCCCTCCATTCCCCTCCATTCCCTTCCCTTCCCCATCACGTTGTCCAACCAAACACCCCAAGTCTTTTCCCCTCCCTTCCCCTCCCCTTCATTCACCATGTACCAAACATGGCCTAAATTTCGACCAGTAAAGGTACAATAGCCAGTCGTGGATCGTCTATCGGAACGACAACCAACTTAATCAGCATTTGAGAACCCTTCAGCCTTCAGGTGCCTATTTTTCTTGTAGAGTAGAAATTGACTAGGAGCTTTTTAACATAGGAGAGAACACGATAAGCAACATCAAGATGACATTGCCGACCAAAAAAGATGACGTTGCCGAGGGGTACCTGTAAATTGACGAAACATTCATATCGCAAAAGAAATATCAAGATGAGTGATGCAAACTTGATTTGCAAAACAAAATTCATTCATCTAATTTAACTCTGCCAAACAAAATACATCAAGCATGCGTATTTATAGATAGCGTGCATGAATCCTTAATTGGCTTATTTGCACTCATGACCCTACTAAATTTGGAAACAAAAACTAATTAATTGAAAACTTTCAAACAAGTGCCAAACTATTACATCTAACTCCCAATAATGAAATAATTATGAACAGAACCCAAACAGAAAATAAAATACAACTAATCTAAAAAAAGACAACCACAAATAAAAGACAACTATGGCATACTTTAATCAAGATGCGGCAGGCTCCCGCCTGGGCTCCGCCTAGGCTCGCCTGGGCCACCTAGGCTCTAGGTGGTCTGCCTTAAACTGGGCGCCTAGGCTTTTAAATTAACCAAAGTGGATGCCGAAGGCTTTTTGGGCCCAAATGAAGACACTTGAAGACAAAAATAGCAAATAAAAATGGTCGGAATTTGGTCAAATCAAATCATGTTTAGTTATTTTGGGGAAGAAATAGATCTAATACAGGTCAAATCAGATCTAATTTGAGCATATTAGGTTTGATTTGGGCGAAATAGGTCTAATTTGGGGGAAAATGCCTTATTTGGCGGAATTAGATCTGATTTCGCTAAATTAGGGCTCGTTTAGGTAAATGTAGGACAAGCTAAGGGAAGTTACGTTTGATTAGGTCATGTTATGCCAAAATCGGTTTGGCTTTGGCTAAATTAGGTAAGACTGAGTTAACTCGGGTCCAATTTAGACCGTGTTAGGTCAAATTAAGGCCGAATAGGTCTATCTTAGGTCGTGATAGGTGTGACGTAAGTGACATTATGATTGATTAAGCTTAGGGATAAGCAATATAAATGTACACAATGATGTACATATTTGAATATAACTGAATGTATACACAAAATCATTTATATATATGTAAAATATAAACAAATATGAAGAACGCCTAGAAACGCCTGGGCTTCCGCCTAGGCGCCTAGACCTCCTAGGCTTCCCCTAGGTGGGAAGGACCGCCTAGCCGCCTAGACAAGTATGAGATGCGCCAAACCCTAACCAAAATCTTGAGTAGCTTGTCCTACATCAACTCGGGTCGACAAACGAGCCTCTTGCGAGTGGGAATGTAGCTGTGGGATTGAATGTCATTTCAAAGTAGGTGGCATATGTTTGATACATGTCTTGAATGTTGTCTAACGATTGATGATGCTGGTGAAAAGACACACTAGCCAGAAGAAAGGTGTAGGTATTAGTGTAATCGTCATGCATAGTGTGATGATCATACTGCAAATGTCGTCGATATGTGCTGCATCATGAGGCACAACATCACACAGTACAATATAGGTGCAGACACCATGGTAAAAAGAAGTCAATCAACAACGTTCGTCACTTTCTTATAGACCCGAGTTGCGAGCCAATGAAGCAGGTATGGATGCGGGTGCAATTCTGGCTGTAACCCTAGGAAGTCCATAGTCATTGCATATATGAGGTTAGTAGAGCTCCCATTGTTGGTAAGGAGGATACATTGTGCCATGCACACTCGACCTTAGACTAAAAGAGTTTTGTGCATGGTGGAGCTGTACGACATGGGGCTTGTTGAAGCGGTGATACAAACAAAGTGTGTTGTAGTGTGTCTGCATCTTTCAGCTCATCATCACTAGGTTCACTTCATGGAAGCATAACCTCTATGTCATCATCTTACGTGTCATTGTCATCAAATGATTGGGACAATAGTTGGATCCATGTCCGTAACCTTGGCAGGAAGCATTGCACCTTGAAAGGCACTGATGTTGACTTTGATGACAATGCAAGAGTGGTTGATGTGACTGGAGTACTAACACATGCTTATGGTGTAGATGCAGTCTACAGTCACCATGTGGGCTCTCAAACAAGATTCTGGCGCCTCAACTCATGCCCTTTTTTTGTAACCACATGAATTGCATTGTCCGTAGAAGAAATCCGTTGAAGTAGCCAATTCTGCGTAGATAGACAAATTCGGCTCTCAACAGAACATGGTGATCTCGATGGTAGTATCTCAAGCAATCTGACTTATAGATCAAGTTTTAGTATTTGTAAGAATATTCATTCATAGAGTCAGATCCTTGTTGTAAGTCAAATAGTTTGAGTCACAATTGTTGCTCGTAAAGCGATCTGACTTATAGATCAAGTTTTAGTATTTGTAAGAATATTCATTCATAGAGTCAGATCCCTGTTGTAAGTCAAATAGTTTGAGTCACAGTTGTTGCTTGTAATTGATAGGGACTAATGTTTCCATATTAGGTTTCATCTCTATCCATGTGTTCATGCAATGAACTATATGCAATTGCTTCCACCAAGTAAGTCTAGTGCTATAGAGCTTGGATTATGCATAATAGATGTTGCGATTATCTGCTAGTTGGTGCTAGTCAAAGAATTAAGTCGATGTGGGTCCAACCCTTGAATACTTCGGGGGTTGCCAATGCCATAGAATTATGGAACATTGATCTAAAGCAGTCAATCCCGACTGGGAAGAGGCTCTCGAGGTGGTGGACGTGGTGGTTTAGGTCACTCTTAGATGTGGTGAAACACGACTGCATCTGTTGTTGCATGTCATGAGTGCCTCTAGGCAGTCAAACCGCTCTTCCTGACATGCGAGGCATCCTTCTAGCTTTGCAACTTTGGCGTTGAACTCATTGTGTACCATGTTGTAGGTTGGCGATGAGTCTAACTGTTGTAGAAGTGTGATATAGCCTCCCTGACTCGCGATGAGTTGCCCGAAAGATCTTTATTTTGTTTCGATACTTAGGAACACATGGATTGCATGGCGTCTGATGTGAGGTCTAAAAATGTCAAGGTGTAATGGAAGTCTCCCAAAGTCGTGGATGACGCTCATGATCGAAGAGGGTGCGAAAAAAATTTGATTTGGGGCTCCCCAAAACAATCACAATATACTACTAAAATACACTTGTACCCGCGTTTATTGCAGGAGATGGCTGCAGAGTTTTTTGATCTTTGTTGATGATTTTTCCTACATGACTTGGTTGTATATTCCTAAAACTCAAGAAGATGTTTATCCTCTCATCAAAGCCTTCCATAAAATGATCTTCGTCCAATATGATTCATATTAAAATAATTCTTCGAACCAACAATGCCCTTGTGTATGTTCAAGGCACCGTCTCTTCTTTTTGTCTCGATGCCGGATCCATCAACGGTCGTGTGCTCACCCTCCACAACAAAATGGCCTCGCAGAACATAACAATCGACATTTTCTTTGCACCACTCACTCTTTGGCCATTCATGCTCACTTACCCAAACACTTTGTTATGATTATGAAGCTGTATGGTCTCCCACTTTCTCATAAAGCGCCAACCATCATCCATCTTAAAGGAAAACACCTTTCTCTAATAATTACCCTCAAAAGAACCCCTTTCCTCTTGCTCCTTGGGTGTTTGATTGTGTTACCTTTGTACATAACATCGATTCAAAGGCTGAAAAAAATTCATATCGTCCCTGAAAAATTGTCTTCTTGGAGTACTCACAAGTGTAAAAAGGGTGCAAGTGCTTTAACCTTAGTACCAATTGCATTCATGTTTCTGCTGATGTAACCTTCCATGAATATGACATCTACTTCTCCAAGGAGAACCCTGCCACCACACAATCACATCTATTTATATGGATACCCCTCGATATCAACCCGTTCCCATTTCCACCTACTTCTGTCTTAACAACATCAATACTCCACCGTTGCCTCACTACCACCTCTGTTCTATCCCAAGGTGTATAGTAGGAGAATGGTAACTGATCCTCAAGCAAATGCCCACCATCATCCTCAGTTCTGATACGATTCGATGGTCTGATCGCCCACCATAAAGTTAAGCAAGCTGATCCTCAAGCGGATGCCAAGCCTGAGGCAGCTGATCCTCAAGCGGATGCCCCACCATCAACTCCTTGGTTGTAATACAATTAGATGGGACAATCACACGCCATAGAGTTAAGCGAGCTTGTACTTCTAACCTTGTATCTCTCAAACTTGTTGTCTTGCTCATCTTTGTTCTATAGCCCGTGCTCTTGTCACCATTACAAAAAAACCACAAGGATGCTCTTCAATACCTTAGGTGGAAAGCAACATGATGAGATGGGGGCTCTATAGATATTCACACATAGGGGCTTATTTGGCCACCTCATGGTAAGAACATTGTTGGTTGCAGACAAGTCTTCTTTGTTAAGCATCAGTCTGACGGCTCCGTCGAGTGTTAGAAAGCCCGTTTGGTCGCCAAAAGATTTCACACAGACTTATGGGGTTGACTTCTTTGAGACATTCTCACCTATCACCCAGATTTTCTCAGTTCACATCCTGATCTCTTTTGCTGCTCATCTGAACTAACCACTCCACTAGCTCAACATCGAGAATGCCTTCCTTTATGACAATTTATCTGAGGAAGTCTGTGTGCATCAAGCCAACAACCTGTGGGAGTTGTTGAGGGGGTTGTTTGACCAAGGTATGCCATCTTTGCCAGTCTATCTATGGGCTAAAGCAGTCTCCTCAGCCTTGGTTCACCAAGCTGAGCATTGTCCTTGAGAGTCTTGGTTTCAAGCGATCTACTAGCGATCACTCTCTATTCTTGAAGAATACATCTCAAGGATACATTCTTGTAGCGGTGTATGTAGACGACATAGACATCATCAAGAGCGATGCTCAAAGCATCTCCAATTTGAAGAAATTCCTACAGTCTCACTTCCACACTAAAGATACTGTAAACTTAATGATATTTTTTGGGCATAGAAGTGTTGAGATCAGCCACGAGGATCAATCTTTCCCAAAGGCGAGGTGTCCTCGATTTGTTGCAAGAGATGGGGTTGGCCGATGTAAAACTTGTCTACACTTATGGACTACTATTTGAAGCATCAAACTAAGGCGAGTTATTTCCTGACCCAGAATGTTTTAGACGTGTTGTTGGCAAGCTAGTCTATCTGACTATATACGACCAAACATCTTGACGCTGTTGGTGTGGCTAGTCAACATATGAGCTTGCTCCTATAATCTCACTGGAGTAACGTTCACATATTGAGCTTTTTGAAGAATCCTCTAGGCAAAGGACTTCTCCATGAACGTCCTCAGGAAAAGACTATCTCAATATCTAGATATGCTGACGCTATTGGGCAAGTGGATCTCAAGACTGGCAATCAAATTCTGGGTTCTGTATCTTACTTGGCGAACATACAATGTCATGGAGGAGCAAGAAACATACAATGGTTTCTAAATCAAGCACAAAAGTTGATAATAGGGAAATGACACATGCATGCTGCGATCTACAGTGGACCCTATCCATTTTTTCGTAGTTGGAATCCCTATACAGTCTCATGTTATTCTTCACTATGATAACCAAGTGTTGGAAATAATGGATGGACGATATATTCACAGTATTGTGTTACAATGTTATATTTACAAGAGAGACCCCTCTCCTTTATATAGGAGAAGGTGGACATGACTCTAGAGACTTCTGGACCTGACTAGACTTGACTAGACTAGACTAGACTCTATATGGGCCTCCAGACTCCGACCCATATATGATATGACTTATATTTCTAACACTCCCTCGCAAGATGGAGCATGGGAGAATCACATGCCCATATTGGATGACAAACGAAAATAAGACAAAAAAAGTTATGACTAAAACATGATAAATATCCCCTTAACTTAGCACGACATGTGCACTCCCCCACACTTTAATATCTTTGGCATCTTTCACTTTGAAGCTTCTTTTGAGATTGATAAACACCTGAGATTGATACACACCGAATCTTTGAAACATCTGGAGCTTTGACTAGGTTGGAGGTCATATCTTGGATAATGCTGAAGGAACATGCGAAGATCATCCGAGTCACAAACTTAGTTGTACTGTTGTCTAAGTATTTTCCACGAGAAGACCACCATGTGGTAGCCTAGACGGTCAACATGCTTGACATGACATGGATGAACATCAACGTGCTTGGCACAGACGAGCATCAATGTGGGCACGGACGAACATCAATGTCCTGGACATGGCACGGACAAACATCAACGTGGGCATAGGCAAACATCAACGTGTTTGACATGGCACAAACGAACAAGAAAGGAACATGGATGACATAGCCGACTGAATGATCATTTGCAAAAGACATGTGTGTCGGACCGACACACAACCAGATGTGCAAACAATCCAAGAGGCTCCAATACTAGAAGACTGAAGTGTTGCTAGAGTAGAATGACCAAGGCGCGGCCGACGAAGAAACATATTTGCCTGGTGTAGACCGCCAATGACTTCCAATTGATATGAGGAATCATCTTCACCTGAAGATGCTAGAGGATAAATTTTGAACGACATATCAATGCTTGGCAACTCATAATCTGAACAACGAGGATGGACGACTTTGGCCTTGAACTGGAGTGAGATTTGGACAACACGTTAAGTACACAAACTCTTATGTAGACAATGCTCTTCTTCCTCTTTCCTCTTCTGATATTTGCACCTCAACTCTTCTCCTCCTGTTCTCGTCTCCTCTATCTCTTTTCCCCGCAAACCAACCACGAAGAGACAACGAAAGTGGTTGGGGTGGACAAAGACAAAGAGAAACTCCCCTGTGACATTAGGGGACATGGGGTGGAGAGGGGAGAAGGATTTGCTTGACATGGCTGGAGAAGTTGTGTGTTGGACTACTCAATGGGCTTGAGAATTTGACCTCACATTTAAGAAATTTGATGTTGTGCTTGACATGGATGAATCCTCACATATGAGAGAGGTTGATCTTGTGACCGAGAGCAAACTGCATCACACATATGAGTATAAGACTTCATGGCGCTTCCGAGGTTGATTCGGTAAGGAAGATGTATTAATAGAACCAATAAGAGCATTCGATTTGGTATGCAAACCGATTACAAGATTCAGATAAGAAATGAAATGGATCTTGTCCCAACCTGAACTGGTAGTGTAGGGGCAGAGCACCCACAATTTTTTTGGATCCAATATAAAAAATATCTTTTTCTTGTTGGGGAGCTTCTGATCTAAACTTTGAAGATTCTTGGAGAACTAATTTGAGACACGTCCTTTGAAGAGTAGCCACCATCGATTGAGTTGCAAACCCTAATGGTGACATAGATTTAATCATCGAAGATGTATGACCAGGTTGTCGAAGACATGCCATGTTGGCTAATGACACGTGTAACACTTTCGGTGAAAGATGTAAAGCCTGTTGACAACACAGTGTGTTAGGATGGACACAACATGTGACTTGTCGGGGGCGAACTCTGTCTCCCGTAAACATGGTGTGTCGGTGATGAACGCGACGTGTGACTTGCTGGGGGTGTAACTCTGCTTCCCGTCAACATGGCGTGTTGTAAATCTACACAGCGTGTCACTTGCATTCTGGATGAAAATAGTGCACTGCCTGATGACGACACACGACGTGTAGAGTGTGGCGTTGTGGGAAACAGTTAGAAACATTTAACCCTAATTTCATGGATGACTCCTTTTCTTGAAATAAGTCTCCTAGATAACGACCCGGTTGATGAAGACGATGATTGGGGTGGTGGAGATGACTTCCACCACTATGAGGATGACGAATTGGATGGTGGAGATGATTTCCACCTTGGAAAAGAAGACGAGACAGATGGTGGAGATGACTCCCACCTTGGAAAAGACTACCATGGGGTTGTTGATCTTGGTGATGTAAGAAGAATGACAACTTGAATCTGGACTTTGTCTTGATGGAGGCAACTGCTGAACCTTGTGCTTGGGGAACACGAAAGATGAAAGACTGAAGACAGACACATGGGGATGCTAGATCTAGATATGGATCTAGATAGATGACGATGAAGACTGTACTTTCAAATCTAGATCTGGATGGTGAAGGAGAGCATGAAGGGCCTTTAGAGAGAGAAGGCATTGAAGTTCACCCTTTGGAGAGGATGATGGAGATGGTCTTGCGGGCAACCGACCATGACGGGGGCCGCCGCCCGTGGGCGGAGACTCGTTGCTTTCTCTCTAGGGTTAGGGTCCCGGGAAAGAACGCTATGATACCATGTTGGAAATAATGGATGAATGATATATTCACATTATTGTGTTACAATGTTATCTTTACAAGAGAGACCCCTCTCCTTTATATGGGAGAAGGTGGGCATGACTCTAGAAACTTCTTGACTTGACTTGACTAAACTAGACTAGACTCTATATGGGCCTATAGACTCCGACCCATATATGATATCACTTATATTTCAACACCAAGCATCTATTCATATGGCAATAACTCGATCATTCACGAGTAACAAAAAATTAAACATATCTAGGTGAACTGTCACTTTGTTCGTGGTTGTTAATATGTACGTATAGCAACCTACTTGTAAATGTGAGAAAATGTCAAAGACCTATGCGTAAAGTGTGTAAAGTCCATTGTATATGAATATACAAGCACTCGGACCGCGTGTGAGTCGAAGGTTTTTCTCCCACTTTGCTCAAGCTTCCTCATGGCATGACATCCTATTTGGATGATAGTTCTTTAGTCGTAGTCGTGGAGGAGCTCTTGCCCCTTCATATCATTGTCGAGTCTCTTGTTTTTGAGTCCCCTAGCAATGATGGTTCTTGTGATGTTATTCCACCCAACTCTGCTAGACCATCGATCACTCAAGTTTACACTCGTCGTACAAGTGGACATTTTGGTGCAGGTACCAATATAGGTGGAACAGAGGCTCCTGCCAATTCAACTCCTCCAGATGCCTCTTCTAAAGGTTAGGTAGAAATAGCTCCACCTCACACGTAGGATCTTCCCATTGCCCTGAGCTTGGGTGTTTGATCTTGCACCCTAAAAATGTTGACCACCCTATTTCTGACTTTGTCTCGTATAGCCATATTTCACCTTCATATTATATCCTATATTTCTTCTATATCCTTTGTCTCTATACATCCGTCTTTTTCAGTTGCACTTGATCTCCCATGTTGGTGTCAGGGTATGGATGAGATGTCAGTTCTTTACTAGAACAAGACATGGTCTCTTGTTTCACGCCCGCATGGCAAGTCTGTTGTTGGATGTTGCTCGGTTTACACTGTCAAAGTGGGTGGTGATGGGTGTGTTGATCGACTCAAGGCACATTTGGTAGCCAAAGGGCTACACTTAGGTCTATGGCGAGGATTATCCAAAGACCTTTTCTCTAGTTGCAAAGATGGCATCTATTCACATTTTCTTGTCCCTAGTTGCCAATCACTCTTGGCCTCTACACGAACTTGATATAAAAAATGTATTCCTACATGGTGACCTGAATGAGGAAATTTATATGGAGCAACCACCTGGGTATGTTGCTCAGGGGGAGTCGGATCTAGTATATGCCATTTTCATAAGTCTCTCTTTGAATTGAAACAGTCACCTCATGCCTGGTTTGGTAGATTTAGTAGTGCCCTTTCTGAGTTTGGGCTCCAGAGATGTACCACAGATCATTCAGTCTTCTATAAACGATAAAGATATGGGAGCATTTTCTTGGTGGTATATGTTGATAATATTGTTATTGCTGGTGATCACAGACATGGCATTGCAAAGTTGAAGACCTTCTTACATGGCCAGTTTTAGACAAAGGACTTGGGTAGTCTTAAATATTTTATGGGAATCAAAGTTGCCAAGTCCAAGTTTGGAATAGTTATCTCACAGAGGAAGTATGTCATAGATCTTCTCGCTGAGATAGGGATGCTTGGCACCAGACCTGCTGATACTCTAATTGATCCTAAAGTCAAGTTGTCCATAGAGCAAGGTGAGTTACTTAATTATCCATGGAGACATAGACGACTTGTTGGGAAGTTGATTTATCTGTCTGTCACTCGGCTCGGACTTGGGTAGTCTTAAATATTTTATGGGAATCAAAGTTGCCAAGTCCAAGTTTGGAATAGTTATCTCACAGAGGAAGTATGTCATAGATCTTCTCGCCGAGATAGGGATGCTTGGCACCGGACCTGCTGATACTCCAATTGATCCTAAAGTCAAGTTGTCCTTAGAGCAAGGGAAGTTAATTATCCATGGAGACATAGACGACTCGTTGGGAAGTTGATTTACCTGTCTGTCACTCGGCTCGAGATTGCTTTTGCTACTAATATTGTTAGTCAGTTCATGGATAAGCCGTGCACATGTCATATGTAAGCTTATTGATGCGCATTATGAGGTATCTCAAGAAGTCTCTTGACAAGGGGCTTCTATATCAAAATCATGGACATCTACATGTGCAGGGTTTCTCAAATGCTGATTGGGTTGGATCCAATATTGACAGAAGGTCTATTTTTGGTTACCGTGTATTTGTAGGAGGAAGCCCAGTGTCTTGGAAGAGCAAATTGTAGTAGCAAGATCTAGTGCAAAGTCTGAGAACAGAGCTATGGCCTTAGCAACATGTGAGTCGCTATGGAATTGCCACTTGTTAGAGGAGCTTGACTTTGTGCAGAACGCTCCCATGAACTTGAAGTGTGACAACCAGACTGCTGTCCACATTGCCCATAATCCCATCTTTCATGAAAGAACCGGACATATTGAAGTCGATTGTCATTTTCTACAAGAAAATATTCAGGAAAAAGTGATTCAGTTGTCACCAGTCAGATCGGAAGATCAGTTAGCTGATTTGTTTACAAAGTTCCTAAATGGTTGTGGGGTCCAATACTTATGTAACAAGCTGGACACATATGATATATCATATATATGCTCCTGCTTGACGGGAAGTGTTAATATGTATCTATAGGGATCTGCTTGTAAATGTTAGAAAATGTCAAGGACCTATTTCTAATGTGTGTAAAGTCTCTTGTATATGAATATACAAGCACCATGACTGTGTATGTGAGTCGTGGGTTTTTCTCCCACTTTGCTCAAGCTTCTTCAGTGATTTTGTTAAGCAAAGAAGATTATAATGCCTAATGTGAATACCGGTGATCAAGTGGCTGATGTTCTTGTTAAACCACTGCGTCCAGCCTTATTCCAACATGTGTGTCACAAGCTGGCACTACATGACGTGTATTCTCCAGATTGAGGGGGAGTGTTGATATTATCTGTTGGGCTCACTTGTGTTTTCCTTATTCTGCAATACACTTTAGTGGATCCATGTACCACTTAAGTATCTGTTTAACCCCTCTCTTGTCCTCCCATATATAGGAGCCTCTTGTAAACAAGTTTTGGTTAATGGGAATTCTCATGTAAATCTTAATCTAGTTCACACCTATCATAGCAAAGTGGCAAGAATGAAGGTGTAGGTTATATTAATCCAGATTACTGTAAGCAAGTGATGGACAAGCTTGTATGTCTTACTGTAAGTTGCAAATAAATACCTCCTTTAGTGTTGGAATTCGAAGTCCTATTATGAGTAAACCAAACTCATACTAGATGGATGTGTGCAAAATCTTGAGACGCCCAAGAGAGCAACAGAGAAAGGACTCCTTAGTCTAAAGCCTACCCGTGCAGTTGATAATCTATGTCCAGCGGACTAGACTAATGCAAATATGGTTAGTTATAAGACAATTTGTAGTTGCTCGCTCCAGCCCTATGAGACTATGGCTGAGAACCACACTAGGTCCGTACATGTTGTGAACTGTAGAGGTTGCAATGTGTTTTTTCTATAATCAGGCTTTGCCAATAATCCTCTTTTTCATGAGTATAGAAAAAAAAACAGTGAGGTGGGTTGTTTTTCTGTTCAGGACCTTAAGGTGGCTAAGTGCATTCACAAGCCAGGGGTTGCTGATATACCTACAAATCCATTGAATCCTTTTTTCAAAATTGTGCAGCTGGTTGGATACACGTGTGCATACTCCAGCATCACAGTATTAGAATAAAGGTATAGAATTTTAAATGGACTTTCCTTCTAATTCACCTTTCTGGTCATTCAAAAATTACAAAAGAAAAGGGAGATAATGATGTTATCACATTTAGGAGTGAGCAACAGTTGGTTAAAATAGAGTGGTTTATTTGGTCATGATAATTTAGTCATTTTGGTCAATTTGATCAAATTTATTATGGTTATTCGGTTAATTGACGTGGTTTTATCACACTAACAAATTCACATAGGGCTGAAATTCTTAATTTTTTTCCAAAACAACGTGTACTAATGCCACCCTTAAGCGGACCCTTAAGCGGAGAGTCTTATCGCAGTATAGTTAAAGATCAAATCCCAAGAGACAACGTTTTTAAGAACCTTGGTATTTTGTATCCAGTTGAAATAAGACTAATATTTAGAACTAAGAGTTGGTTAGTGTGAACGAGAGAGAAGGGAGACGAACGATGTTTGCGGCTGCTAGGTGCATCTTGCGTGAGAGGGCAATAGCCGTCTCTCTTCTTTTTATATATTAGGGTAAGATACATTGTGGTACAAAGGAGAACATAATAGAAAAACAATAAAACAAATAATATAATAAAGATAGAACCAGGAGGCAGATTGCCGATTTTCGCTACTGTTCGTCTGTCGATGATATCGACAGAATGATGTTCTGTTGCTGTAACCATGGAACAGGACTTCGACTTCGAGCCGACTTCGACAGGTGTGGACACAGAAGTTTTGGAAATGTCGAGGAAATGTCGAGGATTTTTACAACCAAAGTTTCGACGCAACTTCGACAAAAATTAAGCTAAAAATAGCCATTTTGTGATGAAAATCGACAGATTTCATCAAATCTAGCTTAAAAACACAATATATGTTTACATATAGCCATCCATACATGTTTACATATGTAGATAAATGCACGCTTACATATAGTCGTCTCCGAACTACATAGTTCTTCCATATATAAAGTTTGTGACAATAAACAAACTACATAAAAACAGTGTAAATCTATGGTAGATTTAGCAGAGAGAGGATCGGTCTATTACTGTTAGCTTAGAATAGTAAAAGATAACATCAAAATCATCTTACCTCAAGCTCCAACACTTTTTCCACCTCACACAGCCAACTCCACAAAATCCCTGAAATATGTCGTCAACTTCGACGACTTCGATAAATGTCGAGGACATTGTGGAATTTTTGTATGGACTTGGGCCAACTTTGCTGACATATGGGGAAATGTCGACATATTTGACGAAATGTCGACGATATTGTAGAATAAAGATGTTTACATGCATTCGACGTCGCTGACCGTCGACATCGACATTATCGGCGAAATTTCGCCTAATGTCGACGATATTTACATCTATGGCTGTGACTCTGTCGATACCATCGACCTCAAGCTGGAGAGTACACATCGTGTATGCCCAGCTTGCCACATAATCTCTGAAAAGCTGCCGAACCCAAAGGCTTTGTCAAGATATCTGCCAGTTGATCTTCAGACTTGACGTATGGCGTCACAATAGTGCCATCTTTGATTTGATCACGAATAAAATGGCAATCAACTTCTATGTGCTTTGTACGCTCATGAAAGATAGGATTCCTGGCAATGTGTATAGCAGACTGGTTGTCACATTTGAGCTCCATAGAAGACATAATAGTAATTTTTAACTCAGAAAGAACAGATTTGACCCATTGTAGTTCACAACATGCATGGGACAGAGAACGATATTCGGCCTCAGTGCTGGATCTAGCTACCACATGCTGCTTTTTGCTTTTCCAAGTAATCAAATGATCACCTAGGAAAGTACAATAGCCTGATGTAGACCTTCTATCAGTATGATCACTAGCCCAATCTGCATCTGAATACCCTGTGAGAGTCAAAGTAGCTGGAGGCACCTTGGGCTTAGAATATGTGATCCCTTTACCAGGAGCACTCTTCAGATATCTCAGAATCCGGCAAACTGCTGTCCAATGTGACTGTCGTGGTGAGTGCATATGCTGACTCACGACGCCTACAACAAAAGAAATATCAGGTCGTGTAACAGTCAGATATATTAGCCTGCCAACTATTCTCCTGTAATATCCTGGATCTGAGTACTCAACATCATCACCCGTCTCCTTGATGTGATAATCCATGGGAGTAGATACCGGTTTTGATTCAGTCATGCTTGTCTCCTGTAGTAAGTCAAGCACATATTTCCTCTGAGATAGATTGACACTTACATGAGATCTAAGCACCTCAATGCCCAGAAAATATCTCAGTTTACCCACATCTTTCGTTTGGAAGTGTCTCTGCAACCCTTCCTTCACACGAGATATGCCTGTAGAATCACTGCCAATAATCACTATGTCATCAACATATACAACAATGATGATAGAGCCACAAGAAGAGCTAGAGTAGAATAAAGAGTGATCAGTCATGGAGCGAGAAAAACCCATCTGGAGTACAACCTCATTGAACTTGTCAAACCAAGCTCGAGGAGACTGTTTCAGCTCATATATAGCTTTCTTCAATTTACACACCTTCTGACACTCCCCCTGAGCAACAAACCCAGGAGGTTGCTCCATATATACCTCTTCCCGTAGGTCACCATGTAGAAAGGCATTCTTAACATCAAGCTGAAATAGGGGCCAATCAAAGGTAGTAGCCAGAGAAATAATAATCCACACAGAGTTTAGACGAGCTACTGGAGAAAAGGTCTCAAAGAAATCAACTCCATAGGTCTGTATGTAGCCTTTTGCTACCAATCTGGCCTTCAACCTTTAAACGGATCCATCCAGATTACGTTTGATGGTGAAAACCCATATGCAACCCACTGCTTTCTTCCCTGCAGGTAAGTCAACAAGATCCCATGTGCCATTATGCAAAAGAGCTGACATCTCAAGCTGCATTGCCTGTTTCCAGCCACTGTCCTTCATAGCATCATAGTGATTCCTTGGTATATCAACAAAATCAATCCCAATAGCAAATGTGCGTGTCTGCTTAGATAAGTGGGACAGACAACACACATTTGTAATAGGATGTCTAATAGTACAAGAACGAGTACCTTTACGAACAACAATAGGAAGATCAAGATCTGATGCTTCTGCAGGAATCTCATGAGTAGAAGGCGATGAGGAAGGCTCAGAGACTGGTGTCTCTACCTCCTCTGGATCTTGTCTGCCTCGCCTACTATAAACATATGGGTATTGCTGAATAACAGGCCTGTCAACTGCTTGCTCGTCCTGAATAAAAGTATAATCAGGAATGATGGGTGGCGCTCCCTCACTCTGCACAGATGGTGCCACTCACTCTGAAAAACTGGTGGCACTCCCTCTCTCAACTGCTCCCCCTTACTCATAGCATCGGAGAAATATGGAGTGGTCTCATGGAAGGTGACATCCCTAGACACAAACATGTGACAGTAACACTTGTATCCTTTGCTAGTACTAGAATAACCAAGGAACAAGGTTTTAATAGACCTAAGAGAAAGTTTTTCAGCCTTAGGGTCAAAATTATGGACAAAAGAAGTGCACCCAAACACTCTAAAGGGAACAAAGAAGGGCTGATCCGTGGGTTGTAACATAGAGAAAGGAGTTTGTCCTTTAAGAACAGAGGATGGTTGCCTATTAATTAAGAAGCAAGCGGTTAAAAGAGCTTCAGACCAGAATTTCATTGGATTGAAACATGATCGAACGAGCAATATCAAGAAGATGGCGATTCTTCCTCTCAGCCACCCCGTTTTGCTGAGGGGTGTGAGGACAAGACGTGCGATGGATCATGCCCACATAACTGCAAAAATCAGACATAGCCTTTTGAACATATTCTAAATCATTATCAGATTGGAGAGTTTTTATATTGCAGTCAAACTGAACCTTTATTTCTTTATGAAAATTGTTAAACAGTAAAAGACGGCTAGTCGATATATTGATAAGAGGCAACCCTGCTCCTATATATAGGAAAACAGGGAAGCATACAAGACACAACTAAACCCTAATGGGCCAAGACATACTTGGGCCCATATTACAAACACTTAATAACTTAAACAAATAGACTCTCTAATACTCCCCCTCAAGCTGAAGTTGGGAGAATCCCAAATCAGCTTGCAAACAGAGAGTCAGACTAAAAATAAAGAGAGAAAGAAAAAAATAAACCAAGCCCATACAAGATGTTTCTCCCCCTCAATATTACAATAAAGCACACAAATACTCAGACACTCCCCCCAATGTTTTGAAAAGCGTGGCAGGCGCCCGCCTGAGCGCCCGCCTGAGCGGATTGGTCTCTCAACCGCCTGGTTGGGCCCAAAAGCGCCCACTGGGGCGGCGGCCCAATAAGCGCCCGCCTGGAGCCCGCCTGACCCGCACGTGCGTCCGCCTGGAGAAGCCCTTCGAGCGGCCGCTTATGGGCGCTTTTCTCTTGAGCGCCAGTAATGGGCCCGAAAAACAGTGGCCGGCCCACTTGCCAATTTACAAAAAAAACACTGGCCCACTTGGATTAAGTTAATCCCTATTAGCGGGATCTCTTCCATGCAACCGAACCGTCGCTCCCCCGTCTTTCTTTTCACGCAGCAACCGTTGCCGCACGACAGCCGCGACGCTCCCCCTTGGCTCCGGAGAGGCAGCCGGCGGTGCCCAAGCTTTGCCTTACATCCCAGTGACTCCGGCGGCCCTCAAGGAGACTCCGGCGGCCCAAGCCACGCCGCACAACCCTCCCTTGCTTGCTGTTTGGACGGAACCGAAGAAGACCAACACGTTCGGAAAGAACAGTGAAGGTGCAGCGGCCGTTTCCTTCGTTCTTGCTGCTGCGGGTGATTTGGAGAAGCATCTACTGCTCAATAGAAGAAGGATTAAGCAAAAGGTACTCCTATATTCCCTTCTTTGTATCCATTGGCTCCCAAAATCTCGTTTTTTTCATGAAAACAACCTGCGTTTCTCCTGTTCTTTGCTTTTTTTTTGTTGTTTTAATTATTCATACTATATTCTACTATCTACATTTGTGTATGGCTATGTGTGCTATTTATTCATCATATAATACATTATAGAAGAATACTATACGATCATTATATGTTGTTTCTCTATTTTTTTCTATAGTTTTTACCTCATTAATACACTAATACAGTAATACATTCTATTAATCATTAAACGGGACAGCAGTGGCTATTAATATTAAATAGTTAAATAGTTGAGTATTATATGTTGTTGTATTATTAGTTTATTACATTAGAAATTATACAAAAATGGGACAGCAGTTTATCATGTAATGTCTCTCTTTTTTTCTATAATTTTTACCTCATTAATACACTAATACTAATACTGTAATACATGATTACATTCTAATTTCTATAAACGGGACAGCAGTTGGTAGCGGTTATTAATATTAAATAGTTTAATATATTTGATAAAATCATACATACACCAGTTTGTTAATGTCTTGTTGTCATCATAATTTGCAGATGGACAATGATATGTCTGCTCCTCAAGCCCCCGCGAATCTCCCAAATGATGCTCCTAACAGTAGGTCGCAAGATCCGGGTTGGAAGTATTGTGAACTTCCAGACCCGAATCGTAAAGATCGCCTTCGCTGTCAGTTTTGTAAGCATATCTCCACGGGTGGAATTTTCAGATTGAAGAAACACCTTGCTGGAAGGAGAGGAGATGTGGATCCTTGTCCCGATGTGCCACCAGAAGTAAAAAGGGAGATAATTGAGTATTTGGATAAATTAGCAGCAAAGAAGGCCAAGAAACAACAGGAAATGAATGAAGCTAGAGAGGAGGTCAACATTAGGGGGCGGTCTGATGATGAGGATATGGTAGTTCTTGGTGGTTCACAACCAAAGAAGCCTAAGGTGGTTGGACCGATTAACCAATTTTTCAGTAGGGACCCAGAAGCTGTAGTGAGGGAGAGGTTGTCATCAAAACAAGAGGAAATTAACATGAAGTTGAAGAAAGAAGAAAGGAAGAAGGCAGTGCAGTTCATTGCAAGATGGTTTTATCAAGCTGGTAAGCATGTCTTTACTTGTTTAATATATCATTTCATCTTGTTTTATCAAGCTGGTAAGCAAGTACTCACATGAAACACAATGCCAATTGCAGGGATAGCGATGAATACAGTCACATTGAGGAGCTTTAATGTGATGTTGGAGGCTGTTGGCCAATTTGGTCCTGGCTTGCGGGGCCCTACAATACATGAATTGCGGGAGCCTCTTTTAAAAAGAGAAGTGGAACAGACTAAGGACTCATTGGAGCCTCACAGAGATGAGTGGAGGAGGAGTGGCTGCTCCATTATGACAGATGCATGGACAGATAGAAGAGGAAGAAGTATAATGAATCTTTGTATCAATTGTAGGAAAGGTACAAGTTTTCTTAGAGCTATAGATGCATCTGCTGACATTCATAATGCTGAGTTCATTTTTAAGTTGGTGGATAGTTGTATAGAGGAAGTTGGAGCAGACAATGTAGTGCAGGTGGTCACTGACAATGCCGCAGCTAATATGGCAGCTGCAAAGCTTCTTAAGGACAAGAGGCCTGAAATTTTTTGGACTCCTTGCGCCGCGCATTGTGTAGATCTCATGCTAGAGGGGATTGGGAAGTTGCCGAGGATAAAAAATGTGATTGAGAAGTGCAAGAAGTTAGCCATCTTTATTTACAGCCACCACAACACCCTCAATTTGATGAGGAAGTTCACTAAAGGTGACTTGGTTAGGCCAGGTGTGACACGTTTTGCGACGGCCTACCTCAGTTTGCAGAGCTTGTTGGACAAAAGAAATGAGTTGAGATCTATGTTTTGTTCCTCAGAGTGGGAGGAATGCAGGTACTCGAAGACAGGTGAGGGGGAGCGCTTTGCAAACATGGTGACATCGTCTACATTTTGGCCTTCAGTGGTGTCTATTGTGAAAATATTCAAGCCTCTAGTCAACGTGTTACGCCTTGTAGACAGTGAGAGGAAGCCAGCCATGGGCTTCATATATGCTGCAATGCTTGGTGCAGAAAAGGAGTTGGCACAGAGCCTAGATCATGATCAACCCTTCCTCAAGAGGGTTATGGAGATTGTTAATGAGAAATGGGACAAAAGGCTCCACCGTCCCTTGCATGTGGCAGGTAAAGAAATTTTATGTATGACTTTTTAATTTTATATTTAATGTCTACTAAATGTATTCGAATTTTTTGTTCTATTCATTACACAATGTAGGCTACTATCTGAATCCATACTATTATTGGTCTGATCCTGAGATAAACACGCGAGAAGGTGTGATGGATGGACTCATGGAGTGCATAGATATTTTTTATCCTGAAACTAGGTGGTGCTCTTCGTGACTTGATTCGCCGGTTTTGGATACGACGACGTCACTTTAGTACACAGTGTGTCATTTGTACCTTGACACGGTGTGTCGTCTGTATCTTGACACGGTGTGTCATCCTTTGACACGACGTGTTGCCTGCTTCTGCCCTGAGCTTCTGTCAATTGACACATGTCCTTTCAACGACACGATGTGTCGTCGGCTTCTGCTGGTGCTGACTGCTGCTACTGTGCTACCAGACATGTCATGTCTCTTCGTCGACACGACGTGTCATCTGCTACTGCTGCTTCCTGTGTCAAATGACACGGTGTGTTGCTCAACGACACAGGGTGTCTGCTGCTACATGTTGCTACATCTTGGCGTGCTACAATGATTCTATCTTATGACATATGTATATATACACAGCATGTCCCTTCTTTTACTAGCAACAATTATCTTCCCATTTTTAGCATTTTCATAATTTTGTTCACACCCCCTGTCTTCCAACCCTACATAACTTTTTGCCTACCTCCTCAATACTTGTTCCACCCCCATATACATTTTGAACCTATCAATCCTACCGAGTAACATTCCGATAGTGTACCTCTAAAATATTTTTTGACCTCCGAGTTTACATTCCGGTAGTCTTCCTTTCATCGTACCCCGAAATTATTTTTTGACCTAATCTAAAAAAAAAAATTGCGGGAGCTCCGCCCCCGGATTTGTCGGCCTAAGGGCTGGACAAATCTCGTTTTGGGTCCTGAAAAGATCCATTTATTTTTCTATTCGGACCCATGTAATCGGATCATATTGCACCTTGACTCGTGTTGCCGGTTACCTCCACATACTTGCCTATACAACCCTAGCTCTACCATTATTTTTGATTCTCCACTCCAACCACTCTTCATTCTTTTCGTGGTTGGCGTGAGGGGGAGAATAGAGGATGAAGAGTAGAGGGAAGAGATGAGATGGAGGAGAGATGGAGAGAAGAAGAATTTCATTCTGCGGTTGTATTGGTCTTCATGCTGCATTTACTATATGCTACTGTGGTGTTCTTTTTGCTTCTATGAGGATCCTTCTATTGTTCTGAAGACTGTTCATGATAGTTTTGTTGCTATGTGGAGCTTTCTGCTTCTATTATTGCTTATTCATCATCTACCTCGATTGCTGCTATGAAGTTACATATTGGGACGTCATTGTTGCTACTTGTGCTATGATTAGTACATTTTACTTACTGTTTTGTGCGTTTGCACTATCTGGCTGTCCGTGCTTTCTTTGCACGTTGACTTTCTACTGTTGACCACCAGTCTCTGCTGTGAACCAACATTCTCTGGACTTTGATGTCTACTACTGTGATGAATATTTTATTAAGAGGGAAGATGATGAAGACTTTTTTCGTTGCTGATGTTACATGGAGCTTCGTTTACATTGCATATTGGAGTTATGTATTTGTTTGGTACTTTGCACATTGGTCTTCTATTCGCCTACGTCGTTGACTTTTGCTTCTGTGTGCCAACACGCTCTGCGTTGTTTGTGCTTTGTGCATGTTGACTCTTTGCTACTGTGATCCAACACTCTCTGACTCATCCATGCTTTGTTTGCACGTTGACTATTGCCGCTTCTTGTGACTTAGCACTCTCTATGACTTGTGATCCAACACTCTCTGACTACTACGATGACGATTGTGATGAAGATATTGGTGTCTATCCGCTATTTTTTCTTTTGCTCCAGATGGTACTATGATGATCAAGAAGCCTCCATGCCTGCCTAGATATCTGCTACTATGGAGTATCTACTTGAGGGGGAGTCTTTGAGTGCTTGAGTGATTTATTGTAAAATTGAGAGAGAAATATTTTTGTATGGGCTCGGTTATCTTTATAGTCTGTATGTCTGTTTGTAAGCTGACTTGGGATTCTCCCATGCTCCAGCTTGAGGGGGAGTGTTAGAGTGTCTGTTTACTTAAGTTATTTTGTATATTTACTTAAGTCATTTAGTCTATTTATAATATGGGCCTAATTGTGTATTGGCCCATTAGGATTTGTGCTCCCCCTTATCCTATTTATAGGAAAGGATGACTGCCTCCTATCTATGAAACGATAAGAAAAAATCCTACACGAGGGGATTCACCCCACTTATTGAAAGATCTAGAGGGCGGGGGTGAATAGAGCTTTTGATATTTTAAAGTTCAATTTAATAACTTAAACCAAAGGAGGAAGAAACAAGGAAGACACTTCGATATAGAGTGGTTCCATCCTTTGGATAAAAGGTTGTCAATTAGGGTTCTGAAAGTGATTTATTTTATTTACCTCGCTAGGATGTCACAATAAAATACAATCACCTTCCACCTCCTTAAAGTAGCCTCAACTTCTTTTGAAGCAGCCTCTTGAAGTAACTTCAAGCCCTTGGAGCAACCTTCACCACCTTAAAGTAGCTCCACCACCTTGAGGTAGCCTTCACC
Organism: Alisma plantago-aquatica; assembly: GCA_963693085.1. Classification (NCBI taxonomy): domain Eukaryota; kingdom Viridiplantae; phylum Streptophyta; class Magnoliopsida; order Alismatales; family Alismataceae; genus Alisma; species Alisma plantago-aquatica. The sequence continues at coordinate 443,951,886 of OY856412.1, read as the reverse complement.
TAGAAGTAGCCTCAACCTCCTTTGAAGCAGAGCCCTTTTGAAGTAACCCTCGGGCAACCTTGGAGCTTGCCTTGAAGTAGCTCCACCACCTTGAGGTAGCCTTCAACTAGTAGCAGCCTCAACCTCCTTTGAAGCAACCTTCTTGAAGTAACCTCAAGCAACCTTGGAGCAGGCTTTGCCTTAAAGTAGCTCCAAACAACCTTCTTCAAACAACCTCCAACCCTAGGAGTAGTTAAGGAGAACAAAATACAATACAAGAGAAATAGATTGGAAGAAAGAAACACTTAGCCAATAGAGTACATCGTCTTGATTCCTATATCAAGCGTATAGATCTCCTATCCACTTAAGATGGACGTTGCTCTGTGGTGGCTAGGAGATTGTAGCTATAGGACACAACTTTAGAGCTCAACGAAGAAGATAGCAAGTGATTCTCAACTTTGTTGCTCTCTAGAATGAATGCTCAAGTGTAGCTTATGTGTTTTGGGTGTCCTAAGGCCTCTCCTATTTATAGGAATTGTTTGCAAGTGATTAGGGACGTCGTAAGAAGTCTCTAAAGTGTTCTTAGTGCTTAACTAGCCGTTAGGTAGAAAGTAGTTGAGTTGCTATGGCTAAAATGTTCAAGTTTGGAAGAACAATCCTGAACCCTGTTCGGTCAACAAGTTTTTCGATTGACCATGTCTCGGTCGAGAATTTCTTCGATCGAGCTTGAGTTGAATGCAAGTGTATTCCAACGACTATCCTCACCTGCCAACCACTTAATCTAACAGTCGTATGATTTGGACCAAGGCTATGTTCGGTCGACAATAATTTCGACCGAAATTGACTTAGAGCACAAATGTGTACAATTTCGATCGCTGCTCTGAGTTTTTGACCGAGGTGGTTCTCGGTCGACAATATTTTTGACCGACAGTGTCGCTGGTGCAAGTTTTTGAACCACCTATTTAATGATTGTTCTGATGAAGGATAATGACTAATCTCTAGGGGGATCCTAACCAAGGGTTATGAGTGGATAGAGGAGATCTAATGCTTGATTTACATGATATCTAAGTACTTGTACATTATATACTTGTACAAATTTTTACATTGAGTACAATCATGAAAATATTAAACATTTAAGCGCATTGATCTTCAATTATCCACATGGTATGATCTCCTCATCTTCTTGAACCCTGAATACTCAAGTAGCACGTTAGATCCAAAAAAATGAAATGTTTGTTATCATCAAAACAAAGGGTATGCTAATGTCCAATTCAGCCAACACTTATATCGCTTTCCACACATAATTTTGAAATTGCCATATTCACATCCATATCTGTGTAGTACGATTCCATGATTCCTAGCTGTCGTATAAAGGTTACGAGCATAACAACTATTCATAATGGATAGAAAGAAATTTGTTTTTAGATTTTTTATTTAACAACCAAATGGAAATCTCAATTTGTATGGGACAACTGTCCGAGTTAAATTGCACAATAATGGAACTGAATATTGATATGTATAAAAGGGACAAAAATATTAAGGGATTTGTAGAGAGACTGGGATCAAAGAAAATTTCACATATAGGCAAGGTTTTAAAAAGCGGGAAGCGAGCGGACATGACCTTGTAGCCGATTAATTGCCTGGCGGGTGGTTAACCGGGTGCTTTTTTAAAAAGCGGATGCTTAAATTTTCAAATATTTTTACAATTTATACACATATATACATACATAATATTATGATTTTTGAATGTTTTACTTTTACATAATTAAACCTATATATTCCTCTTAAATTAATACTAAGTAACAACAATAAAGAGTTAATATATTCAGCTATCCACAGAAAATCGCCTGATCAATGTCGGACTGTTAATATAAAATAGCTAACTAGCTATACTAAATCAGCAGCTAACTGTATATTCATATCCATTTAGTATAAATGTATAAGTATATACTCATAAATATCAAATTACTGACATTAATGCTGCTGAGTATAAAATGTCTTTAGCTATACTAAATCAGCAGCTAACTATATATTCATATTCGTTTAGTATAAATGTATAAGTATATACTCATAAATATCAAATCAGATTACTGACATTAATGTTATTGAGTATAAAATGTCTGACATGGGAAAAAGCGGGAAAAAAACGGGAAAAAGTGGGGAAAAAGCGGCCAAATCGGGGGAAAAGTGGCTCTTAATCCAAATCTGCTCAGGCGCCGCTTAAAGTACATTTTAATCGGTCATCACCTTGTGGCGCTTAAGCGGCCGCCTAGGACGATTTTTAAAACACTGCATATAAGAGATACAGTAAATACTCTGCTAACATAGACCATACACTTATAGTGGTACAATACATGGTTTCCTCATGTCCAACATATTGACCTGTTTGTGATGTCCCTAACATTTTTAAATGTTGATAGGATTAGGAGGGAAAGGATTGGGTCTAAAATGATAAGAGGAACAATTTAAATGTCAGTTTGTACTATAGTAACATTGATGCTCTAATTATAGTGTCCTACTTCCCTTGATGGTAGGATCTATTAATACTACAGTTCTTTTACAGATAAGAATGCCGATATATAATAATGCAAGTATTACTAACTATAAAGGTAATCTTTTGGGCTGTATATCAATGGTTCCTAGCCTTACAAAAATAAACCATTTAAATCTCAATCAGAAACTAATGCTGGAGCTTTTTTTTCAAATGTTAGTGTATTGTGTATATATGAATTCAATTCTGTAGCTTAGCCAATTTTTATTATGTGATCCAATGACTTCAGATTACTGATTTAAGAAACTCTAATAATTACTATTCAAAGGGTTTGGCATGCTAGGGAATTGACAATTCCTAGAAGCAATTTTGGAACTCAACAGGGCTTTCCACTAGGATAACAAATTAGCTAATTCAACTGATCTTACCAGAAGCCCACCGTACTAAATACTTTTATCATTTTCTGCGAAGCCTACTAAAGTTATATACTTTTACCATTTTCTGCAAAATCTATTATACGTTGCAATCCTTAGACATACCTGTTGGAATGATTCTTGTATTTTCTTATCCATGGTAGATTCTGAACTTTTTTGTTTAATCTCCACAATTTCCTCAGCTCTAGCATTCTGGCTGGATTGTCTATGACAGCTTAATCTGTCTCATGAGTCCCCAGATTTCTTAGGTTCAGTAAAATGATAAATCTAGGTTACCTATTCCGTAGTCGTTGGTTATCTCTTGCTGGATCATTATTGCAGTCATCTAGTTTTGGTGTTTACTTGGCTTCTGGAACTGAAACTCAGTAGAGTGTTTTATTTTTCTTACTAGAAATGGCCAAATCAAACATGTTATGACCTTAGGTGTCATTGGCATGGATTGACGCTTCAAAGTATTAGTTATCTTCAGAAAGCATCACCACTGTGTGACACTTGAAAGCACTTCCTAGCTGATTCTTTTGGACGAACAAGCATTGTGATATGAGTTCCAAACGTGTGATTTCCATGTAGCATCGCTAGAAGGTTCATATTGGAGGAACTAGGCAGCATCAAGTTCCAATTGACTGGACCACGTGGTTGAACAGCATGACTAGGCAAATCTCGAGTCCTGATTTATAGTTAAAGTAGTTCTGGAATTCGTCACACATTTATTAGGTATCTGTTAGTGAATATGATAGGTTGGTTTTCTTGTTAAAATAATCCACTAATATTCAAGATTTTATGAAAATAAATCTGATTAAATAACTTTTAAAGATGTGGAATTCCTTAAGGGCCCGTTTGGATCCGTTCATTTGAATTCCTGGTAGTCATGTGTAAAATCCAGTTCAAGTTAAATGTCATTTTGTTCTTTGGTATTCAATCCAGTAATTTTCTTATCAGACTCACTGTATTTAAATTCATGCCACGTTTACAATAGTGCAGACTCACGCTTGATGTTCTGTATGTACACATGCCGTATGGAAGAACTGAATTTTCCCACTGACGTGCAGGCGATCCTGGAATTAAGTACCATCTTCATATAAGACTACCTAAGTGTCCAATGATGGAAGCCAAAATCGTAAAAGCTTATTTGGTTCCATGAATTACAGGGAACAATATTTATGAACAAGCCTCGTCTCAGTCTAACAGCTGAAAACCAAACTGAAATCTACAGTTTGAAATGAGTCAATGAGACGTCTAATCCCACCCCCACTTTGACAGTCATAGAAACTTATCACTTTCAACATGATGCACACGTATCTACACATGGAGGCTCTCATGTGAGGGTTAGGAATTAGGATCATATATTCAGCCGCCCGGGTGGGGGGGGGGTGGGGATACAGATGCCTTTTGAAAGTATGCTAATCACACATAAGAGTTGGCTGAAGTGATATTTTGTTCCTTTAGTTTTGTAGATCGCCCAAATTCTAATCTTGGTGTGTATATAATTTTTTTTTTCAGTCCTTTGCAAACTCAGCCTTATGTGTATTTCTGGTTCCGCCCCTGATTCAACCCACGCATGGGACCTCGCACAAAATGTACGGAAGGATGTGTTAACTGCATTCAGAATGTGAAACACGATTCTAATATGAAAACTTTTGTCATCAATCCTGGAAATGTCGGTAACTTTACAGTGGGGAAATCTTGTATTTCAATATTATGGACTCCTAGTGGTGGACCTATAGTTATGAATATTGCTCTTCAGAATCACATGAATCACATAATATATCTAGGCTTGCTAACTTTCATATTGAGGGCAATAGAATGTTACTCATAAGAAAATGTTGACTTGTATTAGTGAGTGTTGCTAGTACTGAAGACCAGAACTTCTTTTCCTTGGCAGCTAACATTTTTGTCTTGATGAAACCCTATCCTGCATGTGATGAACCATTAGTAGTATAGTACCTTGCACATTTTTCTTGGTAGCAACAGTTGTATTGGTTTATTTGAAGCAATTATTTTACTTCTTTGCAGGCCATTTCCATCAATTTCACTATGTATGGTAAGGTTTACAAGAATGTTTCAGACTCACATAACAATGATGCTGATAACAATATGTACTGGTGTGTATTTATGTAATTTTAACAATTTGTTTTAGCCGGAACAGAAGGGAACGTTTCTTGACAAGAAGCTCCTGTAAGAATCGATATTCACATCAAAGTAATTGAAGAGTTCTTCATTGATTCAATTCAAAAATAAAAAAATTATCTCCTTTATGCTAGTCACATGTAAGTAAAATGAACTTTATAATATACCAAGAACAAGAGAACTGAAAACGCATTGACTGTCTTAAGAACAATATTTTATGGACGACACAAAGAGTATGGAAGAACAAAAGTTGCGGAGTACCTTTTTCTTAAAAAATGATCAGAGTCATTGCTAATAGTTTGTTGAACATATGGTTAGGTTCAGGTAGGAGTAACATCCATGGATGGCCACGTATTGGCATAACTTTGTCAGCCTACCAACAATATATGCCGAATGCAGATTGTTCCAGTGCACGTACGCGATTGATACTTTTATAAAATACACACAAGATCATGATTGAGCTTTAGGGCTTGTTTGGAACAGTTAAACTGAGCAATTACTATTAAGTGTTGTGATTTGAAGCTCATGTTCTTGTTTTATTACATTCAGCAAAAATGGTTTGGTTGACATCCGTTGCACAAGGTTTTTAAGGAAAGTGTGAAGCTTGTATCACGCTCATAAACCTCGCTAGCGGGTGCAGAAATAAGCAGCAACAAAATAAATTAATCTGGAGTATATAAAACAACAGCAAATAAAACCCCTACGTTGTAGGTCGCCCTACCAAACATTACTCTTCCAACTTTCAAATCACGCTTCACTCTTGGGAGTAAATCTAAGCGAGCAAACTCTTCGTAATGGCATCAATGCTATTTCTGTAGGTATCCACCATTAATTTTCTAAATTACCACATGGATGTTTGCTGTGCTGAAATCTGCTCACTGCATTTTATATCTTCAGGTTGACAAATTGAATCTTGATGTTTAGTTTGAGGGAATCCGGACAATGATTAGCTTGATATTTACAGATGTAATTCAAATGCCTGATCATTTAATTAATGTGTCAAAATTTAGTTCTATGTCCTGTAGAGGGACATAAAACACAGATTCTTGGTTTACTGAATCTATCAAGCTAACACAAAATTGAGTATTTGCAAGGGTTTTAAAACTGGGAGCTTTACAACGACGAATTAGTTGAATCTAATATTATGCATAATCCGACAAAGAAAACATAACGCCGCCATAGGTTGGTTAACAATATCTTTCCTTGGATAGCCAGTGGGCTTATTCGAATTGAGATTACTTTTCTTGCTCCCCGATTTCTAATTTCCATCTGCATCTTTCGTCTACTTGCAAGATAAGCCGCTTGCTTTGGGAAGCTAACCATGGCGTGCGTAAGCTAATGTCTGACAAAGTAGCTCTATCGTGAGGTTAGCACTTGCTGACCCACTTTGTCTGTAGATGCTTACTTCTATCCAACTTTTGTTAGAGAAAACGGTACTTGTAGCACAATGATATTTGCAAAGTTGAAAATCTGCCACACCTTTAACAACGATACTTTTTACTACCCTGGTGTCCTGATGTGAAGTCACAAATGTTCGTTACTTATTCGACGAGCTCAGAGGTTAGGAGCGACGTTCGTATTTCATTAGAAAATATAGCTACGTGTGACATATATTCTGTTTCCACCTTGACAAATACTCTCTTCCACCTTGACAATTTCTCTTTGACTTTCTTGGTCCGCCATAAAGCAAGTTTTGTCCATTTCTTTCCTTGCAAATATTGAAAGTTCAAGGCAGGGGTCTTTCCCCAATTCTAATTCTTGGAGAGTTAACGTAGTCTACAAAACATTAGGCGTGCAACGAATGCAAATGTGACAACCTTAGACTTTGAATGTTTTAGATTTCATTCAAGAATAGTATGAGAAGATCAAAGTTGAATAGTGAGAGAAATAGTGTGACCTTGGTTAGTGATCTTGAGCTCTAGACTTAGATTAGGTCAGCAATTCAAAAAAATAGAGAAATATTGAACACATGTTTTATTATCAAGACTCCAATTGAGATACTACGGTGCTTTAAGCTTGGAGTATGGAATTATTTTAGGAGTACAGTGAAGCTTGTAGACTCATTAGAGGGCCTTCGTTCAAACCGTGGTTCTTAGAATCCAAGTTAAGCTCAATTGCACTACTTTTGAGTTTAAAAATAAGTCCATGTGATACAAAATAAGAATTTAATATTTTGTGCTTATATGAACTACTAATAACTATGTTAGTTTGTTGATAAATAGGTTTTGAGCTCAAAAATGAAATTCCAAAAGTTTCCAAGTTATCTTGTGGCTTAGGTAATTAATTGAGTAGTTATCTAGTCTTTTCTTGAAAACCAAGTTTCATATATCAAACATACTTGTTTTGACCTAATTTTTGACCCAACATCGAATGATGACTAAATTAATATAAAATCAGAATTTGGGATTAGTTGAAGATCGGTCATGACCTAGGGAAATAGTTTTGTGCTTAGTGTTTTATCTAAATAAAAAAATTATCTTTGGTGAAGAGCCCCCTTTTTTTCGGACCTGAATCTTGGGTTTCAGGCAAAATCCAATGCGGGGAGGTGACTCTTTCCACCCATCTCCCAGCACACCATGAAATCCATAAACTCTCCTCCCTCAATCCCCTTCTTGCTCTCTTATCCCTCCAATCTACAAACAAACTCCATAGACTTCCCCTCCAACCAAATCCCCACATCCTAACAAACTCAATCTGATCATATACTTATGTTTCAAAAAGTGTGTTGTGGTGCATGAATATAAGGTGATGACTATGGGTAAATCCTAATGTTGATAAATAGAATGTTGAGCTTATTGAATACGTTTACATTGGGATATAATTTCATCTTATTGAATGATAACAAAATCTCGAGATCTTTGTGAGATTAGGGTTACTCTAATGTATATATAGAGTTCCCTGATCATCAAACCTTTTACATGGGAAACTTAGGGTTTGGGAACCTAACCCTAATACAACCCTGAACTAGGACCCCTAGGATCTAGACCAGACCCCGATCCATATAACTTGAATATGATTATGATACCATAGAGTTATGTGGTAGTTTTCATATTGGTTAGGTTATGTCTCGTTTGGATTGCATACAAAGTGCTTGTATTGTTGTTGCATGAGTTCTTCATTGAAAAAGGTACGTGGTTACTTTAAAGTTAACTATTCATGTCAATTGTCTATGATCTTTGAATGTTTTTTGAATGTTGGACCATACACCTAAACTTCCTAGATGTTCTTCAACTATAATGCCCTATGTGGATCATATATGTATACCATGATTGCCACAAACTCTCTTTCAATCAGCATAAATGCCAACCATTAGAGAGAAACTGTAAGCCTAAACCCATATTAAGAAATAAAACTACTAATTCTCGACAAATGTGACTAACACATTATATGAAAAACATAGATACATTTTTCCTTTTCCTTTTTTAGTATACCTCACAAACCACTCACGGTAACTGAAATCTTATACAACTCCATTAAGAATGGAATAAAATCTTATTTCTCATTTATAGTTTAGTTTACATCAGTTACATGTACATGAAAGAGCAAACTTAGTATACTACCATCCCAAGAAAGAGAGAATACATGGACATTCTAATGTACATTATTATATTCACATCTTCTTTGTCACCACCTCTCCATTAGATATCATTATACCTAAAATATTTGAAACAACCTCATGAGACTCATACAAAGCTCCCATAAGTGGATACCCCACACTCAAGCTGAGGACATGCATCAACATCAGATTAAGTATATTGAACTTATAAGAAACTTCCAGATATTAGTAAGTCTAACTAAAAATCCTAGCATTTAGCAGACCCATTTATGACAATAATCTAATCAATGAGATGAAGTATCCACTTAGGCTAATTGCTACTATAGAACATCTTTAAGAGAATGTCTATGAACATATCAATAGATGTTAGTTACTTCAGAATGACAATCTGATTGTATAAGTAACAAGTCAAAATTTAACAATTAGAATCAAGACGTAACAATAACATCATCTTTGTGACAACCCACCAACTGGACCAGGAACATATCCTACACTCCTGAAGATGAAGTACACATAAGACATGACTACCAAATAGGACTATTCAAATGAAAAGTATATCCAAATCATAATTACAGTGAATATTAAATTCTAGCATCGACTAGTTGTTAACATTTAAGATCAAATTCCATACTAGACAAATAAGAATAAGTTGACATATCATATTTAAATAAGAATGATGAATTTCCACAACAAGGAACATACTCAATCATAATAATTTATCAAGTATAGTAAAAGGAAAGTAATAAACATTCAACTCATGTTTTACATAGCTTGTCATCTTTTATTCATTTGCCCTGAAACTACTTGACTTGTACCTGACCAAGTAAAAGTCATCACGCCTGATTCTCATGTCAATGAATCACGTCACCATCTTAGGATTTATATAGCCACCCTAAGACATCAACAATAGACCCTAGTCCACCACAAGGTTTCCTAATGAGTCTCACATCCTCATCTCTAGTACATGAGATAGGAACTAACACAATAAAATATCACATTTGATCACTGAATATCATATATCATCATATATCACATGCTTTAAACTTCTCATTTCACCATTCTATTCCTCATGGACATAGAATGTCATAGAAGAGGATTTAGGGCCAGTTTCACATTGTGTGACTCGCTCGTAAACCCTAGTGGTCTAACCTTCAAGGTCTCCATCTACACTCTAAAAATCCTTCTCTTAATTCTTTGATTACTACAAGGAGATTGTTTCATTTCCCTTATATGGAGCTCAGGGAAGTCACGATGTTCATGGCACCTAACTAGATGTTTCATCATTTTAATTATTATTAAATCCATTTACCCATCTTAGAAAGAATTCAATAATCATTTATCAAGTGTGTGTATTCTTGTACAACTAAAACTATATAAAGCATATTAGGGTTAACAAAAAAGATAATGATTGAAAAAAGAAGCACAACAAGTATGTAATTTGCAACATGTATGCTTCTTTTCATTTCACATAATCTCATCTCAGTCATGTTTCTTTTCATTTCTCATCATCTCATCTCAGTGATCATCATCGGGCTATCAACCCAAGACATAATGCCATTGTCCAACATTTACCCTAAATAAGGCTTCTCAAAGTAATGAATGCATGTTAATTCAATCTCAACATATTTCTTATCAGTTCATTCCATGTCACAGTTCTCAAAAAATATTCACACATACATCAAAACTAACAACAATATAAGTATATATACATATAAAGTCATTCAACATACTTAGAACATGTTTTTTATACAACATATACTGATTCCATTAAATTTCTATATATATATATATAAGTGATCTCAAAGCTTAAACATGCATTACCCACTTAATAATCCTCTTCTACTATTTACCATTTTTCAGTTAGGGTCACTATCCAACACATATATAATCTCATTTGAAATCCATCAGATTAGACCATTCTTAGAATACAAGTGTTCTACAGACAATTACAATCAGAACATGTATTCTTATGAATTAAACTTGCATCCTCAAACTTCATGCTGTAATTGAACTAGACTATACTTGTGTACATTCCTCAATCCCTCTATTAATTGTATTATCCATTAGTATCACATAGCTCATCATATTACCATTACAATTAGGTTCTCAGATCCAACTATCAATTATCTTCATTTTTTTCATTTCACAATCATTAGTCATAACTTCTTTCATATCATGTTCACTACTATTCTTGGAATCAATCATTCTAAATCTACTTAATGCATAAAGTTTCTCTCTCATTGAAACCCTTCATAATCTGATTAGTGTATTCAATTTAGGTCAAACAAATATATTGAAGGTAAATATATGTAAGACCTCCTCATAATCATTTCACTAATACTTCATTCATCATTTATCTACACAATTTGCTTCACCCTTGTCCATTTCTTCTATTGCATTCAGCTACATGTACCATGTCATATGACTTCTAGCGGTGGTAATTAAAAGAAATTCTCATTCCTTATAAAATTCTCAATTTAGGAAGTACCACATGTTAGGGATACTTTTTCTTACTCCTCATTCTTTAGTCATCTTCTCAATTGATACTTATGCGACTTGTATAAAAGACTCGTGTTCATGTTGGGAGGACCAACCAACTGGCCAAGAGGTGAGACGACTGGGTTTTCCATATATTATGATAGAATAGATGCTTTACATTTAGATAATCGTAATCATACTTATCACCTTCAACTGAAGTAATAAGACCTACAACTGAGTTTTTCTACTAATTACAAAATAATATGCAACTTCAGGCTATGCCTCTCATACTCGAATTAATACTAAATTTTTAGGGTTTTTAAGAGATTGAGTTAGTTTAATACATCACAAAAACCTAACTATTTACTAATCTCATTAGGGTGTGCATGGTTACACTAAGGATATTCATACACATGGATACCCTAGTTTCCATTCATCACAACCCATCCATCAATTATAAGCATGCATCGATTTATTGGCTCATCTGAGTCAATTTGAAAAAAACTAACCCTAGACACGAAATAACTACATTTACAACATTCATGCTGATCCTTATATTATTTAATTCTAACAAGTTCCGTAAAATATTTTGAGAATCCATTCTTACTAAATTTGTACATGATTATATAGTTGTCAACTCAATTTCCAAGCATAACATTCATTAGGCCAATTCTTGGCAATGTATGTATAAACCAACATAGTTTTTCATCCTTACAATTTTCATAGATTTTGAATCAATATCTTAGTAACTAAACACATAAAAATCAATAAGAAATATTCCAAATCAGTAGAAATGATATCCTAAAATTCTTTCTAATTGATCACCCAGTATCATACAAATGCAAGAAAGGATGTTGACTAATTTAGACAGATAGAATTAGAATATAAACACGATTAAAGAGATTAAGAAAGATATAAACACTTATATCATGTGACAAGAACCTTAAAAACGTAGCCCAAGAACTGATCTCATTGAATCCATATCAAACTTTGAGCAATAAGTTTGTTTCTTCCTCCTTACGACTCAACAACCCTAGAAATGGAGAATAGGAGAGAAAGAAAAAGAAAAAGGACGGTTTAATATTATTTTGATTCAAGTCAGAGGAGGGACAAGATTTAGACTTGAAAGAGAAGATTCACCATGAAAACCTATGTAAAGAAGGTAAACTTACTTGCTTTTATCACTCCTCAAAAGAGAAAACCCTAGATCACCATCTCCACCTCCTTCCTCACTCAAACCCTAATTCTCCATCTCTCTCTGGTATGTTGTTTATCTAGAAGGAATAAAAAATATTGGAGCTACTAGGGTGCTATATTACTCACATAGAGCAATTAAGGTGCTCGACACATTTGAAAACAAGTCCCACATTACATTTTATTTTATTTCAGCTAAATATTCTATCAAAAAACTTCACTAATTAAGCTCTCTTTTTTCATCTAAATATCCTATAAAACTTATAAAATTAATATGTTATCTAAAATTTAGTTTTAGAGTTCCATATAAAATTTCATCTAATTTAGAGTTACCAATGTATAACTAAAAATCAAACACTATGTTTCTAAACTGCGGTATGCATCATGATCAGTCGAATTGGAATTTGGCTGACAAATAGACAAATAACATCCAAATATTATGGAAATTCGTAGTAACAAGTATATTTGAGTTATCAGAATCATATCCAAATTTCAAATAAATCCAAGGTACGTATACATTACTAAATAGAATTTACTAGACCAATATATTGATCAAACTCTGTGTTCATGTACTTTCTAAACACTAAATTTTAATCAGATAGGGTTTGATATGTGAAATTAATTAATTCTTATTTAATATATGTTGTTAAATATATATAAACACATTTATGTTTGCACCTACATATACACTATGGAAATAAACTAACCACATATTTATATTTCAAGGTTTTAGGCTAGCGAACTTGCTTAAAGATTGAAGATATATAGATCCAGATGAATGCATGAAAGATCATTAAGCTAAAATCACTAGGAGGATTACATAGATGAGATAGTATCAAGGTTTCATCTCATGTGGTATTGTCCCTTAAATATTTATGTAACTCCTTTTGAGGATCTTTATCTTTTGTTTGTTGTTTCAAAATGAGTGATTATTGTTAGTTATTTCTTAAATTAGGATGCTAAAAATGTGGAGGATGATCCTTGTCCTCTCATTCCACCTTCAATGGGGAAAATCAAGCGGAAGGGGGGCATCACAATTGGTATAAAACCACAAATTTAGCAAACACCTTATAATAGTTAACAATTTTCAAGATTCCATAGAACTATAAGAGATTTATTAGGGCATTTTTCAAATAAAATGATGTCTAGAAAGGATCAGAACATGGGGGTTGGAGATATTTTCTTGTACACCACTAGTTGGTTAACTAGGACTCCCAAACCCTTCTACATCTGTCCTACTTGAAGCTTGAGTTTTTTGCCCAAATAAAATACATGTAGGTCTTCTCATCTTAAATTTCAAAAGTGTGTACAATATTTATACATGCTTGTAAGTACGTAGGAACAATCATGTAGGTACATATGGTGCACATAAGTAATTAGATATATATAAAAAAAATATAGAAAGTGAATTTTTATATAAGGAAATATGTAAGACATCAAACTCATATTTAGGGAATGGAGTTCAAACTTGTGGGTCATCTTGAGGGAGAGGAAAGACCTATGAAGGAGGAAAAATCTGAAACCCGTGGAGTCTGGTTCATGGTTGGAAAGCCTACCCCCCTAATAATAACCAAAAGGACACCCCATGATGGGATTACATAAACACAAGAGTTGATCAACCTTATTTTTGGGTTTTAAAAATTGAGATAACCTATAAATCTTAAAATGACATAAAGGATTGGATGATATGGATGCAAGGCATGTAGGGCCTTGCTACCACCTAGTTTGAATAAGAAATATGTGTGTTTGGCTTTAGTGGTTTCAATGTATATAATTATGTGACTACCTGGTTTGGCTAAATCTCAAAATGCTTGCATTATGTATAATTAAGTATGTTTAAGGGAATTCTATGGCAATGCATCTACGTCATAGAGACTCCTTGACCGGGATGAGTAATGAATCATAAAAACATGATGTTATTAGGGACCCTTATCCTAAAACAAGGTATAAATAATGTTAGATACAAAACAATGTTTACAAAATCTCAACTATACCCATGCATGGTAGATCCCTAAGTCAACCCTAGTGTTAAGTAGGAATGCAATAATGGTACATGAGGCCCAATGGGTCATGAGGAGATCACTCCATAAGTACATAAGGCTTGTGGGGTCAAGAGAAAGCCACCCATGAGTACATGAGGCCCAAGGGGTCTGGAGAATGGACAATCCATGAGTACATGATGCCTAAAGGGTCAAAAGAAAGGAACTCCATATAGGGCTTTATGGAATGGGGCACAATGACATAGTTAATAGATATCACCTTTATATCCTAAAAGTCAGACCCGTCATAGCTATAAAATGTCGGTGAACAAAAAGACATATAAAAGGATAATGGTTATACCTTTGCACACACTATTTGTACAACAATTATACATGTCTTTTATCAATGAAGAACACACCTTTCAAATCTAGATCCAAACCGACCACAAGAAATCAAAATAGATAAGAAGAAGATTCAGATTCACCACCAAACTACTGCATAATTGTATTCTTGTGGAACAACTTATAAAAGACTTGACACACATGCCTCAACCTCTACTCCATCCACACAAATGAGGGAGACGTAGTGCACCACCTTGTCCACCAAGTTGAAGAAGAAAAAGAGTTGTTGATGTGCTAGTCATCCTAGAGATCCCTTTCTTCTCCTATCTCAGAAAAAATCCTTTGGGTTTCTTCCTCTCTCAAAGAAGGAAGTTTGATGACCTACTTATCTCACAAGTTGTCTAAAAAATGTCAAAATGATGTGTCTAACCCCCTGGATCATGCACCCTTTATATAGGAGAGTCATGAGCTTGAAAAAAATCTTATCCCTTTCCTAATCGCAATCCCCAAAGGTATTCTAATGCTAAAAAACTCGAGCTGAATTTTGATTATCCAATCACAATCCTATTGGGCACTCTATTCAATCGATTAGGTTAACTGATCGACCAATCAACACAGTTCAAATCTAGATATAAATTTATTTCCAATTGATAAAATTATGATAGGCCAACCAGGTTGTCTGATTTGATGATCACGCCAGTCTAGTGGAAAACTCAGTCAACCAATTGACAATCAATTGATCCATTAACCTAACAAATCCGACCAACCAATCAAACAATTTGGTCAATTGATCAGAGGGTTAAATAAACCTATTCATGATTTATAATTATTCTAATCATATGTTTGATTGTGAACTTCAATTTTTTTATTCATCCTTATGTGTGTGACCCGATAGGTTTCTAATTATGTTGGTAGTAATGTTCAAAACAACACAACTATATATTGGTGTCCTACACATCATTAACACTGAAGTAATAGGAATTAGTTGGAGATCAACTACAACATGTAAAATGACCAATGTTGCCATGACTGTGTAATCCCTTTATCACATATATCCAAATGGAAACTGAGGCATGGAACACCATCCTTTTAACATTCAATCTATGCTCCTTGAACTAGAGAAGACTATTCAAGATACTACAAGCACAAATCATATATTGACTCACATGAGCATGGCCATTCATTTGACAACCTAGGTTATCAAGTATATGTGGATATCACTCCAAAGGAGGGATAAATTACATTTCATCACTCAAAATATTGCCTATGTGTCACCATGTACCCAATCACCACCTTTTTGGCAACTCATATTTTAGAGCACATAATACTAGTGTCAAAGTACATAGAGCAACATGTGATAGCGCATAGACTTCATGTGTAAGGGTAACATTCACCACTGTCACATTGAGTTTTGACTCTGACATGTCATTACGTGAAATCCATGTGTCAATCTCAAGGTGGGTCAGTCCAATACAACTCATTCTCTAACAAGTACCAATGCATCAGAGTTGATATCTAATATCATGACTAAAGAGACAGTCATCACTCATCATACATGCTAGCTAGTCTTGTGTATTATTGTTGTCCTATAATATCCACAATAATAACTGACTAGGGACATAACAAGAATGAGTATTCTTATAACACATACTATCTCATGTTTGAGCCGTTAACTATACCATATATCATAGAGTCTAAACATTCTTAGGAATATTATTAGGTTTATTCAGTATCTCAAAACTAAAACAAACATAATAAGTGGAATTGTCTTTTTATTAGTAACTGAATCACGTATAAGATATCCCTTTTACAATCATCACATTATGGCTCTCAGGGGATATAAACAACAGTCTCCCACTTGCACTAGAGGCAATCACTCATGAACCTAATCCAATCGATCTAACACGACCATCATTTTTCTAATGGGAACATGCTTTAGTTAGAGGATTAGAAACATTTCTTTTAGTTTGTACTTTACAAATATTTATATCTCCTCACTATAATATCTCAAGTATGAGATGGTAACTCCTGAGTATGTGCCTGGAATGCTAATGTGACATGGGATTCTTAGCTTGTGCAATAGCTCCATCATTTTCACAATAAATCTCTACTATGTTTTCAATGGTTGGAACCACCCCAAGGTCACTAATGAACTTATTGATCCATACTATTTCATTTGTTTCACTAGAGAAAGCAAAGTGCTCCACCTTTTTTGTAGAATCAAACAAAATATCTTTCTTGGAACTCTTGCAACTCAAAACTTCACCATTTAGAGAAAATACAAATCCAAATTGCGATCAATAATCATCCTCATCAATCTGGAAGCTTGTGTCAGTAAATTTTTTTACAATCAACTCTTCCTCACTACAATAAATTAGAAATTGAACCTTAGTTCTTATCAAGTACTTAAGGATGTTCTTCCTTCTACCCACTGACCATCACCCTAATTTAAATGATACATGCTCATCATGCTCAAATCATCCGAGACATCTGGATGCATACATATCACTACATACATGATAAATCCAATTCTCAAGGCATACCTAAACTTACTCATGCATGCCCACTCTTCTACCCATGTGTAAGTTTCCTCTCTTGGAATTATTCATGCCAAACCTCTTTACTACTTTGTCAGTGTATGTACTTTGTCTTAGGCCAAGAAGACTTCTAGATCTCAATACCTAGTATATAGGATGCTTCACCTAAGTCCCATATGGAGAAGGTGTTTCCCAACAATGTTTTAAATAATTATAGAGTTTGGATGTCATCCCCCATAAATAATATGTCATTCACATACAATATGAGGAATATAATTCTGGTTCCACTAACCTTCTTATGAACACATGGTTCATATCCATTTTCAATAAAGTAAATTGTTTGGCTATTTCAGAAAAAAGAATATTATGACTGCGAGACGCTTACTTCAATCAATAATGGACATCTTTATCTTATAGAATTTGTTGGTTTCCTTTGGAGAAATAAAACTTCAAGTTGTTTCATGTACACATCCTCTAGAAGATTCTCGTTAAGAAAAGTAGTTAACATCCATTTTCCAAATCTCATAGTCATGATAGCTGTAATGGCACATGTCTTGATGGATTGAGCATCTGCAAAATAAGTTTCATTTTACTCAACACCTTGAACTTGTTTGAAACCTTTTTCTACCACTCTACTTTTGTAGGCTTGTACATTACCATCCATGTCAGTTTCTTCTTGGAGACCCATTTCCACCCTATGGATTTTACCCTTTCATGTGGATCCACCAAGATTCATACCTTGTTTATGTACATGAATTCCATCTCATATCTCATGGACTCAATCCCTTTCTCTGAATATGGTCCCTCAATAACCTCATTGTAAGTTTTTGATTCATCATCCTCAATTACAAACACATCAGCTGCTTGAGTCATGAAATATCCATATCTCTCTGGCTCAAGCTGTGCCCTACTTGACCTTAGAGGTCCCCATGTTATGATAGGGACTTGAGGTTCCACAATAGTTTGTAGTTCCTCTTATTCTTTATCTACCTCTATATGTTCAATGTTGTCTTGTTGGTCTTGAACTCCTTCAAGTTCTATTTTCCTCCCACTGGTTCCTTTGGAAATAAATTCATTCTTAAGGAATATAGTAGTTCTGGAAACAAACACTTTATTTTCAGATTTAATATACAAATATTGACCCTTACTTTCCTTATGGTATCCAACAAAGATACATTTATCCAATTTGGGTCCAAGCTTTTCACAAAATTACTTCTTCATATAATATTCACATCCCCAAACTTTTATGAAAGACATATTGAGGCATTTCCCATTCTATATCTCATATGGTGTCTTTTAAAAGGATTTGGAAGGTACCCAGTTAAGTCTAAACGTGACAGTTTCAAGAGTATTCCCCAAAAGGTAATTGGAAGACCATGTAAACTGATCATTGATCATACCATGTCCAATAAGGTGCTATTGCTTCTTTTTGTTACACCATTATGTTGTGGAGTACCAAGTGAAGTGATATAGTAGAAAAATCCCTTAGAAGTCTTCAAACTCTTAAAATATCCACCAACTAGATTTGATCAAAGTGCTTAAACTCTTCTGCCAAGTTGATTTTGTACTTCATCTATAAATTCCTTAAACTTTTCAAGGGATTTTGACTTATGTTTCATAAGATACACACATCAAAATCTACTAGTCATAAGTAAAAATGATGAAGTATTGATATCCATTTCCAACACTTGTGCAAAAAGGTCTGCACACATCAATATGTATGAGTCCCATTTAGTCACTTCTCTCTCTCCATTTCTAGTGAGAGGTGCTTTTGTCATCTTTCCCAATAAAAAATATTCACATGTCTCAAAAGACTCTAGATAACCATCATTACGAAGTCTAGAAATGCACTTCTCAATTATGTGCCCTAGATGACACTACCAAAGATAAGATATGTTTGAGTGATTGAGTTTTAACTTCTTGGTATTTATGTTATATACACATGTCTCAAGATCTAATAAATAAATACCATAAGACATAGGGGCACTTCTATAAAAGATCTCAACTTTAGAAATGGAAATATGAGCATCTTCATTAGAAACTCAAAGCCTTTGTTGTCCAACCAATATACAAAAATAATGTTCGCATGTACATAAATTAACAATTATCTAACTCTATAACAAGCACACTAGGCATAGATAAACATAGGCGCCTACTGCAATGACATCAACTCTTGCTCCATTAGCAAGGTGTAGTTCCACCTCCACTTTGTTATAATGTATACTTACTTTTAGATCCTACATATTTGAGCATGCATGAGATCCACATTTTCTATCTAGTACCCATGATGAAAAATTAGATGCACTCATTTCTATGACATATATACCTGAAGTGGAGCTCTAGAACCCCTGCTCCTTGTTCTTCAATTTATCAAGGTAGATAGGGCAATTTCATTTCCAATGTCAAGCTTGGTGACAATGGTGACAATTATTTCCCTTACCCACTCCTCCTTTTTCTTTAAGGGTAGAAGACTTTTGTCTAGTGTTAGAGCCTTTCTTAGATTTTCCTTTGCCAATTGATTTTCTTTTCCATTTGCTGACCATCAACACCAAGTTGGGCTTGTCTTTCATTTGCCCCTTAGTAGTTTCCAACATTCCAAGTAGTTCTATCACTGGCTTATCAAAATTGTTCAGTTGTAATTCATGACACATAATTTATATGAATCTTGCAATGATTGTAGTATCACAACCATGGAAAACTCTTAACCCAAAGGAAATCCCAATCATGGAACCAACTAGATCACCTTCTTCCATTTTACACTTAAATAACACCTTACAAACATCATATCTCTCTTGCCTTAGCATCATCAAATTCTTCTTATGAGATCCCATTTCTTCCCTAGGAGCATTCAAAGTTGATTAATTAGGTAATGCTGTATCTAGGATATAGAGCTTATTCTCATGTTTGAGACAGATTCTCAATGTCTTAAATTAGTTGTTAAATTTATTCCCATTAAATTTCTCTTTCTCAAGGACCGATCATAGAGAAAATGGATTGTTGCTAGTGTTTGCCATTGATCTACATAGATGATATTTTGCATGAGTCAATATTTTGATATAAAAATTGATGTTGATTTCAAAAAATCTAATATTATAGAATAGTTTTGGACTTCAATTACTTACAATCCCACTATTTTATTCAAATTTATAGCCCTCACTATCTATTTAGAATATTACAACGAGTAATCTTCCGGTAAGCCAAGATCCAAAATACATTGAAGACACAAATCAAATTTGACTGACCGCTCACAACTTAATTATTAAGGTAGGTAACAATTACCAATTGCATTATATGAAAATTACATAGATGGTTGGGAAACTCCATGCTGATAACTCATCATAGGAACTATATGCCATATTACACCTCTAGGTGTTTAATTCTATTAAAATTACCTAGTCAAGTCCAACCCAAGGCCAATATAATAAGACATGCACCCTACTTGGCATGCCCACATACTTATTATCAAACTTCTCCCTGAGGTAGATAGTGTACCATGTTGAGTGAACCCACACTTAGTCGAACATGGTTTTCATGCATATTGCACTTGGAAGGCATCTTCAACATTAATATTATATTGAGGGATATATATATATATATATATATACATCCAATCACCATTACATATACATTATTATGTATATCATATACTAAACATTCACCACATACAATAAAATAAATATGTCAATTAGTAAAACAACTTGAGACAACAAGTATTTTAGAAAAACAACCAAAAGATTTATGTCTAGATGTCATCTAGTTGGATGATCAGGCAAGCCAGTTGGCTGATCAAAATTCCCTGATTTGCGTAGTTCTTGTCTTGTTGTTGATAAATCACCCTCTTTGGAGTGGGCTATTGATTGTCTCCTTCTCTCCACCATGGTCCACTAGTCATGTCTTCACATCATTGAATAATTTAAAATTTACATGGAGAATGAATACAGAGGCATGTCATACAAGACATATACATGTTACATGATGTTTGATAAAAATAAAAAACAACAATATTACATGTTTCAAATTACATGACAATGATCTAATTTCAGTATCTACATCTACCATACAAAACAATTTTCTAGGCGTCACATAGACATATATATCATATATGATATTAGGTGAAATTCATGGATGCAAGTTTGTAGATAATTCATTGAATGAATTGTTTTTGTTTCAAAACCAAAATTGGAGTACAAGTCTATGCTCTTATACCACTTGTAGAGTTTTCAAGAAGAGTGTGTAGTGGAATAACAAAAGAATCTTACTTTTATACCCTATCCATAAAATATGTTGTAGCTACAAAAAGTCGATGAACATAAGACATAAGAAGGGATACATGTTAACCTTTGTACACACTAGTTTTCCAAAAACTAGATGCTTCTTCTGTCAATGAAATACATGATATCTTGGATCTAGATTTGGAATGCCGCCAAAGAAATATAGATGAACCAATAAGAGATCCAGATTGGACATGATGTTGCTAGATGGTTATCTTCTTATAGAACAATTTCTCCAAGCGTCCATACATGTACCTCATCCTCTGCTTAGTCCACATAGATGAGGGGGAATGTGTTACACCACCTTACTACCAAGTCAAAGAGGAACATGATCTATTGTCATGCTAGTCGTCCTAGAGCTCCTTTTCTTCTCCTACCTTGGGCCACAATCCTTTGAATTTTCTCCTCTTCCCAAGAAGGAAGTTTGACAGGAAACTTGTATCCTACATTGTCTAAGAGATGTTACAATGATATGTCTAACCCTTGGGGATATTCTCCCCTTATATAGGAGAGTCAAGGGCTTCGAAAACCCTAATTCCAAACCATTTCCTAATCATAATTCCAAAATAGGTGTCCAATAATGAAAAACTCAGACGGGATTTTGATCACCCTATCAGGATATCGATCATCCAGCCATGGTCCTGTTGGGCACTCTAGTTTCCTAATCAGGTTAACTAATTAACTAATTATGACAATTCAAATCTAGGTTTGAATTGCTTTCTAATTTGAAACTTTTCCTATTACATTGTGATTGCCCAACTATGTTGCCTAATCAAATGAACACTCTAGTCTAGTGGAAAACTCAATTTACAAATTGACAATCAACTGACCCATTGATCCAACCAATCTGATCGACCGATCAAACAATCTGGTCACCCAATCAGAGGGTTAATCATCCTATTTATGATTTAGAACCATTCTAACTATATGTTTGATTGTGAACTTCAATTCTCTTATGTATCCTTATGCATTTGACTCGGTAGCTTCCTAATTACGTTGGTAATGATGTCACTAACAACACAATCAAAGATTGGTGTGGAGCCACACATCATTATCACCCAAGTAATAGCAATTAGTTGGAGAACAACTACATCCTATAAAGTGACCACCATTTATATGACCATATAATTGTTTTATCAAAGATATCCATATTGAAACTAAGACATGGAATGTCATCTTCTTAACATTCTATCTATTTTCCTTGAAATAGTGCATACTATTTGAGATATTGTGAGCTCAATATCATGTATTGACTCACATGAGCATTGCCAACATTACATAGTCTCACTTATCAAGTGGCCAGATATATCAGTCCAAAGGAGGGAAAAATTCCATCTACATCACTTACAATATTCCTGTGCATCACAATGTACCCAATCAACACCTTTTTGGCAACTCATATCTTAGATCACATCGAGTTAGTGTCAAAGTACGCATAACAACATGTGTACTATATTTGCTTTAGGTCTAAGAATCACAATCATCACTGTCACATTGAGATATGACTTTGACATGTCATTAAATGACTTCCATGTGTCAATGTCAAGGTGGGTCTATCTAATACAACTTGTTCTCTAACAAGTAACCATGCATCTAGGTTGACAACCAATGTCATGACTAAAGAGACATAATTATCACTAAACATACATGCTAGTTTTGTGTATTTTTTTTGTCTTATAACATCTATAATAATAACCAACTAAGGGCCTAACAAGAATGAATACTCTTATTATACATATAATCACATGTTAGGTCCTTAACCTAAATCATATGTCATTGAGTCAAAACATTATTAGGACATTATTAGCTTTTTTCATTTTCTCAATACTAAAACAAGCATAATAAGTGGAATTACCTTTCACTAATAATCAAATAAATTACAAAATATCATTTTTTAAATCATTACAAGATGTATCTTGAGGCATATAACCTACAAGCCTATCTTTTGTGAAATTATTTGCACTCTGGAAAAGAAATAATGGAGTAAGTAGTATCCCTTGTTAGCCTTGATTAAGGCTGATATTCCATGTCTTGTTACACCAGAATTTATTAAGTCTGAGACTTATAGTTGGGCCTTGTTTTGATCAAAGATGATTACTTCTTGACCTGGTGGTTTGATATATGTGAATGCATTTTATATCTTTTGAAGTTGTTAGACATGCTTAATATGTCAAGTATCTCTACATTGTTTATAAATGTTTGATACAACTAAAATATGAGTAATTGGATTAATTGATCATATATAACCCTAATCATGTAGAGCCCCAATCCATAGATCTATTCCCCTAGGTCATTATGTTGAACAATAAAATGAGTTAATATTATAGCAGCATAGAGTTATTAGAAGATGCTCAAAGCCATATAATAGTGAATATATGGGCACACCTAAGAGTGGATATCCTATTTATTCAAACTATGTTATGTGGGGACTAGATTGAGACTGACGGTCCAATGATATGTGATTAAGAGTGGCTATGGTCATGTCTTAGTCTTTTGGGTTTTATATCCTACTTTATGGCACCATGTCCTATGTACCTAGGGCATGCCTAAGTTTAATGGATTCATATTTGAGAAATTCCATTGTAGACTATCTTGTGAGACCTCTACCTTTTGGCACACTCTCTTAGACCTAAGGTGTGTGAAGAGATCTAATGGAACCTGGAGGTCCTTAGATCTTATACATGGCTAGTTCAGACTTTGAAACAAATACCTAGTAGTTTGAGTGGTATTCCTCAAACTACCCATGACATAACAAAATGTGTAACTTAGTCATGTAGTATATATATTTAAGTTTAATTGACGAATCAAATGGATTTGCAATTGTATTCTTACAATGTTCAAGTTAGTGTATGGCTTAGGTACATTCACAATATACCCTTTCTACTTGTTGAATACACATCCACGTGAAGAGGTAATTCATACATTTATCTTGTGTAGATATATTTAGATATTGATTAATATGCCTTTAGTAATCTGATTATCATATGTTTGTAAGCAATAAATATGCTAGCTTTTGTTATATAATAATATTGGGACTTGGGGTCTCACCTCTATGATTATCCACACCTTTTAGGTATGTTTACACAATGAAAAGGACACGATGATCAAGGCTTTACATGAAAATAAATATAATTTAAGTCTAGAGTGTTCATGTACTCTCAAGTTCATGAGTTGGGTGGATAGTTATCCATTGTAAATTCGTTTCTTTTAGTGTTTATTTATGATCATGATTTGTAAATTAAATCATCCTTCTCATGTTGCCAATTTCATAATCATGGAAAGATCTTTTAATCCCATGATGAAATAAATAAAGAGAGGTTCAATTGATTCCCTATCATGTAAGTGGCATTATTGATATGTGTAGTGGCACACTTTTATATATCAATTGCAAGGTTTTCATGGTGGTTTCTCATAATCATATCTCTATGTGGATTGTTTTATTTATATTTTTTGACTATATTTTGATGGTAGCTAGTTTTTGGTTAGGTTTTATCTAAGTATTTGTCCTTATGATCAATTTGGATTTGATCAGTGGGATGGTTCCTTATAGGTACATTG
The DNA here is from genome assembly GCA_963693085.1 of Alisma plantago-aquatica. Classification (NCBI taxonomy): domain Eukaryota; kingdom Viridiplantae; phylum Streptophyta; class Magnoliopsida; order Alismatales; family Alismataceae; genus Alisma; species Alisma plantago-aquatica. The sequence goes on along the minus strand of OY856412.1, from coordinate 443,926,940 downwards.
ATGGTCACGCCCCTAAACACATCAACAAGGATTTCCCCTGGTCCCAAACTGACCTTATTCCTAATTAGAAATAGGTTTTAAGGATGACATGAAATTTTCCCATTGGTTAATACATGTATTTTTTGTAATGAATGTAGAACATAAATCATATATCATAATGTAAGAAAAATATATATTAAAATCATCTAGAAAATAATGTAGTTTATGACTAGAATAATTTCAATGCATAAATACTCTTCTAGTTAAAAAGGTATGTTGTGATTCATGTATATATGGTGATGACCATGGGTAAGCCCTAATGTCTATAAATAGAATGTTGAACTTATTGAATAGGTTTAGTTTAGGATGTAGTTTGATTTATTTAATGATAATAAAAACTTAAGATATTTCTAGGGTTAGGGTTACTCTAATGTACATTAGGGATCCCCAATCATTAGACCTTTTACATGAGAAACATAGTTTTTAGAAACCTAACACTTATGCAACCCTAAACTAGGACCTCAAGGATCTGGAATAGACCCTGAATTCATATCTGTTGAATATGAGTATGATACCATAGCATCATGTGGTAGTTTTTAGTCTGGTTGGGGTAATATCTTATTTGGATTGCATACAACTTGAGTGCTTAGATTATTATTACATGAGTTCTTCTTTGGAAAGGTACATTGTTACTCTAAGAATATTTTTTCATATGGAACACTGATGAATTTTGGATGTTATTCAAATGCTGAATCATACACCCAAACTGCTTGGGTGTTTATATCAATTCTAGTTCAACTATGATGCCCCATGTACATCAGATATGAATACAATGATATTCTGAAGCTAGTGCTAAGTTTACCAAGGGAAATTCATTAAAGTCCAATGGATAAATGAATGAATACACCCAAGGTGGCATGACAAATATGAGTTAAAAATTAAATTGAAAATACAAGTTCGACATGTGAAATGAACTACTTATAATATAATATATGTTGTTATCCATATATACATACACTTCTATTTTTACCCAAATACAAAATATAGAAATATACTAACTACATATTTGTTTTTTTGTGCTTTAGGTTATCTGACTTACTTAAAGAATGAAGATATGAACACTCAATTGAATGCATCAAAGATCATTAAGATAAAGTCACCAAGAGGATTATATAGATGAGCCAGTATTAAAGTTTCATCTCATATAGTATTGTCCCTTTAAATATTTATTTAACTCCTTTGAGGAGATTTTTTCTTCCATATATTATCAAACAATGTTAAGTTTCTTACTTATTGATTAGTGTTGGTTATTTCTTAAATATGCATCTTGAAAATTGGATTTTGATCCTTTTCCTCTCAGAATGCCTTAAATGGAGGATAAGAGGGGGATGGGTTCATCATAATAGAAGACTTGTGATATATTATCACTTGCCTTGGCATATCAAGAAAATTATTAGCACTATGTTTCTATTTTGAATTTTATGGACAACAATTTTTTTGTTAGCCATTAGAAAATGGGGTTTATTACTGGATCCTAATCTTATGATGAAAAGGACTTCAATGTAGTTGTGTAAAATAATATGAGAGGCTAATTAGATATGTCTTATTGATAGACAACACACTCCTCTCCTATATATAGAAAATGAGACAAATACAAGGAAGAGAAGCTTAATCCTAATGGACCAAGAGAAATAGGCCCAATAACATAATAAATGAAATGACAATAAGTCTAGCACTCCCCCTCAAGATGAAGTATGGGTGAAAAACATATCCATATTGGACTTACAAGACTTAAATTAGGCTATATGTATAAAAAATTTCAATCCCCATATAAGATTTTCACTCCCCCTTATATATGACTCTCCAAAAAATGATTTGTTGATGTCACCTTGTAAGTTATGTACTATAAATTATAAGTACTTGATATTTGGATATCTTATGAAGTGCATATAAAATTAAGAACATTACCATTAGAAAGAGTAGATGATCAAAACACCATGATTACACCATCTTCACTAGAAAGAAATGTGTGATTGGAAGAAGTGCAATCAACACACCCACTGATTAGTAATAGAAGTATCTTTATACATAGATATTATGAGGTGATGATGGAGACAAACTAGATCCATCTAGTGTGTGACTCTTGAGGGCTCAAAGAGAATGAAGGACATAACCAAGGAAACCCAAAGTAGATAACTAGAAAATCATCTTATCACCTGAAAAATAGAAGATGCAACTTTGAGAAGACATGAATAAAAGAGCTCAGTGAAGACAAAATCTGGATGAATCATCAATCTTGCCAGTGTAGTACTATAGTCTTGAAATTGATGATCTTTTGAAAAGTAACCATCCATTTTATGAGATTCAGTATGATTATCACATACTTGCACCAAATGGAACAAGAGGTTGGAATAAGCACAATGATATCTATCCCAATGTATACTAATGATATACCTAATATCTTTCAACTTGCATTCTGTGGTAGAAAAATAAAATAAGAAAAGGGAATATAACCAATCTATGTGAATATAACACAATGTCATTGGGAAAGAGATACACCAATTATGAATAAGAAGCATGTAGAAGCACATTTTCGTAGGGAAAGTCATACACTAGTGACACACTTGAAGCGCGATGCTTAGTGGGAAAGAACCACAAAGATATTGGAGAATGAATGCATGTAATAATATGAAGCTCCATGGAGATCAAAATAGCCTGGACTAATACATATTATCTCTTTCATACTCTTTCTTCTCATACTCACTCTTCATACATTATCTCTCTTCCTCCTCATATTCTCTCTCCTCTCTATCCCCTACACACCAAATACAAAGTGAGTGAGTAGTTTTTGTGGAAAAGATATAATACCCTTCCACACACAGAAAGGAAGGCATACATGAGCAGTGGTAGGAGATATATTGGTGAAATAGGGTCATTGTAGATTTTGAAGGTAGAAGCAAAGGGGCTCCTTGGTACATGTTCATTGAACAACTAGGTATGGGGGTCCGCAGAGCATTCCCATTTAGGGGGTCCCACTAGGAGATCATGCATAAAGTTTGTGAATAAGGTGGAAATAGGAAATTCTAGATATTTGGCCAGTAGGCAACAATGGGCAACCACAATAGATAGGGAGATATCATGATGTTGATGGGATGAATTCTGCATGGGAGAAGTAGGGTCTCATGCTGATGGGCTGCGAAGGGGTGTGTGATGATGATACAAATAAGGAAGTGTGGTGGTGGTGGCCAGTCACAATGTTGGTAGTGGTAGTAGCCGACTACTATGGTGGGATGCTACTTGGTGGTGGTGGCTATGCGATGACTACATTCACTATTTCTGGCTACAATGCTATGGCTTGTGAGAGTAGAGAAATTTTTTTTATTGATGTGATTTATGGTGGTCTGATGTGCTTCTACTACTGGTGATGGCAATGGTGACAATTGTAGGTGTCTTCCTCTAGCAGCTTTGTATTGCAATGTAGTTGATATTGATGGAAAGATGAGTTGTTAGTGCAGAACACGACTACAACAACCATGTATAGGCTGAGGAGATTTGCTGATGTCAATGTACATGTTGGAGGAATTAATGATGCAAGGAAGAGAAGACTAGATGGATAGTACTTAGAGAATGCATATAAAAACATAGGTGATGATTGGGAAAGAGAGTGTCGACATATAGATTCAGAAAAAAAGATTGAATTTTTATGAAAGAAAAAGACATTATGATCATGGAGGCTGGGATGATGCTTGGTGCATGGCCAAGCCAAGAAGAGATGGTTGCCGCCCGTAGTCAGATATCTTTCTCTTTCTACCTAGGGTTAGAATCAATATTTTAAGTACCATGTGAAAAATAATATGGGAGGTTAATTAGATATTTCTTATTGATAGACTTCACACTCCTCTCCTATATATGTGCCTAGAAATGTGTTGGTGATATGAGAATGTGATAGAAAATATGATGGAGAATCTAATGGATACAAGGGAGGCCCCTATCCTTTGTATAGGAGAGGGTGGACATTACTCTAGAGTCTTACATACATGATTAGATTAAATATCAGTCTTGGCCCATATATGATATGACAATTACTTCTAGCACTCCCCTGCAAGATGGATCATGGGATAATTACATGCCAAACTTGGATGACAGATAGAAACAAGACATATAAAAATAGTTCTGACTAAAACATGGTATCACTTGACTTAGCACAGCATGTACTCTCCCCCATACTTTGGAATCTTTAACTTTAAAGCTTCTCTTGAGATTGATAAACACTAGATATTTGGGCGAGATTGATAAAACATTGAATCATTGAGACATATGGACATCTAACTAGGTTGGAGCTTGTATCTTGGAGTATGCCGAAGGAACATGCAAAGATCATCTAAATCACCAACTCAATTACTGATGTCATTGAAGTATTTTCTAGAATATGTTCTATAGGAAGACTAGGCTGTAGTAGACGGTATATGTGCTGAATAGGGTATTGACGAACATCAATGTGTCTGATGGGGCACAAACAAGGACAATTCTCTTCTTTCTCTTTCCTCCTTTTAGATCTATACTTTGAACCTCAACTCTTCTCCTCATCCTCCTCTTCTCATATCCTCTAATCTCCCTAGAAAACCAACCATCAAGAGATGATGAATTAGTTGGGGTGAACAACGATGAAGAGAAACTCAATTATGAAATTAGGGGACATGGGGATGGAGAGGGACTAAATGTCTGGAGAAGGATTTTCTTGATATGGGTGGACAAGTTGTGTATTGGACTTCTCATCTTATTGATAGAACTCAACCTTACTCTTAACAAAGCTTGATTTTGTGCTTGAAATGGATGAATCATTACACATGAGAGAGGTTGGTCTTGTACCTAAGAGCATACAAAATCAAACATGTGAGGACTTCATGATGGTGTTTCAAAGAGGTTGACCTAGTGAAAAAGCTATAGTGGAGTAACTGATAACCAAATTCAATGTTTTATGTGATCCATTTACAAGAATTGGATAAGAAAATAAACATATTGTTGTGCAACACAAAAAGTATGGACTAGATTGAACAATATATCATATTATCTTTTCTTGTTAGGGATATTCTGAACTTTGACACACTGTATAGACATATGTCATGCCATGTTTCTGCTATGTTTATTGAATTGCAGACCCTTATGGTGGCACATCCTGTTGAACAATGACACATCATCTTTATTATCGAAGTCAATTGTTGAAACATGTCAACCAGACTTCCTATGACACATCGTGTTGGCCAATAACGCATCATGTAACTCATTTACACACCATGGTGATGGAAGAAATCCACCACAAACGGAGTTACATGCTGTGTAACTGACCTACACACCATGTAACTGACTTACATACCATATAACCTTCTTCCAGGGAAGTTTTCTAGACTTTTGACTTGTAGATCTGGCCAAAACTGGTGTATAAATGCTAGAGGACTTGTAGCCTATCTTCATGGATGAATCTCAAAGATAGAGGCAGATCTTGGAGATGAAAGATTGAAACGTCTTTAGATTTATGCATGTTAGAGTAGAGACAATTATCATATGGTGGAGATCGCTTCAATCATGGATAAAATCACCATTTTGGATTGCTGATGTTGGAGAAATCTTGATTGGTGATAGTGAGGATGATGATTGGATGGTTGATGAACAATTCTTCTTGATGGAAGAGGGATGATCTTTCATGTGGATGAACTTCATGGTTGTAGAATATGAAAGACAGATTCATGGGTGCTAGATCTAGACTTAGTGCTTGTGGAAGATGAAACACAAATTAATGGGGGATGCTAGAAAATGAAGACGATACTTGTTGAATCTAGATCTACAAGTAGAGTTCTAGAGTATACAATGTAGAGATATGGATATGTGACTGTAGATGAGATTGTGAAGACCCTTTAGAGAGAATGCAAAATAGAGATGACCCCATAGAAAGGGTGATGGATATGGCCCTATGGGCAACCATCCAAGTCAAAGGCCACCACACACAAGTGGAGACTTGTTTCTTTCTCTCTAGGGTTAGGATAGATTCTCTAATACCTTGTAGAAGTATTAATTATGTGTTGATGATATGATAGTGTGATAGATAATATGAAGGACAATCTAATCGATACGAGGTAGACCACTCTCCTTTATATAGGAAAGGTTGGACATGACTCTAGGGTCTTCCAGACTTGACTAGAATATATATGAGCCTACATACTTCAGTCCATATATAATGTGACTAATATTTCTGACAATACGAAAGAAGGCAAGTACAAGGAATCCAAAGTTAACTGTAATGGGCCAAGGCAAATAGGCCCATATAACATAATACTCAAAATAACAAAAACTTTAACAGTAGTATTCCTCCATCTTACATGTGACTATGTTAGGGGTGGGATTCATCCACATAAATGAAGAATAATGAGGGTGTTTTATTAACAAGAAGTTGAAAGGAGGCCATAGTGAGGCAAGACATATGCCAACAAAGGGTCTGATTATACCATGTTCAATGGAAATATTTAAAGGATGTTGGTACGCATGATGAGTAGGAACTCAATTTGTGGTCCGTATGAATATGAGGATTTCTAAGTTGTGAATTCAAAACCAAACCACTCTGATATGTTTCAATGTAACTGTATAAACATCAACTAAACAAATACTAACTAAGCTTACATGCAAACATGTTTTGTTGAAACAAATTCAATCCTTAAAATATGGTTATCATTTAGGTTGCTTGAGACTAGCCCACATGAACTAAGGCCACACTCAAATGAGAAATGACAAAAGACACATTGATTCTACATTTTTCATATCAACTAATATTAGAAATCCACATGTATTTTGTGCATCACCTATCAAATTAATAGACCACAAGTATTTTGATTAAGTATATAATTGGGCATTATAAATTATTTCACAAAATCTTATATCTTATATTGAAACAAATGCACACTCACAAAAGTCTCTTATCATGGATCATCATGATAATTTTCTTATTTGAGTCTTTCAGTTGGTCATTTTAAACTAATGTGCATAACGTGTGCCCAATAATTTCTTACCCATGTAATTCTGGCTAGATGTGAAAAACCATGAACTAGGTGACATCACATGCCACCCAAACCCTAACCAAACGAACATCTTTATAATACGATCCCTTGATTTTCATTTGTATAGTCCAAAACCCTAGTTCTTAAAGACTCTATAGAGAACCCCTACCATATCCTCCTTTCTTCAAAAACCAATTATTATCCCCAAGGTTTATGAACAAGCACGACCCCTGAAGCGGTATGTATGAGTTGGGTCCTCAACTTCACCTTCTTGTTGGGAAGGAGACAAAAGTGCACTTTTTAAATTTGAGGTTCTAGACAAGCTAGACTCACTGTGGTGATGTAGATATGTACTTCCCTTACCCATTTACTTATCACTAGTTGTGAGATGATATGAATACTCAAAATAGATGATCCTTTTCATTTCCTCTTCATTTTGAGTTGACATGTCAATTAGTAGTTGGCATTTTCAAAAGTTCCCTCGTGTATGCTTGCTTTGTAGTTGACCATTCTTTCTTTCTTCTCAACATATACAATATTGATATGGGCATGTGTGTCGCTTAAAAGCTTCCCACATGTAACCTGACACTTTATCTAGATCGTGGTTTGTACATATTCCTTATCTGATTGGCTATTTACATTTCAACTTTGATTTTTAATATTTTCTTGCATATACATGGTAATGACAATTCCTCTGATATCATTCTCTACACCACTTAGATTTTTTGAAGAAGACCCCAACATTTTCCATAATAAAATAGAGTGGCAACTCCAATGTGGATATCACAAAAGTTGCCATTTACCATAGAAAGATCCAACAATTGGCATTTTGTGATTTTGTATCCAGAAGAACATACACGCTACTTAAGCATGCATGCATTGCCACAAGACAATTGTATGCAAACACATGTGAAGGCCCTCAGTTCCGATTGAAACTTTATATAACAACAAAATTGGCATCCTATTGTTTCTAATTGGCACTACTTCTGAATTAAGTTGTTTTTCAAAACAACATTGACATGTCTATGTTTTGATAAGGAAACATGGCAAGAGAGCTAACTGTCGGTGCAAAAGCAACTCTTTAAGCACATACCCAATCTCAATAACCAATGTCTCTTGAACCTAATTTTATGTTTAAATATTAGCATAGGTGAGAGACTATCATGCGCCCATTCTTCTTCTAGCATTTTCTTGATCTTATAGGGAAAAAGATGCAAGTCCCCTGGCTTGGAAAACCTGGGAAATGTGGTCTCCTCATAGTTATATCCCTTCTCTTAAGCCTAGTCAAGCCTATGTGACATATTTCCCCCCTAATCTTGAGATAATTTTTTATTTCAACAGAGGGTGCGTGCAAAAAATGCATATAAAAATATACTAAAATTTGATTTGTATTCATCACAATTACACTCATGGTGACCCAGTTGTTGGTGCATTGATCAAAGGGGGCACTCCCCAACTAGCCCACCCTGGTCCCAATCCCATCGAGAGCAGACTGGGGTGGAAAAAAACTGGCTGGTGGATGCTCTGACCAACAATAGGTGCAACGTCATAACACACTATTAGGTGTGGCGTGGGGGTGAGTGACCACCACATGTCTGACTCAGGGTTTAACCTACTAGGGGAGTCCATTATTGGCTTGTTCTAGGAGTCTTTTGACATCATAAAAAGAATTACACTCATGAGTTTTGAACTCTATTTACACAAATTAGCAAAAGCACTTAGTAATTTATCTTTCTTTTTTCTATAGAATATTTTGTTTGCCTTCATGATTGCAAATATTCTCCTATTATTATTAGATATATGTCTTCTTTGATTCATTATGTTTTTGTACGGGATGAAAAAAATAGTTTATATATGTTACTCACATGTTTCTATGGTGACTACATACTCAAAATTGGACCACAAATTTACAATTCAACTTAAGTTGACAAGTTTGTCCCTCATTTTAATACCCACTAATATCACATTATTCATTATTAATCCAACCTATACCATTTAATCCAAAGAAAATTTCATGTGATTATGTGATCGAATCAGATATTGTGTCTCAATCAACCATTTTGTCAAATTATGTCATTATAATTGTTTTAAAATAACAAGCACACGCAAGTGCACATGCGCAAGCATGCACATAACACACACATATACATACTATATATATATATATATATATATATAGTGAAATGTTAGAAAATTAAACTTACTAGGTTATAGCCATTTAGTAATTGGATAATACTTTTGGAAATTATTTCATTAAAAATACAATAATAAAAAATTCAAATCATAATTATGTTTTGTAGATAGGGATATCAACGGTTAAAGGAAAACCTATCTACTCTATACTATACCCTATAGGGGAAGGATAAGGGTAAAAGATTTTCTTATCCTTTACCCACCTACCCACTATCCTCTAACCCACTACCTTAGTGGGCAAGGGTAAAGGTAAGACATTATCTAGACTCTAAGCTGCTACCCGTCAATATTTTGTATAATATATTAAATTTATAGTCATTGTTTTATTTAAGTCTATGAATGATTTCATATTATATGGCCATCAATTTTTACTATATATGATATTCATATATTCTTATTTACCTAATTTGGTCATATATACATCACCATTTTGGAGGTGTAAGACACACATGTATTAAATCATAAGATCTTATAGCCTATGTTCTATTTTATACCTTTTTTTGGTATTTTATACTTTTTGGAACCTATTTGATTGGGTAAGTTACACAAACTAAAATTGTTTGACATGTGAGCATATAATAATAAGGTTTAATCATTAATGTAATTTGATTCATGTTTAAAGTGGTTTAATTTACTTCATTTGTTCATAATTTTTTTAGAACAACATTTTGGAGGTTATATGTTTGTTTGCAACTGTTATTTTTTGCAATGTACCATCTAATATCATTTTAGTATATTATTATTTTTCTTTTGGGGTGATTTAATTGTCAATACACTACTGTTAGCATTATTACTATTTGTATATGCAACAACTATTCTCTTGATAATTAATATATTTAATATAACCAAAATCATGTGTATAATGTTGCATACAATTACTTAGAATAATTTGAATAGTTAATATATATTCTGATTCATCTTGAAATTTCACTTAAATATATATAGAAGTATAAGAATGCTATCATTAATAATAGCACACACTTTTAGAAGACACATAAATTTTCCACTTCACATGTACTGTCCCGTTTATCCTGTGGGTAAGAGGATAAGGATAGGGGGGATGATAAGGTCATTGTTGGAGTGGGGAAATTACAAATACCCTTACCCAACACACTTGGTGAGTAAGGGTAAAGGTAATCCCTTGACTTCCCCATTAACATTCCTATTTTTTATAATTGTTTTGGAATATAGATAGATAATCCCATATGCAACCACATAGAGGTGGAAAGTACATATATATGGTTCATATGATGTTAGTGATCACTAGGAGTGTCACACCGACATCACTGCATGAAAGTAGAACATAATGAAATCATCAAGTCCTTTATAGGGCGGGAATCCCTTTAGTATGTGGCCTAAGGTTCTAAGAAATATTGTAAGAAGACATCTAGTTATTTCTGTTGCTTCCGAGATTTGTTTCATAGTAGTGATTTGTTGACCATTGTTGATGTCTGCCTCCTCTGAAGTGGTCTTTATGGAAAGAAGCCATCCAATTCCTTCATCATCTGCATAGAATACATTCATCATGGTAAGATTGTGTCAATATAATCAATTGTGCATATAGTGTGAAACTATTTCATCGAATCTCTTATTTCTCTCCACCCATATTGCCCAAATGATCACAGTAGAAATGGATCTGCTGATGTATGCTCCTTTAGGATGGCTAATATATTATGGAAATCTATATTCCATATTGAGTATAGGGAACATATAAATGGTGATAGCATTAGTGAAGTGCATCAATATGTGTCTGTCCATGTGACATGCGAAGAAGAGGTCTTGATTGGATTCTTATTGTGTATGGCACATAAGGAAAATGGATGGTTCGCATAAAAAAAAGGAAAATGGATGGACCCTGGAATCCTATACTTCTATAATTGTCATTATTAAGACATTTGTCATTCCGTAGGATCCATAGGAAGATGTGTAGTTTGGTAGGGCATTGGATATTCCATATATTCCTATGTGGAAATATGCATCCTCTGAAGGTGTAGAAGGCCTTCGTATTCCTGGATTAGTATATATGTCCCCATTTTCTTAACACTCTCATTCTAGTATGTATTTCCAGATGAGTCTTCATGTATTCCATGTCTGATGTGGTGAGGCTCTGGTTTAGAAAGTTCTTGAATTGGTTATGTCTCCATGATCCAAGTAGTGCTAGTGCTTTTTGTGTCGAGATGTTTTTAAGGGTAGAAGGGATATTGTTGTAGTAAGTGAGGTTGTTGATGGGGGTACCATTCCACTATGGGTCCAACCAAAATTGTACCTAAAGTATGTGGTGTGGTGGAGTGTGGATGATATAACGATGGATGTAGATGGTTTTGGCAATACATTTCCATAGGCTTGTGGCTATCCTATAGGAGATGTTATCCCATGTGTTGTGTTTTGTGTAGTATTTGTCTATAACAATTTTAGTCTAAAGATGTTTTCTCTCTGACATGTGGAAGTTGTTAGATTGTATAGGAGACATATTTCATGAATTTTAATGTCTATGATACCCCACCTTATAAATTGTTTAGGGCTGCATTTGGTGTCTAAGTTAACAAGGTGAATGATATGTTTTTAGGTCCCAGAGGATTTGCCTTCTGATTTCGTCAAGAGATCTGATAACATGTTTGGGGGTTAGTATACAACTGAGATGATATGTGATGATAGGAGTATGAGAGGCATTAAGAAGAGTAAGTTAGACATCAAGCGTAAGATAATGGTTCTTCCATGAGGAGAGATGTTTTTGACAATTTTGAGTGATTGTGTTCCATTAAGCAATAGGGATGCGCCACAGTGATAAGTCTAAGCCTAGGAATCCGACATGGTAGTTTTCATATTTAAATTTCAGGAGGGTTTGGAATTTTGTCATGTTGGTGGATGAAACATGTGTACCTATGATGGTGGATTTATGAAAGTTGATCTTGAGTCCTGAAAGATATGAGAAAATACTGAAAATGCAGATAATGTTAATAACATATCAATCCTCTAGTTTTATAAAGATTATTGTGTCATCCACATACTAAATCTTTTTATTATGACATCCATCAGGTCTATCAATCAACCCTTTTCTAGAGCCCAGTTGAATGAACTAGTCTACATTGGATGTGACAATAATAAAAAGGTATGCTGATAGGGGATATCCTTGCCTACGTTCATTCATGATTTTGAAATAGCCAAAAGCAACACCTTTGATACTAATAAAGAAAACACAAGTACTGATATATGAATGCATCAAATAGATCCATGTGTCTGGGAAACCATATCCATGAAGGAACTAGAGGAGAAAGGACCAAATAATGTTGTTGAAAGATTTCTCAAAATCAAGTTTGAGGTTGAGGAGTGGGGTATTCTATGAATGACATGTATATAGTCTCAGGGGAAGTAATGTAAGAATCTTGGATATTTATATTTGGTAGGAATGCACATTGTGATGGTGTAACAATGTGCTATGGGAATGGTTTCATTCTCATACTAAGAAGTTTGGCAATGATCTTATATTAGGCATTGATCAAACTAATAGGCCTGAAGTATCTAGTGGATGTAGGATGGTATTTCTTTATACTCAGTGCAAAGTGTGTTTGGTTAAGAATTTTTGTGTGTTGTGCCATGCTACCTTGCCTGTGGATAGTGTGAATAAGGTTACGAAAATTTATTTTAATGTGATCCCATGTGGATCTAGAGAAGGCCATACTAAAACATCAGGTTCGGGTGATTTATCAATGCCAAGGCTATTCATAGCATTTCCAATTTCTATATCTGTGAAAGGGTCCAAAACATTATTCATGTGGAGGATTTTGTTGTGATAGATTATATCCCATTCTAAACATGTAGTGCATGACGACGATTATTGTCCATTGTTGAACAACTATTTGAAAAAATTAACAACATGTGAGATGATGATCTGACAACCATGAGATTGTCGGTCAATGTTGTCAAGGCTGTCTATGGTGGATATACCTTTTTTGTTGTTGCAACATGCATTATTTTGTATGTGTTTTTATCATCTTCCTTGAGCCATCTATTTTGGATATCTATTTCCATAGTATTTCCTCCAAATCCAAAAGATCTCTGATGTCATTCAACATGTTTTGATATGCACTATCGTCATGCATCTCGTGTGTGAGGGTAATGAGATGAGACTCTTTGGACTTGATAGATGCCTGTAGATTCCCAAATCTATTTTATTCCAAAGTTTTAGGGTAGTCGTATGTTTCTTAAGTTTGTTGTGGATATTGCATCTACAATTACTATGGGCTAGTTGAGTGACCAATGTTCCTCAATAAGAGCAATAAACCTAGGGTGCTTGGTTCAGAAATGTTCAAAATGGAAGTGTTTGTATCCCCATGTGCATGTGGTGGTTTGAACCATCATAGAAAAATGGTCAGAGAGACTAGATGTGCTAATATGAGCACATGAAAGCAGGTATTTGTTGTTCCATATGTCTGTGCAGATGAAGCGACTAAGTCTAGCATTGTGTGAACTGCGGTGCCATGTCCATATGCCATGAGTGGTTTGTATATCACAAAGGTTATGTTGTACTATGAAGTTTATAAATAGTGCATTGTATCTGTAATGTGTGTCAATATCATCCTGATGGTAACGCTCCTTGGAGCAGCTGGTAAGATTGAAATCGCCCCCTATCATCCATGGTAGCATGTGAAGCTGCCTAGGTAGGCCGTGTAACTCCTATATGAAAGGGATCTTGTTATGACCGCTTCCCCATAAATACCAGTTAAATGCCATATGAAATTATCATCTTGATTATGAATCTTGATGGTGATAATGTGACTCCTAATATGAACATCGCAAATGTTCATAAGGTGGTTATTCCATCCAATAAGAATGCCACCTGAAAACCCGTCGATGGTAATTGAATCCATGTATTTATAAGTTGGCCTCCAATGGATCTGAGTTGGTAATCACTGAGGTGTGTTTTTGTCTCTTTGGATAGTGATGAGATCTATCTTATTATTGCATACATGTTGTGTAATCATACTCCTTCTGCTAGCATTAGAAGCCCCACAAACATTCCATGATAGAAAATGCATAGACAAAGGTATAATAAAAAATAAACACTCAAAAGAAGATAAAGAGCACTGGTAAATAAAAATAATAAAATGAATAAATACTGTAGACCATAGATGCATATATTAAAGAGTGAATGACTATAACTTATTTATAGTGGAGTAGGGAAAGCTGGTGTTATCCCATCCCATAAAATATTCTAAGTTTTGTAGGAAATTTTCTTTCTTGCCTAGGTCATCAAATGATATTACTAGAATGTTGGAGAAAGTGGTGAACTCCTCTATGGTATTCCATGAATTAAGTTTGTCAATATTGTCTCAATAATTATTAGATATTTCATTGTCCGACTCATTACGTGATGAAGTTGATGAATTATTTTCATCGGCAAGAGAAGACAAAGTAGAGTCTATCGTACCAAGCTCATCCATCACAAAGAAGTTTCATTTATTCTAGAACTCAAGGATGCAGATCATAGTCCAGAAAGTTTGCATCTTCTGTTGCGATATGTGGATAGCCAAAGAAATGGTCTTATTATGTGTCACCTATATATCCTTCATAATAGCTACTTTGATCTTATCTATTGTGTGGGGGTCAAGGTAAGGGGAGTCCATATGGTTTTGTGCACTGTTTGACGGTTAATGTATATGAGGCGGTTGTGACATAGTCGATGGGGCATTATATGATATTTGTAGGCGATTGGCTGCATGCAAAGTCTATTGTATAGTTTGAGAGACTAGGTGTGGTTGGTCTAAGTCCAAACTTTGTTTTTCCATATGTTTTTGGGGTTTTCTGAAATGGCTGTGTTTGTGGGTCAAGGTTGACAATCCTATTTGTAATGCTAGATATAAAAACAAAAAAATGTCTCAATCCCAATAACCATTGACTTCATATTTAAAAAGCAGCACACCTATTCCTCTTTAGGTACAACTTCTATCAGTTACGACAAAGTACATTGATGAGACTTTTCTTTCTCACCCCGTAATGCCTGACCATAACTCAAAACATGTATGCTTCACATTCAAGTCCTCTATCTTGACGATACAATTACAAGTTGTGCTCATCTAATTTATTCACTGCACTTCCACCTCACCTCCTGACCATATCCCATGGTGAGGTCTTGACTCATCTTTACATTGCTTAGCAATGAATGGAATCTTCCATTAACTGTGAAGGCACTACACGAAACACATCAAACCGACCCCTTATAAAGTAATAATATGGTTCTAGACCGTTGCCCGATGAGATATTTCAGACTTGTAGAGTATTTATACACATAACTTCCTCCATTCTTTGTTTTATGTATCTAGACATTGTGAAGTGCCTTGGCATGAATAGCGAGAGGAGATAAAGAGAAAAAACATAAGGAAAGAATAGAAAGAGAGAGATAAATTGTTTTGTTTATGAATTTTAGTTTATCATATTTTAAAATAAAATCCATTGTATTCTTTACAAAATATACATCCAACAAGACTACCATCGACATGATTTTGAGAAAAATAATACTGAATACAAAAAAAAACTATTATATAGACACACATAAAAATTAATATTCTCTCACATGGAGGACGGTACACCTTATAAAAATTACTTTTTTGGTACATACACCAAATTATTTTAATAGATATTGTAAATATATTTAACAAACAAATCACTATATGTAGATTACAATATTTATTTTTCTATTTTGAATTCAAATATTCACTATACAAATGTAAAGTATCCACTTTAAATAAATGGGTATTGTCCCTATAAAATGACTACACTTATTTTTAAGATATAGTGACTTGAAAATTTGCACTATACCAAACGGGTGACATGCAATACTCATTTTTGAGTTAGTAAGTTACTTACAAAAAATGAGTACTATTCCAAAAAATATAACACAATTCTCATTCTAGAGTAAAATGATACTAAAAATATGATTACCATCTAAGAAATATGCACATTACTCATTTTAGAGTAGAACAATATATATATATATATATATATATATTATTTTTCTCAAAAGCATGTCAGTAATAGTCTTGTTAGTATGTATGTTATTGTAAGGAATCCAATATATTTTATTTCGTTGAAAAATTTATTATGGATTGAAAGTTATAAGTAAAATATGTTTCTCTCTCTTCTTTTTCTAGCATGCACTTTTTTCTCCCATTTCTTGTACCTCTCACTTTCTGTGTCCAAACACATCGAATGTGGATGGGGGGATGAACACAATTATGCCCATCATTTTCTAAATAATACCCTTCCACCCTCACTCGGGCCTTCTGAACACGAATTTAGATTCAATGTTACGCCTCACTAGAGGTTGTTCTAGAAAATCCTAACCATACACCTTCCCCAAAAACCCACCCCTAAAGCGTTAATTGAGTGTTCCTATAGTAGAGACTAATTGCAACATGTCAATCTCAAAATAGAGAATCCAAATCTCTTCAACACACTTCTCTGAACTGAGTGGATTGGGCTTGGATTGGAACGTTGTGAGTTTGGATCTTGTAGGTGTGGCTAAAAAGAAGCAATATTAAATAGATGGAGCAATAACACATTCAAAACTGATCCAAGTTGCGGGCTCACTATTGGATGCCATGTAATATGTGTACTATAAAAAGATGTTACTTGCCACTCTACAAGTAGAATGGTCTACTAATAATTTTTAACAAAGATATAGAATAATGAGGGGAACCATCCATTATATTTGACATCAAACATAATGTACTACTTATTGTTTTATTTTATTATTAACCTATAAGAAAAAAAATAGTTAGTGTAATGTAAACTTACAAAAAAATTTGGTATAGATGCTATAATAACATAATATATTACTATACCAACACTATATTTCTTCCATATATCTTAATAAATTACTAACATAGCATGTTGTTATATTATGTACTTCAAAAAGTGAACATAAAAAGAAGATCATTGATGTAATCAAATATAATATATGCAACACATTATATGTTCATGAACATAAACAACAATAGTGAACATAATACATTGTTATCATTAGTATAATAATTCACAAAACATATCAATCATGGATATTAGGTTTTATCTTTTTACACTCTATACATTAAACACCATCCCCATTTAGCTACTTTATAAATGTATGGATGTGACATGTCTTAAGAGTCATACATGTATATTAATATTAATATGTTATTTATAATTAACTGGGTCACTTGCGGGAGCTTGTAATTTTCATGCAAAACCCACTAATTTTTTTTCATAATGATCGTAGCATATATTAAAAAGGAAAAAGCAAGCGAGCACCTACTTTGTCGGTCGATACAATACTTAAGTTTGATTAAGCAGGAAAGATGTTGAAATGAGAAAGTTCATGGGGGAGGCACCCCTTAACAAGCCTCATTGACAATAAGCAAGATGTACTAGGAATAGAGCTTCAAAAACTTCAAAAGAACTATTTGGAGCTAGATGAAAAACATCATCGCTACTGTTGAAGTAGCAAACTAACACCAGTCTCGTCATCTACCATCGCCTTCAAGTCACAAAGAAAACGGGCCTCCGATTTGCCACCATTAGAATCCTTAGTCCCCTCCTGGACCTGCTTGCCTGCACATGGTGATAATATGAAGGTCTGCACTAATATGTGAGATGATGATATGCTTCAGTCTCGACACATTTTTGAAGTATGTATTGTTTCTCTCAAGCCCAAGGTTCCAACTAATGGTGATGAAGAGATCATCACCACTAAATGAAGTGAAGGGTCTGTTACGAGAGAGTTCTAAAGGAAGTGTTGCTGATGAGAGATCAAGCTGGAAATGTTGAATAAAATATGAGATGATTCTGAGTGAGAATTTGTAGTTGAAGAAAATGTGGTCCACTGATTTTGTGTTGTTGTGGCATAGGGAGCATCTAGAGGGGCCGTTGAAGCCTCTATTAATGAGGTTTTGTTCAATGAGCAGCTTGTTGTGTAGAAGTAGCCAAAGAAAGATTTTATGTTTTGTTGCCACTTTTGCTTCCAGATTTTTGAGGTGGGGGGGACAGACCTCTGTAAGAGAGGTAAGTGTAAGCTTTCTTCACAGAGTATGTGTTTTCTCATTTCCAGGTAATTTGATTTGATGAATTTTGTTCAAGTGTCTGGATCAGGGTGGAGAGGCAGTCTGGGTTGAGATGTATGAGTATACATCTTTTGAGCACATTTGATCTTTTACTGGTCAGTTGTTTAAGCGCTTTGGCGGTGTTGATCTTAATGAGTTTGTTAGGTATGGACCAATTTGTGTGCAGTTATGGATAGTGTTATTCTTTAACCATGGGTCGTGCCAAAAGGAGATTTTTAGATGGGAGTGTGGGGGGTGTTAATGATCTGGGTTATTTTTTGGATGTTCTTGTTGATGTATTTCCATAGAGGTGAGGCAGAATTTTTGGGCACTTTGTGCCAGGGAGGGAATTTTTGGTAATATTTGAAATTTATGAGACTGGTCCAGATTTTCCTCTTGTTTTTGGCTAGGTTGTTGATGATTTTGGTGATAAGACAGAATGCATGGGTGTCTATGTTAAGAATTCCCCAACCACCTTGGTCAATTGGAGCAACACTAGTGTCCCAATTTACAAGATGGTAGTGACTTCTAGATTTGGTGGATGGAATATGGTTGTTCCAGAGGAATTTTCTATGAGTTTTATCAATGATCTTTCTAGTCTTGGTAGGGAGGGGGGTACAACTAAGATAATGAGTGGTGATGGGTGTGATGACACTATTTAGGAGAGTAAGTCGTCCAACGAGGATGATGAAGTTATTTGTCCAAGATGAGAGTTTTCTATTGATTCTATCAAGGATGGGTTTCTAATTAGCATTTGTGATGTTGTGGGGGGTGATGGGGAGTCCTAGGTATTGTATGGGGAAATATTCGACCTTGCATCTAAGGAGTTCCCTAAATCTGGCCAACTCTGAGTGGTCAATGTGAACTCCAAAGATGGATGACTTATGGAGATTTATTTTGAGTCTAGAGATGTAGGAGAAGATTCCTATTATTCTGATGGTGTTGAGGATAGAGGAGTCCTCTGGAGAGGTGAGGATGATGGTATCATCTGCGAATTGTATAATGTTCTCTTTGCATTCCACATGTGAGTGTATCAGTCCATTATCTTTTCCCAGTTGTATCATGCGAGAGAGAATGGTAGTGACTATGATGAACAGACATGGAGAGAGAGGATCCCCTTGTCTAAGGCCATTTGTGTTTCTAAAATATCCGAAGGGGACACCATTTACGATAGTGGAGAAATAATTTGTGGAGATGCAAGCATGAATCCTGTTGACCCATTTATCAGGAAAGCCAAAGCCATGGAGCGTTTTGGTGATATATTGCCAATTAACGTAATCAAAAGCTTTCTCAAAGTCCAATTTGATGGCTAGTGAGGGTGTTTTATTTTTATAAGAGAGATGTATAGTTTCGTTAACCATCAGGTAGGCATCTTGTATACTTATTCCTTTGAGGAAAGCATTTTGGTCGAGTGGGATGATTTTGTTGATATGAGGTTTTATTCTGTTTGCTAAACTCTTGGCTATGATTTTGTAGGAGGTGTTGATGAGACTGATGGGTCTAAATTGGGAAATGAGGTCGAGTTGGTTGGTTTTTTTTATGAGAGCGATAAAAGTTATGTTTATATGTTTGATGATGTTGTGAAAATTTTCACTGTCATGAATAGCCTCGAGTAAAGTTAGGAAGTCTACTTTGTAGTGGTTCGAATTAGTAAGGTAGAATTCAACATTATGTCCATCTGGGCCAGGTGATTTATTTAAGCCTAAGGTTTTTATGGCCATGTCCAATTCCTCTGATGTGAATGGTTTGGCAAGATCAAGAGGATGGTCAAGTTTTGAAGAACATATCTTAGGCCAAACCAGGTCATTTAGGCAGGAGGGTTGGTGGTTGGTGTTGAAGATTTTTTTGAAGTGTTCTGTGATATGGTTTGTGATGGCAGATTTGTGGGTTGTGGTTCTATTTGTTGGTATGTATGCCCATAGAGCAAGTCATGTGATGATTGTAATGAGATACTTTGTAAATGATTTGAATAATAATAAAGGCAACTTCCGATCTATATGTTTTAACTGTTTCTGAGATGATAGTGTAACATGATAGATGTCTAAAGAATTGTTTTACTCAATGACATATGCTATTGGGTTGAGGACCTAAATGATGAGATCATACGGATGTTAAGATTATACATTATTGTTTAGTCCCTAGTCAGTTGTTATTGTGGAAATAACCATAGACATCAATAACACTAAAGAGTAGATTGTGTGTTGGTTGATGACAAAATCTCATTAGTCATGATATAATGATATCAAACCAAGCACATAGGTACTTGTTAGAGAACAAGTGTACTGGACAGAACCATCATGAGAGTGACACATGTAACCATGATTTGGTAGTCACAATCAACTCTCACAGTGATGGTGGGGAGTGTGATTCTTCGACCTGAAATCCCTACACTCAACACATGTCATTGGGTACACTTCGACATCATCAAACACAGTCCTAAAACATGGGTTGTTATAAAGGTGATGATTGGGTGACTTTGACACATGGGGCTTTTGAGGGGTGAGTGATAGATATGGTATTTGTCCCTCCTAAGGGAGTTTGATGTCCATGGCCACTTGATGAGTAGGATTGAGAAAGGCATGCGCATGGATGTGTGAATCAATATGTGATATTGATGTCACACACATCTCACCCTGTCTGCTATGAGATCAAGGAAATGGATGAATGTTGAAAGGATGACTATACCATGCCTTGAGTTCATTCAAGACATTAGTGATAAAGGAATTATACATTCACTGTAACTCAATTCATGGATTGTAGGATTGAAAGTTGTTCTCCAACTTACTATTTCACTTGGGTAGCACTGATGTGCAACTAGGCACCGCTCTTTGTTTGTGAAGTCATAAGTGTTATGGACTTTCACTGCCAACGTCAAATGGACCTACATGGTCACACATATAGGATTTAACCTGGAAGAGGAGTTTATCCACAAATGATGTTTAGATTGATTACTAAAGGAGTTTAGTAGTTCAATTAAACACTCAATCAATTGATAGCTCAATATCATAGTATTCAAGGTGTTGGGCCGATTGATTAGTGTATCAGATTGATTGAAACTACAATTGACTGATTTTTTGCATAGTATGTACTCCCAACCGATCGGATCATGTGATGAACCGATCGGCTCAAGATAGGCTGAACTGACCAGTTCAAGGGTTGAACCGATCAGCTCAACTGGTCCAACCGAGTGAGTTGGAAAAGTCAGGTTGGCAAGAAATTTATCTTTGTTTCACTTGTCCAATTTGATTGGAACAAGGATTGGTATTTGGATCAATTCGAAACAAAAGAGGAAAAGTCAATTGGGAACTGACTAGAGCAGTGAACCAATCATTTCAGAAGTGAACCGTTCGGCTCAGGTACCCCAACCGATCGGTTCAGGTGTTAACCGATCGGCTGAGGTCACCAACTGACCGTTTTAGGGTTGAAACGATCGGTTCAACTGGCACAGTTTGTCAGATTTTGTGGAAAATTTTGAACCCTTCTACTCCTCCTTTAATCCCGCATTTCCCGGGGTAGAGAACCCTATCCCATGACCCTCCTATATATAGGGGTATTGGGGGCTTCTCAAAGTACAACTCAGAACACCAATTGCTCTGCAAAGTTGTCGTTCTCTCTGGTTGTGGTAACCAGGAGAGCCCGAGCAACTGCTACCCGATAAGGGAGGCACAATAAGGGAAAGACAACTACAAAAAAGTGACTGGTGGTAGGAGAGTGTGTTGGTGACTAGTACGCCGACAGGAGGGTGTGACTCCTTCCGGTGCCTTGTGTGACAAGGCGATCGGAATTCCAGGTGGTCCGTGTGGACTACTACAGAGGCGGGAGACTTCTGCCGCTCAGAGGACAGTTGTCAATCCCCACAGTCCCAGTGAGACCAGGAGCTGCACAAACACTATCCAAGACTAGAGGTGAAGACCGCGCAAGCTGTGAGGTAACGTCGCAGAGCAAGACTCGGGACAAGGTATGTCTCTACAAATCATTCTTCCTACTGTATAGACGTTGATGCGATTCCTTTATTCTGGGTTTGGGAGAAGAAAATTTTTGTTTTCACTGCCTTATCTGTCTCCCTAAAAAACCCAACAGTGGTATCAGAGCCACGTCAACTGCTCTATACTTTAGGATTATCGATGTGATCGATTTTAGTTTGTCACCTTTATTTATTGCATACAATGCGAATAAAATTGGCTTTATGTATGTCCAATCCTAAATCCACAAATCCCAATATACATATATGATATGTAATATGAATGCACTCGATATGCGTCGCTCTTAAATGAGTTTTGTGGTGGATGTATATCGTGGTTATGGCCAATAAACCCTATGTCTATGTATGGTTAAATGTGGTTGCTTGCATCTCGGTCTGTGCACTGATTTCCTAACTCCTTTTCTTGATGTAACTCGAGATAACTCAAGATTTCTTTCCTACCTTTGCTCCCCCCGAATGTAACTAGGGATTTTCCCTTTTCAAATGTAAAATAGGATAGATATTTTATTTCTTGTTATGTCGAAGAACGGAGAATAACCTGACGATGACTGAGATGATTGGTTCAAGGCATGAACCAATCGGTTGACATTCTAGATGACTGGTTCGAGGAGCGAGACGAGCGGGTGGTGACCTGAGGAGATGCACAACGACTAGTGAACCGATCAGCTGGAGGTGCCAGTCGATCGGCTGGTGGCACCCAACCGACCGGCCTGATGGCGAGCCGATCAATCATGGAAATGAGTTGATCATACCCATAACGGTGAAGCACAGAGTTCATCTTGTACATGTTGCATGTGTGTGGACCTAGATGACCATGATTCCTCTTGGCTTGAGGAATCACATTAGGATGGCCATAATCATTGCTTTTATCATTTTGCATGTTTTCTGTGGGATATAACATGTATATGATACTTACTTTATTGTGGTGATTGGATATGTATATGTACCTATAAAAACCAAATCCCTCATTAAATATTAAAGTTTTAGATGCCTTCCAAATGCGACACATATGAAAAGCTTGATCGACCAAGTGTGGGCATGCCCTAGCGTGGTATACCGTCTATCTCGTGGAAGCGTGAAGGATGGATATGTGGGTCTGCCCTAATAGGGTGCATATTCATCGTGTTGGCTTTGGGTCAGACTTAACAAGGTGACCTAGATAGGATCTAGCACCTTGAGGCATGGAGGTGATCATGGCAAGGAGTTGCACATGACATTTTTCAAGAGTTTCATATGATGCAATTGGTAAGAGTTGCCTACTTGGAAGATCTAAGTTGTGGGTGATAGCCCTAGCTGGTCCATGACTCAGAGGATTTCAGGATCTTGACCCACTAGAAGATTGTACGCTGCAATCTTCCGAATTGATGGTGAGGGCTGTCAATTTGAATCAAAATAGTGGGAGCGATAATTAATTAAAGGCCTAATTAATTATCATCAAATTTTGTTAAAATCAAATTAAATCAAAAGGAGTTTTGACAAATGCAATTTTCTCTTGTAGAATGACAAAAGAATCATATTTTAAAATTGGAAAATTAATTGAGAATAAATTCCATAACTGGTTGGAGATTGTGAGAAGTGTTCCGTCCAATCCAGATATATCAGTAGCCTTTGAATCCACTCTATGTATGCCTAAGAAGAAGGATAGTTCATTGATGGAGATCAATGGAACAAAGTCTAAGGACAAAGGTAAGGGAGAGAAGGGTTTTCTCGCCAAACCAATGTCAGAATCTTCTGTGCTCAAAACATGGAGAGGATGGAAGGAACGATGGAAGAAGAAGTGAGAGATAGAGATCTCTACTTATGGTGTATACATGATAGAGATTAACTTTACTACTTCTTTGTCATGGGTACTTGATACCGTATGTGGATCTCACATTTGTTCAAATGTGAAGGATCTTAAGAGAAGTAGGCCTTTGGGGAAAGGCGAGGTTGAACTACGTGTTGCCAATGGGGCAAGGGTTGCCACCGGTGCCGTAGGAACCTATGAGTTAACTCTACCTAGTAGGCTAATAATAGAGTTGAAGAACTGCTATTATGTACCTTCCATAAATAGGAATATCATTTCCGTCTCTTGTTTGGACAAGGATGGTTTTGAATTTCTTATTAAGAATGGAAAGTGTTCCATTTCAAAAGATGGGATCTTTTATGGCAGTGCCCCAATGTCTTATGGTCTATACTTGATAGATCTAGAAACAAGCGTATACAACGTAAACACGAAAAGGCAAAAACTCAACAACTCAAACAAAACATATCTTTGGCATTGTCGTCTAGGGCACATAAATGAGAAGCGCATCTCTAGACTCCATAAAGATGGTTATCTAGACTCTTTTGATTATGAATCAATAGTGACATGTGAATATTGTTTGTTGGGCAAGATGACCAAGAATCCCTTTTCAGGTAAAGGTGAGAGAGCTAGTGATCTATTAGGACTCATACATACTGATGTATGTGGGCCTTTTAGAACTAATGCCAGAGGTGGGTATCAGTACTTCATTACCTTCACTGATGAATTGAGTAGGTATGGCTATGTGTACCTGATGAAACATAAGTCAGAAACCCTTGAAAGATTCAAGGATTTCATGAATGAAGTACAGAACCAACTTGGTAAAAGTATTAAAGCACTTTGATCTGATCAAGGTGGATAATACTTAAGCCAAGAGTTTGAGGACCTTCTGCGAGCCCGTGGCGTCGTATCACAATGGACTCCGCCTGGAACACCACAACATAATGGTGTGTCTGAAAGAAGGAATCACACTTTACTGGATATGGTGTGATCAATGATGAGTTTTGATGATCTTCCGATTTCCTTTTGGGGTTATTCTCTTGAAACCGCTGCGTTTACACTTAACTGAGTACCATCTAAATCGGTTCAAAAGACACCATATGAGATATGGCACGAGACGCGTCCCGATTTGTCTTTTATTAAGATTTGGGGTTGTACGACTTATGTCAGGAAAACATTTCCTGATAAGCTTGGACCCAAGTCCGATAAATGTTATTTTGTTGGATACCCCAAGGAAAAGAGGGGATATTATTTATACCACCCTACTAAAAACAAAGTGTTTGTTGCTAGGACAACTGTGTTCCTAGAAAAGGAATTTATTTCTAGAGGAAACAGTGGGAGGAAAATAGAGCTTGAAGAGGTTCAAGCCCAACAAGAAAACATTGAACCAGTAGATGTACAAGAGGAACATAGAGATTCACAATGTGTTGTGGAATCTCAATCTCCTCAAGTAATATAAGGACCTCGTAGATCTAGTAGGACACACCTTGAACCTGAGAGGTTTTGATACCTTGTGACTCAGGAAGGCAGTGAGTTGATCATAGATGATGATCCAATTAACTACCTATCTAGAGTCTATGGAGGGACTAGATTCTAAGAAATGGCTTGAGGCTATGAAATTCGAGATGGAATCCATGTACTCCAACAAAGTATGGACTTTGGTGGAACCACGTGAAGGGGTAAAACCCATAGGGTGCAAGTGGGTATTCGAGAAGAAGACCGACATGGATGTCAATGTGCAAACTTATAAAGGCAGATTGGTTGTGAAGGGTTTCCGACAAGTTCATGGTGTTGACTATGATGAAACTTTTTCTCCAGTTGCCATGATGAAGTCCATCAGGATCATGCTTGCTATTGCGGCTTACTATGACTATGAGATTTGGCAAATGGATGTTAAAACCACATTACTTAATGGGAATATAAATGAGGATGTGTACATGACACAACCTGAAGGTTTTGTAGACCCAAAGAATGCTAATAAAGTCTGTAAGCTACAAAGGTCAATCTATGGATTGAAGCAAGCGTCTCGGAGTTGGAATCATCAATTTGATGAGGAAGTCAAAGTGTTTGTCTTTATTCAAAATGAAGATGAACCTTGTGTGTAAAAGAAGGTTAGTGGGAGCACGACCACATTCCTCATATTGTATGTGGATGACATACTATTGATGGGGAATGATGTCATAACCTTAGAGAAGGTAAAGACTTGTCTTAAGAATACTTTCTCAATGAAGGACTTAGGAGAAGAATCCTACATTCTAGGTATTAAGATCTATAGAGATAGATCTAAAAGGCTTTTCGGACTAAGTCAAAGCACGTACATTGACAAAGTGCTGAAGTGGTTCAGCATGGAGAACTCAAAGAGAGGAAACATCCCCATGCTACATGGAGTCACCATCTCTAGAGTTCAATGTCCCTAATCTTGTGAAGAGAGGGAGCATATGAATGGGATCCCATATGCATCAGCCATCAGATCCATCATATATGCTATGTTGTGCATACGCCCAGATGTCTCGTATGCCCCCAACATGATAAGCAGGTACCAGTCAGATCCTGGGGATGCTCACTGGACAACCGTAAAGAACATCCTCAAGTACTTGTGAAGGACTAAGAATCAATTCCTTATATACGGCGGTGAGGAAGAACTGGTTGTAAGAGGTTACACCGATGCAAGCTTCCAAACCGAAAAAGATGATTATAGATCGCAATCAAGATTTGTATTTTGCCTAAACAATGGAGTAGTGAGCTGGAAGAGTTCCAAGCAAGAAATAATTGCCGATTCTACTACAGAGGCTGAGTATATTGCTGCTTCACATGCAGCAAAGGAGGCTGTGTGGATCAGGAAGTTCATCACTGAACTTGGTGTAGTTCCCAGTAGCTGTGATGCAATTGAGCTTTATTGTGAAAATAATGGAGATATTGCTCAAGCTAAGGAGCCCAGATCACATCAGCAGTCCAATCACATACTGCGGCGCTTCCATCTCATATGAGAGATTGTACAGTGAGGAGATGTAAATATTTGTAAAGTACCAACTGAAGACAACATAGCTGATCCACTGACTAAGGCCCTTTCTCAGCAGAAGCATGATGGTCATGCTAGGTCACAAGGACTGAGGTTCCTAGGTGACTGGCTCTAAGTACAAGTGGGAGTCTGTCGGTATGTATGCCCATAGAGCAAGTCATGTGATGATTTTAATGGGATACTTTGTAAATGATTTGAATAATAATAAAGGCAATTTCCGATCTATATGTTTTAACTATTTCTGAGATGATAGTGTAACATGATAGATGTCTAAAGAATTATTTTACTCGATGATGTATGCTTTTGGGTTGATGACCTAAATGATGAGATCATACGGATGTTAAGAGTATACATTCTTGTTTAGTCCCTAGTCGGTTGTTATTGTGGAAATAACCATAGTCATCAATAACACTAAAGACTAGATTGTGTGTTGGTTGATGATAGAATCTCATTAGTCATGATATAGTGATATCAAACCAATCACATATGTACTTCTTAGAGAACAAGTGTACCAGACAGACCCATCGTGAGAGTGACATATGGAACCATGATTTGGTAGTCACAGTCAACTTTCACAATGATGGTGGTGAGTGTGATTCTTCGACCTGAAATCACTACACTCAACACATGTCGTTGGGTACACTTTGACATCATCAAACACAATCCTGAAACATGGGTTGTTATAAAGGTGATGATTGGGTGACTTTGACACATGGGGCTTTTGAGGGGTGAGTGATAGATATGGGATTTGTCCCTCCTAAGGGAGTTTGATGTCCATGGCTACTTGATGAGTAGGATTGAGAAAGGCATGCACATGCATGTGTGAATCAATATGTGATATTGATGTAACACACATCTCACCCAGTCTGCTCTGAGATCAAGGAAATGGATGAACAATGAAATGATGACTGTACCATGCCTTGAGTTCATTCAGGACATTAGTGACAAAGGAATTATACATTCACTGTAACACCATTCACAGATTGTAGGATTGAAAGTTGTTCTCCAACTTTCTATTTCACTTGGGTAGCACTGATGTGCGACTAGGCACCTCTCTTTGCTTGTGAAGTCATAAGTGTTAAGGACTTTCACTGCCAACGTGAAATCGACCTGCAAGGTCACACACATAGGATTTTACATGGAAGAGGAATTTATCCACAAACAATGTTTAGATTGATTACTAAAGGAGTTTAATAGTTCAATTAAACACTCAATCAATTGATAGCTCAATATCATAGTGTTCAAGGTTTTGGACTGATTGATTAGAGTATCAGATTGATTGAAACTACAATTGACTGATTTTTTGCACAGTCTGCACTCCCAACCGATCGACTCATGTGATGAACCAATCAAATCAGGATAGGCTGAACCAACCGGTTCAAGGGTTGAACCGATCGACTCAACTGGTCCAGCCAAGTGAGTTGGGAAAGTCAGGTTGGCAAGAAATTTCTCTTCATTTCACTTGTCCAATTTGATTGGAACAAGGATTGGTATTTAGATCAATTCAAAACAAAAGAGGAAAAGTCAATCAGGAACTGACCTGGGCAGTGAACCGATCGTTTTAGAAGTGAACCGATCGGCTCAGGTGCCCCAACCGATCGGTTCAGGTGTGAACCGATCGGCTGAGGTCACCAATCGACCATTTCAGGGTTGAAACGATCGGTTCAACTGGCGCAGTTTGTCAGATTTTGTGGAAAATCTCGAACCCTTCTACTCCTTCTTTAATCCCACATTACCCGGGGTAGAGAACCCTATCCCATGACCCTCCTATATATGTAGGGGTATTGGGGGCTTCTCAAAGTACAACTCAGAACACCAGTTGCTCTGCAAAGTTTTCGTTCTCTCTGGTTGTGGTAACCAGGAGAGCCCGAGCAAGTACTACCCGATAAGGGAGGCACATCAAGGGAAAGACAACTGTAGAAAATCGACTGGTGTTAGGAGAGTGTGTCGGTGACTAGTACACCGACAGGAGGGTGCGAAGTCTCCCGCTCGGAGGACAGTTGTCAATCCTGACAGTCCCAGTGAGACCAGGAGCTGCACAGACACCATCCAAGACTGGAGGTGAAGACCGCGCAAGCTGCGAGGTAACGTCTCTGAGCAAAAATCGGGACAAGGTATGTCTCTACAAACCATCCTTCCTACTGTATAGACATTGACATGATTCCTTTATTCTGGATTTGGGAGAAGAATTTTTTTTGTTTCTGTTGCCTTATTTGTCTCCCTAAAAAACCCAACACTATTATTGATCTATAAGTATGTGATGGCATTCTTCCGGAAGTTATTGTTGCGCATTTTGTGAAAGAACTTTGAGTTCTTATCTCCTTCTTTTGCCCATATGATTTTTTCTCTTTGTCTCCATTTTGTGTCAATGCAATTTTTTGTGAAGTCCATGTCTGATTTAATTGAAAGCACTAGATCTGGGTCAGCTGCAGGGTCTTTGTCAACAAAATGGAATTGTTGTTCAAGGTATTTGAGAGTTTCAAAGAGCTGGGTTAAGAAGTTTCCATTTTTTTTATGTGGGCTTTGATTTTTTTGTGTTTTTGAGGATATGGAGTCCAATGTTTGTGGTCTTGGGATCGGCCTGCTTCCAGTGCTCGACACATTTGAGTGTAAAGTTATCTAATGAGAGCCAGTAGTTATCAAAATGAAATGGTCTTTTTCCCCATGGTTCAGTGGTGGTATCAAGAATAAGGGGAAAATGGTCTGAGATGGCTCGATGGGATGTGTGAACAGTGGAGAGGGGGTGCTGGTCTTCCCAAGTGGGGGAGCAGATGAAGTGGTCTAATCTGGTGAAGGTTTGATTTCTTGACCAAGTAAAGGAGGCATTTGATGGTTTAAGTTCAATTAAAGCATGTCTAGTGAGAAGGTGGCTAAAATGTTTGTCAGGAGCATACATGGGTTGTGATGAGCTAGTTGGGTTGTATCGATATGAATTTTGGGTTATTAGATTGAAGTCCCCACCTAGGACCCAGGGAGACTTGGAGAATCAAGACATAATAGTTTCTAATTTAGTTAGGAAAGTAGTCTTATTATGTCCAGGTTCTCTGTAAACCCCTATGAAATTCCATCTAAAACCATCAGATGTGTTTTTGATAGTGATGGTTATGGAGAAGTCGTGGATGTAGGAGTTAGTAGGGTTGAAAGTTTGGTTGTTGAACCCCACTACTAGACCTCCTTTAAATCCAGAGGGGTAAATTTGGATCCAGTCAGTTATTCTATTGCCTCCAATGGTTTTAAGGGAAAAAGGGGAAAGACAAGTTTTTGTCTCCTGGATAGTGATGAGGTCTATTTTATTTTTGTAAATATGAGAACGGATTTCCTTTCGTCTGTTGAGGTTTGCAGCCCCACATACGTTCCATGTTGATATTATCATAGTGGATAAAATGATTACTGAAAAGGGGAGTCTAGAAACAATCTATTGGATTTTAAGTAAGTCGAAGTTGACTTTGGTGGTTTCCCATTCCCTTCGGTTGGTCCATCCCATGAAAAGTTCTATATCATCTAAAACTTTATTTGCCTTGTCCTCACCATCAAATTGTATTCCAATTTTTCTAGCAAATTTTGTGAAACTAGAAATGTTAGACCAAGATGCTAGATATTCTATGTTATCAAGATCTCGATCTAAAGCATTGATTAAAGGAGAAGAAGAATCATCTAGAATATAAAATTTTGTGCATGATGAGCTAAATGAAGTGTTTGTGGATGTACCTGGTTCCTGTCGGTTGACAATATGTTTCTTATTTGCCCCTTCAAGACATGGAAACATTATCTTTGGGATTTTGCTGACTTCTTCTCCTTGTACTGTGATCTTCAGATGTGGACTCTGCGAAGTTCTAATTTCTTTTAGTATGGATGTTTTGAATTTTTTCAAGGTGTTTGGGCTAATGATAAGAGCACTATTGTTTTCCTTGGAAGGTGGTGGAGAAGGGGATTTCGTACTGGTGGGTGGGGAGGCTAGTCTGTGTTTGGGAGGAGAGGAGGATATGGTTCTCTTGCGGTTGGATGGAGTATTTGAGTTACCAGAGGAAGAATTTTTGTAGTATTTCCTTTCCCAAACAAGGTGTCTTTCACCTATCTTGTGAGCAAGGTTTGGGGCCTTTCTGTCTTTCTTTGGATAGAACCATGAGGGTGGGTAGATAGAAAGGTCTGAGAAGGCTGTTTTGTTATCTGAAGGATGTTCGGCTGACAGCTTGATGTTATAAATGGATTCTCCTATTCTGATATTGATGGCTGGGGGTAGAGACATGGCTGCTTTTACAGCAAAGAGGCAGTAAGCTTTGATGTATTGAGTAGGGTGTAAGGTTTCGGGGATGATGTATTATAGAGTGGCCCCAATAGAGTGGGCTATCCCCCTGAAGATCTCAGCTTCCCAGAGGTGGGGTGGGAGTTTGAAATGGAAACCCAATCAGAACCTCCTACAGGCGCTGGGAAGGCCCCAAGATATGCTGACCATTTGGTTAATCTGGCTTGAATAAAGCTTGATGTACAAGGAATGGTGAGGACCTAGTTGAACAGATGTTCAATTTTGTGCCTTCTGAGACTGTGTAAATCATCTGGGTAGAGGAATAGATCTTGGGTTTGAGGATTGTCTGTGCTGGGATTTGAAGAGCTAGGGCTCGGGTGACATCTAGGACGTTGATCCGGTTGTTGTCGTGGTTGTTTTCAATGGAGAACAGAATGCTCCTCAAAGTTACGACCTTTAGAAGTCTCATGGAGTTAGCAGGTAAGTCAAGGGCAATGGTGTATTCCAGATGCCCTTGGGCTTCCATATCCGATGATGTGGAGTTGGAGAGGGGAGTGTAATATCTGGGGGGAGCAATGTGTGTGTTGGGTTTCAGTGGTGACGTTTTAAAAACTGAGGGTTTATGGTAAGGTTTTATGGATGGCTCGTATCTGGTGTATATAATGCTTAGAAGAGGTTGGGAGGAGATCTGCATGCTTGGGTGGGAGATCTGCTAAGCATGCAAAAGCATTTTTGGTGAGTGGGGGTGAGAGGTAGGGAAGGTGTCTGTTATCAGAAGCACCCTTTCTGGGAACCCGTTGGTTTTCTTTGAAAGTCGTGGCTTTATCAGAGAAATATCTAGGGAAATGCCGCTCTAAGGCAGCAGCAGGTCGGTGTTTTACTGGGGGGAGGTGAGCCCAACAGTTTTTTTTTCTAGTATGTCCTTTTTGTTGGCATCTGAAACAGGTTAAACGAGAAGGACATCTAGATGCTGAATGGTGTCTGTTGTTACAAAAAGAACAAATGAGGGCCCGAAAAGGTCGTCTGGGAGGGGTTTTTTTGCCAGGTTTGGCCGGTGGAACTTTTTTCCAGGTGTTTGTTTATGAGGTATATAGATTTTGCCTGCCCTAAAAGGGGAAAAGTACGATTTAGGATAAAGGTGTCTTTTGGTATGATATCTATCTCAGGGGTGGATATTGGGTTTAGGGTTTTGTGATGCATATCAAGAGTAGGGTTTGCAGTCTTAGAGCTGATAGGAGGGGGAAAGAGGCGATACTTGGCTGCGATGGAGTTTGAGTAATGTGGTGTTATCGCTGTATCTGCAACATCATCCTCTTCTAGACTGGAGGAGACAGAGATGGGCCAATGCTTGGAGTCGATCAGCAGTTGATGGATGTCCCGAACAAAAAGATGGTCAGTCGAGTTTGAAGAAGATGAACTCTCTCCGTCTTTCTTTTCATAGAGATGTGTCAGCTCTGGTGGTGTGTCGGTGTTGAAATCCCTAACCCAAGCCAAGAATGTTCAATTTCCAGAAGGTTTGATATAGATGGTCCATTTTGGCTTAAGCTAGAGTTCGGCGGTCAACTGGGCCCAACCCTCAGAGATGAGTAAGGTTGATGCTCTATTTTTCCAGTGTTGGTCGTTCAGAGATGACCAGGTGACCGTCACCGGGAAAGATCAGTGGCCCAAGTTAACAACGCAGGATCCCGGGGAGATGTCGAACTTGTGGTATATCCACGCTTTGGGGAGAGGGATGCATGCGGAGTATGCGGGATTTGAGAGAGGGTATTCCATGAAGGTGAAACGAGAATCCATGGAAGGTGGAGAACGAGGTTTCCAAGTGTGGGTAGATGAAATCGAGGGTTTCGTTAGCTTGAGAACACTTCTGAAAATCGATGATTTTCCCGGAACAACATGGGTGTGCTTGTTTATGCACTTGGCCAGGGTAAACAAACCTCCTGTTCTCATGATGTGATTGCGGCGGAGATATCCACTGGAGTGATAGTCTGGTTGGGGAGAATAATCCTCAGGTGTACAGGGAAACACCCCCAAAGTGATCGATGAGAGGGAAGCAAAAGGCTGACAGAGAGGTCAGTAGCAGGAGGGAATCTCAGAAAGGGGGTGTCACAGAGAGAGTCTCACGGTGAAGTAGATCCTGAACAACTAGGAAAATTGTTTGATTCAGCCGTCACCAGATGGAGAAGATTAACAGTTGTAATTAAATGGTATGCATGTCTTCATAAAGCCTTGAGATAGCATCGAAGATGCACCAGATGTGTCCTTGACCTCTGAAATTGGGAAGAGAAGTAAAGAGGAGGGAGAGAGTGCATGTTTAGGGGAAGGAGTATACCTTTGATCCACAGGCGCGATATCATATGTCGAGAAAGGAGGGGAACAAGAAGGTGTGAGAAGGGTAAACCTTTATTAACCTTCCAATGTAGTGCTCACCGGGCAGGACAGGGGAGCTTGGACAGGGGCTCGCTGGACGGGAGGAGTGGGATCAGGGACCACTACTACACAAATGGCTTATAATGTCACTTTTCAATGCGTCGGTTGTATACATACACCGACGTCTAAATCATCCAACGTCAGTTAAATAAAACAACCAACATCTATCTGTGAAGGGCAATCAGATACGGGTTTTGCTTTTATTTAGTGTCGGTTCCTTAATAAGAACCCGACACCTAAAATTAAGCACCAAATCCAAATTTTCCAGTGAAAAAAATTACCTCCAAAAATTAACATACATCGTCGGTTTTTAAAAAAGAAACCGACGACTAAATGTTTTCCGCGAGACAGAAATTTGACCAATTTTTATCATCGGTAGTGTTACAATAACCGACACCATTGTGTTTTTGCGCGCTTAACCGTGAAAATTTTCACCTTCCTTTAGCGTCAGTTTTTATAAGAAAACCAAAGACTATGGTCTTAATTCGAGAACATTTATTTTTGTCATCATATAAATATAGACGTCGGTTTTTATGTTTGGAACCGACGACTATAATTGAACAATAGTGTCGGTTTTTTGTTGGTAACTATTGGTAGTTTACACTAACGAGTTTCAATCATTAAAAATGATCTTTTACTCAACTAGCTATATCCCGCAAATATACGAGAGTAGTTGTAGTCGAGGTCGAACACAAGGAGCGTTGGTTAGTTAGGCGCAAGAGTTATGATTTTCAATAATCTAGATCGTTGTACACAAGATGGTTGGATTAGAACAACTAAATTATAGATTTAAAACAAAACAATAAATTATCACTGAAGAAAGGTTAAGATTCATATTTGGAAGGATCTTAGACTTGGGATTTCACTATCACATCATAGCTTATATTAAAATACGAATTTAAACATGTTAATTAACTTGCAAAGGAGGTTTGTAGTCATCACTCACCTCCCGGTGAAGTGATGATGATTTTAACTCCATACATCACTCTCATGTATGTATTTCGTTTCAAATCACAAACCTTGCTCCTCAACATAATCCCAGCCACTCTCGCGGTCAAGGACAAGTTGCCAAAAGAGTAACTCCATACTCCCAAACACATCTTCTCAGATTATGAAAGAAAGCATAAAACATGCAAGTATGATGGCCAATCACACAAACAAGCATTTCAGATCTGAAACAACTCTTGGAACATGCAAGAAACTAACATTTAGTACGAAATTCGTATGTTCATACAAGCTATGACATGGGAGTTACTCTCCCATGTCTAAGATTTGGATTCTACTCGTCCATGATTATGTATTGCAGAAATGCTACAGAATTTTCAGAGTTTAACATGGTTTAGAGAAGGAAAATCTAGGAGAATTGAAAGTGTAACCCAAGAGAAGTAGAATTCCGTCTTGGGGACGAAATTCCACTCCTAAAGCTGCTCCAAAACGGACTGGCTCCTCTCCCGAGAAGCTGCATGAAGTTGGGGAAGCTTGGCTGCACCTTGGAGAAGACAATGGAGAAGAAGAGAAGAAGACATGGACTCCTTTGGCAAGAAACCACCTCTTTTCCCCTCAAAATCGCCCTCCTCTGCTCTAGACTTGCTCTGGGACGAGAGAACTTTCACAAATGACCGTCCGTAACCGCCCATTAAGTTCCCCCTTCGTTTTAAACAAAAACTCGTATTTTACAAAATGCTGAAACTGCCAGGTGCACGGCGTGCACTTCAAAGTGCACGCCGTGCAACTTTCCAGAAACTTTCTTCTGGCTGAAATTCGCAGGTGCACGGTGTGCACTTTTGGTGCACGGCATGCACTTTGCTGTTCTGGGCTGTTGTGTATTCTGATCATAACTTTCAGTGTGTAGGTCCGATTTACATGCCGTAAAAAGTGGTATTTGCGTAATTTCGAACCCCAAAACATGTAGATACTTGAGGAGTGATCCAATAAGAGATAATATGATATATTTCTCATAATTTCATTGCAATATGTAGTACCTACAATCCAAATCATGAGACAAGTAAGAGTAGATAAAAATATAGAATCTAGCATGAATGAGAGTGATAATTGAGTCAAAACAACATGGATATGCAACCAAACATGATCCAAAAGGTGATATGATTTGTGCACATCAAATCCCCCTAAGCTTAAACCATTGCTTGTCCTCAAGCAAAAAGAGCATAGAAATACAAATGAAGGAATTGTCAAGCTCATGCATAGATCAAATGAAATGAAAGATGTGTATAAGACCAAACCAACCATGATCAACATGTTTATACTCATAGCCATCCATTCAACTTAAACACCCAAGAAAGAGATTTTTAGTTTAGTAGGGGTGATCAAAATTAAATGAATCAATCAATTAAACAACACTAAGTAAAATTTGGATGACCAAGCCAAGTAATTAGTGGATGTGCAACTCAAACTCTCAACTATTAAGGATACAAAAGATGAAATATTAGTTAAAATTAACAATTTTAGTTGTACTCTCCTTCTCAAAAGTGATATGATAATGGATTATGGGTTCTGACACTCGGCTGCTGTTGTAGGCTTATGCACACGTGGAATGTCGGTTGGGGTATTTTACCCTCTTTTAAGACATACCACCTAACCATCGTGGCCAGATCGGACTTACACTAGGCTAGCATGATATGTGGGCGGTTTAGCCATCTTTTATAGGGTATAAAGGTGAGATAAGCCAAAAGAAAATTTAAATTTTTTTTCCAAAAGATAGGAGAGTCAACTAAATTGCAACATTAGCTAGATTTCATTCATTTGTTTTGAAAATTTTTCATTGAAAGAGTGGTTGAAAATGCACTAAGAGATTGGCAAGGGCATCTCGTATTCCAAATGATGTTGTAAAGTTGATTTACTCACAAAAATTGAAACCATTACATGTTTTAAGCAATCAAGGATGTGAAAGATGAATGTTCAGGCTAGAAGCATAAACCAAGGTTAAGCACATGTTGATGGTCAAAATGTTTCATTTGATTAATGCATGCCTTTTATAATTTCTCCAAATGATATTTCTCATCAAAAGAGGACAAATAGTTAAGCATAGGAGTTGTATCCACATATAAAAGATAAACATCATATCATACTAGATTTTCCACAAGAAGCACAGAATTGAAAACAAAAGACTGAAATGTGAACACAAAACAAAAACAAATGACAAGAAGCAAATAACATGAAAGGGAAAAGCTAAAAGAACTAGGTTACCATCTGGTTGCTCCCCCCTAAGCTTGAAATCTGCAGTGTCCTCACTGCATAAATCAAACTAAAAAGGTTGCAACCGGGTACCTCATCATGGTGGAAACATCAAAGTCCATGGAGGACCAGTGCTCTGATTTGCAGCTGGAAATTGTTGTGCTAAAGATTGATGCCTCCTTGCAAATATGTCCTTGATTTGGGGCAAGCGAAAGCACCTATTAGCTACAACAAGAATAGTCTTTTGTATGCCAATACTATTTGTCTTTTCATTCTCCTTCGAAGCATCATCAAAATATGAGTTGGGAAGAGTGTTCTCATTATAAAGCAATGCCTCATCTAGAATGTAAGGAGGAAGGACATGTGGCTTGCTTGAAGAATCAACATGTAGAGCATGTGTTGTATCTTTCTCCCCTTTAGTTGCAACTTCATAATCATCATGGATATCAACATCATCATACTTTGAAGGATATACTTCTATGACAACTCCATTCTTCAATGTCACCGGCCTGAAATATGTAGGATTTGTCTCCGGTCGACTAGGCAAGAAAGGTGGAAATTTTTCTTTGCTAGAAAGAGCTTGTACTTGTGGTTGTTGTGGCTGAATGAAATTTGGGTTGACATTGTTGTAGAAGTCCGGTGGAGTGTAGCCCATTGGAGAATAAATAGAAGAAGCATAACATGTAGAAGATGAGTGTCCAAGAAACCCACATGCATCACAAATAATATTGGCAGCTTGAAATGGATGTGTGCTTAGCTTCTCAAACCTTTGTGATAAAGTGTCTAGCTTTGCTGCAATTATGTCTAGAGCATCAACCGTGTGATCTTCCACTTGCATTCTGAAAGTAGTATGTGAAAAAGATGGGTGGTAGCTTGTATCCGGACTCCATTGGTAATGGTTTGCTGCCATATCTTCAATAATAGCATAAGCTTCTCCATAAGATTTGTTCATTAGAGCTCCATTTGCAGCTGCATCAATAGACATCCTTGTATTGTAGCACAAACCATTATAGAAAGATTGCATTAGAAGCCAATTGCTTAGACCGTGATGTGGACAAAGATGTTGAAGATCTTTGAACCTCTCCCATGTATCATACAAGGTCTCTCCATCCCTTTGAGAATAATTGATGAGTTGAATCCTCAACTGTAAAGTTTTGCTAGGTGGAAAATATCTTGCCAAAAAGACCTTTAGAAGCTCCTCCCAAGTACTGATTGACTTCTTTGGTAAGGTATAGAGCCATGCCTTGGCTCTATCTTTAAGAGAGAATGGAAAAAGAATTAGGCCTATCCCATCAGTAGGAACGCCATATATCTTTATGGTGTTTAGCAACTACAGAAATTCAGCAATGTGGAGGTTTAGATCCTCCATTGGTGTCCCTCCAAATGCATTCAGTTGTAGCAATTGTATGATGGATGGGCTGATACAAAACTCCTCTACCTCAAATTCTGAAATATTAATAGGCCCACTCATGTGCATTGCAACTGTACCAAAGTAGTCCTTAAGAGGAAGGTCATCCTCCTTGATTAGTTCTTCATGTGGATCCGGAGGATTAGGTGGATGTGGTGTATGTGGTATGGATGAAGGTGGTGGATATGAGGGTGTGGAAGAATGTGGTATGGGTGTTGGTGGTGAATTAGGTGTGGATGATGGTGATGTGGATGATGGATGCATGGGTGAATGTCGTTTGGATGATGGTGACATGGATGATGGTTGTGTGGGTTGTGATTCCTCCATACATGTTTGGGTTTCACTCCTTCTTGCTCCATGAGGGCTGCAAACAGTGTGTTCATTTTCTGGATGTAGAGATATGCACGGTTCAAGGATCTTTTTATGAACACCCCATATGCTCCTGCAAATAAATAAGGTGAGTGAGATACAAAAAAAACATGGAAGATACAACAAATTATGATGATCATGATGAATTATGATTTATGGATATGATGGTGGATATGAAGGTTGTGATTTAGTCTCATTTACTTATCAACAACTCTTACTCTAACAGGAATACCGATGCTCCCCGGCAACGGCGCCAAAAACTTGTTGGTAGTTTACACTAACGAGTTTCAATCATTAAAAATGATCTTTTACTCAACTAGCTATATCCCGCAAGTATACGAGAGTAGTTGTAGTCGAGGTCGAACACAAGGAGCGTTGGTTAGTTAGGCGCAAGAGTTATGATTTTCAATAATCTAGATCGTTGTACACAAGATGGTTGGATTAGAACAACTAAATTATAGATTTAAAACAAAACAGTAAATTATCACTTAAGAAAGGTTAAGATTCAGATTTGGAAGGATCTTAGACTTGGGATTTCACTATCACATCATAGCTTATATTAAAATACGAATTTAAACATGTTAATTAACTTGCAAAGGAGGTTTGTAGTCATCACTCACCTCCCGGTGAAGTGATGACGATTTTAACTCCATAAATCACTCTCGTGTATGTATTTCATTTCAAATCACAAACCTTGCTCCTCAACATAATCCCAACCACTCTCGCGGTCAAGGACAAGTTGCCAAAAGAGTAACTCCATACTCCCAAACACATCTTCTCAGATTATGAAAGAAAGCATAAAACATGCAAGTATGATGGCCAATCACACAAACAAGCATTTCAGATCTGAAACAACTCTTGGAACATGCAAGAAACTAACATTTAGTACGAAATTCATATGTTCATACAAGCTATGACATGGGAGTTACTCTCCCATGTCTAAGATTTGGATTCTACTCGTCCATGATTATGTATTGCAGAAATGCTACAGAATTTTCAGAGTTTAACATGGTTTAGAGAAGGAAAATCTAGGAGAATTGAAAGTGTAACCCAAGAGAAGTAGAATTCCGTCTTGGGGACGAAATTCCACTCCTAAAGCTGCTCCAAAACGGACTGGCTCCTCTCCCGAGAAGCTGCACGAAGTTGGGGAAGCTTGGATGCACCTTAGAGAAGACAATGGAGAAGAAGAGAAGAAGAAATGGACTCCTTTGGCAAGAAACCACCT
Organism: Alisma plantago-aquatica; assembly: GCA_963693085.1. Lineage (NCBI taxonomy): Eukaryota > Viridiplantae > Streptophyta > Magnoliopsida > Alismatales > Alismataceae > Alisma > Alisma plantago-aquatica. The sequence continues at coordinate 443,887,000 of OY856412.1, read as the reverse complement.
CCTTTTCCCTCAAAATTGCCCTCCTCTGCTCTAGACTTGCTCTGGGACGAGAGAACTTCCACAAATGACCGTCCATAACCGCCCATTAAGTTCCCCCTTCGTTTTAAACAAAAACTCGTATTTTACAAAATGCTGAAACTGCCAGGTGCACGGCGTGCACTTCAAAGTGCACGCCGTGCAACTTTCCAGAAACTTTCTTCTGGCTGAAATTCGCAGGTGCACGACGTGCACTTTTGGTGCACGGCGTGCACTTTGCTGTTCTGGGCTGTTGTGTATTCTGATCATAACTTTCAGTGTGTAGGTCTGATTTACATGCCGTAAAAAGTGGTATTTGCGTAATTTCGAACCCCAAAACATATAGATACTTGAAGAGTGATCCAATAAGAGATAATATGATATATTCCTCATAATTTCATTGCAATATGTAGTACCTACAATCCAAACCATGAGACAAGTAAGAGTAGATAAAAATATAGAATCTAGCATGAATGAGAGTGATAATTGAGTCAAAACAACATGTATATGCAACCAAACATGATCCAAAAGGTGATATGATTTGTGCACATCAGTAACCGGCACTTATAGTTTTTATAGTCGGTTGTTATTAATAACCGACGCCTATTGTTAACTTAACAGCGCACATCCGTGTGAGCCAGACTCTTCCCCTTCTGTTTCATTCATTTCTGCGATTGAGGGTTTGCTGGTTCTTTGGTTTCCGACGCCGCCGCCAGTCACCACACCTCTACTTCCGCCTCCACCGCCTTTGCTTCTGCCAGCCACCGCCAGTTCTCCAGCCGCTGCTCTTCAGGCTGGCCGCGGCTCCTAGGGCTCTGCTCCCTGCTCTCCAGGTCACTGCTCTGCTCTGACCACACTTCCTGCGTGCCCAACGCCGCCACGAAGGTACCCTGCTCATGCTCTTCTTCCTCCTCTTTTTCCTCTGCCCTCAAGAAGGTACCCTGCTCCTGCTCGAATAATGTAGGAAATGCGTAGATTGTGAATAAAAAATGCTCTGATTCACATTAATATTACCAATAATGTAGGAAATGAATGCTAGCTCCAATTATAGACATGTTGTATATGGTTTTGATCATAAAAATGCATAGACTGTGAATAAAATATACTTAAAGCTCTATTATTCTTCTTTTTACAAAGGTATAATTAGTACACGAATATTAGATGATATTCAAGAAAACCCTAGTTTGATGAGCATGTTGTTAATCATGTTAATTATGATTCTTTTATTTATTCTGATGTCAGTATATAATTATGCGATCCCAACATCTTAAATTGAATTAGAATGATTTCAAAGAATTATAGGGTTTTAAAGTCGATAATCATGTACATGCGGAAATAGGGTTATTAAACCAATAGTTATAACATAATATGATCTTAATCTGATCTGGATGTTAATAATAATGTAGTATGTTAAATATGATGATTAGGGCTATACATATAATGTCTAGTAAAGATTCCTAGACCTTTTGTCATTAGGGTAATTTTTATACATGTTTGAGTAAATTAGGGTTCTAATCTACCCTTTTATCCTATATTTTATGCTAATTGTGCATATATGTTGAGTTTCATCTTACTCTTACCTAAGAATTTTTTTTCTTAATCTCTTATACATCACTATATTTAAGGTTAGTCTGTCTACTAGAGTGTGGGGATTAACCATGTTGCCTGTAGTTTATAACATTGCATTGTGAATTATTTCATGTTTAAAACTATTGATTTCTTGATTTATTATTTAATAATGCTCTATAGATTAGGATTAACCATGTTTCCTGTAGTTTATACACATTTATTATATATAAGAATGACAACACATGTATTTGTTGGCCTAGAAACCCGTCCAAGATTTACTCATTAGGAGTAAATCTTGGATAGTCCACAGTTTGGGACTGTTCTTGAACACCTAATCGCACTTAGGATGTAAGTGTATAATGAGTATTGGGTTTTCAAGAAAATTTCGGCAGCATTTCCCCATTTGTTCTCTAAGTACATATGTACTTAGAGAACAGCGGGGAAATGCTGCCGAAATTTTCTTAAAAACCCAATACACATTATACACTTACTAGTGAGATTAGGTGTTCAAGAATGGGATAGGTGGTATACATTTATTATATATAAGAATGACAACACATGTATTTGTTGGCCTAAAGTTTTAACCATCCATAAACTCTAATCTGTTAACCCTAGATCCTAATCTTATTGTAATATATAGCTTGTTTTCTCTTTGATCATATAATGGATAGATTATGGATGTCCATTCGCAATCGCTGCACCTCAGAGTTTATATCTGGTCTTGACCAGTTTATTAGATTTGCTGAGGAACATAGGAAACAACCTGGAGATAGGTTCTACTGTCCATGTAGGCATTGTGGTAACAACTTGAAAGTTAGCACTGGTGACGAAATCAGAAGTCATGTCATGTGCAATGGGATTGTACAAGGCTATACAGAATGGCACTGACGTGGAGAGATTTCAAACCCGAAACCAGTGGATGTCGATAGCAGTGCTTGTGTGGAAGAAGAAATTGCCTTCAATGACGTAGATGTGAATGAATCAGTTCCAGTAGACATCGTTGATGCGATGCTGGATAGTTGTGGGGTAGAGCACACCAAAACTGATCCACATCCCATGTTTAGAAACATTGTGCATGATGCTGAGATACCGTTATACATGGGTTGTAAGTTTACGAAGCTTAGTGCTGTGTTGAGATTGTATAAACTGAAAGCTAACAATCGATGGAGCGACAAAAGCTTCACGTCATTGTTGTCTTTGTTGAAAGAAATTCTTCCTGAAGGAAACGAGCTACCGATCTCAACATACCGGTTAAAGAAATTGTTGTGCCCAATGGGAATGGAGGCCAAGAAGATACACACATGCAAGAATGTTTGTGTATTATTTCAAAAGGACTATGTGGATTTGAAAGATTGTCTGAAATGTGGTGCGTCAAGGTATAAATTGAAGACTTCGGGGGAGTCCAAAACTGGTTCTCCCGCCAAGGTGATGTGGTATCTACCTATAATACCATAGTTTCAATGCTTGTTTTCCAATCCTATAGATGCGAAGAATTTGAGGTGGCATGTAGATGTTAAGAAAAATAATGCTGGGATCCTACGACATGCGTCTGATTCCCCACAGTGGAAGAATATTGATTTATTGTACCCTGAATTCGGTGAAGAGGACAGGAATCTAAGACTTGGGCTTTGTACAGATGGGATGAATCCGTACGGGACATTGAGCAACCAACATAGCTCTTGGCCAGTTATGCTTGTTATATACAATCTTCCTCCCTAGTTGTGTATGAAATATAAGTATGTTATGTTGTTGTCTTTGATATCGGGCCCTAAACAAGCTGGAAATGATATCGACGTTTATCTTGAACCTATGATTGATGACTTGAAGAAGATCTGGGGTGAAGGTGTGATGACCTATGATGCTTCATGAAGAGAGACATTTTGTTTGCACGCTATGTTGTTTTGCACTGTGAATGACTTTCCATCATATGGGAATTTGTTCGGATATAGTGTCAAAGGATCTAAAGAGTGTCCTATATGTGAAGAGAACACTAATTCAATATGACTAAAACATGGCGACAAGACTGTATATCTTGCTCATCGAAGGTTTCTTCCAAAATTTCATCTATATCGTAGGTTGCGCAAAGCATTCAATGGATGGAATGAGGAACATAGTGCACCTAAACCTATATCAGGGGAGGATGTTTATGAAAGAGTGAAAGACATCACCAATAAATTTGGTAAGAGATCACAATGTACAATATCCACAAGGAGTGACAGGTCTTTATTCAAGAAGAATTCGATATTTTGGGATCTTCCTTATTGGAGTTCTTTGACAGTCAGGCATTGTATCGATGTCATGCACGTTGAGAAAAATGTATGTGATAGCGTCATCAGTACTCTGTTGAATATACCAGGTAAGACTAAAGATGGGATTAAATCCAAAATGGACCTACGTGAAATGGGAATAAGGACAAAATTAACAGAAGTAGTTAGTAGCGATCGGAGAACATACTTACCTCCAACTTGTTACACATTGTCTAGAAAGGAGAAGAAAGCATTTTGTGAATGCTTGGTAAATGTTAAGGTGCCACATAGTTACTCATCCAACATATGTACATTGGTATCAATGAAAGATATGAAGTTGATAGGTCTTAAATCTCATGATTGTCACACTCTAATGCAACAAATATTGCCTGTGGCAATTCGATCTATATTGCCGAAGCATGTAAGGTTTGCAATCACTAGACTTTGTTTCTTTTTCAATAGTCTGTGCAGCAAAGTTATTGACCCTGATACTCTCGATAATTTGAAAGAGAAGTGGTTGTTACCCTATGTCAGCTTGAGATGTATTTTCCTCCGTCATTCTTTGATATCATGGTACATCTTGTTGTCCACTTGACTAGGGAAGTGAAAATGTTGGGACCAATTTTCTTGCATTGGATGTATCCCTTTGAACGATACATGAGCATTTTTAAAGGTGATGTTCGAAACCGTTATCAGCCTGAAGGGAGTATTATTGAGGGTTATGTGGCGAGAGAGGTTATGGATTTTTGCAATGACTTTCTGAGTGGTAATGACGCTCCCATGAATGACAAGAATATTGAGGAGCATTTTGGCAAAGGAGTTTTGGGATCACGGGTGAAAGTAATCAGCCGTGAGCAGTTGGAGCAAGGTCACTTGTATATTTTACACAACATCGACGAAGTGAGTGTTTATATCGAGGAACATACCAATTTCATCAAGAGATAATATCCTCAATCTAATTCAATGTGGCTTGCTAGAGATCATAATAAGACATTTATTAAGTGGTTTGAAGAGAAAATCTTACATCAACTATCTCAAACACCAGATAATCTTACTGAAAGCATCAAATGCCTCACCTTTAAACCAAAATTGAATTGTTATGTCTTATGAAGGGTTTGACATAAATGGTTTCTCATATTACACAAAGCGTCAAGATGATAAGAGTGTCGTCCAAAACAGCGGGGTCACCCTTCAAGCGTTTTCATTGTTTTTTGCAAGTGCAAAGGATAAAAGTCCACGTGAAGCTAAAATGTCATATCACAGTGTCATTGAAGACATATGGGAGTTTGACTATGTAGATTTCAGAATTCCGCTCTTTAAATGTAATTGGGTTGACAACAACAAAGGAGTTATAGTGGATGAATTGGGTTTCACGTTAGTGAACTTTGAAAAGATTGGTGAGAAGGGTGAACCATTCATATTGGCATCACAGGAGAAACAAGTATTTTATATCGATGATCCTACAAATGATAAATGGTCGGTTGTTCTTCATGGTAAAAGACAGTTCATTGAAGATCCTATACATGAAGAAGAGTACTATGATAAGTATGATGACTCCAGCCCATTCTCAGTTGGGTTGCCAAACATTGAAGCTGGGGATCACAATGACTTGTATGTTCGTGGGGATCATAATGAAGGATTGTTAATTGATAAAAGATCACAATATTAGAGGCATGGATGTTTATATTTTTATTATGTTTTATTTTTCTGAATGTGAACTTTACAATGTGAATGTGGACTTTACAATGCGAATTACTTTACAATGTGAATGTGAACTTTACAACGTGAATGTGAACTTTACAATGTGAATTACTTTACAATGTGAACTTTACAATTAGTGTTACTTTACAATGTGAAATTTATAATTTGAATGTGAACTTTCAGATGACTGAGCATTCCCATGATGACCGTGCTGATGATCACCGTGAGGGTGAGGACGTGCTTGCATCATCTGGCAATGTAAGTTTTAAGAATATATCCTTGAGGTTTCTATCTATATGTTCATTTATAATTATATTACGTAAGTGTGTTTTTTTTATCAAATTTTAGGTTGGTGATGTACCCCCTGAAGAAATTACAGCACTTGATGAGCAGCAAAATAAAATTGAGAAAGTGAGGGGCATCACAATGATGAACAAGTTAATACATCAAAGGGGCAATGGACCCAAATTGGCTGTGTATTTCGACCAAGCAGGAAATCCATATGGAGTGAACCACAACTCATTTGTTTCATATCTTGGGGTTCTTACTCGCAACCATTGCAGTCCTATCCTAGAATCATGGCATAAAGTTCCTAAAGGGAATAAAGACCACATATGGAAAGAACTATGCGTGAGTTATTATTATTTGTAATTCTATTTGTGTAGATTACTAATTTTTAGGATACTAGTTAATAGCAATTCTATTTAATTTGCAGAGCATATTTGATCTGGATGAAAATCTGCATCGTAAATGTGTGATGTAACATTGTGGGAGGGTCCTAAGGAACTATAGGACCAATCTCACCCGAGATTACATACGCAATGCTGAGAATAGGTTCTTGATTGATTCCAATTCTAGACATTGATAAGTATTTCACTAACTCTACACTAATAATTTTTGTTTGTATTCTCTTTGAAAAATAAATATAGGAAGAAGGAAGCCACACAACAATGGAACTACTTGGACCCCAAAGAATGGGAGGAGTTTGTTACCCAAAGAAAAACAGATGAATTCAAGGTATTAAGCGCCACTCCCAATTTAATTAATATACGTTTTTATGTATTCACCTATTCAAGATTAACCTTTAGTGTTACTAACCAAATCAATGTGCTAACTAACTAGGCTATCAGTGATGCTCAACGAGCAAGGTGTGCACTGAATGTGCACGACCACACAATGGGTCTAAGAGGATATGCAGGCGTTTGCCAAAGACTACAACCTGAGTCTACTCAGCCTACTGCTACTCAAGAGACTCCAGAGTCCTCTACTACTGCTCCCGCACCTCTGCCTCGTCATGTTATGTGGATATCTGGGAGGCAAAACAAGAAGGGAGAGATACTGAAGCCCACAACCGCTAAGGCGACTACAAAAATGGTAAAATTCAACTCTTAGAGAAATCTATCGATATTGATTATTGTTATGTTTACTTATAAATTTTTGTTGATGGTGATTAGCGGGAGCTGCACGAGCAGAGGAAGGAAGGCAAGTTCATACCTCAGGGCACAAGAGATGAACTAACAGTTGCTCTGGGTAACCCAGAGCATCCTGGATGTGTAAGGGGTGCAGGCACTGGTGTGTGTATCAAAGTGTTCTTTGGGTCATCCCAGCGCAAACCTGTCCCAAAAGCCAGACTTTCACAAGCTGAGGTAACTTATTCTTATTTTAGAATGTTATTGCGAAAGGGAATTCAATAATCAGAAACTAGCATTTCTTTTATCCATATATAGGTAGATTCCTTAATTGATAGGAGAGTCGAGGAAGTACTCGATAAAAGACTCCATGAAGCAATTAACAAGTGGCAGGCATCTCAGACTGCCACTCAGACAGTACATGTGGCGAACCTCTCTTCTCCTACTGCTCGTACTGCAGAGGTTGGGAGTAATCCTATAGACCCACAACCTAGCACGTCCTCTGCAAGTATTTTTATGGCATATATAATAGCTAGTCTGTTCAAGATGATATGTTTGTGTATATATGCATATAATATTCTTTACGTAAATTTGTAGGGGTTGAAGCCATGCCGACTAAAAAATGAAGGATATATCGTTGGAGAGGCATCGACTTACCCACCCCTTAAAGGGTGCATGTTTCATGGGAGTCTAGTACCAGATGACATGGTACGTGTGAGCCCGATACATATACTCCTTGGCTGGACGAATCTTGCATTGCCTCATGCACACCCAAATGCTGAAACACTTGGTGAGGCAGTAGGCGGAGTGATACTGTGGCCCGAAGCGGATGTCCTCTATACTGATATTGTATGATAAATTTTCATTACTTTAATTTGTTAGTGTGTATATATGAGTCAATTGATATGAAATTATATAGACAGGTCAAAAAGACGAGACCCGCTACATCTCGACCTCCACCTCCTCGACTACCAAGTTGGCTTCCAGAGGACCTACACGCCTCGATAGGTCCTAATTGTAGGAGTGTGGCAGTATGTATCAGCGAACATAATCCAAATTTCCCTATAAATGTTACTATTCTGGAGAATGTTGCAGGTAAATCATACGATAACAATCTATTTATACAAGTTTAACATACGTATTAATGCATACGTAATAGAAGTTCTGGATACATGTTAATGCAGGTCAAACATTCGGAAACAACATATTTATATAAGATATTTTGGAGTTGTTTAGTTATGAATGGCTGAACACATCTATGATAGAGCTGTGGATATGGTGAGATTAATGCATATGACAATCTGGTTTATACATCCATATACCTTGTTTTATATACGGCAATCTGGTTTCTTATATATTAATGCATACGTAATACATGTTTTGCAGCCACTTACACAAGACATGTACATATTTTGGGTTTTCCCATGTGGGATTTTTGGTTCCATCTTTGATTAGTCTTGTAGATACAGACCCGTATTCAATTACTTCATACTGCTATGATGCTTTTGAATATTTTGGTAAAAATAATAAGACGGTGATAATAGCTACATTCAATGTTGAGTAAGTTTACTTTGCTTGTAATTTGGACTTAAGCAAATTACATTTTTATTGCGAATATTGAGTTATTAATTTTCTACTTTCTTACCTGTAGTGTTAAGCATTGAGAGTTATTAGTTATTGTCCCCAAGACATTCACCGTCTATTATCTAGATCCTACAGGGAGTGAGTTGGATGTATTATATGGACATGTAATTAAAAGACCATTATTCTCGTGAGAAATATTTTATGTTTTTATATCTCTTAACATATGTTACTGCATTACTATTTAATTATGCAATTTAATGTGTTACATTAACATATATAGGGCTTTACAAGAGTACAAAAAAGCTGGAGGAAAGGTCCCCAGGAAAAAAAATCTAACACTCATTTGGGAGAATGTGAAAGTAATTTCCTGACTCCAATGTATATATTATTTATGTGAACTGTGCTTATTTATATTTTTGAATATTTTATATGTTTCAATTTATAGTGTGCTACACAAGACAACTGATGGGCATGTGCCTACTATGTGATGCAATTTATGGACCTAATCATCAAACATGCCGTATTGGAAATCGATAACATACAACATGTATTATACATAGTCTCGTTAGATAATATGAAATATATGAATCTTATTATATATTATTATAATTATGTATATACGTCATTCTCTTTATAGGTTTTTAAAACTGAGGACTTCAACACAGGTGCAAAGCGTTTCGATGTACATGCTCCCTATACGAGAGATGAATTAGATGCTGTAAGAGAAGATTGGGCAAAAGCCCTGCAAAGAGTGGGAATTTTTCAATATGATTTTACTGACAATGATGACAATGATGAATAAAGAATAATTTTGTTCTCATAATTAATTTTGTGTGAATGTGAATGAATTTTTATGAATTGTCATATGTGTGTGAAAATCATCAATACATGAATGTTTCTACATGTGTCTGAATGTTATAGGAGATGAAATAAATAGAACTGCAGGTTGCTACTGGTTTCTATATGCGTGTGATGAAAAAATAATATGAATTAAATGTTCTTATACATGAGTGTGAATCACATATATATATATAATATTGTCCATCATGTTAATTTTATAGGTTTGTGGCCTGTTGTTGGCTGATATCAATGGATGTCGTAAAACCTGCAGTTCATAATTGAACTGTAGGTTTCTCATCCTGCGACCAGCCACAGCAGGTCTGCAGACTGATAGAAAAAAAATCAAAACATAAGCGTCGGTTATTTGAACAAAACTGACACCTATGTTATACGACGACAGTTTTTCACCTAAAACTGACGTTTATGTGACCAGGTACCACGGCCGTACTGGGAAGCACGACCGTGGTGGCAGGCAGGGGATATGACGTCAGTTATTATCACAAAACCGACGTCGGTTCAGATGATGTGGCGTCAATTTCTTTTAGAAAACCGACACCTATAATTCCTTTGCTGACGTATTTTTAGTGGCGGGAAGAGTTTTGGCGGTGGTTGTTTAGTAAACAACTGACGCCTATAGTCCCTTTGCTGGCGCGTTTTCGGTGGCGGGAAGAGTTTGAGCGTCATTTTTTACTAAACAACCGACGCATATAGTCCCTTTGCTGGCACGTTTTCGGTGGCGAAAAACGTTTTGGCGTCGGTTGGGATCCGACACCGAATGTGTCCCCCTTTAGCGGCGCCCACTTAGGTGTCACTTTGAAACCGACACTAAAGAGCTTAAATAACCGACGCTAAAAGACTTTTATGTAGTAGTAGACGATGGAACCCTTGGGATGTTGCTAGAGAGAAGTTGAAACTTTTTCTCACTAACCTCCCCCTTTTCGGAAAATGCAAAGCCTACTAATTATATTGCTAGTTACAGGTTTGAGTGACTGATAGGGGATGTGAAATTTTATAAACTCAAACCAACTTAAACGAGTAGATTCAAGAAAGCTTATGGATTTTGGCCAAATTTGACAGGTTTACCCGACACCCAACACACTGTGAGAAATTTTTTGTTTCCCAACAATTTAAGCTCCTCCCTCGCCTTAGGTGTCTGACAATCTACTCTAACAATGCGTCTTCAGGTGCCATGTCACATGCTCTGACACTACAAGAGTTCCTAGAAAAGTAAGAGGAGGAAGCCCTATTTCTATTTGAGTACTAGTATACATCATACCAATGACACTAATCTTGACACCCCAGCCTCGAGACAGGTTACGATATTAAACCCAACCATCTATGTGTACTACCGAGGAGACACACTTGTACAGGAGAGAGGATATGCTGCACCCATTTTTGTAGGGAGTAGGCTACTCCTTTCTTAATGTAATCACACAGGTCCAAGTAGATTAAGTATACCGGTCAAGATTGAATCCATCAAAGACGTGGCAGTTTTACTGGCATGGTGCATCGTGCTTCTCATAGAAGCAGGAGCAACGAATCCCCCAGCCTTGCACACTGCTAGACAAAAGTTAGTATAGTGCAAGGAGATAAACAAATAGAGCATGCAACTATAATACCCCACCCCACCCACTCTCTCCTAGTTTTCTCCCACTCGACACCAAGCACCCATGGCGCTGTTTCATCTAGATTGTCGTCTCGCCTAGCCGTTACATCCATCCATCATTGCGTCCAGCCGCCGTCACGCCCAACCATTGTCGTGCCAAGGATTCCGTCACATCTAGCCTCTCTCCCCAATCTCCCTCCCAACAACCTTCGTTCCACAATGCCGCGAGACTTGCCAAAGGCATCCGAAACCTCCACATTACGGCCTCCTCCTCCTAACATCAACATTCTGCAAAGACCTCTTCATTGATCTCCACACAAGCAGCTGTAGGCAGAACCATTGAGATCGTAGGTGTTGAGAAAAGGAGCAAGAGCACCGTAGTGTCCAACCGCCTAATCTTCCCTGCTAGTGACTTCTTTTATCGTTGAAGGGATGATTGGCGACAGTGCTACAGTGTGTGACGCTGAAGACAAATTACTTTGATATTGTGATGTATAAAATTTAGACATGTTGAATGCCTTCTGATATTATGTATTTGTAACTGAGTTTTGTTTTCTTTCAATGATAAAGAATATGAGCTTGTATAAATCATTTACAATAGCATTACATTATATGTAAAAATATAAAAGTTATAAAAATAATGAATAGTGAGTGTGCCTTTGATTATATTTTCTATTCATGGACTTACCATGTCTGTAAGTAATCTTTTCTTTTATATTAAGCACAATTGTTGATATTTTTTGGTGACAAAATTAATATTAATTTGTATCGCACTCGGGATAACTAGCAATATATGAAGAGATGTGACACACATATTTGATCAAGTATAATCACTTATAACTTATATAATTTTTTTCTACATACTGAATTATTAATTGATATAAAAATAAATGGACAATATTTTTTTTAAATACAACACACTATGTCAGTTTATTTTAGGTCCAATTGTTAATAGCTTTTGATACTTCTTTGAGCATATTTCAGTATAAATATTGAACATAGCTGTGGATGTGTGAAAATGTCATTGTAGCTAGTTGAAACATTATACACAAAGAAATTAGAGAAAAAAATAAAAAAAATATATTTTGAATTTGAAATGAGTTATTTTTTGTTTGTGGGTGTGAGATTAAATGTAAGTGGTTGTCTAAGCGGGTGGGTTGTGGGGGGTTGGGCAAAAATATTGGTTTTGTTACAACAACTACATGCATATAGCCATGCAATCACACTAGCAGACTTCTTGTCTACAAGTTTTTATGAAACCGTGTTAAAATAAGCATATAAGAATGTATAATTCTAACAAGACTGTTGAGAGAACAGAGCGGACGGCGGCTTCCGCTGTGGGGATAGGACAGGCGACTTAGGGCTCGCGGAGGGCAGCTTCGGGCTCGGGGGAGGGGGCTTCGGCGGCCGACGGACGCCACCCTACTCCCCCAGGGCCTTGACTCTACTCGATCTCCGTTGTGTCTATCTCAGACGGGCAACCATCTTTCTCTCCTCCACCCTCTCCTCTTCTGCTGCGGCGGGGCTGGGCTCCTGGCTTTGATCTCGGCCCGTGCTGCGTCGGGCGGCGGTTTGGGAGGGGCGGCTTCGGCTCCGTTTCCCCCACCGGGCCTCTGGTCGGATTGAAGGTGGAGTGGCGTTGTGAGTTCCGTCTTCCTCACAGATCCGGTGGTATCAAGATCTCCCACCCCCTTTCAGTAGCTTACGTTTTCTGAATAAGGTTTCTAGCCCTTCCGTCGTGAAGGCTTCCGAGCTCTGGGTTTCCCCAGTATTTTGGCCTCAGTTTTTTCTGTCTTTGTTGGCTTGTTTAGCCAATGGTTCTAGCAGTTTATCTGCCTTTTGTCGCCGTTAGTCGGCGTTTATCTGTCGCGCTTTGCTACGACCTCCCTTCGGGAGAGGGATGAGATCTCTAGCCACGGCTAGATCTCATCTTTACTTTGGATTGATCTTATTACTCAGTTATATGGCTTCGTTTGAGTTGATATACGAGCAGAACACCGTCTTGTTCCAGCCCCTCTACCACTACTCAATGCTTAGGTTGAAGGAATTCTTCAGGAAAAGATGCTTAAGACAGCCTCATGGAAGAAGAATCAATGCGGAAATGTCTTTCTCTCGTTTCCATTATGAGTTGTAGTGCCTTTGGGTTACTGAACGTGATGTTTGTATGTTCTGTTTGTATCTTTCTTTCCAATTGTAGATGCGGTATGGCTAACAAGTAATGAATCGATCCTTTTGCTCTAAAAAAAAAGCATATAAGAATGTTACTAGTAATTTTTTTTAATATGGTTTCATTATGAAATTTATACTACTTTAGAAGTACGTTAGCGGATGTGATGATATTTCATAATAAATTTAATAATTTATTACACAAATGTAAACAACAATCAACTTATCTGTCGATACATACCGTGTTATTTTATTCTAGGTCCAGTTGCGTTGCATATATATTGTGGTATTGTTTTGAATAGGATTCAATATTGTTTTTGGACTTCGCAGGGATATGTGTAATAATGTGGCTGTGGAATGTCCGCAATATCCGGTTGAGAAGTGGAAGAAATATAAATGAAAAAAATTCTCGCCTAGTACAATGTGTAGTGCAGTTGTATTGCTCATGATATGGTACCATTAAATACTTACTATTACCTTGAATACATTTACATATTGATTTTTGACCTAACAACATATATTATTGTCTTTGTTACGACCATTACATGCATGCAAGCCATGCAAGATACACTATAATTATGCATTATGAAATATTATAGCATAATCCTATCAATTTTTTTTACTATGTCAGTCTTATATTGTTATTATTGTTCTTAGATAAAATATGTTTCATACATACTTGGAATAATGATTTGCACATATATATGATTAAAAAAATTATAAAAATATAATTAAAAACCGACTTTGTAATCTATTTCTCTAATTTATGGAACTTCTGATTGTACTCACTAGTTAGTTTATATCTAGTATATTTGTTGATGAATTTTAGTACTATGCTGATTACATTTAAGTACTGATTCTAAATTTAACTGTGAAATGTGTATAAATATGTGTGTGGTTGGATCAAACATTATATCAAATTAAGAAGTGGACGAAATAAATAAAACATTTTAAATTTAAAATTCTTTATTTTATTTGTAAGAGGAGTAACATGTGCAAGTAGTTGGAAAGTAAATAGTTGGGCGGAGGTTGCTTTATCACAGCGGTGTAGTGCGTAGTATACTAGTAAAGTTTTGTACCTAAAAACCGTGCCATATGGTGTAAATGGTATACATACTAGAATCTTTACACGTTTTCAGAATGAAGATGTGGATGCTGGTGGAGAAGGTGTGCTATGGATGATATTTCTTTCCTTCACAAATTTCAAAGGATTTCTAGATTCTAGTGAATCTTCGACTTGCTCACCAGGCATCTGCCATCACTTCGAGTCAAACCACCGGTTGGACCATCTTTGACTTGGTCTAGAGTAGCTTGACGAAAATCTTAGAGAAATCCTAATAGCATAGCTCTACCAGCGGCTTGGTAACCAAAGATCATTTCATCACCACCAGTCAATACCTTATTGCCGAAAATCTGATTTTTTTAGAGAATTAGTTAATAAATAGATAAAAATTAGCTAATTGCTTGGATGGATTGTACAAAACTTAGTTGTACTAGTAACATAGATTACATGGTTTATTTACATTTTTAGCAGATCGTTACATGTTAGTGTACTGATAACTTAGGGACTATGATATTTGTAACTTTTAAATCATGGACAAGCCCCTAATTTCCCTTTACGCTCCTTTTGTGAAAATCCAAAAACCCAACAAACAATAGGTTTTTTTTGGTAAGTATAATATCATCTGATGAGGAACTTCGACCAAAGCTAGCCTATGTTGATAAGAATGGAATTAGAGAGAGAGAGAGAGAGAGAGTATAAATGGAAGTACACTTTTACATTGCTACAATAATAGATAACGTTGTAATTGAAATATGATCTAGATGATATCTTATTTGGTTTATATGTGTAGATAATCTAGTACTTTTATCTATTCTTAAATAGACATGTATATGCATATTCGAGGCCTAACCATTATATGTGAGCACGTCAAAAACTTCTAGTTAAGGATGATAATCTCATTAAATGTCATACTAATAGGAAAACATTGATTTATTATTATAAGCTAAGATAATACCAACTTGGTGTTTGTGACTATGGATGACTTGAGTATTGGTATAAGGCCTAAAATAGTACCCTATTATTGATATTTTTTTTATATATGTTATTTATTCATATATGTCTTAATAAACACTTACTTATTCATACATATACATACGTGGGGTCCAAACTGTTGCGACTAGTTCTAGCTTAGGATGTAATTTATGGTTACAAAAACCCTTATCTTAATCTATAGTTCCATTTGACGAATTTCATGATTTATGCTTAGTTAATGATTCATAAGTTGAACAATTTGATTTTGGATACATAGAACTTTATGTAAGTCTTCAAATGTTTAATTCAATCACTAAATGTTAAAAGAATGTTATTTATGTGGTTTTACATTTAGATTGCTGGAACTAATACCGTTCTTTGATATACATGTCGAGTTCAAGTATTAATGAATAATTTAGGAAATATAATTCGAGGTTAAAGTATAAAAACATAATATAATTTTAGACAAATGAATACATAACACACATAAAATTAGATTTGAGCCTCTATTGAATTATAACTTGAAAAAATATTTAATTTTAGTAGTTAGTGATATTTTTCTTAGATTGATTGGCTTTATCGAGTGATGAATAAGGTCAACCAACCAACTAACTAGTAGCATGGGTGCTACTTACCCACTTTTGATAAAAAATCACTTTTACATGTCGATGGTCATCTGACTAATAATAAAACATACCAACAACAAGAATAGCATGCTAGTTTAGCAAGACATGATGATTGTGGTGGGATAGTTGGTTGGCTGACGAAACTCTAATTAGATCAACTAATGGTCTCTAGTCTATTGACTCTTAGGGCTGATAACCATAGTGGAATAGTAATGAAGCAATATTATAAGTTGGAACACTAGCCATCATTAGTCAACTGACTAATATGCTAGTAGGTTGACTAACAGACCCATTCATTGAAGGCTATTTCTAGCCAATCACAAAAATCTAATATTTTAGAATTTATAAATAACCTAAGTATAAAAATGGAAATTTAACTTGTTTTAACAATTATACACCATGTTTTTGATCTCCAGTAATTTGAAACACATTTTTTTTCATAAATAGAGGAAACATGAAGAATAGGCCGAGGAGCATTAAAACCCTGATGCAAGCTAGGGTAAGTATATCACATTCATTTCTTCTTCTTTTACCTACCTAATATGAATAAACATGTTATCTTTTCACCTATGTATAAAGGAAAACCATATAGTATATAGAAATAGATTTAGTGATCTTCTCCAAAATGTAAGTTTAGCAAGCCTAGATTTAAATCCAACAATATTAATCAATCGGTAGTGAGTGTAGGTACTCTAATTAACCAAAATTTATAGAAATGAAATACAATGCAACAATTTGTACAATGCAACAAACTAAAAATTTGTATAATGCAACAAACTAAAAACTTGCTATCTTTCCCTCTATTTTACCGTACTAGAATTTAATTTCATAAATTTGATATTTGTCTACACCTGAATGATTAATTTCTCTTAGTTGTGATATACCGTGACTAAACTCAACTAAAGGATAATTTCATGTATTTTCATAATAATCTAAGACAATGGAATATGGTGGCACCGATATACCCAAGTTCTCCACAATTCAACAAGGATAATATTTGCTTCCATAAACCAATATTTTGTATTTAACTCAAGTTAAAATCTACTATAATATCCTAGAATTTTTAAGAATTCTCAAATATATAAATTTATATAGTTCAAGTAGCATACACCATGGAACCCTAATAGTTCAATATATAGTACAAAATACAAAGATGAAATTAGATGAATTTAATATTGATTTAAGTTAAATTAAATTCAAATAAATTAGATGACTGGTAAATGACACTAAAGAATAAATTTGACTCTACATGCCAATAACACTATTGAATCCAATTTTTAAGTTTCACCATGAAGGAGTAAAGATGCATACTGACCAAAAAAAGTCTAGGATGACTTAGACAAGGCATATCATGGGATGCATGCGGTTAAGTTTGAGTGTACAATATCATTAATAGATTTTGGTACCCAAGAATGATTAGAGATCCCAAGAGTACACTACTTATATCTAGTTCAACATTCTAGCCACAACTTAGTATGGTATCCCTTATATAACTTCTGGTGTAGATAGTATGCCATAAGCAGTTTGACTCTCCACCATAGTACCTAGGTTTAGAGGAGGAGTCTATATAGTCATCTCACTTAAATATCCAATGAGTCTAGAGGTGGTGCTCCTCCTTGTAGACTGCTTCTATGCTTTTACATAGAGTCCCATGTATACTTGTGCATGAGATCATAGCCTGCTTCTATGCTTGTACATATTTTGGTACACCTCATGTGGGTCCATGGAATAATAAAATGAGTTTTTGATGAATTAGATAATAAAATTTGGCATATGCATTCATCTTAGTATCTTTCATGTGTGTATAAATAGTTAAAATACACCTGTTAATTCACTCACAACTTCCAAGCTTGCAATATATGCCCTTTCAATATACATAATCATATAAATCTAGATTATCATTGCTAGCTTGATTTTGTCACACACTTATTTGATAGCTCACAATCTATTGAAAGAAAATGTTTAGATTTTTCGGTACATTTACTTAACAAGAAAAGGATCAAGAAGACAGTTGTCAACATGATAAAGATATCCAAGATGTATGGAACATGATATTTTGGTGCAGACAGTCAATTTCTTATTATATCTTTGGTCTAGGGTGTGAGTGTGTGAATGAAGGAAGTTTTATAATACGAATTACATGGTGTAAACAATCTACCAAAATAGTAAATGGTGTATACCTCAAAGTTTTGCTTTGGGTGTTAGTCTTTTTGTGAGAACTAAGCAAAAATTGACAGTTTACTTTCATTTTTGGTGACATATACATATAATAATGAGTATATTCTAAATTAGTTAATAAAGTTAATGCCATAATTAATCTTTATATGAGATATTTTACAATAAAAGTAATGATGTGACAGAAGACATACATGCAACAAGTTACACTGCCAACTCTTTATATATGGAAAATAATTCCCTTGAACACCACATCCACATACTTGGGAGTCATAACATTACTATGGATTAAATTTTGGACCCTCTTGAGAAGTAATACAACCCATGATATTAAGAACTCAAAAGTTTCAAGCATGAAAGGTACACAAAATGTGTTGATCATGTATACATGGTTTTTCATGCTTTGCCACTTTGGCTAATACAAATTGAATGGTAGCATCTATCCCAATAAAAGACCCACCCCTTTAGACAATTAGTAAGGAAATTATTTTCAAATCCATGCACACATGCTTTGCTCTAGTCTATACAAAAATCAAGACATCAGCTGGTCGAAGTGTTGATATCCTCTCCATTAGTAAAAAAGTTCATGATTATCTCCAATCTAAGTGCATCATAGAGAACATACTTAACAAGATATTACATGTACTTGAAAGTTAGGATCTATATGTAATGGACCACAAGCTCTGGAAAGTGTTCAAGGATGCCTTTGTGGAAAAATGAACATACCCCATCAAAATTGGGAATGAAGGAACCATGAGATGATACTTGAGGAAGGTATGATACTCTAATGGTGACATATGCATGCCTATCTCTTTAGTAGTAATTAAAAGTAGAAAATTATGTGCATGTTCATAGTAGACACCCCAAAATGGGTTCCTATATAACATTTATGTCAAACTTAACTTTCACACCCTCAACAATTTTGCTAAAAAGTGTACACACCAAAGCATTTTGGGATTTTGGAGTACAATGTCATTGTTAATAAAACAACTAAGCCAAAAGGTCATAATTGTGACACAAAGACAATTCAAAGCATGACCAAAATTAGAGTCATATTGCAAATCCTCTCACCTCACAAGATATAATTATGAAGCACCCAGGTTGGGACCTAGAGGCAAAAAAAGCATATGAGGAAGCCTATATGGACGAATACAACCACAATGCACCTATTCAAATGGGTAATGAAGCTAACCCACCATTTAAGGTCCCTATATAAAGGAAATCCACAAACCACAACATCCTAATATACACCCACACAAACTTGTATTGAACCAAGCTTCCACCTCCTCCATGCATATATGATGGAAGTCCTTAGTCCAAACAAAATATTGGAGATACACTTCCAAGATCAGAGTCAAAGGATCTCACTTTTTAGATCACATAGATTTTGGAGAAGATTAATCAACTCAACAACCTTGGAAGACCTCCTCATGGATAACCCCTCAATAAACCTTTTTTTCCTACTAATAGGTCATCCAAGTAACTTTAGTCCTAGTAAAGGCCTTCCAATGTTTGTAGGAAATAACCCCTCAAAAAGCCATCACATGTAGGCCAAAAAAGTTCACCTTATGAATATTCAAACCAACACTTGAACATGGAACAATCCATCAATTAATGTCAAGAAACTTGGGCACCTCATCTATGTTCCCAATAACAATCTCGTAATAAAAAAAATACCAAGTACGAGGAGGAATCATGTAATTTTCTATTATATCTTGAATAAGTGGATGGAGTACAAGGGAAAAAATAAGTAGCCCTAATAGGTCATCCTATTTTACTCTACTGACTAAACATATAAGCCTGCCCTTAAGTTTATCTTGCTACGTGACCATACACAAATTCCACACAAAAAAATAAATAGACGGGAGTCTCACCCTCACCTCAAGAAGTACCACCAACTTATACACCATGTTGAAAGCATTTATGGAATCTACTGCAAGCATGGAGAGAGACCCATGTTCATGTGGCTCATTCAACACCCTATTAAGACTGTGCAAAACTACCTTTACATTGTATGGATACATTGATTCCAAACTTGA
Organism: Alisma plantago-aquatica; assembly: GCA_963693085.1. Classification (NCBI taxonomy): domain Eukaryota; kingdom Viridiplantae; phylum Streptophyta; class Magnoliopsida; order Alismatales; family Alismataceae; genus Alisma; species Alisma plantago-aquatica. Next base: position 443,866,989 of record OY856412.1, on the reverse strand, counting down.
AGTAATTAGTGTATATAGCCATATCTTTACCCACTAATATGATGGAAACTTTGGATACTAGACACCTTCAAATAGTACCCATTGTGATCAGATGTTTCAAAAGCCAAAATTTAGTAGTAGTATAAGAGGCACATAAGCTTCAAATTCTATCACACTCAAGGGGCACCTTGCCCCAATCATAAGTTAACCTCCAAGGTGATGGCATGCAAGAGATTTGTGGACACATTAGACTGCACTCCACAAATAGGTTATACGATGTGTTTGCCCCTCAAACCGTATCTACCAAACAAAGACCATCTAGGAAACAATTTGACACATCTCAAAACAGTGTCTACATTGTATGGGTGTTTATATATAAGGGGAGCTTCAAAAAACAAATTATATGACATGGAAGGAGGTTGCTTATATGGGTGTTTAGACTCTAAAGCCTTCCAGGTATCCTCATTGTATAAGATAACCATTTGCAACCTTACTAAGGCACTAACTAATGTTAGGGTTCACTTTTTTACCCTCATCTATGGAGTTATCAACTATGAGGCCCAAAGTCTCCTATACAAAAAAAGTTAAACATGATGTACACTAACTTGCTCATACCATATGTTTCTCCTTAAGTAGCAAGTGGTCTAAAAATATTTCATTGTTTCAACGACTTCCTATTTCTAGACTAATTATCTACATATATTAGACCTATGAACCTAGAATTTATGATGAGGAAGAAGTAACAATCTCACCCACCTTGCTATGGATCCCAACCCCAATGATCACCATGTAAAGAGCTATCCTCAAAACTTGAAAGAAAGAAAGGTGAGAACTATGGGGGATGATCTTTACAGTGATGATAAGTTCTTTCAAAACATGATCAAGAATCTCAACTTGTAGGACAAGACCTACATGACACCAAAAATCTCAAGGCCCTTTGGGAAGAGATCTAAGATGTCAATGATAGGTCTCTCAAGTTCTTATATCATATTGGTAACCCACACAAGACCTTAAACATGATGACATGCATGTATTACAACTTGATCCTTAGTTAATCACTATATATGAAAAAAAGGTTAGTCCTGATTCCAATTAGCTTAAAAATGATTAGTCTTAGTTCACCCTTGGCATGGACCTAGTCCTTGGGTATTAGGTTTGAGCCACATTATAAACCATGATTTGGAAGAATACTTGTCTATCTGAAAATATGATTATACATCCTAAGTGAAACCACAATATTAGGGTTTCCATTCTATTAAAATGATGAATTATTAGTTATGAAATGAATCAATGCCAAAGATTACAAGAAAACTAGGAACGGTAATAAGGAAAAGAATGTGACTATACCATTATATGTGAACCCTAGTCAACATTGCCCCTAATTATTGTTGGTATATATGCCCATAGAGCCATCCCAAGAGATTGCATGGAGTCGGATATTAATTAATCAATTAATGCGATTATTTGGTTAATTAATGAATTCCAGAATATTCTAATTAATCCACGAGCATTTTAATTAACGCAATGTTTCTATTTATTGATGGGTTTAGGAAACCCTACTTCCCTTCATCGCCTATTTAAAGGAGGATTGACGGCCGATATCTTTATAAGATATCGACAGAGGCTTTTCAGTTTATGCTCACATACATAAACCTAGCCGTCACTGTCCTTAGGAGCGAAAGGAGAGCAACACGCCACTAGCACACCGCCGCACAGACACAACTCCTTCCCGCCAACTTAGGAAGCGCGACGTGGAGTTCCGGTCCATCTGCGTGGACGAAGTAGAGACGCAGACGCTGAGACACCTGCGTTCGGAGGACATCAATGACCATCCGTGCGCATTACGAGAAGCGTACATCATCGCACAAAAGGAGCGCCGCCGAATTTTCCTACGATAGTGAATGGGAGAGAAGTTCCATCGGTGTAGACCAATGCCATTGCACACCGTCGTGTAGTGGGACATCGCCGGACTTGCTCTGCGATAAGGCATATCCCGCAAACACTCCTTCCAAATATGTTGTTGTCGACGAGATCCTGTTTCGGGTTGCGTGGATTTTGTTGCTTCCACCGCGCATGTTTTCTCCACAAATCCCAATAGTGGTATCAGAGCAACGTCGATCTACGGTGTATTTGGATTCATTTCGATATGATCAAATCACTGTATACTATTTTTATGTTGCATATGATGCGAATTTAAACTACTAATGTGCAAATCTAAACCTAACTCCACATACGCCACATGCTTCTATTTTTGACGTTTTGGACGGGGTCGACTATGGAAAATATTGATTTTTCTAAGTGCACGGAAGTAAAATTCCGTTGACATTTTCAGGGGCTCTTCCCCTGAGACCCCACACAAAAGGACTGCCCATGTGTACCCCGCATAGTCTGCGTGGGAGTCAAAAATTTATTTAATGGGGAATGTCCATCATTAAAAGTACTACAATTTTAATATGTATATATGTATATGTAGATATACCTATGATATCATACACGTCGCCTTTAAAATCTGGTTTATGTGGTGAATCCATGTACGGTTATGGCCTAGTATCCCCTTTTGTGAATGTTGTGAATGAATGTGGATGTCGATCTTGTGGATATGTTTGTTTGTGAATTCTATGGATGTATAATGGTTGCATATGGATCCTTTGTATAAAGTATTCGGCTTGCATTCCGAGCCTCATCTCTTATTTCAAAGTGTAATTAATTCTTTCCCTTTATATTTGTACTCATGATGTAATAGAGATAGGATTATTTTTAGTCTTTGTAAACTTGATGTAAGGAGGCCACTTGAAGATCCAACTCCAAGGAGTGTCCTTGGAGAAGCACCATGAAGATCTAATTCCAAGAAGCAACCTGAAGATCCAACTCCAAGGAGCGTCCATGGAGAAGCAACAAGAAGATCCAATTCCAAGAAGCAACTTGAGGTTCCAATCTCACGAAGCATCCATGAAGTTGTTCATTATAATGTCGATCATTACAGGCTTACAGGTTGATTCACAGGTGTTGCATGAGATTCATAAGAGCATAGGTGGACTGTAACACTTTGTTGCTCCAAAGGATTATAATAGTATGGCCATAACTGATGTATTTGTGTTTGTGATTGCATGTATATCGTTTGTTGTTGTGGATATAGTAGTATATGATACGTACTATAAGTATGTGGTGTTTGGATATGTATATGTATTAATAAAACCCCTTAATTAATAATATTAAGTTTTAGTTGCCTTCCATAAAGCAACACACATGAAAAGCTTGATCGACTATGTGTGGGCACGCCTCCGCGTGGTACACTGTCTATCTCGTGGAAGTGTGATGGTGGGTGTGTGGGTCTACCTCCGCAGGGTGCACACTCATAGTGTTGGCTTATGGGTTGGACTTAACTAGGGAACCTTGATAGGATCAAGTACCTAGAGGCACACAGATGCATCATTGCAAGGAGTTGTGCATGATCATCTATCCAAGAGTTGCATATGATGCAATTGGCAAAAGTTGCCTACCTTAGTATTTGGTCTTCGACGCCGGCGTTGGCTGGGCATTGATCCAATTATTTTGGGTCTTGGTTCACTAGAAGGTTGTGCGTCGCAATATTTCAAGTTTATAGTGAGGGCTATCAATTTGAATAAATAGTGGGAGTGTAATTAATTAAAGGCCTAATTTATCTCATTTATCAAATCTTTACATGTCAAAATGTTTTGGACTAAATGCAAAATTTTCTTTTGTAGCAATCAAATGGCAAAAAACACTCACACTTTCTCATTGTGATCGGTCCTTGAGAAGGACAAACTTACCGGAACCAGCTTTCAAAACTGGTTTAGGACGTTGAGAATTGTTCTCACACATGAGCGTAAGCTCTATGTCCTTGAAACTCCGGAGCCAACGGAGCCCGCCGTAAATGCGTCCAAGGCTGAAAAGGATGCTTACAAGAAGCACCTTGATGATGCCGTAGATGTCAAGTGCCTGATGTTATGCTCAATGAACTATGAGTTGCAAGAGCAGCATGAAAACATGAATGTCATAGAGATGGTAACACATCTCAAGAACATGTATCAACATCAAGCAAGACAAGAGAGATATGATGTCTCAAAGGCTTTGTTCAGGAGTAAGATGAAAGAGGGAGACTCAGTTGGCACCCATATACTCACTTTAATTGGGGTGTGTGGAAAGCCTATCCAAGCTGGGATTTCCCCTAGGTCAAGAGTTGACCACTGATGTGATTCTACAATCATTGCTTGAATCATATAATCATTTTGTCATGAACTACAACATGAACAATTTTGACAAGCCGTTGTCAGAATTGTTGGGCATGTTGAGGACAGTTGAAGTACAGATGAAGAAAGACAAGCCCAAGTCTGTGATGATGATCAACAAGGCAAAGGGAAAGTCAAAAGGCAAAGGCAAGGCTAAGAAAGGTTCTAAAGCCGGGCAGAAGCCAAAGTCATCTGCGTTCAAAGCTAAAGGTGGGATCTCCAAAGAAGGCAGTTGTCACCATTGTCACCAGGCTGGACATTGGAAAAGAAACTGTCCTCTCTACCTGGAGGAACTGAGGAAGAAGAAGTAGGGGATAGAGATCTCCACTTCAGGTATATACATTATTGAGATAAACTTAAATACTTCTTCATCATGGGTACTGGATACCGGATGTGGATCTCACATATGTTCTAATATGCATGATCTGATAAGAAGTAAGCCTTTACGAAAGGGCCAAGTCGATCTGTGGGTTGCTAATGGAGCAAGAGTTGTTGCCATCGTAGTTGGAGTTATTAGTTTATCTTTTCCTATGGGCCTTATAATAGAATTAGAGAATTGCTATTATGTACCTACCATTAATAGAAATATTATTTCTGTATCTTGTATGGACAAGAGTGGATTTGAATTTCACATTAAGAATGGAATTATTTCTATATCTAAAGATGAGATCTTTTATGGCAATGCCCCTATGTCTTATGGTATCTACTTGTTAGAACTTGAGGCTAGCATATACAACGTAAATACTAAAAGGTTAAAACTTGACAACTCAAACAAAACATACTTGTGGCATTGTCGTCTTGGGCACATAAACGAGAAGCGCATATCTAGACTCCATAAGGATGGTTATCTAGACTCTTTTGATTTTGAATCATTAGAGACATGTGAGGCATGTTTATTAGGGAAGATGACGAAGACTCCTTTCACTAGACAAAGTGAGAAAGCCAGTGATCTGCTAGGGATCATACATACTGATGTATGTGGACCTTTTAGATCAAATGCTAGAGGAGGCTATCAATACTTCATTACCTTCACTGATGACCTCAGTAGGTATGGCTATGTATATCTTATGAAACACAAGTCCGAAACTCTTGAAATGTTCAAGACTTTCATGAATGAAGTATAGAAGCAACTTGGTAAGAGTATTAAAGCACTCCGTTCAGATCGAGGTGGTGAATACTTAAGCCAAGAGTTTGAGGACCTTCTAAGAGACTGTGGTATTGTATCACAATGGACTCCACCTGGTACACCACAACATAATGGTGTGTCAGAAAGAAGGAATCATACATTATTAGACATGGTACAATCAATGATGAGTTCAGCCGAACTTCCAATATCATTCTGGGGATATGCTCTTGAAATTGCAGCGTTTACACTTAACCGTGTACCTTCCAAATCGGTTCAAAAGACACCATATGATATATGGAATGGGAATCGTCCCGATTTGTCTATGTTAAAGATTTGGGGATGTGAAGCTTATGTTAGGAAAAAAATTCCTGAAAAGCTTGGACCCAAATTGGAAAAATGCTATTTTGTTGGATACCCCAAGGAAACTCGGGGATACTACTTCTACACACCAACTGACAACAAAGTGTTTGTTGCTAGGACTACTGTATTTCTTGAAAAGGAATTTATTTCCAAAGGAATTAGTGGGAGGAATGTAGAGATCGAAGAAGTTCGAGACCAAAAGGAAAGCAGAGAACCTGAGAAGGTACATTAGGAAGATGAAGACTTACAAGTTGTTGTGGAATTTCAAGTTCCAAATGTAACACAAGAACCTCGTAGGTCTAGTAGGACATGACTTGAGCCTGAGAGATTTGGATTTCTCGTGACTCAAGACTGTGACGAATTGGGCATAGCAGATGAGCCAACCTCCTATCTAGCAGCTACTAAGGGACCAAAATCTGAGAAATGGCTCGAAGCCATGAGATCTGAGATGGAATCCATGTACACCAACCGGGTATGGACCTTGGTGGACCCACCCAAAGGGGTAAAACCCATAGGGTGCAAGTGAGTCTTCAAGAAGAAGACTGACATGGATGGAAATGTTCAAACCTATAAAGGTAGATTAGTTGCGAAAGGATTCCGATAAATTCAAGGTGTTGAATATGACGAGACCTTCTCACCAGTTGCCATGGTTAAATCCATCAGGATCATACTTGCCATTGCAGCTTGTCATAACTTTGAGATTTGGCAGATGGATGTTAAAATAGCATTCCTTAATGGAAATTTACTCAAGGATGTGTACATGACACAACCTGAGGGTTTTATTGATCCAAAGGAAGCCAATAAAGTCTGTAAGCTACAAAGGTCAATCTATGGATTGAAGCAAGCATCTCAGAGATGGAATCTACATTTTGATGAAGTAGTCAAAAAGTTTGGCTTTAGTCAAAATGAAGATGAACCTTGTGTTTACAAAAGGGTTAGTGGGAGAACAATCATATTTCTCTTATTGTATGTGGATGACATACTATTGATGGGAAATGACATCCCTACTCTTTAGACAGTAAAAGGTTGGCTAGGGAAGACCTTCTCTATGAAGGATTTAGGCGAAGCATCCTATATACTTGGGATCAAGATCTATAGAGATAGATCTAGAAGGCTTCTAGGCCTAAGACAGAGCACATACATTGACAAGGTGCTAAAGAGGTTTAGCATGGAGGGTTCTAAGAGAGGTAACTTGCCCATGTCCCATGGGGTTATGATCTCTAAATCCCAATGTCCTAGTTCATGTGATGAACGAGCACGCATGAGTAAGATTCCATATGCATCAACAATTGGATCTATCATGTACGCAATGTTATGTACTCGTCTTGATGTGTCGTATGCTTTGAGCATGACGATTCAGTATCAGTCAGATCCAGGTGAATGTCACTGGACAGTCGTAAAGAACATCCTAAAGTACTTGAGAAGGACTAAGGATCAATTCTTGGTATACAGTGGTGAGGAAGAGCTCATGGTAAAGGGTTACACCGATGCTAGCTTCCAAACTGACAAAGATGACTACAGATCACAATCTAGATTTGTCTTTTGCCTAGACAACAGAGCTGTGAGCTGGAAGAGTTCCAAGAAAGATACGGTTGCAGATTCTACAACAGAGGCCAAATATATTTCCGCATCTAATGCTGCAAAGGAATCTGTGTGGATCAATAAGTTCATTTTTGAACTTGGAGTGGTTCCAAGCGTTGGTGATGTAATTGAGTTGTTTTGCGACAACAATGGAGTAATTACACATGCTAAAGAACCAAGATAGCACCAACGTTCCAAACATATTCTATGACGGTTCCATCTCATACGAGAGATCATACAACGAGGAGATGTGAAGATTTGCAGAGTATCTACAGAAAGCAATGTGGCTGACCCGCTCACAAAAGCACTTTCACAGAAGAAACATGACAGACATGTTCGATCACTTGGATTGAGATTCATGAGTGATTGGGTATAAGTTCAAGTGGGAATCTGTTGGTATGTGTGGGCTCTGATCTCCAAACCATGACATAAACACGATTAAAACGTAGCGGAAGCGAATCAGTAATCAGCGGAAGACAAAAATCACGGGAAATTAAAACTTTTCGAGATAAGAGCTTGAATCCATAAAAGCTTCTTTCATACAGAGAGATAAACTGTTTACATCTCAGGATAATTACTTCTCGAGTAATTATATACATCAAGATACAAAATCTCAAGATCACTATACAAAAGACTCAAAGACCTGAGAGTACAGAGGACACATAGGACTGACTCTAACTACACCACATGGCAGGACAAATCTCCACCTGAGATTACTGCTGCCCCTGGTGCTGCTGCTGCTGAGACTGGTCACCTGTAGGTTGGTTCCTTCGTCTCCGACGTCCACCTAGAAAGTTGAAGCCTACGGGGTGAGACAATTATACATAATTGTCCCAGCGAGAGTTATAACTCTTCGCCAGAAGCTTTATTATAACATCAAAGAATATTTTAAGCAGTAAAGCCTTCAAAGCATTCTGTAACAGTTGCAGGTATAACAAGATCTCAACCATTTAGGAGATATGGAGAATATCAACATTATTGCAATGTAACATCAATCAACTAACTTGGAGTCATCTCTAACAAGTTATACTACATGGTTGATTATGTTTTACAAACAACATTATGCCCTGTGGAGATGAGGCTTACCACTCATACTCCAACTGATCGCTGAGAAGCCACATCAGTATCATACATAGGTCATTAAGAGAGCCGGATTCTCATGACCTTCACCTTCCTCAGTCAGTAAGAGGATCACTTGTAGGACATCTCGTGTCTCTACTACTATAGCTCACCAGGGTAAACTGGTCCTTCGCTATTCTAGAGTCACAGTGGCGTTCTGTACTCTCTTCGTCATCAGGAGGTTTCATATTTACCTACCACTGATACGGATATCTGTGCTTTCTTCGTCATCAGGAGGTTTCATGTTTACCTACCACTGATACGGTATGGAACTATAGTGAAGGATGGATGGATTCCACATCTACATCACTTTCCTACACTAGGATGTAAGGTTCTACACATCCATGTACCCCACATACTCAAAAGTATGTGCTCCAGGAGTTCCCTAAGGAAAACCTGTTTCACTATCACTTAATTTCTGACAATGATGGATCTATGATCAGGGCTCTACATTATACTTGATTAGTTAGGTACATTCAGTATTCTTTAACAACATACATTGTTTTTCAAACAACAACAGTAGCATAGCAGCTATAAAAGAAGAATACTAAATGTAACAGGCCCAACTTATATCAATCATCATTTCTCATTATCCTCATCACAAGTCATCTCTAAGGCATGACCTTGATGGTATTCATGGCTCTCATAGCCCATTTTCAGCATAAGATGCCACTGACAAGGCATCAGATTACATTACTTATTCATAAGGCTAACAACATGCCTTTAATGAATATAACATCAACATCCATACCTGGATATGATTACCTTCATATCAGAACCTGCATGGTTAATACATCTGATAAAGGTAATACAACAATAAGGAATGTACTTCCTACTCTTGCCATAAGAGTTAAATCTTTAATTCAAATCAAATAGAGTTTAATGCTCAAAAGCATGCCATTTCCCTTGAGTTAGGGTTTACTATTCACATTACATGTCATCACCCTTGAATTAGGGTTTACTATTCACATTACATGTCATCACCCTTGAATTAGGGTTTACTATTCACATCAAGGTGAATTAAACTCATAACATCATCATGTATGAGTAACATCTTCATTGATACTCTTGGATTAGTTAAAGGTTCATCATTTATCATAATTTGGGTTTCTATGATCTCACACAGGTGGATCATACCCTAATTATGCTCATTTCTGTGTATTGGGGATGCTTCAATTGAGTTTCCATTTAAAAAGGGCACTTTCTCTCTCTAGAAGTACTTTCTCTCTCTGAAAGTACTTTCTCTCTCATCATAAGGTTAGGTAATGTCAACATCACTCTAAAACAGGTTGGGTTGAGTCATCATAGGCTAACATAGCCAAAAACATCATCATTATGTGATTAGAGTTACTTTCTCTCTCTAGGTTACTTTCTCTCTCTAGAGTACTCTCTCTTTCATCATACTAATGGTTGATGGTAACATTAGATTAGATCAAGTTGGATAGAGTCATTATGACTAAAAACATCATTCTCATGTAATTAGGGTTTGAATTGAGCAAGGTATAACTTAATTGACCCTTCAGGGGTATTTTGGTAATTCACCCCATTGATCATCATCATGGTCAAAAACCTTAGTCAAATAACCCCTTACTATCCTAGATTATCATTAGGGTTTGATTTGGGCAACATTGAACCATTTACAGCATCAAATGACTGAATGAGGTCAACCTTGAATCTCATTGATTGATTTCAATCATAATTCATCAATTGGATTGAGATTGGTTGAAAGTGTTGACCGTTTGCCCACTTTGACCCTCCAAGACCGCGAGCCTCTTTCTAACCCCAAGACCGCGAGCCCCCTTAGGCTTCAAGACCGCGAGCCTCTTCAAGGGTTCAAGACCGCGAAGCCTCCCATTGGTTCAAGTAAATGTTGAGACCGCGAAGACCAATTTGAGTTGAGACCGCGAGGGTCATGAAGACCGTTTGCCCTTCTTTGACCTCAGGTTCGCGAGGCCCTTCGCGGTCTTGAGACCATGAGCCTCCTCTCGGTCTTGAGACCGTGAGCCCCCTCACGGTCTTGAGACCGCGAGCCCTCTCACGGTCTTGAGACCGCGAGGCTCTCATGGTCTCAGCCGCTTGGTCCTTCATCAAGGCTCAAAGATGCAACCGATAATGTCAACCCATGTTGAAGCCCTCAAATGGTCAAAGCTATGTTGACCACTTATGGATTTAGTCAATTAAGATTATGCTTGATCACTTGGTCATTCATTTGACCCATAATGGTTAACCAATTATGGTTGAAATCGATTCAATTAGGGTCTATCAATGTTCACCCATCAACACTCAACAGTGTGCATCAACTCAAGGTTGAACCCGTCAATTGAGCTCCAATTGGGCCCAAACTTGGCCCAAACGGTCTTGAGGTCATGTGGATGGACCCCACATGGTCTTAAGACCGTTTGCCCAAGATTTCATCAAAGTCTAAGGTGATTTGATAGGGGTTGAACCATGATTGAACCATAAAACAGAATTTTGATTAAATTGATAACTTATTTGCAATTGGGTCCTCAATTGGTCAAAATACTTAACCCTAGACCTTCAAACGGTCTTGGTGATTGTCCTCTCGGTCTTGAGACCGTTTGGATGAGTTCCAAACGGTCTTGAGACCGTTTGCCCATCCAATTTTGGATTCTAGTGCAAATTCATCAAGATCTGACCTATTGAGTTGATGATCATGTCAATATTTAATTGCAATGTAATTCGGTGTAATTGTACCTTTAATTTGTCAACTATCCTTGACCCCAGACCTCCAAACGGTCTTGGTTGATTGCCCTCACGGTCTTGAGACCGTTTGGTGACCCCCAAACGGTCTTGAGACCGTTTAGGGCAATCAACCCTAAAAACCCTAATTAGGTCACCATAATTTCAGTACTGATTTCACCTAGGGTTAGCCCTAGTATTCACCCTTCAACTCTTAGCCCGTTTGGAATTAGACCATCAAACTTGGTGAGTTGTTAATTAACATAATTTTGAACAGTAATCTCATACGGTCAATGCTTAGTCAACGACCTTACACGGTCTTGAGACCGTTTGCCCAAAAAGGCAATTTCAGACCGTTTGAAAATCAGCAATTAATTCATTTAAAGTTGTGACTTAAAAGGGTCATATCTCCCGATTCCTTTGGAGTTAGTCTCTCAAATTTTGAGGTTAATTAGCATATATAATTAGGAATAGATTTCTTATACGGTCCATGCTCGGTCAACGGGGCCAAACGGTCTTGAGACCGTTTTCCCTGTCGCGGTCTCGAGACCGTTTGCTCACCTCGCGGTCTTGAGTCCGAGAGAGCAAACTGTTAGGACCGTTTAAGGAAAAGAAAAGCGGTGGGTTTTTCTTGGAAATCACGCCTTCATCTTCTAGCTCAAGAACAGTACATATATCCCACGGGTTTTCTTGCAAAATAGCAGGGAAAAGTAGGGAAACACTAAGAGCTATCATCAAAACGCATATAAAGATGCACATAGTAAAGCATGGGTTTAGAGTTATAAAACCCGCCTAAAGCTTGCTTCTTGAGCTCCAAGCTTTCAAGCTCCAAGCTATAATGGCGTCATTGAGTTCCCTCAGGTTGGCCAAGGTGAAAACTCCAAGGAAGGATGAAAAGAGACGGCTAGAAAGGTAGGGTTTCAAGAGTTAGCCATGAAGATGACCTTGAATTCGAGTTTTAACCATGGAAATAGGCAAGAAGAGGGGTTTAAACCTACCTTGCACCCCTTAGTCGTCCTCCTTAGCTCCAAGGCAGTCCTTGGTCGTCTTTTGTGAAATGAAACAGTAAGGGAACGAAGGGTGAGTTCCCTTGCAACTAAGGGAAGGAGAGCTTATATACATGGGGTAGGATTTTCAACATTAGTTCATAAGTTTCCCTTTATTCCAACTAAGTCCTTCCTTTATTACTTGCTCATCCCTTCCTCTTTATTCTAAGGAAAAACCTTATCTTAATGTTATAGAAAAGAAGGCAAGGAAGAACAATCTAATAATAAAGTTCATACTTAAAGGGATATTGCACATATACCCTAATTATTCAATCACAAAGCCTATTTCTTAACTTCATAACTCAATTGAGGTGAATTCCTCATCATTTCTTCTCTAAATGATGGCAAGAGTCTAAAAAGATTCACTAGATGACATATTTCACAATTTGTATCCCTTAATTTGGGTAAATTGCACTTTACCCCAAATTAAGGTTTCAAGCACTGGGATTGCTTCCACAGCTGTACCTTGGTGTCCTAGCTTGGGAAATCCCTCAAACTTTACCAAAAAGATTCTCATGATGTCTCATCATTAGAGGAACATCTCAACATGTGCAAATTTCAAACTAACCCTTTTAACTGGGTAAATTGCACATAGGTCCCTGTATATCAAAATAATGCTACAACTTTAATTAAAAAGGAGCAAATACTAAAATATATGTTTCTGAGAAACTTAATTACATGATCAGAGTTAATCACAAAGATTTAATTACATATTTAGGCAAAACACCTAGGGTTGACTCATAACCCAGGTCAGGGATGTTACAAATTATCCACCCCTTACACGGATTTCGTCCCCGAAATCGATAAAACATACTAAGAGAAAAGGGCAGGATACTTCCTTCTCATTTCATCCTCTAACTCCCAAGTGGCTTCTTCAATACCACGATGGTTCCAGAGGACTTTCACAAGACTTATATCTTTCTTCTTTAACTTTTTAATTCGTTTATCAAGGATTGACACTGGTCCCTCCTCATAGGATATGTCATCATTCAATTCTACCTCCATAGGTTGTAGAACTGACTCGGTGTCTGGGTGACATTTCTTCAACATAGAAATGTGAAACACAGGATGTAACCTCTGTAATTCTGGGGGAAGCTCTAGTTTATATGCTACCTTTCCAATCCGTTCAATGATTGGATAAGGCCCCATATATCTAGGAGCTAACTTCCCTTTTCTTCCAAAACAAAGGACCCCTTTCCAAGGTGAGACCTTAAGATACACTCTGTCTCCAACCTGGAACTCTAAGGGTCTACGACGTTTGTCAGCATAAGATTTCTGCCTATCCTGAGCAGTCTTAATCTTATGTTGTATAACTTTAATCTTTTCTGTGGTTTGCTGCACCAGGTCAGGACCTAACAACTGGTGCTCACCAGTCTCAAACCAACACAAGGGTGATCTACAACGTCTACCATATAAGGCTTCATAAGGTGCCATATCAATACTATGCTGATAGCTATTGTTATAGGCAAACTCTATCAAGCTTAGGTGTAGATCCCAACTTCCGGTGAACTGGAGAACACATGCTCGCAACAGGTCTTCTAAGGTTTGTATGGTCCTTTCCGACTGTCCATCAGTCTGTGGATGAAAGGCCGTACTAAACCTCAGCTTAGTGCCCAAGGCTCTGTGCAACTGTTCCCAAAAACGACTGGTAAACTGAGGACCTCTGTCAGAAACTATTGTGACAGGAACTCCGTGCAAATGCACTATCTCTTGAACATACAACTCTGATAACCTTTCAGCAGAATAGGTTGTTTTGACAGGTAAGAAATGTGCTGTCTTAGTCAACCTATCAACAATTACCCAAATGGAATCATGTCCTTTGCTTGTCCTGGTTAGGCCAACAACAAAGTCCATGGTCACATGGTCCCACTTCCACTGTGATATGGGTAAAGGTTGCATTGTCCCTGCAGGCTTCTGGTGTTCAGCTTTAACTTGCTGACACACAGGACACCTCAGAACAAACTCTGCAACGTCCTTCTTCATCCCAGGCCACCAATACAGATCCTTCAAATTCCGATACATCTTGGTGCTCCCTGGATGCATAGCATACATGGAAGAATGGGCTTCTTCCAGGACTAACTTCCTCAAGTTGTCCACATCCGACACTATCATTCTTCCATTATAACAAGCTACTTGATCTTTTGAGTCATGAAAACCATCTTGCTTCTCATTTCCATACTCAGATCTTATATGTTGAACTGCAGCATCATCTAGCTGTGCTTCTTTAATCTGCTCTCTTAGGGTAGGTTTAATATGCATCTCAGCTAACAAACCGGCTAGCAATGACACCCTCAACTGTACATTGTCTTGCCTTAAAGAGATAAGCATATCTCTTCTAGAGCATACTAAAGAGTTTAGTTGTGCTCCATTGATGGTTGATGTTGCTGATTTCCTACTCAAGGCATCTGCAACAACATTGGCCTTGCCTGGGTGGTAATCAATTATACAGTCGTAGTCCTTGATTAACTCCATCCAGCGACGTTGCCTCATGTTGAGCTCATGCTGAGAGAAGATATACTTAAGGTTTTTATGGTCTGTGAAAATCTGGAATGTCTCTCCGTAGAGATAATGTCTCCAGATCTTCAAAGCATGAACCACAGCAGCTAACTCTAGATCGTGTGTTGGATAATTCTCCTTGTGTTTCTTAAGTTGTCGGGAAGCAAAAGAAATCACTTGTTTATCCTGCATCAACACACATCCAAGCCCATTCTTGGAAGCATCACAGAAAACTACATATCCTTTTCCTTGTTCAGGTAGCACTAGCACAGGTGCACTTGTCAACCTCTCCTTCAGCAGCTGGAAAGATTGTTGACACTTATCACTCCAAGAAAAAGGAACATCTTTCCGGGTTAACTTGGTCAAAGGTAAAGCTATAGAACTAAAGTTCTTAATGAACCTTCGATAATAGCCAGCTAACCCCAAGAAACTTCGGATCTCCGTCGGTGTTTTCGGTTGTTCCCATTGTAGAACAGATTCTACCTTTGTAGGGTCAACACGAATTCCCGAGGCGGATATTACATGTCTAAGAAAAGATACCTCCGGTAGCCAGAACTCACACTTGCTAAACTTGGCGTACAACTTATGTTCTCTTAGCAAGGTCAAAACTTGGCGAAGATGTTGCTCATGCTGCTGGGCATCCTTACTATAAATCAATATGTCATCTATGAAGACGACAACACACTGATCAAGGAAAGGTCGAACAACTCTATTCATGAGTTCCACGAATGCAGCTGGTGCATTGGTTAGTCCAAACGACATAACCGTGAACTCATAGTGACCATATCTTGTCCTAAAGGCAGACTTGGATATGTCACTATCCTTAATACGGAGTTGATGATATCCAAACCTCAAGTCTATCTTTGAAAAGACTGTTGCACCACGCAACTGGTCAAAGAGATCATCAATCCTCGGCAGAGGATACTTATTCTTTATTGTCACTTTATTGAGTTGTCTGTAGTCGATGCATAACCGCATTGACCCATCTTTCTTTTTAACAAACAAGACCGGAGCGCCCCAAGGTGAAGTACTCGGTCAGATAAAACCTATCTCAAGTAGCTCTTGAAGCTGTTTCTTGAGTTCTGCCATCTCGGCAGGCGCCATCCTATACGGAGTTTGAGCTATGGGTTTCGTATCTGGGATCAGATTGATTTCAAAATCAATCTCCCGAGGGGGTGGTATACCAGGAAGTTCTTCAGGAAACACATCCTCGAATTCCCTGACTATGGGAACTTCAGCAGGATTGGTCCTTTCCTTGGTAACATCTACCACATGGGCTAAGAATGCATAACATCCTTGCCTCAACAGCTTATCAGCAACCATAGCTGACACAAGACAGGTGGGCAGAATCTTTCTTTCACCCTGAAAGATCCATGTGTTGCTTTCATCAGTAAACACAGCCAACTTGGACTCACAATCCAAGACAACCCTATACCTTTCTAAGGTATCCATCCCAAGGATTATATCAAATCCCTGCATATCAAGTGGTATAAGATCCACTTGAATGCGATGGTCAGAAAAGAAAAGGATGCAGGGAGAACATACCTCCTGCAAAACGACAGACCCACTCAACGGAGTCTCTAACAACAAACTATCTGCCCTATGACTAACAGTCACATTGCAGTTACGAATCACTTCACGAGTGATGAAAGAGTGCGTAGCACCCGGATCAATCAGAACGGATACAACACAGGATGTAGACATATCAGAAAATAAAAGTTTCATCTGACCTGTCACTACCCGTGGATTGACCACTGCTTCAGGTGGGTTCATAGCATAGAACCTCACAGTCGCCTGGTGTTGAGGTGGTGCTGATGATCCAGCTTGAGACGCTTGTCCACGTCCTCGAGCTGCTCCTTGATGTTGTCTATTCTGAGATCCCTGTTGATTCTGTCTCGGGGGTTGTTGTGTCACACCGACAGGCCTAGAACGGCAATCCTTCATCAAGTGTCCCACCTTACCACAGTTGTAGCAACTCTTCTCCTGTTGCTGTGGTCTGGGTGGTCCAGTAACTGACACTGATGCAGAACTGTGCGTCCCTTGAAGCGGTTGACTCCATCCTCTACCTCTGCTTGGTGTCCATTGAGTTTGAAAACTCGATCTGGGTGGTGGAGGGTTAGGTGCAGAGAATCTAGATCTCTTGGAATCCCTAGATGAAGAACCCTGGAACTGTGGATATCTTTTATGGGTTTGTCTTTTCTCAACCACAGATCTCTCTATCCTTCGGACTGACTCAACGAAGGTAGAGAATCTCTCTCTATTTTCTAAGGCAGACACAGGGGTTGACATATCGAAATTCAAACCCTTTTCGAATCTTCTAATTCTTTCCTCATCCGTAGCAGCCATGTGCGGACAGAACCGCAACAACTCCATGAACTTAGCTTCATACTCACTAATGTTCATCATACCCTGCCTTAGTTTCTCAAACTGGGAGATCTTCTCATCTAGGAAGGTCTTTGGAAAATATCTATTGATAAATTCCCGACGAAACTCTTCCCATGAGAACTCTACTCCAGGTCTCTTCTGCTCTTCCATGTTCCACCAGTGACCAGCACTGCCTTTGAGAAGATAGACAGCATGTCTAACCTTCTCAGCTTCCGGAATCATAAGAATCCTGGAAGCCTTCTCCAACTCTGTCAACCATAAGTCAGCATCTGCAGGGTCGGCAGTTCCGAAGTACTCGGTAGCTCCGACACGACGAAGTTGTTCGAATGTCTTACCAATACCTTGTGCTTCAGGCTGGGCAGGTGCTCTAGGTGCAGGAATGGGCATCCTATCGGTTATATGTGTCATGGCAGTCATGAACTGCCCGAACATCGTCTGTACAGTTGGATCACTCATGTCAGCTGGGTCGAACTGGGGTGGTTCTCTTGGCGACTCAGGTGCAGGTTGTTCTATTCTCAGAACTCTTGCACCGCCTCGAGGCGCACTAGCACTACTCTCTGCCACGTGCTCTTCACGATGTTCTGACATTCTTATGTATCTTCTTCTCCTGAGGAGCAGAAGATTCTATTAGATGAGGAAGGAGTACTAAAGGTAGACTCGACATCCTAAGTCCTATGCCTCTGTAGACTCAACTGAATCTGGAGCTCTGATACCACTAGTTGTGGGCTCTGATCTCCAAACCATGACATAAACACGATTAAAATGTAGCGGAAGCGAATCAGTAATCAGCGGAAGACAAAAATCACGGGAAATTAAAACTTTTCGAGATAAGAGCTTGAATCCATAAAAGCTTCTTTCATACAGAGAGATAAACTGTTTACATCTCAGGATAATTACTTCTCGAGTAATTATATACATCAAGATACAAAATCTCAAGATCACTATACAAAAGACTCCAAGACCTGAGAGTACAGAGGACACATAGGACTGACTCTAACTACACCACATGGCAGGACAAATCTCCACCTGAGATTACTGCTGCCCCTGGTGCTGCTGCTGCTGAGACTGGTCACCTGTAGGTTGGTTCCTTCGTCTCCGACGTCCACCTAGAAAGTTGAAGCCTACGGGGTGAGACAATTATACATAATTGTCCCAGCGAGAGTTATAACTCTTCACCAGAAGCTTTATTATAACATCAAAGAATATTTTAAGCAGTAAAGCCTTCAAAGCATTCTGTAATAGTTGTAGGTATAACAAGATCTCAACCATTTAGGAGATATGGAGAATATCAACATTATTGCAATGTAACATCAATCAACTAACTTGGAGTCATCTCTAACAAGTTATACTACATGGTTGATTATGTTTTACAAACAACATTATGCCCTGTGGAGATGAGGCTTACCACTCATACTCCAACTAATCGCTGAGAAGCCACATCAGTATCATACATAGGTCATTAAGAGAGCCGGATTCTCATGACCTTCACCTTCCTTAGTCAGTAAGAGGATCACTTGTAGGACATCTCGTGTCTCTACTACTATAGCTCACCAGGGTAAACTGGTCCTTCGCTATTCTAGAGTCACAGTGGCGTTCTGTACTCTCTTCATCATCAGGAGGTTTCATATTTACCTACCACTGATACGGATATCTATGCTTTCTTCATCATCAGGAGGTTTCATGTTTACCTACCACTGATACGGTATGGAACTATAGTGAAGGATGGATGGATTCCACATCTACATCACTTTCCTACACTAGGATGTAAGGTTCTACACATCCATGTACCCCACATACTCAAAAGTATGTGCTCCAGGAGTTCCCTAAGGAAAACCTGTTTCACCATCACTTAATTTCTGACAATGATGGATCTATGATCATGGCTCTACATTATACTTGATTAGTTAGGTACATTCAGTATTCTTTAACAACATACATTGTTTTTCAAACAACAACAGTAGCATAGCAGCTATAAAAGAAGAATACTAAATGTAACAGGCCTAACTTATATCAATCATCATTTCTCATTATCCTCATCACAAGTCATCTCTAAGGCATGACCTTGATGGTATTCATGGCTCTCATAGCCCATTTTCAGCATAAGATGCCACTGACAAGGAATCAGATTACATTACTTATTCATAAGGCTAACAACATGCCTTTAATGAATATAACATCAACATCCATACCTGGATATGATTACCTTCATATCAGAACCTGCATGGTTAATACATCTGATAAAGGTAATACAACAATAAGGAATGTACTTCCTACTCTTGCCATAAGAGTTAAATCTTTAATTCAAATCAAATAGAGTTTAATGCTCAAAAGCATGCCATTTCCCTTGAATTAGGGTTTACTATTCACATTACATGTCATCACCCTTGAATTAGGGTTTACTATTCACATTACATGTCATCACCCTTGAATTAGGGTTTACTATTCACATCAAGGTGAATTAAACTCATAACATCATCATGTATGAGTAACATCTTCATTGATACTCTTGGATTAGTTAAAGGTTCATCATTTATCATAATTTGGGTTTCTATGATCTCACACAGGTGGATCATACCCTAATTATGCTCATTTCTGTGTATTGGGGATGCTTCAATTGAGTTTCCATTTAAAAAGGGTACTTTCTCTCTCTAGAAGTACTTTCTCTCTCTGAAAGTACTTTCTCTCTCATCATAAGGTTAGGTAATGTCAACATCACTCTAAAACAGGTTGGGTTGAGTCATCATAGGCTAACATAGCCAAAAACATCATCATTATGTGATTAGAGTTACTTTCTCTCTCTAGGTTACTTTCTCTCTCTAGAGTACTCTCTCTTTCATCATACTAATGGTTGATGGTAACATTAGATTAGATCAATTTGGATAGAGTCATTATGACTAAAAACATCATTCTCATGTAATTAGGGTTTGAATTGAGCAAGGTATAACTTAATTGACCCTTCAGGGGTATTTTGGTAATTCACCCCATTGATCATCATCATGGTCAAAAACCTTAGTCAAATAACCCCTTACTATCCTAGATTATCATTAGGGTTTGATTTGGGCAACATTGAACCATTTACATCATCAAATGACTGAATGAGGTCAACCTTGAGTCTCATTGATTGATTTCAATCATAATTCATCAATTGGATTGAGATTGGTTGAAAGTGTTGACCGTTTGCCCACTTTGACCCTCCAAGACCGCGAGCCTCTTTCTAACCCCAAGACCGCGAGCCCCCTTAGGCTTCAAGACCACGAGCCTCTTCAAGGGTTCAAGACCGCGAAGCCTCCCATTGGTTCAAGTAAATGTTGAGACCGCGAGGGTCATGAAGACCGTTTGCCCTTCTATGACCTCAGGACCGCGAGGCCCTTCGCGGTCTTGAGACCGTGAGCCTCCTCTCGGTCTTGAGACCGTGAGCCCCCTCACGGTCTTGAGACCGCGAGCCCTCTCACGGTCTTGAGACCGCGAGGCTCTCATGGTCTCAGCCGCTTGGTCCTTCATCAAGGCTCAAAGATGCAACCGATAATGTCAACCCATGTTGAAGCCCTCAAATGGTCAAAGCTATGTTGACCACTTATGGATTTAGTCAATTAAGATTATGCTTGATCACTTGGTCATTCATTTGACCCATAATGGTTAACCAATTATGGTTGAAATCGATTCAATTAGGGTCTATCAATGTTCACCCATCAACACTCAACAGTGTGCATCAACTCAAGGTTGAACCCGTCAATTGAGCTCCAATTGGGCCCAAACTTGGCCCAAACGGTCTTGAGGTCATGTGGATGGACCCCACATGGTCTTAAGACCGTTTGCCCAAGATTTCATCAAAGTCTAAGGTGATTTGATAGGGGTTGAACCATGATTGAACCACAAAACAGAATTTTGTTTAAATTGATAACTTATTTGCAATTGGGTCCTCAATTGGTCAAAATACTTAACCCTAGACCTTCAAACGGTCTTGGTGATTGTCCTCTCGGTCTTGAGACCGTTTGGATGAGTTCCAAACGGTCTTGAGACCGTTTGCCCATCCAATTTTGGATTCTAGTGCAAATTCATCAAGATCTGACCTATTGAGTTGATGATCATGTCAATATTTAATTGCAATGTAATTCGGTGTAATTGTACCTTTAATTGGTCAACTATCCTTGACCCCAGACCTCCAAACGGTCTTGGTCTTGAGACCGTTTAGGGCAATCAACCCTAAAAACCCTAATTAGGTCACCATAATTTCAGTACTGATTTCACCTAGGGTTAGCCCTAGTATTCACCCTTCAACTCTTAGCCCGTTTGGAATTAGACCATCAAACATGGTGAGTTGTTAATTAACATAATTTTGAACAGTAATCTCATACGGTCAATGCTTAGTCAACGACCTTACACGGTCTTGAGACCGTTTGCCCAAAAAGGCAATTTCAGACCGTTTGAAAATCAGCAATTAATTCATTTAAAGTTGTGACTTAATAGGGTCATATCTCCCGATTCCTTTGGAGTTAGTCTCTTAAATTTTGAGGGTAATTAGCCTATATAATTAGGAACAGAGTTCTTATACGGTACATGCTCAGTCAATGGGGCCAAACGGTCTTGAGACCGTTTGCCCTGTCGCGGTCTCGAGACCGTTTGCTCACTTCGCGGTCTTGAGTCCGAGAGAGCAAACTGTTAGGACCGTTTAAGGAAAAGAAAAGCGGTGGGTTTTTCTTGGAAATCACGCCTTCATCTTCTAGCTCAAGAACAGTACAGATATCCCACGGGTTTGCTTGCAAAATAGCAGGGAAAAGTAGGGAAACACTAAGAGCTATCATCAAAACGCATATAAAGATGCACATAGTAAAGCATGGGTTTAGAGTTATAAAACCCGCCTAAAGCTTGCTTCTTGAGCTCCAAGCTTTCAAGCTCCAAGCTCTAATGGCGTCCTTGAGTTCCCTCAGGTTGGCCAAGGTGAAAACTCCAAGGAAGGATGAAAAGAGATGGCTAGAAAGGTAGGGTTTCAAGAGTTAGCCATGAAGATGACCTTGAATTCGAGTTTTAACCATGGAAATAGGCAAGAAGAGGGGTTTAAACCTACCTTGCACCCCTTAGTCGTCCTCCTTAGCTCCAAGGCAGTCCTTGGTCGTCTTTGGTGAAATGAAACAGTAAGGGAACGAAGGGTGAGTTCCCTTGCAACTAAGGGAAGGAGAGCTTATATACATGGGGTAGGATTTTCAACATTAGTTCATAAGTTTCCCTTAATTCCAACTAAGTCCTTCCTTTATTACTTGCTCGTCCCTTCCTCTTTATTCTAAGGACAAACCTTATCTTAATGTTATAGAAAAGAAGGCAAGGAAGAACAATCTAATAATAAAGTTCATACTTAAAGGGATATTGCACATATACCCTAATTATTCAATCACAAAGCCTATTTCTTAACTTCATAACTCAATTGAGGTGAATTCCTCATCATTTCTTCTCTAAATGATGGCAAGAGTCTAAAAAGATTCACTAGATGACATATTTCACAATTTGTATCCCTTAATTTGGGTAAATTGCACTTTACCCCAAATTAAGGTTTCAAGCACTGGGATTGCTTCCACAGTTGTACCTTGGTGTCCTAGCTTGGGAAATCCCTCAAACTTTACCAAAAAGATTCTCATGATGTCTCATCATTAGAGGAACATCTCAACATGTGCAAATTGCAAACTAACCCTTTTAACTGGGTAAATTGCACATAGGTCCCTGTATATCAAAATAATGCTACAACTTTAATTAAAAAGGAGCAAATACTGAAATATATGTTTCTGAGAAACTTAATTACATGCTCAGAGTTAATCACAAAGATTTAATTACATATTTAGGCAAA
This sequence comes from Alisma plantago-aquatica, assembly GCA_963693085.1. Taxonomy (NCBI): domain Eukaryota; kingdom Viridiplantae; phylum Streptophyta; class Magnoliopsida; order Alismatales; family Alismataceae; genus Alisma; species Alisma plantago-aquatica. The sequence goes on along the minus strand of OY856412.1, from coordinate 443,844,111 downwards.
ACACCTAGGGTTGACTCATAACCCAGGTCAGGGATGTTACAGTATGTATTCCCATAGAGACTATCATTTGATGATTGTAATGGGATACTATGTAAATGATTTGTAATACTACATTGATCATATCAATAAAGGCAAGTTTCCAATCTATATGTTTGTGTTTTATATTGTGAGATGACCATAAAACTTATAGATGTCTATAGAATAGTATACTCAATGACATATGTCTTCGGGTTGATGACCTGAACAATGAGATCATATGTATGCTAAGAGTATGTATTCTTGTTTTGACCCTAATCGATTGTTATTGTGGAAATATCCATAGACATCAATAACACATAATATTAGAATGTATGTTGGTTGATGGAAGAATCTCATTATCCATGATATGGAGATATCAAACAAATACATAGATACTTGTTAGAGAACAGTGTATCAGATAGACTCATCTTGAGATTGACACATGGATGCCATGATTGGTAGTTAGAGTCACATCTCATAATGATGGTGGTGATTGTGGTTCTTAGACCTGAAGTCACTACATTTATCACATGTCATTCGGTGTACTTTGACATCATCCACAGTGGTATTGAATAAAGATTGCCATAAAGATGGTGCTTGGGTGCACTGTGACACATGGGGATGACTGTGAGTAATGTAGATGGAATTTGTCCTTCCTACGGGAGTTTGATATTCCGGCCACTTGATAAGCGAGACTGAGAAATGCATGACAATGCTGATGTGAGTCAATATGTGATATTGAGATTACATATATCTCAGACAGTCTGCTCTAGTTCAAAGAACATGGATTGAACGTTGAAGAGGATAACAATTCCATGACTCAAGTTCAATCCGAATATCAGTGACAAAGGAACTATACAATCACTGTAACACCAGTCATGAATGATAGGTTAAGTTGTTCTCCAACTTCTCGAATTACTTGGGTGGCAATGAAGTCTTTCTAGATACCAATCATTATTTGTGAAATCATAATATGATTATGGATATCACTACCAACATAATTTGGAGCCTACCGGGTCACACACATAGGATGTGTTGGAATAGGAGTATAATTGTGGATTCGATTGGAATTGTTTCGAATCACATTGATTAGTAAAATGTTTATATAATCGATTAGAATAATATTGGAGTGACTGGCTCTAAGTGAAAGTGGGAGTCTATTGGTATATATGCCCATAGAGCCATCTCAAGTGATTGCATGGAGTCAGATATTAATTAATCAATTAATGTGATTATTTGGTTAATTAATGAATTCTAGAATATTCTAATTAATCCATGGGCATTTTAATTAACGTAATGTTTCTGTTTACCGATGGGTTTAGGAAACCCTACTTTCCTTCATCTCCTATTTAAAGGAGGATTGACTGCCGATATATTTATAAGATATCGAGAGAGGCTTTTCAGTTTATGCTCACGTACGTAAACCTTTCCGTCACCGTCCTTAGGAGCGAAAGGAGAGCAACACGCCGCTAGCACGCTGCCGCACAGACACGACTCCTTCCCGTCGGCTTAGGAAGCGCGACGTGGAGTTCCAGTCCATCCGCGTGGATGAAGTAGAGATGCAGATGCTGAGACGCCTGCATTCAGAGGACATCAACGACCATCCGTGCACATTACGAGCAGCGTACATCATCGCATGAAAGGAGCGCCGCCGGATTTTCCTACGAAAATGAATGGGAGAGAAGTTCCGTCTGTGTAGACCAGTGTCATTGCATACCGTCGTGCAGTAGGACATCACCGGACTTGCTCCACGATAAGGTATATCCTGCAAACACTCCTTCCAAATACGTTGTTGTCGACGAGATCCCGTTTCGGGTTGTGTGGATTTTTTTGCTTCCACCGCACATGTTTTCTCCCCAAATTCCAACAATTATAATGTATATCTCCTTCCTTAATAATCAATATATAATTTGATTAATACAACAATTCCAAGCCAATATAAATTATTTTATGCTATAATTGTAGATTTCTCTTGAAACCCATTGGAGATCCATAGCTTGGAAAACTTGATATTTCTTATAATTGTTCAATGGAAGAAGATTTTTATAACTATTCTTAGGGGCTTGTCCCTTTTTGAACCCATGAATGAGAACTAGATTAGAGTATCTAAAATTGATTTCTTACCTTTTCTTACTACCTTAAAACACCTCCAACACTTTGAAATTCTAGAAATAAAGGAACACTAATCAAACATCAAAAGAAGGATCTAGGAAACTAAATTTTTCTAGAATTACACTTCCCTAACTCTACATAGAGATAGGGGATATCCCCCACTAATAATTATTGGAACTCAACGCAAGAAATGGTTTTGTTCTTTGTAGGAGAGAACATATAGTTTCTTAATAATAATCATTTACACATTCCATCTAGTTTTGAAAATCTTATTCCCAAGCTTGAAAGTTGAACATATTTATATAGAAAGATATACATCTTTTTATATTTTCCTAAGTTCAAATACATGTTGCATATTAAAATTAAAATTCTTGTATATAGGGAATATTTATTTTCAAATTGACGAAGCTTTTATGAGTCCACATCATAACCCTTTCCTTTTACCATTCATGCTTGAAATATGTTACCGTAGGGGAAATGCATGAAAATGCCCCCTAAAGCAAAATAGTATCATTCGGGATAAGACTATAAAAGAAGATCAAGATCTAAGTGAATAAGGTGAAGTTCCCTTTGTGTCTAGTTTTACATTTTCCTATTCATTTGTAGTCCCGATATGACTTCCTTTTATAATCTTTGTGATGCTAAATAGTTGGAATAAATATCTGATTATTTATATGTCATTAATAAAATTAATCACATGAAATGGTATCAAAGCTACCAAAATTTTTCATCAACCATGTTCATAAACCCCTTTGGACCCTAAAATCTTCGAGTGACAAATAGTGTTTCTTGTAAGCATATTATCAAAGACGACTTTGTGAAGTTCACAAAGGAATTCTCACAAACAAATAAGAAAGAATGTATTCACCTAAATGACTAGAATTCATGGGGATCCCATGCCCATAATTCTACTACCCTATGTTGATAGGATTTCACCACTTTAAAAGGTCCACTCCACTTAGATTTGAACTTCCTGGGGTGAAACTTGAACCTAGAGTTAAAGATCAAAACATTTTCCATGGGTGAAACTCCCAATGTAAAACGTGTCTATCATGAATTCTCTTCATTCATCTAGCTCATTAAAATATAGTTTTGACTTAGCTCTTTCTTGTATTATATCAAAGTTGAATTTCTTAATTGTCGACATGGCCCTATGCTCAAGTTCTATTGGTAGATGACTTGCCCTTCCATACATCAATCTATACATAGTGGTTCCTATGGGTGTTTTGAAGGTTGCCCGATATGCCCAACGAACATCATTCAGTTGTATGATCCAATTGGTATGAGAGGTGGAAATTGTTCTGTATAAAATTTGTGTGATCTCCCTATGAAATACCTATACTATCCCTTGAGTCTAATGATTGCATGGGGAAACTACCTTGTGATCCACTCCATATTTACTCAAGAGTCCAACAAATCCGCGTTACAAGAAATGTGAACTTTCATCACTAATAATAAGTCTTGGAACTTCATTATAAAATGTGGTCTTCTACAAACGTACAACAACTTTGGCATCAAATGTGTGGATGACAATTGCCTCCACCCACTAAGATATATAATCCAAAACAAGCAATGTGTAGAGATTGAAACTTAAGGAAACAAAAGGACACATGAGGTCTATGCCCCATACATCAAACATCTCAACCTTAAGAATAGCAATGATGGGAATATCCTTCCTCCTAGATATATTGCATATGTGCTTACATGCATCAAAATGACAAACATAGTGTTGGAAATTGTGTAGGCGACAAGCACAATGGAAGTAACACACCTAAACTCCATCCCCATGAGAACATCTCATAACCAACAATATATGAGGATGAGGGATGTGGGGTATACCTCATGAGGAAGTTGATATAGAGACCTTGCATTTAAGATATGCAAAATAAATAGAATATGTCAGTGACATACTTATAATGCATTCACAAAAGCATCTACATATCGATATTTTCCACGTGGATGATGTAAACTTCACTTTACACTCCTAGAGTCGACAGGGAAGGAGTAGCCATTCTGTTGGCAATGTAGTAGAATTACACAATCTCTCCTTCTATCTTTCCTTGTGCTTAATGATGACCAAGGTTCACGCGTAAAAATGCGTATCCAAAACCCTAGACATTATTCCCTTTATATAAGATAGGAAAGGAAGAAAAAAATCTAATAAACACTGGGAAACAAAAAGGAAATTAGCTACTTTTTGTGGCACACTCATAGACAACCATTTGTATGACTGTCCAGTCCTTTAGGTGTCTGTCTATAATAGGACATACTGGAATAAGTTAGTCGACTTACTGATCTAGTCTAGTTGGAAGACTGGACTGTCAAATCGATCGAGATCTTGTCTAGTCAGCTGACTAGATTATCTAATCAGACGATTGAGATGATTTCAGCTCAGTCAACCGACCAAACATTCTAGTCAATTGCTTGATGTGTTCACTTGGGAGATTGAAGTTTCCAATCAGTTGACTTGTCTTATAGCCAATCCATTAATGATCTAATTTATTACCTAAAGCTTTTAGTAACCAATTTATCATGTATCCATGATTAAACTCCTTTTATGTGTGCATCCAATGCAAAGAACCTATCTCCTCCACATTACATTTGTAGTGACGTCTATAATGATATTATGAATTCACAAATAATGATTGGTATATAGAAATACTTGATTACCACTCAAGTAAATATAAAAGTTGGAGAACAATTTCAACCTAGTATTGTGGCTGTTATAACCTCGATTTTTCCAAAATATGTAATGACATTATAAATGTTCTTTTTAAAGATAAATGAAATCCATAGTTGATGTGATGAATTGTTTGAATGGATTTTGTGTTTGATAGCTTGTATGTGTTCTTATTGGGCTTTTGTGGCCATTGAGCCCAATTAAAGGATTAAAAGAAAAACAAAAAGAAATGAAAAAGGAATTTCATTTAATAAAGGAATATATGAGGAAAATAAAAAGAAATGATTTTAAGGCTAAAAGATATTTTCCCAAATAAGATTTCGAGTTAAAAGGGTTCCTTGAGGTTCAAGGAACTCAGGATAATTAGATAATGGCAAAAGAAATAAGGAATATGTGGAAAATACAATTAAATAAGGGATAACTTGAAACTGACGTAAAGGGCTCGTTTCCTTTGGATAATGACTCCAATTTTTGTACAAGGAAAGATAAAGGTATAAACGAGTTTTCCTCAAAATTTGAGATAAAACGGAGTTAAGGATTAAGAGTTATTAAATTTTCAAGTTATCATCAAAATAGACTTTTCCTTGAATAATTAGGAATTGATTTTCCTTTTTGGTTTAAACGCGGACAACGCTGACCGTTGGATTTTAATCCAACGGATCGCGGTCATCGTCTAGAGTCCCAACAGGACTCGGACAGTAGCGCGATACAGGGGTTTTTCCCCTCGATTTTCCAATCGATACAGTGCATGTGCACTCGTGTTTCGTGACCCGTTGAGTTCGGGAGACCCGGGCGAAGGATCTAGATCTAGGTTTTGATGGATTTCGTGGCGTGTACTCAAAATGCCCAATCAGGCTGAGGACTGGGATGGTGGCAGGGTTGGGAAACCCTAGAAAGGCCCTCGCACCCTATAAATAGGGGTCCTCCTAGTCCAGTGCACCTTCACGAACTTAGGCGGTGTGTTCCCAGAACCCAACTCCCTCTCCTGCTCCTGATTGACTTAGCTCCGGCGAGGGATTGACGCGGCACCGCCGTGTCCTGGAGTGAAGAAGACGAACAACAGTCTTCGTCCGATTGTGATCTAACGGCCGGGCCAATCGAGGCGGGAGCCCTTGATCCTAATTCCACCGTGGACCCGGGGAGATCCGACGATCCAGGCTTCGAGGCGCGCGAGTCAGGGGCCGAGTGGAGGTGCTTTGTGCGGACCGCTGGATCAGGAGACCACTATGGACCGTGGCACATCCGACGGTCCAAATAATTGGTAATTTCGCCTCTCTCCTAGAAATTCAGGAAAAAAGATTTATCTTGCGAAATTAATAGAAATTGCTAGGATTATCTAATGAGAAAACTTTATATATGAAAATTGTATAGAAAAATACAAGGAATCTGTTAAAAATGATAGTATAACCTGATTCCAGTTCGTTTTGCAAAAGTACCTTAAATTGTTAATAAAGTGTATTAAGAATTGATGAGAAACCCTAATTGCATGATTAAAGTGTATTTTGGTAAATCAATAGATAAAATTGATAAGTTTAACTTTGTTAATGATAAAGGTGATATGATTATCAGTTTGAATGCAAAAGTGTGAGATTTAGAGTTATAATGCCTAAAAGGAAGTTAATTTACATGGAAACCCTAATTTGGGATAAAAGGAGATAAAAAGCATGTTTTTGTGGAATAAGATAATTAGATGCTTAATAAAGGAATTTACTGATAAATTAGGGGTTTTATGTAGTTTAATAAATTAAGGATGATAATAAGGAAAGAAGAAGTGAAAACCCTAATTTCTAAAGGAACCCTAAAATAGGAACTGAAACCCTAAGTAATATGATGAAAATTGGATAAATATTAATAAAAGGAAAATTGTCCTTTTATTTCAGGATTTGCTTGTTGATTGGATTTCTCTACATAGTAATTCTATCTTGAAATATGCAATCAAAGGTATGTGGTTACTTATGGTTAACTGCTTATGTTTCCCGAAGGTTTCTCGGACGTTTGATCGCATTGAATGCAACAGAACAGTTTGGATGTTTATTTATTTTATGCAATTATAAAGTGGCTATGATTATCACCATAAGTATACATATATAACTGGCTAGATCCGGGTCCACCTCTGCTACTTTGAAAGGGCTAAAAAGGGGGTAATCCTAGAGCAAGGTCTAGGTTACCGTGAGTTAGAAACTGGGCTACCTACGTGTAGCACCATGAGACTCTTTAGCGTACCCCGAGTTAAGGAGTGGTCTACCTACGAGTAGTTCCATGTGACTCAACCCTAGAAACTGGTTCACTTATAGGTGGATCATGAGGGGTTTAATGGGGACAATACAGAGGATAGGGTACCCTTGGATCGCGGAGTTATATCTAAAACGTAATCTTGATTTTTAAATGATTAATTGAATGATTATGTTGTTAGCATAGTTGAACATTATTGCTTCCTCCACATACCAGCTTCGGCTGATCGTCATTTTGTTTGTTGGCGATTTAGGTACAAATCTCAAAAGAACAAACAGTAAAGCGACACCTTGTGAATTCAAGAAATAAAGAACAAGGAGGAATTAGTTAGAATAGATAAGTGGAGGTTAGAAGTTAATTTATTCCCAACTTTTCAAAGGTATGCAAAGAAAAATTTTATTACCATTTTTCAGTATAGTCTGTTAGAATTTAATAATTGTTTATGGTTATATGTTGAACCTCTGATCCAGAATTAATGGGTGCGACTTCAACCCCTTGGTCTCCCTTAATTGGGGGTTACTGAGAGGTGAGGTCGTAACATTTGGTATCAGAGCCTAGGTTCTTCATGTAACCATTAGTAATTATTAAATTTTACAAACTCCATAGAACCCAAGGGAGTTATTAGAGGAGTATCCGAAAGACGGAGGTGTCTAGAAAGGGATCACGACCGGGGGCTGGCAAGATTTTCCTCCGCACCGCTAGTCAGAATATGAGGACTCCCGGACCCGTGTGACCGCCTGGCCAAAGTCTTAGGGTATGAATCAAAATAAGATACCTTTAGGACTCTCTCATCTTATTCATCCCTTCTCATCACATATTCTATTAAGGCTTTAAGAGTAGGATTCTCTCTCACCTCCACACTCATGTGGTATGGGCAATTAAGTTAAGGGTTTAAGAGTCCTCCAACAAATTAATAAAAGATATGTAATGAGATATCACTGAACATAAGTATAACTAGTTTAAATGATAAACTAAAGGTTTGTTTGTTATGCTTATGTAGATGGAACGAACCAAGACTGTTGCTATCCCGGAGGGCTCTGGGAATCCGGCTAGGAGTGCTTGGCCTCCCCGTAAAGGAAAGGAGTCTTCTGGAAAGAGGAATAGGAACCATGAGGATGGATCCTCTAAGAAGAGGAAGAGGCCTGAAGAAGTCACTCAAGAGGTCCCTAACCCTGACCCGGTACCATTTAGTAACCTGAACCAAGAAGAAGATCAAGGATATGAAGAGCAACACATGTATGAGGAAGAAGCCAAGATGGATGAGGACCCAGTCGATGATTCAGAACCCACCATGATGATCCCTACCCCTGATACCTTGTGGTTAGAGCAACAGAGGAAGTTGACAGAAGCTATTAATGCTTTGGCCCTTCGAGACATAGTTAGAGCTGAGAATGGTGAACCACACCCTGTTCGTCCACGTGTGGGAGCCACCATCCTAGATTTTGTCAAGCTGAACATAGAAAAGTTATGGGGAGAAGATAAGACTGAGGTGGTTGATAAAGCAGAAGCCTGGATACTTGCAATAGAGAATGGTTTCCGCATGCTTGAAGTACAGCCGAACAAGAAGGTTCTCTTTGCTTCTCACCTTCTGGAAGGAGCAGCTAAGATATGGTGGGAGACTCACATCACAGGTTGAGATCTGACTGAGGAACCAATGGCATGGGCTGATTTCAAAACCATCTCCACTTCCAGATTCGTCTCGGTTGCAGCTAAGAAAGAGAAGGAAAGGGAATTCACTAACATGACTCAAGGAAATTCCTCTGTGGCAGACTTTGGGCACAAGTTTCGGATCCTAGAACGCTTTGGGTACAAGATGGATGAGGAAAGGAGGGTGGATCACTTCATAGAGTGTCTTCACCCTACCATCAGGCCTCATGTGATGGCAAGCAAACCTAAAACCTTCACAGAAGCTTACAACACTGCCTTAGACATGGAGAGAACCGTGATGCCTGCACAGCTTCCACCCAAGGGTTTTTTGGGTTTCACTGAAGGAGTCCAAGGTCAGAGAAACCACCAAAAGAAGGGTAAAGGATGCTCTCAAGACAAAGGGAAACATGGAGGAAGGCATGGAAGACCCCGCCAAGAGAACAACTGACCTCCTTGCCGCATTTGTGGAAAAGGGCATGCTGGTGAGTGCCGCTACAAGAAGAGGACGTGTTATCGGTGCCATCAAGAGGGACATATGCAAGCTGCTTGTCCTCTACCAGAGCCAAAATGACCAGGTCCAGTAGCAGCCCCACCAGTAGCAGCCCCACTGGTAGATGTGGCCCCACCTGCTGGAGAAAGAAGACAAGATCGAGTGTTCGCTATTGACAACGAAGAAGCTCAAGCTAATGCAAAATCGGTTGATTGAGGGTAATAACCCTTGGAGTTTTTATTTATGATTTGAAAGTTAAGCATGTAATAGTCTAATGTATGGTGAACAATAATGTAGGCATGCTTGAAGTCTTGGGACATAATGTAAAAACATTATTTGCTTATGGATCTACTAATACTTTCATTTCGAGGAATCTTGCAACTATGCTTTGTTTGGATATCAAGGATTTAGGATATGTCTTAGATGTTACAACCCCAAGTGGTCGAAATATTACCTCTCTTTTGAAAACTCCGGTGATACCTGTGAAATATCGAGATCATGAGTTTCCTACAGACTTTATCCTTCTTGACATGAATGATTTTGATGTGATCATCAGAATGGATTGGCTTTATACTTACAGGGCCCAAATCGACTGTAGGGAAAAGAAAGTGATCATTAGGGAACCAGGTCACCCACCTTTTGTCATTAGAGGTAGGAAAGATGCCACCACCAGTTTGTATGTGTCATCCCTGAAGGCAGAAAGAATGATGAGTAACGGTTGTCAAGCTTTCCTAGCAGTTGTTACCGAGCCCGAACCTAAGGTGCAACCCTTAGAGGAAATAGAGGTAGTCAAGAGCTATGCAGATGTTTTTCCGGATGATCTACCCGGGATTCCTCCCGAGAGAGAGGTGGATTTTTCCATAGAGCTAGCTCCAGGAACAAGCCCTATTTCACGTGCACCTTATAAAATGGCCCCTGCAGAGTTGCTCGAGTTGAAGAAACAATTGCAGGAATTGCTAGACAAGGGTTTTATCCATCCTAGCACATCGCCATGGGGAGCTCCAGTCCTTTTTGTAAAGAAAAAGGATGGCTCGCTCCGTATGTGTATAGACTATCAGATGATCAACCAAGCTACCATTAAGAACAAATACCCTTTACCCCGAATAGATGACCTGTTTGACCAGTTGAAGTCTGCTCGAGTCTTTCCCAAAATTGACTTAAGATCGGGTTACCACCAGTTGAGAGTGAAGAGTGAGGACATTCCAAAAACAGCTTTTCAAACACGATATGGCCATTATGAGTTTGTGGTTATGCCTTTTGGGTTGTCCAATGCACCCAGTGTGTTCATGAACCTTATGAACAGTGTGTTCCAACCCTTCCTTGACTCGTTTGTCATAGTGTTCATAGATGACATTTTGGTATACTCCAATGACTTAGAGCAACACCGAGACCACCTAAGTAAAGTCCTTGATATCCTAAGAAAGCAGAAGTTCTATGGGAAATTCTCAAAATGTGAGTTTTGGATAGGCCGAGTCATGTTCCTTGGACATATCATCTCAGGAGGAACGATCACCGTGGATCCAACCAAGGTGTCAGCAGTTCGAGACTGGCCTACACCGAAGAACCCCTCCGAGATTCGAAGCTTCTTGGGGTTAGCAGGATACTATCGGCGTTTCATTTCGGATTTCTCAAAGACAGCCTTGCCCTTGACCATGTTGACTCGTAAGGATGTGAAGTTTGTGTGGTCCGATGTTTGTGAGGCTCGTTTTCAAGAACTGAAAGAAAAGTTGACCACTGCACCAGTTTTAACTCTACCATCAGGCAATGATGGTTTCATGATCTTCACCGATGCATCCAAAATGGGTCTTGGCTGTGTTTTGGAGCAGAATCGACATGTGGTTGCTTATGCTTCCCGGCAACTCAAGCCTAATGAGGTGAATTACCCGACACATGACTTAGAGTTGGCTGCTATCATTCATGCCTTGAAGATTTGGCGACATTACCTGTATGGTGCTACTTTTGAGATCTTCACTGACCATAAGAGCTTAAAGTACCTTCTGACACAGAAAGCCTTAAACCTACGACAACGAAGATGGATGGAATACATGAAGGAATATGAGTTTACCATTTCCTATCATCCAGGGAAGGCAAATGTTGTGGCAGATGCGTTGAGTCAGAAACAGCTCAGGTGTGCAGCTGTTCTGTCCAGTCAGTGGATTAGCTTGGAAGAGCTGGTGAAATGGTCTCCTCAACCGTTAGGTGAATGAGTTCGATTGGCCAACATTTAGACACAGTCTGATTTGTTAAGTGAAATTGTGGCAGCACAGTTGGTCATTAGTGAACTTGACAAGATGAGAGGCTTGATGAAGAAGTCTCAGACCTGCCTTTCTTTGGGAGTAGATGGAGGAATCAGATTTGAGAATCGTATATGGATTCTTGAAGACTCACCGCTGAAAGAACATATCTTAAAAGAAGCTCATGGTTCTAAGTACACAGTACACCCAGAGACTACTAAGATGTTTAAGGACATGCAGAGGTTTTTCTGGTGGCCAGGAATGAAGAGAGACATTGCAGCTTATGTGGCCAGTTGTCTTATGTGCCAGATGGTGAAGGCTGAACATCAATGACCTGGTAGACTTTTACAATCTATAGAGATTCCAGAATGGAAATGGGATCAGATCACCATGGATTTTGTGGTGGGTTTACCCCAGACCAAGAGAGGTCATGATGCAATATGGGTTGTGGTGGATCACCTTACCAAGTCAACACACTTCCTTGCATTGAAAACCACTGCCAAAGTGTCAGACTTAGCTGAGTTGTATATTCGAGAAATAGTGCGTTTGCACGGCGTGCCCAGTTCCATCATATCTGATAGAGATCTGAAGTTTACTTCCAAACTGTGGAAGCAGGTTCAAGAGGAACTTGGTACAAGGTTAAAGTTCAGTACCGCTTATCACCCCCAGACAAATGGACAGTCAGAAAGGACAATCCAGACTTTAAAGGATATTTTGAGAGCTTGTGTGCTCGATTGGGGTGGATCATGGGAGCAGTACTTACCTCTAGCAGAGTTTGCATACAACAATAGTTACCAAGCCAGTATCGGGATGCCTCCATATGAAGCTCTATACGGGAGACCGTGTCGGTCACCACTTCACTGGGATGATGTTGGTGAGAGGACCTTTTTGAGGTCAGATGAACTGCAAGTGTATGCTGATAAAATCGCTTTGATCAGGCAAAGGATAAAGAGAGCCCAAGATCGACAGAAGTCGTATGCTGATGCGAAGAGGACTGATGTGCATTTCATTGTGGGAGAGCATGTTTTTCTGAAAATCCGACCGCTCTGAGCTATAGCTAAAAATAGAGGAAAGTTGAGTCCCCGATATGTGGGTCCGTTTGAGGTATTAGAACGGATTGGTGAGGTGGCTTATCGTTTGGCGTTACCCCCTCAATATAGTATGATGCATGATGTATTTCACGTGTCCAATCTGAAGCGATATGTGCAAGACCCGAGCCATGTGTTGAGCATTGAACCTATTGAGCTTCAAGGAAAGCTGTCTTATCTTGAGTTACCTTTGCATATTATAGATACCAAGGTAAAAGAGCTCAAGAATAAGAATATAGAGATGGTAAAGGTTCTTTGGAAACACCATGGAGAGGATGAGGCCACATGGGAGCTGAAGACAGACATGGAAAAAGCATATCCTGATTTGTTTGCTTGATTGATGAATTTTGAGGGCTAAATTCCTATAAAGAGGGGAGGATGTTATAACCTCGATTTTTCCAAAATATGTAATGAAATTATAAATGTTCTTTTTGAAGATAAATGAAATCCGTAGTTGATGTGATGAATTGTTTGAATGGATTGAATGGATTTTGTGTTTGATAGCTTGTATGTGTTCTTATTGGGCCTTTGTGGCCATTGAGCCCAATTAAAGGATTAAAAGAAAAACAAAAAGAAATGAAAAGTTCATTTAATAAAGGAATATATGAGGAAAATAAAAAGAAATGATTTTAAGGCTAAAATATATTTTCCCAAATAAGATTTCGAGTTAAAAGGGTTCCTTGGGGTTCAAGGAACTCAGGATAATTAGATAATGGCAAAAGAAATAAGGAATATGTGGAAAATACAATTAAATAAGGGATAACTTGAAACTGAAGTAAAGGGATCGTTTCCTTTGGATAATGACTCCAATTTTTGTACAAGGAAAGATAAAGGTATAAACAAGTTTTCCTCAAAATTTGAGATAAAATAGAGTTAAGGATTAAGAGTTATTAAATTTTCAAGTTATCATCAAAATAGGCTTTTCCTTGAATAATTAGGAATTGATTTTCCTTTTTAGGGTTTAAACGCGGACAACGCTGACCGTTGGATTTTAATCCAACGGATCACGGTCATCATCTAGAGTCCCAACAGGACTCAGACAGTAGCGCGATACATGGGTTTTTCCCCTCGATTTTCCAATCGATACAGTGCATGTGCACTCATGTTTCGTGTCTCGTTGAGTTCGGGAGACCCGGGCGAAGGATCTAGATCTAGGTTTTGATGGATTTCATGGTGTGTACTCAAAATGCCCAATCGGGATGAGGACTGGGATGGCGGCAGGGTTGGGAAACCCTAGAAAGGCCCTCGCACCCTATAAATAGGGGTCCTCCTAGTCCAGTGCACCTTCGCGAACTTAGGCAGTGTGTTCCCAGAACCCAACTCCCTCTCCTGCTCCTGATTGACTTAGATCCGGTGAGGGATTGATGCGGCACCGCTGTGTCCTGGAGTGAAGAAGACGAACATCAGTCTTCATCCGATTGTGATCTAACGACCGGGCCAATCGAGGCGGGAGCCCTTGATCCTGATTCCACCGTGGACCCAGGGAGATCCGATGATCCAGGCTTCGAGGCGCGTGAGTCAGGGGCCGAGTGGAGGCGCTTTGCGAGGACTGCTGGATCAGGAGACCACCATGGACCGCGGCACATCCGACGGTCCAAATAATTGGTAATTTCGCCTCTCTGCTAGAAATTCAGGAAAAATGATTTATCTTGTGAAATTAATAGAAATTGCTAGGATTATCTAATGAGAAAACTTTATATATGAAAATTGTATAGAAAAATACAAGGAATCTGTTAAAAATGATAGTATAACATGATTCCAGTTCGTTTTGCAAAAGTACCTTAAATTGTTAATAAAGTGTATTAAGAATTGATGAGAAACCCTAATTGCATGATTAAAGTGTATTTTGGTAAATCAATAGATCAAATTGATAAGTTTAACTTTGTTAATGATAAAGGTGATATGATTATCAGTTTGAATGCAAAAGTGTGAGATTTAGAGTTATAATGCCTAAAAGGAAGTTAATTTACATGGAAACCCTAATTTGGGATAAAGGAGATAAAAAGCATGTTTTTGTGGAATAAGATAATTAGATGCTTAATAAAGGAATTTTACTGAGAAATTAGGGGTTTTATGTAGTTTAATAAATTAAGGATGATAATAAGGAAAGAAGAAGTGAAAACCCTAATTTCTAAAGGAACCCTAAAATAGGAACTGAAACCCTAAGTAATACGATGAAAATTGGATAAATATTAATAAAAGGAAAATTGTCCTTTTATTTCAGGATTTGCTTGTTGATTGGATTTCTCTACATAGTAATTCTATCTTGAAATCAGCAATCAAAGGTATGTGGTTACTTATGTTTAACCACTTATGTTTCTCGATGGTTTCTCAGACGTTTGATCGCATTGAATGCAACTGAACAGTTTGGATGTTTATTTATTTTATGCAATTATAAAGTGGCTATGATTATCACCATAAGTATACATATATAACTGGCTAGATCCGGGTCCACCTCTGCTACTTTGAAAGGGCTAAAAAGGGGGTAATCCTAGAGCAAGGTCTAGGTTACCGTAAGTTAGAAAGTGGGCTACCTACGTGTAGCACCATGAGACTCTTTAGCGTACCCCGAGTTAAGGAGTGGTCTACCTACGAGTAGTTCCATGTGACTCAACCCTAGAAACTGGTTCACTTATAGGTGGATCATGAGGGGTTTAATGGGGACAATACAGAGGATAGGTTACCCTTAGATCGCAGAGTTATATCTAAAATGTAATCTTGATTTTTAAATGATTAATTGAATGATTATGTTGTTAGCATAGTTGAACATTATTGCTTCCTCCACATACCAGCTTCGGCTAATCGTCGTTTTGTTTGTCGGCGATTTAGGTACACATCTCAAAAGAATAAACAGTAAAGCGACACCTTGTGAATTCAAGAAATAAAGAACAAGGAGGAATTAGTTAGAATAGATCAGTGGAGGTTAGAAGTTAATTTATTCCCAACTTTTCAAAGGTATGCAAAGAAAAATTTTATTACCATTTTTCAGTATAGTCTATTAGAATTTAATAATTGTTTATGGCTATATGTTAAACCTTTGATCCAGAATTAATGGGTGCGCTTCAACCCCTTGGTCTCCCTTAATTGGGGGTTACTGAGAGGTGAGGTCATAACATTTGGTATCAGAGCCTAGGTTCTTCATGTAACCATTAGTAATTATTAAATTTTACAAACTCCATAGAACCCAAGGGAGTTATTAGAGGAGTATCCGAAAGACGGAGGTGTCTAGAAAGGGATCACGACCGGGGGCTGGCAAGATTTTACTCCGCACCGCTAGTCGGAATACGAGGACTCCCGGACCCGTGTGACCTCCTGGCCAAAGTCTTAGGGTATGAATCAAAATAAGATACCTTTAGGACTCTCTCATCTTATTCATCCCTTCTCATCACATATTCTATTAAGGCTTTAAGAGTAGGATTCTCTCTCATCTCCACACTCATGTGGTATGGGCAAATAAGTTAAGGGTTTAAGAGTCCTCCAACAAATTAATAAAAGATATGTAATGAGATATCACTGAACATAAGTATAACTAGTTTAAATGATAAACTAAAGGTTTGTTTGTTATGCTTATGTAGATGGCACGAATCAACATTGTTGCTATCCCGGAGGGCTCTGGGAATCCGGCTAGGAGTGTTTGGCCTCCCCGTAAAGGAAAGGAGTCTTCTGGAAAGAGGAATAGGAACCCTGAGGATGGATCCTCTAAGAAGAGGAAGAGGCATGAAGAAGTCACTCAAGAGGTCCCTAACCCTGACCCGGTACCATTTAGTAACCTGAACCAAGAAGAAGATCAAGGATATGAAGAGCAACACATGTATGAGGAAGAAGCCAAGATGGATGAGGACCCAGTCGATGATTCAGAACCCACCATGATGATCCCTACCCCTGATACCTTGTGGTTAGAGCAACAGAGGAAGTTGACAGAGGCTATTAATGATTTGGCCCTTCGAGACATAGTGAGAGCTGAGAATGGTGAACCACACCCTGTTCGTCCACGTGTGGGAGCCACCATCCTAGATTTTGTCAAGCTGAACATAGAAAAGTTATGGGGAGAAGATAAGACTGAGGTGGTTGATAAAGCAGAAGCCTGGATACTTGCAATAGAGAATGGTTTCCCCATGCTTGAAGTACAGCCGAGCAAGAAGGTTCTCTTTGCTGCTCACCTTCTGGAAGGAGCAGCTAAGATATGGTGGGAGACTCACATCACATGCCGAGATCTGACAGAGGAACCAATGGCATGGGCTGATTTCAAAACCATCTTCACTTCCAGATTCGTCCCGGTTGCAGCTAAGAAAGAAAAGGAAAGGGAATTCACTAACATGACTCAAGGAAATTCCTCTGTGGTAGACTTTGCACGCAAGTTTTGGATCCTAGAACACTTTGGGTACAAGATGGATGAGGAAAGGAGGGTGGATCACTTCATAGAGCGTCTTCACCCTACCATCAGGCCTCATGTGATGGCAAGAAAACCTAAAACCTTCGCAGAAGCTTACAACACTGCCTTAGACATGGAGAGAACCGTGATGCATGCACAGCTTCCACCCAAGGGGTTTTTGGGTTTCACTGAAGGAGTCTAAGGTCAGAGAAACCACCACAAGAAGGGTCAAGGATGCTCTCAAGCCAAAGGGAAACATGGAGGAAGGCATGGAAGACCCCGCCAAGAGAACAACCGACCTCCTTGCCGCATTTGTGGAAAAGGGCATGCTGATGAGTGCCGCTACAAGAAGAGGACGTGTTATCGGTGCCATCAAGAGGGACATATGCAAGCTGCTTGTCCTCTACCAGAGCCAAAAGGACCAGGTCCAGTAGCAGCCCCACCAATAGCAGCCCCACCGGTAGCTGTGGCCCCACCTGCTGGAGAAAGAAGACAAGCTCGAGTGTTCGCTATTGACAACGAAGAAGCTCAAGCTAATGCAAAATCGGTTGATTGAGGGTAATAACCCTTAGAGTTTTTCTTTATGATTTGAAAGTTAAGCATGTAATAGTCTAATGTATGGTGAACAATAATGTAGGCATGCTTGAAGTCTTGGGACATAATGTAAAAGCATTATGTGATTCTGGATCTACTAATACTTTCATTTTGAGGAATCTTGCAACTATGCTTTGTTTGGATATCAAGGATTTAGGATATGTCTTAGATGTTACAACCCCAAGTGGTCGAATCTTTACCTCTCTTTTGAAAACTCCGGTGATACCTGTGAAATATTGAGATCATGAGTTTCCTACAGACTTTATCCTTCTTGACATGAATCATTTTGATGTGATCATCGGAATGGATTGACTTTATACTTACAAGGCCCAAATCGACTGTAGGGAAAAGAAAGTGATCATTAGGGAACCAGGTCACCCACCTTTTGTCATTAGAGGTAGGAAAGATGCCACCACCAGTTTGTATGTGTCATCCCTGAAGGCAGAAAGAATGACGAGTAAAGGTTGTCAAGCTTTCCTAGCAGTTGTTACCGAGCCCGAACCCAAGGTGCAACCCTTAGAGGAAATAGAGGTAGTCAAAAGCTATGCAGATGTTTTTCCGGATGATCTACCCGGGATTCCTCCCGAGAGAGAGGTGGATTTTTCCATAGAGCTAGCTCCAGGAACAAGCCCTATTTCACGTGCACCTTATAGAATGGCCCCTGCAGAGTTGCTCGAGTTGAAGAAACAATTGCAGGAATTGCTAGGCAAGGGTTTTATCCATCGTAGCACATCGCCATGGGGAGCTCCAGTCCTTTTTGTAAAGAAAAAGGATGGCTCGCTTCGTATGTGTATAGACTATCAGATGATCAACCAAGCTACCATTAAGAACAACTACCCTTTACCCCGAATAGATGACCTGTTTGACCAGTTGAAGTCTGCTCGAGTCTTTTCCAAAATTGACTTAAGATCGGGTTACCACCAGTTGAGAGTCAAGAGTGAGGACATTCCAAAAACAGCTTTTCGAACATGATATGGCCATTATGAGTTTGTGGTTATGCCTTTTGGGTTGCCCAATGCACCCAGTGTGTTCATGAACCTTATGAACAGTGTGTTCCAACCCTTCCTTGACTCGTTTGTCATAGTGTTCATAGATGAAATTTTGGTATACTCCAATGACTTAGAGCAACACCGAGACCACCTAAGTAAAGTCCTTGATATCCTGAGAAAGCAGAAGTTCTATGGGAAATTCTCAAAATGTGAGTTTTGGATAGACCGAGTCATGTTCCTTGGACATATCATCTCAGGAGGAACCATCATCGTGGATCCAGCCAAGGTGTCAGTAGTTCGAGACTGGCCTACACCAAAGAACCCCTCTGAGATTCGAAGCTTCTTGCGGTTAGAAGGATACTATCAGTGTTTCATTTCGGATTTCTTAAAGACAACCTTGCCCTTGACCATGTTGACTCGTAAGGATGTGAAGTTTGTGTGGTCCGATGTTTGTGAGGCTTGTTTTCAAGAACTGAAAGAAAAGTTGACCACTGCACCAATTTTAACTCTACCATCAGGCAATGATGGTTTCATGATCTTCACCGATGCATCCAAAATGGGTCTTGGCTGTGTTTTGGAGCAGAATCGACATGTGGTTGCTTATGCTTCCCGGCAACTCAAGACTAATGAGGTGAATTACCCGACACATGACTTAGAGTTGGCTGCTATCATTCATGCCTTGAAGATTTGGTGACATTACCTGTATGGTGCTACTTTTGAGATCTTCACTGACCATAAGAGCTTAAAGTACCTTCTGACACAGAAAGCCTTGAACCTACGACAACAAAGATGGATGGAATACATGAAGGATTATGACTTTACCATTGCCTATCATCCAGGGAAGGCAAATGTTGTGGCAGATGCGTTGAGTCAGAAACAGCTCAGGTGTGCAGCTGTTCTGTCTAGTCAGTGGAAAAGCTTGGAAGAGTTGGTGAAATGGTCTCCTCAACCGTTAGGTGATCGAGTTCGATTGGCCAACATTCAGATACAGTCTGATTTGTTGAGTGAAATTGTGGCAGCACAGTTGGTCAGTAGTGAACTTGACAAGATGAGAGGCTTGATGAAGAAGTCTCAGACTCGCCTTTCTTTGGGAGTAGATGGAGGAATCAGATTTGAGAATCGTATATGGATTCCTAAAGACTCACCGCTGAAAGAACGTATCTTAAAAGAAGCTCATGGTTCTAAGTACACAGTACACCCAGGGACTACTAAGATGTTTAAGGACATGCAGAGGTTTTTTTGGTGGCCAGGAATGAAGAGAGACATTGCAGCTTATGTGGCCAGTTGTCTTACGTTCCAGATGGTGAAGGCTGAACATCAACGACCTGGTGGACTTTTACAGTCTATAGAGATTCCGGAATGGAAATGGGATCAGATCACCATGGATTTTGTGGTGGGTTTACCCCGGACCAAGAGAGGTCATGATGCAATATGGGTTGTGGTGGATCACTTTACCAAGTCAGCACACTTCCTTGCACTGAAAACCACTGCCAAAGTGTCAGACTTAGCTGAGTTGTATATTCGAGAAATAGTGCGTTTCCATGGCGTGCCCAGTTCCATCATATCTGATAGAGATCCGAAGTTTACTTCCAAACTGTGGAAGTAGGTTCAAGAGGAACTTGGTACAAGGTTAAAGTTCAGTACCACTTATCACCCCCAGATAGATGGACAGTCAGAAAGGACAATCCAGACTTTAAAGGATCTTTTGAGAGCTTATGTGCTCGATTGGGGTGGATCATGGGAGCAGTACTTACCTCTAGCAGAGTTTGCATACAACAATAGTTACCAAGCCAGTATCGGGATGCCTCCATATGAAGCTCTATACGGGAGACTGTGCCTGTCACCACTTCACTGGGATGATGTTGGTGAGAGGACCTTGTTGAGGTCAGATGAACTGCAAGTGTATGCTGATAAAGTCGCTTTGATCAGGAACAGGCTAAAGAGAGCCCAAGATCGACATAAGTCATATGCTGATGCGAAGAGGACTGATGTGCATTTCACTGTGGGAGAGCATGTTTTTCTGAAAATCCGACAGCTCCAAGCTATAGCTAAAAATAGAGGAAAGTTGAGTCCCGGATATGTGGGCCCGTTTGAGGTATTAGAACGGATTGGTGAGGTGGCTTATCGTTTGGCGTTACCCCCTCAATATAGTATGATGCATGATGTGTTTCACGTGTCCAATCTGAAGCAATATGTGCAAGACCCGAGCCATGTGTTGAGCATTGAACCTATTGAGCTTCAAGGAAAGCTGTCTTATCCTAAGTTACCTTTGCGTATTATAGATACTAAGGTAAAAGAGCTCAGGAATAAGAATATAGAGATGGTAAATGTTCTTTGGAAACACCATGGAGAGGATGAGGCCACATGGGAGCTGAAGACGGACATGGAAAAAGCATATCCTGATTTGTTTGCTTGATTGATGAATTTTGAGGGCAAAATTCCTATAAGGAGGGGAGGATGTTATAACCTCGATTTTTCCAAAATATGTAAAGAAATTATAAATGTTCTTTTTAAAGATAAATGAAGTCCATATTTGATGTGATGAATTGTTTGAATGGATTGAATGGATTTTGTGTTTGATAGCTTGTATGTTCTTATTGGGCCTTTGTGGCCATTGAGCCCAATGAAAGGATTAAAAGAAAAACAAAAAGAAATGAAAAAGGAATTTCATTTAATAAAGGAATATATGAGGAAAATAAAAAGAAATGATTTTAAGGCTAAAAGATATTTTCCCAAATAAGATTTAGAGTTAAAAGGGTTCCTTGGGGTTCAAGGAACTCAGGATAATTAGATAATGGCAAAAGAAATAAGGAATATGTGGAAAATACAATTAAATAAGGGATAACTTGAAACTGAAGTAAATGGCTCGTTTCCTTTGGATAATGACTCCAATTTTTGTACAAGGAAAGATAAAGTTATAAACGAGTTTTCCTCAAAATTTGAGATAAAACGGAGTTAAGGATTAAGAGTTATTAAATTTTCAAGTTATCATCAAAATAGACTTTTCCTTGAATAATTAGGAATTGATTTTCCTTTTTGGTTTAAACGCGGACAACGCTGACCGTTGGATTTTAATCCAACGGATCACAATCATCGTCTAGAGTCTCAACAGGACTCGGACAGTAGCGCGATACATGGGTTTTTCCCCTCGGTTTTCCAATCGATACAGTGCATGTGCACTCATGTTTCGTGTCCCGTTGAGTTCGGGAGACTCAGGCGAAGGATCTAGATCTAGGTTTTGATGGATTTCGTGGTGTGTACTCAAAATGCCCAATCGGGCTGGGGATTGGGATGGCGGCAGGGTTGGGAAACCCTAGAAAGGCCCTCGCACCCTATAAATAGGGGTCCTCCTAGTCCAGTGCACCTTCGTGAACTTAGGCGGTGTGTTCCCAGAACCCAACTCCCTCTCCTGCTCCTAATTGACTTAGATCCGGAGAGGGATTGATGCGGCACCGCCATGTCCTGGAGTGAAGAAGACGAACAGCAGTCTTCATCCGATTGTGATCTAACGGCCAGGCCAATCGAGGCGGGAGCCCTTGATCCTGATTCCACCGTGGACCCGGGGAGATCCGATGATCCAGGCTTCGAGGCGCGCGAGTCAGGGGCCGAGTGGAGGCGCTTTGCATGGACCGCTGGATCAGGAGACCACCGTGGACCGCGGCACATCCGACGGTCCAAATAATTGGTAATTTCGCCTCTCTGCTAGAAATTCAGGAAAAAGGATTTATCTTGCGAAATTAATAGAAATTGATAGGATTATCTAATGAGAAAACTTTATAAATAAAATCTGTATAGAAAAATACAAGGAATCTGTTAAAAATGATAGTATAACCTGATTCCAGTTCGTTTTGCAAAAGTACCTTAAATTGTTAATAATGTGTATTAAGAATTGATGAGAAACCCTAATTGCATGATTAAAGTGTATTTTGGTAAATCAATAGATCAAATTGATAAGTTTAACTTTGTTAATGATAAAGGTGATATGATTATTAGTTTGAATGCAAAAGTGTGAGGTTTAGTGTAACATCCCTGACCTGGGTTATGAACTAACCCAGGTGTTTTTCTTAATCATGTGATTAAATGCTTGTGGTTATCTGTTGATAATGTAATTAAAGCTCCTGAGGAATATATATTTCCCTTTCTGTCCTTTTAAACAATATTGTAATATTGTTTTGTTAAAAGTGGACTTATGTGAAAATTACCCAATTAAAGGGGTTAACTTGCAAACTGCACATGTTTAGATGTTCCTCTGATGATAATACATCATAAGAATGAATTTGATGAAGTATTATGGATTCTCCAAGCTTGGGCACCAAAAGGAAGCTTGTGGAGCCATCCTTGTGCATTAAACCCTAGTTTTGGTATAAAGTGCAATTTACCCAAAACATGGGGAGCAACATGTAAAATATACCTTCTAGAATATCTTTTATGACTCTTGGCATCAATTAGAGTAAAAATGATAAAGGGGGCGCTTCATTTGAATAAACAAATAAGAAGGATAACCCTTGTAACTAAATAACCAAGTTATAAGCCTAATAACCCTTCTATACATGCAACTTAGTAAAAAATTGGCTTTCTTCACCTTTAGACCTTGGGTTTAAGATGAGCTTTTCTTAAGTATGGAAGGGAGAAACGTGGGTTAGAAGAAGGGAAGGACCTAGATGAGAAATGGAGAAACAAGTTGTCCTTATGTTGGAATTTCACCCAAAGTATATATACACCTTTTCTCACATAGCAAGGATCGTTTCCTTCACTTCCATTCTTATCTCCTTGCTTAGACAGACTTAGGACAGAGATCTGGAGCAGAGGAGGACGGATAAGGAGTTCTAGGTAAGCTTTGGTCATCTTCTTGCTCGGATTCATGGAGGAATTCATGGTGCAAGGTTGGTTTTATGGTCTTCCTTACTTGTTTCCTATTTCTAGCCATCTTTTCCCAACCTTTCCTTGGAGAAACACCCTTGGCCGACCTGTGGAGCTCAAGAAACCATTAAAGGCTTGAAGCTTGGAAGCTTAGAGCTCAAGGAACGACTTTAAGGCGGGTTTTATAACTCTAAACCTTTTGCTTTCTTATGCATATCTTTGTTCTTGCAATTAGTACTTAGTTCTTCTTCTTTCCCACTCTTCCTTGCTTTCTTGCAACTAAAACCACAAAGAACATACCTTGATCTGGAGGTAGAAGAAGATGGGCGTGATTACCAATGTTACTTTATCAAACGGTCTTGTTTTTTCCCCCTTTGACCAAACGGTTTGGGGCAAACGGTTTGCAAAACCGTTTGAAGGGCAAACGGTTTCACAAGGTCGGTTGGAGCAAACGGTCTCAAGACCATTTGAGGGTGTTGACCAAGCATTGACCGTTTGTGATTACTTTTTATAATTATGTATTATAATTACCTACCAAATTTTATAGGTTAACTCCCAAGGAATCATGAGTTAAAGGCTAAACAATTAGGTAATCGAATTGAATTAAGTGCTGATTTTCAACCTGATTAACTTGACCTGTTTGGGAAAACGGTCTCAAGACCGTTTGAGTTAGTTGACCAAGCATTGACCGTTTGGGATTCCTGTTCATAATTATGTTGGTTGATGACCCTACAAATTTGAGGGATTAACTCCCAAGGAATCGTGAGTTGAAGGCTAATCAATTAGGGAAACCTAATTGGATTAAGTGCTGATTATCAATCTGTTTTAATTGAACTTTTTGGGCAAACGGTCTCAAGACCGTTTGAGTGCGTTGACCAAGCATGGACCGTTTGATATTACTGTTCCTAATTATGTTGGTTAATAACTAACCAAATTTGAGGGGTTAATTCTCAAGGAATCATGAGTTGAAGGCTAATCAATTGGGAAAACCCTAATTGCAATTAGTGCTGAAATTCCAACAAGTTAATTTGAGATTTTGGGTTGATTAGCCCAAACGGTCTCAAGACCGTTTGGGGGTCACCCCAAGACCGTTTGGAGGTCTGGGGTCAAGTATAGTTGATCAATTGAAGGTCCAAAGGTACCAATCATATTGCAATTAAGTGCTGAATTGTTGATCAACTCGATAGACCAATCCTTGATGATTGTTCACTAGAATCGAAAGGATGGATGGGCCAAACGGTCTCAAGACCGTTTGGAGGTCTAGGGTTGAGTATGGTTAGGTGTTTAAAGGTCTAAAGGTACCAAGTTGATATACAATGCAATGTTGATTTGGTGATCAATCCAATGATTCAAACCTTAATTGATTGACTTGGATTTTGATGATATGATGGGAAAATGGTCTCAAGACCATTTGGAGGTCATCCAAACGACCTCAAGACCGTTTGGGGTCAGGTCATACCCAATTTGGATGATGTTTCTATGGTTTCAAAGTAACTAGTCTTATATTGATTAGTATTGAAGGATCATCGATTCCAAACCCTAATTCAATTGAATCAAACCCTAATTGATGAATGATTGAGGGTTAATTAAGGGTCAAATCAGTTGAAGGTGGACCTATTAAACTCAATTGAGGTATGAGTATAGGTCCAATTGATGTTTGGTTCCATGAATTCAATGATTGAAGTAATCAACATTGGAAACTCTAATTCAATTGGATACCTTATGTAATGGAGGTCCAATGTGATTAAATCTTTGGGAATTAAGATGATGAATGTTCCATTGATCCAATAATGATTAGTAATTATAATCAATGAAGGTATGAAGGTTGAAACCCTAATAATACCTAAGTGATTAGAACCAATTAAAGGGAGAATTCTTAATTTTTGATAGGATTAATAGCTTGATACACTATGTTAACCATAGTAGCATGTACTTGATTGAAGGGTTGATGTGACCTAATCAAGTTAAAATAATGAAAGATTAGAATACATATATTTATACATATATATAAATATGAATCATGGAATGATATTATGTAGCACGACCGTGTAAGGGAGCACGGCCGTGGTAGCCTTAACTTGCACGACCGTGTAAGGGAGCACGACCGTTGTAGCCTTACTTTGCACGACCGTGCAAGGTGGCACGGCCGTGGTGTCCTATAAAGAAATTGAAAAGTTTTGGTATTGTGTTGACATTGTTATATATGCATGTCCTTATTTGTATAAGTCATACAGGTTGATATTATAAGGTGATCATAGCCAGGTAAGAGTTATGATGTCATATTCCTTGAAAACAATTATAAGCTTTTAGAGTAATGATATGTGAAAAGAATATACATTGCTTCAATCAAGGTCATGTTGTTAGATGACTTGATGCTTATATGTCACTTGGTAACAAGTGTTATGATAATCTGAGGGTTTGAATAACCATGTTCCTGAATCATTTTATGCTTAATGCCTTGAAGGCTTAGATGGTTCAATGGTTGTTCAATCTAAATCCTAATGATACCTAAAGACATTAAGGGGTTAAGTGATTAGTAGATTGACCCATGTTATGATTATTAAAGAAGATTACCAAGTTACCCTTGAAGGGTTCAAATAGATAACAACCCTTGATCAAGCAAACCCTAATGATTATAATGGGTTGACTTATCTATGTTAATCAAAGATGACTTGACCTAATCTAACCTAGAGTGATTTAAACATCATCTAGTAGTAAGAAGAGAGAGAAGGTTCCTAATATGAATGAGAATCAAGTAACATACTTTCAATATGTAAGAATGTACATGATTAGGGTATGATCCATCAAGGTAAGATCATGGAAATCCTAATTATAATGATTAATGAATCTTAACCTAATTTGAGGGCATCGATGATGATAATTTTCATATATAATGATGCTATGAGCTCAATTCACTATGAAGTGAATAGTAAACCCTAATTCTAGGATAATAACATGTAACATGAATAGTAAACCCTAATTTAGGGTGATCTGATAAATGGAGTAATTCAGGGTTATGCCTTTGAGTATGAAACCCTAATTACAAGTTGTAATATGAGAAATCTTTATGCCTCGAGAGCTAAGAGGTTCTATAACCCTATGTTGAAGTAAAAGAATACAAACCCTAACTAATGAAGGATGGGGTATGTTAACCCTAGTCCTGGGTTATGCTTTCAAGTATGAAACCCTGTGAACAAATTACAATATAAGAATTCTTATGCCTTATAAGACAAAGGGATTCAATAACCTTAATTGAGTGGGGTAAACCCTAACTCTACTTATGCTTTTAAGCATGAATCTTCATGATTAAAGTATGAGATGAGGAACCATTATTCCTAATCATAAAGAAAGGGATTGAATAACCCTAATTGATGTAAATAAGGGAACCTAGCCTTAGTGTAAGCATGAAGGTACTATTCCTGAATTAAAAGGTTAATTCTGCTTTATAAATTGCTGATCTGGAAATGAAATGTTTATTGTTGTCAATTGAATTAACTATGCAGGTTCTTATAAAAGGATGATTATATCCAGGTAAAGGTTATGCTATCATATTTATTGGAAGCATGCTATTAGCTTTGTGAATAGTGATATACCATGTTGCCTAGTTAAGTGACATCATATAAGATTGATAGGCTGTGAGAGCCATGAGTAACATCAAGGCCATGCTAATAAGATGACTTATGATGAATTAAGGGTTTGAATACCCTATTCTTGAATCATAGTAATGAAATGGTTAAGAAATGATATCCAATTGATAATTGATGTGAGTTAGACTTGATACATTTAGTATTCTACCTTTATAACTGTTGTTCTAATGATTAATGCTTGGAAACATGCTTGATGCTAAAAGAATGCTAGAATGTACCTAACTAATCAAGTATAATCATATCATGTAGAGCCCTGACCATAGATCCATCATTGTCAGAGACCAAATGATGGTGAAACAGGTTTTCCTAAGGGAACTCCTGGAGCATATACTTTTGAGTATATGGGGGTATATGGACGCGAATATCCTTACGTCCTAGTGTAGGAATTGATGTAGATGTACTTTAATCTTTCAACCCTTCACTATATATTCATACCGGGTGATGTACCACAGATCTCCAGAAGAAATTACTAATACCGCATCGATGAGAGATAAACAAGAAATATTTCGATGACGATGAGAGTTCAGAACTCCACTGTAACTCTATATCAAAGTTTCCAGAATACCCTGGATAGCTACTACAGCAGAGACACAAGATGTCCTGCAAGTAGATCCTCTTACTAACTGAGGAAGATGAGGTCATAAGAATCCGGCTCTTTTGATGACCTATGTATGGGACCGACGCGATTTTTATAAATGGTCGGTTGGAGTATGAGAGGTATACCTCATCTCCGCAGGGCATAATGATGTTTGAAAAATATAATCAGCCGTATAGTATAACTGCTTAGGTTGTACTATGAGAAACAATGATTGATGTTACATTGTTGACTTTAATAGTCTGTTCAAGTTTCTAGAATACATGTTCTACATATGCTTTAATGAAGTGATTGCTTAAGTCAATGTTGTTTTACTTATTACCAAACCTGCTGTTGATATTTTCAGTTACTTTGCTTCTGTTATTCCTTATATGCTATAACAAAGCTTCTGGTGGAGAGTTATAACTCTCGCTGGGACAATTATTCAAATTGTCTCACTCCCGTAGGTTTCTACTTTTTAGGAAGATGCCAAGGACGAAGGAATCCATTTAAGAATGAGCAACAACAGCATCAGGGGCAGCAGTGAATCTCAGGTGGAGATACTGACTGTCTAGTCTTATAGATAGCATGTATTATGTCGTCTCTGTACTCTTAGGTCCTAGGAGTAAGTAGGTCTGAGGATTTTGGCATGATGCCTCGAGATTTTGTATCTTACCTTGTATAGTTAACAAGGTGGGTTTTGTTGTAATGCTCGAGATGTGTTT
This sequence comes from Alisma plantago-aquatica, assembly GCA_963693085.1. Lineage (NCBI taxonomy): Eukaryota > Viridiplantae > Streptophyta > Magnoliopsida > Alismatales > Alismataceae > Alisma > Alisma plantago-aquatica. The sequence goes on along the minus strand of OY856412.1, from coordinate 443,815,849 downwards.
ATTACAGAGATGTATCAATGGATCAGTTTGTAAATGACCTATCATGTTGTTTATGAAAGAGTTTTTATCTTTCAAAGATCTCTTTACAAAAGTTTTAAATTTTTAGTGATTTTGATAATTCCGCTGCTAATCGCTTCCGCATTCGTTAATTTGATTGTCAGTTTGGTGTCGGTCGTTTCAAGTGGTATCAGAGCTCTAGGTTCGCTGAGTCTACAGAGACATAGGGCTTAGGTAGTAGAGTCTGTTCTAAGTGTCCTCCAGTGTATCTGATGGTAACTTCTGCTCACATAGGAGGAGAAGAACTTGAAGATGACTGGATCGTATGAGGAGTTGGCTGTGGAGAGCAACAATACTGCACCAAGAAGAGGTGCAGAGGAGCAAGCAATAGAGGGACAATTACCTAAGATTCCCCTAGCTAACCCAACCATGATAAGGAATTCTTCCTTAGGAATCATTGTTGGGGAATTTAGGGCTACCATGATGTATCTAGGGGATCAAGCACTAGCAATACAACCCAGATTACCAACTCCTAATGATGATGTTTTGGATATCAACAGAATATGTGAACCACAACAACAGGTTGAAGCAATGGTAAATGATGAAGCTTTGAACCTAGAACAAGCCAGTGCTCAACCTCAGTCTGATGAATTAGTATACAGTAATATATAGGTTAGAATACAACCAGAGACCAGGACCTGCTATAGGTGTAGGAAGCCTGGACATATCAGAAATAATTGTCCATAAGAGAAATATAAAGGAAGAATTGAGAAAAGGACTATCCAAACCCAGGAGCAGAGACCTGGTAGTTCCAAAAGGAAGAAGTTTCTGGTGTCACCAACACAACCAGAACCTAGTACACCAAGACAATGGTCATCCAGAAAGGGTAAAGAACCCTTCAGACCATACTGGGCACCTAGAATTTGCTACATATGTAGGCAGGTTGGACATCTGGCAAGAAATTGCCCAGCCAGAAATGTTATGGCAAATAAACCTCTGAGGCAGAATCAACTTGAGACAATGAATAATCCTCGAGTCATGACAGGTTAGACGAAATAAATGTTATTCTTATATGTCTTTTTATGATATCTTGGACAAAACTGAGAAAGTAATTGATTGAACTTTTCTTAATTAATCCTATAAGGAATTATAATGTTGTATAAAATAGATGTTTCATGTTACATGCTTACCTCCATAAAAAGGATGAAGTATTAAAGAGATGTCTGGATAAAATTCAGTAATGTTAGATCTTATACTTGTGATAATAGGAAAAGAGAAGGAAAATGGTAGTATACAAATGCATATTACCTTATCTCAGTATTTATATACCCTGACCAGGTATACAATTGCTGATGATAAAGTAAATATGGAAACTCCTAGATTGTTATCTTTTTGATTGCTCTGATCAAGTAGTCATTCTAAAAACAATCTAATGAGTATCAAGAAATAAAAATATAGGAATAAGGGAGGTCAACCCTATCCAGTAAAGATGTAAGAATAATAATAAAGATCCTCCCCATAATGTGAAAATGTGATGGAATCATAAGATGTTTCATGAATGGTTGAAAATACATGATATAACTAGAGGAATATGATCCCTTATTCTCTTTCTTTCCAGGGACATGGCAATCAAGTGGGTCTTAGGACACTTGATGTGCATAATATAAAGATGTTTATGTGAAGTATACCTAAAAAGGTATCAGTTTATCTTGGACTTTAGTTCCAAGTTGAGGATATATGTAACAAGTAATGTTCCAAGATGAAAGGAAGATAAGATGTAATTTGTTGATAACACATGTAATAGGTAACAAGATAAGAATGTAATAATATATCAAATGATTTATGTTGATTACCTGGAATGGTCAACTATGAAATCAAATTAAACATGTAAAATATTTTGAACATCACTTGTTAGGGGTTTATGTTTTTCATAAACATATCTTCTCCAAGATATCTATCAAATAAGTCCTTGATTGATAAGTAACTTTTCCCTATGATAAGAGAATGTACAACTAATGAGTTACTTAGTGTAAGTAATAAGGAAAGTTAGTATGGTGTTATCAGGTGAGATGACATAATCAAGGTATGAAAGGACTTATATAGTCTCAAAATAGATGACAGAGTATGATTGTGATTTTAAGAAAATGTTGATTTAACTAAGGAACATGAGAGTATATGTCCCATGTGAATCTTCCCATGGAAAAACTTGAGTGGAGAAACTTTGTATTGAACAAAACTCTATGATGTTCCATAATAATGAAATGTCACTTGAAGACATAATGGTATAATGCTTAAATAATATCTACTTTCCCTTTTCTTTCTGGGATTTCGGGGACAAAATCCTTGTTAGGGGTTTATAATTTGTAACATCCCTGACCTGGGTTATGAACTAACCCCAGGTGTTTTTCTTAATCATGTGATTAAATGCTTGTGGTTATCTGTTGATAATGTAATTAAAGCTCCTGAGGAATATATATTTCCCTTTCTGTCCTTTTAAACAATATTGTAATATTGTTTTGTTAAAAGTGGACTTATGTGAAAATTACCCAATTAAAGGGGTTAACTTGCAAACTGAACATGTTTAGATGTTCCTCTGATGATAATACATCATAAGAATGAATTTGATGAAGTATTATGGATTCTCCAAGCTTGGGCACCAAAAGGAAGCTTGTGGAGCCATCCTTGTGTTTTAAACCCTAGTTTTGGTATAAAGTGCAATTTACCCAAAACATGGGGAGAAACATGTAAAATATACCTTCTAGAATATCTTTTATGACTCTTGGCATCAATTAGAGTAAAAATGATAAAGGGGGCGCTTCATTTGAATAAACAAATAAGAAGGATAACCCTTGTAACTAAATAACCAAGTTATAAGCCTAATAACCCTTCTATATGTGAAACTTAGTAAAAAGTTGGCTTTCTTCACCTTTAGAACTTGGGTTTAAGATGAGTTTTTCTTAAGTATGGAAGGGAGAAACGTAGGTTATAAGAAGGGAAGGACCTAGATGAGAAATGGAGAAACAAGTTGTCCTTATGTTGGAATTTCACCCAAAGTATATATACACCTTTTCTCACTTAGCAAGGATCGTTTCCTTCACTTCCCTTCTTATCTCCTTGCTTAGACCGACTTAGGACAGATATCTGGAGCAGAGGAGGACGGATAATGAGTTCTAGGTAAGCTTTGGTCATCTTCTTGCTCGGATTCATGGAGGAATTCATGGTGCAAGGTTGGTTTTATGGTCTTCCTTACTTGTTTCCTCTTTCTAGCCATCGTTTCCCAACCTTTCCTTGGAGAAACACCCTTGGCCGACCTGTGGAGCTCAAGAAACCATTAAAGGCTTGAAGCTTGGAAGCTTGGAGCTCAAGGAACGACCTTAAGGCGGGTTTTATAACTCTAAACCTTTTGCTTTCTTATGCATATCTTTGTTCTTGCAATTAGTACTTAGTTCTTCTTCTTTCCCACTCTTCCTTGCTTTCTTGCAACTAAAACCACGAAGAAAAGACCTTGATCTGGAGGTATAAGAAGATGGGCGTGATTACTAATGTTACTTTATCAAACGGTCTTGTTTTTCCCCCCTTTGACCAAACGGTTTGGGGCAAACGGTTTGCAAAACCGTTTGAAGGGCAAACGGTTTCACAAGGTCGGTTGGAGCAAACGGTCTCAAGACCATTTGAGGGTGTTGACCAAGCATTGACCGTTTGTGATTACTGTTTATAATTATGTATTATAATTACCTACCAAATTTGATAGGTTAACTCCCAAGGAATCATGAGTTAAAGGCTAAACAATTAGGTAATCGAATTGAATTAAGTGCTGATTTTCAACCTGATTAACTTGACCTGTTTGGGAAAACGGTCTCAAGACCGTTTGAGTGAGCTGACCAAGCGTTGACCGTTTGGGATTCCTGTTAATATTTATGTTGGTTGATGACCCTACAAATTTGAGGGATTAACTCCCAAGGAATCGTGAGTTGAAGGCTAATCAATTAGGGAAACCTAATTGGATTAAGTGCTGATTATCAATCTGTTTTCATTGAACGTTTTGGGCAAACGGTCTCAAGACCGTTTGAGTGCGTTGACCAAGCGTGGAAAGTTTGATATTACTGTTCCTAATTATGTTGGTTAATAACTCACCAAATTTGAGGGGTTAATTCTCAAGGAATCATGAGTTGAAGGCTAATCAATTGGGTAAACCCTAATTGAAATTAGTGCTGAAATTCCAACAAGTTAATTTGAGATTTTGGGTTGATTATCCCAAACGGTCTCAAGACCGTTTGGGGGTCACCCCAAGACCTTTTGGAGGTCTGGGGTCAAGTATAGTTGATCAATTGAAGGTCCAAAGGTACCAATCATATTGCAATTAAGTGCTGAATTGTTGATCAACTCGATAGACCAATCCTTGATGATTTTTCACTAGAATCCAAAGGATGGATGGGCCAAACGGTCTCAAGACCGTTTGGTGGTCACCCAAGACCGTTTGGAGGTCTAGGGTTGAGTATGGTTAGGTGTTTAAAGGTCTAAAGGTACAAAGTTGATATACAATGCAATGTTGATTTGGTGATCAATCCAATGATTCAAACCTTAATTGATTGACTTGGATTTTGATGATATGATGGGAAAACGGTCTCAAGACCGTTTTGAGGTCATCCAAATGACCTCAAGACCGTTTGGGGTCAGGTCATACCCAATTTGGATGATGTTTCTATGGTTTCAAAGTAACTAGTCTTATATTGATTAGTATTGAAGGATCATCGATTCCAAACCCTAATTCAATTGAATCAAACCCTAATTGATGAACGATTGAGGGTTAATTAAGGGTCAAATCAGTTGAAGGTGGACCTATTAAAATCAATTGAGGTATGAGTATAGGTCCAATTGATGTTTGGTTCCATGAATTCAATGATTGAAGTAATCAACATTGGAAACTCTAATTCAATTGGATACCTTATGTAATGGAGGTCCAATGTGATTAAATCTTTGGGAATTAAGATGATGAATGTTCTATTGATCCAATAATGAGTAGTAATGATAATCAATTAAGGTATGAAGGTTGAAACCCTAATAATACCTAAGTGATTAGAACCAATTAAAGGGAGAATTCTTAATTGTTTATAGGATTAATAGCTTGATACACTATGTTAACCATAGTAGCATGTACTTGATTGAAGGGTTGATGTGACCTAATCAAGTTAAAAGAATGAAAGATTAGAATACATATATATAAATATGAATCATAGAATGATCTTATGTAGCACGACCGTGTAAGGGAGCACGACCGTGGTAGCCTTAACTTGCACGACCGTGTAAGGGAGCACGGCCGTGGTAGCCTTACTTTGCACGACCGTGCAAGGTGGCACGGCCGTGGTGTCCTATAAAGAAATTGAAAAGTTTTGGTATTGTGTTGACATTGTTATATATGCATGTCCTTATTTGTATAAGTCATACAGGTTGATATTATAAGGTGATCATAGCCAGGTAAGAGTTATGATGTCATATTCCTTGAAAACAATTATAAGCTTTTCGAGTAATGATATGTGAAAAGAATATACATTCCTTCAATCAAGGTCATGTTGTTAGATGACTTGATGCTTATATGTCACTTGTTAACAAGTGTTATGATAATCTGAGGGTTTGAATAACCATGTTCCTGAATCATTTTATGCTTAATGCCTTGAAGGCTTAGATGGTTCAATGGTTGTTTAATCTAAACCCTAATGATACCTAAAGACATTAAGGGGTTAAGTGATTAGTAGATTGACCCATGTTATGATTATTAAAGAAGATTACCAAGGTACCCTTGAAGGGTTCAAATAGATAACAACCCTTGATCAAGCAAACCCTAATGATTATAATGGGTTGACTTATCTATGTTAATCAAAGATGACTTGACCTAATCTAACCTAGAGTGATTTAAACATCATCTAGTAGTAATAAGAGAGATAAGGATCCTAATATGAATGAGAATCAAGTAACATACTTTCAATATGTAAGAATGTACATGATTAGGGTATGATCCATCAAGGTAAGATCATGGAAATCCTAATTATAATGATTAATGAATCTTAACCTAATTTGAGGGCATCAATGATGATAATTTTCATATATAATGATGGTATGAGCTCAATTCACTATGAAGTGAATAGTAAACCCTAATTCTAGGATAATAACATGTAACGTGAATAGTAAACCCTAATTTAGGGTGATCTGATAAATGGAGTAATTCAGGGTTATGCCTTTGAGTATGAAACCCTAATTACAAGTTGTAATATGAGAAATCTTTATGCCTCGAGAGCTAAGAGGTTCTATAACCCTATGTTGAAGTAAAAGAATACAAACCCTAACTAATGAAGGATGGGGTATGATAACCCTAGTCTTGGGTTATGCTTTCAAGTATGAAACCCTGTGAACAAATTACAATATAAGAATTCTTATGCCTTATAAGACAAAGGGATTCAATAACCTTAATTGAGTGGGGTAAACCCTAACTCTACTTATGCTTTTAAGCATGAATCTTCATGATTAAAGTATGAGATGAGGAACCATTATTCCTAATCATAAAGAAAGGGATTGAATAACCCTAATTGATGTAAATAAGGGAACCTAGCCTTAGTGTAAGCATGAAGGTACTATTCCTGAATTGAAAGGTTAATTCTGCTTTATAAATTGCTGATCTGGAAATGAAATGTTTATTGTTGTCAATTGAATTAACTATGCAGGTTCTTATAAAAGGATGATTATATCCAGGTAAAGGTTATGACATCATATTCATTGGAAGCATGCTATTAGCTTTGTGAATAGTGATATACCATGTTGCCTAGTTAAGTGACATCATATAAGATTGATAGGCTGTGAGAGCCATGAGTAACATCAAGGCCATGCTAATAAGATGACTTATGATGAATTAAGGGTTTGAATACCCTATTCTTGAATCATAGTAATGAAATGGTTAAGAAATGATATCCAATTGATAATTGATGTGAGTTAGACTTGATACATTTAGTATTCTACCTTTATAGCTGTTGTTCTAATGATTAATGCTTGGAAACATGCTTGATGCTAAAAGAATGTTAGAATGTACCTAACTAATCAAGTATAATCATATCATGTAGAGCCCTGACCATAGATCCATCATTGTCAGAGACCAAATGATGGTGAAACAGGTTTTCCTAAGGGAACTCCTGGAGCATATACTTTTGAGTATATGGGGGTATATGGACGCGAATATCCTTACGTCCTAGTGTAGGAATTGATGTAGATGTACTTTAATCTTTCAACCCTTCACTATATATTCATACCGGGTGATGTACCACAAATCTCCCGAAGAAATTACTAATACCGCATCGATGAGAGATAAACAAGAAATCTTTCGATGACGATGAGAGTTCAGAACTCGACTGTAACTCTATAGCAAAGTTTCCAGAATACCCTGGATAGCTACTACAGCAGAGACACAAGATGTCCTACAAGTAGATCCTCTTATTGACTGAGGAAGATGAGGTCATAAGAATCCGACTCTTTTGATGACCTATGTATGGTACCGACGCGATTTTTATAAATGGTCGGTTGGAGTATGAGAGGTATACCTCATCTCCGCAGGGCATAATGATGTTTGAAAAATATAATCAGCCGTATAGTATAACTGCTTAGGCTGTACTACGAGAAACAATGATTGATGTTACATTGTTGACTTTAATAGTCTGTTCAAGTTTCTAGAATACATGTTCTACATATGCTTTAATGAAGTGATTGCTTAAGTAAATGTTGTTTTACTTATTACCAAACCTGTTGTTGATATTTTCAGTTACTTTGCTTCTGTTAGTCCTTATATGCTATAACAAAGCTTCTGGTGGAGAGTTATAACTCTCGCTGGGACAATTATTCAAATTGTCTCACTCCCGTAGGTTTCTACTTTTTAGGAAGACACCAAGGACGAAGGAATCCATTTAAGAATGAGCAACAACAACATCAGGGGTAGTAGTGAATCTCAGGTGGAGATACTGACTGTCTAGTCTTATAGATAGCATGTCTTATGTCGTCTCTGTACTCTCAGGTCCTAGGAGTCAGTAGGTCTGAGGATTTTGACATGATGCCTTGAGATTTTGTATCTTACCTTGTACAGTTAACAAGGTGGGTTTTGTTGTAATGCTCGAGATGTGTTTATTACAGAGATGTATCAATGGATCAGTTTTTAAATGACCTATCATGTTGTTTATGAAAGAGTTTTTATCTTTCGAAGATCTCTTTACAAATGTTTTAAATTTTTAGTGATTTTTGATAATTCCGCTGCTAATCGCTTCCGCATTCGTTAATTTGATTGTCAGTTTGGTGTCGGTCGTTTCATTTATTGTTATAATGCCTAAAAGGAAGTTAATTTACATGGAAACCCTAATTTGGGATAAAAGGAGATAAAAAGCATGTTTTTGTGGAATAAGATAATTAGATGCTTAATAAAGGAATTTTACTGAGAAATTAGGGGTTTTATGTAGTTTAATAAATTAAGGATGATAATAAGGAAGGAAGAAGTGAAAACCCTAATTTCTAAAGGAACCCTAAAATAGGAACTGAAACCCTAAGTAATACGATGAAAATTGGATAAATATTAATAAAAGGAAAATTGTCCTTTTATTTCAGGATTTGCTTGTTGATTGGATTTCTCTACATAGTAATTCTATCTTGAAATCTGCAATCAAAGGTATGTGGTTACTTATGATTAACCGCTTATGTTTCCCGATGGTTTCTCGGACGTTTGATCGCATTGAATGCAACTGAACAGTTTGTATGTTTATTTATTTTATGCAATTATAAAGTGGATATGATTATCACCATAAGTATACATATATAACTGGCTAGATCCGGGTCCACCTCTGCTACTTTGAAAGGGCTAAAAAGGGGGTAATCCTAGAGCAAGGTCTAGGTTACCGTGAGTTAGAAACTGGGCTACCTACGTGTAGCACCATGAGACTCTTTAGCGTACCCTGAGTTAAGGAGTGGTCTACCTACGAGTAGTTCCATGTGACTCAACCCTAGAAACTGGTTCACTTATAGGTGGATCATGAGGGATTTAATGGGGACAATACAAAGGATAGGGTACCCTTGTATCGCAGAGTTATATCTAAAACATAATCTTGATTGTTAAATGATTAATTGAATGATTATGTTGTTAGCATAGTTGAACATTATTGCTTCCTCCACATACCAGCTTTGGCTGATCGTCGTTTTGTTTGTCGGGGATTTAGGTACAAATCTCAAAAGAACAAACAGTAAAGCGACACCTTGTGAATTCAAGAAATAAAGAACAAGGAGGAATTAGTTAGAATAGATCAATGGAGGTTAGAAGTTAATTTATTCCCAACTTTTCAAAGGTATGCAAAGAAAAATTTTATTACCATTTTTCAGTATAGTCTGTTAGAATTTAATAATTGTTTATGGTTATATGTTGAACCTTTGATCCGGAATTAATGGGTGCGGCTTCAACCCCTTGGTCTCCCTTAATTGGGGGTTACTGAGAGGTGAGGTCGTAACAGTGGCTATGTTACAATGATTGTAAAAGCTCTGTGTCTTTGATATCTAGATTGAATATGGGGCATTGAAATGTCATCCGCTTAGTGTCCAATTTTTGTTTCGTGATCTAGAGTAGACTATTTGAGATACATATGATCTCAATATCACATATTGACTCACATGATAACGTCATACTCTCACTCATCAAGTGGTTGGGATATCACTCCAATAAGAGGGAAACATTCCATGTACAACACTTACGATAATCCACATGTCTTGATGTATCAATGTATCCTATAATTCCATGTTGTTAGGTGTACTTTAACACTAATCAATGTGACCTTGAATGTATACTCTTAGCATACATATGATCTCATGTTTAGGTTCTCAACCCAAAATCACATGTCATTGAGTTATATATTCTAAGGGATTATTATATTTAATCATTGTCTCATATTTGAAGCAAACATAATAGTTGGAATTGCCTTGTTAATATCCAAACCAATTACAAAGATAGCCATTCCAATCATCATATGAGTGTGTCCAAGGACTGCCAACAATCTCCAACTTTCACTAGAGCCAATTACTCAAGAATGTAAGTCCAAGTGATCTAAAGTGACCATCATTCTTTTGTTGTGCAAATGGTTTTGTCATAGGGTAAACAATGTTTCTTTTGGTTGGTACTCTACAAATCTTCACATTTCCTTGTTTTACAATCTCTCGTATGAGATGGTAGAGTCACAATATATTCTTGGAACACTAATGTGAATTGCGTTACTTCGTGTGTGCAATGGTTGTTTTGTTAAAAAAAATATAGCTTTAATGCATCATCAATGAATGGAACCATTGCTCGTTCTACATTGATCTTCTTGATTTATAGATATTCCATTACTGTATTGGAGGAAGTAATGTACTTAAACCCTACTGTAGAATTAGCCAATATCTCTTTCTTGGAACTTTTCCAATCATAGTCCTCTGTTGAGTCAAACACAAAACCTGGTTATGATACATAATTACCATTGTCAGTTTGAAAGGTTGTGTTAGTGTAACCCCTTTACAACCAACTCTTACTCATGATCATAAAAAAACAATCCTTAGTTCTTCTTAAGGACTTAAGGATGTTATTTGCAACAATTAAGTGAACTTATCTAGGATTTAATTGGTACCTACTATTCATTCTCAAAGGATACGATATGTAAGGATGTGTACATTTCATCACCTATATGATAGATCTGATTGCAGAGGTATAATGAATCTTACCCATGAGTTCCCTCTCTTCATAAGATCTTGGACATTGAACTCTAGAGGGACTTATTCCATGAGACATGGGTATGCTTCCTTTCTTAGACTCTTGCATGATGAACCTTTTCAAGACTCTATCAATGTACAAACTTTGACTTAGACCGAGAAGCCTTCTAGATTTATCTCTATCGATCTCAGTTCCTAATATATAGGATACTGCTCTTTAGGTTATTCATGGTGAAGGTGTTACCCAACCATGTTTTAACTAACTATAGAGTTGGGATTTCATTCTCCATCAATAATATGCCATCTACATACAATATGTGGAATACAATTATGCTCCCACTAACCTTCTTGTAAACACAAGTTTCATCTTGGTATTAGACAAAACCAAACTATTTGACTATCAAACCGAAATGAGGGCTCTAGCTTCAAGATGCTTACTTCAACCCATATATGGATCTCTGTAGCTTACAAAACTTTGTGGCTTCATTTCGAGCAATATAACCTTGAAGTTGTGTCATGTACACATCCTCCAGGAGTTTCTTATTAAGGAATGTAATTTTAACATTCAATTTCTAGGTTCCAAAGTACTGATAAGTAGAAACGACAATCATGATCCTGATGGATTTAGCCATAAAAGTTGGTGAAAAGTTTCATTATTGTTGGAAATTGTTTAAAACCATTTTATAACAATCGACCATTGTAGGTTTGTACATTTCCATCCATGTCGGTATTCTTCTTGAAGATCCATTTACACCCTATGAGTTTTACTCCTTTAGGTGGATCCACTAAGGTCTATACCTTATTTGTATACATGCTGTGAATCTCAGATCTCATGGATCTAAGTTATTTCTTAGAATCTGACCCCTTAATAGCCTAAGGTGGTTGGTTCATCATCATCAATGACCAACACATCTCATGTAGAGTTGTGATAAATACACATCTCTTTGGATCAATACGTCCTACTAGTCCTCTCATGTTCTTGTATTATAGGAGGAACTTAAGATTACCCAATATTTTGTGATTCCTCTTATTTCTTATCAACCTCCATAGGTTCAATGTTATCTTGTTGGTGTTGAACTTCTTTAGGTTCTACTTTATTCCAACAGGTTTTTTGAGAACTAATTTCCTTTTTATGGAATACAACAAACTTAGAAACAAACACTTTGTTGTAACATGGAATATAGAAATAATATCCCTTGTTTTCCTTAGGATTTCCTACAAAATTAATTTTTTTGATTTAGTTTTCATACAAAAATTTCTTAACATAAGCTTCACATCCCTAAATATTAATTAAAGACATATGATATGTTTCCCAACCCATAGCTCATATGGTGTATTATGAACTGATTTAGAAGGTACATGGTTAAGTGTAAACACTATGGTGTTATAGAATGTCCCTAGAAAGAAGTCAGACAAAAAAACACTCATCATTGATCGTACCATGCCCAACAAGGTGTAATTCCTTCTTTTGGATACACTATTATGTTGTGGTTTTCTAAGTGCAATCCATTATGATACAATATGACATTCTCTGCAAAGGGCCTCTGATTCTTATATTAAGTATTCCCCAATTTGATCTAACCAAATTGATTTAATACTCTTGCCAAGTTGATTTTGCACTTTTTCCATGAATTACTTGAGCTTTCAATGGTATCTTACTTGTGTTTCATTAGTTACACATAGCCATATGTAAGTACAGTCATTAGTAAGTGTGATAAAGTATTGATGCCCACCTCTAGCATTTGTCCTAACATATCTCCACACATTAGTATGTATGAGAACTAATAAGTCTATTTCCCTTTCACAGTTACCAGTAAAATGTGCTTTTGTAACCATGTCTAATAAATAAGGTTATCATGTCTCAATGAATTCAAAATCAAATGAGTCTAGATATCCATCTTTATGGAGTCTAGAAATGCACTTCTCCCTCATGTGTCCTAGACAATAATGCCACTTATTTGTTTTGTTTGAGTCATCGATTTTAATATTCTTAGAATTAATGTTATAGATGCTTGTATAAAGATCTAAAAAATCAAAACCAAAAGACATAGGGACAATCCAATAAAAGATCTCATCTCTTAGAAATACAACCTCGACCATTATTCATGTGAAATTCAAAACCATTTTTTCCAAACAAGAAGCAAAAGTGATGTTCTTATTTATGGAAGATACGTAGCAATTCTCTAACTCTATTACAAGCCCATTGGGTATAAATAAACTGTAGGTTCGTATATCAATAGTAGCAATCTTGATCCATTTTCTACACGCAACATCACCTCCCATTTCTTCAAGGATCTAATTGTTTTTAGATCTTGTAGATTAGAGCATATGTGAGACATACGTATCATATCTAATACCCATGTTGAAGAAGTAGATAAATTTATCTATAATATATATATATATATATGTATATATATATATATATATATGAAGTGGATATCTCCATCCCCTTCTTCTTGTTCTTCAGTTCCTCTAGGTATAAAGGACAATTTTTCTTCTAATGTCCCTCTTGGTGACAATGGTGACAATTTCCTTCTTTAACCACTCCTCCTTTTTCCTTGTGTGTAAATGACTTATACTTGTAGAAAGCCCCAAAACCTTTATTGGATTTGCCTTTTCACTTGGAATTTCCTTTTACTTTCTTGATCATCAACATGGATTTGGGACTTTCTTTGTTCATTTGCCCCTTGACTATTCTCAACATGCCAAGCAACTCTAACAATGATTTGACAAATTGTTAATGTTATAATTCATGACAAATTATTTATATGAATCTGACAAAGATTGTAGAATCACATCTATGGACAAATATTGGCATAAATAAAATCCCACTCTCTCTAGGATTTTGACATACCCAGTTAAATTAAGAACATGGGGCCCAACCAGATCACACTCTACCATATTACACATAAATAATGCTTTGGAGACATCATACCTCATTTTTTCTATTCTTGGAACATGTTACTGAGATGTGTTATCACCTCAAAAACTCCCATGTTGTCATATTGGTTATGAAGCTCATCATTCATGGTGCACATGATAAGGCACTTGATGTCTACAATGTCATCAGAATGCTTACGAGAAGCTTTCCTTTTTGCCCTAGGTGCATTCATAGTTGGTTCATCTAGTACTAGTATATCTAGGACATAAAGCTTAAGCTCATGTGTGACAACAATTCTTGAAGTCTGAACCAGTCATGGAAGTTATTTCTTTAATTTTTTATTCTCAAGGACCGACCATAGTGATATTTTGTTGTTGATTTTATCCATTTAATCCATAAGAAGTAGTTGCAAGAGTTAACATTTAGATTTGAAAACGTTTTTATCAATAATAATGGTATTTAATTAAATATGCTCCCAATTTTTTATTTCAAATTTATATCATTCACTATAATTTGGAGAGATGTTTTGTACACTCTTCTAGTGAGACAAGGTCCATATTTCATCGAATCATGAGTCAACTTTGGTTGATCATTCACACATTGACTTTTTGGTAGGGAATGTTTGCCAACTGCATCTTATGAAACTCTTGAGAGATGAATGCACAACCCTTTTTCACAACCATCTATACTCCTCTAAGTTATTAGTCCTATTAAAATCACCTAGTTAGGTTTGACCAAGGGCCAACAAATAGAATTTGTTCCCTACTTTGGTAGACCCACATATTTATTCTCACACTTCCCCAAGATATACAATGCACCATGCTTTCACGTGCCCACTTATATTCGATCAAGTTTTTCAAGTGTTTTTCTCATTGGAAAGCGTATAAAACCTAATATTTTCTTTGAGGGTTGTTTTTAATATACATATACCTATCCAAACACCACATAATTTTAATATGTATCATATACATATTTTATTCACAATTATCAATATTGATTATATCCATATTAATGTAATCCTTTGGAGCCACAAAGGAACACTCTCCACCTAAGGTCCATTGCATCATATGCATCACCAACCTACACAAGCCCACTTGAAACTACATTTGTATAGAACCAAAATCATTGGCTCTATGGACACTTCTCATATCTTCATGATTGCCTCATTACACCAAGTCATTCAAAACTTATTCTAATCCCATCTAATATGACGACATATGTAGAAACATTGAGTTATATGCGAGGATAATAAGAATAAATAGAAACCACTACATATGGAATAAAAAGGATCTTTTACATGCAAACCAAATACTTATCAACCAAAAGGATCCATTTTCATCCACATCATTCACCTACAAAGGGTCTTCAACCATAACTAAGCAAACACCGACCAAACAAAACATATTTAAAAGGAGACACATAATATTTATAGATATATCATATCCTTATACCTACACTCACACACACACATATATATATACATACATATATTCATATATATAGGGGGTTCATTAGTTTCCTGTGTGGGGAACTAGGATTTAGCTACATGTGCATATAGAAAAGTAAATATATGCTATATATATTAAAGATCACACCTTTTCATATGGGACAAGCCCCATGAAATATTTTTGACATCCTAAAAAAAAGGTGAGGCACGCAGGGGAAACACCTGTGATGCACTGTTCGAACAAAACATTTTTAACTAAGCAGAAGTGATCATTAACAACAGATTACTGAAAAATCACTAAAAATTAAAACCATTTACAAAGAGATCCAAACACAAGAAGACTCTTTTATCAAGAACCACTGTATTTCATTTACATCCTGGTTCATAAGTATATATCTTGTACCATCTCTTCTCGAGGATTACAAGCATCAACTTCCCTATTAAAACTATACACAGGAAGCATAAGAACCTCGAGCCATCAAGCCAAAATCTCAGATCAATTCATTAAAGGTACTAACTACTAACTCCGAGGACCTGAGAGTACAGAGACAACACATAGGACTTTTTATAGAAAATATGACAGCCAATGCCTCCACTTGGAGTATCACTGTTGTCCCTGTTGTTGTTGCTCTTTCCCTGCAATAGGGTTTCTGCCTCTTCTTCTGCGTCTACCTAAAAAGGTGGATCCCATGGGGGTGAGGCAATTGAAATTGTCCCAGTGAGAGATATAACTCTCCACCAGAAACATTATTATTGCAGTTTAATAAAATAAAATTGAGCAGGAGTTCTTTTGTATTAACAACAATATTATTCATTGTATGAATAGATTAAGATAATCTCCTTTCTCAAGGAGAATATTGCATCTACCCATGGTAGATTTATACATCATCTATCTACTTTGCAAGGAATGTAAGGAAACATAAATATATCTTCTATCACTTAAAGTTGCATAAAAGGAATGTAACATCAGCCTATGATTTTCACATTCAATCCTTAAGCAAACATGCTATACAGCTGGTTACATTTTACAATCACACTTATGCCCTGAGGAGATGAGGTATACCGCTCATACTCCAACCGACCATTGCGAAGTCAAAATTAGTGGCATACAAGGTTAATGGAAGAGCCGAATTTCCATGACCTCATATGTTTCGGTCAGTACGAGACTATATGCAGGACATCTAGTGTCACTGCTAAATAGCTTTCTAGGGTATATTGGTAACTTCGCTTTAGATTTATAGCCCGTAGCCTATAATCTTTTCAGGATATGGCCCGTAGCCAATGCCTGGTATTGTGGAGTTATGGCCCATAGCCATACTCTTATTGGGATATGGTCTCTAACCATTCATATGCATAGGATATGGCCCACAGTCATTCCTATGAGGTATAAGGATATATTCACCCATTACCCCCACATATTAAAAAATATGCGGTTTTCGGGTTATGCCGCGGAGCAACCTGTTTGACCATTCAACAAATTATGAAGCTGACAGATCTATAGCCAGGGCACTACATGATGAGATTTCACTTGATTAATTAAGTGTATTACCATATTGTTTTAGCATCAGTCAAGTTTAAAAAAAGAATTATTATAACAAATGCTACAAAGAAAAGTATAATACATATATCAAGTACTTTTCAAAACTTTATAAAACATTGGGATCTCAATTCTTTGTCACATCATGGGCATTCTCATCCCTTAACATCTCATCATCATGATTATGGAATATGGGTATTCAAACCCTCAGTTCATCAAAGATCACTTGTTACCACTTATCAGGTAACTAATACCTTCAGGTCATTTGACCAAGCTAAATATGATACTTGCTACACAAGCATATCACATGGCACACAAGGCCCATTAAGTATCTTGTCACCTCTCACTAGGCAACAAATTATCACATGGCTCACAAGGCCATTACATCTTGTCACCTCTCGCTAGGTAACAACCTATTCACATGGCTCACAAGGCCACTGCACATCTTGTCACCTCTCACTAGGCAACAACCTATTCACATGGCTCACAAGGCCACTGCACATCTTGTCACCTCTCACTAGGCAACAACCTATTCACATGGCTCACAAGGCCATTACACCTTATACTTTTATTCAAGTATTTAACGTGCCTTACAAAGTTTATACAACAAAAGAATTAGAACCTTCCCATCATTAGGGTTAGGGTTTCCCTTCCTTATTGAATAGGGTTTCTCTTAGATATCATCACCCTTTATTAGGTTTAGGGTTTTCCATCATTAACCGTTTAAGTTCTCAAGATCATATTATTAATTATCAAGCCCTACTTCATTGCTCCACACAGCTAGGAGCCAGCATTGATAACATAAGTATTCAATCATGCTCATTTATTCTCATCATTTATCATTAAATGAATTATCAATACAAAATATGAGTTCCTCTCCCAACTTTACCAGAATATGATTACATCATACTTTATTAGCTTGGCTTAACCTTTTATTAAGGTATGTTGGCCTACACTTATCAAAGTGCATTTCCTCTCAATGTATCAATTGACATGGCACATTTCATGTGTTACTCATCCAAGTATATTGGATTTAGGATACTTCAAGGTGTATCAACCTTGAGATGTTGGATATGATATCTATCATGTCTTGATGTATCACTTCCCTCATAACCTTTATCTTAAGTTCATCAACTTATCTTGTATTAGGGTATCTCCCATCCTAATACTTTATGCACCAGTTCATCACATTTATCATGTAATGTATTGGTCATAAGTCACTTATTTGAAATATGCAACCATTGTCAATGATATGGACTCATCTCGAGTTAAGGCATTATTGATATAAGGTCATCCATTAACAACCACCTTAGGTGTTTCACTTATCAATATATTAGTCACTATTCCATTATTAGGGATAGGGTTTCCCATCTTTGTCAATTAGGGTTTACATAATATCACCCTATATTAGGGTTTCACATAACATCACCATGTATTAGAATTTCACATATCATCATCCGATATCAGGGTTTCACATAGCATTACCTAAAATTAGGGTTCCTCAACTCATAGCCCAAAGTTAGGGTTATGGTTTATCATCATATTGCCCAAGATTAGGGTTTCATGCATTATAACCCAAAATTAGGGTTTTACATATCTTCATTCTATATTAGGGTAGGATTTCATATAGCATCATAGAATCACCCTAGATTAGAGTCTCTCATCACATTACTATATTAGGGTTTCACATAGCATCACCCTAGATTAGGGCTTCACACATCTTTATCTTGAATTAAGGTTCCTTATAACTTTTCCCCAATTTAAGGTTTCATGAAGCATTCTCTTAAATTAGGGCTTTTCATTATATTTCATGAAATGGGATTTCTCATATCATCACCCTAGATTAGGGTTACACCATTACCATAAATTAAGGTTTCACCTATCATTTCCCTAAATTAGGGTTAGGGCACATCAACCTTCTCAATTAGGGTTTCATGATCTCTTTATCAAGGATATTACCCTAAGTACATATTCTATTCATGATGAGAGTGTTGAGGTTTAATTACTACATGATTATCATTCATGTATGAATTCCTCTCTCTCTCTCTCATCCTCTCTAGGATGGTGATTACTTCAAGCTAGATTAGATTAGGTCATCCTTTCATTCAAGTACACACATTTAGGGTTAGCATAGTGTGTTGAGATATTGCTTCCTTAAGCAACAAAGATTAACCCCTCAAAGGGTACTAATCATCCTAGTACCTTAAAGGTACAACCATTATAATTATCTTTGATAAACATCATTAACAATCATAAGGTTAATTGATCTTTCATAGCTTTGAGACTATTAGATCTCCAAACTGTTTTGATGCTTTTGAACCTTCAAACGGTTTTGACCTCCTTAAACTTCAAATGGTTTTGAGACCGTTTGCCCTCCAAACGGTCTGAAGACCATTTGATCCCAAATGATCTCAAGACTGTTTGGTCCAAACCACCTTGAAACTGAAAGGATCATCTAGGGTTTCCTATAATCAATCAATCGATTTTAGGGTTTGCACTCATTGATCCATTCAACATTGAGACCATTGAAAGTACATCCAACTAAAACCCTTGGATCTCCATCCATCCATGACTCCACTTGACCTCAAATGGTCTTGAGATACTTGACCTCCAAACGGTCAACTCCTTCAAACATTCAAAGTACCCAAATGGATTTGAAGTTCAATTTACCCATTCGATCTTGAGATCCATTACCCATTCGGTTTTGAACTCAATTACCCATTCATTTTTGAAGTAAATTACCCATTCGATCTTGGATTCAATTACCCATTCGGTCTTGAAGTAAATTACCCATTCGGTCTTAGGTTCAATTACCCATTCGGTCTTGAGGAAATTTACCCATTCGGTCATGTTGGTTGAAAATGGAATGTTTATAAGGGAATTTCAATGAGAGAAAAAGTGATAAATAATTCCTTCAACTCCCAAAATTGGTGTCACATAATCCCCTCCATCCCTTGCATACAAAGCCATCTCCCCTACCTTGTAATTTCTCTTCATTATCCATGAATTAAAAGAAAACAAATTAAGCACCTTAATCAATATAATAATAATATCCAAAAATGAGTGGATATTACTTTTTCTTAAACTAATGTGAGTGGGCTCTCCACTCACTTTAGATATTTCGGTGCCATTGCAAGGCAGAAGGAAGTCCATACTTATTATATTTCAACCATCACACTTTTGGTTGGAGGGAACTTTCATTAATATATTTATTTTTGCATTAAATTGAATTAAGGTTTCAATTATGCTTAAATCTTGATTATTTTAATATCAAGATTCTCTCTCCTCCAAAGAGATTCAAATGATACGCCCCTCTGATTTTATTGTATCTAATTAATACCAAGAAACATTAGGAACTCTCTAGAAGTGGTATTGTGCATATTGAACCCTAGGTTTTGGGTAAATTGCACATTACACCAAAACTAGGTTTTAATGCACAAACATTGCTTAATAAGCTCTTTCTTGGTGCTCAGGATTTCACAAGCCATACCCCTGCATCATTCTCATTCTTATGATGATTCAACACTTGAGGAACATTTTATCATGTAATATTTGCAATTTAACCCCTCAACTTGGGTAATTTTCACTTTAGTCCAAAACAAGTAAATCATTGTTTCAACATTATTCAAAAAGGACTAAAATTGAAACATAAGTTCCTCTTGAGCCTTAATTACTTTTCAAAGGATAAAGACAAGAATATAAATGACTTACTTAAGCAAAACTTCTAGGGTTAAGCCTTAACCCAGGTCAGGGATGTTACAATTATAAACCCATAACAAGGATTTCGTCCCCGAAATCCCAGGTAAAAGAAGACATATATTATTTATTCATCATATCATCAAGTCTCCACATAACATCTTAATGTCATGGAGGTGTCATATAACTTTGATCAACACAAAGTTCTTCCATACAGGGTTATCATAGAACTTGTCACACAGGACACATACTCCATTGTCCTTTTCATTATTGACTGTAGAGTCAACTCTGTGTCAGGTAACATTTCTCTTTGTCAAGGATACATTATACACGCCTCATTCTATTCAAGTGTCAAACCTCACTATTTTGTCACCTTTCTCAACTTATAAATTTATGTGACATAATTCTTGGTTCTGGGGAGTCTCCCATACTCCTCATTTAGTTTAGCATTTCACTTCCAAGGAAAGACCAGAGTTACACTTTGTCATCCACTTGTGACTACAAGTATTATCATACATATGTGGTGCCATCCAATCTATTGACACAACACTAAACTCTCATACTGCCCGTACCAACTATCTTATTAGTTGTACATACTTTTGTGATAAGGGGAGGTTACTTACCAATTAAGAACTTATCTTAGAGGTATCTTTAGAATTATTTTTAACTTGATAAGCTTTTCCCACAATGATTTTACAATTATTCCTTTAATTAATACATCCTTATTGATGTTATGTTTATGCGAAGCATAAACCCCTAACAAACAATGTTCATACTATTTTGTGTAATTAGACTGATTTCACAGTTGGCTATCCCAGGTAACCAACATATATCATCTAATTAGAAGTTATGCTTTTATTTTTTTTCCATACCACCTGATATTTCTTAGTTATCAAAATTTCTCACTTTGGTATCCATCATGTGTTAAAAATACATCACATCCTCATCATTTCCATTTCTCTATTGTTATTACCAAAGTTACACATATAAGAAAATCTTTCTTTCATCTTTGGAACATTATTTGTTACATATATATTTATCTTGGAATCAAAGTCCAAGATGAACTGATACTTTTCTAAGTATCCATCATTAGGTTATTTCTAATCCATGCACATCAAGTGTCATAGTACTTACTTGATTGCCATGTCCCTAAATGGAGATAACACAAATAAACATATTTATCTTATCACCCCATCATCACCCAGGGTTGTTTATCAAAGAGAAAGGATTATCATCTCCTCTAATTATAGCATGAACTTTCAACTGTTCATGCATCATTTATTCTTATTTCATCCTAGGTTCCTTGCCATTAGCAAAGGAATTATAAGGATGATTACATGTCATTACTCATTCCTTTTTTATTGTCTAACATATTTATGAACATTTGTGATTTCATCACATTTCCCATTTCCACATTATGGTAAAGGATCTTTACTGTACACACAAGATTTATCAGACAGGGATCATCTCCCTTGTCTCATTTTCTTTATCATAAGGATTATACTTTTATTTCCTCATACACACAGATGGATCTGAGATCATTTCAGATTCCATTTTATTGTACTTAGGATGTGATAAAAATATTCATGCCATATTTCTAGTTTTCTTTATGCTCACTAGATGGTTTCAAAATGACTACTTGATCAGAGTAATAAAAAAGATAACAATCTAACAGTCCCATACTTGCCCTATCTCTAATAATTATATACCTGGCCATGGTATACAAGTACTGAGATTAGGTAGTATGCACTTTATTTACTATTATGTTCCTCACTTTTCATATCATCATAAACTTAGGATTTAGCATTCCTGGATTTTCTTCAAGCATCACTTCTATATCTCATCCTTTATTACACCGATAAGAGAAATTATTAAGCATTTAAAGGAATACTGAGTAAAATATAAGTCCTCATCTTCCTTGTGTCCTCATATGACTAGTCAAAGGAAGCTAAAAAATAACTACTTTCTTATATTTAACACATGAAATCATGAAATAATATATTAGAAAGTAACTATTTCATCTGACCTGTCTCACCTCGTAGTTTGTTTACTGCCTCAGGCTGATTCTTTTCATAGAATCTTACCATTGCCTGATGTTGACCTTGTGCTTTGTTATTTAATGTAGTTGATCCTGCCTGGGACGTCTGTCCACGTCCTCGAATGCCACCAGAAAACTATTTCCTCTGATGACCTTGATGTCTCTGCCTCGGTGGTTGGGTTACCATTGTATTTCCAACTGGACAATCCCTTACTAGATGGCCTACCTGTCTACACCGGTGACAGGTTCTAAGCTCTTGGTATGGTCTAAAAGGTCCTTTACCCTTTTTGGGTAGCCCTTTCCCTAGTGCACTAAACCCTGGTTGTATCGGGGGTACCAAAAACTTCCCCTTTTTGGAACTACTAGGCCTCTGATCCCGAGTTTGGATAGGCCTTTTCTTAATTATTTCCTCATTATCCTTTTCTGGATAGTCTTTTCTGATATGTCCAGACTGCCTAAACCTATGAAAAATCTTGGTTTCAGGTTGTAACCTATTCCTTTCATCAATATTCATTGCTTCAACATGCAGATGTTGAGCAAGAATCCTATTGGAGTCCAAAATTTCATCATTGGGGGCTGGTAATCTAGGTTGTAATGCTAATATATGGTCCACTATATGCATCGTTTCTGTCCTAGATTTCCCAACAGTGATATTAAAAGAAGGATTCCTTATCATAGTTGGATCATCTTGGGGGTTCTCAGGCAGTTGTTCTTCTCTCGCCTGGTCCCTTGCACCTTCTGTTGGTGCAACATTTCTGCTCTCAGCAACATGTTCTTCGTGTGATCCAGACATCTTTAAGTTCTTCTTCTCCTATATGAGTAGAAGACACTATCAGATAAACTGGAAGACACTAGAATAGACTCAAAAACCTTAATCATATGTCTCTGTAGACTCAACGAACCTAGAGCTCTGATACCACTAACTTGTGATGCACTGTTTGAACAAAACATTATTAATTAAGCGAAAGCGATCATTAACAGAGAATTACTGAAAAATCACTAAAAATTAAAACCATTTACAAAGAGATCCAAATACAGGAAGACTCTTTTATCCAAGAACCACTGTATTTCATTTACATCGTGGTTCATAAGTACATATCTTGTACCATCTCTTCTCGAGGATTACAAGCATCAACTGCCCTATTAAAACTATACACAGACAGCATAAGAACCTTGAGGCATCAAGCCAAAATCTCAGATCGATTCATTAAAAGTACGAACTACTAACTCTGAGGACCTGAGAGTACAGAGACGACACATATGACTTTCTATACAAAATATGACAGCCAGTGCCTCCACCTGGAATATCACTGTTGTCCCTGTTGTTGTTGTTGTTGCTCTATCCCTGCAATAGGGTTTCTACCTCTTCTTCTGCGTCTACCTAAAAAGTTGGATCCCACGGGGGTGAGACAATTGAAATTGTCCCAATGAGAGATATAACTCTCCGCCACAAACATTATTATTACAATTTAATAGAATAAAATTGAGCAGGAGTTCTTTTGTATTAACAATAGTATTATTCATTGTATGAACAGAATAAGATAATCTCCTTTCTCAAGGAGAATATTGCATCTACCCATGGTAGAATTATACATCATCTATCTACTTTTCAAGGAATGTAAGGAAACATAAATATATCTTCTATCAACTAAAGTTGCATAAAAGGAATGTAACATCAACCTATGATTTTCATATTCAATCCTTAAGCAAACATGCTATACAGATGATTACATTTTACAATCACACTTACACCCTGAGGAGATGAGGTATACCGCTCATACTCCAACCGACCATTGCAAAGTCGGAATCAGTGCCGTACAAGGTTAATGGAAGAGCCAGATTTTCATGACCTCATTTGTCTCGGTCAGTACGAGACTATATGCAGGACATCTAGTGTCACTGCTAAATAGCTTTTTAGGGTATACTGGTAACTTCGCTATAGGGTTATAGCCCGTAGCATATACTCTTTTCAAGATGTGGCCCATAGCTAATGCCTGGTATTGTGGAATGCTAGCCCATAGCCATACTCTTATTGGGATATGGCCCGTAACCATTCCTATGCATAGGACATGGCCCATAGTCATTCCTATGAGGTGTAAGGATATATTCACGCATTACCCCCACATTCAAAAATATGCGATTTCCGGGTTATGCCGCGGAGCAACCCGTTTCACCATTCAACAAATTCTGACGCTGATGGATCTATGGCCAGGGCACTACATGATGAGATTTCACTTGATTAATTAAGTATAT
The DNA here is from genome assembly GCA_963693085.1 of Alisma plantago-aquatica. Classification (NCBI taxonomy): domain Eukaryota; kingdom Viridiplantae; phylum Streptophyta; class Magnoliopsida; order Alismatales; family Alismataceae; genus Alisma; species Alisma plantago-aquatica. The sequence continues at coordinate 443,791,251 of OY856412.1, read as the reverse complement.
TACCATATTGTTTTAGCATTAGTCAAGTTTCAAACAAGAATTATTATAACAAATGCTACAAAGAAAAGTATAATACATCTATCAAGTACTTTTCAAAACTTTATAAAACATTGGGATCTCAATCCCTTGTCACATCATGGGCATTCTCATCCCTTAACATCTCATCATCATGATTATTGAATATGGGTATTCAAATCCTCAGTTCATCAAAGAAGACTTGTTACCACTTATTAGGTAACTAATACCTTCAGGTCATCTGACCAAGGTAAACATGATGCTACACAAGCATCTCACATGGCTCACAAGGCCCATTAAGTATCTTGTCACCTCTCACTAGGCAACAAATTATCACATGACTCACAAGGCCATTACATCTTGTCACCTCTCGCTAGGTAACAACCTATTCACATGGCTCACAAGGCCATTGCACATCTTGTCACCTCTCACTAGGCAACAACATATTCACATGGCTGACAAGGCCATTGCACCTTATACTTTTATTCAAGTATTTAACATGCCTTACAAGGTTTATACAACATAAGAATTACAACCTTACCATCATTAGGGTTAGGGTTTCTCTTACATATCATCACCCTTTATTAGGTTTAGGGTTTTCCATTATTAACCATTTAGGTTCTCAAGATCATATTATTAATGATCAAGCCCTAATTCATTGCTCCACACCGCTAGGAGCCAACATTGATAACATAAGTATTCAGTCATGCTCATTTATTCTCATCATTTATCATTAAATGAATTATCAATACAAAATATGAGTTCCTCTCCCAACTTTACCAGAATATGATTACATCATACTTTATTAGCTTGGCTTAACCTTTTCATAAGGTATGTTGGCCTACACTTATCAAAGTGCATTTCCTCTCAATGTATCAATCGAGATGGCACATTTCATGTGTTACTCATCCAAATATATTGGATTTAGGATACTTCAAGGTGTATCAACCTTGAGGTGTTGGATGTGATATCTATCATGTCTTGATGTATCACTTCCCTCATCACCTTTATCTTAAGTTCATCAACTTATCTTGTATTAGGGTATCTTCCATCCTAATACTTTATGCACTAGTTCATCACATTTATCATGTAATGTATTGGTCATAAGTCACTTATTTGAAATATGCAACCATTGTCAATGATATGGACTCATCTCGAGTTAAGGCATTATTAATATAAGGTCATCCATTAACAACCACCTTAGGTGTTTCACTTATCAATATATTAGTCACTATTCCATTATTAGGGATAGGGTTTCCCATCTTTGTCAATTAGGGTTTACATAATATCACCCTATATTAGGGTTTCACATAACATCAACATGTATTAGAATTTCACATATCATCATCCTATATCATGGTTTCACATAACATTACTTGAAATTAGGGTTCCTCAACTCATAGCCCAAAGTTATGGTTATGGTTTATCATCATATTGCCGAAGATTAGGGTTTCATGCATTATAACCCAAAATTAGGGTTTTACATATCTTCACCCTATATTAGGGTAGGATTTCATATAGCATCATAGAATCACCCTAGATTAGAGTCTCTCATCACATTACTATATTAGGGTTTCACATAGCATCACCCTGGATTAGGGCTTCACACATCTTTATCTTGAATTAAGGTTCCTTATAACTTTTCCCCAATTTAAGGTTTCATGAAGCATTCTCTTAAATTAGGGCTTTTCATTATATTTCATGAAATGGGATTTCTCATATCATCACCCTAGATTAGGGTTACATCATTACCCTAAATTAGGGTTTCACCTATCATTGCCCTAAATTAGGGTTAGGGCACATCAACCTTCTCGATTAGGGTTTCATGATCTCTTTATCAAGGATTATACCCTAAGTACATATTCTATTCATGTTGAGAGTGTTGAAGTTTAATTACTACATGATTATCATTCATGTATGAATTCCTCTCTCTCTCATCCTCTCTAGGATGTTGATTACTTCAAGATAGATTAGATTAGGTCATCCTTTCATTCAAGTACACACATTTAGGGTTAGCATAGTGTGTTGAGATATTGCTTACTTAAGCAGCAAAGATTAACCCCTCAAAGGGTACTCATCACCCTAGTATCTTAAAGGTACAACCATTATAATTATCTTTGATAAACATCATTAACAATCATAAGGTTAATTGATCTTTCATAGCTTTGAGACTATTAGATCTCCAAACAGTTTTGATGCTTTTGAACCTTCAAATGGTTTTGACCTCCTTAAACTTCAAATGGTTTTGAGACCATTTTCCCTCCAAACGGTCTGAAGACCATTTGATCCCAAATGGTCTCAAGACTGTTTGGTCCAAACCACCTTGAAATTGAAAGAATCATCTAGGGTTTCCTTTAATCAATCAATCGATTTTAGGGTTTGCACTCATTGATCTATCAAACATTGAGACCATTGAAAGTACATCCAACTACAACCCTTGGATATCCATCCATCCATGACTCCACTTGACCTCAAATGGTCTTGAGATACTTGACCTCCAAACGGTCAACTCCTTCAAACGGTCAAAGTACCCAAACGGATTTGAAGTTCAATTTACCCATTCAATCTTGAGATCCATTACCCATTCGGTTTTGAACTCAATTACCCATTCAGTTTTGAAGTATATTACCCATTCAGTCTTGGATTAAATTACCCATTCGGTCTTGAAGTAAATTACCCATTCAGTCTTAGGTTCAATTACCCATTCGGTCTTGAGGTAATTTACCCATTCGGTTTTGAAACTGAATCAACTCAATCGGTTTTGAAACCGAATTAGTTCAATCGGTTTTGAAAACCGTTTGCCCCTTCCTTTGTTGAGGTGTGTGCTTAAGATGACATCATCATCTTCAAGCTTCAAACCTTCGAAATCAATTGTGATTCTTATGGTGATTTCAACAACTAATCAAAAGGAAATCGAGAAAGAAGAAAGGTTCAACACATGATGAATAAATTGCAAGAAATAATGACATTTAAGGGTTCAAGTTATATAATCCGCCTTAAAAATTGAATCCAAGCTTCTAGATCCACGTATTCAATGGTGAATGAAGCTCTCTCAACTGTCCAAGTTTTGTTCTCAAGTCTTTGAGTGAAATGAATGGCTAATGTTGAAGATCGAATGAAGAAAAGAAAAAAATTAAGCATTGAATTTCAATTTCCACCATGAAATCAAGGTTGAAGATGACTATGGAGCTTACCTACAAGTTGGGGGCACGCCCTCCTGTTGCTCCTAAGATCCCTTGTGTATGGCCAAAGTAAGGAAAGAAAAAGGAATTGAAAAAAAGCCTTTCATGTGGGTTGAAAATGGAATGTTTATAAGGGAATTTCAATGAGAGAGAAAGTGATAAATAATTCCTTCAACTCCTAAAATTGGTGCCACATACTCCCCTACATCCCTTTCATACGAAGCCATCTCCACTACCTTGTAATTCCTCTTCATTATCCATGAATTAAAAGAAAACAAATTAAGCACCTTAATCAATATAATAATAATATCAAAAAATGAATGGATATTACTTTTTCTTTAACTAATGTGAGTGGGCTCTCCACTCACTTTAGATATTTCGGTGCCATTGCAAGGAACAAGGACGTCCATACTTATTCAATTTCAACCATCACACTTTTGGTTGGAGGGAACTTTCATTAATATATTTATTTTTGCATTAAATTGAATTAGGGTTTCAATTATGCTTAAATCTTGATTATTTTAATATCAAGATTCTCTCTCCTCCAAAGAGATTCAAATGAGACACCCCTCTTATTTTCTTGTCTCTAATTAATACCAAGAAACATTAGGGACTCTCTATAAGTGGTATTTTGCATATTGAACCCTAAGTTTTGGGTAAATTGCACATTACACCAAAACTATGTTTTAATGCACAAACATTGCTTAATAAGCTCTTTCTTGGTGCTCAGGCTTTCGCAAGACATACCTCTACATAATTCTCATTCTTATGATGCTTCAACACTTGAGGAACATTTTATCATGTAATATTTGCAAGTTAACCCCTCAACTTGGGTAATTTGCACTTTAGTCCAAAACAAGTAAAGCATTATTTCAACATTATTCAAAAAGGACTAAAATTGAAACATAAGTTTCTATTGAGCCTTAATTACTTTTCAAAGGATAAAGACAAGAATATAAATGACTTACTTAAGCAAAACTTCTAGGGTTAAGCCTTAACCCAGGTCAGGGATGTTACAACACCCATGCCCATGGATCCTACTACCTAAGCGGGCAGGAGTTGAGGGGATGCAACCTCCACAGGGGGGGTCTCATGGATAGGGCCCTTAAATAGGTCTATAGAGTTTTATTTTTATACACTAGGAAAAATAATACTTTTTCATAACTCAATCCATCCTCCATATCAAAAATCCATATTGCGACACATGTGGGATTAATAGGATGTGCATATTAACATTTTATCATTCACATCACATGTAATGGGACAAGTCAACATATCACAAAATATGACCATATCAATTGTAACTCCCTGTATTGTAGATTGACATGGATCTGATACCACTATTGGGAATCATGGAGGTGACAGACATAACAGAAGCAATAGAAATTTAACATCCCATGAGTAGATCTCTTCAATAATTTCATATTAGGAAGGAGTGATGTGAGATATACCTTGTTGCGGAGTGTATCTAGCGATGTTGTTCACAAGAAATTCAAGGTGAATAGAAGATGTCTATGGTGTAATCCTCCCAGTATAGTCACAAAAGTGTTAGTGTCTCTATATTGTCCACACATATGATTGGAACTCCACCTTGCATTCCTAGAGCCGATAAGGAAGGAGTAGTCTCTCCATTGGGAACATTCTATCATTGCACAATCTCTCTCTATATTGTCCACACATATGATAGGAACTCCACCTTGCATTCCTAGAGCTGATGAGGAAGGAGTAGCCTCTCCATTAGGAACACTCTAGCATTGCACAATCTCTCATTCTCTCTCTCTCTCTCCTTGTAGGTAATGATGGATTGGGATCATGTGTCGAAAGATGTATCCCAAGCCATGGACGTCATGGCCCTTTATACAAGAGCGGAAAGGAAGCATGGTTTCTAATAAACCTTGAGCAACAAAAAGGCAATGGGCTTCTTTTTAGATGCTCACTAGTAGATAGCCATTCGGCTAACTGGACATTCCACTCCCATGACTGGTTTGTAATGAAACATATTGGAATAAGTCAGTTGATTTACTAATCACTCTGGTCAATTGATTGGATTGTCTATCAATTGATTGACTGATTTTGTCTAGTCATCCAACTGGACTATCAAGTCAACTAGTTGGGTTGATTTAGCTCACTCACTCATTTGGACTGTCCAATCAATCAACTAATGTGGTTAATTAAGTGATTGGACTTTCCAATTGGCCGACTAAGCTTCCAATAAGTCCATATATGATCTAATTTATTACATGAACATCTTAGCAACCAAATAATCACATAACCATTGTAATACTCCTCTTCCCTATACAACCTATGTGTTTGACCCTGTAGGCTCCACATTATGTTAGTAGTTATGTCTATAATCATCTAATGACTTTATATACAATGATTGGTATCTATTGCTACCCAAGTAATTTGAGAAGTTGGAGAACAACTTTTACCAAGTTTGTGACCAGTGTTATAATGAATGCTTAATCCCTTTTTCTTTCATTTTTGGATTAAATTTAAGGCATGTAAATGTTAACCTATTAAGGTTCAATACTTTTTATTTGATATATAGTAGACTAGTGATGAAACATGATCTCAATATCACATTTGATTCACATGAGCATGGTCATGCATTTCATATTCTCACTCAATAGGAGTGGCAAATTCCACCTACACCACTCACAGTAATGCACATGTGTCATAGGTACATCTAAGAATGACATGCATGGAAAACCTTATTCAAGCTCCCAAGATGGTTAGACACTCAGTTTGTTAGCAAGAGGTCCCAAGATTGAGCCCAGGCCACAGGATGAATAGAATGGCCAATTAAAAAAAAACCTTATTCAAGGTCACTTTGAGTAGTGTTGAAGATAAACAATATTTGATCATTGTAGTGACTTCAGGTCTAAGGACCACAATTTCCACTATCACATTGTGTTATGATTCTAACAGCCATTTATGGCTTCCACATATCATACTCAAGTTGGATTTGTCCAGTACACTTGTTCATAACATGTACCTATATTTTTGAATTGATATCAAATATCATGACTAATGAGAAATAGACATCAATCAACACACATACTAGTCTTAATGTATTATTGCTATCCTAATTTCCACAATAATAATTGACTAGGAACCTAGTCAAGAATGGAAACTCTTGGAATACACATGATCTCATGTTCATGTCCTCAACCTAGAATCAAATGTCATTGAGTCATAAATTCATAGGATATTATTGTATTTATTCATTATCTAATATTTAATCAAACATAATATTTGGAATGACCTATATTATTGATTATTCAATTACAAAGCACGCCATTGAAATTACCATATGATTGGCCCTTAGGGCATACTACCAACACGTAGGTATAAGCATGGTATGGCATACTACCAACACGTAGGTATAAGCATGCTTAAATAAGTTTGGCTAATAAAACTCACATTCTAAGACTTCCATCACAATTTTAGCCATTGCATGATGTCCCCCTTTTGGTAGGGAACTCCAATGAGACAAAATGTTATATACTTCCAACTCAAGTATGCATCTATGAGTTATGCCATCTCTAGATATATTGAACAAAAAATATTCATCCCAAATATAATTTTGTAAATCATGAAAGAGACTATTCATCTCCTAATATTTTTAATATTCTAGAAATACACACTAGGTAAATAGTTAAATATGTGTGTATGTCGAGGATCTTACAAGCTTTCCTCAAATATATAACACCAAGAAAAGTGTCCTGAATAGGTATTTCTGAGCCCTTATAATCCACTCTCTACAGACTAGACATGTGATCTACTACAACATTCTCCACAACCTCCGTATCTTTGACCGTGATGTCAAGTTATTACAAAAGTAAGATCCTTCTACAAAGGTGAGTCTTAGCATCTTTTTTCTCCAGCAAATACTTTATTTCTACATGGTCAGTTCATACTACCACCTTGGTCCCGATATAATTATTTTAGGGATTAATCAAAAGCAAAAACAATAGTCAACGATTGCTTCTCCATGACGTATAATTTAGTTGGACGTCATTGAGCATGTTATTAGTCTAGTAAAAGAATGACAATGTGTGCTTTCTATGCTTTCCCTAACCAAACCTAACTACATAGTTGGAGGAACCACACATCAACTCAAATGGTTGAATCCAATCAGGAGCAACTAAATCGAGGGTTGAAACACGTTTTTCTTTCAAGTAAACGCCGATTATCAAACAAAAATTCAACATCCTTTTCCAACAAATCAAAGGGTGGTTGAGTGATTTTTTAAAATGTTCTTTACAAACCTTTTGCAAGACCATCATGGCCTATAAAACTCCTAATTTCCTTCACCAAGATGGGTTGTGGCAAATTTGAGTTAACCTTAATCTTCATTGGATCTACTTTTGTTCTGTTGTTGGCAACCTTGTGTCCCAAAAAAGTTCCTTGACTTGCCATTACTTGGCACTTTTCTTAGTTAACTACCAAGTGACTCTCCTCACACATTTGTAAAACTCAATATAGACTCTCAAGACAGCCCTCAAATGACTCCCCATAGACCAAAAAATTCTCAATAAAAACCTCAAGACATTTCTCTACCATATCAGGAAACATGCAAGCATACATGTCCCAAACATTGTTGGTACATTATGAAATCCAAAAAATAATTTATATGTAATGAATTCTATTGAGTTTTTTTTATAACATCCTTCCCCTAAATACATCCTTTTTTATTGTTATTGATGTTTTGAATTTTTCTTATCTACTATTTATCCCCCCTAATTGTTTTTTATCCTTATTCTTTACTTTTCTACTTTGGATTTTCCTCCCACTTATTTTTAGGTGTCTTCCATCACTATTGGTTGGTTGCAATCAAACTCTTTGTCCCATGTCACCTCCATACATGGTTCCTTGTCCATTGTTGCATATTTGATATGTTCTAGAACAAATACCAATTTTGTCGATTCCACTCCTCGCTCGTCTTAGTCGTGATATGTTCCATGTCACTATCATTACCTATCTTCTCCTTCGTCATGTATGATTGAATTTATCTCCAAGATGATGAGGAGAAGTCCTCCAATTGTGATTTTTCATTGTTTATTCTTGAGAAAGATTGATGGATTCTTATATGATGAGATTCTCTTTGTTTCTTCATGCTATTATATAGAAAGATGTATCTACAACAGGTGAAGCCACATCCCACCTATAGCTCTTCACTTTTCTCTTGTTTTCATCCATTGGGTAGTCTCTATCAATATTCCTACTATCCCATACAAACAACAAAATGAGGTAGGTATTCATACTCAAGATCAATTAGCTTAGCTTTACCATCATGGTCCTTTATTTTATATGGGGGATTGAGATGATTGTTTGTGTTAATTCCCACTCTGACTCTTCATGCCTTGGCCACCATGATTCATTATCTTTCACCTCAAGAACCTTATTTACTTGATTAGTTATGAAACAAATGTCTTTACTAGATCAATAACACATCAGGAGATTATATAGGCCCAGCCAAAATGGCTTCTTGTTAAAAATAATATTTGATGGCTTTTTGTCCCCTTTGATATCTTGTATTATCATAACACACTTTTCAAAATTCCATACACCTCTATCCAAAACTCTATCTCTGTCCTTTCATGGTAGACTTGGGTCATATATATGTTTTGACCTATCTATTTTAAGTATGTGTTTCCAACACGGCCCCAAGCATGGGTAGTCATTCTTCCTAAAACCAAGAAGATATGAGGTCTTTTATTTACTAACTTCCCTACCAATATAGCTCAAAATATTCCTAGTTATGTGATGGTACTACAATAGAAAAATGTACAACATATTTATCCTTCTAAATTCTCTAAGAGGTGCATCTTGCTTCATGTTTTTTGCTATTGTATGGATGGGAAAGAGATACCCTTAGGGGATAGAGTTTCATGGACATAAGGGTGAGAACCCATCACTACACATGGATAAAGGAAACCCTAGAGGAGTTATTGTTGTCGCCCTTCTACAAACGCATGGGAAAGGAAAGAGATATCCATTAAACAACCTTTTAAAATGGTTAGTATGAGTTAGTTCAAGAAAAAAGTTTATTGACACAAAAATTACTAGTTGTGTAATTAACATATATATATATATATATATATATATATATACACACACACACACACACACTATTATTTAATTATGAACCACATGTGTAACACTCCGATTTTATTATCACAAGAGTAGAAGATAATATTTTTTCAATTGGGGAGTGTTACAAACTAGATATACGTAACAATAATAATAGACGAGCCATTATAAACTATGCATGAAATAAATTCTCATCATATTATGAGGAAAGAAACTTACATCAAACTTGATAGTAAAGTCTATATACATGATGCTAAAACATGAACTGTGTCTTAAAATCTCAGATCGCGTAGATGGCACCCCACTAAGCAATCCTCTTAGGCCATGTTTGGTTTGTAGGAAAGGATTTCAATGGAATTAATGGAAGGCTAGGATAAGATGGGATTCATGCACGACAGGATGTTTGTGAACCTATCCTATGTTTGGATGAGAATAGGAAAGGATTAATTCTGTCTTCTTCGTCATCTTCTGGTAGCTTTGACATTGTTACTTTTGTCATCATCTTAAAAATCTCAAACAGGTTCCGTTCACCACTTTGATCCTTTGAGACCACAGACTTAACTTTAAGTTAAATAACACAATTTTATTGGAAATCATGCTTTTTATACGAAATAATAACAACATTTTAGAAAGTCGAATGAAATGATCTGCATATTTCACGAATAGTAATCGTCACATTGAATCCAACATGGCTACGTGTTACAGCCTGTTCTAGTTCTTTGCGACCTGCACTCTCTGAACACGCTACACATGATTCCACTTTCTTTTAGCAACATCCCTCCATCTCAATTGTGTCATGCATCTAGACAATAACACACAGATTGCCTACACAAGTGCTCAACGCAGACGCCCAACGACGGGGTACTTGGCCTTGAGCTTCTTCTCCCAGTCCAGACCCTCAAGCACGCCTATTTCATTCTTGGTCAGACCGGACAGGTCTCCGTTCACATCCGTCGGATCCTTGCTCATCTTGCTCAGGATCCTTGCTTATCTTTCCCAGGGCACGGCTTGCTTCCTTTCCGGCAAAAACATCGTAGGAACCAACTGGGCCGTAGAACCCCTTGCCAGCCGAGATGTCGTAGATGGCACCCCTCACGGACAGGTAGATCGGCTCTGACTCGTCTGTCCCGTCAAATGTCTTCAGCTGCTCCTCCGTTAGCTCCATTGGACCACCTATCGCAAGGTAGCTCGGCCACCAACTTGGGACTGATTGCCCGATTCACCTTTTGGGGATGGGGCTGAGGTCTTGGTTTGGGAAAGGCCGACATCTGGCCCCTGTTTGGGAACGGACTGAGTCCGGTTTAGGTCGTGTCGTTTTGCGCCAGGTCGGCGTAACCCGGTCCGGTTTGGGCCAAAATTCTGTTTGGTACGCAACCCCATTCGACCACCGTTTTGGGATAACAGAATCCCATAATCCGGACTAACCCAGTCCCGGCCTAGGCGGGATTGCAAATCCCAGTCCGGTTTACGCCCCCCCCCCCCCGACACCCCCTTCGACCCCGACTCTCCCTCTCACTCGCGCGCCTCCCTCTTCCTCTCGGCCCTCTCCCTCTCGCCCCTCTCCTTCGCTCCGGTTGTTTGCCTCTCCCTCTGCCGGCTCAGTGTTGGCTCCGTGAGTCCGTGAGTTAAAGCGATACCTCGAGCAGCTCGCGGATGGAGGGCAGCAGTCGTCGGGCGGAGCGTCCGCCGCCTGGTGAGGAGTCAATGCAGCCATCTGCAACTGCCGGGCTACTAGGGCGGCTACATCTTGCAAAGGCAAGGTACCCAAGTGCCCTGTCCTGTCCTTCTGAGCACCATTGTCTGCACCGTCCACCTGATTCAGCCATCGTCCCATCTTGTCGACGCACAGGACAAACCCTAGCAAGGGCAAGCAGTGTTCGTGTTCCTACATATTGGTCGCCTTGTGCATCGAGCTGCTTCACATCCACCTACGCATCTTGGAGGAAGCTGGTGTTAGTCCCTGCTCGCTCGCTGGAGTTGCTGCTCGCTGTCGTCTTCGTCCCTGCTCCGGCGGTGCTGCTCGCCGTCGTCTTCGTCCCTGCTCCGGCGGTGCTAGTCGCTGTCGTCTTCGTCCCTGCTCCGGCGGTGCTGCTGCTCATCCCGGCTCTTCCGAAGTTGCTGCTGGGGATTATCCACTTCTGAATAGGTTCGTCATGATGAATAGTTAGGCCTATTTTTTGTACTGAATGATTATGCAAAGGGGTTAGGCCTATTTGTGTACTGAATCATTATGCAAAGGGGTTCCCCGTGTTCCATGGTGTGTGTTGGATCCCCTGTGTGTGTTTTACATTGATAAAATGATGTTTGGAATCTGTTTGCATCCGTGGATCATACTAGTTTTCATCCGTGGATCATACTATTTTTCATCCGTGGAATCTGTTTGGAATCTGTTTGCAAAGCTATTGTCTAGTTCTGCTCTATAAATTGAATGAACATTCCACATTTGGTCACATTCCCATGTTCTTATCATACTCTTTTTGCCCATTCCACGTTTGGAATCTGTTTGATATCATCATACTCTTTTTGCCCATTCCACATTTGGTCACATTCCCATGTTCTTATCATGAAGCTAAGAAATTGATTCAGGAGTTAGGCCTTGGATATCAAATTTTTCTAAGTCTGTAAAAACTACTGTTTCTGTATAGAATACCTAGGTCTGTAAAATAAATGATTTTATTGACCCAACTTCCTCTGTTTCAACTCTTATAACAAATATGTTTGTATTGCTATAATATCTAGCCCAAAGTTCGTTCTTTCTCTCCCTTTTTGGTTGATATTATTGTCGAAAAAATAACTGTAATAACTGGTTACAGGTCTTCATGATAAGTTTTGATAATTTTTAGATGAGATTGACCTATTCAGTAGATGATTTTTAGTAAAATGCTTTATGATAGAAAAATTTGTTGAAAAAAATAAAGTGTAACCTATCAACCAAGGAGATCTCATACCTCATGATTGGTTCTAGATAAATGAAATCCTAGATAGAGAGAGAGCTAGGGGTTTGAGAAGAGAAAGTGGTGGAGATTTTGACCTTCGTATGGGGTTTAGCTTCATAGAATAGCCTTTCATAGTGAGTCTTATCTCACTTGTCAATATGCCATCCCTCGTATGGTTTGTCTCCTAATCTCCATTTCTAGGGTTTTTGAGCTGAGAGGAGGAAGAAATGGATTCAGTTTCTAGAGTTTGATTAGATTTCTAGAAATTTAGAGTTTAACCTACATTTGTAAGGTTCTTCTCACCTTAAGTGAGTGTTTATCATCATCTTAACATTTTTATTCATGTCAAAAGCCTAATTCTATCTCGTTAAAATAACTAGAAATCTTTATTGTATTTGTATGTGATTGGGTATTGATTTAAAAGATATTAGGTACTAATTTTGAATATTCCTCATTGAACTGAAGCTGATATGTTCCTGATATATTGATTAATGTTCCATATAAAATTCTATGGATAAATGACTATGCAATTTAATGTGAATATTGCCTAAAAATTAGCCCATTGTGTGATATGCTTGGGAATTGAATTGACATGTCTAGAATCATATTTGAATTGTATTAGAATCAATTATATAATGTATTGTTTAATCTTTCTAAAATGGACTATTATATACATATGGATCAATATGAGGTGGTGATATCTGTGTTTAGGGTTTTTGTTGAGGGATTGAATCAAGTGGGTTAGTTCATCAATATATACTTTTGATTGATGGATGAAATATGTGGAAATGGAAAATAGGGTTTACATGTGTGTGAATAGCCCTAATGAACTCGTGTGCACAAAGATAACAAGATAAGTTTTGATAATTTTTCATTTCCAATATCTACATTTTTCATTGATAAATATCTGCTTTGTAGAGTCCAATATCTACATTTTTCATTGATAAATATCTGCTTTGTAGACTCCTGTGCACTAAGATAACATGATCAGTTTTGATAATTTTTCATTTCCAATATCTACATGTTGCATATATGGCAATACTATTTTCAATTATTGTAGAGTCCAACAAACCAACTTAGTATAAATTGATGTGTCTTCTATGCAAAAGTTGTATATAGACATTCGTAGTGATGAGACGTGCAAATAATTTCTAGAAATATGCCTACAAAAAAACATTATAACCAATATTGTGATAGCTTGACATTGGGTCTGAATTTAGGATCAGATAATCTATTTTATACTTTGAAATTGAGTCCATCATTTCCACTCTGAGACAAATTGAGAAGTCGGTGTAACATCATCTAATTCACTACTAGGTTCACTTCCTCTTTCCCTAAATAACGTTTACATTGAGCACTTCTATTGGATGGCTTTCCACATTTGGTCACATTCCCATGTTCTTATCATGAAGCTAAGAAATTGATTCAGGAGTTAGGCCTTGGATATCAAATTTTCTAGATCTGTAAAAACTAGTGTTTCTATATAGAATACCTAGGTCTGTAAAATAAATGATTTTATTGACCCAACTTCCTCTATTTCAACTCTTATAACAAATATGTTTGTATTGCTATAATACAACCTTTTTGGTTCATATCTAGCCCAAAGTTCGTTCTTTCTCTCCCTTTTTGGTTGATATTATTGTCAAAAAAATAACTGTAATAACTGATTACAGGTCTTCATGATAAGTTTTGATAATTTTTAGATGAGATTGACCTATTCAGTAGATGATTTTCAGTAAAATGCTTTATGATAGAAAAATTTGTTGAAAAAAATAAAGTGTAACCTATCAACCAAGGAGATCTCATACCTCATGATTGGTTCTAGATAAATGAAATCCTAGATAGAGAAGAGAGCTAGGGGTTTGAGAAGAGAAAGTGGTGGAGATTTTGACCTTCGTATGGGGTTTAGCTTCATAGAATAGCCTTTCATAGTGAGTCTTATCTCACATGTCAATATGCCATCCCTCGTATGGTTTGTCTCCTAATCTCCATTTCTAGGGTTTTTGAGCTGAGACGAGGAAGAAATGGATTCAGTTTCTAGAGTTTGATTAGATTTCTAGAAATTTAGAGTTTAACCTACATTTGTAAGGTTCTTCTCACCTTAAGTGAGTGTTTATCATCATCTTAACATTTTTTATTCATGTCAAAAGCCTAATTCTATCTCGTTAAAATAACTAGAAATCTTTATTGTATTTGTATGTGATTGGGTATTGATTTAAAAGATATTAGGTACTAATTTTGAATATTCCTCATTGAACTGAAGTTGATATGTTCTTGATATATTGATTAATGTTCCATATAAATTTCTATGGATAAATGACTATGCAATTTAATGTGAATATTGCCTAAAAATTAGCCCACTGTGTGATATGCTTGGGAATTGAATTGACATGTCTAGAATCATATTTGAATTGTATTAGAATGAATTATATAATGTATTGTTTAATCTTTCTAAAATGGACTATTATATACATATGGATCAATATGAGGTGGTGATATCTGTGTTTAGGGTTTTTGTTGAGGGATTGAATCAAGTGGGTTAGTTCATCAATATATACTTTTGATTGATGGATGAAATATGTGGAAATGGAAAATAGGGTTTACATGTGTGTGAATAGCCCTAATGAACTCCTGTGCACTAAGATAACATGATAAGTTTTGATAATTTTTCATTTCCAATATCTACATTTTTCATTGATAAATATCTGCTTTGTAGAGTCCAATATCTACATTTTTCATTGATAAATATCAACATTTTTCATTGATAACATGATCAGTTTTGATAATTTTTCATTTCCAATATCTACATGTTGCATAACGTTTAGATTGAGCACTTATATTGGATGCCCATTCCACATTTGGTCACATTCCCATGTTCTTATCATGAAGCTAAGAAATTGATTCAGGAGTTAGGCCTTGGATATCAAATTTTCTAGGTCTGTAAAAACTAGTGTTTCTGTTTAGAATACCTAGGTCTGTAAAATAAATGATTTTCTTGACCCAACTTCCTCTGTTTCAACTCATATAACAAATATGTTTGTATTGCTATAATACAACCTTTTTGTTTCATATCTAGCCCAAAGTTCCTTCTTTGTCTCCCTTTTTGGTTGATATTATTGTCGAAAAAATAACTGTACTAACTGATTACAGGTCTTCATTGTTGTATAGAATACCTAGGTCTGTATTACAGGTCTGAGACAAATTGAGAAGGTAGAGAGTGTTTCTGTATAGAATACCTAGGTCTGTATTACAGGTCTTCATTGTTGTAATAAGGGGGAACAATTTAATCTTCTGATTTAATCTATGATAATACCTAGCATGTGTCTGAATTTAGGATCAGATAATATATTTTATACTTTGAAATTGAGTCCATCATTTCCACTCTGAGACAAATTGAGAAGTCGGTGTAAAATCATCTAATTCACTACTAGGTTCACTTCCTCTTTCCCTAAATATGATCATCTTACTTGTCACCACTCTTCCTACATATTATAGTTGGTTCTCTTCTCTGTCTTCTAAATTTCCTCTTTTGCAGATATTTTATATTTACCAATGCTCTAAATAGCCTCTTTTGCAGAAACAGGACATTGGTTTGTTGAAATTTGTTAATCAATATTCATGGGATTATTGAATAAGTGGGGAACTCGTATAATGCTCTCATTAATACACTGTTCCAGCTTGCTTTGTTTTGAATTATTTTTTATGGTTGCTGGAGTGCCAATATTAGATCTGAAGACCTTATAACAGAAGATGCGGGTTCTTCATTTGTTACTGAAAAGTTTGGAATTCTTTTTTATGGATGTTTAACCTAAAATTTATATAACACTGCTTCAGATCATTTTTTATTTTATTGGAACTAATATACAGAAATTATATGCAACTGATGAACAAGGTAATTTCGTAGTGTCATTACAGCTTAGACGACACTATCTAAGTAAATACTTTATCTGAAAAGATAAATGATATAACGATTTGTGTATCATAATATATTGCAGCACCTACGGGGGTATGTCTTCCGCTGACCCCAAGTTTCGTATTGTTTGGCAAAGAGACTCTGATGCCGCTCTAGTATCTGCATTGCGCAGACAATATGACCTAGGCAAGTGTGTCGATGGTCATTTCACTAGGGAGGCTTGGAGGGAGGCAACTGTGGAAATGCAAAATAGGATGGGGAAGACGGCCTGCAATACAGACCAGCTGAAAACTCGGTGGAAGAACTTGAGGAGGGACTATGCCGCTTTGAAGCTTGTGACGAATAAGAGCGGCGTTGGATGGGATGACACAAGGCATAAGCCAACGCTGCCCGACAACCCTGAATGGAGGGAGAGCCTTGCGGTATATCCAGTAACCAGTCCGTTAATTTAAAAAATATGTCATCCATTAACATTTTAATTTCATAATAAACATTTTTTTATACTTAGGAAAACAAGGACCTTGCTAGGTTGCTTAACAAGCTGTTTCCCCACTACTATGACATCGAGATGATGGCGGGGAGGAACATTGCTAGAGGACATCATGCAATGTCTTCAACGGACACACATATCCCTTCTGACGTTGCCTCCGAGGATGATATCGCTGTCGACTTAGATGCCCCAGACACACCCATGAACACTGGAAGCCAAGCTGGGGAACCTAATATGGGCGCATTTGGGATGCAAAGCGAGGGAGAAACCGGGGGAGGCGGAACAGATACACAGAGTGGTGGCGGGAGGCCTCCTGTCGTTAGGCGCAAGAAGCGACCATCAATGCCTCAAGACCGATGTGGGTTATCAAATGAAGTGTTATCTGAATTCACACAGGTTTATGCAAAGGTTCACGAGTTAGGCAGTGGTGTGGCAACTAGATCCTTTGAAAAGAAAGAATTTACAACCATCTTACAACATTTCCAGGACACTTACCCGGATGCCCCCACTCCTGTGTTTACAACACTTGTGAACGCCATCAAGGACTCAACAAACCGCTCCATCTACCTCAGCCTTATAGACACACCTCAAAAGATAACCATATGGTTGTAAGACCTTTGGGAAAGGTCCCAAGCTGCCAATGCAACAGCAACACCTTCAATGCCATCCTCGTTCCAAGCTGCCAATGCAACACCAACACCTTCAATGCCATCCTTGTTTATGCCATCTCACCATGCATTTTTCCCGCAATCCCCAACACCCAACTTCAGCAACAGACCAAGTATGGCATCGTCGTTTGCGTCATCTCACCGTCCATTTTTTCCTTCGTCCAATGATGTTGGCCCTTCTAGATCAACAGACTTTGCGTCATCTCACCGCCCATTTATTCCTTCGTCCAATGATGCTGGCCCTTCTGGATCAACAAACTTTAACAACCAGGCATTTAACTCATCAAATCAGTAGAAAGTTCTTTCGTTGTTGTAATAATCTATTTCCCATCCAAACATTTTCGTTGGGCTTAATCTTATTTGCTGAATTGTTGTAATATTTTTATTCCCGTCCAGACATTATTGATTAACTGTTGTAATATTTTATTTCACTGCCATGGTTTTATTTTGCGATCAATCTATTTTGCTTTGTATCCTAGAAGCCATTATTTTATGTGTCCACAATTACATATGATTGTAGCCTAGTTATTTTCCTTGTCCTTGCCATGACAACGTTGCTATGCTTCCACTTGTAGGCATAATGTCAACCACTGACCAAACAGAAACACCTGGCCTCCTCACGCACATTCTACATACATTGTCTGGTCCAGCTAATCACATTGCTGATACAATAGCTGAGTCCATAGCAAACTCCATCATTGACGACATTTCCGACATACCACCTACAATACCTAGGTCAGTTAGCATTAGGAGTGGCCACCAGAAGGTCTTAGAAATTTTAAACGGTCATGAACAAAGGGCTTATGACCTATATCGAATGAGAACACATTCTACATTGGCCCTTGTGGACAAGCTTGAGAGTCGCGCCTTGTTACGAAGCACTAGAGGAGTCAGTTCGGTTGAGGTTGTGTGCTACTTCCTACAAATGGTTGGCCATGGACATACAAATCGTGCTTTGGCTGAGGACTACATTCACTCTGGTGAGACCATAAGTAGGAAGTTCAACGAAGTCTTGGACGCTGTGTGTTCTTTGTCCAATGAGTACATTGTCATGCAAACTACAACGACATGCACGACAACACATTCTCTGGATGGGCATCGACAAAATTTTATCGGGAGGTGGGATGTATCCCGTGCAAATACCTGGGGGAGGGTGGAACTCGTGAGTCCAGCTCATTTGGGATTTGAATACCACTGATCACCTATCCTATTATGCCTTTTATGTAATCAAACATAGGAATAGATTTTTAACAGGATTCAGAGTCCCATCCTTCTCAGTATCCTATGAAATAAACATGTTGTTAAAGTTGTCACTGCACCATCTTGTCATGACTATCACATGAAATTCTATACCTACGAACATCTCAGGCCAGTCATGCATAATGGGAAACTTAGATTAGAGTAAGTGACATTGAATTCCTAATAAGATAAACATGAATATATTATAATTGAAAACTGAACTAATTTCTAAACTTATACTGAATCAATGTACCTTTTATTTATGTTTTTTATGAGGTTTGTGGCCACCATTATACGATAAGTCCACCTGAATTGATATATCTACACCCTAAATTGGTACCAAAGTACCTCCGAATTGGAACTACATGCCTTTGATTGACACCGATGTGTCTCTGAATTGACGCGACTACACCTTGAATTGGTATGAAAGTACCTTTGAGTTGGAGCAAACACTCCTCTAAATTGGCAACAGATGCCTTTGAATCGTCCCGAGACTAACTAAATGAAAATTTATCATATAATGTCTTATGTGAAGGTTTCAACTTAATTATCTTAAATATGAACTTACTGATTCTAACTATGAACTTATCTTACACTGAAAGTGAATACTAATAGTTGAATTATGAATGTAAGCCTGAATCTGAATCTTATCTTCTGAAAGTCTTTGAAAGTTTGTCTTACTTAACTGATGCATTAAAATTATTCTATTAGGAACTGAAATATTTTTCAATTAAATTGAGTTCTTCATCAGATTCTAAATTTTTTTTCTATATCTTAAATACTAAATAACAGAGATTGGATCTGAGACTCTAATTAGATATGTAGATCTAGTTTATGAATACTCACAATGAGTAATCTGAATTTAAAATCTAAAATTTATATCCTTGTTTTCTAAGACAGTCTTAATCTAAAACTCTTATTTAACATATGACTTAACTAAATTCTGATATTACATATATGAGTTTGTGTCTAAAGGATTTGAGAAATAAACTAAACTGACTAAATAACTACCAAGTATCTGAAAGTAGCTTAAATATCAAAAATTTATAATATGATGTCCTCATAACTTAACTTCATCTGAGTAAAGTCTGATCACTATAGGTATAATTGGATACGAGCTAACATTAATAACTAAAAGTCTGATGGTAATTTAGTCTCTAAGTTACTTTGTAAGAATGGGTAGGATGAATCATGATATAATGAAATTCAATAGACATGACCCACTTACCTTTTATATTGAAGATGTCCTTAATGTAGCCTTGTTTCCTTGATTCACAACATATATACCTGGTCATCAACAAATTTGTATAAGTCCATGTGTATTATCCTCTCTCATTTCTAAATCTTTAGCCCCATCATCCTAATCTCCTAAACTGAACTACAGTTCATATTAACTAAGACGAACTATGATTTCAAGAACATTTAATGTCTAAACATTAATTAAATTCAATTCAAACATTATATAGCATACATATACTGATATATCAATATAAACCAAAATGCATTATATGTCCCAATATATGAGTATATACATCGTATACCAAGAGTAAACTTCAAACATACTCACATATACTAATTTTTACTAACTTAGTTATAAAATCAATTAAAAATATAATTAGAATCATTTTCCATATTAAATAGGGACATAATATTGGGTTTTATAGAGGCGAGAGGCACAACAGAAGCAGTACAATTTTCTCCACATACCCTACTTGAGGATCTCATTGACAACATCATATTCCGAAAGAGGGTGCAGGGATATACCTCATCCTTAGGCAAGTCTGATGATGTTCTTTTTCCCAGTGACGTGTGTCTGTCTTAACGTGCACAGACGGTCCTCAGTCGTCCTCCAAACACAGGAAACTCAGTGTCTGCATCTCTACTTTGTCTACACGGATAGATTGGAACTCCACATCCCTCTTCTGAAGTTGGTGGGAATGAGAAACCTTCTGCTTAATGACGTACTAGCGTCAATTGATTTCCTTCTCTCTCTCTTGGGGATGATGACGGCCAAGGCTCACGTATAGGAGCATAATCTCAGCATGATCATATTAGCAATAGCCAAAAGTCAGCCATCATGCCTCTATTAATATCAGAGAAAGGAAGCAGGATTTCCCAAAACCCTTGGGACAAAAGGGTTGTGGGTTCGTTAAAATGAGCCGCTTGTGGAAAACTAATAGAATATTCTGGAAATAATTAATTAATCTAATTAATCATATTAATTGATTACTAATATCAGTTATCCATCTCCAATTAATTGCTCTGAATCTTCTAGCCAACTTAACAATGAAATCTAATTAATTAGCTTAAACGATTTAATCAATTAACTCAGACTATATTCTAATATTATTTTAACAGATTACCTAAACATTTTAGTAATGAATTCGATTTGAATCATTTCCAATCACACCCACAATTATACTCCCATTTCAATCATACCCTATGTGCATGGCCCAACATGCTCCATAATACATTGGCAGTGATATTGATAATCATATTATGATTTCACAAGCAATGATTGGAATCTCGAAAGACTTCATTTCTATCCAAGTAATTAGAGAAGTTGGAGAACAACTTAACCTATCATCTATGATTGGTGTTACAATGAATGTATAGTTCCTTTGTCTCTGATATACGGATTGAACTCTAAGGCATGGAATTACCATCCTCTTCAATATTCAATCCATGTTCTTTGAACTAGAACAAACTGTATGAGATATATGTAAGCTCAATATCACATATTGGGTCACATAAATATGGCCATGCATTTCTCAGACTCGCTTATCAAGTGACTAGAATATCAAACTCCTGTAGGATAGATAAATCCCATCTACATCACTCACAATCATCCCCATCTGTCACAGTGCACCCGATCACCACCTTTATGGCAACCCTTATTTAGGATCTTGGTGGATGATGTCAAAGCACACCGAATGACATGTGATGAGTGTAGTGATTTAAGGTCTAAGAACCACAATCACCACCATCTCTATGAGAGATGATTATGACTACCATTCACGATTCCATGTGTCACTCTCAAGGTGGGTTTGTCTGATACATTGTTATCTAACAAGTATCTATGTGCTTGGTTTAATATCACATATCACGACTAATGAGATTCTATCATCATCCAACACACACTCTAGTCTTATGTGTTAATTCTATGTATTATACTTCCACAATAACATCTGACTAGGCATATAACAAGAATGCATATACTCTTAACATCTGTATGATCTCATCGTTCTAGTCCTCAACCTGAAGACATACACCATTGAGTAATATCATTCTTTTGACATTTGTTATGTTATATCATTATCTCACAATTGAATAACAAAATAAATTGGAAGATTACCTTTATTATTTATCAAATCATTTAAAAGACATGCCATTACAATCATCATATGATTGGCTCTCTGGGTACACATAGAATACATGTTGTCTCACAAATAACCATAAATCATCTTAGATAATGGCCACTTAGGCCCAAAAACTAAATACTAATACAATTATGCATGAAACTCTAGTAAAACCTTAAAAACACTAATCATACACTATACTAAAGTATGTATAAAAACTTCATGTCATCTTATAGTCAAATCATGGGTGAAATCCTCAAAATACCCTTATTAGGGTTTATATCAAAAAGATGAGTAAAATATTGAATATTAAAGATCAGGCCTTGAATTCATGTTAAAAAATACCAAAATATATTTACTACTAAAATTTTAGGAATTACTAAAGTAGATTGCTATTTTTAATGCCAAAAATATAAAAATCTTTTATATTTTAGTAATAAAACTATAATAAATATCAAACATTCAAAACACCTTCTACTCTATTTTTATAGGATACTAAACATCATAATCTTTGTGTAGCTATCTTGTTTTTGAAAATCTGAGTTTTGTAGTTCAAGATATGAATTTTGGAAGAATACCTATTTATGGAGTGATCTAGATCATCAACATTGTATCTGATCATCGGGATCTGGCCAAGCTATGCGCCTAGCAGCTTCCCAGTCTAGTGCTAGTGGAGCTTCCCTTGGATCCAACTAGATCTGTCTCATGCATGCCCAATTGTGGCTAGGTTTCCCTCTCACAAGTAGTGCAATGCTCTATTTTTGTAGAGCCCACTGTTTCCACCCAACCCTCCTTCAATTGTTGAGCTCTCATCATTGGAGGAAGTGAGAGACCAAAGATCAAGTCTCTAGTGTCCGCTACACCTTCTCACATCATCATAGTGCATTCTAGGGGCCGAATATGGAGTAAGGTGCTAAATTATCCAACCTATACCCTACGACGCTGTGACTTCCTCCTCTCCTTCTTATTCTTCCTCGACATATTTTGATTTTGAGTAAAACCCTAAATATAACCTCAGTGGCCCCTCTGGTCCTTCAAAATGAGGCTTTTATAGCCCCCTCTTCCTCGGATCACTCACAAAGATTCTCCACTGTCATAGCTCTATTTTGGGTCCTTGTTGTTCTTGAATAGGGATCATGAATCTACACCTCTTTGCTAGACTCGATGACAATCACATGAATCAACCTCTTGGCCATGAACCAATGGTTCAATCTCCAAATTCCTTGGTTCAATGTTCAAAAGGTCCTAAAATTCTAAATTTCTTATACAATTGATATAGGCTACTCTTTCATCCCGATCAGTCCCAAAATTTGACCAACGCCTCATAGAAATATTATCTCCCTATACAAAAATCCTCACTACTTGATACACTACCTAGACTACTCTAGTATAGTATATGTGCCTTCACTCATCTCATGACCTAGATCACCAATTAAATTGCCAAATTAACTCTAAACTTCACCAAAATTGTACATTGTCAAATACCTATCATAAAGAACACAACATGACTCCTAATTTCATCACTACATGCATGTGATTTGGAAATTCCCATACATTATATATAATAAGAACCACCAAACTATATTTAACTTAAGTGAACATGATTGTATAATCCAACTATATGTATCATCAATATTGAATGACCAAATTGACATCAAGCTTTCCCATACCTTAACCATAATCTTATTGTGTCTCAAAAAGCATACATACACTCTCAACTTCAGCTTTTATGATTCATAAACATCAAAGTTGACTAATTTGCACAAAAGACCCTTTCTACATACTTTTTCTCTTATAACATAATATGAAATTTTGATGGAACCTTATTTTAATCATAAATACATCTTATATTGACTTCTTGAATAACTTTATGACATACCTACTAGGTTCCAAAAATTAGGGTGTGACAACATGTTTATGTGAAATATGTATACCTTTTTGGAATTCACTACTAGAACTAGGCTACCCACTTTAGATTTTAGAAGCTCATGATAGCTACCACAACTAGCAGTATGCATTCAGCTACTATGGAGAACTACGTGGGCCGCTTCATCCAACCTGACTAGTTTACCAACAACAATATTTCTCAAACATCGAGTATGGACAAGATCTGGAGAATCATGTTCATGATGGTGCCAAAAAAGGCATGAAGACCAGATAATGTTTATGACTCTTTCATTCAATCTAATTGGGCTCGAGTTGGACCATCGATCAACAACACAATTGGGCATGCCTTTGCCATGGGCAACATTGACAAACTCCTGGGTGACTCATATATTGTTTTGATCCCAAAGACAAGGCACACACATTGATGCAACATATTCCTCTAAATCTCTTGGAATAACTATTGTTTCAATCTTATCTAAAAAATCCTTATTGACAGAATCAAGCCACTTCGTAATAATTGGGTCTCTAAAACCCATTCCAGCTTCGATCCTAACAGGCGCATCTCAGACAACATTCTACTGGTTCAAGAAGTCATCCACGCCATGAGAGAGAAGAAATCAGGAAAGAAGGTGGGATGTTTTAAACTGGACCTTGCAAATGCATTTGATCATATGCAGTGGTCCTTCATCGAAGATACTCTCTCAAGAACTTGTCTTCTGAAGAATACCATAGCCCTCATTATGAAGGTCATTACTAGTGTCCAGACATCAATCCTTTGGGAAGGCGTCCCAATGGAACCCTTCAAAGCCACTCTGGGAGTCTACCAAGGAGACCTCAACAACCCCTACATCTTCATCCTTTGTATGGAGAGATTGAGCCAGGATTGTAACATCCCTGACCTGGGTTATGTCTTAACCCTAGAAGTTTTGCTTAAGTAAGTCATTTATATTCTTGTCTTTATCTTTTGAAAAGTAATTAAGGCTCAAGAGGAACTTATGTTTCAATTTTGGTCCTATTTGAATAATGTTGAAACAATGTTTTACTTGTTTTGGACCAAAGTGCAAATTACCCAAGTTCAGTGGTTAACTTGCAAATATTACATCATAAAATATTCCTCAAGTGTTTAGGCATCATAATAATGAAAATGATGCATAGGTATGGCTCGTGGTAGCCTGAGCACTAAGAAAGAGCTTATTAAGCAATGTGTGCATTAAAACCTAGTTTTGGTGTAATGTGCAATTTACCCAAAACCTAGGGTTCAATATGCAAAATACCACTTCTAGAGAGTCCCTAATGTTTATTGGTATCAATTAGAGACAATAAAATTAGAGGGGCGTCTCATTTGAATCTCTTTGGGGGAGAGAATCTTGATATTAAAATAATCAAGAATTAAGCATAATTGAAACCCTAATTCAATTTAATGCAAAAATAAATATATTAATGGATGTGCCCTTAAATCAAAAGTGTGATGGTTTAATTTGTATAAGTGTGGACGTCCTTTTTCCTTGAAATGACACCAAAATATCTAAAGTGAGTGGAGAGCCCACTCACATTAGTTAAAGAAAAAGTAATATCCACTAATTTTTGGATATTATTATTATATTGATTAAGGTGCTTAATTTGTTTTCTTTTAATTCATGGATAAATAAGAGGAATTTTAAGGGAAGGATGATGTCTTCGTATGCAAGGAAGTTAGGGGGATAAGTGGCACCAATTTTGGGAATTGAAGGATTTTTATAACACTTTCTCTCTCTTGAAATTCCCTTACATATATCCCATTTTTCACCCACATGAAAGGCTTTTTCAACTCCTCTTTTTGTCCTTGCTTTGGAAGAATACAAGGGAGCTTAGGAGAAATAGGAGGACGTGTCCCAACCTGTAGGTGAGCTCCTTAATCATCTTCAACCTTGAATTCATGGTGAAAAATCGAATTTTAACACTCATTCTCTTCTTTTCTTCATTCAATGCTCAACCTTGATCATCCTTTGCATCTAAAGACTTGAGAACGGACCTTAGACAGTTGAGAAAGCTTCATTCACCATTTAGGACGTGAAGATTGAAGCTTGGATTCAACTTTGAAGGCGGGTTATATAACTTGAACCCTTAAACATCATTATTGATTTCATTTCTTCATCATATGTTGATTCCCTTTTCTTTCCCGAATTTCTTTGTGATTAATTGTTGAAATCACCACAAAGATCACAGAAAATTTCGTATTTTTGAAGCTAAAAGATGATGATGTTACCTTAGCACACACCTCAATTAATATCATGAGCAAACAGTTTGCACTTTGATGACCAAACGGTCTCAAGACCGTTTGAGGTCAAACAGACTCAAGACCGTTTGGAGTCAATTACTGATGTAGTTGGATGAAGATCCAATGGTTCCAATTGATCTAATTAAAATGGTTCCAAGAATGGATGGTCCATTGATTATAAACCCTAATCGGATTGATTGGTTGAAACCCTAAATTGATTGAGCTGATTTCTAAGCTGAATGGATCAAACGATCTCAAGACCGTTTGAGGGCAAACAGTCTCAAGACCATTTGTAGGTCAGGGGCTGTGATGGATGGTTGGAGATCCAAGGGTTATAATTTGATGTATATCAATGGTCCAATTGATGAATGATTCAATGAAGCAAATCGGTTAAACGGTTTCAAGCTGATTGAGACCAAATGGTCTTAGACCATTTGAGGACCATTCGGTCTCAGACCGTTTGAGGGCCATTCACTTTCAAACCGTTTGAGGTTAATTAATATTTAATTCAAACAGTCTCAAACCGTTTAGGGATTTTTGAGATCAAGACCGTTTGATGGTCTAACGGTCTTAAGACCGATTGAAGATTTTGGGATCAAGACCGTTTAAGGTCTAACAATATCCAGACCGTTTGGAGGTTTGGTCCAAGACCATTTGAAGATCTAAATGGTCTCAAACCTATTGGAGTTTTGGACCAAGACCATTTGAAGGTCAAAGTACTTCAAGACCGTTTGAAGGTCAAAGTACTTCAAGACCGTTTGAGGGTCTAATACCTCAAAACCGTTTGATGGTCTATTTGATTCAAACCATGTAAGTAAAATTAACCCCATGATTGTTAATGATGTATATCAAAGATAATTACAATGGTTGTACCTTTAAGGTACTTAAGTGATTAGTACCTTTTGCGTGGTTAACCTTTGATGCTTATGAAAGAAGTAACTCAATACACTATGATAACCATAGATGTATGTAATTGAATACATGGTTGACTTAATTTAATCAAGCTTGAAGTAATCAACATCCTAAGAGAGGATTAGAGAGAGGAATTCATACATGTATGATAATCATGTAGTGGTTAAGCCTCAATACTTTCAACATGAATAAAATATGTATTTAGGGTATGATCCTTGATAAAGAGATTATGAAACCCTAATCGAGATGGTTGATGAGCCCTAACCCTAATTCAGGGCAATGCTAGTTGAAACCCTAATCTAGGGTAATGGTGTAACCCTAATCTAGGGTGATGATATGAGAAATCCCAATTCCGGGTAATATAATGAAAAACCCTAATTTAAGAGGATGCTTCATGAAACCCTAATTTCGGGTAAAGTTACATGAAACCCTAATTTGGGGAAAAGTTATAAGAAACCTTAATTCAAAATAATGATGTGTGAAACCCTAATATAGGGTGATGTCATGGGAAACCCCAACATAGGGTGATATTATGTGAAACCCTAATCTAGGGTACAGCTATGTGAAACCCTAATCAAGGGTGATGCCATGTGAAACCCTAATATAGGGTGATGTCATGTGAAACCCTAATATAGGGTGATGTGATGTAAAACCCTCGTTGATAAAGAGGGGAAGCCTTATTCTTAATAATGGAATAATGAATAATATATTGGTAGGTGAAACACCTAAAGTGGTTGATAATGGATAACCTTATATCAATAATGCCTTAACCTGAGATGAGTCCACATTATTGATAATGGTTGAATAAATCAAATGAGTGACTTATGACCAATACATTGCATGATAATGTGATGAACATGTGCATAAAGTATTAGGATGAGAAATATCCTAATACAAGATAAGCTGATGAACTTAAGTAAGTTAAAAGTGATGAGGGAAGTGATACATCAAGATATGATAGAAATCACATTCAATACCTCAAGGTTGATACACCTTGATGTACCCTAAATCCAATATACTTGGATGAGTAACACAAGAAGTGTGTCAGGAGAATTATTACATTAAGATGTAATGCACTTTGATAAGTGTAGGCTAACATACCTTGAGAAAGGGTTAAGCCAAGATAACAAAGTATGATGTAATCAATATCCTTGAGAAGATGAGAAAGAAACTCACATTTTGTGATGATTATCATTTAATGATAAAAGATGAGAATAAATAAGTATAATTGGATACTTACAATATCAATGTATGCTCCTAGATGCGTGGAGCAATGAATTAGGGTTTGAATTAATAATATGAACTTGAAACCCTATTCGGCTATAGAGGGAAACCCTAACCCTAATAGTTGTTGCCTAGTGAAAGGTGACAAGATGTTTAATGGGCCTTGTGAGCCATGTGAATAGTTGTTGCCTAGTGAAAGGTGACAAGATGTTTAATGGGCCTTGTGAGCCATGTGAATAGTTGTTTCCTAGTGAAAGGTGACAAGATGTTTAATGGGCCTTGTGAGCCATGTGAATAGTTGTTGCCTAGTGAAAGGTGACAAGATGTTTACTGGGCCTTGTGAGCTATGTGAATAGTTGTTGCCTAGTAAGAGGTAACAAGATGTTTATAAAAGTTTCATGTAAACAATGATAATGTTCAAATAAACTAGGAAATGGAAACTTAGTAACATAATAATAATAAATGGATACAATAATAATAATAAAATCTTAATCATGCATGCTTTATGCTTATAGCCAAATAAGGTCTATAGTGTTTTGAATAAGCTTAAAGGAGATAAGAGCAATACTTGAATTACATAAAGAATGTGAATAAGTATGATGGCTTGACCAAGGTTTAATACCTAGTAAAGGTGATGTGGTATTCAATGATGATGCACATGATTGGCATAGTTCAATGCCTGGAATAGATGCACAAGATTGACATAGTTCAATACCTAGAATAATTGCACAGGATTGGTAATAACCCAGTACCTAGAATAATGTCATAGGATTGGTCATAACCTAATACCTGGAATAATGTCACAGGATTGGTCATAACCCAATACCTATAATAATATCACAGGATTGGTCATAACCCAGTACCTGGAATAATTGTACATGATTGGTAATAACCTAATACCTGGAATAATGTCACAAGATTGGTCATAACCCAATACCTAGAATAATATCACAGGATTGTTCATAACCCAATAACTGGAATAATATCACAGGATTGGTCATAACCCAATACCTGGAATAATTGCACAGGATTGGTCATAACCCAATACCTGGAATAATTGCACATGATTGGTAATAGTCCAATACCTGGAATGTTTGCATAGGATTGGCATAGTCCAATGCCTGGAATGTTTGCACAGGATTGACATAGTCCAATGCATGGAATGTTTTCATAGAATTGGCATGGTCCAATGCCTGGACAGAATATGATGATGTATTCTCACATGACTAGAACAATTCAATATCTGGCTAACAGATTGGCTAAGTTCAACATACAGAAATGAGAATGATTCATGGATGACATACCATGATAATGAGTATCTCAGGATAAGATTAAGATGTGGATATAGTAAGATGGATAAATGATATACATTTTCTTCATATTCCTTATAAAGTGAATAGATGAATTATTGTTCTATCATAGATAGCTGCAATGCTTTAAAATATGAGAATGTTCTAAACTGCTTATCCTCTGATCAGTTTTATTCTATTAAACTGCAATAATAATGTTTCTGGCGGAGAGTTATATCTCTCGCTGGGAAAATTTCAATTGTGTCACCCCTGTGGGATCCAACATTTTTAGGTGGATGAGGACAAGGAGGTAAGAACCATACTACAGGGAAAGGACAACAACATCAAGGACAACAGTAACATCTCAGGTAGAGATACTGACTATCGTGTCTTGTAGATAAGAGTCCTATGTGTCGTCTCTGTACTCTTAGGTCCTTGGAGTCAGTACTTAGTGTTTTCATAACCGATCTGAGATTTTGGCTTGAATGCCTCGAGGTTGTGTATTGCTCATGTGTAGACTTAAGAGAGTAATTGATGTATGTAATCCTCGAGAAGAGATGGTACACGGTATGTACTTGTGGACCAGAATGTACATGTAACACTTTGGTTCTTGTTGTTAAGAGTTTCCTGGAATTGGATCTCTTTGAAAAAGGTTTTAATATTTAGTAATTTTTAGTAATCCTTTGCTAATGATTGCTTATGCTTAGTTAATGACGTTTTGTTCGAACGACGTATCTCAAGGATATTAATCAGTACATCCTTGTTAAATATTGGAGACCAATACTACTATCCCGCAATGGTTCCCCTCTATCCCATGTGATGTTTGTGGAAGGCATACTCCTCATGACTAAAGTTTCAAACAAACTAGCCACAAATATCAATAGAGTGTTAAAGGATTTTTCTCACGTCTCCAGTCAGATAATCTCTAAAGAAAGATCATTCTACTTCTTTATCATAGCAGAAGAGTGATGGTCATTCTATATCACTTAGTATTAGATATGTGAGTGATTGACTTTAGTGCATGTGGGGAATTTTTAGTGTATATGCCCTAGAAGCCAATCATTGGATGATGTCTATAGTGATATTATGTGCTTTTTATTTGACGAATAAAGGAAATTCCAATTTATTGATGCACATATCATTACTACAATATTAATATGCATAATAAATGTCCTTATAATGATATGTTCAAAGCCATGGGACATCAAGTACGTGACTTGAACATGAGGTCATAATGGATGCTAAGAATAAAATTCTTAAATGTCCCTAGTGAATTTTTGTTGAGAATTCAGACACAAATAAAACATGTGAGACTAGTATGTAAGGTGATTGTTGATCATGTATCATGGGTCATAGGTATTGGATACCAAGTCAGAGACATAGGTACTTATTGGAGAACAAGTGTACTAGAAAGACCCTCCTTGAGAGTGATTCATGGAACGTTACTTCAAAGTCATAATCAAATCTCAAATGCGATAGTGGTGTTGTGGTCCTTCTACTTGAAGTCACTACAATAGTGATATGAAAATCATCATGCTTTGACACTACCCAACGTGACTTTAAAGAAGGTTTCCATAAAGGTAGTGGTTGGGTGAGAATCATGCTACACTTTGTGATTGATGAAGAAAATATTTGTCCCTCCCATATAATGGGAGTGATATCCAAGGCCTCTTGATAAGTGAGACTAGAGAAATGCATGGCCATCCTCATGTGAGTCAGTATATGATATTGAGCTCATATGTATCTTTCTAGTCTACTTGGAGATCAAAGGACCTACATTAAAGGTAATGAGGATGATGTGTTCATGCCTCTAGTTGAATCTGAATATATGTGACAACACAGATTGTACAACATGGTAAAACTAGTCATTGTTAGTTTAGTCTTGTCTGACTAATCCTACTTCTTGGGTAGCAATGATGTGTAGCTAGACACTGCTCATAGATTATGGATCATAATATTAATTAGTGAGTCCATTTCCAAGGTAATATGGTGCCTACATGGTCAGACACAGAGAGATAGCTTGAAGAAAGGTAGAATTGGACCTTATTATAATTATTATAATAAATACATGGGCCTAAAAGTAAGTTTTAAGGACCTAAATAAAATATGGACCCAGATTTAAAGAATAAATTAGGGATCCCACAACCTAAACAAATAGGAATTAGGAAACCCTAGCTCCCCACTCCTCTATATATATGATATGAGGGGATGCCTTTAGGGCACACACTCAAATTCTCTCCTAGTTTCCTCCAAGGTTTGAGAACCATAAGAGCAAATTGGAGATAGGAAGTGGGAGAGGGGGAGATTAGCAACTTAGGTCATCTTTAATCACTTGTGTGGATACCATGGAGATGAGTTCGCATAGCAAAGTTGCTCTAGACAAAGATCTTTACTAACGGCACGTGAAGCGAGGTGACTACAAATTGACGTCATCTGCCACTAGCTTGGATGGAGAAATGATGTGATCTGCATGCCACACAAATTGTGGAAGGGTCTCCCTAGTGGAATGCCATGATCGTCCACCTAGGGCACATAAATTGAGGTGACAATTCTCTATGAGGAAACAATGATATACGCGACGCACATGCACGACAAAATGTTGTGATTCACCAGGGTTGCCTTCAGGGTCAAATGCAAGGTCAACATAGCCTTTTTTATAACCTTGGGATTTGTGTCAATAAGTGGAAGATTATCATGATCCACCACCAACTGTCACCAAAGTATTTTTGCGATCTGCCAACAAAAAAATAGTTTTCTACAAGCAACCCAAGGCAACTCTTAGAGTTCTGAAAACCCTAAAAAGGAGTTCTGATTGCATATCTGGTGAGATCTGAAGGTGGCGTATATTAGAGGGTCCATATCTACATCAAACACTACAAGTTGAATCATTGGAACCTTTTCCACGATAAGTTATAAACTTGTAA
The DNA here is from genome assembly GCA_963693085.1 of Alisma plantago-aquatica. Taxonomy (NCBI): domain Eukaryota; kingdom Viridiplantae; phylum Streptophyta; class Magnoliopsida; order Alismatales; family Alismataceae; genus Alisma; species Alisma plantago-aquatica. The sequence continues at coordinate 443,758,857 of OY856412.1, read as the reverse complement.
ACCCTCATCTTGTTTTGTTGCATTAGATGGATCCATCTTGAAGGATTCTCATGAAAATTTTATTCTGCTATGTTTTCTGCTCTCAAGATGGCTAATGTGTTTGAATCTGATTTTTTTCTCTCAAGTTTTAGCTTCTTTATTCTAGAATATTTCCTCTCTTTTTATAAGATCATCAATAATCCTATTATTCTTGAAATGTAGTTCCTTTCTTCCAATCTATTCATCTATGCTCAAGTCTTCTAGAGGTGTTTCAAGGTGAGTGTGAGGAAACTGATCTAGAAGCAATGTTGATCCTCATTCGGTCTAGAAAAGAGGACCAGACATGGTGACCTTTTTACACAAGTGAAAGGTGTTAGTGGTGGTTTTCCAAAGTCCCTACAAGGAAAAATCGGTGCTCTCCCACAACCAAAATCTATATGAAATTTTTTTTGATATTTAATTTAATTTCTATAAATAAAATTGCAAATTTCACCCCCTCTCATCTACATCAACATAGATTATTTTCCCAAACCCAGTGGTTGAAAACTTGGTGTAGATCAAGAAACCCTTATGGTTTCAAAACCACATTACATAAATGTGTTTATATGTATTCTTCCTCCTTTGCTTTAATTTTTTAATATAATTTTCTAGTACTAAAATTTTGTGGTTGGAGTATTTCCTAAATTCATATAGATATTTTATTTACCCCCCTTCTAGGCTAACTTTAAAAACTTTCTCTATTGAAGAAAATAAGTCGGGTCCAATTTTTTGATACTATCATTCAAGTTTGTGATGGGTTTGACAAGTGGTCTCTGAACTGAAACCATGTGGTATTTGGATAAAGAAATTCTAAAAAATACTACTAAGAGAAGGGTTCTTGTATATACTTGTGTGTATAGTTTATTACAAATGTATCAATATTTCAACACTTCAAAATCATCATAGTATATGTTTTATTTATTAATTTTGCATATCATTATATCTACTTGAAGATTGTTTGATTGGATATACAAGGTTATGGAATTGATGTTGGGTATAGGCCACACATTATATAATCATGCTTGATTCTAAGTTTAGCACCCCAATTAAAATATTAGTGCAGTGTATCCCACTTTGGACTAATTTGAGATTCTTATTTTGATGCCCCTAGTAAAAAGGTGTATTTTCGTGCATTTTCTTTGGTTATAGATGTAAAGTGTGACATGTCAAATCATGGTGGTTGTATAGTGAGGATATTAATATTGATGATAGTAATGATATCCATATTGATGATGACCTTGATACAGAGCTGCTAACTATGATGAAAGTGCTAACTATGTATACAAAAATAGATCGATTTGATATCACCCCTTAATTCAAATTAGCAAAAGCAACGTCTCCTTGCATAATATGGATTCCAGACATTCATGATCTATATGTGAATGAGTCGAATTATATATCCCTTAGTCTATTAGTGAACCCTTTCTCCAGGGATTGTGAAAGATGTTCCACTAGAAATATTCTTATTATTGCTTCGACTCATATTCCCCACATGGAAAATCATTTAACCGCCTTACTCGCCATTCAAACACAAGCGGGATACATATCGACATAGATTCCTACTAATGTGATTTCAATCACAGATGGACAAATATGTTTGGAAACATACCTCTTTTATCACAAACTCCAACCAGACATTAATGTTGTCTTTTCCATAAGTCGCGTCAGGTCAGTCTCTCAGTTGAAAGCTATGAAACAAGTCTGTGGTAGTTTAAAACTTGAATTGGCACAATATCGAGAAGTAGCAGCCTTTCCTCAATTTGGCTTAGACCTTGATGCAGCCACTCAAGCCTTACTAAATAAGAGTGAACAACTAAACCCTAAATGACTAATACAAGTTCTAAAATTACCAAAATATGAACCACTGCCTATTGAAGATCAAAATTTTATCATTTATGCAAATGTCAATGGATTTTGTGATCGAATGCCACTAGAAAAAACACATCAATATGAAAAACTATTTGAAATACCATTGATCCACAATTACTCAAAGAACTTGCATCAAAAGGAAAATCTACCTTAACGAAAGAAAGAAAAGTGGAACTAGAGACTTTCTTAAAAGAAAGTGAAATTTTTTTCCAATAGAGGGGGGAGATTGATTGTAGAAACTATGGCACGAAAGGGAGATCCTTTTTTGGTAAGACTTCATATGAATTTTAATCTAGATTCATGTTGGTTTAGTGATTATTATAGTAAATTAGTGTATCGAGATGTCAATCTGAGATCTTATTTTGGTTCGATACGCCCACCTACTATCTCCATCTTTGGATTTCATCTAGGTAGGACCACCCTCGAGGTAGCTTTTTGTTTGTGCCTTGGCAGGAGAAACATAGTACTTTGCTTTGCCTGTCGAGATCTACCTCTTTCATTCTGCTCGGTATTTGATTATATAGAATCAAACCTAAAACTCAATTCCAGTCAGTTGGATCCCCATCCCCAAAAGGGAGGTGAGAAATTTGGTCTGTCCCTTAGGGGGAGATACAAGGTGGAAGTCAATTCATAACTACACCACCACTTGTATTCCCCTAAGCAGGACTTTCCCGAAGTGGTAAGGAAGAGGAAAGGAAGACAGAAACAAAAGGAAAGGCTATCTGCAATCCATTTTGTCATCCTAGTGAGCAGGCTGAGCCAATAAGGAGTTGATTGGAAGTTCACCCTTCTGGTCATTTCCTTTTGTATCTCCCTTGTCCTTCCTTTTCCCTTTCCAGGTCTATTTATTCTCAGTGCTCTCCCTCATCTTGGATAAAGAGGGAGACCAAAACTTGGAAGACCTCATATTTTTTGATGCATGGGGCCTTCTCGTTATCTTCAACATACTAGTGTTGATTAGTCACACACATGGTCTTCTTATGGACCCCATGAAAGGAGGCACCAACTGACGAAGAGTACTAAACATAACTAGAAGAAGAAGAAGAAGAAGGTAAGATATGATTTTTATAATGGACTAGTTTGAAGGATGACCCAGAGAGTAGGGAGGAAAGGAAGGGCCCAATTCACCCAATTATTGCTTTTAATTGTTTAGTTTTGGTCAAGGTGATGAGCTATTTTCATGGTCCTTCTTAGTCTTAGCCTTATTCCTGGGCATCGTCTTCTCTATCCTCCAGAGTGGATGCAAATTTTTCACAAACGTCAAGAGAAAAAACATCTCGATATGTTGGAGTGGTCATAATTAATAGGAGCAGGAGATGCAACAATTGCTTTAGCAGGTGCTACCATCGTCATTGGGAATGTCTTCAGCTCATTGATTCATTCCGTAGCCAAAAATCCATCAATAGCTAAACCATTATTTGTCTATGAAATTTTAGGCTTTGCTTTAACTGAAGCCATAGCATTGTTTGCCCTAATGATGGACTTTTTAATCTCATTTGTCTTCTAGGTCTTTGTCTCAATCGGAGAAGATGAAGTACTCTTTTCTCATCCATAGTAAAAAGGGGAGGTCTTATTTCAGCAATGGGGCAAGAGAGGAGGGGAGTGGCGAGGTGGGCCCCTCCTCATCTAGAAGCCTGATTACAATGGAGGATACATTGGATTTGATAGGAAAAATGTTGACATCATACTTTCAAGGAGGGTACTTCGCCTGGGGTATATCTCAGGATTTGGAGGCAAGTTTGGGTATAGAGTCGTCAACACAGTGGGGAGACGTGCTCGTATGGTTTAGGGGTGGGGTATGAGAATGTCGATTGTTGAGAACTTTTACTCGCCTATGTTTGAAATATGCCTTTCTAGGAGAATTACAATTTGCAGCTCAAATGGTTCCTTATGAAGTCTCTATCAGTCTTATTCTTATTGTGCACCTTGTGAGCATGTTTGGATCTGTGAAGAAAATTGTAAGGATGTTCCCCTAACCCAACCTGGGAACAGACCAGAGGGAACCACAACATGAGGAATGTTCATGTCTCATTGCAAGGCTCATTTTGAGTTTTGGGTCATAGGGTGGGAAGTCAGGAACAAGGGTCCTAGTACTATCCTAGTGCGAAGAACCTTAGAGGCAATGAGATGATTGCCCCCAAAGGAAGCAACCTAGATGATAAGCAAACACTCGAACATGAGAGAAAGGGATCACCAACGAATGAATGAGTTCCAAAGAGGGAGATGAAGTAGCAATCAGGGGGTTTGGGGGAAAGAAGTAGGGGGAGGGACGGGGCCAAGCCCAAAATGTATGGGTGATAGATCGGCCATAGGAGTACTCCGATACCTACACCATGGAAAAACATGTCGAGCATATGATGATGCCGCCCATTTTCATTTTGTGGAAGTCCCCAGTAGAGGAAAGGAATGTAGGTGCTGGCATGTTCTACTTTGGGCAAAAATAGAAAAAAAGAGGGGACTGGTATAGATGATGAAAGATAGGCTGCTTGAACACATTCTCCAGAGGACTGACAAGCAAAGTAGAATAGGAAAGGGGCCTAGGAGGATGAGTTTTGAAATGGAAAAAGGGTCTCATTTGGAGTGGAAATGGTTGTTCCCAAGTATAGATAAAGAAAGATCAGAGGGGACAGACCACCCGAGGTTGCAACATTCCACCCAGAGGAAGCTCTCCCCCAACAAGTTTTTTATTTTGACATCTCTTCCCGACTGAATCGGGCCACTACGTTGGGATGGGAATGGGTCAACCCAAATGATCATTTGATGAATCGAGTCATGTCTCCCGTGATTGGTGGCTTGTCAATCACCAGGGGATACTTACTAAACATCAGGTTGGGACAACACAACATATGAGTAGTTCGCTCGAAAAACCCCACCCTCTCAAGAGTAGGATGTCGAATGAGATGGATATGGGAGCCAACCCCACCCTCTTTGTCAATGGCTTGCCCCAAAAATCCAAGGGAGGGTGTCGAAAAGGAAGCAACCTAGCCTTTTTGACGAAAGCATCTACTTGGTAGGCACTGACTACTCACTCTTTTCTCTACAAGATATACTCTTCACACAAAATAAGTTCCCTTTGGATCATGGGCTTCCCCCTTGGGTAGTGCCCCAGAAAAAAGCATGTATGAGCCACATGTAGGGAATCTTGCACGTGTGGTTCTGGATGGAGACCCTGATATGCTATCCTAATATGTGTAGGTCCCTGCAATTATAATGAGATTGTCATGGCACAAAAGTAGATATTGCTCGGTATTCCCTTGTTCCCCATATTGGTTATGTTCCTTATTTCTTATCTAGTAGAAATGAATTGAGTTATGTCTGATCTCCCAAATGAGGAAGTTGAATTAGCTATATGCTATAATGTAGAATATACACAAAGATGCAATCCTGGAGAGTTTTCCATTGTCAGAAGCCAATGTCCTGGGGGTCCCGGAGACTCATTTTGTTTGAGACACGAGGTGGGTCTTTACCAACTTCCAAATCCAATGACTCCAGGGAAGAAAAAAGAGGGGCACTCTTCATTCTTCACTCGAAAGTCATTCATGTCGGAGGGTCTTGATCCATTTGGTAAACAAATTCCCCCCTTGGATGAGTACATGGCTTAGTCAAGTAGAACTGGGTTGTTCTGCCTGATGCTCTGATTAAAAACCAATAAGTGGGACCATGCTAGTATGACAGAATATACGTTTAAAAGCCCCCCAACCCCCCACTGGGCCGAAAGCAACCCACCCCCTGACATGGAACAATATCATGGCAATGTAGACCTAAGTGAGTTTATTGGATCCAAGGGAGCCATCACAAGTATGGCTGATCCCTCTTTGAACAAGAATATTGTGTAGTCCAATGATGCTTAGAAGAATGTCACTCAAAACCCCAAAACAAAGAAGGTGACTCACGCAGACAATTGATGTAAGGCCCCTGACCTATCTTAGTGCTTGAGTATGCTTGATTTGCTTAATAATATTCTTAGAACCTTAATCAAATCCTTTGATATGATTATCTAACATGTGAAAATATTATGTTTCTAGTTTGGTCATGTTCTGATGATGTTTGAGCTTTGTATGATTATTTTGGACCAAGTTGCAATTTACCCATGTTGAGGGGTTATTTTACAATTTGTCACATGTTGAGTGTTACCTTAGTGCTTTAGCATCATGAGAGAGAGAGAGAGAATGATCCTATGGGGCACCTTGTTGGACCTTGGCTGATGATGTGGCATCATGTGGTGATGCTAGGGTTTCTAGGGTTTTGGTTGTTGTGCATGGTATTGACCATGTTGAGCTTGGTTGAGTGTTGCGACCTTTTTATCGACCATGTTGGCGTTCTTTGGGTGTGTGTCAACTAAAACACCTTCCTTGAGTGGTTTATTTTGACCTTTATTGTCTTGGGGTGCTTTTGGTCGAGATGGTTGTTTTCTTATGGTGTGTCTCGACCTGGTTTGTTTGGTGACCTTTTGTTGTGGTCGAGACAAGGTATCTTGAGTTTTGTTTCAACCTCTAGAGTGGTGGTGACCCAAGTGGTTGAGACCCCACCTAGTTTTTATCACCATAGGTAGCATGCATGCATATAGTGTTGTTGTAATGACAAACATCATCATTAAGATAACAAGTCTCATTAACAATAATAAAACATGCGGAAGCGATCACTAACAATGGATTACTAAAAATCACTAAAAAATAAAACTTTTTCAAAGAGATCCATTTACGAGAAAACTCTTTAACCAAAAACCAAAGTATGTCATATTCATCCTGGTTCACAAGTACACAACATGTACCATTCCTTCTCAAGGATTACAACTTTGACTGCCCTGTTAACAAATATACACATGCAGTATAAAAACTTAGAGGCACTAAGCCAAAATACAGATTGATACATTAAAAACTCCAAGGACCTGAGAGTACAGAGACGACACATAGGACTACTATATATATGACTAGACATACATGATTTCCACCTGAGATCTTATTGTTGTCCCTGCTGTTGCTGTTGCTGCTGCTCTTTCTCTATTCTAGGGATTTCCGGCCTTGCCTTCCATGTATACCTAAAAATGTTTCCCACGGGGGTGAGACAATTGAAAATTGCCTCAGTAAGAGATATAACTCTCCACCAAAACATTGTCATTGCAGTTTATTAACTCAAAACTGAGTAGGGGTTACTTTTACATTATCAGGCATAATTATTCATCATAGAACAGAATAAGATAATATCCATTCTCAAGGAGAGCATTGCATCTACCCATGGTAGATATATAATTCACCTGTCTACTTTGCAGAGAATATAAAGAAACATAATTAACATCTATCCACTAAGGAATGCACAAAGAAATGCAACATCAGCCAATGAATTTCCATATTCAATCCTTAAGCAAACATTCTATACGGCTGATTACATTTTACAATCACACTTAAGCCCTGAGGAGATGAGGTATACCTCTCATACTCCAACCGACCATTGCAAAGTCAAAATCGGTACCATACAAGGTCAAAGGTAGAGCCGGCTACCACGACCTCCCACATCTCGGTCAGCACGTGATCACATGCAGGACATCTTGTGTCTCTGCTAAAAATAGCTTTCCAGGGTATACTGACAACTTCACTATAGAGTTATAGTGGCGTGTTGTACTCTCTTCGCAATCATGAGATTTCATGTTTATCTCCATCGATACGACATTAACATTATTGGGAGATGTGTACATGCATCTATCCCAATCATCGGGAGATTCTTGATACATCCATCCCGGCACAATCAAATGAATATTGAGAGGTTTAATGTTTACCTGCCATCAATTACCTCATCGGGACGTACGGATATTTCGCCCATTTACCCCCGCATATTCAAAAATATGCGCTCTCCAGGTTATGCCACAGAGCAACCTGTTTCACCATCACCTATTACTGACGATGATGGATCTATGGTCAGGGCTCTACATGATATGATTTCACTTGATGAATTAGGTACATTATCATATTCTTTTAGCATCAGTCAAGTTTTCAAACATAACTTATTAAGACAAATGCTACAAAGAAACATGTACTATATTCATCATTCATTTCTCATTCTTTATGAGGCATTGGGATCTCAGTCCCTCATTTCAAAACTAGGAATTCTCATCCCTCAATCACATCATTGCCATACTTATCAAATCTGGGTATTCAAACCCTTAGTTCATCATTGAACATTGTTACCACTTATTGGGTAACCATCACCTCTAGGTCCTCAGACCAAGGTATACAAGAAGCTTGTTACACAAGCATATCACATGGCTCACAAGGCCATTAATTGTCTTGTCACCTCTCACTAGGCAACAACTTATTCACATGGCTTACAATGTCACTGCACATTTTATTATTTCTCAATAAGCAACAATACATAATGGCACATAAGGCCAATCCACACGTATCAGATAAACATCATAGCTCATACCTGGCTATGATCATCACCTCATGAGACCTTCATGATTATCCCACATGATAATAGACTTATTAAGTTCACATCACATCATGCAATACAATGGTAACACCACTATTCCCTTACCAGGGTTAGGGTTTACCATCAATTAGGGTTTTTCATCCATTTACCCAAAGCTAGGGTTAGGATTTCCTATTTCCACATATAATTAGGGTTTCATGTTTGTATTATCACTCCAACCCTAATTTATTGCTACAATCCTCTGGGAGCATTCATAGATATCATAAGTATTCATTCATACTTATTACTTTCATCATATATCATTAATGATTATTAACACAAGGTATGAGTTCATCTCTCATCCTTACCATGGTATGATTACATCATACTTATTTTCTTGGCTAAACTCATTTCTCATGGTATATTAGCCAACACTTATTAAAATGCATTAAACTCATAACATCTCATTATAAGAGTTTACATAGCACATTTCATGTGTTTCTTATCCAAGTATATTGGGCTTAATAGTGCATCAAGGTGTATCACCCTGAAATACTAAATGTGATATCTATCATACCTTGATGTATCACCTTCCTCATCAGATCCAACTTACTCAAGCTTATTATCTGATCTTATATTAAGGTATTTCCCTCTTAATACTTTTAAGTACTAACCTATCACAATTATCATATAGTGCATAGGTCATATATTAGAACTGTCCAACTATCTCACATGATATGGACCTATCTCAGGTTAAGGCATTGCTTACTATAAAGTTGCCTATAAACAATCACATTAGATACTTCCCTTATCAGGGTATTGGCTACTATCCCATTATTAGGATTAGGCTTCTCATATCATCACTATTCATTAAGGATAGAATTTCACATGCCATTACTCTTTATTAGAGTTTTCTCATGGCATCACCCTCAATTAGGGTTTCACATGGATACACCCTCAATTAGGGTTTCACATGGATACACCCTCAATTAGGGTTTCACATGGATACACCCTCATTTAGGGTTTCACATAAAATCGCCCTAGATTAGTGTTTACCTTCAATAACCCACCATTAGGATTTACTATTCATCCCAATTAAGGTTTCATGATCAATTACCTCAATTAGGGTTTACTATTCATCCTAATTAGGGATTCATATACATCTATCCATAATTATTATACATATATGGCTATCTTTCTCTTATCCTCTTCTAGGATATTCACTACTCAATTCTTAATTAAAATGAGTATATTCTTTTATTCAAATTCTTGCATTTATATTTAGCATGATTGATTGAATCCATGCATCATATGCATCAAGGATTAATTCCACTAAAGGTGCACTTACCTAATTTCATTAGGTGTCCAAATGGTTTGATCAATTGAACCTTCAATAACATGAGGTATCCAAATAGATTGATCAATGGAACCTTTAATTGCACTAGGTATCCATTTGGATTGGTCAATTGAGTCTTTAATTACATTAGGTACCCAGTTGGATTAACCCATTGTACCTTCAATTATATTAGGTACCCAATTGGATTAACCAATCGATCCTTCAATTGCATTAGGTACTCAATTTAATTAGCCAATTGAACTTTCAATTGCATAACACAACTTGACCTTGAAACCACCTAGGTCTCCAAACAGTTTGAGACCGTTTGGTCTCCAAATGGTTTGAGACTGTTTGGTCTCAAACGGTTTTGAGACCGTTTGGTCCCAAATGGTATTGAGACCATTTGGTCCCAAACGGTCTTGAGACCATTTGGTCCCAAACGGTCTTGAGACCGTTTGGACTCAAACGGTCTTAAGACCGTTTGGTCCAAAATATCTCAAAACCGAATGGACCAAAAAGTCATGTCAACACTTGCACAATTCATGGTATCAATGGATGAATCGATTCTCAGTTGTGTCCTTGATTTATTTATCACTTGAACTAATGAATCAACCTTCAATTAGACCACCAATTAGGGTTTTGAACCCAATTGATTTAGGATTTCAACTCAAGGAACCTTCAATTAGGACTTTGAATCGAGTAACCATCAATGTTCAACATTGGGGAGTTGTTTCAATTGAAACCAATGAACCATCATCAAACTTTTGATATGACCTGACTCCAAACAGTCTTGAATTATTTTTGGATTACCTCCAAATGGTCTTGAGACCGTTTGCCCATTTTATCCTTGTATTTTGTCAAATTCCATCAGGGTTTGAGTCATTGGTTTGATCATCAATTCAGCAATTAGTTGCTCTTCAATTTGGTATCTTTGTACCTTCAAATACTTAACCATACTCAACCCTGGACCTCCAAACGATCTTGAGACCGTTTGTCTCATCCAACCCTTGGATTCTAGTGAAATTTCATTAGGGTTTGATCTATCGGGTTGATCAACAAATCAACACTTGATTGCAATGTGATTTGGTACCTTTGGACCTTCAATTGGTCAACCATACTTAACCCTAGACCTCCAAATGGTCTTGGGTGACCCCCAAACGGTCTTGAGACCGTTTGGGTGATCCCCAAATAGTTTTGAAACCGTTTGGGCTAATCAACCCAAAATCTCAAATGAACTCATTGGAATTTCAACACTAATTTCAATTAGGGTTTTATAATTGATTAGCCTTCAACTAATGATTCCTTTGGAATTAATTAACCAAATTTGGTGGGTCATCAACCAACATAATTAGGAACAGGATTCTCAAACGGTCAACCCTTGGTCAACTCCCCCAAATGGTTTTGAAACCATTTTCTATCAAACGGTTTGATAGAACCGTTTGCCAATTTTAGTGAAACCGTTTGGTCTCAACTATTGAAACCGTTTGATTAAGATATTGTTTGAGGTGTGTGCTTGGGATGACATCATCATCCTCAAGCTTAAAACCTTCGAATCTTTCTTAAATTTCCATGGTGATTTCATCAATTAATCAAATGAGTTGCAAATCGATCAATTGAACATATTGTATTGAGTAATTGAATTCAATAACAATGAAATAGGGTTCAAGTTATAAAACCCACCTCCAATTGAGCTCCAAAGCTTCATGATCACGTCAACAATGGTGTATGAAACTTCTTTCACCATTCTAAGGCTCATCCTCAAGGTTTGAGTGAAAAGGAATGGTAGAATTGAAGAGGGAATCGAAATAGGAAGAAATCATGCATTGATTTGTGATTTCCACCATGGATTCAAGGTGAAAAGGGATCAAGAAGCTTACCAACAGGTAGGGAGTCGTCATACTAGTCCTCCCAAGATCCTTGGTCGTTTTCCAATCAAAGGAAAAGAAGTGGGGTCGAAAAAGCCTTTCATTTGGCTTGTAAAGAGTCTTTTTATAAAAATTCAATGAGAGAGAATATGCTTTATAAAAATCCAATTAATCCCAGAAATATGGCCGTCTATTCCCCCTAAACTTCCTTGGGTCCGAGGATATTTGTTTGCCTCCAATTCCTCTCAATTATCCATGATTTAAAGAAAAGCAAATTAAGCACCTTAATCATATAATATTAATATCCAAAATTGAGTGGGTATTACGTTTTCCTTTAATAAGGTGTGTGAGTTATCCATTCCCTTGGATATTTTTGTGGCCCTTTCAAGGCACAAGATAGTGCACATATAAATGTATTTCAACCATTTCAATTTTGGTTGAAGAGAAAACAAATTAATATATTTATTTTTGCATTAAATTAAATTAGGGTTTCCTTTATGCTTAAATCTTGATTATTTTAATATCAAGATTCTCTCTCCTCCAAAGTGATACAAATGAGACGCCCCTCTCATTTTATTTTCTGTACATGATGACAAGAAACATTAGGAACTCTTTTGAAGAGGTAATTTGCATATTGAACCCTAAGTTTTGGGTAAATTGCACTTTACACAAAACTAGGTTTTAATGCACATACATTGCTCAGAAGGCTCTTTCATGGTATTCAGGCTTTCGCAAGCCATACCTCTACATCATATTCATCCTTATGATGCATCAACACATGAGGAACATTTTATCATGTAAAATTTACAATTTAACCCCTCAACTTGGGTAATTTTCACTTTAGTCCAAAACAAGCAAACATTGCTTCAACATTGTTCAAACAGGACCAAAATTGAAACATAAGTTCCTCTAGAACCTTAATTACTTCTCACAAAGTAAAATAAAGGATCTAATCAACTTTTCTTAAGCAAAACTCCCAGGGTTAAAGCATAACCCAGGTCAGGGGTGTTACAAATTATAAACCCCTAACAAGGATTTCGTCCTCAAAATCTCAGATAAAGGAAACATATATTATTCATTCATCATATCATCATGTCTCTTCATAACACCTTATTGTTATGGAGACATTATAGAACTTTGATTCAATACAAAGTTCCCTCAAACAAGATTCTCATAGAATCCATTATACATGACACATACTCCACTGTCCTTTTTATTAATGACTGTGGGGTTATTCCTGTGTCAGGTAATATTTTTCTTATTTTATAGTTTCATGTGACAGATTCTTGTTTCTAAGGAGTCCCCCATGCTCCTTCCTTAATTCAACATTTCTCTTTCAAGGCCATAATTAAGTTTTGTCACCCTATCAAAATTATAAATCTTTTCATACCTTGGTTGTGTCATCTATTAACACAACACTAAGATTTCTTATTACATGTACCAACTATCTCATTAGTTGTACATTTTCTTATCATAAGAAAAGGTTACTTATCAATTAAGAACTTATCTTAAAGATATCTTTAATTATTATGTTTATGCAAAGCATAAACCCCTAACATGTGATGTTCATACTATTTTATATATAGATAGACTGATTTCATAGTTGACCATTCCAGGTAGCCAACATAAACCATATGATATTTCTCAGATACCAGAATCTCTTACCTTGGTATCTGTCACATGTGTTGAAAACACATCACATTTTCATCTTCCTTTCATCATGAGACATTACTTGTTACATATGTCCTTACCTTGGAACTAAAGTCCAAGATAAACTGATACTTTTCTAAGTATCCATCACATAAACATTTTTATCTTATGCACATCAAGTGTCCTAATACCCACTTGATTGGCATGTCCCTGAAAGGAAGAAAACAAGAAATAATATTCCACTTGTTATCTCATGAATTTTTCAACTATTCATGAAATATTTATTCTTTATCTCATCCTAGGTTCCTTACCCTCAACATAGGAATTTTATAAGGATGATCACATGACATTATTCATTTCTTTGTTATGTTCTAACATGTTCATGAGCATCTTATGATCTCATCACATCTCCCATTTCCACATTATGGGAAAAGATCTTTATCATACTTACAAGCTTTATTGAATAAGGATCACCTCCCTTGTTCTCTTTCTTATCTTATGAGGAGTATACTTCTTACCTCCTCATACGTACATACTAATCTAAGGTCATCTCATATTTCTCTTTCTTGTACTTAAGGTATGATACATTTATCCATACCATATTTCAAATTTCATGATACTCATTAGATTGTCTCAGAATGACTGCTTGATCAGAGCAATCAAAAAGATATCAATGTAAGAGTTTTCTTACTCACCTTATCATCAATAGTTGTATACCTGGCCAGGGTTTACAAGTACTAAGATCAAGTAGTATGCACTTTGTATACTATCATATTTCTTGCTTTTCATATTATCACAAGCATAATATTTAACATCCCTGGATTTTATCTAGGCATCTCTTCTATACCTCTTCCTCTTTCATAGAGGTAAGAACAATATAGAGCATTTAAAAGAATATAAGAACATAATACCAATTCTGGTTCTCATCATATCCTCCCTAAGTTCCCATAGGGAAACAAATAGGGAAAACAATAACAACAATCCTCCTTTTTAAAACAAAAAGGGTTTAGTGTACTCAACATGTACACATCTATAACATACCTTGTCCTCACACCATGGTCTTATCGGTCTTATTACCGATATAAAAACTAAGTCATGGGTTCTTACAGGTGATAGGTTAGGACCTTTACCTTTACTTGATGGCTACTACCCTGGTACACTAGGCATTTATTGCATTATTAGTACCAAAAATTTGGCTTTTTAGAACTATTAGACAAATGTCTCTAAAATTATAGAGACCATTCCCTACTTCTCAGCTTATTGCCTCTTCTTGGGTACTGCCATTATAGATTTATTATCTGTCTAAACTCATGGCAGAGTCTACTTTCTTGCCATAAGTTAATCTTTTCCATATTTTCCCTTGTTCCAACATGACTAAGTCATTCAGGAACTCCTTTTAAAGCTCAAAATTTCTGTATTAAGGAGTGATAACCTAGGTTGTAAGGCTAGTATCTAGTCCACTATATGCATTATTGTTTCCCTAATCTGCCCAACAAGAGCATGATCATAGGATTCTCTATCCTGATCAAGTCTTAATGGGGATTATCATGCACTCATTCTATTCTTGCATGATCCCTTACACCTCTTCTTGGTGCAACAACAATGCCCTTAGCAATGTGTTCCTTGTGTTCTCCAGTCATTTTTTTTAAAACTTTACCCTTTCTCTGCACAAGCAGAATCATTATAGGGTATACTGGAGGACACTAACATAGACTCAACAGCTTAGTCCTATGTCTCTGTAGACTCAGCGAACCTAGAGTTCTGATACCACTAAATTATAACGACAAACATCATCATTAAGATAACAAGTGTCATTAACAATAATAAAACATGCGGAAGCGATCACTAATAGCGGATTACTAAAAATCACTAAAAATTAAAACTTTTTCAAAGAGATCCATTTATGAGAAAACTCTTTAACCAAAAACCAAAGTATGTCATATTCATCCTGGTTCACAAGTACACAACATGTACCATTCCTTCTCAAGGATTACAACTTTGACTGCCCTATTAACAAATATACACAGGCAGTATAAAAACTTAGAGGCATCAAGACAAAATCCAGATTGATACATTAAAAACTCCAAGGACCTAAGAGTACAGAGACGACACATAGGACTACTATCTATATGACTAGACATACATTATTTCCACCTGATATCTTATTGTTGTCCCTGATGTTACTGTTGCTACTGCTCTTTCTCTGTTCTAGGGATTTCCTGCCTTGCCTTCCATGTATACCTAAAAATGTTTCCCATGGGGGTGAGACAATTGAAAATTTCCCCAACGAGAGATATAACTCTCCACCAAAACATTGTCATTTTAGTTTATTAACTTAAAACTGAGCAGGGGTTACTTTTACATTATCAGGCATAATTATTCATCATAGAACAGAATAAGATAATCTCCATTCTCAAGGAGAGCATTGCATCTACCCATGGTAGATATATAATTCATCTATCTACTTTGTAGAGAATATAAAGAAACATAATTAACATCTATCCACTAAGGAATGCACAAAGAAATGCAACATCAGCCAATGAATTTATGTATTCAATCCGTAAGAAAACATGTTATACGGTTGATTACATTTTACAATCACACTTAAGCCCTGAGCAGATGAGGTATACCGCTCATACTCCAACCGACCATTGCGAAGTCGAAATCGGTACCATACAAGGTCAAAGGTAGAGCCGGCTACCAAGACCTCCCACATCTCGGTCAGCACGAGATAACATGCAAGACATCTTGTGTCTCTGCTAAAAATAGCTTTCCAGGGTATACTGACAACTTTGCTATAGAGTTATAGTGGTGTGTTGTACTCTCTTCACGATCGTGAGATTTCATGTTTATCTTCATCGATCCGACATTAACATTATCGGGAGATGTGTACATGCATCTATCCCAATCATCGAGAGATTCATGATACATCCATCCCGGCACAATCAAATGAGGATTGAGAGGTTTAATGTTTACCTGCCATCAATTACCTCATCGGGACATACAAATATTTTTGCCCATTTACCCCCGCATATTAAAAAATATGCGCTTTCTAGGTTATGCCGTGGAGCAACCTGTTTTACCATCACCTATTACTGAAGATGATGGATTTATGGTCAGGGCTCTACATGATATGATTTCACTTGATTAATTAGGTACATTATCATATTCTTTTAGCATCAGTCAAGTTTTCAAACATAACTTATTAAGACAAATGCTACAAAGAAACATGTACTATATTCATCATTCATTTCTCATTCTTTATGAGGTATTGGGATCTCAGTTCCTCATTTTAAAACTGGGAATTATCATCCCTCAATTACATCATTACCATACTTATCAAATCTGTGTATTCAAACCCTTAGTTCATCACTGAACATTGGTACCACTTATTGGGTAACCATCACCTCTAGGTCCTCAGACCAAGGTATACAAGAAGCTTGTTACACAAGCATATCACATGGCTCACAAGGCCATTAATTTTCTTGTCATCTCTCACTAGGCAACAACTTATTCACATGGCTTACAATGTCACTGCACATTTTATTATTTCTCAATAAGCAACAATACATAATGGCACATAAGGCCAATCCACACTTATCAGATAAACATCATAGCTCATACCTAGATATGATCATCACCTCATGAGACCTTCATGATTATCCCACATGATAATAGACTTATTAAGTTCACAACACATCATGCAATACAATGGTAACACCACTATTCCCTTACCAGGGTTAGGGTTTACCATCAATTAAGGTTTTTCATCCCTTTACCCAAATCTAGGGTTAGGATTTCCTATTTCCACATATAATTAGGGTTTCATGTTTATATTATCACTCTAAACCTAATTTATTGCTACACTCCTCTGGGAGCATCCATAGATATCATAAGTATTCATTCATACTTATTACTTTTATCATATATCATTAATGATTATTAACATAAGGTATGAGTTCATCTCTCATCCTTACCATGGTATGATTACATCATACTTATTTTCTTGGCAAAACTCCTTTCTCATGGTATATTAGCCAACACTTATTAAAATGCATTAAACTCATTACATCTCATTGTAAGAGTTTACATAGCACATTTCATGTGTTTCTTATCCAAGTATATTGGGATTAATAGTGCATCAAGGTGTATCACCCTGAAATACTAAATGTGACATCTATCATACCTTGATGTATCACCTTCCTCATCAGATCCAACTTACTCAAGCTTATTATCTGATCTTGTATTAAGGTATTTCCCTCTTAATACTTTTAAGTACTAACCTATCACAATTATCATATAGTGCATAGGTCATATATTAGAACTGTCCAACTATCTTACATGATATGGACCTATCTCAGGTTAAGGCATTGCTTACTATAAAGTTGCCTATAAACAATCACATTAGATACTTTCCTTATCAGGGTATTGGCTACTATCCCATTATTAGGATTTGGCTTCTCATATCATCACTCTTCATTAAGGATAGAATTTCACATGCCATTACTCTTTATTAGAGTTTTCTCATGGAATCACCCTCAATTAGGGTTTCACATGGATACACCCTCAATTAGGGTTTCACATGGATACACCCTCAATTAGGGCTTCACATGGATACACCCTCATTTAGGGTTTCACATAAAATCGCCCTAGATTAGGGTTTACCTTCAATAACCCACCATTAGGATTTACTATTCATCCCAATTAAGGTTTCATGCTCAATTACCTCAATTAGGGTTTACTATTCATCCTAATTAGGGATTCATATACATCTATCCATAATTATTATACATATATGGATATCTTTCTCTTATCATCTTCTAGGATATTCACTACTCAATTCTTAATTAAATTGAGTATATTCTTTTATTCAAATTCATGCATTTATATTTAGCATGATTTATTGAATCCATGCATCATATGCATCAAGGATTAATTCCACTAAAGGTGCACTTAACTAATTTCATTAGGTGTCCAAATGGTTTGATCAATTAAACCTTCAATAACATGAGGTATCCAAATAGATTGATCAATGGAACCTTTAATTGCACTAGGTATCCATTTGGATTGGTCAATTGAGTCTTTAATTACATTAGGTACCCAGTTGGATTAACCCATTGTACCTTCAATTATATTAGGTACCCAATTGGATTAACCAATTGATCCTTCAATTGCATTAGGTACTGAATTGAATTAGCCAATTGGACTTTCAATTGCATAACACAACTTGACCTTGAAACCACCTAGGTCTCCAAACGATTTGAGACCATTTGGTCCCAAATGATATTGAGACCATTTGGTCCCAAACGGTCTTGAGACCGTTTGGACTCAAATGGTCTTAAGACCGTTTGGTCAAAAACATCTCAGAACCGAATGGACCAAAAAGTCCTTTCAACACTTGCACAATTCATGGTATCAATGGATGAATCGATTCTCAGTTGTGTCCTTGATTTCTTTATCACTTGAACTAATGAATCAACCTTTAATTAGACCATCAATTAGGGTTTTTAACCCAATTGATCTAGGATTTCAACTCAAGGAACCTTCAATTAGGACTTTGAATTGAGTAACCATCAATGTTCAACATTGGGGAGTTGTTTCAATTGAAACCAATGAACCATCATCAAACTTTTGATATGACCTGACCCCAAACGGTCTTGAGGTCGTTTGGATGACCTCCAAACGGTCTTGAGACAGTTTGCCCATTTTATCCTTGGATTTTGTCAAATTCCATTAGGGTTTGAGTCATTAGTTTGATCATCAATTCAACAATTAGTTGCTTTTCAATTTGGTATCTTTGTACCTTCAAATACTTAACCATACTCAACCCTGGACCTCCAAACGGTCTCGGTTGACCTCCAAACGGTCTTGAGACCGTTTGGATGATCTCCAAACGGTCTTTAGACCGTTTGGCTCATCCAACCCTTGGATTTTAGTGAAATTTTATTAGGGTTTGATCTATCAGGTTGATCAACAAATCATCACTTGATTGCAATGTGATTTGGTACCTTTGGACCTTCAATTGGTCAACCATACTTAACCCTAGACCTACAAACGGTCTTGGGGGACCCCCAAACGGTCTTGAGACCGTTTGGGTGATCCCCAAACGGTTTTGAAACCGTTTGGGCTAATTAACCCAAAATCTCAAATCAACTCATTGGAATTTCAGCACTAATTTCAATTAGGGTTTTCTAATTGATTAGCCTTCAACTAATGATTCCTTTGGAATTAATTAACCAAATTTGGTGGGTCATCAACCAACATAATTAGGAACAGGATTATCAAACGGTCAACCCTTGGTCAACTCCCCCAAACGGTTTTGAAACCATTTTCTCTCAAACGGTTTGATAGAACCGTTTGCCAATTTTAGTGAAAATGTTTGGTCTCAACTATTGAAACCGTTTGACTAAGATATTGTTTGAGGTGTGTGCTTGGGATGACATCATCATCCTCAAGCTTAAAACCTTCGAATATTTCTTAAATTTCCATGGTGATTTCATCAATTAATCAAATGAGTTGCAAATCGATCAATTGAACATATTGTATTGAGTAATTGAATTCAATAACAATGAAATAGGGTTCAAGTTATAAAACCCACCTCCAATTGAGCTACAAGGCTTCAATATCACGTCAAAAATGGTGTATGCAACTCCTTTGACCATTCCAAGGCTCGTCCTCAAGGTTTGAGTGAAAAGGAATGGTTAGAATTGAAGAGGGAATCGAAATAGGAAGAAATCATGCATTGATTTGTGATTTCCACCATGGATTCAATGTGAAAAGGGATCAAGAAGCTTACCAACAGGTAGGGAGTCGTCCTACTGGTCCTCCCAAGCTCCTTGGTCGTTTTACAAGCAAAGGAAAAGAAGTGGGGTCGAAAAATCCTTTCATTTGGCTTGTAAAGAGTCTTTTTATAAAATTCAATGAGAGAGAATATGCTTTATAAAAATCCAATTAATCCCAAAAATATGGCCGCCTATTCCCCCTCAACTTCCTTGGGTCCGAGGCTATATTGTTTTCCTACAATTCCTCTCAATTATCCATTATTTAAAGAAAAGCAAATTAAGCACCTTAATCATATAATATTAATATCCAAAATTGAGTGTATATTACTTTTTCCTTTAATAAGGTGTGTGAGTTATCCATTCCCTTGGATATTTTCGTGGACTTTGCAAGGCACAAGCTCGTCCAAATATACATGGATTTCAACCATTTCAATTTTGGTTGAAGAGCAAACAAATTAATATATTTATTTTTGCATTAAATTAAATTAGGGTTTCCTTTATGCTTAAATCTTGATTATTTTAATATCAAGATTCTCTCTCCTCCAAAGTGATACAAATGAGACGCCAATCTCATTTTATTGCTGTACATGATTACAAGAAACATTAGGAAGTCTTTGGAAGAGGTAATTTGCATATTGAACCCTAAGTTTTGGGTAAATTGCACTTTACACAAAACTAGGTTTTAATGCACATACATTGCTCAGAAGGCTCTTTCATGGTATTCAGGCTTTCACAAGCCATACATATGTATCATCTTCATCCTTATGATGCATTAACACATGGGGAACATTTTATCATGTAATATTTGCAATTTAACCCCTCAACTTGGGTAATTTGCACTTTAGTCCAAAACAAGCAAACATTGCTTCAACATTGTTCAAACAGGACCAAAATTGAAACATAAGTTCCTCTAGAACCTTAATTACTTCTCACAAAGTAAAATAAAGGATCTAATTAACTTTGCTTAAGCAAAACTCCCAGGGTTAAAGCATAACCCAGGTCAGGGGTGTTACAGTTTTCATGGCTATTTTCTTAGACAAGTGTCCCTTTGGTTCTCTCTTATGTTGACACCTCACACCTATCTTACTTCCCTCCTCCTTTGAGTATATAACCTCTCTCTTATTCATGCAAGTATCTTTTTCGGCCCTCCTTCTTCTCCCTTCTCTTGTGATCATCTTTGGAGCTTAGTGGAGCAAGAAGGACGGATCTTGGGTGCTTTGGAGGTCGATCAACCTTGCATGGTGTGCTTTGGAGCTTGATCACCTTCCTTGTGGTGATTCTTGGTGGTTTCTTTTCTTGGTAAGTGGTTGTACCTTATTGAGCATGTTTTTCCTTTGGAACCCTACCTTCCTTTTTCTCGTTTTCGGCCATAACATCATGTTTTGACATGGTGGATTCCTTAAAGATCTTCTCCTCACAAAGGGGTTGTAGACTATGTTTTGACACGGTGACACCTGAGTGAGAAGGAGCTCTCTTCTTCGTTCGTTCTTCTTGGTTCGGCCTAGGGTTTCTCATCCTCTTTTTTGAGCTTCCTTTTGACCATGGTATTCTTCTCTTTGGAGGTAATCATGTAGCCTAAGTGTTGATCCAAGTTGGATCATCTTCTTCTCTCTTGGAGCCTTTGATCTTGGAGCTTGGCTCTCTCCTTAAGGCGGGTTATAAAACTCTCTACCTTATTCTATTACTTGCACTATTACTCTACTTTCATGATACTTTTTGATATCTAAACTTGATGCTAATATGTTAGATGATGTTATCATAACCTAGGATTTAAGTCTTGTTAATAGTCTCTTGAAAGTTGCTTCATATCCTAAACCCTAACTTCTTATACCTGATTTGTTAAGTGATGATTGAGGTGATGATTATACATGCATCATGTTTCTTGGTTTTATCATCTTTCTATGATTTGGTCCTTGTATTTTCTTGAGGTTTTTGAGTTGGCTTTCTTGAGGCTGAGACTTGGTCTTCTTTGTCCTCGTTTGGTTTCTTGATGATTCATGTTGAAGTTCAGATTTTAAGGTTTTGATGTGCTTCTTGCATGGAGTTTTCCCACCTTGTTGATGGTGACCTTCCTTGATGTCAACCTTCTATTTTGAATGAGTTTTATCTCTATTTTTATGTTGGTTAAGTGTTGTTAGGATATCTTGATCTTGGGGGTCGCAACACCTTGATCTTATCTTGGTTAAAACATATATGTCGTTCATGGTCGAGACCTATATTTTGGTTTTGGTCGAGATGATTTGCCTTTGTTTCGGTCGAGACTCATGACCTAGTGTCACGACCACAACCCTAACCATAATAGGTTGAGAGTCATAGAACACAAGAGTTGAGACACATGCTTGGGTGTCACAGTCGAAAGCCAACCCTAGGGTGGTCGATACACTTGTTTTATGGATGGTCGAGACATGCGTTTTGGTCTTGGTCAAAATGTTTGTTTTATGCATGATCGAGACACATGCTTTTGTGGTGGTCGAGACAAATGCTTTTGTGGTGGTTGAGACACATGTTCTTGTCTTGGTCAAGACACCTAGTTGGCTTGAGGACAAGACACTTCGATGGTTTATGGTCATGACACATGTTTGCTTGGGTGGTCGATACACTCACTATGGTTGTGACACATGCATAAATTTGTAGGGTTGATACATATGTGTATGTAAATGTTGAATGATACCTAATGCTATCTGGGTAGTTAATTAATTAATATGTTTATGATGTTCTAAACCTAGTATGCTCCAAGAAAGTGGGAGGTGATGAGATTAGGGTTTGGTGCTTGAATAATGCTACAAAACCTAATCGGTTATACATGTAAACCTAACCCTAATGTTGGGAAATATGATGTGTTTGCCTCATTTGACACAATATGATGTTTCTCTCTCTTGTTTATGAACCCCTAACCTTGTAGGTAAAATGAGTGTCATAGATTGTTTATGTTATGGTGGGGATCATATGACACATGGTGATAGTTATGAGCCTTGATGAGACATACTAAGATCATATTGATGTGATAGGTCCTATGACCTGGTGAAGGCTTAATGCCTATTGTGAGGCAAAATCCTCTAGTGATATGATTAATGGATTGATATCCCACAATGATGTGACATTGTTGATAGCCTTGTAAGGATGTGTGGTATTGATGATGGCCTTGTGAATGGAAGTGCTACAAGTGTCATGTGGTGACGTGACAAGTTCACACCTTATACATTTTATATCTTCTGGAGTTGCACTATTCCCTTATCCTTGTAGAGTTTGTTTTGGATTTTTATGTTGTAACTTGACTGATGTTAAAAGACACCAATTGGCTTAACTAATCAAGTGAAACCCTAATCATGTAGGTTCCATGTGCCATAGATCCATTCCAGTGTCAATTCTACTGCTAGATGGTGAAATGAGTCATTCCTTTGGGAAACTAGGAGCACATATTTTTGAATATATGGGGGTACAATTCAAGTATCTCCTTATGTCCACAATTATATGTTGTGTGGGATGGCCATGCATGAGTTGATATCCTTGTGATATGTGATAGGTAGCAGTGAAACTGCATCTGATGCCTCTTTTTAGAACGACCATGTGTGAGCCTGTTCTTCTAGCGTCGTGACCTGTACCAAGGTAGGCTAGGTGTTTATATATGGATGGTCATGCATGAGCCAATCCTTCAACTTGACTATATGTCACTAGTTTTTAGTTGACTGATATGTCTCTATGGTGTTTCTCTTGTACTAGCCAAGAGGTGTTGGAGAGATCGTAGGTTCTGGCTCTTCCATTGCCCTTGTATGGCACCGATTTCAACTTAGTAGTGGTCAGTTGGATTTGAGTGGTACGAATCAAATCCTCAGGTCAATAATAAAAGACGTAATACGATCGTGTAGTATATTTTTCTTAGGGTCAAATACGCTTCACATTGGTTGAACCCTTTGCCTTATCTTTGTACTAATTTTTTTGAATTATAATGCGGTAAGAGAAATCAACTATTATACATGTTCTTCATATTCCTTGTCAAAATATTAATTTTTCTACTACTCAGTGATAACTTCATAGTTTGTTTAATCTGCATTATTTGTTGGATACATATCATTTAACTGAATATGCTCATCCTATTAAGTATGCTATCTACCTGCTTAGTTACATGTTCTTTTAATAGACATTAGAGGAGAGTTATATCTCTCATTGGGACATTTGGTCTCACCTCATGGGTTTCCACATCTTTTAGGTGGTCATGCACGACGAGGTAGAGATCGTGCTATTAAGGATGAGCACCAAGATGAGAAGTAGCTGAGTTAAGGTTGGATGAACTGCTTGTGTTTTGTAGTAGAGTCCTATGTGGCATCCATGTACTCTCAGTTCATTGGGGCAATTTTGGAGATGTTGTATATCAAGACTATGTTTTGGCTATATGCCTTTATTGTACATATATGTCATGTATGTGTATGTACAGGTTGTGGCCAGTGAGAAATGAACAATTCTATGTATAGGTGTTATATATACATGTGTCTTTTGTGGACTCTGATGCGATATGTTTCCACTTGAGGTGGATATGTGAAATGGTTTTAATTTCCTGTGTTTTCTGGTATCTTGGTTTGATTATTTTAATTTTGTGTTTTGTTTTGAGTAGTCTTACTCTATGGAGCATCGGGGCATTATGTTCACTAAGTCTATAGGGACATAGAATAGGGTTTGTGTTTGTTCTAGTGTCCTTTAGTCTGTTAATGATTACTCTTACTTATGAAGAAGAAGAAGAGAAGAAAAGATGACTGGAGAACATGAAGAATATGCTGTTGAGAGCAATATTGCTGCACCAAGAGGTGCTTCAAGGAGGTAGGAGAGGGTGGATGTTGTGCATGAGATGCCCCCAGTTAGACCCAACAGTGGTGGCCAATCCTATTTTTCAATCCATGTTCAGACAATTTATGGCCATGATTACACATATGGCAGACAAAACTCCCATTCCTCAAGCGAGGGAAGATGTCCCCAATGTGTAATCTTTGGGTTCTGGGAAGACCTTCAAAAGGTTAATGCGAGTCGGGACTGTGGAGTATGTTGGTATGATGGATCCAGCAGATGCTAACCTTTAGTTGATGGAGTTGGAGAAGACCTTCAAGATCCTCAAAATCCCCAAGGTAGACAAGGTGAAGCATTCTTTGTATCTTTTGAAGGGGAGTGCTGGCCATTGGTGGGCCATTGAGGAAGAGAAGAGACCAGGTGTTGAGATCAACTGGGAGGAGTTCCGACAAGAGTTTTTGAATTAGTATTTTCCTCATACCTACTAGGACAAGAAGATAAACCAGTTTGAGAGGATCTAATAGGGATCCATGTCGATCAATGAATATGAGGCCAAGTTTATGGAGTTGCTGAGGTTATGTCCTCACATTGCTGCTACAGATCAAGATAAGATCATACGTTTCAAGAAGGGCTTGAGCATGGAGTTGACTACACTAGTGTCAACTTCAGAGAACTGTGAGAAGTGCACCACATTTGTGGAGTTAGTCAGGAGAGTAGAATGATCTGTGGTGGAGAAGTGTGTGAAGAGTGCCAAGAAGAGACCGACACAGTATCGAGGACAGTCGTTTCGAGGCTTCAAGAAGCCTAGATTTTCAGCACCACTGACACAACAAAGATCAACAAGTCAGTCTCAATGGTCACCTAGCAGAGGTAGAGGCTGTATTTTTCTGCCAATAGGATCCCATAGTGTTGCATTAGTGTCTATGACATCGCTGTCTAGGCCGTGATATGAGAACATGAAGTGCTACAAGTGTGGAAAATCTAGGCATATAAGATTGTATTGCCCTATGAGAGATGAGGAGGTGACCCAATAACTGAGACAGAGTTAGTAGAGCATCAAAAGCTTGCAGGGATGTTGTAACTGTTGCCCATACCATAGTGGAAATGGTATCATGTTATGATGGACTTTGTGGTTGGTCTGCCTAGGACAACCAAAGGTCATTATTCCATTTGGGTGATTGTTGATAGGTTACCTAAGTCAGTGCACTTTTTACCAATGAAGATGTACACAGTAGAGAAGCTCACACATATATATGTTGAGATAGTGCATTTGCATGGTATCATAGCTACCATCGTGTCTAATAGAGGTCCTCAGTTCACCAGTCACTTTTGGTAGCGCTTGCACACAACTTTAGGTATGCAGTTGAGATTCAACACTGCATTTCACCTACATACATAAGGACATTCTGAGAGGATGATACAGACTTTGGAGGATCAGCTAAGAGCTTGTGTCTTACAGTTCTTAGGCAGTTGGGTTGTGCACCTCATCCTGATAGAGTTTGCTTATAATACCAATTATTAGAGGAGCATTGATATGCAACCTTATGAGAAATTGCATGGGAGACGTTGCAAGTGTCCATTGTGTTGGTATGAGACTGGTGAGTACAAGATTTTGGGTCCTGAACTTATACATCAGACAACAAACAAGATGAAAGTGATTCAAAAATAGTTGAAAGTAGCCCAAGACAAGCAAAAGTTGCATGTAGATAACTGACATAGACCTTTGGAGTTCAATGTAGGGGACAGAGTGTATCTCAATGTCTTTACCTGGAAAGGTGTTTTGAGGATAGGGAAGAAGGGTAAGTTGGATCACAGGTATATGGGACCTTACCCTGTGGTGGCATGTGTTGGGAAGGTGGACTACAAGTTGGCGTTCCCACCCGAGTTGCACAAGTTTCATCCAATGTTCCATGTGTCCATGTTGAGGAAGTTCCACCCAAATATTGAGTTGGTTTTGCAACCAGTGGAGGTTGAGCTTGATGAGGACATATCTTTTGTGGAATTCCTATGTTGATCCTAGATAGGAGGAATAAGAAGTTAAAAAAGAAGGACATCATTTTGGTTAAGGTTCTATGGAATCATCCTGGCATAGAGGAATCCACATGGGAGCTTGAGGAAGAGATGTGTAGGAACTGCCCATCTCTTTTTGCATAGGATTTTGGAGGCAAAATCCTTGTTAGGGGTTTATGGTTGTAAGGCCCCTAACTTAGCTTAGTGCTTGAGTATGATTTCTATGCTTAATAATATTCTTAGAATCTTAATATAATATTTTGAGATGCTTATCTAACATGTGATAATCTTATGTTTCCATTTTGGTCATGTTCTGATGATGTTTGAGCTTTGTATGCTTGTTTTGGACCAAGTTGCAATTTACCCATGTTGAGTGGTTATTTTGCATATTGTCACATGTTGAGTGTGCCCTTAGTGATTAAGCATAATGAAATATACAATGATGATATGAGGTACCTTTTTGGACCTTGGTTGATGAGGTGGCATCATGTGGTGATGCTAGGGTTTCTAGGGTTTTGGTTGTTGTGCATGGCTTTAACCATGTTGAGCTTGATTGAATGTTGTGACCTTTGTTGTGACCATTTTGGTGTGCTTTGGGTGTGTCTCGATCTAAACACCTTCCTTGAGTGGTTTGTTTCCACCTTGATGGTCTTAGGGTGCTTTTGGTCGAGATGGTTGTCTTCTTGTGGTGTGTCTCGACCTGGTTTATTTGGTGACCTTTTGTTGTGGTTGAGACAAGGTATCTAGAGGTTTCTTTTGACCTCTAGAGTGGTGGTGAAACAAGTGGTTGAGACCCCACCTAGTTTTTATCACCATAGGTTGAATGCATGCATATAGTGGTTGCATGGCTATTTTCTTTATGGACAAGTGTCCCTTTAGTGCTCTCTTATGTTGACACCTCACACGTACCTTACTTCCCTCCTCTTTTGAGTATATAACGTCTCTCTTTTTAATGCAAGTATCTTTTTCGGCCCTCCTTCTTATCCCTTCTCTTTTTCTCGTCCTTATAGCTTGGTGGAGCAAGAAGGACTGATCTTTGGTTCTTTGGAGGTTGATCAACCTTGCATGTGGTGCTTTGGAGATTGATCACCTTCCTTGTGGTGATTCTTGATGGTTTCTCTTCTTGGTAAGTAATTCTACCTTCTTGAGCACGTTTTTCCTTTGGAACCCCTTGCTTCTTCTCCTTTTCCACCATAAGACCATGTTTTGACATGGTGGCTTCCTTGAAGATATTCTCTTCACAAAGGGGTCATATACTATGTTTTGACATGGTGACACCCGAGTGAGAAGGAGCTCTCTTCTTCCTTCTTTCTTCTTGGTTTGGCCTAGGGTTTATCACCCTCTTTCTTGAAATTCCTTTTAACCATGGTGTTCTTCTCTTTGGAGGTCATCTTGTGGCCGAAGTGTTGATCCAAGTTGAAGCATCTTCTTCTCTCTTGGATCCTTTGATCTTGGAGCTTGGTTCTCTCCTTAAGGAGGCTTCTTCTATTACTTGCACCATAATACTTCTTGCATGCTCCTATTTTGATCTCTAAACTTGATGATGATATGCTAGATAATGGTATCATCACCTAGGGTTTAAGTCTTGTTAATAATCTCTTGAAAGTTGCTT
Source organism: Alisma plantago-aquatica (assembly GCA_963693085.1). Lineage (NCBI taxonomy): Eukaryota > Viridiplantae > Streptophyta > Magnoliopsida > Alismatales > Alismataceae > Alisma > Alisma plantago-aquatica. The sequence goes on along the minus strand of OY856412.1, from coordinate 443,730,534 downwards.
CATATCCTAAATCCTAAATTCTTGTACGCGATTTGTTAAGTGATGGTTGAGGTGATGATTCTACGTGCATCATGTTTCTTGGTTTTATCATCATTCTATGATTTGAAGCTTGTGTTTTCTTGAAGTTTTTGAGTTTGCTTTCTTGAAGTTGAAGATTGGTCGTCTTTCTCCTCATTTGGTTTCTTGATGGTTCATGTTGTTCAGATTTCAAGGTTTTGACGTGCTTCTTGCATGGAGTTTTTCCACCTTGTTGATGGTGACTTTCCTTGACTTTAACCTTCTATTTTAAACGAGGTTTATCATTGTTTTTATGTTGGCTAAGTGTTGTTAGGTTATCTTGACCTTGAGGTTCGATACATCTTGATCTTTCCTTGGTCAAAACATATATGTCGTTCATGGTCAAGATCTATGTTTTGGTTTTGGTCGAGATGCTTTTCCTCTGTTGTGGTTGAAACTCATGACCTAGTGTCACGACTGCAACCCTAACCATAATAGGTTGAGGTTCATAATACTCAAGGGTCAAGAAACATGCTTGGGTGTCATTGTCGAAAGCCTAACCCTAGGGTGGTCGAGACACTTGTTTTAGGGACGGTCGAGACATGTGTTTTGGTCTTGGTCGAAATGTTTGTTTTGTGCATGGTCGAGACACATGCTTTGGTGGTGTTCAAGACACATGATTTTGTGGTGGTCGAGACACATATTCTTGTGTTGGTTGAGACACCTAGTTGGCTTGAGGTCGAGACACTTGGATGGTTTAGGGTTGTGACACATGTTTTCTTGGGTGATCGAAACACTCACTTGAGTACATGGTCTTGACACATGTGCAACTTTGTAGGGTTGATACATATGTGCAAGTAAATGTTGAATGATACCTAATGCTGTTTGGATAGTTAATTAACCAATATGATGATGATGTTCTAAATCTAGTATGCTCCAAGAAAGTTGGAGGTGATGAGATTAGGGTTTGGTGCTTGAATAATGCTATGAAACCCAAATCGGATATACATGTAAACCTAACCCTAATGTTGGGAAATATGATGTGTTTGCTTACCTCATTTGAAGTGGTTACCACATTATGATGTTTGTTTCTCTTATTTATGAACCCCAAGCCTTACAGGTAAAATGAGTTTCATAGCTTGTGTATGCTATGATGGTGATCATATGACACATGGTGATAGCTATGAGCCTTGATGAGACATAATGAGATCATATTGATGTGATGGGTCCTATGACCTGGTGAAGGCTTAATGCCTATTGTGAGGTGAAATCCTCTAGTAATATGATTGATGCATTGATATCCCATAGTGATGTGACATTGGTGATAACCTTGTATGGATGTGTGGTATTCATGATGGCCTTGTGAATGGCAGGCTACAAGTATCACGTGGTGATGTGACAAGTTCACACCTTATACATTTTATATCTTCTAGAGTTGCACTATTACCTTATCCTTGTAGAGTTTGTTTTGGATTTGTATATTGTAACTTGACTGATGCTAAAAGACACCAATTGGCTTAACTAATCAAGTGAAACCCTAATCATGTAGGTGCCATGTGCCATAGATCCATTCTAGTGTCAATTCTACTACTGTATGGTGAATGAGTCATTCCTTTGGGAAACTCAAATCACATATTTTTGAATATGTGGGGCTACAAGTCGAGTATCTCCTTGCATCAACAATTACTAGTTGTGTGAGTCAACCATGCATGAGATGATCTCCTTGTGATATGTGATAGGAAACAGTGAAACTACATGTGATTCCTCTTTTTAGAACAACCATGTGTGAGCATGTTCTTCTAGCACTGTGACCTATACTAGGGCGGGCTAGGTGTTAATATATGGATGGCCATGTGTGAGCCAATCCTTCAACTTGACTATATGTCATTATTTTATAGTTGACTGATATGTCTCTGTGATGTTTCTCTTGTACCGACCAAGAGGTGTTAGAGAGGTCGTGTATTCTAGCTCTTCCATTGACCTTGTATGAGTATTCACATCTCATTTAATGTCTTCTACTTGCCTATTCACTTAAATTAAATAATTATCTCTTTCGTGATTGAATAAAGTATATGTCCCTAATCAACATCACACTTGATTGTGGAAATTACTTTGATTATAATAACTAAAACAATAACAATCTATCCTCAACAAACTATATTGTTCTAATTCCATACAAGTACTAAAACTGATATTGTAAATAATCAATTTTTGTACCCATCTATCAAGGAGCCATGAGATCAACATTTTAGTCATTTATTAGGGCCCTATAATTATTAAGTATTTTATTAAGTTCAAATCCAAATTTAAATTTTTTTCTCTAACCCCTATGCCCCATTTGGTTCATCAGAAAGGACTGATACATGATGTCTAAAGGAAGGTACATGTATGTGATGGTAGTTTTGTTTTCCCATCTTATATTTGGTTACAACCAAATATAGTATTAGCAACAAGATCTAGTTGAACTTTTATTTTTACATTCCCTTGCAAATCAAAATGAATCAACAATCTTTTTGAAAAATCAAACACACATGATAAAGAGAAGAGACTTCAACAATTGCATGAGTGACAAAATGTGAAGAGATAAATAGAAGTTAGTTCAATTTTGTTTATACGAGATGCTACAAGCACTGCAATTGGTACCAACATGAATGATCATAATCTCAAGTGAGCAAAACCATGACGGAATAGAATAATGAGTAGAACCTTCAATGGAAATCACATCATAAAAGAGACATAAAGGACCATGGAAGAATACGTGGGAAGCAAGTTTTGTGATGGCAAGGAAGGGAGAAGAATAAGGAGATATATATGACATGGGAAGGAGGGAAGAAGAGGATGTAGAGTGGAGGTAGAAGTGGAAGGCTTTAAGCAATTGTGTGCTTAAGTGGGATAAAGGGGCAGTCAGAGTGGAGCATTGCAAAGTGGGGACAGGAGTCCGGGTGCCATTTCACAACTAATGAAATGGAATATTCACATTAATGAATATAGGTTAATTTGATATAATGTAATACTTTAAATCCCATTTAATAAATAGTTACATAAATACACATTAGCTATTTAATTAATATACTTAAGGTTACCAACACGGTGTCATACTAAATATTTATATGTGTGAGATATTAGATGAATTATGCCCAAAACATCTAAATATGTATAAATTAGACTTATCACACAAGTTGACTATTTGAAGTTGCCATTATCTGGATGATAGTAAATATAAATTTTAAATTAGAGCCATATGAGGAAATTAAGGAAAGGTAAAACAAGAGCGACCTACCTCATGAGTGGATAATCCCAAATAATCATAAATACCAAATATGTAACTCAAACACAATAACCATATTCATTTAAATAATGAAAATACACTTCAAAAATTAAATGAACTACCAAATATCTCAAATTAGAATAATAATGTAAAGTTCTTGATTCATCATGCATTAATTAGTCTATTTGTAAAATTCTCTTTCATTGCATAATGCTATCTACCATAATCCAAAAGCAAAAGAAAGAAATAATAAATGCCTAACATAATAAAGGTGTTGATTTATTAAAGTCAATTATAGTTGTCTATTATAGTCTAATAGAAGACACCAAGATGGTTAGACACTTAGTTTGTTAGTGAGAGGTCCCAGGATAGTTGTCTATTATATCCATTGTCACACCCTTCCTTCTATTTCCCTTTTTCTTTCCTCCTTTTTGTGCTAGATTAGACAACTCTATTTTGATATCTAAACCTCTCGGGTATCACATGCTTATCTGATGACTTAACGCTCTCCCTTGCATGCTTCCCTATTTTTCTCAATGCAATTCTAGATTGTTCATGAGATGAATTTGATCCCTCTCTCCTTTCATTCTTACACATTGGTTTTCTTTCCCTTGCCTTCGTTGCTCATTTATGATGCCAACCATCCTAAGATTCCCCTAGTTTCACTCTCTGTAATGCTCTCATAGACCATATATGCCATTTTCCCTCTATTTCTGCTTCCTAATTTTTTTTTGCAACCTGAACCCCTCAGCCTCTTATGAAGGTATCCCACAACCTCTATCATAATCCTTTTAATAGTTCTCAAGTAATGATTTGGTTTTCTCTCTCTTTGGGCATATCTAAACAACTTCCCTAACCTTCATCTTGTTCTTTGGGTTCGACACATCGCCTCTAACCATAGACAAGCATGGAGAGATTTAATTTGCAATGATTCTGTGGAGCCCCCCTCTTCTGCCAATTTGGTGAAAGTCTTTGTAATAGGTTTTTCTCTAATTACTTGTTTTTCTTGACCCCACCAATAAATGTTTGATTCATGACCATCTTCTTATTGATATGTATCCATGTTTAGCCTCAGCTGGACATTGTGAAGCTTCTCCCATCAAGAGTTTGGCCTTAATCACCATCTTCCCCACTCCTTCAATTCTATCGCCCCTTACTTTTATGGTAGCATTACATCTGGGAAATTTTTCCTATTGATCAACCCAAGTTTGAGCTTGACAAAATATAAGGGGATCTTTGGAGCCATCATTGGATTTGGTTCCCAAATATTTCACACTTTGCTTGACCTTAAATACCTAATTTACACGTAATTAGTTTCTGAATCAATGTATCTTAGATGATCAATTGGTTTTTTTTTTACTTTACTATGATACACTTGTATCCAATTGATTAGGTAACACTTAACAAGGGTGGCATTATCATCTCATGCATTTATTTGTAGTGGTCATGCCACACATATGCCTTGGGTCTAGGAGCAGCTAGTTGATCCTTGTAGGAAAACCCCAATGCCCCATTGGATAGTGCCTTGCTTTTGGCTAGTGGTACATAATTAAATTTTCTCATGGTTGTGTAAAATGCATAACGAATTCATCAAATTGTCAAAAAAATCTTACAAAATCTAGAAGAGGAGATATCTCAATTGATATAGATTTTTATACCTAAATGGACTAAGTGTAAAGGATGATTTTTAGGGTTTGTAGACTTAATGGAATGCTAACCCTAATTTCCTCAAATATTGAATTTAGGTGAAAAAACCCTAACCTCATACTCTAGGATTTGGTTATAGATATGTTGATCAAAGATGAGGTACATGCATCTTTCATATTAATTTGGATATTTTATAACTATAAACCTATTCTTCTTTCATGAGGCATATCTCTTAAACGATTCTCTATTTTCCATCTCTCTTAAAATAAATTTTCAAAGATCATTCATTATGAGATATCTTATCTTTATCTAATTACTAAAATATTGGAATCAAGGCTTATGGGTCCTTTGACCTAACATTATATACTATGGATGTTCTCATTGATTGGAATGAAAAAGATTGATAAAGGATTGGACCTTTATTATTTCTATTGTACTTCGTGTATGATTGTAGACTAATATTATATATGTTAGCAGTGATTCTATAAATATATATATATAGGCAGTGGTGATTTACCACCCCCTACTAGACATTGGGGTTTTATCTCATACCATATTATATATAAGGCATTCTGATTTTATTGCTCATGTCACCAGTTACATTTGAAAATAAGGTTATATTCCTCATGTTATTTATAATGGGAACCTATGGTGTCTCAATCATGTTTTAGATAGTTTAGTCTCCCTAAGTATCTACATGCAACATTGCTTTATTTGATCATGATAATGGAATTGCCTAAACAACAAGAACCTCATCCTTATTGATTATTTCCTTTAAATGAGCTGCTAATATTGTTCTTGTTTTGAGATACTCTCCTAAACTTGTCTAGATATTCTGATTCCCCTCCTTATTGGGAACATTCTTAATTCTTAGACCTTATCCCTTTAAATGCCCAATTGTTTCCTTATTTCACATAGACCAGTTTATAGTGACACATACCTTTTCTATGTTTCCCATTTTTAGGGGTTGTCACACCCAGCCAAAAAAGGGGAAGAAAGAGATATGTACTGGGAATAGAGTTATGTCCTTTGTTCATAGTGAAACATTACATAAGAAAATAATAGAACTTGTTCATAGTCACCACACGCTTTGTCCAAAAACTGAGGGAAAAGGTGTGTCGATGAAGTTGATAACATCAATTTTGATGAATTTTTCATAGCCTTTTTCATAATAAAAATCATTAGAATTAGTGTTTAGATGTTTGATTTTGTTCATTTTACCTTTAGTTTTCCATATGCTAGGTTTTAATTCAGTTTTATTGATATTTGAAGGAATTTAGTGCAAAATTGGCAATATCAATGGGTAACCATCGATAGTCTAATTTGATCATTCAGAAGTCGATAGACTCCTACCAACCATGGAGAAATTGGTCACCATCTCAATCTTTCCTCAAGAGAGTCGACAAAGCTTTGGAATTGTCATTGACAGATTCATCGAGCACCGACATGTCAAGTAAGATAGTCAAGAAACTTATCGAGGAAGTGTATCCAATTCACCTCATTAATGATGACACTGACAGAATCATGTCATTTCCATGATATCGAACGAATCCATTGAAAACCCTATCGATGAATAAAGCCCTCAATGCCTTCATCAAGAGATTAGATATCCATGACCATGTGATAGATTGTCTGTCGATGCCCACAAAGACCAATGGACACATGTCAGACAACCGCTTCGTCGACACCTAAAGGGATCGAAAAGGCACATGTCAAAGCCTATAAATAGTCCCCCAAAGCATCACTTCAAGAGATCTTGGATCCTTTGAGTCACCGAGATGAAAGGCTATTGCCAAGTTCCAGAGCCCAAGGCGGGACCTATTGACTAGTCTAGATCTACTGACCTAGCTGGCTGTTGAACTCTGCCTTGGTGCTCAATCCACTACCATCGACGGAGCCAACTGACCTACTTGCCCGAATCTAGAATCAAAAGAAGGAGAAGAGCCATCGACCACTAGCTATCGACCTCTAGCCATCGACCTCTTGCTTGATCAGCCGAAAGGTTGGTAGATTGATCACTCGATCTGCCTTAGTATCAACCTCTTTCTCTTCTTTTATTTACCATGACTTATTCAAGTTGTAAGATGTCTCTTTCTTAGGCCATGTGTGGATAAACTCCATAACTTGGGTAGGAGTAGTCTTTAGTCCCTCCCAACTTTATAGCTATTCATTCTTCTATTTTATGACATATGTTCTTATAAGTTTTATTTCTATGCTCTTGTTTTACTGCGTTGTTTGTTGATTAGCTACCTTCTTGTGACGTTTGATATGAATATTGTTCCAGAGAATGATTTCTAGGAGATTTGGAGTATAGCATAGTAACAAGACATGAGAGTGAGGAGTTTCTATAACAAAAGTCATACGGTTTTCCCTTGGTCTTTCAGTTATTATCTTGAGAGAGAGAATCCCTTAGATAAAAATCTGCCCAGATCACAAGAGAAGGGAGGAACAAATATCTTTTATGACTGTTTGCAAAATTATTAAACATTATATATAATTTATGAGTGAAGGCTTTACATGGTTGTGGATAGTTTGGTTTTTGAACCCCAATCCAAGTCTCTTTATTCCTTTTTTCACGATTCATCTTTATTTCATTCCTTTAGTTTTCTCAAAACTTATATTTACTGCTCAAATTAGATTAATTTGTTCTTTGACTGGGACACCATCAAATTCACTTATGAAGTTATACTAGACTAAGCTAAGATTACTTTGTTTTTATTATGTTCTTCTCCTTATCCCTGTGTTCGACCTTGTACTACTACAATGGATTCCATATTGAGTTGCAGACGTCTCTTCTAGTTGAGTATAAATTAAAAGTTTGATAACTTTGATTGGACAATCATGTTACACTTTTGACCCACGAAAAAGAGCAATCAGAAGCCACAGATGATTCTGAGTGGTTATCCTTTCTAAATAAAAAATTGGAAAAAAAATCACATATTGGATCCAGTGATCTAGTTATGAGTAGGGAAGGACTAACACCCCACCTTGTCTAATAAATCGGTATCAAGCAAAATTATGTGATGAAAGATTAAGGGATTTAGGATTTATCTAAGTAAAGAAACAAAATACAATAAAAAACAACTTTTATTGTCGGTGGACTTTTAGGGATAGAAATGTTTGTGTCTTTCCCTTCATTACCCTGAAAGTCCTAGTTTTTATATATGTCTCAGAGGCCTCCCACGATAAGGAACTATCATTGGTGATTAGGATTGATGTGTAGAATGTTAGAGGAGGACTAGAAGATGTGTGTTTGTAGAAGCTATATCTGAGTTTTCAGAAATAGTCAAAATGAACGTCAACTATAAGATTATAAAAGTAGTTATAGCAGATAATAGACATGATGCAATAGTAGATTAGGCCAGGTGCAAAAATTATATATCAGATAGAAGCAGATCGTAGATTTTGTAGTTAGCTACAGTAGTTAGAGCAGTCTACTATTCTATAGATCTAATACGAAAGGTGGTGTCAGAGGAAGGATCCTTTGATCACAAGCAATACGAAAATAAAAAGAGGGGTAGTTATTTCTCTGCCTTCAAGAGAGACAACATGGGCCTGGTAAATATTGGCTATGGGGGTCTATTTGTAGTTTGGGATTAGAGTTTAGGATTATGAGCCAAACCTTCAAGAAGAGGTGGAGGATCATCCTGATGTAACATACCAAAATCTAAGTCATATATTAAACCTCTTTTTTTTCTAGGTTGATTTGGTCACAACATCATTAGATCCATTTTTCCTATGACTTATAGTATATTAGGTTTTATTAGGACCTTATAATATCATGATTAACCAAATACATTCAACTTAGGGAATTTGAAGACATAATAACTATAATATATTCAATAATAAAATTTAATGTGCAAAAATACCAAGTAATAAATTGATTCCAATTTAACACTCTAAAATATTTCTAGAAATGTGGTATAAAAGTTGAGTTAATATGTGTTATAATTTCACTATTGATTAATTTAGAGGAGTAAGTACATTAAATGCATGCTTAATACACTAGGAATGAAATCTATTATCAAATATTTTCAAAAGGTAGAGTAGATGCCAAATTTGGTTTGCCCACATCCTAATTAATCAACATACTAGCTTTCAAATCAATTGGATGTTAAATGTACCCTAAATTTGATTAATAAAGGAGCACACTATAGTAGGCTACAATTTAATCAAATTAATTGATTGTCGCATTAACTTAATGTAATGTTTCCCTACGGACTCCCCTCCCTTTGGTCATATCTCCCTACAGACCCAACTCCTGCCACCACTGGAAGCTGAGAAATAGATGTCGTGATTCCCTCCTTCTTCACCTCTTCTCTCTCCACTCTTTGACGCGATCAAAGTGTATGTGAATACTCCATCGTCCCCTCCTATTCCTTCTCCTTGTTATTTTTCATCCTATTCTCCCCAGTGGCCCTGGAAACCTTAGCTGGTTGCTTCTCCTCCACCTGCGCCCAACAATGTTGAGCAACACTAGGTAGAAGAACATCATCAGGAGGTGTCATTCCAGGCAGTGTTGAGCCCCTCTAGGAAATAGGACGACACATGTTTTCATCCTCCTCCAACCTCCAACTCTTCTCTGAATCCACGCCCCCTCTTACAACCACACTGATCTCACCTCTGAGAAACTACCTCCCAACATCTTCCATCGTGCCTCGATCCCTGATCGCTCACAGTCCTCCCCATGTTCAAGCAACCTATAACCACCTTCAAAAATTTCTCTGAATCTCTCCTTCCACCTACCACATCCCCATCTGTGGGATTTTTCTTCTCCAACTAGGTGCCTCCCCACCCACTGTGTTTGTTACAGTATGAGGTTTTCTTTGTTGTGGCTCCACCTACTTATTTGACCGCCATCATCACCTTTTCATCTTCATCAACCCCACAACCCTAGCCCCAATTAGCTTGTTCCCAGTCACTTAGGGTGAGAGGAAACATGCTAATGAGTTTAGAAGCCCACTACGATATCAACTGCCCTACCTCCTTATTCCCTGACATCACCATCACCTTCTTCCTATGATTTGTGCACCAGTGCCGCTAGCATCAAGCTTGCTGAGGAAGCTACTGCTGATGTACAAACCCGAACCTGCATCATCACCATGTCCATAGTTACAACTCGCCAGTGAACTTTCAAGGGAGTTCCATCATCTATGTAACCTTGCATCATCCTTTAGACTTTCCCCATTCACCATAGACCTGACCGGACACCACCACAGGTCCACAACCTCCCCATCAATAATCTTCTCCTACTTTTTCTTCTTTTTCTCATCTTCCTCATCCTCCTAGAACTCAGTGATACAACAAAAAATGTTATTTTCAGATGCCTCCTTATATCAACAGCTCCACCACCAACATCCACCATTAAGTTGACCCCTTGTTGCTCATTGTTTGCTACTCACTGCAAGGACCTATCATCCACTCCGGCACCAAGTTGTTTCCCTTGCACCCTCAAGTATCCATTATGGTAGACGAGAATGGAGGAAGCTCTTCCTCTAAGAGCCATGATTGTAATTTCTACTGGAGGATAAATATAGGACTGTACTAGCCTTCACACATGTTTGATCATTATACTATTGTCTTCTTCCTTGAAGGGAGTCATCCATGGATAGAAACAAAAGAAGCAACAATGATGATTCAACATGTCTCATTCACTTGCTCCTAATCAACAATTGAACCATAAAAAGCCCTTAGACTTTGATTTGAAGGTCAATAGTCCTCCCCTGTATTTGAGTTCTTTGTAACTTAGTTAAATAGATAATAAACAAAGGAGTGGATTAGATAATCGTATCCTATACATACTAAAGTTTCCATTACATTAACCTATGATTTATACCCAATCATATTGTAGTAGTGTTTAGGAGAGTCTATACATGTAAAATGGGTAAGTGGTATACTAGTAGTAAGTTGATAATTAGAAATCTAAAACTTTATTAGACTACATTCATAATTGACCAAGAAGAAGATTCAAACATATTTATAATTATAACCTAGCCTATTTTGGTTATTACCTTAGTATTTTTCATATTAGGACTACTATACATTTAGCTGTTAGTTAATAAGTTTTTAAGTGGGGGTTTACAAATTTAAGTAGTTTTTATAAGAAAACTAGTATACTAATCACATTCATGTCACATATTATGCACCCTAGACACACATATATGAACACAAACATGTGATGGTAATTATGAATGCTCGCATGAGATATGAATATATTTAACCTTAGTGAGATACATGAAAATGTAATGAAATTAGATGAGGAGAGTATGATGAGACCTATATTGGAAGAATAAAGGCTAATACCCACATTCATGGATAACCTAAACAAATCTAGATCTATGTTAGAACTAAAATAGATATCCAATGGATCATGTACTCACTTAATAAGATGAATAAACATCATAAGTCATGAGGTGATCGAGACTAGGATGAGAACAATATGAAAATTTATAATAGGAATGTAAATACATGTTAGCTTTGGTTTCACTAACACACACAATATGTTCTTAGGATGAATACTCAACTTTTGGGACCAAGTATATCAATGAGTTAACCACTTGTCGTGAAGATAAGGTATGTACATCCTCTATTTTATTTTGGGTAATATTTGACTGAAACCTACACTCTTTTAATGAGGCATCTCTTGAATATCAATTCTTCTTGACACTCAATTGTCGGACATTCATATTTACTGAATTGGATTCATTTAAACACCTTTGATTGTTGGACTACTATATTATAATGGGTCCTTGGACCCCTCCTTCTATGATTGCCATCTATGTGAAAATGATTAAAATTCTAGTCTTGCCACTCTATTTATGCATGCTACATGTTTGATTAGAATATCTAGAATAGTGGTACTTATGTACAACATACTTTTATAGGGTGTGTATATTGCACCTGCGGTGTGTGTTTCCACCCTTATTTCTTTTAGGCCTCGATCCTATGGTGTTATGGCCCTATTTTATGTATATTTAGTCTACATTATTATGCATGCAAAAGTTATTATTTTATATTGAGATTGTTGATAACTTTTAATCTCATACTTGTAGTATGAATTTTAATATGCCTCATTTCTCTTGTTATATTTCTTTTGAACATAACTAACTGAAAATAGCCCCTTTCTTGTGGGAACATTTCTTTTGTACTTATAACCCAATATAATGCCCAAAGTGTTCAATATATGTACATACTCAGCCTTTACTGACCTTATATTATTTCCTATGCTCTAGGTGATATTCCCTTCCACCCACGTGTAGGTACATTTGAAGACTAAAAGGCACAAAATCAATTACAGGATATTGGACTTAAGGATAGCTTTGAATGTCTAGGTTGCCCTCTGCAACCGGTCCTACATGTTATTAGAATTATTAGAGTTATACCTTTTTACTTGATAACCAACCTTTCATAGTGAAGAACAATTGTAAATGAATCAGCATGTAACTTTGTAATAGTTTATGTTTACGCTTCTTATTCATTATCGTTCTTTGTATCATTTACCATTTGAATAATGAATGAAATTCCACCTTCCCTACATACCTTATAATGTAATCGGGTTGGTTGGACTTATTCATCAATTTAATGAAGAGTGGATCCCCCATCGGCTTCCACTCTTTACAAAATGGTATCAGAGCCTAAGCAATTGGTAACTTGACTGTTTTAAGTTATCCTTGATGGACCCTCAATTAGGTAACTGACCTTTAGTGGTTGTTGATGTAAATACTTCTAAGTCCTAGAAAATTTGGGATTTCAACCCCTAAGTAAATTGGTTACTACCACTCCCCAACCCACTACTTGGATGAGGCTTAGTTTTTGGGTAACCCCAGTTATCCTTTCTATCTCCATGGAAGTAGTATTTCACTATGTAGAAGTTGGGAAGCTAGTTCAACTACTATGAAGACAAGTTGATTTGAACACTTGTAGCTAGCCGCAATCCTATTTCTCACCTTAGAACCCTTTCCTTTTTTCATTGTTATAGCATGACTAGCGTACGTTCACTTTGGTTTCCAAGCATGCATGAATGAAAACCACAAAATCCTAATTAAGTTTACGAGTTGAAATGATTCTTTTGGTATAAAGTGATATTTTGGACTAGCTCCATTGTGGTTAGTCATGCCTTGCCTTCAACATAAGCATCTCAGAGTAGTTGTGCTCTGGTGCCATCTATTTATAGGTTGGTTACCACCCTCATTGGGACTGATATGCCTCATGCATTAGAATTGATTGATATAATCTATGAGTTTTAGAGGATATCATTAAGTATTCATCTCTATCATCTCCAATAGTGTACCTGGTTTATTAAGTGCTTTAGATGAATTGTTTGACTATATAAGTTACCTTACCTTATGAAGTCACTATGGATTGTAAACTTCAATTGAACAAGGAGCCCTGATTTATTCCTATATTTTTCAAGAAATCATATGACTCATTGATGTATCCAAATGTAGATTGGCAATTCATGTTTGGTGTGAAGTGAGGAATACTGGATGTTGTTTTCAAACATGTTCTAGTGGAAGTTGACATTGTATAATAGAAAACCTTTTCCCCCTCATTCTATACTGTAGATTAGGGATAGGTTGGTATGCCTTGTTAGTTGTATTAATGATTACATTCTTTTATAAGAATGAAGTGATCATAGTCTCATAGAAGGTGTGTAGTATATTCGAAAGTGGTTGACTTGGTACTGAGATTGATTTTGGTGCCATTTATGGGATTCCGTAGCAAAGTTTTCAACGTCAAACTTATTTTTATTATTAAACTATATGTACAAAGAAAAAATAGCTTTCCAGATTTTATTGATGATTTTTTAAACCAAGTCACCACCACAAGGAACGTTTAAGTACTAGAGAACTCTTTAGTAAAGAACCCTATGGCTGAATAGATCAACCTGGAGACCCTAGGACTAAGGGAAAAGTAGGGAGTAAAGAAGAGCTTCAAGTATAAATGACCTAGTTGATCTACCATTCTTGTCTCTCTAGATGGTTCATTAGAATATATCTTAATTCTTTAAAGGGGTGGAGTATTAACATTTTTATCCTTTAGGAATGTAACTTGATTCATAACTATCTAGAGTAAATATTGATTTTAATAAGTAACACGTGAGTAACATCCAATTCTAAGGTCATAGTCTATGTAGCTACCATCTAACCAGGATGAGTGGGTAAGCCTTGCAAATATTTCTACCATGGACATTATTTACATATTTAAAACAAAATTTTAAAATTTATCTTCTCTAATCCAAACAGTGAAAATAAGGAATGTAGTTTACTCAGTGAAAAAAAGCATGACAATTTGTGTAACTGACGTTAGGCGTGACAAGAGGAAGTGAATTTGCCTTAATAATGAACACAACATTGTTGACACAACACTAGGTTTGTGTAACTTCTCTACCTAAATTACTTATATGAGAGGACTAATGAAGACTTGAGGTTGGGAATGATAATTCTCACCTTGGGTATGAAGTATAAGTGTGATCCACTACATAAAGTGAACTAGGAACCTATAGTTCAACTACGAAATATACATTAGTATTTTTGGCTATAGTTGGGTGGATTTCGGGGACAAAATCCTCTTTAAGGGGTGGAGTGTTATAACATACCGATATCTAAGTCATATATTAATCTTCCTTTTTCTAGGTTGATTTGGTCTCAATGTCATTAGGTCCCTTTTTCCTATGACTTATAGTATATTAGGTTTTATTAGGACTTTATAATATCATGATTAACCAAATACATTCAACTTAAGGAATTTGAAGACATAATAACTATAATATATTCAATAATAAGATTTGATGTGCAAAAATAGCAAGTAATATTGACTCAAATTTGACACTCTAAAAGATTTCTAGAAATGTGATATAAAATAAATTGAGTTAATATGTGTTATAATTTCACAATTGAATAATTTAGAGGAGTAAATACATTAAATGTATGCTTAATACACTAGCAATGAAATTATAACACATATTTAAGCTCCTATAGTTCTTGTAATTGTAAGAACATCTTCTATATGATGGTCACACATGTTAGGGTGACCGGGAAGGCGACCAGAGAGGTGAATCAGTGTCGCCGGCCTCCTCCCTGGGGTGAATCTCAACTACAAAGAACAATGCATAATCCTTATATGCCATAGGATAGATACCCAGCCAATGCAGGTCCAACTCCAGATCCAATCTCGTGGGGTGTGATTCAAAATCTAGATATTGAATCCCCTCTCTCACTGAAACCAAATAATATCTCCGTTGTGGATGGGAAGTTGATGTATTCGTCTATTGAAGTGGCAAAGAATGCAACACGATGGGAGCAATGCATCTTTGGCTATGTACTGGCCTTCAGGCCAGACATAACAACTCTGACAGATTATTTTGATCGTATTTGGGATCTGGTTGGACTCATCGAAGTTTTTGATAGAGGCAAGGGTTTTTTCATTATGAAATTTTCTATTCTAGCCGATTTGAATATGGTTTTGAATGGTGACTAGTACGTTAAAGACAAATCGATTATCTTCAAGAAATGGAATCCAGGAATCTCACTAGTAAAAGAAAGGTTGATGGAAGTTCTTGTGTGGGTTCATATTCATAATCTACCTCTAGAATTGTGGGATTACATAATGATGGTGAGGATCTGTTCGATGCTTGGTAGACCTCTAAAAATGGATTTTTGGACAAACTCATATAGATGTATAGATTTTGCTAGATGGTAGGTTCTTATGTCGACTGAATCTAAATTTCCTCCTTCTACCAATCTTGCTAGCAGTGAAGACACTGAGAATTTGATTTCTATTGAATATGAATGACACCCATACAAATGTGCTTCCTATGGCTTATTTGTACATGATGACTACATTCAAGTAGTGAAGAAACCACCTCCAATCAAGACAAATACTATTACTAAACAAGTTTGGGGTAAAAAGATGGAGTCTACTTCTCAAAATGCAGATGCTAGTGCTGATGACAATAACCTAAATCATGAGGACACTTCAGAGAAGTATTTCACCTATAATAAAGTATCCAAGAATCATTACTAAGAAATGATTGATCAACATTTCCAAAATTACAAACCAAGTGGATCGGTTCCTTCCACTCCAGCTGCTATACCTATATTCACCAACATTTCCCCCGATAACATCAATTCTACTAGTTCTTCTCTTCAAGTGGACCCAGGTGATAGAAGAAGAAATATATTTCCCCCAGAATGTCATGTTAAGTCTGTCGCAGGCATATATCACATGATAACTGATTCTGAATTCTCACTGATTTTGACTCAAGTAGAGGGTTTGAGTATCATCTCTGAAGAAGCTCAAGCTAGTATCCCAACAACCCAGATGATCAAATCATTTCTCCTTTTTTGATCTCTTATTGAAATGTCTGAGGTATTAGTAATAAAATCTAGGGAGTTCAAGAAGAGGTAAAGAAAGTGAGTAGTAGTAATTTTATTCTTGTAGAAACTAAAATTAGAGCTAGAAAAGTTAATGCTTTTGTTATTAAGCACTTTCCTAGTTACAAGTGGATGTCTAACCACTCTTCTCATGTTCTCGGTAGAGTTCTTATCTTGTGGAAAGAATGTGAATGTGATATTGAGAAACTTGATGAAAATGACTAGGTCATTCATACTAGAGTTAGTTCTGATCAATCTCAATTCAATTTGTCGGCTATATATGGTCATAACCCTGATATTGATAGGGAAAAACTTTGGTCTTCTATTAGCTCTTTCCATTCTCAGGTTAATGGTTCCTGGACTCTTATGGGAGATTTTAAATGTGTTCGCAAAGTTAATGAAAGAATCAATAAGCAATTGCCTGCCTAGAAGTCTATGGATGAATTCAATGCGTGTGTTATGGATTGCAACCTGTTTGAACTTGATTTACATTGTCCTCATTATACATGGGATAACATACAAGATGGTTCAAAGTTTGTTATGTCAAAGGTTGATAGGATTCTTTATAACTCTATTTTGCTTAATTCAAGTGTGGATTACTCTGGTGAAGTTATCTCTAATGTTATCAGTGATCACAGACGGATAACTGTCAATATTGGTAATACAAGAAAGGTTAAGGCACCGTTTAGATTCATTAATGCCTGGAATGAGCATGATGGATTTGAGGCCGTTTTCAAAGAATCTTGGGCTATTGAGATAGCTGGTTTTATGATGTATAAACTCTATGGGAAATTGGAGAATCTCAAGAAAAATCTCATCAGATGGAATATGAACACTTATGGTGACATGAATGATCTAGATGATAGAAGGGAATCTGTTCTAAAGAACCTAGTGTTTTGGAGGTCCTCTTGGTGTTTTCTTTGCTTGCCGAAGACTTTATGATCTAGATGTTAGAAGGGAATTATTTCCTACTTTACATCCTCTTGTGGTTTCCAGGCTACTGAAGATTTGACTCAGCTTCCCATGCCTCACACTTTCAGGGATGAGCATATTGTTAATGCTGGCCTGAGTAGTTTGGATTGTTTTTTCTGCTAGTCTGTTAGCTGCTAGAGTTGTATTGTAGGGTTCTTTTCCTCCCTTTTTCTAGATAGTAGGCTACTATAGTAGTTTAGTGTGTTTTAGTTTATTGCTTTTATAGTTTTTGGATGTTCTATTCTAGGTTTGTAATGCGGGAGAAAAACTCTTTGTACCCAAAGTTTTTGGGCATCATCTTTTTAGAAACATGATTTTTTACCGACCAAAAAAATGGTGACATGAATGATAATGCTAAGTTATCCAAATTTCATGCTATTAAGGCCCTAGAAGTTGTGGATAAAAATCCTCTTAATGAAGAACTAAGAACAAAAGATGTATCTCTCAAGAAAGAGGCCAAAACTCAGGCGAATGCTCAAGAAACTCTATACAAACAAAAATCTAGGGTTTTGTGGCTCAAAGAATGAAATTCCAACACCGCCTTCTTCTATTCCTCTATGAAGATTAGAATACACTCAATTATATCCATAAGTTGAAAGTTGGAGGTGATATTTTGTATGATTATGATATTATTAAAAAAATCTATTACTGATTTCTACTCTGGATTTTTCAACAATACCTTGCTATCTTAAGATGTTTGGAAGGATGAATGGAAAGGTAGGACCATCTCCCCTCAACATGAAAGTCCAATTAACTTTGATGGTCACCAGAAAGGAGATAGAGGATATATTTAAAGACATTAGAACTGATAAATCTCGGGGTCCCGATGGCTTTAATGGCTACTTTTATTATTGGAGATGACGTATATGAAGCCATCTTTGAGTTCTTTCATAATGGAAAACTTATCCAGGAGGCTAACAGAACATTCTTAACTCTAATCTTGAAAGGTTCTGATTCCTCAGACATAAAGAATTGGAGGCCTATTGCTCTTTGCAATGTTTTCTATATGATAATTTCTAAAATTCTTACCAATAGGTTGCAGGTTGTCCTACCTACGATTATTGACTCTTCTCAATGTGCTTTTGTCAAGGGTAGGAGTATTAAAGATGCTACCTTAATAACTAATGAAATCATGAGTGATTTTAAGAAGACTAATTCCTCGGATAAGATGTGCATACAACCAGATATCTCCAAAGCCTATGATTCTGTCAAGTGGTCTTACTTATTTTCTATCATGTATAAGATGGGTTTCCCCCCTACCTGGATTAACTGGATTAGTGAAATCTTCTCTTCAAGCTCTTACTAGGTGCTTATCAACAGTGAACAGTCTGAAAGCTTCAAGCCATCCAATGGGGTGAGGCAAGGGGACCCAATTTCCCCATATTTGTTTGTTATTGGCATACATGAGTTATCTGAATTGCTAAAAAACTCTATATCTAGTGGTATTATTTCCCCTATTGTTGCTTCCAAGGACCTAAAGATTTCTCATTTAATCTTTGCTGACGATCTCATGTTATTCTTTAAAGATAGTACAACTAATGCAAAGTCTATTAAGGATATCCTTGAGTGTTTTTCTACTATCTCTGCGCTTAAAGTTAACAAAGATAAAAGTTCCATTATTTTCAGTAGGAACGTTAATAAGGACCCTATCACTGATGTTATTAAGATCAATGAGGGTAACTTCACCTTGCAATATCTTGGTTAACCTCTATTTATAGGAAAGTTATCCAAGAGACTATGTGGGACCCTTGTTGACAAGGTTAAACAAATGTTAAAATCTTAGAAGTCTAGAATTTTGTCATTAGCTGCTATATTTGAACTAATTAAGTCTTGCGAACATGCACCTCTACTGACTATTTTCTTTTCCTATCCCTAGTTCCACCATTGAGAAAATTGACAAACTCTGTTGGGACTTTTTATGGAGTGAATGAAAATAAAAAAGGATTCTTCACCTAGTAAAATGGGATAATGTGATTGAGCCTAGAATGGAAGGAGGTCTTGGTATAAAGAAACCAAAGGAGATTGCTAAGACCTGTCTTATTATGAATGCTTGGGACATATCTAGGAAAAATGACTCTCTCTTGGTCTTTTGGATTTTTGAAAAATATCTTAAGAAAGTCTCCTTCTGGCATGTCATTGAATCTCCCAATTACTCCTGGATGTTTAACAACCTCATTCACATCAGGAGTGAGCTGGGAAATCATATCAACTTCATTATTGGCAATGGTGAATCTTTCCTTACTTGGCAATATCTGTGGTATAATTACAAATTCTTGTCTAATTTTGTAGGTAAAGAAGGCATCATCATGTCTAGTATTCCTTGGGACTCTAAGTTGAGTATCATGATCAACAATGGCAAGTGGTCTATGCTAAAACATAATAACAGAGGGCAGATTGAGATATCTAATGTTGTCAAATCTCTGGATATTTATAATGGGTAGGAGGAATATGTCATGTTTGAATGGTTTAAAGAATATCAACCTCCACGATGGTTGTGAGGCCATTAGGAAGAAGAATATTGAAGATCATATTTTTGACTGGATCTGGAAAGTCAAATCTCACAAGCATTCTATTTTGCATTTATGGAAGGCCAGACATAATAGGCTTCCTACCTATGATTACTCTAAAAGAAGATGTATGTGTCTTACTTCGATATGCTTTCTCTACTTCAAAGTGTATGAGGATACTAATCACATCATGTTTGAATGTGATTCTACAAACAATACTTGGAGTCTTGCTCATGACCATATGCCTCTATCCTAGGATCAAGTTGCTATTTAGAATTGTCCTAAAAAGAAGTGTATTGCTAGTCTCATCTATTACCACTGTTGGATTGAGAGAAACTGCAGAGTTCACGAGGAAAAGTAAAGAACTCATGAGGCTATCTGGAAAATCATTATTGAAGAGTTTTAATGTTTCTAACCATGCTGAATGTGGTTTATTTTGCTCTATCTACTATTTGAAGTAGATTCTATAGTTTTTTCTTTTTTAGTCATTCAGGTTCTGACGAGGTTCCTTTGACTGCTGGATAGGCTGTGCTTTGGTTCTGATGTTGTTGCCTATTATTCTGTTGTGTTAAGACTACTCCTCTGCCAAGGGTTGAGTGTGATCCTCTTTGTTTATGGGGTTGGAATGGTTGAGATTACTCCCTTCTTCTAGATTGAGAGTTGAGATTCTTTTTCTCTATGCTACAACTGGTTTTTTGTTCTAATTTGGTGATGCAAGCCTTATTAGTATTTTATTGTTTGTGGTGAGCTTGATCCTCGTGAGGATTGGTGTGACTTTGTGATGTTGCTGCTATCTCCTTATTCTAATACTCCAGAAGTCATGAGATGCCTTTTGAATGATCAGATGTTGCAGCTCTGCTTCTTGGTTTATTTACAATGACCCTGATATCTCGAAAGTGTTGATGTATTTTTGTAGTCATATGCAAATATTTTGAAGCTTGTTTCGGGTTTTGGAGGGATATACACCGTTATTTGTATTCTTTTATACCTCTTATATAGTTATTTTCTTCTGAGGTAGTGTACTCTTTGTACATATTCCTCATGCATCGTATAGAAGTCTTACAAAATTTTAAAAAAAAACAACAAGGGTTTTTTTTATGACAAAAAAATACACTAGCAATGAAATATATTATCAAATATTTTTAAGAGGTAGAGTTGATGCCAAATTTGGCTTCCCCACATCCTAATTAGTCAACATACTAACTTTCGAATCAATTGGATGTTAAATGTACCCTGAATTTGATTAATAAAGGAGCACACTATAGTAGGCTGTGAAATAATCAATTTGATTGATTGTCACATTAACTTAATGTAACACTTCCTTGCAGACTCACCTCCATTTAGTCATATCTCCCTACAGACCTAGGTCCTACCACTACAAGAAGCTGCAAAATAGATGTTGTGATTCCCTCCTCCTTCATTTCTTGTCTCCCCACTCTTTGATGCAATTAATGCGTCTATGACTGCTCCATCGTCTCCTCCTATTACTTCTCCTCCTTGTTATTTTTCATCTATTCTCCCTCGTGGCCCTGGAAACCCTAGTCAGTTGCTTCTCCTCCACCTATGCCCAATAGCTTTGAGCAACACTAGGTTGAAGAATGTTTTTAGGAAGCATCATGTCAGGAAGCGTCGAGCCCCTCCATGAAACAAGATGACACATGTTCTCATCCTCCTCCAACCTCCAACTCCTCTCCAGATCCAGGCCCCCTCTTACAACCACACCAATATCGCCTCCGAGAAACTACCTCCCAACATCTTCCATCATGCCCTGATCCCTGATCACTCGTTGTCCTCCCCATGTTCAAGAAACCTGCAACCACCTTCACCCATTACTCTGAATCTCTCCTTCCACCTACCACATCCCCATATGTGGGATTGCTCTTCTCCAACTAGGTGCCTCCCAACCCACTACGTTTGTTATGGTACAAGGTTTTCTTTGTTGTGGCTCTACCTACTTCTATGACCGCCATCATCACCCCTTCATCTTCCTCAACGCCACAACCCTAGACCTAGTCAGCTTGTACCCAACCTCTTTGGGTGAGAGGATACATGCTAGTGAGTTCAGAAGCCCACTACAACATCAACTACCCTACCTCCTTATTTCCTTACATTGCCATCACCTTCTTCATCCAGTCTATGCACCAGAACCGCCAGGGTCAAGCCTCTTGAGGAAGCTACTACTAATGCACAAACCCAAACCTACATCACCACCATGTCCACGGTCACAACATCTGTAGTGAACTTGCAAGGGAGTTTCGTCATCTATGTAACCTTGTATCAGCCTTCAAGCTTGCCCCATCCACCACATATCTGACTAGGTGCACCACAAACCTGACTAGAAACCACCACATGTCCACAACCTCCCCATCAATGATCGTCTTAGAACTCAGCCATACAACACAAAATGTGCTTTCTGAATGCCTCCTTGTATCGACAACTCCACCACCAACATCCACCATTAAGTTGAAGTCTTCTTCTGAGAAATAGACCTGGAACCCCTTGTTGCTCGCTGCTCATTGCAAGGACCTATCATCCACCTCCAGCACCAAGTCGTTTATGGTAGATGAGAATTGAGGAAGCTCTTCCTCCAAGAGCCATGATTGTAATTTCTACTGGATGATAAATATAGGACTGTACTAGCCTTCACAAATGTTTGATCATTATACTGTTGTCTTATGGCTTGAAGGGAGTCATCCATGGATAGCTACAAAGGAAGAAACAATTATGATTCAACATGTCTTATTCACTTGCTCCTAATCAACAATTGAGCCCTAAAAAGTCCTTGGACTTTGAATTGAAGGTCAGTAGTGCTCCCCTGTATTTGAGTTCTTGATAACTTATTTTAAGAGATAATAAATAAAGGAATGGATTAGATAATCATATCCTATACATACTAAAGTTTCCATTAGATTAAACTATGATTTATAGCCAATCATATTGTAGTAGTGCTTAAGCGAGTCTATACATGTAAAATGGGTAAGTGTTATACTAGTAGTAAGATAAAAACTAGAAATACAAAAATTTAGTAGACTACAATCTTAATTGATCAAGAAGAAGATTCAAACATACTTATAATGATAACCTAGCCTATTTCAGTTATAACCTTAGTATTTTTCATATTGGGACTGGTATACATTTAGTTGTTTGTAAATAAGTTTTTAAGTGGGGATTTATAAATTTAAGTAGTTTTTATAAGAAAACTAGTATACTAATCACATTCATGTCACATATTATGCACCCTAGACACACATATATGAACACAAACATGTGACAGTAATTATGAATGCTCACATGAGATATGAATATATTTAACCTTAGTGAGATACATGAAAATCTAATGAAATTAGATGAGGAGAATATGACGAGACCTATATTGGAAGAATAAAGACTAATACCCACACTCTTGGATAACCTAAATAAATCTAGAGGTATGTTATAAATAAAATAGATATCTAATGGATCATGTACTCACTTAATAAGATGAATAAACATTAGAAGTCACAAGGTGATCGGGACTAGGATGAGAACAATATGAAAATTTATAATAGGAATGTCAATACATGTTAGCTTTGGTTTGACTAACATACATAACATGTTCTTAGGATGGATACTCAACTTTAGAGACCAAGTATATCAATGAGTTAACCACTATTCATGAAGATAAGGTATGTACAGACTCTATTTTATTTTGGGCATTATTTGACTGAAACCTAACCTCTTTTAATGAGGCATCTCTTGAATATCAATTCTACTTGACACTCAATTGTTGGACATTAATATTTACTGAATTGGATTCATTTAAACACCTTTGATTGTTGGATTACTATATTATAATGGGTCTTTGGACACCTCTTGCTATGATTGCCATCTATGTGAAATTGATTAAAATGTTAGTCTTGCCACTCTATTTATGCATGCTACATGTTTGACTATAATATCTAGAATAGTGGTATTTATGTACAACCATACTTTTATAGGGCATGCATATTCTGCCTGGGGTATACGTTTCCACCCTTAGGTCATGACCCTATGGTGTTATGGCCCTGTTTTAGGTATATTTAGTCTACATTCTTATGCATGCAAAAATTATTGTTTTATATTGAGATTGTTGATAAATATTATGGAAAGACACTTTTAATCTCATACTTGTAGTCTAAATTTTAATATGCCTCATTTCTCTTGTTATATTTATTTTGAACATAAGTAACTACAAATAGCCCGCTTCTTGTAGGAACATCTCTTTTGTACTTATAACCCAATATAATGCCCAAAGTGTTCAATATATGTACATACTCACCCTTTTTTTTGGTCGGTCAAAAAACGTGTTACTGTAATACCAAAAACTTCGGGAATGAAGTACCCCATACAACAAAGCTAACAAACCTTGATCCAACAAGCTGGTAAACAAGGACAAGATGCCAAAAAAGATCTAAACAAAAATTGTACATAAGGCTTTAACTCTAAATAGATCAACCTAATGACGTGAATCCTTGTGCATAGCCAAACACTCAATAGCACCACAAAGTTTGAGCACAAAGGTGATACAGACAGGCTACACCCACGTGTGGACATACTCAGCATTTGCTGACCGTATATTGTTTCCTATGCTCTGGGTGATGTTCCCTTCCACCCAGGTGTAGGTACCTTAGAAGATAAGAAGGCACAAACATCGAAAACAGGATATTAGACTTAAGGATAGCTTGGAATGGCCAGGTTGCCCTCTATAACTGATCCTACACATTATTAGATTTATCAGAGTTATACCTTTTTACTTGACAACCCACCTTTTGTGGTGAAGAACAATTGTAAATGAATCATCATGTAACTTTGTAATAGTTTATGTTTCTGTTGCTCATTCATTATCGTGCTCGATATCATTTACCATTTGAATAAGGAATGAAATTCCTCCTTCCCTACATACCTTATAGTATAATCGGGTTGGTTGGACTTATTCATCAATTTAATGAAGAGTGGATCCCCTATCGGGTTCCACTCTTTACACCTGATGTGTCATACATGACACATACGTCAAGACAATCCACCCACGTGGCACCAACAAATGGATTTGATCCACCCTATGTCTCTGGGTCAACAAAAAGAAATTTCTCATTTTCTCAGTAATTTTAGGAATATTTTGGCAAAAATTGAAGAAAGCTTGCATGAAAAGTTTTGTCAGGGTTATCACTTAGATTTGCTAAAAAAGGCAAATGGAAATGGAATATTTAATAGATAATTATTTTGTTTGTCGGCGTAACATTAATTTTCGGATTACAAAAACTCTTAGAATTTTCTTGGTAATGTTACGACCCACCTCTCAGTAACCCCCAATTAAGGAAGACCAAGAGGATAAAGCCGCACCCATTAATTCCGGATCAAAGGTTCGACATATAACCATAACCAATTATTAAATTCTAACAGACTATACTAAACTGAAAAGCTGTAATAAATAAAACTTTTACATACCTTTGAAAATTTGGATTTCTAATACTTCTATCCAGAACTCTGGCTAACTAACTAATCCTCCTTGGACCTTAATTAGTGTATTTCACAATATGACGGATTACTGTTTGTCCTTTTTGTTTTGTACCTAAAACGCCGACAAACAAAATGTCAGTCAGCCAATGCTGGTATGTGGGGGGATTCACTAATCGTGCAATTATCTATAACAAACTATTGCATCCAATTATCAATTAACAAACAATATTACATTTTAAGTATAACTACGCGATCCATGTGTACCCTATCCCCTGCGCTGTCCCTGCAGTGGACCTGGATACTACCTCCCTTATGGTAGATTCCCATTTCATCCCTCATGACTTCACCTAATAGGTGAATCAATTTCTAGGGCTGAGTCACATGGCACTACCCGTGGGTAGCCCACTCCTTAACTCATGGTATGCTAAGAGTCTCATGACACTACACATGTGTAGCCCAGTTTCTGACTCATGATACCCTAGACCTTGCTCTAGGTTATCCTTAGCCTTGACATAGCCACAGGGATGGACTCAGATCTAGCTAGTCATACATATATACTCATAGTGATAGCCATAGTCACTTTATAGAGGCAGGAATTAAAACATCCAACAATTATTTCACACATTTAGGGAAACGTCGATAAAACCTCGGAAAACAATGTTGTATAGCCATAAACGTAACCACATACCTCTTATTGCAGTTTCAGATACCGAATCAAGAATGAAGAAATAGAATATCCAAGTAATCAAGAAAAGGCACAGAAACCGTGAAATAAAAGTACAAATTTACTTTTATTAATATTTTTCTAGTATCATTATGTCCCTTAGGGTTTCTATCCAATTTTAGGGTTTTCTTGAAAATTAGGGTTTTGCTTTCATTTTCAATTACTATGAACCCTAATTCATCAAATCCATGTAAAACCTTTAAATTATTTCCTTTTAATATTCCTAATAATTTTAGGATCATTATTTAGCACTTTATCAAAATAACATGGTTTCCTTCCTAAATTAGGGTTTTCATGTTCATCATACTTCATACATAGTCTTAAACCCTAATTTAGTCATATTTTCAATTAAAATGGATGATATATTCATATTATTAATTAACATGTTAATAACCCTCCATTCAACCCATTAGGTTACAAAGAAACATCTTTTTCATGCAATTAGGGTTTTCAAATAGCTTGAAATACATTTTACTAGCAAATTAAAGTACTTTTGCAAAACGAACTGGAATCAGGTTACATAATCATTTTTAACAGATTCCTTGTATTTTTCTACCCAACTTTAATATATAAAGTTTCTTTATTCGAGATTCCTAGCAATTACTATGATTTTAGAAAGGAAAAGTATTTTTCTAGATTATTTGGCAGAGAGAAACAAATACCGAAAATTTGGTAGCCGCTTGATCAGCGGACCGGTGGTCCACTTCTCAGATCCGACGGCTCAGTCTGTCGCACCCTAACTTCAGCCTCACTTGCGCGGGATCGTTGGATCGAACCGGAGTCCACCGTGGACCGCGATCTGAGGGTTGGTGATTCGTCGTCTACCTCTGTGAGGTCGCGTGGTCAACTCGGCAGTTGACCTTGAGCTCCCGGCCACCCGCAGAACAGCCGAGGGGCCACAAAGCTTCTATGGAGCCTCACAAACTTGTTGCCACCCTTAATTTCATGATTACCCTCGACCTTCACCCCTTGCGCCTCGCCGGAAGGTCGCCGCCGATCAGCTAGTCGTGGGAGGGGTCTATCAGGCTAGAAACCCCAATTGAGAGTACGGTTCCGCTCGTCTCCACTCTCCGCAGCCAGAGGGATAGTTTGTAGGGTTGCTGGTGTGCTCGTGATGCCCCCCTTATATAGGGCTAGGACCCAGGAGTCCATAGATTGGGGGATTCCTTTCCCGACGAGGACTGCCCATAAAATTTGGGTCAAAAACAGTCGCGCAGATCTCCTAGACTCAAAGGGATTGTTATTTCATTAATTCCTTGCCACCAATTCACAGAAAAAGAAGAGGAAACTTCCTCCCAAACCAGCGAGAGTCCCTGACTCATCGGGATCTAGATGATGAATCGGGTCAGTTGGATTAAGATCCAACGGTCCCAATCATCCACGTTCAACCAGGAAAAGAATAAAAGAATTTCCAATAAAACAAGGAAAGTCTTTATTTTTAAGACAACTTGGAAATTTAATAGCTCTCAATCCATAAGTCCTTTTGGCCTCAAATTTTACAGGAAGGTCATTCACACGTTTATCTCTCATTGTGCAAAAATTGGAGTCATTATCCCAAGGAAACGAGTCCTTTACTTCAGTTTCAAGTCATCTCTTATTTAATGGTATTTTCCACATATTCTTTATTTCCTTGGCCATTATTCAATTATTTTGAGTTCCTTGAACCCCAAGGATCCTTTATAACATGAAATCCTATTATGGGAAATTATCTCTTAGCCTTTTGATCACTTTTACTCATTTTCTTATATATTCCATTATTCCCTTGTATTCTTTTATTAAATGGAATTCCCTTTTTCATTTCTTTTTATTTTTCTTTCAAATGGGCTTAATGGCCAATAAGGCCCGTCAAGAAAGCATGCAAGGCCATTATATACAAAATTCATTCAAAACAAACCATGAAATCACACATTGGTCTTATTTATTTATTTAGAAGAGATTTGCAAATCTCATTACATGCATTGGAAAAATGAGGTTATAACATCCTCCCCTCCTTATAGGAATTTTTCCCTCAAAATTCAACAATCAAACAAACAAATTTGGATATGCCTTTTCCATGTCCGTCTTCTGCTCCCATGTGGCCTCATCCTCTCCATGGTGCTTCCAAAGAACCTTTACCATCTCTATATTCTTATCTCTGAGCTCTTTTACCTTGGTATCTAGAATCCGCAAAGGCAACTCAGGATAAGACAGCTTTCCTTGAAGCTCAATTGGTTCAATGCTCAGCACATGGCTTGGATCTTGCACATATCGCTTCAGATTGGACACGTGAAACACATCATGCATCATACTGTATTGAGGGGGTAACGCCAAACGATATGCGGCTTCACCAATCCGTTCTAACACTTCAAACAGACCCACGTATCGGGGACTCAACTTTCCTCTATTTTTAGCTATAGCTCAGAGCGGTCGGATTTTCAGAAAGACGTGTTCTCCCACAGCGAAATGCACATCAGTCCGCTTCGCATCAGCATACGACTTCTGTCTGTCTTGGGCTCTCTTTAGCCTTTGCCTGATTAAAGCGACTTTATCAACATACACTTGGAGTTCGTTTGACCTCAATAAGGTCCTTTCACCAACTTTATCCCAGTGAAGTGGTGACCGACACGGTCTCCCATACAGAGCTTCATATGGAGGCATCCCGATACTAGCTTGGTAACTATTGTTGTAGGCAAACTCAGCTAAAGGCAGGTACTTCTCCCATGATCCACCCCAATCGAGCACACAAGCTCGCAGCAGATCTTCTAAGGTCTGAATTTTCCTTTCTGACTGACCATCTGTTTGAGGGTGATAAGTTGTACTAAACTTCAACTTTGTACCTAGTTCATCTTGAACCTGCTTCCACAACTTGGAAGTAAACTTTGGGTCTCTATCAGAGATGATGGAACCGGGTACGCCATGCAAGCGTACTATCTCTCTGATATACAGCTCAGCTAAATCTGACACCTTGGCAGTGGTTTTCAGGGCAAGGAAGTATGCTGACTTGGTAAGGCGATCTACCACAACCCATATCGCATCATGAACTCTCTTGGTCCGGGGTAGACCCACCACGAAATCCATGGTGGTCTGCTCCCATTTCCACTCTGGAATCTCTATAGACTGTAAAAGTTCATCGGGTCGTTGGTGTTCAGCCTTCACCATTTGGCACGTAAGACAACTGGCTACATAAGCTGCAATGTCTCTCTTCATCCCTGGCCACCAGAAAAACCTCTGCATGTCTTTAAACATCTTCGTAGTCCCTGGGTGTACCGTGTACTTAGAACCATGAGCCTCTTGTAGGATATGTTCCTTCAACGGTGAATCCTCAGGAACCCATATGCGATTCTCAAATCGGATTCCTCCATCTATTCCCAAAGAAAGACGTGTCTGTGGCTTCTGCATCAAGCCTTTCATCTTGTCAAGTCCTCCACTGGCCAACTATGCTGTGACAATCTCACTCAATAACTCAGACTGTATCTGAATATTGGCCAAACGAACTTGATCATCCAATAGTTGAGGTGACCATTCCACCAATTCTTCTAAGCTCTTCCACTGACTAGACAAAACAGCTGCACACCTGAGCTGTTTTCGACTTAAGGCATCATCTACGACGTTCGCCTTCCCTGGATGATAGGCAATGGTGAAGTCGTAATCTTTCATGTACTCCACCCATCGTCGTTGTCGTAGGTTCAAGTCTTTTTGTGTCAGAAGATACTTCAGGCTCTTATGGTCAGTGAAGATCTCAAAAGTGGCACCATATAGATAATGCCGCCAAATCTTTAAAGCATGAATGATAGCAGCTAACTCCAGGTCATGTGTCGGGTAATTCACCTCGTTTGGCTTGAGCTGTCGGGATGCATATGCAACCACGTGCCGATTCTGTTCCAACACACAACCAAGTCCCATCTTTGATGCATCAGTGAAGATCATGAAACCCTCATTGCCTGATGGTAATGTCAAAACTGGTGCAGTGGTCAACTTCTCTTTCATCTCCTGGAAACGAGCCTCACAAACATCGGACCACACAAACTTCACATCTTTCCGAGTCAACATAGTTAGAGGCAAGGCGGTCTTTGAGAAATCTGCGATGAAGCGCCGATAATATCCTGCCAACCCCAAGAAGCTTCGTATCTCAGAGGGGTTCTTCGGTGCTGGCCAGTCTCAAACTGCTGACACTTTAGCTGGATCTACGGCGATCGTTCCTCCTGAGATGATGTGTCCAAGGAACATGACTCGGTCTATCCAAAACTCACATTTAGAGAATTTCCCATAGAACTTCTGCTTTCTCAAGATATCAAGGACCTTACTTAGGTGGTCTCGGTGTTGATCTAGGTCATCAGAATAAACCAGTATGTCATCTATAAACACTATGACAAACGAGTCAAGGAAGGGTTGAAACACATTTTTCATAAGGTTCATGAACACACTAGGTGCATTGGACAACCCAAAAGGCATAACCACGAACTCATAGTGGCCATACCGGGTCCTGAAAGCAGGTTTCGGGATATCCTCACTCTTGACTCTCAACTGGTGGTAGCCCGATCTTAAGTCAATCTTGGAAAAGACTCGAGCCGATTTCAACTGGTCAAACAAGTCATCAATCCGGGGTAAAGGGTATTTGTTCTTAATGGTAGCCTGGTTAGTCATTCGGTAGTCTATGCACATTCGGAGCGAACCATCCTTTTTCTTTACAAAAAGAATCGGCGCTCCCCATGGTGATGTGCTAGGGCGGATAAAACCCTTATCCAACAATTCCTGCAATTGCTTCTTTAGCTCAAGCAACTCAGCAGGGGCCATCCTATAGGGTGCTCGGGAAATAGGGCTTGTTCCTGGAGCTAGCTCTATGGAAAAATCCACCTCTCTCTCGGGAGGAATCCCAGGTAGATCATCCGGAAAAACATCTGCATAGCTCTTGACTACCTCTATTTCCTCTAAGGGTTGCACCTTGGGTTCAGGCTCGATAACAACTGCTAGGAAAGCTTGGCAACCTTTACTCATCATTCTTTCTGCCTTCAGGGATGACACATACAAACTAGTGGTGGCATCTTTCCTACCTCTAATGACAAAGGGTGGGTGACCTGGTTCCCTAATGATCACTTTCTTTTCCCTACAGTCGATTTGGGCCCTATAAGTATAAAGCCAATCCATTCCAATGATCACATCAAAATCATTCATGTCAAGAAGGATAAAGTATGTAGGAAATTCATGATCTCGATATTTCACAGGTATTACCGGAGTTTTCAAAAGAGAGATAAAGATTCGACCACTTGGGGTTGTAACATCTAAGACATATCCTAAATCCTTGATATCCAAACAAAGCATAGTTGCAAGATTTATCGAAATGAAAGTATTAGTAGATCCAGAGTCAAATAAAGCTTTCACATTATGTCCCATAACTTCAAGCATGCCTACATTGTTTTTCATCATGCATTAGACCATTACATGCTTAAGTTTAAAAAATAAAAGAAAAACTCTAAGGGTTATTACCCTCGATCAAGCGATTTGCATTAACTTGAGCCTCCTCATTGTCAATGGCAAGCACCCGGGCTTGCCTTCTTTCTCATACAGGTGGGGCTACAGCTATGGGTGGAGCTGCCACAGGTGGTGCCGCTGCTGGTGGGGCTGCCATAGGTCCTTGTCCTCTGGGCTCTGGCATAGGACAGACGGATTGCAGATGTCCTTCTTGGTGGCAATGAAAGTAAGTCTTCTTCTTGTAGCGACATTCACCAGCATGGCCCTTCCCGCAGGTGCGGCAAGGAGGTCGGTTGTTCTCCTGACGAGGTTTCCCCTTTCCTCCATGTTTATCTTTAGCTTGATGTCATCCTGGACTCTTCTTGTGGTTGTTTCTCGGGCCTTGGGCTCCTTCAGTGAAACCCAAGTACCCCTTAGGTGGAAACGGGGCAGGCATCACGGTCCTCTCCATGTCTAAAATAGTATTGTAGGCTTCGGCGAAGGTTCTTGGCTTGCTTGCCATCACATGGGGCCTGATGGCAGGGTGAAGGCGCTCTATGAAGTGATCCACCCTCCTTTCTTCATCCATCTTGTACCCAAAGTGTTCTAGGATCTGGAACTTACGCCCGAAGTCTGCCACAGAAGAGTTTCCTTGGGTCATGTTGGTGAACTCCCTTTCCTTTTCCTTCTTAGCTGAGACTGGGACGAATCTGGCGGTGAAGATCGTCTTGAAATCAGCCCATGCCATGGGCTCCTTTGTCAAGTCTCTTCCAGTGATGTGGGTCTCCCACCATATCTTAGCTGCCCTTTCCAAGAGATGAGCAGCAAAGAGGACCTTCTTGCTCGGTTGAACTTCAAGCATGCAGAAACCATTCTCTATTGCAAGTATCCAGGCTTCTACTTTATCAACCACTTCCGTCTTATCCTCTCCCCAGAACTTCTCTATGTTCAGCTTGACAAAGTCTAGGATGGTGGCTCCCACACGTGGACGAACAGGGTGTGGTTCACCATTCTCAGCTCTAGCTATGTCTCAGAGGGCCAAAGCATTAATGGCCTCCGTCAACTTCCTCTGTTGATCTAACCATAAGGTATCAGGGGTATGGATCATCATGGTGGATTCTGAATCATCGACTGGGTCCTCATCCATCTGGGCTTCTTCCTCATACACATGTTGCTCTTCATATCCTTGGTCTTCTTCTTGGTTCAGGTTACTAAATGGTACCGGGTCAGGGTTAGGGACTTCTTGAGTGACTTCCTCAGGCCTCTTCCTCTTCTTAGAGGATCCACCCTCATGGTTCCTATTCCTCCTTTCAGAAGACTCCTTTACTTTACGGTGAGGCCAAACACTCCTAGCCGGTTTTCCGGAGCCCTCCAAAATAGCCACAGTCTTGGTTCTTGCCATCTACATAAGCATAACAAGCAAACCTTTAGTTTATCATTTAAACTAGTTATACTTATGTTCAATGATATCTCATTACATATCTTTTATTAATTTGCTGGAGGATTCTTAAACCCTTAACTTATGTGCCCATACCACATGAGTGTGGAGGAGAGAGAGAATCCTACTCTTAAAGCCTTAATAGAATATGTGATGAGAGGGGATGAATAAGATGAGAGAGTCCTAAAGGTATCTTATTTCGATTCGTACCCTAAGACTTTGGCCAGGCGGTCACACGGGTCCGGGAGTCCTCGTATTCTGACTAGCGGTGTGGAGGAAAATCTTGCCAGCCCTCGGTCGTGATCCCTTTCTAGACACCTCCGTCTTTTGGATACTCCTCTAATAACTCCCTTGGGTTCTATGGAGTTTGTAAAATTTAATAATTACTAATGGTTACATGAAGAACCCAGGCACTGATACCAAATGTTATGACCCACCTCTCAGTAACCCCCAATTAAGGAAGACCAAGAGGATAAAGCCGCACCCATTAATTCCAGATCAAAGGTTTGACATATAACCATAACCAATTATTAAATTCTAACAGACTATACTAAACTGAAAAGCTGTAATAAATAAAACTTTTACATACCTTTGAAAATTTGGATTTCTAATACTTCTATCTAGAACTCTGGCTAACTAACTAATCCTCCTTGGACCTTAATTAGTGTATTTCACAATATGACGGATTACTGTTTGTCCTTTTTGTTTTGTACCTAAAACGCCGACAAACAAAACATCGGTCAGCCAAAGCTGGTATGTGGGGGGATTCACTAATCGTGCAATTATCTATAACAAATTATTGCATCCAATTATCAATTAACAAACAATATTACGTTTTAAGTATAACTACGCGATCCATGTGTACCCTATCCCCTATGCTGTCCCTGCAGTGGACCTGGATACTACCTCCCTTATGGTAGATTCCCATTTTACCCCTCATGACTTCACCTAATAGGTGAATCAATTTCTAGGGATGAGTCACATGGCACTACCCGTGGGTAGCCCACTCCTTAACTCATGGTATGCTAAGAGTCTCATGGCACTACACATGTGAAGCCCAATTTCTGACTCATGATACCCTAGACCTTGCTCTAGGTTATCCTTAGCCTTGACATAGCCACAGGGATGGACTCGGATCTAGCTAGTCATACATATATACTCATAGTGATAGCCATAGTCACTTTATAGAGGAAGGAATTAAAACATCCAACAGTTATTTCACACATTTAGGGAAACGTCGATAAAACCTCGGAAAACTATGCGGTATAGCCATAAACGTAACCACATACCTCTTATTGCAGTTTCAGATACCGAATCAAGAATGAAGAAATAGAATATCCAAGTAAGCAATTAAAGGCACAGAAACCCTGAAATAAAAGTACAAATTTACTTTTATTAATATTTTTCTAGTATCATTATGTCCCTTAGGGTTTCTATCCAATTTTAGGGTTTTCTTGAAAATTAGGGTTTTGCTTTCATTTTCAATTAATATGAACCCTAATTCATCAAATACATGTAAAACCTATAAATTATTTCCTTTTAATATTCCTAATAATTTTAGGATCATTATTTAGCACTTTATCAAAATAACATGGTTTCCTTCCTAAATTAGGGTTTTCATGTTCATCATACTTCATACATAGTCTTAAACCCTAATTTAGTTATATTTGCAATCACAATGGATGATATCTTCATATTATTAATTAACATGTTCATAACCCTCCATTCAACCCATTAGGTTACAAAGAAACATCTTTATCATGCAATTAGGGTTTTCAAATAGCTTGAAATACATTTTACTAGAAAATTAAAGTACTTTTGCAACACGAACTGGAATCAGGTTACATAATCATTTTTAACAGATTCCTTGTATTTTTATACCCAACTTTCATATATAAAGTTTCTTTATTCGAGATTCCTAGCAATTACTATGATTTTAGCAAGGAAAAGTATTTTTCTAGATTATTTGGCAGAGAGAAACAAATACCGAAAATTTGGTAGCCGCTTGATCAGCGGACCGGTGGTCCACTTCTCGGATCCGACAGCTCTGCCTGGCGTGCCCTAACTTCAGCCTCACTTGCGCGGGATCGTTGGATCGAACCGGAGTCCACCGTGGACTGCGATCTGAGGGTTGGCGATTCGTCATCTACCTCTGCGAGGTCGTGTGGTCAACTCGGCAGTTGACCTTGAGCTCCCGGCCACCCGCAAAACAGCCGAGGGGCCAAGAAGCTTCTATGGCGCCTCACGAACTTGTTTCCGCCCTTAATTTCACGATTACCCTCGACCTTCACCCCTTGCGCCTCACCGGAAGGTCGTCGCCGATCAGCTAGTCGTGGGAGGGGTCTATCAGGCTAGAAACCCCAATTGAGAGTACGGTTCCGCTCATCTCCGCTCTCCGCAGCCAGAGGGATAGTTTGTAGGGTTGCTGGTGTGCTCGCGATGCCCCCCTTATATAGGGCTAGGACCCAGGAGTCGAGAGATTGGGGGATTCCTTTCCCGACGAGGACTGCCCATAAAATTTGGGTCAAAAACAGTCGCGCAGATCTCCTACACTCAAAGGGATTGTTATTTCATTAATTCCTTGCCACCAATTTGCGGAAAAAGAAGAGGAAACTTCCTCCCAAACCAGCGAGAGTCCCTGACTCATCGGGATCTAGACGATGAACCGGGTCAGTTGGATTAAGATCCAACGGTCCCAATCGTCCACGTTCAACCAGGAAAAGAATAAAAGAATTTCCAATAAAACAAGGAAAGTCTTTATTTTTAAGACAACTTGGAAATTTAATAACTCTCAATCCATAAGTCCTTTTGGCCTCAAATTTTACAGGAAGGTCATTCACACGTTTATCTCTCATTGTGAAAAAATTGGAGTCATTATCCCAAGGAAACGAGTCCTTTACTTCAGTTTCAAGTCATCTCTTATTTAATGGTATTTTCCACATATTCTTTATTTCCTTGGCCATTATTCAATTATTTTGAGTTCCTTGAACCCCAAGGATCCTTTATAACACAAAATCCTATTATGGGAAATTATCTTTTAGCCTTTTGATCACTTTTACTCATTTTCTTATATATTCCATTATTCCCTTGTATTCTTTTATTAAATGGAATTCCCTTTTTCATTTCTTTTTATTTTTCTTTCAAATGGGCTTAATGGACAATAAGGCCCATCAAGAAAGCATGCAAGGCCATTATATACAAAATTCATTCAAAAAAAAACCATGAAATCACACATTGGTCTTATTTATTTATTTAGAAGAGATTTGCAAATCTCATTACATGCATTGGAAAAATGAGGTTATAACACTATGTCTCTGGGTCAACAAAAGGAAATTTCTCATTTTCTCAGTAATTTTAGGAATATTTTGGCAAAAATTGAAGAAAGCTTGCATGAAAAGTTTTGTCAGGGTTATCACTTAGATTTGCTAAAAAAGGCAATTGGAAATGGAATATTTAATTCCCGATAATTCAACTAGGTAGTTTATGAATTTAGCCTATTTAAGGCAGAATTGAAGAACAATTGCACTTTCGGTTTGAAAGAAGGTTCCTTTGCAAAAGATCCCAAACTAGATGAAAGTGGACAAAAAGGGTGTTTTAAATAGGTGGAAGAAATGAAAATTAGGTAGGATGTAGAACAGATTCCATAATTACCCAGATAATTGACATTAATTGTGAATTCCTACTGAGTGAGCAAAAATGAGGTGTTAATGTGCCAACAAAGGTTTATCAATCGCAAAAGTGTCTATCATCATTACTTTAGTTCTTATAATAAGCATATGTTTCTCCCATAGATTCGTACCTTAGAGAGAAAAAGGTGAGTGTAAAAGAGTGAAATAATGGCAACTGCACTGCATGAAAATTGATCTTGGAGAAAAAGAGTAGTTATCCTCTTGCCTAAGCATTTTTAGTTTTAGTTTTTTTAGAGTGACCCAATTTAGAGTCAATACTAGAACTCTTAAGAGGCACAATATGGGGATTTTTCCTACCAGGATAGGGCTTGGATCGTTAATATTTGGAACTTTTGATTTTAGATAAGCTTTTAGATTTAAGGTGACCTTACTGACCAGTGACTATATTGATTAGTTGTCTGTGTGATTTAGATTTATGACATTAAACTGAGACTTGTCCCATAACTCAGGGTCATGATGCAGGGTTGGCAATTCAGTTCACGTCATGATCTTAAATTGTCATAAGATGTGTGCTTGGAAGAAAAGTTGATAATCCTGGTCGTGGTTCAGGATTGTCAAAAGGTTTTACACTGAGAGGCAATCTAGATTCTAGTCGTAGGTCATGACTATAGACCTCGGATGATAAGATCAAAAGAGTGTCTGGGAGCTTATCTAGGACAATGCTTAGGGTCTAGTTTTAGGTCTTGGTCTAGGACCCAAATAGATTTGAAAGTGAAGTTTTGAGTTGGTTCAGTTTAAGGTCATGATCTGGGATCCTAGAAAGATTTTGCAAAATAGTCTTGATGTGGTTTAGTTAAGGTCGTGAGCAAGGAACCTGAAAGATAGTATATTCCAAATGTGCTTGGATTATTTTAGGGTCGTAGTCTAGGACCCTAAATAATTTGTAAATGAAAAGGTTGTTGGATTAATTTAGAATCATAGTCTGAGACCCTAAAAGATTTCAAAGAGAAAATGTGGTTGGATTAGTTTAGGTTCATACTCTAGGACCCTTAAAAGATTTTAGGTGAATCAGGTGAACATTTTTAGAAAAATAGAGATTTTGAGTTTTGGATTTTAGACTTGACATTTCATGATTTTTACCATTTTTTTAGGTTTTCAAAAATATTATATAAAATCTAGGGACCTGATTACAAATTTTGTATTAGTTTTATATTTCAAAGATGAACAATGGGTGGAGGGTCAAGCACCCTTCCCATCTCTTCTTCACTCACATAAAAAGTAGATGTGGTGATTAGTCTAGGACATTCCAGAGTGGCAGCGACAATGAGAGGAGAGAGAAGGAAACCAACTAGAGATCTGCTAACACCAGGCTAGTGAATCGTGGCCATCTACCAGTCGGGTAAGAAGTTTCTGGGAGAGGAATCATGGTAGTTGGATTCCTCTGGTGGTATTCTCTGGTGTGATTTTAGTTCAATTTTCGATTATCTCAGTCTCTGGGAATGTATACCTTTTGTTTTTGCACTTCAGTTTGGACATTTTAACCCT
Source organism: Alisma plantago-aquatica (assembly GCA_963693085.1). NCBI lineage: Eukaryota > Viridiplantae > Streptophyta > Magnoliopsida > Alismatales > Alismataceae > Alisma > Alisma plantago-aquatica. The sequence continues at coordinate 443,692,530 of OY856412.1, read as the reverse complement.
GGATGGTGTGATCTAATTGTTGGCTTCTCAGTGTTCTTTGCAGTCTGGAGGTTGAAGATCACCTGAATGCGTATATGTTTTATAATCAAATCAATTTCACTATTTTTATATTTTTTTCTCGATATCCCTTTATCTGATTGACCCGATTTCAAATGATGTGGAAAGCTTTTGACATTATCATCATTGTTACACAGATGGCTGCTTGTGACTCGCATGAGGAAGACCCTCTCCTTGATCAACAAGTTGGTGGAAGTGATGTAGGGGGTGAAGTGTATCCACTATATGTATCTTTTGTCTGAACTACATTAGTATCTTCTCTTTCATTATTTTAAATAGAATCTTCATTGAATAGGCATCATGGCGGTGCAAGTAGGATCAGGAGGGTACTACTCCATGCTGAGAGATTCATCCATCATTTGAGCATGTTGTGGATGAATCTACATTACTGAGGTCGATGAATGTGCAATGGGATATAACTTGGAATATTTGCTCCATGTTATTTTCTTTCTATTTTCCAAGCTTGAATCAGGCTTTTTTCCATACAACGATGATTTTGAATTTGTTTCGCACTTTATTCCTTTAGTGCATCAGATTGTCAAACATTTACTGAAGAACCCATTGGAATGAGATGTGATATTTATGTGGGATCTAGGTGGCTTAGGAGGTGGATTTGTTGGAGATTAATCGACTTCAGTAACATTAGCCAATGTGGGGCCATAGATCATATCTGCTTCCTATGATTGAGCATTTCTATCTAGAGACTAGTACCTTTCACTTTGTTGTTTGTGAGTTATCCATTACCCTGAGTGAGTTTTTCAGCATTATAGGATTTGGGTTTGGTGGGACTCTGATTAGTTCTCTTCCTAACTGATAAGAGTGGGACCTTCACTGTCTAGTTGGGATTCTAGGAATGAATAGGGAAATTGGAATGGCCTCAAAGTATGAAATTAGATTTACATGGTTAAGATCATCTTTCTTTTATGAGGGTGAGTAGCGTAGTGCCACCGATCCATTATATGGAAGGTATGGGTCTGGGTTTTCCAGTTTGTCTTGACCATTGGTTTCTTGTTTATCAACTACTTAGGGAACAAAGGAGATATACATTGGTTCTCTTTTTTTTCCTAGGAGGCTACCTAGATGCCTCCCTCCCTACTTGTTGTCATTGGTCTAGTTGTACTAGTAGGGTGTCATATGAGTAGTGGAGAGGACTGGAGATGATGACCACATCTTAGGAATGTGTAGTACTTTGATCGTTGCATTATACTATGCATATGTACTCTAGCTGACTCCAACTCATTTGTTTTTCCCAAGTGTGGCATACAAATCGATATTCATTAAGAGGAAGCGGTTATTAACAACAGATTACTAAAAATCACTAAAAATTAAAACCATTTACAAAGAGATCCATACATTGGAAAACTCTTTCAAAAAGAACCAAAGTAATTCAATTACATTCTGGTTCACAAACACATATCTTGTGCCATCTCTTCTCAAGGATCACATACATCAACTGCCCTGTTAAAACTATAAACAGGCAGCATAAAAAAACATCGAGGCATCACGCCAAAATCTCAGATCGATTTATTAAACTAACTACTGACTCCGAGGACCTGAGAGTACAGAGACGACACATATGACTTTATATACAAGACATGACAACCAGTGTCTCCACCTGAGAATTCACTGTTGTCCCTGCTGTTGCTGCTGCCCTTCCCCTGCTGTAGGGTTTCTGCCTCTTCCTCTGCGTCTACCTAAAAAGTTTGATCCCACGGGGATGAGACAATTGTAAATTGCCCCAGCAAGAGATATAACTCTCTACCAAAAACATTATTATTGCAGTTTAATAGAATAAAACTGAGCAGAGGATTTATATATATATATATATATTCAATAGTAGATAGATCAATGTCTACACAGATTAGAACAATATTCTTATTCAAAGCATTTCAGTTCTAACTTGATAAAACAACATATCATTTATCCAATAAGGAATTAAAGCACATGTATAACATTTATCCTTCTAGGATATGCTTAGCAGGGTAACATCAACCAATGAATTCTCGTATTTCAACCTTAACAAAATACGCTACATGGCTGATTACATTTCACAATCATACTTAAGCCCTGAGGAGATGAGGTATACCACTCATACTCCAACCGACCACAACTACATTAAGCATCGGTACCACACAAGGTCAATGGAAGATATGAAATCCAAGACCTCAACCTTCTCAGTCAGTACGAGATTATATGGTAGAGACATCATGTGTCAAATTGCAAATAGCTTGCCAAGGTATATTGGCATCTTCGCTATAGAGTTATAGCCTATAGCATATACTCTCTTCAGGATATGGCCCGTAGCCAATGCCTGGTATTATATTGTGGAGTCATGGCCCGTAGCCATACTCTTATTGGGGTATGGTCCGTAACCAATCCCATGCATAGGACATGGCCCGAAGCCATTCCTATGGGATGTAAGGATATGTTCGGCCATTACCCCCACATACTCTAAAGTATGTTGTCCGGGTTATGTCGTGGAGCAACCTATTTCACCATTCAGCAAATTCTGACACTGATGGATCTGTGGTCAGGGAAACTACATTATACGATATCACTTGATTAATTAAGTACATTACTATATTATTTTAGCACCAGTCAGGTTATCAAACATGAATTATCATAACAAATGCAACAAATAATATATAATACTTTCATCAAGTACTCTTCAAAACTTTATGAAGCATTGGGATCTCAATCCCTTATCTAATCAATAGCATTCTCATCCATTCACAAACTCATCATCATGATTTAGGAATATGGGTATTCAAACCCTCCATTCATCATAGAACACTTGCTACCACTTATTAGGTAACTAATACCTTCATGTCATCTAACCAAGGTATACATGATCCTTACAAAATATCATCTCACAGAACTCACAAAGCCCATTAAACATATTGTCACCTCTCACTAGGCAATAATTAATATAATGGCTCACAAAGCCCATTAAACATCTTGTCACCTCTCACTTGGAAATAATTAATATAATGGCTCACAAAGCCCATTAAAAAAAATTGTTGACAAATAATATAGCATAGCTCATACATGGCTATGCTCATCATCTTATGATACCTGCATGATTAGTACACCTGTTAACAGCCATTTCAATTACATATCAACACCCTATAATACAAGAGTAACATCACTATTCTCTCATTAGGGTTAGGATTTCCCATTTCATGTCAATTAGGGTTACTCATCCCATTACCCAAAATTAGGGTTATGGTCAATCATCATATTGCCCAAGATTAGGGCTTCATGCGCTATTACCCAAAATTAGGGTTATGGTCTATCATCATATTGCCAAACATTAGGGCTTCCTGCACTATTACCCAAAATTAGGTCTTCACATTCCTTCACCCTATATCAGGGTTAGGGTTTCATATCAGAATTTCATATAATATTACACAACATCACTCTGAATTAGAGTTTCTCATCACATTACTGCATTAGGGTTTCACAAGTTCATATTATTGATCCAGACCCCAATTCAGTGCTTCACACATCAAGGAGCATACATTGTTATTATAAGTATTTAATCATACTTATTTATTCTCATAATTTACCACTAAATGATTATCAACAGAAGGTATGAGTTTCTTTCTCATCCATACAAGAGTGATTACATCATACTTTATTATCTTGGCTTAACCCTTTCTCAAGTATGTTAGCCTTCACTTATCAAAGTGCATTAAACTCATTACATCTTAATGTAACAATTAACATAACACACTTCAAGTGTTTCTCATCCAAATATATTGATTTTGAAGTGTATAAAGGTATGTCAACCTTGAAGTGTTGAGTATGATACCTATCATATCTTGAACGTATCACTTCCCTCATCACTTCTAACTTGCTTAAGTTCATCAACTTATATTGTATTAGGGTATTTTCCATCCTAACACTTTATGCACTAATCCTATATTTATCATGTAATGTATTAGTCATAATTTATACATTTGAATTGTCCAATCATCATCAATTGATATGGACTCATCTTAGGTTGAGTCATTGTTGATATAAGGTTGTCCATTATCTACTACTTTAGGTGTTTCATATAACATCCTTTCAAAATAGGGTTTGTTATTAAAATACCCTGAATTAGGGTTTTCTCATATCATCACCCTAGATTAGGGTTACACTATTACCTTAGATTAGGATTTCACTTAACATTGCCCTAAATTAGGGTTAGGGCTCATCAACCTTTTCAATTAGGGTTTCATGATCTCTTTATCAAGGATCATACCCTAAATATATATATTTTATTCATGTTGGAAGTGTTGAGGCTCCACCACTACATGATTATCACTCATGTATGAATTCCTCTCTCTTATCTTCTCTAGGATGTTTATTACACCAAACTTGATTAGATTAGGTTAACTTGAATGAAGGGTTAGCATAGTGTATGAAGATATTGCTTCCATAATCATCAAAGGTTAACCACTTTAGATGTACTAATCGCCTAAGTACCTTAGGGTTTCGACCATTGTACTTATCTTTGATAATCATCATTATCAAACATGGAATCAATTGATATTTTATAACCTTGAGTATCCAAACGGTTTTGGGGTACCTTGAACCTCTAAATAGTTTTACCCCTTTTTGACCTTCAAACAGTTTTGAAACCGTTTGCCCTCCAAACGGTTTTGAAACCATTTGGGAATTCTAGGTCTGAGACTGTTTGGTCTTAAACGGTTTGAAACCGTTTGGTACCTTCAACCCATGAAACTGTTTGAGCATTTGTACCTTGAAACCGATTGAACAATTCACCCTTGAAACCGATTGGATCTCCAAACAGTTTGAGACTGTTTGATCTCAAACGGTCTTGAGACCATTTGATTCCAAACAGTTTCAAGACCATTTGGACTCAAACGGTCTTGAGACCATTTGGTCCAAACCACCTCAAAACCGATTGGAACAAATAGGGTTTCCATCATCAAAATGATTTAGGGATTTCAATCATGGAACCATCCATCATCTGAACCATTGAAAGTAATTCAACTTGTAGACCTTGCATTTCCAACCATTCATGACAACCCTTGACTTACAAATGGTCTTGAGACCGTTTAGTCTCAAATGGTCTTGAGACCGTTTGACCTCCAAACAATTTTGAGACTGTTTGGGTCATCCAATCCGCAAAATCAATTTTATCAATTAGGGTTTCAATCAATTCAACCGATTAGGGTTTGAAATTAGTGGATCATCCATACATGGAACCTTTAAAATAAAATCACTTGGTATCATTGGATCATCATCCATACACATCAGAATTGATCCTCTAAATGGTTTGAGACCATTTGATCTCAAATGGTCTTGAGACCGTTTACTCCCAAACGGTCTTGAGACCGTTTGGTTTCAATTTATCTTGAAACTTATTGGTTCCAATGTTGAAACCGTTTGCTCGTGTACTTTGTTCAGGTGTGTGCTTAAGATGACATCATCATCTTCAAGCTCCAGACCTCCAAAATTTGTTGTGATTATTGTGGTAATTTCAACAACTAATCAAATGGAATTTCGAGAATGAAGAAAGAATCAACATATGCTGAAGAAATGAAATCAATAATAACATTCAAGGTTTCAAGTTATATAACCCACCTTCAAAGTTGAAACCAAACTTCAATCTTCACAAATTCAATGGTGAATAAATCTTTCTCAACCTCCCAAGGCTAATTCTCAAGTCTTTGAGTGAAATGGATGGCTAAGGTTGAAGATTGAATGAAGAAAAGAAGAAATTAAGCATTGAATTTCGATTTTTACCATGAAATCAAGGTTGAAGATGATCATGGAGCTTACCTATAGGTTGGGGCACGTACTATGTTTCTCCTAAGCTCCTTTGTGTTCAACCAAAGCAAGGAAAGATAGAAGGGTCGAAAAAGCCATTCATTTGAGTTGGAAATGAGATGTTTATAAGGCAATTTCAATGAGAGAGAAAGTGATATAATAATCTTTTAATTCCCTAAATTGGTGCCACATACTCCCCTCCATCGCTTGAATACGAAGCCATATACCCCACCTTGTATTTCCTCTTCATTATCCATGAATTAAAAGAAATCAAATTAAGCACCTTAATCATTATAATAATAATATCCAAAATTGAGTGGATATTACTTTTCCTTTTACTAATGTTAGTGGGCTCTCCACTCACTTTAGATATTTCATTGACTTTGCAAGGCACAAGGACGTACATAATTATGTAATTTCATCCATCACATTTTTGGTTGAAGGGAAATTCAATTAATATATTTATTTTTGCATTAAATTGAATTAGGGTTTCAATTATGCTTAAATCTTGATTATTTTAATATCAAGATTATCTCTCCTCCAAAGTGATTCAAATGAGATGCCCCTCTCATTTTATTTTCTCTACATGATGCCAAGAAACATTAGGGACTCTCTATAGGTGGTATTTTGCATATTGAACCCTAGGTTTTGGGTAAATTGCACATTACACCAAAACTAGGTTTTAATGCACAACATTGCTCAACAAGTTCTTTCTTGGTACTCAAGCTTGTGGAAGCCATACCTCTACATAATTTTCATTCTTATGATGCTTCAACACTCGAGGAACATTTTATCATGTAACATTTGCAAGTTAACCCCTCAACTTGTGTAATTTGCACTTTAGTCCAAAATAGGCTAAACATTGTTTCAACATTATTCTAAAAGGACTAAAATTGAAACATAAGATCCTCTTGAGCCTTAATTACTTTTCAAAAGATAAGAGAAAGAATATAATTATCTTTCTTAAAAAAAACATCTAGGGTTAAAGCATAACCCAGGTCAGGGATGTTACAAATTATAAATCCCTAACAAGGATTTCATCCCCGAAATCCCAGGAAAAGGAGAGACAGATATTATTCATTCATCATATCATCAAATCTCCACATAACATCTTAATGTCATGGAGATACCATAGAACTTTGATTAATACAAAGTTCTTCCATATTTCTTATTTAGTTTAGTATTCCACTCCCAAGGAATGTCTAGAGTTACGTTCTGTCACCCACTTGGGATTACAAGTCTTACCATACATCTGTTGTGCCATCCAATCTACTGGCACAACACTAATCTCTCTTATCACTTGTACCAACTATCTCATTAGTTATACATACTCCTTTTTATAAAGAAAGGTTACTTATCAATTAAGAACTTATCTTAGAGATATCTCTAAATTATATATATAAGCTGCTTTAACAGGTCTAGATAGGGGTATTCTTATGGAATTACTTTTTATCTTGATAAATTTTTCCACAATAATTACAGTTGTTCCTTCAATTAGTACATCCTTATTGATGTTATGTTTATGCAGATCATAAACCCCTAACATATGATGTATGTACTATTTTATGTAACTAAACTGATTTCTCAATTGGCCATTCCAGGTAACTAATATTAATCATCTGATTAAGAGTTATGCTTTTACTTCCTCATACCACCTGATATTTCTTATATAATAGAATTTCTTACCTTGGTATCCGTCACATATGTTGAAAACACATCACATCCTCATTTTTTCTTTCTTCTTGGGACATTACTTGTTACACAAATCTTTATCTTGGAACCAAAGTCCAAGACAAACTGATACTTTTCTGGGTATCCATTAATTGAACATTTTTAACTCATGAACATCAAGTGTCATAAGACTCACTTGATTGCCATGTACCAAAAAGGAAAGAGCACAAGGAAATGCATTCCTCTTATCACCCCATCATCACCCAGGGTTGTTTTTTAAAGAGAAGAGATTATCATCCTCTCTAATTATTATATGAACTTTCAACTATTCATGAGTTATTGACTCTTGTTTCATCCTAGGTTCCTTGCCATCAGTATAGGAATTATAAGGATGATTACATATCATTATTCCTTCCTTTGTTATTGTCTAACATGTTCATGAAAATTTTTTGATTTCATCACATTTCCCATTTCCACATTATGGGAAAAGATATTTACTATACAAATAGACTTTATCGAATAGGGATCACCTCTCTTGTCCTCATTCTCATCTTATGAGGATTATACTATTCATTTCTTCATATACACAGATTGATCTGAGATCATCTCAGATTCCATTTTATTGCACTTAAGATGTGATACAAATGTCCATACCATATTTCCAGTTTCATTATACTCATTAGATTGTCTCAGAATGACTATTTGATCAGGGTAATCAGAAGGATGACAATCTAGGAGTTCCATACTCACCTTATCTTCAATAGCTGAATACCTGGCCAGGGTATACAAATACTCAGATTAAGTTGTATGCACTTTGTGTACTATCATATTCCTTACTTTTCGTATCATTATATACATAGGATTTAATATACTTGGATTTTCACCAAGAATCACTTCTATATTTTATCCTCTTTCACAGATAAGAGCGATAATAAAGCATTTTAAAAGAATACTGAACAAAATATAAATCCTCATCTTCCTTGTGTCCTCATAGGACTAATTGAGGGAATCTCGACAATAATTACTTTTTCACTTTTAACTCATAAAATAATAAAATGATATATAAAAATGATATTATTTCATCTGACCTATTTTTGACTCGTGGATTGGTCACTGCCTCAGGCTGATTCTTTTCATAGAATCTTATCGTTGCTGGTTGCCGACTACGCTTTCGGGTATTGTATACATATGATCGATCTTGGGACGCCTATCCACGTCCTCGGGTGCCACTACTAGACCACTGCCTATGAGATTCTTGCTGACTCTGTCTTGGCGGCTGGGTTACACTCACATCTCTAGCCCAAAAATATTTCATCAGATGTCCCATCTTCCCACATTTATAACAATTTCTATTCTCCCACTATGGCATAGATGGTCCTTTACCACTTCTGGGTAGCCATAGCCTTGGTGTATTAGACATTGGTTGTACTAGTGATACTAAAAACTTTCCCTTTTTGGAACTACTAGGCCTCTATTCCTGTGTTTGGTTAGGCCTCTTCTTGATTCTCTCTTCCTTATTCTTTGCTGGACAGTTCTTTCTGAAATGTCCAAGCTTCCCACACCTGTGGTAGATTCTGCTTTTGTGTTGTAACCTATTTCTTCTAACATTTTCTATTGCTTCAACATGCTGATGTTGATTAAGAATCTTGTTGGAGTCCAAAACTTCATCATTGGGGGTTGATAATCTGGGTTGTATTGCTAATGCACGGTCTATTATATGCATCATAGCTATCCTAAATTGCCCAAACAGAGCATGGAAAGATGGGCACTCTATCTCTACTTGGTTAAACTGAGGATGTTCAGATATTGGTTCCTTCCTAGTCTGGCCCCTTGCACCTATTCCTGGTGCAGCAATGCTACTTTCAGCAGTATGTTCTTCATGTGATCCAGACATCTTTAAGTTCTTATTCTCCTATATGAGCAGAAGACACTAATAGATACACTGAAAGACACTAGAATAGACTCAACAACCTTAATCTTATGTCTCTGTAGACTCAGCAAACCTAGAGCTCTGATACCACTAAATTGGGGCATACAAATCGATATTCACTAAGTGGAAGTGGTTACTAACAGTGGATTACTGAAAATCACTAAAAATTAAAACCATTTACAAAGAGATCCATACATTAGAAAACTCTTTCAAAAAGAACCAAAGTAATATAATTACATTCTGGTTCATAAATACATATCTTGTACCATCTCTTCTCGAGGATCACATACATCAACTACCTTGTTAAAACTGTACACAGGCAGCATAAAAAAACATTGAGGCATCAAACCAAAATCTCAGATCAATTTATTAAACTAACTACTGACTCTAAGGACCTGAGAGTACAGAGATGACACATAGGACTCTATATACAAGACATGACAGACAGTGTCTCCACCTGAGAATTCACTGTTGTCCCTACTGCTGCTGTTGCCCTTCCCCTACTGTAGGATTTCTGCCTCTTCCTCTGCGTCTACCTAAAAAGTTGGATCCCACGGGGGTGAGACAATTGTAAATTTCCCCGGCGAGAGATATAACTCTCTGCCAAAAACATTATTATTGCAGTTTAATAGAATAAAATTGAGCAGAGGAATATATATTCAACAACATATAGATCAATGTCTACATAGATTAGAACAATATTCTTATTCAAAGCATTTCAGTTATAACTTGATAAAACAACATATGATTTATCCAGTATGGAATTAAAGCACATGTATAACATTTATCCTTCTAGGATATGCTAAGGAGGGTAACATCAACCAATGAATTCTCGTATTTTAACCTTAAGAAAATACGCTACATGGTTGATTACATTTTACAATCATACTTAAGCCCTGAGGAGATGAGTTATACCACTCATACTCCAACTGACCATGACTACGTTAATCATCGGTACCACACAAGGTCAATGGAAGAGCCAGAATCCAAGACCTCAACCTTCTCGTTCAGTACGATATTATATGGTAGAGACATCATGTTTCAAACTACAAATAGCTTGCCAATGTATATTGGCATCTTCGTTATAGAGTTATAGCCTGTAGCATATACTCTCTTCAGGATATGGCCCATAGCCAATGTCTGGTATTATATTGTGGAGTCATGGCCCATAGCCATACTCTTATTGGGGTATGGTATGTAATCAATCCCATGCATAGGACATGGCCTGAAGCCATTCCTATGGGGCGTAAGGATATGTTTGCCCATTACCCCCAAATACCCTAAAGTATGTTGTCCGGGTTATGCTGCGGAGCAACCTGTTTCACCATTCAGCAAATTTTGACGCTGATGGATCCGTGGTCAGGGCAACTACATTATACGATATCACTTGATTAATTAAGTACATTACTATCTTCTTTTAGCATCAGTCAGGTTATCAAACATGAATTATCATAACAAATGCTACAAAGAATATATAATACTTTCATCAAGTACTCTTCAAAATTTTATGAAGCATTGGGATCTCAATCCCTTATCTCATCAGTAGCATTCTCATCCATTCACAAACTCATCATCATGATTTAGGAATATGGGTATTCAAACCCTTCGTTCATCATAGAACACTTGTTACCACTTATTAGGTAACTAATACCTTCAGGTCATCTGACCAAGGTATACATGAACCTTACTACATAGCATCTCACAGAACTCACAAAGCCCATTAAACATCTTGTCACCTCTCACTAAGCAATAATTAATATAATGGCTCACAAAGCCCATTAAACATCTTGTCACCTCCCACTAGGCAATAATTAATATAATGGCTCACAAAGCCCATTAAAAAAATTGTTAACAAATAATATATCATAGCTCATACCTAGCTATGCTCATCATCTTATGTTACCTACATGATTAGTACACCTATTAACAACCATTTCAATCACATATCAACACCCTGTAATACAAGAGTAACTCCACTATTCTCTCATTAGGGTTAGGATTTCCCATTTCATGTCAATTAGGGTTACTCATCCCATTACCCAAAATTAGGGTTATGGTTTATCATCATATTGCCCAAGATTATGGCTTCCTGCACTATTACCCAAAATTAGGGTTTCACATTCCTTCAACCTATATCGGGGTTAGGGTTTCATATCAGGGTTTCATATAATATTACATAACATCACTCTGAATTAGAGTTTCTCATCACATTACTGTATTAGGTTTTCACATGTTCATATTATTGATCCAGACCCCAATTTAGTGATTCACACATCTAGGAGCATACATTGTTATCATAAGTATTCAATCATACTTATTTATTCTCATCATTTACCACTAAATGATTATCAACACAAGGTATGAGTTTCTTTCTCATCCATACAAGAGTATGATTACATCATACTGTATTATCTTGGCTTAACCATTTCTCAAGTATGTTAGCCTTCAGTTATCAAAGTGCATTAAAGTCATTACATCTTAATGCAATAATTAACATAACACACTTCAAGTGTTGCTCATCCAAATATATTGATTTTGAAGTGTATAAAGGTATATCAACCTTGAAGTGTTGAATATGATACCTATCATATCTTAAATGCATCACTTCCCTCATCACTTCTAACTTTCTTAAGTTCATCAAATTATATTGTATTAGGGTATTTTCCATCCTAACACTTTATGCACTAATCCTATATTTACCATGTAATGTATTAGTCATAATTTATACATTTGAATTTTCCAATCATCATCAATTGATATGGACTCATCTTAGGTTGAGTCATTGTTGATATAAGGTTGTCCATTATATACTACTTTAGGTGTTTCATATAACATCCTTTTAAAATAGGGTTTGTTATTAAAATACCCTGAATTAGGGTTTTCTCATATCATCACCCTAGATTAGGGTTACACTATTACCCTAGATTAGGGTTTCACTTAACATTGCCCTAAATTAGGGTTAGGTCTCATCAACCTTTTCGATTAGGGTTTCATGATCTCTTTATCAAGGATCATACCCTAAATATATATATATATATGTATATATATATATATTCTATTCATGTTGGAAGTGTTGAGGCTCCACCACTACATGATTATCACTCATGTATGAATTCCTCTCTCTTATCTTCTCTAAGATGTTGATTACACCAAACTTGATTAGATTAGGTTAACTTGAATGAAGGGTTAGCATAGTGTATGAAGATATTGCTTCCATAAGCATCAAAGGTTAACCACTTTAGATGTACTAATCACCTAAGTACCTTATGGTTTCAACCATTGTACTTATCTTGGATAATCATCATTATCAAACATGGAATCAATTGATCTTTTATAACCTTGGGTCTCCAAACAGTTTTGGGGTACCTTGAGCCTCTAAACAGTTTTGCCCCTTTTTGACCTTCAAATGGTTTTGAAACCGTTTTCCATCCAAACAGTTTTGAAACTATTTGGGCATTCTAGGTCTGAGACTATTTGTTCTTAAATGGTTTGAAACCATTTGGTACCTTCAACCCATGAAACTGTTTGAGCATTTGTACCTTGAAATTGTTTGAATAGAATCACCTTGAAACCGATTGAACAATTCACCCTTGAAACTGATTAGATCTCCAAACGGTTTGAGACCGTTTGATCTCAAACAGTCTTGAGACCGTTTGGTCCAAACCACCTCAAAACCGATTGGACCAAATAGGGTTTACATCATCAAATCGATTTAGGAATTTCAATCATGGAACCATCCATCATCTGAACCATTGAAAGTAATTCAACTTGTAACCCTTGGATTTCCAACCATTCATCACAACCATGGACCTCCAAATGGTCTTGAGACCGTTTGACCTCCAAACGGTCTTGAGACCGTTTGGGTCATCCAATCCCCAAAATCAATTTCATCAATTAGGGTTTCAATCAATTCAACCGATTAGGGTTTGAAATTAGTGGATCATCCATACATGGAACCTTTAAAATAAAATCAAGTGGTATCATTGGATCATCATCCATCCACATCATCATTGATCCTCCAAATGGTTTGAGACCGTTTGATCTCAAACATTCTTGACACTGTTTGGTTTCAATCGATCTTGAAACTGATTGGTTCCAATGTTGAAACTGTTTGCTCATGTACTTTGTTTAGGTGTGTGCTGAAGATGACATCATCATCTTCAAGCTCCAGAGCTTCGAAATTTTCTGTGATTATTGTGGTAATTTCAACAACTAATCAAATGAAATTTCAAGAATGAAGAAAGAATCAACATATGATGAAAAAATGAAATCAATAATAACATTCAAGGTTTCAAGTGATATAACCCACCTTCAAAGTTGAAACCAAACTTCAAGCTTCACGCCTTCAATGGTGAAAGAAGCTTTCTCAACCACCCAAGGCTCGTTCTCAAGTCTTTGAGTGAAATGGATGGCTAAGGTTGAAGATTGAATGAAGAAAAGAAGAAATTAAGCATTGAATTTCGAATTTTACCATGAAATCAAGGTTGAAGATGACTATGGAGATGACCTACAGGTTGGGGCACGCCCTCCTATTGCTCCTAAGCTCCTTTGTTTTCAACAAAAGCAAGGAAAGAAAGAAGGGTCGAAAAAGCCTTTCATTTGAGTTGGAAATGAGATGTTTATAAGGGAATTTCAATGAGAGAGAAAGTGATATATAATCTTTTAATTTCATAAATTGGTGCCACATACTCCCCTCCATCACTTGAATACTAATCCATATCCCCCATCTTGTATTTCCTCTTCATTATCCATGAATTAAAAGAAAGCAAATTAAGCACCTTAATCATTATAATAATAATATCCAAAATTGAGTGGATATTACTTTTCCTTTTACTAATGTGAGTGGATTCTCCACTCACTTTAGATATTTCGTTGCCTTTGCAAGGCACAAGGAATTCCATACTTATGTAATTTAATCCATCACACTTTTGGTTGAAGGGAAATTCAATTAATATATTTATTTTTGCATTAAATTGAATTAGGGTTTCAATTATGCTTAAATCTTGATTATTTTAATATCAAGATTCTCTCTCCTCCAAAGTGATTCAAATGAGACGCCCCTCTCATTTTATTTTCTCTACATGATGCCAAGAAACATTAGGGACTCTCTAGAGGTGGTATTTTGCATATTAAACCCTAGGTTTTGGGTAAATTGCACATTACACCAAAACTAGGTTTTAATGCACAACATTGCTCAACAAGTTTTTTCTTGGTACTCAGGATTGTGGAAGCCATAACTCTACATCATTTTCATTCTTATGATGCTTCAAAACTTGAGGAACATTTTATCATGTAACATTTGCAAGTTAACCCCTCAACTTGGGTAATTTTCACTTTAGTCCAAAACAGGAAAAACATTATTTCAACATTATTCTAAAAGGACTAAAATTGAAACATAAGTTCCTCTTGAGCCTTAATTACTTTTCAAAAGATAATATCAAGCATATAATTATCTTTCTTAAACAAAACATCTAGGGTTAAAGCATAACCCAAGTCAGGGATGTTACACCAGGTCTGATTCAAGATCTTCTCCATGTTTCAGCGTGGTGAGGCGGCCACATCTTGTGTAGTCTAATTTTAGGTGTTAGCTTAGGATGCTTATAGAATACAATTTGAGTCTCCATCTGGGAGTGTTTTGTGTATGAGTGAGCCTGCTGCTCATCAGTGGGTTGGTGGCAGGCACATCCCTTTTGACCCTTTGTCCGGGTTGGTCACTTCTAGACTCGGGATTCGTTAGGCTGCTCGGGAGATGATTATGTCTGGTAGGTGACACATAAGAATACATGGACTGGTATTACGAGCATGGTCAAACCATTCTTCTTTCTAAAGAGGTGTATGATTGGCTCTAATTTCCTCCTATGGTGAGTGTTTGAGTTTGATGTTGCTTTTGTGCTTGATTGCATTATCTTTGACATGCTTTTTCTTGCTGGTGGTTGACTATGATTCTACTAAGGGGAATGATGATCAGGGGTATGAGTTTCATCATCCACCCCCGCTTGAGGCAGTTCTATTGCTTGAGGAAGTTTCTTCACCTAAGGCTTTGACTTCACTAGTTGATGTCCGTGACTTTGATGATTTTCCTGGGCATGAATATTTTGGTATTGGAGGTTCGTGTCACTTCTCGGGTGATTTTGGCTGGACCTTGACATTCATGGGGATGGATGAGGCTTCAGATTGTGGACTCTTTACCTTAAGAGTCCCAATGGGCTATGGATACATCTAGCACTTTGGAGGATCTTCTGGTGTAGGGGGATTTTCTTCATATGTCTTTTTTTAGAGTGTAGATCCATCTTCAACTGGTGCAATGGTAGGTTATTCTTAGTGTGGATATGCAACATCTCACCTTTTGAATATGAGAGGAAGCATTTATCTTGAAGGGGGATGTCACATCAATATGATCATTGCAAAAAATTACATAAATCACCACTGAGATTCATACATTGTTCTTTGAATAGGAAACTATAACTGACTTCTATAACATGTCTAAAATTCTAATCATTTCTAAACATGGAAAAATAAGATGAAAGCACACATATCTATGTGATTGGTTCACCTAATATTTATGGCACCCCACCAGTTAGCTCTTGATGGCCTTCTTAGTCCTTGTTTTCTCCTCTTGAGTCCTTATTTGCTCCAACTCCTAGGGACATCGTGTCCCCAGCCATGCAAAGGGGAAAATCAACACATCAGTCAACGATATAGGCACTACATAATATAAACAAAATAAAGTATACTTGACATGTAAGAAAAGTTGACATGAATTAACTATAAGAATTCTTGAATCATTATTAACATGAATAATTGAATAGTAAATGTATGCATCCCTCTATGACACCCCCTTAGGAGCACATGGCTGCTAGGAAAGCCCTTGATGCTAGGAAAGCCCTCGATGACCCCTTGAGGTCCATGATTCAGGAGCATATAAAGACTATGTCAATTCCAATGAATTTGATCATTAACATTAACATTAACATGACCCTTGAACTTTAACATGATGAGATTTCTCCCTCTTGAACTTGAACATTAATTTCATGAATCATATATCATAATCTCAAATCTTAGTGAACATTATAACCATAGGACTTAACATATAGCAATCATCAAGCAATTGATATAATGAGCATGATTAAAGCATTAACTCGAAATCATAATGTCTGCTTTATACTTAGCGTGCAAGCAACCATAAATACTTGTACTCAACAACATGACCCATTTACCTTGGAGCAAAGTTGATCCTAAGATGGTTTTTATGATCATTGAGTCAAATCTAAGTCAAACTTTCTCTTGTCTTAATTAGGCTCTATACACCTATACATAATTATTTAACATTATAAATCAATACCTTGTATTGATCCTAGGTTGAATTAGGGTAGATTAGGGTTTGAGTGCTTTAGGGTTAGGCTTATTGACTAACATCATTAAATTAGGAAAACTTGGTTGGGTTAGGTCACATTGAACACATGTGGTACATAATTAGGGTTTCATGAGTCAAATCAGGGTTTCAAATAAAGCATCATAATAAGGAGGAAAATCATGGCTTGGAAACCCTAAAATCATGTTCTAGTCAAAAAATGCTTTCCAATTACTATTTATTTATATTTTTTGACAAATTGGTTGATTTATTGTGAATTTATGAATATCTAACCAATCATAAATCGATAAAAGCCACATATACTTCATTATCCAAATTTAGTGGGTCGGATATGAGTTGGACCAATCAAGATTGGCCAACTCAGTAGGGAGACTCGTACTTTGGTTCAACAGTCAAAGAAAGACAAGGTGGAGTAAAATCCCTTAACTACCCTTGTTATATTAATGCTTTGATTGAACTTATATGGATACCTATGTCTTCTTGAGACTTGGGATCTTCTCCCTTCACGCCATGGCGTGAGGCATGAACCTAGAAGTTGAACACCTTGATCAACCCGTGAAGAGGCCATCTAACTTTGGGAATAACCTTCACCGAAGGTTTCTCCATGCCCAGATGAACTCAATGAGCCGAAGGTCAAGCTCGCAAGTACACTAGAGCACTATGACCCATGTTACAACCATGGCGATGACTGGATCCAGCTGGGGTAGGGAGGTGACGGTGAGGCTAAAGGGAAAACCAGGGTATGGCTTAGATCGTGAGGCCTTGAAGGAACTTGAAGTCATACTTGTGAGTGTACAAAGACCTACGTGATGAGAGCATTCATCTGAAAACCAGTAAGGAATGTGAACTAAAGGGAAGATCAAAGATGAGAGAACCAAGCAACAAGGTACCCAAAAGGTTGGGGAAGCAAATGAGGTGGTAGGTGAGGTCAAAGCACATCTTTCCGCAAGAAAAGGGCCACTGGAGTGGTTACAACAATGATTCATCAGTGGGGCCTCAACTAAGACTATAGGATATGAAGGCTGGGAAAAGCACGGGTCAAACTGATGATGAAAAAGTACTGAGGAGGGTCATGGATGCTCACCAAAGAGGTAATTTGTCTGCGGTAGCTTATAGAGCTAGAGTGGGATTTTCATTGCTGGAGATGAAGAAAATTGACTGAGGAGGGATGAATGCAGGTTGGTTATGTATTTGGGTTCTTTAAAAGGAGATGAGGAGGGTCACATTCGTGTTCAGACATTCATGGCAAAGAGGGGGTCCAAGATCAAATTGGGAATTTTGTGCCCAGGTCAAAGGGGGAGTGAGTAATGGCTTGAATGAAATGGGGGAGAGAGTCAGACTGAATGGTAAAGAAATCTCGTGGATTGATAGAGGAAAGAAGGAGAACAAGATTGATGATTAGGAGTACAGAAAAATGACTTGATTACATGGAGTGCGGAGGTAGAAGATGATGATTTGACTGTCAGATCAAACTTAGATCTACCACGCCACATTGCATCCTTTGTATTGCACACGTTAGAGAGAAAATGAACCAAGTAACACATGACATCAACATTAGCCTGAGACTTTAGGAAAATTAAAGTATTTAATGTAAATTCGATTAATTTCTTAGTAAAACTATATTCAAACCTATCCTAATTTAATTTAAGGGTCAAACATGGTTCAAATGACTTCAACTTTGAACCATAGGCTGATTTGAAGGTCTAGAATATTCGTAAGAAATTATTTTTCCTGATAAGGCAAAGCATGTGGGTTGCAAAGGAAACCCTAGAGTGTTGAGGGTAGTCCATATCACGAAAGAAATGCTCCATGCCTCTAATCCAGTCCTCAGCTTAGGTGATTACATCAATTTCTCCTTCACCCGAGAAAGATCGGGCCTTATCTTTAGAAAATCCACTAGAGTTAGCTTGTGATGTCTAGGTTGATGTGTCCTTGTTCTAAGACATTGGTGAGGGCTTGGACTAGATCTTCTAGGACTACCTTAGGGTTTCTTATTAGTCCACTTCCCCTATTAGAAGACCTTGCACCATCATCCTTATACTTTCCTTTTTTGACTCTCTTAGGGGCCATCTAAAAAAGTTCACATATACCTATGGTTAGAATATATGAATCGAATTGCTTCCCGGTGGCCATCCATTTATTGGCTTTGATATCATTAATGTAACACCCCACCTTTTGAATATGAGCAGAAGCATCTATCTTGAAGGGGGGTGTCACATTAATATGATCATTACAAATAAATACATAAATCACCACTGAGATTCATACATTGTTCTTTGAATAGGAAACCATAACTGACTTCTATAACATGTCTAAAATTATAATCATTTCTAAACATGGAAAACTAAGCATGAAAGTAAACAATTTTACGTGATTGGATCGCCTAATATGGATGGAACCCCACCAATTAGCTCTTAAAGGCCTTCTTAGTCCTTTTTTGCTCCTCTTGAGTCCTTATTTACTCCAACTGTTGGAGACATCACGTCCCCAACCAAGAAAAGGGGAAAATCAACACATCAGTAAAAGCACTGGCACTTTATATTATAAACAAAATAAAGTATACTTGACATGTAAGAAAAGTTGACATGAATTAACTATAAGCATCATTGAATCTATTTTAACATGAAGAATTGAATAGTAAATGTTTTGATATCTTGATGACTCCCCCTTAGGAGCACATGATTGCTAGGAAATACCTTTATGCAGGAAAGCCCTTGATGAACCCTTGAGGTCCATGATTTGGGAGCATATAAAGACTATGTCAATTCCAATTAACTTGACCGCTAACATTTGCATCAACATTAGCATTAACATTAACATTAACATTAACATGGTCATTGAACTTTAACATGATGGGATTTCTTCCTCTTGAACTTGAACATTAATTTCATGAATAATAAATAATAATCTCTAATCTTAGTATACATTATAACCATAGGACTTAACATATAACAATCATCAAGCAATTGATATAGTAAGCATTATTAAAGCATTAAACTTGAAATCATGATGTCTACTTTATACTTAACATGCAAACAACATAAATACTTATGATCAATAGCATGACCCATTTACCTTGGATCAAAGTTGATCCTAAAACAATCTCTCTAATATTTGAGTCATATCTAAGTCAAACTTTCTCTTATCTTGATTATGCTCTATACACATGTACATAATTATTGAACATCAAAAATCAATACCTTGTATTGATCCTAGGTTGAATTAGGATAGATTAGGGTTTGAGTGCTTTATGGTTTGGCTTACAAATTAACATCATTAAATTAGGAAAACTTGGTTGGGTTAGGTCACATTAAACATATGCGGTACATAAATAGGGTTTCATGAGTCAAATTAGGATTTCAAATCAAACATCATAACAGGGAGGCAAATCATGGCTTGAAAACCCTAAAACCGTGTTCTAGTCAAAAAATCCTTCCCAATGACTATTTATTCATATTTTCTGACAAACGATTGATTTTATGTGAATCTATGAATATTTGACCAACCAAAAATTGAGAAAAGGCCGTGTTTGCTTCATTATCCAAATACAATGGGGTGGCTCTGAGTTGGACCAATCAAGATTGGCCAATTTAGCATGGAGACTCACCCTTTGGTTCAATAGTCAAAGAAAGATGAGACGGAGTAAAATTTCTTAACTACCCTTGTTTTATTAATCCTTTGATTGAAATCTTGGGGATACCTAGGTCTTTTCTAGACCTACGATCTTCTCCCTTTATTTCATGGCGTGAGCCTTGAACCCAAAAGGTGAACACCTTGATCAATTTGTAAAAAGGCAATCTACTTTGGGAATAGCCTTGACTGAAGGTTTCTCCATGCCCAGACAAACTCGATGAGCCAAAGGTCAATCTCGTAGGTGCACTAGAGCACTGTGACCCATGTTACAGCCATGGTGATGGTTGACATCAGTTGGGGACAGGGAGGTGACGATGAGGCTAAAGGGCAAACCAGGGTGTGGCTTAGATTGTGAGGCCTTGAAGGAACTCAAATCCACAATTGTGAGTGTACAAAAACCTTCGTGGTCAGAGCATTCATCAGAAAACTAGTAAGGAAGGGGAACTAAAGTGAAGATCAAAGTCGAGATAACCAGGAAGCATGATGCCTAAAAGGTTGGGGAATCAAACTAGATGGTAAGATGAGGTCAAAGCACATTTTTCCACAGGTAGAGGGCCATTGGAGTGGTGACAACAATGATTAATTGATGTGGCCTCAACTAAGACTATAGGATATGAAGGATGGGAAAAACATAGGTCAACCTGGCAATGTAAAAGTATAAAGGGGGGTCAAGGATGCTCACTGGCGAGGCAATTTGTCTGCAGTGGAGTATAGAGTCAGAGTGGGATCTTCGTTGATGGAGATGAAGTGTGAATGGGTCATAGGTCTTGGGGGGTTGCCGACCAAATTGATTGAGGAGGAGGGATGAGTGTAGGCTAGAAATGTGTTTGGGTCCTTTAAAAGGAGACGAGGAGGGTCACAGTCATGTTCGATCATTCATGGCGGAGATGGGGTCCAAGCTCAAATTGGGCGTTTCATGTCTATGTCAAAGGGGGAGGCAAGTAACGGCTTGAATGAAATGGGGGAGAGAGGCAAACTAAATGGTAAAGAAATCTCGTGGATTGATGGAGGAAAGAAGGAGAACGAGATTGATGATTAGGAGTATAGAAAACTAGCTTGGTTACAGGAGGAGTGCGGAGGTAGAAGATGATGATTCGGTCGTCAGAACGAACTTAGATCTAGAATAGCACGCTGTAGTTATTGGATCACACGTGCTAGAGAGAAAATGAATCAAGTAATGTGTGACATCAATATCAATCTGGGACTTTAGGAAAATTAAAGCATTTAATGTAAATTCAATTAATTTCTTAGTAAAACTATATTCAAACCTCTCCTAATATAATTTGATGGTCAAACACAGTTCAAATGACTTCAAATTTGAACCATAGGTTAAATTGAAGGTATATAATATTCCTAGACAATAAGTTTTCATTTTTGACATGTTTTGGTCTGTAATATCTATATTGACCATTTATCTTAATTATAATGCATTTAAAGGGAGAGATAATTTGAAAAGTCTTTTCTTATCGAATCCTTAATTCAAAATTTGAGATATACATTATTCACTCATTCAAGAGTCGCATGATAATCTCTTTATCCTCTTTTTGTGCTTTATTGCCATCTTGGAGGAGATAGAAAAGAAAAGAGTTTCAACTTGAGTTTATTGAATCATATAATGTACAATTGAATTTGAGCCTCATTTTGAGTTTTGTTATTCCATTTTGATATAAGAAATACCATTTATGGTCTTTTCACATCTAACCCCTCAACATTTATTATTTATAAAAAATGACATTCTATGGTTTAAACTATCTTTAAATATTGGGATGTGATGAGATATGCTGCCTTGGTTGTCGAGATGACTTCAGGGAGCTCCTCTTCTAGTCATTGGTTGTCTACCAATGGTATTTTCATTGACACGTGTAGTGAGCATCATTATTCTGGGTCTTCTTCCACTGATCACTGGCCTTCAGCCAAGAGTTTGATTGGGTGGCTAAACAAGAAGATGATGAAGTAGATGCATGTATTTTACTTCATGATGTATTTTTCCTTTCTATAAGAAAAATCATGTATTAGCTATGTTGATATTCATGAACTCTTTTTAAATTTTAAATAAAAATTTGAGTTTGAAGTTTAAAAATGATTGTGAGGTTTTTTGATCTTCGATTCGAGATCAAATTTCTTCTTTTAATCTTTGGAAGATACTTGATGGATTAGCAAATTGCCTCTATCCTTGTGTTGATCTAAGGTGGTAGGTCGTTGTGATATGCCTACCTAGACTTGGGGTCCCTGCCTATCTCAGGATGTGAGTCGGTATTGGTCACGGGTGTAGT
Source organism: Alisma plantago-aquatica (assembly GCA_963693085.1). Classification (NCBI taxonomy): domain Eukaryota; kingdom Viridiplantae; phylum Streptophyta; class Magnoliopsida; order Alismatales; family Alismataceae; genus Alisma; species Alisma plantago-aquatica. Next base: position 443,669,810 of record OY856412.1, on the reverse strand, counting down.
ATGATTCTATTAAGGAAAAGGACACAAAGTTTCCATTTCTAGAGATGAGTTTGTCTACTTTTGCGGCATCTTCTCATCAAGTTGTCTTTGGTTCATTGTATCATGAGTCTTTCTGAGATTGAAGAAGTTGAGCTGGTAAGATTTGGCACGAGGCCTCACCTTGGAGAATGTGTCTAATACCACTCGGCTTCCTCTTCATGATCGATGGCATGTGGTACCAAGGAAATCGAGTTGGTTTGATGATCTAGGGCATATTCTTGGCATAAAGAAATCCTAGGGGGCTTGTTGGTTGATTAGTGAGGGTATTGTCATTCAGATGGGCTCCCTGATATGCAAGTAAAGAGACGAGCCCTATATTCCTAATGCGAATAAAGTGACATTTAATACATTGATGAACCAATCCCTTCACTTTAGGGAATTTAGTAAATTCACATCTCTCTCTTACTTAATCCAATTGATCCCAAATTTTATGGAAAACCTCTTAATCATTAAATCTCAATTTGGGCAAGGTTTGGTGCCAAAATAAGAAAGTTAGATACCTTCCATATTTGTTCAAATATATGTAAAAGTACATGCAAAAATCTAGGTTATAATATCCTTTCCCTCTTACAAGAATTTTGTACTCAAAATTTGACTAGTCATCCAAAAAAATAGGGATGAGACTTTTCCATGTCAGTATTTAGCTCCCATGTGGCTTCGTCCTCACCATGGTGCTTCCAATTAGCCTTTACCATCTCAATATTTTTGTTCCTAAGATCTATCACCTTAGAATCCTAGATCCTCATAGGAGACTCAAGGTACGACGACCTCCCTTGGAGTTCTATAGGTTTGATGTTCAACACAAGGGAAAGATCCTTAAATTGCACTTTAGATTGGACACATGGAACGTGTCATGCATCATGCTATATTGTGGCGGTAAAGATAGATGATAAGAGGCCCTGCCAATCCATTCTAGAACCTTGAATGAACCCACATATCATCGACTCAATTTTCCTTAGTTTTTGGCTATAGATGGGAGGGGTTCAATTTTTAGAAAAACATGATCTCCTACATCGAAGTGAAGATCTATCTACTTTGCATCGACATACGAATTTTGTCGATCATGTTCTCTCTTCAACATCTTCTTGATCAAAGCAACTTTATCATCATATAATTGTAGTTCCTTTGACCTAAGCAAGGTCCTCTAACTGACATCATCCCATTGAAGCAATGATTGACACAACCTCCCATAGAGAGCTTCAGACGGAGGCATCCCAGTATTGGATTGGTAACTATTATTGTAAGAAAACTCTACTAAGGCTAGGTGTTGTTCCCATTATCTTCCCTAATCGAGTACACATGCTCTCAATAGATCTTCTAGGGTCTAGACTGTACATTCTGTTGACTATCAATATGGATATGATAGGCTATGCTAAACTTCAACCTTGTACCAAGTTGCTCTTGGACTTGTTTCCACAACTTGGAGGTGAACTTAGGGTTACAGACAGAGATAATAAAACTCAAAACACCATGCAAATAGACTATCTCCCAAATGTAAAGCTCAGCTAAGTTTGACACCTTGGTAGTGGTCTTCAAGGCAAGGAAGTGTGATGACTTGTTTAGGAGATCCACCATGACCCATATATCATCATGTCCTTTCTCGTCCTGGGAAGACCCACCACATAATCTATGGTGATCTGGTCCCATTTCCACTCAGGAATCTCACTGGGTCGTTGGTGCTTAATGTTCACCATCTGGCATGTGGGACAACTAGCCACATACAAGGCTATGTCTCGCTTCATTCAAGGCCACCAAAAGAACCTCTGTAGGTCTGTGAACATCTTAGTGGTGCCTGGGTGTACGGTGTACTTTGATTTGTGAACTTCTTGTAGATTGTGAGTAGTCAAAGGTGAATCCTTGGGAACCTAAATACGATGATTATATTGTATTCCACCATCCACACCCACCGAGAGGTGTGTTTGAGGTTTCAATAACAAACCCTTTGTCTTCTCTAGATCTGGACTGACTAACAGGGCTTCTACAAGCTCGGCCAATAGGTCAAGCATGATTTGGATATTGTCCAGATAGATTCTATCTATCATAGGCTATGGAGTCCATCTAGAAAAATCTTCCAGTCTCTTCCATTGGGTAACCAAACTAGCCGCACAACTGAGACATTTTTGACCGAGGGCTTCGACTACCACATTGGTCGTACCGGGATGGTAGGCTATGGTAAAATCAAAATCCTTCAAATATTCCATCTAATATTGTTGTCATAATTTTAGGTCCTTCTGAGTCAAAAGCTACTTCAGACTCTTATGGTCGATGAAGATGTCAAGGGTAGCTCCATATAGATAGTGTTGCCAAATCTTCAAGGCATAAACAATTGACGTAAGTTCCCAATTGTGGATCAGGTAATTCAACTCATTGGGCTTGAGTTGTATTGAGGCAAAGGCAACAACATGAAGGTTTTTCTTTAACATGCATCCTAAGCCCATCTTTTATGCATCAGTGAAGATGTCAAAACCCCCTAATGGTGAAGATGACAAAATCTCCTAATGCTTTAACATGCATCCTAAGACCATCTTTGTAAAATATCTATTAAAAGGGGGGATTTTATGTGTTTTTTTGTTTTCAATAATCTACTATTGGTTGTTGGCTAAAGAAATAGTAGAAAACTCAACAATATATAAATTCCCAAATGTAATGGATAATTGGTAAGTAAATAAGGAATTGTTTGAAAAAAATCTAGAAAATATGTGTTGAAGATAACTAATAGGCATAATTCAATCCTAACTTGAACCCAAAGAAAGAATATACCAAACTAGGATGGTTTGCCAAATTTGGGTAAGGAAAGGAGTTTTTAGATGCCTTAAATAATTCAAATAAAGGAACTAATTAGAGGAAAGGGAAAAGGTATCTAACTTTCTTATTTTGGCATGAAATATTACCCAAATTGAGATTTAATTATGAAGAGGTTTCCCTTAAAATTTAGGATCGATTGGATTAAGGAAGAGAGAGATGTGAATTTACTAAAATTCCCTAAAGTGAAAGGATCGATTCATCAATGTAACAAATGTCACTTTATTCATATTAGGAATATAGGACTCGACCCTTTATATAGGACTCGTAGCAGAACACTCTCCATTTTGCAATGAAGGTAGTCTTTTATTTGTCTTCCTTTGTCGTATTGATCTGATTATAGCTGGAAAATCCATCCATGAAGTTGACCAGCTAATGGTTGGTTGTTCTATCTTTTGGAGATTCCTTGTTGAGGTCACAGTACACACACATTTGTACTTTGTCATGTTTATTTATAATGGAAACAATGTTGGCAAGCCCGTGGAATAGTTGAATAGCTCTAGGAAAACAATGCTATATTGTTTTTAACTTCTTCCATAATATGGAGGCCCATTCTGGACACAGTCGTCTAGGCACATGTTTGATGGGGCAAACACCAGGGATGATGGGTAGTCGATGGACAATGATTGCTTCAAACCCATGCATGTAAGCATAGCTAAACACATTGATGTAGTGACATAGAAGATCTATTAGTTGTTCACTAATATTTTGAGGGAGACGTGCCCCAATTTTGACTTTGTGTAACTTGGGGCTTGAGTTGAGGTTGACTATCTCCATTTCATCTTTGATATGAAAGGGTTGATGCTCCTTGGTCATATGCTCTGGGATAGGGATGTATTCAAACTTGGCATCTTCTTCATTGTAGATCTGCGACACCTCTTTGAAGTAGTTGGAAAACTCTCAGAGAGCCTTCTCGTCTTTAGGATTTTTTGAGGTTTCTACATTTTGTACTTTTTTGGTTTTTTGTATATTTTGCAATTTTTTGGATTTTGTGGTGGTGAATAGAGATGTGGTATAAAATGACAAAGCAGCCACTTTGGGATCTCTATCACATTGGGGTGCCACTCTTCTAGCTTTTTCTTATTCGAAGGAAGACATGGCCCTTAGGATGTTGCAGTCATCCATGCACCAATTTACCCTCTTCTCCTTTCTGGAGAGGATTGAGAAGAATTTTTAGTTCTTCTATGGCCCTTGAATCAAATGTGGTTTTAACACCCCATCATTCATCATGTCATAGGCATTGTCATAGTCATCACAAGAGACACCTTAGTCTTCTTCTGTGACCTTGGCATGTGCAATGTCGGTGTCATCTTGGTTGGTCTAGCCAAGGCAGACCCAGAGAGAATTTTAGCCCTCTTCTTCAAGTTTCATCTCCACCTCTTATGGTGTTGGTTGTACAATATTTGTATGACCAACATGGTCATCTAGATGATGTGTGATGCTTTTACCGGTGTTTGAGTTCTTAGGATATGACTTACTAATGACTGGAGTGGGCATTCTGTTGATTGCGTCCTCGTTTGGAGGGATCACTTTGGTCTCAAACTGTTGATTATTCTGGGAGGTCTGGACACCCTAGTCTTCATTGGTGATGAGAGTGCTCTCCTCAATGTTGGCTATAATCCCAGAATAGTCATCTTAGCCATCATCCTCGGCCTCTTGTATGAAGTAAGGAAATGTCAAGCAAACAATTGCCTTAGTCATGTTTGAATGGTCTTCAATTATGGTCACTATACAAGGGAGGTACTAATGGGGGTTGTTATAAACTGGATTTTTACATATATTTATACATATATTTGAATTCAAATAATGGATTGTTAAGTACATATTAGATAGTTTAATATTTTCTATGTTTTTTTATAAGTGTGAATTTAAAATGTAAATTCTCTATTAGAAGGGGGGATTTTGTGTGTTTTACTATTTTCAGTAATCCACTAAAAGTGTGAAAAACTTAATAATATAGAAATTCCCAAAAGTAATGGGTAATTGGCAATTAAATAAAGAATTGTTTGGAAAAATCTAGAAAAGATATGTTGAAGATAACTAACATGTATAATTTCATTCTAACTTGCACCCAAAGAAAGAATATACAAAATTAGGATGGTTTGCAAAAATTGGGTAAGAGGAGGAGTTATTAGATGCCTTAAATTATTCATATAAAGGAAATACTTAGAGGAAAAGGAAAAGGTATGTAACATTCGTATTTTGGCACCAAACCTTTCCCTAATTGAGATTTAATGATTAGGAGGTTTTCTCTAAATTTGTAATCGATTGGATAACAGAAGAGAGAGATATGAATTTAGTAAAATTCCCTACAATGGAAGGATTGATTGATAAATGTATTAAATGTCACTTTATTCACATTAGGAATATAGGGCTCAACCCTTTATTTACATGCACCATCCAGGCCATTGGATCAAGGATTCAATTGTGGCCAGTTGTCTCCTAGTTTGAGACTGATCATGAAAGGCAATAATAGGAAACCTAATTTTCCCACCCCTAGTAGATTTCTACACCATATTTACCACTAGGTTTATCCCCAGCTCTGTCTAGAAGGAAAGAAGAAGAAGTTCATGCTCCTATATCAAGGCAACATGTCAATGACATATTATGCTTAGAAATTCCATCTCATGGAGGGATTTTCCTACATGCTGACTGAGGAATAGTGAGTTCAACACTTTTTTGAGCATCTACACTCCCATCTGAAACCTCAAGTGATGGCTAGTAAACCCCCAAACTTCACTAATTCCCTCAACTTCACCTTAAATATGGAAAGGATAGTCATGTCAATTTAGAACCTACCTAAAGGTTATCTAGGTTTCACTGAAGGTGTTTCTACCCAAAGATATGTTAATAGAAAGGTACAAGGTTGTGATGATGTCAAGGGTAGAAATGGAGGAAAGGGAAAAACCTATAATGAGAACTTTCGGCATGGGGAACCCCAAAAATGTTGCAACTATGGGAGGTTACATGTTGGTAAATGCCGCATTGAGAAGAAGGTGTGCCATCACTACCTGTAAGAGGGACACTTCCAAGCCAAGTGTTCTTTCCCTGACCCTTAGGGTTCCAGCATAGTGGTGGCCCAACCAGTGGCTGCAGAGCCTCAGGGGACAGCCCCAACTGATGGGGACCGTCGACAGGCCCAAGTCTTCGCCATTGATAACGAGGAATCTCATGTCAATGACAACCAACGCATACAAGATAACCATACTTAGAACTCTGATGTGTGTCATTTTCACACCAAATCACTAGGAAAAGTCCTAGAGTTTAACCTTCTAAAGAGGCAGTCAACTCATTGCAAGAAATGAGTCAACCTTCTGGTAGTAAGGTATCGATCCAAGGGATAGAGGAAAAAGATGGTTGGAATTCAAAACCAATCACAAGAATAAGATGGAAAATCTAGTTTGTTGAGAGTTTGATTATACTAAGAACATAAGAAAAAAATGTAGAAATAAACTATTTAAGATCAAATGATAAAAAGGACTAGGGGTCCAAGGGATCACCACCAATGGTCATGCTTTTACACAATGAATCAAATCATAAGATTTAATAATCAAATCAGGGCCATGTAGATTTGTGTCCTTTTGGAGAACATATCACACAAGGGCCGAACTTCCCACAAACCTAGTGAACCCGACATATATAGATCCTAGTTCAACTGTCTAACATGTTACTTTATGAGATCTCATCGAGAGACATGTGATTCCCATATAATGTTCAAACCCGTGGATCAAGTGATCGCGTCACCATGGGCTATGACAAACAAGTCAAACAAGTAGAAGGATCATAATCTAAATCAGGTGATCGCATCAAAAGATCATGGGTTCATTCTTGTGAGGATCTGAGATCTCAACATCTATACAAGAATATAATCATTCTACTAGAAAAACAAGTACGAGATCAGTTCGATAAAAATATAACAAATACAATTAAGGGGTTATGGGTTCATTCTTTTCGAGACCGTGATCACATCACTCCATAAGAATATATCAATCAATCAATGATCAAAGTAGAAATAGAATGGGAAACATTCTTTTACTAAAACATTGGAGACGATTACATCAGATAAGAACATGTTATCGGGCTAGTCCCCATGCCCCAAAAGGGAACTACTCAGACATAATGTAAATGAACAGTGACAAAACTAGATAACAAGGGATAAAACGAGTGATAACCTTTTTGTTTAGAGTCCCCCCCTCCTTTTATAGGGAGAAAGGGGGAAAACCCTAAAAATGAGGCTTTGTGGTGTGGGAGGCCTTTGGATCTGCTTTGACTGAAGTTTGAATGCAATAATGGCCTTCTTTATTGGACACTTTGATTGAGTATGGGCACAAACAAGGAAATTCGTATATGAAACGGGCAATTAATGATCTAAATCGGGCAATTCATATCTGAATCGGGTGATTCGTGATCTAAAACAAGTGATTCATATCTGAATCGGATGGTTCGTGATCTAAACCAGGTGATTCATATCTAAACTGGGTGGTTCATGGACTGGATCTCACATATTTGAAGCCTACGACTCTTGGTCTTTTGGGGATTTAATTGTTTGCCAAAAATATAGTGATTTTTTTGAATTTCCTTCTTTAACGAATTGACTATATTAATGGTGTGAGTCAGTTTGATGAAACTCTAGAATGGTTGTTGGAGGTGGTGATTTGACTGAGTCTGGGCACAAATTGGGTGATTCATATCTACACCGGGTGGTCCGTGATCTGAAATGGGCAATTTCTATCTGAACTTGGAAGTTCATGATCTGAACTGGGCGGTTCGTATCTACGTCGATCGGTTCGTGAGACTGGATCTGGGTAGATTTGGTCATTTCCTTATAAAAGTCACCCAAAACTAGTGAAAACTCTAAATAGAAGGGAGAAAAGCTAAACTAGACAAATTTATGCTAAATATATTAAAAGGATAACAAATTGTTGTCAATTAAAGATTAAAATATGCAAATAAAGGTAATGAGTTTGCACTCATCAAAACACCCTGAACTTAAAACTTTGCTCATCCCTGAGCAACATTGAATCCAAAACACTACCACATAATACTTTTGGCCCATCATCCTCACTTGCATACCACCACTTGAGTCCTTCCACCTTATATTGACAAGATACCTTGACTTCCTAGATTCATAGAAAAAATTCATATCCCCTACTTCAAGATTATTTCACAACTTGGTTCCATTTCAAGAACCACAATAAAATAGATTTCATATTTTTTTTGCATTCCTATATATTCTTATGAGTCAATGCACAAGAACAGGGGTCAAGGATTTGATGGGGTTATGTGATTCCCCTAAACATAAAAGTGGAGTGAAAGGAGGTATGGATGGAAGTGGTCTCTCGTGTATTCAACTTGAGACCTTTTTATTTTTTTGTTTGTAGTTACATTGACCACATGTTTTGGTGTGCTCTTTTGGCATCTTTTCTTGATGGTACACCCCTACTAAATTTAAGAGGGGTATGGAATAAGAGGAAGAGGGAGAAGGGTGCCACCCTGAACATAGGATTTTGGCACTTTGACTTTTTTTCCTTTTGCTGATGGAAAGATAAGAAGGTGATGGAAGAAGTGTAGAAAAAGATAGTTCTTTGTACAATTTTTTTTTTAATTTAACATATTGGGAGTATGATACATTGGGTCAATTAATTTTGTGTTATGCAAAATGAACAAAGTTTTCAAGTTAATCAATAACTCTAGATAAGGAAGCATTATTTTTTACCTATCAGTCCTCTACGGCTTGCCATCTTTTCCAATGGATGGTGTTAATTCAGATCCTAGGGACAGGATAATTTCTATCAATGATAGATTTTAAGATTTATGTTATAAAAGAAGTTGCATCATTCAAGGGGGTATATTGATAAACATGCATATCATCATGGCCAACTAGATAAAGGTCTGGCTTACTAGATAAAGGCCAAAACTAAAGGAATTTTTTTGGAAAATACATACCACCCACCTCCATCCTGAACTTAAAATTTTTCTCATGTTGAGCAAAAAATAAATATGGAATGGAGGGAAGAAAAATGTAGATATCACCAGAGGGCCTGGTAGCTCAAAGAAAATTTAGTTGAATGGAATGTGTATGAAGGTTGGAACCCTGATTAGTGGATCTTCATAGTGCATCCAATGGTTGGGTGGTCGTGGACACTCAAAGCGATCTTCATATTGCTTTTTTCCTTGTAGTCTCTCTAATAGGATCCACATATATTCTTTCACTAGTGAAGGAAGTGTTTGTGATGAAAGTGGATAGGGGAGATTGGTGGGTGTCGGGTTGGTAGCACATGTAGTGTCAGCTGTGCAGGATAAAATGGAGGATTTGGCTCTGGTTTCCCACCCATGATATTGATCTGTCTATATGATAAGTAGTGTTGACATGAAAGGAATAATTGAATTTAAATCAACATCATGAATTTTTTTCTATCCTAAAAAATCATGCAATCAACATGGTTGTTAATGGGATTAGTGGGTTTTCTTGTTGATATATCATGTGGCTCAGGTTCCTCTATGCAAGATTTTCCTAATGGTTCAGGAGGAAGTAAAATGGGAAAATCATCTCTACAATCAATTATAGGGAGCATGTAACTCTCTTCAAGTGGTGGTGGCTCCCCTTCTAGATCAGTCATATGTGAAAAAGAAATTGATTGTGGTGGAGTGTTAGGCTCTTGATGAGGAAGCCTCTCTCCAAAAAATCTACTAATTCATCGTGGAGGGGTGGTAGTTTTGTTATCCATTAAGGGTTCAAACCAAGTGGATTGTTCAATAATAACATCTGACTTATGTATATGATAGGAGGAATTCTTGGAGCTTTAGGATAAGGATGAATCTCCTTCTATAACTTTTCATACTCAAGTAATAAGGACTCTAGCGGAAGGGTCAGAATGACAGGGTTCTCATCGTATGAAGGATGTGACTCATTGGTCTATGCTAATTTGGTAGGATCTAACATAAATGACATAAACATGGGATCAACATTGTCATATTTAGGAAAAATCATCCTAGGCTACCTTAACTTCTCTGGGGGGCTCTTTGATTGGGCCTCTAGTGAAGTAGCTAACAAGGCATGTTGGGTTTCTAGTATGTCTTGTTCCTCCACTACTGTTGTTTCCAGGGCTTTAATTAGTTCCTCATGTTGAGATGTATATTGGATACAATAAGTTTGATACTCCCTAAAATTTTGTTGGTTATACTCGTCCCCCCATAACATTCTTGGTCATAGCATCCCTCATATGGATATGTGTAGCAATGTTAATAATAGTCTTCAGAAGTTTATGGGTTGTAATTTTCATTATATCCACCTTAGTAGGAAGACTCGGTATTACCAAGTGCCACCATAAAATGAGAGGACATATTTGGACAATTTAGTGATGTATGGTTGTAATATCCACACAATTGACATTTTGAATCATGTGTTGACCATTCTGTTTGAAAAGATTTTTTGACATAAATGACAAAAAGGAATCTGAGATAGATAGAAAGGAAAAAGATCTAAACTAGAAGAGATTAAAAACTGAAAACTATGAAAAGAAATTAAATTTATAGAACAAGTTAAGGAGTTCACTAGAAATTACAAAAAAATTGCAAAGATAAGCTAAGATATTATAAACAAAACTAAAAATTACAAAACAAACTAGAAAGTAGTACTACCAGAATGAAAACTCGGTAGAAGGAGGAGATACACTACATGAATGGGTCTTAGTAGGAAAAATAAATTAAGAAAATCTAAGAAGGAAATTATGAAACAAGACTTAAAAATATGAAAGTAAACTAAAGAAAAGATTTTAGAAGAACTAAGATTATGGAACAACTAAAGTTACAAAACGAACCAGAAAGAAGGAACAAAATTATAGGACAAGTCTAAAAATTATAAACAAGCTAAAAATTATGAAACAAGATTAAAATTATTGAATAGACTAAAAAAATATGAAACCAAACTAAAATTAGGAAAAGAAGAAGAATCCTAACTACACATGCAATTGATTTTGAAAAACATCATGTGTCATCCCTAGCAATAGTGTCAAATTTTATGTGTTTCATTTGCACACCAAATCACTAGGAAAAGTCCTAGAGTTTAACCTTCTGAAGAGGCAGTCAACTTGTTGTAAGCAATGAGTCAACCTTCTGGTAGTAAGGTATCAATCTAGGAGACAAAGGAAAAATATGATTGAAATCTAAAACCAGTCACAAGAACAAGAAGAAAAATACAATTTGTTGGGAGTTTGATTCTTCTAAGAATAGATGAAGAAGTGTAGAAATAAACTATTTAAGATCAAACAATAATAAGGATTGGAGGTCTGGGGGATCACCACCAATAGATATGGTTTTATTCAATGAATCAACTCCTAAGATTTAATAATTAAATCAGGACCATGGGGATTTGTGTCCTTTGGAGTAGAGATCTCCAAGGGTCATACTTCCCAAAAAATTGTTGATCATGGCATTTACATATCCTCTTCCAACCATCCAACATGATACTTTTTGAGATCTCACTGAGAGACATGTGATTCCCATCCAACATTCAAATGCATGGATCAGGTGATCGCATCACCATGGGCTAGAACAAACAAGTCAAATGAGTAGAAGGGTCATAATCCAAATCAGGTGATTGAGTCAAAAGATCATGGGTTCATTCTTGAGAGGATCAGATATCTCAACATCCCTACAAGAATATAATCATTCTACTAGAAAAAAACAAGTACAAGATCAGTTGGAAAAAAAGATAACAATCACAGTTAAGGGATTATGGGTTCATTCTTATGGAGATCTGCAATCATATCACTCCACAAGCATATATCAATCAATCAATGATCAAAGTAGAAATAGAAGGGGAAACATTTTTTACTAAAACATTGGAGCCAATTACATTGGATAAGAACAAACTATGGTGCTAGTCCCCATGCCCCAAAAGGGAAATACTGAGACATAATGTAAAAGAACGGAGACAAAACTAGATAACTAGGGATAAAACAAGTGATGTTTTTTTCTTTCGAGTCCCCCCCCCTTTATAGGAAGACATGAGGGGGGAAATTCTAAAAATGAGGCTTTGTGCTGTGGGTGGTGACTGCATCCGCTTTGATTGAGGTTTTACTGCAATAATGGCCTTCTTTATTTAAAATTTTGACTGAGTCTGGGCACGAACCAGGTGATTCATATATGAACCAGGTAGTTTGTGATCTAAACTAGGCGATTTGTATCTGAATTGGCCAGTTTGTGATTAGAACTAGGCAATTTGTATTCGACCCAGGTAGTTCCTGAGACTAGATCAAGGTAGATTTGAAGCCTCTAGCTCTTGGCCTTTTGGGGCTTTAATTACTTGCCAAAAATAGAGAGATTTTTCCAAGTTACATTATTTGACCAATTGACTATGTTAGTGTTGTGATTTGGTTCGGTAAAACCCTATAACGACTATTGGTAGAGATGATTTGAGTGAGTCTGGGCACGTACCTAGTGATTCATATCTAAATTGGGCAGTTCATATCTGAATTGGTTGGTTCTTGATCTTAATCGGGTGGCTCGTATCGGAACCAGGTAGTTTGTGAGACTGGATCTCGTCAGATTTGGTCATTTCCCTACAAAAGTCAGCCAAAACTAGTGAAAAATCCATATATAAGGAAGAAAATCTAAACTAGACAAATTTATGCTAAAACAATTTAGAGGCAAACAAATTCTTGTCAATGAAAGATTAAAATATGCAAATAAAGGTGTTTTAAAAAATGCAAATAAAGGTGATGGTTTTGCACTCATCAAACTCTATTATCTATCCTTTACCATGGAATGCATAATAGTTTTGACTACCATAAATATGATATAGGTCTGCTTGATATCATGGGACATGCTATTAATGCATTATTTGACTATAGTTCTACCAATACTTTCATTTCATGAGATCTCGCAATGATGCTTTGTTTGGATTTCAAGGACTTAGGATACATTTTGGAAGTCATTGCCCCTAGTGGTCATATCTTCACATTCCTCTTAAAGACATTGGTTATCCCTGTTAAGTACATGAATAATGAACTCCCTACCGACTTTATCCTCCTTGATTTGAATGATTTTGATTTCATTATAGAAATGGATTGGCTTTATAAGTATAATGCAAAAATAGACTATAGGGAATAGAAAATAAGGATAGAGAATCCTGGTCATCCACCCTTTACCATTTGAGGTAGGAAAGATGCCACCACCAGTCTGTATGTGTCAACTGTGAAGGTAGATCGGATGGTAGCTAAAGTTTGTCTAGAATTTCTAGCTGTAATTATCGATCCAGAATCAAAGATGCAACACTTAGAAGAAATAGAGGTAGTTCAGGACTATGATGATGTTTTCTCAGATGATTTTCCAGGCATACCTCTGGAGAGAGAAGTGGACTTCTCAATAGAGCTAGCTCCCAAGACAAACCTAATTTTCATGGCACCTTACAGGATGTCTCTCGCTGAGTTTCTTGAGTTAAAGAAGCAACCGTAGGAACTCCTAGGCATGGGCTTCATATGATCTAGCACATCCCCATGGGGAGAACCAATCCTCTTGGTGAAATGGTCCGATCTGCATATATATAGACTATGTAATGATAAAAGAGGCCACAATTAAAAATAAGTATCCCCTACCCCACATAAATGACATGTTTGACCTGCTCAAAACCGTCTAAGTTTTCTCAAAGATTTATATGAGATCCGGATACACTAGTTGTAAGTTAATAATTAGGACATCCCAAAACTGCATTTCGAGGCTGCATGACCACTCTGAGTTTTTGTTTATGCCTTTTGGGATGTCCAAAGCTCCATTTGTTTTTGTGAACCACAAGAGTAGTGTGTTTCATCCCTACCTTAACATCTTTGTTATAGTGTTCATAGATGACATCCTAGTCCACTCTGATGACCTACAACAACATCGTGACCACCTATCTAAGGTCCTTGATATCTTGAGAAAGTAGAACTTCTACAAAAATTCTTGAAATGTGAGTTTTAGATGGATCGATTTATGTTCCTTGGGCACATTATATTCATAGGAACCATATTGGTGGACCCTACTAAAGTAGTAGTTGTTTGGGATTGACCAACACCAAAGTCTTAGTCTGAAATTTGTAGCTTCCTGCGACTGTCTGGGTATTATAGATGATTCATTAAGGATTTCTCAAAGACTGCTTTTCCACTCTCCAGGCTTGCCTAGAAGGACAAGAACTTCAGTCTAAACTATGTGAAGACCAATACTAAGAGTTAAAGGAAAATCTTACCTCAGCCCAAGTTTTGACCATACCCTCAGGAAATGATGGTTTTGTCATCTTCATTGATGCATAAAAGATGGGCTTAAGATGCGTGCTAAAGCAAAACTATCATGTTTTTGCCTTTGCCTCAAGACAAATCAAGCTCAATGAGTTTAATTACTCGACCCACAATCTGGAACTTGATTCAATTGTTTATGCCTTGAAGATTTGGCAACACTATCTCTATGGAGCTACCTTTGACATCTTCATAGACCATATGAGTATGATGTACTTGTTGACTTAGAAGGACCTAAACTTATGACAACAATGTTGGATGGAATATCATAAGGATTTTGATTTCACCAAAGCCTACCATCCCAGTATGACCAATGTGGTAATCAAAGTCCTCGGTCAAAAATGTCTCAGTTGTGTGGCTAGTTTGGTCACCCAGTGGAAGAGACTAGAAAACTTTGCTAGATGGACTCCACAACCTTTGGCCTATAGAATCTGTCTGGCCAATATCCAAATGATGCATGACCTATTGACCAAGCTTGTAGCAGCCCTGTTAGCCTGTGTAGATCTAGAGAAGATGAAGGGTTTGTTGTTGAAACCTCAAACACACCTCTCGGTGGGTGTGGATGGTGGAATACAATATAATCATCATATTTGGGTTCCCAAGGATTCACCTTTGAATACTCACAACCTAAAATAAGCTCATGGATCAAAGTACATTGTACACCGAGGAACCTCTAAGATGTTCATAGACCTACAAAGGTTCTTTTGGTGGCCCTAAATGAAGCGAGACATAGCCTTGTATGTGGCTAGTTGTCCCACATGCCAGATGGTGAAGGTTGAGCACCAGCGATCCAATGGGATACTACAATCATTGAGATTCCTAACTGGAAATGGGACCAGATCACCATGGATTTTTTGATGGGTCTTGCCAAGATGAGAAAAGGGCATGATGATATATGGGTCATGGTGGACCGCCTAACCAAGTCATCACACTTCCTTGCCTTGAAGACCCATGCCAAGGTTTCAGATTTAGCTAAGCTTTACATTTGGGAGATAGTCTATTTGCATGGTGTTTTGAGTTTTATTATCTCTATCTATTACCCTAAGTTCACCTCCAAGTTGTAGAAACAATTCCAAGAGCAACTTGGTACAAGGTTGCAGTTTAGCATAGCCTATCATATCCATATTGATGGTCAATCAGAATGTATGATCGATACCATAGAAGATCTATTGAGAACATGTACACTCGATTAGGGTGGATCATTAAAACAATACCTACCCTTAGTTGAGTTTTCCTACAACAACGATTACCAATTCAATACTAGGATGCCTCTATATGAAGCTCTCTATGGGAGGTTTTGTTAGTCATCACTTCAATGGGATGATGTCAGTGAGAGGACCTTGCTTAGGTCAGAGGAACTATAGTTATATGATGATAAAGTTGCTACGAAGAGAGCACATATTGATAAAAGTCATATGTTGATGCAAAGCAGATTGATTTGCACTTTGATGTAGGAGATCATGTTTTTTTGAAAATCCAACCCCTCCAAGCTATAGCCAAAAACCAAGGAAAATTGAGTCGATGATATGTGGGTTTGTTCCAGGTTCTAGAACGGATTGGCGTGGTTGCTTACCATCTAGCTTTACTGCTACAGTATAGCATGATGTATGACGTGTGTCATGTGTCCAATCTAAAGCACAATGTGAAGGATCCTTCCCATGTGTTGAACATCAGACCTATACAAATCCAAGGGAGGTTGTCATACCCTGAGTCACCTATCAGGATCTTAGATTCCAAGGTGACAGAGCTCATGAATAAAAATATTGAGACGGTAAAGTTCTTTGGAAGTGCCATGGTGAGGATGAAGCCACATGGGAGCTAAATACTGACATGGAAAAGTCTCATCCCTATTTTTTTGGATGACTGGTCAAATTTTGAGTACAAAATTCTTGTAAGGTGGAAAGGATGTTATAAACACTACTATAGAAAATGCTTTTTACAATGGAAAAAATACAACAATTATGTTGGTTGTGTTGTAGTTAGCATATCTTTTACAACAAGTCTATTTGTGTGTTGTGAATTATATATTTTATACAACATAAGTTATATACAACGGGCCAAACTCGTTGTAGTATATGTGATACTACAACATGTGCTAAATTGTTGTAATAGATTGTAATATCACAACATACTCAAACCCGCTGTAAAAGACCATAATTATACAACATGATCTAACCCGTTGTAATAGTCATGTATGCTAACTTGTTGTAATAGATCATCATTACACAACATACTCTAAACCGTTGTAAAAGATCATAATTACACAGCATGCTCTAACCCATTGTAATAGTCATGTATGTTAACCCATTGTAATAGATCATCATTACACAACATACTCTAACCCATTGTAAAAGATCATAATTACACAACATGCTCTACCCGTTGTAATAGTCACATATGTTAACCTGTTGTAATAGACCATCATTACACAGCATACTATAACCCATTGTAGTATACTATAATTACACAACATGCTTTCACCTATTATAATAGTTAATCGTTGTAATAGACCACAATCACACAAAAGGTTTGCACTTCATTTGTTGTATATGTACAACAAAGAATATATGTGTTGCATAAAATGAAATTGGTTCAGTGGTTTGAGATGTGCCTTACTTTTAAGTGGTCTCAAGTTCGTAACCTTGTGTCTAGATGTATTTTCCTTTTGTATAAACATGTTATATACAACACCCATGTTACAATAGGTGTGTTCAATGAACTACAACATGTATTAACTGTTGTATAAAATACATATATTACAACATGCGCAACACCTGTTGTATAAAGACTCCCCCATAAGACCACATGATCTAATACAACATTTGACACCCATTGTAAAATGGAAAAATGAACTGTTGTAAAAACCATTTTTTGTAGTAGTGAAACTATACTTTTGCATGTATTTTTACATATATTTGAATGAAAATAATGGATTGTTAAGGACATATTATAAAGTTTGATATTTATGTCTTGTTTAAAAGTGTGGATTTAAAATGTAAACTTTCCATTAAAAGGGGGATTTTGTGTGTTTTTTTGTTTTCAATAATCTACTATTGGTTGTTGGCTAAAGAAATATTGGAAAACTCAACAATATATAAATTCCCATATGTAATGGATAATTGGTAACTAAATAAAGAATTGTTTGAAAAAATCTAGAAAAGATATGTTGAAGATAACTAATAGGCATCATTCAATCCTAACTTACACCCAAAGAAAGAATATACCAAATTAGGATGGTTTGCTAAATTTGGGTAAGGAAAGGAGTTTTTAGATTCCTTAAATAATTAAAATAAAGGAATTAATTAGAGTTAAAGGAAAAGGTATCTAACTTTCTTATCTTGGCACCAAACCTTGTCCAAATTGACATTTAATGATTAACATGTTTCCCATAAATTTTAGGATTGATTGGATTAAGGAAGAGAGAGATGTGAATTTACAAAAAATCCCTAAAGTGAAAGGATTGATTCATAAATGTATTAAATGTCACTTTATTTGCATTAAGAATATAGGGCTCGACCCTTTGTTCTAGGTCATTGGATCAAGGTTTTGATAGTGGCATGTTTTTTGGGTTTTGTGGAGAAAAAATGCGCGGCGGAAGCAACAAAAAAATTCCACGCAACCCGAAACAGGATCTCATCGACAACAACGTATTCAGCAAGAGTGTTTGCGGGATATACCATATCGCAGAGAAAGTCTGGCGATGTCCCAATGCACAATGGTGTGCAACGTTGTTGGGCTAGACAGACAAAACTTCTCTCATGTTTGCTGAATGTGTCGCGGGAAGATCCAGCGGTGCTCCTTTCATGCGGTGATGTACACCGCTCGTAGTGCAAATGGATGATCGATGGCGTCCTCTGAACGCAGGCGTCTCAGCGTCTGCACCTCTACTTCGTCCACACAGATAGACTAGAACTCCACATCGTGCTTCTTAAGATGATGGGAAGGATTCGTCTCTGTGTGGCAATGTGCTAGCATCGTGATGCTCTCCTTTCTCTCCTGAGGATGGTGACCGCTAGGGTTTACGTATGTGTAATGACCACATTTGTGCTTAATTGGTAAATTAGGGTTTACCTGAATGATTACATGATTGATTAGTTTGAACATCGTTTAGACTTGATTAATGATAGTAGATCAATTGTGATGTGTCAAACCTAAGAAGAAACTCTAACTATGATTTTTGTTTGAAGAATTAGGGTTTGACAAATGTAAACCCTAATCGAAAAAATATAGGGTTTTGATAGTACATGAATATGGAATTTGATCAGGATAGCAGTGTGATAAATGTTTTTTCATATTTTCTAATTTTTTTATTTAATTGAATTTTAGATATAATATGGATAACTCAACCATGCATATTGGACAAAAAATTCAGAATATTTGAGTGTTCTTTGAATGTGGTTCTCAGCCGAATTATACTTTGACCAAAATGCTAACAGAGTGCTTTTTCGCAGTGTAGTGTTTTATTTTTAGTTATTCATTGGTAACTTCAAATGATCTGAAATTTTAACTGGAGATCTGAAACTCAATCATGAACAACATGTAAAATTTCATAATTTTTGGATGCATTTAGACCTTATCAGTAGACGAATTATAATAATATTTTTATGACAAAAAATTCTGCTAAAATAAGAAAAAGTATAGTGAGGGGTCAATGTGCAATTGACCCAAGCAACTCAATTGCTCTATATGGTCAACTTAACACACAAGGAGCTCTCATAATTCTTGATTCAATCCAGAGAAATGAAATCCTTGAGAGAGAGGGAGAGTTAGGGTTTGAGAGGAGAAAGTGATGGAGATGTTGGCCTAGGGTTTTGCGGTCCGAGGAATGATGAAATCATGTAAGTTTAGCTTCTTTGGATATAGTTTCATGGTGAATCTTCTCTCAGATGTCAAGATTCCATCCCTCTCCTGATTGGATTTGAAATCATATCAAATCAAGTCCTTTTCTCACTCTTTCTCTCCTAATCTTCAATTCTAGGGTTTTGAGTTGAAAGGAAGAAGAAAGTGGCGATTTCTAGGGTTTTGATATGGATTCGAGATTTTCAGATATGGGATATGTTTTTAAGATGTTTTACAGCTTAGGGTGAGTGGGTAAAAGAATATTTCAGTCAATTGTACTCAATTATATGGTTTTAATTTATATTCTCAATTTCTCCCTAGATGATAATAAATGAAAAGAACTGTTCTTAAATTCAGTTTATAGAATAATTCAATTCATGTTCCAACTAGGATCTAAAAACGTTTATATGATGACATGGATATAGATATACATGTATCTTGCATACTACAAAATTAAGAAGTTTAATGAGAATCTTCTGAAAAGTTATTCGGGTGCTTGAACAACATTATAGCTTGAATTCAGATTTATGCTTATATGATCCTACTTATGTTCCTAGTGCATATAATTCTACATGTTTGATCTCTTTGATTTGATATATGGAAAAATAGAGTTTTTTTATTTTCACAATACATATCCTATGAATAGCAAGTAATCAAGGATGGAAACCCAATCTAGTATGCTTTTACAAGTATACATATCTAATTTAGTAGTAAATGGCTGATTGAAATGATTCATGTGATATTGTGGGATTTTATCGGAATATTATCTTATATGCATACATGTTTTTTTATGAGATTCGTATTTTCTAACACAAATACTTGTCATGAAATGCATATGTTGTTATGTTATGGCAAGTGGAGAGATATGACATGCCCTAGATAGGTATGTTATCGATGCCATGAAGAAATGTAAGGAATGTTGAATGAGAATATTTATATTAGTATACATGACATATGTTTGAATACATGAGAAGTGATATATGTGCATGAGTAAGGAAAAACCCTAAGAAAGGGGTAAACAATATGTTAAGCATTCAGTTCAGTATCATCAGTGATTTCAATTCAATAGTTTGAGTAGTCATTAATATATAGAGTCAAAAGAGATCAATCTAAGAGAAAGATATAGTCAAAGTTACAGTAATAATTGTAGCCCTGATCAGCGTAGATTCCCTATGAGAGATCTGTGTCGTAGGGATGAAACGACCTAACCCTGGCAGTGTCCAGTATACAGGGGTTGGATCATACTAACAGGTGGTACAAGGGACGAAGCCCTAGTGGAAGTCTCCTTAAAAATACAGTATGTAGTGTCCAACATCAACCAGAGATCCTGGTGTCGCTAGAGTACAAAAAAGCTAATAGGTGGCTTGACTCTCCACCTGTGTACTCAGGTTAGAGGAGGATTCCAGTTTTATAGCCCATAGGTGTGTCGAGGCTAGAAAGCCATTTTCCTATTGCAGACCAGCGATGTAGTCAGGCTTAGCATCCCGGGTGTGTCAGCTAAGTCTTGTACAGTGAGATCGTATTTTGTTATGATTCTTCATATGTAGAGTACACTGCATATGATCAGGGCATAAGCTAAAATATGATAATATAAGTTTAAAGAGTTTCTTATAATTAAGAAGAGTTAAGAAAGATTTGATTTTAGTTTCACAGTAGTTGTTCTTTAAATGTAATATTGAATATAGTGAGGATTATATTTCCATCCTTGTTTATTTCTAATGGTGTAGGCTTCAATGTTATTAGTAAGTTTTTGAACATCTAGTCTTTTAAATTTGAAATTACTATCTTGTTTTATTTCAATTATCCAAGAATGATAAATGTCTGATTCAGTACTTTAGACTGCATTATTGTTTTACTCATTCACTGAGCGAGTAGGCTCACCCCTCTACTCAAAATTTTTAGGGAAACTGTGGGAATTGAAGATATCATTGCATCAAAGTAGACCTGCCACAAGAGTTAAGTCTGAGTCTAGTTAAGTTTAGTCGGTCCTTGTCACTCTAGGTCCTTGTAAAGAAATAAGAGAGAGTTGTAAATGATGATGCATAATATTATTCCTCTTTTAGAAATATATGTGAATCAGCAAGTCTTATGTGCTTAAAGGTATGAGAAACATAATGAATGTTCATACATGCATTTTTACTGTTGAAATCAGATTAGAGAAATAAATGTTTAGGTTCCCTTGTAAAGTTAGTTTATTTGGTTCAATGTGAGAAAACAAAGAGTTTGAAAAATAAGAAAAAGTTAAGGGTGATCTTTGTATTACGTTAAATTCTCAATTTATGCCCTAAAATCATGATTAATTGTAATTGTGAGATCGGGGTGTAACAACTTGGTATCATAGCTTAGGCTGAGTTGTCAGGGACCATTAAGTTAGTAAGTTAGTGTCATAAGTGTGGCAGATAGGATATGTTATGATGTTAGCTCTGGGGATTTGAGTATTTGGATATCCTGACCCGGTATCTGAGTACTTGGATCAACCTATATCAATATACTCTATCTATTCTTTCGTGTATACCCTGGCCAGGTATACAGTGGAAGGATGGTCTAGAGAGGAACCCTAGAAATATTAGGGTTAGAAACAAGATAAGTAACATGAATTAAGAGCATAAATATAAAATAAGATAGAACTTTCATTTTATATGTTGTTTTATTGGAGATGAATAGAAAGGCTCTTATATGTTTGAATTCAGATATTCGGAATTTTGAAATATATATGGGTCTTTAAGACTTGTTGTACACAATGCAATTGTAGCATTTATTGATTACATTCTATGTAACAAGTAGACTAGAAATGATTTTTGAATGAGCTTTCCTAAGTGGATAAGTTTTCTTCCACACATTTGAGATGAATAGGAGTTGAGTAATCCTAAGTAGCTCTTGGCTTCAGGATTGTAGGTTCGGCCTAGTCCGGCTGGCAGGATGCATTACTGGGATCTAATGACTCCTATTAGTAACATAAGAAGAGTAAATTCTAGATAGATTAGATCCAAATTCTAGTATGAATGTATATACTCTAAGATTTTGAAGTATAAGGGAAAGACTAGGATAACTAAGAATCAGTTGGAACTGATATCTGAGATCCAAATTTGGGGCCTCATATGAGAAACCCTTAATTGGGAATAAAGGAACACGCCTTAAGGTTTAGATTAAGTTTAATTATTAGTATTATATGAACTCTAAATATGAAATATGGAAAAGATATGAGACAAGTATGTATGCGGCCAAGATAGTAAGAATCAATCATGAGGCATGTATTATATAATCAAGTACAATGTTTTTATGTACTCCATAGCAAAGGGAAAAAAGAATAAAAGAGTTAAGTATAAAATAAGTACATAGAAGTGAAGAGTACTAGATGAGCATGTAAATCATAAAACTAGGATAAGAAACTTAGTTGAAACAAAGAGAAATGTTGGAAATAATGAGATTGATTAAGGAATGAGGGTTATGATATAATTGAGAGCATGGAATGTATACCTTTATTAATAAGTTTAATACATTCATCCTTACTGCCTTTGGATTCTAAGTCTCTATAGAACAACAAACTAGTTTCTAAAATAAGAACAAAAGTGTAGCTAAATAAATGAATAAATCATACAAATGTAGACTATATTTAGGAAGAAAAAACTTGATTGAAAGAGAAACTATGTTTCACCCATGCATGAGCCGTTTGATTTAAAATGAAGGATATGTAATATATTAAACATGAGGTGATACTAGTAGAGAGATTATTGATTATAATTTCAACTTCACATTAGTAGAAGGATAAAAGGAAATATATGCAACATGGTATACATGATCATACACATAAAAGAAACAACATGATCATAAGAGAAAACTAGAAGTTAACAATGACATGTGGAATAGTAGTATATGGTAAGGGGATTATGGAAAGTAAAGAAGGGTTTGAAACATAATGGAGTAATATAGATTATAAAAGAAAGAGGTTGCGAGATTCAAGAAAGTGCTAATTAGTCAAGTATCCTTGTTGATAATTAATTAAACCTACATATGAGAAATGTATTATTGAATGTTTGAAGATAAGAATTCTAAGTCTCAAAATCATCTTCTCTTTCATATCTTCCATAATGAGAGCAATTTGGGAATGAAGTGATAAGAAAATGAATCATATATGATGCATAACCACTGTGGTAGAGACATCTAGTGAATGTAATAATGACACACAATATGATGATGAAACCCTAGTAGGGTAATCGAGAATGTAATCTATTTGAATGGCCAAGTAACAGAAAGGAAATTCAATTGATAAGATAAAGAAGACTTTAGTAAAACTTGTGAGATCCAAGGTTTGAATTTTAAATTAAGGGAGCAAAGTCACATCACAATAACGCCATGCTACTGATAAGGACCAAACCCTAGAATGTTTAGAATTGTAGTAGTTCAAGGGATGTTACTAGTGATTTAACCTTGAATACTAGCATCTCTATAAAACAAGATCATGATATTTGCACTATGAGAAGTAAACTAGCACTGATAGTAATCCAGGGATTAAAGATAGCTAATCTGAAAGGTAGATAAACAACATGGAAATGATTCAGAGTAAAGAGTAAGATATAAATTTGAAATGTAACAAGTGTGTTTTGAACAAAAGGAGAAATACAACATGAGTGAAGTGTGATATGAGATAAATTCTTACAATGATAAAAAGAATGATGAATCATCTATTTGTACCTTGTATGTTTCAATTTTAGGAATGTTTATTCTACATGATTAAAATGAGAAGGACAAGTAGCAAAAAGTAAGTAGTAGTGAATGAGGAGAGAGATAAGAGAAAACGATGGCTTTTAGTAATATGTGAATTTTTTTTAGAAGTATAATTTGTTGAAGGTATATTAATGGATGTAAATTGGTTCTACGTATGATTTTAGTGTACATGTGCAAGAAATATGTTAGTTAAAGGTGTCTGATAGTTGTAGTCATTCATACCAGTAATCCATCTTAGTATTGTACAATTGTGGTAGGGTGATATGGGTTGAATGATGATGGAACAAATGAAGGGTTACCATGAATAAGGTAGTCTTACCTATTCACTCGTATGAATAGAAGGGATGATAACCATATTGTATTGATATGTAACCCTAATGAGGTATAGCTTGTTATACCTAGCTTTAATATAACTAAGTGATGGTAATTGGGTATGAATATTCCTTGAATGACTAATATAATCATGGAGTACTCTGTTACTGTTGTTGAAACCCTAGTATGTTATAACCCGATGGTTACACCTTGAATTATGTGTGGGTTCATACTTGAGAATAGTATGGAATGTGATGGTAATGCTTCACCTTATTCATCCATGATGCAATGGGGATGATGTGAGTAGTATTGTACAATTGTTGTTGAATCTAGTCTTCCAACTGAAGGTTGCTTTTCTATTTGAGTAGCACAATAGTAAAAAATTCAAAACAACATGGTGAACTCTCTTTTGTGACTTAGAGGTAATACATAACAATAGTACATATTGAGCCATATGAATTGATATATTTGGATCAGATTATCAATGTTGAGGTAACACCTCAAGGGTATAAAAATATTGAAATGGTTGTTTCTCTATCTATCCTATGATTGATTGTAGCATAGAGAATTTGTTTGTCATCATTGAGAACTATTTCAAACATGTTGTGATTAGAAAAGAAATGAAGGACTTAATGTTGAAAACTACATTCAAGTATGAAATACAAGAATTTAATGACATGTAAGATTTCAAAAGCTTAAAATAAACATTGAATATACTTTGTTTGCGTATTTATGTTTCGGGGAAGAAACTTTTTAAGTGGGTGAGAATTGTAATGACCACATTTGTGCTTAATTGGTAAACTAGGGTTTCCCTGAATGATTACATGCTTGATTATATTGAACATCATTTAGACTTGATTAATGATAGTAGATTGATTGTGATGTTTCAAACCTAAGAAGAAACTCAAACTATGATTTTAGTTTGAATAATTAGGGTTTGAGAAATGAAAACCCTAATCGGCAAAAATTAGGGTTTTGAGAGTACATGAATATGGAATTTGATCATGATAGCAATGTGGTAAATGATTTTTCATATTTTCTACAAATTTTGTATTTAATTGAATTTTGGATATAATATGGATAACTCAACCATGCATATTGGAGAAATAATTCAGAATATTTGAGTGTTCTTTGAATATGGTTCTCGGCCGAACTATACTTTAACCAAAATGCTAACAGAGTGCTTTTTCGCAGTGTAGTGTTTTATTTTTAGTTATTCATTGGTAACTTCAAATGATTTGAAATTTTAACTGGAGATCTGAAACTCAATCATAAACAACATGTAAAATTTCATAATTTTTGGATGCGTTTAGACCTTATCAGTAAATGAATTATAATAATATTTTTATGACAAAAAATTTACTGAAATAAGAAAAAGTATAGTGAGAGGTCAATGTGCAATTGACCCAAGCAGCTCAATTTCTCTATATGGTCAACTTAACACACAAGGAGCTCTCATAATTTGTGATTCAATCTAGAGAAACGAAATTCTAGAGAGAGAGGGAGAGTTAGGGTTTGAGAGGAGAAAGTGATGGAGATGCTGGCCTAGGGTTTTGCGGTCCGAGGAATGATGAAATCATGTAAGTTTAGCTTCTTTGGAATAGTTTCATAGTGAATATTCTCTCAGATGTCAAGATTCCATCCCTCCCCTGATTGGATTTAAAATCATATCAAATCAACTCCTTTTCTCACTCTTTCTCTCCGAATATTCAATTCTAGGGTTTTCGAGTTGAAAGGAAGAAGAAAGTGGTGATTGCTAGGATTTTGATATGGATTTGAGATTTTTAGATATGGGATACGTTTTTAAGTTGTTTTACAACATAGGGTGAGTGGGTAAAAGAATATTTCAGTCAATTGTACTCATTTAAATGGTTTAAATTTATATTCTCGATTTCTTCCTAGATGATAATAAATGAAAAGAACTTTTCTTGAATTCAATTTATGGAATACTTCAATTCATGTTCCAACTATGATCTAAAAACGTTTATATGATGATATGGATATAGATATCCACGTATCTTGCATACTACAGAATTAAGAAGTTTATTGAGAATCTTCTGAAGATCTGAATTTTCAAGTTATTCGGGTGCTTGAACAACATTATAGTTGAAATTTGGATTTATGCTTATATGATCTTACTTATGTTCCTAGTGCATATAATTCTACATCTTTGATCCCTTTGATTTGATATATGGACAAATAGAGTTTTTTATTTTCAAAATACATATCCTGTGAATAACAAGTAATCAAGGATGGAAACCCAATCTAGTATGTTTTTACAAGTATACATATATAATTTAGTAGTAAATGACTGATTGAAATGATTCATGTGATATTATGGGATTTTATCGGAAAATTATCTTATATGCATACATGCTTTGTTTATGATATTCGGATTTTTTAACAAAAATGCTTGTCTTGAAATGCATATATTGTTATGCTATTGCAAGTGGAGAGATATGACATGCCCTAGATAGGTATGTTATCGATGCCATGCATAAATGTGAGGAATGTTGAATGAGAATATTTATATTAGTATACATGATATATGTTTGAATACATGAGAAGTGCTATATGTACATGAGTAAGGAGAAACCCTAAGAAAGGGGTAAACAATATGTTAAGCATTCAGTTCAGTATCATCAGTGGTTTCAATTCAATAGTCTGAGTAGTCATTAATATACCGAGTTAAAAGAGATCAGTCTAAGAGAAAGATATAATCAAAGTTACAGTAATAATAGTAGCTTGAACATCGTAGATTCCCTATGAGAGGTCTGCACCGTAGGGATGAAACGACCTAACCCTGGAAGTATCCAATATACGGGGGGTGGATTATACTAACAGGTGGTATAGGGGATGAATCCCTAGAGGAAGTCTCCTTAAAAATACAGTATGTAGTGTCCAACACCAACTAGAGATCCTGGTGGCACTAGAGTACAACAATGCCAATAGGTGGCTTGACTCTCCGCCTGCGTACTCAGGTTAGAGGAGTCTAGTTTTACAGCCCATAGGTGTGCCGAGGCCAGAGAGCCATTTTCCTATTACAGACCAGTGATGTAGTCAGGCTTAGCATCCCGGGTGTGTCAGCTAAGTATTATACGGTGAGATCGTATTTTGTTATGATTCTTCATATGTAGAGTACACTGCATATGATCAGGGCATAAGCTAAAATATGATCATATAAGTTTAAAGAGTTTCTTTTATGTAAGAAGAGTTAAGAAAGATTTGATTTCAGTTTCACAGTAGTTGTTCTTTAAATGTAATATTGAATATGGTGAGGATTATATTTCCATACTTGTTTATTTCTAATGGTGTAGGCTTCAATGTTATTAGTATGTTTTTGAACATCTAGTCTTTTAAATTTGAAATTACTATCTTGTTTTATTTCAATTATCCAAGAATGATAAATGTCTGATTCAGTACTTTAGACTGCATTATTGTTTTACTCATTCACTGAGCGAGTAGGCTCACCCCTCTACTCAAAATTTTTAGGGAAACTGTGGGAATTGAAGATATCATTGCATCAGAGTAGATCTGCCACAACAGTTAAATCTAAGTATCATTAAGTTCAGTTTTTCCTTGTCACTCTAGGTCTTTGTAAAGAAATAAGAGAGAGTTGTAAATGATGATGTATAATATTATTCCTCTTTTAGAAATATATGTGAATCAGCAAGTCTTATGTGCTTAAAGGTATGAGAAACATAATGAATGTTCATACATGCATTTTTACAGTTGAAATTAGATTAGAGAAATAAATGTTTAGATTCCCTTGTAAAGTTAGTTTATGGGGTTCAATGCGAGAAAACAAAGAGTTTGAAAAACAAGAAAAAGTTAAGGGTGATCTTTGTATTACGTTAAATCCTCAATTTATGCCCTATTATCATGATTAATGGTAATTGTGAGATCGGGGTGTAACAACTCGGTATCAAAGCTTAGGCTGAGTTGTCAGGGACCATTAAGTTAGTAAGTTAGAGTCATAAGTGTGGCAGATAAGAGATGTTATGATGTTAGCTCTGGGGATTTGAGTATTTGGATATCCTAGCCCGGTATCTGAGTACTTGGATCAACCAGTATCAAGCTACTCTATCTATTCTTTTGTGTATACCCTGGCCAGGTATACAGTGGAAGGATGGTCTAGAGTGGAACCCTAGAAATATTAGGGTTAGAAACAAGATAAGTAACATGAATTAAGAGCATAAATATAAAATGAGATAGAACTTTCATTTCATATTGTTGTTTTATTGGAGATGAATAGAAAGGCTCTTATATGTTTCAATTCAGATATTTAGAATTTTGAAATATATATGGGTCTTTAAGATTTGTTGTACACTATGTAGTTGTAGCACTTATTGATTACATTCTTTGTAACAAGTAGGCTAGAAATGATCTTTGAATGAGCTTTCCTAAGTGGATAAGTTTTCTTACACACATTTGAGATGAATAAGAGTTGAGTAATCCTAAGTAGCTCTTGGATTCGGGACTCTAGGTTCGGCCTGGTCCGGCTGGAAGGATGCATTACTGGGATCTAATGACTCCTATTAGTAACATAACAAGAGTAAATTTTGATAGATTAGATCAAAATTCTAGTATGAATGTATATACGCTAAGATTTTGAAGTATAAGGGAAAGACGGGGATAACTAAGAATCAGTTAGAACTGATATCTGAGATCCAACTTTGGGGCCTCATATGAGAAACCCTTAATTGGGAGTAAAGGAACACGACATAAGGTTTTGATTAAGTTTAACTATTAGTATTATATGACTCTAAATATGAAATATGTAAAAGATATGAGACAAGTATGTAAGGGGCCAAGATAGTAAGAATCAATCATGAGGAATGGATTATATAACCGAGTACAATGTTTTTATTTACTCCAAAGCAAAGGGAAAAAAGAAGAAAAGAGTTAAGTATACAATAAGTACATAGAAGTGTACAGAACTAGATGAGCATGTAAATCATAAAACTAGGATAAGAAACTTAGTTGAAACAAAGAGAAATGTTGGAAATAAAGAGCTTGATTAAGGAATGAGGGTTATGATATAATTGAGAGCATGGAATGTATACCTTTATTAATAAGTTTAATACATTCATCCTTACTGCCTTTGGATTCTAAGTC
The DNA here is from genome assembly GCA_963693085.1 of Alisma plantago-aquatica. Lineage (NCBI taxonomy): Eukaryota > Viridiplantae > Streptophyta > Magnoliopsida > Alismatales > Alismataceae > Alisma > Alisma plantago-aquatica. The sequence continues at coordinate 443,640,705 of OY856412.1, read as the reverse complement.
TCTATAGAACAACAAACTAGTTTCTAAAAGAAGAACAAAAGTGTAGCTAAATAAATGAATAAGTCATACAAAGGTAGACTATATTTAGGAAGGAAAAACTTGATTGAAAGAGAAATTATGTTTCACCCATGCATGAGCCATTTGATTTAAAATGAAGGATATGTAATGTATTAAACATGACGTGATACTAGTAGAGAGATTATTGATTTAGAATTTCAACTTCACATTAGTAGAAGGATAAAAGAAAATATATGCAACATGGTATACATGATCATACACATAAAAGAAGCAACATGATCATAAGAGAAAACTAGAAGTTAAAGATGATATGTGCAATAGTAGTATATGGTAAGGGGATTATGGAAAGTAAAGAAGGGTTTGAAACATAATGGAGTAATATAGATTATAAAAGAAAGAGGTTGCAAGATTCAAGAAAGTGCTAATTAGTCAAGCATCCTTGTTAATAATTAATTAAACCTACATATGAGAAATGTATTATTGAATGTTTGAAGATAAGAATTCTAAGTCTCAAAATCATCTTCTCTTTAATATCTTCCTTAATGAGAGCAATTTGGGAATGAAGTGATAAGAAAATGAATCATATATGATGCATAACCACCGTGGTAGAGACATCTAGTGAATGTAATAATGACACACAATATGATGATGAAACCTTAGCAGGGTAATCGATAATGTAATCTATTTGAATGGCCAAGTAAGAGAAAGGAAATTCAATCGATAAGATAAAGAATACTTTAGTAAAACTTGTGAGATCCAAAGTTTGAATTTCAAATTAAGGTAGCAAAGTCACATCACAATAACATCATGCTACTGATAAGGACCAAACCATCTTATGTTTAGAGTTGTAGTAGTTCAAGGAATGTCACTAGTGATTTGACCTTGAATACTAGCATCTCTATAAAACAAGATCATGAGATTTGCACTATGAGAAGTAAACTAGCACTGATAGTAATCCAGGGTTTAAAGATAGCTAATCTGAAAGGTAGATAAACAATATGGAAATGATTCGGAGTAAAGAGTAAGATATAAATTTGAAATGTAATAAGTGTGTTTTGAACAAAAGGAGAAATACAATATGAGTGAAGTGTCATATGAGATAAATTCTTGCAGTGATAGCAAGAATGATGAATAATCTATTTTTACCTTATATGTTTCAATTTTAGGAATGTTTAATATACATGATTAAAATGAGAAGGACAAGTAGCAAAAAGTAAGTAGTAGTGAATGAGGAGAGAGATAAGAGAAAACAATGGCTTTTATTAATATGTGAATTTGTTTTTAGAAGTATAATTTTTTGATGGTATATTAAGGGATGTAAATTGGTTCTACGTATGATTTCAGTGTACATGGGCAAACAATATGTTAATTAAAGGTGTCTGATAGTTGTAGTCATTCATACCAGTAATCCATCTTAGTATTATACAATTGTGGTAGGGTGATATGGGTTGAATGATGATGGAACAAATGAAGGGTTACCCTGAATAAGGTAGTCTTACCGATTCACTCATATGAATAGACGGATGATAACCATATTGTATTGATATGTAACCCTAATGAGGTATAGCTTGTTATACCTAGCTTTAATATAACTAAGTGATGGTAATTGGGTATGAATAGTCCTTGAATGACTAATACAATCGTGGAGTACTCTGTTACTGTTGTTGAAACTCTAGTATGCTATAACTCAATGGTTACACCTTGAATTATGTGTATTTTCATACTTGAGAATAGTATGGAATGTGATGGTAATGCTTCACCTTATGCATCCATGATGCAGTGGGGATGTCGTGAGTAGTATTGTACAATTGCTATTGAATCTAGTTTTCCAACTCAAGGCTGCTTTGCTATTTTGAGTAGCACAATTGCAAAAAATTCAAAACAACACGGTGAACTCTCTTTTGTGACTTAGAGGTAATAAATAACAACAGTACATATTGAGTCGTATGAATTGACATATGTGGATCAAATTATCAATGTTGAGGTAACACCTCAAGAGTATAAAAATATTGAAATGGTTGTTTCTCTCTCTATCCTATGATTGATTGTGTCATAGAGAATTTGGTTGTTATCGTTGAGAACTATTTCAAACATGTTGTGATTATAAAAGAAATGAAGGACTTAATGTTGAGAACTACATTCAAGTATGAAATACAAGATTATAATGACATGTAAGATTTCAGAATCTTAAAATAAACTTTGAATATACTTTTTTGCATATTTATGTTTTGGGGACTAAACTTTTTAAGGGGGTGAGAATTGTAATTACCACATTTGTGCTTAATTGGTAAACTAGGGTTTACCTGAATGATTACATGCTTGATTAGATTGAACATTGTTTAGACTTGATTAATGATAGTAGATCGATTGTGATGTTTCAAACCTAAGAAGAAACTCTAACTATGATTTTAGTTTGAAGAATTAGGGTTTGAGAAATCTAAACCCTAATCAGAAAAAATTAGGGTTTTGATAGTACATGAATATGGAATTTGATCAGGATAGTAGTGTGGTAAATGATTTTTCATATTTTCTACAAATTTTTTATTTAATTGAATTTTGGATATGATATGGATAACTCAATCATGCATATTGGAGAAAAAAATTAGAATATTTGAGTGTTCTTTGAATGTGGTTCTCGATCGAACTATACTTCAACCAAAATGCTGACAGAGTGCTTTTTAATAGTGTAGTATTTTATTTTATTTATTTATTGGTAACTCCAAATGATTTGAAATTTTAACTGGAGATCTGAAACTCAATTATAAAAAAATGTAAAATTTTCATAATTTTTGTATGTGTTTAGACCTTATCCGTAGATGAATTACAATAATATTTTAATGACAAAAAATTCAGCTGAAATAAGAAAAAGTATAGTGAGGGGTCAATGTGCAATTGACCCAAGCAACTCAATTGCTCTATATGGTCAACCTAACACACACAGAGCTCTCATAATTTGTGATTCAATCAAGAGAAATGAAATCCTAGAGAGAGAGGGAGAGTTAGGGTTTGAGAGGAGAAAGTGATGGAGATGCTGACCTAGGGTTTTGCAGTCTGAGGAATGGTGAAATCATGTAAGTTTAGCTTCTTTGGATATAGTTTCATGGTGAATCTTCTCTCAGATGTCAAGATTCTATCCCTTACCTGATTGGATTTGAAATCATATCAAATCAAGTCTTTTTCTCACTCTTTCTCTCCTAATCTTCAATTCTAGGGTTTTCGAGTTGAAAGGAAGAAGAAAGTGGCAATTGCTAGGGTTTGGATATGGATTTGAGATTTTCATATGTGGGATATGTTTTTAAGTTGTTTTACAGCTTAGGGTGAGTGGGTAAAAGAATATTTTAGTCAATTGTACTCAATTAGATGGTTTTAATTTATATTTTCTATTTCTCCCTAGATGACAATAAATGAAAAGAATTGTTCTTGAATTCAGTTTATAGAATACTTCAATTTGCATACTACAAAATTAAGAAGTTTATTGAGAATCTTCTGAAGATCTAAATTTTCAAGTTATTCAGGTGCTTGAACAACATTATAGTTGAAATTCGGATCTATGTTTATATGATCTTACTTATGTTCCTAGTGCATATAATTCTACATGTTTGATCTCTTTGATTTGATATATGGACAAATAGAGTTTCTAATTTTCACAATACATATCCTGTGAATAGCAAGTAATCAAGGATGGAAACCCAATCTAGTATGATTTTACAAGTATGCATATCTAATTTAGTAGTAAATGGCTGATTGCAATGATTCATGTGATATTGTGGGATTTTATCGGAATATTATCTTATATGCATACATGCTTTGTTTATGGGATTCAAATTTTCTAACACAAATACTTGTCATAAAATGCATATGTTGGTATGCTATTGCAAGTGGAGAGATATGACATGCCCTAGATAGGTATGTTATCGATGCCATGCAGAAATGTGAGGAATGTTGAATGAGAATATTTATATTAGTATACATGATATATGTTTGAACACATGAGAAGTGATATATGTTCGAATACATGAGAAGTGATATATGTTCATGAGTAAGGAGAAACACTACGAAAGGGGTAAACAATATGTTAAGCATTCAGTTCAGTATCATCAGTGATTTCAATTCAATAGTCTAAGTAGTCATTAATATACAGAGTCGAAAGAGATCAATCTAAGAGAAAGATATAGTCAAAGTTATAGTAATAATCATAGCCTCGAACAGCGTAGATTCCCTATGAGAGGTATGTGCCATAGGGATGAAACGACCTAACCCTAGTAGTGTCAAATATACGGGGGTCGGATCGTACTAACAGGTGGTATGGGGGACTAAGCCCTAGTGGAAGTCTCCTTAAAAATATAGTATGTAGTGTCCAACATCAACTAGAGATCCTGGTGGGACTAAAGTACAGATTAGCCAATCGGTGGCTTGACTCTCCGCCTGTATACTCAGGTTATAGGAGGAGTCTAGTTTTACAGCCCATAGGTGTGTCGAGGCCAGAGAGCCATTTTCCTATTGCAGACTAGTGATGTAGTCAGGCTTAGCATCTCGGGTGTGTAAGCTAAATCTTGTACGGTGAGATCGTATTTCGTTACGATTCTTCATATGTAGAGTACATTGCATATGATCAGGGCATAAGCTAAAATATGATAATATAAGTTTAAAGAGTTTCTTATAAGTAAGAAGAGTTAAGAAAGATTTGATTTCAGTTTCGCAATAATTGTTCTTTAAAAGTAATATTGAATATAGTGAGTATTATATTTTCATACTTGTTTACTTCTAATGGTGTAGGATTCAATGTTATTAGTAAGTTTTTGAACATCTAGTCTTTTAAATTTGAAATTACTATCTTGTTTTATTTCAATTATCCAAGAATGATAAATGTCTGATTCATTACTTTTGACTGCATTATTGTTTTACTCATTCATTAAGCGAGTATGCTCACCCCTCTACTCAAATTTTTAGGGAAACCGTGGGAATTGAAGATATCATTGCATCAGAGTAGATCTTCCACAAGAGTTAAGTCTGAGTATAGTGAAGTTCAGTCGGTCCTTGTCACTCTAGGTCCTTGTAAAGAAATAAGAGAGAGTTGTACATGATGATGTATAATATTATTCCTCTTTTAGCAATATATGTGAATAAGCAAGTATTATGTGCTTAAAGGTATGAGAAACATAATGAATGTTCATACATACATTTTTATTGTTGAAATCAGAATAGAGAAATAAATGTTTAGTTTCCCTTGTAAAGTTAGTTTATGTGGTTCAATGTGAGAAAATAAAGAGTTTGAAAAAGAAGAAAAAGTTAAGGGTGATCTTTGTATTACGTTAAATCCTCAATGTATGCCCTAATCTCATGATTAATGGTAATTATGAGATCAGAGTGTAATAGTATGTGAGCGTAAACTAAAAGCCTCTCTCAATATCTTATATAGATATCGACCGTCAAGCCCCTTTAAATAGGGTACGAAAGGAAGTAGGGTTTCCTAAACCCATCAGTAAACAGAAACAATGCGTTAATTAAAACGCTCATGGATTAATTAGAATATTCTGGAATAAATTAATTAACCAAATAATTGTATTAATTGATTAATTAATATATGACTCCATGTAATCGTGTGGGATAGCTCTATGGGCGTATATATACCAACAGATTCCCACTTGCACTTAGAGCCAGTCACTCCAATTAATTGGATCAAACATTCCAATAGTATTCTAATGGATTACATAATCATTTTAGTAATCAATGTGATTCAGAGAAATTCCAATCAAATCCACAATTATACTCCTATTCCAACACATCCTATGTGTGTGACCTGGTAGGCTCCAAATTACATTGGCAGTGATATCCATAATCATATTATGATTTCACAAGAAATGATTGGTATCTAGAAAGACTTCATTTCCACCCAATCATATCATTCATGATTGGTGTTACAGTGATTGTATAGTTCCTTCGTCGTTGATATCCGGATTGAACTTGAGTCATGGAATTGTTATACTCTTCAATGTTTAATCCATATTCCTTGAACTAGAGCAGACTTTCTGAGATATATGTAAGCTCAATATCACATAGTGACTCACATCAGCATGGCCATGCATTTCTCAGTCTCGCTTATCAAGTGGCCAAAATATCAAACTCCCGTAGGAAGGAAAAATTCCATCTACATCACTCACAGTCATCCCCATGTGCCACAGTGCACCCAAGCACCATCTTTATGGCAATCCTTATTCAGGACTACGGTGGATGATATCAAAGTACACTAAACAACATGTGATAAGTGTAGTGACTTAAGGTCTAAGAACCACAATCACCACCATCACAATGAGATGTGACTCTAACTACCAATCATGGTATCCATGTGTCACTCTCAAGGTGGGTCAGTCTGATACACTATTCTCTAACAAGTATATATGTATTTGGTTTGATATCTCCATATCATGGATAATGAGATTCTTCCATCAACCAATATACATTCTAATCTTATGTGTTATTGATGTCTATAGATATTTCCACAATAACAACCGATTAGAGACAAAACAAGAATACATACTCTTAGCATACATATGATCTCACTATTCAGGTCATCAACCCAAAGACATATGTCATTGAGAATATTATTCTGTAGACATCTATAAATTTTGTGGTCATCTCACAATATAAAACACAAACATATAGATTGGAAACTTGCCTTTATTGATATGATCAATGTAGTATTAAAAATCCTTTATATAGTATCCCATTACAATCATCAAATGATAGTCCCTATGGGCATACATACCAACATATTCCTACTTGCACTTATACCCAATCACTCATGAATCTCAATCCAAGTGATCGAACATGTCCGTCATGTTTCTACTTTGAAAGTGATTTTGTGAGCGGGTCAGCCATATTGCTTTCTGTAGGTACTCTGCAAATCTTCACATCTCATCGTTGTACAATCTCTCGTATGAGATGGAACCGCCGTAGAATATGTTTGGAATGTTGGTGCAATCTTGGTTCTTTATCTTGTCCAATTGCTTCGTTGTTGTCACAAAACAACTCAATTGCATCACTAGCGCTTCGAACCACTCCAAGTTTAGAAATGAACTTCTTGATCCACACAGCTTCCTTTGCAGCATTAGATGCGGCAATATATTCAGCCTCTATTGTAGAATCTACAACTATCTCTTTCTTGGAACTCTTCCAGCTCATATCTCTGTTGTTCAAGCAAAACACAAATCCAGATTGTGATCTATAGTCATCTTTTTCAGTTTGAAAGCTAGCATCAGTGTAACCCTTTACCACGAGCTCTTCCTCACCACCATATACCAAGAATTGATCCTTAGTCCTTCTCAAGTATTTTAGGATGTTCTTTACGGATGTCCAGTGACATTCACCTGGATCTGACTGATACCGGCTCATCATGCTCAAAGCATACGACACATCGGGACGAGTACATAACATCATGTACATGATAGATCCAATTGTTGATGCATATGGAATCTTACTCATGTGCGCCCATTCATCACATGAACTAGAACATTGGGCTTTAGAGATCGTAACCCCATGGGACATGGGCAAGTTACCTCTCTTAGAACCCTCCATGCTAAACCTCTTTAGCACCTTATTAATGTATGTGCTCTGGATTAGGACTAGAAGCCTTCTAGATCTATCTCTATAGATCTTGATTCCTAGTATATAGGATGCTTTTCCTAAATCCTTCATAGAGAAGGTCTTCCCCCACCAACCTTTTACTATCTAAAGAGTAGGGATGTCATTTCCCATCAATAGTATGCCATCCACATACAATATGAGAAATATGATTGTGCTCCCACTAACCTTTTTGTAAACACAAGGTTCATCTTCATTTTGACTAAAGCCAAACTTTTTGACTACTTCGTCAAAACATAGATTCCAGCTCTGAGATGCTTGCTTCAATCCATAGATTGCCCTTTGTAGCTTACAGACTTTATTGACTTCCTTTAGATCAATAAAACCCTCAGGTTGTGTCATGTACACATCCTCAAGTAAATTCCCATTAAGGAATGTTGTTTTAACATCCATCTGCCAAATCCCATAGTCATGATAAGCTGTAATGGCAAGCATGATCCTGATGGATTTAACCATGACAACTGGTGAGAAGGTCTCATAATAATCAACACCTCGAATTTGACAGAATCATTTTGCAACCAATCTACCTTTATAGGTTTAAACATTTCCATCCATGTCGGTCTTCTTCTTGAAGACCCACTTGCACCCTATGGGTTTTACCCCTTCGGGTGGATCCACCAAGGTCCATACTTTGTTGGTGTACATGGATTCCATCTCAGATCTCATGGCTTTGAGCCATTTCTCATATTATGGTCCCTTAGTAGCTTCTAGATAGGAAGTAGCTCATCTACTATGCTCAATTCATCATTGTCTTAAGTCACGAGAAATCCAAATCTCTCAGGCTCAAGTCGTGTCCTACTAGACCTATGAGGTTCTTGTGTTACAGTTGGAACTTGAAATTCCATAATAGTTTGTGATTCTTCATGTTCCTTATGTACCTCCTCAGGTTCTCTGCTTTCTTGTTAATCTCGAACTTCTTCAAGCTCTACAATCCTCCCACTGATTCCTTTGGAAATAAATTCCTTTTCAAGAAATACAGCAGTCCTAGAAACAAGCACTTTGTTGTCTGTCAGTGTGTTGAAGTAGTATCCCCGAGTTTCCTTGGGGTATCCAACAAAATAGCATTTTTCATATTTGGGTCCACGTTTTTTAGGAAATTGTTTCCTAACATAAGCTTCACATCCCCAAATCTTTAATATAGACAAATTGGAATGATTCCCATTCCATATCTCATATGGTGTCTTTTGAACCGATTTGGAAGGTACGTGATTAAGTGTAAATGATGTAATTTCGAGAGCATATCCCCAGAACGATATTGGAAGTTTGGATGAACTCATCATTTATTTTACCATACCTAATAATGTATGATTACTTCTTTCTAACACACCATTATGATGTGGTGTACCAGGTGGAGTCCATTGTGATACAATACTATGGTCTCTCAAAAGGTCCTCAAACTCTTGGCTTAAGTATTTGCCACCTCAATCTGAACAGAGTGCTTTAATACTCTTACCAAGTTGCTTCTCTACTTCATTCATGAAAGTCTTGAACATTTCAAGAGTTTTCGACTTGTGTTTCATAAGATATGCATAGACATACCTACTGAGGTCATCATTGAAGGTAATGAAGTATTGATAGCCTCCTCTAGCATTTGATCTAAAAGGTCCACATACATTAGTATGTATGAGCCCTAGCAGATCATTGGCTCTCTCACTGTGTCTATTGAAAGGAGTCTTGGTCATCTTCCCTAATAAACATGCCTCACATGTCTCTAATGATTCAAAATTAAAAGAGTCTAGATAACCATCCTTATGGAGTCTAGATATGTGTTTCTCATTTATGTGACCAAGATGACAATGCCATAAGTATGTTTTGTTTGAGTTGTCAAGTTTTAGCCTTTTAGTATTTACGTTGTATATTCTAGTATCAAGTTCTACCAAGTATATACCATAAGACATAGGGGCATTTCCATAAAAGATCTCATCTTTTGAAATAGAAATCATTCCATTATTAATGTGAAATTCAAATCCACTCTTGTCCATACAATATACAGAAATAATATTTCTATTAATGACGGGTACATAATAGAAATTCTCTAATTCTATTACAAGGCACGTAGGCAAAGATAAACTAATAACTCCAAATGTGGTGGCAACAACTCTTTCTCCATTAGTGACCCACAGCTCGACTTGTCCCTTTCGTAAAGGCTTACTTCTTATCAGATCATGCATATTTGAACATATGTGAGATCCACATCCGGTATCCAATTCCATGATGAATAAGTATTTAAGTTTATCTCAATAACGTATATACTTGAAGTGGAGATCTCTATCCCCTGCTTCATCTTCCTTAGTTCCTCTAGGTAGAGAGGACAATTTCTTTTCCAATGTCCAGCCTGGTGACAATGGTGACAACTGCCTTCTTTGGAGATCCCACCTTTAGCTTTGAGTACAGATGACTTTGGCTTCTGCCCAGCTTTAGAACCTTTCATAGCCTTGCCTTTGCCTTTTGGCTTTCCCTTTGTCTTGATGATCATCATCACAAACTTGGGCTTGTCTTTCTTCATCTGTGCTTCAGTTGTCCTCAACATGCCCAACAATTCTGACAATGGCTTGTCAAGATTGTTCATGATGTAGTTCATGACAAAATGACTATATGATTTAGGCAAGGATTGCAGAATCACATCAGTGGCCAACTCTTGACCTAGGGGAAATCCCAACTTGGATAGGCTTTCCTTGTACCCAATCAAAGTGAGTATACGGGTGCCAACTAAGTCTCCCTCTTTCATTTTGCTTATGAACAAAGCCTTAGAGACATGATATCTATCATGTCTTGCTTGATGCTGATACATATTCTTGAGATGTGTTACCATCTCCTTGACATTCATGTTCTCATGCTGCTCTGGCAACTCATAGTTCATAGAGAACAACATCAGGCACTTGACATCCACAACATCATTAAGGTGCTTCTTGTAAGCATCCTTTTCAACCTTGGGCACATTTGAGGTGAGTTCTGTTGGCTCTGGTGTTTCAAGGACATAGAGCTTACGCTCATGCGTGAGAATAATTCTCAGCGTCCTAAACTAGTTTTGAAAGTTGGTTCCGATAAGTTTGTCCTTCTCAGGGACCGATCGCAACGAGAAAGTGTGAGTGTTGCTTGCCATTTGATTGCTACAAAAGAAAGAGTTTGCATTTAGTCCAAAACATTTTGACTTGTAAAGATTTGATAAACGAGATTAATTAGGCCTTTAATTAATTACGATCCCACTATTTTATTCAAATTAATATCCCTCACTATCAACTTAGAAGATTTCAGCGTACAACCTTCTAGTGAGCCAAGATCCAAAATAATTAGATCAATGCCCAGCCAACGCCAGCGTCAAAGACCAAATAATAAGGTAGGCAACTTTTTCCAATTGCATCATATGCAACTCTTGGATAGATGAACATGCACAACTCATTGTCATGATGCATCTGTGTGCGTCTAGGTACTTGATCCTATCAAGGTTCCCTAGTTAAGTCCAACCCATAAGCCAACACGATGAGTGTGCACGCTGTTGAGGCAGACCCACACACCCACCATCATACTTCTATGAGATAGACACGTGCCCACACATAGTCGATCAAGATTTTCATGTGTGTTACTTTATGGAAGGCAACTAAAACTTAATATTATTAATTGAGGGGTTTTATTAATACATATACATATCCAAACTTCACATACTTATAGTACATATCATATACTACTATTTCCACAACCACAAATGATAGACATGTAATCACAAAGACAAATACATCGGTTATGGCCATACTATTATAATCCGTTGGAGCAACAAAGGATTACGGTCTACTTATGGTCTTATGCATCTCATGCAACAACACATCTGAATCAACCTGTAAGGATCAACATTACAATGAACAACTTCATGGATGCTCTGTGAGGTTGTAACTTCAAGTTGCTTCTTGGAATTGGATCTTCATGTTGATTCTCCATGGACGCTCCTTGGAGTTGGATCTTTAGGTTGCTTATTGGAGTTGGACCTTCATGGTGCTTCTCCATGGACACTCCTTGGAGTTGGATCTTCAAGTAGCCTCCTTACATTAAGTTTACAAAGACTAAAACTAATCCTATCTCTATTACATCATATGAGTACAAATATAAAGGGAAAGAATAGATTACACTTTGATATAAGAGATGAGGCTCAGCATGCAAGCTGAATACTTTATATAAAAGATCCACGTACGACCATTATACATCCATATGATTCTCAAACAAACATGCCCACATGATTCACAACTACATTCATTCACAACATCCATAAAAGGGGATTCTAGGCCATAGTCGTGCATGCATTCACCACATAAAATAGATTTTAAAGGTGACGTGTATGATATCATAGGTATATCTACATATACATTTATACAAATTAAAATTGCAGTACTTTTAATGCGGGACATTCCCCTTTAAATAAATTTTTGACTCCCATGCAAACTATGCGGGGAGGCCGCCCCTCGCGGGGTCTCAGGGGCAGAGCCCCTGAAAGGTCTATGGAATTTTACTTCCATACACTTAGGAAAATCAATATTTTCCATAGTCGATCCCGTCCGAAATGTCAAAATTAGAAGCCTACGGCGTATGTGGAATCAGGTTTAGATTTGCACATTAGAAGTTTTAATTTACATCGTATGCAACATTGAAAATAGTATACAGTGATTCGATCATATCGAAACAAATCCAAATATGTCGTAGATCGACGATGCTATAATACCACTGTTGGGTTTTGTGGAGAAAACATGCGTGGCGGAAGCAACAAAAAAAAATCCACACAAACTAAAATAGGATCTCATCGACAACAACGTATTCAGAAAGAGTGTTTGCAAGATATACCTTATCACATAGCAAGTCCGGTGGTGTCCCGCTACACGATGGTGTGCAATGTTGTTGGCCTACACAGACAGAACTTCTCTCCTGTTCACTGAGTGCATTGCGGGAAGATTCGGTGGTGCTCCTTTTGTGTGGTAATGTAAACCGCTCGTAGCACGTATGGATGGTCGACGACGTCCTCCAAATGCAGGCATCTCAGCGTCTGTGTCTCTACTTCGTCTATGCAGATGGATTGGAACTCCACATCGTGCTTCTTAAGCCGGCGGGAAGGAGTCATCTCTGTGTAGTGATGTGTTAGCGTCGTGATGCTCTCCTTTCTCTCCTGAGGATGGTGACGGCTAGGGTTTATGTACGTGAGCGTAAACTAAAAGCCTCTCTCAATATCTTATATAGATATCGGCCGTCAAGCCCCTTTAAACAGGAGACGAAAGGAAGTAGGGTTTCCTAAACCCATCGGTAAACAGAAACACTACATTAATTAAAATTCTCATGGATTAATTAGAATATTCTGGAATTAATTAATTAACCAAATAATATCATTAATTGATTAATTAATGCCTGACTCCATGCAATCGTGTGGGATGGCTCTATGGGCATATATACCAACAATGTTGTCTCCTAACTTATGACTAATAGGGAAAGGCAGTAATAGGAAACCCATTTTTTACACCACTGGTTCTCTCTCTCCTAATGTCCTCCCCTCCTAAAAACCTTCCCAACTAATTTGGAAGGAAATCCCGAACACAAAAATCCCTAGTTTTGCCCACTTTGGAAAGCCATAAAGGTTTTCCCTAATTTCCAACTCAGTCGGTGGCCATCCCTTGAGACCATGGCAATATAAGGGATCGAAACCCCTCTGTGAGACCACAACTCCCTTGGTGATACCCTGACGCACTCAAGGATCCTCACCCCGCCCACAATTCAATCACCATCTTTGTTCTTCCCCCTCGACTTCTCCTCTATGAAACACAAGAGGAACCTTCATGCCTCTCTCCCTGTCCATACATGTTCTAAACAATCAAGGGTGGTACACAACTCCAGTGAGATAGGATGAAGGGAACATCACCCTCACTTGCTGCTCAATACCCTAAGAACCCAAAGTTGACCCTTCACTTGACTCACTTAGGGAGGCTACTCTCTAGAGGAGGAAGAACAGAGGTTTAATATAACTGAGGGTGAAAAAGCCAACCTGACCCTCACATGTTTTGTTGAATGGTAAGGATTATTTTGGAAATTTCACTCTATTTAACACCCTTGGCATGCGAGCATAGGCCTCATCCATTGCATGAGCAGATTGGCTCATCTGTGTCCCTATGGAACACACCCTGACCTAGGTGGCCGCCTAGTTAGCAAACCTAGATTTGCCCAAAGGGATTTTATTTGTAATAATTCTAGAAAATCGTAGATAGATCCAAATATATCATATATATGACTTTGATCAAAAAAATGTGGATCCAATAAATTTGGTTTCATGATCTAATTTTTTCTCTAATTCTAAAAGTACTTAAACATGCAAACTTTAGTGATATGTAACACATATAAACCCTAAGTTCATAAGTTTGATGAAATTGATGGTAATATCTTGATTAATTAGTTCTGATAAGTAAAGTTTAATCTTTTTGATAAAAGAGCACCTTGGTTCTAATTTAGGTTGAAGAATTTATATGTTGCAAAAATAGGGCTTCCTAAGTTGAAAAGCCTTAAAACGTGATAATTAGGGTTTGGGAAGCCTAACCATTATGAAACCCTAATTTGACCACGAAACCCTAACTTAGAGCCCAAGTCATTATTAATAGATATTTTGTGAACACAATAGTAAGATTTGGGTGTTATACATTAATTATAGGTTGATTTCTTGCTTGGTTTCATCTACTCTTGTTTACTTGGACATTAAGTCATCCCTGAGGAAAGGTACGTGGTTATGCCTATGAATACTCACCTTATCGACTTTCTTAGTTTTCTAGAGTTTCCCAAATGGATGGCAATTAAACTTTTGGATGTTTATTTACTTCTACAATCTATAAATCCCATATGAGTATCACATTATATAAATATAACCTTCTCAAACCCTAATACTATCTCTGGAGATCTAGATATGTAAGGAAAGTCTTTGAGATGACTATGATCAAGCCCATTATTGGGAATGTCAAAAAAAGTTAAGCCCATGATTGGGAAGGCCAACATGCCCCCAGGACCATGATTGGAAAGGTGGACTAAGTCCACTGTAGGGATAAACCCCAGGAGAGGGCATTCCCATATATTAAGTAAAACAAGGTTGAGAAGTTATAAAGAGAAATTGCAAGTTTGATGAAGTAATGTTAATTGCTTCTATGGTTGTTTATGTTATTTCACTTAGATGAAAATGTTTTGTTTCCTCCACATGCTCAGTATAGTGATATACTGACTGTGTTTTTGTTTCACTCTATTTTAGGTTAAATTGCAATTAATGTGGAAAGACGGACATCTAGAGAAGAAAGGACCAAAACAAAAGATGCTTAAAGTCTAGTGTAGGAATCTAGATAGTTAATTTTACTTTATGTTTCATTATTAGTTTCCATTCCCATGTAACTCTCTAGAGAAGATTCTATCTTCATATTGTTATCAAAAAAAATTTCCATTCAATGAATATTTTAATTGTTATTGGTTACTTGCTAAATCTTGATCCTGGAATTATTAAAATGACCATTGCCCTCTCGGTATGCCTTAATTTGGGATAAAAGGGGGAGGGGTCTTTATAGGGGCCTTTATGATCAAGGCCCAGGTCCCATCAATACAACACCTAGAGTCAACATTGTTCTTCTAGTCAGAGGCATAGAGCTTTGCGAGTTAGATTTTGGCTCATCGATAGGTTGTCAAGGTAACCTCTTTGGGTTTATTCCCTCGTAATGGGACACAACGTCGTCACTTCCAATACGATATCCACCTGGTGAACTGAGGTTGTGTGTAGGACGGGTCATAGAACCCGAGACCCACCCCTTTCTGTCTGAGAGTAACTTGAATGATTTGGATGCGTCCTTATCATCCAGCTCCCAATCATCTATCTGGATGTATATTCATCTCTAGTAGTCATTGTGTATGGGATTGTAGGGTAGATGATGCATCCTTTTTGTGGGTTCACCCAATTGATATTGGCAATGTGTAGCATCTCAAATCTAAGTAGGATCATCTTCTTTGATGCATGCAATAGCATCCTGATTGTCAGCGTCAATCATGACGATGTTGTGACCCAATCGGTACTTTAGCTTTTGATATACTGATTAGGGAACCACCCAATTTTGATGAATCCATGGACTCCCCAGAAGGAGGTTGAAGGAAGGACTCAGATCCATGAAGATGAACAGGGTGATAAATGTTTGTGGCATGATCCATAGATCCAAGGTGATTTCACCCAAAGGATCCTTGATTACTCCATTGAAGGAGGTTTCTTTCTTCATTGCAACTAGAGGTTGGACGAAACCTTCCCTAGAATGATTAGTGTCTTTAAGGGACACATGTTGAGGCATGTACCATTGTAGATGAAGCAAGATGGTATATGGAGACCATTGTATATTTCAGTAATCAATAGGGGTATGTTGTGATTCCCACCTGTCGGGATCTCATCCTTAGAGAATGAAATCAAGTGTGGGGTTGTAATTAACCGAATGGTGGTTGCAAGAGTTTCTAGACGTATGTCTTTGGAGACGTAGGTCCCTTATAGAGTCTTCATGATAGAATCAAGGTGTGCCTGAGAATCTTGTGTCATTTCTTCTAGTGAAACTTCTCCTTCCAATTTTCTAAGGAATTGGATTATGTTTGAATCTTGAGGATTAATCTCCTTGAAAAGAATAGTTCTTGAAGGTACCTTCCTAGTATCCATGGTTGGGATGGAGACCTTGTTGTCCCATTCTTTTGGAATGTTGGTAGGGACCCCTATGTAAGTAGTCACCTTTTTCTTTGCCCTTGTCAAGGGGTGATCATACCTTCAGGGAGGTAGAGTCTTGATCTCCTTTTGGTGTGATATGTGAGGCTATAATGGCTGATATCACAACTACAAGGAAAGAGTTTTTAGTTACTACCATTTTTTGAATTCAAACCTTCTACTCCTTCGACTTTAGACTTGCCTTTGGTGAGTTGATTGGATGTACCTTCTACTCCTAATGTGCCCCTGGTATGACGATCGATTGCATTTTCTTCCCCTGGCGGGCGCTTGACATGCTAGCTATTTTTTTGACTTTTCTAGGAATTATCGGGTTTTGTTCCTAGACTGAAGAGACAATATGGGTTCTTTGATCCCAATTTTTGATTACTTGTTCTAATAGAAGAACGAGTCCATAGGGAGAGTCCTCTGGTGATGAGATCATGGCCACCGTGTTATAGGATAAAGGTACCTCTTCTGCAACGATTGAATGAACTTCCCCAGTGATTATGAGGTCTTGTAAAGCATGCTTGAGTGCAATGCAAGAATTGGTTTTGCGACCCTTTGCTCAGAGAAAGTCACAAAAGGCGTTAGCATTGTATCTCTTTGGTAAGGGATTCGACGAATCCCTTATGGATGGAAATTTGAGTAGATACTTGGTATCTAACAAGATGGCACTAAGAGAAGCGCCCAAGGGTGTGAACTTCCTTTTTATCTTGGAAGGCTCCTAAACTATTGGAAGCCAAGTTGTTGCCTTGGCATGAGATATCAGGTTACTCACTAACAGAGGAGTGAATTCATCCATATGTTGCATGGCCAGGTAGAAAGGTGGTGGTGCATACCCATATTAGTTGTTAGGTGGTCACAGGTGTTGTGAGGGCTGGCATTGAGGCTGATAACTGGGTGGCATCACATGATCTTGTTATAGTTGAGGTTTCTGGGTGGGGACAACTTGGGTAGTGGGTGTTCATGCTGAGGATACCTTAATGGTTGGAGGTTGTCACTTTCCTATCCTAGAAGGGACAAGTAATGCTCCAACCATGGTATATGATCACTTTACCTTTTCCCATTTGAACTTCTAGTTAGTCGATGAGGAGGTAGGTGATGGTTGGAAAGTGAGGCCTATATTCAGATAGACCCCACTTTTGATTGATTTTTTGATGCATACACCAGCTTATATAAGCTTCGAGAAGGCATTGTACCTCTATAACATAAGAGGGTATTGAGAGTGGGCTAGGCAACTATTATTACCACGTCTGACAAACTCAAAGAAGTTGTAGGGTTGATCTACATCTGAGAAGCAAGCTCCCTCCACCGTCCGACAAACTCAAAGAAGCACTCACCCATGTTTTGTTGCAATGCCTCTAAGTCCTCTTTGGTATGGACTTGGTCCATATTCCAGGCATATTGATCGATGAATATTTAGGCCATTTTGGCCCATATGGCGATGGAGGTCAAATCCTACTTGTTATACCATGCCCATGCAAGACCAGTCAAAGTTTGTATGAAGTAGAGTATTAGTACTTTGTCATCATTCTGGACCTCCACCATATATGAGGAATACACCTTGATGTGGCCACGGGATCCCCATCGTATTTATAGAATTTAGTAATGTTGAAGTTGTCAAGCATCCTGGTGTTAGGAAAGTGGCTGAAATCACTGAACATTTTCCCACTGTCCTTCTTCCCTACTAGTAGTCTAATCTTTTGTAGGATTTTGAGCAATGCAAGATCTTCGGTAGCATGTTCCTATGTGAGAACTTCTTGACATGGAGCCACCACGAGTATAAGTAGCAGTTTGATTATCATTGATGGTGCCATATATATAGCTGGTGAGAACAAATACCCTCTACCCAGGTATGAGTTGTACTAGAAGTGAGGTGGTGGGTATGTATAGTGTAGGTTGGGGACTAGTCCTTGACCATTCATATCTTGCATTTGAACCTTCATAATGGTTTCGACCATTTGAACCTCTCCTTGTGTGGATGTGGCATCTTCTCCTCTCTTCTGTCCTTCAGTTTCTCCTTTAGGTCTAAAGAAGGGCATTGCCATCTATTGAGGTATTGGGACAAACCCAATATTTGCAAAGGGTGGACTCTGATAGAGACATGTATTGTTACGACCCCACCTTTCGGTAACCCCCAATTAAGGGAGACCGAGAAGTAGAAGCCACACCCATAATTTCCAGATCAAAGGTTCGGCACTTAACTAAGAACAATTATTAAATTTTAACAGCCTAAACTGAAAAGTTGTAAAAAAATAAACTTTTGCAAAACTTTTTGAAAACTTGGATCTCTAAACTTCTATCCACTTATGGATTCTACTCTAACTAATCCTCCTTGTATTTTACTTCATGTATTTCACAATATGACGATTTACTGTTTGTTCTTTTGTCTTGTACCTAAAATGACAACAAACAAAACGTCGGTCAGCCGAAGCTGGTATGTGGGGGAAACAATAATCATGTAAATAGGTTAACAATGTAATCATTCAATTAATCATTTAACAACCAAGATTACATTTTAGATATAACTCCGCGATCCAAGAGTACCCTATCCTCTATGTTGTACCCCTTAAACCCCTCATGATCCACCTATCAAGTGAACCAGTTTCTAGGGTTGAGTCACATGGAACTACTCATAGGTAGATCACTCCTTAACTCAGGGTATGCTAAAGAGTCTTATGGCACTACACGTAGGTAACCCAGTTTCTAACTCACGGTAACCTAGACCTTGCTCTAGGATTACCCCTTTTTTAGCCTTTTCAAAGCAACAGAGGTGGACCCAGATCTAGCCAGTTATATATGCACATTTATAGTGATAATCATAGTCACTTTATAGTTGCATGAAATAATTAGACATCCAACAATTATTTTCAAGCAACCGATAAAACTTCGGGAATCGTTGTGAAACTAGAGCGATTATTCATAAGTGTAACCACATACCCGATTTGATGATTTCACAAGCATTAAGCAATTCCAACCAAGAAAGAAATCTAAGCAAGCAATTCAACAATCACATAATTCCTGAAAAGAATATGTACTCTATTTATTACACACTTTATCAAGAATCTACTTTATCGACTTGGATTCACTTTCTAGGGTTTCCGTATCCATTTTAGGGTTTCATTTGTAATTAGGGTTTCACTTCATCTTTTATTATTCTAAACCTTAATTTATACCATTACTCATTATCTCATCCATTCTTCAATATTAATGTTATCTTAATAACATATAACCCTATTTTTGGATTAAAGGCACCATTAACCATTAATTAAGTTCATTAAGCCTCTCTTACATTAAAGCTACTATTTTTATCCTTTTAATCCATGGAAAGGTCATTATACTCATTTATCATCAATTCAAAGTTCACTAGGGTCTAATTAACATATGAACTGGTTTTCCCATCAATTCTACCTTTTATACATGAGAAAACCCTAATTACTACTTTTAGGGTATTTATCCAGAATTAAGGACTTTTGTACTCTAAATAGATTAGAACCATCATATCTCAGTTTTGTACATGAATTTGACCAATTAAAATCATTAAGGGTCAAAATTACCACAATTAGGGTTTGAGGTTCATTAAATCATATGGAACCCTAAATTAATCAAATTATGCATGAAGATCATCCTTTTAGATCTAATATGCTCTTTTTATTAACAATAGGTTAATATCTATTTTAAACACTCACATAACCCCTTTCTAATTCATTAATCATCAAAGGTTAGGGTTTTTCATTGATTAAACTATTAAAGATAGCATCTTGATATACTTTTTGAATAGAAAGCTAAATTAGGCTTCAACAATAATTTCTTTGTATTCCTCTCTTTCTGAGGATCAATTTCATATAAGACTTATTTTAATCCGAGTTTCCTAGAATTAGTTATGATTTTAGCAAAAGTTACCTTTTTGGACCAATGGCATGTTGCCACGTCCTCCAATTCATGCAACGTTGCTTGCCAATTGGAAAACATAACCGAGTTACATTTTTACCCTCACTTAAGCACCCCGCCCTGCATAGCGCGGAGGGGTAGAACTGTCAAACAGGTTGGATCTTCTTCAACCTCCAGCTTGCATGAACCAGCCGCCCTAGCTGCCAAGGGTGCGGCTCTTGCTCCATCCCTGGACCCCAACGGTGACCAGGAACTGTGTCTTCCTCTCAGACAGCCTTTGTCGCAACCCTCCAGGCCCTGCCCCACGACCAGGATGGCCAGGCGTGTGGGCTTTTAACTCTCGACCTGCAGTCTTCCTGTTGGAACTGTGTGAAGGAGCGGGCAAGGGGGTGAAGGCCGATCTCCCCAGAGTCGTCGTGAGTGCATTCTTTACTCATCAAGATCGGTTAAAAGCTCCTTGTGGTGCCATGGCCACGCTGCTCCTCTACCTAGGGTTTTGAGCGAAGAAGATGTAGAAGAAGAGAGAGATGAGAGAGGAAGGGATGCAGGAATCTCTTTGGGCTCGACCCATAGGTCCTAACCTTTTTTAGAGGAGGGTATGAAGCCCTAGGTGGGTTATCCATGAATTACCAAGCCCTTTTCCCAAAAGAAACTCTTTTCCTTCAATGTGAAGTAAGTTTCTCTCTCTCCTATTTATCTTTTTAGATATTCCTTCTTCTTTAGATATTAGGATTTCGAAAATTACATCCTTTATCTTCCTTGTACTTGCCTTTTAATTCATTGGCACGAAATTAAGTTTTCCTTTTAATAGAAAATACTTTCTTTTTATCAATATCACAAAATTCATTAATAATGTATTCACATTATCTTCTTATTTGACATTATTGGTATTTTCTCTTTCCTATTTCTTCATTGGGGCTCCTTGGACCCCAAGAAACTCCAACATTTCGAAATTATTTCATAAGGATATTTATTATCCTTCTAAATGCATCCATATACAATATTTCACATTAACTTATTTATTTCTTATTAAAATATCTCTATTTGAGGATTTCTCTTTATTTCTCTTTTATTTTCCTCATTACTTGTTCCTTTTAATGTTAGGAATCCTTGGGATACGAAATTCCACCAAGGATAACTCAATTATACCTATTTTCACTTATTTCCAATATTTTATCATTATTTTCAATTTCCTTCTTAATAAAGAAATATTTAATTGATCTTTTCTTTTCTTATTGCACTCTCTATGCAACTTTGGACTCCTTGGAACCCAAGAGGCACGAAATCCTCTTTGGATGTGCCCTTCTAGAGGTTTCCATATTTTCCTTTTCTCAAATATTCAATTATTCATTTACTAATTGAATTTTCTTGTTATTTGGGCCCAATAGCCAATAAAGCCCACAACACAGTCATCAAGTCTATTGTAAACAAAATCCATTTATTCAAAACAAATTATATTATTATTTGTTCAGTTATCTTTAATATGAGAAATTACATTTCTCACCAATTGAACCCAAAAATTGGGGTTGTAACATGTATGATATGCTTTTGGCTAGGGAAGAAGGATGCCCCACAAGATGTATGGGAAGAATGGTGCAAATGGTCATGCATGTGCGGCCCCTTGTCTAGCAAACCTTGGATAGTTCCATCCTCCTACAATGGCTGAGCTTGATGGAGGCAGAAAGAACAAGTTGAAAGGTTGTTTGAATTTAGGTCCTTCTTGGGTGACTGCGGCTTCTGGCATGATGGCAGCTTCGTTTCACTTCTCTACCTCTTCTGATTTGTCTAGCTTGTTGTGGATGACATCAAGCTTGGAGGTACCATCTGATGGGAGATTGACAATATTGCTCCCAGCCATCTGTATTGTTCATTTGTGAGACCAGGTGAGGTATGGACTTCCTGATGTTCTCGTGATGTCCTAAAATTAACATTAGTAGGATTCAAAAATAAGGTACAACATTAGGAGAAAAATGACAAATGCTTTGGGACAGATCCCCCTGCATATAGTATGTTAGTGAAGAAATTTAAAAGGCCTCCTCCTCAATGGGAGGGAGCGTATCAAAGGGATGTTCCTATATTTCTTGCATTCTTATCATGATGAAAGGTGCATGTAGTTCTTTCTTGTTATCACTTTTGGTAGTTTTTCCTGTCCGTAGCTTGGAATGTATGAGGGAACTTTTCCACTTTTGTACAAGACACATTTTCCAATGTCATGGCAGAAAAGAAAGAAAAAAGATAATGGAAGTGTAGCTCCTTCGGGAATTGCTACAAAAGAATTATTCAAAGTAGGACGGAAGGTGAGGATTTGAGAGGTTGATCAAAAGTAACGTGACCCTTTCTAGACCAATGATTGTGCTTAATCAATCACTTTTCTTCCCCATGGTGTCCTCATCTAGAGGGGTTACCATATTGAAACCCTTGGAAGAATTTGTGACACCCTTGTTTCCTCCTAGATTGAGGGTTTTCTCTAGAGAGTTCTTGTGAGGAATGGTGGATAAAGAGGAGGCATGGGTTTGGCTCCCCCTTTTTGTGGAATTTAGCAAGAGGCTATGGTCTAGTTTATGGTAATAGTCCAACACTGTGTTAGGAAGATGAAGTGTATGATTGGGCCAGTTTTAGGTTGTAATCTAAGACCCAAAAGGATTTCAAAGTTAAAGTGGGATTACTTTATGGTCATAATCTAGGAACATGGTGGGGCACTCTCGGCATTGGCGAATGATGTCTTGCAGGATGTGGAGGAACATCCCTATTCGCCCAAGTTTCAAGGATATATTTCCCTTTTAGTTTGTTTAACCAATAAAAATGATTGTTTGAGAATGTTAATCTTTGATATTGTTAATCTTTGAAAAAGATTGTTTGTGATTGTTAATCTTTAAGAATGTTAATATTTGAAAAAGTTTGTTTGAGATTGTTAATCTTTGAAAAAGAATGTTTGAGATTGCTACCCTTTGAGATTGTTAATCTTTGAAAGAGATTGTTTGAATCTACACATGAAAAGGGGTTAGCAATGAGTGTAACATTATTTCAATGGTGAAGATAAGATATATGCATAGGAAGCAAACATCCCCCTTATATCCCATGAGTTTAGGCCCATGTTATGTCCTCACTCATGCATGACCTGTATAGGAGGGGTGGTCCTTATCTTATGATGTGCACAAATCATATCACTTTTTAAACCATTTTGGGGTGCACAATTCACTCATTTTGACCATAATTTTACTCTCAATCATACTAGATTTCCCACTTTTTAGTTGTTTTACTCATTTCATGTTTGTGACCACAGGTACACGATAATGATGAGAGAATGGGGTCAATCCAATCAAAATTTGACTTTAGTTGGACTCTCCAAGATATTATACATTTTTCAGGCTCAAAGTTTCTGAAAGGAATATGGTGTGCGTCTATCAACACACGGTGTGTCAAGATACAAAAATATTTCATTCCTCTTTGATGAGCAACAACTACCTGTCAAATGGGTGGGTGGTTTGGGTTTGGGTTTGGGTTTGGGTTGGGGGTGGGGATTTGGCCGATGTGGGTCAAAAAGATACACTTCTAAATGGGTGAAAGAAAAGCACACCCAAATCCAAACCAGTGGGTTGCAAGTTGCCCACAGGTGCCCATATAAAATGTGTTCAATCAATAATAAGTTACTAGTTTCTTTTCGTAACACTAGAAACAACATATAAAACAACTTGTAACTATGTTTTTATGTCAAATATAGTGCAATCGGACCAACCAACTACTATGTTTCACATCAAACCTTTTGATTAGTTGTCAATATATGTTTATACAAACATAAAAAAAAGTCCCAACTAGTTATTGTTTGTCGATGTAAATAGGAAAACCAATGTATTTTTCATAGATAAATATCACAAAAACCAACACATAATTTAGTCATGTAACATTAGACATTGCTAAGATTATAAGTACTTGTTTTGCCTATTTCTAAAGAAAAAACAAAGAGTATATAATTATTGTTGGTAAAGAGTTAACACTGTATACAACAAGTAATGTCTTTTAATAGGTGTATATGTATATTATGTATATAAATATATTTTCTTCAATTAACGGGGTCACCCATGAAACCTGCTATATAAACGGGTAGGTATGGGTTTGGGTGATTTTCAACTGGTGACAAATTTTTTCACCCAAACCCAACTTAAATGGGTCGACCCGTGGGTGCCCGTAGATTTTAACCCAATTTGACAGGTCTAGCAGAAACACAATGTGTCTCTTGGATGAGACGATGTGTCCAATCAGTTGAAGATTTCACCAAAGTCCCTGCCAGACAACACGGTGTGTATTTATTAGCACGCTGCATGTTCATTTTGTCCAGATCTGTCAAGATCATCACCAATTCTAAAAAACATGGCATGTTAGCCAATTAACACATCATGCATCCTTTGTGCAAAGCTATTCCAATGTCGGTTACTCAAAGTTACACACCATGTGTCTTCTCAGACATATCGTGTCACCGTAGATTTTTGCAATTTT
Organism: Alisma plantago-aquatica; assembly: GCA_963693085.1. Classification (NCBI taxonomy): domain Eukaryota; kingdom Viridiplantae; phylum Streptophyta; class Magnoliopsida; order Alismatales; family Alismataceae; genus Alisma; species Alisma plantago-aquatica. The sequence goes on along the minus strand of OY856412.1, from coordinate 443,615,939 downwards.
TGAAAGAAACCATCCCTCATTTTTAAATATAAAAGGACATACACGACAGGGTTATCACTCTTCATTTTGGAGCACTTTTTGACAATAGAGTAGAGCAGAGAAGAAAGGGGGGAATTTTGGATAAGAAGAGGTGGTTATTCAAGAGAGAACTCCTTCCCTACTCCATTTCTCCATACAAATTGTAGCAAAGGCATCATTTCTCCTCTCCAACCCCTCGGGAGAGAAGGTTGTTGGAGTAGAAGCATCGGCAAGGATGGAATTTCATCTTCAAGCTGGAGTTCTTACTTGTTCTTCTTTATTCCCTAGTTTTTCTTTTCTCTTTCCCTCTCTAATCATGTTTTGCTTCACAATCTATCACTTTTACTTGTGTTTCACCACTATGTGCAAGTAGAACTTCATTTCTTGGGCATGGGAGAGTAGCTCCCATGTCATAACTTATGTGAACTCGAATTTCATGTCTAATGCTAGTAAATTTAATGTTCCCAGATAAGGTTTAGTGTTTATTTGCTTGTTTTCATGACTGACCATCTTGCTTACATGTTGTGTGCTTCTTTATTGAATCTGAGAAGATACGTTAAGAAGTAAAGAGTATCTATCTTGGCAATATATCCTTGACCACGGGAGTGGCTGGGATTATGTTGAGGATCCAAGGTTTGTGTTGGGTTTTACGTGGTCGGAGTACGTAGCCAAAATAAATTTTTTACTTGACCATAAACCCATAACCAGTAGATTGCATCAATATCTATGTAATGGGAATGATGGTTTTAGCGAGATATACATGGTCACGAGGCTTTCTCAGTGACTATACCTTACAACAAGTATGGTCTTCAACCACCTATCTTCGACGACATCTGTGCAGCTCCTGGTCCTGACATGGACTACGGTTGATTGTCATCCTCCTAAGTAGCAGAAGTCTCCCGCCTCTATAGATAGTCCACAAGGGCCATCGAGAACTCTAGTTGTCTTAAAGAACAAAGTAGAAGGAGTTGTCCCCTTTTGTCAATGTACTAGTCACCAACACACTCTCCCACCACCAGTTACTTTTCTGTAGTTGTCTTTCCCTCACTGTTCCTCCCTGGATGGGTAGAACTTGCTTGGGCTCTCTCAGTTACCACAACTAGAGAGGACAACAACTTTACAGAGTAATTGATGTTCTAAGTTGTGTGTCTGGAGAAGTCCCTTGTACCCCTCTATTTATAGTAGAGGGCAGGGTCAGGGTTCCCAGTTTGCGGGAGTAGAAGAGTCCAAAATTTCCATAAATAATTTGCACTGTGGCAGGCGAACAGGTCATTTTATAACTGAAATGGTCGTTTGGCAAGATGAGCCAATCGGTTCACTAGTGAACCGTTCAGTTGGGAGTGTGAGCCAATCGATTCACCTAGTGAACAGGTCATTGCACTTCCTAGATTTGCCTACAATTGACTTTGCTTATTCATTTCTAATTAATGCAAATATTAATTCTTGTCCCAATCGAATTGAACAAGTGAAACGAAAAACTTTTTCTCACAAATTGGGACAACTCAACACTTCTCATTTAGACCAGTTGAACTGATCAGTTCACCAGAGTGAACCGGTCATCTCACTGACCATGAGCTGATCGGTTCACCCAGTGAACTGGTCGGTTGGTGGTCTAGATTGTGCAGAACACAGTCAATTCAGTTTTCAATCAATCTGACACTCTAATCAGTTGGTTCAACACTTGAACTTGATGATTACGAGTCAAGTCTATTGATTGAATGTTTGATTGAGTACCCAAACACTTTAGTAATCAATCCAAACATCATTCATGGATAAACTCCTCTTCCAGGTTAATCCTTTGTGTGTGACCCTATAGGTCCCATTTCACGTTGGCAGTGAATGTCATAACTATCTTATGACATCACAAGCAAAGAGCGATACCTAGTCGCACATCAATGCTACCCAAGTGAAAAGGAAAGTTGGAGAACAACTTTCAATCCTACAATTTGTGATTGGTGTTTCAGTGAATATATAATTCCTTTGTCTCTAATATCCTGAATGAACTCAAGGCATGGAGTTGTCATCCTTTCAATGTTCATTCATATTTCTTGGACTAGAGCAGACTGTCTGAGATATGTATGACATCAATATCATATATTGATTCACATGTGCATGTACATGCCTTTCCCTGTCTCACTTATCAAGTGACCTAGACATCATACTCCCTTAGGAGGGACAAATCCCATATCTATCACCCATTGTATATCTCATGCATCAAAGCCACCCAATCATCACCGTTATAACAATCCATGTTTTAAGATTATGTTTGATGATGTCAAAGTGTACCCAATCACATTCAATGAGTGTAGTGATTTTAGGTCTAAGAATCACAATCACCACCATCACTATGAGAGATGATTCTAATTACTATGTCATGGTTCCATGTATCACTCTCATGGTGGGTCTGTCTGATATACTATTCTCCAACATGTATTTGTGTGCTTGGTTTGATATCATATATCATGAGTAATGAGACAATGTCATCAACCAATACACACTCTAGTCTTGATGTGTCATTATTGTCTATCAACCTTCCACAATGACATCCTACCACAGACATAACAAGAATGTACATACTCTTAGCATCTGTATGATCTCATTGTTCAGATCCTCAACCCGAAGACATACATCATTGAGTATTGACGTTCTTGAGACATTCATTCTTCTCCATCACATATCTCATAATTGATTGAGCTAGAATAAATTGGAAGCTTGCCTTTGATATTTATCAAATCAATCATGATGTATGCCAATCCAATCATCATATGATTGGCTCTCAAGGCATACATACCAACAGACTCCCACTTGCACTTAGAGCCAATCACCTTTGAATCATATTCTTAGTGATTTCTAAACATATCCCACATGTTTCTGTTGCACTAGTGTTAATCCAATGAGTTAGAAATATTTTTCTTTAGTCGATATATTGCATGTTTCACATCTCCTTATTGTATGACATTTCGTATGAGATGGAGTTTCCATAATATGCTATCTAAAATTCCTTGCCTAACAATTAGCTCCATAGTTTGACTTAGTATTTCTACTTTGTCAGGAACGGTTGGTATAGTTATAAGTTCATCTGTATGAACTTCTAGATCCATATAGTGTAACGACTGCCATCAAACCAACAGCCAAATCGTTACTAATAATGTGGAATTATCATAAACAAAAGATTAATAAAAATCACTAAAATTTAAAACCATTTCGCAAGGAGATCCTCTTCCAGAAAATGCTTACTAAAAGATCCAAATATTTATACATATCACGATTCACATTGTACAAACATTGTTTCATCTCATCTTGAGGACAACATATTACATTTTATCTATCAACACATGTACTGAAGCAACATAAAACCTTGAGGCATACAAACCAAAAATCTCAAATTTTTCATGAAACCATTATGAACCGACTCCAAGGACCTGAGAGTACAGAGACGACACATAGGACTTCTATCTATAAGACATGACAGATAGTACACTCAACCTGAGCTATTACTGTTGCCTCAGCTATTGTTCCTCCTTTGCAAAAAGGTCTCTACCACCTCGTGCACGTCCACCTAAAAATTTTGGATCCCCCTGGATGAGACAATTGTCCCAGAAAGAGATATAACTCTCTACCGACCATATTATTATCACAGATAAGCATTATAAAGCTGAGTAGAGGTTCTTTTATATTAACAGGCAGGATTAATCATTGTATGAGCAGAACAAAGTAATCTCTTTACTTAAGGAAAATGATGCATCTACCCATGGTAGAGTAATAAACCATCTATCTACTTTACAAGTAATGTAAAGAAACATAAATAACATCTATCAAGCTAAGATGTATAACTGAATTGTGCATCAAACAATGTTTTCCGTATTCAATCCTTAAGCAAATATGCTACACGGTTGATCATATTTGACAATCACATGTATGCCCTGAGGAGATGAAGTATACCTCGTTCATCTCCAACTGACCACAAACTTCTCATAAGTCGGTACCATACAGGGTCAATGGAAGAGTCGGCTGCCAAGACCTCACCTGTCTTGGTCAGTACGAGACTGCTGGCAGTGACATCTCATGTCAATCTGCAAATGGAGCATTCTAGGTTACTAGGCATCTTCGCTTAGAGCAACTACGTCAGCATGTACTCTCTTAGGGGAAACATCTACTAACAACCGTACCAAGTTATGAAATTACTGATTCATGGAGTATAGCCATACTCTAAGCCACGGGCCAGTTCACCACGCTCAATATAGAGTCTACGACTATAGTCGCACTCAAGCTAGGATATGGCATATAGCCAAATCCCCATTTATTTCGAGTTCATAAGGGGATCGGCTCACACATGGCCGTCCGTTTATACTTACGCCCCCATATATTCAAAAATATGCACTTCGGGTTATGCCACGGGAAACCTGTTTCACCATTCAGCAAATTCTGACACGGATGGATCTATGATCAGGGCAACATTTTATGGTTTCTAATGATATATTACGTGCATTACAACATTCTTTTAGCATCAAACAAGTTATCATTATTAATCACAACAAATGCTACAAAGAAAGGTGTAATACATCTATCACATACTTTTCGAATCTTTAAAACACATTTAGATACTTAGCACTTGGGATCTCAGTCCCTTATCACATTACTGGGGATCCTCATCCCTTCACATCATTATCATCATGATTACTGGATGTGGGTATTCAAACCCCTAGATCACCACATAGCCTTGTTACCTCTGTAATAGGTAACTATTACCTCTAGGTCCTCAAACCAAGGTATTCATTTCACTTATTATACAAGTATTTCACATAGCTCACATGGTTTGATTAAGTATTTTGTCACCTCTCACTAGGCAACAATTATTCACATGGCTCACAAGGCCCATTAAACATCTTGTCACCTCTCACTAGGTAACAACTATTCACATGGCTCACAAGGCCCATTAAACATCTTATCACCTCTCACTAGGTAACAATATCATTTAGGTCATCAAACCACATAAACATTATACTTATTATATAAGTATTTAGCATGCTTCACAAAGCTTATTCAATAAGAGAAGTACAACCTTCCCATTATTAGGGTTAGGGTTTCTCTTTATTGCCGAATAGGGTTTCAAGTTCTTATTATCAATTCAAACCCTAATTCATTGCTCCACACATCTAGGAGCATACATTGATATCATAAGTATGTAATAATACTTATTTATTCTCATTATTTATCATTAAATGATTATCAACACAAGATATGAGATTCTATCTCATCCTCACTAAGATATTGATTACATCATATCTTTGGTTCAATCCTCCTACTAAGAAACATTAGTTCATTATTAACAATTCACATCATCTTTTACTTTACAATTAACACACATGCAACATATGTCACTCAATCAATCACATATGATTGAAGTGTCTCCACCCTATTGTGTATCAAGATGTGTATATGTTAACATATTATGCTTTAAGGTACATTCTTATTCCATGTAGTGTATCCATATCGGGCATGTGAGATAATCACATCACCATGTCATGTTTTATGGTGTATCCCCTAATCATCATATCGTGTACCCATATCAGATGGACTATCACTTAGATCTTATCATCTCAAATTAGCTTTGTATCGGGTATGAGCTAGTTGCTTGACCCCATATCGGGTATGAACTATATGCTAGGTTCCATATCATGCATAAAGTGTGCATCATATCGGGCATGCAGTATATGCATCATCCTGTATCATTTAAGTGGTATATATAAGATACCATATCAGTTCCCATCCAAGATTATCATATTGGATCTCCATGTTGGTTAACATATCGGGTTACCATGTTAGGTAAACCCTTAGGCTCACAACATTTGTATACCTTCAAGGATCAACCCTATCTTATAGTGTACATGACAAACTAGGTGTCTAATTGAATTCCCTTATCACAATCTATGACTCAAAGGACAAGGATATCAAATTTCAATCCATTACCTAGGGTTATCCATCATATAAGGCACGATGGGCCATATCGTGCATGAGGCATGAGTTGGACCTCATATCGTTCACAAGGTAGAAATAGGTGATATTCCTATCATCCAAGGAATATCAATCATATCATACATGTGGTATCATTCACCACTTATATCGTTTTACCCATCAACTTGGGTTTCCAACTCTATGTTGATTAGAGTGCTTACTATCTCTATATCGTGTAAGAGGTGTAGTTCTAGGCTTGTATCATGCATAGGGAGTAAGTGGGTATCTCCCACATTGTTCATAAAACATGGCTCATGTCATATATGAGCTAACATCTATCCCCATATTGGGTTAACCCCCATCTTGGGTTTCATATCGGGTTGAGGTATTTCAACCATATCGAGTTACACCTTGTATTTGAATCCATATTTTATATGTACATAAGTGTATGCTCAATCAATCGTATTGTGCACTAGATGTGTGCTTCAATATATCGTGTATCAGGGGTGTATTACATGATCATATCGTGCAAGAGGTACTTTCTCATCTTACTCATATCGGGTTACCCAAACTAGGGTTTTGACATATCGACTTACAAGTACACACTTGACCCTATATCGTGCATGGAGTCTTCACTTGACTTCCTATCGTGCAAAAGGTATATGGTTAACACCATATCATGTTCAAGGTATAAACTTCATCTCCATATCGTGCAAGGAGTTGTAATCTCACAAGCATATCGTGAAAGTGATGCATGTATATTATCGTATCGGGTTAGAGGTACTAGTTTGTGTGCTTGAACCCGATATCACTTTATAAAGTGACACCATCTTCTTCAAGCTCTAGATCTTCGTTATAACTATTCTAGTTTATGAATAACAGGTCTAGGATATTCTAATAACTCATGGATTCATCAAGTTTTCAATAAAAACTCATAATTGAAAGTAAATCATCTTGTGTAGCAAGTTAGGTGGTAAATAATAACATGATTGGGTTCAGGTTATATAACCCGCCTTGTGAACAACTCCAAAGCTCCAAGATCCAAAGCTTTACATTCCTAAGGTTGAAGATGAACTTCTTCAAGGTCCAAATCTCGTTCACAACTCCTACATAGACAAGAAATCACCATAGTTAAGCACTTTGGTGAAGAAGGAAAGAGAGAAATATCCATAACCTGATATCTTACTTCAACCAAGGTTGAAGATGACCAAAGCCTTACCTTAAGCTTGGCGCTCGAGCTATCCTTTCTATTTGAGCTACTTTGCACAATATATATGGTGCTATGCATGATATCTCCAAGGAAGATGGTTGTGGGGCTCATAAACTTCCATAAGTAGGGGAGGGTGAAGTATATATACTTGGGTTCATGAGATAAAGTGTATAAGAGGTTTCTTCTCCTCATGCTGCTAGATGACACGTGGCCATGCATGGTTGACACATGGCCATGCATGCACACATACATATCTTTCTATGAAAGAGTCTTGAGGATAAGCTAGAGACAATATCTCGACCATCCTTTATCTTGTTGGATAAGTTTCCTCATTTTATCTCATCATTAAGACAACACAATACACTTTTTACAAGGGAACTTGAAACTCGTCATGGGCCACCTCCTTGAGGTGCTTTACCCGTCATGGCCTTTTCCAAGGCTCAACAAACTGATATGAGGCTTATACTATGGCTACTTTGCCGATAGGAGTCCTATATCAAGTCCAGAACTCGATACAACACATATATAAAACTTAATTTACCTTTAATTCTTCCTTGGTTTATTCATCACTTAGAGTATCATCATTCAAAGATGATTCAAACATAACGTCTCCATCTTCATATTTCCTCTATAAGATACATAGAGGGATTAGGGACACTCTAGAGGTGGTAATTTTTCATTTCAACCCCATACATTGGGGAAATTATAAATTGTACCAAAATTGGTGCACATAGTACTAGCATTGTTTTAACAAGTTATAACTTGGGATTTAGGCTTTCCACAAGCCACCACTTAGCATCATATTCTTTCTTATGATACTAAAACACTTAGAACACATTCAACATGTGCAATGTAACCCCTCATCTTGGGCAAATTGCACATTTCACTCAGACTATCAATTAATGCACAAATAGTATGCAATTAAGCTCAAACTTGACAATAAGCTTCACAAGAAGCCTTCATTACTTTTAAAATGATTACAATCAATTTTTAAGTAACTTACTTAAGCAAAAATCCTAAGGTTAAGCCATAACCCAGGTCAGGGGTATTACAATTATAAACCCCTAACAAGAATTTCGTCCCCGAAATCCCAAATGAAGGAAGACAATTGTTGTTCATACATCATATCATCAAGTCTCCACATAACATCTTGATGTTATGGAGATACCAAAGAACTTTTACCAACTCAGAGTCCTTCCATAAAAGATCATCATTAGATCTATCACACATGACACATACTCAGTTGTCCTATTCATTATTGACTGTGGAGTCAACTTTGTGTTAAGTGACACTTTCTAAGTCAGAGAAGTACTATTCATACTTTGAATAATTTCATTATCGAATCTTATTAACTCACATCCTTTATGTGATAAGATTCTTGATTCTAGGGAGTCTTCCATTCTCCTTATTTTAGCTTTTCACTTCCAAGGAAAGACCAGTGTTACGTTTTGTCATCCACTTGGGACTACAAGTCTTATCATACCTCTTTAGTGTCACTTTAATCTGTTGATACAATCACAAAACTTTCTTGTGAATCGTACCAACTATCTTCCTAGTTGTACATTTTCTTGTTTTAAGGACAGGTCACTTACTAAAGTAGAACCTATCTCAGATATATCTCTACATGTTATGAATAAATTGCCTCAACAAATCTAGATAGGGATACTTTAAGGAATTATTTTTAGCTTGATAAGCATCCTCTCAAAACAATTCTACAATTGTTCCTTCAATTAATACATCTTTATCAATGTTATGTTTATGCAGAGCATAAACCCCCAACATACGATCTCCATACTAGATTTATCTCAAGGTTGACCCTTCTAGATAATAAAACATTATTCATCTTATCAGGAGTCATATTCTTACTTTCCTATACCACCTGGCACATCTTGGATACCAGAATTTCTTACCTTGGTATCCTTCACATGTGTCGAAAACACATCACATCTTCATCATTTCCATCTCTCTATCGTTAATACCAAAGTCAAACATACAAAGGGATCTTTCTTTTATCTTGAGACATTATATATTACACATATATTTATCTTGGAACCAAAGTCCAAGACAAACTGATACTTTTCTAAGTATCCATCAAAAGTTCACTTCTAACTCATTCACATCAAGTGTCCTCAGACTCACTTGATTGCCATGTCCCTAAAAGGAAAGAACACAAAGAAACATATTCCTTTCATCACCCCATAATTACCCATGGTTGTTCATCAAAGAGGAGACATCATCATCTCCTAAGATTATTACATGAACTTTCACTATTCATGAATCATTTACACTTGTTTCATCTTAGGTTCCATGCCATCTGCATAGGAATTATATGGATGACCACATATCATCATCCTTTTTTTGTTATTGCCTATCATATTCATGATCATTTCATTATTTTATCACATTTCCTATTTCCACATTATGGAAAAGATCTTAACTATTCACACAGACTTTATTAAACAGGGATCAACTCCCTTGTTCTCTTTCTCTTATCATGAGGATTATACTTTTTACTTCCTCATGCACACATATTGATCTGAGATCACATCAGATTCCAATTTATTACACTTGGGATGTGATAAAAATACCCATACCATATTTCCAGTTTTGTTATGCTCGCTAGATTGTCTCAAAATGACTACTTGATCAGAGCAATCAGAAATATAACAATATAAGAGTTATTGTTACACCCCGATCTCACAATTTCCTCAAATCATGAGATTAGGGCATAAGATAGGAATTATATGTAATACAAAGAACACCCTTAACTTTTTTTAAAACTCTTTTTTCTTCGCATTGAACCACATAAATCATTTTAACAAGGGAATCTGAACATTTCTTTTACTAAACAGACTTTAATAGTAAAGATACATGTATAAACATTCATGATGTCTCTCACACCTTATGCACATAAGACCTACTAATTAGCATACAATTTCAAAAGAGGAATAATATTACACATCGTAATTACAACTCTCTCTCTTATCTCTTATCTCTTTCTCCACGACAGCGCCGTCGTGCCGCCACTGCTACTCCGGCGCCCCCTTGTCCTTCTCCTCCGCCGCCGCACCCCCTTCTCCTTCTCCTCCGCCTGGCCGCTGCCTGCCTGCCGCCACCTGGCCGCTGCCTGCCTGCCGCCGCCTGGCCGCCTGCCTGCCTGCCGCCGCCTGGCCGCCTGCCTGTCTGCCGCCGCTGACGCTCCCTGCTCGTCGGAGTTGCTGCCGCTGGTTCTGGAGCTCTCCGGCCGCCGCCCACGTACTCAACCAGCTCGACCTCACCCTACTCTTCTTGCCCAGGTACCTGCCGACCTACCCAGGCGCGAAATTGGTTCTTTATGTGCCGACCTAATCTGCTTGCCTAATCTGCTTGCGTGAAATTGGCTCCCTACTCTGCTTGCTTAATGTGCCTAATATGCTTTAAGTGGTCCTAATATCATGGCTAAACATAATATGAACTAGATCTTTTTATGTCATTAAATCAATGAACTTAGGAATTGGGGGTTCAAGAATAACCCTAATGATAACATGATAATAAGGAAACCTAAACTCTAGATTAGGACTTGAGTAGCGTTTAATGTTATTATATGATTTGTGGCACTTTAGGATGTATATACATGCAACAAAAGTTAATTGCTTGGTTTTCTTATTTGCTTGGATAATATACTCAGTGAATTAATGTATGATTTGCATGGATCACCATCAAGGTACGTGGTTGTACTTATGATTACATGTATTTACTTCCTATGTTTGTCAAGGTTTCTTGAAGATTGAATAAGTGATAGATGCTGGATGTTTATTTATTTCATGCAAATTATAAAGTCCTTATGATTATCACATTAAGTAAATCATGATATTCTGAACCCTAGGTTACACAGATTGAAAGGTAACACACTTTGTCCTAAGTTGCTAATTTTTATTCTAATATGAACTCTAGTCTCATCTATCCATGTTGCCTATAGTTTATAACATTGCCTTGTGAATTATTGCATGTTTGAAACTATTAAATTCTTGATTTATTATTTAATAATGCTCTATAGATTAAGTACTTATCATGTCTATTAAAATCCTACCAGTATAATTCTTGATTAGATGCATATTAGGATTAACCATGTTGTTGGCCTAGAAACCCGTCCAAGATTGACTCATTAGGAGTAAATCTTGGATAGTCCCCGGTTTGGGACTGTTCTTGAACACCTAATCTCACTTAGGATGTAAGTGTATAATGTGTATTGGGTTTTCGAGAAAATTTTGGTAGCATTTCCCCGTTTGTTCTCTAAGTACATATGTACTTAGAGAACAGCGGGGAAATGCTGCCGAAATTTTCTTAAAAACCCAATACACATTATACACTTACTAGTGAGATTAGGTGTACAAGGATGGGATAGGTGGTACACATTTATTATATATAAGAATGACATCACATGTGTTTGTTGGCCTAGAATGTGAACAATCATTGTTCTTTATATTACTTGTACATTGGTATAAATTAGAATGAACAATCACTAAATTATATACTGTTTGTATGGAGTCCGGCTTCATTGTAGATATCTATTATTGTGTTTGTTGGCCTAGAAACCCGTCCAAGATTTACTCATTAGGAGTAAATCTTGGATAGTCCCCGGTTTGGGACTGTTCTTGAACACCTAATCTCACTTAGGATGTAAGTGTATAATGTGTATTTGGTTTTTGAGAAAATTTTGGTAGCATTTCCCCATTTGTTCTCTAAGTACATATGTACTTAGAGAACAGCGGGGAAATGCTGCCGAAATTTTCTTGAAAACCCAATACACATTATACACTTACTAGTGAGATTAGGTGTTCAAGGATGGGATAGGTGGTACACATTTATTATATATAAGAATGACATCACATGTGTTTGTTGGCCTAGAATGTGAACAATCATTGTTCTTTATATTACTTGTACATTGGTATAAATTAGAATGAACAATCACTAAATTATATACTGTTTGTATGGAGTCCGGCTTCATTGTAGATATCTATTATTGTGTTTGTTGGCCTAGAAACCCGTCCAAGATTGACTCATTAGGAGTAAATCTTGGATAGTCCCCGGTTTGGGACTGTTTTTGAACACCTAATCTCACTTAGGATGTAAGTGTATAATGTGTATTTGGTTTTCGAGAAAATTTCGGTAGCATTTCCCCATTTGTTCTCTAAGTACATATGTACTTAGAGAACAGTAGGGAAATGCTGCCGAAATTTTCTTGAAAACCAAATACACATTATACACTTACTAGTGAGATTAGGTGTTCAAGGATGGGATAGGTGGTACACATTTATTATATATAAGAATGACATCAAATGTGTTTGTTGACATTTCCCCATTTGTTCTCTAAGTACATATGTACTTAGAGAACAGCGGGGAAATGCTGCCTAATCTTTTCCTAATATATACTTATTTCCTAATATATACTTGTTTTCTCTGATCATAGAATGGATAGATCATGGATGTCCATTCGTAATCGTTGCACCCCAGAGTTTATATCTGGTCTTGATCAGTTTATTAGATTTGCCGAGGAACATAGGAAAAAACCTACAGATAGGTTCTACTGTCCATGTAGGCATTGCGGTAACAACTTGAAAGTCAACACTGGTGAGGAAATCAAAAGTCATGTCATGTGCAACGGGATTGTACAAGGCTATACAGAATGGCACTGGCATGGAGAGATTTCAAAATCGAAACCAGTAGATGTCGATAGCAGTGCTTGGGTGGAAGAAGAAATTGCCTCCGATGATGTAAATGTGAACGAACCAGTTCCAGCAGACATCGTTGATGCGATGCTGGATAGTTGTAGGGTAGAGCACACCGATCCACCTCCTATCTTTACAAACATTGTGCATGATGCTGAGATACCGTTATACACAAGTTGTGCTAAGTTTACGAAGCTTAGCGCTGTGTTGAGATTGTATAAGTTGAAAGCTAACAATAGATGGAGCGACAAAAGCTTCACTTCATTGTTGACTTTGTTGAAAGAAATGCTTCCTGAAGGAAACGAGCTTCCAATCTCAACATACCAGGTAAAGAAAATGTTGTGCCCAATGGGAATGGAGGCCAAGAAGATACACGCATGCCCGAATGATTGTGTATTATTTCAAAAGGACTATGTAGATTTGAAAGATTGTCCAAAATGTGGTGCGTCAATCTTGGACGTGAAGCTAAAATGTCATATTACGGTGTCATTGAGGACATTTGGGAGTTTGACTACATAGATTTCAAAATTCCGCTATTTAAATGTAATTGGGTTGATAACACCAAAGGAGTTATAGTGGATTAATTGGGTTTCACTTTGGTGAACTTTGAAAAGATTGGCGAGAAGGGTGAACCATTCATATTGGCATCACAGGCGAAACAAATATTCTATATCGATGATCCTGCGAATGATAAATGGTCGGTTGTTCTTCATGGTAAAAGACAGTTCATTGAAGATCCTATAGATGAAGAAGAGTACTATGATAAGTATGATGACTCCAGTCCATTCTCAGTTGGGTTGCCCACTCCACAAAATATTGAAGCTAATGATGACTTATATGTGCGCGGAGATCACAATGAAGGATTGTTAATTGATAAAAGATCACAATTTTAGAGACATGTATGTTAATACAAATGCTAAATGTTTGCCTTTTTCTAGTTAATACAAATGCTAAATGTTTGCCTTTTTCTAGTTAATACAAATGCTAAATGTTTGCCTTTTAAATGACATTTTCAGATGGCTGACCATGATGAGCATGATGTCCATGATGAGCATGAAGTCCATGATGAGCATGCTGTCCATGACGAGCATGGCGAGGATACTAATGTAAGTTCTAAAAACATATCATGTATTTCTATAAAATTCATTATCTTCTAGTTATGTCATATATCCTATATTTCTATATTGGGCTAATTTAGTGTGTTTATTTTTGTCAAATTTTAGGTTGATGCACCTGTACCCACTGAAGCACTGGAGCAACTTGATGCGCAGCACCAAACACTTAACAAGAAAAGGGGCATCACTCTGTTGAAGAAGTTATTAGCGCTAAGTGGTAGTGGATCCAAATTGGTGGTGGAGTTTGATAATGGAGGAAATCCAATTGGAGTGAACCGCAATAATTTTGTAAACTATCTTGGGTGTACCACTCAGAGCCATTGTGGTGTTAAGTATGATAATTGGCATAAAGTTCCTCAAGGGAAAAAAGACTTGATATGGAAGGATTTATGCGTGAGTTATTATTATTTGCAATTCTATTTTGTAGATTACAAATTCTATTATTTGCAATTCTATTTTGGATACTAGTTAATAACATTTCTATTTTACAGAATCTGTTTGCATTGGATGAGAAGTTGCATCGTAAAAATGTGATGCAACGCGCTGGAAAGATGCTTAGGAATTATAGGACAAATCTGAACAGAGAATACATAAAAGAGGGTGATAAGAAGAAGAAGTCAACCCTTGAACAATGGAACTTCTTGGACAAAGAAGATTGGGACAATTTTGTTGCTTCAAGAAAATCTGAAGAATTCAAGGTATTGGGCGTCACTCCCAATTTAATTAATATACATTGTATTCACCTATTCAAGATTAACATTTAGTGCTACTAACCAAATCATTAATGTGCATACTAACTAGGCCCTCAGTGACGCACAAAAAGCAAGGCGTGCACTGAATGTGCATGACCACACTATGGGTCCAAAAGGCTATGCAAGCATTCGCCAAAGACTACAGGCGGAGTCTGCGGCTACTCAGGAGTCTGCTCCTACTCAGGAGTCTGCCACACCCATGCCTCGCCATGATATCTGGATAGCTGGCAGGAAAAACAAGAAGGGTGAAATAAAGAAGCCTGTAACTGCTGAGGTGGCTGCAAAAATGGTAAAATACAACTCTTAGAGAAATTGTTTGAATATTGATTATTTGTGGTGTTAACTTACCAATTTCTATTTATGGTGATTAGCGGGAGCTGCACGAGTAAAGGAAACAAGGCATGTTCATCCCTCAGGGCACAAGGGATGAATTGACAGTTGCTCTGGGTAACCCAGAGCATCCTGGACGTGTTGGAGGTGCCGGCGCTGGTGTTGGCATCAAAGCATTCTTTGGGCCATCCCAGCGCAAACCCAGAGCGGGACTTTCTCAAGAAGTGGTAACCTATTCTTTTTTTAGAATGTTACTGCAAAAGGAAATTCATTAATAAGAAGCTAATGTTTATTTTATCCATGTATAGGAGAATAAGAGAGTTGAGGATTTAGTTGCTAAGAAGGTCAACGATGTAGTTGCTGAGAAGGTCAAGGAAGAATTGCTGCGGTGGCAGGCATCTCAGGCTTCCAATACGCCTATGGCGACCCACTCTTCTCCTGATGCACAGACTGCGAGTAATCCTGGAGACCCATCGCCTAGCACGTCTGCTGTAAGTATTGTTTATGACATTGTAGTTAGTCTTTTCAAGTTGTTATGTTTTCAAGATGATATGTATATATGTATAATATTCTTTACGTAAATTTGTATGCATTGAAGCCATGCCGCTTAAGAATGCAAGACTACGTTGTTGCAGAGGCACAGGCTTACCCGTCCCTTCCTGGGGCAATGTTTCACGGGACTCCAATGCCACAGGGCTACGTTCGTGTGAGCCCGATACGTGTGTTACCCGATTGGAGAGAAGCTACATTGCCATATCCCCACCCGGATATTGATAGACTTGCTGATGCAGAAGGCGGGGTGATATTGTGGCCCAAAGCAGATGTCGTCTACACGAGTGAAATTGTAAGATAAATTTACATTAATTTAGACTGTTAATGTGTATATATGATGTCAATTGATCTGAAATTATATGTACAGGTTAAAAAGAAGACACCAGGAGCACCTAGGCCTCCACTTCCACTTCCCGCATTACCCGATTGGGTTCCAACTGACCTAACATACCCGTTAGGTCCTGCTTGTAGGGGAATGGCATGTTGGCTACGGGCACATAATGTACATTGCCCTATAATTATTTCTTTAGATGCAGATTATGCAGGTCAATCATACGATAGCTCTTTATTTATACAAGATATTATTGAGCTGTTTATGTATGATTGGCTGAATACATCAATGATAGAGACATGGATAAGGTGAGATCTTGTTTATACATCCATATACCTTGTGTAAGATCCGGTGATCTAGTTTCTTATATATTAATGCATACGCCTATATGTTTTGCAGCTACTTAGTCGAAGATCATTGCAAACAATTTGCATTTGATCATTTGGGATTTTTGATTCCATCATTGATTAGTTTGGTAGCTAAAGACCCTGATAATGTTCAACAATACTGTATAGATGCCTTTACAATTTTTGGTCAGCAAAAGAAGACGATAATAATAGCTCCATTCAATGTCAAGTAAGTTTACTTTATTTATAATTTGGACTTAAGAAAATTCCATTTTTATTTTGCATTTTGAGTTATTAATTGTTAACTTCTTACCTCTAGCGGTAGACATTGGGAGTTACTAGTTATTATCTTCGGGACATTCACTGTTTATTATCTAGATCCTGCGAGGAGTACATTGAACCCTAAAATTGGACACGTAATGAGAATGCCATTATTCTGGTGAGAAATATTTCATTTTTATATCCGTTAACATCTTTTATTACATTACTATTTACTTATGCAATTTACTGTGTTATATTAACATGTAGGGGTTTAGATGCATTCAAAAAGGCTGGAGGAAAGGTCCCAAGGAAAAAGAACCAGCCAATGAATTGGGAGAACGTACAAGTAAGTTCCCGACTCCCCGACTCCAATGTATATATCATTGATGTGAATTGTTCTTAGTTGTATTATTTTGTATGTTTCAATTTATAGTGTGCTACACAAGACAATGGCTGGGCATGCGCATATTATGTGATGCGATTTATGCAGATGATTATCAAACATGCCGCATTGGACATCGATAGCATACATGAGGTATTATATATAGTCTCATTAGTTAGTATGAAATATATCAATCTTATTTTTATATTATTACTTATATATATACATCATTCTCTTTGCAGGTGTTTAAAACTGACCACACTATAGGTAAATGCTTAAAAAATATACATGCTCCATATACGATGGAAGCATTAAATGAAGTAAGAGAAGAATGGGCAAAAGCCATACAAGCAGTGGCAACTGTAAGATATAATTGGGATGTTGATAGCGATAATGAATGATACTTTGTAAATGAATATTTCTGAATGTTAATACATGTATTTGAATGTTTCTATATGTGTGAATGTGAGAATTGAATTGATGTCTGAATGTATGTACTTGTGTGAAATTTTCCTTGTGACTTTTGCAGGTTTGCGGCCTGTTTGTAGGCTGATATCAATGGATGTCGTAAACCTGCAGTTCAGAAAAATGAACTGCAGGTTCTCATCCTGTTGACCAGCCACAGCAGGCCTGCAAACTGATATGAAAAAAAATATATAAATAGGCGTCGGTTATTTATAGAAAACCGTCAGCAAAGACCTACAGCGTCGGTTATGTATAGATAACCGACGCCTGATGTGGCCAAAGCAGTCCTGGAAATGGCGTCGGATATTCGTATCGAACCGACGCCTATTTAAACAACCAGGCGTCGGTCTTTTGGTATATAACCGACGCCAAAAGGGTTCGCGCCACAGAAAACGGCGTCATCTAGGACACTTTATGCGTCGGTTATCTACTAAAAGACCGACGCTACATGGAATATAGGCGTCGGTCTTTTAGTAAATCACCGACGCAGAAAGTGCCCTAGATGACGCCGTTTTCTGTGGCGCAAACCCTTTTGGCGTCGGTGATCTACTAAAAGACCGACGCCTATATGTATTATAGGCGTCGGTTAAAAAACCGACGCCGAAGTGTTCGACCTTTAGCGGCGCCCACATAGGCGTCGGTCGGAAACCGACGCCAAATGGGGTTAAAAGACCGACGCCAAAGGCCGTTTCTGTAGTAGTGAATCTTGTGCTTAACTCTTGTAGAAGATCTACACTGATGCTCTGACCATCTTCAAGTCCACGCGGTTAACCCTAAAATGTTTGAGTAGAGGGGTGAGCCTACTCGCTCAGTGAATGAGTACTTCAAAGAAACAGTCTAAGGCACTAATGTGATTACAGATATAACTTTGAGTAAACGTTATGAAATTTAACAACAATAAATACTACACTGAGCAGTTCTAAAACAATATAATTGAAATAACAAGAATGTAAATATTGCATCCAAAGAATAACTACTAGAAGACTATGCTCTAGTCTTCCTTAACTCTTTCATTTATAAGGAACTCTGTGAACCTATATGATCATATTTTAGCTTATGCCCTGATCTTATGCAGTGTACTCTGCATAAGAGACTCGCAGTGCACTACGGCCACACCGTACAAGACTTAGCGACACACCCGGGAAATGCTAAGTCTGACTTTCTGTCCTGGTCTGCTACAGGACCCACAGGCTCTCTGGCCTGACTCACAGGCTCTCCGGCCTCCTCTGCACTCACCATGAGTGCTCTGGACTCCTCCTCTAACCTGAGCACACAGGCCCAGGGAGTCAACACTGGGTTACCACCAGAATTACTCAACCGGTTGGTGTTGGATAACCCTTCTGTCCTTGTGCCACCAGAATTACTCAACCGGTTGATGTTGGACACGAGTTTCACCCCTAAGGTGCAGACCTCTCAAAGGGGTTCTACGGTGTTCAGGGCGCCTAAGTTTAACATTAACATTATGGGTACATTTTAGACAGAATTCATAACTCATTTAACATTTCTCACAAGGCTGACACGGCCTGCCATATCATATCATAAGAAACATCATAACTCATGTATTCAACATGTTTCATGTCTCAGTAACATCCCTTTCTAGGGCATGTCATATCTCATCACCTGTAATTTACGAGATATGTATTGAAAATAAGAAGCCTTGCAGTATGTAGATATCAACTCAGACAGAACAAGCATATAAAGTTAAATGCACTAGAAACATACAATTCAACAGTTAATCATCATCACATCTCATATCGAGACCTTTATATCACCATAACATGATTCATTGAACACCCTATCCATAGGGTTTCATTTGCCTTATTCATTCATCACATACTAACACCCTACTCTTAGGGTTTCACTCGCCTCATTCACCTTTTCATTTACCTCATTCACTTGTCACATGTCTCTCATAAGTATTTCATAGGATATAAGCATTCACTAAATAAAGATTGTTTCCAACAAATCATATACAATCAATATAGATATGAAACCATGGAAATTTAACTAAATTTAGGTTTTTCATACCATTCACTGAGATATCATGTATCAAGAATAAAATTCAATTAAGATAATCCATGAGTTACATCCTAACCACTTATAGGATTACTAGTCCTCTTTATCTAACTTTGATCTTTAAGTGTTCATTTAGGGTTTGCTCCAACACGGTCATGGTGTCACCCCACGGCCGTGGCATAGGTCATTCGAGCTTAAACTAGTGAAATCAAAGTCATAGACTTAGTGACGAATCCCAAAGGTTTTAGATATTGAAATATGATAGCCTTAAGCTTTATTTAGAGCATTTAGACCTAGGTTTGGTTTAAGTCTAGATATCTCTTCAATTGGATTAAAACTCTAGTGAGATCTCAGTTAGGTTAAACCCTAATTACATCATACAATATGAATCCGAAAGGCATTCTTTCTAGAATGTGTTGTATACATTTCTAATATGATTCTATCATAAGAGAGTCTTTCAAACAGAGAAGGAGCCCATTTCATATCAAATTGCAACTACACAGAACAAATGGACATTCAGGGTTTAAAATCACATACTAAGCAATTAGGGATTTGGATGCTATAATAAAATTTCGTGCATTACACTGTTTGAAGGAAGAACCCACTCACCCTAAGGTGTGAAAACACCTCAACACTACAGCTCAACTTAGGGGATCTCGAACTCATATCAAATCCCTAGCAAATCTCCCAATTCTTCTTCCCTTCAACTCAGAAACCTTGAAAATGAGGGATTATGAAGAAAGGGTGAGAAAAGAGGGAATTTCGACATCATCTTGGATCAAATCAGAGTATGGACGGAATCTTGACATGAGAGAGAAGATTCACCATAAAAGTCTATGCAAAGAATCCAAACTTACTTGATTTCACCATTCCTCGGACCGCAAAACCCTAGGTCAGCAATTCCTCCTCTTTCTCCACTCAAGCCCTAACTCTCCCTCTCTCTCTAGATTTTCGTTTCTCTGGGGTGGATGACGAAGAATGAGAGCTGTGTGTGTGTGGTCGATCATATAACTCAATTTGAGCTGCTTGGGTCAATTGCATATTGACCCAACACTCAACTTTAATTATATTGGCTGAATATTCAGTTTCACAATAGTTTCTGTGATTCGCCTACTGAATAGCTAACAGAATCTCCAAAAATTCTGGAAATTTTATATGTTATACCTAATGAAGTTTCAGACCTTAAATAAAAATTTGAGATCATTTCTAGTTACCAATAAATAATTAAAAATCGAACAGTTCACTGCTATTTTGCAGTCTGCAGCATATTTGGTCGAGTTTGTCCTGCACAGAACTCGACCGACACCCTCACTGTAGAGATCAAAAGTCATCCAAAAATTACGCCAATTTAACAGAGTGTCTAAAACTGTATTTCTCAAGCAAAGTTAAAATTTGAGATCAATTGGATATACCAATAAAAAGATAAAATTCAATTACCACACTGCTATATAAATCTGGAAATATGATCGGTCGAGTTTGAAACTCGACCGATAAACAGGTCAGAACATTCTTCAAAAATTCTGATATTTTCCAATGTTGTTCACATTTTATATATCCAAATCATATCCAAATTTGAAGTAAATAATAGTTACACATAAAATACTAAAAATCATTTACTGAAACACTATACTTATCAAATTTTGTATTCATGTATCATTAAAACCCTATTTTCGGCCGATTAGGGTCTATGCTTCTCAAACCCTAATTCTCAAGACAAACGAACACTTAAACTTCTTATTATAGTTAAAACATTCTCATAGGATTATCATTATTCATTAGATTTCAAGAGTGATCAGTCCAATTAATCATGTAATCATCTTTGGTAACCCTAGTTTACCAATTAAGGTCAGATGGGGTCGTAACAGTTACATACCTACCTTATCTTCAATAGTTGAATACCTAAATAGGGTATACAAGTACTGAGATTAGGTGGCATGCACCTTTTTTACTATCATGTTCCTTACTTTTCATATCATCAGAAACATAGGTCTTACTATCCCTGTATTTTCTCCAGGCATCACTTACACCTCATCCTCTTTCACACAGATAAAAGAAATTGTAAGCATTTAAAAGATTATTGAGACAAATGTAAGTCCTCATCTTCCTTATGTCCTCATAGGACTAGTCAAAGAAAACTCAATAACAACTACTTTTCTTATATTTAGCAAATAGCCTCATGAAATGACATATCCGAATGTCATTATTTCATCTGACTTGTCTCAATTCGTGGATTAATTATTGCCTCAGGTTGATTCTTTTCATAGAATCTTGTTGTTGCCTATTCCCAACGTTGTGCTCTTTTTTTTGGTGTAGGTGAATTTGCTCGGGATGTCTGTCCATGTCCTCGTGTGCTACTGCTAAACCATTGCCTTTGAGATTCTTGTTGATTATGTCTCAGCGGTTGGGTCATTTTTTCCTTCCTTTTTGGATAAAAGGATCTAATATGCCCAATATGTTTACACTTATAACACATCTTATAAGCATCCTCTGGCCTTGTCAGCCTTATAACTGATGTAGAGTCCAAATCAAGAGTTCTAACTGGTGGAACATCAGGTCCTTTGCCGTTTCTTGGTAGCCACTGCCCTGGTGCATTAGACATTGGTTGCATTGGTGGTACCAAAAACTTCCCCTTTTTTAGAACTACTAGGCATATGTTCCCTAATTTGGATAGATCTTTTCTTAATCCATGCCTCATTATCCTTTTTTGGACAGTCCTTTATCAAATATCCTACTTTCCCATACTGGTGGCAGGCTCTGTTTTCTTGTTGTGTCTTAGTTCTTTCGATATTTTCAACTACCCCAACATAACTATGTTGATTTGCAATTCTGTTAGAGCCCAAAACTTCATCATTAGGGGATGGTATTCTAGGTTGTGTTACTAATATCCAGTCCACTATATGCATCATTGCTGTCCTAACCTGCCCAACAATGGTATCAAAAGAAGGATCCTTTATCATAGCTGGATCAACTTGGGGATTCTCAGATAGTCGTTCTCCTCTTGCTTGATCCCTTGCACCCTCTCTTGGTGCAGCATCATTTCTTTCAGCAATGTGTTCCTTGTTTTATCCAGACATCTTTAGGCTTTACTCTAACTTCTGCATAAGAAGAAGTCACTATCAGATATAATGGAGGACACTAGAACAGACTCAACATCCTAGTCCTATGTCTTTGTAGACTCATCAAACCTTAAGCTCTGATACCAAACTTGTAATGACCGCCATCAAACTGACAGCCAAATCGTTACTAATAATGCGAAATTATCATAAACAGTGGATTAACAAAAATCACTAAAATTTAAAACCATTTCGCAAGGAGATCCTCTTCCAGAAAATTCTTACTGAAAGATCCAAATCTTATACATATCATGATTCACATTGTACAAACATTGTTTCATCTCATCTCGAGGACAACATATAACAGTTCCTCTACCAAGACATGTACTGAAGCAACATAAAACCTTGAGGCATACAAACCAAAAATCTTAGATTCTTCATGAAACCATTACGAACTGACTCTAAGGACCTTAGAGTATAGAGACGACACATAGGACTTCTATCTATAAGACATTACAGATAGTACACTCAACCTGAGCTGTTACTATTGCCTCAGCTGTTGTTCCTCCTCTACAGAAAGGTCTCTAACACCTCGTGAATGTCCACCTTAAAATTCTGGATCTCACAGGGTGAGACAATTGTCCCAGCAAGAGATATAACTCTCCGCCGACCATATTATTATCATAGATAAGCATTATAAAATTGAGTAGAAGTTCTTTTATATTAACAGGCAGGATTAATCATTATATGAGCAGAACAAAGTAATATCTTTACTTAAGGAAATTTTATGATGCATCTACCCATGGTAGAGTAATAAACCATCTATCTACTTTACAAGGAATGTAAAGAAACATGTATAACATCTATCACGTTAAGATGTATAATTGAATTGCACATCAAACAATGTTTTCTGTATTTGATCCTTAAGCAAATATGCTACACGGCTGGTCATATTTTACAATAACACTTATGCCCTGAGGAGATGAAGTATACCCCGTTCATCTCCAACCAACCACAAACTTCTCACAAGTCGGTACCATACAAGGTCAATGGAAGAGTCAGCTGCCAAGACCTCACCTGTCTCAATCAGTTTGAGACTACTGGCAGTGACATCTCATGTCAATATGCAAATGGAGTGTGCCAGGGTACTAGGCATCTTCGTTCAGAGCTACTATGTCAGCATGTACTCTCTTAGGGAAAACATCTACTAACAACCGTCCCCAGTTATGAAATTACAGAGTCATGGCATATAGCCATACTCTGAGCCACGAGCCAGTTCACCGTGCTCAATAAAGAGTCTACGACTGTAGTTGCACTCGATCCATGATATGGCATATAGCCAAATCCCCATTTATTTTGAGTTCGTAAGGGGATTGGCTCACACATGGCCGTCCATTTATACTTACACCCCCACATATTAAAAAATATGCACTCCGTGTTATGCCGTGGGAAACCCATTTCACCATTCAGCAAATTCTGGCGCTGATGGATCTATGGTCAGGGCAACATTTTATGGTTTCTAATGATATATTACATGCATTACAATATTCTTTTAGCATCAAACAAGTTATCATTATTAATCACAACAAATGCTACAAAGAAAGGTGTAATACATCTATCACATACTTTTCAAATCTTTAAAACACATTTAGATACTTAGCACTTGGGATCTCAGTCCCTTATCACGTTACCGGGGATCCTCATCCCTTCACATCATTATCATCATGATTACTGGATCTGAGTATTCAAACCCCTAGATCACCACATATCCTTTTTACCTCTGTAACAAGTAACTATTACCTCTAGGTCCTCAGACAAAGGTATTCATTTCACTTATTGTACAAGTATTTCACATAGCTCACATAGTTTGATTAAGTATTTTGTCACCTCTTACTAGGCAACAATTATTCACATGGCTCACAAGGCTCATTAAACATCTTTTCACCTCTCACTAGCTAATAACTATTCACATGGCTCACAAGGCCCATTAAACATCTTGTCACCTCTCACTAGGTAACAATATCCTTTAGGTCATCAAACCACATAAACATTATACTTATTAAATAAGTATTTAGCATGTTTCACAAAGTTTATTCAATAAGAGAAGTAAAACCTTCCCATTATTAGGGTTAGGGTTTCTCTTTATAGCCGAATAGGGTTTCAAGTTCTTATTATCAATTCAAACCCTAACTCATTGCTCCACACATCTAGGAGCATACATTGATATCATAAGTATGCAATAATACTTATGTATTCTTATTATTTATCATTAAATGATTATCAACACAAGGTATGAGATTATCTCTCATCCTCACTAAGATATTGATTACATCATATCTTTGGTTCAATCCTCCTCTTGAGGAACATTAGTTCATTATTAACAATTCACATCATCTTTTACTTTACAATTAACACACATGCAACATATGTCACTCAATCAATTGCATATGATTGAAGTGTCTCCACCCTATTGGGTATCAAGATGTGTATATGTTAACATATTATGCTTTAAGGTACATTCTTATTCCATGCAGTGTATCCATATCAGGCATGTAAGATAATCACATCACCATGTCATGTTTTAGGGTGTATCCCCTAATCATCATATCGTGTACCCATATCATATGGACTATCACTTAGATATTATCATCTCAAATTATCTTTGTATCAGGTATGAGCTAGTTGCTTGACCCCATATTGGGTATGAGATATATGTTAGGTGCCATATCATGCACAAAGTGTGAATCATATCGGGCATGGAGTATATGCCTCATCCTATATCGTTTAAGTGGTATATACAAGATACCATATCAATTTCCCATCCAAGATTATCATATTGGATCTCCATGTTGGTTAACATATCGGGTTACCATGTTAGGTAAACCCTTAGGCTCACAAACTCTGTATACCTTCAAGGATCAACCCTATCTTATAGTTTACATGACAAACTAGGTGTCTAATGTATTCCCTTATCACAATCTATTACTCAAAGGACAAGGATATCAGATTTCAATCCATCACCTAGGGTTATCCATCAAATAAGGTAGGATGGGCCATATCATGCATGAGGCATGAGTTGGACCTCATATCGTTCACAAGGTAGAAATAGGTTCTATTCCTATCATTCAAGGAATATCACTCATATCATACATGTGGTATCATTCACCACTTATATCAGTTTACCTATCACCTTGGGTTTCCAACTCTATGTTGATTAGAGTGCTTACTATCTCTATATCGTGTAAGAGGAGTAGTTGTAGGCTTGTATTGTGTATAAGGGGTAAGTGGGTATCTCCCACATCGTTCATAAAACATGTCTCATTTCGTGTATGAGCTAACATCTATCCCCATATTGGGTTAACCCCCATCTTGGGTTTCATATCGGGTTGAGGTATTTCAACCATATCGGGTTACACCTTGTATTTGAATCCATATTTTATATGTACATAAGTGTATGCTCAATCAATCATATTGTGCACCAGATGTGTGCTTCAAGATATCGTGTATCAGGGGTGTATTACATGATCATATCGTGCAAGAGGTATCATCTTACTCATATCGGGTTACCCAAACTAGGGTTTTTACATATCGACTTACAAGTACACACTTGACCCTATATTGTGCATGGAGTCTTCACTTGACTTCCTATTGTGCAAAAGGTATATGTTTAACACCATATCATGTTCAAGGTATAAACTTCATCTCGATATCATTCAAGGAGTTGTAATCTCACAAGCATATTCTGCAAGTGATGCATGTATATTACCATATCGGGTTAGAGGTACTAGTTTGTGTGCTTGAACCCGATATCACTTTAGAAAGTGATACCATCTTCTTCAAGCTCTAGAACTTCGTTCTAACTATTCTAGTTTATGAATAACATGTCTAGGCAATTCTTAGAACTCATGGATTCATCAAGTATTCAATAAAAACTCAGAATTGAAAGTAAATCATCTTGTGTAGCAAGTTAAGGTGGTAAATAATAACATGATTGGGTTCAAGTTATATAACCCGCCTTGTGAACAACTTCAAAGATCCAAGCTCCAAAGATTTACATTCCTAAGGTTGAAGATGAACTTCTTCAAGGTCCAAATCTCATTCACAACTCCTCCATAGACAAGAAATCACCATAGTTAAGAACTTTGGTGAAGAAGGAAAGAGAGAAATATCCATAACACAATATCTTACTTCAACCAAGGTTGAAGATGACCAAAGCCTTACCTTAAGCTTGGTGCTCGAGCTCTCCTTTCTCTTTGAGATACTTTGCACGATATCTATGGTGCTATGCATGATATCTCCAAGGAAGATGGTTGTGGGGTTCGTAAACTTCCATAAGTAGGTGGAGGGTGAAGTATATATATTTGGGTTCATGAGATAAAGTGTATAAGAGGTGTCTTCACCTCATGCTACTAGATGACACGTAGACATGCATGGTTTACATGTGGAAATACATGCACACATACATATCTTGCTATGCAAGAGTCTTGAGGATAATATAGAAACAATATCTTGGCCATCCTTTATCTTGTTGGATAAGTTTCCTCATCTTTATCTCATCATTAAGACAACCTGATACACTTTTTACAAGGGAACTTGCAACTCATCATGGGCCACCTCCTTGAGGCACTTTACCCTTCATGGCCTTTTCCAAGGCTCAACAAACTGATAGGAGGCTTCTACTATGGCTACTTGGTCGATAGGACTCGTATATCAAGTCCATAACTCGATACAACACATATATAAAACTTTACCTTTAATTCTTCCTTGGTTTATTCATCACCCAGAGTATCATCATTCAAATATGATTCAAACATAACGTCTCCATCTTTATCTTTCCTCTAAAAGATACATATAGGGAGTAGGGACACTCTAGAGGTGGTAATTTTGCATTTCAACCCCATACATTGGGTAAATTACAAATTGTTCCAAAATTGGTGCACATAGTATTAGCATTATTTTAACAAGTTATAACTTGGGATTTAGGCACAAGCCACCACTTAGCATCATATTCTTTCTTATGATATTAAAACACTTAGAACACATTCAACATGTGCAATGTAACCCCTCATCTTGGGAAATTGCACATTTCACTCAGACTATCAATTAATGCACAAATAGTTTGCAATTAAGCTCACACTTGATAATAAACTTCACAAGAAGCCTTAATTACTTTTCAAAGGATTAGAATCAGTTTGTAAGTAACTTACTTAAGCAAAACTCCTAGGGTTAATCCATAACCCAGGTCAGGGGTATTACATATAGTATCCTTTGGTGTTCACAATACAAGGATACTCAGAATTCCCTTTTAGAATTAAATGACCTTTTAATTTTACTCAGATCATTTCCATTTAACAACTCTTGTTCACTTTACAATTGAATATAACTTTTATATTTTGCATTTTGTGATCATTTTTCAGTCATTTTGGAAGCTTGCATCAGTGTAACTCATTTACACTCAACTCTTCCTTTTATTAACACATAACTAATCCTTTAATACTTCATAAGTACTTAAATAAGTTCTTCATGGTATTCCAGTGACTCTCACTAGAAGTAGACAGACATCCACTCATCATGTCCAAGACATACGAGATAACTGGATGAGTATATCATATTGTCATGTCCAATACATACAAGATGATGAATGTGTGTGTGTGTATATATATATATATATATATATATATATATATTCTTGTCATGTTTGATACATATAAGATAATGGGATGATTACATACATGATAGATCCAATTGCAAATGCATAAGGCATCTATCTATGTGTTCCTATTCTTCATAAGAATTTGGGACACTAGACATCTGAGAGACTAACTTTATGTAATATAGACAAGTTTTCTCCCATTGAATCTTTGCATACTGAACCCTTTAGCATAGACTACCAATGCATGCTCTCTCTTTATCATGTCAAGATACTTTTGAGAGCTATATCCATAGGTCTATATTCCTATCAGATAGGACATTTCTCTTTATTCCCTTAAAGAAGGTATTTCCACACCACTTTCTATTCTTAGAACGTTTCATTCCTCATCATGTGGAATATGAATATGCTCCCACTAAATCTTTGTAATCACAGATCCTTTCTTTATTTTGATATATCAGTCAAACCTTTTGACTATATAATCAAAGTAAAGTCTCCAACTCTGAGGTACTTGTATTTAATCAATCATATTGATTAATCTCTTGCAACTTATAGATTGCATTTGCATTAATGAAATTATAAAACCCTTCAGGTTGTGTCACATACACAACCTCATGTTATTCCTTCTAGGAATGTGGTTTTAATATCCATATACCAAATTTTGTTGTCTTTAAGTTCCAATAGCAAGCATGATCATGTATGGCCTATAGACACTACAATTGGTTAAATAAAATCACCAGGTTCAACACCTTAAACTCACTTGAATTTATCTCAACCAATCAGCTCTTCAAATGTCATCCATGTCAGTCTAAACTCTTAAGACCCAATTGCACTTATGGGTTTTATCCCTATAAGTGCTACCATTAAGATTATACCTTATTTGGTTCACATGGAAGTCATTTCGGATCTTATGACTTCAAGTCATAACTCAAAATTTGGTTCCTCAACATCATCTAGATAGATTGTTGGCTCACCATCATATGACCAATTCATCACCTTTGAGTTTGTAGTATATCATTATCCATCAATCTCAAAGTGTTTTCTATTAGATATATGAGGTGTATTTGTTACATAAGGAATTTGAGATTCCACAACACTTGTGATTCTTAATCTCCTTTTGTACCTTTATTTAGTGTAAAGCATGTTCTTTAGAAGAATTCTAGAAGATTAGTTATTTGTTTGATGATCACGCTCTTATATTTAGAGTATGATTCCTTCTTTGATTTAGACATAATTATGCCTTAATCATGAGTTCTCTATCATGCACTATCATAGTTACTCACATGGTCCTCAAACATTTGGTTTAAGTATCTCATTCATTGATCTTAGACATCATTATGCCTTAATCATGAGTTCTCTATGATACACTATCATAGTTACTCACAAGGTCCTCAAACATTTGGTTTAAGTATCCTCATTCATTGATCATATCAAAGAGTTAATACTTTTACCAATTTTGTTCTTCATTTATGATATTCTTGAACATTTCAAGATATTCATATTGGTATTTCATTAAATACCATATCTGAAGTATTAGCATTTACTCCAATAGGTATGTATATACATCAATATGTATTATACCTAATAGAATAGTCATTCTCCCACTACATCTAGTGAAGATTGACTTGTTATCATGCCTAATAAATAGAACATTCATATCTCTTAATGGTTAATTAACCAAGAGAGTCTTGTTTATCCATCAACATGGAACCTATAGATGAATTTCTCATTCATTTGTTTAGGTGATGATGCTAATTTATTGTTTGAGTCATCAATAACTTTTAGGTATTATTATTTTATCTTATGCATACCAAGTACCACAAGATAAATAAGGCATTGCCACAAAAGATCATATCTTTGAAATTGAAACATGAATTTTATTGATAGACATCCTTGTCATTACAAGATGTAGAAATAAAGTGTTTATATTTATTGGAAAAGTGAAATAGCAGTTCATAACTCTATTACATGCCCTTTAGGCTGAAATAAACTAAAAGGTACTTCTATCTATGGCAACAAAACTTGCTCCAATATTGATGAGTCTTCCTTCTTGGTCCTTTCATAAAGGCCATCACTTATTTTTAGATCTTGCACATCATATATGTCAAATATATATCTCGGTATCATATACCTAAGATAAAGAAGCATTTTAAGTTTATTTCATGATACCTGAGGTGGAGACTTCCACCCCCTTCTTCTTCTTCTTTAGTTCATCTATGTAGAGAGGGAAATTTCTCTTCCTAACTCATGACAATGGTGACATTTGCCTCCCTTAGCTTTGAGAGTTGAAGATGACTTGGGTTGTTGGCTAGCATCAGAACCTTTCTTTACTTTTCCCTTGCCATTGCCTTTAGACTTTCCCTTATTTCTACTGATCATCATCATAGATTTGAGTTTGTCTTTCTTCATATGTGCCTCGACTGTCCTCAACATGCCCAACAACTCTGTCAATGACCTGTCAAAGTTGTTCATGTTGTAGTTCAACACAAATTGACTGTAGGATTCTGGCAACATTTGTAGTATCACATTAGTAGCCAACTCTTAGCTCAGAGGGAATCCTAGTCGAGTTAGGTTCTCCACATACCCAATCATCTTGAGTGTGTGAGGGCCTACTGGATCTCCTTCTATCATGACACACTTGAACAATGCCTTGGAGACATCATATCTCTCTTGTCGTTCCTGGCCGTGATACATGTTCTTGAGATGTTGAACCATCTCAATGATGTCCATGTTCTCATGTTGTCTCTACAACTCATAGTTCATTGAGCACAACATCAAGCACTTCACATCAATGGTATCCTCAATATGCTTCCTGTAAGCATCCCTTTCAGCCTTTGGTGCGGTGGGAGTGGGTTCATCTGGCTCTAGTGTATCTAGGACATAGAGCTTTCGCTCATGAGTGATAACAATTCTCAACGTCCTAAAATAGTCATGGAAGTTGTTCCTGTTTAGCTTGTCCTTCTCAAGGACTGATCGCAATGAAAAGTGACTGTTGTTGGTAGCCATTTATTCTACAATAAGGAAATTTGCAATTTTAGTCCAAAACTCTTTTGATTTGATTTGATATGGATATTGATGATATTAATTAGGTCTTTAATTAATTATTGATCCTATTATTTTGATTAAATTGATAGCCCTCAGCATCAATTCAGAAGATTGCAGTGTACAACCTTCTAGTGAGCTAAGATGCAAAACAATTGAGTTATTACTCGGCCAACGCCAGTGTCCATAATCAATTATTAAGGTACGTAACATTTACCAATTACATCATATGCAATTCTTGGATAGATGTCATGCGCAACTCCTTGCCATGTTCATCTTTATACCTCAAGGTGCTTGATCCGATCAAGGTCACGTTGTTAAGTCCAACCCAAAAGCCAACACAATGAATATGCACCCTGCGAAGGCAGACCCACATATTCACCATCACACTTCCAAGAAATAGACAGTGCACCACGTGAAGGCATGCCCACACTTAGTCGATCAAGCTTTTCATGTGTGCTTCTTTTGGAAGGCATCTTAAACTTAAATGTTTGTTGAGAGGTTTTAATATGCTTATATATGCATATATGTACCCAATCACCACATATATAGTACGTATTATATACATGCTATATCCCACAAATGAAAACATGCAATAATGATAAAGCAATGATTATGGACATCCTATTATAGTTCCTTGGAGCCATAAGGAACTACGGTCATCTAAGGTCTACATCACATGCAACCTGTTATTGATGAAGATTTGTGCTTGCCAATCCGAGTTGACTGGTTCAACCTTTGAACCGATCCACTCGCCTCTTGGCTGGTTAGTTGGTCTCCTCCAGTCAGTCATCTAGCTCCTCTAGATAGTCGGCTCATCTGGTCATCTGGGCTTCTCGTTAGTCCACTAACTTCTCCTTAGTCGGTCGTCTTAGTCCATCAAGCAGTCATCTTCAGTCTTCGTCATAACAAGAAATAAATCTAATCCTATTTTACATAATATTTGTGAAACCTCGAGTTATATTCGAAGGGAGAAAAGGTAGAAGAGACTCTCGAGTTACATTCAGAATAGAAGAAGAGGGCTCGGTGCACATACCGAGATACAAACAACCATAACCAACTACACACATGCACATAGGGTTTATAGGCCATAATCATGTTACACGTCCACCATCAAAACCGTTTTAGGGCGACGTGTATCGATTGCATATATACCATATCATATATGTATATATTCGTTTGGGATGATGTGGTATTAATCGGATATTCACATTAGTCATCTAAATATTCGCATCGTATGCAATAAATAAAAGACAGAAATACCAAAATTCGATCATATCGATTATCCCAAAACATAGAGTATTGATGTGGCTCTGATACCACTATTGGGTTTTATGTGGTTGGAGTAGACAACGGAAATAAAAAATTTATTTGATCATAAACCCATAACCAATAGATCGCATCAATATCTATGTAATGGGAAGGATTGTTTTAACGAGATATACCTGGTCCTGAGGCTTGCTCAGTGACTATACCTCACAGATAGTGCGGTCTTCAACCACCTATCTTTGACAATGTCTGTGCAGCTCCTGGTCTTGACCCAGACTACAATTGACTGTCATCCTCCTAAGTGGAAGAAGTCTCTCGCCTCTATAGATAGTCCTCACGGACCATCGGGAACCCTAGTCATTGGAAGAATGAACTAGAATGAGTTGTCCCCTTCTATCAGCATACTAGTCACTCTCCCACCACCAGTTTCTTTTCTACAGTTGTCTTTCCCTCGTTGTTCCTCCTTGGACGGGTAGAACTTACTTGGGCTCTCTCGATTACCACAACTAGAGAGGACAACAACTTTGCAGAGCAACTTATGCTCTAATTTGTATGTTTGGAGAAGCCCCCTGCACCCCTCTATTTATAGTAGAGGACAGGGTCAGGGTTCCCAGTCTATGCACGAGTAGAAGGGTCCAGAATTTTCATGAATAATTTACATTGTGGCAGGCAAACCGGTCATTTCATAACTGAAATGGTCATTTGGCAAGATGAGTCGATCAGTTCACTAGTGAACCAGTCAGTTGGGAGTGTGAGCCAATCATTTCACCCAGTGAACCGGTTGTTTCACTTCCCAGACTTGCCTATAATTGACTTTACTTATTTGTTTCTAATTAACGCAAATATTAATTCTTGTCCCAATCAAATTGAACAAGTGAAATGAAAACTTTTTCTCACAAATCGGAACAACTCAACACTGCTCGTTTGGACCAGTTGAACCGATCGGTTCACTAGAGTGAACCGGTAGTCTCACTAACCATGAGCCGATCGGTTCACCCAGTGAACCGGTTGGTTGGTGGTCCAAATTGTGCAAAACACAGTCAATTCAGTTCTCAATCAATCTGACACTCTAATTAGTTGGCTCAACACTTGAACTTGATGATTTTGAGTCAAGTCTATTGATTGAATGTTTGATTGAGTACCTAAACACTTAAGTAATCAATCCAAACATCATTCATGGATAAAATCCTCTTCCATGTTAATCGTTTGTGTGTGACCCTATAGGTCCCATTTCACGTTGGCAGTGAATGTCCAAAAATAGCTTATGACATCACAAGCAAAGAGCGGTACCTAGTCACACATCAGTGCTACCCAAGTGAAAAGGAAAGTTGGAGAACAACTTTCAATCCTACAGTCTATGATTGCTATTTTAGTGAATGTATAAGTCCTTTGTCTCTGATATCCTGAATGAACTCAAGGCATGGAGTTGTTATCCTTTCAATGTTCATTCATGTTTCTTGAACTAGAGTAGACTTTCTGAGATATATGTGATATCAATATCATATATTGATTCACATGTGCATGCACATGCCTTTCTCAGTCTCACTTATCAAGTGGCCTAGACATCATACTCCCTTAGGAGGGAAAAATCTCATATCTATCACCCACAATCTATCTCATGCGTCAAAGCCACCCAATCATCCTCGTTATAACAACCCATGTTTCAGGACTACGTTTGATGATGTCAAAGTGTACCTAATCACATTCGATGAGTGCAACGATTTCAGGTCTAAGAATCACAATCACCATCATCACTATGAGAGATGATTCTGACTACCATGCCATGGTTCCATGTGTCACTCTCATGGTGGGTCTATCTGATACACTATTCTCTAACATGTATCTGTGTGCTTGGTTTGATATCATATATCATGACTAATGAGACACTTTCATCAACCAACACACACTCTAGTCATGATGTGTCATTGTTGTCTATCAACCTTCCACAATGACATCTGACTAGGGACATAATAAGAATGTACATACTCTTAGTACATGTATGATCTCATTGTTCAGGTCCTCAACCTGAAGACATACGTCATTGAGTATTGTCATTCTTTATACATTCATTTTGATCCATCACATATCTCATAACTGATTGAGCTAGAATAAATTGGAAGCTTGCCTTTGATATTTATCAAATCAATCATGATGTATGCCAATCCAATCATCATATGATTGGCTCTCAAGGCATACATACCAACAGTTTATAGTTCAAAACTAGGCATAAGCACGAGAGTTCTATATGGAGTTAGAATTGTCACACATCATCGGGAGGTGTGTGACGATGACAAACCTCCTTTGTACATTTGAGTAGTATGTTTGAATTCCATGGTAGTATGTAAGTTGTGATGTGGAAGTGAAATATTGTATCCAAGATCCTTTTAATATGATCTTAATCACCCTCTAAGTGATCATTTTTTACTATTTACTTTTAACTTGTTAATTAGTTTAATCATAAACCTATCTTCCTTTTGTAATCAATCTAGATTGTTGAAAGTTTAATACTTTTACATCTAGCTTTACCTTTCTCTTTGGACGACCTCGATATTACTACACACACTTGTATATTTGAGGGGTAGTGTTCAAGATTAAAAATTTAAGACTTGTGCACATGGCTAACAAGTTTTTGGCATTGTTTCCGGGGAGCATCGGTATTTTCGTTAGAGTAAGACATGTTGATTAGTAAATAAGACTAGATTGCACCCACGTTTCCATCATTCCATCATCACTTGCCATATTTTCCTTTTTTTGCTAAGTATTTCTCACCCACATGTGAATTTGTAGGGATTGTTTGCGGCGTTCAAATTGGGGTCTTTAGTCACATGCATATTTCTAAACCCAAAGATCGATCACACATTCAGTAGTCATAATCAAGCACATAGGAGTGAAAGCTCTTCAAACTTGGAGAGTTCACCTTCATCTTCACCACCATCTTCACCAAATTACCAAGAACCAATCATGGAAGATGATCATCCTCTTAAGGACTTTGTCGTTCCTACTACTATGAACATCAATGGGGCTATTAATAGCCCACAAATTGAGCTGAGCAACTTTTCAATCAACCCAATGATCACACGAATGATTCAGCAAAATCATTTTGGAGGGACTTCCATGGAGGATTCTAATGTTCATGTAGCTGAATTCTTGCAGTACTTGAACACCTTCAAGATAAAAAACATTGCTCCTGATGGTATTCACCTAATTCTATTCCCATTCTCTTTGAGGTATAGAACCAAGGATTGGATCTCATCATTGCTAAGGAATTATGTAAATAGCTCGGAAGAGTTGTTGAAAGCCTTTCTAGTCAAATATTTTTCGCCAAGCAAGACCGCTCAGTTGAGAATTCAACTCACTAATTTCTCTCAACAGGATGGAGAGACCATCTACGATACGTGGGGGAGATTCAAAGACCTCCAATTTCTTTGTCCTCACCATGGTCTCAGCAACTAGATACTTCTCCAAACTTTCTATAATGGGTTTTATTACAACAACAGGATGTCTTTAAATGTCACTTCCAATGGGGCTTTGATGAATAGTCCAATAGGGAGGCATATGCAATCATTGAAGACATGGCAATTAACCATTGCCAATGGAGTACCAAGAGAAACAACCAGTTGTCCTCATCTTTTGTTGCTTTCAAAAGTAAGTCGGCATACATGTTGATTTGATTGCAGTCAAGTTAGATGCTCTTACTCATAAGTTTGTGAGGTTGAATACTCATCCAACTCAATTGGTAAATCTTGTTTGTGATGCAAATGAAGCCTTGGGGAAGATATCTTCTTCAATCTACCCTTCTTTTATTCCTTCTTAGGAGACTATGAAGCAATGCAATGCAATAGGAACTTTGGAAATAAGCAATCCAACAATGCATACTCCAACACCTATAATCTAGGTTGGTGTGATCGTCACAATTTATCTTACCACAATTTTTTTTCTCAAAACCCTCAACAACCTCAAAGTCAACAACCATTACACGTGGGGAGCAGACCACTAATGGCAAACAATCCACCAGACTTCATCAACAATGCTAGCAGAAATTTCAATCAACAACAACAACCAAAGTTCAACTTAGAATATCTTTTAGAAGGTTTTGTTTCATCTCAAATGAAGCAAAATGAGGAGCTTCGCCAACATGGATAGCTCATGAAGGATGCCACGCAACATCTGTCTTCCAAAGTTTGATGAAATTACTACTCACACAAGGATGTTGGAGAACTAAATTGCACAACAACTCTTGCTAATCAAAAAACACCTTTCGGACCCTTGCCTATCCTACCAGAGATGAATCCAAGAGATACTTGCAAATCTGTGACATTGAGGAGTAGATCTATAATGGGAGGACCATCACCACCTTCAAAGAAGAAATCTAGTGAGCTTGTTGATACAAATGTAGAAGAGACATGGAAATCAAAAGAAGAAGTCCGTTGGAAATCCTAAACAAGGTGATTCTTCTAGCAATATTGATGCCCCTTTTCCTCACAGGTTTGTTAACACAAAGGATGACTGTGATAACTTGATTTTTAGGGTTTTTGTAACCAATAAAACATTTGAGGATATATCTTGTACAAAAGGATTGGATGTTGAACCTTGAAGTTTGGTATGGTCAAACGATGTAACTTGAACTTTGTTTGATTCGAGTTGATGCCTAATTTACTTGTATCTAAGGTTTATACATTTATTGACAAAGCTATTTGAGGAATTAAGTTTAATAAACAAATATTGGGTTTGTGGACCTCAAACTTGGTTAGAAATAATCTTGGTTATTGTAAAATTATGCCTAAAGTTTCAAAAAAATGAATGAGGTTCCTAAGTGCAAGTTTGAAAAGCTGGGATATTTGATTTAATGGGTAAGGTTTTGATCATTTTAAGAAACAAATTTGTCCCTGTATTTTGTTATCACGCAACCAACTAGATTGATGGGTTGTGTGGCCACAGTCCCGGGAAGGCTGAACTAGTCCTAAGTCACCCCTAACCTCCGGAAAGGGAGGAACAGAACCCAGATGAGGTGTCCTCTAGATCCGATGAAGGTGGGGGTAATTAAAGGAGATTTAGCTGGAACAACCACGATCTATGGAACATTCCAAACGGTCTGACCAATCAAACACCCCTCTCAGTGACTAGACAAGTGAAAACGACATCCTCTCTCTCGCAGCAACTCCACTGCCCTTTACAGAAGAGGGGTCGAGCATTGAGGTAGAGTCTGCGGAATGATAGACTTTAGTTCTGGGATCCCAACTTGTTGGACAAACTGGACCTCTAGCAGGTTGGAGACCAAAATGGAGAGCAATCTCCAGGAACACCACCCCAGTCCCACCACAGAATCAACATTGTGATCGGGCCGATGAGGTGCTGATCTTCTCGGTGGCGTAGGGGAGCTCGACATGCATCAACCAGGGGGAGCCGCCGGAGCTGGTCTGGAGCATTAGCGGCTCAAGTATAGACCTGACTGAAGATCACAATGCCTATCGCTCCTCCACGACACTTATGGGACTACTGGAGGTGTTTTCCCCCTTCTGCCTTCCTTCAACGGCGTCGGGGGCGATCTGGTGTTCCAGCCACCCCTTTGCCTTGGGGGAACGCTGTGGAGTAGCTGCTGTGTCTTCCGAATTTGGAAGCGCTCCCAAGCTTGCTCTTTTGGCACTGCCTGCACAGCCGCCGCTTGCTGGGCTTCCCCTCCGACTCTGTTCAAAGCCAGCGCAAAGGAGCAAGGAGCAGTCCCTGATGGTGTCTTGTCGGTGGACGTCGAAGATGAAGGGCTCTCAGAGCAGCTGCTGACGATCCTAGATACCGCAATCCATGAGCATATGCTATCTTCCCGCAACGCCTTGAAGCCCCTAACGATGTTAGACACAGAGGAGGGCGAAGCCCCTAATTTAATTCCCCTTCCTCCACCTGTTCGCCACTTTGCCGGTGACCCTTGGCGAATGCGAGCTGTGAATCTCGCAGGAGATACAGAGGCAGCCGGCAACTTTCTCTCTACCTCTGCAGTCTGCAAATCGTTAGAAGCCTCGGGGCACCATGAGGAGTCAGGGATCATCCAATCCTTCCTCGCTGGTCCTTGAGATCACGGCGGCGTTGCTAGTTTGTAGAGGGAGATCGCGACGCAAGTGAGAACCCCGAGCAGAACGCTCGATGCGAATATCGCGAGGTAAGAGGGTGTGGTATCGTACGTAGCAGCAGCGGATTTGCTGTTCCTCCTCCTCCACGGAGCACGCTGCTCCGTATGTCCTACAATGCCGCGTGGCTAGCGATTGTAATCTGGGTATGCAGATTAGACGAGGTGTAGCCTACTCCCATTTAAACTTGGAGCAGCAAATCCGTTCTCGGTATCGTACAGGATTGGGACCCACCCACGGCTGAACTGTGCTAAGGCGTCACTCCCCACCCTGCTGGTGACGTGGTGAGCTTCCAGGCTATGCCTAAGCTGATATCAACGGCCAAGAAAATTCGGAAAAGGTATTACCTCAAATTATATGCAGATATTATAAAATTCATTAAAAATGGCTATCTTGGCCTATATATCTCCTAAAAATATCCCTAGATTCATAAAAATACCCCCTTTGTTATTAGATCCCTATATCATGCTTTTGAACAACATTATATGGTTGTTTCTAATATAGATGATAATACTCCATTTTAGGGTTAGTTAACCTTGAATAATTAGTAAATGATGGAGATAAATATGAGAAAAATAACAGTGAACCCTAATATCACTTGAAAACATAATATGGACTCTGATCTTAATATTATTGATCAATTGTAGGCCTTTTCACATGATTGCCTAATTACATGTTTAAACCTCATATTAATTCCACAAAATATTACAAACATCAGGAAATTATGAAACTTGAACCAGACCCTTGTTTTGATCTCTTGATCAGTAAAAAAATACCATATATACGTTTTTGATCATTGGAACCTAGGTTTGACCAAAAACCTAATTGGACCAAAAATACCTTTAATAATGGTGAACCTTGTTTTAATGATGATTATTTGTTATTAATCAGGTGATGATTGGATATCTATATGATCACAAATTATTAAGAATCTCTAAAATTAGATACATGGGTTTTATTTAAGTATATCATATGATTTTCTTGCTTGCAATCATGATATGTATGTATGCTCTCTTCTATTTGCAAATATTGGATGTAGTATTTCTATGTAGTACTCGTCGTTTTGTCACTTGAAAATATAAATTATGAGTAGATGTTTTGTAATTATTTAAGGCGTTCATTATCTCCCTTATGAGGAAATATTTTTATTGTTGACTAGTACACCTCCCTAGAGCACAAGGTGTACGGGGAGTTTCTCAGAGTACTGGGTACATGAGATAGGGCCCAACATGTACGTTTTGGTACTAGTTCACTTTGATAATGTAATTCATCTAGAAAAAATGAATAAAATTTGTGTATTTTTCTTAATCAAGAATTTTTTTCTAAGATTTTCTTTCTTTCTTTCTATAAATCTTTTCAAATTATGAAAACGATAAATATATGTATATTTCTACCCATGTACTCGACACCCTGTGTACTAATTCATTGTTTCACGTATGTTTTAGGTTCAGAGCTAACATGGGACAAAAGGACAAGATGTGAGCAGGTTGTACATGTTGTACCTATTGTGTAGATCCTAGTTATCATACATGTTCACAGATTGTAGAATTTCCATTCAATATGTAATTGTAAATCGTGTTGTAATAACTCAATTTGTAATATACACATGTTGATTGTTGAGAATGTTCTTGGTGTACACTTTTATAGCCGAACATTCATATATGTGTATGTTGCTTCCGCATCCCTCTCTGATATAATTGCTAACATTTCCAGATTTGTCCTTTCGGGCCTTCTAAGTCTCGAGTGAATATTAATTTGGGGACGTTACAGTTGGTATGAGAGCATGAACAATAGATACACCTAACAATTACTCACCATGAAACTTGAAACACAAACTAATTATCAACTTCACTTAAAACCCTAGAAACCTAGGTTGTTCTATATGTAGGTTTGACTTAGCCTCTAAGTTAGAACCTAGTTGTTTAAGAACTAGGTTTAGACAAGTGTGTGAAACCCTTTCCATATAGAGCTCATATGTAATGCGTAACTACACTAGTCTACACTTTGTTTTCACCATTTCATTAGGTGACATGACACTTGACTATCTACTGTGTGTGGGACACTTGGTTTTGCTGATTTGCTTTTGTTTCCAATCATCTTGAGACTCGAGTTCTATATGACAGATGCTTTCTCAAAGAAAAACATATAATATTTTATTATATATATGTAAATATGAAAATGTGTCCCTCGTACAGAAGAGTAGGAGGTGTTCTTGCAACCTAAGTGAAAGGAGTGACATCAGTCTAGAAGATAGAGTAGATCTAGATTAGATGTCTAGAGCCTAGTTGGATATGTGACAGTTAGAGTAGATGATTGATTTATATATGAAATAAGAATGTATAATCCTATCCAAGTTCAATCTCTGATGGTATAAGTTCCCTTATAAAGATTTAAGTTGTGTATGAGCTGAATCCAATTTTGAAGATTCAAAGCTAAGTCTTGATGATAAAAATACATTCCCTTTTCTTAATTAAGATGAGCTAAGCTAAGATAAAGTTGAATATGCATGACCATCATGATCTATTATGAAGAAGGATCTCCAGTGTTAGGACAAGATACATGGTGAACTCAAAAGAGAGTGAGACCCACAAGGAGTGGGTCATATGACCTACCCTACAATATATGAAAAATATGAGATATATGTTAAGTGATGTGTCTTAAGATGGGTTACTCCTGAGTAGATGAGTTGAGTCCTTTTGCATGATTCAATGCTATATGCAAGAGTTGGGTAAAAAAATGACAGGTAGGTGTCTCATAATGAGAAAGTCATTTTTTTTATTGAGTTATGTCCTAGCTTGAGTGAGTTGAGTTATGAAGCCCATCATTAGATACAAGTGAGGTGATATATGAAACATTGGTTCTGAGGGTAAAATGTCATGTGCATAAGATACTCACATATGTTGTTCCTTCTTCTTCTCTTTCTTCACATATATGAGGATAGAAACCTCACTACAACTATACCGATGATTTATGCATGAAAAGTCATTAAAATAAGCTTGACCTATTATGTATTCCTCATACAATACATGAAATATATAAGTTTATAATCATGATAAGATTGACTTAGTATATTCTCTTTCCCTTCATACCATACATGCAAGATGTAAGTTTGAGATAATGAAGTCAAGATAAAGATATCTATGGATCATAAACTTCATGTTCACAAAACTTAGTGCTTAACCTCAATCTTTCTAAATATAAGCATCTAGTTTGATGACAATTCACACAATGGGATGAAATTCTAACATTCAAGTATGTAAAGGAACCCCTTCTCTAAGGTTGAAATCCTAGTATGATGTTGAACACAAACCATGTTAAAGATGTTAAGTCTGATAATTCCAAAAAAAATGACATGAAACCTTGACATCACCATATGGTTACTAGGGTGAAAGATGAAACTTTAATGGTACCTTCTTAACTTCATATGTATGAATAAAACCCTTATCCTTAAGGGACTATGAGGATGTAAATCCTAAGATAGAATAATTTCATGTCATGACTAAGACATTAAGTGATGCTTAAATCCTTTAAAAAAGATGATGCTTCATCTTCATGAGGCAAGGTGCGTACACCCAAGAATCTCTAGATCTTATGATGACAACCTAGAATACATTAAGAATTATGTTAACATTGGCACTAAAATTAGTGGCGTAGGGGCCTTAGAAACTCTTTGACATCACCTTGATTATTAGATAAGTTGAATTTTGAGGATGAAATCCCAATCAGGTGGGGTGAAAGTGATAACCTGATTTTTAGGATTTTTACAACCAATACAATAATTGAAGATATATCCAGTACAAAATGATTGGATGATGAACCTTGTGTTGGATCCTAGATGGGTGACTTAGGTGCTCTAGAGGGGGGGTGAATAGAGCAAGGACTTACCCACTTTGCAAGAGTCTTCGGCCTTCTCCAAGGACTTACCCACTCTTGCACAAGTCTTCGGCCTTGCAGGAATTACCCACTCTTCTTGGATCTTCCGCCTTTGACTTCACCTTCACTCGGAGAAGCTTTCCACCAAGGACTTACCCACTTGAGCTTGAGTCTTCTGCCTTCTCCAAGGGCTTACCCACTCTAGCTCCAAGTCTTCAGCCTTGATCTTCACCAAGGGACTCCTTCCCTTGTTCTTCTTCACCTCTCTTGGACAAGAGAGAGAACCTTCATCTTCATGATTGGAAATGAGAGATGGGGAGGTGGTGGAAGTGAGAGCTTCACAAGATATACAAATAGGACTAGCTCTCTTACAGATCTCCTACTCACTCTAATGGATGTAGCAAGTGATTAAGCTTAGAGAGAGAGAGGAGGCTGTAGGAAGCACTCAACTATAGAATAGGAACCTCACAAGGAGTTTGCAATGAATGCTCAACCTTGGAATGAAGCCCAAGGGGTCCTATTTATAGCTGGGGATGCCTCTTAGCCTTTGGGAACACTTGTGAACGAAAACTAGCCGTTTTGTGGCTTGCAACGGATCTATTTTCACTTGTTGCAACTCTACAACGGCTAGAATTTCTTTTTCTGCATTTCAGTACAGTCCGATCGGCCGAGTTTCAATAAAGGCAACTCGGCCGAACCACTAAACGACAAGTCTGAAAGATAGACTGTCGGCCGAGTTTCCTTGGAGAAACTCGGCCGATCGGTCGACTTTCAACTTGGACCGATCAGTGGATCGGCCGAGTTTCCCACCATAGAAACTCGACCGAACAGGGATCGGCTGAGTTGGTAACTCGGCCGATTGCCCAGAAAATTCCAGAATATATGGATCGGTCGAGTTTGGAATTCGGCCGACAAAATCCCTGTTATGGGTATTTTGGAATTTTCGTAAAACTGTACAAATGATGCATTTTTGTGTCCCAATAATTTTTCTAAGCTTAATTACAAGTCATACAATCATTACAAGTGATTACAAAGCAATTCTAAGGTCATTTACATAGAGATCCCAAATTGCACACTTGTAGCTATTTTGACTTGTCTTTTCTTCAATTTGATATGCGCAAGTTAGGGCATTTGGAGTGTGTCTAAACCTAATCTGAAATCACTCAATGTAGAAGCATTAGACACCAATATGTGGAATGGTTAGTCATCATCAAAACAAGGGTTTAGTCAATTTAGACGTGAGTCAACATTGACCTAATTGACCTTGAGTCAACATTCTCCCCCTTTTTGAAGATGACAAACCATTCCATAAATGTATTGAAAGCTTGTACGTAAAATCATACCTTCGGAGAAACCTAGGGGTTTCAATAGGATTGAGCTCATATGCTCCCCCTCAATTGATGCGCATGGAGTTCTCATACTCCCCCTCAATTGATGCTATTTCTCCTGCATGGTTAGCTTTCATAACATTTATAGAAACTATGTCTTCTACTCATATATGTTCTACACATATATGTCTTCTCCCATTTACCTTCTCCCCTTTACATGGACACGCTTCTTTGCTTCATGTAAGACATGCCTTCTCCCTGTTGTCAAAAGAAGACATATCTTTCTCCCCCTTTGTCATTTCAAAAAGGTGGGGGTATGAAGAAACTAAGAAACACCACTTGTTAAGAGAAAGAAGATAACAAAAGTTATATAAGGAGAGTAGAAGAGCACAGATAGGGGCTTGTCCAAGCATAGAAGGAAAAGCAAGTTAAAGCATATACTTGAACAACCCAAAAAATGCAAGATAAAGTGCTGCAGAAAAACAATAGATCACAATTTTGACCCTCAAGATGATGGAATTTTACCAAAAACCATCGGAGCTCATGGCGAGGCAATGAGTCTTGCTCAGAAGGGTGTTTCTGCATAAAAAGCACTATACATGCAGCAAAAACTGAAATTGGAGCAAAACCTGCATAAAATCCAAAAATACTCCAATTTCTACATACAATGTAGCTCTATGTGCCATGCATCACAATGTTATGCAAGCAACTCAAGATAGTAGATATGCAATTCAAGGAACAGGCTTGAGCATATATGAGACAAGATATAAGCATAGCATATAGATGAGCAAATATTCCAATTATAAACAAGGATAGAACTACATGTATATGAACTACTAGTAGATGATATCACAAGTTAAGACTACTAGTAGGATCTAGATCATAGCAAGAGATACACAAGATAAAGCAAGCTATGAGTAGATATAGAGATATATCCAAACCAAGAGATATGCAATTTTAGACGCATGAAAGGATAT
Source organism: Alisma plantago-aquatica (assembly GCA_963693085.1). Lineage (NCBI taxonomy): Eukaryota > Viridiplantae > Streptophyta > Magnoliopsida > Alismatales > Alismataceae > Alisma > Alisma plantago-aquatica. The sequence goes on along the minus strand of OY856412.1, from coordinate 443,571,186 downwards.
AACTCACTAGATATGCATCCTTACCATAAGATGATTACCCCTATGAACCTCAAGGTTGTATCAAAACAAGATATACACCTAGATAGATGTAGCAAGTTAGAGCACAACGGAAGCGATTTTAGACACAACTAAGAGATCCAAAGAGATCATCATCAAAACCTGCAAAACAACTCAAAGCAAGTAATTGCAACATATAGATATACCAATTTAGAGCAATTAGAGAGATAGAGTTGTAAGCAAGATAGGCAATTTAGAACATAGCAATATGCATATATAAAGGTACCAAATGGAGTGCCAAAGAATAAGGCTATTGGTTGAGAAAATCTAGTTGAGAGGGAAATTCTCATTCAATAAGCCAACTGTATACTCTGTGAACAGTGTTTTCGGTCGAGTTCTGTGTATTGGAAACTCGGCCGATCGCAGCTGTTGGCAACACCCATTGGTGCCCATCGGTCGAGTTTTAGACAGGACAAAACTCGGCCGACAAAACTACTGTAGAAAAAGCACATATTTTTCATAAAACATATCTAGAGGCATGCTAAATATACAAACCATATCCAAACATGTCTAAGCAAGTTAGTAGTGCACTATAGAAGCATTAGAAATAGTTTTTGAGCAAGAGTGTGAAGAGAATCACAAAATGTCACTTTTGACTCAAAAACCATATGTATAGTGCACACTAACTTGACAAAAACAAGTTAGAAATGGTTATAAGCAATAAAACCTTTACCTTTGTGCTTACCAATGCTTTTTCACTTGTTGTCACCCTCTACACATCTCACCTTTCTTCTTTCATGTGGATTGAGAAGTCAATTTTCAATTCAATAGCTCAAGTCAATCCATTTGCAAGTACCTACAAGAAGAAAGATGAAATGGTCCCCAATCATGTTTTTGGGTCCGGAGGGGTTAGCTTAGCAACCCAAGTCCTATTGCTCTTGGGTGCTTTCCTAAAAGGACAACAAGTAGAATAATGACCAATTTCATTGCAATAGTTGCATGTGCCCATAGTCTTGGAACTAGAGGATTCTCCATGGAATATTGGAGGTCCTTTATTTTTATTGTTCCCTTGACTACTATCATATCCTAAACCATGTCTACCAATTTGTTTAGTAGAATTGAGTAGGATGTCATTAAGACTCTTCTTACCAACTAAGAATCTTTGCAAAGATGATCTCAAACTATCATTATCATGCATAAGAGAGGCAATAGTAGAAGACAAATTATTGATATTATCTCTAGCATGCAAAAGATCATTTTCTAAGCAAAGAGCTTTAGTTAAATAAGAATCTCTATCAATATGAAGAGCCGCAACATCATTCTCTTTATTAGTATAACTAGAACAAGATTCATTCCCATTGATTTTAGCAAGCAAGGAGGCATTTTCTATTTCTAATTCATGCAAAACAAAATCTTTGTCCTTGTTTTCAGATTTAAGAACATCAATGTCATGCATGAGAGAATCAATAATTAAAGTATGCTTTTCATTAGAATTAGGCATGAGAGGTTGAGCTTCTAGAAATTTAATCTTATCAAGTAAACTAGCATTTTCAAGTTTAAGAGAGTCTACTTGGCTAAGACAATCATTTTTATCAATAAGCAAGCAAGAATTTGCATATTCAAGATCATCTAGTTCTATATGCAAATTATCAACAATTTTAGCAAGCTTTTTCTTTTTCTTTTTAGAAGACTTAAGAGATGCACAAATATCATGAATGAGATCAATCAAGGATTCTTTATCTAAAGAGTCTAGATTTACCTCATTTGAGTCTTCACTTGTTGATGCTACAAGAGCAAAATGACATTCTCCTTCATCACTTGAGCTTGATCTTGATCCTTCACTTGAATCTTCACTTGAGCTTGAGTTGGAGGAGCCACTTGAGCTTGATTGCCATTTCTTCTTGTGAAGATGGGTCTTTTTTCCTTGTGGGCAATCTTCCTTGTAGTGACCCTTCTTTCCACATGTGAAGCACCGGATGGAGGAGGATTTGCCTTTGTAGAGTCGACCTTTGGAGTACATGGCATCTTCTTTAGCTTGAGAGGATGGAGAGACTTGTTCCATGATAGCTTCAATTTTAGCCTTCATTTCAGCCTTCTTCATTCTCTTTAGCTCTTTCTTCTCTTGTCTTTCAACTTCCTCCCTCTTGTCAAGTGTAGCTTCATGTGCTTGTAGATTTCCAATGAGCTCTTCAATGGGGATGTCTTTAAGTGACCTTGCTTCTTCAATGGAAGTTACCTTGGATTCCCATCTCTTGGGGAGAGTTCTAAGGATCTTTGAGTTGATCTCTCCACTAGACATAGGATGTCCTAGAATAGCAAGACCATTCAAGATGGTGTTGAGCCTTGAGTACATGTTGGCTATGCTCTCCTCCTTTCCCATCTTGAAGTTCTCAAGCAACCCTTTGAGCATGTAGACTTTGCTTTCCTTCACTTGATCTGTCCCTTCATAAGTGATGCAAAGCTTTCTCCATACCTCATAGGCCGTCTCACAAGAGGAAATCCGGTTGAACTCGGTGGGGGTCATGGAGGCATATAGGATGTGCATGGCTCTAGCATTCAAGGTTGCTTTCATCAAGGTGGCTTCATCCCATTCTTCAATGTTTGTCTTTGGTAGAATGTATGGGCTGTTCACCATTTGCCACATCTCGAGACTTGATCCTTGGATGAAGAATTGAAGTCTTCTTCTCCAATAGAGGAAGTTGCTCCCATTGAAGATTGGAAGGCTGGTAGAGAGTCTCCCTCCTAGGTAGTCACCCATCTTCTCCTACTTGTAGAAGTATGCTTGGAGAAGACCCGCTCTGATACCACTTGTTGGATCCTAGATGGGTGACTTAGGTGCTCTAGAGGGGGGGTGAATAGAGAAAGGACTTACCCACTTTGCAAGAGTCTTCGGCCTTCTCCAAGGACTTACCCACTCTTGCACAAGTCTTCGGCCTTGCAGGAATTACCCACTCTTCTTGGATCTTCCGCCTTTGACTTCACCTTCACTCGGAGAAGCTTTCCACCAAGGACTTACCCACTTGAGCTTGAGTCTTCTGCCTTCTCCAAGGGCTTACCCACTCTAGCTCCAAGTCTTCAGCCTTGATCTTCACCAAGGGACTCCTTCCCTTGTTCTTCTTCACCTCTCTTGGACAAGAGAGAGAACCTTCATCTTCATGATTGGAAATGAGAGATGGGGAGGTGGTGGAAGTGAGAGCTTCACAAGATATACAAATAGGACTAGCTCTCTTACAGATCTCCTACTCACTCTAATGGATGTAGCAAGTGATTAAGCTTAGAGAGAGAGAGGAGGCTGTAGGAAGCACTCAACTATAGAATAGGAACCTCACAAGGAGTTTGCAATGAATGCTCAACCTTGGAATGAAGCCCAAGGGGTCCTATTTATAGCTGGGGATGCCTCTTAGCCTTTGGGAACACTTGTGAACGAAAACTAGCCGTTTTGTGGCTTGCAACGGATCTATTTTCACTTGTTGCAACTCTACAACGGCTAGAATTTCTTTTTCTGCATTTCAGTACAGTCCAATCGGCCGAGTTTCAATAAAGGCAACTCGGCCGAACCACTAAACGACAAGTCTGAAAGATAGACTGTCGGCCGAGTTTCCTTGGAGAAACTCGGCCGATCGGTCGACTTTCAACTTGGACCGATCAGTGGATCGGCCGAGTTTCCCACCATAGAAACTCGACTGAACAGGGATCGGCTGAGTTGGTAACTCGGCCGATTGCCCAGAAAATTCCAGAATATATGGATCGGCCGAGTTTGGAATTCGGCCGACAAAATCCCTGTTATGGGTATTTTGGAATTTTCGTAAAACTGTACAAATGATGCATTTTTGTGTCCCAATAATTTTTCTAAGCTTAATTACAAGTCATACAATCATTACAAGTGATTACAAAGCAATTCTAAGGTCATTTACATAGAGATCCCAAATTGCACACTTGTAGCTATTTTGACTTGTCTTTTCTTCAATTTGATATGCGCAAGTTAGGGCATTTGGAGTGTGTCTAAACCTAATCTGAAATCACTCAATGTAGAAGCATTAGACACCAATATGTGGAATGGTTAGTCATCATCAAAACAAGGGTTTAGTCAATTTAGACGTGAGTCAACATTGACCTAATTGACCTTGAGTCAACACCTTGAAGTTTGGTGTGGTCAAACGATGTAATTTGAACTTTGTTTGATCCAAGTCGATGGCTAATTTACTTGTATCTATGGTTTATACATTTATTGACAAAGTTATTTGAGGAATCAAGTTTAATAAACAAATATTGGGTTTGTGGACCTCAAACTTGGTTAGAAATACTCTTGGTTATTGTAACCTTATGTCTAAAGTTAAAAAAAAGAAAGAACGAGGTTCCTACGTGCAAGTTTGAAAAGCTGGGACATTTAATTAAATGAGTAAGATTTTGATCATTTCAAGAAAAAAAGTTGTCCCTGTATTTTTTTTTAATCATGCGTCCAATTCGATTGGTGGGTTGCATGGCCCCGGTCCCGGGAAGGTTGAACAAGTCCTAAGCCACCCCTAACCTTCAGAAAGTGAGGAATGAAACCCATATGAGGTGTCCTCTAGATCCGATGAAGGTGGGGGTAATTAAAGGAGATTTAACTCGAACAACCACGATCTATGAAACATTCCGAACGACTAGTCAAACACCCCTCTCAGTGACGAGAGCGTTTTTGCAGCTCCCTTTTTAAAGAGGAGTAGGCTACTCCTCATTGGATCCACGTACATCTCTGTAAGCAATTACAAATAAAGTGATAGGTAACTCATTACGGTAGTTGTTAGTTAAGTAACTGCCGTTGCTATTAGCTAGTTACTGTAGCAGCTCATTACTGTAGCTAGGTTATTGTGGTAATCACTTATTTAGCATGGGTTAAGCCCAATGTAGTGCAGCTAGTACATGTGAGAATGTAGTGTTGTTTCTAGTGCAAATGGCGAAGAAGTTTTATCCCATATTGCTCACACCTAGAACTTTTGTGGTCCTCATATGTAGGATCACATGGGGCACTAGTGTCCAAAGGAGTCCTAGGAAGGAGGTATGCTCACCTCCTTGGTGGGTGGGGTTACCACATCACAATGCACGCACGCGCGCGCGCCACGCCACACCTCGCCTCGCCTGGCCTGGCTGGGCCGGGCTCGGGCTGGATTGTGGATTGTGGAGAATGTCTTCCGTCTTCCGTCTTCTTTTTGCACTAGGATACAACTACGTAATTAAATACTCGTGTAATTAATTGTTGCTTTCTTATTCGGATTTCTTAAATCCTAATTAGAAAGTATTTCTCTTTTACAGATTATTCCGTATTGTGTACGAGAGCAACCGAGTGTTGCGTCTAACTGGGAATAGGATTAGGGATGTGCATGACTATATATATGACTCCGGTCATTAGGGTTAGACACACCGAAAACAGTTTTTCTGCCGCCGTGTGTTTTTTGAGCCCTAATCCCGAGAGCGAGAGTTGTCATCCCCGGAGTTGCTTTGCGGAGTTGTCCTCCTGTGCAAAGCGAGACTCATCCTTCCCTTCAGACGCAGCTGTCAGGCGGTGGTACCTGCGGTGGCTGTGCTGCACTGGTAGCAGTGCGACGTGCGCGAGCAAGACGTGCAACTTCCAGGTTCGTGCCAGATCGAGACTGGGAGAACGGTGCCTATCCGCGAGGATTGCCGGGCACTGGTTTCTTCAAGTAACACGTTCGTTTCTCAACGAACGATCTGGTTTGCGAATCTAACTCTTATTTTTTTGTTCTCCTGCATTGCTTGTTCTTCGAATCTTATTTTGGATCTGCCTGCACTGTTAATTAAATTACACATGTCGCTGTTGCATGAACGACAATAACCTATTTTAACAACATAAAGAGTCACGATTTAATACACCATACTCATGTCCTTGGATGCAGCAAGGAGCAGCCTGCTCCTTCTAGAAAGAGGTACAGCAAATCCAAAGGCTCAGTAACTGGACGAGTGAAAACGACATCCTCTCTCTCGCAGCAACTCTACTAATGGTAGACTTTATAGCAGAGGGGTCGAGCATTGAGGTAGAGTCTGCGGAATGGTAGACTTCAGTTCTGCGATCCTTTCCCAATGCCCACAATGCTGATTATCGTCCCAACTTGTTGGACAAACTGGACCTCTAGCAGGTCGAGATCCAGATGGAGAGCAATCTCCAGGCACACCACCCCAGTCCCATGATGGAATATGATCAGGCCGATGAGGTGCTGATCTTCTCGGTGGCGTAGGGGAGCACGATAGGCATCAACCAGGGGGAGCTGCCGGAGCTGGTCTGGAGTATTATCGGCTCAAGTATAGATCTGACTGAAGATCACAATGCCTGTCGCTCCTCCACGACACTTATGGGACTACCGGAGGTGTTTGTTGTTAAAATTGGTTATCGTCGTTCATGCAACAGCGACAGGTGCAATATAATTAACAGTGCAGGCAGATCCAAAATAAGATTCGAAGAACAAGCAATGCAGGAGAACAAAAATTAAGAGTTAAATTCGCAAACCAGATCGTTCGTTGAGAAACGAACGTGTTACTTAAAGAAACCAGTGCCCGACAATCCTCGCGGATAGGCACCGTTCTTCCAGTCTCGCTCCGGCACGAACCTGGAAGTTGCACGTCTTGCTCGCGCACGTCGCACTGCTACCAGTGCAGCACAGCCACCGCAGGTACCACCGCCTGACAGCTGCGTCTGAAGGGAAGGATGAGTCACGCTTCGCACAGGAGACTCCGCAAAGAAACTCCGGGGACGACGACTCTCACACTCGGGATTAGGACTCACAAAACACACGGCGGCAGAAGACTGTTTTCGGTGTGTTTAACCCTAATGACCAGAGTCATATATATAGTCACGCGCGTCCCTAATCCTATTCCCAGTTAGACGCAACACTCTCTTGCTCTCGTACACAATACGGAATAATCCGTAAAAGAGAAACACTTTCTAATTAAGATTTAAGAAATCCGAATAAGAAAATAACAATTAATTATACGAGTAATTAATTACTTAGTCGTATTCTAGTGCAAAAAGAAGACGGAAGATATTCTCCACAATCCACAAGCCCGAGCCCGGCCCTGCCCGGCCAGGCGAGGCGAGGCGTGGCGTGGCGCGCGTGCTTGCGTTGTGATGTGGTAACCCCACCCACCAAGGAGGTGAGCATACCTCCTTCTAGGACTCCTTTGGACACTAGTGCCCCATGTGATCCTACATATGAGGACCACAAAAGTTATAGGTGTGAGCAATATGAGATAAAACTTCTTTGCCACTTGCACTAGAAACAACACAACATTCTCACATGTACTTGCTGCACTACATTGGGCTTAACCCATGCTAAATAAGTGATTACTACATTAAATACACTATACTAACCAGTGCATTTAATGTAGTAATCACTTATTTAGCATGGGTTAAGCCCAATGTAGTGCAGCAAGTACATGTGAGAATGTTGTGTTGTTTCTAGTACAAGTGGCAAAGAAGTTTTATCTCATATTGCTCACACTATAACTTTTGTGGTCCTCATATGTAGGATCACATGGGGTACTAGTGTCCAAAGGAGTCCTAGAAGGAGGTATGTTATACCTCCTTGGTGGGTGGGGTTACCACATCACAACGCAAGCACGCGCGCCACGCCACGCCTCGCCTGGCCGGGCAGGGCCGAGCTCGGGCTTGTGGATTGTGGAGAATATCTTCCGTCTTCTTTTTGCTTTGCACAAGAATACGACTAAGTAATGAATTAAGCAGCTACAGTGTGTTTTCCCCCTTCTTCGTTCCTACAGCGACATCGGGGGCGATCCGGTGTTCCAGCCACCCCTTTGCCTTGGAGGAACGCTGTGGAGTAGCTGCTGTGTCTTCCGAATTTGGAAACGCTCCCAAGCTTGCTCTTTTGGCACTGCCTGCACAGGTGCCACTCGCTGGGCTTCCCCTCCGACTCTGTTCAAAGCCAGCGCAAAGGAGCTTCTGTAACACATGTTGACGAGGAGCACTCCCTCATGGCGTCTTGCTGGTGGACGTCGAAGATGAAGGGCTCTCAGAGCAGCTGCTGACGAGCCTAGATACCGCAGTCCATGGGCATATGCTATCTTCCCGCGACACCTTGAAGCCCCTGACAATGTTAGACAGAGAGGAGGGCCAGAGGAGAGCGAAGCCTCCAATTTAATTCCCCTTCCTCTACCTGTTCGCCACTTTGCCGGTGACCCTTGGCGATTGCGAGTGGTGAATCTCGCAGGAGATACAGAGGCAGCTGACAACCTTCTCTCTACCTCTGCAAATTTGTTGGAAGCCTCAGGGCAACGTGAGGAGTCAGGGATCATCCAATCGTTCCTCGCTGGTCCTTAGATCACGACGGCGTTGCTAGTTTGCAGAGGGAGATCGCGGCGCAAGTGATGAGAACTCGGAGCCGAACGCCCGATGCGAAGATCGTGAGGTGAGAGAGAGAGAGAGAGAGAGAGAGGGGGGTATCGTACAAGATTGGGTCCCACCCACAGCTGAACTGAGCTAAGGCGTCACTCCCCACCCTGCTGGCGACGTGGTGAGCATCCAGGCTATGCCTAAGCAGATATCAGCGGCCAAGAAAATTCAGAAAAGGTAATTACCTCAAATTATATGTAGATCTTATAAAATTCATTAAAAATGGTTATCTTGGCTTATAAATCCCCCAAAAAATCCTAGACTCGGAAAAATGACCCTTTGTTACTAGATCCCTAAATCATGCTTTTGAATAACATTATATGGTTGTTTCTAATATAGATGATAATACTCCATTTTAGGATTAGTTAACCTCGAATGATTAGTAAATGATGGAGATAAAATCTGAGAAAAATACCAGTGAACCCTAATTTCACTTTAAAACATAATGTGGACTCTACTCTTAATATTATTTATCAATTGTAGCCCTTTTCTAATTATTTCCTAATTACATGTTTAGACCTCATATTAATTCCAAAAAATATTACAAACATCAGAACATTATGAAACTTGAACCAGACCCTTGTTATGATCTCCTGATTATTAAAAAATATCAAATATATGTTTTAGATCAGTGGAACCTAGGCTTGACTAAAACCATAATTGGACCTAAAATACCTTTAATAATGGTGAACCTTGTTTTAATGATGATTAATCGCTATTAATCAGGTGATGACCGGATATCTAGATGATAAAAAATTATTAAGAATATCTGAACTCAGGTACGTGGGTTTTATTGAAGTATATGACTATGGTTTTCTTGCTTGCAATCGTGATATTTATGTCTGAACTCTTCTATTTGCAAATATTAGATGTAGTATTGCTATGTAGTACTCGTTGTTTTGTCACTTGAAAATATAAATTCTAAGTATATTTTTTATATTTATTTAAGTTGTTCATTATCCCCCTTATGAGGGAATGTACTAATGTTGACTAGTACACCTCCCTAGAGTACACGGTGTACAGGGAGTTTCCTAGAGTACTTGGTACATGGGATAAGTCCCAACATGTACGTTTTGGTACTAGTACACCTTGATAATGCTATTCATCTAGATAAATGAATAAAATTGGCGTATTTCTCTTAATCAATAAATGTTCTCTATGATTTTCTTTATTCTTTCTACAAATATTTTCAAATTATGAAAATAATAAATATATGTATCTTTCTACCCATGTACTCGATACCTTGTGTGTTGATTCATTGGTTGACTTATGTTTTATGTTCAGAGCTAGCATGGGACAAAAGGACAAGATGTGAGCAAGTTGTATAGGCTGTACCTATTGTGTAGATCATGATCAACATACATGTTCATAAACTTGTAAATCTTATTTCAATATGTAATTGAAATTCATGGTGTAATAAGTCATTTTGTAATAATTTACATGTTGAATGTTGAGATTGTTTATGATGTATGCATTATAGTTGAATGTACATGTATGTCTATTTTGCTTCCGCATCGCTCTCTGAAACAATTAGCTAACATTTTCGGATTTGTCCTCTCGGGCCTTCTAAGTCTCGAGATGGCAGAATCCAGGGACGTTACAATGACATTAAATTTAACAAGTTTATGGACATCTTGAACAAGCTTTATGTCAATGTTAGTTGAAGTTATTGCTAAAATGCCTTCTTATGCAAAGTTTTTGAAATATATTCTCACAAAAAAAAGGAGGCCTAACCAAGTTGACATGAAAATACTTTCTGAAAGAATTAGGGGCCAAATAAACTTGATGATCTCAGTGCATTCACTCTCTCCCTTGCCAAATTGGAGATTTGACTTCTGACAAAGGACTAGTAGATCTTAGTGCTAGTATTAATCTGATTCCTGTCTATTTATGGTAAAAACTAGATTTGGGAGACTTGAAACCCACCTCAATGGCAATACAGTTAGCCGATTTGTTTATCAAATATCCAAGAGTGACTATTGAAGATATACTCGTGCAAATAGGAAAGTTTAACATTCCCTGTTATTTGTAGTCCTATATATGCATGAAGATCCAAAAAATCCCATTCTATTTGGGAGACCATATCTTAAGACTGATGGTTGTATTGTAGATGTGAGGGAGGGAAAGCTGATTGTCAGAGTAGGGAATGAAGCCCTATTATTTTTTATTTATGATGCTATGAAAAAGCCAAAGTACAAAGGAATATCTTTACTTGATTGATAACATTAATACTTTGCTAGAGGATGACAGGAATTCTCTTAACCAAATTCTTGGTGATTTTGAAGATGAAGATGATGTATCAAACATAAAGCTCATTCCTAGTGAAGAAAACTCTAAAGCAACATCAAGCTCATGTTCCAAAGAAGCATCATAGGAGGAGGTAAGTGACACCATACACTTGAGAAAAAAGTAGATATTAAACCCCTTCCATTGGGGTTGAGGTATGCATTCTTAGACCCAAATTTCACTTCTCCTACCATAATAAATCTGAACTAACCCAAAAACAAGAAGAAAAGATGTTGAAAGAACTTAGGCTTTATAAAGAAGTTATAGGATATTCCATTGATGATTTGAAAGGAATTGATCCTTTTATTTGCATGCATCAGATAGCTTTAGAAGATGATGCCAAACCATGCATAGAACCACCAAGAAGATTAAATGAAAACATGATGGAAGTGGTAAAGAAAGAAATCTTTAAGTTAAAAGACATTGGAATAATTTATCCTATCGATGATAGTCCGTGGGTAAATTCCATACACATTGTACCTAAAAAGGGGAACCACAATAATGAAAGGGGATAATGATGAATTAATTCAAACTCGCACTGTCACCGAGTGACACATGTGCAATGACTATAGAAGGTTAGACAAAGCCACTAGAAAATACTACTTTCCACTGCCCACCTAATGTTGGAAAGACTTGCGAACAACACATACTTTTGTTATTTAGATGTATATTCTGGAACTTTCCAAATTTGTATCTACCAACCAGATCAAGAGAAAATCACCTTCACATGCACTTATGGTACACATGCCTATAAAAGAATGGCTTTCATACTGTTTAATGCATCCACTACGTTCCAAATATGCATGATGATCATATTTTTTGATTTCATAGAAAAGATCATGGAACTATTTATGGATGATTTCAGTGTATATGGTAATGCCTTTGATGATTGTTTGTTAAATCTAACAAAAGTTTTGGAACATTCTAAATAGGTCAACCTTGATCTGAATCGAGAGAAGTGCCATTTTATAGCACAATCAGGTGTTGTACTCGGTCATGTCATTTAAAATAAAGGAATGAGGTAGATAAAAAAAAGTGGAAGCCATTTGAGAAAATGCCAGCACAAACCACAGTGAAAGAAGTTTGGAGTTTCCTGGGACATGCAAAATTTTATAGAAGATTCATAAAGGATTTTTCAAATATTGCAAATCCACTATGTTCCCTATTAGCAAAGGATGATGAATTCATATTCAATGAAGAATGCCAAGCTGCTTTCTAGAAATTGAAAGATGCTCTCATTTCAGCCCCTATCATTCAACCACCAGATTGGAGTTATCCATTTGAAATTATGTGTGATGCCACTAACTATGCCATAGGGGAAATCTTAGAACAAAGGCGAGACAACAAGCTTCATGCTATTAATTATGCAAGAAAAACTTTATATGATGCTCAAATCAATTATGCGACCACTAAGAAGTAAATGTTTGCGATAGTCCATGCTTTTGACAAGTTTTGGTAATATCTTGTGGGGTCCAAAATCATTGTCTATACAAGTCACACTGCAATTAGATATCTCATGAACAAGTAAAATGCCAAACCATGCCCAATCCATTGGATATCACTACTATAAGAAATTGATTTGGAGATTAAAGACAATAAGGGAAGAAAAAATAATGTACTTGATCATTTTTTTTCATCTTAGTACCTACACAGAGGACAATATCCCTATTGACAATGAATTGATGATTGAGAATCTCTATGCAGTAAGCTCACTTGTGACACCTAGGCTGACTGATTCTACAAATTATCTAGCTATAGGATGCCTTCCTCCATATTTCACTTATCAACAAAAAAGAAGCTCCTTCTTGATGTCAAATTTTACTATTGGGATGGTCCACTTTTTTTTAAGCAATGCACCGATGGATTGATCAGAAGACGCATTCCCATTGAGGAGATCCAGAGTGTGATTTCAAAATGTCACTCCTCTCCCTATGGAGGAAGTTTTGGAGGAGATAAAACATCAAATAAGATTCTATATGACATTTTCTATTGGACAATACTATTTGCAGATGTGCAACATTTGTTAAAGCATGTGATAGTTTCCAAAAATTAGAAGAAATTTTGAAGAAAGATGAGATGCTACTAAATTCTATCTTGTAGAATGAAGTTTTTGATATGTGGGATGTAGACTACATGGGTCCTTTCCCATCTTCATGTGGCTATAACTATATTTTGGTATCTTGTGGTTATGTTTAAAAATGGGTGAGGCTATTCCTACCCAAGCTCTGGATGTAAATTTGGTCATCAAACTATTTTAGAAAGTCACCTTTCCATGCTTTAGAGTTCCAAGAGATGCCATTTCAGATGGAGGTACACATTTCAATGAGAAACATTTCAATAATCTTCTCACCAAGTATGAAGTTAAGAAAAAGATTTCTACCTCGTACCATCCCCAAACTGCTGGGTAAGTTAAAGTGTCTAATATACAACTTAAAAGTATTCTAGAAAAGACTATTTCAAGTTCAAGGAAAGATTGGGCTCTCAAATTGGACGATGCTCTTTGGGCATTCCGGATAGCATACAAGACAAGCATAGGTACCGCACCATTTAATCTCATATATGGCAAGTCTTGCCATCTACCTCTAGTGTTGGAGCACAAAATCGTATGGGCTATCAAATTTCTCAACTTTGACATGAAGAAAGTTGGTGAAAAATGGCTATTACAACTTCAAGAACTTGAGGAGATCTGACTGGATGCATACGAAAATGTAAAAATCTACAGAGAGAGAACCAAGGCATGCCATGACAAGAAGATAAGAAGAAAGGAATTTGTCAAAGGATATCAAATGTTTCTATTCAACTCTAGGTTGAAGTTTTTCCTAAGAAAGCTCCATTCAAAATTGTCTGGACCATTCTTAGTGTTGAAGGTTTATCTATATGGAACTATGACTCTATGCTAAAGGAGAAAAGATAGAAAATGGAGTCTCCTGCTCCCTCTCAGACATCTGACAATAAAATATTCACATCTCATTTTGGACTCTAAATGGAGGACCTCGTGGGAGTTGACCCTACATTAGGATTGATTTCATTTTAGTTTTTACTTCAAGACCATTTACCTTCCCCAATAAACATGATGTGGATGAAAGTAATAATTTAGACCCTCATGTTCAATATATATATGTAGAAGGACAACAAAAAAGAAATCAAACTTCTGCAAAAACTTGGGACAGACATACTATGTTTAGAAAGTAACACAGTGTGCCACTCTTCAGGAAAGCAGACTCGAGCAATAACTCCAAAATACACAATGTGTGTAAATTGAGACACGACATGTTAGAAATAGATTTTACATGCATGAAATCTTGCTAGAAACACACACATCGTGTGGTTATTACACATGCATTTGTGTTAGCAAGGTCGTTTGTTGCCGATATTTTTCTGGAAGTATACACTACATGTGCCCTGACAAACATGACGTGTAAGGTTCAAGAGAAGATTTCAAGTCGTTCTGCTAGAAACTCGTACAACTTGTGTCTATTACACACACAACGTGTTAGCAATGGGGTTTATTTTCAAGGATATTCTAAGAGAAAACATCATGTGTCCTAATTAAAACATGACTTGTCATCATTGAGCAAAGAAAAAATAATAAGGAGCATCTCAATACACACGCACACACAAGTGTGTCTGCAAAACACACCATGTTTGGAGCTAGAAATAGGGTTTATAACCCTGATTTCAACTCACTCTCCACACAAAGCCCTAACTCACAATGTGTGTGAGAGCCAAGCATCTAGTCACAACCATGAACTCCACTCTACATTAGTGACTTCCATTTCTATCCTTAATGCTGGCCATCTTCTCCGCCGTCTTCCTCGCCTCTAAGTTTCCAAAGCACACTACCAGATCCACATAAGCTTGTCATAATCTCAAACCTATCGAATTGTCGGCCATTGCCATCACCTTGCTACCTAATTCCCCCTCGTTCAAGGTTGGAGACCTTGGAAACACATCGTGAGCCGAGTAGACACACCGTAATCGCCTACTCCATTCTCAACCTACAACTCGGCTCTAAGGTCAGAAGACATGCCGTGTGTGAATAAACACATGTTGTGCTCCTCAACACCATCCTCAACCTGCAACCTAATTCCAACTGTAGAAGACATGTCATGTCTCCTCTCGAACACATCATGTCCATCCATACGACAACACATTTTAGTTCTAATGGATCCTACAAGCAAACAACAAAGCACTGTAGGAGAGAGCTCTTCTTCCACACCGACCTACATCTCATCAACTCAATTTAACGTCACCAAGGGAGAAGATGCCACATACTAAACAGTGATCACCCGTAGGGTCTTGCCTACACATTTTTCTTGTGAGGAGACATTAGAGGCATTGGGTTTCAAAGATGAATGATTGGGATTTCTAGAAGAGTTAGGGCTCAAATGCACTTGTTTCACTATAAGCCATACTTATCTGAGGCTAAGTTATGAATTTTTAACCACTATGCATGCGGAAGATGACCCAAGAAAGCCACATGAACTTTTTGGCATTATCACTTTTTGGTTACTTGTAAACAATTATAAGATCACCTTTTGATAATTCTGTGATGCATTTTTATGCCACTATGGAGGAGCCATGCCATATCTTAGAGAATTTAACAATGAAGAATTTTGGAGGAAGATTGTTGAGGATGACATACATGAGGTCAAAGCCACTATACAAATACACATCCACAACCCTATCTTCGGTAACATACACAAGATCCTTAGCACATGTGTCTTTAGAAGAAAGGAAACACATGGTGTTTGTGGTAAGTAAAACATATTGTTCTTGTGGGAAATGTTACACAATTTCAAGATCAATGATGGTTATTATATCCTCTATCACTTCTTTAAGATCATACGTAACAAATATGGTGACATAATGATTGGAGGACTAATCACCACATTTCATTCATATTAAATGTCAAATTGACATGACTGGAAGATGCACCCGAGAGGAATAACATTGAAATCCAGTTCATTTTCTCTACATGATTGACTTATAGGGATAACTTCGATGACATCAGATTCATACAGTACTTTCATGGTCATGTAGAGTTCATTGAACCTCCTAATCTAGAGGGGGTTACCTTGACAAAAAAATACAATTAGAAATTCAATTTTGATGAGGATACTAATTCTAGAGAGCAACCCGAGGCTTCTACTACAGTAATAGCACCATCCCTCCCTCCCTCTACTGGCACTCAAACAGACTACAATTGACCTATGCCAGATGTGCAACAACTTTACGGGTATGTCCAGCAATTCTTTGCTCAGTAGGACAATCCACCTTGAGCAGTTAGGCCACCTGAATAGTGAGATGCATTCAATGATTCAGAGAATGGATATGTGGTACATCTCTTAGGGCCACAACGACATGCCCCCATCGTCGTCGCTACCACCGTAGGAACCTTCCTTCACTAATATTCCAAAGGACGATGACACTTTGATTCCCAATTGGGCATGAGGGTATTGGCCCTTCACTTTGATCCATCCATTATAGGTATCCAGTTGCAAACCACTTGAGTTTGATTTATGTAGCGAGGATACTAAAATTTTCAAGCTTAGGAGGGAGTAACCAGCCAGTTGTTCTAGTTTTAGTTGTTTTCCCTTTCATGTCATTTGTTTATGTCATTTGCTTATGCATTTTGCTTTTGAAGTTTGTTTCTGCCCATGTCTTTCTCAATCTATTTCACCATGTCTTGTTCAAGTCTTGCATGATGATGAGTTGATAGTTTGGTTGTGGTCAATATCTCTTCTATGACTTGTACCATTTGCTTACATTAAGCTAATGTCTGCCTAATGATAGTTGAGCACGCATCACCTGTAACGACCTCACTTTTCAGCAACCCCCAATTAAGGAAGGCCAAAAAGAGGATAGCCATTACCTACAAAAATTACCCAAGGATGTAGATTTTAATCAAACAATATAAGATAACATATAATTTTATAATTATAAAAATTATTTAAAAGATGCTTACATGCACTCTCCATCCTCAGAACCGTACTCTTGAGAAGAACAACTAGCTAAATCCTCCTTTTAAATCTTTAATAGTTTCACGACATTTCCATTTTTATCTTCATGTCCTTTATCATGTATATCAGTTTATACCTAAAACTGTGTGAAACAAATACACGATCAATATGTTTTCATACTGGTACATGGGGTGCATCCAAAATGTACAAGTAAATAACAACATATATATTCCAACAATACTTGCAAATATAAACTGACATTTTCTTCACATTATCTTTCTTTATGTGATAGTCATAGTGGCATTAAAATTGAACATACCTAAATAAACAACCAACATGTTAATGTTCAATCCTCAAGAAAAACCTCGGAAAGCGCCGAAAAACTAAGGCGGTTATTTTTAGGCATAACCACATACCTTGATGATGAGCCATGGAGATTATGCAAACATTCTCTATCGAATCAAGCAGGCAATCAAGCAATCATCATATATTCTGCATTATGTAAATTCTAAAATGTCACTATCACATTAATTTCATTAAACTCTACTCGGTCTGAAACTAGGGTTTAGGGTTTCTTGACATTGAGTTATCGTTAGGGTCATGTTCGATACTCCAATTCTCATAATTGATTTTAATGACTCAAGAACCCTAATTCATATCAGTTGTTTCCATGATTATGAAATTCATTACTTAGATCAGGTTAGGCACATTAATGTTATAGCAAGTCTCTTCATTGATGTTCAAGATCTTAATCACGTGTATTAAGGATCATACATTCTAGAAATCTTAGTTTCTCATCATTATTATCATGGTCATCTTGATTTCTCATCTTATTCAACAATATCAGTAAATATGGCAATATAAACGTTTTTAACATATTCAATCATCTTAATACACAAATCTAGGGTTTAAACACATTAATTACCATTTTAGCACATATTGCACTACTTTTAAAACAGAGAACATAATTAGGTTCTAAGACTATTTTATTTGGATTGCTCTTATTTTTCTAAGCAACTTTCAATGTAACTTATTTCTATCAGAGCATCCTAGCAGTTTCTACTATTTTTGCAAGATAAACATAAACTAGCCAATCAAAGGGCACCACGTCACCGTTTCAGTACCTTTTATTAGCAACTGCTTGAAATAGAGAAATGACTAATGTGCCCTCATGTTTTAAACACACGTAGAGGGGCAGATGAGTCCTTTGACTCTATATTTCCCTTCCCTTGCGCAAGGCACGACTCACGAGTCACGCCCCAGCGCTGCGTCGCGTTCGATCCGCCTGGGCTTGCCGACGCTGCGACCAGCACCGGCCGGCTGCCATGGCTTCGACCTCGCACTCGCAGATGGCCTGCCTCCAACTAAGCTCTCCGTCGAAGCAAGTCCGGCAGTCCTTGCCCTCAGCGCTCTCCTCCTCGCGTAGCGACCGATCCTGACGCACGAACCCTGCCGTCTGGTGGCCTGCCTCAACTCGCAAGACCCGAAGGTCAGAGGGAGGTTCGAGCTCCTCCGCACAGCCCCGCCGCACTCGTAGGGCATTGAGTCCTTACTGGGAGCAGCGCAGAACCATGAGGTCTCTCCAGTAGTGCTCCTGGGTGGAAGGTGAAGACCGACCAGGGCAAGCATTCAACCGGGCACCATGGTCATGCTTCGTCCAAGACCTTTGCCTAGGTCTGCACCCCGACCATAACTGGCTGCCATCGTACGTTGACCCAGGGCATGGCTACAGTTGCGGAGACTATGGGGACGAAGACCAGATATCAGGGATTGGTGGTGATGCATGCCGACTCTAGATGTGAGGATTCGTGGGACTTTATACAAGTCCTAGAAGAACCCTAAAGGTCACGAAGAAAGAAGGGAGGGAGAGGGAGAAGCACCGAGAGGAAGTCGGGTTCCCCTTTCCTTGTATCCCCAGAGAGGGAGGAGTTTTGTTCTCTTTATCACACCGACATCATACTCTTCTTTTTGTTTCCTTCTTTCTAATTGCCTACCCAAAAGGTAAGATACATATGGTATTTTATAAGTACTTATTACCACCTTCTACACGTATTAAAAAGACATCTCCTTTTCGTTAAATTCTTGACTTTTATTCGAATAAAACCAAGGTCATGGAAATACACTACCTAATCTTATTGATACTTGGCTTTGGCAACCAAATAGTTGTTAAGGAAAGCACTTAACTATTTGGTACTCGTTGGATAATTGATCCTTTTTAGGAACCACTTTATCACTGAGTTCTAGATTATTTCTTTATCTCACTCTTTAATGTATTCATCCAACTTGTTAACTTTATTTCAAGGAAACTCAATAATACCTTTTTTCATGTTATATTGTGATGTCTTTTTCATACAAAACTTGTTCCTTTTAAACATTGTTTAAAACAATACCATTACCTCAGAGAATGCCCCTCCCCATCCAATTCTAGATTTTTCTTCCTTTCCATTTTCATTTCCAAGTATACAAATGTTAAATCAATATAATGTTATATGGTGCATCAACATTGTGTTGCCTATCTTGACTAGATAATTATCCTCTAATTATATAAAACACCATAAATCCTATTTCTTTTGACAACTTGACAATTATTTCATTTATCATAAAAGAGTGTTATTATAAATTCATGTGCAAATTCCTTTCATTTATTTAAGTTGTTCCACAAGCACCCATGCCACAAAGGTGATCCATATTGTTATTCCTCCAATAATACCATCAGGGGATTTATTTATCAAAATATGTTTTATATTTATATCATTTAATTTTTACCAAAGTTGAAGATATAACATCACCCTAATTAAAAAAAATGAATCATGGATATGCATATCTCCATTTAGATATTTGGCTAAACATGAATTGCAATTCTCTCACTCATACTTTTAAATCATGTAATAATTGAAATGCTTTGAATAGCTCAACTTTATAGATTTGAGAAGTAGTTTGATGACGTTGACAACCTATAATGCAACATTCACTACTCTACTTGAGAGTTTTTTTTTTTGCAAAATCAATGACTTTCCACTTTTTGTATTATCCATCTGCATGAAATCTCTGAATAAATGAGGAGGTGATTTAGAACAGGACCGCGTGGTTCCAAAGTGGAGCCCTAATCACATTCAAAAGGGGAATTTTGATCTTGATTTGGAAATTCATACGCCACAAAAGATGGGAAGTCACCCACGTTGTCCACCAACTCAATGAAGGTTGGGGATCACGTTTGAAAGAAGGAAATAAATCCCCAAATGGTATTCTAATGCGCGTTAATTAAATTAGTAGTCGATTACCGTAAAAAACAAGCCTAGTTGAAAATATTTTTAATTTGGATAATAATGTCAATGCATATGGATGGATATTGAAAAGAGATTTTCATTTCATTTCATTTTAACAATCAATGGATCTCTATGGCAAATCATTACACCTTTGGCTCTGTCATCTTATTTCTACTGATTTCTCTCTATTTGATCCATCCAAAGCAATTTGAATATCTATTTGAACTTAATTTCCTATCTTGACTATCAAAATTGAATTCATGATTAGTTACATATCTAAATGAAGAAATTTTCATTTTGGATCTATCAATTCATATTCATGAGGATCTAATCTTGCCCGTCTGTCTATTTTTAGCCATATATCTATTTCTTTTTTTAGGATAAGAAATGGTTCTATCTTAGGGGGATTTGATATGCACAAATCATATCACTTTTTGAACCATTTTTGGACTCACAATTTACTCATTTTGACCATAATTCTACTCTTAATCATACTAGATTTACCATTTTTTATTTGTTTTACTTCTTTCATGTTTGTGAGCATAGGTACAAAATAATGACGAGAGAATAGGGTCAATCCAATTAAAATCTGACCTTAGTTGGATTCCTCGAGAGATTATACATGTTTTAGTGAATTCCTCAAAGTTTCTAAAAGGAACGCAGTGTGTGTCTATCAACACACGGTGTTTCAAGATATAGAAAGATTTCGTTCCTCCCTGATGAGAAGAAACACAATGTGTCTCACATATGACATGTTTTATCCTATCAGTCAAAGATTTCACCAAAGTCCTTGCCCAACAACACATCATGTATTTATTAGCACACCGCGTGTTCATTTCATCTAGATCTACCAAGATCCTCACTGATTCTCAGAAACACAACATATTGGCCAACTGACATGTTGTACATCCTTCGTGCAAAGCAATTCCAATGCCAGTTACTCAGGGAAACACGTCGTGTGTCTTCTCAGATACGTCGCGTCACTGTCAATTTCTGTAGTTTTTGAAAGCAACCGTCCCTCATTTTTAAATACGAAAGGACACACATAAGATGATTACCACTCATGATTTTGAAACATTTTTTGAAGAGAGAGCAGGAAAGTGGAGAAAGGGGAAAACTTTAAAGAAGAAGAGGTGGTTACTTGCGAGAGAAATCCTTCCCTACTCCATTTATCCCTACAAATTACAGCAAATGCATCATTTCTTCACTCCAACCCCTTGGGGGAGAACGTTGCTGGAGTAGAAGCACTAGTAAGGATGGAATTTCATCTTCAAATTGGAGTTATTACGTGTTCTTCTTCTTTCCCTAGATTTTCTTTGCTCTTTCCCTCTTTAGTTATGTTTAGCTTCACAATCTGTCACTTGTACTTGTGTTTCACCACTATGTGCGAGTAGAACTTCGTTTCTTGGGCATGGGAGAGTAGATCCCCTATCATAACTTATGTGAACTCGTATTTCATGTCTAATTCTACTTAATTTACTATTACAAGATATGCTTTGGGGTTTATTTGCTTATTTTCCTTTCTTACATGGTGTATGCTTCTTTATGCAATCTGGAAAGATATACTAATAAGTAAGGAGTAGATATCTTGGCAATATATCCTTGACCACGGGAGTAGTTGAGATTATATTGAGGATCCAAGGTTTGTAGTTCAAAACTAAGCATAAGCATGAGAGTTCTATGTAGAGTTGGAACCGCCTCACATCATTGGGAGGTGTATGACGACGACAAGCCTCCTATGTACGTTTGACTAGTATGTTTGAATTTCGTGGTTGTATGTAACTTGTGATGTGGAAGTGAAATCATGTACCTAAGATCTATTTCATCTAATCTTAATTGCCCTCCAAGTGACTAGTGTTTACTATTATCTTTAACTTGTTAGTTAGTCTAATCCTAAACCAATCATCCATTTGTAATCGATCTAGATTGTTGAAAGTTCAATAATTTTACGCCTAGATTTACCTTGCTCCTTGGAATACCTTGATATTACTACACACACTCGTATACTTGTGGGGTAGTGTTCAAGCTTAAAAATTTAAGACTTTTGCACATGGATAACATCTTCTTTATGGATGATGGCACTCGTCGAGGGGTAAACTAGGTTCAACAGACAAATGTACTGCTCATACCTCATGACCACGATAGACGTAATCAGTCATTAATTCTAGGAGAGTGAGATGTTTTCAAGGATTTTGGACGTTCATCTTAGCACTACGTCGGTACCTTTACTGGCAGCACACATCATTTCTAGGGATCCAATGTGATGTTGGCACCCATTCCATGACATGTGGGTTTATGGCAGTGTGAAGTGCATGTCATGGGTTTTAGCCATTTCGGAAGCTAGACCATAATTCATGTTAGTCACAAATATGCTACTAGAAAGGATCACACTCTGTTTCTAAGTTACACCTACTATTCATCCTTTATTTTTTGTTTTTTCTATTTAGAAAACATGGGAGAAGCAAAAAGACAAGGCTATATAAGATTAGGATCAGGCATCCTATAGAAGAGAAAAAAAGGAAGCTAGGGGCCAAGGACGGGGGATTGCCTTCATTCATGTGGCCAAAGTGGGAGGATCAAGTGATCCACCACCCTATTTCCAGTAGGCCAGAGAGAAAAAAAACATCAAATGAAAATAGAAAAAAACATGATGCTCAATCCTTGAAATAGAATATTAGGAGTTTGACTCAGATCAACTTGACTTTACTCCCAAGGAGAGTCGTCAATCCGTTGCACTCATCCCAAAAGGGGAAGAAAGAAATATATTCGGGGTCCTTTTTTGTAGTGAAATATCCAATAAAAAAACCAGTTTAGAGTCGCCACCATATTTTTTACAAAAAATGAGGAGAAAGGTGTGTCAATGAATCCACAAAGGATTCTGAGTGATTATCATTTTTGGATAAAAATAGGAAATAAAAGTGAAACCAGAGACGGATCCAGTAGTCTAGTTGCAAGTAGGGAAGCAGTAGCACCCTACCTCGCCTAATAAATTGGCATCAAGTGCGATAATGTGACAAAAGATTAAGCAATTCAGAATTTGTTTAATTAAAGAAACAAAAGAAGTTTAAAAAATATTTTTGTTTGGGTATACTTTTAGGGTTAGAGATGTTCATGTCTTTCCATTTATTACCCTAAAAGTCCTAATTTTTATGTATTTTGTGGTAACTAATCACCTCAAGAACTCCCATAGAGGGGATCCATCGTTGGTGATTAGGAATGATGTGTAGGATGTTAGAGGATGACTATCAGAGGTGTGTTTCTAGAAACTAGATCTGAATTTTTAGAAATAGTCAAAAAGAACAACAACTATAAGAGTGGCAAAGAAATCATAGAAGATAATAGATCTAATGCAACAGTATGTCAGGTTAGGTGCATCCATTTTAGATCATATAGAATCAGATAGAAGATTCAATATTTAGGCGTAACAGTTAGAGTAGTTTACCATTCTACAAATTTACTAGGGTAGGTAGTGTCAAAGGAAGGATTCTCTGACGGCATGCAATATAAAAATGTAGGTATGTGTTTCTTCAGATTCAAGAGGGATGAGAGGGGCCTAGAAAACATTGGGTAAGGGGGTCTATTTATAGTATGTGATTAGGGTTTGGATTTTGGGCAGAACCTTCAGGAAGAGGTGGTAGATCATGCTGATGTGCCACGCATGGCACACAAATTGAGGGGATCTGCGCATGTGGCACTGGTGGATGGTTTTGATTCACATGGTGTCCCTGGATCAACAAAAAGGAAATTTCTCATTTTTCCAGTAATTTAATGAACATGCTGGAAAAAAAATCAAAGAAAGCTTGCACAAAAAGATAAGTCGAGTTGTCCTTTATATTTCTTGAAAAATGCATTTAGAAGGGAATATTTAATTTGAGATGATTCAACTGGGCAATTTATGAAAAGATTAGGGGTGAGCATTGGTCCAGAAGGACTGGACCAAGGACCGACTTTGTAAGAATTTATGGACCGTAGACTTGACTGTTTCAAGGTAGGACCGGACCAAAATCGGACCGTTCCGTGGTAGGACCAGACCGGACTGGATCAAACATTTTGGACCAAAATAAGCCTTTTTTACATGTTTTACTACTTATTTAATTGTAAAAAGTTGATAATATTAGCCACTTATAACAATTATATAACATTAATAGAAAATATTTACACCACTAGTTCTTATATATGTATTTTATTTATACTTGTTACATAATATGCCTACAAATATACATGAATTTATATATAAGTCGGTCTGTGGTCTGATCCACAATCGAACCGGTTTTGGACCAGACCGAGCCGAAGATAGAACTCACCAAAAATCTCAGACAGCGGATCGGACCGGATGAGACCAGACCGAATTGAGCAGTCCAGTCTAGTTTTGCAGTCTGGGCCATTATTTGCTCACCCCTCGAAAATATAGCCTATTTAAGGAATAATTGAAAGACAATTGCACTTTTAGTGTGCAAGAAGGTACATTTGTAGAAGAGCCCGGATTGGGTGAAACTGAATAGAAAGGGTGTTTGAAATAGGTGGGAAAAGTGGGAATTGGGTAGAGTGTAGTAGGGATTCCATCATTAGCCATAGAATTGATATTAATCATGAATTTCCACCGAGTGAGAAAAAATGGGGTGTCAACAAGGGTATTATCCCCAATCCACTCATGTATAAGGTATCTAGAGGAAGATGGATAAAGTGGAACATGTGATGATGAATGTCTATTCATCATAATTTTAGTTGCACCTTTGTAATGAGTTTTGTACATTTGTGTAGAATTTCACTTCATGATTCACTTTTCTAGACTTTTAGTAGTTTATGCAACTTATTTGATATTTAATGCATTTTTTGTATTTTATTTGTATGTGGATATAATTAGAACATATAATCATTATATCTCCATGAAAGCCAATAAAAATGACCAAAGACTGCATATCCCTACTTCCCAACTTGACAATTGAAGTGAGGATCATTGAAGTATAGATTATCAATAAAATGACTCTAACTTTCATGTAAGAACTCATAATTGATATATATATATATATATATATATATATATATATATATGCTACAAGCCAATTGAACAAATCTCCCTTGACTTGCTTTGTGAGTTAGCTGATTAGGATGTAGGCTGAACAACATCTTCACGCAATAGATGAGTCACCTGTCTAGCTTTGCAGTTTGGTCGAATTGTTCAAAGAAAATACCATATGGAGATTTAGTAGTGTTGATACCTTACGAGTCACCCGACTCACACATGATTACTTTATTCACAAATGAGTTTCCCAGTTCACCTATAGAAAATCTGCTTAGAGCAAACTTCAGTCGGCCAACTCATTCCATGAGTCAGTCGACTAGAAAGTATACCCCAACAGTGAACTATAGGTTCCACATACAATGTCACATTGGACAACTCCAGTTTTCTTGGAAGTGTAATTTATTTATCTACAATAATAATGTATTTAGGGATTGCTTCTAATCGTATGAATAGTCCTCTAGTCACCTAAAAATATAGGGGCATGCTATAAAACATTTGAGGGACACATAAGGCAGTGGTCTATGAACATATATCTCCCATCCACAACTCTGTCTGTAAAAGGGGAGAGTCAGAGATAATAGTCTATGGCTTGACTTAGAGACTTGCTCTACCGTTGGATATGATCAAATACTACAACTATCATTTGGGAAAAGTCCCTTCCAACTATATCCTTTGGTGTTCTAATCTTGAAGATCAAGATCTCCATTTCTAGTATTATAACAATCATGGAAGATAATGATCAAGCTATAATTCAAGCACTAAACAATCATTATTAGTCTAGGGGTTCATACAAATAATTCACAATGCATAAATATAGTATGGGTAGAAGGGCTAATAATGTGACCCAATAAAAGATCAAATCGATTCTCGTATCATGAGACAAGAGAAAAGAGAAAAGAAGAATCTCATGTTGAAAAAGATTAATGATTTGTAGATAACGAGCCCTGGAGCCTATAAGGAGATCGGTCTATGTGGATTTCATTTTCCAACAAATATGAAATTCCTTGGCCCTGATCCATTGGCCATATGATGAATGATGCAATGCTTAGAACAATTAAGTATGAGGTGGTGTTGATACCCGTAGTTCTTGTAGTTTTATTACAAAGTTAAAAATTCATTTTTTGTTTTTAACTTTTTAGTAAATATCATCAAAATATTCAATCTATCTTTGTTAATTTCTTTCACTTAATTAATCGAAAAATCTGAATTGTTATTAAAAAGGTTGTCTTTTGGGTTTGACCCTAAATCTATATTGTAATAAGACTTTCCCACTTACTGGTGTTGATTTTTGCATGTTAGGTTAGGTAAAAACTTATCAAAAAATCCCTAAGTAAAATTCATGTGCTATAATCACTCACATCTATACTAGTAAGTAGATCTTTGAAGATAGATTGAGATAGTGAGGTTTCCCTCTATAAATGGTCCTTTTTTATTAGTTATCTATGACTTTTCTTTTATGTAATTCCATATTTGTTGTAAGGAACATGTAAACAAGATATCTTGTGATAATGTGATATCTTTCATTGCTAGATGAACATATATTTTTTGCATATCATGCTTTTTGAGAAATGAAATAAAAAGCATCCATTCCTTCATATGATTCAACATGTTTGAACTGGGATGGGCTTTATTCCTAAATTAAGTAAGGATTGGATCCCCTCTTAGGTCCCAGTCCTTATAAGTATGGTATTAGAGCCTAAGCAGTCAGTAATCTGATTATTTTAAGTTATCCTAGTTTGTTCATACATCTATGCCTTGTGTGGGTAGTTAGATGACGTACAGAGCCTGTTGAGGGTTCCACCCCTAAGTTATGAGATACCGACTAGGATTTCAATTCCTTATTAACTTGGTCACTTTTATTTCTAGGCACTCTCTTGTTGTTGTGACTTAGCCTATTCTATCCCTAACTACCCCTACCCTCTCTTTAGAGTCTAGAACTTCCCCTATGTAAGAGCTGACACTTCTACCGATTAACATCTAATGAATGGATTTAAAGGAAATCCAAACTCTCCCTATGATGGTTTCATGACCATGTGACTTCATATATGTCCCTTAGAGAGATTATATGACTTCATATATGTCCCATAGAGAGATTATGTATCCCTTCTTCGACAAGTAATGATTAGGATAATGTGGTAGACCTGGGACATTGTACCCTATAAGGATCATATCGAAATTGAAACAATATCCTTGCTACCTATTTTATAAGTTATAGATGTAATTGGCATGACCTTCTAGGTGTTTGAAGAATTATACTCTCTTAGTGGATTGTAGTAATAGTAAATAGTCAGTATACATATGATATAATGGAAGGTTGTTGACTTTGTTCTCGTATTGATTTTAGTGTCCATTAGGTCACAAAGTTTTCATCATTAAAAGTATTTTCACTATTATGATACATGTACTAACAGAATAGTTTATTTAGATATTATCAATGATTTGAGAACCAAGTCATCACTTGACAAAGTGTGTAGTGGTAGAGAAACCCCTTAGAGTATACCCTTGACTGGTTAGGCCAACCTTGATACCTATAAGGAGTGGGATCCGAGAGGGGGTCCACTCCTTACTAAATTAAATAAGAGTAATAAAAATGCAAATATTTACAAAAATAATATAACACCATGACTATTTTCAATTTAAAAGATTATATAATAATCTCCCACTTAAGGTTTACATTAAAAACAACTTCTTTACTAAGTAGAGGGATGTCCAAGCTATTTCGATTCTATATACCAAGGGTCAGCTCCACTAAGTCAAGTCTAGGTCATCATGTCAAGTCCACCACATTCTTCACCTAAGGGTTGGAAGCATACCCCACAAAAGAAGACAAAGTAGATGTTGTTAGTATAAAATGCTGGTACGAGCACATTGATACATTTTGAGAAATATTTGTGAAAATGGATCCACATCAATATACTTATCAAGGGTTCCCATATCAAAAGAAAGATAACAAAACATCCAAGTGAATGATCAAATAATAATGACCAAAAAGTGTTTCATTTAAAGAGATAATCAGTAAGAGAGTTTCTTGCCAATTAAACAAGGTCACATGAATAGGTACACAAATATAAATAGTTGCATGGTGAATAATAAGTAGACAAGAATATACTCAACAGAATGGTAGGATCCCATATATTCCAGACTAAGGGAAGTAGGACTAAAACCTCACTATCAAATAAATATAGAATTTAGCAAGAGGACTAAAACCACAATGCATAGTTGGGGAATGAAGCCTAGTTCTTAATATCATATGTGACTGGGGAATAAAACCCAATGCCTGATAAGGGAATAAAACCCAATGCATGATAGGGGAATAAAACCCAATGCCTAGGACATTATAAGTGGAAGGTGAATAAAACCTAGTGCCTCAAATATGATGTCACTACTTCTAGTTATGACTAATTAATCACACATGCAAATAGGGCATGCAAGATAAAGGATAGTCAAGCTCAAATAACGGATGAGAACATAAAATCGATATAAAGTGGGGTCCATGGACCCATAAACAAGTACTCAACCATAAACACATTTAAGATATATACATCATAAGACCATAGAACTCCACCACTTGAAACTTAGGGTTTCATTTAGTCCAATCCCTCAAATTAGGGTTACCACACGAATAGGATGAATAAGATACAAATTAGGACATGACAAGCATATACAAAAAATTAAGTAGCTCACAAAGTCCATTTCAGTAAAGTAGATCAAAATAGGCCAATCAAAAAATGAAAGAGCAATTTCAATATACTAATGGCTCATAGAGGTTCAAGCGAGAGAAATAAGAGAGTAATTACTCAATATGAATCATAGGGGAATGCAACATATCTCGTATAGAATTTGACAAGATCCAAGCTAAACCTCTAGATCTACATGAGGGTACAAAGACACCCATTAAACACAAATATAAAATTAGGGTTAAGTTCACATTAATTACATAGACCCTAAATGTCATATGTTATTAGTGAATTAGGTTATTAAAACCATACCATCTTGAGATTATATTTTCTTGAGTCCTAGAATATTTTAGTTTAACTCTTTATTAAACACGAATCTTATAAATTTTGACCAATTAGAAAGCTCCTTGCAAATCTTATTTAAGTGGAATTAGGTGATGAAAATTAAACTACTAGAAAGAGAAAAAATTCGTGATTATGAAACATGTTTTATTTCATTTTTCTGAGTTATACATATTTAGGTATGCATTATCTAAGATAATAATATTTACTAAATTTTCTAAATATTGGAAAGCAACAATATAACCATGTATCATCTATTATAGAAAAATTGTGTTACAAGGCATATTGGATAATACCAAAAATCAATGGCACACAATTTAAAACCAAACAAGCTATGGGAAAGATGAAAGCCCCTTCAAGGTGTGATAAAGGTAAAAATAAAACCAAGTACAAGATAGTGAAATCACCTACTCTCATGTTCTCCCCCTCGTTCTTTCACACAATTTAGACACAGAGCTTCAGGAATTTCTCCACCCAAGGACCAAAACTAAAATCTGATCTTCAAAACCCAATGTATGAATAATCAATATGTTGCAAGATTCTGACAGACTCAAGGACCCCAAGAATTAAAACTTGAGGCTCACAAACCTCCATCTATGCCCTCCACCATTATTTACTGGAGCAAGAAGGCAAAGAGCTTGTTATACATAACCCAAAGTAAGGAAGAACCCAAAGCCTTACCCGTAAAGCCAACACTAAAAATAAACCCAACAGAAGCAAGAACTCAAATGAAGAAATTAAACCACATAGTCAAAGACGAAAACCAGAAGATGAAGAAAGAGGGGATCGTGGAACTAACTGTGGAAAATGAGAAACTAGGTGAATGAACAACTTTGCGAGGATCATTGCAACATCTGTGGATAGTTTGCAATGACTTTGAATCCCCCAAACTCGTTCTTGGAGTTAGGTTAGTTGTTATAACAAATGTAAGTCGATAGGAGGATTCCAAAAAATATAGGACCAAGTAAAAGATGGAAAATGACTCTGGAGGTTTCTATGATGTTAAAGAGTAGCTATATAGGGTTTAGAATAGGCAAGGTTGTGATGAGGCGAAGACAAAACCAAAATGAATATAGGGAAAAAATAGGTACAATGAGAGGATTGGGTGCAATAGAACATAAGTGATTGGGATTAAAAGATGTGGAAATATGAGTGGAAATTAGAGGAGAAGAAATTAGAGGAAAAGATGGAGAGGTGAACAAGAAACCATGAAGGGCGGGTAAGAGCTCCAGTTCTACTGAAACTATATGACTTGCCTAAATAGACATAGATTGACAAGATGTTGGTGGCCACATGATTAGAATGATGATAGATAGAGGATCTGCAATTTGGAAAACCAGTGTGACAAAGAAAAAATTGGAAAGTTCATGGAATCAACTCAATTAATCTGAATATACATCAAAATGTGTATTTGACTTTTTACTTTCTTTCCAAAATTAATTGTATCCTCTACAAGTGTCTGATCCTAATGAAAATTGACACATAGACCAATTAAAGCATGTCGATTTTGAATATGAACTTAGTTTTCACCTTTATAAATGTTGAATTGGTCATCTAATTTATTTTAGTTCTTTGAAGATTATTTTGTTAAATTTTCTTATGATATCTAGAATTATCTAATTAGGGTGAAATTTGTCAAATAGACTAATTAATACATGATGAGACCAAATTTGAAATTATTTTCTTTTTTTGAGATTACTTAGTTATTATTTTATATGTAAGCGTATGTTGGGTATTATTTAAACAATTATTTTCATAATGTATTTTGAGTAACTATATTGGGCATTTACAATCCTTTAGGTATTACCCACGTAGGATGAAGGTATTTCATATATTATCTTTCCTAAAATTCCTCAATATCCCTCCAATCGTACTTAAGCTTATTTATTTTTAATTTTCACTAGAACACAATTTATGTTAATTGTTCCCATAATATGAATACTATCCTCAAGAAAACTAAGAAGGGGAAATTTGAATTCCCTTACTAATTTCCACTTTTGACAACTCATATTTGTTTTTTTGGTGAAGTTAGGAAGCTATTTTATTCATATTGCCTTCCTCTTGCAAGCCAATGTAAAGTTGTATTATAGTTTCTACTATTTGAAGCATAATCAAATCTGGTTGTACTACTACCATTACAGGATTCAAAGTTGTTAATCCCTTGTACACTAGTAGGAGCAAGCACATAATGGAACAAATGGTGTTTCGTTTTAAGGTATACTTTTCCAAGATATCCATAACTTGGTAGTGTTCCCTAGAGGCATGCTGGATTCTCTAATCACTCTTCATCAACTATTTGATCGTCAAAGTCTAGGGAGTAAAGTTTGGGTTATCTTTAGCTATATCCTCAATAATGTGCATGGCTTTGTTACAATTAGTTTCGAAGCATGGCTTCTCTATATTATGCTCAGAAGCATATTCCATCTCACTCGAAATCCCAACCAGTTATACTTCCATAGCATTGGATGTGTTCAATAATATTCCTTCCCCAAACAACCATCTGCCTTCCCAATTCTTAGAAATCAAAACAGTCGCCGAGTTGTTTCTTTCTGTCACTGCATTTGAATTGAACTTTATGTATTCCTACATAGGCGAGACCAATTTCAAGTCTTTGTTGGTGTTCGTCTCCTCCATACAAGGCTTCATGGATGCGTTGTTAACATGAGTTCTTTCTTGATTTGACCGGCCTATTGAGTCACTGACCATTGCACCTCCTCCATCACCTACTGATTTCTATTCTTCCATAAATGCCAATAGGTTATGAAGAACTATGTCTGTAGCTTGCATGGTTTTCCCAAGTAAGTTTGCAGCCAGTTGTCCACATCAGAGGCGTTGAATAGCTCTACAATCTCATCATGTCCCAGAATCCCTCCCATACTGGCTTTGAATGAATGCAGTCTCTTAGAGCGTGGATGATCGTCTCCTCGTACCTATTGCACCTCTTAAAAGTATCATATTCAATGATGTTTCTAGCTTTTCTTATGGTTTTATAAGGAGTGGTCTATGGGCTAGTATCCAAACAAACAAATTGATACGGTTAGAGACCTTTAACTTCCAAATGCGGCTTCAGTCTTCATTAATCTCTATGTTCTCGTGCTTCCTTAGAATTTCATATCTCTAGCTAGTGGTGTATTGATTGTTCCCCTTATGGCACCATATCTAAATATCCTTCTAAATTGTGCTAAACGGAGGTTGAATGCTTTTATGACTTTTGCCTCTTCCTCTACAAACCAGTCTTTCAGAAAGTCGATATCCCACTCATTGTTCTCCTTCACCACACTAACAAACATTAAGTCTTTTAAGTTTGGTGGGATAGGTTTAGTATTGAGGTCTTCTAATTTGAGCTTAGGCTTCACCAATAGTATTCTTAGAAATTTGTGTTGGTTTCACTTAAGGGTTGGATCCTGGCATTTTGCAACATGAACTCTTTCCCCTCAAACACAACTTTCTTAAGATTTGAGGACACTGTGATCTTTTTCCCTGTAAAGGACATATATCCCTTATGCATTCAACTACTCCAAACTGACTTTGTGCTGCATATACCTATTCCAAGTAATTTGTATTAGTAAATATATATTCCACTTTTGCATTGATTTGATTCCAATTCCACCCTCATCTTTAGGGCTGGTCATCTTATTCCAAGCAACAAGTGACATTAGATTTTCCTTGTGACCCCCCACAAATAAAGCATCTGATCAGGCCATCTATTCCATCACATAAGGTTACTAGAATAACTGCAAGCTGCATTACATATGTATGCATAGAAACCAATGTGCTCTTAGAAAGTGACACTCGACCTGCCATGGATAAGTAGTGTACTGACCAAGCATTGATTTTAGCATCCAGTTTAATAAGGATTTATGACTAAGTGTTTGGGTTTACCCTCAAGTGGATGATAGGAACACCCAAATATCTTCCCAAATATTCAATTACTTGGAAACCACTTAACCTTTTGATACTTCTCTTCAAAGGTCCATCAACACTGCGTGAGAAGAAGATTCTAGTCTTGGTTGCAGATATTGACTGGCATGATGCTATTCTGAACTTCTCAAAGCACTCCAAGATGTGATTCATTTGAGGCATACTTGTTTCTAAAAAAAGAATCAAGTCATCAACAA
The DNA here is from genome assembly GCA_963693085.1 of Alisma plantago-aquatica. Classification (NCBI taxonomy): domain Eukaryota; kingdom Viridiplantae; phylum Streptophyta; class Magnoliopsida; order Alismatales; family Alismataceae; genus Alisma; species Alisma plantago-aquatica. Next base: position 443,538,113 of record OY856412.1, on the reverse strand, counting down.
AACAAACATGGGTGACAGTAGGACCCCACTGTCCCTAACTTCACAGGCTTCCATTTCTTCTCTTGAGCATATTGATTTATCAATTGAGTTAGTCTCTCAAGGCATAACATGAATAGGTAGCGCAATAGGGGATCCCCCTGGAGAAGTCCCCTACTTGCTTTAAACTCCTTGGAGTTTCTACCATTCCAGATGATAGAGATGTAACCACTAGTGATATAGTTCATAATATAATGGTGTATATTTTCTGGTATCCCAAGTTGGCCAATAGTGTCCTCTATGAATTGACAAGGCATCATATCATATGATTTGGTTAAGTCGACCTTTATGTCCATTGCTTTAACTCCTTGCTTTCTTCTCATGTTGTGGACAATTTCCTAAACATGTGTAATGTTGTCAGTTATCCTCCTTCCTGACAAAAACTACTTTGTTCTTTAGAATCCCAAGTTGGCATAAACATATTCAATCTTTCCACACTACTTTTGATGTAAGTTTCAAAATAATGTTGTTCAATGAGATTGGCCTGAACTGTTCGCATGTCTCTAGCTTAGCAACTTTAGGAATTGGCACTATTTTGGCATTGCATAGATCCACATTAAGAGCTTTTCCTTCTAGAGTTGTCCACATAGTCTGGTACACTGAGTTTCCCACACAAGTCCCTTCTATCTAAATAAACAAAGTACATACACCATCAGGACGCACCGCCTTGTGTAGGTTTAGGCTTTTCAAAATTTTGTAGATCTCATCTTTGGATGGTGCGGTGGCGAGAGATTTTTTTCCGTACTACATTCGGACTATTGAACTGTTCAGGGACACAGTTGATATACCTCTAATTGTCTTCACTGATATCAGCAAGTATTTTCTGAAAGTGGGCAAAAACCATTCACATTAATTCATGATCATTTGATACCCACTCTCCACAATTGTTTTTTAGCATTACTATCATGTTCCCTCTCTGTCTTTAATTCACCCAGGCATGGTAAAACCTTAAATTATTGTCCCCATCCTTGAGCCAGTCAATATGCACTTTTTGTTCCAGTCCCCTTGTTCTTTCCTCAGAATAACATCCAATTCTAATTGCATCTGGATGCAGAGGTTGTCTGTGATAATGTGTAGTTACTTGTGATATTTTTCTAGAGATTGTTGATGTTTTATAGTAGGCTATCTTTGTTTTGCCTTTGATCCTTTAGAATCTTTTGGTCCCACTTCGAGATGGGTCCCTGAGCTTCCTGTAATGCCATCTCAAATGGGATGGTATCATTCCATAATTCCTTGAGAATGTTAGAGAATTACTGCTCCTTATTCCATGAAGCCCGAGTATAAAACCTTCCAATTCCTCTTGTAGGGTATTTTAACTTTAAAAATATTGGACAATGATCAAATTTAATACGAGATAGGTTCTCTAAGTACACATTCAAAAACTGTTGAATAAAAGCATTTTTCGCCTATGCTCTATCAAGGCTTTCCTGAAGCAAATTTTTTTGTATGTATATTGCATGTCGATGAATCCCAAGTCCATTAGGACAACCTCCATCAAAGTGTCACTGAATTCTCTAGCTTCAACATTGTAGAAGTTGTTGCTCTCAAATTTTTCATTGGGGCACATCATAGTATTGAAGTCTCACATAGCTACTCAAGGCTTCTTGATGCCATGTCCCATATTAATAAGATGTCTCCATAAAAGTTTGTGAATAGAAGGGTGTGGACTTGCATAAATGATTGTTACTAGCCAGGATTTGTTAATACGATAGTGTATATATTGTGTGTGGTTGTTGGGCACCTCCAGCTTGTAGAACAATGGATCCCATCCAATCCATATGCCTCCTACGAATCCCTTTCCCTCTACTCTGTGAGTTTTCCGCAACCCAAGTTTCTTAATTGTAGAAACTACTTGTGTACCACTGATCCAAGGTTCTAGGATAGAAATCACCTTATATTTTTTCAGCATCATAAATTCCTTCAATGTATTTCAGCTGTCATCATTACTGATTTCCCAAGTGTTCCATCACAAAATTTCAACCATGGAGGGGATGATAGAAAATGGCGGGTTTGACTTAGTGATTCTCCTTAGTTGCCTACTATGTCTTACCAACATTATCTTCATTGTCTTTTGATCTCTCTGAGGTTACTTGCTCACTTTCCTTCTGTGGTTCTTCTATTAAACCACCTGTGATGGGATATTTCTTCCTTTTCAAGCGAACTCCTTTGGATTTACCTTCGATCTTCCAGGGGTGGTGGAGGACATTTATCTATTCATGCTCATTTCATTTTGCTGTCATTCTTTTTACTCCTTCCCCCTTTGCTGGGCTTCAATTGAGGCTTATAGGTCTTCTGATTCTTCTAAAGAAGCTACCATGTTTTCCTTGTTATGGAGTTTAGACGCTTGTTTCTCAGCCTCACTCATTTCCAGTTCCTTTGCTTCTGATATAGTCTCCACGACAATTACCTCATCGACTCCTGGGTTCACCACACTATGATCCTCTGTGACTATATTTATATCTTTCTCAACCATGGTTCCACTTTTCTTTACTTGACATGCAGTGTTCATAACATTTTTCATGACCTCCTTTGCCTAACGGTTGCTAATTGTGCTACTCTTTTTCTTCTAGACTTAGTTGGTCTTTGGGAACTACTTGTGTTTGTTTGTTGTTGGCCATGGTCTCATATATTATCTTGCAACTATTTCATATCTACATTGACTTCAACTAGTTTCTTTGTATGCAGTTGATGCGTTAGCATTAGGATTTCCTCTCCTTTTTTGGCTTCCTTTTCTTCTTTGTGTTTTCCAAGAGTCTTGAAGCAGGTGTTCCGCTTCATCATTGTTATAAATAGGTTTCTGATCCCCATCTACCACTTCCATCTCGGCAACATCACCTTTCCCCTTACAATTATTGGAAGTATGACCTTCTTCTCCACATAGAGAGCATGTCCAAGGTAATCCTTAGTATTCAACCTCATACTCCACCTCATTAATCCAGATGGATGATGTAAGCAGGCACATTGTATCCATGTCCAAAGTCAGTCTTGCAAATTTGATTCGTGTTCTAATGGTTGTGTGCGTATCCACTTTGATCAACATGTCTAGGGAAAAATTTATGTATTCAAACATCGTAGTCACATACAGGTGTAAGGGAAGGTTTATGATCCTCATCCATGACAATAAAAGTTCTGGATAACTTTCATTTGGTACAAATGTGAGATAACATTCCCCTACAGCTAGGCTTCATCTGAATAGCTTCCATGGGTTGTTAGTTAACATCGTCTCATAGTCCCTAGGGCATGAGACTTGGATGAAGAAGTGGCCTAGGTTTAATTCATACATATTGAATCTTCTTGACATCTTTCATATAAGTTTCAATCATTCCTTCAAAGTCACCAAAAAGTCATTGGGTACAACTTTATATAGTTCAAGAGAGATAAAAGGGTAGGTTAGCTAAACCTTTAGCATAAGCCACACCTTGTCTGGTCATCACTCTGTACTCCAAACTAGGGATTAAGATTTCTATCCTAACTATTTCTGGGGTTTTCTCTACTATAACTTCATACATTCCTTTATTGTGACTTAGTTCACAAAAGCATCGATAAAATGAGATAATTTTTTTACATATAATAGTATAATGGAAAATAAGTTTTTTCTTTGAGAAATCATGCAACGTAAATCAAAGATGAGCTCAAATCAATGTGAGAAACAAGTCCCAATTATTTTTCATATTAAGATCAAAGATATCTTTATAAACTACTTTAATATCCTTATTACCCAACTTCATATAAAAGATAAATTTCATATATCCAAAGAGATAAGTCACAACTAATATATATCATAGGGTATGAGCTTATGGGTCTCATCATATTAGGATTTACCCATCAATATCCTTATGTGCACCTAATATGGTTCTAGATCTTTCTTCCATCATCTCATGAACAATTTAGGTAAAATCTTGGATAAAACATCTCACATAGAGGTTTTCACATAGGATAAGGGTTCTACTTACGGGAGATAAACCTAAAATAGTTAAAATATGACTGTCTTGGATCTGATACAGTCTTGTAAAGAGTGGGACCCAAGAGTGGATCCACTCCTTACTCATCCATATAATAATCATCATCCATATAGCAAAAATATAATGAATTTTGTTTGCATTGGAGGGGTGACTAATATTTAATATATGTAAATGGAGATCAAACCTAAAAGTTTGGTAGTGGAATACCATGACTAATTTCAATTTAAAAGATTAGACAATATTATCCCACTTGAGGCTTACATAAAATTGAAAATTTCTTCACTAGGCAAAGGGATGTCCAAGCTATTTCAAGTCTATCTCCCAAGGGTCAGCTCCACTAAGCCAAGTTCATGTCATCATGCCATGTCAAGCATGTTTTCACATCATGGGTTGGAAGAATATCCTACAAACAAATCCAAGGTATATTTTATTAACATAAATATCGGTATGAGCATATCAATAAAGATTGAGATATATTATTGAAAATGGACATCAATATATTTTATCAAGGCTTACCATATAAAGAGAAAGATAACAAAATGTCTAAGTGGATGATCAAATGATAATGACCAAAAAGATGTTTCACTTAAAGAGATAATCAGTAAGAGAGTTTCTTGTCTTTCAAACAAGGTCCCAACAATAAAGCCACAAGATATATAGTTCCATGGTGAGTAATAAGAAGACTAACATATATTATAAATCATGGTAGGAATCATATATTCAATACCAAGAACAGGAGGATTAAAACCTCAGTTTTTTTTATATATATAGAACTTTGCTGGAGGATTAAAACCTTAGTGCATGGAAGGGGAATAAAACCCAGTGCCAAATATCATATGTGATAGGGGAAGAATACCTAGTGCCTACAAACATTATAAGTGGCATGTGAATAAAACCCAAGCCTCAAATATGGTGTTACTACTTCTAGTTATGACTAGTTAATCACACATGCAAATAGGACATGAAAGATGAAGTAACAGTCAAGATCAAACAAGGGATGATAACATCCAATTGATATAAAGTGGGGTCAGAGGACCCAGAATCCATTATTCAACTACAACCACATTTAAGATACATCATAAGACCATAAAAATCCATCACTTTAAAGTTGGGGTTTCATTTGGTTCAATTCCTCATATTGGGGTTACCACATGAATAGGGTGAACAAAATACAAATTAAGACCCAGTCGAAAAGCATATTTGGAAAATTAATAAGATCGCAAGATTTATTTTAGTAAAAGAGATCCAAATAGGCCAATAAAAACATGAAAGAGGAATTTTAATATAAGAATGGCTCATAAAGGTTCCAAAGCGAGAAACAAGAAATTTATTCTTCTATATGACTCATATAGAATCTAACAAGATCCATACTAAACCCTAGATTGACATCAGGGTTCTAAGACACCAATTATACACATATAAACTAGGGATAATTCAAATTAACTACATAAACCTAAAAGTCTTCCTTTATCATTAGTGAATTAGTTTATCAAAATCATACCATCTTGTAGATTATATTTTCTTGAGTCCATAAATTATTTTAATTTCTTTTATATAACTTATAAACTAAAATATTTTGAAATTTATAAATCCCAACCAATTAGAAAATAAAAAAATCTTATTTTTAATATAGTGGAACTAGGCGATGAAACTTATACTATTGTAAGGAGCAAAATATTGAGAATCTGGAACATGTTTTATTTTATTTTTTAAGTTATAGATATTTAGTTATGAATTATATAAGATAGTATTATTTACTAACTTTTACTAAAAAATGATTGGTAAGACACTAATATACCCATGTATCAACTATTGGAAAAAACTGTGTGACAAGGCATATTGAGTAATCACCCAGAATCAGAGTTGCATAACTAAAAACCAAATAGGCTATGGGATAGACAAAAGTGCTCTTTGAGGTGTGACTAAGTTTAAATAAAACCAAGGACAACACAATGAAATCACCTACTCTCATCTTCTTTCCCTTTGTTCTTTAATGCGATTCAGACATAGAGCTTCACGGAGTTCTCCTATCATGAACCAAAATCAAGATTTGAGCTTCAAAAGTCAATGTCAGAATCATCAATATGTCTGACTCAAAGATCCCAAGAATCAAAACTTGAGGTTCACAAACCTCCATCCATGGCCTATGCCATTTCTAAAAGGAGTAAGAAGGGAAAGGAGCTTTATGTACAACACCCAAAGACCCGCTCACAATGAACCAAATCCAACACTAAAACCAAATCCAACAGAAGCAAGAACTCAAGAAACGAACAACAACTGGAAGAGGAATATAGGGGGGTCGTGGATCTACCTATAAAAAAAGAGAAACCAGGAACACAAACTACTTTGTGAGGATTATTGAAATGAATCTGGATAGTTTGCTATGATTTTGAAGGCCTCAAACTCGTGTTGGGAATTAGGTTAGTTGTTGCAATACATGGAATTGAGAGAAGGATTCTAAAGAAAAGGGGACCAATTAGATTATGGGAAGAGGTTTTAGTGGTTTCTACATTGTTAAAAGGATATCTAATAGGGGTCTGAAGACCCAGGGTTGCGAGGAGTCAAAAACATAACTAAAGTAGGTAAGAAACAAAGAAGAAATAGAGGCATGGGTGTGATATAATAAAAGAAACCAAAATTCTCTATAAAATCCAAACTTAAAAGATGTGAAAAGATGAGTGGAAATTAGATGATAAGAAATCATGGAAAAAGGTGGAGATATGATGATGAAATTGTAAAGTGAAGGTTGATGCTCCAGTTCTGTGGAAACCACTCTGACTTGCCTAAATAGATGGAGGTTGAAGAGAAGTTGGTTAGCGCACAATATAAATCCAACATTACAGAGGGTCCACATTTTGGAAATCCAACATGAAAAAGACAAAATTGAAAACTTGTAGTAAATCAATATATCCAAATATATATTCCAAATAATTTATTTAACTTTATACTTTCTTTCCAAAATTCATCTAGTACTCTACAAGTGTGCGATCCTAATGAAAGTTGACAAATAGACCAAATAAAGCATGTAGATTTCGAATATGAACTTAGTTTTCACTTTAAAAATATTTAATTGGAAATATAACTTAATTGAGTCCTCTTAACATTACTTTGTTAATTTTCCTTATGACATCTAACATTATCCAATTGGGGTGAAATTTGTCAATTAGACTAACTAATACATGATGAATAGAAGTTTGGAACTATTTTCTTATTTTGAGATCTTTTAGTTTCATATTTAATATATAAGGGTGTTTTGGGTATTATGTAAATAAAAGTCATTATAATGCATTTCAGATTACTATATTGGGTATTCACAGTCCTTTAGATATTTTCCACATAGGATGGAGGTATTTCATATCTGAATTTTACTTAACATCCTTATCTCACTCCAATTACCACTAAGTCTGTTTATTCCTAATTTCCTCAAGATCATAACAACTTTGTAACGACCCCCTCCCCCTGTTATCCCCTATTCAAACATACCAAGAGGGAAATGGCCATTATCATATTTATAGAATCGAGGTTTAGCAATTAACCAGATTTAATTATAAATTTCACCATAGGAAAAATAGTTTGCTAACAATATGAAATATAAACTCTCCAAAAAGGAGTTACATGATATGGAAAGCTATTGTTTGAAATATGAAATAAAAACTATCTGTCTAAATTAGGGTAGTTTTAAGGATCTTTCCTTTTGGTGTCTTCTTCTCTAGTGGTCCATTTTGCATAATAATAAAAATCTTGAAACAAAAACATGGTCAGTATATGAAGATATATTGGTATGTGGGGTGCAAGAAAAATGGTGCAGGTAAGCGTAACAACATAATTACAATAGTTAATGTTACATAAACAAAATTACATTTTTGTCATAACTTCTCAACTATGTTTTTCTTAATCTCTAGGAATACCCTCTCCTAGGTTTTTGTCCCTACAGTGGACCTAGGTGACCTTCCCAACCATAGGCTTTGGGCCATATTGGCCTTCCCACTTAGGGATGAGCATCATGCCAGGTTATACTGGCTTTTGCCTATCCCAAACCTACACCCACATTTTAAAGTGGGCCACGGGCCGAGTTTGAGCCCAAATAAATTGAAAAATATCAACCCATACCCGACCCATACAAGAATGTTGGGTTTCAGGATGGATTCAGGTTTGCCCATATAACATCGAATGAGCATACTAAATTTTGCTAGATCTAACTTACTAACATGAAAATTGAACTAGTGTGATATGTATTTTGTGATCAACCTTTAAAAGAACGTATATATACTTTGTGATATGTAGTCGGAATATGTATACCTTAGTTGTGTGATCCCATACAACAATGAAGTGGATATTGAAAGAGTAAGAAATCATTTTCTTGTACATGTGAATGTATGAGACTTAAAAAATCAATGGAGTCTATAATGTTGTGGCTTTTGTTTCCTCATCCTATATGTATATACAATGAAATGGGTTTTGAAAGGGAAAAGATCATTTGTCTCCTACATGTCATATGAGTAAAAATATGAGCATAATCTACTATGCACAGAGCAAAAGATCATTTGTCTCCTACACGTGGACACAATTAGATCAAAACAAAGAAATCAAGTATGTCTATTTATGTCAATGATGGTTATCTTACTAGTATCAATTCACTAATCATGATGATTGATTACAAATTATCCATGTTACCATTGATCAGATATTTACTACATATTCCATCAAGAAATATGTATGTTTTTCTTTCAAGACAAAGATAGATGTATACATATATAATGTACATAAAATCTAATCTGAGCTTTCAAGTTTTTGGGCTTGGATTTACCTTTGCCCGTACCCAGACCAAATAAAATATGAGTTTAAATTTTAGGCTCGGCCCACGCATATTATAAACCGGGTTCGGGTCTGGATCGGGTTATGCGGGCTGGGTCGTGGGTCAGATCAGGCTGGCCCAACCTGATGCTCATCCCTATTCCTACTCTTGGGCTTGACCCTTTAGACCTTGCCAATAATGAGATTGATCATAGTCATCTCAAATACTTTATTTCTCTATCTAGACATCCAGAGTTAGTATGTGGGGTTCAAGCAAGTTAATTCTTTTATAGAATGCGATACTCATATGGCCTTTATAGATTGTAGGAAATAAATAAACAAGCAAGTAGTTTGACTTTCAATCTATTCGGGAAACCTCAAAAAACCATGAAAGTCGCATAAGGTGAGGAGTGACAGGTATAACCACATACCTTTCTCAGATGTAACGTAAAGTCCAAGTAAACAAGTGCAATTGAGAATAAGAAAGCAATCACCCTAAAATTAATGTATAACACCCAAGTATTACTATTTTGTCCATATATTGTTATTAAGATTGACTTGGGTTCCAAGATAGTGTTTTGGAGTCAAATTAGGGTTTTGGCTTTCTAAACCCTAATTATTGTATTAAATTCCGTTTTTAACATATAAACCCTAATTTTGATATTATATGCATTCATAATCTCAAACTATGTCCAAGATGTCCTTTTCATCCAAAAAGACTAAACTTTTTCCATCAAGTTATTTAAGAAAGTGATATTCATTAAAATTGAGAAATTAGGGTTTTCATGCTTTTAATACATTAAAATTAGCAACTTTAGGCACTCTTTGAATTTGAGGTAGAGTTAGGTCTTAAATCCAATTTTAATGGATTCCTTGCATTTATCTGATCAACTTTCATATATAATTTGTCATTATTGGACATTCCTACACATTACTATAATTTTTAGCAAATAATTCTATTCAGGCGAATCATAGCTTGCCAAGTCACGAGTGACTGGGATTTGGTTGTGCCACATGGCTGGATTGAGACAATGGGCTCACACCATCTTGGCACTCTATGGTAGCATGGATGGGGTTTAAAACAAAAAAAGACAATAACACCCCCTTACCTGATCACATCAAGGCGAGGGAAAAAGGTGATTTCTCCCATGAACTTGCCTCCTTCCTTTTTCCTTAGGCTCACGAACAGAGCTGGCATGACTGAGTCAACTCCAAGGTTGACTCTAGGCATCTGTACCTTGGAGTGGCAGGCGAGGGCATGGGCTTCTTGGTGATGCCTTGCCGAACTCGGTCATAGCTTTTGATTGCACGGTGGTGACGATAAAGAAGAGTTTGAAAAGGATTTTTACTCATCGGAAAAGATGGAATAGAGGGAGGTGAAGCAGAGGTTTGATAGGGAATTGGTGGTGAGAAGATTCTCTTACAAGTTTGAGTGGTATCGTGAGTGGATTTGGAGAGGATGTATATGGCTTTATATAGTCTTACCTTCACGAGATGCCAGACTCTTAGATCCGTTGTGCAGACAATTGAGAAAACCCTCATCTTTTCTTGAAGTAGGGCCATCTAGGGATGCTTGTACTTGGATTTGTATCCCAAACTCAATGGGAAATAACAAAAAAAGAGAGGTGATCGAGAGAGAGTGAATCTATCATGAGAAAAATGAGTTGTCCTATTCATGATCTTTCCTAGTTAAAAGGCAATTAGGGGCCTTTGGATCTGAGATCCATAGATAGAAGCCTGCTAGCGCACTAAGGGGTTGGGCCCTAATTTTCCAAACTGGATTTATTAAATCATGTCATTAATATCTTACCCAATAATCCCTTTCACTTTAGGAAAAGGAATTTATTCATAACTCTCTCTCCTTTTATCCTTTTAATCCCAAACTTTAAAGCAAAGTTTCAACACTTACATATAGGTGTAAGTGAGATTTGAGACCAAAATAATAAAGTTAAAGATACTTTTCTTTATCTCCCAGTATCCCTTTTTATTTCATTTATTTATGGCATCAAATAAATTCTTTTCTCTTCCCAACTTGGCTATATATCTTATTTTGTTAACTTTTATTATTAAAAATAATATGGAACCAAAAGCAAACCATTAGTTTCCATGAACACCAATTTTCTAGAAAGATCCACATAATTCCATATGTAAATTATTAATTACCCATTACCTTTAGTAATTCACTTAACATTAAATTTTCTCTCTTTCTTTTCCCCATAAAAATAGTAAAACCACAAACACCATTGGAAAGGAGAATTCATAAGTAAAATCCATACTTTTTAAAAAAAAATCCATACGTTTAAAAGAAAGCACACCAAGTTTATAATATATCCTTAATATTAAAATATTTTCATTTCAAATATATAAATACATGTGAAAAATCATGTTATAACATCCTTTCCTTATTATAGGATTTTTTCCTCAAAATTTAACTAATCATACAAAAAGTTCAAGATGAGACTTTTCCTATTTGTCTTCAGCTCCCATGTGGCTTCATCCTCACTAGGGTATGTCAACACCCCTTGGAGTTCAATAGGATCAATGTTCAACACATGGGAAAGATCCTTCACATAGCGCTTTAGATTGGACACATGGAATGCATCATGCATCATATTATAATATGACAGTAAAGCTAAATGATATGCTGCCTCACCAATCCATTCTAGAATCTCAAATGGACCCACGTATTAGGGACTCAGTTTTCCTCTATTTTTAGCTATATCTCAGAGGGGGCAGATTTTCATAAACACATGATCACCTATAGTAAAGTGCAAATCTATACACTTTGCATCAACATACGACTTCTGTCAATCCTAGTCTCTCTTCAACCTTTTCTTGATCAAAGTGACCTTGTCAGCATAAGTTCCTCTGACCTCAACAAGGTCCACTCATTGACATCATCCCAATGGAGTGGTGACCAACACAGCCTCCCATATAGAGCTTCATACGGAGGCATCCTGATACTGGCTTGATAATTGTTATTATAGGCAAACTTGGCTAAAGGTAAGTATTGCTCCCATGATCCACCCCAATCTAGAACACAAGCTCTAAATAGATATTCTAAGGCCCAAATCATCCTTTCTGATTGTCCATCAGTATGAGGGTGATAAGTTGTACTAAATTTTAGCCTCGTACCAAGTTCTTCTTGAGTTTGTTTTGATAAGTTTAAAGTGAACTCAGGGTCACGATAAACAATAATTGAAATTAGAACACCATACAAATGATCAATATCTCTAATGTAAAGCTCAACTAAGTTTGACACCTTGGTAGTTGACCTTTAGGGCAAGGAAGTGCGCTGACTTGGTTAGGTAATCCACCACAACCCAAATTGCATCATGACCTTTTTCTTGTCTTGGGAAGACCCACCACAACATCCATGGTTATTTGGTCCCATTTCCACTCGGGAATCTCAATCGATTGTAGTAACCCACCAAGTCATTGGTTCTCAACCTTCAACATATGGCATGTGAGATAACTAGCCACATATAAAGCTATGTCTCTCTTCATTCCTGACCACCAAAAGTATCACTACATGTCCTTAAACAACTAGTTTCGGGGTTTACAATGTACTTTGATCCATGGGCCTCTTGTAACATACTAGTCTTCAAGGGTGAATCCTCAGGAACCCAAATACAACTTCTATATCAAATTCCACCATCCACATCCACTGAGAGATGAGTTTGAGGTTTTTCCATCAAATGTTTCATCTTTTCTAACTTTGGGATGGCTAACTAGGCTGCTACAAACTCAGTTAACAATTCAAGCTTGATCTGGATATTGGCAAGATGAATCCTATCTGTCAAATGCTGTGATGACCATTGAGGAAAGTCTTCCGTCTCTTCCACTAGTTAACCAAACCATCTGCACAACTGAGACATTTTCTATTGAGGGCAGAACAACCACATTTGCCTTACCAAGATGATAGGATATGGTGAAGTCAAAATCCTTCAGATCTTCCATTTAATGCCTTTGTCATAAATTCATGTCCTTCTGAGTCAACATGTACTTCAGTCTCTTATGGTCGCTGAGGATGTAAAAGGTAGCTCCATATAGGTAGTGTCTCCAAATCTTTGAGTCATCGACAATTGTTGCGAGTTCTAGATTGTGAGTCAGATAATTCAACTCATTAGGCATGAGTTGTCTAGAAGCAAAGGATATCACATGCTTGTTCTGCTCTAACACACATCCTAAGCCCATTTTTGATGTGTCAGTAAAGATGACAAAACCATCATTACCCAAGGGTATGGTTCAGACTGGGGCAGAGGTAAGCTTTTCCTTCAACTCCTGGAATCATGCTTCACATAATGCGAACCAAACGAGCTTCTCACCCTTCTGAGTGAGCTTGGTTAAGGGAAAATCACTCTTTGAGAAATCCTTGATGAATTGTTGGTAATACTTGACCAATCCTAGGAATATGGGTATCTCAGATTTGTTCTTTGGTCTGGCCATTCTCGAATGGATGCTACCTTGGCAGGGTCCACCAAAATGGTTCCTCTAGACATAATGTGCCTGAGGAACATAACTTGGTCTACCCGAAACTCATAGTTTGAGAATGTTCCATAGAACTTCTGCTTTTTCAAGATATCAAGGACCTTAGCTAGGTGTTCACAATTTTGTTCTAGGTCGTCAGAGTAAACTAGGATGTCATTTATGAACACTATGACAAAGGTAAGAAGAAAAGGTTAGAACACACTATTCATGAGGTTCATGAACACACTTGGATCATTGGACAACCCAAAAGGCATAAAAAAACTCATAGTGGCCATAGTGGGTTCAAAAAGTGGTTTTTGGGATATCTTCACTCTTAAGTCACAATTGGTGGTAGCCCGATCTCAGGTCAATCTTCAAGAAGACTCAAGCAGTTTTGAGCTAGTCAAATAGGTCATCTATGCAGGGTGAGGGATATTTATTCTTTATGGCAGCTTGATTTATCATTTTGTAGTCTATGCACATGCTAAACGATCCATCCTTCTTCTTCTTCTTCACAAAGAGGACTAGTACTCCCGCGGGGATGTGTTGGATCAAATGAAGACCTTGTCTAGTAGTTAATGCAGTTGCTTCTTCAACTCAATCAACTCAGCAGGAGCCGACCTGTAAGGTGCCCTGGAAATTGAGTTTGTCCCGAGAGCTAGCTCTATGGAGAGGTTGACTTCTCTTTCCAGAGTTATCCCTGGAAAATCATTTGGGAACACATCATCATAATACTTGACTACCTCTATTTCCTCTAAGGGTTACACCTTCTGTCCAGTCTCCATTACTAGAGCAAGGAATGCTAGACAATCCTTGGTTACCATCTGTTTGACTTTCACGACTGAGACATACAGGCTGGTGGTAGCATCTTTCCTCCTCTAATGGTATAGGATGCTTGACCTGGCTTCTCTATCCTTATTTTCTTTTTCCCTATGGTCTATCATTGCATTAAAGTTATAAAGCCAATCATTCCTATAATAACATAAAAATCATTCATATCAAGCAGGATAAAGTTGGTCGGGAGTTCATTGTTCATACATTTTACAGGGATGACTGATGTTTTTAAGAGGGATGAAAAGATATAGGAATAGTGACTTCTACTCCTAAGTCCTTGAAGTCCAAACAAAGCATAGTTGCATGATTTCTTGAGATGAAAGTATTAACAGAACCACAGTCAAACAAAGCTTTAACATTATAGCCCATTATATCAAGCAATCCTACATTGTACTTATGACAATCAAACTATGAATTTCATTGTAAATCATATGAAAACTGAGTTTTAGGGTGGTTGACTTCTATGATTTGGTTTGCATTGTCCTGAGCTTCTTAATTATCAATAGTGAACACTCAAGCATGTCGACACTTACCTGTGGGTGGGGCTGTCCCCTAGGGTGCTGTAGCCATTGGTGGAGCCACCACTAGTTGGGCCGGTACTAGGCCCAAACCTCACAGGTTATGAGAGGGTAATTGACTTCAAAGTATCCCTCTTGTAGGCAGTGATAGCACACCTTCCTCTCAAAGCGACATTTTCCAGCATGTAGTCTTCCACAGTTGTGGCATTGTGGGGGTCCCCCATTTCATCAGTTCTCATTTTGGGGTTTCCCTCTTCCTCCATTTCTGCCCTTACCATTATTATAACCTTGGGCTCTTCCGTTATCATTTCTTGGGCCAGGAACACCTTCAGTGAAGTAAAGACATCCCTTAGATGGGTTCTATGTAGGCATGATTGTCCTTTCCATGTCTAGGAAGAAGTTGAGGGCCTCAGTGAAGTTTGGGGGTTTACTTGCCATTACATGCGACTTCAACAGGGGGTGTAGGCATTCAATGAAGTGTTCCAGTCACCTCTCATCAATTAGCATGTAGGTGAAGCACTCCAAGCGAGGAACTTCTGAGTGTAGTTTGCCACGATCATGTTGCCCTGATAGAGGAGCATGAACTGCTTTTCCTTATCATTCTTGGCAGAACTGGGAGTGAACCTTACAGTGAAGATGGTGTGATAGTTTACCCAGGATATAGGCTCTTTAGTCAAATATCAGCGTGCAATGTAGTTTTCACACCAAATTTTTTTTGCTCCTTTGAAAAGGTGATAAGCAAAGATGAGTTTCTTTTTAGCTTGAACCTTTAGTGTGTGGAAGCCATTCTCTACTGCTTATAGCCAAGCATCCACTTTATCGACCAATTCAGTCTTAGCCCTGCCTGAGAATTTTCTATGTTCAACTTGATGAAGTCAAGAACGGTGGATCCAAGATAAGGGCAGATGGATAAAGGTTCACCATTCTCATCTCTGATGATATCCTTAAGAGCCAAGGCACTAATAGCCTCAGTGTTCTATTTCTCTGACAAGAGTGAATCAGGGGTGTGAACTACCACTTGCCCAACTATCAGTCCTAAGCCAACAACATGGCTAGGGTCTACCATGGGTTTAATCTCATTCTCTGACATGTGGTTTACCTTTGGGGTCATCACTTGAGTTTGGGATGTCAAAGGGGACGGGATTGGGCTCGGAACCTCCCTCAGTGAAGGCCTCCTCTGGCCTCTTTCACTTCCTGCATGATTCTTCCTCCATAGCCTTCCTCTTCTTCTATGAGGACCTCTTCCTTCTGTGGGAGGGCCTTCCATCTAGGTTGTCTTGGGGTGTCTCACCAAGGATGGCAGTGGTCTTGACGTAGGCCATTCTGTCTCACATAAATATATTATTTACCTTAGTTTCATATTTAGGACATTTAAAACATCATAAAATTATGTCCATGACATCTTGTTTACATGTATTTTATTATAAGGCAGAGGATGCCTTAATCCCTAATATCCATAACCCTAATTCTCAGAAGAGTAAAGGAAACATTTATAGGTAACTTGTTTTTGTGAGTAAAGCAAGGGGGTATAGAAGGGATGAGCTTAGATAAGAAGAAAACCTAGATGTATTTTATTTCAGGTAAAATCCTATGACTTTGTCTAGTCAATATGAACACACCCGGGATTCCTTATAAACTACTAGAAATGTGCAGGGAGTTTTGCCAACCCCCAGGTCGTGGTCCCTTCTAGAAACCATCATCTTTAGAAAATACCTAATAATTCCTTTTGGGCTCTATATATTTCTTAAAAATTACTAATTATTAAAGGTCAAATGGTAAACCAGGCTCTGATACCAAATGTAATGACCCTCCCCCTGTTATCCCCTATTCAGGTGGACCGAGAGGGCAAGGGCAATTTTCATATTTACAAGATAGCAATTATAAATTTCAAAGGAAAAGAGTTTGTAACAATATGAAAGATAAACTCTCCATAAAGGAGTTACATAATATGGAAATCTTTTGTTTGAAACATGAATTAAAAACTATCTATCTAAATCTCTAGGGTAGTTTTAAGCATCTTTCCTTTTGGTGCCTTCTTCTTTGGTAGTCCATTTTGTAGAATAATAGCAGTTTGAATTGAAACGCCGTGAAACAAAAACACGATTGGTGTATCGAGATATACTGGTATTTGGGGTGCAAGAAAAATGGTGCACATAAGTGTAACAACATAATCATAGAAGTGAATGTTACATAATCATAATTAAATCTTTATCATAACTTCTCAACCATGTTTTACTTAATCTCTAGGAATACCCTCTTTAGGGTTTTGTCCCTGCATTGGACTAAGGCCACCTCCCCAATCATGGGCTTTGTGCCATATTGGCCTTCCCACTCATGGGCTTTACTATTTAGACCTTCCAAATCATGGGCTTGGTGCCAATATTGGCATTCCCACTCTTGGGCTTTACCCTCTAGATCTTCCCAATCATGGGCTTGTTCACAATCATCTCAAATACTTTCTTTCTCTATCCAAACCTCCAGAGTTAGTATGAGGGGTTCAAGCAAGTTACTTCTTTTATAGAATGTGATACTCATATGGTCTTTATAGATTGCAGGAAATAAATAAACAAGCAAGCAGTTAAGTTTGCAATCTATTCGGGAAACCTTGGAAAACCACATAAGTAGGTTAAGGTGGGTACTCATAGGCGTAGCCACATACCTTTCTCAAATGTAACTTCAAGTCTAAGTAAATAGGTGAAATTGAGAACAAGCAACCCATCACCCTAAAATTAATGTATAACACCCAAGTATTACTATTTTGTCAATAAGCTGTATTTAAGACTAACTTGGATTCCAAGTTAGAGTTTTGGAGTCAAATTAGGGTTTCGTTAGGGTTTTCGCTTCCCAAACGCTAATTATTATATTTAATGCCTTTTTTTAATTACAAACCCTAATTTTGATATTATATGCATTCTCAATCTTAAATTAAATCCATGATGTCCTTTTAATGCAAAAAGACTAAACTTTATCCATCAAGTTATATTCATTAAAACTAAGAAATTAGGGTTTCCATGCTTTTAATACATTAAAGTTAACAACTTTAGGCACTTTTGTAATTCAAGGTAGATTTAGGTCTTGAATCCAACTTTAATGGATTCCTTACATTTTTCTAATCAACTTTCATATATAGTTTCTCATTATTGGACATTCCTACATATTACTATAATTTTTAGCAAATAATTCGATTTTTTCCAATCACAGCTTGCCAACTCATAGTTGACTGGGATTTAGGCCGTGACACAAGGCTAATGCTAAGTCAATGGGCTTGCACCATCTCAGTGCTCCATGGACATGTGGCATGGGCTTAAAAATAAACAAAAGACATTAACACCCCCTTACCTTATCACAACTGGGAGAGGGCAAAAAGGTAATTTCTCCTAATAACTCATCTCATTCCTTCATCCTCAGGCTCATGAACAGAGTTAGTGTGTCTGAGTCAACTCCAAGTTTGACTCTAGGCGTTTGGGTCTTAGAGTGGCAGATGAGGGCACAAGCTTCTTGGAAATGCTTTACCAGACTCAATTGCAGCTTTTGATTGCCCGATGGTGGTGAGAAAGGAGAGGTCGAATAGGATTTTTCCTCACCGGAGAAGATGGAATAGAAGGAGGGTGAAGTAGAGGTTTCATAGGGAATTGGTAGTGTGAAAATTCTCTTACAAGTTTGAGGGGTCTTGTGAGTGGATTTAAAGAGGATGTACAATGCTTTATATAGGCTTGCCTTCATGAGATAGTCGACTCATGGATCCGTTGTCCAGAGATTTGGGGAAACCCTAGTTTCTTCTCAAGGTAGGGTCATCTAGGGATGGTTGTACTCAGATTTGTCTCCCAAACTTATTGGGAAAGAATGAAAGAGGAGAGGTGATTGAGATAGAGGGAATCTATCACAAGAAAACTGAGCTTTCCTATTCACGATCTTTCCTAGTTTGTTATGAGCTAGACGATGACCATAAGCCTTTGGATCTGAAATCCATGTCTAGAAGCCTATGCACACACTATTGGTCTAGGCCCTAATTTCCAAATCAGATTAATTAAATTGTGACATTAATATCTTACCCAATAATCCCTTTCACTCTAGGAAAAGGAAATTAATTCATAACTCTATCTCCTTTTATCCTTTTAATTCCAAACTTTAAAAGTAAGTTTCTAGCACTTATATCTAGTTGTAGGCGATATTTAAGAACAAAATAATAAAGTTAAATATACTTATCTTTATCTACAATTATCCCTTTTTATTTCATTTATTTAAGGTATCAAATTAATTCTGTTCTCTTCCCAATTTGGCTATACTTTTTATTTTGTTAACTTTTCTCAATAAAAACAATATGGAACCTAAACAAACCATTATTTTCCTTCAACACCAATTTTCTAGAAAACTCCACATAATTCCATATGTAAATTTTAGTTACCCATTACCTTTAGTAATTCAATGAATACTTGATTTTCTCTCTTTCTTTTCCCCATACCTATTATCGAATTATTTAAAACACCAAAACCACAAAAACCATTGCAAAGGAGAATTTGCAAGTTAAATCCATACTTTTGAAACAAATCACACCAAGTTTCTAATATATCCTTAATATTCATATATTTGCATCTCAAATATGTAGATACATGTTAAAAACCATGTTATATAAACTTAGTTTCTCAATTTGTGTTAATTGTTCACATAATATGAATACCATCCTCAAAAGACAACTATGGAGGGGAAATTAGATTTATCTTACTAATTTCCACTTTTGATAACTCCTATTTGTTTATTTCACAATTTGTGCCATAAGTCTATATTTAGTGTAACTATTCTTTCTTTAAGGATTATCAATAATCAAATACATTCACTTTTCTAATTACCTAAATCTAGGAAGATTCTAGAGTCCTTAAAAATAACATATATTATAATGTGAATTTCCATCCTAACCCCTTACTAAAAGTTGACATGATCCGGTTACACCAAGACACCTAGGAATGTGCATTAGCTAAACACTACGTCTATAAGCATTTGATGTACTCTTTTATCATCTAAGTTGGGGATAAAGGGAATATTAGATCTAATTATAAAAGGAAAATATATAAGAAGGTCTAGATTAGGTATTGTACTTAGTTTTATTATGTTACAAAACCTATACCTAAGAGTAAAGAACAACGTACCCCTTTAGGGATTTGGTTATATGTTCTTTAGTTGACTCACCCCCTTTTACCTCTTTAGATTTGTTATAGATCAATCATTTTGTAGGATTGTAGTCATCTAACATGTAGTCTGAAGGAGTATAACTCAACTTTAGGGTTGTCTAAACTTGAGAATGGATGATTAATTTCTAAAAGTTTGAACTTGTCCCCCCTATGCCCAGAATTGCCTCAAAGGTAGTACTTATATATTAAATCTACTCTAGAAACTAGTTTAAATAGTTAAATTATGTAAAACTTGATGAGTGTGCATTCTTTCCCATCGTAATCATAACAAACTAAAGTGGAAGGAAATTAAATACACCTCAACTCTAATCTTTCCAATAGATTATATGTAATGGCTTGGTCATTACATACAAGATAATCAATTTACATTATTAAAATATATACATGTACTTAACTTAAGACATAACCCTAATATGTATGACATTGTCAAGATAAATCAACTTTTGATGCAACTCTGTAAGCTCAGCACCTAGAATGGGAAAACTAGGGCATAGTAGAAAACAAAAAATTAACCATATGTTCACAATTACTAATTAAGGTACTTTTATGTACCTAATTTGGATATATATATATAGAGAGAGAGTACATATCACACTCTACACTCAAGTGGTGTTTCAATATCAAGACCAATTATTAGGGAAATTAAAACTATGGATACTTATTGTTAATTTTAAATATAGGCTACCTATAAAATTTGAGCTCACGTGGATGTTTGTAACCCACTCAACCAAGGATAATAAAAAATCCGCACAAAACTAATTTCAAGTGTGTCATTTTTGTTGTCTTTATATGCATGACATATAAGCGTCCAAATTATCTCAAATACTATATTTAGTCTATTCATAAGGTATTTAATAAGATCTCTGGTTTAGATTTTTGAAAAAAGTGTGTGGCATTATGGAGAATGACTTGAGTGTATTGTGTCTCTAATACACTCGAGTGTATTCTTGCCTAATTCTCTCTCTCTCCATATATATACATATATGTAGTGTGTGTGTAAGTGCAAACCTTGACTCTAAGTTCAATAGGGCACCCTCATATGAATGATATAATGTATTTAATATAAATAGATGGCCTATGTGGTGGAATACAATCAATGACATGGATTATGCACATTTAACGAGTCTTGGGTTAATTCGAGGCAATATATTTTTATATAAGTCCCATTTAATATATACTTGTATAAATAAACATATCACAGTTTTGATTAATACACACAAGGATACCAAGAAGTCCTTACATAATTCAATATTTGTAAATATGAAATGCACAAAATATCAAAATATGTGGAAATTGGACTTATCACACTACCTCAATGTTTTAAGTTGTCATTATATATATAAATTGTAACAAATACACAAAATGTAAAATTAGATTGACATGAGGTATTTAAGTAAAAAAATAAATAATAAGGCCTTCCCTCATGGGTGGATAACCCCAAAATGGTCATGAGAACCAAATATGGTAACACAATATACCACACAAATATTTGTTTAAATAATGATATATACTTCTCTCTCTCTATACGTACGGACAAATCTTCTTTGTACCATTCAAATAATGATATATACTTCTAATATTAAATGATCCACTAAATGTTATCAATATATGAAAACAATGCTACATTCATATCTTTTGCATATCATTTAGTCTATAAGCCAAATTTCACCTTCGTTGGATAATGATGCCTACCCTAATCTAAAATATTAGAAAAAGTGATAACAAATGCCTAATATGATAACAGTGTTAATTTATTAGAGTAGATTATATTTATTTGTTTATTATATTCATTGTCATGCCTTTCCTTCTATTTCCTATTTTATTTCCTCCTTTCTATATAAGATCCGACAAGTCTATTTTTATCTCCACAACTCTCTTGTATCACATGCTAATATAAAGACTTCTACACTCCTCACTCACCCACTTTCCTAGTTTGCTTGACGCAACTATAACTCACCCTTACAAGTAATTCCATCCATCTCTTATGCCCTTATACAACTATTATATGTCTATCACCTTCCTCGCTTGATTCCAATACTCATCATCCCAAACTTTTACTAATTTCACCCTCTCTAATGCTTTCACAAACCATATATACCCTTTACCCTCCGTTTTTGCCTCCTACAAGTTTGTTTACAACCCTGATCCTCAACCCCCTATAAAGGTATCATACCCTTATTGCAATTCTTCTAATTTATCTCAAGTAATGTTTGGTCTCATCTCCCAGTGGACATCTCCAACCAACCTTCCTCACCTTCAACTTTCTATCAGGGTTTGACATCACACCTATGGACATAGAAAGGCCTGGACGGTTTATGGAATAGTTCAATTTGGTTTTTTGAAGCCCCATCCACCTCCAATTGAGTGAATTTCTATGTAGGACTCTTTTCCCTAATTGCTTAATGTTCTTGACCCCTCAGATAAATCTTTGATTCTTTGTCATCTTTTTCTAAATTGTTAACCATGGATAACTTTGATTAGATGCCACAAAGATTCTCTCATCTCGAGTTTGGCCTTAATTACCTTCTTCCTTACTCATCATATTCCTCCTCCCCTTTCTTTGATGGCGGCGTTGCGAGTTAGATTTTTCCTCCAGGAAGCCCAAATATGGGCTTGCCAACCATTGAGGGATAGTTAGATCCCCTGACTTTGGTTCTCAAAAATTTCTTTGATCAACCTTTAGTATATGATTTCATGCCTCAATAGGTTTCTAGTTTAATGCAATTTGGATGAGAAATTGAGAATTTGATTTTATCGTGATACCCTTCTATTCAATTGATCATGTAATGTTTATCATGGGTACTTTATACATACTGTGTGTTTTCTTTACAATGGTTGTAATGCACAGATGCATTGGGTTCATTTCCTGTTGTCCCTATAGGACCATCTCAACATGACATATAGATAACAAATTAGTTTTGGCAAGTGGTTTGTAATTTTTTCTTGAATTCTGATTGGTTATTTTTTGTAAAATACATAATTAATGCATCCGTTGTCAAGAAAAATATAATAAAATGTGTTATAAAATCACAAAGACAAGACATGTTTATTGGTATACACTTTCATATCTAATTGGACTAAATGTGAAATTCAACTTTTAGGGTTTGTATACTTAATGGAATGCTAGCCCTAATTTCCTCATCTAATTACTTCAGGTAATTGAAACCCTGATGTTGAAGTCTAAGATTTGAATTTGGATATCGTAGATCAAAGATAAGGTATGTCATCTTCATATTTAATTTGAGCATTTTATGACTATAATCGAAATCTTCCTTAATGAGGAATATCTCTTGAATGATTCTCTATTTTTACATCTCTTGAAATCCTTTTAAAGATCCTTCAATATGTGATATTTTCTCTCTCTTCGATAAACAAAATTATGGAATCATGACTTATGGGTCATTTGGCATAACTTATTATATTATGGATATTCTCATCCCATTAAAATTGATAAGGATTAATAATTGATGGACTTCAACTTGCCACTCAAATTTCATGTACCATTGTAGACTATATCTATAGTAGTGGTTCTTCTGCATAGGCATATATCTAGGCACTAGAGTTTTATACCCTTTTCAGGCTCTTGGGTTTTTTCCCCCATGCCATTTTATATATAAAGCATTGAGGTTTAATTCCTTTTACCAACTTTTATATTTGACACTAATGTTTTATTCCTCCTACCCTTGGCCTGGGATCCCATAATGTCTCAACCTTGATTTATATAGTTAAGTGTTCCTAAGAATTACTTGCATTTATTTATTTGAATATGATTGTGGAATTGTTTAAAAGGAGAGAACCTCATTCCTGTTGATTATCTCCTTTATATGTGTTTCATCATCACTTGTGATACTTTTCTTCTTTTGAGATACTTTCCATAACATCCCATTTGAATCAGACAAGCTTAGGGTCTAAATAGCATTTTCTATGTTAATTAAAATCACATTTTGGACCGAAATGCAAATAAACCTAGTAAATCACAATTTTCCTTTGAATATTATAAATGATGAGTGACATAATTTCTCTCTTCATGATGATAGTTAATTCAAATGGTAATAGTATTTAAATGAATCAAAATTTATATACAATGCATTTTATTTCTCCCTAATGTAGTCTCATTAGTCTCATTATCATTGATAAGTATCTGAACCCAAATTGGGTTAATTTTGTCCAATAGACTCAATATATAGAAACTAAAACCTAACGACCATAAATGGTAAGCTAAAATAATTAGGAATTGACCATAATTAGTTTAATGTACATAACTAATACTAAATATATTATAATATCACCTCATCTTTGGGTGATCAAAGTTAGAAATTAATTATATAAGAATGATATAGGCCCTAAAATACACCAATTGTTCAAAGCTAAAACCATTACAACTTTGTTTGACCCCTCAATCAATTTGGAAAATTTTAATATAATTTTAACCCTATGAAACCTATATACAACTAGATCTCGAGATGTAATTGCGTCACGTGTGATTTTTACCTAAGTACCCACATTTTAATCATGTGTCACACAACCTTCTGCTAAAATGAGTCTTGTTTGGATCAAACTCTCAAATCAGGGTACGCTCAAGAGTCCTACCTTGTATCCCTCACAAACTCCCTCTTTCCTTGGATTCTCAGCCTGTAACTCCCTTCACCATTCATGCCATGTTCATATGAATACCAACAAATATAAAACCCACCCTTAACTTTGGCTCATCTTCCCAATACAATCCGTCCCTATCTCATCAGGGTTTCCTTCTCTGAAGATTTCTAGCAGTGCCATGACTTTGCACCATCCCCTGTTCTATTCTTTGCAGGATACCCAGGTTCATCCAGACCTTGGTATATATATACATATACATACATACATACATACATATACATCGGAATCTGGTAAATATATTCTGACGACCCCCCTAAAAAATATTAGGGGGTCAAGAGTACATGTAGGCCCAACGCCATACACCCAAATCAGCAGTACAACTCACACACCTATTTAATACTTAGTCTACGTCTAATGCATTTACTAATTTTTACAGCAATAAAATTTTCACTAGTAAACTTTCCATGGTGTTTCCTCACATTCCTTTCCTCCCAAACATGGTAGTAAAGGCCCGCCAACAGTAGATTTTTCTTTGAACTCGTTCCACATCTTGTTAGCATCCTCCGCGGATCCGCACAAAGCTGAATTTGTAGGCTGAAATTGTTGCATATATTCTCCCAGTTCTCCTTTGTAAATTTACATTCCCCCTCTAAATGGCGGTGGTTTTCCTCCTCTTCCCCACACAGAAAGCATACAGTAGATATGTCATAGTTCCAACCTTTGATTCTGTCCAAGGTAGCAAGTATGTTATGCAGAAATTTATAGACACATATGCTCCATTTTAGTACATGTCTTTCGGTCCACAATTGGTCACCCACTGGATCCTTTGTGCCTCTTATACGGGACTCCTCCCATATATTTATCTTCTTGTCTTTGAGTCTCCATCCCCCATTGACATTAACCACAAACAAGTGCTTGATTTGCGGCCACATCTCTCGCATGACGTTGATGGATCTTCAATAACCTAACACATATATATTGTGCCATGTGGTAGAACCTAGGAGCTAAAAATATCACCCCCTATATTTCTAGGGAAATTACATAAACCCCTTGACATTAAAACATGATTAATGGTTGAGTAACACTATTATTACAATAGTACTCATGGTTAAGTGATCCTAAAATGACAAGATACAAAACAACCTTAACCCATCCATATACACTCTCTTGACTATCCAAAAAAAATAAAAGTTGGGAGTGTAAGATAACTTCAACAAGACTAGGGCACAAGTATAGTTAGGAGTTGATGCTCTGATTTAAAATTTCATAAGATAAAATATTTCCTTGACATAAGGTAGTAATAGATAAATAGTCAAGAAATTTTATATATCTAAGAAGGACATTGGGGATACAAGTATACAACATGCAAACTAAGTAGTCTATCAGAAATATTGACCTGAAGCTAGCATAAGAACATGATCAATGCTAAAAAAAACTAAAATAATAAATCCCTTTGATGTCACTTGATGCTTTAATTCTATTCATCAAATTGAAGACAAGCTAGCCTCTATGTTTGAGGGGTGATAGAATCCAAAGTTGTGGATGTTACATGCCTATTTTATCCTCATTTCTCATAGCATTATAGGCCTTATATGAATAACTCTTGTTTTTACTCACACTCTATGGATACTTCTATCCATATGTATAATTCTATGTGTTTTTAGAAGAAAAAAAGGCTAAAACCTAGCATGATCATCTGTTACTACTTGAAAATATTTTAGAAAGGCTGAGACAACGTCAAGGTAAACCTCACAGGAGAGTCTTTAGTCACTGATGCATCCTGAATTGCGTGTGTGGAAAGAGACAAATTTGGAAGGATCAAACTTCAAATTTATAACTTGAAACCTTCAAGGACAGTGGCAACTTTAATACGGGATCGAATTAGATATATAGGATCGAACACAGGGATGTGGGGACATTTAGGATGCTTAAAATCTCACTCTTAAGTCAGTTAAGCCAATCTGATAGTTGATATATGTAAGGAACTAGAACTACTCTAGCAAAATATCATGAAATAAAAAAAACAAAGTAAGGAAATTGAAATAGAGTCCTTCAGATTCGATTTATTAGAGAGAAGGAGTTCCTGATTACAATTGGGCATCCTATACACCTATTCTCGAGAGTAGACAATCCTCAAACACCTCAGCAAGCAACTACATCAAAATATAGTGCATGCTATGATATATGTTCTTGTGGGGGTCATCCCACTTGCTCTCACACTGTGTGACTATAACCCATCAATGATACGAAACCTCTCTTAAGGATAACATATCAACACCTCTAGAATATTCCAGATACTCTCTTGGATACAGAACATTCAAGGATACTAAGAACATATGTGATCTGGATGGAACACAATCCTTAGGCCCTGGCGGGTCAAGATGGGCTCGGGCCCAAGGCAAATGTTATGTAAAGATCACCCTTGGACATCCTACTTTGAGATTCAATCCAAACTACCTTCTCTTATCCATTTCTACAACTAATCTCTCAATCAAGGCAGAAATAGAAGTTCAAGCAAGAAAGAGATCAACCAAACTGGCAATCATAACCAGAAAGAGAAGATAGAACAAAAAACGTACTAGATCTAAAATAAAACTACTTGCTTAAGGTAAAAGTACATAAACATGTCTAAAATGGTCTACATAGCCAAGAAGGAGCTCAACTAGTGATGGGCAAGCATATTTGGCACTGAACAAAGATGGAATAACATTGTTGTACATAAACAAAAGAGAACATTAGAATAAAGGGGAAGAAGAGGAGATTTAGCCCGTAGAGGAGAGGTGACTCTTGCTCCTTATCCTCCGTATGGGCTAGATCTCATCTTTAGGTCATCCTCCTTGGTCTTTTGGACCCCGTCACCTCCTTTCTCCTCAATTCTGCCCCAAACATCAGCTTGGTGGGTGTATAGAGATGGAATATAGCTAGGAATGGAGGGAAGTGGGTGAATGGTGGTGGAAAATGATATTGTATGGAAGCAAACTGAAGGGATAGATGTAGGTAATCCCTTCAACCCTTTTCAGACCTTAAAACTCTCCCATAGGGCTCTGGGAATAGCTAGACTTGACGAGCCAACCAAACCAGCTGAACCCTTTGCTAGGTAGAGAGGGATGGGTATTTATAGGCAAAGGTGAAGTGTATGTGATAAGTGGTCGCTACACCTTCAGCGGTCTCTAGCCTTGGTTCTCGGCATGACCAAGCCAGGATGGGCCTGATCAGACTGAGAATAGTGGTCATGGAAGCTTTAGCAATCGCTAGTGCCTCTTGTCGTACTCACTATGGATTTTCAGTTGTTGTGGTTGCTACTTATTTGGATTTACATTGGTTGCTAGAAGATGGAAGATGTATCAGTTGATGTTCTTTTCCTCTCAGCCCAACTCATGGGTCAGATCTAGTAGTCTCTAGTAGATACTTTTTGTATCAGTTGATTACTTCTTTGCGATCACTAACTTTGTAGCAATCGTCTTGCTCCTTAGCGGTCGCTGACCTTCTAGCAATCACTAGAGTATGGTGCGGGTCTAGATTTTTAATCATGCGGGTCTAGACCCATACCCATACCTGATAAATTAAATGGGTATGGTTCTAGGTATGGTCATACTCACACCATATCTGCATCATTTACATTCCTAGTTTGTGTGGAGCAAGGTGGGTAATGACTTTCATGCCCTACTAGTGAAGAGAAGCTCCCTTCTCCTCTCCTTCGTGACACCATCTTCTTGAATTTCTTGAAGTTGTTTTTCATCGCCTCCATGGTGTACTAGACTACGGTAATGATCCCGATCAGATTCGACTGGGCACAACCATGCTAAACTGGACATGATCGGGCCTAGACATCTGCTGGTGGTGCTGCACACGACATGTTGACGGTGTTGCACACGACCGTGTCGTCGTGGACGGTGGTGGAGGTGGTCAGATGGGGATTAGTGGTTATGTGCTTGTTGAATCTGAGCATGATCATGTTGGCAGTGGCATGGGTGGGCCTAGATGATGGTGATCAGGGCAGGGTTCTTTGGGGTATCCCTGTAGACACTTGGCACGACTGAGCCGAGGGTTGGTACAGTCAGGTCGGCGTGATAGTAGTTGCATATGGCGAAGGTAGTGAGACTGGTTCTGGTAGAGGAAAAGGGTGGCGTGGAGCGGCAACAGATGCATTGTTGGTGTTGTTGACGTTGTTGTTGTCGATTTTGAGAGGGGAAGGTGTGAAAGAAAGCGGTTGATGATGGTGGAGATGTGGTTGTGCGGTGGTACATCCTTAACATTGTTGTTGTTGCCTTGGTTGTTGATGTGGACGTCGGTGCCATCCTTGGCTTGTTGCTTCTACAAAACATGTGTCAAAGGGGTGGAGAGAGCAGCTATGAGGGAAAAAATAGTGGGGATGGCACTAGGGTTCATTTGAAGAGAAAGATGAGGTGGAATGTTGTGTGAAAAATGTCATCGACCCGACAATATTTATAGGTTGAGACGCATCATTCCAAGCCTGGCACGACCGGGCTAGGCTCGAAATAGTTGGGGTGGTTCATGTGCTATCAGTGGGAAAGTCGGTCAAACGCGGAAACGGTGGTCAAAAGCAAAAAATGGTCAAAATGTGAAAAAAGTCAGAGATAAACTGACAGTCGGGCAGATCGATAACTTTGTCAATTTGGTCAACTTTTGATGGCTGACCGAATATTGTGCACTGAAGACTGGTTCACAGCATGGGATCCATTAGCATGGTCATGTCGAGGTGAGCTCGTTCGGACCAGAGATGCACCTTTCGATGAGAAAAGTTGTCAAAGTCAAAAAAGTAGTTAGTTGACTGGTTAAAAAGGTAGTTCTGTCGAAGACTGACCAACATGTCAGTCAGTCAGTCGACTGTAGTTGCGATAATAAGCACGACGAGCAAGTATAGATGCCAATGAAGGTTGTCCTCATACATCATCCTCGATATGTATTGCGTCATGAAGTTTGTTGAAGATGGGTGTCGCCAACTTCTTTGCAATTTTTTCATTGAGTCCCTGGCAGAAATAGGTGATAATGACTGCTTCATCACCTTGGACGTCAGAATGATGGAAGAGCTTGTAAAACTGCTATGTGCTCTCATATATCGAGTCAATGCCTTGCCTCAACTCCAAAACTAGATGTAGAAGTGTTGGCGATAGTCGTGCGGCAGGAAATGCCCTCTGATGGCGTATTACAAGATGGTTGGCATCTCAGGTGAGTGTGGAAGAGATTTTTTTATATAATTACAAGTACTACAAAACACCCTCAAGCATGTCCTTGTATTATGATGTCTACTTTTGCATCATCTATCCCTTCTTCAATTTTTTTAAAATATAGCTCCAGCAACCAGCTTGGCCATTCAGGGAACAATGCTTCTATAACCGAGTCTTGAGTATGGACTTTGGCCACCTTGTATGCCAGAGTATCAATTTCCTATTCTCGAAAACCAATTTTGATTCATGGGATATACTTAAGTGAAGAAGAGATTTCCACCGTGTAAGGGAGCCAACTTACAACTTAGTTATTGTAAAAAGAAATTTTGTGCATCTATCAATCGATCAAGTACCTCAAACATGTAGCTGCAAGTATTTCTCATTGTTGTGGAACCAATTGAGAAGAATCTTGGGGTGACAATCCCCAGAGAAATTAGGGACGTCTAGCTTGATGGCACACTCTTGATGGTACCCCTAGGGCTGAGTTTGGCGAGCATCCATTGTGGCGGTGGTGACATTCTAATCCTAATATGATGATCTTGCTAGTCTTCCACAGTCTGCAACTGCGCGCCAATAGTTATCTGATTTTGCACCAACATGTCAAGGATTTAGTGTCACTACTAACTACATTGTCATGATTGTGAGCCATGTATTCGTGGAATCCTTGAAATTGTTAAAGTCCGCCTTGGTAACCATTGTGGCTTAGAAGCGAGGTGAAGTGTTGATGAAACGTGTTGGAGGTGGGGTTTGATTGAGATTATTAAACTGAAAGAAAAAAAGGAACACGAGTGCTTTGATCTACTGAGATGAGTCAAGAGCAAAATAGGGAAATTGGGAAATAGATTAGTGTTGTTGAGGAGGGGAAAATAGGGAACAGGGAGGTTTGTGGTTGGTAGAAAGCTACTCGACGTGTCCAAACTACTTATAATAACATGAAAACTATACCAGTGTGAGATCTTCCCTATGTTGGATAAGAGGGTAGAAAGCTACTCAATGTGGTGGAGCTTGGGCAACGCGGGACCTATTGTTGTTCCCTATCCTCCTTGTCCTCATGGAATCCTTGTCGCCTAAGAACCACCTGCCAAGGGCCATGGACCAAGCGACATTGTCCTTTTTGCAATATTTCAACACTTCCAACCTGTACTAGCTAGGAGGCTTGCGCGATCGATTGGGAGTGTATAAGACTAACTCGTCTAAATTTTTTACAATTTCTATAGTGATAGAAAGCATTCCTCGGTTGTCTACAATGTCTTGAAATAAAGATGATGCATATACATAATCCCTCAACAAGTTATTAGGTGAATTTATTGCCCAAATTCATCACTTGTCACCATGATTGCGCTAATAAGTAGCTTATATTATTTGGGAGTGAGAATGAAATTCATGAAAATTGGAATCAAGTTTTTCCAAAAGAAAAACTTTTCGTTCATTTTGGCAAAATTCCCTAACTACGAGTAAGTAGAAACTTAACAAGTGTTGGCCAAAAAGTTCAAAATTTTCAAAATTGAGAGGAATTTTTGGAGGAAGAATATGTGCAATGATAGTACAATAGAAACATATTTAGAGTGGAGGAAAAACATAGAACCTCCCTCACCTATTTAGACCCATCAAACTTATCCTACACTCTGTCCCACAGTCTCAAAGAATGAGGTTGAATGTAAACTGGAGAGGTTTACTCTTTATTATTAAGCCCCTCATTTGCTTAGTGAGAACACAATTATTGTACAGTGTAATTTTCACAAAGTGCATGATAACACTCATGTTGTAGATTTTCAACCTTTACGCCCCTCAAGACTAGGTGTTTCATCCATCTAAGGCATTGGAAGCCACATTCATTTGATTAATGTAGCGTTGAGGGATTCAATCATAGATTTGTGGCTTCTTGAAGCCTTTGTCTGGGACATATTAATATCCCTACTCATGGATCTGGACAAGTGATAACTTCAGTTTTTATGCACATTTTGGAACTTATTCATAAATAGAATCATCTGATTAAATGTTTAAGAATCTCAAATTCATCCATTTTATACCCAGATACCAAATACTTAGTTTTGATTGAATTTTATTGCAAATTATAGAAATTTAACTCAAAATCATGAAGATCGATGACACTTCCATTGACCTCCAAGAGTGATCAAGATTCATGAAATGAATGTTGACCTCAACTAATTTTCAAAGCTCATTGACCTATCAGGTCGACAATTAAGCATTCATCAAAGACTGACAGACTCATCCATTGAACTTATAGCCATTGATCAGAGAGGACGACAAACCTAAGGTCGACACAAAGATATCAATCTTAGAGATTGAAAAAGTTTTGTCAAGCTAACATCTGAATCACACCATTGAAGTGATAGTAGCAAAATAATATCTCGATAATTAGGTTGATAATTTATCAAAAATCAGCTTGTCAGTCTTTCAGGGTCTGACAATCCTCAAGATCAATGAAGTGTCATTGACCTATCAAAGATTCGTCTCCCTGGTCAATAATGGGAAGACCAAAAGTTCATGCCAGTTGGGCCAATCAAAGATCAGAAAAGCACATGTCAAACCCCTATAAATGGTCCCTAAAGGCATCACTTCAAGGCATTCAAATCCTAGAGACAAACAGGCCAAAAGGTTGATGCCAAGATCAGAGCCAAAGTCTATATCCATCGATCTAGTGAGGCCATCGATCTATAAACTTGGCATCCAACCAATTCCATTGATGGATCTATGAACCTACTTGTTTTAGTCTTCATCAAAGGAAGAGTGGAGGCCATCAACCCTTGGCCATCGACCGCCTTGTCAGATTCAATCGAAAGGAGGATAGATGGATCATTCGATCTACCCTTGTATCAACTTCTTCCCTCTCTTTTCCTTATTATGATTTGTTCAAGTTGTATTATGTTTAATCTTAGTACCATGAGTGGTTCAACTCCATAACTTGGGTTGGGAGTAGCCGCCAGTCCCTCCCAACCATGTAGTATTTTCTTCTTCTATTCCATACATGTGTTCTTGCAATTTTATTTCTATACTCTTAGTTTAACGTGTCGCTTGTTTGATTAGGTAAATTCTTGTGTTACTTGATCTAAATTTATTTGAAGAATATTTCAGTAAGATCTCAAGTATGTATTGGTAACGAGACACGAGAGTGAGGAGTTACTATGGAAAAAGGCATACTTTTATTCTTGATTTATTGATTATCATCTTGAGAGAGAGGTACCTTTATACAGAAATTGACCCAGATATTGAGAGAAGGAAGGTGTAGATATCATTTACGACTACTTGCAAATATGTCAGGAACATATATAAATTAGAAGAGAAGGTTTTACACATTTGAGATTGGTTTGACTGGTGAAACCCAATCCAAGTCCCCTTTCTATTGCTTCGATAACTATCTGCATTTCTTGATCTTTGATAAACTTAGATTTACTGCTTTAATTAGACTAATTTGTTGGTTAACTGGAATACCAACTTCATTCTTTTTGTTCAACTAAACTAAGCCAAAATCTCTCATTCTTAGTCTGTTGTTCTCCTTGTCCCTGTGTTCAACCACATATTACTACAATAGACTCCGTATTGAGTGCAGACGTCTCTTGAAGTTGAGTATAAATTTGAAGTCTAGTATCTTTGACTAGGAAATGTGTTTACACTTTGACCCACAAAAAAGAGCAATCAACTTTTAGCGCCATTGTCGGGGACAAGGAAACAAGCAACCACTAAGAACTTAAGGTTTCCTTAGAATTAGTTTGTGTCTTTAAGTTTAGTGATAGACAAAATTACACCTTTTATTTTAATACCTACCCTCAATATCATTTATCTTGAATCAAAGTCTAATTGAGTCTCAAGGTCTAATTGACTAAACCCTTGTTTTGATGCTGACTAACCATTAAACTTATTTGTGTCTAATGATTTTACTTGAGTGGTTTTAGATTAGGTAAGACACACTCCAAATGCCTAAACTTGGGCATCCTAACTTGGAGAAAAATAAGACAAAATCAATACAAGTGCACTTTTGAGGAAAAGGCATCAAATCTATTAGAATCATGTTGTAATTCACTTGTAATGATTGTATGGCGTGTAACTAAACTTAGAAAAAACCAAGAGCACTTAAATTGAATATTTAAGCACTTTTATGGCTCTTCCCAAAATGCACTTTTATCGCCCGATTTTCACTCACATGAAACTCTACCTACAAGCTAGTGTGGGTCTTGATAACTGCAAGGATCGGACGAGTTTTCCTAGTACAAACTTGACCGACACCTTGCACTTACAAAATAGTCTTAATCTGTCAGCTGAGTTTCATCAAAGATAAAATCGATCGACAACTCAAAATTGTTTTGTCACATAGTGCCAATGGTCCAGTTTCCTAAAAGTAAACTCAACTGACCAAACTATACTGAAAAGTGTAGAAAAGTGTTTCTAACCAGTGGAATGTTGTAAAACTTAAAAATATATCCATTGCAACACCCCAAATGGCTAAAATTCGACCCTAAAATTCTCTACTAGCTAGTAGGCTACCTCAACTATAAATAAGACCCCTTCGGCTTCATCCCATGGTTATCCAAGTACTATGAAGGTCCCTATATTATAGTTTAGTGCCTCCAAGAGCCTACTTCCACTCTTAAGCTTAATCACTTGCTACATCTTATAGAGTGAGTTGGAGATTTGTAAGAGAGCTAGTCCTACATGTATGTCTTGTGAGGCTCTCACTTCTTCCACCTCCCAATCTGTCTTTCTACCATGAAGATTAAGGTTCTCTCTCTTGGATAAGAGAGATGAAGAAGAAGAAGGAAAGGAGTTCCTTGGTGAAAGCTTCTCCTTGGTGAATGTGAAGTCAAAGGTAGAAGACCCAAGTCCAGAGTGGGTAATTCCTTTATGGCAGAAGACTTGTTGCAAGAGTGGGTAAGTCCTTGGTAAAGGTGGAAGACTCATTAAAAGAGTGGGTAAGTCCTTAGAAGGGTACAAGATTCTTGGTCATGGATAGGTAAGTCATTTGTAAGGTTTATGGCTCCCTTGTTCGTAAAGGGAAGGCTAGGTATCCTTGTCCTAGGAAAGGAAGGTCATATGTTGTGACTCTTATAATGAAATATAAGGAGTGATACATGGTTGAAAATCCTAGAGGTTGACCTCTCTAGGTAGTGTATGTATATATCCTAACTAGTTTGAAATTTGGACCCACTATACATAGCTTGTTTTCTTGTGCTTGTTCAAACTCACTCATCCTTGCTATGCATGCTTAGTTTCACTCAAATTCCATATATGCAACCTTATCTGTTGATATAATTTGAAGGTATTGGTTTAAGTGTTTTAGCTCTATTAAACCCCCCTCTCTAGAGACCATTAATCTAATAAGTGGTATCAGAGTGGGTCTTTTCCAAGCAATACTTCCACACATAGGAGAAGATTGGAAATTATAAAGGTGGAGATACTCCATCAACATTCTAGTCTTTGATGGGACAAACTTCCTCGATTGGGAGAGAAGGTTGAAATAATACATCCAAGGATGAACTCTTGAGATATGGAGAATGGCGGATCTTACATACAAGCTACCGGAGATAAAGGTAGAAGAATGGGATGAAGCTATTGTGAAGAAAGTTGTAATGACCTGACTTCCCGGTAACCCCCAATTAAGGAATACCAAGAAGTCAGAGCCGCTATCCCAAAACAGGATCATGGTTTTGCAAATAATAAAAAATAATTAATAAATTCTACCAGATATTAAGCTTAAAACATGATAAAAATTTACTTTTCGCATACCTTTCAAAAAATAGGAATCTGGAACTTCTACCCACTGTAGAGTTCTATCTAACTAAATCCTCCTTTGATAGATTAACTTTATTCTTCACAAATGCCATTTTACTATTTGTCCACTTTCAGATATTC
Source organism: Alisma plantago-aquatica (assembly GCA_963693085.1). Taxonomy (NCBI): domain Eukaryota; kingdom Viridiplantae; phylum Streptophyta; class Magnoliopsida; order Alismatales; family Alismataceae; genus Alisma; species Alisma plantago-aquatica. The sequence goes on along the minus strand of OY856412.1, from coordinate 443,502,660 downwards.
CTAAAATGCTGACAAACAAAATATCATTCAGTATAAATGAATATACATGTATGTGGTGACAACCAAAACATTGTACATATATTCTAACAACTTAATCACATCAAATAGTTTTTAACAATTCAAGATTACATTTTTCAATATGACTTCCCAACTGCTTTTACTCATCCTCTAGGATACCCTCTCTTAGGGTTTAGTCCTTGCAAGGGACTTAAGGCTACCTTCTCCATCCAGAGCTTGGTACCTGGGGTCACCACTCTGGGTGCCTGGTGGTCTTCCCTCTTGGGCTTGGTCTCTTATCTTACATCCAGAGATGGTCTGTAGGTTCAGGAAAGTCATATGTATGCTTAAATTGTGATAGTCACATTCACTTTAAAGATTGCAAAAATGAAATCATCCAAGTAGTAATTTCCATGCAATCGGTGAAATGTCAGAAAATGTAAGGAAACTAAAGTGTGTACACATAAATAACCACATACATGATTTAGACATCTCACAAGAATTAAGCACAATCCAATCCAATTAGGAAATCCAAGCAATCAATCAATCCAATCACACAAGCACAAAAATATCCTCAGAGTATTTGTCGACAGTTGATTGGCTCCGTAGAGTTCCTCTAGGGCCCTATGTCTTCACTGTAGAGTTTTCTCGCGCCCTCCCAAGCCTACATAAGAACGATGAGAAGGAGGAAGGCATCAGAGAAACCACCACACAGGGTGATTGTAGGTGGTGTGGCCGTCATTGCCTCCTTGCTCAATGTCTTAGGATCCCAAACTAAATTGGAGGGAAGTCTGGAGTGAGGGGCCAAAAGGAAGAGATGAGGGAAAAGGCTAGATCGGCCATATATATATATATATATATATATATATATATATATATATATATATATATATATATATATATATATATATATATATATATATATATATATATATATATATATATATATATATAGTTGCTTCCTTCAATTTTCTCTTTGCTCGTTTCTCTTATCTCTCTGTATCCCTGACCGTCCATAAACATATAACTATTTCTTTTCTAGATATCTCTTTTATTCCACAATTCAATACCAAAAAAAGGGCTATATTCCTTTTCTTTTCTTAAGGTTAACACAAATCATACATAGAATAGTAGGAAAATAATGCCTATATCCATACTCATCTTCCATGTATTCCATTAATTAGTTAGCCATCATTACCTAATCATTAGAATATGTTCCTTTCTATTCAACAAATTCATCACCAACTGAAAAGGATATATTCCTCTCTTTGACCCTTCATCCTATAAAGAATTTGGCAACAATAAGCCATTAAGGAAAGTGCATAACTATGTGGTATACATAGGATTATCAATCCCTAAAGAAACACTTAATAATATCTCTCTCTACCTTTCTTTATTTTACTTTATTTGTATTCCTTTTACCGTTAGGAACCTTATGTATTCGAAATCTCATCCATGATGATCAATCATACATCTTTCCACATATTTCTTACATTTTCATCATTATCTCAAATTTCCTTCTTAATAGTACATTATTTGATTTCCTCTTTTTCTTTCAATCATATTTGGACTCATTAACATATTATGATCCACATAATCACATTCACAAATAAATATTGCAAAGGAAATCCATTCAATACACATAAATCATACAATTTCCATGATCATACATCTATTGGACAAATTGCATTTCAAACCATTCAAGCCCAAAAATTGGGGTTCTAACAAAAGCAACCTTAAATGCTAGAGCCATCAACATTCTCTATGACTCTCTTTACCCCACTGAGTTCAACCAGATTTCCTCTTGTGAGACAGCCTATGAGGTATAAAGAAAGCTATGTGTCACTTATGAAGGGACAAAGCAAGTCAACAAAAGTAGAGTCTATATGCTCAATGGTCTCCTAGAGAACTTCAAGATGGAAAAGAAAGAAAGGTTGTCTAAAATGTATGCTAGGCTCAACACCATTATAAATGGTCTTGTCCTCCAAGGTCATCCTATGGATAGAGGAAAGATAAAATAAAAAATCCTTAGGTATGTTCCTAAACAATGGGAATAAGAGGTGACTTCCATTGAAGAAACAAATTCTATTTTTGATATTCCTATTGAAAAGCTCTGTGAAAATCTACAAGCCCATGAAGTTAAACTTGAAAAATAAGAGGAAGAAGAAAGAGAAGAAAAGAATGAGCTTAAGAGGATGAAGAAGGCTGAAATCAAACCCAAATTCAAGCTAGTGTTAGTCAAGCGTGTCCACCCTCTCAAGTTGAAGACAATGATATGTATTTTAAAGCTAGACTACACAAAGGAAAGCTGTAAAGAGTGGGATCCACTCCAAAGGGAGGGTCCACTACCTACTGAATTTTTTTAAGAATAAAACATCCATTCCGAACACACTCAAAGGTATGTTGGAATAGGTATAAATTTTCCAAATTTATTATGATGGTATGAAAAAGACCAAAGTGTAGCAGCAGAATAAAAATAGCTGACTATATTCAACTTTCACAATAGATTACAAAAGTACATCATAATATCTGATAGGGTTTACATGTGTGATACAACATAAGGATCTAAGTAGAGGGAAGTATAAACTACTTCAAATCTGTCTCCAAGCAACATCTCCAAGAGCTAGGTCCTTGTTGGAAGCTATGTTCTCCTTGGTCATGTTCAACATCTCGATCTAAACCTGGGTGGTTGGGAAATCACCCAGCAAGAGGGAAAGAAAACAAGGTATGTGTTAAATAATGAAAAAGAACAAAAGATAAGGAATAACATGAAAGTAAAGGCTAAGATTTCATCATAAGATGAAGATTTCAAGAGTATGAGGCTATTCTTAAATAGATGCTTTCCATAAACAAAATATAATAAAAGGGTTGCATGTATGATAATTATGACTACCTTAACTAAGTAGGGTTGAGGCACCTACCGAACCTCAACCTAGAGGTGAGAAATAGTAAGAGTACTTATACAATGCTTGGGAAAGGTAGCAAAAGTACTTGCGAGATTTCCCACATCACAACTTCGATGAAGGTCTTCTTATAACCTCCTTCTATGAAAGGCTTACATCTACAGAAATAGCATCCCTTAGCATGGAAATAGGAAGTGACTTCATGAAACATGACGCTGAAACTTTTATGGAAATCATCAACAACATGTATGTACTGCAAGTTGGATGAGACTACAATAGAGGTTCTATTAGAACCTCCTCAGCCATCAGTACCACTACTCTTGAATCAAAGTTTCTTGAAAATCTGAATTCCAAACTTGACAAGATGGCCATAGCGGTGCATAATTTGAAGGAATCCAATTCTACATATCACACTGAAGTGATCATGGAATGTCTTACTTGTGGAGAAACCAGTCATGGATTCGATCACTGTATATATACTTATGAATTTGATGACCAACAAATGATTCCTATGGAAAATGTATCTTATGTAAGCTATAAGAGACCTGATCACCCAAATTTCTCATATAAAATACCTTGGCAGTTGAAAATTCTTACCACTTAAATCAACCTTCTCAACCAATGAGCAGAGGGTGAGCCATAGAAAGAGGAAACTCCCCATGGTTTCCACAAAACAAATTTATGCACCAACAAGGGAATTTCAGCTGATCACCCAGAGGAAGCCTTTTTTAACAACAAAAAAATTTCATAACTAGTTAAACTCCCTCACTAGAAGATTAGGGGAATGCATGGAGAGAAATAGTAACCTTATGTATAGCATACAAGAATAGTTAGGCAATGTGAACACTCAAATAAGTGATTTCAACAACATAACATAATGATTAACCAACAAATACATAGTTGCATTGATCAAGAACCCAAATGGGAAGTTTCCCTCTAGAACTGAGAAAAACTCAAAGAGAGAGAGTGCAAGAATGACTACACTCTGATCTGGTGCAACTTCAAATATATTTCTTATTATTTTACCCACAGTTGAAGGAGATGATGATTCAACAAATCTAGAAGAAGAAGGTGTTCCGATCATTAATAAATCATGAGAAACAAACAAGTATATTCCCTTAATCAAACCTTTAGAGATCTCATGAGGGGTACATTTTCCCCACATGTTTATTAAGGCACAACTCGAGAAAATATACACTAAATTTCTTGACACCATGAAGAAGATACACCTGGATATTCCTCTCCTGGATATCATTGATGAAATGCCAACATATGCCAAAATTCTGAAAGATCTTATAACCAAGAAGACAAAAAGGGGAGAAGTAGAAATCATGCGATTATCTAAAATGGCAACAACCTTTTTCTAGTCTACTATGCCAATTAAACAAAAGGATCCTAGGGATTTCACTAAAAAAATTCTTATAGGAGACACTTTAGCAATGTATGGCCTAGCTGATTTAGGGGCAAGCATAAGCCTAGTGCCATATTCTCTAGAAATCTAATTGGGACTGACATACATAGTCCCGTCAAAAATGAGAATCCAGTTAGCTGATAACTCTTACACCAAGCCAGTTGGTGTAGTCGAGGATGTCCCTGTTCAAATTAGAAACTTCACTAACCCTTGTGACATAGTCATCATCAACGTCGTTGAAGATCTTATGTGATTGATAATTTTTTGCCTGACCCTTCCTCTCTACTGCTCGTGCATTGATTGATGTTGCAGATGGGCTAGTAACTATTCAGGTTGTTAATGAGCACATTGACTTCAATGTGTTATATCACATGAAGGGACCCTCTTCGATGGAAACAAGCTATTTCATAGACCCTTGCATTCAGTTGTGTGCTGATATTCAAGAACATAACACTATTATGAATCCCCTAATATGAGAACTGACAAAATCTACTTCTGAGATTATGGATCTTGAAGTAGAAGAGATCCTAGCTTACCTGTTGAAGAGGAGGAAGCAAATGAACAAGGTTTTTTTGAAATTTCCAAGTATGTCTCTCTTAAGAGAGAACCAAAGATATTTCTACACCAAAGCCACCTCTAAAATTGAATCCTCTTCCTGAAGGTTCAAAGTATGAGTTTTTAGATGACGAATGAAGATGCCCTATAATTATAAATTCTCAATTGACACCTGATCAACGAGGACAACTTCTGAAAGAATTAAAGCTTCGATAAAAGGCTCTTAGATATTGTATAGACGACATCAAAGGCCTTCCTCCCACTATTTGCATGCATATAATTAACTTGGAAGACACTGCTCGACCACATCCTGACTAGAGAAAGTTAAACAATAAGATGAACAAGGCCGTGCAAAAGGAAGTTATCAAACTATACGATGTCATAATTATTTATTCTATTAGTGATAGTAATTGAGTAAGTCTGGTACATGTAGTACCAAAGAAAGGGTGACTGTTATCAAAGGAGGTGATGTTAAGGAATTGACCACTCACATGATAACTGGTTGGTGCATGTGCATCGACTACAAATTATTAAACATTGCAACAAGAAAGGATACTTTTCCCCTTCCTTTCATTAATCAAGTCTTGGAAAACCATGCACATGACTCTCACTTCTACTATTTAGATGATTTCTTTGGTTAATATCAAGTGCCTATCCATCCTAATGATCAAGGGAAGATCACTTTTACTTGTCTCTACTAAACTTACACTTGTCAAATGCCTTCCGGCCTCTGCAATGCTCTTGCCACCTTCCAAAGGTGTATGTTGGATATCTTTTTTGACTGCATTGAATAAATCATTGAAGTGTTCATGGACGAATTCTCCATCTATGTTCATCTTTTGATGACTGTCTGAAGAACTTGTCTCATGTACTTCAACATTGTGCAGAAAAAACACCTTGTTCTTAAATGGGAGAAGTACCATTTATGATACGAGATGGTGTTGTTCTTAGACATAAGGTGTCTAGATCTGATATGAAGTTGATTAAAGTAAGATCAACTCTATCTCCAAGATACAACCACCTTCCACAATTTCCTCCATCCAAATTTTCCTAGGACACATCAGGTTTTATCGTTGTTTTATCAAAGATTTCTCTAAAATATCAAAACTCATATCTAAACTTCAAGTAAAAGATGCCCTTTTATTTTTGATGAAAAGTGTCTTAAGGCCTTCTATACTTTAAAAGAGCCCCTGACCTCTGCACCAATCATGCAAGCTCTAGATTGGGACCTTGCCTTTGATCTTATGTGTGATGCCAATGACTTTTCCATTGGGGCAATACTTGGGCAAAAGAAAGAAAAGAAATAAATGAAAAAAGAAGGATAAGAAACATCATGCGATTTATTATGCCAACAAGACTCTTGATGAGGTGCAAATACATTATACTACCACTAAGAAATAAATGGTCACAATAATTTATGCCTTTGATAAATTTTGATTGATATTTGTTGGGAGGAAAGTAACTGTCTTTACTGACCATGAGGTGATTAAATATTTAATACCAAAAAGGACACTAAACCTTGCCTTCTATGATGGGCCCTTCTGTTACAAAAATTTGATCATGAAATTATTGACAAGAAGGGATCTGAGAATATGGTGTCATATCACCTTTCTTGTAAATGGGTGGAAGAATACAACCACTTACCAATGAATGAATCTGATAAAGATGAGTCACTTCTAGATATTTGCACCATGGAGGCTGATATACCATGGTATGCAGATTTTTGCAACTACCTTGCCTGCCAAAAACTGCCAACTGACATGACCTATAACAAAAAAAAGAATTTTTTTTTATCTAAAGAATTATTATGGGGATGACCCATTTTTTTAAGAGATGTGCAAACAATGTTTATAGACGATGTGACACCAATGACAAAGCTCAAGCAATCATCAAGAAATGCCATGCCACTCCTTATGGAGAACATTTGGGTGCCAAAAAGACTGCTCCAAAAATTTTGAATTCAGGATTTTTTTTGCCCAACCATCTTTTAATATTCCGACACCTATGTTCGACAATGTGATGCATGTCAGAGAACTAGAAACATCAGCAAGAGAAATGAAATGCCCCTCAATGATTGGACTAAGGTTGAAAATTTTGAGGTATGGGGAACATACTTCGTGGGACCCTTCCCTCCTTTTTGGAATAAGTATATATTAGTCGCCATCAACTATGTTTTAAAGTGGGTAGAGGCTATGACTTTGCCACCTTGTGATTCCAAGATAGTTATGCATCTGTTCACAAAAATCATCTTCCCAAGATTTAGGATCTCTAGGATAGTGATAAGTGCTGGTGGTTCACACTTCATGGAAAAACAATTCTAAGCACTCCTAAAAAGATATGGAGTAAACATAAGATCTCCACCCCTTATCATCCTCAAACCATTGGTCAAGTAGAAGTTATGAATAGACAAATCAAGAAAATTCTTAAGAAGACGATGGGAAAATCTAGAAAAGACTGGTCTACCAAACTTGATGACACCCTTTGGACATATCAAATTGCATATAAGAACCCCATTGGCACTACCCCTGATCTTCCTATCTATGGAAAATCTTGCCATCCTCTTTTGGAATTGGAGCAAAAAGCCTATTGGGCCATTAAGAACCACAACAACGATGCTAATCTCACCAAGGAGATGCAGTTTCTTTAGTTACACAAATAGGAGGAACTTCACTTACATTCCCATGAAATTACAAAGATATAAAAAAACACATTAAAACTTGACATGACTCTCATATCATGTGGAAGGATATTTTGAAAAGAAATAAATTTCTAATTTTCAACTTAACACTCTCACTTTTGGCCGGAAAATTACGTTCTCATTTTGTCTGGACCATTTGTAGGAGGGAAGTGAGGTGTGATGGTGCATGAGATCGTAGCTTGATCACCAGAGCAGATGAGGCTCTGAGTAGTTGGTTAGGGTTTTCTAGTGTTTCTAGTTAGAAGGTGGAGCTTTCTCTCACTACATCTTACCAACTCCAGGCTCGCGTAAGACACCAAGCTGAGTTTATGGTATGGACATTATTTGGCTATCATGAAGAAATCAGAGACAGAGCATTATAGAAGTGAAGAAACTTTACTACCATATTAATAAGCAGAGTTGATGTATTTGTTTGTATGTTTTACAATCACTCGGTCACATATAGTTAAATAATTGAGATATTTTCTTTTTCAGATAATGGATTAAGAAAATATGAGAATGGATCAGATTGGGCATGATCCAAAAAATATTTTGACCGTATAACTTAAGTCAAATCTCATTTATATGAACTATATTAATAATTTTATTTCAGATGTTTACTTGACATGGGATAAACTAAGGCTGAAAAACTTGTTTTTACCAACATTTAACTATTTGAGTTGTTATTTTTTTTTTCAAATCAACTGGACTGACATAATCCAATAAAATTATCGACTGTATAATTAAACCTAACCTGATTCACATAAACAACATTAATGGGGCCAGTTGAAAATTTTGGTCCATCTTAAAATATGGCCCATGTGATGGCAAAAGTTAACCCATATCAGAGTACTCATTTGGTCACATATTTATAAATATTTAGGTTTTTACTTCTTTTTCTTCTAGGAAATAATCGAAGATGAGATGGATATCGAATGGACCAATGTGATATGGTTAATGCTTTGAGCACATAATCTAAGTCAGACCTAATTCACATAAAGTACAATAATGGTTGGTCTTTCAATGTTAATTCACATTTTTAATTAGGTACTTGGTAAACCCAAACTCAAACACTCAAATACTCATATCCATTACACACAATATATATATATATATATATATATATATAGTCAGGCTAGAATACACTTGAGTGTATCCAGAGAGGAATACACTCAAGTAGTTTTTCATGATGCAATATTTTTTTTGAAAATCTAATCCATTGATCTTCTTAAACATCTTGTGAACAACTCATACGCAAAATTTGAGCACATTTGGATATGTATAGCTCATGTTATGAAGACCGCAAAAATTATGCATTTCAAATTAATTTCACGCGTCGATTTTGTCGCCCTTGGATGAGTGACTTACACTCATCCAAATGGGCTCAAAATTTGTATGTAGCCTAGTTATAGTATGACAGTGAAGATAAATGGTTTACATGTTGCAAAAACAGTCTTGATATGCAAACACACTTGAGTGTATTCGTGCGATCCGTACACTCAAGTGTATTCTAGCTTGACTCTCTCTCACACTCTCTCTCTCTCTCTCTCTCTCTCTCTCTATATATATATATATATATATATATATATATATATATATATATATATATATATATATATACTAGTGAACGCACACATGCACATGCACGTGACATATAAAATTTGTTGAAATTGCAATACAAAAATACTATAATGTTAATATTGTTAGATAAGAAAAATTGAATTTATAAATGTATGTTCTATGTTGACAACTTTCTTTCATAAATAATAAAAATACATATTCATTTTGTAACTGAAAGTTCATTATGTGCCAAAAATCTATAGGTGATGTGAGGCGTCTGTTTTCCCATCCAAAATTGAAGTTTAATGAGCTCATCCTCATATGAACAATCTAAGAGAGGTGGATACCTGATTGGAGAAGAAAATATGAGTTTAATAATTTAATAAGAAACATGAAATAAATAAATAATAAATATTGTAATATACTATCTCACTTTTTTATCAATGTATGTGCTCACTTTCTGGTGATTTAATCCTAAAGATTTTATAATTTGATTTTGAACCTTTCATATATGAAAAAATGATTAGTGTAAATATTCAAACAATTTAATAATATAATCATATATGCAGTCAAAATACTTACAATTCTACTAATTATTTTGGCAAAATGTTGTGTTTCAACTGTAATTATTGATGATTTTGTATTTGTTGTCACACGAAGCTTTCGAATGACTTTTGTTGTAAGTATATACAAATAACAATCATAAAAATATTGTATTGTAAAACACAACTGGGAATATAAATTATATGGAAAACAAAAGTACCAATTCAGATTTTAAGATAGATACAAAAGAAAATCAAAAATTAATGTTGTGTTCGATGTCAAATAAAAGACTCATACATTCTTCTTTAATATCTAAGCGAACTACATTTAAGACTTTAGCCGTTTGCTTCATTGTTGTTGGCGTCCCTTGTGATTCAAGAAAAAATGGTTGGGCATCTTGTGCTTTGACATGAAAAAGCAATTGATTCCATTTTGCCTTTGATAATATGATATCCACCATATCTTCACCATTTTCCTATATTATTAGACCAATTTAACATTAATAAAGATGTAAAGTTCATTAATATTCTATGTATATGTATAAAAATATGGAGTACCTGTGAGTGGATATTGTTTATCTCTACAGTGGTATAACCAAGGAGATGATGCACAGCTGTGTCAAATAATGTTAATTTAATAGAATCAAAAGCGTCCATGACTTCAACTTTCATAATGTATCTATAATCAACAAAACGAAATATTAATTTACAAGAAAATTATAATATATAGATGTATTACATAATAAAATAAGGTAAATTGCCTGAGGACACTATCTTTTGCTCCACATTTGGGGCAGACCTTGCCTTGACCATTTTCATCATATACTTTATTGCTGCACCTCACACATGCATTGTACCAAAGGGTTCGATCACGGTAAATCTGTACAACTGCCACCTTAATTTCATAAATGTGATCCTAAAAATATTCAACATGTTATTTTCATAGTATATACATTTAAGTATTTATATAAGTTACAAACTACCATTACTTACTTTGTGTAGTGTCCCACTCTGTAGGGATTCATGCAAGATGAAAAGATTGATCCTTATTGCCTCTATATTCTCTTTTTGCATGGACACGTTCACAAGTGATGAAGAACCAACACCGCTTTCAGACAACCTATTGAATTTATAAAATTCAATTTAGAAAGAAATATATATGAACTACCATTTGAATGTGTAATATGAAAAGGACTACCTTGACTTCATTTCCTCAACTCGTGGCAATGGGGGGTTAAAGAGAAGTCTTGTTGTGTAAGTACTTGACAGGTATAAACCTATAATTAAAATTAAAATAATATAAAATAAGTCTCACAAATAGAATTAAATTTATTGATTATCTTACCTTGGAAGCATCGAACTTGCAATCCAGTAATAAAAACTATACTTCTGATTTCATACTGTGCTTTCAAGTTGTCATGTGACATCACAACTATTTCACCCCACAATGAGCACTTAGCCATAGTGTGCCTAAATACCATAAATATACATATAAGTGTAAGTAAATGAATACTTTGTTTTAGTGATTGAGTAATTTAAATAATTTGTATTGATTACATTTCGTTTTGTAATATGATGTCACACTTGGCAACTTTTGACCTGATTTATTCGTAATGCTTTGAATATCATCAACATTAGTAATTATTCCAATGACATCTGTAATTGACATAGAAGACTATATGAATATTATAAAATGATATTATAAATGAAATTAAAGTAAAAATACCTATAAGAAATGTCTTCTTATCTTAAAGACCCTAAAAGTCATCAAACTCAATAAATTGGAATGAGTAAACAAGTATTTTTTCACAATCTTTAGATGCTTCAGCAACCACACAATTTTTGTTAATTATGCACTCTTCATTCCGCTTTGCATTTCTATAGTCATTGTGAATGTCTTCGACACAGACATTATTCAATACATAACACTTTCCTTCATTAAAAGTATTATTAAATTGGTTAACTGCATCACCAATTAACCTGGTTTCCATCCTCTCTCCCTTAGAAGAAACAAAAGATACATTGAGGCATTACATAAACACATGAATGTATTTTAAATAAGAATAAATTTAGAACTTTGTAATCTAGTATACCTCTTCATTGATAAACAACAATTTTTGCTTCATTCTTCCTCTTGATATTTCATGTGCTTTCCATTTGAAGGCCACAAGAACCTTTAAATTTGAGTGTAGGTATCGATGTATACGTCGAAAGGGGGTATAATTATCTTTCATCATCCTATTTATAACATGTAAAAATGTAGCTTTAAAAAGTTGTATATACAAATAATCAACATGAAATACTAAGATAAAAGCATATCATCAATAAAGGATAATACTTCTTTGTATACTATATTTTTTGTAAATGTTCCACCATTGAAATTCTTCTCTCCTAGTTTAACCAAGACCTTCATTGTATTTTGGGATGTCCTTCTTGATAGTGCTACATACAACTGTCCATGAGAGAATACAGGATGAGACAAATAAAATTAGACATTAGGGATAGTTTGACCATGTGACTTATTTATTGTCATTGCAAAACTCAAACACATAGGAAATTGTTTCTGTTTAAAAGCAAATGGAAGACCATCATTGTCAGGCGTTATAAGAGGTATTCTAGGAATGAAAAATCTTTTTCCCCATGCTTGACCAACTGTAACCTCTGCATCAATTACATTTTTCTGAAACCCTTTACAAACTAGTCATGTACCATTGCATAACCCATTTTCTGGATCAATATTTCACAACAACATTATAGGACAATTTTTCTTTAACCACAATACATGAGGGGGAAAACCGTTTGGAACCAATGAATTGAGGAGTTCTTCAGGTTAGTTATGATTTTCATCATCAACAACATTGTCAAAACTATAATATGAGATCTCCTCCCTAGGAAATTGTTGTATGATATCAATATTCATTTCGTCAACATACTCATTCTTCGTGCATAATATTACATGGTTCATCATGTAGTCATTCGACGTTGCATTGTCACCAAGAGCTAGAAAGACATGTTGTATGAGTCGTTTCTTAGAGGTCACATCATCTATGTACTCAAGAACCATTTCATGTGGGAGGCGAACGTAATCGTCATTGCATATTGGTTCTGTTCCTTGTCCTATATGTAGTAGAAAGTTTGAGAAGGTGGAATCTGACAAACCTTTCATATTTTGCTTTAGTTTCAGTTTGTGCATTTTCTCCCAAAGAAATGACTTTATAAGACTTGCATCAATCGTCTCACCTCTAGTTGCACGTCGAACAACATGCAAAACTTGTCTAAAATCACCACCAAAAACTACCACTTCCCCCCGAATGGTAGGCTTGATCCCGTGATATCTTGCAAAGTGTGATCTAAGGCTTTAAAGGCTTGTCTCCTTGTCATGGATGCATCGTCCCATATAATTAATTTTGTCGATCTAAGAAGTTCTGCTAAACTACTCTATTTTCTTACATTACAAGTTGAATTGTTTTCAACTTTAATTGGAATTTTGAATCTACTATGAGCAGTTCTCCCCCAGGTAAGATCGATGCTACAACCCCAGATGTCGATGTTGTGATTTCTATGAAACCCATAGACCTTACTTTTTCTAATAATGCCTTGTATAGAAATGTCTTTCCAGTTCCACCAAGACCATCAAAGAATACACCAGGCTAGTTTCCCTCTATGTAGTTGAATATCTCATTGAATGCATGTTGTTGGTCATTGTTTAGTGATGAAATGAATGATAGATCCTCTTCACTTACTTGTATGTTCATCTCTTCAACAATTTCATGTGACATGTTTTGTCCAGTATTTATTGAAAAATCATCATCAACAGTTGGCAAGTCAAAATCCTCTATATCCTTCCCCATGCTCTCAAGAATGGATTTAATATTTTGTAGCACCCTCTGCTCCAACTGATGCTCATCGGTGATTTCGGTCCTACAAAAATATTCTAACATATCATTGAGGTTGGCATCCCACAAAGATCTTACATTTGTTGGTTCACAATAAACTAATATTGTAGCAAATAATCTCCGTAGCAAAACTGGGAATTCAAAAGGTGTTACCTCACTTAAACATTCTGAAATTGTATCGTCACTCTGAATAAGACCCCGATGTTCAGCTAAAAGTTTGAATGTTGGTTGGATAACACCATTGACGGTCCTCAAACTCTCAAATGAAGTTGAACCCTTTACATGATTTAGTAATATCCTCAAATAATACCTCTCACCTTCAACATGATTTATAGTAATGATACGACCAATAACCTCTCTTTGCTTTCTTTTCTTCCAATATTTTCTAGAGATATTCCACACATAATGCTCAGGGAATTGTTTATAAAGATATTAATGAGATTCTTCATCATGTGAGTTGGTCACAAAATACTCAGTCATCATTGTCCTACAAACTTCATCTCGTTCCATAACATTTTGCAAGTTATCATCTTCTAAGAATGTGACACAATGCATGTTAGGTAGATGCAATTGCAAGGAAACTACAGATGGTTGTATTTCACTAAGTTTGAACTCAAATATCCTCCACATTGCCTCTGGTGGAGATATCCATCGAGCATCTCTAAATTGATTCACCTCATTGATGGTCTGGTCTGCAATATCAGGTGCTATGTTGACTGAAGCCTTATCATTCCCCTTATATATATACTTGAAGAGGTATTTGACTGCTTTGATGCTCGAACATACCTCTATGTTAATATGACACCTATATCTCTGTAACAAATATGGATTATATGGCGCCACTCATATATAATCTAGAGTGGATCTTCTTACATCAATAGTGACTCCATTGTCTTTTCTCCTATAAATTGGATATGAATCTCTGCCTTTCATGGTATTGGAACAAAAATTCCTTGGATATCGGAAGTGACGCTCCCTGTTTACCATGCAAGCATTTTTAGGGTTTAAGACACCACACAGTCCATGAAACATGTGTTTGACAACCAATGCGTGTAATAAAGGATATCATTCATGATCTAGAATTTCAGCACAAACTATGTTATCATACTGATCTGGATTGACGATCTTATAGTCACGTTTCATGATGATAGGAATGTGTGCATTTGGAAGTCCTCTTTTCTGAAATTCAATAACATGAACATGTGCCGCTACGATGCCAAATATATTTTTCTTAAATAGCTGGTCCTTTAGATCCTCCAATTTTGCTCTGAAAACCCTAGTTGTTAAATCGGGTCTGTTTTGAGCAAGTTGTCTAGGGAATAACTATTTTTATCTCATCCCAATCTGGATTACATGTCATTGTTAAAAAGATATCATGTTTGCCATATCTTTGTACCAATGCCATGGCATCCATGTATCTACGATGCATATCACGTGGTCCTCCAATAAAGGATGAAGGTAATACAATTATTTTACCTACCATGCTGCTATGGACTTCTCCTGATCTAATGCTATCAGTGATTCCTTGATACAAATCAACATGTATTCTCTTTTACACCTTTGTGATATAGTTTAATCGTGTTGATTCTATCTTGATGTACATGTCGACAACATATTGTTGAAGGAGACGACCCACAAACAATAAGATTGATTTGTCAAGCACACGAATTTGTAGTTTGTAACATAGTATTCTCTCGATGATATCTTGTTTCTACCACCACCATCTAAAAAACATATGAGAATGATGTGAAATACAATTTTTTAATATTGGTACATAATTTGTTAATCTATGAATATATATATATATATTCAACTAACCAGCTACGTTTGAGTCCATCACATCTTCAACAGAATGTGATGAGTTATGTAGCATGGAAACCCATGGAACACAAACTTTGGGTAGGTGTGGATGCCAACCAAATTCACCATTAGGAAACAACAAGGGATATGATAGAGGATCATAACATCCTAAATATGATTGCACTATATGTGGTTCACCTGAATTGGCATAAACAACTATGCTTCACTGTTGTGTACCACTGACATCATTGCCCTCAATCCAGATACCCGCAACTTGTAAAGCACTTGGAGAATTATATGTCCTCTGATCTAGATGTGCATCTTCATTGATGGCAATACTAAAATTATCTGACATTGGAATATCCTTGAGGCTCCGAAAAAATTGGGCATATGGATTTACAGACAATATGTGCATTAGTTTAGTAACTAATTTAGTATTTAGTGAAGGAGTTGCCTTCGTTCTGTTCTGTACCTCAAACTCAGTGTCATAGAAATAGAGTTGTAGGTATTTTGGTCCATCACTCCCATGTAGTAATCTATTTATGAAATGATACATTTGACCCTGTACTCGAAAAGTATATATGACATTCCACATAATATGCAAATTTTCATCTAGATGGATACCGTGTGATGTGAATGCAAAGTGACTATTGTAACTTCGAATGGACCTGAGAAACTCCATGGAATATGGTGTTTGCGATGTGTACAAATCGTATAGTTCTGTTGGAACAGGATTGGTAACTAAATGTACCTTTCCCTTCATACAATAAAAAGATGGCGGTTCAAATTGGAAGCATTTGACACCACAAAATTTGTAAAAACTACGTGTGGATAACTTATGTGGTTCATTGAGAAGATTGTCAAAAATTGGATTGGAAATATCAACACCAGAAGAATCTTCAACATTTTAATCCATGCTTGATATATAGAAACCCTCTGTCTCTTCCACGATACCTGCATCTAGTTTGTTATAACACAAGATGAGAAAAAATATTAACTCATAGAATAATGCATGAGGTTTTGTAACTATTACCTTCACTACATGGGACTGCCAAATCAGCAACCTCATGCAAATTGTTACACTCCTCAAAGGCACTATCGTTAATTGTAGGGTCGGAGCAAACATGCATATCAACATGATATCCATTGGGAACAATGTCAGTCTGAGGAAGATAGGAAGTGATCGGTTGTTCCAATGAATTTGTTACAACATCGTTCAACTGTGCTTGACATCACTTTAGGAATTGGATCAAGAATCTTTGGTTCCTTGCTTTCCCATGAATTCCGTTGACAACATTATCCACATGATGTTGGAAGTTGTTATTGTTCAAGATAACAGGCTGAAACAATGCTCTTTGACCAAGTGCAGAGTCCACACCTTCATTGAGAACTTGAATAACTTCACTGACTCCGTCAAAATATGGGTGCATATCAATCCTTAACTTCATATAGGGTGGCAAACTATTGTAAATTGTAGCATATCTTGCAATAAGTTCTCCACCACCTTCACATCTGGCACGCCTATGCATCCATCTACTTCTAATAACCATTCGACGATGGTATCTACACATCTATTGAAAGGACCTCAAATCATAACTATAAATATATCTTACAAATCATTGATATCTACATGACTCTATTGAAGTAAGACACGACGCAAGCGTGTCATAACTTTGAGATGTAGTGCTAGAAGATAGGCACGGTTCCACCATAGTTTGCACGAATCCTTCATTTTTGAAAGTGCAAACAATGAGAGGGATTCTATATGTAGTGATATGACTCATTATTTTATTAGCTTAAATTCTTGTATGGCAAATCAAAATAAAAAGTTGAATGTGTTCGATTCAGACAGTTTGCAAATTTTGTCAACATTTGGTGACCAAGAATTACGGAGTATACATAAGTTGACCGCATATTCCCATCCTTCTCATTAAAAGATGCCCTTCAATATAAAAAAACCCCACATCTTCCCATTCCTTATCCAACCACCCTCTCTCTCGACTCTCTATTATCTTAAGCCTGACACCCTCTTTCCCGACTCTCCACCTTCCCAACCTATTTGTTAATACCCTATCACCCCATCTCCAGACACCACCTTCCCAACATATTTGTTAATACCCTATCGCCCCATCTCCATACAACGTGTATCATGACTAACACCCGTTGGACGCATGCTGGATGTGTGTGTGTAGGTGGGAAACACACAGGCAGTCGGGAACCCGCACTCGACACTCCCTCACTCAGTCTCTCCTCTCTTGCAATCGATTATCACTCTCGCGTAGCCGCAAGACTCCAGTCGAGAGTCTCGCTCTGGTGATCTAGGGTTTCCATGCTCATCGTCTCACTCTCCGGTCTCTACCAGATTTAGGGCTCTCACTGTCTCCTTCCTCTCCAATCTCCCCCAGGCACCATATCTAGGTTTCTCACCATCTCCATCCTCTCCGATTCTCATGAGGCAAGGCGGCGCCGCGGCAGGCTCTCACGAATCTCAGCTCTCAGCTACCAGAGAGAAGCTGATCTCCAACCTAAACCAAGCCACCAAAAATGATCACCTACAACCTTGAGCCTGCGATTGTGAGGAGACGAAAGACGGAAGGAGGTAGAAAGGGGAGAAGCAACTTTGACAATTTGACATGGTGGTGATGCAGTAGCTTGGCTAGCTAGTTATTTGTCACAGCTGCCCTCTCTCTAAACTCTACCTTCATGATTTCAATCCTAATCATAGTTTTAAGCACAACCAGGGAGATTCAACACTTGTCCTAGATATTCTCACGCATTCACTCAGGAGGGACTAGACCTGGCCAAAGATGATGATATTGAATGAGATCTACTATGTTTAGGTAGGAGGTAAGCCATGCATGTTTACATGTAGGATTTCATAATGCTTCTTCATTATAAACTTGTTTTTTTCTTCTTCTACCTCATGCAATCGTCCCCTCCCTTCAAACTTTCCATTTGATAGATCTATCATCCCTCATCTGATCTTTGTATCAGCACACTCTTTTCTCAGATGCCCCCCCCATGATACAGCTGCGTAGGAAATCATTGTTGAGGTGCTAGATCTAGCCAAAATTGATCAAATATGGATATGTTTGTTGTTCACGTTTTATCGCTAACCCTAAATTTTTTTCTAGACCATCTCTCAAAGAGGCATTGAATCTTCAACATAGGTCAACTGAAGGAAGTTGTAGGTCTAATCTATGGAAAAATGTCTTAGGATTATTAGAAATATTTGTCTGTGCATATATGTTCTATAAGGGATGTGTTATACAAGCTTCTAAGAGTCTAGGTTTGGTAGAGACATTCCCTTTAGCTGCAACAAAAATCCTAATTAGTATGTCAATATTGCGTAGGACATTCTTGATGTTCTTAGGTCTTACTAGAATGCACGGAAACATTACTGAAAAACTTTATGAAAATTTAATTGACTAAATTGTGCATGCTATGAGTTATACTTAGCCATATGCAAGGTTTATTAGAAATATTTTTCTATGCTTATATGTTCTAATTAGGTTGTCTTATATCAACATATGGGAATGTATGCTTGGTTGATTAAGCATAGAACAACATTCAAGGATATTAAAAATATTATTCTATGTTTCTATTATGTGAATTATTAATAGGTGTTTTGCTCTCTACTTCCATACTGATTACACATAAAAATATTGGATTGCAGTGCATGTCAGTCTCTTGTGAGATCAAGGTACATAAGGGTATGTTCTTCTATTATGTCACATTTTCTAATCGATGTTATACCTAGAATGCTAAAATCTTTATCTTTTTGCATCAATAGAAATATAGAAATCTTAATCCTCAAAAAATGCCATCTGTGTTATTATTATGTATGTCAAATTAAATTTATACATCATTTGTAGGTCTGATTTGTGAAAAATGTATGATCTAGGTGAAAACATGTCTTGTTTGTGTTATATAAGCATCTAGGCATATAACTTATAAGTGCCCAAATGAGGGTCCTTTACATGGTGTGTTTACTTTTCAAGGTTTAGGCCGCATTCTATTACTTATAAGTAGTGTATACATCTGATAATTTCCATGAGATATGATTCTGCTTAGGGGCCCTTTACATGGTGCGTTTAATTTTCAAGGTTTAAGTCCTATTGGTCGTTGATTAGATTGGGTACCTGTGGCCAAATACATCTAAAGGTCTCTACTAATAGATTCCATTAGGTGTGCATCGGCCTTAGGAGTGCTTTATATGTTGTGTTTACTTTTAAAGGTTAAATTACTTTATAACTGGTTGATGTATACATTTGGTATTGTGGCCTCTATCTTATTGCATACATATGTATGCTATGCGAGATCTAGCATCAGCGACTTGATCTGGGTTTGTCTACATTTTGCTGATCCGCATATCAACACTTTAATAAAGGTAACAACTATGGCCGACTATATTAAATTGGTATGAATCTGATTGTGTGGGCAATGTCATATTGTTCTAGGCCTTATTTAAGTTTGCACTTAATCTGTTATATGACATTATGTATTGTTATGCTTTGTTTGTAATCTCAACAGTAGTCTTTGACATTAAAATTTCTATTTGGTTGTTGAATACATTTAGTAACTATGGCCTTATCTTGTTGCATACATATGTATGCTATGAGATATCTAGCTTCAGTGACTTGATCTGGGTTTGTCTACATTTTCCTAATTGACATATCAACAAATACAGTTAAGGTAATTTAGATGACCACATTCTATTACTTATAAGTAGTATATACATAAGATTAGTGTGGAATCCCTATTGATGTAGGTAATGGGTCCATTCATATATATAATGTCAGGACGACCTTTGGGTCTCTATTGATAATTTCCATTAGGTATGATTCTGGTTAGGGGTCCTTCACATGGTGTGTTTACTTTTCAAGGTTTAGATTCTACTTGGTCGTTGATTACATGTAGTACTTGTGGCCTCTCACCAGTAGTTTTTGACATTAAAATTTTTGAAGGTAACAACTTAATGAATATATAAGCCTTTGATAATTTTTTTGATAAAGGTCTCTACTAATAGATTCCATGAGGTATGTGTCAGCCTTAGGAGTGCTTTATATGTTGTGTTTACTTTTAAAGGTTTAATTAATTTATATGCGACATCTGGCTTCAATGAATTGTTATAATATTATTAACTGTGTTCTGATTGGAATATCAACAAATACATGAAGGTAATTTTGAAGACTGCATTCTATTACCTATAAGTAGTGTATACATATAATTAGTGTTGACTCCCTATTGATGTAGGTAATGGGTCCATTAATATATATAATGTCTGGGCAGCCTGTGGGTCTCTATTGATAATTTCCATGAGGTATGATTCTGCTTATGGGTCCTTTACATGGTGTGTTTACTTTTCAAGTTTTAGGTCGCATTCTATTACTTATAAGTAGTGTATACAATTGATAGTGTGGACTCCCTATTGATGTAGGTAATGGGTCCATTCATATATATAATGTCAGGGCGGCCTTTGGGTCTCTATTAATAATTTGCATGAGGTATGATTCTGCTTATGGGTCCTTTACATGGTGTGTTTACTTTTCAAGGTTTATGTTCTACTTGAATGTTGATTAAATTTGGTACATGTGGCCTCTATCTTGTTGCAAGTATACCATCATGTAGGGCAGCACATGTATGTTATGCAACATCTACTTCAGCGAATTGATCTAAGATTATCAATTGTGTTCTGAATGGCATATCAACACATACATGAAGGTAATTTAGATTACCGCATCCTATTACTTATGATTAGTGTACATATCTGATTAGTGTGGACTCCCTATTGATTTAGGTAATGGGTGCATTCATATATATATAATGTCAGGGTGGCCATTGGGTCTCTATCGATAATTTCCATGAGGTATGATTCTGCTTATGGGTCCTTTACATGGTCTGTTTACTTTTCAAGGTTTAGGCCGCATTCTATTACTTATAAGTAGTGTACACATTTGATTAGTGTGGACTCCCTATTGATGTAGGTAATGGGTCCACTCATATATATAATGTTAGGGCGGCCTTTAGGTCCTTTACATGGTTTGTTTACTTTTTAAGGTTTAGGCCGCATTCTATTACTTATAAGTAGTGTACACATCTGATTAGTGTGGAATCCCTATTGATGTAGGTAATGGGTCCATTCATATATATAATATCAGGGTGGCCTTTGGGTCTCTATTAATAATTTGCATGATGTATGATTATGCTTATGGGTCCTTTACATGGTGTTTTTACTTTTCAAGTTTTATGTTCTACTTGGACGTTGATTACATTTGGTACATGTGGCCTCTATCTTGTTGTAGCTATACCATCATGTAGGGTAGCACATGTATGTTATGCGACATCTGCTTCAGTGAATTGATCTAAGATTATCAACTGTGTTCTGAATGGCATATCAACAAATACATGAAGGTAATTTAGACGACCACATCCTATTACTTATGAGAAGTTTATATATCTGATTAGTGTTCACCCCCTATTGATGTAGGTAATGGTTCCATTCATATATGTAATTTCAAGGCGGCCTTTGGGTCTCTATCGATAATTTTCATGAGGTATGATTCTTATGGGTCCTTTACATGGTCTGTTTACTTTTCAAGGTTTATGTTCTAATTGGAAGTTGATTACATTTGGTACCCGTGGCCTCTATCTTGTTGCAAGTACATGTCCCATCATGTAGGGTAGTACATGTATGTTATGCGACATCTACTTCAGTGAATTGATCTAAGATTATCAAATGTGATCTGATTGGCATATCAATAAATACATTAAGGTAATTTAGATGACCGCATTCTATTACTTATAAGTAGTGTATACATTTAATTAGTGTGGACTCCCTATTTATGTAGGTAATGGGTCCATTCATAAATATAATGTCAGGGCGGCCTGTGGGTCTCTATTGATAATTTCCATGAGGTATGATTCCGCTTATGGGTCCTTTACATGGTGTGTTTACTTTTCAAGGTTTAGGCCGCATTCTATTACTTCTAAGTAGTGTATACAACTGATTAGTGTGGACTCCCTATTGATGTAGGTAATGGGTCCATTCATATATATAATGTCAGGGTGGCCTTTGAGTCTCTATTGATAATTTGCATGAGGTATGTTTCTGCTTATGGGTCCTTTACATGGTGTGTTTACTTTTCAAGGTTTATGTTCTACTTGGACGTTGATTACATTTGGTACCTCTATCTTGTTGCAGGTATACCATCATGTAGGACAACACATGTATGTTATGCGACATCTGCTTTAGTGAAATGATCTAAGATTATCAAATGTGATCTGATTGGCATATCAACAAATACATTAAGGTAATTTATATGACCACATTCTATTACTTATAAGTACTGTATACATCTGATTAGTGTGGACTCCCTATTGATGTAGGTAATGGGTCCATTCATATATATAATCTCAGGGCAGCTTATGGGTCTCTATTGATAATTTCCATGAGGTATGATTCCGCTTATGGGTCCTTTACGTGGTTTGTTTAATTTTCAAGGTTTAGGCCACATTCTATTACTAATAAGTAGTGTACACATCTGATTAGTGTGGACTCCCTATTGATGTAGGTAATGGGTCCATTCATATATATAATGTCAGGGCATCCTTTGGGTCTCTATTGATAATTTGCATGAGGTATGATTCTGCTTAGGGGTCCTTTACATGGTGTGTTTACTTTTCAAGGTTTAGGTTCTACTTGGTCGTTGATTACATTTGGTACATGTGGCCTCTATATTGTTGCAGGTATAGGTCCCATCATGTAGGGCAGCACATGTATGTTTTGTGACATCTGCTTCAGTGAATTGATCTAAGATTATCAACTGTGTTCTGAAGGTAATTTAGATGACCGCATTCTATTACTTATAAGTAGTGTATACATTTGATTAGTGTTCACCCCCTATTATCTATATCATCAACTGCTTATTTTCCTTAATGTATCTTCCTTGTGACAAGTGAATGTTGAAAAGGTTGAAAAGGGAGATATACCAGGGTGATTGTTGAAAAGGATTAAAAGGGAGATATACCAAGTTGCAAAGAAAGATAAGTCATATTTCATCAAACTCATCTTGCCAATTTGGTGTTTTGGTATTTTGACTTGGACATATCATCAACTACTTACTTTCCTTAATGTATCTTCCTTGTGACAGGTGAATGTTGAAAAGGCTGAAAAGGGAGATATACCAAGGTGATTGTTGAAAAGGCTAAAAAGGGAGATATACCAAGTTACTAAGAAAGATAAGTCCCTATTTCAACAAACTCATCTGGATAATTTGGTGTTTTGGTATTTTGAAATGGCTATATCATCAACTACTTATTTTCCTAAATGTATCTTCGTTGTGACAGGTGAATGTTAAAAATGCTGAAAACAAAGAAATACCAAGGTGATTGTTGAAAAGGATGAAAAGGGAGATATACCAAGTTGCAAAAAAATATAAGTCATATTTTAACAAACGTATCTTAGATATTGTTTACAACTCATTAGTACCTGATAGCGTAGTTTATGTTGACCTTGTTGACTATTTAGTGATATATGTTTCTCAGACCTCGTGTTTGATGCCTTAATTCTGTCTATGAAATATATAAGACTTATGTAGTCTTCTCTTGGTTAATATCATGTTAATATCTATATTTGAAATTGATCGCATGAACCAATCTGAAAGTACTCGTCGATTTAGTGTGTTCCTTTTGGTTTTGAGGTGTTGCTTGTGTTTATCTGAATATTGTGGCATCAGATCTACATACATATATTACATACTAACATATGCTTGAATGAAAAATGGGGTGCTTTTGTGTATTTTTCTGTAGACTATTATATCTTAAATATTATTTAGAACTAATGAGAACCTAACCGTGTAGTTTAGGTTGACTATTTTGTGCTATGTTTCTCAAACCTCATGTTTGACGCCTTAATTCTGTCTATGAAATATATAAGACCTTTATAATCTTCTCTTAGTTAATATCATGTAAATATATACCGCTTAATATGGATGTATTATATAAGCATATTGGAATCTATGTTCGATAAAGCTATGTGCAGTAAAATCATAATTTGCATCATCATGTTCTTAAGTGATAGTATATAATTGAAAATAGAAAGCTATCACTTTTTGCAAGCATGTAAAGGACCCATAAGCAGAATCATACCTCATGAAAATTATCAATAGAGACCCAAAGACCGCCTTGACATTATATATATGAATGGACCCATTACCTACATCAATAGGGAGTCCACACTAATCAGATATATACACTACTTATAAGTAGTACAATGTGGCCTACTGTTTTGTTGACATTGTTGACTATTTTGTGCTATGTTTCTCAAACCTCATGTTTGATGCCTTAATTCTGTCTATGAAATATATAAGACCTTTACATTTTTTCTATTGGTTAATATCATGTAAATATATACCGTTTAATACGGATGTATTATATAAGCATATTTGAATCTATGTTTGGTAAAGCTGTGTGCAGTAAAATAGAAAGTTATGGCTCATGAGAACCTGATGACGTAGTTTATGTTGACCTTGTTGACTATTTTGTGATATGTTTCTCAGACCTCATATTTGATGCCTTAATTCTATATATGAAATATTTAAGACTTTTATAGTCTTCTCTTGATTAATATCATGTTAATTTCTATATTTGAAATTGATCTCATGAACCAATCTGCAAGTACTCTATCTGTCGATTTAGTGTGTTCCTTTTGGTTTTTAGGTGCATCAGATCTACATGCATATTTTGATGCCTTAATTCTGTCTATGAAATATATAAGACCTTAACATTCTTCTATTGGTTAATATCATGTAAATATATACTGCTTAATGCAGATGTATTATATAAGCATATTGGAATTAATGTTTGGTAAAGTTGTGTGCAGTAAAATCAAAATTTGCATCATCATGTTCTTAAATGTTAGTAAAATAGATAGCTATGGCTTTTTGCAAGAATAAGACCTTGAATGCTTTGTAAATGGAGTAAACTGATTTATTGAATAAAATCAAACCTGGAAGTGTTGCCTCAGTAGTAGGCTCTTGAAGAGCAGCAACAAAAAGATAATTGAATCCAACGGCTGATATAGATTATTGTTGACTGTGAATCCCTCAGATGAATATGGTCGCCGACTATATGAATCTGCTGCGGTTGTATCTGTTGTTTAGGTCATTGCATTAGGTTTGAAAAAGTTAGAACTCTAATATACATTATGTCTGAAGAGTATTGAAAAAAAATATTAGTTAATACTAAATCTCACCTCAAAATCTTTTTTCTTCTAAAAGTTGCCTTTCTGGATTGCAGTACGACTATATGAATCAGCTGCGGTTGTATCTGCTATTTAGGTCACTGCATTAGGTTTCCATGATAATGTTAGAACTCAAATATACATTATGTCTGAAGAGTATTGACGAAATATATTTGTTAATACTAAATCCCACCTCAATTTTTTTATTCTAAAAGTTGCCTTTCTAGATTGTAGTAGAGAATCTAAATATCTGCATTTAAACTGTAGTAGCAACTCTTTAGATGTGATGCTATCTTAATTATTTACATTACTGCTTAAGAAATAAGGAGGTGATAAACACATGGAGTAAATGGTAGGAGCTCCTGATTAGGCCTATGATTGTTTTAGGAGATGGTATGTATAATAATAATAATGATAACAAAATATCTCACCTGTTGGTGTTTGATTCTGGCTGCAGTGAGGTAACCCTAGCCAAACATGTTAAGAACTCAACGAACAACAGGCTATCTTCCGACTGCGTAAGAAATTAGGAGGTGAGAAACACATGGAGTAAATGGTAGGAGTAAATGGCTATCTCACATTTTTTTGTTTGCTTCTGGCTGCAGTGACCTAAAGCATGGTATTTTCTTCTGACTGTAGCGAGCTAAAGCTTGGGAACTAGAGGAACAACAAAGTGCGTCAGTATTAGGGTTCTGTACCGGTGGCGTGGCTTTGTGAGTTAAAAGGAGTGAGCGGTAATGTTGGACATTGTGTTTGATGTGGCTTTAGACGTGGTGTTGGAAGTAGTTGTTGCAACAAACTCAATTTTGTATTTGGATTATCTGTAAAGATATTTTAATTCATTGCAACAAACTCGTTATGTAGCTTTAGACGTGGTGTTGGAAGTAGTTGTTGCAACAAACTCAATTTGTATTTGGATTATCTGTAAAGATATTTTAATTCATTGCAACAAACTCGTTATGTATTTGAATTATCTGTGACTGAAAATATGTTTTTAGTTTGAATTATCTAATAAAAAGATTTTGCATTGGCGAGAATTGTGTTTGACTGATCGGTATGGGTGAGAGAGAGAAGGGTGCAGGAAATTCAAATTCAAATTCAAATGTGAGACAGTTTAAAAAGAGTGAGCTCCAGAAATTCAAATTAAATCATTTTTTTAAGTTAAAAAGGCTGAAAAAATGTGAGAGCAGATTGAGTGAAGGAGAGTGCAACGTTTTGACATGTTGGCAAAATAGTGTTGTGTGATAGGTCATGATGAGTTTGGGCGGGTGTATTTGAACTATTTGGAGAACTCGCTCTTTTTATAGTAGTATATATATATATATCTTTTAACCATATGTGTGTGTGTGTGCGCGCATATACATATTATAGTTACATTTTACATATAATATGTATCTTTCGCATAATAATTCGAGCACAAACTTTAAAAAATAATTTTAGCGATAGTATTAATTGTTAGTCATATTATAAGGATATAAGAACCACATACAACAATATATCTGATTTATATGTACCAATTTAATATTCAAGATGTTTATAATAAAAAAAATCTAACCTTATAACATAGATGTGTATTCATGGTAAATATGTTCTAAAAATCATCTTAATCATGCATTTTTTGACAATTCACTAACGTGTGTGTTTTTCAATCACTTGGTCACGTATGCTAACTATTCAAGATGTTTATTTTTTAGGTAATGGATTTAGAAGATGTGAGCATGGACCGGCCTAGGCTTGATCCGACAAATATTTTGACCGTATAATTTAAGTCAAATTTGATTTATAAGAACTATATTAAAAATTTTGACTGAAATTTTTATTTAGCATGGGTCATGCCAAGATAAATCGAGACCTAAAAACTCAAGTCTTTACCAACATTTAACTATTTGAGTTGTTTACTTCTTTTTTCAAAATGACGGAGCCGACATGATCCAATAAATTTCTCGGCCGTATAATAAACCAAACTTGATTCATATAAATAGCATTGATAAGCCTAGTTAAAAAATTTGGTCCATCTTTTTATTTGGCTTAGGTGATGGCCAAAGTAAACGCATACCTGAATACTCATTTGGTCACACATTTATAATTATTTAAGTTGTTTACTTTTTATCATCTAGAAAACAATTGAAGATCAAATGGTTTCCGGATGACCCAAGGATGATTAATGCTTTGAGTGCATAATCTAAGTCGGACCTAATTCATATAAACTACAATAATGGGTTGGCCTCTCAATTTTAATCCACATTTTTAATTAAGACCTTGGTAACCCTAACTCAAACAATCAAATACCCATATCCATTAGATATGTGTATGTGTGTGTGTCTATATATATATATATATATATATATATATATATATATATATATATATATATATATATATATATATATATATATATATATATATATATAGTCAGGCTAGAATACGTTTGATGTATTCGGAGCAGAATACACTCAAGTAGTTTTTCATGATGCAATATTTTTTTCAAAAATCTAATCCATTGATCTTCTTAAACATATTATGAATAGCTCATACGCAAAATTTGAGCACATTTGGACATTTATAGGTCATATTATAAAGACCGCAAAAATTATGCATTTCAAATTAGTTTCACGCATTGATTTTGTTGCGCTTGGATGAGTGACTTACACTCATCCAAATGAGCTCAAAATTTGTATGTAGCCTAGTTATAGTATGACAGTGAAGAATCAATGGTTTACATTTTGTAAAAAACAGTCTTGATATGCAAACACACTTGAGTGTATTCGCGCAATCTGTACACTCGAGTGTATTCTAGCCTGATTATATATATGTATATATATATATATGTATATATATGTGTATATATATATATATGGCCCATCTTTAATACCCGCGCGGGTAGCTACCCGCGCGGGTAGCTACCCGCCCCCCATTTCGGTTACTTTTTTTCAAGTTGGTTACTTTGGACATGTAGAGGGTTACTTTACCTTGCAAACTGTTGAGTTTTATGCATAGATAGTTACGTTTGTAATAGCAGATTTCAAAACACTGTTACATATATATCTGTTGTGTATTTTATATGGGATTACTTTTTTATATGGGATTACTTTTTTAGTCGTATAGTTACTTTTTTTTATAACAGAATTACTTTTTTGGTTAGAACAATTACTTTTTTGGCTGTCGGGTAGCGAAATTCAGGCTACCCGCGCAGGTATTGAATGAACGCCCATATATATATATATATATATATATATATATATATATATATATATATATATATATATATATATATATATATATATATATATATATATATATATATATATATATATATATATATTTATTTATTTATTTATTTATTTATTTATTTATATATAGGACCCATCTTTAATACCCGCGCGGGTAGCTACCCGGCCCCCCATTTCGGTTACTTTTTTTCAAGTTGGTTACTTTTGACTTGTAGAGGGCTATTTTACCTTACAAACTGTTGAGTTTCATGCATAGATCGTTTGTAACAGCATATTTCAAAACACGGTTACATATTATATGATGTGTATTTTGTACGTGATTACTTTTTTAGTCGTATAGTTACTTTTTGATCAACATAGTTACTTTTTTTTATAGCAGAATTACTTTTCTGGACAGAACAATTACTTTTTTGGCTGTCGGGCAGCGAAATCTAGGCTACTCGCGCGGGTATTGAATGAATGATATATATATATATATATATATATATATATATATAGAGAGAGAGAGAGAGAGAGAGAGATCTTTTCCTTGGCTCAACAAGTCAATGGATGAGATCTTCGAGGCATAGAAATGGGTAAAGAGAGATCAACACCCGACGAGAATTATCGCTATCGATCTCGAACGACATTCAGATTCTATGTTCCAACATACTATTTCCTATTTTGTTTCCTCCAAATATAACCACACACATCTGATGCAGAAACCCACCTTTCAAAAAATTAATTAAATATTTATTGGACTGAGATTAATTGTAACACCTCCAGAACAGGGACGAACCAAACCGACCATATATGCAAAGGTTCCTTTTTCTTTCTGTACTAGTAAACGCACACATGCACATGCACGTGACATATAAAATTTGTTGAAATTACAATAGGAAAATATTATAATGTTAATATTGTTAAATATGAAAACTGAATTTATAAATGTATGTTATGTGTAGACATTTTGTTTTAAATATAATGGAAATACATTTTCATTTTGTAACTGAAATTTCATTATTTGACAATAATTTGCAGGTGACGTAGGACGTTTGTTTTCCCATCCAATATTGAAGTTTAATGAGCTCATACTCATATGATGTATCAAAGTGGAGTGGATACCTGATTGAAGAAGAGAATTTCAATTTAATAATTTAATAAAATTATGAAATAAATAAAGAACAAGTAAAATACAATAATATCTCACTTTTTATCAATTCACATGCTCACATTTTGGTGGTTTAATCCTAAATATTTCATAATTTGATTTCAAACCTTTCACATACAAAAAAATAATTAGTATGAATATTCAAAATTTTTAATAATATAATCATTGTTGGAGTCAAATTACTTATAGTTCTGGTGACCAATTTGGCAAAATGATATATTTCAATAGTAATTATTGATAATTTTGTATTTGTTGCCACACAAAGCTTTGGAATGACTTTTTTTGTAATATATAAAAATATCAATCATAAAAAGATGGTATCATAAAACACACCAAAGAATATAATTATAAGGAAAACAAAAGTAGCAATTTAGAATTTATGACAGATATTAAAAACATCAAAAAGTAATTTTGTTGTCGATATCAAATAAAAGACTCATACATTCTTGCTTAATATCTAAAGGAACTACATCTACGACTTTAGCCATTTGCTTCATTGTTGTTGGTGTCCCTTGTGCTTCAAGTACAAATGGTTGGGCATCTTGTGCTTTGACACAAAAAATCATCTGATTCCATTTCACCTTAGATAGTATGACATCCACCATTTCTTCACCATTTTCCTATATTATAAGACCAATTTAATTTTATTTATAGTAAGTATAAAGACCATGAATTGTCTATATATTTCTAAAAAGAATAAAGTGCTTGTGTGTAGATAGTGTTTAACTCTATAGAAGTTTAACCCAGGAGATGGTGTTCAGCTGTGTCAAATAATGTTGATCGAATGGAATCAAAAACATCCACGACTTCAACTTTCATAATGTACCTATAATCAACAAAATGTAATATTAACTTACAAGCAAATTATAAAATATATATGTATTAGATAATAAAAGAAGGTAAAATTGCCTGAGGATACTATTTTTGCTCCACATTTGGTGCAGACTTTGCCTTGACCATTTTCATCATATACTTTCTTGCTACACCTCACACAAGCATTGTACCAAAGTGTTTGATCCCGATCAATCTGTACAATTATTGCCTTAATTTCATAAACTTGGTCCTAAAATTTTTCAACATGTTATTCTGGTAATATATATTTAAGTATTTGTATAAGTTACAAACTACCATTACTTACTTTGTGTAGTATCCCACTCTCTAAGGATTCATGCAAGATGGCAACATTGATCCTTATTGGCTCTATATTTTGTTTATGCATAGACATATTCACAGGTGATGGCAAACTATCACCACTGTCAGACAACCTATTAAAATTATAGATGTCAGTTTGGAAAAGAGTATATATGAATAATGTGAGGATTTTAAGTCACTTTTATAGGCTAGTTTCATATGTGTTTTATGCGTTTATCGGTCATTTTCAAGGTTAATATCACATGATTCATTTCCTTCAGCCTATAATCTCATTATGCATCAAATTTACCTTGTTTTATCTTATTTGGTATAAATGATCATATTTCTCGGAGTTGAGTTGAGTTTATCTTTGAATTTCAGGCAATTCGCATATATGCAGTTGTCGATACCATCGACGGCTGTCGATACTATCGAGACGGCCACAGTGAGATAGTCAGAAAGAGCAGAATGGGTCGATACCATCGACCCAGAAGTCGATGGTAGAGAGATGTCTTCAGCGAGCCAAACATCTACATGTCAACAGGATGTCGATAGTATCGACGTGACGTCAAAGCAAACCCCCAGAAAAGGAAAGCGGTGTCGGTACTATAGTGGGTCGATACCATCGACTCACCGTCGATGGTATTGATTCCGTCGGATCATGAATTTTTGCAGATCGAATCTAAATGAACGACCGTGATGTTTTGGCGGTCGTAAGTGATCCATATACCTAGAAAAGATGCCCCAAGCCATACCATCACGTTATTAGCCATCGCACAAGTCTCGGGAGAGGAGAGGACAAAGAACGAAGACCAGAGCTATGCCCCGAATGTTTCCAGAGCTGTAGACGAAGTTTTCTACTGCCGAAAGGCTGCAGAACGCCCATACCGCGCCGAGGATCGTTCGGTTCTCCTTCATTCAGGGGTTACACCATCTCCATCCACGTTTCCCCTATGTTTTCTTCTCTTTTCATCGTGTTTCTCATTGATATGAACATGCGGGGCTAATCCCCTTTGTCTTTAGGACCGGGAGTAGCCCGGATAATCGTTGTATGCCACTTTTTACATAGTTAACTGTAATTTGTCTCTCAAATCCATGGTATGATATTGTTTTCTCAATTCTACCATTGTGCTTGATCACCATAATGGTAATTTAATACCTTTAATTGCTTTTGACGAAGAATTAACAGTTGAAAAGACACAATAATAACATTAACTTATAAATCCTTTGGAAAAGGTGATGTACGGTTAATGGTGGAAACCTAGAGATATGTTTTTCATGCACCTAATTTAGGGTATAGGTTACTAGTGATGTGGAACCGACCTAAATTAAGGTAGTGAATTGTATCGTGGAAGCGAACAATTCTATTCACAGGCCACTACCTGGGATAGGAGACAAGTTGTGATACTTATATAGAAATTAGTACAATGAGAATCCGTGGTGAAACCACAATCCTAAAGATTCCATTTTAATTAATTAAACCAACCATTTAATTGATTGCTTTGCTTTCTTTTGTTTTTATTTTCTTTTTCAAAACAACTCTCAAACTTTCATAATCAGTCTAGCTAATTGCAAGTCGTTAGTAGTAGTCTACCGAAATTACGTTCCCTAAGTTCGACTTGGGCCTCACAAAGGCCTACATTACATTGACGCATGCACTTACGTTTTACGCACGGTTTAATCGTGTCAAGTTTTTGGCGTCATTGTCGGGGAGCGGCAATTTTCGGCACTATGAGTGCTGTGAGCAGCCACACTAGGCCACTTTTTCATATAATTCTTAAAATTTTAAATTTAATTGCACATCTTTTAATCACTTATTCCTTCTTAGCACTGTACTGAAATAATTTCCATCTTTTTAGGTGCTAGTTGATGGTAAAGACACGTAGCAAAGACTATGTAGAATTACCAGTAATTCTTCCAGTAGGTGAAGGAGTTGAGTTAACAAATCTACCACCTGAGGAATTCGAACAAGAACCTGAAGAAATGGATGAAGAAAAGACAATATGGGAGAAGATCAAGGCTTCTTCCTCATCAGCATCAAAGGGGCCGATTAAAAGGCAAGCAATCAACATTCCCACATACAAGATTGATCTGACATTGATAAACCTGGTCAA
Organism: Alisma plantago-aquatica; assembly: GCA_963693085.1. Taxonomy (NCBI): domain Eukaryota; kingdom Viridiplantae; phylum Streptophyta; class Magnoliopsida; order Alismatales; family Alismataceae; genus Alisma; species Alisma plantago-aquatica. Next base: position 443,469,451 of record OY856412.1, on the reverse strand, counting down.
GTCTCAAGAATTTCACGGGTTGAAGAATGAAGATCTTGTTGCTCACATTAGCACATTTGTGGAAAACTGTGACATGATAAAGATTGACAGGTTTCCACAGGAGGCACTCTACTTGAAGTTATTTCCCAGCTCTCTCACAGGAAAGTCACGATAATGGTTGCACAACCTTGATGATGAAATCTTTGAGACTTGGGATCAAATGATTGAGGTCTTTTTCAAGCGATTTTTACCACCTGAGAAGACCAATGACCTAGTGAGGAAAATTCACAATTTCAGCCAAAAGGCGGGAGAAACCTATTCTGAGATGTGGGAATGCTTCCAGATCATGCTGAGGAGGTGCCCACATCATGGGCTGGACAAGGAAAAACAAGTAAAAATTTTCTACTTTGCTCTCAATGAGCATGACAGAAGCAACTTAGATTCAGAAGGCTCAGGTTTCTTCTTGAACAACACAGATAAAAGGTGTTGGGAGATCTTGAAGAACATGGCTAAGAAATAGTACTGGGGTCATAGAGATGCACCAGAACAAGTTAGAGTTGTAGGGTATGCAAAAGCCATCAAAGAACTGAATGACAAGATGGACTTGATTGCGAAGAGACTTATAGCAAAAGAAGATGGAGGATATGATGATGAGGCACAAGTGAAATTCATGCGCCAGCAATAGGGGTACAGAAATAATGACTATTCTTGGAGGAAGGACAAAAAGTTTTCATGGAAGGATCCAAATAATTTCCTATAGGATCCTGATGCTAAGCCACAGCCCACGGTAGAGGAAAAGAGCACTGAGTTGCTCAATCAGGTGATAAAGTAGAATCAAGAGCTAATGAGGACGTTTGGTCAACAAATCAAGTAACAAGGAGAATTTATAAACCAATTTGGGAAAACTCTACAAAGTCATGGGGCTCAGATGAGGACTCTTGAGACATCTATAGCACAGATGGCAGCTGAAATAGAAAGTCTGAAGAAGCCCATGGTGTAAGGTTTTCCAGGAAATACAAATGTTTTAGGAGGGAACCACCAGGCTAAAGCCATTCTACTGAGGAGTGGAAAGAAACTTTTAAACCCTAGGGTCGATGAACCAAGCACCCCACAGCCAAAAGATCAAGGTGAGACCGCAGAGGATACTGAAGTGGTAGAGATAGTTGAAGATGAAGGAGGGAAGGCTATAGAGGAGCATATTGCAGAGAAGGAGAAGGATGATATGACGCCATATGTGCCATCACATCAGAGGGTACAGATCGTCCCCGTCCCTTACCCCAACAGTCTCAAAGCCAAGAAAGTGGATGCACAGTTCAAGAAATTTTTGGACAATTTTAGAAAACTTTCTGTTAATATTCCTTTGTTGGAGGCAATTGAGAAGATACCCTCGTGTGGTAAATTCTTGAAAGACATAATTACCAAGAAGAGGAAGATACCTGATACAGAGGTGGTAGTGCTTAAGGAGCAGGTCAGTGCCTTCATTCTGGGTAAACTGCCACCGAAGAGATAAGATTCGAGCTACTTCAACATCTCCTACTATATTGGAAAAGTAAAATTTAGTGAGGCGCTATGTGATTTCGGGGCAAGTATCAACTTGATGCCCCTCTCTACATTAAAAAATCTTGGGCTAAAAGAATCTCGACAGAGCAATATGACAATTCAATTGGCAGACAATTCTGTGGTGAGGTCGTATGGTATTTGCGAGGATGTCTTAGTAAAGGTTGATAGGTTTGTGTTCCTGACTGATTTTGTTGTTATGGAGATGCAAGATGAACTAGGGAATGAGATACTTTTGGGAAGACCCTTTCAAGTCATTTTCGACATGATACTGGAGATGGGTAGAGGCCAGTTGATGATGGGTATAGCTGATGACAGATTTGAAATACTCATGCCACCAAATCCAAAGTAGTCACAAGAAAATGAACAATGTCATAAAATAAAGCACTTTGAGCACCACATCTCTCTTTGTCTAGGGAAGCCATTTCTTGATATGGCTCACGTCATGATGAAGGTAGATAAGGGAAAAATTGTTGTGGATATCATGGAGCAGATGAAGGTAATTTCTCTTGTGAAAGCAGTGAGTTATCCCGATGATAAAGAAGAAGAATTTTCACCGTGTACTAAGGATGAGGCTATAGTAGTCTCCATGTTTGACTCATACTCGCAACTACCCCTTGAGGCATGTCTTTTCAACTTAATGGAAGATTGGATGAGAAGAACCTCATTACAAGAATGTGTAAAGATGCTTCAAGTGCTTCCTTGCTATTATGCCAAGCACTATGAAGATCTGGGACCGCTGCCACCACCGATTCAATCATCCTTGGTCAGCCCACCTGATTTGGAACTTAAGACGCTGCCCCCCCACTTAAAGTATGTCTTCTTGGAGGATAATGAGAAGATTTCGGTGATCATATCAGCATATCTGAGTGTCGATGAGGAAGCGCAGTTGATGATTGTGTTGAAGAACCACCGTGGTGCATTTGGGTGGCCCGTTTCTGACATTAAGGGGATCTCCCCTACTCTATGCCAGCACAAGATCTGGCTTGTGGAAGGAGCCAAGCCAATGATGTAGTCACATCGTCGACTCAATCCTAGCATGATGGAGGTCGTCAAGAAGGAGGTGATCAAGCTTCTTTCGGAGGGCATCATTTATGCTATTTCAGATTCAATATGGGTAAGCCCCATACAGGTAGTCCCTAAAAAGGGGGGAATCACTGTCACTCAGAATATGTTGAATGAACCAGTCACCACCTGATTGGTAACTGGGTGGCGTGTTTGCATTGATTACCACCGTCTGAAAACCGCTACTTTGAAAGATCATTTTCCTCTTCCATTCATTGATCAAATTTTAGAGTGATTGGCTGGCTGCTCTCATTTTTGCTTTTTAGATGGCTATTCTGGCTATAATCAGATTTCCATTGATTCTAAGGATCAAGAGAAGTCGACCTTCACTTGTCCTTATGGAACTTTCACGTACCGTCGCATGCCTTTTGGTTTGTGTAACGCACCGGCCACTTTTCAGCGTTGCATGCTTGCTATTTTCTTTGATATGGTGGCCCGCTGTTTAGAGGTTTTTATGGACGACTTTTTCATCTACGGTGCGTCATTTGACGAATGTTTGCAAAATCTTGATAAGGTGTTGTAGAGATGTGAGGACAAACATTTAGTCCTCAATTGGGAAAAGTGCCATATGATGGTAAATGAAGGCATAGTGCTAGGACACAAGGTGTCCTGCAAGGGACTGGAGGTGGATCCAGTAAAGATTGAGGTTATTTCCAAACTACCTTCACCGAATACGGTGAAAGGGATGCGGAGTTTCCTTGGTCACGTAGGGTTTATCGCCGGTTTATCAAGGACTTTTTGAAAATAGCTAAGTTACTATCGAAATTGCTTGAGAAAGATGCAGTTTTTTATTTTAACAATAAATGTCTGCATGCTTTTGAGGTACTTAAGGAAAAATTGATTTTTGCGTCGTTTGTTCAAACACCGGATTGGACTAAGCCCTTCGAACTTATGTGTGACGCGTCGGATTTTGCCGTAGGGGCTGTTCTTGGGCAGCATCTTGAGAACAAACCTACAATGATTTTTTATGCGTCTAAAACTTTAAATGATGCCCAACTACATTACACCACTACTGAGAAAGAATTGCTTGTCGTGGTTTTTGCTTTTGAAAATTTTAGGCAATATTTAGTGGGTTCTAAGGTTGTGGTGTGGACTGATCATGCCTCCATAAAATACTTAATGGAGAAGAAAGATGCTAAACCTGATTGATTAGGTGGATCTTATTATTGCAAGAATTTGACATTGAAATTAAGGATAAGGCGGGCATTGAGAATATGGTTGTGGACCACTTATCTCAGTTAGAGCATGTTAATGAGAGGGTTACTAACATACCCATTACCGAGACATTTCCCGATGAGCAAATTCTTTCAATTCAATCTACGGATCCTTGGTTTTTGCATATTGTCAATTACCTTGCATGTAAGGAAATCCCAGATGATTGGACTTATCAAGAGAAGAAAAAAAAGGTTTTTCCATTCTTTGAGATATTATTTTTGGGATGACCATATTTTGTTGAGACAATGCAGGGATGGAATCTTGCGCATGTGTGTACCAGAAAATGAATATGATAGTGTTCTTAGTCACTGTCATACACTACCCACCGGCGGTCATCATGTGAGTGCAAGGACGGCGGCCAAGGTGCTAGAGAGTGGCCTTTACTGGCCTACACTTTTCAGAGATGCCTATGACTATGTGAGGTGGTGTGATTCCTGTCAAAGGGTAGGTATTATCTCACAATGGCAAGAAATGCCCCTCAATGTATTTCAAGAAGTTGAGGTATTTGATTTGTGGGGTATTGACTTCATGGGACCCTTTGTATCCTCTAATCTAATTTATATATATTACTTGCTGTCGATTATGTATCGAAGTGGGTAGAGGCAACACCCACAAGGACTAATGACGTTGCAGTAGCGTGCAGGTTCGTGAAGGATCATATTTTCTGCGAGTTTGGTGTGCCACAGATGATCATTAACGATGGGGGCACCCACTTCACGAATCATAAATTCATTGCATTATTGAGTAAATATAGGGTCAAGCACAATGTAGGTACCCCGTATCACCCACAAACATAAGGTCAGGTGGAAGTGTCGAACAGAGAGATTAAGAAGATCCTGGAGTGCACAGTGGCCTCGTCAAGGAAGAATTGGAATGCGTTGCTACCTGATGCACTATGGGCATACATGACCACATCTAAAACACCTATAGGCAGTATGCCTTTTAGGTTGGTGTACGGTTGGGCCTGCCATTTGCTGGTAGAATTGGAGCATAAAGTGCACTGGGTGCTAAGGAAATTGAATTTGAGCATGGACGAGGCAGGGAGAAAGAGGATGTTATAGCTCAATGAGCTAGACGAGCTAAGGATGAATGCCTACGAGAACTCAAGGATATATAAGGAGCGGACAAAGCAAATCCATGATTGCCACATTCAGCTGTGAGTGTTCAAAAAGGGTGAGAGGGTGCTTTTGTTCAATCCAAGGTTAAAGTTGCATCCTGGAAAATTGTGATCCCACTGGAGTGGACTGTTTGTGGTAGAGGAGGTGCGACCCCATGGTGATATCATGGTTAAGGATGGTGATAGAACATTCTTAGTAAATGGTCAAAGATTGAAGCACTATTATGGGGAGGACTACACAAGGAAGGTGCATGGGGTTAAACTCATGACGCTTAAGGAATAATGAACAACTTGATTTCATCTAGCCTAAGACGTTAAAGTAGGGAGCTTGTTGGGAGGCAACCCAACCATTGGTAACTGTATTTTCATTTAGTTAATTTGTCATATTTTGAAGTATTTTTCATTAATTTAGTACTAAGGGTTGTAAAAATGATGACCTGATGTGTGTGTTAAGTGTGCATGACTGCTTGGGTGTCGATACCATGGACCCTTGTGTCGATGGTAGCGATGAGGGTGCAGAGAGGACACTATAGAAATTTTGCTCTGGCGATACTATCGACGGCCTCATCGATAGTATCGACCACCGAACACGTTGATCGACTCAAATTCTGGAGCAAGTCGATAGCATCGACCCCAAGGTCGATGCTCACGATATCTCTGGAGATATTAAGACGAATATTTGCCAGTGAAGTCGATGCCATCGACCCCTATGTTGATGGTATCGACAGAGCTTTAGGGGAATCCACCGTCAAGGCCTCGCGAGGGTAATGGACGCATATAGAAGTTGATGCCATCGACGCTATGTCAATGGCATCGATGGGCCGGGCCCCCACATCCAGCAATCGACGACTGTCGATGCTAGTGAAGGAACAGATTGTGCTATAGGTGTCGATACCATCGACAACCTGTCAATGGTATCGACGGGGTACCAGGGGCGCCGGACCTCAACTATAAAAGGAAGGGTTGTATTTCATTTTTCTTCACACCTTCAGAGTATTCTTCCTCAACCTCAACATTGAGCATTGATGAGCAGATGGAGACCTGCACCGAGCATCCGATGAGCTACACATCTTCCCTGAGTTCATCATTGACTGTGGAGATCATCTTCTCTGACCTTCATCGAGCTCCTTTTCTCTATCTTTTCTCTATTCGTCATGGTGAGGCATGGAGCGTCATCTTCCTCGTGCGCTGCTCCAATGGAGATTGAGACATTTGTGCCACCACCGCTGGGCTCCATTCCCCATCGGAGGCTTGCACATCCCTCGACGGACATAAAGAAGATATACGACGAGTTAATGAAGTGGCCAATTGAGCCCACTCATTATGTTGATCGGGCCCTAATTCGAGACCTTGGCTTTGAGGACAACCTCAACTATGTCCTTTGTGGCCAAGTTGGGAGGTTGCTACCGAATGAGGAATGAATTCCCTATCACGTTGAGGGCCATCCTTTCTTTGGCGAGTGACCGACATACAAGGAACTCGTGGTAGAGTTCATGGCATCTCTTGACATTTGTGTCGTGCGCAACGACCTCATCGCCACTGACCGTGAGTGGATAAAGGGTCGAGTCTCCTTTCGACTGTTCAACCGCAACTACACCATCACGCTCGACCAGTTCAACTCAGTCTACAACTAGTGGCATTTTCCTGAGAAGTACAGATGGTCGGACAATTGGGCTGACTATGACGAGATGTTCTTGCAGTTGGTAACCGCGTCGGCAGGCAAGACGCTTAGCTACCACAATGCAGTCGTCGCCGACTTTGAGCACCCGTTCGTGTGGGTTTGCATCGCATGTTATGCATCACTTTCTTTGCTCGAGGTGAACTTTCGTTGAGCAAGTTCCAAGAGACGGACCTATTTTTCCTCTACAAGCTGATGAAGAGGGAAAAGCTTAATTGGGGCGCATTTTTCTTGACGCGCCTGATGGCAGTGAAAAGGATCACCATACGAGCCCCTATTCATTTTGGGGGGCTTATCAAGCCACTAGCCATCTACCTTGGGCTAGACCTGTCCACACTCCCTCCATTGGTCAGTCGGAACCTCATCAATCTGGCCCATTTCCACCGCTCCAATCTTCTTACACTCCACGATGGTGTGGTATATGCTCATTTCCACATTAACAAGGAGTATCAGGAGTGCGCACTGCCAGACCCCATCTTCAACCTCCATCCAGGCCAGCACTTCCGATGGCCTATCATTGCCATTGAGGATTCAGAGGAGGAAGAGGATGTGGGAGACGATGACGATGTGGGCAACGATGATGGGGAGTAAGAGGAGGCTTTCACACCTCTTCGGTCACGAGTAGCCCCGAGGAAGCATCCATGCTTCTACCCGGGAGCTTCATCATCTTCCTAGCCACCACCACCACCCTCCCACAACAGAGATGACCCCTATTCTATGCAGGGGATGTATACCATGCTCCAGTCTATCCAGGAGTCCCAGCAGACCATCCAACAGTCCCACCAGACAGCTTTTGTAGGGATCCAGGATATGCAGAATAGGATGTATGAAAACCAGCAAGCGATATTTGAGAATGAATTCTAGCTATTCGCCACCCAACAACAGGTCTATGACCGGTTGGGGAGGATAGAGCAGCAACAACAGTCTTTCTACGATCATTACTGGAGCCAAGGCTACTTCGGGGGATATCCACAGCCACCGCCCATGCCACCTTATGATCTGAGATTTCAGGGGCAATATCCAGATTGGAACCCCCATACCCAGCAGTACCTGCCATTTCCGCCACGACCACAATAGAGGGTATCACTGTTCCACCTTCTGAGGTTGTTTTTTACTATGGGGCCATAGTCGAATTCAAGCTTAGGGGGAGAGATGGAACAATTTCTATCTTAGTTTTTATTTTTATTTTATTTTCTTTTAGTCTTTTTCTTAGTTTTTTTTTGCATTTTTTTTAGTATTGCTTATTTTTACAACTTTCTAGGATCCACAGTCTATCTAGTATAATCTGTGGATGTCTAATATAAATGTATGTCATCTCTATGTTTGTCATATGGGGGAAATTTGAAATTTGAGCATTAATTTAAAAGAATTTTCAAGAAATTGTAAGCTTGCCTTGTTTGAAATTGAGCATCTAACTTATGGAAATCATTGGGTAGGTCAATTTTAAAACATATGATCATAAGTGTACATCTGGATGATTCAAGAAATGTGGATGGGATTGGATGTTAGCCTAAACTGACCAAACGGTAATGAGACTTTAATCATAAGTGAGAGAGAGAAACTCGTTGATTGATTGGTACACATGTCAGTAAAGAGGGACATATAATCTTGTCCAATGGTTCTGTCAATTAGTCTTGTGATCTATCCACCTCATTTCATTCTTACTCCACCATAAGAACTGGAAGTACATTACTATCTTTCACTCATTGACTGCATTCCACGTAGATAAGTGTTGCATTACAGTTATTTTTGCATATCCCTACATAAAAAATGAAAAATAGAAAGTAGTTATACATGCACATTATCCTTAGGTGCATGTCATAGTAGTTGCATAATTGTCATTATATAGCTGCATTTGCATCTATTGAGCATATAGTACATCATATGTCTTATGTTCTTCTAAAAACATTAAAGGCGTTGAACTTATTCCATACCCTACAAAAAGAATGCATCAAATGTGCAAGTTATGTAAAAGGAAGGAGGCCCAACAAATAACTCATTGTCATTTATGAAAATGAGGGCTCAGAAAAAAAAAAGAATTGAGAAGTAACAAAGAAGAAGAGGGAGAAAGGAACATGTTCTCACCTGAGAATTAAGAAGAATAAACACATGGTGTAATTTTCTTAGATATTCCATCTCACCCTGAGACAGAATGATAGTGCATGCATCATTCCACCAAAAATGTAGCATTAGGACATTTTCATTGGCATGTTGCATCATGATAGGACATTAATCTTTATATGGCATGATTGATTGTTATGTGCTTCTTTTTTATTCCATAGCCACCCATTCCATCCACCCGTTGCTCAAAACGGTAGGCCACTCATGATTATCTTCTCATTCTTGCATAAAAGGAGATCTGCTTCCACGTAGATGGTAGTTAGGATATGAGCAACGTAGATAGAAGATCACAAGATACACCATGCCTGAACCGGAGGACTTGATTATGTTATCTACTTTATTTGATAGTGGTCTTTGATTACGGGATGGACATCTCTTACGGACGATAATTGTCACCTTTAGGGTAGTTATCGTTCCGTGGTTAGTGAGGGGTGGTATGTGCATGCCAGGTGGGAATCATACAGTGATGTCTTTTATGCTAGTATGTTCTTTAGTTGACCCTCACAATTATATTCTGTAGTTTTTTTGCTCGAGGACGAGCAAAGTTCAAGCTTAGGAGAGTTTGATGCGAGGATTTTAAGTTGCTTTTATAGGCTAGTTTCATATGCATTTTATGCATTTATTGGTCATTTTCATGGTGAATATCGCATGATCCATTTCCTTCAGCCTATAATCTCGTTATGCATCAAATTTACCATATTTTATCTTATTTGGTATAAATGATCATATTTCTTAGAGTTTAGTTGAGTTTATCTTTGAATTTCAGGCAATTCACATATATGCAGTCGTAGATACCATCGACGGCTGTCGATACTATCGATACGGCCACAGTGAGGAAGCCAGAAAGAGCAGAATGGGTCAATACCATCGACCCAGAAGTGGATGGTAGCGAGATGTCTTCAGCGAGCCAAACATCCACACGTCGATACCATCGACATAGGATGTCGATAGTATCGACGTGATGTCAGAGCAAACCCCCAGAAAAGGAAAGTGGGGCCGGTACTATAGCAGGTCGATACCATCGACTCACCGCCGATGGTATCGACACCATCGGATCAGGAATTTCTGTAGATCGAATCTAAACGAATGACCGTGATGTTTTGGCAGTCGTAAGTGATCCCTATACCTAGAAAAGACGGACCAAGTCGTACCATCACGTCATTAGCCATCACACAAGTCTCAGGAGAGGAGAGGACAAAGAACGGAGACCAGAGCTACGCCCCAGACTTTTCTAGAGATGCAAACGGAGTTTTCTACCGCCGAAAGGCTACAGAACGCCCATACCGCACTGAGGATCGTTCGGTTCTCCTTCGTTAAGGGGTTACACCATCTCCATCCATGTTTCCCCTATGTTTTCTTCTCCTTTCATCATGTTACTCATTGAGATGAACATGTGTGGCTAATCCCCTTTGTCTTTAGGATTGGGAGTACCCTGAATAATCGTTGTATGACACTTTTTTCATAGTTAACTATAATTTGTCTCTTAAATCCGTGGTATGATATTGTTTTCTCAATTCTATCATTGTGCTTGATCACCATAATGGTAATTTAATACCTTTAATTGCTTCTGATGAAGAATTAACGGTTGAAAAGATGCAATAATCACATTAACTTATAAATCCTTTGAAAAAGGTGATGTACGGTTAATGGTGGAAACCTAGAGATATGTTTTTCATGCACCTAATTTAGGGTATAGGTTACTACTGACGTGGAACCGACCTAAATTAAGGTAGTGAATTGTATCATGGAAGCAAACAATTCTATTCACAGGCCACAACCTGGGATAGGAGACAAGTTGTGATAATTATATAGAAATTAGTACTATGAGAATCCGTGGTGAAACTGCAATCCTAAAGATTCCATTTTAATTGATTAAACCAACTATTTAATCAATTTAATTGCTTTCTTTTGTTTTTATTTTCTTTTTCAAAACAACTCTCAAACTTTTATAATCGATCTAGATGATTGCAAGTGGTTAGTAGTAGTCTACCAAAATTATGTTCCCTGAGTTCGAATTGGGCCTCACAAAGGCCTATATTACATTGACGCGTGCACTTGCATTTTACGTACGGTTTAATCGTGTCAATGAACTATTGTTTGAATGTGTGATGTATGAAAATGGCTACCGTGTCTTCATTTCATCGGCTCATGGAAATGTGGAATTAAATAGAAGTCTTGTTGTGTAAGTGCTTGAAAGGTACAAACCTATAATTAAAATAATAAATAACTTTATGAAAACAAAAATAAATTATTAATAATATCTTACCTGGGAAGCATCGAACTTGCAATCCAGTAATTATAGCTATATTCCTCATTTTATAGTTTTCTTTTAAATTGTCATATGACATGACTGCTATTTCACCCCATAATGTACATTTAGCCATAGTACACCTAAATACCAAGGATAAATATAAGTGTTAGAAAATAAATACTTAATTTAGTCATCGAGTAATTAAAATTATCTTTATTAATTACATTTCATTTTGTAATGTAATATCACACTTGGCAACCTGTTGACATGATTTCTTCGTAATGATTTGAATCTCATCAACATTAGTAATCATTCTAATGATATCTGCAAGTAACATAGAAAATAATATTAATATTATAAAATGATAATATAAAATGAAAATAAAGTAGAATTACCTATAAGAAATGTCTTCTTATCTTGAAGACCCTGAAAGTCATCAAACTCAGTAAACTGGAATGAGTACATAGGTATTTTTTTACAATTTTTTGATGTTTAAACAACCACACATTTTTTTATTATGCACTCTTCATTCCTCTTTACATTTCTATAGTCATTGTTGAATTGTTCGACACAGACATTATCCAATATATAACACTTTCTTTCTTCAAAAGTATTACTGAATTGGCTTACCGCATCATCGACTAAATTGGCTTCCATCCTCTCTCCCTTAGAATAAAAAGTCAATATTTAGACATTACATAAACACACAAACACATGAACACATAAATGTAATTAAAGTAAGAACAAATTAACAATTGTAATTTAATACACCTCTTCATCAATAAACAACAATTTTTGCTTCTTTCTTCCCCTTGATATTTCATGTGCTTTCCATTTAAAGGCCAAGTGAACCTTTAATTTCCAATTATTTTGGAATCGGTTTACATATCAAAAGGGGGCATAATTATCTTTTGTCATCTTGTTATCACATGTAAAAATGTTAGTGCAGCAAAGTAGTATTTACAAATAATCAACATGAGATACTAAAGATAGAAGGATACCATGAATAAATGTTAATACTTCTTTGTATACAATATTTTTTGTAAATGTTCCACCATTGAACTTCTTATCTTCCCGTTTAATCAGGACCGTCATTGTATTTTGGGATGTTCCTCTTGATAGTGCTACATACAATTGTCCATGAGAGAATATAGGATGGGGTAAATAAATTCTAACATTGGGAATAGTTTGACCTTGTGACTTATTTGTTGTCATTGCAAAACTCAAACACACTGGAAATTGGTTACTTTTAAAAGCAAATGGAAGACCATCATTGTCAGGCATGATAAGAGGTATTTTGGGTATGAAAACTCTTTTTCCCCTTGCTTGACCAATTGTAACCTCTGCATCAATTACATTTTTCTGAAACCCTTTACAAACCAATTGTGTACCATTGCATAACCCATTTGCCGGGTCAATATTTCACAACAACATTATAGGATAGTTTTTCTTTAGCCTCAATACATGAGGGGGCAAACCATTCAGAACCAGTGAATTAAGGAATTCTTCAAGGTAGTTATGATTTTCATCATCAACAACACTGTTAAAACTGTAATAGGTGATCTCCTCCCCAGGAAACTATTGTATGAGATCATTATTGATTTCATCAACATACTCATTCTTTGTGCATAATATTGCACGACTCATCATGTAGTCAGTCGACATTGCGTTATCATGAAGAGATGGGAAGACATGTGGTATGAGTCTTTTCTTAGAGGTCATGTCATCTATGTACTCAAGAACCATTTCATGCGGGAAGCGAACATAATCATCATCTGTTACTGGTTTTGTTCCTTGTCCTTTATGTAGTAGAAAGTTTGAGAAGGATGAATCTAAAAAAGCTCTCATATTTTGCTTTAGTTTCAATTTGTGCATTTTTTGCCAAATAAATGACTTTATTAGACTTGCATCAATTGTATCACCTCTAGTTGCACGTCGAACAACATGCAAAACTTGTTTAAAATCACCACCAAAAACTACCACTTCCCCCCGAATGGTATGCTTGATCCCATTATATCTTGCAAAGTGCAATATAAGGCTTTCGAATGCTTGTCTCCTTGTCATGGATGCCTCGTCCCATATAATTAATTTTGATGATCTAAGAAGTTCTGCTAGACTACTCTGTTTGCTTACCTTACAAGTTTAATTATTTTCAACTTTGATAGGAATTTTGAATCTACTATGAGTAGTTCTCCATCCAGGTAAGATCGATGTGCAACACCAGATGTTTTTGTTGCAATGTCTATGAAATCCATTGACCTTACTTGTTACAACCCCAATTTTGTGTATGTTTTCATAATTGAAATGTAAAGATTTTATGAATTGGACTTAATTAAAAAGGTTGTATGTTTTGCTTCAAATAATGGATTACTTTGCAAATATCCCTTTTGATAGGAATTTTGTGATTCCTATTATTAGATTAATCTATTAATGGATATAAAAGAGAAGAAAGGAAATGAAGAATAATGAGAAATACTTAAAAAGAAGTCTATTAAGAAGGAATTTTGAATTAATGAGGAAAAGATAAGAATTATGTGGAAATCATATTATAGTGCCTATCATGGCCTTTTGGAACAAAAGCAAAGGGTTTATATAAAGTAGTATTTCTTTTCTTTCCTCGTTGGTGTTAAGATTATATAATCTTGGAAATTGATTTTACGGATAGTTGTGTTACTCCTTACCACTTTTGGATTAAGAAGTAAGAAACGAGGAGGACTCTTTCTATATAGGTAATTATGTATGGAAACCTAAGATAATTAAATAAGGGAACAATCTAGAATAGGTGTTTCACCTTTGATGGTTTGCTAACCAAGTGCTTTAATCGAGAGGTTGGCAATTTATCCAATAAGGAAAGTGGGATGGAAACCTCTAATATCCTTTCCTTGTTTAACGATGGCACTGCCAGGTTATGTATAGACACCTAAGGATTGAATGCACAACGTCCTATTATGTGTTCATATAGATGTAAAATATTGAGTACTTCCCCTTGACAACCGTGCATACCCTTTTTAGAAGTTTTGCTTTATAATTGTGAGAAAACGGGAAAGCGAGCAATAGAAGGAAAGTTAAAAGAATATTTTGGGATGAGCCCTGTAACCATGGATATGACTAAGGGATAATGGAATTGGAAGATTTTTTATGTAGGGATGGGAATAAGTCTGAAGACAATGGGACCTTTAAATCTTCTTGGTGAGAGTAGTATATAAGCACGAAGGGTTGCACCCTCGTGGGGAGATACTCCCTTCCCATTGTTTCTTTTCCCCTACCTCTAGGAATTCCTCTTGCAAGGACTACCTCTGAAGCTGTCTCCCACAACTCACCAAACCTGCTGTAAGGAGACTGTGACAGATCCTGGCAGCCCTATGACTGGTGAAGAAGCTAGCACACCATCGGTTCAACCTCCATGCCCTTGACCTCCCTTCTTTTTTGAGCGCAACCCTTGAGTGGAGGGGAATCTGGTGGTGCGCCGCCTAGACCCCTTGGCACAAAGGAGGTGGCTGACGTAGCTAGCCTACAACAGCACAAAGGAGGTGGTTGGGTAGTTGGGCCGTAGCAGTGTAAGGGTGGTGGATGCAGCCGTTGGTGACTCAAGGAGACCAAGGCAGTGGCACGCATCGCTGCAGGTCCAAGCACGGCCTCGCGCCTGGCATGTACAAGTCGTAGGAAGAGGACAAGGGAGGAGAGAACTGCCTAAGGCGGCGGTGCTCTGGCTACCGTGTCGCACAAACCCGGGCAGGCGTCACACCCTGTACGAGGGAGAGAGAGTAGGCGGCGCTGGCAAACTGACTGACGTACCAGGGAACATCAGTGCACGAGAGCAGAAGAGAGACCTAGGCTATGGGGTCTCGATGACGGTGACGGTCGTAGGATCTGGGGGCTGCGGAGGTGAAGGCGAAGGAAACTGGTGGATTCAAGGAGATAGCATCACGGTACGATGAGCTGCAGGCGACGCGAGTCACGGCCGTGATGGGGGGGTGCAGTGCAGGTACCCGATCGCAAGGAGGAAGACAGGGTTCGGTGAAAGTATATGAATGCCCCTGGGCCACTGCATGCGAGGTAAGGGCTTTTGAGTCTTTTTGTTATTTTCTTTTAAGTGGTTGCCCGCATGGCCTTGCGCCAAGCCTGCGTGGTAAATTAGAGTCTAGAAAATGATGACGTGTCAGCGGATGATTGGCCAAATATCTTTAATTTGCAAATTATCTAGTTAATTAACAGTAACTCAAAATATAGTAATATTATATATCAAATTGCTCAAAAAAATGAGAGGAATCCAAATAAAATAGTGTTAGATCTTGAATAGGCTTCCTTTTCTAAAAGTTTGTACAATACATGCCCTAATGGGTTTAATGAAAAGGAGTGCCTAGATTTGGATTAATATGATACCTAATTAAGTAGATTTGTTTATGTTAAGCTAATACCTAATCTTATCATGTCTAATAAGGAAATCCTTGATAATGATGTATAACCGATGTTTCTACATTAGTGAGCTTATATATGTTGAGTTAGGGTTTGAAACCAATGTAGACATTGTGACATAATCTTAATGCTAGTAATATTAGTAGTTTTATATGTTTAAGATGATGATTAGGGTTTCACCTAATATGCATAATTGAAATTGTAAGCTTAGAAACCATAATATGATGGAATTAGGGCTTGTAACCCTAATCCCTAAATCCAAACATGAGATAACCCTAAACACTAGTTTAGGAGCGTATCTACATCTGAAAAATGTAATGCGACTACATGGTGACACAAAAGTAGCATGCTTGTTTCGGATTATGTTGGTTGAATGCTTGTTGCTTGGATGTTTGGATACACTCTTAAAGTACATGTGACATTTTCTGCATGGTTCCTGCAATGGCATAAGGTATGTGGTTACGCTTATGAATAATCGTTCTAGTTTCACGGCGATTCTCGAAGTTTTAATCGGTTGCTTGAAAATAACTGTTGGATGTTTATTTATTTCATGCAACTATAAAGTGACTATGATTATCACTATAAATGTGTGTATATAACTGACTAGATCCGGTCCACCTCTATTACTTTGAAAAGGCTAAGAAAAAAGGGGTAATCCTAGAGCAAGGTCTAGGTTACTGAGAGTTAGAAACTGGGCTATCTTCGTGTAGTGCCATGAAACTCATTATCCTTCCATGATTTAAGGAGTGGGCTACTTACGAGTAGTGCCATGTGACTCAACCCTAGAAATTGGTTCACTTATAGGTGGATCATGAGGGGTTTAATGGGGACAACATAGAGGATAGGGTACTCTTGGATCGCGGAGTTATATCTAAAATGTAATCTTGCTTGTTAAATGATTAATTGAATGATTACATTGTTAACGCATTTACATAATTATTGTTTCCCCCACATACCAGCTTCGGCTGACCGACGTTTTGTTTGTTGGCATTTTAGGTACAAGACAAAAGGACAAACCGTAAATTGTCATATTGTGAAATACATGGAGTTAAATACAAGGAGGATTAGTTAGAGTAGAATCCTTAAGTGGATAGAAGTTTAGAGATCCAAGTTTTCAATAAGGTATGCAAAATTTTATTTTTCTTACAGCTTTTCAGTATAGTAGGTTAAAATTTGATCATTATTCTTGGTTAATTGACGAACCTTTGATCCGAAAGTTATGGGTGCGGCTTCAACCTCTCGGTCTCCCTTAATTGGGGGTTATCGGGAGGTGGGGTCGTAACATTACTTTTGCTAACAATTCCTTGTATAGAAATGTCTTTCCAGTTCCACCAGGACCATCAACAAAGAATATTCCAGGTTGGTTCCCCATTATACAACTAAATATCTCATTGAATGCATATTGTTGGTCATTGTTTAGTGATGAAATAAATGACAAATCTTCTTCACTTACTTGTATATTCATCTCTTCAGCAATTTCACGTGACATTTTCTCCAGTATTCATTGAAAAATCTTCATCAACCATTGGCAAGTCATAATCCTCTATATTCGTCCCCATGCTCTCAAGAATCGATTTAATACTCTGTAGCACTCTCTGCTCCAACTGATGCTCATCAGTAGTTCCAATCCTACAAAAATATTCTACCATATCATTGAGGTTTTCATCCCACAATGCTCTTACATTTGTTGGTTCAAAATACACTAATATTGTAGCAAATAATCTCCACAGTGAAATTGGGAATTCAAACTGTGTTGCTTCACTTAAACATTCAGAAATGGTATCATCACTTTTAATGAGACCTCGATGTTCAGTTGAAAGTTTGAATGTTGGTTGGACAACACCATTAACGGTCCTCAAACTCTCAAATGAAGTTGAACCTTTGACATGATTTAGTAATATACTCAAATAATACATCTCACCTTCAACATGATTTACAGTAATTATACAACCGATAAGCTCTATTTTCTTTCTTTTTTCAAAAATTTACCAGAGTTATTCCACACTTAATTCTCAGGGAATTGTTTGTATAGATATTGATGAGAATGTTCATCATTAGAGTTTGTAGAAAAATACTCAGTGAGAATTATCTTGCAAACACCTTCTCGTTTGATAACATTGCACAAGTTATCATCTTCTAAGAATGTGATACTATGCATGTTAGGTAGATGTAGTTGTAAGGACACTACTGATGGTTGGATCTCACTAAGTTTGAACTCAAATATCCTCCACATCGCCTCTGGTGGAGATATCCACCAAGCATCTCGAAATTGATTCACCTCATTGACCATCTGGTTTGCAATATCTGGAGCTATGTTGACTGAAGCCTTATCATGGGCCTTATATGTATACTTGAAGAGGTATTTCACTACTTTGATGCTCGACCATACCTCTACGTTGATATGACACCTATATCTTTGTAACAAATATGGATTATATGGTGCCACCCACCTATTATCTAGTGTGGCTCCTCTTACATCAACAGTAACCCCATTGTCTCTTCTCCTATAAATTGGATATGAATCTTTGCCTTACATGGTATTGGAACTAAAGTTCCTTGGATATCGGAAGCGACACTCCTTATTTACCATGCAAGCATTTTTACAGTTTAGGACACCACACGGTCCATGCAACATGTGTTTGACAACCAATGTGTGTAATATGGGATAACGTTCAGGATTAGGGATTTCAAAACAAACTATGCTATCATATTGATCTAGATTGATGATCTTATAGTCATGTTTCATGATGATTAGAATGTGTGCATGTGGATGTCCTATTTTTTGAAATTCGATAACATGAACACGTGCCACTACGATGCTAAATACATTTTTCTTAAATAGTTGTTCCTTTAGATCCTCCAATTTTACTCTGAAAACCCTAGATGTTAAATCAAGTCTATTTTGAGCAAGTTGTCTAGGGAATAACTATGATTTTATCTCATCCCAATATGGATTACATGTCATTGTTAAAAAGATATCAGGTTTACCATATATTTGTACCAATGCCATGGCATCCATGCATCTACGACGCATATCATGTGGTCCCCCAATAAAGGACAAAGGTAACACAATTCTTTTACCTACCATGATGCAATGGACATCTCTTGACCTAATGCGATCAGTGATTCCTTGATACAAATCAGCATGTATTTGCTTTTGTTCCTTTGTGATATAGTTTAAATGTGTTGATTCTATCTTGATGTACATGTCGACAACATATTGTTGAAGGAGATGACCAGTGTGCAATAAGATTGATTTGTCAAGCACACGAATTTGTAGCTTATAAAAGTAGTATTCTCTCATAGATATCTTGTTCCTACTTCTGCCATCTAAAAATCATAAGAAAATTGATTTTAAATACAATTTGTATCATATTAGTATGTAATTTATTAATTTATGAATATATATTTATATATATATATATATTCTACTAACCTTCTACATTCGATCCCATCACATCTTCAACATAATGTAATGAGTTTATATATATATATATATATATATATATATATATATATATATATATATATATATATATATATATATATATATATATTCTACTAACCTACTACATTCGAGCCCATCACATCTTCAACTTAATGTAATGAGTTATGTAGCATGGAATCCCATGGCACACCAACTTTGGGGAGGTGTGGATGCCAACTGAATTCACCATTAGGAAACAACAAGGGATATGATATAGGATCATAACATCCTAAATATGACTGCACAATATGTGGTTCACCTGAATTGGCATAAACAACTATGCTTCATTGTTGTGCACCATTGACATCATTGCCCTCAATCTAGATACCCGCAACTTGTGAAGCCGTTGGAGAATTATATGTCCTCTGATCCAGACGTGCATCTTTATTGATTGCAATACTAAAGTTATCTGACATCGGAATATCCTTGAGGCTCCGAAAAAATTGGGCATATGGATTTATTGACAATACATGCATTAGTTTAGTAACTAATTGATCGGCCTAAATCGCGCATCCAAAAAGGAGCGGATTTCAAGTAGTCGGACTTTTAAATAACCCAACTCTTAGGCCCCCGCAATGATAATGGGGTACGAAGTAGTGATCGGGTTCGAACCACAGGGACGAGGGTGGTCATGCTAAGAATGTGGAATCAACACTCTACACTCCGGTAAAGAAGGGTAAGAAAATGTTCCCAAGGGAACGGTAGATCAAGAACGGTAAACAACAGAATAAAAGGGAACAAAAAGCTATAAGAAAGTGTTATAAAGAAAAAGCTATCTCCAACTGGAGTTACAAGGAAGATTTAAGGTTTTGGCATTTTATCAATTTTTAGGAGTTTTGCGCAACGGAACCGGAGGAGATAACACTATTTCCTAGGTAAGGAACGAAGGAAGAAAACTTAGGCATAACAAGCGGCAGCAGAAAACATCCAGTACCCCTTCTCTCAAAGAGGGTACTTCCAACTAAGCACCAACACCCCCTCTCAAAGGTAGCAGACTTGGGTTGGAGTGGAGAGAAAATCGAAGCAACTCCGACCCGAGGTACTCTCGTACTCCCTGCTCGGACCAAATGCTAGAATTACAACACCTCTCTCGAGGGAGTTGAAATGGGAAATACGGTTCGATATCTAGTCAAAACATGATCCAAGCATACAAGCTAGAGTTCAGATGCTAAGAAAAAGAAATCATCCAACAATGGGATCCAAACATAGAGCAATAGGTATTAAAACTCCACTAATTCCATTAGCATGAGCATTGTATAAAAGGTTTAGTTACATTGCGTAATAAATGAAAGTAAATTACTATAAAAGGGAAGATAGGTATCGCCTCCTTGATATAGGAGGGCGATATACAGCAGCAGACCCCTAAGGTGCCTCTAACCCGATATCGGGCGGGAGCTCTAACCGACATGCCCGTGTCAGGTGGCCAACCCTTGTCGGGCGACAAGCAGTGATGGGCAGGCATGATGACCAAGGCTCACTACCTGATACGGCTGTATCGGGGTACCACCCTCTCGAGCGGCACACCATGATGGGAAATTCGTATCAAGCTCAATATCGTGTTGGGTTAAAGATAGCTTAGGTTCTCAGGTTCCTTGTATCGGGTGTAGGGGTGAGCCATCTCAGGCAAGAGCCATCTAGGGACCCGGCACATCGGGTGGCCTTCTTGGTCGTATCGGGCTGTTGCAGCTACCGGGACGGGTTCTAAGTAAACCACTCCCGCCCCTCTCGGGTAGGGGGTTTTCTCACCTAGTATCGCCCGACACACCCTTGGAACGCGTCACACTAGCTTCTGAAGCTTTCCAAGGTTAGATTTCACTAGGGTTCTGACCCGTCCCATCAGAGTCCTATAGCTGCTATTTATATGCAGCAGTTGGAAGACGTTGCAGTTCTTTGGGCGCCATGTGTCCTCCATCGGCTCCATTAGCGCGGCTTCGGGGATGATCAACATGTGTGTCGCCCGGCGCAGCGGGTGCTGGGTTGCAAATGTGTCGGGTAGTCATGACGGGTGGGCACCTGCCGATGGGTAGCTCGTATCGCGCGACACGCTACATCGGGAGAGTAGTCGTGGCGGGTACATCTCTCTGTCGAGTAAGCGGCGTATCGCCCGGTGGAGTCTTCTTGCGCGACACACCCGTGTCACACGGTAGCTGTATCGAGCAGTTGCGCGACGGGCAAAGAGTGTGTCAGCCGACTGGTAGGAGGGTCGATGTAGGTAAACATTGTTCATGGGCCGGGACGGGCCTTTATGGTATAAAGACAAGGAAAAACTCTGCAAAAGGATGCAAAAATTGGTCAGAGCGTAGCACAGTTTAGTTTTGTTCAAAACATAACAAAATTGATAGGAAAAATAGTTTAGAGAGCAGTTCTGACAACAAAATATAGGCCATAAATAACCCCAAAAAGGGTGTTATCAGCTCCCCCAAACTTAGCATTTTGATTGTCCCCAATCGTGTACATATTTAAGGCTTTGTTTTGCGATACTTCTTCAGAACCCGACATAGTCTTCGGATAAGGGGTTTGAGCGAGTAATGAGATGTCTTAATGAAAATTTTGTCTGACTACGAACAACAGACTTTGTTTATTTTTCTGCCTTATTTAAGAAAAAAATTTCTCTTCATCTTTGTCGAGACTTAGGTGCATGATTCCAAAGTTAGCTTTCACACCAAATAGATTTTGGGAATAGAAAGTTGGGTTTTTGGGTATGCTTAAGGCTTTTTGGGTTTTTCTTGTTTCCCATCAGTCCATCTAGGTACTGGTCCATTAACGGGTGAATGGTCCTTGCAGTCCAAGCCAGTTAGCTTTACAGTAGTGATTTCACATCCTACGTACCACTGCCCCAGATCTACCATGCCTAAAGATGGGTACTTTTGGAAAAACAAGTATATATATATATATATATATATATATATATATATATAAATATTTGGCACAACTCTCATGCTTTTATTCACTCTCATAAGGCTTTTCTCTCTTTTGGGGATTTTTCATGGGTAGGGAAACAAAAGCAAGTTGTTGTTTGGGCAGATTTTTCCTTCACATACACATCTCTTAGCTGTTGCGAGATTATTTTTCAAAATTTGCATAGAAAAATTATAGCCTTTGTCATTTGAGACTTCAATTTGAGAAAAACATAACAAAATCTGCACCACCTTAGACACAGAGAAAACAAGTTGGGAGAAGTTGTATCAGATTTTTACTATAGAGTGTCTTTGTACAATTGTATAGAGGCGAGGGGTTGTATATTCACTATATAGTATCAGACTTGTATATGTATATATACACAGAGTATGCTAAAAATAAAGAAGAAAGACAAAAGGCAAAATGGGAGAAATTTTATACCTCCCTCACTGATATATAGTAACCCCCCCCCACAAACTTATCCCACACTCTGTCCCAGAGTAGTGAGAAACGATAAGGTGAGGTAGTGATAAGTCAGTGAGGGCTAGCTGGTGAGCGCGCCTCTTTTAGATATAAGCTCCCACACATATTCTCCACGTTTGTTGTGATAGTCGATGTGGTGGAGCTTGTCAGGCATTTGTTGTAGCATCACCGAGCTAGAGATCCATTCTAGCATGAAAATGTCGTAGTCATTGGATAGAGGAACTTGTTGTGGAATGTTGTGGTAGAATTGAAGCTCGTGCCATTTGCTCTCTGCCATCTCCAAGAATGGATGGAGTAGCGTTGCCACCTCCGTATAGTATTTCCTTATTAAGCACTCTAGTGGTGTCAATGTTGTCGATGTACACTGTACTAGATGATCTTTGTTGCTATCTGAGCTGTTGTAGAAAATTCCTGCTCGAGGGCGAGTGTACATCGTCAGGAGCGTCTAATGGTTGTAGTGCAAGATAGGAAGGAAGATGACACGTGGCATTCTGCTCTGTATCTCTGCCAGAAAAGATTGTTTTTCTCCTGACTCATCGGCAAGGCAGATGTCGTTGAACAACATTGGATGGGCAATGTATGTGTGTTCAAACTTCTTTTGTAGTATCTGGATGTAGGCGGCCGCCACTGATATCGCCAAACATCCTCCTTCTTTCACCATGTCCCTTAAACCGTCAACTGGGACTATGACACTATCTACCTCGTAGATGACGTCTGCGGGGGTAGAGTCAGCTAACTTATGTAGGATTTCGTTTACCTATTCCCGTGTTAGTGTAGAGCACGAGGAACGGTCGAAGTTCATGATCATATCTTCTGAAGCATCAGGCAAAGCGGGGCCTTCTTTTGAAAGTATTTCTTCTAGAACGGCCATCCGCTTGCCTACCCCGTAAATGTCTGTGGTGATCTCTACTACTTCCTCTGGAGGGCTGCTGGGTTGGGAGGATTCAGCTTCGTAATCACTGTCCAACAGCTCTTCTGGGATGTCTGCATCCTGAAAATAACGCTTGTCCTTGATCAGCATCAGCGCGTATATGCTCCTGAGCTGATAGAAGTTCTGGTTGCTGAGTTGCCTTATGAATCCAAAGACATGGAGCAACTCTATGGTACGGAGGACTATAAATGTGTTATTTCTGCTTCCCTCTTCTTCTTGGATGGGGAAGTCTCTGATGCTGAAGAAATTCCAAACGTTGGAGTGGTTTTGGATTCCATGCTTGATCACTCGGAGAAGACACAATGGAAGGAGCCTCAAGATCTTGTCTTTGAGGCGTATGAAGGCGTTTCCTGAGCGTGGAACCTCCTCGTTGTAGCAGCTAAGAAGCTAGACGTCATGATGTTGGAGGTCTGCCATGCACAGGAACCAATTCTTTCTATGCTTGTAAGGGGCCAACACCAGGGTTGCGTTGTGGTCTTCAATATGCTTCAACATGTTGGCCACTTGCACAGAATTGTACAACCCCATCATCATCCTTCCTTCCAAGGCCGAGGTGGTAGTGTAGATCGGCTGTCGGCCGGTCCTGGTGCTAAGATTCTCGAGATAGCATCTTCCAGGACCCTGAACAACTTTTTGGAGACGATGGCTGGTGAGCGAAATATGCTCCTCAGCTCCCCTCATCCTGTGGAGAAGTACCCGTCACTCCATACGACGTCTTCTTCATCATCTTGCGACCTTAGGACCTTGTTTAGCAGTTTCTGGTCTCTGGTCGTCAAGTATCTAATGGCTTTCCTTTCAAAATCTGCCATCTCGAAGGAAGGGATCTCCGACGGCGCAGAAAACTCATCTATCATCGAACTCCTTCCTTCTAGGGGGGTGTCTGTCATTAACATAGTAGATGTCCCCCCTTTCTCCCTCTGATTCGTTAGAAGAGTCCTCCCCGACGCTGATCGATTCGTCACTGTCTTCAGCTTCATCCAGGGAGGCTGAGGGAGCAGCTTCTTCCATGTCGTGGGAGCTCGCTTGTCCTGTTGGAGTCTCGTCGGCTGTCTTGTGCGCCGTCCCTTCCTCGAGCATTGTGGATGACCCGCTGGAGGAGGAAGGGGACTACGTCCCAAAGGATGATGTTGATGAGGAGGGCTGGGAACCTGAGCTAGGGTGATGGAGACCTACATGGCTGTCTTGAGCGGGGGTGGTCATCTCTCCGGTTAAGCCTCTCCTCAACTGCCTTGAGGCATAGGAGGGCCTGTTGTAGTGTTGCGTTAAGTGCCTCTAGTTGATCGGGAAGGTCAACTAGAGCTAGCAGTTGCCTCTCCTATTCGCTGGCCTCTGTTGGAAAATAGAAAATTTGTGGGTAAGGGAAGAAAAGGTAACTGAGTGGTTGTTCATTACCTCCCACAAATGGTCAAATTCTCGACCAAGGATTTCCCCCAAAGATGGAGGTGCTACGTAAGATCGCCTGCTCGATCTCGTGACGCTCCTCGTGTGTGGAGGTCGGCCTGATGACTGCTCAACTTCAAGTGGGTTTGAGCTGATCTGTACCGTCCGTGAGGGCGTCGATTCAGGGTGAGGTGTTGGCACCTTTGTGGCTGCCTCTGCCTCGCCTATCGGTGTTGGTAGAATAGGGGGCGAGGTGGTTGGCCATTCTTCTATCATCTGGTTGTCAGTGACCTCCTCCGCAGCTATTACCGGAGACGTTGGCAGCGGCGTGGGCATGGGTTGTGCAGCCCTGAGCTCCGTCTCGAGGAGCTTAACGAATGCCCCATTGCTGGCATCCAGCTATACCATCTCCTTTGCCATTGAAGGCGCAACAGAAACTTCAGGAACTGCGACTGTCTCTCCCATGATAGCTTCCCTCGGGGCTATCGTTGTTGTCTCGGCCCCTGTTGTCTTGGCGACCTCCACGATCGCCATTACTTCTTCTACAGTCACGGTAGTTGTTGTTGTGGCAGCCACGGCTGGAATGGGAGTAGCGGCGACAGCTTTATCAGTGGTTGTCACCGGTTGTGCGGGGGCGGTGGGTGGCTCGGTAAGGACTGTGGAAGATTTTTCCTGCCAAGTGTCGAGAGGGATTGGCCCACTCGTTGTAGCCACCATTTCTTGTATTCTGGTGGTGGCAGTGTAAGCGGCTTCAACCTCCAATGATTCGACTTCTACTTCGGTGAAGACCAGCTTTTCTACATCATAGTTGATGCAGAACGGGAGGGGTAGAAGCTTGGAAGTTCTTGCAAACTTGTAGAAGTAATGTCTACCCTCCTTCTTGATAATGTTTGCTTGTTGCAAGAACTTCATGCCGATCATGTCATCACCTCTGGTTCTTGACAGGCTGTGTGGCTCCCTTGGGTACCCCAACCCTACCGCTATCAGATTGACGACACCACCCATGCAATACTCCTTGGTGGCATCCTTTATGGGGTAAAGCCTATTCAGTAAGAAGCATCCCAAATTGATCACCTTGCCCTCCATCATGTATAACATGAGATGGAGTTCTTCAGTGTAGATGTTGCTTGTCTCGTACTTGCTGAAGAGGATACAAGCCACTATCTTGTGGATGATCCTCCAGAAGTAGGAGTGGATGGCCGCCACTTTGCTTCCTGGCTTGTAGTTTGGTTTGTCGGTCAGTTTCTTCCAGACACTGACCGGGTTGAAGCCATCACCCTCTCCAAGACTGGCGACGTTGTTCAGTATCTCCATCTCGGCTTCTGAGGAGGAGAATATCTTGTTGAGCAGCTTTTCTGAGATCTCGTGCTCAGCATTGTATAACCAGCCCTGCAGTCGGTTTACTCCTCCGAATCTTTCCACTTCCTCCGGCCTATTCTAGACTCGTCAGAGGGAGGACATGAACTCCTTTGTGAGCTCAGTGTATGATCTGGATAGGCTGAAGCATATTGTCTTTAGCCCTACAGCCCCCAAGATGTTGTCTAGTCTGGTGAAGATACCGAGGTGGTGGAAGGATGGTTGGTGGGTGAATCGGGTTGGTCGGTAGATCTTAACCGCCAACTCTGTGTATCTCTATTGATGCTCTTTGTCCCTGGGCATGAACCGTCCTGGAGAATGAGCCAGAGGTTCTATTGTCATTGAAGGGGTTGTCGCCACTTCTGTCCTTGGCCTTTTCTCGGCCCCAGACTTCCTCGTTGAATCGGGGTTCAGGCGCTTCTGCCCGGCTGTAGTGGCTTCTGCATTGGCCTCGGGGTTGATCCTCTGGCCGTGCTCATCTACTTGGATAACTGTCTGCTTTGTGCGGGCCATTTCTGTAAATATCAAACAAAAGTATGTTAAGTAATATTATTGTTGAATGGATCACCTTGTCTGGTCTTGGGCGGCAAGGTTGTGTCGCCCGATATCAGGAAGGTGATATCCTAAAAAACCAAAATAGGTTAAAACTACACCAAGCCCGTCATAAGCAAGTCGATATCGGGCAGGGGTGAATTAGTCTTATCGCCTAATAGGGATCTGGCCGATATGATGCCCAATATCGTGTATTGTTAGCAAAACAGGACTTGCCCGATACGGATGCACGATAAGCCCTTGCACGATACATGTGTCACCCGATACGGATGAACTGAAAGGCGATACACACTAAAACCTTATTAAAACAAAAATGGGTGACAAGGGTCACGCCCGATACCAGGTATTGGTCGGGCACGCGGTAGATGTGTGTCGCTCGATATGAAAAAGAACTCAAGTCTTGCGCCTGACATGGGTATAACAAAAAGTATGGGATACGCTATGCCTGAAATGAGTTACACGACACGATAGGTGTGTCGGGCAACTTGCGTGATACATGTTTGGGTTATACCTTTATCGTCTGAAGGTCATGACGGGCGACACAGGAGCAGACGGGATGTTGGCCAACATGAGAGCTGAAGCAAGAGAGTTGAATGTGCAATACAGGAGTAGGTGAAAAAGTAAATGCAAGTGCCCGACACAGTTTACTGCAGTTACTATTTATAGTGACTGCTAGCAGGGGTAAATCAGGTAAAAACGGGGCACACGTCGTGCTGAGAGACAAATCATTCCCGATGAGCGGTCTAATCCGTCACTTCAGGAGTCGATATGGCTTCTTAAGCACGCTT
Source organism: Alisma plantago-aquatica (assembly GCA_963693085.1). Classification (NCBI taxonomy): domain Eukaryota; kingdom Viridiplantae; phylum Streptophyta; class Magnoliopsida; order Alismatales; family Alismataceae; genus Alisma; species Alisma plantago-aquatica. Next base: position 443,442,177 of record OY856412.1, on the reverse strand, counting down.
CTCCCCACGTGGTCGCGTGTCGCGTGACACGGGGCTTTCTGCCTGACACAACTATGTCATGCAGGCGTGTAAACCTTGCCCGACACAAGAATGTCTGCCCGATTCAGATAGAAAAAGTGAGATTTTTACTAAAGAAACAAGGTAGAAAAACCTTAGGAAGAACATTCTATATAGAAATTTAAAAAGGGAGTAAAACTTAAATCAAAAGTAGAGGTGAAAAACAAAGGTAAGGAGAGCGTTGATGGGTAAAACATCATTGGCAGGAAAGGAGACTCCCTGCCTCAGATATTATTACCTATTAGAGCTTCATAAAACTAAACTGGTGGCCCATAAAACAAGAGAGTCTGTGCATGTGGCGCATGTACTGACTCGGGCCTTATTACAATGATAATGTTCGTAGTGTTTTTCATAAAGGTAAAATAACATCCTATTCTAAGAAAAGTAAAATTTTGGGTTGCCCCCAAAGAGCGTTGTAGTTTTCGTCGTCAGCCCGACATGCTTCAAGTCCTTTTATATGGATCCTTCTGCTTCTTGCAGCGCTATTTCCGATCTTCACACAAATGCTTCATCTTCATAGTATCTTTTGACTCTGTGCCCGTTCATCGGGAAGACCTTCACTGGATCATCTTTGTCGTATAGCTCCATCATCCCTGATGGATAGATCTTCACCACGGTGAAGGGTCCAGACCACCTAGTTTGTAGCTTTCCTGGAAAAAGACAGATAGAGGATTTAAATAATAAAACTTTATCACATTCACTCACATCCTTTTTCTTCAGGTGGGCATCATGCCATACCTTTGTCCTCTATTTGTAAATTCTGGCATTCTCATAAGCACTAAGTCTCAATTCTTCAAGTTCTTGTAGATGAAGAAACCTCTTCTTCCCGACTAGCTTCTGATCCATATTGAGGCGTTTTATCGCCCAGAACGCCTTATGCTCTAGTTCAAAGGGAAGATGGCAAACTTTATCATAAATCAAGCGGTAGGGTGTGGTGCCCAACGACGTCTTGAAAGTTGTTCGATACGCCCATAAAGCTTCATCCAGCTTAGCTGACCAGTCCTTGCGGGACTTGCCTACTATCTTTTCTAAAATCTGCTTAATCTGCCGATTGGAGACCTCAACCTGCCCTGATGTTTGGGGATCATACGGAGTTGCAACCTTGTGATAGATGCCTTACTTGCGTAGTAGCGATTCGAACTGTCTTTCTAGAAAATGAGAGCTGCCATCTCTGATGATGGTCCTCAGAACTCCAAACCTCGGAAAGATGATCTTGGTGAAAAGTTTGATTACTGCCTTTGCATCACAATTCATGGTGGGAATTGCTTCCACCCACTTGGAGACATAGTTGACAGTGACAAGAATATAGCTGAAGCCAAAATAGGATGGGAAAGGGCCCATGTAGTCAATGCCCCACACATCAAAAATCTCAACTTCAATCCAATCAGAGAGTGGCATCTCATTCCGATGGGAGATATTCCCCATTTGCTGGCACTCGTTGCAAGATCTTACAAAAGCATGGGCATCCTTAAACAAGGTCGGACAATAAAAGTCTGACTAGAGGACCTTAAAAACAGTCTTTTCACCACCCAAGTGTCCTCCATAAGGCGAGGAATGGCATTCCCTTAGAATTTTGTCACATCTTCCTCTGGAATACATCTTCTATATAGATTGCATGAGCACCTCTTAAAGATTAGAGGATCATCCCAATAATAATGTTTTACATCCGAAAAGAGTTTCTTCTTTTGATTGTATGTTATATCCGGAGGTAACTCCTCACAAGCAAGGTAATTACAGATATCCACAAACCACGGTAGACTCATCTCATCAAATCGAGCCATTAATAGGGCTTCATCATCATAGTTGTCGTTGACAGGAAACTGGTCTTCTTCATTGCAGATTATCCTTGAGAGGTGGTTCACAACTACATTTTCTTTGCCTTTCTTATCAATTATCTCATGATCAAATTCTTGGAGCAATAGAGCCCACCTTACCAGCCTAGGCTTAGTGTCTTTCTTTTTCATCAGGTACTATATTGCTCTGTGGTCGGTGTAAACCTTCACTTTGGTCCCAATTAAATAAGATAGGAACTTGTCAAAGGCGAAGACAATTGCTAGCATCTCTTTTTCTATTGTGGTGTAATTTACTTATGCCTCTTCTAGAGTTTGACTGGCATAGCAAATTACATGATGCTTCTTATCTTTTGTTTGCCCTAAGACAACCCCTACAGTGAAGTCGCTAGCATCACACATTAACTCGAAGGGTGGCTCCCAATCTGGAGCTTGGAGAATAGGGGGTGTTACTAGGGCTAACTTCTGTGTCTAGAAAGCCTTCAAACAATCATTAGAAAAAACAAACTCTGCATCCTTTACCAGCAAGTTTGAAAGAGGTTTTGATATTTTGGAGAAGTCTTTGATGAACCTTCTATAGTACCCGGCATGACCGAGAAAGCTTCATACCCCTGTCATAGACTTTGGTGGGGGTAGCCTGGAAATAGCCTCAACCTTGCTTACATCCACTTCAATGCCTTTCTTGGATACTTTATGGCCCAACAGTATGCCCTCTTGTACCATGAAATGGCACTTCTCCCAGTTGAGAACTAGGTTCTTTTCTTCACAGCACTGTAGGACCAACGATAGGTTCTTCAAACAACCATCAAAGTCTTTCCCATAAACTGAAAAGTCATCCATAAATACCTCTACGATATCTTCCAGAAAATCTGAGAACATTGAGATCATGCAACATTGGAATGTTGTTGGAGCGTTGCACAGTCCAAACGACATTCTTCGAAAAGCATGTGTACCATAAAGACAAGTGAGCGTGGTCTTTTCATGGTCATCTGGTAGGATAGGGACCTGGTAGAACCCGGAATAACCATCTAAAAAGTAGAAATACTCATGATGTGCTAGTCTCTCTAGCACTTGGTCGATGAAGGGAAGTGGGTAATGATCTTTCTTTGTTGCTTGATTTAGCTTCCTGTAATCTATACACATTCTCCATCTGGTGACAGCACATACGGCTACTTCATCACTCTTCTCACCCTTCACAATCGCCATACCCCCTTTCTTTGGTACAACATGAATGGGGCTTACCCAGTTGCTATCGCTAATAGGGTAGATAATACATGCATCTCTCAGCTTGATAACTTCCTTCTTTACAACATCTGGTTCAACTTTCTTTGGGGTTGGACCAAGGGTTTGGCGAATTCTTCCAGATTTATGTGGTGCATGCACAGAGCAGGGTTAAGTCCCTTGATATCCTCTACTGAATAGCCTATAGCTTGTTTATGGAGCCTCAATTCCTTGAGAAGTCTTTCCAATTGTTCTTCAGTCAGACTGGCGTTAACTATAACGAGATTTCTTTCCTCTTGATCGAGAAACTCATACTTCAAACCTTTCGACAACTATTTCAGCTCTAGGTTGGGCTTAGGTGCCTTCTCTTCTTCTGGTGCCATTTCTAGGGAATCATATTTGACTGTCTCTATAACTTCCTCACCCTCACTCAGATCATCTTCATTTTGATTTAGGTAATCAAGGATCTCAACAACCTCAGGATCTTCAGTTTCTGAATCATAATTGATTAACACCCTCATAAGAGGGTCTACAACTGTAGTCTCTTCTCTTATTTTGTTGTAGTATTGGTAGTAGCTATCCATGAAGTAAGCAGACTCTAACATGGATGGTCCCTTCATGGCGTGCTTCACTTTGAAATCAATGTGGTCATTTTTGACTCTTAAAGTTATGATACCTTCAGCGACATCAATAAGCACTTTCCCTGTTGCCAAGAAAGAGCGTCTGAAAATGATGGGGCACTTTGGGTCTTCAACAGTGTCAATGACAAAAATGTCACATGGGATGAAGAACCTCCCTACACAAATCGGAACATCTTCAACTACCCCCACGGGTCTTTTGAAGGAATGGTCTGCCAACTCGATTCTCATGTTGGTTTTGACCATGTCAGTCAGCCCCAATCGTTGTGCGAGGCTTAAGGGCATAAGGCTTATGCTAGCCCCTAAGTCAGCTAGACCCTTCCTCTCAGTGTTATCCCCTACAGCAAAGGGTATAGTGAAGGCTCCATGATCCTTTTTCTTTGTTGGTAAATCATCTTTAATGAAGTTCGTAGACATACTGGCCAGGTGTACCATTTCAATCCTTCCTCCTCTTCTTTTCTTTGTGACCAAATCCTTGACAAACTTGGCATAAGTCGGCATTTCTTCCATGGCATCTTGAAATGGCACCTCAAGATGGAGCTTTTTCACCGACTCCATAAACATTTCATATCTCTTCTTAAGATGTGCTTTTATAAGCTTGTGGGGGAAAAGGCACTCTCATAGAGTATTGACTCCTTTTTCTGAACAAGCTCTCCCCAGGTTCCGGTTCTCTGACATAAGCTTGTTGGCTGCCTCCTTCAACTAATTTTTCTGCAGCAACTCCAGGCTCTGGTTCTTCAGGTCTAGCCGATTCAGGGCGTTCCACCATTTTTCCTGATCTTAAGACTACTATATTGGCAGATTTCATGTTAGATGGTATCTTACCCGAAGGATTTTTCATCAACTCTACCATCTGAGCGAGCTGTTGGTCTATCTGGCGTTGATTCATTTGCATATCCGCCATCTGGACCTGCATAGTATTAAGTACACCAGAGTTTGATAGCACACTTTGTGCTAGCTAACTGTTTATAGTATCTTGTCTCTTTACGAAGTCATAGAGCTGACCCACTAAGTCTGGTTGGCTGTTGTTTTTCATCTGGCCTTGCCCTTAAGCTTGCACTTGCCCTTGACTCGTGTTAGCTGCTTGACGGGGTTGGAACTTTCCTTGTCCTTGGTAACTAGCTTTGTTTGTCTGAAAAGAGATGGTCTTGACGTACTTCCCTTGTCTGCTTCTTTTCTCAAAACTAGGTGGTTGCTTGGGTGGATTATTCAGTTGATGTAAATTCTCTACGGCATCCTTGTTGCCATAGCTGAAACATGGGTGATCAGGCCTCTTGTAATTGACATAAGAGACATTCTCATGTTCCTCCTCTTCAGTTTTTCTATCGCTCGACTCCTTAGGTTGAGTATATACACAGTTATCTATTCTGTGTCCTCCTTCACCATAGGTGACACACTTCATCACCTTCTCTAGTTGTTTCTTGCCCTTTCCTCCCGACTCTTTTAGCTGTCTGACATCAGTAGCTATTTTCTGTATCTGAGACGTGATTGCCTCAAGAGCCTTGGATTCGATCGACGGGCCTTCATTTGTGTCTTTCTTAACATGTCCTCTGTCAGTCATGTCGTACTCAGTCCCGTCTTGTAGTTCAGCCATGTTTTCAATGATCTTTTTAGACCTACTGGCTTCTTCCCAAGAAAGTCGCTTCCTGCAGCTGCATTTAGTGATACTCTTTCTTCAGGAGTCAGACCATTATAGAACGTTGTTATCAGGAAACCTTTCTTATAGTTGTGGTGAGGGCAGTCCCTCTAATACTCCTAGTATCTCTCCCATGCTTCATGTAGGTTTTCTCCTGGCTTCTGTGTGAAGGACATGATCTTTTGTCTATTCCTGACAGTCTTCTCAGTAGGGTAGAACTTGTTTACAAAAGCATCTGCTAAAGCATTCCATCCATTCAGAGATTGATGTGGCAGTCCAAGGTACCATGGTAGTGTCTTGTCCTCCAAGGATAAAATGAAACCCTTGTAGTAGATCACTTCTTATGGAACCCCCCTCATTTTGATGGTGTATGCAATGTGTACAAATCATATAGTTGTGTTGGAACAGGATTGGTAACTAAAGGTACATTCCCCTTCATGCAATAAAAAGATGGTGGTTCAAATTGGAAGCTTTTGGCGCCACAATATTTGCACAAACTATGTGTAGATAACTTATGTGGTTCTTTGAGAAGATTGTCAAAAATGGGATTAGAGATTTCATCACTGGAAGGATCTCTACATCTGGGTCTGTGCTTGATATATAGAAATCATCTGTCTCTTCCACAATACATGCATTTGTTTTGTTATAACACAAAATGAGAAAAGAAAGTTAACTCGTACAATAATGCATGAGGTTTTGTAACCATTACCTTCACTACATGGGACTATCAAATCATCTACCACAAAAGGATTGTAGCACTCCTCAAAGGCACTATCATAAAGTTTAGGGTTGGAGTCAATATGCATATCAACATGATCTCTATTGTGAACAATGTTAGTCTGAGGAAGGTATGAAGTGCTCAATTGTTCCAATGAATTTGTTGCAACATCGTTTAACTGTTATGCACATTATTTCAGGAATTGGATCAAATATCTTTGTTTCCTTACTCGCCTATGAATTCTACCGACAACATTATTCACATGATGTTGGAAGTTGTCGACATTTGAGATAACAGGCTGAAACAATGCTCTTTGACCAAGTGTTGAGTGTACGCCTTCGTTGAGAACTTGAATAACTTCACTGACCCCGTCAAAATATGGGTGCATGTCAATCCTTATCTTCATATAGGGTGGCAAACCATTGTAAATTCTAGCATATCTTGCAATAAGTTCTCCACCACCTTCAGAAATGACACACCTATGCATTTGTCTACTTCTAATAACCATTCAGCGATGGTATCTGCGCATCCGTTGGGTGGACCTCAAATCATTATGCAAAGTACAACTTTGAATTTGTTGATATGTATGTGACTCTATTGAAGTAAGACACGACGCAATCGTGTTACGACTTTGAGATGTAGTGCTAGAAGATAGGCATATTTCCTCCATAGTTTGCAGGAATCCTTCAAACGATATTGAGTAAAGTCCAAAGAATGAGAGATATTATTATATGCAGTGTTATGACTCCTATAATCTATATGAAAGACAATATTTTTAGTAGTTTTAAGTCTCGTATGACTAAACAAAATAGAAACATGAATGTGTTTGAGTCATACAGGTTGAAAATGTTGTCAACATTTTGTGGCCTGGAATCCATATTAACTAAAATGTTGACAACTCTACTCATCATTAATTACTTCTATTATGTGGGGATTTATTTGAAGAAATGATAAGATTAAAGGAGAATGGGATTAAGGAAAATTTAGGAGAAATCACGATATTTAGGAAATCATTTAATTTAACAGGCTATGGTTGAAAATAAGAACAAAATAAATTTGGATGAAGAAAACATGTTCAATGTTGGGGGGCGAGAGTTATGTGTTGGATTTTAAAAAGTGTAAAATAAATTGGTAGAGTGACATTAAGAATAAAAATGGGATAATATAATGTATATAATTTATTATGTTATATCTTGTAGCACCATATCTATGTGGCCATTTCATTGAGTAGAATTAAAGGCACATGCAATATAAGCCATGTATTTAAAAGAATCATGCAATATAAACGTTGAATAAAAGAAGCAAAATACATAAATATATATATATAAAGGCATACCACATATGCCATTCTGATAACAATGTGATTTCATCTTTCATAACCTTCCTCCAGCTGGAGTGAGATAAGGCATCACATGTCATCTTTGGAGTTTAAAAAATAGATATTGCAGAGGAGCATGCAAAGGAAGGACCGAGTCTATTATTGCATTTTAACCGTGCGATCCATGTGTCATTGACAGTCGTATTCGATCCCAGCCTATACTTATTACGTCACCGACAAGCCCTCTCGGTCTCTTCTTTGTTTTCTAGTCGTTACTTCCTTCCACGCCCAGCGGCAGAGGCGATTGTGTGCTTCAGACAGTCCGACACGCATGGTCGGCCTAACCCCTCCTACTCCAATGTCAATTCTACTCTCACTCTCCAATGGCAAGATGTCTATTGTGCATCCTCCTACCATCTACCTCTGGCCGGCCTAATCTTATAGCCTCTGACTATGAGCCGAAGGTTTGCTCCTAGAAGGTCTACTACCACATCCAGTTTTTTCAAGATCTAACATGGACAACGCTAAGGGATGCCACCAATCTACCTTTACTGAGGTGATAGATGTCAAGATCATCGAAGGAGATGTTTCCGACCTCCAAATTTTCCTTCATAGGTGTACAGATCGTCAAAAGAGATGTGTACAACTGTAAAATGGTACTTCACTTATCAAGTACATGTTTCCCTTTATCCTACTTGTTACCCATACCAAAAACTTTGCCATCTTCTTATAATCCATCACATTCCTAATTCTTAATCACAATCTATATGCATGTTTTGATTGTCACCCTTCTCCTTCCAGGAAATGGCCTCCCATCTCCACTTTTGACTCCAACCTTGGATGTGTCGTTGAAGGTGAAGAAATCTACACTCTTTGTAACATCCCTGACCTGGGTTATGTACTAACCCTAGGTGTTTTGCCTAATAAAGTTGATTAGATGCTTGCTTATATTCCTTGAAAAATAATTAAAGCTTTTGAGGAACTTATATTTCAATTTCAGTCCTTTTTGAATAATGTTGGAACATTGTTGTGTTAATAATGGACTAAAGTGCAAATTACCCAAGTTGAGGGGTTAACTTGCAAATTTCACATGTTAAGATGTTCCTCTAATGTTGAGACATTATAAGAATGTATATGATGAAGTGGTATAGTTTTCACAAGTTTGAGCACCAAGATATAGCTTGTAGAGCAATCCTTGTGCTTTAAAACCTAGTTTTGGTGTAAAGTGCAATTTACCCAAAACCTAGGGTCCAACATGTAAAATATACCCTCTAGAGGATCTATCATGTTTCTTGGCATCAAGAAGAGCAAATAAAATGAGAAGGGCACCTCATTTGAATGATTATGGAAAGAGTGGAAACTACTCACACTAATAATATATTAAGCAATATCCAATAAGGGTGAATATTAATATACCTCTCTTAAAAGGTGATTAGTTCTTTTCCTTTAAACCTTGGATAATGGAGGAGTTTTGCATGATTTTAGAAGGTGGAAACGTGGCCAATGATGGAGGAAACCTTGGTGGATATTTTAGGAGATAAAAAGGAAATAACTATCTTTTTCTATTTTTCTTTGAAAAACCCATAAATACATATAGACATCTTTTCCAAACAACCAAAGGATTGTTTCCCTTAGTTCCTCTTCTCATCACTTTGCTTTGTCCGACCAAGGGAGATCTATGGACCAGAGGAAGGATGACCACACTGACTTGGTAAGTTTGGGTCATCATCTACCTCGAATCCATGGTGGAAATCCTAAATTAATGGTTAGTAATTGGTTTTCTTCACACGATTTTCCTTTCTAGCCATCTTCTCCATCCAAAACTTGAAGAACGGACCTTGGAAAACTATTGGATCATCATACACCACTAAATCTACGAAGCTTGGAGCTCTGGATCAGTCCTAGAGGCAGGTTTTATAACTCTAACCCTTAAGCTTTGTTAATGCATCCTTCTCTCCTAAAATCATTGCTTATACTTCTTCTTTAGATACCTTTGTGTGTTCTTGCAATCATTTTTGTGAAGAACAGTCCATGTTCTTGGTTGAACAGAGGTAGAAGATGATGATGTTAATTTCTATGTTTATCCAAGAATCTACTTTAGCAAACGGGCTCCCAAGTTTGCTCAAACGGTTTCCCAAACCGTTTGGGAGCAAACGGTTTCAAACCCTTTGAATGCTAACGGTTTCACAAGAACGCATGGAAGCAAATGGTCCAAGACCGTTTGGAGGCGTTGACCAGGCATTGACCGTTTGGAGGACTGTTGAGAATAATGTAGACTAATTACCTACCAAAAATCATCAATTAATTCCAAGTGGTTCACTAATTGACAGTCCAACAACCATCTAAACCCTAATCGGGTCCATTGCTTATTTCAATAATTGAATTATGTTGAAGTTTGGGTTGAGTGACCCAAATGGTTTCAAAACCATTTGGGGACCCAAGACCGTTTGGAGGTATAGGGTTAAGCATGGTTGACCAATTAAGGACCCAATGACATCAAGTTGATGAGTAATCGATTGCTGATTTGGTGACTAAACCTAGGATCCAAACCCTAATTGAATGACTTGGTTTTTGATAAAATAATGGGAAAATGGTCTCAAGACCATTTGGAGGATGTCCAAATGATCCCAAGACCGTTTGGGGGTCACCCAAGACCGTTTGGAGGTCTAGGGTTGACTATGGTCAAGTAGTTGAAGATCTAAAGGTAACAAGTTGAAGAGTAATTGATTGTTGACCTAGTGATCAATCCAATGAATCAAACCTTAATTGGTTGAGTTAGTTTTTTATGTTGACTTGAGAAAACGGTCTCAAGACCGTTTGGAGGTCATCCAAACGATCCCAAGACCGTTTGGGGTCAGGTCATGACCAAATTTAATGAGGGTTCAATGATTTCAAATCAATTAGACTCACTATGAAATATGTTGAAGGGTCATCGATTTCAAACCCTAATCTAATTGATCCAAACCCTAATTGATGATCAATTGAGAGTCAATTGAGGGTCAAATCAGTTGAAGGTTGATATAATTAACTCAATTGATGATTGGCTAACATGTGCATGATCGATTGAGGGGTTCAACATTGGAAACCCTAATTCAATTGAAGTGGTTGAGACACTTTTTGGTCCTTACGGTTTTGAGGGGGTTTGGACCAAATGATCCCAAACCGTTTGGCCTCATGTGGTTTCAAGGTCGGTTGTGTCCATGCGGTTTCAAAGTCAAACATGACCAAACGGTCTTCACCACCAAATGGTTTCAAAGTCAAACTTGACCAAACAGTCTTCACCACCAAACGGTTTCAAAGTCAAACTTGACCAAACGCTCTTCACCACTAAATGGTTTCAAAGGTAATCCAAGACTGGATGGAGGTCCAAACGGTCTTAGACCGTTTGGAGGTTTAGTGTGCAAGACCGTTTGAGGTCTACAAAGGTCAACATCGTTTGATGCCTTAGAGGTCAAGATGGCTTGGTGGTTGATTAACATAAACCTCATGGATACTTAAAGTGGTTAAAGGACCAAGTAAGTAGTTGATTAATACATGATGTGATAAATGGTGATTATAATAAAGGTACCATTGATGGGATAGAGTGATTAGTACTCTTTGAATGAGTAAGCCTTAATGATCACAATAGTAATGACATAACCCATGATGTCAATGTTGAATTGACTTAGTTTAATCAAGGGTGATGCAAACATTAACTTATAGAAAGATGAGAGAGAAGACTTCTTATATGAATGATAATCAAGTAATGGATTCCCTATATAAATGAATACCTAATTAGGGTATGATCCATGTTAGTGAGATCATGAAACCCTAATTATGATGGTTAATGAATCATAACCCTAATTGAGGGCATTAATAGGTGAAATCCTAATGCATGATGATGGTATGAACTTAATTCATTATAATGACATGATAAACCTTAATTCAAGGTTCCTTGATGCTCACTCCTACTTGGGGTGAATAGTAAACCCTAATCTAGGGTGATGTGATGTGAATAGTAAACCCTAATTATGGGTTGTTGGTTATAAACCCTAATCTAGGGTGATGTGATGTGAATAGTAAACCCTAATTCCAAATAAGGTGAATGAATATGTGAAACCCTAATTCTGAGTTATACTTTATACTAAGAAGCTCTAAGGTTGGATAATGAAATGATGAGTCATTATCCTATTTGAGCTAAAGGGGATGATTAACCCTAATTGAATTGAAAAGGGAAACCCTAACCCTAGTAAGGGCATAGTGGTATAACCCTTGAGCAATGATGTCATAATTGTTTTACATTGTGCTGATATAGAAATAATGTGCATGTTATCATTTATATTAATCATGCAGGTTTTTATGAAATAGTGAGCATAGCCAGGTAAGAGCTATGATGCAATATTCATGAAAAGCACTTTATAAGCTTTGAAAGCAATGATATGCTATGTTGCCTAGTGAGAGGTAACAAATGAGACTGATAGGCTGTATGAGCCATGAGAAATATCTATATTACTACAATCATGTTCACATTGTTAAATGACTTAATGGCATTGAGTTACCTGTTAAAGTGGTAACAAGTGATTTGATGATCTAAGGGTTGAAAGCCCATGTTCTTGGATCATGATGATAAATTGATAGGGGATTGAGATCCCAATGTTGATAAAGTTGTGAAATGAACTTGATTTAAATAGCACTCTTTCTTTATAGCAACTGTTTAATGGTTTATGTTTGAAAACATGCCTGATGATAAAAGAATGCCATAATGTACTTAAATAATCAAGTATAATGATATCATGTAGAGCCCTGACCATAGATCCATCATCATCAGAAGCTAGATGATGGTGAAATAGGTTTTCCCAAGGGAACTCCTGGAGAGCATACTTTTGAGTATGTGGGGGTTATGGACGTGAATATCCTTACGTCCTAATGGGGGAATTGATGTGAGATGAACACTTAATCTCTCAATCCTTCATTATATGTTTATGTCAGGATGATGTATCACTAATCTCCCGAAGATGTTGTTAATGTCGAATCGATGTGAGATAAATAAGAAATCCCTCGATTGCAAAGAGAGTACCGCATGCCACTGTAACTCTAATAGAAAAGTTGCCAGAATACCCTAGAAAGCTATTATAGCAGAGACACAAGTTGTCATGTATGTTTCTCCTCACACTGACTGAGGAAGATGAAGTCCTAGAAATCCGACTCTTCTGATGACCTATGTATGGTACCGATTTCAACTTCACAGTGGTCGGTTAGAGTATGAGCGGTATACCTCATCTCCTGAGAGCATAAGTATGTTTGTAAAATGTAATCAGCCGTGTAGCATAATTGCTTAGGTTGAGAGAAACAATGATTGATGATACATTGTTTATAATGTCCTAGTTGGATAATTAGTATATGTGTTCTTCATATTCCATATTAAATAAATGAATTGCTATTTAATCAAGTTATAATTGAAATGATTGCATAGAGATACTGCTCTACTTAGTTTATTCAATGAATTGCCTGTTGTTGAATGATTATAGTCCTGTTGCTCATTGTTATTTTAATATTTGCAATAATAATGCTTCTGGCGAAGAGTTATAACTCTCGTTGGGACAATTATTCAATTGTCTCACCCCCGTGGGATTCAACTTTTTAGGTAGATGCCGAGGGCGGAGGAACCCATCAGTGGGTGAGCATCAGCAGCAGTAGCAACATCAACATCAGGGATAGCAGTGATCCTCAGGTGGAGACACTGTCTGTCGAGTCTTGTAGATAGAAAATCCTATGTGTCATCTATGTACTCTCAGGTCCTAGGAGTCAATAGATGGTTTGTTATAAATATGAGATTTTGGCATAATGCCTCGAGATTTTTGTACACTACTTTACACAGTTTAACAGGGCAGTTGATGCTTGTGACTCTCGAGATGTGATGATACAGAGATGTGCCGATGTATCTGTTGTAAATAACTTATCATGTTTCCTTATGAAAGAGTTTTACAGTTTGTGGATCTCTTTATAAAAAGTTTTAAATTTTTAGTGATTTTTAGTAATTCTGCTGCTAATTAATCGCTTCCACATTCGTTGATCTCATTTTCCGAGATAGACGTCACAAATTAGTGGTATCAGAGCTCTAGGTTTGCTGAGTCTATAGAGACATAGGACTTAGGTTGTAGAGTTTGTTCTAGTGTCTTCCAGTATATATGATAGTGTCTTCTTCTCATTTAGGAGGAGAAGAGAAAACTAAAGATGTCTGGATCACACGAGGAACACGTTGCTGAGAGTAGTGTTGCTGCACCTAGAGAAGGTGCAAGAAACCAAGAAAGGGAGGAACATGTACCTCAACCACCCCATTTCAACCCAGCTGACATGGGGAATCCAACTTTCCAAGCCATGTTCGGGCAGTTCATGACTGCCATGACCCATATGACTGATAGGATGCCTATACATGTACCTAGGGAACCTACCCATCCAGAAGGACAAGGAGCCGGCAAGATGTTTGAACGATTACGTCGGGTTGGGGCCACAGAATATGCTGGAACAGCTGATGCAGCAGACGCTGACTTGTGGTTAACTGAACTAGAGAAGGCCTTTAGAATGCTGACATGTTGTATACCTTCTTAAGGGGAGTGTTGGTCATTGGTGGACCATGGAAGAACAGAAAAGGCCGGGTGTGGAGATTGCATGGGAAGTTTTTCGACGGGAATTTGTCAATAGATACTTCCCTAAGACATTCTTGGATGAGAAAATCTCTCAGTTTGAGAGGTTAAGACAAGGACCGATGAACATTATCGAATACAAAGCTAAGTTTATGGAGCTATTGCGGTTCTGTCCGCATATGGCAGCTACAGATGAAGAAAGGATTATGCATTTTGAGAAGGGGTTATACGCTGAATTGACCACCCCCATGTCTGCTCTGGAGAACAGGGAAAGATTTTCTACCTTTGTGGATTCGGTCAGAAGGATAGAGAGGTCCGTGTTAGAGAAGAGACAGACCAAGAACAAGAAGATGTACCTCCAGTTCCAAGGATCCTCATCTAAAGGTTTTAAGAAACCTAGGTTTTCTGTACCTACACCACCACCTAGATTCAGTACCCAGAAGCAGTGGACATCAAATAGGGGTAGAGGACGAAGTCTACCACCAGAAGGAGCTCGTAGCTCAGTATCTATGTCGGTCACTGGACCAACTAGACTACAACAAGGGACCAAAAGCTGTTATATCTATGGAAAGGTGGGGCATCTGATGAAGGATTGCAGAGCCAGAGAAGTGAGTGTGACTCAACCTCAAAGGCAGAGTCAACAAGGATCTCAAAGGAGATAGTTTCCAGGTAACGCTAGATGACGTGGACAAGCGTCCCAAGCTGGATCATCGGCACCTAGTCATCGAGCATCGAATCAACCACAGGCAACGGCGAGGTTTTATGCAATGAATCCACCTGATGCAGTGATCAACCCTCGGGTTGTGGCAGGTCAGATGGAATTGTTATATTCTGATATGTCTACATCTTGTGTTGTATCTATTTTAATTGATCTGGGTGCTACGCACTCCTTCATCACTCGAAGGGTGATTCTTGACTGCAATATGACGGTTAGTCATAGAACAGATAGTTTGAAGTTAAAAACTCTGTTGATGGGATCTGTTGTGTTGCGGGAGATATGTTCTCCCTGCATTCTCTTCTTTTCTGATCATCACATTCAAGTGGATCTTATACCACTTGAGATGCATGGATTTGATGTAATCCTTGGGATGGATACCTTAGAAAGGTATAAGGTTGTCTTGGATTGTGAGTCCAAGCAAGTTGTGTTCGCTGATGATAGTGACACATGGATCTTTCAAGGAGATAGAAAGATTCTTCCAACCTGTTTGGTGTCAGCTATGGTTGCTGAGAAGTTGTTGAGGCAAGGATGTTATGCATTCTTGGCCTGTGTGGTAGATACTACCATGGGGAGTCCTAATCCTACTGAAGTTTCAGTAGTCAGGGAATTTGAAGATGTATTTCCTGAAGAACTTCCAGGTGTACCTCTACCCTGAGAGATTGATTTTGATATTAATCTAATCTTGGACATGCAACCTATATCACAAACATCGTATAGGATGGCGCCTGCTGAGATGGCAAAACTCAAGAAACAACTACAAGAGTTGCTTGAGAAGGGTTTCATCCGACTGAGTACTTCACCCTGGGGTGCTCCGGTCCTCTTTGTTAAAAAGAAAGATGGGTCAATGTGGTTGTGCATTGATTACAGATAATTAAATAAAGTAACAATAAAGAATAATTATCCTCTATCGAGGATTGATGATCTCTTTGACCAGTTGCGTGGTGCAACCGTCTTCTCAAAGATAGATTTGAGGTCGGGATATCACCAACTACATATTAAGGATGGTGACATACCTAAGTCTACCTTTAGGACAAGGTATGATCACTATGAGTTCACCATTATTGTGACGACACCCGCCATCATTTAAGATAACAAGTGTCATTAACAATAATAAAACATGCGGAAGCGATCGTTAGCAGCGGATTACTAAAAATCACTAAAAATTAAAACCATTTATCTAGAGATCCATTCATAGGAAAACTCTTTCATTTAGAACCAAAGTAAAACATTACATCCTGGTTCATATATATACATATCATGCCTCTTTGCACAAAATCTCAGATCGGAGAATCAAAACACTAACTCCTAGGACCCGAGAGTACAGAGACGACTCATAGGACTATCTACACAAAACCAGACAGCCAATGTCTCCACCTGTTGGATCACTGATGTCCCTATGACTGTTGCTGCTGTTGCTCACCCACTGAAAGGTTTCTTCCTCTTCTTCGGCGATTACCTAAAAATTTAATCCCACGGGGGTGAGACAATTATAAAAATTGTCCCAGCGAGAGATATAACTCTCCGCCAGAAACATTGTTATTGCTGATAATAGAATAACACTGAGCAGTAGAATTATATTTACTCAACAACAGGTAAATCATTGAATAAGATATGCAGAGCAGTATTCTCTATGCAATCATTTCAATTATAACTTGATTAAGCAGCAAGTCATTCATTTAAGAAGGAATATGAAGAACATGTATATCATTTATCCAACTATGATATAATAGACCATGTATCATCAACCATTGATTCTCGCAATTCAACCCTAAGCAAATATGCTACACGGCTGATTACGTTTTACAATCATAATTATGCCCTGAGGAGATGAGGTATACCGCTCATACTCCAACCGACCACGGTTACGTAAAGCATCGGTACCCACATAGGTCAATGGAAGAGCCGGATTCCCATGACCTCAACTATCTCAGTCAGTACGAGATAACATGCAGGACATCTTGTGTCTCTGCTAGATAGCTTTCCAGGGTATACTGTCAACATCGCTATTAGAGTTATAGCCCATAGCATATACTCTCTTCAGGATATGGCCCATAGCCAATGCCCGATATTATTTTGTGGAGTCATGGCCCGTAGCCATGCTCTTATTGGGGTATGGTCCGTAACCAATCCCGTTCATAGGACATAGCCCATAGCAATGCCTATGGGGCATAAGGATATAATTGCCCAATTACCCCCACATATTCAAAAATATGTGTTTCGAGTAAACTCGTTTCACCATTCAGCTAATTCTGACGCTGATAGATCTGTGATCAGGGCAACTACATTATATGGTATCACTTGATTAATTAAGTACATTATCATATTCTTTTATCATCAGCCAAGTTTCCAAACATAACTTAATAAGACAAATGCTATAAAGAAAACATGTACTATTTCCATTAATCACTTCTCAGTCTTTATAAGACATGGGGATCTCAGTCCCTCATTTCAATACTGGGAATTTTCATTCCTTTGCAACTCAATGCCATAATCATATGGTTCTGGGTATTCAAACCCTTAGCTCATCATTGAGCATTATTACCACTTTTTCAGGTAATTATCACCTTCAGGTCACCGGACCAAGGTAAATATGATGCTTATTACATAAACATCTTCTCATGGCACTTAAGGCCCATTACTTCTCTTATTACCTCATACTAGGCAATAAGGTATAGCATGGCACATAAGGCCCAATAAACAATGTCAATACATAAAATGTCATAGCTCATACCTGGCTATGTTCATCATCACATCATACCTGCATGGTTAGTACAGATGATAATACATCAATTTCATATCAGCACCATGCAAAACAATATATAACATCATTATTCAAGGGTAACACCACTATTCCCTTACCAGGGTTAGGGTTTCCCATTTCTCATTAATTCAGACCCTCTTGAGTTAACCAACTTTATCTTGTATTAAGATATTTCCCCTCTTAATACATTCCATCACAGAATACTCACCCTTAGCATATAATTCATAGGCCACACATTAGAATTGTCCAGCAATCTCACATGATATGGACTTATCTTAGTTTAAGGCATAACTTTATTATAAAGTTGCCTATAAACAATCGCAATGATACACCCTCAACTAGGGTTTCACAAGGATACACCCTCAACCAGGGTTCACAATGATACACCCTCCACTAGGGTTTCACAAGGTTACACCCTCAACCAGGGTTCACTATGATACACCCTCCACTAGGGTTTCACAAGGTTACATCCTCAACCATGGTTCACAATGATACACCCTCCACTAGGGTTTCACAAGGTTACACCCTCAAACAGGGTTCACAATGATACACCCTCCACTAGGGTTTCACAAGGTTACACCCTCAACCAGGGTTCACAATGATACACCCTCCACTAGGGTTTCACAAGGATACACCCTCAACTAGGGTTTACTAACATCCTAATTAGTGATTTCACATGTAGACAACCTCTTATTAAAGTTATACATTGAATCAGCCTCAATTAGGGTTTACATCATGTATTGGGTCCATGCATTTGTTATGCATTAATGACTAGTACCATTAAAGGTATCTCCCACCTAATCACATTAGGTTTTCAAAAAGGTTTGATCAATTAGACCTTCAATAACATGAGGTATCCAATTGAATTAACCAAATTGAACCACACTCAATTCTAATCAATGGAACTTCAACCAATTGGATCATCAACTCAATCATCATTTGAATCATGGCTCACCCCTCAATTGGGACTTCAATTATGGTCTGATCTCAATGGGATTAGGGTTTATAAACACCAATTAGAGATTTGAAGTTGATCATCAATCATGCTACTAATTGTGTTTCAATTGATTGCATTGGACCTTCAACCATTGAATTCATGGAACCAATCATCAATTGGACCTATGCTCATACTTCAATTGAGTTTAATAGGTCAACCTTCAACTAATTTGACCCTCAATTGACCCTCAATTGGTCATCAATTAGGGCTTGATTCAATTGAATTAGGGTTTGGAATCGAAGATCCAACAACACTCATCAATGCAAGATTGGTTACTTTGAAACTATTGAACCATTATCCAAATTGGGTATGACCTGACCCCAAACGGTCTTGAGGTCGTTTGTATGACCTCCAAACGGTCTTGAGACCGTTTGCCCATCATATCACTCAAATCCAAGCCATCCAATTAAGGTTTGGATCATTGGATTGATCACCAAATCAGCATTGCATTGTATAACAGCTTGGTACCTTTAGACCTTCAAACACCTAACCATACTCAACCCTAGACCTCCAAACGGTCTTGGGTGACCACAAAACGGTCTTGAGACCGTTTGGATGAGCTCCAAACGGTCTTGAGACCGTTTTGCCCATCCAACCTTTGGATTCTAGTGAAAAATCATCATGGATTGGTCTATCGGGTTGATCAACAGATCAGCACTACATTGCAATATGATTAGTACCTTTGGACCTTCAATTGGTCAACTATACTTGACCCCAGACCTCCAAACGGTCTTGGGGTGATCCCCAAACGGTCTTGAGACCGTTTGGGTGATCCCCAAACGGTCTTGAAACCGTTTGGGCTAATCAACCCAAAATCTCAACTTAACTCATTGGAATTTCAGCACTGTTTTCAATTAGGGTTTGCCTAATTGAATAGCCTTCATCTCATGATTCCTTGGGAGTTAATCCCTCAAATTCGGTGAGTCATTATATCACATCATTAGGAACAGTAATCCCAAACTGTAAACGCTTGGTCAACGCACTCAAACGGTCTTGAGACCGTTTTCCCAAAACGTTCAATTAAATCAGATTGAAAATCAGCACTTAATCCAATTAGGTTTCCCTAATTGATTAGGCTTCAACTCACGATTCCTTTGGAGTTAATCCCTCAAATTTTGAGGGTTATTAATAAACATAATTATGAACAGGAATCCCAAACGGTCAACGCTTGGTCAACCATCTCAAATGGTCTTGAAACCGTTTTCTCAACCAGGTCAAGTTAATCAGGTTGAAAATCAGCACATAATTCAATCCGATTGCCTAATTGATTCGCCTTCAACTCTCGATTACTTTGGAGTTAATCCCTCAAATTTGGAGGGTTATCAGCCTACATAATTAGGAACAAAATTCCTAAACGGTCAACGCTTGGTCAACCATCTCAAACGGTCTTGAAACCGTTTGCTCCCAAACGGTTTCAAACCGTTTGTCCTTAAACGGTTTGCTGAAACCGCATAGCCAATCAAATTAAAACGATTTGGAGTAGCTATCAAAACGGTTTTGCTTGGTAATTTTCTTTGGATAAGCATATAGGATGATGTCATCATCCCCTTCCTTCTAACAACCAAGAACAGCAACCTTTCTTGATGGAAATTGCAGCAAAGAAACAAGAGTGTATCAAATTGAAGAAATCAATCAACAAAGCATAGAGAATTGATGCAATGGCAATGTTTAAGGGTTTGAGTTATAAAACCCACCTCCAATTGAGATCCAAAGCTCCAAGCTCACGCCATTAATGGTGTATGAAGCTCTTGCGACTCCCCCTAGGCTCGTCCTCAAGCTTTTGATTGCAAAAGTTGGCTAGGGTTGAAGAGGAGATCGAAATAAGAAGGAATCCATAATTTATTTTCGATTTCCACCATGAAATCAAGGAGAACGAAGGTCAAGAGCTTACCCACAGGTTGGGGTTCGTCCTCCTGGTCCTCCCTAGCTTCCTTGGTCGGTTTCCAAGCTAAGAGAAGAAGTGGGGTCGAAATAGCCTTTCATTTGGCTAGGAAAAGGCCTTTTTATAAAAATTCAATGAAAGAGAAAATGCATTATTAAAATGCATTTAATTCCAAAATTGGTGCCGCCTCTTCCCCCTCAAATTCTCCTCAAAATCCTTAAGTACGAGGCTATCTTCATTGCCTCTTATTTCTCTCCATTATCCATGATTTAAAGAAAATCAAATTAAGCACCTTAATGCTTATTATATTAATATCCATATGTGAGTGGGTTTTCTTTTCCTTATAATAATGGTGAGTGGAATTTCACCTACTTAGGATATTTTCGTTCCTTATCTTGGCAAAGGAACGTCCATCCTTATTCAAAATCAACCCAAAACATTTTGGTTAAAAGCCCTTCAATTATTTTTATTCATTTTTGCCCTAAATCGAATTAGGGTTTCAATTAGGCATTAATCTTGATTATTTTAATATCAAGATTCTCTCTCCTCCAACTTAATTCAAATGAAGAACCCCTCTCATTTTATTTTCTCTACATGATGCCAAGAAACATTAGGGACCTTGTTGAAGTGGTAATTTGCATATTGAACCCTAGATTTTGGGTAAATTGCACTTTACTCCAAAACTAGGTTTTAATGCACAACATTGTCCAACAAGCTCTATCTTGGTGTCCAGGCTTGTGGAAACCATACTACTACATCATATTCATCCTTATGATGTCTCAACATCAGAGGAACATCTTATCATATGCAATTTGCAAGTTAACCCCTCAACTTGGGTAATTTGCACTTTAGTCCAAAACAAGCAATCATTGCTTTAACATTGTTCAAACAGGACCAAAATTGAAACATAAGTTCCTCATGAGCCCTAATTACTTTTCACAGGATAAGTACAAGAATATAATCAACTTTGTTAAGCAAAACTCCTGGGGTTAGAACATAACCCAGGTCAGGGATGTTATAAATTATCCACCCCTTATAAGGATTTCATCCCCGAAATCATCGACAAAACATTAAGAGAAAAGAGTAGGATATTTCCTCCTCAACTCCCGGATTTATTAACACAAATACGAAGCAGGATAAAGACATATCAGAATTAAAGTAATTCCATCTGACCTGTCACAACCCGAGGGTTGACTACTACTTCAGACTGGTTCATAGCATATAGCCTAGCCGTTGCCTGTTGTTGGCCCTGTGCTCTATTATTGGACGCAGAAGATCCTGCCTGGGATGCTTGTCCATGTCCTCGGGTACCACTAGAAAACTGCTTTCTCTGAGAACCTTATTGACTTTGTCTCAAGGGTTGATTCACCACAGCATTCCCCGTTGGGCAATCCCTTGCCAGATGACCTACTAGTCCACATCGATGACAAGTTCTATCCTCTTGGTGTGGTCTAGGGGGTCCAGTTACTGACATAGAAGCTGAACTATGAGCTTCCTTTGGTGGTGTAGGCACAGACTACCTTGGTTTCTTGAAACTCCCAACACTATGCCCTTGAAACTGTGGGTATTCCTTCTTACCCTTAGTTTGTCGCTTCTCAACTATAGACCTCTCTATGCGTCTTACAGACTCCACAAAAGTTTCAAACCTCTCCCGGTTCTCTAGAGCAGACACCGGAGTGGTTAATTCAGTGTTCAACCCCTTCTCGAATCGCCGAATTCTTTCCTCATCATTGGATGCCATGTGCGGACAAAACCGCAACAACTCCATGAACCTAGCCTCATACTCACTAATGTTCATAGGTCCTTGTTTAATTCTCTAAAACTGGGATATCTTCTCATCTAGAAATGTCTTAGGAAAGTATCTAGTGACAAATTCACGCCTGAATTCATCCCATCCAATCACAACTCCAGGTCTCTTGCCCTCCTCAATGATCCACCAGTGTCCAGCACTCCCTTTCAGGAGATATACAGCATGCCTAACCCTCTCATCATCAGGTATCATGAGGATTCTGAAGGCTTTCTCTAATTCAGTCAACCATAGGTCAGCATCTGCTAGATCAGCTGTACCAGCATACTCTAATGCTCCTACCCTCTTCAGCCTTTCAAAGGTCTTGCCGGCACCATGTCTTTCATCATGGGGTGGTGCCCTGGGTGCAGGTACTGGCATTCTATCCGTCATGTAGGTCATAGCTGCCATAAACTTCCCGAACATAGTCTGAAAGGCTGGGTTCCCCATATCAGCTGGGTTGAACTGGGGTTGATCAGGTACAGGTTCCTCCCTGTCCTGGTCTCTTGCACCTCTTCCCGGTGCAGCTACACTGCTCTCAGCAGTGTGTTCATCGTGTGATCCAGACATCTTTAGTTCTTCTTCTCCTATATGAGCAGAAGACACTATCAGATAAACTGGAAGACACTTAGAAAAGACTCAACTACCTTAATCCTATGTCTCTGTAGACTCAGCGAACCTAGAGCTCTGATACCACTAAACTGTGACGACACCCGCCATCATTTAAGATAACAAGTGTCATTAACAATAATAAAACATGCGGAAGCGGTCGTTAGCAGCGGATTACTGAAAATCATTAAAAATTAAAACCATTTATCAAGAGATCCATTCATAGGAAAACTCTTTCATTTAGAACCAAAGTAAAACATTACATCCTGGTTCATATATATACATATCATGCCTCTTTGCACAAAATCTCAGATCGGAGAATCAAAACACTAACTCCTAGGACCCGAGAGTATAGAGATGACTCATAGGACTATCTACACAAAACCAGACAACCAATGTCTCCACCTGTTGGATCACTATTGTCCCTATGACTGCTGCTGCTGTTGCTCACCCACTGAAAGGTTTCTTCCTCTTCTTCGGCGATTACCTAAAAATTTAATCCCACGGGGGTGAGACAATTATAAAAATTGTCCCAGCGAGAGATATAACTCTCCGCCAGAAACATTGTTATAGCTGATAATAGAATAACACTGAGCAGTAGAATTATATTTACTCAACAGCAGGTAAATCATTGAATAAGATATGCATAGCAGTATTCTCTATGTAATCATTTCAATTATAACTTGATTAAGCAGCAAGTCATTCATTTAAGAAGGAATATGAAGAACATGTATATCATTTATCCAACTATGATATAATAGACCATGTATCATCAACCATTGATTCTCGCAATTCAACCCTAAGCAAATATGCTACACGGATGGTTACGTTTTACAATCATACGTATGCCCTGAGGAGATGAGGTATACCGCTCATACTCCAACCGACCACGGTTACGTAAAGCATCGGTACCACACATAGGTCAATGGAAGAGCCGGATTCCCATGACCTCAACTATCTCGGTCAGTACGAGATAACATGCAGGACATCTTGTGTCTCTACTAGATAGCTTTCTAGGGTATACTGGCAACATCGCTATTAGAGTTATAGCCCATAGCATATACTCTCTTCAGGATATGGCCCGTAGCCAATGCCCGATATTATTTTGTGGAGTCATGGCCCGTAGCCATGCTCTTATTGGGGTATGGTCTGTAACCAATCCCGTTCATAGGACATAGCTCGTAGCAATGCCTATGGGGCATAAGGATATAATTGCCCAATTACCCCCACATATTCAAAAATATGTGTTCCGAGTAAACTCGTTTCACCATTCAGCTAATTCTGACGCTGATGGATCTGTGATCAGGGCAACTACATTATATGGTATCACTTGATTAATTAAGTACATTATCATATTCTTTTAGCATCAGCCAAGTTTCCATACATAACTTAATAAGACAAATGCTATAAAGAAAACATGTACTATTTCCATTAATCACTTCTCAGTCTTTATAAGACATGGGGATCTCAATCCCTCATTTCAATACTGGGAATTTTCATTCCTTTGCGACTCAATGCCATAATCATATGGTTCTGGGTATTCAAACCCTTAGCTCATCATTGAGCATTATTACCACTTTTTTAGGTAATTATCACCTTCAGGTCACCGGACCAAGGTAAATATGATTCTAATTACATAAACATCTTCTCATGGCACTTAAGGCCCATTACTTCTCTTATTACCTCATACTAGGCAATAAGGTATAGCATGGCACATAAGGCCCAATAAACAATGTCAATACATAAAATGTCATAGCTCATACATGGCTATGTTCATCATCACATCATACCTGCATGGTTAGTACAGATGATAATACATCAATTTCATATCAGCACCATGCAAAACAATATATAACATCATTATTCAAGGGTAACACCACTATTCCCTTACCAGGGTTAGGGTTTCCCATTTCTCATTAATTCAGACCCTCTTGAGTTAACCAACTTTATCTTGTATTAAGGTATTTCCCCTCTTAATACATTCCATCACAGAATACTCACCCTTAGCATATAATGCATAGGCCACACATTAGAATTGTCCAGCTATCTCACATGATATGGACTTATCTTAGTTTAAGGCATAACTTTATTATAAAGTTGCCTATAAACAATCGCAATGATACACCCTCAACTAGGGTTTCACAAGGATACACCCTCAACCAGGGTTCACAATGATACACCCTCCACTAGGGTTTCACAAGGTTACACCCTCAACCAGGGTTCACTATGATACACCCTCCACTACGGTTTCACAAGGTTACACCCTCAACCAGGGTTCACAATGATACACCCTCCACTAGGGTTTCACAAGGTTACACCCTCAACTAGGGTTCATAATGATACACCCTCCACTAGGGTTTCACAAGGTTACACCCTCAACCAGGGTTCACAATGATACACCCTCCACTAGGGTTTCACAAGGATACACCCTCAACTAGGGTTTACTAACATCCTAATTAGTGATTTCACATGTAGACAACCTCTTATTAAGGTTATACATTGAATCAGCCTCAATTAGGGTTTACATCATGTATTGGGTCCATGCATTTGTTATGCATTAATGACTAGTACCATTAAAGGTATCTCCCACCTAATCACATTAGGTTTTCAAAAAGGTTTGATCAATTAGACCTTCAATAACATGAGGTATCCAATTGAATTAACCAAATTGAACCACACTCAATTCTAATCAATGGAACTTAAACCAATTGGATCATCAACTCAATCATCATTTGAATCATGGCTCACCCCTCAATTGGGACTTCAATTATGGTCTGATCTCAATGGGATTAGGGTTTATAAACACCAATTAGAGCTTTGAAGTTGATCATCAATCATGCTACTAATTGTGCTTCAATTGATTGCATTGGACCTTCAACCATTGAATTCATGGAACCAATCATCAATTGGACCTATGCTCATACTTCAATTGAGTTTAATAGGTCAACCTTCAACTAATTTGACCCTCAATTGACCCTCAATTGGTCATCAATTAGGGCTTGATTCAATTGAATTAGGGTTTGGAATCGAAGATCCAACAACACTCATCAATGCAAGATTGGTTACTTTGAAACTATTGAACCATTATCCAAATTGGGTATGACCTGACCCCAAACGGTCTTGATGTCGTTTGGATGACCTCCAAACGGTCTTGAGACCGTTTGCCCATCATATCACTCAAATCCAAGCCATCCAATTAAGGTTTGGATCATTGGATTGATCACCAAATCAGCATTGCATTGTATAACAGCTTGGTACCTTTAGACCTTCAAACACCTAACCATACTCAACCCTAGACCTCCAAACGGTCTTGGGTGACCACCAAACGGTCTTGAGACCGTTTGGCCCATCCAACCTTTGGATTCTAGTGAAAAATCATCATGGATTGGTCTATCGAGTTGATCAACAGATCAGCACTACATTACAATATGATTAGTACCTTTGGACCTTCAATTGGTCAACTATACTTGACCCCAGACCTCCAAACGGTCTTGGGGTGATCCCCAAACGGTCTTGAGACCGTTTGGGTGATCCCCAAACGGTCTTGAAACCGTTTGGGCTAATCAACCCAAAATCTCAACTTAACTCATTGGAATTTCAGCACTGTTTTGAATTAGGGTTTGCCTAATTGAATAGCCTTCAACTCATGATTCCTTGGGATTTAATCCATAAAATTCTGTGAGTCATTATATCACATCATTAGGAACAGTAATACCAAACTGTCAACGCTTGTTCAACGCACTCAAACGGTCTTGAGACCGTTTTCCCAAAAAGTTCAATTAAATCAGATTGAAAATCAGCACTTAATCCAATTAGGTTTCCCTAATTGATTAGGCTTCAACTCACGATTCCTTTGGAGTTAATCCCTCAAATTTGGAGGGTTATTAATAAACATAATTATGAACAGGAATCCCAAACGGTCAACGATTGGTCAACCATCTCAAACGGTCTTGAAACCGTTTTCTCAACCAGCTCAAGTTAATCAGGTTGAAAATCAGCACATAATTCAATCCGATTGCCTAATCGATTGGCCTTCAACTCTCGATTACTTTGGAGTTAATCCCTCAAATTTGGAGGGTTATCAGCCTACATAATTAGGAACAAAATTCCCAAACGGTCAACACTTGGTCAACCATCTCAAACGGTCTTGAAACCGTTTGCTCCCAAACGGTTTCAAACCGTTTGCCCTTAAACGGTTTGCTGAAACCGCATAGCCAATCAAATTAAAACGATTTGGTGTAGCTATCAAAACGGTTTTGCTTGGTAATTTTCTTTGGATAAGCATCTAGGATGATGTCATCATCCCCTTCCTTTGAACAACCAAGAACAGCAACCGTTCTTGATGGAAATTGCAGCAAAGAAACAAGAGTGTATCAAATTGAAGAAATCAATCAACAAAGCATAGAGAATTGATGCAATAGCAATGTTTAAGGGTTTGAGTTATAAAACCCGCCTCCAATTGAGCTCCAAAGCTCCAAGCTCACGCCATTAATGGTGGATGAAGCTCTTGCAACTCCCCCTAGGCTCGTCCTCAAGCTTTTGATTGCAAAAGTTGGCTAGGGTTGAAGAGGAGATCGAAATAAGAAGGAATCCATAATTTATTTTTGATTTCCACCATGAAATCAAGGAGAACGAAGGTCAAGAGCTTACCCACAGGTTGGGGTTCGTCCTCATGGTCCTCCCTAGCTTCCTTGGTCGGTTTCCAAGCTAAGAGAAGAAGTGGGGTCGAAATAGCCTTTCATTTGGCTAGGAAAAGGCCTTTTTATAAAAATTCAATGAAAGAGAAAATGCATTATTAAAATGCATTTAATTCCAAAATTGGTGCCGCCTCTTCCCCCTCAAATTCTCCTCAAAATCCTTAAGGACGAGGCTATCTTCATTGCCTCTTATTCCTCTCCATTATCCATGATTTAAAGAAAATCAAATTAAGCACCTTAATGCTTATTATATTAATATCCATATGTGAGTGGGTTTTCTTTTCCTTATAATAATGGTGAGTGGAATTTCACCTACTTAGGATATTTTCGTTCCTTATCTTGGCAAAGGAACGTCCATCCTTATTCAAAATCAACCCAAAACATTTTGGTTAAAATCCCTTCAATTATTTTTATTCATTTTTGCCCTAAATCGAATTAGGGTTTCAATTAGGCATTAATCTTGATTATTTTAATATCAAGATTCTCTCTCCTCCAACTTAATTCAAATGAAGCACCCCTCTCATTTTATTTTCTCTACATGATTCCAAGAAACATTAGGGACCTTGTTGAAGTGGTAATTTGCATATTGAACCCTAGATTTTGGGTAAATTGCACTTTACTCCAAAACTAGGTTTTAATGCACAACATTGTCCAACAAGCTCTATCTTGGTGTCCAGGCTTGTGGAAACCATACTACTACATCATATTCATCCTTATGATGTCTCAACATCAGAGGAACATCTTATCATATGCAATTTTCAAGTTAACCCCTCAACTTGGGTAATTTGCACTTTAGTCCAAAACAAGCAATCATTGCTTTAAAATTGTTCAAACAGGACCAAAATTGAAACATAAGTTCCTCATGAGCCCTAATTACTTTTCACAGGATAAGTACAAGCATATAATCAACTTTGTTAAGCAAAACTCCTGGGGTTAGAACATAACCCAGGTCAGGGATGTTACAGTTATGTCGTTTGGACTAACAAATGCACCAGCTGCATTTATGGAACTCATGAATAGAATCTTCCGACCTTTTCTCGATCAGTGTGTTGTTGTCTTTATAGATGACATCCTGATCTATAGTAGAGATGCTCAGCAGCACGAACAACATCTTCGTCAGACTCTAACTTTGCTAAGAGAACATAAGCTATATGCTAAGTTTAGCAAGTGTGAGTTTTGGCTACCAGAAGTTTCTTTTCTTGGACACATAATATCTGCTTCAGGTATACGTGTTGACCCTAAAAAGGTAGAATCTATCCTGCATTGGGAGCAGCCGAAGACGCCGACGGAGATCTGTAGTTTCTTAGGGTTGGTAGGTTATTACCGGAGGTTCATTAAGAACTTTAGTTCTATAGCTTTACCCCTGACTAAGTTGACCAGGAAGGATGTTCCTTTTACCTGGAGTGACAAGTGTCAACAATCTTTTCAGCTGTTGAAGGAAAGGTTGACAAGTGCACCTGTGTTTGTGTTACCTGAACAAGGGAAAGGGTATATAGTTTTCTGTGATGCCTCTAAGAATGGACTAGGATGTGTGTTGATGCAAGATAAACAAGTGATTTCTTTTGCTTCTCGACAGCTTAAGAAACACGAGGAAAATTATCCGACACACGATTTAGAACTAGTTGTTGTTGTCCATGCCTTGAAGATCTGGAGACATTATCTTTATGGAGAAACATTCCAGATTTTCACTGATCATAAAAACCTTAAGTATATCTTTTCTCAGCATGAGCTTAACATGAGGCAACGCCGCTGGATGGAGTTAATCAAGGACTACGATTGTACAATTGATTATCATCCAGGGAAGGCCAACCTAGTTGCTGATGCTTTGAGTAGGAAATCAGCAACACCAGCCCTAGATAAAGCACAACTAAATTCCTTGGTGTGCTCTAAGAGGGATATGCTTATATCCTTAAGACAAGACAATGTATAGTTAAAAGTATCGTTGTTATCAGGGTTGTTAGCTGAGATGCACATAAAACCTACTCTGAGACAACAGATTAAGGAAGAACAACAAGTTGATGCTGCATTTCAACAGATTAGATCAGAGTATGGTAGTGAGAAACGGGATGGTTTCCATGACTTAGATGATCAAGTAGCTTGTTATCATGGTAGAATGATAGTACCTGATGTGGATAACTTGAGGAAGTTAGTCCTAGAAGAATCTCATTCTTCAATGTATGCTATGCATCCAGGAAGCATCAAGATGTATCGAAACTTGAAAAATATGTATTGGTGGCCTGGATTGAAGAAGGATGTTGCTGAGTTCGTTATGTGGTGTCATGTGTGTCAGCAAGTTAAAGCTGAACACCAGAAGCCTGCAGGAACAATGCAACCTTTACCCATACCACAATGGAAGTGGGATCATGTAACTATGGATTTTGTAGTTGGTTTACCTAGAACAGCCAAAGATCATGATTCCATCTGGGTAATAGTTGATAGGTTGACAAATACAACACATTTCTTACATGTCAAAACAACCTATTCTGCTAAGAAGCTGGCACAATTGTATGTAGATGAAATAGTGCGGCTGCATGGAGTCCCAGTTACCATTGTTTCTGACAGAGGTCCCCAGTTTATGAGTCATTTTTGGGAGCGACTTCATAAAGCCTTAGGCACACATTTAAGGTTTAGTACAGCCTTTCATCCTCAGATTGATGGACAATCAGAAAGGACTATACAAACCTTGGAGGACTTTCTTAGAGCATGTGTTCTTCAGTTTATAGGAAGTTGGGATTTGCACCTAAGTTTGATTGAGTTTGCCTACAACAATAGCTATCAACACAGTATTGGCATGGCACCTTATGAAGCTTTGTATGGTAGATGTTGTAGATCCCCCTTATGTTGGTATGAAACCGGTGAATATCAACTTTTAGGTCCTGATCTTATGCAGCAGACCACCGAGAAGATTAAAATAATACAACAACAGTTGAAGACTGCACAGGATAGATAGAAATCTTATGCTGATAAGCGTCGTACACCTTTAGAAATCCAGGTTGGAGACATAGTGTACCTCAAAGTCTCACCTTGGAAAGGAGTTCTTAGATTTGGAAGGAAAAGAAAGTTAGCTCCTAGGTTTATGGGGCCTTTGTTGGCTAAATTGGACATTATTATAATCCCTTTTGTTTTGATGATGACAAAAATTTCATTCTTGTGGATCTAACGTGCTACTTGAGTGTTGCAGGGCTTAGGTGGATGACAAACACTTGGAAGATCTATATGCTAAAATTTCTTTGAGTCATGAATGTAATCAAATGTAAAATCTTATACAAATATATAATGTACAAGTACTTAGACATCATGTAAATCAAGCGTTATATCTTCCATAGCCAATCACAACACTTAGATAGGTCATCCCCTACAATAGTGTCACATCTGCACACTCATACACACACTTAGTACTTGGCTTAAAACATTGAAACAGGGTTAATCTCGATCGACAAAATTCTCGACCGAGACACTCTCGGTCGACAAACTCTTTGACCGAGAATGACCCAGGTAGCTGTTAGACACAGCAGACAAGGTAGTTGGGATTTGGATTAGAACGTTATATGCACTTTCTCCAGACAGTCCCTCGTTCGAAAAGTCCTCGATCGAGAAGGACTCTCGGTTGAGAATTCTTTGACCGAGATGAGTTCTGTTTGCACTTTTTAGAGTTAATTAACTAACCGTTGCTAAAGCAACTAATGGTTACCTAACGGCTAGTTAAGCACTAAGAACCCCCTAGAAAGTGTCTAGAACGTCCTTAAGCATCCATAGGCCATTCCTATAAATAGGACAAGCCATAGGACACCCAAAGTACACTTGTGCAATACTTGAGCTTTCATACTTGCAATTGGCAATCTGTTTTGAGAAATTGAGCAACACTAGTACTTGCTACTCATTTCCTTTGCTCCAAATTCGTGTCCTATAGGCTAGCATCTCCTATCCACTAAACCTACACTTCCATACTCATTGGTTAGGAGATCAATATGCTTGATATAGGAAATCAAGCCTTGTGCTTCAAGTGGTAATTGTAATTTCTATTTCCTTTCTTGTTCTTTCTTATTGCTTGTACTCTCCTTGCTACTCCTAGGGTTGGAGGCTGTGGATTGGAGAGAGTTTGATCTTCTTGGTGAAGAAGGATATCTTTGGACTACTTCTAGAAGGTTGTCTCAACGGGAAGCTACTTCAAGAGGAAGGCTACTTCAAGGGGGAGCTTGAAGTTACTTCAAGGAAGGCTGCTTCAAGGTTGGTGAGACTACTTCAAGGTGAAGGTTGTCCAAAGGGTGTTGAAAGTGTTGTAATTTTATATAATATCCTTGCGAGGTAATAAAATTAAATACTTTCAAAATCTTGGTTGGGTAAGCAACCGGGTAGTGGATTGACTGCCTTAGTATTTGCTAAGGTTGGAATCACTCTAAACACCTTGTCTCCTTCTTATTATCTCAATTGTGGTTGTTTGAGTTAAATTAAATTAAAATATCCATAAAACCCTATTCACCCCCCCTCTAGTGGTTTTTTAATTGGTATCAGAGCAAGCTTCAAGGAGCTCTAATCGAGTCTTGAAGAATGAAGGGTGGTGGTGTCTACAACCGCAAGCAAAGAATAAACATGGACTAATCTTCAACAAGTTGCAATTGGTGCTTAGGAACAAGGCACACTACACCTAGCTGTCCATGGAGGTCAAAGAAGGAAGATGTGCATAAAGAATGCCTTATTGCTACAATAAGTGAAGAAGAAGAAGAAGAAGAGGTAAGCCTTTTTTATTTACCTAAAGAAGAGCTAATTGCTAGTCTTGAAGAGACACATAATAAGTATATTGAGTGCAAGAAGAAATTAAAGAAATCTAATAAAGAAAATGATGAGTTACATGCTAAACTTCTTGCTCTCACATCTAAAAATGAAGATCTCAAAAAGGTTATTGAAGATCATGATATTAAGCTCAAATTTGTAGAAGCAAATTGCAATCTTCTTTCCCTAGAAAAGTTAAACTTGCAAACTCAAGTAAATGATCTTCAAAAACAACATGTTTTGTGTACACATCTAGATTATGATATTATTGTGAAAGAAAGAGATTCCTTGTTATCTAATCTAGATCAAGCAAAGTTAGACATCAATAAGAGAATGGATGAGATTGTTAAGCTGCAACAAAAAGTTAGTAGTTTGAGTAACAATGATACCCTTGATAAAAATTTAAATGATTCTTATCGTCAAATTGGAAGGAGAGGACTAGGTTATAATCCTAAAGGAAAATCTTACCAAAAACCTAGTTGGAGAAAGACACAAATGCTAGAAAATCAATCTATGTATGTACCTAGAGGAAAATATACATATGTACCCAAGAATAATCTAGAACAAAATCATAGAAAAAGATATGAGGTTGATTCTATATGTTGCCATTATTGTTTGTGTCTCAGACATTATTCTTTCTCATGTCCTGACAAGAAAAAGGATGTTGAGTTAGTATGGGTTCCAAAACCCCCAAACTAAATGAACAAAATTAAGTTGAGATATGACCAAAGACTCTAGTTGTATTTCTCTATGTCTATCTCAACTTAACATAATGAGATAACAAATTGATTCAAGTAATTAAAGTTTCAAACTTGAAAATATACATCTGCAGAGACACATCTTTGAAAATTTGCCTTAATTAGGGTCCTCAAAACATAAAGATTTGAATAAAATTAGTTGAGATTTGATCTAAATGTTACTTTGATATTCATATGTTCTATCTCAACCAAACTGAGTTTTCAAATTGCATAATTGAATTGAAAATGAACTATGATTTACTTGTAAACAGTTACTGAAAAAACAGTACAGACGCATTCTCGGTCGAGAAACTGTTCGACCGAGAGCACTGTCGGTCGAGACTTAGTCGACCGAGCAAGTTACTATCTTGAAGTTTGCAACAAATCTGATAAAACATGTACAAACAGTAGCATTCTCGATCGAGAAAAACGTCGACCGAGATAAATTCGGTCGACAAACAGTTCGACCGAACCAAGTTCTGCTGAACATGTATTAATTAATCCAGTTTGCTATCAATTTATTATTAATGATTGATTTAATATGCAAATCAAGAATGAATCTTGAAGACTGATATTTGAACATATTTTTTTTATTGAAAAAGTTTGTTAAGCATATTCATTTACATGGTTTGTCTTAAAATCCATAAACAATAAATATGATTATTTTGGTTTATCTTCTACATGGATTGGCTTAAAACTGAAAATTATGAACCATGGAATTACTGTTTTATCATAATCCACATGGTTTTTCTTAAGTAATTCTTGGTCTATCTATATAGGAACCATGTGTATTGAAATTTAGTTTAAATGATCATAATCATCGTATGTATAT
Source organism: Alisma plantago-aquatica (assembly GCA_963693085.1). Taxonomy (NCBI): domain Eukaryota; kingdom Viridiplantae; phylum Streptophyta; class Magnoliopsida; order Alismatales; family Alismataceae; genus Alisma; species Alisma plantago-aquatica. The sequence continues at coordinate 443,408,387 of OY856412.1, read as the reverse complement.
GTTTCTATCTTGATCATTGCATTATGGATATATTTCTACTGTTCTATCATAATTATTGTGCCATGATCATTGTGTTTCATTGGTTTGTCTAAAATAATCTTTGATCCATATATACAAACCATGAATGGATATTGTCTTTGATCATTGTGATTCAGCTCATATGAAGATGCCATTTTGCATAAACAGTAAAACTTCATGACACAAATGCATTTTACATTGGAAATCTGCAGAAATTGCCTCTTGGTTGAAATCAAGCTTGACCAAGGGGCGCTATGGTCGTAGCCAAGGTCGACCTAAAATAAACTTGAAAAAATGCTTATTTGTACATCATTTTACTGTACTAAATCTTAGTATATTGATTCAAAATGTGTTTTGAAAACATGATTTTAGTACAAAAACTCAAATAAAAGGTCAAAATCAAATCTTACAAACTAGTTATGACCTTAAAATTGTTCAAATATCCTAGAAAATGATTAGATTATTACTCCCCTAGAAGTTATATATATGTGCTCTACAAATATAGTCTCTCACTTGCATTAAAAACTAGCTCAAAATTTTATCCACAGCAACATCATCGGTCAGCAAAAATCTCAACCGAGACATACTCGGTCAATGAATTCGTCGACCGAAGACATCTCAGTTGGCTATACTTCTCGACCGATACTCACCAAGTAGATGTTGTACAGTCAAACCCAGACACATTTCCGATCGACAATATGTTCGACCGAGTCAACATCGGTAGATAAAATTGTCGACCGAGGCCAACCTTATGATCCCCATTCACGTGAATTAAAAGGCAATATTCTGGTTAAAATAAAAATTAAAAAAAAATAACAGCTAGTTTTCGATCGACCATTGGACGACCGAGAGGAGCGTCTGCAGAAACGACCGTTGCGGTCGTCGGTCGACAAATTGTCGACTGAAATGGGTTCTGTTTTGCTATAAATAGAGCCCAAAACGACCCCATTCTTCACAAGCTCACATTCTCACTTCTCTAGCTCCTTTCTAGTGCATTCTTGTGCAAATTTTTAGCTTCTCTACAACCAAATCTTGCCTTGCTACTTCTCCACTTTAAAGCAACAAGATGGCTTCCTCATCATCACGTGGAAAGAAGTAAGTCGCATCTAGGAAAGGAAGGACGGTTTCTCCAGTGCTGCCGTTCATCAACGACATTCCATTCAACGATGCAACTGCCGGCGATCGCTATCTCAGGCTATCCTTAAGAACCCCTCTTCTACGACGGCCAGTCAATGTCATGGACTTCCACAACATTGTTGATCTGGAGGAAATCTTTGAGGTGCAACATTTGACTGAATTTCTGAATCCCTCCTTCCATTCCTACTCCTCAAAAGTAGTTAATGAATTCTATGCCAATCTAACCCCACATCCTGACCACGATTCCTTCTCTTCTATGGTTAATGGGTATGGATTTCATTTTTCTGAGGAGGGCATTCTTAGCATGCTTAACATAGATATAGAAGAATATAAAGATTTTATTGATCTCACCACCGGAAATCCACTAAATAAACTTTCTCAAGATGACAGTACCACTAGCTTAAGTGACATTAAACGAGCCATTTTTCTATCCAATACCACTTGCCATGAAGATAGGGGTACATATTATGCCATCAACCTAAAACCTGAAGCTAGGATAGTAAACCTTATTGTTGCCACTAATATCCATCCTAGGGCAAATAAATCTGAAGTACCCACTTTTCGCATGTACCTTATCTATGCCATTCTAAAAGGTATCCCCATCAATTTCATTCGTATCATCCTTAAGAATATGCTTGAATTCTCTGGCAATCCACCTTATGCCGATTTTGTTTGCCAAATTACTCAAAATTTTCTTAAGAAGAATATTGAGGACCTAGGTTATACATGGGATAGGAAACCCCAAAAGATAAGTAAAAATATAGTAGAGAAGATGGGAATCGATTTTGGCCACAAAAGGGCTAGGACTGAAGGGGATCCATCCACCCATGACATACATCCACCACCCCCTCCTACTAGCCTACCCCATGATCCTATCACAAACACTTTGACATACATAGCTGGATCTCAATATCACCTAAGTAGGCAATTGGATTACAATCATCATGCCATGACTTATTTAAATCAAAGGATGCAAGCCCTTTCTCCTGAACAACCTGATGAATATCCTTATTCACTTAATCCTGGCATGCTAAACCCATACAATCCTTCCTACAATTACTATCAAATTCCACCTTCACCATCTCCTGATCTCACTCATACTCAGTTTTCTCCAATCCAACTCCAAGATATTGCTGCCCACTTTTGCTTCAATCGTGTTCCCACCTTCTTAGAGGCTTATGCTTTAACCAAGACAGGTGCCTTGGAGTGGCAGACACTGGTCAAATACTATGGAGCTGAGCCCTTTCTTGGAAAAGACCCTAAAATTGATGTAATCCTTCGGTCTTTTCAGTGAGATCATGAGATGAATGGCTATCTTTGTAATGATTGTAATGGATATCTTTTTATAAACAAGTATGTCATGATTTATGGGTCATTTTATGAATTGTATGAGCACTAAGTTGTCATGAATAAAAGTGTTCTCTATGGCTTCAATTGGACATCTCATTATTATATAAGAATATTATAGTGAAGCTTAAAAATCAGGGGGTAATATATGCAATAAACCTAAAAGGATCTCACTCTTTGCAAATGATTGAAAAATAAATTATGGCTAAATTTGACAATGTGTAGTGTGCATTCATCACTTGTTTTCTTTTAAAATTGAATATCTCTTTAAGGGGGAGCATAGCAAAAAATTAAGTGGGAGTAATAAAGAGTCATACTAAATAATTATATTGGATGTCTTTTTGAAATGACAAAGGGGGAGAAATAATATAAAATAAAATGAGTTTCATAATATCACCCACTTGCAAAACAAGAACGGCTACAAAAGGTAAACTTTAGGTATGAAACTCATATGATTTACATTTCCTTATTTTATTTTTAGGAAATGTTTGTCATCTTCAAAAAGGGGGAGATTGTTGGCTAAATTGGACATTATTATAATCCCTTTTGTTTTGATGATGACAAACATTTCATTCTTGTGGATCTAACGTATTACTTGATTGTTGCAGGGCTTAGGTGGATGACAAACACTTGGAAGATCTATATGCTAAAATTGCTTTGAGTCATGAATGTAATCAAATGTAAAATCTTGTACAGATATATAATGTGCAAGTACTTAGACATCATGTAAATCAAGTGTTAGATCTTCCATATCCAATAACAACACTTAGATAGGTCATCCCCTACAATAGTGTCACATCTGCACACTCATACACACACTTAGTACTTGGCTTAAAACATTAAAACATGGTTAATCTCGGTCGACAAAATTCTCGACCGAGACACTCTCGGTCGACAAACTATTCGACCGAGAATGACCCAGGTAGCCGTTAGACACAGCAGACAAGGTAGCTGGGAGTTGGATTAGAACGTTATATACATTTGCTCTAGACAGTCCCTCAGTCGACAAGTCCTCGACCGAGAAGGACTCTCGGTCGACAATTCTTCGACCGAGATGAGTTTTGTCTGCACTTTTCAGAGTTAATTAACTAGTTGTTGCTAAAGCAACTAATGGTTACCTAACGGCTAGTTAAGCACTAAGAACCCCCTAGAAAGTGTCTAGAACATCCTTAAGCATCCATAGGCCATTCCTATAAATAGGACAAGCCATAGGACACCCAAAGTACACTTGTGCAATACTTGAGCTTTCATACTTGCAATTGGAAATTTGTTTTGAGAAATTGAGCAACACTAGTACTTGCTACTCATTTCCTTTGCTCCAAATTCGTGTCCTATAGGCTAGCATCTCCTATCCACTAAACCTACACTTCCATACTCGTTGGTTAGGAGATCAATACGCTTGATATAGGAAATCAAGCCTTGTGCTTCAAGTGGTAATTGTAATTTCTATTTCCTTTCTTGTTCTTTCTTATTGCTTGTACTCTCCTTGCTGCTCCTAGGGTTGGAGGCTGCGGATTGGAGAGAGTTTGATCTTCTTGGTGAAGAAGGAGATCTTTGGACTACTTCTAGAAGGTTGTCTCAACAGGAAGCTACTTCAAGAGGAAGGCTACTTCAAGGGGGAGCTTGAAGTTATTTCAAGGAAGGCTGCTTCAAGGTTGGTGAGACTACTTCAAGGTGAAGGTTGTCCAAAGGGTGTTGAAAGTGTTGTAATTTTATGTAATATCCTTGCGAGGTAATAAAATTAAATACTTTCAAAATCCTGGTTGGGTAAGCAACTGGGTAGTGGATTGACTGCCTTAGTATTTGCTAAGGTTGGAACCACTCTAAACACCTTATCTCCTTCTTATTATCTCAATTGTGGTTGTTTGAGTTAAATTAAATTAAAATATCCATAAAACCCTATTCACCCCCCCCTCTAGTCGTTTTTCAGCCTTATCCAATCATTGAACGGATTGGAAAGGTAGCTTATAAGCTTGAGTTACCACCAGAGTTGCAGAAGTTACACCCAGTGTTCCACATTTCCATGTTAAGGAAATGTCACCCTGATACAGAATCAGTTCTGCAACCTATGGAAGTAGAGTTGAATGATGATATATCTTATATCGAAGGACATGTGTTGATCCTTGATAAAAGAATTAAAAAGCTGAAAAAGAAAGACATAATCTTGTAAAGGACCTCTGGAATCACTGTGGCGTTGAAGAAGCTACGTGGGAACTAGAGGAAGAGATGAGGAGGAAATACCCTACTCTTTTCTCTTAATATGTTTTTGTAATGATTTCGAGGACGAAATCCTTGTAAGGGGTGGATAATTTGTAACATCCATGACCTGGGTTATGTACTAACCCTAGGTGTTTTGCCTAATAAAGTTGATTATATGCTTGCTTATATTCCTTGAAAAATAATTAAAGCTTTTGAGGAACTTATATTTCAATTTCAGTCCTTTTTGAATAATGTTGGAACATTGTTGTGTTAATAATGGACTGAAGTGCAAATTATGTTGAGGGGTTAACTTGCAAATTGCACATGTTAAGATGTTCCTCTAATGTTGAGACATTATAAGAATGTATATGATGAAGTGGTATAGTTTTCACAAGTTTGAGCACCAAGATATAGCTTGTAGAGCAATCCTTGTGCTTTAAAACCTAGTTTTGGTGTAAAGTGCAATTTACCCAAAACCTAGGGTCCAACATGTAAAATATACCCTCTAGAGGATCTATCATGTTTCTTGGCATCAAGAAGAGAAAAGAAAATGAGAAGGGCACCTCATTTGAGAGATTATGGTAAGAGTGGAAACTACTCACACTAATAATATATTAAGCAATATCCAATAAGGGTGGATATTAATATACCTCTCTTAAAAGGTGATTAGTTCTTTTCCTTTAAACCTTGGATAATGGAGGAGTTTTGCATGATTTTAGAAGGTGGAAACGTGGCCAAGGATGGAGGAAGCCTTGGTGGATATTTTGGGAGATAAAAAGGAAATAACTATCTTTTTCTATTTTTCTTTGAAAAACCGATAAATACATATAGACATCTTTTCCAAACAACCAAAGGATCGTTTCCCTTAGTTCCTCTTCTCATCACTTTGCTTTGGCCGACCAAGGGAGATCTCTGGACCAGAGGAAGGATGACCACACTGACTTGGTAAGTTTGGGTCATCATCTACCTCGAATCCATGGTGGAAATCCTAAATTAATTGTTGGTAATTGGTTTTCTTCACATGATTTTCCTTTCTAGCCATCTTCTCCATCCAAAACTTGAAGAACGGACCTTGGACAACTACAGGAGCTTCATCCACCATTAAAGCTACAAAGATTGGAGCTTTGGATCAGTCCTATAGGTGGGTTTTATAACTCTAACCCTTAAGCTTTGTTAATGCATCCTTCTCTCCTAAAATCATTGCTTATACTTCTTCTTTAGATACCTTTGTGTGTTCTTGCTATCATTTCTATGAAGAATAGCCCCTGTTCATGGTTGAACAGAGGTAGAAGATGATGATGTTAATTTCTATGTTTATCCAAGAATCTACTTTAGCAAATGGGCTCCCAACTTTGCTCAAACGGTTTCCCAAACCGTTTGGGAGCAAACGGTTTTAAACAGTTTGAATGATAACGGTTTCACAAGAATGCATGGAAGCAAATGGTCCAAGACCATTTGGAGGCATTGACCAGGAATTTACCATTTGGAGGAATCTTGAGAATAATGTATACTAATTACCTACCAAAAATCATCAATTAATTCCAAGTGGTTCACCAATTGAAGGTCCAACAACCATCTAAACCCTAATCGGGTCAATTGTCAATAATTGAATTATGTTGAAGTTTGGGTTGAGTGACCCAAACGGTTTCAAAACCATTTGGGGATCACCCAAACGGTCTCAAGACCGTTTTGTGATCACCCAAGACCATTTGGAGGTCTAGGGTTAAGCATGGTTGACTAATTAAGGATCCAATGACATCAAGTTGATGAGTAATCGATTGTTGATTTGGTGACTAAACCTAGGATCCAAACCCTAATTGAATGACTTGGTTTTTGATAAAATAATGGGCAAACGGTCTCAAGACCATTTGGAGGATGTCCAAATGATCCCAAGACCGTTTGGGGGTCACCCAAGACCGTTTGGAGGTCTAGGGTTGACTATGGTCAAGTGGTTGAAGACCTAAAGGTAACAAGTTGAAGTGTAATTGATTGTTGACCTAGTAATCAATCCAATGAATCAAACCTTAATTGGTAGAGTTAGTTTTTTATGTTGACTTGAGAAAATGGTCTCAAGACCGTTTGGAGGTCATCCAAATGATCCCAAGACCGTTTGGGGTCAGGTCATGACCAAATTGAATGAGGGTTCAATGATTTCAAATCAATTAGACTCACTATGAAATATGTTGAAGGGTCATCGATTTCAAACCCTAATCCAACTGATCCTAGCCCTAATTGATGATCAATTGAGGGTCAATTGAGGGTCAAATCAGTTGAAGGTTGATCTAATTAACTCAATTGATGATTGGATAACATGTGCATGATCGATTGAGGGGTTCAACATTGGAAACCCTAATTCAATTGAAGTGGTTGAGACACTTTTTGGTCCTTACGGTTTTGAGGTGGCTTGGACCAAACGGTCTCAAGACCATTTGGGACCAAACGATCCCAAACCGTTTGGCCTCATGCGGTTTCAAGGTCAGTTGTGTCCATGCAATTTCAAAGTCAAACATGACCAAATGGTCTTCACCACCAAACGGTTTCAAAGTCAAACTTGACCAAACGGTCTTCACCACCAAACGGTTTCAAATTCAAACTTGATCAAACGGTCTTCACCACCAAATGGTTTCAAGGGTAATTCAAGACCGCATGGAGGTCCAAACGGTCTTAGACCGTTTGGAGGTTTAGTGTGCAAGACCGTTTGAGGTCTACAAAGTTCAAGATTGTTTGATGTCTTAGAGGTAAAGATGGCTTGGTGGTTGATTAACCTAAACCTCATGGATACCTAAAGTGGTTAAAGGACCAAGTAAGTAGTTGATTAAGACATGATGTGATCAATGGTGATTATAATAAAGGTACCCTTGATGGGATAAAGTGATTAGTACTCTTTGAATGAGTAAGCCTTAATGATCACAATAGTAATGACATAACCCATGATGTCAATGTTGAATTGACTTAGTTTAATCAAGGGTGATGCAAACATTAACTTATAGAAAGATGAGAGAGAAGACTTCTTATATGAATGTTAATCAAGTAATGGATTCCCAATATAAATGAATACCTAACTAGGGTATGATCCATGTTAGTGAGATCATGAAACCCTAATTATGATGGTTAATGAATCATAACCCTAATTGAGGGCATTAATAGGTGAAATCCTAATGCATGATGATGGTATGAACTTAATTCATTATAATGATATGATAAACCTTAATTCAAGGTTCCTTGATGCTCACTCCTACTTGGGGTGAATAGTAAACCCTAGTCTAGGGTGATGTGATGTGAATAGTAAACCCTAATTATGGGTTGTTGGTTATAAACCCTAATCTAGGGTGATGTGATGTGAATAGTAAACCCTAATTCCAAATAAGGTGAATGAATATGTGAAACCCTAATTCTGAGTTATACTTTATACTAAGAAGCTCTAAGGTTGGATAATGAAATTATGAGTCATTATCCTATTTGAGGTAAAGGGGATGATTAACCCTAATTTAATTGAAAAGGGAAACCCTAACCCTAGCAAGGGCATAGTGGTATAACCCTTGAACAATGATGTCATAATTGTTTTACATTGTGCTGATATAGAAATAATGTGCATGTTATCATTTATATTAATCATGTAGGTTTTTATGAAATAGTGAGCATAGCCAGGTAAGAGCTATGATGCAATATTCATTAAAAGGAATTTATAAGCTTTGAAAGCAATGATATGCTATGTTGCCTAGTGAGAGGTAACAAATGAGACTGATAGGCTGTATGAGCCATGAGAAATATATGTATTGCTACAATCATGTTCACATTGTTAAATGACTTAATGGCATTGAATTACCTGTTAAAGTGGGATCAAGTGATTTGATGATCTAAGGGTTTAAATCCCATGTTCTTGGATCATGATGATAAATTGATAGGGGATTGAGATCCCAATGTTGATAAAGCAGTGAAATGAACTTGATTTAAATAGCACTCTTTCTTTATAGCAAGTGTTTAATGGTTTATGTTTGAAAACATGCCTGATGATAAAAGAATTCCATAATGTACTTAAATAATCAAGTATAATGATATCATGTAGAGCCCTGACCATAGATCCATCATCATCAGAAGCTAGATGATGGTGAAATAGGTTTTCCCAAGGGAACTCCTGGAGAGCATACTTTTGAGTATGTGGGGGTTATGGACGTGAATATCCTTATGTCCTAATGGGGGAATTGATGTGAGATGAACACTTAATCTCTCAATCCTTCATTATATGTTTATGACGGGATGATGTATCACTAATCTCCCGAAGATGTTGTTAATGCCAAATCGATGTGAGATAAACAAGAAATCCCTCGATTGCGAAGAGTGTACAGCATGCCACTATAACTCTAATAGTGAAGTTGCCAGAATACCCTGGAAAGCTATTATAGAAGAGACACAAGCTGTCATGTATGTTTCTCCTCACACTGACTGAGGAAGATGAGGTCATAGAAATCCGGCTCTTCTGATGACCTATGTATGGTACCGATTTTGGCTTCACAGTGGTCGGTTGGAGTATGAGTAGTATACCTCATCTCCTCAGGGCATAAGTATGTTTGTAAAATGTAATCAGCCATGTAGCATAATTCCTTAGGTTGAACTATGAGAAACAATGATTGATGATACATTATTTACAATGTCCTAGTTGGATAATTAGTATACATGTTCTTCATATTCCATATTAAATAAATGACTTGCTATTTAATCAAGTTATAATTGAAATGATTGCATAGAGATACTACTCTACTTAGTTTATTCAATGAATTGCTTGTTGTTGAATGATTATAGTCCTACTGCTCATTGTTATTTTAATATTTTCAATAACAATGCTTCTGGCGAAGAGTTATAACTCTCGCTGGGACAATTATTCAATTGTCTCACCCCCGTGGGATTCAACTTTTTAGGTAGACGTCGAGGGAGGAGGAACCCATCAGTGGGTGAGCATCAGCAGCGGCAGCAACATCAGGGACAGTAGTGATCCTTAGGTGGAAACAATGTCTGTCGAGTCTTGTAGATATAAAGTCCTATGTGTCGTCTATGTACTCTCAGGTCCTAGGAGTCAGTAGATGGTTTGTTATAAATCTGAGATTTTGGCGTAATGCCTCGAGATTTTTGTACACTGCTTTACATAGTTTCACAGGGCAGTTGATGCTTGTGACTCTCGAGATGTGATGATACAGAGATGTGTTGATGTATCAGTTGTAAATAACTTATCATGTTTCCTTATGAAAGAGTTTTACAGTTTGTGTATCTCTTTATAAAAAGTTTTAAATTTTTAGTGATTTTCAGTAATTCCGCTGCTAATTAATCGCTTCCGCATTCGTTTATCTCATTTTCTGAGACAAACCTCACACTTTTAGCTTAATAAGTCTCTCCCTCGGTCTCTTCTACCGCCATTTGAAACTGGAGTGTGGTGGTAGATTGACAGTTGCGGTTCGTGCCAGGTGGAATTGGGTATGCGGCACTCTTTTTCTCCAATTGCCACCATACTCCTGTACCTCCTTGGCTGCCTTGTTGTGCTCAGATCGGTAGTCTCCTTCTACTTCTGGCTTGCGCTATCTTCCACGTACTCCTATGCCACCCTGTCCCCTCACCTCCCTCGCGACTGGCGCCCTGACGGTGAGGGCTCCTGGTCAATCGACATTTTCTACGACGACTCGCCTTCCAACTTGAAGCCCACCGAATTGGTAAGCTCATTAATTTTAGCCCTTCTTCGCTTGTGTTTACTGTGTTGTTTTTATTCTCTTGGATCTCTGTAACAGAGGATTGTGGGTTTGCGAGTCGGTTGTAGGCTGGAGTCTGGAGAAATGCCAGTTCTTCATGGCCGGTAGCCAACCCAGTGGTGAACTATGCTACTGCTTTTAATGCAGGGTTCCCCAGCAAATTCATAGCTGATCCTTTCTTCTATATACCTGTAAACAACAATTCATCCTTGGTTGAAAGACTGTATCTTTTTATTTTTCTAGACGCGTGTTTTTACTTCAAACACAAGCCCAAATAGTCTGCATGCGATCTCAAATGATCGATTGACTTAGAGTCATTGTCTTGTCCTATTGGCTTAAGAGGTCTATGAATTTATAAGATACTTATCCATATAGCTTTATCCTCTAATTTATCACTTAAGAATTGACCCATTGTAAGTTATCTGGAGATATGGGTTTTGTACATTTATTAAGGGTCCCCCAAACCTCCATTTCTCACTCCCTAACCCCCGACCCGAGACCCCCCCCCCATTCCTCACTCCCCGACCCGCCAGACCTCACTCCCTGACTGTAATGCCTAGGCCCACGGCCCATGGCTCTAGTAGAGTTTCAGGAATGACAACTGGCCCCACAAACCACCACTAGCCTTAACTGAGCGCTTTGTCCTCACTCACGCGCATGCCAAGATCAACTTTCTGACAGGTCACCCATCCCAGTACTACTCCAAGATGAGCACGCTTAACTATGGAGTTCTTTCTTGATGGGCTCTCAGAAAAGGAGGTGCACCTTGGTGATATGGGTAGTCCAATCATTCCTTTTAAGATCATGTTATCCCAGGCCTTAAATCCTAGGATGTTACAATCTCCCCCACTTAGGCTCTTGACGTCCTCGTCAAGGCTCAACTATATGGCCTCATAATCTGATCCCATTTCAGTGCAGACCCACAATGGCTCATGGACACCCAGCTTCCAATCACAGAATACCAGCGCAAGGGTGGCTACATCAACCATGGACATCCATTTCCTATATGCCTGGACCGAATAGCTCAAGACTGGCATGTCACATGCCCATGTGGACCCCACCTACTGGAGGGGTTATGGCTCTGATGCCATTTTAACACTCGGGCTCACTACCCAAGGCTCTAGTAGAGTTTCAGGAATGATGACTGTCCCCACAGACCACCACTAGCCTTAACTGCACGCTTTTTCCTCACTCACGCACATGCTAGGATCAACTTCCCGACAGGTCACCCATCCCAGTACTACTCCAAGCTGAGCATGCTTAACTATGGAGTTCTTTAGAGATGGGATCCCGGAAAAGGAGGTGCAACTTGGTGATATGGGTAGTCCAATCATTCCTTTTAAGATCATGTTATCCGAGGCTGATGTTACATTATTGGAGTTGAATGACCACATATCCTGATTGGGATTTGTGTTGAGAAAGTGAATCAAATGAGTCAATTAATCAATGTATACTTATGATTGATGAATGAAATGTGTGAAAATGGAAACCAAGGTTTTCATTTTTGTGAATAACCCTAATGAACCCTTGGGTCATGATTGGATTGTTGAATGATATGATTCTTACGATATGTTGAACTAAGGAATGACTTCTTGAAAACCCTAAAAGTTTATTACTAAGACAATTATGAGTGATAAAGCTAGAACTTGTATATGATGTTTGAAATGTGATCAAATGCTGAAGTTGAAAGCATTAATACTTCGATTGAATATGATGAGTCTTACATATCATCTAAGTCTGATGCATTTGTTTAAGTAAAATAAAGAATTATCATTGTTGATTATGGGAATGACATTAGTAGCAACGTCAAGGTACACTTATCTGAATATAAGAGACAATAAACAAGATGTACTTAAAGGTGATTGCAAGATAAAGATGAAATTAATGAAGATAGTATGATGAAGTATTTTATCTTTTATTTAATTACATATGGTTTAACCCAAATTAAATAAAATATACTAAGAATTGTACTTTGATAAATTTTATGTAGAAGAGAAGCATTGTATGTAAAGTGAATCAAGAAAGATTGGTCCAGATGATGTAATGAACATGAAATGAAAGAATTTGAGACTACTGAGTATAAAATGATGGAAAAAGATAGGAATTAGTAGATGATTCTAAGAATGTAACTCTTACCCTAAAATGATGAGTTTGATGATGCTAGTGAATGAAAATCTCAAATGCGTGGTTAACAGATGTACATAACCGTAGTTGAATTCAACTAAATGATGAAACTCAAGTATTTGAATTGACTTACAAGAATGCGTTCTTGTATTGTGATTGTTTGATAGAATATTTGTATAATGAGAATGAACTATTTTGATGGAATTCAAATGATAATCAACATGTGTTGACTAGTAACCCCATATGAAGAATGTGAAATAAAAGAAGAAGAGAACTAAGTTTGTTATGCATGTATATGCATGAAATTTATTTACATCTATTGAGATTAGATGGAACAAGCATATGTTGTATGATATACATGATGTCTATATGCTTTTACTATTGCTAGTTCTAATGCCTCTACTAATATTTGTTAAGAACAGTGGTATACAATGAATTGATGAGGAATATGTTTAAATGGAATTTAATATGCACTCCTTACATTGAGAAACCCTGATAAGGGTAAATGTTGCATAATGAGATTATGTCTAGGGCTGAAAGCCCACTGATGATGATAAAACATTGATGGGGTAAATTATGGACAATAAGATTATGTCTTGGGCTGAAATCCCACTATTGATGATTGCTATGAGTTGATGTAGAAGATAGAAATAATCATATTTCTTGCAATCTATAGACTTATTGTGCTTCTTGCTTTGATCATTGCCCTTATTGATAAACTTAATATGTTTCATGTTATTATAGTTATGCGAGAATACACAGATATGATATATGATGTTTTGAATTCTTATAAGATGAGTAAAAGAGATTAATAACAAGTGAAATGATGGAACATCTAGTTAGGTGCCCTGAACACCATGAGTTTCCCCTGAGGACCACACTGGGGAAACAAAACGGATCTCCTTGTAGTAATCGATGAATTATGAGAAGGATTTCCGGAGTGTGGATCGAGACCTTAAAGGTTAGACCACCAGGATTTAGGAGTGAGTCATCTGGAGTGGCTCTAGCCCTAAATCCTTACTGTGAAAGTCTATGTCCATATGGAATAGACTCTGTTGAAATGAAATATGTGAAATGTGAAATGAAAAATATGTGAAATACTATGATATGGGATATATTGTTTTGCTGGTTCCTATCTCGTATACCCGAGATGAGGATGTGAGCCTCTTTAGGCAACCCTGAGGTGGCCAGGGTCTGTTGTTGATATCTTAGGGTGGTCGGCTAAACCCTAAGATAGTGACGGTGAGTCATTGATACGAGAATCAGGAGTGGCGACTTCTACTTGGTGAGGTACAAGCCAAGTAGTTTTAGGGAAAATGAATAAAAGATGATAAGCTGTGTAGAACATGATTTGAATGGTTGTTACATTTTTGTACTGCTACTTGATGATTTGTTATTGTTGATTATGCTTCTATTTGAGGGAAGTAATCATGTTGATATGGATATTTTCAATTTCATGTTATGATATGTCATGCTGACAAATTATAAATGATGGGAATTATATCCATTCTGGATATGAGTTGGATTGCCTTCTATTTGATAGTATTGTTTGGTAGATATGTATTATGTGTACTTCAGCTTCAGGACTGTAGGATGTGTTCCTGGTCCAGCTGGTGGAGTGTCACAAGCGTAATGTTATTGTTATGTATTGATTCAAAAATGCTTAGAACATATCTTATTTCACATGCAGTAGGGCTCTTAATCTGAACTGAGAAGTATCTGCTGATTTGTTCATAGACATGCTTTAAAAGATGTTTCACAGTTTTAATTGGTTCAAGTGATTGCCTTATCTATTGGATTAGATTACCATTGCAAGATATATTTGAATCATGATAGAACTATTTGCTATACTTTTCAATATCTGCATGTTTCTTTTAAGTTTTATACTTAATCTGATGTCGATGCATGTACCTAGCTTGAGTGGGAGGTATCCACTCACTGGGGCTCTATATGAGTCTCATGAGGTTGTTTCAAATGTTTTTAGGTATAATACTATCCAGCAGAGAGGTCATGACAAAGAAGATATAAATAGCATAATCTAGATAGAATAGAATGTCCATGTACTCTGTCTTTCCCGAGATGGGTTGTAGACTATGTTTGTTCATCAATGTACATGTATCTGATGTAAATTGAACAACATATGAGAACAAGATTGATTTTGGTTTTGATGGAGTTCAATAATATTTGTGATATCTAAATGTGATGTCCTTGTTGTGACATTGATTTATAAATTTTTGAAGAAAGAAAAAGGAAAATTTTATCTATATTTTTCATATATTGTTTAATCTCCTGTGTAGAGAATTCATTGTTCATTCCTTAATCTAGGGCCTAGGTTTTGGGATTACCTCTAATGGTTCATATTTGTACTGATCAAAAGAGTGGGTCCCGACAGATGTGGTATCAGAGCCTAGGTTAGATGAGTCTATAGGGACAATAGGATCTAGGAATAAATGATAATGTGGATGTTGAATATAACCTGAATGATGTGCATATTGATTGAACTCAGTATCCAGATACACTGGTCAAGTATTTGGGTATTGAGCTAAGCTAGTATGGAACTACTGACTATACTTCTTCTGGATGCCATGACCAAGTATCCATATGAACATAGTTTGTAGTATAATAAGATACATGATGAAAAAGAGAAGAATGGCGACAAAATGGTGAAAGAGAAAAGGATTTTATAATTCAATATGGAACCTATGAAAAACATGAAATTTCATATAAGAAAGATGAAAGCTTAATGGATAATGAACATAATCTCTAATGAGTTTGAGTCTGAATATGAAATCTGAAATTGTGATAAAAAGCTCTGAACTAAGATGCACACTAGATGATCTTCTTTATAAAGGAAATTGATGAATGCAGATGATAATATGTGAATGAGTCATAATCTTATCCATGAGATACACAATCAAAATTTTAAAAAGGATAAGAAAGGTGATGTGAATCGGATCTTGATAAATGATGTATTACTAATATCTTTGAAGTAAGTGTTTGAAATACTCAAGGAGAGATATGATGATGAAAAGGGATGAAATATCCATTAAATGCAAAAAAAATGTCATATGAAAGTAAGATAAAATGAAAGTCTTTATAATTTGATGCCCAAAGAGGTGATCGGTTAGATGATATGATATTCTTCCATATCTTTTCATAGATTTCGAGACGAAATCCTAAAAGGAGGGGAGAATTTGTAATGACCGATTTTCAAATTAGTCATCTAATTAGGGTTTACTTGGATGATTGTATGCCTAACTAAGCTGATCATTATTTAAAGCTTGATTAGTGATGGTACTTAATTTTTGATGTTTTAAATATAATGATAAGGTTTAATCATACTTTGATTTACATAATTAGGGTTAAGATTTGGAAACCCTAATCGGCCCAAATTAGGGTTTTGATGACATATGAATACAAAATTTGATAAGTATAATGTCTCACTAAATGATTTTTAGTATTTTATTTGTAACTCTTATTTATATCAAATTTGGGTATGATTTGTATATATAAAAAGTGAACAATATTAAAAAATATCAGAATTTTTGAAGAATGTTTTGACCTATTTATCGATTGAGTTTCAAACTCAACGGATCATATTTTTAGATTGATATAGAGTGTGGTAATTGAATTTTATATTTTTATTGGTATATCCAATTTATCTCAAATTTTAACTGTACTTGATAAACTCAATTATAGATACCATGCTATAGAGAGGGTGTCGGTCGAGTTCTGTGAAGGACAAAATCGACCGACCATGTTGTTAATTGCAATATAGTAGTGTAGTATTTGATTTTTAATTATTTATTGGTAACACCAAATTATATAAAATTTTTATTGTATCTTATAAACTCAATTTTATACATTTTGTTAAAGTTTCATAATTTTTGGATGAGGTTTGAGTTCTTAAACGTGTAGTTTTGGTCGATTTTATAACTCAGCCGACCAACCAGTCTGAACAAAATAAAAATACATTGAGGGGCTTGTTTGCAAATGTTCTAAGCACCTCAATTCATCTATATCACTAACCTAACACACAAGGAGATCTCAAAACTCATCCTTCCTGTCAAAGAAATGAAATTCTTGAGAGAGAGGAGAGCTAGGGTTTTGAGTAGAGAAAGTGGTGGAGATGTTGACCTAGGGTTTCTCTATCCAAGATATGATGAAATCAAGTAAGTTTAGGTTCTTTGCATAGAATTTCATGGTGAATCTTCTCTCACATGTCAAGATTTTGTCCCTCCTCTGATTTTATTCAAAATCACATCAAATCTCCCCCTTTTCTCACTCTTTCTCTTCTAATCCCCATTTCTAGGGTTTTCGAGTGGAGAGGAGAAAGAATTGGATTCTTTTACAAGAGTTTGATTGGGTTTCCAAAAATTCAGAGGTTGACCTATGAAATTAAGGTGATTGGCACATGAGGTGAGTGTTTTTCGCCCTCCTAAGATTTGTAATCATGTTGAAAGCCTAATTCAATCAGGCTAAAACAATCAAAAACCTTGTTTGTATATGTATATGATTGAATTTGATTTAGGAAAGATATTGGGGAATCCAATTTTACTGATTTTTTATCATTTCTCATTGATTGAAACTTGATTAGTTCCTGTTATATTTATTGAGGATGCATGGGTGTTATTATGGGTAGATGACTATGGTATTTCATGTGAATGTTTCCTAAAAATCAGCCTAATGGCCAATATGCTTGGAATTGAATTGACATGTATAAAGTCATATTTGAATTGTACTAGATTGTATTATACAAGTGTATTGTTGAATGTTAATGGAATTGAATGACCACATATCCTTATTAGTATTTGTGTTGAGGAAGTGAATCAAATGAGTCAATTAATCAATGTATACTTATGATTGATGAATGAAATGTGTGAAAATGGAAACTAGGGTTTCCATGTTTGTGAATAACCCTAATGAACCATTGGGTCATGATTGGTGTAACATACTGATTCAGCCCTATTTTAGGGCTTCATCTTGTGTCATATTGCATTTCAATCACATCTATACTTGCTAGATTACATGTTAATTCCCCCAATATGCTTATTTCTATCAAATGCACTTATGGAGGCTTTTTTGAATGTTTCATAGGTACTTTGTCCACTACTTGATGGCATGGAAAGAAGATGGTCCAATCTAGGGTTTTCTCAGGCTTGGAGGATCCCAAAATGAGGCCAAAACCACTCCCAACCTACCCCAAGGGGTCAAAGAATGTTTTGAATCAATACCATCCATGGATGATCAAGTTCAAAGCCCAAATGCATGGGAGGGACACCAAAACGGCCGTGGTACATCACCACGGCCGTGGTGGACATGCCCCAAGCACAAAAAATCACTACAACTCCCAGAAATTGATGAATATGGCCAAAACGACCGTGGTGATCAACATGTCCGTGGCCATAGGTCCCCACCACGACCGTGGTGACCCCCCACGGCCGTGTCCATCCATGAACATATCCCTATGATCTCCACATTTTAATTCCCACGACTGTGCCCATCCACCACAGCCGTGGTCTACCCTACCCACCACAGTCGTGCTACTCACAAAACCCACCTAGTTTTCACTGCTTTACCCATTTTGCCCCTAATTGACCTAGTGCTTCCTCCCCACACCTATATATACCTAGGTGGTGGCTGGGGCCCGAGGTTAACTACCTTATACCCCCTCCTAGCTCCCCAAATCTCCACCCACTCCATTCCACTCCATATCCACCTCAAATCCACTCCATTTCACCATTTCCACCACATAACCCCCCATATCTAAGCCTTCCATCCACTTCCCTCCATCATTCCACACCATTCCATCCAAGGAGAAGAAGGAGGACATCCCTACATCATCTGGAGAGAGGATATCCCTCATCTACATCGAGCTCCATGGCCACTTCTACCTCTTTCTCCTTTCTTTTTGTATTTTCCATGTCTATGAGTAGCTAGGCCCCCTTGGGTGGGCTGTTTGGGGGGAAATTATGTTACTTTGATACCATGTTGGGGGAAAATGACATGTAAACTTTATATTCTTTCACTCAGGTTGACCAAACTACCTACATTTCTTTTCTTGAACAGACCCGACCAATCCATAGATTCCTTTGCCACTAAGACATTGCTGGATGATCCTATCACTACTCCCGTTGGATGTTCCTTGCTAGGATCTGGATCTGGAGGATCATACATCGTCGTCGCCTCGACTGTCACCCCCTCATTCACCTCACTTGCCTTAGATGTTGTGACTCTAATTTGAATTGGCCTTGTAATTAGGAACCATGTATAAACAAAACCAAACCATTAGTTGTCTTTGACACCACCTTTCTTGAAAATTCCACATAATTTGTGTAAAATAATAATTATTTATTATTCTTGGAAACACATTTATTATTTGATTTTCTTTCTTTACCTCGTATTGATCATAGGATTATTAGAAAACCATATAACCACGAAAATCCTTGCAATTGTGATTTTGCAAATAAAACCCATACTTTTACAAAGAAGGCGCAAAAATCACTTATTGTTTCATTATTTAAAATCAAACAAGTGTAAATCTATATGAAAATTTAGGTTATTACATCCTCTCCCTATGATAGGAATGTTGTCCTTAAAATTCAACTAATCATATGAAAAGTTCAGGATGAGACTTTCCCATGTCCATCTTTAGCTCCCATGTGGTTTCGTCCTCTCCATTGTGCTTCTAGAGAACCTTTACCATCTCAATCTTTTTATTTATGAGTTCTTTCACCTTGGTATCGAATGCCTTCACAGGTGACTCAAGATATATCAGTCTCCCTTGGAATTCTATAGGTTGAATATTCAACACGTGGGTAGGAACCTTCTCATAGTGCTTCGGATTGGACACATGGAACACATCGTGCATCATACTATATTGTGGCGGTAAGGCTAAATGATAAGAGACTTTGCCAATCCATTCTAAAATCCCAAATGGACCCACATATAGAGGACTCAGTTTTCCTCTATTCTTAGCTATAGCTCAGAGGGGTTGGATTTTCAAAAACACATGTTCACCTATAGTAAAGTGCAAATCAGTCTGTTTCACATCAGCATAAGAATTTTGTCGATCTTGGGCTCTCTTTAGCCTCTACTTGATAAAAGCGACCTTGTCAACATAAAAATGTAATTCTTCTGACCTAAGCAAGGTCCTCTTGTCGACATCATCCCAGTGAAGACATGAATGACACAACCTCCCATAAAGACATTCATATGTAGGAATCTTAATACTATCTACATAGCTATTATTGTAAGCAAACTACTCGGTGATGCTCATCGTTCCTTGGCGTAGATGCTCAAACTAGTTGATCTTCTCATCCAGATACGTCTTCAGAAAGTATCTGCTGACAAACTCTCGTCGGAAGATCTCCCAACTGATCTCCTCACCGGGTCGCTTCTCCTCCTCGATGGCCCACCAGTGGCCAGCACTGCCCTTCAGAAGGTAGACAGTGTGCTTGACTTTGTCTGCTTTGGGGATGTCGAGGATCCAGAAGGCCTTCTCAAGACCTGTTAGCCACAGATCAACATCTGCTGGATCAGCCGTTCCAGCATAATCCGAAGCTTCAACTCGACGAAGCCGCCCAAAGGTCTTCCCAATACCCGATGTTTCACCATGGGGAGCTTGTGCTCTTGGATGAGGCACTGGCAACCTTTCCACCATGTGATTCATCGTAGCCATTAACTGTCCCATTAGATGTTGGTAGGCAGGATTTTCGAGAATGGCTGGGTCAAGTTGGGGGACCTCAGGCACCCGATCTCCATGTGTTTGCCCTCCTGTTCCATCAACTGATGTAGCATCACTGCTCTTGATAGCATGTTCTTCATGGTTTCCAGACATCTTTAAGCTTTATCTTCCACTGAGAGCAGAAGGTTATTGTAAGAAAATCTGGGAAACTCATAAGAATAGACGCAAACCTAGTCCTAGATCCCTGTAGACTCAGCGAACCTAGAGCTCTGATACCAAACCAACTGTGACACCCTGCCATCACACAGACAACGAGATGACATGCGAAAATGTGCGGAACCATATATTACCAAAAACACGGGTTAATTAAAACCAATTGCGAAAAGCATACATACATAACATTTGCAACCAGGCCCTGCAAGAAGATCATGTCATATATATAGATATATTCAAGATCACCTGCCTGACATGTTCACCACTTATCGTCACCCACTGTTGCAACAGCGCATATTAGTCTATCACTTATTTATACATACAGAACGGCCACGTACGGACAACAGTAGGGTATACAAAAATTACATCAGCTAATCATCGTGAAACGTCGTCAAAACACTTCCAAGGACCTGAGAGTACAGGGATGACTTCTAAGACTCTACTATAAAACCACCAAAACAGCAGCATGTCTATCTCTTGCCTTCTACTGCTCTTCTTGTTGCTCGGCCGCAACTTCACGACCACCACCGCATCTAGAGCGATCACCTAAAAAGGGTGTAAACCAGCTGGGTGAGACAATCAGTCCCAGCGAGAAACATAACTCCCCGCCGCAACTATAAAACCTCAAAGGTTAAAGAAGATAACAGCAAATAACTGATAAAGTGTATAACAAGAGCAGCATACTAAGCAAAGCTATTATTACCATCAAGCTCACTAAGATATCTAAGAGGCATATAACCAAGTATTTCTTTATGTAACATGATTGACAAGATAAGCTTTATAAGAACTTATCACACGATATAAGGATCGTACACATATCTGCAAGGTGTAACTAGATCAGCTATATAAGCAAGGCCTCAAACAATATTCCGTATTTTTCTCTAAGCAAGATATACTTACTCGGTTGAATTACGTTTTATTATGCCCTGAGGAAGTGAGACTTCCCTGCTCAAGTCCAACCATTGGCTGCGAAGCCCAATCCGGTGCCATACAAGGTCTAAGGAGATCCAAATTCCATGACCTCACCTTCTCGTGGTCAATACACGAATCATCAAGCAAGACCGTAGTCTTATGCTTATAGGGCCTCAGCCTCTGGGTCAGCTCTGCAAGCTACCCATATCTCTAGCTCACCTCATCATAGGTGCTAGTACATACATCCGAGCCATGAATGCATCATGCTCATCATCCCATTTCCTGAGCCATGGGTATGTTCACCATGCTCCATATATCCTAAGTCTGTAACCACAGTTGCACTCAACCCTCCTATTTTAGGCTAGGGGAAACCTCACATATTCAACAATATGTGCTCCAGGTAATCCCACAGGATAAACCTATTTCACCATCACCAAATGCTGGCGGTAATGGATCTATGGCCAGGGAAAACTACATGATAGGTTCATCTATAATTGATTAGTATATTTTAAGCCAATTGTTGAGGAAAAACAAAGTATAACATAGCCTTATAGCCTTACATCATTATTGCCATCAACATACTATCCTGGGACATCAATCCCTCATGATATCAACCACTATCTCTCAAGGCATCATAATCATGCATCAACATCATGGGAACGCATCCCTTATCTCATCATTAGAGGATAACACCTCAACTAGGCACTCAGCCTAATATCATGTCCTTAGACCTATCACTTATTATTTTATTAACAAGGATTATCATCACATTGTGCTAGTCAAAGCACATATATCTCATAGCTCTTACCAACCTATGAATCCACATGAAATACATATATGGTTAGTATACACATTCACAAAGATTACTGAAGCCATCATGGATTAACAGAATGATCATGCTATCAAGTATAAAGAAGCATCCATGAGTATATCACACATAAGATTTATCATTCATAGTATTATTATTAATCATGGGCATATAATATGCCTTATACGTGTGACCATATGCATGTGTCACACCATCATGTGTATCAACATCATATCTTCCCAAACATATCGGGTTCACCACATATCATCTTATCTCGTCATCATAGTTGCAGGATTCAAGGTGATTACATCATATCACTTGTGTTATCATTATTATAAGAGAACCATCAGCTATATACATTCAGGGTTATCAGAACCCTCACTAAGCATGGTGTCGGGCAGCAATCACCAAGGTATATCGCGCAGCACTACCATGGCTATCGGCCAAGGGTCTAACGTGCACCAAGCTAGGGTTAAGGTTAGGTTTCACTTTCGGGCTAACCTTCAACATGATCCATATCGACCAAAATGGGTGTCGCCCAAGTCACCCCTATTGTGCAACCATCTCAGCATCATCTGAGGGTTAACCCTATCGGCCAAGGTACCCATGATGCCCAAGAATGGTGTCATGCATCATCATAACAGTGAGCATCCTAGGGTTTGCATGTCGGGCATGAAGCCATATCGTCCAACACTTCATATAAGTCAAAGCTCAACTAAGACATGGTGGTATCGGCCAAAGCCATCTTGGGCACCATACCATATCGCCCAAGCTCATCTAAACAAGGATAACAACCAAGGTTATGTCGGGCACCAAGCTAACAAAGCCTATCGGCTAAGACCACCTTAAGACAAGGGAGTGTATCGGGAGTCCTCTCTACATGGATGTATCGGGCAACCACCTATACAAGGTGTATCAGCCACTCATCATAGGTTTATCACCTATCCATCAACTCCACCAAGGGTATCGACCAAGGGACCATAACGGGCACCAACTAAGCTTCAACTAGGCATATCAGATAGGGATACAAGGATCATCCAAACGCCCAAGCAAGCATATCTACCAAGGATTACACCTCAAGGACATATCGTGCATCACCGCAACTAAACCCTATCGCCCAACACAAGGATAGCCTACTAGGCTCCATATCAGCCAAAGCATAACGGGCACCAAGTCAACTATCTCAACAAGGTGTGTCGCCTAAGGGTACAACTCCAAACATGGCTATCGGGCAGCACAACTCCAAGGTCATATCGTGCAAGGCACAACCCCACAAGATCATCTTCAACCTCAAGCACAAGGGCACCAAACCCTAATTGATCAAGAAGGTCAGCTCACCTCTCAACAACCAAGAGAGAGGGGTTTTTCACAACCTCTATCACAAATCGGGTAACCACAAGGATCCACCTCATCATAGGTCATCATCTATCCAAAATCTCACCTCTCAAATCCATGGTGAGAGGAGGGTGTTGCTCAAGCAACTAGAATACAAGCTCACCTCTCAACCTAATCGAGAGAGGGGTATTGCCCACATTACTAGAGCTCAAACTCACTTCCCTAGACCAAGGAGAGAAAAGAGTGTTGCTCAACAAGGAAACCCTAAACCATGGTTTGGCCAACTAGGTGTAAAGGCATATAAACCATCAACAACAAAAACAACATCATGCTCATTATATCCATAAGATCAACAACATATACTAGAGCAAGAAACATAACATGCAATGGTCGATTATCATCATATATGAAACATGCAACATAGAGAAGGTAGTATAGCTAGGGTTAGAAGTTATGTAACCTGCCTTAAGCAAACTCCTCAAGCTCCAAAGCTCTGAGCTTCAAGCTCCTAGCTCCAAGCTCACCACTTCGGCCACCAAAAACAAGACCCACCTAGGGTTCAGCCACCAAGCTAAAGGAAGAAGAAGAAGAACTCCTTTAAGGGGATCATCCACCAAAGGTTGCAAGGGAGAGGTGTATCGTGCACAAAAGGAAGAGAGGAGCAAAAAAAGATCTAAAAGGGTTCCTAAGGAAGAGAAAGGCAAGGCATATATAGATGGGGGTCAAGGTTAAACCAAGGCAAGGTGTCACCTTACTAAGGGACACTTGTCCACACGTTTTACCACCTTGCAAAACTCATGCACATGCCATGCCACTACTCAACCAAGGTTCGGCCAAATGTCTAAGCTAGGGTGACACAACTAAGGCAAGAAGGTCAACAAAGGTCAAAGGATGACACACTACTCCTCCATGGCCGACACACCCCCATGGGCGATACCCCATGGCCGACACAAAGCATCCTTGTCAAATACAGGGCTCAACCAACCAAGGCAAGGCCCAAATAAGGGAAAACAAGGCCCAAAAGAGCTCAACCAAGCCCACGAAAACTCAAGGAACGAGCCCAAACCTTCCTCTCAACCCTAGAGGAAGCAAAGAGAGAGAAAGACATCTCTCAAGGTGACAAACTTGCTCTCCAACCCTAACTTAGGTTATTTTGCAAGTAGCACCTCCAACTCTCAACTAAGCACAAGCAAACCCTAATCATCACTAAAGATGATTAGCAAGCAACCAAGCATAAGGTTTAGGTAAAACAAACAGGGTAAGCCCAAAATGAAGGTCAGGGTCCTTACAACTACCCTCAGTCCCTAATTGTCCTAGAATGCCTAATCTATAAGCCTTGACTTGATTAGACTCTAATTGAATTTAACCTAAGCCCTAATCCAATTGAGCCTTGTAAGGGTAGTAGGGGGTGCTAGGGACTAGTTCCCCTATACACAACCTAGCATATCCATGGCTAGTTAGTAGCTTAGGTTAATTCATTAGACTTTAACTTGTTGTTTGGTTTGGATAATCTAAGTGGAATCATTATGTTCATATGTCAACCCCCAACTTAAGTGATAAGTTCATACCCCTAAACAGCCCATACCTCTCTTTACTGCTTAAAACCCTAGTTTTGTGCTTGCTTAGCTTAGTTGGCTTTTTCCTTGCTTAGTTAGCTTCTTGCTTTGCTCGTCTTGTTCATACTATTTTAGTTCTCTAATTGCTCTTCTTTCCTATCTTAGTGTAATTTGCCTTTTCACACCTAGATTAGTCTTTCCTTGCTTGTTTAGCCTTAATCTGGTCTAGGGTTAACTTAGATTTCATTCTTGTCTTTAATTCCTCATTTTTTCATAGTAGTTTAACAATCAAAACAACCTTCAAACCTTTAACCCTAGTCTCCGCAGTAGGAACCCAGCAAACTAACCTAGCTCTAGAGCCCCCTCTTCTCCCTGTGGATCAACCCTATACTTGTCGCTTACCTATACTATGACACGACCCCGTGCGCTTGCGGGTGTAGTGTTTTGGTAGACATAGGTAGCCAGTTTAGGTTTTATAAATTTCAAAACTGAATCCACACGTGCACTTCCATCCAAAGGGTTGCATCTATTCAAAACTCCAAATTGAGTAGTGTGCAACACCATTGATGGGAGCGCGCCAAGCTTTCTGGCACCATTGTCGGGGATTAGAGGCGTTTGGCCTAGCTAGTTAGTTTTTCTTTGAATTTTCCTACTACCCTCATCATTGCTATTCTTTATTCATTTTTCTTTGCATTCTTTGTGTATATTAGTTTACTAACTTGCTTTCCTTTGTTTGGTTGTGCTTTGTGTATGTGACAAGCCATTTGGGAGGAAACAAGATGGAAGACCAAAATGCACCTCGCCAGTCCTTGCAAGATTACTTCATGCCGCGCAACTACCATTCACCTATTGCATCTAGAGTCACCCAAATGCAAGGGGAGAAATTTTCTATTCCTCCAGGTCTTCTTGGGCTCCTGCCCACCTTCTATGGCTCAGATAGTGAAAACCCCTACAAGCATGTGGATTCCTTCCTAGATATGTGTGCCACCTTCAGAACGTCAATGGTAAGTGATGACTCAATTCGGATGACATTGTTCCCCTTTTCACTCAAGGATAGGGCCAAGGAATGGTATGATTCAAGGAGAGACATCATGAGTTGGGGTGAGATGAAGATGGCATTCTTGAGGAAGTTCTACTCTATTGCCAGGATGACACAAATGCGGCGGTCAATAGTGAGTTTCAGCCAAATGGATAATGAAAAGTTCCATGATGCTTGGGATAGGTTGCAAAATATGTTGAGAGAGTGCCTGCATCATGAGATACCTTTATGGCAGCTTGTACAAGCGTTCTACTCCGGTTTGTCGACAAGGGATCAAGCTACAGTGGATTCTTCTTGTGGAGGTGTTTTCATGACAAAGCCATCGGAGGAGTCATGGCCGTTGTTTGAGCAATTGGCAGAAAATTCAAGGAACCAAACTTCTAGCATGATTTGTGATGGGAGTCGGGTCTTTAGTGAGACTTCTGTTTCTAATTATCCCAATGTACAAGTGATGAAGGCTATGGAAGAAATGATGAAACTCATAAAAAGTCAAGGAGGAAATGGTCCTTGTCATTTGGTCAACTACATTGGTTCTTTTGAGGGAGAAGTGAAGACACCTTACCCCTATAGCTACTCGGAACCGCAAAATCCAAGCTACAACTCAAGGTTTGAGGAAGAGGTTCTCTATAGATTGAAGATCTTTGATGATGTCCAAAAATATGTTGCAAGTCTTAAAGAAAAGATAGAGCAGCTTTCTTATACACTTGCTCTTCAAGAAGAAAAGTTAGCTTCAAGATCCATCTTGAGTTACCATGAAACAAGTGGACCTATGCCTTCTTCCCATGTTTTCTACAATCCACCTCCCATGCAAGTGCATCCCATCTACCATTTTCAAGGCTATCCTAAGCCTTACACTCCCCCACCACCTTCACCACCTCAATTTTCCCAAAACTTCACTTTCCAACCCCAATTCTCTCCTCCCCGTCAATTCTCCTCTCCACCTCAATTACAACCCCAAGTGTCACCTCCACCTCCTCCACAGCCACAACATGTTCTCCCTCTCCACCATGAGCAAGGTAGTGTTGTGACAGTTCTAAGGAGTGGGAAAACTCTTGAGCAGCCCGCAAGTCAAAGAAAAGTTGATAAAGCAAAGAAAAGGAAGCCAAGTGGTGATATTGTTATTGATATTGCTGAAGATGATGTTGTGATACCGCATGTTGAGTTTGGATTCCATGTGATCCACCACATATCCCTTTTGTAGGTCCTACCATACCTAGTGCTCCACCTCATGCTACACCACAAGAAGATTGTGATGAGTCAAGTGGGCCAATAGCTAGTGAGCCACCATTTCCTGAAGTACTAGATGAGCCCCCGGATGTGAAAAGAAGATAAAAGTACAATATGGACATTCTTGAGGTCTTCTGACAAGTGAAGGTCAACATTCCTCTCTTGGATGCAATCAAACAAATTCCATCATATGCCAAGTGTCTCAAAGACCTATGAACTGTGAAAAGAAGGTCGGCGGGGAGGATTCCAAAGAAGATGAGATTGACTGAGCAAGTGAGCTCCATCATACAACATTCCATACCCGTAAAGAGAAAAGACCCAGGGGCCCCACTCGTACCTAGTTACATAGGGGGACATCACATAGATAGGTCCTTACTTGATTTGGGATCTAGTGTGAATTTGATGCCATACAATGTCTATGTTGAGCTTGGCTTAGGCAAGTTGAAGTTGGCACATTGCACTCTCCAGTTGGCGGATAGATCCATAAAAGTGCCTAGGGGTAGAGTGGATGATGTCTTGGTGATGATAGACAAAGAGAAAGGTGTGGTGTTCCCGGCAGATTTCATTGTACTTGATATGGAGCCATAGGATAGGAAGATTCCCATTATCTTGGGAAGACCGCTCTTATCTACAGCTGAGTCGACATCCATGTGCGCAGTGGCACTATGACAGTCTCATTCATGGACATGAAGATCAACATCAACATGTACAAGACCCCAACTCGGTGAGTCCAAGATAGGGATATTGGACATGATCACTCCACAAGTCCAAATGGGCATTTGAGAGGATGCCAAGGTGAAGAAATTGGTGATGATTATTGTGATGAAAGGGATGAGGAACCTAGATTGAGTGCAACTGAGGGATGCATGTTTTGCAAGAATGGACACATGAGAATTCCAAACGGATGAATGAATGAAGAATCACCAAGAAGCCTAGCTGAAGGCAAGAAACTTAGCACTTGTGGGAGGCAACCCACCTAGGTTTGGGATTTTTTTCACCCAACCTCTCATTTTTTATACTTTTGCTTTTTTTTTTACACAAACCTAAACACACACACACACTTGTGTTTAATATCTTTCTGTGAGTTTTGATGATATGACAGGTGCTAGACACTAGAGAGAGAAGGTATAGAAGTGAATCATGTTCATTAAGGGAGATTTGTGAACGAATAACAAATAAAAATGGAGTTCATGTTTTTGAATTGAGAAAACTAAAGGAGTACCCCCAAAATGGTTGTGGAGCTCAACCACGGCCGTGGAAAAAGTGTCCAAGCACGACCGTAGCCATCTGCCACGGTCGTGGGTTTTATTGCTTCAATTTGGCCAAGTTACAGGTTGTTTTGGAAGAATGTCCACGGTCGTGGCCACCTGCCATGTCCATGTCAAGGAAGCATGGCCGCGACCGTGGGCATCCACCACAGTCGTGGGGTTTATTTCATCGAAGATGTTAGGTTGTTTTGGCAAGAATGGCCACGGCCGTGGCCCATCGCCACAACCGTGTTGAAGTTGATTGGCCACGACCGTGGCCCTCAATCACGATCGTGGTGAGGGTCGACCACCAGCCACAGCAGGGTGACCTACATTTTGACGCTCCTCGCCAGCCATGATCTTCACCCTACTATTCCTAAGCTCTAGTTTCATGTTGAGGACAGCATGATTCAAAATTTTGGGGTGGTAGGGCGGTACGCACCACCTATCTCATTCTCTCATTTTGATTACCTGTCTAACATGATCTTTGTTTGCTTTTGATCTATCTATTGTGGATTTTGTTTACTGCTTTGCATGCTTGCATATCATGTAGTTTACTTTCCTGCCATTTTTGTGTAATTTTCAAAAAATTCACCCTTTTTGCCATGCATTGCATATCATGTAGATTTTTTATAACTTTTGCATGTTTTATCTAGGAGTTGCTTGTTTTCTTCTTTAAGTTCAATAATATAGGCTTAGATGTGATTGAAGGCATTTTGGCCAATTTTGCCCAAATTTGAGATTTCTTATCTAAAAAGTGTGTTTTGACCCAATCTCTACTGTTTTGAGTAAAAAATAATTACCTTTGACAAATGCAAGTGACTTATCATTGTTTATTGCTAAATGGTATCAATTCTCAACTTTTTACATGTGCATCACCTCTCTTGTGTTTGTGAATGATTTGGTTGATTTGTGACTTGAGCAAGCTATGATCGCTTAGTGTCTACAAAATCACTTGATTGGAGTATTAATTTCATGTTGTTCATCCATGTGGTGTGACATTGTTGGATGAAGTGTTGGATTAATTTTCATGCAGGAGACCTTATCTTAAGAATCACGCCAATGACCCCTCTTTGACCCGACTATTCACTCACCATCTTCTTACCCCTCTACCTCATGAAAGGATGCCAAAGTGCACATATTAGCCGTGTCCACCTCCAAAAGTTTGGGGTGGCAACATCTACATCTCACCGCTTCACTCCCATCACCATATGCCCTACCTACCCCAAGGGCAAAGAAAAACATGTAAAAAGAAAATAAAAGGATGCTTCTATTTAAGAGCATTCAAATAAAGAAAAGATGAGTGCTCTATGTAATAGCACTCCAAAAATCTTACCGCAGCCCTTTGTTCCATTTTCATACCCAATGAGCTAGGAAACATCAAACTTAGCACATATTTCCCTTTTCTACAGCCACGTGGGCCATTTGGTGTGATTTGAAACATAAGGTTGAAAGTATGAAGGTGAAACAACACTCCTAGTCATCCTTGATTAATGCCATTATGAAACGGTCTACCCCGAACTACATGAAAGAAATATGGATAGCTTGTGTATTCTATGCACTATATTTGAAGTTCATATGCTTTGTGCTCTTTTCATGATTGGTTTGTGAAAGTAGGATAGGAGAGAGGTGGAATGCATGCACCTAGTCATTTTTTTATCCCATTCAACAATAATCACCTTTTACATTGCATTTGTCATGTCTTGATTGTGAAAAGTTTGTAGAGAGATTGAGTTGGAGCATACTTGAGGACAAGTATGTTTTAAGTTTGGGGTGGTGATTTAGCCCTATTTTAGGGCTTCATCTTGTGTCATATTACATTTCAATCACATCTATACTTTCTAGATTACATGTTATTTCCCGCAATATGCTTATTTCTATCAAATGCACTTATGGAGGCTTTTTTGCATGTTTCATAGGTACTTTTTCCACTACTTGATGGCATGGAAAGAAGATGGTCCAATCTAGGGTTTCCTTAAGCTTGGAGGGGCCCAAAATGAGGCCAAAACCACTCCCAACCTACCCCAAGTGGTCAAAGAATGTTTTGAAGCAATACCCTCCATGGATGATCAAGTTCAAAGCCCAAATGCATGGGAGGGACTACAAAACGGCCGTGGCACTTCACCACGGCCATGGTGGACATGCCTCAAGAACAAAAAATCACTAAAACTCCCAGAAATTGATGAATGTGGCCAAAACGACCGTGGTGATCAACATGCCCGTGGCCATAGGTCCCCACCACGACCGTGGTGACCCCCCATGGCCGTGTCCATCCATGAACATATCCATGTGATCTCCACATTTTAATTCCCACGACCGTGCCCATCCACCACGACTGTGGTCTACCCTACCCACCACGGCCATGCTACTCACAAAACCCACCTAGTTTTCCCTGCTTTACCCATTTTTCCCCTACTTGACCTAGTGCTTCCTCCCCACACCTATATATACCTAGGTCACGGCTGGGGCACAAGGTTAGCTACCTTCTACCCCCTCTTAGCTCCCCAAATCGCCACCCACTCAATTCCACTCCATATCCACCTCAAATCCACTCTATTTCACCATTTCCACCACATAACCCCCATATCTAAGCCTTCCATCCACTTCCCTCCATCATTCCACACCATTCCATCCAAGGAAAAGAAGGAGGACGTCCCTACAGTAGTTGGAGAGAGGAGATCCCTCATCTACATTGAGATCCATGGCCACTTCTACCACTTTCTCCTTTCTTTTTATATTTTCCATGTCTATGAGTAGCTAGGCCCCCTTGGGTGGGCTGTTTGGGGAAAATTATGTTACTTTGATACCGTGTTGGGGGGAAATGACATGTAAACTTTGTAATTCCATTTGTTAATGATTATATTCTATTTTCATCTCATTCTCCATGAATTTCTTGTTGGTTTGTGTGTGAAATCACCTAGGAATTTAGGCAAATTGCTTATATGTGTGAATTTTGGGATTTGCCCCTAGGTCCAATTCTTAGATCACTAGGTTGCCTCCCATCTACTTACATCCTAATCCATCTCACTAAACATAAGTTAGATATCTAAGTAGATAGATTAGATAATTCTAGTGCAATTAGCATGGAGCCTTCTCAAGGCTAGAATGCTGGGGAATTGGGGTCCAAAACCCTAATTTCACCTCCCCATTACTACCCTCGGCCCCTAATTGCCCTAGGAATTCCTAATCTACAAGCCTAGACTTGATTAGACTCTAATTGAATTTAACCTAAGCCCTAATCCAATTGATCCTCATAAGGGTAGTAGGGGGTGTTAGGGACTAGTTCCCCTATACACAACCTAGCATATCCATGGCCAGTTAGTAGCTTAGGTTAATTCATTAGACTTTAACTTGTTGTTTGGTTTGGATAATCTAAATGGAATCATTATGTTCATATGTCACCCCCCAACTTAAGTGATAAGTTCATACCCCTAAACAGCCCATACCTCTCTTTACTGCTTAAAACCCTAGTTTTGTGCTTGCTTAGCTTAGTTGGCTTTTTCCTTGCTTAGTTAGCTTCTTGCTTTGCTCTTATCTTCTTCATGCTAGTTTAGTTCTCTAATTGCTCTTCTTACATGTCTTAGTGTAATTTGCCTTTTCCCACCTAGCTTAGTTTTTCCTTGCTTGTTTAGCCTTAATCTAGTCTAGGGTTAACTTAGATTTCATTCTTGTCTTTAATTCCTCATTTGTTCATAGTAGTTTAACAATCAAAACAACCTTCAAACCCTTAACCCTAGTCTCCGCAGTAGGAACCCAACAAACTAACCTAGCTCTAGTGCCCCCTCTTCTCCCTGTGGATCGACCCTATACTTGTCGTTTACCTATACTACGACACAACCCCGTGCGCTTGCGGGTGTAGTGTTTTGGTAAACGTAGGTAACCAGTTTAGGTTTTATAAATTTCAAAAGTGAATCCACACATACGCTTCCATCCACAGGGTTGAAATTGAGTAGTGTGCAACACCATTGGCGGGAGCACGCCAAGCTTTCTGTCGTCGTGCCGGGGAGTAGAGGTGTTCGGCCTAGATAGTTAGTTTTTCTTTGAATTTTCCTACTGCCCTCATCATTGCTATTCTTTATTCATTTTTCTTTGCATTCTTTGTGTATATTAGTTTACTAACTTGCTTTCCTTTGTTTGGTTGTGCTTTTTGCATGTGACAAGCCATTCGAGAGGAAACGAGATGGAAGACCAAAATGCACCTTGCAAGCCCTTGCAAGATTACTTCATGCCGAGCAACTACCAGTCACCTATTGCATCTAGAGTCACCCAAATGCAAGGGGAGAAATTTTCTATTCCTCTGGGTCTTCTTGGGCTCCTGTCCACCTTCTACGGCTCGGAGAGTGAAAACCCCTACAAGCATGTGGATGCCTTCCTAGAGATGTGTGCCACCTTCAGAACGTCAACGACAAATGATGACTCAATTCGTCTCACATTGTTCCCCTTTTCACTTAGGGATAGGGCCAATGAATGGTATGATTCAAGGAGAGACATCATGAGTAGAGGTGAGATGAAGATGGCATTCTTGAGGAAGTTCTACTCTATTGCAAGGATGACACAAATGTGGCGGTCAATAGTGAGTTTCAGCCAAATGGATAATGAAAACTTCCATGATGCTTGGGATAGGTTGCAAAAGCTATTGAGAGAGTGCCCGCATCATGAGATACCTTTGTGGCAGCTTGTACAAGCATTATACTCTAGTTTGTCATTAAGGGATCAAGCTACAGTGGATTCTTCTTGTGGAGGTGTTTTCATGACAAAGCCATCGGAGGAGTCATGGTCGTTGTTTGAGCAATTGGCGGAAAATTCAAGGAACCGAACTTCTAGCATGATTTGTGATGGGAGTCGGGTCTTTAGTGAGCTTCTGTTTCTAATGATCCCAATGTACAAGTGATGAAGTCTATGGAAGAAATGATGAAACTCATGAAAAGTCAAGGAGGAAATGGTCCTTATCATTCGGTCAACTACATTGGTTCTTTTGAGGGAGAAGTGAAGACACCTTACCCCTATAGCTACTCGGAACGGCAAAGTCCAAGATACAACTCAAGGTTTGAGGAAGAGGTTCTCTCTAGATTGAAGATCTTTGATGATGTCCAAAAAGATGTTGCAAGGCTTAAAGAAAAGATAGAGCAGCTCTCTTCTACACTTGCTCTTCAAGAAGAAAAGTTAGCTTCAAGATCCATCTTGAGTTACCATGAAACAAGTTGACCTATGCCTTCTTCTCATGTTTTCTATAATTAGAAAGAAGATGGTCCAATCTAGGGTTTCATGAGGCTTGGAGGAGCCCAAAATGAGGCCAAAACCACTCCCAACCTACCCCAAGTGGTCAAAGAATGTTTTGAAGCAATACCCTCCATGGATTATCAATTTCAAAGCCCAAATGCATGGGAGGGACACCAAAAAGGCTGTGGTACTTCACTACGGCCGTGGTGGACAGTGCCCCAAGCACAAAAAATCACTAAAACTCCCAAAAATTGATGAATATGGCCACAACGACCGTGGTGATCAACATGCATGTGGCCATAGGTCCCCACAACGACCGTGGTGACCCCCCACAACCGTGTCCATCCATGAACATATCCATGTGATCTCCACATTTTGATTCCCATGACCATGCCCATCCACCACGGTCGTGGTCTACCATACCCACCACGACCATGGTAACCCATCACGGTCGTGCTACTCACAAAACCCACCTAGTTTTCACTGCTTTACCCATTTTCCCCCTACTTGACCTAGTGCTTCCTCCCCACACCTATATATACCTAGGTGGCGGCTGGGGCATGAGGTTAGCTACCTTCTACCCCCTCTTAGCTCCCCAAATTTCCACTCACTTCATGTCCATCTTAAATCCACTCCATTTCACCATTTCCACCACATAACCCCCCATATCTAAGCCTTCCATCCACTTCCCTCCATCATTCCACACCATTCCATCCAAGGAAAAGAAGGAGGACGTCCATGTAGCATCTGGAGAGAGGAGATCCCTCATCTACACTGAGCTCCATGGCCACTTCTACCTCTTTCTCCTTTCTTTTTGTATTTTCCATGTCTATGAGTAGCTAGGCCCCCTTGGGTGGGCTATTTGGGGAAAATTATGTTACTTTGATACCATGCTGGGGGGAAATGACATGTAAAAGTTGTAATTCCATTTGTTAATGATTATATTCTATTTGCATCTCATTCTCCATGAATTGCTTATTTGATTGTGTGTGAAATCACCGAGGAATTTAGGCAAATTGCTTATATGTGTGAATTTTAGGGTTTGCCCCTAGGTCCAATTCTTAGATCCCTAGGTTGCCTCCCATCTGCCTACATCCTAATCAATCTCCCTAAACCTAAGTGAGAGATCTAATAAGATAGATTAGATAATTCTAGTGTAATTAGCATGGAGCCTTCTTAAGGCTAGAATGCTGGGGAATTGGGGTCCAAAACCCTAATTTCACCTCCCCATTACTACCCTCGGCCCCTAATTGCCCTAGGAATGCCTAATCTATAAGCCTAGACTTGATTAGACTCTAATTGAATTTAACTGTGGCAACACATCCCACTATCACACATACAACGAGGTGTTACGCGAAAACGTGCGGAAAACACCATAAACCACTAATTACCAAAAACACAGGTTAATTAAAACTGATTGCAGAAAGAAGATAAACTGAGAAACTATTACATTCCAGTCCTCGTCCTACAAGAAAACAGGTTATATAAACATATACAAGTCTTGATATGTGTCCACAACTTAGGAGATCAGTTGTCTAGCCATCACATGAGTTCACCACTTGTTTATATGTACATAACGGCCCACATTCGGCCAACAGCAAGACATACAAAGGATCAACAGCTATACATCATGAACCAATGTCAAAATGCTCCTAAGGACCTGAGAGTACATGGATGACTCTAAGACTCTACTACAAAACAACCAAAACAGCAGCATGTCCATCTCATGCCTTCTACTGCTCTTCTTGCTGCTCGGCCGCAACTCCGCGACCACCACCATGTCTAGCTCGAACACCTAAAAAGGTTATAAACCAGCGGGGTGAGACACACAGTCCCAGCGAGAAACATAGCTCCCCGCCGAAACCATAAAACCAAAGGAAGATTAAAGCAATAGCAGTAGATAACTGATAAAAGGTATGACAAGAGCAGTCTATATAGCAAAGCTATTCATACCATCAGGCTTACCAGATGTACGGAAGGCATATAACCAAATATCTCTTTATAGAACATGATTGAAAAGATAAGAATTATAAGATCTTACCAAAGTAATACCAGGAACGTATAAGTAACTGCAAGTATAACAAAATTAACTACACAAGAAAGGCCTCAACCAATGTTTCGTGTTTTACCTTAAGCAGTAAATACTATTCGGCTGGATTACGGATTATTATGCCTTGAGGAAGTGAGCCATACTGCTCAAGTCCAAACTTCGGTTGTGAAACCCAAGCCAGTGCCATACAAGGTCAATGGAAGAGCCGGACTCCACAACCTCCCACCTCGTGGTCAGTGCACGAGTACAACACAAGCAGGACCGCAGTCTCATGCTTAAGTGGCCTTAGCCACAGGGTCTGCTCCATAGGATACCCTCTGCCTAACCCGCCTCGGTACAGGTCTCGACGCTAGTATATCTGAGCCACGGGCCTGTTCACCGTGCTCTGAGCCATGAACGCATTCATGCTCCCATATCACATATCATGAGCCATGGGCATGTTCACCATGCTCTACACATATTCCGAGTCTGCAACCACAGCTACACTCGCGTCCTCTCTATTTTAGGCTAGGAGAAACCTCGCATATTCAATAATATGTGCTCCGGGTTAACCCGCAGGAGAACCTATTTCACCATCACCAGCTCCTGACGATGATGGATCTATGGCCAGGGCAAACTACATGATAGGTTCCACTGTGATTAGTTAATGTATTTTAAAATGGATTGCAAGATTCAGGAAAGTTGTATAACATGCAAACAAGAACAAGAATAAACAATATGAAACTCAATACCATGCTTTTACTATCATCAACATCATCCTGATCCATTACAAGGATCCAACATTATATGTTACCACTTGGCCTCTTGCCAATCATCTAGATCCATCACAAGGATCATCACATTGCCATGGGATCTCAATCCCTCATCACATAGTGCCACTGCCTCACAAGGCTTACATCATCATCATGAGATAGCAATCCCAAACACATCATCAGAGGATAACACCTCAACAAAGAACTTTAGCCCAACTCAGGTCCTCAGATCAAAACACATCCTGCATGGTTAGTATGCACAAGCATCATGGATTAACAGAAAGATCATATTATCAACATAGGGTGACATTTATCATTCATGCCTCAACATGTTATCATAAGCATAGGTCATATCATTAAGCAAAGCATCTTATGTGCTTACCATTTATTCAACATTATACATATAGTTCCAGATGATCATAAACACATGTACTACCATATCAAGCTACATAGATGTGATCCATTATATCAACTATCAAGTATGTCAGGGATCACTATCATAAATCAAACGTGATTACATGAGCAAAAGCTAGCATATATGTTTTCTAAAAGGAACAAAACCCTCACTAGAGGTGCCCACTACCCTCACCAGAAGTGTGACGGGTAGGGCACCCTCACTAAAGGTAGTATCGAGCAGGGTACTTTCCCATATCGCCCAACCACTACAACCCCATATCGGTCAAGCCAACCAGCCATATATCGGCCAAACACTAAGCAAGGGTGTCGACTATCAGCTCGAGATGCAAAGGGCAACCCTAGGTGACGTGTACCTATGTGTATCGTGCAACATGTGTCGTGCAACCACATGTATCGGGAAACCAAGGTGTGTAGCTCAGCCAAAGAGGCATATCGTGCAATGGCGCATCGTGTATAGGTGTATAACGTGCACAAGATGTATCGAGCAGCACCACTCGACAAGGTATAACGCCCCAAGGGTGTAACTCATCCTGTCGTTTCAACCAACCTAGCCATGATCTATCGGCCATCACATAGGGCAACAACGGAGGTGAGATGCCTGACACAAGACCACACATCACAACACCCACAACGTCTAAGGGGATAACAGCACCAAGCAACCAACTGAGCTAGGCGTGTCGGGTAGGATACTCAACCAGGTGTGACGCCCGACACACACAAGGGCAGGAGCCAGGTGCAACGCCCGACACGGCCACAACATCAAGTCGACCAAGGCTCTAGGCCAAAGAAGGATATCGGACAGCACCTCCTCCAAAACCATATCGGACAAGATGCAACCCAACAAGGTCGTCATCAACCTCAAGCACAAGGGCACCAAAACCCTAGTGGATCAAGAAGATGCTCACCTCTCAACAACCAAGAGAGAGGGATCTTGCACACTTCTTATCACCAATCGGGAAACACAAGGATCAACCCTAACCAAGGTCCACAACCACCACAAAGCTCACCTCTCGAATCTATGGTGAGAGAAGGGTATTGCTCAAGCAACTAGAACACAAGATCACCTCTCAACTTAAACGAGAGAGGAGTATTGCCCATGATACTAGAGTTCAAGCTCACTTCTCTAGACCAAGGAGGGAGAGGGGTGTTTCTCAACGAGAAAACCCTAGAACAAGGTTCGGCCAACTAGAAGCAACTAAGCAAGAAACCAAACTAGCAACATATATAACCGATTATGATCAAAAGAAACATATAAGAACATAGAAGGTAGTATAGTTAGGGTTAGGAGTTATGTAACCCGCCTTAAGCAAGCTCCAAGCTCCACCACAAGAAGAAGAGAAAGGCACTCTAGGGTTCGGCCACCACTAGAGGAAGAAGGAGACTCTAAGGCAAGGATCGGCCACCAAGCTTGCAAAGGAAGAGGGTGTCATGCACCAAGGGAAAGGGAAACTAAGGAACTAAAGGGATCCTTAGCAAGAGAAAGGGAACACATATATAGAAGGGGATGGAGGAGAAACCAAGGAAAGACAAGGAAGGGTGTCGCCCATCTAGGGACACTTGTCCATGGGCAATGCCACCACTCTACAATGTCTTAAATACATGTCCAAGGCCATTGCCACATGCAAGCATCAAGCACCAAGTGTCCACTAGTGGTGACACAAATGAGGTCAAGGGAGGTCAAAGGGTCCATGGGCGACACACCTCCACACCATGCCCGACACGCACCCTGGGCGACACACCACAGGCCGACACTCCTAGGTCGACACAAGGCTCACTTGCCCGACACAAGGTCCAAAAAGGCAAAGGCAAAGCACAACAAGGCCCACCAAGGCTCATCCAAGCCCAAAGGAACTCAAGCAATGAGCCCAACCCTTCCTCTCATCACTATAGGAAGCAAGGAGAGAGAGGAACACCTCTCAAGGTGACAAACTTGCCCACAAACCCTAGACTTGGGTTAATTGCAAGTAGCACCTCCAACTCTCAACAAAGCACAAGCAAACCCTAATCACCACTAAATGTGATTAGCAAGCAACTAAGCATCAGGGTTAAGCAAAGCAAACAGGATAAGCCCTAAACAGAGGTCAGGGTCCTTACATTAACCTAAGCCCTAATCCAATTGAGCCTCGTGAGGATAGTAGGGGGTGTTAGGGACTAGTTCCCCTATACACAACCTAGCATATCCATGGCCAGTTAGTAGCTTAGGTTAATTCATTAGACTTTAACTTGTTGTTTGGTTTGAATAATCTAAATGGAATCATTATGTTCATATGTCACCCCCCAACTTAAGTGATAAGTTCATACCCCTAAACAGCCCATACCTCTCTTTACTACTTAAAACCCTAGTTTTGTGCTTTCTTAGCTTATTTGTCTTTTTCCTTGCTTAGTTAGCTTCTTGCTTTGCTCTTGTCTTGTTCATTCTAGTTTAGTTCTCTAATTGCTCTTCTTACCTGTCTTAGTGTAATTTGCCTTTTCACACCTAGCTTAGTCTTTCCTTGCTTGTTTAGCCTTAATCTAGTCTAGGGTTAACTTAGATTTCATTCTTGCCTTTAATTCCTCATTTGTTCATAGTAGTTTACCAATCAAAACAACCTTCAAACCCTAAACCCTAGTCTCCGCAGTAGGAACCCAACAAACTAACCTAGCTCTAGTGCCCCCTCTTCTCCCTATTGATCGACCCTATACTTGTCGCTTACCTATACTATGACACAACCCCGTGTGCTTACGGTTGTAGTGTTTTGGTAGACATTGGTAGCCAGTTTAGGTTTTATAAATTTTGAAAGTGAATCCGCACGTGCGCTTCCGTCCGCGGGGTTGCATCTATTCACAACTCCAAATTGAGTAGTGTGCAACACCATTGGTGGGAGCACGTCACATACCAAATTATAGAATTTTGTCTTTTGACCCTCTTTCCCATCTTTCCCTTTCATTTCTATCCTTTATATCATTTATGTTTAATTAGTGGAAATCATAGCGGTTAAGTGGAAATTCATTCACTGATCGTACCAATATAAGGGTTTATGCACAAATACCTCAATAAAAGCTTAATTACCATAATAAAGTACTCTAAACCTTATAATAACTTTTTGATATGATTTGAAAACATAAAATGATCCTAAGTTTCAAATTTGGTTCGATTTGGATGTTGTTTGTGCAAGTTATGTAATTTTAGGTACATTCTAGACTTTT
Organism: Alisma plantago-aquatica; assembly: GCA_963693085.1. Classification (NCBI taxonomy): domain Eukaryota; kingdom Viridiplantae; phylum Streptophyta; class Magnoliopsida; order Alismatales; family Alismataceae; genus Alisma; species Alisma plantago-aquatica. The sequence continues at coordinate 443,368,178 of OY856412.1, read as the reverse complement.
ATGCAATTTACCCAATTGGGAGGTTTTCTTTGCAAATCATCAATTGAATTTTAATCCTTAGATATTCCCTTACCATTAACGAGATTTTAAACCATTGGAGAACCTATTTTCACCTTGGTTTGATGGTATTTCTTTCCAAGGGCATTATAAGGATTATTACCCTCTTTATAAAGGTGCTTATCTTTAAAAGCTATCAACCAATGAGGTTATTTCTTTCTTCAAAAACGGTGGGGATGGCCTAGAAGGATCTATGGGATCTTAGGATTTTGATATCCAAGATTCCATGAGCTGTCCTCTTGCATGGCCATCAAGCCCTAGGCTAAAGACACATGGAAAGTCCCTTAGACACCTCATGCTTCACCTCTTTCTTTATATAGCCATGTATACCCCTTCCCAACTCACAATTCGAAAAATCTAGCTATCCTTTTCTTTACTCTAGCTTATATAATAGTTCCTTCTGTATTTGGCCACGAAGTTTTTGTCCCAAGGTAATAGAGGGAGCCTACCTTGATGAAGAAGGCTCATAGGGATTCCAAATTGCTCTATTAGGGTTTCTAAAGCTCCTCCTTGGTAATTTCGACCAAAACTAGTAAGTTTCCTCCTTTCCTTCCCTATTTTCATGCTGTTAGTATCCTCCCACCTTCTTCCAGGTTGGAACCATGACCATACATGGTAAAAATCCACCTAGAACCCTAAAACATCTCATCTCCATGCTCTTTTGCTAGGGTTTGCACCTCTAAAGTGGAGAAGGTGATCTTTGCTCAAGAAAGGAGCTTGGCTTGGAGCAACCAGACCTTCTAATATCAGTATCCTTTCTGTTTGGACCTTCTTACCTTCCTAGAGACAAGTTTGGTTAACCCCATTCTCATATATTGCTTAGTACATACTTAAAACCCATGCTTCTATGTTGAAAATCGATGATTTCCATCTATGTTTACCATGTTCTTCTAAGGTTTTGGTTTCTTGCTATTTTATCTTCTATAAAATCTCTAGTTTGGTTATCTAAGAAACTTCAAACCTGATCTTGGGTCAAATGGTGTTTTCTCCCTCTCCCTCTCTCTTCAAATATCTCGATCGGTTTGATGATGTGGCAATTTCCTATTAGTTAGTATTGAAAAATTCATATCTTCTAAACTACTTATCCGAATTTGACAAATAAATATGTTTTGGAATTGGAAAATTAATCTCTATATAATAAAAATATTTTCAAGGTCTTATTTCGTGGTTTGACGAAGGGTGATTTTTGTAAAATGAATTTAATGCATAAAATCCATAAAAATTACATCTCGATCATCATAACTCCAAAATTAACATAAAAATATATTTTCTTGATCAGGAGAACTTAATAAGTTTACTGGTGATGTTTTAAGAGTATAAATCTAAGTTTTTATAAAAAAAATATCTAGAATTAGGGTTTCTATACATTAATGTGCACTATGTAGTCTAATGCATGTTAATACATTGAAAATAGGCAAAGTGGAACTTGGACTCAATTAAAGTGGTGAAAGTTAGTAATTGATATCAGTAAGAGAGGTATGTATAATCCCTATTTATGTATGTGCAATCCCTACTTATGTATGTGCATTCCTTACACCCTATGTTGGGATAATTGCATCCAAACCCTATATTTCCCTAATGAGGCTTAAATGAACCCTAAATATTCTATTCTTGAATCCTAATGTTGTTCATGCCTCAAATTTGATTATAATTTCTTCTTGTTTGGGTCTTATACCCCACTGCCATGTTTATTGAATATTATGACTACTCTTTCCATGACTACTTTTCTAGCATGTGGATTTATGTTCTATTTAATTTAAAGTAGTGGTACTTATGTACAACCACCCACAGAGGGCATGTAAATCATTGCCCTGGGGAATGTCTTATTCTCCTCATAATATTGTAGGTGACTGGGAATGTCTTATTCTCCCCTCACCTAAGGTTAGAGGTATGGTAGGTGCCTCAACCCTACTTAGTTAGGTAGGCATAATTATCTTACATGCAAATCCTTTTTTATATAATTGTTAATGATAAGTTTCTTTTGAACATAGCCTCATACTCTTGTTATCTTCATCTTATGATGAACCCTAGCCTATTCTTATTCGCTTTACTTATCTTGTTATCCTAGACTAGTTTTGTGACACATATTTTTCTTCCCTTTCCCTTTTTGTTGGGTGCCTTCCCAACCACCCAGGTGTTGAGCAAGGTGATGGATAAGACAAGGAAGATCTTATCTTTTGTCTTGGACTCAGTTGATGGAGATGTTGTTTGGAGACAAGATTTGAAGTAGTTTAGACTTCCCTCTATCTAGATCCTGATTATTTGTCTTGATGTAAACCCTAATGGGAGAATTTGATGTACTTGTGTAATCTTTTGTGAAAATTGAATATAGTCATTTGTTTAATTCCGTTGCAACACTTTGGTCTTTTGCATACCATTATAATAAATTTGGAAAATTTATGCCCATTCCATCATACCTCTGAGTGTGTTTGGAATGGATGTCAATTCTTCAAAAAAATTTAGTAAAGGGGTGATTTCACTCTTTTACAATTGGATTGTTGAATGATATGATTCTTATGATATGTTGAACTAAGGAATGACTTCTTCAAAACCCTAAAAGTTTATTACTAAGACAATTATGAGTGATAAAGCTAGAACTTGTATATGATGTTTGAAATGTGATCAAATGCTGAAGTTGAAAGTATTAATACTTCAATTGAATATGATGAGTCTTACTATATCATCTAAGTCTAATGCATTTGTTTTAGTATAATAAAAAATGATCATTGTTGATTATGGGAATGACATTAGTAGTCAACTTCAAGGTACACTTATCTGAATATAAGAGACAATATGAACAAGATGTACTTAAAGGTGATTGCAAGATAAAGATGAAACTAATGAAGATAGTATGATGAAGTATTTTATCTTTTATTTAATACATATGGATTAACCCAAATTAAATAAAATATATTAAGAATTGTACTTTGATAAATGTTATGTAGAAGAGCAGCATTGTATGTAAAGTGAATCAAGAAAGATTTGTCCAGATGATGTAATGAACATGAAATGAAAGAAGCTGAGACTACTGAGTATAAAATGATGGAAAAATATAGGAATTAGTAGATGATTCTAAGAATGTAACTCTTACCCTAAAATGATGAGTTTGATGATGCTAGTGAATGAAAATCTCAAATGGGTGATTAAGAGATGTACATAACCGTAGTTGAATTCAACTAAATGATGAAACTCAAGTATTTGAATTGACTTACAAGAATGTGTTCTTGTATTGTGATTGTTTGATAGAATACTTGTATAATGAGAATGAACTATTTTGATGGAATTCAAATGATAATCAACATGTGTTGACTAGTAACCCCATATGAAGAATGTGAAATAAAAGAAGAAGAGAACTAAGTCTGTTATGCATGTATATGCATGAAATTTATTTACATCTATTGAGATTAGATGGAACAAGCATATGTTGTATGATATACATGATGTATATATGCTTTTACTATTGCTAGTTCTAATGCCTCCACTAATATTTGTTAATAACTATGGTATACAATGAACTGATGAGGAATATGTTGAAATGGAATTTAATATGCACTCCTTACATTGAGAAACCCTGATAAGGGTAAATGTTGCATAATGAGATTATGTCTAGGGCTAAAAGCCCACTGATGATTATAAAACCTTGATGGGGTAAATGATGGACAATAAGATTATGTCTTGGGCTGAAGGCCCGCTATTGATGATTGCTATGAGTTGATGTAGAAGATAGAAATAATCATATTTTTTGCAATCTATAGACTTATTGTGCTTCTTGCTTTGATCATTGCCCTTATTGATAAACTTAATCTGTTTCATGTTATTATAGTTACGTGAGAATACACAGATATGATATATGATGTTTTGAATTCTTGTAAGATGAGTAAAAGAGATTAATAACAAGTGAAATAATGGAACATCTAGTTAGATGCCCTGAACATCGTGAGTTTCCCCCGAGGACCACACTGGGGAAACAAAACGGATCTCCTTGTAGTAATCGATGAATTATGAGAAGGATTTCCAGAGTGTAGATCGAGACCTTAAAGGTTAGACCACCAGGATTTAGGAGTGAGTCATCTGGAGTGGCTCTAGCCCTAAATCCTTGTTGTGAAAGTATATGTCCAGATGGAATAGACTCTGTTGAAATGAAATATGTGAAACGTGAAATGAAAAATATGTGAAATATTGTGATATGTGATATGTGATATATTATTTTGTTGGTTCCTATCTCGTGTACCCGAGATGAGGACGTGAGCCTCTTTAGGCAACCCTGAGGTGACCAGGGTCTGTTGTTGATATCTTAGGGTGGCCGGCTAAACCCTAAGATAGTGACGGTGAGTCGTTGACACGAGAATTAGGCGTGGCGACTTCTACTTGGTGAGGTACAAGCCAAGTAGTTTTAGGGCAAATGAATAAAAGATGATAACCCGTGTAGAACATGATTTGAATGGTAGTTACATTCTTTGTACTGCTACTTGATGATTTGTTATTGTTGATTATGCTTCTTATTGAGGAAAGTAATCATGTTGATGTGGATATTTTTGATTTCATATTATGATATGTCATGCTGACAAGTTATAAATGATGGGATTTACATCCATTCTGGATATGAGTTGGATTGCCTTCTATTTGATAGTATTATTTGGTAGATATGTATTATGTGTACTTCAGCTTCAGGACTGCAGGATGTGTTCCTGGTCCAGCTGTTGGAGTGTCACAAGGGTAATGTTATTGTTATGTATTGATTCAAAAATGCTTAGAACTTGTCTTATTTCACATGCAGTAGGGCTCTTAATCTGAACTGAGAAATATCTGCTAATTTGTTCATAGACATGCTTTAAAAGATGTTTCAAAGTTTTAATTAGTTCAAGTGATTGCCTTGTCTGTTGGATTAGATTACCATTGCAAGATAGATTTGACTCATGATAGAACTATTTGCTATACTTTTCAATAACTGCATGTTTCTTTTAAGTTTTATACTTACTCTGATGTTGATGCATGTACCTAGCTTGAGTGGGAGGTATCCACTCATTGGGGCTCTATATGAGTCTCATGAGGTTGTTTCAAATGTTTTTAGGTATAATGCTATCCAGTAGAGAGGTCACGACAAAGAAGATATAAATAGCATACTCTAGATAGAATAGAATGTCCATGTACTCTCTCTTTCTCAGGATAGGTTGTAGACTATGTTTGTTCATCAATGTACATGTATCTGATGTAAACTGAGCAACATATGAGAACAAGATTGCTTTTGGTTTTAATGGAGTTCAATAAGATTTGTGATATCTAAATGTGGTGTTCGTGTTGTGACATTGATTTATGAATTTGTGAAGAAAGAAAAAAGAAAAATCTATCTATATTTTTCATATATTGTTTAATCGCCTGTGTCAAGAATTCATTGTTCATTCCATAATCTGGGTTTAGGTTTTGGGATTACCTCTAATGGTTGGTATTTGTGCTGATCAAAAGAGTGGGTCCCAACAGACGTGGTATCAGAGCCTAGGTTAGATGAGTCTACAGGGACAATAGGATCTAGGAATAAATGATAATGTGGATGTTGAATATAACCTGAATGATGTGCATACTGACTGAACTTAGTATCCAGATACTCTGGTCAAGTATTTGGGTATTGAGCTAAGCTAGTATGGAACTACCGACTATACTTCTTCTGGATGCCATGACCAAGTATCCAGATGAACATAGTTTGGTAGTATAATAAGATACATGATGAAAAAGAGAAGAATGGCGATAAAATGGTGAAAGAGAAAAGGATTTTATAATTCAATATGGAACCTATGAAAAACATGAAATTTCATATAAGAAAGATGAAAGCTTAATAGATTATGAACATAATCTCTAATGAGTTTGAGTCTGAGTATGAAATCTGAAATTGTGATAAAAAGCTATGAACTAAGATGCACACTAGATGATCTTCTTTATAAAGGAAATTGATGAATGCAGATGATAATATGTGAATGAGTCATAATCTTATCCATGAGATACACAATCAAAATTTTAAAAGGATGAGAAAGGTGATGTGAATCGGATCTTGATAAATGATGATTACTAATATCTCCGAAGTAAGTGTTTGTAATACTCAATGTGAGATATGATGAGGACAAGGGATGAAATATCCATTAAATGCAAAAAAATGTCATATGAAAGAAAGATAAAATGAAAGTCTTTATAATTTGATGACCAAAGAGGTGATTGGTTAGATGATATGATATTCTTCCATATCTTTTCATAGATTTCGGGATGAAATCCTAAAAGGAGGGGAGAATTTGTAGTGACCCATTTTCAAATTAGTCATCTAATTAGGGTTTACTTGGATGATTGTATGCTTAACTAAATTGATGATTATTTAAAGCTTGATTAGTGATGATACTTAATTTTTGATGTTTTAAATATAATGAGAAGGTTTAATCATACTTTGATTTACATAATTAGGGTTAAGATTTAGAAACCCTAATCGGCCCAAATTAGGGTTTTGATGACATATGAATACAAAATTTGATAAGTATAATGTCTCACTAAATTATTTTTAGTATTTTATGTGTAACTCTGATTTATATAAAATTTGGATATGATTCGGATATATAAAAAGTGAAAAATAATGAAAAATATCAGAATTTTTGAAGAATGTTCTGACTTGTTTATCGGTCGAGTTTCAAACTCGATCGATCATATTTTCATATTGATATAGCAGTGTGGTAATTGAATTTTATCTTTTTATTGGTATATCCACTTGATCTCAAATTTGAAATATACTTGATAAACTCAATTATAGACATGCTGTTAAATTGGCGTAATTTTTGGATGACTTTTGATTTCTACAGAGAAGGTGTCAGTCGAGTTCTGTGAAGGACAAACTCGACCGACCATGCTGCTGACTGTAATATAGCAGTGTAGTATTTTATTTTTAGTTGTTTATTGGTAACTCCAAATAATCTAAAACTTTTACTGTATCTTATAAACCTAATTTCAGACATTGTGTTAAAGTTTTCATAATTTTTAGATGAGGTTTGAGTTCTGAAACGTGTAGTTTCGGTCGAGTTTATAACTCAGCCGACCAACCAGTCTGAGCAAAATAAAAATACATTGAGGGGCTTGTTTGCAAATGTTCTAAGCACCTCAATTCATCTATATCACTAACATAACACACAAGGAGCTCTCATAAATTGTACTTCCTATCAAAGAAATGAAATTCTTGAGAGAGAGGAGAGATAGGGTTTTGATTAGAGAAAGTGGTGGAGATGTTGACCTAGGGTTTCTCTATCCAAGATATGACGAAATCAAGTAAGTTTAGCTTCTTTGCATAGAATTTCATGGTAAATCTTCTCGCACATGTCAAGATTCTGTCCCTCCTCTGATTTGATTCGAAATCACATCAAATCTCCCCCTTTTCTCACTCTTTCTCTTCTAATCCCCATTTCTAGGGTTTCCGAGTTGAGAGGAGAAAGAATTGGATTCTTTTGCGAGAGTTTGATTGGGTTTCCAAAAATTCATAGGTTGACCTACGAAATTCAGGTGCTTGGCACCTGAGGTGAGTGTTTTTCTCCTTCCTAAGCTTTGTAATCATTTTGAAAGCTTAATTCAATCTGGCTAAAACAATTAAAAACCTTGTTTGTATATGTATGTGATTGGATTTGATTTAGGAAAGATATTGGGGAATCCAATTTTACTAATTTTTTATTATTTCTCATTAACTGAAACTTGATTAGTTCTTGTTATATTGATTGAGGATGCATGGGTATTCTTATGGGTAGATGACTATGGTATTTCATGTGAGTTTTTCCTAAAAATCAAACCAATGGCCAATATGCTTGGAATTGAATTGACATGTATAAAGTCATATTTGAATTGTACTAGATTGTATTATACAAATGTATTGTTGAATATTAATGGAGTTGAATGGCCACATATCCTGATTAGGATTTGTGTTGAGGAAGTGAATCAAATGAGACAATTAATCAATGTATACTTATGATTGATGAATGAAATGTGTGAAAATGGAAACTAGGGTTTCTGTGTTTGTGAATAACCCTAATGAACCCTTGGGTCATGATTGGATTACTGAATGATATGATTCTTATGATATGTTGAATTAAGGAATGACTTCTTGAAAACCCTAAAAGTTTATTACCAAGAAAATTATGAGTGATAAAAGTAGAACTTGTATATGATGTTCGAAATGTGATCAAATGCTGAAGTTGAAAGTATTAATACTTCAATTGAATATGATGAGTCTTACTATATCATCTAAGTCTAATGCATTTGTTTTAGTATAATAAAGATTGATCATTGTTGATTATGGGAATGACATTAGTAGTCAACGTCAAGGTACACTTATTTGAATATAAGAGACAATATGAACAACATGTACTTAAAGGTGATTGCAAGATAAACATGAAACTAATGAAGATAGTATGATGAAGTATTTTATCTTTTATTTAATTACATATGGATTAACCCAAATTAAATAAAATATACTAAGAATTGTACTTTGATAAATGTTATGTAGAAGAGAAGCATTGTATGTAAAGTGAACCAAGAAAGATTGGTCCAGATGATGTAATGAACATGAAATGAAAGAAGCTGAGACTACTGAGTATAAAATGATGGAAAAAGATAGGAATTAGTAGATGATTCTAAGAATGTAACGCTTACCCTAAAATGATGAGTTTGATGATGTTAGTGAATGAAAATCTCAAATGGGTGATTAAGAGATGTACATAACCGTAGTTGAATTCAACTAAATGATGAAACTCAAGTATTTGAATTCACTTATAAGAATGTGTTCTTGTATTGTGAATGTTTGATAGAATACTTTTATAATAAGAATGAACTATTTTGATGGAATTCAAATGATAATCAACATGTGTTGACTAGTAACCCCATATGAAGAATGTGAAATAAAAGAAGAGAACTAAGTCTGTTATGCATGTATATGCATGAAATTTATTTACATCTATTGAGATTAGATGGAACAAGCATATGTTGTATGATATACATGATGTCTATATGCTTTTACTATTGCTAGTTCTAATGTCTCTACTAATATTTGTTAAGAACTGTGGTATACAATGAACTGATGAAGAATATGTTGAAATGGGATTTAATATGCACTCCTTACATTGAGAAACCCTGATAAGGGTAAATGTTGCATAATGAGATTATGTCTAGGGCTAAAAGCCCACTGATGATGATAAAACCCTGATGGGTTAAATGATGGACAATAAGATTATGTCTTGGGTTGAAGGACCACTATTGATGATTGCTATGAGTTGATGTAGAAGATAGAAATAATCATATTTGTTGCAATCTATAGACTTATTGTGCTTCTTGCTTTGATCATTGTCCTTATTGATAAACTTAATCTGTTTCATGTTATTGTAGTTACGTGAGAATACACAGATATGATATATGATGTTTTGAATTCTTGTAAGATGAGTAAAAGAGATTAATAATAAGTGAAATAATGGAACATCTAGTTAGGTGCCCTGAACACCGTGAGTTTCCCCCGAGGACCACACTGGGGAAACAAAACGGATCTCCTTGTAGTAATCGATGAATTATGAGAAGGATTTCCGGAGTGTGGATCGAGACCTTAAAGGTTAGACCACCAGGATTTAGGAGTGAGTCATCTGGAGTGGCTCTAGCCCTAAATCCTTGCTATGAAAGTCTATGTCCATATGGAATAGACTCTGTTGAAATGAAATATGTGAAATGTGAAATGAAAAGTATGTGAAATATTGTGATATGTGATATACTGTTTTGTTGGTTCCTATCTCGTGTACCCGAGATGAGGACGTGAGCCTCTTTAAGCAACCCTGAGGTGGCAAGGGTATGTTGTTGATATCTTAGGGTGGCCGGCTAAACCCTAAGATAGTGATGGTGAGTCGTTGACATGAGAATTAGGCGTGGTGACTTCTACTTGGTGAGGTACAAGCCAAGTAGTTTTAGGGCAAATGAATAAAAGATGATAAGCCATGTAGAACATGATTTGATCGGTTGTTACATTCTTTGTACTGCTACTTGATGATTTGTTATTGTTGATTATGATTCTTGTTGAGGAAAGTAATTATCTTTATATGGATATTTTCAATTTCATATTATGATATGTCATGCTGACAACTTATAAATGATGGGATTTATATTCATTCTGGATATGAGTTGGATTGCCTTCTATTTGATAGTATTGTTTGGTAGATATGTATTATGTGTACTTCAGCTTCAGGACTGTAGGATGTGTTCCTGGTCCAGCTGGTGGAGTGTCACAAGGGTAATGTTATTGTTATGTATTGATTAAAAAATGCTTAGAACTTATCTTATTTCACATGAAGTAGGGCTCTTAATCTGAACTGAGAAGTATCTGCTGATTTGTTCATAGACATGCTTTAAAAGATGTTTCAAAGTTTTAATTGGTTCAAGTGATTGCCTTATCTGTTGGATTAGATTACCATTGCAAGATAGATTTGACTCATGATAGAACTATTTGCTATACTTTTCAATATTTGCATGTTTGTTTTAAGTTTTATACTTAATCTGATGTTGATGTGTGTTCCTAGCTTGAGTGGGAGGTATCCACTCACTAGGGCTCTATATGAGTCTCATGAGGTTGTTTCAAATATTTTTAGGTATAATGTTATCCAGCAGAGAGGCCGCGACAAAGAAGATATAAATAGCATACTCTAGATAGAATAGAATGTCCATGTACTCTCTCTTTCCCGGGATGGGTTGTAGACTATGTTTGTTTATCAATGTACATGTATCTGATGTAAACTGAACAACATATGAGAACAAGATTGATTTTAGTTTTAATGGAGTTCAATAAGATTTGTGATATCTAAATGTGATGTCCTTGTTGTGACATTGATTGATGAATTTGTGAAGAAAGAAAAAGGAAAAATTTATCTATATTTTTCATATATTGTTTAATCGTCTGTGTCGAGAATTCATTGTTCATTCCATAATTTGGGTTTAGGTTTTGGGATTACCTCTAATGGTTGGTATTTGTGCTGATCAAAAGAGTGGGTCCCGACAGTCGAGATCAGCAATTTGTGAAGGGGTGGGTGATCGATCATCAAACAATGGAGGCTGGAGAGGAGAGTTCGGGAGGCTGGAACCATGTCTATATTTACAACCACATGCCACCGTGTTTTCAGACACGGGTAATCAAGTTAAAATACCCGCGTGGGCATCCAATGTATCCCCATATATATATATATATATATATATATATATATATATATATATATATATATATATATATATATATATGAATTTGTTTACTTGGAGAAGTATTGGGGCCTAAGGACTGTCAAACAATAACCTCTTCAACTTATAAATCTGCACATACGAATCTGCACATCAGTTCATGTGATAGGTTGTTTATCAGGAAAAAATTTTGAGAATTAAATTTCTGATTAGTTGTTTTTTTAGTTGTACCAAGAATGATAGGAAAATCTATATATATATATATATATATATATATATATATATATGAATTTGTTTACATAGAAATGTATTGGGGGCCTGTGAAGCAATAACCTCTTCAACTCATAAATCTACACATACGAATATGCAAATACGAATCTACACATTAATTTTTCAGCACATACCAATCTGCACATGAATCTGAATTTTTTTTAATACTATATGTAGCACAGACAATGTTTAATGAAATCTCCGAAGCTTTATTCTTTACCTGGAAATTTTTCTAGAAGAGAGAAGCAAAAAAACACACCAACCCTTGTGCGCTGATCGTCAAGAAGATCAGCAGCAATGGGGGCGTTTGTCGAAAATGTTAAGGTATGAATGAACACATTAGTTTATGATCGTCGAGAAGATCTAACCTTCTGTACTTTTTCATCAGGAGGAGTCTTCTGCCAAGCGCGAGCTGTAGTTGATGAGTTCTGAAGAACGTGAAGAAAAAAGTGGAATGTGGAAACAACGAAGAAAGTGGTATGTGGAGGAGAGAAGAGTGCATGGGGTTGGAGTACGCGAGAAGACCGTGTGAGTCTTGGAGACGTGGTGGAACGTGTCTTTGAATGTGGTTTTATATAACTGAATTAGATACATGTATAATAGATAAATACTATCTGTCTTGGGTTTAAGACGATTATCGATTTTGATTTTATTATAGATAATTAAGACGATAATCTATTTTGGATTATCCGTCAAGGTGACCGGGAAATGGAGGAGTACGAAATTCAAAAACGGTTTTTCAAAGGTGTGAGAGAGAGGAGGGGGTGGGAAAGGCAGTAAAACCTGAATGAGTGGGAAAGAAAAACCAATTCAAGACTTGTCGTATGAAATTCAAATTCAAATGTGAGACAGAGAGGAGGGAGTGTGGATCGGCAGTTGCACTTCAGAATTAAAATCGTTTTTTAAAATAAAAAAAAGTTGAGGAAAATATGAGAACAGATTGAGTAAAGGAGAGTACAACATTTTGATATGCTGATAAAATGTTGAAAATGTTGATCTCTGATTGGTCATAGATGAGTTTGGTCGGTTTCATTTTAACTCAGTTTGAGAACTCGCCTTTTTTTTATAGTGTATAGAATAGATATAGATATAGATTATACACAACGTCTGCTTGGATCGGAACATCAACTTAGACGTCCAGGACAGCGAATTGGATCCCGTATTAAAGAAACAACAATTTCGGTGGAAACTGAGACGTGGGGGCTTCCAGTGTTTTCTTCCCCGGAACGTGTTAACTAGCTTCGTTGCCACGCGGCCATATCCACTGCACGCCGACGATGTCTCTGCCATGTTCGATTTTTCGCGTTTTCCGGAACCGTCCGCCCTTGTCAACCAACCAACGGCAAGTAATCGCCGCGGAAGATAAGCACAACAAGTTCGGTCTTCAGAACTCAACTTGTGCTTGTAAGCGGTCTGAAAGTCAGTAGTGAGTGCGAAACAAAGAAAACGGAAATCATCGGCTGAAACTTTGCACCCGTTCCACTTGCCATCTCCGGCCGTTTCGTTTTACCACACTATGGCATCAAGGGTTGTAGCAGCGGTGAGCTTCCATCTATATGTTTTCTCTTTTCAACACGATACTCTTTTTAATAAGTCAACTTTCTGGTTACGGTGATGATCCCCTTTTGTCGTCGGCTATGCAGGGTAAGTTTGTCAGCGCTCTAGGACGGACGACTCGGCGAGGGTACAGGACGACGGCGGCGCGGCATGAGAAAGTCCTCGGCAACGTCTCGTCGGAGTTTGCCGCCGAGCCCCACACTAAGCCAAGGTACGTACATATCTATCTTTCAATGATCTTTTCGATCTCTGCAACTGCATGCGGCGGAGGTCAATCTACATACCCGACGAGCTGTGGGTGTATTTAATTTGCCTTCTGCATGCAGGGGCGGGAAGAAGGGCGACTATGTCCCCGTTTGCGTCGCCCTAGGCCTGATCGCCCTGTCCGTCGGGTTGGGCCTCTACACAGCAGACCTTCAACTGGCCCACGCCCCGAACGTCTACGTGCGCAAGAACAAGAGGGAGAGCGTACCGGAGGTGACCGACCCGGACGCCGTCGCGGAAGAGGCGGAGCGGTTCGTGCACAAGTCGGTGTTCCGGAAGGTGGCGCACGTGCAGGACTTCGACCAGGTTCGTGCCGGGATCAGCGATCCCGTCCGTGGGGAGCCTTTCGCAAAGTGAGTAGTGATTGATATCAATCTGAACTGCGAATATTTTTCTTGTCCTCCTGCTGCGGTGGTTTCCTCTCGCCTGTTGTTGTGTGGTATCATGTTTCACCTAAAACACTCGGCTACCTCTGCATGCAGGCAGAAGAAGGTGGAGACGCTCAAGTCCGTCGGGATCGACCCTTCGCCTCAGCCGGCAGGACAGTAGCTAGCTAGCATGGTTCGTCTGGTGGCGAACTATATATGATGTACATATTCTAAAAAAAAATTGCAATTTCGTGTTTAGCAGGATGTGGTGGTTTCATTACCTTTTAGCTCACAGCTTAAGCTGTGATCGTTTTCTACGATCTATGTAATGACATGTAAAGCACACTGAAGTTTGATTATAAATGAAGGCTGTGCCTGCCGTTATCAAAATGGGTTTGGTGTTATTATCAAATTGACGGATACGCTTTTTCTACGTGAGCCCCCGTGGGCCACCGGTCGCACATAAGCCACCGGGTCGCACGACAGTAGAACACCCAACATAAAATGCACACTCCCCCATGTGAAATATGAATCTTCATGTTCACTTTTTGGTAGTAGTCGTGACCAAAAGCCATCAAGCCATCAGTAGTGCCCAAAATCATCGACCCTTCTTTCCATATGTGGGTGCCTGGAGCATCTCATAGCTGACCTCTCGCGTGATAAAGAGAAGAGAGTACGACAGAGCAGAAGAGAGTACGGAAGAATAGTAAACAGAGCACACCGCACAAAGATTCTATGACAAGTCCTCCCCCATTCCCTCCCTTTGAGAAGGAAATGAAGAACGGGAACGAAACGAAATAAAGCATTTCGGGAGGATGAGCGTCTCCCCCTTCTGTCCGGTAATAGCACTGGGCGGCTTGCTCTGACCAACACTCCACTTTTTGCTCCATCCATGGAATTGGAGAATGAAAGAATATATATAGAAAGAATTATGGATTCAAATGGATTAAAAATGAAAGAATATATATATAGAAAGAATTATGGATTCAAAATTCATAATTTGATATGATTCATTAATCTTCCTGGAATGTATATCGACCAAAAAAGGGAATAAAGGGATCAGAATATGAATTATAGTACCATTGAAAGAAGGGGCACCTTTGGGAACATCTCTACCTACGAACCATTTCAATAGTACTGTCGTGCCACGAGGCACGACCATGGAAGTAATGAAAAAGAAGAAGTTCTGTAGTTGGACCCTATAAATATATGGTTGGATAGCCAAATAGAATTCATTTTTACATAAATAGGCTTGTTTTCCTATTAAAAAAATGTCAAAAAAACTAAATGGCACATTTGTCGTATTGTATTTCCTAAATGGCACGTTCTTGAACTTATTGCCCAAAATGGCACATTTACAGACTAATGTGTCCCCTGTTTGGACACATTACTCTCTCGGGAGGTAATGCGTCCCGAAGCCGGACGTATTGTTTTTTTTTATTTTTATTTTTTAATTATGATACCATATATATTATATATACATATATATATGTTAAATTGCTAAATTAATATAATCTACATTAACTTATATACAATTAGTCATATATTTAAAATAATATCTAAAAATAATAAAATAATAACAGAATATTATATTTATTAAAACATAATATTTATAAATGTAGATAAAAATATTCAAAATTAATAGATATAATATTAAAATTATATAATAAAGTTTAAAATTATAAAAATAAAGAAAATATATACATGTATTTATCTGTAAACTTAGAATAAAAAAACTAATATAGCAATAAAAATAAGAAAATACTAAAATAAAAACTAATAAGGTAGTATATAAAACACGTTCGTGCACATAAATATACTGGTGGTAATTTCAGGACTCTTTAAGTTTTTTTTGTTTTTTTATTATGTATCATACCTTTCATATATATATATATATATATATATATATATATATATATATATAGAGAGAGAGAGAGAGAGTCAGGCTAGAATACACTCGAGTGTACAGATCACGCCGTACACCCCAATGGTGTTTGCATATCTTGACCAATTTTTTTTCAAAATCTAATCCATTGATCTTCATGGTTACAATAATAATAGGCTACATACAAAATTTGAGCCTATTTGGATGAGTGTAAGTCACTCATCCAAGGACAACAAAATCAACGCACAAAACTAATTTGAAATACATAATTTTTGCCTTCTTTAGATGCATGACCTATAAGTGTCCAAATGAGTTCAAATTTATTATATAGTATGTTCTTATGATCCTAAGGAAGATCAACGATTTAGATTTTAAAAATAATTATTGTATGATGGAAAACGATTGAGGTGTATAGCGCCTCCGGTATACTCGAGTGTATTCCAGCTTAACTATATATATATATATATATATATATATATATATATAGTGAGGCTAGAATACACTCGAGTGTACGGATCGCACGAATACACTCAAGTGTGTTTGCATATCAAGACTATTTTTTACAAAATGTAAACCATTGATCTTCACCGTCATACTATAAATAGGCTACATACAAATTTTGAGCCCATTTGGATGAGTGTAAGTCACTCATCCGAGGGCAACAAAATCAACGTGTGAAACTAATTTGAAATGTATAATTTTTGCGGTCTTCATAACATGAGCTATACATATCCAAATGTGCTCAAATTTTGCGTATGAGTTGTTCACGAGATGTTTAAGAAGATCAACAGATTATATTTTCAAAAAAAAATATTGCATCATGAAAAACTACTTGAGTGTATTGCGCTCCGGATACACTCGAGTGTATTCTAGCCTGACTCTCTCTCTCTCTCTCTCTCTCTCTCTCTCTCTATATATATATATATATATATATATATATGTGTGTGTGTGTGTGTGTGTGTGTCTCTCTCTCTCTCTCTCTCTCTCTCTCTCTCTCTCTCTCTCTCTATATATATATATATATATATATATATATATATATATATATATATATATATATATATATATATATATGTATATATATATATATGTATATATATATATATATCTTTGTGTGCGTGTATTTTATGTGCACCAACGTGTTTTATATACTAGCTATATTATGTATTTTCTTATTTTTATTGCTATATTAGTTTTTTTCTTCTAAGTTTCCAAATAAATATATGTATATATTTTCTTTATTTTTATAATTTTAAACTTTATTATATAATTTTAGTATTATATCTATTAATTTTGAATATTTTTATCTACATTTATAAATATTATGTTTTAATAAATATAATATTCTGTTATTATTTTATTATCTTTAGATATTATTTTAAATATATGGCTAATTGTATATAAGTTAATATAGATTATATTAATTTAGCAATTTAACATATATATGTATATAAAATATACATGGTGTACATGGTATCATAATTAAAAAAAGCAATACGAGGCAATGCGTCCCCAGTTATGACGCGCATTGCTCTATCGGGAGAGTAATGCGTCCCAACCGGGGACGCATTGCCTCCCAAGAGAGCAATGCGTCTCAGTAGGGGACGTATTGGTCTGCAAATGTGTCGTTTTGGACAATAAGTTCAAGAACGTGCCATTTAGGAAATAAAATATGGCAAATGTGACATTTAGGTTTTTTGGCCTGAACAAAAAATCAGAACTTTGACGGAAGTATTTCCGGATATAGTACCTTTGTAAAAACGTTTCCTAAAATAGCCCACTTTCAAAACGCCACAAAAAATGGCATTTTATAAGTGCAGGTAGAATGCCAAAAGATTCGCGTCAGTGTGGTTGGTGTTTTATTACAAAGTAGGTCATTCTGGAAAATATTTTCTGGGGAATATTTTACTGGGGGTGTTGTGTTTGGAAATATTTTTTTGTTAAAGTTACATCATTTTGATTTTTTTTTCAAAAAAATATCTCTATTATTCTTTATGGGGTTAGGTTTTGGGGTCAATGTTGGAGTTTCATTGGTTCTCATATAGATTTCAGTATATAGGAGGCCTCCCAACCTTGTGTAACTTAGTCTCCTCCAATTAAAAATAGATACATAAGAAGTTTTAGATGATCATGGGATTTCTACTTGCTCCGTATTATGGACAAAAAGAGAGTTGGTGTTTGGTTAACCCTTATGGTCCAACGCATGCACTTATTCCCATCATACAACGTCTATTCACAAGCTTGTGTTTAGTTGGTCGGTTGGAAATGAGTACAGAGCAAGGCTGTGTGTGTTTTAGTGGTGCTTTGCTGGGAAAGATTCTTTAGAAGGTCCGGATAACTTGTGTGCCTTGTTGGGTATAGAGATCAGAAAGGGTTTGAAGACCTGACATGTTAAACTGCCGTGGAGTGACGGTGGACTAACAAAAGTTGAACTCTATGAGCGAGCGACTAACCTGTCGAACAAGTCACCCGACCTGCATGGCTTCGATTGACTTGGTGATATTGCTGAGTATTGTTTATAAACGGGTAACCACGTCTCTTTCAGTGATATACCATGTTAACTTATGCTGATTTGCGTAATTGTGAGCTTGCTAAAGATACGAGGGCCTAAATTTTGAATGGAGTCTCAGCCAACTTAAATTCAGGAGTGTAGGTTTCCGTTAGATCAGCATAGCCGCATGACAACAGGGCATGAGTCCGTGATCCTGAACGCTGGAGCGCAAAAAAAAAAAAAAAAAAAACGCTGGTGCGCAATCCTGCTGCGCTAGGTTTGGGGTCACGGCGGCCTTCCCCCAAGTAGATCCCGTTGCCAGATTGTCCCTCTCCCGGCAGAGCATGCCAATTCTGGGATCGGCCAATTCGGCATTCTCTTCTCCCATTTCCTTTACGCATGAGCAGACTGGAGTTTGTAACCCTCCTACGGCCGATCGGTAGATGAGATTTCGGCCCCTTCTATGATGGTGGGGGTTGTGGTCCCCATAAAAAGAAGTTATTAAATATATCCCAGAGTTACTGACCAGTGGGATTAATAATGGGCTTTCACGTGTGTTAGCCACGTGACATTGGTTTGAATCCCAATTGTTTGGATATTTTTTGGTAAATCTATCTTGAGTTACTTTAAAGTTGACCATTATAAAATAAATTCGTGCACATGTAATTTGGTTTTATAATGCTTATTTGAATTGTGGTTGCAGGTTCAACTCCAGCTAACAATATTTCTTTAAAAGATTTCATTGCCCCCAATTATAAAATTCTGACTGCCCCTCTGGCGGGCAGCCATGAATCATGATGGTAATAAAGTAAAAGGAGATATACGAACTATATTAGCATGCAACTAAACGCGTTTTCTTTTGTGATAAAGACGGTTTAAAGATAGGTGCTTCTACTGATAGGCCAGATCGCTCGTCTATCATAGAACCTTGTTGAGAAAGTTAACCACATGAGAATTCCGCAACTTCGGATGGTAGGGTGGAATAATGGTTTTATAAGGCTTTTTAAGTACGATCTCTCATATTTCGAGTGGAAGACTCCAGCAGTGTTGCGGAAGCCATTCAGGTGAAGGAGGATAGAAAGGTGAACCCTAACGTCAAAAAGGCCCACGTAAGGTTACAGACGGTTATTTTACAACAGTTGTGAAGGTGTTGTGTTCTTAAGGAGTGGTGGCTCCAGCCGCTCCATGCAATGCTATCATGAGGGATTTAGAAGCTAAGCGCCCGTGAGTATTGTAATATTCTCACGTATTGTTTTATGGTCTTTTGGTTTCCAGTTGATAAAGTATTCTCAATTTGTCATGAAGTAAGTATTTTTAGATGCTTCGGGAGAGTAGGCGGTCCATGTAGGAAACTCTCATATTTTAAGTACGTAAATGATTTTGTTAGGGATATTCTCTATATTATACTCAGACATATAGGAGTTGTTGTTGTTGTTGAGAAAGAAGCACGTGTGATTGACAAATTCACAGGAAGGAAGATCGACTCTAAAATCAACGGATGCATGTCTTAATTTTTAGATGGATCGGAGGGAATCATGCAAGTGTTCATCTAACTAGGGTTTCTCCAATGGCAAGATTTAGGGGTGGGGGGCATTTACATTGGGATATGGCCTCAAAGATGTCATAGTCAAGATACTCAAGTATGAGAAAGCATGTATCGTCGACTAATATGTTTGTATATCTTTTGGGTTTGATATTTTTGGTTTCTTAGTACCAGATGCTTTGCAGCTTCTTAAGAGAGTTCAAAACGTTATAAATAGTAACTTATGACCCAAAAATGTATGAATATATTATTTCAGAGAATTGATTTTGCTATCCAAAAAGGGGTGGCACAGTTTGTTACCCACCTACCTTCTGTCTCATTGTCATTGTAAAATTTATTATTATCAATAACTTTTTAGTATTCATCATAGTATGTCTCTTTAGACTTATTGAAGTTCCTGGAGATGATTATAAGTGAAATGAGGGGGGCTTTCCATATTGGAGTTTGATTCAAGGTCAAATCTTAGCTATATAGAAGTTGGTGTGTTAAATTCCACTTTAGAGCATATTCATTCATGTATTTGATCTTTTAGATGTAATTGGATTGTTGATAAAAAGCCTTGGTTAAATTTTAATTGTGACAATTCTACTTGAATCTAGTCGGGTGTAATACACATAGCACATGTTCTTTAGTTCATAAAAAATATGTTGATTTTAATAGAGTTGTGTCAAGAATTCTTGGTAAATTGGAATTTAGCATGAATATGAAATTTGGTGAGAAACATGACTAGTTGATACTATGTTTTGATGATACTGAAGTAGAACATGTTATTTCAAAAACGTTACAGTCATTAAAGTTGATTCAAAATTCTTGTTTTGATGCTTGCATATTATAGGATCATGTAAATTGATGCCAAGTTAAGTAGTTTGAAAAAGTATTGTGAGTGTCAAGACTTGACTTTCTTATGGTATAGATAGTGCATCCAAAATTGATGAATGGGGGTTGATTCTATCATTTTGAATAACATATTGGGATGTTGTTGAATGTTGAACTTGAAATATAGCAGGTATGAATTTTAGAATTTGTAGTAAAATAAGAAATGTCATCACAAACTGAGAGCAATGAGATATTCTAGAATTTCTCTTTTAGATCTGAGGTGCTTGTAGCATACATAAGGGGTAGTTGGAGTATGTATTCATGATTCAGAATTATTTGGATGGTTCTTTGGAGCCTGAAGAATGCCCATAAAGTGATGGGAAGTTCATGGATTCTTCATAGATTTACTAACTAGTATACTATTTGAATGTGGGACCTCACAAAATGATGGATGACCCATGACACTAGATCTATTGCAATCGACTTAGTTTTATTTCTAGGAAATGTGAAATATTATTCACCTGACATAGTTGTTTGCTAAAACCCCTTGAAAATATCAAGGATGTGAATACATAATAGAATGTGATTTTGGGATGTCCTTAGTTATATATGTGAGGAAAGAGAGTTTATTTTTCTTATTTGGGGATGTGTCATATGTTGTTGAAGAGATCCAGTTCTGGTTTGTATCCTAAGGTACTTCATATAGTTGTTGGGTTTTAGGGGAGACAAAGAAGGCAGCGGAAATAAAATTTTCTTCTCTCCAAATCCAGAACAGAGGAAACACATCAACGTCTATACAATAGGAAGTATGGTTTGTGGAAGTGTACATTGTCCTGAGGCTTGCTCGGCGACGTTACCTCGCGGCTTGCGCGGTCTTTACCTCCAATCTTGGACGGTGTCTATGCAGCTCCTGGTCGCACCGGGATTGTCAGCTCCTAGTCACATCGGGACTGTCAGCTCCTGGTCACACTGGGACTGTCGGGATTGGCAGCCGTCCTCCGAGCGGCAGAAGTCTCCCGCCTCTGAAGTAGTCCACACGGACCACCTGAAACTCCGATCTCCTTGTCCCACACAAGGAATCGGAAGGAGTCACACCCTCCTGTCAGCGTACTAGTCACCGACACACTCTCATGCCACCAGTCGTTTTCTGCAGTTGTCTTTCCCTTGTTGTGCCTCCCTTATCGGGTAGCACTTGCTCGGGATCTCTCTCGGTTACCAAAACCAGAGAGAGCGATAACTTTACAGAGCAATTGGTGCACTGAGTTGTGTTCCTGAGAAGCCCCCACTACTCCTATATATATAGGAGGGTCATGGGACAGGGTTTTCTATCCCGGGGAATGTGGGATTAACGCAGGAGTAGAAGGATTTGAGATTTTCTACAAAACAACCAACTGTGCCACCTGAACCTATCGTTTCAAGCATGAAACGGTCGGTTGGGGAGCTGAGCCGATCGTTTCACACCTGAAATGATCGGTTGGAGCACCTGAGCTGATCGGTTCACTGTTGAGCCGATCGGTTCCTGGTCCTGGTCCAACTCAAATTGACTTTCAAATTTGTTTACGATTAATCAAATATTAATCCTTGTCCAAATCGAATTTGTACAACTGAAACAAATTATATTTGCAAAATAGTCTTCTGACTTTCCAATCGATCTTGGTTAGACCAGTTGAGTCGATCGGTTCAACCCTTGAATCGGTTGTCTCAGCCAGTCTTGAGTCGATCGGCTCACCAACCTGAGCCGATCGGTTCATCACATGAGCCGATCGGTTGGGGCAGCAGACTGTGCAAAATCAGTCAATTGCAGTTTCAATCAATCTGATACTCTAATCAATCGATCCAACACCTTGAATACTATGATTTTGAGATATCAATTAATTGAGTGTTTAATTGAACTATAAACTCCTTTAGTAATCAATCTAAATATTGTTTGTGGATAAACTCCTCTTCCAGGTTAAATCCTATGTGTGTGACCCTGCAGGTCTATTTCACGTTGGCAATGAAAGTTCATAACACTTATGACTTCACAAGCAAAGAGTGGTGCCTAGTCCCACATCAGTGCTACCCAAGTGAAAAGGAAATTTGGAGAACAACTTTCAATCCTATAATCCGTGAATGGTGTTACAACGAATGTAAAATTCTTTTGTCACAGATATCCCGAATGAACTCAAGGCATGGAACAGTCATCCTGTCAACGTTCATTCACTTTCTTGATCTCTGAGTAGATTGGAGGAGATATGCATGACATCAATATCACATACTGATTCAAACATGCGTGCGCACACCTATCTCAATCCTACTCATCAAGTGGCCATGGATATCAAACTCCCTCAGGAGGGACAAATCCCATATCTATCACTCACCCCTCAAAAGCCCCATGTGTCAAAGCCACCCAATCATCACCTTTATAACAACCCATGTTTCAGGACTGCATTTTATGATGTCAAAGTGTACCGAACGACATGTGTTGAGTATAGTGATTTTAGGTCAAAGAATCACACTCACCACCATCACTGTGAGAACTGACTGTGACTACCATATCATGGTTCCATGTGTCAAACTCACGGTGGGTCTGTCTGGTACACTTATTCTCTAACAAGTACCTATGTGTTTGGTTTGATATCTCCATATCATGACTAATGAGATTCTGTCATCAACCAACACCACAATCTAGTCTTGTACGTCATTGTTGTCTATCTACCTTCCACAATGACATCCGACTAGGGACATAATAACAATGTACAAACTCTTAGCATTCGTATGATCTCATCGTTCAAGTCCTCAACCTGAAAGCATACGTCATTGAGTATTGTCATTCTCTAGACATTCAATCTGTTCTATCATTATCTCATATGATTGAACCATAAAGAATTGGAAGCTTGCCTTTGATCTTTATCAAATCAATCTTAATGTATCCCACCAATCATCCCATGATTGTCTCTCAGGGCATACATACCAATAGACTTCCACTTGCATTGCGAGCCAATCACCCTTGAATCATATTCATAGTGATCTTCAAACATGTCCCACATGTTACTGTGCTCTTGTGCTAACATAGTGAGTTATGGCAACACCTTACCAAAGTCGGTATTAACTACATGTCTCTCATCTCTTCATTATACATCACACGTATGAGATGGAGTTGTCGTCATATGTGATCTAGTATTCCTTTGCTAACCTTTAGCCACATTGCATGACAAAGTACTCCTTACTTGTCATCAATGATCGGAATATCTATAAGTTCATCTCATGAACTTCCAGATCCATATAGTATCCACTAATGTTCTCTAACACATGGATACTCGGTTTTTCCTTTTAAATGACTTTATTGGAACGTTTTCATTTAATCAAACATTCACTTTTATATATATCTCATATATTTTGCGATTAATTTTCTGTCCTTTTTAGAAGTTTGCATCAATGTAACTCCTCACAGTGAACCCTTCCTTATTTCCATAGAACTAGTACTTCTCAAGTACTTATCAAGTTCTTTTGGTATTCCAGTAACCCTTACTAGAACTAGAGAGACATCCACTCATCATGTCCCACATACGAGTTATTAGGATGAGCATATCATACTGTCATGTCCTACATACAAGATGATAAATGCATTTTATTCTTGTCATGTCTATACATATAAGATAATGGGATGATTACGTACATGATAGATCCATATCTATTCTTAGTGTTCCCATTCTTCATAAGAATTGGACACTTGTCCTTGGGATACTAACTCCATGTAACATGGACAAGTTTTCTCCCACTGAATCTATGCACATTGAACCCTTCAGTATAGATCGCCAATGTATGCTCTCTCTTTTCAGGTCAAGAGGTTTTCGAGAACTATCTCTATAGATCTCTATTCCTATCATATAGGAAACGTCTCTATCTTCCTTAAAGATAATTTCCACTTTGGATTTCCATTCTTAGAACATTTTCATTTCACATCAATATTTGGAATGTGAATACACTCCCACTAAATCACAGATCTCTCTTTATCTTTGACACGTCAGTCAAACCTTTTGACCATATTATCAAAGTAAAGATCCAGCTCTGAGTTGCTTGTACTCAATCAATCACATTGATTAATTCATTGTAACTTATAGACTTCATTTGCATGAATGGATTCATAAACTTTATAGGTTGTGTCATGTACACATCATTGTTTTATTCCTCATAGGAATGTGGTTTTCGTATCTGTATGCCAAATTTCTTAGTCATTAAGTTGCAATCAACAAGCACCATCCTTCTCAAAATGTTACCCATGTGTCTTAACACTTAAGACTCATTCACACTTATGGATTTCATCTCAATGGGTGCTACCATCAAGGTCATACCTTGTGGTTCACATGGAAGTCATTTAGGATGTAA
This sequence comes from Alisma plantago-aquatica, assembly GCA_963693085.1. Classification (NCBI taxonomy): domain Eukaryota; kingdom Viridiplantae; phylum Streptophyta; class Magnoliopsida; order Alismatales; family Alismataceae; genus Alisma; species Alisma plantago-aquatica. The sequence goes on along the minus strand of OY856412.1, from coordinate 443,343,345 downwards.
TGGTCATAAACCATAACTCAAATTCTGGTTCCTCATATTCATCTAGATAGTTGACTCATCACATGACCAACTCATCATATAGATAATCGAGGTGTATCTGTCAAGGATATAGGAACTCACAACTCCTTGTGATTCTTAAGGTCCTTTATTAGTGTGGGGTATTCTTTATTTAAGAAGAAATTAGTTATTTGATAATCATCCTCTAACTCCTTAGAGTATGAGTCCTTGTTGATTTAGACATCATCATGCCTTAATCATGAGTTCACTGTGATACACTATCATATTCACTCGCAGGGTTCTTAAATGTTTGGTCTAAGTATTTCATTCATTGATCTCATCAAGAATTAACATTTTACCAAATTTGTACTTCATCTATGATATTCTTGAACACTTCAAGATATTCATATTGGTATTTCTCTAAACACCGCTTGAAGTATTGGCATTAACTCTAATAGGTATGTAAATACATCACATGTAACATACCTAATAGGATAATCATTCTCCCACTACCTCTAGTTAAGATTGATTAATCATGTTTAAGATATTCATGTCTCTTACTAGTTCTTTAACCAAAAGAGTCTAGCTTATCCATCATATGGAAACTAGAAATGAATTTCTCATGATTTATGCTAATATGATTGTTTGAGTTATCATTAACTTTTAGGTATCATTTTATCTTATGCATACCAAGTACCACAAGATAAACAAGGTATTTCCAAAAAAAACATCAACTTTATTAATTGCCATCATTGTCATACAATATGCAAAAATGAAAGTGTTTCTGTCCATTGGCAAATATGAAATAGCAGTTCATAACTCTATTACATGCCTTCAAGGTTGGAAATAAACTAAAGTACTCCTATCTATGGCGGCAACATTTTCCCCATTTATTGAGTGCTTTACATTTTATATCTTGGTATCATATACCTCAAAAAAATGTTAACAAGTTTATTTCATGACACCTTCAAGTGGAGACATCTGTCGCATCCTTCTTCTTTAGTTCTTCCAGATAGAGTGGACAATTCCTTTTCCAATGTCCTGGCTTTTGATAATGGTGGAAATTGCCTCTCTTGGTCACGCCTCCTTTGGCCTTGAGATCTGAAGACACCTTGGGCTGCTGGCTAGCATCAGAACCCTTCTTATCTTTGCCCTTGCCCATGCGCTTGGACTTGCCTTTCTTGTTGCTGATCATCATCACAGACTTAGGCTTGTCCTTCTTCATCTGTGTATCGGTTGTCCTCAACATGCCCAACAACTCTGTCAACGGCTTGTCAAAGTTGTTCATGTTGTAGTTCATCACAAACTGACTGTAGGATTCTGGTAACGATTGTAGTATCACGTCAGTAGCCAACTCTTGGCTCAGGGGAAATCCCAGTCTTGTCAGGTTCTCCACATATCCAATCATTTTGAGTGTGTGAGGACCAACTGGATCTTATTTTATCATGACGCACTTGAACAGCGCCCTGGAGACATCATACCTCTCTTGTTGTGCCTGATCTTCATACATGTTCTCATGTTGTCTCTGCAACTGGTGGTTCATGGAGCACAACATCAAGCACTTTGCATCAATAGCATCATCACAATGCTTCTTATAAGCATCCCTTTCTGCCTTTGGTGCGGTAGGAGCAGGTTCCTCTGGAACTGGAGTATCCAGGACATAGAGCTTTCTCTCTTGAGTGAGAACAATTCTCAATGTCCTAAACCAGTCGTGAAAGTTAGTCTCATTCAGTTTATCCTTTTCAAGGACCCATCACAACAAAAAGTGATTGTTGTTTGTTGTCATTTATACTACAAAAGGAAATTTATGCAATTTAGTCCAAAACTCAATTTTGACTTATTTGATTGATTTGAAAAGTTGACGATATAATTAGGACTTTAATTAATATCGCTCCCACTATTTTTGTTCAAATTGATAGCCCTCACCATCAATTCGGAAGATTGCAGCGTACAATCTTCTAGTGCGTCAAGATCCTGAAATCATCTAAGTCATGGACCAGCTAGGGTTGTCACCCACAACTTAGATCTTCCAAGTAGGCAACTTTTGACAATTGCATCATATGCAACTTTTGAAAGATATCATATGCAACTCCTTTCCATGATCACCTCCATGCCTCAAGGTGCTAGATCTTATCTAGGTCACCTTGTTAAGTCCAACCCAAAGCCAACATGATGAATATGCACCCTGCTAGGGCAGACTCACATATCCATCCTTCACGCTTCCACGAGATAGACGGTGCACCACGCTAGGGCGTGCCCACACTTGGTTGATAAAGCTTTTCATGTGTGTCACATTTGGAAGGCATCTAAAACTTTAATATTTAATGAGGGATTTGGTTTTTATAGGTACATATACATATCCAATCACCGCAATACATAGTATGTATCATATACATGCTATATCTCACAGAAAACATGTGAAATGATAAAAGTGATTATTATGGCCATCCTAATGTGATTCCTCGAGCAAAGAGGAATCACAGTCATCTAGGTCTACATCACATGCAACATGTACAAGTTGAAGTGCTATAGCCATCCGAGTTGATCAACTCATCACATGAATGACATGCTCGCCCTGGTCGGTCGTCTGGGTGCCACCAGCCTTCACCTGGTCATCGTGCATCTCCTCATGGCCGCCACCTGATCATCTTGCTCCTCAAACTGGTCGTCTGGATTGCCAATCGATCGGTTCACTCCTTGAACCGTTCGTCTCAGTCGTCGTCAGAGAGTCTGCCGTTCTTTGACATAACAGGAAATAAAAGATCTATCATATTTTACATATTCTTTGGGAAACCCCGAGTTACATTCGGGGGGAGCAAAGGTAGGAAAGAAATCTCGAGTTATCTCGAGTTACATCAAAATTAGGAGATAGGGAATCGGTGCGCAGACTGAGATGCAAGCAACCACATACAACCAAGCACACAAACAGGGTTTATAGGCCATAACCACGTTATACATCCACCACAAAATTTGTTTAAGGGCGACGTGTATCGAGTGCATTCATATTACATATCATATATGTATATTGGGATTTGTGGATTTAGGATTGGACATGCATAAAGTCAATTTTATTCGCATCGTATGCAATAAATAAAGACAACAAACCAAAATCGATCACATCAATAATCCTAAAGCATAGAGCAGTTGATGTGGCTCTGATACCATTGTTAGATTTTAGGGGAGACAGAGAAGGCAGCGGAAACAAAATTTTCTTATCCCCAAACCCAGAACAGATGAAACGCATCAACGTCTATACAATAGGAAGTATGGTTTGTGGAAGCGTACCTTATCTCGAGGCTTACTCGGCGACGTTATCTCACGGCTTGCGCGGTCTTTACCTCCAGTCTTGGACGGTGTCTGTGCAGCTCCTGGTCGCACCGGGACTGTCAGCTCCTGGTCACACCGGGATTGTCGGGATTGACAGTTGTCCTCTGAGCGGCAGAAGTCTCCCGCCTCTGAAGTAGTCTACACGGACCACTTGGAACTCCGATCTCCTTGTCCCACAAGGAATCGGAAGGAGTCGCACCCTCCTGTCGGCGTACTAGTCACCGACACACTCTCCTGCCACCAGTCATTTTCTGCAGTTGTCTTTCCCTTGTTGTGCCTCCCTTATCGGGTAGCACTTGCTCGGGCTCTCTCTCGGTTACCAAAACCAGAGAGAGCGATAACTTTACAGAGCAATTGGTGCACTGAGTTGTGTTCCTGAGAAGCCCCCACTACTCCTATATATAGGAGGGTCATGGGACAGGGTTTTCTATCCCGGGCAATGTGGGATTAATGCAGGAGTAGAAGGATTCGAGATTTTCCACAAAACAACCAACTGTGCCACCTGAACCTATCGTTTCAAGCATGAAACGGTCGTTTGTGGAGCTGAGCCGATCATTTCACACCTGAAACGATCGGTTGGAGCACCTGAGCTGATCGGTTCACTGCTGAGCCGATCGGTTCGTGGTCCTGGTCCAACTCAAATTGACTTTCAAATTTGTTTCCGATTAATCAAATATTAATCCTTGTCCAAATCGAATTTATACAAGTGAAACAAATTGTATTTGCAAAATAATCTTATGACTTTCCAAACGATCTCAGCTAGACCAGTTGAGCCGATCGGTTCGACCCTTGAACCGGTCATCTCAGCCTGTCTTGAGCCGATCAGTTCATCACATGAGCTGATCGGTTCACCAACCTGAGCCGATCGGTTCATCACATGAGCCGATGGGTTGGGGCAACAGACTGTGCAAAATCAGTCAATTGTAGTTTCAATCAATTTGATACTCTAATCAATTTATCCAACACCTTGAATACTATGATTTTGAGCTATCAATTAATTGAGTGTTTAATTAAACTACTAAACTCCTTTAGTAATCAATCTAAACATTATTTGTGGATAAACTCATCTTCAGGTTAAATCCTATGTGTGTGACCATGCAGGTCCATTTCACGTTGGCAGTGAAAGTCCACAACACTTATGACTTCACAAGCAAAGAGCGATGCCTAGTCGCACATCAGTGCGACCCAAGTGAAAAGGAAAGATGGAGAACAACTTTCAATCCTACAATCCGTGAATGGTGTTACAACGAATGTATAATTCATTTGTCACTGATATCCCGAATGAACTCAAGGCATGGAATAGTCATCCTGTAAACGTTCATTCACTTTCTTGATCTCAGAGTAGATTGGAGGAGATATGTATGACATCAATATCACATACTGCTTCACACATGCGTGCGCACGCCTATCTCAATCCTACTCATCAAGTGGCCATGGATATCAAACTCCCTCAGAAGGGAAAAATCCCATATCTATCACTCACCCCTCAAAAGCCCCATGTGTCAAAGCCACCCAATCATCACCTTTATAACAACCCATGTTTCAGGACTGCGTTTTATGATGTCAAAGTGTACCCAACGACATGTGTTGACTGTAGTGATTTCAGGTCAAAGAATCACACTCACCACCATCACTGTGAGAACTGACTATGACTACCATATCATGGTTCCATGTGTCAAACTCACGGTGGGTCTGTCTGGTACACTTGTTCTCTAACAAGTACCTATGTGTTTGGTTTGATATCTCCATATCATGACTAATGAGATTCTGTCATCAACCAACACCACAATCTAGTCTTGTATGTCATTGTTGTCTATCTACCTTCCACAATGACATCCAACTAGGGACATAATAAGAATGTACAAACTCTTAGCATCTGTATGATCTCATCGTTCAGGTCCTCAACCTGAAAGCATATGTCATTGAGTACTGTCATTCTCTAGACATTCAATCTGTTCTATCATTATCTCATACGATTGAACCAGAAAGAATTGGAAGCTTGCCTTTAATCTTTATCAAATCAATCTTAATGTATCCCACCAATCATCCCATGATTGGCTCTCAGGGCATACACACCAACAATAGTATACGGAAACCTGACTTCCTAATTATAGAAAAAACTATCTAGGATCAGATGTCCTTGGGCTTACTACAGGAGGAAATCTTAGATATGATTCAAACTATTCTTTAGGGACTTTAATAAGATAATAATAACTAGTATTAGAAGATTAATATTATGGATAAATAATAATTAACATTTTACATATGAAATTATAACTCACCTAATATAATGAATTGTTACACCTAATTTGATTAATCCACTAATAAAAATAAAATATAATTTGAGATTAATATATTTTAAAATGACATATTGTATAATCACTAATCATAATAAATGTTGTCAATGTATTAATGTCTCACCACCCTCACCATTATGACTAATGCTAATAAGTTTAATGATAACCAAGATGAGATCAAACTTATGCACATATGTGGGCATGATATGCAAAGAAACTAGGAGAACAATCTATAATAATAAGGTTAAATGGTTCAAAAAGGAAAGTAAATAATAAGAATATTTGTTAATAGAGATAAATGTGTCATGAGAAGATAATGATAATCTAAAATAATTTACAAATATCTTGATTGGGATATAAGCATAATAAATTATAAATACCATTACACCCAATAATATATGTTATTTGGATAATGAATTTAATAATGCTTAAAATAAGATGAAACATGCCCATATCAACAATAATGATGGAACACTCTCACGGGCATAAGAAGAATATATATATTAGTGTGGATTAGTTTTTCATTAGTTGGGAGGATAATATCGTTAAATGATTTGGAAAAGATCCTAAATTATAAAAATGAAAGTGAATATGGTTTCATATATGTGTTTGAGAAAGTAAGTCACGTGATGATAGTTCCAAAAATGGATCTTCTTCAAGCATATTGGTAACTGATATATATTTGGTGAATGATTATGGAATAATTTCTTTTGATTGTAATTCGTTATATAACCTAACTAAAATATTTGAAGGAAGAAGTAATGAGATAATAAAATTCTAAATGGTTTAATTAATTTATTTGTCAAATTTCACTTACTTTGAACCTTGTTGGAACATTGAATAGGATTTAGAAGAAAAAAATAATATAGTTCAAACCATAGCATATTTAAATTACAATTTTATTGATTAATTTCTCCTAAGATCTTGATTTATTGTCTTGATATGTGTATAAGTTTATCTATACTCATGTATATTATGATTCGTCCCAAATTGTATAAATAGGAATTGGAAATCACCCATAGTCCTATACAAAGGTTAGCCCTAATGTGTATAATACACACAAGATATTCTCCATCTTCTTTTTAGTATCATGGTATAAAAGCATCTCGATCCTCTCTTAGAGAGAAGAAGGAAATTTTTCAAGGTGGTGACTTTATCTTCTCTGCCATCACCACTGGCTACTTCTTCTCCATGATGGAAGTCACCTCCATCAAACCTTAATTACGGCAGAAGTCATCTCCATAGAGACATATATACAATGAAAGGCATATCCACCCAAATCCATATATGTGAAAGTCATCTCTATGCTAGTCATCTCTCCCCTTTTTTATCCTTTTGTGCGCCATCCTTGCACGAATGTCTCTATGAGACCTCTAGATCTAGAACCATCTCTAGTAGATACAAACATGTGGAGATATGTTGTGACATCTCTACGGTAAAACACATGATGGTAACATATTGTGTCAATATTTTATGTTGTTGGTGGTGATAGGTTGTGTCAGTATACAATACTATTTTGTTGTTGGTGATATCAGATATGGTATGTCAATATCTAACACATCATGTCATTACTAGGGTTAAATCGCGGTGTCGGCTTACACATCGTGTCAATCAGTCAATACATCATGTTGCAGCATGTATGCACTACATCATGGGAGATGAAAAGCCTATGTATCTACCATGCACGCATCTTCATCAAGAGGTATACTCCAAAATCTCATTGATATGGGATCATCTCCAACTGATATACTCCAACAACAACTTATAAATGTACGACATGATGGTTGAGATGTACAATATTCAACAATACCTATATGGTCTCCTTCCCATCTCAACTGATCCTATCATGCTCCAAAAGTGAGGAGATAAGGTACTTATCACCGAGTTACTTATTGGCCTTCACAAGGAATACGTCAGAGTTAGAATTTCAACTCTGTAAGGGGTAGAGCTTTCTTCCTTGGTAGAAACATACTAGCACGTCTTCAAATTCCTCAAGCAAAACTCTCTAGTCAATCTTGTCATAGACTCATTTTCCCTAGTTTTTCAAAACACCACCAATCAATCTACTAGAGGACGTGGTCGGCGTGAAATAGGGTGACAACACTCTTCTTTAGGTAGAGATGACTCGAGTGCACCTAGTGTGGAAAAAAGGGTCACTAAAAGGCAACGTGCTATAGCATACATGGCTTCCCACCTCAGATTCATGTTGCCAACCTCACCATCAATGAAGAGTCCAGTGAGTAGATTCCTCATCAAAATAAAATGAGTGATGAATAATATAGTCATCTCCTCTAAGCATGGGCATCTCAACAAGCATCCACGATTGTTTCTTCATTATTTCATATGTCGAGGCATGTCAAACCCTTCTACTTCTGACATGTCTTGATACACAAATATAAGTTTGACACCTTGAATACTTTATTATGGTGCAAAAGATCATAATATAGGTATGCCTATCCTTATATCTAATATGTCCACCCCAAAAGGAAGTACCCCTCATGTCACCATTGTCAATGGAACTTGAGTTTCCGTTTAGGGCATTGGGACTATATCACTCATTCATCTTATCAACCTCCCATCAACCCTTGCTATTCCTCACTTTCCATTAAATGTGTTATCTATTAGTAAACTAACACATACTCTTTGTGACCATCATATTTGATTTTGGTCAGTGTTTGATGTAGGACCTTCAGACAAAGGTGATGAATGGTGGTAGGTATGAGGAAGCTAGTCTCTACTATCTATACAGGACTCTAAAGCTTGCATGGTTGCATGTCTTCTACTCATTATTACCTTGGTCTCTTAGCTCTCAATAAGTTTAGTATTTTGCATCTTCAATTTTCCCATTTAGATAAATTTGACTATGAAGATTGTCAACTAGGAAAGCACCATAGATCTATTTTCCCATTGGTAGATGCTACGTGTGTTGACTCTAGTTTTCATGTAGTTCACTTAGACGTCTAAGGACATAGTAGGATCTTCTCCAAACTTGGTTTTTGGTATTTGTTATTTCTACTGATTGATTTTCAAGAAATACATGGTTGTATCTCATAAAAAAACCATTCCAAAATTTTCTCTATTGTACAAAGTTTCTATCTTGAAATTGAAGTACTATCCTCATGATGCATTTGTATTTTTAGTACCAACAACACAACAAATATATTACTTCATTTCCTTCCAATAAAGACATCATTCATCAATCTTCATGTTCCCATTCTTCTTAACAAAATGGGATAGAAGAAAGGAAAAAGAGGCACATTATCAAAACTAAGAGAATTCTTCTTCACCATTGTTTGCCACATGATTATTTCTCTTTATTTCTGTGTTGGACTAAAGATCTTGTGTGTAGTGTTCTAGTTTTGTAGTGCCCAAGTTTGATCGGGTGCTTAGACTATGTCTCCCACCTTGACGGGGAGACCTTCTCACATCCCACCTTGACGGGGAGACTTTCTCACATGCACAATACCATGATCCTTGCTTCTATAGTTTCTCCCTCTCTCCACAGTTCTTTGAGATGTATTTGCCTATGGATTCCTCTTGCTTTTTAGTACATCCTAATACATTGGTTTGTGTCCTAAACCCTTGATCGAAAAACCCCAAATATTGACATGACCTTAGTTGAACACCTACAAAGGGAGTGTTATATAGGGTTCCACAAGCTCTCGACCCTCAAAAAACATGTTGTTGAGTCCATTGTTGCACCTCTATTTCTCTCGATTCATGGTACCTACCCATGTTTCCTCAATGTGGGGTGGATGTGCTTTGTTTGTTTTAATCATTTCCCCTATATTTTTCTTTGTTTAAATCCATTGAGGGACACCTTTCTCATTTTGATGTTGATGGCTAGTGTAGGATCTGTGATCAATTTCCTTCATCCTCAATGACAATAAGTTTGTTGATTGCAGTTGTCTTTCTATATCCAAAAAGGAGTATAGCCCTCTCCTATAAATAGGAGGGGATCCAATAAGGAAACTCATAGCAAACCCTAATGGGCCTATTATACTTAGGATCATATTACATAAGACTGAGTGAAAAGGGGAAAATAAAATTAAAGGAATAAAACAACTAAAGATAAATATATGTCTAATACTCCCCCTCAAGTTGGAGCATAGATATCAATCATGCCCAGCATGCAACATAGCTCTGCAACTCTCTCGCCATATATAGGTTTTGTAAAAATATCTACATGCTTATTCAACACAGCATCTCAGAGGAAATGACACTCCACCTCAATATGCTTAGTCATTTCATGAAAGAAAAGATTACTAGCAATGAAGGTAGCATCATGATTATTGAATAACATTGGAATAGCACGAGTAATTGGAAAACCCAAGTCAGACAAAATGGATTTGATCCATAATATCTCATAAGTAATATGTGTCACTGCATGATACTCAAATTCTACACGAGATCTAGCAACATCATTTCACTTCTTACTTCTCCCGGTAACCAAGTTACCCCCTACACATGTACAATATCTAGAGGTGGATCTCCTGTCATATTTACACCCAGCATAATCAGCATCAGAATATCCAATCACATGTTGATTCCCATTTCTTTTATGAAACAGACTCTGTTCAGGAGCATTTTTCAAATATCTTAAGACTCGGCATGCAGCGTCCTAGTGGCACTGCATATGACAATCCATGAATTGGCTAAGAACACAAACATCAAAGCATATATCTGGCCTAGTAATAGTAAGATATAGAATTTTGCCAACCAAGCGCTTATAACTAAATTAATTATCTTCTAAGGACTGAGTAGACTCTACCCATAGATGATGAGCCCGATCCATAGGAGAGATTGCAGGTCTGCAACCAAGCATTCTAGTTTCAATAAGTAAGTCAAGAGTATACTTTCTTTGTGATAAAGATACTCCATCCTTGTTGTGTGCTACCTCAATGTCAAGAAAATATCATAGACGCCCAAGGCCTTTGGTTACAAAATGCTTCATAAGATATGTCTTTGTAGTAGAAATTCCTACAACATCACTACCAGATAGGTTGATATCATCAACATAAACAATAAGCATGATAATACCAGAAGTAGTGGTTTTGATAAACATAGAGTGTTCACATTGAGACTGCAAGAAGCCAAATTTATGTCGTACAAGGGATAACTTGTCAAACCAAACTCATGGACTCTATTTGAGATCACAAATGGAATTATATAGAAGACTTTCTTTTTCAGAATGCTCCCCTTGCGCAACATAACCTAGAGATTGTGACATATGGACATTCTTTTGTAAATCTCCATATAGAAAGATGTTCTTAACATCTAGTTGATCTAAGTTCCAACCTTTATTAACAACAATAGAAATCAAAATACAAATAGAATTAAGACGAGAAACTGGAGAAAAGGTTTCAAAGTAATCAATTCCAACTTCTTGTGTGTATCCCTTAGCAAAAATTCTGGCTTTAAGGCATTCAGTTGTCCCATCAGGAAAATATTTCATAGTAAAAATCCATCGAAAGCCAACATGTTTACTACTTGTAGGGAGATCAACAATCTCACATGTCCCACAAGAGTGAAGTGCATGCATCTCGTCATCCATGGCTTGTTCCACACATAGTGTAGTAGTGCCTCCTGAACATTCTTTGGAATAGAAATTGTAGATAGAGCAGCGGTAAATTGAGCCATGGAAGCATTCAAATGATTTGTGGACACATGTTGAGAGATACAATATTTGGCATCAAATCGTCTTCCCTTTCGTATTGCAATAGGAATGTCATAATCATAAGTTGTAGCAAAGTCAGTAATATTACCATTGTCGTGAGGTGGATCATTAGTATCATGCCAAGATGTTAGAGTAGGGAATACATCAGGCAGAGGTCTAGACACGGTGGGGTCAGGAATGGGCATAGTTGAAAGTGGCACTTGAGTACTAGGTTTAGAAGAAAAGGATGTACCTTCAAAAAGGTGACGTCTGCATAGATATACAAACGATGTGTAACAAGATCAAAATATTTATACCCCTTTTGTGTACGAGAGTAACCAAGAAAGCAACCGTGGAAATCATAGGGTGGTAGTTTTATCATTCTCAGGTTGGTGATTATGAACAAAGTGTAGGCATCCAAAAACTTTTGGTGGTAAAAAAGATATAAGTTCATGGGGGCAAATAAAGTTATAAGGAAACTTATTTTGAAGCATAAAAGAAGGCATCCGATTGATGAGATAAATGGCTAAAAGAATAGCATCATCTTAACAAAATTTAGGTACTTTCATTTCAATTAGGAGAGTGTGGGCTACATCAAGAAGATGCCTTTTCTTCCTTTCGGAAACTCCATTTTGTTATTGGCTATAACAACACCAAGTTTGGTGAATAATCCCCTTGACAATATAAATCTTTTGAAAATTATGTTGAACATATTCAGAAGCATTATCAGTGCTGACAAATTTAGGAATAGCATAAAATTGAGTTTTAATCTCATTCAAAAATTTAGAGAAAACATCTAAACTTCGGAACAATCTTTTGACGAAAAGATCCAAGTAGCACAAGACCAGACATCAATAAAGGTAACAAAATACCTTACACCAGTACGATTAGTAATATGACATGGTCCCCAAACATCAGAATGAATTAAGTAAAACAAACTTGGACTTCTACTATTATGACAACGAGAAAACATTGTTCAATAATGTTTTCCAAACTGACAATACTGACATGAAAAGTTCTCAGTAGACAAAGTTGGAAATAAACACTTCAATTTGAAAGCAGAAGGGTGACCAAGTCGTAGGTGTCATTGATGAAGGGGGCTAGACTGGGCCACAAGAGCTCTAGGAATATAGTTTGACAAGGTCTGCAGGTAGTATAAACCATATCCACCTTCATATCCCCCACCAATCATCTTCTTCGTCTTGAGATCATGCATAAAGACAATGTAAGAAAAGAAGGTTACACTACATTTTAAGGTTTTAGTAATATTACTAATAGACATCAAGTTCAACGAGAATTTAGGCACAAACAAGATAGATTTAAGAACATTGTGGTTCACATCTCCTCTCCCAAGAACTGAAGAAGTGGTCCTATTTTCTAAATGCATTGGAGGATGGAAAGTAAATTTCTTCAGGTAAGTAAATAGTTTCTTATTACCAGTCATATGGGTTGTAGCACCCAAATCAATAACCCAGTCATCCTTATATGAAGAGGAAGAAGCTTGAAGACATTAGAGGCCACATGAGCATTGAGCAATGTTTGCTTGAGGATTAATAATAGTAGCAGAAGCGGCCTTGATCAATTTGTCAAGGTCAAAAGAACTTAGTGTTACCATTTGAGGATTAGTAACACAAGTAACAGCGGTAGAATCTCCATCAACATCGATAGTTGACACTTTATTTGCCCATTTGGGTTTACCATGTTTTTTCTAGCATATGTCCTCATTGTGATTGGTGTGCTTGCAGCAATTACAAATTTTGGATTGGGATGAGGAAGAAGAGGATCTTCTCCCACTATTGTTGAGACTTTTTCCTTGACCACGACCAAGATTGCCTCATCCAGCAACAACAAGGGTTGTAGACTCTTCAGAAGTAGGAGTTGAAGATACAGAGCAAGACAGTCATAGATCGACATCATCTATTGTCGGTAAGGATTCAGAGGCAAGAATTTGCTGATGAATAGCTTCATAAATATGAGGTGGAGATGTCAAGAATTTGCAAAGTTATATTTCCTCTTATTTATTTTGCATTTTGATAAGATCATATGATAAGGAATGACGAAGATTGAGTTCACCCCAAATCATTATAAAGTTGTCAAAGTGTGAAGCAAAAGCGGAATTATTTTCAAGTTTAAGGGAATACAAATGTTTGTATAGATCAAAAACTCAGGATGCAATCCTTTACTAGAATAAACTTGGGCAAGGTAATCTCATACCTCCTTGGTGGTGTTGATAAAGAGAAAAATAGCAGAAATATGTGATTCACAACTATTCAGGATCCAGGAGAGAACAAGAGAGTCATGTTTAGCCCACTTTTTGAAATTCACCTTTAATTTCTCAAAAGCATCTTCAGTAGCTTTCTACTTGTCAAATGTGTCTTCCTTTGGTGGAGGAAGATATGTCAGATGTTCCAGATTTCCTAAGGAGTGAACATAAATCTAAAATGAGCATGCCCATAGGACATAGTTGGAGCCATTAAATTTTACAGAGATTATACACTTGGGTTGTGTTTGGGACATCTCAATAGATGAATAAGATGAGCCCATAATATACCAACACAAGATATAATAGAGCAGCAAAGAAATAATAGAAATAGGGGTAGACAGTCGTTGACACGCCGTGTCAAGAAGTAGACACGCCATGTCACTTGTAGTAGAATAGAATAGGAGGTATAAGACATGTCGTGTCACTTTTGGCATATTTCAACAGTGATCGATTCACTGAGGCAGCTTCCGATGACACGCCATGTAGGTAAGGCACACGCCGTGTGCGATGGCGAAACAACAGATTTGTCTAGAACAAGATCCATAAAAGATGGTGAACCCTATGGATCACTAAGAGAAATAGAGATATGTTGGAGAGATCCAATCATATCTGATAATATATGAACAAAGTTCTATAGAAAGTGATCGTAGATGACCACAAATGGATGCATGTGGTTTTTCAAACAATTGGTCTTTATGGCATAAGACTGATAGAAAGATCGTAGTCAATCTTCTTAGATCCTCTTGTATGAGAGAGGATAGGGCTAGAGAAGAGACTAGATCTTCCTTTGTGTGATCAAAAGTGGTGGAGAAGGAAGAAGATGATGAGGTGGATGGGGGGAGACACGGTGGCAATGTTGACTTAGAAAGGAGAAGTCTTGAGGTGGCTACATGTCCTTCTATACTACCATGTTGATTATAGTTGTATTTTTATATCTAAAAAGGAATAAATCGCTCTCCTATAAATAGGAGGGAAAACAACAAGGAAGCGCATAGAAAATCCTAATTGTCCTATTATACATAGTCCCATATTACATAAGATTAAGTGAAAAAGGGAAAAAATAGACTTAAACGAATAAAACAACTAAAAATAAATATATATCTCAATAAAGCTCAATCGGAGCTCCTTGCCACACTAGGACCCAAGATAGGTTCCCTAAGATCAAGGCAAGCTAAGGAATCCAGTAGAGACCTTCATGGTTTGTGTTACATTTGGTGGGTAGATTTTTTATCGAAACTCATAGGGGATCATGTTGCAAAAATAATAGTTTATGGGGTTCAATTGATGAGTGCTTGTCATAATCTCTCTAGTTTTACCCTTGATTTAAGTTTTAGTTTATCGTGCTCCCATAGGCAAAGGTGTCTTTTTATTGCCTAGTATCTTCCTCCACGTGCGGGTTTAGAGGCGATCATTCACAAAAATTGCATGGCCATCTATCTAGCCATTTCTGTGTGATATAGGGGTACTCATCTTTTTTACAAAAATGGATTTTCAAAATCCCAATACATATCAATTTGTATTCACCTTAAATTATTTATAAGTAAAAAAATAAGTAGAATATGTCTTGGAATCAGAAAAGCATTCTCCATCTACTGGTGTGTGTTTCATGAGATAACTTTAATATATAGGAAATTTGACTTTTAGGAATTTTCATATTCACTATAACTTCAAAAATTATTATGAAATAGATTTTAAATTAGAAATAGAATATATATTTTTAAATCATTAAAAAATATCTTAAAAAGTTAATCAACCAAAATTATAGATAATAAGAAAGGTCATATTTAGGGTTTATTTAACCATAATTGATTGAAATCTCTAACAGGTGCTTTATGACCCTGACTTGAACCTAGGGTTTGACCCCATATGTTTCTAGATATGATTATTAGGTATGCTACATTCTTTCACTAATAATTGGAAGATCAACTAATTCCGTCTCTCTTGAATTGTTCGAAGACTTTGAAACCAGTAATGAAATTATTGGATATATATTTGTGGGTCCTTTCACCCTAGTTGTTATGCCATAGATGTTCTCAATATCCCTTTTTGGTAGATGAATATCATTTGGAAATTACTAAACTTATGATCTTTCCTATTCTGTTTGCATGTGTGATTTTGACTAGTCTTATCTATTAGTAGATACACCATATTTTTAGGCAATGAGCTTAATTTTCCTTCAGGCACTAGGTTCAACTCTCATATCCATGTGATATAAATAGGCATTGAGTTTTATTGTCCCACTAGACAATGAGATTTTATTCCTCACTCCATGCACTGAGATCTTATTTCTCGTGCAATTTTATATTTATTTGGCTGTAAGGTTTTATTCCCCGTTACCTTTTGTTTCCAATATATGGTTCATGTCATGCTTGTTGGGTTATGATGCAATCATCATATTATATTTTATTTGATTATGATTTTGTTCAAATGTTGTAAAAGACAAGAATTTCATTTGTATTGATTATCTTTTTAAAAAGAATTAACTTTTTGTCATTGTTATTATTTTGAATTCCACTTGGATGATTTTATGTCTATCTTTGATTGAGAACTTTGATAATTGATTGTTGTCCTTTTCTTTATTATTTCCAGCTTGCACATATCAGCATTATAAGACCACAAACACCACGCCCAACTTTGATTGATCCCCATGACGGATGGAGTGCAATAGAGGGTTTTGTGGGTTCTCTACCCTAAAAAAAACGTCCTTGTGTTCACTAGAAGGTATTAAAGATATTATACCTTTATTTCTCCCAGTTTGGAGTACCTACCCATGTTTTCCCAATGTTGGTTTGTTGTGCTTTTGTGGTTTAAGCCTTTGAGGCTATGTCGTGATTATAGTTGGTTTGTGATTTTTGCCATCTTTTCATTTGCTTGAATCCATTGAGGGTTCTAACCCGTCAGGTAAAGTGAACTTCAGAAGGAGGACCAAATTGACTAGCACATGGACATGTGTAGTTGATGTTCATAGGGAGATCGAGTTGAAGTGGACAGATTGCCCTTTTGCATCTAGGACTAGTGATGTATCTTCTATGTCATGTATTCACCTATATGGGTGTCCTTGTAACCTTGTTGAATTGTAACAGTCACAATATATTTTCTTCATTTGCAAACATTTTGTCTATTAACATACCAATTGAATATATTAGATCATATCCCCTTGTGAAAATTTTATGTTGGCATTTTTCATTGGAGATGTCCCTTTTATTTGATTTAGTAAGCTCCTTCCTTGCACATCTCAAATAAGGAGGATTTGTGGTGACACATGGGGATCAAATCTAATGCTTTTGGAATCCTATGGTCATATGTACAGTGGAGAGGCTATTAGGGGTGATTTTTTCTCCTAGTAGAGGGTGAAGTTAAGAGAGAGAAAGAGAGAGAGAGAGCACGAAATTGATGATGAATGGGTAAGAAACCCAAATAGAGAATAAAAATTGGGAAAGGATGAGGATAAAACACCAATGTGGTGGTGGTAAAAGATATATGTGTTGAAAATTTGATTTCTAATTTATATTCAGGCCAAAGGTAATGATACCTACATCTTATGAAGGAATTTTCTAAGGGACATTTATGGGGTCATTGAATTTCCACCTTTGGAGGATTGATGTCCATGTTTATCAGCACTATAGGTTGGGTGCATTATCTAGCTGACTATAGCAATCCTTGGATATGATTTCGCATTCAGAAATCCAAGTTGAGGTATTCTCATAGTTTCATATCTATTTATAGGATTTAGAATATTAGGCAAACAATTTATGTTTGGAAAGCTTTTAGAATTAGAATGTACCAAAATATGGGTTTTTAATTATTCATATGAGCATTGATCATAATCTCTAGTCAGTAATAGTCTTCATATATTGGGAAGTAAATTAAAAATGGTTGAAAACTTCTAAATTATGAAGTCATATCCAAACATTGTTTGTAATATAAATCAATATTGGAAACTTGATCTTTGATGGATTTTCTAAACCATCATTTAGATCTAAAGAAGTTACTCTAAGGATTTTCAAGTAACACATTAGTATATGGTAAATTAAATTATAAAAGAAGTATGTATCTCTTTGACATGTATATCTATACTAAAACAATTTTCTATAGTAGCATTAAACATGTATAGTGGTAGCAGACAAAACATTGGGTCAATGTATTATTTAAGGAATTTAAATAATATTAATGGGTTACATAATTTTAAAGCATGCATAAATCATAATTACTATGTGACATGTTGTGGTTTAATAATTACACATCGAACTAATTTAAAAAAATAAATTTATCTCGCATATTCATGTAATATAAACACTAAAATTTGGGGCTCAAAATAAAGTCATTGGTTGATGATTTATGTGATGGTGCATCTATACTATATAGAAAAGCACGTTCTGGGTTTCTTCTGTAATTTTTTTCAGAATTTTACTGAATTATAAATAGATCCTTCGTGTTGTTTGTACAGTCTGGTCTGGGCTGTCTTACAATTTGATGGTCTTACTGACATGTTCAGAGACAAAAGTGCAAGAAAGGCGTCTAGGGTTACTGCTGCAAAATGTCCAGCAGAACTTTCTTGAAGAGTCGATTATCCCGATTGCTCGTCAGTGGCTTCGCGGCAACCAACGTTGCAGCGTGATAGTGTTTTGCAGAGAGTGGCTCTGGTTGACATTGTGCAACGATGTTCTTTGGAAGCAATGGGTGACATCATCAATTTGTAGGTACATTTTATATTTTTAGTCTATCAGCATCTTCATCTCTGTCATCTGTGTTTCAGAATCTCTTTTCATCGGCGGTCTCCAGCTAGAATCCGGACCTTTCCCCCCACCACAAGACCTCCACCCGTACCAGCCACCTACCTTCCAGGCGGCGAGACTACCGCTACCTCATACGCCCTGCTCTGACTTCTCTCTCACAGTCCTTGTTGCTTCCGGACTGCTGAGCACTAGGTAGTAAGGAAAAGTAAGTACTATGACCACACCTCTAATCGGTGAAGTTGTTAACCGGGAAATACAAAAGGTCTCTTAGAATCAAGACCTTTCCCCCTCACCACGAGACCTCCACCCACACCAGCCACCTACCTGCCAGGCGATGAACCTATGACTACCTCATACGCCCTACTCCGACTTCTCTCTCACGATCCGTGTTGCTTCCGGACTGTAGAGCACTAGGCAGTGAGCAAAAGTAAATACTACGACCACACCTCTAATCGGTAAAGTTGCTAACCAGGAAATACACACACCACAATAGTCCTATCTCTATGATGCCCCTCTCTCTATTATTTCACCACCGCTAGTATGACATATTGTGTTAATTATGTTTATGTATTTTTTTGGAAAATTATGGTATAATTATGCTTATGTAGAAAACACTTCTCTAGCAAGTCGACTCGCATTGAGGCATGAATAAACATGTACTCCATCCATCTCGGGCTATATCGATAATTAATAAAAATAAATTGTTGTCTTAGGTTAAATTCTAACGTGCAATACCTTATGTGTTAGGGTCAATCGTGTCATCTCAGGTATTGCATACATCAATAATTGAAAATTAGTTAATACCATGACTACTCACTTACAGTGAAAGCTTATTTAGAGTTGTATAAATAATATTCATCTACAACATACAATTGTAAATATTAAATAGCAGCATCCAGTCAGGCAACAGTAAGATTAGGTTAACTATCCGAGGATTCCCTCTAATATATATTTCAATTTAGTAAGAAATCAAATAATTCTTTTATTGTTATGCTGAACATACCATTATGTCAGGTATTTTACCACTTTGTTGGACAAATGGGAGAATGTGTTTGATAGGGGTGTGAGGAGATACCTTTAATTTGGTAGTTAGACTTGATATACGTAGTATAAAGCTGCGTACTTCCAAAACTTTTATGGGACATAACAATTCCTTTCTATATGTTTGTCATTTTGTGAAAATATGTCTACCGATAATGAAGGTCAAACTTATCGTTGTAAAGCTTGGGTCTGGAAGACATTGGTTGCATGTTAGTATATTATCATACTGGCCCAACTCAAAATTGTATTGAAATATATTATAATATGTTGCATGTTAATATATTATAATATT
Organism: Alisma plantago-aquatica; assembly: GCA_963693085.1. NCBI lineage: Eukaryota > Viridiplantae > Streptophyta > Magnoliopsida > Alismatales > Alismataceae > Alisma > Alisma plantago-aquatica. The sequence continues at coordinate 443,323,736 of OY856412.1, read as the reverse complement.
TCCCAAACTCAAAATTGCATATTATTATATTTAGCCAACGCTTCTCCTTTTATTCTCTGTTGTTTTTATTCCTCTTTCGATTTCTGTTTGTACTGTTTATGGTTCTCTAATTTCGACATTGATCATTAAATACCTTAGATTGCGGGATCGTCTCTAAGGTGGATGTGGATGAGCTGATCTTTCTAAATTTACTAGTGAACGCACACGTGCACATGCTCGTGACATATAAAATTTGTTAGAAATATGTGAGGAGAGGATTCGTCCGTGAAAAGTTCCTACGGTAAAAGATATTTGTGTTGGTTGTTTGAAAGGAGAGAATCAAGGAACTGTTTCCGTGGGATGGAGAGAGAAATATAGAATTAAAGATAATAAAAGTTAATAGGAGAGTGTGAGAATAAATATTTGTAGGAGCAAAATTCCTTGAAAAAAGGAGAGAAGAGAGTGAATCAAGGAGAGCGCACAATCAAACTCGCTCTTTTTATAGTAGTATAGATATGTTTGTCAATGTTACTCTCTATTCTAATTTCCAGCAGCCGCTCTCATCTTTTTATTTTATTTCAGGTTGTAGTTTGCATCTCAATATAAAGTATGATGACTCCTTTGTGGTTTCATATGTGATTTTGGTTATAGAAAAAAATATATAGCATCCAATTACTTTTTATAGACATAAAGTGGCAAGCTCAAATGTATTGGTACCTGAGAAATTTGATATTTTGACATGATCATCACATTACAATTGTATTATGACAACATTTCATTGTTTTTATGTTTGGTTTTTTAGGGATACAAATTTTCATTCTTGAATGTATGAAAATATAACATATTGATAGTCAATATGTTAACCAATAATAACATATGTGGTACTATTCAGTATATACTCATAGTGAATATATTGGTTACTATTTTTTTCTAGACAAATTTCCCATTGAGTATTCTTCTTTGCTTCATTGTATCAGATTAGATAATTGGTATCAAGTATGGAAAGCTCATCTTCTCCAGGTTTGTATCTCTTCAATTTAGTTTTTCTTGTTTCACTTTTGCTAGACATGTGTTGTATAGAAAGTTATTTTCCATATTTGCTCTTGATATTGACATATTGGTTTAAATTTGAGTTAAAAAAAGATAATTATAACAACAAACATTATATTGGTTATAGGTGACTATTACTATGGAAGGGTTAGGAAGAGATTACCCAGATATTTATTAGATGCTAGGAACTCAACACAAAATCAAAGTAATTTATAGACATTTACATATACATACACATAAAAGTCATTCATACTTATAAATAATGACTTACACATATGCAGATTTTAAAGAGCAATATCATTTAGGATTCCCATCGTGTACTTGTATTCATTGTGGTGCATACATGTGGTATGAGGAAAGAGTCATATGTAAAGGTGATTGGATTCCTCATTTTCATTCATGTTGCTAGGATGGAAAATTTAAACTATCAATATTGCAATTTGTTCCTTCTTATGTGGATGATCTACTAAAAGGTATTTGTAAAGAAGGAAAACATTTTTTTAAATACATTCGACGGTACAATAATGCATTTGCTTTTACATCAATGAGTGAGTTACGGGACACATCAATTATTGATGGTAATAGTCCTTAAAATTTTTGTATACACGGACAAGTATATCACCGTATCGGTTCGCTTCTACCATCTAAAAATAATCAACATCTATATGCTCAACTCTATGTGTATGATATTGAAAATGAAGATATCAACATATGTGATATGTTTTCAAAGAGTAAAGAACGATCTAGAGTGAATATGTCAAACATTGCTAGACTAGAGAAATGATCGATGAGATAAATCCTTATGTCAAGATCTTTCGTTCTGTTAATCAATGGATATCGAGTGATTCTATCAATGAACTTTCATTGCACTTGATTGCAAATAGAAATAACATTGGTCCCCAATATTCATTACCTAAAACAAATGAATTGGCGATGTTAGTTGTTGGTGCACAAGAGGGAACTTTTTGTTGACTCAAGGTCAATTAGGTCAATGTTGACTCACGTCTAAATTGACTAAACCCCTGTTTTGATGATGACTAACCATTCCACATATTGGTGTCTAATGCTTCTACTTGAGTGATTTCAGATTAGGTATAGACACACTCCAATTGCCCTAACTTGCGCATCTCAAATTGGAGAAAAGACAAGTTAAAGTCATACAAGTGCACATTTTTGTAATATGATGTATATCCATTAGAATCACGTTGTAAATCACTTGTAATGATTGTATGACTTGTAATTAAGCTTAGAAAAATATCAGGAACACTTAGATCGAATTTTAGAGCACTTTTAATGCAACTTTGAAAATCAATTACAGGTACTTGTTCGGTCGAGTTTCCCACCCTGAAACTCGACCGATCAACCTTGGTCAATTTTCTGAAGATTGCATCAGTCGAGTTGTGCACTCACATAACTCGACCGATTGGGTAGTAGGCCAGTTCCAGTTGGAATGGTCGGTCGAGTTTCCTCAGAACAAACTCGACCGATCATTTCAATATCGGGCTGCCTGCTACTTGATCGGTCGAGTTACACATATAGAAACTCGACCGATTGCACTGTACGGAAAAGTGCAGAAAAGTGTTTCTAGCCGTTGTGGAGTTGCAACAAGTGAAAATAGATCCGTTGGAAGCCACAAAACGGCTAGTTTTTGTTCATAAGTGTTCCCAAAGGTTAAGAGGCATCCCCAGCTATAAATAGGACCCCTTGGGCTTCATTCCAAGGTTGAGCATTCACTATGAAGGTTCCTATTCTATAGTTGAGTGATCCTACAGCCTCCTCTCTCTCTCTAAGCTTAATCACTTGCTACATCTATTAGAGTGAGTAGGAAATCTGTAAGAGAGCTAGTCCTATTTGTATATCTTGTGAGGCTCTCACTTCCACCACCTCCCCATCTCTCATTTGCTATCTTGAAGATGAAGGTTCTCTCTCTTGTCCAAGAGAGGTGAAGAAGAACAAGGGAAGGAATCCCTTGGTGAAGATCAAGGCCGAAGACTTGGAGCTAGAGTGGGTAAGCCCTTGGAGAAGGCAGAAGACTCAAGCTCAAGTGGGTAAGTCCTTGGTGGAAAGCTTCTCCGAGTGAAGGTGAAGTCAAAGGCGGAAGATCCAAGAAGAGTGGGTAATTCCTACAAGGCTGAAGACTTGTGCTAGAGTGGGTAAGTCCTTGGAGAAGGCCGAAGACTCTTGCAAAGTGGGTAAGTCCTTGGTAAGGTTGAAGACTCTTTGTATTGGATAGGTAAGTCCTTTGTTGGTCATGTATTGTATGTCTTATTAATGAATATAAGAGTGCAATTGTTTGAAGTCCTAGAGGTTGACCTCTCTAGGTAAGTGGACTGACACACTTCTAGTTTGAAGTGTGGAACCACTCTAAATAGCTTTTCTAATTGGTGCATGTTCAATCTCTCTTATCCTTGCTATGCATGATTTAGTTGCACTCAAATTACCTATTTATCAACCTTATCTTGTCATATATTTTGAAGGTTTAATGAATTTTGTTTAAGTGCTTTCAGCTCTATTCACCCCCCCCCTCTAGACCATCTAATCACCCATCTAGGATCCAACAAGTGGTATCAGAGCGGGTCTTCTCCAAGCATACTTCCACAAGTAGGAGAATATGGGTGATTATGAAGATGGGCAACCTTCAAAGAGAGAAATAGAAGGAAACAAGAGAGAAAAGGGGATCACAAAGGCTCCATCAACAAACGAAAGCACTAGTGGAAGATCTAGTGAATTTGAAGATGGAAGATGCCATTGCACCCTCTTGACAAGCTCAATTAAAGATTTAAATGAGGTAAATCCAAGTGTTGAGATTCTAAACAATTATTATCTTAGTCAACTAAATGCTTCTAAATTTGAAAATGCTAGTTTACTTGATAAGATTAAATTTCTAGAAGCTCAACCTCTCATGCCTAATTCTAATGAAGAACATACTTTAATTGTTGATTCTCTCATGCATGACATTGATGTTCTTAAATCTGAAAACAAAAACAAAGATTTTGTTTTGCATGAATTAGAACTAGAAAATGCCTCCTTGCTTGCTAAAATCAATGGGCATGAATCTTGTTCTCGTTCTACTAATAGAGAGAATGATGTTGCTGCTCTTCATATTGATAGAGATTCTTATTTAACTAAAACTCTTTGCTTAGAAAATGATCTTCTACATGCTAGAGATAATATTAATCAATTGTCTTCTACTATTGCTTCTCTTAAGCATGATAATGATAGTTTAAGATCTTCTTTGCAAAGATTCTTAGTTGGTAAAAAGAATCTTAATCAAATCCTAGACCATACTACTAAACAAATTGGTAGACATGGTTTAGGGTATGATAGTAGTCAAGGGAACAACAAAGATAAAGGACCTCCAATATTCCATGGAGAATCCTCTAGTTCCAAGACTATGGACACATGCAACTATTGCAATGAATTAGGTCATTATTCTAATTGTTGTCCTTTTAGGAAAGCACCCAAGAACAATAGGATTTGGGTTGCTAAACTAACTCCTCCGGACCCAAAAACATGATTGGGGACCATTTCATCTTTCTTCTTGTAGGTACTTGCAAATGGATTGACTTGAGCTATTGAATTGTAAATTGACTTCTCAATCCACATAAAAGAAGAAAGGTGAGATGTGCAGAGGGTGACAACAAGTGGAAAAGCAATGGTAAGCACAAAGGTAATGATTTTATTGCTTATAACCTATCCTAACTTGTTTTTGTCAAGTTAATGTGTACTATACATATGATTTTTGAGTTAAAAGTGGTATTTTTGTGTTTCTCTTCACACTCTTGCTCAAAAACTGTTTCTAATGCTTCTATAGTGCATTACTAACTTGCTTAGACATGTCTGGATATGGTTTGTATTTTAAGCATGCCTTTAAATATATGAATTATATGTGCTTCTTGACAGCTGAACTGTCGGTCGAGTTTGCCCTATTGAAACTCGACCGATAGGCACCAAGAGTGTTGCCAACAACTGTCATCGGTCGAGTTGTCCATGCACAGAACTCGACCGATAACATTGTGCACAGAATATACATTGGCTTATTGGATGAGAATTTCTCTCTAAACTAGATTTTCTCAACCAATAGACTTATTCTTTGGCACTCCCTTGGTACCTTTATATATGCATATTGCCATGTTCTAAATTGCCTATCTTGCTTACAACTCTATCTCTCTAATTGCTCTAAATTGGTATATCTATATGTTGCAATTACTTGTTTTGAGTTGTCTTGCTGGTTTTGATGATGATCTCTATGGATCTCTTGGTTGTGTTTTAAATTGCTTCCGTTGTGCTCTAACTTGCTACATCTATCTAGGTGTATATCTTGTTTTGATACAACCTTGAGGTTCTTAGGGGTAATCATCTTATGGTAAGGATGCATATCTGGTGAGTTATATCCTTTCATGCTTCTAAAATTGCATATCTCTTTGTTTGGATATATCTCTTCATCTAATCATAGCTTGCTTTATCTTGTGTATCGTTTGGTATCTCTTGCTATGATCTAGATCCTACTAGTAGTCCTAACTTGTGATATCATCTACTAGTAGTTCATATACATGTAGTTCTAACCCTGTTTATAATTGGCATCTTTGCTCATCTATATGCTATGCTTATACATGCTCAAGCTTGTTCCTTGATTTGCATATCTACTATCTTGAGTTGCTTGCATAACATTGTGATGCAGGGTACATAGATCTACATTATATGTAGAAATTGGAGTTTTTTTTTATTTTATGCAGCTTTTGCTCCAGTTTCAATTTTTGGTGCAAGACTAGTGTTTTTCATGCAGAAACGGCCTTCTAAGCAAGACTCATTGCTTTGCCATGAGCTCCGATGGTTTTTGGTCAAATTTCATCATCTTGAGGGCCAAAATTGTGATTTATTGTTTTTCTGCAGCACTTTATCTTGCATTTTGGGTTGTTCAAGTATATGTTTTAACTTGCTTTTCTTTCTATGCTTGGACAAGCCCCCTATCTGTGCTCTTCTACTCTCCTTATATATATTTTTTGTGTTATCTTTTTTCTCTTTAACAAGTGATGTTTCTTATTTCTTCATACCCCCACCTTTTTGAAATGACAAAGGGGGAGAAAGGTATGTCTTCTTTTAAAAGAGGAAGAAGGCATGTCTTACATGAAGAAGAGAAGTATGTTCATGTAAAGGGAGAAGGTAAAGGGGAGAAGACATATATGTGTAGAACATATATGAGTAGAAGACATAGTATTCTATAAATGTTATGAAAGCTAACCATGCAGGAGAAATAGCATCAATTGAGGGGGAGTATGAAAACTCCATGCGCATCAATTGAGGGGGAGCATATGAACTCCATTCTATTGAAACCCCTAGGTTTCTCCAAAGGTATGAATTTACTTAAATGCTTTCAATACATTTATGGAATGGTTTGTCATCTTCAAAAAGGGGGAGAATGTTGACTCAAGGTCAATTAGGTCAATGTTGACTCACGTCTAAATTGACTAAACCCGTGTTTTGATGATGACTAACCATTCCACATATTGGTGTCTAATGCTTCTACTTGAGTGATTTCAGATTAGGTATAGACACACTCCAATTGCCCTAACTTGCGCATCTCAAATTGGAGAAAAGACAAGTCAAAGTCATACAAGTGCACATTTTTGTAATATGATGTATATCCATTAGAATCACGTTGTAAATCACTTGTAATGATTGTATGACTTGTAATTAAGCTTAGAAAAATATCAGGAACACTTAGATCGAATTTTAGAGCACTTTTAATGTAACTTTTAAAATCAATTACATGTACTTGTTCGGTCGAGTTTCCCACCCTGAAACTCGACCGATCAACCTTGGTCGATTTTCTGAAGATTGCATCGGTCGAGTTGTGCACTCACAGAACTCGACCGATTGGGTAGTAGGCCAGTTCCAGTTGGAATGGTCGGTCGAGTTTCCTCAGAACAAACTCGACCGATCATTTCAATATCGGGCTGCCTGCTACTTGATCGGTCGAGTTACACATATAGAAACTCGACCGATTGCACTGTACGGAAAAGTGCAGAAAAGTGTTTCTAGCCGTTGTGGAGTTGCAACAAGTGAAAATAGATCCGTTGGAAGCCACAAAACGGCTAGTTTTTGTTCATAAGTGTTTCCAAAGGTTAAGAGGCATCCCCAGCTATAAATAGGACCCCTTGGGCTTCATTCCAAGGTTGAGCATTCACTATGAAGGTTCCTATTCTATAGTTGAGTGATCCTACAACCTCCTCTCTCTCTCTAAGCTTAATCACTTGCTACATCCATTAGAGTGAGTAGGAAATCTGTAAGAGAGCTAGTCCTATTTGTATATCTTGTGAGGCTCTCACTTCCACCACCTCCCCATCTCTCATTTGCTATCTTGAAGATGAAGGTTCTCTCTCTTGTCCAAGAGAGGTGAAGAAGAACAAGGGAAGGAATCCCTTGGTGAAGATCAAGGCCGAAGACTTGGAGCTAGAGTGGGTAAGCCCTTGGAGAAGGCAGAAGACTCAAGCTCAAGTGGGTAAGTCCTTGGTGGAAAGCTTCTCCGAGTGAAGGTGAAGTCAAAGGCGGAAGATCCAAGAAGAGTGGGTAATTCCTACAAGGCTGAAGACTTGTGCTAGAGTGGGTAAGTCCTTGGAGAAGGCCGAAGACTCTTGCAAAGTGGGTAAGTCCTTGGTAAGGTTGAAGACTCTTTGTATTGGATAGGTAAGTCCTTTGTTGGTCATGTATTGTATGTCTTATTAATGAATATAAGAGTGCAATTGTTTGAAGTCCTAGAGGCTGACCTCTCTAGGCAAGTGGACTGACACACTTCTAGTTTGAAGTGTGGAACCACTCTAAATAGCTTGTCTAATTGGTGCATGTTCAATCTCTCTTATCCTTGCTATGCATGATTTAGTTGCACTCAAATTACCTATTTAGCAACCTTATCTTGTCATATATTTTGAAGGTTTAATGAATTTTGTTTAAGTGCTTTCAGCTCTATTCAACCCCCCCCCTCTAGACCATCTAATCACCCATCTAGGATCCAACACTTTTGTGCCTAGAGATATAATTGTGTCTCTAAAAGATGAATCATTAAGAAGAATTAATGAAAAACATTCTGCTTATATGCCATTACAATATCCACTACTTTTTCCATATTGTGAAGATGGATGACGACCAAATATACAATGCAATCAAATTGAAGGCAGTCATATAAGGAAAACTATCAGTATGCTAGAACTATATTCTTATCGGTTACATGATCGTGACGTTGAAAGAAATAGTGCTTTACTTCGAAGTGGTCGACGATTACAACAATTTATAGTTGATGTGTATTCTTGCATTGAATCTGATCGTTTATCATGGCATAGAAATAAACAAGATAAACTTAGAGAAGATACATATGCTAATATCAAAGATGCATTTTCTTGTGGAATTGAAAATACAACATATATTGGAAAATGTATTGTTCTACCATCAACATTTACAGGGGGCCAAGGTACATGAGACAAAATTTTCATGATGCAATGAGTTTATGTGCATGGGCTGGTCGTCCTGATATTTTCATCACATTCACATGTAACCCAAAATGGCCTGAAATACGAGAATATATTGAATTTTTGGTGGAAACGCCAGAGAAGATCGACCAGATATTGTATCTAGAGTCTTTAACATTAAACAAAAACAACTAAAGGAAGATATTATCAAAAACAACTATTTGGAAAAGTAATTTTAGGTATAAAAGTACTTATATATTTTAATTATATCATATTTTTCTGATTTTTCTTTTTATCAGATCTTTCAGTTATAGAGTTTCAAAAGAGGGGGTTACCACATATGCATTTATTGATTACTCTCGACAGTACAGTAAAATTAGATCCGTTGAAGATGTAGATTGTATCATTTTTTCTGAAATACCTGACATTCACACTGAACCTTTAGCATTTCATATTCTTTCTACATGTATGGTTCATGGTTCTTGTGTCATTTACAATGATAAGTCCCCTTGCATGTTTAAAAAGAAATGTAACAAAATTTATCCAAGGAAATTTAATCAGTCAACTACATTTGACACATATAGTTATGTGATACACCGAAGAAGAGACAATGGGAGACAATTTATATTGAATTCAATACATATAGGTAATCGATGGGTTGTACTCGCAATGTTGAGTTGTTGACTAAATATGATGCCCACATAAATGTTGAAATATGTAACCAAGCACAAGCAATTAAATATCTATACAAGTACTTACATAAAGGTCATGATAGAAGTACAATTCTTGTACACAATGGAAATGACAACAGTGTTGATGAGAGCTGCTTATCTAAATTGTTGTTATATTTCTGCTTCTGAAGCATCTTGAAGAATATTTGATTTTCATATACATCATCGGAATTCTTCTGTGTTATGATTGGATATACACTTACCCCGTTCTAGGTTTCTTCCATAATTCTTTTCAAAATTTTACTGAATTACAAATAGATCCTCCATGTTGTTTGTACAGTCCGGTCAGGGTTGTCTTACAATGTGATCATCTTACTAACATGTTCAGAGACAAAGTGCAAGAAAGGCGTCTAGGGTTACTTCTGCAAAATGTCCAGCAGGACTTTCTTGAAGAGTCGATTATCCTGATTGCTCGTCAGTGGCTTCGTGGCAACCGACCTTGCAGCGTGATAAGGTTTTGCAGAGAGTGGCTCTGGTTGGCATTGTGCGACGAGGTTCTTTGGAAGCAACGGGTGACATCATCAGTTTGTAGGTACATTTTCTATTTTTAGTCTATCAGCATCTTCATCTCTGCATCTTCGTCTCTATCATCTGCGTTTTGGAATCTCTTTTCATCGACGGTCTCCAGCTGGAATCTGGACCTTTTCCCCCACCATAAGACCTCCACCCGTACCAGCCACCTACCTTCCAGGCGGCGAGACTACCGCTACCTCCAACGCCCTATTCTGACTTCTCTCTCATGGTCCTTGTTACTTCTGGACTATTAAGCACTAGGTAGTGAGTAAAAGTAAATATTATGACTAAACCTCTAATCGGTGAAGTTGTTAACTAGGAAATACAAAAGGTCTCCTGGAATCAAGACCTTTCCCCCTCACCATGAGACCTCCACCCACACCAGCCACCTACCTTCCAGGCGATGAGCCTACAACTACCTCATACACCCTGCTCCGACTTCTCTCACGGTCCATGTTGCTTCCGGACTGTAGAGCACTAGGCAGTGAGAAAAAGTAAATACTACGGCCACACCTCTAATTGGTGAAGTTGCTAACTGGGAAATACACACACCACAATAGTCCTCTCTCTACGATGCCCCTCTCTCTGTTATTTCACCACCGCTAGTATGACATATTGTGTTAATTATGCTTATATATTTTTTGGAAAATTATGGTATAATTATGCTTATGTAGAAAACACTTCTCTAACAAGTCGACTCGCATTGAGTCATGAATAAACATGTGCCCCATCCATCTCGGGCTATATTAATAATTAATAAAAATAAATTGTTATCTTAGGTTAATTTCTAACGTGCAGTAGTACCTTATGTGTTAGGGTCAATCGTGTCATCTCAGGTATTGCATACATCAATAATTGAAAATTAGTTAACACCATGACTACTCACTTATAGTGAAAACTTATTTAGAGTTTTACAAATAATATTCATCTACAACATACAATTGTAAACGTTAAATAGTAGCATCTAGTCAGGCAACAATAAGACTAGGTTAACTATCCGAGGATTCCCTCTAATATATATTTCGATTTAGTAAGAAATCAAATAATTCTTTTATTGTTGTGCTGAACATACCATTATGTCAGGTATTTTACCACTTTGTTGGACAAATGGGAGAATGTGTTTGATAGGGGTGTGAGGAGATACCTTTATTTGGTAGTTAGACATATATGCATAGTATAAAGCTGCCTACTTACAAAATAGTTATGGGACATAACAATTCCTTTCTATATGTTTGTCATTTTGTGAAAATGTCTACCGATAATGAAGGTCAAACTTATCCTTGTAAAGCTTGGATCTGGAAGATGTTGTCTGCATGTTAGTATATTATCATACTGGCCCAACTCAAAATTGTATTGAAATATATTATAATATGTTGCATGTTAATATATTATAATATTTCCCAAACTCAAAATTGCATATTAATATATTTAGCCAATGATTCTCCTTTTATTCTCTGTTGTTTTTATTCCTCTTTGGATTTCTATTTGTACTGTTTCTGGTTCTCCAATTTCGACACTGATTATTAAATACCTTTGGTTGTGGGATCGTCTCTCGGTGGATGTGGATGAGCTGATCTTTCTAAATTTGTATGTTTGTCTATGTTGCTCTCTATTCTAATTTCCAGCAGCCGCTCTCGTCTTTTTTTTCTATTTTAGATTGTAGTTTGCATCTCAATATAAAGTATGATGACTCCCTTTGTGGTTTCATATGTGATTTTGGTTATATAAAAAAATATGCAGCATCCAGTTACTTTTTATAGACATAAAGTGGCAAGCCCAAATGTACTGGTACCCGAGAAATTTGATATTTTGACATGATCATCACATTACAATTATATTATGACAACATTTCATTGTTTTTATGTTTGGTTTTTTAGGGATACAAATTTTTAGTCTTAAATGTATGAAAATATAGCATATTGATAGTCAGTACGTCAACTAATAATAACATGTGTGGTACTATTCAGTATATACTCATAGTGAATATATTGGTTACTATTTTTGTCTAGACAAATTTCCCATTGAGTATTCTTCTTTGCTTCATTGTATCATATTAGATAATTGGTATCAAGTATGGAAAGCTCATCTTCTCCAGGTTTGTATCTCTTCAATTTAGTTTTCCTTGTTTCACTTTTGCTAGACATATGTGTTGTGTAGAAAGTTATTTTCCATATTTTCTCTTGATATTTACATATTGGTTTAAATTTGAGTTAAAAAAAGATAATTATAACAACAAACATTATATTGGTTATAGGTGACTATCATTATGGAAGGGCTAGGAAGAGATTACGCAGTTATTTATTAGATGCTAGGAACTCGACACAAAATCGAAGTAATTTATAGACATTTACATATACATACACATAAAAGTGATTCATACTTATAAATAATGACTTATACATATGTAGATTTTAAAGAGCGACATCAATTAGGATTCCCATCATGTACTTGTATTCATTGTGGTGCATACATGTGGTATGACGAAAGAGTCATATGTAAAGTTGATCGAATTCCTCATTTTCATTCATGTTGTTGGGATGGAAAATTTAAACTATCAATATTGCAATATGTTCCTTCTTATCTGTATGATCTACTAAAAGGTAATTGTAAAGAAGGAAAACATTTTCATAAATACATTCGACGGTAGAATAATGCATTTGCTTTTACATCAATGAGTGCATTACAAGACACGTCAATTATTGATGGTAATAGTCCTTACAATTTTCATATACACAGACAAGTATATCATTGTATCAGTTCACTTCTACCATCTGAAAATAATCAACCTCTATATGCTCAACTCTATGTATATGATATTGAAAATGAAGATATCAAAAGATGTTCTATGTTTTCAAAGAGTAAAGAACGATCTAAAGTGAATATGTCAATCATTGCTCGACTATGAGAAATGATCGATGAGATAAATCCTTATGTCAAGATCTTTCATTATGTTAATCAATGGATATTGAGTGATTCTATCAATGAATTTTCATTGCACTTGATTGCAAACAGAAATAATATTAGTCCCCAATATTCATTACCTACGATAAATGAATTGGCAATGTTAGTTTTTGGTGCACAAGAGGGAACTTCTGAGCCTAGAGATATAATTGTGTCTCTAAAAGATGAATCGTTAAGAAGAATTAATGAAAAACATCTTGTTTATATGCCATTACAACATCCACTATTTTTTCCATATGGTGAAGATGGATGGCAACCAAATATACAATGCAATCAAATTGAAGGCAGTTGTAAAAGGAAAATTGTCAATATGCTAGAATTTTATTCGTATCGGTGACATGATCGTGACGTTGAAAGAAATAGTGCTTTACTTCAAAGTGGTCGACTATTACAACAATTTATAGTTGATGCTTATGCTTGCATTGAATCTGATCGCTTATCATGGCATAGAAACAATCAATATAAACTTAGAGTAGGTACATATGCTAATATCAAAGATGCATTTTCTTGTGGAATTGAAAATACAACAGATTTTGGTAAATGTATTGTTCTACCATCAACTTTTATAGGGGGCCAAGGTACATGAGACAACTTTCACGACCCAATGAGTTTATGTGCATGGGCTGGTCGTCCTGATCTTTTCATCACATTCACATGTAGCCCAAAATGGCCTGAAATACGAGAATATGTAGAATATTTTGGTGGAAACGCCAGAGAGGATCGACCAGATATTGTATCTAGAGTCTTTAACATTAAACAAAAACAACTAAAGGAATATATTATCAAAAAACAACTATTTGGAAAAGTAATTTTAGGTATAAAAGTACTTATATATTTTAATTATATCATATTATTTCTGATTTTTCTTTTTATCAGATCTTTTAGTTATAGAGTTCAAAAAGAGGGGGTTACCACATGCAATTTTTTATCACTCTCGACTGTGATAGTAAAAATTAGATCCGTTGAAGATGTAGATCACATCATTTCTGCTGAAATACCTGATATTCACACTGAACCTTTAGCATTTTAGATTGTTTCTACATGTATGGTTCATGGTCCTTGTGGCATTTACAATGATAAATCCCCTTGCATGTTTAAAAAGAAATGCAACAAATTTTATCCAAGGAAATTTAATCAGTCAATGTGGTATACTGAAGAAGAGACAATGGGAGACAATTTATATTAAATTCAATAACTATAGATAATCGATGGATTGTACCTCAAAATGTTGAGTTGTTGACTAAATATGATGCCCACATAAATGTTGAAATATGTAACCATGTACAAGCAGTTAAATATATGTACAAGTACTTACATAAAGGTCATGATAGAAGTACTGTTGTTGTACACAATGGAAATGATAATGATGTTGATGAGATAGCTACTTATCTAAATTGTCATTATCTTTCTGCTTCTGAAGCATCATGGAGAATATTTGATTTTCATATACATCATCGCAATCCTTCCGTGTTATGATTGGATATACACTTACCTAATGATAATCAAATAACATTTCTAGATCATGAAGCAATTGAGAATGTAATGAATCGACCTTTAGTTCAAAAAACTATGTTGACTAAATGATTTCAAAAAAATAGAGAGACAACTATTTTTAGAGGATTAACTTATGTAGAATTTCCACAACATTGGACGTGGGATAGTAATAAAAAAATTGGTCAGCATGAAAGGGTACTTTTTGCATTGGTCAGCTACCACATATCAATCCATCTGTAGTAGAATTATATTATTTAAGACTGTTACTTTCTAAAGTTGTTGGGGTAAGGAGTTATGAAGAATTAAAGACAGTAAATGGTATATTATACAATAGTTTCAAAGAAGCTTGTCAGGCAATGGGTTTACTTTCAGACATGTCTGAATGGGAACATGCTTTTGTTGATGTTATTACATGGGCAACAGCATGGCAACTATGCTATTTCTTTTGTTCCCTATTGTTGTGCACCGAAATAAGCAATCTTAAAAAAATATGGAATGACTATTAGATTAATTTGACTGATGATTTTAGAAATAGAACACCAGCTCAATGTAATATATCAAGACAAGTAGATAGTGAAATAGAATTGAAAAATAAGGGGCTACTACACATTGAAGAGATTCTGAACAAAAATAGAAGGTCTTTAAAAGATTTTGTTGGGTTTTCATTGTCAATATTTTCATATGAGAGATTACTAGATAATAGACTAATATGTGAAGAACTTATGTATGATCGTTGTTCTTTGTCTACTGAATCTAATGAAAGATTTAGCAAATTGAATGCAAAGCAACATCTAATATTTAATGATACTATTCATTCATACTACTCCCAATAGGATCATTTTTCTTTGTAAGTAGTAAAATATTTTTATGGAACACATTAACAGTAAAATTACGGAGTGAAGGAAACATTGTTTTAGTTGTTGCTTCATCTAGGATTGCAGCACTATTATTACCAGGTGGACGTACTGCTCATTCTAGATTTAAAATCCCATTAAATTTAGATGAAAATTCAACTTGTGCTATATCTTTAGATTCAGACATGGCTAAATTAATAAGAAAAGCAATGTCGATAATTTGGTATGAAGCACCTATGATGAATAGATATGCATTTGAAGCATTAGATAGAACTTTAAAAGACATTTTGCATCCTATAAAAGTATATTCAAACGATCATTTATTTGGTGGTATGACTGTTATTTTAGGAGGATATTTTAGACAAATTCTACCTGTTGTACCTAAAGGAGGACAAAGTGATATTGTGTATGTAACTATTATTCAATATGTGCTCTAGAATCAAGTGATATCGTGAATGTAACTATTAGTCAATATGTGCTCTGGAATCAATGTCATATCTACGAGCTTTCGACAAATATGCGAATTAAACATGTGACTCCAGACTTTTCTTATGACAGAAGAGAATTTATTGAATCGTTATCAAGAGTAGGTGATGGCATTATCCCTTGTGTACATGTCAGTAGTGAATATCAAGATAATTGGATAGAGTTACCTTATGAACTATTACTAAATGGGCCTACTACTATATAAAGTTTAATTGAAAATATATATCTCAATTTTAATGTAAGATACACAGATCCAAACTACTTCAAAACTCGTGCTATACTTGCACTAAGGAATGATGAAGTTGATGAGTTGAATTCTTTGTTATTAGATCAATTACCAGGATCTCCTTCATCATGCTATAGTTTTGATATTGCTGAAACTCTTGATAGCAGCGAAACAATTGGCCATGCTATATATTTTGAAGAATATTTACATTCTTTAAAATTTTCAAGTATTCCAAACCATATTTTATCATAAAAGATTGGAGCTCCAGTTATGCTAATTAAAAATATAGATCAATCAATTGGACTTTGTAATGGAACAAGATTAATATTACGAATGATAAGCCTTCGAGTTTTGGATGCTGAAATCATTACAAGAAGTCACGTTGGTGATCATGTATATATCCCACGTATTACTTTTACTGAAAACAAAACTGATGCAACATTCATTTTAAAAAGAAGGCAATTTCCTATCAGATTATCTTTTTCTATGACTACAAATAAAAGTCAAGGACAAACCTTATAATTAGTCGGTCTATATTTAAAAATACATGTGTTCTCTCATGGACAACTATATGTTGCTGTTTCACGGGTTACATCAAAACAAGGCTTGAAATTTTGCTATCTAACCCTGAAGGAATTCCAAAAATATTTACAAAGAATATAGTCTACAAATAGATACTACAAAGTGTTTCAGATAAATATATAAATGCTTAATATTTATTCTTAAAACTATAGGCACATTAAATCAAATTAATTTTTTCCTTTTTGGTCATATATACAATATTTTAAAATGTATATGTAATTGTGATCTCCATTTTTTTAACTCTTGTAGAATGTCCAAATAAAATTACAAGCGATAAGAGTACTAATGCAACTTATCTTTATGCCTCAGAATGTAAATTGTACAAACTATTTACTTTATAATTTAGTTTGTATTGCTGCACATCATTCAAATTTCAAATCTTTCTATGTATAACTAAAAATTTAATGTTTACTATTATATTTACAAGAAGTGCAACTCCCACTATGACGGGGAAAGTGGTTGAGACATGTATTGATGAACGTAAGCTCAACATTCTCCTCTATACTTACAAATATTATTAATCACACATTATGATGTGGCTAATCTAAACAACAACTCTTTTTGATAAAAAAATCTTTCAACTTCAGCCACCTCGTTCCTTTTTTACTTAATTAGTTGAAAATGTTGGTGCTTTTAAAGAAATCAGCCCAAAAACACCAGCAAAGGAGATAATGATATCCAAAAGAATGAGTGAGACTGAAGCTGCAAAAACAAGTGCAAATACGAAATAGATGAAACTTGTGTTTGATCAATCCTCTTCTGCAACTTCAGCAATGTCATCTATGTCATCATATCATGGTACACCATATTGTATCTACAATCACTCCTAACAAGCTCAGTTCTTTACAAATTAAGAACAATACATATCTTACATGTTGAATTATGTATAGAAGAGGACAAGAAATCATCAGTTGATGTCTTGGAAGGACGCAAACCACTCTTATTTAGTAAGATTCGTCCAAATCAGTAAGAAGTGATCCTCTTGGTTCGTGTTACAAACAAATGGCGACATATAATTGACAGACCAATAGGAAAGGTTGAATCATTCATAGTTACTTTCATAGATTCAAAGGTTTCATTCTAACTTACTTTGTATTACTACAATAATATTAAAATAATGATGTGATATATAGCATTTACTATTTCTAGGGAGATGAAATCCAAGAAAGAATCATCCATTGAAATCCAGATAAATGGGATGAAATGCTAACTATAGGTAAAACTTTAGTCCTGAAACATGTGAGCATTAGGAAACATCAGTTTGGTTTCAGAATCGTGCCCCATGATTCTATCATATTCATCAATGATCATTCGATAGCTACCAAAGTACAAGATGACCAGGCGCTACCATTTCCTAAGTACAACATCAGATTGTTGGATAAATTAAGCCCATTTACATCTGAAAATCGAGCTTTAGTTGGTATGTTAGTACCTAATTCCAACATTTACTTCCTTTTTTTTACAAAATTAACCATATATTACTATTTTTCTAGATGTGGTTAGTATCATTTGGAAATTAGAATCAAGAACCATGTCAGCTAATGCTCGGATCAGCCTCCATATTGTGGATCAAAGGTATATTATGATGATTTCTAAAATAAATTCCTTCCTCTACATGGTTAACATATTTATTCTACTATAAAATAGCAATTGTTGTGTTTGGTTGACCGTGTGGAATGAACTTGCCAAAAGATTTGACGATGAGTTGGTCATTGCTACAAAAAAAATGTCGCCCTTCTTGCAACGAAAGTAAAAATTGAGTCATACAATGGTAAGCAATCTCCATAAAAATATGATATACATCAGTATCACATATAGTTCTATTTTTTGTATTATTGTTGTCTTAGATGAATATTGTATCACAACCACTGACTATTCAGATCTCTCCTTAGAACTGACTGGACTTGCTGAAGTTCAAATGTTAAAAGAGTGGTTAGTAATGATGGAATTAGAAATACATGTAACACAATAAATACATAATATAACTTACTAACACAACATGATTACCATATTCCTTGCAGGTTTTCTACGGATAAATTAAAGGGAAAATTCTCCACATCAGTCTGGATATTTAGTAAGAAACAAGTGGATGATAGCACTCAATTTATAAATATCAATGATGTCGCCTTTCATGCCCAATCAGTAATTGACAAAGTACTTATTTATATTCAAAAATATATTTCAATTACTTTTACATATCATATAACTTCTTTCTATTATTTTGTTATTACAGCCTCTATACTTAATGTAAGGGAATCTTACCGTTGAGATGAGGTCCAATCGATGTCACATTGATTTCTGGTGATATGTACTTAGAACATTAAATAACGAAAGACACTAAAATTATACATCAAATCAAAAGTTAATCTCTGATCATATAAAATGAAATTTGAAAACATAGTTGTGACCACACTTTAGTGCATGTTCTCAAGGCCAAACAGTTTTAAACTCAATCTGTAATGTGTGCATGTTCTAAACACACATACATAGACTATAACATGTTCTACCATATTTCTATGTATGTTATTTTTTTCCATTATACCTCTATGAAATCCTTTTATTTGTGATTCCATTAAAGTCAATCCCTTGAACAAATTATCTTTGCTCAACTTGACCCAAAAATCATTTGTATAAAGGAGGGAGTGCTTTTTGTGAGACACAACAACCCCATAGCTTCAGAAAGGTCTGCTCCTGTTTGCAGCAACTTTTGTAGTAGTGAGTCAAAATATAATGGTTTCACTGACTTTGACAAGGTACAACCTATTTTAAACATTTATATCTTATTCAATTTTAATGTTATTATGACGTTTCTTTTTAGAATTTGTAGTTATATTGAGTTATAAAGAAGTGACTTATGAAATTAGGTTAGAAGTATTTTATGGAATAGTTTTACCACGATTCCTATTTATTTCCAATGTAGTATCTCTATACATACACATTGCATTTTGCATTTATATCCTCAGTGAAAGGAATCTACAATAGTGACCCTATAATATTCAAATGGACATCCTTCTTTCCCAAAAAAGATGAATGTCCATTCCGATCAATACTTTTCAAATATTGTCCTTCCCTTAAACCTTTTTATCAACATAAATGACATTGTGATAGGTATCCCTATCACCAAATAACAATAACAATACTATCTATATCAAACTCATAGATGGAGTTTACGCCATGTACCTCCAGTATTCCCTACAATTTTTAAGTATATTTCCCATTTTGAAATTTGATAACATCCCTTAAAATGCCCTTCCATGTGCATTATTTGTCTCATGTGTCCCTAGTCTATTGGCAGTTGTCTCATCTCTGCCATCCCAACTTCTGTATGTTTACAAGAGTTCTAACACCTCGTTGGGATTTGAGATTGGGTGTGTAATTCATATAATCTCTTTAATGACTATATAACTCATTGATTAACAACTAGCTTAAGTGTTCCACCTTCCAAAGCTTGTTGGCCCTCCATCGGTCTGGCTAAACTAGACTCTAGAAAATTTTATGCACAATGTTCTAATAAAGTACTGACATCTGTGAAGGTTGTCTTGCAATATTAAAGGAGTAACAAAAATTGCTGTGTTTTCTTGCTACTTTGGTACTATGCGGTTTTGCAAATCACATGATCAGAACATCCTGCTAAATGTTTCAGTTTAAAAATGATGTTGGACAACTATCCCTTACAAGCGACCATACTAAAAATAAATGAAGCTTCCACTACCTTTTTATTTCATCTTTGATTGCCATCTAAAAATCTTCAATAACATCCAAACATTTGAACCCTCAGTCAGTCTTTAGTTCAATGAATATTCATCTTCATATATTCATAGTTGAACCACTTCCTTAGGATTTGAGATCAGGTACGTCATTCATATAATCCCTTCAATGACTACAAAACTCATTAATTACCAACAAGCTTAAGAGTCCTTCCAATCCTTGTTGGCTCTCCATTGGTCTAGGTAAATTGGACTTTAGGCAATGTGTGTACGTGGTATTGCCCCATATATGGTACCCATAATAGATGATAACAACGTGTGATTACTTTTAGTTGCAGTGCACCTTCCTATATAAAAAAATTCTTAACCTATTAGTCCTTATGTTTGCCTATGGTAAGCATTTCAATAAAAATCTCTATATTCTTGCAGAACTTTACACGAATTACTATTGATTTCTAATATTTGAATTTGCAGTTACTGAGCTGGACTATGATCTCTATATTCTTATGGAACTTTACACGGATTTCTTATGCTTCATTTATCATCGATCGAGGAGATTTTAAGAATAATTGTCCTCATTCGTATATCCAATTCTTAATGCTCTCACCACACATTTCATATCATATGACTGGTGGTGGAAATATGACTCAATAATATCATTTTCAAGTACCAATGGCATAAGTTGGACTGTAAGAGTGAGAGATATTATCGTGGAGTGTATATGAGGTATTTTAATATGCATCGTATTACAAAATATCATGGACAAATTTGTAAGTGGAGCTGCATCCTGTATCAGATATTTGGATTTTTAAGTCTCATTAAAATGTACTTTATTTGGGGTTTTGATAATTTGATTAGGGTAAGTCTATCTTTGTCGTCATGGAAAAAACAGGAGTTTTATGTGTCTGTTTTAGTTGTTGCTGCAGATACTCTTGCAGGGAATTTTGTATAAGGTATGAACAGTTGTTCCTAAAACAAGAAGTCTCTATGGAGGAGGATTTCGCCCTACAATGACAAAAAGATAAGTTTTTCATCCTTGGACTTAGATAAGCACTGTAACTTGGTTTTCATGTCTGATTATAACAGAATTTTAAATAAGTTGCATACATCATGCTTAATGAGGAATCACTTTCATTTGATGGCAAGATCATCTAAATCATATCTCACAACCACTAGCATATTTTTCTGGCAATGTCTTGGTTTGTATTTGTGTTTCTCTTGGTTATAATCGCAATAGCCAGTTAGGGCCCCCTCAGACCCTCTTAGAATGTCAAAATATTGTTGCAACATGTTTAATTAATGTCTTAATTGTCGTGAACTTATGGCTCATGGTTTCATAAATCATTCTGTGTATGAGTCATGACATCATGTAATATATGACATGCTTCTGATATTATTGTGAGCATGTGAATGTCAAACATTACAACTCACAGATTCACAATTTTCATATATGAACAAACGGATGAGATTCAACCATCAAACTTACATGATTATATACTCCTCACTTCTTATATGCACTGAAAACATGAGGTGTGATGGTTATTTTTCCTGAACGAATAGTATTTCATTTAGTAGGAACAGTTGGCCCTGTCAATGAGCTTCATGGGCCAAATCATTGATCAGTTGATCTACTATCTTCAAATTAGAGATTTTATATTGTAGCAAATAGTTAGACCTGTCTACATGCTTGTGGGGCCAAAGCATTCATCAATTAGTCTATTTTTCCTTATTATTTATTGGTACCAATATATCTGATTATGATATTTAGATATGGAATCCTCATGAATTATCGTTGGTGCATACACGCAGCAGCTGCCATCTACTCTTCCCTGCATACTGAAGAAAGGAGTACTTAGTCTTGGTTGATGGTGCTACTTAAGAAAAGGTTGTTGATTTTGACGGTTGTATCCAGCCTATCATCAACATCCAACAACAAGCCAACAACAGGCCTCTTCTTCAAATCAAGCTCTAGCAAGAGAGGCCTCTGTGTTAGATTTATTCACCCGTCTCAAGCTTGGCTTTCTTCCTAGCCAATTCTTCTATTATCCACGTGATAAGGTTACTCGGGCTGTGGATTACAAAGAGAATGCAAGTGTATGCAGAAACATAGATCTTAATTAGTGTGTAGCTCATTATGAATGGTGTTATGAACTGATAATGTATGAAGCCAGAGATAGCTTGGACAAGCTAATCCATCTTCAGCTCCATTTGCAAATTTTATTGTAGTGAAAGTCAAAGTGTCCTGCACAAAGAAGTGCCAATGCTCTTGCTCGTTCTATATTAAAGTGCTTAACAAACATTTTTGTTTACATATCAAAACATTGTAGCATTAGTATAAATGCTTGCACCAAACCAGTCAGTATTAAAGTGTGTTGAGAATCTGATTTGGTTGATATTCAAATCATACCATATATTCATATTTCTGTTACAAATTTCCAATCTTAGATTTCTTATTATAAATAAAATTAAAGTTAAAAAGGAAACATGCCGTCGGGATGGTAATTGTCGCTGACGAATAGAATTCGGACGAAAGGGTTGATAGATCTATATGTGAATTGACTAATATACAATTGTAGAAGGTTATCGACATGTCTTTTTCATTCATTTTGGATTATAAGAAAATAATTGAAGCCTTCTTAGTTAAGATATTTATTTAGACTTACCAATATACAATGCACTTATTTAAGTAGCATTTTCTTCTATTAACTCATAGAATTTGACTAAATGGATTTTTCTCACTGTGGAATTCCAAACAACAGTAAATGCAATACTTTAATTAGAAACTAAAAAAATTGACGAGATGAATGATTCAATACACGAAACAATTGCAGTATTTAACATTATTGTAAGCTACAAAGCACCCGTGCATAGCACGGGTTTACAGCTAGTTCCTTTGAAGGAGGGAAAAACTTATAGCATAGGTGAGCATGTGTGAAAGGAATATGATAAGAAGAGTGAGTTGGTTATGGTTAATGGGAAAGAACAATTATTTATAGTTAACATGAACATGATAGAATCATGACTAACAAGATTTGCAAAGATGCTTTGATGTGCCATTAACTATACTAAACTCGTGTCAAAAAAATAATTTTTATTGTGTACATGTTGCTCGTATTTATAGATTTGGATATAGTATAAGCAAATCATAATTATATATGTATATGATTATCTATAATAAAATCTACTCAAGGACTAGGTAGTATATTCCAAATATTTTTTTTTGATGACCGAGAGAACTCATCCCGAGCGAAACCGACATGGTAAACTCTCGAGTCATGAGAGGGTGTGGTCCGGCCACCCCCCTCTCGCGCCTAATCAGCGTGAATTGTCGTTCGCAAAGTGTTTCGGTGAGGTTTGAACCCTGGTCCTTCATTGGGACTTACCGAGCTCTTACCACCCGGGCTACTATGGTCGGACAAATGTTAAGTGTTAGTTTATGTAAATTTTATGGGTTATATATGTATGGAGATAAATCCAAGGATCATGATTATGTGATATGTGAATGTTAAATGAACAGAAAGGATAAAAAGGGTATAACTGGAATTAAAATAATGTAATACTTTCCAAGTTGATAATAATAAGATCACATAATATTTTAGGGTGATAAGGAGTTAAGGAAAATGGTATTATAGTTAGATTATAGAAAACATATCGATTTGAAACCCAAAAGTGCTTAGGATGGATGTAGTAAAGATGTGGTTACTTAGCAATCAAGGGCATTTCTGGAAATTTGGTTTAACTGTTTTGGAGAATATGGCTTTGGTGACGATCCATAGCCTTGTTAAGATGTTCTTTAAATTAGGACATTGTCATATGTATATTAACAATCAATGTACCAGATGACTTGTCTAAGGATGTGATGTACGACTATGAAACATATGACATATTTTGATTATTGGTAATCATGTCTCATATTGTTTGCTATAAAAATGTAGAGAATAATGGCGGATTGTATCCATGTTTTCATATTTCGAGAGTTACGAACACATATCATATTCAATTTAGTGATCATTTGGGTGTAATATCTCGAGATTAAAAAAATACACATCAGCTTGCATAAAGATCCTCGGTATTCTTATAAATGATATCTATGGAACTTGTGTCCATTTTTTTCTTTCTATAAATCATGTTTTCATTGAAAATTATGTCACTTTGGTGCAATGATGTTAAGAACAAAAGTTTGTATTAATAATAATACATTTAAGACACTAAGATTTTGATTTCATATGGTTATAAAATTTCATAATACTTATATCCCATGATATATGACATGCTCAATGCCACTTACTAGTCGCGTTGTTGTTTCTCTCATGGATACGAGTGATATATTTAGTACTGAAAAACACTATGAGGCTTTGTATGCAGCTATTTTACCTTACTAGTTTTGTTGTCTCTCATGGATACGAGTGATATATTCATAGGGAGAAGCACTATAAGACTTAGAATGCAGCTTCAACTCAAGATTAAGACTTGCTCTGGTGGAGTTGGATGTCTTCACATATGACGACCAAGTAAATATTTAGTTCTCCTTCCATATGATTTGTATCTTATGCTAGAAACGTGTATTATGATCTGTATGCTTAATTTTCTGTGTAAGATCAAATTCAATACCTTTTTCGTATTTGAAATACTATATTTTTGTGTTAATGGTACTTCTTATGCAACGCTATCTTCTAGGACTGTCAATGGGGAGTGTAAGGTCTTACACTTGCCCTTACCCACCAAGTGTGGTGTATAAGGGTCTGTATAATTCTCCACTCCACCAATATCCTTACTATGTCCTTACCTTACCCTCTCATAGGGATGAGCATCGGGTTGGGCCAGCCCGATCCGACCTGCGACCCAGCCCGCATAACCCGATCCAGACCCAAACCCGGTTTACAATATGGGTGGGCCGGGCCTAAAATTTAAACCTATATTTTATTTGGCCGGGTACGGGTGGAGGTAAACCCAGGCCCGAAAACCCGAATGTCCAGATTATATTTTATGTACATTATATATCTATACATCTATCTTTGTCCTGAAAGAAAAACATACAAATTTCTTGATGCAATATGTAGTATGTACCTAACCAATGGCAACATGGATACTATGTAATCAATCAACATGATTAATGAATTCATACTAGTAAGATAACCATCATTGGCATGAATAGACATACTTGATTTCTTTATTTTGATCTCACTGTGTCCACATATAGGAGACGAATGATCTTTTGCTCAGTGCATAGTAGATTATGCTCATCTTTTTACTTATATGCCCACATGTAGGAGACAAATGATCTTTTGCCCTTCCAAAACCCATTTTATTGTATATACATATAGGATGAGGAGGCAAAAAGGCACAACATTGTGGACTCTATTGGTTTTTTACTTCTCATACATTCACATGTACGAGAAAATGATTTGTTACTCTTTCAATATAGTGTATATACATTCTTTTGAAGGCTTATCACAAAATACATATCACGGTAATTCAGTCTTCATGTTAGCAAGTTAGATCTAGCAAAATTTGGTATGCTCATTTGATGTTATATGGGCAAACCCGAATCCGGCCTGAAACCCAGCATTCTTATATGGGCTGGGTATGGGCTGACATTTTTCAATTTTATCCGGGCCCGAACCCGACTCGTGGCCCGCTTTAAAATGTGGGTTTGGGTTTGGGACAGGAAAAACCCAGTATAACTCGGCCTGATGCTCATCCCTACCCTCTCATCCACAGGGTAAATGGGGAGGGTAAATGTGAACCGAGGAATTTATGCCTCCTTCAAATTTGTACTAATATTAACAATAATGGCCTAGCTAATTTTTTTTATATTTAAGTGAAATATCAAGATGTCCTAGAATGACTTTTAAATATCTGAAATGATTCTAAATAATATTCTACAACACTATATAAATGGTTTGTGTTGGATTGAATGCATATACAAATGGCATTACCCTAACATTTGTGTGTGAACAAATAAATGTTCCCAAAGATAAAGATTGATGCACTAAATGATATTAAATAACAGTATGTCACAAAGAATTATTGTTGGAAACATGCTTATCTTATACCCTCTAAAATATTGTTGTATATAAAAAAAATAAAGTACATTGAACCACCCCACATATGTACAAAATGGTAAATTAAAGATTATATCTTATTATTATAACATGTTCGTCTTACACCACACAAGTATTTAATGGAACTTAAACTATCTACCTTCAAAATGGTGTTGCACACACAACCAAGTTATCTACATAAGATATAGATAAAATAGCATATATTGTATAAATTGATGACATCATAATATTAAATATTTTATAAACTCGAACAACACAATAACTATTCATTTGATACATTATACCTAAATATTGGCGGGTAGCGGGTTAGAGGGTATGGGTAATGACTTACCCTTACCCACTAAGGTTGCGGGTTAGAAGGTAACGGGTAAATGGTAAGAAACTCATTTACCCTTACTCATACCCTCTTACCCTTACCCTAGAGGGTATGGGTAAAGGGTAAATAGGTTTACCCTTACCCATTGACAGCCCTATATCTTTCCCTTCTATGAACCCATCCTACGGATGTGATACCTTAATTTTCCTTTCATTAAGGAAATGATATTTATATAAGAAAAAAATAGTTGTTCCCGAGCCATTGAATCCTACAGCATTATCTTCAAGCTAGTAATGAAAATCATAGCTGGCGGGAATGGCCAGCGTCAAAAGGCAGGATATGATTCAATGAATGTGATTGATTTCCTGTAGCATAATATCCGGAGATTTGATATATTATTTTTGTATATAATAAAAAGACACGAACAGCTAACGTGGCTGGCGTTCCGTCATTAAATTTTAGTTGAACCCGTTAATGGAGTGCAATATTTTGAGACGAGAAGTATTAGCCTATATGGATTGGTTTGTACCAAAAGTCACAGCTATGCACTACCAGATACATGGATTGATAAGCATTGTGCATACATCGACCTTATTTAACCCTACAAGACAATCCCATAAAACGATGCACAAAAAGGAAAGAGCAGGGTTCGGTGAGAAACTTCTTGTCCAGGCAATCATGAAGATAACAATATTGCACAAGATATACCCAAGTCAATCTGCATATGGTTCTTTCCGTCATAATCAACAAATGGCATAACTCTGTTTTCTTACACTTATTGCAACAGCAGTGCTAAGCAAATACTGCACGAAGCATATGAGCTTCGTTGTCCAAAAGGTGTTGAGATTACATCAGAAACAGCTATACCCGTTACACACACAAATGGAAAACATCAACTAGGGATAAAAGCTTATTTATAGTCCTTTGTGCCGAAGTTTTTGCACCAGAGCTGAGAAGGAATTGGGCGAACTGGATGGTGTGGCCTTTGCTGTAAATTTTGACAGGGATCATCATTAAAAAAAGGCATTCACATTAATACAGTACCAAAGATAATATGCTTAGTCGAAAAACAAGCAGTTGAATAAAATTTTCTGATGGCAGTTGAGAATAAATTGTTTATCTGAGAGTTGGTAAGTCTTGGTAAAATTAGCACGTTGAAAAGAAATCATCCAGCACATGTTCGACTAGTTCATACGGGTATCAAGAATACACAAGCAAAGACGACATATCCTGAAAACCGCCGGCAAGGGATATCATGGTTAGTAAGTTCTTGTAGTCTGCAATGAAGGGACCTGGGTTCAAAACACACGGATAAATATTTCTTGATTTACCACCTTCTTAGCGTCCAGCCTATGCTACGGGTTGTGGGAAAGAGGGAAGGAATCCTTCTCTCTTAATTCCATATCCTGGAAACCAATCGAGCAGAGTCTTTAGGTAAACACTAGGAGTGGGCGCCACATTCAACATTTCCAAAACTCTGGCACAAATGGACATTTTCCTTCTCCACTACCCCCTTTTCTTCATCAGGGCCATCTTATGTTGGATTGCCACTGCCACCACATATGCGTCTACTAGGCATGGCAAAATAAACCTACTATCTATCACTTGATCGAACCATTCCCATCTGAACCATTTTTACGGCACATCCATCTCATATGGTGGGATCTGGTGTGGATGATAAATGAAAACAGTTCACTGGTATGGCTTGGATGGGTGATCGTGGAAATCCAAATCATAGTACCTACATGCCTTCCCCACAGTTTTTTTTTCTTAAATGGTCATTATATTCATCCCGTGGCCTGGGCTTGATCCTGGGACCTCTCACTAACAATCCGAGAGTCTAACCATCTTGGTGTCTTCCCCACAGTTGAGCACCCCAACCAGCAAAAATTTATTCCACAATAGCCAGTGTTAGCAATTGTTGAGCACTTCTGTCGAATATCGCGTCCACAGGTACCTAGTCCAGTCGTCTCCCTGTTTAACACACCAACCCAAAGACATCATCCCGTCTTCGCCTCACAAGACTACATCATACATCCACGTGGACAACATGCATTCGTCTCGAAAGCCAGCATACTCCCACGAGCACACTCCAATTATGCTAGATTCCCCTTGGAAGCCAAGCAAAGGAAAAGTCCACCCCCCCCAAGCAACCTCCACCAGCCGCAGTCCTCGAACACCAGCATCAACGACTCCTGTGTCACCTTCGATGATAACTCATTAGAGTAACGTCTCCCTAGTCTGTCCCTGCTTCGACAATGGAAGCTTGCCACCATCGCCGCCCCCATCCAAATCGGGCCCGATATCAACCTACCACCCTAGCACTGACAATGTAGAGGTTGTCCTGAGGGGCACACCAAAGTCTCTTGAAGTCCATCACGGGCAGCAACACTCCCTAGATGCTAAGGAAGAATGATTCAGCATCCCATCGCAGTCATACATAGCAACATGTGTCACTGGTCCGAGTGGTCTAACAGGAAATGAGGAAGTTTGAGACTCTCAATGAAGCTAAGGACGCTCACGGGCCAAGGGTTGTCCAAGGGCTATGGTGGGATTGGGGAGGGCCAAGAAGTCTGTACAGGCTCGGGAGTCGGACGAGATGAATCATAAATTTGATATGTTCATCAAGATGATGAACAACCATTGGCTGCATGTGCAACATGTGACTGCACTCAGCTAGCTGTGAATGAAAATCATAAATATGTGGTCCCTCAGAAAAAAATAACCACTCCCCTTTGGATCAATCACGGTAAGGAACATCATCATCATCTAAGCTTCAGTCCCAACTATGATGGGGTCAGTTACATGGATCCTTCGTTTCTATTCAGCTCTATCATGGGCCATATTCTGGTCGAGATGTAGAGATTCAAAATTTCTCTTTGTAAGCTCATCCCATGTTAATTTAGGCCTTCCTCTTCTTCTGTTTATTGTGATTGACTCGATAGCATTGCTTCGTATAGGCGCATTAGTCGGCATGCGTTGAACATGGTTGTACCATCTGAGTCGGCCCTCGAGCGATCTTTTTTTCTCTTCCCACACATCCATCTCAGCATACGCATTTCAGCCACATTCATTTTGTTGAGACTTTGTTTCTTCACTGACCAACATTCCCTCCTATAAAGCATGGTTGGTCGTATAACTGTTCTATAAAACTTACTTTTTAACATGAGAGGGATCTTCCAATCACATAATAGTCTAGTTGCACTGCTGCATTTCAACCATCCTGCAGTGATCCTGTGACAAACGTCATTTTGGACATCCTCATCTAATTGAATAATAAACTTATCACATTTTGGTGTATCTACTCTGTCCAACTTGGCTCCAACATCCACAGTGCGAGATTGGCTGAAATTGCAACGAATATATTCAATTTTGCACCTACAAATCATCAATCCATTTGATTCCAATGTCTTTCTCCAACGTTCAACTTTATCATTCAATCCATCTTTAGTTTCGTCGATTAAACAAATAACATACACCAAGGAATATCATCATGAACAATCTTTGTCAACTCATTCATAACAAGAACGAACAGATATGGGTTGAGTGTGGATCCTTGGTGTACCCCAACTGTGATAGGAAAAGTTGATGTCTCTCCTTAAGGAGTCTTCACACTTGCAATAGAGTTATCATACATGTCTTTGATCAAGGCAATGTATTGGATTGGCACACCATTTTTCTTCAAAACCATACACAACACTTCTCTAGGTACTCGATCATAAGCCTTTTCCAAAATAATAAACACCATTTGAAGATCTCTTTTGCTTTCTCTATACTTCTCCACAAGCCTCCTTATTAGAAAAATAGCATCCATTGTTGATCTTCCAAGCATGCAACCAAATTGGTTGTTTGATATATGTGTTATAGATCTTAGCCTCTGCTCAATATTCCTCTCCCAAAGCCTCATTGTGTGACTCATCAACTTGAAACCTTTGTAGTTTTGCAGCTCTGAACATCACCTTTGTTCTTGTAGATGGGGACTATAGTACTATTTCTCCACTCATCCGACATCTTTTTTGTCATCGTGATCTTGTTAAAGAACTTTGTTAACCACATAACTCCATCCCCCATCTTCTTCCATACATCAATGGGAATACCGTCTGGTTTGCATGTCTTTCTCATTTTCATCTTTTTCAAAGCATTCTTGACCTCAAATAGTGATGTAGGACAAGCGTAATCTTTCAAATTGTCTTTTTAAGTAGTTTTATAATGTTTTATCAGATTCCTTGCATTTTAAGGGTTATTTGATATTTTTCCAATTTGTCTTGCAAAGCCTATGGTTTAGTCCCACATTGGCTAGTTGTGTAGTGAGTTGGGTTTAAACACATATATAGTCTTTGTAATGCTCTCGAAAATCAGACTTGATGAGTGAAATCTTTTGATGAATATTATTCCTTTTGATTAGTTATTTTAGATTAGTTTAGATGTTGATAATTAGTCTTAGATTTTAGTCATTAGGTTATCCATTAAATAGTGAAACTCGTCGTGTGTGAATGATATCTCTTGTATTCATGTGTAACGACCCGGGCCCACTGCCCAAGGCTCTAGTAGAGTTTCAGGAATGACGACTGGCCCCACAGACCACCACTAGCCTTAACTGCGCGCTTTTTCCTCACTCACGCGCAAGCCAGGATCAACTTCCCGACTAGTCACCCATCCTAGTACTACTCCAAGTAGAGCACGCTTAACTATGGAGTTCTTTAGAGATGGGCTCCCGGAAAAGGAGGTGCACCTTGGTGATATGAGTAGTCCAATCATTCCTTTTAAGAGTGTTTTATCCGAGGCCTCAAATCCTGAGATGTTACATCATGTCACAAGAGTCTCTAACATTATTTGCAGTATCTCCATTGAAAAACTTATGGAAGTAATTTCTCTATTGGTTCTTGATATCAGCACCCTTCACCAACACTCTACCACCTTCATTCTTGATGCATTTTACTTAACCCAAGTCTCTTCCTATCCTTTCTCTTATACGAACAATTTTATATTATATCTTTTCCCCTTCTCGTGTCCAGCTTCTTAAGTATCTAAACTCTGCCTCGTGAACAACCTTTTTAGCTTCTTTTTTTGCTTGTTTGTATCTTTGAAACGTTGCATCATCTGAAGATTTGGGCAAGCTCCTATTGTTCTCCCTTTTCAGTTAACACCCTTTTGTAATTCATCATTCCACCACCAAGTCTCTTTCTGTGGAGGCCCACAACCTTTGGACTCCCTCAAAACCTCTTTGGAAATTTTTGTTATGCAGGAGCTCATGTTATACCACAGTTTTAACATCAGACTCCAAGTTCCCTCCTTGATGAGTAAATTAGAAATTTGGATCAGTTAGGTGTTGGATGGTGGATGTGGATTCCTGCAATCTGCCTTCCCTAGCATTCACCCACAACCATGGGAAAAAAAGGTGTGCCCCATGGCTTTAAAGGCGTACGCCTCGAGGAGAGACGGCCTTTAATGCGCCCTGAGGTGTGCGCCTCACTGTGCAGGTAAGAGGTGTGCCCTCATTTTGGCGAGGCGTAAAAAAGCCATTCTGGCATTTTTGAGGCGTAAGCCTCAGTTTAGACCTCAATTTAAGCCTTACATACATGTATAATGTATATATGTGTAAATATACATATATATGTATCTAAACATGTATATTTGTGTGTATAATCTATATATATGTGTGTATATACATTTATATGTATCTAAACATGTATATTTGTGTTCATATATTTATGTATTTGTGCATGCATCTATAATATATGTGCATATACATGTAATGACGCACAGGATATACATTTACATGTATATATTTGTGCATGTGTATCTGTATGTGTATATAATTGTAAGGTATGTAAAGATTTACATATATATGTCTATATTTTGTATTCTTTTGTATATTGGATATAATTGCATGTCTTTGTATATGTAAAGGATTTACATGTATATAAATATTGAGATGTATATATATCTATATGTATGTAATTTTTTAAATGTGTATGCCAATGTGAATGTACATAATTGTATGTACATATATGTGCATTAAATATAACCTTTATAAATATATATATATGACCGCCTCGATACATTCTGAGGCTTACGCCTCACCAAGAAAAAAAAATGCCTTGTTACGCCTCAAGCCTTTTTCAACCTTGCCCACAACTCTCTCCCCCTTTGGTCATCCGCTTATCATTATTGTCACCACTCTTTCCCTATTCTCCTCCATCTTCTTTTCTATTCCTCCTTCCCACTCCTTCTGCTCCCATTTGAGGCAAGGGAGGATGAAAAGAAATAAAGAGCAAGGACAGGGCTGGCGGTGGTCGCATTAGCAGTGGGAAACAAAAAAGGCATGGGTGGATAGCAAGCCCACAGTAGTACGGCTTGGTTGGTGCACTGGCAACTTGTGGTGGCAGTGATGCTAGTAGAGGTCCACCAGTGCAAGCATCACAGCAGCTAAGATGGCACCAGCAGCAATGGCGATAGTAAAGTGGAGGATGAGGAAGGAGAATCAGGAGTGAAGTGTTGAAATGTCTATTTGTGCCCTCATTTGATTTATGTGTTAAGCTTGGTGCTCAATTACCTAAAGTTTGTGCCATATATGATGTTCTTTGTGTTGTAAAGGCGCCCGCTTGGGCGGCGCCTAGGCTTAAGTCAGCCCGCCTCAGACTGGGTGCCCAACCCCCTAATTGACCTAATTTGTTGCCTAAGGCCTTCTTAGGCAGGAGAATCATGAGTGAAGTGCCTAAATGTCTATTTGTGCCCTCATTTGATTTATGTGTTGAGCTTGGTGCTCAATTACCTAAAGGTTGTGCCATATATGTTCTTTGTGTTGTAAAGGCGCCCGCCTGGGCGGCGCCTAGGCTTAAGTCAGACCGCCTCAAACTGGGTGCCCAACCCCCTAATTGACATAAGTTGTTGCCTAAGGCCTTCTGAGGCCCAAATTAAGTCAATTCAAGGCTAGTTTAGCATACATTAGATCTAAATTTGATCAAATTGAGTCAGTTATGGTTAAATTAGATCTGATTTATCCCAAACGGGGTCAATTTAGGTAAATTAGGTCTTATTTGGGGGAAAACATTCCTGATTTGGGGGGATTAGGTTTGATTTGGTCATGTAAGGCCTCGTTTAGATCAACATAGAGTAATTTAGGGTTAGTTAGGTTTGATTTTGTAATTAGGTTGATTTTCGGCCAAATTATGTCAAATTTGAGCAGATTAGGCCTGATTTGGGGAAAACAAGTCTGATTTTGGGGAAATGGTCTGATATGGTGAGATTAGGTCTAATTTGGCCAAATTAGATATTCTTTAAGTCAATATATGGAAATTTTAGGGAAATTAGTTCTGATTGGATCATAATATACAAAATTAGGTTTTATTTAGGCCAAATCATGTCAAAATTGGGCACATTAGGTCTAGTTTAGGGGAAATTGTTCTAAATTGGATGACTAGGTCTTATTTGGCCAAATTTTGTCTCATTTTGGTGAATATATGAAAAATTTATGAAAATTGGGATTGATTAGGTCATGGTATACAAAATTAGGTCTGGTTTAGGCAAAAATTATGGTAAATTAGGTCAAATTTGGATCAAATGAGTTCAAATTAGGGCCAATCAGTTCTAGTTTAGGTCTTGTTAGTTTTGATTTAGCCTAAATTCTACATAATAGTATTAAACATGTTTTGGCTACAAACATAATACATGTTTAGCTTTCTGATTTCTATATGAATTTTATTTAGGTAAAACTTCCACAATTCAATCCATGTCTAATGATTTTGTTGCTTTCTTCATACGATGCTAGCACATTGATTGCATATTTATCATGTATAATTATGTGTAAGGATTGTATTTTTAGGAATTTTATATATATATGTTAAAATAAAAAATATATAAAAATGCTTGGAAACGCATGGGCCTCCGCCTGGGCGCCTAGGCTGTCTGGGTGTCCCCCTGGAATGCCTGGCTGCCTGGTCACCTATACAATCATGGATGTTCTAGCATATTGTTTTAATCCAATGTAATTTATTCGCTACAAGTGCTTACATAAAGGCACATAGTAAATAAAAAACAGAATCGTTACATTCAACTCCTATCTTTGCCGGAACAACAAGACATCCATCAGCTATTGCTAGTTACTAAACTTGTTGAATAGATGAACTGCAACCAAAGACAGAGGTTAATCGTTTTTTGTCATTCTTTTGGTATTAAATCGTGCCAATACTAAACGTCAGTCAAACGATACTTCTAGCAACTAGGTTCATCACTTGTTAAGAGTCAAAGACTCCAAACACATGCGCCGCTAAGGTGATTGTACTGGAGGTTAGATGTGTCATGTTGTAAATAATGAACTTTCTTTACTGAAATTTCAAAGCCTAAACAAAAACTATTGACTTTAACCATTAAATCAGCCACGGTTACATAGGGCTAACCGGCTGGCTCAGCAATAAAGCATGCTACTCCTCATAGAGCAGGTCACGGGTTCGAAACCTGCTGTACACCTGATAGGGAAGAAGCAACACCAAGGGTCTTGCATTGTGGTTGTGATGGGACCCGTTCAGTAGTACATGAAAAAATTATTATATAATCAACTAGTTCATAAGTTCTAGCAAACAGCTCGCTCATGCAGATTATACCATTTTATGGATGCCTTTGAGTCCTATCGCACAACAACAAGCATAAACTTCTCTATACTAATCACCTCACATGTCATCGCAATACAACTACTAACATTGTAAACATTGAACAATTTCACTTCCTTTATAACTGAGTCATGTTTCACTGATTTTGCTTTTCTTCACTGCACTTGAATGTAACATAATTTCTCCCATTATTTTTTTATGTCCTTTATTTGCCATATAAACTTCATATGCCTCGACCAAAGTTTTCCATCTGAATGATTTACTGTTTTCAATGTTGTAATTATAGTCTGAAATTAGTTTATTTTTCTCTAAAGAGCCCCCAGAATGGCCATGACATCTAGTTAATAGAAAACCAATCCAATACCAGACCCAATATCATATAAACCTGAGTGCCAACCACGTAGGGGTTGGCAACATGAATCCTTCTTTTCCATTCAGAACTTCGGTCATATTCTCATTGAAATTTAATGAATCTAGATCTCTGCTTATCAGCCTCTGCAAGTTTATTTAGGTCTACTTGTTCCTCTTTCAACATCGTCTGACCCAATTGCATTACTCCAAACCGGTGCATATGCCAGTCTTCATGAAATGTGTCCAAACCCTTCAAGGCGGCCCTCTCATAGTCTGTCCTCTATACTAGCCGCTCCCACTATATTTCTTGTAATCATTTATAACATGGCATTTCTTCACATATCTGCCTTGGCATTGTTATTCCTGCCACAATCATCTATCGATACATTGTTTCTTCAGAACCCGAGCATCAAGGAGTCACTGCCATACAACATGGTTGGGTGTATAGCCATTCTTAAAATTTACCTTTCAAATGCAGTGGAAACTTTTGGTTGCACAATTTTAGTTGCACGCCATTTAATCAAACCTGCATTTACTGTATAAAAGATGTCCTCTCATACTTCACCATCTATATGAAAGATGGACCCCAAGTACCTAGACTTAATTACATTTTTGGGATATCTACTCTATCCAACTTCACTCCACCTCCCAAACTTCTAGATTGATTGAAAAAACGTACTCTGTTCTAATTATACTCATTTTAAACCTTCAGAATTCAAAGTTCCTTCATAGCTCAGTTTTGAAACCAATTTCCTCTTCAGTTTAATCAAGCAACACAATGGCATCCTCAAAATGTATACCAAGGGATATCAACATGAACATGCTTTTCCAAACTCATCCATAACTAAAATGATGAATTATGGTTCGTAGTTGACCCTTTGATGTACCTGACTAATACAAAAAATCTCAAGGGCTCACCTCAATCTGCAGTCAAATTTGTGTAAATTAGGTCTTGTTTGGAGGAAATAAACCTAATTTGGAAAAAATAGGTATGATTTGGCCATACCAGTTCTCATTTAGATCAATAAAAGTAAACTAAGGTAGACATGTTTGATTAGGACATGTTATGCAAAATTAGGTTTGATTTAGGTCAGATTATGTCAAATTTGAAGCAGATTAGGTCTGATTTGGGGTTAAAAAATCTGATGTGGGGGAAATATGTCTCTTTTGGGGACATTATGTCTGATTTATCCAAGTTAGGTCTCATTTAGGTCAATACAGGGAAAATTTGGGAAAGTTATGACTAGTTAGTTCATGTTATGCAAAATTAAGTTTTATAAGCCAAATTAGGTCTGTTTGAGGAAAACAAGTATGGCTTGGAGGAAATAGGTCTAATTAGGGGAGATTGGGTCTGATTTGGTCAAATTCGGTCTCATTTAGGTCAATATAGGGAAAATTGGGGGAAGTTAGGTATGATTAGGCCATGTTATACAAAACTAGGTCTAATTTAGGCTAAATTAGGAAAACTAGGTCAAATTAGATCAATCCAATTAGTTCAAATTAGGACCAATTAGGTCTAATTTAGGTCATGTTAGGTGTGATTTGGCCTAAATACCATGTAATACTATGTAATAATGTCATTATTACATACTTACAAATCTGAAATTATGAATGTATATATTTGAATGTCAAAATTATCTGAAGGAGAAAAAAAGTAGACGTATGGGAGATCGCCTAGATGCCCTGAGAAACGTCTAGCACCTAGCCACCTTAACAACTATGAGATGCACTGGAATTCGGTGTACACAAGTAGATTAACCAAACATGTTTTAGATATGATGTAATCTGAAAGTTTGTAGTATGATGTGTCCTGCAAAAAATACACATTATATGTAAACAGATGGATATATACACTTGTACATGTAACAAATATGGATATTCGGATTCTCCAGTGCGAGTTTACCCTGATCCTAACCAAGTCCATGTAAAAGTTTGGGTCAAAAGTTTCAGCATGGCCCGCACATTATTTGGACGAGGTCAGAGTCAGGTTATGCGGGTTTGGCCGCTTTCCCAAAAAATCACTACTAGTACTTGTGTCTCAATTTGTGTTGCAATACGGATAGTGTCATCCATGTTGTAAAAGCGCAAGGTCACAAGAATTCTAACATTAGATACGGAGAGGCCACAAAATTCATGGTGACCATTTTTTAATCGTCCCACTATCTTCATATTTTTACCTCAAATCATAGAACTTGCGAGTCTACTCTTCGGCTAAATATGCTTTGCTCTAAGTAAAACAGCTTGAGGTACAATTGTTGCTTGTAAGTAATAGGGATACGGGACTCCATGTATGCCTTAAAGTCATTCCAAGTAAGCACTTAGTGGACAATGCACACAATACTTCCTATCTTCGCCTTAGGCTCTGATTGGTTTGATGTAAGTCATAAGTTTTATGGAACTTATTTTCTGGGAACTCTAATTCTAGTGTTGGAACTTAATTTCCATTCACTTCCATGTGATTTGATGTGTTGAAGTACTTGTTGAGCAATATAAAAATAAATCATATCCTTTTTTCAACTGCAACAACTTCACAAAATGGAATGGTGTGGATATCGTTTATTCTTTTAAAAACCGTTATGGTATGGTACATTTATATCCTTACTAAAAAATATCATAGTTAAAAATCACATAGCAATATTTCCAGTTCATGTTACATGTACAAAGTATTGTAATGATATCTACATTTCATGGATTACAAATATTAGTGTAGGTTTATTATTTAGTACAATGTACAAAATTAATTTTTAATATATTCTTCATGCAGGTGTAGTTAACTTTATTTTTCCACTTCATATTGTTTGAACAACATTTTTTTATAATAATGCAGTGCAGTTATTTCTTCGTGGTGTGGATATGGTTTCAATTTTGAAAACCACAGTGGACATGGTGCATTTATGGTGTATAATGGCTTATCATCATGCGGTTGTGGAGTACAAAAAATTTACCGTGGTACAATTTTAGTGTATAACTAGGGTGCACGGCCACTTCTAGATAGCAATTGTGTTTGTGTCAGACACGTTTTGGACACGGACACTTCCGGGACACGGCCCAAATTGTTTCGGACACGGCTGGGTCGTGTCCATGCCATTTTGGTCTTTTTCTACAGTTCGGACACAGCTAGACACCGCCCGGACACTTCCTGGACACATAAGTGCAGCAGCTGCTGCAGCAATAACCTATTTCAGAGTGCAAATGTTGAATATACAACTACTGTTTATGTCTCGTCGTTGAGAAAATGCAGCATAGATCTGAGATCTAATCAAAGTCGCAATCATATCTGTTAAGATGAATCAACATGTAAAATCTGAGCTGAATTAGGTGTTATGACTCCCATTATAGTCTAATAAATTGACTAAATGAGTAATAAGAGCTCATTTATCTATTGTGTAATCTACTATATTTACAGAAGACACACATCTTTTTGTTTTCTATTTTACATTGTTTCTACTACACACACGAAGACATAAGTAAATGCATATATCATTATACATACATAGATACATTCATCTTGAAAAAATTAAAATAAATTCCAATCCATACACCACACACCCACATATATGAATATATTAAAAAAATCCCTCGTACCACGACAAGTGTGTGTGTCCTATATTTACAAAAGTTGTCATGTCCTGTGTGTATGTCTTTGTGCGTGCTTCCTTGGTGTATAATATTTTACCGTAGTACAGTTGTAATTTTGACAATAAACCATATCCACACCGATGCCATCCCTAGTTATAAATATTTTATGTTTTGACATTTATTAAAAAATTGAAGATAATTGTATGGTAAGTTGTTAGTGTGGAACTCATTTTCCGTTCTTAAGAGGGAACTCAAGAACTATATTTTATAAGTAAGTTTGCAACTCTTTGGAATCACTAGAACTCAAATTCCCCACTTACTTAAAATCAGTCGTGAAAAACTGCATTAGGAACGTGAGTTCATAAGTTTTCCAGACCAATTATGACAAAGCAATCGGAGCCTTAGCGAAAAAGACATGGATCCTCAGTCAACTACTGCTAGTTATAATGTTGTGCAACTAGTTGAAGAAGAGGACACGGTCAGAAGTCTGGAACGTCAATCTCCAATGAGTGATCAGAGTATCAATACATTTGTCTTCGTCCGCTTAGTGAGTAGGATTTGAACGTTGATTGTCTTGTGGATTTTCCTCACAATGGTCTGGTACTCTGGTTATTGCAAAGGACGGTCGATTCACTCTATCAAACTGGCCACTACAGCTTTCACCTTTGTGTCCTCTGCATATTGTGTAGTATAACAAACATCAAGCGACTTCACCTTGGCATCAAAGTTCTTGTTATTGAACATGTTGTGCGACGGTGAATTTTAGGGTTTAATCTTTAATATTTAACCCAAGTCATGGTTGCAGGGTCCACATGACAAGTTTGTAGTTGGTGAGTTGTTGCACAACTTAGGGAGTTGTGAATGTCCGAAGTGAGGTAGGTCATGTGGGGGTGAGTGGGTAGCATTAAGGGTCATTGATTGCATGGAGATATATTGTAGTCATCAACCTAGATAGACTCATAAGATGTGATCATGCCTCCATGATGATTCTCACAACGAATTTCGTTTCTAGGGGATGGTAAATGATGTCTAGTGCCCCTCCCAAAGTGGGAATTGGGAAGCTCTCGTATACTTAGCATAGGTCTAAGTAGAAGTCATAGACCCATGGGATGCTACTTACAAGATGGCCAACTTTTTATCCTAGGGGCCCAGCAATGCCTTTAACGTGCCACTGGGATTCTACGAGCACAAGGCTTGCAGTCAAGTCTAACTAGCGAGTTGCAAGGTTGAGTTGCTAACCCTCTCTCATAGATATCGGGTTATAGGGCACCTATAGGAAGATGAAAAAACCAGGGCGGAAGGAAGAGGAAGAAGTGTAGGATGTAATGTTGGCATGGTAGGAGAAAGGCTAGAGAAGAGTTTATGAGAGGTGAATAAGATGGAAGGAAGAAGAGAAACATGATGGAGGGAGATGACCAACAACAATAGTGGCATTTTGTAGGTAGGAACAATACATTTTTGCATAGTTTAAAATGTCGATTTCGACGTCATTTCCAATGGTCCAATAACAGATATAGAAATTTCTACCAAGATTTCGATGTACTGTCGACACAAGATTTCGATACAAATTTTGACGCTTTTGATGACCAAATAAAGAAATTAAGTCATGAATTTTTACCAAAACGATGTACATACATAAATACACCTAATTATGCAATAATATCATATGTGGGTATAGGGTGGGGGCTCCTACATGTGTAAATAAAAATATAGAAAGAAAATTCGATCAGGATTCGATCATGCAATGTACACATACATATATTCTTATGCAATAACATGTTATATCTTATGTTTTGGATTCAACTAAGGGGGGTGTCCCATACTATTTAAATATTTTTTAGATTTTGTTAATGAAATTGCATAACGGAAACTTTGGTAATTTGGCATGTTGATTTCGACGTCTAGTAGTGGTCAAAATTTGCAATTACCACAGAAAATTTAATCCATGCATTTTTGTTGACTTAGATGGATCCAGCCTAGGGTTTAAACCCAATACCTAATGGATATAGATCCTAGACCAGGGTGGGGAGTCCCAAACCTGGAGTTGGGGTTTTAGCTTTGGGCTCATCAACTGATGGGGAATCATTTACCAAAAACAAATTCAAGAATCAAACATATGTCCGACAAACCCTGAGGTTGGTATTTATGACAATCAACTGAAAACCCTATTTGTTGAGACATTATAGAGTCATTGCCTAGCAAATGACTTTACCAACCAGCCAATGTAAACAAACATAAACCCAAAAATTAAAATAGGTTCTGAAATAATAAAAAAAGTAAGTCCCTAATATATCATAGAGTCCTTCGAACTAGCTAAATCAGCTAAAATGGAATGAAACCCCTTATTGAAGTTGACAGGCCAACCTAATTCCTCATGCGGGCTGCCAAGCTGATGATGAGTGGGATATGCCGGTTTCCCATCATCAATTCAGTATTTTAGTACTGGTTTTTTATTATTTTTTCAACCTTTAATGTTGTTAACATAAGGAATGTTGTTTAATTGTTCATTTATTGAAATGAGAAAGTTCTGCAATGAAGCTATACTAATTCATAATTACAATTACATAATTCGTAGTTTTAATCTAGTATGCATTATGTGAAACAAATTTTTAAAAGGGAAAATCATAGGAGTTTACCCAAAGCTCGAGACATTCAACTCTTCAGAGTTACAAGCAAGCAAAGATGGAAGTTCAAGAAACAATTAAAAAGTCTAGGCCAAAATACCTTGAAATATGTATGAGAAGTTGATACCACAAAAGGAGAGAATGATACATACAGAGAATGGGACTGAAGAGAGTTGACCCAAGTGAAATGCATCAAGAATGAAGAAGGTAGAGTGTTGATAAAGCACGATGATATCAAGAACCAATAAAAAGAGTCTCCAATGAGCTTTTCAATGAAGATACTTTGAATAATGTAAGAGACTTTTGTAATATAAATTCAGGAGATATCACTTACACACAATGGATTACATTACACACAATGGATTACAAAATCAAATGTCAAGAATGCTCTACAAAAGAATAAAAATAGGAAAGTTCGCGGGCCAGTATCCCTATTGATGTATAGAAGCATATGGGGGCAAATGGGCTATGCTCATAACAACATTCTTCAGTAGGATTATGAGGATAAAGAAACTTTTATATGAGTGGTCAATAGTACCACAATCTCCATCTACAAGAACAAGGGAGACGTTCAATGCTACATAAAGGCATCAAGTTGATTAGTCACTATATGAAGCTTCAGAAGAGGCAACAGATGTTATTTTTCCAATCGGCTTACAGAAAACTATAGAGAAAACAAAAGAGATCTTCACATGGTTTTATCAATTCAGAAAAGGCTTAAGATTAGTACCGAGGGAATTACTCCGGTGAATTTTGGAGAAAAAGGGTATGATGATGCAATACATCAAAT
The DNA here is from genome assembly GCA_963693085.1 of Alisma plantago-aquatica. Lineage (NCBI taxonomy): Eukaryota > Viridiplantae > Streptophyta > Magnoliopsida > Alismatales > Alismataceae > Alisma > Alisma plantago-aquatica. The sequence goes on along the minus strand of OY856412.1, from coordinate 443,281,356 downwards.
TAGTTATATATATATATCTATGATTGCTCGACTACAGTTTTATGGACTCTTGGAGGAGAGACATCAAATTTCCTATAACAATTAGGGAGCATCAAGAATTGACCCTAACCCCGTATATATTCTTAATGATGATATTGCGTGCATTGAAGAAACTAAAAATAAGATTGAATTACAAAGTTAAAACTTCGGAGAAATGTGTTGATATCTATTTGAATTAAGATTAGTAGAAGCAAAATAAAGTATGTGTACTACAATTTCATCCAAACAAGAAATGTGAATGATGGTGTCAAGTTCTAATAGGAGTAAGTGTATCGAAATGTGATAACTGTAATTATTTGGGCTATATTATTCAAATGGGTGGTAATGTTCAAGATGATGTTTGTCATACGATTATAGTAGGACGAATGAACTGGGACGCAACTTGAATAGAATGACTGGAAAATCCTAATGAAGATTACAAAGTACTAGAAAACTGTTATACAGCCACCCATTTTGTATGAGAGTGAATAATGGACATATTTCAACCACGTTGTAAAGAAACGAGGTGTCATCATGATGAATGTGGCCAACCTGTATATGGTAAGATGGATGTATGGGAAGACAAGGAAAGATCGCTTGAGAGATAACTATATAAGAAACAAAGTGGGGTGACAAGTACCATGGACATGTTACTTGAGGCTCACTTGAGACGGTATAGGCATATAAAAGGAATAGAAAAATGGACCAACTTAAAACAATGCTATTAGGTCGGGCAGAGCTAAAAGGAGAAGAGGCGTGCACAAATTAACTCAAGAGAGCATATAAGGGGATACCTAGAAAGCTTACATCTTGATGAGAATATAAAATGTTAGAATATTAGCCTATTTTAGTTAATAGGTTAATTATTCTATTGTGTACATGGGCTTGTTAACCCATGGCCCATTAGGGTTTAGTCCGCTTCCTTGTGCTTCCTTGTAATTGCCTCCTCTCCTATATATATAGGACAGGGGTGTACATATCAATATACAACAGCTAATGCACTTCTTCACATGAACCATAACAAAGATGAACAAAAATGAAAGATCCATGTAGTTGATTCTAAAATGGTCGGGCTTGAGGCTAAAATGATGATGATAAATCAACGTCTATACCGAGTCTATTTGAATTGAATTGTAGCCACATAAGTAATTGCTACATATACAGAGATAATAAGTAGCACATTTAGTTACATATTCTATATTTTGTTTGGTAAACTTTGTTATTTTTTTATTTGAGTTACATTATGTAGTAACCATGTTGTTGTTTATCGTAACATCAGAATATTTGCATGTTACTAATCCTATGGATGGTCTATCGTTAATTCTATTAGCAGTCATGCTAAACTATAAATAATAACTTTTTCAAAAAGTGGATGTATACTTGTTTAGGCGACTCGGCGGTCCTTCCCTCGCGGGGGGGGGGGGGGGGGACTAGGCGGGATTCTAACATTTCTAACCATTTTTTAATTTATATTTTTACATACATATTGTTAATATTCACATATGTAATTGGCTGGCTATATTAAAATACATAAATTTCTATGTATATTTGTAATGGTTATATCTAAGTTATAATAATCAAAACTTGACCCAAATCACACCTAGTGTGAACTAAACCAGACTTGATTGGCTCTAATTTGAGCTAATTGGTCTAAATTAGACCTTATATAACCTAGCCTGCACTAATTTGGTCTAAATCAGACCTCATTTTGCATGACATGACCTAATTAGATCTAAATTGACCTTAATGGGACCTAATTTGGCCAATTCAGACCTAAGTTTCGCAAATCAGAACTATATCACTCAAATCAGACATGTTTTCCCTAAATAAAACCTATTTTGCCCTAAATTAGACCTATTTCAACCATAAAATGAATGAAGTTGATCTTTTGACTGAATTCAAATCCAATTCATGCTAATTTGGCCATTAAGAATTTGGGCCTAGAAGGCCTTAGGCACCCACTTGAGTCACCAAGGGGCTAGGTGCCTTGCCCGGTGCCTAGGCATGCGCCTTATAAGAGTGGGTATTTAAGTAGTACTTAATGCTCGCTTCTTGCATCTTACTTCCCAAAACTTAGGTTGCCACTAAACTCCTAAAATTCCAATCAAGGAAGAAAAAAAAGACTATTATATGCATTATATACTTTGTTGACTTGAGTTTTGAAATACAACCATCATAGGAATTCGTAGTTTGATCTTAAACGCTTTGCAAACACATTTTGACGCTGTTTTGTTGAAATAGGAATTTCAACAAATTTCAACCAAAGTTTCGACCAATGCATTTCCTAATGTTTTGACGACCAAATGGTAGAATTATTTAATGAAATTTTACTAGGAACAATCTACTAGTGTATATTTACTCAAATATGCAATAATATTTCATAGCTGATATGTGAGGGGGTGGGACTCCTCATGTGTGAGTGAAGGAAGTTGAACTGTTTTGATAGGGATTTTGAGGTCAAAGTAAATGGTGAAATGAATGAATGAAGTCATGATAGTTTGCAAGCACAATATATAGACTTAAAGACACAAATTTATAGAAATGTGATATGATCTAGGATGGTACGACCTTTAGATAGGATGACAGGACGTAGTACATAAACAATGTTGTAGTGGTATGTGAGTGAGTATTGAGGAAGCATGAGACAACTAAGGTTTATGTATCTAGTTGAGCCATTATGGTTACCATCCTCCTTGTTGATTATACCTATCAACATATTGGCTGCAATTTATTTTGTTCTATACAAGCATAGACGTATCTCAATTGCCTACTACTAAAAAGTGCATACTCATGGATTAACTCAAGCATTGTTCTTGGTCGTGTGCTTTTATAGCTAAAGCCTATGGGAGGCAACCATGTAGTTAATGGGCTTATTGATAATGGCATACATACAAAATATTTCGGTGGTCATGCTAATTTTGTGCACTACCATTACAAATCATGTGACCTCTGAAATAAAAGCTAGCGGGCCATCGTAGCCATAGATACAACTCCCACACCCATTTCTAAATATTTCCTTCATAGATTTTTATAGAAGTGAGAGAAATAGGAGGGATAGAATAAGGCTAGGAAGAGAAGAAACATAACTTAGATTGCCCCTAAAACCCTAAGGAGTTGTATAGTAAAATCTGCAGACACCGTACCCCATTTCTTGAAATATTATCTATGTTTCTCGAAATGAGCCTTTTTCATCTAAAATTTACATAATTTCGTTTAAATTTTGTAAAAAAGTCCAAAATTAATTTTTTTTGGCGAAATTTTCTACATAAAAACATGTTTTCATTTCTATATGCAATGGTTGTCGACATCAAAATAATTGGAAATTTTGCCAATTTTGACAAAATTTTGAACTATGGTACCGATAACCACCTTCTAAGAACCTAGTTCAATGCTCAGTTATGTTGATAACTGCACATTCAAATTATTACCCCCCTTTTAAGTTAGCATGACAAGTAACAGGAATTCAGAAGGCGCACGACACAAACCCGTTGAATTTACTTGACTTTATGAAAGACCATGGTTGTATAGGCGACCCGGCAACTAGGCATTGGACACGGACACCCAGACAACCTAGGCGTTCATGTGCATTTTTTTTCTTCTTTTATATTTTATATATATCATTTTTTTTAAAGAAGAAGAGGAAAGTGGGGGAAGAGGAGGCGGGAAAAGGAGGAATGAGAAGAAGAAATAATGGGAAGAGTAAAGAAAAAAAAGGCTGGAAAAGCATGGGCAGGGAACGAAGAGGAAGAATGGAGGGGAACATGAGGAAGGAAAGAAGAGGCAGCAAATAATATAGAGGTAAGGACGGGGAGCAGCATCAAAAAACTATAGAGGGAGGACGGGGAACTGGAAGCAAGGGAAGGCAGCAGTAGCCAAAAAAAATGGAAGCAGCAAAAAAATATAAAGGGAAGAACGGGGAGCAGAAAATAGGGGAGGCGGAAGAGGAGGCGGGAGAGGAGGAAAAGGAAAGCGGCAACAAAGAAGAAGAAGAAGAAGAAAAAGGAGGGGAAGACGGTTGTTGAGAAACAGTCGTCTTTCTATATGTGAAAAGGAGTACAACCCTCTCCTATAAATAGGAGGGAGAACAACAAGGAAGCACATAGCAAACCTTAATGGGCCAATTATACTTAGGCACACATTACATAAGACTTAAGTAAAAAGAAAAAAGAAATAAAACAACTATAGATAAATATATATCTCAATACTCCCCTCAAGTTGGAGCATAGATATCAATCATGCCTAGGTTGCAACATAGTCCTGCAAATTTTTTGCCAGAGAGAGGCTTTGTAAAAATGTTAGCAGTTTGCTCGCGTGTAGGCAAGAAGGGGTAGTGATCTTCTTAGTCAGCACAACATCGCGGAGAAAATGGCAATCTACCTCAATATGCTTGGTCCTTTCATGAGCAAGAAGTAGTGTAGGAGGAAGAAGAGGGAAAGGAAGATGAGGTGGGAGAGGAAAGAGGGATTAATTGCGGTAAAAAAACCAATGAAGAAATTAAAAAAAGTACCTTAACAGATGGCGTTGTTGCTCATTGTTCCACACACAGCTGTCGGCCAGCTTGCTAGTGTTGATGCATGCAAAGCGAGGGAGGAAGAAGAGGGAGGTTGTAACGTCCCAGGACTTTGAGGCCTCAGATAGAATGATCTTATAAGGAATGATTGGACTACCCATATCACCAAGGTGCACCTTCTTTTCCGAGAGTCCTTCACTAAAGAACTTCATAGTTAAGTGTGCTTAGCTAGGAGCAAAGAACGAGGTATCCGATTTCGATGTCGTTTCGACAGCATGGAAACCGAAATTTTTTAAATTTCAACAAAAATTATGATAGATGCAATCGTGCCCGTTTCGATGCCAAAATGAATGAATTAATTTATGAAATTTTACAGGCGTGATCTCTACACTTAAATGCATTATTTTATGCAATAAAATTTTATGTGTGGGTAGGTTGGGGGTGGTCCCTCATGTGGGAGGTAAGGGCACTGTCCTGTTTCTTGAGGATTTCGATGAAGGGTTTCGATGAGAAAATGAAGGAATTAAGTAACGTAATTTTGCATGAATGAGCTATATACATGCATGTACTAATTTGTGTTATAATATCAAATATTGGATATGTAGGGCATCCCCACACATTTTACTTGGGTTGATAGTTTGTTGTTGATATTGACTCAGTAGTCAATCATTTCATTGGTTCCAAGAACACTAGTGCAATGTTTCCAAGCTAAATCATTATTTGTTGGTTGGTTGGCTTCCTAGCACCTTCATTGTCTAATAAACCACCACTAGCATGCATTGCATAAGTATTTAATAAATTGAATAGCAAATATTAGAGAAATGCAATGAAATTATGATATACTATAAGTATATACTATGTATAAGCACTAAATGGTGAAATAACTCCAATCCCCCTTTGTTCCTCTTCAAAAAAACAACAATAACAACAAGGATTGCAATTATCGAAATTTTCATCGAAATTTGGCAAAATTCATAGAAATTTGGCAAAATCATCAAAATTTGGCGAAACTCATCGAAATCGACACAATCACACGTTTCTGTACCAGATCCCATCGAAATCAAAATTTTTGAAACCTCATTCCTTGGCTAGGAGTAGTACTAGGATGGGTGACCAGTCGGGAAGTTGACCCCGGCTTGCGCGTGAGTGAGGAAAAAGTGTGCAGTTAAGGCTAGTAGTGGTCTGTGGGGCTAGTCGTCATTCCTAAAACTCGGCTAGAGCCTTGGGCAATGGGCACGGGTGTTACAAATGGTAACAGAGCCAATTCTCGTCCGGTAGGTGGGGCCCACATGGGCATGTGGCATGCCAGTCTTGAGTCGTGCGGTCTACACATGTTGGAAAGGGTTGTCCATTGTGATGTAGCCACCCTTGTGCTGGTATTCCGTGATTGGGAGCTGGGTGTCCATAGGTCATTCGGGTCTGCACTGAAATGGGGAAATATTATGAGGCCATATAGTTAAGCCTTGACGAGGACATCAAGAGTCTAAGTGGGGGAGATTATAACGTCCCAGGACTTTGAGGCTTCAGATAGAATGATCTTATAAGGAATGATTGGACTACCCATATCACCAAGGTGCACCTCCTTTTCTGGGAGCTCATCACTAAAGAACTCCATAGTTAAGCATGCTCAGCTTGGAGTAGTACTAGGATGGGTGATCAGTCGGGAAGTTGACCCTGACTTGTGTGTGAGTGAAGAAAAAGTGCGTAGTTAAGGCTAGTGGTGGTCTGTAGGGCTAGTCGTCATTCCTGAAACTCTGCTAGAGCCTTGGGCAGTGGGCCTGGGTGTTACAGGGGTTGTTGTTGGCTGGCTGCTCCTCCTTGCTGCACGGTAAGGCTAGTTGGGGGTCGGGACTCAAGTATGCGTGAGCGACTGAGCTGGGAAACACAGAGGGCAACCAACATGTTTTTCCCGATATTGAAACCAATGTTTTAGAAAGCGGGAAGCGGGAGGCGTGCGGAGAGCACCTTGTGGCCGCTTGAGCGCCAGGCGGCTGCTCAGGCGGGCGCTTTTTGAAAAAGCGGATACTGAAATTCTTCTATAATTTGATAAAAAGATATACATGTTTGTATATAAGTAATATATATATATATATAGCACCCAGATAAAGCACCCAGATAGTTTTTAACACAGTTGTAATATGGTATTTGGGTATTACTAATACCCAAATTGTTTACTTTTACTGTAGTGAATATATTTATAACTATATATACTAAAATGCAGTAAGCAGTAGAAGATATATGATGTATTAATGTAGCTTATGCAGTAAACAAATAGAATATATATAATGTTTTTCATTAATATCCAGTAAACAATAGAATATATATTACACTATAGAATGTATTAGTACATTATAGTTATATAAGGTAGAAAGGTAAAGAAATACAATTTGCAGTAGATAAGTAGATATTTATGTATGTATTATTGTATTATAAAATGTATTCTACAGTAATGTTTCATATTAAATAATGTACAGCAGCAATGTATTACACAGTAATGTTTCATATTAAACAATGTACAGCAGCAATGTATTACATTATTACAGACTTCTAGTATTACACATTATATTACATGGTAATACAGTCAGTCATGCACATAGATAGATACTAGGAAAGTCAATATATAGTAGCAGCAACAACATTTGATTAGAAAAAAATGAATAAAGAAAGCAATTGTACAAAAATCCAGCGCCTAAAATTTAGGCGGCCAAAAGCGGGCGCCCAAAACAAGGAATCAGGCGGGCAAATAGGCGGGCCAGGCGGGTTTAGGCGGCCGCTTAATGGGCTGCCGCCTGAGTGGCCGCTCAAGGCTGTAACCAGGCGGTTGAGCCTCCTGGCCGCTCAAGCGGCCGCTTAGGCGGGCGCCTGGGGCGCTTTTCAAAACACTGATTGAAACCATGAAGCCCATCAATATAGGCCCATTAAGTACCCAAGTGGGCCCAGGCTACCCAAACGCAAAAATGGGTTAGGCGCCTGAATTTGGAGGTTTGGTGGCTGCCCAGGCGCGCCTAGGCGGCACCCAGGCTGCCGCAAAAATGGGTTAGGCGCCTGACTTTGGAGGTTTGGTGGTGGCCCAGGCGCGCCTAGGCGGCACCCAGGTTGCCGCATGTACAACACAATGAAAGACTCAATATCATATGTGGAAACTTGTGACACACCCAGTTTTTCCAATTTATTGAAAAGGCCTCTAACTCTATGTAAAAGCTAAAGATTCAATTGTTGAATTCCCTTAGTCACCTCCAGTAGCCACAACAATTAGCTCGACGGTTCATATCACAATTCACATGCATCAGCCATCTATGTTACATTATCAGGTTTATGTGTATCATTTCACTAAAAATGGGGTTCACACTCAAACAAACCCTACAAAGTTATACATAGAAAGTTTCTTCTTTCTTTTGCTTTTTGCAGAGTTTCTAATTCACCATGCTCTCCCATGTCTGATTCCATTCCTGTTTCAAACCTTGCAATTGCAAGTATGTTAATACTTTAGATTAGCCTTCCGACCACTACCCCTAAGATACCTATGACCTTGAGCCTTCCTGTTGCTAGTACTAGAAGATTAACAAAATCTCACCCCATTGCAATCCCTTACTAATATAGTCCATGAAACCCACTTTAACCGACAAATTAGTATTGAAACTCGAATGATACTAATATACAAGGAAGAAAATGTCCGATTTCAACGCCGTTTCGGTAGCCACAGAAACAGAAATTTCAACAAATTTTGACGGAAATTTCGACAGATGCATTCCTGGCGTTTTGACGACAAAATCATCGAAATATTTAGCGAAATTTTACCAGAACAATCTACCAGTGTAGATCTACTCAAATATGCAATAATACTTCATATTGGATATGTGAGGGGGTGGGGCTCCTCATGTGTGAGTGAAGGAAGCTGAACAATTTCGATGGGTATTTCGATGGAGATTTTAAGGTCAATGGAATGGCAAAATGAATGAATTAAGTCATCATAGTTTGCAAGAACACTATATAGACTTAAAGACACAAATTTATGGAAACATGGCATGATCTAGGATGGTAGGACCTCTCAGTAGGATGATAGGACGTAGTACAGAAACAATGTTGCAATGGTATGTGAGTATTGAAGAAGCATGAGACAATTATGGTTTATGCATCTAGTTGAACCATGATGGTTGTCATCCTCCTTGTTGATTATGCCTATCAATATATTGGCTCCTATTTATTTTGTTTTATACAAGCATAGATGTGTCTCACTGTTAATCTCCATATCCTTACTAGTGATAAAATGCATACTAATGGATTAACTTAAGCTTTGTTCTTGGTCATGTGCTTTTGTAGCGAGAGCCTATAGGAGGCAACCATGTAGTTAGAGGTGTGATTGATAATGGCATACATACAAAATATCTCGATAGTCATGCTAATTTTGCACACTATAACATAAATCATGTCACCTCAAAAATGAAAGTTAGCGGGTCATCATAGTCATAGATATCACTCCCACACACATTTTTAAATATTTCCTTTGTACATATTTATAGAAGTGAGAGAAATAGGAGAGAGAGGTAGAATTAGGCTAGGAAGAGAAGAAACATAACTTAGATTGCCCCTAACAAGCCCAAGGGATCACATAGTAAAATCTGCAGACATCGTACCCCATTTCTCGAAATAATAGATGTGTTTCTCGAAATTTCGTCGAAATGCGGACGAAATGGGCCTATTTTCATCGAAAATTTACCTAATTTCGTCAAAATTCGAAATAATTGTCGAAATTTAATTTTTTTCTGGCGAAATTCCCTACGTACAGACATGTAAGGCCATTTCTATGTCCGATCATTGGTGGCATCGAAATAATTAGCGAAATTTCGCCAATTTTGACGAAATTTTGAACATTGCTAATATAAAACACAACTTCCATAACGATATCCGTTTGAATGTCATCAATCTTATACTGGCCCATCATAACACCTTCCACATTTATTTTGTGTGCTTGGTTATTTTGAGAACTCATTAGCGATTGTTGTTGTGGCAACAAAATGGCATCATTCATTTTAGTGATGACTATCTATTATGTAAATATATATATATATATATATATATAGAGAGAGAGAGAGAGATAGATAGATAAACCCTAATATCTACATCCATTAGTACATAAAGCAATTGGGGTTTCTCTATATTAAAATTATATAATATTTCTTGATTTCTATTTATTTTTAATGGCGATCCATAAATATAGGAATCCCCTTTGTTTTCATAGTTTATATATTTATGTGATATATATTTATGTAATAAAAGATCATATCTGCAATTTCTTTTAAATTTTTCTTTTTGATTCATCAAAATGTTTGCTTCATAATTATATATATATATATATGGAGCAAAATACACTCAAGTAGTTTTTCATGATGCGATATTTTTTTCAAAGATTTAATCCGTTGATCTTCTTAAACATCTTGTGAATAGCTCATACGCAAAATTTGAGCACATTTGGACATTTATAGGTCATGTTATAAAGACCGCAAAAATTATGCATTTCAAATTAGTTTCGCGCGTCGATTTTGTTGCCCTTGGATGAGTGACTGACACTGATCCAAATGGGCTCAAAATTTGTATGTAGCCTAATTATACTATGACGGTGAAGATCAATGGTTTACATTTTGCAAAAAATAGTCTTGACATGCAAACACGCTTGAGTGTATTCGTGCGATCTGTGCACTCGAGTGTATTCTAGCCTAACTCTATATATCAATTGAAGCCCTAAAGAAGGAAGGGCAGCATAGTCTTCCAAGTTTATTTTCAGCTTATATACATACAGTTTGCATATAATGTGGGTATTTAAAGTTCCTCTGACGCACAAGAAGAGATTTAGCATAAGGAGTATACTGATTTTCATTGCATTTTAATCCACATTTAGGGTTCGAAAGTCCTCAACATATAAATCATATTTCAGGCGACTAATAGGAAGACCAGTGAAATGATCAAGAAGGGTATTAATCACTAAGGGTTATTGTATCTGAAAAATACATAGATTCAACACTTAATTCAACATTGGGATGTGTTTAAAGAACATTAATACCGATATATAGGGCAAAGGAACCCAAAAAAATCCAAGGCAGAATGTAAGTCAAGGCATGGGTCAAGGCAGAATGAGGAAGCTAAGCTGATGACATGCCCACATGTATGAAACAGTGCCAATCCTGTCAAAGATTTCAGTGCATTTCTGGCAGCTACAGATAGATCTTGTTATCTTATGTTAATGATAGCATTAGTTTATACATTGGTTTTTTAAATGCAGACGATCATTTTCTGTATAATTGGTGTGCCATCCACATAAGAAATACTCTGCCATAGTATAGGGAATCTAGACATAATGTTAGGCAAGACAGCTATGTCATGTCTGTATGTGGCGAAAGGAGGGAAGAGGAATAGAGGTTAATGGTGGGGAAGGGAGGGAACAAAAGGGTAGGAGCGAAGAGAAACTATCTGGTTGAGAATGTAATTGGTCCGCATGGTAAGAAAGGCAGAAAACGATAGTGTTTTTTTTAGATCTCCTGAAAAAGGAGATTTATATATGAAGAAGACATTATTGTCCCTTCCCTTCCAACCACATTCAGCGGGGTTAGAAGCTGAAAATGTAGAAGGATTGTTCCCCTTCCTTCCTTATTATGTTGTTTTTGTTTATCCAATATGAGTGAACTTTTATCCTCCCCTCCTTTGCCCCACCAAACAGATGTGGACTGCACAGTGAGTATATATATATATATATATATATATATATATATATATATATATATATATATATATATATATATATATATATATATATATAGAGAGAGAGAGAGAGAGAGAGAGAGAGTCAGGCTAGAATACACTCGAGTGTACGGATCGCACGAATACACTCAAGTGTGTTTGCATATCAAGACTATTTTTTACAAAATGTAAACCGTTGATCTTCACCGTCATACTATAATTAGGCTACATACAAATTTTGAGTCCATTTGGATGAGTGTAAGTCACTCATCCAAGGGCAACAAAATCGACGCGCGAAACTAATTTGAAATGCATAATTTTTGCGGTCTTCATAACATGAGCTATACATATCCAAATGTGCTCAAATTTTGTGTATGAGTTGTTCACAAGATATTTAAGAAGATCAACGGATTAGTTTTTCAAAAAAAATATTGCATCATGAAAAACTACTTGAGTGTATTCTGCTCCGGATACACTCGAGTGTATTCTAGCCTGACTCTATATATATATATATATATATATATATATATATATATATATATATATATATATATTTGGTGCAATATAACACTTCAACTTCCGTGAATAAAGAAAACAGGATCAATTTGGTGCCATTCAGGTTACATTTGTTATACAAAAAAAATTAACCAACAATCCTTTCTCCTAGGTCCCTAACAAACAGACACGGAGCGGACACTGAGTATATTTTGTGCAGTACACTCAAGTTTAAGCAAGTCCTGTCTACCTTAATTTGGCTCTCAAAGAATTACAGTTCGACTTCCTTGAATGGAGTAAGCAGGATACACCTGTCCTACTGGTTCAAAATGATATGCAATAATTTTCTTTAATGCTAAGAGATTTTTGTAAAGCATCAGCAAGGCAAAGAATAATACTTAACACAGGGCGTTACCTGGAACATTCAACAACTAAGCATCTAGGAGAAAAGAAACATATATTGAGGCACTCAAGCAAGTCCAAATTTGGTAGACTATTATCTGTATTCTACCGCTTAATTAACTGTTGACTGCGGATCTTAGTCAAAAACACGTTTTGGATATGTACATATGATACACGGTTTCATAGTCGAGAGCACACAGCACGATATCAAGCGATTCGAGCGCAGTAGGGTTTCCAGACATTTAAAAAGCGGGATGTTAATAGGGACAAATAGATTTTGCGATCAAGAAAAAGGAGAGCACAACCATGAGACTTATAGAAGGCGATACGACAGCTCTAATGGGATGTACCTCGAGTTCGGCGGATTTCATAGCGACGGGGATGCAGACTAGAACGATGCCGAACATGGCGATGGCTGTGTTTCTCCTCCAGTGCTTGGGACGGCAATAGGGTCCACCGGTCATACTCCAGACTTTCGTTCGGAAATCTCCTCCATGGCCGTGGCCGTGGCCACCGCCAGCCTCCAGGGCGTGTCCGCCGCCCTGGCCGTGTTCAGCTCCTCCGCCCATCGCTACCGATACTGCAACTGGGTGACAACAGGGATCGGACGATTGACTACCAAGGCAGCCGGAACAGGTCGGGAGAGTAGGTGGATCCACGAAATAATATGATGTAAGAACGATAGGCCCATTAGATAGGGCCTATCAAAAGTTTTTCTTTTGAGGTTTTCCCATTGGCGCGGCTGCAGCAGTCGACTGATGGTAAATAAACAATCACAAACACGGCCCAGGCCCCAGATAGACACCGTCGCGACAACTCCTAGGTCGCTACTATGGGCACGTTTGGATTGCTGTATGTAGATGGATTTGCAGGAATGCAGCAGGTTGATAATCCCAGTACATGGGTTTTCTGATTTCACTTATCCCTGTAATATCAAACTTTAATTTTGGTTTGTCTGTACTTCCGTGAGATGCGCCGGGTATTCGGCCGTTTTTTTGTAAGCCGCAACAGGTACCGAGTACGCTGGCTTTGCTGGATTCTTGGCGTCCGGCCAATTTGAGAAGGAAAGGCCCATCCCGCATCCGTTGCTTGTTTAAAAATGCAGGAGTCCTTCCATTTCTCCAGTTCAATAAACCAAGCATAATTTTTACTTTGCTGGAGTATAATGTACAATCCAATACGGCTATATCCAGGAAAACAAACGTGCCCTATATATTACTCGAACTAGTAAACTCATTCATGTTTACACGAGTCACCAAACTAGTTAAGTTGTAGTTATAAATATTTTTTTGTTAACACCAGCAAAAAAACCGTGCTAAGTACGCGGAACAATCAAAATAATTTAAAAATATTTATAAATTTGTGTATTTTGTTTAATAATTTTGATTTGTAACTTGCATGAAAAATATCATACACACATTTAAATACATTGTAGAGAGAGACGACTGGATTTTTGTTAAAATTGACTTTTTAGTTAGGAATAATTGTACTGGTGTATATAATAATTTATATACAATCTCACAAAAGAAGGAGAACATGTCGATTAATAGTGAGCACTACATTGTAATGTAATTGTTTATATACAACCCAATACCAAACAACTAACCCATACTCCACCAATGAAGTACCCCAAATAGAGAGAATTTTAATTAACAACCAGTTAACTCTACATTGAAACAATTAACACTAAGATAGGTTGTTTGAATTTATAAGCAATTTGGACCAATGAGTATACAGTCAGTTTGATGGAACTCATTTAAACCCAAAATTATTTTTTCATCGAGATAATAATTAGTATTATACTACAAAAGACACATGCAAATTGTACTGATTAGCATGTCGACAGACTATTGGAGCACATATGCTAATTGGAACAATGAACACGTTGATTATTAGAACACACAAAGACTTCGGTAGGCTATGGTTAATTTGGTTCGACTAAATAGTTATAATTTGTGGTTTGAGATGTTATCCATTAACCTAGTCTTATTAGAGTTAAACAATTCAGTTACGGGTAATTGATTAATAGTTAATATAGTTGAATTAGAGTCGATCAATTTGGTTACGGTTAATTGATTAATTGTTAATACAATCGGTATATTCATGTAATAATATTAGTATAAATGCTAATAAAATTTTGAACAATTTTTTTATCATAGTAGTAATGCATACAATCTGTAATTTATGGAAATTTGATTAATATATAAATAGAGATGTTTTGTTAAAATAACAGTACAACTATATAGATTTATATATTATAGGATGTTTTCGTATGAGTAAGTTGTAGATATTTGTTAATTCAATTAACTAAAAAGATAATCTTTAACCAAAATACTAACTATTTCATGTACTAAATAAAATAAATTGAAACAATTGACCAAATTTACCAAACAGGTAAAGAAAATTAACCATTCACAATCAATCAATTAATAATTAAATTATGCACACCCCTACAAATGTCATTAAGCATATAACTATATGGGTAAAAGGAGTTAACACAGAGGCTTTTGACCCCAAAAAATGACGCAATGAAACGCCTCAATTGAAGAAGAAAAAATACAAAAATAAGAAAAATGAAAAATGGTGAAGCAGTCAAGCATAAAGGAAGGAATAGCAATCAGGTAGGCTTGACACTTCCTCTTATTCATAGGATAGTAGATACATGATTATCTAAAAGATTAGAGTAAATATTATGACATTTCACAATTGAAATTTATGGATATATTTGATTAAAGTTGTAGACGTAAAACTTTTTCCTTGAAGTAGGGGAATTGAATGACTTAGATGTTAATAATTTTAATGCATAGGGACTCAAAAGATTAATAGTTCCCTGTAGATGCAAAGTTACATATATTTTATATCTTGCATTAGAAATGGTAGTTTCATAACAAAGCTAGTGACGGAAAGTGGAGTATCTTTTTCATCTGATAGTTTATATATCTTTCTTTCCAATCTACATAGTATGATCATTTATAATATCTTCAAGGAACTTTGGCATGATTTTTTGATATGAAATCTTTGAAATCAAACAAAACATAGGAATCAAGTCCAACTAAGAAAAAACCAGTGATATCCCAAATCGTCAACCATCATATCATCATCATTATCATCATTTAAAACTCAATCCCAACCATATTGGGGTTGACTACATGGATCCTTCTTTTCCAATCGGTTCTATCATGAGTCATACTTTGATCACGATGTAAAGATTTAAAAATATCTATGTATAAGTTCTTCCTCTACTTTTTTTAATTGTGCTTGACTCAATAATGTTGCTCCGAATAGGTGCATTTGCCGCTCTATGTTACACATGTCCATATCATATTACATGATCATCACATAACTTGTCCTCAATGTTCACCTCCCCCACCTTGTCCCTGATATAGTCATTCCTCAAGCGATCTTCTCTTGTCTTCCAGACATCCATCTCAACACATGCACTTCGACAACATTTCACCTTGTCGAGACTTTGTTCTTCATTACCCAACATTCACTCCTATAGCATGATTGACTGTATAACTATCATATAAAGCTTTCTTTTTAATTGAAGAGGGATCTTTTGACCCCATACTACCCCAGTCACGCTCCCCAAACTTCACCCATATTGTTGTGATCTTATGACAAACATCAACGTCAACATCACCCTTCATCTCAATAATAGAACCCAAGTAACAAATTTATCACATATTGATATATTCATTCCATCCAACTTGACCCCACCATTCACAATTCTAGATTGGATAAAATTACAAGCATAAATTCAATTTTGCTTCTACCAAACATAAATTTTTTAGATTCTAATGCATTACTCCAAAGTTCAACTTTATCATTTAATATTATTGTCTCTCATCAATCGACATAATATCATCAGCAAATAAATGCAGCAAGGGATATCATCTTGAACATGTTATCTCATCCATACCAACAATGAATAGATATGGGTTGAGTAATAATCCTTGATGTACCCCAATGGTAATAGGAAAAATTGGTGTCTCTCCTCCGTGAGTCCTAACACTTGCAGTTGAGCTATCATACATGTCATTAATCAGGTCAATATATTGGATTGGTGCACCCTTATTATGCATAACTGTGATACTCTGCCACACAAAATGAGATTACTCAAAATCAAAACATACAAACAATAGCTAATTAACCATAGAGTTAGAAAAGCGGATAAATTAAAACCTATTTCAACATTTTGATCATGTTTAGAAACATTTACGTAAAGCCCAACAACTTGTATATCATTAGATACCATGCCAGGTATCTACATGCTTGTCCAGTAGCATCAACCACGATTTATATACAAAAGAGATGTTCTACATATACATGACATATACAAAATATGGGTACACTGCCAAACCACATATCGATATACATAGAATCTACAAAACATATCATGCCTAGACTTGAGAGTACATGGACGACTCTAGGACTCTACTAATGACTATCCAACCTTCTACTGCTCTCCAAGCTGCTCTTCCTTAGCACCATGATCCTGACCACACTGTTAACGACCACCTAAAAAGATGCAATGACCCATGAGGTGAGACCCATATCCTAGCGAGAGATATAACTCTCAACCGATGATTATTGATTATAGCAAGCTATACTATTAAGCAAGTTAGGTAATTAAAACGAGTAAATCATGACTAGTATAATATATAGGGAAACAAGTAAGTCTACCACTTTCTATACAGTTGATTTCTCTTACATCATTATATAACAACTATACATTACAAGAAACAAGGTAAGGGTTAGCATCCAATGTGAAGCGTGTTTAACCCTAAACAGATATACTACACGGTTGCATTACATCTTTTATTAAGCCCTGAGGAGTTGAGGTATACTAGTAAACTCCAACTGATTGTTGCTAAGTCAAAATCAGTGTCATACAAGATCTAGAAGAGCTAGACTCCTATGATCTCATCTGCCCTCGGTCAGTACGAGTCCGCCACAATGACATATAAGTCCAACTGTAAAACAACACAGTTTGTCCTTGGTATATAGGTCACAATACTAGTAAACCAGGATATACAAAACCCAATTATCTGAGTTCCAGTCGCAGTTGTCCTTAATGTCATCATATATACAAAACATGAGATACGACCACAGCTGTTCTCCTACTGAGGTATGACTGTAGCCATCCACCATAACCTTGTTATTAGGATGACAAGAACACACAGTCTCAACCAACCCATATACTCAATAATATGCACTCCAAGTTTCCCTTAGGAATACTCGTTTCACCATCCAGCAAGTCCTGATACTAGAATGGATCTATGACACATGATACTACATGATTAGGGTTTCACTTGATTAGTTAATGGCAATTGGGTATGTTTTAACTGCATCAATCAAGTTACATACAAACCCTAAAAAAGTTCTACAAAAACAGGGGTAGATTGCAACCTTAAAAGATATAAAACATATGAAGTATAGAGTTTCTCACATCATCACATGATATTGATTCACTACCATACATGTAGCCATATTCCTCATCATACTATCACATGATACAAGTTCTTGTCACATCACACAGAGGATAACACCTCAATTAGGTATCATCCATGCTCAAAGGTCATAAGAGCATTGACATCATTCCATGTAAGAACATCATTATCTTTCCATGCCTCATCAAGACTCATCATTCCATCACCATACATGTGATACATAAACTGATACAATATTACATTCAAGAGCCTTGATGTTCATAAGATATCAAATTTGGGTTACATCAACATAGAGAGAGAAAGTATTCCATTTTCATACTAATTACACAAGAGGCTATGTATCATCACCACTTTCTTGTATTAGGGTTAGGCTCCTTGAGAATAGTTCAGTTAACATTGCCAAACAACACTTTACTAAAACCTTCGATTTGTATTTATTCTAGGGTAAAGATAAGACTATTAGATCATGTCTAACCACCACCAACAAATTAGGCTTACAAAACGTCCCTTAAAGGTAAACCCTAATTCTCAACATCACCATCGTATTGTGAAAACATAAGACCATGAATCACCAATCATAAGTCAGGAAACATAGTGATCATGAAGCCAAAAATTATCATCGACCACTAAGGGTCACGATGTCATTGGTCGCTAAGGGTCAAAGGGGGTTGGTGACCACTAAAGTTAGGGAACTTCATCGAGCGCTAAGGTCCAACACTCAACGACCCCTTAGGGTTAGGTATTATTGGTGACCAATGAAGACCTGAAACATTGGTGACCAATTGAAATCATGACTCTTGACGACCACTATGAATCAAATCCTTCATCGACCGCTAAAGGTCCAGAACTCAGTGACCACATATCTTAGAACTCTTCAGAGAAACATGGAGCAAAGACCTCAACGACCACTTGTGGGAATCTTGGAGACCATAGGTGATACAAAAACTTAGCGACCATTAGGGGATGCAAAAAAACTCATTCACCACATAGGTACCAAAACCTTGGTGACCGCATAAAGAAAACAAAATCTCATCAACCGCTTGAGATCAAACGTGTTGGTTCTCATCAAGAATCCAAAAGGTCATCAAGTTACATCACAAGAAAGAAGATCAACTCCAAAACCCCAATTTATCAAACATCATATGCGAGAGTAAAACCATTGTTTCCATGAGCATGCAAGCACCAATCACTTCCATCATCAAATAAGGTTCATGTAAAAATATTTCGGGCTCATCAAAGAAGAGTTATTTATTCAAGAATCACCATGCAATCACAAACCCTAGATACAAGATACTATCTTTCTACTTGGAACCATGTTTTAAGGCAAGATTATGTGCATGCAAGATGGAAGTAAGCAATAATCATGGATAAGGTTATATAACTCGCCTTAGAGATGATGTAGAAACTCCAAACAACAAGGCAGCTTGAAGAAGAAAGGTCGGAACCCTATCTTGAGCACTCCTCTTGGCCAAGCTAGCTCCACCTCTAAGAAAGAAGCAAACCCTAGGTCAAGGAAGCAAGAAAGAGAAGTTGTTCAAGCTATAACTCAAGCACTACCATGGAACACCATGAGTTTGGCCAAGAAGAGAGGAGAGAGAGACAGAGGGTAGCAAGGAAAACGAAGGTGTAGAGAGATCTCACTCACCAAGACCAAGAAGAAGAGCAAGGTAGCACCAAAGGATCACAAGAAGGGTAGATCCAAACCCTAACTCTACATGTAAGTGAGATTAGCCCTTCTCCTTCAACATTGAGTTTCTCCTTCACCACCAAGCAAGAGGGGACGAGCTCCAAGAGCAAGAAGGGAGAAGAGAGAGGAAATTAGGTGTATAAAGAGGTTGTTTACATGCAAAGTGAGGGGTTTATATAACTTAGGTTTAGAGAGAGGGAAAAAGGGTTAGGTGTCAAGCTAAACATACCATGTGTCCAAGAGATCTAGCCCATGCATGCATCACATTCATCCATGCAACTAGGGTGACCCACCAAGAAAAAACATCGACCAACTTGGTCCAGAAAAAGAAAACAATCGTTGATAATCTTTGGCGACCAATTGACCAGAAAAGCAAACGATCGCTAACTAAGTGATGTTGGCGACCAAGATGAATCCAATTCTCATTAACCGCCAACCCTAGGTGGATCTAGAGATCTTGGTGACCGCCAACTTAAGAAGTCACACACAAAAATTTGGCGACCACCAACACAAGGTGATCATCGGTCAAACACACTTCAAGGTTAGCCATCAACTTAGGGTATCACTAGTACATAACCGACCTTTAGTGTCGGTTATTTAAGGCCTTTACTGTCGGTTTCTAAGCGACACCTATGTGGGTGACACTAAAAGCTCAACCATTACGCGTCGGTTCCAAAACCGACGCCAAAACCCTTTGTGCGCCACCAAAAACGCGCCATCAGGAGACTATAGGTGTCGGTTATTAGATAAGAAACTGTCGCCATATACCTTCGCGCTACAGAAAGGGCGCCATCTTAGGCACTATCAACGTCGGTTATTAGATAAAAAACTGACGCCATATCACTCCCAGCACGGCCAGCTGCCACGGCCGTGGTGTTAAGGAAATAGACGACGGTTACGAGTAGGGAAACCGACACTGTAACTACGTGTTGTCTGGTCAGGTGCCACGGCCGTGCTGGCCAGCACGGCCGTGGTGTTAAGGAAATAGATGTCAGTTACAAGTAGGGAAACCGACACTGTAACTATGTGTGTCGATTTTATACAAATAACCGACGCCTATTGTTTTTTTTCTGTTAGTCTGCAGACCTGATGTGGCTGGTCGCAGGATGAGAAACCTACAGTTCAGCTATGAACTGCAGGTTTTACGACATCCATTGATATCAGCTAACAACAGGCCACAAACCTGTAAAATTAACAACAAAAATATTCACACATTTAGCAATGCAACCTGCAGTTTCATTTGATTTTCACACATTTAGAAACATTCATGTAGCTAGCAATCTGTAGTTCATTTCATTTTCACATTCACACATGTAGAAACATTCATATAGCAACCAACAATTTCATTCATTTTTACTCAGACACATGTAGAAACATCCAGACATGTAGAAATATCCAGACATGTAGAAACACTCACACATATATTATAATTCAAAAATTCATTTACAAAATATCATTCTTTAGTCATTATTCGCTATCAACATCCCAATTATATTTTAAAACCCTCACTACTTGTATGGTTGTTGCCCATTCTTCTCTTACTTCATTTAATTCTCCCATCGTATAGGGAGCATGTACATCTGGTAAGTCCGTTCCTGTAGTGGGGTCAATTTTAAACACCTGTAAAGAGAATGATGTATATATATAATTAATGAGCTATAAATAAGATTGATATATTTCATATTATCTAATGAGACTATATAATACCTGAGCAATACAATCGATGTCCATTGTGGCATATTTGATAATCATGTGCATATATCGCATCACATAGTATGCACATGCCCATATGTTGTCTTGTGTAGCACACTATAAATTCAAACATACAAAATATTAAAAAATATAACTAATTAAGCATTATTCACATAAATAATATATACATATATTGCAGTCGGGAACTTACTTTCACGTTCTTCCAAATTATTACTGATTCTTTTTTGTGGGGACCTTTCCTCCAGCCTTTTTGAACTCATCAAAACCCCTACATGTTAATGTAACACAGAACATTGCATAATTAAATAGTAATGTAATAACATATGTTAACAGATATGAAAATGAAATATTTCTCACCGGAATAATGCCATTTTCATTATGTGTCCATATTTTGTATTCAATTTACTTCCCTTAGGATCTAGATAATAGACAGTGAACGTCTCGGGGACAATAACCAGTAACTCCCAATGCCTACCACTAGAGGTAAAAAAGTTAAAAATTAATAACTCAAAATCCACAATAAAAATATAATTTTCTTAAGTCCAAATTATAATAAGCAAAGTAAACTTACTCTGCATTGAATGGAGCCATTATCACTGTCTTCTTATTTTGAGCAAAATTTATAAAAGCCTCACATCAGTATTGTTGAACTGACGTAGGGTCTTTAGTTACTAGACTAATCAAAGATGAAATCAAAAATCCTACATGTTCGAATGCAAAATTTGCACATATCTTGTCTAAGTAGCTGCAAAATATGTATTAATTACACATGCATTAATAAATAAGAAACCAGATGACCAGATCCTACACAAGGTATATGGATGTATAAAGAAGATCTCACCTTATCCATAGCTCTATCACAAATGTATTTAGCCAATCATATCGAAACAACTCCAAAATATCTTGTATAAATAGTTTGCTTTCGTATGATTGACCTACAACATCTGAATCTATAGAAACAGTTATAGGGCAATTTATATCATGTTTGCCTAACCATATTGCCATACCCCTACAGTTAGGACCTAACGGGACAGGTAGGTCATGTGGAACCCAACTGGGTAATGTAGGAGGTGGAAGTGGAGGCCTAGATGTTGTAGGTGTCTTCTTTTTAACATGTATATATATATAATTTCATATCAACTGACATCATATACACACACTAACAATTTAACGTAATGTAAATTTATCATACAGTTTCAGTAAAGAGGACATCCACTTTTAGCCACAATATCACTCCGCCTTCTGCCTCACCAAGCGTTTCACAATCTGGGTGGGCATATGGCAATGGAAGATCCACCCACTTGGGGAATATATGTACCAGGCTCACACAAATCCAACCAGCTGGTAATGGAGACTCGTGAAATATTTCCCCTGGTAGGGATGGGTAAGCCGACGCCTCTGCAACGACATATTCATTACTTTTTAGACGGCATGGCTTCAACCCCTACACTTTTTTTTTGTAAAGAATGTTATATACATATATACAGATCATCTTTTTTTGAAATGACTACAATTTCATATATACATATCATCTTGAAAACATATCATCTTGAATTAAAAAACTAGTTACTATGTCATAAAAATACTTACAGTGGATGTGCTAGGTGGTGGGTCTACAGGGTTACTCCCAACCTCTGCAGTAGGAGTAGAGCCTACAGTAGGTATTGTCTGGTATGTGGTAGTCTGAGATGCCTGCCACTTTTTCATTGCTTCTTTGAGTTTCCTATCAAATAGCTTATCTACCTATACATTGATAAAAGAAACATCAAATTCTAATTATTGAATTCTCTTTTACAGTAACATTATAAAGAAAGAATATGTTACATCTTCTTGTGAAAGTCTCATTTTTGGGACATGTTTGCGCTGGGATGGCCTAAAAAAAGCTTTGATGCCCACACCAACGCCTACAGCCCTAACACGTACATGATACTCGGGGTTACCCAGAGCAACTGTCAATTCATCCCTTGTGCCCTTAGGGATGAACTTGTCTTGTTTCCTCGTGTAGCTCCCGCTAATCGCCAAAACAAAAATTTGTAATTAAGTAAACACCACAAATAATAAATATTCGAACGATTGCTGTAAGAGTTGTATTTTACCATTTTTGCAGCCGCCTCAGCAGTTGCGGCCTTCGTTATTTCTCCCTTCTTATTTTGCCTCCCAGCTATCCAGACATCATGGCGAGGCAGAGGTGTGCTACCTATAGTAGAGGACTCCTGAGTAGCAATAGACTGAGAAGTAGCCTCACAGTCTTTGGAGAATGTCTGCATACCCCTTTGGACCCATTGTGTGGTCATGCACATTCAGTGCACGCCTTGATTTTTGTGCCTCACTGAGGGCCTAGTTAGTATGCACATTAATGATTTGGTTAGTAACACTAAATTTTAATCTTGAATAGGTGAATACAACATATATTAATTAATGAGATTGATACTGACGCCTAATACCTTGAATTCATCAGTTTGTCTTGAAACAACAAACGCGTCCCATTCTTCTTTGTCCAGGAGTTCCACTGTTCAGTGGATGTCTTCTTCCTCTTGTCAGCTTCTTTTATGTATTCTCAGGTGAGATTTGTCCTATAGTTCCTTAAGACTCTCCCACAACGTTGCATCACGCATTTACGATGCAGCTTTTCATCCAATTCAAATATACTCTGCAAAATAGAATTGCTATTAACTAGTATCCAAAAAATTAGTAATCTACAAAATAGAATTGCAAATTAATAATAACTCACGCATAAATCCTTTCATATTATGTATTTCTTCTCCTTAGAAACTTTATGCCAAGAATCTATCTTACAACCGCAATGGCTACGAGTAACATATCTAAGATATGAAACAAACGAATTGCGATTCACACCAGATGCATTTCCTGCATTATTAAAATCCACAACAAGTTTGGGTCCATTGCCCTTTTGCGATATTAACTTCTTCATCATAGTGATGCCCCTTCTCTTGTCAACTTTTTGGTGCTGCTGATCAAGTGCCTCAAGTGCTTCAGATGGTACATGTGCATCATCAACCTAAAATTTGACACAATGAACACATTTACAAGATATAACTATAAATGGACATATAGATATAAATATATGATATATTTTTAAAACTTACATTGTGAGGCGGCGCATTGATGTCCTCACCCTCACGGTAATCATCAGCACGGTCATCAGGAGAATGCTCAGCCATCTAAAAATTCACATTCACATTGTAAAGTTCACATTGTAAAGTAATTCAAATTGTAAAGCTCACATTGTAAAGTTCACATTCACATTGTAAAGTAATTCACATTGTAAAGTTCACATTATAAAGTAATTCACATTGTAAAGTGCACATTCACATTGTAAAGTAATTCACATTGTAAAGTAATTCACATTGTAAAGTTCACATTATAAAGTAATTCACATTGTAAAATTCACATTGTAAAGTTCACATTCACATTGTAAAGTAATTCACATTTGTAAAGTTCACATTATAAATTAATTCACATTGTAAAGTTCACATTCACATTGTAAAGTTCACATATTCAGAAAAATAAAACATATAAAAAATAAAAACATGCCTCTAATATTGCGATCTTTTATCAATTAACAATCCTTCATTGTGATCTCCGCGCACATACAAGTCATCATTAGCTTCAATATTTGCTGGTGTTGGCAACCCAACTGAGAATGGACTGGAGTCATCATACTTATCATAGTACTGTTCTTCATCTATAGGATCTTCAATGAACTATCTTTTACCATGAAGAACAACTGACCATTTATCATTTGCAGGATCATCGATATAAAATACTTGTTTCGCCTGTGATGCCAATATGAATGGTTCACCCTTCTCGCCAATCTTTTCAAAGTTCACTAAAGTGAAACCCAATTCATCCACTATAACTCCTTTGGTGTTATCAACTTAATTACATTTGAAGAGCGGAATTTTGAAATCTATGTAGTCAAACTCCCATATGTCTTCAATGACACCGTAATATGACATTTTAGCTTCACGTGGACTCTTATCCTTTGCACTTGCAAAAAACATAGTCGATGCTTGAAGGGTGACCCCACTGTTTTGGATGACACTCTTATCATCTTGGCGCTTTGTGTAATATGTGAATCCATTAATGTCATACCCTTCATAAGACATAACATTCAATTTTGGTTTAAAGGCGAGGCATTTGATAGTTTCAGTAATATCATCTGGTGTTTGAGATAGTTGATGTAAGACTTTATCTTCAAACCACTTAATAAATGTCTTGTTATGCTCTCTAGCAAGCCACATTGTATTGGCTCGAGGATATTGTCTCTTGATGAAATTGGTATGTTCCTCTATATAAATGTTCACTTCATCCATGTTGTGTAAAATATACAAGTGACCTTATTCCAACTGCTCACGGCTGATTACTTTCACGCGTGATCCCAAAATTCCTTTGCCAAATTGCTCGTCAATATTCTTGTCATTATCAGGAGTGTCATTACCACTGAGAAATTCATTGCAAAAATCCATAACCTCTCTCGCCACATAACCCTCAATAATACTCCTTTCAGGCCGATAACGGTTTCGAACATCACTTTTAAAAACACTCATGTATCGTTCAAAGGGATACATCCAATGCAAGAAAACTGGTCCCAACATTTTCACTTCCCTAGTCAAGTGGACAACAAGATGTACCATGATATCAAAGAACGACAGAGGAAAATACATCTCAAGCTGACATAGGGTAACAACTACTTCTCTTTGCAATTTATCGAGAGTATCATGGTCAATAACTTTGTTGTACAAACTATTAAAAAAGAAACAAAATCTGGTGATTGCAAACCTTACATGCTTCAGCAATATAGATCTAATTGCCACAGGCAATATTTGTTGCATTAGAGTGTGACAATCATGAGATTTAAGACCTATCAACTTCATATCTTTCATTGATACCAATCTACAGATGTTGGATGAGTAACCCTGTGGCACCTTAACATTTACCAAACATTCACAAAAAGCTTTCTTCTCCTTTCTAGACAATGTGTAACAAGCGAGAGGTAAGTATGTTCTCCGATTTTCCATTTCACAAAATTCTGTTAATTCTGACCTTATTCCCATTTCACGTAGGTCCAATCTGGATTTCATCTCATCTTTAGTCTTACCTGGTATATTCAACAAAGTACCAATGACACTATCACAGACATTTTTCTCAACGTGCATGACATCGATACAATGCATGACTGTCAAAGAACTCCAATAAGGAAGATCCCAAAATATTGACTTCTTCTTGAATAAAGATTTGTCACTCCGTGTGGCCATAGTACATTGTGATCTCTTACCAAATTCATTGACAATGTCTTTTACTCTTTCATAAACAACCTCCCCTGGTATAGGTTTAGGTGCACTCCGTTCCTCATTCAATCCATTGAATGCTTTGCACTTCCTACGATACAGATGGAATTTTGTAAGAAACCTTCGATGACCGAGATATACAGTCTTACCGCCATGTTTTAGTCTTGTTGAATCAATGTTCTCTTCACATATAGGACACGCTTTAGCTCCTTTGACACTATATCCAGACAAATTCCCATATACTGGAAAGTCATTAATAGTGCAAAACAACATAGCATGCAAATGAAATGTCTCTCTTCGTGAAGCATCATAGGTCATCACACCTTCACCCCAGAGTTTCTTTAAGTCATCAATCAGAGGTTCAAGATAAACATCGATGTCATTTCCAGGTTGTTTAGGGCCCGATATCAACAACGACAGCATTACGTACTTATTTTTCATACACAGCCAGGGAGGAAGATTGTATTTAACAAGCATGACTGGCCAAGTGCTATGTTGGATTCTCAATGTCCCGTACGGATTCATCCCGTCTGTACAAAGCCTAAGTCTTAGATTCCTGACTTCTTCACCAAATTCAGGGTACAATAGATCAATCTTCTTCCACTGTGGGGAATCAGACGCATGTCGTAGGATCCCATCATTATTTTTCTTAACATCTGCATGCCATCTCAAATTCTTCGCATCTATCAGATTGGCAAACAAGCGTTGAAACCGTGATATTATAGATAGATACCACATCACCTTGGCAGGAGAACCAGTTTTGGACTCCCCCAAAATCATCAATTTATACTGTGACGCACCACATTTTGGACAATCTTTCAAATCCACATAGTCCTTTTGAAATAATACACAATCATTTGGGCATGCGTGTATCTTCTTGGCATCCATTCCCATTGGGCACAACAATTTCTTTACCTGGTATGTTGAGATTGGCAGCTCGTTTCCTTCAGGAAGCATTTCTTTCAACAAAGACAACAATGACGTGAAGCTTTTGTCGCTCCATCTATTGTTAGCTTTCAGCTTATACAATCTCAACACAGCACTAAGCTTCGTAAACTTAGTACAACCTGTGTATAACGGTATCTCAGCATCATGCACAATGTTTCTAAAAATGGGAGGTGGATCAGTGCGCTCTACCCCACAACTATCCAGCATCGCATCAACGATGTCTACTGGAACTGGTTCATTCACATCTACGTCATCGTAGGCAATTTTTTCTTCCACACAAGCACTGCTATCGACATCCAATGGTTTCAGGTCTGAAATCTCTCCATGCCAGTGCCATTCTGTATAGCCTTGTATAATCCCGTTGCACATGACATGACTTTTGATTTCGCCACCAGTGCTGACTTTCAAGTTGTTACCGCAATGCCTACATGGACAGTAGAACCTATCTCCATGTTGTTTCCTATGTTCCTCGGCAAATCTAATAAATTGGTCAAGATCAGAAATAAACTCCGGGGTGCAGCGATTGTGAATGGACATCCATGATCTATCCATTCTATGATCAAAGAGAAAACAAGTATATATTACAACAAGATTAGGGTCTAGGGTTAACAGATTAGAGTTTTTGCATGGTTAAAACTTTAGGCCAACAAATACATGTGATGTCATTCTTATATATAATAAATGTGTACCACCTATCCCATTCTTGAACACCTAATCTCACTAGTAAGTGTATAATGTGTATTGGGTTTTCGAGAAAATTTCGGCAACATTTCCCCGCTGTTCTCCAAGTACATATGTACTTAGAGAACAAATAGGGAAATGCTACCGAAATTTTCTTGAAAACCCAATACACATTATACACTTACATCCTAAGTGAGATTAGGTGTTCAAGAACAGTCCCAAACTGGGAACTATCCAAGATTTACTCCTAATGAGTAAATCTTAGACGGGGTTCTAGGCTAATGAGTACATATCCACTACATGTATTTGCTCACTTACATTGCATCACTCACAATTAGAGCATTATTAAATAATAAATCAAGAATTCAATAGTTTCAAACATGCAATAATGCCCAATCATGTTTAAATCAAACAAAATATCCTAAGTCAGATTAGGTGTTCAATAACAGTCCCAAACCGGGGACTATCCAAAATTTATACTCCTAATGAGTATGGGCGGGTTTCTAGGCCAACAAATACATGTATGTTGTCATTCCAATACCTACAATCCTAGTTTCATCACAATTGATGTTAGGGTTTCATCACAATTTTAGGTATCATATAGAGTATGTAGATGTTAGGGTTTCATTATGCAATAGGGATTCATGTAGATGTTAGGGTTTCATCATGCAATAGACTCAGCCAGATGTTAGGGTTTCATCATGCAATAGGGATTTCATCATATAATTGATTTAATCACAAATTCATAATTGATTTCATTTGAATATATACCCTCTTGTTCTTCCTTCTCCCTCCTTACCAACAGCAACCACGGTCATGTGGGCTGGCACGGCCGTGGCTGTGTTGGCCAACCACACGGTCGTGTTGGGTAGCAGGGCCGTGTGGTCGACCAACACAGCCACGGTCGTGCCAGCCCACACGGCCGTGGTTGTTGTTGGTAAGGAGAGGGAGAAGGAAGAAGAAGAGCAGGAGAATAAAAGATGAAGAAAGGAGAGCCTACTGTTGGTAGCAGCGTGGAGACGGAGGCGGCGACCGTGGCGAGCAGCTGCAATGAGCGGCGGCGGTGGTGCGGGGAGAGAGGGCCGCCGAAGCAGGAGGAGAAGGTCGCCAGAGCTAGAGGAGAAGGCCGCCGAAGCAGCGAGCTGGGGGTAGAGGGCAAGCGGCGTCGGAGGTGGGCAGAGGACCAGCAACCGAGCAGAGCAGCGCACGGCCAGAGGGAGAAATCACCGGACTAAAACCTGGTAGCACGAGAATGAATGAAACAGAGAAAGGGGAAGAGTCGGGCTCGCTCGCGCAATTTAAGTTAATATTCGGTGTCAGTTTCTAACAAAAATCGACACTAAAACCTTTAAGTGTTGGTTTGCAACAAACAACCGACACTAAAGGGAAGTGAAAATTTTCACGGTTATCCACGCGAAAACACAACGACGTCAGTTATTGTCACAAAACCGACGACCAAAATTGAGCAAATTTCTGTCTCGCAGAAAACCTTTAGGTGTCAGTTCCTCCCTTAAAAACCGACGTTGTATGCCAATTTTTGGAGGCAATTTTTTTCGCTAGAAATTTTAGTTTTGGCGGTTACTTTTAGGTGTCGGTTTCTTATTAAGGAACCAACACTGAATAAAAGTGGTACCCATGTCTGGTCGCCCTTCACAAATTAATGTCGGCTTATTTTAAAAACGGACGCTGTATGGTTTAGGTGTCGGTTTTTTATTACAACCGACACCAATAAAAGTGACGTTATAAGCCATTTCTGTAGTAGTGTATCTATGCAAACCTTATACTCAATATGTGATGTCACCATTCAAACCAAGGTGTGACAAGGCACCCCAAAGATCAACCATATCCAACATGGTGTAAAAACACATGAGGCACGCAAGCATGTGTCAAATTGCAAGAAAAAAACCCTAGAAATGGGTAAATTGCAATTAAGTCTAAAACTAGCACATATATGCATAAGTAGCTCAAAAAATGTCCAAACTAGACCAAACTCGGAGCATAAGCTTGTCACAATGATATCAAAGCACATAATAAGGTTTGATTAAGGTTTTAATCATCAAATTATGATAAGAAACCAAGTTCAATCAAAAACCAAGGTCAGAGGTCTTAATAAACCCTCCATAACACTTCTATGGGCACTCGATCGTAGGCCTTTTATAGATCAATAAAACCCATATTATGGTATCTCTTGTTTTCTATATACTTATCCATAAGCTTCCTCAGCAAAAAATAGCATATGTTGTTGATCTTTTTGGCATACAATCAAATTGCTTGTTTGATATATGAGTTACCAGTCTTAGAATTTTCTCAATAATCCTCTTGTAAAGCTTCATAGTGTGACTCATAAATTTGATATCAATGTAGTTCATGTAGCTCTAAAAATCCATTTTCTAGTAGATTGGGACTATATTATTGTTTATCCACTCACCTAGCATCTTCTTTGTCTTCATAATCTTATCCAAAAAAAATCATTAACCACATAGCTCCAAAACCCCATCTACTCCTCCATATATTAATGGGAATACCATCAAGACTACATATCTTTTTTATTTTTCATCTTTTTCAAGCATTTTGACCTTAGATAGTGAAACTTGTCGTGTGTAAGTGATATATCTTACATTAATGTCACTCAACTCTCTTACATTATTTACAATATATCCATCAAAAATCTTATGAAAATAGTTTCTAAATTTGGTTCTTTATATCATCATCCTTCACCAACACTCTTCTACCTTCATTCTTGATGCACTTTACTTGATTCAAGTCTCTTACTTTCCATTTTCTTATATGAGCCATTATACACACACACACACCACATATAAATATACCCTTCTCTAGTGTCCAACTTATTATATACCTCATTAAAATATATGGACCTTGTAAGGAGGTTGTAAGGACCCTGACCTTCGTTTAGGGCTTATCCTGTTTGCTTTGCTTAACCCTGATGCTTAGTTGCTTGCTAATCACCTTCTGTGGTGTTTAGGGTTTGTTGGTGATTTGTTGAGAGCTGGAGGTGCTACTTGCAACTAACCCAAGTTTAGGGTTTGTGGGCAAGTTTGTCACCTTCAGAAGTGTTCCTCCCTCTCCTTGCTTCCTCTAGTGTTGAGAGGAAGGGTTGGGCTCGTTGCTTGAGTTCCTTTGGGCTTGGTTGAGCTTGTTGGGCCTTGTAGTGCCTTGCCTTTGCTTCTTTGGACCTTGTGTCGGGAAAGAGTTCCCTGTGTCAGCCTAGGTGTGTCAGCCTGTGTTTGTGTCGGCCTGTGGTGTGTCGCCCAGGGTGTGTGTCGGCCATGGTGAGGGTGTGTCGGCCATGGTGGTGTGGAGGTGTGTCGCCCATGGACCCTTTGACCTTCTTTGACCTCGTTTGTGTCACCACTAGTGGACACTTGGTGCTTGATGCTTGCATGTGCCAATGGCCTTGGACATGTGTTTAGGGCATGTTAGAGTGGTGGCATTGCCCATGGACAAGTGTCCCTAGGTGGGCGACACCTTGCCTTATCTTCACTTGGTTTCTCCTCCATCCTCTCCTATATATGTGTTTCCTTTCCCTTGCTAGGGATCCCGTTAGTTCCTTAGTCTCCCTCTCCCTTGATGCACGACACCCTCTCTTCTTTTGCAAGCTTGGTGGTCGGTCCTTCTTGGAGTCTCCTTCTTCCTCTAGTGATGGCCAAACCCTAGAGTGCCTTGCTCTTCCCCTTGTGGTGGTGCTTGGAGCTTGGAGCTAGGAGCTTGGAGCTTTCTTAAGGCGGGTTACATAACTCCTAACCCTAGCTATATTACCTCTTCTATGTTCTTATATGTTTCTTATGATCATATCGGCTATGCTTGTTGTTAGTTTAGTTTCTTGCTTAGTTGCACCTTGTTGGCCGAACCTATGTTTTAGGGTTTCTTTGTGAGCAACACCCCTTTCTCTCCTTGATCTAGAGGAGTGAGCTTGAGTTCTAGTATCATGGGCAACACTCCTCTCTCATTTAAGTTGAGAGGTGAGCTTGTGTTCTAGTGGCTTGAGCAACACCCTCCTCTCACCATGGACTTGAAAGGTGAGCTATGTGGTGGTTGTGGACCTTGGCTGTGGTTGTACCTTGTGTTGCCCGATTGGTGATATGAAGCTTGGCAATACCCCTCTCTCTTGATAGTTGAGAGGTGAGTCATCTTCTTGATCCATTAGGGTTTTGGTGCCCGTGTGCTTGAGGTTGGTGACGATCTTGTGGAGTTGCATCTTGGTCATTATGGCTTGGGGTCGGTGCTGCCCGATATCCCTCTTGATCTTGAGCCTTGGAAGACACATGTTGTGGTTGTGTCGGGCGATGCTCCCTGGTCCTTGCCTTGTTGTGTCGGGCGTCACACTTAGTTGAGTACCCTGCCCGACGCATATAACCTAGAAGGTGGGTTAGTATTGCTATGCCTTGTTGTGGTGGAAACGTTGCTAGCTAGTCTGTGGTGGGCGTCACCCTTTGGCCTTAGCTCTGTGTGTGTCGTCCGACGACACAACACTTGATGGGCATTGCACGACACCATAGTGCCTGATACATGTGGATGCCTGATATGCATGGGCGCACGATACATGACGCACCGTTGCCAGACATGCTCCTTTGGCTGAGCTGTGTGCCTCGTTGCCCGTTACCAGCAGTGCACGACACCGCGTTGCACCTGATACTCTGTGTTGCACGATGCTACGTTGCCCGACATGCCCTTGAGCCTAGCTACACGATATGATGTTGCCCGTTATGCCTTGGATGTCCGACACCCTAGTGCTTGGCCGATATGTGTTGGTCTGCCTAACCGGCATGAGTTGAGGGTTGGGCGATAGGGGAGAGTGCCCTGCCTGATACCACCTCTAGTGAGGGTGCCCTACCCGTCACACTTCTTGTGAGGGTAGTGGGCACTTCTAGTGAGGGTCTTGTCTCTTATGGAAATCTATACGCTAGCTCTTGTTCATGAATCTATATGGATTGGTTTGTACCAAAAGTCACAGCTATGCACTACCAAATACATGGATTGATAAGCATTGTGCATACATCGACCTTATTTAACCCTACAAGACAATTCCATAAAACGATGCACAAAAAGGAAAGAGAAGGGTTCGGTGAGAAACTTCTTGTCCAGGCAATCATGAAGATAACAATATTGCACAAGGAATACCCAAGTCAATCTGCATATGGTTCTTTCCGTCATAATCAACAAATGGCATAACTCTGTTTTTTTACACTTGTTGCAACAACAGTGCTAAGCAAATACTGCACGAAGCATATGAGCTTCGTTGTCCAAAAGGTGTTGAGATTACATCGAAAACAGCTATACCCATTACACACACAAATGGAAAACATCAACTAGGGATAAAAGCTTATTTATAGTCCTTTGTGCCGAAGTTTTTGCACCAGAGCTGAGAAGGAAATGGGCGAACTGGATGGTGTGGCCTTTGCTGTAAATTTTGATAGGGATCATCATTAAAAAAGGCATTCACATTAATACAGTACCAAAGATAATATGCTTAGTCGAAAAACAAGCAGTTGAATAAAATTTTCTGATGGCAGTTGTCTATCTGAGAGTTGGTAAGTCTTGGTAAAATTAGCACGTTGAAAAGAAATCATCCAGCACATGTTCGACTAGTTCATACGGGTATCAAGAATACACAAGCAAAGACAACATATCCTGAAAACCGCCGGCAAGGGATATCATGGTTAGTAAGTTCTTGTAGTCTGCAATGAAGGGACCTGGGTTCAAAACACACGGATAAATATTTCTTGATTTATCACCTTCTTAGCGTCCAGCCTCTGCTACGGGTTGTGGGAAAGAGGGAAGGAATCCTTCTCTCTTAATTCCATATCCTGGAAACCAATCGAGCAGAGTCTTTAGGTAAACACTAGGAGTGGGCGCCACATTCAACATTTCCAAAACTCTGGCACAAATGGACATTTTCCTTCTCCACTACCCCCTTTTCTTCATCAGGGGCATCTTATGTTGGATTGCCACTGCCACCACATATGCGTCTACTAGGCATGGCAAAATAAACCTACTATCTATCACTTGATCGAACCATTTCCATCTGAACCATTTTTACGGCACATCCATCTCATATGGTGGGATCTGGTGTGGATGATAAATGAAAACAGTTCACTGGTATGGCTTGGATGGGTGATCGTGGAAATCCAAATCATAGTACCTACATGCCTTCCCCACAGTTTTTTTTCTTCTTAAATGGTCATTCTATTCATCCCGTGGCCTGGGCTTGATCCTGGGACCTCTCACTAACAATCCGAGAGTCTAACCATCTTAGTGTCTTCCCCACAGTTGAGCACCCCAACCAGCAAAAATATATTCCACAATACCCACTATTAGCAATTGTTGAGCACTTCTGTCGAATATCGCGTCCACAGGTACCTAGTCCAGTCGTCTCCCTGTTTAACACACCAACCCAAAGACATCATCCCGTCTTCGCCTCACAAGACTACATCATACATCCACGTGGACAACATGCATTTGTCTCGAAAGCCAGCATACTCCCATGGGCACACTCCAATTATGCTAGATTCCCCTTGGAAGCCAAGCAAAGGAAAAGTCCACCCCCCAAGCAACCTCCACCAGCCGCAATCCTCGAACACCAGCATCAATGACTCCTGTGTCACCTTCGATGATAACTCATTAGAGTAACGTCTCCCTAGTATGTCCCTGCTTCGACAATGGAGGCTTGCCACCATCGCCGCCCCCATCCAAATCGGGCCCGACATCAACCTACCACCCTAGCACTGACAATGTAGAGGTTGTCCTGAGGGGCACACCAAAGTCTCTTGAAGTCCATCATGGGCAGAAACACTCCCTAGATGCTAAGGAAGAATGATTCAACATCCCATCGCAGTCATACATAACAACATGTGTCACTGGTCTGAGTGGTCTAACAGATAATGAGGAAGTTTGAGACTCTCAATGAAGCTAAGGACGCTCACGGGCCAAGGGTTGTCCAAGGGCTATGGTGGGATTGGGGAGGGCCAAGAAGTCTGTACAGGCTCGGGAGTCGGACAAGATGAATCAGAAATTTGATATGTTCATCAAGATGATGAACAACCATTGGCTGCATGTGCAACATGTGACTGCACTCAGCTAGCTGTGAATGAAATCATAAATATGTGGTCCCTCAGAAAAAAATAACCACTCCCCTTTGGATCAATCACGGTAAGGAACACCATCATCATCTAAGCTTCAATCCCAACTATGATGGGGTCAGTTACATGGATCCTTCGTTTCTATTCAGCTCTATCATGGGCCATATTCTGGTCGAGATGTAGAGATTCAAAATTTCTCTTTGTAAGCTCATCCCATGTTAATTTAGGCCTTCCTCTTCTTCTGTTTATTGTGATTGACTCGATAGCATTGCTTCGTATAGGCGCATTAGTCGGCATGCGTTGAACATGGCTGTACCATCTGAGTCGGCCCTCGAGTGATCTTTTTTTCTCTTCCCACACATCCATCTCAGCATACGCATTTCAGCCACATTCATTTTGTTGAGACTTTGTTTCTTCACTGACCAACATTCCCTCCTATAAAGCATGGTTGGTCGTATAACTGTTCTATAAAACTTACTTTTTAACATGAGAGGGATCTTCCAATCACATAATAGTCTAGTTACACTGCTACATTTCAACCATCCTGCAGTGATCCTGTGACAAACGTCATTTTGGACATCCTCATCTAATTGAATAATAAACTTATCACATTTTGGTGTATCTACTCTGTCCAACTTGGCTCCAACATCCACAGTGCGAGATTGGCTGAAATTGCAACGGATATATTCAATTTTGCACCTATAAATCATCAATCCATTTGATTCCAATGTCTTTCTCCAACGTTCAACTTTATCATTCAATCCATCTTTAGTTTCGTCGATTAAACAAATAACATACACCAAGGAATATCATCATGAACATTCTTTGTCAACTCATTCATAACAAGAACGAACAGATATGGGTTGAGTGTGGATCCTTGGTGTACCCCAACGAACAGATATGGGTTGAGAGCTGGAGGTACTACTTGCAACTAACCCAAGTTTAGGGTTTGTGAGAAAGTTTGTCACCTTGAGAGGTGTTCCTCCCTCTCCTTGCTTCCTCTAGTGTTGAGAGGAAGGGTTGGGCTCGTTGCTTGAGTTCCTTTGGGCTTGGTTGAGCTTGTTGGGCCTTGTAGTGCCTTGCCTTTGCTTCTTTGGACCTTGTGTCGGGCAAGAGTGCCCTGTGTCAGCCTAGGTGTGTCAGCCTGTGTTTGTGTCGGCCTGTGGTGTGTCGCCCAGGGTGTGTGTCGGCCATGGAGTGGGTGTGTCGGCCATGGTGAGGGTGTGTCGGCCATGGTGGTGTGGAGGTGTGTCGCCCATGGACCCTTTGACCTTCTTTGACCTCGTTTGTGTCACCACTAGTGGACACTTGGTGCTTGATGCTTGCATGTGCCAATGGCCTTGGACATGTGTTTAGGGCATGTTAGAGTGGTGGCATTGCCCATGGACAAGTGTCCCTAGGTGGGCGACACCTTGCCTTATCTTCCCTTGGTTTCTCCTCCATCCTCTCCTATATATGCGTTTCCTTTCCCTTGCTAGGGATCCCGTTAGTTCCTTAGTCTCCCTCTCCCTTGATGCACGACACCCTCTCTTCTTTTGCAAGCTTGATGGTCGGTCCTTCTTGGAGTCTCCTTCTTCCTCTAGTGATGGCCGAACCCTAGAGTGCCTTGCTCTTCCCCTTGTGGTGGTGCTTGGAGCTTGGAGCTAGGAGCTTGGAGCTTTCTTAAGGCGGGTTACATAACTCCTAACCCTAGCTATATTACCTCTTCTATGTTCTTATATGTTTCTTATGATCATATCAGCTATGCTTGTTGCTAGTTTAGTTTCTTGCTTAGTTGCACCTTGTTGGCCGAACCTATGTTTTAGGGTTTCTTAGTGAGCAACACCCCTTTCTCTCCTTGGTCTAGAGGAGTGAGCTTGAGTTCTAGTATCATGGGCAACACTCCTCTCTCATTTAAGTTGAGAGGTGAGCTTGTGTTCTAGTGGCTTGAGCAACACCCTCCTCTCACCATGGACTTGAAAGGTGAGCTATGTGGTGGTTGTGGACCTTGGCTGTGGTTGTACCTTGTGTTGCCTGATTGGTGATATGAAGCTTGGCAATACCCCTCTCTCTTGATAGTTGAGAGGTGAGTCATCTTCTTGATCCATTAGGGTTTTGGTGCCCGTGTGCTTGAGGTTGGTGATGATCTTGTGGAGTTGCATCTTGGTCATTATGGCTTGGGGTTGGTGCTGCCCGATATCCCTCTTGATCTTGAGCCTTGGACGACACATGTTGTGGTTGTGTCGGGCGATGCTCCCTGGTCCTTGCCTTGTTGTGTCGGGCGTCACACTTAGTTGAGTACCCTGCCCGACGCATATAACCTAGAAGGTGGGATAGTATTGCTATGCCTTGTTGTGGTGGAAACGTTGCTAGCTAGTCTGTGGTGGGCGTCACCCTTTGGCCTTAGATCTGTGTGTGTCGGCCGACGACACAACACTTGATGGGCATTGCACGACACCATAGTGCCTGATACATGTGGATGCCTGATATGCATGGGCGCACGATACATGACGCACCGTTGCCAGACATGCTCCTTTGGCTGAGCTGTGTGCCTCGTTGCCCGTTACCAGCAGTGCATGACACCGCGTTGCACCTGATACTCTATGTTGCACGATGCTGCGTTGCCCGACATGCCCTTGAGCCTAGCTGCACGATATGATGTTGCCCGTTATGCCTTGGATGTCCGACACCCTAGTGCTTGGCCGATATGTGTTGGTCTGCCTAACCGGCATGAGTTGAGGGTTGGGCGATAGGGGAGAGTGCCCTGCCTGATACCACCTCTAGTGAGGGTACCCCTACCCGTCACACTTCTTGTGAGGGTAGTGGGCACTTCTAGTGAGGGTCTTGTCTCTTATGGAAATCTATACGCTAGCTCTTGTTCATGAATCATGTTCGGTTTTGATAGTAACCTTGACATGCTTGATGGTAATTGTGATAGTAGATTACATCTATGTACCTTGCCATGATAGTACCTATGTTTATGATCACCTTGATTACCTGTATAATGCTGAGGTATGAATGTTAAACATATAATCATCAATGTTGCCCTATGTTGATAATATAATTCTTCTGATAACCCATGATGAGTTGGGATTGCTATCCTCTGATAATGATGTAAGCCTTGAGAGGCAGTGGCACTATGTGATGAGGGATCGAGATCCCATGGCAATGTGTAGATCCTTGAGATGGATCTAGATGTTTTGTTGAATCCTTGTGATGGATCAGGATGATGTTGATTACAATAAAATCATGATATTGAGTTTCATGTTGTTTATTCTTTTTATAGTTTGCATGTTATATAACTTGGATGAATCTTGCAATCCACTTAAAATATACTAATTAATCACAGTGGAACAAATCATGTAGTTTGCCCTGGCCATAGATCCATCATCGTCAGGAGCTGGTGATGGTGAAACGGGTTCTCCTGCGGGTTAACCCCGAGCGCATATTGATGAATATGCGAGGTTTCTCCTAGCCTAAAATAGAGAGGGAATCGAGTACAACTGCGGTTGCAGACTCGTGATATGTATATGAGCATGGTGAATAGGCCCATGGCTCAAGATACGTGATATGGGAGCATGAATGTGTTCATGGCTCAGAGCACGGTGAACAGGCCCGTGGCTCAGTTTTACTAGCGCTGATACCTGTACCGAGGCAGGATAGGCATAGGGTAGCCTGACCCTGTCGCTGAGGCCACTTAAGCATGAGACTGCAGTCCTGCATTGGTTCTCGTGCACTGACCACGAGGTGGGAGGTCGTGGAGTCCGAATCTTCCATTGACCTTGTATGGCAACGACTCTGGGTTTCGCAGCCGTCAGTTGGATCTAAGCGGTACGGCTCACTTCCTCAGGGCATAATAATACATAATCCAGCCGAATAGTATTTACTGCTTAAGGCAAAACACGAAACATTGGTTGAGGCCTTGCTTATGTAGTTAATCTTGTTATATCTTGTAGTTACTTATATATGTTCCTTATGATATGTGGTAAGATATTATAGATCTTATCTTGTCAATCATGTTCCATAAAAGAAATACTTGGGTATATGTCTTTCGTACACCTGGTAAGCTTGATAGTATGAACAACTTTACTTTATAACTACTCTTGTTATACCTCTTATTAGTTATCTGTTGTTGTTGCTTTAATCTTTCTTTGGTTTTATAGTTTCGACGGGGAGTTATGTTTCTCACTGGGACTGTGTGTCTCACCCCACTGGTTTATAACCTTTTTAGGTGTTTGAGCTAGGCGTGGTGGTGGTCGCGAAGTTGCGGCCGGGCAGCAAGACGAGCAGTAGAAGGCAAGAGATGGACATGCTGTTGTTTTGGTTGTTTTGTAGTAGAGTCTTAGAGTCATCCCTATACTCTCAGGTCCTTGGGAGCGTTTTGCCGTTGTTTCACAATGTATAACTATTGATCCTTTGTATATCCTGCTGTTGGTCGGATGTGGGCCGTTATGTACATATAAACAGGTGATGAACTCATGTGATGGCTAGACAGCTGTTCTCCTAAGCTGTGGACACGTATCAAGACTTGTAAATGTTTATATAACCTCACTACTACAAAAAATGGTTTTTACAACAGTTCATTTTTCCATTTTACAACGGGTGTCAACTGTTGTATTAGATCACGTGGTCTTATGGGGGTTTCTTTATACAACAGGTGTTGCGCATGTTGTAATATATGTATTTTATACAACAGTTAATACATGTTGTAGTTCATTGAACACACCTGTTGTAATAGGGGTGTTGTATATAACATGTTGAGACAAAAAGGAAAATACATCTAGACACAAGGTTTCGAACTTGAGACCACTTGAAAGTAAGGCACATCTCAAACCGCTGAACCAGTTTCATTTTATGCAGCACATATATTCTTTGTTGTACATATACAACAAATGATGTGCAAACATGTTGTGTGATTGTGGTTTATTACAACGGGTAACTATTACAATAGGTGAAATCCTGTTGTGTAATTATAGTATACTACAATGGGTTATCGTATGTTGTGTAATGATGGTCTATTACCATGGGTTAACATATGCGACTATTACAACGGGTAGAGCATGTTGTGTAATTATGATCTATTACAACGGGTTAGAGTATGTTGTGTAATGATGGTCTATTACAACGGGTGAACATACATGACTATTACAACGGGTAGAGCATGTTGTGTAATTATGATCTTTTACAACGGTTAAGAGTATGTTGTGTAATGATGATCTATTACAACAAGTTAGCATACCTGACTATTACAACGGGTTAGAGCATGTTGTGTAATTATGGTCTTTTACAACGGGTTTGAGTATGTTGTAATATTACAGTCTATTACAACAATTTAGCACATGTTGTAGTATCACATATACTAGAACGAGTTTGGCCTGTTGTATATAACTTGTGTTGTATGAAATATATAATTCACAACACACAAATAGACTTGTTGTAAAAGATATGCTAACTACAACACAACCAATAGAACTGTTGTGTTTTTCCCATTGTAAAAAGCATTTTTTGTAGTAGTGCTTGTTTCCTTGCAGGATGAGGACCTGAACGTAACAGTTTTCTTAGTTTATCTGCTTTCCGCAATCAGTTTTAATTAACCCGTGTTTTGGTAATCTGTGGTTATGGTGATTTCCGCACATTTTTCGCGTAACACCTCGATGTCTGTGTGATAGTGGGATGTGTTGCCACAAGTTTTGGTATCAGAGCTCTAGGTTCACTGAGTCTACAGGGATTTAGGACTAGGTTGTGTCTGTTCTTGTGAGTTTTCCAGATTTTCTCACAATCATCTTCTGCCCTCGGTGGAAGAAAAGCCAAGATGTCTGGAAACCATGAAGAACATGCTGCCGAGAACAGCGATGATGCATCAGTTGATGGAGCTATAGGGCAGGCACATGAAGATCGGGTGCATGAGGTCCCCCAACCTGACTCAACCATTCTTGAACATCCTGCCTATCAACAACTTATGGGGCAGATAATGGCTACGATGAATCTCATGGTAGAAAGATTTCCAGTGCCTCCGTCGAGAGCACAGGCTCCCCATGGTGAAACATCAGGTATTGGGAAGACCTTTGAGCGGCTTCGCCGAGTCGGAGCTTTGGATTATGCTGGGACGACTGATCCAGCGGATGCAGATCTGTGGCTGACAAGTCTTGAGAAGGCTTTCCGGATCCTCGACATCCCCGAAGCAGACAAAGTAAAGTACATTGTCTACCTTCTGAAGGGTAGTGCTGGTCACTGGTGGACCATCGAGGAGGAGAAGCGACCCGGTGAGGTGATCAGTTGGGAGGTTTTCCGGCGCAAGTTCGTCAGCAGATACTTTCCAAAGATGTATCTGGATGAGAAGATCAGCCAGTTTGAGAGCCTGCGACAAGGAACGATGAACATCACCGAGTATGAAGCCAAGTTCATGGATCTATTGAGGTTTTTTCCTCACATGGCAATGACAGACGAAGAGCGGATTAGACGCTTTGAGAAGGGTATGAGTACTGAACTGACAACACCTGCTTCTGCGTTGGATAACCGAGAGCGGTTTGCTACATTTGTCGAATCTGTCCGGAGGATCGAACGGTCAGTTAAAGAGAAAAGAGAATCTATGTCTAAGAAGAGGCCTGCTCAGTTCCAGGGACAGAGGTTTGGTGGCTTCAAGAAGTCAAGGTTTTCATCACCGTCAGTGATGAGAGGTTCCAGTGCACCGTCGCAATGGTCTCCGAGTAAGGGAAGAGGTTATGTTTCTTCACCGTCAAAGGTACATACTACAGCTTCTATGGAAGTGACAGTGCCATCTAGGCCACGGTTTGAAGTTAAGACATGCTATATCTGCGGTCAGACGGGGCATTTCAAGTTGAATTGCCCAAATAGAGATGTTGAAGTGACGCAGCAACCGAGGTAGAATCATCAAGGGTCAGATAGACAGTAGCCCAGTGGTAGCATAGGGCGAGGACGCGGTCAAGCGTCGCAAGCGCGATCGTCTGCTCAAGGAAGCAGAGGACGTGGATAGCAAGCAACGACTAGATTCTATGCTATGAGTCAGCCGAAGGCGATAGTCAACCCGCGAGTGGTGACATGTCAGATGGAGTTATTTCATTCTGATAGGTCTTCTTCTTGCTTTATATCTGTTTTGGTTGACCCAGGTGCTACACACTCTTTTATCGCCTATAGTATGCTTGAGAACTGTCATTTACCTATTAGCTGTAAGAAGGACAACTTGTTGTTAGAAACCCCTCTTGATGGTTCCTCGATGCTCCAAGAAGAGTGTCCATCTCGTGTCTTATCTTTTTCGGGACACAATATACAAGTGGATCTTATACCACTTGATATGCATGGTTTCGATGTTATTCTTGGGATGGATACCTTAGAGAAGTATAAGGTTGTTTTGGATTGTGGTTCCAAGCAGGCAGTGTTTGATGATGATGGAGCAAAGTGGATCTTCCAAGGAGAAAGGAAGATTCTTCCGACATGTCTAG
Organism: Alisma plantago-aquatica; assembly: GCA_963693085.1. Taxonomy (NCBI): domain Eukaryota; kingdom Viridiplantae; phylum Streptophyta; class Magnoliopsida; order Alismatales; family Alismataceae; genus Alisma; species Alisma plantago-aquatica. The sequence continues at coordinate 443,238,869 of OY856412.1, read as the reverse complement.
TATCCTCTATGATGGCAGATAAGTCATTACGACAAGGATGTGAGGCGTTCTTAGCTCACGTTGTGGATACCAAGGCGAAAGGTCCTAGCCTTGAAGAGGTGTCGGTTGTCTGAGAGTTTGCGGATGTGTTTCCCAAAGAGTTCCCTGGTGTTCCTCCACTTCGAGAGATTGATTTTGAGATCAATCTGGTTCCAGGAACACAGTCAGTTGCACAGACACCGTATAGGATGGCTCCAGTAGAGATGGCAGAGCTTAAGAAATAGTTACAAGTGTTGTTGGAGAAAGGTTTCATCTGACCGAGTATGTCGCCTTGGGGTGCTTCGATGTTGTTCGTTAAGAAGAAGGATGGATCGATGAAGTTGTGTATAGATTACCGACAGTTGAATAAGGTTATGATCAAGAACAAGTACCCGTTGTTGAGGATAGACGATCTGTTCGATCAGTTGCGTGGTGCTACTGTGTTTTCGATGATCGATCTACGGTTCGGATATCACCAGTTGAGGATTAAGGCGGATGACATACCAAATTCAGCTTTTAGGACGAGATATGGTCACTTTAAGTTCGTGGTTATGCCGTTTGGGCTAACCAATGCACCTGCTGCTTTCATGGACTTGATGAACAGAGTGTTCCGTCCATTCCTAGATCAGTTTGTTGTAGTTTTTATAGATGATATCTTGATCTACAGTCGGGACAGGCAAGAGCATGAGTGACATCTTCGACTAGCGTTGACTCTTCTTCGCCAACACCAGTTGTATGCCAAGTTCAGTAAGTGTGAGTTCTGGTTAGAAGAAGTAACTTTCTTGGGTCATGTGATATCTGCAGAAGGAGTAAAAGTGGACCCGAAGAAGGTGGAGTCCATTGCAGAATGGGAACAGCCGAAGACACCGACATAAGTTCGTAGTTTTTTGGGTTTAGCAGGTTACTATGAGGTTTATCAAGGACTTCACTGCGATTGCATTGCCGATGACGAAGTTGACTAGAAAGGATGTACCTTTTGTCTGGGATGATCATTGTCAGCAAGCTTTCCAAAATTTGAAGGAGAAGCTGACTAGTGCTCCAGTACTAGTACTGCCAGAGCCTGGGAAAGGCTATGTTGTTTTCTGCGATGCTTCCAAGAAAGGTCTGGGTTGTGTGCTGATGCAGGAAGATCATGTTGTTTCTTTTGCTTCACGACAGCTTAAGAAACACGAGGAGAACTATCCGACTCATGATTTGGAGTTGGCAGCAGTGGTTCATGCATTGAAGAATTGGAGACACTATCCTTACGGGGAAGTGTGTCAGATTTTTACGGATCATAAGAATCTGAAGTACATCTTTTCATAGCATGAGCTGAACATGTGACATCATCGATGGATGGAGCTAATCAGTGATTATGACTGCACCATCGAGTATCATCCTGGTAAGGCAAATGTGGTAGCTGATGCGCTTAGCTGAAAGTCTTCTTATTTTTCTTCAAAGAAGGCACAATTGAGTTCCCTAGTATGCCATAGACGGGATATGCTTGTTTCCTTGCGGTAGATGAATGTGCAGATGGAAGTTTCCTTGTTAGCTGGACTTTTAGCACAGATGTAAGTCAAGCCTATGTTGAGACAACAGATCAAAGATGCACAGCAAGCAGATGATACAGTACAGTTGATCAGATCAGAGTTCGGCAGCAAAAAGCATGATGGGTTCCATGAGTCCGAGGATGGACTGGTTTGCTATCGTGATAGGATGGTGGTCCCTGATGCTGATGATCTGAGGAAGTTAGTGCTCGAAGAAGCACACACGTCGATGTATGCTATGCATCCAGGAGTCACCAAGATGTATCATAGTTTGAAGGACTTGTATTGGTGGCCCGACTTGAAGAAAGATGTAGCTGAGTTCGTGGCTAGTTGTGCGGTATGTCAGCAAGTCAAGGCTGAGCATCAAAAGCCGACAGGTACGTTGCAGCCCCTGCTGATACCGCAGTGGAAATGGGATCATATAACCATGGATTTCGTACTTGGTCTGCCCAAGACAACTAGGAATCATGATTCCATTTGGGTGGTAGTGGATAGATTGACGAGGTCTGCCCATTTCATACCAGTAAAGACAATGTATACAGCTGAGAAGCTCGCTCGAGTATATGTGGATGAGATAGTACGTTTGCACAGTGTGCCAGCGACGATAGTTTCTGACAGAGGTCCTCAGTTCACAAGTCATTTTTGGGAACAATTACATAAGGCGTTGGGAACACAGTTGAGGATCAATACCGCCTTTCACCCGCAGACAAATGGACAGTCTGAGAGGACTATTCAGACTTTGGAGGATCTTCTTCGAGCTTGTGTTTTGCAGTTCCTAGGCAATTGGGACATACATCTCAGTCTGATAGAGTTTTCTTACAACAATAGTTATTAGTGGAGCATTGGCATGGCTCCTTATGAGGCCTTGTATGGTAGGAAGTGCAGATCTCCATTATGTTGGTATGAGTCTGGTGAATATCAGCTTTTGGATCTTGAGTTAGTACAACAGACGACAAAAAAGATCAAGATGATACAACAACAATTGAAAGCGGCACAGGACAGGCAGAAGTCTTATGTAGACAATCGCTGACGACCTTTGGAGTTCCAGGTAGGAGACAAAGTGTATCTTAAAGTCTCACCATGGAAAGGTGTGCTAAGGTTTGGCCGGAAGGGTAAGTTAGCACCCAGATATATGGGGCCATACCCGGTCATAGCGCGTGTTGGCAAGGTAGCTTACGAGTTAGAGTTACCGCCAGAGTTGCACATGTTACATCCAGTGTTCCATGTCAGTATGCTGAAGAAAAGTCATCCGGATACAGGGACAGTGATACAGCCAAACGAAGTTGAGCTTGATGAAGATGTGACCTACGAGGAAGGTCATGTAATGATCCTTGACAGGAGAGTTAAGAAGTTGAAGAGGAAGGACCTGGTTCTTGTGAAGGTTCTTTGGCATCATCGTGGCGTTGAGGAAGCCACGTGGGAGCTTAAGGAAGAGATGAGGAGGAAGTATCCCTCGCTTTTCTCTTTGGATTTTGAGGACAAAATCCCTTTGTAGGGGGTTAGCTTGTAAGGACACTGACCTCCGTTTAGGGCTTATCCTATTTGCTTTGCTTAACCCTGATGCTTAGTTGCTTGCTAATCACCTTCTGTGGTGTTTAGGGTTTGTTGGTGCTTTGTTGAGAGTTGGAGGTGCTACTTGCAACTAACCCAAGTTTAGGGTTTGTGGGCAAGTTTGTCACCTTCAGAGGTGTTCCTCCCTCTCCTTGCTTCCTCTAGTGTTGAGAGGAAGGGTTGGGCTCGTTGCTTGAGTTCCTTTGGGCTTGGTTGAGCTTGTTGGGCCTTGTGGTGCCTTGCCTTTGCTTCTTTGGACCTTGTGTCGGGCAAGAGTGCCCTGTGTCGGCCTAGGTGTGTCGGCCTGTGTTGGTGTCGGCCTGTGGTGTGTCGCCCAGGGTGTGTGTCGGCCATGGTGGTGTGGAGGTGTGTTGCACTTGGACCCTTTGACCTTCTTTGACCTCGTTTGTGTCACCACTAGTGGACACTTGGTGCTTGATGCTTGCATCTGGCAATGGCCTTGGACATGTGTTTAGAGCATGTTAGAGTGGTGGCATTGCCCATGGACAAGTGTCCCTAGGTGGGCGACACCTTGCCTTATCTTCCCTTGGTTTCTCCTCCATCCTCTCCTATATATGTGTTTCCTTTCCCTTGCTAGGGATCCCTTTAGTTCCTTAGTCTCCCTCTCCCTTGGTGCACGACACCCTCTCTTCTTTTGCAAGCTTGTTGGCCGATCCTTCTTGGAGTCTCCTTCTTCCTCCAGTGGTGGCCAAACCCTAGAGTGCCTTTCTCTTCCCCTTATGGTGGTGCTTGGAGCTTGGAGCTTGCTTAAGGTGATTACATAACTCCTAACCCTAGCTATTTTACCTCTTCTATGTTCTTATCTGTTTCTTATGATCATATCAGCTATGCTTGTTGCTAGTTTAGTTTCTTGCTTAGTTGCACCTTGTTGGCCGAACCTATGTTCTAGGGTTTCTTGGTGAGCAACACCCCTTTCTCTCCTTGGTCTAGATGAGTGAGCTTGAGTTCTAGTATCATGGGCAACACTCCTCTCTCGTTTAAGTTGAGAGGTGAGCTTGTGTTCTAGTGGCTTGAGCAACACCCTCCTCTCACCATGGACTTGAAAGGTGAGCTATGTGGTGGTTGTGGACCTTGGTTGTAGTTGTACCTTGTGTTTCCCGATTGATGATATGAAGCTTGGCAATACCCCTCTCTCTTGATAGTTGAGAGGTGAGTCATCTTCTTGATCCATTAGGGTTTTGGTGCCCTTGTGCTTGAGGTTGGTGACGATCTTGTGGAGTTGCATCTTGGTCATTATGACTTGGGGTTGGTGCTGCCTGATATCCCTCTTGATCTTGAGCCTTGGACGACACATGTTGTGGTTGTGTCGGGTGATGCTCTCTGGTCCTTGCCTTGTTGTGTCGGGCGTCACACTTAGCTGAGTACCCTTCCTGACACATATAACCTAGAAGGTGGGTTAGTATCGTTATGCCTTGTTGTGGTGGAAACGTTGCTAGCTAGTCTGTGGTGGGCGTCACCCTTTGGCCTTAGCTCTGTGTGTGTCAGCCAACAACACAACACATATGGGCATTGCATGACATCATAGTGCCCCATACATGTGGATGCCTGATATGCATGGGCGCACGATACATGACGCACCGTTGCATGACGCGCCGTTGCCAGACATGCTCCTTTGGCTGAGCTGCGCGCCTGGTTGCCCGTTACCAGCGATGCACGACACCGCGTTGCACCTGATACCCTGTGTTGCACGACGCTACGTTGCCCGACATGCCCTTGAGCCTAGCTGCACGATATGATGTTTCCCGTTATGCCTTGGATGCCCGACACCCTAGTGCTTGGCCAATATGTGTTGGTCTGCCTAACCGGCATGAGTTGAGGGTTGGGCGATAGGGGAGAGTGCCCTGCCCGATACCACCTCTAGTGAGGGTGCCCTACCCGTCACACTTCTTGTGAGGGTAGTGGGCACTTCTAGTGAGGGTCTTGTCTCTTATGGAAATCTATACGCTAGCTCTTGTTCATGAATCACGTTGGGTTTTGATAGTAACCTTGACATGCTTGATGGTAATTGTGATAGTAGATTACATCTATGTACCTTGTCATGATAGTACCTATGTTTATGATCACCTTGATTACCTGTATAATGTTGAGGTATGAATGTTAAGCATATAATCATCAATGTTGCCCTATGTTAATAATATAATTCTTCTGATAACCCATGATGAGTTGGGATTGCTATCCCCTGATAATGATGTAAGCCTTGAGAGGCAGTGGCACTATGTGATGAGGGATGGAGATCCCATGGCAATGTGCAGATCCTTGATATGGATCTAGATGTTTTGTTGAATCCTTGTGATGGATCAGGATGATGTTGATTACAATAAAAACATGATATTGAGTTTCATGTTGTTTATTCTTGTTATAGTTTGCATGTTATATAACTTGGCTGAATCTTGCAATCCACTTAAAATATACTAATTAATCACAGTGGAACAAATCATGTAGTTTGCCCTGGCCATAGATCCATCATCGTCAGGAGCTGGTGATGGTGAAACGGGTTCTCCTGCAGGTTAACCCGGAGCGCATATTGATGAATATGCGAGGTTTCTCCTAGCCTAAAATAGAGAGGGAATCGAGTGCAGCTGCGGTTGCAGACTCGGGCTATGTATATGAGCATGGTGAACATGCCCATGGCTCAGGATACATGATATGGGAGAACGAATGCGTTCATGTATCAGAGCACGGTGAACAGGCTCGTGGCTCAGTTTCACTAGCGTCGATACCTGTACCGAGGCGGGCTAGGAAGAGGGTAGCCTGACCGTGTGGCTGAGGCCACAAGCATGAGACTGCGGTCCTGCTTTGATTCTCGTACACTGACCACGAGGTGGGAGGTCATGGAGTCCGACTCTTCCATTGACCTTGTATGGCACCGACTCCGGGTTTTGCAGTCGTCGGTTGGATTTGAGCGGTACGGCTCACTTCCTCAGGGCATAATAATATGTAATCCAACCGAATAGTATTTACGGCTTAAGGCAAAACACGAAACATTGGTTGAGGCCTTGCTTGTGTAGTTAATCTTTTTATATTTGTAGTTACTTATATACGTTCCTTATGATATGTGGTAAGATCTTATAAATCTTATCTTGTCAATCATGGTCCATAAAAGAAATACTTGGGTATATGTCTTCCTTTCATCTGATAAGCTTGATAGTATGAATAGCTTTACTTTATAACTGCTCTTGTTATACCTCTTATCAATTATCTGCTGTTGTTGCTTTAATCTTTCTTTGGTTTTATAGTTTCGGTGGGGAGTTATGTTTTTCACTGGGACTGTGTGTCTCACCCCGCTGGTTTATAACCTTTTTAGGTGTTCGAGCTAGGCGTGGTGGTGGTCGCGGAGTTGCAGCCGAGCAGCAAGACGAGCAGTAGAAGGCAAGAGATGGACATGCTGATGTTTTGGTTGTTTTGTAGTAGAGTCTTAGAGTCATCCCTGTACTCTCAGGTCCTTGGGAGCATTTTGACGTTGTTTCACGATGTATAACTATTGATCCTTTATATATCCTGCTGCTGGCCGGATGTGGGCCATTATGTACATATAAACAGGTGATGAACTCATGTGATGGCTAGACAACTGTTCTCCTAAGTTGTGGACACGTATCAAGCCTTGTAAATGTTTATATAACATTTTTCCTTACAGGATGAGGATCACCTAAATGGGTATCAAGAGAAAAGGAATTGAATTCATATGATAACTGAAGAATACCTACCATTAATAAAACATAAAGATTATGCCACACAAGCACATATAAAGAATTAGAGCACGCATCCCATATCATCAACCTACATGCATGTGAGATAAACATAGCCCTAGAACAATATAAACACAAAGGAGGCCAAGTCTCATAAACTTGAAACCTGATAGAGAAAGGAATATTTCCAATCTCCCAAATATATAAAACATGGGCCAAGAATCACACATCTTGCCCTGGGTATGAGGTTCCTTTCCTTCCCAAAAGAACAGGAAATATCACATCTGCTCAGCAGGAAATAACACATCTGCCATAAAAACCAATGCAATTACACTACTCTAATGCTACTGAACCACATAGCATGTTAAATGTAGAGGCAAGTAGAGTATAGTCAGAATATATAAACTAGTTACCACATAAGTGACCAACATATACATCCACCTCGTAAGTGGGCAAAAGACTTCACATGTCATCCTTTAGAGTTCCATCATGAACATAAGATAATAGTTCAAAAAAGTATCCATGATCACATGATCAATATCAAATAAGGTAGTTCACATGAACTGTGATTTTCAAAAGAAAAGACAACGTGTATAGGCTAATGTCCATAGGACAAAGAGAATGAATAAGCATAGGTGAATTGCTCAACATAGAAGAATAGGGGATACATCATACCTCAACTTTAGAGTCTAAATAGTCCAAGTTAGTCCTAGATCCAAACCTAGGCCTCCAAAGAACATCTAGGGAAGGTGGACATGTCCAATAAGTAAGGCTCCCAAGCTTAGAGAGGTTGGTTTCTCCAACAAAGCTCCTATCTCGAGCAAGAAGCACCTTCTCCACTTTAGAGGTAAAAACCCTAACAAAAGAACATGGAGATGAGGTGTTTATGGGTTCTAGGTGGAGTTTCACCATGGAAGGCCATGGTTCCGACCTGGAGGAATGTGGAAGGAAGACTAAAAACATCAAAATAGGGTAGGAAAGGAGAAAACTTACTAGTTTTGGTTGAAATAACCAAGGAGGAGCTTTAAAAACCTAAAATAGAGCAAATTTGGAACCCTAAGAGCCTTCTTCATCAAGGTAGGCACCTTTTTATACCTTGAGACAACACATTTGTTGACAAATAGAGTAGGGGCTATTCTATAAGATAGAGGAAAGAAAGAAGAGCAAGAGTTTTCAAATTTGGAGTTGGGAAGGGGTAGATATGGCTATATACAGAAAGCGGTCAAGTATGAAGTGTCTATGAGACTTTCCATGTGTCATGTATAAGGGTGTCCATGGACACGCAAGCCTTTATGGATAAGTAATAAGTCAAGAATGAGGTTACAAGTTACTTTCCATGTTCCCAATGCTAAGAGTGCCTATGGACATGCAAACCTTTACGGATAAGGAAGAAGTCAAGCATGAGGTGTCCGTGGAGCTTTCCACGTGTCCTTAGCCTAGGAATTTTATGGCCATGCAAGAGGATAGATCATATAGGATTATTGAATATAAAATTTCGGTTTATGCACACTTATATGCCATCCCAACTGACCTCCAATCAAAGAAATAACCCCATTGGTTGATAGCTTCTAAAGATAAGCTCATTTATAAAGAGAGTAATCCCTAAAATCCTCTTGGAAAGAAACACCTTCAAACCAAGGTGCAACTAGGTTCCCCATGGTTCAAAACTTTAGAATGGTAAGGGAATATATAAGGATTATAATGCATGTGACAATTTGCAAAGAAAACCTCCCAATTGGGTAAATTGTAGAAAAGTCCAGAAAGTACATAAAATTGCATAACTTGCACAAATAACATCCAAATTTGGTGAAACTTTATCCACAAGTTATCTTTGATGTATTGAATAAAAATTTGACATTATTTACATATTTTTAAGTTATATAATCATATTATTCATTACTTATGCATTTTACTCATTTTCTCTCTCCTAAACTTATCATAATATTTCAAGGTTTTCCAAATTAGATGAAATTTGACATGTATGCTAATTTTGATATGTAGATTTCGAATTTGAAGTTTGTTTCTACTTTTCAGACTTATTTTTATGAGATATGTCATGTGGCCCATTATCTAAATTATTCACCCAATTAAGTTTCTTATCTTCATATTACCACCAAAATGAGTTATGTGGCATATTGTATGTATCCATTATAAACTTATGATTAATGTTAGAACATTAGGTTACATTAAGGTGATCTATACATGCATTAGCTCATTGGAGTTATACTAAACATCTATTTAGGTCTAACCTTAAACCTTGTTTGGCTAAGTCCAAAATGTCAACTTCTAGGGTAGGTTCCGAGATCTAGTATGTTACAGACCTTACCCCTTGAACTACATTCTTATCAACTTTCTTTACTTGTTTGTATCTCTGAAAGATTGCATCATCTTTCCTTGCTTCTTAGAATATTTCAACCAACATATATGTCTAAAATATTACCATATTCTTACATAACCAAATGATTTTGTTGGAACAATGCAACTCATTTATTGGCATTCAAACATATTACATCCAAAATATCTAAGAGCCATACAAACAATTAGAATTGTCATCTCGTAAGAAAATTATTATGACAAGTGAGGAGTGGTGTTTGTAACATCCCTGACCTAGTTTATGCCATAAACCTGGAAGTTTTTCTTAAGTAATTTATTTATAAACTTGTTTTAATCTTTTGAAAAGTAATTAAGATGCAAGGAAAGTTTGATTTTCAAGTTTGAGCTTATTTGCAATCTGTTTGTGCAGTATATGATGGTTTGGGTGTAATTTGCAATTTACCCAAAATTAGGGGTTATATTGCAATATGTCACATTTTGAACATGATCAAGTGATTTAGCATCATAAGAGAGAGAATGATGCTAAGTGGTGGCTTGTGGAAAACCTAAGTTCCAAGTTGTAGCGTAATTGAATAATGCTTGTGCCTTGTGTACGAGTTTAGTGCAATTTGCAATTTATCCAAAATGTAAGGTTGATATGAAAATTACCACCCCTAGAGTGTCCCTACTCTCTCTTAGAATCATATAGAGGAGATAGAAATAAAGAGGCACCATGTTTGAATCATTTTTGAGTGATGGTATTCCTGGTGATGAAAAGACCAAGAAGAGTTGTGTAATTGAAACTCTAATTGAGTTGTCACTACTACAGAAACAACATTCAATGTCACTTTTCTGGGCATTGATTATTAAGATAATCTGACGCCTATATTAGTCAACGTCGGATATTTAGGGAAACCGACGTCTATCATCAAAGATCAGCCAGACACGGGTACCACTTTTTATTCAACGTCGGCTGGATATAACAAATCGACGCCTAAAATCGCCCACGAAATCCAAATTTTGAGCGAAAAAAATTTGTGTCACATACAGCGTCGATGTTTTCAGTAATCACCGACGCCTATACTAGAAGGATATTTCCACGAATTTCGGTGTCGGTCAATCCTTTGATAACTGACACTCATAATATTTCCCGCCAAATAAGATTGTCTAATTTGGACGTCGGTTTTTCCCTATCAACCGACGCTTATCTGAATCGGTGTCGGTTATCTACAGAACAACCGACACTGTTTGCTATGGCATCGGTTTTTTGTAATGACCGACGCCGATTGTTTACTAATTAGCACCCCACGAAGCAGACTCTTCCCCTTTCTCTGTTTCACTGCAATCTAGCGTCGATTTTAGGTCTGGCGATTCCAGTGAGCAGGCACTCGCCGCCGCCGCCGCTCCTTCCCCCTGCTTGGTGATTCCGGTGAGAAAGCACCCGCCACCGCCGCCGCTCCTTCCCCCTGTTTGCTTTGGCGATTCCGGTGCTGACACTGTCTCCTGGTCGCCGCCGACACTGCCTCCTGGTCGCCCGACCGCTCACCGTCGCCAGCGCTCTGCTCTCTCCTCGTCGGCGCTCTGCTCTCTCCTCGTCGGCGCTCTGCTCCTAGTTGCCCGCTCACCTGGTACCCTTCTTCTTCCTCTTCCTGCTTAGACAATAGGGTTTCTCGAGCTTGCTCCTTGCTCCTGCTCCTGGCCCCCTACCCCTCTTCCTGCTTTTTCCTGCTCTTCTCATTTTTAATTGAGTTGTACATGCATCAAAATCATTCCTACTTCATATAAGCTCTGTATGTATGTACTGCTGAACCCATTTACATCTTTATGTATGAACTGCTTTATGTATGAATTGTTGCACCTACATTACATATTTACCATTTGCACATACATTGATGCTCTACTATGAACTCAACCACTAATATTTACTGATACATTATACTTGTACCTATACACACATTCATACCTTAGTGTTTCTTGTATTGTTATGCGTTCAACTAATGTATTATCTATGTAGATGTACTTTGTAGTTTGCAATACATATAACAGTATAATGTACATATCATGTACTACCTACTACTAATGTTATGCATTCAACTAATGTATTATCTATGCATATTCTATACTATGTTTCAGGAATTAATTGATCATCTACTGCTGCGCGCCGTCTCCCTGCCCGTCGCCTGCTCACCTGCTTGCCTGCCTACTCTCCTACGCTCCGTCTCGCCCTCTCTCCCTACTGACGCTCAAACAGAGGTAATTGATCTAGCTTGCTTACATTCCTTGTAATGCCATCTTTTATGTGCTATGACCCACTAGTCACCTTTAGAGTATTAAAATGATGCAACTTTTACACTTGTTAAATTTGAATTTATAAATACTATGAAATGATATCACCCCACAAAATCAGTAGTCACTATTATGTCTTGTACACTCTAGAATCAAGATCTAATACTCTTATGCCCATTCTAGTGGATTATTATGACCTATGATGACCTAACATGAAACCATGCTCTTAATGATATGATTTTGTTGGCCTAGAAACCGGTCCAATATTTACTCATTAGGAGTAAATCTTGGATAGTCTCCGGTTTGGGACTGTTCTTGAACACCTAATCTCACTTAAGATGTAAGTGTATAATGTGTATTGGGTTTTCAAGAAAATTTCGGCAGTATTTTCCCGTTTGTTCTCTAAGTACATATGTACTTAGAGAACAGTGGGGAAATGCTATCAAAATTTTCTCGAAAACCCAATACACATTATACACTTACTAGTTAGATTAGGTGTTCAAGGATGGGATAGGTGGTACACATTTATTATATATAAGAATGACATCACATGTATTTGTTAATCGTAGACCCTAATCTTGTCCTAATATATACTTATTTTCTCTTTGATCATAGAATGGATAGATCATGGATGTCCATTCGCAATCGCTGCACCCCAGAGTTTATATCTAGTCTTGATCAGTTTATTAGATTTGCCGAGAAACATAGGAAAGAACCTGGAGATAGGTTGTACTGTCCATGTAGGCATTGCGGTAACAACTTGAAAGTCAGCACTGGTGACGAAATCAAAAGTCATGTCTCGTGCAACAGGATTATACAAGGCTATATAGAATGGAATTGGCATGGAGAGATTTCAAACTCGAAATCAGTGGATGTCGATAGCAGTGCTTGGGTGGAAGAAGAAATTGCCTCCGATGACGTAGATGTGAACGAACCAGTTCCATTAGACATCGTTGATGCGATGCTGGATAGTTGTAGGGTAGAGCACACTGATCCACCTCCTATCTTTACAAACATTGTGCATGATGCTGAGATATTGTTATACACAGGCTGTGCTAAGTTTACGAAGCTTAGCGCTGTGTTGAGATTGTATAAGTTGAAAATAGATGGAGTGACAAAAGCTTCACTTCATTGTTGACTTTGTTGAAAGAAATGCTTCCTGAAGGAAGCGAGCTGCCAATCTCAACATACTGGGTAAATAAACATTGAGCAGCCAACATAGCACTTGGCCAGTCATGCTTGTTATATACAATCTTCCTCCCTGGCTGTGTATGAAAAATAAGTACGTTATGTTGTCATTGTTGATATCGGGCCCTAAACAACCCGGAAATAATATCGATGTTTATCTTGAACCTCTAATTGATGACTTAAAGAAATGTTGGGCTGAAGGTGTGATGACCTATGATGCTTCAAGAAGAGAGACATTTCGTTTGCACACTATGTTGTTTTGCACTATTAATGACTTTCCAGCATACGGGAATTTGTCTAGATATAGTGTCAAAGGTGCTAAAGTGTGTCCTATATGTGAAGAAAACACTGATTCAATAAGACTAAAACATGGCGGCAAGACTGTATATCTTGGTCATCGAAGGTTTCTTTCAAAATTCCATTCATATCGTAGGAAGAGCAAAGCATTCAATGGATGGAATGATGAACAGAGTGCACTTAAACCTATACCAGAGGATGTTGTTTATGAAAGAGTAAAATACATTGTCAATGAATTTGGTAAGAAATCACAATGTAGTATGGCCACACGGAGTGACAATTCTTCATTCAAGAAGAAGTCAATATTTTGGGATCTTCCTTATTAGAGTTCTTTGACAGTCAGACATTGTATCGATGTAATGCACGTTGAGAAAAATGTCTGTGATAGCATCATTGGTACTCTATTAAATATACCAGGTAAGACTAAAGATGGGATAAAATCCAGACTGGACCTACGTGAAATGGGAATAAGGTTAGAATTAACAGAATTACGTGAAATGGGTAATAAAAGAACATACTTACCTCCCGCTTGTTACACGTTGTCTAGAAAGGAGAAGAAAGCTGTTTGTGAATGCTTGGTAAATGTTAAGGTGCCATAGGGTTACTCATCTAACATCCGTAGATTGGTATCAATGAAAGATCTGAAGTTGATAGGTCTTAAATCTCATGATTGTCACACTCTAATGCAACAAATATTGCCCGTGGCAATTCAATCTATATTGCCGAAGCATGTAAGATTTGCAATCACCACACTTTGTTTCTTTTTCAACAGTCTATGTAGCAAAGTTATTGACCCTGATACTCTCGATAATTTGCAAAGAGAAGTGGTTGTTACCCTATGTCAGCTTGAGATGTATTTCCCTCCTTCGTTCTTTGATATCATGGTACATCTTGTTGTCCACTTGACTAGGGAAATGAAAATGTTGGGACCAGTTTTCTTGCATTGGATGTATCCCTTTGAATGATACATGAGCGTTTTTAAAGGTGATGTTCGAAACCGTTATCGGCCTGAAGGGAGTATTATTGAAGGTTATGTGGCGAGAGAGGTTATGGATTTTTGCAATGACTTTTTGAGTGGTAATAACACTCATGTTAATGACAAGAATATTGAGGAGGGCAAAGGAATTTTTGGATCACGGGTGAAAGTAATCAGCCATGAGCAGTTGGAACAAGGTCACTTGTATATTTTACACAACATGGATGAAGTGAGTGTTTATATCGAGGAACATACCAATTTCATCAAGAGAAAACATCCTCAAGCAAGTTCAATGTAGCTTGCTAGAAAGCATAACAAGACTTTTACTAAGTGGTTTGAAGATAAAGTCTTAAATCAACTATCTCAAACACCAAATGATATTACTGAAACTATCAAATGCCTCGCCTTTAAACCAAAACCGAATATTATGTCTTATGAAGGGTTTGAAATTAATGGGTTCACATATTACAAAAAGCGCCAAGATGATAAGAGTGTCGTCCAAAACAGTGGGGTCACTCTTCAAGTGTCGACTATGTATTTTGCAAGTGCAAAGGATAAGAGTCCACGTGAAGCTAAAATGTCATATTAAGGTGTCAATGAAGACATATGGGAATTTGACTACATAGATTTCAGAATTCCGCTCTTTAAATGTAATTGGGTTGATAACACCAAAGGAGTTATAGTGGATGAATTGGGTTTCACTTTAGTGAACTTTGAAAAGATTGGCGAGAAGGGTGAACCATTCATATTGGCATCACAGGTGAAACAAATATTCTATATCGATGATCCTGCAAATGATAAATGGTCGGTTGTTCTTCATGGTAAAAGACAGTTCATTGAAGATCCTATAGATGAAGAAGAGTACTATGATAAATATGATGGCTCTAGTCCATTCTTAGTTGGGTTGCCAACTCCACAAAATGTTGAAGCTAATGATGACTTATATGTGCGCATAGGTCACAATGAAAGATTGTTAATTGATAAAAGATCACAATTTTAGAGGCATGCATGTTTATATTTTTTATTGAAGCTAAATGTTTTCTTTTTTAATATCAATATCATTTTATGATTTGATGTTTCATTATCTTCTAGTTAATACAAATGCTAAACGTTGTGGGAGGGTGCTAAGAAACTATAGGACCAATCTCACCCGAGATTACATACGCGATGCTGAGAATAGGTTCTTGATTGATTCCAATTCTAGACATTGATCAGTATTTCACTAACTCTACACTAATAATTTTTGTTTGTATTCTCTTTGAAAAATAAATATAGGAAGAAGGAAGCCACACAACAATGGAACTACTTGGACCCCAAAGACTGGGAGGAGTTTGTTACCCAAAGAAAAATAGATGAATTCAAGGTATTAAGCGCCACTCCCAATTTAATTAATATACATTTTATGTATTAACCTATTCAAGATTAACCTTTATTGTTACTAACCAAATCAATGTGCTAACTAACTAGGCTATCAGCGATGCTCAACGACAACTACATGTTACGACCACATAATGGGTCCAAGAGGATATGCAGGCATTCACCAAAGACTACAAGCTATGCAGGACGGCCATGGCATAGCTATGCAGGATATGTAAGCATTCACCAAAGGTTATATAGATATATAGGCCGCAAGTCATGAAACAGCAAAAGAAGCCACAATGAAGAGAAGCAGGATACAGATACAATACATAAAGTGCAGCACGCACAGGTGCTTCAGATTCATATAACAACATGACAGACTAACACATATATAGTGCATAACAACAGCAGCGCCGAATTTACATACAACACTAGCTTAGTACATATATATTGGGACTAAGGTGATGATCCCACCTGCTAAAATAGGTTACCGACAACTACATGTTACGACTGGGAGGTCGTGATTCAGCAACCGTATGCATTAGCAGGAGGACAAACAGGAGTTAAGAACCTCAAGAAGGTGATGGATATTGGTTTACAACTTTCCTTGGAAAAAGTGTATCGGTTTGTGAATAAAGTAATGTTGAGCTGAAATATCTTGCTCAACAAGATTACTAATGGCCGAAATCTTATCCCTATATTATCTTCAAGATTTTGCATGTCAATATAAATATGTGTGCATGCATGGAAATGTGTCAACCATGCATGGACACGTGGCACGTGGCACCTAGTAGTATAAGGTGATTACACCTCTTATACTCTCTCTCTCATGAACCTCAATTATATATACCACTCCTTTCACCTACTAGTGAAACTTTTTGAATCCTACAACCCTTTTTCTATTAGATATTGTGCATAGTAGTTGAGGAGCAAGGATGAGCTCGAGCCTTAAAGCTTAAGTTGAAGCCATGGTCATCTTCAACCTTGGTTGAATCATGAATATGGGGTTGTGATTCTTCCTTTCTTTTCTTCTTCACCAAGTTCTTATCTATGGATTCTTTACATATATAGGAGTTGTGAACAAGTCTTGGATCTTTGATAAGTTCATATTCAACATTAGGAATGTGAAGCTTTGGAGCTTGGAGATTTGAAGTTGTTCTTGAGGCGACAATCATGTTATTATTCACTTTCAATCTTGCTATATTTGTTGATCTACTTTCAATTTCGATTTTTCTTGAATGATCAATGAATCTATGAATTTTAATAGTTTTATAGGACTGTTGTCCATGAACTAGAATAGTAAGGGACAAAAATCTAGAGCTTGATGATGATGACATCATCATGGCACAAACCGATATCGGGTTGAAGCACCTCTAACCCGATATGGTGATAAAACCTGATATGATGATGAAACCCAATATGGTGTGAAGCACACACACACCTCTTAGACGATAGGGTGTGGCACACACACACACCCCTCTTTCCCGATATGGTGTAAGCACACACCTCTTGCCCAATATGGTGTAAGCACACACCTATTTCCCAATATGGTGTAAGCACACACCTCTTGCCCGATATGGTAATCAAGCATACACATCTTGCCCGATATGGTAAGAAAGCATACACCTCTTACTCGATATGGTAAGCAAGCATACACCTCTTGCCCGATATGGTAAGCAAGCATACACCTCTTGCCCGATATGGTAAGCAAGCATACACCTCTTGCCCAATATGGTAAGGAAGCATATACCTCTTGTCCGATATGGAGGTAAGCACCTCCAATCCGATATACTTGATTGAGTAACACATGAAGTGTGTTATGTCAAATGATACATTAAGATGTAAAGAGTTTAATGCATTTTGATAAGTGTAGGCCAATGTACCTTGAGAAAAGGGTTGAGCTAACTTAATAAAGTATGATGTAATCAATATCCTAGTGAGGATGAGAGAGAAACTCATACTTTGGGTGATAAGCATTTAATGAGCATACATTGACACTCCTAATATTTGTGGAGCTATGAATCAAGGTTTTGATTCTTAATAATATGAAATTGAAACCCTAATCGACTTGAAACCCTAATCGGCTTAGATGGGAAACCCTGACCCTAATAATGGGAAGGTTGTATTTCTCTTGTATTGCATGGTGATGTTATGTACTTGATATTATTTTTATCATGAAATACTAACCATGCAGGTATCATGAGGTGATGAGCATATCCATGTATGAGCTATGATGTTTCAAATGATATAGATTAAATGGGCCTTGTGAGCCATGCGAAATACTTATGAAATAAGTATAATGTATACATGGTCTAAGGACCTAGAGGTGATAATTACTTGATATGAGGAGACGATGTTCAGTGATGAACTAAGGGTTTGAATACCCAGATCTAGCAATAATGATGATGATAATGTTAAAGGATGAGAATTCCCAGTAATGTGATAAGGGACTGAGATCTTGAGTGTTATGCATTCAATGTGTTCTGAAGATTATGAAAAGTACTTGATAAATGTATTACACCTTTCTTTATAGCATATGTTGTAATCCATGCTTGTAACTTGGTTGATGCTAAAAGATATTGTAATGCACCTAATTAATCAAGTGGAACCTTATCATGTAGTTTCCCAGGCCATAGATCCATTTGGTGTCAGGATTTACTGAATGGTGAAATGAGTTTAACTCGGAGTGCATATTTTTGAATATGTGGGGGTGACTAAAGAACATATCCTTACGTCCAGATAGGGATTTCTATGTGATCTCCCAAGGAATACCAGGGTTGCCATGTGATCGCCTTGATGAAAATGTATCGGGGATTGATGTGTGATCTCCCCGAAGAGAGTGCATGCTGCGACTGTAGCTCTATAGCGAAGATGCTGCTATACGCCAAAAAGCTAGTTGCAGTTTGACATGATGTCACTACCAGTGGTCTCGTACTGACCGAGACGGATGAGGTCTTGGCAGCCGACACTTTCATTGACCTTGTATGGTACCGATTTCGACTAAGAGGTGGTCAGTTGGAGCATGAGAGGTATACCTCATCTCCTCTGGGTATAAGTGTGATTGTAAATATGTAATCAACAATGTAGCGTGTCTGCTTAAGGATTGAATATGGAAACATTGGTTGATGTTACATTACTTTTATACATCTTGAATAGATAGATGTGACATGTGTTCTTCGTATTCCTTATAAAGTGAATAGATGATTAATTTCTCTATCTTAGATAGCTGTAATGCTTTAAAAGATGATATTACTCTGTTCTTCTTTTAAACAATGATTAATCTTGATTATTAATATAAAAGATCCACTGCTCAGTTTTATACAATTTCTTTGTGATAAAAATATTATTGGAAGAGAGTTATATCTCTTGTTGGGACTTTTGTCTCACCCCATTAGTCCCAACATTTTTTAGGTGGACGTGGTCGAGGAGGTAGAGACCGTACTATAGAGGGAGGTGAACAACAATAGGGATAGTAGTAACAATTTATATTGAGTGTGATGTCTCTCATGTCTTGTAGATAGAAGTCCTATGTGTCATCTGGTGTGTCCCCGCTAGTGGCACTTTTACACCCTACGAGGTCAGAGCACACGTGATATGGGATCTTATGCTTTCGAAATTTATGTTATCCCTAACTGAGTTGATCACTAAGACTAAAACAGGTCACCCGCAAGCGTACGAGGTACTGTTGTAGTATATGTGATTGGCAAGATAAGGGGTCGAACCACAGAGATAGAGGGGGCACTAGAGTTAGACAGAGTGGGCTATGTTCCTTTTATGGAGATTAGGGCTTTAGGGTTTCAAAAGGTTTGGTTGTTTGATCATGCTAATGAGCAAGCAAGAAATGCGAGATGGAAACTAAGTTATGGAAGAGCAAGCAAATTAGTAAACTAAGTTATCAAATTAACTAAGCAAGAGCAAGAAGAGATACACCACTCTAGCAAGGCAATAAGCAATTAAGAACTAAACTAACCACTAGAAACAGCAAGAGCCTAAGTTAACACTAAAGAGCAAAGCTAAGCAATTGACTAAGTTATACTAAAGCAATTGGACTAAACTAGCATTAACAAGAAAACTAAGCAATTAGGGTTTTAAGAAAGGTGATTAAGGTGGGTGGGCTGTTTGGGGAATGTAACTTTGATATTAGTTGGGGGAAGATCATTAAACATGCATGGTTCTCATTTCATATCTAGATTAACAAACCAAACAATAAGGTCAATGCCATTAGAACATACCCTATACTACTAGTAGAAGACTAGGGTTAGGTGTAATTCTAATGAGATTAACCAAATCTAGGTTTCTAGGGTAAGTTATAGTGAGTAATTGAGGGTTGAGGGTAGAAATAGGAGTAGAGATGAGGGTATTTAACCTCATGCCACTAGCCACTCTAGCCTTTAGAAGGCCCTAGACAATTACATCAATCTCACTTACACTAGCTACTTAGATCTCACACTCATTTGTAGGAGGAGGGATGTGTATGTAGGAATAAAGGGGGCTAGCTAGGGATCCACTAATTAGACCTAGGAGCCATTCCTAAGATTGCCACATACACCCCAACTCCTCCTAGAAACTAAGTGTCATCAAAAACCTCAAAATAAGCAATTCATACAAGAAGCACAAACCACATGCAATAAGATAGGAAAAGAGATAGAAGTAAGAAGTAATCATCATAGATATGAATTAAGTTCATTACAACAAATTATCCCCCAACATGGTATCAAAGTTACATTTAAATCCCAAACAGCCCACCACAAGGGGCTTAGCTAGACATGATCAAGAAAACAAGAAAAGAAAGGGGTAGAAGAAGTAGGGACTCCATGAAGCTTGATGTGGAAGCCTCCTTCTTCACCTCCAAGCTTGATGTAGATGTCCTCCCTCCTCCAAGGGTGCAGGGGTGCATGAAATGGTGGGGGATTATGGATGAAAACCTAGGAAACTAGGATTCCATGGTGGAATGAGGGTGGAAATGGTGGATGGTGAGCAAAAATGCAAAAGGGTTTGTACTCAAAGCTCAAGGAAAGAGAATGGAGCTGGGA
This sequence comes from Alisma plantago-aquatica, assembly GCA_963693085.1. Lineage (NCBI taxonomy): Eukaryota > Viridiplantae > Streptophyta > Magnoliopsida > Alismatales > Alismataceae > Alisma > Alisma plantago-aquatica. Next base: position 443,218,615 of record OY856412.1, on the reverse strand, counting down.
GCAGCTGTAGGGGCGTCTAACCCTCGTGACCTAGCTGCCACCTTTGTATATATATGTGGTGGGGAGGCACTAGGGTAAGTGGGGGGGGGGTAGTTTAGGAAAATCAGTGTAAAGTAGGGTAGGTTCGGTGGAGAACCACAGTCGTGTTGATGTGCCACGATCGTGGTGAGGGTGGTGGAGAACGGTCGTGGGGAGTGAATACGGTCGTGGTGGTGAGGGAATGGTAAAAGGCTTAAGTGTGGTGGTGGGCCACGGCCGTGGCAGAGTGCCACGGTCGTGGTGGGTATTATGCACCACGGTCGTGTTGGGTAACACAACCGTTTTGGAGGAGGGGGAGGTGACCGTGGAGGAGCACCATGATTGTAACATCCCAGGATTTGAGGCCTCGGATAAGTTGATCTTAAAAGGAATGATTGGACTACCCATATTACCAAGGTGCACCTCCTTTTTAGGAAGCCCATCACTAAAGAACTCCATAGTTAAGTGTGCTCGGCTTGGAGTAGTACTAGGATGGGTGACCAGTCAGGAAGTTGATCCTGGCTTGCGCATCGGTGTGGACAAAGTGCGCAGTTAAGGCTAGTGGTGGTTTGTGGGGCTAGTCGTCATTCCTGAAACCCTGCTAGAGCCTTGGGCAATGGGCCCAGGCGTTACAAATGGTATCAGAGCCATAACCCCTCCAGTAGGTGGGGCCCACATGGGCATGGCATGCCAGTCTTGAGCCGTGCGGTCCAAGCATGTAGGAAAGGGTTGTCCATGGTTGACGTAGCCACCCTTGCGCTGGTATTCCGTGATTGGGAGCTGGGTGTCCATGGGCCATTGTGGGCCTGCACTGAAATGGGGAAGAGATTATGAGGCCTTATAGTTGAGCCTTGACGAGGACGTCAAGAGTCTAAGTGGGGGAGATTGTAACATCCAAGGATTTGAGGCCTCAGATAAGTTGATCTTAAAAGGAATGATTGGACTACCCATATTACCAAGGTGCACCTCCTTTTTAGGAAGCCCATCACTAAAGAACTCCATTGTTAAGTGTGCTCATCTTGGAGTAGTACTAGGATGGGTGACCAGTCAAGAAGTTGATCCTGGCTTGCGCGTCGGTGTGGACAAAGTGCGCAGTTAAGGCTAGTAGTGGTTTTTTGGGGCCAGTCGTCATTCCTGAAACCCTGCTAGAGCCTTGGGCAATGGGCCCAGGTGTTACAACAATCATCTTGAGCTTCTTCTGCCACGGTCGTGGCAGGTGGCTACGGTCGTGGCAGGTGACCACGGTCGTGGAAGGTGGCCACGGTCGTGGCATTCTGGGGAAAAACCCTGTTGCAAGTTGAACTTTTGACAATTAATTCGCACGACTGTGGGATGTGCCCACAGTCATTTTCCACTTTGCTGACCACGACCGTGCGACTGGCCACGGCCGTGGTGTCTTCAATGGCCACAGTCGTGGCAGAGGGCCACGGTCGTGGGATTATATACAAATTCCCTGTTGATCTTGGCGTCATTTTGCTAAAAAACGCACAACCGTGGTGTTGTGCCCACGGCCGTGGTGAGGTTGGCCTCACTTAATTACACTTCAATCTTCGTCATTCTTGTATGTCTTTGCTTGGGGACGATTCTTGACCATTGGAGGTAGGTTGAGGGAGACTTTGGGGCCTTCTTTGGGTCCCTCCATGAGTGGGGGAACCCTAGAACTCCTTCTTTCTCTCTCTTCCATCTAAGCATGGTTCAAGTACCTAAAAAATAGTGCAAAGAACATCCATAAGCATATATACAATGATAACCATATTAGGGAAAAAGACTTGAAATCTAACATGTTTAGATGCAACTTAAGTACAAAATGGCACAGGATGGAGCCCTAAAATAGGGCTACATCACCCCCAAACTTAAAACATACTTGTCCTCACGTATGCTCCAACTTAATCTCTCTACAAAACTTCCACAAAAAGAAATGGCATGTGAAATGTAAAAGATGATTATTGCTTAGTGGGATCAAAGATGACTGAGTGCATGCATTTCACCTCTCTCCTCTCCTACTTTCACAATCCAATCATGAAAAGAGCACAAAGCACATGAACTTCACATATAGCGCGTAGAATACACAAGTTATCCATACTTCTTCCATAAAGTTCCGGGTAAACCGTTTCATGATAGTGTTAATCGAGGATGACTAGGAGTGTTGTTTCACATTCATGCTTTCAGTCTTATATTTCAAATCATACCAGATGACCCACGTGGCTGCAGAAAAAGGCAAAATGAGCTAAGTTTGATGCTTCTTAGCTCAATGGGTATGAAAGTGGAAGAAAGGGTTGCAGTAAGATTTTTGGAGTGTTTTACACACCCATCTTTTCTTTATTTGAATGCTCTTAAACAGGAGCATCCTTTTATTTTGTTTTTGCTTTTCTTTTTCTTTTCTTTTCTTTCTTGCCCTTGGTGTGGATAGGGCAAATGGTGGATAGAGTGAATCAGGGAGATAAAGATATGGCCACCCCAAACTTTTAGAGGTGGCCAAGGCTGATTATGTGCACTAGGGCATCTTTTTATGAGGCGGAGGGGTATGAAGATGGTGGAAGAAGAATCGAGTCAAAGAGGGGTCATTGGTATGATTTTCCACATAAGACATCCTGCATGAAAGTTAATCCAATACTTCATCCTAGATATCACACCACATGAATGAACAAGATGAAATTGATATATCAAACAAGTGATTCCACAAACACTAAGCATTCAAAGCTTGCTCAAGTTCACAATTCAGCCAAATCAATCACAATCACAAGAGAGGTGATGCACATGTAAAAAGTCAAACATTGATACCACTTAGCAATAAAGCATGACATTTCACTTGCACTAGTCAAAGGTCGTCATTTTTACTCAAAACAGTAGAGATTGGGTCAAAACATACTTTTTAAACAAGAAATCTCAAATTTGGGCAAAATTGGCCAAAATGGTTCCAGTTTGCACTAAATCACATCTAAACCTACTTTAGGGGAATTTAAAGCATAAAGCAGCAAATCCTACTTAAAAAGCACAAGAAACTACAAAAACTACATGAAGATGCAATGCATGATATGGAAAAGCAAAAATTTTGAAAAAGTACACAAAAATGCAAGAAGTCAACTACATGCCATGCAAAGATGCAATGAAAAGAACAATAACAATAAAACTAAACTCGATGGAAGAGGTGATAAAAAAATGACAAAATGAGAGAAATAGGTGGTGCATACCACCCTACCCACCCCAAACTTTAGAATCATGCTGTCCTCAACATGAAACTATAGCTTAGGGGAGATAGGGGAAGTGTCATGGCTGCGGTGGCTGGTCTGGCATCTGTAGAGGATCTGGAGGAGGAGATGAGGATGGGACTGAGCCTGATGGGGGATGCTGGTAATAATGCCCCTAGTAGTCATCCTAGGGTGGAGGGTACATCTCTGGATATCCACCCAAACCACCCCAAAAATCTGTACCCCATCCGGGGTTTCGTGCTACTTGGGCGTGGTTATAGTGATACAAGTGGTTGATGTAAAGAAGTGAAACCACACCTCTATTGGAAAGAAAATATCACATCCCTTAAAACCAAACACCACGTAAAATTTTCACCAAAGGGATGGAGATCGATTCATTCAACATGTATGTATCATTACACAATGAGTAGCAGCGGAAAAAAATATTATCTAACCATTTACAAAGCTGTATACAACACATCACCATAAAAGGTATTCTAAATGGAAACTAAACATAACTCCAAGGACTAAGCCAAGGGTCATCTAACCACCTCTTCAAGCCTCCCAAAGAGCAGCTACAAGGTTGATGTTGAAGTTACTTTCCTCGATCTAACCTGGGGTTGGAAGCATACCCCAACAAAAGAAGAAGAGAAAAGAAATATATCAGCAAAAGCTGGTATGTGTATACTAAAATAAACTTTGAGCAATATGAGGATATAAAGGACATCAATGTAAAGGCTTCCCATGCAAGATATAAGGACTACCCACACGGGCATAAAAGATATGATTCTTAATCAAAGAGATACTTGCCATAAACAAAACAAATAAGATTGTGCAATACTGGCACATAAGAAGGCAGTAGGGCACACACCCCACAACATCACCAACATGCATGCATGTGAGATAAACATAGCCCTAGAACAATATAAACACAATTGGCGGCCAAGCACAAACTTGAACCTGATAGAGAAAGGAATACTGCCAACCTCCCAAATATATAAAATTTGAGCATGGATTACTGCCACACTCGATTTACAGAGGAATGGTATACTTCCACCCTCCAAATAAATAATAGGGGAATACTGCCCCAAAACCAATGTAATTACACTACTCTAGTGCTACTGAATCACATAGCATGTTAAATGTAGAGGCAAGTAGAAAAGTATAGTCTCAAAATTATCAAGGTTGCCATCACACAATGGACAACACAAACATATAAACAAATCCACTTCAAAGTGGGAATATATCAACAAGTAAAATCCACATCACAGTGGGTATATATCATCAAAAGTCCAACTTGCACCAAGGCAATAAGATAAGATTCCAAGAGAATATATGTGATCACAAGATCAATAATAAAATAAGATACTTCACATGAAGCATGATTTCAAAAGAAAAGAGCAATGTGTATAGGCTATTGTCCATAGGACCAAAAGTAAGACAAAAATAGGTTAATTGCTCAAAAGAATAATTGGGGATGCAAACATACATATGAGAGAAGAATTGCTCAATATTGAGGAATAGGGGATACAACATACCTCAAATTAAAAGTCCAACAGGTCCAAAGCACTTCTGGATCCAAAACTAGGTCACCAAAGAGCCTATTAAACACATATACTGATTTTAGGTCAATTTCATATATATAAACCAAACCCTAAAAACTACCTTTTTATATATGTGTGAATTAGGTTATGAAAACTATTCCATATTATAGGTTATATTATTACGAGTCTAAAACATATTTTATTATATTTTTCTCACTTATAGATTATTAGTTATGAATTATTCAAGTTTTATCTTATTTAATTAGATCCATAAAAACACCCGTTAAAAACATCAGACTCAGGCGACAAAACCAATACCATAAGAAAGCCTGCATTTTTCTGAATCCAACAAATATTTATTTATATTTTTCTGATCATCCACTAATTAGTTATGGATTTTTAACTACTGACCAATCAGATAATTACAAATAATTCGATCGCAGATAAGAGCAGAGAATGTCCACGCGGACCTGGGCAGGCCAATCAGGGCCGCCCACGTTAGTGGACCACTTAAGCCAAGTCAGCGGAACCGGGTGCTAAACAAAAGAAAGAGGAGTGCGTGAAATGACCAAATTACCCTTCAGTCGTAAAACTAAATCACATACCGGACTGAGGGGTATAGAGGATAAATAACAAGGAGGCTTGTTCCCCCGCGAAGAGCACCATGACAACTGAGATCAGCAGGTCGACCAAAACTCCAGATCGCCATAGAGTGCGAATTAGGCGATGCACCCTACATGAACTTTGTTCTAGAAGTTCCGACGAACTCAGAGAGCCAACCCGTGAAGAAAACGGTCAACTACAGACCAAGAAGGCTTCCCCGCCACAACTGAAGAAATTGAGCAACTTGGGCAGAGCAAAAGAGCCCATCGGAGGCCAAAACTACAGCGGGGAGAGATCCGACGATCAAAACTGAAGTGAGAAAACAAGGGTACCCAACACGAAAACCTCCATTAACAGAGAATTGCAAAATGATCAGAGAGAGGAAGAAAAAAGGGCAAAACGCTGTTACCTTCCAATCGCACAAACTGAGGAAACAGAAAGCTTCCTTACGCTTCCACGAACCGAACAACACCAAGAAAGAGCACCTCCGTGCACCAGAACCCTCCGCCGAGGTCGCCGCCGCCGAAAGAGGCAGATGGAGTAGGGGAAGATGGATGCGGGGCAAATCAGATCAAAAGGACTAGGGCACGAGGTTCGTAGGGGTTCGTGGATTGTATAGGAAGCCCTATATATAGGGGCGAAGTCCAGGTTCAATGAGGAACCAACGGAAACCAGAGAACAGAGGAGGAAAAAGAAGGTTCTCGTCGACCCGAGGTTCCAGTGAGAGAAACCCTACTAAAATAGGGATCAACCAGACCGGAAAGCAACGCTGATGGTAAAAAGGAAAACATAAATCACCAAGAAGGAAAGACAGAAGAGGAAAGCGCGGAAGAAAAATCATGTTACTGTAGCCGTGAGTAAGAGTCCTAACGGAGGTAGGAGATGACTCCATCTCCGTCGGATTCTCATCCAAGGGCCACGATGAAATCTGAAATCAATAAACCGCGTGACAGCCCCAAGATTAGGGAAAATCGGAAATAAAACAAAAGGAAATTCAAATAATATATATATATATTCTCTTTCCTGATTTAGGGGTTCTAGAATAATCCAAATTAAACCAAAATTTGCACATATGTTAAATTAAACATGTAGATTCTGAATATCCAATTAGTTTTGCCTTTTGGAAACCTTTAATGGGTTAAATAAATCAAATATCACTTTCTCTTTCTTTCTTCATTTATGGCTTTAGGATTATCCAAATTTTATGAAACTTGACACACAAGTCATAATTAATGTGTTGGATACGAATTTGCCTTTATTTCTAACTTTTGGTGTCATGAATTACATTTATTATTAATTACACCTTTTAGGCATTTTCTCTCTCCTATAATTATCTATTAACCAAATATTATCCAAATTAGTTGCAAACCTGCCCAAAGGCTTATTTTTATGTTTAGATTACGAAATTGGAGTTATTTTCTTGATTTGAAAACATTAAGTATTTTATTTCACTTTATTGGCCTATTTTCTATTTTCTTTTGATAATGATATTATTATTTACATTTATGTTCCACTTTAAATGATACATGACCCTTAAGTTACTTTTTGGTCAAGAAAACGAATTTTAGTGTCAAATTATCCTGATGGGTTTCCAATTATAAATTTTGGTACCTTATCTTTCTAATTATCTTCTTTACCCATTAATTAAAACCAATTTAGTGTATATGTGCATACAACCTTATATATGAGAAGTATTTATCCAACTTAGTTCTTTAATTTCGTATTATCATCTAAATGAGTTATTATTAAGCACCAAGTATTTTATATTCCCTTAATTACATGTATTAGTTTATTCTTGTTTGGCTAAGACAAAAGGGTAAAACTACTAGGGTAGGATTCTATTTCTAGTATGTTACAACACACCACCCCTTAAAGGGATTTCATCCTCGAAATCAGATCATCCATAGGAAACTTATTCACCACCCCTTAAAAGGGTTCATCTCATAAAATCAAACTTATTTTCAGCTATAAAAGTTTCAACTATACTTCTTACGTCCATTACATAAGCAACATGCAAAAGGAAACATAACTTGTAAAGACTAATCTAAGGAACTATGGGTTAACTTGCTCTTGCTCGGCATCATTAACTTATTTACCATCCAAGGCAAAAACCCTACTAGCTCTTCTTTCCACAGGTCTTCCTCTATTATTGTTACCATCCCTGTTGCCCTGATTCTGAGGAGGTGCTTGTTGTTGTGGTGCTGGAGCTTGACCATTACGACGCTTAGGGCAATCAGGTCGGATGTGTCCAGGTTCATTGTAAAAGTGACATACCACTGGTGCACCTTGATTTCTAACATGAGGGCACTTCCCTGGAGGATGGGGTCTATTGCACTTTGTACAACTGTCTCTTCTCTGGTCATCACCTGAGAACTTCCTTTTCTTGTCGAACTCCCTATGCTGAAAACTGAGGTAAGACTCCACAGCCAAAGCTTTATCAACCATTTGCTGAAAGGTCAAGGGCAATTGTGGAATAAGAGCACATCCCACATTGTAGTTGAGTCCTTGGAGGAAGAGGTCAGCCCTACGTTCCTCACCCAAACCAACTGCATAACGCTCAAACAGCAGAAACCTTTGCACGTAAGAAGAAACATATAAGGAGCCTTGCTTCAAACTGTAGAACTCTACTTCTTTCTTCTTCAAAGCAGCAGTGCAGATGTACTTCCCACAGAACAGAGTCAAAAACTCTACCCAAGACATAGTTGAGATATCTCTAGTCCTTGCAATTCCATTCCACCAAACTCTTGCAGGTCCATCCAAAACATATGAAGCAAACCTAACCTTTTGGTGTGGAGGACAAGCCATACCATCAAAAGTCCTCTCCAAGGCTAAAACCCAATCATCTGCTTTGTCGACCATCTCTATCTCACCTTCACCCTTGAAGGAAGGTGGATGCATCTTCATGAACTCCATGATCGAGAACTCCTTAGGCTTCTTAGGTACAAATGGGTCTTTCATCTTCCCCACCATGGAAGACGCAAAGAGTTGTCAGAACATGGCCAACTCCTGCTTTGGAGTCATAGCTCCACCCGAACCAACAGCATCAGAGGCTCCCTGACCAAACCCAACATTTTGAGGCGTCTCATAACCATATTGGTTGTCCAGTGTTGAGTTATCACCAGCCATTAGGGTTTTTCCTACACAAGGCAAGGACACGAGGTATAAGCAACCTAAGATAGATAAAGGTAAACATCCTAAGGGAGACGAGTTTGAAAGAGTTAGATAACCGACTGCTAGTGGCTCTGATACCATGCTGTAAAGAAGTGAAACCACTCCTCTACTGGAAAGAAAAGATCACATCCCTTAAAACCAAACACCATGTAAAATTTTCACCAAAGGGATGGAGATCGATTCATTCAACATGTATGTATCATTACACAATGAGTAGCAGCGGAAAAAAATATTATCTAACCATTTACAAAGCTTTATACAACACATCACCATAAAAGGTATTCTAAAGGAAAACTAAACATAACGCCAAGGACTAAGCCGAGGGTCATCTAACCACCTCTTCAAGCCTCCCAAAGAGCAGCTACAAGGTTGATGTTGAAGTTACTTTCCTAGATCTAACCTGGGGTTGGAAGCATACCCCAACAAAAGAAGAAGAGAAAAGAAATATATCAGCAAAAGCTGGTATGTGTATACTAAAATAAACTTTGAGCAATATGAGGATATAAAGGACATCAATGTAAAGGCTTCCCATGCAAGATATAAGGACTACCCACACGGGCATAAAAGATATGATTCATAATAAAAGAGATACTTGCCATAAACAAAACAAATAAGATTGTGCAATACTGGCACATAAGAAGGCAGTAGGGCACACACCCCACAACATCACCAACCTGCATGCATGTGAGATAAACATAGCCCTAGAACAATATAAACACAATTGGCGGCCAAGCACAAACTTGAACCTGATAGAGAAAGGAATACTGCCAATCTCCCAAATATATAAAATTTGAGCATGGATTACTGCCACACTCGATTTACAGAGGAATGGTATACTGCCACCCTCCAAATAAACAATAGGGGGATACTGCCCCAAAACCAATGTAATTACACTACTCTAGTGCTACTGAATCACATAGCATGTTAAATGTAGAGGAAAGTAGAAAAGTATAGTCTCAAAATTATCAAGGTTGCCATCACACAATGGACAACACAAACATATAAACAAATCCACTTCAAAGTGGGCATATATCAACAAGTAAAATCCACATCACAGTGGGTATATATCATCAAAAGTCCAACTTGCACCAAGGCAATAAGATAAGATTCCAAGAGAATATATGTGATCACAAGATCAATAACAAAATAAGATACTTCACATGAAGCATGATTTCAAAAGAAAAGAGCAATGTGTATAGGCTATTGTCCATAGGACCAAAAGTAAGACAAAAATAGGTTAATTGCTCAAAAGAATAATTGGGGATGCAAACATACATATGAGAGAATAATTGCTCAATATTGAGGAATAGGGGATACAACATACCTCAAATTAAAAGTCCAACAGGTCCAAAGCACTTCTGGATCCAAAACTAGGTCACCAAAGAGCCTATTAAACACATATACTGATTTTAGGTCAATTTCATATATATAAACCAAACCCTAAAAACTACCTTTTTATATATTGTGAATTAGGTTATGAAAACTATTCCATATTATAGGTTATATTATTACGAGTCTAAAACATATTTTATTATATTTTTCTGACTTATAGATTATTAGTTATGAATTATTCAAGTTTTATCTTATTTAATTAGATCCATAAAAACACCCGTTAAAAACATCAGACTCAGGCGACAAAACCAATACCATAAGAAAGCCTGCATTTTTTCTGAATCCAACGAATATTTATTTATATTTTTCTGATCATCCACTAATTAGTTATGGATTTTTAACTACTGACCAATCAGATAATTACAAATAATTCGATCGCAGATAAGAGCAGAGAATGTCCACGCGGACCTGGGTAGGCCAATCAGGGCCGCCCACATTAGTGGACCACTTAAGCCAAGTCAGCGGAACCGGGCTCTAAACAAAAGAAAGAGGAATGCACAAAATGACCAAATTACCCTTCAGTCGTAAAACTAAATCACAGACCGGACTGAGGGGTATAGAGGACAAATAACAAGGAGGCTTGTTCCCTCGCGAAGAGCACCACGACAACTGAGATCAGCAGGTCGACCACAACTCCAGATCGCCATAGAGTGTGAATTAGGCGATGCACCCTACATGAACTTTGTTCCAGAAGTTCCGACGAACTCAGAGAGCCAACTCGCGAAGAAAACGGTCAACTACAGACCAAGAAGGCTTCCCGCCACAACTGAAGAAATTGAGCAACTTGGGCAGAGAAAAAGAGCCCATCGGAGGCCAAAACTACAGGGGGGGGGGAGATCCGACGATCAAAACCGAAGCGAGAAAACAAGGGTACCCAACATGAAAACCTCCATTAACGGAGAATTGCAAAACGATCAGAGAGAGGAAGAAAAAGGGGCAAAACGCTGTTACCTTCCAATTGCACAAACTGAGGAAATAGAAAGCTTCCTTACGCTTCCACAAACCGAACAACACCAAGAAAGAGCACCTCCGTGCACCAGAACCCTCCGTCGAGGTCGCCGCCACCGAAAGAGGCAGATGGAGTAGGGGAAGATGGATGCGGGGCAAATCAGATCAAAAGGACTAGGGCACGAGGTTCGTAGGGGTTCGTGGATCGTGTAGGAAGCCCTATATATAGGGGCGAAGTCCAGGTTCAATGAGGAACCAACGGAAACCAGAGAACAGAGGAGGAAAAAGAAGGTTCTCATCGACCCGAGGTTCCAGTGAGAGAAACCTTACTAAAATAGGGATCAACCAGACCAGAAAGCAACACTGATGGTAAAAAGGAAAACATAAATCACTGAGAAGGAAAGACAGAAGAGGAAAGCGCGGAGGAAAAATCGTGTTACTATAGCCGCGAGTAAGAGTCCTAACGGAGGTAGGAGATGACTCCATCTCCGTCGGATTCTCATCCAAGGGCTACGATGAAATCCGAAATCAATATACCGCGTGACAGCCCCAAGATTAGGGAAAATCGGAAATAAAACAAAAGGAAATTCAAATAATATATATATATATATATATATATATTCTCTTTCCTGATTTAGGGGTTCTAGAATAATCCAAATTAAACCAAAATTTGCACATATGTTAAATTAAACATGTAGATTCTGAATATCCAATTAGTTTTGCCTTTTGGAAACCTTTAATGGGTTAAATAAATCAAATATCACTTTCTCTTTCTTTCTTCATTTATGGCTTTAGGATTATCCAAATTTTATGAAACTTGACACACAAGTCATAATTAATGTGTTGGATACGAATTTGCCTTTATTTCCAACTTTTGGTGTCATGAATTACATTTATTTATTAATTACACCTTTTAGGCATTTTCTCTCTCCTATAATTATCTATTAACCAAATATTATCCAAATTAGTTGTAAACCTGCCCAAAGGCTTATTTTTATGTTTAGATTACGAAATTGGAGTTATTTTCTTGATTTGAAAACATTAAGTATTTTATTTCACTTTATTGGCCTATTTCCTATTTTCTTTTGATAATGATATTATTATTTACATTTATGTTCCACTTTAAATGATACATGACCCTTAAGTTACTTTTTGGTCAAGAAAACGAATTTTAGTGTCAAATTATCCTGATGGGTTTCCAATTATAAATTTTGGTACCTTATCTTTCTAATTATCTTCTTTACCCATTAATTAAAACCAATTTAGTGTATATGTGCATACAACCTTATATATGAGAAGTATTTATCCAACTAAGTTCTTTAATTTCGTATTATCATCTAAATGAGTTATTATTAAGCACCAAGTATTTTATATTCCCTTAATTACATGTATTAGTTTATTCTTGTTTGGCTAAGACAAAAGGGTAAAACTACTAGGGTAGGATTCTATTTCTAGTATGTTACAGTTGATCTAACGATGCATCTGTTGTTGATTTTGCCACATGTACTGCTGGATAAGCTACATGTCACCTTGGGTCTTCTGAATACTCTCAAGGTGTGCCTGGATGGTTGCCATGTCATAGGCATTCCCTGAGGGTGGCTGCAGTTGGGATGTCCCCTCATCCCTCCTTCTTGTCCTGCGGGGCTGCCTTTGTTCTACATCTTCTTGCTCCTGCCCTTGTACATTAGATTTAGCAATGTCTTCATGTACGGTAGTGGCTCCCCTTGTATATGTCTCTCTTGGGTGTTCTTGCTGCCATTTCAAAAGTTTTTCTTTCAATCTAAAAAGAACCCCCATCGCGGATAGGAGTGGCATGACATGGTATGGCAGCTCCAACTCAAAGTCTGGCACACTAGTAGTAAGATAGATCATCTTCTTTTCCTTCATCTTTATAGTGTGCGAGCGAACCAAGTAGTTGAGGTCAACAAACTCTGCCTCAAGTGCGTCTTGTAACCCCGAGAGATCGTATCCCAGCACTAGTGCAATCGAAGTCACAAATCCACCCATGACAAATGGCTTTGAGCTCTTGTAGGGTATGGACTTCATATGGTCAATCAAAAGAACGCCAAGGTCTAGGTATTTCTTGAGGTGCATCATTATCAAGACAAACATATCTTTTTGTGAAATGGAGCCTTGATTATCATACCTCCCCACAATTGTGTTTGCCAAGACCTTCTGCACATAGCGAATCATCGGGTTGCTTATGGCGGATGTTTTTTATCTTCTTGCATCATGCACACCGCTGCCTGTGATTGACTTCTAAAAATAGGCATAATCAATATCTTCTTCCCTCTCTAACAAGCCGTCATCCAACTTGACGGCCTCTTCAGGGTTTGCAGCAAAGATAGCATTCAACTCCGTGGAAGTGAGGGTGTGCATGTTGCCCATCATGGCAAATTTGAGTGCATCACAACCCCTCACTTTAGTCCTCTCAAGAGTGGCAAAGAACTCTCGGGTCAAAGCTACATAGGCTGACTGGGGTGTGAAAAGGATGTTCCACAACCCTATTGCCTTCAAGTTTTCTTCCACTGCTGCCTTGATCCCTAGATCTTCAATTACCTTCTCAGACCCATATTTGGTGGCGACGAATCGCCTTGTCATGCATTCGGGATATCTGAGCTCAATCTTATTCTGCATGTGTCCTCTACCATAGGACACTCCTATCGGTGCTTTGCCCAAGATTTTTCTCTATCCGCCTCCAGCTGTACCAGAACATCATCTCCTTCATGCTCAAGCTCTACCTCATCCTCCTCGCTGTCACCATCGTCTTCCTCCATCATGTAGGACTGAGACCCCGAACTAGTATCCAAGTTATACCAGTGGGCCTATTGCTCCTCATCTTGTTGTAGTTGTCGTGAGGGTTGTGGCTGCACACCATGCCTCGCCATCACCTAAGACGTCGAGTGGCAGGCTGGTGTAGGCTTTAGCGGGATCTTGGATGAGGACGGTGCCACTTTAGATCTCTGGCTTCTTTTTGCAGTTGCCGGCTCGATCTCATCAATAAGGTGGTCCAAATCGACCCCCATTGATTCATCATCTTCGTCATCTTCACCCTCGTAGGTGGCGTCAATGATGTGGTGGCTATCAGATGAGCGAGAGTGTGATCCGCTCACTGATTGTGAACGACGGAGGGAATGGTGGGCGGAGGTGGTAGGTGAAGTTGTGTGGGATGACACAGATACATCGGAGGAGGCGTTTTTGGAACGTCGCCTCCTTCCAGTGAGGATGTTGGTTCCCTTGGTTATGGCCTTTCCAATCTTTTTCATGGTGGAGGTGAGGTGATTTTCAGATTTTTATGTGGATAGTGGTATGGATGTGGTTTTGTGGGTGGAATGGAAGGATAGAGATGTATGGATGGTGGAAATGTGATTGGTTATTGATTTCGGTGAAAATGAAGGGTTTATGTGGAGGTTTTGTGGAGGGGGGCTGTTGGGCAGATTGGAGATGGATGAGGAGATGGAGATGCGATTGGGAGAGAATAGGCGGTGGAAATGGTAGAGGGATGGCTGGGGATTGATTTGGTGTTGATTGGAGGTCAAACGAGGTTGTTTTTATGGTTGTAGGTGAGATTGGAGGACCACGGGGTCGTCTTCCGCTGCCATGATTGTTTTCTAAAGGGGGGAGATGATAGAATGAGGAGGGGGTCGGGTACAGGTGTTTAAAAGATATATTTTTTTGGCTCAACTGGGCTCGACCACGGTCATGGCAGGTGGCCACGATCGTGGCAAGGGTTGGGTAGCACGGTCGTGGTGGGTGCCACGGTCGTGTTGTCAATGGAGAACTCCTCAAGCTGACATCACCACGGGCGTGGCACCACGCCACGATCGTGGCCATTTCTCGCAAACAACCTGTAACTGATGGAATTTGATGCCATAATTCCCATGACCGTGGTGAGGGACCATGGTCATGGCCAAGCTTCTTCAACACGGCCATGGCGTCTTGCCACGGTCGTGGCCAAACTTCAAAAAACCATGTAACTTTGGCCACTTTGATGCAATAATTCCCACAGCCGTGGCCATTGGCCACAGTCATGTTTGGCCACATACACCACGGTCGTGGTCTAGCTCCATGGCTGTGTTGGGGTAGTCTCCTCAGTTTTCTAACTTCAAAACTTGCACTTCAATTTTATTTGTTCTTTGGCCACATATTTGACTAAATGACCATGATTAACTTCTATACTCTCTCTCTTTCTTGTCTATCACCTGCCATAGCATCAAAACTCAAAAGAAAACTATCAAGCACAAGTGTGCGTGTGTGTTTGTGTAAAGAAAAACATAAGTATCAAAAAGGAGAAGGTTCGCGAATCTCAAACCACGTGGGTTGCCTCCCACTAGTGCTAAATTTTACGCCTTCATCCAGGCCTGTTGTACCTACGTCAATCAACCTTTGTCCAAAAACAAAATGTTTTCATCCTCATCATACACAATCCTCTCAAATGCCTTCCTTGTCTCCCAAGGGTTATGTGAGTTTCTCAAGTGTCTTTCTTCATTTGTCTCTCCTCCAGGGTCATCATCATAGGTCTCAATGTAAGAATCCTCATCAACAAAACCTTTTAGCTCATTTAAGATGACCTCCTTAGGCATCTTCCCTCTCATCTTCTTCTTAAAGAGGAAAACACCCTTATGGAACCTTACATAAGTTGGTATTTGCTTGATGATGGCAAGCAATGAGTTGTCTACCTTAGTCAATCTTAAGACCTTCAAACTTTGCATGCCATAGTTTTGCCTTCCCTTGAGGAATGGGTCTTCATAGGCATCAACGAGAGGGGTTTCCATCCTGTTGGACATTTGCAATCTTAGAAATATCACATTGGGATGTCTTGGATCAGCAATGGGAGAACTTGGTGGTGTCATATCAAAAGAAGATGGGACACAAGATATTATCTTCTCAAAATCTGCCACGACTGCAAAATTTTTAGTGCACTTGGCACTCTCCAAAGGACTTTGCGGCAAAAGAGGGCAAGTTAGCAAACCAAGATGTAAAAGTAACACAAAGAATAAATAATAGCAATGGTGAGGGAAAAAGGAAAGGCTAAGCTACACTATCTAACTAGGCCGAGCGCCTCTATCCCCGGCAACGACGCCAGAAAGCTTGGTGCGTCCCCGCTAGTGGCGCTTTTACACCCCACGAGGTCGGAGCACACGGGATATGGGATCTTATGCTTTCGAAATTTATGTTATCCCTAACCGAGTCGATCACTAAGACTAAAACAGGTCACCCGCAAGCGTACGGGGTACTGTTGTAGTATAGGTGATTGGCAAGATAAGGGGTCGAACCACACAGATAGAGGGGGAACTAGAGTTAGATAGAGTGGGCTATGTTCCTTTTGTGGAGATTAGGGTTTTAAAAGGTTTGGTTGTTTGATTACTCTAATGAGCAAGCAAGAAATGCGATATGGAAACTAAGTTATGGAAGAGCAAGAAAATTAGTAAACTAAGTTATCAAACTAACTAAGCAAGAGCAAGAAGATCTACACTACTCTAGCAAGGCAAGAAGCAATTAAGAACTAAACTAACCACTAGCAAGAGCAATAGCCTAAGTTAACACTAAAGAGCAAAAATAAGCAATTGACTAAGTTAGACTAAAGCAATTGGACTAAACTAGCATTAATAAGAAAACTAAGCAATTAGGGTTTTAAGCAAGGTGATTAAGGTTGGTGGGTTGTTTGGGGAATGTAACTTTGATATCAGTTGGGGGAAGATCATTAAACATGCATGGTTCTCATTTCATATCTAGATTACCAAACCAAACAATAAGGTCAATGCCATTAGAACATACCCTATACTACTAGTAGAAGACTAGGGTTAGGTGTAATTCTAATGAGATTAACCAAATCTAGGTTTCTAGGGTAAGTGATAGTGAGTAATTGAGGGTTGAGGTTAGAGATAGGAGTAGAGATGAGGGTATTTAACCTCATGCCACTAGCCACTCTAGCCTTTAGAAGGCCCTATAAAATTACATCAATCTCACTTACACTAGCTACTTAGATCTCACACTCATTTGTAGGAGGAGGGATGCATATGTAGGAACAAAGGGGGCTAGCTAGGGATCCACTAATTGGACCTAGGAGCCATTCCTAAGATTGCCACATACACCCAACTCCTCCTAGAAACTAAGTGTCATCAAAAACATCAAAACAAGCAATTCATACAAGAAGCACAAACCACGTGCAATAAGATAGGAAAAGAGATAGAAGCAAGAAGTAATCATCATAGATATGAATTAAGTTCATTACAAGAAACTATCCCCCAACATGGTATCAAAGTTACATTTAAATCCCAAACAACCCACCACAAGGGGCTTAGCTAGACATGATCAAGAAAACAAGAAAAGAAAGGGGTAGAAGAAGTAGGGACTCCATGAAGCTTGATGTGGAAGCCTCCTTATTCACCTCCAAGCTTGCTGTAGATGTCCTCCCTCCTCCAAGGGTGCAGGGGTGCATGAAATGGTGGGGGATTATGGATGAAAACCTAGGAAACTAGGATTCCATGGTGGAATGAGGATGGAAATGGTGGATGGTGAGTCAAAATGCAAAGGGTTTGCACTCAAAGCTCAAGGAAGGATAATGGAGCTGGGAGCAGCTGTAGGGGCGTCTAACCCTCATGTCCTAGCCACCACCTATGTATATATAGGTGGTGGGGAGGCACTAGGGTAAGTGGGGGGTAGTTTAGGAAAATCAGTGTAAAGTAGGGTAGGGTCGGTGGAGAACCACGGTCGTGTTGATGTGCCACGACCGTGGTGAGGGTGGTGGAGAATGGTCGTGGGTAGTGAATACGGTCGTGGTGGTGAGGGAATGGTAAAAGGCTTCAGTGTGGGGGTGGGCCACGACCATGGCGGAGTGCCACGGTTGTGGTGGGTATTATGCACCACGGCCGTGTTGGGTAACACGACCGTTTTGGAGGAGGGGGAGGTGACCGTGGAGACGCACCACGATCTTCTTGAGCTTCTTCTGCCACAGTCGTGGTAGGTGGCCATGGTCGTGGCGTTCTGGGGAAAAACCCTGTTGCAAGTTGAACTTTTGACAATTAATTCGCACGACCGTGGGATGTGCCCACGGTCGTTTTCCACTATGTTGACCACGACCGTGCGGCTGGTCACGGCCGTGGTGTCTTCAATGGCCACGGTCATGGCAGAGGGCCACGGCCGTGAGATTCTATACAAATTCCCTGTTGATCTTGGCATCATTTTGCTAAAACACACATGACTGTGGCGTTGTGCCCACGGCCGTGGTGAGGTTGGCCTCACTTAATTACACTTCAATCTTTGTCATTCTTGGATGTCTTTGCTTGGGGACGATTCTTGACCATTGGAGGTAGGTTGAGGGAGACTTTGGGGCCTTCTTTGGGTCCCTCGATGAGTGGGGGAACCTAGAACTCCTTCTTTCTCTCTCTTCCATCTAAGCATGGTTCAAGTACCTAAAAAATAGTGAATTCGTAAGCATATTTTCAATGATAACCATATTAGGGAAAAAGACTTGTAATCTAACATGTTTAGATGCAACTTGAAGTACAAAATGGCACAGGATGGAGCCCTAAAATAGGGCTACATCATCATCTCTGTACTCTCAAGTCCTTGGGAGTTAGTACGTAAAGGTTCTATAAACGATATGAGATTTTGGCTTATATGCCTCTAGGTTTTATGTTGCTTATTATATGTTTGAGCAAAGCAACTGGTATATGGTATCCTTGAGATAAGATGGTACAATGTATGTACAATGTGAACTATGATGTATATATTGCCTTGGTTCTTTCTCTAAGAGTTTTTTGGAAATGGATCTCTTTGCTAATGATTCTAATTTTTAGTGATTTTCATCAATCCACTATTAATGGTTATTCCACGTAATTACTAGTGACGATTCAGCTATCGGGTCGTCACAGTGTCTATACGTTATGATACTTATTTAAGGTCATATCCAAGCACATATCGTGACCTATTAACTGTTAAGTGGCAACATCTGCGACGATGTGCCCTTTCCAGGATTAGGTATATATATTTTTATTAGTTGCAATCTTTGTTACCTACAAGTTTGGTGGACAATATCAGATTTTACTTTAACACCTTAATATTGACGTTTATTTTTTTGAAGTGCAAAGATAAAGCCCCAATTTGATGAGATTTCATATTAATTAGAAGTAAAACCCAATTCAGCTAAGTTTCTTTTAATTGATTTGTGAAAGCCCTAATTTTCTATATCAAACCATATTCTAGTTGAGTATCCAAACTTTAGTTTATTTTAATATCATAATTACACATATGTTTATACATTTCCATCTAAATGTGACATGTTGTTTGTGTTGCTTTCTAGGATAAATGATGGTTTAAAAGCCTAAATCTGTGAGAATTGGATGACATCTAGGCTCCTAGGGTGTTTAAAATGTTTTGTTATGTTTCAACTTTGAGGAGCATGCAAGATGATTGTATAGGCCTCCATGAAGGTAACTTAACCCTAGTTTGGATGGTGTTTACCTTGGCTAGTTTTGGATAGGTTGGGACAATTTCTAGACAAGTCAGTCATTTTGATGCTTAGTCTGACCTTTAGTAAGGAAGATTTATGTTAGTTAGACATACTAATTTTAATCAGACATATTATTTAAATTGTTCAAGTACCCTTTGATAGGATTGACTATCACTTACTTTGACCCATTAATTGATATGACTAATGCAATTTTTGGTTTTCTATGTGTTTTTTCTTGGTCTGTTCATTATTTAGTAGTTGGGTCTTACTGAAGAAACCCTTAGTGGTTTATTAAATGTGTTTTGCTATAAAACTTTACTGTGGAGGGTGTTTTCATATTTTGGACACCATATACGAGTTCTTGTCATTCCTAATCATGAGTATGACTATGTTATTCCATTTCCACTTGTTGGAGCTCACTATGGTGAATATGAAGGATATTCCTAAGGTTTCTTGTCCCTATTGTATTCTTGGGCCTAGTTGGGCTTGACCTTGGTGCCTTGGCCTTTGTCTCATTTTTCCTTTTTGTACCATGGACGACATTTAATATGTATGTATGGTCTATAGATAGTAATCTTCTTGTGATTTTCTTCTTCTTTGTTCTTCCCTATCTAGGTTTAACCTAGTAAGATTTTAGTAAGACATTCTTGATGACAATTTTGAATGTGGGTGAGGAGGTGGTCTTTCTACTTTGGTTGCCATTTTGTTCAGGTTCTTGGTAAGTAGTTTCTCTCCTTTTCAATAGTTTTACATGAGCTTGATATGATAAAGCTTCTACATGTTATAGGGTATATAGATGCTAATTGAAGCAGAATTGAATCATAATTACTAAATGGTTGATTTTGTACTAAGTCAATGCCTATGGAAACCCGCTACGGAAAGTATATAATATATTTGTGTGATATATGTTTACTTGAGATGCAAATAGTTCGTAGTGCTCTCAAATTCCTAACATGTGTGGTTCTTATAGCCTAATGTATGTGTGGTGAGTTTTCCCTATATGACTTGTTCTAGTGACTTTTTCTCTAAATTGTATTATATCAATTGTAAATGGCTAATTATGATGCTTCTTATCCACATGATATTTTAGTAATGCAACGACATGGTTTGACTTCTAATATGCATTAAAACCCCAATTGGCCATGGAGTTTTGGAATAATGCCTAATCATGAATACAATCCCAATTGTATTTGATTTGTTATAAAATGTACAAGCAAGGATCATGTGAGGTTAGATCAATCTAAATTGAAAGTAAGATACATATGATGATGTTAAGATTCACTTGGGATTCTATACCTAGAGATGATGTGATGGGATAGGATATCATGTTCTAGTTCATAGGAGATGGATACTCTACAGCCAAAACACCCATTAGTGGCATATAATTTAGTGGAATTTGTTATAAATGTCCTTATAGACTCATATTTACTGGCATTTTTTATTTAAAAGTGTGTACATAATTCAATTTAAGTATTACACTGGGAACATTGAAATTCTGGCATTTATTGAATCTAGTAGCAGTAGTCTATAAATACCATATTTCTATTTATATGTATTAGTAACCTAAACACAACAAATTATGCCAGGTCAAAAGAAACCCTTGCCTGACTCAAGCTGCCTGCTTCTTACATTTACGCATCATGCATCATATGCCCCCTCTGCATGTCGTGCACCTCCAGATTCTTCCCTTCGCCTACAATGACTACTCTGTGTAGATGATCGATTACTGGAGGACAACAACTCTGCTCTTCCATCACTCCTCTAACTAATCTAGGATATGTGGTAGGGTCTGCTGGAAGTTTTCTGAACAATGTTTGAAGTTGGTACTATCTTTCCAATCGCCCCCTACAACTATTAAAGTCAAGCACAAGATGAGGAGGCACCGGTCACAAGGTATCACTCTCCTTTAACAAGAATAAACACACCAACATGATAGTCTTTCTATTCACCGCTATATAACTCATATACAAGGTGTTCAACACTGTCTTTTTGGTCAAAGATCAGATTCGTCATCTTTTATTCTAATACCCTATATATGAAATGCATCTCAGTGACAAAGATATTTGGTTCCATGGATTTAACTAATAGAAATATGATATATATGATGTTTTACAGTGCATTTTGATCATCTCCTACATACTACAACTGTTGATTGGCACTGGCTTCCATCTGACGTTGTTACAACAAAATATGAATTACTTATCTATCCAGAGAAGATGAACAAAACCGTTTGACATAAGATCAAACAACAAATGCCATTATCCAAACTTAAAAAATATGGACACTTCTATATATTCCTTGCGTCTATGTCGGACATGATTAGGACACACGCCTCAAAACGTTTCAGACATGACTATACATGTCCAGTTTTTTTGGTCCTCTTTTGTACCTCGAACACCTCTACACACATCCTTGACACTCAAGGGACATGCTAGATCAGCAGGTGTTGTTGCAATATGTTATTTTAAAACATAATTTCAGAATAAACAACACTTATATGCCTGACCACCAACATAACTAAACTTTTGGAATATATTCCATCTTGTATCGTGACAAGCTTACATTATATTACAATCTATTAAATTTTCTAATTAGTTATGAGAACTATTCTTTATATGGAAATATACTATTTCTACTGACAATACAATTGATATACTTGTTTCTACTACATGGTACATATTCACCTATATACATACATGAATTGTTATTACTAAAAATATATAATGTGTGTTTGTATGTTTATCTAGTGTTTGATATTTGTAATTATATATATGTATGTCTGTATAAATATATATTATTCCCTCATTCGGAATTGTGTTTGTGTCAAAAAATTTAGATAATTGTTGTGTCCTTTGTCCATGTATTTGTTTAAGTTGTGTCTAGAAACATGTCTCTACTTCCTAGCTCCCAATAAATACTCATTGTCTAGATATTCCTACCCTTGCCTCCCTCTGCATCAGAATTCTGCTTCAGATTTGAGTCTGTGTTTCATGCAATGTCAGCTTGTCTTTTATGTATATTTTCCAGCTTGGCAACACTAACCTAAAGTTAAACTTATTTGCTCTTAAACATGATTGTGATTGGGTTGATCTTGTTCCTGGGGTAGTGTACCCCAGGTAGAAATATTTCGATCCTTTTCCAAACAACGACTTTAAATATAATGGATAATCTATCAGAATTTAATATTGCCTAATCGAAACACAATCTTGGAGTTGGAATTATTGTTGGTTGTGATCTAGTTTAAATTGATCTTTAGATGTATACATTTTGTTTTTTCATTTTGTATAATGACCCATATTTGATGGTCTTCCCACCAAAAATTATTTAGGCATTAGATTATTACGACCCACATCTACTAATCTAGGCTTACATTTCTCTTTTTTATTTGTCACACCCAATTGTAGTTTGGCAGTACTAACACTGTGGAGGATTTCTATGTGTTGAATTCCATACTATTGATAATGGATAAAAAAATTATAGGTTATGGTTTGGATGAATCGATTTGTTGATATATGTTAATGATGTGGTTATATAGCCTAGCTACACTTATCCAAGTGTATTAGGAGGAGATTGTCTTATGTCTACATCAAGGGCCAGGGTGCATATCAGGGGCATATTATCACACTCATTCTAGTCAAGGCAAGTCATTATGAGTATCTAATTCCAACTAACTATTCTATTTTTTTATTATACCATAATACACACATTATAATGTACTAGTGCCCCTTGTTCCATAGATACCCACTTCATTTTCAAACATGTCATTTGTGTATGTCATGGAAGGGAGCATTGGTTATATTCTCGTACCATATAGTATCGATAAAAACATATGTAAGACATACAAACTTGGTTGATCTGATGATTTTATCTAAGTTTTTCTTCTAAGATGTTGGATTTTGTTAAAGACAACATCCACTTGCTAAAATCCTTCCTTAGTCCCCCAACGACATTGGTCACTTTAGTAGGGGAATGGTCATGAAAATTATGTTGGTAAAATAGCACAATTTCCATAGAAATTTAGATATCATATTATGTTTTGGAATATAATACATAGAATAATGGTGTAGTCATGGAAATGTTCTACAGTAGGGACAAAGAGCTCATGATCATATCTTCCTTCCTTATGTTTCTCATCTTCTCAACACTGCCTTCTAGACACTAGGATTCCCTTGGAGGTAGACCATGCTTCAACTACTCTAACGTCGCCTTAGAAACTCTCCTATGTCACATGAACCACCAACGTGTTGGTATATGATTGAGCAATGACTTCAACGTCAAATAGATGGAGTTGCAAGGGTCCAACTATTTATTTTTTATACTAAACTAGTAACACATCTGTCAAATTTTGCAGTTAAGAAGAATTCCGATATCAGGGTTTCTATCACCCATTTCAAATCATGCTCAAACCACATGGTATAACTTTTCATACTTTTTAACATCCCCTCTTGATAGAAAATCCAGTATGTCCTTCACTAGAAGATTACACTGATAATGTTGTAGTTGTCTTAATATTTACTAGACCATTCATACATAATATAATATGTTATTATTAGGGGTTGCTATTTTTTTGTAGGCACATTAATCATTACAAAAAACTAAATATAGTGACTCATACAATTCTACATACATGATCTCATTGATTTGCTTACTTCGACATGCTAAAAATAGATGCCAAAGTTGAGGTTACTATTACATTAAGAGATGATTTCCATCTAATGACTTCTTTTGAAAAGTGAAGCTATCTTGAACAATTAGTTTGTAATCTGACAATTTTTTTTATCTGATGAATATCCTCAAAATTCAGCTAGTCACAAGATTTAATATGATAGATATAAAAATTTTGTGGATAATTTTTGCAAGTCAGCTCATTTCTTTATTATTTAAAAGGATATGTAGCTAACAACTTGTGGATTGTATCAAATAGTACATGGATCATATCCTCATGCTGACGTAATGCATCTAAATGCTCCAACCAAATTCTCACTAAAATACCTTGATAATTAGGATGATATTGGTAAGGAATTTTCTCTCTTCTCTTAAAAAGCATATCAATCTTTTGTGAGTATCCGTTGTTGCTAGTCTAGTAACATTGCAGTGTGATTTATGATCATAGCTCCTACACATGTTCTACAATTCTTATTTGAAGATGTGTTTGTATTTGTTTAAGTGCAAGTGTTGATAGTGGTGCCCATGTCTTCTCATCTGATTGTCTCTGAATGACGTTGGATGCTTCCTTCACGTAGTTGCATTTCTCTGATATCTATAACATTTTTGATGTTATTCACTTGTCTTTTTTCAGGCTCTTAAAATAGACTATCTCTCTATTGTAGTTCTAGTTTATACTAAATCTCCTCACTCATCCCACTTATAAAATGTGTCCACATATAGATTGAGAAGTACACAACTGTATATCAAATGGATATCTTATGAAAATCAACAATAACTACATAGCATAAGTATATAGGTTGGTCTGTATTCATCAGTTGGATGATCACTTGTATGTTTTGAATATTTAGGTAAATGTAATTGGTTCAATGAGTTCATTCAAGGATCTCAAACATGTTAGAATAGTTGTTGAGGATTATATGCTTAACGTAATGCATCCACTATACCACATCAAGGTAATTTCAATAGTTAGTGTTATTATTTGGATGGTTGTATTTATAAATTCTTTCAGACCTGGCATTCCTTATTTGTAGATAAAACTGAGCATCGAAAGTCAGAAGAAGGCCCTGGCATCTATGCCAAGTTCAACCTCAAGAATAAGTATAAGGAATAAGGGATGAAAGAAAAGTAAGTAGTTGCATTTGCCTGTATCTTTTCAACATGTTTTGGTTTAGGAGTTCTTCTTATTTTAGTTTTAGAATCAGGTTAGGGAGTTTCACTCTGGGATGGGACAAGATTAGGAATGAGGTTGGATGTTTTTGTTATTTCGTACAAAAATTAAGGGTCAATCTTCAACAATTTTCTTGTCAATGTCCAACCCCATGAAAATGTGAGAAAGAAGAGACAGAAAAGACAATGACCCACAACTACTGCTACAACTTTGAAAATTAGTAATATATATTTAGATGGGAGTGAGCTGGACACAAGGGAGTTCACTTCTTTTTCAAGAAAAATCATATGTTAAAGCACATGTTAGAACTCATAGTCCCTACTAAAGTTGGGATCATCTAATAGTTAATCTTTCTTCAATGCTTTTTGTTGTATTTGTTTCCTGGTCATTCTGATGCAGAAATATGACATTGACTGGATCAATAATGAAAAAATTTACAAGAATCTTTTGAGAAAACAAGAACAGAAGTTTCCTAGGTGGAGGGGCCATGTTCCAAGAGGGGTGGTGCTTATGTTGATATGATGGAAGAATTGATCCCTTGTATGAAATATGGCATAGCTAGAACTGCCAGTGATGCATGTTTTCATGTGTACCACACCTACCACATTGTTGTCAAGTTTGCTGAGATACTCCCTAAGATTGATAGACATTCTGGTAAGAAGCTTGAGAAGAACCCCAAGTTTTTTGAAGAATGGTCACAGGGTTTGTAACTTCCCACCAAGACCAAATTCTTGATGTCAAGTCAACACTCAACAACATACAACCACATGTATATTCCTTCTCATTATATGGCCAAAGGATGTAGAAATTATTGCAATTATCAAAATGTAGTATGGAAGAGTGTATCGAGTGTTGTATATAATAGAAGGGGCAAGGTAACATGTCCTCCACATGTAATTTGCTTTTAACTATATAAAAAATATTGATAAATAGAATCTATATTTTTTAAAATGTGAGTTCAAACTACAAGTGGTGTTCAGTCAGAAATCTAGATGATAAACTGAAAACTGGATCATTAAAATCCATAAAAATGCCATCATATACAATTCTAATGCAATTATCACTACTACAGAACACGCATTTAGTGTCGGTTGTTTAACCCCTTTTAGCGAAGGTTTCCAAGCGACGCCTATGTGGGTGCCGCTAAAGGTTGAACTCTTCGGCGTCGGTTTTATAACCGACGCCTATATGATTTATAGGCGTCAGTTATATATAGTAAGCCGACGCCAAAAGGGTTCACGCCACAAAAAAGGGCGCCATCTAGGACACTTTCTGCGTCGGTTATCAACTAAACAACTGACGCTATATATCCTATAGGCATCGATTTTATATGAATAAGTGACATCATTTCCACCACGGCCGTGGCCACATTAGGCGGCGGTTTTTGTCCAAAAACCGACGCGGTAGGCCTTTGGTGACGGTTTTCTATAAATAACTGACGCCTATATTTTATTTATTTTTTCTTATCAGTTTGCAGGCCTGCTGTGGCTGGTCAGCAGGATGAGAACCTGCAGTTCAGTTTTTTGAACTACAGGTTTACGACATCCATTGATATCAGCCTACAAACATGCCACAAACCTACAAAATCAACAAATATTTTTTCACACAAGTAGATACATTCAAACATCAATTCAATTCTCACATTCACACATGTAGAAACATTCAAATACATGTAGAAACATTTAGAAATATTCATTTACAAAATATCATTCATCATCGCTATCAGCATCCCAATTATATCTTACAATCGCCACTGCTTGTATGGCTTTTTCCCATTCTTCTCTTACGTCATTTAATGCTTCCATCGTATATGGAGCATGTACATTTTTTAAGCGTTTACCTATAGTGTGGTCAGTTTTAAACACCTGCAAAGAGAATTATGTATATATATAAGTAATAATATAAAAATAAGATTGATATATTTCATACTAACTAATGATACTATATATAACACCTCATGTATGGTATTGATGTCCAATGCGGCATGTTTGATAATCATCTCCATAAATCGCATCACATAGTATGCGCATGCCCAGCCATTGTCTTGTGTAGTGTACTATAAATTGAAACATACAAAATATTAAAAAATACAACTAAACACAGTTCACATCAATAATATATACATTGGAGTCGAGAACTTACTTTTACGTTCTCCCCATTTATTGGCTGGTTCTTTTTCCTTGGGACCGTTCCTCCAGCCTAAACCCTACATGTTAATATAACACAGTAAATTGCATAATTAAATAGTGATGTAATAACAGATGTTAACGGATATAAAAATGAAATATTTCTCACCAGAATAATGGCATTCTCATTACATGTCCAATTTTAGTGTTCAATGTACTTCCCGCAGGATCTAGATAATAAACAGTGAACGTAGCGGGGACAATAACTAGTAACTCCCAATGTCTACCGTGAGAGGTAAAAAAGTTAAAAATTAATAACTCAAAATGCACAATAAAAATGGAATTTTCTTAAGTCCAAATTATAAATAAAGTAAACTTCTTGACATTGAATGGAGCTATTATTATCGTCTTCTTTTGCTGACCAAAATTGTAAAAGCATCTATACAATATTGTTGAACACTATCAGGGTCTGTAGCTACCATACTAATCAATGATGGAATAAAAAATCCCACATGATCAAATGCAAATTGTTTGCATTGATCTTCGAATAAGTAGCTGCAAAACATGTATTGTGTATGCATTAATATATAAGAAACCAGATCACCGGATCTTACACAAGGTATATGGATGTATGAACAAGATCTCACCTTATCCATGTCTCTATCATTGATGTATTCATCCAATCATACATAAACAACTCAATAATATCTTGTTAAAATAAAGAGCTATCGTATGATTGACCTGCATAATCCGCTTCTAAAGAAACAATTATAGGGCAATGTATATTATGTGCCCGTAGACAACATGCCATCCCCTACAAGAAGGACCTAACGGGTATTTTAGGTCAGTTGGAACCCAACTTGGTAATGCAGGAAGTGGAGGTGGAGGCCTAGGTGCTCCGGGTGTCTTCTTTTTAACCTGTATATATAAATTCAGATCAGTTGACCTCATATATACACATTAACAATCTAAAGTAATGTAAATTTATCTTACAATTTCAGTAGTGTAGACGACATCTGCTTTGGGCCACAATATCACCCCGCCTTCTGCCTCATCAAGTGCATCAATATCCAGGTGGGGATACGGCAATGTAGCTTCCCTCCAATCGGGTAACACACGTATCGAGCTCACACAAACGTAGCCCTGTGGCATTGGAGTCCCGTGAAACATTGCCCCAGGAAGGGACGGGTAAGCCTGCGCCTCTGCAACAACATAGTCTTGCATTCTTAAGCGGCATGGCTTCAATGCCTACAAATTTATGTAAAGAATATTATACATATATACATATCATCTTGAAAACATATCATCTTGAAAAGACTAGCTACAATGTCATAAACAATACTTACAGTAGACGTGTTAGGCGGTGGGTCTACAAGATTACTTGTAGTCTGTACATCAGGAGAACAATGGGTCGCCATAGGTTGATTGGAAGCCTGAGATGCCTGCCACCGCATCAATTCTTCCTTGAACTTCTCAGCAACTATATCATTGACCTTCTTGGCAACTATATCCTCGACTCTCTTATTCTCCTATACATGGGTAAAAGAAACATTAGCTTCTTATTATTGAATTCCCTTTTGCAGTAACATTCTTAAAAAAGAATAGGTTACCTCTTCTTGTGAAAGTCTCGCTCTAGGTTTGCGCTGGGATGGCCGGAAGAATGCTTTGATGCCCACACCAGCGCCTGCACCCCTAACGCGTCTAGGATGCTCTGGGTTACCCAGAGCAACTGTAAATTCATCTCTTGTGCCCTGAGGGATGAATGTGCCTTGTTTCCTCTGATCATGCAGCTCCCACTAATCACCATCAACAGAAATTGGTAAGTTAACACCACAAATAACTAATATTCAAACGATTGCTCTAAGAGTTGTATTTTACCATTTTCACATCCGCCTCAGAAGTTACGGGCTTCTTTATTTCACCTTCTTGTTTTGCCTCCCAGCTATCCAGATATCATGACGAGGCATGGGTGTGGCAGACTCTTGAGTAGCAGCAGACTCCTGAGTAGCAGCAGACTCTGCCTGTAGTCTTTGGTGAACGCTTGAATAACCCTTTGGACCCATAGCGTGGTCATGCACATTCAGTGCACACCTTGCTTTTTGCACCTCACTGAGGGCTTAGTTAGTATGCACATTAATGATTTGGTTAGTAGCACTAAATGTTAATCTTGAATAGGTGAATACAACGTATATTAATTAAATTGGGAGTGACGCCTAATACCTTGAATTTTTCAGATTTTCTTGAAGCAACAAAATTGTCCCAATCTTCTTTGTCCAAGAAGTTCCACTATTCAAGGGCTGACTTATTCTTCTTATCACCATCTTTTATGTATTCTCTGTTGAGATTTGTCTTATAGTTCCTAAGCATCTTTCTAGTACGTTGCATCACGCTTTTACTATGCAGCTTCTCATCCAATGCAAACAAATTCTGTAAAATAGAATTCTTATTAACTAGTATCCAAAAATAGAATTGCAAATAATATAATTTGTAATCTACAAAATAGAATTGCAAATAATAATAACTCACACATAAATCCTTCCATATCAAGTCTTTCTTCCCCTGAGGAACTTTATGCCAATTATCATACTTAACACCACAATGGCTTCGAGTGACACACCCAAGATAGTTTACAAAATTATTGCGGTTCACTCCAATTGCATTTCCTCCATTATCAAACTCCACAACCAATTTGGATCCACTGCCACTTAGCGCTATTAACTTCTTCAACAGAGTGATGCCCTTTTTCTTGTTAATTGTTTGGTGTTGCGCATCAAGTTGCTCTAGTGCTTCAGTGGGTACATGTGCATCATCAACCTAAAATTTGACAAAAAATAAACACACTGAATTAGCGCAATATAGAAATATGGGATATATGACATAACTAGAAGATAATGAATTTTATAGAAATACAAGATATGTTTTTAGAACTTACATTGGTATCCTCACCATGCTCGTCATGGACAACATGCTCATCATGGACTTCATGCTCATCATGGACATCATGCTCATCATGGCCAGCCATCTGAAAATGTCATTAAAAAGGCAAACATTTAGCATTTGTATTAACTAGAAAAAGGCAAACATTTAGCATTTATATTAACTAGAAGATAATGAAAAATCAAATCTGAAAATGATATTGATATTAAAAAAGAAAACATTTAGCTTCAATAAAAAAATATAAACATACATGCCTCTAAAATTGTGATCTTTTATCAATTAACAATCGTTCATTGTGATCTCCACACACATATAAGTCATCATTAGCTTTAATATTTTGTGGAGTTGGCAACCCAACTGAGAATGGACTGGAGTCATCATACTTATCATAGTACTCTTCTTCATCTATAAGATCTTCAATGAACTGTCTTTTACCATGAAGAACAACCGACCATTTATCATTTGTAGGATCATCGATATAGAATATTTGTTTCGCCTGTGATGCCAATATGAATGGTTCACCCTTCTCGCCAATCTTTTCAGAGTTCACCAAAGTGAAACCCAATTCATCCACTATAACTCCTTTGGTGTTATCAACCCAATTACATTTAAATTCTAAAATCTATGTAGTCAAACTCCCATATGTCTTCAATGACACCGTAATATGACATTTTAGCTTCACATGGACTCTTATCCTTTGCACTTGCAAAATACATAGTCGATGATTGAAGAGTGTGTTGACTCAAGGTCAATTAGGTCAATGTTGACTCACGTCTAAATTGACTAAACCTGTGTTTTGATGATGACTAACCATTCCACATATTGGTGTCTAATGCTTCTACATTGAGTGATTTCAGATTAGGTTTAGACACACTCCAAATGCCCTAACTTGCGCATATCAAATTGGAGAAAAGACAAGTCAAAATAGCTACAAGTGTGCAATTTGGGATCTCTATGTAAATGACCTTAGAATTGCTTTGTAACCACTTGTAATGATTGTATGACTTGTAATTCAGCTTAGAAAAATTATTGGGACACAAAAATCCATCATTTGTATAGTCAAACGAAAATTCCAAAATACCCATAACAGGGATTTTGTCGGCCGAATTCCAAACTCGGCCAATCCATATATTCTGGAATTTTTGTTGCAATCGGCCGAGTTACAAACTCAGCCGATTCCCGTTCGGTCGAGTTTCTAGCTAGGAAACTCGGCCGATCCATTGATCGGTCCAAGATGAAAGTCGACTGATCGGCCGAGTTTCTCCAAAGGAACTCGGCCGACAGTCTAGCTTTCAGCCTTGTCTTTTAGTGGTTCGGCCGAGTTACCTTTATATAAACTCGGCCGATCAGACTGTACTGGAATGCAGAAAAGTGCTACTAGCCGTTGTGGAGTTGCAACAAGTGAAAATAGATCCGTTGCAAGCCACAAAACGGCTAGTTTTTGTTCTTAAGTGTTCCCAAAGGCTAAGAGGCATCCCCAGCTATAAATAGGACCCCTTGGGCTTCATTCCAAGGTTGAGCATTCATTGCAAACTCTTTGTGAGGTTCCTATTCTATAGTTGAGTGCTTCCTACAGCCTCCTCTCTCTCTAAGCTTAATCACTTGCTACATCCATTAGAGTGAGTAGGAGATTTGTAAGAGAGCTAGTATTATTTGTATATCTTGTGAGGCTCTCACTTCCACCACCTCCCCATCTCTCATTTCCTATATTGAAGATGAAGGTTCTCTCTCTTGTCCAAGAGAGGTGAAGAAGAACAAGGGAAGGAGTCCCTTGGTGAAGATCAAGGCCGAAGACTTGGATCTAGAGTGGGTAAGCCCTTGGAGAAGACAGAAGACTCAAGCTCAAGTGGGTAAGTCCTTGGTGGAAAGCTTCTCCGAGTGAAGGTGAAGTCAAAGGCGGAAGATCCAAGAAGAGTGGGTAATTCCTACAAGGCCGAAGACTTGTGCAAGAGTGGGTAAGTCCTTGGAGAAGGCCGAAGACTCTTGCAAAGTGGGTAAGTCCTTGGTAAGGTTGAAGACTCTTTGTATTGGATAGGTAAGTCCTTTGTTGGTCATGTATTGTATGTCTTATTAATGAATATAAGAGTGCAATTGGTTGAAGTCCTATAGGTTGACCTCTCTAGGCAAGTGGACTGACACACTTCTAGTTTGAAGTGTGGAACCACTCTAAATAGCTTGTCTAATTGGTGCATGTTCAATCTCTCTTATCCTTGCTATGCATGATTTAGTTGCACTCAAATTGCCTATTTAGCAACCTAATCTTGTCATATATTTTGAAGGTTTAATGAGTTTTGTTTAAGTGCTTTCAGCTCTATTCACCCCCCTCTAGAGCACCTAATCACCCATCTAGGATCCAACAAGTGGTATCAGAGCGGGTCTTCTCCAATCATACTTCTACAAGTAGGAGAAGATGGGTGACTACCTAGGAGGGAGACTCTCAACCAGTCTTCCAATCTTCAATGGGAGCAACTTCCTCTATTGGAGAAGAAGACTTCAATTCTTCATCCAAGGATCAAGTCTCGAGATGTGGCAAATGGTGAACAACCCATACATTTTACCAAAGACAAACATTGGAGAATGGGATGAAGCCACCTTGATGAAAGCAACCTTGAATGCTAGAGCCATGCACATCCTATATGCCTCAATGACCCCCACCGAGTTCAACCGGATTTCCTCTTGTGAGACGGCCTATGAGGTATGGAGAAAGCTTTGCATCACTTATGAAGGGACAGATCAAGTGAAGGAAAGCAAAGTCTACATGCTCAAAGGGTTGCTTGAGAACTTCAAGATGGGAAAGGAGGAGAGCATAGCCAACATGTACTCAAGGCTCAACACCATCTTGAATGGTCTTGCTGTTCTAGGACATCCTATGTCTAGTGGAGAGATCAACTCAAAGATACTTAGAACTCTCCCCAAGAGATGGGAATCCAAGGTGACTTCTATTGAAGAAGCAAGGTCGCTTAGGGATATTCCTATTGAAGAGCTCATTGGAAATCTTCAAGCACATGAAGCTACACTTGACAAGAGGGAGGAAGTAGAAAGACAAGAGAAGAAAGAGCTTAAGAGAATGAAGAAGGCTGAAATAAAGGCTCAGATTGAAGCTATCATGGAAAAAGTCTCTCCATCCTCTCAAGCTAAAGAAGATGCCATGTACTCCAAAGGTAGACTCTACAAAGGCAAGTCCTCCTCCATCCGGTGCTTCACATGTGGAAAGAAGGGTCACTACAAGGAAGATTGCCCACAAGGCAAAAATACCCATCTTCACAAGAAGGAGAAATGGCACTCAAGCTCAAGCGGCTCCTCCAACTCAAGCTCAAGTGAAGATTCATGTGAAGGATCAAGCTCAAGCTCTAGTGATGAAGGAGAATGTCATTTTGCTCTTGTAGCATCAACAAGTGAAGACTCAAATGAGGTAAATCTAGACTCTTTAGATAAAGAATCCTTGATTGATCTCATTCATGATATTTGTGCATCTCTTAAGTCTTCTAAAAAGAAAAAGAAAAAGCTTGCTAAAATTGTTGATAATTTGCATATAGAACTAGATGATCTTGAATATGCAAATTCTTGCTTGCTTATTGATAAAAATGATTGTCTTAGCCAAGTAGACTCTCTTAAACTTGAAAATGCTAGTTTACTTGATAAGATTAAATTTCTAGAAGCTCAACCTCTCATGCCTAATTCTAATGAAGAACATACTTTAATTGTTGATTCTCTCATGCATGACATTGATGTTCTTAAATCTGAAAACAAAAACAAAGATTTTGTTTTGCATAAATTAGAACTAGAAAATGCCTCCTTGCTTGCTAAAATCAATGGGCATGAATCTTGTTCTAGTTCTACTAATAGAGAGAATGATGTTGCTGCTCTTCATATTGATAGAGATTCTCTTTCAACTAAATCTCTTTGCTTAGAAAATGATCTTTTGCATGCTAGAGATAATATTAATCAATTGTCTTCGACTATTGCTTCTCTTAAGTACGATAATGACCGTTTGAGATCTTCTTTGCAAAGATTCTTAGTTGGTAAAAAGAGTCTTAATGACATCCTACACCATACTACTAAACAAATTGGTAGACATGGTTTAGGGTATGATAGTAGTCAAGGGAACAACAAAGATAAAGGACCTCCAATATTTCATGGAGAATCCTCTAGTTCCAAGACTATGGGCACATGCAACTATTGCAATGAATTTGGTCATTATTCTACTTGTTGTCCTTTTAGGAAAGCACCCAAGAGCAATAGGACTTGGGTTGCTAAACTAACCCCTCTGGACCCAAAAACATGATTGGGGACCATTTCATCTTTCTTCCTGTAGGTAATTGCAAATGGATTGACTTGAGCTATTGAATTGCAAATTGACTTCTCAATCCACATGAAAGAAGAAAGGTGAGATGTGTAGAGGGTGACAACAAGTGGAAAAGGCAATGGTAAGCACAAAGGTAAATGTTTTATTGCTTATAACCTATCCTAACTTGTTTTTGTCAAGTTAGTGTGCACTATACATATGGCTTTTGAGTTAAAAGTGGCATTTTGTGATTCTCTTCACACTCTTGCTCAAAAACTGTTTCTAATGCTTCTATAGTGCATTACTAACTTGCTTAGACATGTTTGGATATGGTTTGTATTTTTAGCATGCCTTTAAATATGTTTTTATGAAATATATGTGCTTTTTGACAGCTGCTCTGTCGGTCGAGTTTGCCCTAGTGAAACTCGACCGATGGGCACCAATAGGTGTTTCCAACAGCTATCATCGGTCGAGTTGTCCATGCACAGAACTCGACCGATTACACTGTGCACAAAATATAAATTTGGCTTATTGAGTGAGAATTTCCCTCTCAACTAGATTTTCTCAACCAATAGCCTTATTCTTTGGCACTCTCATTTGGTACCTTTATATATGCATATTGCCATGTTCTAATTGCCTATCTTGCTTACAACTCTATCTCTCTAATTGCTCTAAATTGGTATATCTATATGTTGCAATTACTTGCTTTGAGTTGTCTTGCAAGTTTTGATGATGATCTCTTTGGATCTCTTGGTTGTGTCTTAAATTGCTTCCGCTGTACTCTAACTTGCTACATCTATCTTGGTGTATATCTTGTTTTGATACAACCTTGAGGTTCTTAGGGGTAATCATCTTATGGTAAGGATGCATATATACAGTGAGTTATATCCTCTCATGCTTCTAAAATTGCATATCTCTTGGTTTGGATATATCTCTATATCTACTCATAGCTTGCTTTATCTTGTGTATCTCTTGCTATGATCTAGATCCTACTAGTAGTCCTAACTTGTGATATCATCTACTAGTAGTTCATATACATGTAGTTCTAGCCTTGTTTAAAATTGCCATCTTTGATCATCTATATGTTATGCTTGTATCTTATCTCATACATACTCAAGATTGTTCCTTGAATTGCATATCTACTATCTTGAGTTGCTTGCATAACATTGTGATGCAGGGTACATAGATCTACATGATATGTAGAAATTGGAGTATTTTTGGAATTTATGCAACTTTTGCTCTAGTTTCAGTTTTTGGTGCAAGTATAGTGTTTTTCATGCAGAAATGACCTTCTGAGCAAGGCTCATTGCTAAGCCATGAGCTCTGATGGTTTTTGGTCAAATTCCATCATCTTGAGGGTCAAAATTGCGACTTATTGTTTTTTTTTGCAGCACTTCATCTTGCATTTTGGGTTGTTCAAGTATATGCTTTAACTTGCTTTTCTTTCTATGCTTGGACAAGCCCCTATCTGTGCTCTTCTACTCTCCTTATATAACTTTTGTTATCTCCTTTCTCTTTAACAAGTGATGTTTCTTATTTCTTCATACCCCCACCTTTTTGAAATGACAAAGGGGGAGAAAAGTAATGTCTTCTTTTAAAAAGAGGAAGAAGGCATGTCTTACATGAAGAAGAGAAGTATGTTCATGTAAAGGGAGAAGGTAAAGGGGAGAAGACATATATGTGTAGAACATATATGAGTAGAAGACATGATATTCTATAAATATTATGAAAGCTAACCATGCAGGAGAAATAGCATCAATTGAGGGGGAGTATGAGAACTCCACTAGCATCAATTGAGGGGGAGCATATGAACTCAATTCCATTGAAACCCCTAGGTTTCTCCAAAGGTATGAATTTACTTAAATGCTTTCAATACATTTATGGAATGGTTTGTCATCTTCAAAAAAGGGGAGAATGTTGACTCAAGGTCAATTAGGTCAATGTTGACTCACGTCTAAATTGACTAAACCCGTGTTTTGATGATGACTAACCATTCCACATATTGGTGTCTAATGCTTCTACATTGAGTGATTTCAGATTAGGTTTAGACACACTCCGAATGCCCTAACTTGCACATATCAAATTGGAGAAAAGACAAGTCAAAATAGCTACAAGTGTGCAATTTGGGATCTCTATGTAAATGACCTTAGAATTGCTTTGTAACCACTTGTAATGATTGTATGACTTGTAATTAAGCTTAGAAAAATTATTGGGACACAAAAATCCATCATTTGTATAGTCAAACGAAAATTCCAAAATACCCATAACAGGGATTTTGTCGGCCGAATTCCAAACTCGGCCGATCCATATATTCTGGAATTTTTGTTGCAATCGGCCGAGTTACAAACTCAGCCGATTCCCGTTCAGTCGAGTTTCTAGCTAGGAAACTCGGCCGATCCACTGATCGGTCCAAGATGAAAGTCGATCGATCGGCCGAGTTTCTCCAAAGGAACTCGGCCAACAGTCTAGCTTTCAGCCTTGTCTTTTTGTGGTTCGGCCGAGTTACCTTTATATAAACTCGGCCGATCAGACTGTACTGGAATGCAGAAAAGTGCTACTAGCCGTTGTAGAGTTGCAACAAGTGAAAATAGATCCGTTGCAAGCCACAAAACGGCTATTTTTCGTTCTTAAGTGTTCCCAAAGGCTAAGAGGCATCCCCAGCTATAAATAGGACCCCTTGGGCTTCATTCCAAGGTTGAGCATTCATTGCAAACTCTTTGTGAGGTTCCTATTCTATAGTTGAGTGCTTCCTACAGCCTCCTCTCTCTCTCTAAGCTTAATCACTTGCTACATCCATTAGAGTGAGTAGGAGATTTGTAAGAGAGCTAGTATTATTTGTATATCTTGTGAGGCTCTCACTTCCACCACCTCCCCATCTCTCATTTCCTATATTGAAGATGAAGGTTCTCTCTCTTGTCCAAGAGAGGTGAAGAAGAATAAGGGAAGGAGTCCCTTGGTGAAGATCAAGGCCGAAGACTTGGAGCTAGAGTGGGTAAGCCCTTGGAGAAGACAGAAGACTCAAGCTCAAGTGGGTAAGTCCTTGGTGGAAAGCTTCTCCGAGTGAAGGTGAAGTCAAAGGAGGATGATCCAAGAAGAGTGGGTAATTCCTACAAGGCTGAAGACTTGTGCAAGAGTGGGTAAGTCCTTGGAGAAGGCCGAAGACTCTTGCAAAGTGGGTAAGTCCTTGGTAAGGTTGAAGACTCTTTGTATTGGATAGGTAAGTCCTTTGTTGGTCATGTATTGTATGTCTTATTAATGAATATAAGAGTGCAATTGGTTGAAGTCCTAGAGGTTGACCTCTCTAGGCAAGTGGACTGACACACTTCTAGTTTGAAGTGTGGAACCACTCTAAATAGCTTGTCTAATTGGTGCATGTTCAATCTCTCTTATCCTTGCTATGCATGATTTAGTTGCACTCAAATTGCCTATTTAGCAACCTAATCTTGTAATATATTTTGAAGGTTTAATGAGTTTTATTTAAGTGCTTTCAACTCTATTCACCCCCCCTCTAGAGCACCTAATCACCCATCTAGGATCCAACAGAGTGACCCCACTGTTTTGGATGACACTCTTATCATCTTGGCGCTTTGTGTAATATGTGAACTCATTAATGTCAAACCCTTCATAAGATATAACATTCAGTTTTGATTTAAAGGCGAGGCATTTGATAGTTTCTGTAATATCATTTGGTGTTTGAGATAGTTGATGTAAGACTTTATCTTCAAACCACTTAGTAAAAGTCTTATTATGCTCTCTAGCAAGCCACATTGAACTTGCTCGAGGATGTTGTCTCTTGATGAAATTGGTATGTTCCTCGATATAAACACTCACTTCGTCCATGTTGTGTAAAATATACAAGTGAGCTTGTTCCAACTTCTCACGGCTGATTACTTTCACCCATGATCCCAAAATTCCTTTTCCCTCCTCAATATTCTTGTCATTAACAGGAGTTTTATTACCACTCAGAAAGTCATTGCAAAAATTCATAACCTCTCTCGCCACATAACCTTCAATAATACTCCCTTCAGGCTGATAACGGTTTTGAACATCACCTTTAAAAATGCTCATGTATCGTTCAAAGGGATACATCCAATGCAAGAAAACTGGTCCCAACATTTTCACTTCCCTAGTCAAGTGGACAACAAGATGTACCATGATATCAAAGAACGAAGGAGGGAAATACATCTCAAGCTGACATAGGGTAACAACCACTTCTCTTTGCAATTTATCGAGAGTATCAGGGTCAATAACTTTGCTACATAGACTGTTGAAAAAGAAACAAAGTCTGGTGATGGCAAACCTTACATGCTTCGGCAATATAGATCGAATTTCCACGGGCAATATTTGTTGCATTAGAATGTGACAATCATGAGATTTAAGACCTATCAACTTCAGATCTTTCATTGATACCTATCTACGGATGTTGGATGAGTAACCATGTGGCACCTTAACATTTACCAAGCATTCACAAAAAGCTTTCTTATCCTTTCTAGACAATGTGTAACAAGCGGGAGGTAAGTATGTTCTTTTATTACCTATTTCACATAATTCTATTAATTCTGACCTTATTCCCATATTACATAGGTCCAGTCTGGATTTTATCCCATCTTTAGTCTTACCTGGTATATTTAACAGAGTACCAATGATGCTATCACAGACATTTTTCTCAACTTGCATTACATCGATACAATGCCTGACTGTCAAAGAACTCCAATAAGGAAGATCCCAAAATATTGACTTCTTCTTGAATGAAGAATTGTCACTCTGTATGGCCATGCTACATTGTGATTTCTTACCAAATTCATTGACAATGTCTTTTACTCTTTCATAAACAACATCCCCTGGTATAGGTTTAGGTGCACTCCGTTCATCATTCCATCCCTTGAATGCTTTGCGCTTCCTACGATACGGATGGAATTTTGAAAGAAACCTTCGGTGACCAAGATATACAGTCTTGCCACCATGTTTTAGTCTTATTGAATCAGTGTTTTCTTCACATATAGGACACACTTTAGCTTCTTTGACACTATATACAGACAAATTCCCAGATGCTGGAAAGTCATTAATAGTGCAAAACAACATAGCATGCAAACGAAATGTCTCTCTTCCTAAAGCATCATAGGTCATCACACCTTCAGCCCAAAGTTTCTTTAAGTCATCAATCAGAGGTTCAAGATAAATATCAATATCATTTCCGGGTTGTTTAGGGCCCGATATTAACAATGACATCATAACGTACTTATTTTTCATACACAGCCAGGAAGGAAGATTGTATATAACAAGCATGACTGGCCAAGTGCTATGTTGGCTGCTCAATGTCCCGTACAGATTCATCCCATCTGTACAAAGCCCAAGTCTTAGATTCCTATCTTCTTCACCAACTTTGGGGTACAATAGATCAATCTTCTTCCACTGTGGGGAATCAGACGCATGTCGTAGGATCCCATCATTATTTTTCTTTACATCTGCATGCCACCTCAAATTCTTCGCATCTTTCGGATTTGCAAACAAGCGTTGAAACCGTGATATTATAGGTAGATACCACAACACCTTGGCAGGAGAACCAGTTTTGGACTCCCCGAAGTCGTCAATTTATACCGTGATGCACCACATTTTGGACAATCTTTCAAATCTACATAGTCCTTTTGAAATAATACACAATCATTCGGGCATCCGTGTATCTTCTTGGCCTCCATTCCCATTGGGCACAACATTTTCTTTACCCGGTATGTTGAGATTGGCAACTCGTTTCCTTCAGGAAGCATTTCTTTCAACAAAGTCAATAATGAAGTGAAGCTTTTGTCACTCCATCTATTGTTAGCTTTCAACTTATACAATCTCAACACAGTGCTAAGCTTCGTAAACTTAGCACAGCCTGTGTATAACGGTATCTCAGCATCATGCACAATGTTTCTAAAGATAGGAGGTGGATCGGTGTGCTCTACCCTACAACTATCCAGCATCACATCAACGATGTCTACTGGAACTGGTTTGTTCACATCTACGTCATCAGAGGCAATTTCTTCTTCCACCCAAGCACTGCTATCGACATCTACTGGTTTCGAGTTTGAAATCTCTCCATGCCAGTGCCATTCTGTATAGCCTTGTACAATCCCGTTGCACATGACATGACTTTTGATTTCTTCACCAGTGCTGACTTTCAAGTTGTTACCGCAATGCCTACATGGACAGTAGAACCTATCTGTAGGTTTTTTCCTATGTTCCTCGGTAAATCTAATAAACTGATCAAGACCATATATAAACTCTGGGGTGCAATGATTGCGAATGGACATCCATGATCTATCCATTCTATGATCAAAGAGAAAACAAGTATATATTAGGACAAGATTAGGGTATACACTTACATCCTATCCAAGATTGTTCACTTTCTAGGCCAACAAACACATGTGATGTCATTCTTATATATAATAAATGTGTACCACCTATCCCATCCTTGAACACCTAATATCACTAGTAAGTGTATAATGTGTATTGGGTTTTCAAGAAAATTTCGGCAATATTTCCCCGCTGTTCTCTAAGTACATATGTACTTAGAGAACAAATGGGGAAATGCTACCGAAATTTTCTTGAAAACCCAATACACATTATACACTTACATCCTAAGTGAGATTAGGTGTTCAAGAACAGTCCCAAACCGGGGACTATCCAAGATTTACTCCTAATGAGTAAATCTTGGACGGGTTTCTAGGCCAACAAACACAATAATAGATATGTAAATCATATCATTAAGAGCATGATTTCATGTTAGGTCATCATAGGTCATAATAATCCACTAGAATGAGCAAAAAATGTCTCATGGTGTTAAAATAGCATAAGAGTATTAGATCTTGATTCTAGAGTGTATAAGACATAATAGTGACTACTGATTTTGTGGGGTGATATCATTTCATAGGATTTATAGATTCAAATTTAACAAGTGTACAAGTTGCATTATTTTAATACTCTAAAGGTGACTAGTGGGTCATAGCACATAAAAGATGGCATTACAAGGAAAGTAAGCAAACTAGATCAATTAACACTCATCTCAAGGGAACATTAGTTACTGAAGGGACCAGGAAAGAGTGTTTTTATTCACTAGGATCATACAAGTAGCAATGTTGATTAAGTCTATGTGATTAAAGATCAAGCAGTGTAATAAAACATGGTTTACCTCTGTTTGAGCCTAGTCGGGCGTCAGTAGGGAGAGAGGGCGAGACGGAGGGTAGGTGAGTAGGTAGGCAAGCAGGCAGGTGAGCAGGCGACAGGCAGGGAGACGGCGGGCAGCAGTAGATGATCAATTAATTCATGAAACAATACATAAATAAATACAAATCAGTACATAAATAAACACAAATTGATATCCTGATTGAATCACATCTGTATAGGCATCCAATACCATCATATCAGACATCGAACAAAATAAGTTAAATTTTAACCATCTTTAAAACAAAATAAAGTTATTATTTGCTGTAGATATCCAGTACGGTTTAACATTTGCAATGTTGATCTATACAGATCCTCCTAAAGATAAAACCCAAGAAACCCAGCAATGTTGATTTGATAAAAGAATTTTATAGAAAAAAGGTTAATGAACAAAGGCTCTAACTAGTTCCTTCTTTTACAATTGAAAGCAGGCGTTCAAAATTTCTAGCTACTAGTAAATTAATAAAGCTACTAGTAATAGTTATAGGTAATCAATTCCTTAGATGTTGAAATTCCATTACTATCCATCTATGTGTGCAGGGACATATCCAAGGTTGGTATATATAAGAAAAGACTAAAATTATGAATGTTATATCAATTTGTGACTCTATGACTAGACATTTAATTAAGAACAAACAATAAGACTAAGTTAATTTAGCTCAATTAAATGGAACAGAGTCAAAGGCCAAGGAAAAATTGTAAAATGATTTTTGTTGGCTGTAGCAAGGTCTGTTGATTTCTCTATTGTTTAATCACATATGCAATTACCATATAAAGATGTTTGAATGAATCTAAACTAATTAATTTGATCAGAAGCTGAAAATAGCTGGCCATTAGAATGATTGGACTCAATAATTGTAGAAGGTATGCAATACAAATCAGTACAGGCATCGCCCAGGCATCCCAGAGGCCTAACTAGGATGGGCACCTGGGTTTGGGACCCTAGGTGAACGCCTGGCCGCCTAGGCGCGCCTGGGTGCTGCCTGGGTAGGTCAGTAGGTACTTGGGCAAGCGAGCAGGGTGAGGTCAAGGCGAGGTGAGGTCGAGCAGGTGGGTGAGGGCGACACCGACAAGCTCCAGGACCGCCGGCACAGGGCAGGCAGGTAGCCGCAGGGCAGGCAGGCAGTGGCGACACCGGCGAGCAGGGAGCGGTGGCGGCGCAGAAGGAGCAGGAAGC
Organism: Alisma plantago-aquatica; assembly: GCA_963693085.1. Classification (NCBI taxonomy): domain Eukaryota; kingdom Viridiplantae; phylum Streptophyta; class Magnoliopsida; order Alismatales; family Alismataceae; genus Alisma; species Alisma plantago-aquatica. The sequence continues at coordinate 443,175,732 of OY856412.1, read as the reverse complement.
GGCGGCGGAGCTGCGATGGTGCACAAGCAACATCAGCAACGAGTGGGGATTGAGTCGGGCGGCAGCAGCAGCGGGGGAGATTCTCGCAATGAAACAGAAGAAAGAGGAAGAGTCAGGTGATAGTGGGATATTAAGTTCATAAACGACGTCAGTTGTCTACAAAACCGACACCTAAACCTCTTTAGCGTCGGTGGATCGTAAAAACCAACGTCCAATTGGACAATATTTGCCTAAAATTATTTGGCGGGAACCACTATCAGCGTCGGTTATTGACAGATAACCGACACTGAATGTGACACTTTTCGCGCAAATTCTCATCATACATAGGCGTCAGTTTGTATCTAAATAACCGATGTTGTATGTGACACTTTTTCTTTTTGCTCGAAAATTGGATTTAGCGGCTGATTTTAGGCGTCGGTTTGTTTTACCTAGCCGACGCTGAATAGAAAGTGGTACCCATGTCTGGCTGATCTTCGAATATAAACGTCAGACTTACTAAATAGCTGACGTGGAATGTTATAGGCGTCAGTGTATGTAAATAACCGACGTCCAGAAAAGCGACACTGAATGCTGTTTCTGTAGTAGTGTATAGTGGCATTTTTATACGCCATTATACACAACAAGAAAAATTTCATACAAGATCCTAATACACAATAGTGGCATTCGTATAAAACCCAAATGGTGTTATTGTGGCATTTGTGTAAATGTCAATTCATGTTTTAGTGGCATTTGTTTGGCATTTATTAACAACTATCAAAACTTGATGTTTAGTGGCATTTATAATTTATGCCACTATCTCTCTAGTGACATTGGTACTAGAGGCATTTTTTAAAGTGTCAGCAAATGTCACTAAATACTTTTAATGGCATTTATATTTTTTAGCGACATTTGTTAAATGCCACTAATGGGTATATTTGTTGTAATGATAAGTAATATAAGATAAAATATACTCAAATAACTAGTGAACACACACTACTTGTGAGTTATCATTGATGTCAGTGATGACCCTAGTAATATCTATACGATAATACATCAATTATTTGGTGGTATCTTAGTTGTTCCTATTGGGATTTGGGTGTTGGAGGTCAAGATTGGCAACGACTCATATACACCGTGTTTGTTACCTCTGAGAATGTATGGTCGATAGTCCACTCTTAATGTATGATAAAAGAGGATAGACCATATTCTACAACTCATATATGCACGTACATATGAGGATGGGTCTTTGCCACATTTCTATATAGGCAAGAGGTGGTGGGCCTTGGCCATTATTCCTAGCAATGTTTGGAAGGGGTGTGATTCATACCCATAACTCTATCCCCCGTAGGTGTTGGGCCTTGGCCATCACTTGAATTTAGTGTCCAAGTTTTGTGATAAGAGTCATGGCCTCGTCACAACTCCTACCTTGTCTCTAGTTGATAATAAGTAAAGATAGCAAGCACATCATGTTGAATGCATATAAAATATGAATAATGTATTTAATTTTGCATTATGCTTTCCTTAAGTGCTGTAATTTGATGTACCTATTTAATTGTTTACTTACATCAATGTTTAGCCTAACTGCTCAAACCTAATATGCTTGTATGCATTAATAAGAGACTAGAACTATATGTTGTTCGTTATATCATCTTAGATGGATTTACACACTTAGTCAATAATATAATTTTCATATGTAGTCTTATGTCATGTTTACGTGATGAGTGGGGAATACGACAACAAATTGTATAAATTAGTGATAATTTTTTGGGTACTTGATGCATTTACCCTAAGGTACACAACTAGGTATTTCAATATTTATACCCTAAGATATACACTCACAAAGACTAACACACTTTAGCTGATAGTGCACAAGTTCATGTTAATTATAGTATAGGAGAGCAGCAAGATAGGGATCGATCCTCAGGGAGACAAGGGGCAGTAGAGCTAGGTTAGTTTGGTTAGGTTCCTAAAGCAGAGTCTAGGGTTCACATGTTTGTTTAGGGGTTCGTTTCATTACACTAAAGGTGACTGTGAAATTAACCAAAAGCTAGAAGCAAACTCTAAATTAATCCTAGACAATTTAGTTCTAATTAAAAAGAAAAGCAACTAATTAAGAAAAGAGCAATTTAGACTAAGAAGAGTGAGGCAAGAGCTACACTACACTAACTATAAATTTAGGCTACTAGAGCAATTGAAGACCTAGACTAGCACTAACTAGCTAAGATTAACATAAGCAAGCACTGGGAGACACTAGCTACACTAGTAAGTCTTAACTATCAAGAGCAAAGAAACTAGATAAAAAGGTAATTACACAAATAACTAAGCAAGCATGAACTAGCAAACATGCAAATTGAGGTTTAAAGATATTAATGGAGGTGTGGGCCATTTGGGGGAATGTAACCAGAATCCAAGTTGGGGGTCATGACATGCAAATTCTATCCATTCATTCTAGATTTTTAAACCAAACAATAAGACAAATGCTATTGAATTACCCTAAGCTACTAGTTGGCCATGGTGGTATGAGGTGTGTGAAGGGGAAGTACCCCCTTGCACACTCTATCCAACCTTACGAGCCTCAATTGGATTAGGGGTTAGTTGAAATTCCAATAGGATTTAGCAAGTCTAGGATTATATAGTAAGTATCCTTAGGGCAATTGGGAGCCAAAGGTAGGAATGGAGAGTGGAGGTGAGTGTGTTTCACCTCACAACACTCACCATCTTTCTTTTAGTAAAATTATAGGCAATTGTACTAAGCACTCTTACACTAGCTACTTAGATCTACCACTTAGAAGTAGGAGAGGGGACATGTATGTGGGAATATAGGGTTCTAGATAGGGATCTACTAGTTGGATCTAGACGAAATCCCTAAGATATCCACATACAAGCCGTTCTCTCCTAGAGCTTAAGTGGTTTGAAGCACAAATCAACAAGAAATATATGTTTTCAAGCACAAACCACAAGAAGAAATATGGGATTTATACAGAAATAGAAGACATCCATCATAAAATGAAAGTATAGAGTTTACAAGTTGTTTCCCCTCAACAGGGTATCAAAGTCATATTTTAGCCCCAAACAACCCACCTAAGGAGCTTAATTACTCATAACAAAATAAAAGAAGATGAAATAAGGAGTAGAGGAGTGAATATCCATAAAAGCTTGGTGAAGACTCCTCCTTCTTCACCTCCTAGCAGCTGGAGCACACCCTTCTTCTCCTAAGAAGGATGAAAGGCATGGAATGGTGATGGAAGATGACCAAAACTGTAGAAAAATACGATTTTGAGGTCGAGGAAGGTTGAAATGAGGTGGAGTTAGGTGGGAGTAGGTGGGGTCTCCTTGAATCCTCAAGTAGGGTAGAAATGAATGCTAGAGGAGTGGAACACTATTCTACAACCACCACCTAGGTATATATAGGTGGTAGGGAAGCACTAGGTTAAATGGGGTAGTTTGGGAAAATCAATCTAGAAAAAGCTAGGGTTTTGGGGCTAGCTAGGCCGTGGTGGGTAGGGTGTAGCATGTCCATGCTAAGAGGGAACAAATGTTCTAGTGGAGATGGAAATGTTACATTAAAAGTGGGAAAATAGAGACTGGTAGCACGACTGTGGTGGGCGAGCTGGAGACTTGGTCATTCTCTTGAGCACATGCATTTTGGCTCAGGTAGCATGACCATTCTGGATGGAACGACCATGATGGGGTCTTCATGGAATGGTCATGCTGGCTAGCCGTGTTGTTGGAGTTGTTGTATCTTGATCAACCTTAGAATTTAATATGTGATTTTGGCATTGGAAGCATGGTTGTTACATGTGACTACATTCGTGTTGGGGTCTTTTCATGCACTTTGAGCTTCAATCTTTGATATCCATGGACATCTTCACTTCAATTTGACTCTTGGCCACTGGGGTAGGTTGGGGAAGTTTTGAGGTTTTCTTTGGACTCCTCCATGGGTGGAGGAATCTGAGAGAACCTTCCATCTCTCTCATCCATCCTAGGCATGGACCAAGTATACGAAATACGTGCAAAGATTGTCCATAAGTGCATTTAATATAAAAACATTTATTAGGAGAAATAGCTTGCAATCTAACATGTCTAGATGTGATTAAAATACAAGAATACACAAGATGGAGCCCTAAAATAGGGTTGTATCACCACCCCAGACATAAAACATACTTGTCCTCAAGTATGCTTTGACTTAATCTCTCTTTCGATTCAAGAAAGAAAAACATCATGATGTTATTTGGCTATAATGAGTTCACATGTGAAATTAGGCATGCAATTAACTACTCTCTATTCATTTTACATTTTCAAACGTGAGTCAAGCACAAAGCACAAAATCTTTAAATATGGGATACGAACCACACATGTACACAATGCAACTTTCATAAAGCCCAAAGTAAACATTATCACACATGGCATACATTCAAATATTTAAAATTGTTGTTTCACTTGCTAGAACTACATCATACACTTCATCCCACCTCACATGACCCACTTGGATTGTGTAGGGGTGTGAGGACTACAGTTGATTTATTCCAGTCCTAGTAGACATAAAAAGAGAAGAAATGGTTATGGAAGAGAGTGGAGTGCTATTACATAGGAGCACCCACCTTTTTCTTTTCTTTTCTTGAGAGGACATTACATAGATTCATCCATTATTTCTTTTTTCCTCTGCCCTATATGTAAGGAGGTCAAATGGTGACAAGAGTGAAGCATTGTTATATAGATATGGCGATCCTAAACTTTTTTGGGGGTGTCCAATGCTAATATGTGCACTTTTGGCATCCTTTCATGAGGCAGAGAGGTAATTAGATGATATAATAAATGCCTAGTCAAAAAGGGGCCGTGGGTTATGAGGATCCATGTACGATTTCATCCAAGCAAGTCAATCCATGCAACATTCACCAAAAAACAAACCATACATAGAAGGAGAAATATAGTAGATTACACTCTTTTCACATGGACTGAATGATCCTAAGCCCTTAAGGCTTGCAAGGTTCACGTTTTTATCAAAAATAGTTAAATATTTGTGTGAGGCTTGGAGCATATGCAAAATTTCATCATAGGACTCATTTAGCCAAAAATATCATAAACGTGTTGCATCATCCCAATTCTAATAAACCACACACCATTAGATAGAGATTTAGTTGGAATACACCATTAGGCAATTTGATTCAAATTTGGACAAAATTGGCCAAAATGGCACCAACTTACATTCAGCCACATCTAAACCTATCCTAATTACCAAGAAGCAACAAGCAAGCACATTTTTAAAACTAAAAATACACAAAAATTATAAAAATGTACATGATATGAAATGCATGGCATGGAGTGGCATGAAAATAAAAATAATTAAAATTACATAAAAATGCATGAAACTAAAATACATGATATGTGTGTATCTAAGAAAAAACAAATCTACCCTAGATAGAGTGGTGCCAAAATCATTCAGTCTGAACAAGTGAAACAAGGTAAGATAGGTGTAATCAAAATGAACTGAGAAAAGAGGGGCATACCGTTTGACCACCCCAAACTTTTGAATCATGATATTATCAACATGAAATTAAATCTTAGGTATGATAGGGTAGGCATCACTATTGTGGCGGTAGTGGATCCTGAGGAGGTCCCTCGTATGGTGGAGGATGTTGGTAGTAGGTGTTGGTACTTATGACCATAGATCCAATCATATGATGATTGTAATGGGGCATTATACTTGATTTGATAATTATAAATGTGATTTCATCTATTATATTTGTCATAATCATGAGATGATGACACATACATAGTAGATGTCTAAAGAATTATATTACTCGATGACATATGTGTTTTGGTTTAGGACCTGAACATTGAGATCATATGTATGATAAGAGTACATGCGTACTTGTTATGTCTATAGTTAGATATTACTGTGGAACGAAAATAGACAACATTAATACATAAGACCGGAATGCGTGTTGACTGATGATATAGTCTCATTAATCATGATATGGGATATCAAGTCAAACACATAGGCACATGTTATAGAATGGAGTATTAGACAAAGACACCTTGAGAGTGATACTTGGAAACCATGGAATGGTAGTCAAAATCAACTCTCATCGTGATAGTGGTGATTGTAGTTCTTAGACCCGAAGTCATTACACTCATCACATGTCGTTCGATGTATTTTGACACCATCAAACATAACCTTGATTAAGGGTTGACATAAAGGCAATTCTCTGGTACATTGTGACACGTGGGGATTGATTGTGAGTGATGTAGATGGGATTTGTCCCTCCTATAAGATACTGATATCCTGGCCACCTAATAAGCGAGACTTAAAAACATATGGCCATACTTGTGTGACTCAATATAAGTTACATGAACTCACATGCATCTCATACAATCTTCTCTAGTTAATGGAACATGGATTGAACATTTAGATGATGAAGATTCCATGCTTTTAGTTCAATCCAGATATCAGAGAGAAAGGAATTATACGATCATAGTAACACTAATCATAGATTGCATGTTGAAGTTGTTCTCCAACTTTCCAATTACTTGGGTAGCAATGATGTGTTGCTAGATACCACTCATTGCTTGTGATGTCATAAATCAGTTATGGACATTCATTGCCAATATAAATTGGGGCCTATAGGGTCACACACATAGGATATACCTGGAATAGGAGTTTACTCATGAATAAGGTTTCACTTGATTAATGAAGATTTTAGGAATTCAATTTAAAATTGGTTGTCTGGGAATGTGAGTCAACTGACTCAAGTGTCAAGTAAATTTAAATAACATTGGTTGAATTAGAATGTGAATCGACCAGTTCAGAATGTGAATCGACCAGTTGAGTGATCACTAAGACTAGATCAAGGATTGATGCTGATGTCGTGTTGTGCATTAAGCCATCACATTGAAAGGAAATATTTTTATGAATAGGAAATATAGTGAGCGTCCATAGATCCATCTTGATCCAGCGAAGATCATTAATGGTGGGAATACTTGGACGTTCAAAACCCTAGCAGAAACCACCACCACCGCCAAATCCCTCGCGTGCGGGTGAAGGCCCGGTATTGGACAAGCGTCGAGGTGGATAATAACCAATTCAAATGTTGAGTTGACCCATTTACATGCAAACTGACTGATTCAGAATGTGAACTGACCGATTCGTGATTTGCTACAACCAAAATTTGTGAAAATTTGTCTCTTCGACTCCCAGTTAATCTGGAAACCCTGACCTTGACCCTCCTATAAATAGAGGAGTAGTCAAGGCTTTCAGAAGACGTAACTAATGTTAAAAAATATTATCATCTCACAGTTGTGGTAACGTGAGAGCCCGAGCAAGTCTTACACGTAAAAAGGAGATACAACAAGGGAGAACAAGTCAACTCTAGCACGTTGACATCAAAAGGACAACTCCTTCCCATTGACTATATAAGCGCGATGAGAAGTTCTCGATGGTCAAAGTGGACTACGTAGAGATGTAGAGGCTGTCACCATCACACTAGGAGAATAATGCCAACTGCCATCCGTGGTACTGTACTAGGAAGCCACAGTTGATGACCGTTTGAGTGCTACTTGAAGAAGAAACATGAGTCATCATGAGGATTGTCATTGGATTTGCTCTAGGACCAGGTTTATACCTCACAAACTCTTTTCCTAGATACATTGTTGTTTATGTGATTTTCTAGTTTGGTATTTAGGCATAATTTTTTTGTTTCTGTCACCTTGCATGTTGCCCCGGTTTCCCAACAGTGGTATCAGAGCCACATCAATTTACAGTATATCAAGAAATAGGACTAGTCCCGAGTCCTAAGGAACAAGGGGATTAGTCCCACATGATTTCAATCAACAAAAACAACAAGGAATAGAGAGGCAATGAGCTAAACATCATGAAATATAATGAAAAATCCATGAGAGACTGGTTTGGATGATCCCCTCTGGTGAGCGCTTTGATCTGCAATGTTCGGCCTACAAATCCACTTCCTAGAGGTGCCTAAATCATTCGATACATGGTTGTATCATCCATATCCTCCTCTTTTAGCCCCGTGCTCAGTTGCAACATGATAGAACATGATCTCCCCCTTTTGGCCTAACTCCCCTTTAGATCATAAGTGGGACTCAAACTATGATTAAGTCCCACTTGTCAGATCTTTCTTAATCTTTCATCTGCACTGACTGCAAAGAGTCAGTACCACTGATAGAAAGTCAGTGGCACCAAGTTTTTGGCAGAATGAAAACCCTTGATAAGTGCCGATATCACCAAGATGAATCCTATAAGTTTTTGAATTGTTCTATATGCAGAATCTGGTATCACCGACTAGGCTGTTAGTGGCACCGAACCCACTATGTCCACCTCTTTATGCTTTCTAGGTGGAGGGTCAGTTGCACCGACTCATTCTTTTGGTACCATAAAACACCTTCTCGGTAGCACCAAGCTCCATCTCATTAGCACTGAGATTTTGAGATATACATGTTGGATTTCCCCTAGAGTCGGTACCACTAAGTTTTGTGTAGGTAGCACCGAGTTGTGTTGTAAATCCTAAAACAAGAGAAAACCAACATAAGTTTGAATAAAATATGATTATTTAACTCAATTAGGTATAAATACTCATAATTTGATGCAAAGTGTTTCACAGAGTAATGATGATAAACAATGCTTATATCATGTGAAAGTGAGCACTTATGAATGAATTACATTGGAAAATGGCATGTGAAAGGCGAATAAAATCTAGTGCATCATGAATTCACTTTAGCCAGTTAACATCACGAAGAATGCAACTTTCCCATGTTTTTCTTGAATAATTGGAAAGAGAGATTAAGTTGGAGCATAGTTGAGGACAAGTATGTTTTAAGTTTGAGGTGGTGTTACAATCCTATTTTAGAGCTTCATCTTGTGCCTTTTTGTTCTTTAATCACATGCAAACTTAGTAGAATGCATGTTATTTCACCAATACATGGTTTATTATCAAATGCACTTACATATGGGTTTTTCATGGTTTATAGGTATTTTAACTACTACTTGATGGAAGGGAGGAAGGTATATTGAACCTTGGGTTTCCCCGGGCTTCGAGAAGCCCAAAATGAAGCAAAAATGACTCCCAACCTACTCCAAGTGATCAAAGAATGTATTGTAGTAATAACTTCTATGTGTGACCAAGTTCATGGATCAAATACAAGGGGAGGACCCCAACGGACTTACTACCACAGAATGTCCATTTTGGGCATTCCCCAATCACAAACTCTTCATAGAACTTTTAGAAATTGACCCAAATTGACAAAATGGTTGTTCTATTTAGAATGTCCATGCTGGGAGGTGGCCAAAGCGGTTGTTCTACCATTGAGCCCCACCTCTTTCGTCACTTGATATCTCTATTTTGCCCCCCAATTAACCCTAGACCCCCTAGACCCCTACATAAGCCTTGGAGGCGGTTGGAGGTCAAGGGTTGGCTTCCTCGAACATTCATTTCACCTCCATACACCACTCCACTCCCATTCCATCATCTACCACCCCAAAACCCTTCCTTTTAGGATTTTGGACATTATCTATCCCATATATGTGCCATAGCACCTCAGAAGAGGGAAGTGGTAAAGCTTACAACTATTAGAGAAGAGAATTTCAGCCACTACTTTGAGCTCCATGGCCACTTCTACCTCTTTCTTCTCTCTTTTTGTATTTTCCATTTCCATGAGTAACTAAGCCCCTCTTGGTGGAATATTTGGGGTTAAAATGTGACTTTGATACCATGTCATGGGAAAATAACTTATGGTTTTATATTGATTGTCTTATGCTTTCTTCTCATTTCCCATGGATTATCTTATGATTTTTTTTGAAACCACTAAGGTCTAGGAGAAAATTTCATATGTGAGCCTAATTTGGGATTTACTCCTAGGTCCAACTAGTATATCCCTAGCTAGTACCCCAAATTACCACACATATATCCCTTCACCTACTCCTAGTGTGATATATAAGTAGCTAGTTTAGAGGTAGTTAGTGTAATTGGCTTGGAGCTACATAAAGCTAGATGGTAAGTGATGTAAGGTAAAATACCCTCATTTCCACCCTCCCTTACTACCCTTGGCCACCAATTGCCCTAAGAGCCTCTATCCTAGAAACCTAGACTTGATTAGTTCCTAGTATAATTCCACTAAAACCCTAATCTAAATGAGCCTCATAAGGTTGGATAGGGTGTAGTTCACCTTCACACATCCTATTCCATTCATGACTAATTAGTAGTTTAGGGTTATTTCTCTAGCATATATCTTGTTGTTTGGTTTAACAATACAAATGAATGAGTAATTTTGCATGTTATAACCCCAACGTAGGTTCTAGTCACATACCCCAAACGGCTGACACTTCCCATTACTTGCTTAAAATCCAAATTCACTTCTTGTTCATTAATGCTTGCTTAGTTAGTTACATTACTTGCCTTTTTAGTCAAATGTTTTGTTCTTGCTAGTCTCTTGCTCTTTAATGGCCTTTTTGGCTAGATTGCTAATCTAGTGTGGTGTTAGCTCTTATTTTCTTGCCTTAGTCTACATTGTTCTTCCTTGCTTAGTTTGCTATTTTTTTAATTAGATTTAAATTCGCTAGGGTCAAAGTACCTTTCATTCTTGATCTTCTTTATTTTCTTGTTTTGACAATCTTAGTGTAATCAAACAAAACAAAATCTAACCTTTGAGCATGCATTACAGACCTAGCCAAACTAAATAAGCTCTGGTGCCCCCTCTCCCTAAGGATCGACCTTATCATGCCACCTTCCTATACTATGATATGAACCCATACACTTGCTAGTGAGTTTTTATGTATTTGATAGTGTCATAGACTAGGGTCTTATAAATTTGTAAGCCCAAGTGTGTGTGTATTGCACACTCATTAAGCTTTCTGGGGTCGTTGCTAGAGATAGAGGCGCTTCGCCTAGATAGTTAGTATTGCTCCGATCTTTACTACTGCCCTCACCATTGCTATTATTTATTGTTTGTTTTACTTTTGTATACTGGTTTACTAACTTGGCTTCTCTTAATTGGTTGTGCATTGTGCATATTGATAATGGGGGTGTATCTTCTCTTACAAAAACCATTTCTGGACATGGCACACATTGTGACATAGGTGGGCCAAGACACATTGGATATGGACATTATAGAACAAACAAAGAAAATCTCATTGTCAAAAGTTGTGAAATATCCCAAGGAACCAGAGGATGATGTTCACCCAACAACAGTCACATATGCGGTTTCTTTTGGTATCACACATGCTTATTCTCAGTTACCTTTAGAAGTTTGTCTCATGAATCTAGTGGATGACTGGACAGATACCATCTCATGAATGAGCGTGCCTTATTTCTAAAGGCAATATTGTTCTTTTACACAAAACATTTTGATGATCTAGGACCACCACTACTGTGACTGGTACCATCTTTGCAACATCCTCCTGAGCTGGAATTGAAGTCGGTTCTTCCACATGTAAAGTATACATTCTTGGAGGTAGATCATAAGATTCCAGTGATAATTTCTGCATCACTGAGTCTTCAAGAGGAGGAACAATTGCTTGTAGCTCTGAAGAACCACTAGGCCACATCCAGGGTGTTCTATTTCTGATATAAAAGACATTTATCCTAGCATGTACCAATACAAGATCCACATTGAAGGAGTGAAGCCTATGGCACAATCTCAAAAGTGTCAAATCCTACCATGATGAGGTGGTAAAGAAGGAGGTAGTAAAACTTCTGTCAGCATGTATCATTTATGTTGTTTTAGATTCTAAATGGGTTGTCCGACTCAAGTAGCTCCTGGGGGGGTACAATTGTCATTAATAAATTCTACTAGCAAACTCATTTCTACTAGGTTTGTGACTGGAAAGTTTGCACAAATTACCTTTGTCTGAATTTTGCCATATTGAAATACCATTTTCTCCCTTCTCTTTTTTGATCAGATTCTTGAGAGGCTCGCCGACCGTTCACACTTTTGCCTTTTAGATGGTTATTCATAGTATAACTAGATTTTCATAGAACTACATGATCAAGAGACGTCAACCTTCACTTGCCCCTATGGTATTTTTTCTTACTGTCACATGCCTTTCGGTCTTTGCAATACCCTAGTAACTTGTCAGCAAGGTATTGTTGCTATTTTTCCAACATGGCTGAATGTTATCGCAAGATTTTCAAGCATGACTTTTTGGTATATAGAGAGTCTTTGATGACTACCTTGATAGTCTTGATAAAGTTTTATAGAGATGTCAGAACAATCATCTGATTTTGAATTTGAAGAAGTGTCATATGATGGTGACTGAGGGAATAATACTAGGAAGTAAGGTGTCCAACAAGGGGATGGTAGTTTATTTGGTGATTTTCAAACTACTTCCACCATCTTCAGTGAAGGGAGTTAGGAGTTTCCTTAGTCATGTAGGTTTTTACCTCTTATTCATAATATATTTTTTAGAAATAGAAAAACCCCTTTCTGAGTTGCTAGAGAAATATGTTGAATTTACTATTAATAACCATTATTGAATTGAAGGAGAAGTTGATCGCTGCACATGTGGTAGTTTCTCCAGACTCGAGCAATCTTTTTGAGCTTAGTGTGATGCATGAGACTATGCAGTTGGAGCCATTTTGAGTAAACACAAAGACCATTTTATATCGGTTATTTATCACGTGTCTAGAACTTTAAATGATGCTCAACTTAATTACACCACTGAAAGTTTATTGTTGGTCATCGTCTTTGCTTTTCAAAAATTGAGGCAAACTGTATAGGAGGAAAGGTGATAGTATAGACTGATCATGAGGCCATTAGGTACCTCTTATAGAAAAAGGATGTGAAATCAAGACTATTCTGTTGGATTCTACTGCTACAAGAATTTGACATAGATGTTAGAGATAAATCGAGATTACAAAGTGTAGTAGCAGATCACTTGTCTCGTCTAGAGAGGGTGAGTGAGTATGGGTTAGAGGTACCAATTGTGGAGAATTTTCTAGATGAAAATCTCTTTGTGATTAGGAATAAGGATCGATGGTATTCGAATGTTGTCAATTATCTGGCATGTGGGGAATTACCACAAGATTGGGGATATAAGGAAAAGAAGCAAATTTTCCACTCCTTGAAGTAGTACATTTGGAATGACCCCATCTTACCTAGTCAATGTCGTGATGGTATTTTGAGGAAATGTGTTCCTGAGTGTGAGTTTGAAAGCATCCTTGCACATTGGCACTCTATGCCCACTAGAGGATACTATGCATGCTGAAGGCCTGGCAAAGTTTTAAAGAGTATATTGTTGATTTATTACACTAATGAGTTTCAATCATAAGAATGATCTTTTACTCAACTATCTATATCCCCCAAGTATGTGAGAGTAGTTGTAGTCGAGGTTGAACACAAGGGCGTTGGTTAGTTAGGCGCAAGAGTTATGATTTTCAATAATCTAGATTTTTGTACACAAGATGATTAGATTAGAATAACTAAATTATAGTTTTAAAACAAAATAGTAAATTATCACTTAAGAAAGGTTAAGATTCATATATGGAAGGATCTTGGACCTAGGATTTCACCAACATATCATAGCATAAAATTGGAGCATGAAATCCAAACTACTAAGCACTTGTTTTAAAAGAGAGTTGTATGTTTCACTTCACCTCTCAGTGCAAGTACAACGATCCTAACTCAATTCAACATTCCCATGTATGAATTTCATTTTGGATCACAAACCTACTTCTCAACTCCATAATTTCCACTCTCTTGGTAAAGAAGGAGTTGCCAAGAGAGTACCTCCTTACTCTCCCACCTATCTTCTCAGATCAAGCAAAAGAGCATAAAACATACACATAAGGTGGCTAGCCATACATGCAGAAAGGAAGAAACCAGTACTCGCAAGGTGGAAAAATAAGCAACATAGTATTTAGTATGAAATTACCATGTTCTAAACATGCTACGACATGGGAGCTACTCTCCCATGTCTAAGAAAAGGAAACTATTCATCCATGAATGTGTACAGTAGGAAATGTGCAGAATTTTTAGAATTCAACATGATTTAGAGAAGGAAAAGCTAAGTAATCCCAAGGTATAACCCAAGAAAGGTAGAATTCTGACTTGAGGACGAAATCCCACTCCTACAACTTCTCCAAACTGGAAAAACTTCCCTCCTGAGAAGCTTTGTGGAGTGAAGAAGCTCTACTGCACCTCCGGAGAAGAAAATGGAGAAGAAGAGAAGAAGAATGGGGGTTCTTCGGCAAGAAACCACCTTCTTCTACCCAAAATCACCCTCCCTTTCTCTAGACCTACTCTGGGACGAAATACCTTCAAATTATGGCAAGTGATAACTTCTCCATAGAGTGGTTTTGTCTTTTAAAATAAAAAGAGTCGTATTTGAAAATTGCTGAAACTGACAGGCACACGACGTGTCTTTTATAAGACACAGTGTGTCTTATGCAATAACTGAAGCTTGGGCTGAGTTCTAGAAAGTTACACGGTGTGTCTTTAATAAGACACGACATGTATTTAATAAAACACTCCGTTTTGCTGCAAATATAGAGTTCTGCATTCAATTTCTGGACTGAGACACGTGGTATCTTTAATAAGACACGTCATGTCTTTTTAAGACACGACGTGTCGATAGCTGTTTTGGTCTGCTGTGTATTCTACTCATAACTTTCGGTGTGTAGGTCAGATTTACATGCCGTAAAAAGTGGTATTTGCACAGTTTCGAACCCCAAAACATGTAGATACTTGAGGAGTGATCCAATAAGTGATAATATGATATATTCCTCATCATTTCAGTGAAAAATATAGTATCTACAATCCAACCCATGAGACAAGTAAGAATAGCTAAAAATATAGAATCTAGCATGAATGAGAGTGATAATTGAGTCAAAACAACATGGATATGCAACCAAACATGATCCAAAAGATGATATAATTTGTGCACATCAAATCCCCCTAAGGTTAAACCATTGCTTGTCCTCAAGCAAAAAGAACATAGAAACACAAATGAAGAATTGTCAAGTTCATGTATAGATCAAATGAAAAGAAAGATGTATAGAAGACCAAGCCAACCACGATCAATATGTTTATACTCATAGCCATAAATTCAACTTAAACACCCAAGAAAGAGATTTTTAGTTCAACAGGGTTGGTCACAATTAAATGAATCAATCAATTAAACAACACTAAGTAGAATTTAGATGACCAAGCCAAACAATTAGTGGATGTGCAACTCAATCTCTCAACTATTAAGGATACAAATGATGAAATTTTAGTTAAAATTAACAATTTTAGTTGTACTCCCCTTCTTTCCAAAAATGATGTGACAATGTATTATGTGTTCCGACACTCACCTGCTAATGTAGGCTTATGCACACATGGAAAGTCGGTCGGGGTATTTTACCCTCTTTTAAGACATACCACCTAACCATCATGGCCAGATCAAACTTACACTAGGCTAGCATGATATGTGGGTGGTTTAGCCATCTTTTATAGAATGTGAGGGTGAAATAAGACAAAAGAAATAAAAAAAAATTCCACAACATAGGAGAGTCAACTAAATTGCAACATTAGCTAGATTTCATTCATTTGTTTTAATTTTTTTTTCACTGAAAGAGTGGCTAAAAATGCACTAAGAGCTTGGCAAGGGCATCCCATATTCTAAATGATGTTGTAAAGTTGATGTACTCACAAAAATTGAAACCATTACATGTTTTAAGCAATCAAGGATGTGAAAGATGAATGTTCATGCTAGAAGCATAAACTAGAGTTAAGCACATGTTGATGGCCAAAAGGTTTCATTTGATTAATGCATGCCTTTTACAATTTCTCCAAATGATATTTTGCATCAAAATAGGACAATCAGTTAAGCATAGGAGTTCTATCCACATATAAAAGATAAAGCTCATATCATACTAGATTTGCCTCCAGAAGAGCAGAACTAAAAACAACAACTAAGAAAAAGATGATAAAAGGGAAATAAAACTACACCACCGGTCGGTTTCTCTCCCCCTAAGCTTGAAATTTGTAGTGTCCTCACTTCATATAACAAACTCAAGAGGATTTCAACCGGATACCTATCATGGTGAATGATGAATATGGAGGTCCATTGCTTTGATTTGAGGCTGGAAATCATTGTGCTAAAGATTGATGCCTCCTTACAAATATGTGTTTGATTTGGGGCAAGCGAAAACACCTATGATCTGCAACAAGAATAATCTTTTGTATGCCAATACTATTTGTCTTTTCATTCTCCTTTGAAGCATCATCAAAATATGAGTTGGGAAGAGTGTTCTCATTATAAAGCAATGTGTCATCTAGAGTGTGAGGAGGAAGGACATGTGGCTTGCTTAAAGAATCTAAAAGTAGATCATGTGTTGTAGCTTCCTCCTCTTGATTTGCATCTTCATAATCCTTATAGGTATCAACATCATCATACCTTGAAGGATATACTTCTATGACAACACCATTCTTCAATGCCACCGACCTAAAATATGTAGGATCCATCTCTAGTGGACTTGGAAAGAAAGGTGGAAATGCTTCTTTGCTACAAAGAGCTTGCTGGACAATTTGTTTTTCCAAGATGTGTGCATAAGTGGCAATATCGTCCACCTTAGAAGAGAGTTGGCAACTGACACTCTTCATTGATTGTCTTTGTTGATGAAACTTCTCATTTTGCTGCATTTGAGTTGAAATAAATGTTGCAAGCATGGACTCTAACCCAGAAGTTACTTGTGGTTGTTGTGGCAGAATGAAATTTGGGTTTGCATTGTTGTAGAAGCCCGATGGAGTGTAGCCCATTAGAGAATAAATAGAAGAAGCATAACATGTAGAAGATGAGTGTATAAGCAACCCACATGCATCACAAATAATATCGGCTGCTTGAAATGATTGTGTGCTTAGATTCTCAAACCTTTGTGATAAAGTGTCTAGCTTTACTGCAATTATGTCTATAACATCAACCATGTGATCTTCCACTTGCATTCTGGAAGTAGTATGTGAAAAGGATGGGTGGTAGCTTGTAGCCAGACTCCATTGGCAATGATTTGCTGCCATATCTTTAATAATATCGTAGGATTCTCTATATGATTTGTTCATTAGAGCTCCATTTGCATCTGCATTAATAGACATCCTTATATTGTAGCACAAACCATTATAGAAAGATTGCAATAGAAGCCAATTGCTTAGACCATGATGTGGACAAAGATTTTGAAGATCTTTTAACCTCTCCCATGTATCATACAAGGTCTCTCCATCCCTTTGAGAATAATTGATGAGTTGACTCCTCAGCTGTAAAGTTTTGCTAGGTGAAAAATATCTTACCAAAAAGACCTTTAGAAGCTCCTCCCAAGTGCCGATTGACTTCTTTGACAAAGTATATAGCCATGCCTTGGCTCTGTCTCTAAGAGAGAATGGAAAAAGGATTAGGTGTATCCCATCAGTAGGAACGCCATATATCTTTATGGTGCTTAACAATTGCAAAAATTTAGCAATGTGGAGGTTTGTATCCTCCATTGGTGTCCCTCCAAATTCATTCAGCTGTAGCAATTGTATGATGGTTGGGCTGATAGAAAACTCCTCTACCTCAAATTCTATAATATTAATAGGCCCACTCATGTGCATTGCAACTGTACCAAAGTAGTCCTTAAAAGGAAGGTCATCCTCCTTGACTAGTTCTTCATGTGGAGTCGGAGGATTAGGTGGATGTGGCATATATGGTGGTGGTGTATGTGGTATGGATAAAGGTGGTGGATATGAGGGTGTGGAAGAATGTGGTATGGGTGTTAGTGGTGTATATGATGGTGGTGAATTAGGTGTGAATGATGGTGGTGTGGATGAAGGTGGCATGGGTGAATGTCGTTTGGATGATGGTGACATGGATGATGGTTGTGGGTTGTGATTCCTCCATACATGTTTGGGTTTCACTCCTTCTTTCCCATGAGGGCTACAAATGATGTGTTCATTTTCTGAATGTAGAGATATGCATGGTTCAAGGATCTTTTTATGAACACCCCATATGCTCCTACAAATAAACAAGGTGAGTGATATACAAAAACAAACATGGAAGATACAACAAATTATGATGATCATGATGAATTATGATTTATGGATATGATGATGGATATGAAGGTTATGATCTAGTCTCATTTACTTATCAACAACTCTTACTCTAATAGGAATATTGATGCTCCCCGACAACAACGCCAAAAACTTGTTGGTTTATTACACTAACGAGTTTCAATCATAAGAATGATCTTTTACTCAACTAGCTATATCCTGCAAGTGTACGAGAGTAGTTGTAGTCAAGGTCAAACACAAGGAGCGTTGGTTAGTTAGGCGCAAGAGTTATGATTTTCAATAATCTAGATCGTTGTACACAAGATGATTGGATTAGAACAACTAAATTATAAATAAATAAAAAACAGTAAATTATCACTTAAGAAAGGTTAAGATTCAGATATGAAAGGATCTTAGACCTAGTATTTTGCCAACATATCATACCATAAAATAGGAGCATGAAATTTAAACATACTAAGAACTTGTTTTAAAAGAGAGTTGTATATTGCACTTCACCTCTCGGTGCAAGTACAAGGATCCTAACTCAATTCAACATTCCCATGTATGAATTTCATTTTGGATCACAAACCTACTCCTCAACTCCATAATTTCCACTCTCATGGTAAAGAAGGAGTTTCCAAGAGATTACCTCCTTACTCTCCCACCTATCTACTCAGATCAAGCAAAAGAGCATAAACATACACATAAGGTGGCCAACCATACATGCCGAAAGGAAGAAACTGGTACTCACAAGGTGGAAAAATAAGCAACATAGTATTAAGTACAAAATTACCATGTTCCAAACATGATATGACATGGGAGCTACTCTCCCATGTCCAAGAAAAGGAAACTACTCGTTCATGAATGTGTACAACATGAAATGTGCAAAATTTTCAGAATTCAACATGATTTAGAGAAGGAAAAACTAAGTAATCCCAAGGTGTAACCCAAGAAAGGTAGAATTCTGACTTGAGGATGAAATCTCACTCCTACAGCTGCTCCAAACTGCACAAACTTCCCTCCCGAGAATCTTTGTGGAGTGAAGAAGCTCTGCCACACCTCTGGAGAAGAAAATGGAGAATAAGAGAAGAAGAATGGGGGTTCTTTGGCAAGAAACCACCTTCTTCCACCCAAAATCGCCCTCCCTTGCTCTAGACCTGCTCTGGGATGAAAGACCTTCAAATTATGACAAGTGATAACTGCTCCATAGAGTGGTTTCATCTTTTAAAATGAAAGGAGTCATATTTGAAAATTGCTGAAACTGACAAGCACACGACGTGTCTTTTATAAGACATGACGTGTCTTATGCAATAACTGAAGCTTGGGCTGAGTTTTGGAAAGTTACACGATGTGTCTTCAATAAGACATGATATGTCTTTAATAAGACACGCCGTTGTGATACAAATCTGGAGTTCTGCATTTAATTTTTGGACTGAGATACAGGGTGTCTTTAATAAGACATGGTGTGTCTGTTTAAGACACGGTGTGTCAATGGCTGTTCTGGGTTACTGTGTATTCTGCTCATAACTTTTAGGCATGTAGGTCAGATTTACATGCCGTAAAAAGTGGTATTTGCACAGTTTCAAACCCCAGAACATGTAGATACTTGAGGAGTGATCCAATAAGTGATAATATGATATATTCCTCATCATTTCATTGCAAAATTAGTACCTACAATACAAACCATGAGATAAGTAAGAATAGCTAAAAATATAGAATCTAGCATGAATGAGAGTGATAATTGAGTCAAAACAACATGGATATGCAACCAAGAATGATCCAAAAGATGATATGATTTGTGCACATCATATATTTTATTGGTCATCTTTCTTGAAGGATGCCTAAAACTTTGTTAGGAGGTGTGATGTGTGTCAACACACATGCAACATGTCTAGGAGACATGAAATGCCTCTCAATACTTTTTAGGAGGTTAGGTTTTTTTTTTATATTTGGGGAATTGATTTCATGGGGCCGTTTGTATCTTCTAATTCAAGCTTATATATTCTTCTCGCCATTGATTGTGTGTTGAAATGGGTGGAAGCAATACCTACCTTCACCAATGATTCATAGGTCTTATGCAGATTGTAAAGGAAAATATTTTATGTAGGTTTGGAGTGCCCATTATGATTATTAGTGACGGAGGTTCCCATTTTACTAATATGAAATTTGGAGTGTTTTTGATAAAATATGGAGTATAGAATAGGGTTGGTAGTCCATACCACCCTCAGACCCAAGGCCAAGTAGATGTGTCAAATAGGGAAATCGAAATGATCTTAGAGAAGACCATTTATAGATATAGAACTAATTAGAGCATGCAATTAAATGACACACTTTTGGCATATAAGATGACTTTTAAAACCCCTTATGAAACAATACCTTATAGGTTAGTAAGCATGCCACTTTCCCATGGAATTGGAGCACAAGGTCAAGTGGTATTTGAAAAAAGTGAACTTTGATTTATCTCTTACAGGGGATAAGTGCAAGCTAGAGATGAGTACATAGGAGGACATTAGGCTTGAAGCTTATGAAAACTCAAGGATATACATGTATAGAAAAAACAAGATCCATGATCACCACATATCACATAGGACTTTCTTACAGGGGCAACAACTATTATTGTTCAATTCTATGCTAAAATTGCACATGTGTAAGCTAAGATCAAGAAGGAGTGGACCATATATGGTGGTCAAGGCATTCCCTCATGGGTTGTTGAGACAAGTGATGGTGCGAAGGTTTTTAAGACCAATGGACAACCTCTCAAACACTAATTTGGGGGAGAGGTGGTCCATGAACCAGAAGAATTGAATCTCTTAGAGCTTCCTTGATTCATTTTTCCTTGTTGAGCCTACAATGTTAAACAAGGGCACTTATATGAGGCAACCCACTTTATTTCTATTATTTTAATTTGTGCTAGTTCGTTTATTTGTTCTTTTCATATTACACTCATTTAGTTCAATGTTATGCAATAAAAAAAGGTTCCTTGATGTATATTGGAAGTGTGTAGGAACACATCATGTATGTGCCACTGATAACATTGTCGGTAGCACTGACTGCTAATCTTGGGAGGGAAAACAACTTTTACAAGAAATCCTAGTACCACTGATAGGCGAGTCAATAACACTGAACCTTTAAATTTAGGGGTGTCAAGAAGCAAACAACAATGACAATCAACGTATCACTGAGAGGCATCTCGATGGTACTGACACTTCTTTTTATCACAAGTCTAAATCTAAAAGAAAATTAGCTCAATACTACTATTATTAATCTTGGTGGCACTGATGGTCGAGGTCAATAGCACCAATCAGCAAGCCAAAGGAATCCAAAAATCATCTTGGTACTACCAACATCCATGTAGGTAGTACTCACAGAAAAACATGATCCGTGGCACCAAAAACAATGATCACAAGCAAGTACATTGAATGGTCGGAGGCACCAATCCATGCATGCTACACCTACTTGATGCCATTGACATACGCTAGTTCCAGTGATGTTGGGTGATCTATGAGTTAGTACATTGATGGCCCACACACATTGGTATAACAACTAGCACTGACAATCACAGAGATCGACAGATACGTGAGTAGCACATGACACAAAGTTGGTGGAACCAACACAACACAAGAAAAGCAACTGTCCACTATAAAATGAGAGGCATGTGGTGATCTAAAATCACACCCAAGCACTCCCCATGTACTCCAACATGTGTAATATATCCTCAAATAGTGAAGATATCAGTCTAACAATATGAAATCCTCCTTGAGATTCCTTCTTCTTTTTCACCCCTCTATCCTTCAAGTTGAAGAAATGGCGGGTGGACATCAAACCTCATCCTCTACCCTCATTCCACATCAATTGATTCCTAAGCCAACAAGGGTGTCATTCACTAATGAAGGCCATAAGAAGAGCTAAATAGAGCTACAAAAATGGGAGATCTTGGCCACTCAGTATGGGAATTGAGCCTTCCTTGATGAGATCAGGTTCATAGAGAACCTACAGTGAGTCTACACCATGAAAGGCATGATGTGTGATAACACATTCTTCAATTATTGGCTAACCTACAAAGATCTCTTCCATGAGTTTCTTACCACGTTCAAGGCTAGTTGCATCACCAAACATGGGGAACAAGTAGATTGGGTTAAATTATGGCTTTTCAGCACCAATCACTATCTCATGTTGGCCAATTTTAGTGCCATATATGGATGGCCAATGAGTGATGTGCGGTTCATATCTTGTGACTTTGACTATATCACGACATGGAGACATATGACTACACTTCTACTAGGCTTCATCATCAACTGACACATGTCTTCCTTGATGGATATTGAGCACATGTTTGCTCGCATTCTACACTGCTACCTAACAAACACCATCTTCTCTAGGTCGACTCAGGAGCAGGGGAAGCTCTAGAAGGTGGACATGTATGTCCCATGGTCTATATTGACTATGAGTAAGGAACATGTCAACCTTGGCTAATTTTTGTTCCTTTATATGGTTTATATGAAGAATCCAACTCATAGAGGCAACCCCATTCATTTTGGGGGATTTCTCACACCGCTCCCCATGCATCTCTACCTCAATTTGTCAAAGATGAATACCCTCCCGATGTTAACCAAACTTGATTTAAAGCACTTAGATTGGGCCTACCTCATCTCCAAGTATGAAGGAAGGGTATAAGCCTTCTGCTCTCAGAACTGATATATGCAAGAGAGGGTTCTGTCAGACCCCATTTTCCGCTTGAGAGGCATGCACCACCTTCACTGGCCAATAGAGGGAGAGGAATATGTACACATCGGATATGAAGAAGAAGAGATTTAGGATGAGGAGGAGTAATAAGAAGCATATGATGATGAGAAAGAAGAGGCAACACTCCTTCTTTACCATGCCAAGACACGCATCACATCCCTTGTTGACATGCAGCTTCAGGTTCCTCAACTCCAACACCTCAACTATCAAGAAATTCTTTCTCCATGACAGGCATGTATGGGATGTTGCAATCCATACAACATGGATAGTAGCAGTCAAACACCCTAATCAGGTCCATGTGATTCAAGAGTAGCTACTCCCTCTAGGGGATTCAAGAGAAGCTACTCCCTCAGTAGCAGGCAATCTATGAAATAAATGTGTTCTCCTAGTAAAAGAGGTGAACATGCACACATGCCTACAACACAACGAGTATAACCACCACCCACTGTATGATCATTACTATAGTCAAGGAAACTTTTCTAGACACCATCGGCCACCAAACATGCTTTCTTAACCTCCACAGTCCACCAACACCTACTACACACCAGATCCCCAGATCTCACCGTGAACATTCCCTCCACCACCATTCCAATATCTGGTACCTCCATTCCATCTTGTTGTTTGTTTTTCAAATATGAGGACATGGTCTAGTTCAAGCTTAGGGGTGACAGAATGAGTTTTCTTACATCATGTTCTATATATCTTAGTTAGTTTGCATATTTTGTTATTTGCTTTTCATCATGTTAATAGGATCCACATCTATCTAGTGCAATTGTTGAGTTTAATTAAGCATGATTGTATATGAATAGTAAGAAGAGTATGCTCAATGTGTCTGAAGTGAATTTGAAAATCAGGATCTATCTTAATGCCCTATTGTTCAAGCTAATGTGCTAAATCTTATACAAAACCAAATGGATGAATTGTTTGGGTTTGTCAGCTTGAAGACATACTGAATGAATGAAAAACCTAGTTTAACCCAAAGACTTACACTTTGACGAGGATGTTTGAGTCCAAAACAACCAAACAATAACATGATATTTAATGTGGATTATAGGAATAAAATCTAAGGCTATACTATTACACAAGTTAATAAGAGAGGGACATCATAGTTGGGAAAGGCATTGTCTCTTAGTCATGTGATCTCATCCACCATCCATTCAAATTCATTCATCACCATGGGATAATCAAGTTTGATCCAAGTTATTTCCCTCTTTATTACATTGCATGTCATGTTAGGCAACATATAGTTAGTTCCTCTTCGATTGCATTGGAAAAGAAAAAATGTGCATATCATCTCATTTGATCAATTGTCATTTGCACAACAATTCTTACATATAGGTTGCGTTCAATTTATGTATATTGCCTAAGGTGTATCCCTGTTATCCAATTTAGTTTTCTTCATTAAGAAAGAGAGAAAAAAGATGTACATCATTATTCCTTCTCCAAACAAAAAAATAGTGAAAAAGCCCAAGCATGCTAAAATAATGGGCAGAAAGAAAAGTATTTGAAATAAAAATAAAATAGGAGAAAAGGAGGAAGATAATTCCTAATCTCTACCTTCATACCATTCTCTCTAAGCAATAAATAAGGAGAAAGTGGAAGTATTATACATGTACCCACCATTTATCTTACTCATCATTAGGATTAGTCATCTTTTGCATGCATCCTTCCATCCTTATCAATATTATCAAAAAGCGGTAATCAGTGTACATGCGGACATGGTACCTAATAAAATATATGTGGTAAGCGGGAGTATGAGCGGGAGAATTATCAGTTTTAATCATTTTGACTTTTAAATAGGTTAATTATATATTTTACTTAAATTTGTATATTGAACATATATATAATGTATAAAATCACATCAAACCAAACACACACAAGACAAGAAGACTACAAGCACAACAATATATGCTAATGTATGAAAGAACACATAGTAAAACATTGTTTCATATAACTGGTTGAACAAAAAATAACAACATATACATGTTGATATGAAAGACAATTAAATTACTACTAACTTATTATAGATAATAATAATTATATTTCTAATATGAAATTGCCATATTAGTATTTAAAATGGAGACGGAAGGAAGGAATAAGGGGCAAGATCAATATTAGATTAATAGCTGGTTTAGGGGGTTAATTTGAGGAGTAATTAGAGGTTAGAGGGAATCTATTTGCATCAAATAAGTAATCTGAAACAATGATGATATTTAAAAAAGGAAAATATATAATACAAAGCAATTCAATGAGCATTGGATTATGTACTTATCGAAAAAATAGGGAGAAAATACCAAATATGTGAAGAGGGAGAAGGGATTGTAACTATAATGATAAACAATAGGTTTGAAAGCAAACTACCATAAAAATACACAATAATAGGATATAAAATAGTGCCATTTAGTCGGCCAATCATTTGCCCTTTTGACTGACTAATCGCTTCTGGACAACCGATTTGCTATACTCAGAGAGGTACACCTACCAAACCGTTTATTCAGCCAACTAATCAGTTGAGTAGGCCAATTTCCTAAACACTGATCCTTATAGTAGGCATTAGAAGGTATCCATTTTAATTTCATCATATTGTAGGTGCATCATGTTTTTATTTTCATGCATATAACATTTTGATTATTCTTTTGATTCCTATTTCATTGCCACCCATCTTTTCAACCCATTTCTCTCATGATAGGCCACTCATATGATTTTTACTCTCATTCATGTTTACATGGGGATCTGCTTCTAATGTGGATTATTTACATAAATTAGAGCATTGTAGATAGAGGGATCACATGGGTGCATCAAGTTCATATCCTACTGACTATGATATAAATAACTTCACGTTGATAGCATTTTCATTGATCTTGTTGTGGGAGTCTTTTATGAGCATTGTTTATTGCTTTAGAATAGTTATTTGTCAAGTTGTTGGAGAGGACCAGTTTGGGATCAACAGGTTGGTGTGATTAGTAAAATTAATTCATAGGTACATGTCCTCTTACTGACTCTTTCAAACAAATCCAAGAGACGTGTTGCTCGAGGAAAACAACATTCAAGCTTAGGGGTTTTTATGCATTGATTTATGTCACTTTTCACAATCTATTTTATTTCTCTTTAAGCATGAATATTCTCATTTATATATGGTTTGTTTTATTTTCTATTTATTAGCATGTGAATCACTTATGCATCAAATGTTACACATTTATATCAAGACATTGTTTTATGATCATTTACTCAGACTTGTGTTGCTATTCCTCTTATTTCAGGCAATTTGAGTATCTGCTTATCAACTTAGAGCCACATACTTCCTTGTTGGTGGTAATGACACATGATTCCCAACAACAAAATATGGAGAGCAACATCGATGCCACTAAGAGAAAATCCGTGCTACTAAGCGTCATGTCGATGCCACCAAAATATAGACTTAGTAGTATCGATAAGGGTCTAGAGAGCATCAATGATGAAAATTTATTATCTCAACGCCACCAATAGTTGAGTTGGTGGTACCAAATCTAACATATAGACACCTATCAAAACCAACTTGGTGCTACTAGTGCCTCTATCAATAGTATCAATGTGGACAGAGAAGGTGAAAAAGGTCAACTGACTCGGTGCCACCGACACCGGGTCAGTGGAACTGACCTAACGCAATCACTATAGATATGAAATTAAGTGAGATCCAACAACTACAAATTAAATGAGGATTAGTCCTCACTTATGACCTAAGGTGGGCTGCCAAAGATCACCCATATCATACATTTTGGAATTAGATCTAAGAGGAGAGGAGACAAGGGAAATATCCACCAATCAGACAATCCGTGCCTTCTAGAGGACATATTTGTAGTCGGAAAGCTTTTTATCATGGTGTTCACCAGAAGGTGCTGAGACGACTTCTCCAAGAGTTTTTCTATCAGTTTTATAATGTTTTTCTCCTATTTCTCCTTTTCTTCTTACTTATTTTTTATGACAAACATATGGGGCTAAACCCTTCTTTTTCCTAGGGACTGGGAGTAGCCCGATACATCATTGTAATTGAATTTGATGAATTAATTATATATTTCCTTTAATTTAGAACTTCATTCTATGATATCATTAATGATTTGTTTATGCCTGATCAACATAATCAATGTATCATACTACTATTTGCTTCGCAAGAGGCATTAGGAGTTAGAAAGTCATAGATTCACATAGCTAATAACGCTCTTAGGGAGAGGTCTATCAACTATGAAAGAATAACCCACATGAATTTATTAATCACTTGGAATAAGTTACTAAAATTCTATAGGAGTGGGGTTTGTCTTAGTCTAGTTAGTGCATTACATTGTAGGAGTGGGTAATGTTGGCTACTGGTCTTTAGTTTAGAATAAGGGTGATTAATTATAGATAAAAACACTTAAATTCTAATGTGTTTCATGGTGAAACCACAAGTGCTAGGGAATTCATGAAATATTTCTTACAACCACCTAAATTCATCTTTCTTAATTTCTACTCTTAGTTAAATAAACACCAACAAACTAATTTTTAGGTCCATATGATTAGGTTTCAATTAGTAGTAATTTCTGGTGAATGGTTCCCTGAGTTTGAAAATTAGTCATCTTTGGCCTATATTACATGGCATGTACACTTGCGTATTACATACACATCATACACATGCTTTTCATCCTACTTATACAAGATCATCTAACTTATCACACTGACTTGTGTCAAATTCAACTGACTTTAGTATTGGCCTGGGCTACAGTCATCCTAGTATGTTGGGTCAACTTACTAGCAAGTGGATTGTATTGCAGGTTGATGGTGTGAAGGAGGTTGGTCAAAGGTTAAAATGGTATCTATCACTTCTATAATTCTAATTATACTCCCAATTCAAGTTGTGCGTCTGATACCAATTTTTTTCAATTATAAATTCTAGTATTTTTTGTTCTAGAAAAATTGGGGTGGTTTGTTTAGATGATGCAAAAAGGTAAAGAAATTTCCATATTCTTCATTTTGATGATTGAATTATGTTGGATTTAATTGTTTCTTTGATTTCTCAGTTATGTAGATTATAATTTTGCTAGAGAATCACCAACTAACTTTCCTTCCCCTCTTCCTCCCCTCTTTTCTTTCTAGGATTAGTTCTTTGAGATACACAGAGTAACATTCAAGGGAGAACAAGTATTTTTTTGGATTTTGATCCAAACTGAAGTCAAATTGCTTTTGTAGTGATCTAATATTTTGAATTGTTGTTGGGTGAGTGATTAATTCAAAATTTTCATTCTTTGCATTGATTAGATGAATTCTAATCCAACAACCTGAAACCCTTCTCGATGACCATAACTTGAAGGTATTTTTTCTTGAACTTCATTTATGGGTACAAAGTTTCTACTACTTGAAACATGTTCAGACAGTGAAAATAATCAAATTGCATATGGAGATCAATGCATTTCAAATATAAAAATAAAAAAATAATTGAAAATTTTCTAGATATATGACTTTTATGTTTTTCAAATCATTAATATGGTATTATTGAATAATTAAGAAACCCAAATCATATTATTTTGATAACTTGTATGTTTGTTAGTTCTTCATGAATATAAAAAGTTAGAGTTTGAAATGACTATTCTCGAATTAGCTAGCGAAACCTTAATATTTCTATACACATGAAAATGTTGGTAACATAGAGAATAGAAAGAATTATTAATTGACTACAGTTTATTAGTGACTCGTAAATTATCCAATTGTTAGTTGAAGCTCAAGCAATGATAAATAGAATAATGGTATAGTGACATTGACACCATAGAACTCTTTCTAGGAGGCTTGTACTAGGAATAATGTAACAAGATGATCAAGTGGTAGTTGGCCACAAGAGTGTCCTTTGTAAGTGACATAGTCACATGTAAACATGTAATAGGTGATTGTATGGCGGTTGTCTAGAAGAGCCTCACATATTAGAGTAAAAATAGTGAGACATGATAGTTTGTTGGTGGTCTTATAGTAGAGCAATTCACATGTACTTGATGCTTTTATCCTAGAAGCACCCTCTAAGTACCCATGTTAAAGGGCCAAAGTTTACAAATTTCATCATTAGGCAGACATGGAAGCCTTTCTGTAGACTAAGGTTTTTTTTGTTAGTAGTCGTAAGGTCCCCAGTTCAGCTTAAGACTTATATGCTAAGTCTTAGGCATGTGGATTTTTCTTGGATGGTACAATTCATGTAAGTTCAAGTGAAAATCATAAATGAATAAACACCTAGTAGTCAGAGTTGTGAGAATTTATGTAATCTATTAATGTGTGTATTTAATATCTTTAGTTAAGAGATCCTAATATTTTCTTAACTTCTATTATTCATCTTAATCTTAATGTTGATTATAGAACTTTATTTTATCTCAATAATACTTATCACGTGCTCTTTTAAATAACTTGCATCACTAAATTTCCTACTTTTATCAATTATCTATTGTAGTTCCTATAAATGTAATTTTTGATGAATCATTCATTGGGTATGTATCCCATAACTCTACACAATAACAATTTTTAGGTTGTTCTCACCCCCAGACAAGGAAGCATATCATTTGTAGCTCTAAGAGGTGGTTTGAGTAGTAGTAGTAGTAATACTATCTAGTTGATAGAGTCTTTCTCTTAGTGGTACTCATGAATCTGAGAGTTTTTATGAAGAGTTGTAATAATATAATCTTGTCTTAAGAACAATATACTAGAACTTGTTTTTCTATGTTTTATACATACATGACTTTCATCTTCCCTTTGTTTTGGATGGGGGTGTTAGTGTTGCTATCAATTGTTTAAAGAGATGTTGACTTTGACACGTATGTTGGTTTTGACAAAGATAGGGAAAGACTACAATATTTTTTATGATGCTTCCAAGAATGGATTAAATTGTGTGATGATGCATGACAACAACATGATCTCATTTTCTTATAAAAAGCTTAATAAGCATGAGGAGAACTACTCAACACATGCTCAAGATTTGGAAACAATGGGTTTGGCTCTAAAAGTGGAGATGCACTACCTTTTGTGGATAACTTCTAGATCTTTATGGATTATAAGAACCTTAAGTACATATTTTCATAGTGGGAGTTGAATATGAGGCACATACAATGATTGGAGTTGATCAAGTTTTATATAGATTATCACATCAAAAAGGAAAATGCTGTGCCTGATGATTTTGTCCCCGTATTCTTCCACAATTAAATTACATTTGTGTTTTTTGTATTGCAACAAGAGAGATTTGTTGGTTTCTTTTTGTCAAATGAATGTACATATGGATGTTTCTATGCTGGGAGATTTCTTGGCACAATTGAATATAAATCCAACATTTGTGTAAAAGATAAAGTATGCATAGAGTGATGACATTGCGATACATATTATACAATCAAACTTTGACAATATCCAACATGAAATTTTTTAGGATTCGAAGGATGAGACAATTTGCTTTCATAATAGTATGGTGGTTCTTGATGCAAGAGGTTTGAGGAATATGGTGTTTGAATAAACACATTCCTTGATGTATGTGATCATCATGGGAATACCAAAATGTACCATAATATGAAGGATTTATACTGGTGTCTAGGGATTTAGAGTGACGTGGAAGAACTTTTTAGCAAAGTGTCTAGTTTGTGACCAGGCCAAGGCATATCATGGGAAATATGCAAGGTTGTTGCAACCATTGGCAATTCATGAGTGGAAATGGGATTTTTAATCATGGAATCCATGGTTGGTCTTCCTATGATATCGAGGGGTATCATTCAATCTAGGTAGTTGTTGACTGCTTAACAAGGTCATCTCACTTCAAATCAATCAAAACTACAATCACCATTGAGAAGTTGGCACATATCTATGTTGATGAGATAGTCTGTATGCACACGATACTACCTACCATAGTGTTAGATAAGGGATCTCAATTTATGACAAGGTTTTAGGATTGTCTGCATGGATCTTTGGGGACTTAGCTTAAGTACATCGAACGACATGTAACGAGTGTAGTGACTTTAGGTCTAAGAACCACAATGACCACTATCACTTTGGGATCTGATTGTGACCGCCATTCAATGGTTTCCATGTATTACTCTCAATGTGGGCATGTTCGATATAATGTACTATAACAAGAACCTACATGTTTGACTTGATATCCTATATCATGACTAATGAGATCCTTTCACTCAACTAATGGTGAGTTAGATAGGATGATACATACTATGTCATATATTTTGAGATTTATGTTCTCCACTTTCTTATTAGTTGGGACATTCAAATGATATTGATAGATTTCACCTACTATCATAGTTATTAGAGGAGCATCAATATCACACCGTATGAGGCTTTGTATGAAAGGCATTGCAAATCACCTCTTTTTGTTACAAGGTAGGTGATAACAACTTTTAGATCCCGAGTTGGTGCAATAGATTATTGGAAAAGATAAAAGCTATCAAGAAACGGTTGAAGGAAACACAACATGGATAGAAATATTATGCATATAATTGTAGAAAGCCTCTAGAATTCCATGTTGAAGACCTTTTGTATCTTTTAGTCTCACCTTTGAAGGATTTTTTGTGGTTCAAGAAGAAGAGTAAGTTGGATCCTAGGTTTATGGGGCCCTATCCTACAACATGTTGGAAAGGTGGATTACAAGTTGGAGATACTTCCATATTTGAGCATTTTTTTCCTTAGTACATTACTGGATAAGTGCCACTTGTATACTTAGCAGATGACATAGACTTTAGAAGTAAAACTTGATGAAGATAAAGTGTATGTCGAAGGACCAATTTTGATCTTAGATATGTGCAAGCATATTTTCTTAGTGAAGGTTTTTTGGCATCATTATGGTGTGGAGGAAACGACGTGGGAACTAGACGATGAGATGCTTAAGAAGTACCAATATATTTTTCTAGAATTTTACAGGAAAAATCCTTAATAGGAGGGTAGTCTTGTAAGGTCACATACTTATACTAACCCTAATATTTTTCACTTATCTTAACTAAATTCTTCATTAGAACTAAATGCAGTTTATTATAAGATAACCCCCATCTATCCCTAATCACACCTTGTAAAACCTGATTGTATGAATTATTGAATTAATATGGATTTATTTGACATTTTATGTAAAATATTTAGGATCATGATTTGTCACATGTGCATTCTTTTTATGATAGGTTCACTAGTTATGGGCTATTTTGACTTGTGCACTAACCTAACATATAAATAATCACACCCCTCAACTCTAGGGTTTATTTTCAAACTCTAGAGCTTCTAGAATGTTGTTTGGATCCAAGGGAGGTCGATAGAAAGGTTGGTGTGATTGAGATTTGTTTGTAATTATCTTCCTTGCTTTAGGGGATACAAGGCTAAAGACCAACATTTTATCATAGACCGTGTAAAATATTCACTCCTTATCTTTTCTTGTTGGTACATCTCTCTTCTTCCTTCTTTTGTAGTTGTTCTTGGGTAACCATGGTGGATCTAGCTTCCTTGGGCTAAATATCTCTCATTTATACGTTCTTTGAACTAATTCAAGCTAGATATTGCTCGGGAGAATGTTAGGGAGCCGTTCATAGGCTCTTTGTTGGTGTTTTGGAGCTTGGATCATGCTCATTTTTGTTGGAGCTTGTGTTCTTCACAAGATGCAAGTGATATGGCAATTTTTTTACCTTCTTTCTTACATAAACTACATACAAACCCTAATAATTCTAATAACATGCTAGATATGCTTAATGATTCAATTTTTATGGATAGTTTAGATAGTTTGATGGCTAATATGAAGTTTCCTCACCCTCCTTTAACTTAAATGATAACCTATGATGAAAAAAAAATAAAAATTTCTTGATAACTTAAGGCCCAAATTTCAAAATATTCACACTTTTTCTCTAACAATGGCAACTTTAAGGGATGTTGAGTTGCATGTTGGGGAAATATGAACCTTATACTTCCTTACTGTATGTCTGTCTAAGATGGAAATACTAAGTTTTCCCTCGTCATTATAGTGATGAAATATTATGACTTATATGTTTCTTTCTTAATGCCATTTTTATGCATTATGTTGCCCTAGTTACATATTCCTCATGCTAAGGGACTTAGAAAGGAAATTTGGCATGGTTGTTTATTGTTGAAATGTGAATAGAAACATACCTTCTGAGGTAAAGGTTTAATATCTATCAGAGTTTGGACGTGTTATGGTTGAACATAACAATTTGGTCTAGGTATGGATACTTTGATGCATGATAAATCCTCCAAGGTTTATTATACTTGATTTATGTTTTAGTATGATTGAATATACCGTGTTGTACCCCAATTTCTTCTTTAAAAACAAGTAAATGAATAAATTCACAAGTAAAACCTAAATCAGTAGAATATCATGTTATCATAGAACTATCCCGGCATTTAGAATTAGGGATAGTGAAATAGGTAACCTTGTAGCAATCTTGGATGGTGAGAAGGTACTCAAAGTCATATATTGTTCAACATATGAAAGTAATCATGTGTTAGTTTCCTCATTACCTTAATATGTATTAAGTATGGGAGTGTGATAAAGTTTGAATCTCCTTTAATTTAAATGAGATGCTTGTGACATCATGTTATACATGTATTTATACACATGAAATAGGTATCATGACCTAAGTTCTCAGGATAAACCTAATAGGTTATTTAGGTTTTCGAGCATTGACCCCCTGATTGTTATGCTCACACCTACCAAGGGGTGGTGGAATCTTATGAAAACCAGTAATACGAAGATCTTATATGGTGAAATAGGTGACTTCACAATCTCTATATGGTGGTTTGAGTGGCACATCTCAAATTACCTTTAGATTAATAATAAAATAATTAACAATGTTGTCTAGCTATATTTGTTTAAATACCTTGACAATTCACATTGTGATGGTTCAAAAATCTTATAGACCTTATAAGTGTAACTCATATCACTCTTATAGTACATCTATTATCAATTCTACATGTGGAGATTTCTTCCTATTGAATAATGCCTTTACTATGTTGATAATAGTAGTATTGTATTCAAAGAATTCTTTACAATTGGTATATTATATTGCATGGAGATGGGTCTCTGTCTTGTGGATCTCCACATATTTCTAGGTGTATAGCCTTGTACCCAAGGCTTTGGTGGATAGGAACCTCCCTTGGTTGTCAACTATAGCAATAGGTTGGTGTTGGGATTTTTAGAGATATCTAGAATCGTCGATATACACTCGAGTCCAAGTAGGGTGGTTTGATGTCATGATATCTATGACCCAATTTTTGTCTTGTATGCCATGTATACATGCTCATGTTATAAAATTTAGAAGACATTACTTTTTGTATACACATGTTGTGACATTGGTCAATAATGATAACAATGTACAATCATGTCAATGCATAAGCATTATGTCCCTTCAATATCCAATTTATAGATATGTGGTTGGAATTTATCTTATGTAATTATTTACTTACGGGTTAATTATGATGATTAGTATTGTTTAGTGTTTTTTAGTAATATTTATTTTTTGTTGTATCCTGAGGCTTGTGTGTCACACATTACTAAAGTTTATGTCAGTACATGAACATATGTAGTATCTAATGTCATTCTATCACCATAGACCCATAATATCTCTATACTCTTCACAAAAATAGTTCTTGGTAGAAAATGACATGCTCCAAACAACTTCCCTGATCCTAGGGAGAGATGAGGCATCTCTAGACAGACATGATGAACACCAACCTGACCCACCTCTACAACTGAGAGGAGAAATAATTCCTACATCTGAGTAAATACTTGATCAAAAGGATGAAGTAGAATCACCTCAACCATATCCATAGGTCCTAATCATTCAACTAAGCCCTAAGATGCACATGATGGGTGTAAGGACCCTGATTTGAGTTTTGGGATAACCCTATTTGTTTTGGCTTAATCATGTTCTTATAACCTTTATCTAATCTTTTGAGATGTGAATAGGGCTTGTTGAGAGCTTAAGTTTCAATTTTGAGCTTGTTTGGATGATGTTTGTGCTTTCTATGCTAGTTTTGGTGCAAATTGCAATTTACCTAATATAGGGGGTTTATGTGCAATTTGCCACCTCTAGAGTGTTCCTTCTCTCTCTTGGATTCATGAGAGATAGTGTGGTGATTTGGGGTACTTTTTTGACCCTTGGTTGAGTGGTGTCACCCTTAGTGGCGATTAGGGTTTTCTAGGGTTGGTGTACTTTGGCCTTGTGACCTTTGTTGGTTTGTCTCAACCTAGGTCGTGACCTAGGGCTTGTAGAGGGGGTTTCATGGTTGAGGAACTTCCCCTTGTTGTGGTGGTGATGACCAATGTTGTCTTGGGTCTAGATAAAGGCTTGGGGAGGTGTGTTTCGACCTAGGTTGCTTGTGGTGGTCTTGGTGTCACGACCTAGTGGTGTTGTTAGGGGGTGTCATGACCATGGAGCCCTTGGTGTGTTGCAGCCACAACATAGAGGGTGGAGTTTCTTAGGTGGTCGAGATACTACCTAGAGTGTATCACCGTGTCTTGCATGTGGTTTCATGTTGGTCCTTTTAGTGGACAAGTGTCTCTTTGGAGCCCTATCTTGTTGACACCTCATTCTTTGTCACCTCCCTCCTCCTTTGATATATGAACCCTCTTCTCTCCACGCAAGTGGCTCTTTTCAGTCATCTTCTTCCTCCCTTATCTTGTGCTCGTCCTTGGAGCTTAGTGGGGCAAGAAGGAGTGTTCTTAGTGCCTTGGAGGTGGTTCATTCCTTGCATGTGGTGCTTGTGGTGATCCTTAGCCATCTCCAATCTTGGTGAGTGTTTATCTTCTTTCTTTGATGTTTTCTTCAAATCTTCTACCCCATCTTCTTCCTCTTTCTCAGCCTTAGACTATGTTTTGACATGATGGTCGTTCTTGAGAGTAAGCTCCTCATCACAAGGGTAATAGGCCATGTTTTGACAAGGCGACACCCAAGTGAGAGGGAGTTTCTTCTCTCTTTTCCCCCTTCTTTCTTTTGGTTTGATTTTGAGTTTTTGTTCTCTTTCTTGAGCTACCCTTTGACCTTAGTGTTTCCCCTTTTCTTGAGTTGCTCTTGAGGTCGAGTGTGGAGCTTTTGGTGGAGCTTTTCTGAACCTTGGATCGTGTGCTTGGATCTTTGGCGGTGATCTTCTTAAGGCAAGTTATATAACACTAAACCTACTCTATTATTGCACTTCTTTATAATTCTTATTACTGTCTTCTCCCTCTAGATTGCCTTCTCACCATGATTGTGCTTAGTTGTAATCTCTATAGCTTGTTTGGTGGTGATCCCTTGCTTGGTTTGAAAGTAGTTTGAAACCCTAACCTTTTGGACCCGTTTTGGTAGATGATGTGTTATGAAGGTTCTTCTCCATGTTTTGCTCTTTACCTTGCCCTCATGCATGGTTTTTGTACACCTAGAGTTTGGAGGGATATTAGGTTTGATTTTGGTTACCTTGAGCCAGTTTTTTCTTCTTTGGTTAAGGTTCTTCCTTGGTAGTTTCTTGACCTATGACTTAGGGTTTTGGTGACTGATTGTATGTGTCCTTTTCTTCTTGGTTACCTTATTTTTTCCTTCAGTTTCAATTTGTTCAGTGACCTAGGAGGTGCACCTTGGGAGGTCGTGACACTCCCCTCATGATGGTCACGACCTTGACAGCTCTTGGGTCGATATGCTCCTTTGAGGTTGAGTTTGAACTGGTGATGTTAGCTTGAGACCCTTGGTGGGTGGTGGCTGAGTTACCCTTGGTGTTGGACCTGTATTGTTTGAGTTGGGACTCACCCTAGAGAGTAGGGTCGTGACCATGATGGGCTTGGGTCGTGACATGGATGAAGGTTGATCATCTTGGGCCGAAGCATAGGTTGGGGTTGAGACACCTCTGGTTGAGGTGCTTTGATGAAACCCTAACCCTAAGTGTCATGGGTGCGACATGGTTTAGAGATGGAAGGTCATGACATGTGATGGATGGCTGAGGCACATGAGTATCACGGTTGTGACATGGACCATGGTAGGTGATTGTGACCTATGTGGTTATGTGGTCAACATAGGGTGATGGTAGGTGGATGAGAAACACATGTAAACACCTAATGATAACCATATATGTATGATACATAAACCATATACAATGCTATTGAGAATGTTATCCAATCAATTCTAATGATGCTTCCTAATCCCTATACACTCCAAGATGGTGGATGGTGATGGTTCTAGGGTTAATGGTTGAACCTAGTCTTATAAACTCTAATTGGTTATAAGGAAAACCCTAACCCTGATAATAATGAACAATGATCTTGCTTGTTTCTCCATTTTGGAATGGTTATGATGTTATGTGGCTACCTCTCCTATTTATAAATTTCTAACCATGTAGGTGTTATGAGCTTGATAATCATAACTAGTGTATGCTATGATGATGAGACATGACATAGGTTGAATGAGCCTCGAGAGGCATGTTGTGGCACTTGTGATACAGAAATGATGAGATGAGGGATTGATATCCCATATCATGTAACTATGGTATTGATGATATGATAAATGGCAATAACATATGCATCATGTGGTGATAGTGTGACAAGTTCACACCCTACATGTTTTTATCTACTAGAAGAGTACTATACCCTTATCTTTATAGAACTTGTTATGATTTTATACGTTGTAACTTGATTGATGCTAAAAAACACATAATTGACTTAACTAATCAAGTAGAACCTAATCATGTAGTTTTGCCATGTGCCATAGATCCATTCATTGTCAGTATTTATTGAATGGTGAAACGAGTTTAATTAGGAGCACACATTTTTGAATATGCGGGGGTGAGGATGAATATCCCCTTACGTCTAGGATATATGAGACTGCCATGCATGAGTTGGTATCCTAGTGCTATGTTATAAATGATTGGTATTGGTCCATATCCTGACAGGAGTGCAGATATTGGCCATAGCTTACTGACATGTGATACATGATTCGCTGTAGACTATACCATGATAGGAGTGCGGCTGCGGGATGTAGCTCAGTTCCACTAGTGTCGTGACCTATACTAAGGCGGGCTAGACTTGTACAGTTGGACTATATTTCGTTGGTAGTAGTTTGACTGGTGATGTCACTATAGGTTCACTCTTAGTGACCAAGGGGGTGAGTTTGTGGATTCCATCTGTTTCATAGACCTTGTATGACACCAATTTCAACTTATTAGTGGTCGGTTGGATTTGGGTGGTATGACTCAAATCGTTGGGGCATAATGAAACACGTAATCAGCCATGTAGCATACTTGCATAGGACCACATACGGAAATATTGGATGAGACCTTACTTGTTTTTGTAAAATATTGTTGGCAGTGAATATACATGTTCTTCATATTACTTTTGTGATTATAAGATGTTTCATAATCTATTTGCAATGGCTTATTCTGTTAGTGATGATTACATGCTTGTCGTAGTTGTAACTGTACAATTGTTCCTCAATCCTCTTACTATGCTAAAAATAATGTTGGTGGATAGTTATATTTCCCGCTCAGTTGAAATATCACCCCATGGGTTTCCCACATCTTTTTAGGTGGATGTGCATGAGGAGGTAGAGATCGTGCAGTAGAAGTTGAGTAGCAACAAGAAAGACAATAGCTGACAAGGTTGGAAGTGCTGCTGGTGGTCCGTTTATTGTTAGAGTCCTAGAGTTGTCGTTGTACACTCAGGTTTTTGGGATGATTTTTGGGTGTGTTTTGTAGACGTGCTTTCGATACATGGTTTGGTTTGTGTGTTTTTTCATGTACGGTTATGATGGATATGTATATATGTTTGGCACAAGTTTTCTTGTAACATGCTGATGGCATACATGGTAAGTACCTTGTGACATGAAAGGACTCATATGTAAAGGTTTTTGCTATTTGGAAGCTTAATGAAAATGGTTTTAAATTTCCAGTGTTTTCTAGTTATTTGTTTATTTAAGTTTTATTTCCACGGTTAGTTTTGAGTTATCTTGAGTTTTGTGGCGTGGGGCATCACAATTTGGTTGGTATCATGGATTTAGGTTTGTTGAGTCTACAGGGACCTAGGACTAGGGTTTGTATCTGTTCTTGTGTCCTCCAGTCTATCTTATAGTAATTTCTGCTTATGCAGAAGAAATAGAAAAGACTAAAGATGTTTGGAGAACATGAAGAACATGTTGTTGAGAGAAGTGTTGGTGCACTAGGAGGAGGTGCAAGGAACCATGCACAAGAAGATCGAGTGCCTGAGGGTCACCAGTTTGACCTAGTAATGATTGAAAACCCTACCTTTCAGTCTCTTTTTGGGTATTTTATGGCTACAATGATGCATATGATGGACATGATGCCCACACCTTAGCCTAGGGCATCGATTCCCAATGCGGAATCTTCAGATATTGGGAAGATCTTTGAGCAGCTTCGCATGCTGGGGGTGGTGGAGTATGCTGGGACAGTTGATTTGACAAATGCTGATATGTGGATTACTAAGCTTGAGAAAGCCTTCAAGATCCTCAACATCCTGGAGAAGGGTGTACCTTTTGAAGGGGAGTGCTGGCCATTGGTCGGCCATCGAAGAGGAGAAGAGACCTAGAATGGTTGTAGGTTGGGAGGAGTTACGACGTTAATTCCTCAATCGATACTTTCCGCAGACCTATCTAGATAAGAAGATTAGCCAATTTGAGTGAATTTGGCAGGGATCCATGACTATCA
The DNA here is from genome assembly GCA_963693085.1 of Alisma plantago-aquatica. NCBI lineage: Eukaryota > Viridiplantae > Streptophyta > Magnoliopsida > Alismatales > Alismataceae > Alisma > Alisma plantago-aquatica. Next base: position 443,136,357 of record OY856412.1, on the reverse strand, counting down.
ATGAGTATGAGGCTAAGTTTATGGAGATTCTTTGGTTCTGTCCTCACGTGGCATCCACAAATATGAGAGGATTCTCCATGTCGAGAAGGGGTTGAACGCTAAATTGTCTACCCCAGAGGCTGCCTTAGAGAATTGAGAAAGGTTTGCCATGTTTGTGGAGTCTGTTCAGAGGATAGAGTGATCTGTGATAGAGAAGTAGGAGGCAAGCGCCAGGAAGAGGCCTGCACAGTCCCAAGGATAGTTGTCAGGAGGCTTTAAAAAGCTGAGGTTTTCTGCACCACCAACACCACAAAGGTACAATGCTCCAACACAGTGGTCACCAAGTAGAGGCAGAGGTCGTAGTCTTCCACCTACTGGAGCTTATAGCATCGTGTCAGTGTTAGTGATGGGGCCGTCTAGGCCACAATTTGAGACCCGACCTTACCACAAGTGTGGGCAGACAAGACATCTAAAATGAGAGTGTCTAGTAAGAGACGAAGAGGTGACCCAACAACCAAGGCAGATCCAGTAGGGCTCTTAGAGATAGCAGAACAATGGTACAGGAGGATGAGGACGTGACCAAGCATCGTAGGCCAGATCATCTCCTCAGGGAAGCAGAGGATGGGGGCGACAACAAGCAACGCCTAGATTCTACTCTATGAGTCAGCCAAAGGAGGTAGTCAACCCGCAAGTAGTGACAAGTCAGATGGAGTTATTTCATTATGATTTGTTTTCTTCTTGCTTTGTATCTATTTTGGTTGACCCGGGTGCAACACACTCTTTTATCACTCATGAAGTGCTTGACAATTGTCTTTTTCCTGTTAGTCATAAGAGAGATAGTTTGTAGTTAGAAACCCCTTTAGTTGGTTCTGTCGTGTTGTAGGAGGTGTGTCCTTCCTGTGTCCTTTCTTTTTTAGGGCACAACATTCAACTGGATGTCATACCACTTGACATGCATGGATTTGATGTAATCCTTAGAATGGACACCTTGGAGAAGTATAGAGTGGTCTTGGATTGTAGTTCCAAGCAGGCAACATTTATAGATGGTGATAAGATGTAGATCTTCCAAGGAGACATGAAGATTCTTCTGACATGTCGGGTATTGGCGATGGTGGTGGGGAAGCTCTTGAGACAGGGTTGTGAGGCATTCTTGGCACATGTGCTGGATACTGAGGTGAGGAGTCCTAGTATTCAGAAGATGCTAGTTGTTAAAGAGTTTGGGGATGTGTTTTGTGAGGAGTTTCTAGGTGTTCCCCCACCATGAGAGATTGATTTTGAGATCAATCTAGTTCCCAACATGCAACTGATAGCCCAGACACCATACATGATGGCTCCAACAGAGATGGCAGAGTTGAAGAGACACTTATAAGAGTTTCTTAATAAGGGTTTCATTAGGCTGAGTACGTCACTGTGGGGTGCTCCAGTGCCGTTTGTAAAGAAGAAGGACGGGTCTATGAGGCTATGCATAGACTATAGAAAACTGAACAAAGTGACGATAAAGAACAAGTACCCCTAACCAATAATAGATGATCTGTTTGATCAGTTGCATGGCGTGACAATTTTTTCGAAGATAGATCTGAGGTCAGGATATCACCAGTTGAGGATCAAGGAAGATGACATACCTAAGTTGACTTTTAGGATGAGGTATGGTCACTACGAGTTTGTGGTTATACCGTTTGGGTTCTGACCAATGCATTGGCAACATTAATGGACTTGATGAACAAAGTGTTCTGAGCATTTCTTGATCATTTTTTGGTGGTTTTCATAGATGAAATCTTGATATATAGTTGTGGCAATCAATAATATGAACATCATCTTCGTCAGGCATTGTCTGTGCTGAGGCAACATCAGCTTTATGCCAAGTTTAGCAAGTGCAAGTTTTGGTTAAAGGAGGTTATACCTATCGAGGGCATTCATGTGGATCCTAAGAAGGTTGAGTCAGTGACAGAGTGGAAGAAACCAAAGACGCCGATAGAAGTGCACAATTTTCTAGGTTTGGCAGTCTATTATAGGAGGTTCATCAAGGACTTCAGTGCTATCACTTTGCCCCTAACAAAGTTGACAAGGAAGGACATGTCGTTCATATAGGATGACATATGTCAGCGTGCTTTTTAGACGTTGAAGGAGAAGTTGACAAGTGCATTGATTCTGGTCTTACCTGAGCAAGGAAAAGGATACATAGTCTTCTGTGATGCGTCCAGGAATGGTTTGGGTTGTGTGATGATGCAGGACAAGAAAGTAGTTTCTTTTGCTTCCCGAAAACTTAAGAAACACACGGAGAATCACCCGACCCACGACCTGGAGTTAGTTGTTGTGGTCCATGCTTTGAAGATCTAGAGGCACTGACTTTATGGTGAGAAGTGTCAGATCTTCACGGATCACAAGAACCTAAAGTACATCTTTTCACAATAGGAGTTGAATATGAGGCAACGACACTGGATGGAGTTAATCAAGTATTATGACTGCATGATTGATTATCATCCAGGGAAGGCAAATGTTGTGGAAGATGCGTTGAGTAGGAAGTCTTCATCTTTTCCTATGGATAGAGCCCAATTGAGTTCTTTGGTGTGCCACAAGTGAGACATGTTGATCTCCCTACATCAGATGAATGTTAAGCTAGAAGTTTCCTTGCTAGCAGGATTGTTAGCATAGTTACAGATGAATCCCACTCTAATATAGAAGATCAAAGAGGCACAATAGGTTGATACCGTGATACAAAAAATTAGATTCGAGTTTGGCATCGAGAAGTGAGATGGCTTCCATGAGTCAGATGATGGGACAATTTGTTACCATGGTAGAGTAGTGGTTCCTGATGTTGATGACCTAAGAAAGATGGCACTGGAAGAGGCTCTCTCATCCATGTACACTATGCACCCAGGTATCTCCAAGATGTATCATAATCTAAACGATATGTATTAGTGGCCTGGCTTGAAGAAGGACGAGGCTGAGTTAATTGTGCGATGCATTGTGTGTCAACAGGTCAAAGTTGAGCATCAAATGCCCACACGGACGTTGCAATTGTTGCCTATACCACAGTGGAAATGGGATCATGTGACTTGGACTTTGTGGTTGGTCTACCTAGGACAACCAAAGTTCATGATTCTGTCTAGGTGATTGTTGACAGGTTGACCAAGTCAATATATTTTCTTCCTATGAAGATGACGTATACACCTGAGAAGCTTACCCAGATCTATGTTGATGAGATAGTACGTTTGCATGGTGTTCCAACAACTATCGTGTCTGATGGAGGTCCTCAGTTCACAAGTTGATTTTGGAAGTGACTGTACACAACTTTGGGTACACAGCTGAGGTTCAACACTATCGTTCACCCACAGATAGATGATCAGTCAGAGAGGACCATTCAGACCTTGGAGGATCTGTTGAGAGATTGTGTTCTTTAGTTTTTGGGCAGTTGGGACACACACCTCATTCTGATAGAGTTCTCCTATAATAATATTTATCAACAAATCATCAACATGGCATCATATGATGCATTGTGTGGGAGACGTTGCAAGTCTCTATTGTGTTGGTATGAAATGGGAGAATACCAACTTTATGGTCCTGAGCTTGTACAACAAACGATATAAAAGATCAAAGTGATTCAACAATAGTTGAAGGAAGTACAGGACATACAAAAGTCATATGTAGATAACCTTCATAGACCCTTGGAGTTCTAAGTGGGAGATAGAGTATACCTCATGGTCTCTCCTTAGAAAGGTGTTTTGAGGTTTGGAAAGAAGGGTAAGTTGGCTCCCATGTTTATGGGACCTTACCCTGTGGTGGCACATGTTGGGAAGGTGGCCTACAGATTGGAGTTACCACATGAGTTGTACAGGTTGCATCCAATGTTTCATGTGAGTATGTTGAGAAAGTGCCATCTTGATACAAAGTTAGTGTTGCAGCCAGTGGAGGTAGAGCTTGATGAGGATATGTCCTATGTTGAAGGTCTAGTGTTAATCCTTGACAAAAGAGTAAAGAAACTGAAGAAGAAGGACATAGTGCTTGTGAAGGTTCTATTGCATCATCATGGTGTTGAGGAAGCCATGTGGGATCTCAAGGAAGAGATGAAGAGAACATATCCATCTCTTTTCTCTTAGGATTTTGGGGGTGAAATCCTTATTAGGGGTTTATGTCTTGTAAGGACCCTAACATAAGTTTTGGGGTAACCCTATTTGTTTTGGCTTAATCATGTGCTTAGAACCTTGATCTAATCTTTTGATATGTGAATAGGGCTTGTGGAGAGCTTAAGTTTCAATTTTGAGTTTGTTTGGATGATGTTTGTGCTTTTTGTGCTAGTTTTGGTGCAAATTACAATTCACCCAACACAAGGGGTTGATGTGCAATTTTCCACCTCTAGAGTGTTCCTTCTCTCTCTTGGCTTCATGAGAGAGAGTGTGGTTCTTTGGGGAACTTTGTTTGATCCTTGGTTGAGTGGTTTCACCCTTAGTGGTGATTAGGGTTTTTTTAGTGTTGGTGTGCTTTGATCTTGTAACCTTTGTTGGTTTGTCTCAACCTAGGTCGTGACCTGATTGGTATCAAGACATAGGTTGGGTCACAAAATAGTTTGGGGTTGAGACACCTCTGGTCGAGATGCTTTGGTGAAACCCTAACCCTAAGTGTTGCAGGCGCGACATGGTTTAGAGGTGGAAGGTCACGACATGTGATGGATGGTTGAGGCACATGAGAGTCATAGTTGCAACACGGACCATGGTAGGTGATCGTGACCTATGTGGTTATGTGGTTATCATAGGGTGATGGTAGGTGGATGAGAAAAACATGTAAACACCTAATGATAACCATATATGTATGATACATAATCCATATACAATGTTGTTTAGAATGTTATCTAATCAATTCTAATGATGTTTCCTAATCCCTATACACTCCGAGATGGTGGAGGGTGATGGTTCTAGGGTTAATGGTTGAACCTAGTCTTGTAAACCCTAATAGATTAAAAGGAAAATCCTAACCATGTTAATAATGAATGATGATCTTGCTTGTTTCTCCATTTTGGAATGGTTATGATGTTATGTGGTTACCTCTCTTGTTTATAAATTTCTAACCATGTAGGTGTTATGAGCTTGATAATCATAGCTAGTGTATGCTATGATGATGAGACATGATATAGGTTGAATGATCCTTGAGAGGCATGCTGTGGCACTTGTGATACAGAAATGATGAGATGAGGGACTGATATCCCATAGCATGTGACTATGGCATTGATGATATGATAAATGGCAATAATACAAGCATCAAGTGGTGATAGTGTGACAAGTTCACACCCTATATGTTTTTATCAGCTAGAAGAGTACTGTGCCCATATCTTTGTAGAACTTGTTATGATTTTATACGTTGTAATTTGATTCATGCTAAAAGACACATAAATGACTTAATTAATCAAGTGGAACCTAATCATGTAGCTTTGCCCTGTGCCATAGATCCATTTAGTGTCAGTACTTGCTGAATGGAGAAATGAGTTTACTTGAAGCACATATTTTCGAATATGTGGGGTGAGGACAAATATTCCCTTACATCCAGGATATATGGGTAAGTCATGCGTGAGCTGGTCTCCTAGTGATATGTTATATAGGATTGACTGTGGACCATACCCTGATAGGAGTGGGGCTGCAGGCTGTAGCTCAGTGACATGTGATACAGGATTGGCTACGGGCCATACCTTGGTGGGAGTGTGGCTGTGGGCCATAGCTCAGTTCTACTAGCACTGTGACCTATACCAATATGGGCTAGACTTGTATAGCTGGACTATATGTCGATGGTAGCAATTTGACTGGTGATGTTACTGTAGGTTCACTCATACTGACTGAGGGGGTGAGGTTGTGGATTCTGACTCTTCCATAGACCTAGCATGGCAAAAATTTCGACTTAGTAGAGGTCAGTTGGATTTGGGTGGTACGAATCAAATCCTCGGGGCATAATAAAACACGTGTTCAGTCGTGTAGCATACTTGCATAGGATCAAATATGAAAATATTGGATAAGGCCTTGCTTGTTTTTGTACGATATTGTTGGAAGTGAATACACATGTTCTTCATTCCTTTTATGATGATAAGATGTTTCATAATCTAATTGCAATTTCTTATTATATTACTGATGATTACATGCTTATCATAGTTGTAGTCATACTTCTATTTCTTAATCCTCTTACCTATACTAATAATAGTGTTGGTGGAGGGTTATATCTCCTACTGAGATTTGGAATCTCACCCTGTGGGTTTCCCACATCTTTTTAGGTGGACGTGCATGAGGAGGTAGATATCATGTAGTAGAAGTTGAGCAGTAGCAAAAAAGATAGTAGTTGACAAGGTTGGAAGTGCTTCTAGTGGTCCTTTTATTGTTAGAGTCCTAGAGTTGTCCTTGTACGCTCAAGTCTTTGGGATGGTTTTTGGGTGTGTTTTGTAGACGTGCTTTTGATACATGGTTTGGTTTTTGTGTTATTTTCATGCACAATTATGGGGGATATGTATATATGTATGGGGCGAGTTTTCTTGTTAAAGACTGGTGGCATACATGGTAAGTACCTTGTGACATGAAAGGACTCATATGTAAAAGTTTTTACTATTTGGGAGCTTAATGAAAATGGTTTTATATTTCTAGTGTTTTCCAATTATCTATTTGTTTAAGTTTTGTTTCCACGATTAGTTTTAAGTTATCTTGAGTTTTTTAGCATGGGGCGTCACAATGGGCCAAGGCATGATGATACTATCACCCACTTGGAAGGAGGCCTCATACCACCAATACATTAGCTAGATCCAACAAGGGGTCTAAGTACACCCCATGATAAGCCCATGATCTAAGTAGCCTTTGACTTTAAGATTATTCTATTCCCAGTGAAGTAGATGTCTGGCTATTTGATATAGATGATCTTTAAGTTGGATCATTGATAACACTCAAATTTTGGCATTAATGCTAATCAATTAGCTATAGTTTTGTATCTATAATAGTCTTTATATGCCTCAATAACTCTAGATACATAGATTTTTATAATTTATCCCTATTTGAAGATATAGTTTCTCAACTGGCCAGTTTTGGGACTTACACGAACCAAATTAAAGAAGACATCGATTCCCTCAATTCCTAGCTTGAAGACTATAAAATTCTATTTTCATCCATCGGTCTGGATGATACAAAACTGGCATGGGTTCCCCAAACTAATCCAGGTTCAATCTGGTGTGTAGTGACATGACTCAACTATCCATTGACCTTCTTGTTGGAGAATGGTTGAAAAAGTTATCCGATGAACCATCAACCAATGGTCATGTATGATGCCAACATTCCTTCTGATGGAGCACGTCTCCATCATCTACTGATGTGCCAAATTGGGTTGGGTTCAACCAAAATATCCCAGGTTCACATCCATCTTCATAGAGCCTTTTCATCAGAAGACAACTGAAGGTTTGCCTCATTGGAAAATTTTTATGGTCACACTCGATGGCCAACTCAAAAGTATACCCCAATGGTGGACTCAAACAATGTCAACTAACAGAAATATAGGAACAAAAGATCCAAAAACTGATGGTAAGAAACTGACTCAATTTTATCCAAACTTGGCCGATTTCATCCCCTTATTTTCCCACCTTCGTAGAAACCAACTAGGTTTCCCTAAATCAAAATGGGTTCTTCACCACTTATACCGCCTATCACTATATACTCTTACTTGGCCTCTAGGAAGAGGGTTCCACATTTTTTTATCCTCAAACCTCAGTCTTAGAGCTCAGAGGCCTAAAAGGGGTAATGATGCCACACTACATCCACCACCATCAGTTTGTGCCCATTTCCCATCGCTTTACACAATTTTCCATTTGCCATTCCATTTCCCACTCATTTCCATCGAATTCCACCTCCATCCATCCACACAAGCTACTGTTCAGAATGGAATTGAAGAGAAAGAAGGCCAAGGGTATAGAAGATCAAATAAGATGACACAAATGATGAGTTCCAACCGATGTAGAGGCTAAGGATCAGGAGCCACCTCTGCCCACATGATATATATCTTCCTCTTCCTCTTTTCTTCTATTGTTCTTTTTTTGTAAAAATGTTGTATTTCCATCTTTGTTCGGTGCCAACTATGTTTGTCTATGGCTAATTGATCTCCTTCTAGTCTACGTATCCAGTTATGGGTGTGTTTATGTACTTTGACTTATAAGAAAGTAGCTAATATTAAGATCTAGCGTGTTTATGTTATATCTTCTCTTTTTAGTCATGATTGTTGGATTGGTTGATCTCTTTATTGTGTGAAATTTCAAATTTTCAAACCTCAAAAGATTAGTGGTAAAAGTAGATAGAGAAGGTAGTTTAGTATGACATATGAGAAGATGAGGTCCAAGGGAGGATCTACTAAAATCCAAGGTCTAACATGTATGACCCGGCATAGAGAAACCGACTTAGGTTCATCCAAACAACTATGGGTTCATTGTGTCAATATTTTAGCCCAATCTTCTGCCACTCCTAATACTCCTGGTTGTTTTGGACTCCGGAGGTATTTCATGATAGTTAGGGGTGTTTACCTGTTAGCATTAAAAGAGGTATTGTGCTATTGATGGGGTTTTAGTCATGCTTCACACGAGAAAGAGTGGGATGATCTCCCCATAGGTAGCTACAGTGGTACATGCAAGGTTTGGATGTTAGTTGCTAAATAGGGTGTTTGAGGGCTGTCTACGCTCGATAACTAGGTGCATAATTGCTTAATTCAAAGTTTTATAGCTTGGAACTTCTTCTCTTGATTAGTAGGATTTGACAGAATCTTCTTTCTTTATTTTACTTGGCTTTTTTTTCTTTGACTCGTTTTCATTCTACACACTTATCTACCTTTTTTTTGCTTAAATAAGAAAGATCCCACTCTTAGGCGATTAGACGTGCCCAGGTCCCTGTGTTTGACCCCATATACTATAATAGACTCCATACTGAGTTGCAAATATCTCTTGAAGTCCAGTATAAATTTAAATTTTGGTCCTTTGTAACTAGGAAACTGTGTTATCACTTTTGACTAACGTTTGAGGGATGATCGACTTTTGGTATTGTTGGTGGGGAAGTGGGTTTTCCACATTTAACAACCAAAGAATTTGTTTATGTTTAGACTACGCCTATATATACATGTATAGTTTTTCTTTCTTGTTACAAATACTTGTCCATACACACTAATATACTTTCATTTTCTTCCTTTATTGATATACAACCATGAATCTAGCCTCACCAAGACATATCATATTGGCCAATCTGACCTCCCAAAATTTTCCACAGTCTTGACTGTTGTTGAATTATTGAAAGTCATAAGCTTCAACTAGTCGATCTATACTTACCCACACCTTTTTTATATAATCAGACAAATGATGCCCATCAGGCCATTGCATCTACATCACAGACATACTCCTACACATAGGAGAACACCAGAACAATAACCTCTAAGATAATAAACACCAACTGATTCTTGTTTATGCAACACAAAGAGTTGAATATAGCCATTGCCCTTAGAAGAGAATGTATTACTTGTTTATGCATTTGACAAATCCTCAAAAACCAAATAGATCCACTTCATGTCTTACTTGAAAGGCAAGATCATCAACTGCAAGAGACCGACCCCACAACTTGCACCAGAAATATGCTCCAAGATATGCAACAGATTAATATGACATGCCTCAACAATTATACATGACACAAATGAAAAATCTTGAAGATATTTCTGCTCAAGTCCAACAATTCAGAATTTTGTTGAGAGAAGAAGGAGACTTCAATATCTCATTAGTTTAATTGTAACAAACCTAAACGTGCCAATGTACACTCATGAAGATTTCATCCTTCAGCCCCACTTCACTAGACCTGATGAGGAGCTCATCTCACCATCCTCTTCTATTTTCCAATTAGAATCACCTAGATTTTTTTAGTGAAGACTCACCTATTCATGGAATCCCTTCATTTCATCTAGTTGATGTAGTTGGAAAACTAATGGATGAATCAAAATATTCACATGTTTGGGTTGATGAAGGTGATCTTCATTCTTTGTAGGGTAATCAAACAACCTCTACATTGCATTCATCACATCAGGAAGGTTTGTCTGACTACCCAAACTCTATATTGATTCCAAATCAGAGTGATGCCTAAAATTGAGACTTCACTTTGTTACAAATAGTGTACGCACTATGGTATGGAATATCTTGTTCTAGGACAATGATGACGATGACTATTTGAAGTGGGGAAGTGAATTATTGATGAAGAAGACAAGCTACTCTTACATGATCCAACATCCACTACCATCTCCTTGCAAGGGTTTGTTAGCATTAAGGGAGTAGAATGGAAAATTTATGAGAACACGATTGCAAAATGTGAGGACAACATATTACCTAAAATAAATGATAAGAATGGGGTGGAAGTATTGCAACTAGGCTTACTTAGGGATGCCTCATGGCTAGACAATGATTGGATGATTCAGAATGCGAATGAAGTTTTTTTTGTACACCCAACCTCAAGTCCAGAGATGGAGGGTGAAAAACACACAATTCAGGCACGTCCGCAACATCGACACTCCACCTCTTTGTGCATCAACATCTTAAGGAATACATATTCAACCCCTATATTGTAAGGTTCTTTGAGGTTGCTGTCGATGACCTCATCTGGTGCAGTTCAAGACAATTTTGTACAAGGTTGAATCCACTTATTTGCTCAATATGAATTCCCTAATTCAAACTTGGCATGTCTATCACTTATTTTACACCTATCCAGTAGACACCATCAGCAAAATGCAATTAAAATGGACCCCAAAACTAAATATTTGGGATCCGAGTATAGAGATTGTGGGTCAGCCACCACCTCTATCATACACATTTTCCTTCATTTTATTTCTTTTAATAATAGATCTTGCTTTTTAAATTCTAGTATAGTTTTTATTTTCCTCTAATTTTTTAAATATAAGTTTTACATACATTCATCATTTACAAATTTTGCTTACAAATCCTTATTTTTCTTCATACCTACATATTTATCTATTTTCATACAACTATTATGACTAGCAGTTGCTCGCCACTCTCTGAGGCAAAAGATGGGGTCAAACCGTCATTCCAGGATTTGCATTCTAATACATTTCCATTATGTTACCTAGCCGTTCTTGTGTAAATTTGGGTCTAAGGTCGATTTTTTGAGCATTTCTCCTGATTTAAAAATCTGGACAACTTTCCAAAACTGACTCGGTTTTCATCAAAACCCGGGTAGTTTCAACCTTATCCTCATGAGTATCCTTCTCGGGACAACCCAACATCTCATTGCGCCCTTCACCTTTTGACTTACTTTTTTGACCAATCTTTGCTGTGCAAGTTCTGTTATGTCAGTCTAACATGCATGCAAGCCAAGACATCTGGGGAATCAGTCCAATTTTGCTAAAAGATATGCTATAGCCTGTGTTTGGCACATGACTGGAACCCGGTTTAGGCTTGTCATCTAGTATCAACCCGGTCAAATAGGCGACCGACTGGGACTGGGTACTGTTTGGTTTGTAATCTGATTTTTGGCCCCGTTTCGGGATAACGGAACCTCGAAAATCGGCTAACGCCAGCCCCGCGAGAGTCGGGATTCCATTTTGTAACCCGATTTTCGCTCAGACCGTGATTAGCCCATGACACCCCCGACATCCCTTCCCCTCTCCCTCTTCTGCTCTCCCGATACAGGCGCCCGACCTCAGCGTCCTCTCCTCTCCCTCTTCAGCTCTCCCAACACAGGCGCCTGACCTCAACGTCCTCCCCTCTCCCTCTTCTGTTGTGTATCGTGAGTTAAAGCTGCCACCAGATAGTCAATGGTAGTGCCGAGATATGATGCCAACCTACACGACATCGCCAGACTAGACGGTGAGAATCAAGGTTAGACATCCCAACCTATCATCTCCTAGTATTAACTCTTGACCCCTGACTTCCCCTTATCACTCTGTGCAAGGCATCGACCAAACCCTAGTGAGGGCACAATCTGTCATAGTTGCTATAAAGTGATGCGTGTCTTTACCGATCTCCTCCCTATTCAACTTCATATCCTCCACCAAGTGTTCTCTGAAGCCACCACTCATGTATTTTGAAGTCGCCCATATGCTTGAGAGGTATGTGTTGGGCGACCATGTTTTTGTCTTAGTAGGCAGATGTAGTTGTAGGATGGCTTCATGTTTTGTACCAACACTTTATTTCATCATGCTAATCTGTATTCCCCTTACCTTGTTTTCATGTATTCCCGGACAATTTCTTAGCGACTGACCATCATCCCCTCTTCTACCTAGATTTCAGCTTACCAGGTATATGTGCTAAGCAATATTATAATGTTTTCTGTATGGCTGTGTGCCTTAGTTCATCAAATTAGTTAAATTGCATTCAGTATTGCATACAAGACTCGTATGCAGTCTTGTTGTGATTGCATAATGTGCTTTGTTCTAGGGATGTATGCTCTGATTGATAAAAACCTAATATTATGTATTATGCTTATTTAACTTGGAACCTTGTCTGTCAACTATGCCATAATAGAGACATTTGAATAGGCAATGACTGATGTGGTCATGATTTTTCCTATGTGATGGACCAAAATATGAATATTTGTTCACTTGAATGCGGTCTGATCCCTTGAATGTGGTCTGAATTCGTGGTTGAGCTTCATGTTTATTTTTTGTGTTCATAAACAAGTCAATATTTACTTAGTCCACCTATTATGTATTATGTTTATTTAAGTTGGAACCTTGTCTAATCCCTTGAATGAGGTATGACTCCTTAAACTAGGTCTATTATGTTGGACCAAAATTTGACTCCATCTATTACATATTATGTTCATTGAAGTTGGAACCTATTATTGTGTAGTGTATATTTTCTCTGTTCATAGACATAGCTTGTTCAACTATAATGATTGACCAAAATTTGGTATATTTGTTTAAATTAATGTGATCTGATCCCTTGACTGTGGTATGAATTTGTGGTTGAGCTTCATTGAGTAGCAATTAAATTTTATATCATTATTTAACCATTATACCATCATACCAAATAAATAAAAATGATTTACCCTGAATGATTGGCTAAAATTCATGTCCAACATAGCCTGTTCAACATTACAATTGTGTATTGAATATATTTTGTGTTCATAAATAGGTCAATATTTACCTAGTCCACCTATTATGTATTATGTTTATTTAAGTTGGAACCTTGTCTGATCCCTTGAATGCAGACTGATCCCTTGAACTAGGTCTATTATGTTGGACTAAAATTTGACTCCACCTATTACATATTATGTTCATTTAAGTTGAAACCTATTATTGTGTAGTGTATATTTTCTCTGTTCATAAACATAGCCTGTTCAACTATAACGAATGACCAAAAATTGGTATATTTGTTCAGTTTAATGTGCTATGATCCCTTGATTGTGGTTTGAATTCGTGGTTGAGCTTCATTGAGTAGCAATTAAATTATTATGTCATTATTCAACCATTATACCATCATACCAAATAAATTAAAATGATTTACCCTGAATGATTGGATGAAATTCATGTCCAACATAGCCTGTTCAGCATTACGATTGTGTATTGAATATATTCTGTGTTCATAAACAGGTCAATATTTACCTAGTCCACCTATTATGTATTATGTTTATATAAGTTGGAACCTTGTCTGATCCCTTGAATGAGGTCTGACCCCTAGAACTAGGTCTATTATGTTGGACCAAAATTTGACTCCACCTATTACATATTATGTTCATTTAAGTTGGAACCTATTACTGTGTAGTGTATATTTTCTCTGTTCATAAACATATCATGTTCAACTATAATGATTGTGACCAAAATTTGGTATATTTGTTCAATTTAATGTGCTCTGATCCCTTGAATGAGGTCCGAATTCGTGGCTGAGCTTCATTGAGTAGCAATTAAATTATTATGTCATTATTTAACCATTAATACCATCATACCAAATAAATTAAAATGATTTACCCTGAATGATCAATATTACGATTGTGTATTGAATATTTTCCATGTTCATAAACAGGTCAATATTTACCTAGTCCACCAATTCTGTATTATGTTTATTTAAGTTGGAACCTTGTCTGATCCCTTGAATGAAGTCTGACCCCTTGAACTAGGTCTATTATGTTGGACCAAAATTCGACTCCACCTATTACATATTATGTTCATTTAAGTTGAAACCTATTATTGTGTAGTGTATATTTTCTCTGTTCATAAACATAGCCCGTTCAACTATAATGATTGTGACCAAAATTTGGTATATTTGTTCAGTTTCATGTGCTATGATCCCTTGAATGAGGTCTGAATTCGTGGTTGAGCTTCATTGAGTAGCAATTAAATTATTATGTCATTATTTGACCATTAATACCATCATACCAAATAAATTAAAATGATTTACCCTGAATGATCATCATTATGATTGTGTATTGAATATTTTCTGTGTTCATAAACATGTTAATATTTACCTAGTCCACCTATTATGTATTATGTTTATTTAAGTTGGAACCTTGTATGATCCCTTGAATGAGGTATGACCCCTAGAACTAGGTCTATTATGTTGGACCAAAATTAGACCACCTATTATGTATTATGCTTATTAAGTTGGAACCTATTTTTTTGTAGTGTATATTTTCTCTGTTCATAAACATAGTCTGTTCAACTATGATGATTGACCAAAATATGGTATATTTGTTCAGTTTAATGTGCTCTGGTCCCTTGAATGAGGTATGAATTCGTGGTTGAACTTCATTGAGTAGAAATTAAATTATTATGTCATTATTTAATCATTATACCATCATACCAAATAAATTAAAATGATTTACCCTAAATGATTGGCTGAATTTCATGTCCAACATATCCTGTTTGGCATTACGATTCTGTATTGAATATTTTCTATGTTCATAAACAGGTCAATATTTACCTAGTCCACCTATTATGTATTATGTTTATTTAAGTTGGAACCTTGCTTGATCCCTTGAATGAGGTCTGACCACTTAAACTAGGTTTATTATGTTGGACCAAAATTAGACTCGACCTATTATGTATTATGTTTATTTAAGTTGGAACCTATTATTGTGTAGTGTATATTTTCTCTATTCATAAACATAGCATGTTCACCTATAATGATTGACCAAAATATGGTATATTTGCTCAGTTTAATATGTCAGATAGCAGGACATTCGTTATGTCTGTTGTTTTTTATTAGAATCATTAATGCTATCCTCATTGCTTGTTATGCCTACTGTATTACTTATATTGGTATGTCAGATAGTAGGGCACTCGTTATGTCTGTTGTTTTCTATTAGAATCATCAATGCTGAAGTAACTCATCGAACCTTTTTATGCTATTCCATGGTTGAATAGGGTATTATTTTTATGGATTTGATGGAACAAAATATCAATGTTGTTGCCTTTGTTGTTGTTTGTATGCCACGTTCTATTTCATTGAATGTTTTCTTTGTTATTTGTTTAATTGCACGTATGCAATCTCATTTGAATATCATGGAACTGATATTGATTGTAATAACAAACTAGTAATTGGAACAAACTAGGTTTGTATAAAGGTTTTGTTTAAACACCCTGACCATAATTGCTGTGTAAACAACCCCAAACAACACCAAACTAGGTTTGTATAAAGGTTCCGTTTAAACACCTTGACTATAGTGATCTATTGCAGTGCCATTGGTACTATGTCTGCACCATACCCGAAGATCCGCTTTGTATGGACCAAAGAGTCAGATGAAGCTTTGGTTTCGGCATTGAGGAGATAATATGACCTGGGTAGGTGCATCATCAGAATTTTTACTAGGGATGCTTGGTGGGAGATGCTGCGTGATTGACAGAATAGGATGGGGAGGATAGATGGTACAATGGATCAGGTTAAAACTCAGTGGAAGAACCTCATGATAGACTTTGCGAAGATAAGATTGGTGACTAACAAAAGTGGTGTTGGCTGGGATGAGACCAGGCACAAGCCAATACTACCTGATACTCCAGAGTGGAGGAAGACACTCGCAGTATGTCCAATGATACACCCCCTAAATATTAACTATTCACTTAATTTTTTTCAAAATTGACCTAATAAGTAGTGGTTGACCACATTTTAGGGAAACAAGGAACTAGCGAGATTGATCAGCAGACCATTCTACCACTACTAAGAAGTGGAGATGATGGGTGGGAAGAACATCGCTAGGGGGCATCATGTAATGTCCTCAATGGATAGACAACCTCCTTCTAATGTTCCATCTGAAGATGATGTTGTAGTTGACTTAGATGCATCTGATATATTTGTCATCCCAGAACCAACCAATCTTTACTAAAGATGGGTTATTTTGGGATGAAAAGCGAGGACAGCAATAGTGGAACTGAAAACCAAGGTGTTGGTGCAAGGACTCCTACCATGCACAGATGTAGGAAGCGAGCCGCAACAACACATGACAGTTGTGTCCTTAGTAATGATGTCATTTTAGAATTCACAAAGGTGTTTTCAAAGGTACATGAGATGGGCAGCGGTATTTCCGGTAGATCTAATGACAAAGACGAATATCAAACCATTTTGCACCATTTTCATACAACTTACCCTGACGCCCCTGTCCCTATTTTTACCACTCTTGTACATGCCATAAAGGAGTCATCAAACTGTAACATTTACCTATGCCTTCTAGATACCCCACAAAAAATTACCATTTGGTTGCAAGGCCTTTGGGAAATGAAGAACAAAACTTCTTGATCACAACACCCTTCATGCCACCATATTCACAATCGCCACCTTTGCCATTTAGTAGCACAAGTGGTAATAACAGAGCCCCTGGCCCTTAGTCATTCTTGTGAGGTTGTCTAATTTAAGAACTATATCAGTAATCTTCCTTTCATTTAAAAATAATTTCTAGATTTGATGTTAAAATATTTGCTTGCTTTGGGAACAATTTCTAAATTTGGTACTTTGTAATGTTTTCAATGATTACAAACATATCAATACCATTTTAATTTTTGTAGTGAGTAAAAAATATATATGTTTATCATGGTGATTTCATATCTACAATCTATGTATTTATTTCTTATGCGGGTAATCACTTTTAATTATAGACATGATGGCTGCCGGTATTGAACATCCGCAAACACATGATGACATTATACAACTTTTAGATCTTATGTCTGGTCTAGATAATGCCATTTCTAACACAATACCCAACCAAATAGCAGACCAAATATCACACAATATCATGGACAGTTCAACCGATGGACCCACACAACAACCAATACCGACATCAGTTAGTATTAGGAGTGTCCATCAAAAGGTTTTAGAAATAATAACTAGCCATGAAAGGAGGGCGTATGACCTATACTGCAGGCTACCTGACATGGTTTTAGCCTTTGTGGACAAGCTTGAGGAGCATGGTTGGTTGAAAAGTACCAAAGGTGTGTCATCAGTGGAGGTTGTATGCTACTTCCTTCAAATGGTTGGACATGGCCATACCAACTGTGTTCTGGATGAGGACTACATTCATAGTGGTGAGACCATAAGAAGAAAGTTTAATGAGGTATTGGATGCAGTGTGTGCTTTGTGCAATGAACATGTCGTGATGCAAACTGCATTCAAAACTCTGCATCGACGCATACTCAAGAGTACAAGATTTTACCCTTACTTTAAGGTATGACCATCAATTTGTTGACCATGTGGATTTCATTACTAGCATAACCATTTTCGTCCTCACTAAATTTTGTATATACTTGTCTTAGGATGCCATTGGCACAATTGACGGGACACACATCCCCATTTTAGTGAAGCGCGATAAGTATAACCGTTATAGAAATAGAAAAGGGAATGTTTCTATGAATGTCATAGCTGTAGTAGACTTCGCAATGGAGTTTACATATATCATGACTAGTTGGGAGGGCTCTACAGCTAACCAACGGGTACTACACGTAGTTACAACCACATGTAGTTTCAAAGTACCCGCTGGAAAGTATTATCTGGTTGATGCAGGGTACGCCAACACCCGCCAATTTCTTACACCATATCAAAACGTAGCTTACCATATAGCAGAGTATCAAGGTAACATAAACTCATACACCAGCAAGGAGATGTTCAACTACAGACATGCTCAACTCCGTAACACTTTTGAACGAGCCTTTGGTGTGTTGAAGAAGATGTTTTCCTAATTTCGGAAAGGAGCGACTTTTCCTATGCATTCACAGTCTCACATAGTAATGACTTGTTATATCATTCACAATTTTATCCGACACAAAAATGATGGCGATCCTTTGATGGACAATAACTTGGATGACCCTCACAATACCCCCGATATCTTGAAGGATTTGAGTTCTCTCCAACAAACAAGCCAGACTGATGCTAGGGAGGGAGATGTTTTGCGTGAAACACTTACCAATTCTATGTGGGAAAATCATTGGATTTTATATTTTGTATAACTTTCAGACATTGAAACATGTTGTACAACATGTTTCACTTATTCCCTTTTTGAATTTGATGCGTAACTTAACAATCAAACATTTGTTCTCAAAATCTATTGTTGACTAAAATTTTGCCTACTTCTAAAAAATGTCACATTATGTTTCATTAGGTTGTCTATCTTAAAATGGATAATGGAATACTGTCATGTCCATGTAGTTTCTAGTGCACCGTACAAGTATACATGGATGCTACAGATGCAACAAATGGATGGTTTGAAGACAACAACCCCCACATGCCATATTTTACATGTGGTCGACCATATGTCATATGATGTTGCTCGCGTAGTGAGTACAACCTATGGTGGCCACACTTACTGCAATTAGGGATGCGTTGGTAACACAACTTGCATATGCACGCAACAAATGCAAGCAATGGTCAAAACAATATGACTTTGTCTGCTCCACAAGAGAAGACACCAATAATCTAATAGCAAAAATTGAAAGTCTGTGGAAGAGGTGCCTATATCTTCGTGAACGACTTCACCTACCGAGTGATAATGACTCTTCAACAGAGGAAGATAGATACAATACATCATAGATGTAGTATGCAGTATATTTTGATCTATCCAACTAAGCTTCACTTGTATGTTAGAACAGTCAACTGGTCCTATAGAAATACTCTCAAACTATGTTTCGTATAAATCTATGTTTTAAACCCGAGTTTATGTTACTAATCATCAATCTTGTTCTAGATGTCGATGAATCCAACTGAAGTTCCAATGTGTGATTGTGGTATGGTTGCAACATTGCGGCTAAACACAGAGGATGGAGGCTTATATGACTTTGGCATTCTTAGTGGAAGGCCGAGAGAAATGTATTACATATGTCCTTCTAGTTAGGTCAACTAGTAAAAGTAAAAATAACCGATTGCAATTGCTAAGTTGTAGCGACTGAATCACCAAAACGAGATCAACGAATGCGGAAGCGATTAACTAGCAGCAGAATTATTAAAAATCACTAAAAATTAAAACTGTCTGGAAAAAGATATTTAAGTAATGAAACTCTATTGTAATAAAACAAGATAAATTGTTTACAACATGATTCGTAATTACATCTCTGTAAAATCGCATCTCGAGTGATTACATACATCAATTGCCCTGTTATCTGTACAAGGCAAGATACAAAAATCTCGAGGCATTAAGCCAAAAACCTCAGACCTACTGACTCCTAGGACCTGAGAGTACAGAGACGACACATAGGACATACTATCTATAAGACTTGACAGACAATATCTCCACCTGAGATTCACTGCTGTCCCTGATGTTGCTGCTGCTGCTGATAATGCTCACCCTCAGATGGGTTCCTCCATCCTCGGCGTCCACCTAAAAAGTCTAATTCCACGGGGGTGAGACAATTTGAATAATTGTCCCAGCGAGAGTTATAACTCTCCACCAGAAGCTTTGTTATTGCAATAAGGAATAACAATAAGCAGTATAGTTATAAACATTCAACAGCAGGTTTAATGTCAAGTAAAGAAACATTCTCTTAAGTAATTATTTCAATTATAACTTAATTGAATATCAAAGCATATCTCAATATGAATACGAAGAACATGTATACTAATTACTTGACTAGAATATTATAAACAATGTATCATCAACCATTGTTTCTCGTAGTTCAACCTAAGCAGTTATGCTACGCGGCTGATTATGTTTTTCAAACATTATTATGCCCTGTGGAGATGAGGTATACCGCTAATACTCCAAGTCTCCAACTGACCATTACAAAATCACATCGGTACCATACATAGGTCATCAAAAGATCTAGATTCTTATGACCTCATCTTCCTCAGTCAGTATGAGGATCATCATGCAGGACATCTCGTGTCTCTGCTATAATAGCTTTCCAGGGTATTCTGGCAACTTCACTATTAGAGCTATAGTGGCATTCTGTACTCTCTTTGCCATCGAGGGATTTCTTGTTTATCTCATACCGATGCGGCATCAACAACATCATCGGGAGATTAGTGAAACATCATCCTGGCATAAACATATAATGAAGGATTGATGGATTAAAGGTACATCTTACATCAATTCTTACATTAGGACGTAAGGATATTTGCGTCCATAACCCCAACATACTCAAAAGTATGTTCTCCAGGAGTTCCCTTAGGAAAACCTGTTTCACCATCATTAAACTACTGACAATGATGGATCTATGATCAGGGCTCTACATGATATGATTATACTTGATTATTTAAGTACATTATAGCATTCTTTTAGTATCAGGCATGTTTTTTTATCAGTAAGCGTGCTTCACTATATTCAGAAAACAAAAACCATTGTGTACATGTGGGTATCTATGAAGAAAAACAAAAAAACTCTTGTGCATATTCAGTCTATGCTATGCAACTTAGATCTGTATAGGATTTCTTAAAAGTCTATTTTGGAGCGATAAAATCCTCCTCAAAAATGGCCGAGTTGCGAGCATTCCAAGTATGGTATAGAATCAACATGATCATCTGTTTTTCTTTCATCAAGCTTAAGCTAGTGATCGTGTTTTTCCCTCTTGGACAACACTCAAACATCGCATTTGCTCTCTCCCATACTTCCTTTATGTACGGGCATTCCCAGAATAAATGTGCTTCTTTTTCAGCTTCCATTTTGTATAGGCTACATCTAGATGCGATGGAGAAACCTCTTGATTGCAGGTAGTCTTCTGTAATTAGTCTATCTTTAAACATAAGCCACCCGAACACTTTGACCCTATTGGGGATTTTTATCATCCAGAGCCATCGTGCTTAGTTCAGCATTTGGTGATGATCCCTACAGAGCTCCCATGCTCATCTCAAGGAAAAAGTCTCAAGGCCTTCGAAGTAGCATGTGTCAGCTTCACCTATGTTTATTGAGCTGCACAGATTTGCAAGCCCAAACAGGCCTCTAACGTAAGGAATATTCCAGCTACCTTTAGTAATCAGAGTACTAAGTTTATGGCTCAGTCCCAGACCATTCCTTAGTTTAATTCCTTCATCTACTATATCTCTAAGAAACGTCCCATTAAGCCAGGGATCTTTCCAGAGGAAGATTGCACAGCCGGAACCAATTTTGAATCTGGCTTTAGGTGTCAAGTTGTCCTGATGCTTAAGAATTTCCTTCCACATCCAGCTAGCGTTATATTTCTGTATGCAAGACCATAAGGACTCATCAGTCAAGTAGTGACTATGGACCCAACAGACCTAGATATTTTGTTTGCAATTGGCTATATCCCATAACAGCCTAGTTAGACTTGCTTTACTCCACTCTTCCACTGAGAGGATGCCAAGGCCACCTTTAGCTTTTGGCCTACATATCTCGCCCCAAGCAACCGTGTGGAATTTTTTAAAATCTTCAGTGTCTCCCCACAAGAAACACCTGAAAAGCCTTTCAATATCATCTCTTGTCCCCTTAGGAAGTGGGAAGGTGCCAATCCAGAAAAGGTGGTAAGTAGATAGAGTAGAGATGATAAGTTCTATTCTACCTGCCTTTGAGAGGAGCTTTGTCTTCCACAAATCAAGCTTATTTTTTATTTTGTCTATCGAAGGCGAGCACATACTTTTGGTAAGGCGTCCAAAAAATAAGGGGAGCCCCAGATATCTCACTGGTAAATCTGTTCTTTCTATCTTCATCACTGTAGCGATGCTATTCGGTGTAGAGTTACTCAACAAGAGTTGACTTTTAGAAGGATTTAGCTTGAGGCCCGATTGACTGCTAAAGAAATCTAGGCAATTCATAATACCAGTAACATCTTGCTCTATAGCTCTAGAGAAAATCAGGAGATCATCAGCGAAGAGGATATGCGATAAGCTGTTGTCTTGAGTAGTAATAGGTTTGAATTTTTCTTCCTCCACAACACTATTAAGAACTGAGGTTAGACCCTCCATCCCTATCACAAAGAGGTAAGGAGCAAGAGGATCTCCCCGCCTTATCCCTCTTGTAGCGTGGATGAGGTCAGTTGTGGCTCCGTTCACTAGAACCTGGAAGGAGGCAGTATGTAGACATTCATTGATCCAATGGATCCAACACTCAGGGAACTCCATCACCTGCATAATCTTTAAAATATATTTCCTGTCAATGGTATCATACGCCTTGCTGAGATCCACCTTCAGGCACAATTTTTGTTCTTTCATGTTTTAAAATCATGAATAAATTCATTTGCCAGGAGGATAGCATCCGAGATATTCCTACCTTTAACAAAAGCAGACTGGTTAGGGCTAATGATATCAGACAAGACATCTCTAATGTGATTAGCTAGGATTTTTGCAATGATTTTATAGATCACGTTGCAGAGTGATATTGGTCTCCAGTCACTAGGATTTTCAGGATGCCTTGTCTTTGGAATTAAGGAAATAAAAGTCTTATTGACCTCTTTGAGTAATCTCCTCTTGTGAAAGAAATCCTTGATAGCGTTGCACACATCCGGACCAACAGTCTCCCATGTTTTTTTGAAGAAGTGGGCATTGAACCCATCGGGTCCAGGAGATTTGTCATCATTAAAGCTTTTGATAACATTATGAAATTCTTCGTCAGTGACCAGTTTACACATGGTACTTTTTTGGGCCTCATTGATCTTTTTGATGTTCTTCCACTCATAATCAACTTGCCCCTGCAGTGGAGTAGAGTTGAAGAGATTGTTATAGTGTTCATAGAAGCATCGCTTGATGTTATCATCACCTTTGTAGGTAACTCCATTAACCTACACGGTTTTGATTTGATTTCTGCTTCGTCTAGTCTTCATGGACGCATACAAAAACTTTGTATTTGAATCACCTTGCTTAAGCCATTGGATCCTATATTTCTGACGAATGATGGACTCTTCTATATTTTTTGCCTCAAGCGCTTCCTTCTTTCTTTGTTTAGAAATTTCCCACAAGAGCTCATTTCTCGGGTCTTGGTCAGATTCAGTGACAGCCCTAAGGGCCTCCTTTTCTTTGTTTCTAGTAGAATCAGAGATGTCACCCAGTCTTTCCCAGTTCCAGGTTTGTAGGTTCCTCTTGGTATGTTTTATTTTCTGACACAGCCTATACATAGGAGTATCGTTGACTTCAACACTCCAAGCTTTGCGCACCGTATCTTGGAAGCTAGGTAGATCTGCCCAAGCATTAAAATATTTGGTAGGATACTTCTATGGCTGCTTTACTTCATCCATGTGTAGCACTAGGATGTGATGATCGTTCTAGATTGTGGGCAACACTTCCAACCACATGTTTGGGAGAAGTGTGAACACCTATAACCGGCAGAGGTCTCTGTCCAGCTTGCATCGTGTGTTGTTGGTGCCATCTTGTTGATTATTCCAGGTGAAGAAGGAGCCCTTGGCGGGGATTTCAATTAAGTCAGCATCACTGATAGCTTGATTGAAGTCCATCATGGATCGAGCAGAGGATGTGTTCCTTCCATCTCTCTCTGAGTTATTTCTAACATCGTTAAAATCTCCAAGAACAATCCAATTGCTAGGAAGTTGCGCTCCAAGGAGTCTCAAATCGTCCCAGAGGTAGCAACGCTTGTTTTCGTCATTTTTTGGCATAAATAGAAGTGATGTGGAACTCCTTATCCCCGACGTTCAATCTGAAATGGATGCATTGTCTAGATTGAAACAACACTTTAATGGAGTAGTTTTGATTTTCCCATAGGATCAGGAGTCTGAGCTTGTTGCAGCTGGATGCGTTAGCAGTCCATTGGCATTCCAGCCAGGCTCTTGAAAGGAGTTTCCTTGCTTTTTTGTTTTTGAATTTGACTTCAGACAGAAGAGCGATGTCAGCCTTTGCTCTTCTAAATTCCACCCAGACCATGTCTAGTTTCTCCCTCTGCGAGAGACCCCGGCCATTCCAGGCCATAATGGTTGGGAGCTCAACCATTGGCGGTGGGGGGAGTATTGCCTCCCGTCACGACATTATCTTCTTCGTTCGTTTCTAGGGTCTTGTACCTGTTATCATTTTTATCCTTAGATTTCTGATTTTGGCTGCGAGTCTTCCTCCTAGTGCTTGGACTAGAAGTGCGTTTTGGTTGGACGAAACCTTCTTCATCCCTTTCGTTGTGATCCTGCAGGTTATTTACAGGAGGTTGTTGATGTGTCTCAGTAGTAGCCAGCCCATTAGAGGACCCTATTTGGTCACTCTGTCAATGAGAGTTCATCTGTGGGGCTATTCGAGGGGTATCAACAGTACTGGAAGTCGCCATGGATGCGGTCTCCTGATTTGTTGACAGATTTTTTGACAGAGCAGCCGTAGCATTCAAAGGCCCTACATGGTCATTCCTTCGAACAGGTGTCATATGTGGGATAGTTTCTGGGGCAGCAGCAGAGCTGGGCACAACAAATTCCATTGCAGCAGCCACTAGAGTCTTTGCTGAGTCTGTCGACCTTGGTTTGCATAGAGACTTATCGTGTCCGAAGGTGCCACAGTGTGGAAATCTCTCTAGATACCACTCGTATTCCACCTGTACCTCATATGGATGCCCTTTATCGGTGTGGAGCTTGACAGCGGAGGGGAAGCTCGACGAGGCATTCATCAGGATATTCACTCTCACGTAGTCTACCCACAACCTTGCTTTGGTTTGCCTATCCTGGAATTGAGGTTTGCCCAAGAAGGATGTGATTTGAGCAAGCATTAACTCCGACCAAAGCTCCAACAACAAGTTGTGAAGGTTGACCCAAACAGGGACTGAGGTCAGTTTTCTTGTTCAAGGGGTTCACCCTTCTCCCAGGTCTTCAACAACATTGGTTTACCCTTGATCATCCATGGGCCACCTTCAATAGCATTATTTAAGTCCTGCACAAATTGAAAACAGATTTCAAAGCATCCATTGGATCACCCAAAAACTTCGATTGATCCCGCTGGCTTCCATATCTGGTTCAAGTGGTCCTTTAGCGTAGGAATGTGTGGTCTAAAGCCGATGATGCAGCCTGACACTATGTTTCTCAACTCTGCGGCATTTTCATCGACCTCAGCTTGAGGGATGATTATGGTGTCCTCATCAGTGACGATATCCGTTAGTTGGAGACGTGTGTTGATGTCGCCCACTGGGGTTTTGCATACGGTAGCCCATTCCTTTTCTGTGGATGCAACCCTGACCTGGTCTCCCGTCGGCCGGGGATGGAACCCTCCTTGCTTGCTTGGATGGCGTCGGCCACCCGTGCCACCGTCGCGGCCTCCTGTGGAGTGGACCATGGTTTACTATTCTGAGCGGACCATGGTTTACTATCAGGCATGTTTTCAAACATATTCTGTTAAAACAATTGCTATAAAGGAAGAATACTAAATGTATCAAGTTTAACTCTCATCAGTTATCATATGGTTATCATTTCTTAACCATCTCATCACTATGATTTGAGAACAGGGGTGTTCAAACCCTTAGATCATCATAAGTCATCTAACAACATGACCTTGATTGTAACAATGTAAATATTGTTCATGGCTCTTACAGCCTGTCAATCTCATATGTTACCTCTTAAACCAGGCAACATAGTAAATCATTATTCATAAAGCTTATAACATGCTTTCAATGAATATGATATCATAACCCTTACCTGGCTATGATCACTTCTTTATAACAACCTGCATGGTTAATACATTTGATAATAGGAAATTTATCTCTATATCAACATATTACGAAATAGAGATAATCTTTCAATTCAAGGGATGTACCATCATGCCTTAAATAAGGATAGGTTTTTTCCTATTCAATTCAATTAGGGTTATTCAATCCCTATATCTCAATTAGGGAAAGTGATTCCTTATTTCATACTTCAATCATGAAGTTTCATGCTTAAAAGCATTACCTGGAATTAGGGTTTACTGTTCATTTCATCATATCACCTTAGATTAGGGTTTACTATTCACCTTATAGTGAATTGAGGTCATACCATCATCATGTATGAGAATTACTCCCATTAATGCCTTCAAATTAGGTTAAGATTCATTAATCACCATAATTAGGGTTTCCATGATCTCACTATGAAGGATCATACCCTAATTATGTGTATTCATACATATTGGAGGTATTTTACTTGATTCTCATTCATATTAGGAGTCTTCTCTCTCCTCTTACTATTAGATGATGTTTTCATCTCTCCTAATTAGATTAGGTCAAATCAACTTTGATATTATAAGTCATGTCATCACCATTAGGGTTTACTTGATCAAGGGGTACTAGTCACACTAACCCACTAAGGGTACTTTTGTAATGTTCACCATTGACCATAACATGCATCAACCAACTGATTACTTATTCCCTTAATCACTTTAGGTATCTTTAGGGTTTAGGTTAATCAACTACTAAACCATCTTGGCCACTAAGGCATCAAACGATCTTGACCTTAAAAGACCCCAAACGGTTTTCCAATTTCAACCTCCAAACAGTTTTGAAACCTCATGGAGTTGTTGACCATTTGGTCCCTTTGACTTTCAAGACCGCATGGCAAAGTACACCATCATGACCGTTTGCCCTAAGGGAGGTAAAGACCGTTTGGTCCCGTTGACCGTTTGGGCCAACTTTGACTTTGAAACCGCATGGACAAATCGATCTTGAAAACCGCATGACCAAATTGATCTTGAAACCGCATGACCACCAAACGGTCTTGGGATCGTTTGGTCCCAAACGGTCTTGAGACCGTTTGGTCCAAACACCCTCAAAACCGCATGGACCAACAAGTGCTTCAACCTATCCAATTGAGTTAGAGTTTTCAAGGTTGAACCCCTCAATTGATCATGCAAAGGTTAGCCACTCATAAATTGAGTCAATTAGGTCAATCCTTACTGATTTGACCCTCAATTGAACCTCAATTGGTCACAAATTAGGGTTTGGATTGATTGAATTAGGGTTTGGAATCGATCACCCTTCAACATGCATCAACATAAGTCTAATTGATGTTGAACCCATTGAACCATCACTCAATTGGGTCATAACCTGACCCCAAACGGTCTTGGGATCATTTGGACATCCTACAAACGGTCTTGAGACTGTTTTCCCATTATTTTATCAAAAACCAAGTCATTCACTTAAGGGTTGAACCCTAATTAGGTCACAAAATCAGCACTTTAATTATTCAACAACTTGATGTGATTGGACCCTCAATTGATCAACCCCACTTGACCCTAGACCTCCAAACGGTCTTGGGTGATCACCAAACAGTCAATGCTTGGTCAACTCATCCAAACGGTCTTGAGACCGCTTGCTCCAAACGTTCTTGGTTGAGATCGTTTACTCTCAAACGGGTTTGAAACCGTTTGCTTCCAAACGGTTTTGCAAACCGTTTGGGCAAGAGGTGGAGGACCGTTTGCTAAAGTAGGATCAGGGTGAACTTTGGAAATAATGCCACCTTCTTCTACCTCAAGAATATGAACTGTTCTTCACGGATTTGGTAGCAAGAACACATAGAAGTGTCTAAGGAAGGATATTGAGCAACATCTCTCCCTTGCCTTGTAAAAGGGATGTGCTTATATATTTTGGGTTTATTTCCAAGATAAGGACAATTATTTCTATATTTCTCATATGGGTACTTCTCCCCTCCTTGGCCACGTCTCTCCCTTCTAAACTTAAGCAAACTCCTTCTCATCCAAGGTTTAGAGAAAAAGAAGCCAAACACTTTGCTAAGTTGTATACATAAAAGGGGTCATTTTGCATACATCTTGATTATTTAATTATAAAGATTATCCTTCTTATTTGATCATTCAAATGAGGCGCCCTCCTCATCATATTTACTCTACTTGATGCCAAGAGTCATGAAAGATACTATAGAGGGTGTATTTTACATGTTGCACCCTATGTTTTGGGTAAATTGCACTTTACACCAAAACTAGGGTTTTAAAGCACAAGGATTTCTCTACAAGCTGTATCTTGGTGCCCAAGCTTGGAGAATCCATATAACTACATCATATTCATACTTATGATGTCTCAACACCAGAGGAACATATTAACATGTGCAATTTTCAAGTTAACCCCTCTAGTTGGGTAATTTGCACATAAGTCCATATTTAACAAAACAACATTACATCATTGTTCAAAAAGGACAAAAAGGGAGATATATGTTCCTCAGAAGCTTTAATTACATATCAAAGGATAACCACAAGGATCTAATCACATATTTAAGCAAAACACCTTGGGTTAGTTCATAACCCAGGTCAGGGATGTTACAAATTATCCACCCCTTACAAGGATTTCGTCCCCGAAATCAAAATACCATATTAAGAGAAAAGAGCAGGATATTTGCTTCTCATATCTTCTTCTAGTTCCCATGTGGCTTCTTTAACACCACGATGATTCTAGAGGACTTTCACAAGACTTATGTCTTTCTTTTTCAACTTTTTAATTCTTTTATCAAGTATTGACACTGGTCCTTCCTCATAGTATATATCATCATTCAATTCTACTTCCATAGGTTGTAGAACTGATTCTGTATCTGGGTGACATTTCCTCAGCATAGAAATGTGAAACACAGGGTGTAACCTCTGTAACTCTGGTGGTAATTCTAGTTTATAGGCTACCCTTCCAATCCGTTCAATGATTGGATAAGGCCCCATAAACCTAGGAGCTAACTTCCCTTTCCTTCCAAATCTTAGAACTCCCTTCCAAGGTGAGACTTTGAGATACACTCTGTCTCCAACCTAGAATTCTAAAGGTCTACAATGATTATCAGCATATGATTTCTGCCTATCCTGTGCAGTCTTTATCTGTTGTTGTATTACTTTGATCTTCTCTGTGGTTTGCTGCATAAGATCAGGACCTAAAAGTTGATATTCACCAATTTCATACCAACATAGGGGTGATCTACAACGTCTACCATACAAAGCTTCATAAGGTGCCATGTCAATGCTATGTTGATAGCTATTGTTATAGGAAAACTCTATCAAGATTAGGTGCAGATCCCAACTTCCTGTAAACTGAAGAACACATGCTCTAAGCAAGTCTTCCAAGGTCTGTATAGTCCTTTCTGACTGTCCATCAATCTGAGGATGAAAGGCTGTACTAAACCTTAACTGGGTGCCTAAAGCTTTGTGAAGTCGCTCCCAAAATCGACTCGTAAACTGGGGACCTCTGTCAGAAACAATGGTGACTGGGACTCCGTGTAGCCGTACTATCTCTTCAACATACAACTGTGCTAACTTCTCAGCAGAATAGGTTGTTTTGATAGGTAAGAAATGCGATGTCTTTGTCAACCTATCAACTATTACCCAAATGGAATCATGCCCTTTGCTTGTCCTAGGTAGGCCAACAACAAAGTCCATGGTTACATGATCCCACTTCCATTGTGGTATGGGTAAAGGTTGCATTGTTCCTGCAGGCTTCTGGTGTTCAGCTTTAACCTGCTGACACACAGGACACCGAATAACAAACTCAGCAACGTCCTTCTTCATTCCAGGCCACCAATACATATCTTTCAAGTTTCGATACATTTTGGTGCTTCCTGGATGCATAGCATACATCGAAGAATGAGCTTCTTCCAGGACTAACTTTCTCAAGTTATCCACATCCGACACTATCATCCTACCATGATAATAGGCTACTTGGTCATCTGAGTCATGGAAACCATCTCGTTTCCCGTCACCATATTCTGATCTGATCTGTTGAACTACAACATCAACTTGCTGGGCTTCCTTGATCTGCTCCCTCAGAGTAGGTTTTATATGCATCTCAGCTAATAATCTGACTAACAATGATACTTTCAAATGTACATTGTCTTTCCTTAAGGAGATAAGCATATCTCTCCTAGAGCATACTAAAGAGTTTAGTTGTGTTCTATCTAAGGCTGGTGTTGCTGATTTCCTACTCAAAGCATCAGCAACCACATTGGCTTTCCCTGGATGATAATCAATTGTACAATCGTAGTCCTTGATTAACTCCATCCAGCGACGTTGCCTCATATTAAGCTCATGCTGAGAAAAGATGTACTTAAGGTTCTTATGATCAGTGAAAATCTGGAATGTATCTCCATAGAGATAGTGTCTCCAGATCTTCAAGGCATGAACCACAATAGCTAGATCCAGATCATGTGTCAGATAATTCTCCTCGTGTTTCTTAAGCTGTCGGGAAGCGAAAGAAATCACTTGTTTATCCTGCATTAACACACATCCAAGTCCATTCTTGGAGGCATCACAGAAAACTATGTATCCTTTTCCTTGCTCAGGTAACACAAGCACATGTGCACTTGTCAGCCTCTCCTTCAACAACTGAAAAGATTGCTGACACTTGTCACTCCAGACGAAAGGAACATCCTTCCGGGTCAACTTAGTCAAGGGTAAGGTTATGGAGCTGAAGTTCTTAATGAACCTTCGGTAATAGCCAGCCAACCCTAAGAAACTACAGATCTCCATCGGTGTCTTCGACTGTTCCCATTGTAGAACATATTCTACCTTTTTAGGGTCAACATGAATACCCGAGGTGGATATCACATGTCCCAGGAAAGATACTTCCGGTAGCCAGAACTAACACTTGCTAAACTTAGCATCTAGCTTGTGTTCCCTTAGCAGAGTTAGAGCCTGATGAAGATGTTGTTCATGTTGCTGAGAATCTCTACTATAGATCAGAATGTCATCTATAAAGACAACAACACACTAATTGAGGAAGGGTTGGAAGATTCTATTCATGAGTTCCATAAATGTAGCTGGTGCATTTGTTAGTCCAAACGACATAACAGTGAACTCATAGTGACCATACCTTGTCCTAAAGGCAGACTTGGGTATGTCACTATCCTTAATACGGAGTTGATGATATCCTGACCTCATGTCTATCTTTGAGAAGACGGTTGCACCACGCAACTGATCAAAGAGATCATCAATCCTCGGCAGAGGATACTTGTTCTTTATTGTTACTTTATTTAATTGTCTGTAATCAATGCATAGCCGCATTGATCCGTCTTTCTTCTTAACAAAGAGGACCGGAGCACCCCAAGTGTAACATCCCTGACCTGGGTCATGAACTAACCCTAGGTGTTTTGCCTAAATATGTAATTAAATCCTTGTGATTAACTTTGGGGATGTAATTAAGTTCCTCAGAAACATATATTTCAATTTTGCTCCTTTATATATATAAAGTTGTAGCATTGTTTTGTAATATAGGGATCTATGTGCAAATTACCCAGTTAAGGGATTAACTTGCAAATTTCACATGTTGAGATGTTCCTCTGATGTTGAGACATCATGAGGATGTTTATGATGAAGTTTGAGGGATTTCCCAAGCTTGAGCACCAAGGTGCAGCTGTGGAAGCAACCCCTGTACTTGAAAACCCTAAATTGGTGTAAAGTGCAATTTACCCAATTTGAGGGGTGCAACTTGTAAAATACATCATCTAAAATATCTTTTATAACTTTTGTCATCATTTAGAGTAGAAATGATGAAGAGGGCACTTCATTTGAATAATCATATAATAAAGAACACCTTTGTGATTGAATAATCAAGGTGTATGTATAATAGCCCTTTTATGTGTATGCTTTAGTGATGGGTTGATCCTCTTTGCTTTCAATTCTTGACCTTAGAAGGAGTTTGTCCTTAGAAATAAGGGGTAGGGACGAGAAAAGAAGATAGGAAGGACTTAGATGAGAAATGGGATAAAGTAGAAGCTTTATGGAGAAATTTCACCCAAAATATATATACCACTTCCTTTGCAAGCAAAGGAACGTTTCTTTCATTCCCTCACTTATCCCCCTTGATCAAACCGACTAAGGCAGAGCTCTGGAGCATAGGAGAACGACCAGGGAGTTCAAGGTAAGTTTGGATCATCCCTTTTGCTTGAATTCATGGAGGAAACTCGATTTCAAGGTTGAATTCATGGCTAGCTCACCTAGCTTTATCTTTCTAGCCATTCCTTTCCAACTTTTCTTTGGAGAATTCACTTTGGCCGACCTGTGGAGCTCAATGCCATTAAAGACCTGAAGCTTGGAAGCTTGAAGCTCAAGGAACAACCTTTAGGCGGGTTTTATAACTCTAAACCTTATGCTTTGATTATACATCTTTTTCTATGCATATAGTTGCTAGTTCTTCTTCCCTATCTTCCCTTGCATCCTTGCAAGCAAAATCATGAAGAACTGCTACTGTTCTTGCGGTAGAAGATAAGGGCGTTAATTTCTATGCTTATCTATGGATTTCCACTTTACTAAACGGTCCTAACCAATTGCCCATGCGGTTTGCACAACCGTTTGGTGGGCAAACGGTTTCAGGGTCGCATGGAGGCAAACGGTCTTCAAGACCATTTGGTCCAGTTGACCAAGCGACGACCGTATGGGAATCCTGTTCCTAATTATGTAGTATGATCACCCACAAAATTTGAGGGGTTAACTCAAAAGGAATCGTGAGATATAAGTAAATCAATTAGCAAATCCATTTGAATTAAGTTCTGATTTTCAATCTGTTTAATTTGCCCTTTTTGGGAAAACGGTCTCAAGACCATTTAATATGGTTGACCAAGCGTTTCCCATTTGGGATTACTGTTCATAATGATGTTGATTAATGACTCACAAAATTTGATGGCTTAATTCCAAACGAGTCATGAGTTGAAGGCTAATCAATAGGGCAAACCCTAATTGAAATCAGTGCTGAAATCCCAATGAGTTAATTAGAAATTTTGGGTTGATTAGCCCAAACGGTCTCAAGACCGTTTGGGGAATCATACAAACGGTCTCAAGACTGTTTGGGGATCACCCAAGACCGTTTAGAGGTCTGGGGTCAAGAATAGTTGACCAATTGAAGGTCCAAAGGTACCAAACCATTTTGCAATTAAGTATTGATGTGATGATCAACTCAATAGATCAAACCTTGATGAATTTTCACTAGAGTCCAAAGATTGGATGGGCAAACGGTCTCAAGACCGTTTGGAACTCATCCAAACGATCTCAAGACCGTTTGGTGTCAACCCAAGACCGTTTGGAGGTCTAGGGTTAAGGTAATTTGATCAATTGAGGGCCCAATTACAATGGGTTATTGAAATAATCAAATTGCTGATTTGTGACTTAATTAAGGCTCAACCCCTATCAAATCAACTTAGATTTTGATGAATTCTTGGGAAAACGGTCTCAAGACCGTTTGGAGGTTATCCAAATGATCCCAATACCGTTTGGGCCAAGTTTGAGCCCGATCGAAGGTCAATTGATGGGATCAACTTCGATTTGATTCACATTGTTGAGTGTTGATGGTTGAACGATTATAGACCTTAATTGAACCAACTCCAACCCTAATTGGATATTAATTGAGGGTCAATTGAGTGACCAATTGGTTAAGGATAACCCTAATTGTCTCAATTGATAAGTGGCTAACAAGGATTTGGCCAATTGAAGGCTTCAACATAGAAACCCCCAATCGGTTATAACCTTTAGTCCACTTTTGAGGTCCAAACGGTTTGAGCGCATTTGGACCAAACGGTCTCAAGACCGTTTGAGGCCAAACGGTCTCAAGACCGTTTGGGCTCAAACGATCTCAAGGTCGTTTGGACCAATCGATCTCAAGATCATTTAAGATCAAACGGTTTCAAACCGCATAAGCTTCAAACAGTTTTAAAGTCAACTCTCCCCAAATGGTCAACACACCCAAACGGTCTCAAGACCGTTTGGTGGTTGAAGGTTGAAACCGTTTGAAGGTTTTCAAGGTTGTTTATACTTAATCACTGGAAGGTGTAAATGGTTCAATGGTGATCTAATCTAAACCCTAATGGTAACTTAGGACATTAAGGGACTAAATGACTAATGAATTGACCCATGATGACGATCAATGGGTAATTTACCAAAATGCCCTTGAAGGTTCAATTGAGTAATACCTTGTTCTAATCAAACCCTAATTACATGATAGTAGTGATTTGGCTTATGATAGTCAATAATGACTTAACCCAACCTAATCTAGAGTGATGTAATCATCACCTATGCGTAAGAGGAGAGAGAAGATCCCAATTATGGTTGAAATCCAAGTAATGTACCTTCAATATATATATGAATGTGCATGATTAGGGTATGATCCACCTATGTGAGATCATGGAAACCCTAATTATGATAATTAGTGAATCTTAACCTAACTTGAGGGCATTAATGATGATGATTTTATACATGATGATGCTATGAGCTCAATTCACCATAATATGAATAATAAACCCTAATTCTAGGGTGATGGCATGTAATGTGAATAGTAAACCCTAATTGATGAGAATTAGGGAACTTAGCTCTTATGGCAAGAGTGGAAAGTATAATTCTTGATTTGAATTGCTTTTATCAATTGAATTAACCTTGCAGGTTCTGATATGAAGATGATCATATCCAGGTATGGATGATGATGCTATATTCATTGAAAGCATGTTGTTAGCTTTATGAATAGTAAAATATCTTGATGCCTTGTCAATGGCAACCTATGAATTAAATGGGCTGTGAGAGCCATAAATACTATCAAGGTCATGCTTTAGAGATGACTTGTGATGAATGTATTGAGAAATGATGATTGATGAGAGTTAGGCTTGTTACATTTAGTATTCTCATTTCATAGTTGTTATGCTAATGTTATTGTTTGAAGAACAATGTATGATGTTAAAAGAATACTGAATGTACCTAATTAATCAAGTGTAATGTAGAGCCCTAATCATAGATCCATCATTGTCAGAAATCAAATGATGGTGAAACAGGTTTTCCTAAGGGAACTCCTGGATCACATACTTTTGAGTATGTGGGGTATATGGATGTGTAGAACCTTACATCCTAGTGTAGGTGTTTGATGTAGATGTGTAATTCGTCAATCCTTCACTACAATACCATACCGTATCAGTGGATGGTAAACATGAAACCTCCTGATGACGAAGAAAGCACATATATCCGTATCAGTGGAAGATAAACATGAAATCTCCTGATGACGAAGAGAGTACAGAACGCCACTATAACTCTAAAATAGCGAAGGACCAGATTACCCTGGTAAGCTATTATAGTAGAGGCACGAGATGTCCTACAAGTAATCCTCTTACTGACTGAGGAAGGTGAAGGTCATGAGAATCCGGCTCTTTCGATGACCTAGTATGATACCAAGGCACTTAGCAGTGATTGGTTGGGGTATGAGTGGTAAACCTCATCTCCACAGGGCATAAAAGTAATGTTTGAAAAACATAATCCACAGCGTAGTATACCTGTTAGAGATAACTACGAGTTGATTGATTGATGTTACACTGTATAGTGCAAATGTCTTCATGTTTCATAACTGTTGAAATCATGCTTACTATTATATCTGATGTTGAATACTTTGAAGCTTTTACTGCTTAAGTTATTCTTTGAGGTGCTACAATAAAGCTTTTGGCGTAGAGTTATAACTCTCGCTGGGACAATTATGTAAAATTGTCTCACCCCGTAGTCTTCAACTTTTTAGGTGGACGTCGAGGATGGAGGAACATGTCTACAGGTGACCAGTCCCAGCAGTAGCAACACCAGGGGCAGCAGTGAAATCTCAGGTGGAGATTTAGCCTGCCATGTGGTGTAGTTAGAGTCAGTCCTATGTGTCCTCTGTACTCTCAGGTCTTGGAGTCTTTTGGTCTGAGATTTTGGTTATGAGTTCTTGAGATTTTGTATCATGTTGTATATAATTACTCAAGAAGTAATTATCAAAGATGTAAACAGTTATCTCCTTTTATGAAAGAAGTTTTTATGGATTCAAGCTCTTATCTCGAAAAGTTTTAATTTTCCGTGATTTTTGTCTTCCGCTGTTAATCGAAACGCTTCCGCTACGTTTAAATCATGTTTATATCGTGGTTTGGAGATCAGAGCCCACAATTAAGTGGTATCAGAGCTCTAGGTTTGCTGAGTCTACAAAGGCATATGACTTAGGATGTCGAGTCTATCCTTAGTATCTCTTCCTTATCTAATAGAATCTTCTGCTCCTCAGGAGAAGAAGATACATAAGGATGGCAGAGCCACATGATGAGTACGTGGCAGAGAGTAGTGCTAGTGCACCTTGAGGCGGTGCAAGGGTTCCAGAAATAGAACAGCCTGCACCTGAACCACCCCAGTTTGACCCAGCTGACATGGAAAACCCAACTGTTCAAACTATGTTCGGGCAGTTTATGACTGCCATGACACACATCACTGACAGGATGCCTATGCCTGCACCTAGGGCACCTGCCCAGCCTGAAGGACAAGGTATCGGTAAGACGTTCGAGCGACTTCGTCATGTCGAAGCAACCGAATACTTTGGAACAGCTGATCCTGCAGATGCCGATCTGTGGTTGACCGAGTTGGAGAAAGATTTTAGAATCCTCAACATCCCAAAAGCTCAGAAGGTTAGACACGCTGTCTATCTTCTCAAGGGAAGTGCTGGTCACTGGTGGACCATGGAAGAGCAGAAGAGACCTAGGATAGAGTTCTCGTGGGAAGAGTTTCATCGGGAATTTATCAATAGATATTTTCCAAAGACCTTCCTAGATGAGAAGATCTCTCAATTTGAGAGATTGAGGCAGGGCATGATGAACATTAGAGAGTATGAAGCTAAGTTCATGGAGTTGCTGCGGTTCTGTCCGCACATGGCTGCCACAGAAGAGGAAAGAATCAGGAGATTCGAGAAGGGTTTGAATGCTGATATATCAACCCCTGTGTCTGCCTTAGAAAACCGAGAGAGATTCTCTACCTTCGTTGAGTCAGTCTGAAGGATAGAGAGATCTGTGGTTGAGAAGAGGCAAACTTAGAAAAGATATCCACAGTTCCAGGGTTCTTCATCTAGGGATTTTAAGAAACCAAGATTCTCTGTACCTAACCCTCCACCACCCAGATCA
Organism: Alisma plantago-aquatica; assembly: GCA_963693085.1. Lineage (NCBI taxonomy): Eukaryota > Viridiplantae > Streptophyta > Magnoliopsida > Alismatales > Alismataceae > Alisma > Alisma plantago-aquatica. The sequence goes on along the minus strand of OY856412.1, from coordinate 443,099,238 downwards.
AGTTCCCAAACTCAGTGGTCACCAAGTAGAGGCAGGGGACGAAGCCTACCTCAACAAGAGACTCACAGTTCTGCATCAATGTCAGTTACTGGACCACCAAGACCAAAACAACTGGAAAGAAGTTGCTATAACTGTGGGAAGGTGGGACACTTGATGAAGGACTGCCGATCTCGGCCTGTCAGTGTGACACAACCTCAGAGGCAGAGTCAACAGGGATCTCAGAGAAGGCAATCTCAAGGAGCAGCTCGAGGACGTGGACAAGCGTCTCAAGCTAGATCATCAGCACCACCTCAACACCAGGCGACAACAAGGTTCTATGCTATGAACCCACCTGATGCAGTGGTCAATCCACGGGTAGTGGCAGGTCAGATGGAACTTTTATATTCTGATATGTCTACATCCTGTATTGTATGTGTTCTGATTGACCCGGGTGCTACACACTCTTTTATCACTCGGAGAGTGATTCGTAACTGCAATATGACAGTTAGTCATAGGGCAGATAGTTTGTTGTTGGAGACTCCGTTGAGTGGGTCTGCCATTTTGCAGGAGGTATGTTCTCCCTGCATCCTCTTCTTTTCTGATCATCGCATTCAAGTGGACCTTATACCACTTGATATGCAAGGATTTGATATAATCCTCGGGATGGATACCTTAGAAAGGTATAGAGTTGTCTTGGATTGTGAATCCAAGTTGGCTGTGTTTTCTGATGAAGGCAACACATGGATCTTTCAAGGTGAAAGAAAGATTCTGCCCACCTGTCTTGTATCAACTATGGTTGCTGATAAGGTGTTGAGGCAAGGATGTTATGCATTCTTGGCCCATGTGGTAGATGTTACCAAGGAAAGTTCTAATCCCGCTGAAGTTCCCATAGTCAGGGAATTCGAGGATGTGTTTACTGAAGAACTTCCTGGTATACCACCACCTCGGGAGATTGATTTTGAGATCAATTTGGTCCCAGATACGAAACCCATAGCCCAGACACCGTATAGGATGGCGCCTGCCGAGATGGCAGAACTCAAGAAACAACTTCAAGAGTTACTTGAGAAGGGTTTTATCCGACCGAGCACTTCACCTTGGGGTGCTCCGATCTTGTTTGTTAAAAATAAAGATGGGTCAATGCGGTTGTGCATTGACTACAGACAACTTAATAAAGTAACAATAAAGAACAAGTACCCTTTGCCGAGGATTGATGATCTTTTTGACCAGTTGCGTGGTGCAACAGTCTTCTCAAAGATAGATTTGAGATCTAGATATCATCAACTCCGCATTAAGGATAGTGACATATCCAAGTCTGCCTTTAGGACAAGATATGGTCACTATGAGTTCACGGTTATGTCGTTTGGACTAACCAATGCACCAGCTGCATTTATGGAACTCATGAATAGAGTTTTTCGACCTTTCCTTGATCAGTGTGTTTTCGTCTTCATAGATGACATTCTGATCTATAGTAAGGATGCTCAGCGGCATGAGCAGCATCTTCGCCAAGCTTTGACCTTGCTAAGAGAACAAAAGCTGTATGCTAAGTTTAGTAAGTGTGAGTTCTGGCTGCCGGAGGTATCTTTTCTTGGACATGTGATATCTGCCTCGGGAATTCGTGTTGACCCTACAAAGGTAGAATTTGTTCTACAGTGGGAACAACTGAAGACGCCGACGGAGATTTGAAGTTTCCTAGGGTTAGCAGGCTATTATCGAAGGTTCATTAAGAACTTTCGTTCCATAGCCTTACCCTTGACAAAGTTGACCCGGAAAGAAGTTCCTTTTGACTGGAGCGATAAGTGCCAGCAATCTTTTCAGTTGTTGAAGGAGGGGTTGACAAGTGCACCAGTACTTGTGTTACCTGAGCAAGGCAAATGATACATAGTTTTCTGTGATGCCTCCAAGAATGGACCCGGATGTGTGTTGATGCAGAATAAACAAGTGATTTCTTTTGCTTCTCGACAGCTTAAGAAACACGAAGAGAATTATCCGACACACGATCTGGAGTTAGCTGCTGTAGTTCATGCCCTGAAAATCTGGAGACATTATCTTTATGGAGAGACGTTTCAGATTTTCACAGATCACAAGAACCTTAAGTATATCTTCTCTCAGCATGAGCTTAACATGAGGCAACGTTGCTGGATGGAGTTAATCAAAGACTACGATTGTACAATTGATTACCATCCAGGGAAGGCCAATGTTGTTGCAGATGCCTTGAGTAGGAAATCAACAACATCAACCATGGATAGAGAAAAACTAAACTCTTTAGTATGCTCTAAGAGAGATATGCTTATCTCTTTAAGGCAAGACAATGTATAGTTGAAGGTGTCATTGTTAGCCGGGTTGTTAGCTGAGATGCATATTAAACCTACCCTAAGAGAGCAGATTAAGGAGGCACAACATGTTGATGCTGTAGTTCAGCAGATTAGATCAGAGTATGGAAATGAGAAGCGAGATAGTTTCCATGATTCAGATGATCATGTAGCATGTTATCATGGGAGGATGATAGTGCCGGATGTGGATAACTTGAGGAAGTTAGTCCTAGAAGAAGCTCATTCTTCAATGTACGCTATGCATCCAGGGAGCACCAAGATGTATCGTAATTTAAAAGATCTGTATTGGTGGCCTGGAATGAAGAAGGATGTTGCAGAATTTGTTCTGAGGTGTCCTGTATGTCAGCAAGTTAAAGCTGAACACCAGAAGCCTACAGGAACAATGCAACCTTTACCCATACCACAATGGAAGTGGGACCATGTGACCATGGACTTTGTTGTTGGCCTACCCAGGACAAGCAAAGGACATGATTCCATTTGGGTAGTTGTAGATAGGTTGACTAAGACATCACATTTTCTACCTGTCAAAACAACCTATTCTGCTGAAAGGTTATCACAGTTGTATGTTCAAGAGATAGTGCGTTTGCACAGAGTTCCTGTCACTATAGTTTCTGACAGAGGTCCCCAGTTTACAAGTCGTTTTTGGGAATGACTTCATAATGCTTTAGGCACCCAGTTAAGGTTTAGTACGACCTTTCATCCACAGACTGATGGACAGTCGGAAAGGACCATACAGACCTTGGAAGACCTGTTGAGAGCATGTGTTCTCCAGTTTACCGGAAGTTGGGATCTACACCTAAGCTTCATAGAGTTTGCCTATAACAATAGCTATCAGCATAGTATTGATATAGCACCTTATGAAGCCTTATATGGTAGACGTTGTAGATCACCCTTGTGTTGGTATGAGACTGGTGAGCATCAGTTGTTAGGTCCTGATCTTGTGCAGCAGACTACAGAAAAGATTAAGGTAATACAACAACAGATCCAGACTGCACAAGATAGGCAGAAATATTATGCTGACAAGCGTCGTAGACCCTTAGAGTTCGAGGTTGGAGACAAAGTGTATCTCAAGGTCTCACCTTGGAAAGGAGTCCTTCATTTTGGAAAGAAAGGGAAGTTAGCTCCTAGATGTATGGGGCCTTATCCACTCATTGAACGGATTGGAAAAGTAGCCTATAAACTAGAGCTGCCACCAGAGTTACAGAGGTTACATCCTGTATTTCACATTTCTATGCTAAAGAAATGTCACCCAGACACTGAGTCAGTTCTACAACCGATGGAGGTAGAATTGAATGATGATATATCTTATGAGGAAGGACCAGTGTCAATCCTTGATAACAGAATTAAAAAGTTAAAGAAGAAAGATTTAATACTTGTGAAAGTCCTCTGGAACCACCGTGGTGTTGAAGAAGCCACTTGGGAACTAGAGGATGAGATGAGAAGGAAATACCCTGCCCTTTTCTCTTAATATGTTTTATCGATTTCGGGGACGAAATCCTTGTAAGGGGTGGATAATTTGTAACATCACTGACCTGGGTTATGAACTAACCCTAGGTGTTTTGCCTAAATATGTAATTAAATCCTTGTGATTAACTTTGGGCATCTAATTAAGTTCCTCAGAAACATATATTTCAATTTTGCTCCTTTATATATATAAAGTTGTAGCATTGTTTTGTAATACAGGGTTCTATGTGCAAATTACCCAGTTAAGGGATTAACTTGCAAATTGCACATGTTGAGATGTTCCTCTGATGTTGAGACATCATGAGGATGTTTATGATGAAGTTTGAGGGATTTCCCAAGCTTGAGCACCAAGGTGCAGCTGTGGAAGCAACCCCTGTACTTGAAAACCCTAAATTGGTGTAAAGTGCAATTTACCCAATTTGAGGGGTGCAACTTGTAAAATACACCATCTAAAATATCTTTTATAACTTTTGTCATCATTTAGAGTAGAAATGATGAAGAGGGCACTTCATTTGAATAATCATATAATAAAGAACACCTTTGTGATTGAATAATCAAGGTGTATGTATAATAGCCCTTTTATGTGTATGCTTTAGTGATGGGTTGATCCTCTTTGCTTTCAATTCTTGACCTTAGAAGGAGTTTGTCCTTAGAAATAAGGGGTAGGGATGAGAAAATAAGAAAGGAAGGACTTAGATGAGAAATGGGATAAAGTAGAAGCTTTATGGAGAAATTTCACCCAAAATATATATACCACTTCCTTTGCAAGCAAAGGAACGTTTCTTTCATTCCCTCACTTATCCCCCTTGCTCAAACCGACTAAGGCAGAGCTCTGGAGCATAGGAGAACGACCAGGGAGTTCAAGGTAAGTTTGTATCATCCCTTTTGCTTGAATTCATGGAGGAAACTCGATTTCAAAGTTGAATTCATGGCTAGCTCACCTAGCTTTATCTTTCTAGCCATTCCTTTCCAACTTTTCTTTGGAGAATTCACCTTGGCCGACCTGTGGAGCTCAAAGACGCCATTAAATACCTGAAGCTTGAAAGCTTGAAGCTCAAGGAACAACCTTTAGGCGGGTTTTATAACTCTAAACCTTATGCTTTGATTATACATCTTTTTCTATGCATATAGTTGCTAGTTCTTCTTCTTCCCTATCTTCCCTTGCATCCTTGCAAGCAAAATCATGAAGAACTGCTACTGTTCTTGAGGTAGAAGATAAGGGCGTTAATTCCTATGCTTATCTACAGATTTCCACTTTACTAAATGGTCCTAACCAATTGCCCATGCGGTTTGCACAACCGTTTGGTGGGCAAACGGTTTCAGGGTCGCATGGAGGCAAACGGTCTTCAAGACCATTTGGTCCAGTTTACCAAGCGACGACCGTATGGGAATCCTGTTCCTAATTATGTAGGATGATCACCCACAAAATTTGAGGGGTTAACTCCAAAGGAATCGTGAGATATAAGTAAATAAATTAGCAAATCCAATTGAATTAAGTTCTGATTTTCAATCTGTTTAATTTGCCCTTTTTGGGAAAACGGTCTCAAGACCATTTAAGATGGTTGACCAAGAGTTGACCGTTTGGGATTACTGTTCATAATGATGTTTATTAATGACTCACCAAAATTTATGGCTTAATTCCAAACGAGTCATGAGTTGAAGGCTAATCAATAGGTCAAACCCTAATTGAAATCAGTGCTGAAATCCCAATGAGTTAATTAGAGATTTTGGGTTGATTAGCCCAAACGGTCTCAAGACCATTTGGGGAATCATCCAAACGGTCTCAAGACCGTTTGGGGATCACCCAAGACCGTTTAGAGGTCTGGGGTCAAGAATAGTTGACCAATTGAAGGTCCAAAGGTACCAAACCATTTTGCAATTAAGTATTGATGTGATGATCAACTCAATAGATCGAACCTTGATGAATTTTACTAGAGTCCAAAGATTGGATGGGCAAACGGTCTCAAGACCGTTTGGAACTCATCCAAACGATCTCAAGACCGTTTGGTGTCAACCCAAGACCGTTTGGAGGTCTAGGGTTAAGGTAATTTGATCAATTGAGGGCCCAATTACAATGGGTTATTGAAATAATCAAATTGCTGATTTGTGACTTAATTAAGGCTCAACCCCTATCAAATCAACTTAGATTTTGATGAATTCTTGGGAAAACGGTCTCAAGACTGTTTGGAGGTTATCCAAACGATCCCAAGACCGTTTGTGCCAAGTTTGAGCCCGATTGAAGGTCAATTGATGGGATCAACTTCGATTTGATTCACATTGTTGAGTGTTGATGGTTGAACGATTATAGACCTTAATTGAACCAACTCCAACCCTAATTGGATATTAATTGAGGGTCAATTAAGTGACCAATTGGTTAAGGATAACCCTAATTGTCTCAATTGATAAGTGGCTAACAAGGATTTGGCCAATTGAAGGCTTCAACATAGAAAACCACAATCGGTTATAACCTTTAGTCCACTTTTGAGGTCCAAACGGTTTGAGCCCATTTGGACCAAACGGTCTCAAGACCGTTTGGATCCAAACGATCTCAAGACCGTTTGGGGAACGGTCTCAAGACCGTTTGGGCTCAAACGATCTCAAGGTCGTTTGGACCAATCGATCTCAAGATCGTTTAAGATCAAACGGTTTCAAACCGCATAAGCTTCAAACGGTTTTAAAGTCAACTCTCCCCAAACGGTCAACACACCCAAACGGTCTCAAGACCATTTGAGACCAAACGGTCTCAAGACCGTTTGGTGGTTGAAGGTTGAAACCGTTTGAAGGTTTTCAAGGTTGTTTATACTTAATCACTGGAAGGTGTAAATGGTTCAATGGTGATCTAATCTAAACCCTAATGGTAACTTAGGACATTAAGGGACTAAATGACTAATGAATTGACCCATGATGACGATCAATGGGTAATTTACCAAAATGCCCTTGAAGGTTCAATTGAGTAATACCTTGTTCTAATCAAACCCTAATTACATGATAGTAGTGATTTGGCTTATGATAGTCAATAAGGACTTAACCCAACCTAATCTAGAGTGATGTAATCATCACCTATGAGTAAGAGGAGAGAGAAGATCCCAATTATGGTTGAAATCCAAGTAATGTACCTTCAATATATATATGAATGTGCATGATTAGGGTATGATCCACCTATGTGAGATCATGGAAACCCTAATTATGATAATTAGTGAATCTTAACCTAACTTGAGGGCATTAATGATGATGATTTTATACATGATGATGCTATGAGCTCAATTCACCATAATGTGAATAATAAACCCTAATTCTAGGGTGATGGCATGTAATGTGAATAGTAAACCCTAATTGATGAGAATTAGGGAACTTAGCTCTTATGGCAAGAGTGGAAAGTATAATTATTTATTTGAATTGCTTTTATCAGTTGAATTAACCTTCCAAGTTCTGATATGAAGATGATCATATCCAGGTATGGATGATGATGCTATATTCATTAAAAGCATGTTATTAGCTTTATGAATAGTAAAATATCTTGATGCCTTGTCAATGGCAACCTATGAATTAAATGGGCTGTGAGAGCCATAAATACCATCAAGGTCATGCTTTAGAGATGACTTGTGATGAATGTATTGAGAAATGATGATTGATGAGAGTTAGGCTTGTTACATTTAGTATTCTCATTTCATAGCTGTTATGCTAATGTTATTGTTTGAAGAACAATGTATGATGTTAAAAGAATACTGAATGTACCTAATTAATCAAGTGTAATGTAGAGCCCTGATCATAGATCCATCATTGTCAGAAATCAAATGATGGTGAAACAGGTTTTCCTAAGGGAACTCCTGGATCACATACTTTTGAGTATGTGGGGTATATGGATGTGTAGAACCTTACATCCTAGTATAGGTGTTTGATGTAGATGTGTAATCTGTCAATCCTTCACTACAATCCCATACCATATCAGTGGATGGTAAACATGAAACCTCCTGATGATGAAGAAAGCACATATATCCGTATCAGTGGAAGATAAACATGAAATCTCCTGATGACGAAGAGAGTACAGAACGCCACTATAACTCTAAAATAGCGAAGGACCAGATTACCCTGGTAAGCTATTATAGTAGAGGCACGAGATGTCCTACAAGTAATCCTCTTACTGACTGAGGAAGGTGAAGGTCATGAGAATCTGGATCTTTCGATGACCTAGTATGATACCAAGGCACTTAGCAGTGATTGGTTGGGGTATGAGTGGTAAACCTCATCTCCACAGGGCATAAAAGTAATGTTTGAAAAACATAATCCACAATGTAGTATACCTGTTAGAGATAACTACGAGTTGATTGATTGATGTTACACTGTATAGTGCAAATGTCTTCATGTTTCATAACTGTTGAAATCATGCTTACTATTATATCTGATGTTGAATACTTTGAAGCTTTTACTGCTTAAGTTATTCTTTGAGGTGCTATAATAAAGCTTCTGGCGTAGAGTTATAACTCTCACTGGGACAATTATGTAAAATTGTCTCACCCCGTAGTCTTCAACTTTTTAGGTGGACGTCGAGGACGGAGGAACAGGTCTACATGTGACCAGTCCCAGCAGTAGCAGCACCAGGGGCAGCAGTGAAATCTCAGGTGGAGATTTAGCCTGCCATGTGGTGTAGTTAGAGTCAGTCCTATGTGTCCTCTGTACTCTCAGGTCTTGGAGTCTTTTGGTCTGAGATTTTAGTTATGAGTTCTTGAGATTTTGTATCATGTTGTATATAATTACTCAAGAAGTAATTATCAAAGATGTAAACAGTTATCTCCTTTTATGAAAGAAGTATTTATGGATTCAAGCTCTTATCTCGAAAAGTTTTAATTTTCCATGATTTTTGTCTTCCGCTGTTAATCGAACCGCTTCCGCTACGTTTAAATCGTGTTTATATCATGGTTTGGAGATCAGAGCCCACACCAAGGTGAAGTACTTGGTCGTATAAAGCCCTTCTCAAGAAACTCTTGCAGCTGTTTCTCGAGTTCTGCCATCTCGTCAGGCACCATCCTATATGGTGTTTGTGCTATAGGTTGTGTATCTGGGATCAAATTGATTTCAAAATCAATTTCCCGAAGTGGTGGCACACCTGGAAGTTCTTCAGGAAATACATCTTCAAATTCCCTAACTACAGGAACTTCGGCAGGGTTAGGACTATCCATGGTAGTGTCTACCACATGGGCCAAGAATGCATAACATCCTTGCCTCATCAGCTTCTCAGCAACCATAGCTGACACAAGACAGGTAGGTAGAATCTTTCTCTCACCTTGAAAGATCCATGTGTCACTATCGTCAGCAAAGATAGCTTGCTTGGATTCACAATCCAAAACAACCTTATATCTTTCTAAGGTATCCATCCCAAGGATTATATCAAATCCCTGCATCTCAAGTGGTATAAGATCCACTTGAATGCGATGATCAGAAAAGAAGAGAATACAGGGAGAGAATACCTCCTGCAATACAGCAGACCCTCTCAACGGAGTTTCTAGCAACAAACTATCTGCCCTATGTCTGACTGTCATATTGTAGTTACGAATCACCCTTCGAGTGATAAAGGAGTGTGTAGCACCCAGATCAATCAAAACAAATACAACACAGGATGTAGACATATCAGAATATAACAATTCCATCTGACCTGCCACAACCCGAGGGTTGATCACTGCATCAGGTGGATTCATTGCGTAAAACCTTGCTGTTGCCTGTGGTTGATTCAGTGCCGAAAATCCAGCTTGGGATGCTTGTCTACGTCCTCTAGCTCCTCCTGGAAACTGTCGCCTCTGTGACCCTTGCTGACTCTGCCTCTGTGGTAGTGTTACACTCACTGCTCTAGCTCTGCAGTCTTTCATCAGATGTCCCATCTTCCCACATATATAACAACTTTTGTCTTGTTGTTGTGGTCTGGGCGGTCCTGTAACCGACATAGATGCGTAACTGCGAGCCCCTTCTAGTGGTAGGCTTCGTCCTCTACCCTTATTCGACGTCCGTTGTGTCTGAGTACTGGGTCTAGGTGGCAGTGTAGGCGTAGAAAACCTAGGTTTCTTGAAATCCCTGGATGAAGATCCTTGGAACTGGGGATACATCCTCCTGTTCGGGGTTTGCCTCTTCTCTGCTACCGACCTCTCTATCCTTCTGACAGACTCTACGAAGGTAGAAAACCTTTCTCTGTTCTCTAGGACAGACACTGAAGTACTCAACTCAGCGTTTAATCCTTTCTCAAAACACCAAATCCTTTCTTCATCTATAGCTGCCATGTGCAGACAAAACCACAACAACTCCACGAACTTAGCCTCGTACTCGCTAATGTTCATCGGACCTTGCCTTAACCTCTCAAAATGAGAGATTTTCTCGTCCAAAAACATCTTGGGGAAATATCTGTTGATAAATTCCCATCGGAAAGCTTCCCAGGAAATCTCTACACCAGGCGTCTTCTGTTCTTCCATGGTCCACCAATGACCAACACTCCCCTTGAGAAGATACACAACATGTCTAACCTTCTCAGCTTCAGGGATGTTCAGGATTCTAAAGGCCTTCTCTAATTCAGTTAACCACAAGTCAACATCTACTGGGTCAGCTGTTCCAGCATACTCTGTGGCTCTGACTCGGTGAAATCGTTCAAACGTCTTGCTGATTCCTTGTCCTTCGGGAGGGGTAGGTGCCCTAGGTGCAGGCATAGGCATCCTATCAGTTATGTGTGCCATGGCAGTCATAAACTGCCCAAACATGGTCTGGACAGCTGGGTTTCCCATGTCAACTAGATTGAACTGGGGTGGTTCAGGTACATGTTCTTCTCTATCTAGTTCTCTTGCACCTCTTCTTGGTGCAGCAACACTACTCTCTGCCACGTGTTCTTCGTGAGGTCCAGACATATTTAGTTTTATCTTCTTCTCCTGAGGAGCAGAAGACACTATTAGATATACTGGAAGACACTAGAACAGACTCAACATCCTAAGTCCTATGTCTCTGTAGACTCAGTGAACCTAGAGCTCTGATACCACTTAACCTGTGGCGACTGAATCGCCAAAACGAGATCAACGAATGCGGAAGCGATTAACTAGCAGCGGAATTATTAAAAATCACTAAAAAGTAAAACTTTCTGGAAAAAGATCTTTAAGTAATGAACCTCTGTTATAATAAAACAAGATAAATTATTTACAACATGATTCGTAATTACATCTCTGTAAAATCACATCTCGAGTGATTACATACATCAATTGCCCTGTTATCTATACAAGGCAAGATACAAAAATCTCGAGGCATTAAGCCACAAACCTCAGACCTACTGACTCCTAGGACCTGAGAGTACAGAGACGACACATAGGAAATACTATCTACAAGACTTAACATATAGTATCTCCACCTGAGATTCACTGCTATCCCTGATGTTGCTGATGTTGATAATGCTCACCCTCAGATGGGTTCCTTCGTCCTCGGCGTCCACCTAAAAAGTCGAATTTCATGGGGGTGAGACAATTTGAATAATTGTCCCAGCGAGAGTTATAACTCTCCGCCAGAAGCTTTGTTATTGCAATAAGGAATAACAATAAGCAGTATAATTATAAACATTCAACATCATGTTTAATGTCAAATAAAGCAACATTCTATTGAGTAACTATTTCAATTATAATTTAATTGAATATCAAAGCATATCTCAATATGAATATGAAGAACATGTATACTAATTACTTGACTAGAATATTATAAACAATGTATCATCAACCATTATCTCGTAGTTCAACCTAAGCAGTTATGCTACGCGGCTGATTATGTTTTTCAAACATTATTATGCCCTGCGGAGATGAGGTATACCGCTCATACTCCAATCGACCATTACGAAATCACATCGGTACCATACATAGGTCATCAAAAGAGCCAGATTCTTATGATCTCATCTTCCTCAGTTAGTATGAGGATCATCATGCAGGATATCTCGTGTCTCTGCTATAATAGCTTTCCAGGGTATTCTGGCAACTTCGCTATTAGAGCTACAGTGGCATTCTGTACTCTCTTCTCCATCGAGGGATTTCTTATTTATCTCACACCGATGCGGCATCAACAACATCATCGGGAGATTAGTGAAACATCATCCCAACATAAACATATAATGAAGGATTGATGGATTAAAGGTACATCTTACATCAATTCGTACATTAGGACGTAAGGATATTTGCATCCATAACCCCAACATACTCAAAAGTATGTTCTCCAGGAGTTCCCTTAGGAAAACCTATTTCACCATCATTAAACTACTGACAATGATGGATCTATGATCATGGATCTACATGATATGATTATACTTGATTATTTAAGTACATTATAACATTCTTTTAGTATCAGGCATGTTTTCAAACATATTCTATTAAGAAAATTTCTATAAAGGAAGAATACTAAATGTATCAAGTTTAACTCTCATCATTTATCATATGGTTATCATTTCTTAACCATCTCATCACTATGATTTGAGAACAGGGGTGTTCAAACCCTTAGATCATCATAAGTCATCTAACATCATGACCTTGATTGTAACAATGTAAATTGTTCATGGCTCTTACAGCCTATCATTCTCATATGTTACCTCTTAAACCAGGAAACATAGTAAATCATTATTCATAAATCTTATAACATGCTTTCAATGAATATGATATCATAATCCTTACCTAGCTATGATCACTTCTTTATAACTACCTGCATGGTTAATACATTTGATAATAGGAAATTTATCTCTATATCATCATATTATGAAATAGAGATAATCTTTCAATTCAAGGGATGTACCATCATGCCTTCAATAAGGATAGGTTTTTCCCTATTCAATTCAATTAGGGTTATTCAATCCCTTTATCTCAATTAGGGAAAGTGATTCCTTATTTCATACTTCAATCATGAAGTTTCATGCTTAAAAGCACAACCTAGAATTAGGGTTTACTATTCATTTCATCATATCACCTTAGATTAGGGTTTACTATCACCTTATAGTGAATTGAGGTCATACCATCATCATGTATGAGAATTACTCCCATTACTGCCTTCAAATTAGGTTAAGATACATTAATCACCATAATTAGGGTTTCCATGATCTCACTATGAAGGATCATACCCTAATTATGTGTATTCATACATATTGGAGGTATTTTACTTGATTCTCATTCATATTAGGAGTCTTCTCTCTCCTCTTACTATTAGATGATGTTTTCATCTCTCATAATTAGATTAGGTCAAATCAACTTTGATATTATAAGTCATGTCATCACCATTAGGGTTTACTTGATCAAGGGGTACTAGTCACACTAACCCACTAAGGGTACTTTTCTAATGTTCACCATTGACCATAACATGCATCAACCAACTGATTACTTATTACCTTAATCACTTTAGGTATCTTTAGGGTTTAGGTTAATCAACTACTAAACCATCTTGGCCACTAAGGCATCAAACGATCTTGACCTTAAAAGGCCCCAAACGGTTTTGCACTTTCAACCTCCAAACAGTTTTGAAACCGCATGGAGTTGTTGACCATTTGGTTCCTTTGACTTTCAAGACCGCATGGCAAAGTACACCATCAAGACCATTTGCCCTAAGGGAGGTGAAGACCGTTTGGTCCCGTTGACCATTTGGGCCAACTTTGACTTTGAAACCGCATGGACAAATCGATCTTGAAAATTGCATGATCAAATTGATCTTGAAACCACATGACCACCAAATGGTCTTGGGATTGTTTGGTCCCAAACGGTCTTGGGACCATTTGGCCCCAAACGGTCTTGAGACCGTTTGGCCCAAACACCCTCAAAACCGCATGGACCAACAAGTGCTTCAACTTATCCAATTGAGTTAGGGTTTCCAAGGTTGAACCCCTCAATTGATCATGCAAAGGTTAGACACTCTTCAATTGAGTCAATTAGGTCAATCCTTACTGATTTGACCCTCAATTGAACCTCAATTGGTCACAAATTAGGGTTTGGATTGATTGAATTAGGGTTTGGAATCGATCACCCTTCAACATGCATCAACATAAGTCTAATTGATGTTGAACCCATTGAACCATTACTCAATTAGGTCATGACCTGACCCCAAACGGTCTTGGGATCATTTGGACATCCTCCAAATGGTCTTGAGACCGTTTGCCCATTATTTTATCAAAACCAAGTCATTCACTTAAGGGTTGAACCCTAATTAGGTCACAAAATCAGCACTTTAATTATTCAACAACTTGATGTGATTGGACCCTCAATTGATCAACCCCACTTGACCCTAGACCTCCAAATGGTCTTGGGTGATCACCAAACAGTCAATGCTTGGTCAACTCATCCAAACAGTCTTGAGACCGTTTGCTCCAAACGTTCTTGGTTGAGATCGTTTACTCTCAAACGGTTTTGAAACCGTTTGCTTCCAAACAGTTTTGCAAACCGTTTGGGCAAGAGGTGGAGGTCCGTTTGCTAAAGTAGGATCAGGGTGAACTTTGGAAATAACGCCACCTTCTTCTACCTCAAGAATATGAACTGTTCTTCACGGATTTGGTAGCAAGAACACATAGAAGTGTCTAAGGAAGGAGATTAAGCAACGTTTTCATGGAAAGAAGATGCATAAACAAAGATTTAAGGTTTAGAGTTATAAAACCCACCTTAGAATCAACTCTAGAGCTCCAAGATTCGTAGCTTTAATGGTGGCTTGAGCTCCACAGGTTGTCCAAGATCCGTTCCTCAAGAATTGGATGGAGAAGATGACTAGAAAGACGATTTGTGTAAGAAAGATTAACAAACCAACCTTGTAGCAAGATTTCCTCCATGAATTCGAGCTAGATGGAAATCAAAGATTTCCCAATTTAGTTTGGTCATCCTCCTCTACTCCTGAGCTCCTTCTCAGTCGGCCAAAGAAAATGGATAAGAAGGGGAATGAAGGGAAACGATCCCTTGCCTTGTAAAAGGGATGTGCTTATATAGTTTGCGTTTATTTTCAAGATAAGGACAATTATTTCCTTATTTCTCATATGGGTCCTTCTCCCCTCCTTGGCCACGTCTCTCCCTTCTACATTTAAACAAAACTACTTCTCATCCAAGTTTTAGAGAAAAAGAAGCCAAACACTTTGCTAAGTTGTATACATAAAAGGGGTCATTTTGCATACATCTTGATTATTTAATTATAAAGATTATCCTTCTTATTTGATCATTCCAATGAGGCACCCTCCTCATAATATTTACTCTACTTGATGCCAAGAGTCATGAAAGATACTCTAGAGGGTGTATTTTACATATTGCACCCTATGTTTTGGGTAAATTGCACTTTACACCAAAACTAGGGTTTTAAAGCACAAGGATTGCTCTACAAGCTGTATCTTGGTGCCCGAGCTTGGAGAATCCATATCACTACATCATATTCATACTTATGATGCCTCAACACCAGAGGAACATCTTAACAAGTGCAATTTGCAAGTTAACCCCTCTAGTTGGGTAATTTGCACATAAGTCCATATTTAACAAAACAACATTACATCATTGTTCAAAAAGGACAAAAAGGGAGATATATGTTCCTCAGAAGCTTTAATTACATATCAAAGGATAACCACAAGCATCTAATAACATATTTAAGCAAAACACCTAGGGTTAGTTCATAACCCAGGTCAGGGATGTTACGTAAGTACATCGCGTATTCATTGTTATTAACTAAAATTTGGGATTTTTTAATAGGGAAAAGACCAATGCAAATACTTTCATTGGGCAGTCGATATCCCCCCCAACAAATGACTCATTGAAGGATGAGATTACGTTACTAACTTGTGAGTGCAAGTTAGTGTGGGGCTAGATGATGAGCATGAATGACTTTGTTAAAATCCATCACAACTCTGAACATGTTTACACCTGCAGAAAGATCGACTATGAAGTTCTACAAACTTCCGTTCATAAGTTGGAGGAGATTTGTACTCTTCTTTTGGATACTCCTTCACCTCTGATGACTCCATAACGTTGTTGTTACACTTACAACACAAGCTTCATAGTTTTTTGTAATTTTGTTGCATGCTTATGGATGTATAAGATTGTATGCCCTATGTTATTTGCACACAAAATTGTAATATTTTAATTATAACATTACATCCACCATTATGAAAGGATCCCTTATGCTACTTCAACATCTTACATACATAATTTGTTATATTGCTGGTCGTCTAATATGGTGTGCGGAGCACGATCAAATCTTACTTGATGCGATGAGAAACCTATTTGACCTGGGGAGATGTGTCAACAGAACATATACTAGAGAGGCTTGGAGGGAGACATTGCTTGACTTTCATAACATAACCAGGGAGCTTAGCATTGATTTGAATAGGCTGAAAACCCATTGGAAGAACTTAAGGAAATAATTTATCAGACAAAATCGTTTCCTTTTGGGACATTTATTGCCTCCTCATCCCTTAGCACAATATCTGACCCCCCAGGATTTGCTGAAAAACTAAGCAATGTTGAAAATAATAATGACGCAACTGCGGGATTAGGTGGTGAAGTCAACGAATGAAGTTACAAACAATTGTTGACCACCTTAGGGGCGTTCAAATATTTTGTTTTATATACATTTAAAAACATTCCCGTCCTCAGTTCGGATTGCAGGCTGCAACTCGCCTGCATGAAGCCAGAATCATTATGTTTGATTCAACAACATTTGTCATTATGATCAATATTTTGCATGTCTGAATCTATTTTAATGAATGCATATTTGTGCATACTCATTTCATGCACCTATATTTGGACGTAGTAATAAAATGTGATACCGACTTAGCTATGTGTTTTTGACCATTCATTTTAGAACAACCTGTAGATGTCGCACAACAACAAATTCAATACAAAGCCCGTACGCTACACAAAGCGTAAGGATAAGTCGACGAAAGCTGTAGTAGACTGGTCAAAAATGGAATGCGATGTAGATGAGATACCCCTAGACTGGTAAAAGTATATATGTTGTATTGATGAGAACTCAGTAGATTATTCTTCTTCACCTTCACCAGGTAAAAAGCAACAACTTCCCCTGATTTTCCACTGGCCAATGGACGAGACCACGGAACTGAAAAAATTAGAACGGGCACCAACACACATTGAGTTTGAAGAAAACGACAAGCCTTTGCTGTGTATCTATAGCGAGAGGTCTATGTCAGATGAACAAATTTGTCTGCCACAAAATAGTATGTCAGATGACCAAATTTTTCAGACACAAAGGAGAGGGGACAAACAAAACCCTTCTTCTTCCAAGTAGTGGGCGGGTTATGTTTTTAAAACCACTTTACAAGGGAACAATTGGGTGTGAAAATGTAGTCATGCACCACGAGATGTTTTGTCGTCCAAAAGAGTGAAATTGATACATATGGTAGAAAGAGAATACATTTTTGTCGACAAAGAAGTAGAGTCCAATTAGCATGGTAGGATTTGTACGATTCACATTGGTCATTCAATGAAACACCTTTACTGGTTGCAAAATTTAGCTGGAATAGACACATGATGCAATATGGTTTGGTTTGACTACTATTACAGTTGTCAAATTAAATCAGACTACATCCTATAACTATTCCATTTGAATTTAGTAACAAGTATATGTTTTCTTGTTGCTTGACCAAACTGAACCGAATAAATCATACCATGCCAAACATGACTTCATTTCCTTGTTGACAAAAATATAGTCTTCTATCTACCGGCTGTTTACATTGCCTTCTTTAGGCCAACACAACAATTGTTGAAGCATGACCACTCATTGTATGGTCATCTACTACCCTTGCTATACTAGTCTATATGAATTTATCTTTATCAATGTACCACATGTTTATTTCACTACGTACTACACTTAGTACAAACTAATGTATAATTGGAAGGTATGTTTCCTACTACCATCTTAAATGGTGGACATGTACTAAGATTATTCACACGGTACTTAATTTTAAATACCATTTAGCTATATAATTTATCATTCTATATTATCTCCAACATGAATGTTTCCTTACCGACTACACATTTATTTTTCAGTTTAACAGATATAGTGAATCAGTTTGTATGGGATGCAGAATGTGATGCAACCCTAGGAACAATGTTAGGTCGACAATATTACTTACGCAAACTACGTGGACCTTCTGCGTGGCAGGGTTGGCGTGATGCCATAGCGGAGTTCCATGAGTTAATTGGCAGAACTGATATTAGTATGGGTGTGTTTAAGGTGAGATGGAAAATTTTAAAAATTGTGGATGCAGTTCCAAAAACTTTCTGGACTAGCCCGTGAACTTATCCACATGACTACAACAACATTAAGTTCACCAACAAGAAACATCTTATACTTGCACAATACATATAGAAGATACATGCTGAGTACCCGAGGATGTTGGTAGAAAATGAATAACATAGTGCAATGAATGTCAATTTGTATTTGATTGACTATTGTTTGCTTCATTTGTTGTTAACTATGCAGAAAATATGTTATCTATTCATTTGAAAAAATTATTTCTCCATCATGAATATAATATAACCCATGTTGTTGTCTGTTCTTAGTACTTACATTTATATTACTTGTTCTCAACATTATTTTACATTGTTGTAGGCATAACATCTAAATTTTATTGAAACATCAGACATGTTGTTGTAATAACTCATGTTGTTGTCTGTTGTTAGTACTTACATTTATATTACTTTTTCTCAACATTATCTTACATTGTTGTAGACATAACATCTAAATTTTCGACACTCTCTCCAACCACACCACCCTAGGACCATGGTTTGGGCCTCTACCCCAATGTTACTATTCCATGTTGAAGAATAGTTGGACATCATCCTAGACGATTGTTCCTTAGCACAAATCATTATACCTAAACATTGGCGTTATCTAAACGGAAGATGCTACAAAGATGGTGAAGTTTACCTAAATTATTGAAATTCAACATCTGTTATCGAGGTTAAGTACGACGTTATCGGAAATCTTGTATCCACATACGATTGGTGCGAGTGGGTTAGGAAGATGCTATTGGGCCGTAGTGACAAACTTTTTCTTTGTCCGGTTGACCATAGTACCATCAAGGTTTGGATAACCAACATCAACAATGAGATACCCTATCATCTCAAATGATTTTAGTATTCGACAGAGGATAGCGAACATGGCGAAGAATCCAATGATGAGAACACACCCGACGATTGCTACGAAGTCCCTTTTATTCCTTTTGGCACTGTCAATTTCCCTATCACAATCAATTCAGATTCATCTAAAGACAACGACGAGCTCCGCGACACAGCAACATCAACAAAAAAACCAAAGTAAGTCCAAGCAACAAATTCCTGATTCCAGTCTTATTTTGTTATTCCACTTTCTGTCTTAAAGTAATCAAACTTCATACATATTTTTTATTATTAAAACTTCAGGAGAAGACCACATCAATGAAAGGACCCTCACAATTGTTAATTCCGGACCATGTTACTATTGTTTAAGCTGTATATCTAGTCTAGTAGTGTCTCTCTCTTCCAGTTATTTTACTTATGTCCATGTTTAGGGGTACACCAACCCCCTTATTTAGTTACTGTCTTGGACAACAACACCACTGCATGTTCATAACTATGTCATTTTCATTCATCCCTTATAGTATTTGTAGAGTGGTTATAATATTTTGCATTTGTATTACAAAAACAAACTAAACACGACTTAAGTAAGTCTAAATTTAATAATATTGAAGTTAAATTTTTAATGTGTAACCAATATAATATAATCAATTAATTTATAAATATCCTACCAATGATGAAATCACCAAAAAAAAAACTACAGCCTTAGGCGGTGAAGTAGACGAATGAAATTATAACATACTTGTTCCAACTTGCATTTGTTTATGATTGCTTGGCAACATTTTGTTGTAAAACTTATAGACATCATTACTTTGTTTTTACCATCATTTCATCAAAGGTGTACTTACGTCTTCTGTTTGGAAGTCTAACATCGTGTTCAAACTTATATATCTAAGTTTGTTTGCCAACTTTAACTTGTACAAATTGTTGTCATATGTACTTTGTTATTCTGATTATTTGCTCTTACTTATATTTATTTTAAAAATTTAGATGTTGACATCGCGTTCAAAGTCACCACAAAAGTTTGAAAAGATATTGATGTCCCCGTCAAAGATACACAAATATGTTGAAGAATACATAGTCTACAAAAAAATATATTGCGACCCTGCACAACAGGGGGAGCCTGCACAACAGTGGTCTAAATTTGAGAGCCATGAAAGAAAAGGTTGGAGTCAATAAACCTGTTCCTCATTTGTCGTTGTTGTTTGATTGGTCAAAAGACAACATCAAACAACAACCTCAGCCATTACTGGAGGACTGTCCCGTGTGATGGGACGAGTATGAGGAGGCCCTAAAGTGGGCCAACGGGGAAGGTCCTACTTGGGAACAAGACCAACCCACCCCGAAAACTGGCCAACACAGTGGTTGGACACTATCTTAGCATGTGTGTATGGGTGTGTAGGTCTAGGCCCATGGCAAACCACTAATTTTTTGTCCGCTCTCCTATGGTTCATGAAGCTTTTGCCCCAGACCACATTATGTTCTTATCAGCTTTTTTCGGCGTTGTTTAAGTTCTGATGCAAATGTTATCATCTTTACTCTGTCACATCTTTTACTATGGAACAATTATGACCATTTTAATAAAACTATCATTCAAATGATGTTTGGTCTACTTGTGTGTAAGTTATTGTCTATTATGCCAATTATAATTATCTTGTCAGTTACCAATTACTAGATTAAATATGCACAACAATTGGAAAGTTTAATTTATTTGAAATAAACATATAAAATGACCATACTCATTACTATTCATTTCACTAAACAACAAACAATATCACCACATTATGTATCAAATTACATTTATTTTGTTAATTTTATACTTGTATTGTAGTGACATCACAACTTTACATAAGCTGTTATTGTTAAAACAACTCTGTAAGAATAGGATAGAATAAGCAGATTTTGTTTAAGTTGTCAAACAAAATCAGACAGAATCCAGACTGCTAGTCAAACAGAATCAGACTAAAACATGACTCCATCCAGACCAGCTGATCAGAATCAGACTGGGTTGCCAAACAGAATTATACTAGATCCTGACTATCCCAATTCAAATCTACTGACT
This sequence comes from Alisma plantago-aquatica, assembly GCA_963693085.1. Taxonomy (NCBI): domain Eukaryota; kingdom Viridiplantae; phylum Streptophyta; class Magnoliopsida; order Alismatales; family Alismataceae; genus Alisma; species Alisma plantago-aquatica. Next base: position 443,078,323 of record OY856412.1, on the reverse strand, counting down.
AACCCCAACGAACCCAACCCAGACTACAGAACCCGTCTCGAACCAAACATGGCCATATGGACCAAAACTGAGATGACACTTTTTTGTCCCTTAGCTTGTTAACTTCCCTCCTCTATTTTGTTCTACACCAAGGGACAAAAAGGGTATCAAGTGTAGTCCCATTTCCGATCCCATCCCAATATCATATTCCTTTTTCTAAAACCAACCCAGTTTTCCTACACCGACTTTCTTGTCCCTCACTGACACACATGTAGGCTTCCTCGTGTCGCTACGCTTCCCACTTTTTTCCGGTTGACATGCTATCAGATTGACAAATTCTTCATGCCGCCTTTTTCCAAGGACAAAGCCGGCTAGTTTCACTCAAACCGACCTAATTTTCCTCACCGCTTTAGACTTGTTGCCTCATTTTCTGATCACCTCAGTTCCCCACACACTGACACGTCTTTTCGACTGATAACACACATCGATTAATGCCTTCCACTGCCTTCTTGTTATACTAGCAGTGTGCACGTGCTAAGCACGTGCATAACTTATGATGGTCAGCATACAACACCTCATAAAAATATGTGAAATCTAGAGTACTTTGTAGGTAAGATGGCTGATGTATTGGTCATATGTTCATTACACTTCATAAAGACACCTGAAAAACATAACACATCACAAAAAATATGTGAAACCTGGAGTACTATGTAGGTATGACAGCTACTACATTGTTCATATGTACATAACACCTCATAAAAGAGACCTGACAAACATAACACCCCACAAAAACATGTGAAACCTAGAGTACTGTGTAGGTATGATTACTATGCATGATTACTTTTACATCATCAAAATTATCCAAATCCCTTAAATTCTAAAAAAAATTTGAGCATGGATTACTATGTAGTACAGTAATCAATCTTCTAACTACACCCTCCTTTAATCTTGATGATTGATGCAGTCTGTTTTCTAACTCATGATCAGTGTCATAAAAGTATAATTGCAGATGTGATGGGTTTCCATCTTCGGGTATTATTCTGTTTATGAAATGATATATTTTTCCTTTCACCTTGAAGGTGTATATCCCTTTGTTTCTCTTTGAAAGTGTTCTATCTTCATTCACACCTATAGATGTAAAAGCAAAGGTGTCATTGTATGTTTAGATGCATTGTCTAAAGTGAATAGCCTCTTTGTCCAATGATGAATATAGATAGTATAATTCTGATGGGGTGATATTTGTTACTAAAGAAATTTCTCCATCATAGCAACAAAATGTTTTCACTTCATATGGAAATCTTTTTGCATGATAATGTACACAGTTTGTGCAGCTAGGAACTATATATGGCTCTTTAGGTATTGATAAATCCATTATGAATCTTTTCATCATATGATCACTCTTCTTTTTCATATGTGATGAACACGAGGGAACATAAGTTGTTTCCTTAGCACTCAATGTAGACCCAACTTCCCATGTAGTTACAGTTTCTGGTTGCATGACATGATCACAGATAGAATCATTAATATTTCTTCTTTCCAGATTTTTGTCTTCCAAAGTTTCATTGATTTTCTCTAATTTTCTTTTGGCATAATTTTGTCTGCTTTTTTCAAGCTTTGCTATCTTTTTATCTTTGGAGAGGTTGGCATAATATTCTATTTATTTTTTCCGTATCATTTCCTTCTTTTCCTCCGGTAGATTTCAATATTTCATCCTATATAAATTATTCAAATTCATCTTATTAATTATATTTTTAGGAATTATTTATAATAGAAAATAATAAGTGTTACAAAATCCAAGAAACATAATAGACACGAACGACAAAGAAAATTAAATGAAATATTAGTCATTGTAAACAAAATCAAAATGTAAAATGCGGTTATGATTGTATGCAAAAGCAAATGACAAAATGTATAGAAATTTATTGATGCTAAATTTAAAAATATTTTGTTATTTTTTGAAAGAATCTAAGAAATTTTAGATGCAACTCGAGTGTGAACCATGAAATATTACTTTAGGATATCTTTCTTTAATTTTTATCAATAATAACTTTGTATAATTTCCGTCATTGTTTCACCCGTTCTGCGGACATTGTCGGATTCACACATTGGCAATAGACCATAGTCACCCACTGTCCTGATAAGTGCAGAGGCAGCACTGCCGGATTTGGCCGAGACAAAAAAAGCAGTATTAGAAGAGCATCATCGGCCGGATACACCGGAACGTTACGTTGTTACCCTCTCTATAGGAACCGTCTTGAACAGATAGGGATAAAAAAACACCACACTACCTTTTCGTGACCCCACAAACAAAACAACACCTTCGACACTCTGTGACCTGACCGGCCTAAATCGCGCGTCCTAAAATTAGAGGCGTATTTGAGGTAGTCGAGCCTTCACATTTATAACCCGAATCCTTCTAGGCCCTCGCAACTTTGTTTACGGGGTCGAAGTAGTCATACGGGGTCGAACACAGGGACAAGGTGGGTCGTGTTGACGACTCTGAATCGACACTCTACACTCCGGTGGGTATAAAGAGATATTAAAGTTCCCCGAAGGGGAACAACAAGCTGTCACGATTAAATCAAAGAAAACTATCTCCAACTGGAGTTACAAGAAAGATTAAGATTTTGTCATTTAGCAGTTTTTAGGAATTTTCATGCACAGAAAATAGAAAGATAAACTGCAGTTTAAGGCGTAATGCAAGGGATAAGGCTTCAGTAAGACAAGCGGTAGTAGTAACACCCTGCACCCCTCCTCTCAGAGTGGGTGCCTCTAACCAAGCTTCAACACCCCTCTCGAGGTTGCTGGGCTCAAGTTAGAGTGGAATGATACTAAAACAACTCCGTTCCGGGCACTCTCGTACTCCAGAACCGGACCAAACACTAGAGCCACAACCCAACTCTCGAAGTGGTTGCGACGGGAAAGACGATTCGGTAGCTAAGCGAAACGCGATCCAAAACATGCAAGCTAGAGTTCAGATATCCAACACAGCAGTTACCCAATCATAAGGCACCAAGCATTAAACAAATAGCAATTAAGCATTTCTATTTCCATAAGCAATAAGGGTCTTAATACAATGCATAAGCTAAGAATTTAAATAACAGAATTAAAGATAGATGTCGCCTTATTGATGTAGAAGAACGACAGACTACTGTAGCTCTCCTGCCCGATACCGGTCAGGAGCCGAGCCCGATACGGCAGTGTCGGGCGGCACCCCCTCTCGGGCAGCGCCGACTGACGACTGACTGTATCGCTCAAGGACCCTGGCCGATACGCTCATGTCGGGCGGCGCACCCTCTCGGGCGGCACGCATGACGGGCGGAGCGTATCGGGTTCGATATCATGTCGGGCAAAGAGTTACGAGTCTATTGTCGGGCCCTCGTGTCGCTCATCTTCGCTGGCCGATATCGGCCCGCAGTGTCGCCCAGGATAACACTAAGTGAACCATCCCTTACCTCTCGGGATGAGGGAAAGCTCACCTAGTGTCGCCCGGCACAAGCACTGGGCGCGATACTCTTGCTCTCACAGCTTCCTTCGAAGGTGGCTCCCGAACTTTCAAACTGTCTTGTCCGAATTCTCTTCCGACTCTCTCGACTTGTCCGACCTATCCGACCTTTTGACCTCTCGACTTTCCGACCCGTCTTTTCGGCTTCCTGTAGCTGCTATTTATAGGCGGCGGTTGAAGGAGTTATGGTGCTGGAAACGCCACGTAGCTCCCTTATACGCCGGTCGATGGATGTGGACGGCTGATACAGGTATGTCTCGGCGTGAGGCGTTGGCTATCGGTCACGTGGCTGGCGGCACGCCTGCCGGTGGGTGGCTATGTCGCCCGACGAGTTTGGTCGTCGTTGCGGGTTTGGCTCCCTGTCGGGTAGACGGTATGTCGGCCGACACGTCCTTCTTGCGCAACGCCCTTCTCTGCCGATCATTCTCGTGTCGCCCAGCCCCTGTCGGGCTGGGTTGTATCGGGCGTCAGGAAGGTCGAGACGGGCTTAGACTTATTGTGGGCCGGAATCGGCCTTATTGCACAAAAACGAGGAAAACTCTGTAGAAGATAGGAAAAATTGGAATAAGAGCGTTGCTTGGCCAATTATTGCAAAAATGCTAATAAAATAGAGGAAAATAGCAGAAAAGAGTAGTTTTGATAAAAGAATAAAGGGCAAAAACGTCACAAAATTTGGTGTTATCACGACCCCACACGGAAAATGCACCGCCTGAACAGGAACAATCATAGTTTTGTAAAAATTTACGGCCCGCAAGAGTCCTTTATTTGTTGATGACGGATACCAATATGTATCCAACAGCTGCTGCTGGCAAGCCTACGATAAATCGGTTGTGAAGGTGTCAAAGTTCAGTGCTCGTATTCATAGGTAAATAGACGTGGCAGTAAATAGATGAAAAAAGTAAGCACCTGGAATAGCAGACATGTGCACTACTCTTATCGGCTGCTACAATTACGAAGCTACATTTTCGTGACCCCACAAACAAAACAGCACCGTCGACACTCTGTGACCTCACACGGAAAACGCACTGCCTGAACAGGAACAGTCACAATTTTGTGAAAATTTACGGCCCGCAAGAGTCCTTTATTTGCTGATGACCAACAGCAGGTGTACTGACAAGCCTACGATAAACCGGGTGTGAAGGTGTCAAATTTGAGTGCTCTTATTCATACGCGTGGCAGTAAGTAAATAGACGAAAAAAGCAAAGAGCTGTAATAAGAAGCAGGTGCACTGCTAAAAAAGCAAGCGGATAGAATAAGAAGCAGGCACCTGGAAGAGCAGGAAGGTGCGCTGCTCTTAGACAAAGAAAATTAAATGAAATATTAGTCATTGTAAACAAAATCAAAATGTAAAATGCGGTTATGATTGTATGCAAAAGCAAATGACAAAATGTATAGAAATTTATTGATGTTAAATTTAAAAATATTTATTTTTTGAAAGCATCTAAGAAATTTTAGATGCAATTCGAGTGTGAACCATGAAATATTACTTTAGGATATCTTTCTTTAATTTTATCAATAATAACTTTGTCTAATTTCCGTCATTGTTTCACCCGTTCTGCGGACATTGTCAGATTCACACATTGGCAATAGACCATAGTCACCCACTGTCCCGATAACTGCAGAGGCAGCATTGCCGGATTTGGCCGAGATGAAAAAAGCAGTATTAGAAGAGCATCACCGGCCGGATACACCGGAACGTTACGTTGTTACCCTCTCTATAAGAACCGTCTTGAACAGATAGGGATAAAAAAATACCACACTACCTTTTCGTGACCCCACAAGCAAAACAACACCTTCGACACTCTGTGACCCCACACAGAAAATGCACCGCCTGAACATGAACATTCATAGTTTTGTAAAAATTTACGGCCCGCAAGAGTCTTTTATTTGTTGATGACGGATACCAATATGTATCCAACAGCTGCTGCTAGCAAGCCTACGATAAATCGGTTGTGAAGGTGTCAAAGTTCAGTGCTCGTATTCGTAGGTAAATAGACGTGGCAGTAAATAGACGAAAAAAGTAAGCACCTAGAATAGCAGACATGTGCACTACTCTTATCGACTGCTACAATTACGAAGCTACCTTTTCGTGACCCCACAAACAAAACAGCACCGTCGACACTCTGTGACCCCACACGGAAAACGCACTGCCTGAATAGGAACAGTCATAGTTTTGTGAAAATTTACGGCCCGCAAGAGTTCTTTATTTGCTGATGACCAACAGCAGGTGTGCTGGCAAGCCTACGATAAACCGGGTGTGAAGGTGTCAAATTTGAGTGCTCTTATTCATACACGTGGCAGTAAGTAAATAGACGAAAAAAGCAAGGAGCTGCAATAAGAAGCAGGTGCACTGCTAAAAAAGCAAGCGGATAGAATAAGAAGCAGGCACCTGGAAGAGCAGGCAGGTGCGCTGCTCTTATTCATAGGTAAGTAGACTAGCAGGTTACACGTGCAAAGCACGTGATTATATTTGAATTTACATTATAATTTACATTAGAACTGAATATATAATATAAATAAAAAGGGACCCGTTAAATAACATATAATACGCAATGCCACGCAATGCCAGACTGTGTTATAGCTTTCTGAGACAAAAATAAAAAATTAAGTATATAAATATTAATTTGTACTAATTTTTTTAGAAAAAATATTAGAAGCAAATTAATTAAATAGTACATAAACCCTCTAGAATGTGATATTTTTTCATCACATCTTTAGTCACATAATTATTCTACTTGATAGGTCTCATATGAAGTTATATGGTTTAGATTTTTTTAACTAAAAATATATCATCCTATGCTGACATTTTAGATTTTTTTGTATTTATATTTAAGTTTGTAACCACTATGCATATAAAGTAAATCTAGATGTGTGAATAGCATCCACAACAATTTATGTCATCACTTTTGTAGAAAGCTTCGGAAGGAAACTAAACAAAATTGGCTATAACCACTTTTGTAAAAAAAACTGTGGACTCGAACTGTCCAAATAGCCGTCCAAAAGAAATAGGTATTAGGTGAAGCAACATGTTCAAATAACGGTCACTACTAACATTTGTCACCATATTAGTACAAACAGATTAAACGAATCAAAAGAAGAAAACTTCTTGTATAACGACTATCATCACTTTTAAAAAAATAGAATTAAAAATGTGGGGACGCGTGAAAAAAGTTACATATCACATTAACTGATAGAAAAAGTTACCCAACTTCAAAAGTAATTTTTTCACCAAGCTCAGGATTAGAAGTAAACCTCATTCTTAATAATACCAAAACCCACTAAGAGATATGGACAACTCGATAACTCTCTTCATCCTATAAGCACACAAACTCGATAACTCTCTTCATCCTCCAACATGTGTACACACATACAGACTGCTTAAACACATAGATAAAATGAAACAATGTGCATGCGATTCCCTTATTTGGTCAGTCTTAAAAAAATAAAAATAACAAAATCTACAAAAGAAAAATCAAACAGGTGAGCTCACATACAGACAGATTCTGGGAACACAAAGGCTGAATGGGTTGATGAGGATGTATCCATGCTGTTGGAACACAGACCTTATTTGATTAGATCACTTAAATCCCTTTAACTTGTAGCACGCCTTTACGATATTACAACACAAAAATATTTTATTGGGCTCATGATTAATATTTTATGCTATATAATAATTTATATACAACCTAATAAAAGAGAGTCAATTGATTAAAAGTCAGGCGACTTTTTCCGACCTTTAAGCACACATATAGACTGTGTAAACACATAGACACAATGACCAATGTGAATCTCTTTTGTAGAAGGAAGTGGTTATAGGATAGTAATGTATGTTTTAGGTTATGGAAGGTGTCTGACTTGGTTCTCGGATCGATTTTGGCACCAATTTTGCATCTTCATCGTTATTAAATTATATGTACAAAAGATTTATTTTTCTTTTTATGATCTCATCGATGATTTTCAGAACCAAGTCACCACCACAAGTAAGTTGAGTAGTAGAGAATCTTCTTAGTGAAGAACCTTGTTTGGCATGTTCAACCCTAATACCCTAGGCCTAAGACCGACATAGTTAGTTTCAAATATATATATCAGATCTAGCGGATCCACCCTTTTCCCCCTCTAGGCTATGCCCTAAGTTATGGTTTAAGCCTTTTAAGGGCTGGAGTTCCCGTATGATCTAGTTAATAGGTATAATCGGGATTAATAACAGCTACAATACGTAAAACTTGGATAACTCCTAGTAATAATATCAAACATATGTAGAGGCTACCAAACTGGGAATTTCATAGGAGCCTTGCTGATCATACCGTCCTACATGTTACTTTGATGATTAAAATGGATCTTAAAATTTTATCTTGAGTTATCCTTAAGGGGTGTATTTAAGACAAATAGGTGTAGAAGTAAAATTTCACTAAGGCTCAAATTAATATCCTATACCCCAGATCGCTAATAATTAAGTGGTGAGGATGACTATACAATATAGGCTTGGATGAGCATGCTTAGTATGATTGAATTTTTGAACATTTCCTTTTGACCATGATAAATAGAAGTGATAGGGGATTGACTACATAGTAATCAAAACATGTCTAATGTAATGTGTAAGGTTAGCTCATGAATGAGAAATCCAATAAGTTGCATGCAACACACTATAGTGCTCGGCTATGAATGAGAAAGGCTGTTGAAAATGAAACCCTAAACTCACATCTCAACCCTAATATGCCTACAAAAGTATAGTGTTGTATTAGTCATGTAAAACATCATAATTTGACCCCCTTGATAAAATATATATATACAATTCGATTTCAGATATAACCCTAATACAGTAGGAAAACAAGACCTATATGCGAGCCATACATAAAGTATCTATTATGAATAACTCTGTTAATGATGTTTACGATGATGATGAGTGGGTGAGGATTATGTTGTTGTTGATGATGATGTCAGTGATATTGATGATGATGATGACGACGATAATTTTGATAAGGAAATTTTCCTTAGTGGTAATAATGATAGGAATTATGGTGCTTGAGGATTGATGTTCATACGTAAGAGTAAGTTCACCGATATAGCGGTCACAATCTGAATGGTTCTATGGAGGAATTTGAATATGAAGATTGGTTTTCATGCTTAAGTGGTGGAGGATGAGGATCTGAAGAACAAACTAGCACTCAGGTCTAGTGGTGGATGGATTTCGGGGACGAAATCCTCTTTAAGGGGTGGAGTGTTGTAACATACTCGATTCCAGACACATCGGCTATTTTCCCATTCTTCTAGGCCCCTAATTGATTAGGTGGATATCCAAAATTCCTTGTCCCTTTTCTTTGCTTGGCTACTTTTCAATGTCTATATTTCGTTGTAATAGCATAGACCAAACCATAGTAGGATCTGATAACCCTATTTGACTCTTTCGAATCACATGAACATGAAATCTTTGTATGTGATAACCCTAATATTTGAAGGATGAGAATTTGTAGATACTAATATTAAACTATAGCCTCAACCATTATTTAACATCCTAGAATAACTGTAGAATATTAAAGTGAGGAAAAGTGGAAGGCTTCACCATAATTGATCATTAGTCTATGATCATTTCATTAAGTGAATGATTAATGCACAGTGGTAAAATTATAGCTATAGTAACCTCAAAATCCAAATCTAAGCTTATAATCGAGTTCCTCACATTCTTATTAGTCAACCCTCCAATTTTGGGCATATTTGGGCCTCAATTGTACCCTCAATACGACCATAGAAGATTCTACAATCAAGTAGTAAGTTTTTTGTTATTTAATTAATGTTGATTGTCGCATACCCCCCCCCCCCCCTAATCTAGGTGCCCGTGACATTATTTGTCACGCGGCCGGCTCGGGTTGGGTACTCGAGTAGTCGGGTAGCGGGACCTGGTCGTCCCCTACCTCTGAGTTCCTTGCACGAACAGAACGCCACATTTTGACGGCGGCTTTGCGATCTCTATAAGCGTCCAAACCTCGCGATTTCTTCGCCAACAGACTCCACACATCCCTGCGAGCCCATTGACCTTTTACTCGGCCCCTATAGTTACCCGAGGCAAAAACGCCTATTTCCATCCCTCAAGCAGCCACCGCTGCCCTCCTTCCAACTCACCATTTCCCACCCTGGAGCCATCGCACCTTCTAGTTCGCTCCAGTATTGATCTGCGGCACCCCCTCAACCGTCGTCTTCATTCAATTGCATGCTTAGTCGTTGTGGAGCTGCTGACGACATTGGTCTTCTTCTCCGGTGAGAACGACGAGCCGTCGCTGTACACCCCATCTTGGTCCAATAGCGTCATAGGTAACCATCTACATACCTCCCTCTTTCATCCTGTATGTTTATTTTGCCCCAAGTCGTCCTCATTCGCCGGGTCGACTAGCACCGCCGACCTCCCCTGTTTCTATCACTGCCTGCTCAGTAGCTTTTGGTTCTCGGCCGACCTTCCTTGTTGGTTGTGCTCTTCACAAACCTCGACGCGAGGTGCTCCGCTGCCAAACTGTGGCCTCGCGGGCTGATTCCTTGGGTTTGACTTTGCCCCGACCTCGCCAGGTCTGTCTGTAGCTGCTTTTCCCCTTTGGAGCTGCCCTCGTTGCGGCCACCATAGGATCAGTGCAGCAGCTCCGCTGGTTTGGGGTGGATCAGCGAGGTCGGTTGGGTTCCTCGTATCCACCCCTGATCTTTCCCCCTTCCTTACCCAGCTCTATTCTTACCCCCGTTTCTCTGCTGTGCTCGGTCGACGAGCGTCGCCATGGTGGTGGCATCCCACAGGGAGGAGACTCCTCAGTGCTCTGACCCTGGTTGAGAGCGCCAGCTTGATCAGATTCTCTGCCTGCGAAGAGGCTTAGTTTGAGCGCCCTACACTGGTCTGAGCTCCAGCAGGATGCTAATGGCGTGAGAGTCAGGAAAGACGATCCCTGGGGCAGAAGCCCAATCTCGCCCATGGTGCCTGTGACATTCATGTCACGCCCATGAGGGCAAAATAGGAATGTTAGTGCCTGTTTGACTCTATTGACCAATATACCTGATATCTCTATAGTCTTTAGACGCGTTACATCCGATTGATTTCCGCATTCCAATTAGGGGTAAAATCATCATTTCACAATTCAATTTTTTAGTATTTAGCCAGAAATGCTTTAAACTTGTAAAAGTCATAAGAAATTATTCATTTATCCAAATAGGGCATATATATACATTTTTGAAATCAGAAAAATACGACTGATTCATTGGGACAGGTTTCATGCCCAAATTTGCAACTTACTGTAGGGTCGATTTCTAAGTAAAAGAGTTAATGAATATTATATTAATCGAATGCACATATATTGTGACTAGGTTGAGACAACCCTGAACCTGAACTTAGGAGGTGTTAATGAATATCTAGGACTGATCATAAGGTATGTACATCCTCTATTTTATTTTGGGCATTATTTGACTAAAGTCTATATATCTTTTAATGAGGCATCTCTTGAACTGTTATTCTACTTGAAAATCACTTGCTTGGACATTTATTATTTTTCCTTCTCTCAATTCATGATATTCAATTGGTTATTGTGATACCTTGTTCATAATGGGTTTTTGGACCCCTTCTGCTATATTGTCTTTTTATTTGAAATTGACTGAAATGCCAGTCTTGTTACTCTATTTTATGCATGCTACATGTTTGACTAGAATATCTAGAACAGCGGTACTTATGTACAACCATATTTATATAGGGCGTGTGTATTCCGCCCGGGGTGTGTGTTTCCACCCTTGTTTATTTTTAGGCCATGATCCTATGGTGTTATGGCCCTATTTTAGGTATATTTAGTCTACATTGTTATACATGCAAATATTTATTGTTTTAATGTGAATCCGTGGATGATTATTATGGCAAGACACTCTTTTATTATCATGCTTGTAATCTGAATTTAATATGCCTCATTTCTTTTGCTTCATTTCTTTGTTACTTTTCTCTTGAACATACCTAATTGCAAATAGCCCCTTTTTTGTGGGAACATCTCTTTTTTTGTACTTTTAACCCTATATAATGCCCATAATATTTTATATATGTACATACTCAGCCTTTGCTGACCTCTTTATTGTTTCCTATGTTCTGGGTGATGTTCCTTTCCACCCAGGTTTAGGTGCATTAAAGATCAAAGTTGCTCGAAGATCATGTATAGAGAATTGTACCTAAGGATAGCTTGGAATGGCTAGGTTTCTCTCTGCTACTGGGCTCATTTGTAGTTAGTTCAAGTTTTTGTAACATCGCCTTTTATGGTGATGAGCAATTGTATAATGATACCCATTGTAACTTTGTAATAGTTTTATTTCCGCTGCTTATTCATTATCATGCTCTGTAATACGTGCCATTTGAGAAATGAATGAAATTCCTCCTTTCCTTATTACCTTTTGGTACGTTAGGGATTAGATGGGCTATTTCTTCAATTCAGTGAAGAGTGGATCCCCTATTAGATCTCTCTCTTTACAAATTGAATATATAATATAAACAAAAGGTACCAGTTAAATAACATATAATACGTAATGCCAGCCTGTGTTATAGCTTTCTGGGACAAAAATAAAAAATTAAGTATATAAATATTAATTTGTACTAATTTTTTTAGAAAAATATTAGAAACAAATTAATTAAATAGTACATAAACCATCTAGAATGTGATAATTTTTCATCACGTCTTTAGTCACATAATTATTCTACTCGATAGGTCTCATATGAAGTTAAATGGTTTAGATTTTTTTAACTAAAAATATATCATCCTATGCTGACATTTTAGATTTTTTCGTATTTATATTTAAGTATGTAACCACTGTAGCAAAACGATAGCATATAAAGTAAATCTAGATGTGTGAATAGCATCCGCAACAATTCATGTCATCACTTTTGTGAAAAAAGAAAAGAACTGTAAAAAGCTTCGGAAGGAAACTAAACAAAATTGGCTATCACCACTTTTGTAAAAAAAACTGTGGACTCGAACTGTCCAAATAGTCGTCCAAAAGAAATAGGTATTAGGTGAAGCAACATGTTCAAATAACGGTCACTACTAACATTTGTCGCCATATTAGTACAAACAGATTAGACGAATCAAAAGAAGAAAACTTCTTGTATAACAACTATCATCACTTTTAAAAAAATCGAACTAAAAATGTGGGGACGCGTGAAAAAAGTTACATATCACATTAACTGATGGAAAAAGTTACCCAACTTCAAAAGTATTTTTTTCACCAAACTCGGGATTAGAAGTAAACCGTATTCGTAATAATACCAAGACCCACTAAGAGATAGAGACAACTCGATAACTCTCTTCATCCTATAAGCAAACAAACTCGATAACTCTCTTCATCCTCCAACATGTGTACACACATGCAGACTGCTTAAACACATAGATAAAATGAAATAATGTGCATGCGATTCTCTTATTTGGTCAGTCTTGAAAAAATAAAAATAACAAAATCTAAAAAAGAAAAATCAAACAAGTGAGCTCACATACAGACAGATTCCGGGAACACAAAGGTTGAATGGGTTGATGAGGATGCATCCATGTTGTTGGAACACACACCTTATTTGATTAGATCACTTAAATCCCTTTAACTTGTGGCACGTCTTTATAGTATTACAACACAAAAATATTTTATTGGGCTCATGATTAATATTTTATGCTATATAATAATTTATATACAACCTAGTAAAAGGGAGTCAATCGATTAAAAGTCAGGTGACTTTTTCTGACCTTTAAGCACACATATATACTGTGTAAACACATAGACACAATGACCAATGTGAATCAGATACCCTTATTTTGCCAGCAAAAATATCAAAAAAAGTGGACAGAAAAAAAATTACAAACAAACAAAGCGGCTCAAACTGAACCCGATATCTTTATTTGGCTTAACAAAAAAACTAAGATAAATAAAAAAATTGCAAGCGAACAAAGCAGCTTAATTACAAAAAAAAACTGCCAAGCAAAGCAGCTCGTAGGCAGCAAACTGCCGTTTATTATAGGTGTCTATATAGATAGGTATATAGACAAAAAAACCTGGGATAAATAAAAAAATTACAATCGAACAAAGCAGCTTAATTACAAAAAAAAATTTGCCAGCAAAAAATATCAAAAAAGGTGGACAGAAAAAAATTACAAACAAACAAAGCGGCTCAAACTGAACCCGATATCTTTATTTGGCCTAACAAAAAAACCTGGGATAAATAAAAAAATTACAAACGAACAAAGCAGCTTATTAATTACAAAAAAAAAGCTGCCGAGCAAAGCAACTCGACTGCAGGCAGCTGAGTGCCGTTTATTATAGGTAGGTATACACACTGCTGTTTATTATAGGTAGGTATACACACTGCTAAGTAGCGGGCAGAAAGACAGCTGGAAACCTCCGCCTATTTATATGGATATAAAAACAGCCAAACAAACAATTGGAATCACGGGTGCCGCTGCCGCTTATTCGTAAGGTAGTAGAAGATATAAAAGAACTATACAATATAGCTAAATAAGGATTGGCCAATAAAAAATAAACAAAAGGAAACAGCTTGAAAACACACAGCTGACTCCCTTTTGTTATAGAATTATATATAGATATAGACGCCTCCAAATTCATCACGCTTGCTAAAAAGCAGGAACTCGACTTAGTTTTTTCCATCCCAGCAGTTGAGGATCGCCTCTGCGTTGACATCGCAATTTTGCTACTCCTGTTTCCTATCCACAACAGACGCCGCATGGCAAAGCTGACGAGGGTTTTATCAACACCGGTCACCAGCACCGACTAGCTGTGCTTCCATCTGGCTCCACCACGAACACCAACCTTTTTATAGAACTGCCACATCACAGTCTGCCCCGACCACCAGAGGGAAACTGAAAGCATGGTTGCCGCACCACATCCATGCTGACCCATGGCACAATATGCCACAGCCACCAGTAAGGCCCTGTTTGGTAAGATGTAACCGGACTGCAAATGATATTTTAGTAAATAAATCTTTTATACACTTGGAAATTAGTATGCACACATATTATTTGGTAGAGTGTAAATCTAACGTGTAGAATTTGTATCTATTTGTTTGGTTAAACATGGTCCAATTGGTGCTTGTAATTTCTATACCATGCACACATGTCTTTTTCACCTGGTTAGTCACGTGTTCGCCTTGTATGTGACGTTGTCCTGTGCAAGCATGGCTGCATAGCAGCATAGTTGAGCTGTGAGCATGGTCATATATCACTTTGATTCGGAAGTCTGCCATGCAGCTCACGCCGGATGTACATGGAGATAACATGTCAGAAACCAACCACATCGGACCGCACCCAAAATCGGTGCGGTACATTTTTCAAGATTTTGCAGCTTGACGGGAACTCAGGTGCAGTTGCAATTCCAAAAACTGCACCGAACTGCACCCTACCAAATAAAAAATTAAATAAAAACTGTTTCATTTGAATTCAATGTTTATTAACAACGTCGTACCAAACAGGGGCTAAATGCAGATGAAAATGTCCCACTTTCCCGAAAACCGGCTTGGGTTCTAACGCTATCAGCTGTCAGCGCCTTTATGACAAATCCTCCCAACATTCATCATCTTAGGGTCCAGTATGCATGCCTCCGACCTGAATCTACCAACAGGCCTCCCCCTCACAAATGGACACTGCCCACGGATATGCTCAACACTAATCCCCCGACATGGCGGAAGAAATCTCTGCGTATGACTTTTTGCTTAAAGCTTGAGACTTTTATTTTGACCCCTATTTGGTTCGGAACTGGGATTTTGTAGTCTGAACTGGGTTAGTCGGGATTAATAAGTAGATCTGGATTGAGGTAGTCTAGATCCATTCTGATTCTATTTGACAACTTAGTTTTATTATGGTCAGCTGGTCCGGATTGAGTCATGATTCAGTCCGATTCTGTTTGACTACCAGTCAGGTTCCAGTCTGATTCTGTTTGACAACTAAGTCAGGATTTGGCTATCCTATCCTGTTCTGTAAGAATAGTTTGTCCTTTTGGTACATAACGTTTTAAAAATAATGACAACATAACTGTGTTGACTCTGCAATGCAAGATTAAAATTTACAATTAATATATAATTTTATACATGATTGATTTTATTTGTTATTTTTCATAGTATTACTTTTATATGTATATTTAAAGTAAATATTACTTTAACCAGTGAATGCATGGCACATGTCTTGTTGTATGTATGCATACTTGTGTATTTTTGTATAAATAGGTAAGTAACAAAATAATTGGCGACCGACAACTTAAATTTGTCGTAATAACAATATCTTGATACATAATGCAACATAACTTGCCCACAGGTGTCATCACAATTTGAAATATAAAAAGATCAAATGACGTTAGGTACTAATATGCATCTGCTGCACTCGTTTTCTGCATCATTGTTGGCTCGAACAACATTAGGTTATTTTCTACATCATTATTGGCTTGAACAATATTAGGTACAAGGAACGTTGTTCAACTAACAATATTAAAGTAAACCAAACATAATAGATTCATATTCTAATTGAAATACGTATAAAAGTAATTGTTATACAAAAATATAAAAGTAATTGTTCCACAAAAAATGAGATGACATATCTTACGTCCCAACTTAAATATCGAAAATAAGATAAAATCATGTCTAAATACTGGGCAAATGTGACATGTTCCGGCGAAGAGGAGACAAAAAAAGGAACGGTCTGCCCTGCAGTTACCTAGATCTAGAAACCCAAAAGCAGTCTCATTTGGCGACCAACCACTGTGCTGGCCATTCTTCGGTGCAGATGTAGATTTTTGTTGATCCCAAGTGGGACCGTCCTAGTTGCCCCAACTTAGGGCCTCGTCATACTCATTCCATGACACAAGACACTCTTCCTGCAGCGCTGCCTTGTCCTGTTCTTTGACATTGTCTTTCGACCAATCAAACAACAACGACAGATGACAAACTAGGTGAGTGACACCGGCGTTGCTTTGTTCTAGGCTCGCATTTGGGGAATGAGACTGGGAAGGCTCACAACACTTCTACTTGGACACGAGTTTTTTGTTCACATATTTCTCTATCCTTGCACGCAACATCATCATTTTTTCAAACTTTGAACACGACTTTGTAAATCTCTTCAACATCTAAACATAATAAATAAGTACAAGTACGCAAATTATGATAACAACAAAGTAAGACGGACAATAAGTTACACAAACAAGAAAAACAATTAAGAGAAATTGAAATAAATAGTTAGTATATTTGACATAAACTTCAACATGTAATGATTCATAATCATTACAAAAATAAAAATTGGCTAGCGAACAAATATAAATAAGTACTCGTTTGACGAACTAGTAATAGTAACAAACTAACAGTCACAATAATTTGCAATTAGTTTTCATAATCATCGGATCAGGTATGTTTTTAAATGCATACAAAACAAAGAAATGAACATCCCTAAGGTGGTCAAAAAATTTTGCAACTTCATTTGTTGCCTTCACCACCTAATCCCACAATTGTGTCATTGTTATTTTCAACATTGTTTAGGTATTCAACAACTCTTGGGGGGTAAGCGTGTCGAGTCATCACAAAATTACGTGGAATGACGCATTGTATGACTAATGGTTGAGGAGGTACAAAAGGTCCCACAATGAAACAATTTTCTTTAATGAACTCTCTCTTAAGGTACTGCCATCGAATTTGCACCTCGCTGAGAGATATGTAAGGCACCCCCATCAAGTTTCAAAAGTCACGCCACGCCTCCCTCCAAGCCTATGTAGTTAATACTCCATTCACACATCTCCCTAGGTCATATTGGTTTCTCATCGAACCTTTGAGGACCATATTATTCTCAGTACACCATATGACATACAGTGTCGTACCTTACCCAACCATAATTACAAATTCTATATGTAATATATTGCAATGGTAAGGGTTCATTTTACAACGGTGCAGACATAATATGACAACTGAATATAAATATTTAATGTGCATATATCTGTTGAAGCAACGAAAAGACATCATTATGATAAAAAAAGATCTTACATAAAGTAGCAAGCTTATGATGTAGCTTTAACAACAATCAAATTCAGGTGTCCAATTGTAGAAAGTAAAAATAGAGCATACACAAAGTAGTAAAAAGAGGTATTCTTACAACTTCATTCGTTGCCCTCATGACCTACTCCTCCAACTCCATTGTTGTTGTTTTCAACATTGTTTAAGTGTTCTACAACTCCTGGAGGGATCACATATTACGCTAAGGGATGAGGAGGCAATAAATATGCCAAAAGGAAATGATTTTTCTTCTTCTGATAAAGTCTTTCTGTAGGTTCTTCCAAATGATTTTCAACTGGTCCAAAGTTATGAAATGCATCCCCATTATGTTTTGAATGTCAGTCCATGTCTCCATCCAAGCTTCTTGAGTATAAAATCCACGGACACATCTCCCCATGTCATACCGACTTCTCATGGCATCAAGTAGGATTTGATCATGCTCTGGATGCCATAAAGAAAACACGCTCGTTAGATGCCCACCCATATTACAAATTCTATAAGTAATATATTTCATATGTAAGGGTGTATATCACAAATATGTTGATATAATATGATTATTTATTTTTAAATAACATACACCCTCCATAAAATATTCAACAACATTACGATAAAATCAGCAACATTATAATATAATTCAATGTTTATATCAGAGGATGAATTAAGAAAGTTTATAATGTTAATAACATCCAATGATAGACAATCTAAATCGATAGGAAAATCTAAATCTAACTCTGCCATTCAATGTTATGGCGTCATAGGAGGTGAGGGAATGTCCAAAAGAAGACTACACGTTTCCTCCAACTTGTCAACATAGGTTTGTAGAACCTCATACTCATACTTTTTGGAGGTGTATATATCTTTAGAGTTGTGATGGATTTCAACAAAGCTCTTCATGTTCATCGCCTGGCCCGACACTGACTTACACTCGCCAATAAGTAACATAATCTCAGCCTTCAAAGAATCAGTTGTTGGGGGGAGATCGACTGCCCAATTGAAGTATCTGCATTGGTCTTTTCCCTAAAATATATTCCCAAGTTCAAGTTAATGACAAAGAATGCACAACCTACACAAGGGCAACTGATTGTTTATGGATTTACTATCACATCTGACTAGTAGGACATATGTAGTACATTTCACCATGTATTATACTCCGAATGCCAAAGTCACATAACCCTACATCCTCTGTGTTAATTTGCAAGGATGCAACTAGACCACAATGAAATCTTGAAAGTTCAGATGGATTCATCGACATCTAAAACATGATTGTTGATTAGTGTTCAGAATATAGATTTCAAGTCTAATTTAAAGAGTATTTTGACAAGACAAGTTGAATGTTCTAACATACAAGTGAAGTTTATTTAGATAGATCATATTGTATTACAACTATGATGTATTGTAGCCCTCTTCCTCTATTGAAGAGTCACTATCGGCCGGTAGGTGAAGTAGTTCACAAACATATAGGCACCTCTTCCTCAAAGTTAAATTTTTTGCTACTAGCCTATCAGTGTCTGCCCTTGTCGAACAGACAAAGTCACATTGTGCATACCAATTCTTGCATTCGTTGCGTGCATAAGTAAGTTGTGTTACCAGCGCATCCCTAACTACAGTAAGGGTGGCCACGGTAGGTTGTACTCACTGCACGGGCAACATCATATGACATCTGTTTGGAACAAGACCCCTACCACATATAAAATACGACATGTGGGGGTTGTTGTCTTCAAACTGTTCATTTGCCGCATCTGTGGCATCCATGTATACTCATACGGTGCATTGGAGGCCACATGGACACAACGACATTCCATTCTCCATTTTAAGACAACCTAATGAAACATAATTCAACATTTTTAATTAGGAGGCATAAATTTTTTATAAAACAAACATTTTAAGTCAAGTGGTAGATGAGTTCTCATACGCTACATAAATGATGACAAGTACAAAGTAAAGTCAACGGGTATCCCAAATGAAATTAAAAATTGTTTCACATAATACATCACCCTCCCTTGCATCGGCCAAAGTTGTTTGTTGTAGCAAACTCAGGTCAAACCCATTGGCTGGGAAGGCAGATGTTGAATTGTGTTATGGGATTTCCTCCATCATAATGTCACCATCATTCTGGCGATGTATAAAATTGTGGAGGATACAACAAGCCATTACAAGGCGACACTGCGAATGTATAGGATACATCGCCCCTTTTTTAAGGTAGGCAAACCTGATCTTCAACACTTCGAATGCTCTTTCTACAACATTACATAATCGAGCGTGATAATGGTTGAACATATCCTTCTTGTTGTTGTATGAATGTCTATTTCCTCGGTACTTAGATATACGGTAAGCTGTGTTGCGATAAGGTGCAAGAAACTGACGAGTACCCTGCATCAACAAGGTAAAACTTTCCTGGCGGTACTTTAAAACTGTCTGTGATCGTTGCTACTTGTAAGACCCTTTGGTCAGCTATCGATCCGTCCCACCCAGTCAGGACATATGTAAACTCCATTGAGAAGTTTAATACATCTATGAAATTTAAAGAGACATTCCCTTTTCTGTCTCGCTAACGATTTTTCTCGCCACGTTTCACCAAGACTAGGATGTGTGTCCAGTCAATTGCCCCGATGGCATTCTACAACACCAAAATCAGGTTTCAACATAAAAAATAATTGAAAATGATTATAAATTGTAGGGGATAACTATTACCTTGAAGTAAGGATAGAACCTTGGGCTCTTCAATATACAACAATGTGTTGTTGTGGTTGTGGTTTGCATGACAACATAGTCATGACACAACACACACACCCCGTCCAATACTTTCTTGAACTTTCTACTTATGGTCTCACCAGAGTGAATGTAGTCCTTAGCTAAAACACGATTTGTATGGCCATGGCCAACCATCTGTAGGAAGTAGCATACAAACTCAACTGATGAGAGACCTCTACTACTTAGTAACAAGCCACAACTCTCAAGCTTGTCTAAGAGGGCTATAATAGTATGTGGTCACATTCGGTATAGGTCATAAGCCCTCTGTTCATGGTCAGTTATGATCTCTAGCACCTTTTAGTGGCCACTCCTAATACTAACTGACCTAGGTATTGTAGGTGGTATGTCGTCATCATCGGAAATGTTGTCCATGATGAAGTTTGCTATTGAGTCAGCTACTACATCAACAATGCAATTTGCTGGACCATATACAATATCTAAAATCTTTGTAATGAGGTCTATTGTTTCTGTATGATCACTAGTAGACATGATGCCAACAATTTAAAGGATAACAACCTTGACATGATTCCTAAAATAAAAATAATACAACATGAATATAATATGAAAGATGTGATAAAAAACTACATCAACATTAGATATGGATTAAATGGTACGAGCAACAAATGTTTGTCTAGGAAGTAATTATTACATCAAAAAGTGAATCAGTGATGATGTTCCCAAACACATAATACATAATGGCAAAAGAAATTTATAAAGTTCTCAACCAAAATGAAATTGGAAAGAAAACCATAACCGTCACCAGCCTCTAACTTATTATGCTGAAGGGTCTCTTTTATTCCCACTTGTGCCAGCATCATTGGTTCCAGTATACCACACAGATGGCATACTTGATGTGCTATATAAGTTTGATGATGGGGATTGTGAAGCAAATCCCTGGTGAGATGGCACAAAAGAGGATGACATTGAAGGTAGTGGTGTTGCACTACCACCTTGGGACCTTTCCCAAAGGTCTTGCAACCATATTTTTATTTTTTGCGGGGTATGTGTAAGGTTGAGGTAGATGTAGCGGTTTGTTGACTCATTTATGGCATTCACAAGTGTTGTAAATACAGGGCTAGGGGCATCGGGGAAAGTGTCATTGAAATGTTGCAAAATTGTTGCAAACTCTTCTTTTTCAATGGCTCTGGTGGCCACACCTGTGCCTAACTCGTGTACCTTTGTGTACACCTGTGTGAATTTAGATAACACTTCATTAGAAAGCACACATCGCTCTTGTGACATTGATGGTCGCTTCCTACGCATGTGGATAGGAGGAGTCCTTCCCCCAACACCTTGGGTATCTGTTCTGCCTCCCCTGGTGTCACCCTCACTCTGCATCCCAAGTGCACCTATGTCTGGTTCCCCTATGGGGGTTTCTGTGTTCATGGGTGTATCAGACACATATAAGTCGACAATAACTTCATCCTTGAAGGCGACGTCGGATGGTATTTGTCTATCCGTATAAAACATTGTATGGTGTCCTCTAGCAATGTTCCTCCCCACCATCAACTCGATGTCGTAGCAGTGGGGAAAGGGTCAGCTAATCAACCTAACAAGATCCTTGTTTGCCTAAGTATAAAAAAGTTTTTATTAGGAGATTTATATGTAAATGTAGGACATTACTTTTGGGGTCAGGGTATGATTATTGTACATACCACAAGGCTATCCCTCCACTCAGGGGTGTCAGACAACTTGGGCTTGTTCCTAGTTTCATTGCATCTGATGCCACTCTTGTTGGTGACAAGCTTCAATTTGGCATATTCCTTCCTCAGGTTCTTCCACTGAGTTTTGACATGCTCTAACATACATCCCGGCCTACCCATCCTACTTTGAAATCATGAAGCATTTCCCTCTAAGCGTCCCTAGTAAACTGGTCGTCAATACACCTACCTATGTCATACTGCCTCCGCAATGTCGAAACTAGAGTGTCATCAGACTCTCTTGACCATACAATACAGAACCTGGGGTCTACGGAAGACATACTTGCGTAGGTGCTGTAATATATAATGACAGTGAGGGTGTTTTCGACAATTTTAAATATATAATGACTTAGATGATTATTAATAGGTACAACTCATAGCAATACAATAATTCAGTTATTAACCCAATTATTAAGATGACTAACTTAAGTGGTCACTACGTGGTTTCTAGGAATACAGTAAGTAGGTTGTTAAGCCTAGGTAAACAACTTACAGGGTCAAATCTGACATGCATTCCATTTAGTCAAAATTATAAAAGTACACAACTATAGTTGTACATCCAAATATTACAAAATAATGCTTTGCCTTACTGACTCACTGAATTAAAAAATCATGACTTGCCGATTTGAACCAAAGGTTATGGTTATAGGTGTACATTCAGATATTACTGAAGTGAAGGTTTACAATATTAGGCCCTTGCATGTAGTTGTACATTCAACTACTTGTATTGTACTAGATATAAACAATGTGTGCATGCATCAAAATGACTACAACCTACAAATGAAATCAATATTCTCTCATAGGAAAACCTTCACATCTGAAGCAAACATTGATTTATTAACCTACAAATAAAATCAGTATCCTCTCATAGGGAAATCAATATCCACTCATGGACTTGAGTGTAATGTAGGATGGCACAACAAAAGACTTTGTGAACATCATTAACCTCACCATAACATAAAACTATTTTTGTTTTATCAACTTCTTCTGCTTGTACATATTTTATTACCAGGTTTTAAAAAATATCATTTTCTATACAGGTTATTCAAGCATGTTATGTTCCCTATTTGTTACATATTTAATAAATGCAATCAACATTGTCCAACCAAACCAGTAGCCCTACTATCTAATTTTATCCATGTACTGAAATTAGTTTGTCCATGTACTGAAATTAGTTTGATCATTACTGAAATTAGTTTGTCCATGTACCAAAATTAGTTTGTCGAACCAAACATGTTATGTCACTACTACAGAAACAACATTCAATGTCGCTTTTCTGGGTGTCGGTTATTTACAAACACCGACGCCTATAACATTCTATGTCGGTTATTTAGTAACTCTGACGTCTATATTCAAAGACCAGCCAGACACGAGTACCGCTTTCTATTCAGCGTCGGCTAGGTAAACCAAACCGACGCGTAAAATCACCCGCGCTCGAGCGAAAATAAAAAGTGTCACATACAACGTCGGTTATTAAGACAAAAACCGACGCCTATGTATGATGAGAATTTGCGCGAAAAGTGTCACATTCAGTGTCGGTTTTCCGTTGATAACTGACGTTGATAGTGGTCCCCGCCAAATAATTTAGGGCAAATATTGTCCAATTGGACGTCGGTCTTTACGATCAACCGACGCCGAAGATGGTTAGGTGTCGGTGTTGTAGACAACCGACACCTTTTATAAAACTTAATACCCGTGAAAACTCGACTCTTCCCCTTTCTTCTGTTTCATTGCGAGAATTCTCCCCCGCTGCTGCTGCCACCTGACTCAACCCCCTCCCGCCGCTGCTGCTGCCTGTGTGCCGCCGCCGCTCCGCCGCCGCTTCCTGCTCCTTCTGCACCACCGCTGCTCCGCCGCCGCTCCCTGCTCGCCGGTGTCGCCGCCGCCTACCTGCCCTGCGGCTACCTGCCTGCCCTACGCTGACGGTCCTGGAGCTCGCCGGTGTCTCCGCCGCCCACCTGCTCGACCTCACCTCGCCTCGACCTCGCCCTGCTCGCTTTCCCAAGTACCTGGCGACCTACCCAGGTGGCACCCAGGCGTGCCTAGGTGGCCAGGCATTCACCTAGGGTCCCAAACCCAGGCACCCAGCCTAGTTAGGCCTCTGGGATGCCTGGGCGATGCTTGGGATGAGCCAAGGCACAATGCTGCTGGGTGTATTTTTTTTAAATTAAGTTATTTATTGATTTGTTTATTTATGTACTGATTTTTATTTATTTATGTATTGTTTCAGGAATTAATTGATCATCTACTGCTGCTCGCCGTCTCCCTGCCCGTCGCCTGCTCACCTGCTTGCTTGCCTGCCTACTCGCTACCCTCCGTCAGAGGTAAATCCTGTTTTATTACACTGCTTGATCTTTAATCACATAGACTTAATTAACATTGCTACTTGTATGATCATAGTGATTATGTCAAGATTGGGATTATGTCATAAGACAAAAAACCCAAACAAAGTGCATGAGATACCTTAGTGACTCTTGAATGAGAAAATTATGAATATTTTTAAGCAAACCCTAACCATGGTTACCAATAACCTAACTTATACATATATATAACATCACCTAGTACTATGATGAGATAAAATTGTGAGATACATCAACTTACATACTCACCTAACTTGATGAACTTAATTATCTCGTGTGATAGAAGGAATACACTAAGATCCATTAAGATGGGATTGTAAGTTATATGCTCTATTAGTACACACTTTTAACTTCATAGGACTTTGTTTACTAGTAAATACATTAAAGAATATATACATTAATACTTAATCCTAATGTTAATAGGATTGAGGTTTATTATGTTCTTCTGGACATGCTTTTAAAGATTTGTACCAACACATTTATGCTAAAACTACATTGAAGCCCTCATTTTGGTATTCTAATGGTAGGGTGATCTTCCTATACTTTTCTTATATTCCATTCCCTTCTCCCACACCTTCCTGTTTATCTACACTCAAAGATCCTAGGTTTCCCTAGGTATAATACTCTTTATCATCTTGTGAAATGGTATCCCTCTCTTTCTTCTTGGAATTTTCTCTAGCCATACCCTTTCAAAATTAGGAGACATTGCGTAAAAATTATGCTTCCTCCACCTTTTTGAAATCCTATCAATTGTTTGAGTATTTCTTATTCCACCTTGTGTTGGATATATGGGATCTAGAGAGGGTGAGTAGATCTATAACACCCTAAAAATACTTGCTAGCCTTCAAATTATATTTTAAGTCAGGTGGAAATAACTCAAACAAGAAAGGATGGTAGAATTGTGAATACAAAATTTAAACACTATTACTTGCTATTTTAACACCATGAGACATTTTTTGCTCATTCTAGTGGATTATCATGATCTATGATGACCTAACATGAAACCATGCTCTAAATGATATGATTTACATATCTATTATTGTGTTTGTTGGCCTAGAAACCCGTTCAAGATTTTCTCATTAGGAGTAAATCTTGGATAGTCCCCGGTTTGGGACTGTTCTTGAACACCTAATCTCACTTAGGATGTAAGTGTATAATGTGTATTCTGTTTTCGAGAAAATTTCAGTAGCATTTCCCCGTTTGTTCTCTAAGTACATATGTACTTAGAGAACAGTGGGGAAATGCTGCCGAAATTTTCTTGAAAACCCAATACACATTATACACTTACTAGTGAGATTAGGTGTTCAAGGATGGGATAGGTGGTACACATTTATTATATATCAGAATGATGACTTATATGTGCGCAAAGATCACAATGAAGGATTGTTAATTGATAAAAGATCACAATTTTAGAGGCATGCATGTTTATATTTTTTTATTGAAGCTAAATGTTTGCTTTTTTAATATCAATATCATTTTCAGATTTTCTGTTTCATTATCTTCTAGTTAATACAAATGCTAAATGTTTGCCTTTTTAATGACATTTTCAGATGGCTGATCATGATGAGCATGATGTCCATGATGAGCATGAAGTCCATGATGAGCATGTTGTCCATGATGAGCATGGCGAGGATACCAATGTAAGTTCTAAAAACATATCTTATATTTCTATAAAATTCATTATCTTCTAGTTATGTCATATATCCCATATTTCTATATTGGGCTAATTCAGTGTGTTTATTTTTGTCAAAATTTAGGTTGATGATGCACATGTACCCACTGAAGCACTGCAGGACTTGATGCACATCACCAAAAACTTAACAAGAAAAGGGGCATCACTCTATTGAAGAAGTTAATAACTCTAAGTGGCAGTGGATCCAAAATGGTTGTGGAGTTTGATAATGGAGGAAATGCAATTGGAGTGAACCGCAATAATTTTGTAAACTATCTTGGGGTTGTCACTCGAAGCCATTGTGGTGTTAAGTATGATACTTGGCATAAAGTTACTCAGGAGAAGAAAGACATGATATGGAAGGATTTATGTGTGAGTTATTATTGTTTGCAATTCTATTTTGTAGATTACAAATTCTATTATTTGCAATTCTATTTTTGGATACTAGTTAATAACAATTCTATTTTACAGAATCTGTTTGCATTGGATGAGAAGCTGCATCGTAAAAGTGTGATGCAACGCGTTGGAAAGATGCTAAGGAACTGTAGGACAAATCTCAACAGAGAATACATAAAAGATGGTGATAAGAAGAAGAAGTCAGCCCTTGAACAATGGAACTTCTTGGACAAAGAAGATTGGGACATGTTTGTTGCTTCAAGAAAATCTGAAGAATTCAAGGTATTAGGCGTCACTCCCAATTTAATTAATATACATTGTATTCACCTATTCAAGATTAAAATTTAGTGCTACTAACCAAATCATTAATGTGCATACTAACTAGGCCCTCAGTGAGGCGCAAAAAGCAAGGCGTGCACTGAATGTGCATGACCACACTATGGGTCTAAAGGGCTATGCAAGCATTCACCAAAGACTACAGGAAGAGTCTGCTGCTACTCAGGAGTCCTCTACTATAGGTAGCACACCTCTGCCTCACCATGATGTTTGGATAGCTGGGAGGCAAAATAAGAAGGGAGAAATAAGGAAGCCCGCAACTGCTGAGGCGGCTGCAAAAATGGTAAAATACAACTCTTAGAGAAATCGTTTGAATATTGATTATTTGTGGTGTTAACTTACCAATTTCTGTTGATGGTGATTAGCAGGAGCTGCACAAGCAGAGGAAACAAGGCACGTTCATCCCTCAGGGCACAAGGGATGAATTGACAGTTGCTCTGGGTAACCCAGAGCATCCTAGACGTGTTAGGGGTGTAGGCGCTGGTGTGGGCATCAAAGCATTCTTTGGGCCATCCCAACACAAACCCAGAGGGAGACTTTCACAAGAAGAGGTAACCTATTCTTTTTTTAGAATGTTACTGCAAAAGGAAATTCAATAATAAGAAGCTAATGTTTCTTTTGTCCATGTATAGGAGAATAAGAGAGTCGAGGATATAGTTGCTAAGAAGGTCAATGATATAGTTGTTGAGAAGGTCAAGGAAGAAATAGTACGGTGGCAGGCATCTCAGGCTTCCAATCAGCCTATGGCGACCCACTCTTCTCTTGATGTACAGACTGAGAGTAATCCTATAGACCCACCACCGCCTAACACGTCTGTTGTAAGTATTTTTTATGACATTGTAGCTAGTCTTTTCAAGATGATATGTTTTCAAGATGATATGTATATATGTATAATATTCTTTACGTAAATTTATAGGCATTGAAGCCATGCCGCATAAAAATACAAGACTATGTTGTTGCAGAGGCACAAGCTTACCCGTGCCTTCCTGGGAAAATGTTTCACGGGATTCCAATGCCACAGGACTATGTTCGTGTGAGCCCGATACATGTATTACCCAATTGGAGGGAAGCTACATTACCATATCCCCACCCGGATATTGATACACTTGCTGAGGCAGAAGGCGGGGTGATATTGTGGCCCAAAGCAGACGTCGTCTACACTACTGAAATTGTAAGATAAATTTACATTACTTTAGATTGTTAATGTGTATATATGAGGTCAACTGATATGAAATTATATATACAGGTTAAAAAGAAGACACCCAGAGCACCTAGGCCTTCACCTCCACTTCATGCATTACCAAGTTGGGTTCCAACTGACCTAAATTACCCGTTAGGTCCTGCTTGTAGGGGAATGGCATGTTGGCTACAGGCACATAATATACATTTTCCTATAATTGTTTCTGTAGAAGCGGATTATGCAGGTCAATCATACGAAAGATCTTTATTTATACAAGATATTATTGAGCTGTTTACGTATGATTGGTTGAATACATCAATGATAGAGACATGGATAAGGTTAGATCTTGTTTATACATCCATATACCTTGTGTAAGATCCGGTGATCTGGTTTCTTATATATTAATGCATACGTAATACATGTTTTGCAGCTACTTAGTCGAAGATCAATGCAAACAATTTGCATTTGATCATGTGGGATTTTTGATTCCATCATTGATTAGTATGGTAGCTAAAGACCCTGATAGTGTTCAACAATACTGTATAGATGCTTTTCAATTTTTGGTCAGCAAAAGAAGACGATAACAATAGCTCCATTCAATGTCAAGTAAGTTTATTTTACTTATAATTTGGACTTAAGAAAATTACATTTTTATTGTGGATTTTGAGTTATTAATTTTTAACTTTTTTACCTCTAGCGGTAGGCATTGGGAGTTACTAGTTATTCTCCTTGGGACGTTCACTGTTTATTATCTAGATCCTGCGGGGAGTACATTGAATACTAAAATTGGACACGTAATGAGAATGCCATTATTCTGGTGAGAAATATTTCATTTTTATATCCATTAACATATGTTATTACATTACTATTTAATTATGCAATTTACTGTGTTACATTAACATGTAGGGGTTTAGATGCATTCAAAAATACTGGAGGAAAGGTCCCAAGGAGAAAGAACCAGCCAATAATTTGGGAGAACGTAAAAGTAAGTTCCCGACTCCAATGTATATATTATTTATGTGAACTGTGCTTAGTTGTATTTTTTAATATTTTGTATGTTTCAATTTATAGTGCGCTACACAAGGCAACAGCTGGGCATGCACATACTATGTGATGCAATTTATGTAGATGATTATCAAACATGCCGCATTGGACATCAATACCATACATGAGGTATTATATATAGTCTCATTAGTTATTATGAAATATATCAATCTTATTTTTATATTATTACTTATATATACATCATTCTCTTTGCAAGTGTTTAAAACTGACCACACAATAGGTAAACACTTAAAAAATATACATGCTCCATACACGATGGAAGTATTAAATGAAGTAAGAGAAGAATGGGCAAAAGCCATACAAGCAGTGGCGAGTGTAAAATATAATTGGGATGCTGATAGTGATGTTGAATGACATTTTATAAATGAATATTTCTAAATGTTTATACATGTCTGAATGTTTCTACATGTATTTGAATGTTTCTACATGTGTGAATGTGAGAATTGAATTGATGTCTGAATGTATCTACTTGTGTGAAAAAAATATATGTTGATTTTGTAGGTTTGTGGCCTGTTTGTAGGATGACATCAATGGATGTCGTAAACCTGCAGTTCAAAAAACTGAATTGCAGGTTCTCATCCTGCTGACCAGCCATAGCAGGCCTGCAAACTGATAAGAAAACAAAATTAAAACATAGGCGTCAGTTATTTATAGAAAATTGTCATCAAAGGCTTACCGCGTCGGTTTTTGGGCATAACTGCCGCCTTTAGTTGATATATAGCGGTGGTTCTTTAGTTGATCACCGACGCAGAAAGTGTCCTAGATGGCACCTTTTTTTGTGGTGTGAACCCTTTTGGTGTCGGCTTGATATATATAACCGACACCTATAGGTTATATAGGTGTCGGTTATAAAACCGACGCCGAAGAGTTCGACCTTTAGCGGCGCCCACATAGGCGTCGCTTGAAAACCGTCGCTAAAAGGGGTTAAACAACTGACGCCAAAGGCGTGTTCTGTAGTAGTGTGTTCATTGAAATTTGTCTATCTATGTTCTCAATTGTACTAATAGCTATACTATGTAATTTATTCACACTGGTATTCCCCGATTTAAATTGATATCAGATAGTGCCATATAGTATACACTATCTGCACCAATAGTAAGTGTTAAGAATTTCCCAAATATAAATAACATTGATATTCCCTAATATAAATCACATTGATATTCCCTAATATAAATTACATTGATATTCCCCAATATAAATCACATTGATATTCCCCAATATAAATCATAGTTTATTCCTCAATTTAAGTGACATTGATATTCCCCAATTTAAATGACACTGATATTCCCCAATTTAAATGATAGTGATATTCCCCGATTAAAATCACATACATATTCCACAATTTAAATCACAGTGATATTCCCCACTTTACATGACACTGATATTCCCCAATTTAAATGGCACTGCTATTACCCAATTTAAATCACATCAATATTCCCTAATCTAAATCACAATGATATTCCCCTTACTATATAATTTAGTGAAATAGACCCTTATTACCATTTAATGTATATATTAATTCATTTTTAGGAGGGACACATAATTAAAGACAACCTTCAAGTTAAAGGATATGAGATCATGAGAAGATATGGAAAATGTTCAAATGCATAAAAGCCACATAATTATATCATCAAGAATTCAATGATACATGCCACTTAGACACTACTTGAGACCAAGAAGAGATAATGTAAATACACTTATCATTTACATGAAAATAGTTACATGAATCAAAGGTTCATTATTACCATACCAACCCTCCTTACATGAAAGATAAATTTATAGAAATATTTCATATTATCTAATAATTTGTGTGCCTCACTAGGGCCCTATCATAGGATCAAAGTTTGATTTTCTACAGTTAAACCACCATTCACAAAGGTAAGCAGGAGAAGGAGATTGCCTCATGTGTGAGGGGAAGAATACATTAATACAAAAGTTTAAAATGACAATTTAGTGTAGATTTCTACTGAATGTTTATCTCTTTTACAGGTCATGAGATTAAAAAGGCCATTATTGATTCACCAACTATTTTCAAGAGTGTTCACCCTTAATGAGTTAGTTGGAGAAAATGGGTGGATATAAGATGCCCTTTGGTACATGGAAGAAAAACTACAAATATGACCAAAGTGTAGGAACATGCAAAATTCATATATTGGTAAACTTTTACTTAGGGCATAGTGATATTTGTTTCTATAACTACATTTCATTGGTTGACAAGATCACTGTCTTAAGATGTTAGGAAATCACAATAATTTGGTTTATATGACTAGATTCTATTGACTAACTGAAGGTGGAAATAACAAATTATTTCTAAATCATGTCACCCTATAAATTAAGCAAGAAAGGTGGTAATTAAAATGTTAGGGTATTTTGTCACCCTATAAATTATTACCATTTTTATTTCAAAATAATAAATGGGTTTGTATTGTATACAGAAAATATGTTATGATTCATCTTATTCAAGTCATGACATCAGAAGAGGTGTTGTTCTACCACAAAAAGTATATATTGCATAAGTTACATGCATGGTTGATAAAAAAGCAATGTTCTACATAAGACCAACCATCCAACTACTACAATGGTCACTATATAGTCTTTATACATGATGATGTCTCTTCTGAAAAGGTTGCATATGTCTATAAAAGGGTCGACAACCCCCACTTCTGAAAAATAAACCCACATTTAAAAAGAAACCTGACCAGAAAATTGTAGGAAACCTAGATACATACTTGCACCTATGTAGTTGACTGACCATACATTTGTCTGGTCATTAAATATTATTACCAATAGTTTATAAATTTATGCAGTGATATTCCCAAATTTAAACAAGATCCATGCCACAAAAATCAATGATATTGTTTTAAACAGTGGACCAGGACACAAGATCCATGCCACAAAAATTAGTAATGAATGAACACGAGCAACACTAGTACCATCAGTAATTATCCTGCAACCAGATCAAGCCAACATCAAAGGAACCAACATCATTAACATGCCAAAGAGAGGTAACACCCCACCCTGCTCAATCAGTTATGTTTCCCCTGCGTCAACTCTTTCTACATCTCTATCACATAAAAAAATAATAAGTCTGTCACTATAGATGATGTAGCTTCTTGGTCTAGCACTAAAAGTTTCACATCTTTTGCAAACAAGATAGGCTTTTGCTTTGAAAAGAATGATGACGCACAGTATATTCTTAATAACCTAGAATCCTTCATGGGTTGGTCTAAGAAAAGTTGTTAACAGGATATTTAGTTATTCTGTTTTTCTTGCTTGTTATTTCCTTACTCATGAAAATCTCTACTTGGAATATTTTTGGAGCAGCTAACCTACAAAGAAGAAAAAAATTACGATCTCATATTTATAAAAACAAAATAGATTTAATCTCCATCCAAGAAACAAAATCCTTTCTCACCCCCTTCGCCCTCAAAACTATTAGTGGAAATAGAATCACAAACTGGATACAACTTCCACCCAAGGGTTTTAAAGGTGGTATCATTGTGGGATATAATAATCAGGTCCTCTTTTTGCTAAACTCCTCTATTCAAAACTTTTCGATAACGATTGACTTTAAAAATCTTGCTGATGACTACCTTTGGTCCTTCTCTGGTATCTATGGGGAACCAGGATATGACAAAACCTCCTTCCTTGAGAAGTTGCACTGTCTCTTCACAAATTACCATCAGTCACCCTGGGTCCTTGGTGGAGATTTTAACCTTGTTACCCAGATCTCTGATAGGTGCAACACTAATTCATCTCCCTCTCCCATGACAACTGTTGACAAAAAAATTAAACAGATGGTATCAAACCATTCTCTCATTGACCTTGTTCCCACAAATGCCTCATTTACGTGGTCTAGAAATCAGTCCTTTGCCCGACTCGATCATTTCATTTGTTCAAACCTTTGGGAAGACAAGCACCCACTCTCTTCTGTATATATCTCCCATCGCACTATTTCTGATCACTTTCCTTTAATTCTTGAAACTGCCTCTAGCTCTTGGGGATCACATCCCTTTAGATTTGAAAACAACTGGCTTCACATCGAAAATTTTTCCAGATCTTGTCTTGAAACCTGGACTCTTGCTAACCCACAATCAACAAACATAGGTATTCACATCTTAAACAACACAAAACACATCAAAAATCATATAAAAAATGGATGATTCTAAACCCCTCGACCTTAACTGAAACTCAAAAAACCTCAAAGACCAACTTCTCCATGTTGAAAAAGACCCATCAGCTGATCCTACCTTGATCCTCTCCATTAAAGCTGACCTTGAACACATAAATAATAGAATTGATACTAAATGGAGACAAAGGGCCAAGATCACATGGGCTAAAGAAGGTGACAAAAATACTAAATTCTTTCATAAAATCTGCAATCAAAATTTTAGAAATAATGCTATAACTCATCTTATGATAAATGGAAGACTCACTTCTCACAAACAATCCATCATAACCCATATAAAAACCATTTTAAAAAAATCTTCAACAATAATCACAACCCATCTGGTCTAAATAATCTTCAATGGAATTCAATTTGTCAAAATAAAATAAAAAACCCACACGATCTCATTAAACCATTCACTCTTGAGGAATTACAATCTGCTATCTCTGACCTAGGAAAAAATAAATATCCTGGTCCAGATGGCCTTAATGCGGAATTCTACTTGGCAAACTGGAACCATTATAAACATGACTTCCTTGCCTTTCTTTCCGCCTTCCAAGCAAGTTCAAACCCTCATAACATCATCAAATACATCAATAAAACCTTCATCTCTCTGATAAAAAAAATAGTAAACCAGAACTAATTTCACACTTCCGTCCTATCAGTCTCATAAACACCTCCTACAAAATCATTGCAAAAACATTAGCAAATAGGATCAAACCGCTCATGGACGAAATCATTCCTCTAAACCAATCCGCCTTTCTAAAAAATAGAAGCATCCAAGTTGCCTTTTTAATGGTAAATGAAACTATCCATCTATGTCACACAAAAAAACCCCCCTACTTGCCATTAAACTGGATTTCGAAAAAGCTTTTGACTTTGTCAACTGGAACTGTCTGATGCAGACTCTCAAAGGTTTTGCTTTTCCTGACAAATGGATCTCTTGGATCCATGCATGTATACCTACAAATCACTTCTCCACTATCATCAATGGTGTTCCTTTTGGCTATTTCCATAATTCAAATGGACTTAGACAAGGGGACCCACTCTCTCCATACCTTTTCATCATTTTAACCACCATTCTCTCTCGCATGCTCCACATGGGAAAGCAAAATGGTCTCATTTCGGCTCCTGATGTCTGCAAGGAGAACATTATTCAATTTGCTGATGATACCATCATTTTCTCCTCTCCAGATATATCCTCTGTTCAGAATATCTTTAGGATCATAGGTCTTTTCTCTTATATCTCTGCACTGAAAGTAAACATTCAAAAATCCTCCATTTTTGGGGTAAACATTCAACAATCCTCATTAGAGAACCTAAAAGACTTCCTAAAGTGCAGAACATAAGATTTCCAATCTAATATATCTGGGTCTCCCTATCACCCCATATAACATTTCAAATGCTATTTGGAAACCAATAATTTTAAAAATAATCACAAAACTCACCAACTGGGAAAACAACTTCCTAAATCTCTCGGGAAGGCTCACCCTGCTAAATAGTGTCATCACTCCTATAACAACCCACTTCTTAAGCTGTATACCCCTACCCTCAAAAACTAAATCCATCCTTGACAAAATCCAGAGAAATTTCCTTTGGAATAATGTTCAAAAACAAAATAAACAAGGGAAACACTATCATCTAGTTAATTGGAAAACTATTTCAGCTCCAATTGATCAAGGTGGTTGGGGAATTATAAATATTGAAACACACTCTCTCTGCCTCATCGCCAAAATCATTGATTGTCTTATCCAAAATAAAAAGAAAATCTGGACAAATCTTATCACAAATAAATACTATCATCACTCACCTCCTTGGCATCATATCCAGTGGAAATCTGCTTCCCCACTCTGGAAATTCATCAATAAAAATATAAACACGATTTCACAAATCATAATCACTCCTCCACATTCCCACAAAAACATTTCCTTCTGGTCTGACCCATGGTTTGAAAAAAACTCTGTTGTAAACCTTAAAACATCTTGGACAATTCCAAAAAAACTTCTCAACTTAAAAATTGATAAAGCCCTTTCTCTCATTACAAGTAACAGATCAAACTCATTAAAAAGATGTATCCTTTCCCAGGTTAGTCAAAATGAATTCAGAAATCTCGCTAGTACTTTTGAAAACAACATCTCAAACAACATCACCTGGAAATGGGGGAAAGAGTATTCGGTCAAACTTGCATACAACTTTCTCAGCATCAGAGGTATCTCCCCATCATCATCAAAGCTTTGGAAACAAAAATGACCACAAAAATACAAAAAATTCTTATGGCTTCTTCTACATAATAAACTTCTTACAGGTGAAAACATCTCAAGAAAGGGTTTCATTGGACCTTTCAGATGTGTCCTCTGTGAAAAAAATAGTGATTCAATCAGCCACATCTTCTTTATATGCACTTTCTCACAAAATATATTTTCACACTACATGCGAAAATGTATTCCCGATCTCCAGGAAGACATTTTCCCCATCCAAATAACTCCTTTAAGACACTACAGAAATTTCAAAAGTAATGATATCTTCATCACAATTTGTTGGAACCTTTGGAAAGAAAGGAACAATAGAACTTTCAACAACGTCAAAAAATGGCAAAAATTATCATATCACAAATAGATGTCGATCTTCACATCCTTACTAAACTGCAGGAAAACTAACAGATGGAAGAATGGATGAATCGGAAAAAGGTGAATCTGAAGCAACATATCTCTACGATCTGAAAGCTATGGTGGATGACGAGGCTGGGGTCAGCTTAGTGCAGCAACTTATGTGACTTTCAATCAAATTCAAAGACGTTTCAAATCAGAATATCGCATGGATGCAAAAACATTATATTTTGATAGGAGGTTTGTCTTAAGGGGTGCCTCCCCCCAGCTAGCTAAACTATGCATCATTATGCTTTTGTTTCAGTTTTTTTCAGTTTTTTCTTTTCAGCTGCTCTCCTTTTCAAAAAACTCTCTGTTGGTACTCCACATAAGTAGGTCTTCGCTTTCTTGATGTGTTTTTAATATATAACATTACCTTTCCTAAAAAAAAAGTAATTATCCATGCCACAACATTGTGCATACGAAGAAAAAAATCATATTCTTTTTCCATGTTCCTTCGCAAAAATATTTGGGACTTTATTAGTGTTGAGATTGTTTAGTATTATTTGTTATGCCTACTTGATTATTCCCTCAATTGTTAGGAGAAAAAACATCACAATTAATCAAAACTTTGAGATCAATTTACCATCCATTTCCCTTCTTCTCTATGCTCCTTCAATGTAGACATTCTAAATTTTCTATGGTAGAATCAATTACAAATCCATCCATCCAGAATTAGTTACTAATCTAGAATAAGGAAATCATTATTAAGTATGTTGGGGATACCTATGGTTGGTAATAGACATGGAACCAGGAAATGAAATCATGCATTCTGAAACCTAGAATAAGGAAAGCATCCAGATAATAATAGGAAACCTAGAAACATACTTCAACCCTTGTAGTTGATTGAACATACATTTTGTCGACAGAGTAGTCATTGTTATCAATGCTTCACAAATTTAAGTCTACTCAATTGAGTAGGACATAATACCCATGAAAAACAATGCATATTGGGTTACATATAGGAAGCTCAAAGCATTAAATCTGGCGGATGAAAACCATACAAATAGGCATTGCAAATAAGGAAAATACCTGAGATGGAAGGAAGATTTGGAGAAGAGATAGCATCAAACTGACCCAAATCATGAATCAAGCAGCACAGGGATGAGCAGCAGGGATGAGCACATGGAAAAAATATAGCATCGGTATAAAAACAAGAAATATGTAGGACATCATTATTAAAACAAAGAAAGCATGAATCAAGCTCACCCACCTCTTCACAAATGAACACACTTTGGAATAGCAGGGATGAGTAGTAGCTTCATAATAGCAGGGATGAGCAGTAGGTTTGGAGAACACCTGGTCGAGGATGCAGAGCTGGATGGGAATGACGTCGATGCATAATGCAAGCAATATGTAGCAAGATGAACAGTCGTTTCCCTGGCTAGGGTTTGAACTGTTCGTCAACAAGATGGGACGATGCTCTTAGACAACAGAGAATGAGTGTCAATAGGAGGGGGACAATGGATGATGCTTAGTAGGACATGACATGGCTTATTAGAAAGTCATTTCCGTAGCTAGCCCTTGTATCCTGGTGGTCACAGAAGACCACATTGATTCCCACTGACGCCTGCTGGACTCCATCTATGAGCTGATCAAGGTAACAGACATTAGAATCATCCTTCACTTTAATTCACGGACGCATAGTGAGATGGCAGTAGAAGGTTGAGGGAGAGGGGAGAGGGTCAAAGAAGAGGGGCGAGGGTGGAGTGTTGGGGAGAGGAGAGGGGTGAGGGAGTCGGGAGTCGGGGGTTAGGGTACCCTAACCCGGAAAGCTCATTCTTCCATGTATGCTATACATCCAGGAAGCACCAAGATGTATCATAACTTGAAAGATATGTATTGGTGGCCTGGTTTGAAGAAGGATGTTGCTGAGTTCGTTATGCGGTGTCCTGTGTGTCAGCAAGTTAAAGCTAAACACCAGAAGTCTGCAGGAACACTGCAGCCTTTGTCCATACCACAGTGGAAGTGGGATCATGTAACCATGGACTTTGTGGTTGGTTTACCTAGACCATCCAAAGGTCATGATTCCATCTGGGTAATAGTTGGTCTGGATTATGGGATTCTGTTATCATAAAACGGAGGTGGTTTGTGATTACAAACCAAATGCTATTCTTGCCCAACCCAGACCGGGTTAAGATGACGTGTCACTAAAAAATAGATCAGAATTCAGATCACATCCCAAACTAAACATGGGCTTGAATTTTTGGGTAGACATCATCCACATGTTCACAAGGAATGCCAAGAAGCACAACTTATGTGGAAGTCTAACCGTTGGTGGAGCAGCAGAGAGTTTTTAAAGAATGGACATCATCAATGAAACAATCGACCTCATCACACAAATCCTTGACCACTGACCCGCCAGTCTCCAATGCTCCCAAAGTGTAGACTATCAACCCTCCTCTCAAGCTTCCTAGAGGAGAGAAACAAAGGAAGTTCAGTGATCTCAACACTAGGCAAGTCGTTGCACCCATATATGCATATTTTACCACCATCGACTCTCTAGGGATCCACACATATGCTGACTAGCATACAAAGGCAAGCAAGGTAGACATAATCACATACTATGATGTATATGATAGACTTATTATTAATTTCTAAGAAATGCTAAAGAATCCAAAGGATGAAAAGCATGAGCATCTATGCTTTCACTTGATGAATGCGCAGCGCAAGGTCACCATGAACCAACTCAAAGGTTGGATTCACATGTCCTGAGGATATCTAGCAGGTGGCAATTTTGACTTCAATGCTAAATTTTCTTGGGAGATGCTTATGGGGGAGAAGAAGTACTACAATAGTCACATCAATGCCATACCAATCCAGAATCTGACTGTCTGCTACATGTAATGAGTCATCATGAACTATATTCTGGCAAAGCAAGACAACCAAGGTGCAGTCAGTCAAGCTAGTTTCTACCTTTTTTGGTGTGTTTTAGTTGGGAAGAAGGTCAACGTGAGGAACATTCTCATCTGTCACCTCCACAACACCATCGATTGATAATGCAAGTTCATCCCCATGGTAAGATTTATCACAATTATAGCACAACACATCAGAGTCAGTGAAAACATTTTTGCATAAATGACGGATAAGATCCTACATATCAGATTGAGGATGTGGGCCATCTTAGCCATTTCAACATGAATATGAGATAGAGGACACATGTTTTTATTTGTACATGGTCCACACAAGGTTCTCCTTCCTACTAATGCAAATTTTTCATGTGGGGGTCTGCTCAATGACATCTTTTCCTTAGACAATGACGACAATGCACCTCGTGTTGGTGGGACTGCGGGTGTAAGGACCCTGACCTTCGTTTTCGGCTTAACCTGTTTGCTTTGCCTAAACCTTGTGTTTAGATGCTTTCTAATCACCTCAAATGGTGATTAGGATTTGTTTGTGCTTTGTTGAGAGTTGGAGGTACAACTTGCAAATAACCCAAGTTTTAGGGTTGTTGTGCAAGTTTGACACCTTGAGAGATGTTTCTCCCTCTCCTTGCATCCTCTAGGGTTGAGAGGATGGGTTGGGCTTGTTGCTTGAGCAGCCTTGGGCTTTATTTTGCCTTGTTGAGCCTTATTTGGGCTTTGCCTTGCTTTGATGGGCTTTGTGTTGGGCAAGCCCGAGGTGTACCGACCAAGCTTGAGTGTGTCGACCTTGGTGTGTCGACCATGGTGTATCGGCCAAGGAGGGTGTTGGTGGGTGTGTCAGTTTGCCATGTTGGTCAACACACACCCCTCCACCTATCATCATTTGTGTCACCCCCTTATGGACACTTGGTGCTTGTTTCTTACATGTTGCAAAGCTTTGGACATGTGGTGGTGGGTGAGATAGTAGGTGGCTTTGCCCCATGGACAAGTGTCCCTAGGATGAGCGACACCTTGCCTTAGTTTCCTCTTCACGCTCTTATATATATGTCTCTCCTTTCTCTTGCTTAGGATCCCTTTAGTTCCTTAGTTGCTTCCCTTCTTCCTTGGTGGACGATACCTCCCCTTGGTGAGCTTGGTGGCCGATACACTTGGTAAAGCTAGCTTGGTGGCTGATCTCCTTGGCGGAGTCTTCTTCTTCCTCTAGTGGTGGTTGAACCCTAGAGTGTGGCTTGCTTCTCTTCTTGTGGTGAGCATCTCCCCCTCTTTCCTTGACACCTTCTTCTCCTTCTTTTTTGTTCTTCGGCCATGGTGGTTATAAGCTTTGCTTTTCTTCTTGAGGTGGTCTAAGGTGGTGTTTGGAGCTTGGAATCTTGGTGCTAGGAGTTTGGAGCTTGCTTGAGGTGGGTTACATAACTCCTAACCCTATCTATACTACTTATCTTTCATGTTGCATGTTTATATGTCATCTTGATCGGCCATGCATCTTGTTAGATATGTTTCTTTCCCTATTATGTACCCTTTTATCTTGTTATATATAGTGGCCATGTTGTTGATGTGTTCTTAGACCTTGTGGCCGAACCTTGAGTTTAGGGTTCCTTGGGAAAAAACCCTTTCTCTCCCATTTGGTTTTGAGAAGTGAGTTCGAGCTCTAGTGGTGTAGGCAAAACCCCTCTCTCTTAGTTGTTGAGGGGTGAGTCTATTCTCTAGTTGCTTGGGCAATACCCTTCTCTCACCATGGATTTGAGAGGTGAGCCTTGGTTGGACATTGACGTAGTAGGGGATGATCCACCTTGTTGCCCGATATGTAATGGAGGTTGTGCAAAACCCCTCTCTCTTGGTTGTTGAGAGGTGAGCCAGCCCTCTTGATCTATTAGGGTTTGATGATGGTGCTCTATAGGTTGATGATGATGAAACTAATACGGTCCTTGTGCCTTACACGATACCCTTTTGTGGTGCTTTGCACGATACCCCTCTTCTAGGTTTTTGTCTTGGGCGATATGATAAGTTGGGTTCTATTGACCTTATTGCCCGATATGACCCCTTTCACCATGTTGGTGTTGTTGGGCAATATGCCTTGACTGAGATGTACCTTTGCCTTAGTTGGTGTTGTGCCTTTGGCCGACATGGTGCTTAGTATCTATCTTTGTTTTGTGCCTTTAGCGACCTGGGTTGGTTTTGGTGTTGCCCGATATGGTGCTTGGTTGGTGAAACCCTAGATAGATGCCTTAGTGGTGACTGATATGTAGTGCTTAACTTAGCTGAATGATGGCCTTCTTTGAGCTCCATGATGTAGTTGGATATAAGTTAGTAGTGTGCTCGTTGGGTGTTATGATCTTGGCCTTGGTTTATATGGCCTTGGGCGTTATGATGATGGTGGGTGCCTGACATGAACCCCAACCCTAATGGGCGATAGGGTCTTGGTCATTAGGGATGGTTGTGCTGCCCAACACATCATTACCTTGGATGCCCGATATCCTTGGGTGCACGATACACCCCTTGCTCCTTGGATGCATGACACCATTCTTGGATCACATTGCACGAAACACATCAGGTCTGGTTGCCCGATATCCCTTGTGCATGGATGCACTCCTTGGTTGGCTGATATGTGTGGCTAGGTGCCCTAGCTGATATAGCTTTGGTGAGGGATATGATCCTACCCGATACCCTTTTTGGGTGAGGGATGCGCTACCCCCCACACCTATAGTGAGGGTAGGCGGTATCTTTGGTAAGGGTTGCACCTAGCTCGGAAACCCTAGTTTTGGTAAGTCGTTATCTTGTAACCGCACCTCTGTTGATGATAGGTTGTAACCAATGATATGTTGATACCTAAAGTTGGTTCTAAGTAAGATGATAAGATACATGTTTATGTTCATAATATATAGGGCATAGTGGATGCTCATGGTTTGATAATAATCATGTAATTTGTCTACAGATACAACTTGTTCTTCATGTAACTATGATCATGGATGTTGTTCCAATCATGTACCTTCAACCCTAATAGCATGATAATCATAAAGATCTATGTTTGGTGATTCAGTTATCTCTCTTGACATGCGTACTAACCATGCAGGTGAATCAAGTGAATTTATAGCCAGGTAAGAGCTATGAGGTATATGTGTTTTGAATAACACTGAATAATGATAATCCTTGATTGATGGGATAACATGTATCACCCGTATGATGTGAAAAGGTCTGTTGACCTGATAAAGGTTGAGTGCCTAGTTGAGGTGTTATCCTCTGATGATGAGATAAGGGATTTCTATCCCATGGTGATGATGTAAGACTTGCGAGGCAGTGGCATTCTGTGATCAGGGATTGAGATCCCATGGTAATAATGTAACTCAATGCTATTTATGTTTTACAACTTGGTTGCCTCAACAATCCACTTAAAATATACTAATTAATTATAGTGGAAAATATCATGTAGTTTGCCCTGGCCATAGATCCATCATCGTCAGTAGTTGGTGA
Source organism: Alisma plantago-aquatica (assembly GCA_963693085.1). Taxonomy (NCBI): domain Eukaryota; kingdom Viridiplantae; phylum Streptophyta; class Magnoliopsida; order Alismatales; family Alismataceae; genus Alisma; species Alisma plantago-aquatica. Next base: position 443,036,214 of record OY856412.1, on the reverse strand, counting down.
TGGTGAAATAGGTTTATCCTGCGGGATTACATGGAGCGCATATTGTTGAATATGTGGGGTTTCTCCTAGCTGAAAGTAGGAGGATTTGAGTACAACTGCAGTTGTGTATAGAGCACGGTGAACAGGCCCATGGCTAAGTGATTATAGAGCATGATGAATAGGCCCATGGCTCAGTATTATAGAAGGGTATCCTGTGGAGCTGACCCTATGGCTGAGGCCACTCAAGCAAGAGATTGTGGTTCTGCTTTGGTTTTCGTGCACTAACCAGGAAGAGGTGAGGTCATGGAGTATGACTCTTCCAATGACCTTGTATGGCACCGGTTTTGGGCTTCACAGCCAAAGGCTGGATTTGAGAGGGACGAATCACTTCCTCATGGCATAATAAATCGTAATCCAACCGTAAAGAATATATTGCTTAAGGCAAAACATGGAACATTGATTGAGGCCTTGCTTATATAGTTGATCTAGTTATACCTTACAGTTATTTGTATGATCCTTATATCTTGTGATAAGTTCTTATAAACATTATCTTATCAATCATATTCCATAAAGAAATACTAGGTTATATGCCTCCTAGATATCTGGTAAGATTGTTAATGAAATAAGTTCTGCTCAGGATGCTGCTCTTATGATCTACTGATATCAATTATCTACTTAACCTACTTTTCCTGAAGTTTTATAGTTTTGGTGGGGAATTATGTTTCTCACTTAGACTGTGTGTCTCACCCCATTGGTTTACAACCTTTTTAGGTAATCGTGCTAGATGTGGTGGTGGTCGTGAGGTTGCAGTCGAGCAGCAAGAAGAGTAGTAGGAGGCAAGAGATGGATATGTTGTTGTTTTGGTTGTTTTGCAGTAGAGTCCTAGAGTCATCCCTATACTCTTAGGTCCTCGGAGGTGTTTTGACAATGTTTTACGATGTATAGCTGATGTAGCTTTGTATATGATGTTGCTGGCTTGATGTGGCCTTTATGTATGTATAAACAAGTGATGAACTCTTGTGCTGATAGGACAACTGGTCCATATGAGTTGTGAACATATATCAAGGTTTATTTATGTTTATATAACATCTTTTCCTTGTAGGATGAGGATCTAGATGAAATAGTTTCCTTGTTTATCTGCTTTCCGCAATCGGTTTTAATTAACCCGTGTTTTTGGTAATATGTAGTTTGTGGTGTTTCCGCACATTTTCGTGTGGCATTTCTTTGTCTGTGTGATAGCGGGATGTGTCATTACAAGTTTGGTATTAGAGCTCTAGGTTCGCTAAGTCTATAGGGATCTAGGACTAGGCTTGTGTCTGTTCTTGTGAGTTTCTCAGATTTTCTTACAATAACCTTCTTACCTCAGCGGAAGATAAAGCTTAAAGATGTCTGGAAACCATGAATAACATGCTGTTGAGAGCAGTGATGCTGCATCAGTTGATGGAGAAGAGTGTAGGCACATGAAGATCGGGTGCCTGAAGTACCCCAACTTGACCCAGCCATTCTTGAGAACCCTGCCTATCAGCACCTTATGGGACATGTAATGGCAATGATGAATCATATGGTAGATAGATTGCCAGTGCCTCTGCCAAGAGAACAGGCTCCCCATGGTGAATCTTTGGGTATTGGGAATACATTTGAGCGGCTTCACCGAGTCAGAGCTTCAAATTATGCTGGGACGGCTGATCCAGTGGATGCAAATCTATTGCTGACAAGTCTCGAGAAGGCCTTCTGAATCCTTGACATCCCCGAAGTAGACAAAGTCAAGCATGTTGTCTACCTTCTGAAGGGTAGTGCTAGCCACTGGTGGGCCATCGAGGAGGAGAAGTGACCCGGTGAGGTGATCTGTTGGGACATCTTCTGGTGGGAGTTCGTCAGTCGATACTTCTCGAAGATGTATCTGGATGAGAAAATCAACCAATTTGAGCATCTACGCCAAGGATCGATGAGCATCACCGAGTATGAAGCCAAGTTTATGGATGTGTTGAGGTTTTGTCCTCACATGGCGACAACAGATGATGAGAGAATCAGGCAGTTTGAGAAAGGTTTGAGTGTTGAGCTATGAACACCTGCTGCTACTCTAGAAAATTGAGAGCGGTTTGCCATGTTTGTGGAGTCTGTCCGAAGGATTGAACGGTCAGTCTGAGAGAAGAGAGAGACTATGACCAAGAAAAGGCATGCTCAGTTTCAGAAACAGAGGTTTGATAGCCACAAGAAGCCAAGGTTTTCTACGCCTTTTGTGAGGCAAGGTTCTAGTGCACCATCGCAGTGGTCACCAAGTAAAGGAAGAGGGTGTGGGTATTCTCCGTCCAGAGCTTATAGAACAACTTTAGTAGCAGTGATAGGGCCATCTAGGCCGCAGTTAGAGGACATGTCATGCTATCTCTGTGGACAGACCGGGCATTTGAAGTCAAATTGCCCAAGGAAAGATGTCGAAGTGACGCAGCAGCCGAGAAAAAATCAACATGGGTCAGATAGACAGCAGTTTAGTGGCACATGAGGGTGAGGAAGCAGTTAAGCGTCACAGGTAGGATCATCTGCTCAAGGAAGCAAAGGACGTGGACAGTAAGCAATGGCTCGGTTCTATGATATGAGTCAGCCGGAAGCGGTAGTCAACCCAAGAGTGGTGGTAGGTCAGATGGAGTTATTTCATTCAGATTTGTCTTCTTCTTACTTTATATCTGTTCTGGTTGACCCGGGTGCTAAACACTCTTTTATCGCTTGTAGTATACTTGATAGTTGTCTTTTACCTATTAGTTGTAAGAAAGATGGCCTGTTGTTAGAAACCCCTCTTGATGGTTCCTCGATGCTTCGAGAGGCGTGTCCGTCCTATGTTCTATCTTTTTCGGGACACAAGATACAAGTGGATCTTATACCACTTGATATGCATGGATTCGACACGATCCTTGGAATGGATACCTTAGAAAAGTATAAGGTTGTGCTGAACTGTGGTTCCAAGCAAGCAATGTTTGGTGATGATAGTGAGAAGTGGATCTTCTAGGGAGATAGGAAGATCCTTCTGACATGTTTAGTGTCAGCTATGGTGGCAGAGAAGTTTCTGCGGCAATAAGGCATTCTTAGCTCACATTGTGGATACCAAGGTGAAGGGTCCTAGCCTTGAGGAGGTGCATTGTCGCGCCCCAACCTCACATTAAGCACAAACCTCCGGATTAGGGCACGGCAGGTGAGATCAACGCATAACCAACCATTCATTACTTTTTAAAACAATTAAAGATATTTCTGCAAATGAAAACTAAACAACCTGCGGAAGCATTTCTATTAACTGATAGGAAATTAAACGAGTCTACAGCATAAACATTGTTCAACATAAACTAAAACATAACAGTTAATTTACATCATTATACATATTTTCTCTCTCACTCACATCTTGTCCCGAAGATCGAGGGGAATGGACTAAGAGACCTCTAACTAGACTAACTACAAACCTTCTATCTATTAAGCGTTGGGATGATACGATCCTTCCGACACCTGATGCTGGTGCTGACCTGAAAATTTTTGAGTAGAGGGGTGAGCCTACTCGCTCAGTGAATAACATTTCACATAGCTATCAATAATTAACTCGTCAGGTTTATTAACTAAAAATAAACAGATATACAGTTTAAGCAGGGCAGTTCTATTGACATAACAGCTGTACAGATAAACCATCACATTTCTATGCATCATCATATAATTCAGAGAAAATGACAGATTTATAAATTTACTGTGAATCCTAAGTGAATACTCAATCATTTTATTGTTATGCCCTAATTATATGCAGTGTACTCTGCATATAAAGATCCGCAGCAAGTTCATGCTACGGCCCCACCGTACAAGACTTAGCGACACACCCGGGAAATGCTAAGTCTGACTGCCAGCCCTGTTCTGCTACAGGACCCCTGGCTCTCCGGCCAGTAACACAGGCTCTACGGCCTCAAGGCACTACTCTGAGTGCTCTAGACCCCTCTAGTTTGAGTACGCAAACATAGAGAGTCCACAGGGTTATCTCCATGACACACGCACGGATAATGTTGCAATAACCCCCACTTTCCTCCAGTGCCACCGTGACACAAGCATGCGTTATTGTTGGACACTGCCTTACCATCCTCGTGTCTCCATGACATCGCACGGATAATGTTGCAACACGAGTTTCACCCCTAAATTGCAGACACATGTTAGGGGTTCTACGGTGTTAGGGCATCTAAGTCTATACTTGATTAACAAATAACTGAAATAACGCATTATAACTGTAAAACACAAAACTTTCTCTTTCATATCATTCATATTACACATTTCAAGTTCCAATGAACCTATCATACTATTACTGAAGCAATTAGGCATTTAAAATGAGTTAAATAATGATTTCTAAATGAACTGCCACTCACCACTTGAAACTCGGCCGAACACTATGAAACTCGGCCGATCACTTCCCAGATCCTGAAACTCGGCCGACCAATCTCGGCCGACAAACTCACCGCTTGAAAACCTACAAAGGAAACTCGGCCGATCAGAACCAAACTCGGCCGACCAAATCCCTGTTCGCATATCTAATTCAGGAAACTCGGCCGATCCAAGACGAAACTCGGCCGATCCGGAAAACGTTGCACAAAAGCCCTAAATAAGAACTCGGCCGACCGATTTGGAAACTCGGCCGAACCGCGCACAGACAGAACAGAAAAACGACCTGCAGAAGTCGATTTCTTACGAATCGACGGGCAAACTTCGCGCAAATACACCAAACGATCACAAACGATCCACACGACTAAACCGTACCTGAAAGGAGCAAGAAAACGAACAGGGGCTGCACCGTGCACCCCGATTCTTCGGCCGTTTTCCCCACAAACGCAGCTCCAGCTGCGGTTTTGGTTCGAATCGACGGAGAAGATGATCTTCAGGGAGAAGGGACGATTCACCGCAACCGATCGGAGCAAAACGAAGCTCCACAGCTTCCCTCCTCAGCTCCCTCTCTCTTTCCCTCTCTTTCTCTCTTTTTCTCTCTCGTAGGGGCTGAACGCTTCTTGCGTTCTGCGGTTCTGAGAATGAACCGAGAAAAGGGAGAAGGGAAGATAAGGAAGAAAAACTTAGGGGCCAAATCGCAAATTTCGAACTTTTCGCAAATCGCAGTCGGGTCCCTAGAAGCCCAAAAACATGCAACTTTTGACTCGAAGGTCGGATTCGAACGATTTCTCTGGCAACGTTTCAAGCGCAAGATATTACATACTTTAGAAGCTAGAAAACACACTAAGCACATATCATGTCCATTTTAAGCATTTTAACGAAAACAGGCTTATAACTTAACACATCAGCTAAACACATGTTGAACAACTTACTTACGGGATAAGCTCGACGCGGGTCGTAACAATTCATCTTACCCTTATAAGAATTTCATCCTCGAAATTCCTAGAAGAGAAAAGGGAACTTGCCACGCATCTCAGACTCTAACTCCCACGTAGCTTCTTTAAGATTATGGTTTCTCCACAAAACTTTCACTAGAGGAATCTCGTGGTTCTTAAGCTTTTTGATCCGGTAATCAACTATCTGCACAGGTCCCTCAACATAGGACACATCTGTCCTAAGTTGTACCGGTTCTGAATCTAGAATCTTATCTGTACCAGGGTGACACTTCTTCAGCATAGATACATGGAAAACATCATGTAGATTTGCCAACTCAGACGGCAAATCCAACCTGTAAGCTACAGGTCCAATCCTCTCAACAATAGGATATGGACCCATATATCTAGGGGTCAACTTACCCCTCTTGCCAAACCGCAGAACTCCCTTCCACGGTGAAACTTTCAAGAAAACCTCGTCGCCAACCTCAAACTCAAGAGGTCGACGTCGTCTATCTGCATAACTCTTTTGTCTATCCTGTGCAGCTTTCAACTGATCCCGAATCACTGATATCTTTTCAGTAGTCACATCGACTAACTCAGGTCCAAGAATTTCCTTTTCACCCACCTCATACCAACAAATTGGCGATCTACACTTCCTGCCATAAAGAGCTTCAAATGGAGCCATTCCCAAGCTAGAATGGTAACTGTTATTATAAGCAAACTCTATTAGGCTTAAGTGTTCTTCCCAGTTGCCTCTAAATTGTAACACGCATGCTCTCAGCATGTCTTCAAGGGTCAGGATGGTCCTCTCAGATTGACCATCTGTCTGAGGGTGAAACGCCGTACTGAACTTTAACTTTGTGCCCAACGCACGATGTAACTGATTCCAGAATCTAGATGTAAACTTTGGATCTCTGTCAGAAATAATAGAGACTGGAATCCCATGCAACCTGATTACCTCATCCACATAAACTTTAGCCAGCTTAGAAACGTCAAAGGTCGACTTGACAGGAAGAAAGTGAGCAGACTTAGTTAGTCTGTCCACAATCACCCATATCGAGTCGGAACCCTTAGGCGTTCTGGGTAATCCTACCACAAAGTCCATCGTGATGTGTTCCCATTTCCATTCTGGTATAGGAAGCGACTGCAAAATACCAGCAGGTTTCTGGTGTTCAGCCTTAACCTGCTGACACACCCCGCACCTAGCTACGTATTCAGCCACATCCTTTTTCATGCCAGACCACCAGTACAGCTCCTTGAGGTTCCTGTACATCTTTGTGTTACCTGGATGCATTGCATACATAGAAGTATGCGCCTCCTCGAGAATCTGCTCTTTCAACTCACGGTTTCCAGGTACACACAATCTATCATGAAGATACAACATGCCTTCATCAGAAAACCTGAACTCTGTTCTCTTACCCTCTGACATTTCCTGCATGATTTGCCATAAATCACTATCACTCTGCTGCAATTCTTTAATCTGATTATAAAAAGTAGGTCTAACTTGCATCTGTGCAATCAGCCCACTCTGTCTTGTCACCTCTAAGTCCAAGTTCAACTTTCGCATATCTACAAGCAAGTCTCTCTTGAAACATGCCATAGAAAATGCATTGGCTGAAGAACTTGACTTTTTACTCAAGTCATCGGCTACAACATTTGCCTTACCAGGATGGTAATCGATTGTCACATCATAATCTTTAATCAACTCCAGCCATCTGCGCTGTCTCAAATTCAAGTCTTTCTGAGTGAAGATATATTTCAGGCTCTTATGGTCGGTGAACACCTGACATGTTTCACCATACAAATAGTGACGCCACGTCTTAAGAGCATGAACTATAGCAGCTAATTCCAAATCATGAACAGGGTAATTCTCCTCATTTTTCTTAAGCTGTCTAGACGCATAAGCAACAACTTTGCCTTCTTGCATCAGTACACAGCCCAAACCCTTTCTAGAAGCATCACAGAACACTGTATAGCCTTTATCTGCTTCTGGCAGAACCAACACTGGTGCTGAAGTCAACCTCTTCTTCAGAATCTGAAAACTTTTCTCACAGTTATCAGACCACACAAACGGTACATCCTTCCTCGTCAGGCGTGTCAAAGGTGATGCTATCCCACTAAAGTTCTTTATGAACCTTCTGTAATATCCTGCCAAGCCCAAGAAACTTCTGATCTCAGTAGGATTCGTAGGCTGTTCCCACTGAAGCACAGACTCAACCTTCCTAGGATCCACGCTGACTCCATCTCTCGAGATAACATGTCCAAGAAATGCTACTTCAGCCAACCAGAACTCGCACTTGCTAAACTTAGCAAACAACTGGTGTTGTCTCAACAACTGCAACACTACTCTCAAGTGTTGCTCATGCTGTTCCTCGTCTCTGGAATAGATCAGAATATCATCTATAAAGACTACAATAAACTGATCTAGAAAAGGTTTGAAAATCCGATTCATCATATCCATAAAGGCTGCTGGGGCATTGGTCAGCCCAAATGACATGACCAAGAACTCATAATGCCCATACCTGGTTCTGAAAGCTGTTTTGGGAATATCAGAAGCCTTTATTCTAAGCTGATGATATCCGGATCTCAAATCAATTTTAGAAAAGATCATCGCTCCACGCAACTGATCAAACAGATCATCAATTCTCGGCAAGGGATATTTATTCTTTATTGTGTTCTTGTTCAGTTGCCTGTAATCTATACAGAGACGCATGGTTCCATCCTTTTTCTTAACAAACAAGACTGGAGCACCCCATGGTGAAGAACTAGGTCTAATGAAACCCTTATCTAACAACTCCTGCAACTGTACCTTGAGTTCTTTCAACTCCGCAGGTGCCATTCTGTAGGCTGGCAGTGCTACTGGATGACTACCTGGATATATCTGAATTTCAAAATCGATGTCTCTGACAGGAGGTAAGCCTGGTAACTCTTCTGGGAAAACATCAGAGAACTCACGAACTATAGGCACATCATAAACACTGGTGGTGCTCTTTTCTGCTCTGGTGTCAACTACATGAGCAAGGAACGCTTCACATCCTTTCTGTAACATCTTATCAGCTACAGCAGCTGATATTATGCATGTAGGCAGAACTTTCCTGTCTCCAGTAAAGACACAAGAAAATTCTCCTAATTGAAAGGTAGCTTCCTTTTTCCAGCAATCGAGTTGCACTCGATATGTCTCAAGACAATCCATACCCAAGATGACTTGAAAAGTATTTACACCCAAGGGTATGAGATTAGCAGCAAAGGTGAAACCTCCAAAAGATAACAAACATCCGGGACAGGACTCAGACAAAACTGTCGGTCCACCTAGTGGAACTCTCAACACTAACTCGTCTGCCAACTCTTGAGTTAACAGATTAAGCTCAACAACCAAAGAACGTCGTATAAAAGAATGAGTAGCTCCCGGATCTATTAGAACTGAAACTGGTATACTATTAAACAAAAGCATCTCTCCTGTAACAACTTGTGAAGAGATTATACCTTCCTGGGGTGTCAAAGAAAAGAAACGTGCTGAAGCTCTTCCTCTAACACGAGGTCCTCTCTGATCACCTCTGCCACTAGACGCACCACCACCTCTGGAACCGGAGGCCATAGAAGAACTTGGTCCTTCAACTGGAGGCTGTCTCTGAACATCATAAAACTGAGACTGAGAGGCTTGTGATGCTGCTGATTGAAGTTGAGGACAAAACTTCTTGACATGTCCCATCTGTCCACAGTGGTAGCATTCTATAGGGTTTGGACCCCAACATTGTCCAGAGTGTAACCTTCCGCAAGTATTACATACTCGCTTTTCCTGTTTCTGTGGACCAGTCACTGACATTGACGACCCAGATGACTGTCCACTATCGGCACTGCTCCATCTTCCTGGATTGTATCCTCCTCTGCCTCTAGAAGTAGTGACATCCTCAGATCTCTGTCTGCCAAAACAACCCAAGCCACGCCCAAGCTTAGAAAAGAAACCTCTACCTCCACCTCTGTATCCACCACTGGACTGTCCTCCACTGAACTCTGCAGATCTTTTCTTAGACTCAGGCACCCTATCAGCATTCACAGATTCTTCAACCTGTCTAGCAGCCTCAACAAACTCACCAAAGTTCTCTCTGTTCCTCCTACTAGTAGCAGAAACTGTATGCCGGATCTCTGGCCTTAGCCCTTCCTGAAACCTTCTGCATCTCTCTATGTTGTCAGGAACAAGCTGTGGACAGAAGTTAGCCAACCGTGTGAAAAGCGCTTCATATTCTGTAACTGTCATATTCCCCTGCTTGATATTCTGCAACTGCCTGATTTTCTCATTGAGAAAGGTGGGTGGATAGAATTTGAGATGAAACTCCTCAGAGAAATCCTGCCAGGAAAGCTCTGTGCCTCTCCTCTTTTCTTCCACACCACGCCACCACAGCTCTGCATCACCTGTCAGAAGGTAAACTGCATGATTGATCTTCTTATCTTCTGGAAGCTCCATCAGACGGAAGACCTTCTCAATCTGTCTAAACCATTCATCAGCTTCTGCGGGATCTGTGGTGCCACTGAACTCTGTGCCACCAAGCTTCTTCACAAGCTCATATGATCGCATCAGATCTTTACTGCTAGTAGAAGAAGATTCTCGCCTGTCTGCCTTGTATCTCTCCTTGGTCTCCAAGAACATCCTGTGCATCCGGGATGCTTCATCCACGTGGTCACCACCACCTGGACCCAAGTACCGCGGATCAGGGCCAACATGGCTCTCAGCTTGATCATCACGATCAAAACCTCTTCCTGCCATCTGCAATGATATAATAGAATATTTCCTATTAGAAAATTACAGATAGAGGAAAGACACTTAAACCTTACTCCTATTGGTCTCTTATCGTCCCCTGACCTTGAGTAACTAAGTACTCAAACCTAGGCTCTGATACCAAAAGTTGTCGCGCCCCAACCTCACATTAAGCACAAACCTCCGGATTAGGGCACGGCAGGTGAGATCAACGCATAACCAACCATTCATTACTTTTTAAAACAATTAAAGATATTTCTGCAAATGAAAACTAAACAACCTGCGGAAGCATTTCTATTAACTGATAGGAAATTAAACGAGTCTACAGCATAAACATTGTTCAACATAAACTAAAACATAACAGTTAATTTACATCATTATACATATTTTCTCTCTCACTCACATCTTGTCCCGAAGATCGAGGGGAATGGACTAAGAGACCTCTAACTAGACTAACTACAAACCTTCTATCTATTAAGCATTGGGATGATACGATCCTTCCGACACCTGATGCTGGTGCTGACCTGAAAATTTTTGAGTAGAGGGGTGAGCCTACTCGCTCAGTGAATAACATTTCACATAGCTATCAATAATTAACTCGTCAGGTTTATTAACTGAAAATAAACATATATACAGTTTAAGCAGGGCAGTTCTATTGACATAACAGCTGTACAGATAAACCATCACATTTCTATGCATCATCATATAATTCAGAGAAAATGACAGATTTATAAATTTACTGTGAATCCTAAGTGAATACTCAATCATTTTATTGTTATGCCCTAATTATATGCAGTGTACTCTGCATATAAAGATCCGCAGCAAGTTCATGCTACGGCCCCACCGTACAAGACTTAGCGACACACCCGGGAAATGCTAAGTCTGACTGCCAGCCCTGTTCTGCTACAGGACCCCTAGCTCTCCGGCCAGTAACACAGGCTCTACGGCCTAAAGGCACTACTCTGAGTGCTCTAGACCCCTCTAGTTTGAGTACGCAAACATAGAGAGTCCACAAGGTTATCTCCATGACACACGCACGGATAATGTTGCAATAACCCCCACTTTCCTCCAGTGCCACCGTGACACAAGCACGCGTTATTGTTGGACACTGCCTTACCATCCTCGTGTCTCCATGACATCGCACAGATAATTTTGCAACACGAGTTTCACCCCTAAATTGCAGACACATGTTAGGGGTTCTACGCTGTTAGGGCATCTAAGTCTATACTTGATTAACAAATAACTGAAATAACACATTATAACTGTAAAACACAAAACTTTCTCTTTCATATCATTCATATTACACATTTCAAGTTCCAATGAACCTATCATACTATTACTGAAGCAATTAGGCATTTAAAATGAGTTAAATAATGATTTCTAAATGAACTGCCACTCACCACTTGAAACTCGGCCGAACACTATGAAACTCGGCCGATCACTTCCCAGATCCTGAAACTCGGCCGACCAATCTCGGCCGACAAACTCACCGCTTGAAAACCTACAAAGGAAACTCGGCCGATCAGAACCAAACTCGGCCGACCAAATCCCTGTTCGCATATCTAATTTAGGAAACTCGGCCGATCCAAGACGAAACTCGGCCGATCCGGAAAACGTTGCACAAAAGCCCTAAATAAGAACTCGGCCGACCGATTTGGAAACTCGGCCGAACCGCGCACAGACAGAACAGAAAAACGACCTACAGAAGTCGATTTCTTACGAATCGACGGGCAAACTTCGCGCAAATAACACCAAACGATCACAAACGATCCACACGACTAAACCGTACCTGAAAGGAGCAAGAAAACGAACAGGGGCTGCACCGTGCACCCCGATTCTTCGGCCGTTTTCCCCACAAATGCAGCTCCAGCTGCGGTTTTGGTTCGAATCGACGGAGAAGATGATCTTCAGGGAGAAGGGACGATTCACCGCAACCGATCGGAGCAAAACGAAGCTCCACAGCTTCCCTCCTCAGCTCCCTCTCTCTTTCCCTCTCTTTCTCTCTTTTTCTCTCTCACAGGGGCTGAACGCTTCTTGCGTTCTGCGGTTCTGAGAATGAACCGAGAAAAGGGAGAAGGGAAGATAAGGAAGAAAAACTTAGGGACCAAATCGCAAATTTCGAACTTTTCACAAATCACAGTCGGGTCCCTAGAAGCCCAAAAACATGCAACTTTTGACTCAAAGGTCGGATTCGAACGATTTCTATGGCAACGTTTCAAGCGCAAGATATTACATACTTTAGAAGCTAGAAAACACACTAAGCACATATCATGTCCATTTTAAGCATTTTAACGAAAACAGGCTTATAACTTAACACATCAGCTAAACACATGTTGAACAACTTACTTACGGGATAAGCTCGACGCGGGTCGTAACATGCATGTTGTCCGAGAGTTTGCGGATGTGTTTCCCGATGAGTTCCCTAGTGTTCCCCCACCTCGAGAGATTGACTTTAAGATCAATCTGGTGCCAGGAACATAACTAGTTGCTTAGACACCGTACAGGACGGCTCCAGCTGAGATGGAAGAGCTAAAGAAATAGTTACAGGAGTTGCTGGATAAAGGTTTCATCAGACCGAGCACATCACTGTGGGGTGCTCCAGTCCTGTTCGTTAAGAAGAAGGATGGGTCGATGCGGTTGTGCATAGATTATCGGAAATTGAACAAAGTTACGATCAAGAACAAGTACCCGTTACCGAGGATAGACGATCTATTTGATCAGTTACAAGGCACTATAGTGTTCTCAAAAATCGATCTACAGTCTGGATATCATCAGTTGAGGATTAAGGATGAGGACATACCAAAGTCAACTTTTAGGATGAGGTATGGTCACTTTGAGTTCGTGGTTATGCCGTTTGGGCTAACCAATGTGCCTGCTACTTTCATGGATCTGATGAACACTGTGTTCCGTCTGTTCCTAGATCAGTTTGTTGTAGTATTTATAGATGACATCTTGATCTATAGTCGGGACAGTAGAGAGAATGAACAACATCTTCGACAAGCATTGACTCTTCTTCGCCAACATCGGTTGTTTGCTAAGTTTAGTAAGTACGAGTTTTGGATGAAGGAAGTAACTTTCTTGGGTCATGTGATATCTGTAAAAGGCGTCAGAGTGGATCCTAAGAAGGTGGAGTCAGTTGCAGGCTGGGAGCAACTGAAGACGCTAACAGAAGTCTGTAGTTTTCTAGGTTTAGCAGGATACTACTAGAGGTTTATAAGAAACTTCAGCGTGATCGCGTTACCATTGACAAAATTGACCAGGAAGGATGTACCTTTTGTTTGGGATGATCGTTGTCAGCAAGATTTCCAAACTTTGAAGGAGAAGCTGACTAGTGCTCCGGTGTTGGTGCTGCCAAAAAGATCATGTGGTTTCTTTTGCTTCGCGACAACTTAAGAAACATGAGGAGAATTATCTGACACATGATTTGGAGCTGGCAGCAATGGTCCATGCATTAAAGATTTATAGACACTATCTTTATGGGGAAGTGTGTCAGATCTTTACAGATAATAAGAACTTGAAGTACATCTTCTCGCAGAGTGAGTTGAACATACGACAATGTCGCTGGATGGAGCTGATCAATGATTATGATTGCACCATTGAGTATCATCCTGGTAAGGTGAACGTGGTAGCTGATGCGCTTAATAGGAAGTCTTCTTCTCTCTCTACAAAGAAGGCACAATTGAGTTCTTTGGTATGCCATAGGCGGGATATGTTTGTCTCTTTGCGTCAGATGAATGTACAGTCGGAAGTCTCCTTGTTGGCAGGATTGTTGGCATAGATGCAAGTAAAGCCTACGTTGAGACAGCAGATCAAAGATGCACAACAGGCAAATGCTTCAATTCAGTTAATCAAATCAGAGTTTGGCAGCAAAAAGTGTGATGGGTTCCATGAGTCTGAGGATGGACTAGTTTGCTATCATGGTCGGATGGTGGTCCCCGATGTTGATGATCTGAGAAAGCTAGTGCTTGAGGAAGCACACACATCAATGTATGATATGCATCCAGGTGTCACCAAGATGTATCATAATCTAAAGGACTTGTATCAGTGGCCTGGCTTGAAGAGATATGTAGCCGAGTTTGTGGCTAGGTGCGCGGTATGCCAGCAAGTCAAGGCTGAGCATCAGAAGTCGATAGGTACGTTGCAACCCATGTTGATACCGCAGTGGAAATGAGATCATATAACCATGGATTTCATAGTTGGTCTACCGAGGACAGCTAAGAATCATGATTCCATCTGGGTGATAGTGGACAAATTGACAAAGTCTGCTCATTTCATACCTATGAAGATAACGTATACAACAGAGAAGCTTGCTCAGGTGTATGTGGATGAGATAGTGCGTTTGCACGGTGTGCCCAGAATGATAGTCTCTGACAGAGGACCCCAGTTCACGATTCATTTTTGGGAACAGTTGCACAAAGCGTTGAGAACACATTTGAGGTTCAGTACCATTTTCCACCCTTATACAGATGGACAGTCTGAAAGGACTATTCAGACTTTGGAGGATCTTCTCTGAGCTTGTGTTCTACAGTTCCTAGGAAGTTGGGACATGCATCTCAGTTTGATAGAGTTCGCCTACAACAATAGTTACCATCGGAGCATTGACATGGCTCCTTATGAGGCTTTATATGGCAGGAAGTGTAGATCTCCTTTATGCTGGTATGAGTCGGGCAAGTATCAGCTTTTGGGTCCTGAGTTAGTACAGTAGACAACAAAGAAGATCAAGGTGATACAACAACAGTTGAAAGCGGAAAAGGATAGACAAAAGTCATATGCAGATAATCGTTGATGACCTCTAGAGTTCCAGGTAGGAGACAAAGTGTATCTCAAGGTCTCAACATGGAAAGGCGTACTAAGGTTTGGACAGAAAGGCAAGTTAGCACCCAGGTATATGGGGCCATATCCAGTAATAGTACGTGTTGGCAAGGTAGCTTACAAGTTAGAACTGCCACCAGAGTTGCACAAGTTACATCCAGTATTCCATGTCGGTATGATAAAGAAAAGTCACCCAGACACAGGGACAATGATCCAGTCAGTTGAGGTTGATCTTGATGAAGACGTGACCTACGAGGAAAGTCCAGTGATGATTCTTGACAGAAGAGTAAAGAAGTTGAAAAGGAAGGACCTGGTGCCGGTGAAGGTTCTTTGGCATCATCTTGTCATTGAGGAAGCCACATGGGAGCTCAAGGAAGAGATGAGAAGGAAGTATCCCTTACTTTTCTCTTGGGATTTTGGGGGCGAAATCCCTTTATAGGGGTTTATGGCTTGTAAGGACCCTGACCTTCATTTTGGGCTTACCCTGTTTGCTTTGCTTAAACCTTGTGTTTAGATGCTTACTAATCACTTCAAATGGTGATTAGGATTTGTTTGTGCTTTGTTGAGAGTTGGAGGTGCAACTTGCAAATAACCCAAGTTTTAGGGTTGATGAGCAAGTTTGACACCTTGAGAGATGTTTCTACCTCTCCTTGCATCCTCTAGGGTTGAGAGGATGGGTTGGGCTTGTTGCTTGAGAAGCCTTGGGCTTTGTTTTGCCTTGTTGAGCCTTGTTTGGGCTTTGCCTTGCTTTGATGGGCCTTGTGTCGGGCAAGCCCTAGGTATATCGGCCAAGCTTGAGTGTGTCGACCTTGGTGTGTCGTCCATGGTGTATCGGCCAAGGAGGGTGCTGGTGGGTGCGTCAGTTTGCCATGTTGGGCGACACACACCCCTCCACCTAGCATCGTTTGTGTCACCCCCTTGTGGACACTTGGTGCTTGTTGCTTGAATGTGGCAAAGCTTTGGACATGTGGTGGTGGGCAAGATATTAGGTGGCTTTTCCCCATGGACAAGTGTCCCTAGATTGGGAAACACCTTGCCTTGATTTCCTGTTCACCCTCTTCTATATATGTCTCTCCTTTCTCTTTCTCAGGATCCCTTTAGTTCCTTAGTTGCTTCCCTTCTTCCTTGGCGGATGATACCTCCCCTTGGTGAGCTTGGTGGCCGATACACTTGGTAAAGCTAGCTTGGTGGCCGATCTCCTTGGTGGAGTCTTCTTCTTCCTCTAGTGGTGGCCAAACCCTAGAGTGTGTCTTGTTTCTCTTATTGTGGTGAGCATCTCCCCCTCTTTCCTTGGCACCTTCTTCTCCTTGTTGCTTGTTCTTCAGTCATGGTGGTTATAAGCTTTGCTTTTCTTCTTGAGGTGGCTGAAGGTGGTGCTTGGAGCTTGGAAGCTTGGTTCTAGGAGCTTGGAGCTTGCTTGAGGTGGGTTACATAACTCCTAACCCTAGATATACTACTTCTCTTTCATGTTGCATGTTTATATGTCATCTTGATCGGCCATGCATCTTGTTAGATATGTTTCCTACCCTAGTATGTATTATCTTGTTATATATAGTGGCCATGTTGTTGATGTGTTCTTAGACCTTGTGGCCGAACCTTGAGTTTAGGGTTCCTTGGGCAAAACCCCTTTCTCTCTCATTTGGTTTTGAGAAGTGAGTTCGAGCTCTAGTGGTGTAGGCAAAACCCCTCTCTCTTGGTTGTTGAGATGTGAGTCTATGCTCTAGTTGCTTGGGCAATACCCTTCTCTCACCATGGATTTGAGAGGTGAGCCTTGGTTGGACGTTGACCTAGTAGGGGATGATCCACCTTGTTGCCCGATATGTAATGGAGGTTGTGCAAAACCCCTCTCTCTTGGTTGTTGAGAGGTGAGCCAACTCTCTTGATCTATTAGGGTTTGATGATGGTGCTCTTGAGGTTGATGATGACCAAAACGATATGATCCTTGTGCCTTGCACGATGCCCTTTTGTGGTGCTTTGCACGATACCCCTCTTCTAGGGTTTTGTCTTGGGCGATATGATAAGTTGGGTTCTGTTGACCTTGTTGCCCGATATGACCCCTTTCACCATGTTGGTGTTGTTGGGCGATATGCCTTGACCGAGATATACCTTTGCCTTAGTTGGTGTTGTGCCTTTGGCCGACATGGTGCTTAGTAGCTATCTCTATTTTGTGCCTTGAGCGACATGGGTTGGTTTTGGGGTTTCCCGATATGGTACTTGGGTGGTGAAACCCTAGATATATTCCTTAGTGGTGACCAATATGTAGTGCTTAACTTAGCTGAACGATAGCCCTCCTTGAGTGCCATGATGTAGTTGGATAGAGGGCAGTAGTGTGCTCATTGGGCGTTATGATCTTGGCCTTGGTTGAAATGGCCTTGGGCATTATGATGATGGTGGGTGCCCGACATGAACCCTAACCCTAATGGGCGATAGGGTCTTGGCTGTTAGGGCTGGTCGTGCTGCCTGACACATCATTGCCTTGGATTCCCAATATGCTTGGGTGCACGATACACCCCTTGCTCATTGGTTGCACAACACATCTCTTGTATCAGGTTGCATGACACACATCAGGTTTGGTTGCCCGATATCCCTTGTGCATGGATGCACTCCTTGATTGGCCGATATGTATGGCTAGGTGCCCTAGCCGATAGAGATTTGGTGAGGGATATGATCCTGCCCGATACCCTTTTTGGGTGAGGGATGCGCTGCCCACCACACCTATAGTGAGGGTAGGTGGTATCTTTGGTAAGGGTTGCACCTAGCTCATAAACCCTAGTTTTTGTGAGTTGTTATCTTGTAACCGCACCTCTGTTGATGATAGGTTGTAACCAATGATATGTTGATACCTAAAGTTGGTGCTAAGTAAGATGATAAGATACATGTTTATGTTCATTGCTGGCTAAATTGGACATTAGTATAATCCCTTTGTTTTGATGATGACAAACATTCTTGTCGATCTAACGTGCTACTTGAGTGTTGCAGGAATAAGGTGCATGACAAAGATTTGGGAAATATATATGCTTGAATTGTTATTATTTCATTTGTAATCAATTGTAAACTTGTACAAGTATATAATGTACAAGTACTTAGACATCATGTAAATCAAGCATTAGATCTTCCCTAACTAATCACTACACTTAGATAGGTCATCCCCTTCAATAGTGTCACATATGCACACTCATACATACACTTAGCACTTTATTTGAAACATTGAAACATGGTCAATCTTGGTCGACAAATTCCTCGACCGAGACACTCTCGGTCAACAAACTCCTCGACTGAGAAAGACCCAAGTAGCCGTTAGACACAGCTGACAAGGTAGTTGGCAGTTGGAGATGAATGTTGCAAACACTTGCTCCAGAGAGCCTGTTGGTCGACAAATCCTCGACCGAGTAGGTATCTCGGTCAACAATTCCTCGACCGAGATGGATTCTGACAGCATTTGCATAATTAATTAACTAGCCATTGCTAAAGCAACTAAAGTGTACCTAACGTCTAGTTAAGCACTTAGAACCCCCTAGAAAGTGTCTAGAATGTCCTTAAGCACTTGTAGGTCATTCCTATAAATAGGACATGCCTTAGGACACCTAAACTCACTTATTCTACACTTGAGCAATCCTTGAGCATACACTTGCATTAGCAACCTGTTTTGAGAAATTGAGTAATACTTGCAATTGGCTACTCTTCTCCTTGCTCTAATTTCATGTTCTATTGGCTAGTATCCCCTATCCACATCAATCACACTTCCATATACATTGGTTAGGAGATCTACACGCTTGATATAGGCAAATCAAGCCTTGTGCTTCAAAGGTTAAGTGTAATTTCCTTTTCCTTTCTTATTCACTCTTATTGCTTGTACTCTCCTTGCTACTCCTAGGGTTGGAGGCTGCGGATTGGATAGGGTCGTGATCTTTTTGGTGAAGAAGGAGACTTTGGACTACTTCAAGAAGGCTGGTGCAATGGGAGGCTACTTCAAAGAGGAAGGCTACTTCAAGGGGGGGGCTTGTAGTTACTTCAAGAAGGCTGCCTCAAGTTGGTGCATCTACTTCAAAGTGAAGGTTGTCCAAAGGGGTGTAAGAAAGTATTGTATTTTATGTAAAATCCTTGAAGAGGTAATAAAATTAATACTTTCAAAATCCTGATTGGGTAAGCAATCAGGTAGTGGACTGACTACCTTAGTATTTGCTAAGGTTGGAACCACTCTAAATCCCTTGTCTCCTTCTTGCTTTTTAATTTTTGGTTGTTTGAGTTAAATAATAATTGAATTATCTTTAAAACCCTATTCACCCCCCTCTAGTGGTTTTTCAATTGGTATCAGAGCGGGCTTCAAGGAACCCTAACCAAGTCTTGAAGAATGAGTGACGGGGTACTCAACAACCTCAACCTTGAAGGAACACTTGTGGCTAGGCCTCCTATGTTTGATGGAACAAACTACACCTACTGGAAGAGAAGGATGCAATTATACTTCCAAGGGATTAGCTGGGATCTATGAAGGATGGTGTCAACCCCCTATGAGCTTCCTCTAGTGGAATATGCATCTTGGGACACCAATACGGTAAAGTCGGCTCAAATGAATGCAAAGGGTGTAAGTATTCTCTATTGTTCAATTTCAGTAGGAGAATTTAATAGGATATCAAACTGTGAAACAACCTATGATATTTGGCATAGACTTTCCATAACTTATGAAGGGACTGTTCAAGTTAAGAATTCCAAGATTAGTATGCTTAAATAAAAGTTTGAACATTTCCGTATGGATCCAAATGAATATATTAGTGAAATGTATGCAAAATTCTCTTCTATTGTAAATGGTTTGAATGCTTTAGGTAAAGTTGTTATTGAGGAAGATCAGGAGTCAAAGATCCTTAGATCACTTCCTCCCAAATACAAGCCTAAAGTGACGACCATTGAAGAAGCAAATGACCTCACCCGACTAAAGATGGTATACTCATCGGTAACCTAGAAGCTCATGAGGCAACTTTCGAAGAGGAAGAAAGAAGAGAATGTGAACTTCAACAAGGGAAAAAGAAGGATATTGCATTCAAAGCATCAACCAAGGACAATCATGACACAAGTGAAGATGATAGTGAAGAAGAAACTCTTATTGTAAATGGTAAGCAATATAAAAGTTTTAAAACTAATAAAACTTCTAGTGTTTCTTCTTCCAGGTGCTTTGAATGTGGCAAGAAGGGACACATGAAAGGTGATTGTCTAAAACTCAAGAAAGGGAAGAAATCATCTCACAAAAAGAAAGAAAGAGCATATAAAGCTGCATGGGATGATTCAAGTGATGATAGTGATGATGGAAAAGAAGAAGTAGAATGCCTCATTGCTACAACAAATGAAGAAGAAGAAGAAGAAGAAGAAGAGGTAAGTCTTTTTGATCTACCAAAAGAATATCTAATTGCTAGTCTTCAAGATACTCATGAGAAATATATTGAGTGCAAGAAGAAACTTAAGAAATCAAATAAAGTAAATAATGATTTAAACGTTAAACTTCTTGCTCTTGCATCTGAAAATGAAGATCTCAAAAAGGCAAATGAAGATTATGATATTAAGTTAAAATCTGTAGAAGCTAATTGCAATCTTCTTTCCTTAGAAAAGTTAAACTTGCAAACTCAAGTGAACGATCTTCAGAGACAACCTATTTTATGTTCACATTTATATTATGATGAGGTTGTAAAAGAAAGAAAATCTCTATTATCTTATTTAGATCAAGCAAAGAAAGATATAAACAAGAAGATGGATGATATTGTTAAGCTACAAAGAAAATTAAATGAGTTAAGAGGAAATGACATCCTTGATAATATTCTGAAAATTTCCTCTAGTTATAATGGAAGAAGAGGATTAGGATATGATCCAAAGAGAAATAAACCCAAAAGAGCTAAAGCATCCAAGACTAAGACTATGTTTGTACCTAAGAACACAATTCCTAGAAAGAGAAATGAAGTTGACTCCATTAGTTGTCATTACTGCTTGCGCCTTGGACACTACTCTTTTTCATGCCCATACAAGAAAAGGAATGATGATCTAGCTTTGGTTCCTAAAACTTAGAAACTTAAATTTAACTAGTTGAGATTTGACCTAAACTGATTCTTGATATACAAATGTCACATCTCAACACAATCGAGCTCTAACTTTCATAACTTTGTTTTTTTTTCTTGAAAGAAATTACTGAAAGCAGTTCTAAAACAGTACAGAACCTTTCTCGATCGAGAAACTGTCGACCGAGAGAACTGTCAGTCGAGAAATCGTCGACCGAGAAGGTTACTGATTTCCAGTCTGCAATAAATCTGCTGAATATGATTAATTGCTATCAATTTGTTATTAATGACTGATTTTACATGCATAAATTTTGAAAACTTATAAACATAAATGAGATTATTTTGATTTATCCTCTAATTGGTTTAAAACTGAATATCATGATTAGTTTAATCAAAATAAATTACTATTCTTTGTGCCATGCTCATTATGTTTCATTGAAATAATCCATATATACAAACCATAAATGTATACTATTCTTGATCATCGTCATTCAGCTCATATGAAAAGGCCATTTTGCATAAATAGTAAAATTTTATGGCATAAATGCATTCTAATTTGAAAATATGCTGAAATTGCCTCTTGGTTGAAATCAAACTTGACCAAGGGGCGCTATGGTCGAAGTCAAGGTCGACCTAAAATAAGCTTTGACAAAATGCTTATTTGTACATAATTTTATTGTACTTAATCTTAGTATCTTGACTCAAAATACATTTTTGATAAAGATCAAAATCAAAATTTAAAAATCATTTGTGATATTAGAATCTTTAAATTGATTTAATCATAAGATTAAGGGGGAGCTCACAAAAACAAATTTGATTATTTGATTAATAAGCTTACAAAACATTGCAAATATCATTTGAAGCTTGTTATGACCTTAGTATTTTTACTCTTGGCTATGAAGAAATCTACAAATTTCATATACCTTGTTCTTAAAGGAATTCTCTAAACAAATCTTGGCTTAACATCCTGTGCATTTGGTGAGAGACATTTTTCATGTACTCTAAGATTAAAGGATTCTCATTTCATTTTCAGGGCTTAACATCCCTTGTAAAATGGGTGAGAAATCAATACACATATGCCATGAACTTAGAAGGAACTCATATCATTTCAAGGCTTAACATTCGTTACAAATGATTGAGAAATAAATTGTGGCTAAATTTAGCATTAACTGGTGTGCATTAATCCTTTGATTTTAATTGGATATCTATTTAAGGGGAGCAATGCATAAGAAAGAAAATACAAAGTCATACTAAATAATTATCTTGGATATCTTTTTGAAATGACAAAGGGGGGGAAATAATATAAAATCAAAAACATAAAATAAAATGAGTTTCATAATATCTCGGCCAGCATCCACTTACAAAACAAGAATGGCTACAAAAGGTAAATTTCAGGTATGAAACTCACATGATTTATATTTCCTTATTTTATATTTAGGAAATGTTTGTCATCTTCAAAAAGGGGGAGATTGTTGGCTAAATTGGAAATTAGTATAATCCATTTGTTTTGATGATGACAAACATTCTTGTCGATCTAACGTGCTACTTGAGTGTTGCAGGAATAAGGTGGATGACAAAGATTTGGGAAATCTATATGCTTGAATTGTTATTATTTCATTTGTAATCAATTGTAAACTTGTACAAGTATATAATGTACAAGTACTTAGACATCATGTAAATCAAGTGTTAGATCTTCCCTAACTAATCACTACACTTAGATAGGTCATCCCCTTCAATAGTGTCACATATGCACACTCATACATACACTTAGCACTTTATTTGAAACATTGAAACAGGGTCAATCTCAGTCGACAAATTCCTCGACCGAGACACTCTCGATCGACAAACTCCTCGACAGAGAAAGACCCAAGTAGCCGTTAGACACAACTGACAAGGTAGTTGGTAGTTGGAGATGAATGTTGCAAACACTTGCTCCAGAGAGCCTGTCGGTCGACAAATCCTCGACCGAGTAGGTATCTCGGTCGACAATTCCTCGACCGAGATGGATTCTGACAGCATTTGCAGAATTAATTAACTAGTCGTTGCTAAAGAAACTAAAGTGTACCTAACGACTAGTTAAGCACTTGGAACCCCCTAGAAAGTGTCTAGAATGTCCTTAAGCACTTGTAGGTCATTCCTATAAATAGGACATGCCTTAGGACACCTAAACTCACTTATTCTACACTTGAGCAATCCTTGAGCATACACTTGCATTAGCAACCTGTTTTGAGCAATTGAGCAATACTTGCAATTGGCTACTCTTCTCCTTGCTCTAATTTCGTGTTCTATTGGCTAGTATCCCCTATCCACAGTAATCACACTTCCATATACATTGGTTAGGAG
Organism: Alisma plantago-aquatica; assembly: GCA_963693085.1. Taxonomy (NCBI): domain Eukaryota; kingdom Viridiplantae; phylum Streptophyta; class Magnoliopsida; order Alismatales; family Alismataceae; genus Alisma; species Alisma plantago-aquatica. The sequence continues at coordinate 443,012,959 of OY856412.1, read as the reverse complement.
ATCTACACGCTTGATATAGGCAAATCAAGCCTTGTGCTTCAAAGGTTAAGTGTAATTTCCTTTTCCTTTCTTGTTCACTCTTATTGTTTGTACTCTCCTTGCTACTCCTAGGGTTGGAGGCTGCGGATTGGAGAGGGTCGTGATCTTCTTGGTGAAGAAGGAGACTTTGGACTACTTCAAGAAGGCTGGTGCAATGGGAGGCTACTTCAAAGAGGAAGGCTACTTCAAGGGGGAGCTTGGAGTTACTTCAAGAAGGCTGCCTCAAGTTGGTGCATCTACTTCAAAGTGAAGGCTGTCCAAAGGGGTGTAAGAAAGTATTGTATTTTATGTAAAATCCTTGAAGAGGTAATAAAATTAATACTTTCAAAATCCCGGTTGGGTAAGCAACCAGGTAGTGGACTGACTACCTTAGTATTTTCTAAGGTTGGAACCACTCTAAATCCCTTGTCTCCTTCTTGCTTTTTCATTTGTGGTTGTTTGAGTTAAATAATAATTGAATTATCTTTAAAACCCTATTCACCCCCCCCTCTAGTGGTTTTTCATTCATAAGATATAGGGCATAGTGGATGCTCATGGTTTGATAATAATCATGTAATTTGTCTACATATACAACTTGTGCTTCATGTAACTATGATCATGGATGTTGTTCCAATCAAGTACCTTCAACCCTAATAGCATGGTAATCATAAAGATCTATGTTTGGTGATTCAGTTATCTCTCTTGATATGCATACTAACCATGCATGTGAATCAAGTGAATTCATAGCTATGTAAGAGCTATGATGTATATGTGTTTTGATTAACACAGAATAATGATAATCCTTGATTGATGGGATAACATGTATCACCCATATGATGTGAAAAGGTCTGTTGACTTGATAAAGGCCGAGTGCCTAGTTGAGGTGTTATCCTTTGATGATGAGATAAGGGATTGCTATCCCATGGTGATGATGTAAGCCTTGAGAGGCAGTGGCATTATGTGATGAGGGATTGAGATCCCATGGTAATAATGTAACTCAATGCTTTTTATGTTTTACAACTTGGTTTCCTCAACAATCCGCTTAAAATATACTAATTAATTATAGTGGAACATATCATGTAGTTTTGCCCTGGCCATAGATCCATCATCGTCAGTAGTTGGTGATGGTGAAATATGTTTATCCTGTGAGATTACGTGGAGCGCATATTATTGAATATGTGTGGTTTCTCCTAGCCGAAAGTAGGAGGATTTGAGTACAACTGCGGTTGTGTATAGAGCATGGTGAACATGCCAATGACTCAGTGATTACAGAGCATGGTAAACAAGCCCATGGCTCAGTATTATAGAAGGATAGCCTGCGGAGCTGACCCTGTGGCTGAGGCTACTCATGAAAGAGACTGCAGTCCTACTTTGGTTTTCATGCACTAACCATGAAGAGGTGAGGTCATGGAGTCCGGCTCTCCCAATGACCTTGTATGGAATTGGTTTTGGGCTTCATAGCCGAAGGTTGGATTTTAGGGGGACGACTCAATTCCTCAGGGCATAATATATCGTAATCCATCCATAAAGAATATATTACCTGAAGGAAAAACACGGACCATTGATTGAGGCCTTGCTTATATAGTTGATCTAGTTATACCTTACAGTTATTTGTATAATCCTTATATCTTGTGATAAGTTCTTATAAAGCTTATCTTGTCAATCATGTTCCATAAAGAAATACTTGGTTATATGCCTCCTGAATGTCTGGTAAGATTGTTAATAAAATAAGTTTTTTCTCAGGATGCTGCTCTTATGATCTACTGATATCAGTTATCTGCTTTACCTGCTTTTCCTGAAGTTTTATAGTTTTGGCGGGGAGTTATGTTTCTCACTGGGACTGTGTGTCTCACCCTGTTGGTTTACAATCTTTTTAGGTGACTGTGCTAGACATGGTGGTGGTTGTGAGGTTGCGGCCGAGCAGTAGGAGGCAAGAGATGGATATGCTACTATTTTGGTTGTTTTGTAGTAGAGTCCTAGAGTCATCCATATACTCTTAGGTCCTCAGAGGTGTTTTTATGATATTTTACGATGTATAGTTGATGTAGCTTTGTATATGCTACTGCTGGCCTGATGTGGCCGTTATGTATATATAAACAGGCGATGAACTCTTGTGCTGACAGGATAGCTGGTCCATATGAGCCATGGACATATATTAAGGTTTATTTATGTTTATATAACATCTTTTGCTTGCAGGATGAGGATCTGGATGAAATAGTTTCCTTGTTTATCTACTTTTTGCAATAGGTTTTAATTAACCCGTGTTTTTGGTAATATGTGGTTTATGGTGTTTTTGCACATTTTTGCATGGCATTTTGTTGTCTGTGTGATAACGGGATGTCTCACTATAGCAGGAGCTTCCACTTCCCCGTTGCCTATACCAGATGCTCTAGAGGCTAAGCATTGTGATAGGACATACTTCAATGACATTCCTCACCAACACATGTCCCATATCGAGCTTCCTCAATAGTTCTACAAATCATCACCTCCTCAAATAGAACCACAACCTTCTTTCTTTGACATGGGACATCTTTACCATTTGCTATCTAGAATGTGACATGACATTCATAGCTTTCAGGAAGACACTGGACGATAGCTCAACAATATCTAATAGGAGGTCTAGATGATTTTTTATGACTTCAAAAGTCATTGGGCATGTGTTGAGCAACTTCAGTGAGATGTGCAATATTTTAGAGGAAGGTTTGACAATGTATGCTCACTACCACTACCACCAATGACCATACAAAATGGTCGTCGATGAGTTTTTTTAGCATACCTACTATCGAGGAAACTATTATCCTTGAGGCCTACCTACTTCCAAGCACCATCATAGTACACTCAGGCATAGTTTCTTCATGAGATTAGGACTCCTACAGATCAGAACCTGAACCAGCCAACATGCTCAAACTTTTCCAGGAAGGAACATTTATCTTCAACTTTGTGACATCCTAAAAAGGGAATGGAAGATCTCCTGTGACGCCCCATGACATGCAAAGCGAGATTATTAAAAACTTAACCACAAAAAAAGCTTAAACAAACCAGTTACTAGAAAATACTAAAAATTTAAAATTGATTTCATTAAACATCTAAGCAGCAAAAAACTTTACATACAAGTCCTTTCATGTCACAAGGCACTTACCAGGGGTGTCATCAACCTATTATAAGAAAACTATTCCAAACATTCATATACATACATATCCACATGTCCATACGTGAATAGAGTTGCAAAAGCCAAAACATGTATCAATACTCATCCATGAACACATCCAACAACCATCCCAAAGACCTGAGTGTACATGGATGACTCTAGGACTCTAACATCAAAAGGACATCTAGAAGCACTTCCAACCTTGTCAGCTACTATTTTTCTTGCTACTGCTCAACCTCCGCTGCATGGTCTCTTCCTTCTCATGCACATCCACTTAAAAAGATGTAAGAAACCCACGGGGTGAGATTCCAAATCTCAATGGGAGATATAACTCTCCACCAACTCTATTATTAACACATATAGGATGATTAAAGCAAGCAGTAAAGTTAAAACCATGATAAGCATGTAATCATTATTAATAGGATAGTCAATTACTGAAACATTTTAACATTATAAAAGGAATGTGAAGAACATGTATATTTTCTACTAATAAAATTGTACAAAATAAAAAATACCTCATCCAATGTTTCCACATTTGTTCCTATACAAGTATACTACACAGCTGTTTACATACTTTTTTTTTGCCCTGAGGATTTGAGTTGTACCACCCAAATCCAACAGACCACTGCTAAGTCAAAATCAGTGCCATACAAGGTCTAGTGAAAGAGCCAGAATCCACGAACTCACTCCCTCAGTCAGTACAAGTGAACCTATAGTGACATCATCAGTCAGACTGCTACCGATGACATATAGTCCAGCTGTACAAACCTAGACCACCTTGGTAGAGGTCACGACGCCAGTGAAACTGAGCTACGGACCGTAGCCGCACTCTTCCCAGGGCATGGCCCACAACCAATCCTATATCACATATCACTGAACTACAGCCCGAAGCCGCACTCTTCCCAGGGTATGGCTTGCAACCAATTCTATATCACATATCCTGGATGTAAGGGGATATTTGTCCTCACCCCCATATATTCAAAAATATGCACTCTGAGTTAAACTTGTTTCACCATCCAGCAAATGCAGACACTGAATGGATCTATGGAACAGGGTAAGCTATATGATTAAGTTCTACTTGATTAGTTAGGTCATTTGAGTTCCTTTTAGCATCAATCAAGTTACAATGTATAAACTTCAAACAAGTTCTACAAAGATAAGGGCATAATACATTACCAGAACATATTTGAGCATATAAGGTGTGATCTCATCACATCATCACTGGATGTTTTCCAATCACCATATTTTTCATCACAAGGACCACATACTTTGAGGTAGAAACCCCCTCATCTCATTACTGGGAAAATTATCACCTCATATTAAGAAATAAACCATCATTACGTAACAAGATCCATTTACCTCCTCTTTATGTTATACCAACATCTCACATGCCTCATAAGGCCCATTCAATCAATGCACAAACACCATAGCTCTTATCTAGATATGCTTATCAACTTGTGACACCTACATGGTTAGAGAATTATAAAAAGGAAGATACTACTTCATCATTACTACCATCCCATAAAGATTCATGTTATTCACACTACATCATTAGGGTTAGGGTTCTTTTTCACCAGTTAGGTTTTATAGGGTTGGATCAACAACCAACCTCGATTCATCATTGCCATTATCACTATAGAGTATGTTATGAGAGTAAAGGTTATAGAAAACATCACTCCTTGGTTGCTCATACAAACACCTCATAGGGTAGACTACCATACCATATAACCCCATCATCAACATAATGTAACATGACTACCATTACTAGGTATCACTTTCATGTGGCTAGAGGGATCCCAATTTCATCATCTACATGTGTCATCCTGACCATACTAAAGTGTGTTCGGCAAGCTCATCTTGAAGTGTATCAATTTAAGCACTCAAGGTGTCGAGTTAGATACACTTGAGGTGTGTCGGGTTAGACCTCAAGGTGTTGGGAAAGCTCATCTTGAAGTATATTGGTTTAGCACTCAAGGTGTTGGGTTATCTACACTTGATGTGTATCGATTTAGCATCAGTCCAAGCATGTCGGGTTGATACTTGACATTGAGTGTCAACTTGTCACCACCATAACATTTTGACTACCTCTATGCAAGGCTCAAGGGGTTAACCTCTTCAAGGCATGTTGGTTTAACATCTCGGTTGGCACTTCAAGGCATACCAACTCACAAGATATCATCATGGTCATGTCGAGCTAGCAGCCTCAACATATCAGTATAAGGTGTCCTCTAGAAAGGCATATCGGCTTAAACCCTCCAGAGCATGTCGGGTTAGAACTAATTTTGGGTGTTGTCTATATCAAAGTTTGTCAGCTTAATCATCACAAGCTATGTCGATGATTCACATCCTAGTGTGTGTGTCAACTTGTCATCTTTAACCTTCGAGATATCAAACATTAGCTCATCTATTATCATGGCAGGAAAGTAAAAGATATGGACAACAACTAAATGAGGTTCCTTCTTTAGATTAGTTCTCAAGACCATTATTAACTACTAACATATATGAGATGAACAATTTAGATATGAGAAAAAATATAAGCACATGAAAGAGTGAAAATAATAAAGGAAGCTAAGAGTTATATAACCCGCCTCAAAGATCACCACTAAGGTCCGAGCTCCAAGGTCAAGCTTCAAACTCACGAGCTCAAAGTTGAAGATGACCCACCCAACTTGATCACCACCACACCTCCAAGGAAGAAAATGTAACCAAGGTTAAGGTGGCTTGAGATGAAAAGGAGATATCCATGATCCATGGTTGAGAAGAAGAAGAGAGCTAGGAAACATAACATACCAAGGTAGAAGATGAAATATGATCAAGGAACACCACAAGCTTGGGACTCATCCTCAAAGATCCATAATAACCTCTCTAGCTCCTAAAGATTCTCAAGATCGTCCACCAAGAAGGAGAGAAAGAAAGAATGGCTAATAGGATTCTCTTGCATGGAGGGAAAGGAGACTATATACTAGGGGGATGTGAGAGAGATCATGGTAAGGGTGTCATCACCTTAGGGGCCTAGGTGACACTTGTCCATGAAAAAGGGGCCACATGCAACAACATGCAAGAGGTGGTGATATGATCTAGGTTAAATCTCGCCCTCTTGGTCTCCTACTAAAATTATGGCCTCACTAATCTGATATATCATATCCCCACACACTCACAAATTGATAAGCACCCTTCCAACTCCTCTGAACCGAGATGCATCTCCTCCTCACACTCACTAGCCTGAGATGCATCCCCATGCTTAGTCACAAAATGATACACTGCCTCTCCTAGGCACTCTAACATGAGATAACACATCTAGGTGCAAAACACACCTCACCCATGCATTCTAAACATCACCAAGGATGTTACCACATAACCAAGACCCAAACAAGGAACCCATATCTCTCTCTCCTCTAGAAGATGCCAAGAGAGAGAGGGACACTCTAGGGGTATCAAACTTGCACATCAACCCCTACTCTGGGTGAATTGCAATTTGCAGCAAAACCACACCACAAAACATAAGCATCACTGGAAGAAGCTGAAACATGAAACTTAAGCTTTCCACAGGCCCTAATTACATCACAAATGATTAGAGTAAGGTTCTAATAAACATACTTAGGAATAACAAACATGGTTATCCCAAAACGTTGGTCACGGTCCTTACATGCCATAATCCCCTAATAGGGATTTCGCCCCCAAAATCCTAAGAGAAAAGAGAGGGGTACTTACTCCTCATCTCTTCTTCAAGCTCCCACGTGGATTCTTCAATACCATGATGATGCCAAAGAACCTTCACAAGAACTAGGTCCTTCCTCTTCATCTTCTTCACTCTTTGGTCAAGGATCAACATTGGACCTTCCACATAGGTCATATCCTCATCAAGCTCTACCTCTACAAGCCATAACACTAACTCTGTATCCGGATGGTACTTCCTCAACATACTCACATGAACCACTGGATGCAATCTATGTAACTCAAGTGGCAACTCCAACATGTAGGCCACCTTTCCAACATGTGCCACCACTGGGTAAGGTCCCATTAACCTGGGAGCTAGCTTACCCTTCTTCCCAAACCTCAGAACACCTTTTCAAGGAGAGAATTTTAAATATACCTTGTCTCCCACTTGGAACTCCAAGGGTCTATGATGGTTATCTGCATATGATTTTTGTCTATCATGTGCTGCCTTCAATTGTTGCTGGATTACCTTGATCTTCTCTATAGTCTACTGTACAAGCTCAAGACCAAGAAGCTGATACTCACCTATCTCATACCAACACAACGGAGATCTGCAATGCCTCCCATACAACACCTCATAAGGTGCCATGTCTATGGTACTCTAATATCTATTATTGTAGGTGAACTCTATCAAACTGAGGTGTATGTATCAACTCCTTCAAAACTGAAGAACACAACCTCTCAATAGATCCTCCAAGGTTTGAATGGTCCTCTCAGATTGACCATCTTTCTGGGGTGGGAAAGCAGTGCAAAACTTTAATCGTTTACCCAAAACTGTGTACAGTCGTTCCCAAAAGCAACTCACAAACTGGGGACCTCTATCAAACACGATAGTTTTTGGAACACCATGGAAATTCACTATCTCATCCACATAGATTTGGGTAAGATTCTCTATTGTGAACATCATCTTTACGGGAAGGAAATGTGATGACTTGGCCAACCTGTCAACAATCACCCAGATGGAATCATGACCTTTGATTGTCCTACGTAGATCAAAAAAAGTCCATAGTCACATGATCCCATTTCCACTGTGGTATAGGTAACAGTTGCAATGTACCTACAGGCTTCTGATGCTTAGCTTTAACTTGCTGACATACAACTCATCTTGCAACAAACTCAACCACATCCTTCTTCAATCCTGGCCACCAATACATATCCTTCAGATTATGATACATCTTGGTTCTACCTGGGTGCATAGCATACATGGATGAGTGAGCCTCTTCCAACACCATTTTTCTTAGGTCATCAACATCAGGAACCACAACTCTGTCATGGTAACAACCTGTCCCATCGTCTGACTCGTGGAAGCCATCACACTTCTTGCTGCCAAACTCTAATCTAATATGATGTATCACTGTATCAGCATATTATGCCTCTTTGATCTGCTGTCTCAGTGTGGTCTTCACCTATAAATGTGCCAACAGACCTATTTGCAAGGAGACTTCCAACTTAACATCATCTGACGCAAGGAGACCAACATGTCTCGCTTGTGGCACACCAAAGAACTCAACTGGGATTTATCCATAGGCAAAGACAAAGACTTCCTACTCAAAGCATCTGCCATGACATTCACCTTCACTGGATGATAATCAATCGTGCATTCATAGTCTTTGATTAACTCCATCCAATGATGTTATCTCATATTCAACTCTTGTTGTGAAAAGATGTAACTTCAGGTTCTTGTGATCCGTGAAGATTTGACACTTCTCCCCATAATGTAGTGCCTCTAAATCTTCAAAGCATGAACTACAACAACTAGCTCCAGGTCATGGGTCAGGTAATTCTCCTCGTGTTTCTTAAGCTGTCGGGAAGCAAAAGAAACCACTTGCTTGTCCTGCATCAGCATACAATCCAAACCATGTCAGGACGCATCACAGAAGACTATGTATCCTTTTCCTTACTTAGGTAAGACCAGAATTGGTGCACTTGTCAACTTCTCCTTCAACGTCATTTCAGACGAATGTCACGTCCTTCCTTGTCAACTTCGTTAGAGGTAAAGAGACAAAGCTGAAGTCCTTGATGAACCTCCTATAATAGCCTGCCAAACCTAGAAAACTACATACTTCCATCAGCGTCTTTGGTTGCTCCCACTCTGTCACTGAATCCACCTTCTTGGGATCCACACGTACTCCCTCAACAAATATGACATGCCCTAGGAAAGCTACATTTCAACCAGAACTCACACTTGCTAAACTTGGCATAAAGATGGTGTTGTCTTAGTACAGTCAACACCCGACGAAGATGTTGTTCATTCCATTTATTGTCATGACTATATCAATATGTCTCTATGAACACCACCACAAACTAATCAAGAAATAGCTGAAACACTCTATTCATCAAGTCCAAGAATGTTGTTGGTGCATTGGTCAACCCAAACGACATGACCACGAACTCATAGTGACCATACATTGTCCTAAAATCCATCTTAGGTATGTCATCCTCCTTGATCCTCAACTGGTGATATCCTGACCTCAGGTCTATCTTCGAGAGCACTATCATGTTTTATAATTGATTAAACATGTCATATATCCTCAAAAAGGGATACTTATTCTTTATCATCACCTTGTTCATCTGTTTGTAATCTATGCACAACCTCATAGACCAATCCTTCTTTTTCACAAACAACACTGGAGAACCCCATGACGATGTACTTGGCCTGATGAAACCTTTGTCAAGTAGCTCTTGCAACTGTCTTTTCAACTATGCCATCTTGGTTGGAGCCATCTTGTACGATGTCTGGGCTATCGGTTGCGTGTCAGGGACCAGATTGATCTCAAATTCAATCTCTTAGGGTGGGGGAACACCTAGAAACTCCTCAGGAAACACATCCTTGAACTCTTTGACATCTGGAACCTCCTGAATACTAGGAATATTTACCTTATTATCCAACACATGTGCCAAGAATGCCTCAAAACCCTATCTCAAAAGCTTCCCTACCACCATGGCCGATACCAAACACGTCAGAAGAATATTCTTGTCTCCTTAGAAGATCCACTTCTCACCGCCATCTATAAACATTGCCTACTTGGAACTACAATCCAAGACCACTCTATACTTCTCCAAGGTGTTCATTCTAAGGATTACATCGAACCCATGCATATTAAGTGGTACAAGATTCATTTGAATGTTGTGTCCCAAAAAGGAAAGGACACACCTCCTGCAACACTACAGAACCAACTAACAAGGTTTCCAACAACAAGCTATCCTTCTTATGACTAACACGTAAAAGAAAATTGTCAAGCACTTCACGAGTGACAAAAGAGTGTGTTGCACTTGGGTCAACCAAATAGATACAAAGTAAGAAGAAGACAAATCATAATGAAATAACTCCATCTGACCTATCACTACTCGCGGGTTGACCACCGCCTGTGGCTGACTCATAACATAGAATCTAGTTGTTGCCTATTGTCACCACCATTATCTACTTCCCTGAGCAGACGATCCGGCCTGTGACGCTTGATTACGTCCTTGTCCTCCTACATCACTATTACATTGTCTCTGAGAGCCATGTTGACTCTGCCTTAGTTGTTGGTTCACTTCATTGTCCCTCACTGGACACTCCCACTTCAAATGTCCAATCTACCCACACTTGTAGCAAACTCAAGTCCCAAACTGTAGTCTAGTCCATCCCGTCATCGACACTGATGTTGTGTTGTGAGCTCCAACAGGTAAAAAGCTACAGACTCTACCTTTACTAGGTGACAACTAAGTTAGATCACTAAACTTCTATGATGGTGGTGGTGCGGAAAACCTCAACTTCTTAAAGCCTCCTGATGACTGACCTTGAAACTATGTAGACCTCTTCCCTACACTCGTCTCCCGTTTCTCTATCATAGATCACTCTATCCTCTAGACAGACTCCACAAACGTGGAAAACCTTTCTTGATTCTCCAAAGCAACTATCTGGGTAGACAACTCAGGTTCAACCCCTTCTCAACATGACGAATCCTCTCATCCTCCATAGCAGCCATGTGAGGATAGAACTAAAGAAGCTCCATAAACTTAGCCTCGTACTCATTGATAGACACATGTCCTTTCTAGATCCATTTCAAACTGGCTGATCTTCTCATCCAGATAGGTCCATGGAAAGTACCGACTAATGAACTCACAGTAGAACTCCTCCCAACCTATAGCCTCTCCAGGCCTCTTTTCATCCTCTATGGCCCACCAGTGGCCAACACTCCCCTTTAGAAGGTACACCACATGCTTCACTTTATCCACTTTGGGAATACTAAGGATCTTAAAGGCTTTCTCAAGCTTGGTATGCCACAAATTCACATCTACTGGATCTGTCGTCCCAGCATATTCCAAATCTCCAACCCGGTGAAGCCACTCAAAAGTCTTCCCAGTCCCCAAAGATTCCACATTGGGAACTATGCCCTAGGCTGAAGTGCAGGCATCATGTTCACCATATGTGTCATAGTCGCCATGAACTACCCAAAACGAGATTGAAAGGCAGGATTTTCAAGTATGGTTGGGTCAAACTGGGGGACTTCAGGCACCTGATCTTCTCGTTCTTGGTTCCTTGCACCACCACCTGGTGCAGCAACACTACTTTCAACAGTGTGTTCTTCGTGTTCTCCAGACATCTTTCAGCTTTCCCTTCTTCTTCTGCATAAGCAGAAGTCACTATAAGATAGACTGGAGGACACAAGAACAAACACAAACCCTATCATAGGTCCTTATAGACTCAACAAAACTAAATCTCTAATCCAACCATATTGTGACGCCCCACGCCACACAAAGTGAGATTACTCAAAACTTAACCGTGGAAGAAAGCTTAAACAAACCAGTTAGTGGAAGATATTGAAAATTTAAAACCAATTTCATTACATACCAAAGTAGTAAAAACCTTTACATAGAAGTCCTTTAATGTCAAAAGGCACTTACCAGGGGTTTCATCAACCTATTACAAGAAAACTGTTCCAAACATTCATATACATACATATCCACTTATCCATACGTGAATAGAGTTACAAAATCCAAAACATGTATCGATACTCATCAACAACCACATCCAACAACCATCCCAAAGACCTGAGTATACGGAGACAACTCTAGGACTCTAACATCAAAAGGACATCTAGAAACACTTCCAACCTTGCCAACTATTGTCTTTCTTACTGCTGCTCAACCTCTACTGCATGGTCTCTGCCTTCTCGTCCGTGTCCACTTAAAAAGATGTGGGAAACCCACAGAGTGAGATTCCAACTCTCATCGGGAGATATAACTATTCACCAAGTCTATTATTAACATGGATAGGATGATTAAATCAAGTAGTAAAGTTACAACCATGATAAGAATGTAATCATTATTAACATGATAAGAAATTACTAAAATATTTTAACATTATAAAAGGAATATGAAGAACATGTATATTTTCTACTAACAAAAATGTACAAAATCAAGCAAGGCCTCATCCAATGTTTTCGCATTTATTCCTATACAAGTTACTACATGGATATTTATGTGTTTATGAGGATTTGAGTCATACCACCCAAATTCAACCGACCACTGCTAAGTTTAAATTAGTGCCATACAAGGTCTAGTGGAAGAGCTGGAATCCACAACCTCACCCCCTTAGTTAGTATGAGTGAACCTACAGTGACATGAACAGTCAGACTACTACCATCGACATATAGTCCAGCTGGACAAACCTATCCCGCCTTGGTACAGGCTATGACGCTAGTGAAATTTAGCTACAACCCCAAACCACACTCTTCCCAGGGTATGGCCCGTAGATAATCCTGTATCACATATCATTGAGCTACGATCCAAAGCCACACTCTTCCCAGGTATGGCCTACAACCAATCTTGTATCACATATCCTGGGCGTAAGGGGATATTCGTCCTCATCCCTGCATATTCAAAAATATGCACTCTGAGAAAACTCATTACACTATCCAACAAATTCTAACATTGAATGGATCTATGGCACATGGCAAGCTACATGATTAAGTTCTACTTGATTAGTTAGGTCATTTGAGTGCCTTTTAGCATCAATCAAGTTACAACGTATAAATTTAAACAAGTTCTACAAAGATAAGGGCATAATACATTACTAGAACATATTTAAGCATATAAGGTGTGATCTCATCACATTATCACTTGATGTTTGCCAATCACCATATTTTTTATCACAAGGACCACATACTTTGAGGTAGCAAACCCTCATCTCATTACTGAGAAAATTATCACCTCATATTAAGAAATAAACAATCATTAGGTAACAAGATCCATTTACCTTCTCTTTCTGTGATACCAACATCTCACATGCCTCATAAGGCCCATTCAATCATATCATAAACACCATAACTCTTATCTATCTATGATTATCAACTTGTGATGCATGCATGGTTAGAGACTTATAACAAGAAAGATAATACTTCATCATTACTACCATCCCATAAAGATTCATGTTATTCAGACTACATCATTAGGGTTAGGGTTCTTTTTCACCAATTGGGATTTATAGGGTTGGATCAACAACCAACCTTCATTCATCACTTCCATTATCACTCTAGAGAATGTTATGAGATTAAAGGTTATAGAAAACAACACTCCTTGGTTTCTCATACAAACACCTCATAGGGTAGACTATCATACCATATAACCCCATCATCAACATGATGTTACATGACTACCATTACAAGGTATTGGTTTCATGTGGCTAGAGGGATCCCAGTTTCATCATCTACATGTGTCGTCCTGAACATACTAAGGTGTGTAAGGCAAGATCATCTTGAAGTGTATCAGTTTAAGCACTCAAAGTGTCAGGTTAGCTACACTTGAGGTGTGTTGGGTTAGACCTCAAGGTGTCGGGCAAGCTCATCTTGAAGTGTATCTGTTTAGCACTCAAGGTGTCAGGTTAGCTACACTTGAGGTGTATCAATTTAGAATCAGTCCAAGCATGTCGGGTTCATACTTGACATTGAGTGTCGACTGATCACCGCCATAACATGTTGACTACCTCTATGCAAGGCTCAAGGGGTTAACCTCTCCACTACGTGTCAGTTAAACCCTACTTGAAAGTGTGACGGGTTAGACACCATCGTGTTGGCCTCTTACTTAACCAAGGGCATCTCAGTCGACACTTCCAGGCATACCAGCTCACAATATATCATCTTGGTCATGTCACCCGCAACATATCGGTCTAAGGTGTTGGCTAGCAAGGCATATTGACTTAACCCGTCTAGAGCATGCCAGGTTAGAATCAATTTGGGGTGTCATATAGAATAAAGTGTGTCGGTTTAAGCATCACAAGGTATGGCGACTATTCACATCCTAGTGTGTGTGTCGACTTGTAATCTTCAACCTTGAGATATTGGCTACTAGCTCATCTATTATCATGGTAGGAAGGTAGAAGATATGGATAAAAACTAAACAAGGTTCCTTCTTTAGATCAGTTCTCAAGACCATTATTAACTACTAACATATATGAGATGAATGATTTAGAGATGAGAAAAAATATAAGCACATGAAAGAGTGAAAATAATAAAGATGGCTAAGAGTTATATAACCCTCCCCAAAGATCACCACCAAGGTCTGAGCTCCAAGGTCAAGCTTCAAGCTCATGTGTTTATGGTTGAAGATGACACAACCAACTTGATCACCACCACACCTTCAAGGAACAAGACGAAACCATGGTTAAGGTGGCTCAAGATGAAAAGGAGATATCCATGATCCATGGTCGAGAGGAAGAAGAGAGCTAGGAAACATAACTTACCAAGGTAGAAGATGAAAGATGATCAAGGAACACCACAATCTTGGGACTCACCCTCCAAGCTCTAAGAGAACCTCTCTAGATCCTAAAGCTTATCAAGGTCATCCATCAAGAAGGAGAGAAAGCAAGAATGGCCAAAAGGATTCTCTTGCATGGAGGGAAAGAAGACTATATACTAGGGGGATGAGAGAGAGATAATGGGAAGGGTGTCATCACTTTAGGAGACGCTTGTCCATGAACAAGGGGCCACATGCAACAACATGCAAGATGTGGTGATATGATCTAGGTTAGATCTCTCCCTCTTGGTCTCCTACCAAGATCATGACCTCAGTAACCCAATATGCCATATCCCTACTCACTCACAAACTGATAAGCACCCTTCCAACTCCTCCAAACCAAGATGCAACTCCTCCCACACACTCACTAGCCTGAGATGCATCCCCATGCTTAGTCACAAACTGATACACTACTTATCCAAGGCTCTCTAACCTGAGATAACACATCTAGGTGCAAAACACACCTCACCCATGTGTTCTAAACATCACCAAGGATGTTACCACATAACCAAGACCCAAATAAGGAGCCCATCTCTCTCCTCTTGAAGATGCCAAGAGAGAGGAACACTCTAGAGGTGGCAAACTTACACATCAACCCCTACTCTGGGTGAATTGCAATTTGCACCAAAACCACATCGTAAAACACAAGCGTGACCCAAACAAGCTCAAACATGAAACTTAAGCTTTCTACATGCCCTAATTACATCTCATATGATTAGAGTAAGGTTCTAAGCAACATGCTTAGGTGAGACAAATAAGGTTATCCCAAAATGTGGGTCAGGGTCCTTACATCTAGTCCTTTTTTAAAAGCCTTCCCCCCAATGGAAGCACAAACTTAAACCTCAATCTCCCAGGCGATGAGTTCATATAGAAGTTGTTTTTCATATAATCCCAAAAATTTATGCTTTTGGTGGCATGCCACTTCACCCTTCTATATTTTCATTATTACTTTCCTTTATTTTTTCATCCATGTAAGTATGACTACTTTCCTTGTTCTTGCATTAGTACAAAATCTTCAAATTTCTCAGTTTCCTAGCCCCGATTAGATTGCCCAATAAGACTTTATTTCTTAATTTGTAGTTTTTGCAATTAAGGCTATATGGTGCAAGTCTAATGGTTAAATGTTTATCTACACATCTCATTTCCAAATCTTTGTCGTAGCTTCTTGACCTCTTGCTTTTCTTAGCTCCTTAAGTTTAGCAATCAATATAGTGTTATGCGCCATTTCATAGATTGAAAATATCTATATCCTTGATTCATGTTGTAAGTGATAAAACCAAGATACGAGACTATTTTGACAGAGCAAGAGTTTTCTCAAACTTTGAGCTGCACTTTCATGAATCCAACTATACTCTAAGGATCTTTGAACCATACTAAGGATTTTCACCAAGGCATCAAGCAAAAGATGACGAGTTTTTTATTTTTATCAAGTTGGATTGTTCTCCCCTATCAGGACTGTGTTCCTTCCTACACTAAATTGATTCAAAATTAAAAAAGAAGTAAAAACACGCAAAAGAATATTGGCTGCCCAAAAATCATAAAAAAATAATAACATCTCATCACCTAGGCCTATGTATTAGAGTGAAGATAATAAAAGCTTGAGTGTTAATAAAATCATGAACAATTATTTTCCCTTTTAGGAGAGTTGAGGTTGGTTCCCAGTGGGTGTACAACTATGCTCACAAATGTAAGAGTGTCATTCCTAGTAATTTCACCCCAAAAGATTGTTAGAGAGTCTTTAGGAAACCCTACGAGATTTATGAGATCATCCCACTAGCAGGGTTGGTATGAGCACAATACAAGGAGTTCATCTCATTGCTTTGGGCCAATTTGCTTGGAGTACATGGATGTTTCTCACTACATGAACTGGTATGACATAGACTAAGATCCTCAGAATTTATCAGAGTGTGTTGTTTTGCTTCAAGACATGAATAAGTGGGAGGAATGTTGTTCCTAATGAATTTAGATGAAGATATTAACAACTCATTGCTCGCCTTCATCTCTCGCCTGATTCCCTAAGTGACAACACCTTAAATCTTGCTATTATAGTTCAACCCCCCATGAATAATTTTGGGTTGCATTGAATTCGCTTAAACTTACATACACATTTTTTGGCTTACCTTAACAAGTCTTGTTTGAATGATGGGAGTTTATTTTGAAACAACTTGTATTGGGAGAATACTAGTTTTAAACTATTTTTTCTAACCTTAACCTTTATTACCAAGATTAGCTTGGATGTTATCTTTTGTTCTTTGAGTGTAGTCTTGCTTGTACAAGCAAATGATTAATCTTGGGGTGATTGATAACATCCAAATTTAGGTATCAATGCTAAAAAGGATATACAAGTTTGTATCTATGATAGTTTTGATATGCCCATATAACTCTACATACTTAGATTCTTATAATTTAGCCATGTTTGAAGATATAGTTTCTCAACTAGCCAATTTTGAGACTTTCAGGTACCAAATTGAACAAGACATCTAAGTATGAAGACAAAATTTAAACATGTTTAAATATGTAATTTATGCGATTCCCAATTTGAAGACAAAATCCTATATTCATCAATCGGTTCGACAAGACAAAATTGACCCGGCTTCCAAAAACCAGGTTGGGTTAGGCATGACTCAACTCTCCATATACCTTTTAGTCAGAGGATGGTCGATAAAGTTAAATGATGAACCATGAACAGATGGTCACCTTTGATGCCAACATTCCTTCTGATGGAGCACATCCTTGATCACCTATTGATGATGCAAAACTAGGTGCGGTTCAGTCAAACTAGATTGGGTTCACATCCATCTCCCATCGACCCTTTTCATGGAAGACAACCAAAGGCCTACCTCAATGGCTGATTTTGATGGTCACAATCGATGGCTAGCTCTAGCAGTCTTCTTTGATGGTGGCCTCCAACAATGTCAATCGAAAGACCAATGGGAACCAAAGATCAACATATTGATTGTACAAAATTGAGTTGGGTCCATCCAAACCAAGGTAGTAATGTTCCATTCTTTTACCACCATCATAGAAACTCACCTGGTGTCCCTAAACCAGGCCAAATTCTTCACCAGCTTACATATATACCGCCTATCACTATAAACACTACTAATTGGTCACTAGGCCAAGGGTTCCACATTTTTGGTTCCAAGACCTCTATATTATAGCTCCTAGGACCAAAAGGGATAAGGATCACACATTACATCCACCACCATTGGGTTTGCCCATTTTCCATTGGTTTACACCATCTTCCATCAGTCACTTCCATTTCCCAATCAATTCCGTTGACTTCCACCTCCATCCATACACGCAAGCTACTATTTAGAACAGAACCAAACTGAAAGGAGGCCAAGTATTCTAGAAGATCAAAGAGGATAACATAAAAGACCGGTCCAATCCATCTGGAGGCCAAGAAGCAAGATCCACCTCCCCCATGGGCTAAATATTTTTCTATTTTCTTGTATTGTTCTCCTTTCACTAGTACAAAATGGGGACATGATATCATTTATTTTAGGCATACAACATTGTTTATAAACCAAAGACCAAGTAGGCGATGCTAAATCTCAACCATTCTTCATCGGTTTGAGGAACTGACAATACTACTTTTTTTGTTATCGATTCCTTATTACAGCAGAACCGATGATGTAACAAGCAGTGGGTGACACAACTGCAGTCTACTTTGGCCTTTGCTCATCAGTTGTAAGAACAACAACTGACATTGTTAATATTTCCTCATCAATTGGCTAATGACAAATAACCAATGCCGAATAACTTGATGTCCATTTTATCAGTGAAAATTTTAGGTATATCCCACCGGTTTATTGTAAATAATCAATAGAGAATGGATATGTAGTTGGTTATTACAAGATAAATGACGAGAAATGTCTATATTTTTTTTTTATATAACAGGTCTGCAGACCTACTGTCTAGCTGCTAACATGTTTGCTGCCTGCAGTTCTTCAGAACTAAAAGTTCTGAAGAACAACATGCCTCTACAAGCATCGAAGCTTAACAAAGGGTCGGTAAGTCTACAAGAAAAAGATATATTACACAAAAAAGGGACAAACATGCCACCATCTTTCATTTTTTTCACTTCAAATGTACACAAATTCATGAACTCCTGACTCAAATGTTTCATTTCTCAGCCAACACTTCAATTTCATACATATATGAACAAATACACATCATTCTCTTCTCCATGCCTTCAAATTTCTGAAGAACTGTAGGCCTATGTAAGCATTGAAGCTTAGCAACATGTCGGAAAACCTACAAGAAAAAGATATATTACACAAAATAGGCACAAACATGCCGCATTCTTTCATTTTTTCACTTTAAATGCACACAAATCCATGAATTCACGGCTCAATTGTTTCATTTCTTAGTCCACATCACTTTCATACATATATGCACAATTACACATCATTCTCTTCCTCATGCCTTCACAATCAAGTTCACACACACATAAGTACTTCACATTCAATTCACACTCACAAATACATACCGACATTAGGTGCCACCTCAGATTTTAAGTCACAATGTATAATAATATATAACAATAAAAAATCTAACATCAAAGTTGAACTACCAAAAAATATCAATCAACCGTCAATTTTTTCATTCAAATCCACATTTTTTATGAAGCAGTCTGTCCACTGTTCGCATAGGTCATTTAGCTACTCAATGTATATGTGACAACCCGCCATCACACGGACAATGAAATGCCACATGAAAATGTGTGGAACCGTCATAAACATTGTATTACCAAAAACACGGGTTTATTAAAATCGATTGTGAAAAGCAGATAAGAAAAGAACTATTAAAACCAGATCCACATCCTGCAAAGAAACATGTTATATAAATATACATAAACTTGATACATGTCCAAAGTTCATAGGATCCACCTGTCTCTTATCCATAAAGGATGCATCACCTATTTATGTACACATCAGACCTAACCAGGTCAACAACATGATAAGAAAGACATATCAACTATACATCGTGAAACCTCGTCAAAACACCTCCGAGGACCTGAGAGTATAGGGATGACTCTAGGACTCTACTACAAAACACCCAAAAAAAGCAACATATCCATCTCTTGCCTTCTACTGTTCTTCTTGCTACTGAACCGCAACACCACGATCACCTCCATGTCTAGCACGTCCACCTAAAAAGGTTTTAAAAACCAACAGGGTGAGACACATAGTCCCAGCAAGAAAGATAACCCCCGCCAAAACTATAAAACTTCAAAGGAGAGCTATAACAGATAAAGCAGGTGACTGATATAAGCAGATCATATACGTGCAGCATACTGAGAAAAACTAACTTGTCATAACATCTTACTAGGATACTTAGGAAGCATATGAACGGATATCAATATGAAACATGATTGACAAGACAAGTCTACTAAGAACTTATCATACCATATGAGGAATAGGTAATTAGTTGCAAGATAAAACTAGGGCAACTATACCAATGAGGCCTCAACCAATGTTCCATGTTTTCCCTAAGCAAATATACTATACATATAGATTATGATTTATTATGCCCTGAGGAAATGAGTCGTACCGCTCAAATCCAACCTTTGGTTGTGAAACCCAAATCCGGTTCCATACAAGGTCAATGGAAGAGCCAGAATCCACGACCTCACCTCCTTGTGGTCAGTGCATGAGAACCAAAGTAGGACCGCAGTCTCTTGCTTACGTGACATCAGTCACAGGGTTAGCTCCCGCATGATACCCTTTCCTCTAGCCCGCCTTGGTACAGGTCTCGACGCTAGCGTATCTTGAGCCACGAGCCTGTTCACCATGCTCCTGAGCCATGAATGCATTCATTCTCCATCACACTGAACCATGGGCATGCTCACCATGCTCTATCATACTGAGACATGGGCCTGTTCACCATGCTTTTTTACACTTCTGAGTCCACAACCGCAGTTGCACTCTAATTCCTCTTTTTTTGGCTAGGAGAAACCTTGCATATTCAACAATATGCACTCCAGGTTAACCCACAGGAGAACCCATTTCACCATCACCAGCTACTGACGATGATGGATCTATGGCCAGGGTAAACTACATGAAAGGTTCATATGTAATTAATTAGTGTATTTTAAGTGGATTGCAAGATTCAACCAAGTTATGTAACATGCAACTATAACAAGAATGAATAAACATAAAACTCATTATCTTGTGTTACATTGTCACTAAGGCCTTCAGTTCCATCAACATCATCTTGATCCATCACAAGGATCCAACATCACATGTTACCACTTGGCCTCTTGCCAATCATCTGGATCCATCACAAGGATCAACATCATGGGACTCAATCCCATCATCAAGGTATTCCATACCATTCCATGGGTAACACCCATCACATAGTACTGGATCAATCATAACCCATGATGTTCCACATCATGATACTATCATGCCATTACCATGGCCTCATCGTACAACTATTACCTACATGGTTAGTGAAATCACAATGGAGCAATGATACTTTTATAAGGAACATTAAAAACTCCTTACTTTAATATGAGAGTCAACCATGCAACATAGATGAATGTATCCAAGCATAGCATTCTTATACATATATATATCAAAGCATAACAACCTCATATACCAAAGCATACCAAGCATTAGGGTTACTAACCTACCACAAGGTACAACCCTCACTATAGGTGTATTAGGTAAGGAACAACCTTCACCAAAAGCATCTCGGGTTAGGGATAGCCCTCACCAAAGGTACATCATCTCTCACCAAAGAGTGTGACACCCAACACTATATCGGTGAAGCATGAAACTCTTCACCCCCTACTATATCGGCCAGCATCCATCTAGGGCTACAAACATATCGACCAACCACTATCACCTTGGTATTGGGCAGCATCAAACAAGGAGATATCGACCAAGGAAGAGGGTAAGCTTCATAATGCCTAAGGCAACAAACCCTAACATCCACTTCCTAATGCCTAAGCCACCAATGCACCATTCTGGGTAGCACCACAAGCAAGCTAATAATGAGCAGCACCTCCTCAAGTGCAACACCCAAGACACCATGTCAGGCAACACTCTAAGGACCAACCTGTATCACCCAAACAACACACTCCTATCGCCTATCTAGGTCAGAACGCGCAAGCAATAATGCACAGCCAAAGGGTCAACCTTACCATATCGGCTAATATACATATAGGGCAACGCCATAACGGGCAACACCATGGTGAGCAACGCGTCACAGCAGGCAACATCTCTAAGACAGAGTGTCGGGCATCAAACTCAAGAGGGTATCATGCAAAGTAGTAGGGCCATGTCGCCAAGTGCAACGCCCAATGCCCGATGCAACCTCCTAACGCCCAACACAAACCCATATCATCTAAGGGATCCTCAAGGAAGCCACCCACTGTATCGCCCAAAGAAAACAAGAGGTAGCAAGCTACCCTATCTCCCAAGGCAACTCTAACGTCCAATCTAGGTTTATATCAGCCAAAGGCTAGAGCTCACCTCACAACTCAAGGAAGGAGGGGTGTTGCTCAACCATCAATGCATGACCCATCCATGTCGTCTAAGGTACTCAAGAGGGGATGTCAACCAAGCACCATATCGGCCAAGGACATATCGCCCAACAACATCTTGGGTAAGGATCCATGTCGGTCAAGAAGGTAAACAAGACATCCATCAAGCATATCGCCTAAGCTCAAACCTAGAAAAGGGATATCAGGCAAGGCTCCAAAGGTCATGATGGGTTGGTCATCTTCAACCTCAAGGCTGCCACCTAGAAACCCTAAATAGATTAAGAGAGTTGGCTCACCTCTCAACAACCAAGTGAGAGGGGTCTTGCACAACCTCTATCACATATCAAGTAGCAAGGTGGGTCATCACCAACCAAAGGCTCACCTCTCAAGTCCATGGTAAGAGAGGGGTATTGCCCACACAACTACAGTATAGACTCACCTCTCAATGACTAAGGAAGAGAAGGGTTTTGCCTACACCACTAGAGCTCAAGCTCACTTCTCAAAACCAAAGGGAGAGAAAGGGATTTTCCCCAAGAACACACCATGGAGTTAGGAAATCCTAGGCTCACCTCTCAACAACTAAGAGAGAGGGGTTTTTCCTAAAGAACCCTAATCCAATGGTTCAACCAATAAGGTCCAAGAACACACCTAACCAACATAACCATGCCATCATATCCTACAACATCAAGGGTACATACTAGAGAAAATATATTACTAACAAGATAAGCATGGCCAATCAAGATAGCATATAACAAGCAACATAAAAAGAAGGTAATATAGCTAGGGTAGGAGTTATGTAACCCACCTTAAGCACAAACTCCAAGCTCAGCTCCAAAGCTCCAAGCACCACCTTCGGCCACCTCAAGAAAAGAAGGGAAACCTATCACCTCCATGTCCGAACAAGCAAGGAAGAAGGTGGTACCAAGGGAAGAGAGAAAGAGACTCACCAACTAGAGAAGAAAAGGAGCAAGGCAGCAAGGTGTATCTTCCACCACTAGTTGTATCAGCCACCACGTCCTCTTATCCACTCCTAGCTCGGTCACCAAAGGAAAGAAAGAAACTAAGGGAACTAAAGGAGCTGCTAGCAAGCAAGAAGGGTCGCTTATATTCTAAGGGGTGAAGGGAGAGAGCATGGCAAGGTGGCACCCGACCCTAGCACACTTGTCCAAGGGTCATGCCACATGCTAACACCCCCATAACCACATGTCCACGACTTGCCACCCACTTAGCAAAGCAACAACCACTTGTCCAAAGATGGTGACACAAACGAGGCTAGGTGGAGGGTGTGTGTCGCCCAACATGGCAACCCGACACACCATGGCTGATACACCTCTTGCCCGGTACAACCAGGCACTCCTCTAGCCGACACACCAAGGTCTTGCCTGATACAAGGCTCAACAAAGCCCTAGGCTACTCAAGCAAAGAGCCCGACCCATCCTCTCAACCCTAGAGGATGCAAGGAGAGAGAAAGACATCTCTCAAGGTGACAAACTTGCACATCAACCCTATAACATGGGTAATTTGCAAGTTGCACCTCAACCTTTCAAAAAGGCACAAACAAACCTTAATCATGACTCAGGTGATTAGCAAACATCTAAACACAAGGTTTAGGAAAAGCAAATAGGGTAAGCCCAAAACAGAGGTTAGGGTCCTTACAAGCCATAAACCCCTACAAAAGGATTTCACCCCTGAAATCTGAGGAGAAAAGCGAGGGATACTTCCTCCTCATCTCTTCCTCAAGCTCCCATGTGGCTTCCTCAATGCCACGATGATGCCAAAGAACCTTCACAAGAACCAGGTCCTTCCTTTTTAGCTTCTTTACTCTTCAATCAAGGATCAACACTGGACCTTCCTCGTAGGTCACATATTCATCAAGCTCAACCTCAAACGGTTGTATCACTGTCTCTGTGCCTGGATGACTTTTCTTCGGCATACTGACATGGAATACTAGATGCAACATGTGCAACTCTAGCGGTAGCTCTAACTTGTAAGCCACTTTGCCAACACGTGTTATCACCGTATATGGCCCCATATACATGGGAGCCAACTTGCCTTTTCGACCAAACCTCAACATGCCTTTCCATGGAGAGACCTTGAGATACACCTTGTCTCCCACCTGGAACTCTAGAGGTCATCGACGGTTATCTGCATATGACTTTTGTCTATCCTGGGCCGCTTTCAACTGTTGTTGTGTCACCTTGATCTTCCCTGTTGTCTACTGTACTAACTTAGGACCCAAAAGCTTTTTTATACATGTTCTTCATATTCCTTATGAGAATATAAGATAATATGTTGACCAGTTGTAGTTGCTTAAACTGATTGATCTTCCTAATTTGTGTTTCAGTTCACTTATATCATTTAGCTAAATCTCTTTATCATGTTAAAAGTATTACTTTCCTGCCATATTATCTACATGTGCTAATAATAGTCTTTGGCAGAGAGTTATATCTCTCACTGGGGCATTGATCTCACTCCATGGGCTTCCACATCTTTTAAGCAGTCATGCATAATGAGGTAGAGATCGTGTAGTTTGGGCTGAGTAGTAACAAGAGCAGTAGCTATTGGAGGTAGGATGTGCTACTAGTGTTTTTTAGTAGAGTCCTATGTGTCCTCCTTGTACTCTTATGTCTTTGGGGTGTTTTGTAGATGTTGTATATTGATATGAGGTTTTGGCAGTATACTATAGTGGTACGTATATGGCTTGTATATGTGAACATGTTTTCATATGTAACAAGTTGTGGCAAATTGGCCAGGGAACAGTGATGTATATACCTTGACAATATGATATGTGATACGTGTAATTTAGTTTGTGGACCTAGATATAATCTCTTCAGATTTTGTGGATATACAAGATCACTTTTAATTTACCATGTTTTCTGATAATTTGGAGGTTACTTTTTTCCATGCTTTGTTTTGAGTAATCTCGCTCATGTGGCAGTGGGTTGTCACAATTTCCCTTCTCCCTCTCCTCCTTCCCCTGCTCAATTTCTTCTTAATTAAGAGAAGAAATTGAGTAGGAAGGAGGATAGGGGGAAGGAGGGGAGTGAGGAAGGAGATAATATAGAAAACAAGTAGGGTGGAAGTACCTTCAGTGGCTGGCGATTGTAGTTGTGGTTGTGGTGGGCGACAGAGGATATGGTAAGTGGAGTAGCAGCCACAATGCCTGTCGAAGGCTAGGACTATGGTTGTTGCAGATGACAGAAGAGAAGAACAACGGAGTAGCAGCATCAATGGTGGACAACAAAGGAGTCCTAGTGGAGTATCACCAGCAGTGACGACCGACAGCTGTGGAAGCGGCAGTGGGGCTAGATTAGGAGGAGGAGCACTGAAGGAGGAGGTAGCACATAGGTAGGGGAGATGGAGGTTGCACATAGAGAGGCAGTGGGAGAGTGACAATCAGTCATCATCGTAGGGAGGGAAAGAGGAGAAAGTGTTTCAAGGTTAATTAACAGGCACATTAGGCATCCATTACTCATGACACTGACGACATAAAAGTATTATTTTCAGTTGCTTTATTATAACTATTAGCAAAAGGAGAACTTTCTGATTAGTTTGTTACAATCAACTAATGCCTAATACTGTATCCTAGATGCAACCCAATGATACCTATGCCGTCGGTTATGGTTAATTCAACCGACGAGAAAAACACATTGGGGTGGGAAAATTTTCACGGGACACATGGCACAAACATCTTTCTCATTAATTGTTGTAGATACAACCGACAAAAAACACCAATTTTTTCCACTGGACATATGGTGCATGCACCTCCTTATCTTGTTGGTTATTTAAAAAACAATTGATGAAGTAGGATTTTTGGGGGCAAATGAAATTCTCACAAAAAAATTATGCAAAACTTTATTTTCACAGGCGATATATAGCATTCGTTGCTTTGAGAAGTGACCAACCACAAAAGAAGTGTTTTCTCAGCCAGTCAAGCCACGATGGTTGTCTATATAGAACTGACGCTAACAATAACATTGTTATTTTTTCTTGAAAAAACAACCGACACAATATGCCAAATCTATAGTAGTGTTTGTTTCTATACAAATGATGTATTTCCATATCTATTCATTGACAATTATACCTCTCCATGTCTAGTTGTTCCCCTTTTAGGCAAAGTATCCCATTCTAGTGTGTTCATGTTCTATCTTCTCTTTTTTGTCATGATTGTTGGATTGATTAATATCTTTCTTTTGTGAACTTATTCTTTGCTAACCCCAAAATGTTAGTGGAAAAAGCAGGTATAGAAGGTAGTTTGGATCGGCATCTGAGAGGAAGAGGTCCAAGGAAGGATTTGCCAAGAATCTACAGTTTGAGATATCTTACCTCACCCAAGAAAACCGATCCATGTTTGTTGTGTTTGGATTCTGGGCTGATCTTTTACTACTATTGAACTCCTATGTATTTTGGACCCAAAAGGCACTCAACGACAGTTGGGGGGTGCTTTCCCATTATCTTCAAAAGAGGTATTGTGTTATGGATGGGGTTTTAGTCACACTTCATGAAAGCGAGTAGGATGAACCCCACGTGAGTGGTTACCATGTTACATTCTAGGTTGGGATGTTAGTTGCTGACTAGAGTGTTTAAGGTCTATCTATGCATGAGAATGGGGTGCATAAACCACTAAATTCGTTGTTGCATATCCTAGAACCACTTCTCTTGATTAGTAGGATTTGACGGAATCTGCTTTCTTTATTGTACTTTGTTTTGTTTTCTTTGACTCGTTTTAGTTCTACACATTTATCTACCTTCCATTTTGCTTTGCTAAGAAAGAGTCAAGTCTTAGGCAATTATATGCTCTTGTGTCCTTGTGTTCAAACCCATCTAATACAATAAACTCTATATTGAGTTGTAGATGTCTCTTGAAGTTGAGTATAAATTTGATGTATGATCCTTTATTACTAGGAAATGATGTTCTCACTTTCGACGAATATTTAGAAGAAGGAGGCTTTATTTTATATGTGAAAGTTGTTTATTGCATTTTCATAGGTGACATGAAGGTTCTCTCTACTTGCATGATCTTAGCAAAAATGATGGATAAGATGATTAAAAAAGGAATTTGAGGCTTACTTCAGCACATGCAATTAAAAAACATGCATATAATTCTTAGTTAGAAGATGCATCTATTAGTTTCCTGTTAGTTAAGAGTTTCCAGAATGAGCAGAATAGGTAGGAAAGGAAAATTTGAAGGCGGAAAAAAGGAAGACCGTATAGGGGACAATATTGATGATTGGATTACAGCTAAACAAGAGAAGGAAGAGTAAAGTGCAAGCACTAACGTCCCAGTTTTTTGGAGGAACCAGATGGAACCCCAAGACTCCTCACAATGAAGTTGGCTAGACCAACTTCTCCAGTACAAAAAGCAACCCCAATGTCATCATAGAGGATCTTCAGCTTTGCCTAGTCTATCGAGTATCACAACAAATGGAGAATGAGATGACCCCCTCACACCTTGACTTATATATTATAGAGTGGTTGGATAACTCATCTTCCCCTGTGACCCAGTCACAAGAGGTCAGAACCAAGGGAACCAAGGTGGGTTTGTAGACACTGGAACACTTGTGTAGGGAAACTAAGTTACATGGATAAGGAAATGAAGCATATCCTATACTATGTCTCGGTTGAAGCCCCCCTTCATGTTTTTAGTGATAGAATATATTCTAACCACGTCAAACTTGATTTTAGTCACAATTGTCCTAAAATTGTCATTAACCTTAATAAAAAAGATGAAATGTCAAAGTTGTTTAGTTACTCAGTGATCACTAAGATGATTGGAAAGAATATAGGATACATTACTATGCATGATTGTCTCAAAACATTGTAGAAACCTAGAGGTCATACTGAGATATATGAACTAGATCAATACTATTGTGTTATTCAAATTTCCCTACAAGATGATTACAACAGGGCCATCATGGGCGTGCATTGGTTAGTGTTCAATACATGTTTGATGGTTTGGCTATGGAAAAAAGACTTCCAACCTACTGAAGGCTTGCCAATGAAGATCGTTACTTGGATTAGAGTCATCAATTTTCTGCTACACTTGTGTGTTGATGTTATTTTCTAGACTATAGGCAAAGCTGTGGGAAATCTGGTAAAGGTTGATAACTATACCTCGTCAAAGACTAGTAGAAAATTCACACGTCTTTCTGTGGAAATATATACATCACAGTTGATAGTTCCCATCTTGATGATTAATGCAATCCAATACAAAATTGGATATGAGTTCTTGCATAAAATATGTCTTTCCTGTGGGAGATTGGGACACTTGTGCAATGTCTATGGCAAAGCTAAAGGAGCATCCTTTGATGGTCAAAGACTAGAACCTAACACAACCACTCTCACCTGGACAAACTAAGAGGACAAATGGTAGGCTGCATATGGTAGATATATACATCCTAAAAGGAAAGAGTGGCCTAAGCAAAAGAACTAGGAATCCAAAAATAGGACGTTGATGTCTAATAAATATGCTTCTCTAGAATTAATGGCTGAGAATGGTGATGATTCCCCATACAAGGAGGCAGATATCACAACACAGAGAGTGGTCCCTAGGGAGGCCTCACATGGAGGTAAAAAACACAACAACATGAAAAAGAAGAATCCAGTAAGGAATAACTCCACATCTCAAGAAAGTTCATATGTCGATAATACCAGCACAAAGACGAAAACTGAAAAGGCACTGTAGGTTCAGGAGGCCAAAGAACAAGACAATAATAACAAAATGGGACATATTGTAGTTAATATGATGTGTGAAAAGTTGTGTTACAAGTACTTAGGGTATAGTGTATGACCTAGCATATATTTATAGAAAGAACAAATACATGTACAATAGTAAAAAAGAGAAAAAGAAACTTCAAAACTTCCAATCTTCCTCCATGTCGGTACTACCGACAGACAGGTCTATAGTACCGAGATATGCAATCTTTGATTCTATTGATGTGTTGGTACTATCTACACACAAGTCGATAGTACCGAGATATGTGATCTTTAGTATATTAACACCCCCCGAGCTGGCCAACTTGTTGAATTTTTTTTGGAAGATAGCTGGTTGCAATGGCTTTGTGAGAACACCAGCGAGATGGTCTCTGGATTTGACATGATGAGTCATAATCTTCCCATTATTGATATGATCTCTGATGAAGTGGCAATCAACTTCTATATGCTTGGTGCATTCATGAAAGATTGGATTCTTGGCAATATAAATCACAACTTGATTATTACACCTGAGCTCTATGGGAAACAACACAGGAATCTTTAATTTAGAAAGTACAGATAGAACCCATTGCAACTCACAACAAGCATGAGCCATTACCTTGTATTCTACCTCAGTTCTAGATCTAGCCACAACATTCTATTTTTTGCTTTTCTAGGTAAAAAGATGATTTCCTAGAAAAGTACAATATCCAGAAGTAGACCTCCTGTCATTCAAATTACCGGTCCAATCTACATCTGCATAGCAATAAGGGTCAGAGTAGAAATAGGAGTCCTAGGTCTGTAGTAGGTTATTCCCTTCCTAGATGCACCTTTCAGATTTCTGAGAATATGACAAACTACTATCCAATGTGACTGTCGTGGTGAGATCATATGCTAACTCACCACTCCTACATCAAAAAAATGCCAGGATGAGTAAATGTCAGATATATCAGTTTGCCAACAATTTTCATGTAGTATCCTAGATTTGGATAATCACTATCATCAGTCATCTCCTTCACATGATAATCCATAGGAGTAGACACAAGCTTGGACTCACTCATACCTGTGTCATGAAGTAAATCCAACACATATCATCCAACACATATTTCCTATGAGATAGATTAATACTTGTATGAGATCTAAGTACTTCAATACCCAAAAAATACCTCACTTACCAGATCCATTGTATGAAATGGCCTTTGCAAGCCTTCTTTCACATGAGATATGCCTGCAACATCACTCCCATAACTTTATCAACAACATATACTGCAATAATAATAGATCTAGTAGAAGAAATAGAATAGAATAGGGAGTGATCAGTCACAGAACGAGAAAGGCCTAATTGTAATACAACCTCACTAAATTTGTCAAACCACACTCTAGGAGATTGTTTCAATCCATAGATGGATTTCTTCAATCTACACACCTTCTAATAATCCCCCTGAGTAACAAAACCAGGAGGTTGGTCCATATATACCACTTTTTGTAGATCACCATGAAGAAAGGCATTCTTGACATCAAGTTGAAATAGAGGCCAATCAAAGGTAGTATCTAGAGAGATGATGATCCACACGGAATTTATACTAGCCACTGGAGAAAAGGTCTCCAAGAAATCAACACCATATGTCTGAGTATAGCCTTTTTCTACCAGTCAAGCCTTTAATCTCTCAACTGATCCATCTGGATTATGTTTTACTGTAAACGCCCATCTACATTCCACAACATTTTAATCGGAAGGTAATTCAGTAAGTTCCCATGTGTTGTTTTGTAAAAGAGCAGACATTTCCATTTGCATGGCCTACTTCCAACCATTATCCTTCATAGCATCAAGAAGATTTCTTGGAATGACCAAAAAGCCAATCCCAAGAGAAAAGGAATGTGCCTTCTTAGATAGTATGGACAAACAACACACTCCTGAAATAGGATGTTGGACAACACAAGAACGGGTACATTTGCAGACAACAATGGGACTATCAAGATCATATGGTTCTTCAAGATTCTCTTGAGTAGAGGAAGTTGAGGAAGGCTCAGAGACTGGAGACACTACCTCCTCTGGATCCTGTCTGCCTTATCTGCTTTAAACATGTGGAAATTGTTGAATTATTACATCATCTACTAAATGCTCTTCCTGAACTATAGTATAGTCAGGGATGATGAGTGGCACTCTCTCACTCTGATGTGGTGGTGGCACTCTCTCATTGATAACTGATGGTGGCACTCCCTCACTCCCACACAATTGCTCCCTCTTACTGGGAACACTAGAGAATTATGGAGTAGACTCATGAAAAGTTACATCCCTAGATAAAAACACATGACGGAGACTGGGACAATAACATTTGTACCATTTGCTAGTATTAGAGTATCCAAGAAAAAGAGTCCTATTTGACCTAGGGGATAACTTATCAGCCTTAGGATCAAAATTGTGAACAAAGGAGGCACAACCAAACACCCTAAGGGGAATAGGAAAGAGCTTATCATTAGGACATAGGACAAAAAAAGGAGTACATCCCTAAAGCACCAATGAGGGCTGCCTATTAATAAGAAAGTAGATAGTAAGTAAAGCATCAAACCAAGATCTTTTAGGAACGTTGGATTGAAACATAATTGTCTTGGAAATATCAAGAAGATGATGGTTTTTCCTCTCAGATAACCCATTTGTTGAGGAGTGTCAGGACAAGACATACGATGTATCCTCCCAATAGAACTACACAAATCAGCCATAGCACTTTGGACATATTCCAAGGCATTAGATTGAGGAATTTTCATATTGCAATCAAATTGGACTTTAATTTCTTGATGAAAATGCTTGACAATGGATAACACAAACTCTCGACTCTTTAAAAAATAAATCCATGTCATATGAGAAAAACCATCCAAAAAGGAAATAAAATAGAGAAAGCCATTATAGTTATTGTCTTTTACAGGATCCCAAACATCATTGTGGACTAACTCAAAGGGACAAGAAGCCTATTTATTGACTCGACTGGGATAAGACATTCTATGATATTTTCCCAATTGACATGACTGACACTCTAAAGAATACACATGTGCTAACTTAGGTTCTAACTTCCTTAAGCTCTCTAAAGAAGGATGTCCATATTTGTAGTGCCACAGTAAGATAATTGCTCAAAAGGATAGCATGAGTAGGAGTAGATACTTGGCGAGGAAGACTTTCACCATGGAATAGGTAGATATCACCTTTCCTAGCCCCCCCAGTCATCCTCATACTCTCGATATCTTGTAAGACAAAATAAGAAGGTCCAAATGTTATCTTGCATTTTAGAGTATCAATCAATTTTGCAGCAGAAAGAAGATTGAATGGAAATGCAGACACATAATGTACATATTTAAGATCAATCCTAGGAGTTAGATAAATAGATCCATTAGCTAACACTCTCCTCACTGAACCATCTGCTATACTCAAAGATTCGTGAGGGACATGTGAGTCAATGGAATGAAACAATCTCTTCATACTGTTCATATGTTGTGAAGCTCCATAGTCAACCACCCACAAAGAATTTGAATCAGAAGCCAGTAAAGAGGAAGCTTGATTACCAGTAGTGGAGGCTAAGTGTGCTGAAGAAGAAGATGATGATGACCCCATACTTAGATGCTGAGTAGACATAAGAAATCTATCATACTCCTCCTTGATGAGTGTGATGCCAGAAGGTCCAGATATTGACGTAGGAGGCTCATAAGATGCAGTAGTACCAGCATAGTTTGCTTCTACCATAGGAGGTGCAACAGGTCTACCATGCTTCTTCCAGCATTTTTCAACAATGTGTCTAAGCTTATCACAGAAAGCACACTTAAGACGTGTGCCACATCCTCGGCATGTACCTAGACATCCTCCTCTTATTGCAGCAACAACAGTGGCATGAGAATTTCCAAGAGATGAGATGGCTGTAGAATCAACTGGTTCAAAGTTGGACTGCATAATCCGTGAGAAGGCTTCTTTCAAACTAGGAACTTTGTCAGAGTCTAGGATGACACTGCATGCTGAATTGCATGAAGAACTTAGACCTGATAAGAACTTTGTTGTGATCAAGTTGTCTCAGTCCTTGATTTGTTCTTTGATAGTCACTGGATGATAAAAACTTAACTCTTGAGCAATAGCTTGGATCACTCCAAAATTTTCTTCCAAAGGCTTGTCTCCCTATTGTTCTGTGAACAAGAGGTCATAGATCATAAATTGATGAAGAACATTATTTTCTTGAGAATAATGTTTCTTTACAGTAGTCCATATTTCTTTGGTGGTAGTATAGAACATGAACCTAGTAGTGATCCCAGGTTCCATGCTCCCATGCATCCATGTATTCACCAGACTATCATGACGCTTCCATTGAGCAAAGCCTTTGACAGTAGAAGTAGGAGGATCAGAATCAACATGCTTTGCTTTGCCTTTGGACTCCAATACTGTGTGGACAACATTTATCCACAAGAGATAATTTTTCCCATTTAGCTTGATGGAGGGGATAGGTGACATCTCATTGTTGACTACAAATGCCTTGGTGTCCTCCATCTTTCAAGCAAAAGATAGAGTGATAGGATGATACACATTACAATAGAAAAGGGGTGACAGAGGGATACACATCATGATAAACAAAAAGGTGACAGAGAGATACATGTCACGTTAAAGGATTAGATGCATAACTGACACATCCACAACCCCCCACTGAGATTTCCTAATCACACATGGAGAGTGACGGGATGATATATGTCACAATAGAAAAGGGGTGACAGAGGGATACATGTCATGATAAATGATGAAGTGACGGAGAGATACACTTCACATCAAAGGATTAGGTGTGTAACTAACACATCCACAACCTACAATTGAGATTTCCTAATCCCACATGGAGGAGATGTGATTAGGAATTAGGCCGATAGTAGTGGTGACTACTGTAGCTAGAGAGAAAGGGTAGGAGAGGGGAGGGATGCTAGAGAAGAAAAGGGATAGAGGGGGGAGGGGGCGGCACCGGAGGCGAGTGGCCTACGGTTCCCTAAGAGCAAATCCACTCTGATACCATGTGAAAAGTTGTGTTATAAGTACTTAGGGTTCAATGTGTGTGTCCTAGCATATATTTATAGAAAGAACAAATACATGTAGAATAGTAAAAAACAAGAGAAAATGAAACTTCAAAACTATTGGTCTGCCACCATGTCGGTACTATCGACAGACATGTTGGTAGTACTGATATATGCAGTCTTCAATAATGTTGATGTGTAGTACTACCTACACACAGGTCGATAGTACCGAGATATGTAATCTTCAGTCTATCAACATGGTGGATGATGAATTCATTGAAGGAAGGCCTACCAGTATGACCCAAATCAACATGAATGAGAATGGTACTAATGGATTCAAGGGGTCACACCATCTCCATGCTATGCAAAAACTTATTAACAAAACAAGTAAAGATACTAAGCTGTAAAAAGGAAGTGGAGTGAAAATGAAACCATTTCCTTATAACTTTAGAAGAAGAGCCAAGGCATCATTGTCAAAAATTGATGTTGATGGTATCATACATCCATGATGGGCAATATAAGATTTGCCTTTCCTTTGTATTTACCCTTCTATCCACGGATATAATCTATTAGAATACTAGGGGCATAGGCGACCATAATACAATTTCTACCCTCAAAGATATCCTACTTCAATATAAACCCAAGATTGTGGTAGTTCTTGAACCCCACATAAGTGGTATTAAGGCCACTCAAACCATTCACAATTTGGGATTCGACAACTCACATCAAGTCAAAGTCACTGGCTATTTTGGGGGTATCTGGGTTCTATGGAATGTTACAGAAACAAGCCTAGAGATATTGACGAGTCACAAACTATTTAACCACTATAGATACAAAATTGATGTTACACCTTCATCTATGCTCACCCTAATCACGTGATAAGAAGGAAAATCCGGAAGCATATCCTTCATATAAGTCAGATATTAATTCTCTGTGGGTACCCATGGGTGACTAGAATGTTGTTACTAGCCCAGCAGAGAAGAAAGGTAGCTATCATTTCAATTTTAACAAAGACATCATGGTTAATGACATTCTGATGCAGGTTGATCTCACTGACATAAGAGCGTCATGCCTGGAGTTTACATTTAAAAAGGGTATTCTACACCAAATAATAGATAAGATCTATGCAAACTATGCTTTTCTTAACTCTTACACCAATGTTGCTACTTGTAATTTACCAAGGGTACATTCTGATCACACCCCCTTCTTTTGAGGATGTTGAATAGCAAGTCTTGACAACACTTTTTCAAGACCAAGGCTTCTTGGCAGGCTCGTGAGCATTCAATAACTTTCTCAAAGATTCTTGGGATAGCATCCTACATTTCCACCAAGCATTGAATAAAGTCAAGCCCGATCTACTAAGATGGAAGCAATCTGAGTGAAAACAAAAAGCTAAAAGAAAAAAGGTGGATTATCAATGCTATAGATCGCCTTCAGATAATGCTTGAGGAAAATCTTGGTGATAGTATTGAAATAAGATGCTCTGAGCTACATATGGAATATGATAATATCCTATAAGAGGAAGATATGGATGGGAGACAGAGAATCCATTCTGACTGGATCCTAAAGGGGGACTCAAATACTTGGTTCTACCAACCTATAGTCAACATGTGAAGAAGGGTTAATACTATATCCAGGATGAAAAATGATCAGAATGAGTGGATTGGTGATGAAAAGGAAATCCAAAAACTTGTCAGAGATTTGTTCATCAAGCAATTTACTACTAGCCCTCAACCCTCACAATCCCAACTCAATGAATTTCCTTGCTATTTCAAGCCTCTTTTACAAGAAGAACGTACTTTCCTTATAAGTACTCCATCTAATGAGGATATATATATAACCCTCATGCTTACTAACCCCAATATAGCCACTACCCAGATGGAGTGGACTATTTATTCCTTCAAAAAAATTAGAATGTGATAAAAAGTTATGTAGTGTATATTGTTTAGTAAGCTATTCAGGCCAGGCATATACAATAGGAGCTCTGCAATTCCAATATTGTTTTGATTCCTAAAGTTAAAAGGCCTTACCTTTGTTCTCAATTGAGACCCATCTCCTTGAGTAACACATGCACAAAACTCGCTTCAAAGATAATTGTGGAAAGGTTGAAGGGCCAACTCCCTAGCTGGATATCACATGCTCAGTCAAGCTTTGTGCCTAGATTAAGGATCTCAAATAACATCATACTTGCCCAAGAGGTCATTCATAGTATAAGGAAGAGAAAAGATGCCAAAACTATGGCCATCAAACCAGACCTACACAAGGCCTATGATATGCTTAGCTGGGATTTTATTTTTGACACTATCCTCAAAGTTGATGGCCTCCAAACATTGTTTAATATGTTATGAACTCTATCATTGAAGGAACTATGACCCTCCTTGTTAATAGAAAGAAGATGCAACCCTTCAAGCCTGAATGCGACTTGAGACAAGGGGACCCCTTGGCCCCTTATATTTTGTTCTTTGTATAGAAAGATTAATCAAATGATTCACAAGGTTGTTCACAACAAGAAATGGATACCTCTCAAACTTTCTATTAGAGGTCCATGTATCTCTCATATCAGGTACGCTGATGACATCCTTCTCTTTAATAGAGCATCTACCAAGCAAATCAACTTATTCTTAGGATCATGGAAAAGTTTAGAGATACTTATGGATAGATCATCTCTAAGGAAAAGTCTCAGATTTAATTTTCTAGAAGTGTCAGCCCAGAGATCACACATGACATCATCAACTTAGCAAGGATCAAAGAAGTCCAAAACATTGGGAAGTACTTGGGGGGGGGTTAAGTGCTTCATTCTAGACTCGCCAAGAATTCATGTATCTCATGTTCAAAGACTTAAAGAACATATATAATTCTTGGTTAGCTAGACAACTTTCTTTCGTAGGTAGAGCCTTCCTCACAAGATCTACTCTCATGGATATTCCTATGTGCACTATGCAAGAAAATAAGATTCTTGTCAGCATTTGCAACATATTAGATGCAATAATGAGGAGCTTTATATGGAATTGAGGTAGGGGAATAGAGCCATGGCCCTTGTCACATGGAGAAATGTAACGACCCCGCCTCCCGGTAACCCCCAATTAAGGGAGACCGAAAGGTCGGTGCCGTTATCCAATTAACAGGATCAAAGGTTCGACAAATAATCAGTAATAATTTATAAACTTTACCAACTAAACTGAAAACTGGTATAAAATAAAACTTTGTTTACCTTTTGAAATATGGGATTTCTAATCTTCTATCCATGAAAATGCTAAACTAACTAATCCTCCTGTGCATGTTATTTCTCATTTAATTACACATGTGCCACTTTACTGTTTGTTCTTTTCATTTGTACCTAAAACGCCGACAAACAAAACGTCGGTCAGCACTAAGCTGGTATGTGGGGGAAACAATAATCATGCAACTACAATAACAAAGTAATCAACCAATTATCAGTTAACATCCAAGATTACGATTTAAACCATACTACTCAATCCTTTCCTATCCCCTATCTCTGTGTTGTCCCTGCAGTGGACCGAGATCCCACCTCTCTCTAGGTAGATCCTTATTAAACCCTGCATGATCCTACCTAACAGGTAGATCAATATCTAGGGTTGAGTCGCATGGCACTACCCATAGGTAGTCCAATCTCTAACTCAATGTGACTTGATGGACCTACCCCATTGGTAGCCATTTACTAAGTCATTCAATGACCTGATGGGCCTACCCCATTGGTAGCCTTTTACTAGGTCAACTCATTAAGCTACATAGGGGACTAGGATCTGAGCTAGTAGGCATATCTCTTATGTGATAGTCATATTCACATTATACATTGCATGAATTAAATACATACAATAGTTTAATTCAAGCCACGATGGAAACATCGATAAAACCCGGAAAACTAATTCGGGTAGTCATAAGCGTAACCACATACCTGCTAAGCAGACTTGAAACAGAATAGTCCAATCAACAAGGCAAGCAAGCATTCAATAAGATCCTGAAACAAACATCCAATATCTTCTATCATGGATCATGGTATCAAAGTCTAATAGACCTATTCGAGCCCTAGGATTACTATTTCATTTTTAGGGTTTCTATTGCAATTAGGGTTTCCTTTCATCTTTTACTATTTTAAACCCTAATTATTCACAAAAGATATTAAGGTTATCCCTTTACAACATTTAACCTTATTTTCGAATTAAAGGCATCATTGTCCATCAATTAAACCCATTAAACTTATCTTACATTAAAACTATCACTTCTATCCTTTTAATCCATGACAAGATCATTATGCTTATTTATCATCAATGTGTAATTCATTATACTCTATTACTCGTATGAACGTTATTAATCACCAATTCTACCTTGATTCATGAGAAAACCCTAATTACTTCATTTAGGGTATTTATTCATCAATTAAGAACTTTAATGCTTGAAACAACTTAGACTTCGCATATTCCAATTTTAATCATGAAATTAATCAATTAAAGCCATTAATAGTCGAATCAATCAACATTAGGGTTTCAAGGCCCATTAAAGTATATTCATGCATATGAAACTTCCAAATTAACTGATTACATGAAAATTCATCATTTTTCAATCTTAATGATCCTTTTTATCATTAATAGGCTTAGATCAACTTTAATCATCTATTAAACCCTACTAATCACTTTAATCATACCAAAATAGGGCTCTTTAAACATTATTATATCTAAAGCTAATAACTTCCATTATTTTTCGAATTGCAAAAGGAATCAGACTTCAATCATATTTTTATTGGATTCCTATCATTTTTCTGAGCAAAATTGATATATTATACTTATCAATCCAAGCTTCCATTAATTAGTTATGATTTTTGTAATATTCCACTTACCCAGACCAATCGGAGAGCGCCACGTCGCCTCCTAGCCATGCAATGTTGCCTTGCTGTTTTGAAAACATTTCGAAATTACTACTATGCCCTTGGTTAAGTTTTCAAGTTGTTCATCCCGCGGAGGGCATAAACGTCCAACGGCCCCTCTTCATCCTCAAGCTCGCGATCTCTAGGGTAGCCGCCGGTGCATCTACGCGGGGGAGCTCTCCTCCTCCCTCCTTGGACTCCAAGATGCCGGTGGTGGCCCCGAGGTGTTTGCCTCCCTCCGTCACAGCTACAGGGAGTCAAAGCCAGGGCCGTGGTGGCCGGGATCAAGCACAGCTCTTTAACAAACTCACGGCAGTCCTAGGTTCTTCCACAGCGGCTGCATGCAGCTATGAGGAGGGGAACGACCACCGAGCGTCATCCGCTATCGTGGGATCAAACATGGCCCTACTGTAGCCTTCCCCACGGCCCCTCAGAATCAGGGATAGGGTTAAACCCTCAACCAAAAGAGTTAAAACAGAAGAAGAAGAAGAAGAAGAAGAAGAGATTGTGTTGCGTGGAGTTTCTTTGGATCTCGACCAGGCCTTACCCCCTTTATATAGGGTGAGTAATGAACTCCTAACGTGTGTATCTATAAGGATTCAAGTCCTTTCAAAAAGGAAACTTATTCTTCTTAGATAAAAGCCACCTTCTCTCTCCTTATCATCCCTTTGATATCCCTTTTCTTCTTTATTCATTAGATATTAGGAATTCGAGAATTCCCTTTCTCTCTATCTTTATTTCTTGGATTTTAACTTATTAGCCACGAAATTATAGTTTCCTTTAGTAGGAAATACTTTCTTCTTAATAAAACCACATAATCTATGAATTATGTATTCGCCTTATATTCTTATTTTATAATTATGGTATTTTCTCTTTCTTTTCCTTTATTGGGGCTCCTTGGCACCCAAGAAACTTTAAGAATTCGAAATTCCTTTTAAAGGAATACTCATCATCCTTAAATGCATCAATATGCATTATTCTCATTATCCTGTTTTATTTCTTATTAAAATATTTCCTTTTGTGGATTTCTCTTTTATTTCTCTCTTATTTTTCTCCTTAGTATTCCTTTTATTATTAGGAATCATTGGGATACGAAATCCCACTATGGATAACTCAAAAATACCTCTTTTCACATATTTTCCCTATTTCATCAATGTTTTCAATTTCTTTATTAACAAGGA
Source organism: Alisma plantago-aquatica (assembly GCA_963693085.1). Taxonomy (NCBI): domain Eukaryota; kingdom Viridiplantae; phylum Streptophyta; class Magnoliopsida; order Alismatales; family Alismataceae; genus Alisma; species Alisma plantago-aquatica. Next base: position 442,973,015 of record OY856412.1, on the reverse strand, counting down.
AATACTTAATTGCTATTTTCTTTTCTTATTGCCTTTTCTTCGCAACTTTGGACTCCTTGGAACCCAAGCAATCTAAGAGGCACGAAATCCTCTTTGGATTTGCCTTCTAGAGGTTTCCACACCTTTCTTATCTCAAATTCTCAGTTATTCATTAATTAATTGAATATCCTTGTTATTGGGCCCAATAGCCAATAAAGCCCACAAATCAAACAACAAGGCTATTGTGAATGAAATCCATTTATTCAAAATAGATTATATCATTTATTTGTTCAAAAATCTTTAATATGAGAAATTATATTTCTCAACAAATGAACCCAAAATTGGGGTTGTAACATCCTTCCCCTCTTATAAGAATTTTGTCCTCAAAGTTCCAGCAAGCAAGCAAACAAATAGGATAATCCATTCTTATGTCCATCAGGGCTACCATGTGGCTTTACCCTATCCATGGTGCTTTCCAAGAACCTTCATCATCTCATATTCTTCCATCTGAGTTCTTTCTTACCTTGGTATATCGTACCCTCATAGGTGACTCAGGATATTTCAGCCTCTCAGAAGCTGAATAGGTTCAGGGCTTAACACATGGCTTGGGTACCTCACATAGTGCTTCTAGATCAGACTCATGTAACACATTACTCATCATTTTATCCTGCAGGGCAAAGCTAAACACAATCATATCCACCCATCCATCTCAAATGGACCCATTTATCGGGGACTCAGCTTTATTAGCTGTAGCTTAGAGGGGTCAGATTTTCACATCACATATTCTCCCACAGTGAACTGCATGTTAGTCTGCTTTGTATTAGCTCGTGACGCATGTCACCCTTGGCTCTCTCTCTCAGCCATTAAACGATCAAGCGACTTCATCTGCACACACTGTGGTTCTTTTATGACCTTCACGAGGCCTCCTTTGCCAACAACATTATAATGAAGTGGTGACTGACACACCCTCCTTATATAGCTTCTTACATCCCGATAAAGGCTATGGTGGTTAACGTCACATCTTTACAACTATCTCATGGTATCACCCTGAACAAGCAAACTTGCTCTCATCAGACCCTCTAGTCTGGATCATACTAACCATTAGCTAGGGGTGATAAACGGTACTAAAATGAGTTCTTCATGCACCTACTTCTTCCGCATGGAAGTAAACCTTATCATCATGTTCAAGAACTCTTTGAACTCACATCATGGTGTTGTTGAACCATTTCTTTCTCTATTATAAGTAGTTCAACAAACCTGTCTCTTGACAGTACTCTTCTTTTCCTGTCATCCAGGTAAGGTGATCTATCATAACCCTCATTGATCTTCCTTGGTTTAAGGAGAGAGTCTCCACATCCTCCATAGTGATGAACTCTCATTCCTTTTCAGGGACTCTTTTATCCTCTATATTGGTACAGTAGGTTACTGGTATTCATCCTTTACCTTTATCATGCATGGCCACAAGCCACATGCATCTTCATCTTAAGCATCCAAAGTGATACCATCTCAGTAATACCATGGTATATGGTGATTTTAAAATCATGATCTCCAGTGTGTCATGATCCCTCAAGCTTGATACCTCAGAAACCCTAAACCATTCTAATCAGGGTTTCATCACATTCCCTTTCAGAGAAGTGCATCTGAGGCTCTAAACCATCCTTTCACTACGTCAAGGACTAGACTGACTAACCAAACAATCATTAACTTGTTCAACATATCTCATTACATCTGAGTGTTAGCCAAAACACATCTTCTTTCCAAACGTAGGGTTAGCCTAACAACTCCCTTCTAGCCAAACTAGGCAGCTCTATCTCCACCAGAGCATCCATTACCACTTCACATCCTTCGGTATTAAGTAAAGTTTAAGACATACTCTTCCATGTATTCTACTTATCACCTCATCTCAAACTCTAAGTTTGTCTTCATCAAGAAACTCTAAGCTTATACTCACTGTGATCTAACTTGACCTTGGTCAATCTACAAATTCCAGATAGTTCCTGATAAAACATCTTCATAAGCTGGCTACACTACCTCTCATAGTGTTTGCGAACCATCCATGTATCATTCCTTCTACATCTCTATCATTATTCCTTATAGCAACGTTCCAACTCACAACATCCTTGTCCTTGGTGTATGGCATGCATACTGTCCTATCTCTCACTCTCATAACAAGAAGAAATAAGCATTTGGTGGCCGTCCAAATACAGAGTTCTTCCTATTCCAAGAGTAGGGATGGTACAGCCCACCTCGCCAGTACACCTTCAAGTCTCCGTTGAAACGTGCAACTCATGTCTCTATATCGCAATCATCATTATATCAAAGTTACTTTCATGGAAAACTGGCCTCGAACCTACTTGGGTTTACACACAATCCTTGGTCATATCCTCTAGGTCTATAGGGTACCGACACTTTTGGGGTCATCCCTCTTCCCATATGCACTAGAGAGTGCCCTACTCACTTGCCCTTTGGGTCACATGAGTTAATGAAGGTGATCAATCTCCTAACCCATGGCCCTCAGACAATGATAGTAGTTACCTCCCGACCCTATGGTCATGTGCAACTAGGGAATTAGGCAACTCCGTCTTTCATCGGTCTTATCCCTACCTGACCCTAGGATAGACTTGGGATTCTCTTATAGTACGAGTCTGACTTAGAACCTTACCCAAGCCTTCATCATCTCTTTCTGCATTCATGACTGACTTTCATCCCTTCACAGGGGTCATGGCAACCTGCCTACCTTGATCAGGCCCCACACCGGTTACTCCCATGGTAACACATCCACGCACTTAGAGATGGTTATCTATGTGCCTATAGGTTCATTTTCATACCATGTACTCTTCACTTAGCTTCTCAAGATCCTATGAGACCTCTTCAGGTCACCTCAAAACCGACAGAACTGGTACACACCCTACCAAAGGGTCCTCTCCCAGGATGGGAGAAAACTACAACCCGTGACAGTAAGGTCACAACCATCCTTAGGGTTTACACCCGTATGAGCATGCTAAAACCAACAACTACTAAGGCATAAGCGTACCTATAAAACCATGCTAGGTCGCACTTGTGTACATCCTCAACATTACATCAACTTAGTTGTGAGGGGTTCATCAAACATACCCTTACCTGAAGGGGTTTTCCTTTACCTCTACACATTAAGAGTACCATGCTCGAAACTATAGAGACTCAAATCTCAACATGAGCATTGGGTACACTGCTTCCCCTCTTAGGCCTAGGAATCCTAGGTTCACCGTTGAGTATCCAACTGCATGCTCATTCTCTTAACCAGGAATCCAGCATGTCCAAGATATGTCATGTACTCCCATGATCTTTCTACTCAAGCAACACTTCAGAGTTGAGTCTTCATCCCAGACAGCTACTAGGTATAAAGCCTCACAACTGGTGCCTTAACCTCCTCAGGGTCTAAAGCACTCTCTATCTCATCTAGTATGCAATCACTTATACCATAGGTACCAGAAGCATCATCCTCCCTCTAGGGTTTGGTTACTCTCAAGCTAACCAAGACATCATCAACCTCCAGGGATCATGCATGAGGCAACCATTATCATCCACTTAGGTTGCATCCTTCTCGACTCCCACTGTTTCTCAAGTTTCGGGGTTTTAGGCTCCCAACTTTCTTGGCCGAGGTTTGCTCCCTCTCTCTAGAGCTAATCCTACAACCAACCTCTCTATAAGAGGTCCTGTCTTTATGAAGGATCAAACTCCTAAGCATGCCCTCACTTGAATGAAGCCTATACTGAAACTTATGTTTACTCAAGGTTATCCATAACACCTTATGCTTATGTCATAAGCCATCCATCATGATCCCTTGACTAGGGTTTCGTTTAACTGTCCACACTACTGATGCACTCTTGGTGCAAGTTACATCCTACTTGCAACAGCCCTATAGGTTCTTCTCTACCCTTATCCATGAAGGAGTTACCCTTCGCTCAAACATGCACGACCCTCACCAGGGTTGGGTCGCCAAAGGTACTAGGTTATCCAACCTCTCATGGCCCGTATGACGATCCCAAGGCATGTCCAACCAAACACTCAGTCTAACTCATCATGTCATCTCTATCTCTAACCTTCACTTAGGGTTAGGGTTACCATCATCCTCAAAGGATTTGCTAGGTTTCTACCTTTGATGGAGGTCTCTACCTCCAAGACTAACTCTCTCTACTCATCCTCCTGCCAAGGAGGTCTATCCTCAAGTATCTCCTGAGGGCAATGACAACTCATGTCATACGACCTAAGCATGTATCTATTCCTTTACGCTTATTCTATTAAGCTTATGTCCATGACATCTTATTTACATGCTTTTTATTAATTTGATGGAGGATTCCTGAATCCTTATCAACCTTACCCATACTTCGAGAGGGTGAGGAAAAGAGAGAAAACCCTAATCCTTAAGGTCCTTAACAGAATTTGAGTTGAGAAAGGATGAACGAGATGAGAGAGTCCTAAAAGGTATCTTATTTCGATTCATACCCTAAGACTTTGGCCAGGCAGTCACACGGATCCGGGAGTCCTCGTATTCCGACTAGCGGTGCGGAGGAAAATATTGCCAGCCCCCGGTCGTGATCCTTTTCTAGACACCTCTGTCTTTCGGATAATCCTCTAATAACTCCCTTGGGTTCTATGGAATTTGTAAAATTTAATAATTATTAAAGATTAGATGAGGAACCTATGCTCTGATACCAATTGTAACGACCCCGCCTCCCGGTAACCCCCAATTAAGGGAGACCGAAAGGTCGGTGCCGTTATCCAATTAACAGGATCAAAGGTTCGACAAATAATCAGTAATAATTTATAAACTTTACCAACTAAACTGAAAACTGGTATAAAATAAAACTTTGTTTACCTTTTGAAATCTGGGATTTCTAATCTTCTATCCATGAAAATGCTAAACTAACTAATCCTCATGTGCATGTTATTTCTCATTTAATTACACATGTGCCACTTTACTGTTTGTTCTTTTCATTTGTACCTAAAACGCCGACAAACAAAACTTCGGTCAACACTAAGCTGGTATGTGGGGGAAACAATAATCATGCAACTACAATAACAAAGTAATCAACCAATTATCAGTTAACATCCAAGATTATGATTTAAACCATACTACTCAATCCTTTCATATCCCCTATCTCTGTGCTGTCCCTGCAGTGGACCGAGATCCCACCTCTCTCTAGGTAGATCCTTATTAAACCCTGCATGATCCTACCTAACAGGTAGATCAATATCTAGGGTTGAGTCGCATGGCACTACCCATAGGTAGTCCAATCTCTAACTCAATGTGACTTGATGGACCTACCCCATTGGTAGCCATTTACTAAGTCATTCAATGACCTGATGGGCCTACCCCATTGGTAGCCTTTTACTAGGTCAACTCATTAAGCTACAGAGGGGACTAGGATCTGAGCCAGTAGGCATATCTCTTATGTGATAGTCATATTCACATTATACATTGCATGAATTAAATACATACAACAGTTTAATTCAAGCCACGATGGAAACATCGATAAAACCCAGAAAACTAATTCGGGTAGTCATAAGCGTAACCACATACCTACTAAGCAGACTTGAAACAGAATAGTCCAATCAACAAGGCAAGCAAGCATTCAATAAGATCCTGAAACAAACATCCAATATCTTCTATCATGGATCATGGTATCCAAGTCTAATAGACCTATTCGAGCCCTAGGATTACTATTTCATTTTTAGGGTTTCTATTGCAATTAGGGTTTCCTTTCATCTTTTACTATTTTAAACCCTAATTATTCACAAAAGATATTAAGGTTATCCCTTTACAACATTTAACCTTATTTTCGAATTAAAGGCATCATTGTCCATCAATTAAACCCATTAAACTTATCTTACATTAAAACTATCACTTCTATCCTTTTAATCCATGACAAGATCATTATGCTTATTTATCATCAATGTGTAATTCATTATACTCTATTACTCGTATGAACGTTATTAATCACCAATTCTACCTTGATTCATGAGAAAACCCTAATTACTTCATTTAGGGTATTTATTCATCAATTAAGAACTTTAATGCTCGAAACAACTTAGACTTTGCATATTCCAATTTTAATCATGAAATTAATCAATTAAAGCCATTAATAGTCGAATCAATCAACATTAGGGTTTCAAGGCCCATTAAAGTATATTCATGCATATGAAACTTCCAAATTAACTGATTACATGCAAATTCATCCTTTTTCAATCTTAATGATCCTTTTTATCATTAATAGGCTTAGATCAACTTTAATCATCTATTAAACCCTACTAATCACTTTAATCATACCAAAATAGGGTTCTTTAAACATTATTATATCTAAAGCTAATAACTTCCATTATTTTTCGAATTGCAAAAGGAATCAGACTTCAATCATATTTTTATTGGATTCCTATCATTTTTCTGAGCAAAATTGATATATTATACTTATCAATCCAAGCTTCCATTAATTAGTTATGATTTTTGTAATATTCCACTTACCCGGACCAATCGGAGAGCGCCACGTCGCCTCCTAGCCATGCAACGTTGCCTTGCTGTTTTGAAAACATTTCGAAATTACTACTCTGCCCTTGGTTAAGTTTTCAAGTTGTTCAGCCCGCGGAGGGCATAAACGTCCAACGGCCCCTCTTCATCGTCAAGCTCGCGATCTCTAGGGTAGCCGCCGGTGCAGCTACGCGGGGGAGCTCTCCTCCTCCCTCCTTGGACTCCAAGATGCCGGTGGTGGCCCCGAGGTGTTTGCCTCCCTCCGTCGCAGCTACAGGGAGTCAAAGCCAGGGTCATGGTGGCCGGGATCAAGCACATCTCTTTAACAAACTCACGGCAGTCCTAGGTTCTTCCACAGCAGCTGCATGCAACTATGAGGAGGGGAACGACCACCGAGCGTCGTCCGCTGTCGTGGGATCAAACATGGCCCTACTGTAGCCTTCCCCACGGCCCCTCAGAATCAGGGATAGGGTTAAACCCTCAACCAAAAGAGTTAAAACAGAAGAAGAAGAAGAGATTGTGTTGCGTGGAGTTTCTTTGGATCTCGACCAGGCCTTACCCCTTTATATAGGGTGAGTAATGAACTCCTAACGCGTGTATCTATAAGGACTCAAGTCCTTTCAAAAAGGAAACTTATTCTTCTTAGATAAAAGCCACCTTCTCTCTCCTTATCATCCCTTTGATATCCCTTTTCTTCTTTATTCATTAGATATTAGGAATTCGAGAATTCCCTTTCTCTTTCTCTTTATTTCTTGGATTTTAACTTATTAGCCACGAAATTATAGTTTCCTTTAGTAGGAAATACTTTCTTCTTAATAAAACCACATAATCTATGAATTATGTATTCGCCTTATATTCTTATTTTATAATTATGGTATTTTCTCTTTCTTTTCCTTTATTGGGGCTCTTTGGCACCCAAGAAACTTTAAGAATTCGAAATTCCTTTTAAAGGAATACTCATCATCCTTAAATGCATCAATATGCATTATTCTCATTATCTTGTTTTATTTCTTATTAAAATATTTCCTTTTGTGGATTTCTCTTTTATTTCTCTCTTATTTTCCTCCTTAGTAATCCTTTTATTATTAGGAATCATTGGGATACGAAATCCCACTATGGATAACTCAAAAATACCTCTTTTCACATATTTTCCCTATTTCATCAATGTTTTCAATTTCTTAATTAACAAGGAAATACTTAATTGCTATTTTCTTTTCTTATTGCCTTTTCTTCACAACTTTGGACTCCTTGGAACCCAAGGAATCTAAGAGGCACGAAATCCTCTTTGGATTTGCCTTCTAGAGGTTTCCACACCTTTCTTATCTCAAATTCTCAGTTATTCATTAATTAATTGAATATCCTTGTTATTGGGCCCAATAGCCAATAAAGCCCACAAATCAAACAACAAGGCTATTGTGAATGAAATCCATTTATTAAAAATAGATTATATCATTTATTTGTTCAAAAATCTTTAATATGAGAAATTATATTTCTCAACAAATGAACCCAAAATTGGGGTTGTAACAAGAAAAGTCACCAACAATAAGAGAAATGAAGGTCTTGTCATTAAGAATATGAAAGACTCAAATGATGCTCTAATTATAAAAACATCTTGGGAATTTCTATGTGACAGAGGCACTCCCTGGAGGGATGCCATCATCTACAAATAATTTTTTGATAAAGGATCTATAGTTAACTCTATGATCCCCTTGTTCAGGAAAACCCTGAATCTATTACAAATGGCTAGGAACAACTGTCATTCTATCACTGTCAATGGCGAGAATGCAAATGTTTGGGAGGACAAGTGGATTCTCCGCCAGTTCTATTAATAATAGTGTCATCAAGGAAATTCCTCCTGACCTAAAGGACCTCAGAGTGTCGATCTTAGTTGACTTGTAGGGAGTGTGGAATGCTAAATTTCTTTAATAATATTTATCGAGGAACATGATAACACCCAAATTAGTGCATATTCTCTATGCATTTTATCTATAGTTTTGTACCACTTTAGTCTTAATATGCCCAATAATGCTCATGTTTTATGCTTTCTGTCTCTCATTAGATAATGTAGCTAGAATAGCCAATAATGTAGCTAATTAGCCAAATTTTGACTAGTAGGCATCAAAACTAGCCAATTTTGGGACTCTCAAGTACCGAACCTGAAAAGACAAGAATTCCAACAGCTGGCCGATACGGTCTGGCTGATACGGCTGCCCGATAAGGTATGCCTGATACAACTGCCCGACACTCCCCCTGCCCGACACGGTCATTGGGCATTAGTCATATTGGCCCACCTGATGCCTCAAGATCGAAGCCACGGATGAAGGACACGTGGACCAATAAAAGCTACAACTCCCATCAACTCACTGCCTATAAATAGCAGCTACCAGCCTACAGAAGAGAGGAGCCAGAGGGAGAACCCTGCAAGAGCTAGTGCCTAGACCAAGGAGCTAGTGTGTCGAGTTCCCCAAAAGTCTACTGCCCGTACGGTCTGCCCGATACGGCTTCCCGATACGGCCTAGGGAGAGAGAGCCGAGGAGTCCAGAGGGATGAAGAGAAGACCCAAGGGGTGAGATCCGGCCTGCACATAGGCCGAGGAGCGAGAGCCACCTCTCCTCTATGGGCTATATCTCTTTCCTCTTCTCTTTCATTCTACTGCATTCCTTTGTTTCTTGTACAAACGATGTTCATCCATTTTTGTCCGGTGCCAGCTATGCTTGTCTATGGCTAGTTAGCTCCTTCTTGGCTATGTAGCCCGATCTGGGCATGTATATGTACTTTTCCCTTAAGCAAGTAGATTCATATCAGATCTAGTATGTTGCATGTTCTATTTTCTCTTTCCAAGTTATGATTGCTAGTTTGGTTGATCTCTTACTCGCTTGAACTGTTGTTTCTACCTGTATCGAGAGATCCATTGTAGGAATAGCTAAGAGATGATAGTTTGGATCTGAACCCGAGAGGAGGACAATCTAAGGTATTCTGTTCCTAACACCCCGGAATATCCTAAGACCCGAGAGGGAACTTAGTGTATTCAGAGGTGTTGATATGTCATTCCTCGAGAGAGGGTCATTGACATATTGTTGATGGTTTTAGTCATGCATCGCAAGAGTGAGTGGGACAACCCCACAGGATAGATGCCACCGTGCGTACTAGATGCTTGCTTGGGTGTTCAAGGGTTGTCTACAACTGAGAATGAGTGCATAGACTGCCCCGTTTGTGGTTACATAGCCAGGAACTCTATTTCTCTGATTAGTAGAATCACGAGCTCTATTTTGTTTTGTTTTATATTGTGACAACCCGCTAGACTAGTTCTAGCAATTACTTTTATCGAATATTGTCTTGGCTTATCTGACTAAAGAATGAGATCTGTGGCGTCCTAAACATCACCACATCCCTGTGTTCGACCCCGTATATCTACTTCGAACTCGTAATAAAGTTGTGGGGGCCTAGAAGGTTTCGGGTTATAAATTTAAAGCTTGATTCCTTCCTTTGTCCCACGTTCAATTCTGGATGCGAGAAAAAGGCCGATCAATTTTTGGCACCGTTGTCGGGGATGTGGTTTTCCATGTTTACATGCCTAGTAGATTTTTGTTCTGTCACTATAAGCATGTATATACATGCATAGTTTTCCTCTTGCTTTACACATACTTGTTCATATATACTAAATCACTTTTCTTTTTTTCATACCTTTTTTAGCCATGGACCTTACTTCTACAAGACAAGTCATCTTGTCCACCTATCCTCCTGATTTTTTCCACAATTCCGACTGCTGGAAAATAATTGAAGGTCGTGCTCTACAACTAGTCGAGTTATACTTACCTCCACCATCATCATATGTCAAGATTCCAACAACGGAGACTGCCAGTCAGCCCTCGACCCCCATGCTATCATGGGATCAAGAACTGATTATGGAAGTGGAGTTGGCTAGGGAAAGTATTCAAGCACTCGCCTCCTTAGCCCCTCATCTCCAAGAAGATGTCGATCCAATGCAACAACTACTAGAAGAGCAAGATCGTCATCTCAAAGTATCCACTGAGGCTGTAGACTGCAGTAGTAGTATACTTCAAACTGTTGAACAAGGATTCATCCTAAAGCATCAATTTGATACAGTGGGTTCCCCTTATATGTGCATGGTAGAATTGACAGATCTCAAAAGCATTGCTGCTCAAGTACAACAACTTCCTGATAAAGATGTTGAACAAGGAAGGAAGCTCCAAGAGCTCATCGATTTGGTTAAAATTCGATTACAACTACCATCACAAGACAATAAAGATGTTAGTCATCAAGACCATTCCATTGGGTCTAAAGTGGAGTAAGCACCACCATCCTATTCAGACCATCAACTGGATTTACCAGGATTTTTCTGTGAAGACCAACTCACTTGGAAAGCCCTTCATTCTACCCAGATGACCTAGCTGATGAACCAATGGAAGAAATGAGTCATAGACATGAATGGGTCTATGATGGCGATGATGAAGACTCAAAAAGTCAATCGACCTCACAACTAGAAGGTTGGTTTGAGGAACCAGAGTCAGATATTGAACCAGACCAGAGTGACATTTCTCATATTGAGACTTGTCATTTCGCTTTGAGCAGTACGCCAACCATGGTTTGGAACAATTTGTTTAATGACGATGACGATAGCTGCTCGACATGGAGCAGTGAGTATAGTAACGAAGACGAGTTGGAGTAGCACGAGCCATCATTCGCCACCATCCCTTTACAAGGCTTGGTGGACGTCAAGGGGCAGGATGGATGGTTCACTACAACATGGCTGCTGAGCATGAAGACACCCCTGACTCCACGCCAGGCGATAAGCTTGGGGTGGTAGAACCACAAATAGATTCTTCAGGGGGTACTTTTTGCTCAAAAGATGATTGGATGACTCAGACGGTACATGAAGATTTATCTGAGCATCCAACCTCAAGTGTAGAGATGGAGAGAGAAGATATGAGTCCTCAAGATGACGTCCAACCTCTCTCATCTATCTCATCCTATGTTGACATCCCAGGACCTTCATTTTTAGAATCATATAATGAAAGGTACCATGAGGATGATATGCCGAAGAATTCTTCCCAGTGTAGTTCAAGCCACTTCCAGCACAAAGATGACTTCACCGAGTCACCAGATTTCACTTCACTTCTTTGGACTCGGCAGGGCCAACACATCCTCCTATTCTACTTCTACTATGCGGAAGAACTCGTCGGCAAGACACATGTGACACTGGTCCCAAAACTTAGGATTTGGGATCCCAGTGTCAGTATCGTAGGGCAACCACCCCCTTTTCTATTACCCACCCTCCCGCCCTTTTATTACAATAAATTTTGTTTTTAATGTTCTTGTTAGTTAGTTTCTTTCTTATAACTATTTTTATATCCTTGCACCCATGCATCATCTTTATAACTTCAATAACTGTCGTTAAAATCATGCATTCCTACCTCACTATCTCAAGTTTAAGTCTTGCTCAAGGACGAGCAAAATTTTTAAGCTTGGGGTGGTAGGCTTCTCCCTTCTTTCTCTTCACCCTTCTTGCATTCATGTTCACTTCCTATGTTTAGTTTTAAATTTTCAAAAAAAAATCAGCTTTTTAGCTTTGCAATTATGGCTATGTAGATAAATGCTTCACATTATGCCTAAATGCACAGTTTTCATCTTAAAAATTGCTTGAGCTTTTGCTTGATTTGCTCTTTGACTCTTTCCTTGAGTTTGGAAATAGATCTAAGGTTATGTCCATTTTTCATAGCTTAAAGCTAAATTCCCTTGATCTATGTGGTGAATGGCAAATCCATGGTAAAGGACCGTTGGAATGAGCTAAATCACGATTAAAGTCTCCTAGCTGCGAATTTCACAAGCTTGCATCTATTCTAAAGATCCTTGAATCATAATTGCAACTTTTCACATAGGTGTCAAGCAGATCATGATGAGTTTTGAGCTATGATCAAAATGAAGTGTTTTCCTTGATGGACTACGTGCCTTCTCACATTAGATTGGGTCAAAAAGATGAAAAATATAAAAATGTGCAAAAGAGGCTTGGACGCCCACAAATCCCAAAATATCTATATAGTTCTCACCCAAGCCTACAAATAGAATGCAGATGATAAAAGCCTAAGTGTGAATAATACATGAGTGTTGTTTTCTCTTTTAGGAGAGTTGAGGATGGTGCCCAGCCGGTGTATGACTGCGCTCATGAACACAGATATGTCGTTCCCGGTAGTACCACTCTAAAAGCTCATTAGAGAGTCACTAGGAACCCCCTAGGTGACCTATGAGACCGTCTCAGTAGCAGGATTGGTTCGAGCACAGTACGAGGAGTTCATCTCACTACTTTGGAGCAATCGGTTTGGACTGCAGGGACTTTTACTCGCTACATGGACCAACCTGACACAGATCGGGATCCTCAGAAGTCATTAGAGTCTTTTTGCTTTGTTTCTTAGGACATGAATAAGTGAGAGGCGTGGTATCCCTGATTGGTTTGCATGTATCCATGGTAATGGCTCATTTCTCATCACCTGCGTGATCACCTATGTGTCAATTCTTTCATGTTTAATAGTTATGATTCAAACCCTCATGAGTATCGGCAGGCTATAGTGAATTCGCTTAATCTTTCCTGGATGCTCTTTGATCTTACTTTGGCAGGATTGTGCATGATTGGTGGGGGTTTGCTATGAAATGGCATGGATCAGGAGAATATATGTTTTAAACTATTTTTTATGAACCTTAACATCTATTGCCAAGCTTAATTTGGATGTTATCTTTTTGTTCTTTGAGCACAGTCTTGCTTGAGGACAAGCAAGTTTTAAGCTTGGGGTAGTTGATAACACCCAAATTAGTGCATATTCTCTATGCATTTTATCTATAGTTTTGTGCCACTTTAGTCTTAATATGCCCAATAATGCTCATGTTTTATGCTTTCTGTCTCTCATTAGATAATGTAGCTAGAATAGCCAATAATGTAGCTAATTAGCCAATTTTTGACTAGCAGGCACCAAAACTAGCCAATTTTGGGACTCTCAAGTACCAAACCTGAAAAGATAAGTGTTACACCCCGATCTCACAATTTCCTCAAATCATGAGATTAGGGCATAAGATAGGATTTATATGTAACACAAAGAACACCCTTAACTTTTTCTTTTCTTAAAAACTCTTGTTTCTTCGCATTGAACCACATAAAACATCTTAACAAGGGAATCTGAACATTTCTTTTACTAATCAGACTTTAATAGTAAAGATACATGTATAAACATTCATGATGTCTCTCACACATTATGCGCATGAAACTTGCTAATTAGCATACATATCAAAGAGGAACAATATTACACATTGTAATTACAACTCTCTCTCTTAACTCGAACTGAGGACCTAGAGTGACAAGGACCGACTGACTCAACTAATCTTGTACTCAGTTCTTGTGGCAGAACTACACTGATGCTCTGACCATCTTCAAGTCCACACGGTTAACCCTAAAATGTTTGAGTAGAGGGGTGAGCCTACTCGCTCAGTGAATGAGTACTTCATGGAAACAGACTAATGCACTAATGTGATTACAGATATAATTTGAGTAAACGATATGACATTTAACAATAATAAATACTACACTGAGCAGTTCTAAACAATATAATTGAAATAACAAAGAATGTAAATATTGCATCCAAAGAATAACTACTAGAAGACTATGCTCTAGTCTTCCTTAACTCTTTCATTTATAAGGAACTCTGTGAACCTATATGATCATATTTTAGATTATGCCCCAAACATATGCAGTGCACTCTGCATATGAAACTCGCAGTGCACTACGAGCCCACCGTACAAGACTTAGCGACACACCCGGGAAATGCTAAGTTTGACTGTCCGTCCTGGTCTGCACAGGACTCTCAGGCGCACAAGGGCCTCAGGCGCACAAGGGCCTGTCTGCACTAACTCTGAGTGCTCTGGACTCCTCCCGCAATCTGTAGTGCACAGTCGGAGGGTCTGGGTTACCACCGTGACACACGCACGGATTATTGTTGAATAACCCCTATTTACTCCAGTGCCACCGTGACACACGCACGGATTATTGTTGAACACTGTCTCTCTGCCCTCGTGCCACCGTGACACACGCACGGATTATTGTTGAACACGAGCCACCGACCATCTAGGCACAAGGCTAGATCGATCGTTTCACCCCAAAGGTACAGACCGCGCAATGGGGTTCTACGGTGTTGGGGCACCTAAGTCTATTAACTGATTAACATATAACCATTTAAACAAGAATATCACATTTCATACTTATTTCACATTCTTAACATCACTAGAAAACACATATACATCATTTGTCATCTTTAAACATGACTTAGTAACATCCCTTTCTAGGGAATGTCATATCTCATCACCTGCAATTTACGAGATATGTATTAAAAATAAGAAGCCCTGAAGTATGTAGATATCAACTCAGAGAGAACAAGCATATAAAGTTAAATGCACTAGAAACATACAATTCAATAATTAAGCATCAGCACATCTCATATCGAGACCTTTCATATTATCATAACATGATTCATTGAACACCCTATCCTTAGGGTTTCATTTGCCTTATTCATTCATCACATGTCAACACCCTACTCTTAGGGTTTCATTCGCCTCATTCACCCTTTTCATTTACCTCATTAACTTGTCACATGACTCTCATAAGGATTTCATAGGATATAAGCATTCACGAAATAAAGATTGCTTCAACAAATCATATACAATCGATATATGTAAGAAACCATGGGAATTTAACTAAATTTAGATTTTTCCATACCATTCACTGAGACATCAGGTATCAAGTATAAAATTCAATTAAGATAACCCATGAGGTACATCCTAACCACTTATAGGATTACTAGTCCCTTTTCAATAAGGTTGAATCTCTAGTGATATCTCAATTAGGTTAAACCCTAATTGCATCATTTGATATAAATCTGAAAGGCATTCTTACTAGGAAGTGTTGTATACGTTTCTGATGTGAATCTATCATTAAGGAGTCATTCAAACAGAGAAGGAATCCATAACATATCAATTTGCAACAACTTAAATCAAACGGACATTTCAGGATTTAGAATCACATGCTAAGCATTTAGGGATTTGGATGCTATAATCAAATTCATGCATTACACTGTTTGAAGGAAGAACCCACTCACCCTAAGGTGTGAAAACACCTCAAAACTGCAGCTCAACTCAGGGAATCTCGAACTCACATCAAATCCCTAGCAAATCTCCCAATTCTTCTTCCATTCAACTCGGGAACCTTGAAAATGAGGGATTATGAGGAAAGGGTGAGAAAAGAGGGAATTTCGACATCATCTTAGATCAAATCAGAGCATGGACGGAATCTTGACATGAGAGAGCAGATCCACCATAAAAGTCTGTGCAAAGAATCCAAACTTACTTGATTTCACCCTTCCTGGAATCGTAAAACCCTAATTCAGCAATTCCCCCACTTTCTTCTCTCAAACCCTAACTCTCCCTCTCTCTCTAGGAGCTCGTTTCTCTGGAATGAAAGACGAAGAATGAGAGCTATGTGTGTGTGTGGTCGATCATATAAGTCAATTTGAGCTGCTTGGGTCAATTGCATATTGATCCAACACTCAACTTTAATTATATTGGCTGAATATTCAGTTTCACAATAGCTTCTGTAATTCGCCTACTGAATAACTAACAGAAGCTCCAAAAATTCTGGAAATTTTATATGTTATGTATAATAGAGTTTCAGACCTCCAGTAAAAATTTGAGATCATTTATAGTTACCAATAATTAATTAAAAATCGAACAGTGCACTGCTATATTGCAGTCTGCAGTATATTCGGCCGAGTTTGTCCTGCACAGAACTCGACCGACACCCTTACTGTAGAGATCAAAAAGTCATCCAAAAATTACGAAAATTTAACATAGTGTCTAAAATTATGTTTTTCAAGCACAGTTAAAATTTGAGATCAATTGGATATACTAATAAAAAGATAAAATTCAATTACCACACTGCTATATAAATCTGAAAATGTGATCGGCCGAGTTTGAAACTCGACCGATAAACAGGTCAGAGCATTCTTCAAAAATTCTGATATTTTCCAATGTTGTTCACATTTTATATATATAAATCATATCCAAATTTGAAGTAAATTAGAGTTACACATAAAATACTAAAAATCATTTAGTGAGACATTCTACTTATCAAATTCTGTATTCATGTATCATCAAAACCCTATTTTGGGCGATTAGGGTTTATGTTTCTCAAACCCTAATTCTCAAGACAAAAGAACATTTATACTTCTTATCATAGTTAAAACATCCTAATTGTGTTATCGTCATTAATTAGATTTCAAGAATGATTATTCCAATTAATCTTTGCAATTGTCTAGGTAAACCCTAGTTTACCAATTAAGCTCAGATGGGGTCGTAACAACTCTCCCCCCCCCTTAGAATGTTTCGTCCTCGAAACATAAACCTGCAAGAAAGACAAATTCAAGGTTATTCTAAGCTTCTAAAGCCTTCCATGTCATTATATTCTTGTATTTCATATCTGAATGTAGTTTTCAACATTAGATCTTTTAATTCTTTACTAAATCACAACATATTTGAAATAGTTCTCAATGATATCAAGCAAATTCTTTATGCCACAGTCAAACATAGAATGCAAAGATAAACCACCACGCTTTCACTGCGCAACTCTGATACTCTGATGCAACTATCTCAACTTATGCTGCTCAGAGAGTTCTATTGTTCTGTATCACCTTTAAGTGACAAAAGCAAGTTCACCATGCTGTTTTAAACTTTAATAACATGCTACTCAAATAGCAAAATAGTATTGAATAAAAAGACTAAATTCAACAATAAATTGCACAATACTACTCTTAGCATCCCCATTAGGTCATGGATGCATGAGGTGAAGCATTACCACCTCATTCCATACTATCCCGTTTCGATCCTGGGACCTGTGGGTTATGGGCCCACACACAATACAAAGTGTAACCATCGCATTATATCATTTTAGGGTTTCAACAACAGTAATAAGGTAATCCACGATTGTATCAGTCATTCAAGCATTAATCATACTCAATTACCATCACTCAGTTATATTAGAGCTAGGTATAACAAGCTACACCTCATTAGGGTTACTTGTCCAGACAATCTGATTATCATCCCTTTCTATTAATATGAGTGAATAAGTATGACTACCTTGTTCAGGGTATCTCTCCATGTGTTCGGACATTATCCAAACCGTAACACCATATCACAAATATACAATAGTAAGATGCATATCAGGTATGAATTACTACAACTATCATACGCCTTTAATTTAACATATAGCTTGCACACATACACTGAAATCATATGTAGAACCAACTTTCATACCCTAATATGCCTTCAACAAATCATACATGTAAAAACAAATACACATATTACACAAAGCTAGTATTTTCCCATATCTCTCTACTCATTCATTACTTCTTTACTTTTTGCTACCTATCCTTTTCATATAATTATATACAATAAACATCATTAACATTGAAGCATTTAAGATAGGAATAGATTATTTATCATTCTTGCGATCACCCAAGAATTTATTTCTTATCGCACTTCATCATACTGTATGTCACTATTACATTCACTAGATGACCCCACCAAGGTAGTTATGCATCATATATGATTCATTTTCTCTTATCCTTTCATTCCCACCTTGCTCTCATTAAGGAATATATGAAAGAGAAGATGATTTTAAGACTTGGAATACTTGTATTCAAACATTCCCTTAATACATTCTCGTATGTAGATTTACTTAGTTATCAACAGAGATATTTAATTAATTAACACTTGCTTGAATCTCACAACCTCTTTATTTTATAACTTCTCCATCATATTTCAAACCCTTTTCTTACATTTCATAGTCCTCTTACCATATACTACTCTTTAACCCGTCATCTTTAATTCTAAATTTTTCTCTTATGACCATGTTGCTTATTCATATGTATGGTCATGTATACCATGTTGCACATATTTCCTCCTTTATCTTTATACTATTGTGAAGTAAATGTTCTAAATTAATAGTCCTTCTATTAGTTTTTACTCATGTTGAATACATTGCATATTCTTCATTTTTAAATCATAGGGATCATGCATGGGTCAAACACAGTTTCTCTTTCAATCAAGTTTCTCTCTCCTGAATACAGTCTACCTTTGTATGACTTATTCATTCGTTAAACTACACCTATGTTCTTTGCTTAGAAACTAGTTTGTTGTTCTAGTCTTATGAATTACATGTTCATACGATTCTCTTTACTTTTACTCTTTTAAAGACTCTTTACTTCTATGGACCTATTGAATGCTCAACCCTACTACTTAGCCTTTGCTTTAGAGTTCATAAAAGCATTATAATCTATTATATGATTCATTCTTCATGATTGATTCTTGTTATCTTGAACCATACATACATTTCATATATCTTTTCTATATTTCATATGTATAGTTCATGTAATATTAATCAATAAACTGATTATGAACTTCTTATCATGATCTATTATTCCTCAATTAAGGGTTTCACATTTGAGACCCCAAAGTTGAACCTCAGATATCAGTTTCAACAAATTCTTAGTTGTTCTGATCTTACCCATCTGTTTCAACATCTTACTGTATATACATTCTTACTCTGATGTGGGTCTAATTATTCCAATTCTATTCTTATTATGCTATAGATAGGATTCATTAGATCCTAGTAACGCATCCTGCCAACCAGACCAGGCCAAACCTGAAGTCCTAAAGCCAAGAACTACAAAGGATTACATTCTTCCTGAACTGCCACTCACAGCTCAGAAACTCGACCGATTGGTCAGAAACTCGGCTGATTGCTTCACAACTCGGCCGATCCGCTTGAAACTCAACTGATCAACTTACTGTTTGATTTCCTGTAAAAGAAACTCGGCCGAATTACATACAACTCGGCCGATCAGTTTGCTGTTCGATTGCCTATTAAGGAAACTCGGCCGAATCACATACAACTCGGCCGAATCGCGTACAGACTGAAAACCTAAACAGACCTGCTGATGTCAATTTCACTCGAATCAGCGGGCAAAACCATAGAAACAAAAGCTCATTCAAAGGTCAATTCTAGTCTACTTGTTACAAAGAATGAAATCAATAAATGCTACAATTGCATAGTGTACAACAGATATTAAAGACCCATATTTCAAAGTATTGAATATTTCAATTCAAACGTATAAGAGCATTTCTATACATTTCCAACAGAAACAACATTATGAAATGTAAGTTCTATCTCCTTTTACATTTATGCTCTTAATTCTTGTTTCTTTTCTCGTTTTCTAACCCTAACATTTCTAGGGTTCATCTCTAGCCATTCTTCCACTGTATACCTGGCCAGGGTATACGTGAGAGAATAGACAGAGTAGCTTGTACTGGCTGATCCAAGTACTCAGATATCGGGCCAGGATATCCAAATACTCAAATCCCCAAAGCTAACATCAAACATCTCCTATCTTCCACACATAGGACTCTAACTTACTAACTTAATGGTCCTTG
The DNA here is from genome assembly GCA_963693085.1 of Alisma plantago-aquatica. Classification (NCBI taxonomy): domain Eukaryota; kingdom Viridiplantae; phylum Streptophyta; class Magnoliopsida; order Alismatales; family Alismataceae; genus Alisma; species Alisma plantago-aquatica. The sequence goes on along the minus strand of OY856412.1, from coordinate 442,952,989 downwards.
ACAACTCACCCTAAGCTCTGATACCAAGCTGTTACACCCCGATCTCACAATTTCCTCAAATCATGAGATTAGGGCATAAGATAGGATTTATATGTAACACAAAGAACACCCTTAACTTTTTCTTTTCTTAAAAACTCTTATTTCTTCGCATTGAACCACATAAAACATCTTAACAAGGGAATCTGAACATTTCTTTTACTAATCAGACTTTAATAGTAAAGATACATGTATAAACATTCATGATGTCTCTCACACATTATGCACATGAAACTTGCTAATTAGCATACATATCAAAGAGGAACAATATTACACATTGTAATTACAACTCTCTCTCTTAACTCTTACTGAGGACCTAGAGTGACAAGGACCGACTGACTCAACTAATCTTGTACTCAGCTCTTGTGGCAGAACTACACTGATGCTCTGACCATCTTCAAGTCCACACGGTTAACCCTAAAATGTTTGAGTAGAGGGGTGAGCCTACTCGCTCAGTGAATGAGTACTTCATGGAAACAGACTAATGCACTAATGTGATTACAGATATAATTTGAGTAAACGATATGACATTTAACAATAATAAATACTACACTGAGCAGTTCTAAACAATATAATTGAAATAACAAAGAATGTAAATATTGCATCCAAAGAATAACTACTAGAAGACTATGCTCTAGTCTTCCTTAACTCTTTCATTTATAAGGAACTCTGTGAACCTATATGATCATATTTTAGATTATTCCCCAAACATATGCAGTGCACTCTGCATATGAAACTCGCAGTGCACTACGAGCCCACCGTACAAGACTTAGCAACACACCCGGGAAATGCTAAGTCTGACTGTCCGTCCTGGTCTGCACAGGACTCTCAGGCGCACAAGGGCCTCAGGCGCACAAGGGCCTGTCTGCACTAACTCTGAGTGCTCTGGACTCCTCCCGCAACCTATAGTGCACAGTCGGAGGGTCTGGGTTACCACCGTGACACACGCACGGATTATTGTTGAATAACCCCTATTTACTCCAGTGCCACCGTGACACATGCACGAATTATTGTTGAACATTGTCTCTCTGCCCTCGTGCCACCGTGACACACGCACAGATTATTGTTGAACACGAGCCACCGACCATCTAGGCACAAGGCTAGATCGATCGTTTCACCCCAAAGGTACAGACCGCGCAATGGGGTTCTACGGTGTTGGGGCACCTAACTCTATTAACTGATTAATATATAACCATTTAAACAAGAATATCACATTTCATACTTATTTCACATTCTTAACATCACTAGAAAACACATATACATCATTTGTCATCTTTAAACATGACTTAGTAACATCCCTTTCTAGGGCATGTCATATCTCATCACCTGCAATTTACGAGATATGTATTGAAAATAAGAAGCCCTGAAGTATGTAGATATCAACTCAGAGAGAACAAGCATATAAAGTTAAATGCACTAGAAACATACAATTCAACAATTAAGCATCAGCACATCTCATATCGAGACCTTTCATATTATCATAACATGATTCATTGAACACCCTATCCTTAGGGTTTCATTTGCCTTATTCATTCATCACATGTCAACACCCTACTCTTAGGGTTTCATTCGCCTCATTCACCCTTTTCATTTACCTCATTAACTTGTCACATGACTCTCATAAGGATTTCATAGGATATAAGCATTCACGAAATAAAGATTGCTTCAACAAATCATATACAATCGATATATGTAAGAAACCATGGGAATTTAACTAAATTTAGATTTTTCCATACCATTCACTGAGACATCAGGTATCAAGTATAAAATTCAATTAAGATAACCCATGAGGTACATCCTAACCACTTATAGGATTACTAGTCCCTTTTCAATAAGGTTGAATCTCTAGTGATATCTCAATTAGGTTAAACCCTAATTGCATCATTTGATATAAATCTGAACGGCATTCTTACTAGGAAGTGTTGTATACGTTTCTGATGTGAATCTATCATTAAGGAGTCATTCAAACAGAGAAGGAATCCATAACATATCAATTTGCAACAACTTAAATCAAACGGACATTTCAGGATTTAGAATCACATGCTAAGCATTTAGGGATTTGGATGCTATAATCAAATTCGTGCATTACACTGTTTGAAGGAAGAACCCACTCACCCTAAGGTGTGAAAACACCTCAAAACTGCAGCTCAACTCAGGGAATCTCGAACTCACATCAAATCCCTAGCAAATCTCCCAATTCTTCTTCCATTCAACTCGGGAACCTTGAAAATGAGGGATTATGAGGAAAGGGTGAGAAAAGAGGGAATTTTGACATCATCTTGGATCAAATCAGAGCATGGACGGAATCTTGACATGAGAGAGAAGATCCACCATAAAAGTCTATGCAAAGAATCCAAACTTACTTGATTTCACCCTTCCTGGAATCGCAAAACCCTAATTCAGCAATTCCCCCATTTTCTTCTCTCAAACCCTAACTCTCCCTCTCCCTCTAGGAGCTCGTTTCTCTGGAATGAAAGACTAATAATGAGAGCTATGTGTGTGTGTGGTCGATCATATAAGTCAATTTGAGCTGCTTGGGTCAATTGCATATTGACCCAACACTCAACTTTAATTATATTGGCTGAATATTTAGTTTCACAATAGCTTCTGTAATTCGCCTAATGAATAACTAACAAAAGCTCCAAAAATTCTGGAAATTTTATATGTTATGTATAATAGAGTTTCAGACATCCAGTAAAAATTTGAGATCATTTCTTGTTACCAATAATTAATTAAAAATCGAACAGTGCACTGATATATTGCAGTCTGCAGTATATTCGGCTGAGTTTGTCCTGCACAGAACTCGACCGACACCCTTACTGTAGAGATCAAAAAGTCATCCAAAAATTACGCCAATTTAACAGAGTGTCTAAAATTATGTTTTTCAAGCACAGTTAAAATTTGAGATCAATTGTATATACCAATAAAAAGATAAAATTCAATTACCACACTACTATATAAATCTGAAAATGTGATCGGCCGAGTTTGAAACTCGACCGATAAACAGGTCAGAGCATTCTTCAAAAATTCTGATATTTTCCAATGTTGTTCACATTTTATATATCTAAATCATATCAAAATTTGAAGTAAATAAGAGTTACACATAAAATACTAAAAATCATTTAGTGAGACATTATACTTATCAAATTCTGTATTCATGTATCATCAAAACCCTATTTTGGGCGATTAGGGTTTATGTTTCTCAAACCCTAATTCTCAAGACAAAAGAACATTTAGACTTCTTATCATAGTTAAAACATCATAATTGTGTTATCGTCATTAATTAGATTTCAAGAATGATTATTCCAATTAATCTTTGCAATTGTCTAGGTAAACCCTAGTTTACCAATTAAGCTCAGATGGGGTCGTAACAATAAGAATTCCAACAACTGGCCGATACGGATGCCCGATACGGTATGCCTGATATATCTGCCCGAAACTCCCCCTGCCTGACACGGTCATTGGGCGATAGTCATATTGGCCCACCTGATGCCTCAAGATCGAAGCCACGGATGAAGGACATGTGGACCAATAAAAGCTACAACTCCCATCAACTCGCTGCCTATAAATAGCAGCTACCAGTCTACAAAAGAGAGGAGCCGAAAGGAGGACCATGTAAGAGCTAGTGCCTAGACTAAGGAGCTAGTGTGTCAAGTTCCCCAAAAGTCTACTTCCTGATACGGCTGCCCGATACGGCCTAGAGAGAGAGTTGAGGAGTCCAGAGGGACTAAGAGAAGACCCAAGGGGTAAGATCCGGCCTACACATAGGCCGAGGAGCGAGAGCCACCTCTCCTCTACGGGATATATCTCTTTCCTCTTCTCTTTCATTCTATTGCATTCCTTTGTTTCTTGTACAAACGATGTTCATCCATCTTTGTTTGGTGCCAGCTATTCTTGTCTATGGCTAGTTAGCTCCTTCTTGTCTATGTAGCCAGATTTGAGCATGTATATGTACTTTTGCCTTAAGCAAGTAGATTCATATCAGATCTAGTATGTTGCATGTTCTATTTTCTCTTTCCAAGTTATGATTTCTAGTTTGGTTGATCTCTTACTCGCTTGAACTACTGTTTCTACCTGTATCGAGAGATCCGTTGTAGGAATAGATAAGAGATGATAGTTTGGATCTGAACCTGAGAGGAGGACGATCCAAGGTATTCTGTTCCTAACACCCTGGAATATCCTAAGACCCGAGAGGGAACTTAGTGTATTCCGAGGTGTTGATATGTCATTCCTCGAGAGAGGGTCATTGACATATTGTTGATGGTTTTAGTCACGCATCGCGAAAGTGAGTGGGACAACCCCACAGGATAGATGCCACCGTGCGTACTCGATGCTTGCTTGGGTGTTCAAGGGTTGTCTACGCCTGAGAATGAGTGCATAGACTGCCCCATTTGTGGTTACATAGACAGGAACTCTCTTTCTCTTATTAGTAGAATCATGAGCTCTATTTTGTTTTGTTTTCTTTGTTTTGTTTTATATCATGACAACCCACTAGACTAGTTCTAGCAATTACTTTTATCGACTATCATCTTGGCTTATCTGACTAAAGAACGAGATATGTGGCATCCTAAACGTCACCACGTCCCTGTGTTCGACCCTGTATATCTACTTCGAGCCCGTAATAAAGTTACAGGGGCCTAGAAGGTTTCAGGTTATAAATTTAAAGCTTGATTCCTTCCTTTGTACCGCGTTCATTTTTAGACGCGAGAAATAGGCCGATCAGAACATCACCTAAAAATTAAAGGATTTGGTACTCCCTTCTTCTGGGAAAGGGAAGGAGACCCTTGTGTGGGATCACACTCAAGAAGTGTTGTTCTCCACATCTTCTACCTACACCATCCTCAGGGACAACAAAGAGGTTGTTGTTGAGGGTCCCTAGAAATGGATCTGGAAAATGAAATTACCACAAAAGATTAAGTGCTTTCTATGGTTGTTGTTTCATGGTGGTCTTCTAACTAATGATAATAGAGTTAAAAAGGGGATCGTTGATGAAGCCATTTGTGCCAGGTGTAATTCTTACACAGATACAATAACACATGCTTTTAGAGATTGCCCTAAAGATAAGTTTATATGGAATAATTTAACCAAGTGGTGAGATGACAACACATTCATTGGTGACATGAAAGAATGGGTGAAATTTTGGTTGAAGTCAGAGCATGCTATTACCTTTGTTGTCACATGTTGGTACATTTAGACTGATAGGAACAAAGACATTTTTAGAAAGGAGCAAGTCTCAGCCATTCAACAAACTTCAGCTATTCGTGCTTACATTTCCAATACCTCAAAACTTGGAGTGGACAACATGCCACCACTAGTACAAGGCCGCTGAGTGCTTATCTATTTTAGACCTAATTCCTACAAGAATATATAAGGATTTTTATTGATGCCACATTCAAACAAGGAAATTGCACTATTGTTGTTATAACAGAGAACAATGTACGAGACACTCTTTCTATGAAGGCTATGCTCGACTATTTTCACTCTGTTCTAGTGTTGAAGATGCTACAACTATTTTTGCTCTCCAAACATCTTGGAGCTGGGGTTACAGGAAAGTGGTGGTTTTTACTGATAGTAGCAAGGTTATTAAGTGGAAAAAATCTAAAATGGTCAATTGGCCGACCCTTAATTGTTTCTATAAAGAACTGATACATTTGTAAGAGTTTGATTGCATCTGGAAGGTCTACAAAGTGGGTGAAGAAAGCAACTTGAAGCTGACAAATTGACCAAGCATACTCGAAAAACCTTCCAATGCTAAGCTAAACATTGAGCTAGAGTCTCAAAACCCTGCTAACACCTATAATCCATCATACACTAGTTCCCCTGACGTGATTTTGCTTTTTAGGAGAGGGAAAGCTGAATAGATGACCTCTCTCTTTCCTTAAAAAAAGGAAGATGTGGCTAATGTAAATGAATTTCTTGGTATTTTTCTAGAGAAATTACTTGTTATACCTCTACAATGGGGCATTGAGTTTAAAAAATAGCTCTTGTCATGATCTCATCCTATTGGACTAGCACCCTACTGAATGACATCAACTAAAATCTAAGTTGAGGACTTAATTGGAGTTTCATAAAGAAGAGTCTCATACAACCTAATTTTAGGTTTTAGGGGAGGTAGAGATGGCACCGGAAACAAAAAATTTTCTCCCAAACCCGGAACAAGGAAATGCGTCAACGTCTATATAATAGGAAAGGATGGTTTGTGGAATCATACCTTGTCCCGAGGCTTGCTCAGCGACAATACCTCGCGGCTTGCGCGGTCTTCACCACCTGTCTTGGACAGTGTCTGTGCAGCTCCTAGTCGCATCTGGATTGTCGGGATTGACAGTTGTCCTCTGAGCGACAGAGGTCTCCCGCCTCTGTAGTCGTCCACACAGACTGCCTGAAACTCCAATCTCCTTGTCCCACAAGGAATCGGAAGGAGTCACACCCTCCTATTGACGTACTAGTCGCCAACACACTCTCCTACTTCCAGTTGCAAATGCAGTTGTCTTTCCCTTGTTGTGCCTCCCTTTTTGGGTAGCACTTGCTCAGGATCTCTCGGTTACCAAAACCAGAGAACGACAACTTTGTAGAGCAGCTGGTTGCACTTGGTTGTACTTTGAGAAGCCCCCAATACCCCTATATATAGGAGGGTCATGGGATAGGGTTCTCCATCCCGGGAAATACGGGAATAAAATAAAGAGTAGAAGGGTTCGAGATTTTCCACAAAAGAAACCAACTCGCAACCTGAACTGATTGTTTCACAACAGAAACGGTCAGTTGGGGACCTGAACCGGTCGGTTGACACCTCAATCGATCGGTTGGGATCCATGAGCCGGTCGGTTCACTTCTGAACCGGTCGGTTCGTGGTCCTGACCAGTTCTTGATTGACTTTTCTTCTTTTGTTTCTAATTGGTATCGAATACCAATCCTATTTCCCAATCAAATTGGGCAAGTGAAATGAAAGGAAAATTCTCACCAATCCTACTTTCCCAACTTGCTCAGTTGCACCAGTTGAATCGATCATTTCAACACTTGAAGCAATCGTTTCACCCTGACCATGAGCCGATCGACTCAACACTTGAGCCGACCGGTTCACCAGGATCAGTCGATCGGTTCATCACCTAAGCCGATCGGTTGGGAGTGCAGATTGTGTAGAATCAGTCAATTGCGATTTCAATCAATCCGATACTCCAATCAATGTGTCCAACACCTTGAACATTATGATATTGAGCTATCAATTAATTGAGTGTTTAATTGAACTACTAAACTCCTTTAGTAATCAATCTAAACATTGCTTGTGGACAAAACTCCTCTTCCAGGTTAAATCCTATGTGTGTGACCCTACAGGTCCATTTCACGTTGGCAGTGAAAGTGCATAACATTTATGACTTCACAAGCAAAGAGTGGTGCCTAGTCACACATCAGTGCTACACAAGTGAAATAGAAAGTTGGAGAACAACTCTCAATCCTACAATCCATGAATGGTGTTACAGTGAATGTATAATTCCTTTGTCACTGACATCCTGAATGAACTCGAGGCATGGAACAATCATCCTGTCAACGTTCATTCACTTTCTTGATCTCAGAGTAGACTGGAAGAGATATGTATGACATCAATATCACATACTGATTCACACATGCGTGCACGTCTTTCTCAATCTTACTCATCAAGTGGCCATGGATATCAAACTCCCTCAGGAGAGACAAATCCCATATCTATCACTCACTCCTCAAAAGCCCCATGTGTCAAAGCCACCCAATCATCACCTTTATAACAACCCATGTTTCAGGACTGTGTTTGATAATGTCAAAGTGTTCCCAACGACATGTGTTGAGTGTAGTGATTTCAGGTCAAAGAATCACACTCACCACCATCACTGTGAGTATTGACTGTGACTACCATGTCATGGTTCCATGTGTCAAACTCACGGTGGGTCTGTCTGGTACACTTGTTCTCTAACAAGTACCTATGTATTTGATTTGATATCTCTATATCATGACTAATGAGATTCTGTCATCAACCAACACCACAATCTAGTCTTGTGTGTCATTGTTGTCTATCTACCTTTCACAATGACATCTGACTAGGGACATAACAAGAATGTACAAACTCTTAGCATACGTATGATCTCATCATTCAGGTCCTTAACCTGAAAGCATACGTCATTGAGTACTGTCATTCTCTAGACATTCAATCTGTTCTATCACTATCTCATATGACTGAACCAGAAAGAATTGGAAGCTCGCCTTTGTTGTTTATCAAATCAATCTTAATGTATCCCACCAATCATCCCATGATTGGCTCTCAGGGCATACATACCGACAGACTCCCACTTGCACTGTGAGCCAATAACTCTTGAATCATATTCTATTCAATCATGTCCCACATGTTACTATGCTCTTGTTCTATCATAGTGAGTAATGGCAACACCTTTCCAAAGTCAGTATAAATTGCATGTCTCTCATCTCTTCGTTGTACGTCACACGTATGAGATGAAGTTGCCATAATATGCGATCTTGTATTCCTTTGCTAACTGTTAGCCACATTGCATGATCAAGGATTCCATACTTGTCATCAATGAGAGGAATATCTATAAGTTCATCTCATGAACTTCCAGATCCATATAGTATCTACTGTTGTTCTCTAACGCACAGATACTCGACATTTCCTTTTAATTGGTTTTATTGGAACACTTCCAATTATCAACAAACTTTCACTTTTATACATCCTATGTATATTTTGCGATTAATTTTCTATCCTTACGGAAGTTCGCATCAATGTTACTCTTTATATTGAACTCTTCCTTATCTCCATAGAACTAGTACTTCACAAGTACTTATCAAGTTCTCATGGTATTCCAGTAACACTTATTGGAAGTAGATAGACATCCACTCGTCATGTCCCACATACGAGTTATCAGGATGAGCACATCATATTGCCATGTCCTACATACAAGATGAATGCATTTTGTTCTTGCCATGTCCATACATGCAAGATAATGGGATGATTACATACATGATAGATCCATATCTATTCTTAGTGTTCCCATTCTTCATAAGAATTGGACACTTGGCCTTGGGACACTAACTCCATAGACAAGTATTCTCCCACTGAATATGTGCATACTGAACCCTTCAGTACAGATCACCAATGTATGCTTTCTCTTTTCAGGTCAAGAGGTTCTTCGAGAACTATCTCTATAGATCTCTATTCCTATCTCATAGGAAACATCTCTATCTTCCTTAAAGATAATTTCCACTTTTTGGATTTCCATTCTAGAACATTTCCATTTCACATCAACATGTGGAATGTGAATACGCTCCCACTAAATCACAGATCCCTTCTTTATCTTTGACATATCAGTCAAACCCTTTGACTATATCATCAAAGTAAAGATCCAATTTTGAGTTGCTTGTACTCAATCAATCACATTGATTAGTCCATTGTAACTTATAGACTTCATTTGCATTAGTGGATTCATAAACCTTATAGGTTGTGTCACATACACATCCTTGTTTTATTCCTCATAGGAATGTGGTTTTAGTATCCATATGCCAAATGTCTTAGTCATTAAGTTGCAATAAGTAGGCATCATCCTTCTCAAAATGTTATCCATGTATCTTAACACTTAAGATTCATTTGCACTTATGGATTTTATCCACTGGGTGCTACCATCAAGGGCATACCTTATGGTTCACATGGATGTCATTTAGGATGTAATGGTTATAAACCATAACTCAAATTTGATTCCTCATATTCATCTTGATAGTTGACTCATCACATGAACAACTCATCACATAGATAATTGAGGTGTATCTGTTAAGGATATAAGAACTCACAACCCTTGTGATTCTTAATTTCTTTTATTGGTGTGGGGTATTCTTTTATTAATAAGAATTCAGTTATTTGATAATCATTCTCTGACTCCTTAGAGTATGATTCCTTTTTTATTTAGACATCACCATGCCTTAATCATGAGTTCACTATGATACATTATCATAATCACTCACAAGGATCTCAAACATTTGGTCCAAGTATTTCATTCATTGATCTCATCAAGAATTAACACTTTACCAAATTTGCACTTCATCTATGATAATCTTGAACACTTCAAGATATTCATATTGGTATTTCTCTAAACACCATTTGAAGTATTAGCATTTGTTCCAATAGGTATGTAAATACATCACATGTATTATACCTAATAGGATAATCATTCTCCCACTACTTTTAGTGAAGATTGATTAATCATGTCCAAGATATTCATGTCTCTTACTGGTTCTCTAACCAAAAGAGTCTAGATTTATCCATCATATGGAAATTAGAAATGAATTTCTCGTGATTGATGCTAATTTGATTGTTTGAGTTATCTATAACTTTTAGGTATCATTTTATCTTATGCATATCAAATACCACAAGATAAATAAGGCATTGCCACAAAGATCATATCTTTATAAATTGATACATCCCTTTATTAATTGCCATCATTGTCATACAATATGCAAAAATAAAGTGTTTCTATCTATTGGCAAAAATGAAATAACAGTTCATAACTGTATTACATGCCTTATAGTCTGAAAATAAACTAAAGTACTCCTATCTATGGAGGCAACACTTGCCCCAATTATGAGTGCTTTACACTTTACATCTTGGTATCATATACCTCAAAAAGTGTTACAAGTTTACTTTCATGACACCTTTAAGTAGAGACGTTTGTCGCCTCCTTCTTCTTTTGTTCTTCCAGATAGAGAGGACAATTTCTTTTCCAATGTCCTGGATTTTGACAATGGTGGCAATTTCCTTTCTTGGTCACGCCTCCCTTGGCCTTGAGAGCTGAAGACGGCTTGGACTCCTGGCTAGCATCAGAACCTTTCTTAGCTTTGCCCTTGCCCTTGCGCTTGGCCTTGTCTTTCTTGCTTGTGATCACCATCATAGGCTTAGGCTTGTCCTTCTTCATCTGTATCTCAGCTGTCCTCAACATGCCCAACAACTCTGACAGTGGCCTATCAAAGTTGTTCATGTTGTAGTTCATCACAAACTGACTGTAGGATTCTAGCAACGATTGCAGTATCACGTCAGTAGCCAACTCTTGGCTCAGTGGAAATCCCAATCTCTGCAGGTTCTCCACATACCCAATCATCTTGAGTGTGTGAGGACCAACTGGATCTCCTTCTGTCATGACGCACTTGAACAGTGCCCTTGAGACATTGTATCTCTCTTGTCATGCCTGATCTTCATACATGTTCCTGAGATGTTGAATCATCTCAATAACACCCATGTTCTCATGTTGTCTCTACAACTCGTGGTTCATAGAGCACAACATCAAGCACTTTGCATCAATGGCATCATCAGAATGCTTCTTGTAAGCATCCCTTTCTATCTTTGGTGCATTAGGAGCGGGTTCCTCTGGAATTGGAGTATCCAGGACATAGAGCTTACGCTCTTGAGTGAGAACAATTCTCAATGTCTGATACCAGTCGTGGAAGTTTGTCCCATTCAGCTTGTCCTTTTCAAGGACCGATTGCAAAGAAAAGTGATTGTTGTTTGTCGTCATTTTTACTACAAAAGGAAATATGCAATTTTAGTCCAAAAACTCATTTTTGACTTATTTCATTGATTTGAAAATTTGACGATATAACTAGGCCTTTATTTGATTATCACTCCCACTATTTTACTTCAAATTGATAGCCCTCACCATCAATTTGGAAGATTGTAGTGTACAACCTTCTAGTGGGCAAGATCCTAAAATCCTCTAAGTCATGGACCAGCTAGGGCTGTCACCCACAACATAGATCTATCAGGTAGGCAACTCTTGCCAATTGCATCATATGCAACTCTTGATAAGATGTCATATGCAACTCCTTGCCATGATCATCTCCATGCCTCAAGGTACTAGATCCCATCTAGATCACCTTGTTAAGTCCGACCCAAAACAAACATGATGAATATGCACCCTGCTAGGGCAGACCCACACATTCATCCTTCACGCTTCCACGAGATAGACGGTGCACCACGCTAGGGCGTGCCCACACTTGGTCGATCAAGCTTTTCATGTGTGTCACATTTGGAAGGAATCTAAAACTTAATATTTAATGAGGGATTTGGTTTTTATATACATATACATATCCAATCACCGTAATACATAGTATGTATCATATACATGCTATATCCCACAGAAAAATATGCAAAACGATAAAAGTGATGATTATGGCCATCCTAATGTGATTCCTCAAGCAAAGAGGAATCACGATCATCTAGGTCTATATCACATGCAACCTGGATAAGATGAACTTTGTGCTTTGCCTTTGGAGTAGATCATCTCATCACATGAAAGACTTGCTTGTTCTGGCCCGGTCGTCTGGGTGCCACCAACCAATCGGTTGGCTCCTCCAACCGATCGGTTCGCCTGGTCGTCGTGCATCTCATCATGGCCGCCATGTGCTCATCTCGCTCCTCGAACCAGTCATCAACTGATCGGCTCACTCCTTGAACCGATCGTCTGGAACGTCAACCGATTGGTTCACACCTTAAACCGATCGTTTCAGCTGTCGTCTCGATATCCTCCGTTCTTTGACATAACAGGAAATAAAATCTATCCTATTTTACATTGCATAAAGAGAAACCTCAAGTTACACTCGAGGGGAGCAAAGGTAGGAGAGAAATCTCGAATTATTTTGAGTTACATCAGGAATAGGAGAGGGAAGATCGGTGCGCAGACTAAGATGCAAGCAACCACAAACAACCATACACAGATAGGGTTTATTGGCCATAACCACGCTATACATCCACCACAAAACACGTTTAAGGGTGACGGGTATCGAGTGCATTAATAATACATATCATATATGTAATTGGGATTTGTGGATTTAGGATTGGACATGCATAAAGCCAATTTTATTCGCATCGTATGCAATAAATAAAGGTGACAAACCAAAATCGATCATATCGATATTCCTAAAATATAGAGCAGTTGACGTGGCTCGGATACCACTGTTGGGTTTTAGGAGAGGCAGAGATGACAGCGGAAACAAAGCATTTTCTCCCAAACTCAGAACAAGGAAACGCGTCAACATCTATATAATAGGAAAGGATGGTTTGTGGAACCATACCTTGTCCCGAGGCTTGATCGGAAGCAATACCTCGCGGCTTGCGCGGTCTTCACCACCTGTCTTGGACGGTGTCTGTGCAGCTCCTGGTCGCACCTGGACTGTCAGGATTGACAGTTGTCCTCTGAGCGACAGATGTCTCCCGCCTCTGCAGTCATCCACACGGACTGTGTGAAATTCCAATCTCCTTGTCCCATAAGTAATTGGAAGGAGTCGCACCCTCCTATTGATGTACTAGTCGCCAACACACTCTCCTGCTGCCAGTTGCAACTGTAGTTGTCTTTCCCTTGTTGTGCCTCCCTTTTCGGGTAGCACTTGCTCAGGCTCTCTCGGTTACCAAAACCAGAGAACGACAACTTTGCAGAGAAACTGGTTGTACTTGGTTGTACTTTGAGAAGCCCCCAATACCCCTATATATAGGAGGGTCATGGGATAGGGTTCTCCATCTCGGGCAATACGGGACTAAAAGTAGGAGTAGAAGGGTTCGAGATTTTCCACAAAGCAACCAACTCGCAACCTGAACTGATCATTTCACAACTGAAACAGTCAGTTGGGGACCTGAACCGGTCGGTTGACACCTCAACCGATCGGTTGGGACCCATGAGTCGGTCGGTTCACTTCTGAACCGGTCGATTCGTGGTCTTGACCAGTTCCCGATTGACTTTCCTTCTTTTGTTTCTAATTAGTATCGAATACCAATCATATTTCCCAATCAAATTGGGCAAGTGAAATGAAAGGAAAATTCTCACCAATCCTACTTTCCCAACTTGCTTGGTTGCACCAGTTGAATCGATCATTTCAATACTTGAAGCAATCGTTTCACCCTGACCATGAGCCGATCGACTCAACACTTGAGCCGACTGGTTCACCAGGCTCAGCCGATCGGTTCATCACCTGAGCCGATCAGTTGGGAGTGCAGATAGTGCAGAATCAGTCAATTGCGATTTCAATCAATCTGATACTCCAATCAATGTGTCCAACACCTTGAACATTATGATATTGAGCTATCAATTCATTAAGTGTTTAATTGAACTACTAAACTCCTTTAGTAATCAATCTAAACATTGCTTGTGGACAAAACTCCTCTTCCAGGTTAAATCCTATGTGTGTGACCCTACAGGTCCATTTCACATTGGCAGTGAAAGTCCATAGCATTTATGACTTCACAAGCAAAGAGCGGTGCCTAGTCACACATCAGTGCTACCCAAGTGAAATAGAAAGTTGGAGAACAACTTTCAATCCTACAATCCATGAATGGTGTTACAGTGAATGTATAATTCCTTTGTCACTGATATCCCGAATGAACTCGAGGCATGGAATAGTCATCCTGTCAACGTTCATTCACTTTCTTGATCTCAGAGTAGACTGGAAGAGATATGTATGCCATCAATATCACATACTGATTCACACATGCGTGCACATCTTTCTCAATCCTACTCATCAAGTGGCCATGGATATCAAACTCCCTCAGGAAAGACAAATCCCATATCTATCACTCACCCCTCAAAAGCCCCATGTGTCAAAGCCACCCAATCATCACCTTTATAACAACCCATGTTTCAAGATTGCGTTTGATGATGTCAAAGTGTGCCCAATGACATGTGTTGAGTGTAGTGATTTTAGGTCAAAGAATCACACTCACCACCATCACCTGAGTACTGACTGTGACTACCATGTCATGGTTCCATGTGTCAAACTCACGGTGGGTATGTCCGGTACACTTGTTCTCTAACAAGTACCTATGTGTTTGATTTGATATCTCTATATCATGACTAATGAGATTCTGTCATCAACCAACACCACAATCTAGTCTTGTGTGTCATTGCTGTCTATCTACCTTCCATAATGACATCCGACTAGGGACATAATAAGAATGTACAAACTCTTAGCATCTGTATGATCTCATCATTCATGTCCTTAACCTAAAAGCATACGTCATTGAGTATTGTCATTCTCTAGACATTCAATATGTTCTTTTCCTATCTCATATGACTGAACCAGAAAGAATTGGAAGCTCGCCTTTGTTTTTTATCAAATCAATCTTAATGTATCCCACCAATCATCCCATGATTGGCTCTCAGGGCATACATACCAACAGTTTTTACTGATAGTAGCAAGGTTATTAAGTGGAAAAATTCTAAAATGGTCAATTGGCCAACCCTTAATTGTTTCTATAAAGAACTAATACATTTGTAAGAGTTTGATTGCATCTGGAAGGTCTACAAAGTGGGTGAAGAAAGCAACTTGAAGCTGACAAATTGACCAAGCATACTCGAAAAACCTTCCAATGCTGAGCTAAACATTGAGCTAGAGTCTCAAAACCCTGCTAACACCTATAACCCAGCATACACTAGTTCCCCTTATGTGATTTTGCTTTTTAGGAGAGGGAAAGTTGAATAGATGACCTCTCTCTTTCCTTAAAAAAGGAAGATGTGGCTAATGTAAATGAATTTCTTGGTATTTTTCTAGAGAAATTACTTGTTATACCTCTATAATGGGGCATTGAGTTTAAAAAATAGCTCTTGTCAGGATCTCATCCTATTGGACTAGAACCCTACTGAATGGCATCAACTAAAATCTAAGTTGAGGACTTAATTGGAGTTTCATAAAGAAGGGTCTCATACAACCTAATAAATTTTCTTCGGAGGTTCCAATTCTTTTTATAAAGAATAAGGCTGAAACTATGCATATATAAATTTGGTACAAGCAATTGAGTAAAATCACAATCAAGGATAGATATCAATTGCATAGAATACATGATCTCTTTGTTCTATTTAAATATTAATGATTTTCTTTAATATTGACTTGAGAATGGAGTATCGTCAGTTGTATATTAGGATATGGTGTTCCTAAAGCAGTCTTTGGGGCTAGGTATGGTCATTGTGAGTTTTTCGTTATGTCATTTAGACTAACCAATACAACAAATAATTTTATGGACACATTGAACATAGTTTCTAGGCAATATCTGGATCAATTCATTGTTGTCTTCATTGATGATATAATGATGTATTCTAGAGATGTAGAGAAACATGAAGTAATATTCTTTGTCAACACCACTTATATGCAATATTTATCAAGTCCAAGTTTTGACTTTCCCATGTAGAACTATTCGGCCATCCAACATATAGAGAAGGAATAAGTGTTAACCTGAAGAAAGTGGAGTATGTACTCTACTAGGAACAACTTTAGAGTCTTATCAAAGATGTAAGTTTCTTAGAGTTGTCCAATACTATAGGAGACTCACTAATAATTTCATTGTTATCGTCACACCACTTACCATGTTGACCAGGAAAGATGGAAACTTTTTTGGATTGATTGATGTGAAAAGAGTTTCTTAATGCTTAAAATAAGTTGATGACATCACAAGTTCCGAATCTACTAGAGGAAGGAAAAGTATTCCTCATTCTTATTATGCATCTGACATGGACTAAATATGCATTCTAATGTAGAATGAAAATATTGTTGCTTAGGCTTTCAAACAACAAAAAAAATAATGAGGTGAACTATGCTCATGATCTTGATTTATAGACATAGTACATGCTATGCAGACATGCCAATATTATAACTCTTGTCATATTTTCATCGATGATAAAAACTTTGAATATATATTTATACTAAAAAAGAGCTTAATATGAGGCTAAAGGAGGTGGATATATTTAATCAAAGAATATGATTGCACTATTGAGTATTTATATTAGGAAATCCAATGTGGTGTCTGATGCCCTAAGTAAAAAGTATCTACAACTAAGATATTATCTCTTAATTTCAAGGAAATATACATGTTACTTAATATTATGGATTTGAACATTATTTTATATGTATCTCCACATGGTGGTCTGATTTGCACAAATGACTGTAAAGCGTACACTACATGATCATATATGAGAAGTATTGGAGGAGAATGATCATATCTATCATCTTATAGTTAAGATGGATGAAGGAAAGCATTACAAGTTCGAGTTTTATGATGCTTATGTGATTTCTATGTACATGTACACCTACTAATGATGGTTTTTGATAGGAAATATTAGAAGAAGCACGTTCTTACATGTATGATATGAAATCAGGTGATTCTAAGATGTAAGAAATATGAGAGATATGTATTGGTGGATATGTATTCAACAGGTTGTGGCACGATATGTTGCATGGCATGCACTTTGTGATTAGTTCAATGTTGAACATAAAAAATAGAATGGAACCTTACATCCTATTCCTATTTTAGAATGGAAGTTAGATCATGTTACTATGGATTTTATTGTTTGATCACCTAAAACATCACCTGATTTCATTTTATTTGGGTAATTATAAATAGAATGACTGATTTTCTCACTTTCTTATGATAGAAAAAAATAGAGTGTAGTTACATTACTCATGTAGTCTATTGGCTTGGTATTATGGAAGATAGAGTGCAGTTACATTGATCAACTAGTCAATTGGAATGGTATTTATCTAGTAGTGTGTGATGAAGTGGAATTTCTATCTTTTCCAATTATTCACATTCTCACTCATAATATTCTTAGTTTCAATCATCGATCTGTCTACTCATAAATAGGATGATTTTAAATAACATGTTACTCAAAATTTGATTTGTGGTTGATGAATTGTCAATTTGAACTCAATATTCAAAGTTGAGTGCACTACTATAATAGGAATGTTATTGAACTATCAGATATCTCAACATCATAATATTGAAGTCAATATTTTTATATAAGAAGAAGAAGAAGAAAATATTTGTGAATCAACATTGAGAACTTCATCTCAGTAGGAGCTTCATTTTGAATGTATGAATTTTTTAAGTTAATCAAAGAAACCAATTTTAAATCCTATTTATCTTTTTCTAGCCTTGGCACATCAGTGAACCATCCTTATTTTCTCTGCTAATGAGAATTTCCATATTGAGGGCCACATATCACTTCTCAATCCAAGGACCTTGGAACTTGTCCTCTTCCTCACCCATGCCACTGTAGATAGGGCGTGGTGGCCACCTACTCGCCCTTGCCTACACTCCACCTTGCACCAAACCAAACCCTATTTGACCTTACCTTTCCTTCCCCTTCATTTCCCCTCTCTTTCCACAAGTTTTGTGCTCTAGAAACCCCTCTCCCTTTTCTTCTTCTTCCTGCAAATTTCATGGCACCACCACGAAGGGGAGCTTTTGGATTTTGCTCACTGGTATGCATCTAAAAAGGACAATGGCCTCGTTGAACTCATAGGGATGAGTTGGACTAGAACAACATGCTTTATGAGGTCTCTGAGGCCCATATCTAGTTGTTTCACCAAACTTCAATGGTGGTAGCCACATTGGCTTCCTGCTTATGCACGAGCTAGGCTCACTAGGAGAGATAAGTGACCACCTTGGATTTATGGAGACACATAATCAATGACCAAGATCATCCTTTGAGGCTTCACCACATGATTCTTACTATATCACCTCTCTTGCATCTCCTCTCTTTGGCACGCACAATCACGATCGTTCATTAAAGACCAATGGACAACATTATTTTGAAAAAGGTAAATTCTTTATCCTCTCTACTCTAAAATCCTACAAATCACCTAATCTTGCAAAAGTTATGAAATGCACCCTTTACTCAAATATGGTCATATTAGTTAGCATTTTGATTAAAAAATGCAAACACTGAATGTACTTTTAATTAAGACCTGATTCTACTTGTAACTTTAATGTTATCTTAGAGAAAAAATTATACTTCACTATCTTTAATATGCTAAATGCCCTATTATGATCAATCATGACCTAATAGTAACCCCCATATTATTTTGTAACCCTAGATTAGTAACTTATGATATATAGTGAATGAAAATTTGATCATGATCTTTATTGGGTGCTAATTATGATCATATGATGTGAGGTGTAGCATATATGGACTTTTGGTGCATACCTCTTTAATATTATGCAAACCATGATCCAATGATGATTCAATGCTATGTTGAAACTCGAGATTAATAAGTTATGATGTATAATAAGACAAGGTTAGACCGTTATCACATTCTTGTACCTAATATAATCTCACAACACTTGGCATGTGTTGATATGGACTTTTGATTCAGATCCTAAATCTTGTACAATTATTGATCCAATGATGTTCAAAACTCCATTTGTGACACCAAATTAATAACTTTGATGTCATGTAACATTGAACCTCATGTTGATCACTCATATACCATATCATTGACTATATTTTGTGAAACATACCTTAAATGGACATAATGTTACTTAGTCATTTGGATCTTACTAAAGCCCATATTTATTAAGATCATGAAATTCTAATATTAGAAATACCTAATCTAGATGTGGTGTTTCACCCTAAGTACTTAATGATCCATGGGTAATAATGGAATATGATAATGACCTTGCATGCACTACTTGGAACGTCAGAATCAACATTGAAAGAAAGGACACTTAGATAGATGAAGCATCCAACCCTAATCACAATGCTAATATCACTATATATTTCTGAGTCTAATAAAATCTTGTATTCCTTATATGTTCATATCACTATGTTGATCTCTTTTGGCATGGGCTAGTTAAGCTTGCTAATTTAGTTTACTCATTTGAAGTATGCTTTTTTATTGAACTTGATTCAATGTTTATGCTTGTATTCATACGCATAAGTCCCTATACTTGGATATAATTGTTTGAGCTACTTGTTCCATACGACTTCTATGTTTCATTTTGAGTATATTTCATTGACAAACATGAAAACATAGCCATGTATGTCCATTATTTAACCCTTGTTTTACCTACCTGTATTGTGGGGGTAAGGGCACAATGCTCAGAAACCTACTTGATGTTGATCAAGCAAGGGTACAACACTCAAAATAGTGTTAAGCCCTTAGCTTTTAACATTGTGGACCTTCGCATAGAAACATATTAGATTCTTAGCATTTGATTTGAATGTCCCTCGTGGACCCTTTGTTTATGAAGATAGTCCAAGGCCTTGTGATGATGTTGTATGGTATAATGGAAACACACTTAGAGTATGATTATGTTAATAATAAAGTATTTTATGTTGTAGTTTGCCTTATTTTTGTTCTTTCCTTTATATAAGTTTTAGCCAAACTAATATGTTCCTCAAATCTACACTTTTTCATATCCTTTTATAGAGCACCAATGGGTTTGCATTGATTGCATCTGATTTTATGATTTTATGTATTACAAGTACACTAAGACTCTTTCTATGATCCTACTTTCATTTATGCTATTATATGTTCCACAACTATATCTCTGTTGGACTATCTTGAAATGCAAATTTAATATCCATGTGGTTGGTGATAAATAAGGTACTATGCTCTTGATGCTTAGGTACTAAGTTAGTTTCCTTTATGCATGTATCTCCCTTAAACCTTATAGTTCATGTTTAAAAAAGAATAGTGATTGTTGTTTTATTCATTTGTATATTGTGTGGTTTGAGCCATTCTAGGGATGAAGAGATTTCAACTCTGGAGTTGGGACTTTAGTATTAAATGGTTCCATGATAGATGGTATCACATCTATATACATAACATGCATGTAGGTGTAAGAAAATATTACAATATCTAATACGAACTTAGGTATAAATCTAGGGAAAACTAAGTCCATAATGGTGAAACTGAGGTGTCTAGGATTTGTGTGAAATGCAAAGGTGCTGATTTTACCTTCTATCTATCTAGCTATGGTTGATGTGGTCTCCTATGCACACAAACCTAGTTGAAGTGAATCTAATACTTGATTAAGGACCTTTATTCCAAAGCCTATTGATTCTTATAGAACCTTATATCTTCTTTAAGGACTAACCCAAGCCACCCATTAGTTGATTCTTAGTTAGTTTTATCATCTCTTAATGTGATATCTCGTGAAAATTAATCACATGATCTCTTGGTTATGGGCTTCCTATGTATGGGTAAAAGTAACATTTTGAATGAATTTGTAAAATTAATGCCGTGATCCAACCTTAATTAGAAGCCTTATATGATTAATGAAATTACTCTTGAAGAATGTTCTCATGTGTAGTTTCTTAGATCATGAAAACCCTTGCTACCAAATATAGATTATTTTCTTACTATGAGGTTAATCACAATGATCCTTGATACAGTGAAAAAATAGGAATCATGCTTTATACCTCATAGTTGAGAGGTCCCTATTGATTAAGTTTTTGTTTCCCTACATTTTTATAAAACCTCAAACATGACTAAACAAATACACCTCTATTGTTAAATGTCATGCTTCATGCTTTCATATGACTGTCTTTTGGACACTTATATCACAATGGAAAGACTTGTTACAAGAGGAAATTTACCTATTTATTATAATGCATCTTTGTAAAACTCAATTTTGAATAATATGACAAATGTGAGATGTCAACCATGACATATGGTGGTCAACCATTTAAGAGCCTATATTGACTTCTCTATTTTCCAAGTATACCCTTTTTTCCCAAAAACAAGGATATGAAATCATGATCTCAAATATGATAAAATCCTAAACTATGGTGACTCGATGATGAGAATTAATCTATGCTCCAATATCTTTGTGAAATACAAATCAATAGTCATTGCTCTCCTATTTCTTTGATCAAATTTTCACTCTAATGAGGAACAATGTGCTAGATTAGAGTGGTAGTCCATTCATGACTCCTAGAACTTAGGTTACATCCCTATAATGACTTTCTCTAAATCTTCATCTCTTTATTATTTTAAAATCTGGAAAGGTGTCCCCCTCCTTACGGTCTTGATCTCTTTGACTTAAAACTCTAATAGTTCACTTCTTGATATATTGTTCATACTTAATATCAAATCTCAATTTGATGATAATATTGAACATGATAATGTTGATTATAATCTCATAGTTAAAAGCACCTAGTAGGACTTAGGTGTATACCATTCACCAACATTAAATACCATGATAATGAATCGATGTCGATATCAAGAAATGTTGCTAGATGTTGTTGTTTATGGATGGATGATCATACCCACGGTCCAAATGGGAATCTAAACCCTAGATGCAAAATTGTCGAACCCATAATATTTTGATGTCCAAATATTGAGTTTTCAAGTTTGATTCTTAAAATCCAGACTCTTGATTATCAATCTTGATGGCTATTTGAATGATATCATGCCCTCTTTTAGATCTTGAGATCACCCTCTAAATATGATTGATTACTTTCATGTTCCCAGTCTTGAAAACATAGAATGATGATTATGTTGACCTCTCAATATATGAATTAGGTACAAGATCTTATGTTGACTAGGGTGGAATATACATTGATTTTGATATGAAGACATGTGATGTCAAAATATGATGCTAGACTTCGATTGTTGAAGAAAAAAATCCGAATCATTGATGCATAACCTCACATAGGACCAATGTAGATGCTTAAACTCTAACTTTGGTCAAGAAAGTCATGGTCTAGAAAGTCATACATTACTCTTGAATCTAAGAGCTATATTCTTTTGACCTAAAAGGTGATATCTCCAAATTTGTGATTATTGATGATCTATGTGTCTATACTTACAATTTTTTGCTTTATTATTACCTATATGTTGATAATTTTGACATGGATGTGATAATGATACTGATAATTAAGTAACGAGATGGTTATGATATAGAATAGAGAATCCTAATTTCTTTTTGAGCATTTGTACATTATAATGTTGGGGACACAATTCCTTTTATAGCGGGTTGGATGTATGAAGTGGAATTTATTTTTATTCCAATTATGTACATCCTCACTCATAAGATGCTCAATTCCACTTGATAATCTCTTTATTCATTATTTGTATGATTTTGAATCACATGTTACTTGTAATTCAATATTTGGTTGATGAATAGTCAATTTGAACTCATTCAATGTTGAATGCAGTAATGTACTCTGGATTGTGATGGATAATATAGACCCATAAACATAATTATATTAAACTCAAATTTTTTATATAATAAGAATAGAAAATTTGTGAACCAACAATAAAAATTCCATCTCAATCAAAGCTACAATTTGAATGTTATGAATTTTGCAAGGTTAGTCTAAGAAAACCAATTTTGAAAGCTTATTTCTCTTATTCTGGCCTTGCCACATCAGCGATTTGTCCTTCTTTCTCATGCAATGAGAAGGCATGGATTGAGAGTTGTAGATGACTTCTTAATTCAACGGCTCTAGACCTTGTCCTCTTCCTCACTCATGCCACAATGTAGCTAGGACATGGAAGTCATACGACTACCCATGCCACCCATTCCTACACTCAATCTCATTCCAAATCAACCCCTCTCTGACCGTTGCTTTCTTCCCCTTCATTTAGCCTCTCTTTTTTAAATCTTACATGCTTTGTAAACATACATATTCTTCCTTCTTCATGTAGATTTTGTAGCACAGTCATAGAGGGGAGCTTTGGGGCTTCACTCCTTGGTCCACATTGACAAAGGATAATGGCATGGTTGAGCTCACATGGTCGATTCCAGTCTGAACAACAAGACTTGCAAGCTCTTTGAGTCTAAAAACTAGATGATGCACCTAACTCCAATGATTACAACTACGATGGTCCATTGTCTATTCGCAAGCTAGGCTCACTGGGAGAGACAAGTGGCTAGCCATTGATATGCTTCATCAAAGACCAAGATTGTCCTCTTAGATTCCACCATGTGGGCCTCACATCCTCCCCCTCTATCGCTTTTTTCTCTTTAGGAACACACAATCATGGTCGTTAGATCTCAGATCGACGACTGACATTATTTCCAAAAAGGTAAATTCTTTATCCTCATCCTAAAAATCACCTAATTTTGCAAATAGTGTAGTAAACACATCATTTTCCCAAATATGGTCGTATTTTATACGATTTTGATCAGAAACTACAAAATCTCAATAAAAAAAATACTTTGAAGACTTGATTCTACTCATAACTACAATGATATCTTTGAAAAAAAAACATGCTTTGATACCTTTAATATGTCAAATACCCTATTATGATGAACCATGATCTAATAATGACTCCATACTATTTTGTAATCATAGATCAATAACTTATGACATATTGAGATTTAAATTCAACCATGATCTTCCTTGGATGCTAATCATGGCCATATGATATGAAATGTAGCATATGGAATTTTGATGCATAACTCCAAAATATTATGCAAACCATGATCTAATGATCACTCAATTCCATTTTTTGGGTAAAACAAGCTCTTGTATTTTTATCTTTGGATTTGTTTTGTACTTGCTTTCTATACAATTTGGAGAGCAAACTCTCTTCAAGTATAAAGAATCAAAACTAAAAAGGAAATTATACAAATCATAGAAGACTCCCAAAGCCAAGAATGACACTCATCTGAAAGGAAAAGAGAAAATCAAGCAGTAGAGTAAAGTGTCACCAAAGTTTCATAACTAGCAACCTATATCATCTAACTCTATGACAGCCAAACCATAAGATCCATATGATATAGTGACACATCTAGGAAGGTGGAAACTACCAACAAAAGAAGAGATAAAGATAAAAAGATGCTTAATTCTATGTTGAAACTCTAGATTAGTAAGTTTTGATGTATGATAAGACAAGAATTTGACATTGATAACACTTTTGTACCTAATATGATCTCGTAACACTTAATGCATACTATTGTGGAATTCTGATGCCAGATCCTAGATCTTGTATAATTATTGATTAATGTTCAAAGCTCCATTTGTGACACCAAATCAGTAACTTTGATGCCATGTAACACGAAATCTCATGTGGTCACTCATATCCCTAGTAACAACTATATTGCATGAAACATTACATAAATGTACATAATGGTACTTAAGTCATTTGGATCTTACTAAAGCCCATGCTTTCCGCATTAAAATTTTGGAACCCCTAGTATTGGAAATCCTTGATCTAGTTGTGATGTTTCACCCTAATTCCTTAGTGATCCATGATGTAATAACAAAATATCATAATAATATGGCATGTGCTATTTAAAATGTTGCAATCAACATTGAAATAAATGATACTTATATTAGGTGAAACATCCAACTCTCATGATATTAGTTAAGATGACTAAATCTTGTTGATCTTAATAAAATCAAACATTGCTTATATATGTCAGGATCACTAAATTGAGTTGTTTTTTCCATGATTTACTTAGGTTTGTTAATCTAGGTTTACTCATTTCAAGGTACGCTTTTCCCCTTATTGAGCTTGATCATGATATTGATGCTTGTATGTATATGTATCAGTCCCAATGATTGGCTACATATATACTTGTTTGAGTTACTTGTTCCCTACGACTACTTCATTTCTTTTTTATTATATTACATTAACAAACTTGAAAATACAATCATATATGCCAATTATACAACCCTTGTTGTACATGCACATATTCTTGGGGTAAGGGCACACAATTTAGTACACCTACTTAATGTTGATCGTGCAAGTGTACAACACTTGAAATAAGGCTAAGCCCTTGGTTTTATCCTTGTGTCCCCTCATGCGGAAACATGGTTAGTTCTTAATGTTGGCTTTGAATGTCCCTCATGGACCCTTCCTTTAAGAAGCTGATCAGAGGCTTTATGATGATGTGTGATAAATGGAAATGCACTTAAAATACACTTTGCATTCATTATCAAGGTGTTGTCATTTTCTTAATTTTAATACTTCCCTTTATATAAGTTTTATAAAAGCTATGTGTTCTTTAAACTTGTTAATTTGCCATATCTTTTCATAGAGTACCAATGCATTTGCATTTGTGTCCAATTCTAAAATTTTAGATATAACAAGTACACTATGAGTCTTCTTATTATTATGTTCCATCTATGCTATCATATGTTTCACTACTATATATTTGTTAGATTGTCATGAAATGCAAATGTACTATGATCTTGATGTTCATGTACTAAGTTAGTTTACTTTCAGAATGTGTCTCCCTTCTATTGTTAACGTTATGATTCATACTTATAGAGAATGGTGATTGTTGTTTTATTCATATGTATGTTGTGTGGTTTGAGCTATTCTAGGGGATGGATACTTGATTCTTTATCCATTGACTCTTTAGTCATTTGGAGTTGGGATTTGGGTAATAAATGGTTTTGTGACATATTTTCCATGGTAGGGGTCCACAAAATAGTTTTACATTTTGTAAGAATTTGCAAGATGCTTTGGGTGCAAGATTGAGATTAAGCATAACTTTACACCCAAATAAATGGTTAATCTAAGAGGACCATCCAAACACTTTAGGAAATAAATCATTTGATCATGTGTTTTGTTGTTTAGGGGCAGTTGGGATGAACACTTAAGCTTAATAGATTTTGCATAATAATTCTCATAATTCAATGTTGACATGGGCCTTCTTTAATCTCTTTATGGAATGAAATGTAAATATCCAATATGATGGTAATAAGTGCAAGAAAAGAAATGTCATGGTCCTATAATCATACAAGAGACTACTTAAAACATCAAAGTCCAACACTAACAACATAAGCATTCTTAGGATTGATAGAAGAGCTATGCATACAACCAGTGTATACCCCAAGAATTTAATGGGTTGATGAGGTTTATTAGAATGTTTCTCCCTAGAAGAATGTGTTGGGTTTTGAAACCATGATAAGATTACACCAATAAATACATGAACATATCCTATTCTTGATTTAATGGCACAATTTCTTGTACACTAGAGCTAGCACATGGTTATGCAATTTAATATTTTACACATTTCATGCTCAAGAAATGCCACCCATGAATAGAGAAAATTCTTGATGATTAACCCATTCAGCATGAGACAATGTGTCGTATGTAGAGGGACCACTTTAGATCCTACACATGATAATGTAGAAACTTGAAAAGCATGATTTTTTTAGTTTGAATTTAGAAATCATGGCATAGAAGAAGCTACCTAGGAATCAGATTTAGAGGTGTACTATGCTTATCATTTTCTCTTATGATATTTTTGAGAAATTTTTCTTTTTCTTTTTGCGGTAGGGATTGTTATAACTCGCCTCTAGATTACTAGATAATTCTATTTTATAGAATCTAATTTTTACTCATAGTGGTGTTGAGTTGATTATAATTCTTTACAATTAAATGTTATGTATATACATATACATACATATATTATGTATGTATATCTATTATACTATGTATGCATATATATGTATATATGTAATAAAACTAGAATACAATTGGTTATGGATAGAACTAGTTTTTTAGTACTACCTATAATTATCTTGATGCATATTTGATGAGATAAGTAAAATGAAGAGATATGGACACCAAAAAAATTGATCTCATTTGGACCCTTGCATCTTAAGATAGCAAAAAGTGGTTGGAATTAATTAAGATGTTAATTTTTGTTCATGTTATATGGATGACCTAAATGTATCCAAATGATTTGAAAATTAGTTTATAGATATTTCATGAGATGAAAAGATATCTCATGAGATGAGATTAAGATCCTACAGTTGGATTTTACGCCCAGTTGACGTAATATGTAAAACTGTTGAGTTCTATTCATGCTTTACTAGAATCAATTATAGTCTATTCTAATGATTTCTCTCTCTTATATGTGTGTATGAATATAGGTAAAGTATGTAAGAAACCCAAAATGTGCTTATTATAATTCATTTTATACCCCTAATGCTATGGTCTAAGGTTTGGAACTTAAAGTAGGGAGGGAAAAGTGGTTATCCACGCCCACCATAACATGATCGAACTGCTTAGTTATCTTTATGATGTCTAGATGACCATACCAATCATTTTGTAGATGGGTGTTATACTTTCATGTCTCCATGATACATCCAATAGTGACCAATATGCCATGTTTTGATTTAAACAAGTTGATACTGACATGCAACTTAAAATGGGAAATGGAAAACCAAGTTGGCCTACATCCCAACATGTAAGGAACATAACTTGCAAAACAATTTGCATTCTATTACACACCTCGTCGAGTTTATCTTTTTGATAGCTTAGTGCATGATCTCCTCCCCTGTGATAGGTTGGAAACCCTATTGACCCTTTAGCAATGAGCTCTTTCCTTGATAATAGGGTAAAGATTAGAAACCACACTTACAATGAGCTCATTCACCAACAACACACTAGATAAATCAATGACACGCTGATCATGAGCACCTTCCCTTGCAACACAAGTCCAACAATATGTTATCCTTGAAGGCAATTATTACAGAGTCTCCAGGAGTCCAAAGTTCAAAGACTCTCCCCCTGTTGCATGGCCTTGCTCCAATTTGCCCACTAATTAAGGAGTCTTTGTGGATGCCTACAACATGTACAACAACTGGGAACTACACCACCACCACTACAATGAGGATCAGGGTAGGGCCTAGTTGAAGTTCCCAATCCTTGACAATGGTCATCTCCTCACAAAAGAGGCACGATAGGGCATTTCCCTGTTCTAGCATAGATGTGGAGTACATGTACTTAATGAACACATAAGTTGGGGTTGTAGGCATTGTCGTCGATGCACCATCATCTAGTCATAGATATGGGTGAGGAATCATCAATAAGAGTACTTCATGGAAACAAAGGTCATTTATTTTTGACCCAACATGATTTGCATTCCCACTCAACCAAACCATAAACTTGGTTGCCCATTGTCAGCCCCCTAGACATGTAGGATGTTAAAGTCTACTAATGGTAGAGTGTGTCAGTTTGGGCCTTGGAATGATTATGAATGCCATCCCTAACTTAAAATAAAAGAGAATTTAGCATGTATTCAACATATGAAATCTTATAAGAACCCAAAAACCTACTTTTCTTAACTAAAAAGTGATAAATATATACATCCTAATCTGAATTCAATTGATCTTGAAATAGTGTAATTGGTTCCTTGAAATATATTTTTACATATAAACATAACTTCTATTTGGATTTAAATGCAAATTGAGGTTGAATACACAAGTTCGAAAATATTAACTCAAGCAATTAGATAGGAAGTCATTTGATTTGTTCAAGGCCAGATCGACCATGAATATAGGAATCCTAGAAATGGATTTGCATGTGTTTTTCAATGTTTTTTAATAATTTATAGGATACACAAGGTCAAACCAACTTAGCACTCCAACCTATCCCAAGTTTGATTGAAAGTGGTGCTAGATTGGGCTGTAGTCACCCAATAAGCTGAGTTGACTTACAATCAAGTTTTTCAACTTGAAAGTCAACGATATATGAGCTACTGATGAGGTGTTAAATGATATTTAACACTTTTACAATTTGACTTAAACACTCAAATTTAAACTCTATGTTCAGTAGCATATGATATTTAAGTATAAACACTATTCTTCTCCTTATTTGACAATTTTGTGGTGATTTGGTGATACTTTAAAAAATGGGGGAATATAAAACCCTATTATTTATTATGGGTACTTGATCATATTTGAATTAATTATTTGTTTGGTTTCTCACTCTATAGCTTCATATTTTCATAGAGAATTGCCAATATCTTTTTTTTTCTCTCCTCCTTCCCTATCTTATTTCTAGCAGTGGATCTTTGAGATACATGGAGCTCTATTCAAGGGAGAAGAAGTATGATTTTGGATTTTGAGCCAAATTCAAGTCAATTTGCTTCTCCAATAATTTATTTTTTTAGATTGTTTATGTTGAAATTGATTGATTTAAATCTTCATTTTTTGGATTACTCAGTTAATTACTCTAAATCCTTAATTATTCTTTGATAATAGTAATATGAATGTTTATCATTCATGAACTTCATTTACATCATATTTTTTCCATTATTCAAAACATGATCAAACAATTATAAATTGATTGAATGAATATGTAAAGAAACATGATTTGGATATTATTGAACTATTTGATTTTTTTAGGTAATTGGAATTTTAGGGGATTCTAATTTTTGAGATAAAATATTATTGAATTTCCAAGAAACTCCAATGTGGTTGTTTTAATATTTTTAACATATGAAATTACCTTGAATGAATATTGGTTGGTGATGTTATTCAAAATTAGGGTTTTTGAAGGATTTTCCTAATTATTTGAAAATGAATATACAATGATGAAACCATAATGTTGTTATACATGTAAATCTATTGGTGACTTATATATAGAATTATGAAATGAGTAATTTTGATTAGTGAGTTTCAAATTATTCGATTGCCACCTATAACTAATGTATAAATAGAGGTTACTAGTATAATAACTTGGACTCATGTAGAACTCTCTACAGGATCTCTATAACAGGAAGCCTACAACATAATAGTGATTGGTGGTTAGCTAGAAGAGTGTCACCTAGATGTGATATAGTTGATAAAAAAATGAAACAGGTGGTTGAGTAGAAGTTGGACATAAGAGTGTCACCTATAGAGTAAAAATAGAGTGACATAATGATTGACTGGTGATTAGTCAAGTGAGTATCACTTGTAGTTGATGCTTTTAGCCTAGAGGCACCTCTCCTAAGTACACATGACATGGGGCCATGGTTTGAAAACAATGTCTAGCCGCCACTAGCAAAAGACCAAAGCCTTGTTGTAGTCTGAGGTTTATTTTAGTTGGTACTAGTAGGGTCCTGGGTTCACCTTGATCTTGTACAATAAGTGACAAGTATTTGACTTTTCCTTAGATGGTCCACTAGGATATTAAAAAATATACAACTAGAAGTTGAAGTTTCATGAATTTCTTTATCATCGAATGCATGTATCTACTATTTTTAGTTTATAGATCCTAATATGTATTACTTGATATTATATAATAACTTTGAATGTTTCTTCAATAACATGCATGTGTTTAAAAGTGCCCATCACCTTGATCTTTTAAAAATATTGATGCCTATATTGCCTCATCATCGTCACTTAAGCCTTAATCCCAACTGTAACATACCCAAAACATTGACCCTAGACTTGCCCCTTTTTCATATGATTTTCCCCTTACAATGATATTAGATACATATGACAACATGTGATAATGGCTAACCTATTTTGTTGAATTCTTAGGGTAGATGAATTAATTATCCTCAATAATAGGGACTAATCCCAAATATACCAGTTGATGAGCTTATCCTTAAGTTGACCTATATTGCTTCTTTAGTGTAGTAGTTGAGGAAATTAGAGAAATACAAATTTCAATAATATAATTGAGTGGAAGAAAGTAATGAATACACTAAATAAATACCCAACATACAACTAAATAAATCGTACACTCAATGACCTCAAGTGAAAAAATTTATTTGAGAATCATGTACCTCATACCTTAGTTAGATTAACTGTAAAATCAACCCCCAATAAAATTTGGAAAGAGAAAGGTCCAAAATAACCTAAGTTTATGGGTTGAATATATTAATTGCATTTCACTACCACCTGTTTATTTCTTTCCCCTAGGACACACGACATATCTACGAGTCCTTTTCCTCCGCAATGGTGGTCGTGACTACCATCCCCACCCCTAACAATGCACATAGAAGATGGGTCAAGCTACAAGTTACTAGTTGGCCGCATAATCAACATGACTCCCTCTTCTTCAGTCACCATGCCTCCTCTCCTATTCCATATATCTACCTTCCCCCTCATTCTCACAATCACCAAAAACCTTCTATGTGCTTGCCGAGTGACAACGAACATAACATCAAACCACCATCACCAACCCTTCTTCACCTACCATTTTTCCACTCTTCTAACTACCTGGTTTTCCACCATGTCCAGTATATGAACTATTTGTCATACCCTCCTCCATCATCTTATCCCTTGGCAAGCCTACAAACATAGTCAATAACATTCAACACATCTCTTCTATCATGGAGCTATCTTTGGTCAGTGATGGTATGGAAACAACACTAGATCCCCCACTATGCCTCCTCTTTACCTCCAACTCCTCTCTATCTTTTTTCCCCTCACACCTGACACCATGTCTGGAACACCTATTACTTTTCCCCTTACAGTTAGAGTGCATCCTCTAGTGTAGCCAAAAACCATAGTGGATCTATAGACCTCAGGGAAGCATGAAGAGCATAGAGTCATTTCTATAACTCCATAGATCTTACAAATATTAACCCCGAACCTATAACTCTTGTCCCATGGTTTCCATGAAACTGCTTCCGCAAGAATCATGGAGGATCCCATGATCTTAGGTCTAGCATATGCGAATGGAATCTTGTTGCAGAGTGCCACCATATCTAGCACCCCAATAGGTTGTCAAGGTATGATCTTACTCCATAAAATTATCTTTATGAGGACGAATCCAATCAAAGAAAACAATGACATGGAGACCCACGATGAATTACATACCAACACGGGTGGTCTGCGAGTCAGTATTCATCTCTTTGCATTTTGTGTTTGGAAACCAGTCAATGATAGGATACTGAGCTACGGATTAAAGATAATCCACGTGCCTAAAATATAAAAGTCAGTTATGTGATTATCCACTTTTGATTTATTATCCTAAAAATTATCTAACTATTGCACCTAGTTGGGTATAAGTACTAGTATCAATAATATTTCATCCCTATAATATATCATTTCAGATTTTAGGAAACCAGTTAATTCATATGTATTAGATAAGAGATGAAATAATAACTATATCATATTATATATACAAACGTGCTTATAATAATAATATTACCTAGTTGATACATTACTTTTGTGTTTGTCATATATGAACTAAAACCCCTAAATTCACATGTATATTTATGGTACTAGTAAGTATATTTATCTATTTTTTCTTATTTGAAATAAAGGGCGTAAAATAGAAAAGAAAATGCAAACATATGTGTGGGTAACTCCATAATTTGACAAAATTTGACTTTATATGACATGAGTTTGGAGCATATATGCATCTACTTTAGTTCATATTACCAAATGGAATATAGTTGTATTCATTTACATATCGAGATCTAAGTATGAATATATGAAAAATATATATATATAAGTAGGCCATATTAAACCCTAGATATTCCTCATAGGTGTTTATTGACCCAAAATCATCTCATGTAATGCATAACCCTAGACTAGTTGACCAAATGAACTATATGATATTAAGAGAGATGACGGAATTATAAGACCTAAAATTGGAAGAATGTACATATTACACAATCACATATGTAACCTCGACACACTTTGTCTTATGTGACTGAAAATAGACATTTGAACCAAAATTCATATCTAAGAATCATATGTGCACATAATTATATTCAAAACCCTAGTATTTCATTAGGTGATTAGAATTAGGGTAAGAGATACATATATAGCAATAACAGGAATATATACTCATGTTCTCTTCAATTTGACTAACATACTTATTGTGTTTCTAGGATGAAACCTAACTTTGTGTAGCAAACTATTTTAATAGAGTTAATGTTTAGCGGTGAAGAGAAGGCATGTGCAATTCCTATTTTACTTTGAGAAATCATGTTTGTGCAATCCCTATTTAATTTAAAGATTATCATGATTGTGATATAAATTATTATATTGAGGCATTTAGTTGATTGCAATATATTTTTTGAAAACCATTTTACTAATTTGCAATATATGAACACTTGTGGACATTGATTCGTTCTATTTAAATGCTTACTTTGACCCATCTTGATATGCTTTTAATGTTTGATGTGAATTATGACTAGAATGCTAGTTTTGCCACTCTATTTGAACAAGCTAAATATTTTGACTAAAATATCTAGAATCGTGGTACTTATATAAAACCATACATATATAGAGCATGCATATTCCATCGGGGTGTGTGTTTCCCCTCTTAAATTTTAGGCCATGATCATCTGGTGTTATTGCCCTATTTAGGTATACTTAGTCTACATTGTTTATGCATACAAAGATATTGTTTATTTAGAAATTGTGAATGTTTTTTATGACAAGATGTTTCTTTTATCCCAAATATTTCTCTCCACAAATATTATGTCTTTATCTCTTGATTTGACTCTTGTTGAACTTAATTTTATATGGCTCCTTTTTCATGGGAACATCCTTTTTATACTTGCAACCCAACATAATGCCCAAACATTGTTTATATGCACATACTCAATATTTACTGATACATGCCTTTGTTTCTAGTTTTCTAGGTGATGTATTCCTTCCACCCATATGTCGGTACAGTAGAGGACAAGGACTCAAGAAGACCATATTAAGAATTTTTAACTTTGAGTATAGGTTGGAGTATGTCGGGTTTTGATCTACAATGGGCCTTGCATTTTATTAGATGTATTAGATGTATACCTTGTACTTTTTTGTACTAGATTCAATGGTAAGGAAAGTGTATATGAATTATCATGTAACTTTGTAATAGTTATTTTTCCACTACTTTATCTTTATATGTGTCTTTGTATCATATCAATTGAGTGGATACCCTCTCATGTTCCACTCTTTACACCAACCCTGTTAGAGTTAGCTACATGGATCCTTCTTTTCGAAATACTTATGTTATGGGCCATATTCTGATCAAGATGTAAAGACTCAAAAGTTCTCTTTTTATGATATTCCCAAGTATGCCTCTTCTTGTTTTAAATTTTCTTGACTCAGTATACATGTTAGTCAATTTGCTTGGCTAATGCTCATAACATCTCATATGCCCTTGTACAACTTGTCTCAATGCTCTCCATCCCCGCTTTGTTCCTAATATAGTTATTTCTTTATAGGTATTTTGTTTTCTTCCCACACATCCATCTCAACATACACATTTAGGCCACATTCGTATTTTTGACATCTTGTTCATTCACTTACCAAAACTTACTTTCACATATCACGGCTGGCTATATATCAGTTATGTAAAAAATAACTTTTAATCTAAGAGGTTCTTTTGGTCACATACTACTCTAATTGCACTCCATTTTATCCATACTTTTGTTATCATGTGAAAAACATCATATTGAACATCACCATCCATTTTAATAAAGAACCCAAACAACAATCTTGTCACATTTTGGTGCATCCACTCCATCCAACTTGGCCCCACCATTCACAATTTTAGATTGGCTAAAGTTGCAATTCATATAATCAATTTTTTTCCAACGAACATAAATCCATTTGATCCCAACAAATTTCACCAAACTTCAACTTTATCTTTCAATATTTCTTTAGTCTCTTCAATCAACATAATATCATCAACAAGTAACATGCACCAAAAATATCATCTCGACATGCTTTCTTAACTCATATGTAACAAAAACAAATAGATATGGGTACCATGTCGATCCTAGATGTTCCCCAATTGTGATAGGAAAATTTGATGTCTCTCCTTTGAAACTCCTAACACTTGCAATTGATCTATCATGCGTGTATGTAATCAAGTCAATTGTTACATACATAGAAACCAAATTCCATGATTAGGATGTTAGAATGCTTGAATCTTTAGAATGGACCAGACAAGGTTAGATTTATGCAGTGACATGCTTGTTTATTTCCTAATGAAAATTTAATGCACCTAATATAAGTAACTAACATATTTACCCTAATTATGGATACATTTGAACCCAACCCTACCATGGACAAAACACTAATGTGATTATGAGATGATGTATGGAACCTAGCCATAGACTTTGGATGTGATAATGATGGGTCTTGGATGGTTAATAGGCATGTTGACCTAACCTTAGTTTGAAGTTGACTAACCCTAATATATGCATGCTTGGTATTTTTTATAATGAATTAGTAACATTAGGTGCTTGAATAACATAATATAGCCTAATAACACAAAATCATCCTAATAACCAGAAAAGGGATTCATATGTAACTAATCACATTAAATCTACTTTGAATGATATTTTGTTCACTAATATACATACATAATGACTAAATGTGCATTGTTGGTAATCTAACATGAATAAGTACAAATAATGGATTCACATTGATAATAAGTGATTAATAGATATAATGTGACAATAATTGGATGCTTGAAGTAAGCGAAGACAATAAGTAAATATGGAAGTAGTGAAATTAATGGGTTCAATATTGAAATTCGTACAATATAATACACGGTAACTCTTTTGATAAAGTTTTGAGGACAATAGGATTCTAAACCCTAAATATTGAGGATAATGTTAATATATTATAATATATATTGAGATAATTGGGTTCAACCCTAATTGTACTAAAACTCATACAAGATAATCTTAGAATCTAAATCTAACTCCAAAATTGATTTCTTTAGGTCCTAATTAGTCTAGACATGAAGTTTTAACTTACTATATAATATAAACTATACCAATTTGATTAGAGAAAATAATCATTAATAATGAAATCCCAATTTAAATTAGACTAAATCTATATTTGATTTAATTGGTGATATTGGATGTCACACCTGTTATTTCCTAATTTCCCTAAAGCCTTAGAGTCATGCTAGTTTTATCAACTCAGACTCTACATGACCTTCTAGATCAGCATTGTGTGGTTGTCCACCCTTCTCCTACATTGAGTCCTCCCATTCCCTTGACTCTATAGTACTTGCATAAGGACTCTCCATATTAACCCTTGCTTTTTGTCCTCTTTAATTGTTGTGAGGCTATGAAATCTGATGAAAGGCTAGTAAATGAGACACTGATGACAAAGTAGATAGTAAGTTTTTTAATATTCAAGTAGGTAGTAAGTTGTTATACTCAATGTAGAACCACATCATTGGGTAGACTACCCTTGGACCCTATAATTTGATGTATGGTGATATTGAAGAGTGAATTGATGAAGTGATGATTCTATACATGGGTCAGTTAGACTCACCCTTGTACTTCTAGTTTATTTTACTTAATAGGTTAAACCCTTTTTAAGGAATGGAGGGATAGATCCTGATAGAAGATGGATATGCTGGTTTCAGGGATGGAATCCTTTTTTAGGGTTAGATTCCTATAACATTCTAAGATTTGGCTATCCTGACTCTAAAAATGTTAATTTCATGATCAAGAGGTTAGTGTGCTTGGATCTTTAGAATTGACCACACAAGGTTAGAATTATGCCCTGACATGCTTCTTTATATCCTAATGAACATTTAGTGCACATAATATGAGTAACTCACATATTAACCCTAATTATGGATACTTATGATCTTGACCCTTCCACGGACAAACAAACCATAAAGTGATGATGTGATGATGTATGAAACCTAACCCTAGACCTTGGGTGGGGTAATGATGTGCATCATATGGTTAGTAACCATGTTGACCTAGCCCTAGGTTGAAGTTGACTAAACCCTAATATATGTATCATTGGTATTACTAATAATTAGTTGGTAACATTAGGTGCTCTAATCACATAATATAGCCTAGTGCATATGAAATTAGCCTAATAACCTAAAGATGGCTTCATATGTAACTAATCACATTAAATATACTTTGCTTGCTACTTTGTTAACTAATATACATATATAATGACTAAATGTGCATGATTGGTAATTTAACATGAATAAGTATAAATGATTGATTCATGTGGACAATGAATTAGAGACATAATGTGACAATAATTGGATGCTTAATGTAAGCAGAGACAAATTAATGTGCCTTATATAAGTAAATATGGAATTAGTTAACTTAATGGGTCAAATATGAAAATTCATGCAATATAAAACATCATAACTCTTTTGATAATGTTTTGAGGAAAGTAAGACTCTAAATCCTAAATATTTAGGATAATGTTAATATATAATAATAAACATTGATATATTGGGTTAAACTATAATTGTACTAAAACTCGTATAAGATAATATTAAAATATAAATACAACTCCAAAATGGGTTTCTTGGGTCCTAATTAATCGAGGTGCAAATCTTTAACTTAAATGGATAATATGTATTGTACCAATTTGATTAGAGAAGATAACCCTTAATAATGATATCCCAATTTAAATTGGACTATTCGTTTGATTGGCAACATCAATTGTCACACCTATTATTTCCCTATTTCCTTAAAGTCTTTGTGTCATGCTGGTTTTATCAACCTGGAATCTACCTAAGCCTCTAATTATCATTGTGTGGTTTAATACCCTTTTCCTACGTCAAGTCCTTCTATTACCTGGACTCTGCAATACTTGTGATACAACTCCTCCTCCTCCCTCACTTTCTGTCTTCCTCCCACCATGTCTCTCACTTTCATTTGTGTTATCTTCCACTTACATTTCTAAGTCATTTAACCCATGTATCTATGGAACTCCATCACCCCTGCACCCCAGATGAGTCATGAATCTTTTGGAACTTTGTTTCTATTTCCATGTAGACTCCTAGCTTCACCTAGACTGCCCATGAATATAAATCAATTTTGCACTATCCTTCCACTCCTAATAACCTATTCTAGGTTATCATCCGACCTCCATGGATTAGCCTCAACCCCTCCCAACTTCATCATCCTGAAGGCATTCCTGGGTGTTGGGATGGGTTCTTGAGGCCTTCAAGAGATGTGTCGATCATCCAAACTTCTTCATCATCTTTTTGTGATTCTCTAGGAGCCTTCCTTTGACCTTATTTTAGGACATCATGGTTTACCCTTTTATCATCTTGTCCCTGTCTAGCGCTATGATGGATGATTTTGTTGGTTTGCCCTCACACTATCGCTTGTTTACATGCTTTCGGCTTTCCCTAGTTCCATGAGCCTTGCTAAAGTCTTATCCATGTATTTCTTGAACTATCTTGTTGTTTCTATGATCCTCCTTAGAGAAGAAATGACAAAAGTCAGATCTAGAGTTCCAAGCCCCCTTGCAAGATACGGTCTTGTTCATTGGGACCATTGAGGGACGAAGAACCTAAACTAATCATATGCGCTTGATGCCTCATAAAGCATATTTGTCTCAATTTTTGCCATCAAGATTGGGACTTAGAGTTCTTTGTTTTGTGAACCAAAGAAAATGAAGAAGATGTCCATCCTATTTTTTGTGGCCTTACCCTTGGTTGAATTTAATCTTGTCCTGCAGATCATAGGCTTTCCTGACTTTTTGTCTTGATTTTCATTTCATTATCACGCTTTGCACAATAATTTAATTTTCTTATTTCCCATGTCACACATCAATCTTGTAATGCATGGTTTGAGGGTATTATGGTCTTCTGATTTATTTTATTTTTTGAGAATTTTAGTAAATAGTTTAATTTTATATAATTCATAACTATTTTAACTCATTAGGAACAAACAAATAAATACTCATTGGAATCAGAAAAATGGACCTTTGATTAATCTATGTTTCATAACCTAATTTGAATATAACAAAGAGTCACTAATTTTAGCGCTATAATGTACACAACAATTAATTATTTACATATAATGTAATATTAGGTGAAGAAATACCATGTTTGGAACTAGGGTTTTGATCTTTGACCCATGATACACAAGTCACAATATGTTGCTTCTCTTTATGAATGATATCGGGCAATTGGTTATACTTTCATTCTCTCTTTGACTTGGTTGTTCCATATTGCTTTGTATGTCACTTGGTGATACATATTTGACACGATTGGATCAAATCCACTAAAATTCATCTTATAGACTGTTCAAACTGAATCTATTTTATTTTATCTTTTTGATACTTATTCAATTTGCAACCCTTATTACAATTTTGCATCTTATTGTTCCATTTAATAATGAAAACCTTAAATTGGTGATTTGTTTTAACTGAACTTATCTTGCCTCTCTATTGAATGCATGTTTGTTTTCTATTAATAGCAGTACATTTTAGGATTGGATCCCATTGTACAACTTTTCATATATGTGGGCTTTTGATTCTCTCACCTAAGCCCTTGGTGCTCTCACCTGATATATATACCATTACATAGAGGATTGTGGGTGCTCTCACCTCATTCCTAGGCACACAATGTGGAAGTGTTTTAGTCCTGCTTTAGATGGTTGTAGTCTAATATTTAGTCTACATCCAATCTCGTTATTATTCATTTGTTGTTCTCAAAATTGAGATTTAAAGGCAAGAATTATTAATTGTAACATTATTGTTTCTTCATATAACCTCTTTGTCTTACTATATGAAGATTTTTTTTATATCCATTTGTATGTTTTCCTCCCTCTTCATTGGGAACCATGTTACTTTAATTTTGATATACTTTATTCTTATATGATTGTCCAGTCCCTATTACATAGGTGACCCAAAGATGCATCTTACACAAGATTAATGTTTTCTTGGAGATATGTTGTTGTATCCATGTTTCCCTCTACAATCTCTTAGTTATAGTCTAGTTTCATTTAATTTTCATATTCACCCTAAGAAGTGATGTCATGATGGAAATGATAATTGTCAGAGTTACATATTTACTTCCACTACTACAATTTTGGTATTTAATACAACACATGGATATTAGTCCATCATCCTTTGTGAAAAATTATTATCACACTTGACATTGGATGATTTTCTATTATTCCCTCAAGTAAGAGAGTGGCTTCCCTATCGGTTCCCACTCCTGGATTGACATATCCAGTTTCTTAAAAACCCTCCACAACACTTGTCTAGGTACTTGATCATAAGCTTCTTACAAATCAATAAAAACATAAGATGATATCTATCTTTTTATCTATACTTTTCCATATGCCTCCTTATTAGAAAATTGTCCTGATATTCATCTATCATGCATGGAACCAAACCGGTTTTTTGATATTTGAGTGATAGATATTAGCCATCTCTCAATAATCATCTCCCAAAGCTTCATATTATGAATCCTCAACTTGACACCTCTATAGTTTTAGCTATTATGAACATCTACTTTTATCTTGATATGGGTACTATAGTCCTATGTCTATATTCATCCAACATCTTTTGGTCTTCACAATCCGATTAAATAAATTTATTAACCTATTAGCTAGCTCATCCCTCATACTCTTCCATACACCAATGGTAAATTATCTGGTTCACATATCATTTTAGACTTTTAAAAGCATTCATGAACTCCAAAATAATGTAACTCATCTTTTTAAGTGATATGTCTTATATTTATCTCACACAATTCTCTTACAATATTCATTATATCTCCATCAAAAAATATTATTATAGTAGTTTCTTCATTTGTTCTTGATATCATCATCCTTCACCAACACTCAATGATATTCATTCTTGATGTATTTTACTTCACTCAAGTCTCTTCCTTTACTTTCTTTTATACAAGATATTTTATATGTATCTTCTTACCTTGATCTAGTGTCCATCTTCTTATGCATCTCTTTAGAGTATTTAGATATTTCCTCCTTGAACTGTCTACTTGAGAATTCTTAAATTTCCTATTGACTTAATTATTTATTTTGATGCCTTCGCCCTTTTTTAAATTAATCATTCATTGGGTGTGCATATTATCACTTAACATATTAACATTTTTTAGGTGATGTCAAAAAATTATAATCACCCATAGACAAGGAAGATGACCAGTAGTAGGTGTTAGAGGTGGCTTATTTAGAAATAATAGTATTATCCAGTTAATAGAGTCGATATCTTAGTGATACTCAAGGTTATGGAGTATTACTAAATGTGTTAATAGTATCGTCTTATTGTATTAATATTATACTAAACCTTTTCCCTTCATAATTTTTGAATGCATGGATTTCATCTTATGTTGATATGTATATTATGTTTTATTACAAAAGAGAAATTGTAGTATCCAATTATTTAAGTTAAGAATGTAAATTATGTTAAACTTTCATGTTTGATTAATATTTATGTATAAAATGGAAAACTTATATGATGTTTTCATTTTTGGGTTTCGTCTTAAGTGCCATTAGTTATTAGTGTAATCTTGTGGTTTATGGGAAACTTAGGGTTAGGTTGTCACTTGTAGAAATTGCCATTTTTCTTAGCTTTTGTGATTCCTATCAGATTGATGCTAAATATAACATGTATCATTGTTCATATCTACAAATTTTAGCATGTTAACATAAGAAACTTAAGAGTAACATGATAAAAGAACTTTGTATCCTTTGTGATTGTAAATACATGTAGAAGTACCTACATAAGTTTAAGTTGAATATAATGGAATTTGTTACTTGTTGTGATTTTTACCTTACTTCCACATTTACTTGATTTTCCCCCTTTATGTTCACCACAGTGCATTAGGACTTTAGGTATCCCCTAATCTAGGTAGGTTATGTGACAAGTAGTGCGGTTTGAGTTGAATTTTGTATTCTTGATTTACATTAGTTTGGAGTTAGTCTACAATGCATTTTATTTTCAGTTTGATTGTGTTTGTGGAAACCATGCTTAGCATTGATAATTATTGTCAACTCAGGTGTCAGGGCACCACTGACAGCTTCTTGTTAAAAAAATTGTTAGTAATATGCTCATAGAGATATTCACATGATGATTATATTCGAATACTTTATACATGATTTGACATGTAATAAAATCCAATTCTACTTATTATATATGAGTATCTAGATAATGATTAAATGCAATAATGTCCTAAGAACATTTTGAATCAATGACAAATGGTTTGGTTGATGACTTGAACATAAGATCATATGTATACATGTATTATTCATTCTTGTTACGTCCCTTGTTGGATATTATTGTGGAAGTTGTCTGGAAAATATAATACATAAGACTAGTATGTGTGTTGAATGATGATTGTGTCTCTTTAGTCGTGATATTGGATATCAAGTCTGACACACATATACTTGCTAGCAAACAAGTTATACTAGACATACCCACCTTGAGAATGATACATGGAAGGCATGTTATGCCAGTCAGAATCATACATTGATGTGAGAGTTGTGACTGTGATCCTTAAACTTGAAGTCACTACAGTAATCACTTCTTGTCCAATGTATACCAATGTAGCTTTGATTAATGGTTACTATACATGTGGTAATTGGTTGCACTATAACACATGTGGATTTTCGTGAGGGACATAGATAAAATTTGCCCCTCCTATTGGAGTTAAATCACAACCACATGATATTTGAGGCTATGAAATTCATGGTCATACTCATGTGATATAATATATGAGTGAGCTCACTATAATTTCAATATTATGCTCTATATCAAGAAACATAATATCAAGAATATGAATGCTTACTTTAGGTTAAATGTAGATATATACGACAAAGGGATTATATAGTCAAGGAAACATGGTTACTTATAGTCTGAAGTTTTTCT
Organism: Alisma plantago-aquatica; assembly: GCA_963693085.1. NCBI lineage: Eukaryota > Viridiplantae > Streptophyta > Magnoliopsida > Alismatales > Alismataceae > Alisma > Alisma plantago-aquatica. Next base: position 442,909,889 of record OY856412.1, on the reverse strand, counting down.
CCAACTTATTACAATTACTTGGGTATTAATGATGTGTTTCTAGATACCGCTCATTTCTTGTAAGGTCTTTGACATCATTGCCAACATAATGTGGAACCTAAAAGGTCTCACACATAATGATGCAAGGGAGGAAAAGTTAGCAATCACAATTGTTGTTAAAGCCTAGTTTGGTTCTGTTGCATTTGAACACAAGCAGTTCCAGCTCATCGCATTTTTCAACTATGAGTGTTTGGTTGTATGTAAATGCAGTTCACAGTGTGGGAATGAACCACAAGGCAAGGGTTGGGCATGCACAAAAAACTAGGAAGCAAACTATGTCCGTTTAGGGTGCAGTCCATTTTCCATGGCAGACGGACATCCCTTTCTTGTTATACCTGTTGTGAAGCATTGCACCATCCATTCAGAGCACCCATTTTTTGCATCCATGGTTGAAATTGTGGTGCTGGTAGGTTCACCATAGGTAATCATAGTGTAAACTTCATGCAACCAAAAATTTACAAATAAATCAATCTAGTTCCAGCTGCTTCCAACAAAACTGTTGGAGTTCCAGCTCAACAAAGTGAACTGCAATTCCTGTGTTTGATTTCATTCAGTGTCTTCCAACCGCAAACAACCAAACGAGCACTAAAATGAATCTAAATTAAACTTGGATTGATTTCTGATCCAATTAGATGACTGAGATGTCAGTCTACAAACTCATAATTGTATAAATCAATAAGTTGATGGAGAGTAAATTGATCAATTTGATTGGAAACTTAGATATGTACCGAATGACCACATGTAGACCAATGAATCAACTACTACATGGACTAGGAATGAGTGAAAAAGTGTCAACATATTCACTGAATGGAAAACCTATCAACTAAACACACCAAAGGATTTATTAAGTTGTCAACCAACCAAATAATACATAATTTTCATGAGTCACAACAATTGAGTCAACCAATTGGATTCCCAAATAACTAATTGAAATGTCTTTTGATGCCTACTTTGTGATTAATTAAATATTGCATCTAGAAAAAAGATTTGGGCTTTGTGAAACCATAATCGATGCCTCTCCTACATAAAGAGGTGATATATAGGGGATGCTAAAAACAAGTGGATGGAAAATTTCTCCCTTTGATATATTGAAATTATTCCTACGGAGAACATCCTATGCAGGAGGAGGAAAGGAGTAATTGATGTTAGAGCATTGACAACATGGTTCCATTTATAATTGGAGTCCAAGATGGTGCACCAAGTGCTTCTTACATCCATGTGGATGACGTAGAGGTTGATGAATGTGTGCTCTACTTGGGAACAAGTGTCATCACCAAGAATGATGAGTCTCTCCCTTCTATTATTGCAAGGACAACCATGTCGCTACTCCACACCAACTTTAGATCTAGTTTAGTGAGTACGAAATCAACACCAGCATAAGGTCTCCATATTTTTAGAACTAGTGTGTGATAAGGTATATCATATATCCATTTATTTTAATATACTTAAGTTTTATAGGTATGATGGATTTGTGACTAGAGTTCAGTCCCAAGAAAATTTATCGACTACACAATCTTTTCAGAAAGCCCTCTACATCACATTTTCTTGTTGGTTTCAATTTTGTACCACTATATTTGTCCTTAGATGACTTATGCAACGTGTCTCCGTGATAATCACCATCATATATGATATTATATATTTTTTTATGATCGGAATCCCCTCCTCAAAATTGACCACATTTGTGACCCGTCCTAGCAAGATAAACTTAGGGACCCCAACCAACCCGCAAGGCTGGGAATTCATTTAAGCCGCATTGTTGGAGAGTCAATGTGACATGCTCAAATTCATTTCTTTCGGTGCTTGTCCAGGGATTCAAACATGGATCCCTTCATTGGGGATGCCCATTCCAAAAGAATTGTGCTATTCCTCGTCGATATATATATATATATATATATATATATATATATATATATATATATATATACATATATATGTGTGTGTGTATAAACATTACATAAAACAATGAAGCTCCTATGAAACAATTTTGTTTCATGGATGTGTATATGGAAATTAGGTCATTTTATGTGTGCGTGATTGGTCTAAAACATGTATTTTGATTTGGATGATCCTAAACTTGTAACATGTATATAGCCTACAAGCCATGCTCCTCTCTATTTTCTCCGTGTGAATTTATTTATGCAATTATACTAGGATTATGAAATGACATCACTAATGGACCATGAAGGAGCGGAGTTCATATATCAAAATTTGTGATGTATGAAGTGATGATTCCATCTACAATCAAAGAATTACTCAAAACATGTTATCCAATGATCAATTGTCTTGGCATTCAATTAACTAGACACTCTATGAGAGTGACATTGAGGTTTACAATAGATGTAACCCATCTTGTTGTTTGTCCACAACACTTGTTGGGTCAAGAGTTATGCTAGTTTCCATATCCTATTTTATTATATGTGGTGATTGTTATAGTATATGATGCATATAATAATTTATATATAATGGTAAGTGATTACACATAAATATTATATCAAACCTCTCAATGTGATATGAAGTTTAAGATTTCTTCCATTGTGCAACATACATGAAATCCTCAATTGATGTACGAGCATATTAAAGCATTGTGCATTTTATATCTTGGGGAAGTGTGATGATAAGTATTAGGTTTTGCCAAAGCAAGGTGTAGACTTATTATCTTGCCCTTTGGGTTAACTTAATTAGGCTACCTTCAGGCAATTAAGCACATAGTGTCATAAAGATGGTATATACTTTACAAGAGGAAATATGACAAGAAGTTGTGCAACCATCTATCTAAGAGTGGCATTGGTTTCAATAGATAAACATTACCTACTGAATAGTTAAGTCATGTACGATCAACCAAAGAATATTCATGACTTAATGAAATATGGATGTTGGCCCACTAAGACAACTGCTCTCTGTAATATTCCAAGATAATCTTGAGTTAAGTCATGTGACACATGTTATGCTCGATGAATCATAAACTACAAAAACATGAAATCTTGAGTTCTTTTGGAGATGTATAACCATCTTAGGAATATGTTCCAAAGCAAGAAAGACAAGAATGCTATGATGTCTCAATGGCCTTGTATAAGTGCAACATGACTGAAGGTGATACATTTTGGCCCCATGTACTCAAACTAATTGAGGAACTCATGAATTAATTCATGAGTCAAACTTGGTAAGAATATAAGACACTCCATTCTGATTGTGGTTTAAAAATATATTAGGATAGATCCTTCTAAAATATGTGGTACTGTATCATAGTTGATTGCACGTGGAACGCTACAACATATATAACATTGGAAAAAAGAAGATATTATACCTTGTTGGACATGATACAATCTATGACGAGTTTATCTAATTTTCTTACTTCCTTGTGATGATATACTATTGAAACTACAATGTTGACACGTACCATAAAAACTAGTTTGAAAGAAACTATATGAGATAAAGAGCGGGAGGCATCTTGATATGTCTTTTATGAAACTTTGGGAATGTGAAGCTTATGTCAAACCATTTTATGAAAATCTTGGACCCAAGTTCGAAATATGATACTTTATTGAGTAGTCTAAGGAAACTAAATGATGTTAGATCTATTTTCCATCAGAAAACAAAGTGTTTATTTCTAGCACTAATGTAATTACTTGAAAAGGAATTTATCTCCAAAGGAATCAGTGGGAGGAAAATAGATCTTTAAAAATATTGACCATAAAAAAATATTGAACCTATATAGGTAGATGAGGAATAAGGGGAATCACAAGTAGTTGTGAAATCTCAAGGTCTTGATGTGGTACAAGAACCTCAAAGATCTAGTAGGACATGTTTCCAGACAAAGAGTTTTGTATGTGTTGTGACTCAATTATATAATTGTTTGTCATAAATGATCATGATGGGCCAACAACCAACAATGAGTGCATTGAGAGGATAGATTATAAGAAATGTCTTAGAGGCCATGAGATATGAGATGGCCTTCATGTACGTGAAAAGAGTATGGGCTTTGGTGGATACACCTAAAGGGATAAAACAGATAGGGTGCAAATGGGTTATAGAGAATAAGACTAACACGGATGGTAATGTACAAGCCTATAAAGGGTGATTGGTTGCAAAAGGTTCTAGGACGACCTAAAGGTGTTGAATATGATAAAAAAAATCCAACTATATCCATGGTTAAATCTACCAGCATCGTGATTACTATTGCAACTTGTCATGATAATGAGATTTGAAAAACGGACATTAAAACCACATTCTTAACATAAATTTTGTAGAATATGTGTACATGACACAAACCGAAGATTTTATTACAAATGAAACTGATAAATTCTGTAAAATATGAAGGTCTATAAATGGATTGAAGCAAGCATCTAAAAATTAGAATGTCCGCTTTGATGTGACGGTAAAAAAGTTCATCTTTATCAAAAATGAAGATGAATCCTATGTTTACAAGAATTTTAATCCATGATGTATTTCTCATATATGTGCATGACATATGGAGTTCATTTTGGAATGTCTAAAACTGTTGAAAAAGTTCATCAAGTAGGGTTCTGTAAATAAACCATTCTTTTGTGACACAACTAATCTCATCAAAACTTGTTATAATTGTCAATGAATTGATAATATATCAAAAATGGATGAGATTCCCCCTATAGTTGGCAAGAGATCAAACTTTTGACATTTGAGGATTGATTCCCTTTCATTCTTATTTTGGATATTATTATATTTTAATTATCATTGATTATGTTTCCACAAATTGAAATGATGCTTGTTATTTCATTTGACTCCAAACTTATTATGAATGTATTTGAGAAACCTAACCCCAAGATTCAGTGTCCATAGAGATGTAAAATCTAAAGGAGGAGAATGCTTTATCGATTGACAATTTGACAATCTCTTGAATAAGTATGGGGTTAATACAAAATACCCACCCATTATTATCCCAAAATAGTTGCACAAGATGAAGTTTTTAACTGATAGATCAAATGAATGCTCGAGAAGATGGTAAGCCAAACTCAAAAAGCTTGATTTGCAAAACAAAGTGATGTTGTATGCTGCAACACTTCATTTCAAATATCGATAAGGATTACACCATTTACATTGTTTTATAGGAAAGTATGTCGTTGACCCTTTGAGTTGGAACATAAAGCACATTGGGAAAATGTATATATAAACTTTGAAATGAGTAAAGATGAAATAAATCAAAATTTGCAACTCCATGAGCTAGAGTAATTGTGCTTATATGCATGTGATTCCTCAAAATGTATAGGGAACCAATTAAGTTGTGGCACATGTCATCCATTTGAAACAAAAAGATATTCATGAAGGTTACTTGGTTCTACTATTCAACACCATTGTGAATCTATTTCTAGGGAAGTTGATATCAATATTTTCATGAACTTTCATATTAGTACATAAATGGGATTTTGACAGTCAATGGTCTCTGTTTGAATATATATTTTTATCTACAAACCGATATACAAGAAATAAAGCATCAACCTAAAGGATCCAAACCATTTCAAATAAATTTTAAAGTGGTCATGCCAGAACGCAAACATGACACATCATGGGAGGTAACCATGAGTTCCTTTCCTTATTTTGTTTCCTATGCATTGTTTCTTATTCCATTAATTTAGTTCTTAGAGGACTCAAAGGCAAGAAGAAAATTTTGCATTGTTCTTTATCTTACAAAGTTGTATAAGGCTTACATAAGAGGGAAGGAGTATACAACAAAAGATGACTAGGAGTTACAAAGTTGGTACTATCCTTGCTTAGGCTTACCCATTAATTTGACCAATGATGTTATTGATGGCCATCCCTTCATCTTCTAATGAAAACAATGAAACATGATACAGACAAGGTGGCACTGACACAACAACACAATCACAATACAAAGAGATATCCACATTGATGGGGTAGACCCAGTTAAAAATTACATATCACTCCAAATTATACCCATCTAGGATCTCTAGTTCTATATACATTTAATACCACCCCCTCTTGGTGAAGTATGACTCAAGAGCATCAGAATATTTAAAAACAACTTCACCATGGTGGGCCTAATAGATAATGACACATATGCCTTCATTATGTTCTATTACACATTCCATCCAATTGCATGAGAAACAAATGGAGTGTGCTATCAGTAATCGATTGTTGAAGAAAATATGAAAACAAAAGGGGCACTACATTTCTAGAACCAGAGGAGGAGGATGAACTAAGAATCACAACATTACATTGTAAGTTGGAAAGCAATGTTTCTACCAACGCCATTGTTCATCACATTAGGCTGATAAGGATGACAAACTTGCATTGCCCTAATAATGACTGAATATCACGATCGTCATTCTACTAATTACACAAATATCTTTTGCTATCTTTTCTCAATCAAAGCACAAAAGCTAATGGAATGCCACCTACAGTAAATACTGAGAGATCAATCAACATGAATCAATTTATTGTAATCAATTACATACACGACGATGCTTAAATCACTTGATAAATTATTGTTGATCTTGTAAATTGACACTTCATAAGACAATAATTTTATACTCGTCTCTTGCTCCTACATGTGTTTTCCTATGCTTGAGGACAAGCAAGTCTTCAAATATGGAGTGGAAGAACACGAGTTGAGTCACACAAAAACATTTCTATCCCTTAACTATTTATTCAATTATTTTCTTTACTTATTTTTCCTTTATTTTGATTTACATAATTTCTTTTTTTCTTTTATTGAAATTTGTAAAAACTAACCTTAGAATGATCTATCCAGCAAATTATTTCTGTACTTTTCTTTTGGACCTAGTATTGTTTGCCAAAAGTGATTTTTTACAAAAAAAAAGTCATCTTTAAACACATTAGAATTTTATGAAAGAAAGTATGGTATTATATCCTACATAGTTTGTCTATCTATATAGAATAAAATTTTGATTCTCTCATGGAATTTGGTGTCGTAGAGTGTTGTTATTACTTAAAGTAATTTAATCTTGTTGTCTTTTTCCAATTATATTTCCTGATGAACTAAAGAAATTTTGATCTTGGAAAAGATAGTTTTAAAAAATATCAGACAAAGTTAGGTTCTTTTACAAGTCAATTGAAGCTCATCAAAGAATATTCAAAGAAATACAAAGATAACAATGGCCCCATATGAGAGTATAGCGTAAGTTAGAGAGGTAGTGATTGGTTTTGCCAAGACACTTTCGTCACCTCTAACACCACTATTATACATGATAATAATTGTATATCAAAAGAGAAATTCACATGTCTTTTGCGATGTTACCTAACTTATCGTTTTGCCAATCCCCCCCAAAAAAGAGACAATTCATATTGTGTCACATAGAGAGTATACTTGAGGAAGTAAGAGTTTTCATGACCAATATTTACTTGTATTTCAAGAAAGCTATCAGCATATACCCAAAAAAATCTGAATATTTATTATTAAATTTAAAATCTACTGACCTTTGGTATGAGAAGTCAAATTAAACTATCTTGAGATATGAAGGAACTGACTTAAATATGTATAATGGTTTTATTATGCACAAGAAACCTGAAAGTGTTTGAGAGGAGGAAGGGAATTGAGATTTCCTTATTTATAAAGTCACTGAGAAAAATCCTTCACACTTCTCTCTCTACAGAAAAGACATGTTTCTGGTCAAGAAAAATCATTCATTTTTTTATTAATCTTAGTTGACAGTTATGCTTGAGGACAACATGTTTTAAGCTAAGAGTGGTTGATAAGATCCATCTTTTTTGTTATCTTAGCTAAAAATAGCTTCATTTTTGTTAGAATGTAGAGATTTACTAGCTTTTACTGCTTATATTTTGAAATTCTTTGTCTACGCCGAAATACAAGAAGTCATCATTTTTTACTATATTCGAGTGAAAGCTATGACTTATTGGACTATCTTTCACCACTTGTTTTGAAGCCTTCATTAAACACAAAGTCAAAGAATAAGATCTTGATGTAAGTGAAGTAGTAAAGAAACCACATGACATTTCACCTTGAACACGTGGACACAAGCAATTTATTGTTAGATATTTTATATAAAGAATGCCTCTAAAACTATTAATTCCATTAGAGATGGATTGGTGATTGCTCTTCATTCGTGTAAATTAGAAGTTTGACTATTTGTGCATTCAAAAAATTAATTACATTTTTCTATTTGCATATATTATGTATATTTGTATTGAATTTAAATTCTACGTCACTCATTGATTAAACTCTTTTCCATGCCACAATTATTGAGTCTATACACAATTCAAACGAAGTTTGCTAGTTTAGACAAAATTTCAATTTTAAAATGAGAAATGAATTGTATATTCATCATTTTTAGGATTTTCCTTTATAGGACTTCATTCTAGCGTAAGTACACACTTCTATATCATCACCTTTAATTGTAGAATTTGTAGCCATAATGTTTTTACAAAATTATTTAACTTTTCAATCAAACTCAGAGTCTGATCGGGCAAGGTCTTAATTGATTTTATAGTTTGACTGAGTGAAAATCTTAGTAGGTCACCAATAAATACTTCAATTGAAAATGGTTATACGTATGATCAGTGTGTCTCTCAATTGAGCTCGCAGTTCAATAGAGGCATTATTGATTCTCTATAAAAGAAGAAGAATGTATTCTCATTTTCTAAAAATAAGTCTTCCATCATTTGCACACTTCCTCTCTAGCTCAAAATACCATTATTTACACAATTTGCTCTTTAATATCTGGAGAAATAGTAGTTCATCTTTACCTACTCCCTTTCTCTTCAAAACACTTGAGAATGATGATATATGCTTCCACCCGACCAGCCAAGAAGGGACCCCACAGAAAGAAATTGCACCAACATTCATGGATATTGAAGGAGTCTAGTTTTTTTTACTCTAATGTGGCAGAGTGCTACTCTGAGCTAAGTATTTGCAATCCCAATCACCAATAATTGTCTGATGTCCTCTCCATCATCGGTGTCAACATCTACATCGTGGGGTTTCTCAAGTTTCAACAAACGGATGTATGATCTGATCTCCAAGAGTCTCATGGTCAGCCAAATTTGCTCGTGACTTCTACCACAACCTTCAACGGGAAGACAAATATTGAATCTCCCACACCACTCTTATAGCAGGTAAGATCAAACATTTTGGAGAGGAGGATATTCTTATTTTCATAAGGATTCATATGACTCTTGTCCTCACTACCTTGACATTTCAATATGCAATCCTCTTAGAGCCTTCTCCACCTACAAAAGTCACTCCATTAGAAGCACTACCATTCACTGATGCATCACGGAAGAGCACTCTCATGAGTACATCTCTCTGCATGAAACTAAGGACTCTCACATGAATGCATATCTTATCCCCTTAGATTGCCTAATCAATTTGATTGTCTCAAAATATCCTTCCTAGATGTAAAAAATATATGGTGCTCAAACCCCGTCTCTTTATGGCAATGTCAAGAGAATTCTCATTAATATTTTAGGATAACGCTTAGAGGGATGGTAAAATTACGTAGATTTTTTTTCTTCTGATGATTGAGAACCTCTCCTCAAAATGGACTACTTTGTGACCTCAGAAAGGATAAACCTAGGATTTGGATCGTCTGCAAATCTGGATACCTATTACAGCGGCAGGTAGCTCATTTCCAAGGGCGGTTGTCTGGGGATTCAAATTCAGGACCCTTCATTGGGAAACCCAGGTCCCTTTCAATGTTTGCTCTATTATCTGTAATTGCACAAACTAATTATTTTTGGAGCTCAATTTTAAACTCACTGATTAATGCATAAAGATGAGCCAAGATGAGCTTAATCTTTGGGCACAGATAGGCTCGTGAAGAGGACGGTGAGAACGATAAAGAAGTATCTTAATATGACCAAACACGACTAGCTCCTGTAATCATGCCAATTATTTTGTACATATGCATGGTTACGATATCAAACCGTTGACCATTTCGAGTATAGCCATCAAGCCTTATGAGTATATAAATCACTCAACCCGTCTCTACTCGATGAATATCTTCATCACGCCTGTCCCAGTCAGATTGAGCCTATAATTTTTTGAACAACTGTGCTCCACCACCACCACCACAATAGTCTATCTCAAATCATCGTCAATTCTACTTTTTTCAACTTCATGACATTGATGCTCAGTTCAACTTTGATAGAGCAAAATAAATGGACAATTATATGATTTAACAAATATTGAAAAATTTCTACCTAATGATTCTATAAATTATGTAAATCCATTATGTGCTGCTCTAACTGGAACACCCAATAAAGTATTTAAAAGTAAATAAGAGGGAATATGTTATCGAAGTGTAAATAATATCCTTGACTAACTAGGGTACATCGTAACAATCTGGTTATGAACTGTAAATAACATGGCCAACATCAAGAACCTACAATAATCTTAACGGTGAAGTGGCAAAAACCTTACAACATTATTATGGACACGACATGCACGCCTCATGGTGGGAGGGACGGGGCTAGGTCAATACTGTGGAAGCTAGATGTTAAGATATTTGCCATTGTTTAAACACAAAAGGGCACGACTTGCCGGGAATGGCTGACGCAGAAGTTGTTTAGCTGCCTCAATGCGGCGAATAGCGAAAGTAAAACTCCTATATGAATTGGTAGCCGATAGGCAGGCGTCTACTTGTGGCGCAGTCTGTGCTCGGTGTGGAAACGTTCCGGTTGATAGTCCTGTAAGAGCATCTGCTGATATGATCTGAATATGTCTTATCAAGAGAAAACACAATCATTTGCCAGACGCTATGTTGTCCTAAAAGATTAATTCCCATCCGTTCAAAAAGGAAGACAAACTCACAGAACCCTCTACTAGGTAAGGGCTGTTTTCATTTAATTCTTGTATTGACTTAATACTCCGAGCTTTATACAGTGTAAGGTTTTTTTCATTGAAAAATAAATCACATTTTTCTGATAGTGGGGTAAACAACTTTTTTTAAGACTGGGGGGGGGGGGGGGGGGGGGGGTAGTCCAGCCAATCACAAACGCATTTGAAATTCTACGCTATGGCGATTCAAATACTGAGCCAGTTTCAGATGCAAACAAAAACGTGCGTTTGCGTTTTAATTACCAAGTTTCCAAGGGAAACAATTATGAGACACGATACGTATTGTGCGAAATGATGAGGAACAAAAAATAATACGTAACATTATTCACATCTATAAGGAAAAACCAACGAGGCATTATAGTCCAGCCAATCAAAAACGCATTTGAAATTCTACGCCATGGTGATTCAAATACTGAGCCAGTTTCAGATGCAAACAAAAACGTGCGTTCAAGTTTAAATTACCAAGTTTCCAAGGGAAACAATTATGAGACACGATACATATTGTGCGAAATGATGAGGAGCAACAAATAATGCGAAACATTATTCACATCTATAAGGAAAAATCAACGAGGCAAGAAACCACAAATGTTACATCTATCAAGTGCATCAACATCCCAGCGCCTGATGTTTCCCATTATTCAAAGGGCATATCAATGCCACTTCATATCAGCTACAAAATTAAAACAAGGTTACATGTACAATATTTATGGTTTCGTCAGACACTATGTTGGGAATCTGCTTTCCTTGACAAATCAGTTGTCTGCTATTCTACAATGCCTAGCCAAATTACATTCTTATTGGTCTACATGCATAACGTTTACCTCCTTTAAAAAAACACTTACCACAAAAAGAAGATTATTCAGTAAAATTTAAATTACATGAGAGAGAATACACAGCTAAAACTAAATACAAAAAGAACTTTTGTTGGGTGTAGTAGACGGAGGGATTCACTTGCAAAAATGGAGGGTTGCAGATCCAAAACATTTTGTATTAATTGCTTAGCATTCCTCGCATTCTTTAACATATCGCTCAAATCTATTACTTGCTTTCCTCTAAGCATTCCTCGCATTCTTTAACATATCGCTCAAATCTGGCATCATATGCTGCTGCTTTTCGCAGGTATTCACAAGCTTCGGCTATTTGACCGTGCCGAAACAATTCTCTGTAGACGCGACAACATCAATAAGCCAAACGCCTCATCTTACACATTACTGTCAAGTTTGTCTTCTTTTTTGATGAAGCAAAATCAGAAAATTATATTTGAAACTTCAATGGTGTGTACACTTTTGTAATACGTTTTTTCTTGGCCCACCCTATCTCAAATCCACACCTACCCCTCCCTAGCCATGTCGTCATCACACGGTGGAAGCCGTGACCTCTTGCGCACATACAGAGAGGTCATGGTCATCTAATGGGCTGGTGTGCTCTTACAACGGTGTATTCCTCAACCTGCCTCTGCGCTTGATACCTTTTCTTCGGGGCATAATTTAACTTGTCTATACATGGAGCTACGTTATGTAGTAAACTTTTCTCGGGTTACTCAGTACCCAAGGTTCGGAAAGCATATAGATAGATTTATAAATTCACAATTTATAGCCAATCTAGTATTGTATATCAGCAAGTCCACACCTTCATCAAGAACAAGGGTTTACTAATTGTACAACCCTTAGACCGGTTTATCCCCCAGCAGCATAGTTCTAGGGTCTTATGGCTGATACACAAGGTCTAAAAAAGTTGACCCACTTTTTTATATGAAATCGAACTTTACTTACAAGGCATCTAAAGGGAAATTGAGAGAGAAAACTAAGTGATTGTCGGTTTATTACCTTCCAAGCATCACAAAGCCCTCATAATAGCAAGCCTTGTCAACTGGAGCAGTAGGTTCTTGTAACTGGGTAATTCTTCTCAGGTATTCCATTCCTTTACAGCTCTTTCCTTCCTGATGAATAATAGTAAAAACATATTGAAAGTAATATATAGTAAAGATCAAATCTGTTCATTAGAAGCTTGACGATGAAATGTATTAAGCAATAACTCACAAGTCTTGCAAAGAATTGATAGTTTCAAACAATATTCACAACAAATAACACGCCATTATTAAAAAGCAACATCCTTAGAGCATGGGTTTTAAAATCACCTGCCATGCAAGTGACGTTCCAGCACCGTATAATGCAAGAATTAGTGTCCCCGCATCTTCCTCGTCCTTAATCTGAGGTAAAAAACAGCGTAAAAAACTTAGGGGTACAGAAATTTGTTAAAAGTTACTAATAGAAAATAAAAGAACAAAAATCAACCAAGGAGATCGCCCGCTCAAAGTATTGTGCAGCCTCCACCAGTGATTTTTTTGAAAAATGTATCTGGCCTATCGCAATCAGACCTTTCACTAGTCCAGGGTCTTTCTCCGTTGCCAACCTATGCAAAGATCGACATTCACCTATGGATATCAGCACAATCACTATTTAGATAATAAACCAAAAAAGAGCCCGTAAGCAGGAGATTACATTAGCGACTCAAGGGCCCTGTCTAAGTTTCCAATTGCAATGTCTTGGAGCCCAACCTGTAATAGAGTTGTTATATGACTCTGTATTGGGAATCCAAATGTTGGGGAGTAAACTAATGAAATAAAGGGCAAACTACAAATTTCTTCACCTCAAGAAGCATTTGAGGAGACATAGGATCAACATCATCATTGAATTGAAGCTCCAAAGACGAGTTACTGTCAATTAAAAGTTTGTCCTTTGGAGTGTGATGAATTGCTGAGTCATGTCCGCCGCGTCGAAGTTTTCTTGCTTTCTCCATATTAGCATCTACATTTGGCAAGCTTAACATCTCGCGGAAGTTCTTATTTCTGATTGCTAGTTGCTGAAAATTAAAAATCAATTATCATAAATAAAGATACAGAGAAGGTAGCTTCCAGAAGACAATGGAGCGGTTCATGATCTGAAAACGAATAAAAAACTAGAAACTGCCAGTTTCAGTTCTGAGGCTTTTTCCAGTTCGGTATTTTATTTTTCCTTTAAAAGATGGCTGTGCATAACAAACAAAATATATAAGGACATCACCTTGCTGAGAACAGAGTTCAACAATCAATTAGTTACACCATCTAGAGTGTGGGGGACATATAAAGGAGATGAGAGAGAAGAATAAGCACGAGGGAAAGAGATGAGATGACAGGTTCATAACTCAAGTGAGAAGAGGAAGAGATGAAAGAAAGATTCAAGAGATAGAGAAGGAATTTCTAGCTATCTAATTGCTATCTCATGTAGGTTGTCTATTATCTTGGAGCTTCAAGTTCTTTATGCATTATCCAGAGTCCAGATTTTAAGGATGATGACAAGTCTCAATGTTTAGCTTCCGAGTTGCCATCTGTGCAGTTTTGGGAAGCGTAGGGTTGCACAGTGTGTGCACCCTCATATATATATTACTGAAACAATTACAGAGAGATCCACATATAATATGGAAATAACAAAACAAATAACAGAATACATAAAACATGAATATATGTTAACACTCCCTTTCAAGTTGGAGCATAGATATCAATCATGCCCAACTTGTCCGTCAGTGTGCAGAATTGCTTCTTCGCCAGCAGCTTGGTGAAGATATCAGCAACTTGGTCTTCAGAACGTGTGAAGGGAGTGCAGATCTTGCCAGTAAGAATGGATTCCCGAATAAAATGACAATCTACTTCAATGTGTTTAGTGTGCTCATGATAAACTGGATTATTAGCAATGAAGATAGCAGCTTTATTGTCACAGTGCATAGGTATAGCAGAGGAAGAATCAATCCCGAACTCTTTTAACAGAGAGCGCACCCACAACAATTCACAGGCAGTATGGGCCATGGCCCTATATTCAGCTTCAGCACTGGACCTGGCCACAACATTTTGTTTTTTACTCCTCCAGGTAACAAGATTACCTCCAACATACGTACAATACCCAGAAGTAGATTTTCTGTCAACTCTGCTGCCTGCATAATCAGAGTCAGAGTACCCTTCAAGAGAACAGTGTCCATTCTTCCTGTAGTGAAGTCCCTTGCCAGGAGACTTCTTCAAATATCGTAGAATCTGACAAAGAGCATCCCAGTAACATTGTCTGGGTTTATCAAGGTATCTGCTAAGAAGGCCCACTGCAGTAGAAAGATCAGCTCTAGTGACCGTCAAATAAATGAGCTTACCAATCAGCCTCCTGTACTTTTTATGATCAGCAAAGAGAGGAGAAGAGTCATCATCCCAATTTACATTATGATCTAGAGGAATATCAGCAGGTCTCGCTCCCAAGAGAGTTTCTAGAGACTTCTATGCCCAGAAAATATCTAAGTTTGCCCAAATCTTTGGTAGTAAAGTGCTTGCCTAGATGAGATTTAGTAGCCTGAATACCAAGAGAGTCACTGCCAGATATGATAATATCATCAACATAGACAATCAGAATAATAATACCAGCTGAAGTCTTCTTGGTGAAAACAGAATGATCCACCTGAGATCTCAGAAACCCAAAGTCAATCATAATTTTGCTCAATTTATCAAACCAGGCACGGGGACTCTGCTTGAGCCCATAAATAGACTTCTTTAACCTGCAAACTTTGTGAGACTCCCCGTGAGCAACGAACCCAGGAGGTTGCTCCATATAGACTTCTTCTTGTAAATCACCATACAAGAAGGCATTTTTCACATCTAGTTGCAACAGTGGCCAGTCAAGATTAACAGCAATAGAAAGAAGAATTCTGACAGAATTAAGACGAGCAACAGGAGAGAATGTCTCAAAATAGTCAATACCATAAGTGTGTGTGTAGCCTTTAGCAACTAACCGTGCCTTCAGCCTTTCAACAGTGCCGTCAGGTTGATATTTCACAGCATATACCCATCTGCAGCCTACAGGTTTACACTGAGGAGGTGGATCCACCAACTCCCAAGTATCTCTTTCAGCAAGAGCCAACATTTCCTCTTTCATAGCAGACATCCATCCAGTACTCTGTAGAGCATCCTGGATATTCTTTGGAACCGCGACAGCAGATAAAGCATAAACAAAGTTGCTAGAATGAACATTCAGATGATCAGTAGAAACAAACTGAGCAATACTGTGGGATGTGCAGGAACGAGTACCCTTTCTAAGAGCAATGGGTATATCAAGATCAGAATGTACCTCAGGTGTAGTAGAACCTTCTGGAGGTGAAGATTGGCTTTCATGGGGGGTTTCTTGAGTAGAAGGTGCTCTGTTCCTGCGTTGATAAACTATAATAGGAGGTTTAGCAGCCTCAGTAGTGACATTATCAGTAATATCAGGCACACAATCAGTAGTAACAGGTAGAGGGGAGGCAATAAGATCAAACTGTAAACTGTCACCGCGAGTAGAATAGTAAGGGATATCCTCAAAAAAAAAACGACATCACTGCTAGTATACCATTTTCTTGCAGTAGGACTGTAACATCTGTATCCCTTCTGGGTACGAGAATATCCCAAAAAAATGCATTTCTCAGCACGAGGAGACAGTTTATCAGAAGCAGGTCCAAGTAACCTTACAAAGCAAGTACATCCAAAAATCTGAGGCACAGCAAATAACTGAATATCTGGTTGAAGAACTTGAATAGGTATTTTGTTTCCAATCACAGATGATGGCATTCTATTTATCAGAAAACAAGCAGTCAATATAGCCTCAGGCCAAAAAGAGCGAGGAACATGTGTATGCATCATAATAGTCCTAGCCACCTCTAACACATGTCTATTTTTACGCTCAGCCACACCATTTTGCTGAGGTGTATAAGCACAGGAAGTCTGATGTATCGTACCAACAGATTTACAAAAAACATCCACATCTTTTTTAACAAATTCCAGCGCATTGTCAGTACGAAAAAATTTTACAGGTACACCATATTGTGTTTTTACTTCAGCAAAAAAGAACTTGATAATAGACAAAACTTCGGACCTACTTTTCATCATAAACAACCAAGTAGTCCTTGAAAAATCATCAATAAACAAAATAAAATACTTACGACCAGATAGACTCGGCACATGACAAGGGCCCCATACATCAGAATGCACTAGATCAAACATGTTTTTACTGCTAATATGACTGTGTCTAGGATAAACAGCTCTAGTATGCTTTCCAAGTTGACATGACTCGCACTGAAAACTACATATGCCAAGATCAGAAACTAAATGTCGAAGCTTTTCAGATGATGGATGTCCCAGCCGGTAGTGCCACTGTAATGCAGAAACCGAGGTAGATAAGGAAGGAGTCACAGTCACTTTAGCTGCTTTTGGCAAATGATCCAGGTAGAATAGTCCATCAGCACCTTCATACCCCCCACCAATCTTCATCTGCGTGCGAAGGTCCTGAAAAACACATGAACCAGGAATAAAAGTCAGACTACACTGTAGACTTCTCAATATCTTGCTGACAAATAATAGATTCAAAGGAAATCTAGGCACATATAAGGCAGATTTCAGCAGAAATTCAGAAGCAATATCCCCTACTCCAGATACCGCAGACTTGGAACCATCAGTCAGCATAACAGATGAGGGGCGAGCAGGTTTATATAATTTGTTAAACAGAGATCGATTTCCAGAAATATGTGAAGAGGCACCGGAGTCGATGACCCACTTAGCATTACCAGGAGTAGAAGAAGAGCTCAGGAAGGCAGTGTCATAACCAGAATAAGCTGCAGCATGAGCTCCACTAGTCGAAGTTGTAGACGACGCGCCAGCACGCTCAAGAAGTAGTCTCTCCACCTCAGCACGGATGTAGTCCGCAGTCGCACCCGAGGAGGCAGAGTCAGTAGGCTGAGTCGTTCCTTCTGATGCAGTAGTAGTAGTAGAGTCAGTAGCCGCATTAGCCCATGCCGGCTTACCATATTTTTCCCAGCATTTTTCTTCAATATGGTTGGACCTGCCACAGAAGGTACAAAGGCGCTGTCTTGACTGAGGACGCGCACCAGCAGTAGGGGCAGTAGAAGAGGCTCCACGACCAGAAGTAGCCCGTCCTCGTCCTCCACCCACGGGAGGACGACTGTCAGTAGAGCGACCACGGCCACGACCACGGCCACGACCAGACGCTGCAGCAAGGGCAGAAGATTCCCCAACATCATTAGCCAGAGACGATGAAGACGAAGGCAAACGCTGAAGACGCTTGTAGGCACTCTGTAGTGACGGCAGAGGGTCACTGGCTAAGATCTGGTCCACAACACCAGCATAGGACTCGGGTAGTCCACAAAGAAACTGGACTAACTGCAGCTCCTGGCGCTGACGCTGACGCTGCATGGTAGCCAGGTCCGTGGATAGAGGGTGATAGGATTCCAGTTCACCCCACAATCCAGTAAAGTCAGAAAAGTAATCCGCAATGTCCGTCCCCGTGAATTGTAGACGACCCAGCTGCTTGGTGATGTCAAACACTTTCTTGGGGTTCTGACTATGCGAGTATGTACCAGCGAGCTGATCCCACATCTGCTTCGCCGTAGGCAAGTGAAGAAGTGTGACGCTAATCTTCTCAACGCTGCTGTTGAGAATCCATGTCATCACAATCGAGTCGTCACGAACCCAGTCGTCATACACCTTCACATCTTTAGAGTCAGCGTCCTCTGCGGGTACTGCCGGACCGGCACAGGTCAGATGTGAATACTTTCCCTGGGATTTGGCATAGATCATCATGGAGCATACCCAGTGTGGATAGTTGCGCCCGTCAAGCTTCACAGTCGTAACTTGACGGCGGAAGTCATCACTCGAGGACGCCATGTGAGCAGTAGGCACAGAAGCAGACAGGCACGATCAGGTAGGAGACGGTCTACGCCGTCAGACAGGCAAAGCAGGCACAGATCTTCGTAGAAGAACCTCTCACATATGGTCTACGCCGAAGCGTAGTACAGAACCAGGTGGCACAACGGCCTACACGGGCAGGCAGGCAAAGGACCGAAAGAGTGGTCTACGTCACACCAACTTCAAGCCACCAGATAGTTGCAGATCTTCACGGAGCCAACGTTCCGGCGGCAATCAACCGCGGAGGCGCACCGGCCCCTGCGGCGGTTTGGGCGCCCGGCCCTGGCGGCTAGCCCTGCCGACCTGCGGCTACGGCGCAGCCGCCGGCGGCGGCGCTGCTGCCTGCAGAGAGCGGCGCGGCATGGGGGGGGGACGGTCAGAGAAGATAGAGGAGGGGTGGGAGGGTGGCGGCTGGATCTTACTGCTCTGATACCATGTGAAAGACAAAGCAGTTTTGGGAAGCGTAGGGTTGCACAGTGTGTGCACCCTCATATATATATTACTGAAACAATTACAGAGAGGTCCACATGTAATATGGAAATAACAAAACAAATAACAAAATATATAAAACAGGAATATATGTTAACACCATCCAATAGTCTTCTCTGACTATCGTCTAAGTGAGAAGACGATTTTTCTCGTGTGGTCTTCGGCTTCTTTGATTTGCTACATTAGGCGTATTTGTCACCCTTAGCTACATCCTGGTCATCCCAATCAAGTGATGCATCACTCTTCTAGCACTAGAGCCATATTGAAGTATTTGTATAGTTGATTGTGTGTTGATCCTAGACACCTATCCACGCCAATCCAGCATACATGTCCTTTGCGAAGATCATTCACCTAGCTTCATCATAAAAGTTTCCAGGTTGTCTGTACGTGCCCTGACAAGCATGTTAACCATCTGTTGCAACATCATCTTCTTGAGGCACAAATCAAGTCAAGAGTCCAAACTAATGTGTGTCATTCCAGTAGTAATCTGGAAACTACTTCAACAATGACAACAACTAGTCGGAGATTCCATGTCTCAAATCATTGTACATGTTCCTTCCATACACCTACTCTAAATACAAGTTCCAACGTGGTCAAAGCTCTGAGTCTCTCAAATCTACATGTTGATCCAGTGATTATCAATTTCAATGGAACGTGAAAGATATCAAGAATGCCAAAGACCGAGGAGATCAAATTAGGGGGAGTGTACATGTCGTGCAAAGTTTATCTTTGTATTTGTGTGTTGGTCATGTTTATGTCCACTTTTATTTTTCATCTCTTGTTTATGTATGTCCTTTCTATTGCCAAGTGAGTCATGTCAGTCTCCCATAATCCACCTTGAGGAGGATTGTTAGAAGTAAGAGGAGATAATTAAGTCATTTAAAATGGGTCTGCATCTATAAACCCAATCAAGTCAGTCCGATAAGTCAGAGGTCCATTAAAGGTTCGTCTAGTCGGGGACGGTGTCAATCTCTATAGGAGAGGGTTTCTCTTGTATCAGATACATTGTGAATACATTGTTAATAATATATATTCATTATTTCCAACAAATATGAATGTCGAAGTGACTCAGACTCGTAGTTGAACATGAATCATTGTGAACATAGACATTTTCAATGACCATTCTCCTATTGTCATCTGATTACTTCAAGAGTGGGCACAATTATCCCTAAATGCTATTAAGGTTGTTTATGGGGGGAAAGTTTTTCATCAATTGGAGCTTATGCCCCCCAAGTTGGCTTTAGCAAGGAGGATACGAAGGATTTGGGATACCACGGACGAGTTGATTTAAGGGATATCAATGAGGAAAAGATCTTTATTAGAGTGATTTAAATGGAGATAAAGCAGTACTGGAGAGAGGATCTTAGATTCTATAGTAGCTTAAGATATGATTTTGGCAAACACCCTTTATAAGAAAAAAAATTCTCATATGATTACTTTCAAGAGTCGGAGCGCTTGTAGCCAAATTGATTACTTCCTTACAAGTCGGGCAGGTCGAGTAGTATGCAAGGATGTAAAGTTATCCTTTGAAGAACTCACCACCTAACATAGATTGGTGGTTTTGGATGTTGACATGAATAACAACAAAAGTAAGCATAAAAGAAACCAAGATAGAATGATCAAGTGGTGGACTCTTAAAGGAGAATAGAATTTGACATATTACATAAACTTAACAAGGAAGGCAACTAAAACTTGGATTTTGGTATTAACAATGTGACCTAATATGAGCTCTTGCATATCAAGAATTGCCAAAGAGGTTTTGAGGAGTCCAAAGGATGTAAACCTCCACAAGACTCTAAGTGGTGTGATGTTGTAGTACAAAAGGTTATTAAACTAAAAAGGGAAATTTATAGGAGCTTGCCCAATTCTTAAGATGATGCAACTTTTTAGAGTTATAAGCTAACAAAGAAAGAAGCTAAGAAACCACCTCAAGAGGCTAGATCTAGAAAGTTTGAAGAGAGATATAAGAAGGTGGACACTATAAAGAGGATGTGTGTGTTAAAATATTTGTCATTTATTTCAGTTATTTTTCTTTGTGTTTAGTCGCATATTCGTTATCTCGATGTCAAAGCAAGGAGATCACAGGACTACCTTCATCCTTCTTAGGAATTATTGATCGGATTCTAGCAAGTGAGCATCTCCCTTCCTTGTAAATTTTCTCAAAATGACAGTGCACTCCCTCTGTTTTGTCCTCCACCATACATACCCCTGATGCATATGCGCTTAAGCGAGGGAGTTCGCTCTTGCACTTTGCACCCAATGAGTAAACTTATGTTCTACTACACGTCTTCAGTGTTTTAAAAAGCGGTATGTGTTATGCGTGCGGAGAGGTCACCTTGTAGAGTATATGCGGTATGCAGGAGAATATGTGGAAGTATATGCGGTTTTGGATTTTATAAATAATTTAATTATTCTATATCAATTAATCACACAATTGCATATTTAATCTGTACAATTACATATTTGGACCCTAAAATTTGAGATAGATTAAATATATAGTTTAAATGAAAAGTGAAGCACCATTTAGAATGCATTCTAGAGTTATTTAAAGCATAAACTTCAATGAAGCATGCATGAAATGGTTTAACACATGTACATAACAATGAAGACTAGCCAAATCATACAAAAAGATGCCTACATGTCCCAAAGGTCCAAAACAACAAACATTAAAGGAGCATGTAACTCATGTACAAACTATCAACAAAATAGTACGTTAAGAGAATGTTATGAATAAAATTATAATCTAGTTTGGGCTAAGATAACAAATGTCTATCTAAAAAGCGCCGACTAATCGTCCTTATAAGCGGCTAAGTATATGTGGGCCGCTTATGCGGCCCGTGCGGCCTTTTTTTGAAACATTGCACGTCTTAGCTTTAGATTTGCATGTTTTAATATTGCTCTTTAGGGTGTTTATTCCTAAGACTGCTAATGAGGCTCTCTACGATCTTGCATGGCGTCAAGCGATGGGTGCTCTTTTTGATGAGAACATGTGAGACCTAGTTGATCCTCTAGCCGATTGCTCTCCTTTTGGCTATCGTTGGGTCTTCACCATTAAATATCAAGCTAATGACACTATATAGAGACTGAAAACTACCCCTTGTAGCAAGAGTCTACACCCAAACTTATGGGGTTAACTACTTTGCGACTTTTTCCCCTATCGTTTGCCTTAACTTTGTTTGTGTGCTTATATATGTTGCGGTAATCTTAATTGGCCCTTCTATCAACTTGATGTCAAAAATGCATTCTAGTAAGGTGATTTTTCGGGCAGAGGTCTATATGGAGCAGCCTCCAGGGGTTTTTACTTAGGGGAGGTCTTTCACAATTTGCAAACTCATAAATCTATATATAGCCTAAAATAGAATCCTACGATGTGGTTTGATAAACTTATATAAATTTTGATTCATTTTGGTTTCAGTGGATCCAATTCTGATCATTTTGTCTTTGTCAAACATACTGATTATGGGATTGTCATTCCAATTTTCTATGTTGATGACATCATCAAGAAACATCTAAGTTAAAATCATGGCAAGATCTTATTTTTTCTAGATATTAAAGTATCCATGTGTTCTTTGAGTTTTGTCTATCTCAACATAAATATGTCCTTAATCTATTACAAAAAACTGATATTTTGGGGGCAAAACTAATTAGCACACCACACGAATCTATGCAAATTGAGATGATGAATCCTCTCGGGGCTTATTCTGATATTAAAATATAGAAGACTTCTTGGTAAATTATAATACTCGGTTGTCACCAAGTTGATATTACCTTTATTGTTGGAATTCTTAGTAGACATCTCGATAAACCACGAAAGTACCATCGGGAAGTTGTTTCATATCCTGAAATATCTGAAAGGCTCTCCAGGAAAGGGGTTGCTTCATCAGAAGAATGGACATTACAGAATTACTGGATATTCTAATTCCGACTATATTGGCAGTAGATTTGACAAGAAAATTAACATCTGGCATTACACTTTTGTTGTGGGTAACATGGTTACTTGGTGGAGCCAAAAGCAGAATGTTGTAGCATGATCTAGTGCAGAGGCTAAATGCAGAGCTATGGCCCAAACTACTTGTGAGCTTATTTGGGTTCGAGATCTTTTGAAAGAATTATGTATTTCTGATGATGCTCCTAGACAGATGTACTGTCATAATAAGGCACTTGTCTTCATTGCCATCCCACCTTTTATGAACATACTAAGCATATAGATAGTAGGGATGAGCAGCGGGTTGGGTCATATCCAATTTTGTCAGCCCATGCCCGAACCGACATTGTTATATGGGTTGTGGTTCGGGCCTAGGCCCTGGTATTATTTGAGAATCTCTGCCCACTCCCTACCCAAATAGAGCCTAGTTTTGGGTCAGATTTGGGCCAGCCCAGATAGAATAAAATGAAGATAAATACTTACTAATGGAGTTTAGGAAGTGTGTATCGATCGGTGCATGTAACCTACATGCACCAGCCATGAAACTTCTTATTCTTACAACTCGTTAATTATCAAATCATATGGATGAAAAGGATATTTTCTAATTTAGACATGTTTAAATATCACATTCATATCCGACAAATGTATGAGATAGTCAAAACAACATTCTAGAATTTATGTAACTTACCACATCATTTCAATAAAACGGTCCATAATTTTTTTGATGGAAATCATTTTGAAATTCATCTATTGTAAGTAGCATACATCCAATTTATAAGTTTATTACTTTCTTTGTTATTGCAAACATGTCAAATATTAAATGGGTACACTTAAATTTACTAGGTATACTATTCTTTAGCCGTATTAAGATGAATCTGGGTATCTGGGTTTTTGGGACTAGGCTTACCTCAGCTCTGACCATGCCCAAAAAAATATGGGTGAAAATTTTAGCCCATGTGTCCATGTAAATTACATAGACCGGGTCGGGGTCAGGTATGTGGGTCGGGACAAATTGACTCGGGTCCCGACACAGTCTGATGCTCATCCCTATATATAGGTGGATTGCCATTTTGTTAGGGAAACTATAATGTTAAATTGCATCTCCACTCCATTCATCACGATTGTTCTGCAGATTGATCATATCTTCACAAAGACTCTTCCATAGACCAAATTTATTACTACAATTGACAAGTTGGGATTGAATGGAAATAATGCTCCCAGCTTGAAGGGAGTGGTGTAGTTTCTTTTGTTGTTTTCTTTATGTGCTTAGTCCCATATTGGTTATCTCTATAATTGGACCTCTCTCTAGTTCACACATTACGATGTATTGTACTTGTTTAATAATGGCTCGTATAAGAGAAAAGAAAGGAAGAGAATTCAACCAAGCATAATGCATCAATAATGAATACGGTAAAGTGTATTGTTGTACAGGCACCCGCCTAGGAGACGCCTAGAGTCCTAGAACCTGGGCGCCCAGCCCACCTAAGCCTTTGGGCGGCCTGGGCGTTCACTAAGTCTATAAATGAAATTTGTAGTATTTATCTTCTGCTGTTTTTTTATTATTTCTTCTTTCTCGTCTCACAGTTTTCTCTTATTTTCTTCCCTTTCTTCCATCAAGCAGAAACATTGCTGCTATGCAATTAAAATCTTTTGTGTTTCTTTTTGTTCTTTATTCTTCCCTCCACACAATTCTCTGTTGCATTTTCTTTTTGCTCTACCAAGCAGCAACTTTGCTGATCAGTTCTTCCTCCCAAAACTTCCTTCAATTCTTATTACTATTTCATTTTGTTCCCCTCCTTTTTCAATGATGGAAAAATATTTTCTTCATATACAAATATATGTGGGTGTATAATGTATAAATTGGAATTATTTTAAGTAGTATCCGAAATTTTATATATATCTATACTACTATAAAAAGAGGGAGTTTTTCCATCTATTTACGAACCAGCCATTCCAAACCTCTGTAACCAATCAGAAGACAGCATTTTGAGTTGTCGTTATCTCCTTAACTCAATCTCTTCTCACGTTCTTTCTCACCTTTTCTCCAATTATTTCTAAAATACCTCTCTCCTATTAAACTACCTTCTCCACTTTGTAACAAACAACACATGCGTCCTTCTCTTTCTTTAATCCTTTTCTCCGATAAGTTAATAGACCCTCCACGATTCTCTTCCTCCAACTAACTACTATTGACCACGTACGCATCTCCCTCTTACCCCCATAATCTCTCCCTCCTCAAGTAACGAGATGAGGCCACTTTATTTTCCCTTTTTCATCATCGTGCACGTATGCATAACAGCATAGAAAATATGATTTCATTCTCATTGTGATGATTCATATTGTAGAAAGATGTAGTGTTTAATTTCACACATAGCAAAAAGTCCCTAATATGATTACAATGAAATTGTATCTAAATTTATTTTTCACATGTGGGACACGTGTGTGTTCACTAGTGTATATATAATCTCTTATCTGAATATGAATATGAATATGTCTTCGTGTGTGTAGTAGAAACTATAGAGATATGTAGTTTCATGTGTTTTTCTGTTCCTTTACTTTGAGTGTCATGTGTTTAGCATGTGCCTCACTTACTCCTTTTCTTATGTTGTTTAGTCCCATATGGGTAGCGCTTAGTTTAGTCTCTTGTTATGTTTGCTATATAAGAGACTCCTATGTAATCTGTTTTACTCATCTAATAAACTACATTTCTCCTCTCTACATGGTATCAAGAGCAGGCCCTCATTTTCTCCCACCCTAATTTCCCACCCATGACATAACAGCCCCCCCCTCACCGCCGCCGCCCCCCCCCCGCCACAGCCCCTCTCCCTCACCTCCTCCTCCCTCCACCCCTCCTAACCCTATCCCTAGCCGCCGCCCCCCCCCCTCCCCCTCCACAGCCGCCGCCAACCCCCCAGTCGTCGCCGCCAGCAGCGGCACCCTGCTGCTGCCGCACCACCCAAACAGCCCCCTCCTAATTTTTTTTCCACTCCCTTCATCCCTCCCCACACTACCCTCTCCTCTATATCTTCCATCCTCGCCATATCCACCATTTCCCCCGCCATTTCCCTCCCAATCACCTTCTAAATCCTTACGTACAGCCCTGTGCACTTTCTAATTTTTCTTCGTCTACGTCCGGCAGTTTGCGGATTTGTGATCGGGAAACCTCTGGCCTTCTAAGTTGAGAGTCTACTTTATTCCTCGGGATTTCTGCCTGCGCCTCATGCTGGAACGTTGATTTTTCCTCATGACGGCGTAGGTTTCTATGTCTCATTTGCCCATATTGGGTCCTTCTGATCTGACTTGTCAGATCTCTGCTACTTCTGCCCATTAAGGGTCTCTACTGCCTCTGCCTGTCAAGGGGTTCTACTGCTTCTCTACGGCGTGGTCCATTCTGCAGCCATGGCATATTCTGAGCCACCCAGATCTCTGTGCGTCACCACTGTCAAACTTGAAGGGGGATCCAACTACCATCTGTGGTCGGCGTCGTTTGTGCTATATGTCAAGGCACAAGGTCGGTACCATCATCGCACTACTGATCCCTCGGCTACCCCTACTGCTTATGCTGACGACAAGACTAAACAGAACTACATTCAGTGGTCCAAGGATGACTCCGGCGTCATGTCCTGGATTCTCAACAGCACCGAGCCTCGGATCAGCCAGTCTCTACTCTGCTTGCATGATGCCAAGACGATGTGGGACCAATTGGCACATGTTTATTCCCACCAGGAGAATCCCAAGCGGGTGTTCGAGATTTTCAAACAACTCGCCAAGAAGGAGTTCTCCAATGACTTGTCGATCGATGACTTCTACAACCAATGCTCTGCTTTATGGAATGAATACGAGATGTATCATTCGTTGACTGCCGATATTAAAGTTGCACAGCAGCACCGCAATGAACTTCGACTGGTGCAGTTTCTGGCTGCGCTTCCTGACTCCTTCTCAGGGGTTGTTGATCAAATCATGTCCAGTGACCCGCTTCCTACTGTTCGAGATGTCCTCAAAAGAGTCCAGCGACTACCTTCGCTGACTCCTGCTTCTGCTCCTGCACCTTCGGCTCTGGTTGCTCGTTCTACTGATTCCGGCCGTGGTCGTGGCCGCGGTCGAGGCCGTGGTGGCCGACCTCCTACTTCTAACGGACAGGGCACTCCTGCACCTGGACGGAGCACTTCACCTCATCCACGCCACTGCGGCTGGTGTGGTCGCTGCTGGATAAAACATGGTAAACCTGCTTGGGCCAACCAAGCGGATGATGATACTACTCCTGCTGCTTCTTCTGTGGATCAATCTGCTACACCACCTAACACTGAATGGTTGCGCTCGGAGTTTGAAAGAATGTTTCAAGAACGTCTGGCACAACTACCATCTACCTCAGACTCATCAGCCATGCTTGCCTCGTCCTCGTCCGGTAACACAAAGTGGTGCATCGACTCTGGTGCTTCCACTCATATGACTAGTACTCGTCATTTATTTTCACACCTTACCAACCATACTCCTATTTCTTCTGTCACTGTGGCAAATGGTTCAAGAACTACTGTTAGTGGCACTGGCATTGTTCCTCTATCAAAGGAGTTATTTCTTCGTTCTGTTTTATATATCCCAAACTTTCCTGTCAATTTACTTTCGGTCAGCAAAATGGTTACACAATTAAACTGCTCTGTTAAATTTGACCCGTCTGGTTGTATTATGAAGGACCTCCGCACGAAGACGAGGATTGGTTCGGGCCGTGAGGGACCAGATGGGTTGTACTACCTGGATGGACCACCTACTCAAAAGGCGATGCTCTCTACCTCGGTGACAGAACTTCAACTGCATGTTGGACTTAGTCATCCATCTGCGGCGAAACTAAAACATCTTTTTCCTGGCATCTCTGGCAATAGCTTTACTTGTGAATCTTGTGTAATGGGCAAGCATACAAGATCTGTTTTTCCTGCAAAAAAATCTATTTCTTCTTCCGCACCTTTTGAACTTGTGCATGCGGATATTTGGGGGCCATGTTCTGTGCCCAGTCATTCTGGAGTAAAATATTTTCTGGCTTTTATTGATGATTACTCTCGTCTTACTTGGTTGTTTTTACTCAAAGGTCGAAACACTGTATTAGATTGCATTAGTACCTTTTTTGCTGAAATTAAAACTCAATTTGATCGGCCTATTAAAACCTTCCGGACTGACAATGCACTAGAATTTATGCAACAATCTGTGACTCAGTTTTGCATCTCCCATGGCACAATCCACCAAACCACTTGCCCATACACTCCATAACAGAATGGTGTAGCAGAACGGAAAAATCGCCATCTTCTTGAGGTTGCTTGCACTCTCCTGTTTCATTACAAGGTGCCTCACTGTTTTTGGCCTGATGCAGTTTCGACAGCATGCTATCTTATTAATCGCATGCCTTCTTCTGTTTTGCAAAACAAAGTTCCCTACACTCTGTTATTTCCTGATAAACCCTTATTCTCTGTGCCGCCTCGCATCTTTGGTTGTACATGTTTTGTTAAAACCTTCGTCCTGGTCTCACAAAGTTGGATGCCCGGTCTGTGAAATGTGTATTTTTGGGATATTCCCGGACTCAGAAAGGCTATCGCTGTTTTGACCCTGATAAGAAATAATGGTTTGTAAGTGCGGATGTGATATTCTTTGAACACATGTTGTTCTACTCTGCTGCTGGGGACCGCCTGACTACTGATATTTTGAATAGCACTCCTCTTCCAGTGGTTGAAGAAATACCTTCTGTTCCTACTTCACAAGAGAAACCTCTACAGGTATACAAGCGAAGACCAAAGCCCCTCACTGCCCCGGCCGAACCAAATCCTGCGTCAGCGAAGGATCCACCACAGGCTGAGGTATTTTCTGATTTGCATATTCCTATTAGTTTACGAAAAGGGGTTCGTTCATGTACTCAGCATCCTATTAGTCACTTTTGTTCTACTGATCATCTGAGTGACAGTCTTGCATACTTTACATCTGCATTATCTGCTGTGCACATTCCTAAAATTGCTGCAGAAGCTCTTCGCCACCCTGCCTGGAAACATGCCATGGAACAAGAAATGCAAGCCCTATATGAACAACACACCTGGGATCTGGTTGATAAACCTTCTTCTTGTCATCCAGTTGGCTGTCGATGGATCTTTACTGTTGAATATGAACCAGATGGCACCATTGCACGCTTGAAAGCTCGATTAGTGGCGAAAGGATATACGCAAACTTATGGCGTTGATTACTTTGAGATGTTTTCTCCAGTCGCCCGTCTTAATTCTGTTCGTATTTTGATATCTGTTGTTGTCAATAAAGATTGGCCTCTTTATCAACTGGATGTGAAAAATGCTTTCTTATATGGTGACCTTCAGGAGGATGTCTATATGGAGCAATCCCCAGGATTTGTTGCTCAGGGGGACTCTGCTTCTCAAATCTGCAAGCTGTGCAAGGCGATTTATGGGTTAAAACAAAGTCCACGTGCATGGTTCGACAAACTTAGCAAAATCTTAATGTCATTTGGATTTCGACGGTCGCAGGCTGATCACTCTGTTTTCATACGCAAAACCGCAGCAGGGCTGGTTATTCTTATTGTGTATGTTGATGACATCATCTTATCTGGCAGTGACCCCGTAGGGATACACGCAACCAAGCAATATCTCGCACAACACTTCATTACAAAAGACCTGGGCAAATTGCGTTATTTTCTGGGAATTGAGGTTGCTCGATCCTCTGCAGGTGTTTCTCTCTCTCAGCGCAAATATGTTCTTGACTTATTACAAGAAACAGGAATGTTGGGATGCAAGCCAGCCACCACTCCTCTGGATCCCAATATGGATTGGGACAGTGATTCATCTCCTGCATATGCTGACCGCCATCAGTTCCGAAGAATAGTGGGCAAACTCATTTATCTGACTGTCACCAGAGCTGATTTAGCTGCTGCTGTGGGATTTGTTAGCCGCTATCTTGATAAACCAAGGCAATGCCACTGGGATGCTATTATTCATATTCTTCGATATCTTAAAAGTGCTCCTGGAAAAGGCCTTTTGTATAAGAAACATGGCCACTGTGACCTATCTGGGTTTTCTGATTCAGATTATGCAGGGAGTCGGTCTGACAGGAAATCCACTTCTGGATACTGCACATTTGTGGGCGGCAATCTTGTTACCTGGCGCAGTAAAAAACAAACTGTTGTGGCAAGATCAAGCGCTAAGGCAGAATATAGAGCGATGGCTCATACTACTTGCGAGCTTCTATGGGTTCATAGTCTTCTGAAGGAGTTTGACATATCTCCGCCTAGCCCTATGCCCATGTTCTGTGACAATAAGGCGGCCATTTTCATTGCGAGCAACCCAACCTTCCATGAAAGAACCAAGCACATTGAGGTCGATTGCCACTTTGTACGGGAAAAGGTTCTTTCAGGTCAGATCTACACTCCATATATCAGTACAGAACAGCAGCTTGTGGATATCTTCACCAAAGTGCTACCCAAGACTCGCTTTCAGCATCTGAGTTCCAAGCTGGGCTTCTTCGATATCTTCGCTCCAGCTTGAGGGGGAGTATAGAGATATGTAGTTTCATGTGTTTTTCTGTTCCTTTACTTTGAGTGTCATGTGTTTAGCATGTGCCTCACTTACTCCTTTTCTTATGTTGTTTAGTCCCATATGGGTAGCGCTTAGTTTAGTCTCTTGTTATGTTTGCTATATAAGAGACTCCTATGTAATCTGTTTTACTCATCTAATAAACAACATTTCTCCTCTCTACAGAAACAATACGAATTAGAGAACTAAACAGTTTGTTTTAGCAGTAAATATAGTCAATTTCCAGAATAAATAAATGAGTTCTTATTACTCAAATTAGCCTATTTATTTAGACTCTAATGTGATTCATAATCAAGGAATTTAATGATCGATACCGATGTCGTTTCGACAGCTTGGATATAGAATTATAGATATTTACCGGTATATCGACAGATGCAATCTTGGCCATATCGACGCCAAAATGAACGAATCAAATCATCTAATTTCACAGGCGCAGTCTCAACACCTAGATGCAACGTTTTATGCAACAAAATTCTATATTGGGTGTGTGAGTGGGGGGGGGTCAATCATGTGGGAGGTAAGGAATCAGTCCTTTTTTTTTGGAGATTTCGATGACAAAATGTAAGAATTAAGATCTGAAATTTTACTAGCACAATCCATAAACTCATGTTTAGACACATGCAATAATATTCAATTTACAATAAACATATAACAACATAGTAAATTACTAACATCAGTTGTATGTTGAGTGTCGCGCTCGTTCTCTATACATTATGTCGTTGATATGCACCACATATTGCTCCCATGTCATGTAACTTTTGTAAAACTTGTTGTATGAAACAACATTCTCCTCATACACTTCAGGATTGGTAAAATGTATCATCCCAAACTTTAGAAAATGTTCTTCCAAATTTTTGAGATATTTTTTCTGTGGTTGCTGAAATGAATGGAGGTTGAGTAGAAGCAGTAGGAGGTGCCCATGCTCGAGGAGCTTGAGGTTGAGTAGAAGTAGGAGGAGGTGCCCATGCTCGAGGAGTTGAGGTTGAAGAAAAGGAGGTTGTAATGGTACACCGGCAATAGGATAAACTGTAGTATGCCCACCACTCCATGTTTGACCTCCATCACCAGAGTGTGCTTCGGTGTTCACCCGAAAGCATCCATAAGGGCTACGGACAGAGTATGCTTCGTGATATCCCAAACCTACTTCTAATTGTAATCTTGGTGGTGGTTCAACTTGATATCCAGAATACCCATGTTGGGACTGAGATGGGTATGGAAGTGTCTGACAAATAACATATCTCCAAATGAATGTTGAGATTGAGAGTTAGATATGCTCATGGTATCCATTGAATCAGTAAGATCAGAATAATAATCACTTTGACTCTGGTATTGTGGTTGTGGTGGAGGCGCACCGCTGTAATTTTTCCCAGTTCGAGTTTTTCACCTTTGAAATGTTTTATCAGCCATGGGATATTTCTGTTCCGGTGGAGATGCAGCCCTAGTAACATGATTAACATAAGTTCGGTCATCATTTTGAGGATCAACAGCTGGAGGATATTTTGGAGAGTGTTGGTTGTGATTATCTCCATCATTTCCACCATCATCAGACAGATTTGGAACCAGATGTAGAAGAAAAATCTGAGCTACCTAATTATTTTTCCACTTCTCTATTGATTTCCATATCAATATTAACATGTGCAGCTTCAGGATCAAGTCAACTGACGGGGTATTAATAATAATACCATCACCATTATTTGCATCAAATTGCTCTTCTATATATGGATCTGGACGTCCATCTAAATTATCAAGAACATGACGACCTATCTCATTCATCCATTCCTCTAAAGGATTTTCTGAATCATCCTCCAGTCCTCTACGTCTTTCAGTGTTAAAAGTAAATGTGGTGTCAATGGGATCATGGATAACAACAAAATCCACTTCCTTGTAGTTGGCATCTCGTATTGCTCTAGCCCTCAACCGCATGTTGTAGTGAACGTAGACAAGATCCCTCAATCTGTTTGCACCAAGCCTGTTCCTTCTCTTCGAGTGTATCAGATTGAAAGTGCTCCAATTTCTTTCACAACCCCCTGCAGATGTTGTTTGAGCAAGGATGTGAGTAGCCATTTTTCTTAAATGGGGGGCACATGTTCCATTCCAAATCCACCACTCACAAGGACCACCTGCCTCGTGGTCAGCAATCGCATTTGGATGGCCAAAGCATCTAGTGCTTTGACGAAACTAGCGCAACTGCAAAAATAATATATACGATATTGAGATAATGAAATCAAAGGAAAGGCTAATGAGAAATTAAGAATGTAAGTTATATAGTTATATACCTCTTCCAGTGCTAGCAATTGCTCTATTGGAGAGATAATGAACTTGTTAGTGACATCTCTCACTGCATTCATTAGAGGCATATTCAAGCCTAGTGTTCGTGAGTATTGGAACCTCGGATTCAAATAGTAAGTTGTCACAAATGTAAATGTCAAAGAGTATATATTAGCCTATTTAGTTAATAGGTTAATTAGTTAGTGGGCCTTTAGTGTCTCGGCCCGTTTAGATCACTTGAGTCCCAAGTCTCAGAGTTTCTCCTATATATAGGACAGGGTTGTACCCCTTTTATTAATCGAGTCAATTCAATACAATATTCTTTCACATGGTATCAGAGTGTTAGATCCTAACCTAGCTACCGCCCCTAACCTAGTTGTCGCCCCTCCTCCCTCTCCACGCGAACAACAACGCTAGCCCCCGCAGCCTCTCTCTCCTAGAGAGAGCAACAGAGGGGGCGCCTCCCCCTGTTGGCGGTTGCCGCCATCTCCTGGGCTTAGGTCGGCCGCCCGCCAGGCACATCCCGGCCTCCATGGCTTTTCTTCCTCTTTCTTAAAGATTCAATTTTCTTTCCGTATGTCGGCTTCATCCTTCCTGGCTATCTTAAATCTTCATCCATTCGTCATCGTAACAGCTAACGCCGCCGTCGTCGATCATAGTAGCTACCGCAACAAGCGACGCCATTGCAGCCAGCAACAATCACCAGAGTCATTGGTCTCCATTAGCGCAGTCGTTGCTATCATCTTGTCGCCGACCGCCCAACAAATATCTCCATTTGCCATCCACATCCAGCAGCAACATCGCCCGCCGATTAGCAAACAGTTGCCACTGCCATCGCTGTCGGTCCCTCGCATCATGTCGTCGCCGCCGTATCTAACCAGCAAGTCGGCGGCAGCCAGTACAGTGTTGCGGCCAACCACAGAAGCAAGAGCAACCATCGTCGCCGCCGCACCCCCCAGGATCAGTCGTCACTGCTGCCATCATCTATCCAACCTTTGTCATCGCTTATGGAGAAGCTCCGCACTTGGCTCCCCCTGCAACCTCATGGTCTGCAACATCTCTGGAGCAGCGCAAGAGTCAGTATCATCTCCTCCGCTATGGCCAAGTTCTACGGTAGTCGGTCATCACCTAGTCATTGTTGAAATTCTACAACAACATCATACAAACGTCGTCGCCACCATCTAGGCTCCATCATGTTGTTGCTCCACCATGCGTCCTGCGGTTGTTGCCCCAACACCATCACCGATCCCTGGCCAAAGCACTCAACCATATTCAACCATGCCATCACCCTCTAATCAGTTTGTCTTCTCCCAAGTATGAGTGACGTCCTCCTCTATATTTACTTTTACTGCCCCCAACTTCTCTATCTCTATTGATATTCAGATCCCTACTCGGATCTATCTTTGGCTAATCGGATCAAATTTTAAGCCTAACGGGCCAAACAAATCCCTTTTCGGGTCGGGATTAGATCTATTTAATTTTATACCTGGATCTTACATTGACCCATTTAGCATATTCTCTCCGGTTATCGGTTTCATTCTCCACATATTACACATCTCCATATCAAAAATCCTCTCAAATCCACCAATTCCTTTCCCACCCACCCATATCATGTGTATCCCTTTCCACAGTGCGGGGGATCATATATCCATTTCTCCACACCAAACACTCACTCTCGTCGTATTTGGTGGGGGGGTATAGAGAGGAGAGGAAGAGATGAGAAGAGAGAGTGTGAGAGAATATGTATAAAAGAGAGTATGAGAAGAGATGATATATGTATTCAAGCTACATATTCCAGGTTATCTTCATGGAGCTTCGTTCAGCGCACCTGTTCTCCACTTTCAGACAGCATTATCACTCTTACTGCATTCTTGAGAGACAGATGGTTCTTCTTCAGACTTCTCAGAAGCTCAGCAATTTCTAGCCTTTCAAGTCTACATCTGTAAGGTTGATTCATCCAGATTTATCGTCACTGAGTTGCTTCATCACGCCTTCTCCAAGTTGCATCCGTTGTATTAGCATCGCCTTCCGCTGATCTTCTTGGGACTTTCCTTGATGGATGATATCTCCTTTCCTGTCAAGCCCCTAAGGTTCATGCGACAGAGTTATGGTGCCTGCATCATATCACCAGCATATCGTCTGTTCGTGTTTGTGCCACGTTATGCACGTCTTCTCAGACTCTTTGAAGACCACACTACTGCTACATCATCATTGGAGATTCGCGTTCTTGTCGTGTTAAGTACGTATTCGAGTGAAGATGATGTAGTCATGGTATTGAGGATCGTCTGCTCCAAGTGGTGAATTACTGTTGCAGCATTCAGGTTCCATTTCAGATGTTCTTCATTCCAAATGCACTCCAAAAGACCTTCATCAAAGCTTGAGGATCTCCAACCTGCATAATACAATTTCAAAGGAAAGAGGCGTCATCGTATGATTCAGGGGGAGTATTATTTAAGGGACAGTATTGTTTAAGGGGGAGTATCAAACTTTTATATGGGGAATGATATTTATTTTTATCATTTCTATCTTTTCTTTTATCGAGTCTTGTAACTCCAAGCTTGGACATGTGTTTCACCCATGATCCAGCTTGAGGGGGTGTTAAAGAGTATATATTAGCCTATTTAGTTAATAGGTTAATTACTTAGTGGGCCTTTAGTGTCTCAACCCGTTTAGATTACTTGAGTCCCAAGTCTCAGGGTTTCTCCCTTGCTCCTATATATAGGACAGGGTTGTACCTCTTTTATTAATCGGGTCAGTTCAATACAATATTCTTTCACAGTAAATAAGAAAATAAGAATGACATTTTATTTGTAGACTACGAGTTAGACCAATAACTTAGGTTAGAATATAATTGAGATATATATCTGCTTTATGCAATGGATGCAAAAGCATATTTGTCCAACGATTCTCTTAATTTTTATGTATTGCTCATTGGACCTAGGAGTTGCTTCTTTGATATTGTCCACCATTGAGGTCATTGCATCATATAGGAAAGGCATTGTTGCAGTTTTGTCACCATCTACCAGCCTCAATACTTTAACCATGGGTTCCATTATTCACAGTACTCCAGTAACCTTATCCCAAAAAGGTCGGTTGGCAATCAACTCCTCAATTCTTCTGCCAACCGGGGTGTTGTGCTCCTTCATGGAGGTCCACTCCACTCCATTGAAGAGCCTCCTAAGTCCATCCTTTTCGGACTTTAACGATTGTAAGGCAAGAAAATTTGTTGCAAATCTAGTTGTCCCTGTTCTAATTAGATCGCCACGACAATACTCAGGTTGCCTCATTGCATTTATCAGAAAAGAATGGTTGTAGATGAATCCCGTGATCAACCTACCATCAATGACAACAGATTTGTTGAAATCAATTGAGCCCATGTCCTTAAGAATGAGATCTATGCAGTGGGCAGCACATGGTGTCCAATAGACCGGATATTTCTTCATTAAACTCTCGTCGGCCTTCTTGTAAGGCAGAAGCATTATCAGTAACTATATGTACCACATTCTCCACACCAACCAGCTTCATGTATGTCTTCATTGGTCTCTTTATGTATATGTGGTTCCTGACCTCACCTGACGCATCAACAGAGTCTAGAAAAACTGTGGATCCACGACAATGTGCAAGAAAGTTGATAATTTGTCTTCGATTTCCACAAGCCCACCCATCACACATAAGTGTGACGCCATATTCAGACCACATGTTTTTGTTCTGAAATCCATGCTTGTAGATCCTTCTTCTCTAGTGGAAGATACTTGTTCATTAATTCATATGAACTGGGGGCCTTGATACCCCTACCAGACTCCCCTATCACATCTACCACATGTTGCAGATAGGGTTCAGTTGCAACATGTGCAGGTATACCATGAGCAAAGAAGAACTTACCCACTGCCTTGCCAACCTTATCTTTTGCACCAGTAAACATTGCTTTAAGGCTTTTTTGCCTAGCCTCTGGCTCATCAACATTCACTAGCAGAACGGAAAAGTGTATCAATGACTCCTTTCTTCCTTTTACCATGACCAGCTCGGTCTTCATCGTCATCTAGGTCAACAACAGGAATATGTGCAATCCCACTGCCTCCACCTGCACCAGATGGCCCATACCTCCTTGTAATCCGAGCTGCCTCTTTTTCCCACTCACTTTTGTGAGATTCTCTGATAGCACGTCTATGCATACGATGTGAATAAGTTGTATCACATTCAAGAGGATATCCAATATCATCATCAGATTCAATAGAAGAACCTGTGGGCCTAACATCAAACAATGTAGTTTTTGTTTCTTTGCACCCATAAGTTTCTTGAAATCATCCCTAACACTTTGGGGACACTTCTGGCACATTGCCACATTTTTGTCACCACCAGTAATGTGACGTTTAAATCTAGTAATCCCCCTCCACCAATTGTCTTCTTGCAGTAATTAGAAATTATCTTTCACATGTTCCTGTAAAGAGGCGTACAGTGATTCCATGCAAAATCCACATCCTTAGCTCCAACATTACCGGCCCCAGCACCCTCACCATCGCTTGAAGACATCTTCTCAAAAGTCAAAAGTCAACAATACAAAAAGACAAAGACAAACAAAAATTAGGTGTATGAAATCAAACCCACTAAGTTGCAAGAAATTAATCTATTTGATGTATTATAAAATCAAACACAATCTGCATGCTCTGATGCCATATAGAGAGGAGGAAGAGATGAGGAGAGAGAGAGAGAGAGAATATGTATGATAGAGAGAGTATGAGAAGAGATGATATATGTATTCAGGCTATATATGTTCCAGACTATTATCTTCATGGAACTCGCATTATTCAGCAACCATCTATCACTGCATTGTCCTAATGTCCTCTGCTCCAGCCTTCGTCGTCTCATAAGGAGAGGCTCCACACTTGACTCTGCATGCAGCCTCATGGCATGCAATATCTCCGGAGCCGTGCAGGAGACCAGTGTCATCTCTTTCGTTGCGGTCAAGTGTTATATCAGCCGAGCGATACAATCATCGACATTTGTCCTGCTGTTGTGTTGCTGCCATATAATCCAACAACCATATCCCCAGCCGTCGATCACATTATTCAGTCGCTGCCGTCATCCATGCCCCTGGTCGCTGCTCCACTGCTGCTCTCCGTCTCGTTGTTACTGCCCCAACGTTTTCGTCTATCCTTGGCTGAAGCACGGTCACCCATCACTCTCCACCGCTACCAAACAGCCCTATTACTGCCCCCATATACCAGATGACTGTTGATATTCGGATCCTTAATGGGATCTGCCCTTGGCTAATCGGATCCCATTTTAAGCCTAATCGGATTTTTCACGGGGCTCCACCCCCGCACCCCTTTTCGAGTCGGGATTAGATCCATTTAAATTTTCTACCCAGAACTTTCATTGACCCATTTAGCATATTCGCTCTGGTTATCAGTTTCATTCTCCACATATTACACATCTTCATATCACAAATTCCTCTCAAATCCACCAATTCCTTTCCCACCCATCATGTGTGTATCCCTTTTTCCACGTGCGGGGGGTCAAATATCCATTTCTCCACACCTAGGAAGCACGGACACTTCCCGGGAGGTGTCGTGGTCGTGTCTGCCGCGTGTCGGACGCGGACACGCGGTGGACACGGCCCCGGAGTGTCCAGCTTTTTTTGAAGAGTTTTTGGCTTGGACACGACTAGGACACGGCTGGGACACGGCTGACCCAGCCCAGCCACATCCAGGTCCAGTTATGTTAGGAAAAAAGACTAAACCCGTCCATGTTCCCTAACCCGCCGATATTTTCTCCCCTTCTCCTTAATTTCACTCCAAATTTTTGTTGTTTTCTTACTATAATCCTGCCCCTCTATCAATCTATGCCCAATTTTTCTAATAAGTCTTTTTCTTCTATTTTGTTATAATGTTAACAATAATTGCTGCTGTTGGTTCAGTTATGTTATACAAATCTGTAGTATTTACTGCATTTAATCATACATCATTCTGAGTTGGATTTCTTTATTGTTGAATTGGTCTAATTATTGTTTATTTACTATTCAAAAGTCATTGCGTTATGATTTAAATTGACAATTTGCTTTAATTGATTGGAAGCATGGACATGAATGCGTTTACATAAATTTATAAATATCACTAGGCCATGCTTGTTGTATCTGATGGGTTTTTCCTATTTGGATGAATGTGTTTGATGGATGATTGTATGTCTTTTATGTAAATGAAATGCAAACTCCACAATTAAATTTCTATAATAGAATGTGTTTATACATCAATAATGTATACATATATATGTGGAAAAAACAATTTGTCGTGTCCGGCCCCGTATCCGTGTCTTACATTTTAAAAAATTGTCGTGTCCCGTGTCTGTGTCCGTGTTCGTATCCGTGTCCGTGTCCGTGTCCGTGCTTCCTAGCTCCACACCAAACACTCACTCTCGTCGTATTTGGTGTGCGGGGGGTAGAGAGGAGAAAAAGAGATGAGAAAAGAGAGAGAGAGAGAGAGAATATGTATGAGAGAGAGAGTATGAGAAGAGATGATATATGTATTCAGGCTAGATATGTTCCAAACTATTATCTTCATGGAGCTTCACATTGTTCAGCACATCCGTTCTCTACTTCCAGACAACAATGAAGGATCTTCATTCAGCGGCAACACCGAGCTATCCGTGTTATGTACGTCAGGTGTTGATGGTGTTCTTCAGCTGCATTTACATGAGACAGATGGGTGCTTCTTCAGATTTCAGAAGCTCAACAAGCCTGCCAAGTCTACAGCTGTAAGCATGGTAATAAAAAACCCGCCTTGAGGCTCTTGAGGCTTACGCCTCTTGGTGAGGCTATCCCAAATGCGCCTCGAGGCTTACGCCTCGGTGTGCTAGAATGAGGCTTACGCCTCGCATTGTCTGAGGCCCGCCTCAAAGCACTAAGGCTCTGAGGCATAGTTGAGGCGTACGCCTCAATTCTAGATGATAAAGTCTGATGTTAACCATCAAATTGTGTACTTTTAAGATTATTACAAACACTTTCTTTAAAAAATTCTTTTAAATCTTATAGTTAATTGTTATTTCTTATTAATGAACATTTAATCATCAATCTCTAAGTTACAGTTTTCAATCTTCTTTGTCAAATTTATCATTGTTTGCTTCCTTCTTATTCAGTATCTTGTTGAATTTCGTATCATTGTTAATTAACTTTGGTTTCTTGTTCCTACTAATTCAAAATTCTCTCCCCTTTAGTTTTTCTGCCATTGACATCTTTTATTCTAATAGTATAAAAAATTGATATCTCGTTATTTTTACATATTTATTTTGGTATTGTGGTGGGTCCTTAGTCTATATTATCACTATTAAGTTTCACAATTAATTTCTATTTCATTTGGTTATGTTTGTATATACCTATTTCTGTTATACACATGCATATACATAACACACACACATATATATGTAATTACATGTATACATTTATTTTTGTTACCGCCTCATACATATTTTGAGGCTTACGCCTCGCCTCACTGAGACAAAAACGCCTCATTACACCTCACGCATTTTTCAACCTTGGTTGTAAGGTTGATAGTTCATCCTGAGATATCTTCACTGAGCTGCTTCATCACGTCTTCTCTGAGCTGCATTTGTTCTTACGACATCGCCTTCCGCTGATCTACTTGGGACTTTCCTTGATGGATGATCTCCTTTCCCGTAAAGCCCCCAAGGTTGATGCGTCAGAGTTATGGTATCTACATCGTATCACCAGCATATTGTTCGTTCTTGTTCGTGCCACGTTATGCACGTCTTCTCAAACAATTCGAAGATTCTGCTACTGCTACATCTACATTGGGCATCCGCGTTCGTGCCGCGTTAAGTATGTAATCCAATGAAGTTGTCGTAATCGTGGTATTGATGATCGTCTGCTCCAAGTGGCGAATTACTGTTGCAGTATTCAGGTTCCATTTCAGATGTTCTTCATTCCAGATGCACTCCAAAAGGCCTTCATCAAAGCTCGAGGATCTCCAACCTGCAGAATACAATTTCAAAGAAGAGAGGCATTGTCATCAAATGGTTCAGGGGGAGTATTAATTAAGGAGGAGTATCAATTTTTGTATGGGGAGTGATATTTATCTTTTATCATTCATTTATCATTTCTTTTATCATTTTATCGAGTCTTGTAACCTCCAAGCTTTGGACATGAGTTTCACCCATGCTCCAGCTTGAGGGGGAGTGTTAGAGAGTCTATATTAGCCTATTTAGTTAATAGGTTAATTAGTTATTGAGATTTTGTATTTCAGCCCGTTTAGATTACTTGTGTCCTAAGTCTTAGGGCGTCTCCTCTCTCCTATATAAAGGAGAGGGTGTCCAGTCTTATATTCATCCCATTGCATTCAATATTATTATTTTCTACAGTATTTATAGAATCAAACACTATTTTTTTATGATTTTTATTACCAAGAAAAAAAGGATAATAAAAAAAATTCTGAAATTATTTTAAAAAAAATATAAAATCTGATATTTATCTAGTATTAAGGCAAGTGATGTGTTACAAATTACTCATTCTATCTATAATAACACTAACACACATTTTTGTCTACAAAAATGTATTTTTTTATATTGAACAATTTTATGAAATGAAAAATTGAAAAATATAAATATTTTTACTATATTTTTGTTTGTATTTGTTCATATTAGTATTTGGTACAACTTCTTATACTTAACCTAAGTTAGATTACCTATTATTAATAGTACTTATTGTATTATTACGAATTTTATAATAATTAGTGAAATTATATGATGATATTAATTAATAGTAGTAGATCTAGTGATACATTAGTAGATCTACATAAAATAATCATAGATCTATTGTTAAATAGCATTAATCCTAAGTTTTTTGGAGTACATCTACAATTTGGGTGTATTTAGAGAATTTTGGAGAACTTCTATGGTGAAAATAGAAGGAAATAGAGAGGGGAGGGGTTAGAAATGATGAGAAATGAAAGAAATTAAGAAAACATACCCTGATCAGTGCTAATTTGAGCTCCAAGGAAAGAAATCATCCAAAATGCCCTCGTTTCTTCACTCCAGCAACAGCAGCCGACTCAGGTTACAAATGTCGGTATGCCGAGGCGGTATACTGCCAATACCGCCCTTAAGTGGGGCATTTTGCAGCGACACCCTCGGTTTTCACCGATATCGGGCGGTTTTACCAGTAAGTCCACCGGTTTACCGATATTTGCAATCCCAACGGCAAACTTGCTTAAACCGATGGCATCGATAGCGGTATACCGACGGAACCGTCGATATCTCTTTCCTTGTTCATAATATTCAATTCAGCTTCATTTTACAGATTGATTCTTCTAACAGGTCTGCTTGCAACTTGGATTAGATATCAGCTCTATCTTAGATTTTCTCGATTGAAAGAGCAGTTGTACATTCAGCATCTGAAATCAGCTACTGCATTGGCAGTTGTTGCACTGATGTGTCCAGGGGTGTCCGCGCTATATTCAGGTGTGTCTAGGTTGGTGTCCAGGTGTGTCCGGGCTGTGAAAAAGGACCAAATTAGTCTGGACACGTCCTGGCCATCTCCAAAACGTTTTGGGCCATTTCCGAGAAGTATTCGTGTCCAAAACGTGTCCGACATGGACATGGGGGCTGTCTAGAAGTGTATGTCCTTCCTAGCATAAATATATAAATGAAAAAAATGCTTAGAAATGTCTGGGCTCCCCTAGGCAACCCCTAGACGCCTATACAACCTAGGTAAAACTTTGGTAAAGGATGTTGGTATCAAAAATCCATGGGAAAAAATTTTTATTATCCTTTTAATGGAGATACTTTAAACAATGTAAAAGACTCGTACGACATGAATACTAGAGACATCATTTACACACAACGAGTTTCACTATCTAAGGTCAAGAATACATTAGAAAGATGAAAATGGAAAAAGGCATGCATGCTAGATGGTAGTCCTATTGATGTATGAAAGAATATGGGGGGTGTAGGAGCTATGTGGTTAATGATTTTCTTCGATAGAATTATAAAGACCGAGAAAATGTTGGATGAGTGGAGAACAGTATCATAGTCCCCATCTACAAGAACAAAGGAGATGTTTAAAGCTGCACAAACTACATATGTATCAAGTTGATGAGTCATACTATGAAGCTCAGAAAAGATTATTTATCAAAGGCTAAGATCTATAACACAAATGCCAACAACCAGTATGGTTTCATGTTTGGAACTTGTAAAACATATGTATTTTTTTGACAAGGAGGCTTATGGAGAAGTACCAAGTAAACAAAGAGATCTTCACATGGCTTTAGAATAAGCTTATGATCAAGTACCAAGGATGTTGAAGAGCCTGGGTAGCATTTTTAGGAATAGAAACAGCAGACATGGCAGAAGTGAAATTTGCAAAAGTAGTTCCCAAGTCAGCAGTAGTACAGAAATTCTCAATGGGATGCTGAGTGCAAGACTGAGTTCCTTTGTGTAAACTAATAGGAATATCGAAGCAAACAATACCTGAGGTGGAGATGGATCTGCCGACGAGGATGGAGGACTTGGAGGGGCAATGTAGGGAGTTGGTGCCTTCGATCTTCTTTGATAAACCTTCAATGGAGGAGCAGGTGCAACAGTCGCATCTGGGATAGCAGTATCAACAGGCATAGGTAAAGGAGTATCTGTAATTAAATCAGATGTCAAGGCAGATCCGTCAGAAGAGTAGAACGCTTATGTTCAAAAAAGACAACATCAGCAGAAACCATCCACTTTTTGGTAATCGGATCATAACATCGGTATCCTTTTTGTGTCCTAGAGTACCCCAAGAAAACACACTTGGTAGCACGGGGATCCAATTTAGTAAGGCCAAGACGCATATTTTTTCAAAACAAGTACTCCCTAAAATTCGAGGACGCACAATGAAAAGAGGTGTGTCAGGATATAGAACGTGAAAAGGCACTTGGTTGCCAAGAACAGAAGAAGGCACGCGGTTAATAAGATAACACGCAGTGAAAATTGCCATAAAACATCCTCATGTCCACCATCCGCGCTTTGAGTGCTTCTACCAGAATGCACTACCAGCATTGCGGCCTTTAGGTTCTCTGGCGCAATTCGAAAGGCTGGTTTTTTTTCTTAAGCCAGGAGTCAATCTCATTCACCCCACACTCCTCAATGTGGGCACTATAACACTCGGTTACATCAAGAGGCCATTGTTGAAACCATCATTGCCACACAAAACCCACCCTCTATACATCATATATCATCAAATAGAAACAAGTCAGTCCGAAAGGCTGGCTTGCCAATGCACTTCATAGGCTTGTAAATAATCTACTTCTGAATAATCATTATCACACAAATTTTCATATTCGATATTTTTTTTCTTATATGGTTAAACTTTACCAGGTTAATTC
Organism: Alisma plantago-aquatica; assembly: GCA_963693085.1. Lineage (NCBI taxonomy): Eukaryota > Viridiplantae > Streptophyta > Magnoliopsida > Alismatales > Alismataceae > Alisma > Alisma plantago-aquatica. Next base: position 442,865,680 of record OY856412.1, on the reverse strand, counting down.
ACAGAACTTATGGTTCCAACAGTCAATCTATTCTAGACAGAGAAATACAAAATTCATTGTGGCCAGAAGCACTTAAAATGTTATTCATATAATGTGACTACAACAACAAAAATAAATGACCCAATAGAAGAAAACAAACCTGGATCAGATTCAAAGAACTGTTTGTCACCCAGTATACTAAGCTACCCTGCAAGAAAAATAATCCTACTATGAGATCATGTATAATACATTTATACAAATATATACGACAAGACAGTATATGCAGGTCAAAGCATCACCGGCTATAATTGTCAGTCACAAAATGACCTAAGTAGATCTTGTGACATTAAGGATGAAAGACCCTGAATGGTATTATCGTATGAAAAGATTAATAACAAAACTAAGGAGAAACTATTGGCCCAGTTGCCCCAACAACTCAATTTTATTATAGCAACTATCCCACACCACAAGCACCATCTTGATTCTCCTAAAACTAGTTAGATTAAAAAAAATCACATACGAGTTCCTTACAACTAAATTATATGAAACATAAAACCAAAATTATTCAGGGCATCTAATGCACTGTTCGGAAGAGGGATTCCTTTCATCATTGATTTTTGATTGCTGGTAGATCACCGGACCATTGCGATTCAATATCAGTGTTCAGTAAAAAGTTTTGATTTGTAATGAGGAAATAAGATGTAAAACAATAGCACCCATGTATTAGCTGTTCGATACAGTGGCACTTGAGCTGCCTGATAAATTTCCAGCACTGTTGGGTGCTGCTTGGCAACTGATGATCGCTTTCCAGAAAACTGCATAAGCCTCAATCCTAACCATGTTAGGGTCGGCTATTCAGCCTTATTTATTCCATTTAACCTTTTTCTTGTCATGTTGTCACCAAGAGGGATTTATGTCAGATTGCTTCTTATTAGCTCTCCCCAAGTCAGGTCTGTCTACCCAGCTAGTTCTGAGTCCTTCCCTTCCCTGCCAATTTGTATGATCACCCATTCTTTTAAATGACCATTTAGAAAGGAGCATCACTCAAAACAGGTGGGCATGGAACACATGTTATTTGAGCATGCGTTTGCAGGGGTCAACGCATCCATCCCCACACCAACTTTCTTGCTACCAACTACCATTTGTTCAATGTAGATTTTCATGGTTAAGTTAGATGTGGAGATCCATTGTAGACCAGCTGGACGGGCCTAGCAAGCTACAATAGTACAACACCGGACTTAATGACTACTGATATTACAGAAACAAGTATGCAGTACCTTTTTTCCCTGTAGTGACTCAGCTGATGACCATTCTGAACATTTAAGAAAGTCGGGCGTGAAATGTTTGAATTTGTTAACCTTGTAATCACCATCTTCAGAGGTTGTAGATTTGTAATACTCATGCTCAGACAGGCCACTCTGATATTCGATATCAAAACTGGACTACAAAGAGGCACACTTGTTTCAAAAAAAAATAAGCATAGTTCTTGTGTGGGATCTATTCCTAGCACCCTCTTTCTGGCAAGTCTTCATCCTTCCCTCGCCTACCTGTCCATATGTGCAGGACCAAGCATTCATTTCTCATAACCATTAAGACTGAAGTAACGTATCAAACAGGCGGGCTATATAGATTAGGCATGCAAGGTATTTCATTTCATTTTGTGCATGTCACAGCAGAAGGCAAGGCATCAATTGCTCTCAAAAGCTTTCTTGCTACCAATGTTCAAGCAACACACCCATTGGGAGGTTTGATGTGGCAATCTATCGTAAACTAACACGATAGGTATTGCTGAGTTTCGTACCAGAGTCAGAAAACACCATCATCGTCATTGTCGTCATCTAAGCCTCAATCCCAAACATGTTGGGATCGGCTACATGGATCCTTCTTTTCCAATCAGCTCTTTTAGGGGCCATACTCTAATCAAGATATGAAGATTCAAAATCTCTCTTTATAAGCTCTTCCCAAGTTAATTTGGGTCTGCCACTGCTTCTTTTAATTGTGCTTGACTCAATAATCTTGCCTCCGCTTCTTTTATGACAGCCAGAAAGCATATTTGGAGAAAATGCAATGCACTACCAGTACCTACCATGCACTTGAATATACACATAAATACTAATCTATTACCAAAAAAAGCCGTTGTCGATATTATTAGCGAGTGCTCACAGCTTAAGTATGGTATACATTTTATTCCTACAAGGATAAAGATCAGATCAGTGTTGATTAATCTTTGATTTCATATTCCCTAACAATATTTGTGCTACATAAACATATATTTGCAACTTCTAGTTATCTTCGTAAATTTTGTAAAATCCATACACATGCTCGTGGGCACATACACATAGACAAACAAGTCAGTATGACGGTATCCGACAAGAAAAGGGTATACACAAGTACCATTTCATTGAACAGCAATAATAACTAAAGAACATAATCACATGCATTGTTCACCATGAAAGTTCAAACCATTTGTAAGTCAAATGTCAAAATACCGAACTCTAAATGGGAAACCATGCTTCCCTAATGTAGACAACAATATAACTGAAGAAGAATATTTTTAGAGGTGATTATTTGTAACATCAATTAGTAGTTTACAACAACTAAAACAAGATGGTACCTGGGGAATATAGAAGCCAATTACAAGTAACGGGAGTGAGAGAATCTCCAAATATAACCTGTAATACTGTCAGATATTTTAGATGAATAGACATACATATATAAATACTTTTTATCATTAAGGGAAAACATCTAAAATAGACCCAATGCAACAAAATTTTGAATGAGTGCAAATTATGGAAAATCACACCTATAAGACATATACTTAGCATCTATGAGCAATATCAACTTATTATTAAAACAAAAACAAACAAAAAAATCGACATTAAAAATGTGTTACGCTTCAGTCTGCTTATTATTAGTTTCATAACTCATTAATTGGTGGGATTTTCTATTTTAATTGTGTCAGTAAAAGACATTATGGTTTTTGAATCATATCAAGAAAATTAAGACCTAAACTCCAAACAAATTAGGACCTGAAGCCGAAAGCATTTCAAGCTCATCACAGTATTGGGTCTGTTTTGGGTACAGTCTGTTAGAGAGTCTAGTTAATTAATTAAAAAGTTGTTAGGTCTAATTTGTAATATGGGCCCAATTGTGTCTTGGCGCATTAGGGTTACATCTGCTTCCTTGTACTTGCCTCCATTCCTTTTATAGAAGAGGGTTTACTCTTCTACTAAAAAAATATACATGGATATTCCCCCATTATATCATTCTCAACACAGTCAGACAACATGCCCCACAAATACCCATTTAAAAGTATATCATGTTTGGTCTGTTGGATGGGGTGAAATTTTCTAGCCCTACTGGTCGGAGGGGCTAAGACGAGTCTGTTATATACCTCCATTATTTTTAGAAGGGATCCTTTATCTTAATCACAAAATAATGTTCGGAATTCTTAGTCTGGGTCTAGTGGATTGAATAGCCTACATTTGAGACGTATCATATACCGAGACTAGAAGGACATCATGCTTCGTATTTAAGTGTTTACATCTCGACGGAATATAATGTGTCCTCAATTTTATACTTACCATCTAGGTATCATTTAAATGTGAGTATATCCTTCACAGTTTCAATATTCAAAACTCAGCTGCTAGCCATGTTCGAACTGCAGTAGTGTAAATTTCCAACAATTTATATATGTCAATTAGATCAGTATATTGCATCAACAAGATTTTTGTAAAATTCAACTGATACTAAACAGAAGATGTCATTTCATGCCTTGAACCAAAAAAGTAAGATCAAAACTTAATGTCATAGCTTGTAATGGGATATAGTGTCAAATTAACATACTTTAGCCAATAAGCCAAGAATACCAGGCATTTCTGCAACTTTGAGTGTGTGAAAAGACACCTGAAAAGGGTAAAATACAAAATCAACAGTCCAGAAATCCCGATAATAAGATATTAAGTAAAGAACATAATCATCACAAAAGCACGCAACACATACACAGTTGATTAAATATACACGTAAGAGAATCATGTAACAGTTATATAAAACCAGTTTATATTATTTTGTACTCAAACTAGTACCAGGCTACCAGCGAGCACAACTTTCCTCATTAAAGACCTAAGCTAATAAATACAAAACTTGAGCTATGATAGAGTATGGAAGAACATCTTGACTTGGCAGTAGCAGCACTTCTACATCACCACATTTTTTTTTCAAAAAGCTTGTAATTGCGTGAATAGGCACTCCAGTATTGTAGCTCAAGCATATTCAAAGATGTCCACAAAATAAAACAGAAACTTATTCATACTTGGTTTGAAGGCGAGAATATTATAAAGATAGATTGAACCATGCATTTCAAAGGACAAAACCTTGAACAGAGTAGCAGTGTCATTGAGTACCTAAATGAAACAAACCCAAGCATGCTCAACAAGTTGAGAAAAAAATACCTGAACATTCACATAATGCAAACTAGCAACCAGAACTGGAAAGATGGGAGCGCAGACACCATGAGGGAGTTCCGTCAAATTTTGGAACCACAAGACACCACCCTGAAATGCACATCTTAGACAATATTTATAAACATAAGATTCAAGGTTTACTTATTGCTTTTCCCCAAGAAACAAAAACCTTCCAAGTCAACTAAGAAATTCGCTAAATACAATAAAAAGTATGAAACTGAACAGGCTAGTCATTACCATTTGTCGATGTATCCCTGACAACATGGCACACTAAGGCACCACGTGATATTCAATTTCAGAGATATAAAAGATATAGATGCATGAAGAGGCTTTTTAAATCATGTATCAATGGTAGAGTAGCCCAGTAGACATAAAAGGACACAGTCCAGTAAATTCAGATTTTGTTGGAAAAAAGGATACAGTAATGACAGTAATCATGTGCACTGGTTCTTAAGAGAAAAATGTTGTTCCTTTCTTATTGAAGTAGTCAATTATTGATGCTTTGCAGGCTGGAATTGACTTCCCTGCAACTATTTGTGACGTTTTTTAAAGACCTTCAATTGATACAGTAAATGTGCATAAGTTAGAGAAAAATGTTTTTCCTTTCTTATTAAAGTAGTCAATTATTGATAATTTGTAGGCTGTAATTGACTTCCCTGCGACTATTTGTGACGTTTTGTAATGACCTCCAATTGAACATCCATTCTGAGAGATGGATGTCCAACGATCTAGAAGCTAAGTTGTGGAGTCAAGTTGGATGGAGCTTCGTTACCTGGGTTCGTATCTGTATGGAGAGTGAAATACAATACCATTTCTTTTATCGGATCACAATAGTATGGATGATCATGAAATATAGAAATGCAACTGGAATATTGTGCCACTAAAAATTCCAGTGACTGAAAGCTGAGTTTTATAAAACAACTATATGACCACACATGTTGTATGGTACTGAATGTTGGCCTATGAAGGAAAGAGGTCTTCACAGAATGAGCGTAGCAGAAATAAGAATACTTAGATGGATGTGCGGAAAGACACAAAAAGATCGCATTATAAACTTTACATAAGGGAAAATAAGTAGGAATGACTCAAGTCTTGAGGACAAACTAGTGAAGGCCATTATGCATGGTTTAGACATGTATAATAATTCTGGAGTCATGTTGTCAAGTTGATAGAGTTAAAAAAGGAAGAGTTCGATTAGATTAGCCCATGGATAGTTAATAAGGAGAGAATTGAATTCAATAGACCTCAAAGAGAACTAATATAATAAATTTAAAAGTGACCAAGGTACATCTGTAAACCTCAAGCTAGAGCACATAGTAAATCAATGTCACCTTGGAGATAAAAAGGAGATATTCCACAAAACAAAAGGCACGTGCAATTACACAAAGTCACCACCCCCCCCCCCCACAAAAAAAAAAGATCACAAATGAATACCTCCCTTTAACAAATAAGCATGCAAGTAAAAAAATTGAACTTTTGAAGAAAATAGTAGTACTGGAGACAAGTCCATCCCCTCCTCCCTCCCTCCTTCACTCACTCATGGATGAAAAGTAAAAACTTTAACAAACACTGATGGATGATAAGCATAAAGAAGGTTGGATGGAGAAGGACAAAAAAAACCAATTAGATTAAAAAAAAATGAACTTGCTCCTTGTAGTCGTATGGAACCAAAATGCTATATCAATAACTAAAGCTGCACAATGGAAAAAGTATAGAGAGGTGTGTTGGTTGAATCGGACGGACGTAGAGGAGAGATGTTAGCAATGAAGGAACAAAAGAGGGGATGATAGGGTGTCATGCTGAGACATGGCAGATTTTCGATTTAATCGTTTCATGCTCAAAACACCAATTTGGCTAGCTGGGAAAAGGATGGGAGAATATAAATGACAATAAGATCAGGACAGATGAATAGGCCCATTCCTGGACTAATCTGAGCTGGGATAAGTGAGATAAAGCAACAGCAGGATACACTAGAAATGACACTCAAGCGCAGACACAACAAATTAAAGCTTTAAATGACTAGACCAGTGTGGCAACTTCAGCATGAGAAATAGAACAAGGTAGCAGGTTGAAGTGGCTTACCTCAAACATATGTAGGCAGAATCCCACTCCCTCACCATCTTTCATAGAAGGGGGTTTAAACCTTATGTAGCATTAGCAACAACCAACAAGGAGGTCTGGTTACTTTCAACAAGAAATCGCCAAAAGTAGAGAGGTAGTGTTGAAACGAGACACGACAAGGTTGATTCTGTCCCTCCTCTCTATTTTTGGGACATGAAAACGCCATACCATTGGTAAAAGCATAGCTAGATGGAGACTTGAACATGCTTGCTTCTAGATCCGATCTTCAGCCGACCGTCATAAAGACAACTAGCAACATCTAAGAGTGAATGCAAGGGAGTGACAACAAGTCAACAACTTACAAGGAGATGACTACAACATAGACAGAGGCGAAGGGAGACCATGAATCAAGGATATCAATGACATTTTAAGGGGCTAGAACTCATTATTTATAGGTACACCGGCAATTCTGACTAATCATTTCCTAATCATTTCAATGTTGAAATGAAAGAAATTAGTCATCAAATTTTGCATGGCAGGAATAAATGTGGTTAAAGTCAATAGTTTGTATATGTTGCACGCCAAGGGGTCCTTCCTTTATGTGAATGAAATGATATCCCTAAATGGGAAATTCGATATATAATAGGAAACAAATATATAAATGGTAAAATATCCCTAAATCTTTTGTTCATAAAAAGAAAGCAAAACATGTAAGATGTCACTTACCTAGATGTAAGTAGGATTGCTTGTTTGTCATTCGAATGGTAAATAGACATGATATGCTCATTGCATGCTTGGGGTAAGCAATGTTTTTTCGAGGAATATCCTCTGGCTCTAGTATTTTGTTGGTCAACATTGTATGCTAAGCTTAGGTATGGACTATGGAGGAGGGTTTGAAGGTGCTTCAGTTAGTGAGATAAGCATTGAGCAAGTAGCCTGGATACATTTCTAATGTTTTGCCCGCCATGATTTGTATAACAGAAGGGGACTAAATGTATCCTCCATATGAGCCCCTTAAACACATAACACCCACATTCATATGTGTTTTCAGTACTATTTTGAGGCACTTATCCATACATGGAAAGCCCCTATGCTCTTTACCTTGTTGCAGTAGATTCGAGTACCAAGCAACTAACTAGCAAGAGAAAGTGCAGAATCAAATGATAATGTTCCCAGTCGATCGAATCGAACTATGTAACTTGTATCAGTTTGGTATTGAAGAGTAGTAGGAGCTAAAGGAGTGTGTCAGTAAATATTCTCTATAGCCACGAGTATATTTTCACAAAAAGCAATCGTGGTAGAATACTGGACTAGGCAAATAGGAGCAACCATCATCACTATAAAAACATGCATTTCCTGAAGAACGGTGGTCTCTTGAAGTCTTGAGTCACCACATCATCATCACCGTCATAAATGGACTCAGACATTGACATGGAAGTGGAATAAAATTCAATGTTGCTTTGGCTAGTAGCAACACTAAAATCCTCCCCCATCTCCTTTTCAATATAAATGTCGATTGTAATTTTTCATGATTGTTTCAAGTCTGCCCGCTAGTTCTTATAGTTTTGGTCTGTTTGCTTTCCTCTAGTTAGTCTTTTTCTACAAAACTCAAAAGAAGTTCAACAATTCGATCTTGTTTGCCTTATCATTGTTTGATGTTAGAGTCATAGTATAGATCATCAACTTTGAATGGGCTTCGTGAAGTGGAAGTGGAAGTTTGTGAAAATTTCAAAAACATTTTTGAGGAATTTGCCATCCAGAAAGGGTTGGCAGCCCAATTTGTTGGTGCCCGTGCTTCCATGAAGACATATTTGTAAATTTTTCATTTTTAGATGGACTTTATTAATAATTAACTAAAAAAGTTTCTAAATAGTATTTCAACACGAGTTAAGCTATATAATAGTGAAATTGTGGTGAAATTAGGTAGAATCATCAAATTAGCTATTACATATCATATATGTAACTTCTCAAATTAAAAATTTCTAACATACATGTTTAAAGACTCTTAACATATAGATTCAAAATTCATTATCATCAAGGTAATGTAAACAGAGTTAATGACAACAAGTTACAAGCTTACGAAATCATATATCACTTTTCGACCTAAAAAAATCATGTCACTCTTCGAAGCATGAATACTTTAAAATGGGTTTTGTACCGTACTGAAGACGTATTGGACACCCATACTCCATGGACACGCCTAAATACGTAAGGGACACTTCTTTAGCCGAATTCCACATTTTTTCATTGTTTATAGCAGGACATTTTATAGTTGGACGTTTGCTAGACCCAGCCTGGACACTTGTGATACACAACCCAGCCCATTTGAAGCCCACAACAAAAATAATGCACACTGGTTTTCATCCTTTATTTCCAATATCTTAACTCTTGTATCTATTTTTGCATAGGGGCCTTCATCTATAGCTTCACAACTAATCAACTGCATTAAAGATAAGCGTTCGCTTCATCCTTATTTATTCTAGAAAATTTGTTTAGTACAGCCTCATATCTTATTGCTTAACGGTGGATACCTTAACCTTTTTCTTCTAATGTTTCTCTATATCACACTTTATTCAATGTTCAATTATGAATTTATCTTAATTGATGCTACAAATACATTGTTCTAAACTGTAGCAAAACTGATCTGACTCTTGATTTTTTATAGATACCTGTGCAAATGTTATATATCCAAATTGATATTCTAGTCGAACCTTCTACTTGCTCATAAACTTCCACATACTATATATTAAGGTCATGTAAGAGACTAGAATGATGCCCAACAGAAACTGTTTAGCTTATGCAATACATGACATAGGGTAGTGTCCATATTCAATAATCTTATTAAATGATTGGGCATCATACATGATTATGGATGGACTTCAATATATGCCATTTTCGTAACTTGTATTGGACAAATGATATGGCCTCTCTATGGATTTTATTCTTCAATCGTGTGGGTGGTCATACAATTTCCAATTGGTTTTTCTTAGATAATCATCATCATCTTCATCTAAAGCCTCAATCCCAAACATGTCGGGGTCGGCTACATGGATCCTTCTTTTCCAATAAGCTCTGTTATGGGTCATACTCTGATCAAGATGTAAAGATCCAAAAACTATCTTCATAAGCTCTTCTTCCCAAGTTAATTTACGTCCGCCTCTACTTCTTTTAATTGTGCTTTACTCAATAACCTTGCTTTGAATAGGTGCATTTTTTTTTACTGTGCTGCCATTTTAATACCATCTTAGACGGCCCTCACGCAACTTGTCCTCAACGCTCACCACCCCCACTTTGTTCCTGATATAGTCATTCCTCAAACGATCTTTTCTTGTCTTCCCACACATTCATCTCAGCATGCGCATTTCGGCCACATTGATGTTGTTGAGACCTAGTTTCTTCACTGCCTAACATTCACTCCCATATAGCACGGCTCGCCGTTTAACTATTCTATAAAACTTGCTTTTCAACCTGAGAAGGATCTTTTGGTCACATACTACTCCAGTCGCACTCCTCCACTTCATCCACCCTGCTGTGATCCTACGAAAAACATCATCTTGAACATCACCACCCTTTCAATAACAAAACCCAAGTAACCAAACTTATCACATATTGGTACATCTATGCCATCCAACTTGACCCCACATTCACAATTCTAGATTGGCTAAAATTGCAATGCATACATTTGGTTTTGCTTCTACTGATCATAAATCCATTAGTTTCCAATGCATTTTTCCGCGTTCAACTTTAACATTCAATATTGTGTGTGTGTGTGTGTGTGTGTGTGTATTGCTTATTAATCATTCAAACAATAAAAAAATTCAGTATCCATCGCTGTGCTTGTGTCTATATTTTCTCAAATTCTTGTATCTTGTGTCCATGTCTATGTTTGTATCCCTATCTATGTCCTTATCTGTGCTTTCTAGATATCAATGTTTCCATTTGAATCATAATTTCATTTCTGTTTTTATCACACTTTCAGTATTTATTGAATTACTTATTAAAAAAAATCAGAATTAAGAAATATCATTTTATCAAATGTGTGTACATATACACAACGTTGGTGGTTGGCATAGTACGTTTATATAAATTATATTAGCATTAGGTGTTAGAATTCCCAATACATGTATATGTTTAAAAAAATCTGCATCTGGAAATGAAATGGTGTTCATTGACTTAGAATTAGTTTGGCCTAACAGAGGGGGTAGACGTGGTAGTTTTAGCTGGAAAACAAAAATTCCAACAGACATACTTATCTTTCATATTAGTTTTCTCCCAAAATACAAGAAGCAGCAGAGTCATTCCACTGAAATAGCAGCAACATCCTCAAAGTTGTTCGACGTCTAGGTAAGTCGACTCTTCTATTGGGTAGGGTCGACATTTGGTTCGACATCGTCGGTGCTGGTCGAAATGTCGTTGAAGTTTCAGATTATAGAACTTTTACCTAGATTCTACTTCGCTAACTGTCAACGTCAACAAAATTGGTAAATTTTACTTAGATTTTCACGAAGTAAGAGTATGATTGGAGCACCAAGCTAATATCCTCTAGATTGAGTACATGAGGTTGAAAGCACTCTTATTGCTTTCACGTTCTTTAGAAGTTGTTTGAGATAGAACAACGACTTCTCATCTTAGTACAGCCTATGGTCTATGCCATTCCAAATCACCACACAAACGGGCAGGCATGGTCTTCATCCTTTAACTGCAACTAGATGTCCAAAGTCTTCACTTGCTTCTCATTATTAATTTTGTCTAAGTGTCCTTCATGTAAATAAGAGATGCACGGATGTGAAGGTTAAATGAATGTTCAAATATTTAATATAAAAATGAAAGCAAGGTCACCCTATACCAAGTGAGCAAGTTAACAAAAGGAAAGCAGCATTTTTGGTTAAGATAGTAACAAGCTTCACAACACAAGTGTCACAAACTAACACACAAAAGCTTACTAAATTTCACTTACACTGTCAAATCCTGGATGAGCGCTCAAACACATTCTGCGGATGCTGTCGATCCACAATAAAAAACATGGGAGCTGCAAATAGATCAATGTGACTATTAGAATGTAACAAAAAAAATAAAAGAACAGAAATATTATGCGGCGTATAAGCATGAGACCGTTATAAACTAAAAATCGGTTTGTATGTGATGCATTCATGTATGGAGAGAAAACAATAATAGAAGTGTAAAAATATTCAGTGGCGTGTGAGCACAAGACAATGGTTTTTTTTTAATTAAGGAGAGTTTTATTCACCCCGTCTCTCCTTACGGGCTATCAAAGGATGGAGACTCAAGTACATACGCTGTTCTCTGCTAAACCAAAACAAGCTAACCTAAGTGTAATGTGTGTGGTTTAAGTATCTTAACACTTGTTATGTATCTGTAACTTTGTGTATCTCTTTGGTATCCTTCTCTAACCGAAGGGGGCATAAGAGAGAGGCTCGTGAAGAAGGGGGCATAATCGTGTAATGCGTGTGGTTAAGCTCTCATCTATGCTACCTCCATAAACAGCCAACTCTCTTGCCACTCTGTTTGCCTCTTGTTCACATGTGTGAAAGAAATATCACACTCGTTGCCGCTGTTCTGTATGTCATAGACTACGTGTAGAAGCTTCCAAGGAATAGTTTCTTTGCGCTGTACCAAGTTTAGGACTGACTTGGATTCGAGCTCGAACCATGTGGACAGAATATGTTGTGCCTTTCCCAGGTTGATGGAGTAGAAAATAGCCTCCAAATAACCTGCGGTTTTGTCGTGAGCAATGCCAGGTGATGAAAGCCCCATACTATTCCTCCTTGACTGTCTCTAGCAATACCTCCTATTGCAATCCTACTGCTGTTGAAGTTTTCCATCTTTTGACTGCGATATTCATCTTCATGCTGCCATCCGTGGGTTTAACCCAATTGATGAAAGAGTAAACTCTAGAGAAGCTTCTCGGCTTGTGAATAAAGTGGCGACTCCATTCATCCAAGAGAGACTGATCTCCACCCATTTCGTCTACTACCATGTCTTTGGTAATCAGATTGAGCATGTGTATGGCATCATGCCAGATTCTTGTAGGAAGAAGGCTCAGCATAAGACACTGATAAATCTAGAAATTTGTTTGTACTTTTTGCAATTATGTATGACAGAGATAAACACTACTATCAAGCAGAAGCAGATAAAACCGTTTCTAATTAATTGATAGTTTCTAGTAGACTACTACTACGAAAATCTTTTGTTACCCAAGATCGGGTCATTCTCACCACTGAAATATAACTCTATAAACTTTATAGAGTTCAGGAGTGTACTTGACCTAGGCAGAAAAAGGATGATCAAGGATTACTGAACAGCAAGCATGCATTTTACCTATGAACTCAGTTCTGTTTGTTAAAAGGAACATCCAAATCAAGGATCTTGCCAGCATGCTTACACTCAAGACCCACCAAAGCTACTATATCATAATCTAACCTTGTACCAGGCAAACCCATAAACTGGGCCATCCCAAAGTTCCGTACAAAAGATTGTTGCAAAAGAAGTACACTAGACTATAATGTGCATGCTTATATAAAACAGTTGTAACAGATTGTATAAGAGTATAACTTATGTTTTTGTTTGCATGTAACTAGGGATGGCAGATCTACCCATCATACTCAAACCAATCCGGACCTGGTCAGAACCAACCCAATTAAAATGGGGATAATGGATCTTTCATCTACTAATGGGTCAGTGATGGGGATCGATGGGTATACATGGTTGTATAGGCGGCAAGGCGGTCAGGCGTTGCAGGGGGACGTCCAGACAGCCTAGGCGCCCAGGCGTTTTTATATATTTTTTTTATTTAACAGGTAAATGTAAATTTTCTGAAAAATACAATCCTTAGTTCCTTACACATAAATATACATGATAAATATGCAATCAATGTGCTAGCATCGTATGAAGAAAGCAACAAAAATCGTTAGATATGGATTGAATTGTGGAAGTTTTAGCTAAACAAAATTCATATAGAAATCAGAAATCTAAACATGTTTTATGTTTGTAGCCAAAACATGTAAAATACTATTTTGTAGAATTTAGGCTAAATCAAAACCAACAAGACCTAAACTAGAACTGATTGGCCCTAATTTGAACTCATGTCATCCAAATTTGATCAAATTTGACCTATTTTACCCTAATTTTTGCATAAATCAGTATACCATGACCTAATCAATCCCAATTTCCATAAATTTTTCATATATTCACCTAAATGAGACAACTGGACAAATAAGACTGTCATCCAATTTAGAACAATTTCCCCAAATAATACTTGTTTCCCTAAATTAGACCTAATGTGCTCAATTTTGACATGATTTGGCCTAAATAAAACCTAATTTTGTATATTATGATCCAATCAAACCTAATTTCCCCAAATTTTCTCTATATTGACCTAAACAATATCTAATTTGGCCAAATTAGACCTAATCTCACCATATCAGACCATTTCCCTAAAATCAGACTTGTTTTCCCCAAATCAAACCTAATCTGCAAAAAAATTGGCATAATTTGGCGTAAAATCAAAACTAATTTGCATAACATGACCAAATCTAACCTAACCCTAAATTTCCCTATGTTGATCTATACAAGACCTTACATGATCAAATCAGACCTAATTCCCCCAGATTTGACCTAATCTCACCATATCAGACCATTTCCCCAAAATCAGACTTGTTTTCCCAAAATCAGACCTTATCTACTGAAATTTGACATAATTTGGCCTAAAATCAAACCTATTTTGCATAACATGACCAAATCTAATCTAACCCTAAATTCCCTATGTTGATCTAAACGAGGCCTTACATGATCAAATCAAACCTAATTCCCCCAAATTAGACCTAATTCCCCCAAATCAAGATTGTTTTCCCCCAAATCAGACCTAATTTACCCTAAATTGACCCCGATTGGAATAAATCAGTCCCAATTTAACCATAAAATGACTCAATTTAATCAAATTCAGATCTAATTTATGCTAAATCAACCTTAAATTGGCTTAATTTGGGCCTTAAAAGGCCTTAGGCAACAACTTAGGTCAATTAGGGGGTTGGGCGCCCAGTTTGAGGTGAACTGACTTAAGCCTAGGCGCCGCCCAGGCGGGCGCCTGTACAACACAGTGGGTATGAGGTGCTTTTTTACGCACCAACCTGTCATACCAATTTAGACCCACTAGATTCGTTGTGTAATGTCCCCAGACCAACTTACTGAAAGCAAAGGCACCGCCCAGATCCCTCTCCTGCTATGCCTCTCTCTTTCTCTCTATCGGTTTGTCATTATAATGAAATCAGGAAACACCCACCAGTCATGTGCTCTATTATGGCCATCTCTGCCTCGACCTCGTGGGGCATCTTGCACTCCATTCGGAGATGTCATTATCCTACTCGCAGAGGAAAAGTCCAATGGCCGTTTCGACGATCTCCCATTGTTCACCTCGCTCCTGCTCGAAGAGAGTGGAGGCAGGACACCAACAGCGTAAACAATCCTCACTTTGTTATCTCCTTCATTCTTACACCTCTCTCATCTTCTCTCCCCTAATTCTTCAAATTATGTGATGTCGCAAAAGCACATACCTTTTCCTTCTCTATCTCTCTCTCAACCTTTTTTCTTAATAGCATTTATTCCTTGTTTTCTCTATTCGTGTTCGCTTGTGGCAACCTACTAAGCAGCACCTAGAGCCGACTTTCCGCTGCAATGACGACATCGACGGGCGATGACATTCAATTTGCGGCATAACTCCTCTGTCCATGTCATGAGTTGGGAACAAAAAAACCTCAAGTAGGAAAATGGTGTTCCTCCTGGAAAACAATTCACAAGAATATTTTCCTCTTCTTTTTCAACCTCTTTCGTCCGCAATTTCTCCTCCATACATGTTTTCAGGAACATATGCATAATTGATTGTTTGGCATTTTTTATCAGCTGATATTGTGCTTAGCCGGTTTAGTTTCTATTTCTTTGCGCAGAAGGAACACAACGAAATGATACTTACTCCAAACAAATTGTATCTTTTTTTATGATCTAGAACCCCTTCCCAGAATGGACCACTTTTGACCCCCCCCAAAGCAGGGTAAGCCCAGGAGAGACTTGTGCGCCCACATGACGGTATTTCATACATCAGAGGCCGACTGACACGGCGGGAAATTCTTTTTCAAGCAACATCTCCAGGAGGATTCAAACCTGGGACCCTTTGTGAGGGAACTCGTGTTGCGACCACCTGAGCTATTGTTCAACAAAAATTATATCTATCTCCCCCAGAAAGCTTATTATATCATATTCATTTTAGCTATATGCTTATATGAATTTATGGCATTATTGGATGTTTATTTTTGTTGAAATATATAAGAAAGATGGATTTTTCACTTTACTATGTCTTTACCGTTAGTGGCAGGGATAGTAGCTATAAAAATAAGCTCTTAAACAACTTTTTCTACCGTGGATAATGGTTAATGAATAGTAAATATCACATACGATGTGGATGGCACTTTGGAAAAATATATGATCTTTAGGATCTCTTTCTAATTCTCAATTCCAATGTGCTTGTAGTTATAGATATTTTAAATATGTTCATATTTACAGCTTCTTATGTTGGGCTATAATGGGTAATATGGATCCCCAGGACCCATTGGGGAGGGGAAAGGTATAAGTTTTTGTGTGCATAAAATTAATGGGGTGGGTACGGGTTAGGTAACTAAAATGGGTATAATAGGTATGGGTATTTATTGGTTAAACCCTCACTATTTCCGTCCCTAAATTGTAATTGCACGATCATATAAAGTAGGGTTGGCAGTAGGCTGACAACAAGCAACTAAACTGTATAACTTCACAAAATCGAGCCTAAGAAACTTTTCAATCATTCTCTTTACGATACAGCATTGCACTACATCCACACATGGGCGTAAAGTGAAATTAGCAAGGCTTTTGGAAACTCATCACCCAAGTGTATTAAAAAAAAAAGAGGAAATTCCAAAAATTGGATTTTGTGGGTGAAGAAGATAGCATAGAATTAAATGTCCGATTTAGATGTCGTATCCGATGGCCCGTAAACAGAAATTTTGGCCAAAATTTTGATATTTACGGACCTAACGATTTCAACGACCAAATAAGCGAATTAAATCATGAAAACCAGGACGATCTAAACGCCAAGATCTACTCAAATATGAAATAATATTTCGTATTGGATATGTGGTGGGTCTCCCACATTTGTAAGTGAAGGAAGCTGAAAAATTATGACAAAATTTCGATGGCAATTTCGATGGCAATATGAAGGAATTAAGTTATAAAATCTTGCAAACACAATGTTTAGACATAAACACACTAGACTACGTAATAAATTAATATTTTTAGAGGTCAAGGTGGGATCAACTTCTTGATGAGTGAGTGCACAAATGAACAGAAATGTCAAGTCTGCTAGAAAGTTAGACTGTTAAAACCTTCAAGTTACAGCCTAGAATTTAGAATTTACCGCTACAAGTTACAAACTTACGAGCTACAACTTGCAAAAGTCTAGTGATAGCATTTAACTAGGTTACATGGGACATTTATACATAGATCAACTTTGTTATTTTTTTAGTATCTCTCCAGATCTCTATAGAAGAGTGTAGAAATTGATGAAGGTAATGTATAGAAGGTCTAGAGATAGGGGAAACATATCTTGGAATTAAGAAAAATAGCCTTTAGAAGCAAGAGATTTAAAAAAATGCCAAAATACCCAAGATGTAGTATTAGCAGCCCTAGGAATAGATTTCTCAAAATTTAAGTTGTGTTTCTGTGCCAGGGCCAAATTGTGCTTTTTGTTGCAAAATTTCCTCCTGTTTGGCAAAATTTCGCACCTACAGTCAAAGTTTTTGTGAAATTACATCCCATTCTCTGTATTTGTGCTTTCGCATGTCCAGTTGCACGTTTCGATGTTTGATCGCCAAAAAAAGAAATTTTGATCGAAATTTTTCTCCATGGAAGATAGCCCTATTGCATTAAGAACCAGATGCACATAAAAAAAGAAATGGATCCCACACGTAAAGGATGTGAGGGTAAAGAAGCTAGTTACATTATCAACGCCCAAAGATGTAGGTGAAAATGAGCAAGGATCTTTGCATCCCATTGGATAAAGGTGGGTAAAGAAGCTCGTTTACGATAGTCAACTTGAATTAGGAGTGTTGATAATAAGCTCCCTGACTCAAGTGCTTGGAGATAGTAGAAACAATGATAAGGAAAATTTATTAGCAAGAAACTAAGAGAATAAGTGCATGAATAGAGAGATTGAGGACTTGGGGTACTGAAGGGTTGCACATTCCAAAGAGAAATTACCATTTCTTAGATGACATATATTCAATACATGCTTGAAGAAACTTGTATTATAGGAGCCAAGCTTGAAATACAGCTAAATCTATTGGACCGCCTCATCTTTATGCTTGTCCTCTTGAAGGAAACGCCGCTACCCTCCTATTTTGATGCCTCCATTGCCATTTGTGTTGTTATCGTCGTCTACATTGTCGTCGCCGCCCTCTACTTCTACGCCACTATTGTTCACGTCACCCATCATGTACATTGCTATTGTCTACGCAGCCAACACACATGCTACCTTTGCCATCAAGATTTGATGCTAAATCATGGGAAGAGATTCATCTTTCTACTACTATTAAGGATGAACGATCATATCTTGCCTTGGTGGAGATCCATAAGAATATTTCCATCCTTTTGTTGTGTTTTTATGTCTTCTTGTTGTTGTCCTGTCGCACCACATCGTGTCAATATTTGGCTCGACATGTTCGTGGAGTTTTGTTCGTTCGCACGTATTTTTGGTGCAAAGCATGTCGTGTCAACTCTAAGCACGGCATGTCACCTATGACATGACATGTCAGCTCGCCAACACGTGTCACCTGCTCTGCTCTGACCTTTGTTGATTGACACTGCGTGTCACATGCTCTACTCCGACTTTTGTTGACTGACACAGTGTGTCCACTCAGCCACACAGCGTGTACCCTGCATCCTATCAGCATCCACTACTTTTGCCAGACGTGTCTTCTTCCAGACATCTTTTGTATGACACGACATGTCTCTTCATCGACATGGCGCACATGTTGTGTTCACCTGATGATGCATGACATGGTGTCTCTCTTCACAAACACGTCGCGTCAGTTGTTGTCTTCACCAACTACCACAATAAAAAGGCATGCAACGTCATTTTCTTCTATCCTAACACATGCAAGGGCTTCTATACATGACGTATTTGTATTATATCCTATCCAGCAACACTTATCTTTCATTTCCAATATTTTTTTGTTATTCCTTTACCCACCCTTTCCAGTCTTATGTACATGTAGTGTATCTCCATGTATTACCCCCATATATATATCAAGGTAAGTGCTAAATGGATCTTTAATCGGATTAGACTTGTGACCTGATAGATACCACTTTCGGGTCGCAAAAAGTCTATTTATTATTTTACCAGGGATATGTTTAATCCTATCATATAGTACATTGACTTGTTAGTCGTTACTCTCCTCTATATATTTGCTTAGTTATCCACTACCTTTTTTAACTCTCCACCCCAACCATGGTCTTGATTATGTTCATGGTTGGCATGAGGGGAAGAATTGAAGAGATGAGATGGAGGAGAGAAGAGATGAAGAGAAAGAATTTATTTATGTTGCTATCTATGTGGATCTTCCTCTATTTTTGTGTGGATCTTCATGGCTTCTCTATATATATTTGTTGATCTTCCTAGCTACTATATGTACTTCTTGAAGATCTTGTGGGCATCTACTATTGCAATTTGCATCTTGAAGTTTGTTTCCTACTATTCGTGCTTCTTGGAGAGCTTGGATTATGGATCTTCATTTTCTACTACTATGTGTCTTCAAGTAGTTTGTTGCCTTCTGATTTGTGCAAAGGTTGTTCTGGCTACGGCTTCTCTACTACCCTGCTTGATCGTGCTTGTGCACATTGACTACATTACATGTGTTCCAGCCATGGTTGTCAGAATCGAACCGGTGAGCGAACCGGTAAGGCCTTTGGTTCCCGGTTCACTGGTTCAACCAATGGTCGGACCGGTTCAACCGATAACGTCAACATGACGTCATAAACAATTTAAAAAATCTAGAATATATAAAAATCAAGCAAAGTAGACATGTAAAGAAGATATGAGAAAACATCATTAAAATTGTAAGTGCACAATTGCACACAATAATCATCCTTAACTAATTATCATTCAATCTGATGAACAATAAGGAAAATAAGAAACATTTTTTATAAACAATGGAGTCATCGTAATCCGTACATCAATAGTTTTAAAGTTATACAAAAATGAGAATTTGAATTATTTAAAAGTAAATAAGAATACTTACCTGACAGTAGAAGGAGAAGAACTTGCAATAGTGTGCAGCCGAATGAGCAGTAGGCTAAGAGAAGCTAAGCAACATCACGACAACTGGAGGGGAAGCAGTAGTCATCCCTCTATGAGAAAGAAAGTCAGAGAGGGAGGGTGATCAGTATTAAGGAAGGGGAGAAAAAAAGGAAGGGATGATTAGCAGATGTCTACATTTATGGTCGTGAGAGGCAAGTAGAGAGGGGAGGAGGTGAGTAGTTGAGTAGAATAATAGAATAAGAGGAAAAAGAGAAAGAGGAATAGGAAGCCTACTGTGAAACTTGCGACAGCAGTAGCACAGGTGCTTGTCGGCAGCACCCAAAGAGGCTCGATGTCATAGGGCTTTAAGGAGACGCAGCTGTTGGGCTTCAAGGAGACGCAGCAAATGTACTTCAAGGAGACGGCAACAACAAGGCTTAAAAGATAGGCCGGTGGGGCTTGAAAGAGCAGCAACAGATCTTGCAAGGGACCTCGCCGGCAACACGAGATGTTAGACGCCATGAAGCCCTAGGGTTTAAGCAACATCAGCAAGGGTAAGGGTTTAGCAGATATCGGGGCCGGAATGATAGTTCACGGGTGATCGGGGTTTTTTCTGACCAGTTTAGCCAGCACTTGAAGTCACGCGACTATTAAGTGAGCACAAAGTCAGACACGGCCGGTTGGCAAGTAACAAGACCAGTTCACTGATTCACCAGTTCAACCGACCGGTTCACCGATTATTGGACGAGTTAGAGGCTATTTCGGGTTTGGAAGACTGAACCGCTACACTGATGGGTTCCTGGTTCAACTGGTCGGTTCGGTTTGGTTCTCATAACCATGGTTCCAGCACTCCCTGCTTGTTTGTGCTTTGTACACATTGACTATTTTGTTTGTGTTCCTACACTCTAACGTGTAGTGCTTTGCGATGCATGTTGACGACTTATTTTGTATATCAATACTCTAGAGTTTACTATTTGTAACCCAGCACTCTCTTGACTACTCGACGACACTAGCGACTGAGATGAGACCGTTTTCTCCGACTTGTTGCTATGTATTGCTTCTCGAAATGCTTTTTGTTTTTCTATTATGCTTGCCTTGTTGGCCTTGGGAAGGATGTTAAGAACTGATTGTAGCAGCTGACATTATATTTTACTTGCTTCCCAAAGACTAATTGAAGACTTGATGATTATTAAACATAATATTATCTACTTGATGTGAGTGATTGATTGCTAAGTCCTTGATTGTAAGATTGAGGAGATATATCTTTGTATGGGCTCGGTTCACCTGTTTATTCAAGCCTTTGTTTTAGTTTGTCTGTTTGCAAGTTGACTAGGGATTCTCCCAGGATCCAGATTCAAGGCGAGTGTTCGAGAGTCTTATAATTTAGTTAAATTAAGCAATTTGGTTCGTTTGTAATATGAGGCTATGAGCACCGAGGAAAATAAGATGGGAGGCAAATGAGTTGATTCTATTTGACAAAACCTTGCTCCTATATATAGGAAGAGGGGAGTAATACAAGCATAGTGATGTGGAACACATCTTGAAGAAGAAGAGCAAAGAAGATAAACGACAATTCCAAAAATTCAATTTATATTCAACTGCGCGGACATAGGCCCCAAGGCTGGCTTTTATAACACTACATGACTTGACCCACAAGCAATGGAAATAAAGTCCTATTTAATAAAATTCGAAATAAACAAAACCTAAAATAATAATAAAAATATAAAACATTTACGACTAAGCACACAAACTAGATAATTTGCGCTTAGATCCCTAGATACTAAAACAAAGCAAAAACAATAGAATAAACGACAGTACGTCCTACATCACATAGACTCGAACCCTAATGGGGCTAATCATACTTGGGCCCATATACATAATAAACTAATAACTCTAACAAAGCCCCTCAAGCTGGAGTACTAGTGAAACACATGTCTAACTGGCCAATATAGTAAAAGATAGCAATAACCCAGAAAAGAATTTGATCTCCCCCTAAATCTTGCAATACAATTGTTTAAGCACTCAAACACCCCCTAAAGAAGATAGCATGCAACAAGCATGTCTTCTCCTCTTGATGAAGATAACATTAATGTAGAAGCAGCAATAGTAGAATAGATTCCCTCTAAATTAATGATTGTCATCTCATTAAGAGCAATCATGAAAAAACAATGAAAACTTAAGTGAGCATCCAAAGCAACAGATGTGGAAGATTTTTGTAGAAGTCATTTGAGTCACCATTCTTGTCAAGTAGTTCACCACAAAAAGCACCTACATCGGAATGATGCACGGTAGTTGGTACAAGAGCAGTGCTACACGAATATTGTGTTATAGTAGGTGGTCAACGTGTTTGAGACGTGTTGCAATAGGAAAGATGTATTATAGCAAGTATTAACAAAGCACAGATGAATGTGGGAATTGGACATGTATGGATCAATAATCTTCTTTTCTTCTCTAATGCTATGTTTGGTACGCGGTGAATGAAGGGGAGGAGAAGGGAGGGGAGGGGAGGGGAGGGGACACTTATTTTTAGTATGATTGGTTAACATGGGGAGGGAAAGGGGAGAACATAAAAGACAAAAAAATGTCATTTTTTAACAAGCCATATTGTCGCAAAAGGTTACATACACCACACACATATTAATATATAAAAATAAAGATAAATTAAAATCACATGTCTCGTGATCAAAATAAAACTATTCATATAATTATTTTGTTAATGAAGAAGATACATTTCTCATATCTAACATCATTGAATTCTACATTTTAGTTGTTTGGCAGCATATCCATCAATAATTCATAACCGTCTTCTAACAGGAAAATAAAAAAAGCAACCAACATATTTGGATGTTGCACAACATATATTTTATCTCAAAATATATTTTATTGATTCTCTTTTTATAGCCATTGTGGTTATACGTGTAGTTTCCTCCATATTTATAATTTTCCCTCCATTTCTTCAAGTTCCCTCCGTAACTTGAGAGTTTCCTCCACTTTCCTCCACAATTCCCTCTATTTTTCTGTTTTTCCTTATGTTATTATGTTTGTAATTTTTATTTATCTCAAACTTTACGTATTCTCTAACAACATTTTTTCTAAACTTTCTAAGATTTCTTCTAAATCGTGCACTACATTTATTCTAGTTTCCTTTTATTTTTAATTTTTCCTTATAATTTTTTCCCAAATTCCCCCTCAATATTTCTAAATTGTGCGCTACAATTCTCTCATCTCATTTGGAGGGATACAGGTATTTCCCGCCATATTATTTATATTTTCCCTCCACATTCCATTTTTCCATCCATATTTTAGAATAAATTTCCCGCCAAATCTTTCTCCTTCCCCTTGTCTCCATTCCGATTTGGTAGTGGCTGAAAATATACATGATTCTTTCCCCTCCATTCCCCTTCATTCCCATCCATTCCCTTCCCTTCCCCTTCACCATGTGCAACCAAACAACTTAAGTTGTTTCCCCTCCCTTCCCCTCCCCTCCATTCACCGCGTACCAAACAGGACGTAAATCTGCCCCTCACACCAACCATGGAGGACCAGAGTGGTTGGGATGGACAATGGTAAACGGACTCCAAGGAAAATCAGTTGCAGTTATGTTGGGGGTGTCGGGGCGCAATCCCCTAGTGAGGAAGTCCTACCCTCAATGCGGCAGTCAAGGAGAACCGCCCCTCACAAGGATCAAGGGCAAAGCCCCTAGGAATAAAGGTCTACAAAGATTTTTGGTGGGAGATCACGCACAAATTTTGCATAGGTAGGACAAGAGTCAAGGGATTTTCCGATTGTATGAGCAGATTTGCAGTGCCTTGGTTGTTGTATTGCAGTTTAGCTAGTGGTGACGGCGGGCGGAGGGGACTCATGTCGTCTCTTGGTGGTCGTGATTGCCCTTTGGGCCATGAGTTGGATATCACCCACAGTTGTTGCAGGCGACAAGGGACAAAAAAAGCAAAGTTTCTGTTGCTTAATAAGGTTGTAAATAACAGACTTGCAGACCATTGATCCCACTGTAGCAAAAAATCTTCTTCCATGTTGTCCACTGGCCCTAAATTTGTTTTTTGTGTTTTTTCTATGTAGGACAACTTCATACTATCATAAATTAACCCAAGCATGAATATTGATGTGCGTGCCAGCAAAGCTACCATGCATACGACTCGGGCTACAACATCATGCTAGAGGACTATAACAGCCAAAAGCTACACCTTCCAGGTGTTGACCTAACATGCCTAAAGTTGCACACCAATGGCAAGAACTTTGGTCAGCTCTAGATGGCCAAATCAGGGTTGCACGCCGAGCTGACACTATAAATTTGCCAGGAGCTTTGGGAGGGTGTCATGGCCTACCAAGTTGGAGAAGTCGACGAACCCAATTGTGTCTTGGCCCATTAGGGTTTTACTAAGGTTTGTATGCTTCCCCCTTATCCTGTATGTAGGAGAGGGATTTGTTCATCTATTAACACAAGAAACACACAGGGGTATGTCCCCAATTTCTCATTTTCTGACAAGAATACTACAACCTTTATAGGGGATATGATACCCATATACAGGACTATGAACCCCCAACAAAAAGACTCAAAGTGCACATG
This sequence comes from Alisma plantago-aquatica, assembly GCA_963693085.1. Classification (NCBI taxonomy): domain Eukaryota; kingdom Viridiplantae; phylum Streptophyta; class Magnoliopsida; order Alismatales; family Alismataceae; genus Alisma; species Alisma plantago-aquatica. Next base: position 442,841,253 of record OY856412.1, on the reverse strand, counting down.
CGTCACAGCATCGGTCAAGGAGCATCCCCTTGGGGCACCTTGACGCCTAGGCACGCGCCTTGACAAGTATGAATTCCTTAGACACCAGCATTGTAAGTCAACTCACTGAGAAGAAGATCGTATGAATGTCACTTGGATGCTATCATCTGTATCCAGGCAACGGACTGATTTTTACTGGGTGTACAAGAGTTTCCTGCTATAGACTGAGTAGGCTCAAGCATCGATCAAGTGTCAATAATAGGATATCGTGTGTTTCTAGGGGCCAATCTTGTATCACTAGAAAAGCAAGAAGCAAACTGTCATAGCAAGGTCAAGTGTTGCATCCGAAGACAGATTCGTTGGCCCTGGATACTTGTTACTATATATGGATTGAAAACCTCTTAGAAGAACTTGGTTTAACATTGCCTGGCTTAATGGGGGTTGAAGTGTGACAACCAAGCTGCTATACATATTTATTTCCAATTATGTTTTTTTATTATAAAACAACACCAGTTGAGGTACTGTGATCCTATTTGGGAGAAACTACAAGGACAATAATTGAGTAGGCACATGCTACATCAGAAGTTCAGTTGACAGATCCATTTACCAAGCCCCTAAATGGGTGTTCAGACCGGCTTCTTAGTAACTAGGATCGCTGCTCATTATATATGCGCACCAGCATAAAGAGATGTCGAGAATACGTAAAATGCAATCAAGGTCTGATGCAAGATTCACTATGTAAATTACACCATGTTCTGTAATCATTTTCTGTAATGAAGTCGGGAGACGCGGGGTTTGCTGAGCCATTTACTCCCAAATTACATTTCTTAACCCTAATCTCAGATATAAAAACTAGTTTTGCTACAGCCCTTATATTTCTATTGAAACTGATATTGTTCTTCCGAAAAGCAATTAAACAAACTGGAGTCACATGGATATGTAGACATAAAGTCCAAAGATAAAGGAATAATGATTACCTGCACTGTAACATATGCGAAGTTCCACAATAATGAGGGACAATTGAGTTCTCGCCTTTTCTTTCTATGTAATGATAGCTGTTGACGGAAACTTATTCCAGAGAATGGTGGTGGAAACGGAGGTGGCACTTCAAGAAAATCAAACAAGTCAAAAAGCAAGTCACCAAATATTTATCAATTGATCAGCATATTACCAAATTCATAAGAAGCTTTTACGTCAAAGATTGTTCAAGAAAAATCTGACCGAAGAATTGTGGAAAATTAAACCAATTACACTATTCCTAATTTGGCATGTAGTGAAGTGCTCCACTAGGCTATTTGATCATTATATATTGGTATATAATTAAAATGCACAAGATGTGCCAGGCAACTTAATTTCGTTCAATCATATATCATTCTTAGTCCAAGGTGGATGGTTCTCTCAATTGATATATATGTCACCAAAATTTAAGGCATATTTTCTATACCCTTTTACTCAGTGCTATCCATATAAACATAGATGCCTCACAAATATTCTCGTGTTAGCCTATAAGAAAATAAGCTACTACAAGATGAAGACTGCAATTCTTTAGTAAAAAGTTGCATTTGAAGAATATGTTTACACCCACTGCTATTTATATTTATGAATGGCCAAATTTTAGTTTCCATCTGTCTCACTTAAACTGAGATATCATCCATCTAAGTGAAGATGGAAGGTTTCACAGGCAGGTCTGCTGATTCACTTTTGGCCATTACCATATTGCCAGTGTCAACCGATGGCTGTCTGGAGTGCCAAATGGCCGTCTCAAGTGTTGAGACGGGTGTCTGGGGAGTCAACCCTGATTCAAGTTGAAATTGGCTATGGATAAACTGACCAGTATGGTTTGACTCACTAGATGACTGCCTGGGTGAGTGAGATGACTGTCTCACATGGGCGAGATGGTCCAGTTTGGTCGAGGGAAGGCTCTATATGTTTCTGAGTTCGTTTCAGTTGCACATTACTTGTAAGGCAATAACCAATTCTGGCATGCGGCAGTTCCAGCAATGTTTTTTCTTCCAGCATTTATCATAGCTAATGAAATAACAAGGAGTGTCATAGATCAAACTAATCAATAGATTTTCGTCATCATAATAAACCTCAAAAAAGGAAGACAAGAGTTTCATGTACAAGTAAAAGGCCTCACCTACTTGAAGATCCCATTTTTTTAAGGCTCCTTGAAGATGCCAATTTGAGAGTAAGAAACAGATTTCACAAAGACAACTATACAGCAGAAAATTTTAGTAAAACTGCAACAATGATAACTTCATAATCATTTCAAACAATGTCCAAATGGAGGAAGATCCTATCTTGTCTACATAAACCAATCTAACAAAGAAAACCTTAATTCCAACAATAATAATATATATTCTAGGTGTCATCATCAAATTGGAAAGAATGCAATAAAGCTAATATATTGGAGTCACTTAATGAACTATGCAGTAAAAGAATGAAACGGCTTGGAAACTTGTGATTAGGATGAGGCAGATTATTCCAAATTCCGTAGATTTAGAGCATGTTTTCTCCCACCAAGACAAATCATGATTCGACTGTGCACGGCATTTGGTCTATTATTCATGTGGTGTAAGGCTTGTGTGTTCAATTTGATTCTCGAAGGTGTATGGTGTGTTAGGTGGAAAGGCCTCAACAATTTTTTTGGGACCTATGATTTTCCTGAGGAGTGGATCTAATGGGTGCAATTCAACTGTTCTGGTTTTCTGAGAGTTGGATGGTTATTTCCAATTTTTTGACATATCAGTCATGGAGACCCCTATCCCAGCTTTTAAATAAACCCATGTCTCAAAGTCATTAAGAGCAGAAACACTGTATAGATGAGCAGTTATACCAAAAAGGTCAGCATTTTAAGGTGCATGCCCTTCGCCAAAATTGTATCCCTCCCCAAAACCTCAGTCCAATAAAAAGCATGAAAGGTGGTTCTCCTTTGAATATACCCAAGAAAAGCAACAGAAGCAGATTGCCTACATTGGCTTTTTTCCTTCCAAATAAGCGGCATCATGCCCATCCGAAACAAGAAAGTCACTTGTCCCCCTTCACTATTAGAGAGCACTGCAAACACAATAATACCTTGAGAGTTCCAGTAAGTTGAGAAGTCCATGAGCATCTCATTTGAAACCCATCAGAACAGATATTTATAGAGTGCAATTAGCAGTGAAATGAAAAACGGGCTGAGCGCCCGATTAAACGGCCGCTTAATCGGCCCATTGCCCAGGTCGTTCGATTTTTGCCAAAATCGCCGGTTAACGTTTTTGTAATGAATCGGCCGTTTTTTCCCGCTTTTCACCCGTTTTTTCCGTTTTTTTGCCCTTTTTTCACGCATTTTGGCCTTTTTTGTCCTTTTTTTTAATTTTGCTGTACACCTGTAACTTTATATAAACTATATGGTCCCAAGTATTACTGACTATAATATATTAAACTTATATACATTAAATATCCTATGATAAGCCTAGTTCTAATAGAATGCATACTTGTATGCAAGTTGGGATAATAGGGTACTGTTGTAAAGTGTAATTTATACAAGTAAAATATATGTAACTATTACCTAATTTTAAAATGCATACTTTAGTTAATTGTACTGCTGTAATGTATGACTAATTGATGATATGCACATATAACAATAAGTTAGAAAGGTATCCAATAATTAGTCTATTGTTTACTGCTTAACTATGTAAACACGTGATACAAAAATATTTCTCAATCATGTATGTAGGGTATTTTATCTATGTCGAATCTATTGTTTATTATATTATGGCTATAATTATTGTCTTATAGCTATCTTATAAACTATTTGGGTGTTTTGTATTGTTGGGTAGACTGTTTAGAATCTTTAGATATATATAAAAGTTCCAAAGAGTATTAGTATTTATATACATATATATATGTAAATTTGTACAAAATTATATAGGAAATTAAAATCCGTTTTTTCAAAAACCGGCCGCTTAATCGGCCGCTTACCGCTTAACCAATTACAAGGTGTTGTCCGCACAGTTACCGCTTAACGTTTTTTAAAACATTGGCAATTAGTTTAACAAGACCAAAAAGGCTATCCACCTCATCAGAATCAACTAAGCAACATTCCCAACCATGTTGAGATCAGTCACATCAATCCTCATTTTTTCATTTAGCTGTGTTACGGGTCACATCCTCATTGAGATGTAAGGATGTAAATCTCTCCTTACAAGTTCTCCCCGACTTATTTTATGCTTTCGTTTCTTTGTTTAAACTATATAAAATTACTTCAGATTGGTGCATTTGCCAGTCCACGTTGTACATGTCCCTACCATCTAAGGTGATCCTCATTAGCTTGTCCACAATACTCACCACCCCACATTACTCGTTATATAGTTATTTCCATGGTTGTATAGGCGGCTAGGCATTCCAGGGGGACGCACAGACAGCCTAGGCGCCCAGGCAGAGGCCCAGGCGTTTCATATATTTTTTATTTTAAAAGATATATGTAGAATTTCTGACAAATACAATCCTTTCCTTAGTTCCTTACACATATAAATATACATGATAAATATGCAATAATTGTGCTAGCGTCGTATGAAGAAAGCAACAAAATCATTAGATATGGATTGAATTGTGGAAGTTTTACCTAAACAAAATTCATATAGAAATCAGACAACTAAACATGTATTATGTTTGTAGCCAAAGCATGTATAATACTATTATGTAGAATTTAGGCTAAATCAAAACTAACAAATTTGACCTATTTCATCCAAACGTGATCTATTTTACCCTAATTTTTGCCTAAACCAGACCTAATTTTGTATACCATGACCTAATTAATCCCAATTTCCATAAATTTTTCATATATTCACTAAATGAGACAAAATTTGGCCAAATACGACTTAGTCATCCAATTTAGAACAATTTCCACCGAATCATACTTGTTTCCCCTAAAGTAGACCTAATGTGCTCAATTTTGACATGATTTGGCCTAAATAAAAGCTGAACTTTGTATATTATGATCCAATCAGACATAATTTCCCCAAATTTGCCCTATATTGACCTAAACAATATCTAATTTGGCCAAATTAGACGTAATCTCACCATATCAGACCATTTCTCCAAAATCAGACTTGTTTTCCACAAATCAGACCTAATCTGCTCAAATTTGACATAATTTGGCCTAAAATCAAACCTAATTTGCATAACATGACCAAATCAAACTTAACTAACAATAAATTTCCCTATGTTGATCTAAATGAGGCCTTACATGACCAAATCAGACCTAATTCCCCCAAAGTAGAACTAACTCCCCAAAATTAGACCTAATTCTCCCAATTCAGGCTTGTTTTCCCCCAAATCAGACCTAATTTACGCTAAATTAACCATGTTTGGAATAAAACAGACCAAATTTAACCATAAAATGACTCAATTTAATCAAATTCAGATCTAATTTATACAAAAGTAGCCTTGAATTGGCTTAATTTGGGCCTCAAAAGGCCTTAGGCAACAACTTAGGTCAATTAGGGGGTTGGGCGCCCAGTTTGAGGCGGGCTGACTTAAGCCTAGGCGTCGCCCAAGCGGGCGCCTATACAACACAAGTTATTTCTAAAGCAATTGATGTGGAACACATCCGGAAGAAAGGGATTCAAAGAAGTAAACGCTAATTCTATAATCAATTCATATTTGGTTGTATGGGCAAGCCCCCATGGTTGTTATTTAAAACAAAAGACTTGAAACCCTAATCGTAAGGCATTTTATACTATTTCCAATTAAAGCAGAACTTAAAATAAAAGAACTGCAACTAAGTGCACGAACTAGATAAATTGCACTTAGGTCCCTACATACATAAAACAAATCTAAATAAGCAATCCTTGTCCTACATCAACTCCCTCGGGATTCGGAAGATGAGCTACTGATGAGTTAGGTATGTGCCCCAAAAGGCCTCGTCACGTGGCTGCTGGAGGGATTTCCTTGAACACCTACTCAAGCTTGGAATGGCACGTGGGAATCACCTAAAGTAATGTCCAAACACACGGAACAAGTAGATATTGTGAAATCCATCATGAGCATGTCTATTGTACTGCCAAGGATGACCAAGTACGATATGGGTCGCACGTAGGGGGCGACGTTGTAGTACGCCACATCCTTATAGACTTTGTGAACCAAGCAGCAATGCATGATATGACGGATGGTATTGTCAAACCAACGTAGGCTATAAAGTCGATGAAGTGGCTAGGTTTGAAGGTTGTGTGCGTCCACCAGGTTCGTCAAGACTAGATTGGTGGTGCAACAACCATTCAACCCTGGCATTCGACATAAGAGTAGAACAATGAGGAGCGACACGGATCAAGATCAAGACCTCCATTGGAAGGAGAAGTAGGGAGGTTTGCTCATGGTCATGGTCATCGCTAGGGTCACTGGATGGGGAAACATCCTTGTACTCAAAGTCATCCTCCTTAGTCCATGTAATAGTCGTCATGATGTGACTGGGACATAGAAGGAATAGTGCCCATGACCCTGGCATGTAAAGCACTGCAGTGTTTTCTATATCATTGGTTGTTTAGATGATGATGCTAGTGTCATGGTGGATATCGTGGAACCCGACTGTAGTTGCGATAATAAGCACGACGAGCAAGTATAGATTTCAATGAAGGCCGTCCTCGTACATCATCCTCGATATGTATTGTGTCATGAAGTTTGTTGAAGATGGGTGTCGCCAACTTCTTTGCAATTTTTTCGTTGAGTCCCTGGCGGAAATAGGTGATAATGACTGCTTCATCACCTTGGACGTCGGAACGATGGAAGAGCTTGTAAAACCGCTATGTGCTCTCATATATCGAGTCAATGCCTTGCTTCAACTCCAAAACTGGACGTAGAAGTGTTGGCAATAGTCGTGCGGCAGGAAATGCCCTCTGATGGCGTATTACAGGATGATTGGCATCTTAAGTGAGTGTGGAAGAGATTTTTTTATATAATTACAAGTACTACAAAACACCCTCAAGCACGTCCTTGTATTATGATGTCTACTTTTGCATCATCTATCCCTTCTTCAATTTTTTTAAAATATAGCTCCAGTAACCAGCTTGGGCATTCAGGGAACAATGCTTCTATAGCCGAGTCTTGAGCATGAACTTTGGCCACCTTGTCTGCCAGAGTATCAATTTCCTATTCTTGAAAACCAATTTTGATTCATGGGATATCCTTAAGTGAAGAAGAGATTTCCACCATGTAAGGGAGCCAACTTACAACTTGGTTATTGTAAAAAGTAATTTTGTGCATCTATCAATCGATCAAGTACCTCGAACATGTAGCTGCAAGTATTTCTCATTGTTGTGGAACCAATTGAGAAGCATCTTGGGGCGACAATCCCCAGAGAAATCAGGGACGTCCAGCTTGATGGCACACTCTTGATGGTACCCCTAGGGCTGGGTTTGGCGAGCAGCCGTTGTGACAGCGGCGACATTCTAATCCTAATATGATGATCTTGCTAGTCTTCCACAGTCTGCAACTGCGCGTCAATAGTTATCTGATTTTGCACCAACACGTCAAGAATTTAGTGTCACTACTAACTACATTGTCATGATTGTGAGCCATGTATTCGTGGAATCCTTGAAATTGTTAAAGTCCTCCTTGGTAACCATTGTGGCTTAGAAGCGAGGTGAAGTGTTGATGAAACGTGTTGGAGGTGGGGTTTGATTGAGATTATTAAACTGAAAGAAAAAAAAGGAACGCGAGTGCTTTGAGCTACTGAGATGAGTCAAGAGCAAAATAGGGAAATTAGGAAATAGATTAGTGTTGTTGAGGAGGGGAAAATAGGGAACATGAAGGTTTGTGGTTGGTAGAAAGCTACTTGATATGTCCAAACTACTTAGAATAACATGAAAATTATACAAGTGTGAGATCTTCCCTATGTTGGACAAGAGGGTAGAAAGCTACTCAATGAGGAGCTTGAGCAACGAGGGACCTATTGTTGTTCCCTATCCTCCTTGTCCTCATGGAATCCTTGTCGCCTAAGAACCACCTGCCAAGGGCCATGGACCAAGCGGCATTGTGACGATATTTTGTAATCATGAAATCTTGTTATAGAAGAAGAGTGGAGGCTTGAGATCATTAAAACATATAGATCGAAAGAGCTTCTGAAAGTATCTAGCTTGTTACCGATGAATTTAAGAAAGGTCACCTTGACATTGTTGAAATCATAGACTTAAATGTCCGATTTCGATGTCGTGTCCGATGGCCCAGAAACAGAAATTTTTCAAAATTTCGCACTAAATTTCAATATTTACGGCCCTAACGATTTCGACGACCAAATAAGCGTAAATCATGAAAATTTACCAGGATGATCTAAACGCCAAGATCTACTCAAATATGCAATAATATTTCATATTGGATATGGGGGGGGTGGTCTCCCACATTTGTAAGTGAAGGAAGCTAAACAATTTCGACGGAATTTTGAAGGCAATTTCGCGCAAAATGAAGGAATTAAACCTTGAAATTCTGCAAACACAAAGTGTATACATAAATACACTAGATTATATAATAAATCTATATGTTTAGAGGTTAGGGTGGGATCCATGTCTTGATGAGTGAGTGTACAAATGAACAGAATTGTCAAGTCCGTTAGACTGTAAACAGCTTACAAACCCACAATTTACCACTTAGACCTTAAAACTTACAGTTGCAAGTTACAAACTTACATGTTACAACTTATATAAGTCTAGTGTCAAAATTTAGTTAGGTTACATGGGTCATGTATACATAGATCAAAGAAAATGCATTATTTTTAAGTCATTTTATGTATAAATATGTGTAATAATAACAAATTTATTGTAGAATTGCAGACTTAATACTATTATTTCATTGATCCTCAAGTTTGTTTGTAGTTCATGTGATTTTCGAAAGAGAATCACCAAAATACCTAACATGTAGCAGCAGCACTTAGAACTTTGTTATTTTTCATAGTATCTCTTCACATCTTTTAGAAGAGTATAAACATAGAAAGAGGTATACATGGGCTAGGGATAGGGGAAACGTACCTTAGAATCAAAGAAAATAGCCTCTATAAGCAAAAGATACAAAGAGAATCGCCAAAATACCTAACATGTAGTGGCAGCAGTCTTAGGAACAAATATCTCGAAATTTCTATTGAAATTTTGTGTCATTTTGCGAAATTATGGCCCAAACTGGGTGAAATTTGCACTGTTTTGCGAAATTTCGAATGACGGCCCATTCTCTGCGTACATGCATTTCGATGTCCGATTGAAAAAAAATCGGAAATTTCGGTCGAAATTTCACAATTTCGATCAAAATTTTGTACGATGGTTGAAATCTAGTAAAATAAGCAATACTAAACGACTGTGATGAATCATGCTCACTACCTGTGCACATGATGCCAATGTTTATATTTGATTCCATTGTCTATATTACCATGGTTGCTCCATTGGTATGCACAACAACAAAAATCATTCTTTTAAGGACTCTATTGATATAGTTAATGTTTCTATTATATTTATTCCAACGATTTTGTGTGTTTACCAGTTGAGCCAACCTTGGCTTTCTATTCCAACCACATAATTTTACTATGTTGGGAATATTTCACTGAACAAGGCATCTATGTCTAATTTTCCTTTTTTTTATTTCTTCTGTTCTATCAAATCTAGAATGGGAACACAGCATCCCATTTTGCACCACATCCCATCTCACCCTAGTCTTTGCCTCATCCCACCTACATTCTTTCCTGCAACCCAAATGAGGTCTAATTCTTATAGAGACGCAAGAATTTCATCCCAATTTCGACTGGATCAAATCAACCTAAAACAAGACTAAATATTTTAGATTTATGACAGTGACTAGAAATCTGTGATTTATAATTCAGACAAATGATCTTCATTTTCACATGGGAAGGGAGTATCGACCCTAAATAGTTGTAGTCAAGGCAGTAGAGTAGAAGTGGGTTGATTGTTTTTAGTGTCTCATCAACAGTAGTATATCCTTCTTGATTTGTTAATAAGTTTAAGTTCATCCAATTGTTAGTCTTGTGGTAGTAGGAACATCTAAAAGAGTACAACTAGGAAGATTTTTTTAATCGAACAAGGTAGTTTATGATGGGTAGGGAATAGTAAGCAATGTGAATGAGGGAACACAATCAAACTTTTATATCAATTGATTAAGGCCTAACTAACATTATCTAAAACCAAAAGAATTAATAATTCATTAATTAAAGTAAAATCATTAAAGATTTGCATTCATTAGTTTGTCTCTCCCTACAAATGGGCAGTTATGGAAAAACAACTAAAAGGTCGAACCATACAAAGACAAGCAATGACCCACAGGGACCTAATAATTGCTTATCAAGATGCTCTCCAAGACACCCTTAAAACTAGGGAAGACTTCTGGTCAATTAAGACCATTTAGAATTGCTTTGGGTCAATCTAAGTTTAGTTAAGTCTAGTTTGGGGCACTTTAAGTTAAATTAAGTCTTATTTTAGGTTATGTTGGTCCATTAATCTATACTAGTTACCTCAAATTAAGTTACATCTACTGTAAGTTGAAGTTAACTCAAATTTAGTATTACATTAAAGTTAATATAGCACTCTTAAGTATTGGCAAACACATATATACATTTCATGGGGTACAAAAAAATTACGTAAAAACAAAAAGTGTTATTCTTTGTGATTTCTTGAGTATGAGACCACGCTTATCTATAATTAGTTGGGAGGCGTAGGAAACCAGAAATACAAGATGTGGAACTAATAAGTAGATAGTTGGCTTACGAAGGTAAATAAATAGAGAATATTTAGGAATGCAATAGAACTACATATATATCTCTATACCCCCCCCCCTCAAGTTGGAGGATATATGTCTATCATGTGCATCGTGTCACGAAGTTTCAATATTCTTTTATAGGTGAGAGGCTTGGTGAAGAACTGAAGAAATTATTCGTCACATATGTTCCTCGAGAAGTGACAGCATTATTCCCGATAGAACGGCATCAAAAGAAATTGGCAGACGACCTCAACATGATAGGTCCTCACATGGAAGATGGGATAGCTAGCAAAAATGGTTGTTGCATGATTGTCACAATAGATGATTTCAGACCAATAAGTACTTGACTTAGAAAGGTGAATACATAGAGAATATAGAGGAATACGATAGAACCATGTATATCTCTATACTCCCCCTCAAGTTGGAGCATATGTGTCTATCATGTGCATCTTATTATAGAGTTTCAATAATCTTCTATGGGTGATAGGCTTGGTGAAGAAACAAATATATAATTCGTCTCATCATGTGTCTTACAAAGTGCCATAGCAATAATTTATGATAGAAGGGCGTCAGAAAGAAATTGGCAGCCAACCTCAACATGCTTGGGTGTTTTCATGGAAGATAGTGTAGCTAGCAATAAAGGTCATTGCATGATTTTTCACAATAATAGGTACTGCGATGCTATGTCCAGATTCATGATAATAGGTTTGACTCATAGAAGCACAAATGTGGTGGGGGCATTGCTCTATATATATAGGCTATGCATTGGATTGTGCTATTGCATTCTATTTCTTACTCCACCACATAACTGATTGTCACCAATAATATACTATACCCAAAGGTGGACAATCCATCATAGTGAGATCTTGCATAATCAACATCAAAGAGCCAACAATATTAAGTGTCCATATGCATGTAGTGAACCCTTTGTCAATGCTTTTTTAGATATCATAATCATGTATTATAATCGTCAAAGTTGGGCAAAATTTAGTCGATTCTATCGATGTTGACAGTTGGCGATGTCGAATCCACGTAAAAAAAATCCTCATTCCAGAATATCCTCGACGTTCCGCTGAAGTTATCGACGATTCCCCATTTGTCAAAGAAGTTGGCCCATGCCCATTCAAAAATTCCCCAACTTCCTCGACGTAATCGAAGTAGGCGACATTCTTATGGTGTTTTGTGGAGTTTGCTGCCTGAGGGAGGAAAGTGATGGAGCTTGAGGTAAGGTATCTTTTATGTTATTTTTTATCACTCTAAGCTAATATTAATAGATCGATCCCCTCTCTGCTAGATCTACCATAGGTTTACACCAGTTTTATGTAGTTCGTTTATTGTCATAAACGTTATATATGGAAGAACTTTGTAGTTAATCCTTTATTTTTCTACATATGTAAACTTATATGGATGGCTATATGTAAACATATACCGTATTCTTAGCTAGATTTGATGAAATCTATCAATTTTCATCATAAAATGACTAATTTTAGCTCAATTTTATCAAAGTTGTGTCGAAGTTCATTTGTGAAATCTTCAAATTTTCATTGACGTTTCCACAAACTTCCACTTCCACACTTGTGGAAGTTGACCCGCAGTCGAAGTTCTGTTCCATGATCATAATATGCGGCAGACAACTCAATGACTTTGTCAATATCCATGAATTAACTAAGGACTCCCTAAGCATAGGAGATATCCAGTCTGGTGATTATAAGATATCGTACTTTGCCAAGTAGCCTTTTATATTGAGATTTAACCTCAAGGGAAGTATAACTAGTGTTCTGAAGATCATGTGATCATTCCACATGGTAAATAACATGTCGGCAACTAAGTATACCAATTTCTTTTAACTAATGTGTACTTCCTTTGGGGTAGAGATATCCTACTTTTTGTTATGGGTTACCTCGCTTCCAAGGAAATATCAAAGTTTACCTAGATCTTTGGTGACAAAGTGTCGTAAGATATGGGATTTTGTCTCTACAATCCTCATCTTGGGACTATCAGATCAAATATTTAACATACACAAACAAGGTGAAAATCCCTATTCTAAAGTTCATGATGAAACCAAAGTGATTATTGTGCGATCTAGAGAGGCCAAAGCCACATAGGATTTGGAGAGGGTTCATCAAACTAGGAACATGGATTTTGCTTAAATCACATATAGCTTTATGAAGTTTGTATAACATTTGTCACATTTCCCCTAAGCAGCATAACCAAAAGGTTATGCTCATGATTACTATACAAATTAGCATTTGAATTTCAATTTGAAGCATAGATAAGTCTTTTTTAAAAGTACTTGAAAAAGAATACGGATAGAATTTTATTTGGTTACAAGGGAGAATGCTTGAAATAGTATATACCAAATTCATGAGTATAGCCTTTGGCAACAAGACAAGCTTTAAGTCTTTCAATAGTGCCATTGTGCAGGTACTTAACAGCAACGAATCACGCGCATCAACTTGCAATATGGCCAAGGGGCAGATCCTCTAGCAGTCAGCAACCAAGTACCATGGGAATGAAGCGCATTGATGTTGGCATTCGTAGCTTTCTTACGGCCAAGATGACATAGGTTTTCTATGCCAGTTTAGGGAATTGATAGAGAGACTAAAGCAACAATAAACTTAGTGATCTCGATGTTCTGAGTGATCTACTTAGATAAAGTGAGAGATACAATACTTTTTAGACGTATGTGATTGCTCCCAAAGACAGGGAGGAGGGCGGCAGTTGTAGAGAGCAAAGGAGAGGAGAAGAGGGAGGAGGGAAGCAGGAGGCATTATCAGAGTGGCTCTGATACCATGTAGAGAATACTATTTGTTGTATTTCATTGGCCACGCTTATTTATAGTAATTTGGGAAGTGAAGGAAACCTACAAATATATGTCATGGCCCATAGGACTAAAGAATAAATAGTGGCATGGGAAGGTAGATGCATAGAAAAGAGAGAGGAATCACCAGAACTACATATATCTCTACAAAACCGGCATTTATAGACTTAATTGTAATAGATTTGACGTGTACAAAAGTTAAGATAGACCCAAAAAAAGAGATCAACAAAATAAACAATTGATGCCTAGGTACCCACCTAGGGCTTCGGTGGTAGGAGAAACTAGGCGACAAAACTGAACCAAATGAAACTAGATTAACCAGGCGTGGAGAGGTTATATTGTATGTTTAGTCTTAACGCTCTCCATACTAACAGTAGTGGTTTACTCTTGGTTTTGGGGACAACCAGGTCGATCTCTTATAGCATTTCTATATTTAATTATATTTTTATATATTTTTTCTATAAATCAATATAGAATATAGGACAAATAGACTTTCCTCTAATTTATATCTTAGCAAGTATTTTTAACATCATTACATATGCATGTTGTTAATATATCTCTTTATATTATGATTTTGTAATCTCTATTCATTGCTAGACCTCTATGTAATCTCTCCAGTTCTACTAATAAAAGGGTGAGTGGTCTTGAACCCTCACTCAAGTTGCATTGCAAGCAGCCTTGCAACTTAAGTTTCACATGGTATCAGAGCAGAGCTCCTAGGGTTCCATCTAGGGCGCGCCACTTTTCCCCCTCTCTCTTTCTCCCTCGCACTGCCGCCACCGGGTAGCGCCGCCGCAAGGCAACAGCACAGCGCTGCGGCACCCCGCTGGCAGAAGTCACTGCCTCCTAGGAGGGCAGCCACCACCGCCGATTTTGCGGCCGCAACAGTCACCGCCAGGACAGTGACGTAGCCGCCGGCTCCGGGCAGGCCCACTGCCCGTCAACAACCTCCAGTTCCTCCTGTTGACTCTGAAGGCAGAGTCTACGTAAGACGGCTCGTTAAAACTCATACCGGAGGCTCCGTCCGTACGCAGCAAATTCCTAATCACCTCCTCCATGTGTGATTAGGGAATTTTTCGATTGGGGTTGTGGATGCGTCAGAAACGCATCTAATCTTCTGACGTGACGTGTATCTCTATGTCACCGTCTATTCTTCTGTGACGTGAATCTCTCCGTCACTCTATCTATTCGTTAAATCATGGAGGACACCAAGGCATCTACTATCTACAACGAGATGTCGCATATCCCCTCCATCAAGCTTAACGGGAAAAATTATCTCTTGTGGATGAATGTTGTCCATACAATGTTAGAATCCCACGATAAAGCACGGCATGTTTATTCTGATCCTCCTGCTTCTACTGATAAAGCTATGTTGAATGGAAACGTCATAATAGTTTGGTGAAAACCTGGCTATGGGGGAGCATGGAATCTGCTATTACTACTATGTTCATGTTCTACGCTACTGTCAAAGACATATGGGATGTTGTGAAGAAGCATTACTTTCACGAAAAGAATGCTCTTCGTCAGTTTATGATATATGATCAACTCTTCGTTGAACGACAGGGAGACAAGTCTTTAGAAGAATATTTTGGAGTGATCCAAGGTATTGCTCAGGAGCTGAGCTTCTATCATCCAGTGACTGTCCAAGAACAAGACAAAGACAGAGATGACTTGATTATTGCAAAGTTTCTATCGGGTGTGAATTCGTCTTTGCAGTTCGGCCCGCAGCGTCATCCTCGCTTCTGACAAACTTCCCAACCTGGAAGAAGCCTACTCGAGAATTCTACAATCAAATTTTGAACCAGTTGATTCTACAACATTCTCGCCTTCTGGAAACTCTCATGCATCTGTAGCCGCTGCAGTTTGAGGAGGTCGTACAGGTATGAGATGAGGACGTGGAACACGTCCCAAGTGCACCTTTTGTGACAAGCCTAGACACACCGTTGAGAAGTGCTAGAAGAAGCATGGAAGACCTGCTGCACCACCTGTGGGGGCAGCAAACTATGCAAGTACCGTTGAGTCTTCTGAGCCATCTGCATCAGGTTCTGGTTCTTCTGGCATCACACTCACAACAGAAGAATATGATAGATTTCTTCTGGCTACACAGCATGAGTGTGGGATCCGCTTCTTCCTCTGCAAATCTGGCGTCTACCACTGGTAATCAGGCTACCTCTCTACTGGCTTCTTGTTCAACTTCTTCATGGGTGGTTGATTCTGGAGCATCCCAGCATATGACCGGTATGAGATTACTTCACTCCATTGACTCACATATTCCTCACAAATCTATGACCATAGCAGATGGTTCAGTGAGGAGAGTGTTAGCAAGTGGATCTGTTTCTCTGACTCCTAAAATTAATCTTAAATCAGTTCACTATGTGCCTGCATTTCCTTTTAATCTTCTCTCTGTTGCAAAATTAGTTGATACTGTGAACTGTACAGTGACGTTTGGGCCTTCTTGCTTTGCATTACAGGATCTCAAGAGTATGAGGACGATTGGTGGGGGGCCTAGGAAAGGTGATCTCTACCTCTTCCACGGTAACAATCTGCCTCGCCAAGTATCTGCTCCTGCTCCAGCTATCCTTTTGAGTGGTTCTCCCTTACTGTGGCACTACAGATATAGACATTCGTCGTTGGAGAGCTTGAGAAAGTTAGAACCTGAATTGCCCAAGTGTCTTCTTTAGAGTGTCAGTCCTGTCAATTGGGAAAACATCATAGATTGTCTTATCCCAGTCGTGTCAATAAATGGGCATCTTGTCCTTTTGAGTTAGTCCATAGTGATGTTTGGGGTCCTGTAAAGACCAATAGTTATAATGGTTTTTACTATTTTATTTCCTTTGTGGATGATTTTTTTCACATGACATGGATTTATTCATTAAAGAGTCGAGACTCGAGAGTCTGTGTTGTCCATTGTCAAGCATTTTCATCAAGAAATAAAAGTTCAATTTGATTGCAATATTAAAATTCTTCAATCTGACAATGCGTTGGAATATGTTCAAACTGCTGATTTTTGTAGCTCTGTTGGGATGATTCATCGCACATTTTGTCCTCACACTCCTCAACAAAATGTAGTTGAACGCAAAAATTGTTATCTTCTTGATATTACCAGGACTATTATGTTTCAATCCAATGTCCCTAAGAGGTTCTGGTCTAATGCTTTACTTACTGTCTGTTTCCTGATCAACAGGCAACCCGTCTTTGGTGCGACAAAGGCGTACTCCTTTTTCTGTCTTACGTCCAAAAGATCTGCCTTTCCTTGTTCCTCTCAGAGTGTTTGGGTGTACTCCATTTGTCCACAATTTGATCCTAAGGTTGATAAGTTATCTCCTAGGTCTATTAGGACTCTCTTTCTTGGGTACTCCAACACTAGCAAAGGATACAAGTGCTATTGTTTGAGTCTCTGTCGTATGTTTGTGTCTTGGGATGTAACTTTCCATGAATCCACACCATTTTTCTCCAGTGTTCCCAATAAGAGGGAGCAATTGTGTGAAAGTGAGAGAGCGCCACCATCAGACATCAGTGAGAGAGTGCCATCTATCATTCCTGACTATACTGTCATACAGGAAGAGCAGCCTGCAAGTGATACATTAATTCAACATTATCAACATGTTTATAGCAGACAAGACAGGCATGACCCAGAGGAGGTAGCGACTCCAGTCTCTGAGCCTTCCCCATCTTCCTCAACTCAAGAGATTTCTACAGAACCATCTGACCTTGATGTTCCCATTGCCGTTCGCAAAGGTACTCGTTTCTGTACTATTCAACATCCTATTACAAATGTGTGTTGTTTGTCGAAATCATCCAAGCTTGATTCTGTGGTTGTTCCAAGAAATCATCTTGATGCTATGAAGGATACTGGCTGGAAACAGGCGATGCATATGGAAATGTCTGCTCTTCTACAAAACAGCACCAGAGATCTTATTGACTTACCTCTAGGGAAAAATGTTGTGGGCTGCAGATGGGTATTCACATTAAAACATGATCCAGATGGTTCAGTTGAGAGGTTGAAGGCTAGACTGGTGGCAAAGGGTTATACTCAGACATATGGAGTTGATTTCTTTGAGACCTTTTCACCAGTGGCTTGTCTGAATTCAGTGTGGATTCTTATCTCTCTGGCTACTACCTTTGACTGGCCTCTATTTCAACTTGATGTCAAGAATGCCTTTCTTCATGGTGATCTACAAGAAGAGGTATACGTGGAGCAACCTCCTGGTTTTGTTGCTCAGGGGGTGTCAGAAGGTGTGTAAATTGAAGAAAGCCATCTACGGTTGAAACAATTATCTCCTAGAGCTTGGTTTGACAAGTTCAGTGATGTTGTGCTAAAGATGGGCTTCTCTCGTTCTGTGACTAGTCACACCTTATTTTATTCTAACTCTTTTGTTGGATCCATCATTATTGTTGTATATGTTGATGATATAGTTATCACGGGCAACGATTCTACAGGCATATCACATGTGAAGGAAGGATTGCAAGGGCACTTTCATACAAAAGATTTGGGCAAACTGAGATATTATCTGGGCATTGAAGTACTTAGATCTCATTCAGGTACTGATTTGTCTCAGAGGAAATATGTGTTGTGCAGGAAGCTGGCATGAGTGAATTCAAGTCGGTGTCTACGCCTGTGAACTATCATGTAAAGGAGATGACTGATGATACTGATTATCCAGATCCAGGTTACTACAAAAAAATTGTTGGGAAGCTGATATACCTGACAGTTACTCGTCTTGATATTTCTTTTGTTGTAGGTGTGGTGAGTCAGTGTATGAGCTCACCACAACAGTCACACTGGATGGCAGTTTGCCTATTCTGAGATATTTGAAGGGTGAACCTGGTAAGGGGATCACCTACTATAGACCCAAGACTCCTGTGTCTACTCTTGTTCTTACTGGTTATGCAGATGCAGATTGGGCTGGTAATTTGAATGACATGAGGTCTACTTCTGGGTAATGCACATTTCTGGGAAATCACCTTATCACTTGGAAAAGTAAAAAGTAGAATGTTGTGGCTAGATCAGGCACGGAAGTGGGTTCAGTCTCTACTAGTATTTCAAAAAAAAGGCCGCACGAACCGCATAAGCGGCCCGCATATACTTACCCGCTTATAAGGCCGATTCGTCAGAGATTTTTGAATGGACATGTCTTATCTTGGCCCAAACTAGATTATATTTTTATTGATAACATTCTCTTGATGTACTATTTCATTGTATGTTTTGTACATGAGACACATGCTTATTTAATGTTTGTTATTTTTGGCCTCTAGGACATGCTAACATTTTTGTTATGATTTGGTTAGTATTGATTGTTATGTACTTGTGTTAAACCCTTTTGTGCATGCTTCATTGGAGTTTATGTTTAAATGATTCTAGAATGCATTCTAAATGGTGCTTTACTTTTCATTGAAACTTTATATTTGAATTTATCTCAAATTTTAGGGTCTAAATATGTTATGTACAAATAAAATATGCAATTGTGTGATTAATTTATATATACTAATTAATTATTTAAAAAAATCAAAACCGCATATACTTCCACATATACTCCCGCATACCACATATACTCTATAAGGTGACCTCTCCGCACGCATAACGCATACTGCTTTTTAAAACTATGGTATGTACTTTCTGAGTTAAAGATTTTTGTTTCGTCTCCCATAGAGCTCAGATGTGACAATCAGGCTGCTATCTACATTGCCAAGAATCCTGTCTTCCATGAGCGCATGAAACATATAGAGGTTCCTGTCACTTCATCAGAGATCAGATCAAGAATGGCGAGGTGGTGACTCCGCATGTCAAATCTGAAGATCAACTTGCAGATGTCCTCACAAAGCCATTGAGTCCAGCAACATTTCAGAGCTTTTGCAACAAGCTGGGCATACACGATGTGTACACTCCAGCTTGAGGGGGAGTGTTAATATATCTCTTTATGTTATGATTTTGTAATTTCTATTTATTGTTGGACCTCTATGTAATTTCTCCAGTTCTATTAATAAAAGGGTGAGTGGTCTTGAACCCTCACTCAAGCTGCATTGCAAGCAGCCTTGCAACTTACGTTTCACACATGTTAAACACTTAAAACCCTTGAGGAATGAATATTATTAGGCTGATAACATATATCAAAGTCCAAATATAATTGAGTAACTAACAAATAAACATTAGCCGCCCAAGAAAAGCCAACCACAATTGAAACATATAAACTCACCTAGTAAATCCAATTGACTCTCTCTAATGGAGCACGAGTGACAATACAAGTGACCATGGGTGAGCGAGGTAAGTCGGATCACCTGTCATGAAAGTTGTAACTAATTTTTGTTACTTTGGTTTATGCATTCTATTACAACTACCTATGTATTGCATGGATGCCATGCTGAGAACATGGCACGCTAGTGTGTAGCCCTGCCTACGCATAAAAGGATTATGCTCCCTGAACTGTGAAGCAATATGAATGCTCGATGAAAAACTTTCCTCTTCTCTTTTCTTTGCTAATCTCTCCTCTCGCCATTACGATTTCTCTAAGACCTACTCTGCACTTTCCTTCTTCAACACTCATTGTCTTCTTGCTAGGTTTTTTGCTTCTTCTCAGTGTTGCTAGTCGGATTTATTATGGTGTCAGAGCCAAATGGGGTCAAATCAAGGATCTATCTCACCTGCTCGTGCTTCGGATGACCTGGCAATCCTTGTAAGAGAGCAAAACGAAGGTTCATTGAAACTCCATTCTTCTCACATCCTTTCTCATGTTCATCATAAAACATATTGTTAATATATTTCATATTTATTCTATTTTGTAATTTATATATCCTGTTGGACCTCTATGTAAATTATCCAGTTTCTCTTATTAATAAAAAGGGAGAAGACCTATGGCCTTTCTCAACGCTGCATTGCACGTTGCATTGCGGCACCACATTTCACATGGTACCAGAGCAAGGTTCCTAACCTAACCCTACCCAGTCGTCACAACCCAACGCCGCCGCCGGTCGGCAGCGTGAACAGTAACTCCGGCGGTGAACAGTAACTCCGATGGTGAACATTTCGCGTCGTGAACAGTACGGCGGCGTGAACAATAACTCCCGCGTGTTCGCCAGCCTTCCCCGGCCGCCGCGCCGCCGGCCCAAAGTGGGCGGAGAAGCCGTCTCCCGAACCAGGCGTCGTAGTTGTCGTCCCCCCTTCTCTTCTATCTCCAGATCGGCAGGTCCTTCGGGTTGATCCAACGGATTTCTAAATCCCAAACCGGAGGGTCCGTTGGTACGTAAGAAATTCCTAATCACATCTCCTCCATGTGTGATTAGGGAATTTCAGTTGGGGTTGTGGATGTGTCAGATACGCATCTGATCTTATGACGTATCTCCCCGTCACCCATATCTTCTTGTGACGTGTATCAATCTGTCACTCTTCTCGTCAAATAATGGAGGACACCAAGACATCTATCATCTACAGTGAGATGTCTCATATCCCCTCCATCAAGTTGAACGGAAAGAATTATCTCTTATGGATGAATGTTGTCCATACTGTATTGGAGTCACGCGACAAGGCAAGACACGTTGATTCTGATCCTCCTGCATTTACTGACAAAGGCTATGCTGAATGGAAGCGTCATAACAGCCTGGTGAAGACCTGGTTGTGGGGGAGCATGGATCCTGGGATTGCCTCGAGGTTCATATTCTACACTACCGCCAAAGAGATCTGGGATGTAGTGAAGAAACATTATTCTCAAGAGAAGAATGTGCTTCGTTAGTTCATGATATATGATCGCTTGTTTGTAGAACGACGGGAAGACAGAACTTTAGAAGAATACTTTGGAGTGATTCAAGGTATTGCACAAGAGTTGAGTTTCTACCATCTAGTAACTGTCCAGGAGCAAGTCAAAGACAGAGATGACTTGATTACAGCAAAATTCTTGTCTGGTATGAGTTCTTTGTGTAGTTCAGCCCGCAGTGTTATCTTAGCTTCTGATAAACTTCCCAGTTTGGAAGAGGCCTATTCAAGGATTTTACTGGCAAATTTTGAACCGGTTGATCCTACCGTAGTCTCATCTCAGGGAGATTATCATGCTTCTGTAGCTGCTGCTGTGAGAGGAGGACGGACAGGTATGGGCCGAGGACGTGGAACTCGCCCTAAGTGCACTTTCTGTGACAAACATGGACACACAGTTGAGAAATGTTGGAAGAAGCATGGTCGACCTACTGCACCACCTGTGGGAGCAGCAAACTATGCTACCACTACTGAGTCTACTGAGCCTCCTGTTTCGAGTTCTGGTCCTTCTAGCATTACACTCACCAAGGAGGAATATGATAGATTTATTCTGGCTACTTAGCATCTGAGCTTGGGATCATCATCTTCAGCCAATTTGGCGTCCACACTGGTAATCAGGCTACCTCTTTATTGGCTTTTGGTTCTACTTCATCATGGGTCGTTGACTCTGGAGCGTCACAGCATATGACTGGTATGAGGAGACTTCTTCATTCCATTGACTCACATATTCCTCACAAATCTGTAACAATAGCAGATGGTTCAGTGAGGAGAGTGTTAGCCAGTGGATCTGTTTCTCTGACTCCTGGAATTGATCTTAAATTCGTACATTATGTGCCTGTTTTTCCTTTTAATCTTCTGTTTGTTGCTAAGTTGATTGATACTGTGAAATGTATGGTAACTTTTAGACCTTCTTGTTTTGTATTACAGGATCTTAAGAGTATGAGGACGATTGGTGGGGGGCCTAGGAAAGGTGATCTCTACCTCTTCCACAGTGACAGTCTGCCTCGCCAAGTGTCTGCTCCTGCTTCAGTTGTCCTGTTGAGTGGCTCTCCCTTACTGTGGCACTACAGATATGGACATCCTTCATTAGAGAGTCTGAGAAAGTTAGAACCAGAATTGTCTCAAGTATCGTCTCTAGAGTGTCAGTCCTGTCAACTGGGGAAACATCATAGAATGTCTTATCCCGGTCGTGTCAATAAACGGGCGTCATGTCCTTTTGAGTTGGTCCATAGTGAAGTTTGGGGTCCTGTAAAAGACCATAGTTATAATGGTTTTCGTTATTTTATCTCTTTTGTGGATGACTGCTCGCGTATGACTTGGATTTATTTGTTGAAAAGTCGAGAGTTTGTGCTATCTATTGTCAAACATTTTCATCAAGAAATAAAACTTCAATTTGATTGCAATATTAAAGTTCTTCAATCTGATAATGCCTTGGAGTATGTTCAAAATGCTATGGCTGATTTTTGTAGTTCAGTTGGGATGATACATCATGCATCCTGTCCTCACACCCCTCAGCAGAATGGGGTAGCAGAGAGGAAAAATCGTCATCTCCTTGATATTACCAGGACAATCATGTTTCAATCTAATGTTCCTAAGCGTTTTTGGTCTGACGCCCTTCTTACTGCTTGTTTTCTTATCAACAGGCAACCTTCTTATGTGCTTCAAGGACGTACTCCTTTCTCTGTCCTACGTCCCAAAGATCAACCTTTCTTTGTTCCTCTTAGAGTGTTTGGTTGTACTTCTTTTGTCCACAATTTTGATCCTAAGGCTGATAAGTTATCTCCTAGGTCAATTAGGACTCTCTTTCTTGGGTACTCCAACACTAGCAAAGGGTACAAGTGTTATTGTCCAAGTCTTAGTCGCATGTTTGTGTCTAGAGATGTGACTTTTCATGAATCCACTCCATATTTCTCTAGTGTTCCCAGTAAGGGGGAGCAATTATGTGAGAGAGTGCCACCATCAGATGCTAGTGAGAGAGTGCCACCACCACATCAGAGTGAGAGAGTGCCACCTTTCATTCCTGACTATACTATAATTCAGGAAGAGCAACCAGCAGATGGTCCACCAATTCAACAATATTCACATGTTTATAGCAGACGAGGCAGACAAGATCCAGAGGAGGTAGCGACTCCAGTCTCTGAGCCCTCCCCATCTTCCTCTACTCAAGGGATTCCTGAAGAACCATCTGACCTTGATGTTCCCATTGTTGTTCGCAAAGGTACCCGTTCCTGTACTATTCGACATCCTATTACAAATGTGTGTTGTTTGTCCAAGTTATCTTTGCAGGCTCGCTCATTTGCTCTTGGGATTGATTTTGTGGTCATTCCAAGAAATCATCTTGATGCTATGAAGGATATTGGTTGGAAACAGGCTATGCATGTTGAAATGTCTGCTCTGTTACAGAACAACACTTGGGAACTTGTTGACTTACCTCCACATAAAAATGTTGTGGGATGCAAATGGGTATTTACAGTAAAACATAATCCAGATGGTTCTGTGGAGAGATTGAAAGCTAGACTGGTGGCAAAGGGGTACACTCAGACATATGGGGTTGATTTCTTTGAGACCTTTTCACCAGTGGCTCGTCTAAATTATGTGTGTATTCTTATTTCTTTGGCTACTACATTTGACTGGCCTCTATATCAGCTTGATGTCAAGAATGTCTTTCTTCATGGTGATCTACAAGAGGAGGTGTACATGGAGCAACCACCTGGTTTTGTTGCTCAGGGGGAGTGTCAGAAGGCGTGTAGACTGAAGAAAGCCATCTATAGATTGAAACAATCTCCTAGAGCTTGGTTTGACAAGTTCAGTGATGTTGTGCTAAAGATGGGTTTTTCTCATTCTGTTAATGATCACTCTTTATTTTATTCTACTTCTTCTGGTGGATCTATTATTACTTATGTGTATGTTCATGATATTGTTATCACTGGTAGTGATTCCACAGGCATATCTCGTGTGAAAGCAGGCTTGCAGGGGCACTTTCACACAAAGGATCTGGGAAAACTGAGATATTTTCTGGGCATTGAAGTACTTAGATCTCATGCAGGTACCAATTTGTCTCAGAGAAAATAAGTGCTGGATTTACTACTGGAAACTAGTATGAGTGAGTCCAAGCATGTGTCTACTCCTATGAACTATTATGTGAAGAAGATGACTGATGATACTGATTATCTAGATCCAGGATATTACAGGAAAATTGTAGGAAAATTGATATATTTGACAGTCACACATCCTGACATTTCTTTTGTTGTAGGAGTGGTGAGTCAGCATATGAGCTCTCCAAAACAGTCTCATTGGACATCTGTCTGTCGTATTCTGAGATATCTGAAAGGTGCACCTGGTACGGGAATCACCTATTATAGGCCAAAGACTCATGTATCCACATTGTCTCTTACTGGTTATGCAGATGCAGATTGGGTTGGTAATTTGAATGACAGGAGGGTCTACGTATGGATATTGCACATTTCTGGGGAATCATCTTATTACCTGGAAAAGCAAAAAGCAAAATGTTGTGGCAAGATCTAGCACGGAAGCTGAGTATAGAGTAATGGCACATGCATGTTGTGAGTTGTTGTGGGTTCAATCTGTACTTTGTGAATTAAAGATTTATGTTTTGTCTCCTATAGAACTCAGATGTGACAATCAAGCAGACATATACATTGCTAAGAATCCAGTCTTCCATGAACGTACTAAGCACATTGAAATTGACTGCCACTTTATCAGAGACCAGATCAAGAATGGAACTGTTGTGACTCCACATGTCAAGTCTGAAGATCAACTTGCAGATGTTCTTACAAAGCCATTGAGTCCAGCAGCTTTCCAGAGTTTTTGCAACAAGCTGGGTCTAACGATGTGTACACTCCAGCTTGAGGGGGAGTGTTAATATATTTCATATTTATTCTATTTTGTAATTTCTATATCTTGTTAGACCTCTATGTAAATTATCCAGTTTCTCTTATTAATAAAAAGGGAGAAGACCTATGGCCTTTCTCAACGCTGCATTGCACGTTGCATTGCGGCACCACATTTCACACATATAAAATCTGAAAGATCCATTGTTCTCGAGATCTATCCTCTCCAGTCAATATGACCATCTCCAACTTCATTTCTCTAAAGCTAAACAGCAACAATTTCCTCCATTAAGAACTCCAGATCCCAACTTTCATTAAAGGATGTTCCCTAGAAGGATTCATATACAGAACTGAGTTGTCCCTTTCGAAGTTCATCACCGACAGTGTTCGAGATATCGTCATCAGCCCTGCTATAAATCCTGGATTAGAATTGATCAACTTGTTAAAGGTTGGACAACAGGTTGTCTATTGCTTGATGTTCGTGGAGTCGTAATCGGAGCAGGCACGTCTTTTGAAATATGGAATGCTCTGTGACGTTGCTTCAACAAATTATCACATCCATAGTCCTTTAAGTTAATGACTCAGCTAAGACATCTCCAGAGAGATATCAAATCTTTATCTGATTACCTCAGTGAATTGAAGCTTGTATGTGATCAATTGAGTGTGACTGGAAGAAACATCGATGAAGAAGACAAGGTATACTATCTTCTGAACGGTTTAGGAATTGAATACGAGATCTTCATTGTTTGGATGATAAAACCACCAATGCCTCCTCATTCTGAAATGATTTTGCTTCTAAAGAACTTTGAGATAAGAAAGATGTCCAAGTTTCAAATCTAGCTCCTAATCTAGCCTTTATCGGTCAAGAAATGGGAAATCCTAATACTGGTCGAGGTGACAGAAGAAATTCCAATTACCAAAGGTCTTCTGGACCGAATAACAATCATCAGTATAGACCTAGGGATTGTGATAATGTTGGTATCCTAGGAAGCTATCAATCTCAGACGAGAATAACTATCAGAGAAACAATTTAGGATTCAACTTTTAAGGGAGATGTTTCAACCACAATTCTCGACCAAACTAGAATATGAACGGGAGCAGCGGAGACAAATGCTTCAATGTCAAATCTGTGGTAAAAGGGGACAAGTTGCTCTGCCATGTCGGTATTGCTTCAATAACTGATATCAATTACAGCTCAATTTCTAGCCAAAGAAACCAAAGTTCTTCTTGCTATTACTTTGAATGACAATAATCAAACTGAGTGGAATGTTGACTCAGGAGCTACTGACCATATTATTGCTGACCGGGTATTCTAAATAGGTTTATTTTGTATAAGGAAAATGATTATGTCATGACTGGAAATGGTTAGTATCTTCCTACAACGCATACCGGAGACATATTGGTTATACAAACTACACCTAGATGTGTACCGGTTGTTCCACGGATATACAGAAGTCTACTATCTGTTTCCCAACTAATAAAAAGTCTACTTTCTCTTTTTTTGAGGATCATTTCTTCATCATGCACGTCCACACCAAGAGGATCCTGGCCTAGGGAGTGTGTAAAGGAGGTCTGTATCAACTATGATCTACAATCTTCAAGACCTTGAGAGTTGATCCACAATCCTGACCATATTATTGCTCTACTATGTGTTGTTTGTGGATGATTGACTGGGTTCAACTGGTTTTATCCATAGCCTGCTAAACATGAATTCTGTAATATATTTATGCAATTTCATGCTATGATTTCCATTGATTTCAACACGAAAATTAAGGCACTGCAAACTGATAGTGGAGATAAGTTTCTGAATACTAACATGAAAACTTCACCATTAGAGAAGGGATTGTCCATCCAATTACTTGTCCACACACACCACAACAAAATGGGCATGTTGGGAGAAGGCAACGCCAAGTTGTTGAGCTCGGATTATCTAAGATGACAAACACTGCTACCCCTCACAACTATTGTGTTGAGGCCCTTTCCACTGCTTTTTTTATCATGAATCTATTACCCTCTAAGTCCTATAGAATGAAGTTACTATTTGAATTACTCTACCACAAGACATAGGATTATAGTTTCTGCAGGTCCTTTGGGTGCTCGTGTTTTCCCTATCTCAGAGATATGGAAATCACAAATTGTCTCTTCGATCTCTTCCTTGTGAATTTCTGGAAGTTATCGGTGTCTCCATTTCTTTTCAAATACTATGTATATGTCCAGAAATGTCACATTCAACGAAAATGTCCTTCCATTCAAAGAAACTATTCCCCAAAATCTTCTTCTTGAGGATGTGACGAGCTATTATGAAACTTGGACTAATACAGTTGTCAATTGTCTCTTAGAGAATCAAAAGTCTGGAATAGCTATTATAGGTGAAGCCGTAAGGATTAACCACCTCAACTCAGAATAGTGACCTGAGCACTTCTCATTTACCTCAGTTGCCAATTCTATTCTACAGAATTGTACTGATATTGATATTCCTGATTCTCCCACCTCTAAACACAGTGATCCTGTGATGACTAGCACCTCCTTAAAGAGTAGTCAGTTACCAAATTTACCTATTAATGATCATCCTATGGCAACTAGAGGAAAAATTGGCATTATTAAACCAAATCCTAAGTATGCACTCAACACAAGTGCTACCATTTCTACACCCAAACGTATCAGGTCTGC
The DNA here is from genome assembly GCA_963693085.1 of Alisma plantago-aquatica. Classification (NCBI taxonomy): domain Eukaryota; kingdom Viridiplantae; phylum Streptophyta; class Magnoliopsida; order Alismatales; family Alismataceae; genus Alisma; species Alisma plantago-aquatica. The sequence goes on along the minus strand of OY856412.1, from coordinate 442,813,460 downwards.
TCTGAAGTCACCTGATTCGCCCCTTGCTATGAACAAGAACTTCATGCGCTTTATTCTAATTCAACTTGGGTTCTGGTTCCATGACCTGTTGATCAAAACGTCACTGGGGCAAAATGGGATTACAAAGTTAACCTCTTAGCTGATGGCTCCATAGATGGATACAAAGCTCACCTGTTAGCTAAGGGGTGCTCTCTGGAAGAGGGTGTTGACCATAAGGAAACCTTCAGTCCAGTTGTCAAGTCACCCACTATGAAGGTTGTTTTAACCAGGGTGTCGTTTGCAAAGGATGGAACTTGCATCAACTTGATGTTTGCAATGCGTTCTAAAATGGTGACCTGACTGGACACGTATTTATGGAGCAACTGCCAGGAATTTTTTATTCTGACCTTCTGTAACAAACTAGATCGGAGAAGGTGTCATCTAATCGGATTTGAATTGGACATGTTTCAGTTCTGCACCCCTCTTAATAGAATGAGGAGGGCTTTGTTTCAGTTCAGATTTCCCAAATTTGGAGCATAAATCTCTAAAGAGAAAGGAAATTGACTCGACGTCGTGAAGAAGTAATCACACGTGTGAACATATAAGCCTCCTTTCGGCCCAGCGTGAGGACTTTTTCTATGAGTGGGGATGGCTGACTTTCTTTAGGCCAGAAAAGATCAAACCATGTCCATCCAGTTATTGGGCAGTCAGGCACCTCAACTTTGGAGAGTCCTGCCTAGGACTCAACTTAATCCTAATAATGATTACCCATTCCTATGCTTAAAACATGACCATGATAAAGGAGAAATATCCTATCTTGTCCTGCATTAACCACAATCTGAGGATGAGAAAAAACATCTTGCTTTGACAAAAGCATACTTTTTACATAAAGCGTAGGGAGACAAACAGGGAGGAGAAGAGTAAGACTCAATACTGTGCAGTATAGAGGTGCCTGACATTTATATGAAATTTCATCTTACCAACTTGTTTTGTAATGGTTCACATGGCAGATTCTTTACATTTTCTTCTAATTTTTATATTTTGACATATAGTTTTCAAGGTAAAAACATTTACCTAGAGGTCCTAGACCATTTTATGTAGCAATTTTTGGAGGGGCCAAGACAAAAGCTTTAGGAAGAACCAAAGAAACAGGCCGCTATAGTTGCATATGGGAGGAACTGATATACTGACACCAGACTGCTGCCCTGCTTCTGTAAGGGAAGTTCCTTTTCTGTGTTTGTAATAGAGGCACATGTATTTCTGAATTGTATGTCTGAACATGTATGCAAAGAATGTAGCAAGACATATATTTATTTTTCAATCAGTATTTATATTCAGGTTATAAATGTTGTCTGCCATAACCAAACAGCCATTTAAAATAGAAATCAGGGCACCAGAAACGGGCTCCAAAAGAAATCAATTGAACAGCTGATGTGCATAGATGTCTAAAATGACTAGTTATTTTGATGAATAGGCAGAGAGATGCTCACGTTTTGGAAACAATTCTGCCAACTTGCCTATCTTCTTCAATTGCAAAACAAGCACAGGAAGCAATGATGCACGGAGTCCCAGTGCAGAGATCATAATGACCGTCCACCTGAAGAGAAATGTTGATCATCGGGTGAAAAAACAAAGAAACCATGCAATGCTCGCACGAAAATTCCTGCCGTTATAGTGTACGGTCTCATAAAAGATAACTATCAAAAGCTAATTGTCTATGGCAAACATTTTTGTGCATGCCTAAAGCAGTAAGAAAGTAACGGTCTAACAGAAATTTTGGGTTAACCCCTCAACCTAAAAACAAAAAAAGTTCGACTTCTAACTCAGCATATTTGACGATAGTTAGATAGCACGTTGGAAGCTTCCCATCTTTCCGCAACATGAGTTCTACGTGAAACTTTTAGGCAAAAAAACCTAAATGGCACATTTGCCAATTTTTATTACTTAAATGGCACGTTCTTGAACTTATTGCCCAAAATAGCACATTTCTGGAGCAATGTGTCCCCTGCTGGGACGCATTGCTCTCACGCGAGGCAATGCGTCCCGGCGGGGGACGCATTGGTCCCACAGGAGGGCAATGCGTCACGAACCGTGACGCATTGCCCTCCTGTGGGACCAATGCGTCGCGCGCGGAGACGCCCCCAACGGCTAGAAATTGCCACGCGGGCAATGCATCCGAGACGGGGACACATTGCTCCCTGGACAACGGCTATTTTGCCGTTAGGGCCGCGGCGCGGGGCGCGGGGCGGTGCCACGTGGCCGCAATGCGTCCCCAACCGGGACGCATTGCTCCCCTATATATATTGGCCGAAATCAACCCCCCAAACTCACACCATTCTTCATTTCCTTACTCTTGCTCTATACTCCCATTGATCTGGAGCTTTTTCTCGGATTTCTACTGCTTTGAGGTGATTTCTAGCTTATTTCGGGCGATCTTGGAGCTGATATCTTCTACTGCTCGGAGACGATCTTAGAGCTTCTTCTTTCTCTTCTTGTATTCTTCGATTGTCAACACATAACTCTCAATTTGAGGTATTTATTCTACCAAAATTTTAATTTTCAAAACATGAACTTAACATTAGTACGAAATATTACAACTGAAATAATTGTATTGTTACTCCTTAATTTCACATTACTGAAATAATGATGTAGAAAATGACAATTGAAGGCTAATTAATACCTGAAAAATTATTGTTCGAAATTGCAAAATTGTTGTTCTGAAATGTTAGTGTTACTAAAAAATTAGCAAAATTGTTGTTATGAAATGTTAGTTAATTTTACTGAAAAAAATAGCAAAATTGTTGTTCTTAATTGTTGTTCACTGTTAATGTTATAGAAAAAGTAGTCAAATAAATTTAATTCCAAATTCAAGATTATTGTTCTAAAATCTTAACTATTATTTTAAAAATGATGTCACTGCTCTAAAATATTAATTCATGTTAATATAATGTTATAAAATATGAATTTCTTTCTGATGTTAATATAATATTCTAAAATATAGGAACATGGCATCTAGTTCAAATTCACGAATTGTGAAGATGCGATATGATGGGCAATTTCTCTCTGATGGGTCTTATTCTAGTCGATCTGTTAGTCCCATAAACATTTCACTTATTAATACCCTATCTGAACTAAAATCATATATCTATACAACACTTGACATCAATCCCAACCACTTCTCTATCAAAATATCCTATCTTTTCCCTGGAGAAAATCATATGCTCGTACAAGTTGATGATGATGATGCATACAGAACCTTGTTATCACTTTCAGTTGATGCCTATATTGATGTGTTTCTTGAAAAAACATATATCCACCAACAACCTTGTTTAATGAGTCTATTGAATCAATTTCAATCTCAATTCCCTCGGAGTCAACCACCTCAATTCTCTCAAAGTCATTTAACTACTGAATGGAGTCAACCACCTCAATTCAGTCTTAGCAATTTAACTGCTGAGTGGAGTCAACCACCTGAATTTTCTCAAAATCTTACTACTGAGAATATTGGTGTTGAGGTTGAGGAGGGAGATAATGATATTGATCATGAAGGTGATAATGATAGTGATCATGAAGGTGATAACAATAGTGACATTGAAGGTGGTAATAACAGTGAACCACCTGAGGATGAGTCATTGACTGAAACCGATGATGAGCACACACATCCATTCCCTGACTCTATTGCAGCATTGAGTTCTATTCCATCCATATTTGACAACCAATGGCCCCAACATGAACACATTGATTCCAACTATGAAGCTTTTCAAGATGATGACTGGGTGGAAGATTTTTGTCATGAATTTCGTCTCACTTACAATCCTTCCAGTGTTGTTATATATGAGGGTGTTTTATTTGCATCTAAAGTTGTACTGGTTGAGACGCTCCAAAAATGGTCGGTACAAAAGAATGTCCAGTACTGTACATTACGCTCAAATAATCGTCATCTTAAACTTGTTTGTATCCATGATCAACGATGTCCTTGGAGATTGACTGATTGCCAGTCCAAAAGAGCAGGTGGCATGTGGAAGATAAAACGTTGTAAAGCAGGCCACAATTGTGAATTAACTGTTATGAATCATGATCATCACCAAGTCACAGCATCTTATATTGCTCGAATGATAATGCCAATCCTAGTATCACGATTGGATATGTTGACACGAGAAATTCGTGACAAGGTGAATGCTGAACTACGGCTCAATATATCTTACAAGAAGGCATATCTAGCGAGGAGGAAGGTTGTTTGTAAAATATTTGGAGACTGAGAATCATCATATCATAGTTTGTTGCCGTTCCTGATTTCTCTGACACAATATATTCCAAGAACTATATATGCCCACCTTATTGATGATTATACCCTTCAAACTGAAGGCACTCGTAGATTCAAGCGGGTGTTTTGGGCATTTGGTCCAGCTGTGAGGGGTTGGGCCTATTGTAGGCCTGTTCTTTACTGTTGATGGCACATTTTTAACAGGAAAATATACTGGCATACTTCTCATTGCATGTGGCATAGATGCTGATAATGGTCTATTTCCACTTGCTTTTGTTGTTGTCGAGAAAGAAAATAAGGACTCCTGGGAGTGGTTCTTTGGTTGTCTACAAACTTGTATTCCAATCATTCCACGACGTACAGACTTGTGTATTATTTCTGATCGAATGAGTGGGCTTTTTCCAGCACTTGAATCAAAATTTCATTGGGCTCAACATCGTTATTGTCTTAGACATCTTCGGGAGAACTTCCATAAGCAGTTCAAGTCCAAGGAGTTGAGGGAGCTTTTGTGGAAGGTGGGATCCACAACTGATACACATGAATTTGATCGTCATATGACTGTTATAGAAACCATAGAACCAGCAGCGAAGTCGTATCTATTAGGCCAAAATCCAGTACATTGGGCTCTCGCATATGACAGAGGTTGCAGGTATGGGTCATTGACTACCAATCATGTTGAAGGGTGTAATGGAGTCTTAAAAGGTGTTAGAGGTTTGCCAATACAAGCGTTAATTGTTGCCACATACTATCGCTCCGTGACCATGTGGCTGCATAGGCGTAATCTCGCAAATAAACGTGCACAAGATGGACTGAAATGGCCCTTTAGGGTTCATGATAAGCTTTATAATGTTCGAGAGGATGCAAAAAAATTGACAATACACATCCGTGTGAACAATGATGAATGGCTTGTTGGTGACATGGATGGATATAGATTTCAAGTAATAGTGCGTCCAAATGGTGGCAGTCAATGCAGTTGTGGTTTTCCACAACAATGGCATTATCCATGCTCTCATGTTTGGGTAGCTGCAGACTCTGTCAATTGGGATCTTGATGCACTTGTGAGTGCATATTATACAAATGAGGCTTATCTAAATGCATACAGAACTGAATTTCGTGGTATTCCGGACAAGAGGTATTGGCCTCAATTTGATGAAAGTAGAGGTATTTATCCCTTATTACCCCCTAGGAAATGAAGGCAAGCTGGAAGACCAAAGAAAAAGAGAAGGCATTCAACTATGGATGTTGATCCAAATCAGTATACATATCACTGTCATAAGTGTGGCAGAAAGGGCCATAATAGACGCACAGTCATGAGTGTCACTCTTCAGGATGTTGCAGTTCTTTTAGGCCTGAGGATTGATGGCCCACCGGTTATAGCTTCATATCCTTTAGGTGTAAATGAGGGGCAATTTTCTTCATGGACTCACCTTTGTGAGAATTTCTTAGGAGATGCACCAGATGGGATGTCTAAGGGGCATATCTCCTTGATTTGGTTGCGTGAGACCTTCAAGGATATGGATCTTACCGCGGGTGATGAAGAACAACAATTAGAATTGAGGACAAGGTATACTAGGACATATCTCTTATATTTCTTAGGTAGTTACCTTATCCCAGATAGTACAAGGGATAGAGTTCATGTTAGGTACCTCCCTCTTGTGTCTGATTTTGCACGTTGTGGCACTCTATCTAGGGGTGCTGCAACTCTAGCTTTCTTATATAGGGAGTTGTATAAGGCAACCACCCGGTCCAGGAGAACTGCCCATCTATCAGGTTGTGTGTGCCTATTACAGTTGTGGTGTTGGGAGAGGTTGGGAATTGGACGCCCAAGTACAATTGCAATGCGCTGGGATGATTGGCCAGAAGATGTTCCCTTGGGTTACAGGTTAAAGATCTACACAATTAATTTTTATATTTGTCCAAATATTATGTAGTGTTTATCTAAATTTAGTTTGTCAATTTAATAGGTGGCCTACCTTTGTCCAAAGGAGTCAAACTATCAGGGGAACAATTCAGTTTTACGATTCAGCATTTGACCAGATTTTGCCCTCACAGGTATAACTTACTTACCTCTGTGGTATGGTATATGTTTTATTTATTTGCAATTTACTCCGTTTTATATGATACACGTTGTCTATATGAATAACAGATAGAGTTGACTCCTTACACTGCTGATGTTCTCGAGAGATTTCCTGCCATTTGTAGAGATGGTAGTGATATTTGGTTGGCACGAGTGCCTCTGTTGTGCTACACAATAGTGGAGTGGCACTTTCTCGACAGAGTACTTGGACAGTTCGGCTTTGTTCAAGTACAACCTACTCTTGAGCTGCCGCAGCTTAGCCGGATAGATGGGAGGGGTCATGCGGCTGAGGATTGGATGCTTCATTATAGGCAGGAGGTGCAGATGTGGAACAACAGATGTGAGAGCTTAGTTCCCGCTCCACCAGCTGATACAGTCTTCAGTCCTCAGGTTCACTATACATGGTATCATCCACAATATATCGTGCCCCCTCCAGCTATGCCTCCAAGCATATACTACCCGCAAAGTTATCGCTAGCAGGAATTTATGAGTATCATTATTATTTCTTTTACAAATTGTTATTATTTATCTTTGTTATTTGTAATATATGTAATTGGTCTTTATTATGTGTACATACTTTGTTTTACAGGTACAAACACAGATGGCGATCCGAGCGGCATTAGAGCACGCCCCTGCACAGATCAGAGACAACATCTATAACATCCAGGGGAGTTACTTTGATAGTCTTCCCGACTATGCTCGGCCGTGGGATCCCATACCACTCATACCACAACCCTTGAGCCCACTCCTACTCCTACTCCTACTGCTGAGCCCACTCCCACTCCCACTTCTCAGTTCATGTCATGGGGACCGACAGGGCCATATTTTTCAGGAGCTGCTTCATATTCCTCATTCATCACCCCACCTCAACCACCATCATACTATGGAGCAAGTTCGTCTTCTGTTCCATACACTCCATTCCCACCACCAATTATTTCTGAGAGCCGACCACCATCTTATGTCACATATTCACCTACTCCGTTTGATTTCTCAGGATGCACCCCACCTGATGCATCCTATCCTGGTTTTCAGAGACCCCTGACCCCACCTCTACCTTTTCATTTCTTCCCCGATGCTCGCCAGCAGCCTCCTACGCAGTTGTCCCCAGTTCAGCCGTCTCCAGATGACATCGGTACAGAGGATCCTGATGTAGAGGGAGGTGAGCGAGGACGTCGTGGGCGAGGACGACATACTTAGTTTTTTATATATTGTACAGTTTTGTATGTATGTCTGTGTGAGGACATCTATCATATGTGGATCTATCATATTATGATATCACATTGATTCATTTTGGATCATGTTGTTGTGTATTATTGTACAGTTATCTATCATATTGTTCTGTTGTGTATTATTTTCTCGTCATGTTGGTTCATGTTTTAACCTTGTTTTTAATTACTATCTCATTTTTTTGGATTAAGTTCTTATTATATAATCAATTAGGAACCAACTGATGTTGGTTGCAATACACTTATATATTCCATATGCATGTTACAAGCTATTAAAATTGACAAATTTATAATAATTGGGTGTATTATAGACATCCAAATACAAGTGAACGAATTGTAAATGTACAAATATAATCAATATTGTTAATATACATATCAATAACCATGAAACAATATCAGTGACTGCAAAAATATGATTAAAAAAGCAACACAGAGCAATGCGTCCCGAACCGGGACGCATTGCCCTCTTGTGGGACCAATGCGTCCCAGCAGGGGACCCATTGCTCCAGAAATGTGTCATTTTGGGCAATAAGTTCAAGAACATGTCATTTAGGTAATAAAAATTGGCAAATGTGCCATTTAGGTTTTTTTGCCAAACTTTTATACATCAACTATAGCAATCCTCTGCGCTCGCTTACCATGGAAGGCCGGTGAGCTCGTGGAAACCATCGAGAACTGAAATTAGAGCATTGACCGGTGCATCAAACAAGCTGTTCCCTTCTGTGGCGTTGACGACTCCTCCAGTAGCGTCCAGCCCCAGTTTGGCGAGGTCTAACTCAGGTATTGGTCTCTCAGGCAAGAAGGCATCTTCTTCCAATGTCAAGTCTTTCTGGGGTGCCTTGGAGGAAAAGAACCGGATCGGCAGAGGTAGGACTGATGAGTTCAATGGGATGCTCCAGCGGCCACCACTAGAGACGGCCGGTGACTGCGAAATTGGACAGTGCGTAAGAAATGGAGAGGCGACGGATGAACAGCGGAAGCGGCGTATGTGGTGGAGTAGAAGCCTGGCTGATCCCATAAGAGGGACGGCGCGATCTTGCCAAAAGTAGCAAAAGAAATGTCGCGCCGCCAGGTTTGTTGCTGGGCAGGGCACTGCATTGTTGCATGTACGACTAATCGTATGGTTTTTAATAAAATACACAAGGAGTTTGAAATCAATGGAAATCAATTTGAGTGCGACTATCATATAAAATTAGGTATATTTGATGCACGTTGCATGAGTTTGAAAATATTAAATTAGTATACTACGTCACTACATATAATTAAAGAGAAAAAACAATAGTGAGCAATTATGATGTAAGTAAGGTAGTTGGAACGAAAAGATAGCAAGGATTACTTGTTTTGCCTAATGTCATATCAAAGGTTACCAAATGGGAAATGAGGAATAAAAGGAATGATAATGATTGTTCTATAACATATGCGATGTCTCTTTATGAAACTTTATTGACGTCAAACGAGAGTGACCAAGTCTTTCTCCATCTCCTCTAACGTTGGCTACACCACATTTTCAATTCTATCAACCATAAAACGATTGTGTGTGATACAATGCGGAGACTAGTATGAGTCATCTCCTACCGTGGCAATGAATACATCCTATGCCCCAAATGAAAGTGAAAAGACTTCTAGCTTATAGTTCAAGCCAGAGAGGAAGGCCCAATTGGTATTTCAGACAACTAAAAAAAAACATTGTATGCAACCCTTCCCACAATCTAAGACAATGACTCATTTAAAAGAATAAATTGCAATCAAATCCCTCTCACCATCTTTCATATCCTTATTTGAAAAAACAAGGACCAATTTATAATAAAAAAAGTAAAGAAAAAAATGCATCCAAATCATTCAATGCTCACATGACTAAGTCATTAAAAAGTTACATGCAATATCTCACACCTCTTCTATGTATAGTAGATTGGAATAGAATGACTACTTTGTAGATCAAAAAAATAGAAGAAGAAAAAATTGTGTATGACGCATTTATGTGCAATGCACGGGTTTGAAGATCGTAAATGTGGTATTTCATCACGTTATCTGGTTAAAGAGAAGAAGACAAATAAATAGGCAATTAGGTTATGATTAAGATGAGCTGGAAGAAAAGACATCTCTTAAAACTTTTTAGATCAATTTCATATCGACGAGAAAGATAAAAAAATCATTAAAAAGAGAAGCAATTATAAAAGTAATATAATTGCTTCTCATCGGCAAACATCACCATATTAATTCTTCTTGGTGTCGCTTCTGAGGCGAGCACTTTCTCCACCTCATCTGAAATCTCAATTTCACTACTTCTAATCCTAGCAACCACAAAAAGATGATGTGAGTGTGGATATTAAAGTCGTCTCTGATTGCTCCATTGCGGAGGTGCATACAACGTTAGTAAGATGTACACCTAATTAGTAATAAAAAGTAAAAGGTAAAAATTGTGTAATTGTTCCCACGAGATCTCATATATATACTGTGAAACAAGAACAATTTTTATTTTAAAGAACTACATGTATCATATCCAACCTCTGTTATGACCAGTGACGTAGCTATGTATGGGCACGGGTAGGCACATGCCCAACCCCTCTGCCCCAAGTAAACCTAACGACTTAGAAATCTCATGATAAACTGATAAAGATAAACGATCGAAATACTAGTTGTGCCCAATCATTCTTGGTGTCGTCACAGATTGTCAACATCTGGTGTGTTTTGGGCAGCCGAAATTCAACGTCAAAACCAACAGATGTCACTGGAGCAGCGACGGGACAAGCACGACTACTACATTATTGCCAATACAGTCGAATGCAGCGGTGAGAAAACTTCAAATCCACGGATGCCTTTGTCTTTTTTATAAACCAGTAGTATATTAGGTAGATCTTATTTCCATTACGTATGACAGTCTTCATTCGACTTAGTACAAGGATCTTAACACTCAGCAACGCACTTTATTGGTTGCTAAATCGCTTAAATATTCTAGCAGTTGACGCTAGAGTTCTCAATTTTTAAAATGCACAATACATGTCGTAAGAACAATTGCACTGTTCCGTGGTTAGATTTTCAATTAATACAGAAGGAAGTGTTTCTGAAATATATCACCATTGATAAAACAACTAATGATTCGATTGTATGATTAATTTATGTCGTCGAACTTCATGCGATGTATTTGAAACTCTAAACGAAGGTTTTAACGTCTAGATCAGAATGTTTTGCTATCAACGGTTTTCACTGTTACACTTAGTTGTCCTGGAAACACAATTTAAGAGAAAGTTATGATCACAAGAAGCCAAATAAATTCATTGCTTTACAAAACACGATGATATACCAAATTAAGCTCTTAGAATGCTAGTCAAAAATTTGATCAATTGTCGAGACTAGACAGATATAGTTGTCAATGTAATGTTCCGAAATATTGTGTAGTGCCTATTAGCAAAAATGTCTATGTAAGTCCCATATAAAATTTGGAATAAATTTTGCTAATTCACCCCCTTTGGTTCAGACTAATTATTGCATTGCACTTTTTGTTTTTTTCAACATTGTGTACTCTATAAATACACAAGCAACATGTTTATGCAATGTTCGTTCCAAAGACACAAAGTAAAACGTCATCCGATAAACTCCAAATTTGGTAATCTTTACTTTTCCTATTTAATGGCTTGGTGCACTATCAGGATGAAAATCATGGCTTCGCCATTAGTTATTGACCTTTCCTATGATCGCATCAGAATACACAATGATCAATGTATGATTTAAGAAATTAAAGGGATATATACCCTTTTATGTTATCTCAGAGTAAAATACTAATGTCTAACGGAAATGTTAGAAATTACACATGATGCCAACCATATTCTTTCAGATATGGTACGTTCGAGTCTTCCTACGACCTTTCATATAGTTGTATTAGGATACACTAGGATAAATTTATAATTCAAAGAGTTAAAAGAAAAATTACATAGTTACCTTCTAAGCTCTCGCACGTGTGCCTTGTTAAAATAAAATGCTAATGTATAACCAAAAACATAAGCAAAAGTGGCATAATACATGTCACACTCTTTGTAGATTAGGAAGGACTAGTTGCATAAAAGAATAGAACAAAAATGTAAAGAAAAATCATAGTGGACTTTCTTATAATGTATAGATACAACAAAGAAAATATAGTTAAAATATGAAAATACCAAAATAAATATCATATATTGGTGATGTTACCCATGATTTGGTGAATCTATATGAAAGGATCAAAATCACCAACTATCAACGTTTATTTCTTTTTAATTCTTTAACAAGTGAAATAGTTTGTCCGATAAAATGATGGTGTTCATTGTTGGTTGTTCATCGTCGTATTTCAATGTACAAATTTATTCTGACGAAATAATGTTGTCAATACAACAGTAGTGATGCGATTTACAACCTAGATTCACTGATGCAATTTAGAATTTAGTGGCTAGAAATTTGATTTTTGAGAATGTGATTATCCAGCGATTTGGCTACCCAAGATTAACACTCATCGCCCAATTGCTAGAAGTGTGATCCCCAACACTGCAAAACTGCAAAAATGTGTATGGAAGTTCAGTTCTAAATCACAGTTTTGGGCACAGAATAACTCCTCTAACATCAACTTTTCACTTTTGAGAAAGTGAAACATTATTATGCATACAGTCGAAAGATGTTTATATGGTTTATATGGTGCACTGGTAATTTATACATATTTGTTCCTAAGTAATAGCAAAGAGTTTTGCATTCTTGGTTATCAAAAAAATCTAGGTATAATCACATGTGTTGCACATTTTTTAGAATAGTAGACTACTTTAGATAGCATAAACTGGTTACATCTTTGTAACTAACTAAAAAGATAAAATTAGAGTTAATAGACAATTATATTGTGAATAAGGTGGGCTAGAAGGAAAATAAAAATTCGACTTGTTAGCCAATCATGTCAAAGTGATCATAGAAATCTAGATCATAGTTAAGGAATCTATGTTGAAACTCGTCCAGTGTATTTTGTTACTTAGTTAAGCAGTAATGAAACTAATGCATCTGATTTTGTTAAAAGAGCCATCTAGACTCATTTCCATAACTAATTGGGGCAAAGTTTGCGGAATGCAAAGACCCACTCAATTGTATTTGACCAGACACTAGTTTGGACAACGAGTGATGGGTTATTAAGGCACATTTGATCAGATGTCCCTACTCTCTACTAATCTCTCATCTTTAAGTATTTCTTTTTCCTTTTCTTCACCTTCAAATTCTTCATTGGTATCAAGGAACTGAAACAAGGAATGGGGGCTAGTCATTAATGCCCTTTACCAAATCCTGCCTCAAGAGAAGCTGAAATGGAAGGAGGGTGACCTCCTAAAGTAGGGCGTGTCTGCTACGCTACCAGGATGCACTACGAAAAATATAGTCTTTAATCGGTGTGGGATAATCTTGAATATGTGACTAATTGGCGACCTCACCCTATCGATTCAGTGGATGAAGACAAATTGTGTGTCCATTGGCTAGTTTGACTGTTACACCGACTTGGATCTCAAAAGTCATTGATGCACACTTGGAAAGCTCTGAGATGGAAGAGATGAAGCCCTTGACTGAGAAACCGCAATCGGACTTCTCTGTCGGAGTGGATGGTGATGTCCGCTTCAGACAAAGGTTGTGGATTCCTGACGTGGGTGATCTGAGACAGAAGGTGTTGGGTGAAGAGCATGGGTCCAAGTACACTAATTATCCTGGCACAACAAAGATGTACAAGGACTTATAGTGAAACGTCTAGTGGAAGAACATGAAGAATGATATAGTTATATTCATCATGAAGTGCTTGACATGTCAGCAAGTCAAGATTAAACATCAACGACATGGTGGTCTTCTTCATCCTCTTAAAATTTCAGAATAGAAGTGGGAGAAGATCACAATCAACTTCGTTACTGGTTTCCCCAAGTCCAAGAAAGGTTATGATGTTGTTTGGGTGGTTATTGATCAACTTACAAAATCTGCTCATTTCTTGCCTTTTAAAACCAATTACAAAGTTGTGGATATGGTTCAGTTGTACGTTGAATGGATCATACGCTTGCATGGAGTACCTGAGTGATAGTTTTTAATCATGACCCAAAGTTTACTTCTTGTTTATGGGGTTAGATTCAGGAGGAGATGGGTATTGACTTGCATTTCAGTACTGCTTACCACCCGCACACTAATGGTCAATCTGAGAGAACAATTCAGATTCTGGAGGACTTACTTCATGCTTGTGTGATGGATTGGGGTGGTGCATGGTTTACATCTGCCATTAGATGAGTTTGCTTACAACAATAGCTACCAAGCTAGTATTAGTATGCCACATTTTGAAGCTCTCTATGACAGACCATGTTGTTCACCTTTGCATTGGGATGATGTCGGTGAACGTTCTCTAGTGAAGACCGATGACATGCAAATGATGATAGAAAAGGTACAGTTGATAAAGAAACACATGAAAGCTGCTCAAGACTGACAAAAGGTGTATGCTGACAAGAAAAGGTCTGATGTTAACTTCCTAGTAGGTGACTATGCATTTTTGAAGATCAAGCCTATCTGTTCTATTGCTAGATCTAAAGTTAAAGGAAAGTTGAGTCCCCACTATGTTGGACCATTTGAAATATTAAATAAGGTTGGAGACTATGCATACTTCTTAGATTTATCTCCTTCCTATGATAAGATTCATAATGTGTTCCATGTTTCTGTGTTGAAGAAGTATGTGAAGGACTCTTCTCATGTGCTTACTGTTGAGCCTTTGGAAATACATGAGAATCTGACCTATGAAGATCTACCTGTGAAGATACTTGACTCTCAAGTAAAGCAGTTGAAGGACAAAGAGATTGAGCTGGTAAAAGTTTTGTGGAAATATCATAGTCTGGAAGAAACCACTTGGGAGTTGAGAAATGAAATGTTACGTACTCACCCTTCTCTTTTTGCTTGAGATTTTGAGGATGAAATCATTTTAAAGGGATGGAGTGATGTAACATAATGAATCTTAGATGTAATATCCATGTAAACCTTTTCCCAAGTTTCCCTTTCATTTCTATCCTTTATGTCATTCATGCATGTTTAATTAGTGGAATTTATAGTGGTTTAGTGAACATTTATTCACTAATTGTACCAATATAAGGGTTTATGCACAAATACCTCAGTAAAAGCTTAATTACCATACGTAAGTGCTCTAAACCTTAATCTAACTTTTGATGTGATTTGAAAACATAAAATGAGCCTAAGTTTCAAATTTGGTTTAATTTCAATGTTGTTTGTGCAAGTTATATGCAATTTTAGGTACCTTCTGGACTTTTATGCAATTTACCCAATTGGGAGGTTTTCTTTGCAAATTATCACCTGAATTTTAATCTTTAGATATTCCATTACCATTATCAAGATTTTTAACCATGGGGCACCTGGTTTCACCTTGGTTTGAAGGTGTTTCTCTCCAAGGGCATTATAGGGATTACCCTCTTTATAAATGAGCTTATCTTTAAAAGTTATCAACCAATGGGGTTATTTCTTTGATTGGAGGATGGTGGGGATGGCCTAGAAGCCTCCATAGGATTTTAGAACTGACCTTGGATATACAAGAAGTCTCTATGATCTGTCCTCTTGCATGGCCATGAAGCCTTAGCCTAAGGACACATGGAAAGTCCCATAGTCACCTCATGCTTGCCCCCTTCTTTATAAAGCCATGCCTACCCCTTCCCACCTCCCAATCCAAGAAGAAATCCTCTCATCCTATTTCCCCCAGCTTAGAGCATCATCCCTTCTATGTTTTTCCACAAAGTTTTTGTCCCAAGGTAAAAGAGGGTGCCTACCTTGGTGAAGAAGGCTCCTAGGGTTCCAAATTTCTCTACTTAGGATTTCTTAAGCTCCTCCTTGGTGATTTTGACCAAAAATAGTAAGTATCCTCCTTTACTTCCCTATTTTCATGTTGTTAGTATTCCTCCTACCTTATTCTAGGTTGGAACCAGGACCTTCCATGGTAAAACTCCACCTACAACCCTAAAACATATCATCTTCATGCACGTTTGCTAGGGTTTGCACCTCTAAAGTGGAGAAGTTGATCTTTGCTCAAGAAAGGAGCTTGGCTTGGAGAAACCAGACCTTATAATCTTGGGATATTTACTGTTTTGGCCTTCTTACCTTCCTAAAGGAAAGTTTTGTTAACCCCCTTTTCATATATTGCTTAGTACATGCTTAAAACTCATGCTTCTATGTTTAAATCAATGATCTCCATCTCTTTTTATCATTTCTTCTAGGGTTTTGATTTCTTGCTATTTTACCTTCTCCAGAAGCTCTAGTTTGGTTACCTATGCAACTTCAAACCTGATCTTAGGTCAAATGGTATTTCTCCCTCTCCCTCTCTCTTCAATTATCTCGATCGGTTTGATGATGTGGCAATTTTCCTATTTGTCAGTATTGAAAAATTCATATCTTCTAAACCGCTTATCCAAATTTGATAAATAAATATGTTTTGGAATTGGAAAATTAATCTCTATCTAAAAAAATATTTTCAAGGTTGATTTCATGGTTTGACGAAGCATAATTTTTGTAAAATGAATTTAATGCATAAAATCCATAAAAATTACGTCTTAATCATCATAAAACCAAAATTAACATAAAAATGTGTTTTCTTCATTAGGAGAACCTAATAAGTTCATTGGTGATATTTTCAAAATTTAAAATCTGAGTTTTGCTAAAAAGTTCTGAAATTAGGGTTTCTATACATTAATGTGCACTATGTACTCTAATACATGTTAATACATTGAAAATAGGCAAAGTGGAACTTGGACTCAATTAAAGTGGGGAAGTTAGTAATTGATATCAGTAAGAGAGGTATGCACATTAATTACACCCTATATTGGGATAATTGTATCCAAACCCTATATTTCCCTAATGAGGCTTAAATGAAACCTAAATCTTCTGTTCGTAAAATCCTAATGTTGTTCATGCCTCAAATCAGATTATAATTTTATTTTGTCTGGGTCTTATACCCCACTACCATTCTTATTGAATATTATGACTACTCTTGCCATGACTACTTTTCTAGCATGTAGATTTATGTTCTATTTAATTTAAAGTAGTGGTACTTATGTACAACCACCCACAGAGGACATGTATTTAATCGCCCTGGGGAATGTTTCTGTTCTCTCCTATATAATTGTGTAGGTGACTCGGAATGTCTTATTCTCCCCTCACCTATAGGTTAGAGGTCAGTAAGGTGCCTCAACCCTACTTAGTTAGGTAGACATAATTATCTTACATGAAAATCCTTTTTAATATAATTGTTAATGGCAAGTTTCTTTTGAATGTAGCCTCATAATCTTGTTATCTTCAACTTATGATGAACTCTAACTCGTTCTTAGTTACTTTACTTATCTTGTTATCCTAGACTAGTTTTGTGACACATACTATGTTTTCTTTCCCCTTTTGCTGGGTGCTTTCCCAACCACCCCGGTGCTGGTGCTGAGCAAGGATAAGGACAAGTTTGAAGGAATTCATCTCAGGAGTAGATATCAAGCTATCTGAAAGGATGTCTAGGTTGCTATAGCTATATCCTTTTCTCTTATCTTTTTCTTTTGGGAACAATCATGTAATGAACATGAAATCCATGTAATAGGCTTAGTACTTTTATTTCTGTTGCTATTGACATTTATAATGTATGTGGTGCATGCTTATTTACTTGGAATATTATACGTGCATCCCTCAATATCTTTTGTCTTTCTAAAAAGATGGATGTTTTGTACTTCCTTTAAATTTTGGTAAGGAGGTAATCTCACCTCTTTATAGATTCACCTCTTCACAATAGCATGGCAGCAATATCCCCTGAATGACACAATGATGACATGTCTAGTGTGACATTATCAACCCAATCACTACTAACCATGGTAACCTTGTGCCTTTATGATTATCGCTCACTCTAGTTGGATACTAGAGTGATGCTCAACATACGATTGGTATGGCACGTCTTCTTACAACCTATAATTATGTTGTCCGACACACCACAGTTACATTGGAAGATGGCTCAGTCACATAGGTCACCTAGTGTGGCATTGTTCCTCTTTCCTCTAAACTAAAACTTTTTGTTGTTCATTTTGTCCCCAACTTTCTATATAATCTGATGTTTGCGGCTAAACTTGTTGATTCCTTAATTGTTTTGTAACTTTTAGACTAGTTGGTTTTGTTTCTACTAGACTGGGGGAACTTGATGATGATTGGTAGGGGGTGCACTCTAGTTAGCTTTACTACTTCTTAGCCCCTCCTCTACCTCACACTCTTACTACATCCTTTCCTCTCCAACTACATCTTCACTTTTACCACCCATCTCTGTATAAGACAAAGATCTTAGACATATCTACTTCTAGTTGTTTGTACAATTATGTGATATCTATCAACTAGGAAAACATCACTCTGTATATTTTCCTTATCGTGTTGTTAAGAAGTTTTTGAAATTTTTTGACTTGATACATAGTGATGTTTGTGGACCCTTTCAGACAACTAGTTATAATGGATTTAAACATAAACATTTTCTAGTATTTTGGATGATTCCTCCCGAATGACTTGACTTTTTCTTATTCAAATGGGCAATGAGGTTTTTCCCTTTATCTGTGCCTTTCATAAAATGATTAGCATTCAATATCCTACATCTATTGAAATCTTGCACATAGATATTGTTCTTGAATACACTCAAAATGCCATTTTTTTTTCTTTCTATCAAGATATGGGAATCATTCACCAACATTCTTGTGTCTACTCTTCACAATAAAATGGTATTGTGGAGCAGAAAAATCACCATCTTCTCAACATCACATGTTCTCTTACCATGAATTCCAATCTACCTAAGTACATGCGGACTGATGTTGTTCTTACATCTTGCTTTTTGTTTATCACCAACCATCATTAGTTCTTCACAATCAAACTCTTTTTTTCATTTTATATCCAACCGGAAAACTATTTTCTTTACCACCATGGGTGTTTGGATTCATTGCTTCTGTTCACAACTTTCATCCTAAGTATGATAAGCTATCCCCCCCACCATACATACATTAAAGATTTGTATCCTTCTCTCAAAAAGGTTATATGTGCGTTAAACCAAAACTGGTCATATCTATGTATCAACTGATGTAGCTTTCCATGAGGAAGAATTATTTTCCTCCATCACTCCTCCCTCTGTGCCTATACATAATTTGATCTCTCTCCCTAAACCTTTACCTACATTCTAGTTTCCTTATCTTAAGAAACTAACTAGTGCATGGAAGATGGTTCTCAACTAGCATGCCCACTATCGTCACTCTTCCATATCAGTCTGATTTACTAGTTGTGATTTATAATGGAAAACTCCCCTAAACCAATTAACATCCAATTTATAACACATGTTGCTTATCTTGCCTCTCCCCAATGGCTTCCTCTTTTCCACTCTTTTGGACATCATCTTTATTCTCAACTATCCCACAAATTCCATGTAACACCTTGGGTGGAAATCTGGCATGCTAGAAGAGATGTGGGTTGTACATGATAACTATACATGGGATGGGGTTTATCTTCCATTTGGAGAGATTATCATTGGTTGTCTCTGGGTTTTCTCTATCAAATATAATTTTTACAACTCTGTTGAGAGGCTAAAGGCTCGTCTAGTTGCAAAAGGGTTTACTAAAACCTTTGGCATGAATTGTTTTGAGACAATCTATCCTTTTGTGAGGATTGATTTGGTCTGTATTTTTATTTATCAAGCAACATATTTTGATTGGACACTCTTTCAGTTAGATATTAAGAATACCTTACTACATGAATATCTTCTTATAGAGGTCTATATGCAGCAAGCTCCCAGTTTTGTTGGTGAGGGGGAGTCTTCTCATAAAGTTTTTTGCCTCAAAAGATCATTATATAGTCTCAAGCAATCTCCCAGGGTATGTTCCAACAAACTTAGCACAATAGTTAAAAAGGTGGGTTTCCAATAATCTTGCACGTATCATTCACTACTCTCATCAAAATTCCCACACAAACATATTTTTCTTTCTATTTATGTTGACGACACTGTAACCACAATCACTAACACCATTGG
The DNA here is from genome assembly GCA_963693085.1 of Alisma plantago-aquatica. Classification (NCBI taxonomy): domain Eukaryota; kingdom Viridiplantae; phylum Streptophyta; class Magnoliopsida; order Alismatales; family Alismataceae; genus Alisma; species Alisma plantago-aquatica. Next base: position 442,793,877 of record OY856412.1, on the reverse strand, counting down.
CATTAACAAAATGAAAGAATATCTACAAGCCCAGTTCATATAAAGGATTGGGGAAATTTGTGATATTTTCTTGGGATAGAAGTCCTTTACTTTTTCGTAGGGATCAATTTATCCCAACAATGCTATTTGTTGGGTTTACTCCAAGAGATTGGGATGATAAATGTGAAGTCTGTTTCCACCCCTATGGATTACCATACAAAGCCTCCTGATGAGGGGGATCTATTTTGTGATCTAGAAAAATATCATCAAGTAGTTAAAAATAATTATCTACCTAACAATTACTTAACCTGACATAACCTATGTTGTGGGAGTTTTCAGTCAGCACATGAGTGCACCCCTCAAACAATAGTGGTGTAGCATTAAATGTATCCTTTGCTATCTCAAGAGTACCTCGAGAAGAGGATTGTTCTACAAACAATCTCAAGAGAAGACTATCACTATTTATGGATATGATGATCTAGATTAGGCAGGAGATTCCAAAGACTGACGGTCCACCTCTTGCCTTTGTGTTATGATTGGGGATCACCCAATAGTCTCGATAAGCAAAAAATCAATATTTGCTTGCTCCAGTGCTGAAGCTGAATAATGTGAGATGGCCCATGGCTATTGTAATCTTCAGTAGGTTCGATCTATTTTGAATCAATTTGGGATTCCTTGTAAAACTCCATATCATCTTTATTGTGCCAATCAAGTTACTATCCATATATCCAATAACCCAATTTTTCTTGAAAGTACAAAACACAATCAAGGTTAATTATCATTTTTTGTATGCAATTTAGTTAAAGCCAAGAAGATTGTGACTCCTCCCGTATGAACCAAAGATCCAATTTCGGATATCTTGACTAAACAACTTCCTCCATCACGTTTTTTGTATATGAGTGCCAAGTTGGGAGTACACAATAGCTACTATCCAGCATGATGGGGAGTGTTAGCATAAGTGGTTTATTTCTTATTTATTCCTAATTGGGATTAGGCCCAACGTATCAATAATTCTTATTGTCATGTAGGTACACTTAGATTAGGATACATATACCCACTCAAGTGTACCCATGAGTCCATTGCATCCTATGTGGTTATTGCTTTCTATAGATGGCTCTATCATTTGATTTTTGTTTTAATTATCATATGAAATAAATTGATCTTTGTCTTTATGTTTTGAGATACCACTTCAAACTCTAATATCCAAGATAGTAGTGTCAATGGTGGTGGTAGTAAAAGTGGAGGTGATGAAAGATATTTGGTAATCAACAAAGAGTATGAGTGTGGAGTTTGTGTTCGTTCAACAACAAAAATGACAAAGATGTAGGTGGTAGTGTGATAGTGGTGATGGTATAGGTGTGGTGGTAGGCCCAACAGGATGCTTGAAGTAGTCATGGTGACTATTGTAGAAGTGGATACACTTCCATACGCAACAAGCACAGTGGTATCAATGACAGTGGTAGTGAAGGTGGTAGTGGTACTGACATCAGTAATAAAACTGACATAGAAGTAGTAGGGTCGCAATATCATGATGGCGCATGTGGTACCAGTTGATGTCATGACATTAGCTTTTTTTCTAGATCATGACAAGGAGGTAACAATGACAGAGTTTTAGCTACATTTGTAGTGGTTATAGAGAAAATGGCAGTGGTGGTGGTTGCAACCCTACCATTATCATCAACATTATTCTCATCAAGATTTCAATCAAGTCAAAATTCAAGATTTAGGCTTCAATATAAATTTCAAACTTTGGCCTAATTGGGATTTAGGTTAGAGAGGTCAAGACTAAAGAAAGGATCATTTTTCTAAGTTCCAAATGCTATAAATATGTTCTTCTATATAATATATAAATAGGAATAGTGATATAGGTCATGGGGATGATTAACTAGATGACTTTATTTTCAGTTAATTCTCCACACACACACACACACAAAAAATCCATTAGCATGTGTGCATCCATAACACTGAAATGTTTACAAAGAGAGAATATGTAGTATTGTGGTTATCCATTTGTATTTCATAAGGATGAAGAAGGAATGATCTTTTTGCATCATCATTCAACCATGGCTTGAGTTTTAGAATATTGAGATATCTTCATTCCTTTCTCTCAGGGATAAACTAGTGAATATACTATGAATGGGACATATTTTGGACTTTTCCTAGCACATTTTAATATGCGATCAAGGTCTAATGCCTCTCAACATACTTTTGAAAATTGAGTTTGCTCAAAGGTATTATAATCAAGATGGATCTATCAATTACAAGAGATGATGCACGATGATCCCACTTGAGGTACGTCAACATACTAAATATTTGTGGGGTTTGCTTTGAGCATAGAAGATATGTATACATGATTTGGAAAGTTAGTTTTGCAAGGTTTGATAAGGTACATACATTTATATAATCCTAAGAATGTCTTCATTTTTCTTATAATAGGGTTTTGAGTAAAATGTGATAGTATTATCATTTAATTCAACTTTTAAGAATTCACATGAACTTTAATTATTTCCCATACATAGGATATCCATAATCAAGAGGTCATAGTTTCACATAAATTTTAGCAAGAGATAGAAATTGAGATGAGAAACTATTTTTAAATCATGTTGGCTTGGGTTATCATTAAAAAGGAGATGAGATGCTAGATTGACTCTCTAGGGATTATAGGAGAACCTTTAGGTCCATTTCTAGATTCACAAAGGTCAAGTAGAGCGGGAACTTTAGGCACCATCATATTTGGATACATATGAGGTTATTATAGTCAAAATAGTCACTCAATATTAGACATCTTAGTTTTATCACTGTGACCTTTAGGGTTTTCTTAGTTTAAGAGATATGAAATTTTAATTAATTATTACATCGAAGTCGTGTGTTTAGCTCTAGTGCCAGTTGTCATGAATCTATTATTACCCCACTCTCAACCCCATTGCTTGTTCAGATGCCCTTTAAATTATTAGAGTGTCCATCTCTAAGTGGCTCGTATATCTCACATAACATATAACACTAAAAAATGGCCTTTATCTAAATAAAAAATTGTAGCAAACCCCCCAAATTTTGTAGCTAAAAGCATTAGCTACATTTATCCTTACATTTAGAATATGAAGCTAAAACTCGCGTTGCTAATTGTTTTTGTTACATTTTTCAAAATTGCAATTAGATATTCATCTAGATACAAATGGATATGTAACCCCAATTGTAGGTATAAGTTGTCCTTACACATTAAAATGTAGTTGCAATTGTAGTTAAATATATGTCTGCAATTGTATTTATAGCTATGATATGCAAGGTGAGATGACATTTGTTACAATTGTATATGTAGTTAATGTGTAGAAAAAAGAGCACTTACTACACTTGTAATTGTAGTTGGTGTGTAGTGAGAAACATCATGTACTACACATGAATGCATATGTACTTCGATTATGTATGCACTCATTAAATTATAAATACAGAAGTTGAAATCAATATTGATTCAGTGTCAATAATCATACTTCTATTTATATTTAAACATGAGTACACATGGGGAGGACATAAAGCTTGCCCCACTTTTTCAAAATCGAAAGAAGATATATGTATACAATGACCCCCATGAGAATATAAGTTACATCACTCTCGACGTTTCACCACATGTTGTACCCTAGCTCTCAAAACTTTTTCGTGAAGCTTCAAATCAAAATCATCATGTAGTTGTCACTTAGATCTGGACCTATAGGATCAGGTTCAAATTTCATATCGTCACTCCAAATTACCACAAAAGCAAAAAGCAGAGTTGAAACATCTTCAACCCAGAGAACAAATATCTTAAGCCATCTAAAGCAGATCACGTTGAGCACATGTATCCATCAATCTTCCCAATCAAAAGATAGGATGCTTATAAGTTTCGATGACCCAAGACACTAAAGAAAATAGAGTAAGTCCAACTACAAGATTCAACAAATTCAACATTAAAAAAATGAGCATACAATTTGTACGATGCAAAGAAAAGATAAATCTAGATACAAAAAGAGTAAATGATTCATTTTGCATACAAACCTCATCAAGTCTACAACAACTTGTTCACCTATCCACAAATGTGTACCATTCTTCATCCAATCATTTCTTGTCATTATGTTCTTGGTGTGCACTCCATGCAATCTATCGCCAGGAACAAGTTATGATAGATTTTGACATCCAAAAGTTGAGTCATTGTTGAGGGAAAGGAAATTGTTGGCATTCAAGAAAAAATGCTAGATGAGAAGCAAGAAAGGAAAAAGACAAAAAAAGACATTCAAAGAAGGGGAGGTTGCCTTATCAAACCATCTACCTTATGCTAATTCCACGATAACAACCTTAGGACATGAATCCAAGAGCCACATAAGATTTGTCACCGATCTCCAACAAAAACTAACCAACTCCAACAAATAGACATGTTCTGTACTAATAATAAATCTTCTTACTCTGTAAGGATCCCAACAAAGTGTAGTCTGCATATTTTTATCATAATTAATTACTCTTTACTTAAACAACACAATGACAAGAAATGGTCACAACTTCAAAAAAATGTCATTGGTTTAATGAACATGTCTTAGTTAAAATTTAAATGTCTCAGTAGCTTCACTGCTCAGTCACTATATCATAGGCAAACAGGAGACTGCAAAAATTGTAGAACAGGAAAACCATTATCATCATAAAGAAAGATGCATTAAATAACACAAGAGTGCCACATATGCTCATCTAACAAAAATATCATATTCTCCCCTTGTTAGATGCTTTTTGAATACGGATACACCAACCAATCCAAAGATTTATTAAATATTTGATAAATAATCCATGTTGAAACCACTAGGAGCATAGTAGCATAGCACTCTCCCATCAAGGCAGAATACATAGCGATATGATTCATGCTAGGAAGGCCAGAGACAGAGTGGGCAAGGGGAGAAAACTAGGAAGAGGTTAGGTGCCAGCACAATAGAAACCATTCTAACGAGCACATTAAATAGAAACCTGGTAGCTTCAACATTACATGTTAGATACTCAATACAATGAAAATAGGGGAGAAGTGTATATGACATGGATAAGTAAGGATAGGCACAAAATCTATACCACATGTAATTGAAATATGATAAAAAAGAATAGAAAAATCACCATACACAACAGCTTAAACAAGCATGCACAAGTGATGGTGGACTAAAGGGCTTCAGGCAAAGATTATTAACACATGTACTAGAAGCTTTGTAGATTTTATACAATAGTTTCAAATCAAAGCCATATAGGAACAATGTCATCACTTTATACACTCCATATTCTGCTTGAAAATACTTCCATTATCATTGTAACAAGTATTCCATTATATGCAATCTACATAATAAGAGAAGTTGTTGATTGAGGCATACCCTATCATGTAAAGGACTCCTTCTTTCAGAGAACATTCTAGAGAGTGATAAATATGGAGCTCACATAAGCAACAAATAGAGGGTGAATATAAAGTAAACTAAAAAATGTGGATGTTGCTTCTAAAAAAAAGATCAATTTCTTTTTTATAAAGTGACTACGTACTCAAATTTCTGTCATTCAAGTGATTAAGAGAGCTTGCAACGTCCTTTTCATTTTGATATGGAGTTTTAGGTGGAAAAAAGAGAGAAATAGAGTTAGCACTTGGTTGCCTGAGGGTCAATGGATCATTCGATAGATGTTGTCATAAAAAATGCATAGTCGAAAGCCATGTGAAAACTCAAATTTTGTGCTTGTAATATACTTTCCTTGCTCGAAGGAAGGTTTTGAAATGAGGAGGCTCATATGTGGAGATGAGCTTGATCATCAAATTCAAACTGACTACTTATAAACTTGATCTACTTAGATGAATGCTTTGAGGCTTTGTTTCCATAGAGGTTTCCTTTGCATTAGGAGTATCAAAACCAACCTCTTCATCCATAGGTGATGAAGAATAGGCAGTTGAGTTTGGACTGTCTTCCAGGGAGGCTCTCTTTTGTAGCATCACCATTGTAGCAAGTGGGCTCTTACAAAGGTTTAACAATAGTTGGCATAACTGAGGATTCTTATTATTATTTTGCAATGGGGAAATTGCACTGAGAGGAGGCCTATTGGAGGTTACTTTTCTTGGTATGATTTTATTGATACATTCATCTGCTTCTTGGATAACACCATTAATCATATTTTTTACATCTTTTTCACTAGTTAACTTACTAAGATAATTAAGAAGATGAATCTTCTCCACATTAATTTGTTTCAAATGTAATTTATATTGCAATAATTTCATTCCATCTTCACTTTCAAGATCTAACAAGTGGACAATAGACTATCTAGAATATTACTGATATAACTTTCCTTGTTGATATCAGAACCTAGTAAACAATTTAAACTAGACTTTGTATCATTCATGAGATTTGCCACTTGAAATTTGTAATATTAGTATACTGACCCTTATATTTATCATCATTGGGAAACTATGACTTTCTACATGATCCCTTACATAGTCTTAACATATTGGAGTATTCCTTATGACAATTAATAGTTTGCTTCATACATAAAATTAATGTACATCCTGATGAAGGAAGGAGTTCTTAGCCATCAAGCTTATATGTGTCAATTAGAGTTAACAATAATAGAAATATGGATCCCCACATATTTGGTTTGACAAACTAGAGTACATGTTTCAATGTAATTCATAGCAAGGTTGTTTATATACTTTAGTGACCTGGCTTTCCTTAGGAAAGCCTATAGTCTATATTTCCGTTAGGGTTATCTTTGTCATTGAAGACCAGTTGATACCCTACTAGTCTCTAGTGAGAAATGTGTTGCACCAAGTACATTGTCCATGTCTCATAGTGCCTACATTTACTATTTCATTGCTTATGCCAAGCAATATAATAAAAAAATATTCCTAACTGGTCTTGAAAATAATAAGATTAGATAATGCTGAAGTTAGATATGGCAAAACCAAATTTGAGTTGATCATGAGTAGTGGTAGTAGTAGTTAAAGCGCAAGAAAAAGAACCTTATGGCTTTGCAATTGGTAAGTGAAAAAATGTTATTCTAGTTCCAGAAGGCTCAATAATAGAACCTTGAGGACTAACAAAAGTAGTTGTAAGTATATAGGATGATTCAATAGGTTTGTAAGATGCTTGCAATGTGTGATGATGAAGATGAACTTTGAGGATGAAGGGGATTAAGGAATAGATGTAGGTGAGCTGACAATGGGACTTTAATGATCGCATATTAGACGTGTTATATGGGTTTACTAGGTGAATATGCATATACTTGTGACACAACTATCTTGATGTACGCCTGTCACACATATCTCTACAAGTATATTTTTAGACTTGTAAAGGGAAGTATAAACATGTTGAAAAATAAAAAACCACTAGATAGTAAAATGTCTAAGGCTTGCAGCTTACTGGACCCTATTGTTCCTTTCACTGGAAGCAACTAGTGGTTGTAGGAATAACTCAATGTGGACGTTAGAGTGGGGGTTACTGTGGAGAAGGTAAAAGAAGTAATGGGAAAAATATTCTTAGGTTGATTTTAAGGCTGTTGCGGTGCAGTTTGCTATTCACCATAGATATATGTTGTTTCTCATTGCTCCCAGAATATAGTGTAGAAAATGAAAGGTTGATGTTTGAGGGTGTCTTGACTCATAACAATACACTATTATGCAGTTGATAGAAAGGCAAGGAATATATAGAAATTCCTTAAGTTGTGTAGTGATCAGGGAATTTAGTTTACTCCTGCTAACAAATAATGTAAATATTGTGTAGTTAATCTTTGAATCTTTGGATTCATGTATAAATAATTCTTCATTGTTATAATTTTGCATAACTGGGTTATTGTTGGTAGTCAATAGCTAATGTGATGTATTTAAAAAATGAATTTTGTAGTCCTTCCCTCGTATCAAGGGATAAGGTCCAAATCAATGTTCTTTTTTTAACTATTGTTGTCTCGAGGCTGAAGTGAGAAAAAGATACCTAACCTGTCAACTCCAAGTGACACACATTAATTTGCTTTGTCAAGGAAAAACCAACCTACAAACTTCACTTCATTTTATTACCAACATCAATTCGGTCACCATAAATTAAATAGAGTGGAAATCCCTTATTGACTACTATTTTGGACTAATGCAAGCAGTCTGAACAGAAGATAGATCGTCTGCATCTGGAGCAAACAAGATATTAGCTTCAAAAATTAACCATAAGCAATCCTATTAGCTTATACCTTACAATTGAAGAGTTCGAATGAACATCAAGTCCTATAATCGGCATCATGACCATAGACTCAAGCACTGTGGTATAAAAATGTATAATAAAGTAAAGATCATTCCAGTGGTCTAGCATGGAGGTGGTTCAAATTTAGTGTTGACATAAATACATAGCTAATAAATATATGGGGGTGCATCCAAAAAATTTATACTTACCTAATTGATGTTATCAAAGTAGCAACAATCTACCTAATTTTGGTCATGTATTTGTAACTGTTTATTGACTAAGATGTCAACACATGGTATTATATCTAATAAAGCAAAAGATTTTAATTACATTACTCCCACCAAGCCATATCTCAACCAACTTTCCTCATTCTAGAAGATCTACTAATTTTTAGCATTGAAGGATGAATATATGGGCGAAAGCGTTATATGATCAGTAGTAGAAAAATCCCTAAGCCAATTGAAGCACACATCACCCTCATAGTAGTAGGAATGATTTTCATATCACCTCCAGCATGCAAAACAACAACATACATATGAGTATATAAATTTGTCAAAGAGAGCCAAATTAATGTTACATAAATTTAGCTTGCAGAAGAAAGACTACATTACCAAAACTTGCCTTTCTAGTGTGTGAGATATCTTGACCTGGAAAAATTCATCAAAGTGAGTCAAATTCTTCATATACCTCGCCATTGTAGACATGGGTAGATAATGAGAATTTGTCTCTCCAGTGCCATATATCTTGACATGAATAAGTCAGCATGAACATAGCATTTAGAAGCTTGATAAGTTCCATCCAGATTATTTTTCATCCAAAAAAAAGGCAAGATAGAGGACAAAGACCATATGAACAACCTTGTGGGCTCTAACTGTAAGAAATATGCTCCTTTTCGATATCAAGTTGAGAAGAAAAAGAACAGACTATGAACAAGAATCTTCAGTATCATCTTTTTTTCCACAAACTACAGGACTCACCATAAATAGTTAGAAGGCCAATGAGACAAAAATGTAATATAAAATTGAATTGTATGTAGATTAATGAGCAACAAAAATAGACCTTACATTTCTCGTATTCCTCTTCCAATAAGTTTCCATTGATGGCAGATGTAAAAGAGTCAAGATGCCTTTAATCTGACTGATACATACCTAGAAACAAAACATGTAATGCAAAAAATAAGCATTGCAAGTCCTCTTCCTCTATCGCATAACTTACTTTAGCCAATAAAACTTAGGCATCCATGTAAAAAGAGGATAGTCTAGCTTGCATCTTTGTCCTTGCTAAAAGTAGAACAAAAAACTGTTAAAGTAATGAAGTAGAGGGGTAAATAATATATAGATACTTACAAAAAAAATCTACACTGGTTACACATACTAGAACAATGATTATTTTTACTTCTATGTATCATTGTCGCATGAGTTTCTTTTAATATTGGTCCATTTTAGAAGAAAGAAGAACCAGTCACAAGAACCCGATGACGACATGTAGTAGTATATAAGGAAGTAAAAATATATAGTCATTATAACAAAGAAGAAGGGGCATTATTTAGTTGAGAAATTATATAATATGAACAATGTATTAGAATTACATCTCGTACTACCAGAGTATTATCATCATAATCTCACCTCTTCAAAAAGTATTTTCATCAGTCCTATTCAACTTTTCGACATGCAATGTTAGACAATGTATAGCATGGCATAACAACAAGATGAAATAGCTACATGTAGCAGTAGAAAAATTAGATGAAGAAATTTTGACCATGACTTTATGAAATAGATGAGAAGTTTGCAAGAAACACCATCATCCCTATGCGTTGGCATCTTCTGTTCCTCTTGTTGTTAGTAATCCTACCACTCTTGTTGTTTTGTTGAAAAATTGAAAACATGCTGAAAATATTTCAGTGATTTGGACATGACATTCATAAAAACAAAAGGGTCAAAATCACCAACCAATGAATAACTGGTATATTCAAGCAGGTCAATGAAGAGTCAAGCAATAGCTAGTCAGTTGGTAGACTATTCGTTTCTGACAAAGAGGATTAATGAGTCCAAATTTATATAATGACCAGTAGAATAGAATCACTAATTTAAAAAAAATGCAAGTCAATCAAGAGTATTTCATTGGATTTGGGGAAGAACAATTGAACAAGGTATAGATACCCCATCACAGTGATTTAAATATTAATGATATATATAAATTCTTATTAATATATATATTTTTCCGTAACATTACCACATAATTACATACACATCAGAACCTAAAATATCTTAGTTATTTTCATTTCATGAATTTGAACTAAAAAGCCTAACGTAATCGAACAGGACCAATCATTCATTTTGCATAGGACCCTATTACCATTGTTCCTCCAAATAGTTGCTAAACACTTGGGCAAAGTGGGATCAAAATCTGTGCAGTCATTGCTGACTATCCCTAGACATATTGAATCCATTCTTGTAATACGTTTTATTTGTTTGTAAATTTAATGACCTATATACAACAAAAAAGAACATGTATGAATGCAATTCATTATATGAAGCATCCATATAAATAATAAAAAGAGCATGCTACTCACTTGGGGTAATATTTTTAATTATGAATTGATGACAACTATACAAGAAAGTGACCAAGGGTAACAAAAAGTAGGCTTCTAGAATTTGCTAGTATTACCATATAAAAAAATAAACAACAACAGTAACTTGTTTGGTCCACATCGTCCTTTATCATTGCAACAAGAGAAATAACAAATGTGACTAGGGAAAGTGAATCAATTATCCAACTGACTGTTATCATCCTTGCACGCTGGAGTCTCCCATCTGGGCATGTGAGGCGAGTGTGCGTAGAGCACTATCGAAGAATAATCAAACACATAGAGTTATATGGCATTAAATTGAGCACTGCGAGAGACACCCCTTCCTTCGTTGATCAATCCACTTCTCAAATGTCTTGATCATTCCATTTTTTTACAGTAGGATAAAGATGCATCTTCTTTGGAAAGGGGCATCTAGTGCAAAGGAAGACATCTTCTTCTTTGAAACCACCTATTTTGGACGGGGCGAAAGTGTGGTATGCGTAATGTGACCTAAGGATTTCACGCTAGAAGAATTGAAATTTGGTTAGTGGCAGGAGCTTAGAAAATAGAATAGGAATTTGAAGTCTTTCTCAGGTGCGGTAGCGCTCTTAGAAAATAGAATATGAATTTGAAGTCTTTCTCAGGTGCGGTAGCGCGTGAGACAAAAAGTCTCACTTGACACAATTTGACCGTGAACAAATAGATAAATGCTAAATTAAATATTTGGGAAATAATTTCAGTGATCTTATCGTAGTTACGTTTATTTTTATTACATTTATACAAATTGTAAATAGAAATAGTATTTGCATAACATGCAAATGTAGTAAGATTAAATGTAACTAATCTCTCTCATAGTGATATGTAACAATTACATATTCCTTTTCATTAAAACGTAACCAAAAAAGACTACAAAAGTGACATGAACGAAACATTATATGAAAGATACAAGAAAGGAAATCAACTAGCTAGGTACTACGTCCCAATACATTAATGTTCCACATGGAGTTCTTATTTTGGTGAAACGTGTTCACAGTTCTTGGAAGATACCAATATAGCAGAAGCAAAATCTTGATAAGTTCCCTTATATATTGCTTCAAACCTAAAATCACAAAAATAGACACAATCAATGCAAACATATTGGCACACTTAAGAAAAACAATTTCATTAGACACTTGGCAAAACTTGTAAGAACAAAATTATCAAAAGCTATTTAATATCATCATTATACCACAAGATGTATATCTAATCACAAGTTTTCACTGTACTCCAAACAAAACATAAACCTCTCAACCTCACACTTCTTACGATGAGAGGGGTGGTCCCATAGATACCACTTTACCCAAAGAGGAAGGCCTCTATTAGCAAATTTCACTTAACCCAAAGGAAAAAGACACTATGTACGAGAAATGACTTAACCCAATATCTGAAGATAGAGGGAAGGGAGCTAAAAGAGCACTAATAAGATATCATGCAACAATAGAATGGTATTTTATTCAAATTTAGGTTCATTTGCAAACATATATAAGAAAACATAACCTTATTTAATAGGGAACAAGGTAGGTCAACCAAATACATGCCAAGATTTTCAAGAGGATACATACAAGAACACCATTCAGTAGTGTTAGTATAACTAGTTTATTTCTTATTTCTTGCTAATTGAACTTAGGCCCATTGTATCTGTAATCTTATTGTCACGTAAGTACAATCAATTTAGGATCCATATACCCACTTAAGTATACCCATATATCCCTAGACTCCTATATCTCTCTTTACAAACTATTGAATATTTGATTATTTCTTTCTACATGGCATCAGATGTAAGTTCCTAACCCTAATTCCTCCCACCCTTCCTCTTCTTTTTTCTCCTTCTTATCCCTAATGGCCTCAACATTGAAGGACAACCGTGTGATGTCACCCCTACACCTCCTACTGCCGAGCTGTCGACCAGTGCCCGCCCGCCAACAACAACTACTACTTGTGGCTTACGCTAGGATAACCGTCGTCACCATTCGTATGTGCAATCATTGGGCGTGGGCCACAATAGCCACATTAGCCAACTACTGGAAGGATACTAGTCAACATTGGCCTCTAGCCCACTACCATATTTGTTCCCCACTAGATCTTGTCTCATGTTATTACACTCTTCTTATCTCCCTTATTCTTCCATTATGGTTCCTTCCACAAATCAAGTTTAAAACAACAACAAAAAGCAAACCGAAAGACTCGATGATAACTTATAAGTACCAAGAGGTAAAAGGAGGAAATTTTAATATGTTCTTTCCTCTCCATGTGGTTTCCCTATCACGACATGGTTGAGTACATTTGTTTGAATTAGGGATTTAATCTGATGTACATCACAACACCTTTATTCATGTGATTTGATTTCTTTCTACCGTGCATATTCTGGTAGTGCTATCTTTATTTTTTCCTATTGTTCTTATTCTGATTGTGTTTTCCTAGGGTGCTTATTCCAGTATTGCCTTCCCTACCATGCCTATTTCAGTAAACCTTTATTTGTATATCACACCTTCAATTTGGTGCTTTAATTTTTACAATGGTTGATAAAACTACCATCGATCATGATATGTCATGTGTCTTTAACTATTAAAATCAATGGTGACAACTTATCTTGTGGATGAATGTTGTTTCTATATTTATAGATCCTATGGTAAACTAACATTTATCAAAGAAGATGTGCCTAAAGAACCTAAGGAGGCATGGATCATGGAAAATAAACAAGTGCACTCTTAGATTTGGGGATGTATTGCGCCTGATGTGGCTATCAAATACATGTGACCTAAAAATATCTAACTCATGTGGAAAGACATGAAGAAATTTTACACACATGATGACAACTGCCTCCGGCCGTACAATGCAATGGATATATTTTTTTCAGAGCATCAGAGTGATCATTCCTTATACATTTATTATGATTCCATGAAGGCTTGTACAAATCAACTAAACTTCTTGCCATCTTCCATCTCCATCAAAGTGACCACAAAACATTAAATTATTACTACTAAGTGATTTCTTAGTAGATTTCATCCTCAGTACGCTATCATATGCCAACTTCTTATTGGGACCGCAATCCCATTCATGGACATGTTTATGTTCGCATATCCCAGGTCGATATATTTATGCTCCAACCCCTCCCCATGAAGTGTTAGAAGCCTAAACTGCAATGTCATCTTCTTTAAGGGGTTTTGGATGGGGATGTGGCACTCACACCGGGTTAAGACCAAAATGATCAAACTGTATTAAAGTAGGCCTTGTTGAGGATGTTTGTCATTCCAAACATTGACATTGTTAGTTGTATGCATGAGTTTTAATATTTATAAACTCTAACACTACCACATTATATACTGGTGCTTGTAGTATTATCGAGGTCGTCTAGGGAGCAAAGCATTGTTAGGCACATGAGTATTGAACTTCAACAATCTAGATCTTTTCAACAAGAGAGGTTTTATTATGTTAACTAAGCAATTAAAAGGAGATGAACTAAGATAGAAATAATTTGTATTAAGGATCAAATTGTATTGTAATTCTTGAAGATTGGGTTTCACATCCACATCATAACATGAAGAACAACAAAGATCAAGAATACTTGAAATAACACAAAGGAGGTCTGTATCCTACACCCACCTCCTAGTAGTGTAGAACAATCCTAACTTTGTATACCACCCTCATGGATAAGCTTAGATTCAAACTACAAATCTTTGTTCCTCAACACACCCCAACCACTCCCATGGTCAAGGTAGTGCAGCTAAGGTACATCTACTTACTCCTATGCTTATCTTTCCTATTTATACAAAGAGCAAAAACCATACATACAAAGTGGTATGCAAGTCATGTAAGATGAAATCAACATCAATGAACCTTAAAATAGTGAAACAAATAGTATTTAATATGAAATTCGTGTTCAACATAGTCATGACATGGGATTTATTCCCCCCATGCCCAAGCAAAGTAGATCTATTCGTCCATGGTTGTAGAAAGTAGATACAAGCAGTAGAGAACATGCTTAGATATCATTATAGAAGGACATATACTTGGTAGTTCGTGAAAGAAGTAGGAAAGACTTGGAACTCCGGTCAAGGATTCAAAGATTCGTCCTTACTTATAGAAACATTTTGAAAAGCTTCACCTGGGGGTAGAGAGAAGAGAACAATAGAGATCTTACTGCAATTGTTGGAGAAGAAGGAAGAAGAAGTTCCCCTCTCGACAAACCAACTTTTCACCCCTTAAACGCCTCCAACTACTCCTAGATCTCCTTTGCTAGAGCCCCTCTTTAAAATGTCTAAAATAGTCCATCATTATTGTTGCAAGATGCCTTGGTGTCATATATATAAGTGTGAGACTGTTAAATTTGTGTCAGTGAAATCAGCAGGTTACACGACATGTTGGGTGGCGAACATGATGTGTTTGATGCGATAATTGAAGTTTGAATCCAAGTTCTGGAAAGTCACATAATATATTTAGATTAGACACAATGTGTGACTTCAATTTAGAGAGTTTTGGATTCAAGTTCTGGACTGGGTCATGGCATGTCTGAAATTATACGCGACGTATTGTTGCAATTCTGGGAGTTCTGAATTCAAGTTCTAGACTAGGACATGACATATTGAATTCTAAACACGGCATGTCCAAGGCTGGACACGGCATGTTGATTTATGGACATGGGGTGTCACTGAAAGTTTCAACAACATTGACTTTGTAAATATTTAAATGATTAGGGAATGTATTGATGGATGATATGGTGGTGTTTTCTACCCATTTTGATGTCAAAATATTATACATACAATCCAAACCATAGAGCAAGTAAAGATAATAATAAAATGGAAAATCTAGCATGATTAGGAGTGATTATAGGGTGAAATTAATTTGGAAATACAATAACATGGTCCAAAAGATGATATAAAATACAGACATCAAATCCCCCTAAGCTTAAACCATTTCTCATCCTCAACCAAAAATAAAGAAAGATACATACATGAAGAAATAGCATGGCATATACATCAGTTTCATGAGATGGAAGAAGTTAATCATATCATGTCAATTATCGTCATGATCTTACAACTAGACATTATTTCATTTTAATTGCTCAAAATTGGAATTTAAGTTGAAAAAGGTGGCCGAACTACTTCGAAAAAATCAACAAGATAGCAATGAACTGAGCTATGATGACAAACTAAAAGTGTAGTGAATATTCAACCAAACCCTTATGATTATAAGGATGAATAAAAATGAAATTCCGGCTTGACATAAAAAATATGCAATGATTCCTTCATAAGCATTAAAATTTTAAAATAAAGATCTTCGGGTACGTAGTTGGCTGCTAATGTAGGCTTACATGCACGTGGAATGTCATTTGGGATTTTATTGACCCTCTTTTTGACATAATTCTATACCTTCATTGGGTTGGGAGATTATGTGGACAACTTAGCCACTCTTTTGAAGGGATGTAGATTTTTTTTATTTTAAGAAAACAAATATCCCTCTTATACATGATTTGGGTCCCACTTTATAACCTCACAGTCTTAGGCTAGTCAAATATTCAAAAAATAGAAGGATCATACATATAGGTGATTCAAAACTAGAAATTATTTTACTTGTAGAAATTTACATCACAATGGTGGCAGAAAATGAACTAAAGATTTGCCACCATCATAAAAAATGCTACACAAGGTTGTAAAATTGATTAATCCTAAGCATTTGGACTATTACATTCCTTGAGACAAGAGTGAGAAAAATGAAAAACATGTTAGAGTAAAAATACCATGGCAACATGAGTGATTGGCCAATTGTTTTCATTAAACTTTTGGATGTGCATGCTAGGGTTCTTCAACTATTATCTCAATGAGTACAATGGTTTAGCTAAAAGGGAGTCAATTTATATCCAAATAAAACAAGTCTCTAGAGTCATGCTTAGATTTTTACTTAATTAGGAAAGAAAATTAGAAATGGAAAAGGACAACTACCAGTCGGTTGCTCTCCCCCTAAGCTTGAAATTTACAGTCTCCTCACTGCATATAGATAACTCAAGAGGATTGCAACCAAATACCTATCATGGTGAATGATCAAGAGGGAAGTCCAATGCTTTGATTTGAGGCTAAAATTATTGTGTCATAGATGTGTGCCTCTTTGTCAATGCATTTTTATGTATGCTTATGATTTGCAATAGGAATAACCTTCTAGACATATGTGTTGCTTGTCCCTACATTGACTTCTTCAAAGTAACCAAAACCAAGCATTGTGTCAAAGATGTATTGTAAGGGAGCATTTGAATTGTTTGAAAAATCATCCTTTGAAGCATGTGCATATTTCTTCCTCTGAGATTCGGCATCATTGCCTACATTAGAGTCTTGCATTTGATGGTGAAGAAGATTCTCCTATAGCATCTCCACTCATCAAAGTAACTAACATGAATGTCTCTCTTGAATTTATTTGTGGCTGATTAGGCAAGGAACTGAAGGGCCTTTTTTATTGCCAAGAGCTTGTTGAGAAATTTGATTCTCCAACACCCTAGTGTGAGTGTCAATTCCATCCACCTTGGAAGAAAGTTGTGAAATAGCATCCTTTAGTAGCTCTCTTTGTTGGTGAAGCTCATCATTTCACTGAATTTAAGCAAAGGTCTCAAGCATGTACACCAAATTCAGCTTGGGTTGCAAATGTTGTTGTTGATGGATGAAATTGTAGTTGACATTGTTGTTGAGCTCTAGTATCTCTTCAAATTGTAATGGTGTGGCAAAACATGAAAAAACAGTGTGTCATGCTGCTCCACATGTATCACAAATTACTTCAGTGGCTCGCTTTCCAAAAATAGAGCTTGAAGAAGAAGCTTGGATGCTCCAATTAGGACTTCATTGGCAATGATTAAGTGTCATGTATTCAATAATGGCATAAGCGTCCCTATATGATATGTTAATTAAAGCACCACTTGCAACAACATCAATAAATATGCATGTATTGTATAATAAGCCATTAAAGAGAGTTTACAAGAGAAGTGAATTTCTCAAACCATGGTGTAGACAAAGACATTGAAGGTCTTTGAACCTTTTCCATGTGTCATACAAGGTCTCTCCATCCCTTTGTGAAAAAATGATGAGCTAACTCCTCAACTGTGTCGTCTTGCTTGGTAGAAAATATTTGCCTAAGAAAACTTTGAGGAGTTCCTCTGAGCGGTTGACAGAGTTTATTGGTAATGAATAGATCCACATCTTGGCTCTATCTCTTAATGAAAGGGAGAAAAGAAGAAGACAAATTACATCAGTTGAAATGACATCTATCTTGAAAGTGCCTAAAAACTAAAGAAATTTAGCAATGTGGATGTTCGGATCCTCCATTGACATCCCCCCAAACCGGTTCTATTGTATCATTTGTATAATTGTGGGGCTAACAAAAAAAATTGCCTTGATTTATGGGATATTGATAGCCCCACTGATGTCTATAGCAACTGAAACAATGAAGTCCTTTAGGGGATGCTCATCTTCCATGATTTTTTCTTCTTGTTGGGCTGGTGAAGATTGTGGTGAAGACGTTGGTGATGATGGTTGTGAGCCCTCCAAATGTGGTTGACGCCTTGTTGCTTTTTAAATGTTGCTGACATCGTGCTCAATTTTGGGGTCTAGAAATGTGGAAGGTTCAAGACTCTATTTAGATTGCCTCACACAGTGTTACAAGTAAAGAAGGCGAGTGAAGTACAAAATTGAAAATGGAAGATGCAAAAAAATGATAATGATAATGATCATGATGGAAAACAAAATGACGGTGGATATGACAGGTAATGGTGTGAACTATTCTTGCTTCCTATTCAACACTTCTTACTTTAACAAAAATATTGATGATCCCCAGCAACGACGCTAAAAACTTGTTAGTTGTGTGTGCAAGTTTTAATATTTATAAACTCAAACACTAACCCACAAGTATACGGGTGTGTGTAGTATTATCGAGGTCGTCAAAGGAGCAAGCATCTGTTAGGCACAAGAGTATTGAACTTCAAAAAACTAGACCTTTTTAACAATAGAGGTTTTGTTATGTTAACTAAGAAATTAAAAGGAGATGAACTAAGATAGAAATCACTTGTATTTAGGATCAAATTGGATTATAATTCTTGAGGATTGGATTTTACATCCACATCATAACATGAAGAACAACAAAGATCAAGAATACTAGACATAACACAAGGGAGGTCTATATGCTATGCTCACCTCCCGGTAGTGTAGAACAGTCCTAACTTTGTATACCACTCTTATAGATATACTTAGATTTGAACTAAAAGCTTTTATTCTCCAACACTTCCCAGCAACTCCCATGGTCAAGGTAGTAAATCTAAGGTACATCTCCTTACTCCTATGCATAACTTCCCAAATTATACAAAGAGCAGAAATAATACACACAGAGTGGCCAGCAAAGAATGTAAGGAAAAATCAACACCAATGAACCTTACTATAGTGAAACAACTAGCATTAAATATGAAATTCGTGTTCAACATGTTTATGACATGGCACTTACTCCCCCATGCCCAAGAAAAGTATATCTATTTGTCCATGGCTGTAGAAAGTAGATACAAGCAGTAGAGAACATGGCTAGATATCATAATAGATGGAAATACACTTGGATGTCCATGGAAGAAGTAGGAAAGAGTTGGAACTCTTGTCAAGGAGTCATAAATTTGTCCTTGATGATAGAAATTCTCCGAAAAGCTTCACCCTAGGGTGGAGAGAAGAGAACATTAGATATCCCTACTGCATTATTGGAGAAGAAATTTCCCTTGGGAGAAACCAACTTATCTCCCTTGGAACACCTCCAACTACTCCTGGCTCTCATTTTCTTGAGCCCCCTCTAAATGTTTGAAATAGTCTATGATTACTATTTTAAGAAAAACTGGAGTCATATATATAAGTGTGAGACACTTAAATTTGTGTTTGAGTGAAGTCTACATGTTACACGGTGTGTTGGATGGCCAACACGACATGTTGGATGTGATCATTGAAGTCTGGATCCAAGTTTTGGAAAGTCACATGAGGTGTATAAATTTGACACAACGTGTTGCTGCAATTTAGGGAGTTCTGGATACAAGTTTTGGACTGGGACACAACGTATCTAAAATTAGACACATGTGTTGCTACAATTCTGGGAGTTCTAAATTCGGGTTCCGAACTGGGACATGGTGTGTTGCATTCTTGACATGGCGTGTATGCATCTGGACACAGTGTGTCACTGAAAATTTCAACAACATTGACTTTTTGAATGTTCAAATGACTAGGGAATGTATTGATGGATGATATAATGATGGTTTCTCCCCATTTTGATGCCAAAATGTTATCTACAATTTTAATCATAGAGTAAGTAAAGCTAACAAATAAAGTGGAAAATATAACATGATTAGGAGTGATTATTGGGTGAAATTGATTTAGAAATACAACTAAAAGTGGTCTGAAAGATGATATAAAATACACACATCAGCTCCCTACTAATTTTGGATAAGGGAATTGAAGGAGTTATGTGAATGTTGCTCAAAGCTTTGTACCCCTTATCGAACAAGGTCCTCTGACAATTTGTGACTCCTACTCTAATTGGACATCCAACACATGCCTCTCTCATAAAGGAGGAGTATGAATGACTCTGACAAACTTCACACCAATGTGATAATTTGATTCTTCACTATATCATGGAAACATCATCCCCTGAATGGCACAAGGGTGACTCATCTACTATGACATTGTCTGCCCATCTCACTGCTCTCCAAGGTATACATGACCTATACAATATTAGCTCACTCAAGCTAGATAGTGGATTTTGTGCTACTCACCATATGATATGTATGCCACATCTTCTTGTCACATTGTTAGATGGTTGTGTGGAATTGTTCCCATTTCCTCTAGACTAAATTTTTTTATGTTCATTTTATTCTCAACTTTCTATTTGATGTTATATGTGTCGCTAAACTTGTTGATCCCTTAGTTGTTTTGTAAAATTAGGACCAGCTAGTTTTTCTCTACAGGACTGAAGGAACTTGATGACAATTGGAAAGGGGTGTGGTCCGGTGACCTTTACTAAATCTCACCCCTCCTCTACCCCAAAATAGTGCTCTTGTCACACCCTCGCCTCTATAGCTACATCTTCACTTTGCTCACCCATCTCTGCACAAGCTAAAGATCTTAAAAAAATCTATTTCTAGTTGTCCATCCATTTTATGTGATGCCCATCAACTAGGCAAACATCATCATGTATTTTTTTCCTAACTCACAATGTTAAGTGGTCTCTAAAACCTTTTGACTTGATATATAGTGATGTCTATGACTCCTTTCAAGCAACTAGTTACAATGGATTCTCACATTTGTGGATGAATTTCTCATGAATGACATAGCTTTATCTTATTCAAACATGCTTTGAGAATTTTCCCCTTATTTGTACCTTACATAACATGATTACCAATCAATTTTTATATCTATTAAAATATTGCACACAAATAACACACTTAAATGCACTCAACACATTATTTCTTCTTTTTTAGAATATGGAAATCATTCAACAATGTTCTTGTGCCTACTCTTCACAACTAGACGATATAGTAGAGCGAACAAATCATCATCTTTTTGACATTAAACGCTCGCTTACCATTAATTCCAATCTACCTAAAACATGTGTACTTTGTTGTTCTCACATTTTTTTAATTAATCGCCAACCATCACTATTTCTTCTCAACCAAACTCCTTTTTCCATATTTATCCAACTGAAAAACTTTTTTCTTTACCATTTTGAGTTTTTGGATGTGTCGCCTTTGTTCACAACTTTGATCCTAAGGTAGATTAGCTATCCACGTGCACCATTCAGATGATTTTTTTTTGAAATACCCCTTCTCTCAAAAAGGTTACAAATGCCTTGACCCCAAAACTAGTCGTATCTATGTATCAGCTGGTGTAAAATTCGAAGGGGATGACTTGTTTCTCTCCTCCATTCCTTCTCCCTCTGCACTCACATAGAATTTGGTCTCTCTCCATGAATCTTTTCCTACAATTCTAGGCTCCTTACATCAAGAACCTAACCAACACATGGAAGATGGTCCTCAATCAGTAGCCCCACTGTTATCATCCCTTCTGATTAATTCGATTTACTAATTTTGCTCTATAAAGGAAAATTTTCACACACCATGAACAAAAAATTTCTAACACATGTTTCTTATCTCGTCTCTCTCCAACAACTTTTTCTCTCTTATACACCACCTTTATTCAAAGCATCCTGCAAATGCCTTGAAACTCCTAGGTTGGAAATCTGCTATGCTAGAAGATATGTAGAATCTACATGATAATCATACATGGGATCTGGTTGGTCCTCCATATGGAAAGAATATCATTGGTTGTCACTAGGTTTTCACTCTCAAACATAATTCCAATAGATCTATTGAGAGATTAAAGGATCGCCTAGTTGCAAAAGGGTTTACTCAAATCTTTAATGTTGATCATTTTGAGACATTCACTCATGTTACAAGGATTGCTTCCGTCAATATTCTTATTTCTCATGCAACACATTTGACTCGACACTCTTTCACTTAGATATCAAGAATTCCTTCCTACATGGAGATCTTCTAGAAGATGTCTATATGCAACAACCTCCCAATTTTATTGTTGGGGGGTGTTCTCATAAAGTCTTTCACATCAGAAGATTGTTATATGGTCTCAAGCAATCTACCAAAGCACAATTCAACATACTTGGCACAATACTTGAAAATCTAGGTTTCTAGCAATCAACCACATATCATTTGCTATTCTCATCAAACTCCTCATGTGGACATATTCTTCTTGTTGTATATGTTGATGACATTGTAATCATAGGCAGTAACACCACTAACATCAAAAAACTAAAATAGTCTCTACAAGCCCATTTTCATACCGAGGGTTTGGGAAATTTGTGGTATCTTCATGGGATAGAAGTCCTTCACTCATCTATAGGGGTCAATTTATCCCAATAATGCCAATAATTTTGTGTTGGGTTTACTCCAAGAAACTGAGATGATAGATGCTAAGCCTGCTTTCACCAGTATGGATTACCATACTAAAGCTCCTCTTGAGGGGTAGCTATTTCTTGATCCATAAAAATATTATAGAGTAATTAGAAAATTGATCTACCTAACGATTACTCGAACCAACATAACCCATGTTGTGGGAGTTGTCAGTCAGCACATGAGTACACCCCTCCAACAACATTGGTGCATCATTCAATGTATCCTTTGCTATCATAAGAGTTCCCCCATTAAGAGGACTATTCTACAAACTGCTTCAAGATAACACTATCACTATTTTGGATTTGTTGATGCAGATTAGGTAGGAGATGAAAAAGATCCCCGATTGACCACTTACTTTTTCATAATGATTGGGGATCACCTAGTAACCTACAGAAGCAAAAGCAATTAGTAGTTGTTCACTCCAACACTTAAGTTGAATATTGTGTGATGTCCCACACATGTTGTGATCCACATAGGGTGCAATCTATTTTGACTAAATTTGAGATTCATTGGCAAACTCCAGATTGTTGTTATCGTGACAATGAAGTTGCTATCAATTTTTCCAATAACCTAGTTTTCCATGAATTTACAAAAGTACATCAAAGTTGGTTGTCAGTTTTGCACGAGATCTGGTTAAATCCAAGAAGATTGTGACCCCTCACATACATACTGATGATCAAATTACTAATATATTAACTAAATCACTCCTCCGTCACTTTTTAAGCATATGGGTGTTGGTATGCAACTACACAATATCTACTCTCCGGCTTGAGAGGGAGTGTTAGCATAAGTGGTTTATTTCTTATTTCTTGTGGATTGGGGTTAGGCATGTTGTATCTGTAATTCTTATCATCATGTAAGTATACCTAAGTGATGATTCACCTACCCATTTAAGTGTGCCCATGTATCCCTAGACTCATATATATAGGAGACCTAGACCATCTTTAAAAATGAATATTATGGTTATTGATTTTCACATGGTATCAGACACAAGGTCCTAATGCTAATCTCCCCATCCTTCCTCTTCTTTTTTCTCCCTCTTCTTCCCGTCAGCTGTCAACCTCCAAGGACAATCAAGCACCTTCGTCCTTGCAAGCCTACCGCCCAGCCGACACCAGTAACCACTGCATGCGGCTTGTCCAGCGACAACAGTCGTCGTTGGACGTGTGATTAGTCACTTGGCATGCACCACGGTAGCTAACCTCTAGTGGCATGATACTCTTCGTCAACCTTCATCCCACTACCATCTTTGCACCCCACTAGATCTTGTCCATGTGATTTCACCCCTCCCATATCTTCTTTCCTCTTTTGTTATATTTCCTTCCATAGATCTAGTTTCAAAAAACAAAAAAGCAAGCCAAAAGACCCTGTGCTAACTTATAAAACACAAAAGATGTAAAAAGGATAGTTTTTTCTTTGTTCTTTCTTCTCCATGTGGTTCCCCATACAACATGGTTGAGCACCTTAACTTGAATTAGGGATTTGATCTTATGTAAATCAGAATGCCTTTATTCATACGATTAAATTTCTTTCCTACCATACTTATTTCAATAGTGCTATCTTTGTTTCTTCCTATCATGCTATTCCTACCATGATTATTTTGATATTGCTTTCTATAAGTAGAAATAGTTAGGTCAAATATATATAAGCATACCTTTTTAATCAATGATCCAATCTTGGAGAAAATCATAGTCGGATCTAAGTCAGAGATCATGGGTATTAAAAAAGCATCCTTGGATGAATGATGGATATGATTCAATATGGTCAAAACTATTACCTCTAGGGTTATAAAGTCTTTTATGTGACCCTAAGTTGTAACATTTCTCATGTTTCCCATTGTAAATCAAGATTTCAAGATCCATATTTGTCTATGTTATCAATATCAAGTTGTTGATCATAACTTAGGTTAGAACAAAGACAAGACCCTAAGTTCAAAATTTTCATCATGTTAATATCAACACTAACATTATTCTAATAAGAGTGATTGAGATTGATATAGGATGGTATAGTCATCCAACTTATCGATCAAAATGAGATCTAGGTTTGGGCAGGGAGGGGCATAAATACAAGATTTTCTCACTTAAATGAAATTTCATTTAATCAAATGTATGGTTATCTGGATATTAGTCTAGCATGAATGAGATAAGACTTTGCAAGTATACATATTATATTTGACCCATTTCAATCAAAATGGACTATAATTTCACTATTTGTAGAATTAGGATGTAACTAATAACATTTTATAATATTAGGTTATTTTCTGATTTAATGCCTAGAGGGAGGGTTCTTACCTTATATTCATAAAAGAAGTGGGCATGGATGAGGGGTCCATGATGGACTACAAAAGATTGTGTGGATCTAGTTTCTTCCCACCCATTCAATCAATTTTGAGAGAGGAGAAATAGGCAAGAGGTTCATGGGTCGTTGGATCTCATTTGTGGTTGACTCTAATCGTGATTCAATGGTTTTGCACTATCTTACCTACCATGACCTGCATGTGACTAAGAGCAACGGACACGACGACACTCCTTGCTAGAGTCGAGAGAGATATAACCCTTGCATACTCACAAGCATGCACAAAATTGTGGATCATCCCTGGCTTTACCTTGCGAAGGTAGTGGAAAACCCCTATTTTGTGAGGAAGGATTGTGACAGAAAGCCCTATATGAATTTCCACATTGATGGTGAAGAAAGGCACACAAAAAGGCTAGTAGTGGGATAGGGTGGAAAATGATGGGGAAAGGTGAAATAGATGAAAGGGCTATATAGAGGTACTAACTAGGGTTGATTAAGGGTTTCTCCCATACGCGGTCATCAAGTGAGAGACCATGAGTGTGGGGTTTTCATTATTGGCTTCCAAGGTATTGATTGCCATAAATCCACCCACAAATAAACTCAGATTGGATGGGCAGACAATGAGAGGGGAAGAAAGGAAGGAAAGGAAGTATGGGTGATACAATAGAGAGTGAGAATGACGTAGCTACTAGTCCTACCTTATCAAAACTTTTGGGAGGTAGAAATATGATCATACACCATCATATTTAAATCAAGCGGCCAAGATGAAACAATATGGGAGTGAGATTTTGGAGCAAGTGCACGATGAACCATGAAAACATGAGCAACTGGATGTTAGTTGTGTGCTTACGTTTTAATATTTATAAACTTGAACACTACCCCGCAAGTATACGGGCGTGTTTAGTTTTATGTAGGTCGTCCAAGGAGCAAAGGTTTGTTAGGCGCAAGAGTATTAAACTTCAACAATCTACATCTTTTAAACAAGAGAGGTTTTGTTATGTTAACTAAGAAATTTGAAAGGAAATGAATTAAAATATAAAACACTTGTATTAAGGATCAATTTAGATTAGGGATTCTTGAGTATGTTGTATCACATACACATCATAACATGAAGAACAAAAAAGATCAAGAACACTAGCAATAACACAAGGGAGACATGTATCCTACACCCACCTCCAGGTAGTGCAGAATAGCCCTAACTTTGTATACCACTCTCGTGGATATACTTAGATTCAGACTACAAACCTTTGTTCCCCAACACATCCCAACCACTCTCGTGGTCAAGGTAGTGCAGATAAGGTACATCTCCTTACTCCTATGTACATCTTCCCTTATTATACAAATGATAGAAATCATACATACAAAGTGGCCAACAAAGCATGTAAGAGGAATTAAACACCAATGAACCTTAGAAAAGTGAAACAACTAGCATTATGTATGAAATTTGTATTCAACGATGTTTTGACATGGGAGTTATCCCCCCATGCCCAAGAACAAGATATATAATCATCTATGGATGTAGAAAGTAGATACAAATAGTAGAAAGTAGTGCTAGACATATAATAGAAGGAAATAAACTTGGATGTTTGTGGAAGAAGGAATATAGACTTGGAACTCCAGTCAAGGAGTCACAAATCCGTCCTTGCTGCTGAAAACTCCCTAGTAATCTTCACTTCTGAGTGGAGAGAAGAGAACAAAGAAGATCCTTGCCACAATTGTTGGAGAAGAAGGAAGAAGAAGAAGTTTTCCTCTCAAGAAACCAACTTTTCTCCCTTGGAACAACTCCAACTCCTCCTCTATGTTCCTTGCTCGAGTCCCCTTACAAATGGTATGAAATAGTCTGTTGTAACTGTCCCAAGACGGCTTGGGGTCATATATATAAGTGTGAGACAATTAAATTTGCATTTGAGTGAAATTTGAAGGTCACACTGCTTGTCTTATGAGATAACTAAAGTTTGGATCAAGTTCTGGAAAGTTACATGACATGTCTTTAATAAGACATGACATGTCTTTAATAAGACACTGGGTGTCTTTATTAAGACACGACATATTGCTACAAATCTGGAGTTTTGGGTTCAATTTATAGACTGGGACACGGGGTGTCTTTAATAAGATATGACATGTCTTTAGTAGACATGGGGTGTCTTTACCAGTTTTAGCAACATTGATTTTTCTAAATGTCTAGATGATTGGGGAATGTGTTGATGGAAGTTATTGTAACATCCATGACCTAGGTTATGTACTAACCCTAGGAATTTTGCCTAATAAAGTTGATTAAATGCTTGCTTATATTCCTTAAAAAATAATTAAAGCTTTTGAGGAACTTATATTTCTATTTCAGTCCTTTTTGAATAATGTTGGAACATTGTTGTGTTAATAATGGACTAAAGTGCAAATTACCCAAGTAGAGGGGTTAACTTGCAAATTGCACATGTTAAGATGTTCCTCTAATGATGAGACATCATAAGAGTGAATATGATGAAGTGGTACAGTTTTCACAAGCTTGGGTACCAAGATATAGCTTGTAGAGCAATCCTTGTGCTTTAAAACCTAGTTTAGATGTAAAGTGCAATTTACCCAAAACCTAGGGTACAACATGTAAAATATACCCTCTAGAGGATCTCTCATGTTTCTTGGAATCAAGAAGATAAAAGAAAATGAGAGAGGCACCTCATTTGAATGATCATGGAGGAGAGAGAATCTTGATATTGGAATAATCAAGATTGAAGCACAAAAGGCTCTTTAATATAACTTAATGCAAAAAGAACTATATTAATTATGAAGCCTTTCAACCAAAAGTTGGAGGATCTGTTTATAATAATATGTAAGAGCTTTTTTCATGCTTGGGAACCTAAAAGATCATGGTAGGAGTGGAAACTACTCACACTAATAATATATTAAGCAATATCCAATAAGGGTGGATATTAATATACCTCTCTTAAAAGGTGATTAGTTCTTTTCCTTTAAACCTTTGATAAAGGAGGAGTTTTGCATGAGATTAGAAGGTGGAAACGTGGACAAGGATGGAGGAAGCCTTGGTGGATATTTTTTTGGGAGATAAAAGGAAATATCTATCTTTTTCCTTTTTGCTTTGAAAAGACCCATAAATATATATAAGGTATCTTTTCCAATAACACAAAGGACCATTTCCTTAGTTCCTTTTCTCATCACTTTGCTTTGGCCGACCAAGGGAGAGATCTGGACCAGAGGAAGGACGACCATACTGACTTGGTAAGTTTGGATCATCATCTACCTCGAATCCATGGGGGAAATCCTAAATTAATGGTTAGTAATTGGTTTTCTTCACACGATTTTCCTTTCTAGCCATCTTCTCCATCCAAAACTTGAAGAACGGACCTTGGAAAACACCTGGAGCTTCATCCACCATTAAATCTACGGAGCTTGGAGTTCTGGATCAGTCCTAGAGGCGGGTTTTATAACTCTAACCCTTAAGCTTTGTTAATGCATCCTCATCTCCATTAAAATCGTTGGTTGTCATTCTTCTTCTTTTACTACTCATGTATTCTTGCTATCATTTCCGCAAAGAACAGCCCATGTTCTTGGTTGAACAGAGGTATAAGATGATGACGTTAATTTATGTGTTTATCCAAGAAATACTTTAGCAAATGGTCTCCCAACCTTGCTCAAACGGTTTCCCAAACCGTTTGGGAGCAAACGATTTCAAACCGTTTGAATGCAAACAGTTTCACTAGATCACATAGAAGAATACGGTCCAAGACCGTTTGGAGGCGTTGACCATTTGGAGGATTTTTGAGAATAATGTATACGAATTACCTACCAAAAATCATCAATTAATTCCAAGTGGTTCACCAGTTCAAGGTCCAACAATCATCAAAACCCTAATCGGCTTAATTGCAGTTTTTAATAATTGAATTATGTTGAACTTTGGGTTGAGTGATGCAAACAGTTTTAAAACTATTTGGGGATCACCCAAATGGTCTCAAGACAGTTTGATGATCACCCAAGACCGTTTGGAGGTCTAGAGTTAAGCATGGTTCACCAATTAAGGATCCAATGATATCAAGTTGATGAGTAATCGATTGCTGATTTGGTGACTAAACCTAGGATCCAAACCCTAATTGAATGACTTGGTTTTTGATAAAATAATGGTCAAACGGTCTCAAGACCGTTTGGAGGATATCCAAACGATCCCAAGACCATTTGGGGGTCACACAAGACCGTTTGGAGGTCTAAGGTTGACTATGGTTAAAAGGTTGAAGATCTAAAGGTAATTAGTTGAAGTGCAATCGATTGTTGACCTAGTGATCAATACAATGAGCCAAACCTTAATTAGTTGAGTTGGTTTTTGATGTTGACTTGAGAAAACTGTCTCAAGACCGTTTGGAGGTCATCCAAAAAATCCCAAGACCGTTTGGGGTCAGGTCATGACCAATTTGGATGATGGGTCAAAGGGTTCAAATCAATTAGACTCACAATGAAATATGTTGAAGGGTCATCGATTTCAAACCCTAATCCAATTGATTCAAGCCCTAATTGATGATCAATTGAGGGTCAAATCAGTTGAAGGTTGACCTAATTAACACAATTGATTATTGGCTAACATGTGCATGATCGATTGAGGGGTTCAACATTGGGAACCCTAATTCAATTGAAGTGGTTGAGACACTTTTTGGTCCTTGCGGTTTTGAGGTGGTTTGGACCAAACAGTCTCAAGACTATTTGGGTCCAAACGGTCTCAATACCGTTTGGGACCAAACGATCCCAAACCGTTTGATCTCATGCGGTTTCAAGGTCGGTTGTGTCCATGCGGTTTCAAAGTCAACATGACCAAACAGTCTTCATCACCAAACGGTTTCAAGGGAAGTCCAAGACCGTTTGGAGGTTTAGTGTGCAAGACCGTTTGAGGTCTGAAAATGTCAAGATCATTTGATGTTTTAGTGATCAAGATGGTTTGGTGGTTGATTAACCTAAACCTCATGGATACTTAAAGTGGTTAAAGGACAAAGTAAGTAGTTGATTAAGACATGATGTGATCAATGGTGATTATAATAAAGGTACCCTTGATGGGATAGAGTGATTAGTACTATTTGAATGAGTAAGTCTTAATAATCACAATAGTAATGACATATGTTGAAGGGTCATCGATTTCAAACCCTAATGCAATTGATTCAAGCCCTAATTGATGATCAATTGAGGGTCAAATCAGTTGAAGGTTGACCTAATTAACTCAATTGATGATTGGCTAACATGTGCATGATCGATTGAGGGGTTCAACATTGGAAACCCTAATTCAATTGAAGTGGTTGAGACACTTTTTGGTCCTTGCGGTTTTGAGGTGTTTTGGACCAAACGGTCTGGGACCAAATGATCCCAAACCATTTGATCTCATGCGGTTTCAAGGTCAGTTGTGTCCATGCAGTTTCAAAGTCAACATGACCAAACGGTCTTCATCACCAAATGGTTTCAAGGGCAGTCCAAGACCGTTTGGAGGTTTAGTGTGCAAGACCGTTTGATGTTTTAGTGATCAAGATGGTTGGTGGTTGATTAACCTAAACCTCATGGATACTTAAAGTGGTTAAAGGACCAAGTAAGTAGTTGATTAAGACATGATGTGATCAATGGTGATTATAATAAAGGTACCCTTGATGGGATAGAGTGATTAGTACTCTTTGAATGAGTAAGCCTTAATAATCACAGTAGTAATGACATAACCCATGATGTCAATGTTGAATTGACTTAGCCTAATCAAGGGTGATGCAAACATTAACTTATAGAAAGATGAGAGAGAATACTTCTTATATGAATGTTAATGAAGTAATGGATTCCCAATATAAATGAATACCTAATTAGGGTATGATCCATGTTAGTAAGATCATGAAACCCTAATTATGATGGTTAATGAATCCTAACTCTAATTTGAGGGCAATAATGGGAGTATCCCTAATATATGATGATGATATAATCCTAATTCATAATGATGACATGGTAACCCTTAAATTAAAGGTACTTTGTTGATCATTCCTACTTAGGGTGAATAGTAAACCCTAATGGTGAGATATTAATGATAACCCTAATCAAGGATGATTTAATGTGAATAGTAAACCTTAACCAATAGTAATGCTAGCATTATTGTACATTGTGCTGATATAGAAATAATGTGCCTGTTATCATTTATATTAATCATGCAGGTTTTTATGAAATAGTGAGCATAGCTAGGTAAGAGCTATGATGCAATATTCATTAAAAGCACTTTATAATCTTTAAAGCAATGATATGCTATGTTTCCTAGTGAGAGGTAACAAATGAGACTGATAGGATATATGATCCATGAGAAATATATGTATTGCTACAATCATGTTCACATGGTTAAATGACTTGATGGCAATATGTTACTTGGTAACAAGTGTTTTGCTGAAATAAGGGTTTGAACACCCATGTTCTTGAATAATAATGATGAGATGGTTAGGGATTGATATCCCAATGATAACTAGATGTGAAATGAACTTGATACAATTAGTACTCCTTATTTATAGCAATTGTATTAATGGTTTATGTTTGAAAACATGCTCGATGCTAAAAGAATACCATAAT
The DNA here is from genome assembly GCA_963693085.1 of Alisma plantago-aquatica. Taxonomy (NCBI): domain Eukaryota; kingdom Viridiplantae; phylum Streptophyta; class Magnoliopsida; order Alismatales; family Alismataceae; genus Alisma; species Alisma plantago-aquatica. The sequence goes on along the minus strand of OY856412.1, from coordinate 442,762,265 downwards.
GTACTTAAATAATCAAGTATAATGATATCATGTAGAGCCCTGACCATAGATCTATCATTGTAAGAATTTAGATGATGGTGAAATAGGTTTTCCTAAGGGAACTCCTGGAGAGTATACTTTTGAGTATGTGGTGGTTATGGACGTGAATATCCTTACGTCCTAATGGGGGAATTGATGTGAGATGAACATTTAATCTCTCAATCCTTCATTATATGTTTATGCCAGGATGATGTATCACAAATCTCTCGAAGATGTTGTTAATGCTGAATCGATGTGAGATAAATAAGAAATCCCTCGATTGCAAAGAGAGTACAACATGCCACTGTAACTCTAATAGCGAAGTTGCCAGAATACCCTGGAAAGCTATTATAGCAGAGACACAAGATGTCCTGCATGTTGTACCTCACACTGACTAAGGAAGATGAGGTCATAGAAATCCGACTCTTCTGATGACCTATGTATGGTACCGATTGCGATTTCGTAATGGTCGGTTGGAGTATGAGCGGTGTAACTCATCTCCTCAGGGCATAAATATGTTTGAAAAATGTAATCAGCCGTATAGTATAATTGCTTAGGTTGAACTACGAGAAACAATGATTGATGATACATTATTTATAGTGCTCTAGTTGAATAACTAGTATACATGTTCTTCATATTCCATATTGATAAATGACTTGTCATTCAATCAAGTTATAATTGAAATGATTGCTTAGAGAATACTGCTCATTGTTATTTTAACACTTGCAATAGTAATGCTTCTGGCGGAGAGTTATAACTCTCGCTGGGACAATTATTCAATTGTCTCACCCCGTGGGATTCAATTTTTTAGGTAGACGCCAAGGACGAAGGAACCCTTCAGTGGGTGAGCAGCAACATCAAGGGCAGTAGTGATCCTCAGGTTGAGACACTGTCTGTCGAGTCTTGTAGATAGAAAGTCCTATTTGTCATCTTCGTACTCTCAGGTCCTAGGAGTCAGTAGATGGTTTGTTATAAATCTGAGATTTTGGCATAATGCCTCGAGATTTTTGTACACTGCTTTACACAATCTAACATGGCAATTGATACTTGTGACTCTCAAGATGTGATGATACAGAGATGTGCTGATGTATCAGTTGTAAATAACTTATCATGTTTCCTTATGAAAGAGTTTTACAAGTTGTGGAGCTCTTTATAAAAAGTTTAAATTTTTAGTGATTTTCAGTAATTCCGCTGCTAATTAATCGCTTCCGCATCGTTAATAATGTTTTCTCCGAGACGGACGTCACAGTTATGATGGTGTTTCTCCCCCATTTTGATGCCAAATTATTGCACCTACAAACCAAACCATAGAGCAAGTAAAGACAACAATAAAATGGAAAATCTAGCATCATTAAAAGTGATTATTGGGTGAAAATAGTTTGAAAATGCAACCAAAAGTGGTCCAACATATGATATAAAATGTGCACACCAATGGATTAAATTTAACGAACAACCAAGGAAACATGGAAATAAAATAGGGGAGAAGGGGGATTGAAAAATGAGTTTATGGCAATAGGAAAAGCATAACAATTAGTAGGAGATCTAATTGAACTCAAAGATCCTTGATAAATTTAAATGCTTAGAATATTTAATATTAAGATATTGATGGGTTAAAGAATAATTAGATTAATTATGTGTAAAAACACAATTCATCAAAACACCCCCTCAAACTTGATCTTTGGGGTTATCAAGCCCTAGTTTGGACATAACCCACTACATAATTGTAGCTTAGAGGGCCTTGGTAAATATATCAACAACATGAGCATGGGTGGTGACATGCTAGGTTAAATGTGTAATAGGTAAATTCTCCCACAGATGAAGAGATAATTATTTAATATGCTTAGTGTGGCATGAAAACTGGATTGACTATTATACATTGAGCACTTAGGTTATTACAAAACATAGTTGGCTTTGGATTGGGAGTTTGAAAATCTTTAAGTCAGCCAACCAAGTGAGCTCATTTACAATGACAAAAACTCTTATGTATTCAACCTTAGACCCAAACCTGGATATAGTAGGCTACTTCTTGGAGTTACAAGAAACACAAGTTTTTCTAAGAGATACACAACATTCAATGATTGACCTTCAAGTAGTTGGGCATCTTCAGTGTCACAATATGTTGTAACAACTGGTAGAAGGGTTGACTTGATACATAATGCCAACAATAAAGTGTCCTTAACATAACCAAGGATGCATTTACCAGATTGTGGTGATGTAAAGTAGGAGCTACCATGAACTGAAATATGAGGGTCATAGCAAGTTGGATAGTTGGTCTTATGAGAGAGAGACATTGAAAGCCATCGATGAGCTTTATGTAATAAGTTAGATTAGGAAGATTACAACTGGACCTAGTTTTTTAAAACAATCCTTAGTAACTAGGGTAACAGTTGGTTTACATTCCAATCCACCATCCCAAGAATAGTTAGCATTCCTAGGCATATTGTTCCTCATACAAATGAAGTATTAGTGAGGTAGATGTAGCATGACTGCCAACAAAAAATGGTAAGGGACCCAATATTCCGAAGTTTAGAAGTATTTTTTAGATTTGTAGTGAATGAATTAAGATATTTGTGATTATAATCATATCATACACATAATATAGAAGATAGATAACCACATTGTCCTTTGATAACACAAACAAAGAAGGATCAGATGTACTACACAAAAATCATAGTTAATTAGATATTCACTAAAATTGTCAAACCAAAGTCTCGGTGCTTGTCTAAGGTCATGGAGTGCTTTCTTTAAGAAGCACATGTAAGTAGGATAAACTAGATTGGTGAATCTGGGTGGTTGTTCCATGAACACCTATTCACTAAGTTCACCATTTAGAAAAGATACAAACATGTCAAATTGGCAAAGGACTCGGTTAAAAAATGGTAATATATTTGACTACTGGACTGAAAGACTCCCAGTAGTCAACACCTTCTTATTGGGAGAATCCTTTTTCCATTGGTCGAGATTTATATCTATCAACTAAACAATCTGACACAAGTTTAACTTTATATACTCAATTTTCAAAAAGTTTCGTCAGTTGTTTGAGGGATAGGAGTTTAGGTTGTGTTAGAGAACATAGTAAATATTTCATGTTGCATAGTTTCTTTCCATTTATGTAACTTTAGGGATGACTTAAGAGATTTAGGAGTAAGAGTCATTGTACTTATGTTGAGTGCATACCTTGTATTTAGTTTTTTTTATCCCTACCCTGGGTCTAGTGAGCATTGGGTGTGTTTAGTATAAGGCATGCTCTTCTCAAGAGATGAGATGAAACCACTCAGTATATCGGTAGTGTGATGACCACAAGTGTTTGAGACAATGTCATAATTTTGGAACTAGAAGAAGAACTATTGAGATCCATGTCAGATGACCTTGATAGTAAGGTTCAATCGTGCTTGAACATATATGTATACATCATTCTCTTGCAATATTTTTAGATATAGGCAGAGTTTCTTTACATGTGTTACTACCATCCATTAGAGATAGATATCTAGGAAATGTAGATAGCTCACCAAGAACAATAGCTGAGGGAATAGTGTCCTTAAACAAGAAGACTATTTCATTCAACACCATGGTGCATTATCACTTGAGGTACTCCTAACCCATTAAATCTGGATTATATGTGCCTTTAGTGAACACACTGGGATCTTCCGATATTTACAAGGATCTAGTCTAACACACTCACTCAAACTAATCACCCTTCACCCACAAGCACATGAGGTCATGTTATAGTATAAGAAAGAGGCAAGATAAGGGTTGACACACAGGGAGAGCGAGGGTACTAGAGCATAGTTAGAGTAAGCTATGTTTTTAAAGTGGAGATTAGGATTTTAAGAGTTTAAAATTGGTTTGGGGTTTGTTTACTTTAATGATTCAAAAAAGAAGGCAAGAAATGAAATTAAACAAGCAAACCCTAATTTAACCCTAAGTCAGCAATTCTAATTAATAAGGAAAGCAAATAATTAAGCAAGAGCAAATGACTATACTATACTAGCAATTAGAGATCTAAACTATCATTATATAGATTAAGCAAATACAAAGATGCACTAACTACCCTAGCAATGATTAACTACCAAGACCAAGGCAATTGACTAAGCATCATCTAAAGCAAGCAACTAAATTAGTATTAAAAAAAATAAGAGAGCAAGATGGGTTTTAAGCAATGTTAAAGAGAAGTGGGCCGTTTGGGAGAATGATACTAAGATAATAGTTGGGGGAACATACTATGCAAAACCTAACCATTCAATCACCCTAAGACTATTGGTTAGCTGTGGATAGAACATAGTATGTGAAGGGAACTACACCCTTGCATGCCCTATCTAGCCTTACTAGGCTCAATTAGACCAAGGTTAGGTGGGATTTCAATTGTGTTCGACTAATTTAGGTTTCTAGGGCGAGAATGCTTAGTGTAATTGGGAGCGAAAGGTAGGATTGGGGAGTAGAGGTGAGAGTATTTCACCTCACATTACTCACCATCTAGCTTTTAGTAAACTCCTAGGCAATTACACCAAACAATCCTACACTAGCTACTTAGATCTCACACTTAGGAGTAGGAGAGGGGATATATATGTGTGAATATGGAGTGCTAGCTAGGGATCCACTAGTTGGACCTAGGAGCAAACCCCAAGATAACCTCACATATGCCATCTTCTCCTACACTTGGGTGGTTTCAGGCATAAAACAATAAGTAATTCATGTTTTTAAGCACAACCTACAAGAAGTAACATGAGATATAAGATAGAAGTAGAAAGCATCATCATAAAATGAAAATATAGAGTTTATAAGATATATTCCCTCAACATGATATCAAAGTGACATTTTAACCCCAAACAACCCACTACAAGGGGTTTAGCTACACATGATCCAACAAAATAGTAAAAGAGAAAGGAGAACAAAGAACATGGCCATGGAATATTGTGGAAACTCCTCCTTTCTTCACCTCCTAGATGAAGTAGCTTGAGCGCCTCCCTCCAAAGTAGGTAGATGGCATGGAGATGTGAGGTTTTGTGGTGGGAATCCTAGAAAACTAGGGTTTTGAGGTGGGGATGGAGTGGGTGATGGATGGGGGTAGGTGAGAGCTCCTTTAATGCTAAGGGAGGTAGAAATAATGCTAGAGGGTTGTAATCTCATTCTACAACCACCACCTAGGTATATATTGGTGGTGGGAAAGCACTAGGTTAAGTGGGGGTAGAATGGGGAATACATTGCAGAAAACATAGGGTTTTGAGTGGAAGCATGGTCATGCTAGGCAACACGTCTTTGACGGGGAGCTGTAGAACAGTCGTGGTGGTAAGGAATGAATGTACTGGATGGAGGTAAAGTTACAATGGAAATGAGTGAAATGGAGGCTGGTAGCACAGCCGTGCTGGGAAGCAAGGTCGTGGTGGTGGCTAGGTAGCACAGTCGTGGTGGGAGAGTTGGGAACTTGGTCATTCTACTCAGAATGGATGTTCTAATCCTGGTGAGCATAGTTGTTCTGGCTGGCATGACCGTTTTGGGGTCTTCTCAGCATGGCTATGGTGAGCTAGTTGGGAACTTGTCCGTTCTACTCAGAATGGGTGTTCAACTCCTGACGAGCATGGTTGTTCTGGATGGCATGATCGTTCTGGGGTCTTCTTGGCATGGTCGTGCCGGATAACACAACTGTGTTGTCAAGGTTTCTCTAGCCTTGATGAGTTTGTGATTTTACTGTGATTTTGTCTAGTCCAACATGAGTTTTCCATGTCACCACGACTGTGCTGGGGATTTTTCTTGTACTTTGAGCTTTGAACTTCATGATCCATGGACTTCTTTGCTTGAGTTGACTCTTGGACACTAGGGGTAGGTTGAGGGAGCTTTGGGGTCTTCTTTGGACCCCTCCATGGGGAAGGAATCCTAGAACACCTTCCTTCTCTCTCATCCATCCAAAGCATGGTCCAAGTACCTAAAAAACTTGTAACGAACATTCATAAGTGCATTTGATAGAAATATGCACGTTGAGGGAAATTACATGTAATCTAACAAGTTTAGATGTGAATGAAATGCAATAAGATAAAAGACAGAGCCCTAAGTTAGGACTGCAACCCCCAAACTTAAAACATACCTATCCTCAAGTATGCTCCAACATTATCTCTCTTCAGTTTCTTTCACAAACAAGATGATATATGCATTGTAACAAATGATTATTGACTAAATGGGCTTAATGGTGACTAAGTACATGTGCTACAACTCTCTCCTCTACACCTTCACAAACCAATCATGAATTGAGTACTAAGCATACAAATTTCAAGTATAGAGCATAGAATGTACAATCAATCCATATGGCTTTCATGTAGCTGTGGGTAGATTATTTCATGATGGCGATAATCAAAGATGACTAAGAGTGTTGTTTCAATTTCATGCATTCAATATCATACTTCAAACCACACTATGTGACCCACATGGCTGTGAAAAAGGGTGAAGTGAGCTAGGTTTGATGTTTTCTAGCTCAATGGGTATGAAAATATAAGAAAGGGTTGCAGTAATAGATTGGAGTGATATTACATAGGGGCACTCATATTTTCTTTATTTAGGTGATATTACATAGGATAATCTTTTATTTTCTTTTTGCATTTTTTCTTTTTCTTTTGCCCTTGGTGTATCTAGGGCACATGGTGGTGAGAGTGAAGTGGGGAATATAGATATGGTCAATCCAACTTTTGGAGGTGGCCAAGGTTGAATATGTACACTTTGGAATCCTTTCATGAGGCGGTGAGGTAAGAAGATGATGAAAGAAAAGTCAGGTCAAAATGGGGTCACTAGTGAGGTTCTTGACATAAGATCTCCTGCATGAAAATTATTCCAACACTTCATCAAGTGATGTCACACCACATGTGTGAGCAATATGAAATTCATACTTTTATCATGTGTTTCCACAAACCCTAAGCGTTCATAGCTTGCTCAAATCACAATTCAACCAAACCATTCACAAACATGTGAAAAGTGACTCACATGTAGAAAGTCAACAATTAAGACCATTTAGTAATTAAACATAGGAATGTAGCATGCATTTGTCAAGTATCAAGATTTTTTCAGTTCAAAAAGTGAAGATTAGGTCAAAACATGCTTCTTGGTCAAGACATTTCAAATTATAAAAAAATGGCCAAAATGGTGAAGATTCACATTCAATCACATCTAAACCTATAATTAGGGAATAAAAAGCATATAACAACAAATTCAAGCTAAAACACATAAAATTACCAAAAATCTACAAGAAATGTTATGCATGTCATGAAAAACAAAAAAAATTACACAAAAATACATGAAATGAAACTACATGGTATGCATGAATGCAACCACAAAGAAAACTATGCTAGATAGGGTGATGTCATCAATCAATCCAATGGACGAGATAGGGTGAAACATGGTAAAGCAAGTGTAATCAAAATAGTTGAGAAGAGAAAATAGGGTGTATTGCCCTACCACCCTAATCTTCTGAATCATGTTTTCCTTGACATGAAACTAAAGCTTAGGAATGATAAGGTAGAGGTCATTGCTCCATCAATTGTGGATCTTGAGGAGTTCACCCATGTGGTGGAGGGTCCTGGTAGTAGTTGCCCTAGTAGTCTGCCTATGGAGGCGGGTATGTCTCTTGATATCCGATACAACTCCATAGAAGTACTCCCCCCATTGGGGGTTTATTTGAACCTACACATGGTGGTAGCGATACATGTGGTTTATCTGGTGATGCATCTATTACTGGTCCAACCACATGGATTGTTGTGTTTGCTGCATCACCTCCAACTATGCATGAATGGCTTACATATGCATTTGTTGGAGGTGGTTGCATGTCAAACTCCTCATCGATCTGTCTCGTATGGTGAGGCTTCTCTAGAATGTGTTGTTGATTTGGTATGTCTGTCTCTCCCTCACCCTTGGGTAAGTCCAGTCGCACTGGTCTGTAATCTTTTCTAAGACGTTGTCCTTCCCAGGTGGCAAGTATTGTTGGGATATTGTCATTGGGTCAAGGCTAGCAAGAAGAATGGTGGCATGATACGGAAACTCAAAGGTAATATCAGGGTACTCTGGGTTCAAGTTGTATATGATCCTTTTGACTCTAGGGTGATCATTTGGGACCTCACAAGATAGTTCAAATTAACCAACTTGGTCCCATCCACCTCTGTAAGGCCCTCAAACTCACATTCAAGAGCTTTTGTCGTGGTGGTTACAATTCCCTCCATTATGATTCTTCCTCTTGGAGGGGATTGTTTTCAAGTGGTCAATCATCATCATACCTAAATTTACCTGACCACGAATTACATCATAGACATCACAAATAAGTCCTTTTATGAGCAACAACCTTGGTGTCATACCGGCCAAAGAGAGTCATACCTAGAACCTTTTGAATATATCTTAAGGTGGAGTTGAATATTTTGCTTGTTTTTGACTTCCCTACTGCAAAGGTGACTTTTACTGGGAAATCTTTCCACATATTTGAATAGTTGCATCTTCTATTCTCATCAAATCTCCCTTCATCAAACATCTTTGCCATCACTGGAGTGGGAGAAAAAATGCATTGAACTGGGAGGCCTAGAATCATTTAGTCTAAATCTAATGGCATCTTTACCCTGATATTGTACCTTCTCCAAAGACCCAAAAAATTCATGAGTTGTCTTAATGTAGGTTTCTTTCACCTCAGTTGGTAATTTGTACAACCCAATGGGTTTTAAGTGATACTCGACGTAGAAATGCATCCCTAGAGCTTGCATTGTATTAGGGAAAGCATATCTTGTATGGATCACCCTCCTTGTAGTGCATTATGGGTGAAGAGGTCTCACAAAAATCCTTCTTGGACCCTTCCTCCCATTTGTAGCTCCTTCTGGCTTCTCTCCTATGAACTTAATTCTATCCTCCTCCAATTTTGACAAGAAGTCTAACTGCTCATCCTCCACCTCTTCTCACTATGTATCACCCTCCTCTTCCTCTTCAATGTTGTGGGACCTCGATCTTATGTCCAAGTTCAAAGACATCATCTCAATTGGCGCATCATCATCTTCTTCAATCAAAAACTGGCATCGAGTGGGTTGTTGTAGGGCATGAGGTTGAGCTGGATATGTAGAGTGCCTCGCTAGAGTAGGCAGTGGAGGCAAGCATGAGGATGCCACAGCAACAAATTTCTTGGCCCTTCTCTCTCAATTTAGTGCATCAACATCAATAGAATCTACTAGATTTTCCATTTCTTCTTCGTCTTCCTATTCATCAGAATTGATGTAGCTTGGGTCCAATGTTTGGTGGCTTGAGGAGAATTGAAGACAAGAGTCGGTAATCATTTTCAAATGCCGAAATGAGCCAGAAACTGAATTTGATGACAACGGTGTAGCATTATGTGAGGTAAGGAGGACATCTATGGAGGCACATTTCATGTGGATTTTGCCTCCCTAGAGGATATTCATGGTGTTCTAGACCCCCTTCTTGATTGCTTTCCTCATCTTCTTCATCTTTACAATGAATCCGGTGGAAAACAGAACAACAACAACAATTTTTGTAGTTCAGGAGAGTTTGGGTGGAATCTTCTTGGAGGTGGAGAAATAGATGTGGATGAGAGGAGAAAAGAGGAAATGGAGGTATTGGAAGGCCTTAGGAAGCTTTAAGGAGATTGAATATGGAGTTTAGGAGGAAGATATAGTGATTCTGGGGAGATCTGGAGTCGCCCTAGTCGCCACAGCCTATGGAATAGTTGTTCTGCGCAAGGGAAGTGAGGGTCGGTCAGGCCGCGGAGAGAAATATCGAAGAACTTAAGTGGTGGGTCGGGGCCAGCACGACCGCACTGGCATAGCGATGGAGTGACCATGACGTTCATAACAGTCATACAACCAGACCCAAATCATGAGATTATATTATAAAAATGACCACACCCAACACAACCATTCCACGCCAGCACGACCATGCTGGTTTTCCCAAGTTCAAAAATTTGCCAAAATTCACAAATCTCTCAACCATTCATATTCCAAACAATAACTTCAATCCACTTGATATTTTATCAATACTTGCCATTGAATTTTACCCTTGTTGTCAAGCATTAACTTCATTTATCATATCACAATAAAACACCAAACAAAAACTATCAAACACAAGTGTGTGTATATTTTTTGGAATGCATAAAAATAAATGAAAATAAAGGGGACTTAAGAGTAAGAGTCTGAAACCAACATGGGTTGCCTCCCACTAGCACAAAGTTTAGAGCTTCAGTCAGGCTTATTATTCTTCCATCATCAAGAGTAAACAAACAAAGTGTTATCATCCTCCTCAAATGTGATTTTTTGAGAGCTCTCACGACATGGTCTTCGTCTCAAGGAACATGTAATGATCAATAGTAGTTGTTTGCCATCCATTCTTCTCTGAAATCGTATAGTCCAAGTTGGTATCTAGAACTTCATCACTTCATTCCTACCTCTCCTCTTAGGTTAACATAAAAAAATTCCACCTTCATTCTCCTATATGTGATTGTCATAGTGCATGTACGCACCTTGATCTCCGCATCATCTAAGGCCAAGAAAGACCTTCCCACGATGGCAAATCCTTTCCATCAAGTGGCTATATGTCCATGACCAGAAAATCAATTGAGAATGAAACATTTGTTATTTTGTCTATTGCTACCATCTCATTTGGCAACATGCCTATAGGCATCTTCCTAGATCCATCGGGCATTATGAGAACACAATCTACTGCTTTCATTTCTTTTATGCCAAGCCCTAAAAATATGTTATAAGGCATGATGCTTATGCTTGAGCCCAAATCTATAAGAGCACACTCAATGAGTTGCATTGGATGTAACAAAGGATAAGAGGGACATCTGGATCTCCCCTCTTTTCTTGAAAATGGCCACCAATAATGAAATTGACATGTTCAGTAGCTACAATTTGCTTGGGTGGCATCACCTTTACCTTTCTCTTCCCGGTGAAAACATTGTTAAGAAAGGGATTCAGTGTTGTGATGTTTGTCATTCCTTATTTCAGTGATTTCAAGAAGCTCCAAGTATATCCACTCTTAACTTGGGTGAGAGTACCTTCTAAATCATCAAAGAAAAATTACCCACTTCTATCAACATCTTCTACAACAATGTGCGGGCCTTAGGGCAGCATAAGGGTAGTTTTTATCTCATTAGGTGGAGCTTGGGCTATCATCAACTCAAAATGGAGTGGTAAATTAGGTGTTATTAGTTCAATAGAGGGTGGGAGAACGAGTGTTATCTCTTCATGGAATGGCTAAGAAGCAAATTTTTTGGTGCCTTTGGAATTCCCAACAAAATGATGGTACGACTGGCATCATTACTTCATGTGGAAATGTGATACATGGTGTTGTCTTCTCAAACAATAATGGGATACTCATTGGTATATTCTCATAAGAAGAGGGGACAACAGGAACCTTGGTGATCTTAGCATTGCCAAGCAAAAATAGAGCAACATAATCTTTGATACTCTAAGTATCTCCAAAAGACTTTTACAACAGTGGTTTCATTTCTTCTATGCCAAGTCATAAAAATATGGTATAAGGCATGACGCTTATGCTTGAGCCCATATCTAAAAGAGCACACTCGATGATTTGTAGTTGGATGTAACAAGAGATAAGAGGGACGCCTGGATCTTCACTCTTTTTTTGTGGCCACCCATAATGAAATTGACATGTTCAGCCACTACAATTTGCTTGGGTGGCATCACCTCTACCTTTCTCCTCCCATGGTGAAAACATCTTTAAACAAGGATACGAGTTTTGTGATGCTTGCCTTTCATTTTTTTGTGATTTCAAGAAGCTAGCCATACTTAAGTTGGGTGAAAGGACCTTCGACGCATCAAAGAAAATTCCCCACTTTTATCAACATCTTCTACAGTAGTGTGTAGGGCTTGGGGTAGCATGAGGGTAGTTTTTATCTCATGAGTTGGAGCTTGGTCTTTAATCGACTCCAAATGGAGTGGTACATCATGTGTTATCAGTTCTACAGAGGGTGGGACAGTGAGTGTTATCTCTTCGAAGAATAGTGAGGAGGCAGATTTTTCGGTGCCCTTGGCAATTCCACAAAATGATGGTATAGTTGGTATCATTACTTCACTCGAAGGTAAGACACATGGTGTTGTCTTCTTAAATAATGGTGGGACATTTAGTGGCATTTTTTCACAAGAAGAGGGAGAAACAATAACTTTGGTGCTCTTAGAATTTCCCCCAAAAAAAAGAGTAGCAGAACATTTGATACTCTTATCATCTCTACAAGACTTTTCCAACAATAGTTCTTTATCATAAACCTTGGTCACCTTCCCCTCCCTTCCCATGAATTCCTCAAAAACCTTCTTTCCCCATATTATGGATACCATGCTCACATGTTCATGGGGAGGAGGGGGAGCTCGTGAGGATGATGGTGGTGGCGGCGGTGGTTTTTGGTGAGGTAGATTAGGATTTTGGAGGATGTAAGTTGGTAATTGTAGAGGTTGTTGTAGAAGTGGTTGTGGTTGTTGTGGGGGGGGTGATATTGAGGAGGGGGTTGTGGGTAGGAATGCAGTGGAGATGAAGGGTATTGGTAGTTGTAGTTGGGCTGTGGGGGAGGGGGCATACGAATGAGGAGGTCCTTGGTATTATTGCAATGTTGTAACTTGCCCATGTGGTGGGATATGGGCACCTTGAGGAGTGCTCATAGAATCACTATCACTGTTTGGGTTGGCCATGGTTTGAACAGGGAGTCTTCCCTCCTCATGACGGGAAAGTAACATGGAAATCTGATCAATCCTTTGTTCTAGACGGATAATGTTTTTTCCTTGACCAAACACATACTTCTTTACATAATCAAGGCTCCTTATCCTTCCAAGAACTTCTTATTCAAATTTAGAATTGTACTTTGACCCTTAGTGTTGCCTTTGTTTCCCTTATCCTTCATCCCCTTGCTTCCAAGAGAAGTTTGGGTGATTTCTTTACTATAGACAGTAGGTGTTAGACATTGGCCCTTGATTGTTGCGGTTGTCAAAAAATTGAATAGCTTGAACCTCTTCACAAATATATTCCACATAGTTGGTTGAGTGACTAGAAGACCCTCCAGCTTGATTCTTCATCATGTTCATCATTTCAGCTAGAATCTTCAGCATTTGAGGATTTTGGTCTTCCCTAGCTTGAGGAGGAGAAGGTGGGGGAGGAGCCCAGTTCCTGTCACAATGCACACCCATGCTAAAGCCCACTGATGTTAATTTTAAGCTAGGTGCTCGAAGAGAGGCCATGAATATTCTGAGGGCTTGGCCATGAAGGTTCCACCAAAAGAGTAGTCAATCACAATTTGACCCAATTCAGACATCCTGGTGTAAAAGTATTGCACAAGTTTCCAGATGGGGACCTCATGGTTAGGTCAATATCTAAGAAACTTCTAGAACCTCTCCCACATCTCATGAAACAACTCGTTCTCCTTCCGAGTGAATGAATTAATGTAACTCATATGCGTCAACTTGGAGATAGGATAAAATTTCTTAAAAAACCATTCTTCACAGCCACCCAAATGACAGTTCTAACTTTGACATGCACCATTCCTTAGCTTACTCCTTGAGTGAAAAGGGGAATAGGTTTCTTCTAATAGAATCATTGGTTTCTACATGAGTGTGGAAGGTGGATCACGTCTCTAGAAATTTGTAGACGTGGTAATATGGGTTCTCATTCTCCAACCCATAGAAGGTGGGTAGGAGTCCAAGGAGGGCCAGTGGAATGGAGAAATGTTGACCTGACATTTGGTCAACTAGGGTGGCAATGGGTGATGTGTAGTTCCCCGGGGTGAAGTACTCATGGAATGGTTTGGGTGGTGGTAGTGGATCTTCTCCCCCTCCCTCATGGTATTGACCATACATGTCTCCCATTTCATCCTCTTGGTGTTGCCTGCGTAGGTGTTGATGTCTCCTACCTATCTCGAGATCAAATGGAATCATATGAGTAGAAGTTGAGCGTCACCCAATCATGCACATTTGTCACCTGTACAAGTCACAAACAAACAACATGAGCTAAGTTAGAAGACAAGTATACAAAAGTAAACAAAGAACAAAGAATATTTATGTTGATGCTTACGCTTGAGCCCATATCTAGAATAGCACACTAAGTGAGTTGCAGTTGGATGCAACAAGGGATAAAAGGACGCTTGGATCTCCCCTCTTTTCTGGAAAATGGCCACCTATAATGAAATTGACATGTTCAACTACTACAAATTGCTTGGGTGATATCACCTCTAACTTTCACCTCCCAATGAAAAATCTTTAAACAAGGAAATGAGTGTTGTGATGCTTGTCTTTCCTTATTTTAGTGATTTCAAAAAGCTCCAAGTATAGCCATGCTTAACTTGGGTGAAAGGACCTTCTAAAGCATCAAAGAAAAATTCCCCACTTTTATCAACATCTTCTACAACAGTGTGCGGGGCTTGGGGCAGCATGAGGGTAGTTTTTATCTCATGAATTGGAGCTTGGCCTATAATCAGCTCCAAATGGAGTGGTACATCAGGTTTTATCAATTCAACAGAGGGTGGGATAGTGAGTTTTATCTCCTCATAGAGTGAGGAAGTAGATTTTTTGGTACCCTTGGCAATTCCACAAAATGATGGTACAACTGGTATCATTACTTCATCCAAATGTGAGATACATGGTGTTGTCTTCTTAAACAATGGTGGGACCTTTAGTGGTACTTTCTCATAAGAAGAGGGAGAAACAAGAACTTTGGTTCTCTTATCATTTCCCAAAAAAATGGAGCAGCAGAATCTTTGATACTCTTAGCATCTCCACAAGATTTTTCCGGAAATGGTTCTTTATCATGAACCTTGGTCACCTTCTCCTCCCTTCCCATGAATTCCTCAACAACCTTCGTTCCCCATATGATGGATACCATGCTCACTTATTCATGGGGAGGAGGTGGGGGCTCGTGAGGATGATGGTGGTGGTGGCAGTGGTCTTTGGTGAGGCGGATTAGGATTTTGGAGGATGTAAGTTGGTTGTTGTGGAGGTGGTTGTGGTTGAGGAGGGGGTGTGGGTATAAATGTGGTGGAGGTGGAGGGTATTGGTAGTTGTAGTTAGGTTATGGGGGAGGGGAGCATATGAATGAGGAGGTCTTTGGTATTGTTGCAAAGTTGTAACTTATCCATGTGGTGGGATATGGGCACCTTGAGGAGTGCTCATAGAATCACTATCACTGTTTGGATTGGCCTTGGTTTAGGAAGGGAGTCTTCCTCCTCATGACGGGCAAGTGACATGAAAATCTGATCAATCCTTTTCTCTAGACGGACAATGTTTTTCCTTGAACATACACATATTTCTTTACATCATCAAGGATCCTTAGCCTTCCAAGAACTTCTTCTTTAAATTTAGAATTCTACTTCGACCCTTGGTGTTTCCTTTTCTGCCCTTGTCCTTCATCCCCTTGCTTCCAAGAGAATTTTGGGTGATTTCTTTACTCTAGAGAGTAGGTGTTGGAGTGGCCCTTGATTGTTGTAGTTGCCAAAAATTTCAAGAGCTTGAAACTCTTCACAAATATCTTCCACATGGTTGGTTGAGTGACTAGAAGACCCTCCATATTGATTCTTCATCAAGTTCATCATGTGAGCTAGAATCTTCATCATTTGGGGATTTTTTTTATCTTCCCTAGCTAAGAGGAGGAGAAGGTTGAGGAGGAGCCCAAATCCCGCCACAATGCACGCCCACTAACATGAATTTTCAACTAGGTGCTTGAAGAGAGGCCATGACTCTTCTGGGGGCTTGGCCATGAAGGTTTCACCACAAGAGGAGTCAACCATAGTTTGACCCATTTCAGACATCTCGATTTAAATGGATTGCACAAGTTTCCAGATGGGAACCTCATGGTGAGGATAATCTCTAAGAAACTTATAGAACCTCTCCCGCATCTCATGAAACAACTCATTATCCTTTAGAGTGAATGAAGTAATGTACCTCCTCATATGCGTCAACTTGGAGATAGGATAAAATTTCTTAAAAACTCATTCTTCACGACCACCCAAGTGACCAATTCTAGCTTTGACACGATACTCCTTGAGTGAAAAGGGGATTAGGGTTGTTCTAATCTAATAATCAGTTTCCACAAGAGTGTGGAAGGTGGCTCACATCTCCAGAAATTCATAGACGCGGTGATATGGGTTCTCATTCTCCAACCAATAGAAGGTGGGTAGGAGTCCAAGGAGGGGTCAGTGAAATGGAGAATTGTTGACCTGACATTTGGTCAACTAGGGTGCCAATGGGAGATGTGTAGTTCCCTGGGGTGAAGTACTCATGGAGTGGTTTGGGTGGTGGTGGTGGATCTTCTCCCCCTCCCTCACAGTGTTGACCATACATGTCTCCCATTTCAGCCTCTTGGTGTTGTCTGTGTAGGTGTTGACGTATTCTTCTACCTATCTCAAGATAAAATGGAACCAAGTGAGTAGAAGTTGAGTGTCTCCCAAGCACGTAAAATTGTCACCTCACAAGGCACAAACAAACAACATGAGCTAAGTTAGAAGACAAGTATGCAAAAGTAAACAAATAATAAATAATAGAAATGATAAAGGTAGTAGGAAAAGCTAAGTTACACTAACTAAATAGGCTGAGTGCCTTTCTCCCCAACAACGGTGCTATAAAGCTTAGTGTGTTTTCTTGAGGTACTCCTAACCCATTAAATTTGGATTAGATGCGTCTTTAGTGCACACACCAGTATCTTTCAATATTTATAAGGACCTAGTCTAACACAATCACTTAGACTAATCACCCTTCACC
Organism: Alisma plantago-aquatica; assembly: GCA_963693085.1. Taxonomy (NCBI): domain Eukaryota; kingdom Viridiplantae; phylum Streptophyta; class Magnoliopsida; order Alismatales; family Alismataceae; genus Alisma; species Alisma plantago-aquatica. The sequence continues at coordinate 442,745,529 of OY856412.1, read as the reverse complement.
CGCAAGTGCATGGGGTCATGTTATAGTATAGGAAAGAGACAAGATAAGTGTCAATTTGTAAGGATAAATGGGGAAATATAGATTATTTAGAGTAAGCTATGTTCCTAAAGTATAGATAAGGGTTTTTAGTATTTAAAGCCAGTTTCAGGTTTGTTTACTTTAATGATTCGAGAAAGAAGACAAGGAAGGAAACTGAACAAGCAAATCCTAATTTAACCCTAAGCAGACAATTCTAATTAACAAGGAAATCAACTAATTAAGCAAGAGAAAAAGACTATACTAGACTTTCAATTAAGACTCTAAAGCAGTTAGAGATTTAAACTATCATTATCTAGATTAAGCAAGCAAAAAGATGCACTAGATACCCTAGCAAGGATTAACTTCCAAGAACAAGGCAATTGACTAAGAAGCAATTAAAGCAAGCAATTAAATTAGTATGAAAAAAACTAAGAGAGCAAGATGGGTTTTAAGAAATGTTAAAGAGAGGTGGGTCATTTGAGGGAATGATACTAATATAATATTTGGGGGAAACATACTATGCAAAACCTAACCACTCAATCTAGATTGTTAAACAAAACAAATAATCAATTGCAATGGAATCACCCTAGACTATTGCTTGGCCATAGATAGAATAGAGTATGTGAAGGGGAACTACACCCTTGTACACCCTACCTAGCCTTACTAGGCTAAATTGGACCAAGGTTAGGTGGGATTTCAATTGGGTTTGACTAATCCATGTTTCTAGGGTGAGAATGCTTAGTGTAATTCAGAGCCAAAGGTAGGATTGGGGAGTAGAGGTGAGGGTATTTCACCTTACTTTACTCACCATCTAGCTTTTAGTAAACTCCTAGGCAATTACACCAAACAATCCTACACTAGATACTTAGATATCACGTCTAGGAGTAGGAGAAAGGATATATGTGTGGGAAGATGGGGTTCTAGCTAGGAATCCATTAATTGGACCTTGGAGCAAACCCCAAGATAGCCTCACATATGTCATTTTCTCCTAGACTTGGTGGTTTCAAGCATAAAACAACAACTAATTCATGTTTTCAAGCACAAACCATAAGAAGTAACATGAGGAATAAGATACAAGTAGAAAGCAATCATCATAGAATGAAAATATAGAGTTTACAAGATATATTCCCCCAAAATGGTATCAAAGTGTCATTTTAACCCCAAACATCCAACCACAAGGGGTTTAGCTACACATGATCAAAGAAAATAGCAAAGGAGAAAGGAGAAAGAAGAAGATGGCCATGGAATCTTATGGAAGATCCTCCTTTCTTCACCTCCTATATAAAGTAGCCCGATCACCTCCCTCCAAAGTAGGTATATGGCATGGAAAGGTGAGGTTTTGTGGTGGAAATCCAAGAAAATTAGGGTTTTGAGGTGGAAATGGAGTGGGTGATCGATAGGGATAGTTGAGAGATTTTTCAATGCTATGGGAGGTAGAAATGAATTCTACGGGGACGCAACCTCATGCTACAACCACCACATAGATATATATAGATGGTGGGGAAGCAGTAGGTTAAGTGAGTGTAGGATGGGGAAAACAATGCATAAAAAGTAGGGTTTTGGGTGGTAGCACAGCCGTGTTGGGTAGCACAGCCATGGTAGGGTAGTTGTAGAAAAATGATGTTGGGAGGGAATGGTCGTGCTTGATGGAGGCAAAGTTACAATGGGAATGGGTGAAATGGAGGCTGGTAGCATGACCCTGTCAGGAAGCACAACTATGGTGAGGGCTAGGTAGCGTGACCGTGTTGGGTAGCACGATCATGGTGGGCAAGTTGGGGACTTGGTCGTTCTGCTAAGAATGACCATTCTTCTTGTGGCCAACATGGTTGTTCTAGGTAGCACGACCATTCTGGGGTCTTCTTGGCATGACTGTGTTGTCTAGCACTATCATCTTGTCAAGGTTGCTCTAGCCTTGATGAGTCTATGATTTTACAATGATTTTGGCTTGACCAACATGGCCGTTCTGTATCACCATGGATGTGCTGAGGACTTTGCTTCTACTTTGAGCTTTGAACTTCATGATCCATGAACTTATTTGCTTGAGTTGATTCTTGGCCACTAGGGGTAGGTTGAGGGAGCTTTGGAGCCTTCTTTGTACCCCTACATGGGTGGAGGAATCCTAGAACACCTCCCTTCTCTCTAGTCCATCCAAAGCATGGTCCAAGTACCTGAAAAACATGCAAAGAACATCCATAAGTGCATTTGATAGAAATATGCATATTGAAGGAAATAACATGTAATCAACAAGTTTATATGTGATTGAAATGCAGTAGGATACAAGATGGAACCCAAAATTAGGACTGCAACCCCAAACTTAAAACATACTTGTCCTCAGGTATGCTCCAACTTAATCTCTCTATAGTTACTTTCACAAAAAATAATGATAGTTGCATTGCAATAGGTGATTATTGACTAAATGGGCTTAACGGCAAATAAGTACATGTGTTCCACCTCTCTCTTCTCACTTTCACAAACCAATCATGAATTGAGCACTAAGCATACAAACATTTCAAATATAGAGCATAAAATGCACTATCATTCCATATGGCTTTCATGTAACTCCGGGTAGACCGTTTCATGATGGCAATAATAAAAAATGACTGGGTGTGATGTTTCACTTTCATGCATTTAATCTCATACTCCTAACCACACCATGTGTCCCACATGGCTGCAAAAAAGGGTGAAGTCAGTCGGGTTTGATGTTTCCTAGCTCACTGGGTATGAAAATATAAGAAAGGGCTGTGGTAAGAGATTGAAATGCTATTACATAGGAGCATCTTTTATTTTCTTTTTGCACTTTTTATCTTTTTATCTTGCCCTTGGTTTATCTAGGACACATGGTGGTGAGAGTGAAGTGGGGGATATAGATATGCTCACCCCAACTTTTAGAGGTGGCTAGGGTTAAATATTTGCACTTTGGCATCCTTCCATGAGGCAGAGAGGTAAGAAAATGATGAATGAAAAGTCGGATCAAAGAGGGGTCACTAGGGTGGTTCTCAACATAAGATCTCTTGCATGAAAAATATTCCAACACTTCATCAAGTAATTTCACACCACATGAGTGAGCAATATGAAATTCATACTTTTATCATGTGTTTCTGCAAACCCTAAGTGTTCATATCTTGTCAGATAACAATTCAACCAAACCATTCACAAACATGAGAGAAGTGTTTCACATGTAGAAAGTCAACAATTAACACCATTTAGCAATAGAACATAGAAATATAACATGCATTTGTCATGTATCAAATTTTGAGTTCAAAAAGTTGAGATTAGGTCAAAACATGCTTCTTCGTGAAGACATTTTCAAATTTTGGGCAAAATTGGTCAAAATGGTGCCAACTTGCATTCAATCACATCTAAACCTATATTCAGGAAATAAAAATCATATAGGTGAAAATCCTAGCTAAAATACACAAAATTACAAAAAAATCTACATGAAATGCAATGCATGGCACAAAAACAAAAATTGAAAAATTATGCAAAAATGCATGAAAGTAAACTACATGGTATGCATGATTGCAAGCACAAAGAAAACTATGCTAGACATGGTGATGTCATCAATCAATAGAACAAGTGGGATATGGTAAAACATGGTGAAACAAGTGTAATCAAAATAGCTGAGAAGAGAAAATAGGGTGTACCACCCTACCACCCAAACTTTTGAACCATGCTATCCTCAGCATGAAACTAAAGCTTAGGAATGCTAGGGTAGATGTCACTACTCCGGTGGTGGTGAATCTTGAGGAGGTCCCCCATATGGTGGAGGGTTCTGGTAGTAGCTACCCCAATAGTCCTCTTTTGGAGGTGGGTATATCTCCTGATATCCAGATAGAGCTCCCCAGAATTCCTCCCCTCACTGGGGGTTTCTTTGAACCTGCGCATGCTGGTAGCAGTACATGTGGTTCATTTGGTGATGCATCTATTGCTAGTCCAATGACTTGAACTACTGTGTCTGTTGAATCGCCTCTAATTATGCATGGTTAGCTAACATGTCATAATACATTTGTTGGTGGTGGTTGCGCGCCAAACACCTCATGCTCTGTCTGGTGCGGGGAGGATGTTCTAAAATGTGCTGCTGCTCTGGTATGTCTATATCTCCCTCTCCTTTGGGTAAGTCCATTGGCACTGTTTTGTAATCTTCTATAGGATGTTGTCCTTCCCATGTGGCAAATATTGTTGGGATAACGTCCCTTGGGTCAAGGCTAGCAAGAAGAACGGTGACATGTTATGGCAGCTCAAAGGTAAGGCTAGGGTACCCGGGGTTCAAGTTGTATGTGATCTTTTTATCTCTAAGGGAGATCACTTGGGACCTCACAAGATAGTTCAAACTAGCCAACTTGGTCCCATCCACCTTTGTAATGCCCTCAAGGTCACAATTAAGAGATTTTTCTATGGTGGTTACAATTCCGCCCATTATGAAATGATTCTTGCTCTTAGAGGGGATTGTTTTCAAGTGGTCAATCATCATCATACCTAAATTCACATGACCATGACTTACCATAACATACATCACAAATAATTCCTTTTGTGAGCAGCAACCTTGGTTGTCATACCAGCCAAATGTAGTGTTAGCTAGAACCTTTTAAATATATCTTAATGTAGGGTTGAACATTTTGCTTGTTTTTGACTTCCCTGCTACAAAGGTGTCTTATGACATGAAAGCATTCCACATATTTTAATAGTTGCATCTTCCATTCGTATCAAATCTCCCTTCATCAAATTTCTTTACCATCTATGGAGTGGGAGAAAAAATTGCATGAGCTGAGAGGCCTTAAGAACATGTGTATAATGATTTATTATAAATCAGATGACATCTTCACCTTGATATTTTACCTTCTCCAAAGACTCAAAAAATTCATGAGTTGTCTCAATGTAGGTTTCTTGCACCTCAATTAGCAATTTGTACAACCCAATTGGTGTTAAGAGATCCTTGACATAGGAATGTATCCTTAGAGATTGAATGGTACTAGGGCAAGTATATCTCATAGGGATCACCCTCCTTGTAGTGCATTCAGGTTGGAGAGGTCTCACAAAAGTCCTTCTTGGTGCCTTCCTCCCAAGCTTATCTCCATTTGACTGTTTTCCCAAGAACTTCATTCTATCCTCCTCCAATTTGGAAGTCTATCACCTCCTACACCACTTTGCTCTCTATGTCTCCCCCTTCATCCTCTTCATAGTTGTTGGACCTCGAACTTGTGTCCAAGTTCAAAGGCACCATCTCAATTGGTGCATCATTATCTTCTTCAATCAAGAACTATGTCAAGTGAGTTGTTGTGCGACATGAGGTTGGAATGAAGATGTAGAGTGCCTCGCTAGAGTAGGCATGGAGGAAAGCATGAGGATGACATGAAAACAACTTTCTTGTCCCTTCTTTCTCGGGTCGATGCATCAACATCAATATAATCTACCAGATTTTCCATTTCTTATTCCTCCTCCTCTTCATCGGGGTTGATGTAGCTTGGGTCCAATGTGTTGTGGCTCAAGGAGGACTGGAGATGAGAGTCACTCATTGATGTCGAATGCTGAAATGAGTCAGAACTTGAATTTGTTAGTGACGGTGTAGGGTTGTGTGAGGTAAGGGGGACATCTGTAGAGGCACATTTTGTGCGGCTTTTACCTCCCGAGAGGATCTTCATGGTGTTCTCGACCCCCTTCTTGATTTCTTTCCCTGTTATCTTCATGTTTGTAATGAATTCAGTGGAAAACAAAATAACAACAATGATTTTTGCACTTCTAAAGGGTTTGGGCGGAATCTTCTTGGATGCAGAGAAATAGAGATGGATGAGAGGTGGAAAGAGGTGCTATTGGTAGAGAAAGGACTTATGAATCTTGAAGGAGCTTAAATTTGGAGTCTAGGAGGACGAGATGGAAATTTTAGGGAGATCTGGAGTCACCCTAGTTGCCAAAGCTTGTAGGATGATCGTTCTGCATGAGTGAAGTGAGGGTCGGGTCATGTTGTGGGGAGGAAAATTGAAGAAGTTGAGTGGTGGGTTTCGTCTAGCACAGTCGTGCTGATGTAGCACCAGAATGGCTGTGTTGGTCTGAACGGTTGAGCTAACTAGACCCAAAACTTGAGATTTTACTATGAAAACAACTGCACCCAATACGGCCATTCCACACCAATACATTCGTGCTAGCTCTCCCAAGTTCAAATATTTTCCAAAATTTACAAATCTCTCAATCATTCATATTCTAAACAATAACTTCGATCCACTTGATATTTTATTAGTACTTTCCACTGAATTTTACCCTTCTTCTTAAACTTCAACTTTGTTTCTCCTATCACAATCAAAACCTAAACAAAAACTATCAAACACAAGTGTGCATGTGTGTATTTTTTGGAATGTGTAAAAACAAATGAAAAGAATGGGGATTTAAGAGTAAGAGTCTCAAACCAATGTGGGTTGCCTCCCACTAGCGCTAAGTTTAGAACCTTCAACCATGCTTGTTGTTCTTTCATCATCAAGAGTTCACAAACAAACTCCTATTTTCCTCCTCGAATGTGATCCTTTCGAGAGCTCTCACAACATGGTCTTCATCCCAAGTAACATGCAATGATCGATGGTAGTTGTTTGCCATCCATTATTCTCTAAAATCATATAGTCCAAGTTGGTACATAGATCTTCATCACTTCATTTCTGCCTATCCTCTTAGGTGAACATAAAAATGTCCACCTTCATTCTCCTATATGTGATTGTCATAGTGCATGTACACATCTTGATCTATGTATCATCTGAGGACAAGAAAGGCCTCCCCAAGATGACAAATCCTTTCTCTCAAGTGGATCTATGTTCATGAGCAGAAAATCAGTTGAGAATACAACATTTATTCTTTTGTCTATTGCTACCATCTCATTTGGAAACATGCCTATAGGCATCTACCTAGATCCATCATCCATTATTAGAACACAATTCACTGCTTTCATTTATTCTATGCCAAGCCCTAAAAATATGTTATAAGGCAAGATGCTTATGCTTGAGCCCAAATCTAGAAGATCACACTTAATGAGTTGTAGTTGGATGTAACAAGGTATAATAGGGACATTTGTATCTCCCCTATTTTCTTGAAAATGGATGCCAATAATGAAATTGACATGTTTAATAGCTACAATTTTCTTGGGTAGCATCACCTTTACCTTTCTCTTCCTGGTGAAAACATCTTTAAGCAAGGGAATGAGTGTTGTAATACTTGTCTTTCCTTGTTTTAGTGATTTCAAGAAGCTCCAAGTATAGCCACTCTTAGTGTGGGTGAAAGGACCTTCTAAAGCATCAAAGAAAATTTCCCCACTTTTATCAACATCTTCTACAACAACGTGCAGGCCTTAGGCCGACATGAGGGTAGTTTTTATGTCATGAGGTGGATCTCGGGCTATCATCAACTCCAAATGGAGTGGTACATTAGGTGTTATTAGTTCAATAGAAGGTGGGACAATGAGTGTTATCTATTTATAGAATGGTTAGGAAGTAATTTTTTTGTTACCCTTGGAACTTCCACAAAATGATGGTACAACTGGCATCATAACTTCATTCAGAGGTGTGATACATGGTGTTGTCTTCTCAAACAATGGTAGGACACTTAGTGGTATTTTCTCACAAGAAGAGGGGACAACAAGAGCTTTGGTGACCTTAGTATTTCCAAGCAAAAATGGAGTATCAGAATCTTGGATACTCTTAGCATCTCCAGAAGACTTTTACAATAATGGTTCTTACTCATGAACCTTGGTCATCATATCCTCCCTCCTAGTGTATTCCTCAACAGCCTTCTTCTCACATATGATAGACCCCAGGCTCACTTATTCATGGAGAGGAGGGGGAGCTCGTGAGGATGATGGTGGTGGTGGAGATGATCTTTGGTGAGGTGGATTAGGATTTTGGTGGATGTAAGTTGGTTTTTGTGGAGGATGTTGTAGAGGTTGTTGTGGTTGTTGTTGAGGTAGGTGATATTGAGGAGGGGGTGTGGGTATAAATGTGGTGGAGGTGGAGGGTATTGGTAGTTGTAGTTGGTTTATGGGAGAGGGGGAGCATATGAATGAGGAGGTCCTTGGTATTGTTGCAAAATTGTAACTTACCCTTGTGGTAGGGCATAGGAACCTCAAAGGAGTTCTCGTAGAACCAACATCACTATTTGGGTTGGCCATGGTTTGGGAAGGGAGTCTTCCCTCCTCACGGAGAACAAGTGACATGGAACTATGATCAATCCTTTGCTCTAGATGGCTAATGTTTTATCCTTGAGCAGACACATCCTTCTCTACATCATTGAGGCTCCAAAGTCTTCCAAGAACTTCTTCTTGAAATTTAGAATTGTACTTTGACCATTAGTGCTACCTTTATTGTCCTTGTCCTTCATCCCCTTGCTCCCAGGAAAAGTTTGGGTAATTTCTCCCTCTAAAGAGTAGGTGTTGGACATTGGCCCTTGGTTATTTCCGTTGTCAAAAGATTGAAGAGCTTGAACCTCCTCACAAATATCTTTCACAAATTAGTTGGGTGGCTAGACCCTCCAGCTTGATTCTTCATCAAGTTCATCGTGTCAGCTAGAATCTTCAACATTTGGTAATTTTGATCTTCCCTCACTCGAGGAGGAGAAGGTGGAGGAGTATCCACGTTCCTGTCATAATGCACGCCCATGCTAAAAGCCCGATGACGTGATGTTTTAGCTATGTGCTTGAAGAGAGGCCATGATTCTTCTGGGGGCTTGTCCATGAAGGTTCCACCATAAGAGGAGTCAACCACCATTTGACCCAGTTCAGACAACCTGGTGTAAAAGGATTGCACAAGTTTCCAGATGGGGACCTCATGATCAGGGCAACCTCAAAGAAGATTTTGGATCCTCTCCCACGTCTCATGAAAAATCTCATTCTCCTTATGAGTGAATGAAGTAATGTACCTCCCATCTACTTCAACTTGGAGATAGGATAAAATTTCTTCAAAAAGTCATTCTTCACAGTCACCCAAGTGACCAGTTCTAACTTCGACATGTACCATTTCTGAGGTTACTCCTTGAGTGAAAAGGGGAATAAGGTTCTTCTAATAGAATTATTGGTTTCCATAGGATTGTGGAAGGTGGAGCACGTCTCTAGACTGCATGGAGGTGTTAATATGGCTTCACATTCGCCAACCCATAGAAGGTGGGTAGGAGTCCAAGGAGGACTGGTGGAATGGAGAATTTTTGACCCGACATTTTTTCAACTAGGGTGGCAATGGGAGATGTGTAGTTACCCGGGGTGAAGTACTTATGGAGTGGCTTGGGTGGTGGTTGTGGATTTCCCCTCTCCTCACTCATGGTGTTCACCATACATATTTTCTATTTTAGACTCTTGGTATTTTCTACATAGGTGTTGACGTCTCCTTCTACCTTTATTGGGATCAAATGGAACTAGTCATCGAGCATCACCCAAGCATGCACAACAGGCACGTGCACAAGGCACAAACAAGTAACAAGATCTAAGTTAGAAGACAAGTTTGCAAAAGTAACAAAGAATAAAGAATAACAATAATGAGGGCAGTAGGAAAATCTAAGCTACACTAACTAGCTAGGATGAGTGTCTTTCTCCCCGGAAATGACGCTAGAAAGCTTGGTGTGTTTTCACTTGAGGTACTCCTAACCCATTGAATTTGGATTAGATGTGCCTTTAGTGCACTATTGTGTGTGTTTCATATCGACTTCTTACACTTCTTCACATACAGTTTCAACTCATTCTGTCCCAAATTAGCCTCTATTTATATTCATTTTGCCACACTTTTTAATTTCTTTACTTATCACATGATGTTGATTGCATATATGTATTAAAAAGGTCAAATTGGAGATAACCTAACTCAGATCCAACCTCAATGGGACTTCCCCAAGTTTTGCAGCTGACCCAAAGAAAATTTCTAAAGGAACGACAGAAGACACGACGTGTTCACTTACAGGCAGTCTCACAGAACAAAGAACATGTCGGGTGTTATTAAACACATGGTGTGTGATTCTCCAGCAGCATCTAGTCTAGATCAGAGAAAAGAGGTAACATGACACGTCCTTCATCAGACATGGCGTGTTCCTGGTACATGAAGACCGTATGCACCTTTCTGCCAAAGAACACGACATATGTTTATTCAAAAAGGCGTGTGCCCTTCATTTGATTCACTCCCTGAAGACAGAAACATGGTGTGTCTAATTCAAACATGCCATGTACCTCAATGTAGTGACAACACTGAGCAAGCAAAAATGGCATGACACGTCGTGTTCAATAAAAGACACGTCGTTTCATTGTCATTTTTTGTAAAAATGAAAATGACTGCCTTTCATTTTAAAAGCAAATGGGAGCCTATGAGGCGGTCATGCTCGGTCATTTTGAAGTGTTTTACTCCCAAGAGAAGTTTCAGAGTAGAGGAAGGTGATTTTGGGGTAGAAGAAGGTGGTTTATTGGAAGAGAACCCCCAATTTATATAATTTCTTCTCTATTTTCTTCTCCAGAGGTGCAACACAGTTACTCTCTTCATTATAGCTTTTCGGGAGGGAAGTTGGTCTGAGTGGGAGCTTTCTAAGTCGTGGAACTTCGTCCTCTAGCTGGAGTTCTCTCCCCTTAGCCTGCATATGTGGTTCCTCTAGATTTTCCTTCTCTTAAGCATGCACAACTCTGTAATTACTGTCATGTATATGCATATCTTCACTATGGACGAGTAGAGCTCTTTTTTTGAGCATGGGAGAGTATCTCCCATGCCATTGTTCATATGAACTCAAAATTTATGCTTATTGTTATTTAATTTGCTCTCCCATGGATGCCCATGGTGTTTTCTTGCTTGTATGCTTGGCTGGACACCTTTTATACATGTTTTATACTTACCTTTTGCTTCACGAGAATGCATTATGAAGTATGAAGTAGGATCTATGGAAATACTCTCTTGACCATAGGAGTGGCTAGGGATTATTGAGGGTTTCGGTTGTGTTTGATACTAAACATATACACGGGAGAATTATGTGAAGTTGAGAGCCATCTCATGGCATTGGGAAATGCATGACGATGATAACCTCCTTGCTTATTAAATTGTGATCTTATTTCATACGTTCACGTGATACAATGGTAATGGTATTGAAATCTTATGCTCAAGTTCCTAATCATTTAATCAATTCTGTTGTTTAAAACCTTTTCCTTGTTTTCCTTTTCTTAGGTCTATAAACAATCAAGCTTTTACAATCTGATTTAGATTAGTGAAAGTTAACATGTTTGCATCTAACTAGCCTAGCTCCTTGTGTTCGATACTCGACTACATTGATTTTTGTATACTTGCGGTTGATTAGTGAGTTGAAATCTTTTCATTTTTAAAACACTCAACAAGTTTTTGGCGCCGTTGCTGGGGAGCTACGGTAGTTCTTAGTTAGAGTAAAAGTGTTAACTAGTAATTGAGACTAAATCACCATTATCACATTTTACCTTGTGATATCTCTTAGTCTTGTGAATCTCACTCAAATCCTACTTTCCAGGTTGCATGCGTCGATCTATGAGAGGTCTACAAACCTCTATCTTCTTAGATTCGAAGATAAAACACACTTTTAGTAGCTTTAGATGAGAAAGGAGGAGTGAGAATTCTTCAAACTTGGAGGGATCACAACCATCAACACCACCACCATCTTCTTCATCCTTTGAAGAAGTCATACAAGAAAAACCAACCATGGAGGACAACCATCTTTTGAAAGACTTCGTTATGTCGGCTGCTGTAAACATTTGTGGAGCCATTGATCTACCTGTGATAGAAGTAAACAATTTCCCCATTATCCCTTCTATGATGCAGATGATCCAGCAAACCCATTTTGCAGGTACCGCCATCGAAGACCCAAACCTTATTGTAGCTGAATTCCTAGAGTACATGAACACCTTTAAAATCAATGGTGTATTCACTGATGGAATAAGGCTTATTGTGATGAAGTGAACTTTTGGAACCTTTTAAATGCTTAATGGCCTAATGATACTCCCTTAAGTGGATTTTGATCATATAAATGTATTCCAATTGGTTTGTTAAAAGATGAAAGTCACTTGTTATTATATCATGATTTATGCCCCTAAGTATGTGGCATTTTTGAACTAAGTGGTTGATTGGTCAAATAATGGTAACATGTATCTTGAATGATTAGGAAACTATGATCAAAATTCGGTGATGATTAGACCATGTAATAAGAAGTTATTGATGTTTAAAGTTTGTGAATATATGATATCTTTATGTAATTACGACCAAGAGCTTTTCCCTTCTGCCTAAGTTTTGATAGTAGGCAATGTCACGCTTGTCCTAGATTAAGGGATGCAGATTCACAAGGTGGCCCTGTGCTGACCATTGGATGGGTCGGATTGGACCGTCTAAATCTTGTCTTCAAGGTCACATAGTTAGACATCGTGGGCAACTGGAACAGATACATGAACCACCTGTTCGTGGATGATCATGGCCTAGAGGAGAAATGAAGTGGGCAGTTGGCCTCCCAACTTTGTTAGGCTCTCCAAGACCTGTCCGTCAGACCCTTTACTGGAGTCATCTAGTTCAGAAAGAAGAGTGTACGACCACCCCGTGGCAGCTTGTTTCTCCTTTGATAGTTGCAAGTGGACTGGAGAGAAGAAGAGGGAGATGGGATCCTGATGTTGGAGGAGCCAAGGAAGATGAGTAGGTGAGGAGGACGGGCGAGATGAGCTGGGTCACTAGAGAATATTTTTAACCCCTATTATAGCAGCACCGACAAACACATGTTGCTTCAGTGGAGAGGAAGAAGTCGGAGGACATGGTGAGCACTACCCACCGTAATCAGAGGGTGGTGTGGACTCTACGGAGCCATGGGAAGGCTTACGGAGCATCTAGATTCAAGCTAGGAACCGTCGGAGTAGGCTTTCCCCTTATGCTCCACCGCGGTGGTAGGAGCCAGCACCAGGACCATCGAGATAGCCAAGGGAAGGCTCTGGCCTCAAGACAACCACACGACAACGAGCTCCCCAAATCGCTAGGAATATGAGGCTATTTGCTCTTCCCTTCACTGCACTCCCTTCCGACGGTGACGATCTGCTCCAGCTGCGAGGAGCGACCATAGAGGAGGTGGCCTCGAGGCCGGAGGCGCAGCCGGACTCCCAAGCAGTAGGAGGAGGCAATCATGAGGCTCTGATCTCTCTTACAGAGGTTGGTACGGGTGAGGAGGAGGCCACTTACCTTCTTGCTTGCCATGGGGTCCTAGCGCGGCTGCGCTCAAGCAGGCGACCGTGAATCTGAGTCTCGCGGACTCACCTGGATCGCAGACTCGCGAGCGTGAGAAGGAAAGAAAGCCAACTGGGTCTTGAACCCTAAACCCAGCCAGTCCAGTGGAGAACCGCTCAGTTCACGGCAGAGCACTAGCAAAGGATCCGCGCCCTACACGGGCCACATGGCGATGCATCATTGGCCCGAAAAGGTAAATAATCAGAAAATGCTCAGTTATTGGATAATTCGTAGAAAATAGCTCGATTATCAAAAAAATACAAATAAGGTACCGAAATTCTCAGAAAAATGAGTAGAACACAATTAAAGCAAAATATCAGGATGTTGATGCACGAATACCAGTGATATCTTATTAGTTGTGAAATTCTTAATTGATGGATAATAAATATCAAACGTTGGCCTAAAATTATGGGAAAATGTCAGTAAGTCCATAATCATGTCTACAATGCATATGATATCAGATATGGTCCTGTTATGACATGAAATCATGTAATTTGCTTCTTATAGCTAATTAGGACTCTAAACCCTAAAAGAAATGCAATAAATGCATACATGCTCAATAAATAATGAGATTTATAGAAAACCCTCATATCTGTAACTGGAAGATAATATGCAAATCTGAGATCAGTTTTATACATGAAATCCATGCTATATGAAGATGACACTTAATACATGGATTGTAACCCTAATTTGAATAATGATGTAACCTAGGGTTAATTTGTGCACAAAAATGCTATGAAAGATAATATTCATATAATGAATCATAACTTGGAATATGACATCAGTGAGATAATCATAAGATAAGAATACAAGTAATCATGAGGATATCATAATGAGATAGGCAAACCCTAAAATGGATATAATTAGGGTTAAGATGATGAGAACCTAATGATAGTTTATGATCTTGCCTTAATCAGGGATGAACAAGGTTAGAGTTGAGCTGAGGAATATGTGATGATTAGGTTTCTATTGATCAAGGTACGCCATTACCTCTTACTTGGTTTATTATACAATATGCTTGTGTTATATGTGTAGTAAAATACTTGGCATATGATATTGGATGAAATGATTGTTCTTGTATGATATGTTGCATGATTTTCCATACTTATTGCTATGAACACATGAAACATAATATATCTGTTCCATTATATCTAAGCACTTGAACTTTTTGGTATTAAAGTGCTGGAAATAAGTACTTCAACTCTTTAGTAGTAAAGTACTTGGAAGTGATCCAACTCTTTGGTAGTAGATCATATTGTGAAATGATCCAACTCTTTGGTAGTAGATCATAAAGGCCTTAATGCATTCAAATCTCAGGTAGTAAATGCATGAATGATATAATGGAAAATATGCTTAAAACATGTGTTCTCTTTTGTTAATAAACTTTCTTGTTCAAGTATACGCTCTCTTATATTCTTCTGTTACTGCCAAGTATATTAGTTTTATCTTATTACCAAGATATGATGAGAGGTATATAAAAAGACACGTAGGCGTACTCAGTACAATATTCTTGAATATTGTGCTGACGTGTACCACATGTAATCTTTTTTTTAGGTTGTGGTTATGCTCTTGAAGATCCGGGATAGTGTGAGTTGTGTGGCGAGTTGATGTACAGGTGGACTTGTTGTCTTAAGATCCTGTTGTTTAGATGTAGTACATGTATATGTTATAGTTTGCTGTTCAATATGTAATATCAAATGTTGTAACAATTCATGTTGTAATTATATGTTGAATGGTGAACATGTGTGTATGGTTTATTATTGTTCATGTACATGTGCTACTGATTGTTTCCTTATGACTCCCTTGATTTTCTTCTTCTTAGCCTAGTGTGTGGTATTTAAATTGGTATTCTCACTGAGGTGAGGGTTTCAATTTGGACTTCACACATCAGATTAAGTTTTAGAAAATCTGGGGACGTCACACTTATACTATTTTCCTTCACCTTGAGAGATAGAGCCAAGGCGTGGCTTTTATCTCATCCTAAGAAGTCCATCAAGAGCTGGGATCAACTATTAAATGCTTTCCTTGCAAAGTATTTTTTGCCAAGCAAAACAACTCAACTGAGAAACCAGCTCACAAAATTTTCTCAATTAGATGGAGAGACTTTGTATGACACATGGGAGCGGTTCAAGGACCTGCAATGCCTTTGCCCTCACCATGGATTGATTAATTGGTTGCTACTTTAGACATTTTACAATGGACTGTTCTATAACACCCGCATGACATTGGATGTCACAGCTAATGGAGCTTTAATGAATAAGTCTTATAGGGAGGTTTATGAAATCATTGAAGATATATCACTCAACCACTACTAATGGGGGTCGGATAGAAAAGCACAATCATATTCTTCATAGAGTTCTTGAATCGAAAAGTAAGGAGGAAAGCATAGTGTTGATGCATTTGATCTAATTGCAGCCAAGCTTGATGTCCTTACTCAAAAGTTTGAGAAGATGACTACAATGCAGATCCAAGAAGCTGAGGTAACTTGTAAAGCTTGTGGATTTTCCGGACATACTTCTTTTACTTGTTTTGCTCCTAATATGAATCAAGAGAACCAAGAGCAAGTGAATGTCATTGGGATGCATGAGAACAAGCAATACAATCCCTATTCCAACACATACAATATGGGATGGAGAGATAATCCTAATTTCTCTTATCAAAACACTAGTAATGTGAAAAACTATCAATAAGGACAATAGTAACCACAACAACAACAACTCTTCAACTGACAATCAAATAGGAATCCACCGGGTTTCAATAACAATATGGGTTACCAATAGCAGCAACAACCCCAGAAATCTTCTTTGGAGACTATGACGGAGCAATTTATCTCTACTCAAGCACAGAAAAATGAAGAGTTCTGAGGCAATGACAAACTGCTAAAAGATGGAATTGCTCAACTCTCTGCTAAAGTGGATGGCATTTCCACCCATACAAGGATGTTGGAAAATCAAATCGCTCAGCAAGCTTTAGTGCAGCAAAAGAACACATCGTTCGGTTCCCTTCCTAGCCAACCGGAGGTGAATCCAAGAGGGAAAGTAAATGCTATCATCTTAAGGAGTGGAGCTGAAATCCAAAGACCTTTTCCACCCAAGGAGAAGAGCGTTGAGGTTGCTAATGAAGAAAAGATGGACACTCCTGTTGATGACTAACTAAAAGGTACAACTGAAGTACCACCTTCTTACAAAGCAAGTGCACCATTTCCACAAAGACTTGCAAATAAGAAGGAGGATTCAAAGTTCAGAAAATTCATGGAGATTCTAAACAAACTTCATATCAATCTTCTGTTGGCAGAGGTCATAGCTGAGATGTCGTCATATACCAAATTTCTAAAAGGCATCCTCACCAAGAAGAGGAGGATAGATCAAATTGAAACCGTCATGCTTTCTGAGAGAATGAGTTCAATCATTCAAAACAGACTTCTCGAGAAGCTAGTTGACTTGGGAACTTTCACTCTACCTTGTAAGATTAGCAACACCATGTTTGACAAAGGTCTTGTGGACCTTGGAGCTAGCATTAGTTTCATTCTGTCTACTTTGTGGTAGGAGCTGGACCTTGGAGATTTGAAACCTATGAAGATGGCTATCCAGTTAGCTGATCACTCAATCAAATATCCCAAAGGTGTCGTGGAGGATGTACCAGTGCAAATTGGTAAATTCTACATTCTTTGCAATTTTGTTGTGTTAGACATGCTTGAAATCCCTTCCAATCCCATTCTCTTCAGAAGACCTTTTTTGAGGACTGTCGGATGCCTTGTTGATGTTCAGGAAGGAAAACTTACACTCCGGGTTGGTGAAGAAGCTATGGAGTTTTCTGTGTTTAATGCCATGAAGGCACCTTCACAAGTGGAAGAACTTTGTTTTATCGACTCTATTGACTCTATTGTGGAGGAAGATCATAATGATGCTAAATTGATATTTAACTATTGTGATGATGATGAAGCTACAAATGATCACTCTAAAAATTCTAGAGTATTTTCTATTACTCAACCAAATGCTATTAATGAAGATACTTCAATTCTTGATGATAAAGCCAAAGAAAATGTACCTGGGAGAAAGGTAGAACTCAAAACCCTTCCAACTGGGCTGAGGTATGCATTTGTTGACCCCAATTCCACTTCTCCAGTCATAATCAATGATGAGTTAACTAATGAATAAGAAAATAAATTGCTTGCTAAAGTACGTTTATATAAAGATGTCATTGGTTACTCTATTGATGATTTAAAGGGCATCCACCCTTCTATTCACATGCATAGAATAAACATGGAAGATGATGCTAAACCCATTGTCGAACCACCTAGACGTTTAAATCAAAACATGCTGGAAGTGGTTAAAAAGGAAAATTTTAAGTTGAAAGATTTTGGCATCATTTATCCTATAAGTGACAGCCCTTGGGTTAGTGCCATTCATGTGGTACCTTAAAGGGGGTGCAACTTTCATAAAGGGGGATAATTATGAGTTAATACAAACATGTATAGTCACAGGTTGGCGTATATGTATTGGTTACTTGTGTTTGAATAAAGCAAATCACAAAGATCATTTTCCCTTGGCTTTTATCGATTTGATGCTTGAGTGTCTTACAAACCATTCTTACTTTTACTATTTGGATGGGTAATCTGGGTTTTTTCAAATTCCAATCTACCCTCCCAATCAAGAGAAAACCACATTTACATGCACCTATGGGACCTCTGCTTACCATCGCATGCCCTTCGGTCTTTATAACGACACAACCACATTTCAACGTTGCATGGTGGCTATATTCTCCAATTTCATTAAAAATATAATGGAATTATTCATGGATGATTTTAGCATTTATGGAGATTCCTTTAATCATTGCTTGTGCAATTTATCTAAAGTCTTAGCCCATTGCAAAAAGGTTAACCTAGTACTAAACTGGGAAAAGTGTCATTTCATGGTACATGATGAAGTAGTAGGCCATATTGTTTCTAATAAGGGTATTGAAGTTGACAGGGCTAAAGTGGAAGCTGAGAAGATGTCTACTCCTTCTTCAGTCAAAGACATATGTAGTTTCCTTGGACATGCAGGGTTCTACAGGAGATTCATCAAAGATTTCTCCAAGATTACAAAACCATTGTGTTCCTTGCTTGCAAAAGATGCTGAGTTCAATTTTGATGATGCCTGCCATGCGGCCTTCAACAAGCTCAAAGAAGCTCTTGTCTCAGCCCCAATCATACAACCACCGGACTGGAGTGCTCCTTTTGAATTAATGTGTGATGTGAGTGACTACGCAGTAGGAGCAGTTCTTAGATAGTGGAAAGATAAAAAGCTTAATGCTATACACTATGCAAGCAAAACCTTATATGAGGCACAAATCAACTATACAACCATCGAGAAGGAGATGCTTGCCATAGTATATGCTTTTGACAATTTGAGATAGTATTTGGTAGGATCCAAAGTCATTGTGCATACAGATCATGCTGTATTAAGTACTTGCTTAACAAGAAAGATGCTAAACCCCATCTCATCTGTTGGATATTACTCCTTCAAGAATTTGATCTTAAAATCTGGGATAGAAAAGGGACAGAGAACAACGGTGCAGATCACTTATCTAGGTTGACTACAAGTGCTGAAAGTTCATTGCCTATTGAGGACCAATTTCCATTTGAGAAACTCTATGCCTTGTCTTCCACACAAGCACCATGGCTCACAGATTTTGCAAATTTTCTTACTACAGGACAACTACCTCTAGACTTGACGTACCAACAAAAAAAGAAGTTTCTTCATAATGTAAAATTCTACTAATGGGATGATCCATTATTGTTTAAGCAATGCGTTGATGGACTCATAAGGAGGTGTATCCCAAACGAGGAAGTTGGTAATGTGATTTTAGATTGTCATTCTTCTCCCTACAGAGGACACTTTGGAGCCCACAAAACAACAACAAAGATCCTACAATCCAACCTTTATTGGCCAAGTCTATTCCGTGACGTGCACACATTTCTCAAGGCTTGTGACAACTGCCAAAGATGTGGGGGGGGTTAAGGAGAGATGAAATGCCACTAAACTCAATTTTGGAGATAGAAGTTTTTGATGTGTGGGGTATAGACTATATGGGCCCTTTCCCATCTTCATGTAGATACAAGTTCATATTGGTGGTCTGTGATTATGTGTCCAAATGAATGGAAGCAATCCCTACTCAAGCTCCAGATGCAAAGTTAGTCGTCAAACTTTTTCAAAAGATCATCTTCCCAAGATTTGGAGTTCTAAGAGCAATCATTTCAAATGGTGGCAGCCATTTTAAGGAGAGAAACTTCAACAACTTGCTTAGCAAATATGGGGTAAAGCATAATATATCCACACCCTATCACCCTCAAACATCAGGCCAAGTGGAGATATCCAATAGGTAACTAAAGGCTATTCTAGAAAAGAATGTCTCTAGCTCAAGAAAGGATTGGGCACTTAAGTTGGAACATGCATTATGGGCATACAAGACAACTTTCAAAACACCAATTGGAACAACACCTTTCAAGCTAGTCTATGGAAAATCATGCCATTACCCATAAAATTGGAGCACAAAGCATTATGGACAATCAAGTTGCTAATTATGGTCTTAAGAAAGTAGTAGAGAAGAGGCTACTACAACTACAAGAGCTAGAGGAGCTGCAAATGGAGGCATATGAAAATGCCAAAATCTACCAGGAGAAGACAAAGAGATGGCATGATAAGAGAATCAAAATCAAAGACTTCAAGGAAGGAGACCAAGTTTTGCTTTTCAATTCTAAACTCAAGTTGTTTCCAGGAAAGTTAAGATCCAAGTGGTCTGGACCATTCTTAGTCCTACACGTCTTTCTGTATGGGACTATATAGCTACAAGGGAAACAATCCTCCTTCAAGGTCAATGGACAACTGTGCAAGCTTTACATCATAGGACATGAAGTTGACAAGGGAGCCACTTGCTCCCTCTAAGATGCTTGATCAAAAGACTAAAGAGTCCTACTCTGGACTTTAAATGGAGGGACTTGTAGGAGTTGAACCCACATTAGATTAGAATTTATTCTAGTAGTTTGAGTCAAGAACAATCTTTAAATTTTCCAAAAAATAAGTTTGTCATGGGTGCATGTAATAACTTAAGCACTTATACTTGCATCATTATACTTCTACTGGTGCTGGAGAGAAGCTAAATTCTACATAAACTCAAAGAGACATGAAGTGTCTTTATTTGACATGGCGTGTCCCCTCTTATAGTAGGCAAAAAGCGAGCAGAAACTCAAAAACACACGATGTGTCAGAAAAAGGCACGTAGTGTCAGTATCCAGTAGACCAAAGTAATACTCAATCTAGAAAAGAACACGATGTGTCCTCATTCAGACACGATGTGTACTTCAACAACAACAAGGAGCATAAGTTTTCTGGAAAATAACAGGATGTGTCATTATTTGAACACGACGTGTCGTTATCAGTGAAAAAGATACAATTTGAATTTCTGGACTTGAACACGACGTGTGCGTAACAGCACATGACGTATCATGTAACGCACAAAGGAAGTTCTGTCAAGCAACATACCATGTCTTTTGATGAGAATAGGAGTTTTTAACCCTAACCGGCCATCGTCTTCCTCACTTCCTCACTTCATTCCAGACGTGTTTCCAACTGTGTCCGAGCCTCCTCCGCTGATGACCAGCTGTGTGTGATTTGGAGCAAGAAACCACATCTCCAAGACACCATCGACAACACCAAGGTTGTGAAGTTCCCTCTTCTCCGCCAATCTTCTTCACCGGTGTCATCAAGATTGGTTCTTCTTCTTCTTTTCTCAAGCCATAAGAAGAAAAAGCTTCATCTTTGGTGTAGTTTGACCCTTTAGGATGTGGAATCACAGCAAGAAGCTCCATCCGTCCCGTCTCCACCATCTCTTTCTTTCCCATACTAGAGACACACCGTGAAAGCCGCAAATAGGACGTGTTCTTTGTGTTTGAGCCGCCGCAGTCACCTAGGCACATGATGTATCTTTTGACAGACACACCATGTCTTTCTTCTTGTCAGCGAGTTCTGTAGAAAAAAGCCACGCTGACATGCCGTGTCTTTCGACGTTTCAACCATGGCACCTCTCAAGCAGACATCCAACCACAAGCATGGTGCTAGCTCCTCCTCCACACCAACATACATCTCCACGACCCAATTCTGGGTCACTCCTAAGGAAGACCCGACATACCAGTTCCTCATAGCAAGGAGCGTGCTTCCTATGTGATTTTCTTGAGAGCAGACTCTCACCACCATCGACTTCAAGGATGAGGTATTCATGTGCCTGGAGGTTTGGGGCTAAGCTACGTAAGTTGCACGGTATCAAACACTTATCCCTGATTAGTTTATGAGTTTTTGATGACGCTCACTACAGAGAAAGACCCACAGAAGAAGATGGAACCTTGTGGTATTATCTGTTTCTACCTTTTGGATCATAGTTCTAAGCTTACTTTCAGGCATTTCTATGAGATTTTGGATTGCCACTATGAGGGGGCAATTAATTATCCGCCAGCTATTGATAGTGATGAATTTTGGTTTGAGATATCAGATGAGGAACACCATGATGCCAAGCAAGCTAGGGCGTCTTCTATTCATAACCACATTTTCTGATACATGCACCACCTTCTTAGTACATGAGTCTTTGCTAAGAAAAAACTCAACAGGTCTTCAAAAAATAAGATCTTTTCTTTTTGTGGGGAATGATGTATGACTATCATACCAATGCAACTTATTATATCCTTACATGTTTGCTAGACATTAAGAGAGTCAAGAAGAGGGAATATGGAGACATAATGTGTGGAGAATTGATCATTTTGATAGCACAAAAGTTAGATGTTGATATGACAAGTCTCGAGGCTTCACTAGGTAGAAACCTGGTAGACATTCAATATCTACTTTTTGCATGATTGATCTCAAGGGTTGCCAATAGTAATACCAAAATTTGGAAATTTTTTGACAAAGATCAGTACATTGGCATTCCAGATCTTGAGAATATCACATTGGAGAACAAAGATAACTGGAAAGTTGTTTTGAACATTGAAGAAGAAGTTGATGCATCTAGAGCTACTGATGATACTGAGGCACCCCCTACTATTCCACCACCTCCCTCCATAAGTGTACAGACAGAGTACTCCTAGGTCAAGCCTGATGTCAGGCATCTATATGGCTATGTACAACAACAGTTTGACCACATAGACAACCGCATGGACCTGATGGGTCAACAATATTCTACTATGAATGATATACTTTATCACATGGATAGTTGGCACCTTTCTCAAGGCCACTACTCCATGCCACATTAGCAGCATCCAACTCCTCCGTAGTAGCCTGAGTTTGTTCCACAACCCATGCGGGTTGATATTCCATACGATGATCTCGTCATCCAGTTCTTCCCCTCTAGTCACATGGGCCTTGGCCCATCCCACTGATGCCCCACCCCATGACAAGTACCAAGTTGTTTCCTTCCTAGGTTTGATTGATTTAGTGAGGACACTATAAATTTCAAGCTTAGGGGGATGCAACCGGTCGGTAATGTAGTTTACTTTTATTATTTTTCATGTTTTTCATGTTGTCGTGTCTTTTCTATGTTTATGTTGTTCTTTGTTTTGCTTTCCTTTTGTGGCAAAATCATATATGATGTGAGGCTATCTTGATTTAATGAATTGATTTTTCTACCAAGTTTGAACCATCTTGTCCTTTTGCACCTTAATCTATCATTGAAAGAATTCTAAAGAGCATGCATGGATTAGTTGAAATCCTTTGTCTTTCAATATGTGTTTATTTCTGGTTTACACTTGTAGCTTGAACACTCACCTTTTTCATCATTGATTGTTTGAAACATGTAATGGTTTCATTTTTGTGAGTAAATTAACGTCACAACATCTTTTGGAATACGGGATACCTTTGCCAAGCTCTTAGTGCATTTCTCAACCTTTCTTTCGGTGATTTTTTTCCCAAAACAAATGGATGAAATCTAGCTAATGTTGCTATTTAGTTGAATCTCCCATGTTATAGAAAATATTTAAAGTCTCTTTTATCTTATTTCACCTTCTTACCCCATAAAAGATGGACTATTCACCCAATATCATGCTAGTCTAGTGTAAGTCCGATCTGGCCACGACCGTTAAGTGGTATGTCTGAAAAAGAGGGTAAAATACCCCAACCGGCACTCCACGTGAGCATAAGCCTACATTAGCAGCCGAGTGCCGAAACCCATAATCCATTGCCACATCATTTTTGGGAAAAGAGGAGAGTGCAAGTAATTATGTTAATGTTAGCTAAGACTTCCATCATTTGCATCCTTAATAGTTGAGAAATAGTGTTGTGCATCCACTAGTTGTTTGCTTGGTTATCGAAATTCAATTTAATGTTGTTGAGTTGGTCAATTCATTAAATTGAAACCGCCCTTGCTGAACTTAAAAACCTTTTTCATTGATGTTTAAGTTGACTTGATGGCCATGAGTATAAACCGTTGATCATTGTGGGCTGAACATTGAATATCTTTCTTTCAATTAATCTATGCATGAGCTTCAAAATTCTTATGTGAATTTCTATGTCCTTTTTGCTTGAGGACAAGCAACAATTCAAGCTTAGGGGGATTTTATGTATGTGTTTCATATTGACTTTTTTACACTTCTTCACACACAGTTTCAACTCATTCTGTCCCAAATTAGCCACTATTTATATTCATTTTGCCACACTTTTTAGTTTATTTGCTTATAACATGATGTTGGTTGCAGATATGTATTAAAAAGGTCAATTTGGAGATAACCTAACTCAAATCCAGCCTCAATGGGACTTCCCCAAGTTTTGCAGCTGACCCAGAGCAAATTTCTAAAGAAACGACAAAAGACACAGCGTGTTCACTTACAGGCAGTCTTACAGGACAAAGAACACGTTGTGTGTTATTAACACATGACGTGTGATTCTCCAACAACATCTAGTCCTGATCAGAGAAAAGAGGTAACACGAAGTATCTTTCATCAGAAACGGTGTGTTCCTAGTACATGAAGACCGTATGCACCTTTCTGCCAAAGAACACGACGTGTGTTTATTCAAACACGTCGTGTTCCCTTCATTTGATTCACTCCATGAAGACAGAAACATGATGTGTCTAATTCAAACACGTTGTGTACCTCAATGCAGTGACAACACTGAGCAAGCACAAACGACATGACACGATGTGTTCAATAAAAGACACGCCATGTCGTTGTCAGTTTCTACAAAAATGAGAATGACTGCCTTTTGTTTTAAAGGCAAATGGGAGCCTATAAGGCGGTTATGCTCAGTCATTTTGAACTGTTTTACTTCCAAGAGAAGTTACAGAGTAGAGGAAGGCAATTTTGGGGTAGAAGAAGGTGATTTCTTGGAAGAGAACCCCCATTTTACTTCATTTCTTCTCCATTTTCTTCTGCAGAGTTACAATAGAGTTACTCTCTTCATTCTAGCTTTCCGGGAGGGAAGTTGGTCCAAGTTGGAGCTTTCTAAGTGGTGGAACTTCATCCTCTAGATGGAGTTCTCTCCCCTTAGCCTGCATCTATGGTTCCTCTAGCTTTTCCTTCTCTTAAGCATGCAAAACTCTGAAATTACTATCATGCATATGCATATCTTCACTATGGACGAGTAGATCTCTTTTCTTGAGCATGGGAGAGTAGCTCCCATGTCATTGTTCATGTGAACTCAAAATGTATGCTTATTAGTGTTTAATTTGCTTTCTTCTATGGACGCCTGTGGTGTTTTCTTGATTGTATGCTTGGCTGGCCACCTTTTATGCATGTTTTATGCTTGCCATGTGCTTCGGGAAAATGCATTAAGAAGTATGGAGTAGGATCTATGGAAATATTCTCTTAACCACGGGAGTGGCTAGGGATTTTTGAGGGTTTCAGTTGTGTTTGATACTAAACATAGATGTGAGAGCATTATGTGAAGTTGAGAGCCATCTCATGGCATTGGGAAATGCTTGACGATGGAGACCTTCTTGCTTATTAAACTGTGATCTTGTTTCATATGTTCACGTGATACAGTGGTAATGGTAGTGAAATCTTATGCTCAAGTTCCTAATCATTTAATCAATTCTGTTGTTTAAAACCTTTGCCTTGTTTTCCTTTTCTTAGGTCTATAAACAATCAAGCTTTTGCAATCCGATTTAGATTAGTGAAAGTTAACATGTTTGCACCTAACTAGCCTAGCTCCTTGTGTTTGACACTCGACTACATTGATTTCCGTATACTTGCAGTTGATTAGTGAGTTGAAATCTTTTCCTTTTTAAAATTCTCAACATGCACACACTTAGATCTTTGAATATTTATAAGGACCTAGTCTAACACACTCACTTAGACAAATCACCCTTCACTCACAAGTGCACAGGGTCATGTTATAGTATAGGCATGAGGCAAGATAAGGGTTGATCCGTAGGAAGAGAGGGGGCACTGGAGCTTAGTTAGAGTAATCTATGATCCTAAAGCGGAGATTAGGGTTTAAAGTTGGTTTGGTGTTTGTTTACTTTAATGATTCAAGAAAGAAGGTAAGAAATCAAACTAGGCACATCCTAATTTAATCCTAAGCCAACAATTCTGATAAACAAAGAAAGCAACTAATTAATCAAGAGCAAAAGACTATACTAGACTATCAATTAAGACACTAAAGGAATTAGAGATCTAAATTATAATTATCTAGATTAAGAAAGCACAAAGATGCACTAACTACCCTAACAAGGATTAACTACCAATATCAAGGAAATTGACTGAGAAGCACTTAAAGCAAGCAACTGAATTAGCATGAACAAACTAAAAGAGCAAGATGTGTTTTAAGCAATGTTAAAGAGAGGTGAGCCATTTGGTGGAATGATACTAAGATAATAGTTTGGGTGAACATACTATCCAAAAACTAGAAATTAAATCTAGATTGCTAAACCAAACAATTAATCAAATGCAATGGAATCACCCTAGACTATTGGTTGTTGATGGATAGAATAGAGTGTGTGAAGGGGGACTACACCACCCTGTCTAGCATTACAAGGCTCAAATGAGCTAAGGTTAGGTGGGATTTCAATCGGGTTTGACTAATCCATGTTTTTAGGGTGAGAGATCTTAGTGTAATTGGGAGCCAAAGGTAGGATTGGGGAGTAGAGTGAGGGTATTTCACCTCACATTATTCACAATCTATCTTTTAGTACACTCCCATGCAATTACACTAAACAATCCTACACTAGCTACTTAGATCTCACATGTAAGAGTAGGAGAAGGGATATATGTGTGGGAGGATGGGGTGCTAGTTAGGGATCCACTAGTTGGACCTAGAAGCAAACTCCAAGATAGCCTCACATATGCCATCTTCTCCCCAGACTTAGGTTGTTTCAAGCATAAAACAACAAGTAATTCATGTTTCTGAGCGCAAACCACAAGAAGTAACATGGGAAACAAGATTGAAGTATAAAGTAATCATCATAGCATAAAAATACAATGTTTACAAGATATACTCCCCCTAACATGGTATGAAAGTGACATTCACTAAAACAAACATACTCATTAGTTGCATTTTAGAAATGCCACTATAAAAGATAAATGCCACGAAATATGTTTATTGGCATTTGCTGACACTTAAAAAATGCCTCTAGTACCAATTCCACTAGAGAGATAATGGCATAAGTTGTAAACGCCACTAAACATTTTGGCTTTAATGGCTTTCAACAAATGCTAAATAAATGCCACTAAAACATCATGTGGCTTTTACAAAAATGCCACTAACCATCAATTGATTTTTATACAAATGCCAGTATTGTGTATTATGTTGTTGTTTGAAACTATTCTTATTGAGTGTAATGGTGTGTAAAAAACCCACTATTGACATAGTAGTTGCGTATGATTACCTTCTCATAGCTTTTAGTCATTCAATTTTTAGTTCATTGCCAAAAAATTTAAATGAAAGTTAATGGATATGAACTCACATTTTCAAAAGTACAAATCTTTATATTTATCAAATGCAAATTACACTGGGAGGACATTTTACCTTTCCCCTTTTAATAAATACAATGCATGTGTACAACATTTTTTTAATACAATAGCTTAATTGATGACATCCTTGTTTCTTAGTAGCCATGCATAATACTTGCCAGCTTCAAGAAATGTTGATAGACCTTGAACTAACTGCAACAACAATCATGTTCTTCTCATATGGTCACAGCTCAATCAGAGTGAGTGCCATGAAGGAGCCAAAAGCAAACCAATCAGGTCCTTGGCTTGGTATACTTTCCTCTCAGCTCCTTGATAACATGTCTAGTTTGAGCCTTATAATCTTCATGTTTTGGGGCATTTTCCTTTGACTTCTATGTCAAATTTTTTACCTCAACAATTTTGGGTAGGCCCTTCTTGTAATAATTCTATAATATTCCCACAAGATCATGAGTCAACAACAAATATGGATGGTAATAATGCAACCAAGTATATTATGTCACTTACCTTGATAACTCAAATTTGGAAAACCCAAAGGCCCTTGACAAAATATCTCTATAAATATAGAACAAAACAGATACATGTGAGTAAGATGCAGTTAAGATTTCAAGGATGGAAACCATATCCATGCAAGTTTCCACAACTGATAACACAATTGAGTACACACCTCTTCCTCAAGTAAGCTCTTAGGCCAAGTTTTCCTCCCACTTCATCTTTATACTTTGTCTATTTCATATTGACACCAAAGAAGTTTATTAGAACAACAAAGTGCATTTACTGAACATGTTATTTAGTTAATTATTCAACAGTGATACAAATTTCTTTTGATAAAATGAAGGGTTTTATATCCAATCTTGTTCCTTTCAAGAATGATATCCACCTTAGGTGAGGTCCTTTTGAGAATCCTGAAGAGTTCCATTTTCTGTCAAATGCAAAAAGTGTTGAGTTCTCTTCCAAGGGAAAAAATCATATTTTCACATGGGATATTACCATACAGAGAAGTGTAAATCAGAAGGCATGAAATAGAGTTCGGCATATTACCTGTTGTAGGATATCTAGTGGAGAAATGAGAAGGGGAAGGAGGCATAAACGCCTGACCTGGTTGGTGCCAATTGCACCAACACCCGGTCTCCCAGCTTGCATTATCTGGTCCCAATGGGCATATTTCAACCGGATATCAGAGCATTAGGACCTGTTGGGCAACCTACTGACAAGTTCCTACTTGAGTGTTGCTTTGCCAACTAGCAGTGGCATTGGGTACTCTAGGATCTTGTTGCAGTTGTCGTATGTCAGCATCTGGGATTGTATAATCTCGACTGTGATTAGGTGTGCGTGAAGTATTGCAATGATCATATAACTAAAGGAAGAAACTATGAAAAAATATGTTGGGTTACTGTGAGACATACTTTGATAAAGACATTTCTTTGATTTTTTTCCCACGACAAATAGTGGTCACAAACTACAACTGAAGGAGGCTCGTGAGTGGTCTGTTTGAGCCCAGAGGCCAATGTTAATCATAAATTGCAACAGAAGTTATGATAGGGGAGATACAAGGGAAGAAGAAAACTAAGTGACCATCTTGAAATCCAAAGTCTAGCAAACCTATTTAGTGATACCCTTCTCAAGGTGGGTGCCTCCGACCTTGGGTTCTCTTGGAAAAAATTTGCCTATAAGCTCCAAG
Source organism: Alisma plantago-aquatica (assembly GCA_963693085.1). Taxonomy (NCBI): domain Eukaryota; kingdom Viridiplantae; phylum Streptophyta; class Magnoliopsida; order Alismatales; family Alismataceae; genus Alisma; species Alisma plantago-aquatica. The sequence goes on along the minus strand of OY856412.1, from coordinate 442,716,695 downwards.
GGCGCCTAGATAGAGTCATTGCCAATGATGCTTTCATCATATTCTTTCCTAACCTCAAGTCTCATAGCTCCCTAAGGTGGGAGTCTGATAACTGCCTTTTGTTTGGTAAGTCAAGTCATTCAAGAGGAAAGGCTCTAAGATTTGTAACAAGAGCCTCTTAGAATTATAGTGATGATTTTTGCAACATGTTAACAGATAAGTGGAGAAGAAAATCACAATTCAATGATGTGTTATGTCTAGCACAAACCAACATAACTAGTTGAAACTGTAAAAAGCAGAGGAAGAAGCGGCTTAGAAAGGAGAGCATCATCAATATTATGATTACTATGTTGAAAGACATGGAGGGAAAATGGGTGTTAGACCTGGAACAACTAGTGCACATAATCATTGGGTATTTCAAATATATTTCCATCGCCTAAGGTATGCATGATTGCAAGCACAAAGAAAACTATGCTAGATAAGGTGATGTCATCAATCAATCAAACAAATGGGATACAATGAGATATGTTAAACAAGTGTAATCAAAATAGTTGAGAAGAAAAAATAGGGTGTACCGCCCTACCACCCCAAAATTTTGAACCATGTTGTCCTCAGCATGAAACTAAATCTTAGCAATGATAGGGTAGATGTCACTACTCTGGTGGTGGTAGATCTTGAGGAGGTCCCCCATTTGGTGGAGGAATCCAGTAGTAGCTGCCCTAGTAGTCTGCCTTTGGAGGTGGGTATGCCTCCTAATATCCAGATAGAGCTCCCCGAAATTCCTCCCCCCATTGGGGGTTTCTTTGAACCTGTGCATGTGGGTAGCAGTACATGCAATTTATTTGGTGATGCATTTGTTGCTAGTCCAACCACATGGACTACTGTGTTAGCTGAATCACCTCTAACTGTGCATGGTTAGGTAACATGTCATATACATTTGTTGGTGGGGGTTTCACGTCAAACACCTCGTGCTCTGTCTCGTGTGGCGAGGCTTCTCTGGAATACGTTGCTGCTCTAGTATGTCTATCTCTCCCTCTCCCTCAATTAAGTCCATTGGCACTAGTTTGTAATCTTCTCTAGGATGTTAGCCTTCCCATGTGGCAAGTATTATTGGGATTACATCCCTTGGGTAAAGGCTAGCAAGAAGAATGGTGACATGATATGGAGGCTCAAAGGTAAGGCTAGGGTACCTAGGGTTCAAGTCATATATGATCCTTTTATCTCTAAGGGAGATCACTTGGGACCTCACAAGATAGTTCAAATCAACCAACTTGGTCCCATCCACCTTTGTAAGGCCCTCAAGGTCACAATCAAGAGGTTTTTCTACAGTGGTTGCAATTTCCCTCATTATGAAAGGATTCTTGCCCTTAGAGGAGATTGTTTTCAAGTGGCCAATCATCACCATACCTAAATTCACCCGACCACAACTACCATCACAAACATCACAAATAAGTCCTTTTGTGAGCAGCAGCCTTGGTTGTCATACCAGCCAAAGACAGTGTGAGCTAGAACCTTTTGAATATATCTCAAAGCGGGGATGAACATTTTGCTTGTTTTTTACTTCCATACTGCAAAGGTGTCTTAGACCGTGAAAGCTTTCCACATATTTTAATAGTTGCATCTTCCATTCTTATCAAATCTCCCTTCATCAAATTTCTTTGCCATCTCTGGAGTGGGAAAAAAATTACATGAGTTGAGAGGCCTTAAGCACATGTGTATAATCATTTAGTCTAAATCTGATGGCATCTTCACCCTGATATTGTACCTTATCCAAAGTCCCAAAAAGTTCATGAGTTGTCTCAATTTAGGTTTCTTACACCTCGGTTAGCAATTTGTACAACCTAATTGGTGTTAAGAGATCCTTGATGTAGGAATACATCCTTAGAGCTTGATTGGTATTAGGGCAAGCATATCTCATAGGGATCACCCTTCTTGTAGTGCATTCGGGTTGGAGAGATCTCACAAAAGTCCTTCTTGGTGCCTTCCTCCCAAATGTAGCTCCCTTTGGTTGCTTTCCCAAGAACTTCATTCTATCCTCCTCCAATTTGGACAAGAAGTCTATCAGCTCATCCTCCACCACTTTGCTCTCTATGTTGCCCCCTTATTCCTCTTCATAGTCTTTGGACCCCAAACTTGTGTCCATGTTCAAAGGCACCATCTCAATTGTGCATCATTATCTTCTTCAACCAACAACAACGTCGAGCAATTTGTTGAGCGGCATGAGTTTGAACTGAACATGTAGAGTGTCTCATTGGAGTATGCCATGGAGGAAAGCATGAGGAAGATGTGACAACAACTTCCTTGTTCCTTCTCTCTCAGGTCGATGCATCAACATCAATACAAACTACCAGATTTTCCATTTCTTCTTCCTCCTCTTTACTAGAGTTGATGTAGCTTGGGTCCAATGTGTAGTGGCTCAAGGAGAAATGGAGATGTGAGTCGCTCGTTGATGTCAAATGCCAAAATGAATCAGAAATTGCATTTGTTGGTGATTGTGTAGGGTCATTCGAGGTAAGAGGGATATTTGTAGAGGCACGTTTTGTGCGGCTTTTGCCTCTCGAGAGGATCTTCATGGTGTTCTCGACCCCCTTCTTCATTGCTTTCCTTGTCTTCTTTGTCTTTTTTTTATGACCGAGAGAACCCACTCTGGATGAAGCCGACATGGTAAACTCTCGAGGCATGAGAGGGTGTGGTCTGATCACCCCCTCCCGTGCCTAATCAACATGGATTGTTGTTTATAAAGTGTCTTTGGTGAGGTTTAAACCCATGTCCTTCATTGGGACTTACCGAGCACTTACCACCCATGCTACTATGGCTGGACAAACTGAAGAACAACAATGATTTTTGCACTTCTGAAGGGTTTGAGACTTACCGAGCTCTTACCACCCAGGTTCTTCATCTTTGCAATGAATTCAGTGGAAAATTGAAGAACAACAACGATTTTTGCACTTCTGAAGGGTTTGGGCAGAATATTCTTGGATGTAGAGAAATAGAGATGGATGCAAGGTGGAAATAGGTGTTGGAGGATGAGATGGAAATTTTAGGTAGATCAAGAGTCACCCTAGTTTCCAAAGCCCGTGGAACTATCATTCTGCGAGAGTGAAGTGAGGGTTGGGTCGTATTGTGGAGAGAAAAATCGAAGAAGTTGAGTGGTGGATTTGGGCCAACACAGTTGTTTTGGCTAGCACGGTCATGCTGGCATAGTGCTAGAATGGATGCGTTGGTCTAAATGGTTGAGCTAAGTGGACCCAAAATTTGAGATTTTACTGTGAAAACAACCACACCCAGCACTATTGTTCCACGCTAGCACAATTGTGCTAGCTCTCCCAAGTTCAATAGTTTTTCTAAATTCACAAATCTCTCAACCATTCATATTACAAACAATAACTTTGATCCAGTTGACATTTTATCAATACTTTCCATTGAACTTTACCCTTCTTCTCAAGCTTCAACTTCATTTCTCCTGTCATAGTCAAAATCTAAACAAAAACTATCAAACACAAGTGTGCATGTGTGTATCTTTTGGAATGCGTAAAAATAAATGAAGAATGGGGATTTGAGAACAAGAGTCTCAAACCAACGTGGGTTGCCTCCCACTAGCACTAAGTTTAGAACCTTCAACCAGGCTTTTTGTTCTTTCATCATCAAGAGTTCACAAACAAACTTTTATCATACTCCTCAAAGGTGATCCTTTTGAGATCTCTCACAACATGGTCTTCATCTTAAGGAACATGCAATGATTGGTAGTAGTTGTTTGCCATCCATTCTTCTCTGAAATTGTATAGTCCAAGTTGGTACATAGAACTTCATCACTTCATTTCTACCTCTCCTATTAGGTGAACATAAAAATTATCTCCTTCATTCTCCTATATGTGATTGTCATAGTGCTTGTACACACCTTGATCTCCGCATCAGCTGAGGCCAAGAAAGGCCTCCCCAAGATGACTAATCCTTTCCATCAAGTGGCTATATGTCCATGACCAGAAAATTAGTTGAGAATGAAACATTTATTCTTTTGTCTATTGCTACCATCTCATTTGGAAACATGCCTATACACATCTTCCTAGATCCATCAACCATTATTAGAATACAATCTACTGCTTTCATTTCTTCTATGCCATGCCCTAAAAATATGTTATAAGGAATGATGTTTATGTTTGAGCCCAAATCTAGAAGAGCACACTTGATGAGTTGCATTGGATGTAACATGGGATAAGAGGGAAGTCTGGATCTCCCTTTTTTCTTGAAAATGGTGACCAATAATGAAATTGACATATTCCGTAGCTACAATTTGCTTGGGTGGCATTACCTTTCTCTTCCCGGTGAAAAATCTTTAAGCAAGGGAATGAGTGTTGTGATGCTTGACATTCCTTGTTACAATGATTCCAATAAGCTCCAAGTATATCCACTCTTAACTTGTGTGAAAGTACCTTCTAAAGCATGAAAGAAAAATTCCCCATTCTATCAACATCTTCTACAACAGTGTGCGGGCGGGCCTTATGGCATCATGAGGGTAGTTTTTATCTCATGAGGTGGAGTTTGGGCTGTCATCAGCTCAAAAATGGAGTGGTACATTATGTGTTATTATTTCAATAGAGGGTAGGACAATGAGTGTTATCTCTTCACAGAATGGCTAGGACACAAAATTTTCGATGCCCTTGGAACTTCCATAAAATGATGGTACAACTGGCAACATTACTTCATCCAGAGGTGAGATACATGGTGTTGTCTTCTCAAAAAATGGTGGGACACTCAGTGGTATTTTCTCATAATAAGAGGGGACAATAAGAACTTTGGTGAATTTAGCATTTCCAAGAAAAAATGGAGTAGGAGAATCTTTGATACTCTTAGTATCTCTAGAATACTTTTACCTCCCATCCGCTTCAACTTGGAGATAGGATAAAATTCTTTAAAAATTTATTCTTCACAGTCACCTAAGTGACGAGTTCTATCTTTGACATGTACCATTCCTGAGGTTACTACTTGAGTGAAAAGGGGAATAAGGTTCTTTCAATAGAATTATTGGTTGTTGCAGGAGTGTGGAAGGTGGAGCACGTCTCTAGAATGTATGGACGTGGTGATATGGCTTTGCGTTCTCCAACCCATTGAAGGTGTCTAGGAGTTCAAGGATGGCTGGTGGAATGGAGAATTTTTGACCCGACATTTGGTCAACTAGGGTGGCATTGGGAGATGTGTAGTTTCCTGGGGTGAAGTACTTATGGAGTGGCTTGGGTGGTGGTTGTGGATCTCTCCGCCCCCACTCACGGTGTTGACCATACACATCTCCCATTTCAGCCTCTTGGTATTGTCTGTGTAGGTGTTGACATCTCCTTCTACCTATCTCAGGACAAAATGGAACTAAGTCGTCAAGCGTCACCCAAGCATGCACAACTGTAACTTGCACAAGGCACAAACAAGTAACAAGATCTAAGATAGAATACAAGCATGCAAAAGTAAACGATGAATAAAAAATAGTACTAACGAGGGAAGTAGGAAAAGCTAAGCTATACTAAATAGCTAAGCTGAGCGTATTTCTCCCCGACAATGATGCCAGAATTCTTGGCGTGTTTTCACTTCAGGTACTCCTAACCCATTGAATTTGGATTAGATGTGCTTTTAATGTACACATTGGGATGTTTCAATATTTATAAGGACCTAGTATAACACACTCAATTAGACTAATCACCCTTCACCTGTAAGTGCACAAGGTCATGTTATAGTATAGGAAAGAGGCAAGATAAGGGTTGATTCGCAGGAACAGAGGGGGGGCTAGAGCTTAGTTAGAGTAATCTATCTTCCTAAAGCAGAGTTTAGGGTTTTTAGGGTTTAAAGTTGGTTTTGGGGTTTGTTTACGTTAATTATTCAAGAAAGAAGGCAAGCAATCAAACTAAATAGGCAAACCCTAATTTAACCCTAAGCCAAGTACATTATGTCACTTACATTGATAACTCAAATTTAGAAAACCCAAAAGCCCTTTCCAAAACATCTCTAAAAATACAGAACAAACAAATACACATGAGTAAGATGCGGTTAAGATTTCAAGGATGGAAACCATATCCATGCAAGTTTCTACAACTGATAACACAATTGAATACACATCTCTTCCTCGACCAAGCTCTTAGGCCAATTCTTTCTCCCACTTTATCTTTATACTTTGTATATTTGAGATTGACACAAAAGAAGTTTATTAGAACAACAGAGTGCATTTACTGAACATATTATTTAGTTAATTGTTCAAGAGTGATACTGATTTCTTTTGATAAAATAAAGGGTTTTATATCCAATCTTGTTCCTTTCAAGAATGATATCCACATTAGGAGAGGTCCTTTCGAGAATACTGAAGAGCTCCATCTTCAGTCAAATATAAAAAGTTTTGAGTTCTCTTCTAAGGAAAAAAAATCATATTTTAACATGGGATATTACCATGCAGAGAAGTGTAAATCACAAAGCATGAAATAGAGTTGGGCATATTACATGTTGTAGGATACCCAGTGGAAAAATGAGGAGGGGAAGGGGGCATAAATGCATGACCTGCGTTGGTGCCAAGTGCACCAACTTTCGATATCCTAGCTTGCATGCTCTAATCCCAGTGGGCATATTTGCACCGAATACCGGAGCATTAGGACCTACTGGGCAATCTACTGAAGGGGTCCTACTTGGGTGTTGCTTTGCCAACTATCAGTGGCGTTGGGTACTCCAGGAGCTTGTTGCAGTTGTCATATCTCGGTGTCTGGGATTGTATAATCTCAATTGTGATCACTATGTGCCTGAATTATTGCAATGATCATACAGTCGAAAGAAGAAATTGTGACAAAATATGTTGGGTTACTGTGAGACATACTTTGATAAAGACATTGCTTTGGTCCCCCCCCCCACGACAAATAATGGTCATAAACTGCAACTGAAGGAGGCTCGTTAGCGATCTATTTGAACCGAGGGGCCAATGTTGATCATAAACAACAATAGAAGTTGTGTTAGGGTATAGATAAGGGAAGAAGAAAACAAAGTGCCCATCTTGAACTACTAAGTCTAGCAAACCTATTTAGTAATACCATCCTTGAGGTGGGTGTCTCAGACCTTGGGTTCTCTTGGTAGAAATTTACCTATAAGAATGGGCTCCTCTAAGGGCGCCTAGACAGATTCGTTGCCAACGATGCTTTCATCATATGCTTTCCTAACCTCAAGGTCTTGCACCTCCACAGGGTGGAGTCTGATCACTGCCTTTTATTTGTTAAGTCAAGTCATTTAAGAGGAAAGGCTCCAAGATTTGTAATAAGAGCCTCTTAGAATGATAGTGATGATTTCAACAACATGTTAAAAGATAAGTGGAGAAGAAACTTAGAATTCAATGACGGATTATGTCTAGCACAAACCAACATCACTAGTTGGGATCGTGAAACGCAGAGGAAGAAGCGGCTCAGAAAGGAGAGCATCATCAGGAATAGGATTACTATGCTGAAATACATGGAGGGAAGCTAGGTGTCAGACCCAGAACAACTAGTGCACATAATCATTGGGTATTTTAAATATATTTCCACCGCCCCAACAGATCAGAGGTCAACACCATGAACAACATACATGCAAACTTCTCCAAATTGACGAATAGTCAAAAGTGTGCCATTGTGGGAGATTCCTCGAAAGAGGAAACCATTAACACTCTGGGGAAGATGGATCTGTATAAGGCAATAGAACTGGATGGGGTCATATCCTTATTCCTACAATAGAAATGGAATCTCATTGTTAACTCTTTATGGAAAATAGTAAGGAATACCCTAAGTGGTAACATGATTGATGAGAGAATATGTAATACTGCCATTGTTCTGATTCCCAAGTGCCTAACACCAATTTTGGTTCTAACTTCAGAGTCAAAGACATGTTATCCTACATTAAATACATATCATTTATATATATATATATATATGTATGTAACCAAGTGCAACATAGAGAGGAACAATTATAAATCAACTCAACCTTCTAATACTGACATTTTTTACAATACATATATACAATTTAATTATCCTACATCAAATATATACCATGTAGGTTTATGCCAAGAATACAACTCTATTGTCCCATGCGGTAGAACATTTCCATATCCAGGGTACCATCATTCTATGTATTTTATGCCAATACATAATATAATATGCAAATTTCTACGAGAATTGTACTATTTTGCCAACACAATTTCCATGACTAGTCTCTTGCTAAAATGGCCAACGTCATAGAAGGACTAAGGTAGATTTTTAGTAAGTGGATGTTGTTTGCAATAAAATACAACTGCTCAGAGAAAAGATATAAATAAGATTGCTCGGTCAACCAAGTTTCTATGTCCTACAGATGTTTAACCAATGTTTCCATGATAGATACAAATGACATGCTTGAAAAATAAAGTGGGTATTTATGACACATGGGCTATACATAATAATGTTTTTATTATGGCATTAGATCCTTATTAGAAATCAAAAAACAAAATGACTTTCCTGGTCTACCCTGAATATCTGATATGCACCTTTGGCCTTGATGTAGACGCAAGACAATCCCTTTATGATCCACTTAAATAAGTGCAATAGGGTTGAATAACTATGTCGTCGACATATTTTAGCAGACTGAGTCATTAAACATGCAACATGCAAAGTTTTATCCATTACCAATTGTAAAAAAATTAACTCATACAGATTATATCCAAGACGTTAGTACTATAAAACCACAATTGGTAATGTAAGGAAAATTAGTTAAACTTTATTTTTTGTAACGTGTACATGGGGAAAAGATAGATATAGGAATTTTTTTAAAAAAATATTGTTTGTTATACCGGTATGTGAATGGGGATGGGAAATTTCTTTATAAAACCACACTGAACAAGTATGAATCCTATTTATTAAAAAAAAATAAGTCATGTGTCTAGACACATAGTTAAGGCTTGAAAGAAACTTCTCCTCTATGATTCCCCATGGTCATGTGGAAAAAATATAGGACAAGTTTCCCGTGGATTTCATGAATAATGTTTTTCCTTCCCATCACCATGTCAAACAAACAACAAGTTTATTTCTTATTCATTCTCCTCCCCATTATTCACCATGTAATAAATGTGGTTTAAATGACAAAGGCCCCATTGCACAAAAGATAAGCTCAAATGTGGAGTAGAATTCTAATGTAGAGGGAAGCATGTGGTAGGATTAACCAGACAATAAATACCCATTGGGGGTAATGGAGGGTTGTAATTTTATTTTAAGTCAAATAACCTTGTTGGTCTTTCCAGATTGATTGCTACCTCGATAGTCCATATTTGTTATAACAACATTGAAAGGAGGTGAGTATCAATCACTTGTAGTCTTATGAGATGATATAGAGCACACGACACATATATCATCATATTTTTTAGTAAAATTAATGGTACCAAAGATCTTTGTCATTTGTGTATAGTTATTAGGATAAAAGATTCCACATCCAAACTTTGACCAGAAGGATGACATTGAACTCCTATTACACAAGGTATATGGAATTGAATAGAAATTTGTATATGGCATTAAATAGAAAGATTATTATACATGTGTGTTGATACTCGTTAAAGGATAGTGGTATCTTGTGTCCAGTGCCTTCCTCATATGAAGAGTTTTGGATTTCTAGAGAATCTCTCCAATAAAGAGTTCCAACTTCAAACATTGTCCAAAAAGTATCTTACAGACTCTGCCACATATCCTAGATTAGTAATAGGGGTAACGGAGGAGCAGATCCATTGGCCTTTAGCATCTAATCATTTACATGGACTATGCATTGCAGGCAGAGGGAAGAAGTAAGCGACACACGACACATAGAGGGGAAAGGTGATACATGATGCATAGAGGGAAGAAGTAGGCAACTTGAGTTGGGTTAAGGGTTTCTTTTGACCTAGCCTAATTTGCTTTGGCTAGGTTACTAATATATATTAAATAAGAAAAATTGTATTTACAAATTGCCGCTGTTGAATTGAATAAATGCCAGAATTACAATGTTCCGACTATAACACTTCGACCAATTTCTGTACAAGCATTTAGTTTAAAAAGGCCAATCAATATAAGTGAATAAGGGCATTTTCAACAAATGCCACTATATTAAATGCCGCCAATATGTGTTTTTGTTGTAGTGATTTTAACCCCAAACAACCCAACACAAGGAGTTTAGCTATACATGATCAAATGAAATAGCAAAAGAGAAAGGAGAAAGAAGAAGATGATCATGGGATCTCATGGAATCTCCTCCTTTATTCACCTCCTAGCTGATATAGCTCGAGCACCTCCCTCAAAAGTAGGTAAATGCTATGGAAGGTGAGGTTTTGTGGTGGAAATCCTAGAAAACTAGAGTTTTGAGGTGGAAGAAAGTAGAAATGGAGTGGGTGATGGACGGGGGTAGGTGAGAGCTCCTTTAATGCTAAGGGAGGTAGAAATGAATGCTAGGGGGTTGTAACCTCGTGCTACATCTGCCTCCTAGGTATAAATAGATGGTGGGGAAGCATTAGGTTAAGTGGAGGTAGAATGGGGAAAATAGTATAAAAAAGTAGGATTTTGGGTGGCAGAACGGTCGTGCTAGGGTAGTTGCAGAACAGCCGCAGTGGTAGGGAATAGTTGGGCTGGATGGAGGCAAAGTTACAATGGAAATGGGTGAAATGGGGGATGGTAGCATTCAGTTAATTCAGTCAGTTATGATTAATTCGGTTCAGTTAATTAGTTAAGTTGTATTGTGAGATTTTAACCATTAACCTAACCATATTAGTGTCAGTTAATTTGGTTATGGTTAATCAATTAATGGTTAATTCAGTAAGTTAATTTGGTTAATCAAATAACCCTCTTGTAATAGTGTTATATGAAAATACTCATAAAACTTTGAACGATTGTTATACTATAGTAGTATTGCATATAGATTTAGAGGTGTACATCTCACAAAAACGTGACAAGTATGCATATGTAGAGGTTTTAAAACACAAATACAAGTATATAGGTATATATGTGGAATTATTTTTACTTAATAAATTTTTATAACCAAATAGAAAATCATTTTAATAATCAAATTAACTGTTTAATTAATTAACCAGAATAAATTAACCAAATTAACTAAATTAACCAAATTGTCCAAAATAAAATAACCATTTGGTTAATCTATTATTAACTGTATTATGCTCACCCCTACGTTTTTGGGTCTTCTTAGTATGGTAATGCTGGCTAGCATGAGTGTGCTGTCAAGGTTACTTTAGCCTTGATGAATCTACAATTTTATTGTGATTTTGGCTTGGCCAGAACGGCCGTTCCGTGTCACCACCGTCATGTTGGGGACTTTATTTGCACTTTCAGCTTTGAATTTCATGATCCATAGACTTCTTTGATTGAGTTGACTCCTAGCCACCATGGGTAGGTTTAGGGAGCTTTGGGGCCTTCTTTGGACCCCTCCATGGGTGGAGGGATTCTAGAAATCCTTCTCTCTCATCCATTCAAAGCATAGTTGAAGTACTTGAAAAACATGCAAAGAATGTCCAGACGTGCATTTGACATAAATATGCATACTAAGGGAAATAACATATAATATAGCATGTTTAGATGTAATTGAAATGCAATAAGACACAAGATGGAGCCCTGAATTAGGGCTGCATCACCCCACATAGTTGGATATGTAAATAACTTGAGTAACCTTTATAGGTATTATTTTATCCAAAGAAAATGCAAGGCATTGACCTAGGAGTTAATATGTAGCCAGCTTGATTTCATAAGCATGAGACACATTGACTCTGAAAGTTCTTAGAAAGTTGTAGTCAATAATGGAGATGAGTAATTTCTAATATGGGGATTCATATGTGGAGCCTTCGAGGGATTTCATATAGCTATTTCAAATTGACACAAAAGAAGTTTATTAGAGCAATAATCTGCATTTACTGAACATGTTGTTTAGTTAATTATTCAAGAGTGATACTAATTTCTTTTGATAAAATGAAGGGTTTTATATCCAATCTTGTTCCTTTCAAGAATGATATTCACTTAGGTGAGGTCCTTTTGAGAATCCTGGAGAGCTCTATTTTCAGTCAAATGCAAAAAGTATTGAGTTCTCTTCCAAGGGAAAAGCATATTTTAACATGGGATATTACGATATAGAGAAGTGTAAACTAGAAGGCATGAAATAGAGTTGGGCATATTACATGTTGCAGGATATACAATGGAAAAATGAGGAGGGGAAGGGGGCATAAACGTCTGACTTGGATTGGTGCCAAGTACACCAACACCCAGTCTCCTAGCCTGCATGCTTTGGTCCCAACGGGCATATTTGCACCGGATATCAGAGCATTAGGACCTGTTGGGAAACCTACTGATGGGGTCCTACTTGGGCATTGCTTTGGCAACTTACAATAGCATTGTGTACTCTAGGAACTTGTTGCAATTGTCGTATGCCAGTGTCTGGGATTGTATAATCTTGACTATGATCACTGTGTGCCTGAAGTATTGCAATGATCATAGAATTGAAAGAAGAAACTGTGACAAAATATGTTGGGTTACTGCGAGACATACTTTGATAAAGACATTACTTTGGTTTCCCCCCATGACAAATAGTGGTCACAAACTACAACTGAAGGAGGCTCGTGAGCGATCTGTTTGAGCCGAGGGGCCAATGTTGATCATAAACTGCTATAGAAGTTGTGCTAGGGGACATATAAGGGAAGAAGAAAACTAATTGCCCATCTTGAACTGCTAAGTCTAGCAAACCTATTTAATAATACCCTCCTTGAGGTGGTTGTCTCAGACCTTGAATTCTCTTGGCAGAAATTTACCTATAAGAATAGGCACCTCCAAGGGTGCCTAGACAGAGTTATTGCCAAAGACGCTTTCATCATATGATTTCCTAACCTCAAGTCACAAACCTTTCTAAGATGGATTCTGATCATTGCCTTTTATTTGTTAAGTCAAGTCATTCAAGAGAAAAGGCTCCAAGATTTGTAACAAGAGCCTCTTAGAATGATAGTGATGATTTCTGCATTAGGTTAAAAGATAATTGGAGAAGAAACTTAGATTTCAATGATGTTTTATGTCTAGCACAAACCAACTTCACTAATTGGGACCATGAAACACAGAGGAAGAAGTGGCTCATAAAGGAGAGCATCATTGGGATTAAGATTACTATGCTGAAAGACACAAAGGGAAACTAGGTGTCAGACCCAAAACAACTAGTGCACATAATTATTGGGTATTTCAAAGATATTTCCACCACCTAAGGTATGCATGATTGCAAGCACAAAGAAAACTATGCTAGATAGGGTGATGTCATGAATCGATAAAATAAGTGGGATATGGTGAAACATGTGAAACAAGTGTAATTAAAATAGCTGAGAAGAGAAAATAGGGTGTGCCACCCTACCACCCCAAACTTTTGAACCATGATATCCTCAGCATGAAACTAAAGCTTAGGAATGATAGGGTAGATGTCACTGCTCTGGTGGTAGTGGATCTTGAGGAGGTCCCCCATATGGTGGAGGGTTCTGGGAGTAGATGCCCCAGTAGTCTGCCTTTGGAGGTGGGTATTTCTCCTTATATCCAGATAGAGCTCCCCATAATTCCCCCCCATTGGGGGTTTCTTTGGACATGTGCATGCTGGTAGCAGTACATGAGGTCTATTTGGTGATGCATATGTTGCTAGTCCAACCACATGGACTATTGTGTTTGTTGAATCACCTCTAACTATGAATGATTAGCTAACATGTCATATACATTTGTTGGTGGTGATTGTCGTCAAACACCTTATTCTCTGTCTCGTGCAACGAGGCTTCTCTAGAATGCGCTACTGCTCCGGTATGTCTATCTCTCCCTCTCCCTCGAGTAAGGTCAGTGGCACTGGTTTGTAATCTTCTCTAGGATGTTATCCTTCCCATGTGGCAAGTATTGTTGGGATAACATCCCTTGGGTCAAGGCTAGTAAGAAGAATGGTGACATGATATGGCGGCTTAAAGGTAAGGTTAGGGTACCCAGGGTTCAAGTTGTATATGATCCTTTTATCTCTAAGGGAGATCACTTGGGACCTCACAAGATAGTTCAAATCAACCAACTTGGTCCCATCCACCTTTGTAAGGCCCTCAAGGTCACAATCAAGAGCTTTTTATGTGATGGTTGCAGTTCCCCCCATTATGAAAGGATTCTTGCTCTTAGAGGGGATTATTTTCAAGTGTTCAATCGTCATCATACCTAAATTCACCTGACAACGACTTACCATCAAAGACAACACAAATAAGTCCTTTTGTGAGCAACAACCTTGGTTGTCATACTGGACAAAGATAGTGTTTGCTAGAACCTTTTGAATATATCTCAAAGTAGGGTTGAACTTTTTGCTTGTTTTTTACTTCCATGGTGCAAAGGTGTCTTAGGCCATGAAAGCTTTCCACATATTTTGATAGTTGCATCTTACATTCTTAGCAAATCTCCCTTCACTAAATTTCTTTGCCATATCTGGAGTGGGAGCAAAAATTGCATGAGATGAGAGGTCTTAAGCACATGTGTATAATCATTTAGTCTAAAGCTGATGGCATCTTCACCCTGATATTGTACCTTCTCCAAAGACCCGAAAAATTCATGAGTTGTCACAATGTAGGTTTCTTGCACCTCAGTTAGCAATTTGTACATCCTAATCGGTGTTAAGAGATCCTTGATGTAGGAATGCATTCTTAGAGCTTGAATGGCATTAAGGCATGCATATCTCATAGGGATCACCCTCCTTGTAGTGCATTCAGGTTGGAAAGGTCTCATAAAAGTCCTTCTTGACACCTTCCTCCCAAATGTAGCTCCCTTTGGCTTCTTTCCCAAGAACTTCATTCTATACTCCTCTAATTTGGACAAGAAGCCTACCGACTCATCCTCCATCTCTTCGCTCTTTGTGTTGCCCCCTTCATCCTCTTCATAGTCGTCAGACCCCCGAACTTGTGTCCAAGTTCAAAGGCACCATCTCAATGGGTACATAATTATCGTCTTCAATTAACAACCGTGTCGAGCAAGTTGTTGAGTGGCATGAGGTTGAATTGAAGATGTGGAGTGTCTTACTCGAGTAGGCCATGGAGGAAAGCATGAGGATGACGTGACAACAACTTTATTTTCCCTTCTCTCTCAGGTCAGTGCATCAACATCAATAGAATATACCAGTTTTCCATTTCTTCTTCCTCCTCTTCACTGGGGTTTTGTAGCTTGGGTCCAATGTGTTGTGGATCAAGAAGGACTGGATATGAGAGTCTGTCCTTGATGTCGAATGCCAAAATGAGTCAGAAATTGAATTTGTTTGTGATGGTATAGGGTTGTGTGAGGTAAGAGGGACATTTGTGGAGGAACATTTTGTGCGACTATTGCCTCCCGAGAGGATCTTCATGGTGTTATCGACCCCCTTCTTAATTGCTTTTGCCGTCTTCTTCATCTTTGCAATGAAGTCTGTAGAAAATAGAAGAACAACAATGATTTTTGCACTTTTGAAGGGTTTGGGCGAATCTTCTTAGATGTGGAGAAATATAGATGTATGAGAGGTGGAAAGAGGTTTTAGAGGATGAGATGGTCATTTTGGAGAGATTTGGAGTCACCCTAGTTGCCAAAGCCCATGAAATGATCATTCTATGTGAGTGAAGTGAGGGTCGGGTCGTGTTGTGGAGAGGAAAATTGAAGATGTTGAGTGGTGGGTTTGGGCCAGCATAGTCGTGCTGGTGTAGTGCTATAGTAGCTATGTTGGTTTGAATAGTAGAGCTAACTGGACCCAAAACTCGAGATTTTACTGTGAAAACAACCACACCCGGCACGACCATCCTGCACCAGCACAACCGTGCTGCCTCTCCCAAGTTTTTTTTCCAAAATTCACAAATATCTCAATCATTCATATTCCAAACAATAACTTCGATCCACTTGACATTTTATCAATATTTTCCATTGAATTTTACCCTTCTTCTCAAGATTCAACTTCGTTTCTCCTGTCACAACAAAAAGTTGAACCAAAACTATCAAACACATGCGTGCATGTTTGTATCTTTTGGAAAGTGTAAAAACAAATGAAGAATGGGGATTTGAGAGCAAGAGTCTCAAACCAACGTGGGTTGCCTCCCACTAGTGCTAAGTTTAGAACCTTGAACCAAGCTTGTTGTTCTTTCATCATCAAGAGTTCACAAACAAACTGTTATCATACTCCTCAAATGTGATCCTTTTGAGAGCTCTTACAATATGGTCTTCATCCCAAGGAACATGCAATGATCGGTAGCAATTGTTTGCCATACATTCTTCTCAAAAATCATATAGTCCAAGTTGGTACATAGATCTTCATCCCAATTTTTCAAAATCGAAAGAAGATGTATGTATACAATGACCCCCATAAGAATATAAGTTACATCACTCTCGAAGTTTCACCACACGTTGTACCCTAGCTCTCAAAACTTTTTCATGAAGCTTCAAATCAAAATCATCATGTAGTTGTCACTTAGATCGGAACCTGTAGGATCAGGTTCAAATTTCATATCATCAGTCCAGATTACCACTGAAGCAAAAAGCAGAGTTGAAACATCTTCAACCCAAAGAACAAATATCTTAATCCATCTAAAGGTAGATCACGTTGAGCACATGTATCCATCAATCTTCCCAATCAAAAGATAGGATGTTGATAAGTTCTGATGACCCAAGACACTGAAGAAAATAGAGTAAGTCCAACTACAAGATTCAACAAATTCAACATCAGGAAAAATGAGCATACAATTTGTACGATGCAAAAAAAGATAGATATAAAAAGAGTAAATGATGCATTTTGCATGCAAACCTCATCAAGTCTACAACAACTTGTTCACCTATGCACAAATGCATACCATTATTCACCCAATCATTTCTTGTCATTGTGTTCTTGGTGTGCACTCCATGCAATCTATCGCCATGAAAATGTTATAATAGATTTTGATATCCAAAAGTTGAGTCATTATTGAGGGAAAGGAAATTGTTGGCATTCGAGAAAAAATGCTAGATGAGAAGCAAGAAAGGAAATAGACAAAAAAAAGGCATTGAAAGAAGGGGAGGTTTCCTTATCAAACCAGATACCTTATGCCGATTCCATGATAACAACCTTGGGACACGAATCCAAGAGCCACATAAGATCTGTCATGGATCTCCAACAAAGACTACCCAACTCCAACAAATAGACGTATTCTGTACTAATAACAAATCTTCTTACTCTGTAAGGATCCCAACAAAGTGCAGTTTGCATATTTTTATCATAATTAATTACTCTTTACTTAAAAACACAATGACAAGAAATGGCCACAACTTCAAAAAAATGTCATTGGTTTAATGAACACTTCTTAGTTAGAATTTAAATGTCTCAGTAGCTTCACTGCCCAGTCACTATATCATAGGCAAATAAGAGACTGCAAAATTATAGAACAAGAAAATCATTATCATCATAAAGAAAGATGCATTAACTAACACAAGAGTGCCACATATGCTCATCTAACAACAATATCAGATTCTCCACTTGTTATCTGCTTTTTGAATAAGGATGCACCAAACAATCCAAAGACTTGTGGAACATTTGATAAATAGTCCATGTTGGAACCACTAGGAGCATAGTAGCATAGCACTCTCCCATCAAAGAAGAATACATAGCAATAAGATTCATGCTAGGAAGGTCAGAGACTGAGTGGGCAAGGGGAGAAAACTAGGAAGAGGTTAGGTGCCAGCATAATAGAAACCATTCTGATGAGCACATTAAATAGAAACATGGTAGCTTCAACATTACATGTTAGACACTCAATACAATGAAAATAGGGGAGATGTGTAAATGACATGGATAAGTAAGGATAGGCACAAAATGTCTACCACATGTAATTGAAATATGATAAAAAAGGATAGAAAAATCACCATACACAACAACTTAAACAAACATGCACAAGTGATGGTGGACTAAAGGGCTTCAGACAAATATTATTAACACATGTACTAGAAGCTTTGTAGATTTTGTACAATAGTTTCAAATCAAAGCCATATAGGAACAATGTCATCACTTTGTACACTCCATATTCCACTTGAAAATACTTGCATTATCGTTGTAAAAAGTATTCCATTATACAAAATATGAACTACTGCTGCAATCTACATATAAGAGAAGTTGTTGATTGAGGCATACCCTCTCATGTAAAGGACTCCTTGTTTCTGATTCTTGTTCTGGAGAGTGATAAATCTGGAGCTCACATAAGCAACAAATAGAGGGTGATATAAAGTAAACTAAAAAATTTGGATGTTGCTTCTAAAATAAAAAAGATCAATTTCTTTTTTATAAAGTGACTACATACTCATATCTCTGTCGTTCAAGTGATTTAGAGAGCTTGTGACGTCCTTTTCATTTTGATATGGAGTTTTAGGCTAAAAAAAGAGAGAAATAGAGTTAGCACTTGGTTTCCTGAGAGTCAATGGATCATTCGATAGCTATTGTCATCAGAAATGCACAATCAAAAGCCATGTGAAAACTCAAAATTTTTTGCTTGTAATATACTTGCCTTGCTCGAAGGAAGGTTTTGAAAAGAGGAGGCTCATCTGTGGAAATAAGCTTGATCGTCAACTTCAAACGGACTACTTATAAACTTGCTCTACTTAGATGAATGCTTTGAGGCTTTGTCTCCATAGAGGTTTCCTTTGCATTAGGAGTATCAAAACCAACCTCTTCATCCATAGGTGATGAAGAATAGGCAGTTGAGATTGGACTGTCTTCCAGGGAGGCTCTCTTTTATAGCATCACCATTGCAGCAAGTGGGCTCTTACGAAGGTTGACAATAGTTGGCATAACTAAGGCTTCTTCTTATTATTTTGCAATGGGTAAATTGCACTGAGAGGAGGCCTATTGGAGATTACTTTTCTTGGTATGATTGTATTGATACATTCATCTGCTTCTTGGATAACATCGTTAATCATATTTTTTACATCTTTTGCACTGGTTAACTTACTAAGATAATTAGGAAGGTGAATCTTCTCCACATTAATTTGTGTCAACTGCAATTTATCTTGCAATAATTTCATTCCATCTTCACTTTCAAGCTCTAATAAGAGGACAATAGACTATCTAGAATATTACTGATATAACTTTCCTTATTGATATCAGAACCTAGTAAACAATTTAAACTAGACTTTGTATCATTCATGAGATTTGCCACTTGAAAAATTGTAATATTAGTATACTGACCCTTATGTTTATCAACGTTGGGAAACTATGAATCTCAACATGATCCCTTACATAGTTTTAACATATTGGAGTATTACTTATGACAATTAATAGTTTGCTTCATATATAAAATTAATGTACATCTTAATGAAGGAAGGAGTTCTTAGCCATCAAGCTTATATGTGTCAATTAGAGTTAACAATAATAGAAATATGGATCCCCACATATTTGGTCTAACAAACTAGAGTACATGTTTCAATGTAATTCATAGCAAGGTTTTTTATATAGTTTAGTGACCTGGCATTCCTTACGACAGTCTATAGTCTATATTTTTGTTAGGGTGATCTTTGTCATTGAAGACCAGCTGATACCCTACTAGTCTCTTGTGAGAAATGTGTTGCACCAAGTACCTTGTCCATGTCTCATAGTGCCTACATTTACTATTTCATTGCTTCTTCCAAGCAAGATAATAGAAAAATATTCCTAACTGGTCTTGAAAATAATAAGATTAGATAATGTTGAAGTTAGATATGACAAAACCAAATTTGAGTTGATCATGAGTAGTTATTAGTAGTTAAAGCACAAGAAAAAGAACCGTATGGCTTTGCAATTGGTAAGTGAAAAAATGTTATTCTAGTTCCAGAAGGCTCAATAATAGAACCTTGAGGGCTAATAGAAGTAGTAGTAAGCATAGAGGAAGACTCAATAGGTTTAGAAGATGCTTGCAATGTGTGATGATGAAGATGAACTTTGAGGATGAAGGGGATTAAGGAATAGATGTAGGTGAGCTAATAATGGGACTTTAATGATGGCATATTAGATGTGTTATATGGGTTTACTAGGTGAATATGCATATACTTGTGACACAACTATCTTGGTGTACGCCTGTCACACATGTCTCTACAAGTATATTTTCAGACTTGTAAAGGGAAGTATAAACATGTTGAAAAATAAAAACTAGTAGATAGTAAAATGTCTAAGGCTTGCAGCTTACTGGACCCTATTGTGCCTTTCACTGGAAGAAACTAGTAGTTGTAGGAATAACTCAATGTAGACGTTAGAGTGGGGGTTATTGTTGAGAAGGTAAAAGAAGTAATGGGAAAAATATTCTTAGGTTGATTTTAAGGCTGTTGCGGTGTAGTTTGCTATTCACCATAGATATATGTTATTTCTCATTGCTCCCAGAATATAGTGTAGAAAATGAAAGGTTGATGTTTGAGGGTGTCTTGACTCATACCAATATACTATTATGCATTTGTTAGAAAGGCATGGAATATATAGAAATTCCTTAAGTTGTGTAGTGATCAAGGAATTTAATTTACTCCTGCTAACAAACAATGTAAATATTGTGTAGTTAATCTTTGAATCTTTGGATTCAAGTATAAATAATTCTTCATTTTTATAATTTTACGTAACTGGATTATTGTTGGTAGTCAGTAGCTAATGTGATGTATTTAAAAAAGGAGTTTTGTAGTCCTTCCCTTGTATCAAGGGAGAAGGTCCAACTCAATGCTCTTTCTTAACTGTTGTAGTCTTGAGGTTGAAGTGAGAAAAGATACCTAACCTATCAACTCCAAGTGACACACATTAATTTGCTTTGTCAAGGAAAAACTAACCTGCAAACTTCACTTCATTTTATTACCAACATCAATTCGGTCACCATGAATTAAATAGAGTGGAAATCCCTTACTGACTATTATTTTGGACTAATGCAAGCAGTCTGAACAGAAGACAGATTGTCTGCATCTGGAGCAAATAAGATATTAACTTAGAAAATTAACCATAAGAAAGCCTATTAGCTTATACCTTACAATTGAAGACTTCGAATGAACATCAAGTCCTATAATTGGCATCATGACCATGGACTCAAGAACTGTAGTATAAAAATGTACAACAAAGTAGAGATCATTCCAGTGGTCCAACATGGAGGTGGTTCAGATTTAGTGTTGCCATAAATACATAGCTAATAAATCTATGAGGTGCATCCAACAAATTTATACTTACCTAATTGATGTTATCAAACTAGAAACAATCTACCTAATTTTGGTCATGTATTTGTTAATGTATATTGACTAAGATGTCAGTACATGGTATTATATCTAATAAAGCAAATGATTTTAATTGCATTACTCCTCAAAAGCCATATCTCAACCAACTTTCCTCATTCTAGAAGATCTACTAATTTTTAGCATTGAAGGATGAATAGATGGGCAAAAGCGTTACATGGTCAGTAGTAGAAAAATCCATGAGGCCAATTGAAGCACACATCACCCTCGTAGCAGTAGGAATGATTTTCCCATCACCTCTAGCATGCAAAACAACAACATACATGTGAGTATGTAAATTTGTCAAAGAGAGCCAAATTAATGTTTCGTGAATTTATCTTGTAGAAGAAAGATTACATTACCAAAACTTGCCTTTCTAGTGTGAGATATCTTGACCTAGAAAAATTCATCAAAGCGAGTCAAATTCTTCATACACCTCGCCATTGTAGACATGGGTAGATAATGAGAATTTGTCTCACCAGTGCCATGTATCTTGACATGAATAAGTCAGCATGAACATAGCATTTAGAAGCCTGATAAGTTCCATCTAGATTTTTTTCATCCAAAAAAGAGGCAAGATAGAGGACAAAGACCACATGAACAACCTTGTGGGCTCTAATTGTAAGAAATATGCTCCTTTTTTATATCAAGTTGAGAAGAAAAAGAATAGACTATGATAAAGAATCTTCAGTATCATTTTTTTCCCACAAACTACAGAATTCGCCATAAATAGTTAGAAGGCCATAGAGACGAAAATGTAATATGAAATTGAATTGTATGTAGATTAATGAGTAACAAAAATAAACCTTATATTTCTCGTGTTCCTCTTCCAACAAGTTTCCATTGATGGCATATGTAAAAGAGTCAAGATGCCTTTAATCTGACTGATACATACCTAGAAACAAAACATGTAATGCAGAAAATAAGCATTGCAAGTCCTCTTCCTTTATCGCATAACTCACCTTAGCCAATAAAACTGAGGCATCCATGTAAGAAGAGGATAGTCTAGCTTGCAGCTTTGTCCTTGCTAAAAGTAGAACAAACAACTGTTAAAATAATGAAGTAGAGGGGTAAATAATATATAGATACTTATAGAAAAAATCTACACTGGTCACACATACTAGAACAATGATTATTTTTACTTTTATGTATCATTGTCACATGAGTTTCTTTTAATATCGGTCCATTTTAGAAGAAAGAATAGCCAAGCACAAGAACCCGATGACGATGTGTAGTAGTATATATAAGGAACTAAAAATATATAGTCGTTATAACAAAGAAGTAGGGGCATTATTTAGTTGAGAAATTAGTTTCATTAGTCCTCTTCAACTTTTCGACATGCAATGTCAGACAACATATACCATGGCATAACAACAAGATGAAATAGAGCTACCGGTAGCAGTAGAAAAATTAGATGAAGAAACTTTAACCATGACTTCATTAAATAGATGAGAAGTTTGCAAGAAACGCCACCACCCCTATGCGTTGGCGTCTTATGTTCCTCTTGTTGTTAGTAATCCTAACACTCCTATTGTTTTGGTGAAAAATTGAAAATATGCTGAAAATATTTCAGTGATTTGGACATGACATTCATAAAAACAAAAGGGCCAAAATCACCAACCAATGAATAACTAGTAGATTCAAGCAGGTCAATAAAGAGTCAAGCAATAGCTTGTCGGTTGGTAGACTATTAATTTCTGACAAAAAGGATTAATGAGTCCAAATTTCTATAACGACCAGTAGAACAGAATCACTATTTAAAAAAAGTAAGCCAATCAAGAGTATTTCATTGGATCTGGGGGAGAGCAACTGAACAAGGTAGAGATACATCATCACAATGATTTAAATATTAATGATATATATAAATTCTTATCAATACATATATTTTTTCCGTAACATTACCACATAATTACATACACACCAGAACCTAAATATCTTGTTATTTTCATTTCATGAATTTGAACTAGAAAGCCTAACGTAATTGAACAAGACCAACCATTCATTTTGCATAGGACCCTATTACCATTGTTTCTCCAAATAGTTGCTAACCACTCGGGCAAAGTGGGATCAAAATATGTACATTTGTTGCCGACTATCCCTAGACAAATTGAATCCATTCTTGTAATACTTTTTATTTGTTTGTAAATTTAATGACCCATATACAACCAAACAGAACATGTATGAATGCAATTCAGTATATGAAGCATCCATATAAATAATAAAAAGAACATGCTACTCACTTTGGCTAATATTTTTAATTATGAATTGATGACAACTATACAAGAAAGTGACCAAGGGTAACAAAAAGTAAGCTGCCAAAATTTGTTAGTATTACCATATAAAAAAATAAACAACAACAGTAACTTGTTTGGTCCACATCGTCCCTTATCATTGCAATAGGAGAAATGGCAAATGTGATGAGGGAAAGTGAATCAATTA
The DNA here is from genome assembly GCA_963693085.1 of Alisma plantago-aquatica. Taxonomy (NCBI): domain Eukaryota; kingdom Viridiplantae; phylum Streptophyta; class Magnoliopsida; order Alismatales; family Alismataceae; genus Alisma; species Alisma plantago-aquatica. Next base: position 442,693,068 of record OY856412.1, on the reverse strand, counting down.
TTCAACTTACTGTTATCATCGTCCTTGCGCGCTGGAGTCTCCCATATGGGCATGTGAGGATAGTGTGTGTAGAGCACTATCGAAGAATAATCAAACATAGAGTTATATGGCATTAAATTGAGCACTGCGAGAGACGCCCCTTCCTTCGTCGATCAATCCACTTCTCAAATGTCTTGACCATTCCATTTTTTTTACAGTAGGATAAAGATGCATCTTCTTTGGGAAGGGACATCTAGTGCAAAGGAAGACATCTTCTTATTTGAAATCACCTATTTAGGACGGGGCAAATATCTGGTATGCGCAATGTGACCTAAGGATTTCGCGCTAGAAGAATTCAAAATTTGGTTAGTGGTGAGAGCTTAGAAAATATAATAGGAATTTGAAGTCTTTCTCAGGTGCGGTAGCACGTGAGACAAAAAGTCTCGCTCGACACAGTTTGACTATGCATAAATAGATAAATGCTAAATTAAATATTTGGGAAATAAGTTCAGTATATTTGATCTTATTGTAGTTACATTCATTTTCATTACACTTATACAAATTGTAAAGAGAAATAGTATTTGCGTAACATTGAAATGTAGTAAGATTAAATGTAGCTAATCTCTCTCGTAGTGATATGTAACAATTACAGATTCATTTTCATTAAAACGTAACAAAAAAAAATACTACAAAAGCAACATGAAGGAAACATTATATGAAAGATACAAGAAAGGAAATCAACTAGCCAGGTACTACGTCCCAATACATTAGTGTTCCACATGGAGTTCTTATTTTGGTGAAACATGTTCACAATTTTTGTAAGATACCAATATAGCAAAAGTAAAATCTTGATAAGTTCTCTTATATATTGCTTCAAACCTAAAAATCACAAAAATAGACACAATCAATGCAAACATATTGGCACACTTAAGAAAAACAAGTAAAATAATTTCATAAGACACTTGGCAAAACTTGTAATAACAAAAGCATCAAAAAGCTATTTAATATCATCATTATACCACAAGATGTATATCTAATCATGAGTTTTCATTGTACTCCAAACAAAACGTAAACCTCTCAACCTCACACTTCTTAAGGTGAGAGGGGTGGTCCCATAGATACCACTTTACCCAAAGAGGAAGACCTCTATTAGCAAATTTCACATAACCCAAAGGAAAAAGACACTATGTACGAGAAATGACTTAACCCAATATCTGAAGATAGAGGGAAGGGAGCTAAATGAGCACTAATAAGATATCATAGATATCATGCAACAGTATAATGGTATTTTATTCAAATTTAGGTTCATTTGCAAACATATATAAGAAAACATAACCTTATTTAATAGGGAACACGATAGATCAACCAAATACATGCCAAGATTTTCAAGAGGATACATACAAGAACATCATTTAGTAGTGTTAGTATAACTAGTTTATTTCTTATTTCTTGCTAATTGAACTTAGGCCCATTGTATCTATAATCTTATTGTCACGTACGTACAGTCAATTCAGGATCCATGTACCCACTTAAGTATACCCATGTATCCCTAGACTCATATATCTCTCTTTACAAACTATTGAATATTTGATTATTTCTTTCTACTTGGCATCAGATGTAAGTTCCTAACCCTAATTCCTCCCACCCTTCCTCTTCTTTTTTCTCTTTCTTATCCATAATGGCCTCAACCTTAAAGGACAACAGTGTGATGTCGCTCCTGCACCTCCTACTGCCGAGCTGCCGACCAGTGCCCACCCACATACAACAACTACTACTTGTAGCTTACGCTAGGATAACCGTCGTCGCCATCCGTGTGTGCAATCATTGGGCGTGGGCCAAAATAGCCACATAAGCCAACTGCTGGAAGGATACTAGTTAACATTGGCCTCTAGCCCACTACCATATTTGTTCCCCACCAGATATTGTCCCATGTTATTACACCCCTTCTTATCTCCCTTATTCTTCCAATATGGTTCCTTCCACAAATCTAGTTTAAAACAACAACAAAAAGCAAACTGAAAGACTCGATGATAAATTATAAGCACCAAGAGGTAAAAGGAGGAAATTTTAATTTGTTCTTCCTCTCCATGTGGTTTTCCTATTACCACATGGTTGAGCACATTTGCTTGAATGAGGAATTTAATCTGATGTACATCACAACACCTTTATTCATGTGATGTGATTTCTTTCTACCATGCATATTTTGGTAGTGCTATCTTTATTTTTTCCTATCATTTTTATTTTGATTGTGTTTTCCTAGGGTGCCTATTCCAGTATTGCCTTCCCTACCATGCCTATTTCAGTAACCCTTTATTTGTATATCGCACCTTCAATATGGTACTTCAATTTTTACAACGGTTGATAAAACTATCATCAATTATGATATTCCATGTGTCTTTAACTATTAAACTCAATGGTGACAACTATATCTTGTGGATGAATGTTGTTTCTATATTTATAGAATCCTATGGCAAACTAACATTTATCAAAGAAGATGTGCCTAAAGAACCTGATGAGGCATGGATCATAGAAAATAACCAAGTGCACTCTTAGATCTGGGGATGTATTGTGCCTGATGTGGCTATCAAATACATGTGACCTAAGAATATCAAACTCATGTAGAAAGACATGAAGAAATTTTATACACATGATGACAACTGCCTCTGGCCATACAATGCAATGGATACAGTTTTTTTAGAGCATCAGGGTGAGTATTCCTTATACATTTATTATGATTCCACGAAGGCTCGTACAAATCAAATAAACTTCTTGTCATCTACCACCTCCATCAAAATGACCACAAAACATTAAATTACTACTACTAAGTGATTTCTTAGTAGCTTTCATCCTCAGTACGCTGTCATATGCCAACTTCTTATTGGGACTGCAATCCTGTTCATGGACATGCTTATGTCCGCACATCCTAGGTTGATATATTTATACTCCAACCCCTCCCCATGAAGTGTTAGAAGCTTTAACTGCAATGTCATCATCTTTAAGGGGTTTTGGATGGGGCTGTGGCACTCACACCAGATCAAGACCAAAATGGTCAAACTGTAGCAAAGTAGGCCTTGTTGAGGATGTTTGTCATTCCAAACATGAATATTGTTAGTTGTGTGCATGAGTTTTAATATATTTTAAACTCTAACACTACCTCACTATATACGGGTGCTTGTAGTATTATCGAGGTCGTCTAAGGAGCAAGGCATTGTTAGGCACATGAGTATTGAACTTCAACAATCTAGATCTTTTCAACAAGGGAGGTTTTGTTATGTTAACTAAGCAATTAAAAGGAGATGAACTAAGATAGAAATAATTTGTATTAAGGATCAAGTTGTATTGTAATTCTTGAGGATTGGGTTTCACATCCTAATCATAACATGAAGAACAACAAAGACCAAGAATACTTGAAATAACACAGAGGAGGTATGTATCCTACACCCACCTCCTAGTAGTGCAGAACAATCCTAACTTTGTATACCACCCCCATGGATAAACTTAGATTCAAACTACAAAACTTTGTTCCTCAACACACCCCAACCACTCCCATGGTTAAGGTAGTGCAGCTAAGGTACATCTGCTTACTCCTATGCTTATCTTTCCTATTTATACAAAGAGCAAAAATCATACATACAAAGTGGTCTGCAAATCATGTAAGATGAAATCAACAACAATGAACCTTAAAATAGTGAAACAACTAGTATTTAATATGAAATTCATGTTCAACATAGTCATGACATGGGAGTTATTCCCCCATGCCCAGGAAAAGTAGATGTATTTGTCCATGGTTGTAGAAAGTAGATACAAGCAGTAGAGAACATGGCTAGATATCATAATAGAAGGAAATAAATTTGATAGTCCGTGCAAGAAGTAGGAAAGACTTGGAACTCTAGTCAAAGAGTCAAAGATCTGATCTTACTTCTAGAAACACTCTGAAAACCTTCACTTGGGGGTGGAGAGAAGAGAACAGTAAAGATCTTATTGTAATTGTTGGAGAAGAAGGAAGAAGAAGTTTCCCTCTCGATAAACCAACTTTTCACCCCTTAGAATGCCTCCAACTACTCCTAGATCTCCTTTGCTAGAGCCCCTCTTTAAAAAAGTCTAAAATAGTCCATCATTATTGTTCCAAGATGCCTTGGTGTCATATATATAAGTGTGAGACAGTTAAATTTGCGTCTGTGAAATCTGCAGGTTACACGACATGTTGGGTGGCCATCACGACGTGTTCGATGCGATAACTGAAGTTTGAATCCAAGTTCTGGAAAGTCACACAATATGTTTAAATTTGACACAATGTGTGAGTGCAATTTAGAGGGTTCTGGATTCAAGTTATGGACTGGGACATGACATGTTTGAAATTAGATGTGACATATTGTTGTAATTCTGGGAGTTCTGAATTCAAGTTCTAGAGTACGACACGTCATATTGAATTTTGAACACGGCGTGTCCAAGTCTAGACACAACATGTTGATTTCTGGACATGGGGTGTCACTAAAAATTTCAACAACATTGACTTTGCAAATATTTAAACAAGTGGGGAATGTATTGATGGATGATATGGTGGTGTTTTCTACCCATTTTGATGTCAAAATATTGTACCTACAATCCAAACCATATAGCAAGTAAAGATAATAATAAAATGGAAAATCTAGCATGATTAGGAGTGATTATTGGGTGAAATTGATTTGGAAATACAATAACCTGGTCCAAAAGATGATATAAAATACAGACATAAAATCCCCCTAAGCTTAAACCATTTCTTATCCTCAACCAAAAAGAAAGAAAGATACATAGTTTAAGAAATAGCATGGCATATACATCAATTTCATGAGATGGAAGAAGTTAATCATAGCATGTCAATCATTGTCATGATATTACAACTAGACATTATTTCATTTTAATTGCTCAAAATTGGAAGTTAAGTTGAAAAAGGTGGCCGAACTACTTCAAAAAAATCAACAAGATAGCAATGAACCGAGTTATGATGACAAACTAAAAGTGTAGTGAATATTCAACCAAACCCTTATGATTATAAGGATGAATAAAACTAAAATTCCGACTTGACATCAAAAACAAATCTGCAATGACTCCTTCATAAGCATTAAAATTTTAAAATTTGGGTACACAGTTGGCTACTAATGTAGGCTTACAGGCACGTGGAATGTCATTTGGGGTTTTATTGACCCTCTTTTTGATGTAATTCTATACCTTCATTGGGTTGGGAGATTACATGGACAACTTAGCCATCTTTTGGAGGGATGTAGATTTTGTTTATTTTTAGAAAACAAATATCCCTTTTAAACATGATTTGGGTCCCGCTTTAGAACCTCGCAGTCTTAGGCTAGTCAAATATTCAAAGAATAGAAGAGTCATGCAAATAGGTGATTCAAAACAAGAAATTATTTTACTTGTAGAAATTTACATCATAGTGGTGGCAGAAATGCACTATAGATTTGGCAACATAATCAAAAATGTTACACAAGGTTGCAAAATTGATTAATCCTAAGCATTTGGACTATTACATGCCTTGAGACAAGAGTGAGAAAAATGAAAAACATGTTAGAGTAAAAATATCATGGCAACATGAGTGATTGGCCAATTGTTTTCATTAAACTGTTGGATGTGCATGCTAGGGTTTTTCAACTATTATCTCAATGAGTACAATGGTTTAACTAAAAGGGAGTCAATTTATACCCAAATAAAAACAAGTCTCTATAGTCATGCTTAGATTTTCACTTAATTAGGAAAGAAAAATAGAAATGGAAAAGAACAACTATCAGTTGGTTGCTCTCCCCCTAAGCTTGAAATTTACAGTCTCCTCACTGCATATAGATAACTCAAGAGGATTGCAACCAAATACCTATCATGGTGAATGATCAAGAGGGAAGTCAAATGCTTTGATTTGAGGCTGAAATTATTGTGTCATAGATGTGCGCCTCTTTGTCAATGCATTTTTTATGTACGCTTATGACTTGCAATAGGAATAACCTTCTAGACATATGTGTTGCTTGTACCTTCACTGACTTCTTCAAAATAACCAAAACCAAGCATTGTGTCAAAGATGTATTGCAAGGGAGCATTTGAATTGTTTGAAAAATCATCCTTTGAAGCATGTGCATATTTCTTTCTTTGAGCTTCGGCATCATTGCCTACATTAGAGTCTTGCATTTGATGATGAAGAAGATAATCCTATAGCATCTCCACTCATCAAAGTAACTAACATGAATGTCTCCCTTGAATTTATTTGTGGTTGATTAGGCAAGGAACTGAAGGGCCTTTTTGATTGCCAAGAGCTTGTTGAGAAATTTGATTCTCCAACATCCTAACGTGAGTGTCAATTCCATCCACCTTAGAAGAAAGTTGTAAAATAGCATCCTTTAGTAGCTCTCTTTGTTGGTGAAGCTCATCATTTTGCTGAATTTAAGCAAAGGTCTCAAGCATGTACACCAAATTCAGCTTGGGTTGCAAATGTTGTTGTTGATGGATGAAATTGCAGTTGACATTGTTGTTGAGCTCTAGTATCTCTTCAAATTGTGATGGTGTGGCAAAACATGAAAAAGGAGTGTGTCATGCTACTTCACATGCATCACAAATTACTTCAGCAGCTTGCTTTCCAAAAATAGAGCTTGAAGAAGAAGCTTGGCTGCTCCAATTAGGACTTCATTGGCAATGATCAAGTGCCATGTCTTCAATAATGGCATAAGTGTACCTATATGATGTGTTCATTAAAGCACCACTTGCAACAACATCAATAAATATTCGTGTATTGTATAATAAGCCATTAAAGAGAGTTTACAAGAGAAGTGAGTTTCTCAAACCATGGTGTAGACAAAGACATTGAAGGTCTTTGAACCTTTTCCATGTGTCATACAAGGTCTCTCCATCCCTTTGTGAAAAATTGATGAGCTGACTCCTCAATTGTGCAGTCTTGCTTGGTAGAAAATATTTGGCTAAGAAAACATTGAGGAGTTCCTATGAGTTGTTGATGGAGTTTATTGGTAATGAATAGAACCACACTTTGGCTCTATCTCTTAATGAGAAGGGGAAAAGAAGAAGACAAATTACATCAGTAGAAACGCCATCTATCTTGGAAGTGTTTAAAAACTACAAAAATTCAACAATGTGGATGTTCGGATCCTCCATTGGTGTCCCCCCAAATAGGTTCTATTGTATCATTTGTATAATTACGGGGCTAACAAAAAAATTTCCTCAATTAATGGGATATTGATAGCCCCACTGATGTCTATAGCAACTGAAACAATGAAGTCCTTTAGGGGATGCTCATCTTCCATGATTTTTTCTTCTTGTTGGGCTGGTGAAGATTGTGGTGAAGACGTTGGTGATGATGGTTGTGAGCCCTCCAAATGTGGTTGACACCTTGTTGCTTTTTGAAGTCTACTAACATTGTGCTCAATTTCGGGGTCTAGAAATGTGGAAGGTTCAAGACTCTATTTAGACTGCCTCACACAGTCTTGCAAGTAAAGAAGGCGAGTGAAGTACAAAATTGAAAATGGAAGATGCAAAAAAGTGATAATGATAATGATCATGATGGAAAACAAAATGAAGGTGGATATGACAGGTAATGGTATGAACTAGTCGTGCTTTCTATTCAACACTTTTTACTTTAAAAAAATGTTGATGATCCCCAACAACGACGCTAAAAACTTGATAGTTGTGTGTACAAGTTTTAATATTTATAAACTCAAACACTAACCCACAAGTATACGGGCATGTGTAGTATTATCGAGGTCATCAAAGGAGCAAGCATCTATTAGGCACAAGAGTATTGAACTTCAAAAATCTAGACCTTTTTAATAATAGAGTTTTTGTTATGTTAACTAAGCAATTAAAAGGAGATGAACTAAGATAGAAGTCACTTGTATTAAGGATCGAATTGGATTATGATTCTTGAGGATTGGATTTCACATCCACATCATAACATGAAGAACAACAAAGATCAAGAATACTAGAAATAACACAAGGGAGGTTTGTATCCTACGCCCACGTCCTAGTAGTGTAGAACAATCCTAACTTTGTATACCACTCATGTAGATATACTTAGATTTGGACTAAAAACTTGTATTCTCCAACACTTCCCAGCCACTCTCATGGTCAAGGTAGTGCAGATAAGGTACATATCCTTACTCCTATGCATATCTTCCCAAATTATACAAAGAGAAAAAATAATACATACAAAGTGGCCAACAAAGAATGTAAGAAAAAATCAACACCAATGAACCTTACTATAGTGAAACAACTAGCATTAAATATGAAATTCATGTTCAACATATTTATGACATGGCACTTACTCCCCCATGTCCAAGAAAAGTATATCTATTTGTCCATGGCTGTGGAAAGTAGATACAAGTAGTAGAGAACAGGGCTAGATATCATAATAGAGGGAAATACACTTGGATGTCTGTGGAAGAAGTAGGAAAGAGTTGGAGCTCTTGTCAAGGAGTCATAAATTTGTCCTTGATGATAAAATTCTCCGGAAAGCTTCACCCTAGGGTGGAGAGAAGAGAACATCAGATATCCCTACTGCACTGTTGGAAAAGAAATTTCCCTTGTGATAAACCAACTTATCTCCCTTGGAACATCTCCAACTACTCCTGGCTCTCCTATTCTTGAGTCCCCCTCCAAAGGTTTGAAATAGTCTATGATTACTATTTTAAGACAACCTAGAGTCGTATATATAAGCGTGAGACAGTTAAATTTGTGTTTGAGTGAAGCCTATAGGTTACATGATGTGTTGGATGGCCAACACGATGTGTTGGATGGCCAACACGATGTGTTTGATGTGATCGTTGAAGTCTGGATCCAAGTTTTGGAAAGTCACATGAGGTGTCTAAATTTTACATAGCGTGTTGCTGCAATTTAGGGAGTTCTGCATACAAGTTCTGGACTGGGACACAACATTTATAAAATTAGACACATGTGTTGCTGCAATTCTGGGAGTTCTAAATTCAGGTTCCGGACTGGGACATGGCGTGTTGCATTCTTGACATGGTTTGTATGAGTCTGGACATAGTGTGTCACTGACAATTTCAAAAACATTGACTTTTTGAATGTTCAAATGACTGGGGAATGTATTGATGGATGATATAATGGTGGTTTCTCCCCATTTTGATGCCAAAATGTTACCTACAATTTAAACCATAGAGTAAGTAAAACTAATAATAAAGTGGAAAATCTAGCATGATTAGGAGTGATTATTGGGTGAAATTGATTTAAAAATACAACTAAAAGTGGTCTAAAAGATGATATAAAATATGCACATCAGCTCCCTACTCATTTTGGATAAGGGAATTGAAGGAGTTATGTGCATGTTTCTCAAAGGTTTGTACCCCTTATCGAACAAGGTCCTCTGAAAATTTGTGACTCCTACTCTAACTAGACATCCAACACATGCCTCTCTCATAAAGGAGTATGAATGACTCTAATAAACTTCACACCAATATGATAATTCACTTCTTCACTATAGCATGGAAACATCATCCCTTGAATGGCACAAGGGTGACTCATCTACTATGACATTGTCCTCCCATCTCACTACTCTCCAAGGTAACCACATGACCTCTACAATATTATCTCACTCTAGCTAGATAGTGGATTTTTGTGCTACTCACCGTATGATATGTATGCCACATCTTCATGTCACATTGTTAGATGGTTGTGTGGAATTGTTCCCATTTCCTCTAGACTAAATTTTTTGATGTTCATTTTATTGTCAACTTTCTATTTGTAATTTCTGTCACTAAACTTGTTGATCCCTTAGTTGTTTTGTAAAATTAGGACCGGCAAGTTTTTCTCTACGAGACCGAAGGAACTTGATGACAACTGGAAAGGGGCGTGGTCTGGTGACCTTTACTAAATCTCAACCCTCCTCTACCCCAAAACAGTGCTCTTGTCACACCCTCACCTCTATAGATACACCTTCACTTTGCTCACCCATCTCTGGACAAGCTAAAGATCTTTAAAAAATCTATTTCTAGTTGTTCATCCATTTTATGCGATGCCCATCAACTAGGCAAACATCATCATGTATTTTTTTCCTAGCTCACAATGCTAAGTGGTCTCTAAAACCTTTTGACTTGATACATAGTGATGTCTATGACTCCTTTCAAGCAACTAGTTATAATGGATTCTCACATTTGTGGATGAATTTCTCATGAATGACATAGCTTTATCTTATTCAAACACGCTTTGAGAATTTCACCCTTATCTGTACCTTACATAACATGATTACCAATCAATTTTTATATCTATTAAAATATTGCACACAAATAACACACTTAATTGCACTCAACGCATTATTTCTTCTTTTTTTAGAATATGGGAATCATTCAGCAATGTTCTTATGCCTACTCTTCACAACTAGATGATATTGCAGAGTGAACAAATCATCACCTTTTTGACATTAAACACTCGCTTACCATTAATGCCAATCTACCTAAAACATATGTACCATGTTGTTCTCACAGTTTTTTTTTATTAATCGCCAACCATCATTGTTTCTTCACAACCAAACTCCTTTTTCCATTTTGTATCCAACTGGAAAACTATTTTCTTTACCATTTTGAGTTTTTGGAAGTGTCGCCTTTGTTTACAACTTTGATCCTAAGGTAGATTAGCTATCCACGTGCACCATTCAGATGATTTTTTTTGAAATACCCCTTCTCTCAAAAAGGTTACAAATGCCTTGACCCCAAAACTAGTCATATCTATGTATCAGCTGATGTAAAATTCCATGGGGATGACTTGTTTCTCTCCTCCATTCCTTCTCCCTCTACACCCACATAGAATTTGGTCTCTCTCCATGAATCTTTACCTATAATTCTAGCCTCCTTACCTCAAGAACCTAACCAGCACATGGAAGACAATCCTCAACCAGTAGCCCCGATGTTATCATCCCTTTTGATTAATTTGATTTACTAGTTTCGCTCTATATAGGAAAATTTTCACACACCATGAACAAACAATTTCTAACACATGTTGCTTATCTCGTCTCTCTCCAAAAACTTTTGCTCTCTTATACACCACCTTTAGTCAAAGCATCCTACAAGTGCCTTGAAACACCTAGGTTGGAAATCTGCTATGCTAGAAGATATGCAAAATCTACATGATAATCATACATGGGATCTGGTTGGTCCTCCATCTAGAAAGAATATCATTTGTTTTCACTAGGTTTTCACTCTCAAACATAATTCTAATAGATCTATTGAGAGATTAAAGGATCGCCTAGTTGCTAAAGGGTTTACTCAAATCTTTAATGTTGATCATTTTGAGACATTTGCTCATGTTACAAGGATTGCTTTTGTCCACATTCTTATTTCTTCTGCAGCACATTTTGACTCGACACTCTTTCACTTAGATATCAAGAATGCATTCCTACATGGAGATCGTCTAGAAGATGCATATATGCAACAACCTGCCAGTTTTATTATTGGGGGGGGTCTTCTCGTAAAGTCTTTCACATCAGAAGATTGTTATATGGTCTCAAGTAATCTACCAAAGCACTATTCAACAAACTTGGCACAATACTTGAAAATCTAGGTTTCTAGCAATCCACCACATATCATTTGCTATTCTCATCAGACTCCTCACATGGACATATTCTTCTTGTTGCATATGTTTATGACATTGTAATCATAGGCGGTAACACCACTAACATCAAAAAACTAAAATAGTCTCTATAAGCCCATTTTCATACCAAGGGTTTAGGAAATGTGTGGTATCTTCATGGGATAGAAGTCATTCACTCATCTGTAGGGGTCAATTTATCCCAATAATGCCAAGAATTTTGTGTTGGATTTACTCCAAGAAACTGAGATGATAGATGCTAAGCCTGTTTCCACCACTATGGATTACCATACCAAGGCTCCTCTTGAGGGGTAGCTATTTCTTGATCCATAAAAATATTATAGAGTAGTTAGAACATTGATCTACCTAACAATTACTCGAACTGACATAACCCATGTTGTGGGAGTTGTCAGTTAGCACATGAGTACACCCCTTCAACAACATTGGTGCATCATTCAATGTATCCTTTGCTATCTCAAGAGTTCCATCATTAAGAGGACTATTCTACAAACTGCCTCAAGATAACATTATCACGATTTTGAATTTGTTGATGCAGATTAGGTAGGAGATGAAAAAGATCCCCGATTCACCACTTACTTTTCATAATGATTGGGGATCACCTAGTGACCTAGAGAAGAAAAAGCAATTAGTAGTTGTTCACTCCAACACTTAAGTTGAATATCGTGTGATGGCCCACACATGTTGTGATCCACATTGGGTCCAATCTATTTTGAATAAATTTGAGATTCCTTGGCAAATTCCAGATTGTTGTTATCGTAACAATGAAGTTTCTATCAATGTTTCCAATAACCTAGTTTTCCATGAATTTACAAAAATACATCAAAGTTGGTTGTCATTTTTGCACGAGATCTGGTTAAATCCAAGAATATTGTGACTCCTCACATACAGACTGATGATCAATTACTAATATATTGACTAAATCACTCCTCGATCACTTTAAGAATATGGGTATTGGTGTAGAACTACACAATATCTACTCTCTGGCTTGAGGTGGGGTGTTAGCATAAGTGGTTTATTTCTTATTTCTTGTGGATTGGGGTTAGGCATGTTGTATCTGTAATTCTTATCATCATGGATTTATCTCTAAAACAATCAATTAGGGTTTTTCTTCTACCAAAATGAAAGTATACCTAAGTGATGATTCATCTACCAATTTAAGTGTGCCCATGTATCCCTCGACTTGTATATATAGGAGACCTAGAACATCTTTAAAAATGAATATATTGGTTATTGATTTTTACATGGTACCGGACACAAGGTCCTAATGATAATCCCTTCATCCTTCCTCTTCTTTTTCTCCCTCTTCTTCCCATCAGCTGTCAACACCCAAGGACAATCATTCACCTTCACCCTTACACGCCTACCGCCCATCCGGCACCAGCAACCACTGCATGTGACTTGTCTAGCGACAACAACGTCATTGGGCGTGCGACTAGTCGCTTGGCATGCACCACTCTAGCTAACCTCCAGTGGGATGCTGCTCTCCATAAACCTTCATCCCACTACCATCTTTTCTCCCCACCAGATCTTATCCATGTGATTTCACCCCTTTCCTCTTTTGTTTTATTTCCTTCCATAGATCTAGTTTCAAAAAGCAAAAAAGAGAGCCAAAAGACCCGGTGCTAACTTATAAAACACAAAAGATGTAAAAAGGATAATTTTTTCTTTGTTATTTCTTCTCCATGTGGTTTCCCCATCTAACACGGTTGAGCACCTTAACTTGAATTAGGGATTTAATCTTATGTAAATCAGAATGCCTTTATTCATATGATTAGATTTCTTTCCTACCATACTTATTTCAATAGTTCTATCTTTGTTTCTTCCTATCGTTCTCTTCCTACCATGATTATTTTAATATTGCTTTCTACAAGTAGAAATAGTTAGGTCAAATATATATATAAGCGTACCTTTTTAATCAATGATCCAATCTTGGAGAAAATCATAATCGGATATAAGTCAGAGATCATGGGTATTAAAAGAGCATCCTTGGATGAATGATGGATATGATTCAATATGGTCAAAACTATTACCTCTAGGGTTATAAAGTCTTTTATGTGACCCTAAGTTGTAACATTTCTCATGTTTCCCATTTTAAATCAAGATTTCAAGATCCATATTTGTCTATGTTATCAATATCAAGTTGTTGATCATAACTTAGGTTAGAACAGAGACAAGGCCCTAAGTTCATCATTTTCATCATGTTAATATCAACACTAACATTATTCCAATAAGAGTGATCGAGATTGATATAGGATGGTATAGTCGTCCAACTTATCGATCAAAATGAGATCTAGGTTTGGGCAGGGAGGGGCATAAATACAAGATTTTCTCACTTAAGTGAAATTTCAGATAATCAAATGTATGGTTATCTGGATATTAGTCTAGAATGAATGAGATAAGACTTTGTAAGTATACATATTATATTTGACTCATTTCAATAAAAATGGACTATAATTTCACTATTTGTAGAATTAGGATGTAACTAATAAAATTTTATAATATTAGGTTATTTTGTGATTTAATGCCTAGAGGGATGGTTCTTACCTTATATTCATAAAAGAAGTGGGCATGGATGAGGGGTCCATGATGAAATGCAAAAGATTGTGTGGATCTAGTTTCTTCCCACCCACTCAATCAATTTTGAGAGAGGAGAAATAGGCAGGAGGTTCATGGGCCGTTGGATCTCATTTGTGGTTTACTCTAACCGTGATTCAATGGTTTTGCACTATCTTACCTACCGTGACTCGCATGTGAATAAGAGCAGCGGACACGATGACACTCCTTTTTAGAGTCAAGAGAGATATAACCCTTGCATACTTACAAGAATGCACAAAGTTGTGGATCATCCTTGGCTTAACCTTGTGAAGGTAGTGGAAAACCCATGTTTTGTGAGGAAGGATTGTGACAGAAAGCCCTAAATGAATTTCCACATTGGTGCTAAAGAAAGGCACAAGAAAAGGCTAGTAGTGGGATAGGGTGGAAAATGATGGGGAAAGGTTTAATGGATGAAAGGGGTATATAGAGGTACTAACTAGGGTTGATTAAGGGTTTCTCCCATATGCAATCATCAAGTGAGAGGCCATGAGTGTGGGGTTTTCATTCTTGGCTTCCAGGGAATTGATTGCCATAAATCCACCCATAAACAAACTCAGATTGGATGGGGGGACAATGAGAGGGGAAGAAAGGAAGGAAAGGAAGTGTGGGTGACAGAAGAGAGAGTGAGAATGACGTAGCTACTAGTCCTACCCTATCGAAACTTTTGGGAGGTAGAAATATGATTATACACCATCATATTTAAATCAAGCGGCCAAGATGAAACAATATGGGGGTGAGATTTTGGAGCAAGTACATGATGAAACATGAAAACATGAGCAACTGGATGTTAGTTGTGTGCTCAAGTTTTAATATTTATAAACTTGAACACTACCCCGCAAGTATACGGGCGTGTTTAGTTTTATGTAGGTTGTCCAAGGAGCAAAGGTTTGTTAGGTGTAAGAGTTTTGAACTTCAACAATCTACATCTTTTAAACAATAGAGGTTTTGTTATGTTAACTAAGCAATTTGAAAGGAAATGAGCTAAAATAGAAAACACTTATATTAATGATCAATTTGGATTAGGGATTCTTGAGTATAGGGTTTCCCAACCACATCATAACATGAAGAACAACAAAGATCAAGAACACTAGCAATAACACAAGGGAGACATGTATCCTACACCCACCTCCAGGTAGTATAGAATAGTCCTAACTTTGTATACCACTCTTGTGGATATACTTAGATTCAGATCACAAACCTTTGTTCCCCAACACATCCCAAACACTCTCGTGGTCAAGGTAGTGTGGCTAAGGTACATCTCCTTACTCCTATGCACATCTTCCCTAATTATACAAAGAGTAGAAATCATACATACAAAGTGGCCAACAAAGCATGTAAGAGGAATTAAACACCAATGAACCTTATAATAGTGAAACAACTAACATTATATATGAAATTTGTGTTCAACGATGTTTTGACATGGGAGTTATCCCCCCATGCCCAAGAACAAGAGATCTACTCATCCATGGATGTAGAAAGTAGATACAAATAGTAGAAAGTAGTGCTAGACATCATAATAGAAGGAAATAAACTTGGATGTTTGTGGAAGAAGGAAGATAGACTTGGAACTCCAATCAAGGAGTTACAAATCCATCCTTGCTGTTGGAAACTCCCCAAAAATCTTCACTTTCGAGTGGAGAGAAGAGAACGAAGGAGATCCTTGCTGCAGTTGTTGGAGAAGAATGAAGAAGAAGAAGTTTTCCTCTCGATAAACCAACTTTTCTCCCTTGGAACACCTGCAACTCCTCCTCTATGTTCCTTGCTCGAGTCCCCTTCCAAATGGTCTAAAATAGTCTATGGTAACTGTCCTAAGATGGCTTAGGGTCGTATATATAAGTGTGATACAGTTAAATTCGCATTTGAGTGAAATCTACAGGTCACACGATGTGTCTTATGAGATAACTGAAGTCTGGATTAAGTTCTGGAAAGTTACACGACATGTCTTTAATAAGACACGGGGTGTCTTTAATAAGACACGGGGTGTCTTTATTAAGACACGACGTTTTGGTGCAAATCTGGAGTTCTGGGTTTAATTTTTGGATTGGGACACGGGGTGTATTTAATAAGATATGACATGTCTTATTAGACATGGGTTGTCTTAATTAAGACACTGGGTGTCTTTACCAGTTTTAACAACATTTATTTTTGAATGTCTAGATGATTGGGTAATGTGTTGATGGATGTTATGATGGTGTTTTCTCCCCCATTTTGATGCCAGATTGTTGTACCTAAAAATCAAACCATAGAGCAAGTAAAGACAACAATAAAGTGGAAAATCTAGCATCATTAAAGTGATTATTGGGTGAAATGATTTGGAAATGCAACCAAAAGTGGTCCAACATATGATATAAAATGTGCACACCAATGGATTAAATTTAACGAACAGCCAAGGAAACATGGAAATAAAATAGAGGAGAAGGGGGATTGAAAAATGAGTTTATGGCAATAGGAAAAGCATAACTATTAGTAGGAGATCTAATTGAACTCAAAGATACTTGATAAATTTAAATGCCACATATTAAGATATTGAGGGGTAAAAGAATAATTAGATTGATTATGTGTAAAAACACAATTCATCAGAACTCCCCCTCAAACTTGATCTTCGAGGTTATCAAGCCCTAGTTTGGACATAACCCACTACATAATAGTAGCTTAGAGGGCCTTGGCAAATATATCAACAACATGAGCATGGGTGGTGACATGCTAGGTTAAATATGTAATAGGTAAATTCTCTCACGGATGAAGAGATAATTATTTAATGTGATTAGTGTGGCATGAAAACTAGATTGACTATTATACATAGAGGATTTAGGTTATTACAAAACATAGTTGGCTTTGGATTGGGAGTTTGTAAATCTTTAAGTTAGCCAACCAAGTGAGCTCAGCTGCAATGAGAAAAACTCCTATGTATTCAGCCTTAGACCCAAACTTGGATATAGTAGGTTATTTCTTGGAGTTACAAGAAACACACGTTTTTCTAAGAGATACACAACATTCAATGATTGACCTTCAAGTAGTTGGGCATCCGTCCCAATCAACATCACAATATGTTGTAACAACTGGTAGAAGGGAAGACTTGATACACAATGCCAACAATAGAGTGTCCTTAACATAACCAAGGATGCATTTTACCAGATTGGGGTGATGTAAAGTAGGAGCTACCATGAACTGACATATGAGGGTCATAGCAAGTTGGATAGTTGGTCTTGTGAGAGTGAGACATTGTAAGCCATCGATGAACTTTATGTAATAAGTTAGATTAGGAAGAGGACAAATGAACCTAGTTTTCTTAAAACAATCCTTAGTAACTAGGGTAACAGTTGATTTACATTCCAATCCACCATCCCAAGAGTAGTTAGCATTCCTAGGCATATTTTTCCTGATACAAATGAAGTATTAATGAGGTAGACGTAGCATGATTGCCAATAAAAAATGGTAAGGGACCCAATATTCTGAAGTTTAGAAGTATTTTTGAGATTTGTAGTGAATGAATTGAGATATATGTGATTATAATCATATCTTGTCTAAGGTCAGGGAGTGCTTTCTTTAAGAAGTACACATAAGTAGGATAAACTAAATCGGTGAATCCGTGTGGTTGTTCCATGAACACCTATTCACTAAGCTCACCATTTAGAAAAGATATAGACACATCAAATTGGCAAAGGACCTGGTTCAAATGGTAATATATTTGACTACTGGGCTGAAAGACTCCCAGTAGTCTACACCTTCTTAATGGGAGAATCCTTTTACCACTAGTCTAGATTTATATCTATCAACTAAATAATCTGACATAAGTTTAACTTTATATACTCATTTTTTCAAAAATTACATTTTGGTCAGTTGTTTGAAATATAGGAGTTTAGGTTGCGTTAGAGAACATAGTATATATTTCATGTTGCATAGTTTCTTTCCATTCATGTAACTTTAGGGATGACTTAAGAGATTTAGGAGTAAGAGTCATTGTACTTATGTTGAGTTCATACCTTGTATTTGGTTTTTGTATCCCTACCCTGGGTCTAGTGAGCATTGGGTGTGTTTAGTACGAGGCATGCTCTTCTCAAGAGATGAGATGAAACCACTCAGTGTATCAGTAGTGTGATTACCACAAGTGTTCAAGACATTGTTGTAATTTTGGAGCTAGAAGAACTATTGAGATCCATGAAAAGTGACCTTGATAGTAAGGTTCAATTGTGCTTGAACATAAATGTATACATCATTCTCTTGTAATATTATTAGAGATAGGAGGAATTTCTGTACATGTGTTACTACCATTTACTAGAGATAGATATCTAGGAAATGTAGGCATCTCACCAAGAATAATAGTTGAGGGAATGGTGTCCTTAAACAAGAATACTATTTCATTCAACACCATGGTGCATTATCACTTGAGGTACTCCTAACCCATTAAATCTGGATTATATGTGCCTTTAGTGCACACACTGGGATCTTCTGATATTTACAAGGACCTAGTCTTACACACTCACTCAGACTAATCACCCTTCACCCACAAGCGCATGAGGTCATGTTATAGTATAAGAAAGAGGCAAGATAAGGGTTGACACACAGGGAGAATGGGGGCACGAGAGGATAGTTAGAGTAATCTATGTTCTTAAAGTGGAGATTAGGATTTTAAGAGTTTAAAATTGTTTTGGGGTTTGTTTACTTTAATGATTCAAAAAAGAAGGCAAGAAATGAAATTAAACGAGCAAACCCTAATTTAACCCTAAGTCCGCAATTCTAATTAACAAGGAAATCAACTAATTAAGCAAGAGCAAAGGACTATACTAGACTAGCAATTAGAGATCTAAACTATCATTATCTAGATTAAGCAAGCACAAAGATGCACTAACTACCCTAGCAATGATTAACTACCAAGACCAAGGTAATTGACTAAGAAGCATCTAAAGCAAGCAACTAAATTAGCATTAAAAAAATCAGAGAGAAAGATGGGTTTTAAGCAGTGTTAAAGAGAAGTGGGCCGTTTGGGGGAACGATACTAAGATAATAGTTGGGGGAACATACTATGCAAAACCTAACCATTCAATCACCCTAAGACTATTGGTTGGCCACGGATAGAACATAGTGTGTGAAGCAAACTACACCCTTGCACGCCCTATCTAGCCTTATTAGGCTCAATTGGACCAATGTTAGGTGGAATTTCAATTGGGTTTGACTAATTTAGGTTTCTAGGGTGAGAACGCTTAGTGTAATTGGGAGCCAAAGGTAGGATTGGGAGAGTTGGGAACTTGGTCGTTCTACTCAGAATGGATGTCCTGCTCCTGGAGAGCATAGTTGTTATGGCTGGCACGCCCGTTCTGGGGCCTTCCCAGCACGGCCGTGGTGAGCTAGTTGTGAACTTGATCATTCTACTCAGAATGGGTGTTCAGCTCTTAGCGAGCATGGTTGTTTTGGATGGTATGACCGTTCTGGGGTCTTCTTGGCATGGTCGTTCCGGCTAACACAGTTGTGTTGTAAAGGTTTCTCTGGCCTTGATGAGTTTGTGATTTTATTGTGATTTTGGCTTGTCCAACACGAGCTTTCCATGTCACCACGACTGTGCTGGGGACTTTATTTGTACTTTGATCTTTGAACTTCATGATCCATGGACTTCTTTGCTTGAGTTGACTCTTGGCCACTAGGGTTAGGTTGAGGGAGCTTTGGGGTTTTTTTGGACCCCTCCATGGGGAAGGAATCCTAGAACACCTTCCTTCTCTCTCATACTCCAAAGCATGGTCCAAGTACCTGAAAAACATGCAACAAACATCCATAAATGCATTTGACAAAAATATGCATGTTGAGAGAAATTACATGTAATCTAATTAACAAGTTTAGATGTGATTGAAATGCAATAAGAAAAAATATAGAGCCCTAAATTAGGACTGCAACCCCTAAACTTAAAACATACATGTCCTCAAGTATGCTCCAACTTAATCTCTCTTCAGTTTCTTTCACAAACAAGATGATATATGCATTGCAACAAATGATTATTGACTAAATGGGCTTAATGGTGACTAAGTACATGTACTCCATATCTCTCCTCTCCACCTTCACAAACCAGTCATGAATTGATCACTAAGCATACAAACTTCAAGTATAGAGCATAGAATGTACAATCAATTCATATGGCTTTCATGTAGCTCTGGGTAGACTGTTTCAAGATGGCGATAATCAAAGATGATTAAGAGTGTTGTTTCAATTTCTTGCATTCAATCTCATACTTCAAACCACACTATGTGACCCACATGGCTACAAAAAAGGGTGAAGTGAGCTAGGTTTGATGTTTTCTAGCTCAATGGGTATGAAAATTGAAGAAAGGGTTGCGATAAAAGATTGGAGTGATATTACATATGAGCACTCATATTTTCTTTATTTAGATGATATTACGTAGGATCATCTTTTTTTCTTTTTGCATTTTTTTCTTTTTCTTTTGCCCTTGGTGTAGCTAGGGCACATGGTGGTGAGAGTGAAGCGGGGGGGATATAGATATGGTCAATCCAACTTTTGTAGGTGGCCAAGGTTGAATATGTACACTTTTGCATCCTTTCATGAGGTGGAGAGGTAAGAAGATGATGAAAGAAAAGTCAAGTCAAAACGGGGTCACTAGTTAGGTTCTTAACATAAGATCTCCTGCATGAAAATTATTCCAACAATTCATCAAGTGATGTCACACCACATGTGTGAGCATTATGAAATTCATACTTTTATCATGTGTTTCCACAAACCCTAAGCGTTCATAGCTTGCTCAAATCACAATTCAACCAAACCATTCACAAACATGTGAAAAGTGACTCACATTTAGAAAGTCAACAATTAAGACCATTTAGCAATAAAACATAGGAATCTAGCATGCATTTTCCATGTATAAATATTTTCAGTTCAAAAAGTGGATATTATGTCAAAACATGCTTCTTGGTCAAGACATTTCAAATTATGACAAAATTGGCCAAAATGGTGCATATTCACATTCAATCACATCTAAACCTATAATTAGGGAATAAAAAGTATATAACAACAAATTCAAGCTAAAACACACAAAATTACCAAAAATCTACAAGAAATGTTATGCATGGCATGAAAAACAAAAAAAATTACACAAAAATACATGAAATGAAACTACATGGTATGCATGAATGCAACCACAAAGAAAACTATGCTAGGCAGGGTGATTTCATTAATCAATCCAGCATATGGGATAGGGTGAAACATGGTAAAGCAAGTGTAATCAAAATAGTTGAGAAGAAAAAATAGGGTGTATTGCCCTACCACCCCAAACTTCTGAATCATGTTTTCCTTGACATGAAACTAAAGCTTAGGAATGATAAGGTAGAGGTCATTGATCAATTGATGGTGGATCTTGAGGAGGTCACCCATGTGGTGGTGGGTCCTGGTAGTAGTTGCCCCAATAGTCTACTTATGGAGGCGGGTATGTCTCTTGATATCCGAATATAGGAAGTACTTCCCCCAATGGGGGTTTATTTGAACCTGCACATGGTGGTAGTGATACATGTGGTTTATCTGGTGATGCATCTATTGCTGGTCCAACCACATGGATTGTTGTGTTTGATGCATCGCCTCCAACTATGCATGAATGGCTTACATGTCATATGCATTTGTTGGAGGTGGTTGCATGTCAAACTCCTCGTCTCTCTGTCTCGTATGTCGAGGCTTCTATAGAATTTATTGTTTATTTTGTATGTCTGTCTCTCCCTCACCCTTAGGTAAGTCCATTTGAACTCGTCTGTAATCTTCACTAGGACGTTGTCCTTCCCATGTGGCAAGTATTGTTGGGATATTGTCCTTGGGTCAAGGCTAGCAAGAAGAATGGTGGCATGATATGTCAACTCAAAGGTAATACCAGGGTACTCCGAGTTCAAGTTGTATATGATCCTTTTGTCTCTAGGGTGATCATCTCGGACCTCGCAAGATAGTTCAAATTAACCAACTTGGTCCCATCCACCTTTGTAAGGCCCTCAAACTAACAATCAAGAGATTTTTTTGTGGTGGTTACAATTCCCTCCATTATGATTCTTCCTCTTGGAGGGGATTGTTTTCAAGTGGTCAATCATCATCATAACTAAATTTACCTGACCACGACTTACCGTCACAGACATCACAAATAAGTCCTTTTGTGAGCAACAACCTTGGTTGTCATATCGGCCAAAGAGAGTCATATCTGGAACCTTTTGAACATATATTAAGGCGGAGTTGAATAATTTGCTTGTTTTTGACTTCCCTGTTGCAAAGGTGACTTTTGTCGAGAAAGCTTTTCGCATATTTGAATAGTTGCATCTTCCATTCTTATCAAATCTCCCTTCATCAAATTTCTTTGCCATCACTGGAGTGGGAGAAAAAATGCATTGAACTGGGAGGCCTAGAATCATTTAGTCTAAATCCAATGGCATCTTCACCCTGATATTGTACCTTCTCCAAAGACCCAAAAAATTCATGAGTTGTCTTAGTGTAGGTTTCTTGCACCTCAGTTGGTAATTTATAAAACCCAATGGGTGTTAAGAGATACTCGATGTAGGAATGCATCCCTAGGTCTTCAATGGTATTAGGGCAAGCATATCTTTTACGGATCACCCACATTGTAGTGCATTCTGGGTGGAGAGGTCTCACAAAAGTCCTTCTTGCACCCTTCCTCCCATTTGTAGCTCCATTTAGATTCTCTCCAATGAATTTAATTCTATTCTCCTCTAATTTTGATAAGAAGTCTAACTGATCATCCTCCACCTCTTCTCACTTAATATCACCCTCCTCTTCCTCTTCATAGTTGTGGGACCTCAATCTTGTATCCAAGTTCAAAGGCATCATCTCAGTTGGTGCATCATCATCTTCTTCAATCAACAACTGACATCGAGCGGGTTGTTGTGGGGCATGAGGTTGAGCTGGAGATGTAGAGTGCCTCGCTGGAGTAGGCAGTGGATGCAAGCATGAGGATGATGTAACATCTCTGACATGGGTTATGAGCTAACCCTAGGGTTTTGACTAAATATGTAATTAAACCCTGGTGATTATCTTTTGACATGTAATTAAGTTCCTTAGGAACATATACTTTCAATTTTGTCCTTTTTGAACAAAGTTGTAGTATTATTTTGGTAATGCAGGGGCTTATGTGCAAATTACCCAGTTAAGGGGTTAACTTGCAATTGCACATGTTAAGATGTTCTTTTGATAATGAGACATCATATGAGTGAATATGATGAGACATGATGGATTTCCCAAGCTTGGGCATCTAGATGCAGCTTGTGGAATAATCCTTATGCTTAAAAACCCTAATTTGGAGTAAAATGCAGTTTACCCAATTTGAGGGGTGCAACTTGTAAAATACACCATCTAGAACATCTTTTATGACTCTTGTCATCATTTAGAGTAGAAATGGTGAAAGGGACACATCAATGAATAATCAGATAAAAAAATGACCTTTGTACATAAAATTCACTAAGTTTGAGTAAGGAAACCTTTCATGTATGTACCTTAGCTGAAAGTTGGATTTCTTTACCCCTAGATCTTGAGATTTCATGAGCTTTGCATAAGTTTAGATGAGATTGGACGTTCCCTTAAATAATAAAGGACTTGGATGAGAATTTCAAAGTTCTAGAGGTCTTTATGGTGTAAATCAGCCTAAACTATATAAGCACCTTTCTTTCCAAACCAAGCAAACGTTTTCCTTCACTTCCTCACTTCTTATCTTTCTCAACCAGCCAAAGCAAAGCTCAGGATCTCAAGGGGACGACCAACCTGTTCTAGGTAAGAGAACACCACCTTCTAGCTTGGATTCATGGAGGAAATCGTATTACAAGGTTGAATTGCTAGTTTTCTTACTTAGGTTCCTTGTTCTAGCCGACCATCCCCATCTTTTTCTTGAAGAATTGACCTTGGCCGACCTGTGGAGCTCAAGACGCCATTAAAGGATTGAAGCTTGGAAGCTTGGAAGCTCTAGGAACCACGTTTGATGTGGGTTTTATAACTCTAACCCTTATCTTTGTTATGCATACCTTTGTTCTTGTTTTCTATGATTAGTTCTTCTTCTACCTCCCTTCTTCCTTGCTCTTTTGCAAGAAAAACGGTGGAGGAACCGACCTGAACAGAGGTTGAGGATGATGGGCGTGGATTCATAGGTCACTTTATGAAACGACCTTGAACCCTTTTGGTCCAAACGGGTGCAACTCGTTTAAGTTCAAACGGGTTCAACTCGTTTAAGGTCAAACAGGTTCAACCCGTTTGATCTCAAACGATCCTGCAAGATCGTTTGGATCAAAACGACCCCAAGACTATTTCATAGGGTTGACCAAGGTACGACTGTTTGAGGGTCTATTCATAATGTATTGAATTTCATTCCTAAAAAGAATTGTAATCTAATTCCTAACCAATTAAGAGTTGAAGACACTTCAATAACCTAACCCTAATCGGGTAAAAGTTGCTGATTTCAATATAGATCTTGTTGAGTTTTGGGTTGAAGGACCCAAACGGGTTCCAACCCATTTGGGGGTTCATCCAAACGATCTCACACTCGTTTAGTGACACCCCAAGATCGTTTGGAGGTCTAGGGTTAAAGAAATTTCATGGTTTGAGGGTCCAATTACAAGATGTTGATAAATTGATGAAAAGTGCTGGTTTTTAATTTAATTAGGGCTCAACACTTATCAAATCATTTTGGTTTTTGGTCAAACTTTGGGCAAAAGGTCTCAAGATAGTTTGGAGATCATCCAAACGACCTCAAGACCGTTTGAGCCAAGTTTGGGCCCAGTTGGAGGTCAATTGATAGGTTCAACTCTGATTTGAATCATATTGTTGAACATTGATGATTAGCCGATTGGAAACCCTAATTGAGTTAGATTTAACCCTAATTGGCTTTCAATTGAGGGTCAATTTGGTGTCCAGTTGATTGAGGCTCATCCTAATTGACTCAATTTGTAAATGGTTAACATGGCTTGGGCCAATTGAAAGCTTCAACATAAGAAATCCTATTCAAGCATAAACTTTGTGTCACCTTTTATGTTCATGCGGTTTGAACCCAAGTAGACCCACAATCGTTTTAGACCAAACGAGTTCACACTCATTTAAGCCCAAACGAGTTCACACTCATTTAAGCCCAAACGAGTTCACACTCGTTTGAGTCCAAACGAGTCCACACTCGTTTGAGTCCAAACGGGTTCACACCCGTTTAAGCTCAAACGGGTTCACACTCATTTAGGCTCAAACGGGTCCACACTCGTTTGGACTTAAATGGGTCCACACCCATTTAAGATTAAGTGGGTCCACACTCATTTAAGGTTCAAATGGATTCAAGGTCATTTGAGATTAAACAAGTTCAAGGACGTTTAAGAATCAAATGGGTTGAAGGTTGAAGGTTAAACCCTAAACCAATTGGAGACCTTCAAGGTTGATTATACTTAATCACTTGAAGGTGTAAATGATTCAATGATGATCTAATATAAACCCTAATGGTAACCTAAGATGTTAAGGGACTAAGTGGTTAATGAATTGACCCCTGATGATGGTCAATGGGTAAATTACCAAAATGCCCCTGAAAGGTTCAATTGAGTGATACCTTGTTTTAATCAAACCCTAATCACATGATAGTGATGAGTTGAGTTGTGTTAATCAATGAGGACTTAACCCAACCTAATCTAGAGTGGTGTAATCACAATCTACTAGTTAGAGGAGAGAGAAAGTACCAATTATAATGGAAACTCAAGTAAAATACCTTCAATATACATGAATGTGCAAGTTTAGGTATGATCCACTTATGTGAGATCATGGAAACCCTAACTATGATAATTGATGAATATTAATCTTATATGAGGTCTTTAATGATGATGTTTCTCATACATGAGGATGTTATGAGATCATTTCACCATGAGGTGAATAGTAAACCCTAATTCTAGGGTGATGACATGTAATGTGTATAGTAAACCCTAATTGATGAAAACCAGGGAAACATAGCTCTTGTATGAGTAGGGAGATACAACTTCTTTAAATGAGTTATTTACTGTTATCAGTTGATTTAACCATGCAGGTTCCTTTATGAGGATGATCATATCCAGGTATGGATGATGATACTATATCCATTGAAAGCATGTTGTTAACTTTATGAATAGTGATATATCCTGATGCCTTGTTAATAGCATCTTATGAGATTGATAGGCTGTGAGAGCCATGAATACCATCAAGGTATTGCTTTAAGAGATGACTTGTGATGAGAATATTGAGAAATGATAATTGATGAGAGTTAGGCTTGTTACATTTAGTATTCTTCCTTCATAGCTGCTATGCTAATGATTAATGTTTGAAAACATGTATGATGATAAAAGAATACTGAAATGTACCTAACTAATCAAGTATAATCATACCATGTAGAGCCCTGATCATAGATCCATCATTGTCAGGAGTTAAATGATGGTGAAACAGGTTTTCCTAAGGGGATTCCTGGAGCACATACTTTTGAATATGTGGGGTAATATGGATGTGAATTTCCTTACATCCTAGTATAGGAATTGATGTAGATGTATCTTAATCTATCAATCCTTCACTATGTATTATGCCGGGGTGATGTAACACTAATCTCCCGAGGAAATCTTTTATACCGCATCGATGAGAGATAAACAAGAAATCTTTCGGTAGCGAAGAGAGTACAGAATGCCACTGTGACTCTAATAGTGAAGTACCAGAATACCCTGGTAAGCTATAGTAGTAGAGACACTATATGTCCTGCATGTTGATCCTCTTACTGACTGAGGAAGATGAGGTCATAAGAATCTGGCTCTTTTGATGACCTATGTATGATACCGATGCGACTTAATAGTGATCGGTTGGAGTATGAGCGGTATACCTCATCTCCACAGGGCATAATGATGTTTGTAAAACATAATCAACCGTGTAGCATATCTTCTTAGGTTGAACTAAGAGATACATTGGTTGAAGATACATTAATTAGTATACATGTTCTTCATATTCCTTAAATGTTGTTGTTCTAATTGATAACAATCTTCTGTTGATTACCTTAAAGCTTTTATTGCCTATGTTATTCTTGGTTGCTATAATAAAGCTTCTGGTGAAGAGTTATAACTCTCGCTGGGACAATTATTTAAAATTGTCTCACCCCGTAGATTTCAACTTTTTAGGTGGTCGTCGAGGGCGAAGGAATCAATCTTCAGGTGACCAATATCAGCAACAGTAGTATCAGGAGCAGCAGTAAATCTCAGGTGGAGATTCAGACTGTTGAGTTGTATAGTTAGATAGTCAGTCCTATGTGTTCTCTGTACTCTCAGGTCCTTGGAGTCTTTTGGTCTGAGATTTTGGTTTTGAGTTCTTGAGATTTTGTATCATGTTGTATATAATTACTCAAGAAGTAATTATCTGAGATGTAAACAGTTTATCTCATTTTATGAAAGAAGTTTTTATAGATTCAAGCTCTTATCTCGAAAAGTTTTAATTTCCCGTGATTTTTGTCTTCCGCTGTTAATCGAATCGCTTCCGCTAAGTTTATATCGTGGTTTTGGAGATCAGAGCCCACCATTAGTGGTATCAGAGCTCTAGGTTCGCTGAGTCTACAGAGACATAGGACTTAGGATGTCGAGTCTATCCTTAGTATTTCTTTCATGTCTAATAGAGTCTTCTGCTCCTCAGGAAAAGAAGATAATTAAGGATGTATGAACAACACGAGGAGTACGTGGCAGAAAGTAGTGTTGCTGCACCCCAAGGAGGTGCAAGGAACCCGGAGATAGAACAACCTGTACCTGAGCCACCCAGAGAACCACCTCAGTTTGACCCAGCTGACATGGGAAACCCAGCTGTTCAAACTATGTTCGGGCAATTTATGACTGCTATGACACACATCACCGACAAGATGCCCATGCCTGCACCTAGGGCACCTGCCCAGCCTGAAGGACAAGGTATCGGTAAGACGTTCGAGCGACTTCGTCGTGTCGGAGCAACTGAATACTTTGGAACAGCTGATCCTGCAGATGCCGATCTGTGGTTAACTGAGTTGGAGAAAGCTTTTAGAATCCTCAACATCCCAGAAGCTCAGAAGGTTAGACATGATGTCTATCTTCTCAAGGGAAGTGCTGGTCACTGGTGGACCATGGAAGAGCAGAAGAGGTCTGGAGTGGAGATCTCGTGGGAAGATTTTTGTCGGGAATTTATCAATAGATATTTTCCAAAGACCTTCGTAGACGAGAAGATCTCTCAGTTTGAGAGATTGAGGCAAGGCATGATGAACATTAGCGAGTATGAAGCTAAGTTCATGGAGTTATTGCGGTTTTGTCCGCACATGGCTGCCACAGAAGAAGAAAGAATCAGAAGGTTCGAGAAGGGTTTAAACGCCGACTTGACTACTCCCATGTCTGCCCTAGAGAATCGGGAGAGGTTTGCTACCTTCGTTGAGTCAGTCCGAAGGATAGAGAAATCCGCAGTCGAGAAGAGACAAACCCATAAAAGATATTCGCAGTTCCAGGGTTCTTCATCTAGAGACTTTAAGAAGCCTAGATTCTCTGCACCTACACTTCCACCACCCAGAACTAGTGCTCAGACACAGTGGACACCGAGTAGAGGCAGGGGACGAAGCCTACCACTACAAGAGACTCACAGTTCAGCATCAATGTCAGTTACAGGACCACCCAGACCACAACAACTGGAGAAGAGCTGTTACAGCTGTGGGAAGGTGGGACATTTGATGAAGGACTGCCGATCTAGGCCTGTCAGTGTGACACAGCCTCCGAGATAGAGTCAACAGGGATCACAGAGAAGGCAATCTCAAGGAGCAGCTCGAGGATGTGGACAAGCGTCTCAAGCTGGATCATCAGCACCACCTCAAAACTAGGCAACAGTGAGGTTCTATGCTATGAACCCACCCGATGCAGTGGTCAATCCACGGGTAGTGGCAGGTCAGATGGAACTTTTATATTCTGATATGTCTAAATCTTGTCTTGTATCTGTTCTGATTGACCCGGGTGCTACGCACTCCTTTGTCACTCGGAGAGTGATTCGTAACTGCAATATGACAATTAGTCATAGGGCAGATAGCTTGTTTTTGGAGACTCCGTTGAGTGGGTCTTCCGTTTTGCAGGAGGTATGCTCTCCCTGCATCCTCTTCTTTTCTGATCATCGCATTCAAGTGGACCTTATACCACTTGATATGCAAGGATTTGATATAATCCTCAGGATGGATACCTTAGAAAGGTATCGAGTTGTCTTGGATTGTGAATCCAAGCAGGCTGTGTTTGCTGATGATAGCAGCACATGGATCTTTCATGGAGAGAGAAAGATTATGCCCACCTGTCTTGTATCAGCTATGGTTGCTAACAAGCTGATGAGGCAAGGATGTTATGCATTCCTGGCACATGTAGTAGATGTTACCAAAGAAGGTCCCAACCCTGCTGAAGTTCCTATAGTCAGGGAATTCAAGGACGTGTTTCCTGAAGAACTTCCAGGTATACCACCGCCTCGGGAAATTGATTTTGAAATCAATTTGATCCCAGATACAAAACCTATAGCCCAGACACCGTATAGGATGGCGCCTGCTGAGATGGCAGAACTCAAGAAACAACTTCAAGAGTTGCTTGAGAAAGGTTTTATCCGACCGAGCACTTCACCGTGGGGTGCTCCGGTTTTGTTTGTTAAAAAGAAAGATGGATCAATGCGGTTGTGCATTGATTATAGACAACTCAATAAAGTAACAATAAAGAATAAGTACCCGTTGCCGAGGATTGATGATCTTTTTTACCAGTTGTGTGGTGCAACAGTCTTCTCAAAGATAGACTTGAGGTATGGATATCATCAACTCCGTATTAAGGGTAGTGACATATCCAAGTCTGCCTTTAGGACACGATATGGTCACTATGAGTTCACGGTTATGTCGTTTGGACTAACCAATGCACCGGCTGCATTCATGGAACTCATGAATAGAGTTTTTTGACCTTTCCTTGATCAGTGTGTTGTCGTCTTCATAGATGACATTCTGATTTATAGTAAGGATGCTCAGCAGCATGAACAGCATCTCTGACAGGCTCTAACTCTGCTAAGAAAACATAAGCTATATGCTAAGTTTAGCAAGTGTGAGTTCTGGTTGCCGAAAGTATCTTTTCTTGGACATGTGATATCTGCCTCGGGTGTTCGTATTGACCCTACAAAGGTAGAATCTGTTCTACAGTGGGAACAACCGAAGACACCAACGGAGATTCGAAGTTTCTTGGGATTAGCTGGTTATTATCGAAGGTTTATTAAGAATTTCAGTTCTATAGCCTTACCCTTAACCAAGTTAACCCAGAAAGATGTTCCTTTTACCTGGAGTGATAAGTGTCAACAGTCTTTTCAGCTGTTGAAGGAGAGGTTGACAAGTGCACCTGTTCTTGTGTTACCTGAGCAAGGAAAAGGAT
Organism: Alisma plantago-aquatica; assembly: GCA_963693085.1. Classification (NCBI taxonomy): domain Eukaryota; kingdom Viridiplantae; phylum Streptophyta; class Magnoliopsida; order Alismatales; family Alismataceae; genus Alisma; species Alisma plantago-aquatica. The sequence continues at coordinate 442,662,508 of OY856412.1, read as the reverse complement.
ACATAATTTTCTGTGATGCCTCCAAGAATGGACTCGGATGCGTGTTGATGCAGGATAAGCAAGTGATTTCTTTTGCTTCACGACAACTTAAGAAACACGAAGAGAATTATCTGACACACGATCTGGAGTTAGCTGATGTGGTTCATGCCTTGAAGAACTGGAGACATTATCTCTACGGAGAGACATTTCAGATTTTCACAGATCACAAGAATCTGAAGTATATCTTCTCTCAGCATGAGCTTAACATGAGGCAACATCGCTGGATGGAGTTAATCAAGGACTACGATTGTATAATTGATTACCATCCAGGAAAGGCCAATGTGGTTGCAGATGCCTTGAGTAGGAAATCAGCAACATCAACCATGGATAGAGCACAACTAAACTCTTTAGTATGCTCTAAGAGAGATATGCTTATCTCTTTAAGGCAAGACAATGTACAGTTGAAGGTGTCATTGTTAGCCGGGTTGTTGGCTGAGATGCATATTAAACCTACCCTAAGAGAGCAGATTAAGGAGGCACAACAGGTTGATGTTGTAGTTCAGCAGATTAGATCAGAGTATGGAAATGAGAAGCGAGATGGTTTCTATGACTCAGATGATCATGTAGCATGTTATCATGGGAGGATGATAGTGTCAGATATGGATAACTTGAGGAAGTTAGTCCTGGAGGAAGCTCATTCTTCAATGTATGCTATGCATCCAGGAAGCACCAATATGTATCGAAACTTGAAAGATATGTATTGGTGGCCTGGGATGAAGAAGGAGGTTGCAGAGTTTGTGATGAGGTGTCCTGTGTGTCAGCAAGTTAAAGCTGAACACCAAAAGCCTGCGGGAACAATGCAACCTTTACCCATACCACAGTGGAAGTGGGATCATGTGACCATGGACTTTGTTGTTGGCCTACCCAGGACAAGCAAAGGACATGATTCCATTTGGGTAGTTGTTGATAGGTTGACTAAGACAGCACATTTCTTACCTGTCAAAACAACCTTTTCTACTGAAAGGTTATCACAGTTGTATGTTCAAGAGATAGTGTGTTTGCACGGAGTTCCTGTCACCATAGTTTCTGATAGAGGTCCCCAGTTTACAAGTCGCTTTTGGGAGCAGCTACATAGAGCCTTAGGCACCAAGCTAAGGTTTAGTACGGCTTGTCATCCACAGACTGATGGACAGTCAGAAAGAACCATACAGGCCTTGGAAGACCTGTTGAGAGCATGTGTTCTCCAGTTTACCGGAAGTTGGGATCTACACCTAAGCTTGATAGAGTTTGCCTATAATAATAGCTATCAACATAGTATTGATATGGCACCTTATGAAGCCTTGTATGGTAGACGTTGTAGATCCCCTTTGTGTTGGTATGAGACTGGTGAACATTAGTTGTTAGGTCCTAATCTTGTGCAGCAAACTACAGAGAAGATCAAAGTTATACAACAACAGCTTAAGACTGCACAGGATAGACAGAAGTCGTATGCTGATAAGCGTCGTAGACCGTTAGAGTTCCAGGTTGGAGACAGAGTGTACCTCAAGGTCTCGCCTTGGAAAGGAGTCCTTCGCTTTGGAAGGAAAGGAAAGTTAGCACCTAGATTTATGGGACCTTATCCAATCATTGAATGGGTTGGAAAGGTAGCATATAGAGTAGAGTTACCACCAGAGTTGCAGAGGTTACACCCTGTGTTTCACATTTCTATGCTGAGGAAATGTCACCCCGACACCGAGTCAATTCTACAACCTATGGAAGTAGAATTGAATGAAGATGTAACCTATGAGGAAGGACCAGTATCAATCCTTGATGATAGAATTAAAAAGCTAAAGAAGAAAGATATAAGCCTTGTGAAAGTACTCTGGAATCACCGTGGTGTTAAAGAAGCCACTTGGGAAACTAGAGGATGAGATGAGAAGGAAATACCCTGCTCTTTTCTCCTAGTATGCTTTATCGATTTCGGGGACGAAATCCTTGTAAGGGGTGGATAATTTGTAACATCTCTGACCTGGGTTATGAGCTAACCCTAGGTTCTTTGCCTAAATATGTAATTAAACCCTGGTGATTATCTTTTGACATGTAATTAAGTTCCTCAGGAACATATACTTTCAATTTTGTCCTTTTTAAACAAAGTTGTAGTATTATTTTGGTAATGCAGGGGCTTATGTGCAAATTACCCAGTTAAGGGGTTCACTTGCAATTGCACATGTTAAGATGTTCTTTTGATAATGAGACATCATATGAGTGAATATGATGAGACATGATGGATTTCCCAAGCTTAGGCATCTAGATGCAGCTTGTGGAATAATCCTTATGCTTAAAAACCCTAATTTGGAGTAAAATGTAGTTTACCCAATTTGAGGGGTGCAACTTGTAAAATACACCATCTAGAACATCTTTTATGACTCTTGTCATCATTTAGAGTAGAAATGGTGAAAGGGACACATCAATGAATAATCAGATAAGAAAAATGACCTTTGTACATAAAATTCACTAAGTTTGAGTAAGGAAACCTTTCATGTATGTACCTTAGTTGAAAGTTGGCTTTCTTTACCCCTAGATCTTGAGACTTCATGAGCTTTGCATAAGTTTAGATGAGATTGGACGTTCCCTTAAATAAGAAAGGACTTGGATGAGAATTTCAAAGTTCTAGAGGTCTTTATGGTGTAAATCAGCCTAAACTATATAAGCACCTTTCTTTCCAAACCAAGCAAATGTTTTCCTTCACTTCCTCACTTCTTATCTTTCTCAACCAGCTAAAGCAAAGCTCAGGAGCTCAAGGGGACGACCAACCTGTTCTAGGTAAGAGAACACCACCTTCTAGCTTGGATTCATGGAGGAAATCGTATTACAAGGTTGAATTGCTAGTTTTCTTACTTAGGTTCCTTGTTCTAGCCGACCATCCCCATCTTTTTCTTGAAGAATTGACCTTGGCCGACCTGTGGAGCTCAAGATGCCATTAAAGGCTTGATGCTTGGAAGCTCTAGGAACCACGTTTGAGGCGGGTTTTATAACTCTAACCCTTAGCTTTGTTATGCATATCTTTGTTCTTGTTTTCTATGATTAGTTCTTCTTCTACCTCCCTTCTTCCTTGCTCTTTTGCAAGAAAAATGGTGGAGGAACCAACCTGAACAGAGATTGAAGATGATGGGAATGGATTCCTAGGTCACTTTATGAAACGACCTTGAACCCTTTTGGTCCAAACGGGTGCAACTCGTTTAAGGTCAAACGGGTTCAACCCGTTTGATCTCAAACGATCCTGCAAGATCGTTTGGATCAAAATGACCCCAAGACCATTTCATAGGGTTGACCAAGGTATGACCGTTTGAGGGTCTATTCATAATGTATTGAATTTCATTCCTACAAAGAATTGTAATCTAATTCCTAACCAATTAAGAGTTGAAGACACTTCAATAATCTAACCCTAATTGGGTAAAAGTTGCCGATTTCAATATAGATCTTGTTGAGTTTTGGGTTGAAGGACCCAAACGGGTTCCAACCCATTTGGGGGTTCATCCAAACGATCTCACACTCATTTAGTGACACCCCAAGATCATTTGGAGGTCTAGGGTTAAAGAAATTTGATGGTTTGAGGGTCCAATTACAAGATGTTGATAAATTGATGAAAAGTGCTGATTTTTAATTTAATTAGGGCTCAACCCTTATCAAATCATTTTGGTTTTTGGTCAAACTTTGGGCAAACGGTCTCAAGATCGTTTGGAGGTCATCCAAACGACCTCAAGATCTTTTGAGCCCAATTGGAGGTCAATTGATAGGTTCAATTCTGATTTGAATCATATTGTTGAACATTGATGATTAGCCGATTGGAAACCCTAATTGAGTTAGATTTAACCCTAATTGGCTTTCAATTGAGGGTCAATTTGGTGTCCAGTTGATTGAGGGTCATCCTAATTGACTCAATTTGTAAATAGTTAACATGGATTGGGCCAATTGAAAGCTTCAACATAAGAAATCCTATTCAAGCATAAACTTTGTGTCACCTTTTATGTTCATGCGGTTTGAACCCAAGTAGACCCACAATCGTTTTAGACCAAATGAGTTCACACTCGTTTAAGCCCAAACGAGTTCACACTCGTTTAAGCCCAAACGAGTTCACACTCATTTAAGCCCAAATGAGTTCACACTCGTTTGAGTCCAAACGGGTTCACACCCGTTTAAGCTCAAACGGGTTCACACTCGTTTAGGCTCAAACGGGTCCACACTCGTTTGGACTTAAATGGGCCCACACCCATTTAAGATTAAGTGGGTCCACACTCGTTTAAGGTTCAAATGGATTCAAGTTCATTTGAGATTAAACAAGTTCAAGGATGTTTAAGAATCAAATGGGTTGAAGGTTGAAGGTTAAACCCTAAACCAATTGGAGACCTTCAAGGTTGATTATACTTAATCACTTGAAGGTGTAAATGATTCAATGATGATCTAATCTAAACCCTAATGGTAACCTAAGATGTTAAGGGACTAAGTGGTTAATGAATTGACCCCTGATGATGGTCAATGGGTAAATTACCAAAATGCCCCTGAAAGGTTCAATTGAGTGATACCTTGTTTTAATCAAACCCTAATCACATGATAGTGATGAGTTGAGTTGTGTTAATCAATGAGGACTTAACCCAACCTAATCTAGAGTGGTGTAATCACTATCTACTAGTTAGAGGAGAGAGAAAGTACCAATTATAATGGAAACTCAAGTAAAATACCTTCAATATACATGAATGTGCAAGTTTAGGTATGATCCACTTATGTGAGATCATGGAAACCCTAACTATGATAATTGATGAATCTTAATCTTATCTGAGGTCTTTAATGATGATGTTTCTCATACATGAGGATGTTATGAGATCATTTCACCATGAGGTGAATAGTAAACCCTAATTCTAGGGTGATGACATGTAATGTGTATAGTAAACCCTAATTGATGAAAACCAGGGAAACATAGCTCTTGTATGAGTAGGGAGATACAACTTCTTTAAATGAGTTATTTACTGTTATCAGTTGATTTAACCATGCAGGTTCCTTTATGAGGATGATCATATCCAGGTATGGATGATGATACTATATCCATTGAAAGCATGTTGTTAGCTTTATGAATAGTGATATATCATGATGCCTTGTTAATAGCATCTTATGAGATTTATAGGCTGTGAGAGCCATGAATACCATCAAGGTCTTGCTTTAAGAGATGACTTGTGATGAGAATATTGAGAAATGATAATTGATGAGAGTTAGGCTTGTTACATTTAGTATTCTTCCTTCATAGCTGCTATGCTAATGATTAATGTTTGAAAACATGTATGATGATAAAAGAATACTGAAATGTACCTAACTAATCAAGTATAATCATACCATGTAGAGCCCTGATCATAGATCCATCATTGTCAGGAGTTAAATGATGGTGAAATAGGTTTTCCTAAGGGGATTCCTGGAGCACATACTTTTGAATATGTGGGGTAATATGGATGTGAATTTCCTTACATCCTAGTGTAGGAATTGATGTAGATGTATCTTAATCTATCAATCCTTCACTATGTATTATGCCGGGGTGATGTAACACTAATCTCCCGAGGAAATCTTTTATACCGCATCGATGAGAGATAAACAAGAAATCTTTCGGTAGCGAAGAGAGTACAGAATGCCACTGTGACTCTAATAGTGAAGTACCAGAATACCCTGGTAAGCTATAGTAGTAGAGACACTAGATGTCCTGCATGTTGATCCTCTTACTGACTGAGGAAGATGAGGTCATAAGAATCCGGCTCTTTTGATGACCTATGTATGATACCGATGCGACTTAATAGTGATCAGTTGGAGTATGAGCGGTATACCTCATCTCCGTAGGGCATAATGATGTTTGTAAAACATAATCAACCGCGTAGCATATCTGCTTAGGTTGAACTACGAGATACATTGGTTGAAGATACATTACTTAGTATACATGTTCTTCATATTCCTTAAATGTTGTTGTTCTAATTGATAACAATCTGTTGCTGATTACCTTAAAGCTTTTATTGCCTATGTTATTCTTGGTTGCTATAATAAAGCTTCTGGTGAAGAGTTATAACTCTCGCTGGGACAATTATTTAAAATTGTCTCACCCCGTAGATTTCAACTTTTTAGGTGGTCGTCGAGGGCGAAGGAATCAATCTTCAGGTGACCAATATCAGCAGCAGTAGTATCAGGAGCAGTAGTAAATCTCAGGTGGAGATTCATACTGCTGAGTTGTATAGTTAGATAGTCAGTCCTATGTGTTCTCTGTACACTCAAGTCCTTGGAGTCTTTTGGTCTAAGATTTTGGTTTTGAGTTCTTGAGATTTTGTATCATGTTGTATATAATTACTCAAGAAGTAATTATCTGAGATGTAAACAGTTTATCTCCTTTTATGAAAGAAGTTTTTATAGATTCAAGCTCTTATCTCGAAAAGTTTTAATTTCTCGTGATTTTTGTCTTCCGCTGTTAATCGAATCGCTTCCGCTAAGTTTATATTGTGGTTTTGGAGATCAGAGCCCACAGATGACACGACAACAAATTTCTTAGCCCTTCTCTCTCAGTCCAGTGCATCAATGTTAATAGAATCTTCTAGATTTTCTATTTCTTCTTCCTCCTCCTATTCATCGGAGTTGATGTAGCTTGGGTCCAATGTTTGGTGGCTCGGGGAGAACTGATGACAAGAGTCAGTAATCATTTCCAAATGTCGAAATGAGCTAGAAATTGAATTTGACGACAACGGTGTAGCATTATGTGAGGTAAGGAGGACATCTATGGAGGCATGTTTAATGTGTCTTTTACCTCCTGAGAGGATATTCATGGTGTTCTCGACCCCCTTCTTAATTGATTTCCTCATCTTCTTCATCTTTGCAATGAATATGGTGGAAAACAGAATAACAACAATGATTTTTGTAGTTTAGGAGAGTTTGGGTGGAATCTTCTTGGAGGTGGAGAAATAGAGGTGGATGAGAGGAGGAAAGAGGCAATGGAGGTATTGGAAGGCCTTAGGAAGCTTGAAGGAGCTTGAATATAGAGTTTAGGAGGAAGAGATAGTGATTCGGGGGAGATTTGGAGTCACCCTAGTCGCCACAGCCTGTGGAACAGTTGTATGTGCAAGTGAAGTGAGGGTTGGTCGGGTCGTGGAGAGAAATATCGAAGAACTTAAGTGGTGGGTCCGGGCCAGCACGACCATGCTGGCAGAGCGATGGTGCGGCCGTGTTGTTCATAACAGTCATGTGACCAGACCCAAATCACGAGACTATAAAAATGACCACACCCAGCACAACCATTCCGCGCCAGCACTGCCATGCTGGTTTTCCCAAGTTCAAATTTTTTCCAAAATTCACAAATCTCTCAACCATTCATATTCCAAACAATAACTTCAATCCACTTGATATTTTATCAATACTTCCCATTGAATTTTACCCTTATTCTCAATCTTCAACTTCATTTCTCATATCATAATAAAACACCAAACAAAAACTATCAAACATAAGTGTGTGTGTGTATTTTTTGGAATGCGTAAAAATAAATGAAAATAAAGGGGACTTAAGAGTAAGAGTCTCAAACCAATGTGGGTTGCCTCCCACTAGCACTAAGTTTAGAGCTTCAGTAGGGCTTATTATTTATCCATCATCAAGAGTTAACAACCAAAGTGTTAGCATCCTCCTCAAATGTGATCCTTTTGAGATCTCTCATGACATGGTCTTCATCCCATGGTAGTAGTCGTTTTCCATCCATTCTTCTCTGAAATTGTATAGTTCAAGTTGGTATATAGAACTTCATTACTTCATTTCTACCTCTCCTCTTAGGTGAACATAAAAAAAATTCCACCTTCATTCTCCTATATGTGATTTTCATAGTGCATGTACACACCTTGATCTCCGCAGCACCTGAGGCCAAGAAAGACCTCCCCAAGATGACAAATCCTTTCCATCAAGTGGCTATATGTCCATGACTAGAAAATTAGTTAAGAATGAAACATTTGTTCTTTTTTCTATTGCTACCATCTCATATGGCAACATGCCTATAGGCATCTTCCTAGATCCATCAGCCATTATGAGAACACAATCTGTCGCTTTCATTTCTTCTATGCCAAGCCCTAAAAATATGTTATAAGGCATGATGCTTATGCTTGAGCCCAAATCTAGAAGAGCACACTCAATGAGTTTCATTGGATGTAACAAGGGATAAGAGGGATGTCTAGATCTCCCCTCTTTTCTTAAAAATGACCACCAATAATGAAATTGACATGTTCAGTAGCTACAATTTGCTTGGGTGGTATCACCTTTACCTTTCTCTTCCCGGTGTAAACATCTTTAAGCAAGGGATTATGTGTTGTGATGTTTGTCATTCCTTGTTTCAGTGATTTCAAGAATCTCCAAGTATAGCCACTCTTAACTTGGGTGAAAGTACCTTCTAAATCATCAATGAAAAATTACCCACTTCTATCAACATCTTCTACAACAATGTGTGGGCCTTAGGGCAGCATGAGGGTAGTTTTTATCTCATTAGGTGGAGCTTGGGCTATCATCATATCGAAATGGAGTAGTAAATTAGGTGTTATAAGTTCAATAGAGGGTGGGAGAATGAGTGTTATCTCTTCATAGAATGGCTAGGAAGCAAATTTTTTGGTGCCTTTGGAATTTCCAACAAAATGATGGTACAACTAGCATCATTACTTCATGTGGAGGTGCGATACATGGTGTTGTCTTCTCAAACAATAATGGGATACTTAGTGGTATATTCTCATAATAAGAGGGGAAAACAAGAACTTTGGTGATCTTAGCCTTTCCAAGAAAAAATAGAGTAGTAGAATCTTTGATACTCTAAGTATCTCCAAAAGACTTTTACAACAATGGTTTCATTTCTTCTATGCCAAGTCATTTCTTCTATGCCAAGTCATAAAAATATGTTATAAGGCATGATTCTTATGCTTGAGCCCATATCTAGAAGAGCACACTCGGTGAGTTGTAGTTGGATGTAACAAGAGATAAGAGGGATGCCTGGATCTCCACTCTTGTCTAGAAAATGGCCACCCATAATGAAAGTGACATGTTCAGCCACTACAATTTGCTTAGGTGGCATCACCTCTACCTTTCTCCTCCTGGTGCAAACATCTTTAAACAAGGAAATGAGTGTTGTGATGGTTGTCTTTCCTTGTTTTTGTGATTTCAAGAAGCTCCAAGTATAGACATACTTAACTTAGGTGAAAGGACCTTCGAAAGCATCAAAGAAAATTCCCCACTTTTATCAACTTCTTCTACAGCAGTGTGGGGGGCTTGGGGTAGCATGAGGGTAGTTTTTATTTCATAAGTTGGATCTTGGCCTTTAATCAACTCCAAATGGAGTGGTACATAATGTGTTATCAGTTCTATAGAGGGTGAGACAGAGAATGCTATATCTTTATAGAATAGTGAGGAAGCAGATTTATTGGTGCCCTTGGCAATTCCACAAAATGATGGTATAGTTGGTATCATTACTTTACTAGAAGGTGAGACACATGGTGTTGTCTTCTTAAACAATGGTGGGACATTTAGTGGAATTTTTCTCATAAGAAGAGGGAGAAACAATAACTTTGGTGCTCTTAGAATTTCCCCCAAAAAATGGAGTAGCAAAACCTTTGATACTCTTAGACTCTCTACAAGACTTTTCTGACAATGGTTCTTTATCATGAACCTTGGTCACCTTCTCCTCCCTTCCCATGAATTCCTCAAAAACCTTCTTTCCCCATATTATGGATACCATGCTCACATGTTCATGGGGAGAAGGGGGAGCTCGTGAGGATGATGGTGGCGGTGGCGGTGGTTTTTGGTGAGGCGGATTAGGATTTTGGAGGATGTAAGTTTGTTGTTGTGGAGGTTGTTGTAGAGGTGTTTGTGATTGTTATGGGGGGGGTTGATATTTAGGAGGGGTTTGTGGGTAGGAATGTGGTGGAGATGGAGGGTATTGGTAGTATTTGGGTTGTGGGGGAGGGGGAGCATATGAATGAGGAGGTCCTTGGTATTGTTGCAATGTTGTAACTTGCCCATGTGGTGGGATATGGGCACCTTGAGGAGTGCTCATAGAATCACTATCACTGTTTGGGTTGGCCATGGTTTGAACAAGGAGTCTTCCCTCCTCATGGCGGGCAAGTGACATGAAAGTCTGATCAATCCTTTGCTCTAAACGGATAATGTTTTTTCCTTGACCAAACACATACTTCTTTACATAATCAAGGCTCCTTAGCCTTCCAAGAACTTCTTCTTGTTCAAATTTAGAATTGTACTTTGACCCTTGGTGTTGCCTTTACTGCCCTTGTCCTTCATCCCCTTACTTCCAAGAGAAGTTTGGGTGATTTCTTTACTCCAAAGAGTAGGTGTTGGACATTGGCCCTTGATTGTTGCGGTTGTCAAAAAATTCAAGAGCTTGAACCTCTTCAAAAATATCTTCCACATAGTTGGTTGAGTGACTAGAAGACCCTCCAGCTTGATTCTTCATCAAGTTCATCATGTCAGCTAGAATCTTTAGCATTTGGGGATTTTGTTCTTCCCTAGCTTGAGGAGGAGAAGGTGAAGGAGGAGCCCAATTCCTATCACAATGCATGCCCATGCTAAAGCCCACTGACGTTAATTTTAAGCTAGGTTCTCGAAGAGAGGCCATGACTCTTCTGGGGGCTTGGCCACGAAGGTTCCACCAAAAGAGGAGTCAACCATGGTTTGACCCAATTCAGATAGCCTAGTGTAAAAGGATTGCACAAGTTTCCAGATGGGAACCTCATGGTGAGGTCAATATCTAAGAAACTTCTGGAACCTCTCCCGCATCTCATGAAACAACTCGTTCTCCTTCTGAGTGAATGAATTAATGTACCTCATATGCATCAACTTGGATATAGGATAAAATTTCTTAAAAAACCATTCTTCACAGCCACCCAAGTGACAGTTCTAGCTTTGACATGTACCATTCCTTAGCTTACTCCTTGAGTGAAAAGGGAAATAGGTTTCTTCTAATAGAATCATTGGTTTCTGCATGAGTGTGGAAGGTGGATCATGTCTCCAGAAATTTGTAGACATAGTAATATGGGTTCCCATTCTCCAACCCATAGAAGGTGGGTAGGAGTCCAAGGAGGGCAAGTGGAATGGAGAACTGTTGACCTGACATTTGGTCAACTAGGGTGGCAATGGGTGATGTGTAGTTCCCCAAGGTGAAGTACTCATGGAGTGGTTTGGGTGGTGGTAGTAGATCTTCTCTTCCTCCCTCATGGTGTTGACCATACATGTCTACCATTTCAGCCTCTTGGTGTTTCCTGTGTAGGTTTTGACGTCTCCTTCTACCTATCTCGAGATCAAATGGAATCATGTGAGTAGAAGTTGAGTGTCACCCAATCATGCACAGTTGTCACCTACACAAGTCACAAACAAGCAACACGAGCTAAGTTAGAAGAAAAGCATGCAAAAGTAAACAAAGAATAAAGAATAGTTATGTTGATGCTTATGCATGAGCCTATATCTAGAATAGCACACTAAGTGAGTTGTCAAGCAACACGACGTATCTTACAAAAGACACGTCGTGTCTTTTGATGAGAATAGGGGTTTTTTAACCTAATCGGCCACCTCACTTCCTCACTTCCTCACTTCATTCTAGACGTGTTGCCAACCATGTCTGAGCCTCCTCCGCTGACGACCAACCGTGTGTAATTTGTAGCAAGAAACCACATCTCCAAGCCACCATTGACAGCACCAAGTCCATGAAGTTCCCTCTTCTCTACCGATCTTCTTCACCGGCGCCGTCAAGACTGGTTCTTCTTTTCTCAATATCCAAGAAGAAAAAGCTTCATCTTCGGCGTCATTTGGCCCTTTAGGACGTGAAATCGCAGCAAGAAGCTCCATCTGTCCCTTCTCTGTCATCTCTTTCTTTTCCCACACTAGAGACACGCAGTGAAAGCCGCAAATCGGACGTGTTCTTCATGTTTGAGCCGCCACAGTCGCCCAGGCACACGACGTGTCTTTCGACAGACACGCCATGTCTTTCTTCTGGTCAGCGAGTTCTACGGAAAAAAGCCACACCGACACACCATGTTCATAAAAGACACGTCGTGTCTTTTGACGTTTAAACCATGACACCTCTCAAGTAGACATCCAACTGCAAGCATGGTGCTAGCTCCTCCTCCGCACCAACATACATCTCCACAACCCAATTCTGGGTCACTCCTGAGGAAGACCCAACATACCAGTTCCTCCTAGCAAGGAGGGTTCTTCCTATGTGATTTGCTTGAGAGTAGACTCTCACCACCCTTAGCTTCAAGGATGAGGTCTTCATGCGCTGGAAGATTTGGGGCTAAGCTACGTAAGCAACACGGTATCAAACACTTACCCCCACTTAGTTTATGATTTTTTTATGACACTCACTACAGAGCAAGACCCACAGAAGAAGATGGAACCTTATGGTATTATCTTTTTCTGCCTTTTGGATCGTAGTTATAAGCTTACTTTTAGGCATTTCTAAGAGGTTTTGGATTTCCACTACGAGGGGGCAATTAGTTATCCACCAGCTTTTGACAATGATGAATTCTAGTTTGAGATACCAGATGAGGAACACCATGATGCCAAGAAAGCTAGGGCATCCACTATTTACAACCCCATTTTCCGATACATGCACCACCTTTTTAGTACAAGAGTCTTTGCTAAGAAAGAAACTCAAGGGGTCATCAGAAAACAAGATCTTTTCTTTTTGTGGGGAATGATGTATGACTATTAGATCAATGCAGCTTATTATATCCTTACATGTTTTCTAGACATTAAGAGAGTGAAGAAGAGGGAATCTGGAGACATAATGTGTGGAGGCTTGATCACTTTGATAGCACAAAAGTTAGATGTTGATCTGACAGGTCTCTAGGTTGTACTAGGTAGAAACCTGGTAGACATTCAATATATACTTTCTGTAGGAATGATCTCAAGGGTTCCCAATAGTAATACCAAATTTTGGCAATTTTTGACAAAGATCAGTACATTGACATTCCAGATCTTGAGCATATCACATTGGAGAACAAAGATGACTGGAAAGTCATTTTGAACATTGAAGAAGAAGTTGATGCATCTAGAGCTACTGATGATACTGAGAAACCCCCTACTACTCCACCACCTCCCTCCACAAGTGCACAGATGGAGTATTGTTGGGCCATGCCTGATGTCAGGTATCTATATGGCTATGTGCAGTAGTGGTTTGACCACATACACAACCGCATGGACCAGATGGGTCAACAATATTCTACTATGAATGATATAGTTCATCACTTGGATAGTTGGCACCTTTCTCAAGGCCACTACTCCATTCCACATTAGCAGTAGCCAACTCCTCTGCAGTAGCCTGAGTTTGTTCCACATCACATGCGGGTTGATATTCCAGATGATGATCTCGTCAGCCAATTCTTCCCCTCTGGTCACATGGGCCGTGGCCCATCCCACTGATGCCCCACCCCATGACAAGTACCAAGTTGTTTCCTTCCTAGGTTTGATTGATGTAGTGAGGACACTATAAATTTCAAGCTTAGGGGGATGCAACCGGCCAGTAATGTAGTTTACTTTTATTATTTTTCATGTTTTTCATGTTGTCGTGTCTTTTCTATTTTTATGTTGTTCTTTGTTTTTCTTTTCTTTTGTGACAAAATCATGTGTGGTGTGAGGCTATCTTCGAATGAACTAATTTTTCTACCAAGTTTGAAGCATCTTGTCCTTTTGCACCTTAATCTGTCATTGAAAGAATTCTAAAGAGCATGCATAGATTAGTTGAAATCCTTTGGCTTTCAATACACATTTATTTCTGGTTTATACTTGTAGCTTGAACACTCACCTTTTTCCTCATTGATTGTCTGAAACATGTAATGGTTTCATTTTTGTGAGTAAATTAATGTCACAACATCTTTTGGAATATGGGATACCTTTGCCAAGCTCTTAGTGCATTTCTCAACCTTTCTTTCAGTGATTTTTTTTCAAAACAAATGGATGAAATCTAGATAATGTTACTATTTAGTTGAATCTCCCATGTGGTAGAAAATACTTAAAATCTCTTTTATCTTATTTCACCTTCTTACCCCATAAAAGACAGATTATTCACCCACATATCATGCTAGCCTAGTGTAAGTCCGATCTAGCCATGATGGTTAGGTGGTATGTCTTAAAAGGAGGGTAAAATACCCCAACCGGCACTCCATGTGAGCATAAGCCTACATTAGCAGTCGAGTGCCGAAACCCATAATCCATTGCCATATCATTTTTGGGAAAACATGAGAGTGCAAGTAATTATGTTAATGTTAGCTAAGACTTCCATCATTTGTATCCTTAATAGCTGAGAAATAGTGTTGTGCATCCACTAGTTGTTTGGCTTGGTTACCCAAATTCTATTTAATGTTGTTGAGTTGATCAATTCATTAAATTGAAACCGCCCTTACTGAACTTAAGAATCTTTTCATTGATGTTTAAGTTGAGTTGATGGCCATGAGTATAAACTGTTGATCATTGTTGGTTGAACATTGCATATCTTTCTTTCAATTAATCTATGCATGGGCTTCAAAATTCTTTCATGTGCATTTCTATGTTCTTTTTGCTTGAGGACAAGCAACAGTTCAAGTTTAGGGGGATTTTATGTGTGTATTTCATATCGACTTTTTACACTTCTTCACACACAGTTTCAGCTCATTCTGTCCCAAATTAGCCACTATTTATATTCATTTTACCACACTTTTTAGTTTCTTTGCTTATAACATGATGTTGATTGCAGATATGTATTAAAAAGGTCAATTTGGAGATAACCTAACTCAAATCCAACCTTAATGGGACTTCCCCAAGTTTTGCAGCTGACCCAAACAAATTTCTAAAGAAATGGCAGAAGACACGACGTGTTCACTTACAGGCAGTCTCACAGGACAAAGAACATGTCATGTGTTATTAAACACACAGCGTGTGATTCTCCAGCAACGTCTAGTCCAGATCAGAGAAAAGAGGTAACACGAAGTATCCTTCATCAGACGCGGCGTGTTCCTAGTACATGAAGACCGTATGCACCTTTCTGCCAAAGAACACGATGTGTGTTTATTCAAACATGATGTGTGCCCTTCATTTGATTCACTCCCTAAAGACAGAAACATGGCATGTCTAATTCAAACACATTGTGTACCTCAATGCAGTAAAAACACTGAGCAAGCACAAACGACATGATACGATGTGTTCAACAAAAGACACGACGTGTCGTTGTCAGTTTCTGCAAAAATGAAAATGACTGCCTTTTGTTTTAAAAGCAAATGGGAGCCTATGAGGTGGTTATGCTCAGTCATTTGAATTGTTTTACTTCCAAGAGAAGTTCCAGAGCACAAGAAGGCAATTTTGGGGTAGAAGAAGGTGGTTTCTTGGAAGAGAACCCCCATTTTACTTCATTTCTTCTTCGTTTTATTCTCCAGAGGTGTAGTAGAGTTAATGTCTTCATTTTAGCTTTCCGGGAGGGAAGTTGGTCTGAGTTGGAGCTTTCTAAGTGGTGGAACTTCATCCTCTAGCTGGAGTTCTCTCCCCTTAGCCTGCATTTGTGGTTCCTCTAGCTTTTCCTTCTCTTAAGCATGCAAAACTCTGAAATTACTATCATGTATATGCATATCTTCACTATGGACGAGTAGATCTCTTTTCTTGAGCATGGGAGAGCAGCTCCCATGCCATTGTTCATGTGAACTCGAAATTTATACTTATTACTGTTTAATTTGCTTTCTTCCATGGATGTCTGTGGTGTTTTCTTGCTTGTATGCTTGGTTGGCCACCTTTTATGCATGTTTTATGCTTGCCATGTGCTTCGGGAAACTGCATTAGGAAGTATGAAGTAGGATCTATGGAAATATTCTCTTGACCACAAGAGTGGCTAGGGATTATTGAGGGTTTCGGTTGTGTTTGATACTAAACATAGATGCAAGAGCATTATGTGAAGTTGAGAGCCATCTCATGGCATTGGGAAATGCATGACGATGACAACCTCCTTGCTTATTAAACTACGATCTTGTTTCATACGTTCACGTGATACGGTGGTAATGGTAGTGAAATCTTATGCTCAAGTTCCTAATCATTTAATCAATTCTGTTGTTTAAAACCTTTGCCTTGTTTTTCTTTTCTTAGGTCTATAAACAATCAAGCTTTTACAATCCAATTTAGATGAGTGAAAGTTAACATGTTTGCACCTAACTAGCCTAGCTCCTTGTGTTTGACACTCGACTGCATTGATTTTCGTATACTTGTGGTTGATTAGTGAGTTGAAATCTTTTCCTTTTTAAAACTCTAAACATGCACACACTTAGATCTTTGAATATTTATAAGGACCTAGTCTAACACACTCACTTAGACAAATCACCCTTCACTCACAAGTGCACGGGGTCGTGTTATAGTATAGGCAAGAGGTAAGATAAGGGTTGATCCGCAAGAAGAGAGGGGGCATTGGAGCTTAGTTAGAGTAATCCATGATCCTAAATCGGAGATTAGGGCTTTTAGGATTTAAAGTTGGTTTGGGGTTTGTTTACTTTAATAATTTAAGAAAGAAGGTAAGTAATCAAACTAGGCAAACCCTAATTTAATCCTAAGTCAGAAATTCTAATAAACAAAGAAAGCAACTAATAAAGCAAGAGCAAAAGACTGTACTAGACTAGCAGTTAAGACACTAAAGGAATTAGAGATCTAAACTATCATTATCTAGATTAAGAAAGAACAAAGATGCACTAACTACCTTAGCAAGGATTAACTGCCAATATCAAGGCAATTGACTAAGAAGCACTTAAAGCAAGCAACTAAATTAGCATGAACAAACTAACAGAGCAAGATGGGTTTTAAGCAATGTTAAAGAGAGGTGAGACATTTGGGGGAATGATACTAAGATAATAGTTTGGGGGGAACGTACTATCCAAAACCAAACAATTCAATCTAGATTGCTAAACTAAACAATTAATCAAATGCAATGGAATCGTCCTAGACTATTGGTTGTCAATGGATAGAACAGAGTGTGTGAAGGGGAACTACACCACCCTATCTAGCATTACAAGGCTCAAACGGACCAAGGTTAGGTGGGATTTCAATTGGGTTTGACTAATCCATGTTTCTAGGGTGAGAGTGCTTAGTGTAATTGGAAGCCAAAGGTAGGATTGGGGATTAGAGGTGAGGGTATTTCACCTCACATTATTCACCATCTATCTTTTAGTAAACTCCCATGCAATTACACCAAACAATCATGCACTAGATACTTAGATCTCACATGTAGGAGTAGGAGAAGGGATATATGTGTGGGAGGATGGGGTGCTAGCTTGGGATCCACTAGTTGGACCTAGAAGCAAACCCCAAGATATCCTCACATACACCATCTTCTCCTAGATGTAGGTCATTTCAAGTATAAAACAACAAATTATTCATGTTTATAAGCACAAACCACAAGAAGTAACACGAGAAACAAGATAGAAGTAGAAAGAAATCATCACAACATAAAAATACAAAGTTTATAAGATATACTCCCCCTAACATGGTATCAAAGTGACATTCACTAAAACAAACATACTCATTAGTTGCATTTTAGAAATTCCACTGAAAAAGATAAATGCCATGAAATATGTTTATTGGCATTTTTTGACACTTAAAAAATGCCTCTAGTACCAATTCCACTAGAGAGATAATGGCATAAGTTGTAAACTCCACTAAACATTTGGGTTTAATGGCTATAAATAAATGCTTAATAAATGCCACTAAAACATCATGTGACTTTTACAAAAATGCCACCAACCATCAATTGATTTTTATACAAATGCCACTATTGTGTATTATGTTGTTGTTTGAAACTATTCTTATTGAGTGTAATGGGTGTAAAAAAACCACTATTGACATAGTAGTTGTGTATTATTACCTTATCATAGATTTTAGTCATTCAATTTTTAGTTCATTGCCAAAAAAATTAAATGAAAGTCAATGGATATGAACTCACTTTTTCAAAAGTAAAAATCTTTATATTTATCAAATGCAAATTACACTGGGAGGACATTTTACCTTTCCCCTTTTAATAAATACAATGCATGTGTACAATATTTTTTTAATACAATAGCTTAATTGATGACATTCTTGTTTCTTAGTAGCCATGCATAATACTTGACATCTTTAAGAAATGTTGATAGACCTTAAACTAACTGCAACAACAATCATGTTCTTCTCATATGGTCACCACTCAATTAGATTGAATGCCATGAAGGATCCAAAAGCAAACCAATCAGGTCCTTGGCTTGGTATACTTTCCTCCCAGCTCCTTGACAACATGTCCAGTTTGAGCCTCATAATCTTCAGGTTTTGGGGCATTTTCCTTTGCCTTCTGTGTCAAATTTTTTACCTCAACAATTTTGGGTAGGCCCTTCTTGTAAGAATTCTATATATGCCCACAAGATCATGATTCAATAACAAATATGGATGGTAATAATGCAACCAAGTATATTATGTCACTTACCTTGATAACTCAAATTTGGAAAACCCAAAAGCCCTTGCCAAAACATCTCTAATAATATAGAACAAAACAAATTACATGTGAGTAAGATGTAGTTAAGATTTCAAGGATGGAAACCATATCCATGCAAGTTTCCACAATTGATAACACAATTGAGTACACACCTCTTCCTCGAGCAAGAACTTGGGCCAATTATTCCTCCCACTTCATTTTATACTCTGGCTGTTTTAGATTGACACCAAATAAGTTTATTAGAACAACAAAGTGCATTTACTGAACATGTTATTTAGTTAATTGTTCAAGAGTGATACAGATTTCTTTTGATGAAATGAAGGGTTTTATATCCAATCTTGTTCCTTCCAAGAATTATATCCACCTTAGGTGAGGTCCTTTTGAGAATCCTAAAGAGCTCCATTTTTGGTCAAATGCAAAAAGTGTTGAGTTCTCTTCCAAGGGAAAAAAATCATATTTAAAATGGGATATTACCATACAGAGAAGCGTAAATTAGAAGGCATGAAATAGAGTTCGGCATATTACCTATTGTAGGATATCCAGTGAAGAAATGAGGAGGGGAAGGAGGCATAAACGCCTAACCTGGGTCTGTGCCAATTGCACCAACACCCAGTCTCCCAGCTTGCATGCTCTAGTCCCAATGGGCATATTTGCACTGGATATCAGAGCATTAGGACATGTTGGGCAAACTACTGACAGATTCCTACTTGGGTGTTTCTTTGCCAACTAGCACTGGTGTTGGGTACTCCAAGATCTTGTTATAGTTGTCATATGTCGGTGTCTAGGATTGTATAATCTCGACTGTGATCAGGTGAAGTATTGCAATGATCATATAACTGAAAGAAGAAACTATGACAAAATATGTTGGGTTACTGTGAGACATACTTTGATAAAGACATTGCTTTGTTTTTTCCCCACGACAAATAGTGGTCACAAACTACAACTGAAGGAGGCTCGTGAGTGGTCTGTTTGAGCCCAGGGGCCAATGTTAATCATAAACTGCAATAGAAGTTATGCTAGGGGACATACAAGGGAAGAAGAAAACTAAGTGCCCATCTTGAAATCCAAAGTCTTCTCAAGGTGGGTGCCTCAGACCTTGGGTTCTCTTGGCAAAAATTTGTCTATAAGCTCTAAGGGTGCCTAGATAGAGTCGTTGCCAACGATGCTTTCATCATATTCTTTCCTAACCTCAAGTCTCGTAGCTCCCTAAGGTGGATTCTGATCACTGCCTTTTATTTGGTAAGTCAAGTCATTCAAGAGGAAAGGTTCCAAGATTTGTAACAAGAGCCTCTTAGAAAGATAGTGATGATTTCTGCAACATGTTAAAAGATAACTAGAGAAGAAACTCACAATTCAATGATGTTTTATGTCAAGTACAAACCAACATCACTAGTTGAGACCGTGAAAAGTAGAGGAAGAAGCAGCTCAGAAAGGAGAGCATCATCAAGATTATGATTACTATGCTGAAAGACACAGAGGGAAACTAGACATCAGACCTGGAACAACTAGTGCACATAATCATTGGGTATTTCAAATATATTTCCACCGCCTAAGGTATGCATGATTGCAAGCACAAAGAAAAATATGCTAGATAAGGTGATGTCATCAATCAATCAAACAAATGGGATACAATGAAATAGGTTAAACAAGTGTAATCAAAATAGTTGAGAAGAGAAAATAGGGTGTACCGCCCTACCACCCCAAACTTTTGAACCATGCTATCCTCAACATTTAACTAAAGCTTAGGAATGATAGGGTAGATGTCACTACTCTGGTGGTGGTAGATCTTGAGGAGGTTCCCCATTTGGTGGAGGGTTCTGGTAGTAGTTGCCCCATTAGTTTGCCTTTGGAGGTGGGTATGTCTCTTGATATTTGGATAGAGCTCCCCAAAATTCCTCCCCCCATTGGGGGTTTCTTTGAACCTGTGCATGCTGGTAGCAGTACATATGGTTTATTTAGTGATGCATTTATTGCTAGTCCAACCTCATGGACTACTGTGTTTGTTGAATCGCCTCTAATTGTGCATGGTTAGCTAACATGTCAAATACATTTGTTGGTGGGGGTTGCGCGTCAAACACCTCATGCTCTGTCTCGTGTGGTGAGGCTTCTCTGGAATACGTTGCTGCTCTAGTATGTCTATCTCTCCCTCTCCCTTGGGTAAGTCCATTGGCATTGGTTTGTAATCTTCTCTAGGATGTTGTCCTTCCCATGTGGCAAGTATTGTTGGGATGACATCCCTTGGGTCAAGGCTAGCAAGAAGGATGGTGACATGATATGGCAGCTCAAAGGTAAGGCCAGGGTACCCTGGGTTCAAGTCATATATGATCTTTTTATCCCAAAGGGAGATTACTTGGGACCTCACAAGATAGTTCAAATCAACCAACTTGGTCCCATCCACCTTTGTAAGGCCCTCAAGGTCACAATCAAGAGCTTTTTCTATAGTGATTGCAATTCCCCTCATTATGAAAGGATTCTTTCTCTTAGAGGAGATTGTTTTCAAGTGGCCAATCATCACTATACCTAAATTCACCCGACCACAACTACCATCACAAACATCACAAATAAGTCCTTTTGTGAGCAGCAGCCTTGGTTGTCATACCGGCCAAAGATAGTGTGAGCTAGAACCTTTTGAATATATCTCAAAGCGAGGATGAACATTTTGCTTATATTTTACTTCCATACTACAAAGGTATCTTAAACGGTGAAAGCTTTCCACATATTTTAATAGTTGCATCTTCCATTCTTATCAAATCTCCCTTCATCAAATTTCTTTGCCATCTCTGGAGTGGGAAAAAAATTGCATGAGTTGAGAGGCCTTAAGCACGTGTATAATCATTTAGTCTAAATCTGATGGCATCTTCACCCCAAAAAAATCATGAGTTGTCTCAATGTAGGTTTCTTACACCTCGATTAGCAATTTGTACAACCTAATCGGTGTTAAGAGATCCTTTATGTAGGAATACATCCTTAGAGCTTGAATGGTATTATGACAAGAATATTTTGTAGGGATCACCCTCCTTGTAGTGCATTTGGGTTGGAGAGATCTCACAAAAGTCCTTCTTAGTGCCTTCCTCCCAAACGTAGCTCCCTTTGGCTGCTTTCCCAAGAACTTCATTCTATCATCCTCCAATTTGGACAAGAAGTCTATTGGCTCATCCTCCACCACTTCACTCTTTGTTTTGCCCCCTTCTTCCTCTTCATAGTTGTTAGACCCCAAACTTGTGTCCATGTTCAAAGGCACCATCTTAATTGGTGCATCATTATCTTCTTCAATCAACAACGACGTTGAGCGAGTTGTCGAGTGGCATGAGTTTGAACTAAAGATGTAGAGTGTCTCATTGGAGTATGCCATGGAGGAAAGCATGAGGATGATGTGCCAACAACTTCCTTGTCCCTTCTCTATCAGGTCGATGCATCAACATCAATACAAACTACCAGATTTTCCATTTCTCCTTCCTCCTCCTCTTCACCAGAGTTAATGTAGCTTGGGTCCAATGTGTAGTGGCTCGAGGAGAACTAGAGATGAGAGTCGCTCGTTGATGTCAAATGCCAAAATTAATTAAAAATTGCATTTGTTGGTGACAATGTAGGGTCGTGTGAGGTAAGGGGGACATTTTTGGAGGCACATTTTGTGTGGCTTTTGCCTCTCGAGAGGATCTTCATGGTGTTCTCAACCCCCTTTTGATTGCTTTCCTCGTCTTCTTCATCTTTTTTTTATGACCAAGAGAACCCACTTCGGAAGAAGTCGACATGGTAAACTCTTGAGACATGAGAGGGTGTGGTCTGATCACCCCCCTCTCGTGCCTAATCAACATGGATTGTCGTTCACAAAGTGCCTTCAGTGTGGTTTGAACTTGGGTCCTTCATTGGGACTTACCGAGCTCTTACCACCCGAGCTACTATGGCCGGACAAACTGAAGAACAACAATGATTTTGCACTTCTGAAGGGTTTGGGACTTACCGAGCTCTTACCACCCAGGTTCTTCATCTTTGCAATGAATTCGGTGGAAAACTGAAGAACAACAATAATTTTTGCACTTCTGAAGGGTTTGGGCTGAATATTCTTAGATGTAGAGAAATAGAGATGGAGGCCAGGTGGAAAGAGGTGTTTGAGGATGAGATGGAAATTTTGGGGAGATCTGGAGTCACCCTAGTTACCAAAGCATGTGGAACGATCGTTCTGTGAGAGTGAAGTGAGGGTTGGGTCATATTGTGGAGAGAAAAATCGAAGAAGTTGAGTGGTGGGTTCGGGACAGCACAGTTGTTTTGGCCAGCACGGTCGTGCTGGCGTAATGCTAGAATGGTTGTGTTGGTCCAAATGGTCGAGCTAAGTGGA
This sequence comes from Alisma plantago-aquatica, assembly GCA_963693085.1. Taxonomy (NCBI): domain Eukaryota; kingdom Viridiplantae; phylum Streptophyta; class Magnoliopsida; order Alismatales; family Alismataceae; genus Alisma; species Alisma plantago-aquatica. Next base: position 442,639,703 of record OY856412.1, on the reverse strand, counting down.
TCCAAAATTTGAGATTTTATTATGAAAACAATCACACTCAGCACTACCATTCCACACACAACCGTGCTAGCTCTCCCAAGTTCAAAAGTTTTTCTAAATTCACAAATCTCTCAACCATTCATATTGCAAACAATAACTTCGATCTAGTTGTCATTTTATCAATACTTTCCATTGAACTTTACCCTTCTTCTCAAGCTTCAACTTCATATCTCCTGTCACAGTCAAAAGTTGAACAAAAACTATCAATCACAAGTGTGCATGTGTATATCTTTTAGAATGCTAAAAACAAATGAAGAATGGGGATTTGAGAACAAGAGTCTCAAACCAACGTGGGTTGCCTCCCACTAGTGCTAAGTTTTGAACATTCAACCAGGCTTGTTGTTCTTTCATCATCAAGAGTTCACAAACAAACTGTTATCATACTCCTGAAATGTGATCCTTTCGAGAGATCTCACAGCATGGTCTTCATCTTAAGGAACATGCAATGATTGGTAGTAGTTGTTTGCCATCCATTCTTCTCTGAAATTGTATAGTCCAAGTTGGTACATAGAACTTCATCACTGCATTTCTTCTCTCCTCTTAGGTGAACATAAAAAATTTCACCTTCATTCTCCTATATGTGATTGTCATAGTGCATGTACACACCTGGATCTCCGCATCAGCTGAGGCCAAGAAAGGCCTCCCTAAGATGACAAATCCTTTCCATCAAGTAGCTATATGTCCATGACCAGAAAATCATTTGAGAATGAAACATTTATTCCTTTGTCTATTGCTACCATCTCATTTGGAAACATGCCTATAGGCATCTTCCTATATCCATCAACCATTATTAGAATACAATATGTTGCTTTCATTTCTTCTATGCCATGCCCTAAAAATATGTTATAAGGCATGATGCTTATGTTTGATCCCAAATCTAGAAGAGCACACTCAATGAGTTGCATTGGATGTAACAAGGGATAAGAGGGACTTCTGGATCTCCCCTCTTTTCTTGAAAATGGCCTCCAATAATGAAATTGATATGTTCAATAGCTACAATTTGCTTGGGTGGCATCACCTTTACCTTTCTCTTCCCGGTGAAAAATCTTTAAGCAAGGGAATGAGTGTTGTGATGCTTGTCATTCCTTTTTTCAATGATTCCAAGAATCTCTAAGTATATACACTCTTAACTTGTGTTAAAGTACCTTCTAAAGCATGAAAGAAAAATTCCCCACTTCTATCAACATCTTCTACAATAGTGTGCGGGCCTTAGGACAGCATGAGGGTAGTTTTTATCTCATGAGGTGGAGTTTGTGATGTCATCAACTCGAAATGGAGTGGTACATTATGTGTTATTAGTTCAATAGAGGTTGGGACAATGAGTGTTATCTCTTCATAGAATGGCTAGGACACAAATTTTTTGGTGCCCTTGGAACCTCCACAAAATGATGGTACAACTACATCATTAATTCATCTAGAGGTCAGATACATGGTATTTTCTTCTCAAACAATGGTGGGACACTCAGTGGTATTTTCTCAAAATAAGAGGCGACAATAAGAACTTTGGTGAATTTAGCATTTCCAAAAAAATCGAAGCAGGAGAATCTTTAATACTCTAAGTATCTCTAGAAGACTTTTACAACAATGGTTCTTTGTCATGAACCTTGGTCATCTTCTCCTCCCTCCCCATGAATTCCTCAATAGCCTTCTTCTCACATATGATAAATACCATGCTCACGTCTCATGGAGATGAGGGGGAGCTCATGAGGACGATGGTGGTGGTGGCAATGGTCTTTCGTGAGGTGGATTAGGATTTTGGTGGATGCAAGTTGGTTGTTGTGGAGGTTGTTGTAGAGGTGGTTGTGGTTGTTGTGGAGGGGGTTGATATTGAGCAGAGGGTGTGGGTATAAATGTGGTGGAGATGGAGGGTATTGGTAGTTGTAGTTGGGTTGTGGGGAGGGGGGAGAATATGAATGAGGAGGTCCTTAGTATTGTTACAAAGTTGTAACTTGCCGTTGTGGTAGGACATAGGCACCTCAAGGAATTCTCATAGAACCACTATCACTGATTGGGTTGGACATGGTTTAGGAAGGGAGTCTTCCCTCCTCACGAAGGGAAAGTGACATGGAACTATGATCAATGCTTTGCTCTAGACAACTAATGTTTTGTCCTTGAGCAGACACATCCTTCTCTACATCATCAAGGCTCCTTAGTCTTACAAGAACTTCTTATTCAAATTTAGAACTACACTTTGACCCTTTGTGCTACCTTTGATGCCCTTGTCCTTCATCCCCTTACTTCCAAGATACGTTTGGGTGATTTTCCCTCCAGAGAGTAGGTGTTGGACATTAGCCCTTTATTATTGTGGTTGCCAACATATTGAAGAGCTTGAAACCTCCTCACAAAAATCTTTCACATAATTGCTTGAGTGGCTAGAAGACCCTCCATGTTGATTCTTCATCAAGTTCATCATGTTAGCTAGAATCTTTATAATTTCGGAATTTTGATCTTCCTTAGCTCAAGGAGGAGAAGGTGGAGGAGGAGTCGAGTTCCTGTCACAATGCACACCCATGCTAGAAGACCAGTGACACAAATTTTCAACTATGTGATAAAAGAGAGGACATGACTCTTATGGGGGATTGTCCATGAAGGTTCTAACACAAGAGGAGTCAACCACCATTTGACCCGATTCAGACAACCTGGTGTAAATGGATTGCACAAGTTTCCATATGGGGACCTCATGGTGAGGGCAACCTCAAAGAAGCTTCTGGAGCCTCTCCCACGTCTCACAGAAAGGCTCTTTCTCCTTATGAGTGAATGAAGTAATGTACCTCCCATCCGCTTCAACTTGGAGATAGGATAAAATTTCTTCAAAAACTCATTCTTCACAGTCACCCAAGTGACGAGTTCTATCTTTGACATGTACCAATCTTGAGGTTACTACTTGAGTTAAAAGGGGAATAAGGTTCTTCCAATAGAATTATTGGTTGTTGCAGGAGTGTGGAAGGTGGAGCACGTCTCTAGAATGCATGGACATGGTGATATGGATTCACACTGTCCAACACATTGAAGGTGTGTAGGAGTCCAAGGATGACTGGTGGAATGGAGAATTTCTGACTCGACATTTGGTCAACTAGGGTGGAATTGGGAGATGTTTAGTTTCCCGGGGTGAAGTAATTATGGAGTGGCTTGGGTGGTGGTTGTAGATCCCCCCCACTCATAGTGTTGACCATACACGTCTCCCATTTCAGCCTCTTGGTATTGTCTGTGTAGGTGTTGACATCTCCTTCTACCTATCTCGGGATCAAATGGAACCAATTCATCAAGTGTCACCCAAGCATGCACAACTATAACATGCATAAGGCACAAACAAGTAACAAGATCTAAGATAGAAGACAAGCATGCAAAAGTAAATAATGAATAAAGAATAGAAATAATGAGGGAAGTAAGAAAAGCTAAGCTATACTAAATAGCTAGGATGAGCGTATTTCTCCCCGACAATGACGCCAGAATGCGTGGCGTGTTTTCACTTCAGGTACTCCTAACCCATTGAATTTGGATTAGATGTGTCTTTAGTGCACACACTGGGATCTTTCAATATTAATAAGGACCTAGTTTAACACACTCAATTAGACTAATCACCCTTCTCCTGCAAGTGCACAGGGTCATGTTATAGTATAGGTAAGATGCAAGATAAGGGTTGATTCGCACGTTGATAGGGGGTCTAGAGCTTAGTTAGAGTAATCTATGTTCCTAAAGTGGAGTTTAGGGTTTTTAGGGTTTAAAGTTGGTTTGGGGGTTTGTTTACTTTAATTATTCAAGAAAGAAGGCAAGCAATCGAACTAAATAGGCAAACCCTAATTTAACCCTAAGCCAAGTAGACTATGTCACTTACATTGATAACTCAAATTTGGAAAACCCAAAAGCCCTTTCCAAAATAGATACACATGAGTAATATGCAGTTAAGATTTCAAGGATGGAAGCCATATCCATGCAAGTTTCTGCAACTGATAACACAATTGAGTACACATCTCTTCCTCGACCAAGCTCTTAGGCCAATTCTTCCTCCCACTTTATCTTTATACTCTATATATTTGAGATTGACACAATAGAAGTTTATTAGAACAACAGAACGCATTTACTGAACATATTATTTAGTTAATTGTTCAAGAGTGATACTGATTTCTTTTGAAAAAATAAAGGGTTGTATATCCAATCTTGTTCCTTTCAAGAACGATATTCACCTTAGGAGAGGTCCTTTCAAGAATCCTAGAGAGCTCCATTTTCAATCAAATACAAAATGTGTTGAGTTCTCTTCTAAGGAAAACAAATCATATTTTAACTTGGGATATTACCATGCAAAGAAGCGTAAATCACAAGGCATGAAACATAGTTGGGAATATTACATGTTGTAGGATATCTAGTGGAAAAATGAGGAGGGGAAAGGGGCATAAATGCCCGACCTAGGTTGGTTCCAAGTGCACCAACTCCCGATCTCCTGGCTTGCATGCTCCAATCCCAGTGGGCATATTTGCACCGGATACCGGAGCATTAGGACCTACTACTGACGGGGTCCTACTTGGGCATTTCTTTGCCAACTAGTAGTGGTGTTCGGTACTCCAAGAGCTTGTTGCAGTTGTCGTATCTCGTTGTCTGGGATTGTATAATATCAATTGTGATCACTATGTGTCTAAATTATTGCAATGACCATAGAGCCGAAAGAAGAAATTGTGACAAAATATGTTGGGTTACTGTGAGACATACTTTGATCCCCCCCACGAAAAATAGTGGTCACAAACTACAACTGAAGGAGGCTCGCTAGCAATCTATTTGAACTGAGGAGCCAATGTTGATCATAAATTACAATAGAAGTTGTGTTAGGGTATAGATAAGGGAAGAAGAAAACTAAGTGCCCATCTTGAACTGCTAAGTCTAGCAAACCTATATAGTAATACCCTCCTTGAGGTGGGTGTCTCATACCTTGGGTTCTCTTGGTAGAAATTTACCTATAAGAATGGGCTCCTCTAAGGGTGCCTAGACAGAGTCGTTGCCAACGACGCTTTCATCATATGCTTTCCTAACCTCAAGGTCTTGCACCACCATAAGGTGGAGTCTGATCAATGCCTTTTATTTGTGAAGTCAAGTCATTTAAGAGGAAAGGCTCCAAGATTTGTAACAAGAGCCTCTTAGAATGATAGTGATGATTTCTACAACATGTTAAAAGATAAGTGGAGAAGAAACTTAGAATTCAAGACATGTTATATCTAGCACAAACCAACATCACTAGTTGGGATCGTGAAACGCAGAGGAAGAAGCGGCTCAGAAAGGAGAGCATCATCATGAATATGATTACTATGCTGAAATACATGGAGGGAAGCTAGGTGTCAGACCCAGAACAACTAGTGCACATAATCATTGGGTATTTTAAAGATATTTCCACTGCCCCAACAGATCAGAGGTCAACACCATGAACAACATACATGCAAACTTCTCCAAATTGACGGACAGTCAAAAGTGTGCCATTTTGGGAGATCCCTCGAAAGACGAAACCATTAACACTCTGGGGAAGATGGATTTGTATAAGGCAGTAGAACCGGATGGGGTCGTATCCTTATTCCTACAACAGAAATGGAAGGTCATTGTTGACTCCTTATGGAAAACAATAAGGAATACCCTAAGTGGCAACGTGATTGATGAGAGAATATGTAATTCTACCATTATTTTGATTCCCAAGTGCCTAAAACCAGTTTTGGTTCTAACTTCAGAGTCAAAGACGTGCTATACTACAGTAAATACATATCATTTATATATATATATATATAACCAAGTACAACATAGAGAGGAAAAATTATAAATCAACTCAACCTCCTAGTACTGACATTTTTTACAATACATATATACAATTCAATTATCCTACATCAAATATATACCATGTCAGTTTAGTACAAGAATACAACTCGGTTGTCCCATGCGGTAGAACATTTCCATATCCAGGGTACCATCATTCTATGTATTTTATGCCAATAAATAATATAATATGTAAATCTATATGAGAATTGTACTATTTTGCCAACACAATTTCCATGACTAGTCTCTTGCTAAAAAGGCCAACGTCATAGAGGGACTAAGGTAGATTTTTAGTAAGTCGATGTTGTTTCCAATAAAATACAACTTCTCAAAGAAAAGATCTAAATAAGATTGTCTGATCAACCAAGTTTCTATGTCCAACACATGTTTAACCAATGTTTCCATGATATATACAAATGACATGCTTGAAAAATAAAGTGGGTATTTATGACATGTGGGGCTATACATTATAATGTTTTTATTATGGCATTAGATCCATATTAGGAATCAAAAACACAAAATGACTTGCCTGGTCTACCCTGAATATCCGATATGCACCTTTGGCCTTGATGTAGACGTAAGACAATCCCTTTATGATCCACTTAAATAAGTGCAGCAGGGTTGAATAACTACGTTGCCGCCATATTTCAGCAGACTGAGTCATTAAACCAGCAACATGCAAAGTTTTATCCATTATCAATTATAAAGAACTTAACTCATACAGATTATATCCAAGATGTTAGTACTACAAAACCACAATTGGTAATGTAAGGAAAATTTGTTAAACTGTATTTTTTGTAACATGTACATGGGGAAAAGATAGATATAGGGAAAAAAATAAAAAATGTTGTTTGTTACACGAGTATGTGGATGGGGATGGAAATTTTCTTTATAAAACCACACTGACCAAGTATGAATCCTATTTATCTAAAAATAATAATCCATGTGTCTAGACAAGTAGTTAAGGCTTGAATGAAACTTCTCCTCTATGATTCCCCATGGTCATGTGGAAAAAAATATAGGACAAGTTTCTCGTGGATTTCATGAACAATGTTTTTCCTTCCCGTCACCATGGCAAACAAACAAAAAGTTTATTTCTTAGTCATTCTCCTCCCCATTATTCACCATGTGATAAATGTGGTTTAAAAGACAAAGGCCCCATTGCATAAAAGATAAGCTCAAATCTGGAGTAGAATTCTAATGTAGGGAGAAGCATGGGGTAGGATTAACCAGATAATAAATACCCATTGGGGGTAATGGAGGGTTGTAATTTGATTTTAAGTCAAATAACCTTGTTGGTCTTCCCGGATTGATTGCTACCTTGATAGTCCATATGTGTTATAACAACATTGAAAGGAGGTGAGTATCAATTAGTTGTAGTCTTACGAGATGATATAGAGCGCACTACACATATATTTTCATATTTTGTTAGTCAAATTAATGGTACGAAAGATCTTTGTCATTTGTGTATAGTTATTAGGATAAAAGATTCCACATCCAAACTTTGACCAGAAGGACGACATTGAACTCCTATCACACGAGGTATATGGAATTGAATAGAAATTTATATATGGCATTGAATAGAAAGATTATTATACATGTGTGTTGATACTTGTTAAAGGAGAGTGGTTTCTTGTGTACAATGCCTTCCTCATATGAAGAGTTTTGGATTTCTGAAGGATCTCTCCAATAAAGAGTTCCAACTTCAAACATTGTCCAAAAAGTATCTTGCGGACTCTGCCACATATCTTAGATTAGTAATAGGGGTAACGAAGGAGCATATCCATTAGCCTTTAGCATCTAATCATTTACATGGATTATGCATTGCGGCCAGAGGGAAGAAGTAAGCGATGCACGATGCATAGAGGGGACAGGTGATACGTGATGCATAGAGGGAAGAAGTAGGCAACTTGAGTTGGGTCGAGGGTTTCTTTTAACCTAGCCTAATTTGCTTTGGTTAGGTTACTAATATATATTAAATAAGAAAAATTGTATTTACAAATTGCCGCTATTGAATTGAATAAATGCCAGAATTATAATGTTTAGGCTATAACACTTGACCAATTTCAATACAAGCATTTCGTTAAAAAAGGCCAATCAATATGAGTGTATAAGGGCATTTTCAAAAAAGGCCACTATATTAAATGCCACCAATATGTGTTTTTGTTGTAGTGATTTTAACCCCAAACAACCCAACACAAGGAGTTTAGCTACACATGATCAAACGAAATAGAAACAGAGAAAGGAGAAAGAAGAAGATGCCTATGGGATCTCATGGAAGCTCCTCCTTTCTTCACCTCCTCGCTGATATAGCTTGAGCACCTCCCTCAAAAGTAGGTAAATGCTATGGAAGGTGAGGTTTTGTGGTGGAAATCCTAGAAAACTAAAGTTTGAGGTGGAAGAAGGTAGAAATGGAGTGGGTGATGGATGAGGGTAGGTGAGAGCTCCTTCAATGCTAAGGGAGGTAGAAATGAATGCTAAGGGGTTGTAACCTCCTGCTACATCCGCCACCTAGGTATATATAGATGGTGGGGAAGCATTAGGTTAAGTGGAGGTAGAATGGGGTAAATAGTATAGAAAAAATAGGATTTTGGGTGGCAGAACGGTCGTGCTAGGGTAGCTGTAGAATAGCCACAGTAGTAGGGAATAGTTGGGCTAGATGGAGGCAAAGTTACAGTGGAAATGGGTGAAATGGGGAATGGTAGCATTCAGTTAATTTAGCCAGTTATGATTAATTCGGTTCGGTTAATTGGTTAAGTTGTGTTGTGAGATTTTAACCATTAACCTAACCATATTAGTGTCAGTTAATTTGGTTATGATTAATTCAGTAAGATAATTTGGTTAATCAAATAACCCTCTTTTAATAGTATTATATGAAAATACTCATAAAACTTTGAACAACTGTTATACTATAGTAGTATTGCATATAGATTTAGAGGTGTACATCTCACGAAAACGTGACAAGTATGTAAATGTAGAGGTTTTTAAAACACAAATACAAGTATATAGATATATATGTGGAATTTTTTTTACTTAATAAATTTTTATAACCAAATAGAAAATCATTTTAATAGTCAAATTAACTATTTAATCAATTAACCAGAATAAATTAACCAAATTCGCCGAATTAACCAAATTATCCAAAATAAATTAACCATTGGATTAATCTATTATTAACTATATTATACTCACCCCCTAGATTTTGGGGTCTTCTTAGTATGGTCATGCTTTCTAGCATGAGCATGTTGTCAAAGTTGCTTTAGCCTTAATGAATCTACAATTTTATTGTGATTTTGGCTGGCCAGAACGGCCGTTCCATGTCACCACCGTCATGTTGGGGACTTTGTTTGCACTTTGAGCTTCGAATTTCATGATCCATATACTTCTTTGCTTGAGTTGACTCTTGGCCACCATGGATAGGTTGAGGGAGCTTTGGGGCCTTCTTTGGACCCCTCCATGGGTGGAGGTATTCTCAAAATCCTTCTCTCTCATCCATTCAAAGCATGGTCAAAGTAATTGAAAAACATGCAAATAATGTCCAGAAGTGCATTTGACATAAATATGCATACTGAGGGAAATAACATATAATCTAGCATGTTTATATGTGATTGAAATGCAATAAGACATAGGATGGAGCCCTGAATTAGGGTTGCATCACCCCACATAGACGATATGTAAATAACTTGAGTAACCTTTATAGGTATTATTTTATTCAAACAAAATGCAAGGCATTGACCTAGGAGTTAATATGTAGCCAACTTGATTTCATAAGCATGGGACACATAGACTTCTAAAAGTTCTTAGAAATTTGTAGTCAATAATGGAGTCGAGTAATTTCTAATATGGGGATTTCATATGTAGAGCCTTCGAGGGATTTCATACAGCTATTTCAGATTGACACAAAAGAAGTTTATTAGAACAATAATCTACATTTACTGAACATTAGTTAATTGCACAAGAGTGATATTGATTTCTTTTGATAAAATGAAGGGTTTTATATCCAATCTTGTTCCTTTCAAAAATGATATCCACCTTAGGTAAGGTCCTTTCGAGAATCCTGGAGAGCTCTATTTTCAGTCAAATGCAAAACGTGTTGAGTTCTCTTCCAAGGGAAAAGCATATTTTAACATGGGATATTAGGATATAGAGAATCATAAATTAGAAGGCATGAAATAGAGTCAGGCATATTACATGATGCAGGATATATAGTGGAAAAATGAGGAGGGGAAGCGGGCATAAGCGTCTGACTTGGGTTGGTGCCAAGTGCACCACCACCTTGTATCCCAGCTTGCATGCTTTGGTCCCAACAGGCATATTTGCACCAGATATCAGAGCATTAGGACATGTTGGGAAACCTACTGACGGGGTCCTATTTGGGCATTGCTTTAGCAACTAACAATAGTGTTGGGTACTCTAGGAGCTTGTTGCAATTGTTGTATACCAGTGTCTGGGATTGTATAATCTTGACTATGATCACTGTGTGCCTGAAGTATTGCAATGATCATAGAACTGAAAGACAAAACTGTTATAAAATATGTTGGGTTACTGTGAGACATAATTTGATAAAGACATTACTTTGGTTCCCCCCCCACAACAAATAGTGGTCACAAACTACAACTGAAGGAGGCTCGTAAGCGATCTATTTGAGCCAAGGGGCTAATGTTGATCATAAACTGCAATAGAAGTTGTGTTAGGGGACATATAAGGGAAGAAGAAAACTAATTTCCCATCTTGAACTACTAAGTCTAGCAAACCAATTTAGTAATACCCTCCTTGAGGTGGGTGTCTCAGACCTTGAATTCTCTTGGAAGAAATTTACCTATAAGATTGGGCACCTCCAAGGGTGCCTAGACATAGTCATTGCCAATGACACTTTCATCATATGATTTCCTAACCTCAAGTCTTGAACCTCCCTAAGATGGAGTCAGATTAGTGCCTTTTATTTGTTAAGTCAAGTCATTCAAGAGGAAAGGCTCCAAGATTTGTAATAAGAGCCTCTTAGAATGATAGTGATGATTTCTGCATTATGTTAAAAGATAATTGGAGAAGAAACTTAGATTTCAATGATGTGTTATGTCTAGCACAAACCAACTTCACTAGTTAGGACCATGAAATGTAGAGGAAGAAGTGGCTCAGAAAGGAGAGCATCATCGGGATTATGATTACTATGTTGAAAGACACAAAGGGAAACTGGGTGTCAGACCCGGAACAACTAGTGCACATAGTCATTGGGTATTTCAAAGATATTTCCACCGCCTAAGGTATGCATGATTGCAAGCACAAAGAAAACTATGATAGATAGGTTGATGTCATGAATCGATCAAATAAGTGGGATATGGTGAAACAGGTGAAACAAGTGTAATTAAAATAGCTGAGAAGAGAAAATAGGGTGTGCCACCCTACCACCCCAAACTTTTGAACCATGATATCCTCAGCATGAAACTAAATCTTAGGAATGATAGGGTAGATGTCATTGCTCTACTGGTAGTGGATCTTGATGAGGTCCCCCATATGGTGGAGGGTTCTAGGAGTAGATGCCTCAGTAATCTGCCTTTGGAGGTGGGTATTTCTCCTGACATCTAGATAGAGCTCCCCAGAATTCCTCCCCCCCATTGGGGGTTTCTTTGGACATGTGCATGCTGGTAGAAGTACATGTGGTTTATTTGGTGATGCATATGTTGCTAGTCCAACCACATGGACTATTGTGTTTGTTTAATCACCTCTAACTGTGCATGATTAGCTAACATGTCATATACATTTGTTGGTGGTGGTTGTCGTCAAACACCTTGTGCTCTTTCTCATGCGATGAGGCTTCTCTAGAATGCGCTACTGCTCCGGTATGTCTATCTCTCCCTCTCCCTTGAATAAGTTCAGTGGCACTGGTTTGTAATCTTCTCTAGGATGTTATCCTTCCCATGTGGCAAGTATTGTTGGGATAACATCCCTTGGGTAAAGGCTAGCAAGAAGAACAGTGACATGATATGGCGGCTCAAAGGTAAGGCTAGGGTACCTAGGTTACAAGTTGTATATGATCCTTTTATCTCTAAGTGAGATCACTTGGGACCTCACAAGATAGTTCAAATCAACCAACTTGGTCCCATCCACCTTTGTAAGGCCCTCAAGGTCACAATCAAGAGCTTTTTCTATGATGGTTGCAGTTCCCCCCATTATGAAAGCATTCTTGCTCTTAGAGGGGATTGTTTTCAAGTGGTCAATCGTAATCATACCTAAATTCACCTGACCATGACTTACCATCAAAGACATCACAAATAAGTCCTTTTGTGAGCAGCAACCTTGGTTGTCATACCGGACAAAGACAGTGCTAGCTAGAACCTTTTGAATATATCTCAAAGTAGGGTTGAACATTTTTATTGTTTTTGACTTCCATGTTGCAAAGGTATCTTAGGTCGTGAAAGCTTTCCATATATTTTAATAGTTGCATCTTCCATTCTTATCAAATCTCCCTTCACCAAATTTCTTTGCCATATATGGAGTTGGAGCAAAAATTGCATGAGCTGAGAGGTCTTAAGCACATGTGTATAATCATTTAGTCTAAAGTTGATGGCATATTCACCCTGATATTGTACCTTCTCCAAAGACTCAAAAAATTAATGAGTTGTCTCAATGTAGGTTTCTTGCACCTCAGTTAGCAATTTGTACATCCTAATTGGTGTTAAGAGATCCTTGATGTAGGAATGCATTCTTAGAGCTTGAATGGTATTATGGCAAGCATATCTCACATGGATCACCCTCCTTGTAGTGCATTCAGGTTGGAAAGGTCTCACAAAAGTCCTTCTTGGCACCTTACTCCCAAACATAGCTCCCTTTGGCTACTTTCCCAAGAAATTCATTCTATCCTCATCTAATTTGGACAAGAAGCCTACCAGCTCATCCTCCATCTCTTCTCTCTTTGTGTTGCCCCCTTCATCCTCTTCATAGCCATCAAACCCCGAACTTGTGTGTCCAAATTCAAAGGCACCATCTCAATTGGTGCATCATTATTATCTTCAATCAAAAACCGCGTTGAGCAAGTTTTTGAGTGGCATGAGGTTGAACTGAAGACGTGGAGTGTCTCGCTCGAGTAGGCCATGGAGGAAAGCATGAGGATGATGCGACAATAACTTTCTTTTCCCTTCTCTCTCGGTTCAGTGCATCAACATCTATAGAATATACCATTTTTTCCATTTCTTCTTCCTCCTCTTCATCGGGGTTAATGTAGCTTGGGTCCAATGTGTTATGGCTCGAGGAGGACTAGATATGAGAGTCTCTCATCGATGTCAAATGCCGAAATGAGTCAGAAATTGAATTTTTTTGTGATGGTGTAGGGTTGTGTGAGGTAAGAGGGACATCCGTGGAAGCACATTTTGTGTGACTATTGCCTCCTGAGAGGATCTTCATGGTGTTCTCGACCCCCTTCTTGATTACTTCCTCCGTCTTCTTCATCTTTGCAACAAACTCTATGGAAAATAGAAGAACAACAATGATTTTTGTGCTTTTGAAGGGTTTGGGTGAAATCTTCTTGGATGTGGAGAAATATAGATGGATGAGAGGTGGAAAGAGGTTTTAGAGGATGAAATGGAGATTTTTGAGAGATTTGGAGTCACCTTAGTTGCCAAAGCCTATGAAACGGTCGTTCTACACGAGTGAAATGAGGGTCGGGTCGTGTTGTGGAGAGGAAAATTGAAGATGTTGAGTGGTGGGTTCGGGTCAGTACAATCGTGCTGGCATAGTGCCGGAGTGGCTGTGTTGGTCTGAATAGTCGAGCTAATTGGACCCAAAACTTGAGATTTTACTGTGAAAACAACCCAACCCGACACAACCATCCTGCACCAGCACAACCGTGTTGGCTCTCCCAAGTTTTTTTCTTCCAAAATTAACAAATCTCTCAATCATTCATATTCCAAACAATAACTTCGATCCACTTGACATTTATCAATACTTTGCATTGAATTTTACTCTCCTTCTCAAGATTCAACTTTGTTTCTCCTATCACAATCAAAAGTTGAACAAAAACTATCAAACACAAGTATGCATGTGTGTATCTTTTGGAAAGTATAAAAACAAATGAAGAATGGGGATTTGAGAGCAAGAGTCTCAAACCAACGTGGGTTGCCTCCCACTAGCACTAAGTTTAGAACCTTCAACTAGCCTTGTTGTTCTTTCATCATCAAGAGTTCACAAACAAACTATTATCATACTCCTCAAATGTGATCCAATTGAGAGCTCTTACAACATGGTCTTCGTCCCAAGGAACATGCAATGATCGGTAGTAGTTGTTTGCCATCCATTCTTCTCTAAAATCATATAGTCCAAGTTGGTACATAGATCTTCATCACTTCATTTTTGCCTTTCCTCTTAGGTGAACATAAAAATGTCCACCTTCATTCTCCTATATGTGATTGTCATAGTGCATACACTCACCTTGATATCCGCATCAGTTGAGGCCAAGAAAGGCCTCCCCTGTATGACAAATCCTTTCCATCAAGTGGTTATATGCCCATGACTAGAAAATCAGTTGAGGATGAAAAATTTATCATTTTTTCTATTCCTACCATCTCATTTGGCAACATGTCTATAGGCCTCTTCCTAGATCCATCAACCATTATTGGAACACAATATGCTACTTTCATTTCTTCTATGCCAAGCCGTAAAAATATGTTATAAGGCATGATGCTTATGCTTGAGCCCAAATCTAGAAGAGCACAGTCGATGAGTTGCAATTGGATGTAACAAGGGATAAGAGGGACGTCTGGATCTCCCCTCTTTTCTTGAAAATGGCCGCCAATAATGACATTGACATGTTCAGTAACTAGAATTTGCTTGGGTGGCATCACCTTTACCTTTCTCTTCCCAGTGAAAACATTTTTAAGCAAAGGAATGAGTGTTGTGATACTTGTCTTTCCTTGTTTTAGTGATTTCAATAAGCACCAAGTATAGCGACTCTTAACTTGGGTGAAAGGACCTTCTAAAGCATCAAAGAAAAATTCCCCACTTCTATCAAATCTTCTACAACATCATGAGGGCCTTAGGGCAGCATGAGGGTAGTTTTTATCTCATGAGGTGGAGCTTGGGATGTCATCAACTCCAAATTGAGTGGTACATTAGGTGTTATTTATTAAAAAGAGGGTGGGACAACAAGTGTTATCTCTTCATATAATGGTTAGGAAGAAAAAAAATTGGATACCCTTAGAACTTCCATAAAATGATGGTACAACTGGCATCATTACTTCATACAGAGGTGTGATACATGGTGTTGTCTTCTCAAACAATGGTGGGAAACTCAGTTTTATTTTCTCACAATAAGATGGGACAACAATAACTTTGGTGATCTTAGCATTTCCAAGCAAAAATGGAGCAATAGAATATTTGATACTCTTAGCATCTCTAGAAGACTTTTACATCAATGGTTCTTTGTCATGAACCTTGATCATCTTCTCCTCCCTCCCCATGAATTCCTCAACAGCCTTCTTCTCACATATGATAGATACCATGCTCATTTGCTAATGGAGAGGAGGGGGATCTCGTGAGGATGATGGTGGTGGTGGCGATGGTCTTTGGTGAGGTGGATTAGGATTTTGGTGGATGTAAGTTGGTTGTTGTGGAGGTTGTTGTGGAGGTGGTTGTGGTTGTTGTGTGGGGGGTTGATATTGAGTAGGGGGTGTGGGTATAAATGTGGAGGAGGTGGAGGGTATTGGTAGTTGTAGTTGGGTTGTGGGGGAGGGGGAGCATATGAATGAGGAGGTCCTTGGTATTGTTGCAAAGTTGTAACTTGCCCTTGTGGTAGGACATAGGCACCTCAAGGAGTTCTCATAGAACCACTATCACTGTTTGGGTTGGCCATGGTTTGGGAAGGGAGTCTTCCCTCCTCACAGAGGGCAAGTGACATGGAACTATGATCAATCCTTTGCTCTAGACGACTAATGTTTTGTCCTTCAGCAGACACATCCTTCTCTACATCATCAAGGCTCCTTGTTTTTTCAAGAACTTCTTCTTCAAATTTAGAATTGTACTTTGACCCTTGGTGCTACCTTTACTGCCATTGTCCTTCATCCCCTTGCTTCTAAGATAATTTTGGGTTATTTTCCCTCCAAAGAGTAGGTGTTGGACATTGGCCCTTGATTATTGCGATTGACAAAATATTGAAGAGCTTGAAAACTCCTCACAAAAATCTTTCACATAATTGGTTGAGTGGCTAGAAGACCCTTCATCTTGATTCTTAATCAAGTTCATCATGTTAGCTAGAATCTTCATCATTTGGGAATTTTGATCTTCCTTAGATCAAGGAGGAGAAGGTGGAGGAGGAGCCAATTTCCTGTCACAATGCACGCCCATGTTAGAAGCCTGATGATGCAAATTTTTAGCTATGTTCTCGAAGAGAGGCCATGAATCTTCTGGGGGATTGTCCATGAAGGTTCCACCACAAGAGGATTCAACCACCATTTAACCCAATTCAGACAGCCTGGTGTAAAAGTATTGCACAAGTTTCCAGATGGGGACCTCATGGTGAGGGAAACCTCAAAGAAGCTTCTGGAGCCTCTCCCACGTCTCATGAAAAGGCTCATTCTCCTTTTGAGTGAATGAAGCAATGTACCTCCCATCTGCTTCAACTTGGAGATAGGATAAAATTTCTTTAAAAACTCATTCTTCACACCCACCCAAGTGACCAGTTCTAGCTTCGACATGTACCATTCCTGAGCTTACTCCTTGAGTGAAAAGGAGAATAAGGTTCTTCCAATACAATTATTGGTTGTCGTAGGAGTGTGGAAGGTGGAGCACGTCTCCAGAATGCATGGACATTGTGATATGACTTCACATTTCCCAAACCATAGAAGGTGTGTAGGAGTCCAAGGATGGTTGGTGGAATGGAGAATTTTTGACCCGATATTTGGTCAACTAGTGTATCAATGGGAGATGTGTAGTTCTCTGGGGTGAAGTACTTATGGAGTGTCTTGGGTGGTACTTGTGGATCTCTCCCCCCCCCCTCCCCACTCACGGTTTTGACCATACACCTCTCCCATTTCAGCCTCTTGGTATTGTCTGCGTAGGTGTTGACATCTCCTTCTACCTATCTCAGGATCAAATGGAACCAAGTCCTCTAGCATCACCCAAGCATGCACAGTTGTAACCTGCACAAGGAACAAACAAGTAACAAGAGCTAAGATAGAAGACAAGTATGCAAAAGTAAACAATGAATAAATAATAGCAATAATGAGGGCAATAGGAAAAGCTAAGTTGTGCTAATTAGCTAGGTTGAGCGTCTTTCTTCCCGAGAATGACACCAAAAAGCTTCGTGTGTTTTCACTTGAGGTACTCCTAACCCATTGAATTTGGATTAGAAGTGCCTTTAGTGCACACACTAGGATCTTTCAATATTTATAAGGATCTAGTTTAACAAACACAATTAGACTAATCACCCTTCACCCGCAAGTGCACAGGGTGGTGTTATAGTATAGGCAAGAAGCAAGATAAGTGTTGATCTGTAGGAAGAGAGGGGGCAGTAGAGCTTAGTTAGAGTAATCTATGTTCCTAAAGTAGAGATTAGGGTTTTTAGGATTTAAATTTGGTTTGGGGTTTGTTTACTTTAATGATTTAAGAGAGAAGGCAAGTAATCAAACTAAATAAGCAAACCATAATTTAACCATTAGCCAAGTAGATTAATTTTATTTACCTTGATAACACAAATTTGGAAAACCCAAAAGCCCTTTCCGAAACATCTCTAAAAATATGGAACAAAACAAATACACGTGATTAAGGTGTAGTTAATATTTCAAGGATGGAAACCATATCCATGCAAGTTTCCACAAATGATAACACAATTAAGTACACACCTCTTCCTCGAGCAAGCTCTTGGGCCAATTCTTCCTCCCACTTCATCTTTATACTTTGTCTATTTCAGATTGACATAAAAGAAGTTTATTAGAACAACAAAGTGCATTTACTAAAAATGTTATTTAGCTAATTGTTCAAGAGTGATACTGATTTCTTTTGATGAAATGAAGGGTTGTATATCCATTCTTGTTCCTTACAAGAATGATATCCACCTTAGGTGAGATCCTTTTGAGAATCCTAGAGAGCTCCCTTTTCAGTCAAATGCAAAAAGTGTTGAGTTCTCTTCTAAGGGGAAAAAATCATATTTTAACATGGGATATTACCATATAGAGAAGTGTAAATTAGAAGGCATGAAAAAAAATTTGGGCATATTACCTACTACAGGATATCCAGTGGAAAAATGAGGAGGGCAAGGGGGCATAAATGCCTAACCTGGGTTGGTGCCAAGTGCACAAACTCCCGGTCTCCTAGTTTGCATGCTCTAGTCCCATTAGGCATATTTGAACTGGATATCGGAGCATTAGGACATGTTGGACAACCTACTGGCGGGGTCCTACTTGGGCATTGCTTTGACAACTAGTAGTGGTGTTGGGTACTTTAGGAGCTTGTTGCAGTTGTCGTATACCAGTGTTTGGGATTGTATAATCTCGATTGCGATCACTATATGCTTGAAGTATTGCAATGATAGTAGAACTAAAAGAAGAAACTATGACAAAATATGTTGGGTTACTGTGAGACATATTTTGATAAAGACATTGCTTTGGTCCCCCCCCACATGGAAAATAGTGGTCACAAACTACAATTGAAGGAAGCACATGAGCAGTCTGTTTGAGTCGAGGGGCCAATGTTGATCATAAAATGCAATAGAAGTTGTGCTAGGGGACATATAAGGGAAGAAGAAAACTAAGTGTCATCTTGAACTGCTAAGTCTAGCAAACCTAATTATGTAATACCCTTCTTGAGGTGGGTGCCTCAGAACTTGGGTTCTCTTGGCAGAAATTTACCTATAAGAATGGGCTCCTCCAAGTGCACCTAGACAGAGTCATTTCCAATGAAGCTTTCATCAAATTCTTTCCTAACCTCAAGGTCTCGCACCTCCCTAAGGTGGAGTCTGATCACTGCCTTTTGTTTGTTAAGTCAAGTCATTCAAGAGAAAAGGCTCTAAGATTTTTAACAAAAGCCTCTTAGAATGATAGTGATGATTTTTGCAACACGTCAAAAGATAACTGGAGAAGAAACTTAGAATTCAATGATGTTTTATGTCTAGCACAAACCAACATCACTAGTTGGGACCATGAAACATAGAGGAAGAAGCAACTCCGAAAGGAGAGCACCATCAGGAATATGAATACTATGCTGAAAGACATAGAGGGAAACTACCAAACTAGGTGTCAGACCCAGAACAACTAGTGCACATAATCATTAGGTATTTCAAAGATATTTCCACCGCCCCAACAGATAAGAGGTCAACGCCATGAACAACATACATGCAAACTTCTTCAAATTGACGGACAGTAAAAAAGTGTGCTATTGTGAGAGATCCCTCGAAAGAGGAAACCTTTAACACTCCCGAGAATATTGATATGTATAAGTCAATAGAGCCAGATGGGGTAACATCCTTGTTCCTACAAAAGAAATGGAAGGTCATTGTTGACTCCTTATGGAAAATAGTAAGGAATACCCTAAGTGGCAATGTGATTGATGAGAGAATATGTAATGCTACCATTGTTCTGATTTCCAAGTGCCTAAAGCCAGTTTAGGCTCTAACTTCAGAGTCATACACTTGTTATCCTACTTAAATATGTATCATTGATATATATATATATATATATATATATATATATATATATATATATATATATATATATATCTGTGTGTGTGTGTATCCAAGTACAACATGAAGAGGAAAAATCATAAATCAACTCAACATCCTAATGCTGATATTTTTTTACAATACATATATACAATTCTATTGTCCTACATCAAATATATATCGTGTAGGATTATGACAAGAATACAACTTTGTTATCCCATGCGGTAGAACATTTCCATGCCCAGGGTACCGTCATTCTATGTATTTTACGCCAATACATAATGTAATATGTAAATTTCTATGAAAATTGTACTATTTTGCCAACACAATTTCCATGACCAGTCTCTTGCTAAAATGTCCAACGTCATAGAGGGACTAAGGTAGTCTTTTAGTAATTAGATGTTGTTTCCAATAAAATACAACTGCTTAGAGAACAGATTTAAATAAGATTGTTCGGTCAACCAAATTTCTATGTCCTACACATGTTTAACCAATGTTTCCATGATAGATACAAATGACATGTTTGAAAAATCAAGTGGGTATTTATGACAAATGGGGCATTATACATTATAATGTTTTTATTATGGCATTAGATCCTTATTAGGGATCAGAAACACAAAATGACTTGCCTGGGCTACCATGAATATCTGATATGTACCTTTGGCCTTGATGTAGATGCAAGACAATCCCCTTATGATCCACTTGAATAAGTGCAATAGGGTTGTATAACTATGTCGTCGACATATTTCAACAGACTGAGTCATTAAACCTGCAACATGCAAAGTTTTATCCATTACCGATTGTAAAGAATTTGACACATTACAGATTATATCCAAGACGTTAGTACTACCAAACTACAATTGGTAATGAAAAATGAAACTCAAGAACACGTAAGCCTAGATTAGTAGATCTGGACATCAAAAATTTAATGTATAAATAAATTGATGTTGGGAATACCACCAAATGTGGGTCATTGTACCAAAACAATACCACAATGTATACGTCTAAACATTAGTTAAACTAGATCACAACCAACAACAATTCTGATTCTAAGGTTGTCATTGGAGGGTATATTAAATTTTAACATATTTTCCATTATATTTTAAGGCTTTGTTTGATATCGGATCCACATATTTCTACTTAAAGTACGCTATCCTAGATACAAGAGTAACCCAATTAAAATCATGTTTAGGAACCAATAAGCTTAAATTCTGATGAGAGTTGCCAAGCTAAAAAATTGACAAATGGTTGTATTTGCTATGTAGTGAAAAAAAATAGATGGAGAAGGGGAAGAGGAAGGTGACGGGTAAGGAAAATTTGTTAAACTGTATTTTTTGTTACATGTACATGGGGAAAATAGATATAGGAAAAAAAATTTAAAATGTTGTTTGTTGCACTAGCATGTGGATGGGGACGGAAAATTTATTTATAAAACCACATTGTACAAGTATGAATCCTATTTATTTAAAAAAAAATTCATGTATCTAAACAAGTAGTTAAGGCTTGAAAGAAACTTCTCCTCTATGATTCCCCGTGGTCATGTGGAAAAAATGTCGGACAAGTTTCCCATAGATTTCATGAATAATGTTTTTACTTCCCATCACCATGGCAAACTAACAACAATTTTATTTCTTATTCATTCTCCTCCCCATTATTCACCATGTAATAAATGTGGTTTAAAAGACAAAGGCCCCATTACACAAAAGATAAGCTCAAATCTAGAGTAGAATTCTAAGTCTTCCTGGATTATTGCTACCTTGGTAGTCCATATTTATTATAACAACATCGAAAGGAGGTGAGTACCAATCAATTGTAGTCTTACGAGATGATATAGATCGTACTGCACATATGTCATCATATTTTTGTTAGTCAAATTAATGGTACGAAAGATATTTGTCATTTGTGCATAGTTGTTTAGGATAAAAGATTCCACATCCAAACTCTGACCAAAAGGACGACATTGAACTCCTAGTACATGAGGTATATGGAATTGAATTGAAATTTGTATATGGCATTGAATAGAATAATTGTTATATAGGTGTGTTGATCCTCGTTGAAGGAGAGTGGTATCTTGTGCCCAGTGCCTTCCTCATATAAAGAGTTTAGGATTTCTGGAGGATTTCTCCAATAAAGAGTTCCAGCTTCAAACGTTGTCCAAAAAGTTTCTTGCGGACTCTGCCACATATCCTAGATTAGTAGGAGGGGTAATGGATGAGCAAATCTATTGGCCTTCACCATACGGTCATTTACATGGACAATGCATCGTCGGTAGAGGGAAGAAGTAGGCAGCGCACACCACACAGAGGGGAAAGGTGATACATGATCTATAGAGTGAAGGAGCATTCTACTTGAGTTGACTTAAGGGTTTCTTTTGACCTAGCCTAATTTTTTTGGTTAGGTTACTAATATATAGTAAACAAGAAAAATTGTATTTACTGATTTCCGCTATTGAATTGAATAAATGCCAGAATTGCAATGTTTTGGCTATAACACTTCGACCGATTTATGTACAAGCATTTAGCTAAAAAGGCCAATAAATATGAATGTATAAGGGAATTTTCATCAAATGCCACTATATTAAATTCTGCTAATAGGTGTTTTTGTTGTAGTGACTTTAACCCCAAACAACCCACCACAAGGAGTTTAGCTACACATGATTAAAAAATAGCAAAAGACAAAGGAGAAAGAAGAAGATGGCCATGGGATCTCATGGAAGTTCCTCCTTTCTTCACCTCCTGGCTGATGTAGCTCAAGAACCTCCCTCTAAAGTAGGTCAATGCCATGAAAAGGTGAGGTTTTGTGGTGGAAATCCTAAAAAACTAGAGTTTTGAGGTGGAAGAAGGTGGTAATGGAGTGGGTGATGGATGGGAGTAGGTGAGATCTCTTTCAATGCTAAGGGAGGTAGAAATGAATGTTAGGGGGTTGTAACCTCATGCTATAGCCGCCCCCTAGGTATATATAGATGGTAGGAAAGCATTAGGTTAACTGGAGGTAAAATGGGGAAAATAGTGTAGAAAAAGTAGAGTTTTGGGTGGCAGCACAGCCGTGATGGGGTAGCTGTAGAACAACAACAGTGGTAGGGAATAGTTTTGTTGGATGGAGGTAAAGTTATAATGGAAATGAGTGAAATGGGGGCCGGTTGTACGACCACGCTGTGTAGCACATCCGTGCTAGGTAGCACAGTTGTGGTGGGTGAGTTGGGAACTTGGGTGTTCTACTCCCAATGGTTGTTTTGCTCCTGGCCAACAGAACCGTTTTGGCTGGCACAACCATTCTAGTATGGGTGAGCATTTGGTTAATTTGGCTAGTTATGATTAATTCGGTTCAGTTAAATGGTTAATTGGTGTTGTGAGAATTTAACCATTAACCTAACCGTGTTAGTGTCAGTTAATTTGGTTATTTCTTATCAGTTAACAATTAATTTGGTCAGTTAATTTGGTTAATCAAATAACCCTCTTGTAATAGTATTATATAAAATACTCATAAAACTTTGAAAGATTGTTATACTATAGTAGTATTGCATATAAATCTAGAGGTGTACATGACACGAAAACTTGATAAATATGCAAATGTAGAGGTTTTTACAACACAAATAGAAGTATGTAGGTATATATATGTATACTATTTTTTCTACTTAATAAATTTTTACTATTTGGTTAACCAAATAGAAAATCATTTTAATCATCAAATTAATCGTTTAATCAATTAACCAGAATAAATTAACCAAATTAATCTAATGAACCAAATTGTCCAAAATAAATTAACCATTCAATTCATTTGTTAGTAACCGTATTCTGATCACCCCTACGTTCTGGGGTCTTCTTAGGATGGTCATGCTGGATAGCATGAGTGTGTTGTCAAGGTTGTTGTAGCCTTGATGAGACTATGATTTTGGCTTAGACAGAACGGCCGTTTCGTGTCACCACCGTCATGTTGGAGACTTTATTTGCACTTTGAGCTTTGAACTTCATTATCCATGGACTTCTTTGCTTGAGTTGACTCTTTTCCACCATTGGTAGGTTGAGGGAGCTTTGAGGCCTTTTTTGGACCTCTCCATGGGTGAAGGAATTCTATAAATCCTTCTCTATCATCCATTTAAAGCGTGATCAAAGTACCTGAAAAACATACAAAGAATGCCCATAAGTTCATTTGACATAAATATGCATATTGAGGGAAATAATATATAATCTAACAGGTTTAGATGTGAATAAAATGCAATAAGACACAAGCTGGAGCCCTAAATTAGAGTTGCATCACCCTACATGGCTGGATATGTAAATAACTTGAGTAACCTTTATAGTATTATTTTATCCAAAGAAAATGCAAGGTATTGACCTAGGAGTTAATATGTGGTCGGATTGATTTCATAAGCATGGGACACATAGACTTATAAAAGTTCTTAGAAAGTTGTAGTCAATAATGGAGTTGAGTAATTTCTCATATGGGGATTTCATATGTAGAACCTTGAAGGGTAGCCTTTTTATTAATAAAACAACCACAAAGAAGGCATCCAACCGATAATACTGAGGAACTCCAATATTGAAGATCATAGATGCACCTAATTTAGCAACTTGTTTGTTCCTTCTCTCAGCTTACTGATTGTGGAGTGTAAGGTCACAATATTTGATGTGTAATTCCCTCTCTAGTTAGAAAGTTGTTCATATTCATCCTAACACATTCTTCTCCTCTGTATTCTCTAGTACTTTAAATTTTATGTTAAATTGAGTAAGGATGATTGACTGCATGAATCTTCAAGAAAAATCTAAGGAACTCTTACTTATTTTGCAAGGGAATAACTAGTTGAATTTTGTGTAGTTAACAACAAGTATCACATAGTACACACAGTTTTGATGCACATACATATTGGTGACTTGTTCCGTAGTTCACAACTAAATTTCTGAAATGAAATAATGCATTTTTCATGAACATGAACATATTGTAACCTTTAGCTTTTTATCAGCTCACAATATGAGCACATAGCAACAAAACACAACCTTGACTAATGAGAAATTAAATAACAAAATTGTACGTATGTCTCAATCTCTTATGCCAAAAATATGAAGAGATAATAATATTTCTATTTGAGAAATATCTTCTTTGCTTGAATCATCAATAGATGAACTTTGCCTATTGTCTTCTCTCAAAATTGCAATAATGGATGACTGCAGTTGATACAAACGTTCTTTACATCTCCCATGATCTAGGACCTAGTAGTTTAGAGATGCTTGATGAGAAACTTATCCTAGAAAGGTATGAAACAACAAGCAAATGACTTAGTCAATTGAATGACAAAATGAAGATTTATCTTGATTCATGGAACAACTAAGACATTTGTAAGGGTAATGACATTATTTTGTATGATAAAGGCATTCCCCCTTCTAGGTATGGGCAAGAAATCTTCATTTCCCACCACAAAAAAATTGTGTCCTCTAAATGAGATGATGCTACTTAGAATACATGCTTTAGAGTTGAGGTGATCTGTGGCACCAGAGTCAACATTTCCTCCAGTGCATCTGTCAATCTCACTACTACTAGAGACTTAGCTTCCTTATTAAGCATACTCAGAACATCTCAAGACTTTAAGGGACAATTGATACCAACATCTTAAAACATCATGACCTCTCTTGCCATGGATCTGGCAGTAAGGAACTTGTTGAATATAATAGTTGTTGTTGTTGTTTAGATGAGTATTTTGCATAAATACATGTCCTTGTAAACTAAAAGTCTGATTTTGTGTCGACTGATAGTGTCTTAAGATCCTAATGTTGCCCGATGATTGAGATTTATACTGAGTAGTCTAGTTGCCTTGTCTGTTGAGTAATTTGAATATCTCTTATTACCTCCAACAAAACATGATGTTATTTGATGAATAAACGCCAAGCTCGAATTTGCTATAGGAAGGTGAAAAACTTTCTAGATTTGATAATCCTTCAACAGAGAGATCATCTTTGAGTTAGTACTATGGGTATAGGAGGCTTCATCGTTGAAACTATGAAGATCCCATAATAAGGTCCTAGTCCATTCAATATGTAATATATTCCTCATCGAAAAGTTTTCCTACTGCATCTGACTGATCACTTACAAGTTTTAACTCAACAAGATACTCAACTTGAAGCATGTTACCTTTTTATAAATGATAAAGCTGAGAAATAAGCTCAAATGAGAGACATTGTGATGACCAGTTGAAGCAATTTTTAAGAGATGATTGGATCTCAAACAAATTTTCAGCTCCTAAGATGATCCCAAGGATTGCAAGAGCCCAGGATCCAATGATCCATCCATTTATCAGCTTGTCGATTCTAGACAAGGACTTGAATAGATGATTTAGAGTAAGCTTTGCATTAATCTCTATAATTCTTGATGGAGGCAGATTTGTACCAGGATGAACCCCTTAAGAGACCATCCCTCAATTGCAGCTCATATTTGAAGCACCTAGTAAAGGAAACTGCTTTCATGAAGCTTGAGAGACATAACTTTGATACATTCATGTTGATGGGATAGGGATAGAGGTTGAGGATGACAATGCTCTTCAATTTTGACTCATCACTATGAAAAAAGATGATTTGGCTATAATTGTGATAGCTACATATGATTTATGTGTAGTTAAAGACAACTTTCATTTACAAAATTAAAAAATGTAGGCAAAAAATGTAGTTGATCCAATTGATTTCTTTGAAAACCATCTCCGTCTCAAACAAAATTCATTTCCCTCGTACAACTCCCCTCCCACGTAGCGTCTTATCCTCCCTTCGCCCTCTCTACAACCACATTTTCTCCCTAATCTGTGCATTCTTCTCCCAGTCTCTCCCTCTCCTTTGCCCCCATCCCGGCAACCCCTAAATCACCTCAAACCCTCCCAAGACCGATCATGCATGCATTTCTTCTCAGGGCTCTATCCCACATTCTAATGAGCATCAACGTCATGAATGATGCATACAATTAACCATTAATGGTTGTTAACATGATGTGGAGCAGGTCACCAGAATCCATGACCAGCGCACCTGACATAGGTGAGACGAGGAGCCACAATGACAGTCAGCTTGTGATTGGGTCTTGTTATGGTGGCCTTGGTGCGGGCAGGGGACCAGTGGATCTGTGTAGCCGGTGCTCTGGCAGATGACAGTGAAGAGGGTGAGTCAGTGTGTCCTGCTAGTGGATCAAAGACTATGACTTATTCTACTCGACTCCAATTACATGCTCCCACAAGAAGTAGTGATCATTCTAGTAGCTGGATGCAACCACCACTACCACCATTAGGAGCAGCACAATCGATCAAATAACCCCAAATGAAGGTTGGTTATCCTGTCTCATTTGGCAATCAATTTTATTTCCAGAAGGAAACATATATACAGTTGCTTTGTCTATCTTTCATATATGTATCCCTCTCACCGTATGTAGAGTTCTGTTTCAATTAGTGGATCAAATAACCCCAATTGTTTGAATGTGCTTTTGCACAAGATTCTCATGCTCTGTAATGTATATTATAACAGTGGCTTGTTGGTTTGCAGAAACTTACCTGGAAAAGCTAATTTTTGTCAGCCTTTTCTAGTTGTTGAACTGTACCTGCATTCATTAAACTTTGCAATTAGACACTAGATTTGCACCATCTAGTTTGTTCCTACTTCTACCTGCACTCATTAAACTTCACAATTAGACACTAGATTTTTACCATCTGATTTGTTCCTATTTATTTGTCTTTGCAATCTTATCCTAGCTATTATACACAAGCTAAAAGCTAGCTCGCCGTAAGCATTAACTATCTCTCTCAATTTATAGTGTGTTTTATGTTGGTATGTGGTTTGGATAGCTCTACATTGTAAACACCACGACTGGTTGTTGGACAAAGGTAATCCCCTAGTTCTAGTGTTATCTATACCCATGGTGTCTTTTCAAAGCTCGATAAGCATCAACATTCTACAAGAAGTCACCAACGCTAGTACAAAAGTATCACATCAATTTTCTTATGGTTATGCAGAGGCAAGGGGTCTTGGATACCTTGTAGTTGTTGATAAAGAGAACTCTCTTGTGTAATGGTTCCATTTGCTAGAGAAAGGATGATGAATGCACATTTCTCATTCATTGTTCAGAAGATCAGAAACAAATAACATTTTGGAAAGAAAGCTAATTTCTTTTATAAGCAGAGTCACACTCCTCAATCATGTGTTGTCATCCATGCTTCTAAAAATATATCGGCATGTTCATTACAGATGGGTATGATGAACATGATTAACAAGTTGCTAGTAGATTTTATGTGACATGAAAACAATGGGGCTTCAAGAAAGCATTGGTTAGCTTCAAGGACTCATCTTCTTAACAGTTTATTTTCCAAGTTGAAATCTCATTTCTGAGGTATATATTAACGCCCAAGCTTTTTCTGAGATTACGAAGATTACAGTTGGCTTTCTTTTAATGGGATGATACTATGTAAAATTGAGACCATGTTTCTGTTTTCTATATGCTAATGCTAATTTCCACTGCATATATGATCATGCATATAATTTTTTTATACTAGGCCATTAACCTTGCTCTATTTCTTGCTGTGACATCAGGCACTTTTTATTTACTGTGACTCACCCTTACAGTGGAAAACATGAATGAGTGGTGACAGATTATGCGAGTAGTTTTTTCTTCCATAGTAGGTGTTGGTCATGTCTTGATATTCTTGTGAAGTCAAAATATTGAATCCTTTAATGGATATGATTTTTGGCCCTGAATTAATAGCATTTGAAGTAAAATAATTGAACCATTAAAAGTAGAAATATGATTGTTTTTAATTAGCTTAATTTATATATGTATAATGTAGCAATTACATCGTAAGTACCTGAAGGATTCAATGGGAAAAATGTAGTGAATAAACTACTGGTTAAATTTCGAATGATTGTACTGAAAGGTCTAGAATGCTTCCTTATTTTTACAACTTAGCCAAACTCTAATTAGTTTTTGTTACTCTCTAAGCCTATATGTATGTCTATGCTATTTCTTTATCAATCTCTATTGATTCCACCTACTGCAATATTTTGAACTCTGATTTTGATTTCTAAACTCTCTTGGTGTTTATTCCCTGGAGCAAACATTTTTTATTAACCCTTTGTGTCTTGATTCTACCAAAAGTTGTTTGAACAGTCCATTGTATGATACACTCTATTCGTTCTAGAATCATAATCAACATCATCATCTAAGCCTCCTTCCCAACCATGTTGGCATCAATTACATGGATCATTCTTTGCATTCATCCTATTATTTGTCATACACTCATATTCTTATTAAAATGTAAGACTTCCAATCTCTTCTTATAAGATCTCCTTAGTGTTCACTAACATTATCACTAATAAAGTTGATAGGGAAAAAGGGATGAGGTACTCTATAATTATAAGTGGGTAACATGTGTGGGATATAGGAAAAAGTTTGGATCAAATTCTTCTTATGGATCCATAAATATCATCTCACTAATTTTTGTCAAAGGAATAAGGTCTATGGACATTATTGACAAAATGAAAGGATAGAGGTAAAACTCTTTACCTCCCTATCCCTATCCCATCTGGACTCATACTGTCTTTGATAAAATATTGATGAACAATATAATGTCCCATAATTTAGCATGAATATTCTTTCTATAGTCAGTTTGTTCTATCAATTTTTCTGCTAAATTCTAAACCTATTAGATCGATTTGGTCGTTCTTAGCCATTCACAACAATCAATTAACTTTGCAGCTTAAACAGATCCAATCATATTTGCTTCAAGACAAGTCTGCAAGAGTTGTTCTCAAAAGGGAACTTGGTAGAGTTTCTAGATCTTTGTTTCATGAACATAGACAACCTGCTTTGGGTGTAAAAAGTGCTTCATCTTTTCTGTTATATTTTTGAAAGAACGAGTTATAAAATCAATGTATATATTCTGTTGACTGATGTGATATGACAAGGATATGAGTCTAGTTATAAAGGATCAAAAGTATCTATATTGGCACCCTACACCTCTAAAATAGATAAACAAGAAAAACTAGCTATAAACCACTTCCAAACATGCCCATGACAACACAAGACCATAAATCAGTCCTCCAAAGCACCCGAACAGGATTCATAATACTTCCCTTTAGGCTAATATAAGGTTATTTTAGAGTCTTGGACAACAAAAATTATCTAGGTTGATTTCTATCTTCTACCATTCTTCAGCTAATAGGAAATTAGACATGGACTTTGTTGTCTTCCCATTTTAGAATGATAAGAAACATGCTATTACTAGTTTGCATGGCTATATATTGTGTTTCTTAAGCATTTTATTTTAAGATTAATTTTTGGGGAATGGTTAAATGTTGCTAAGTATTCAATAAATTTATGAAAAAAGGTGGTTATCCTCTGGTGGTATCCTATGCTTGATTCGTTGCAGATGCTGAAAAGGGTGGTCAACTACATGGTTTATGTCTTTACTAGTTTTTATGCACGTGACTATGAAGATTAGTTGAGATTGATATGTAAATTTTAGTTTTATGCGGGTTGGAAATGACTAGTGGAGCTGGGTCTATATCTAAACCTTTTATGTTACTATCTTGTTGTAGTGTGGGCCATGTGAACATTTTGTGCCTCACAGAGCTTAAAATTATTGGGTGATGTAGTTTTCAGGTTCAATAGGAGTAGAAAATTTGCAGATTTGGTAGGAAGGCCATGCAGCTAATAATAAGTATCTTTAGTATGACCTTTCCTACCATAGTGAGAGCACTCAGAGAATTAGGGTGGTGTACCATCCCTACCACCTGTACCACTATCTCTATTAGATGCTCTACCACATCCATAATTGTGTGTTGTACTAGATTGTATGATTCAGATGGACATGTTACTTGAGACCCTATCAAGGCTATCCTTGCATCTTTCTACTTATAAAATTGTTGAGCCTGAGCACCTCCGTGTGACACTATCAGACCAGTTAGGATAATTCTTTGATCACTCGGTCGCATTTTTGGATTTTGAACTATAGATCTGAAATCCTATAAATAACTATCATGAGGTGTCACATATTTCTCTTATATGTGTTTTTCTAAAGCATATGGGCCTTGATTTGAATTTTATCACAGTAGATACTTTGACATTATTTTGGCAGGAGAAAAGGAAATTGTAACTAGGCCGATTGAGAAGGAAAAAAGGTTTCAAACGGAGCTTCTTAAGCAGGGTTTTATCCTTCTTCCTTTTAACTGGGGAAATTCTAAACAATCACCCACTCAAAGGAAGGACTTCAGTGTCTCTCGTCTTCAAGACCTATGTCAGTATGTGGAACCTTTGAAGTTTTGTACGTTCATTTTTCTTCTGATAAGGAATTCTTACTCAATTTCTTTGATGCTTGGATATGTCTTCAACTAGATGATATATGCAGACTTCTTTGAAGATCCAAGTTGCAACCTTTTCTACTTCTCCAGATTTAGGTTGCACACATCCTACTTGCGGAGCTTCAAGATTAACATAAGCAAAGAAAGGAGAAGTTCTTTATGGTAATCCTCATCCTTATTAAACTTTTTGACTTATAACTAATGTCATCATAATGCAATGAGTGGGAAAAGTTAACGGTCCTACTAAGGTTGTAAAATATAAATCAATTAACCTTCTCATTTGAACAATCTATGGATATTGTAAAGTTTTAGAATGATTTTATATCTGAGATGTTGGTAGAGCTAAGAATGTTGTCTTGACGTTTTAACTTATAGTGAAGATATATTGAATTTTCCACCTTTATTCACTATTCCTCGTCCATAGTGGCATTATGATTTTCTACTACTGGATTGAGATGATAAGATCCACCTTTTTGCAGATAAAGTTTCTTGATGGCCCACTAGCACTTTTAAATACTCAAAATATTCTTGTTTCCGCTCTTTGAGGTGAAAATAATCACTAATTTTATATATGGATATGGATCTTTTCTTAGGTTCAGACCCAACATCCCCTTATACAGACATATTTGTTTAAACATAATGCAATTGCAAAACTAGGAAAAAGAGTGCTATCAAAGCTTCCATCTAACCAATTTCATATATGATAGAGAAGGAGAGCCATCACAAATAGCTCCTATTGATGTTTTTGTAAGTACCGTGGATTATCTAAAGGAGCCTCCTTTATTATCTAACAATGTACTTTCCATCCTTTCTGTCGACTATCCTGTTGATAAAGTCTCATGCTATGTCTCTAATGATGGATTTGCAATGTTAACATTTGAATCATTATCGAAAACTACAGAATTTGCTAGGAAGTGGGTTCCATTTCGTAAGAAACATAGCATAGAGACTAGAGCTCCATGGTTTTACTTTTCTCAAATGAGTGATTACTTGAAGGATAAAATTCAACCTTCTTTCGTCAAAGAATGCCGAGCTACGAAGGTAAGCAATCCTGATTTTAAAAGTGTATATGCAGCTGTGATTTCAGAATTTTATAGTTATAAGTTTGCATTTTTAGAGAGAATATTAAGAATTTAAAGTCAAGATCAATGCCATTGTTGCAAAGGCACAAAAAACTCCTAAAGAAGGTTGGGTAATGCATGATGGTGCACCATGGCCTGGAAACAATCCTTGAGATCATCCTGGCATGATACAGGTGAGATAGACATTATAGTTCATCTATTTATTAAATATGGCTTGTTTGAGTTTTTCATTCTTAACCTCTAAT
This sequence comes from Alisma plantago-aquatica, assembly GCA_963693085.1. Lineage (NCBI taxonomy): Eukaryota > Viridiplantae > Streptophyta > Magnoliopsida > Alismatales > Alismataceae > Alisma > Alisma plantago-aquatica. The sequence continues at coordinate 442,607,593 of OY856412.1, read as the reverse complement.
TTTTATATGTATGAAGGTCTTCTTAGGCCACAGTGGGGGCCTTGATACTGATGGTAATGAGCTTTCTCGACTTGTATATGTTTCTCATGAAAAACAACATGGATTTCAACATCATAAGAAAGTGGGTGCTATGAATGCACTGGTGTTGCATTTATTAGTACATACCTAAAAATGGTTTCTGATTGCGGTCTTGAATTTGTTCCAATTTATCTACATATGGTTCCTCTTTGTAATTGTTCTTTACCCCATGTGGTTGGTGAACCAGGGACCTGTTGTCGCCCGACCACAAGGTGCACATGCTCCCCTAGCTAAGGTAGTCTTGAATTTGTTTGAGTTACATTTGTTTCCTAAAACAAATTCCTCCTATAATTTTCCAGGAAGCTTAAGAAAGCAAATAAGTGAGTAATCTTTTTTAGACATTAACTAACACCACTAGCAAAGTGTTTTCTAGCTAGTCTTTCTTTTGAATCAGTATGAATATACGCTTCATGTTAGGTATCAGCCTCCTTGATGTAGTGGGGTCGACATACACAGCAGCGGACCCCTAAGGTACTGCTAACCCGGTACCGGGCAGGAGTCCTATCAGGATACGCCCGTGTTGGGGTCTTGACCATGTCAGGTCATGAACCACAACGTGTAAGGGTGTATCGGGAAAGGACTCCCTACCTGATATGGTCGTGTCGGGCAGCCAGCCCTCTCGGGTGACATACCGTGACGGGTAGATCATATCGGGTCGGGTGTTGTGTTGGGTTAACTTTATCTTAGGTTCTCAAGATCTCGTGTCAGGCATGGTTGGGCAGACCGTCTCGGGTTGAGACCCAACTAGCAGCCCGACATGTTGGAGTGGCCTTGATGGTCGTATCGTGTTGTCACGGCTACCAGGACGAGTTCTAAGTGAACTCCTCCCGTCCCTCTTAGGTTGGGGGTGTGCTCTCCTAGTATCGCCCGTCACGCCTAGGAACTCGACATACTAGCTACTTTTTGGTCTTGAAGTTAGCTCCTGTAGGGTTCCGACCCATCCCATCAAAGTCATGTAGTTGCTATTTATAAACAGCGGCTGGTGGGAGTTGTGGCTCTTGTTGGGCCACATGTCCTTCTTCTGCTCTGTTAACGTGGCTTCGGGCGAGGGCTGACACGTCTGTTGCTTGACACACCTGGCAGGGTCGTCGCGTGCCGGGTTGTGAGTAAGTTGTGCTCGATCGTGTCGGTCAAAGGCTCTGGCGGGCTGCTGCACTGAAGGGTGGCTACGTCGCGTGACAGACTCCATCAGGCCGACGGGTCGTGGCGGACAAGGCTCCTTGTCGGGTAAATAGCGTGTTGTCCGTCAGGGCCTCCCCGCACGACACATCCATGTCAGGTTGCTGCCATATCAGGCAGCGACCGTGACGGGTAAGGGGCATGTCACTTCGCCATTAGAAGGGTCGGGGCAGTTAGCTTGTTATGGATGGGCTGGGATGGGCCCATTAGCATTCTTTTGGTGGAAAAATGAGAGAAACTCTACAAAAGATAGGAAATATTGTCAGGACATAGTGTGGAATATTTTTATACAATATATAAGATAAAATAGAGAGGAAGAAAGTTTAGGAGACAGTTTTGATAGTAAAATATAAACTCTAACAGCCATAAAAGGGTGTTATCAGGCTGCTATGACTGGATCCAACACTTCATTGCTGAAGATAGTGCAGTTCTTACAAACCCAGGCTTCTTGACAATTGATCACTCCATCAAGTAAGGTGCCTTCATCACCTTTTATTAGAAGCTAGATGATGAAACAATGGATACTACATTTTGGGCCGTCTAGAAGCATGTGTGGGATGGAGATACTGCTCCAAATGCTTCTAGCATGGGTACACTCAAAAGGAGCATGAACTGTAGATTCAACACATGTTTCTACAAACCCTTTGTTTACTATTCTACTCAGTTTAATACAAGGTGTATAATTAAATGATTAGTTATTTGATATTAAGTAAGCCCTTTTCTATTTTCTCATAATATGCTAATATTTAGAAATTCAAAAAGATTTTCTTCCATGAAACTTGTAAGCCTCTGGAGACTCTATGCCTTTTAACTTGCTAAAGGAAAATCTAATGTTACCATTTGAAAGCTTAGGTGTTTGAATGATGAAAATAAGGGGTTCCTAGGTGAGAGTTGTACTAAGATTTGGGTTTTGTAGAAACTTTACAACATATTGTTGACATCTCTATTGCATGAACCCACATTAAATCCACATGAATGTCAACTTCATGAACACATGCTTTTTAAGACCACAATACCAAAATAAAAAACTGAAACGGCTTGTCCTATGCTTTTTAGACTCACTATACATATGCAAAATTCAAAAAATTATATTAAGGAAAAGTTTAGATTCATACTTGATGCTAACATGAAAACTTACTAATAAATATAAATCATCATACTAGATCAACAATAATTATAATATACTACACTACGTCTTAACAAAGTATGAACATGTTTTCATGTGACCTCCTTGTCAAAAAATGGAGTCTCCTGCTTTGGTAGAGGTTATATAACCTAATTGCATGGGAGTTCCTAGGACGGCCTCAGTTCTCACGGGAATAGCTATATCACTTTGACTTAGAGCCAAACATAAATCTTTGTATAAACTAAAACTGGTTCATTTTGTCTCTAGTCATGAAACTTACCCTATCAAGATTGCTGTTATTCATAGTAGTGTGGTCTATTTTGCAGCATAACCATCATCTCATGGTTGTTTCTTTCCATTATGACATCAGGAAACAATCAGAATCTAAGTTTAGAGTTTTGGTATATAATTGTTGAATGCCACCCTAACGTTTGTTAGCTTCCATCATAAACTGAGGTCACATTGATTTTGAGGTCGTATAGCTTGTGTGCTCCACTCCTATGAAAATTCATATTATTAAGAATTGTTGGATCTGGTCTGGTTACTGAATCCATTTCAACTTATTAAGAATCATTGTACACTCTGATAAATGAAATATGGAAGCTACGATATATTTTCTCTCTTTTGGGTCATGTCTTTTGCAATTTAGATTTTCAATAGTAATATGTCTTAGTCCCTGTGGAACATGATCATGCATCTGTTGGATACATTTGTCGAGCTACACCCTGGGCTTTTGCTATGGAACTTGTTCAAAGTCTTGATTGAGAAGAAGGTGAACTAGAATCTAATTTTCAGGCAAGCATTTTTGTCTTTCATCTTGTTGTCTAGATTGTCAAAAAAGCTTGTTTGGTTTTCATTTACGTTATCAAAAGGTTAATTGATCTTGTCTTAATTTGAAGTAGAAAAAGGTCTCTTCCAGCTGATCTAGAAATGAAGAAAGAACCATGTATGCTCATTGTTGGCAAGGGTCTTAACGACATAGAAGAGTGAAACTCATCTCTTGTTCACATTACACCAATAAAAAAAATCACTGTAATGCGGTCGATTCCTCATATACAACAACATAAGATGCTTCCATTTTCTGGGCCAAACGAAGTTGGCACATGTGATGGAAACAATAATAAGCCCATTATGCAGATGGCTCCATCTACAAAGCATATTCCACCAGCTCCAGTGACACATCAGAAATCCGAGACTCCTAGTTCATTTCATGTGCAACAAATAATATCTTTCAATCCACTTCCAATGAAGAAACATGGTTGTGCCAGAACTCCAATTCAAGCATGTTCTGAGGTAAAGTGTCCTTCAATTTGTTTGCAAGTTATTTGTTCCATTTTTTTCAGTTGTTGAAATCGATGTCTGCTTTGCATTTTTAGGAGGAACTTCTTAGGGATGTTATGGAGTTCTTGATTCTTAGGGGACACCATAGACTCATTCCTCAAGGAGGGATATCCGAGTTTCCTGATGCCATACTTAATGCCAAACACTTAGATCTGTATAACTTATACAGAGAGGTCAGGGGTTTTGTTCTCTCAACCTGCTGTGCCTTTTGTTCTTTGATCTTTAAGCACTGTGTTTCTTAACTACTCTGCGCTCCACATGTTGTTTCTAGAGGCGATTTTCATGTTGGGAATGTCATCAATTGGAAAGGGCAAGTCTTCACTAAGATGAGAAATCATACGCAAGTCTTCACTAAGATGAGAAATCATACTGTTACTAATAGGATGATGATAAGTAGTCGTGACTATGGTCGCTTGCACACTTTTTTTGTTGTTGTAAAGATATGCTAAATGAGTTTTCTTTTTCCCAATATCCTGTATACACTATGGATTACATAACTTTAGTCCTAGATTATAATTATTAACGTTATATATTTGAATCCCCTTAAAAAAATTCCCTTTTAAGCTGACCATTTTTCTATTTTACTAACATGCTTAAGATCTTAGTGGTCTCTTACAAAAAATCAGGGGCTTTCGACGAACCATGTTTATCTTAGCACTTTATTTTATAGTTTGTAAGTAATCAATTGCGATAAAAATAGTATGTTAATATCTTCTTAAACCACTCAACTAGTTGGATTCAATTGCAGTGAAAGAAGTTGTATTCAATTACTAGCTATTAAAGTTTGCTCTCCATGGATAAAAGTCTACATTACTTGTTGAGAATGAAATTTTAATTCCTAGATACACCTAAGGAAGTAAATTATCATTTGCCAAGGGAACTCACTTGTATCTAAGGTCCTGCTATGCAGACATACTGAATAGTGAGTTCCCACACATTATGTTTGGGTATGTATAGTAGTAACCTAATCATCTACATAACTTCACTTGGGTAAGAATAGTCAAATGAATGCATAAGAGAATTTGAAGCTTGTTGGTGAACTTTGAATTGTCTTAATAGTAAGGCATATATCTTTTACTAAGTCATCTTTTGGATCATACAACCAAGATGAATGAGGTTATGAATGTCAGTAGGAGCAGCACAACAAGATTCCTAGGGAACAACTTCCATTAACATTTTTGCAGGTTCCATCATAGGAGTGCAATCAGCTGTGGTAAATCTATAACTATTTGACTGACCATTTTGTTAATCATTACACATAGCAAAGAAAAAAAATATGTCCAATATTGTTAATCATTTTACAGCAAAAAAGTATGTCCATCTTGAATCTCTTACGTCTTGGGTGAGATTTTGCCATTACACACAACAAACAAGTCCGCCCTTCTTGACTCACGCATCTACCTTGGCCTCTAACTCTTGTAGGCATCTTGGGTAAATGTACCATGCTTTTGGAAAACTTATAGAAAAGATTCTCTGCTTTGAAATTATTTCGTATGCTTCTAAATCAAGGAACAACTATCCACTTTCTATGCCATTCCTCCCCTATTAAATTATGTCCCATATTTTCAATTCAAGGAACAACTATCCACTTTCTATGCCATTTCAAAGTCCAGAACTTGAAACATTTAGAAATTCTATTAAATCTAGCAATTTTGATTAAAGAATCAAGAAAGAAATCATGAAGTGCACTCAAATGATTGGTTGGGGTTTACTATACTGATCTGCTTGGTAAAAATGTGTAATGTTTATAGATATTCTCCTATTGTATGTTTTATACCTTGTTATCATAAGGTAAAGGAAAAGTTGATCCTGTGAATATGAGATGCTTACAAAAAAAGGAATGTGGGTCAAGTGTCCCATTCTTCTTTATTCTGATACCTTATACACATTATTATGTTATCTATTGAATAGACATCTGACCCTATTGACAAAAATCTTGTTTGGTTTTCATTTACGTTATCAAAAGCCCCCATAATCTATCAAAGATACCACTGATTTATCAATACCATGTTGAATGAATGCCTCATGCAGCTCCTTTTCATGCCTATAGTATATCACCATGGTTAATTCCCATATCATGATCAGATACAAAGACTCCATAGAATACCTTTATCACAACCTTAACTTTGGGTATACTAAATCAACACCTGTGATACATCCGTTCTCATGTTGTTCTAACATGGGGCATACTGAATACTAAGGCAACTCAAATTCCTTCTAATATATATTTTTTAAGGTAAGCTACCATATTTTGTTCCATGTCCCCGTAACATACTAGGTATGCTCTGGAATGTGATTCTAAAAGCTACAAAATCTGCATATGTCTATTGCAAGACATAACTAGCAATCTGCATCTGTCTCAAATTTAGCTTTTACTAGCAATCAATAATGGATTTTTTTATTGTAACTGTGAGTGGTGCCATAGTTGCATTAGCCAGCACTTAACTTGCCCGCATTCAGCTCTGTTGGTAGAGTTTTTGCACTGTCATTGCTGAAACACTACCTATTCATTGCTTTTCAGGTCCTCTTTAATGTAGCAATGGTTGGTTACACAGTCTCTTCATTGAAGAGAGTACATTATTCTTTGCTATGCTCTTCATGAATAAAGGGGGTTGCTGTTGGGATTGAAGAGACTAGTCATTCATTATTGTTTTTATTAAGAGTATCTTTAAGATCTACACATTGTTGCAAAGATGACGCTTCTCTTGTTATGAAAATGTGCGACCGCCATGTTGTCTAATATCCAGTACTATTGTGGTAGGTTGTATTTGTATCATGCCAAGTCAGGTCCTACAAGGTATCTAGATGGAAGTGACACTAACAACATGTTCTGGAGTTCTTTCTTAAGTTCATGCATTGAGAGATTTTAGGTATTCTTTTATTCTATTTAGAATATGATGTACTTTATTGATGGTGTTGACATTGAATCAGAATTAATTAAGAATGATCTTAATCATAGGAAGGGAAGTACAAAAGGTAGTTCAAGGTTTAGTCTCACTTCTCTGGTGTTATTCAGACCTTTTCAAAAAGCATCTAGAACTCAGAAAGTATAACATTACAGGGGGATAGAAAGTAGTGGATGGTTCATCCATACATCCATGTATCCTCAGTCCCAAAAGCCCAACTGCTCTTATTTGGGGCATGTAAGCATGTGGTATTGTCAAGATCATGCCCCATCTTGCATTGTTGCTTAACACAAAAGAGTAGATACATGTGTTTTAGAGTTTGAAGAGTCTGCATAAATGTACTTGAGTGCAAATCTACTCTTAAAATGTAAAGGAAAGTGATGATATTGAGTGGATCCTAATCATATTAGCAATTACAGATCATTACTCATCAACTAAATCACTTTCTAATTTATGATTCAGATTGCGGACTTGAGACTCAACACCTGATACATTAGGGCTTGAGTTAACAATTGGTGAAGACAATGTTCTATGCTAAATAATGCTCTCTTATAGGTATCTCTTCTCTTAGTGTTGTTGTACTATGCTAAAATTTGGTTTTCTACTAATCCTCTACAACTACTTTTCATGTGCTTGGGTTTGCTGCTATTTTATTGGTGTTTCTATATAAGAAAGGTGTATCTTGATATATCAGCTTAGTATTGATTTGGCATCACTTATGCTTCAGAACGGAAGTGTGACACATATAAATAGTCAGAAGCAAACTAGGTGGGTTTTGTGAGTAGCACAGTTGTGGTAGGTCACCACGGTCGAGGTAGGTAGGGTAGACCACAGCCGTGGTGGATGGGTACAGTCGTGGGTTTATTCCATCAAAGTTAACAGGGTTTTGGTCAATTTTGGGCTGAAATGGCCACGGCCATGGTGATCAGCACGACCGTGGTGGTGTCAGGGCGCAACGGCCATGGTGGCTAGCACAGCTGTGGTGGGCTGGGTGAAGTTGGTCGTGGTGATGCTGCACGGCCATTCTGGTCTGCTGTAGCATGGCCGTTTTGTGGTGCACGGCTGTGGTGGCTGTCACTGGCATGACCGTTCTGTTCTGCACATCCGTGCTGCTCTCTGCTTAACTTGGAGGTTGTTCTGTTGATTTGTAAGTGACCTAGCACGACCGTTTTGTGGTACCACGGTCGTGTTGGGTCCTGGATCAGCACTTTGACTATGTTCTTTGGATTTTCTTAGACATCTTTGCTTCAAATAATCTTTGGCCACTAGGGGTAGGTTGAGGGAGCCTCAGACTTCACTTTGGGTATATTGGATCAACACCTGTGATACATCCGTTCTCATGTTGTTATAACATGGGGCATACTGAATACTAAGGCACTCAAATTCCTTCTAATATATATTTTCTAAGATAAGCTGCCATATTTTGTTCCATGGCCCCTAAGATACTAGGTATGCTCTGGAATGTGATTCTAAAAGCAACAAATATGCATATGTCTACTGCAAGACATAACTAGCAATATGCATCTGTCTCAAATTTAGCTTTTACTAGCAATCAATAATGGATTTTTTTATTGTAACTGTGAGTTGTGCCATAGTTGCATTGTGCCAACACTTAACTTTCCCACATTCAGCTCTGTTGGCTAGAGTTTTTACACTATCATTGTTGAAACACTGCCTATTCATTGCTTTTCAGGTCCTCTTTAATGTAGCAATGGTTGGTTGCACAGTCTCTTCATTGAAGAGAGTACATTATTCTTTGCTATGCTCTTCATGAATAATTGGGGTTGATATTGGGATTGAAGAGACTAGTCATTCATTATGGTATATTTACAGGCAATGTTGAGTAGATGAACTTAAATTCCATCATAGTTCTCTCTGGGGTATGCCTTTGTATAGTTTGTAGTTGAATTAATATATAATACCAAACTATTTGATTGTTGAATTGAAGCTTATTTTGTATCTTTCAGTGTGCTTTGCTCAAAGGACAATATGATGCCATGTATGCTTTGAAGTTGTTGTTGATTCTTTGTGAATATCAAAGGCTTATAGAGAAACTTCTACAAAAAAAGGGAGGCGGCCAAAAAAGGATAATACAAGTGGTGGAATAAATATAAAAGAAATATTAAGATACAAGAAGATGTGCATGATCATGTAGCATATAGAGTCTGCAGTGGATAGATGTAGTCAGAAGAACATATTGTATACATGTGTCTTTTTCCCATGCATATTGTAAAATAGGGGCCATGTTAATGTCCCCCCATGTATACTTATTGTTCAAATACAAATAAAAGTATCATTGTTGACATTGTAAGCATTACTCGATCTTGATTAACATTCATCTGTTTTCTTATTGAAAACCCCTCTATATTGGCAAGCGACTGACTAGATACATAATGTCTCTCACTACATATGTATGTATAGTACATGGTGTCTTTCACTACACACTAGCTATAATTATATGTGTAGCAAGTGCTAATTTTTGCTATACATGAACTACAAATACAATTGTAATCAATGCCATCTCTCCCTACATATTATAGGTATAAATTGAATTGTAGTCATACATTTGGCTACAATTGAAACTACATTTTTATGTGTAAGGACATTTTTACCTACAATTAGGGTTACATATGAATTTGTAGCCAGAGGCATAACTAACTACAAGTTTGAAAAATATAGCCTAAACAAATAGCTACACGGGTATTAGCTATATATTATAAATGTAAGGCTAATTGTAGCCAAAGCTTTTGGCTACAAATTTTGGTGGTTTCACTACAATTTTTTCAGAGCAGCACAAACGACATCCTTCTTATGACTTAAAGCATCATCTATGATGTTTGCTTTACCAGGATGATAGGTGATGGTGAAGTCATAATCTTTGAGATATTCCATCCACCTTCGCTATCGTAGATTCAGATCCTTCTGTGTCAACATGTACCTCAAGCTTTCATGGTCGGAGAAAACTTCAAACTTCACACCGTAGAGATAGTGTCGCCAAATTTTCAGAGCATGAATGATGATAAAAAGCTCCAAATCATATGCAGGCCAATTAGCTTCATTTGGTTTCAGTTGGCAGGAAGCATAGGCAATCACCTTTCCATTTTGCATCAAAACACACCCTAAGCCTTATTTAAAAGCATCAGTGTAGATGACATAGGGTATGCCTTCAACAGGAAAGGCAAGAATGGGAGCAGAAGTCAAAGACTCCTTTAGCTTTTCGAAACTATTCTCACATTCTGGTGTCCAAGAGAACTTGACCTCCTTTCACGTCAGCTTGGTTAAAGGCAAGGCCAACTCAGAGCTCTTGATAAACCTTCGATAGTAACCTGCTAAGTTGAGGAAACTACAGATCTCTGAGGGATTCTTCGGTGAGTTCTACTTGATCACAACTTCTACCTTTGCAAGATCAACAACTATATGTCCGACAAAAATCACTTGACCCAGAAACATTACTTCCTTTATCCAGAACTCACACTTTGAGAATTTTGCATAGAGTTTATTTTCTTACAGTGTGTTGAATACAATCCGCAGATGCTCGTGATGTTGTTCTAACATCTTGTAATAAACCAAAATGTCATCAATAAACACCACCACAAACTCGTCAAGGTATGGGCAGAACACTTGATTCATCAAATCCATGAAGGCAACAGGGGCATTTGTCAAGTCAAAAGGCATGACCATGAATTTGTAATGCCCATAGTGAGTTCTAAACGCCGTCTTTAGGACATCATCATCCTTCACGCACATCTGGTAGTAGCCATTTTGTAGCTTTATCTTAGAGAACACAGTGGCTGACTTCATCTGGTCGAACAAGTCGTCGATGCGAGGCAAATGATAATGGTTCTTCACTATCACTTGGTTAAGCATGCAGTAGTCCATACACATCTGCATCGAACCATCCTTCTTCTTCACGAACATGATAGGGGCTCCCTAAGGTGAAACACTGGGGTGTATGAAGCCCATGTTGAGAAGCTCTTCTAGTTTCTTCTTTAGTTCCATAAGCTCAGTAGAGGCCAAGCGGTAAGGCGGCTTCGATATTGGCAAAGTTCCAAGTACAAGCTCAATGGAGAACTCTACCTCCCGAGTTGGTGGCAAACCGGGTAAGTCCTTGGGAAATAGGTCCGGGAAGTCCTTCACCACATCTATGTGGTCGAGAGAAGGAGGTGTAGCCTCGAGGACTATAGAGGCTAAAAAATCTCTACACTCTTACGAGACTAGCTTTTCAGCTTTGATGGTGAAGATAACAAATTACCAATCATGTCGCTTCCTACCCTTGACACACAATCTTCTCTCAAAATGATGTGACAAACTAACCTTTGATTCTTCAGAAAACAAAATAGCTTTGTACATCTTCAATCGATCCATTCCCAGGATGACATCAAAGGCGGTCATGTCAAGCAAGATGAAATCCAAGGGAAATATTATACCAGATATATAGAGGTCCATGATCAGAGTTTGGAGATACAAATAGCAGATACAACCACTAGGGGTTTTAACATCATATATATGATCCATATACTCAGATTCTATTTCTAACATCGAAGCAAGCTGATAAGATATGAAGATATTGGATGAGCTAGAATCAAACAGTGCCTTTATAGGATGCATATCAAGATATAGGGTAACTTCAATAACTTCATTATCTTTGAATGCTTCCTCAACATTGAGAGCAAACACTCTCCCATTCCGCCTCTCCATTAGTGGTCGCCTCAGGTTATGATTGCTGTTATTGTTGTTATTCTGTGGAGGCGGATTCTGCCTTGGCTGCTACGACTGTTGTGCATTATTCTATCCCTACTGGAAATGGGGGCAGAGTAGTCAGATATGCCCAACTTGGCCACACTCATGGTAGGTCGGAGGAGGCCGGTTGTCTCTACGAGTAGGTGCATTGTTGTTAGGACATCTCCCTGGAGGATGGTGGTGAGAGCAACTATTGCACTGATCACATCCGCGATTCTCGTTCTAGGTAGGGTTCTTCCTCTTGTTGTTGTTGTAGCCATTATTGTGTCCATAGGATTGAAATCTTGGGTAGGACTTGGTGACCAGGGCCTTATCGACCATCTACTAGAAGGTGAGTGGAAGCTGCGGAACAAGACTTTGGCCCACCTTGTAGTTCAGGCTCTCCAAGAACAACATTGTCCTTCTCTCGGCTCCAAGGTTGGTGGCGTAGCATTCTAGAAGTAGGAATTGTTGGATGTAGTCAGCCACACACATGCCTCCCTACTTCAGGCTATAGAACTCAGCTTCCTTTTTCCTCAAGAAGGCGGGACAGATGTACTTCTCCCTGAAGAGCTTTAGGAACTGGTCCAACTCCATGATAGAGGTGTCTCGAGTGCGGGCGACACCATTCCACCAGACACGTGCCGGTCCATCCAGCACATGCGTCGCGAACCAAACCTTCTGGTAATGAGGGCATGCCATGCCCTCAAAGGTCCGATCCAAATCCAACACCCAGTCATCGGCTTTGTCCACCATGTTGTATTCACTTTTACCCTTGAAGTAGGGTAGTTGCATCTTTATGAAGTCAGTGAGGGTGAACTCCCTCAGCTTGTTGGCATTGGCGGACACTGTGTGAAGATGCCCCATCATGGTGGAGAGCAACTAGCGTAGCATTGCCAACTCTTGCTCCAGTTTGAAGGCGGGGGTGCCCAGAGTAGTAGGGTTAACCACACTATGTCCGACAAGAGTCACATGAGTGTTTTGACATTGAAGTCATCAGGGTTTGACTCCTTTCCCTTGTTCCTCTTGTCACCTATCCTGAAAGGTAGGGTTAACATATTAAGTTCCCAGGAGTATTTGAACCATAGATGAGAAAAAAATAGAAGCATAGACGAGAAAATAATATCTAAAATGCTATTGCCTAAAAGCATACTATTTTGGGCAATTTCTATCAGCTCAGACCAGGCCAGTATCATATGGGCACATGAGTCCTCGTAAACTAAGCTAGTGGTACGGAGGAAAATATTGCCAACTTCTAAAATCCTGATCCATTCTAGACACCTTTGCTTCAACTTCATGTCCTAATAGTTGCCTAAAGGCTCTGATACCATGTTGTAAAGAGGCGAGATCACCTTCTTACTAAACTTTAAAGGAAGTACAAAACATCCATCTTTTTAGAAAGACAAAAGATATTAAGGGATGCATGTATAATATTCCAAGTAAATAAGCATGCACTAGATACATTATAAAATGTCAATAGCAATGGAAATAAAAGTACTAAGCCTATTACATGGTTTTCATTATTCATTACATGATTGTTCCCAAAAGAAAAAGATAAGAGAAAAGGATCTAGATATAGCAACCTAGACATCCTTTCAGATAGCTTGAGATCTACTCCTGAGAGGACTTCCTTCAAACTTGTCCTTCTCCTTGCTCATCACCAGCACCTGGGTGATTGGGAAAGCACCCAACAAAAGGGGAAAGAAAACAAGGTATGTTTCACAAAACTAGTCTAGGATAACAAGATAAATAAAGCAAATAAGAACATACAAGAGTTCATCATAAGTTGAAGATAACAATAGTATGAGGCTACCAAACTAAGTAGGGTTGAGGCACCTATTGGACCTCTAACCTATAGGTGAGGGGAGAATAAGACATTCCCAGTCACCTACACAATTATGTAGGGGAGAATAAAAAACATTTCCCCGGGCGATTAAATACATGCCCTATGTGGGTGGTTGTACATAAGTATCGCTACTTTAAATTAAATAGAACATAAATCTACATGCTAGAAAAGTAGTCATGGAAAGAGTAGTCATAATATTCAATAAGCATGGTAGTGGGGTATCAGACCCAAACAAGAAGAAATTATAATCTGATTTGAGGCATGAACAACATTAGGATTCAAGGATAGAAGATTTAGGGTTCATTTAAGCCTCATTAGGGAAATATAGGGTTTGGCTGCAATTATCCCAACATAGGGTGTAAGGAATGCACATACCTCTCTTACTAATATCAATTACTAACTTATACCACTTTAATTGAGTCCAAGTTCCACTTTGCCTATTTTCAATGTACTAACATGTATTAGAGTACATAGTGCACATTAATGTATAGAAACCCTAATTTCAGACCTTTTTAATAAAACTAAGATTTAGATTTCAAAAATATCACCAATGAACTTATTAGGTTCTCTTAATGAAGAAAACATATTTTTATGTTAATTTTGGTGTTATGATAATTAAGATGTAATTTTTATGGATTTTATGCATTAAATTCATTTTACAAAAATCACTCTTCATCAAACCATTAATCAGACCTTGAAAATATTTTTTTAGATAGAGATTAATTTTTCAATTCTAAAACATATTTATTTGTCAAATTTGGATAAGCAGATTAGAAGATATGAATTTTTCAATACTGACCAATAGGAAATTGCCACATCATCAAACCGATCGAGATAATTGAAGAGAGAGGGAGAGGGAGAAAAAACCATTTGACCCAAGATCAGGTTTGAAGTTGCATAGGTAACCAAACTAGAGCTTCTAGATAAGGTAAAATAGCAAGAAACCAAAACCCTGGAAGAACATGATAAAAAGAGATGGAGATCATCGATTTTAAACATAGAAGCATGCGTTTTAAGCATGTACTAAGTAATATATGAGAAGGGGGTTAACAAAACTTGCCTCCAGGAAGGTAAGAAGTTCAAAACATCAAGGATCCCGAGATTAGAAGGTTTGGTTGCTCCAAGCCAAACTCATTTCTTGAGCAAAGATCACCTTTTCCACTTTAGAGGTGCAAACCCAAGCAAAAGAGCATGGAGATGAGATGTTTTAGGGTTCTAGGTGGAGTTTTACCATGGAAGATCATGGTTCCAAACCAGAAGAAGGTGGGAGGAATACTAACAGCATGAAAATATGGAAGGAAAGGAGGATACTTACTATTTTTGGTCAAAATCACAAAGGAGGAGCTTAAGAAATCCTAAATAGAGAAATTTGGAACCCTACGAGCCTTCTTCACCAAGGTAGGCACTCTCATTTACCTTGGGACAACAACTTCATGGCCAAACATAGAAGGGGCAATGCTCTAAGATGGGGGAAAGAGAAGGAGAGGATTTCTTCTTGGATTGGGAGGTGGGAAGGGGTAGGCATGGCTTTATAAAGAAGGGGGCAAGCATGAGGTGTCTATGGGACTTTCCATGTGTCCTTAGGCTAAGGCTTCATGTCCATGTAAGAGAACAACTCATAGAGACTTCTTGTATATCCAAGGTCGGTCCTAAAATCCCATGGAGGCTTCTAGGCCATCCCCACCATCCTCCAATCAAAGAAATAACCCCATTGGTTGATAGCTTTTATGTTGACCTAGAGGTTATACATTGTCCATATTTTGATAATGACTTAACCATTCCATTATATGTATCTAATATGTGTATTCAAAATTTATTTCAGGTGTTAGGTACATGAAAAGGATAAAAAAATCAAAAGCCCTAATTTGCTACAGTTGAAGCCAAAAGATATACATATGTGTATTTTGGGAAATCCATGTAAACGACCTTAGAAGATTTTTGTAATCACATGTAATGATGTATTGGATTGTAACTAAGATGAGAAAATTGATTGGGACACTTAGAACCAAGTTATAATCACTTTTGATGTACTCTAGAAAATTGTTCACATGCAGTCAATTGGTCGAGTTACAAACTCGACTGATCATCTTGGATCAATTCTCTAAAGAGTGCATCGGTCGAGTTGTGTTTTCACAAAACATGATCGATGGGGTTACTGACCAAACACAACTTTCATTGGTCGGTCAAGTTTCCCCAGGATAAACTCGACCGATGGTTTGAAATTTGGGTTTGTCTTTTACCATATCGGTCGAGTTACCTTTATTGAAACTCGACCGATGGCACAGTATGAAATTTGAAAAAAAAGTGATTGTGACCCTTGGTGAGCTATTTGATCGAAAATAGAGTCGTTGCTTTGAGAAAAAATGGCTATGTTTTGTCCCTATGTATCCCACAACTCAAAGGGGCACCCTCAACTATAAATAGGACCTCTTGGAGTTCATTCCAAGGTTGCTCATTCACTACATGCTTGGTCCTAGATTAGTTGAGAGTGTTCTAACCCTTTGAGCCCCTTTCTCTCTCTACATTCAAGTCAAATCCGTGAGTATGAGTGAGATAGGTTCAGTTGTTAGAGAGGTACTTCGTGTATTGATGTAAAGCTCTCCACCTTCTTCTTCCTACCCCCTTTCCTATTGAAGAAAAGGTTGAAGATCTTCTTCGAGTGAAGGATAAGGAGTTGTTGTTCTTCAAGATTGAAGAAGGCAAGGTGTTCTAGATCTCCAATTGAAGGAGAGAGGCAAGGCAAACACTCAAGAAGGATAGCTAATCCCTTGAAGGTTGAAGACTTGAAGAAGGAGTGGGTAAGTCCATGTTGATGGCTGAAGACTCCATGTTTCAAGTGGGTAAGCTCCTTCTATAGGTTTAAGATCCTTGCTTGAGGTACTAAGCCCTTGGATGAATGTGGTTTTGTATTGTAATCTTATGATGGAATAAAAGAGTACCAAGATTGCAAAGTCCTACAGCCTAACCACCTCTAGGTAGTAGACTGACTCACTTCAAGTTTGAAGTGAGGAACCACTCTAAACCACTTTATCCAAGTGGATGTTCTTCCTTGTCTCTTACCCTTGCTATGCATGTTAGTTAGGATCTCAAATTGGATGATTGTTTAAGATTCTACACTTAATATAATTTGGTGGTCTAATTTGTCTTTTGAGATTTCTGAAGCTCTATTCACCCCCCCCCCCTCTAGAGCCCTTGATCCAACAAGTGGTATCAGAGCAGGTCTTCTCCAAGCTACTTCCACAAGTAAGAGAAGATGGGCGATTTAGCACTTGGATCTCTCAACTTGGAGGGAAGCTTCTCCATGCGACCTCCGGTCTTTGACAACACCAACTTTCTCTATTGGAAGAGAAGAATGCAGTTCAATCTTCAAGGAGTAAGCTATGAGATGTGGAAGGTGGTGCATCTAAAGTATGAAGATACAAAGGGGGAAATCTCCACATGGACGGAAGCCCAAATGAAGCAAGCTCAACTCAATACCAAAGCATTGAGCATCATCTATGCAGCCCTCACCCCATACAAGTTCAACCAGATCTCCTCTTGGGACACCACACATGAAATCTGGAACAAGTTATGTGTCACCTATGAAGGAACGAAGCAAGTGAAGGAAGCCAAGATCTACATGCTTGGTGGTCTACTTGAGAACTTCAAGATGGGAAAAAATGAAAGAGTGGTGGATATGTACACAAGGCTCAATGTGATCATCAATGGATTGACAGCCCTTGGTAGTGTGATGGACAAAGGCACTATCAACTCCAAGATCTTAAGATCACTTCCAAAGAGATGGGAGCCCAAGGTTACATCCATTGAAGAAGTGTACAAGCTTAGTGAATTATCAACTGAGGAGCTGGTTGGCAACCTTCAAGCCCATGAACCAAGGCTTGATAAGCAAGAAGAAGAAGAAGAGAGAGAAGAGAAGGAGTCCAAGAAGATCAAGGGAACAACCTTCAAAGCTCAAATTAAAGACATGGTTCAGTAGCAACAACTTGTTCTCAAGTCCCCTACTCCTTCCTCAAGTGAAGATGAAGGCCTAAATGAGCATGAAGCAAACTACTCCAAGGGAAAACACTTCAAGGGGAAGCCTTATACATCAACTCCTAGATGCTATGAATGTGGCCAAAAAGGTCATTACAAGAGTGACTGCCCCAAGGCCAAGAAGAGCCATCACAAGAGCAGCCACAAGAAAGACAAGGAGTACAAGAGAGAAGGCAAGTATAAGAGAAAGGAGAAGAAGGAAAGAAGAAGAAAAGATGCAACTCATGCAGCTTGGAAGGATTCCTCCTCAAGCTCTTCAAGCTCTGAAGATGGAGAATGCCACCTTGTTCTCATGGCCTCTACAAGTGAAGATGTAGGTGAGGTAAGTGAGATAAGTGAGGTAAGTGAAGTCAATTTGCATGAGATGTCTAAGGAAACTCTTATTGATATGTTTAATGATTGTTGGTCATCTTTTACTAGATGTAAATCTAAAAAGAAAAGGTTAGGCAAGATAATAGATGATCTTTATGCTAAAATTGAAATTATTGATAAAAATGAAAAAACTGCACCTTGATAGCATAGATTCTTTGTAAGGGCAATTTCTTGACCTTGAGCTTCAATACAATGGAGTAGAGGTTGAGAATGGTGTCTATCTTAAGACTATTGCAGATCTTAAGGAAGATAACCAAAGATGCCAAGATGAGATAGATGTTCTTAAGACTGAAAATGTAGAACTTAATCTCATTGATGAAGCTAGGAAGCAAGAAATTCATGTCTATCAAAAGGAAATTCTTTTGCTTAAATCTGAAAATGCTAAGTTGCTTGCTCAAGTTAATTATCTATCATCTAGACCTATTTTGCAAAGTAATGAGGTAGCTAGCACTACTTTAGAACGTGATTCTTTTCATACTAAATCCCTCTATTTAGAGGTTGACCTATTGCATGCTAGAGATGATCTTGCTAGTTTATCTTCTACTGTCATTAACCTAAGTGAATATAATGCTAAGTTAAGAGTTTCTTTGCAAAAGTTTCTTATGGGAAAGAAATCTAGTAATGCTGTCCTAGAACACTCTACCAAACAAATTGGTAGTAGTGGTTTAGGATATGATGGGACTGCTCCCAAGGGTAAGAACAAGAATAAGAGTAAAGGTAAGAAGAAGAGTGTGGAACCTCTATCTTCCATAGAGAGACTTTCGGCTCTAAGAACCTAATGGTATGTGTTGTAAATGTGATAATCATTACTCTACTTATTGTCCTTACAAGCCAAAGGGGACCAACCCAAAGATGAAATGGGTCCCCAAGCTAACCCCATATCTCAAAGTTTGAGTTGGGTACCGACATCCTTCTTTCATGCAGGTCAAAAGAAGGTGGATTTTTTATAGTGGCTGCTCAAAACATATGACAAGTGAAATCAGTCATTTCAACAAATTCATGAAAAAGAAAGGAGGATCGGTGACCTTTGGGGACAACAAGAAGGGTAAGGTGATAGGTGAGGGTGATGTAGACAACGAGCTTAGTATCAAAAATGTTTTGCTTGTTGATGGTCTACATCATAACTTGATAAGTGTAAGCCAACTTTGTGATAATGGATATCTTGTGTTATTTACTTCTTTAGAATGTTTGTTTCTAGATTCCCTCACTTACAATGTCATATATAAGGGAAATAAAAATGGTAATCTTTATGTTATTGAGCTTGAAGCTCTAAAGCCCATACTTTATAGATTCTTGGTTGTGGATAAAAATGATATTTCTCTTTGGCATCGCCATTTGGTTCATGTGAATATGCATCAAATGAAGAAATTGAGCAAAAATGAATTAATCTGGAGACTTCCCAAATTGAATTTTAAAAAGGATGAGGAACGCCAACCTTGCACACAAGGCAAGAAAACCAAGTCCTCCTTTAAATCCAAAGGAGTCCTGAGTACTAAAAGAGCTCTTGAGCCTCTTCATATTGATCTATTCAGACCTATGAGAACTCAAACACTTCATGGTTCAAAGTATTGCCTTGTGATTGTTGATGATTTCTCTCACTATACTTGGACCTTCTTTCTTGTTTCTAAAAGTGATACTCTTGATGTTTTCTCGAGCTTTTGTAAATGAGTTGAAAATGAAGCTTCTTATCGGATTGTTTCCATCCATAGTGACCATGGGGGAGAGTTTGAAAATGATCTTTTTGATCATTTTTGTGAAAAATCTGATTACTCACACAATTTCTCTTCTACTCGTACACCTCACAAAAAATGGGGTAGTAGAGAGAAAGAATAGGTCTCTACATGAGATGGGTAGGACCATGGTTCTTGAATATGACATTCCTAAGAAGATTTGGGCCGAAGCCATTAGCACCTCTTGCTTTGTACAGAACCGAGTTTTTACGCATCCTTCTTTGAAGAAAACCTCCTATGAGTTATGGCATGGTAGAAAGCCATCCATTGATTTCTTTCACATTTTCGGATGTCCTTGTTTTGTTTTAAACACGAAGGATTCTCTAGACAAGTTTGATCCAAAATTGTACAAAGCTTTCTTCCTAGGCTATAGCACTACAAGCAGGGCTTATAGAGTTTTCAATATTGAATTATCTAAAATTAAAGAATCTATCAATGTTAAGTTTATTGAAACTAACCCTGTTGTTGGCAAGAATGGTGTTGATAATGATGTTGTAGATGACTTAATTCCTATCTTGAAAGACCTCAACATCGACAACAAAGGTAAGTAGGTGGTTGAAGCAGAATATGAAGATAAGAACGATCCCACTCCTCGCTTCGCAAAGAATCATCCCAAAGAGCTAATCATTGGCAAACCATTTGAGCGAGTGAAGACACGGGCTGCCTACAACAAAGAACAAGCAGACATTGCCTTCATCCCACAGCTATAGCCAAAGAACATCAAGGAAGCTCTTACATATGACGAGTGGATCCTAGCCATGCAGGAGGAACTAGTGCAATTTGAGAAGAATCGTGTGTGGACTCTAGTGCCAAGACCAAGTGACAGAAAAATCATTGGCACCAAGTGGGTCTACCGCAACAAGCTTGATGAGAAAGTCAAGATGGTAAGGAACAAAGCAAGGTTAGTGGAACAAGGTTACAATCAATAGGAAGGTATTGGTTTTGGTGAAACTTATGCTCCTGTTGCTAGACTTGAATCTATTAGAATGCCACTTGCCTTTGCTAGTTACAAAAATTTCTTGCTATATCAAATGGATGTTAAAAGTGCATTTTTGAATGGTACAATCGAGGAGGAAGTATTTGTTGCTCAACCTCCTGGATTTGAAAATGATAAGCTGCCTAATCATGTTTATTTGTTGTAAAAAGCTCTCTATGGACTCAAACAAGCACCTCGAGCTTGGTATGAGAAGTTAAATAACTTTTTGTTAAACAATGGGTATGTCATGGGCAAAGTTGATTCTAACTTATTTCTAAAACACACTTCTAGCAATTTTCTTATAATTCAAATTTATGTTGATGATATCATATTCGACGAAATTGATCTTGATCTTTGTGAGGAGTTTAGTTCTCTTATGTAGAGTGAGTTCAAGATGAGAATGATGGGTGAGTTGACTTTCTTCCTCAGCTTTAAAATCAAGCAAACCAAAGATGGAAACTTCATCAACCAAGGCAAGTACTCAAATGAAATATTCAAATGCTTTGGAATGGAGAACATGAAGTCGATGGACATACCTATGTCCAACACTACCAAACTTGATAGAGATGAAGAAGGTGAGAAGGTAGACGAGAAGCTCTATAGATGTATGATTGGAAGTTTACTTTATTTAACTGCCTCTAGACCTAATATTATGTTTAGTATTGGATTATGTGCTCATTTTCAATCAAGTCCTAGGAAATCACGTCTTATTTTTATTAAGAGGATTTTGAGCTACTTAGCCAAGACTCAAAATTTTGGTCTATGGTACCCTAAGTCAAGGGAATTTACTCTTATAGCATATAGTGATGCAGAATACACAGTATGTTTGGTTGATAGAAAGTGCACAAGTGGCACTTACTTCCTTCTAGGACCATGCTTGGTCTTGGTGTTCCAAGAAATAGAGCATTGTGGCATTATCAACTAACGAGGTTGAATACATTGCAACCGGGAGTTGTTGTGCCCAGGTCCTATGGATGAAGCAAATGTTCCAAGACTTTAACATATATTTTGATGTTTCTCCTATCTATTGTGATAATACTGGTGCAATCATTCTTATAATCCTATATTGCATAGTAGAGCTAAACATATAGAGGTTCACCATAATTTTCTTCATGATCACATTGCTAAGAAGGATATTTATATCATGGATGTTGACATGGAAAATCAGTTGGCGGACATTTTCACTAAACCTCTAGCTAGAGAGAATTTTTTTTTTTTAATTTATGAGAGAACCTCCCCTAGAAGTGCCACAATTATGACCCCCCAGATAGCGTAAACTCTCGGGGCATGACAGGGTGTGGTCTGGACACCGCCCTCCCATGCCCAATCAAATTCATGTTACTTTTCATAGAGCCCCGGTCCATCATCTGGAATTATCGAGTCGTAACAGTCGGGCTACTCTGGCTAGAGAGAAATTTAATTTTATTAGATCTAAACTGCTCATTGTTGCTTTGGATGATATTGACATGCTATCTAGCTAGTTGTTTTTATCCTATATGTCTTGCTCATGCTTTACTCACCTTGCTTGCCTAAATTTTCTTAAAATTGCTAAATTTTGCTTGTTGACATGCTTAGTTTCGCTTGTTTTTGGGCTTTTCTCAAATTTCTTGGTTTTATCGCTAAATAGTACCCAATGATGAGTGATATGTGCCTAAGTATGTTCAATATACATAATAGACTTGAAAAATGAATTTAATTAGCATTCATATGGCTAGAAATTAAGTTTGATGGTTTTAGGTCGGGTTGACCATCGGTCGAGTTTCCCCAGGACAAACTCGACCGATCAGTGGCTGAGAGTTGTTCTAAAAAGGACCAATCAGTCAAGTTTCTGACTCTCAGAACTCAACCGATCAACGGGTTGAAGCCAACTTAAGTTTGGTTTGGCTGACTATTCTCCCTCTCAACTAGAGAATAGTCGACCGATTCCTCTTCTTCTAGCCCTAAGCTATCTACCCTAGCCCTAACAATCCCTATCATAGCCCTTTCCCGACCTAGATAGCTTGACCTAGACCTCCCCGGTTGCTCCCTAGTGGTGTTTGGACGGTTTTTGAGGTTTGTTTGGTGTGTTTGTTCATTTCTTCTCTCCTTTTTTGCCTCCATGGCTTCACATAGGAGAAAACGACCCACCCCTAGCAATGCTTCTTTGTCTTCTTCGTCTAATCACTTGATTCCCTTCGACGATACCTCCTTCATCTCAATAGAGGTTGTTAATAGGTATAATGACCTTCTTCCTAGGAGTCCTTTCCCTTTTCGTGCCTTGTTTGAGCCAAGTCCTAGGTGTCAAGCGGTTATAGACCAAGTTGCTAAGCTTTTATCCATCCACCACCTATTCACCTTGGCTATCGAATGTAATTGCTTTTTCAACTTGATGACCAGTACCAAAGCAGTTCACGAGTTCTACGCTAACTTGCGTTGGAACTATGACACCCTTGTACCCCCTCTGAGTACTCAAGTAATCCTAACCTCTATGATTTCCGGTAAACATTTTCAAATCTCTGAGGATATTTTAAATGTCTTATTTTTCGGAGATGAGAAAAACGATACCTGGCACAAGGATTATGGCAAATACTTTGATCTTTTGGATCTGGAAGGTTTCTACAAGAAGAATGAACTTACTCTTCCTGACATTCATCTCTACTTGAAGAAACTTGATGTTCTATATAAGAAGAAGAGCACCCTACCTTCCTCCTCCCTCGATCTCAAGAAGCACATTTTGGATTTAGTGATCAACTGCAACATCCATCCAAAGAAAAATCAAATGGATATTGCAGAGAACACTGCGGTCATCATGTACTGCATCATCGAGAATATCAGTGTCAAGTGGTCCCGATACATTCTACACCACATGACTTGCTTCGATATCGGTAAGAACACCTGAGGCACCCATCCCCCGTATCCAGCCCTGATCTGTGGTTTGTTTCAATTTGCTATTGAGAAATCACTCTTTTCTGACTTTCATTACAAGTTATCCAGGAAGGGTGTATGTATCACTGAAACCACAATTCAGAAGTTTGTGTCTATGTTTGCCTCTACCACACCTGGTGCTTCTCCCTCTGCCTCTGCCTCCTCATCCTATGCTCCACCTCCTCAGCCTCCTCCTTGACCTATCCATGCTTCGTTCCATGTATCTAATGAAACTGTTATGGGCTACATGATGACCAACAAGCATACAACCAACAGATCCAGGAGCACCTATAGCAGGATCTATGTTCCATCATGTCTACCATGAACATATCTTATACACACCCCTACCCCACCTACCAGCCTTTCCCTGGTAGTGATTGTGCTTCATATGCATACAATCATTACTATCTTACCCCCGAGCCTTCCACTGTTGTTGCTCCTCCACCCTTCGTTGTTGATAGTTCTGCTCCCACCTATCTGTCGTTGCTTGTTGGGCCCCTAGCCACCTTGATTGCCAGTCTTGGTGATTATGCTCCATCCTATCCTCGGGCCAATGAGCTCTATGCTCTTGGTATGACTTGGGATGAGCAAAATGCTCGTTGTCCCAGTCGTCATTTTGGTCCTCCTACTAACGAGGAGATGCCTGACCAGGCTAATGCTGAGGCTACTGACGATGATGAAGGCGATGGTGAGGATGCTTCTGATGATGGTGATGCTTCTGCTGCTGATTCTGGTGATGAAGGCACTATAGCTGCACCCTCTGATGGAGACGAGGACTACGAGCCTAGAGCCAATGACGATGATGTTGTGGATATAGATAGTTTAGATGTCTAGATTTGTTTCTTAGTTTTTAGTCTAGTATGCTGATCATATATATCTTTCTAGGCTATTTTGTATAAGAAACACCTGGGCACATTATCTAAGTTGTACTATTTTATCTTCTATTTTTCATCGCTTCTTGCTTGTAGTTGCTTTCATGAGAACATGCATCTGAGTTGTAGTATATGTGATGTGTACTCTTGCCCTTTTCACTGTTATACATTATGCGTTGGTGCCATCTTTCATCATATTTTGATTATGACTGAGATTGTATGTTGCTTTCATCTCTGATTAACATATAACATGAGATTGCTTGTATGATTATCTGGTTGATTGTGTTTTGGAGAACACCTGGATATATGCTCTTCTACCCCCCTAATTTTTGATAATGTCAAAAGTGGGGGAGAAATTTCAAAGTCTTAAAACTCAATCATATTGTTATTCATTGTTATACCGTTGCTTATTGCTTATGAGATCCTTTTCTTGTTCATTCAATGTTTTATCATGTGACTTGCAAAGGACCATATAGCACATGTATGTTATTATTGCTTTGTGTAGATAGACTAACTATGTAGGTTAGAGGAAGCATAGATTGAGGGGGAGCAATTCACATTATTCACATCTTGAATTCCCTTGATTCACAAGGCAAAGGTATAACTTCTATATCCTTTTCAATATGTTTGAGGAATGGTTTTTCATTGTCAAAAAGGGGGAGAATGTTGACCTAGAGGTTATAAATTGTCCATATTTTGATAATGACTTACCCATTCCATTCATATGTATCTAATATGTGTATTCAAGATTGATTTCAGGTGTTAGGTACATGAAAAGGATCAAAAATCAAAAGCCCTAATTTGCTACATTTGAAGCCAAAAGCTATACATATGTGTATTTTGGGAAATCCATGTAAATGACCTTAGAAGATTTTTGTAATTACTTGTATTGATATATTGGCTTGTAACTAAGATGAGAAAATTGATTGGGACACTTAGAACCAAGTTCTAATCACGTTTGATGCACTTTAGAAAATTGATCACATGTAGTCAATTGGTCGAGTTACAAACTCGACTGATCCTCTTGGATAAATTCTCTGAAGAGTGCATCGGTCGAGTTGTGTTTTCAGCTTTGATGGCGAAGATAACAAATTACCAATCATGTCTCTTCCTACCCTTGACACACAATCTTCTCTCAAAATGATGTGACAAACTAACCTTTGATTCTTCACAAAACAAAATAGCTTTGTACCTCTTCAATCGATCCATTCCCAGGATGACATCAAAGGTGGTCATGTCAAGCAAGATGAAATCCGACGGAAATATTATACCAGATATATAGAGGTCCATGATCAGAGTTTGGAGATACAAATAGCAGATACTACCACTAGGGGTTTTAACATCATATATATGATCCATATACTCAGATTCTATTTCTAACATTGAAGCAAGCTGGCAAGATATGAAGATATTGGATGAGGCAGAATCATACAGTGCCTTTATAGGATTCATATCAAGACGCAAGGTAACTTCAATAACTTCATTATCTTTGAATGCTTCCTCAACATTGAGAGCAAACACTCTCCCATTCCGCCTCTCCATTAGCGGTCGCCTCAGGTTATGGTTTTTGTTATTCTATGGAGGCGGATTCTGCCTTGGATGCTATGACTGCTGTGCATTATTCTGTCCCTACTGGAAACGGGGGCAGAGTAGTTAGATATGACCAACTTGGCCACACACATGGGAGGTCAGAGGAGGCTGGTTGTCTCTACGAGCAGGTGCATTGTTGGCAGGACATCTCTCTAGAGGATGGCGGTGAGAGCAACTATTGCACTGATCACATCTGTGATTCTCGTTCTAGGTAGGGTTCTTCCTCTTGTTGTTGTTGTAGCCATTATTGTGTCCATAGGAATGAAATCTTGGGTAGGACTTGATGACCAGGGCCTTATCGACCATCTACTAGAAGGTGAGTGGAAGTTGCGGAATAAGACTTTGGCCCACCTGGTAATTCAGGCTCTCCAAGAACAACGTTGTCCTTCTCTCGGCTCCAAGGTTGATGGCGTAGCGTTCTAGAAGTAGGAATTGTTGGATGTAGTCAACCACACACATGCCTCCCTACTTGAGGCTATACAACTCAGCTTCCTTTTTCTTCAAGAAGGCGGGACAGATGTACTTCTCCCTGAAGAGCTTTAGGAACTGGTCCAACTCCATGATAGAGGTGTCTCGAGTGCGGGGATACTATTCTACTAGACACGTGCTGGTCCATCCTGCACATGCGTCGCGAACCAAACCTTCTGGTAATGAGGGCATGTCATACCCTTGAAGGTCTGATCCAAAGCCAACACCCAGTCATCGGCTTTATCCACCATGTTGTGTTCACTTTTACCCTTGAAGTAGGGTAGTTGTATCTTTATGAAGTCAGTGAGGGTGAACTCCCTCAGCTTGTTGGCATTGGCGGCCACTGTGTGAAGATGCCCCATCATGGTGGAGAGAAACTGGCGTAGCATTGCCAACTCTTGCTCCAGTGTGAAGGCGGGGGTGCCCAGAGTAGTAGGGTTAACCACACTATGGTCGACAAGAGTTATAGGAGTGTTTTAGACATTGATGTCATCAGGGTTCGACTCCTTTCCCTTGTTCCTGTTGTCACCTATCCTAAAAGGTAGGATTAACATATTAAGTTCCCAGGAGTATTTGAACCATAGATGAGAAAAGAATAGAAGCATAGACGAGAAAAGAATATCTAAAATATTATTGCCTAAAAGCATACTATTTTGGGCAATTTGTATCAGCTCAGGCCAGGTCGGTATCATATGGGCACATGAGTCCTCGTAAACCAAGCTAGTGGTACGAAGGAAAATATTGCCAACCTCTGAAATCCTGATCCATTCTAGACACCTTTGCTTCAACTTCATGTCCTAATAGTTGCCTAAAGGCTCTGATACCATGTTGTAAAGAGGCGAGAACACCTCCTCACTAAACTTTAAGGGAAGTACAAAACATCCATCTTTTTAGAAAGACAAAAGATATTGAGGGATGCATGTATAATATTCCAAGTAAATAAGCATGCACTAGATACATTATAAAATGTCAATAGCAGTGGAAATAAAAGTACTAAGCCTATTACATGGCTTTCATTATTCATTACATGATTGTTCCCAAAAGAAAAAGATAAGAGAAAAGGATCTAGCTATAGAAACCTAGACATCCTTTCAGATAGCTTGAGATCTACTCCTGAGAGGACTTCCTTCAAACTTGTCCTTCTCCTTACTCATCAGCACCTGGGTGATTGGGAAAGCACCCAGCAAAAGGGGAAAGAAAACAAGGTATGTGTCACAAAACTAGTCTAGGATAACAAGATAAGTAAAGCAAATAAGAACAGACAAGAGTTCATCATAAGTTGAAGATAACAAGAGGATGAGTCTACCTAACTAAGTAGGGTTGAGGCACCTGTCAGACCTCTAACCTACTGGTGAGGGGAGAATAAGACATTCCCAGTCACCTACACAATTATGTAGGGGAGAATAAAAACATTCCCCAGGGCGATTAAATACATGCCCTATGTGGGTGGTTGTACATAAGTATCGCTACTTTAAATTAAATAGAACATAAATCTACATGCTAGAAAAGTTGTCATGGCAAGCGTAGTCATAATATTTAATAAGCATGGTAGTGGGGTATCAGACCCAAACAAGAAGAAATTATAATCTGATTTGAGGCATGAACAACATTAGGATTCAAGAATATAAGATTTAGGGTTCATTTAAGCCTCATTAGGGAATATAGGGTTTGGCTACAATTATCCCAACATAGGGTGTAAGGAATCCACGTACCTCTCTTAGTGATATCAATTACTAACTTTCACCACTTTAATTGAGTCCAAGTTCCACTTTGCCTATTTTCAATGTACTAACATGTATTAGAGTACATAGTGCACATTAATGTACAGAAACCCTAATTTCAGACCTTTTTAATAAAACTCAGATTTATATTTCAAAAATATCACCAATGAACTTATTACGTTCTCTTAATGAAGAAAACATATTTTTATGTTAATTTTGGAGTTATGATAATTAAGATGTATTTTTTATGATTTTTATGCATTAAATTCATTTTACAAAAATCACTCTTCTTCAAACCATTAATCAGACCTTGAAAATATTTTTATAAAAAGAGATTAATTTTCCAATTCTAAAACATATTTATTTGTCAAATTTGGATAAGCAGATTAGAAGATATGAATTTTTCAATATTGACCAATAGGAAATTGCCACATCATCAAACCGATCGAGATAATTGAAGAGAGAGGGAGAGGGAGAAAAAACCATTTGACCCAAGATCAGGTTTGAAGTTGCATAGGTAACCAAACTAGAGCTTCTAGAGAAGGTAAAATAGCAAGAAACCAAAACCCTAGAAGAACATGATAAAAAGAGATGGAGATCATCGATTTTAAACATAGAAGCATGCGTTTTAAGCATTATTAAGTAATATATGAGAAGGGGGTTAACAAAACTTGCCTCTGGGAAGGTAAGAAGTTCAAAACATCAAGGATCCCGAGATTAGAAGGTTTGGTTGCTCCAAGCCAAACTCCTTTCTTGAGCAAAGATCACCTTTTCCACTTTAGAGGTGCAAACCCTAGCAAAAGAGCATGGAGATGAGATGTTTTAGGGTTCTAGGTGGAGTTTTACCATGGAAGGTCATGGTTCCAACCTGGAAGAAGGTGGAAGGAATACTAACAGCATGAAAACATGGAAGGAAAGGAGGATACTTACTATTTTTGGTCAAAATCACCAAGGAGGAGCTTAAGAAATCCTAAATAGAGAAACTTGGAACCCTAGGAGCCTTCTTAACCAAGGTAGGCACCCTCTTTTACCTTGGGACAGCAACTTCATGGCCAAACATAGAAGGGACAATGCTCTAAGATGGGGGAAAGAGAAGGAGAGGATTGCTTCTTGGATTGGGAGGTGGGAAGGGTAGGCATGTCTTTATAAAGAAGGGGGCAAGCATGAGGTGTCTATGGGGCTTTCCATGTGTCCTTAAGCTAAGGCTTCATGGCAATGTAAGACAACAACTCATAGAGACTTCTTGTATATCCAAGGTCGGTCCTAAAATCCCATGGAGGCTTCTAGGCCATCCCCACCATCCTCCAATCAAAGAAATAACCCCATTGGTTGATAGCTTTTATGTTGACCTAGAGGTTATACATTGTCCATATTTTGATAATGACTTAACATTCCATTAAATGTATCTAATATGTGTATTCAAAATTGATTTTAGGTGTTAGGTACATGAAAAGGATCAAAAATCCAAAGCCCTAATTTGCTACAGTTGAAGCCAAAAGCTATACATATGTGTATTTTGGGAAATCCATGTAAACGACCTTAGAAGATTTTTGTAATCACATGTACTAATGTATTGGATTGTAACTAAGATGAGAAAATTGATTGGGACACTTAGAACCAAGTTCTAATCACTTTTGATGCACTCTAGAAAATTGTTCACAGGCAGTCAATTGGTTGAGGTACAAACTTGACCGATCATCTTGGATCAATTCTTTGAAGAGTGCATCGGTCGAGTTGTGTTTTCACAAAACATGACCGATGGGGTTACTGACCAAACACAACTTTCATTGGTCGGTTGAGTTTCCCCAGGATAAACTCGACCGATGGTTTGAAATTTGGGTTTGTCTTTTACCATATCGGTTGAGTTACCTTTATTGAAACTCGACCGATTGCACTGTACAAAATTTGCAGAAAAAGTGATTGTGACCGTTGGTGAGCTGTTTGATCGAAAATTGAGTCATTGCTTTGAGCAAAAATGGCTATGTTTTGGCCCTATGTATCCAACAACTCAAAGGGGCACCCTCAGCTATAAATAGGACCTATTGGAGTTCATTCCAAGGTTTCTCATTCATTGCATGCTTGGTCCTAGCTTAGTTGAGAGTGTTCTAACCCTTTGAGTCCCTTTCTCTCTCTACATTCAAGTCAAATCTGTGAGTATGAGTGAGATAGGTTCAATTGTTAGAGAGATACTTCGTGTATTGATGTAAAGCTCTCCACCTTCTTCTTCCTACCCCCTTTCCTATTGAAGAAAAGGTTGAAGATCTTCTCCGAGTGAAGGATAAGGAGTTGTTGTTCTTCAAGATTGAAGAAGGCAAGGTGTTCCAGATCTCCAAGTGAAGGAGAGAGGCAAGGCAAACACTCAAGAAGGATAGGTAATCCCTTGAAGGCCGAAGACTTGAAGAAAGAATGGGTAAGTCCATGTTGATGGCTGAAGACTCCATGGTTCAAGTGGGTAAGCTCCTTCTATAGGTTGAAGATCCTTACTTGAGGTACTAAGCCCTTGGATGAATGTGGTTTTGTCTTGTAATCTTATGATGGAATATAAGAGTACCAAGATTGCAAAGTCCTAGAGCCTAACCACCTCTAGGTAGTAGACTGACTCACTTCAAGTTTGAAGTGAGGAACCACTCTAAACCACTTTGTCCAAGTGTATGTTCTTCCTTGTCTCTTACCCTTACTATGCATGTTAGTTAGGATCTCAAATTGGATGATTGTTTAAGATTTTGCACTTAATATAATTTGGTGGTCTAATTTGTCTTGTGAGATATCTGAAGCTCTATTCAACCCCCCTCTAGAGCCCTTGATCCAAGAAGTGGTTTCAGAGCAGGTCTTCTCCAAGCTACTTCCACAAGTAAGAGAAGATGGGCGATTTAGCACTTGGATCTCTCAACTTGGAGGGAAGCTTCTCCATGCGACCTCCGGTCTTTGACAACACCAACTTTCTCTATTGGAAGAGAAGAATGCAGTTATACCTTCAAGGAGTAAGCTATGAGATGTGGAAGGTGGTGCATCTAAAGTATGAAGATCCAAAGGGGGAAATATCCACATGGACGGAAGCCCAAATGAATCAAGTTCAACTCAATATCAAAGCAGTGAGCATCATCTATGCAGCCCTCACCCCATCCAAGTTCAACCAGATCTCCTCTTGGGACACCACACATGAAATACGGAACAAGTTATGTGTCACCTATGAAGGAACGGAGCAAGTGAAGGAAGCCAATATCTACATGCTTTGTGGTCTACTTGAGAACTTCAAGATGGGAAAAAATGAAAGAGTGGTGGATATGTACACATGGATCAATGTGATCATCAATGGATTGGCAGCCCTTGGTAGTGTGATGGACAAAGGCATTATCAACTCCAAGATCTTAAGAGATCTCTTCCAAAGAGATGGGAGCCCAAGGTTACATCCATTGAATAAGTGTACAAGCTTAGTGAATTGTCAACCGAGGAGCTGGTTGGCAACCTTCAAGCCCATGAACCAAGGCTTGATAAGCAAGAAGAAGAAAAAGAGAGAGAAGAGAAGGAGTCCAAGAAGATCAAGGGCACAACCTTCAAAGCTCAAATTGAAGAGATGGTTCGGTAGAAACAACTTGCTCTCAAGTCCCCTACTCCTTCCTCAAGTGAATATGAAGGCCTAAATGAGCATGAAGAAAACTACTCCAAGGGCAAACACTTCAAGGGAAAGCCTTCTTCATCAACTCCTAGATGTTATGAATGTGGCCAAAAGGCCATTACAAGAGTGACTATCCCAAGGCCAAGAAGATCCATCACAAGAGCAGCCACAAGAAAGACAAGGAGTACAAGAGAGAAGGCAAGTACAAGAGAAAGGACAAGAAGGAAAGAAGAAGCAAAGATGCAACTCATGCAGCTTGGAAGGATTCCTCCTCAAGCTCTTCAAGCTTTGAAGATGGAGAATGCCACCTTGCTCTCATGGCCTCTACAAGTGAAGATGTAGGTGAGGTAAGTGAGGTAAGTGAGGCAAGTGAAGTCAATTAGCATTAGATGTCTAAGGAAACTCTTATTAATATGCTTAATGCTTGTTGGTCATCTTTTACTAGATGCAAATCTAAAAAGAAAAGGTTAGGCAAGATAATAGATGATCTTTATGCTAAAATTGAAATTCTTAATCAAAATGAAAAACTGCACCTTGATAGCATAGATTCTTTGCAAAGGAAATTTCTTGACCTTGAGCTTCAATACAATGGAGTAGAGGTTGAGAATGGTGTCTATCTTAAGACTATTGCAGATCTTAAGGAAGATAACCAAAGATGCCAAGATGAGATAGATGTTCTTAAGACTGAAAATGTAGAACTTAATCTCATTGATGAAGCTAGGAAGTAAGAAATTCATGTATATCAAAAGGAAATTCTTTTGTTTAAATCTGAAAATGCTAAGTTGCTTGCTCAAGTTGATGATTTATCATCTAGACCTATTTTGCAAAGTAATGAGGTAGCTGGCACTACTTTAGAACGTGGTTCTTTTCATACTAAATCCCTCTATTTAGAGGCTGACCTATTGCATGCTAGAGATGATCTTGCTAGTTTATCTTCTACTGTCATTAACCTTAGTGATGATAATGCTAAGTTAAGAGTTTCTTTGCAAAAGTTTCTTACGGAAAAGAAATCCCTTAATGTTGTCCTAGAACACTCTACCAAACAAATTGGTACTAGTGGTTTAGGATATGATGAGACTGCTCCCAAGGGTAAGAACAAGAACAAGAGTAAGGGTAATAAGAAGAGTGTGGAACCTCCTATCTTCCATAGAGAGACTTCCGTCTCTAAGAACCTAATGGTATGTGTTCATTGTAAATGTGATAATCATTACTCTACTTATTGTCCTTACAAGCCAAAGGGGACCAACCCAAAGATGAAATGGGTCCCCAAGCTAACCCCAGATCTCAAAGTTTGAGTTGGGTACCGACATCCTTCTTTCATGTAGGTCAAAAGAAGGTGGATTTTTTATAGTGGCTACTCAAAACATATGACAAGTGAAATTAGTCATTTCAACAAATTCATGAAAAAAAGGAGGATCGGTGAACTTCGGGGACAACAAGAAGGGTAAGGTGATAGGTGAGGGTGATGTAGGCAACGAGCTTAGTATCAAAAATGTTTTGCTTGTTGATGATCTACATCATAACTTGATAAGTGTAAGCCAACTTTGTGATAATG
Source organism: Alisma plantago-aquatica (assembly GCA_963693085.1). Classification (NCBI taxonomy): domain Eukaryota; kingdom Viridiplantae; phylum Streptophyta; class Magnoliopsida; order Alismatales; family Alismataceae; genus Alisma; species Alisma plantago-aquatica. The sequence goes on along the minus strand of OY856412.1, from coordinate 442,574,562 downwards.
GATATCTTGTGTTATTTACTTCTTTAGAATGTTTGCTTCTAGATTCCCTCACTTACAATGTCATATATAGGGGAACTAGAAATGGTAATCTTTATTTTATTGAGCTTGATGCTCGAAAGCCCATACTTTATAGATGCTTGGTTGTGGATAAAATGATATTTCTCTTTGGCATCGCCATTTGGGTCATGTGAATATGCATCAAATGAAGAAATTGAGCAAAAATGAATTAATCTGGGGACTTCCCAAATTGAATTTTAAAAAGGATGAGGAATGCCAACCTTGCACATAAGGCAAGTAAACCAAGTCCTCCTTCAAAACCAAAGGAGTCCTTAGTACCAAAAGAGCTCTTGAGCTTCTTCATATTGATCTATTCAGACCTATGAGAACTCAAACGCTTCATGGTTCAAAGTATTGCCTTGTGATTGTTGATGATTTCTCTCACTATACTTGGACCTTATTTCTCATTTCTAAAAGTGATACTCTTGATGTTTTCTCGAGCTTTTGTAAATGATTTGAAAATGAAGCATCTTATCAGATTGTTTCCATCCATAGTGACCATGGGGGAGAGTTTGAAAATGATCTTTCTGAGCATTTTTGTGAAAAATCTGATTACTCACACAATTTCTCTTCTACTCATACACCTCACAAAAATGGGGTAGTAGAGAGAGAATAGGTCGCTACATGAGATGGTTAGGACCATGGTTCAATATGACATTCCTAAGAAGATTTGGGCCGAAGCCATTAGCACCTCTTGCTTTGTACAGAATTGAGTTTTTACGCATCCTTCTTTGAAGAAAACATCCTATGAGTTATGGCATGGTAGAAAGCCATCTATTGATTTCTTTCACATTTTCGGATGTCCTTGTTTTGTTTTAAACACGAAGGATTCTCTAGAAAAGTTTGATATGAAATCGTACAAGGCTTTCTTCCTAGGCTATAGCACTACAAGCAGGGCTTATAGAGTTTTCAATATTGAATTATCTAAAATTGAAGAATCTATCAATGTTAAGTTTATTGAAACTAACCTTGCTGTTGGCAAGAATGGTGTTGATAATGATGTTGCAGATGACTTAATTCCTATCTTGAAAGACCTCAACATCGACAACAAAGGTAAGTAGGTGGTTGAAGCAGAATACGAAGATAAGAAGGATCCCACTCCTCTCTTCGCAAAGAATCATCCCAAAGAGCTAATCATTGGCAAACCATTTGAGAGAGTGAAAACACGAGCTGCCTACAACAAAGAACAAGCAGACATTGCCTTCATCTCACAGTTATAGCCAAAAAACATAAAGGAAGCTCTTAGAGATGACAAGTGGATCCTATCCATGCAGGTTGAACTAGTGCAATTTGAGAAGAATCGTGTGTGGACTCTAGTGCCAAGACCAAGTGACAGAAAAATCATTGGCACGAAGTGGGTCTACCGCAACAAGCTTGATGAGAAAGGCAAGGTGGTAAGGAACAAAGCAAGGTTAGTGGCACAAGGTTACAATCAATAGGAAGGTATTCATTGTGGTGAAACTTATGCTCATGTTGCTAGACTTGAATCTATTAGAATGCCACTTGCCTTTGCTAGTTACAAAAATTTCTTGCTATATCAAATGGATGTTAAAAGTGCACTTTTGAATGGTACAATCGAGGAGGAAGTATTTGTTGCTCAACCTCCGGACTTTGAAAATGACAAGCTACCTAATCATGTTTATTTGTTGCAAAAAGCTCTCTATGGACTCAAACAAGCACCTCGAGCTTGGTATGAGAAATTAAAGAACTTTTTGTTAAACAATGGGTATGTCATGGGCAAAATTGATTCTACTTTATTTCTAAAACACACTTCTAGCAATTTTCTTATAATTCAAATTTATGTTGATGATATCATATTCGACGGAACTGATCTTGATCTTTGCAAGGAGTTTAGTTCTCTTATGTAGAGTGAGTTCAAGATGAGCATGATGGGTGAGTTGACTTTCTTCCTCAGCTTTCAAATCAAGCAAACCAAAGATGGAAACTTCATCAACCAAGGCAAGTACACAAATGAACTACTCAAATGCTTTGGAATAGAGAACATGAACTCGATGGACACACCTATGTCCAACACTACCAAACTTGATATATATATATATATATATAGATAGATATATATATACGTATATATATACATATATATATACGTATATATATATATATATATATATATATATATATATATATATATATATATATATATATATATATATATATATATACGTATATATATACATATATATATATATATGTGTGTGTGTATATATGTATGTATATATATATATATATATGTATATATACTTATATATGTGTGTGTATATATATATATATATATATATATATATATATATATATATAAGAAGGTGAGAAGGTAGACGAGAAGCTCTATAGATGTATGATTGGAAGTTTACTTTATTTAACTGCCTGTAGACCTAATATTATGTTTAGTATTGGCTTATGTGCTCATTTTCAATCAAGTCCTAGGAAATCACATCTTATTGTTGTTAAGAGGATTTTGAGCTACTTAGCCAAGACTCGAAATTTTGGTCTATGGTACCCTAAGTCAAGGGACTTTACTCTTATAGCATATAGTGATGCTAAATATACAGTATGTTTGGTTGATAGAAAGTGCACAAGTGGCACTTGCTTCCTTCTAGGACCATGCTTGGTGTCTTGGTGTTCCAAGAAATAGAGCACTGTGGCATTATCAACTACCGAGGTTGAATACATTGCAGCCGGGATTTGTTGTGCCCAGGTCCTATGGATGAAGCAAATGTTCCAAGACTTTAACATATATTTTGATGTTTCTCCTATCTATTGTGATAATACTGGTGTAATCATTCTTATAATCCTATATTGCATAGTAGAGCTAAACATATAGAGGTTCGCCATCATTTTCTTCATGATCACATTGCTAAGAAGGATATTTATATCATGCATGTTGACACGGAAAATCAGTTGGCGGACATTTTCACTAAACCTCTAGCTAGAGAGAATTTTTTTTTTAATTTATGAGAGAACCGCCCCTTCGAAGTGCCACAATTATGACCCCCCCCAGACAGCATAAACTCTCGGGACATGAGAGGGTGTGGTCTAGTCAACCCCCTCCCGTGCCCAATCAAATTCATGTTACTTTTCGCAGAGCGCCTTCGATGTGATTTGAACCCGGGTCCTTCATCTGGACTTACTGAGCCGTAACCAGTCGGGCTACTTTGGCTAGAGAAAAATTTAATTTTATTAGATCTAAACTGCTCATTGTTGCTTTGGATGATATTGACATGCTATCTAGCTAGTTGTTTTTATCCTATATGTCTTGCTCATGATTTACTCACCGTGCTTGCCTAAATTTGCTAAATTTTGCTTGTTGACATGCTTAGTTTCGCTTGTTTTGGGGCTTTTCTCAAATTTCTTGGTTTTATCGCTAAATAGTACCCAATGATGAGTGATATGTGCCTAAGTATGTTCAATATACATAATAGACTCAAAAAATGAATTTAATTAGCATTCATATGGCTAGAAATTAAGTTTGATAGTATTAGGTCGGGTTGACCATCGGTCGAGTTTCCCCAAGACAAACTCGACCGATCAGTGGCTGAGAGTTGTTCTAAAAAGGACCAATCGGTCGAGTTTCTGACTCTCATAACTCAACCGATCAACGGGTTGAAGCCAACTTAAGTTTGGTTCGGCCGACTATTCTCCCTCTCAACTAGAGAATAGACGACTGATTTCTCTTCTTCTAGCCCTAAGCTCTCTACCCTAGCCCTAACCTTCGCTATCCTAGCCCTTTCCCGACCTATATAGCTCGACCTAGACCTCCCCGGTTGCTCCCTGGTGGTGTTTGGACGGTTTTTGAGGTTTGTTTGGTGTGTTTGTTCATTTCTTCTCTCCTTTTTTTTGCCTCCATGGCTCTACATAGGAGAAAACGACCCGCCCCTAGCAATGCTTCTTTGTCTTCTTTGTCTAATCACTTGATTCCCTTCGACAATACCTCCTTTGTCTCAATAGAGGCTGTTAATAGGTATAATGACCTTCTTCCTAGGCGTCCTTTCCCTTTTTGTGCCTTGTTTGAGCCAAGTCCTAGGTGTCAAGTGGTTAAAGACCAAGTTGCTAAGCTTTTAGCCGTCCCCACCTATCCTCCTTGGCTGTCGAACGTAATTTCTTTTTCAACTCGATGACCAGTACCAAAGCAGTTCACGAGTTCTACGCTAACTTGCATTGGAACTATGACACCCTTGTACCCCCTCTGAGTACTCAAGTAATCCTAACCTCTATGATTGTCGGTAAACATTTTCAAATCTCTGAGGATATTTTAAATGTCTTCTTTTTTGGAGATGAGCAAAATGATACCTGACACAAGGATTATGGCGAGTACTTTGATCTTTTGGATCTGGAAGGTTTCTACAAACAGAATGAACTTACTCTTCCTGACATTCATCTCTACTTGAAGAAACTTCATGTTCCATATAAGAAGAAGAGCACCCTACCTTCCTCCTCCCTCGATCTCAGGAAGCACATTTTGGCTTTAGTGATCAACTGCAACATCCATCCGAAGAAAAATCAAATGGATATTGCAGAGAACACTGCGGTCATCATGTACTGCATCATCGAGAATATCAGTGTCAAGTGGTCCTGATACATTCTACACCACATGACTTGCTTTGATATCGGTAAGAACACCTGAGGCAACCATCCCCCGTATTCAGCCCTGATCAGTGGTTTGTTTCAATTTGCTATTGAGAAATCACTCTTTTCTGACTTTCATTACAAGTTAGCCAGGAAGGGTGTATGTATCAGTGAAACCACAATTCAGAAGTTTGTGCCTATGTTTGCCTCTACCACACCCGGTGCTTCTCCCTCTGCCTCTGCCTCTACAGCCCCTGCCTCCTCAGCCTATGCTCCACCTCCTCAGCCTCCTCCTCGACCTATCCATGCTTCGTTTCATGTATCTAATGAAACCCTTATGGGCTACATGATGACCAACAAGCATACAACCAACAGGTCCAGGAGCACCTGCATCAGTATCTATGTTCCATCATGTCTACCATGAACATATCTTGTGCACACCCCTACCCCACCTACCGGCCTTTCCCTGGTAGTGATTGTGCTTCATATGCATACAATCATTACTATCCTACCCTTGAGCCTTCCACTGCTGCTGCTCCTCCACCCTTCACTGCTGATAGTTCTGCTCCCACCTATCTGTCGTTGCTTGTTGGCCCCCTAGCCACCTTGCTTGCCAGTTTTGGCGATTCTGCTCCATCCTATCCTCAGGCCAATGAGCTCTACGCTCTTGGTATGACTTGGGATGAGCAAAATGCTCGTTGTCCCAGTCGTCATTTTGGTCCTCCTGGTGATGATGAGATGCATGACCAGGCTGAAGCTGAGGCTACTGATGATGATGATGGCGATGGTGAGGATGCTTCTGATGATGGTGATGCTTCTGCTGCTGATTCTGGTGATGAAGGCACTACAGCTGCACCCTCTAATGGAGATGAGGACTACGAGCCTAGAGCCGATGACGAAGATGTTGTGGATATAGATAGTTTAGATGTCTAGATTTGTTTCTTAGTTTTTAGTCTAGTATGCTGATCATATATATCTTTCTAGGCTATTTTGTATAAGAAACATTTGGGCACATTATCTAAGTTGTACTATTTTATCTTCTATTTTTCATCGCTTCTTGTTTGTAGTTGCTTTCATGAGAACATGCATATGAGTTGTAATATATGTGATGTGCACTCTTGCTCTTTTCACTGTTATATATTATGCATTGGTGCCATCTTTCATCATATTTTGATTATGACTGAGATTGTATGTTGCTTTCATCTCTGATTAACATATAACATGAGTTTTCTTGTATGAATATCTGGTTGATTGTGTTTTGGAGAAGACCTAGATATATGCTCTTCTACCCCCCTACTTTTTGATGATGTCAAAAGTGGGGGAGAAATTTCAAAGTCTTAAAACTCAATCATATTGTTATTCATTGTTATACTATTTCTTATTGCTTATGAGATCCTTTTCTTATTCATTCAATGTTTTATCATGTGACTTGCAAAGGACCATATAGCACATGTATGTTATTATTTCTTCATGTAGATAGACTCACTATGCAAGTTATAGGAAGAATAGATTGAGGGGGAGCAATTCACATTATTCACATCTTGAATCCCCTTGATTCACAAGGCAGAGGTATAACTTCTATATCCTTTTCAATATGTTTGAGGAATGGTTTGTCATTGTCAAAAAGGGAGAGAATGTTGACCTAGAGTTATAAATTGTCCATATTTTGATAATGACTTAACCATTCCATTCATATGTATCTAATATGTGTATTCAAGATTGATTTCAGGTGTTAGGTACATGAAAAGGATCAAAAATCAAAAGCCCTAATTTGCTACAATTGAAGCCAAAAGTTATACATGTGTATTTTGGGAAATCCATGTAAATGACCTTAGAAGATTTTTGTAATTACTTGTATTGATGTATTGGCTTGTAACTAAGATGAGAGTATTGATTGGGACACTTAGAACCAAGTTCGAATCACATTTGATGCACTTTAGAAAATTGATCACAGGCAGTCAATTGGTCGAGTTACAAACTCGACTGATCCTCTTGGATCAATTCTCTTAAGAGTGCATCGGTCGAGTTGTGTTTTCACAGAACTCGACCGATGCGGTTAGTGAACAAACACAACTTTCATTGGTCGGTCGAGTTTCCCCGGGACAAACTTGACCGATGGTTTGAAATTTGGATTTGTCTTTTACCCTATCGGTCGAGTTATCTTTATTGAAACTCGATCGATTGCGCTGTACGGAATTTGTAGAAAAAGTGATTGTGACCGTTAATGAGCTATTTGATCGAAAATTGAGTCGTTGCTTTGAGCAAAAAGGCTATATTTCGTCCCTAAGTATCCCACAACTCAAAGGGACACCCTTAGCTATAAATAGGACCTCTTGGAGTTCATTCTAAGATTGCTCATTCACTACATGCTTGGTCCTAGCTTAGTTGAGAGTGTTCTAACCCTTTGAGCCCCTTTCTCTCTCTACATTCAAGTCAAATCTGTGAGTATGAGTAAGATAGGTTCAGTTGTAAGAGAGCTAATCCTTTTATTGATGTAAATCTCTCCACCTCCTTCTTCTTACCCCCTTTCCTATTGAAGAAAAGGTTGAAGATCTTCTCCGAGTGAAGGAGAAGGAGTTGTTGTTCTTCAAGATTAAAGAAGGCAAGGTGTTCCAGATCTCCAAGTGAAGGAGATAGGCAAGGCAAATGCTCAAGAAGGATAGGTAATCCCTTGAAGGCCGAAGACTTGAATAAGGAGTGGGTAAGTCCATGTTGATGGCTAAAGACTCCATGGTTTAAGTGGGTAAGCTCCTTCTATAGGTTGAAGATCCTTGCTTGAGGTACTAAGCCCTTGGATGAATGTGGTTTTGTCTTGTAGTCATATGATGGAATATAAGAGTACCAAGATTGCAAAGTCCTAGAGCCTAACCACCTCTAGGTAGTAGACTGATTCACTTCAAGTTTGAAGTGAGGAACCACTCTAAACCACTTTGTCCAAGTGTATGTTCTTCCTTGTCTCTTACCCTTACTATGCATATGAGTTAGGATCTCAAATTGGATGATTGTTTAAGATTCTGCACTAAATATAATTTGGTGGTCTAATTTGTCTTGTGAGATTTGTGAATCTCTATTCACCCCCCTCTAGAGCCCTTGATCCAACATTTTAAAGATAAGCTCATTTATAAAGAGAGTAATCCCTATAATGCCTTTGGAGAGAAACACCTTCAAACCAAGGTGCAACCAGGTGCCCCGTGATTCAAAATCTCGAGAATGGTAATGGAATATCTAAGGATTAAACTTCAGGTGATAATTTGCAAAGAAAACCTCCCAATTGGGTAAATTGTGTAAAAGTCCAAAATGTACCTAAAATTGCATAACTTGCACAAACAACATCCAAATCAAACCAAATTTGAAACTTAGACTCATTTTATGTTTTCAAATCACATCAAAAAGTTATATTATGGTTTAGAGAACTTAATTATTGTAATTAAGCTTTCACTGAAGTATTTGTGCATAAACCCTTATTTTTTTACAATTAGTGAATAAATGTTCACTAAACCACTATAAATTCCACTAATTAAACATGAACAATATAAAGGACATAAATGAAAGGGAAACTTAGGCAAAAGGTTTACTGGAGATTACATCTACGATTCATTATGTTACAACACTCCACCCTTTTAAAGGGATTTTGTAATCAAAATCTCAAGCAAAAAGAGAAGGGTGAGTATGTAACATTTCATCTCTCAACTCTGAAGTGATTTCTTCCAGATCATGATATTTCCACAAAACTTTTACCAGCTCAATCTCTTCGTTCTTTAGCTATTTTACTCGGGAGTCAAGGATCTTCACATGTAGCTCTTCATAGGTCAGATTCTCATGTATCTCCAAAGGCTCAACAGTAAGCACATGAGAAGTGTCCTTCACATGCTTCTTCAGCACAAAGACATGGAACACATTATGAATCTTATCATAGGAACAAGGTAAAGCTAAGTGGTATGCATAGTCTCCAACCTTACCTAAGATTTCAAATGGTCCAACATAGAGGGGACTCAACTTGCCTTTAACTTTAGATATAGCAATAGAACAGATATGCTTGCTCTTCAGAAATGCATAGTCACCCACTAGGAAGTAAAACATTGAACCTTTTCTTGTTATCATACATCTTCTGTCGGTCTTGAGCAGCTTTCATGAATTTCTTCATTAATTGTACCTTTTCTGTTATCATTTGCATGTCATCAGTCTTCACTAGAGAACGTTCACTGACATCATCCCAATGCAAAGGGGAATGACATGGTCTACCATTGAGAGCTTCAAAAGGTGGCATACCAATACTAGCTTGGTAGCTATAGTTGTAAGCAAACTCAGCTAATGGCAGATACCAATCCCATGCACCACCCCAATCCATCACACAAGCATGAAGCAAGTCCTCTAGAATATAAACTGTTCTCTCAGATTGACCATCAATATGTGGGTGGTAAGCAGTACTGAAATGCAAGTCAGTACCCATCTCGTCCTGAATCTGACCCCATAAATGAGAAGTAAACTTTGGGTCACGATTAGAAACTATCACCTCAGGTACTCCATGCAGGCGTATGATCCATTCAATGTATGTCTGAGCCATATCAGCAACTTTGTAATTGGTTTTGAAAGGCAAGAAATGAGTAGATTTTGTAAGGCGATCAATAACCACCCAAACAACATCATAACCTTTCTTGGACTTGGGGAAACCAGTAACGAAGTCCATTGTGATCTTCTCCCACTTCCATTCCGAAATTTCAAGAGGATGAAGAACACCACCAGCTGGTCGTTGATGTTCGGTATTGACTTGCTGACATGTCAAGCACTTTGCAATGAACAGAGCTATATCATTCTTCATGTTCTTCCACCAGATGCTTCGATGTAAGTCCTTGTACATTTTTGTTGTGCCAGGATGAATAGTGTACTTGGACCCATGTGCTTCACCCAACACCTTCTAGCTCAGATCACCCACATCAGGAGTCCACAACCTTTGTCTGAAGCAGACAACACCATCCACTCTGACAGAAAAGTCAGATTGTAATTTCTCAGTCAAGGCCTTCATCTCTTCCATCTCAGAGCTTTCCAACTGTGCATCAATGACTTCCGAGATCCAAGTCGATGTAACATTCAAACTAGCCATATGGACACACAACTTGTCTTCATCCACTGAATCGATAGGTTGAGGTCGCCAACTAGTCACATATTCAAGATTTTCCCACACTGAACATCTCATAGCAGCACAAACAACATCCCTCTTATGACTTAAAGCATCAGCTACGACGTTTGCTTTACTAGGATGATAGGTGATGGTGAAGTCATAATCTTTGAGATATTCCATCCACCTTTATTGTCGTAGATTCAGATCCTTCTGTGTCAATAGGTACCTCAAGCTTTCATGGTTGGAGAAAACTTCAAACTTCACACCATAGAGACAGTGTCGCCAAATTTTCAGAGCATGAATGATGGCAAAAATCTCTAAATCATGTGTAGGCCAATTAGCTTCATTTGGTTTCAGTTGGAGGGAAGCATAGGCGATCACCTTTCCATCTTGCATCAAAACACACCCTAAGCCTTGTTTAGAAGCATCATTGTAGATGACATAGGGTATGCCTTCAACAGGCAAGGCAAGAACGGGAGCAGAAGTCAAACACTCGTTCAACTTTTGGAAATTGTTCTCACATTCTGGTGTCCAAGACAACTTGACCTCCTTTCACATCATCTTGGTTAAATGCAAGGCCAACTTAGAGAAGCTCTTGATAAACCTTCGATAGTAACCTGCTAAGATGAGGAAACTACGGATCTCTGAGGGGTTCTTCAGAGCTTTCCACTTGGTCACAACTTCTGCCTTTGTAGGATCAACAACTATATGTTCGGCAGAAATCACATGACCCAGAAACATTACTTCCTTTATCCAGAACTCATGCTTTGAGAATTTTGCATAGAGTTGATTTTCTTACAGTGTGTTGAGTACAATCCACAGACGCTTGTGATTTTGTTCTAGCATCTAGGAATAAACCAAAACATCGTCAATAAACACCACCACAAACTTGTCAAGGTATGGGCGGAACACTCAGTTCATCAAGTCCATGAAGGCAGTAGGGGCATTTGTCAAGCTGAAAGGCATGACCATGAATTCATAATGCCCATATGGAGTTCTAAATGCTGTCTTTGGGACATCATCATCCTTCACGCGGATCTGGTAGTAGCCACTTCGTAGATCCATCTTGGAGAACATAGTGGCTGACTTCAGCTGGTCGAACAACTCGTCGATGCAAGGCAAAGGATAACGGTTCTTCACCATCACTTGGTTAAGCATGTGGTAGTCCATACACATTTGCATCGAACCATCCTTCTTATTCACGAATAGGATAGGGGATCCCCAAGGTGAAACACTGGGGTAAATGAAGCCCATGTTAAGAAGCTCTTCTAGCTACTTCTTCAATTTGGCAAGCTCGGTAGGGGCCAAGCGGTAGGGCAACTTCGATATTGGCAAAGTTTTAGGTACAAGTTCGATGGAGAACTCCACCTCTCGAGTTGGTGGAAAACTGGGTAAGTCCTTGGGAAAGACGTCTGGGAAGTCCTTCACCACATTTATGTGGTCAAGAGAAGGAGGTGTAGCCTCTAGAACTATAGAGGCTAAGAAAGCTCTACACCCTTGTGAGACTAGCTTTTTACTTTGATGGCGGAGATAAAAAATTCCTGATCCTCATGCTTCCTACCCTTGACACACAATCTTCGCTCAACATGATGTGACAAACTAACCTTTGATTCTTCATAAAACAAAACAGCTTTGTACCTCTTCAAATGATCCATTCCCATGATGACATCAAAGGCGGTCATGTCGAACAAGATGAAATATGAGGGAAACATTCTACCAGATATACAGAGGTTCATGGTTAGAGTTTGGAGATACGAAGAGAAGATCCTACCACAAGCGGTTTTTACATCCAATATATGATCCATATACTCCGATTCTATTTCTAACATTGAAGCAAGCTGATAGGATATGAATGTATTGGATGAGCCAAAATCAAATAGTGCCTTTATAGGATGCATATTAAGATGTAAGGTAACTTCAATAACTTTATTATATTTGCATGCTTCCTCGGCATTGAGAGCAAACACTCTCCCATTCCGTCTCTCCATTGGCGGTCGCCTTGGGTTTTGGTTGTTGTTGTTGTTGTTATTCCGCAGAGGTGGATTCTGCCTTGGTTCTTGCTACTATTGTGCATTAATTTGTCCATGCTGGAAACGGGGGAAGAGTAGTCAGATATGCCCAACTCAACCACACTCATGGCAGGTCAGAGGAGGCCAGTTGTCTCTACAATCAGGTGCATTGTTGGCAAGACATTTCCCCGGAGGATGGTGGTGAGAGCACCTATTGCACCGTTCACATCTGCGATTCTCGTCTCGGGTAGGGTTCTTCCTCTGTTTGTTGGTGTAGCCATTACTGTGTCCATAGGATTGAAATCCTGGGTAGGACTCAATGACTATGGCCTTATCCACCATCTTCTGGAAGGTGAGTGAAAGATGCGGAACAAGACTTTGGCCCACTTGGTAGTTCAGGCCCTCCAAGAAAAACATTGCCCTTCTCTCAGCTCTAAGGTTGGTGGCATAGCATTCCAAAAGTAGGAATCATTGGATGTAGTCAGCCACACACATGCCTCCCTGCTTGAGGTTGTAGAACTCAGCTTCCATTTTCCTCAGGAAGGCAAGACACATGTAATTCTCCCTGAAGAGCTTCATGAACTAGTCTCACTCTATGGTAGAGGTGTCTCAAGTGAGGGTGACATCATTCCACTAGACACGTACCAGTTCGTCCAACACATATGTCATGAAATGAACCTTCTGGTGAGGAGGGCATGACATACCCTTGAAGGTCTGATCCAAAGCCAACACCCAGTCATCAACTTTATCCACCATGTTGTGTTCACTTTCACCCTTGAAGTAGGGTGTGGTTGCATCATTATGAAGTCAATGAGGGTGAACTCCCTCAGCTTGTTGGCATTGGTAGCCACTATGTGAAGCTACCCCATCATGGTGGAGAGCAACTGGTGCAACATTGCCAGCTCTTACTCAGGTGTGAAGGCGGGGGTGCCCAGAGTAGTAGGGTTGACCACACTATGGCCGGCAAGAGTCACAGGAGTGTTTTTGACATTGGAGTCATCAGGGTTTGACTCCTTTCCCTTGTTCCTACTGTCGAACAAGTCACCTATATTGAAAGGTAGGTTTAACATATTAAGTTCCTAGAATATTTGAACCATAAATGAGAAAAGAATAGAAGCATATATGAGAAAAGAATATCTAGAATGTTATTGCCTAAAAGCATACTATTTTGGGCAATTCATATCAGCTCAAGCCAGGCCAGTATCATATGGGCACGGGAGTCCTTGTAAACCAAGCTAGTGGTGCTTAGGAAAATATTTCCAGCCCCCGAAACCCTAATCCATTCTAGACATCTTTGCTTCAACTTCATGTCCTAATAGTTGCCTAAAGGCTCTTACACCATGTTGTAAAGAGGCGATATCACCTCCTTGACTAAAATTTAAAGGAAGTACAAAACATCCATATTTTTAGAAAGATAAAAGATATTGAGGGATGCATGTATAATATTACAAGTAAATAAGAATGCACCAAATACATTATAAAATGTCAATAGCAACGAAAATAAAAGTACTAAGCCTATTACATGGCTTTCATTGTTCATTACATGATTGTTATCAAAAGAAAAAGATAAGAGAAAAGGATCTAGCTATAACAATCTAGACATCCTTTTAGATAGATTAAGATCTACTCCTCAGATGACTTCCTTCAAACTTGTCCTTCTCCTTGCTCAGCACCAGTGCCTGGGTGGTTGGGAAAGCACCCAACAAAAGGGGAAAGAAAACAAGGTATGTGTCACAAAAATAGTTTAGGATAACAAGATAAGTAAAGCAAATAAGAATATGCTATAGTTCATCATAAGTTGAACATAACAAGAGTATGAGGCTACATTCAAAAGAAACTTGCCATTAACAATTATATTAAAAAGGATTTGCATGTAAGATAATTATGTCTACCTAACTAAGTAGGGTTGAGGCACCTACCGGACCTCTAACCTAAAGGTGAGGGGAGAATAAGACATTCCCAGTCACCTACACAATTATATAGGGGAGAATAAAAACTTTTCCCAAGGCGATTAAATACATACCCTCTGTGGGTGGTCGTACATAAGTACTGCTACTTTAAATCAAACAGAACATAAATCTACATGCCAGGAAAGTAGTCATGGTAAGAGTAGTAATAATATTTAATAAGCATGGCAGTGGGGTATAAGACCCAAACAAGAAGAAATTATAATCCGATTTGAGGCATGAACAACTTTAGGATTCAAGAATAGAAGATTTAGGGTTCATTTAAGCCTCATTAGAGAAATACAGGGTTTGGCTACAATTATCCCAACATAGGGTGTAAGGAATGCACATACCTCTCTTACTGATATCAATTACTAACTTTCACCACTTTAATTGAATCCAAGTTCCACTTTGCCTATTTTCAATGTATTAACATGTATTAGAGTACATAATGCACATTAATGTATAGAAACCCTAATTTCAGAACTTTTTAGCAAAACTTGAATTTAGATTTTAAAAATATCACCAATGAACTTATTAGGTTCTCCTGATGAAGAAAACATATTTTATGTTAATTTTGGAGTTATGATGATTAAGATGTAGTTTTTATGGATTTTATGCATTAAATTCATTTTACAAAAACCACTCTTAGTCAAACCATGAAATCAGACCTTGAAAATATTTTTTATTAGATATAGATTAATTTTCCAATTCCAAAACATATTTATTTATCAAATTTGGATGAGCGGATTAGAAGATATGAATTTTTCAATAACCAATAGGAAATTGCCACATCATCAAACTGATTGAGATAATTGAAGAGAGAGGGAGAGGGAGAAAACACCATTTGACCTAAGATAAGGTTTGAAGTTGCATAGGTAACCAAACTAGAGCTTCTAGAGAAGCTAAAACAACAAGAAACCAAAACCCTAGAAGAACATGATAAAAAGAGATGGAGATCATCGATTTTAAACATAGAAGCATGAGTTTTAAGCATGTACTAAGCAATATATGAGAAGGGGGTTAACAAAACTTGCATGTAGGAAGGTAAGAAGATCAAAACAACAAGGATCCCAAGATTAGAAGGTCTGGTTGCTCCAAGACAAGCTCCTTTCTTGAGAAAAGATCACCTTCTCCACTTTATAAGTGCAAACCTTAGCAAAAGAGCATGAAGATGAGATGTTTTAGGGTTCTAGGTGAAGTTTTACCATGGAAGGTCATGGTTCCAACTTGGAAGAAGGTGGGAAGAATATTAAAAGCATGAAAATAGGGAAGGAAAGGAGGATACTTACTAGTTTTGTTCAAAATCACTAAGGAGGAGCTTAAGAAATTCTAAATAGAGAAATTTGGAACCCTAGGAGCCTTCTTCACCAAGGTAGACACCCTCTTTTACCTTGGGACAACAACTTCGTGGACAAACATAGAAGGGACTATGCTTTAAGATGGGGGAAAGAGAAGGAGAGGATTGCTTCTTGGATTGGGAGGGGGGAATGGGTAGGCATGGCTTTATAAAGAAGGGGAAAGCATGAGGTGTCTATGGGACTTTCCATGTGTCCTTAGGCTAAGGCTTCATGACCATGCAAGAGGACAGCTCATAGAGACTTCTTATATATCTAAGGTCGGTCCTAAAATCCCATGGAGGTTTCTAGGCCATCCCCACTATCCTCCAATCAAAGAAATAACCCTATTGGTTGATAGCTTTTAAAGATAAGCTCATTTATAAAGAGGGTAATCCCTATAATGCCCTTGGAGAGAAACACCTTCAAACCAAGGTGCAACCAGGTTTCCCATGGTTCAAAATCTCGATAATGGTAATGGAATATCTAAGGATTAAAATTCAGCTGATAATTTGCAAAAAAAACCTCCCAATTGGGTAAATTGCATAAAAGTCCAAAATGTACGTAAAATTGCATAACTTACACAAACAACATCCAAATCGAACTAAATTTGAAACTTAGGCTCATTTTATATTTTCAAATTACATAAAAAGTTAGATTAAGGTTTAGATCACTTAATTATTGTAATTAAGCTTTCACTGAGGTATTTGTGCATAAACCCTTATATTGGTACAATTAGTGAATAAATGTTCACTAAACCACTATAAATTCTACTAATTAAACATGAACAACATAAAGGACAGAAATGAAAGGGAAACTTGGGAAAAAAGTTTACATGGATATTAAATCTAAGATTCATTATGTTACCAAACCACTGTATTGTTGTATAATTTTTCAGAGTCATTCATACTCCTGCTTTGCGATAAGTGCATATTTATCCAGTTCATTTGAATTTTTAGATCTCTAAATGAGAATTTCATTATCGTTCTCTACTTTAAAGATAATTTGTCTAGTTTCGCTTTTCTCACTTTTATTTGGAGTTTTTTTACTACTTCTAGCTGAATTTTATAGGGAAATGATCAAATTCATCCAAAGTCCAAGAAGGCCCAAGAAACAATAGCTCAATCACCTATATGTAGCTTCGCACTACCTCCAGCCAACTGAGTGACTTGTCTAGTTGGTCGAGTCACATGCACTAGATCTTGACCCAGAACTCGAGTCAGTCGACTCACCATTCACAGTCGACTGACTCACCAATAAAGAGTCAAATTCGAATCTAGGGAAGATTACCATTCATGACAAAATGACCAGACCAAAGCAGACATTTAAAGACTGGTTGACTCACCACCCTGGTAGATCAAATCACGTTCAAGACTCACTCAAATGTCTAAACAAGAAAGTCATCAATGCAGTCTGAGCTTGACCAACACAACTTTGGGCTGAAGCAAGCGATTGTCCCATTCGACCAGCTAACGACCCAGATTCAACCATGCCAGCAACCACCAATAGTCATTTCTAGGGTTTCACTCAACCAAGTTAACCATTCACTTGCCCGACCCTAGCATTGAAGGTACACAACCTACCAAACCCAGTCGACCAACTGGTGCCTACAAAATCTAGCATTCAAGCCGCCTCCAGGAGTCATACTTCTAGGGTTTTTGCCCCCTCTTTCCCCCTATAAAAGGAGGGGGGGTTCCAAAGAAAGATATATATGATCCTAGATCTAATATTGTATTACATCTTCTACTTTTGCTTCCATTTTCATTATGTGTGAGTATTTTCCCTTACTGGGGCATGGGGACTAGCCTCGTAGCATGTTCCTTATTCAAATGTATTAGATCCATGTTTTAATGGAAGAATGTTTTCCAACCATGTTTTCCTTGGTCTGTGGTTAGATTGATATAGTCTTGTGGAGTGATGAGATCTTGGATCTCCACAAGAATGAACCCATAATCCCCTAATTGTGATTATTATATTTTTATCCATTCAATCCTACACTCATTTCCTATTTAGTTAGATTATATTTTTGAAGGGCGCTGAGATGTCAGATCCCAATAAGAATGAACTCATAATTTCCTTAATGAGGTAATTGACAAAAACTTATGGTCTTTCTACAAGCTTATCTAGTTACATAGCCCATGGTGACATGACCATTTGACCCATGAGTTCAAATGTTGGAATTGAAATCACATGTTCCTCGATGATATCTTAGACATGGACTGGTTGGACGGTTGGACGAGGATCCACAAACATCAGGATCAATAGGTTTGTAAGAAGTTCGACTCTTGTAAGATTTGCATTCCCAAAGGACACAAATCCTCATGATACTATTTTGATAATTAACATTTCAGAGTAGATTCACCTAGTTAAAACATGGTTTTTGGCGTTGAACCCCCAAACCCCTAATACTTTTTATCATTTGATTAATTAGTTTTGTTTCTATACATTGAATTTCTTCTCTAGCTTTAGTCAATCACTCACAAACTGGAATTTACTTTCCTTCTTCACAATTGATTTGAATCGATGCTTAAAAACTATCATCTCTTGGGATCAATACCTTCCTATACTAGAAGTTGACTTGTTGCTTTCATCAAGTTAACAACATGTTAGAAGGTTAAACTCTTGGATCCTATTCCTAGTGATTTGGAGTGTCAACAACTCACAGCAAATTTGGTTCCATTTTCAGGGACGATGATGTCAATTTGAAACCATCTACCTTTCTTGACTTTTTTTTATCCTTTAGAGCTCCATTCGTTAGTGTTTCTCCTCTTCCTATCAAGTTTCCATTCTGATAGTACAATTTTCTAATTTGTTTTGTAATTTTAGTTTGTTTTATAATTTTTCGTTTGTTCATAATTTCTTATCTTTGTAATTTTCTTTAGTTTACTTTCATAATTTATAGTTTTGTTCCTTAATTTCTTTTAGCTTAGATCTCTATTCTTAGATTTTGTAATTTATTTCCCTGTCGAGATCCATTCTGATAGTGTCACTCCTTCTACTGACTTTCCATTCCGATAGTACTATTTCCTTTAGTTTGTTTTGTACTTTTGGTTTGTTTTTTTGTTATTGTTAGTCTTGTTTCATAATTTCCTTGTTTACTTTTGTGGTTTTTAATTTTATATAAATCCTCAATTCTTTTTGCAATTTCTTAATTTTGTTAAACTCCTTAGTTTTTTCTAGTAATTTAGTTTCATAGATTTTAGTTTGGTTCTATAATTTCTATTAGCTTGAATTCCTTTATTTCTATCTTAAATTTTTTTAATTTGCTTTGAGAAACAAAAAAAAGCTTTTCAAATGGAGCGGTCAACACATTTTGGTCTTCTCAACATCAAATTCTAACATAACTTTTTCTTGTTTTCTCATATGTAGGGAGAACCATGTAGGGAGATGAAGACGAGAGGTGGAAGAGGGATCTTATTTAGCATGTATATAGTGATTTTATGCTTTTGTATATTATATAGGAGAATGGAAATAATATCAAATACTAATCCTAGGTTGAGAAACAACAGTGTTAACTGTTCGTATATGCCTCTTCCATCCTTTCGTTCATTTCTAAAATCAAGCAAAATCTTCCACAGCCTTTTTTGAGGTTTGACTGTGAGAGAATAGTTTGAATGAACTTAGATGTCAAGTCTTATACAAATATTTCTTTAAATTTCAAGATATTAATTTTTTATTGGCAGATGATTGACTTGTTACACCCCTTTTAATTGACTAACTAACTCATTAGTGTGTTGACTAATGAATGATAGCAATCACAATGTATAAACCGCTCAAGCCATTGCTGCCTAAACAACCGATCAACTAGGAAAGTCAATTTAACTTGGTCACTAGTATGTTTGCTAAATTTGATCATTCTACACCTTGCTAGTAGATGTCTCTTAGAAGCAAACTGACCTATATCCCTCACTAGTTGTAAGTCAACATGACTAATTTTTGTTGAATGACTAGTACAATCAAGAGCATAACTTAACCAACACCTACTTGCCACCATCAACGGTAACCAACCCATCACTATTCGTTTAGTTAACCCAACATCAATGTAAATCAACTTACAACTCCATCCTCGAGAAGATCACATCGACTATCCTACCCCCGAGCCTTCCGCTGTTGCTGCTCCTCCACCCCTCACTGGTGATAGTTCTGCTCCCACCTATCTTTCATTGCTTGTTGGCCCCCTGGCCACCCTACTTGCCAGTCTTGGCGATTCTGCTCCATCCTATCCTCAGGCCAATGAGCTCTATGCTCTTGGTATGACTTGGGATGAGCAAAATGCTCGTTGTCCTGGTCGTCATTTTGGCCCTCCTGCTGATGAGGAGATGCCTGACCAGGCTGATGCTGAGGCTACTGATGATGATGATGGCGATGGTGAGGATGCTTCTGATGATGGTGATGTTTCTGCTGCTGATTCTGGTGATGAAGGCACTATAGTTGCACCCTCTGATGGAGACAAGGACTACGAGCCTGGAGCCGATGATGATGATGTTGTGGATATAGATAGTTTAGATGTCTAGCTTTGTTTCTTAGTTTTTATTCTAGTATGCTGATCATATATATCTTTCTAGGCTATTTTGTATAAGAAACATTTGGGCACATTATCTAAGTTGTACTATTTTATCTTCAACTTTTCATCGGTTCTTGCTTGTAGTTTCTTTCATGAGAATATGCATCTGAGTTGTAATATATGTGATGTGCACTCTTGCTCTTTTCAGTGTTATATATTATGTGTTGGTGCCATCTTTCATCAAATTTTGATAATAACTGAGTTTGTATGTTGCTTTCGTCTCTGATTAACATATAATCTGAGATTGCTTGTATAATTATCTGGTTGATTGTGTTTTGGAGAAGACCTGGATATATGCTCTTCTACCCCCCTACTTTTTGATAATGTCAAAAGTGGGGGAGAAATTTCAAAGTCTTAAAACTCAATCATATTGTTATTCATTGTTATACTGTTGCTTATTGCTTATGAGATCCTTTTCTTGTTCATTCAATGTTTTATCATGTGACTTGCAAAGGACCATATAGCACATGTATGTTATTATTGCTTCGTGTAGATAGACTCACTATGTAGGTTATAGGAAGCATAGATTGAGGGGGAGCAATTCACATTGTTCACATCTTGAATCCCCTTGATTCACAAGGCAAAGGTATAACTTTTATATCCTTTTCAATATGTTTGAGGAATGGTTTTTCATTGTCAAAAAGGGGGAGAATGTTGACCTAGAGGTTATACATTGTCCATATTTTGATAATGACTTAACCATTCCATTCATATGTATCTAATATGTGTATTCAAGATTGATTTTAGGTGTTAGGTACATGAAAAGGATAAAAAATCAAAAGCCCTAATTTGCTACAGTTGAAGCCAAAAGCTATACATATGTGTATTTTGGGAAATCCATGTAAATGACCTTAGAAGATTTTTGTAATCACTTGTATTGATGTATTGGCTTGTAACTAAGATGAGAAAATTGATTGGGACACTTAGAACCAAGTTCTAATCACGTTTGATGCACTTTAGAAAATTGATCACAGGCAGTCAATTGGTCGACAAACTCGACTGATCCTCTTGGATCAATTCTCTGAAGAGTGCATCGGTCGAGTCATGTTTTCACAGAACTCGGCCGATGGGATTACTGACCAAACACAACTTTCATTGGTCGGTCGAGTTTCCCCAGGACAAACTTGACCGATGGTTTGAAATTTGGATTTGTCTTTTACCCTATCGATCGAGTTACCTTTATTGAAACTCGACCGATAGCGTTGTACGAAATTTGTAGAAAAAGTGATTGTGACCATTGGTGAGCTATTTGATCGAAAATAGATTTGTTGCTTTCAGCAAAAAGGCTATATTTCAGCCCTAAGTATCCCACAACTCAAAGGGACACCCTCAGCTATAAATAGGACCTCTTGGAGTTCATTCCAAGATTGCTCATTCACTACATGCTTGGTCCTAGCTTAGTTGAGAGTGTTCTAACCCTTTGAGCCACTTTCTCTCTCTACATTCAATTCAAATCAGTGAGTATGAGTGAGATAGGTTCAGTTGTAAGAGAGATAATCCTTGTATTGATTTAAAGCTCTCCACCTCCTTCTTCCTAGCCCCTTTCCTATTAAAGAAAAGGTTGAAGATCTTCTTCGAGTGAAGGAGAAGGAGTTGTTGTTCTTCAAGATTGAAGAAGGCAGGGTGTTCTAGATCTCCAAGTGAAGGAAATAGGCAAGACAAATGCTCAAGAAGGATAGGTAATCCCTTGAAGGCTGAAGACTTGAAGAAGGAGTGGGTAAGTCCATGTTGATGGCTGAAGACTCCATGGTTTAAGTGGGTAAGCTCCTTCTATAGGTTGAAGATCCTTGCTTGAGGTACTAAGCCCTTGGAAGAATGTGGTTTTGTCTTGTAGTCTTATGATGGAATATAAGAGTACCAAGATTACAAAGTCCTAGAGCCTAACCACCTCTAGGTAGTAGACTGACTCACTTCAGGTTTGAAGTGAGGAACCACTCTAAACCACTTTGTCCAAGTGTATGTTCTTCCTTGTCTCTTACCTATGCTATGCATGTTAGTTAGGATCTCAAATTGGATGACTGTTTTAGATTTTGCATTTAATATAATTTGGTGGTCTAATTTGTCTTGTGATATTTGTGAATCTCTATTCACCCCCCCCCTCTAGAGCCCTTGATCCAACATTTTAAAGATAAGCTCATTTATAAAGAGGGTAATCCCTATAATGCCCTTGGAGATAAACACCTTCAAACCAAGGTGCAACCAGGTGCCCCATGATTCAAAATCTCGAGAATGGTAATGTAATATCTAAGGATTAAACTTCGGGTGATAATTTGCAAAGAAAACCTCCCAATTGGGTAAATTGTGTAAAAGTCCAAAATGTACCTAAAATTGTATAACTTGCACAAACAACATCCAAATCAAACCAAATTTGAAACTTAGACTCATTTTATGTTTTCAAATCACATAAAAAAGTTATATTATGGTTTAGAGCACTTAATTATGGTAATTAAGCTTTCACTGAGGTATTTGTGCATGAACCCTTATTTTTTTACAATTAGTGAATAAATGTTCACTAAACCACTATAAATTTCACTAATTAAACATGAAAGACATAAAGGAGAGAAATGAAGGGGAAACTTAGGAAAAAGGTTTACATGGAGATTACATCTACGGTTCATTATGTTACAAAACTCCACCCTTTTAAAGGGATTTTGTACTCAAAATCTCAAGCAAAAAGAGAAGGGTGAGTATGTAACATTTCATCTCTCAACTCCCAAGTGATTTCTTCTAGATCATGATATTTCCACAAAACTTTTACCAGCTCAATCTCTTTGTTCTTTAGTTGCTTTACTCGGGAGTCAAGGATCTTCACAGGTAGCTCTTCATAGGTCAGATTCTCATGTATCTCCAAAGGCTCAATAGTAAGCACATGAGAAGTGTCCTTCACATACTTCTTCAGCACAGAGACATGGAACACATTATGAATCTTATCATAGGAACAAGGTAAAGCTAAGCGGTATGCATAGTCCTAAACCTTATCTAAGATTCAAATGGTCCAACATAGCGGGGACTCAACTTACCTTTAACTTTAGATATAGCAATAGAACAGATAGGCTTGATCTTCAGAAATGCATAGTCACCCACTAGGAAGTAAAACATCAGACCTTTTCTTGTCAGCATACATCTTCTGTCGGTCTTGGGCAGCTTTCATGCATTTCTTCATCAATTGTACCTTTTCTGTTATCATTTGCATGCCATCGGTCTTCACTAGAGAATGTTCACCGACATCATCCCAATGCAAAGGGGAATGACGTGGTCTACCATAGAGAGCTTCAAAAGGTGGCATACCAATACTAGCTTGGTAGCTATAGTTGTAAGCAAACTCAGCTAATGGTAGATACCAATCCCATGCACCACCCCAATCCATCACACGAGCAGGAAGCAAGTCCTCCAGAATCTAAATTGTTCTCTCAGATTGACCATCAATCTGTGGGTGGTAAGCAATACTGAAACGCAAGTCAGTACACATCTCATCCTGAATCTGATCCCATAAATGAGAAGTAAACTTTGGGTCACGATCAGAAACTATCACCTCAGGTACTCCATGCAGGTGTACGATCCATTCAATGTATAACTGAGCCATATCTACAACTTTGTAATTGGTTTTGAAAGGCAAGAAATGAGCAGATTTTGTAAGCCAATCAATAACCACCCAAACAACATAACAACCTTTCTTGGACTTGGGGAAACCAATAACGAAGTCCATTGTGATCTTCTCCCACTTCCATTCTGATATTTCAAGAGGATGAAGAAGACCACCAGGTCGTTGATGTTCGATCTTAACTTGCTGACATGTCAAGCACTTCGCAATGAACAAAGCAATAACATTCTTCATGTTCTTCCACCAGACGCTTCGTTGTAAGTCCTTGTACATTTTTGTTGTGCCAGGATGAATAGTGTACTTAGACCCATGTGCTCCACCCAACACCTTCTAGCTCAGATCACCCATGTCAGGAGTCCACAACCTTTGTCTGAAGCAGACAACACCATCCACTCTGACAGAAAAGTCAGATTGCAATTTCTCAGTCAAGGCCTTCATCTCTTCCATCTCAGAGCTTTCCAACTATGCATCAATGACTTCCGAGATCCAAGTCGATGTAACAATCAAACTAGCCATATGGACACACAACTTGTCTTCATCCACTGAATCGACAGGTTGAGGTTGCCAACTAGTCACATATTCGAGATTTTCCCACACCGAACATCTCAGAGCAGCACAAACAACATCCTTCTTACAACTTAAAGCATCAGCTATGACGTTTGCTTGACTAGGATGATAGGTGATGGTGAAGTCATAATCTTTGAGATATTCTATCCACCTTTGTTGTCGTAGATTCAGATCCTTCTGTGCCAATAGGTACCTCAAGCTTTCATGGTCAGAGAAAACTTCAAACTTCACACCATAGAGACAGTGTCGCCAGATTTTCAGAGCATGAATGATGGCAAAAATCTCTAAATCATGTGTAGGCCAATTAGCTTCATTCGGTTTTAGTTGGAGGGAAGCATATTCGATCACCTTTCCATCTTGCATCAAAACACACCCTAAGCCTTGTTTAGAAGCATCAATGTAGATGACATAGGGTATGCCTTCAACAGGCAAGGCAAGAACGGGAGTAGAAGTCAAATACTCGTTCAACTTTTAGAAATTGTTCTCACATTCTGGTGTCCAAGACAACTTGACCTCCTTTCACATCAGCTTGGTTAAAGGCAAGGCCAACTTAGAGAAGCTCTTGATAAACCTTTGATAGTAACCTGCTAAGATGAGGAAACTACAGATCTCTAAGGGATTCTTCAGAGCTTTCCACTTGGTCACAACTTCTACCTTTGTAGGATCAACAACTATATGTCCGGTAGAAATCACATGACCCATAAACATTACTTCCTTTATCCAGAACTCACGCTTTGAGAATTTTGCATAGAGTTGATTTTCTTACAGTGTGTTGAGTACAATCTGCAGATGCTCGTGATGTTGTTCTAGCGTCTGGGAATAAACCAAAACATCATCAATAAACACCACCATAAACTTGTCAAGGTATGGGCGGAACACTCGGTTCATCATGTCCATGAAGGTAGCAGGGGCATTTGTCAAGCTGAAAGACATGACCATGAATTTGTAATGCCCATAGAGAGTTCTAAACGCTGTCTTTGGGACATCATCATCCTTCACGCGCATCTGGTAGTAGCCACTTCACAGATCCATCTTGGAGAACACATTGGTTGACTTCAGCTGGTCGAACAACTCATCGATGTAAGGTAAAGGATAACAATTCTTCGCCATCACTTGGTTAAGCATGTGGTAGTCCATACACATCTGCATCGAACCATCCTTCTTCTTCACGAATAGGATAGGGGATCTCCCATGTGAAACACTGGGGCAGATGAAGCCCATGTTAAGAAGATCTTCTAGCTACTTCTTCAATTTGGCAAGCTCGACAGGGGCCAAGAGGTAAGGCTGCTTCGACATTGGCAAAGTTTTGAGTACAAGCTCGATGGAGAACTCCACCTCCTGAGTTGGTGGCAAACTGGGTAAGTCCTTGGGAAAGACGTCTGGGAAGTCCTTCACCACATTTATGTGGTCAATAGAAGGAGGTGTAGCCTCTAGGACTATAGAGGCTAAGAAAGCTCTACACCCTTGTGAGACTAGCTTTTTAGCTTTGATGGCGGAGATAAAAAATTGTTGATCCTCATGCTTCCTACCCTTGACACACAATCTTCGCTCAACATAATGTGACAAACTAACCTTTGATTCTTCACAAAACAAACTAGCTTTGTACTTCTTAAACCAATCCATTCCCATGTTGACATCAAAGGTGGTCATGTCCAGCAAGATGAAATATGAGGGAAATATTCTACCATATATACAAAGGTCCATGGTCAGAGTTTGGAGATACGAAGAGCACATCCTACCACTAGCAGTTTTTACATCCAATATATGATCCATATACTCAGATTCTATTTCTAACATCGAAGCAAGCTGACATGATATGAATGTATTGGATGAGCCAGAATCAAATAGTGCCTTTATAGGATGCATATTAAGATGCAAGGTAACTTCAATAACTTTATTATATTTGCATGCTTCCTCAGCATTGAGAGCAAACACTCTCCCATTCCGCCTCTCCATTGGTGGTCGCCTCGAGTTCTGGTTGTTGTTGTTGCTATTGTGCATTATTTTGTCCCTGATGGAAACGGGGGCAGAGTAGTCATATATGCCCAACTCAGCCACACTTGTGGCAGGTCAGAGGAGGTCAGTTGTCTCTACGAGCAGGTGCATTGTTGGCAAGACATTTCCCTGGAGGATGGTGGCGAGAGCACCTATTGCACTGATCACATCTGCGATTCTCATCTTAGGTAGGGTTCTTCCTCTTTTTGTTGTTGTAGCCATTACCGTGTCCATAGGATTGAAATCTTGGGTAGGACTCGATGACTATGGCCTTATCTACCATCTGCTGGAAGGTGAGTGGAATATGCAGAACAAGACTTTGGCCCACCTGGTAGTTCAGGCCCTCCAAGAACAACATTGCCCTTCTCTCGACTCCAAGGTTGGTGGCATGGCATTCCAGAACTAGGAATCATTGGATGTAGTCAACCACACACATGCCTCCCTGTTTGAGGTTGTAGAACTCGGCTTCCTTTTTTCCTTAGGAAGGCGGGACAGATGTAATTCTCCCTAAAGAGCTTCATGAACTAGTCTCACTCTATGGTAGATGTGTCTCGAGTGAGGGTGACACCATTCCACCAGACACGTACCAGTTCGTCCAGCACATATGTCATGAACTGAACCTTCTGGTGAGGAGGGCATGCCATACCCTCGAAGGTCCGATCCAAAGCCAACACCCAGTCATCATCTTTACCCACCATGTTGTGTTCACTTTCACCCTTGAAGTAGGGTGTGGTTGCATCATTATGAAGTCAGTGAGGGTGAACTCCCTCGGCTTGTTGGCATTGGTAGCCACTGTGTGAAGCTACCCCATCATGGTGGAGAGTAACTGGTGCAACATTGCCAGCTCTTGCTCTGGTGTGAAGGCGGGGGTGCCTAGAGTAGTAGGGTTGACCACACTATGGCCGACAAGAGTCACAGGAGTGTTTCCGACATTGGAGTCATCAGGGTTCGACTCCTTTCCCTTGTTCCTGCTGTCGAACAAGTCACCTATCATGAATGGTAGGTTTAACATATCAAGTTCCCAGGAGTATTTGAACCATAAATGAGAAAAGAATAGAAGCATAGATGAGAAAAGAATATCTAGAATGATATTGCCTAAAAGCATACTATTTTGGGCAATTCATATCAACTTAAGCCAAGTCGGTATCATATGGGAACAAGAGTCCTTGTAAACCAAGCTAGTGGTGCAGAGGAAAATATTGTCAGCCATCGAAATCCTAATCCATTCTAGACACCTTTGCTTCAACTTCATGTCCTAATAGTTGCCTAAAGGCTCTTATACCATGTTGTAAAGAGGCGAGATCACCTCCTTGACTAAAATTTAAAGGAAGTACAAAACATCCATCATTTTAGAAAGACAAAAGATATTGAGGGATGCATGTATAATATTCCAAGTAAATAAGCATGCACCAAATACATTATAAAATGTCAATAGCAACAAAAATAAAAGTACTAAGCCTATTACATAGCTTTCATTGTTCATTACATGATTGTTCCCAAAAGAAAAAGATAAGAGAAAAAGATCTAGCTATAACAACCTAGACATCCTTTTAGATAGATTAAAATCTACTCCTCAGATGACTTCCTTCAAACTTGTCCTTCTCCTTGCTCAGCACCAGTGCCTGGGTGGTTGGGAAAGCACCCAACAAAAGGGGAAAGAAAACAAGGTATGTGTCACAAAAATAGTTTAGGATAACAAGATAACTAAAAAAAATAAGAATATGCTATAGTTCATCATAAGTTGAACATAACAAGAGTATGAGGCTACATTCAAAAGAAACTTGCCATTAACAATTATATTAAAAAGGATTTGCATGTAAGATAATTATGTCTACCTAACTAAGTAGGGTTGAGGCACCTACCGGACCTCTAACCTAAAGGTGAGGGGAGAATAAGACATTCCCAGTCACCTACACAATTATATAGGGGAGAATAAAAACTTTTCCCAAGGCGATTAAATACATACCCTCTGTGGGTGGTTGTACATAAGTACTGCTACTTTAAATCAAACAGAACATAAATCTACATGCCAGGAAAGTAGTCATGGTAAGAGTAGTAATAATATTTAATAAGCATGGCAGTGGGGTATAAGACCCAAACAAGAAGAAATTATAATCTGATTTGAGGCATGAACAACTTTAGGATTCAAGAATAGAAGATTTAGGGTTCATTTAAGCCTCATTAGGGAAATACAGGGTTTGGCTATAATTATCCCAACATAGGGTGTAAGGAATGCACATACCTCTCTTACTGATATCAATTACTAACTTTCACCACTTTAATTGAATCCAAGTTCCACTTTGCCTATTTTCAATGTATTAACATGTATTAGAGTACATAATGCACATTAATGTATAGAAACCCTAATTTCAGAACTTTTTAGCAAAACTTGAATTTAGATTTTAAAAATATCACCAATGAACTTATTAGGTTCTCCTGATGAAGAAAACATATTTTATGTTAATTTTGGAGTTATGATGATTAAGATGTAGTTTTTATGGATTTTATGCATTAAATTCATTTTACAAAAACCACTCTTCGTCAAACCATGAAATCAGACCTTGAATTTTTTTTTATTAGATATAGATTAATTTTCCAATTCCAAAACATATTTATTTATCAAATTTGGATGAGCGGATTAGAAGATATGAATTTTTCAATAACCAATAGGAAATTGCCACATCATCAAACCGATTGAGATAATTGAAGAGAGAGGGAGAGGGAGAAAACACCATTTGACCTAAGATAAGGTTTGAAGTTGCATAGGTAACCAAACTAGAGCTTCTAGAGAAGCTAAAACAACAAGAAACCAAAACCCTAGAAGAACATGATAAAAAGAGATGGAGATCATCGACTTTAAACATAGAAGCATGAGTTTTAAGCATGTACTAAGCAATATATGAGAAGGGGGTTAACAAAACTTGCATGTAGGAAAGAAGATCAAAACAACAAGGATCCCAAGATTAGAAGGTCTAGTTGTGTAAGGCCCTTGAACTTGCTTAATGAGTTGAATGAGCTTAATTACCATAATTAAATGCTTATAACCTTAATCTAACCTTTCGATATATTTTGAAATCATAAGACAAGCTTAAGTTTCAAATATGGTCCAATTTGGACATTGCATGAGAATTTATGCAATTTTATATACATTCTGAACTTTCCTGCAATTTACCCAATTGGAAGGTTTTCTTTATATGTTTTCACAAGAATTACAATCCTTATAGTTTTCCTTATCATCCTCAAATTTTTGGACTATGGGGCTCCTACTTGTTCTTGGTACCGAGGTATTCCTCTTCAAGGACATTTTAGGGTTTTCCCCTTTATGGATAAGGATAAAGATAAAGATAAAGATAAGGATAAAGACAGAGATAAGGATAAGGATAAAGATAAAGATAAGGATAAATATGAAGATGAAGATAAGGATAAGGATGAAGATAAGGATAAGGATAAGGATGAAGATAAGGATAAAGATAAGGCTAAAGATAAGGATATGGATGAAAGAGAGAAAGTGTGGGTAGTAACTAAGAGAGGTATTGCATGGACATAGAATCTCTAGGCTATTGACACATGGAAAACTCCATGTACACCTCAAGCTTAACCCCTATCCATGAAGCTATATATACCCCTTCCTATCCCCAATTCAAAGTCACTGCTCACTCCCTCTTTCCTATAGCTTAGAGAACAGGCCCTTCTCTGTTTGGTTGCATAACAAAGTGGTCTAAGGTAGAATACAACCTCGTTTTGGAAAAGAAAGTCTCCTAGAGCTCCATCTAGCCCTATCTAGGGTTCCTAAGGTCATCTTCTGGGGTTTTTGTCCAAAGCAAGTTATTTTCTTCCTTCCTTCTCCATTTTTCTTGATCTTATCCTTCCTTAGACCTTCCTCCAGGTCGGAACCTTACTTTTCCATGGTAGAATTTGCTCTAAAGATCTAAAACCCTACCTTTATTGCTCCTTATGTTTAGGGTTTGCTCATTTGATGAAGAAAGGTGCTGGATGGACAAATTCATAGCTTATTCTTAGATTTTCTACCCTACCTGCTCAAGATTTCTTCTGTGTGGGGTTTCATATTCTCATTAGAGGCAAGTTTTATAACTTGCTCCACATTTATTGCTTACCATAAGCTTTCTAGATCATGTTCTTGCTTGAAAATGATGATTCATGCACTAAAAAGCTATGCTTGACTTGGATTTCGATTTTTATAATGTTCCCTATTCTGATTTCAGTTCTAGATGAACCTGTGATCATGTGTAAATTATTAATAAGGTATTATTTGACTTGGATCAGGTTGATTTGACAACCTATGGTACTAAACACCTATCAAACAATGGTCAATTTCAGGGTTTAAAGCTGATTTCTTCTATAAACCATGACCCGATGATGGTACCATTGCAACAACCCTATGGTGTTGTCTTCATAACAACTCACGGTCATGATCAAAGGTGTCAAATAATGGTGACAACCTATGGTAACCCCTTTAGGTCAGGTTTTGGATCAATTAGAAGTATAATGATCAACCATTAAGTACCCTATTGATGATATCAATCAATGATGACATCAACTTAATATTTGATGCTAATTAATGAATATAGTGTTGATCTAACAACCAATAGTGATTTAATGATCACTAATGATGGTGGATCAGGTCTCTAAAATCTATGGTGAGTTAATCATATAGTTTTAGCATCAATTATGCCTTAGACCAATGATTTCTTGGGTCACTTGATGCAATGGTCAGACCTATATTGTAATTGATGGTTTTAACATGTAAACTTGACCCAATGGTCGAGATCTACTGTTTATTCCTCCATTAAGGTGGAATGATGGCTAATATAATATGGTAGTCCTAATAATGAGATTTAGATGGTTTCCTTTATATGATCAACTTAAGAAGCTTACTTGTTGACAATGGATGGCTTGTTTTTACTGAACAGTTGATTGTGGGTTTTACCCTACTCTCAATGGAACTTTTTGTGTCGATTAACAAGGGATGTATAGGGTTAGATGGTGACTCTTTCTAGAGCACAAATCAAGGACTTCATAGGTGGTTTATCCAAGGGGTTTACTTATGTAAATAACCAATAGTCTTACCTTTTAAACATCCAATGGTTTTGGGTGACATTGTGGTATGGTGATATGTGTTGAATGATGATGGAACAAATGGAGGGTTACCTTTAATAAGTTAGTCTTACCTATTCACTCATATGAATAGAAGGGATGATAATCATGTTGTGTTGATATGTAACCCTAATTAGGTATAGCTTGTTATACCCAGCTTTAATATAACAAAATGATGGTAATTGGGTATGAAAAGTCCTTGAATGACTAATACAAACATGGAGTACTCTATTATTGTTGAAACCCTAGTATGGTATAACCTGATGGTTACACCTTGATTTATGTGTGGTTTCATACTTGAGAATAGTATGGAATGTGATGGTGATGCTTCACCTTATGCATCCATGATCCAACGGGGATGCCGTGAGTTAGGGTTTGGGTATGAGTGATGATTAATAACATTGATATAATTTATCATGTTGAACCTAACTCTAATGTAATTAGATAAAGATGAGTATTCATGTTTACCATTCTTATATGATGGAATGATGGTGGAATAACCTCCTTAACATTATCATAACCTTAATGTGTTAGTTGGTGGTTATCATAGCCACATGGTTGATACTTTCTTATGTTGAACATGTGCATTATGAAATGAGTGTTAATCATATCTAGATTCCTTGCATGTTGACGTAATAAAGGAATGTTCTTAATATTAATATAACCCTGCTATGATTGTTTATGAATACCACATAGCTCATAAATGCAATATTGTGCTGATCTTGTGTATTATATATAATTGATGTTCTTGAGCCTTGTTATAAGACATGCAAAGATAATGATGATCTTGCAGGGAATAATGTGATGGTCTTAATGACCTTTGGGCATGGTTGAGCCCTGAATGAGGTGTAATCCTCTTATGCTGATAAGGGTTGATACCCTGTGATATTGTGAAAAAGATTTATATCATGTGATAATATGATGACTAGTGTAGTCTCATGGATGGCAAGTGAATAGTACCATGTGATGATGAGATGAGAAATTATGTTTCATATGTTTTATATCTTTTCAAGTTTTGATATTTATATGCTTGCTAGAAGTGAATTAGGGTTTGTATGTCCACTTGTTTGATGCAGCCTTAATTCACCCAATTGGCATAACTAATCAAGTACAACTTTAATCACGTAGTGCCCTGTATCGTAGAGCCATCTTCAGTGTCATAATTTGTTAGATGGTGAAACGAGTATTCCTAAGGGAAACTCAGAGTGCATACTGTTGAGTATGTGGGGGTGGCAGGTTGAGGATATATCCTTGTCATCCATAATACAGATTGTGGAGGTTGGCTATGGTCATGCCTCATACATTTGATGTGATTGAGAACGGTTGTGGTCGTGTCTCAGTGATTATAACATGATGTCATTAGAGGACAACTGCGGTTGTACCTCAGTGTTTGGGTTTGAATACCCTAGTTTCTAGTGTCGTGACCTGTACCAAGGTCAGACTAGTGGTTTTCAGCTTGACTATATGTCACTGTGGTGGAAGCTTTGACTGATATGTCACTGTCTTTTTACTCATACTGACCGAGGGGAAGAGATCTTAGGATACCGACACTCCTAGATCTTATACGGAACCGAATAGCCCTTCGCAAGGGTCGGTTGGACTTTGAATGGTACGATTCAAATTCCCCAGGGCATAATAAAAGATGTAATACAGCCGTATAACATATCTGTTTAGGGTTATACATGACACTTCACATTGGATGATAACCCTTGTTTGTTCTCTTTACATAAAGATGATGCTTAGTGCAATTAAGAGATAGTAATTATACTTATGTTGTGGATATGCATAAGACTGTAAATGTGTACATACAATAGTCATGCTTATGTTGATATCTATACTGCTACTGTTGATTATAATCATGATGCTAGCTATCTCATGTTGTTAGTTATGTTTAGAATTCTAGCCATGCTTCTATAATTAGAAATGCATATACTGCTAATCATGCTTATACAAATACTCATGCTTATGTTGATAGCTTTGCTTATGATATTGATATGTTCAAACTGTTAGACATGCTAATGTTGTTAGATATGCTTATGATGCTAGACTTATTCATGTTAATAGAGATAACATGCTACTAGACTTGCTTATGCTAGTTATGCATATGCTATTGAATCTCTTATACGGTTAATAAGGAAAATGATGACAGTCAGCTTGATAATGATAATTGTTATCTGCTCCTTTATGTATTTTGTTAATCATTAATATTGTTGATCTTATTTGTTATATCTAATTAAACTGCTTAACTGCTTAATTACTTAAAAATGTTGTAATCAATAAACGTTGTTGGAGGTTATAACTCTTGCGGGGACTAGGTCTCACCCTTGTGGTTTGCCACATTTTTTTAGGTAATCGGAAGTGGCGACAACAAAACCATAGAAGTAAAGAGGAACTAAAATAATGAATCTTTGAGAAAGTTGATTAGATGTCTAGTGTGTCCTAGAGTCGTAGTTGATTAGATGTCTAGTGTGTCCTAGAGTCGGCCCTGTACTCTTAGGTCCGGGTAGGAAAAGTTTGTATATGGTGTTTCAAACGAATCAAACTCTTGTTAGCATATTAATGCTTGTTTGGGTGGCATATACAAATAATGTTCTCATGTGCATATATGTTGTGGATAAGGCAATAGAACAATTTGTATCAAATTCTTAGCATAGTATGGATATAAGAGATGTTGGTCTCTCATGCAAATGCTTTTGAGCGGGTGTTGATGTTGAAATCAGTTTTAATTTACCCATATTTTTGGGTTTGTGATTAATTAGTGGTTGATTGTGTTTTATGTTTTGAGTAATCTCGTTTAGTGTAACGAGTCCTGACAGGTTGCTCCAAGACAAGCTCCTTTCTTGAGCAAAGATCACCTTGTCCACTTTATAAGTGCAAACCTTAGCAAAAGAGCATGAAGATGAGATGTTTTAGGGTTCTAGGTGGAGTTTTACCATGGAAGGTCATGGTTCCAACCTGGAAGAAGGTGGGAGGAATATTAAAAGCATGAAAATAGGGAAGAAAAGGAGGATACTTACTAGTTTTGTTCAAAATCACCAAGGAGGAGCATAAGAAATCCTAAATAGAGAAATTTGGAACCCTAGGAGCCTTCTTCACCAAGGTAGACACCCTCTTTTACCTTGGGA
This sequence comes from Alisma plantago-aquatica, assembly GCA_963693085.1. Classification (NCBI taxonomy): domain Eukaryota; kingdom Viridiplantae; phylum Streptophyta; class Magnoliopsida; order Alismatales; family Alismataceae; genus Alisma; species Alisma plantago-aquatica. The sequence goes on along the minus strand of OY856412.1, from coordinate 442,540,543 downwards.
CAACAACTTCGTGGCCAAACATAGAAGGGACTATGCTTTAAGCTGGGGAAAGGGAAGGAGAGGATTGCTTCTTGGATTGGGAGGTGGGAATGGGTAGGCATGGCTTTATAAAGAAGGGGCAAGCATGAGGTGTCTATGGGACTTTCCATGTGTCCTTAGGCTAAGGCTTCATGGCCATGCAAGAGGACAGCTCATAGAGACTTCTTGTATATCTAAGGTCAGTCATAAAAGCCCATGGAGGCTTCTAGGCCATCCCTACTATCCTCCAATCAAAGAAATAACCCCATTGGTTGATAGCTTTTAAAGATAAGCTCATTTATAAAGAGGGTAATCTCTATAATGCCCTTGGAGAGAAACACCTTCAAACCAAGGTGAAACCAGGTTCGCCATGGTTTAAAATCTCGATAATGATAATGGAATATCTAAGGATTAAAATTCAGCTGATAATTTGCAAAAAAAACCTCCCAATTGGGTAAATTGCATAAAAGTCCAAAATGTACGTAAAATTGCAGAACTTACACAAACAACATCCAAATCGAACCAAATTTGAAAGTTAGGCTCATTTTATATTTTCAAATCACATAAAAAAGTTAGATTAAGGTTTAGATCACTTAATTATGGTAATTAAGCTTTCACTGAGGTATTTGTATTAAAATACTCTATGCTTCTATTGATTGATTAAATAATGATTACATTACAATATTTATAAGAAGATATTTGGAAAATTTCATGAATAAAATTCGTCTTATAGATCAGCGTAGACTGGCCTTTTTTATAATTATATTGGGTTAACTAATTATTTTATGAGTGGATACCATCACAAAGATATGATTCAAATATTGCTTTTAGCTATTTTTTTTTTGGTGTGTCGGACACCATCTGATATAATTTCTGAAAATAACATACCCATATTTGTGCTGATTTTATCATATTTTGCTATCTGACTGGTTTCATGTCATTTGTCCCGAAATATTGAAAGTAGAGTTCCTTTTTAATTTCGTTTGGCTGGTTGTTGAAGTGAAAATCCGGAATTTGAGTTCCCCTGGACTTCCCACAAATGCATATACACTCCCGAAAACAAGTTCCGCAGGGAACTAGCCGGACAACAAGTTCCGTTCGTATCCTGGCACGCTCCCTTGTTCCTCCCGTCGAGCGGCAACTCACAAGCAAGCGACCGGAGAAGGAGGCACTGGTAGTGCTGCTGCTTCATGTCCTCGACGATCATGCTGCTTCCTACGGACCTGGCGGCGTTCTACTAGCAGCCGGAAATGTCCCAATCGCACCGGTAGGATCTCTCGACCACGGCCTTGGCCCAGCGACCCCAGCCAGCCGCTGCCAACAAGTGTGAAGGCAAAGCTGTAGATAAATCCTTCCGAGCGCAAAGAAATTCAAGCTGCAGGTTAGTCCTTCCGATATATTCTTCTGGTTGAGTACAGAATGAACAAATCCCCACAACCGTCACACGGGTAAGGGTATAGATAAACTTTTACCTGCCCCGGACCCGTTTACAGCCCTACCGCCACCATCCCCTTTCCCCCCTCCCCTCCGTCTATCCTCCTCCGTCCCGGCGAAAGATCGGCAGTCCGTTTGTGCTCGTATCGCTGCTGATCCACTCTGCAACAGTGGTCCTAGCGAACGATCGGGCGCCGCTTGCAGTTTGAAGTGGAAGCTGTTTCATCTCGCTGATTTGTATGTCTCCTATCACTTCTTTATAAGTGTCTTCCTTCTCCATGTTCGGTCGCATTGAAACTCCTGCCTTTCCCCCATCACCTTCCTACCGGGCTCTTCGTCCATCCCCGCATTTTCGTCTAGGTTTTAGAATAATATTGGTTTCACCGCTTCCCCTTCTCGCTCGCGTTACTCGTGATACGTTACATGCCATTCTCAGTACCCATCTCCTCCTCTTTCAGGCCCGACTGAATTTCTCTCCAGATGATGAGGAGAAGTCACGCGAGTGTGATTAACAGATACTTGCACGTGGGTATTCTTTTTGGTTCCTTGTCCTTTTGTTATAAGTAGACTTCTCGGCTTCGCCGCACCCCCACCTAAACTCCTTCACTTTGTCCTCCTCTTCGTCCATTGGGCAATCCTCTTCAATATGCCCCAAAAGGCCCACACAAATAGCACAAATGAGGGAGGCGTTCATACGCCATTAGCGCACATTTTCCATTACGGTCCTTTATTTTCTCTTGGAACTTCAGAAAATTGTCTGTGTTAATGACCACTGTGACTCTTCACACCTTATCACTTAAAGAAAACCCAACAAAAAATTGTAGAGCCTTAGCGAAATTGAGCTCTGGTTCAGAACAATTTTCGACATCGCCCCTTTTATTTCTTTCATAACCAGAAGGTTGTCACCAATATTCCTGGGACTGCCCTCCAAAACTCTGTCTTTGTCCTTCTTGTGGTAGAATTGGACCGCAAATAGGTTTTGACCTATCATTTTGTAGTCTGCCTTTAAGGCCCAAGCTCGGGGTCCTTGTCCTTTCCAGCGCCAACTTTCCTACGTAGACAGTTCCAGTTGTTTGTAATGCTGTGGTGGCACTGCACTAGAAAAGTCTGTAAGCTCTTCACAGAGAGGCACATCTGGCTGCCATGTTATCCACCGCAGCAGGGATGGGGAGAGACTCTTACGGATGAAATAGTGGCCTAGCCACAAGGAAGAACCCATGCCGTCACCGACCCACCGTCGCCCCTAGTCCCTCTCGCTGCAAAAACATGGGAGAGAAAAAAAAATAATAGTAAAGCCCGTTTATTAAAATTGGACGTGTAAGTTAGTTGCAGGTCAAACTATTAATGCTACATGTGTGACTAATGTATAGATTCTTGTTCTTTTCAACCACATTTATTTGAAAAATATGGTGTTTTAAGCCCAATGTTTGAGTTGGGCTACCCATTTTAGATGTGAGCCCCTTTCAAATATCCATTTAAAGCATAAGCAATGAAACAAGAACAATTTGGTAGTCGCATGACATGCATATTTAATAGGAGGCAGAAAGGTAGTTCTCTTGTAAATATATATGACATGCATTAGTTGAAAGTTGAATATAAGCTGAAACGAATTTTCAGACTTAAATTCAACGAGTACTAAAAATCATTTTGTTCAAATTAATCATGCTCTCACTCACATGAAACATACCGTAACATGTGAACGCATCACAAAAGATGCGATCTCATCGAACAAGTTTTATATTTTACATGTGATCCGAAGACTGATGAATTAGCTCCTGATCGTATGACTCGATCCTGCAATGGGGCTCACCACAACTTGCCCTGACGACATTAAGCTGGATGGATAAGTGGATACGTCCTCTAACCTGGATACTCGGTTGGATTGTCAAGGCTCACTGGCCTGTACCAACTTCCCACCACAGTGGTTCCATAGGGATGACTCATTGTGTGATAAAAATTGTATGTGAAACTAAACATTTTGTAAATTGGGTACCATGACTTTCTCTTGTTATTTTTCAGTACCTCACCAAGTATCACCAAGCTCTTCGATTTATGCTAGATATGCTTAATACTTTCTTTCATTTCTTATGTCAATCACACCCTGCTTAACTCCTTGCACCCCACAACTTGTACACTTTGGCCACCTCCATCTTGGATTCTGCCAATGGCTCATTCTTGTCTAGGCGGCTAGGCGGTCTTTCCCACCCAAGGGGAGCCTAGGGGGGCTAGGCACCTAGTCGGGATCCTAGGCGTTTCTAGGCATTCTTCATATTTGTTTATTTACACACACACACACACACACACACACATATATATATATATATATATATATATATTTTGCATATGGGTTTAACTATATTCAAATATGTACATTACTCCATACATTTGTATCAGTTATCCTTAAGCTTAATCAATCACAACTTCACCTATATTCACCTGTCATGACCTAAGCTATATCTATCCAGCCTTAATTCGACCTAACATGATCTAGATTTGAACCTAATTTAACTTAGTTTGCCCTAATTTGGCCCAAGTAAGACCTATTTTGTTATAGCATGACCTAATCAGACCTAACTTCCCCTAGTTTGTCCTACATTGACCTAAATGAGCCCTAATGGGTGAAATCAGGCCCAGTTTCCCTAATTAAGACATGTTTTCCCCAAATCAAACCCCTTCCCCCAAACCAGACCTAATATGCCCAAATTAGATTTGATTTGACCTAAATCAGACACATTTCTTCCCTAAAATAAAGATAAACCTGATTTAATTTGACCAACTTCAGACGTAATCCATGCTAATTTGGTCATGAAGTGTCTATATTTGAGTCTAAAAGGCCTTAGGCATCCACTTCAATCATTTGAAGACCTGGGCGCCCAGTTTAAGGTGGTCCACCTAGAGCCTTGATAATTATGCAATGGCTACGCTGTATCCCCCACCGCGCTGTAGTCCTCCACAAGGATTTTACGATGTTTCGGGGATCTATGTCGAATGTCTTCTTTAGTTACTCTTATTTATATGCATATTTGTTTCCTTTAACCTAGGGGCCGTTTGGGTGGTGCCATTGTCACTGCTGCAGTAATTAAAAGTAAAGGGATTTTGACTACCCAATTAACAAATTCTGCAATTCTTAACTATTATGTTTGGATGACTGTGGACGTAGAAAACCGATAATTACAAAGACTATTCGATTGCCATCGAATTTCATTTCGAGAGCGGCCTGCTCCTGACTTGAACGAGATAGTATCTCTGGATTTCTAAATCTTCTGCCAGCAACTCCTTGATCAACGTGATTGTGACAGTTCCGACGTCCACAGCCTGGCCCTGCCTCAGCCGGGGGTCACAGATCAGGGCCTGGTCCCGTTCGTGAAGGGGTTGAGGGACAAGGAAACAAACGCCAGGAAGGAGCAATGTATTAGAAAGCGGGAAGCGGGAGGCGTGCAGACGACACCTTGTAACCGATTAAGCAGTAGGCAGACGATTAAGCGGGCGATTTTTGAAAAAGCGGGTGTCTAAATTTTATATATTTTTATACAAAATTACATGTATGTGTATATAAAAAATATATTTATAAGGAACTTCTATACATATCTAATCAGCAAATCAGTAATTAACTAAGTATTCATCAATACTTACTAGTTACTATTAATCAGCATCTCTAATCACTAAAATCAGCAAGCAGATCAGTAATTGTATATAACAAACTATGAATTATTGAATTAAAGTAATCACTAAAGTAATACTAACCAGCAGTACCAATCATTAATCACTGAAAGCAGCAAGGAAATCAGTAAACTAATCATGCATTATTAGTATAATAGAGCAATAGGATATTTACTTAGATGCATTATAGCGGTACCCAATTATTACAGCTTACACACAAAGTATGCATTCTAAATTAGGACTAGCTATATCATAGAACATTTAATGTATACAAGTTTCATATATTATAGTCAACACTACTTGTCTATGTAATGAATTAATGTTAGATGCTTACATTAGGATTTTTAAACAAAAGCGGGAAAAAAGCAGGAAAAAGCGGGTGAGGCGGGCAAAAAGCGGGCGATTTTGTTCAAAATGATTAAGCGGGCGATTAATGGCAAAATTAAGCGGCTGGGGGTCATGGGCGCTTAAGCGGCCCGCCTGGCCGTTTTTTAATTCACTAGGAAGGAGCATGGGCCTACTGTTGGGAAAGGACGAGTTGGATAAAAATGGCGGCGTCGAGTTGTGGTCTGGTGGTTAAAAGGGGATGACAGACTGCTCTGACCGTGAGAGGGCGCTGCTAGTAGCAAACCACCTCGGTTTGTGGGAGGAGACAATGGTGAGGGAAAAGAGAGGGATCGGGAGAGACAGATGTGTCGGGGGCGATTGGTGGCCGAACCGTTCCTCTGCAATTGCAAATATCGCCGATATCGATGTATTTTGGAAAGGCCGTGGAATACAAAGGGGCAGGAATGCCGCACTCAGAATACGACAGTGTTAAAATCACATGCAACAGCCCAAACGATGTCATGATAAATTCCATAATTAGAATACCAAATCTAAATATAATACCGCTCTCAATTGCAGTGTCCAAACGTCCCCTTAAGGCAATCTGAAATCCTCATATTGCATATATAATATGATTCCCTTTCTATATTCAAAGCGCATCCTATTGATCATTGTATTTCTACAGAAAAGATTGGAGGAATATCTTTCTATACAACACATCATTTCCAATTCATTCCGTTTAGTACATGATGCGAAACCATAATTTATCAAATAAAAAACCAAACAAATAATTCAAGTTCATCCATGGATAATTCTTCCTTTATTACATATCGTATAATTCTTAGTTCACAATATGGCACATCCGAGTTCTTTTTCTCATTTATCATATAAACCCCAATTATTAAATTGGATTCAAACCATTACTTAGTTATCAAGGCTCCCGCCTAGACGCCAGACATGGTGCCTTAAACTTGGCGTCTAGCCTCTTAAGTGCCTAGAGTTGGGCGCCTAAGGACTTTTAGGCTCAAATTAAACCACTTAAGGGCTAAATTAGCATGAATTAGGTCTGGATTTGGGGAAAACAACTTTGATTATGGTTGGGTGTGACTTGGGCCAAATCATTTCAAAATTTGGTAAATTAGGTATGATTTGGGGGAAATACGACTGACTCTGGGAAAGCAAGTCTGATTTGCCCAAATTGGGTTTCATTTCTGTCAAAATACGGTAAATTAGGGGAAGTAAAACCTAATTGGGTCATGTTATGCAAAAGGAGGTCTACTTTAGGCCAAATCAGGTCAAAATAGGCAAATTAGGTCTGATTTGGGGAAAACAAGTTTGATTTGAGGAAAATATGTTTGATTTGGGGAAATTAAGTCTGATTATGTTCAAATGGGATCTCATTTAGGTCAATATAGGTAAATCAGGGAAAGTAAAGTCTTTTTTGGTCATATTATGCAAAATTAGTTCTGAGTTAGGCCAAATCAGGTCGAGTTTGAGCTAATTAGGTGTGAGTTGGGGGAAATAGGCATGCTTTGAGGAAATAGGTTCGGTTTGGCCAAATTAGGTGTCATTTAGGTAATTATAGGGTATATCAGAGAAAGTTAAGGGCTGAGAACTTTTTTGTGCAAAATTAGGTTAGATTTAGGTCAAATTAGGTCAGAATATATCCAACATAAATCAAGATAGATCAAATTAGGGCCAATCAGTTCTAGTTTAGGTCATGTTAGGTGTGGTTTAGGTCAAATTATAACGATTACAACTTATGTATAACCATTCAAATTATACAATGTAATGTATCTATTTATAGCTAGATATATATGTAAATTCCACTATATATATTTAAAAAAGACAAAAAAAACCTAGAAATGCCTAGGCAGCCCTTGGGAACAAGGGACCGCCTAGCCAACTATGGATCACTGTGAATCAAGCATCCCAAATCTTCTAAGTACGAGTTTCCTTTTTGTGAAATAAGGGCAAACCTGGGTATCCTAGTATCTCCTTAGTTCTCTATCATAGAACAATAATCTAAATTCATAGAAAGAACACATAATTATGCAATAATTCTACTTTTAGGATAATTATGATAAATTCTAATCTAGGAGAAATTCCCACTCGTCTAGTGTTGATCATCTATCACGGAATCTAAATCCAACTCATCTTATTCAGATTTGGGAAGAATTCTCAACATCAGCTTCTAACTGAACTTGTTCTTGTTATCCTGTATGTATGTCAAACCCTACAAGAAGATGGAGATGAGAGGGGAGAGAGAGATCTTGATTAACTTGTATGTACTGATTTTGTGCTCTAATCTATTAGATAAGAGAGGAGATATACTTAGATACTAACCCTAGGTTGAGATAAATTGATCTTGTAGTTCTTCCTCTATTCCTACTATGTTAGCTAAGAGTGGAACTCCTGCTAACTGTCATTGTTAACCTTCCTCTTGGGCCTTGCTGTAGGAAAGAAAGGTAAACATGGATTGAGTGGACACTCGGGTTGTCATGTAGAGGAAAAATGGCCAGGGCACTCGTTGAGATGGAAAATTAAATACCAGGGGGGCATGTGGGTTCAATGCCAACGTACATGGGTTTTAATTTCCGAATGATGCACGTTTATTACCATTTATCTATAAACAAAAATGAATCACATTGTGGGGTTAGGGTCCAATCCTATATTAATTATTGCCAATCAAACATGACCTCAAAGATAATAAATTAGCAGGTTTAAAATTAATGATTCATGAGTCATAGATTATTACTACAATCATACTTGAACCTAATAAATGGAAAGCTCTGGACAACATTTGTCCCTTTTCTTCCCATATATTTAAGGGCCCGGATCCCTATATTCACATTTCTCATAGTGCAAATGGATGGATCTGTTATATTCTAAGCCTTCTCAATACAGACACGCACACACACAACCCTACAAAATTCTATATACACTGGCCCTACTGATGGAAAACCTTTTAACATTGTATCTGAACATTTTGGCTGTCCTTTAGATGTAAAATTTGTAAATTGAATACATGGATAAGCAATGAAGGTAAAGGTAATGATCTCGCTCCATCCGTACCTTTGTATTTAGTAAACACACACTAAGTCTCTCATGATGTTATAGAAAAAGCGGTCCCCAAAATTTCATATGATTTTATAGAAAATTATAGATGTTGATAATATATAAGGAACTTATATTTTTATCCAAACACCCTACACAACAAAATAAAACGCCCAAATAGTTTATAAAATGTTAGAATATATCATGTACTGTAGAATGTATGCATTTATTATATAAGATAGAAAGTTACAAAAATACAATATGCAGTAGATAACTAGATATATAGTGTACGGATTAATGCATTATAGTATAGAATGTATTATACAGTAATGCTACATACTTAAATATTATACAATGTACAACTGTAATGTATTATGCTATGATTATTGTTAGGAATTTGTGGTGTGTATGCGACGTGTTCTGCAAAATTGAAAGCGCAAGATTTAACGTGGAAAACTCTCCCCAAGACGAGAAAGAAAAACCACGGGGCAATACCGACCAACAAGCACTATGTAATCAAGATTACAACTCACACCGTCCAGATTTAATAACCCAAAATCCGAATCGCTCCCCCCACACGAGAACAAAGATAGGAAGAATAGAATTACACCCAAACGTGTACAAAATATCCCACTTATCTTTTTCTCCTCACAACATCTCTGTCGTTGTAGGGAATCAAACACACAGTCGTGCTCTTGCCTGTTGTCGCTGCAACCGCTGATCGGGCCGCTTCTACTCCTGACGAGGTTGTGTACCTCGCCTGCCAACCAAAGAACTCTCTCCGCCTGAGAGAGCAAACACGTCCTCCGCTGAACGGACGGACTGCTGTCGTAGTCGTTGCCGCTACACCAACGTAGTGCCACCAACTGATGTGTGTCTTCCGCTGCTCAGATCCGCCGCCGTAGTCGTTGTCAGCCACTACTTCGCTTCAAGGCAAAATCGCTGACCCTCTCTTACCAAAAGAGAGCACCACCAGTTGTTCTTATTTTTTGGCTCTTCTACCACAGAAGGCACCAACAACAAACAACTGATGGGATCACACACCAACCAGTGGGATGATCTCAATGGCCTCCCCCAGGGCCTCTATTTATAGGCCTCTATCACATTTAGTAGCAATTAGGAATCCCACTCCAATTCATAGTCCAATTCCTAATCCACTTCCAATGTTGCAAATAGAGAGCCATCTTCTCTCCTATTGGATTTAACTCCTACTAGGATTGGCAACACAAACCAACTCCTACTCAAGCCCAAATACAATTAGGACATGGGCCAGAATCCTATTCCTTTTTCCAACAATCTCCCCCTCTGACCCATGAGGGAGACTTTGTCTTCAGTAATCATCCAGATTAACTTCTGGATCCCATCACCACCTGTGATGGATTTTGATAGGTGGTCATTCTCCTCAAGCAAGTCATCATCTTGTCCTTTTCATCCCTTTTCTTGAAGTACCGCCCTGACTTCACTTTGTTCCCAAGCAACGGAGAAGAAGTATCCTGGCAATGCCGCTTCTCTCTCCATGCCCACGTCTGGAACTTTCTTTGCTCCCGTTGACCAGTCTGTCGAGCCATCCTGGATGAAAATTATGTTTCTGACCTTCTGTAGTAAGACTCAGAAACCTTCCTTTGACACTCCCCATGTCGATGTAACCCCACATCAAGAGCCTGATCCTCCATTCTACATGCATCAACTACATGTTCACTGTATTGTCCTTCTTCCTCATGTGCGCACTGTCCATAAGAAGTCTTTGGAGCGACCTTCTCTAACTGGGAGTCATCCTGATGCTTGTAGAAACTTACCTTTCTACCCTTGCTGACATCACTGAGAGAATTCCGCAGCTTAGACCTGCGGCTATCTGTAGGAGTACTTCCAAGTCCTCGTCTATTTTGAACTGGCGTTGGCTTCTTGACTTCCTGAACCTTTTTTTTTTGAAGTTAAACAGACAAATTTCATTATGGAGGGGCCATACGGCATCTACATGAGGAGAAAAACAAACTAAAAGACCACACAAAGATCAAGAACAGATACAAACCACCACAAAACTCATATCGGAATCTGATAAGGACAATGATGTATCTCTTCTCCTTCGCTGGCTAAGGCAGCTTTCTATGAGGAATACCTTCAACCTGAGTATGTATATGTGGTAGAGTACCTGCACCAAATCGGTGTTCCAAAAGGATATTTTCCCCGCACTTGCTGCCATACAAACTCCACAACAAAATTGACCGAGAAAGAAAAAAATCTACCACGAGAAGAGAAAGCAACGCTGATTAACAACGAGATAGACAAAACAAGAGAACAATCTAAATAGAAAGCCAATAAAAGAGAAAGGGATAGGAAACTCGTCGCAGCCGAGCTCAACGACAGGGAGGAAGAAGACCGCTGCCTCCAAAGACACCACATCCACACACCTCCCGAAGAAGAGACCCTGCTGATGACGGGCGAGAAGAGGCCGAGGGGGAGCGGGGCACCGCTTTGTGGCGGCCAAACTCCCTCCCCCTAGCCAGCCACCTATGCAAGAAGAAACCCTAGCGGCGCTAGGGTGAGGGCGGGGAGTCCTGAACCTTCTCTTTGTGCACTCTCAATGTGGTTTTATATAGATTACAACACAGTCTGCCTCGAGCTATCACCAAACACCCTTTTGTTACTTTGCACATGCCACCACCGAACCTGAGATCATATCCGCTCCTATCCAACAAGGAACCAGAAATTACACTAAGCCTTAAGTCTGGAACATGACGAACATCCTTGAGCATGATAGTACACCCAACATCTGTTTTGACGCAGACGTCACAAATCCCAATGATCTTTGAGTAGTTAGAATTCCCCATCCTCACATTGCCAAAGTTCCCTCTCTTATATTTTGTGAAAAACTTCCTGTGAGTTGCAACATGACATGTCGCTCCTGTGTCTACAACCCACTCAACACCATCATCTGTGTTCAAACCCTACTCTTGGACTGTCAATATTAGATCTTCCGCAATGACAGCTGTATTACTCTGGTCCTCATCGTCGTGTTCTTTGACAAGTTCTTGTGACACCTTTCAGATCTTACAATCCTTCTTGAAGTGTCCAACTTTTCCGCAACAATAACATTCTTTACTCTGTCTTTGACTTTCCGCGATTAGAACCGTGATTGCGACTTTGATTCCTTCCTCTACCTTCAACGTATAGAGCTGAACCTGAAGAATCAGATTTTCCACATTCCCTTCTGCGGATGTCTTCACGCAGAATCATATCCCGAATATCGTCAAGCTTCAGCTTCATGCTTCCTGGCGAACTGCTGACTGCTGTCACCGTAGCAGACCAACTCTCGGGCAAAAAGGAAAGTAAGATAAGGGTTTTGACTTCATCATCAAACACTATCTCCACTGAGTTTAGTTGAGTAATTATGACGTTGAACTCATTGATGTGATCTGCTACCGAGGCTCCTTTGCTCATCTTCAGGTTGAACAAACGACGCATCAAATATACCTTGTTTGCAGCTGTAGGCTTCTCGTACATATTTGATAGCGTCTCAGAAGTCCCGCCGTTGTCTTCTCGTTGGCTATGTTGAATGCAACATTCCGCGCCAATGTCAACCTGACCACCCTAAGTGCATGACGATCAAGGAGATCCCAATCCTCCTGCTTCATCTGTTCAGGTTTAGTCCCCGCCAGAGGTTGATGCAATTTCTTTTGGTACAAATAATCTTCAATCTGCATCTTCCAGAAGCCGAAATCCTTGCCATCAAACTTGTCAATGCGGACTTTCCCGTCTTCAGATGTCATTATCACTTCCACTTCAAACTTCCAACCTTGCTCTGATACCACTTGTTAGGAATTTGTGGTGTGTAAGCGACGTGTTCTGCAAAACTGAAAGCGCAAGATTTAACGTGGAAAACTCTCCCCAAGACGAGAAGAGAAAAACCACGGGGCAAAATACTGACCAACAAGCACTATGTAATCAAGATTACAACTCACACCGTCCAGATTTAATTATCCCTAAATCCGGATCGCTCCCCCACACGAGAACAAAGATAGGAATAATAGAATTACACCCAAACGTGTACAAAATATCCCACTTATCTTTTTCTCCTCACAACACCTCTGTCGTTGTAGGGAATCAGACACACAATTGTGCTCTTGCCTGTTGTCGCTGCAACCGCTGACCGAGCCACCTCTACTCCTGACGAGGTTGTGTACCTCGCCTGCCAACCAAAGAACTCTCTCCGCCTGAGAGAGCAAACACGTCCTCTGAACGGACGGACTGCTGTCGTAGTCGTTGCTGCAACACCAACGTAGTGCCACCAACTGATGTGCGTCTTCCGCTGCTCGGATCCGCCGTCGTAGTTGATGCACCACCAATGTGTCGCTGACTGTCAGCCGCTACTCCGCTTCAAGGTAAAGCCGCTGACCCCCTCTTACCAAAAAAGAGCACCACCAGTTGTTCTTGTTTTCTGGCTCTTCTACCACAGAAGGCACCAACAACAAACAACTGATGGGATCACACACCAACCAGTGGGATGATCTCAATGGCCTCCCTCAGGGCCTCTATTTATAGGCCTCCATCACATGTAGTAGCAATTATGAATCCCACTCCAATTCATAGTCCAATCCTAATCCACTTCCGATGTTGCAAATAGAGAGCCATCTTCTCTCCTATTAGATTTAACTCCTACTCGGATTGGCAACACAAACCAACTCCTACTCAAGCCCAAACACAATTAGGACATGGGCCGGAATCCTATTCCTTTTCCCAACAATTATCACAGACTTATATTACTGTATTATATTACATGCAAAGATACTTAGTCATACACATACATTATACATAGATACTAGGAGAATCGGCATACAGTAGCAACGACATCATTTGACTAAAAAAAATGAAAAAGAAAGAAAGCAACAGTACACCGACACACGTATTTGTGTAGAAAAGGAGGAAAGGAATAAACAAATAAGAAAAACAAGTTAGTATTTGATTACCATGGAATGATCTGTCCTCTCTCGAGCAGGAGAAGGCTTCCCCAAACGTCCCGTTGCAGCAGAATGGACTTTGTAACGTTGATTCTTCACCAGCAAAACAACATTGCCGGCTCCCTCCAAAACAACAGCCACTGGAGGAAGGGGGAAAGCCAAACGTGGCCAAAATTGCAAGCTCTTGCACCACTGGGGTTCCTTGGGTGCACAGTAAACGCAATTCCTGTGAAGGGTTGTTGCTAGAAGCAACAGGGGGAAGATAAGCGGTTGGAGGAACGGCTGCAGTTATTGTAATCAGGGAGAACATGAAGAGTCGGTTGCACGATTCGTGGGTTTATATAGCCCTTGTAGGCCAGGACTACTATTCTTTTTTTTTTTTGCAAGTGGGCTGCCATCAATTTGAGCCCAGCAGATGGGCTAAATCCAATGCCCAAAAGATAGGGGGCGGCGCCCAAAGCAGGGATTCAGGCAGACATATAGGCGGGCCAAGCGGGTTTTGGGCGGCCGCTTAATGTGCTGACGCCTGCAGCCCCCTCAAAGCCTTAGCCGTGCAGCTGGGCAATTGGGCCGCTCAGGCGGGCGCCTGGCCCGCTTTTTAAAACACTGATCAAAACAAACACATACATCTGTGTTATTATATTGAAACATATTGCACCACGTACTGGTAATCATTGTTTTATTCTATGTAGAATGTGGTGGCGAGAAAATGCTTTTTGTGAAATCATTGCAAATTTTTTAACTGTGCACCCCTCTTGGGCGCTCGACCAGAATGAAAACGGTTTCAGTGATCTTGAGATCCATTTTGTGCTTTTATTTCCAAGATTACGAATTTGGTTTTCCTTATTTATTATTAAACGAGTAGTAACTTTTGATCCTGCTAGAAAAGTCATGGTTTCTTTCAGCATAAATAAAATATTGCAACTCACTGAGATGTTTCTACTGTGAATAAAGACATTGAAGACCTCTTCAGACGCCAACAATTTTATATCACTATTAAAGTGCCACATCCTCTTCAAAGAGGAACTTTGTGATTGTAGTCATGTCAATTGATTCCATCACTTGATGATTTGATGTTCTTAAGTGCCTCTCTGTTATCTTTATTTTGTTACAGGAAAATTTATCTTGGGGAGGATATGGCAATTTGAGCAAGTTTTTCGTTAAGGTTGTAAATAATCATGGCTCAACAGTCGTCCAGGCTCCATCGTCTACTTACCCTCTTAGACAGTATCCTTTCAATTATGTGTTCTTTGGTGCATACTTTTTGTTTCATTTAAAATGTGCCTTTCTTTGCTAGCCCTGTCCTGATTGTCTCTATAGCTTCTGTTTCTCTTTTGCTTCTACCTTAATCAAAGATAAGCTGGTTCAACTCAAGCAACTCGATTCACTGCTGCAAGGCAAATTGGGGATATTGCCAAGTCTCTCCCTCTTGAACTTGGTGCTCTTTTGAAGAAGGTGCTGATTGAGCTAAATGTAGTTTCTAGTGTTGGTCAAAGATATAAATGCTATTTAACATCTTCTTCACTTGATTAATCTTTGATCTTTTGTGTTTGCACTAAAATAGGGCTCAAACGCTTGAAACTCAGCTGTGTAATGAAGTTGTGTGCTTTTATATGAATTTTAAATAATTTGCGTCCGTAGCAGTTATTTATTTATTTCACGAACATTCGACTAACTATGAATTATAGAAAAAGAAAGCATGCGCCATCTTGGCTGTAAGAGAGGAGTTTTTACTTCCCTTGCCTGCAGCTCTTTGCAAACAACTAGTTAATGTTCTTGGAGAAACTGGCAAATTTTCTGAAGTTGTAACAACCAATACGACCGGAACTTACTTTTTAATGTAATTAGGTGCTTTCTATCTAAAATTTTATCCGAAACAAAGCCCTATTAAAAAATTATCTTACCAAAATCAACACATTATAGTCTCTTCCCCCGAATCCCACAAACCTTTAACAAATCCTGTTTGAGACATAAACTTTGATTTGGCTTTCTAATAAAAAACATGCTGAACCAACTTTACTAACTTTGACAGGATATGACAAGATAACACATTGTTACCGTATCTAGCATGATGACATAAAGTACATAAAATCTCTACCAAAGTTATTATTACATCGTTCAGACAAAGTCACTACATATGGGTACGATAAGAGTTTCAATGTGTGTGTGAAAGATGTCACTCACATTCATTTATAGATACGGTGTATGCTGAATCTAGTTATCAACTGTAACACCTAGGTTAATTCAGGTGCCTAGGTAAGTTCTCCCAATGCTAATTTGGCTTGTAAGAAAACAGATTGAAAGTAAATTTAGACTTCAAAGATTTCATATTAGATTGTTACTGTTTTTGATGGAGTGGCAGGATCAGACAGGTTACTTTGGGTCAAGGTTTGCTACTATGTTAAACATCAACCTTTTTTTTAAATCAAATTATTAACCAATGTTTTAAAAAACGTTAAGCGGTAAGCGTGCGGACAACACCTTGTAACTGGTTAAGCGGTAAGCGGCCGATTAAGCGGCCGATTTTTGAAAAAACGGGTTTTGATTTTCTATACAATTTTATAAAAAAATGCACATGTATGCATATATATACTATACTTTTTGGAACCTTTATACATATCTGAACACCCTAAATAACCATACTAAACACCCAAATATTTTATAACACAACTATAAAACAATGATTATAGCTAAACTATTAAACAATAGACTTGTCACACATAAAACACACTATACAACTATAAAACAAAAAAGTATTAAGTATATATGCATTATACAATAATTATTTTGCATCACATTACAGCAGACTTATCATTGATACCTTACTAACTTATTGCTACATTTACATATCATCACTTGATCAAAAATTACAGCAGTACATTTAACCAAAGTATGCATTCTAAAATCTATGTCATGATTAGTTACATGTAATTTACTTGGATATATAGCAGTACCCGATTACTATGTCTTGCATACAAAGTATGCATATTAAATTAACTAAGGCTTATCATAGAACATGTATTGTATATAAGTTCAATATATTACAGTCAATAATTATTTTACTTTAAAAAATTACTTAATGTTACAGGCTTGCAGCAGTTTTCTTAAAAAAACGGGTCTGAGCGGCCGATTAAGCGGCTGATTAAGCGGGTTAAGCGAGAAAAAAATGCCCGTTTTTTTGAAAAAAATTAATCGGGCGCTTAGGGGGTATTTTAAACGGCTGGACTGTTGAACCGATTAAGCGGCCGCACAGAACGTTTTTCATTTCACTGTTATTAACCATGGTAGAGAACAAGAATTCAACAGATATTGTGAATAGCAATAAATCGCTGAATTAAAGTTGTCGGTCCTTGCCAATACACAATGCTGCTGTAGACCTGATCCCAGTTCTCAAGAATTTAGTGCTTGACGCATAAAGATTGGATTTTGTATATTAGTTAATTGCCTATTTGGATATTTATTACTCAACTGACTTATGCTCTAAGTGATTTATTGATGCGAAATGCTGAATTGTTCCTAGATTTATTATTTTGATTGTCAATTTAGTTAATTTCTAGGAGATTCACTTGTTCTGAAAAATGCTTGGTGTGCACTTTGTATGAAGCTCCTCCCACAAATAGAGGCACGCGTACCCGTGAGTAATGGATGCTTGGCAGGAAGGGATGGATGGATGGAGGGATGAGGTGGTTGATACGACGCCTACTATCATCATTTTGCACCATAGTACTTCACATTGAAATTTTGACAAAACATTCTCCAACCCTCATTGTTCATCGCAAACACACCCATACTTGATATGGGTGAGTAAAAGAATGATGCAGTTGTTCTTGTTCGTGAGGGGTCGTGCTTGATGTCTATGTTGTCTTAATCTAGAGGAGAGAGCAGGGTCCACTCTGCCATTTAGGAGTGAGCTGGCATCTCATTAAATTTGGAAAAATAGTCTGGGATTCAAATATCGTTTATAGAGAAAAGAGACAAAACTCTCAGCTATTTGCTTTTTTGGGGTGATGGTTCTCGTGTGTGTGCTCACTGTTGCCCTTAGGCTGTCACTGTCATATGGAAGAGCCATGTTATTGACTATTCTGTGGACACCATCACTTTCAAAGCCTCTAACATCAAGCTTAGCTTCGATCAGTGTTTCAAAAAGTGGCTTGTGTGGCCACATATGCGTCCACTTATGCGGTTTGACCCACTAGCTGCACCACTGATGACCATGTGGCTCAATATGCAGCCATTGAGCGCATATGCATCCACTTTTAGACCTTTTTTTTTAATATAACCTGTTAAAACATGTTACATATATGTTACACATATAAACAATTCAATTTACCATACATCTATATTTATATGGACACTTATACATACTTGTAGATGTTACAATGAAAACATAATTCTGTATACTTAAGTTATGCTATTATGCTATGCCCATATACTCCCGCATACTGCATATACTCGATGCGGTGGGATGAAATCCGTTGTGTCCCATGCATATCAACCATCTATATTGCAAATATACCCCCTGCAACCTGTTTGGAGTATTTCACACATGAGATTGAATGGGATAGAAAAAGGGACAAAGATAGGGGATAAAAGATGTGTACCCCTATTTGGTACCCTGTTCACCTGTACACCACATACCCTTTTTTGAAATCATGGCTTTGATTGCCAACTCTATCATTGAATCTGTATGGACTTGATGTCTCACTGATGTTGGTTTCAAGTGGAGGGCTAAAATGATATTAGTCTCCTACATCTCCACATAGCCAATCGTTCTTCTCTCTTGCCGATGTCTTCCTTCCTCTCTCAATGAAGGTGTCATCACACTTATTTCTTCTTTACATTTTAAAATCTTGCTAAGCTAATGCACGCAATAAGTGAAAGAATACACTCTCTTTGACTCCTTTGTCTTGACGCCCTCAAGCTCTATATTGAGTATAATGCTATCACTATTGGATTATACAAGCACATCTAGATGCATAAACTTTCAATAATATTAATTAAATATGAGAAGCCACAGATATAATATCCCAATGTCTTGCTTCTTTTATAGGTGCCAAAAAAACTATGTAATAAATATGGCCGATTTGTAATATGGCAGATTCTGTTCTAGAAGAGTGTACAGAACTATGTGGTCAATTATATTGGTTAAAAGCACAGTCTCCATTGTGAGAAATAACAACAATGATGTGCTAAGTGCGGAAGTAGATCTTTCTCGGAATTGCTGCTTCAAACATCTGATACTTATGAGATTTTCTTAGTACCGTGACTCATCTGATCAATAAATGGGTGTTCTTTTTACAGAAACATGTTTACTGAGGGTTGAGTTTTGAAGTGCTAAACAATCTACAAGGCCTTAGTCACATTTTGTAGCTCTTCCTACACTTTGTCTCTGTTAACAAGATGAGATATGAGGCAGAGCAACTTGAGTTTGTATTAGCACGGCACACTAATATATATGCACTTGGGCGGTTGTCAATAATCCAAATTACACAGAATGGACTAATCCCATATATACAAAGGAATAGATAAAAGAATAATGAATAATACATACTTAATTATTCTAACATTGCCCCTCAAGCTGGTGTGTAGATATCATAGGCACCAAGCTTGTTACATAAGAATTTGACCTGACAACCATTAAGAGATTTAGTAAGCAATATGCTGCTTGATCTTCTGACCGCACTGGAACAAGCATGATTTGCTGATCTTGTATTTGTCCGAATGAATGACGATCAACTTCAATATGTTTAGTTCTTTCATGTAAAATTGCGTTGGAAGCAATATGGACAACAACTTGGTTGTCACAACGGAGCTCCATTGGCTTAGACTGGGTGTACCCAGGTTCTTTAAGGATGTTCTTGGTCCACAAGAGATCACTAGTCGCATGAACCATTGCTCGATTCAGTTTCAGCACTGAATCGAACTATGATAATTATTTGCTGCTTTTGTATGACACAAGATTGCCTCCCACAAATACACAGTATACGGAGATAGACCATCAGTCATTAACACATCCTACCCAATCAACATCTGAGAATCCCTGTACTTTGAGATGTCCATGATTTGAATACCGTATACCTTTGTCGGGAGTCTTCTTAAGATATCGAAGAATCCAAATGACAACCTCCGTATGACTAGTATGTGGTTTTTCCATGAATTGACTAACCATACTAGTAGCAAAGGATATATCTAGATGAGTCACAATAAGATAATTAAGCTTTCCGAACAATCTTCTATATCTCCACTAATCTTCAAGAGATTCACCCTAATCCTTATATAGAGACTCACCCTAATCCTTATATAACTTGATTCTAGGATCCATTTGAGTATTCGCAGGTTTCGTTCCAAGCATACCTGTTTCTTCAAGTAGATCAGGAGTGTATTTTCTTTCTGAGATGATAATACCATTTGAGGATCTAGCCACTTCAATACCCAAAGAGTATTTTAGCGGACCTAAATCTTTAGTTTGGAATCTACTTTGAAGAAACTGTTTGAATTGTAGAATACCATGTTGATTATTCCAGTGATGACAATATCGTCAACATACACAATAAGGAGGGCAACGCCTGAGGACCCTTGCTGATAAAATATCGAATGATTAGAGATCAAATCGTAGACATCCGAACTCCAAAAGTGCATGACTGAACTTGTCGAACCATGCTTGTGGTGACAGTTTGAGCCCATAAAGTGACTTATGAAGCCTACAAACAAGATGAGACTCCCCATGAGCAACGAACCAAAGAGGTCGCTCCCAATAAATTTCCTATGTTAAGTCCAATGTTTTAGAAAGCGGGAAGCGGGAAGCGTGCGGAGAGCACCTTGTGGCCGCTTGAGCGCCAGGCGGCCGCTCAGACGGGCGCTTTTTGAAAAAGCGGGTACCTAAATTCTTCTATAATTTAATAGAAAAGATATACATATTTGAATATAAGTAATATATTTATAAGGAACTTTTATACTTATTTAGACAGCCTACACAAAAAAATAAAGCACCCGGATAGTTTTTGACACAGTTGTAATATGGTATTTGGGTACTACTAATACCCAAATAGTTTACTTTCACTGCAGTGAATATATTCTGATTATATGTACTAGTATTAATGTAGATTATGCAGTAAACAATTAAAATATATAGAATGCTTTATTATCAATATCCAGTAAACAGTAGAATATATATTACACGATAAAATGTATTAGTACATTATATTATATAAGGTAGAAGGGTACATAAATAGAACGTGCAGTAGATATTTATGTATGTATTGGTGCATTATTAAATGTATCATACAGTAACGTTTCATATTAAACAATGTACAACAGCAATGTATTATATTATTACAGACTTATAGTATTGTATATTATATTACATGCTAATACAGTCACTCATGCACATACATAGATACTAGGCAAGTCAATATATAGTAGCAGAAACAACATTTGATTACAAAAAAAATGAAAAAATGAAAGCAACGATACCAAAATCCAGCGCCCAAAAATTAGGCGGCCAAAAGCGGGCGCCCAAAACAAGGAATCAGGCGGGCGCATAGGCGGGTTAAAGCGGGTTTAGGCGGCCGCTTAATGGGCTGCCGCCTGAGTGGCCGCTCAAAGCCTTAACCAGGTGGTTGGGCCTCTTGGCCGCTCAGGCGGGCGCCTAGGCGGGCGCCTGGGACGCTTTTCAAAACACTGGTTAAGTCACTAGGAAGGAAAGTGTTCTTAGTATCAAGTTGATGCAGAGGCCAAGAAAAAGAGCAATGATTGAGATAAAAAATCAAACAGAAGACATTTTAGCCACTGGAGAAAAAGTCTCGAGGTAGTCTTCTCCATATACTGAGCATGTCCCTTGGCTACCAGTCGAGCCTTGTGGCAGTCAACAAAACCACTAGGTCCTACTTTCACAGAGAAAACTCATCTGCAGCCAACGCTAGCCTTGTCTTTTGGAGTAGAGACAAAACTCCATGTGTGATTTTGCCGTAGAGCATTCATTCCATCTTCCATAGCAAGCCTCCAACTTGGGTGGCCCATAGCAACTAATACAGAACTAGGAATAATGATATCGGATATGGATCAGATAAAGGCTTTGTATGAGGGAGATAAATACTCATATGAAACAACGTTGGAGATAGGATGAAGAGTACATGAACATCTTCCTTTTTGAAGTGCAATAGGCAGATCAAGAGAACTCTTACTGTTGATAGGATCTCCAAACTAAGTAATGGTTAAAGGAGGGTTGCCATCAACCTTGTTTGATACGTGTTCCAGATAGTTTGCTTTCAGAGGGCGTGTGTAGACATGAGTAATGGGGGGCTTGTCCCCCTGAGAAGTGTCAGATGCATGGGTGGAGGTGATTCTCCTTGGACAAGAATCTCAGAAGACGAGACAGACCTCAGTGAACATGGGAAGTGGGAGAGCTTCCTCAAGTTCCTACAGACTAAGATTCTCTAAAATGTGGAGTATCTTCAAAGAAAGTGACATCAACGGAAACCATAAATTTGTCTTCAATAGGTCATAACATCTATATCCCTTTTGACTCTTAGAGTAACCAAGGAACACACATTTGGTAACCTATGGGCTTCGTTTATCACGACTAGTCCCTACATTGTTAACAAAACAAGTACACCCAAATGTTTTTGGAGAGACTATAAATGGGATGGTTTGGACAAAGGAGTTGGAATGGCTTGCGATTGTTTAAGTCAGATGATGGCATGCAAATGATGAGATATGTGGCAGTAAGGACGACATCACCCTAAAATTCTTTTGGAACTTTCATATGTACAAGGAGAGTACAAACTGTTTCAATAATATGACAGTTCTTCCATTCGGCCACCCCATTTTGCTGAGATGTGTGTGGACAGTAGGATTGGTGAACAATCCCCTTAAAGACAAGAACTGATTGAGAGCATGACTAAAATATTCTTTGGAATTATCTGTTCGAAGAACACAAATTTGCTGAGAAAATTGGGTTTCAATTTCATTGCAATAACTTTACATTATTGATAAATTTTTCAAACGATCTTTCATTAAATACTACCAGGTGACTCTAGAAAGATCATCAATAAAGGAAACAAAATACTTATGACCAAGTTTTGAAGGAACCCAACACGGTCCTCAAGCATCAAAATGAATAATATCAAACTTTGACTTAGAACTCATTTGATCCATGACCTTAAAGGTGGATCGATGATGCTTTCCTAACTGACATGACTCACATTCTAATTTACTAACGCTAGATAGCTGAGGATGAAGGACCCTGAGTTTGTCCAGAGACATGTGTCCAAGCCGACTATGAATACGAAGAGAAGCCGCTACACACGCCTTGGAAGTTCGACCAAGATAGTAGAGACCTGCAAATTCATACTCGCAACCAATCACCTTTTGCGTCCGGAGGTTCTGTATAACACAATCATAGGATTAAATGTAATTGAGGCTTAAAGATAATGAGTTAACTTGCTTATGGAAAGTAAGTTAGAGTAAAATTCGGGAACAAACAAGGCTGATGGTAGCGTGATGGTCGGTAAGGGTTTGATAGTTCCTGTGCCTTGTACAAATACTTAAAAATCATTGGCAATGGTGACAGGTGGTAGAGGTGGTGGTGGGTAGGCTAGATCTAAGGTTGCTTGTACCTCGTAATGTGATCTATTGCACCCAAGCGAAGAACCCAAGAAGACGAACCTGCATAAGAAGCTTGAGATTTGCATGTAGTAAATCACCAGGATGTTGGACAAAGGAAGCCATTGCTGCAACAGATAATGAGGTTTGTTGGGATGCTTTGTACTGGCAGAATTGAGTGTATTCATCATCAATCACTTGAATCTAGCGGGTGGTATCTCCCTTAGTGTCTTCAGTAGATGCAATATTGCAGATGAGGTTCTTGAAGGATATCCTTGAATCTCATAGAGGGTTTCTTTGTAGTGCCCCTTCTTTCCACAATGGGTGCTTTTTGGATGGGCTCACCCTCCAGGAGGTCTGATTCCACGAACTCCCCGTCCTCGTTCTCGTCCACATATAGCAAAATTAGGGTTGGTATGACCATTTGTAGCAGAAACATAGCAAATTTACCAGAAGGAGTGTGTGGAGCTAGATCTATGAAAGATGAGAGATTTGCTGATATGCTTCAACCAATTTGGGAAGTTCAGATTCAACAAGGATTTGATTACAAACTCCTTCATATTCATGTTTGAGTCCAACTAGGAATTTGATTACTACCTTCTGATCTCTCTATTTTTGGAGTTCTTTGAGATCTAGAGTTAGCAAAAGTAAAGAATGAAGATCGTCGGTCATGCGAGTTACTTCTCCAAAGTATTGAGTTAGAGACTTATTAACCTGCTGAAGATTATACATCTGCACAGTCATTTCAGACATGCTTGAGATATTTGATTCAAACATGAGATTGAGATGATCCTAGATATCCTTGCATCTCTCAAAGTGGTTGGTGAGATTGGCGACATATGTCTCCATATTTCCACATAATAGAGAGAAGATTTGCATAATTTTGCTCCCGTTGTTCTAGAGTGTCATCTTTTAGAGGACCTTCATTGAGGTGTTTGTACTTGTCCTTTAGACCAAATCTTGACTGTGCAGTTCCATTGGTTGAAATTCTTCTCATTGAGTTTTCGAGTGGTGATGACTTGATCACGAACAAGGAGAGGATCCACTACTTTTTTCTTAGCATGATGACAACAGACGACTGACACGGCGTGTAGGAATATTACATGACGTGTAAGCATACTGAGATGAGAAACAAACTCCGCTGATACGACATGTAAGAATTCGACACGACATGTAGGCGTAAACCAACCTTTCGTCAACATGGCATGTAACTTGCGAACTGGAAGCTTGATGGAGTCACATGACATGTTGAGTGGAACGCGCCGTGTTCCATGCCGCCATGTCATATCTTATAGAAAATCGTTAGAAACAATTTACCCTAGCTTGAAGGATAATTCCTCTTCTAGAAATAAACCTCTTGTATATAGTTCCGGAGGAGAAAGAGAGATAACGATCCGGATGATCCTTATGAAGAAGATGATCCGGATGATGACGAAGATGATTCGAGAGATGGAGATGACTTCCACCACGATAGGGATGACGATCTGGATGATTCAGGTGATGGAGATGACTTCCACCACGATAGGGATGATGATTTGAATGATCCAGGTGATGGAGATGACTTCCACCGCGACAGAGATGACGATACGGATAATCTGGGTGATGGAGGTGATTTCCACCATCACAACGAAGATGGATGGGACGATGGAGATGACTTCCACCTCGGAGAATAAGAGAAGACAACGATGATGGAGATGACTTCCACTGCTGAGAGGAAGAGAAGAAGACGACGGGATGCCGTTGATGATGGAATTGTCAGTTGTCTTTCTCTTCGGGGAATTAGGGTACCGCCTACTCTGATAATAAGTTAACAAGGTGAGATGTGAGTTAGAGCAACTTGAGTTTGTATTAACTGGACACACCTATATATATGGACTTGGGCGTTGGACAATAACCCAAATACACAGTATGGGACTAATCCCATATATACAAAGGAATAGAATAAAAGAGTAATGAATGATACATATTATTCTAACAATCTCCAACTAGTTAACAGATAATTATTTTTTCGTTAGAAATTTAGTGTTTTGATAATGCCATGTGACACAACGGGCCAAATTTTAATTTGGTGATGTTCCATCTTATCTAACATAGATCTAATGTGATATTGTACAATTTATATTTCCACCTTATGGTTTTCATAGCAAAAGAAGTTACATATGGCTTGGGTCAGTGTTCTGAAATGTAATCTATGCTGCCGCATATGCGGTTCGGGCACCCTATCGCAGCACATACGTCCATTTGAACCCAAAAACAGCCATGGAGTGATTAAGCGGGCTGCGGTCTGCATATGCGACCGATTAGTCGCCGCATTTAGTATACAATATATTTTAATAAAAAAAGCCTTAACTAAACCCCCCAACCCCCAACACATCCCGACTACCTCCGAAAGAAGCCCCTCTCTCAACCCCGAGCCCCAACACTACGAACTAGGGTGAGAGAAACCCTTGGAATCACTCTCGACCATGGCACGGTGTCGTGCGTCTTCTTCGGCGACCAACTTTATCAGCGGCGGTCATGATCAGTCCTCCAGCATGGCGTCGTTCTCCATCTCCAACGGCTGTGCGGTTTCTTCTCCCGCGGCTGTGCGATTTGTCCTCCACAATGCTTCTTGTACTGCTGCGATCCATTGCTTCTTCTCCCCCCCTGTTGTGCTCACAGCTCCGATACAGCCTCCTCCCCTCTTCTTGAGGCCGGCCTACAGAGGGAACTAGGTAACTCCTCTGTGTCCGCTCTTCTTCTCCCTTTTTCTTTGTCTCCAATTCTTCCTCTCTCGGTTTGAAGCAAAAATGTACTATTGGTTATTCCGCTTCTGCTCAGTAGGCATCTCCTCCACGTCCCTCTTCTTCTCCCTCTCTCTTCTTCTCCAGTTCTCCGTTTCTTCTCCCTTTCTCTTCTTATTCAGTTCTTCCTCTTTCTATTTGACGCAATGTACAATTTTATTTGTTGCTGTTGATTACTACCCACAATAATATTCTTCTCCATATTTCTTTGACCCAATGCTTCCTCATTCCAGGCTGTCTTCTTCTTCTTCCTGTTTCTATAAACTGAAAAGCTCAACTTGCTGTCTTGTTTGTCTCATTAGCTTACGATAATTTTGCTGGTTTCTTTCCAAGCCCCACTTCTCCTTCTACTTTTCGTTTATGGAACTCCCTCATTGCTTATTACTGACGCCAATTTCTTTGCTCCTCCTAATTTATTCTCCCCTATTAGTTTATCAGCACACATATAATGACTTATCAGTTCGTTCCATTTACTGTCTCACTTATGTTATTTCAATTCTTAAAACTTATGTTACTGGTTTGTTCATTTATCATTGCTTATGCAATTTTTTACTGGATCTATCAGCCTCGTCCCCTATTAGTTTTGTATTTATTCTATAATTTACTAATATAAAAAATATGTACTGAACTACTGATTGCTGAATGCAAGTTTTATTTCTATATGATCTGCTGAAGGAAGATAAGAAGTCGTGATTTTCCACTGAATAATTGGAAAATACATATTTCTTCTTCCATGATGTAATATATGTCTGTATATTTTTGCTATTAGGTTGTGCAGCTAAAATCTATATAATTGATAATTATACTTTTTTGTATATATATATATATATATATATATATATATATATATATATATATATATATATATATATATATATATATATATATATATATATATATATATAGTGAGAGAGAGAGAGAGGCTAGAATACACTCGAGTGTACAGATCGCACGAATATACTCAAGTATGTTTGCATATCAAGACTATTTTTTGCAAAATGTAAACCATTGATCTTCACCGTCATACTATAACTAGGCTACATACAAATTTTGAGCCCAT
Organism: Alisma plantago-aquatica; assembly: GCA_963693085.1. Lineage (NCBI taxonomy): Eukaryota > Viridiplantae > Streptophyta > Magnoliopsida > Alismatales > Alismataceae > Alisma > Alisma plantago-aquatica. Next base: position 442,513,646 of record OY856412.1, on the reverse strand, counting down.
TTGGATGAGTGTAAGTCACTCTCATCCAAGGGCAACAAAATCGACGCGCGAAACTAATTTGAAATGCATAATTTTTGCGGTCTTCATAACATGACCAATAAATGTCCAAATGTGCTCAAATTTTGCGTATGAGCTATTCACAAGATGTTTAAGAAGATCAACGGATTAGATTTTTGAAAAAAATATTGCATCATGAAAAACTACTTGAGTGTATTATGCTCCGAATACACTCGAGTGTATTCTAGCCTGACTCTCTCTCTCTATATATATATACTCATCCAAATGAGCTCAAAATTTGCATGTAGCCTAATTATAGTATAACAATGAAGATCAATGATTTACATTTTGCAAAAAAATAGTCTTGATTTGCAAACAAGACTTGAGTGTAGCGTGCGATCTATACACTCGAGTGTATTCTAGCCTGACTCTCTCTCTCTCTCTCTATATATATATATAATTTCAAAATTATTAAAAAAAATCCAAAAACGCATATGCCCCGTTTATGCTCCCACATTCCGCATATACTCTACGCAGTACCCTGACCGAACACATATCACAATACATATTTCAAAACATTGGTTTGGGTGAATCTTTCTTAGTTGTCTTCTCCCTTTTTTATACTTTATATGAAAGGTCCTGATTACTCTTAGTGGACTGTACATGTTTGTGTTCTTACATTCATGCTCTAGTAACTAGACAACAAATATACGAGCGTAATGCAATGTTTGAGTACGATAGCCATAGTTTGAAAAAGTCACCTATGAGGAAAAAACTGTTGCTAATATGAAGCAAAAAAATCTTGATTAGTGGTAAATGTGTACAATAGGTTCCTCATATAGGAGCAAATATGGGTAAGATGTATTGTAGGAACGACTTAAGTCAAATGAGTTCTGTCTAGGCCCGTGTAGCCTCAATAACACGAGTGACCTCTCTAATATTCCTCAAACTGGACAATATACACCGTATGATCCCATCCAAGGAACGAGGTATCTGATTTTGATGCCGTTTCGACACATTGAAACCGATTTTTTGAAATTTCAATGAAATTTTTGATAAATAGGACCGTGACCGTTTCGACACTAAAATGAATGAATTAATTTATGAAATTTTACAGGCGTGATCTGTACACCTAAATGCATCATTTAATGCAATAACATTTAATGTGAGAGTAGGTTAGGGGGGTCCTTCATGTGGGAGGTAAGGCAATTTTCCCGTTTCCTGAGGATTTCGATGACAAAATTTTAGAATTAAGTTATGTAATTTTGCATTTATGAGCTATATATATGCATGTGCTTTTTTGTGCTATAATGTCACATATTGGATATGTAGGACGTCCTCCACATATTTTACTTGGGTTGATAGTTTGCTGTTGATATTGACTCAACATTAATGCAATGTTTCCAAGTAAAATCATTATTTATTGGTGTATTTGGCTTCCTAGGACCCTCATTGTCTAATAAACCACCACTAGGATACATGTCGTCTGTACTGAAGAAAAGAAAAGAAAGAAAGCATGTATTGTATTAATATTTAATAATTTGAATAACAATGATTAGGGAATGCAATGCAATTATTATACACTATAGGCATATGTTATGCATGAGTACTAAATGGTGAAATAACCCCAATCTCCCTTTTACTCTAAAAAAACAATAACACCCAAGGATTGCAATTATCAAAACTTTCATCAAATTTTTTTGAGTTTGTGTATGAAAAACCTCAAAATCGGTGAAATTCATCGATATCGTCAAAATTTTTATCGAAATTTTGATAAATGCAATCTTGTTGGCGGTTTAAGTCGAAATTGATATAGTCGCATGTTTCGGTAGTAGATGCCACCATCGAAATCCAATTTTTGTGTGAAATTTAGCCAATTTTGACGAAACTTTATTCCTTGATCCCATCTTGTTAGACATATAAAGAAATAGTGAAGGTGGAAGAGGTTTGATGAACATGTCAACAACTTGTTCTCCTGTCTTCACACAAGGTGTGTCAATTTTCTTTGCCTTGACCATGTTTCATGACATCCACCACTATGCGTTCTATAGCTCATGAAAATAAGATTATTGGCTATATGAATCATTGTTTGATTGTTGCAGTCCAGGACTGTAGGTGTCATAGAAAACTGATCTAATGAAGAATAGAGAGCACCCACTGAATGTTGCAACATGCATGAGCCGTAGCCTTGTAAAAGGCTTCAATACTTGCTACCATAGACTGCTTCTTGCTCCTCTATCTAACCAGAGGGTTCCCAAAAATATGTAAAATGTTGATGTTGAACTTTAATCATTTATGTTTCTTTCCTAATTTGCATATGCAAAGCTTGTAATTGAAATGTGTTGGTCTCCAAACTTTTGTGTAATAGTCCTTTCCCAATGACATTGAAGTCAATTCTACATGAAGTGACTAGCAACCCACACTACAAAGGATATATCGAGGTGAGTGATGGTAAGATATATTAAGTTTGCTGACCACATGATGGAACTTTTGTGGATCATAAAGCCTATGGAAGATGGCGACATATGCTTGGAGTCACTCATCGTTGTCTCTTTGAGGAGATCAAGGAAATACTTTTGTTAAGAAGATTGATCCCAACCCTATGACAAAGGACCTCAATCCATTGAACTAGCAAAGCTATTCCAAATCTAGACTGTGAAAGTGTGACCTGAGTGAGCTCTTCAGAGCTCTTATGCTTGTTAGCATTGTTGCTTGTAATGACAAATGCCGTCAAAGTAGACAACTAGAATGATCAAGCCAGGCATAGACTTTAAAGTGAACAAGCTATGATTGCTCGATGAGCGTCAAAACTTGAAGGATCCTAGGCGGAGCTTCACTTGTTTAACAACACCGAAGATCATTTTAGTTTATAAATTGATTGTAGCCAATGGACCATGGTGCATCCCAACATTTTTTGCATGTTAGAGCCAGAACAAGGCCCATGTGTTGTTAGCATTATATCTTCACAATTCTAGCTTTCCAACAAGTGTGTTTGAGAGCTTCGTGTTAGCCTTTTGGAATTTGGATGTTATCAAGGGCAGTGGTAGCCGATCTCACAGAGTAGGCTTAGAAATTCAAAATCTATGGAAAATGGAATGACAAATGGTGCAAGAGCGAATACCTTTTCATAGAGCAACAAGAAAGGAGGACTCCTCATATTTTTTTTACTGGTGGTGGATCTTATTCATGGGGGTCCTTATTCCTTCGCCTCTCATATACTCGTTCGAACCATTCGATGCTCCGAGTAGCTAATGTGGAATTTAGTAACTAAATTGTAGACTAATTTCATATAACTAATCATAGGAAATATAATTTCATATAATGATTTCAATCAGAAAGATTGCCCTCTCAAGAGGCTTACAAAGCCTATATGTAGGCGTTTAAGACCGTCAAATTTGACCAATAGCCAATGTAGGACTAAACCACATGCTTTACAAAACCTAATTGGAAAATATCATATAACACATAAAACACATGGGAACTAATAAAACTTGATATTTTCTACTCAAACAATGACGATACCAAAGGATGTGATTGTCCTACTACACTAATAACAATAGGTAGAGTAGGTTATGGTAGATTGAGTGGTGAGGTATGCATAATGACTTTGATAGGTTCAAGGGAGTCAGTGTCATCTTAGAACAAGACTATTGAGATTAAACATAGGCTAAGAGAAATACATCATTAATTCATGAAAGGTGATGTCAATAAAATCATACATACATTTAATCATAGGGCACCGACATTTATGTTCTTTTTGAGTAATTGGGTATCCCCAAAACACACTCTTGATAGTTGCAAATTGAGTTTATCAACCTTTCGAGTCAAAGTTACGAACAAAGACAATATACTCAAAAACTCCGAGATGAAGCCCGAACAACATATTCGTGGGATAGATAATGGAACAAAACTTTTACTCGAAGATCTAAAGGTGGTTGTTGAACAACTAGGTAAAAAAACAATGGGATGTCAAAGGGTATGGAGTCCATCTAGCAATGGAACATCCCATTGTTTTGATAAAAAAATAGTTAAGAGCATTCGACACATATTATAGGGCATTGCCAACAAATGGTTTTGATATTGACATTATATTGCCTAAGGATCATTCGATGAAGTGAATGAATAAGTGGAAGCACACCATCTCGGACATAGTTTACAATTTCGTCGAAATCGACAAAATTTCTCCAAATATTTCTATTTCGATGGTGATCGAAAATATAAACGAAGGTATCTCACACTTCGTCATGCATTTCGAGAAATTTTGACAGAATTTTTGACAATTTTGATGAATTTTGCCCAATTTGGGCATGAATAGCGACAAATTTTGCCAATTTTGCTAATTTCGATAATTATATCGAAAGATGACGTACGTTGACTGTTGTGTTTGTTATAAGCTGATTGGAGAGGAGATATTGCTTAAGGGGGTTTTATAGCTATTATCGAAGGCACATATGCCCTTACCTAACCTAATCTACTACGATCTTTAATTTCTACCGCATTGGATCAATAACTATAACTTTTATCCCGAAAATAGTTTTTTTACAAGTTGTATAACTACACAAATTAGGGAATCTAATAGTTAACGCTGTAGATTAAGTAGTATCACAATTAATTGGTTACTTCACATAGTAAAGTCACAAACATATAATCAGTGTCGCATTTTTTTCATTTTGAATAAGTAGTTGCAACTTGCAACCAGTGTTCTCATATGCCCCGCATGAGGCCGCTTATGCGGCCGCATATGCGTATGCGACCCTCATCCGCTCCGCATATAGCTATGCAGTGCTATTTTTGGGCATGGACCGAATATGCGGCCGCTTAGGCCCCGCATTTCATTTGGTAACTTAAGTAAAAAAAAAACCTTAGATAAAATCAACCAAATTAAATGACAACTTCTATATAGTTGGTTTAAGATTAGATATTGAAATTTTGCTACCTCGGAAATAATTCTATTTTGAATGAGTGGTGCAAAATATTTTATTACATTTTACAATTGTTAAAGTTTCATTATGCTCTTTTCTTTGCTCTTTTTTTTCTCTTCTATTTTGCTCTAAGATTACAAAATGTTGCACTTGCAACAATTCTAATTTTGTCTTGTATAAAAGGGGAACCTATTGCAGATATTAATTGGATATGATATTTTCTTTTACAAAGTATCAAATTTGTGTGCTGCCTAAGGAGTAATTTATATTCCCTACGACTTTTTCTTCTCTATTTATTAGTGACTTGATTTCTTCATATCATTTTGATGTTTTGATTTTGTTTTTGATGTTCTTTTTCTATTTATACTTTGAAGTACCATGTGTTGTTACTGTGAATTTTCTTATAGTGTTCATCCAATAAATGTTCTACTACGAACTGCATGTGTTAGTGTGTTTTGTTACTTGTATATTCTAGTACATTATATAAACTTAGGCTTTTGTTGATTGATTTTTCTTATTGATGATTGGAAAATGTGTTTCTTCTTCCATGATGTAATGATCCATTGGTACATTTTAGGCTATTAGGCTACAAAACTAGATAGTATGAAATTTATGATTATGATTATATAATTTTTTATTAAATATACATGTATAAAATATAGAATTTATTTAAAAAAAATCTAAAAACGCATATGCCCCGCTTATGCTCCCGCATTCCGCTTATACTCTATGCGGTACCCTGACCGAACGCATACCGCATAACGCATTTCAGAACATTGCTTGCAACAAGGAAGAGTAAATGGATATGACGAGGAAGACCAATTCGAGCTCTGGAGAGGCAGTGACTCATCTACTCCCACACATGTACAACCTCCACAAGTGTGCAACAACTGAAAGGAAATGAGTCACATGCTGAAGATAACATGAGTTTGACTCAATAAGTCAATCATATAACACAACTTATGTTTGGACAAGAACCATCAGGTTTAGGTAATGTGCATAATCAACCACCACACCACTCTGGTTTCAATTAAGTAATATAATATAATACTTTTTCTTATTCTACAATAGATTGATATCCAATTGTGTAAGATGTTTAGATTGTGCTTGAATTTTATATAAGATAACTCCTTATGTCATTGAAATAAGCATCAATATCTCCATCGAAACGGTTCAACTTCTTTCCACTCACACATGTAGGACCTTACCCTTAACGTCAATATATGATTTTATTGCGTAAATAGCTGTATGGCTTATTAATTTATTGTAGACTTGTGGTAAGTTGTAAGTTCCATAATACTCACTCACAGACCAGTACCGTTGGTATGTAAGCCCTAAGAGCTAGTTATATGATGATTGTATTGGCACATTATGTAATTGATATGATTAATAATAAAGGTAATTCCCATTTATTATGTTTGTTCAAATATGAGATGATGATATAATATAATGGATGTTTAAAGAATGAAGTCCGATATTATTGTGGAAGGTATATAGACAACAATAATACCGAAGACGAGAATGTTGTTGCGTAATGACTAAATCTCATTAGTCATGATATAAGATATTAAGTCAAACAGATTGCATTAATACAGGGATACCCCGAGCGCTCCCGTTCTGAGCGACAAAGGGGGCGACTAGGGCAAGGCTCTCCGATCCTGGGGGAGGGGGCTCGACGGCCAGGCACGCCGCCCTGCTCCCCCAGGGGCTGTCTCAGCGGCTGCTCCAACCGGATCGGGCCTCCTAGGACTGCTTCGTTGTAGGCTTCTCTCCTCCTGCTTCACGCCCTTATCTGCAGCGGTTGGGAACGGGATCCTACATCCGGTTTCCTGGAGCTGCGTAGGGGTGCCATGGACTGGTTAGCCCCTTCAGGTGCTGCCTGTGGTCGCTGTGACGGAGGAGTCGAAGCAAAGCATCCTGGGTTTCTCCTTTCCTGCTGTGGCACGCTGCTCATCTTCCCCCACCTTTTTCACCGTCTATGTTTCTGCTTTCTGCTTTTTCGTTGCTGTTGTGTTGTTTGTTGTTAGTGGCAGTTTTTCTATCTGTTAGTCGCCGTTAATCGATGAGTTAGTGGTAGTTTTTCTGCCTTTTAGTCGCCGTTAATCGGCGTGCTATCTGTCGCGCTTTGCTGCGACCTCTCTTCGGGAGAGCGATGAGATATCTAGCTACAGCTAGATCTCATTTTTGCTTTGGATTGATCTTATTACTCAGTTGTATGGCTTCAATTGAGTTGATATATGAGCAGCATACCGTCTTGTTCCAACCCCTCTACCACTACGCAACACTCAGGTTGAAGGAATTCTTCATGAAAAGCTGCTTAAGACAACCTCAAGGAAGAAGAATCAATGCAGAAACGTCTTTCTCTCGTTCCAATATGAGATGTAGTGCCTTTGGGTTACTGAACGTGATGTTTGTATGTTCTGTTTGTATGTTTCTTCCCTATTGTAGATGCCGTATGGCTCAAAAGTAATGAATCGATCTTTTTGCTCTAAAAAATAAAGATATCAAGTCAAACGAATATGTACTTATTAGAGAACAAGTGTACCAGACAAATCCACCTTGAGAATGACACATGAAACCCATTGAATGGTAGTCAGTATCATGTCTCAATGTGTTAGTCGTGATTTTGGTTCGTAGACCTGAAGTCACTACAATAATCACATGGTGTTCAATGGACTTTAACTCCATTTAATGTGACCTTGAATAAGGGTTTCAATACAAATGGTACTTGGGTACATTGTAACACATGGGGATTGTTGCGAGTATTGTAGATGGAATTTGCCTCTCCCATCGGAGTGACATCCCGACCACTTGATAAGTGAGACTGAGAAGCGCATGGCCATGTTCATGTGACTCAATATGTGATATTGAGCTCACATACATCTCAACACTCTACTCTAGTTCAAGAAACATAGATTTAATATTAAGAGGATGACAATTTCATGCCTCAAGCTCAATCTGGATATCTGTGACAAACGAACTATATGATCACTCTAACATTAATCACAAATTTAGGTTGAAGGGTCCTCCAACATATCGAATTACTTGGGCAACAATGATGTGTTGCCAGATACTGCTCATTGTCTATGAAGTCATAATATGATTATTGACATCACTGCCAACGTAATATGGAGCTTAACGTAATATGGAGCCTATAGGGTGACACACAAAGGTTGCACTGAGAAAAGGAGTTTAATCTTAGATAATTTAATTTGGTTACTAAATTTTTTATGTAATCAAACTAAATAATACAGGTAATGTCAGTCGATCGACAAGAGAGTCCAGTCGTTCGAATGAAAAGGCCAGTCGACTGACTGGATAATATCCGTGGGAGCTATTGGATTGAAAGGCTAGTCGACCGACTTGACTGGACAATATTTTCTATAGTTGATAGGACCTGCCAGTCAATCGACTGAAGAATTCAATCGACCGACTAGACAATGTCACCCAACGGATGACTGGATTGTCCAGTCGACGACTGGGTTGAATCCACCGGTTGAATGGGGTCAAACAATTAATGATAGCCATAATAACGCCTAATTAATTGTTGCATTGAAAGCCAATGTTATTATGCTACTAACCACACAACAATCAATCGACTGGTTATGCACATTCAATTGGCAGCAGGCCAGTTGACTGACTGGTTGTGCGCAGCGACACAACCATTGTTCAGCCAAGAGAACTTGACCTTTCGTATCCTGGGTTTTAGAAACCGTAGCCCTACGAGGCTACGACCCCTACCACTCATATATAAAGGGGGTGATGGCCAAGGCTTTCAACACACCCCTTTTCACGTTGCGGGTAAATGGAGTGCATATCCGACCAGATAAGATAGTTTCTCTGACAAAATGGCAGTCAACTTCAATGTGCTTTGTGCGCTCATGATACACAAGATTATTAGCAATGAAGATGGCAGCTTTATTGTCACAATGCATAGGAATAGCAGTAGAAGACTCCACACCGAAGTCTTTCAAGAGAGATTGTACCCATAGCAGTTCACAAGCAGTATGGGCTATAGCCCTGTATTCAGCCTCAACACTGGATCTAACAACAACATTTTGTTTTTTGCTCCTCTAAGTGACAAGATTTCCTCCAACATAAGTACCTGAAGTAGATTTCCTGTCAATCTTACTTCCAACATAATCAGAGTCAGAATAGCCTTTAAGAGAACAATGCCCATGCTTTCTATAACAGAGGCCTTTGCCAGGAGATTTCTTAAGGTATCTCGGAATATTACAAAGAGCATCCCAGTGACACTGTCTAGGCTTATCCAGATACCTGCTAAGATGACCGACAACAGTAGAGATATCATCTCTAGTGACAGTCAGATAAATCATCTTACCAACCAGTCTCCTATATTTTTTATTGTCTGGAAATATAGGAGAAACTTCATCATCCCAATTCACATTGGGATCCAGAGGAGTATCAACAGGACGCGCTCCAAGCATCCCAGTCTCCTGTAGATAAGAGCACTAGCAGTTCTGGACACCTCAATGCCCAGAAAATATCGCAGCTTTCCCAAATCTTTAGTAGTAAAATGCTTGCACAAGTGTGTTTTAGTAGCCTGAATTTCAGTAGTATCACTGCCAGACAGAATGATATCATCAACATAAACAATCAAAATCACAATACCAGACGATGTCTTTTTAGTAAAGACAGAGTAATCAACATGTGATCTTAGAAATCCAAAGGTAGTCAGTATCTTGCTCAATTTGTCAAACCATGCCCGAGGACTCTGCTTGAGTCCATAAATAGATTTTTAGACGACAAACCTTGTGTGACTCCCCCTGAGCAACAAACCTAGGTGGTTGCTCCATATAGACCACGTCTTGAAGATCACCATACAGAAAAACATTTTTAACATCCAGTTGAATAAGAGGCCAATCTAAGTTGACAACAACAAAAAGTAGTACTCGGACAGAATTAAGTCTTGCAACAGGAGAGAACGTCTCAAAATAATTAATACCATAGGTTTGAGTGTACCCTTTGGCCAGCAGGCGTGCCTTCAGACATTCCACCGTTCCATCAGGTTGATACTTAACAACATATACCCATATGCAACCAACATGCTTGCAATCTGGAGGTGGATCCACCAACTCCCAAGTTCCTCTATCAACAAGGGCAGTCATTTCCTCTGTCATGGCATTTGTCCAGGTAGAACTTTGTAAAGCGTCATGGACATTCTTAGGAACAACAATAGCAGATAGAGCAGCAACAAAATTACTGACATGAATACTCAGATGTGCAGTTGAAACATGATTAGCAATATTATGAGAGGTACAAGAATGAGTGCCTTTTCTGAGAGCAATAGGCAAATCTGAGTCAGAAGTTGCCTCAGCAGGTGTAGGACCTTCTAGAGGAGGAGATTGGTGTTGCGGGGGGGGGGGTCTTGAGCAGTTGGTGACCGGTTCCTGCGTAGATACACAATAAGTGGAGGAGAAGCAGTTTTAGCAGGTGAAGTATCAGATATGCAATTACTGATGACTGGTAATGGTGCTGTTATTATATATGAACTCAAGGTATCTCCTTTAGCAGAATAAAAAGGTGTATCCTCAAAGAAGACCACGTCACTACTCGTGAACCATTTTTTAGTAGTAGGACTATAACACCTATACCCTTTTTGAGTATGTGAATAACCCAAGAAAATGCATTTTTCTGCTCTAGGAGATAATTTGTCATAATTCGGTCCAAATAAACGCACAAAGCAGGTAGATCCAAATATCTGCGGAGGTACATAAAAAAGAGGCACAGTAGGTTGTAGAACCTGTACAGGAATCTTGTTACCAATCACAGAAGAAGGCATTCGATTAATTAGAAAATAGGCAGTCATGATGGATTCTGGCCAAAACTGTCTAGGAACATTAGAGTGTAGCATGATGGTTCTAGCAACCTCAAGTAAATGTCTATTTTTCCTCTCTGCAACTCCATTTTGTTGAGGTGTATAGGCACACAATGTTTGATGAATAGTATCAACAGAACGACAAAACAACTCAACTTCTTTCTGAACAAATTCCAAAGCATTATCTGTTCTCAGAATTTTAACATGCATAGAATACTGGGTTTTAATTTCAGCAAAGAAGAATTTTATTGTAGGCAATACTTGGGACCGATTTTTCAGAAGAAAGCACGAGAAAAATCATCAATAAACAGAATAAAGTATTTATTTCCAGATAAACTTGGAACATGACAAGGACCCCATACATCCGCATGAACAAGATCAAACATATTTTTACTACTAACTTGAGACCGTTTAGGATAGACATTTCTAGAATGTTTTCCTAACTGACACGACTCACACGGAAAACTGTGCGTTCCTACCTTAGAAATGACATGCTTTATTTTCTCAAATGACGGATGTCCAAGTCTGTAATGCCACTGCAAAGCTGAAACTGAAGATGATAGTGCTGAAGCTAGATTCATAGTATCGATGTTTTTCAATTCATCCAGATAATAGAGGCCATCAGGTCCTTCATCCCCCCACCAGTCTTCATCCTCGTGCGAAGGTCCTGAAAAGTACAAGTACCAGGAACAAAGGTGAGACTGCAGTTCAGGCTACACACAATTTTGCTAACAGATAGTAAGTTTAGAGGAAAACGAGGCACATATAGAACAGATTTCAACAAAAATTGAGTAACAATGTCACCAATCCCAGACACAACAGATTTGGAGCCATCAGCAAGCATAACAGACGATTTAGAAATCGGTTTAGATAAATTTGAGAAAAGAGATCGATTTCCAGAAATGTGAGAAGAAGCACCCGAATCAATCACCCATTTTGTATTACCAGTACTAGACGAGGGTGCACTTAGAAAAGCAAAATCACAACCAGAGTAGGTTGCGGCATGAGCTCCAGTAGTGGCAGTAGATGACGACCCAGTGCGCTCGAGTAGTAGGCGTTCCACCTCGAAACAGATGAAATCAACAGTAGTAGAGCTGGACGAGTCAGTAGCTTGAGGCTGGGTAGCCATCTCAGAAGTAGCATTGGCTTCAGAAGCAACATTAGCCTAGGCAGGTTTGCCATACTTCTCCCAACACTTTTCTTCAACATGGTTAGACCGACCACGGAAATTGCAGAAACGCTGACCAGACTGAGGACGAGAAGCATTGGGAGGGCCAGAGGACGGGCCACGTCCAAACAAACCACGCCCCCTTCCAGCTCCAAGAGGTGGGCGGTTCTCCTGAAAGCGACCACGGCCGCGGCCACGACCACGGCCTGACATAGCAACTAGGGCAGTAGTATCTCCAGTCTCAGTAGGTAACTCAGAAGATGAAGCAAGCAGTCGTTGAAGGCGCTGAAAGGCACTCTGCAACGTCGGCAGTGGATAACTGGTAAGGATCTGATCCAAACTCCAGCATAAGACTCAGGAAGGCCACACACAAACTGGACTACCTGCAACTCCTGTCGTTGACGTTGCATGGTAGCCAAGTCAGTCAACAGAGGGTGGTAGGTCTCCAGTTCACCCCATAGTCCCTTGAAGGCACAAAAGTAATCAGCAAGGTCAGTTCCCGAGAACTGTAGACGAGTTAGCTGCTTATTTATGTCGAACACCTTCTTGGGATTTTTGCTGTGAGAGTAAGTGCTAGCCAGCTGATCCCACATTTCCTTAGCTGTAGGCAGACGTAGTAAGGTAACACAAAATTTTGTCTCGCTGCTGTTGAGAATCCATGTCATCACCATAGAACAGGACTTCGACTTCGAGTCAACTTCGACAGGTTTGGAAGTGGAAGTTTGTGGAAACATCGAGGAAACTTCGAGAATTTTTACAACCAAACTTCGACGCATCTTTGACAAAAATTAAGCTCGCAATAGTGGTTTCATGATGAAAATTGATAGCTTTCATCAAATCTATCTTAAAAACTTAATATGTCTATATATAGCCGTCCTTGCATGTTTACATATAAAGAAAAATACAGCCACATGCAAATGTACAAGACACCGTCTTAGTGTCAACTTCGACATGCAAGGAAGTGGAAGTTTGTAGGACATATAAGGTAACTTTGAGGAAGTTTTGGACTAACACTTCGACACAAAATAAGTTAAAAGATAGTGAGATTGTGAGGGAATTTGGCATAAAACATCAAATTTTAGTAAACACATACTCCATCTATAATCTTCTAAATGAACTGTTAAGAACTTAGATCTGTTCTATGTGTGTTCTATATCTACATAAATCCCAATTGGATCACATTCTAGAATTAAAAAAATGAGCTTATTTTAGAATACATCAATTTGTCAAGAGGGTAAAAAGTAAGGGAGGTGAATTTTTATTAGGTCTACACCAAATTTTTCAAAACTTGTGGAAATCTAGTAGAGGAATAAACTTATAATTACTCTCTAGTTAGAAACAAAGGAAATAGTCATCTCAATGTGAAGAATGGTTTCCTACAAGTTTCTTTATGCCTTCACTATGTATGCAACAATAATAACTACAAAGATCATCTAGAAGATGGGAGGCTTTGAGCTAGCTAAGTCGATTTCATCACCAAGTAAGCTGAATTCATTGACACATGTCAACAAGTAGGCAACATCGATGTCGAGGAAGTTTACTAGGTTTCGACATCGACAACGTAGACATATGTAACATCGAGGATATATCGTCAGATGTCGAGGATGTTTAGTACCACGGTCATCACAGTCGAGTCGTCTTTGACCCAGTCATCATAGGCCTTGATATCCTTGGAGTCGGCAATAGGAGCAGGAGCAGGAGGTGGATCGCGCGTCAGGTGAGAATGTTTCCCCTGGGATTTAGCATAAATCTCCATGGAACAGACCCAATGCTGGTAGTTGTGCCCATCCAGCTTGACAGTAGTAACCTGACGACGATGATCGTCATGTGAGGAAGCCATGACACAGGAGCAGGAGGTGGATCGCGCGTCAGGTGAGAATGTTTCCCCTGGGATTTAACATAAATCTCCATGGAACAGACCCAATGCTGGTAGTTGTGCCCATCCAGCTTGACAGTAGTAACCTGACGGCGATGATCGTCATGTGAGGAAGCCATGACACAGGAGGCAGAGAGCCAACACCAAGGCGAGCAGTAGAAGGCAGGTACAAATAGTAGATGACCGCCTAGGTCCTCAGTTAGGCGACAGCAGGCATAGTAGAAAAACTGGATGGACCAGTTACATACGGGCTACGCCTAGGCGTAGCAAAAGACCCGTCGGCTCAAAGGCCTACACGGGCAGGCAGTAGACGAAGACGAAAAAGGCTCACACAAGTGCTCGGGAGTTGTGGGCGGCTCGGAGGAGACGACGACTAGGAGGAACCGGCGAGGCGGACGGTCGGCTTGGGCGAGATCACGCCAGCTGTGCGGCGGCGGCGCCGACCCAACAATAGCTGCGGCTGCGGCGGCCTGCTGGATGGAGGCTGTGGCTGGGCTAGGCGTCGGCCTGAGGGGGGCGACGTGGAGAGAGAGAAGAAGGGAAGGGAGGGAGGGGAAGAGAGAGAGGCAGCGGCGCCCATGTTACGCCTGCTCTGGTACCATGAGAAAAGCAAAGTGAAAAAACCGTAGGGTTACACAATGTGTGTACCCAATATATATATGTGGAACAATTACAAGTAGGTCCATACCGAAAATGAAAATAGCAAACATAAAAAATAAAGACATTACTTTACATATATCTTGCACCTTCCTTCCTATGCATCTTTGTTGGCGCGATCTACTAGTTGGGAAATATGGAGTATTTTATGTTTTTGCTGCGTTTTACTGCTCCATGTTTCCCAACAAGTACTACTTTTGTACAACTTGTCATCCCATTCCACCTAAAGGTCCTACCATCCTAGACCATATTATTTTTGCATAAATTTGTGTCTTTTACGTCTATATATCATTGCGCTTGCAAACTTTGGTGACTTAATTCATTCATTTCACTATCAAATTTGACATCGAAATCCCCATAGAAACAATTCAACTTGCTTCACTCACACATGAGGATACCCCTCACACATATCCAATATGAAATATTATTACATATTTGGGTATATCTACACTAGTAGATCACTCTGGTAAAATTTCATTAATTAGTCCATTCATTTGGCCGTCAAAACACCAGGAACACATCTGTAAAAACTTTCGTCGAAATTTCTGTTTCAGTGACCACAAAAATGACGTCAAAACCAAACATTTGCTTCTTCAATCTCGGGGTTTAAGCAAATAGGACCAAGTCATATGTGACAAATCACCCACAAAAGAATCAAAATAATAGTATCCATAATAATTGTGTTTGAAAGTGACCATAAACGTCATTGTGAACCAATTAAAAACCATAGATGATCGAAAACATGTTTGATTAGAAAATGAAACCTAGTGATACTTTATTAGTTGACAAAAATCACACAGATATGTTGAACATAGGATAAAGTCAACTAAAACCGTTTTAGGTAGGGCTTGCAATTTCTACCCGACATGACTCAGAAAGCGTAGTTTGTTCCAAACTTAATTTCTTTCATTTGTGAGCATTTTTGCTTGTATGAGACCTGACTATCCCAATCTCGACAGAAAATGACCCAAAGTTATATATTATGAAATTCCGTTACACACTGAATTTCAAGATTTCCGAACATCTTGACCCGAAATCGACCCGTATGACCCGATTACCATCCCTAGTTTTAGGTTTCTCGAGAGGGATGTCCAATTGCACATAACATAGGTGTAATAGGAAGGGTGAGTAGATAAAAATGCCTTTCTCTTAGCACCAACATCTAAGTATTATAGGTCACCAGATCTTGAATGTCAACTAATCATCACCAAACTCCCAAGAATTCTGCAAGTCAAAACCAATAAACTTTGATGTTATATAGCAATTAACAAAATCAATACTATTAGCAAAACTATGAGTTAAACAAAGAGTCTGGAACATGGTGGACAAACTATATGGCTAATGTACATCAGATGGGAACTCTCCCACATTGTTTAACCGTCCTGATGGCGTCAACAAGAGTGGCAAATGTATGCATGATGTGGGTTCAAAGGTGTGAAAAGTCGACCATTCGAGTCAATGTATCCTAGTGAATTTGTTGCTGTCATCGAGATCCCTAGGTTGGTTGGAGGATAGATGTGTGACAACTTAGAGCCACAAAATCATGGAATGGCCTAGATTATCTTGGTTAAAGGGAAGATGTGTGAGAGTTTAGAGCTGCAAATTTACTAGATATGGAAGCTTGAGTGTTCTAGAAGCAACGAAGAAGCTGTTCAATATTTAGATGAGGAGAACCATTATTTGTTGCTTGAGTGCATGGTCTGTACCAATGTCTCTACTGTGGGCCTGTGGCATAGGGATACTTGTCTTTTGGTACATTGGTCCACTGATTTCCTCATGCAATTGCAAAAGGTACACTTGGGACGTTGTCCCAACCACATTACCATTTGTGAATTGCGACAGTCATAACCAGAGAATCTCTTCTCTGCACAGGCAGGAGATGTGGGCGGAACAGAAGGAGTATTAGATTGTTGCAAGCTGGCATACACCTCATCAAGCGACTTAAAGTGATCAATAATGAAGATGACAATGCAAACACGAGCAAATTGTGGATGTAGGCCATTTAGGAACTTGGATGTGTTAAGCCCTTCACATCACTTAGCTTGAGTCGGCGGCGAGTGGCTGAAAGAAATAAAGCTGTATGGATCAATCAAAAATGAAATTATATCAATCAAATGTTTGAATAACAACTTATTGTGTATAGTGTGGCTTGATGGGCTCCCATAATTCTTTGGCAGTGTGCGAAAAACATGTATTTGGACGCAATTTGGGACATCCTCTCTTCCACTTTGAGAGTAACCTCCGAGGGTTATTCAATATGCTGACATATGCTTAATGTTATGACTTATTACGGTTTGTGTTATTTCTTTCATAGTTTTGTCCCGTATTGCTAACCTCTATAACTAGTCTCTCTAGTCAAGTCCTCTAGAAAGAGAGGCATTGTATCTAATAGTGTGGCATTAAGGAGATCAGCGGGAAAATTGGTATGGCTTGTCTGCTTCTCGCCTTCTCCCTTTATTGAACAACATTGCTTAGTTTTTCCTGAAAGTGATATGCAGACCATTTAGTTGGCATCATAGTTTGATGCTGCTTACATACACGCCAGAATTCAAAAATTTTAAATCGAAATTAATTGCAATCAGAAGCAAAATAATCTTTCATAGTACTAAAGATATACAAGTAGGCTTCTTATTTAGAAGTGGATATGGGTACGGTGTACCGTAGGAACAACTTAAATGGGTCTATCAGGCCCATGTCGGCCCATTGATAGAAGTAACCTCTAATAAGATTCAATGTGTTGAAAAGCGGTGGCGGCTCAGACCCTTTGCCACTCAGATTTGCCTTTAGGCGGCAGTGAGGCGAATCTCCATTAGGCCACTTTAAGCCCGCTCAGCCTGCTTAAGCGCCCACCTGAGCACTGCTTTTGGGCGCCCGCCTGAGGTCGCTTGAGTGAAAAGCAGGGCTAGGTCCACTTCCTAGACCCAAAATGGAAATGTAATGTAATTGTTAGTTTGTAATATTAGACTATCGAGATTGTTTAACATTATTATAGTACTATTGTACTAAACAACTAAATATGTATCTAAATTCTGTATGATAGTTTACTAGTGTGCAACATTACGCTGATTCTGCTTTTTAAAACACAACTTATGTTTGTAAATCAAGGTATGTGTTTCTTTTTATCAATTGAATTATATATGTATCAAAATGATTCCTGCTTCGTACAAACTCTGTATGTATGTACTGCTGCACCCATGTTACCAGTGTTTTAAAAAAAGGCCGCACGGGCTGCATAAGCGGCCCGCATATACTAGGCCGCTTATAAGGCCAATTTGTCAACGATTTTTAGATAGACATTTATTATCTCGTCCCAAACTAGATTATATTTTTATTGTTAACATTCTCTTGATGTACGATTTTGTTGTATGTTTTGAAACTCTACGATATGCATGCATCTTTTTGTATGATTTCGTTAGTCTTCCTTGTTATGTACTTGTGTTAAATCATTTTGTGTGTGCTTCATTGGAGTTTATGCTTAAATGATTCTAGAATGCATTCTAATTGGTGTTTTACTATTCATTGAAACATTATATTCGAATCTATCTCAAAATATAAGGTCTAAATATGTAATTGTACAACTTAAATGTGCAACTGTGTTACTAATTTACAAATAATAATTAAATTATTAAAATTATTCCAAAACCGCATATACTTCCGTATATACTCCCGCATACCGCATGTACTCTATAAGGTGACCTCTCCGCATGCGTAACACATACCACTTTTTAAAACACTGCGTGTTACATCTTTATGTATGAACTGCTGCACCTACATTACATATTTATCATTTATGCATGCACTGCTGTATACCAGATTACTAAATACTAATATCCTGTTCTTGTATCTATGCTACCTATAGATTCATACATTTGTCTCTCTTGTATTGTTATGTGTTCAACCAATGTACTGTCTATGTATATGTACTTTGTAGTAAATAGTACGTACAACTGTATAATGCACATATCATGTACTGCCTACTACCGTACAATGTATATTTTCCACTATGTCGTATGTACCTCTAAAGTATAATGTATACATCATGTACTGTCTGCTACTATATATTCATGTACCGTGTAGTATGTACCACTAGTGTATATATATCATGTATGGCTACTATTATGTATAACTGATTTAATATATTTCTACATTGAGTAGGTTATAATTGAGTTAATTCAGTTATTTTATACTCATAACACGATTTATATATGTATAAAAGTTCCTTAAAAATGTGTTAGTCATATACATATATGTGTAATTTTCTATAAAATTATATATTAGTTTAGGGCCTTTAGGCACCCGCTTTTTCAAAAAGCGCTCAAGCGGCCACAAGGTGCTGTCTACACGCCTCCTGCTTCCCGCTTCCCGCTTTCTAAAACATTGATAAGATTTATAGTTTGAATGTCAACCTGCCGAGTTCATCACAAACATACTGGATGTCTAGTGTGGTGATATTCTTAGCAATCTATGAACCTATAAACTAAAATGTCAATTTTTAGATCATGTGTTCTAATATAGGTTTGAGTTAAGGATAAATTTAGCTGACTTTTTTAGACATGGAACTCAATGTGGTAGGTCGTCCATGTTTTGTCAATTCTGTTTTAGGTATTGCTTTAGTAGGCTTGCTAGCTTGATCTCAGTTAGTATGACTTGTATTATTTCAACTCTAGAGTTGTTGAGTTATTTTCAGAAAGATGTTGTTATGTTCAGTCTCTAGCTGTTGTATGTATGATTGTCTGCCCCATCACGTTTGTTTGCTGTTTTGTTCTTTCCTTCTCGAGACTGTACCTTGTTTCAGCTATCGTTATAAGTTACAAATATGGAATATACTGCAGTCTTTTAGTTAGTTTTGTTCCATTCCTGTGTCATAAGATGTGTTGTAACAAAGAAATGTGGTATGTACCCTGCACATATGCTGTTCTTCTCATTATATGTGTATGTTTGTGTATTTTGGATATTGAATTGTCATTATTTCTGTTTTTCCAGGTTTCCCAGTATCTCCGTAGTAGGAACTGGGATACTAGAGTTGCCGCTGCTCATGCAATTGGTGCTATTGCAGAAAATGTAAAACACACAACCCTAAAGGAAGTGTTGTCATTCGTTGAAGCTAAAGTTTTGGAAAATGGGCCATCTGACGTTGCTGAAGGAATCACATCAGTGTGGTCAGATTTTCACCCTGATGACCTTGGCGCGCTTTCATTTAGCAGGTCCGTTAGATTATCCATCCTTGTGGCTTCTTGACCCTTGTGAGTGATGTTTTGGTATGCTTCTGGTGTTGAATTGTTAGTGCTAAATTATCCATCAACTGTAGGACTTCATTTAGGTTTGCAATCATGGTGTAGGACTTTGACTCCGTGTTGACTTTTGCCAGGTGTGGAGGTGGAAGTTTGTGGAAACTTCGAGGAAGTTTTGAGGAAATTTAGACATAGACTTTGATAAGTTCGATGCCGTTTTCTTAAGACATCATGTTAATTTAAAGGAAACTTCGATTGAATACTTCTGTTTATGCTATAATCTATTTACATATGTTAGTTGAACACAAAAACACGATACAAGATTCTCTAACCCTAGGTAGGTTAATGATAGTGTGCACTTGTAGTTGCAAGGGTCAAGTGTGCAATACAAATATGCAAATACAATTCATCATACGTCCTTCATACAATATGCAGAGAAATAGTAGTGACAACACCTTCTCCAACAAAGAGGGGCGTCCAAGAAATGTAGGAATTGATATTGGAATTTGTGAAGAGGGCTGGAGGTGCCTCTTATGCCTTCTCTGGTCTTTAGGGCACTAGTTAGGATTAATGGGTTGGCCTTATCAACTTTACACAAACATCATTAACTGCGGGGAAACTGAGACAACTTAGGGCAATGTTAGGACAAAAACACACTGTAAAAATCCAACTTTGTCGATAATGGGCAAACATTGGTCTGAAGTTGGGACCAAGTCGAGATAGTAGTGCTTTGACATCACCATGTCTTGACGTGTGAAACTTAGACAAAGTTTCGTCCAACTTTGGCAATTCAGTTCCATGTTTGCAATTTTATGAGTCTTGTTAAATTTCTTTGGGTCTGACATATGATATTTCATCTACACAATGTCTGAACCCTAATGACCATACCTGGCCCACTCCAAAAATTAGTTTGACTCAATCAGGTCATTTGATATTAAAATTGGAAAGAGTTCTTTTTGTGATTTGAGGGCAGGGGCTAGACATTCCTGTTTGATGTCAATCTGGATTTGGTATGGCTTTAAAGATGCATATATTTTTGGTCAGTGTCTTTGTTGAAATTATTTTCAAGCCTTAAAATCGAAGCTTTAAAGTTACTCACACTCAATGTAATCACTACAACAATCCATTTGCAATCTTAACAAAATGAAAGGTTGAGGTTTTACATTCATGTAAGTAACAACATTAATGGAATATCTTGTAAGCTAAAAGTATACATGAATATCATTATGTGTTAATTAGTGGTGGTAAAACTAAAGAATCAATTTGCATTCATGTCAATCGTCTTTATGTACAGACCCCCTCCCAATAGCTTTGGATAGAAATGTCCTTGGTTAAACCGGATATTAAGTGAAGTTGTGCAAACTTCATTTTGACACTTCTCGTTTTAGAATTTATAGTATCTCAAAAAAGTTTTAGAGCTTTTGCAACTTCTGCACGAATAATCAGGCCAGTGTAGGTCCCATTACTTTATGCTTAACCATTTAACATTTTTACTACTAGCTCTCAAGACAAAACACAATTCTATCCTGTAATTTACCTTAACGGCAAACTCATGGTGAAAATTCAAAAAGACGAGGTGTTCAAGTATTTATCAATCCAGTGAAACCAGTGAATTTCATAAAGTAATGGCACTGCTATTCCATATTCACCGGGGAAATTCATCAGCTTCATACTAAGGACAAAATAGTCTATGTGGATTGTGTTATGCGTTTGAAATAATAACCTTACAAGGAAGAAGTGGCCTCTTAGAGTTGCAATTGAAGTCACCAACAACATTGTTTCCGAGAAAGATGGCCTCATCAATGTGCTTATTTTTCACAATGATACTTCGGTTAATAGAGTTAGACTGGGCATAACAATCAATAGTCTAAATGCAAGAATCTTTGTAATAAACTTGTAGAGCTTGCTGTACAGAGACGCACATCACCAATCAGTGGTTTGGTAGGGGTCTTGTCTGTTGGGGATTAGAGTATTAAATGTTTTCTTAGCCTCTAGGAGGGTCATCAATCATGGGAAAGTGTAGTATTGCTGCAACTTACAAAAAATTTCATACCTATAATAGCCCAAGTAGTTTCTAAGAACGCCGCATCGAAGCCATTAGTGCTAGAGGGTTTTTCCCCAATAACGTTTTCCAAACGACATTGAAATCAGCTTTTGTGATTGACAGATGAAAGGATTTTAGGTGCTTTTCCTTCAACTTAGAATGCTAGAGATTGTAACTGTAATTGGTAATCACGACATGCATGTTAATTCAGTGGATGTAGTGTTGTTGAAAGTCCTCCTTTATTTGTTTTTCACCAGTAGTAGGTCTACAAGCCCAGTTTCAGAACCCACGTCGGAAGCAACCCCTACGTCTTCCCACCCCCGTTTACCCTTGAAACTCTGGGTCAGCCAATCAATTCCATCATGGCTGAGCTTCACACTATTCGCCAAACCCATACACTACATGGCGGTCAGATCTCGGTACCTTTTATGGGGTATGGGATGCCACCAAATCCTAGAAATGCACCACAAAACCCCCTTGAACCCTACTCCTATGCAATTCTGCCCACCACAACTCGATGAGCCCCCTGCCTACCACCCCTATGGAGAAGTTGATCCTTTTGCCGAACCTTATCCTTATTCACAACACCCATATGTGGAACCACACCCCTATCAACCACCCTACCATCACATACCCCAAACCGCTACACCACAAACACACTATGCACCACTGGCACTTCCCCCTCCATGTGCTGCTGCACCTCATCACCAATAATGGGCTCCGCCGCAAGGCCCACATCCTCCCATGGTACCTCATCCCGAGCCCCTGGCGATGATGTTTTTCATAACCCCCGCGTGGACCTGTTTCCCCCCACAACCCATATGGTCAATATCACTAGGGACCACATCACAATGATATCACTCGACGAGTTAAAATAGATGCTCCCACTTTTGATGGTAAATTTGATCGCAAAGCTTTTCTCGACTGGATTGCTAGTTTGGAAGATTATTTTGACTGGTATGACATGACTGACGCTCAGTGGATTAGGTTTGCTAAGATGAAACTCGAAGGGTCAGCCAAACGATATTGGCAAGGTGTCCAGCGTGACATGGAGTGTACTGGTCAACCTCCCATCCTCTTTTGGGATGAGATGAAGACTAAGCTACGCGAGTGCTATGTTCCCGCCCAATACCAAAGACAACTTCTTTCTGATTGGATGGCCCTTAGCCATGGGTCATCATCTGTTCAAGAGTACATGGAATGATTTGAGGAGGCTAAGAACCGTTATATTCACAATGACTTTGATTGGCAACTGACTGCTCGTTTTGTGCACCGTGTACACCCTGACATTAAACGAGAAATGGATTTACAACAATATGGCTCCTTGGATGATGCTTTTCACCGTGCTCAAAAGATAGAGAGTTACCTTCAGCCCGCTTCTAGTGGTCCTTCCTTTTCTCGTTTTGGACAACGTACTCGGTCAACCAATAATCCTTCCATTACCCCAAATCGCTCTGCCTATCCCCTACCCCAACCACCCCCAGAGTTCTTCAAACCCTTCCTCTAGTAAAGGCAAGGAGGTAGTCACAACTCCAGTCCGGTCTCCTCCGCGAGGTCCTGAATGCTTTCATTGTCACAACACAATCCACTTAGCCGCCTAATGCACTCGTCGTGCTCCGTGTCATCTGATTCTCCTGATACCACCCTTAAGGATGACATTGAATATGAAGAAGTTTTTCCTGCCTTTAAACCTTCTGATGATAACGCTGATTCTAAGTATGATTATGATCCGTCATATCTCCAGGTCATGCATGTTTTAGCTGCCCCTTTAGAAGGGGACGTATGCAAATGCACCACTCCCTTCCAGACCTTCTTCAAACACGCTAGTAAAATTTGCAAACTACTCATTGATGGTGGTAGTTCTCAGAACATCATTTCATACCATGGATTGAAGCGCATGGACTTGCGCCCAGAGCCCCATCCTCAGCCACATAAAGTCCATCGGGTGAACCAAATCAACTTGCCCATCACCCAGCGCTGCTTGTGCCCATCACTCTAGGTGCTTACTCAAACCACATTTGGTGTGATGTGTTGCCTATGGATGTTAGCCACGTCATTTTTGGTCGTCCTTGGATTTATGACTTAGATGCCCACAATGAGGGATGCTCTAACGTTTATACC
Source organism: Alisma plantago-aquatica (assembly GCA_963693085.1). NCBI lineage: Eukaryota > Viridiplantae > Streptophyta > Magnoliopsida > Alismatales > Alismataceae > Alisma > Alisma plantago-aquatica. The sequence goes on along the minus strand of OY856412.1, from coordinate 442,489,791 downwards.
TTTAAGCACAAAGGCAAACACATAAGATTAGCACCTACTCACTTCATCTCTCCTATGAAAAAGAGTCCACCATCAGATCCTCAATCCTCAAAATCCCAGCAATCTCTACACCTTGTCACTCGCCTAGAGCTTGAAGAAGCCAGTCGAGAATCAGGATGTATGTATGTGCTATACATCAAAAAATCCACTCCCGTGTCTGATTTTCAGCCCCACCTGAGCTTGTCTCCTTTCTCGACGAGTTCAAGGACATGACACCCACCGACCTTCCTGATGAGCTTCCCCCTTTGCGTGATATTCAACATGAGATTGATTTGATACCAGGGTCTTCGCTCCCTAACCGACCGCATTACCGTATGAACCTGACTGAGCATGTTGAATTGAAACGTCAAGTGGATGCTCTCCTTCTCAAAGGATTCATTTGAGAGAGCAAGAGTCCTTGTGCGGTTCCTGCACTCCTTGCTCCCAAGTAGGATGGTAGTTGGCGAATGTGTTTAGATTGTCGACCCATCAATAAAATCACTGTCAAATATCGATTTCCTATTCCACGCCTTGATGACATGCTTGATCTTTTTACGGGATCCCGCTATTTCTCCAAGATTGACCTCCGTAGCGATTATCACTAGATCCGTGTTAAGGAGTCCCATGAATGGAAAACTTCCTTCAAAACCCCAGACGGATTATATGAGTGGCTACTCATGCCTTTCGACCTGTCCAACGCACCCAACACCTTCATGCAAGTCATGAACCATATGCTACGACCATTCATTGGAAAATTTTTAGTGGTATAATTTGATGACATTCTGATTTTTAGTAAGACCAAGGACGAACATCTAACTCATCTCCGGCTTATCTTCGACACACTTCGAACTGAGAAATTGTATGCCAATCTAAAGAAGTGCTCGTTCCTTCAAGATAAAGTCCTATTCCTTGGCTACTTTGTATTTGCCACTAGAATCGAGGCTGACCCGGCCAAAGTCAAAACCATCACAGATTGACCCCAACCCCCTTTGATTTCTGAGCTTTGTAGTTTTCACGGTCAGGCTACTTTTTATCGTCGTTTTGTTCGATGATTTAGCACCATTATACCTCCTCTCACCGAGTTAATGAAGTGTCACAAATTGAAATGGACGCCATCCGCAAGACATGCTTTTGAGGCTGTCAAAACTAAGTTGACCGAAGCCCCGATTCTTTGCCTTCCTGATTTCTCACTTCCGTTTGAAGTATCTTGTGATGCTTCCGGTGTTGGCAATCGAGTCGTTCTTAGTCAAGAAGGGAACCTTGTTGTCTTTTTCAGCGAGAAACTCAGTGACACAAAGCGTAAATATTCCACTTACGATAAAGAATTCTACGCCGTTGTGCAATCTCTGCGTCATTGGAGGCACTACCTTCTCCATAAGAAGTTCATCCTTTGGTCTGACCATCAAGCCCTTTGCTTTATGAATTCCCAGAAGAATTTAAGTGTGCGTCACGCTAAGTGGTGTGAGTTTCTTTAGGAGTACACTTTTCTCAAACATCGCTCAGGTGTTGAGAACAAGGCCGCAGACGCTCTCGGTCATTGCTTGACCACCCTACAGCCTATGAACGTTGAAGTCGTGGGCTTCGACTGTCTGAAAGAGCAATATTCCACATGTCCTGACTTCGAGACTATTCATTATGACCTTCTCAGTTTTAGTCTAGGAAGCACAAACACTTCCTGGGAGGTGCCGTGGCCGTGTCTGCCGCGTGTCGGACGCGGACACGCCGTGGACACGGCCCCGGAGTGTCCAACTTTTTTTTTTGAAGAGTTTTTGGCTTGGACACGGCTAGGACACGGCTGGGACACGGCTTGGACACGGCTGACCCAACCCAGCCACATTCAGGTCCAGTTATGCTAGGAAAAAAGACTAAATCTGTCCATGTTCCCTAACCCACCGATATTTGCTCCCCTTCTCCTCAATTTCACTCCAAATTTTCGTTGTTTTCTTACTGTAATCCTGCCCCTCTATCAATCTATGCCCAATTTTTCTAATAAGTATTTTTCTTCTATTTTGTTATAATGTTAACAATAATTGCTGCTGTTGGTTCAGTTATGTTATACAAATCTGTAGTATTTACTGTATTTAATCATACATCATTCTGAGTTGGATTTCTTTATTGTTGAATTGGTCTAATTATTGTTTATTTACTGTTTAAAAGTCATTGCGTTATGATTTAAATTGACAATTTGCTTTAATTGATTGGAAGCATGGACATGGATGCGTTTACATAAATTTATAAATATCACTAGGCCATGCTTGTTGTATCTGATGGATTTTTCCTATTTGGATGAATGTGTTGGATGGATGATTGTATGTCTTTTAAGTAAATGAAATGCAAACTCCACAATTAAATTTCTATAATAGAATGTGTTTATACATCAATAATGTATACATATATATGTGGAAAAAACAATTTGCCGTGTCCGGCCCCGTGTCCTACATTTTTAAAAATTGCCGTGTCTCGTGTCCGTGTCCGTATCCGTGTCCGTGTCCGTGCTTCCTAGGTTTTAGTAGTACACTTGCCTTGCTTCTGATTTTATTCTACGAGATGGATTTCTTTTTCACGCCACGTAGTTATGTATCCCTTCTACTTCAGTTTGAGATTTTCTCATTTGGGCATTACATGGTTGTGGCCTCGCTGGCCATTTTGGTAGAGATAAGACCACCGATTTAGTGATAGACAATTTTTTTGGCCTTTTTTACTACGTGATGTAGCTCACATAGTGTCTCTGTCTCGTACTTGTCAATTGGCCAAAACCAAAAGACAAAATACAAGTCTTTACACTCTCCCTATTCCTCGTGAGCCTTGGAAGGATCTAAGTATGGATTTTATTTTAGGTCTTCCCCGCACTTCCCATGGCCTCGATTCCGTGTTCGTGGTGGTTGATCATTTTTTGAAGATGGCCCACCTCATTGCATGTAGTAACACTTCTGATGCCTCGCATATCGCCCACCTTTTCTTTAATGAGGTAGTCAAGCTACATGGACTCCCCGCCGCCATAGTCTCTGACCGCGATGTTAAGTTTGTTAGCTACTTTTGAAAGACCTTATGGAAAATCTTTGGTACCAACCTCAAATTCTCTTCTGCCTTGCACCCTCAAATTGATGGTCAAACCGAGGTGGTCAACAGGAGTTCTGGTAACCTCCTGTGATGTCTTGTTGGTAAGTGTTTAGGCAATTGGGACTTACTACTACCTACTGCTGAATTTGATTACAACAGTTCGATCAATCGATCCACATGAAAGAGTCCTATTGAAGTTGTTAATGGATACAAACCTCGTCAGCCTATAGATCTTTTACCTCTGTCCACTAATGACCGTACTTCCCAAACTACTGAGACATTTGCCCAACACATTCATGATTTGCATGTTGAGATTCGCCGAAAAATTACTGTCTTATGAAAACTATAAGCTTTCTGCAGAGGCACACCACAAGTATCAAGAATTCAATGTGGGAGATTATGTGTTAGTACGTGTGCGTCTTGAACGTTACCCCAAAAATTCCTTCAAGAAGCTTCATGCCAGAGCGTTAGGACCTTTCCAAATACTTAGTCGACAAGGACCCAATGCCTATGTACTGGATTTGCCAGTAGATTGGGGCATTAATGTAGTATTCAATGTGGAGGATCTTTCTCATTATCGTGGTACATTCGAGCCTTCTCCACAACCAACATCAGGTTCTTCAGATCGTCACTGTGCTCCATCTTCAACAACGTTACCGTCTCTACCTCGACTTCCTCAGCAGCCACCTGAACTCATTGACACCGTCTTGGATGACCAGACCGTCCTTACCAGCAAGGGCACAATACATCGTTTCTTGGTTCGCTGGAGAGGTCGTTCTTCAGCGTATGCCACCTGGATCACCGATGTGGAGTTCCGCCACATTGATGCAAATCTTCTTGGGCTCTACCGCAGTACTGACTCGACGGAGTCGAGTCTTTTGCAGCCGAAGGGAATTGATGTAGGACAAGCCCCACCTTTACACACTTATGAGCGTTGGCGTCGCCGTGTTATTAGCTAGGTTTTATTAGCATGCTTTATTTTATTATGTCCTTTTTCTTGTTTTTGGGCTTGTGTAAAGTCGAATGGTTTAGTCACACATTGGCTACCACCCGTTTAGTCTTTCTTTTAGAAGCCTATATAAAGGCTCTATCTACGTCCATGTAGAGACACAATTGATGAATGAGAATTCTTCCCTTTTAGTCTTTAGCCGTATTCCATAGATAGACATTAAGCTGTAAATGGGTAGGCTTACCCATACCCTTACCCGTGTTAAAGATGCGGGTAGCAGGTAGGGTAATTGCTCTTTTCCTAAAAACCTTTTCCCTACCCTTACCCACACCCTTTTACCGCAGGTAAATGGGTAGGGTAACGACTGAAATGGGTAAATCAACATGAAGATAGGTATCCGATATGTTCAACAACAATTTCATATGATATTCGCTACATCAAACACAAACACTCTTAAAACTAGTTTTTGATAGTAATAATTTTATTTTTGGCGATATACAAAAATAATAGTAATATTTAACCCAATATTTTTCTAATAGCATGGCCTAACCATTTTAATAAATTATTTCTTGTTGATGAAGCCATTTTGCTCTCTAATATATGATTATAAAAGGTGTTATGTTCTACCCATTGTTTATTACAAATTTGGGAATCATAATAGTACAAATTAAAAAAGTATTGGTATTTCTTATCGGTCTTTTCCGTAGGCATCAATACATATATGAGAATCTGAAATTATAAATTCAATATTGGGTAAATGAGTAAAACCAGTAGGGTAAAGATTCTCCCTTACCCTACTCTCTCTAGATGCGAGTAAAGCGCGTAAAGGGTAATCAGGTGGTGGGTAAAAAGTATGCTTACCCTTGCCCTACCCTACCTGGTATGGGTGGTGGGTAAATGGGTAATACCCTACCCATTTACAATCCTACTTGGTTGCCTGTTGCACGGTGAGAGCATGGGTATAATACGGGAGGGGGAGTATTCGTTGTAGGAGTTGGCGAGCGTGCGTGCAAGAGGTATAAAAGCGAAATGGCCGACACAAGAAGTGTTAGGTTGTAACTTCGGCCGACCGAAAGAGGACACGTTTCTTCTGCTGCTTGTGGGTGGCAGCTGGCTCACTTGTTGTAGCACATACTTGAAGAAGGGCTGACGGCTATTCGGGGTGAGTTGGGATAAGAGAGGCTTGCTGAAACGGTGGACGACGCTGGAGCCAGTTAGGTTCCGTCGTCAGGGGAGTGCTTAGTAGGGCTTATGGCAGCTAGGCGTTAAGCGGGCTGCAATGGGTGTGCGTTTTAGGGAAAGTGCGGGAGGGGGCCGAGTCTTGCGGATTGGGTGTGAGAGGGATCGACTAATGTGGAAACACAATGGGGTGAGGGTGAGGATGAGGAAATGAACAATGGGTTGTAGGGAAATGAACAATGGGTGACATTACTTGGAGCCAGGTCGAGGGAAAGGTGGACAAGACCTTGGTTGTTGTTGTTGCACAAGAAGGTAGCATGATAAAGATGTTGTTGTTCTTCATGACTAGCAATAGGAAGGAGAAGTAGGGACAAAAACGGAGGGAAGGAAGAGAAGGTAGAAGCCATACCCTAATTAATTTAGGGTTTGGCTTTGATACCACTTTATAACGCTATGTTACTTGACCTACAAGTGATGAAAATAAACTGCTAAGTAATGAAATTCATAGTTAAATATTGCCTAAAATAAAGAATCACATAAAAGAATTATGACTAAATACATTAACTAGATAATTTGCACTTAGGTCCCTATATGTAAAAGTAAAGTAAAAACAATTAGAATAAAGCCTAATATGTCCTAAATCATCATGCTTGAGTAGATGCCTCTCAATCAGCCGAAGGAGACTCTATATGCCCTTGCCCAATAGAGTATTATGACATGTTATCCCCACAATAGAATCAACTTTAGTGCATAAGAATATAGCCATGTTACTTGATGAGAACAAGTGATCCATCCTTTTCGATTGAAGAAGGGTACAACAAAGTGACAAACACAACGGGAGAATAGGGAAATTCTACATCTAACAAAAGGAATGGATCTACAGGGGATCTTCCCTGCACCATGTTGGACGTGGGATCAAATCAGTTTGACTATAACCAACTATAGTGAGGAACCCCAACAAGATGATTTTTTGCAGTCCATCTTTGTGACCTTATGCGAGAAGGATCCGTCATTTGCAGTTCACCAAATCAACTTGTCCTTATGCAAGGAAATGGTTGGGGAACCTTTGAGGATCATTCTAATCCCCTCATCATACAACAACAAGCCAAAAGAACACCAGTCCTACCCCTCATCCGACTACCAAAAATCTGACACTTTGATATGCATATCGATATCTGATGTTTTTCTCGCAAAGTGATGAAGAGGAAAATCACACCGTCTATCTAACCATAGGGATACTTCCCCGGTACCGATGATCCAACATGTAATCTGCATCATTAAGGGAAAACTGGCCCAAATCTTACGCTGAAAAGATGGAAAAAATGTTGAGCTTTACAGTAGGTAGATGAGAATCATAAATCACATTCCTATACCTAGCATATTTGCGTCTGCAAAAATTGTCTCACATGAAGCTTCCCTAATGAAGGTTTGTTCTCGGGTAATTTAATCTTGAAGGGATATATTTCCCATCTTCCTCCAAATTCCCCATTGCCATGTGACTTAATTTTAAGGATGTATATTAAGCAGCGTGAATTGATGCTATCAATCCATATTGTGTACTATGTGTTTCCTTTAATAATGGAATCAAGGATGTAGTTGCATTGTGCGACTAGAAATGTATATATTTTCCTTCTCCTTATCCCTCTTCAAGACATAACTTGATTTTGAGGGAACTTGTGAAGATGCATAACACTACATGTTTCGTCTAGTAACTATATCTTTGTGTGTTAATTTAGATATTTGTATATCATGTTCACATAATTTAATTTGATATCAATATTCATTTGATTCACTCTATTGATAATGGTTCATGACAAATTTGATCTCTACTTCAAATTTATGAAGTTAATATGACATATAACATAGCTGATTGCAAAAGAAGGATCTATATAGCTGCCCCAACATGGTTGGGATCGGGGCTTAGATGATGATGATGAGGATGATCTGAATTTATGAAGTACTTGCAGTGTTGTGGTGTCGTCATCAAATTGAATTGCTATCCACTTTTTTTATTAAAAAGTGTTTTCAATTTTGCTCTAATACACATGCTTGTTGGTATTTCAATTCATGCATGCTTGTTCTAATACACATGCTAGGTAAATTTCTGGTGAAATTGAATTATAAGCTTCTCATTGTGCAGGTTGGACATTAACCGAGTATTACAATTTGGTGGCCTACTAGTATCATCAGGTGGACAGGTACCTAATCACTTGTAATTCTTTTTTTAAGTATCATTCATATGGAAGGTCTTGATATCTTATATTTATTTTGTTCATTTGTCTTAAGAATATTACATTTTGCAGCTTAAATTGAGTTAGTCACCACGCTTAGGTTTATGATAGTTTTATACTAGGTGTCGTGTAGCTATATTCTCTTTATTCTATGGGAGATATTCATAACCCTTGAAGATGCATGGTGATCACAAAATGTGGATGTCCATGTCCACCGTCCATCATCCTTATCATCCATTTTTTTAATTATTGGCTTGATTACCATGCAATTCAACTATGGATGGTTGAATGTCCTTCTGTGTCCATGGTAACATGGATGACATCCTTGCTCAGCATGTACTGCTTATGACATTCTATACACATGTAATATTATACTATCTTCTATGGGAGATATTAATAACCTCGTTAGAAAGTCTATTTAATTAGTTCATTAAGATATTGGGTCTATTTGTAATATAGGCCCAATTGTGTCTTGGCCCATTAGGGTTTGTCTTGAGTTTGCACACTCCCCCTTATCCTATTTATAGGTGAGGGGGATGCGCTTCTATCAATAAGAAAAACTCACACAAATGGGAACTCCTCATCATATTGTCTTTCCACATGGTATCAGAAAAAGTTTTTCCAGTACCGCCCCAACCCTAAAAGAGAGAGAGCACAACGGAGAGAAGCCTCCCCTTACAAGCGGCCACCATCCCTAGGTGTTGCTTGGCTGCCCACATGGATTTCCTACCCTTGCTTCTTGTAGGAGTTGTCTCCATCAAAGTTCATCTTGAAGTTGTTTCTATTGCATCTACATGGGACGCCATGCCACCGTTGTTATTGTTCGTCTTTAGTGCCGCCACTGCTATCCTATTTTGTCATCATCTACATAGTTGCCATTTACACTGCTGTCATCTACATCTTTGATTTATATTGACGTCATCATCCATGCCACCGCTGTTGAGATCTAATCCCAAATCGTGGAAAAAGTTCTCCTTTTTCAGCTAATATTGGGGGTATATCATCCCTTTTTGTTATGGTAGAGATCCGAAAGGATTTATCCGCCTTTTGCTACTGTCTCAGGATTTTCTGCCGCTATTCTGCCGCTATTCTGCCGCTAACACGGCATGTTCGGCAGAGTTTTTGTTTCGTTCACAACTTTGATCGCAAATTCTGCACTTTACACGACGTGCCACTTGCGTTCTGTCCTGATTCTGCCTTGAGATCTGTTAATTGACACATGTGTTGCCCCACGACAGCGTGTCGTCTGCTTCTTGCCAACGCCGACTTCTTCTGTTGCAACTATAGGTGTGCGACACGACGTGTCCCTTCACCGACACGACCTGTCACCTACTACTGCTACTATATCTTGGCGTGCTACATCATCTACGACTATTCTATTACATGGCGGATGGTTTTATACATGACAAGTCCCTATCTTTATCCTTACCAACACTTATCTTCCTCCATATATTTATTTTGTTCTTTAACCCCCACTTTTCCCAGCCCTACATACATATTGCTTACCTCTTCAATACTTGTACTGTCCCCATATACATTGTACCTAATGATAATATGATCCTATTATTTTTCTACCTAATCCAATTTTTTTTACAGGGCTCCTTTCTGGGTCCTAAAAAGATCGATTTATTTTTTCTACCCGTATCTATGTAATCGGGTCAAGTTACATATTGACTTGAGTTGTCGGTTACCTCCTCCACATACTAAAAAGATCAATTTATTTTTCTACCCGTTTCTATGTAATCGGGTCAAGTTACATATTGTCTTGAGTTGTCGGTTGCCTCCTCCACATACTTGCCTACATAGTCCTTGCCTCTACCATTATTTTTGACTTTCCACCCCAACAACTCTAGTGACTCTTTTCGTGGTTCGTGTGAGGGGGAGAATAGAGGATGATGAGCAGAGGGAAGAGATGAGATGGAGGAGAGAGAAGAGGTATTTAGTTCTGCTATTCTATGGATTTTCATGCTACTTTTGTTGCTACTATGTGATGTTGCTTTTGCTGCGCTCCTATGTGATCCCTTCTGCTGCAATTATTTTTTTCCTACCTTATGGAGAGCTTGTAACGATCATTTCGTCATCTATCTCGACTGCTGCTATGAGGTTATCTGCTAGTGCTCTCTGTTGACTGATTTTCTATCTGACAACATCATTCTTGCTACTTGTGCTATGATTAGCACATTTTACTGGCTGCTTTGTGGTTTTGCACTATCCGCTGTCCTGATTTGTTTACACACTGACTCTTTGTTAGTGTCATGCTCATGTCAACTGCTGCTACTACTGTGACCTAGCGCTCTCTGGACTCTGACGTCAGCTACTGTGATGTAAACTTTATGAAGAGAGAAGATGATGAGGATATTTTTGTTGGCGGCTTACAAGTACATGATGGAGTTTCATGACTTTTCTGCTACTGCTGTTCATCTAGGAGTCTTTTCCTGCTTGCTGTGTGTGCACTAGTCTTCTATCTGGCTACGTCGTCTACTCTTTACCATTGTGTGCCAAGACTCTCTGGCTTGTCTATGCCTTGTGCAAGTTGACTCTTTTCTTGTCTGTGCTTTGTATGCACGTTGATTACTGCTTCTTGTGTACTAACTCTCTCTGGTCTACCTACCTCTATGTATCAACACTCTTTGAACTTGACAACGCTAGCGACTGCAATGATCCACTTGCTCCGATTTGCTGCTGTTTACTTCTGCTCCAGATGCCACTTCAAATTGATCAAGAAGCTCATGCTATCTGCTTGTTTACTCACTTTGAGACTTTCTTCAAGAGGGTAGTGTTTAGTGACTTATTGTAATATTGAGGGGGAGTGTTTGAGTGACTTATTGTAATATTTAGGGGGAGAAATTCTTGTACGGGCTTGGTTTATCCCTTTATTCTGTTTCTTTATCTTTAGTTTGTCTGTCTGTTTGCAAGCTGGCTTGGGATTCTCCCAAACTCCAGCTTGAGGGTGAGTTTTAGAAAATCTATTTAATTAGTTAATTAAATTGTTGGGTCTATTTGTAATATGGACCCAATTGTGTCGTGGCCCATTAGGATTTGTCTTGAGTTTGTACACTTCCCCCTTATCCTATTTATAGGAGAGGGGGTCTGCCCTTCTATCAATAAGAAAAACTTACACAAAGAGAACTTCCCCATCATGTCGTCTTTCCAAAAACCTCTGTAGATGTACATGGATGACAAAAATCCACCATTCCAACTTTTTTAATTGTTGGCTGGATTCCCATGCCATTTAACCATGGATAGATGGTTGTCCTTGTTCTGTTGTCCTTAGTAACACAGATGACTTCTATGCTCATCATGTACTACCTACATATTCTGTGTACAATTTTACACATCAATAAATTCTCACAAACTCGTCATTCATTTTCAGTGGATATGCATATATCGTCTAGTAATGAACTATGGATTACTGTTGTGGTAAGCTAAACCACTCTCCTTACGTTATGCCCTCAAATGTTTCGTCTTTCTTCTCTTCCTCGTTGGGTTATCCTCAAGATGGTCGTAATAACATAATTAACCTGCCATCCCTTTGTCTCCTCTTTTGCATGTGACTTGTTGCTGCTTTTTGCGTCGTACTCTCCTTTATGGTTATGCCAATAGTTTGTTATTTTTCTTCATGTAGCAGCCACACAATCTTCCAACTTCTTTGTAAAGGTTTCCTCCCCATCTGACACCACCTTTGTTCACACCAAGCTAGATACCTTCCACGACCTTATCCAGTGCCCTCAATTTGCCCTTGCATCCTCCATGTGGTGTTGATCGACATATACATTGGCGAACTTTTTGATCAGTCATGCGGAGTCTCAACATGCATAGCTGGCGCTCCTGACGGTCGTTAGCCTCCTCATAACGTCAAGGAAGATCTCCTTGTTATGTGGAGATGGGACCGTCACAATACTCATTCCCGCTAGCCTTTTGTAATGTGGAGCTTGGCGAGGATGAGCAATGACCTAATGCTTCATCCGTCGTCAAATCACACATGCGCTGCTCTTCTACCCTCTTGTTCTTTAAGACACACATGTTCGTCATTCCCATGGTGCTTGTGCTGTTGTTGCTAGGTGTGTTAAAGCTTGACCCGTGACAACCAGGGGTATGGAGAGAGGTAAGGGTCTAACCTTACCCCTTACCCTCTTCCTCACAAGGGAAATGAGAACGGTAAATGGTAAATGAGTAATTTGAATAAAAATGTGACTAAATGTTCTTGTTAGAAAATTTGGATAACCACACAAGATTGATTCCCTCCCACTCACAATCACCACCGTATATCTGTATATGAGTCTTGCCATTGAAACTAAAGCTAGTAACTACCTGCACACTGAAAGCAACAACCAACTCATTGATCATGGAAAGCCTCCAATCCATGACGATTGCTGCAATGTAATTAATGTCAGCTTGTTGTAGTGCTTGTTTTGTCAGCTTCCATCCATGTATGATGTACTGGCATTCCAAAGAGTTTGTAGAATATGAGTTGGTACTGGTTTATGCAGTGCAATGGTGACCTAATGGTTTCGGCATGATCGAACTTTGTAGCAAATCGTTGTTGTTGCAGATGGTTTCATAGTCACATGCAACAGGGGCTAGGTAGACGTAGTCGCAGTCGAGGAAGGAGGAAGCGTTGTGCTTGGAGGTTGGACTCTAGGAACGCGTCAAGGTGGAAGCTGGTCGTCTTGATGCGTCATGCCAGTAGATTGGCTGCTACCAATGCAATAAAAAGATTGCTAGATTGGATCGCCACCTCGAGGTTCCTTGGTTGTCTCAAATCACTGGAGGTTGGCGGCTTTAAGGACTCGGTAATTGAGCTGAGAAATAGGAAAAGAGATCAAGACAAAGATATCAGGGTGGGTTATTTATTTAGAAAACCCTTTAGTATATATTTTATATTCCTTGCGGGTAAATAGATTAAAGAAAATGATAATATCTATACCTTACCTTCCCCTATTTGCAGAGCTGGTAAATGGATAAAGGGTAAACGGGTAACAAAAATCCTTACCCCAAGCATTACCCTACATGGTATGGATAAAGTGTATAAGGGTATTCCTTTACCCATTGACAATCCTATTAGCGGTGAGTGGATTGACAAATGGATAGCCAGATGGGGGTTGATGGCAGGCTAGACATATGGTAGAACTCCAACTTACTATAAAACATAGTGTTCTTGTCATTCATGTTGTGCCGTGGTAGAATGTAAAGTTCATTAGAGTCCATGGAAGGGTGGAGTCGAGGCATTTACCTACTAGCTGGTTAGGGGAGAGAGTTAGATAGATGGAGTGTGGAAGGAAAAATACGAGAGAAGAAAAAAATTGTACGGGAGGAAGAAAGTGGTGGTCTAGATTATATGCCACTTTCTGCAAGTAATCTCTAAATGAAATGGATTCCTCATTCATCACCCTCCATTATAGCTGGTTATCTGTTAAAATTAGTATGGGTGCGTGATGGACTGGTTAGGTTTGGATGACAACTGATTATGTTTTATCAAGATGAGACCTATGCCTCGATTCAGGACACTGAGGTTTACGGTCTGGGGCGCAAATTAGATTTACTATTCCACAAGGTTGAATTTATTTAACCATGTAGGTAGGTTATGTTATTTTTGCCTAGGCCTCAGCTTTCGACTCACTGGCTAGATGAGTTGACCTCACACATAGAGATCTTGTTTGATTGTTTTATATGTTAGATAGGCGAGTGTGTGTTGCACATACAAGTGGCTTCATTGTGCACATGGCATTCCGTAGCCATGATAAGTTGGACGCTGCATTGGAGATGTCATTCTTTTTGCTGGGGATTTGCTAGCTGCAATATGTGTTCGTCTTAGACATGTTGTGGCATGATCTCGATGATCTTGGGCTAGGGGTGCAAACTTGAAGAGCTATGAAGGATAGGTTACAAGTCACAACATAACAAAAGATTCACACTGGGTGTATAAGGTTCAAGGTGATGGGCCTCCTTGAGGATCATTTTCTGTCATTCTTCATTGTTTTCGCGATTATTGGAAAAGAGTACCCAAGAAAATAGAAATAAAATAAAGTGCACTGATCATCAAACGTCACATCTCAAGTGACTTTGAATTGGGGCATCTCCATTCCATGGGGTTTTTATAATGCAACTCAGCTTAGTCAAACAAGTGTTCATTCAATCATTTTTCCTTCTCAGAATATCAGCCCCCGTGTCGAACCTTTTGATTAAATCAACCACTCTCTTTTTAATAGAGCTAGGTTGTTTTTTCTTTAGAGTAGTAATGCTATTTCCGTTTAGACTATAAATGATTAATTATCCGTCTATGTTGCTGGACCGTTCAAAATAAAGTAACATAAGAGTGTGATTCTAATTTAATAGTTCTCCATTTTTTCAATTTATTCTCCCACTCAAAACTAGTTATCTTATTCCTGCACTAATTACTCCATCAAAAACCTTTATTTTCAACACCGCCTTTTAATAATAGTATTTATGAGATAGTCAGACGCCTCTTTCCAATGTTTCTAGTTCTTGGTGTGAGGAGCTTTACTTAGCCTAAGTCCGATTTCGATTCACTTTTAATCTGGCTTGTATGAGAGAGATGGAACGAGAGTGACATGAAAGAGAGTAAGAGAACATGAGAGGAAGACGAGGGAGAGAGATTTCAATGAATATATTTGCTTAGCACCACCATACATATCAATATAGCCGAATTCCTCACATAATTTTCTTAATTGAGCTAAAATGTGAAAACTTCCTATTGACAACCATCCTTTTTCTCGATTCTTCCCTTTTGTCTTCTTCTTTTGGGTATTTTTGTTACGTCGAGACACCTTTACATTATGCTCACATTTCTTGGGCTATTATTGTTGATGCACTACTATCATGATACACGATGTAGACTGTGTCAACTTCCACGGTTGTGGAAGTGGAAGTTTTTCAAAACTTAGGGGAAGTTTCATACTGCGTTTTGAAATGGTCATATGGCAAGGGAATTCAACGCAAAACATCACTTTTTTGGAAAGAGTATGTTCTTCACTACTAAATCTTTAAACTCACAATTGTTTGTATATATGGTATTCTATATCTACAATAATCATAGTAGAAATAGTTTTATAATATTAGAAGCATAGACTTATCATATAAAATTGAATATGCAAATAAGAGAGTTTGATATTATAAAATAGTTTTATACTATTAGAAACATAGACTTATCATATAAATTTAGTAGAGTTGTAGTAGAACTAACACTATTTAGCTCATAGTTGTCTCGGTGGCCATTCCCACCCAAGGGAAGTCTAGGGGGCCTAGGTGCCTGGGGGGGGGGGTCGGCTAGGCGTTCTTCATGTTTGTTTATATTTTACATTTACTTAAATGATTAGCGTATAAATTTAGCTATATTCAAATATGCACATCACTATGCACATTGGTTTTGGTTATCCTTAAGCTTGATCAATCATAAGTTGACCTACATCACACCTATCATGACCTAAGCTAAACCTATTCGACCTTAATTTGACCTAACATGGTTTAAATTGGACCTAATTTAACTTAGTCTGCCCAATTAGGCCTAAGTCGGACCAACTTCAGCATAACATGACCTAATCAGGCGTAATTTCCCCTAATTTGTTCTAGGTGACCTAAATGAGCCCTAATTTGGCAAAATCAGACCTAAAACCCCAAATAAGACATGTTTTCCCCAAATCAAACATATTCTACCCAAATCAAGCCTAATAATATGCCCAAACTAGATCTGATTTGGCCTAAATCAGATCGATTTCTAACCTAAAACAACTAAATTTGATGTAATTTCATCAAATTTAGATCAAATCGATGCTAATTTGGTCTTCAAGTGTCTTACTTTGAGCCTAAAAGTCCTTAGGCATCCACTTTAGTTAATCTGAAAGCCTAGGCGCCCAGTTTAAGGTGGCACACCTAAAGCCTGGGGGGCCTAGGCGGGAGCCCGAATAACTATTTACTTAGCTCCAACATATGATTTGTAATCATGGATGAGATTTAGGAATTAATCACCAAATGTCAAAGATGTATAGGAAAATGACTAGTTTTCTCATTGGGCCATTGATAATGGGATATTATGGTGATTATACTTCATCAAAAGCATCTAAGTTTTGGAAAACGCAAAGCAGGTAACGAATTACCAACTTTCCCTAGGCCCTTAAGCTTAAAGCCGCCAGTTAAGTAATACCAAAACAATATTGGTATTGAATTTTTGTAATAATAGATTACACAATTAGTTGATAACCACATAATAATCAAGTATTGTGGTAGGTAAAAAAGTAAATATGTATATTAGTACACAAAAATAAATCTTGTTACTAACTTATTGTTTACTATTTAACAGTAATGGATAATCAATAATTAAATAAATATTGGATTGAATTAGGGCGTCCTGTAGTAGATTATAATAATTAAACACCAAAACACGTGTACGATTTTGTATACTATATAAAATAGCCAACTACAAGATAATAGTACACATATTATATTATACATAATTCACATAGTATTCTTATTGTTTCGCAGTACTTTTACAGACCTTTTCTAATACTTTGCTTAGTACATTCAAGATGCTAATATAGTACTCCAATATTGTGAAATCAATATACGTACTATAGGTTATGATAAGTTTGGTATAAAGTACTAGATTTATGATGGGTGGTTTATTGACAATAATACGAAGAACGCGAGTACACAAGTCCAATCAAGTGGGATCATTGTTAAAGAAAGCAATGAGCTGTGTACGAGGGTAGAGGGAACTTGTATAACTATGTAGTTGATGTGATTTTGTCTTTTTCTTCCAAAAAACTTTTCTAAACCTTTTTTAAATATAAGATTGGACTTGTTCTCAAGATCTGTATAATATCACAAAAGTTTCTCTCCTCTTTTGACATTGTCAAAATGGGTGCACATTAGAAGTAATCAACAATTCAGATAGATAAGAAGTTAAATAAACACACTCACTCACCCCTCATAAATATATTACATACATGCATAGCTGTAAATTTGAAATTTAGGTTACATTCGTTTAAGCTGAAAAATTTGGAATTAGTGAAATATGCACGAAATCAGGCCAAAAATGGGCCATCATATGCTAAAAGTATACGGTCAACGATTTGGAGAAAAAAACCGGAGATTATATATTGCACATATATGTTGCATACATATACATCTATCACATATATACATATGCATATATTACATATGTATATATACAGCCTAGAAGGGTGTAGCGCACTAGTGATCGGACTGTGGCCACAGACAGAGGTCTCTGGTTCGAGTCCAAATGGGGATGTATAAAACTTTGATTTATGTCTGACATGGTTTGCATCAGAAATAATGGATTGCACACTTGATTTACCAAACTACTACTATGTCGGGCCTCCACATGTTATGAGGGGTCAGGGAGAGGAAGTCTCTTTGATGAATCATACATATATGTATATACAACATTCACACACATATATATACATCTCAAACTAAGTTAATCTTTAACAATGCAAAATGGGAAAAAAGGGAAGAACATATGATACTGAAAGAAATGTAAAACTTAATAAATTCATGAACAATGTTTTAGAATGCAGGAGGTGGGTGGACAGGACCTGGTGTCCGCTTGAACACCAGGCGGGCACTTTAGGCGCTTGCTAAATTTACTATAGTATTTTATACTAAATACACACATTTCTATATGTATTATCAGTTTTTAGAAATTTGTATACATAAGTAAACCCATGCACCAATGTAAAATTCGTCCTACACAAAAATATTGTTACTTAATAGTTACTTACCTATAGATGAGCATGGTATACACACTTTACATATGACAGTATACTGGCATCACATCATCTAGCCTACTTAATTGCTAGTACCTTTGATAGCATGTACTAGCATGTATTACATACAGTAGTATACTAGTATGAGTATCATACCATCATATAATATAATTAGTATTTAGTTTTATATATAGTACTGAAATACTTCACAATATTTTACATCGTTATATTGTATGACATTTACAGACTGACTGTTGTATATTAACTTAATGTTCCATACTCACCAACTCGTAGAATACAGCTGTAAAATATTACTGGTCTATGACATGGTCACATAGTATTACATTACATATACATTGTATTATTTGCTATAATAGACTTAATGGTACATAGTAGTTAGTATTATATTGTAGCAGTCACATCAATCTAGTATTACACTAGTTACCTGCTGTATATTTAGATACATACTTTATTGTTTAATACAATAGTGTTATATTAACATGTTAAAGAATGTTGTACAATTTCAAGTCTAACATTACACACTAAGTATTAGATTACATTTCCATTTTGGGCCTATGAAGTGGCCCAAGCTCCTGCTTTTCACTTTAGCAACCTCAGGCAGGCATCCAAATGTATTGCTCAGACGGCTGTTTAAGGGGGCCGAGCGAGCCTTAGGCTGGCTCTTAATGCACACCTAACTAGCACCTAAAGGCCAAACTGAGCAGCCAAGGGTCTAGGTTTAAATGAATAATAAAAGAATAAAATGTAATATCCGTGAATTGTGAGTTAATTGGCCGTTTTACAAGGGTGGATTTTAAATGCAATTGTTTCAAAACTCGGAGAATTTTGTGACAGTGTATACATGTACTTATACACAGTAATACACACTGGTCTATAATGATATGATGCACATATAATTTGTATATTGATTGTCTGTTCCCCAAATTCCAACCATCGAACCAAAGTAACATGTTCTTATTCTCAAAGAGGAGAACTATTCACAAATATTAAGTATAATTCGTGAGGTTAACAAATATCAGTTGTGAAATTTGGACATAACAAATTTGCATATAAAATTAATTAATAATTCAAAACTCGGCAATTTTATAACTTGTTGATGTAGGACGAGCATAGCCTTTTAAATATTCTTTTTAGTAGTTTATAATGTTTTATCAGTTTCCTTGCATTTTATTTGATATTTTCCCAGTTTTTCTTGTATAGCCTTTGGTTTAGTCCCACATTGGCTAGTTGTGTAGTGAGTTGAGTTTAAACACCTATATATAGTCTTTGTAATGCTCTCAGAAAATCAGACTTGATGAATGAAATCGTTTGATGAATATTATTCCTTTTGATTAGTTATTTTAGATTAGTTTAGATCTTGATAATTAGTCTTAGATTTTATTCATTAGGTCCTCCATTACTTATATTATATATGAGACAGCTTATCATCTAGAACTTGTATGTCCCACTATTGCTACCTTCTGGTGACTGAATTAAGCTCATTTTTTTTTGTTATTTGCGCTAGATTTGTTAATATGCATTATGTTCTATTGATATGCTCAATTGGTTATCTAGGGTGCTTCAAACATTGAAATTGGCATGTAATATGAAACTTTTTTGGTATATACCAGTTTCCCCAAAAATTCTAGAGGTGATGGTTGACGTTAACAATATGAAGAGGGACTATTAGATGCTGATATTGCAGAATTTAAATGTGCTAATTACATTGATAGCTAGGATATAAGTTAAAGATATTGATAAATGTTTTACGATCATATTTATTCAGCTGCAGCTGCTGCACTCCCTTCCTATTTTTTTGTTTCCGTATTTTGTTACCTGGGGAAATGTCTTGGTTCTGACATGATTTACCATTAAACTTTTAACAGTCTTCACTAAATTAAATATTTTTTTGATGACATTTATATATTGGTTATGCTAAGTCTTGATCAATTAGTTGACCCTTGTTGCAAAATATTTTAATCCTTGGATTACATAAATATAGCAATACCTATTTAAAGAAATTTGGGTTCGAACATAAAAAGTTAAAATAAGTACAGGTTGAAGGATGCGTGGCTTCTTCTTGAATTGTGTTCGTCCTCTCTTATATACTTGATGCATAGTATAATGTGGAAAATATTTCATGCATTTATGTTATGTTTGTTCAGTGCCTATTTTTACTTATTCTTATTGTTTCAGGAATATGATGTTGTGGACACTGGCAAGAACCCAACAGAGAGACTCGCCCGTCAAAGGAAAAATCTTCGCCGCCGTTTAGGTTTGCACCTAGCACCCTCACAAAAAAAAAACTCGCAGCATTCTCTTGGATAATTTTGCTTATTTCTCCTTAGTTGTTTATTTTGGGGTAGAAACGGAAGTTTGCTATAGATATGGACACGCTTCAGAACTTTTTCTTAACCAATGTTTTAAAAAACGTTAAGCGGTAACCGTGCGGACAGCACCTTGTAACTGGTTAAGCGGTAAGCGGCCGATTAAGCGGCCGATTTTTTAAAAAACGGGTTTTAATTTCCTATATAATTTTATACAAAATTACATATATATGTATATAAATACTAATACTCTTTGGAACTTTTATATATATATAAAGATTCTAAACACACTACCCAACAGTAAAAACACCCAATTAGTTTAGCTATAAGACAATAATTATAGCCATAATATAATAAGCAATATATTTGACATAGATAAAATACCCCACATACATGATTCAGAAATATTTTTGCATCACATGTTTACATAGTTAAGCAGTAAACAATAGACTCATTATTGGATACCTTTTTAACTTATTGTTATATGTGCATATCATCAATTAGTCATACATTACAGCAGTACAAATAACTAAAGTATGCATTCTAAAATTAGATAATAGTTACATATATTTTACTTGTATAAATTACACTTTACAACAGTACCCTATTATCCCAACTTGCATACAAGTATGCATTCTATTAGACTAGGCTTATCATAGGATATTTAAGTTTAATATATTATAGTCAGTAATACTTGGGGCCATATAGTTTATATAAAGTTACAGGTGTACAGAAAAATTTACAAAAAACGGCCAACAAACGGGAAAAAACGGGCAAAAAACGGAAAAAACGGGCAAAAAACGGGAAAAAACAGCCGATTAATTACAAGAAAATTAACCGGCGATTTTAGCAAAAATCGAACGGGCTGGGTGTCTGGCCGATTAATCGGCCGTTTAATCGGCCGCTCAGGCCGTTTTTCATTTCACTGTTCTTAACTATAAATGCCTATAACATATTAGTGTCATGCAATGTACTTCACAAATCCAGACTTGGACCAGAAGTGCACAATCATAGATGGAGTTTTTGTGTATTTGTGCTGTATTTTATATTCTTTTGATGTCTAGTCAAACAGAATGCTTGAGTGTACTAACCTAGCAACAGTTTAAAAATGCATATATATGCCAGTATATTAGTTTCTTGCAAATTACCTCGCAATATTCCGACTTGGGACTAGAAGTGTCCTACACATCATTCAATTTTAGATTAGTTTTGTTTATCAGCTTTAGACTTTCGTACTTCCTTACACATTCTTGTTATTTATGGCTAATTGTTTAATGCAGGTATGGATGGTTGTGAGCAATTTATGGACTTAAATGATATGATTAGGGATGAAGACCTTATTCTACAGAAGGGCTATCCACAAGAAAATGGATCCAACCATTCATATTATGCATCTGGTTCAGCACATTCACAAAATGTTCGACAATTAGTTGCCAATATGGTTCCTAGTTTTCGCCCAAAACGATTGAGTACGAGAGAGTTAAATCTTTTAAAGCGCAAGGCAAAGCTTAATGCCAAAGAGCAGTCGAAAGGTTGGTCTGAAGATGAAGATCTTGCTGGTGTTACTTCACAAAACAACTTAAAGGAAACCTTCTCAGAAGAGTCTACTACAAAGCAGGTGAACAAAGAACCCTCACTATTCATGCAAAGTTGACTGCTTTTCATATGCTATATAATTATAGTGGAGAGATGTTGCCTCTTGTTTGTTCCACATTCCAAATCAGGTTCCGTTATATAAATCCAAGCTATCTAATATGCACCTTAATAGATTCATTTCTCCTTTTACTGGCTTTAAATGCTTAATAGTAAAATTGAAGATGATGATATCTGATATTGTCGTATTTTGTGCCAATACATTCCAATCCATATATTGGCTGTATTGAAAATCCGGTACATACTATTTACATGTTCCGAACTTGCTAGAAATCCAAAAAGTTTCAGAAAGCTAAACTTTAGTTGTCAAATTGCGGTAATAGCAATCTAGAATCGGGTGGATGTAGCCAGGTAAAGTTATGTTCTCTAACTAGATGATGATCATGATATTGTAGACTTTACGCGAGCACAGAGAGAACGATTCTGTCTTTTACTGAATACGCCGTAGACTGTTTACCCTCTTAAAAGTAAATGTCGAATACCACTTTGAATATTCTTTGCGAAGTATCCGAATGCGTGAAAGGTGCTAAAAATTCGACCATAGACTTTTATATTTAATTGATGATGCTGAAAAATGTGGCAGTGTTATTGCCAGTGAAGGCCTAGTAGGTGGACTAATCGCAGGATCCCAGTGTGCAGTGCAGCGTTTTGATGGATTCTTGTGTGACTTTCACTGCCTTGTGATGTATATATTAGGTTTGATTGAGTAGCAACTGAGCCTCAGCAACTAGCACTGCTGATGTTATTCTGCAACTCTTGACTCAGCCTTCAGAAGCCAAAGACGTCACTCTTTGAAGGTGTGCATAATGCTAGTGATCAGTGTTGGTGGCATGGTTGCTGACCTCTTCAGTTGTCGGTTGGAGTCAGTTGGTTGCTGGTTGTCTTTGTGTTCTTTTTTTTCTTGATCTCTCAGGAGGTCCATTTCCTGGACTCTCTAGGTTTGTTTCGGATGTTTATCATCCCAGCTTTGTAGGGGTGCAGGCTTCTGTACCTAAAGTTTGGTTTCAATTAATAGCAACATGACTTTTTACCGACCAAAAAAAAAAAGAAAAATGTGGCAGTGATAATTCTTAACATTTTACTAAAATGGGACTTTTTTTTATCTTACTTTGAATCATGTTGTAAGAAAATGAGATAATGGGAAATGTAGTTATTATTAGATGGGCAGATCCCTTTCTTATATATGATAGGAAGAGACAAGTACAAGACACTAGGGAAACCCTAATGGACTAGGAGTCTGAACACTAATCAGCCAAATAAACTTGAGCCACACACTAAATAAATAAAAACACTCATATACTCCTGATACACCCCTTCGAGTTGGAGCATGAGAAATCACATGTTCCAACTTGTAGACATAGAGAAAGGTATACATGATCACAAAAACATCTGACTCAATTAGATAAAAAGTTCGGCCCGTACAAGAACACCACTTCAAATTCCAAAGATACTTGACTCATTTTCAATTGAAGCAACAAACACAAAGAAAGAATACAGTCAAACCACAATACATTCACATACAAATCAAGCCCATAGCAAATCACTACGGAATCAAGCCAAGAGTATATTCACAAATTCAAAATATGAATGGGACCCACAACTTATGAACTGCGAAAATTGTAGTAAATTTTATAAGAGCACTGCAATCCAAGAATTGTTTATATTAGAGTACAGTGAAAATTTGCTATGCGTCATGAGAAACAAGAGGATGTGTATCAAGTGGTGAATTGAATAGGAGGGAGAGGAGACAATAATGACAGGATAAGATGATGTGTGTTGAATCCTAGTTTCATTATGCTCATTGTGGTGTAGGAGGATGAAGTATGTTGAAGTAGTTGATGGAACGTAAAAATAGACATAGAGTGTCTGCTGTTGTTGGGTATATTTTTGTGGTGCTGAGAAAGAGGATGTGTATAACATTGTGAACTGACGAGGAGGGAGAGGAGAAAATAATGACAGGAAAAGCGGATCTTTTGGATCCTAGTTTCATTATGCTCGTTGTGGTATAGGAGAATGACCGCGTTGAAGTAGTTGATGGAAGGTAAAAATAGACATAGAGGAGTGTGTGCTGCTATGGACTATTAGTTGAGTATGAGGAAGTAGAGGAGAAGACTCATAAGAAGAAGAAAAGAAGAGGATGGCCGTTGGGATCAGGAAAAAGAGGTACCACATGACACTTATGAGAGGTTGTTGTGGTTGTCCTGGACATTTGTTCGACATGGACACGCCAAGGACACATTTTTTGTGTGTCCATGCGTGTCTAAGTTGGACACATGTGCAGGACCATAACAAACTCGCAGAAGTATCTGCCCTTGGTGCCCCTTGGGAGGGAAGGACAGCTTGACCGCCTAAACAAGTGAGATTGCGCCTCATTGACTATATACCCCTTGGCAGATCTTGAGGTGGATCGTCTAGATGCTGATAAAATATGAAGACAAACATTTCACGACATGACATCACGAATTATATAACCCTTGGGGGGGAAGACCGCTTGACCGCCTAGACAAGTGAGGTTACGCCTCATTGATTATATAACCCTTGGCAGATCTTGAGGTGGATCGTGTAGATGCTGATAAAATACGAAAACAAATCTTTCATGACATAACATCGCAAATTATTTTAGACTGTAAGATGTGTTGCAAAGCAAGTAACGTAACGTAACCACACTGGCTGAAGGAAAAACATTCATGTCAGCTCAATACTCGTACAATTTGGTACCATTTCCTTACATCCTACAATCAGTGAAGAAGATTATTAACGTGTTGAAAACTATAATTTTGATTTCTATAGGTGGTATCATGCTTTAAAATTTCGGTCAAAATTGTGAAATTTCGGTTTCGACCACTACCAGACATCGAAATGGACCGGTCTAAATAGCCGAAATTTTGATTTTTTTTTATTGCATCATAATTTTTTAAAAAAATTGTAAAAATCCTAAATAAATGTGGGAGACCCCCCTGAGTTAATTCAATCCAAAATATAAGATCTAACATGTTATTGCATAAGAATATATGTATGTATACATTGCATCATCGAAATCCTGATCGAAACAGTTTTGTGTATTTTCACTCAAAAATGTAGGAGCCCCCTACCCTATACCAACATATGATATGATTGTATAATTAGGTGTATTTATGTACATAGATCATCATGGTAAAAAATTATGACTTAATTCCTTTATTTGGCCATCGAAAACGTCAAATTTGCATCGAAATCTTGTGTCGAAAATGCGTAAAATATCGAAATTTCTGTAAATTTCTGTTTCTGGACCAACCGAAACGACATCAAAATCGACATTTTAAACATGGGGTGGTATGGATCCTTTAAGAAATTACAGGACCCACCATGCAAAAAGATTTTAAGAAACCATCAGAGTTACATGCGAGATTTCAAGCATTGATGTTTGTTTAGTTAGGTGATTTCATGGTTTCTAGTTCTAAGTTACATGGCCGAACATGCAATATTGATCCAAATTCTGATTTTTTTCTAAGTAAACACATAAACCCAAGAAAGCGGTATCTGATTCTGACGCCGTTTCGACAACGTGGAAATAGGTATTTCTCGTTAAACCGATGAAGGCTTTGACAGATGCAATATTGGTTGTTTTGACGCTAAAACAGACGAATGAAGTCATGAATTTTTACAGGTGTAATCTCTACATCTAAATGCATTGTTTTATGCAATGCAATTCTATGTTGAATATGAAGGCATTCAGCTGTGTCACGTGGATATGACAATTTAAATCCCTTTCTATACTCGGATTCTCCTTATGGCACTCAGAAGTGTCCGTCCTTGGCATGATTATTTGTACTTTGTAGTGTGCATTTTAACTTCTGCTCTACATTTATTGAATAAAGACTTAACGGTTCTCCAGGTTGCCGCAGATGCTTCTATGGAGGACAATTACGACAACAACGATGATGGAGGGTGGCCTTTTGGGAAATTTGTGGAACAGCTTGTTCACGACATTTTTGATCCTAGTAATGTTATCAATTTCTTTTTATATATTTTCTCGATTGTAAATGTAAATGAGCCGAGTATATTCTGATTTCAGTTTGGGAAATACGTCATGGTGCTCTAATGGCCTTGAGAGAGATTTTGAGTCGTCAAGGTGCTTCTGTTGGAGTAATTATGCCAGATGTGATGCCTGAAAGAATATGGCCAGAGGTGAATACCCAGCATGCACATTCACATAAGAGAGTTAGAGAAATTGATCTAAATGATCATGTGGCATTGGATGAGGCTGAACCTGACTTAAAGAGAGGAAAGCATATACACGACACGGTTATGCCAGACCATGCTTTACAGTGTACTAATTTGTCTGTTTGTTCGGATGACATTGTTGATAGAAAAGAGTTTACTCAATTAACAACCACTGTTGTGGAAGGCGTGCATTCTGTGACCCTGGAAGGTCGCGTTGATCAGGGCACTTCAGATGTTAAATTGGAGCCCATCCTTGCTGTCAAAAGTGAAGACTCTGTTGAAGATGTGCTGAATGACGACAACAAATCTGGCATGTTCAGTGATGGCTCGGAATCCGTGTCAACATCATTGTATAGTGAACATGGGGGTCCTCCAAACATTAGTACTCTGTCAAATATTCCTGAAAATGCAAAATTAAAGAAGCTGATTTATCTTGCTAGGAAGTCATGGGTTAGAAATTGGGAAATTCTGCAAGACTGTGCTATTCGTTTCCTTTGTGTATTGTCACTAGATCGGTATGTGCCCTAGGCCCTCCTTATAATTTTGGGTCATTCTTAAAATTATTTTTAAGAGTTTTTTTTTTTTCTGTGTTTATTTTATTATCATATATCTTGTAGTTTTTATCTACTTGGTTTTCATCGACAGCTTTGGGGACTTCATTTCGGACCAGGTTGTCGCTCCTGTAAGAGAAACTTGTTCACAAGCTCTTGGGGCTGTTCTGAAGAATATGCATCCCTCACTAGTTCGTGAAACATTAAATGTCCTGCTGCATATGCAGGTAGTATTAATGTTTTATTGTATGATTTGTGGTCTTGGTGTTCAAGACATCATCTCTTCTTTGACAATTTTGCCTTTATTCAGCGCAGGCAAGAATGGGAAGTCCGTCATGGTAGCCTCCTGGGCATGAAATATATGGTGGCTGTGCGACAGGTACTTAATCAATTGCTAATCAGATGCTCCAGTTAGTTTCATGATCCTTATATTATGATCTGAATGCCTGCTATTCTTTTCGATTATATATGATTACTCTCCTGTTGCCTGAATGAAGGCTATATCTTCCTATGGGCATATGGGGTTTGGATCTTGGCCTAGTTCTGTTAGGTTTCTGTTTTGTTTGAGGAGCCCATCAAGTCCCTTATTTGATTTGTCAAGGCATGGTTAGGTTTATTTTCTGGGTCCTAGCTTCGTTTCATAGTTTTGCCTGGCATGGGCTTCTTCTGTATGCTATTCAACGTGTACACTTCCAAATGCCTGATTATCAAGAAGATGCACTAGTTTGTAGACAGTTTGGCTGTTGTCCGCTCCAGTGTGTAGACTTTGTTTTTCTTTAACGTTAAGCAGTCTTGGTTAGATGCCAATTAGCATAGGATGCTTCAAGGCATTTTCATGCCACTGAAATTTTCATATGGCCTTTGTGTATTATGTATTTCAGCTTTCCGTAATGTAGCCCCATTTTCTAGCCCTGTTAATCTAATACACATCGTCTGATTCATGATTGATTAACTTGTATCAATAAGCTGCAAGGTATTGCTGCACCAGTCATCAACATTTCTACTCCATGCCTCTAAAAATCTTGTGTGTAGTGAATGCTTACTTGTTGATACATACATTTTCCTAGAAGCACCCTACCAGCAGCATATCTCCATTTTAACAAGCAGTACTGGTTTTGTCCTGTCTCAGTTGAAATCCTTTATTGGACTCCTAACCTTTTTTTCTTCTGCGGCATTGTATCATATGTATATACTATCTGCAGGACTTGCTTAAAGATTTACTCGTGTTTATCCTGCCTGCTTGTAAAGCTGGGCTGGATGATGCTGATGATGATGTTAGAGCTGTTGCTGCTGAGGCTTTGATACCTGCAGCTTCATGTTTAGCTTCACTTAACGGAGAAAGTTTGAACTCGATAGTGATGCTTTTATGGGATATCTTACTTGATTTGGACGATCTCAGTCCTTCAACTAGCAGGTTATTAGCCTTTCTCTAGAACCTATAGTAGAATTCTATATTTGACTTTTTATATAGTGAAAGCAGTGAAATTTTGGAGTATGGTTCGTCCTCTGTACATACAGTTTCTAGTTCTTAGTTGAAGAAGCTTGCAATTTTTCAACCTGTTAACCATGTTTATTCTATCTAGCTATTCTTTATCAGAGTAAATAGTTCACTGATGCGGAATTTTTTGACAGTTGGCCTCCCAGTGTCTATGTTTGATGCGCTTTATACTTAAAATAACTACTTTAATTTGTATACTGTGGATAATGGGCTAAATAGCTTAAATTTTCCTGTTGCATTGGCTGAGCCACACCTTAGCAGTGCCCCTCCCCCTATCAAAAGTATATTAAGTGTTAACTATTATTGATTGTATTTTGAAGAGCTGGCTTCTTGGTAACATTTGGCCAGTGCTTTAAGTTGTGGTCAATGTTAGCAAACATCGTCACCTTCTTGTTTTGCAAGGGTCCTATGGTGCTGGATCCATTGTCAACAGCGCGCAATAATTCAAAGATTCACCCCCTTATTTTATGGTGAAGCAGTGTATATATCATTAAAAAATAATTAGTTGTTATTGTAACAAATCTTTGATAGTGCCATTCCTCTAAAAAAACTACTGGATTTGCATCTGTTTTTGGTGAATCTGGTGATCACTTCTTTTACTAAACGAATTTTGAAAATTTCACTGGCTACCTAGATCATCAATGTTCAATTTATATTCTGTGACCAGTCTAGAAGGCTATAATTGATCTCTATATCATGGTAAATTTGGGAGGGACAACCACTGTCACTGAAACTGTCATTTATACTGCTAATACATTTATATGCTGGGTGCTATTCTAAAATTTAAAACCGTTGGTTTCTATATTGGACCGTTTATCCTAGTAGGTTTAGTAACAATTTATATTCCTTCCTTGATATCCACTTTCCTGGGAAGTATATGCCATACATAATATTAATTGTGGAATAGGTATGGTTCACTCAGGAGAAAGAACTTGCCCTGGTTTTGTGTTTTCAGTTCCTTTTTTTTGTCTTGATAATAATTGAAAGTTGAGGGAATTGAGAATATGCTGGTATATGTTTTTTCACTATAATTGTCGACAATCAGAGGGAGGCCCTCTGGAGTACTTTTCCTTAACTTGCCTGCATACACATATATGCATTTATGCTCATAACTCATATTCCTACACGTGTAGTCCTTTTAGGGTTGAATTATTATGATATTCTCAAGTTAGTATTGTGGTTGATCACTACTGCATCATTAGCAGCCCTTGATTGACCTATCCCTTTGTGTTAAGGTTCCAATGTGTTACGAGTTCCTAGGGTGAATTCTTCTCCCTTAGTCTTTCATTTATATATTCCGTTAATAGCTTCACACATATATACAAACATATTTATAGTCAATGTAATGTCACTTCACTTTTATGTCTCTTTAAAAGACACAATATGAATGTTAGGGCATGCACATGTATGTATGTATATGCAAATGCATACATGATGGAATTGCTAGGATTTAAATTATCCTACTAGGACTTTTGCAGATACATATTGGTTTTTGATATTGATTTTTTTGGGTTTTGAATCTCACTCTAATAATGATTGCTGTATGTGATTGATGTATGATAGTTAAGATGGTTTATTGTTTTTGAATTATTAATTAAGTACAATACACCTCTCTTTATATAGGTTGGAGAGAGACTAATGAAGAGATAACCCAACAATACGGACTTAGTGTAAAACATAACAAAAGAAAATTCCAATATGTGAAAGATATTTCTTAACCCCCTCAAGCTGGAGCTTAGATATTTCTCATGCCCTTCTTGTCAATCAGCTCTGCAAATATCTTCCTTGAAGGTGCTTTGCTAAATAAGCCATCACAACTTCCAAGCGTGTGTAAGGAGTACATATGTCCTTCATTACAACTTCCCTGATGAAGTGACAATCACTTCGATATGCTTGGTGCGCTCATGGAAAGCTGGATTATTGACAATAGAGGTTGCTGTCACAGAACATCTGCATGGGGG
Organism: Alisma plantago-aquatica; assembly: GCA_963693085.1. Taxonomy (NCBI): domain Eukaryota; kingdom Viridiplantae; phylum Streptophyta; class Magnoliopsida; order Alismatales; family Alismataceae; genus Alisma; species Alisma plantago-aquatica. The sequence continues at coordinate 442,460,415 of OY856412.1, read as the reverse complement.
TAGGAAAGACATTCCAAATTCTTTATCGTTAGCAAGAGATCTAACCCAGGGAAGCTTACAAACCGTAGGAGCCATAGCCCTGTATTCTGCCTCAACTATTGATCAAGTAACCACATTTTGCTTTTTACTCCGCCAAGATATGAACTTTTTGCCTGCATAAGTGCTGTAGCCAGAGGTGGATTTGCCGTCAGCTGGAATTCCTGCATAATGAACATTAGAATACCTATAATGTCCGTGTAACCCTGTTTCGAATACAATAGACCTTTTCTAGGATTAGCTTTATGGTACCTCAATTCTGAGTCTTGTGACAAACAACTTCCCACTGACAACCCGGATTCGATCCCTAGGCAGGATACTGTAAATCTATGCCTACCACACAGCCGCCCTCTGAGTGGCATAATTTAATTCCCCTGGTTTGCATGGGCTAATGGGAGGGGGGTGGGTGTATAAGAATCAAGTTTACCTTACTGGGGTAGGTCCAAATTGGCCCTACCTAGGAAGGGTTCCCGACACTAAAAAAAAGATGATGTTATGCATGTGGGTAAGGTTTCGTACTTGGAAAATCACAATTAGGTAGATATCGGGTGTTTGTTGTCATAAAAATGGGAGCGATGCAGGAACCTAGGTATTAGTTTCATGAAATCGGAGTAAAATATTTCTGACTTGTGGGAACTGTCTGCACGCCTATGTATATTTTGAAAATGTCCAATACATTTTTACTATTGAAATTCATTGGGGTTTTATTTTCTTTTTCAGTGTTATGAATTTGCTGGCTGAGATATATTCTCAGCCAGAAATTGTCCCTCACATGCTGGCAAGTCTAACACCAGCTGAGCTGCAAGATTTTGATCTGAATCAATTGTCTCGACATGATGGACTGGGAAAGCAAATTAAAGACGAGAATCCTTATATACTGTCTTTTCTTACTCCACGACTTTGGCCATTCATGAGGCATAGTATCGCTTCTGTTCGTCACTCTGCAATACGTACAATGGTATACTTCCGGAACATCCCTTGTCCTAGAATCATATGATTTCTGTTGTTGTCAGACTATGTTTTGATTAATATTAACTTCTGAATTACACTTGCCAGTCTCTCTCATTATGTTACTAAAAAAATATAATACTGTTGTCACCACCTTCTAAGCCTCTATGTGCATCCTTTTTTTCTTTAGTGCTATACTTCCAGAAAAAAACAGTGTTATGCACAATATATTTTCTGGGCACAATATGTATCAATTGCCTTTTTTAATTCATTTTTTTCATGCTTTTGCTCATTTATTTAATTATATAATTTGTAGGAGAGGCTTCTTGAAATCTGCTATAAAAAGTTTTCTCCCATTGAAGTGAGTGCTCTTTGGTCAAAGTCCATACTGGGGGATACACTTAGAATTGTATTCCAAAATCTTCTTCTTGAACCTGTTGAAGAAATTCTACAATGTTCTGAGAGGGTATGGCGACTTTTGGTTCAGGTTGGTACCGTAACTGCTTCGAATGTCTACTTACAACTTGTTCTCCTACTCTTCTGACTTCGTACACGAACTTCAAAATTGGGTTCAACTCAGCATTTGGATTAGAATGACTAGTTGACTGACTTCTCAACTTTTGCTTTAGTGTCCCGGTCTGGAGTTTGCTGCCAGTGCTTATTTTTCTTCCTGGCTTGAGCTTGCTACAACTCCTTCTGGTGTAGCGCTTGACACATCAAAAATGCTCTGTCCTGCTGTGCTTCCTCGTAAAAGCCATGTTAAAGCTGCAGCAAAAATGCAGGCCGCAAAACTGGAGAACGATTTCCAAAGGAATCATCCAGTTAATATTTCTCGAGAAAGTACATTGCTGGCTAGCAGGGAGGATTCTAATAATCTTTCAAGGATGGTTATTGGCTCAGACAATGATAAATCTGTGACATGCATGCGTGTTGTTACAGCAACAGCATTGGGTATTTTTGCTGCAAAGCTACCTGATGATCATCTACATGTTGTTATTGATGCATTGCGAAGCAACTTGAGCTCTTTATATGGACTTCGAAGACAGGTGGCTTTAGCACTATGTAGTTGTATATTGCTATTACTCAGAAGCCTCTATAAACAGCTAATTATCATAATGTGCTCACTACTTTTAGGTTGCAGCAGTTGTTCTTATTGCATGGTGCAAGGAAATTAGAAGTGATAAAAGTTCTGGCAGGATAGGGGTTTCTGGACTTCTTGGTTCCATAAGACAGTGGATACTGGAACTGTTAACTTGTACTGACCCTTGTTTTCCAACAAAAAATTCACGCCTTCCTTATGCCGAGCTTTCAAGAACATATAAAAAGATGCGCATTGAAGCTACTTCACTGCTGCACTTGGCCAATTCATCTGGATTGTTCACAAAATATATAGCCGCTGCTAATATAAATATTGATTCATTGAGCAGTGATGCTGCATTAAGCTTTGCTTCTAAAATGTCATGTCTCTCTGAGCGCTTGGATGCCATTAGCTCTAATGAGCAACACATTGTGGATGAAATTGAATCCACAAAGCAACAACTGCTGTCAACTGCAGGTTATTTAACTCGCCTTCAGGTAAATATCAAAGTTACTTTAGATCTAAACTTCTCTGTTCATGGTCAGTTCAAAGGAATAATGTGTGCCATTTTGCCTTTTAAAAAATGCTTAAAACATTAAGTTCTTAAAAGGATCTATATATTCTTTATGCTTATTTTTTGTTGCAATAAAAGGTATCAAATGGCATACCATGGTCAGGGGCCCTGTGTCATTCAAAGTTCAAATCCCCTTTGGTATAGTTTGCATACTGTACAAGAACGGTTTGGCTTGGCGCAAAGTTTTTTTTTTTTCTTCTTTCGGATTTATGTTGCTATGACCTCTTGCCAGAAGACAGTCTTGTGCAAATATGCAAACAACTACTCTCATATAACCATATGTTTTATACACTGCTTACATACACAATTTAGATAGTTTCTTTTTTGCAAAATTTTAAATTAAAGGTGGTGGCTACAGACTATGTAAACTAGTAAATGCTTATGGAGTGTTGATTTGAAGCATGGTATAGGATAGGGTTGAATTAGAAAAGAAATATATTCTCTTATTGATGTATGTTTGAAAACGTGGTCCATATTCTCATTTTTAGTAAGTTGAGCTCCTCGCCGCATGCGTTTCATAATCATCGTCACAAAAAGTCAAAAGCCTTAACAAACTGTGCTGACCAAGTTCCTTGTCTGTCAATTCAAAGGTGAGTTCCTTCCAGTGGCGGCATGGGCTTGAGGATCTTTGCAACATAGGGTTCCTAGTCCAATGAATGAAGCTATAACAATCTAGATTGTTCCTAGTCCAATGAATGAAGCTATAACAATCTAGATTGTTCAAAGGAATAATGGGTGCCATTTTGCCTTTTAAAACAATGCTTTAAACCTTAAGTTCTTAAAAGGATCTATATATTCTTTATGCTTATTTGTTGCTGCAATAAAAAGGTATCACATGACATACCATGGTCAGGGGTCCTGTGTCGTTCAAAAATTCAAATCCCCTTTGGTATGGTTTGCATACTGTACAAGAAAGGTTTGGCTTGGCGCAAAGTTATTTTTTTCTTTTCTTTTCGGATTTATGTTGCTATGACCTTCTGCCAGAGGACAGGCTTGTGTAAATATGCAACTGCTCTCATATAACCATGTGTTTTATACACCGGTTACATACACACTTTTAGATAGTTTCTTTTTTGCAATATTTTAAATTACTGGTGGTGGCTACAGACTATGTAAACTAGTAAATGCTTATGGAGTGTTGATTTGAAGGATGGTATAGGATAGGGTCGAATTTGAAAAGAAATATGTTCTCTTATTGATGTATGTTTAAAAACGTGGTCCATTTTCTCATTTTTCGTAAGTTGTGCTCCTCGCTGCATGCGCTTCATAATCACCAGCACAAAAAGTCAAACGCTTTAACTAACTGTGCTCACCAAGTTACTTGTCTGTCAATTCGAAGGTGAGCTCCTTTCAGTGGCGGCATGGGCTTGAGGGTCTTTGCAACATAGGGGTCCTAGTCCAATGAATGAAGCTATAACAATCTAGATTGTTCTTGCTCGTGTCCCATCCTACTCAACAACCTTTCTGTTTGTGTATATAAAGGAGCTAGTAAGTCGTATATGAAACCGGCCTGTATCCGTAGACTCAATCAAGTCAAGGCCCAATAAGTCATTAGGTCCAATAGAACTTGGTCATGTCTTGGTTTGTGCCCACCTCTTCTATATATAGGGGAGGGTTTCTCTTGTATTTAACACATCACAAATATACTGTCTATATTATGTCGACATCAATTTCCGGTAACAGTGTATTTTTGTGGGCATTTATTACATGCAGGAGGATAAGGAGAATACGGCTGAGACTCAGGACTTTTAATATTAATAACTTTTTGAAAGCTATTTGCACTTCTGCTATGTTTGACCTATGTCACAAATCAATTTCCTCATTCTAAGAATTAGCTGCTGAATTGCCATGCTCTCTCTTGTTTGCAGAACAATTTACATGTTGCTGTATCATCTTTGCTTGCTGCCTCTGTGGTATGGATGTCGGATCTGCCAGAGAAACTGAACCCTATTGTTTTGCCTTTGATGGCTTCCATCAAAAGGGAAAAGGTCAGATTTTATGCCTTTCAAAGCGGTGCGGTGTAAGCTATCTTCCACTAATTCTGCCTTTCTTTTTTAGGAGGAAATACTTCAGGAGAAGGCTGCTGAAGGGCTTGCTGAGCTTGTCTTTAGTTGTGTTGGCCGTAAACCTAATCCGAATGACAAAATAATTAAGAACATCTGTTCTCTGACTTGCATGGATCAATCTGTTACTCCATTAGCGTCTGTGGTCACATCAATTGAAGTTATTGAGGATCAAGACTTGTTGTCTCTTGGAGTGTCTACTAACTATAAATTGAAGAATCAAGTTTCTGATAGTGCCGAAACCAGATCTAAACTTGACGGATGTATAAGCAGACGTGGGGCAGAACTTGCTCTGAAGTATATGTGTCGGAGTTTTGGACCTTCATTATTTGAGAAGCTTCCCAGACTTTGGGACTGTCTAACAGAAGTTATCAGACCTTTGAAGTCTGAAGGTCAATCTACTACTGATGACCGGGAACTGCAGCTGATGATAGATAATCATACAGATGCTCAAAGCCTAATTAACAATCTTCATGTAAGACTGCTGAGCAATTTTCTTTTTCTTTCTAGATTTGTGTGACGACTCCCTAGTCAATCCCAATGATTTTGGTCCATGAATACCTTTGTGCTTCACACAGATACCCAACATGTGAACACAAATACATCTGAAATATACATTTCTGACATGGTAGGTAATAAACTTGAGTTCTGTAGACTACTATTCAGACGATTTATACGTGTATTCCTGGAAATTTGGAAGAAGTTTTGGTTTTTGATTAGTACGCTGAAGTGCTACTTTGCTTATGCTTCCTATTTAGATTTTCTTTCTATAAGGGAACATCCTTGTCTTATTGCCAACTTCACAGAATACAAAGAATTTACATTTTCGGATCTCTTTGATCTTCCTTTTGGCTGTCTCAGTCTTGACATAAGTTGGAACTTTCATCATTGCTTAAACATGTGAAGAGGACTGATAGTTATGCACCATCTCCTATTATTCATTCAATGTTAAAGTTTTTGTCGAAACCGATGGAATTTTTGGCAAATTTTCTGTACCGACGGTAGTCAGATACCAAAATGCACTGTCAAAACACACTGGCCATTGATTTTTTTTTTTTACCATTTAATGCACTATCACCTACATAGAGCACAATTCCTTTGCGCAGTTTTGTGCCTTTAAGTCTATATATTCTGCCTGCAAACTATAATGACTTGATTCATTCATTTCACAATTGAAAATTGAAATCAAAATCCCCATCGAACCAGTTCAGGCTTCCTTCACTCATACATGAGAAGACCCCCCCCCCCCCCCCCCCACCACACACACACACACACACAAATAAAAAAAAATCTAATATGAGATATTATTGCATATTTAAATAGATCTACACTAGTAGATGTTTTTTGTAAAATTTTTTTAATTAATTTGCTCACTTGGCTGTCGAAACGACAGGAACATATATGCTGAAATTTCTGTTTCTGTGGCCACCGAAACGGCGTCAAAATCGGACATTTTCTTTATCTGCATTATACATCTAGTGTTCTTAAGTACTAAGCTTTTTGAATCTCAATACAATTGATTGCTTAAACATAATACAACAGATTCCAAGCAAATTGCGAATCCTTTAGCCTTTGCTTTGGAGTTTTCAGAACGAGTGGCCTTTTTCCCGGGCTATATCTTATATTCATATAAAACTAAAATTATACAAATATGTTATATTGATGTGACAGTAGCCTTGCCATATTGCCTGTTGGAAATGAAACTTTATGTATCTGACATAGGAATTTTATCTCATTAGAAGTCCTTTTTTTATCAGGTACATAAGTTTCACTTCTCTATGATTTCGAAAAATAATGTGTTGGGTATGTTACTCTTCCAAGTTGGTCATACTATCAATATACAATCAAAATAACTACTTTCTGACATCCTATGTATTTTTTTTTGACCCCCGATAAATCTTGGTAGTGTGTATGACATCACAAACACCTCCGACCTCAAGATAATATTGACTTGATGGGTAATTGGCGGACCATGTGATTATCTGTATGTAAACATGTGTGCGTGTACACGTACATACATGTATGTGCGGATTTGCCACCTATCAAAGGCATTCAAAATGCATCTGTTCTGGTATAGCAAGCTAATTTACTCTTCTCAAAACCTGCCAGAGTTAGCAACTAGCTTTATAATGGAGCTGGAGATGGTGATTGTGGGTAGGATGAAAGCATGAAAAGGGTACTTGTTGTTGCTGTGATGTCGGCAATAACTTGATAGATGATGGTGATGTTGATTGATGGTAACAAGATGACAATAAGAATATATCTTCATAACTATGAACGTATGCTCGTCTGGGCCTTTTCTGCCGAAATCGATACACCACCTCCTCTTGTAAATATCACCTGGAAGCTTGGTCATACACCCTCAATCCTTGCTATTCGGGAGGGGCAAGTCCATTGTTCTTGATTCAGATGCCGGTGTGATCAAAGATCTTATCCAAGGGGTGTTTGGCACTCCTTAAAGGCTCAAAATGCAAATCCAGATACTTAGGGGTGCCATGCATTCGGTGAGTGTGTCATATGCTCAACGTTAGCAGACAAGATAGTTGGGTTGCAAGAGAGCTTGCTTTTATGGTGCTCCCTTTATGGCAGTAATTATTTTTGAATGGTGGGCACCGCCACAAATTAGAGGATCCTACAACCTTGGTACGGGATTTTTGATACATAGCTTGATGTACCGACAACTTACGTACTAAGGAGTGGATCTCCTTTTTTGGAGCTGCTTATGTTTGAGGCTTGAATACATACGATCACCTCCCTTATTTTCTGGTTGGCCTGCCTGGGGAAGGCGGTATAAAAAATATCTTTCCCCAATAAAAATACACACTTGAAAACACACTGTTGCATGGCCAGGTCGTAGTTCCAAAAGATAAATGGCAGTCTTAATTTGCAGCGTTTAGGATATTTATTTGAATGTTACTCATTATATTGTTAGTTTGATCATTTGGGACTATGTTACTTGACAGGTTGTTCGCACTATTGCATCTGTGGTTGACAACTCATTAGAAGCCAAAGTTCTAAGTCTTCTTCCATCCATTATTTTCTGTGTCCGCCATTTTCATGCTGCTGTTAGGCTTGCAGCTTCAATATGTATTACCTCAATGGCCAAGACAATGACTGGAAGCATCATGAAGTCAGTAATTGAAAAGGTCATTCCTATGCTGCAGGATTCTACATCTGTAGATGCAAGACAAGGGGCTGGAATGCTTTTTTGTCTGCTTGTTCAAGGTTTAGGGATTGACCTTGTACCTTATGCTCCATTACTCGTTGTTCCACTTCTTAGGTGTCTGAGTGACTCTGACAGAACTGTCAGACAAACTGTCACCCGTAGTTTCGCTGTTCTTGTACCCCTGTTACCATTGGCAAGAGGAGTTAAAATGCCAATTGTGCTAAGTGAATCTTCATCCAGCAACACAGAAGATTCCGAGTTTCTAGAGCAGTTACTTGACAACTCTCACATTGATGATTATAAGTTGCCGGTTAAGCTAAAGATAGAGCTGAGAAGGTAAAATTCATAATCACAGTTAATGTTATTGTTAAACTTGTCATTTTTTTTGATACTGTACAAAACTGCATGGAGTTTGTGACCTGAGGTCAGTAGAAGGCAGAATTGATGTAGGGTTCTTACTCAATATCTCAAGTTTGATATTCTGTGTTGGTGGTTATAATTATTGTTATATGAACTCAACTGGGAGCCCTGTTGTATTATTATACTTTTTTTTCCCGATTAAGTACTCCTAGTTGATAACTGCACAAGTGCTTTTAAGTGTAACATCATAGTATTTTTTGAGATGTGAATAATGTGTCTTTAATCTTTGATTTGAACTCTAGGTACCAGCATGAAGGTATCAACTGGCTTTCTTTCTTGAGGCGATTCAAGCTTCATGGAATATTATGTGATGACATGGGACTAGGGAAAACCCTTCAGGCATCTGCTATAGTAGCTTCTGATATAGCTGAAAGACGCAATGCCACCACCGGATTACATACTATGTCACTCATCATTTGCCCTTCAACTTTGGTTGGACACTGGGCATATGAAATAGACAAATACATTGGTGATTCTGTAGTCACTACTCTCCAGTATATTGGCTCTGCTCAGGATAGGATACTACTTAGGAAGACTTTTGGCAACTATAATGTTGTTATAGCTTCGTATGATGTTGTACGGAAGGATATTGATTTCTTAGGGAAGATTTCTTGGAACTATTGTGTTTTGGACGAGGGCCATATTATCAAGAACTCGAAATCTAAAATAACTACTTCTGTTAAACAATTGCAAGCTGAGCACCGTCTTATTCTGAGTGGGACTCCCATCCAGGTTGACATATTCTCTTACTGGAAATCTGCAAAATTGCAATATATGTGATTTCTTGCATAAACTAAATCGTCTTGCACATGCTTGCAGAACAACGTACTGGAGTTATGGTCCCTGTTTGACTTTCTAATGCCAGGGTTTCTTGGAACAGAGCGACAGGTAAGGTGTACCGTGAACGATTTCTCTGCCATTTGTATATTTTTGCCATGTTTTAATACCCACGCTCATGAGGTTCCAATAGTGAATATTCACAAATTCTGTATTCGGGACATGTTTGGTCAACTGGAAAAGTGGATATTTGGTAAATATGGGGAGTACCGGATAAAATGGTAAAAGTAAGGTTAACTATTCAGAAAAAAGTCCAAAAAATCGGATGATATACATGTATGAGATATACATACATGTATAAGTACATGTGTGTGTCTATACACACACACAGATAAATAATACAAATTTATATATATACACACACACACCCAAACTAAATGAGCGACTTAAACTATAAGAATGGGAAAATGTATGAAACAGGGAGGGTAAACCCAATGCAATATGAGAATCGAGAGTTTTATTTACGGTCACCCCCAGTTTTTAAATAACTGCTCATCATTAATGAAACAACTCCAAATTCGTAATACCCACGCTCATGAGATTCCAATAGTGAATATTCACAAATTCTGTATTCGGGACATGTTTGGTCAACTGGAAAAGTAGATATTTGGTAAATATGGGGAGTACCGGATAAAATGGTAAAGGTAAGGTTAACTATTCAGAAAAAAGTCCAAAAAATCGGATGATATACATGTATAATGAGATATACATACATGTATATGTACATATGTGAATGTGTGTGTGTATACACACGCACGGATAAAGAATACAAACTTATATATATATATATATATATATATATATATATATATATATATATATCATTTATATGCACACCCAAACTAAATGAACGACTTAAACTATAAGAATAGGAAAATGTATGAAACATGGAGGGAAAACCCAATGCAATATGAGAATCGAGAGTTTTATTTACGGTCACCCCCAATTTTTAAATAACTGTTCATCATTAATGAAACAACTCCAAATTCGTAATTCATGATCCTCATAAAAAAGTTTTAAGATACATCTACGTTTATAGTAGCGAGGGATAACAATAGATTTCATCTTAGTTGGTTGCATCACTCATGTCCAAGGTTTGAATGTCACCTAATTGCTTGTTTTGACTTGCTCGAATGAAAGTTTATAGAAAAATCCTCACCCAGATGCTTTGAGTTGATATTTTAACCTACCCTTGTGGTTGCTATAGTTTCAAGCAACTTATGGAAAGCCACTGTTGGCCGCTAAGGACTCCAAATGCTCTGCCAAGGAAGCTGAAGCAGGTGTTCTTGCTATGGAAGCTTTGCACAAACAGGTAATTTTTTGAGTCTATCTTTATAAAAAAGTATTTGTTGTCTTATGTTTGTAGCTTCTACAGGTTATGCCCTTTATCCTGCGACGTACAAAAGATGAGGTTTTATCTGATCTCCCAGAGAAGATTATTCAAGACAGATATTGTGATCTAAGTTCCATTCAGTTGAGATTATATGAACAGTTTTCCTCTTCTGGTGTCAAAAGGGAAGTTTCCGATATAGTAAGGGTAACCGAAGGTGATCATGCAACAGAAGCTCTTAAACCGGGGATTGGGACTTCTCATGTGTTCCAGGTAAGGTTTGGATTTCAAGTCAGTTACTGAAGATATCTCCTGTCATTAATTGCAATGGATTCTTTCAGGCGCTGAAGTACCTGTTGAAGTTGTGTAGTCATCCATTGCTTGTTCTCGGACCGAAACCTCCCACTACATTAATGCATCTTCTAGCAGAAGAATTTCCGGGCTCTTCTGATATTCCAAAAGAGCTTCAAGAAGTACAACATTCTCCAAAGTTGGTTGCCCTTCAGGAAATACTAGAAGAGTGTGGAATAGGTTTAAATGCTCCTGGTGCTGAGAGTACTGTTGCTGTTGGGCAACACCGGGTTCTGATTTTTGCTCAGCATAGGGTATTGCACTCCATCTTCTACCATTTACACCATTTTAAATCCTTAAAATTCTAAAAGATAGCTTTTTGTAGGCACTTTTGGATATTATTGAGAGAGATCTTTTTCAAGCTCATATGAAGAGGTAATTTATTATTTGTCTTGCTCTGTTCAGAAAATGATGTCATCTATTTGTCTATATAGCCAACTAATGTGCAAAAATCCAAATAATCTAGACATTACTTCTTGCCTAGCTGCAATGTTGTGAAAAGTAGTATGTGTTTGGCCAATGTGCTACATAGAGTATATTTCAGATGCCGATGCATATTAGGTTTTGGTTTTTAATAAATCAATTATATATGAGCTTAAAACTATATGATTGAAATGTAAAATTTACGCCTACATAAATTATTATTTAAACATATAAATATACATGTATTATATATTATATATATGTATACATATATGTATATATAGGTGTGTATTTGTATGGATGAGTAGTTTCATAAATTGAACAATATAATCAATAATAAAGTACACACATATGATCTCTATTTAAAAAGCGGCCTCATATGCCCCTCATAAGCGCAACATATGCGAGGACCACTAATGGACCACATAGCCATATGCGGTTCGAAGAGGTGGCAAAAGTGCATATCCGACCTCATGCAGGCATATGAGAACACTACTTTAACTGTTTTTGGTGATTGACTGTTGGTTGTAAATCTCTCATCTAAAACATGATTTTCTCGGGGGAGTAATCGATCTTAAACCACTGACACGGTAGTCCTAGTGCCATTGTCAAATATAGATAACACCCATATAAATGTGTGTTTGCACAACTTAGCATGTCTTGCTTGTATCATATATTTGTGGTGGAAAGTTCTCATTATTAAATATCCTATATTTTGTACACTTGCACATACAAACCGGCTCAAGTTATCTCTATATTTTGTATTTTGCTAGACATCCTTGTACATATTTACGACATAAACACTACACTCAATTTGTGTATCATGTACCTAGCTTGTAACACAATCCAAGAGTCCGCCATTTGTATCACTTTGTGTTTGTGTTCATGTGTGTGCACTTTTATATAAGAGAGAGAGAGAAAGAGAGACTAGAGTACACCCGAGTGTATAGGTTGCACGGTATACTGAGGTGATGTTTACATATCAAGAACAAGTTCTGAGTAAATCGGAACCATTGATCTTCTTCATTATGACAAATATATTGTACATAACAAATTTGAGATCATTTGAATACTTGTAAGTCAGACATCTAATGACAACAAAGTGATGTATGTAATTTTTTCAATTGCATCATTTTTATATCCTTTAGATGCTTGAGCTTTATGTTTTCAAATGAGCTCATATTTTAATCTAACAGTTCATACGATTATTTAAGAACGTCGATGGTTTCGATTTCATAAGTAGTAATTGCATGATGCAAACCGACTTGAATGTATGGCGTTCCCTTTATACTCAATTGCATTCAAGCCCGACTCTCTCTCTCTACACAAATAATTACTAAGTGCCATTTCGATAGAACTACCATAATAAAGATATTACATTGCAACATAGATTTATTTGCCCTAATTTTATGCTTCACTATGACAGGTTGTGGTGTTGTATATGTAGACCAATTAGTGGCTATACCTATTTTGAAATATATGATTTAATGGGATTTGTATGATAATTTGATTGTTGACTTTGCTATAAATAAAAATAAATTTTGCTAGAAAAGGAAGTTTTCAAGGATCTTAGAATGCAAATTTGTAAGAAATGTCTAATATTGAAAATTGATGCAAAATTTTGAGCTATGTTGCGCGTTGTATCTGCACGAATTAGAAAAAAAAAATCTCAACTCTCAAATTAACTACTTATTCACAAAGCAATGACATAACTTAGTTTATAACACCATACCAAGGAACGAGGTATCCAATTTCAATATCATTTCGACGGTGTTGAAATGGTCCGAAATTTTGTCAAATGCATTCTTGGCCGTTTCGACGCCAAAAATGAATGAGGCGATGGAATTTTACACGCGTAATCTTTTCGCTTAAAAACACTCATTTATGCAATAAAATTTTGTATGGGGTAGGTGTGGGGTGGGGGTCCTGGCATGTGTGAGGTATGGAAATGGAGCTCTATTCTTGGGATTTCGATGAGAGGTTTTTGATGACAATCATTACCTTTTGGCGTGCTAGGCTGCCTAGCACCCTCATTGTTTGATAAACAACCACCAGAATACATATCCTCCATATCAAGAATAGATACTTCTCCTTATGTAGTATGGAGAAGTATACAACAGTAGAATGCTTGCAATGTGAGACTAAAGACATGACATAACACAACAATAAACAAAGAATATAGTGAATAAGTGAAGATATTAATAGTCACACTGAAGAAAGTAAAAAAGAACATAAAACATGCATCGCATTAATATTCAATACATTGAATAGTAAACTAGGTTTTGGAAAACGTTAAGCGAGCCGCTGGACCTTCTTGGACCCTTAAGCGGAAAGTGGGTTTTGAAACGGATACTTTTCAAAAAAGCATACTGAAAACAACAGATAAACAAGTGCAGACTTGCATATTATATTTGATATCAGCTATTAGCAACTTCATCCTCTACGTATTAGCAATTATATCTGCATTCATATAGGAATGAGTATGTATTCTCATATAAAAGCTAACAGGATGATTATGCAGCAACAATGCAAATAATGTCATACAGTGTGAAATAGCAGTAGGTTGACATCATGCCATCATGTAATTGGTTGAAAGAAGTTGTGACATAATGAAAAGAAGAGAGGTTTGATATACATGTATTGGATGGCAAGTAAGAAAGTAGCAATTACCTACAGTAGTTATGTACAGGCTGCTTCAGATTAATCACTTCATTAGTTTGATCAGGAAACACTAATTGACAAGATGGTGAACGTCCTAAATATATCATTGCAGCTGTAATCAATCAAGAGTAGGCAATGCTTTTTGCATTTTTGCTTATTGGGACGGCAACTTTTACGAGGGTGCCCTCAGTAATCGGTACTTAAGATTCCCTTTTTAGATTATAAGGCACATGCAAACGTTTTTATAGCTTTTTGCAAGCATAATAACTCCTGACTGTAATTTGTAATGATATATGAATAATTAGCAGCCACCTGGTTATTCACTAAAGAGAATTAATGCCCTGTCTGTTGATATAATCCGTGTGGGCACTTGGTAACGACTTCTTGATCTCTAATGCCAGGGTAAGTAGCAAGCAAGTAGCAGGGGGCAATGCCTCAAAGAGATTAATCTCTCCTTCACTAGAACAGAACGCTGCAGGTTCATATCCCCACTTGCAGTCCTTGATTTGAGGTCTATGGGGTGATCACTTCCCTTTATAGAGGAGATGAGGCTCAAGGTCATGGGAAAGGAGCACAAGTCCCAATAGGAACTGTTGGATGAGTTACTAGTCGATTGGGAGGGCCTATTATGACTGGAACTGGAAGGGGAGGTCGTGCACATCGTCCACCTTTTTTATTTGTTGCTACATGCTAATTGGGCAAGCCCACATTTGATCCTCATTGAAACAGCTTATTCAGCCGCCTAAGTGGGACCACTTAAGCGGCCCAAACAGGGAAAACCAGACCTAGGTGCCTGCTTCAGAGCAAAACCCTCAACAAGCTGTATAGCTGTAATTTCCTACAGTTGGTTGGCTGGCCGCTTAAGCGTGAAGTGGCCCACTTATCTATCCCATGCATTAACACATATTAGGGAATATAACATAATTATGATATACTATAAGTGTATTCTAGGTATGAGTACTATAAGAGAATGAATAAAAGAAACAAGTTTACCCAGAAGCGTTGCACACTGATCCTTTACTCAACACGAACAAGCAATCAAGACCATCGATTCATACATGCAATTCACAAAACAAACTTGCAATAATTTATTCTTTCACGGATAGACACTCGTTGTACAACCATCATCAATCAAATTAACAAGACCATGGAAAGTATCTATTGCACAAGAACACAAATTCGCACGTCATTGTTTATACCGGAAGTATCAAACAAATAGATTAGTTAACGCGTCTATTGGGTGGCTCTTACACGTAGTTGATCATTAGAACATAGTTGACACATGCACAAATGATGCCTCCGCGTACTTTGGCACAAACATATACATCTGTTCCATGTACAATTTTACTTCACATTCTAATGGGAACCTACCTATAATGGTTCAGGTGATGACGAGGAACACGAGCAGATAACTGACTGGGAGGATGTCATTGCGTTGCATGATCAAGTGGATTCCAACCCAACAACCTCGATGGTTGCGACAGTCACATTCATTGACTGTAGCTGAGACATCAAAGTTCCAAATTGGAGAATATTCGTAGTTAACCACGTCAACTTGCTTGGTGCCAATGAAAAAGTTGACGAATTTCATATGGGTTGACGACAATGTTGATCTTGTTTTTACAAATGGTTGTGACAATCCCCATGGTCTCACATGCAGGCGACCTCCTGATCATGGCCTTGTCCGCCATCATCCGCTTCATCGAGTAGGCCAAAGCAACGTGTCTGCCAATGAAAACATACTAACTAAGGAGACAACCGTAGATTTTCTCATGATGAATCTTGTCTTGCCGTGATCCTCCCTCATATTTACATTAAAGTAGCAGCCCAGAGGGCGTCCAAAAACGACGACAACAACCATGGTACCTTTGATGCCAATGCTTGACGTGAACTACTGCAGTCTCTCTTGGAGCGGTGTAGCATCCCTGTTCTCACGACTAATGGTGGACATCATCCCTCCCAAGTGTTCCCTTTGACAATCATGACAAGCATCTAGACGATAACCACTAGAGACCTTGGTCATGGACCAGATGAATGAGTTGCCTTCCTTGTTCACCACCACTTGCACCCACTACCCAATCATGTTGGACTTGTCTCCACGTAGCATGTTGGACACGACACCCTCATTGTTGGTGGCTGGTGAAGAGTCACGAAGGGATCAACGATGAAGACTAAGGAGGCTAGATGAGAGAAGGGGCCATGTGATCTAGTGTAAAGAGAGAATCAGGTAACATGTAAGAGAGGAAAAGATAGATTACGGGGTTGAGGGAGTGACGACAAGTGGGGACAACAGGATGTGAGTGGAATTCTCCCAGTCTAATCTTGAGATCCCAAGTCCTGATCTAATGACTAGAAACCTGATTGTACTCGAGTTTGGATACACTTGAGTGTATTCTTGTCTCACTATGTATATATATGTGTATATATATACTAGGAAGCATGGACATGGATATGGGACAAGAGAATTTTCAAAATATAGGACACGGACACGACAACGGTCACGACGAAAAATATACATATACATATATATTATTTTATGTATACACAAAAAAGAACAAGTACATTCAAAACATAAAGATCATTTCATCCAAGCTATATTCACTTTCATATGTTCACTCGAACACACATTGCACACATCATGATATTATGCTATCAAAGGTATACGATCAAACAAGTCCATGTTGTAAAAACAATAATAGTCAAAAGTAACAACAATTTTATTCACAAACAATAACAAGTTAAGCACTACAAGTATGGATGTATAGTAAATTGTTTGCACATCTAAATTTTGATAGTAAAAAGAAAGTAATGGTGGTGGACAACAAAGAAAAAAGTGGAGGTATGTTGTCATTTGTAGAAGAGAGTGAAACATTGGTGTACATTCAGATTTGAGAAGAAAAGGGGAAGAGGCGGTTGTTGTCGGTGGTGGTAGTTGTGGTGGTGGACAAATAAAACATGTGTATCGGAGACCAAGGCATAGGAAGACGAGAGGTTGGTAATGAGTAGAGAGAGAGAGGAGAGGGTAGAGTCTGTAGGTGGAGGAATAGGAGTAATTACCTAGGTGGAGATGTGACGAGGGGAGACATGTGCATTAGGAGTGAAGAGGAAGTTTATGTGCAATGGTATGTTTTCCCTTTTAATTAGTGACATGATGTGTCCATGTTGGACACGGACACGACGACCTCCCGGAAGTGTCCATGCTTCTTATATATATATATATATATAGTCAGGCTAGAAAACACTCGAGTGTACGGATCGCACGAATACACTCAAGTGTGTTTGCATACCAAGACTATTTTTTGCAACATGTAAACCGTTGATCTTCACCGTCATACTATAGCTAGGCTACATACAAATTTTGAGCCCATTTGGATGAGTGTAAGTCACTCATCCAAGGGCAACAAATTCGACGCGCGAAACAAATTAAAAATGTATAATTTTTGTGGGCTTCATAACATGAGCTATAAATGTCCAAATGTGCTCAAATTTTGCGTATGAGTTGTTCACGAGATGATTAAGAAGATCAACGGATTAGATTTTCAAAAAAAATATTGCAACATGAAAAACTACTTGAGTTATCCGCTCCGAATACACTCGTGTTTCGGAGCGGAATACACTCAAGTAGTTTTTCATGTTGCAATATTTTTTTTTG
Organism: Alisma plantago-aquatica; assembly: GCA_963693085.1. NCBI lineage: Eukaryota > Viridiplantae > Streptophyta > Magnoliopsida > Alismatales > Alismataceae > Alisma > Alisma plantago-aquatica. The sequence continues at coordinate 442,442,876 of OY856412.1, read as the reverse complement.
AAAATCTAATCCGTTGATCTTCTTAAACATCTCGTGAACAACTCATACGCAAAACTTAAGCACATTTGGACATTTATAACTCATGTTATGAAGACCACAAAAATTATGCATTTTTAATTTGTTTTGCGTGTCGAATTAATGGGCTCAAAATTTGTATGTAGCCTAGTTATAGAGACAGTGAAGATCAATGGTTTACATTTTACAAAAAATAGTCTTGATATGAAAACAACTTGAGTGTATTCGTGTGATTTGTACACTCGAGTGTATTCTATCCAGACTCCTATATATATATATATATATATATAGGATAATGATCCAGTGAGAAACATATCTTGGCGAGAGCATGAGAGGCATTTGAATAACTTTGCACAATGATTAAATTTTCATAATCAAACCGTATGGATTAAAAATATACCCTCAAGTTGTGTTTGCATATCAAGACTTGAGTGTACGGATCGCACACTACACTCAAGTTGTGTTTGCATATCAAAACTATATTTTTATAACATGTAAACCACTGATCTTCATTGTCATACTATAATTTGGCTACATAAGAATATTGAGCCCATTTGGATGAGTGTAAGTCACTCATCTAAGGGCAAAATCGACGCACATAACTAATTTGAAACACATAATTTTTGCGGTCATAACATGACCTATAAATGTCCAAATGGGCTCAAATTATATATAAACTATTCACAAGATGTTTAAGAAGATCAACGGATTAGATTTCAAAAAAATATATGGCATCATGAAAAATGACTTGAGTGTATTCTGCTCCGAATAAATTTGAGTGTAATCTAGCCTGACTCTATCTCTATCTCTATATATATAAGCATATGTATAAATATATGTATATATAAGCATATGTACAAATATATGTATATATATCTATATATGCATATATATACCTATATACATATATATATGCGTATATATCTGTACATACGTGTATACATAGTCATAAATATGGTATTCAGGATACGTTCAGTTGAGTTTAAATTTTTTGGAATTCAGTAATTATGTGGGAAATTCCGGTAAAAAGCGCTCAACGTAAGGTAAAAGTACAATCAACTATTCGGGAAAAAATTGGAGTATATATACAAATATTGCATACAAATATCTGTATATTTTTTTTCCAGATATATATGTACATATATATTGCATACATATATTTATAACTGTTACATACATATACATACATATATTACATACATACACATATATGCATGTGCATACACACACATATATATGCACTCAAACTAAGTTAGACTCTTAATCAATATAATACGGGAAAGGAACGTATAAAATGGGGAAGACATTAAACATGAATAATTCACGAATAATACGAGAATAAAGCGTAATATTCGAAAATTCAGATTTATTCAGGAGTTCCATATGTCTAGGGAAAAATTCACTTTGAAGTAAATTGTGACTATGCGTGTAAACACATAGACTATATATATATATATATATATATATATATATATATATATATATATATAGAGTCAGGCTAGAATACACTCGAGTGTATTCGGAGCAGAATACACCTGAGTAGTTTTCCATGATGTAATATTTTTTTTCAAAAAATCTAATCCGTTGATCTTCTTCAACATCTTGTGAATAGCTCATATACAAAATTTGAGCACATTTCGACATTTATAGATCATGTTATAAAGACATAAAAAATTATGCATTTCAAATTAGTTTCGCGCGTCGATTTTGTTGCCCTTGGATGAGTGACTTGCACTCATCCAAATGGGCTCAAAATTTGTGTAGCCTAGCTATAGTATGACAGTGAAGATCAATGGTTTACATTTTGCAAAAAAATAGTCTTGGTTTGCAAACACACTTGAGTGTATTCGTACGATCTGTACACTCGAGTGTATTCTAGCGTGACTCTATTATATATATAGTCAGGCTAGAATACACTGGAGTGTACAGATCGTACGAATACACTCAAGTGTGTTTGCATATCAAGACTTTTTTTGCAAAATGTAAACCATTGGTCTTTACTGTCATACTATAGCTAGGCTACACACAAATTTTGAGCCCATTTGGATGAGTGCAAGTCACTCATCCAAGGGCAACAGAATCGACACGCGAAACTAATTTGAAATGCATAATTTTTGCGGTCTTTATAACATGACCTACAAATGTCCAAATGTGCTCAAATTTTGTATATGAGTTATTCACAAGATGTTTAAGAAGATCAACGGATTAGATTTTTGAAAAAAATATTGCATCATAAAAAGCTACTTGAGTGTATTCTGCTCCGAAGACACTCGAGTGTATTCTAGCCTGACTCTCTCTCTCTCTCTCTCATATATATATATATATATATATATATATATATATATATATATATATATATATATATATATATATATGAGAGAGAGAGAGAGAGAGAGTCAGGCTAGAATACACTCGAGTTACAGATCACACGATACACTCAAGTGTGTTTGCATATCAAAACTATTTTTTGCAAAATGTAAACCATTGATCTTCGCCGTCATACTATAACTATGCTACATACAATTTTTGAGCTCATTTGGATGAGTGTAAGTCACTCATCCAAGGGCAACAAAATCGACGCGTGAAACTAATTTGAAATGCTTAATTTTTGCGGTCTGTATACATGACCTATAAATGTCCAAATGTGGTCAAATTTTGCGTATGAGCTATTCACAAGATGTTTAAGAAGATCAACAGATTAAATTTTTGAAAAAAAACATTGCATCATGAAAAACTACTTGAGTGTATTCTACTGCGAATACACTCGAGTGTATTCTAGCCTGACTCTCTCTCTCTCTCTCTATATAAGAGAGAGAGAGAGAGAGTCAAGCTAGAATACACTCGAGTGTTTAGATTTTTGAAAAAAACATTGCATCATGAAAAACTACTTGAGTGTATTCTGCTCCGAATACACTCGAGTGTATTCTAGCCCGACTCTCTCTCTCTCTCTCTCACTATATATATATATCCAAGGAAGTTGTCACCTCCAACTTAAGGTCTACGACCATCAGATCGGCAACATCCCAAGCTTTTCCATTTGTCTTTACATTAACCGTACTGTAGCACGACGACCATTGGAGTGGTTACTGCTCCTTCTGGTTGGATTTAGGATCATCCCCTTTGGGTGTTGTATACCCTTGGTCCTAGCAGCTCCATAGTGGCGGTGATTGGCTGCTACGTCCCTATTTCTTCTCGCATTCAGCTTGCATTGGGATGATGTCAACAACATTTTATTGCAGTAAGAAATTTGGCTTGAACAAAAGGGTTTAAGGGTTGCTTTCTTCCCTCAATTCTTATCCATAATGGGCGCCTCCTACTCTACTATGTTGTCGTAGGCCACATGCATTAATAATTCGAATAGTGACCATTGGTCATTTTTCCTAGCTATTGTAGCCGCAGAAGTACTCTTGCACGACTGCTACAAAGTTTGCGAAAGTATGTTTTATTGCCAAAAAGTCCAAATTCAAGGTTCTAAGTGTTGGGACCTCTCTTTTAATTTGCATAAATGCCAACATTAGAGAGAAACCCTAAGGTAAACTTTTCATTTTGTTCATAAAATCTTAGAAAAAAAATACCACATCATAACATCCATATATTCAATTATCACAAATCTCTTTCAACACTATTACAGCCAAATCAGGTCTTCTTACTCGCATGTACTTTGATGTACATCAAATTATATATATATGAAAGGAACAAATTTGAACTATAATCCATTCCTGGAAAGAGAGAGTACATGGAAATTCTAATCTAGGTTATTCTATTTACATTTTCTTTGTCATGATCTCTCTGCTGATCGACATTATGCCTAAAACACTTGAAGCAATCTCATTAGACTCGTATAGAGCCGCTGTGAGTGGATACCTCCCACTCAAACTAAGAAAGATATAAATATTGAATAGTCTAACAGATAATTGTAGCATTTAGTCATATTTAGTTTGTGGCTATAATATAATTCATTATAAGGTCATTCATTTATTCAATTCCTAACCTTTTTAACCAGCATTCATAGAGTATATATGAATATATTAGCACAAACTAAATATTTCAGAATTACAATCCTATTGAAGAGATAAAAAGTCAAGATCTAAACATTTAGAATGAAGACACAACAATATTATGATTGTGATACCCCACCAGTCGTACTAGGAACATATCCTGCAGCCTTAAAGCTAAAGTCCACATAGATATGTCTACCAAACATACCTATTTGATGCCAACTAAATCCAAATCATACTATGATTGAATATTAGATCCCAACTTAATCAATTATTAAAGCTTAAGATCAGATTTCATACTAGACAGACATGAATAAGGCAATATATTATCCTTATAAAAGCGTGACTAGTTTCAATAACAAGAAACATCTTCAACAACAATAGATTTATCAACTAGTAGTAAAAGGAATGTAAAAATCATATTCTACACGGCTTGTCATCTTTTATTCATTTGCCCTAAAACTACTTGGCGCGTGCCTTGCCAAGTAGTAGTCACCACACCTAATTCTCGTGTCAGCGACTGACCGTCATTATTTTGGTAGTAGTGATATATAGATCTGCTTTCAAAACCCCATCTATACTGTAACCCACTATCTCCAACAAATATGGATGAAGTGATGAGTGGTAGGAAAGAGAAATAAAAATAGAAGGGAAAAATGACCACTAACAGAAAAAATAGGAGAGAGAAACTTATTTTGGGTATATCTTTCAATCCGTAATGAAACTTTTGACGAAATGAAAACTATTAGTCGCTATAAAAATACAACCCAACAAATCCAATGTCGACATGTTTTTAAAAAAATAATACGGAATATAAAAATGAGTATTATATATTGGGGGTAGTACTCATTTTCTAAATAAAATACTAATTCAAAAATGAGTATTGCATGTTGTTCTTTTGGTTTAGTAATCATTTTCGAATAAGTATTAGAATGAGTTCTACTTTATATTTTTGGATATAGAACTCGATTTTGATGTCAATATATTTTAAAATAAGTATTGTCTCCATAAAATATAGTACAATACATACTTTTGAACATATTGACACAAAAATGAGTATTATACCAAAAAACGATAAAATACTCATTTTTAAGTTTGTGACGTGTTACTGTAAAATTAGTACTATCACACAATTCAATATTGATTTTATAATAACAATATTTTTAATGAAATTGTACGCATTTTCAATATTGTTTATTAAAAAAAATAAGCATTATATATGTTTTAGTGGATAATACTCATTTTTGGCATATATATATACATATATATATGATAGTACTCAATTTTGCTTTTTTTTCTATTCACTTTTTTTTTCAAATATATGTCGACATTAGTCTTGTCGGAATGTATTTTTTTTCGAGGAATCAAATGACTTTAATTTCGTTAAACAATTCATTAAGGTTTTGAAGTTATAAGAAAAACTATTCTCTTTCTTTATTTTCTCTTTCCTGTACTTTTGTCCCACTCCCTCTCTCTCCTCTCTTTATTGCTTACTACAGTACACTGAAAACGGTGTATCCTCATTTGCTCCATCTATTTGGGTATGGAAATAGGGTCTGAAGACTGAAACCAGGTTCAATGAGGATGATGCGTAGCATTGTTTATATTTTAGGGGTTTTTCCGCCCACCCTAAGATATCGACTACAGTCCCTGGTCCACCACGATGTTGCCTAAAGAGGCCCCATGTCCTCATCTCAGGTACTCGAGATATGAGCAAACATTACATAGTATCAAATATCACAAATTCTCGTGTTTCTTTAGATATCATTAGAGTTTATTCCTCATAGATATAGACTTCCACAACGGAGGATTTAGGACCAGAATCACACCAAATTACTCTCCCAAATATCGGTGCTCTAACCTTTAAGCTCTAAATCAACTTTCCGAAAATCCTTCTCATAATTCTCTGATTACTACTACGAGTTCCATTTCATTTCTCTAGTATGGACGTCAGGAGAAACTCATGGTGTTCGTGGCACTTATCTAGATGTATTTATCATTTCAGTTGTTACCTAATCTCTTACTCATCTTAAAGAGAATTCAAATCATTATTAATGAAGTGTGTGTATTCTCACGCAAGTAGAATGACATGAATCAAATTAGGTTTAACAAAAAAGACAATGATTAAAACAAGAAGCACAATGACTTGCAATTGTAACATATATGTTTTTTTTGCATTTGCACATCATTTCATATAAGTCACCATCAGTGAGCTATCAACCCTAGATATAATCTCATTATCCAACATTTACTGTAAACAAATTTTCTCAAATATAATTAATGCATATTAATTCAATCCCAACATATTTTTTATCAGTTCATTCATATCACATTTTTCATCAAATCTTCACAAAGACATTAGGATTAGCAACACTATCAATAGATAAACATCTTATAACATGCATCATGCTCAGAACATGTTTATCACATGACTTGTACTTATTCCATCCGATTATAAGGATGCGTTCTTAGGAATCAATTCACATCCTTGAACCTCATCTTTTATTTTGCTTTAAACTTGGTTGTCTGCTTTCCTTAATCCCTCATTTGTGAGCATTATTCATTATTATCACATAGCTTCTCATATGGGTTAAAGTTAGGTTCTTAGATCCACCATGATATCTTCTTGATTTTCTCTTCATTTTATATTCATTACTCTAAACTTCTTTGTTTCGTGTTTATTACATTATTGGAATCTATCATTCTTACTTCATTTAATATATAATGCTTCTCTTTCTTTGACATCCATCGTAGTTCAATTTGGTGTATTTATTTACCTAGGTCAACCCAATTGTAATTAAAAAAAGATTATAAACATCATCATTCTCATATCATTATTATTTCTTCCATAATCTATCATCACAACTCAGTGCACCCTTGTCCGTTCCCTTTCTTACATTTAGATGCATGTGTCATGATATTTTGACTTCTTGTGGCATTTTGGTAATTAAGACAATCTTTCCATTAGTTATAAGATTACTCACTTCAGGAAAATAGAACAAACAATGCTTACTTTTTTTACTCCTTAATATCTAACGATCTTCTCATTTCATTATTATGTGACTTGTATGAAGCACTTGTTTTCATGTGAGGTTTACTTATTATCCATAAATTATGCTATAATAGATGCACTAGTGTTAGATAATCTTAATCAGACTTGTGATAGGATATTGTATTGAACTGATTCAAATAGATTAGATGAATAAAAAAAAGGTACAACCTTGTCCTATATATAGGAGCAAGGGGGAAACCCTGAGACTTGTGTCCTAAGTAATCTAAACGGGCCGAGACACTAAAGGCCCACTAACTAATTAACCGATTAACTAAATAGGCTAATATAGACTCTAACAGTCCCCCTCAAGCTGGAGCATGGGTGAAACACATGTCCAAATCTTTGGAGGTTACAAGACTCGAGAAAACGATAAAAGAAAGATAAAAGATAAATATCACTCCCCATGCAAAAATTGATACTCCCCCTTAATTAATACTCCCCCTGAACAATGTGGTGACTATGCCTCTCTTCTTTGAAATTGTATTCTGCAGGCTGGAGATCCTGGAGCTTTGAAGGTCTTTGGAGTGCATTTGGAACATGATACTACAACAGTAATTCGCCACTTGGAGCAGACGATACTCAACACCATCACTACGTCATCTTCATTGAATTACGTACTTAACACAACACGAATGCGGATGCCCAATGCCGATGTAGCAGTAGCAGAATCTTTGAATGTCTGAGAAGACGTGCATAACGTGGCACGAACACGAACGAATGATGTGCTGATGATACGATGCAGGTACCATAAAACTCTTACGCATGAACCTTGGGGGCTTGATGGTAAATGAGATCATCCATCAAGAAAAGTCCCAAATAGATCAACAACGGGTGATGTCGAAATAGCAGATGCGGTTTGGAGAAGGCGTGATGAAGCCTGAGTTGTACCGGCGCTCGCCCAGGCGGCACCTAGGCGCGCCTAGGCGGCCCAGGCGTTCACCTAGGCGCTCCTAGGCGGCCCAGGCGTTCACCTAGGGTCCCAATCCCAGGTGCCTAGCCTAGTTAGGCCTCTGGGCGGAGTGGGCGGCGCCTAGGCACGCCTAGGCTGCTGCTGAGCTTTTTTTTACATTTTTATTAAGTTATTTACTGATTTGTGTTTATTTATGTACAAATTTTGTTATTATTTAATCATCTACTTATTTAACTTTATTTATCAACTGATTTAACTTTATTTATCAACAGATCTATATTTATTCATCTACTATTTGTATTTATTTATGTACTGATTCAGGAACTAATTAATCGTCTACTGCTTTATATTAGTTTATTAACTGATTTGTATTTATTCATCTGTTTATTTGTATTTTTTGTCTACTGTTTTATATAGTTTTCTACTCATTTGAATTTTTTTATGTACAGCTTTTGAAATTACATAATCATCTACTGATGTATCTTTATTTATCAATAGATTTGTTTTTACTTATCCGCTTAACATTATGTATTCTTCTACTTATTTGTATTTATTTATCTACTGTTTTTTATTTAGTTATCTACTAATTTGTGTTTATGTACATATTCTGATATTATTTAATCATCTCCTTGTTTAACTTTATTCATCAACTGATTTAATTATATTTATCAACTGATTTGTATTTATTGTATTTATTCATCTACTATTTGTATTTATTTATGTATTGGTTTAGGAATGAATTAATCATCTACTGATTTATATTAGTTTATCAACTGATTTGTATTTATTCATCTACTTATTTGTATTTATTCATCTACTAAATTTATCCGTATACTGTTTTTTATTTAGTGATCTACTCATTTGAATTTATTTGTGTACTGCTTTTAAAATTATATGATCATCTAGTGATGTAACTTTATTTATCAACTGATTTGTATTTATTTATCCACTTAATTGTATTTATTCATCTAGTTATTTGTATTTATTTATCTACAGTTTTTTATTTAGTTATCTACTGATTTGTGCTTATTTATGTACTGATTCTGATATTATTTAATCATCTACTCATTTAACTTTATTTATCATAAATTTTACATGTATCCATTATATTAATATATATATAAGAAAACGCCTGGAAACGCCTGGGCCTCCGCCTGAGCGCCTAGGCGGCCTGGGCGTCCCCTGGCAACGCATGGTCGCCTAGCTGCCTATACAACCATGGATGAAACAGCTCGGTGAAGATAAACTGGATGAATCAACCTTGCAGAAGTAGATTGGCACTGTGTTGTACGGGCGGGCGCCCAGACGGCCAATGGGGTCTCCATATCTGGGCACCCAGCATCAAAGGCTATGCCAGGTGTGCTAGGCGGGCTAGGCGTCCGCCCAGGCGGGCTAGGCGACCCGCCCAGGCGCTACTTAGTTGTATTTACTCATATGCTTATTTGTATTTATCTATCTACTGTTTTTATTTAGTTATCTACTGATTTGTGTTTATTTATGTATTAATTTTGATACTATTTAATCATCTACTGATTTAACTTTAGTTATCAACTGTTTAACTTTATTTATCAACTGATTTGTATATATTATATTTATTCATCTACTATTTGTATTTATTTATGTACTGATTTGAGAGTTGATTAATCATCACTGATTTATATTAGTTAATCAGCTGATTTGTATTTATTCATCTACTTATTTGTATTTATTCATCTACTATTTTTTATTTAGCTATCTACTCATTTGAATTTATTTATACTGCTTCTGAAATTATATAAGAATCTACTGATGTAACTTTATTTATCAACTGATTTGTATTTACTTTTCCACTTATGTATTTATTCATCTACTTATTTGTTTTTATTTATTACTGTTTTTATTTAGTTATCTATTGATTTATGTTTATTTATGTACTAATTTTGATATTATTTAATCATCTACTTATTTAACTTTATTTATCAACTGATTTGTATTTATTGTATTTTATTCATCTACTATTTTTATTTTTTTATGTGCTAATTTAGGAATTATTTAATCATCTACTTATTTATATTAGTTTATCAACTGATTTGTATGTAATGTATTTATTCATCTACTATTTGTATTTTTTATGTGCTGATTTAGGTATTATTCAATCATCTACTGATTTATATTAGTTTATCAACTGATTTGTATTTATTCATCTACTTATTTGTATTTATTCATCTACTGAATTTATTCGTCTACTGTTTTTTATTTAGTTATCTACTCATTTGAATTTATTTATGTACTGATTTTGAAATTATATAATCATCTACTGATGTAACTTTATTGATCAACTGATTTGTATTTATTTATCTACTTAGTTGTATTTACTCATATACTTATTTGTATTTATTTAGCTTCTATTTGTACTTAGTTATCTACTGATTTGTCTTTATTGATGTGCTGATTTTGATATTATTTAACAATATACAGATTTAACTTTATTTTTCATAAATTTTACATGAGAGAGAGAGAGAGAGAGAGAGAGAGAGTCAGGCTAGAATACACTCGAGTGTATCCGGAGCGGAATACACTCAAGTAGTTTTTGATGATGCAATATTTTTTTTTGAAAATCTAATCCGTTGATCTTATTAAACATCTCGTGAACAACTCATACGCAAAATTTGAGCACATTTGGATATGTTTAGCTCATGTTATGAAGACCGCAAAAATTATGCATTTCAAATTAGTTTCACGCGTCGATTTTGTTGCCCTTGGATGAGTGACTTACACTCATCCAAATGGGCTCAAAATTTGTATGTAGCCTAGTTATAATATGACTGTGAAGATCAATGGTTTACATTTTGCAAAAAATAGTCTTGATATGCAAACACACTTGAGTGTATTCGTGCGATCCGTACACTCGAGTGTATTCTAGCCTGACTCTCTCTCTCTCTCTCTATATATATATATATATATATATATATATATATATATATATATAGAGTCAGGCTAGTGTACACTCGAGTGTACCGGAGACACCGTACACCTCAGTCGTTTTTAAAGATAGAGTAACTTTTTGAAAAATCTTAACCGTTGATCTTCTTAATTATCTTAAGAACCTACTATATAATAAATTTTAGCTCATTTGGACACTTATAGGTCGTGCATCTAAAGGAGGCAAAAATCATGCATTTCAAATTAGTTTTATGCGTCGATTTTGTTGTCCTTGGATGAGTGAATTATTCTCATCCAAATGAGTTCTAAAAACCATGGATTGGCAAGCTTGCTGAGCTTCTAAAAATTTGAAGAAGCACCCATCTGTCTCCTGTGAATGCTGCTGTAAGTACACCATCCAGACCTGACGTACATAACGCGGTATGAACACAGATAGCTCGGTGTTGACGCTGAATGAAGATCCTTTGTTGCTGTCTGGAAGTACAAAACGAATGTGATGAACAATGCGAAGCTCCATGAAGATAATAGCCGGGAACATATATAGCCTGAATACATATATCATCTCTTCTTATAGTCTCTCTCATACATATTCTCTCTCTCTCTCTCTCTCTCTTCTCATCTTTCCTCTCCTCTCTGTCCCCCCCACACACCCCAAATACGACGAGAGTGAGTGTTTGGTGTGGAGAAATGGATATATGACCCCCCGCACTGTGGAAAGGGATACACACATGATATGGGTGGGTGGGAAAGGAATTGGTGGATTTGAGAGGATTTTGTGATATGGAGATGTGTAATATGTGGAGAATGTAACCGATAACCGGAGAGAATATGCTAAATCGGTCAAAGTAAGATCCGATTAGCCAAAGATAGATCCGAGTAAGGATCCGAATAGAGAAGGCGTCAGAAACTTGGGAGAAGATAGAACAATTAGGGTAATGAAGCATCTCTCTAAGTAGAAGCAAGGCGGCAACAATAGGACAACATGCAACAATGGACAACGATAAAGGGTGATAATGGCGAGATAATTAGCAGTAGGGCAACAACGTGGAACAACGACCAAGGGCGTGGATGATGGCGGTGGCGCTGCTGCTGTGCACTGACGGCGTCAGGCGTACGGTCGGTGGGCATGGGCGGCACATTGGCAGGCAACAACAGTTGCTGTCCTGGCCGACGACGGCTGCGGCTCCGCTGATGGTTGCGGCCAACGGCTGCAACAATATTGCTGTTGGAAACCAACGACTCTGCTGCTCGCCGCGACGCTTGCACCAGATGCAGGAGGATGCAACGGCGGCGCGACTGATGGTGACGTTGATTGCTGCTGTCGACGACGGCTTGATGGTGGCTAATAGCCAATGTATTAGAAAGCGGGAAGCGGGAGGCGTGCGGACGACACCCTGTAACCGATTAAGCCGTAGGCGGGCGATTAAGCGAGCGATTTTTGAAAAAGCGGGTGTCTAAATTTTAAATATTTTTATACAAAATTACATGTGTATATAAAAAATATATTTATAAGGAACTTCTATACATATCTAATCAGCAAATCAGTAATTAACTTAGTATTCATCAATACTTACTATTAATCAGCATCTCTAATCACTAAAATCAGCAAGCAGATCAGTAATGGTATATAACAAACTATGAATTATTGAATTAAAGTAATCACTGAAGTAATACTAACCAGCAGTACCAATCATTAATCACTGAAAGCAGCAAGGAAACCAGTAAAACTAATCATGCATTACTAGTATAATAGAGCAATAGGATATTTACTTAGATGCATTAGAGCAGTACCCAATTATTACAGTTTACACACAAAGTATGCATTCTAAATTAGGACTAGCTATATCATAGAACATTTAATGTATACAAGTTTCGTATATTATAGTCAATACTACTTGGCTATGTAATTAATTAATGTTAGATGCTTACATTAGGATTTTTAAACAAAAGCGGGAAAAAAGCGGGAAAAAGCGGGTGAGGCGGGCACAAAGCGGGCGATTTTGTTCAAAATGATTAAGCGGGCGATTAATGGCAAAATTAAGCGGCTAGGGGTCATGGGCGCTTAAGCGGCCCGCCTGGCCGTTTTTTATTTCACTGCTAATAGCACCAAGAGATGACAGATAGAATGGAGATAGCCGGGATGCATAGCGCCGGCGTACGAAAATAAAATCGGATCTTAAGACGGAGGAGAAGTCATGGAGGTTGGAATATGCCCGACGGGCAGCCGGCCTAAGCCATGGCAATGGCGGCGGTGGCCGCCCGCTGGTGAGTTCTCCCCCGGTTGCGCTCTCTCGGAGAGAGGCAGCGGCTATGTCTAGGGTTGTTGCTCGACGACTAGGAGAGGAGGGAAGCGGAGGCGGCTAGGATTCCCTCAGGAGTGAACACACTCTGATACCATGTTAAAGGATATTGTATTGAACTAATTCAAATATAGATTAGATGAATAAAAAATGGTACAACCTTGTCCTTTATATAGGAGCAAGGGAGAAACCCTGAGACTTGTGTCCAAAGTAATCTAAATGGGCCGAGACACTAAAGACCCACTAACTAATTAATCTATTAACTAAATAGGCTAATATAGACTCTCTAACAAGACTTATCACCTTCAGTTGAAGTAACAATACCTACAATTGATCCTTTTCTTCTCATTACTAGATTACATACAAATTTAGGCCTAATCTCTCATACTCATCTTTATACTGGATTTCTAAGGTTTTTTTAGAAGTCGGCTTAGTTCTATACATTATAAGAATCTTATTATACACTGAATTCAACAGACTGTACATGGGGTCATTAAGGCTACTATTCACAACACAGGGAAACCCTAGTTTCCATTTCCACACAATTCATCCATCAATTATAGGTATGGTTGTCAAGGCGCCCAGGCGGTGGGTTCAAGCTGAGGGGCGCCTAGGCTTTTCTGGGCGTTTTTTTACTTTTTCCAGTTACATATTTAAATGTTTGTACACATGGTACTATATGTGAAAATGTAATTTTATTCAGTAAATGTTATTGCAACTCTAATTTGAATTGATAAGTATAGGAAAATCAAAGCAAGAGAGTTAATATGAAGGAAAAAAAAACAACAGTAAGAGGAAGATAATTAGGAATTGGAGAGAGAAAACTGGATAAAAAGAAACATGTAAATGGTAGGAGTTTTGCTGGAAGAAGTCAAAATAAGACAAACACAAGGGCAGTAAAAGGAGATTGAAAGAGGAAAAAAATCAACAAAACAAAATAAAAAACATCAGTTGCAGGTGCTGAAATAGAAAATATAGAGGAAGGAAGATTGGTCAGTGAAAATAAATGGAAACATGCAAACAACAGTAGCTGTGGGAGGAGATTTCGGAGGAAGAAATCAGAAAAAGAACACATATATATAAAAAGTAGTCATGGATTTGGTAGTAGGAGATATATGACAAATTTGAAATAAGACATATGCACATAGTCACATAGAAGTAGGAGGGAATATAGGAGGAATAACTAACAAAAAAAGCGCAGCAGCAGTAGGATTCAGGAAACAAATGCAGGAGAAACGATAAAAAAAGAAAAGAAAAAGAAGCAAGAATAACAAACATGAGGAAGTAGATTTTTTTAAGAAACAACACTATGAGGGCTTACCAATTTGGCCCAAATCAGACATGATTTCCCCAAATCAGACCTGTCCCGCCCCCCCGGATCAGACCTAATTTTCCAAAATTGAACCTGATTTGGTCTAAATCAGGGCTATTTCAACCATAAAATAACTCAAGGTGATTGAATTTGACCAAATCTAGACTCATTTAATGCTAATTTAGCCCTTAAATGGCTTAATTTGGACCTTAAAGGCTTTAGACGCCTACTTACTGCACTTAATATAGGCTGGGCGCCTAGGCGGGTGCCTTTATAACTTAGGCTATAAGTATGCATCTGGTCATTGGTTCATTTGAGTCATTCACGCAACACTAACCCATAGACGTGGTACACCTCCATTTTAAATCCTCATCCTTATCCTCACGTACATGTCAATAAATTCCAATAAGATTCAACAATACACTTAGAGTAATTCATCTTGTTCAATTCAAACATGATCCTGTACATGTCCACTACATTTTTGAGCATACATTCATTAGGCTGATTTTTAAGCAATATAGAGACATGGCAATGTAGTCTTTTGACCATTAAATATATAGACTAGGAGATAAACACATACAAGTCATTAAGAATAAATCTAAATCCATGGTATTTCGTTCCCCAAGATTTTCCCTAATTGAAAATCCACATGCAATACAACCATTGATTTCATTAATCTTAGTTAGATAGAATTAATCTTTCAACATGATTATAGAGCTTAAGAGGGAGATAAACACTCACCTCAGGAACCAATCATCTCAAAACTGTTACCCCTAGAAATTCAACCAACTCCCAAGGATTCAATCATTTCTTGCACTTTTGAACTTAGAAACCCCATAAAAGGAGAACTGAAGAGAAAGAAAGAGAAAAGGGGTGATTTGATATCCTTTTCATTCTAATCAGAGTGAGGACGAATTTCCGACATTAGAGAGAAGATTTATCGTGAAAAGCTGATGAATTCGATTAATCAACTCTAAGAAAACAAAATCCTAGATCATCATCTGCACCTCTTTCCCCTTCCAAACCCTAACTATCCTCCTCTCTCAAGAATTTTGTGTCTTTGAATCAAATGACAAATTATGAGAGCTACTAGGGTGTTAGGTTAGAGATAAGTGCCTGTAATAATTACAAATAAGTTTTGAAATTGCATTTTTTTATTTTAGAAGAATTTTTCGTTGGCCGAGTTGTCGACCGATGAAGGGGTCTGTGGTCATATAAACATGTTTCAAAAATTGTGAAAAGGTAACATGTTGTCTGAATTGGAGTTTCCCATATACATATGAAATTTCAGCTCTACTTCCGATATACATTAAATGATAAAAATGAACTACTGGACTTGTTCTACTTCCGGCTGAATGCATAGTCGGCTGAGTTAGTCCTAGGTGAAACTCGGCCGACCAACAATAATCAGAAATTTTGAAATTTTGCAAGAACACATATTTGAGTTATCCAAACTATATCCAAATATCAAAGAAACTAGAAGTACAGATAAAATACTAAAAATCATTTACGACAACACTATGTTTATCACATTTTATTCATACAATCCTAATTTTTGCAGAATAGAGCTTTCGCTTCACAAACCCTAATTATTTAAGATAATAGCTTCTAAGATAATATCATATTTTGTATTGATACACTATCAAAATCCTAATTTTGGTAAAGTCGAGTTTTCTCTTCACGAACCCTAATTATTCAAGATAATAGTTTTCTTAGAGTTGCTCTTTAGGTTCAAAACATCATAATTTGACTATCATCATTAATCAAGCTCAAAGAATGATCACTCTGGTTAAACATGTAATTATCCAAGTAAGCCGTAATTAGGTGGCTAAGTTGAAAACATGTCATTCAACTCAGCTTCTACAAATTGTACAAAAACCTAATTTCAAGGTCTTCTATTGCATATAGTCTGAAATCTTATTCCATAGAAGCTGATTTGCTGTCCCCTAGTCCCTTTTTTTGCTGATTTGATTTATATCTTCATTAATTGGGTGCATTTGTGATCAAAATGGTTGATAAGTCTGCATTTCACCAATCCATGACGGCGATGCATAATGAGCTATATGGATGCACTGTGAGTCCACCAATGACATTTGTTGATGATACTCTGGAATAGGCTATATATTACATATCTTTGTTGAAAGAAGAATATGCTAAGTTGATGCGTCTCGAGTTTCAAAGCATGCAATGGATTTAGTTTCAATTGCACAGAGGTCTGCATGCACATGCGTCAAGGCATCGACGTATATCCCTTCATCACCTTATTCATTCCCTAGTTTGCTTGTAATTTGTGATCAATTAGCAAATTAACTTGTTCTCTTCAACCCTCTGTTGCTTAAGTTGTTTAGTCTATTTGTTATATGGGCCCAATTGTGTATTGGCCCATTAAGGTTTGTCTTGTGTATGTATGCTTCCCCCTTTTCATCTTTATAGGATAGGGGGGCTGCCCTTCTATCAATAAGAAAAAACCTATACAAAGGGGATTTTCCCATCATATTGTATTCCCACATGGTATCAGAGTAGGCATTCCTGAGCCGCCCCGAACCCTCAGAGAAAGAGAGCACAAAGGAGAGTTGCCTCCCCTTACAGGCGTCCGCCGCCACTAGGCCCTTCTGCTGGCTGCTTGTAAGGATCTCCCATCCCTGCTTATTCTTGGAGTCGTCTCCATCTTCAACAACAAAAGCATCCACTTTGAAGTTGCTGGTACCAGATCTACAAGGGTCGACACGCCTTTGTCGTTTTTGCTTGCTAATGGATCCACCTCTATCCTATTTGCCGCCATCACCACAGGTCTACATCGCCATTATCTACTTCGCCACTGATCTAATCCATGCCACTTCCATGATTCACTGCCTTTGAAGCCTCATATCTACCCTACGTGCCGCCTTTGTCTACACCACAATCATCTACATCGCTAGCGATCTACACCGCCGCTGTTGATCTACCTGCCTTTATCATCTATGCCTCGATTGAGATCTAATGCGTAATCATGGATAAAGATCTCCCTTTTCTGCTAATATTAAGGACTAGTGTTTTAAAAATCGGGAAGCGGGAGGCGAGTAGACAACACCTTGTGGTTGCTTGAACGCGAGGCGAACGTTCAAGCGACCACTTTTTTAGTAAGCGGATGCTTATTTTCCTATGTGATTTTTGTATCAAATTATACACATCCATATATAAATTATTATTATGTAGCTACTTTTACACATATCTGAACCACATGATAAATGTAAACACCCTACACGACTATGTTACTAGTTTATAACATTCCTATATTACAAAAAATGTAAAACAATTATAAAAACTTGAGTATCGTTGTAACTGTCATTAGTAGTAGATTGCCTGAATCGTGATATACTTATATAGCAATGCACTATATAACTAATTTAGTATACACAGCAGTAGCCAACACATTATATATAATTATAGTTCATCAGCTAGTGGTACACAATAAATACAATGGTCAGTTACATCCAATTATTCAAGTATAAGTGGCTTAGTACATATTGTCTAGTAGATAATACATACAATGGTGAGTTACATCTAAATATTTAAGTAGCTAATTACATCCAGTAGATATTACATACACAGATGTACAAAATAGTTAAGAGATAGGATATGCGATACAGTAGAACACAATATATACAATGGTCAGTTACATCCAATTATTTAAGTATAAGTAGTGAAGTACATACTAGATAATATATACAATGGTCAGTTACATCTAAATATTTAAGTATAAGTAGCTAATTACATCTAGTAGATAATACACAAAGAAGTACAAAACAATACAAGAGATAGGATATGCGATACAGTAGAATACATTGTTACATTAAAGTTTAAGAATTTTAGTATAGACAAGTATATAGTATATAATGATATAGGTATTGAGTAAATAAATGTATGTTAGTAGATAATATACTATGCAATATAGTAGAAATACAAGATGTGGCACCCTGTTGGTAAAAGTACTGATGTACGACCAATGTTTAAAATTTCGTTGAAATTGTCGAAATCTTGACAATTTTTTTTTGTTTATGTGGCAATCAGACATCGAAATGGATTGTTGAAACACTCTAAACATACAGATCATTGATCTTTTTTTACTTTTTCATATACTATGTACTACCTAGAACATATTTTTTTGCCCAGTTTTTGTGTCTTTAAATTTATATATTGTGCTTGCTAACTATAATGACTTAATTCATTGACCATAGAAAATTGACATCAAAGTTAGCCATCAAAATGCCCATCGAAACAACTCAGGGTTCTTCACTCACAAATGACGAAACCCCACCCCCTATATATCCAATATGAAATATCATTACATATTTGAGTAGATCTTAATTAGTAGACCATTCTGGTAAAAATTCATAAATTCATCCGTTAATTTTGCGTTGAAACGCCAATAATACATTTATCAAAATTTCTGTCAAAAATTCTGTTTTTGTGGCCAAGAAACAATATCGAAATAGCACATTTTCTTCTGTGTACGACCGAAAGGTCGCATGTTGAAAACTCCCCGGCCACTGGAAAATGAATGACCTTTTTTTTCTTAAAATATAGTAGTAATACAAGAGCACAATATTAAATTTCCCTATTCCAATAGTATATTTCAAATTACAGTACTATATTTTGAATATTATGGTAGGATAGAGATATATTGGAATACTACAAAATTATATTTGTGGGCTGGCAGTCATTGGATCGACAATTGGGCCTATATTGGCCGCCTAAAACTTGAGCGGATGGAAGCAGGCGCTCAAAGCAGCCTTTGAAGCGGCCGCTCAAGCTGGCTGAGCGGACAATAAGCGTCCACTTAACTCCAAGCCTCTTCAAATCCGCCTAAAGCTCAATATGAGCGACCATCACCTTGTGGCGCTCGGGCCGCTTTTCAAAACACTGCTAGGGACATATCATCCCTATATTGTTATGGTGGAGATCCGAAAGGAAAAATCCATCATTTGCTGCTAAATTTGGGGTTTTTCTACTACTGTTCTCCTCTAAGGGTTAGTTTGGTACGATGTAACCAAATGCAGTTTCATGAATTAAAACACGCATCAAGCAAATCCTTGTGTTTTTAACAACGTCAAATTGATTTGGTACGACACAACACAAACTCATTGCGTTGGTTCATAACCGTTTGGGAAAAAGTCGACTTTGCCGGAGCTGCCAGTTTATCCCCTCCGTACAGGTGCATTAGTTCCGACTGAATGCAAAGACCTGAATGGTCATCCAGTGACTACATGCTACAACTGTAAGTGACCGGGATGACAGTAGACTGTGAGAGAGTGCAACACAAGGAACAATTTCTTCATCGGATTGCGCCCATACACGGCGCAATACATTTTCCTGGAATTTGCTATCCAGTGTGGAGTTGAACGCAGCTAGAAATCAACCATCTGCACTCTACCACACCGTGCCAAACATTTTTGTACCTAACTTATTGTTTTTCAATGTAAAGAAGACAAATTTCATCCTACCAAACATGCCCTAACACCACGTGTCGTTGCTTGACACAGCGTGTTGGCGGAGATATGCTTCGTTTGTCGTCACAGGGTTTGCAAAATCTGTCCAACGACATGGCGTGTCGCCTTACATACACAGTGTGTCATCTGTGTTCTGTCCTGACTGTGCCTCTACTTCTGTCAACTTACACGATGTGTCGCTCAATGAAACAGTGTGTCGCTTCTTGCTAGCGTTGACTTTTGCTGTTGTGATATCAGACACGATGTATCTCCATATTGACACGATGTGTCACTTGCTACTGCTAATTACTGTCTCGAGTTCTGTCAACTAACACGACGTATCGCTCTACGACATGACGTGTCGCCTGCTTCTTACCGACACTGAATTTTGCTACTTTGGTATCAGACACGACATATTCATTTATTAACACGACATGTCACTTGCTAGTTGTTATTGTTGAGATCTGTCTCGAGTACTGTCGACTAACATGGCGTGTCGGTCCACAACGCGTCGTGCGTCTGCTTCTTGCTGACGTTGACTACTGTGGATGCATCAACTTACGTGTCTCTTCGTCGACACAAAGTGTCAACTACTACCGCTGCTATAGCTTGGTGTGTTTCACCATCTTTAATGATTCTATTAGATGGCAGATGCATCTATACATGACGAGTCCCTTCTTTATCCTTACCAACAACGATTTATCTTTCTTTTCAACATTTTTATTTGTCTTTATTTTCTTTAAACCCCTACCCTTCCTAGCCCCTATATTTTTTTTCCTACCTCCTCAATACTTGTTCTACACCCCATATACATATTGAACCTACCGATAATTGGATCCTATGATTTTTTGACCTTGTTCAAAGAACTGAACAAGTCTCATTTTCGGGTCGTAAAAAGATTCATTTATTTTCTATCCAGATCTATGTAATCTGGTCATGTTGCACATTGACTTGAGTTGTCGGTTACCTCCACATAATTGCCTACATAGCCCCTTCATATAATTGCCTATGTAGCTCTTTGCCTCTACCATTGTTTTTGACTCTCCTCCCCAACCATTGTCTTGACTCTTTTTGTGGTTGACGTGAGGGGGAGAATAGAGGATGATGAGTAGAGGAAAAAGATGAAATGGAGGAGTGAAGAAGACTTTTGTTTTGTCGTTCTATGGTTCTTCATGCTACATTTACTATATGGATCCTTCTAGTACTGGTGTTCCTTTTGATTTCTATGTGGATCCTTGTATTGTTATGTGGACTGTACATGCTAGTTTTGCTGCTGCTTTTTCTGCTATGTGGAGCTATCTGCTGCTATTATTGCATATTCGTCATCATCTCGACTGCTTTTATGGAGTTGTCTACTTCACTGCGGCTATTTGTTGATTGCTTTTTTATCCAGTGACGTCATTTTTGCTACTTGTGTTATGATTAGTACATTTTACTTGCTGCTTGGTGAGCTTGCACTACTGTTGTCTTTGCTCTGTTTGCACTTTGACCCTTTGTATGTGCCTTGGACACGTCTAGTCGTCTACTACTGCTATTGCTGTGACACAACACTCTCTGGGGACTGTGATCCAACACTTTCTGGACTGTGATGTATGCTACTAGGATGAAAATTATATGAGATGATGATGGTACCTTTGGTGTCTTACATGCTTATGATGGAGTTTCATGCTTTTCTACTACTGATGTTCATCTTAAGTCTTTTTGTTGCTTTCTTTTTCAGGGTTAATGATCTTTTATCTAGCTATGTCATCTTTCTGTTATCGTGTTCCAACACTCAGGCTTATCTGTGCCTTGCGCGTGTTGACTCTTTTTTTGTCTATGCCTTGTGTGCACATTGACTTCTGCTACCATGTTCCAACACTCTCTGTCTGTTTCTTGTCAGTCACGACTGCGATGAAGACTATGATACCTACCTGTTGTTGCTTAATCTGCTCTAGATGTTACTTCATATTGATTAAGAAGCTCGAGCTACTTGCTTTTAGATTATCTGCTTGACGGGGAGTATGTGATTACTTGAGTGATTTATTGTAACATCGAGGAGAGAAATTCTTTTATGGGATTGGCTATCTTTTTATTATGTTTTGTCTGTTTACAAGTTGACTTGGGATTCTCCCATGCTCCATCTTGAGGGGGTGTTAGAGAGTCTATTTACTTAAGTTGTTTAATCTATTTGTAATATGGGCCCAATTGTTTATTTGCCCATTAGGGTTTGTCTTGTGTCTGTATGCTCCCTCTTATCGTAATTATAGGAAAGAGGGGTTGTCCTTCTATCAATAAGAAAAGGCCTATACAAAGGGGATTTCTCCATCATATCGATTTTCCAGAACTTTCTTACCAGATGCTTGCCTTACATGACTTGAAGATGGGGAGGACCATTGATGAAGTATATGAATTGGCTGGACTCTACTACTTCCAGCAGCTTCCTACAATATATGTTACTGCCTTGGTCTGCTTTGGTGGTGTATAGTCGTCTTGGTAATGAATCTTTAGAAAAGCTCAAGTTTTTGGTTCTAGGTTTGTCCAACATGAAGAGTTTGGATTGTGAATCATGTCAATTGGAGAAATACACAAAGTCTGTCTTTAGGTCTAGGGCGAGTAAAAAACGAAGTCAATTTTTATGATGGTGTATTATAATATATGGGTCCAAGTCATGTTACATCTAAACTTGGATTTTACTTTTTTTGTACATGATTATTCCCGTGCTAGACAGCTTTTTTTGATGAAAGAACGGTTTGAACTTTTGTCCATATTAGAAATACTCTTCGTTTTGACAATGCTAGAGAATACTTCAGTCGTGAGTTCATCCATTTCACCTCCACACTAGGCATCATCTGTCAGTCATCTTGTCTGCATACTCCAAAGCATAATAGTGTGGGTGAGAGAATCCGTTATACTCGCACTCTTCTCCTTGTATGCATGTTCCTCGAGTATTCTGGTAAGATGCAGTTCTCACTGCTAGCTACCTCATCATCAACATGCCATCATCCTTTCTCCAAAACCGCATACCTATTTAGATCCTTCATCCTAGAAGCTGTTGTACAATGTTCCACCCAATGTGTTTGGATGGTGCTTGTTTTGTCCATTGTCTTGGTCCATGTATGGTAAGTTAAGTTCTAATTCTGTCAAATGTGTTTTCTTAGGTTACTCTCGACTACAAAAGGGGTACACGTGCTATAGCCTCAACCCTACCTTATATCGCTTCTTTGTATCTGCAGATGTCACCTTTAAGGACACATCCTATCTTGATGATAGTTCTTTAGTGACACCCTTTGTTCTGGAGGAGCTCTTGCCCCTTCCTATTATGGTCCTTGTGATGTAATTCCACCTTGCTCTGCTAGACTCCCAATCAATCAGGCCTATACTCGTTGTACAAGTACAGATGGGCAGTTCGATTCATATGCATGTGGAATAGAGATTCTTGCCAGTTCAACTCCAAATGCTTTGTCAGAAGGTCAGTTAGAGATAGTTCCTTCTCCACCTTTACAACAAATTCTTCCTATTGCCTTAAGTAAATGTGTCATATCTTGCACTCTGAGTTTGGACTCCATAGGTGTACCATGGGCCAACATCCCATTTCCATCTTTGTTTCGTGTAACCATCTTTTAGCTTCATATTATGCCTTTATTTCTTGTATATCCTTTTTCTCTATACTTCCGTGTGGTTGTTGCACTTGATCACCGAGGTTGGCATCATGCCATGGATGAGGAGATGTCAGCTCTTCATCAATCAAAACATGGTCTCCAGTTTCAAGCCCGCATGGCAAGTCTTTTGTTGGATGGCACTGTGTTTACACTATCAAATTGGGTGCAAATGGTTGTGCTGATCGGCTCAAGGCACGTTTAGTTGCCAACGGCAACACCAAGGTTTATGGGAGGTTACTCAAAGACCTCACACCTTTGGCAAATGCGACTTCTATACATTTTTTTGTCTTTGGCTACTATCACTCTTGCCCTCTACACCAGCTTGATATTAAAAATTCTATCCTACATAGTGATCTAGATGAGGTGCTTTATATGGAGCAAACACCTTGGTTTGTTATTCAAGGGGAGTCTTATCTAGTATGTCGTCAGTCCCTCTATGGTTTGAAGTAATCGTATCGTACTTGGTTTGGTAGATTCAACAATATTCTTTATGAGTTTGGACTCTATAGGTGTACCATGGATTATTAAGGTATTTGAAAAAAGACAAACATATAGGAGCATTTTCTTAGCTGTGTATGTTTATGATATTGTGATTACTGGAGATCAGAAGCATGATATTGCACAGTTAAACCTCTTTCTACAAGGCTAATTTCAAACATTGGACTTGGACAATCTTTAATGTTTTTTGAAGATTGAAGTTTCCATGTAAGTCTGGGATTGTAATTTCACAAGTATGTGTTACATCTTCTGACTGAGACATGGATGCTTGGGCTAGACCTGCTAATACTCCTACAGATTCTAATGTCAGATTATCCACAAACCAGGGGGAGTTACTTGACGATCCTTGAAGGTGCAAACAACTTGTTGGAAAGTTGATTTGTCTGACTGTCACTAGGCCCGATATTGCCTTTGCCACTAGTGTTAGTCAGTTCATGGATAAGCCTTGCACATGTCATATGGAGGCTATTATTCACAATTTGTGGTATCATGAAGTCTCCTGGCAAGGGACTTCCATATCAAAATCATGGACATCTGTAGATTGCAAGTATATGGTTGCTTAGATATTGATTTGGTTGGATTCAATATTGAGAAGTGGTCTATCTCTGGTTACTGTGTGTTTGTGAAAGGAAATCATGTGTCTTGGAAGATCAAGAAGTAAACTATTGTAGCAATGTCCAATGCAAAATTATAGTATAGAGCTATGGCTCTAGCAACATGTGAGTTGATATAGATTCATCACTTGTAGAGGAGCTTGGCTTCATGTTGGAAGCTCCTATGGACTTGGAGTGTGACAATCATGCTGCTATCCACATTGCCTAAAATCCTGTCTTTCATGAGGGAACCAAACATAGTGAAGTAGATTGTCATTTTCCATGAGAAAATAAGCAAAAGTTGATTTAGTTGTCACCAGTCAGATCAGGAGAGTAGTTAGCTGATTTGTTTACAAAGTCCCTAAGTGGTTGTCAGGTCCAATACATATGTAACAAGTTGGGCACATATGATATATATGTAACAAGTTGGGCACATGTGATATATATGTTCCAACTTGAGGGGGCATGCTAAAATGTGCGTATATTGACCTACTTGTAAGTCTAAGAAAAGGTCTGGGACCTATGTGTAAAGTCTGTAAAGTTTCTTGTATGCAAATATACAAACACCCCTGTTAGAGAGTGTATTAGCCTATTTAGTTTATAGGTTAATTAGTTAGTGGGCTTTTGTGTCTCAGCCCGTTTAGTTTACTTGCGTCCCAAGTCTTAGGGTTTCTCTCTTGCTCCTATATATAGGGCCGGGGTGTACGTCTTTTATCATCAATTCAATATACAACAATATTATTTCTCACAATCCTGACTATGAGAAGAAGTCGAGGGATTCTCCCACTTTGCTCTAGCTTACACAATTTTAATCTATTTCCCCTGCTACCTGCCTCATTTCTGTTCGCTTGTTTATACATGTGCGTGCGAACTAGGACTAGCCTTTGTTTCATCTTGATGTGAAAAAGGATTAGTGTATGACAATATGCAGGGGGAAATCTATATGGAGCAACCTCCAAGGTTAGTTGCTAAGAGGAAGTATACTAAGTTTGCAAACTCAAGAAGGCCATATGTGGCCAAAAGCATAGTTCCAAGGGTGCGGTTTAATAAATCGAGTCATATTTTGGCTCAATTTGGTCTCAGGCGGTCTCACTCTGATCATGTGGCGTATGTGGGATCATTATTTTGGCAGTTTGTCGATGATATTATTCGGTCTTGGAGTTACTAGTCCGATATTCAAATTACAAAAGAATATTTGGTAAATCCTTTATTACCACTTACCTAGGTGAACTTTGCTATTTTCAGAAGATTAAAATCTCTCAGTTTTCTATTGGTATGTATCTAAATTAGTGAAAATATATTCTCTTCCTCTTAATAGAAATTTGTATGTTGAGAGATAAATCAAGCAAAATTCGGACCATGACCTATCTCCTGCGGACAAAAGAATGATTGGTAAACTTATTTATGACTACGATTAAAGCCGACATCACCTCAACCATAGCGTTTGTTAGTAGATATCTTGATAAACTATGATAATGCCATTGAGACGTGAACCACTGCATTCTGAAATGCCTTATGATCCTTAGGCAAAGGGCATCTCAATAGGAAACATGGACACTGCAAGAGCACTTGATATTCAAATTCTATGTTGGCGATTAAACATGACAAAAAATCTACATCTAGATATCTCTCCTTTGTTGGAGGGAGCCTGGTTCCTGTTGAAGCAAGAAAGAAATTGGATTAGCTTCATCCAGTGCAAAAGCTGAATGCAGAGCTATGACACATACTACTTGTGAACTTATGTAGGTCCAACGTCTTCTGAAAGATCTGGACATCTCTAATAAATGATTTACAATTATAAGGCCTTTATCTTTATTTCCCATAGTCCAATCTCTCATGAACACACCAAGCCTTAAATGGCGTGTTGCTGCTTTGTTAGGGAAGCTATAATGTCCGGACCCATCTCTACTCTTATGATTCAAAAAGTGCAAAGCGGGAAGCAATTGATAGCCTTGGCCCTTAAGCACGAAGCGGCTAACTAAGCGAGCCCTTTCTGATAAAGCAGATTGTGCTTCAAAAAATGTAAATGTCTATATTTAGTAAACCAATAGTACTAAATAATTGAAAAACCAAACAATGACCAAGTAATATAATTATTATTAATTACAATTGGTAGGTAATTGTATATAAATATTTGTATTTACTACTGTTACCTGGAATAATAATACAAAATCATATTATCTTAATTACTTTAAAAAAATGAATAAAAGTACTTATTCAAATAATGATATAAGCATTAGCCTAGATTAGGGTATCCTCATATAATAGCAATCACTGACAATTTAGGACACATGTATACACTATTTTACGTTATATAATTATCCAAATTTGATGTAATAGTACACACATACATTATACTTTGTAAGTTGGTTGCACTTTTGTGGATTTTCAATACTACTAATGCAATGCTCTTACACGTAACAATCGCAATAGTAACATAGAACTCTACGCATAGCATAACTATAGGTCCTATAGAATGTTATCAATCAGATATAAAGTACTTCTTTTATAGCAGGTGGCCAATGACAGAGACAAACAATACCCACACACAAGAGTAGTGTAATAGGAGAAGAAACAATACTATGGTTTGTTTCGTTTACCTTTACAACGCCTAATATATAGAAGGTGCCAAACAATTAATTTTTCTTATTTATATATTTTTTGGTGGACCACACCGGACCTTGTTTTGATCAAGCAGTCCTAAGGGCACTTTTGGTTAGCCGGATTTCCTAGAATCCTGCATTTAGGTAATCTTGCATTTGTAAAATCATTTCATTAAAATGTTGTATTGTCAAAATTCTGATTTCCTGGATTGATAAAGTACATGATTTATATTTTATTGGTCCACCGGCCAAGCATAACTGGATTTTGGCATCCAAAAGAATTTTGATGGAAACCACAATGCGGGACTCTTTTTTGTCTAGAAATCCCAGGAATAGCTCCATTTTTCAAATCCTGCAAACCAAACATAAATTTTCTAACAAATGGATGCCAAAATACAATCTTATTGCCTAAGTGCGCCACACAATGCGGGATAAAGCGGGTTCCAACCGAAAAAGGCACCCACTTAACGAGAAAACACTTCAGTGCTTTAGCGAAGTTTCTCAGATAGATGGACTGCAACCGCTTAAGCGACAGTATATTGTTGAGGGTAGATTGCTGATATCTTCACAAAATCTTTTCCACGGACGAGGCTCAGAGCCATAGTTGACAAGCTGGGCATGTTTGACATCTATAATCCAGCTTGAGAGGGACTAGTAAAATAATCCGTCTTTGTCTATGTTTAGTCCCATATTGATTGTTTCTGCTTTATGTTCTCTCTATTACGAAAGAGAGGAAATGCACTCTGTTTTAACCATCATTGAAGTTTTCCCATCTGATAATCAACTTTTAGACAAACATACCTCTAACTCCGAATATTTTTTGGTATCTAATTGGTATTAAATAGCTAGATGTACCATAAGTTGTTTAGTTTTGCAACTCTTCTTTTGTATGCAAACTATGATGCATTGTTTATTCACCCACAAATACTAGATGTCTTACATGTAAAAGTAGTACTGAAACTTAGAAATTAAGGCGATGACAGTATAACGGGTCGTCATAGTGCTTGTCGTGCTCTCCTTGAGACGTAAAGCTTATGCGGTGCCTTATTTGGAATGGTTTACTTTGCAGATCTCAGATGATTTTTTTATCCTGACTGGGTTGTTTAGGTTCTTGCACTTACAACTACAGTTGCAACGGTAGGAAATATATAAGGGACACTATAATATTTGATTCAGTCAAATAGGTGTACAGACTATGATGTTTTTTGTATGAAGAAGGTTGTGCCGCCATTGAAACTTGTAATAGAAAAATTGGGACACCACTCTTTTATACAATACTAGTGGATTGCACGTTCTAAGAACGTGATTGTAGTCGGTGTTTCAAAAAGCACTTTTAGGCGAGGCATATGAGGCCGCATATGTAGTGCGCCCACTTGCCAGATTGCATATGCATAAGCGGCCCAATATGCGGGGCATAAGCGGGGTATATGCGGCCACTTTTTTATTAGAAGTTATACAGAATAATTTTTTCCAATTTAATTGGTTACAATAAGAATATAACTACTTATTTACCCACACACCCACGTGTACATATATATATATATGTATATGTATGAATACCTTTCATTATCCATCTATATCTATATCTATATATATTGTAGTTGTACATCAATGACACATTTACATATAATATACAACCTCATTAAATGTGTAATATTCTATTTATGTATATGCATTTTGATATATATGGATATGCATATATGAACATTGACATCTACACACACACATTTCTACATGTTAGAAAATAGTTTGTTTATTTATGTACCTCTTTAGTATTTTTGTTTCCTATTTCGTCTATTATGTAACTGTTCTCACCTTATATCATAAAGGGGAACCCGCTCTAGGTAGGTATCACTTTGACCCAAATACACTCACATGGTATCAGAGCAAATCTGGCTGTTGTAAACCTAGCCGCTGTCCTCCTAGACATTGCCCTCTCTCTTCCTCCTCCATTAGCGCCGCCCGTCACTGCCACTAGACACAATCGCCATCAATTCCGGCCTTGGTTCTCGTCGGGCCGGTTTTCCTCCGTCTCCACCGAAGCACGGTGGCTTCTTGAAGGAGAGGAGAAAACCCTCGTTCTATCCCGTACCGAGAGTAACTCCCTTCTCATTTTCTTTCCTCTCCACATAGTCCCCGTATGTGAATGAGTGCCTAAATCATTTGGGGGTTGTTGATGCATCAGATTCACAACCTCAGTTAACAAGTGACAATGCTCATTCCCGTCACCCTCAGTCTGTCTTGTCGGGGTTATCTTCCTCCCTGACACGTCTTACTGGGGCCCTTTATCTCTTTGGGAGCCAATTCTCGTCAAGATCTACGTCAGCCTCTGACAAACACGACATGTTCCTGCCCAGGGTTCGTTCTGACAACACAAATATCCAATCTGATCGCAAGTTACACGACGTGTCCTTGCATGACACTACGTGGCACATCTACTGAGTTAACGCCTTTGACGGAGTACATCTGATGAAGTACGCGACGTGTCCTATATGTGGTATACAACTTCTGTGAAGCTTATCTCATAGAATTTTCTCGTCTAGATGAATGTTGTTGACGCTGTTCTTATATTTCGAGAGAAGGTGGATCAGTGTTTTGAAAAGCGCCCCAGGCGCCCGCCTAAGCGGCCGCTTGAGCGGCCAGGAGGCTCAACCGCCTGGTTACAGCCTTGAGCGGCCACTCAGGCGGCAGCCCATTAAGCGGCCGCCTAAACCCGCCTGGCCCGCCTATTTGCCCGCCTGATTCCTTGTTTTGGGCGCCCGCTTTTGGCCGCCTAAATTTTAGGCGCTGGATTTTTGTACAATTGCTTTCTTTATTCATTTTTTTCTAATCAAATGTTGTTGCTGCTACTATATATTGACTTTCCTAGTATCTATCTATGTGCATGACTGACTGTATTACCATGTAATATAATGTGTAATACTAGAAGTCTGTAATAATGTAATACATTGCTGCTGTACATTGTTTAATATGAAACATTACTGTGTAATACATTGCTGCTGTACATTATTTAATATGAAACATTACTGTAGAATACATTTTATAATACAATAATACATACATAAATATCTACTTATCTACTGCAAATTGTATTTCTTTACCTTTCTACCTTATATAACTATAATGTACTAATACATTCTATAGTGTAATATATATTCTATTGTTTACTGGATATTAATGAAAAACATTATATATATTCTATTTGTTTACTGCATAAGCTACATTAATACATTATATATCTTCTACTGCTTACTGCATTTTAGTATATATAGTTATAAATATATTCACTACAGTAAAAGTAAACAATTTGGGTATTAGTAATACCCAAATACCATATTACAACTGTGTTAAAAACTATCTGGGTGCTTTATCTGGGTGCTATATATATATATATATATATATATTACTTATATACAAACATGTATATCTTTTTATCAAATTATAGAAGAATTTCAGTATCCGCTTTTTCAAAAAGCGCCCGCCTGAGCGGCCGCCTGGCGCTCAAGCGGCCACAAGGTGCTCTCTGCACGCCTCCCGCTTCCCGCTTTCTAAAACATTGAGGTGGATACTATTGAGTCAGAACCTCTTGATGAAAGTAGCAAAAACTACACTACTTGGCAGAAAAACAATGAGCTGGTGAAGTCCTAGTTATGGAATAGCATGGAGCCCCAGATCTCTTCAAGATTTATGTTCTACTTTATAGCAAAACAAATATGGGAAGTTGCAAAGAAACACTTCTTTCACGAGAAGAATGCTCTCCGTCTTTATACTGGTTGTGACCGACTCTTTGCAGAAAGACAAAATAGTCGATTTCTAGAGGAATATTTTGATACTATACAATCAATTTCTCAGG
Organism: Alisma plantago-aquatica; assembly: GCA_963693085.1. Taxonomy (NCBI): domain Eukaryota; kingdom Viridiplantae; phylum Streptophyta; class Magnoliopsida; order Alismatales; family Alismataceae; genus Alisma; species Alisma plantago-aquatica. The sequence continues at coordinate 442,411,711 of OY856412.1, read as the reverse complement.
ACGTTAGTTTCTACCAGCCGCTGAAGGCTGATGATCAGATGAAAGATTGAGATGATCTAGTAACGACAAGGTTTCTATCAGGCTTAAATCCTGTCTATGTTTCCTACTATGATTGCTATTCTTGCCACAAACACACTACCAACCTTGAAGAAGCCTTTGTGAGAATTCAACATTCTTCATTTGAGTTTGTTTCTGCTACTCTAGGAGAACAACACAACACACTGAGAATCATGCCTCTCTTACTGATGCTGCCAAAGGATCTGGACGAGGTGCTGGTCTGGGACGAGGCAATTGTCCTAGAGACAAATGTGCATTTTGTGGGAAACTTAGACATACAAATGAACAATGCTACGCTAAGCATGGTCGACCCTTGTTGGTGCTGCACATTATACGACTACCTCGTAGGGAGCATCTGCATCCGGAGCTTCTAAATAGGTGCAATCATATGCTACGATCTCCAAGGAGGAGTATGACCGTCTTCTTCAGGCTACCCAACAAGCTCCCCTTGGATCCTCCGTCAATCTGGTTTCAGATATAGGTAACCAAGGGACGTTGCTTGTTGCCTCTTATCCATCTTCTACATGACTGGTGAACCCTAAGGCCTCTAAACCAGACACAGGTAATCAGGGGACTTTGCTTGTTGCCTCTCATCCATCTTCTACATGGGGTGGTGGATCCTGGGGCCTCCCAGCATCGTATATGATCTATGCTTCTTTGTTCTGACTCGTATATCCCATATGCTTTTGTGACACTTGCTGATGGTTCTATCAAGCGAGTCCAGGCGTGTGGCACTATACAAGCATCATCTTATTTGACTTTATAATATGTACATTATGTACCACACTTTCCTTTTAACTTAATGTCTGTTACTAAGTTGGTTGAATCTTTGAAATGCTTGGTAATATCTGTAGACTCTTTCTTTGTGTTACAAGATCACATGAGTTGGAAGGCGATTGGTAGAGATCTAGGAAAAGTGATCTCTACTTCTTTGAAGGTGGTAGCCTAGCTCGCCAGATTCCATCTACCACATCTATCATTTTCAGTTGCTCTACCTTAGGATGACATTGTCGCTATGGGCATCCATCCCTGCAAAGTCTTCAAAAGCTTGTTCCATGCTTAGCATCAATAAAGTTGTTAGAGTGTCAGTCATGTCAACTAGGCAAGCATCATTGCATTTCTTTTCCTAGTCGCACTGTTAATGAGCGAGGTTATAATGGCTTTTAATATTTTCTATCTATCATTGATGATTTCTCCTGCATGACTTGGGTATACTCAAGTCTCAGGATGAAGTTTTGTCTGTCATTCAAACTTTCCATGAGTTAATAGAAATTCATCTGATGTTGATATAAGGATTCTTTGTCTTGATAATGCCCTAGAATATGTTCAAAAGGTTGTTTCTACTTTTTGTAATTCTGTTGACATGATTTACCAGACGACTTGACCTCATACACCTCAATAAAATGGGGTTGCTGATCACAAAAACAACCATTTACTTGATGTAACACATACACTACTTTTTCAGATGTCTGTGCCAAAGAAATATTGGTCTAATGCTCTTCTCACTGCATGTTTTTTGATTAACCGTCAGCCATCTTGTGTCTTACATGGCTACCCTTTATATGTTTTACGACCTGACGAACAACCTTTTCCTGTTCCTCTGTGTGTTTGGTTACACTGTGTTTGTTCATGTGTTTGATTCACGTGCTGACAACCTGTCTCCTCACATAGTTCACACTGTCTTTTTGGGATACTCTCCCACGCAGAAGAGACAAATGCTATTGCCCTCGTCTTCGTCGTCTTTTGGTGTCGGCTGACGTTACTTTTTGAGTCTACTCTGTTGTTTAGTGGCTCTGTTCGGCGTGGGGGCGGAGCACAATCCTGAGAGTGACGACATCTTTGAGCGTGAGAGAGAGCCACCACTTCCTATGCCATGTGATGAGACTGTTCTAGATACCACCCACACTTCACCACCACCACCACCTACAACACCGATTCAATCTTTTCCAGTGGTTTATACCAGGCAAGCAGGACATCACTAAGAGGATGTAGCATCACTAGTTCAACAAAATTAGGAACATAAAGGGCAGAGCATAATAAGAGATTGCCAGGAGTGCGTATATGCCCTATGCTAGAAATTGGGGTCTGAGAACCATCAATTAGAGTTACAAGTGGAATAGCAGAAGTTTTTCTTAATTCAGAACATAATGTAGAATTTTCAGAAATATGGGAAGTGGTGCTAGAATCAATCACCCATTTATTTTTTCCATAACTTGTAGAGGAGGCAAGTAGAGCAGAACCTCCCTTAGGCTTCGATTGGTTCGCCGTAACTTACTCGAAAAATATGGGAAGTCAAGTTCCCTATTAAGTTTTAGGTGATTGGCTGTGAAATTTGGGAATTGAAGTTCCCTGCCTTTTCGCAGACTTCCCAACATATATATAGATACGAGTTCCAGACTTTTGGATATAATCAGGTGGAAAACAAGTTCCACGCATTCGTCGCCTCCGCTCGATGGGGCCTCTCTCGCATGTGCCTCTTTCCTTCACCCCTTTCTCCGCCGGTTTTCCTTTGGTTGATCAGCAACAAAACTATTCATCACGGGTAGGGAAATAAAGTGAATGCCTTGTAACCAGATCCATTGTTGGAACGCAACAAGTTACTCTTTGACTCCTTTTTTTTCCCTTTTGATTAGGAAGATGTTGCCGCAAAGGGAAATAAACAAAACCCTAAATTATCATATTCGTTTTGGAAAGCACCAGTTGGCTCTTGCTTTTGTCTATTTCCTTTGATCAATCAGGGATAGATGCTGCCACAGATACAACAAATTGATCAAAGCCATCGACATCCGATCTTCTGTAGCACATCAAGCACTTATATTACTTTTGTTACCTGCAACTCACAACAACGTGACTAGCTTTTTCACAAAGGCAAACTTGTCAGGATGTTGACAAGTTTTTGAAAAATTAAGCACCATATTGTTGTTCGATTTTGTAGAAGTTCATTGTTGTTCAAATGTCCGTGATGCACAATGAAATTGGATAGTGGAAAACAAGTTAAAATTAATTTGTTGTTATAGTACTTCTATAAATCTAATCCATACTTGTATGGTCACAAGGCTATGCTCGTACATATTTATTTCTATTTCAAGTTTATGATGTAGTGATGTTTGTGTCTTAAAATTTACATCGAGTTTTCTCACTGGTACCATCAAGGTGAACACCGAAAGGTTTTTATATTCTGCAACGGAGTAACAACCATAGTAACAAATTCGTGATTCAACAACTTTTCGGCTAGCGGAAAAAAATCGGAATTCGGAAAAAATCGGGAAAATTCGTGAAAAGATCGATAAATTTCGGTCAATGTTCGGTCAACTATTCAGAAATAATCGAGAATAAGTCGGTTTTATATTGACATATATATATATATATACATATATATGTATATCCATATGTATGTCTGTATATAGATACATACATATCAGATACATGTAACTACTAAGGTCACAAGACATACCGTCTTATTGAGTGAAAAAAATAGGAAAAGAATTAAAGAATAATTGAGCAATAACAATGGACTGTGGGGAGAGTGGAGGGTTGGAAGTTTAGTGTAAATGACGATTTTGTATACATGGTTTGGTAAAAAAAGAGAAAACAACTTAAAAAAGAAAAATCATGAAGAATCGTGAAGAATCGTGAAAAATTGTAAAAACCGCGAAAAAGCGGGATAAATCGTGAAAAGTCGTGAAAAATCGGCAACTGGCGTATTAATCGTGTTGAATATTCAGGAGCCTATAAAATCGGAAAAAATCGCCGATGTTTCTTAAAATTCGGAGACTTTTGTTACTATGATTACAACAAAACAACCATATGAATTCATTTTCTGAAAAAAAATGTTAAACCAATCACCTGAATTTAATTTCCAGGAACTGAACTTCAATTCCTAGAAAATGAGTTCCTAAAAATCTTAAGTTACAAGAAACCAATCGGAGCCTTAGCAGAAGCATCAGTATTGGAGTGGAGACGAGCCTGAAGTAGCTTCTTAAACTCAGAGCGAATTCAATCCGCAGATGGCTGGGATGATGTGCAAAATAATGTTGATCAGTAGTAACCTGATTGGTCCATGCATGCTTACCTTGCTTAATCCAACAACGGTCTTTAGTGTGGTTTGAGCGGGTACATAAATTATTATAGTATTGGTCAGAAGTAGATAGACCTAGACCAGATGATGAAGAATCACAACCAGGCCCAACATAGAGCAACCACGACGTCGGCCGCGACCACATCCATGGGAGGAGTCTCCGAAACAAACAACTAGAGAAGCAACATCAGATCGATCGGGCGAGACAGATGAGGTAGATGGTAACCGTTTAAACCGTTTCAGGACATCTTGTAGATTAGGCAACGGGTCGTTGGACAACCTCTAATCAACAATGCCAGAGAAAGGAGTGTAGCGAATCAGAAGGAATTACACTAGTTGAAATTCATTGCGCTGACGTATTTTTGTGATATCAACAATGGGTGATAGATTTCAAACTCGTCCCAGAGTGCACTGCGTTGGTTGTAGTAGTCCTTCGCAGACTTGATAGTAGAATACTCCTTTTTGGCCAAGTGTTTAAAAATTTCAAACACTTTTTTCGGATTTTGCCGACGAGAGTAAACATGTGAGCTGGTCCCACATGGATTTAGCAGTTCAGAGGCGAATAAGTGACTGGCTGATTTTGGGCTTAACGCTGTATACCATCCAGGTCATAACTCCGGAGTCCTCCTAGTCCACAGATTGTGGGCTTGTTTAGTTTTATCATCAGCGTTGTCAGCAGGTACGTTCGGGGGATCAGAGATGAGATGTGAGTAACGACCTTGAGCTTTGACATAGAGATCGAAGGACGAGGACCAGGTGTGATAGTTGGATCCATCCAACTTTACAATAGTAACGCAGAGCGTGCGAAGCGACTCAACATAAGCTATTGGAAGAACATGTCGGATGGCATATCCGTCGGCAAGACGCAAAAAGAAAGGAAGACCCAACTTAGGGACAACAATAAGAGACAACAACATGAGTCAACAAGCAGCAATAGTAGTAACCCAACTCATGGGAAATAGAAGTCTGAGATCAATAGATCCAAAGAAACCCGCAACGAGGGAGTAGGAAGCAACAACATATCTGAAGCATTAGATGTGAGAAACCCGCAGAGGGGCGATAGAGATCAAAGAAAGACCTACACCACCATAGGGAGAAAGTTACTCCACCACGAGGCGCAAGTAGGCAACAAACGTTGACCTTTTAGAACTTCAACGTGCAAATTTTAAAAAGTGCCCGGAGATGCTGAGATACTAGGATGAAGGAAAGGGGAGGAATGTGGAGGCTAGATGGTAGAGAGGGGATGGTGGTGGGTTTCGGGTGGAGTGGACAACATTGGGCAGGGATGAAGGTGTGCTGTTGGCGGTGGTTGGCTTGGTGGTGGGGGGCAGCGGCGACAACAAGGGGGGCGGGAAGGTGGTGGGTGAGGGCAGCGACAGAAAGGGGAATAGAAGAGGGGAAGAGGTGGGGGGCAGCAAGGGAGTGGGGGGGAGAAGGGGGGACAAGGAATAGAGTGGATGAGGGGGCAGAGGCAGGGGGGTTGAGCAGGTTGACGACATGTGTTGGGGGGGCGGCGACTAGGGTTGATGGGGAGGGGGTAAGGTTAGAGAAGGAGAGGAGGCATTAGGGTTGGAGAAGCTAGGGGGGATTGTAGGGCTCTGATACCATATAGAATAGAAAGTCTTATTTGCTGTGTAGAAAAAGGTTACAATGCTCTCTCTTTTATAGGACAAGAGAGTAAGAAATTGAACCAGACAATATAGGATAAAAGAAAAGCATATAACAAAACCCATAACAAACAATAACACAATAAAACACATACTAATATAATACATGTTAAGACGATAGACATAGGTTTGCTTGATTATTTAAATTTCAGACCACTTTCTTATTATTCACATTATTTTTAAGGTTTATTTTAGTATTTCTCGCTTGTAAAAATAGGCATGTACTTGTTCAATGTTCGATTACGAAATAAATCCCCGAATAAACTTGAACACAAAACCATATTCAGAGATTAGACCAAGGAAAACATGAAAATAGACATTAAGGTATCAAGTATGGGTGTTTCCGTTAATGACCATCTCTTATTTTACATTTCCACAAGCCTGATACCATGCCTACAATTAGTCATGATTGAAGGATTAGTGGCTAATTGATCATACTTTTGCTTGCTTCAGCTGTTTTTTACATTATAACTTCTAAGCAAAGAATCTGTAGGCTATTTTTCATATTTTCTATTTTTATGATTCTGGTATTGTTTCTTGAATTTGTCTGTGATAAAGAATCTGCAGCCGCATTCAGTATAAATTAACAATTACAGTTCATAATTCATATCTTTGAAGTTATTCTTGTTTTATTCTGTAAAGTGTTGCTAAGATATAAGTAATTCATCTTCCATGTAGCTCATATGTGGACCTATAACATTGTTAAGTGTTCCATTGGATTTTGCAGCATCATGATTAAATAATTCTTTATTAGTTTTATCCATGTATCAGGGTTGCTTTTATATCCAGCTAATATTTGCTTCATTTTAGCAGTGTTACCTACTTGCGTCTGGATGGTTCTGTTGAACCAGCACGGCGCTTTGAAATCGTGAAATCTTTCAATTCCGATCCTACCATTGATGTTTTGCTTCTAACCACACACGGTAACACTTCTTTCTTTTAACAATAATATTTAAAAGTTTCTGTTTATACCACTTGATACTTACAATAAATGATAATTAACAAAATAGTATCTTTGAATATTTTATGCGAACAAAATGTCATTTGTGTTTCTATAAACGGAAAGTTTTAAGAATAGATGTTTCTTTTAGTTTCAACTTTATTATCTATGGTACCTCAAGTATAGAGACCCTTCTGATCAGTGATGATATATCTGTAACTGGCAAATCGAGATTGTGAACCGTTTGCTGGATATATTTGAGGTATCAACATTGCACAAACTGACATGGTGGACAGTTTGCCGGATATATTTGAGGTTTAAATGTTGGTTTTCAAAGATAACTCTTTTTTCTTAAAATCCACTGAGGTGAGAAATGGCATTGTTGCGAAAACAATATGTTTTTAGGGTCTTCGTAGATACCCATAATTTTCAGTCATTTATATATTGACAACAAGCGAAGAGGATTGCAAATTTAAAAATAATAATGAGTTTTTAAATAGAAAACAAGATTAAGAAGTCAAACAACAGTAAATAATATGTTACGAGCAAGGTTTTGAAGTGTGCGAGGCGTAATGAGGCGTTTAATGTTTTTGTCTCAATAGGGGGGGAGGCATAAGCCTCAAAATATGCACGAGGTCTTCATAAATTTAAAATATATTCATATATATATACAGATATTTATGTGTATGCATATAAGTGTTTATTTTCACATATATGTGTGTGTTTATATAAGAAGCTGGACACAAGAGAAGGGGAAAAAGTTACTTTGATGGTATTTATAAGAAGCTGGATACAAGAGGAGGGGAAAAAGATATATATAAAATGGCTCGTATAAGAAAGGAAAGGAAGAGACTGGAATCAAGTAAAATGCATCAAGAATGAAGATGGCAGTGTGTTCGTGAAGGACGATGATATCAAGAACCATTGGAGAAATTACTTCCATAAGCTTTTCAATGGAGATACTGCAAATAATATTAGAGACTCGTGTGACATGAATACAAGAGAGATCATTTACACACGACGAGTTTCACCATTTGAGGTCAAGAATGCTTTGAAAAAGATGAAAATGAGAAAGGCATGCAGACCAAACGGTATTCCAATTGATGTATGGAAGAGTATGGGGGATGAAGGAGTTATGTCGTTAACAAAGTTCTTTAACAAGATCATGAAGACCAAGAAGATGCCGAATGAGTGGAGAAATAGTAATATAGTCCCCATCTACAAGAACAAAGGTGATATTCAGAGTTGCACAAACTACAGAGGTATCAAGTTGATGAGTCACACAATGAAACTTTGGGAGAGGATTATTGAGTAGAGACTAAGATCTATAACACATATATCAAACAACCAATTTGGTTTCATTCTAGAAGATCAACAAGAGATGCTATTTATCTGATAAGGAAGCTTATGGAGAAGTATAGAGAAAGCAAAAGAGATCTTCATATGGGTTTTATTGATTTGGAAAAGACTTATGATCGAGTACCCAAAGAAGTGTTGTGGATGGTTTTGAAGAAAAATGGTGTACCAATCCAATACATTGACTTGATCAAAGACATGTATGATAGCTCTACTGCAAGTGTAAAGACTCATGGAGGAGACACACCAAATTTTTCCTATCACAATTAGGGTACACCAAGGATCCACACTCAACCCATATCTGTTTGTTCTTGTTGTGGATGAGCTGACTAAGAATGTTTAGGATGATATTCCTTGGTGTATGTTATTTTCTGATGATATGGTTTTGATTGACGAATCTAAAGATGGATTGAATAATAAAGTTGAACGTTGGAGAGAGGCATTGGAATCAAATGGATTGATGATTAGCAGGAACAAAACGGAGTATATGCATTGCAATTTCAGCCAATCTTGCAGTGTGAATGGAGCCAAGTTGGACGAAGTAGATATACCAAAATGTGATAAATTTTGTTATTTAGGTTCTAATATTCAAACAGATGGGGATGTCTAAAATGATGTTTGTCGCAGGATCACTGCAGGATGGTTGAAATGGAGGAGTGCAAGTGGAGTTTTATGTGATCGGAAGATCCCCCTCAGGTTAAAAAGTAAGTTTTATAGAACAGCTATACGGCCAACCATGCTCTATAGGAGTGAATGTTGGGCGGTGAATAAAACAAGGTCTCAACAAGATGAACCTGGCTGAAATGCGTATGCTGAGATGGATGTGTGGGACGACAAGAAAAGATCGCTTGAGAGATGACTATATCAGGAATAAAGTGGGAGTGGCGAGCATTGAGGACAAGTTGCGCGAGGGCCGGCTCAGATGGTACAGACGTGCAACGCAGACCGACTAATGCGCCTATACGAAGCAATGCTATTGTGTCAAGCACAATAAATAGAAGAAGAGGATGGCCTAAATTGACATGAAATGAGCTTATAAAGAGAGATTTTGAATCTCTACATCTCAACTAAAATATGGCCCATGATAGAGCTGAATGGAAACGAAGGATCTATGTAGCCGACCCTAACATAGTTGGGACTGAGGCTTAGATGACGATGATGATGATGATGATATGCATGTGCTTACAAATGTGTGTATGTATCATATAATCATGCATATATAGTAAAAATAGACCTAAATTGAAAGTTGTTACCTAAGTTAACACAGAGAAATAAGGAGTAAAAGCATTGCTAATAATAGAGACGACCAAAATATGAAATTAATATTACAACAAACAATGAGATATCAATTCTTTGTATTATATAATCTGGTGTTTTTACTTAATGAGGAAAATTAGGTAGTCACAATCTGGCAGTAGTAGAAATAAAGATGGTAAAAATGAGATTTGAAAATCACTAGTATATTAAATAGAGATGTGGCACGAAATATATTTTGCAACGGAGTTCGATATATATAAATCAAAGTTACTTTGAAGTTTTGAGCTAGCACAAATAGAAGTTATGTAAATCCACTTATGAGAGAATGATAATCAATTATAACAAATTTAAATAGAAATTTTGAAGAAAGCGTATGTAGTTGCCTCAAAAGAAAACAACTTGGTGTTTAACATAAGATTTTCTCATCCAGAACTAACTAATGCTGCTCAATTTAGCCTAAGAGCCTCAGTACCTTGAGGCGAGCCTCAAACATTTTTGAGGTGTAGGCCTCGACCCAGGATATTGAGGCTTAAGCCTCGAGGCGCAGATGGGATGTTCTCGCCTCGAGACGTAAGCCTCAAAAGCCTCAAGGTGATTTTCTTAATACCACAACTAGGAGTATTGTGCATATATATGCTTTGACACATTGTGGAAAATAACATGATAACATTTCCTATCAAGTGTTTGATCCTAATTGTAACTAGGGCAAGCGCAAAGTGGGAATAAAACACTTGTTAAATTTTCCTCAGACTAGGAGAAATTAACGAAATCTGATAATGTCTTTATCTCTTGAACACACAACATGAAAAAAGAACCATGCCTATACATAATAGAACTCACTTCCCATGATATCCCCTTTGAATCAAGCTGACTCCAAATACAAGTGATAGATGCACATCTTGATTGATTTTAGGGCTTATAGAGTTAAATTTTTTATTAACCGCAATAGTTGTTGCAATAGTTTAAAAATTTATTAGTGTATATCATTAATCACTTTTCTAATTATGACAATAAAGGTGCATCATATAGTACGGTTGCAAGAAACAAAAGATGAGGCAGAGTGAACTTGAGTTTTATTAGTCTAATGGTACACTTATTATAGATTTGTATAGCCGCCAATAACCCATTTACATGGCATTAGACTCACATATAATATTATATGATTCCTCCTCAAGAAACTACGTATCTCATGGGCACTTAGCTTGTTACATAAAAATTGGAGTCCACATCCACTAAGAGGTTTGGTGAAGAGATTTGCAAGTTGGTCTCCAAACTTCTAGACTGGAAGGAGTAGATCAACTACTCTTGAATAGGATTGAAGACCGAACTAGATAGGAACTAGTATGGCTTGGACCGGACAAAAGAATATAAAACCGATCTGGGACCGATTCAGTCGGACCCAGGTAGAGAACTATATATAACACTATTTACTACCATTAGATATGCGGTTTAATTTTAGTCCACTCAATTATTGATTCACGTACATTGAAACTTGATTTATAGCACTTCACGTTCTTTCTTATTTATGTATGATTAAGTTACTGATTTACGAGTTTTGTTCGAAACTATATATGATTTATATAACCATACATAAGAATAGATAGGTTGATATTATATGTAGAGCTATCACCTATAGTGGCTAGTTTCATTTGAATGCCACTTTCATTGTTAGACAATATTTCGTCGCAATAGTTAATCGTCCTAGTATTTGTATAGGTATTAATACTACATAGATTGAGTAGAAAGTACTTATATTATATATATTTAAGGAACAATGTTTTTATGCAGCCTTAATGGGTTGTTCACATTTTGGGCCTTAGATTTGGGCCCATGAACGCCTCCACACTTAGACATGCTTAAGTATGTGCCTAACAACAAGAGTAAGGCGGCTTGAGCGGGCCCTGAATGGCTGCTTAAGTCAAACCGCGAAGCTGGTCTAGGCATGCTTTTGAGTGAATAAGGCTGGTTCTCTTTAACGACCATTTTTGAAAGTACCTCACCCTGTGTTGTACGGGCGCCCGCCTGGACGACGCCTAGGCTTAAGTCAGCCCGCCTCAAATTGGGCGCCCAACCCCCTAATTGACCTAAGTTGTTGCCTACGACCTTTCGAGGCCAAATTTAAGCCAATTCAAGGCTAATTTAGCATAAATTAGATCTGAATTTGATCAAATTGAGTCATTTTGTGGTTAAATTGGGTCTGATTTATCCTAAATGGGGTCAATTTAGGGTAAATTAGGTACAATTTGGGGAAATGGTCTGATATGGTGAGATTAGGTCTAATTTGGCCAAATTAGATATAGTTCAAATCAATATAGGGAAATTTTGTGGAAATTAGGTCTGATTGGATCATAATATACACAATTAGGTTTTATTCAGTCCAAATCATGTTTAAAATTGGGCACATTAAGCCTAATTTAGGGGAAACAAATATGATTTGGGGGAAATTGTTCTAAATTGGATGACTAGGTCTTATTTGGCCAAATGTTGTCCCATTTAGGTGAATATATGAAAAGTTTATGGAAATTGGGATTGATTATGTCATCGTATACAAAATTAGGTCTGGTTTAGGCAAAAAATAGGGTAAAATAGGTCAAATTTGGATCAAATGAGTTCTGCTTTGGGACAACCAGTTCTAGTTTAAGTCTTGTTAGTTTTGATTTAGCGTAAATTCTACATAATAGTATTATACATGTTTTGGCTACAAACATTATACATGTTTAGCTTTCTGATTTCTATATGAATTCTATTTAGGTAAAACTTCCACAATTCAATCCATATCTGATGATTTTGTTGCTTTCTTCATACGATGCTAGCACATTGATTGCATATTTATCATGTATATTTATGTGTAAGGATTGTATTTTTTAGAAATTTTACATGTATCTGTTAAAATAAAAATATATTAAAATGCATGGAAACGCCTGGGCCTCCTCTTGGGCGCCTAGGCTGTCTGGGTGTCCCCCTGGACCGCCTGACCGCCTATACAACCATGACCTCACCGTCATTTAATAAAGTGGAGTGATGATTTGTTCCGTTGTCCCAAAAGTGCATATAATATAAAATATATTGTTTGAGTTGGCCTTGGAAGGAACATAAAACTCAATTGCTTTAGCCGACAACATAACGTAGACAGGGACATCACATAAATTATTAGAGTTGTACAATCCCTCAATGGATTCAAAGTTGTTGCATCATGGTCATCCTTTGCATTGATTTTGTATTTCATGTGCATTATAGACATCATGGAGAACATAATACCAAATAACATATAACAATGGGATTCCCAATATCATTAAGAAAGGAGAAGGTATGATGACAATTGGTATATAATATTTATATTTGAATTAGTCTAAGCGGCGCAAACTGATTCTAATTGGATTTTGACTGGACCAGACCAAAAATCAAATATGAAAAAGATGGTTTGAAGACCTAACAAAGGAGTTAAATGTCCGATTTTAATGCCGTATTAGTTGGCCCAGAAACAAAATTGTACAAGGACTTCGATATTTACGACCCTAGCGATATCGATGCCCAAATAAATAAATTAAATCATGAAAATTGATCAGGACAATCTAAACGTTAATATCTCTCAAATATACAATAATATTCATATTGGATACATGTGTGTGTGTGGGGGGTCTCTGGCATTTGTAAGTGAAGGAAGTTGAACAATTGTGATATAATTTCGATGGTAAAATGAATGAGTTAAGTTATGAATTTTTGCAAACACAATGTTTTGACCAATTTATCAGTTGCAGGAGCAAAATTGAGTATATGCATTGCAATTTCAGCCAATCTCGCAGTGTGAATGATGGAGCCAAGTTGGACGGAGTAGATATACCGAAATGTGATAAATTCTGTTACTTGGGTTCTATTATTCAAATAGACAGGGATGCTCAAAATGACGTTTGTCACCGGATCACTGCAAGATGGTTGAAATGGAGTGCAACTGGAGTATTATGTGATCGGAAGATCCCTCTTAGGTTAAAAAGTAAGTCTTATAGAACATCTATATGACCAACCATGCTCTATAGGAGTGAATGTTGGGCGGTGAAGAAACAAGGTCTCAACAAGATGAACGTGGCTGAAATGCGTATGCTGAGATGGATGTGTGGGAAGACAAGAAAAGATCACTTGAGAATTGACTATATCAAGAATAAAGTGGGGTGGTGAGCATTGGGGACAAGTTGCGCGAGGGCCGACTTAGATGGTACAGACATGTGCAACGCAGACCAACTAGTGCGCCTATACGAAGCAATGCTATTGAGCCAAGCACTATAAATAGAAGAGGAAGGCCTAAATTAACATGGGATGAGCTTATAAAGAGAGATTTTGAATCTCTACATCTCAACCAGAATATGGCCCATGATAGAGCTGAATGGAAACGAAGGATCCATGTAGCCGACCCCAACATAGTTGGGACTGAGGCTTAGATGATGATGATGAATGTTTTGACACAAACACACTACTACACTAGACTATATAAAAAATTTATATGTTTAGAGGTCAAGGTGGGATCCATGTCCTTTATGTGCACAAGTGAACAAAAATGTCAAGTCTGTTACACAATTAGACTGTTGCAAGCTTACAAACTTCTAGTTGAAACAACTTAGAATTTAAAACTCACATTTAGATGTTACAAGCTTACGGATGCTACTTATAGTATATAAAACAAAGTAACAAACGTACAGATTATGAGGTTCCATAAGTCTCGAAGAGTAGGATACTAGGAGTCCAACAATCCTAGTTGAAACTTGAGTGTTGTGGTGGTGGTTGTTCTCCTTGTTGTTGACCATACATATGCTCATTGATTTTATCAACATATGCTGCCCAACTCTTATCATTCCTCTACGCAGTTATATGTCTCAACATATCACTCCGTCATCTAAGCCTCAGTTCCAACTATGTTGGGGTCGGCTACATGGATCCTTCGTTTCCATTCAACTCTATCATGGGCCATATCCTGGTTGAGATGTAGAGCTTCGAAATCTCTCTTTATATGCTCATCCCATGTTAAATTAGGTCTTCCTCTTCTTCTATTTATTGTGCTTGACTCAATAGCATTGTTTTGTATAGGCACATTAGTCAGTCTGCGTTGCCAATGTCCGTACCATCTGAGTCGGCCCTTGCACAACTTGTCCTCAATGCTCGCCACCCCCACTTTATTTCTGATTTAATCATTTCTCAAGCAATCTTTTCTTGTCTTCCCACACATCCATCCCAGCATACGCATTTCAACCATGTTCATCTTGTTGAGATATTGTTTCTTCATCGCCCAACATTCACTCACATAGAGCATGGTTGGCCGTATAGCTGTTTTGTAAAACTTACTTTTTAACGTTAGAGGGATCTTCTGATCACATAATACTCTAGTTGCACTCCTCCATTTGAACCATCCTGCAGTGATCCTGTAACAAACGTCATTTTGGACATCACCATCTATTTGAATAATGGAATCCAAGTAACGAAATTTATCACATTTTGGTATATCTCTTCTGTCTAACTTGGCTCCATCATTCACACTGCGGGATTGGCTGAAATTGCAATGCATATACTCATTTTTGCTCCTGCTAATCATCAATCCATTTGATTCCATTGCCTCTCTCCACCGTTCAACTTTATCATTTAATCCATCTTTAGTTCGTCAATCAAAATAATATCATCAACAAACATAGTAATCCAGGCTCTCGCCTGGGCTCCACCTAGGCTCTAGGTGCTCCGCCTTAAACTGGGCGCCTATGCTTTTAGATAACTGAAGTGGAAGCCTAAGGCCTTCTAGGCTTAAATTAAGACACTTGAAGATAAAATTAGCATAAATAAGGTCGAAATTTGGTCAAATTAGATCATTTTTATTTATTTTGGGGAAGTAATAAATCTAATATAGGCCAAATCAGATCTAATTTGGACAGATTAGCTCAGATTTTTAGTAAAAAATGTCTTATTTGGGGGAATTAGATCTGATTTCACTAAATTAGGGCTCGTTTAGGTCAATTTAGGACAAACTAGGGGAAGTTACGTCTGATTAGGTCATGTTATGCAAAAATTGGTTTGGCTTTACCTAAATTAGGTAAGACAGAGTTAAATTAGGTCCAATTTAGATCACGTTAGGTCAAAGTAAGGCCGAATAGGTCTATCTTTAGGTCGTGACAGGTGTGATGCAGGTGAAGTTATGATTGATTAAGCTTAGGGATAAGCAATACAAATGAACATAATGATGTGCATATTTGAATATAACTGAATGTATACACAAAATCATTTATATATATGTAAAATATAAACAAATACGAAGAACGCCTAGAAATGCCTAGGTTTCCGCCTAGGCGCCTAGGCCTCCTAGATTTCCACTAGGTGGGAAGGACCGCCTAGCCGCTTAGACAAGTATGTTAACAAATAACATACACCAAGGAATATCATCTTGAACATTCTTTGTTAGCTCATCCATAACAAGAAAAAACAAATATGGGCTGAGTGTGGATCCTTGGTGTACCCCAAATGTGATAGGAAAAGTTGGTGTCTCTCCTCCAGGAGTCATCACACTTGTAGTAGAGCTATCATTCATGTCTTTGATCAAGTCAATGTATTAGATTGACACACCCTTTTTCTTCAAAAACATCCACAACATTTCTCTGGGTACTCGATCACAAGTCTTTTCCAAATCAATAAACACCATATGAAGATCTCTTTTGCTTTCTCTATACTTCTCCACAAGCCTCCTTATCAGAAAAATAACATCTGTTGTAGATCTTCCAGGCATGAAACCAAATTGGTTGTTTGATATTTGCGTTATAGATCTTTGCTTCCGCGTCATGTATATGTTATATTGTAATAAAAAATTTGGTTTTCTGTTTTGTCTGTGCGGATCGAATTTGTGACCTCTCTGTTGGGCAACGTCAATGTTATGTTTCTATATATTGTGTGTAGGTAAATCGACAAACTTATGGCTAACACATTGATATACATATATTTCATGGGAAGAGAACATAACCAATTACGTCTCTAATAATATCTATTAATATTAATGAAACAAGAACAGATACTAAGCAATATAAGATCGAGAATCAACAAGGAAAATTTCTGGTGACTATTTTGATAATGTAGCCACTAAATTAGAAATTGAATTGAAGACGACAAGATGCTAAATATGAAAATCAGTAAAACTGATTAAAAGAATAATTCCAAACAATGTTTTAAAAATCGGTGTATGCGGCTGCATAAGCGGCCGTATACAAGGTGCAGACCTCCAAAAAAACGCATAATGAAAATCGGTCCAAAAACCGCATTGTCGGTTGTACGGCCGCATACAAGGTCGATTATACCCCGATTTTTAGTTAGAGATATTCTAATTTCTTGTTTTATACATTTACATCCATTTATGTTTGTTTAAATTTAGATTATAGTGCATGTTTGTATTTATTTAAGTTGTGATGATTGCATAATTGCATCCATTATTCTTGTAATTGTACTATTTAGATACACAATTGCTTAAATTAAATATGTAAATCATGATTAATATATATATATATATATATATATAATTAAAAAAATCCAAAACCGCATATACTTCCGCATATACTCCCGCATACCGCATATACTCTACAAGGTGACCTCTCCGAACGCATAACACATACCGCTTTTTGAAACACTGATTCCAAAAGAGAATGATTTTGGAACATAAACTAGACAAAACAGAATATGTTCTTGACCAGTAGGACAAGAATATAGACATTTAAATGTCATTAATATGCCATAGGATCAACAAAAATAATATAAAGCACAGTGTTGTCAAGGCGCCCGCCTAGGCGTCCTAGGCGCTAGGCAAGGCTGCTCAAACTAGGCGCCCAGCCTAGTATGTGCATTATATGGGTGTCTAAGGCCTTTTAAGCCTAAATTAAGTCATTTAAAGGATAGATTAGCATGAATCATGTCTGGATTTGGTCGAATTAGATTAGCTTGAGTCAATTTATGGCTGAAATAGGTCTGATTTAGGCAAAATCAGGCCAAATTTTGGAAAATTAGGGAAAACATGTTTGATTTGGGCCAAATTGGTAAGTCATAAAATCACTTCCTCATATGTTTGTTGTTCTTGCTTATTTTTCTTTTCTTTTTTTATCCTTTCTCCTGCATTTTAGTCCTTAATCCTACTGCTGTCTGCTGCTGTGTTTTTTTTTTGAGTTATTCCTCCTATATCCCCTCCTACTCCGAAATCCTACTACTGCTGTGTTTTTTTTTTAATTCTGTTTTCTTCAAATCCTCTTTTACATCACCTATGCTTCGTAATGTTGATGATGTTGTACTTTCTACTTTCCTCTTTTACATCACCTATTCCTCGTGATGTTGCTGCTGTTGTTTATATTTCTTTTGTTTTGTTTCCCATCCTCGATTTCCTCTCTATTGAGTTACAACCTCATCCCGCCCCTTTTTCCCTGTTTTCTTTTATTCTTTTCTACATCTCCTGCTCCAATTGTTGTTGCAGGCTTGTTGATATTACTTCCCTTTTTCCTTCCTATTCCCATCTCCTGCTACTTCTGTCATAGCCTCATTCTGCCACCCTTTTTCCCTGCTTTCTTTTAAGTCTCCTGCTCCAATTGTTGTTGCAGGCTTGTTGATATTACTTCCCCTTTTTCTTCCTATTCCCATCTCCTGCTACTGCTGTCATAACCTCATTCTGCCCTCTTTTTATGTTTCCTATATGGTATTATATGTAGTATATATGTATAATAAGAATCAAATTAACATACTGAAAAAGATACAAAATATAAAAAACGCCCAGAACAGCCTAGGCGGGCTAGACGCCCCTTGGGAAATGCTGACCGCCTAGCCGCCTTGACAACCTTGATAAAGCGACAAATTAGGCAAGGCGCATCCCCCTGCGGCGCCTTGACAAGTATGGTCCAGTCACTAATGTGCCTATAGACTTGAGTCCATATCAAAATAAATAAAACACTCCTATTTTCTAACAAAGGATGCAAAAGGTACTAGGAAAAAAAGTCTCCTATGTCTGTCATGCTAGGTATGGTATGGGTGAAGCTTTGTTGTTACATTTTCTTATACTAGTATCTACTAAACCTAGAAGAGGCTTTCTAAAATATACAAGAAAGACCAACATCCTCTTCACCTTTTGTCACTCCCCACAAAGTACATGTCTAGACATGGACTGAACACAACTAGGGGTGTCCAGTGCATTTGAAGGTGTGTTGGGAATGTTCGAGATATGGGGAAGCATCCTTGATTCATAATAGTGCATGACTCGTATACTTGCATGAAACAAGTAACTGCAAAACCATGTGACAGACATATATCTTGAATCTTCTGTAACAGTATATCTAAAAACAACAATCTTAAAGTAGGTATAAGTAATAGTGGCAGAGATCATTACAGATGCTGGCTTAACCGTGAGCATGTTGCTTGTCTGAGATTGGGTAAATAGACTACATGACTAGTTATGGGATGTTGCAACCAGATTATCTATCTAGTTTGACATTTTTAACCATATAATCCTTATTCATATCAGACCTGATGCTCTATATAGGGCTACTTTCTTGTGAGTTTCGTTGGAGATGATAAGGTTTGAATGGCATGTGTCCTGTTATGCTGTCCCTAAACTTGCTGTGTAATATTGCACACTGTGTATGGAATTATGTAAGTGCTTTGTTTAGGATATTGCATGCTGCTAATCCCATTTGAATGGTCCTATACTTAAAATGGTTTCTACAGAGTGGACATACTTCGGTTGCACGTGTTCTTTTTACTAAACCATCTAATTTGATAGTTTGATAGTTTACTGTGCTATATGTTGTCAAGTTGTCTCCAATATATGACTTGAGGATCAGAGATCAGTGCCATGTAGCATATATTAGTCTAGCATGTTTTACACTGTAAACTTGTCTTGTATTGTGACATGAGGTTCAGAGATTAGTACCATGCAATATATGCATACCTCATTTTTGTGTAGCATTGTTGTAGTTCGAACAATATTGTTTATTTATCCCAATACTTATGAGCAGTGGGTGGACTTGGATTAAACCTTACATCAGCGGATACTGTAGTCTTCATGGAGCATGACTGGAATCCAATGAAAGACCTTCAGGTACTCTCATAATCCCGTGGTTTGTAGCATTCGTCAGCAAACTTATATTGTCAGCTGGAATAACCTAATGAGCTTGCTGCCGGTGTTTGTATAGACTATTTGTTATATTCAAGTATCAGTTTGGATGTTTTCTTTTGTTGAAGTCAAACAATATGAACAATGACAATAGCACTAGAGACTAGAACGATAGCTAGTAAGGGAGACCCTAAGGCGGTGTATTTGGCTGCATCTTGAATTATCTACGCCTTCAGTCATTTGTTGCTCCCTTGGTTAATTATTGGTATGAATTTCCTTTAGGTCAATATTTGTTATTACAGTAAGGGAGATTACAGATTTGTTTGCCAATATACCCGCCTCCTTTAGGTCTAAAGTGACTTTGGTTGAGGAGAAGGTACTCTATTTGTTATTTATGGGGCTATCTTAATCCAAAGCAAATACTTTGATGTCTGTAAATCATAGTGATATATTTTTGAATGTGACTTTAGTTGCTCCAAATCAGTTGCTACACTGCCAGAAAGTACAATGTCATCTACAAACAGACATTCTAAGTGCAACCATGTCTCCATCTGTCTTTCTCATCGATGTAGAAGGGTCGCAACTCGCAAGATATCTCAAAAACCCAAAATCAACAAGAACTTGAGATAGTTGTCAAACCATGCTCCTGTACTCAATTTAAGGCTAAACCGCTTTCTAATGGTAATAGTGGCTAACCTTGTACCGACTTCAGGGAAGCAGCTGCAACAACCCTGCTGCTAGTTGCTACTTAGTGGAGAGGGCTGAGAGAGGAGCTGCTGTCTTGGGTGTGATTTTTTTTCCTTTCAATATTTTTATCAGCTGGATATGCCTGCATACAGCTTCGATATGGCTCAGAAGTGTCTGTTACGTATCATGGAGTGTTGGTATCCGGTATTAATATGGTACGTGTACAACACCTATTTTGGAGTATGCGTGCTTCATAGCAAACTTACAATACTAATGTAGATGTTGAGAGAGTCTCTTAAACTCTCTAGAAAAGCTTCCTTGATGAATTGAATGTCTACACCAAGCCTCAGCATCTTCGGGATGTGTTTTGGGCAACTGTAGGTGTATTTACGGTCATTACTCCAGACCTTATATGGTTTGTCTGCAGGCCCTGGACCTGTGTTTTAAAAAGCATAGGCGGCCGCTTAATCGCCACAAAGTGATGGCCGATTAAAATGTGCCATAAGCGCCGCTTGAGTGGATTTGAGAAAAACAACCGCTTTTGCCCGTTTAACCCACTTTTTTCCCGCTTTTTGCACACTTTTAATAAAAAAAATGTTGTAAGCATATAACATTAAGTACATTATATGCCCCAATTAGTATTGACAATAATATATTAAACTAGTATATATTAAATGTTCTATGATATTTCTAGTTCTAATTTAGAATGCATACTTTGTATGTAAGCTGTAATGATAAGATATGATGTATCCAGTATATTATAGGTAACTATTATTTAATTTAGAATGCATACTTTGACTATAATATATTAAACTAGCATACATTAAATGTTCTATGATATACCTAGTTCTAATTTAGAATGCATACTTTGTATGTAAGCTGGAACGATATGGTAACTATTATGTACTTTCGAATGCATACTTTGATTAAATGTACTGCTGTAATGTATGACTATTTGATGATGTGCAAATGTAACAATACGTTTGTAAGCTAGCTATGAAAGGTTTATTGTTTACTGTTTAGCTATGTAAACATGTGATACAAAATTGTTGTTGCATCTTGTATATACACTTATAATTTTATGTGTAGGGTGCTTTATCTATGACAAGTATATTGTTTACTATATTATATAGATGTAATCATTGTTGTATAGTTGTGTTATAATCTATTTGGGTGTTTTATATTGTCTTGTACAATGTTTAGATATGTATAAAAAATTCAAAAAATATAATATTTATATACATATGTATGTAATTTTGCATGAAAGTTTATAGGAATTGGGAATCCGCTTTTCTAAAAAGCGCCCTCTTAATCGCCCGCCTGACGATTAATCGGCTACAAGGTCCCGTCCGCACTCTTCGCGCTTTTTAAAACCTTGCCCTGGACTGTATATGCATTTACGGTCCAGCCGAACTGTATACAGTCCAACGCTGGATTGTAAATTTTGCTGATTTGGAAATACAATCCGTGTTATGGACCGTATACAATCCTTGTCGGACCGTAAACACGTCCGTAGAACAACCTAATGACTTGGGCACTTTGGATATAGGTTCTATTCTTATAAATAGACTCCCCCAAGTCCCGAACATGAAGAGCAACGAAGAGACATCAAGAGACGTCGTTTTTCGAAGACCTAAAGCCACAAACGGACCTAGGGCTTTCCTTAGGGTTTCACGTCTCCGAGAGCTCTCTTCTCCAAGCTACCGTTTCTTCCACAGTTGGCTTTCGGGTGTAAAAGGGGATTGGGTTCTTCTTCTCTCCTTTGTAATCATCATCTCTGTAATTTCTCTATCAATAATATCATCTCCGCCAGTGCATGTAGGCTCCCACATTGGGAATTTGCCGAACCACTATAAATCTCGTCTTTGTGGTTGCTTTCTTGTTCATTGTTGATCATCGTCGTACGTATTCGGTTTGGATTGCTTGATCTCACACTTCCACATCTCCACAATAAGCTCGTTGGGCCTTGTTGTTCGAGTCTCTCATCACCGCCATATCCCAACAAGTGGTATCAGAACAAGTTCTACCTCAGAATCTAGACCATGACGTCAAAGTACAACATCGAGAAGTTCAATCGCTTGAAGAGCTTCTCTCTCTGGCAAGTCAAGTGCGAATCTTGCCTCACGCAAGGAGTCCATAAAGCTCTTCTCGGAAAGGAGAAGAAATCGGAATCCAATACAGATGACCAGTGGGAGTATTTTGATCAAAAGGCACATACATGCAACTTTCTATGTTTGGAGGATGAAGTCCTCCGTGAGGTTGTCCATCTGAAGACCACCAAAGACGTTTGGGATGAACTTGAAGCACTCTACATGTAGAAATCAATCACCAACGAGCTTGAGCTAAAGAAGCGCCTTTTCGTACTTCGCATAGTTGAAGGTGGTTCCTTGACGACTCTTCTCGATGAGTTCAATGAAATCATCCACGACCTCGGGCAGGTCGATGTGAAGATGGAGGACAAGGATCAAGCAATTTTGTTGCTTTGTATCCTTCCACCGTCCTATAAGAATCTCCGGGATATGATGATATTCCGTGAGTCAAAGACTCTCACTCCATGAAGTCAGAACGGCCTTGACGTCTCAAGAGAAATTAGAGAAAGATCTTACTTCAGCAAAAGTAGCGGGTGAAGCTTTGACCGCTAGAGGAAGGGAGCGTCCACATGACAAAGACCCTGAAAGTTCAAAGCAAAAGAAAACAAGTCAAAGTTACGTCAATCAAAGAGGTGCAACTATTGCAAGAAGATGTCATACCTGGGATGAATGCTACAAGTTGCAAAACAAGCAAAAGCATGAGAAATAAGATGATGCTGCCGCTCATGCAAAGCTGGCTCATGGAGATTCTGAAGACGACGACTACATTCTTGCCTCATCGCCGTCCTACGACTACAAGAAGGATTGGGTTCTTGATTCAGCATGCACGTACCACATGGCTGAGCGTAAGGATTGTTTCCATACCTATGAGTCACATCAAGGTAGAGATATCCTTCTGTGTGACGATCGTCCTTGCAAGACGATTGGTATTGGCACAGTGAAGATCAAGATGTTTGATGGTGAAGCCAGAACATTGACGGACGTCCGACATGTTGTCGGGTTGAAGAAGAATATCATCTCATTGGGCACACTTGAAGACAAGGGCTGCAAGTTCTCCGATGAAAACAAAGTTCTTGATGTTCTTAAAGTTGATCGGGTTCTCATGAAGGCTGTAAGAAATTCACACAAACTGTACATCTTGCAAGGTTCCACTATCTCAAGCTCCGCAACGGTTACAACTTTATCTAAAGACACCACAAGCCTCTGGCACATGCATTTGGGACACATACTTGAGAAATGGCTTGGATAGATCTTTCGGGGCCGAAGCGATATCAACCTCTTGTTATTTGGTGAACCGTTCTCCTTCGTCTTCTATCAACTTCAAGACTCTTGAAGAAGCTTGGTCTGGTAAACCTGTTGATTATTTGAATATGTGAATATTCGGTTACCCTGCTTATGCACATTCTGATACTGGAAAATTAGAACCTAGAGCTATCAAATGCATATTCATTGGTCATGCTTTTGGGGTGAAAGGATACCGTCTTTGGTGCAAGGCTCCTTCTTCACCACGTTTTTTGGTAGAACGCAACGTTACTTGTAAAGAATCTGCCATGGTGTCTACTATGCAAGACACAAATAGCTCTTCTATAGGTTCTCTATAGGGCGTCTCTCAACAGGTGGAGACCAAAGAAGAGTCGACTCACATGTTGATGAACAAGATCTCTCTTCTACGCCAGATATTCAGTGCCTACTGAAGATAAAGAGGAAATTCCAGAAAGTTCTTACAGTGTAGCCAAAGGCAAAGGCAAACAGAAAGTCAAACCACTCCAATGCTATGGCTTTGGTGACTCCATGGTAGCCTATGCTCTTTCCAACGCCGTTGATGTGAATATTGGTGATGAGCCCACCAATTTCCGTGATGCAGTCACATGTCATGATGCGTGGATTGTTGCAATAAAGGAAGAGATTGAATCTCTCCACAAGAATCAAACTTGGGAGTTGGGGGTATCTCCCAAGGCAAGAAAGTAGTGGGCTGCAAATGGGTCTATAAGAAGAAAGAAGGTGATAGGTACAAGGCACGCCTTGTTGCAAAAGGCTACAGTCAAATTGAAGGCATTGATTATAATGAAGTCTTCTCATCCGTCCTCGAGCATAGTTCCATACGGGTGCTTCTTTCTTTGGTAGCCATTGAAGACCTAGAGTTGCAACAGCTAGATGTAAAGACAACTTTTCTGCATGGTGAATTAGAAGAAAAGATCTACATGCAACAACCAAAGGGTTTTGAAGACAAAGAGAATCATGTGTGCTTGTTCAAGAGGTCACTCTTATGGGTTGAAGCAATCACCTAGACAATGGTACATGAGATTTGACTGTTTCATGATGCACAATGTATTTTCCAAGAGTAGCTATGACGCTTGTGTCTACTACAAAGGGTTGGATGACAATTCCTTTTGTTTACATACTGGTATATGTTGATGGTATGCTGATCGCTTCTAGACATGCATATGAGATTGGCAAGGTGAAATCTCTTCTAGTTTGAGAATTTGATATGAAAGACCCTTATGAAGTTAAGAAGATTCTTGTCATAGAGATTCAAAGGGACTCAGATTATACAGGCGACCTCGGCAAGAGGAGATCTCTCACAGGTTACATGTTCACGGTGGGATCTATAGTTAGTTAGAAAGCCACTCTACAAAGTACTATTGTTTTATCTACTACTGAAGCAGAGTACGTGGCGACAACAAAAGTCGTGAAGGAGGCTTTATGGCTTAAGAGCTTGATTAATCACTTGGGCATGGTTCATATAGAGATATGTTTGTGTTCTGTTATGTTTTGTTGAGTGTCATGTGCATAGCATGTGCCTCACTTATGTTGTTCTCTTCTGTAGTTCAGTTCCATATTGCTCACCTCTGCTTTAGTCTCTATTCTCTTCTGTTATATAAGAGATTGCATTGTACACTGTTTTATTCACTCAATAAACAAGCCTCAGTTTCTCTATATGGTATCAAGAGCAGGTGCAGTTCAATTTTTCCCTTCCCACCGTGCCCCTATGCACAGAGTTTAGCCCCCCCTGCCGGCTTGCCTGCCTACTCCCGCCACCGCTGCTGTCCTCCCTTCCCACCCACTGTAGCCACCCCAACCTCCCCAAACCCCCACCATCCGCCGCCACAGTCAACCAATGTTCTGCTCTCTGGAATGAGTATGAGATCTACCACCCTCTGACTGCTGACATCAAAGAGGCTCAGAAGCAGCACAGTGAACTCCAACTTGTTCAGTTCCTGGCTGCCCTACCTGCATCTTTTTCAGGCGTGGTTGATCAAATACTGTCAAATGATCCGCAATCGACTCTTTGCGACATTCTACAGCGAGTCCATCGACTACCATCTGTATCCTCTACACCTGCTATTGAGCATCCTGCCTTGGTTGCTTGCACTACTGATTCTGGACGTGGCCGCGGTCGAGGACGTGGAGGACGTCCACCACCTTCTGGAAGACGAGGCACTTCTACTGCTCCTGGACGAGGTCAAGCCACTGGACCTCGCTACCGCAACTGCTGTGGTCGTGACAATCACACTGAAGATAGGTGCTGGATCAAGCACGACAAGCCAACCTGGGCAAACCAGGCCTCCACTGAAGTTACTACTAAAGCTGCATCCGATCCACCAGCTGCTCCATCCACTAACTGGCTCCTCTTTGAGTTCGAGAAATTCTTCCAGGAGCGAATGACTGAACTACCTTCGACATCAGTGGCCGGTTCTTTTGCTATGCTTGCATCTCCCTCTACTGGTAACCATGAGTGGTGTATTGATTCTGGGGCGTCTGTCCACATGGTAAGCGACATCCACTTATTTTCTGCTCTATCTAAAACTTTGCATATTCCATTGGTCACAGTTGCTAATGGCTCAAAAACGCTTGTCCATGGTGTTGTCACAGTTTCGCTATCTCGCAAGATGAATCTTCACTCTGTTTTATATATACCTCATTTCCTTGTTAATTTATTATCTGTCAGTAAAACTGTCAAGTAATTTCAGTGCTCTACTAAATTTGATCCCCGTGGTTATGTTTTGAAGGATCTCTGCACAAAGACGAGGATTGGTTCGGGCCATGAAGGACCAGATGGACTTTACTACTTGGATGGACCACCTGCGGCGTCAGCTCTCTTATCTACATCTGTCTCAGGACTTCAGTGACACTTCCGGCTGGGTCATCCGTCTACTGCGAAGATGAAGTTTTTATTTCCCGCTTTAGCTGAAAATAAATTCTCTTGTGAAACCTGCGTTTTGAGTAAACAAACGAGGTTTGTGTTTCCTGCTAAGCATGATTTTGGGTCTAAAGATATTTTTGATATTGTTCATTCCGACATTTGGGGTCCATGCAGTGTCCCGAGTCAAACTAGTGTTAAGTATTTTTTGACATTTAATGATGATTATTCCTGTGCTACCTGGCTTTTCTTGCTCAAAGACCGGAGTACTGTATTGGACAATATTCACATTTTCTTTTTTGAAATAAAAACCCAATTCAATAAAACCATAAAAATTCTCCGTACTGATAATGCCCTAGAGTTTATGCAGAAGTCTGTCACCTCTTTTTGTTCTGATCATGACACCATACACCAAACCACTTGCCCCTATACTCAGTAAAACGGTGTTGTTGAACGCAAAAATCGCCATTTCTTAGAGGTTGCTCGCACTCTTCTTATCCATTACAAAGTTCCTCACCTTTTCTGGCCTGAGGCTGTTACTACGACATGTTTTCTTATCAACCACATGCTCTCTTCTGTTCTACAGAATCACATCCCTTACTCTATTTTGTTTCTTAATGCACCTCTTTTTTCTGTACCACCTCGCATTTTTGGGTGTACCTGTTTTGTTAAGAATCTGCGCCCAGGAATGTCGAAACTTGACCCTCGGTCTACTAAGGGCACGTTTGGTTAGCAGGATTTACTGAAATCCTGTATTCTGTCCATCCTGTATTACTGAAATGCTGCATTCCCAAAATCCCACAAAGTAAAATTTTATGTTTGGTTTGCTGGATTTTGTAAGTGTGGGATTTATTTTTTTTTGTGTCTACCATCTTGCCCATGATGGATTTTGGCGTCCGGGAGAATTTTGATGGAGACTAAAATGCGGGATTACTATTATGTCTGAAAATCCCGGGATTAGGCTCATTTCTCCAATCCTGCAAACCAAACATAAAATTTGCAGAACTGGAGTCCAAAATACAATCCAATACGGCAAAATCCAGGTAACCAAACATGCCCTAAGTGCATTTTTTTGGGATATTCCAGAACTCAAAAAGACTATCACTGCTTTGATCCGATACTCCGACAGTGGTTTGTCAGTGCGGATGTAGTCTTTTTTAAGCTATGCCCTTCTTTTCTGAGGATGGAGCAAGCCTATCTCATGATGTGTTGGCACAAACACCTCTACCGGACATTGTTGAAGATCTGTCTGTCTCTAACCAGCCTGAAGAACATCCGCTGCAAGTATACAAACGCCGACCGAAGACAAGCACTCCTTCCATGGCCCCTCCTCAACCAATTCCTGTGTCTGTGGATGATCAAATAAACACTGAGGTAACTTCTGACTTGCACCTTCCTATTAGCTTACAGAAAGGTGTTCACTCCTGTACTAAACATCCTATCAGTCAATTCTGCACATCTGATAATCTGCATAACAACTTTGCCTGCTTTACTTCTGCACTTTCTGCTGTCACTGTTCCGAAAAATGCTACAAAGGCTCTTACTATTCCAACATGGGAGAAGGCAATGGATCAGGAAATGCAGGCTCTGTGTGATCGCAAGACATGGGAGCTTGTGGATCGCCCTTCTTCTTGCTCTATAATGGGCTGTCGTTGGATCTTTACTATTAAATATCAGCCTGATGGGACAATTGAATGTCTCAAAGGCCGTCTTGTTGCAAAGGGCTACACACAGACATACGATATCGATTATTTTGAGACCTTTTCTCCTGTTGCACGATTAAACTCTATTTGCATTCTGATTTCTATTGCTGTAAATAAAGACTGGTCTCTCTTTCAGCTTGATGTGAAAAATGCATTTCTTTACAGAGATTTACAGGAAGAAGTCTACATGGAGCAACTACCTGGGTTTGTTGCTCAGGGGGAGTATGCCTCCAAAGTATGCAAGCTGAACAAGGCTATCTATGGTCCACGAGCCTGGTTTGACAAGCTTAGTCAAATATTAGTCACCTTTGGCTTTCGTCGTTCTCATTCTGATCATTCAGTCTTTATTTGCAAGACAGTGGCTGGACTTGTCATTCAGATTGTTTATGTGGATGATATTATCTTATCTGGCAGTGATACTGTGGGCATACAAGAAACTAAAGCTTACTTAGAAAAGCACTTTGTCACTAAAGATCTCGGAAAACTTCAATATTTGTTAGGCATTGAAGTCTCCAGATCATCTGCAGGACTGTGTCTATCTCAGAGAAAATATGTGCTTGATCTGCTGCAGGAAACTAGCATGCTAGGATGCAAACCGGCTAACACTCCACTTGACCCAAACATGGACTGGGATGATGCAAACTCTCCTCCCTATGCTAATCATCACCAGTTCAGGAGGCTGGTAGGCAAGCTTATTTATTTGACTGTCACACGAGCTGATCTTACTGCTGCTGTCGGATTCATCAGCCGGTATCTTGACAAACCCCAACAATGTCATTGGGGTGCTATATGCCATATTCTGAGATATCTTAAAAGTTCTCCAGGAAAAGGCTTGATGTATAAGAAGCATGACCACTGCAACCTATTTGGTTTCTCAGACTCAGACTATGCAGGAAGTCGTTCTGATCGAAAGTCAACATCAGGATACTGTACATTTGTCGGTGGAAATCTTGTCACCTGGCGAAGCAAAAAGCAGACTGTTGTCGCTGGATCCAGTGCATAGGCGGAATACCGAGCGATGGCTCATACTGCTTGCGAACTGCTGTGAGTTCAGAGTCTCCTTCAGGAGTTTGATATATCTTGTTCCATCCCTATTCTGATGTTTTGTGATAATAAGGCCTCCACTTTTATTGCGAGCAACCCCACCTTTCATGAGAGGATGAAACATTTTGAGGCCGATTGTCACTTTATTCGAGAAGCGGTTCTCTCTGGCCGGATTTGTACTCCATATCTCTGTACTGACATGCAAGTTGCAGACATCTTCACGAAGATACTTCCCAAAGCTCGATTTCAAACTCTAGTTGACAAGCTGGGCATGTTCGACAACTACGCTCCAGCTTGAGGGGGAGTATAGAGATATGTTTGTGTTCTGTTTTGTTTTGTTGAGTGTCATGTGCATAGCATGTGCCTCACTTATGTTGTTCTCTTCTGTAGTTTAGTCCCATATTGCTCGCCTCTACTTTAGTCTCTATTCTCTTCTGTTATATAAGAGACTGCATTGTATACTGTTTATTCACTCAATAAACAAGCCTCAGTTTTTCTATAGTTCAAGAACAAGTTATTGTTCATTGTCACAGTCAAAGTGCTATACATCTTAGCAAAGATCAAATGTTCCACGAGAGAACGAAACACATTGATGTCAAATACCACTTCATTAGAGAAGTCACAACTGAAGGCAAGATTCAAATAAAGAAGATTGGTACGTCTGAGAATCCAACCGACATGATGACGAAGACTCTTCCGTTAGCTAAGTTTGAGCTTTTTTCAAAATTAGCTGGTCTTCTTTCTACTTGAGCTTTGCCCATGCAGGGCATGTGGAGGAGATGATATTCTTAATCAGTTTTCGATATTGGAGAAGATTGCAAGTGATTTTCTACTTCCATCGTTTTCGAGTTGAAGACAAGGTGGAGTTTATTGAGAGAGTGTCTTAAACTCTCTAGAAAAGCTTCCTTGATGAATCAAACGTCTACACCAAGCCTCAACATCCTCGGGATGCGTTTTGGGCACCTACAGGTGTATTTACGGTCATTACTCTAGACCATACATGGTCTGCCTAGAGGCCTTGGACTGTATATGTATTTACGGTCCAGTCGGATCGAATACAGTCCAACGGTGGATTGTAAATGTTGCTGATTTGGAAATATAGTCTGTGTTACAGACCGTATACAGTCCCCGCCGGACCGTAAATGCGATAAAAAAACAGCCAATGACTTCGGGACTTTGGATATATGTTCTATTCTTATAAATAGACTCCCCCAACTTGTCTCAAACATGAAGAGCAACAGAGAGACATCGTTTTCGAAGACCTAAAACCACAGACGGATCTAGGGCTTTCCTTAGGGTTTCACGCCTCCAAGAGTTCCTATCCAAGCGATCGTCTTCTTCCACAGTTGGCTTTCGGTTGTAAAAGGGGATTGTGTTCTTCTTTTCTCTTCTGTAATCATCATCTCTGTAATCTCTCTATCAATAATATCATCTTTGCCAGTGGATGTAGGCTCCCACATTGGGAATTTGCCGAACCACTATAAATCTCGTCTTTGTGGTTGCTTGCTTGTTCATTGTTGATCTTCGTCGTACGTATTCGGTTTGGATTGCTCGATCTCACGCATCTGCATCTCCGCAACAAGCTCGTTGGGCCTTGTTGTTCAGGTCTGTCATCACCACCATATCCCAACAGTAGATAATACGTCGATACTTTGTAATGTTACAATAAGGACATAAATTGTACACACTATTCATTACTAGTACATATTAGTGATACATATTAATGTAGTATTACACAATATCGTATGTAGCAGTCGATACTACCTACTATACAATAGTTATACATAGTACATAGTTAGTAGTATAAGTCAGTATACAAGAGTTTTACTTATTGTACTTTTAG
The DNA here is from genome assembly GCA_963693085.1 of Alisma plantago-aquatica. Lineage (NCBI taxonomy): Eukaryota > Viridiplantae > Streptophyta > Magnoliopsida > Alismatales > Alismataceae > Alisma > Alisma plantago-aquatica. The sequence goes on along the minus strand of OY856412.1, from coordinate 442,380,746 downwards.
GTGGGAGTCTAAGCACCGCCTTTGGGTGGCCTGTCAAGCAGGCAAGGTAGGGGAGATGCGAGTGTCTAATGTAGGGGTGCATAAGTGTCGCCTATAGGCCACATTAAATGGTCATGCAATGATTAAGCCGACCGCTTAAGTGGCAGCTAAAGCCGTTATTTAATACATTGGATTGCACAAATATAAATGTGAAAATTCTATCGCAACATGTTTGCTACATACTTCCATGAGTTGCTGCGTAGGCAACCCATTTTTTCATTGACAACTTCATGGGCCACATGGGGACATGTATAAAGCTCGTTAAAATCTGACATGCGGCCACATATGACCAAGGTTGTCATAACCGAACCGTGAGGCTTCTGGTTCTCGGTTCAGTGGTTCAACCAGTGGTTGGACTGGTTCAACTCCTGATGTCAGCATAACGTATAAATCCTTTTGAAAATAATATATTATAATGAAAATCAAGGAAAGGTAAACATATTAATGATAATATAAAAAAATAACATAGAAACAACTATAATAAAATCAAACACTGCATCACATGTGCCAAATTATTGTGTTAGAGCAAACGGGAATAAGAAAAAGTTTGAATAAACATAAAAATTGGACCCATGGCCAAAGTATACACGACCAAGAACCGGCCGGTTGGAGAAAACCAGACCGGTTCACTGATTTTACATGTCAATTGACTGGTTTTGAGCAATTTGATGTCATTTTCGGCTTTTTGAGATAATCGAACTGTGCCAGCTATCGGTTCCCAGTTGAACTGGCTGGTTCGGTTCGATTTTGACATATTTTTGAATGTGACTTTAGTTGTGGGATAATGAGTATCATAGTGGCATGAAAGTAGGCACAAATGTAGGCATGTATGTAACAAGATCAATCAACCCTTGGTGGACAAGAACATGGGTTAAAATCTCCTTAAAGTCGTGACTCCCTTTCCTGTTGAAGAGAAACGACTGAAGATCTAAAATGACAACAATTGTCTTATGTTAGTTGTTGTCGTAGGCCACATGTAGCCAACAATTTTCTAGCGTGTGTCTAGCCAAGGAAAGAGGTATATGAGTTCGATGTTGTTTCGACGTGGAAAGTGAAAATATCAAAATTTGACAAAATTTTTGATAAATGCCACTGTGTCCGTTTTGACGCTAAAATGAATGAATTTAAGTCATGCATTTTCACTGGCATGATCTGTACACCTGAATGCATTGTTTTATGCAATTAATTTTGATATGGGGATAGCTGGGAGGTCCTTCATGTGGAAGGAAGGAAACTTTCTTGTATCCTGGTAAATTTAGAAATTTGGGCAAACAATTTTGCTAGATTTGACATAACAAGAGTGGCAAAATGCCTCTATGAATCTACATAGGATGTGGGAAGGCTGTATGGGGCTTAGAAAGAGAAGAGTGCCTCAAGACAAGCTAGAATGTCTGTGAATTTAGGCCATGGGTGATTAGATGGATACAATGACGATATTGTTTTACGACTCGAATAGTACATAGATACATGAGACATGGTATTATAATCAACATTGCTCTATTAACATTTTAGGGAACTCTGCTCAAGCCTATTATAAAAGCAAAGGGTAAGAAGGTAAAGAAAATTCTAGAAATGTGATGGCGATATTGATAACTACACCTTAAACAAATTGAAGAGTCTCACATATGAGAATGCTAAGATGGATGTGCATAGGTGGACAAAGTCGTTACACATTGATTGTGTTAGAAGTAAAAGACATATCATATCATATGATATATGGGTCAGAGTTGGTAGGCCCATTTAGATTCTAGTTAGGTCTGAAAGTCTCTAGAGCGATGTCCACCTTCTCTTATATAAGGGAGATGGGGTTCTCTTGTATTCCATAGACATCTTCTCCTACACCGTTGAGATACGATCCATATTCTTTTCCCTTCTACATGGTATCAAAGCATCGATCCTAACCCTAGAAAGTAAGAGAGCAACATCTTCCGCCCGTGGGCATCCGCTTGGTCCAGACTGGCTACCCGTAGGGCTATCTCCGTCCCCCTCTCTCTGAAGGGTCGTCGTCATCTCTAACGTCGACTCTATATATGATATTCATCGTCGACTCCATAGATCATATTCATCGTCGTCTAGCATCTGCCATGTATTCGTCTTTCCCGAGTTCATCTTCCCTAGGTCCATCTTAAGCACGAAGTTCAGTCCTATAAAAGCTCCTATTGTCGCTCCCTTCATAACATGGTACAAAATTTCGATCGAAATTGCGAAATTTCGATCGAAATTTCCGATTTTTTTCCAATCGGACATCGAAACACATGTACGCAGAGAATGGGACGTCATTTCGCAGAAATTTCGCTAAAATTTCGCACTTAGGTGCAAAATTTCGCAAAACAGTGCAAATTTCGCCCAGTTTGGGCCATAATTTCGCAAAATGGCACAAAATTTCGATAGAAATTTCGAAATATGTGTTCCTAAGACTGCTGCCACTACATGTTAGGTATTTTGGCGATTCTCTTTGTATCTTTTGCTTATAGAGGCTATTTTCTTTAATTCTAAGGTATGTTTCCCCTATCCCTAGCCCATGTATACCTCTTTCTATGTTTACACTCTTCTAAAAGATGTGAAGAGATGCTAAGAAAAATAACAAAGTTCTAAGTGCTGATACTAGTACTACCTACTACATGTTAGCTATTTTGGCGATTCTCATTCGAAAATCACATGAACTACAAACAAACTTGTGGATCTATGAAATAATAGTATTAAGTCTGCAATTCTACAATAAATTTGTTATTATTACACATATGTATACATAAAATGACTTTAAAATAATGCATTTTCTTTGATCTATGTATACATGACCCATGTAACCTAACTAAATTTGAACACTAGACTTATATAAGTTGTAACATGTAAGTTTGTAACTTGCAACTGTAAGTTTTAAGGTCTAAGTGGTAAATTGTGGGTTTATAAGTTGTTTACAGTCTAACAGACTTGACAATTCTGTTCATTTGTGCACTCACTCATTAAGATATGGATCCCACCCTAACCTCTAAACATATAACTTTAATATATAATCTAGTGTATCTTTGTCTAAACATTGTGTATGCAAAATTTCATAATCTAATTCCTTCATTTTGTCATCGAAATTGCCATCGAAATTCTGTCGAAATTGTTCAGCTTCCTTCACTTACAAATGTGGGAGACCCCCCACCCCACATATCCAATATGAAATATTATTGCATATTTGAGTAGATCTTGGTGTTTAGATCGTCCTGGTAAATTTTCATAATTTAATTCGCTTATTTGGTCGTCGAAATCGTTAGGGCCGTAAATATCGAAATTTCGTGCGAAATTTCGAAAAATTTTTGTTTCTGGGCCATCGGACACGGCATCGAAATCGGACATTTAATTCTATGCTTCATAAGGAGAGTTGTTTATCAACTTCCAGCTATCACCTTTCTTACATCGTCATCACCAATCAAGGTCCAGTCACACTGACAAGTGGATGTTCTCTTCGACATCGACAAACCCACGATGATCTTTTCCATGGTAGAACTCATCTCCACCATCTGACATTTGTCTCTACCTACTCCGCTATGCATAAATCTAAAGATCTTTCGTCTCGAATATCTACATGTCAAGTTTTCCCCAACAGTACATTGCACGCCATGTAACAAGATCAACATGGCGTATACACTATTCACAATGGTGGTTTTTTGTCCAATAAGAAGGTTACACGTCGGAATTTGTCATCTTCGATAGACTTCACGTCATGTAGGTGTCCAACGTGGCGTGTCATCATTAGGGTTTCCATTCATTCGATGGTAGCGGCAAATACGGTGTGTCATCTTGTCGACATGGCATGTCATTGCTAGGGTTCAAATCTTGCAGTGGCGGCAGACATGACGAGTCATCTAGTTAACACAACATGTTGCTGCTACGTTTCTAAATCTTCTAACGGTGGCGGACACGACGTGCCATTGTCAAATACTTCGTGTCCAGATTAGCTCTCTAGGGATCTTTGTGGAAAAACGATATGATTTGGAATTCCCCTTGTATGTAGTTTTTCTTATTGATAGAAGGGCAGCCCCTATCTCCTATAATAGGATAAGGGGGAAGTATATAGGCTCAAACAAACCCTAATGGGTCAAGACATAGTTAGGCCCATATTACAAATGGACCCAACAACTTAATTATAACTATTTAGATAGACTCTAATAATCTTCAAACATGTCATATCTATCAGTTCGCACGACCATAGTCACAATAATCAACGTTTTTTTTCTTCAAAAATTCGCGTTTTAAACACGTATAATTCAGCTGTCGTTTGTGACAGTTGTTTAATAATGTCCTGCTGTATTATACACGTTATCCGCGTTTTATTCACGTATTAAACGCGACTTCCGTATTTAACGCGTTTTAAACGTTTTTTTCCCGTTTTATTCGCTACTGTACGGGGGTTTAATAAAACCTTTCCTCTGTGCCAACTCTTAATACTGTCCGATACTCTCCCACAACTGCTATATTGTCATAACCTAGCTACCTGGTGACGAAGTCGTGGAGCAACCGGCAACGGAGCTCTTCTCCTCCTGCCACCAAAGCGGTGGTCGCACGAGAGGTTAGAAGAACCGTGGGTGTTGATGAAGGCAACTGACAGAGAGAGGTCCAGCCCCACCACAAAGGCTGTTGGAGGAGCAGCCCACCACGACGGCTACTAGAGATACTCCATCAACCATTGGCTGCGGATCAGGTACACACCGTCCACTCACTGTTTCTCTTCTTCCCTTCCTCTGCCTCCCCCTCCCATTCTCTTTGTCACAGTCCCACTAAGCGGTAGGCACCTTTTCTCCTCCCCAAAGGTTGGCTAGCACATGCAGCTCCGGCCACAAGCCATGGGGAGGCTGCTGCCACCCGTTTTTTTCCCAATTTCCTTCTTGTTCCCTCTATTCCCTTCTTTTCCTTTTTTTCTTCTCTATTTACATACCTTGGACATTTTCAGAATGATTTCATACCGTTTCTGCTCTTTTACTTCTTCCATTGACTGCTAATCTTCCCCTTTCTTGACGAATTTTACATACATCCGATTTTATACAAGTCAGGTTAACAGAGCTTATTCATCCCCTCCTATTCTTCTTTTTGTTCTCCCCTTTAACCCTCTTTCATGCCCTTTGTCATCCGAATTTATAGGTGGTTACCTCCTCTTCAGTACATGGTGTGTCCCCCCTCCTCTTCACTACAACGTCTCCCCCTCCCCTACTTCATCCCTTTTGTTTATTTCTTTTATACCACAAGTTGGACTCCCTCCTCATCCAATAATAGAATGCAACATCAAATATAACAACTAGGATTCCATAGCAGTGGTACCATAGCAAGCTAGGCTAGTACATAAATAGAATCTGGCTTGCAACAACTTGAAGCTACTAACGACTGAGTATTGAGTTGTAAGTTAGTAACGAACTGTAATCTGTTCTATATCATTAACAATTTAAATTGTTTAGTTTATTACAATTTTGAAATTGTATTAGTGATATTGTTTGCTTTATTGCTTGAATTTCGTGACACAATTAGCAGTATTTGATTATAAATTTATATGTGAACATCGGATCTTAGAGAATATTGGTTGCATCTTTCACTTTTATATGTGTCTTTGTATTGTGTGATGTCTAAAGTATATACATGCATATATATATATATATATATATATATATATATATATATATATATATATATATATATATATATATATATATATATATATATATATAGCCGACTCTTTCCCAAATAGTTGACCGTACTTTGACCGAATTTGACTGTACTTTTACCGTTTTTTATCCGAATTTCCCGCATCATTCCCGAATTCCGAATTTTTGAGCTCCGCCGTACGTATCCCGAATACCGAATTTGTGACTATGCGCACGACGGGTCAAAGATCAGAAGCTCCTCAATAAGCCTTCACACGAAGTGCCATCCATCCCACATGTTTCCAATGCAAAAAGATTAATCTTTAATCAGATCTATTGTTCGGCATAAGGGCCGGACCACTCTCCTTTTTAAGGTCGCATAAAGATCCACTAATTTCTTCTGCGGATCTTGTATTCATGTCACAAAATACTTCGAATTTGGTTATTGGTTCTTCTATTACAACTTCCTTGCCAAGTCAACCTCTTTGAAGCACCAACATTTGTGATACAAACCGCTCTTAGACGCAAGATCGACCTCTCTCATGTGTAAGGATTCATTCCTTTCAATTTCAAAGTTAAGCTTTTTAAGTGGGGGGTCTTCTCTCAGGCCCATTGAGCAGGCCAACACCTAACTTCTCCAGCCATATTTCTCCAGTTATTTCTTCCCTCTCCACCCCATGTCCTCTACTTCTATTGAAGTATTGTCACAGAGGAGTTTCCCTTTGTCTTTGTCTACTCCAATCACTTTTGTGAGTGGTGTTCGGGGGAAAAGTGGAGGAGATGAGAAGAGGAGGATGAGGAGAAGAGATGAGGTGTAGAGTTTAGAGCTTAGAAGAGAAAAGAGTTAGAAGAACATTGTTTACATATGGAGTTTTGTATACTTACTGTGTTGTCCAGATCTTATTGTCCAATTCAAGACCAATGTGCATCCTCGTTTAGATACTGAGTTGCTAAGCATGGATCCATCATTCCAAAATCAGTTTCTCACATTGTTGTCAATTGAAGAAAATGACTCCTTAGATCAATTGGATGTCATTGGCTCTCTACATCAGGTGAATATATTTCTTCATCAACCATGTCTTGGTCATTCTATTCTGGAAACACTTCACTCTTCTTGCATTGTAGCATCTTGAACTACTTGCACATTTGGTTGTGACGGATTTGACACACCTGTCTTTTACACGAGATCATTCACTCGGCTACGTCAACAATGCTTTCTCCTTGTTTGTCCGTGCCCTGTCAAGCACGTTCACCGTATGCTACAACCTAGTCTTCTTGTGGTGCAAATCCTATCAAAGCTACCGCATGATGGTGTTCTTGATGAAACTAGTTCTCCGACGTGTAGCAATTGAGTTGGTGACTCAAATGATCTTTGTGTGTTCCTTCTACATACTCCCAAGATACAAACTCCAACCTAGTCAAAGCTCTAGATATCTCAAAGATTCCGTGTTTATCAATCTCAAGGGAAGCTTCGAAATCAAAGATGCCAAAGTCCGGGGGGAGAGCACATGTCGTGCTAAGTTGGAGGGTATCAGTCATTACCTTTTTTTCATGTCTTGTTTCTGTCTGTGATCAAAGTTGGGCATGTGATGCTCTCATGCTCTGGCTTGCGGGGGAGTGTTAGAAGTACAAAACTTATCATATCATATGATATATGGGTCGGAGTCTGTAGGCACATTTAGAGTTTAGTCACAGTTGGAAGTCTCTAGCGTCATGTCCACCTTCTCCTATATAATGGAGAGAGATTCGCTTGTATTCGACAGATATTCAATACACTCTCAAAATATCATCCAAATTCTTTGACTTCTACACATTGTATATATAGTTATATATATGGGTGAATCTCAAATAAAAATAAAGTGTGAATAATTGAAGGCATGAGCCACTGGAGACTGCCTTAGCATATGCATTGCAACATAAGGCGATGAATATACCTATTAGTACCACATAGGGCGATGAATATACCTGTTAGTAGTGTTATAACCGACTGTGTCCCAGTGCCTATCCATTTGCATCTCAGCCATCCAATTAGCAAATAACTGGCCAAATGCTACGAGTTTGTGGGCAGTCAAGGAATGAGATGCGAGTTAGGGGGTGGGCAGAGAGTAGGGACAGCAGATTTGGTGCGGTGTTACCGGATTGCATAGAGTTTAAGGCAGGAGAGTAGATCCAAACTAACTTTGAGCAAACGATGGAGAGATCGACTTCATTTCAAGTCATTGAAAAATGATAGAAGATATAGCTGATGGAAAAAGAAGGATCCATGTAACACACCAACATGGTCGGAATTGAGGTTTAAATGAAAATGATGCTATGGATTGTCTTCCAAGAATGTGGCAATAAATATAGTTAAATCTATATTTTCAAGCTAGTGGACAGTAAATGCATTATAAAAGTGGTCTTTTAGGTATCTGTGGTTTGCTTTTGCTTCTGATCATTTATAATTGGGATTTGGGATCGTTTAAGAATCATGTTATATCTTTGATACATAAAGAAAACTAGTAGCAGAGATGAGACATTCTTGTAATACATCAACATGGTTGGAATTGGGGTTAAAATGAAAATGATGCTATGGATTGTCTTCCAAGGGTGTGGTAATAAATATAGTAAAATCTATGTTTTCAAGCTAGTGGACAGTAAATGCATTATAGAGGTGGTCTTTTATGTATCTTTGATTTGCTTTTGCTTCTGATCATTTATAATTGCGATTAGGGATCATTTAAGAATTATGTTATATCTTTGATACATTATGAAAACTAGTAGCAGAGATGAGACATTCATGTAAAAAGAAAATTTAAAGTCATGATGCTCATGAAGGGTTTATTACTAGAACTTACAATGAAGAAAATCTTTTTTTTGGTTGAACATCATTTATATGTTTTACAAAGAGGAAGTTACTTGTTCATTCTTTTGTTGGTATTTGTTTCCCCCTTCCCCCTTTCATCAATCATTGTTATGGTTTGGATGGTCATCTGCATCCTTGATGCAAGCTTACTTGTTTGGATTTTTAGTTGTTTATGACGATTTGGCAGTGAGTAGTGGATTCTTGCTACTCTTATGTAGGGAAGTATTTTCCCTGGATTCATTTTTACAGAGGAAATACTTTGGTTGGCTTTAATATATTATTATATTTTTTTCTCCACTCTTATGTGTTAGGGTTTTTCATGCTTCCCTAGTTGTCTATAGATAGTGTGACTACGTGGTACCAGAGCAAACCTTAAGAGTAACCCTAGTTTCCCCTTAATATTTTTCTTTCCCTCTATCTCCCGCAGCCAACCAGGAAAGCCAGAAGATTTACATGTCCATCCTCTTGTAACTTGTTGTTGCATGTGTGGCCTTTGCTGGCATTAGAGATTGCAACACTTTCCCGCTCCACCATTGCCAAAGTTCATAATAGGAGCCCCTCCTCACAACTGTAGGAGCTGCTTGTGTAGTTGTCCTCTCTTGTGAATATTGTGGCCTGAATGTCTACCCACTATCGTCTCTCCTCCTGTTGCTACCTTATGAGCTATTCCTCCTCTGGATCCATCTACTATTGTCATTTGAGGGGTTGGGGGCACTCTCTGCTTCTGGTGTACTTAGGGCTTGTAGAGTTGTGTAATGTTATTGCTTGTGCATGCAGATGTGCTTTTCAATGCCTAGGACTGCTATGCTGCTTATGATCACTTGTGACTCTTATGCCTTCCTGAATAGTTTGAAGAATTTGATATTTGTCTTCTCTTCAATGGTGTCTTCATCTACTACTTTTACGACTGGCATTCATCTTGTTGGTGATGCATGTGACACTGGATAGGCAAAAACACTCTTTATCTGTAGGGTTGTAAATGATTACATGCATACCTGCTTGCTTGTCCATATCCACTGGGGTACTCTTATCCTTGTAACTAAGTGATCGTTATGTCAAACATGTTAGTGGGTCATTTCTATAACCACACCATTGATACGTGCATGGCATTTCAAATAGTTTCTATGTAAATTTTTACAGTTATGTTCTTGATAAATTGACACTGAAATGAAGGGATTAACTCATAAATTTTTTATTAGAAAGATCTACAACCCAATATTACATATTTGACATGGGGGTCTCATCATAGGAAAGAAAACTGTTTCAATGGGGTTATCGATGGGAACGTGATGGGATCAAGTTATGCGATTTCACAAGCACATATATTGACATAAAGATACATAATTACACAACAATATCTTATATTAGATGGTGTAGATACTAGTACATTATTACTATTTTAGTCTAGTATACCTATAAATATTAATGTAAAAACGAAGGAGTTAACATATTACATATCAATATTACAAGCACAATACATAGACCTACTTACACTCATATGGTCTACGAGGATCCACAGGGTCTTGTATAAACTTGAAGATCATATGGTCTCTAATGACCGTGAAGAAATTTCTCGATCTCCCGCCATTAATATTCGTACTTTCAATTGCAACCTTGCTTCCTCCAGCTTTACAATTGAATGAATAAGGAAAACCCTAGAGGAGTGTTTCTTAGGATCATGCAATTTGTCAGTGGCCATGCATTAGAACAATATGAAACAACCACGTCTACAGGAACAAAATGAGTTAGAACCAGATGTTGATTAAATTAACCAAGTAATGCACAATTGATGCGTCATTGAGTCCTAGAATCCAAAAAATTGGAAGTTTGAAGCTATTTATTTATTGTAACTACATCAACAGCTTTATTCTTTCGTGCACTGTTGGATTCATGGAGACCCCCCCACATGTCTATTCATAAGTGTAATATGCCTATTCATTGTTCTAGTAAATTTCATGAGGGTCCTTCCCTCATTTTGGAATTAAAATCCTAGGAAGGGAACTGTTGAAAGTGTTGTAAAACTATATTTCTAGGATGACTAAACAACTGGTAATCAGTAATCACACATTTGCTTCTATGGGTGTCTAGTTCGTAACTTACCTGACTATGATGAGAGTCATGAGACCCAATATTTCTATGGTTGAAGAAGTTGTTAGTTTATGAACAAGCCTATGAGTCACTGTGGTGTTGTTTGCCATATATTGCACCATCTCAAGATGTCTCTGGGCAAATGATTTTCAATAAGAAAAGCAGACATTAATTTGGTTGTGTATTTTCACGCCGACTATACAAACAGTCATTCTCACAGGAAATCTACTCTGGCTAAAATATATATTGGTTGCTGGAAATTTAGTTATCTGGAGTAAGAAATATAATACAGCGGCCCAGTCTGGTGCTGGGCATGCATGATATCTGTGTGTTGACGTTTACAATGTATTTCTACGGTTTGTTGCTTTTGGTTGTTTTGCTTCTTTTTTCTCGTCTTATTTGCTTTTGGTTGTTTTGCTTCTTTTTTCTAGTCTTATTTAGGTGGTTTTGACGCTTCCTAAGCTCTGAGTAAAGTGTGGCATTATAATTAATTAAGCAGTAATTTCTTGCTCTAAAACTTTCAAGCAGTTCAGAACCCACATCGAAAGGTTGTATTTTTTATTTTCTCCCAAGTAGGCTCAGTTCCAGTGATGATTGAGCGTGATTTCAATAAACTGCCATTAGATAATACTGATTTCTTTCTACATTCTGATACACTGTTGACCCTTAACATATAATTGCTCATCTTTGTGCAGGCTATGGATCGGGCACATAGACTGGGTCAGCGCAAGGTTGTCAATGTTCATCGCCTGATAATGCGGGGTACCTTGGAGGAGAAAGTAATGAGTCTTCAAAGATTCAAAGTCTCTGTTGCGAATGCTGTTATCAATGCTGAGAATGCTAGTTTGAAAACTATGAACACTGATGAGTTACTGGATCTGTTTACTTCTGCCAAAAGCACAAGAAAGGTAATATGCATCACCTATCAAATTATCCAGATTTTGTAAAGAACTTTTCAATATTCGGTTCAAAATAGTCTTGAGGTCTTTCCCAGTAACTGATATTGCTAACCTTCGTTTCTTGATCTGGTCCAGAGCCCTTCCAGTTTAATCACTCCAGGCGAAATTTCTACTGCCGATGGCCAACAGGCATCTGGTAAAAAAGGCTTGAAGGCCATGTTGAATGGGTTAGAAGAGTTATGGGATCAATCCCAGTACTCAGAGGAGTACAATCTCAACCAATTTTTGGCAAAGCTGGATGGCTAATTGTGGCTTCGTCTGGGTGATAGTTGTGCAGTGTATATATTATTACGATAGCCTTCCTATTTTTAGCTCCAGATTTTGATGTGCTGTCCTCTTTTCCTCCCTCTTCATTATATCTATAGTTTTGTATTTTCATTCTTTTTTTTTGGCTGAGCATCAATGGCCTCAAGGAGACTGGGAAATCCAATTTATTTTCTCCCACTCTCTAATGCCATTCGGAAATTTATGTAAACACAATACTATATTGTTTGGCAATCCACGAAATTTTGGCTCTGGCTAGCAAATGCTGTCTCATGATGATGCAGTTACTCAGGCGTGGCGGTGCTCATTTGAACAATCGGTGACCTGGTTCTGAGTCTATAGTTTCAAATATTGGTATCCCAAAAATAACTATGCTGATATAAATTTCAATGCCAGAAGACTGCTGTTACAGTTAACGTGATGATGCAGTTACTCAGGCGGGACATCCTGTTAACGTGATGTTAACACTTCTGCCAATTACAGTTTAAATAGTTAAAATGTGGCTTCCTTTATGATATTGTATTCTCCCTCCAATAGCTGGAATCATACTAATATGCTGCAGCGTCTGTTTGATTGGAGATGAAAGATATGTTAATTGAGAGAGCGGAATAGTTTGAACCCTGGAAAATGTGTTGTCTGGTTCCGAGCTTCACTTTTTCCATGTAGAAAATCATACATTTTTGTACACTTTCACGTTAAGATTTAGTTTTGTCGTGTAGCGGATTACAAAATACGATATTGCTATGTACGTATTTACATTGTAAAGTGACATTTTACAGTCCGATACTCGACCAAAGCCTTAATGTACTCAACCAAGTGAGTCACCATATGTATTTTAGGGCGAATCTTATTCTCTTATCATTCATATTTAAATTTGCACATGGTATTGATCTTGAAATGCATGTTCCATGTTCACTCGCTGCATTAGTAGTTAGCACATGAGCCAGATTGTTTGTTAGCTAGATAGTTGACGGCGAGAAAGATGATGTGATAAGTCAACGATCTTTTGAGCCTTAATGTACGTATTTACATTGTAATGTGACATTTTGCAGTCTGATACTCTGACCAAAGCCTTAATGTACTCAACCAAGTGAGTCACCATATATATATTTTAGGACAAATGTTAATTCACTTATCATTCATATCTAAATTTGCACATAAAATGCATGTCCATGTTCACTCGCTGCATTAGTAGTTAGCACATGAGCCAGATTGTTATTAGCTAGATAGTTGACAGTGAGAAAGATGATGTGATAAGTCAACGATCTTTCGAGCAACTAAGTCTCCGTAAGCTCTTCCAATATGACCATCTATTAAAGCCTTGAACAAGGTTGGCAGTCACTCTCGGCGGTAGAGTTGAAACCTTCATTCATGGTGGCCTTCGGTCCCGATTGGGCTGCATGAGCTCCTACCATGGTTGGCGATGCGCAGTGGGAGACTGCCTCTGCCATAGAGTTTGGTTTATCCCTTGAAGTCCTTGAAGACAACAACCAAACCTAGGGTTGCCCTCTTCCAGGTGCCTTCTGTGCTCATCAACATCAATTCCTGCCGAGGATGTCTGGAATCTGGTGTGGCCGTCATGCTTCGGCTGCACAACATGGCCAGACAAGCTGGAATTGCATCTTTGATGGTGGTTAACCATGTTCACATGATTGTCGGCCTTGTCCTAGACATTCAGTTGCCTCCCTTAAAAAATTTATGTTGTACCAGGCGGTCCAAGCCACCCACAAGTGTGTTTTTGCTTCATCAACCACTTTGTCCTCCCAGCAAATATTTAGATCCCAATGGTCATCGAGGGAGAAAATTTGACTACTAGTAGTGAGTTTAAATGTAGTCAACTCAGACACCTGGAGTAAGGTGGTGTGATCGATACTCTTGATCTTATCTGAGTATATCGTGCGGTTGTCATCGTCCTCCATTTGACAAGGACAAAGCTATGATCATGTTGGGAGAGTCTACACCTAGAGTCTCCGTGTGTAATGACTCGGCTTTGGTGGCCAACTCTTTTTCCACAATGGTTCCAGTCTTTTTTTTTCACTTCCCGCTCATGTTTAAAGATGAAATTGGTGAAAAATGTGTTGATCTGATTGTGAACTCCCTTTTTGAATCTAGTACCCAAAAGAGTCTTCCACATAACTCCCTTGAAAATGAACGGAAAGGTTTTTCAAAGGCGTGGAAAAAGAATAGTGTCAGGACAAGGTTCTCATTACACTTGTTTTTGTCCTATATGATTAGCATGTTTCCTCACACGGAAGAAAGCCATATTCTGAGTTGTATCTAACCATGCCCAAAATCCATTTGTCATTAAGTAATCATATTTTCCTACCTTTCAAAACCCTCTATCGACATCATTAAGCTAAAAGTGCCCAAGTTCTCCACATGCTCCTCCATGTAAAGCTCATATTAGCTCCCCGTATGAAGAATTCTTTTGAAACATTTGTCCTTGAAAACTCTACCAACCAATGTATTTGAGCAAGTGATCGAGACACCACCTTGTTTTACTAAGAGTGCTTGGTTGAAGACTTTTAGGACCACGAATCCCAACACTCACATATATTTTGGATGGTAACCTCTAACTTCAACCAACACTTTTTTCCTTAGAATGTTATAAGAGTTTAAAAATCAAACACTTATTGTCATCAATAAACCCCTCTAGTAGCTTAAAATGCTTATAATGTATACAGGAATGGTTTGGATCACCGTTTTAATCAGAACTTCCTTTCTTTGTTTAGACAAAAATGTTTTCCTTCCAACCTTGGAGCTTCTTTATAATTTCATGGACTTGTTTTTTGATTTGTTGATAACAGTTGTTAGTCCTAGACAACATGCATGTCCGTCTATCCTTCTACCCCTACCAATTGTTTGATTTTTTGTTTTTTTGGCAGCATTAACATATGGGCCGAAAGAGACATTTGACGTGGATGATTTACTTTCTGTCTAGATGCCCTTTGCATTAGCTGATAAGATCAGCTAAATAGGAGCTTTAGTAGTAATCTCCCTCGTCAAAAGAATGTTGTCCTCTGTGGAAAATAGATGAGAGATTTGGTGGCCTTTGTAGATGGCCCAGAGACCATGTATTTTCCCATCATTTGTTGCTTTGAGTCCACCATATGGATGAAGTAACGACGAAAAATCTAATATTCGTTTAAACCTACTGAAAATATACACTTACTTTTATGATCAGAGGCATGCATCTAAATAATGAGAGATTTTGTAAAGCTATTCTAACCCATCTGCTTGAGCTTGACGGGTTGGATTGCTTGGATGTAGAGTTCGGTTAGACTAAAATCAACCCACCTGAAAATATCATTTCTTCTCAATTTTATAGTGTAAATTTTAGAGCTAAAAGTTAGACTAAAATCAACTCACATGAAAATATCATTTCAACTCTTTTTTAATTAGTTGTAATATCATGAATAAATCACAACTAAAGCCACTGACAAATAGATGGTAAGGGGTTGGGAAGGGAACAATTAGGAATCACTTGAGCATTTGATATTCGAATGCCATCCATATGGGATTCCACTAGTGGTGAAATTTAATTAAACGTGGAATAAAATTTCCTACAATAAAAAGGTATTAAAGGCACATTCTTGGAGTGAAAGCATTAAAAGAACAGATAGTAGATGTGGGTTAGATAGGGGACACATACAATTGTTAGTTTTTACTTGATTCAATCGTAACACTTTAGATTTGAGTATATGAGATTTTGGTGATGTTAGTATATGTAGTTCATTTCTCATTTATTGCTAATTGGGCTTAGGCACATTGAATCTGTAATTCTTATTGTCATGTAAGTACACTTAAGTGAAGATCCATCTACTCAATTAAATATACTAATGTATCCTTAGACTCTTATATATAGGACACTCATAACATCTTTACAGACTACTGACTATATGGTTATTATTTTTTATATCAGATGCAGGGTCCTAAACCTAATCCCTCCCACCCTTCCTCTTCTTTCTCTCCTTGTTCTCCCTAAGTCCTAACCCTAATCCCTCCCACCCTTCCTCTTCTTTTTCTCCTTCTTCTCCCTGGCATTCGTCAACCTCAAAGGACAACCACACACTGTCTCCCTGCACCTCCTTCTGCCCAACTGTCGGTCAGTGCCCACTTGTGTGCAGCTTGCACCAGTGGAACTATTGTCGTCGGGCGCACGACCAACTACCAGGTGTGTGCCACGAAAATAGCGATAACCAACTATCGTCAGGATACTGGTCAGTGTCAGCCTCTAGCCCACTTCCATCTTTATTCCCTATCAAACCTTGTCCATGTGAATTCACTCCTCCCCTATTTCCCTTCTTATTCCATTATGGTTTCTTTCACAAATCTATTTTAGAATAACAACAAAAAGTGAACCAAAAAACCCCGACTAACTTATAAGGCATCCAAAAAAGTTAGGAGTTTTTTTTTCTTCTCTTCATGTGGTTTCTTTATCCCACATGATTGCATGTCTTTTGTTGAATTTGGAGTTTATCCTATGTACATTACAATGTCTCTATTCCTATGATCTGATTTCATTTCTACCATATTTATTTTGCTAGTGACATCTTTGTTTCTTTCTACAATACTTATTTAGATAGTACTTTTTCTACTTTTCTTATTCCGATAGCACCTTTTTTACCATTCTTATTCTAGTAGTGCTTTATTTATATACCGCTCCTTTACACTAGTACTTTACTTTTTATAATTGTTAAAAATAAAAATATCATCTATAATGATATGACACATGCCACATATATTGAATTCAATGGTGATAACTATTTGTTGTGGGTGAGAGTTATTTTTACCTTTTTGGAATCTCGTGGAAAACTAAAATTTATCAGCGAAAATGCACCTAAAGAACCCTATGAGGCATGGATCATAGGAAATAACTAGATGCTCTCTTGACTCTGGGGATGTATGGAGCCTGATGTCTATATATAAAAATGTCAAACTCATGCAGGGTGAGATGAAACAGTTCTATACATAAGAGGACAACTACCATCGACTATACAATACAATGAGTGATATCTTTTCTAAACATCAGGGTAAGACTTCATTATCCAAGTATTACGATTTCATGAAGTCTCTTGCAAATCAACTGAAAGTATTCTCAATGACCACCTTTGCTAAAGTGAATAAGGAATGTGAAACTATTATTATTGGGTGATTTCTTAGTGGCATACATCCTTGGTAAGATGTTGTACGCTAACTTCTTCTTGTCGTGACCATGATCCCGTCCATGGATGATGCTTATGCCCGTCTATCTCACACTGAGGTGTATTATACTCCAAGCCTTCCCCATGAAGTGTTTGAATCCCAAATTGCAATGACAAGTATTGCAAGGGGACGTAGACGAGGTCATGGCAGTTAAACTGGGGCGAGACTAAAACATATTCACTTCAACAAATTAGGCCATGTTGAGGATGTATGTCATTCTAAATATGTCTACCCTGCTCATTTTAGATGAGGGTGTGGAAGGGGTTCTGCCCATGTTCCTCAATTTCAACAACCTCTTGGCTAAGGTCCTCTAGAAACTACTATGACTCCTACCCTAATTGAACAGCCAACACATATTTCACTGACAAAGTGATGCTAGTTGTTTGCACACCAAATCACTAGGAGGGGAATCCTGGACTTAAACTTTCCAATTGGTTTTTAACTAGATGGAAACAACAAGTCAACTTCTAGTATAGTAAGATATCAATTCCAAGACTCGACAGTTTTTAAGCGTTGATTCAAAGCAATTGCAAAAAATGAAAAGTAAATTCCTATTTGTGGGTGGTTGATTAAAACTAGAGCAGAAATGAAAAGTGTAGAAATAAAACAAGTTGATCAAATGATAAAAAGTACGAGGAGTCCGGGGGATCACCACCAAAATCCTTAGTTTTACTTGATGAATCAACTCCTAAGTCTTAATAATCAAAATAGGACCATGTGGATTTATGTCCTTACAGAGAACAAATCTCACAAGAGCTGAACTTCTTGAAAACTTGTTGATCTTAGTGTTTGTGGATCCTTGTCCAACTACCCAACAATTCCCTATCTGAGATCTTATTGAGGAACATGTGATTTCCATTCTGACGTTTGAACTCATGGGTCAGATGGTCACGTCACCACATGTTATAACAAACTAGATAAGATGAATAGAAAGTTCATAATTTCTTGTCGGAGATCTCATCAAGGAAATTATGTACTGATTCTTATTGGGATCTGACGTCTCATCACCCTTAAAAAATATAATCTAACTAATCAGGAAACAAGTACAATATAAAATGTATATAAGGATAACAATCACGATTAGGGGATTATGAGTCCATTCTTGTAGGGATCCAAAATATCATTACCCCGTAAGAGTATATCATTCTAACCAAAGATCAAGGGAAAAATTGTTGGAAAACATTCTTTCACTAAAAAATGGAGTTAATACATTCGAATTAAGAACAGGCTATGGGGCTAGCCCCCATGCCCCAGTAAGGGAAACTACTCAGACATAATGAAAATGGAAGCAAAAGTAGAAGATTTAATAGAAGATGGGATGTAGGATCTAATATATCTTTCTTTGGAACCACCCTCCTTTTATAGAGGAAAAGAGGGGGGATCCTAGAATTATGGCTCTTGAAGGCGGTTAGTTATGCAATGTCAGTCGATCAGTCGACTGGGATTTGTGGCATGTGTGCCTTTAAATGGTAGGGTCGACATGAATTGACTGAGTCCCTAGAAATCACTACCGGCGACAGCGGGCTTGGATGAATCTGGGGTGTGGGTAAGTCAACAGAGTGGTGAGTCAATTGAATGGGATGACAGCTTGCTTCATTCCAAAGTCGTGTTGTTCAAGCTTAAACTACATCTATGACTTTCATTTTTGGGTATTTGATTGAGTCTTGAATGCAAGTTGGTCGACTGGGGTGGTGAGTCGATCGAACAATCCTTAAATGTCAGCTTTGACCTGGTCGTTTCATCTAAAATGATGATATTCCCTAAATCCAAATTTTACTCTTTACTGGCAAGTCAATCGATTGGGAATGGTGAGTCAATCGACTGGAGTTCTAGGAAGATGGGATCTGGTACATGTGAGTCGACTGACTAGATGAGTCATTCAATCGACTGGGGGTACTGGGAGGTTGCATATAGGTGCTTGAGCTATTGTTTCTTGGGCCTTCTTGGGCTGTGGATGGATTTGAGCATTTAGCTATAAATATGTACTTACCAAAACACCCTAAACTTAAACTTTGCTCGTCCGTGAGCAACATTAAATCATGAACAATACCAAATTATACTCTCATCCCGTAGTTCCTCACTCATACAACACTATTTGAGTCCTTACCACCTTATATGGCTAGACAATCCTGAGTTTTTGGAATCACAGAATACATATTTTTAATTTTCTACTCAAAATTGCTCATGACTTGCTTCCATTTCAAGATCCACAAGAGACATATGTTCTATCCCTTCTCCTTATGATATTCCCGTATTTTCCCACAAGTTCTTTCACAAGACTAGGGTTATTTGATGGGTTGGGGCTATGTTGATTCCCCTAGGTATGAAAATGGAATGAAGGGAGGTATGGAATGAGATGGTCTCTCCTCTATTCAACTTGAGGCATGCTATTTTCTTTGTCACAATTATATTGATTGCATTTTTTGGTGTGCTCTTTGGCATCTTTTCTTGTGGGGCGCCCCTATTAAATTTAGGAGCGGTATGGAAGAAGAGTTAGAGGAGGAAAAGGAGTGTCATCCTAAAATTGTAGTTTGGCTCATTTTCTAGATTTTAATTTTTGCGAATGGAGAGGTAGGAAGGTGGTAAAAAAAGTGTAGAAGATATTAGACTTGTGCAGCTTGTGATTTGGAATTTTAATGCATTGGGAGTATATATGGCATCAGTTCAATTATCTTCGTAACTTGCAAAAATTAGGAGATTTTATAAGATATTTACAGTTTCTAAGTAAGAACACGTCATGTTTGATTCCTCTCTATCCTTTACGTCCTACCAATATTTCTTAGGAAATAGTGCTATTTAAGATTATGGGTGACGAGATGATTTTCCGAAATGGAAGATTTATAACACATGTTACAAGAGGATTTACATATTCAAAGGGGTTTATTGATTACATGCATAACTGACCAACTAGATAAAGGCCATTTTTTTGAAAAATTTAAAGCTAAATAAAACAATAGAAATTGCAAATAATTTAAGATAGAGTGGGTGAAATGAGTACATACCACCCAACTCCACCCCAACCTTAAAATTTTTCTCATACCGAGCAAAACTTAAATTTAGAATGGAGCAAAGAATTTCTATGATTTCACCAGGTGAACCAGGTAACCTAAAGAATGTCCAACTGAATGGAATGTAGAAGATGGTTCGAACCTTGTAGAGAATAGCTTCATTGTGTACTTGGTGGTTGGGTAGTCATGGAAGCTTGAAGGGGCTTTCTGGTGGAGTAAAATGATGTTGCTTTTAACCCCCACATTCCCTCCACTAAAATCCATAGATCTTCCTTCATCACTGGAGCAAGGTGTTCTTGATGTATGTGGATCAGGAAGGATCAACTCAAGGTAGAAGTGGTCCCGGTTTGTTAGCATATGTCATGTCGACTGTGCAAGATCAGACAGAGGATATGGATCTAGTTTCCCCCTATCATATATATCTTCATATAGGAGAAGTGGTGTTGATATAAAAGGGATAATGGTAGTTAAATCAACATCATAATAATTTTTGTTCTTCTAAAAAATCATGCTATCAACATTGTTGTCAATTGGATCAGTGGGTGCCATTGTTGATACAACATGTGGCCCGAGTTCCTCCATGCAAGATATACCTATGTGGAACGTGACATCAGGATGAATATCATTATAACCATTTAAGAGTGGGGGCATGTGAATTCTTTCAAGTGGTGGTGGCTCCCCATCTAAACTAGTCGTATGAAAGAAATTGGTTGTGGCAGAGTGTTAGGCTCTTGATGAGGAAGACTTTCTACCAATTTATTGTGGAAGGGTGGTGGTTCATTATCCAGAAAGGATTCAACTAAAGTTTATTGGTCATTGATAACATTTGAATCTTGTCTATGGTAGGAGGGGTTATTAGAGCTTCAATGTCTATATCCAAACAAGGACGACCCTCTTACTGTGAGTTTTCATACTCTTGTAATAAAGCCTCTAGTGAAAGGGTTGAAACACTAGTGTACTCATAACATGAAGGCTTGCAACTTCTTGGTTTGTACTATTTCAGTTGGATTCGACATAAATGACATAAGAATGGTATCATCATTGGGAAAAAGCATCCTAGGTTGCTCTAACTCCCTTTGAGAGATTTCTGATTGAGCCTCTTGTAAAGTAGTCTTATTGATTTTTTAATTTTTTACATTGTTCCACCACTATTCTTTCTAGGGCCCTTATTCTCTCCTCTTGTTGAGGTGTATATTGATTTTCATAATAGGGTTCATACTCCTCAAAATTTTGTTGTTCATCCTCACCATACCCCTCATAACATTCTTGGTCATAACATCCCTCATATTTATATGTGTAGCATTATTCCTCATATTGGCCTTTAGAAAATTGTGGATTAAAATTTTCATCATATCCATTGTGGTAGGAAGACCTGATACAAGGTACTACATAAACTGAGGGCACACATTTGGACAGTCGAATGGTGGGTTACAGTAACCACACAACCTAAAATAAGATGAGTTAGGAATTAGATTATGAGGAATATGATCAACACTAGGTGAGTGCCCATTTCTTCTATATTATAATTTCACATAACACAATCCTAAATTGGTATACAATGTGGTCTTTCATTCTTGAATTCGTAGTGGTATATCAATAAATTTATTATATCCGGTTGAGTTAACCATAGAAACTTCATGAATATGACTCAATTTAGGATCTGAATGTTTTATGAACTTGGATTATTGTTTATTACACTAGAATAAAGATGCACTATTTTCACTAGTTTTATAGAAAGCAAACTCATGCTTATTAAAAGCTTTAGAATGCTTGGTTCACAATAATCTGAATCCAATTTGGTAATTATGAAATTTTTATTATAAATGCATTAAAAAAATCTGATGTACTATATGGTGAAATGGAAATTCATATGGCGTGCATTCAATATAAGATTGTCCAAAATGGTTTTTTTTAGTTTGAGTTTCATAAATTATCGAGTCATATCATCCAAATACTGTATGAATTCAAAATGATGTGTTGTATAGGATATTGTTTCTATATTTTCAATAGAGATACTTTGATTAGTAGGAAGCTCTTTAAACTTGGAACGAGAATATTAGATAATTTGAAAGTTGAAGATTAAAAGTAACTAAGTCTAATGAAACAAAAAAGCACAATATTAAGAGAAATAAAATAATACATTCAACATGGATGTCCTAAGCATAGTAGAATTTTCCAAAGGTCTGTACTGCAATGGAGGAAACAATATAGCCACTGGAAGAATCTAGGGTAGAGTTGTCCAGAGTATACAAGTGGTGGGGAATATGGAGTCAAGTCCATTGTGGCTGACTACCTAAAATGTAGTTAGTAAGAAATGAAATAAATTATAAAAATTATTTAACACAAACTAGAGAGCTCGGTGGATATCTCTATTAGTACTAGATTTATAGAGTTCAATTTCATATAATTTTTTTCCACACAATGAGTCAAGAAGTTTGGAACCATTGTGGTGGGAAGTTGTTATCGGACTACGCGTCTGGATACTCTGCATGAGCACCCAAGTTAGAGGAGGCATCTATTTATTTGGTTAGATAAATGTCATTGAGGCTAGATGTGGTGAGCCCCGCTGTAGGCTCAGTAGTTAGTTCATCAATCTCATGATCCTTGGAAAAACCTAAGAATTATTCAACAAGGTTATATATTTTCACAACACGTTCACATATTAAGGCACACTTCATGTGGATCCACAACAAAACTAATTAAAACAAAAAAATAAATAGTAAACTTTGAGTATATGCTATTATATTGAGTTTTTTTCTTTCAAATGTGCTTTTACTTTCAACTAATGCATGTGATATTTATATACAAAATAATTGTTTTTTTGGTCTAATTCACCTGCCATGTGACTGTCCAAATTGTTATAAGTACATCTCTTTTTCTTCAAATGAACTTTCCTATTTGATCTTTCTAGTAGCCGTTTCCATTGATTACTCCAGTCGCTCATCTCTATACATGTAAAATATTAGGTTGTCTTGTAGCTCAAGGAGATCTTATACACATAATAGAAGTCATGCCGCAAGGTTATACATTAGAAGATTTTAGTCATAGTTGGTTCATGTCACTACGTCTCCAATAGTAATGTAAACATTCGGGCATGTATATAAGACTTTTGTATTTACTTTTCATGTGTAATGTTTGAGTTTTGAGGTTTATATGTACATTTAAATTGAGAGACAATGTTGTAAAGAACTAGGTTATCTCAACAAAGTTATGTCTAGTTCACGTAAATAAACTCTGTTGAATTACTCTTTTTGTATCTCGTGGATACAATGGTTTCGTAAATATTATTATATTGTGTTTGTATAGAGAAGTAACAATGTCATTTGTCTGGTATACCAATATTATGCATGTCTACATCATCTATCTATTTTAGTATTTTATTCATCTTTTTTTGATAATCCTACTTCGACTATTTGTTTTAATTTTATAATAAATGGTTCTACTTTACACACGCGCACGCGCACACACACACACACACTTACATATATGCTTGTTTTGTATCCACAATCATGCTTCACCTATTTGTTTCACTTTTTACTTGTTAGATAAAATAACACACACATATGTATATATATTTCTGATATATATATATATATATATATATATATATAGAGAGAGAGAGAGAGAGAGAGAGTCAGGGTAGAATACACTCGAGTGTATCCGGAGCGGAATACACTCGAGTAGTTTTTGATGATGCAAATTTGTTTTTGAAAATCTAATCCGTTGATCTTGTTAAACATCTCGTGAACAACTCATACGCAAAATTTGAGAACATTTGGATATGTATAGCTCATGTTATGAAGACCGCAAAAATTATACATTTCAAATTAGTTTCGCGCGTCGATTTTGTTTCCCTTGGATGAGTGACTTACACTCATCCAAATGGGCTCAAAATTTATATGTAGCCTAGTTATAGTATGACGGTGAAGATCAATAGTTTACATTTTACAAAAAATAGTCTTGATATACAAACACACTTGAGTGTATTCATGCGATCCGTACACTCGAGTGTATTCTAGCCTGAATATATATATATATATATATATATATATATATATATATATATATATATATCAGATATATATAGTAAATATATTTCCGACCCACAAGTGGGGCAAAGTACAAGCATCATACATGTCATACCACTAACCAAAATAGATTTGATTCACTAAAAGGTGTAACATACATAGATATTCACATTGAAGATCCTACAACAAATCCCAATTTCTTCTAGTTTTGCTTGATAAACTGCATAGGCAAATTTTTTAGGTTTTTAAGTTTATTTGGATGTCTTTTTCAATCTTTGTAAAAACTATGGTCTTCACATTTGCCTTCCCTCCATGTTTCTTGTATATCTTATACACAACATGTTATGCACCATAGGGTCGATGTTTTCTCATTTTGGATTGTGTATCCAGATTCAAAAGAGAATTCCAAAGATCTTACAGAGGATTGACATCCATTTTTAAGGTACATCTGCCCTAATGATATTTCCACCACATACAAGTCTCGAACAAATGCTTGTCATCTTTGTTTTAAACTTTACACAGAAGGTAGATCATAATATTGTTGGGAGCCCATGTACTGATCTTTTCAAGAGTAGGTAAATATTCTATATAAGCTCTAAATGTGGTGGTGCTCCACCTCATATTATGCAGGATTAGCCAAATGTTCTTAGCTGCTTTGTCAATAGGTAGGGATTGCCTACACATGAACCAAAGCATTTCTTCAGTTGTATCAACAACGATTGACCAAATGTCTGCGATCCTTTTCCCATAGTGGTATAAGAATTAGGTAAATATATTCTGAATTCCCCCTAAAATATAGAGGGTCAAGAGTTACATATTCCAACACTATACCATAAAAGCAACTACAACTTACTCATCTATCTAACATAAAACTTGCGCTTAACATATTTACAAATTTTTACAGGAATGTTCCTTGCATTAGTTGTTGTACCTTGGTACCTCCTAGCGTTCCTCTCCTCCCAAATATGGTAGCATACAGCTGCAAACAAAATCTTCTCTCTATCATCATTCCAACATCTTGTCAGCATACTTCTTAGGTCTTCCTCCAGCTATCGTTGCATCAAAAAATCTATGCATATCAATTCCTAAGCCTCCTTTGTGAATTTGTAGCCCCCTTCTAGACAGTTATGGGACTCTTCAGCCTCTTTGCAAAGCATGCATAGTTTGGAGACATCATAGTTCCACCCATATACCCAATCAAATGTGGCGAGTACATTATGAAAAAATTTGTAAACACATATACTCCATTTTTAGACATGGAAACCAACCCAAATTTACTCCATATGCATGTATTTTGCAGCCCTCAAGCGTGTTTCTTCGCATAAGTTTGTTTTTGTATATTTGAGTTTCCATCTCCCCATGTCACGAGGCTCAAACAAGTATCAAACTTGCTGCCATACCTCTTTCATAACATCAATTGTGTGTGAGTATCCCTCCTTTGTCCTAGGCTTTGATTCCAGTCTGCTTGGATATCTCTCCCTCATCCATTTCCTCCAAGTTGAGATGCCTTCTTGGTAGAAAATTATTCTCCATAATTTCGCTCACTTTGCTATATCTCTGGGTATTTTTAAATTCAGACCTCCTTCATCTTTTGGAAGAGTCATTCTTGTATATCTCATTGGATGATGTTCACTTTCCTATAGCAAATTTGCAATCGTCATCTCCATTCTATCCAGAACTGAACCAGGAATCTCCCCTTGTTGAACCTAGAGGACAAGAAACCCCTCTAGCTACCTTTATTAGTGTTGTTCTCCCAGCCATGGAAGTATTCTGTGTCAGCCATCTGTTAATCATTTCCTCTAGCTTGTCCATGCAATCAGCAAAATTCTTGACCTATAGATTACCTCCAGCCAAGGGAAAGTCAAGATATTTTGTTGGGAACTTCCCTTTCTCCACTCCCATTACCTCCTTTAATCTGTCTTCTACCTGGTAGCAATTTTTGGATAAGAAAAGATGTGTTCTATTTGTGTTCACATACAACCCCGTATACTTTTCAAACTACTTAAGAAGAGTTTCTAAATTCTCTAGAGTGTTTTGTTTAGCTTTGACAAAAACTAATACATCATCTGTAAAGATCAAGTGGATCATTACCTTTGTTCCGCGAACTGTATAATGCTTGATATCCTTCCTTCTTTTTGCATTCTACATCTTCTATGTGAAGTACTCCGTAACAATCACAAAGAGAAGAGGGGACAATGTATTCCCTTAAAGTAGTTCATTTTTCCCTTTGAACATACCTACAGATGTCCATTGACCAGAATAGAGAAAATTGTAGTCCCAATACACTTTTTCATCCAATTGATCCATTGATCGTTGGTGTAACATCCCTGACCTGGGTTGTGTGTTAACCCTAGATGTTTTTCCTAATAAGGTTGAGTAGATGCTTAATCTTGTCTTGGAAAAAGTAATTATGGCTCATGAGAAACTTATGTTTCAATTTTGGTCATGTTTGAACAATGTTGAAGCAATGTTTGCTTATTTTGGACTAAAGTGCAAATTACCCAAGTTGAGGGGTTAAATTGAAAATGTTGCATGAAAAGATGTTCCTCTGATGTTGAGACATCATAAGAATGAATATGATGTGGTGGTATGGTTTTCACAAGCTTGGGCACCAAGATTAAGCTTGTAAAGCAATCTTTGTGCATTAAAACCTAGTTTTGGTGTAAAGAACAATTTACCCAAAATCTAGGGTTCAATATGAAAATTACCACTTAAATAAGGTCCCTAATGTTTCTTGTAATCATATAGAGTAAAGGAAATGAGAGGGGCACTTCATTTGAATTAAGTTGGAGGAGAGAGAATCTTAATGTTAAAATAATCAAGATTTAATCCTAAGTGAAACCCTAATTTAGTTTAGGGCAAAAATGAGTGTATTAATTAAAGGTCCTTCAACCAAAATTAAAATGATTGAATTCAGATGAGTGTGGATGAGATTAAAGCCTTGCAAAGTCACGAGCATATCCAAGGGAGTGGATAACTCACTCACAATTTTATATGAAAAAGAAATATCCACTCACATATGGATATTAATATAATATGATTTGAGGTGCTTAATTTGCTTTTCTTTAAATCATGGATAATTGAAGGGTAATAAGAGGCCAAGAGGATAGCCTAGTCCCTAAGGAAGGAGAGTGGGCATGTGGAAAGGGAATTGAGGGGATAATTCCTACTTTCTCTCTCTTAATTGATTTTTTTTTAATAAAATTCACATATAAGCTCATTTATCCATAGAATGAAAGGGAATTTCGGATTCACGTCTTTCCCCTTGCTTGGAAAACGTCCAAGGAGCTAGGGAGGACCAGGAGAACGACCCCCAACCTGTTGGTAAGTCCTTGACCTTCGTTCTCCTTGATTCCATGGTGGAAATCGAAAATAAATCATTGATTTCTTCTTATTTCGATCTCCTCTTCAACCCTAGCCAATCTTTTCAACCAAAAGCTTGAGGACGAGCCTAGGGGGAGTTCAAGAGCTTCATACACCATTGTTTCTGTGAGCTTGGAGCTTTGGAGCTCAATTGGAGGCGGGTTTTATAACTTGAACCCTTAATTTTATTATTGCAATCAATTCCTTATCAATTGGTGATCATTTCTACTTTTCCGAAATTAATTTTGGTTGATTGATGCAATCTCCATGGAAATCACAGTATATTTCGTGAGTTTGGAGCTTGATGATGATGACATCATCATAAGCACACACCTCCCCAAATATCTAGGATAAACAGTTTCAATGTTGGGACCAAACGGTTTGCAAACCGTTTGGTGGTTTGGGTCCCAAACCGTTTGGGATGGTTGACCGTTTGAGATGGTTGACCGTTTGGAGATATATGCTGTGGTGCTTGGATGATACAATGGTTTCAATTGGTTTGATCTAGAAGGTTTCAATTGTGAATGATTACTTAATTGCAAACCCTAATCGACTAAGTGCTGAATTTCCAATTGATTGAGATGATGGTTTGGGTTGATTGACCCAAACGGTTTCAAAACCATTTGGGGATCACCCAAACGGTCAAGACCGTTTGGGGTCACCCAAGACCGTTTGGACATCTAGGGTTAACTATGGCTAAGTGTTTGAAGATCCAAAGATATGGTATCAACCCTAATCGGCTAAGTGTTGATTTTGCAATTGAATAAGTTGATGGTTTGGGTTGATTGACCCAAACAGTTTCAAAACCATTTGGGAATCACCCAAACAGTCTCAAGACCGTTTGAGGGTCACCCAAGACCGTTTGGAGGTCTAGGGTTGAGAATGTTTGGGTATTTGATGATCCAAAGATACCAAATTGAATTGCAACTAAGTGTTGATTTAATAATCAATCCAATGGTCCAAAACCCTAATTGGATGTCATGGTTTCTGATGATCGAATGGGCAAACGGTCTCAAGACCGTTCGGAGATCAACCAAACGGTCTCAAGACCGTTTGGTGGTCATCCAATACCATTTGAGGTCAGGTCATATCATGTGATGATGATAGTTCATTGATTTCAATTGATTTGATTCCACAATGTCAACCATTGATGGATCCTCGATTTCGAACCCTAAGTGATGGTTTCTTGATTATCAAACCTAGTTCAATTGGTTTCAAAACCCTAAGTTGAAGGTCTAATTGAATGGTGATTCATTGGTCCAATTGATGAATACTTTAGTGGTTCAATTTATAGTTGGTCCATGATTTGAAACATTAAGTCGATTGAGTGTTGAAGTGTCTTTTTGGTCCATGCGGTTTTGAGAAGGTTTGGACCAAATGGTCTCAAGACCGTTTGAGTCCAAACGATCTCAAACCGTTTGGAGACCCAAAGTGCAAACGGTTTCAATACCTACCCTGTCCAATTGGTTTCAAGTATAACTTGTTCGATTGATCTTCAACCAATTGATGTATGAGAACCAAGATCTTTGAGGGTCTAAGTAATTAACTTTGTGAAGATAAACATGGTTTATCCATTTGAATATCTCATGTAATTGAAGGTCCAATATGGTGAGCCTATTTAGATACTTAATACATTTGAAGATTTCAATGGTTAACCCGATTGATCACTTTGTGGGATTGAAAGTTTAATTGGTCAATTCTTTTGATTTCCTTATATAATTGATGGTTTAATTGATTAGACCATTTGGACATATAATATGATCAAAGGTCAATCAGCTATGTGTTTATTAAAGATATAGATCTATGATGATTGTGAAGGTTAACCCTAGCTATGTGTACTCAAGTGAAGAGTTGACCTAGATTGATCTTGGATTAGTTAACATCCTAAATAGGATGAAAGAGAGAATGAGAGAGATGAATGCTTATATAATTAAGTCCTAATTCTCTCATTATGAGTAAACTATGTGATAAGGGTTGATCCATAATAATGAGATCATGAAACCCTAATCAATGAGCCTTAACCCTAATTAGAGCAATGCTATGTGTGAAACCCTAATTACAGCAATGCTATGTGTGAAATCCTAATCTAGGGAAAAGCTGAGTATTATCATAAATCCAGGGTGATGATGTAACCCTAGCTTAGTGTAACAATGAAGGAAACCCTAATTTAATGGGAATTGTATATCCTAACCCTAATTTGGGTATGAGGAAAGAGAAACCCCACTTGGATGTGAACGATAAACCCTAATCCCTAAAATGGGATAAAAGTATATGAAACCCTAATATAGGGTTGTGCTACTAATTCTATGTGAATTCCTATCATTGGGTGATGTGTGGTGAAATCCTAATTTCACATATTACTAGGTGAATCCTTGATATAGAAGGGTGATTATATAAAACTCTATTGGAGAATAGTACTATGTGAACTCCACAAATGTATGGAATATTCTATGTGAATCCTCAAATTATAAATGTAGAGAATATTATTCCTAATTAAACTAAACGGGTTGTATGATGGTAGCCATGGTGGCACAAAATGGTCGTGATAATCTTCTGTAGCACGACCGTTCAGGGTAGCACGACCGTGGTGGCTTCCCTTGCACGGCCGTTTTTGGTTGCACGACCGTGGTGCTCTATGCTTGACTTGGGGTTGATTTGCAAGTGACCTAGCATGGTCGTTTTGTTAGTTCCTAACTTAAAGATGAGTCCATAGTATTGGCAATGGTTGTATATTCTAACTGAGTGACTAATGACCACTACCTTACATGATAAATGTGATGAACTGGTGCATAAAGTATTAGGATGGGTAATACCCTAATACAAGCTAAGTTTGAACTCAAGTAAGGTAAAGGTGTTGAGGGAAGTGATACATCAAGATATGATATATATCACATCCAACACCCCAAATACTGGTATACCTTGATGTGTTATAAGTCCAATGTAATTGGATGAATGATACATGAGATGTGTCATATCAATGGTTACATTGATATGTAATGTACTCTGTTGAATGTATGCTAACATGCCTTATGAAAAGGTTAATCCAAACCTATAAACTATGATGTAATCATATTCTGGCAAAAGAGAGAGAGAGAAACTCAAGCTATGTGTTGATAATTCATTTAATGATGAATGACGAGAATAGAGAATATGATTGAATATTTATGATTATTCATATTGATTCCTTGCTATGTGAACCCCGATACAGAGTAATGATATGTGAAACTTTAATACAAGTCATTGCTATGTGATCCCTAATACAAGGTAATGCTATGTGAAATCCTATGACAAGTTAATGCTATGTAAACCCTAATACATGGTATTACTATGTGAAATTCTATTACAAGATAATCCTATGTGAAGCTCAAATACAGACTAATGGGTTATGAATGTAATAAGATAGCCCTCGTATTGCATGATATTGATATGTAATTGTATCATGATTACTAATCATGCAGATATGTTGAGAAGATGAGTATAGCCAGGTATGGGCTATGATGCTTTGTTATTGAGAATGTTTTATATGCTTTATAAGCCTTCATATCACTACTACAGAACCTACCTTTAGTGTCGGTTATTTAAGGCCTTTAGTGTCGGTTTCTAAGCGACACCTATGTGGGCGACACTAAAAGGTCACCCATTACGCGTCGGTTCCAGAACCGACACCCAAACTCTTCGCGCGCCACCGAAAACGCGCCATTAGGGGACTATAAGTGTCGGTTATTAGATAAGAAACCGACACCATAAACCTTCACGCCACAGAAAGGGCGCCAGCTTGGGCACTATCAGTGTCGGTTATAAGTCAAAAACCGACGAAATATGTCTTTGTGCCAAAACAACAGGCGTCGGTTATTTGTAAAAAACCGACACTATAACTTTATGTGTCGTTTTATACAAATACCGACGCCTGTTATTGGCACCAGCTTGGGCACTATCAGTGTCGGTTTGTAGTAAGAAATCGACACCATATATCTTCACACCACAGGAAATAGGCGTCTGTTATTTCTATAAAACCGACACTATAAGTTTGTGTGTCAGTTTTATACAAATAACCGACGCCTATTGTTTTGGTTTTTTTTGTCAGTCTGCAGACCTGCTGTGGCTGGTTGCAGGATGAGAAAACTGCAGTTCAGTTAATTGAACTATAGGTTTTACGACATCCATTGATATCAGCCAACAACAGGCCACAAACCTGCAAAATTAACAACAAAAATATATATATATATATTCACACATGCATTTAGCAATGCAACCTGCACTTCCATTTTATATCACACATTTAGAAACATTCATGTAGCTAGCAATCTGTAGTTCCATTCATTTCACATTCACACACGTAGAAACATTCATATAGAAACCAACACTTTCATTCATTTTCACTCAGACACGTAGAAACATCCAGACATGTAGAAACATTCACACATATATTATAATTCAGAAATTCATTTACAAAATATCATTGTTTAGTCATTATTCGCTATCAACATCCCAATTATATTTTAAAACCCCCACTATTTGTATGGATGTTGCCCATTCTTCTCTTACTTCATTTAATTCTCCCATCGTATAGGGAGCATGTACATCTGGTAAGTCCTTTCCTATAGTGGGATCAGTTTTAAACACCTGCAAAGAGAATGATGTATATATATAATTAATGAGCTATAAATAAGATTGATATATTTCGATCATATTATCTAATGAGACTATATAATACCGTAGCAATACACTCGATATCCAGTGCGGCATGTTTGATAATCATGTGCATATATCGCATGACATAGTATCCACATGCCCATCCGTTGTCTTGTGTAGCACACTATAAATTCTAACATACAAAATATTAAAAAATACAACTAATTAAACATTGTTCACATAAATAATATATATATATATATATTGCAGTCGGGAACTTACTTTCACGTTCTTCCAAATTATTGGCTGGTTCTTTTTCGTGGGGACCTTTCCTACAGCCTTTTTGAACTCATGAAAACCCCTACATGTTAATGTAACACAGAACATTGCAATTAAATATTAATGTAATAACATATGTTAACAGATATGAAAATGAAATATTTCTCACCGGAATAATGCCATTTTCATTATGTGTCTAAATCTTGTATTCAATTTAGTCCCCTTAGGATCTAGATAATAGAAAGTGAACGTCTCGGGGAGAATAACCAGTAACTCCCAATGCTTACCACTAGAGGTAAAAAAGTTAAAAATTAATAACTCAAAATCCACAATAAAAATGTAATTTTCTTAAGTCCAAATTATAATAAGCAAAGTAAACTTACTCTACATTGAATGGAGCCATTATCACCGTCTTCTTATTTACATCAAAATTTGTAAAAGCCTCACAGCAGTATTGTTGAACTGACGTAGGGTCTTTAGATACTAGACTAATCAAAGATGGAATCAAAAACCCTACATGTTCGAATCCAAAATCTGCACATATCTTGTCTAAGTACCTACAAAATATGTATTAATTACACATGCATTAATAAATGAGAAACCAGATAACCAGATCATACACAAGGTATATGGATGTATAAATAAGATCTCACCTTATCCATAGCTCTATCACAGATGTATTTAGCCAAGCATATCTAAACAACTCCAAAATATCTTGTATAAATAGTTTGGTTTCATATGCCTGACCTGTAGAATCTGAATCGGAAGAAACAGTTATAGGGCAGTTTATATCATGTTCGCCTAACCATATTGCCATACCCCTACAGTTAGGACCTAACGAGACAGGTAGGTCCTGTGGAACCCAACTAGGTAATGTAGGAGGTGGAAGTGGAGGCCTAGATGCTGTGGGTGTCTTCTTTTTAACCTGTACATATATATATATATATATATATATATATATATATATATATATATATATATATATATATATATATATATATATATATAAATTTTAGATCAACTGACATCATATACACACACTAACAATATAACATAATGTAAATTTATCATACAGTTCCAGTAAAGACGACATCCTCTTTTCGCCACAATATCACTCCGCCTTCTGCCTCACCAAGCGTTTCACAATCTGGGTGGGCATATGGCAATTGAAGATCTGCCCATCCTTGCAATACATGTACCGGGCTCACACGAAGCCAACCAGATGGTAATGGAGACCTGTGAAACTGATCCCCGGGTAGGGATGGGTAAGCCGACGCCTCTGCAGCGACATATTCATTACTTTTTAGACGACATCGCTTCAACCCCTACAAATTTTTGTGTAAAGAATGTTATATACATATATACATATCATCTTTTTTTGAAACGACTACAATTTCATATATACATATCATCTTGAATTAAAAAACTAGTTACTATGTCATAAAAATACTTACAGCAGATGTGTTAGGTGGTGGTTCTACAGGATTACTCCCAACCTCTGCAGTAGGAGTAGAGCCTGCAGTAGGAGCTATATGTACTGTCTGCTGAGGTGCAATCTGAGATGGCTGCCAGGTTTTCATTGCTTCTTGGAGTTTCCTCTCAAATATCTTATCGACCTATACATGGATAAAATAAATGTTAGCTTCTGATTATTGAATTCTCTTTTACAGTAACATTATCAAGAAAGAATATGTTACCTCTTCTTGTGAAAGTCCCACTTTTGGGACATGTTTGCGCTGAGATGGCCCAAAAAAAGCTTTGATGCCCACACCTGCGCCTGCAACCCTAACACGTCCAGGATGCTCTAGGTTACCCAGAGCAACTGTCAATTCATCCCTTGTTCCCTCAGGAATGAACTTGCCTTGTTTCCTTAGCTCGTGCAACTCCCGCTAATCGCCAAAACAAAATTTTGTAATTAAGTAAACAACACAAATAATCAATATTCGAATGATTGCTGTAAGAGTTGTATTTTACCATTTTTGCAGCCGCCTCGGTAGTTGCAGCCTTCGTAACTCCTCCCTTCTTATTTTGCCTCCCAGCTATCCAGACATCATGGCGAGGCAGAGGTGTGCTACCTATGGTAGATGACTCCTGAGTAGCAGCAGACTGAGCAGTAGCCTCAGACTGTAGTCTTTGGCGAACGCCTGCATATCCTCTTGGACCCATTGTGTGCTCGTGCACATTCATCGCACGCCTTGATCTTTGTGCATCAATGAGGGCCTAGTTAGTATGCACATTAATGATTTGGTTAGTAACACTAAATGTTAATCTTGAATAGGTGAATACAACATATATTAATAATGAGATTGAGACTGACGCCTAATACCTTGAATTCATCTGTTTTTCTTGAAGCGACAAACGCCTCCCATTCTTCTTTGTCCAGGAAGTTCCACTGTTCAGTGGCTGTCTTCTTCCTCTTGTCAGCTTATTTTATGTATTCTCGTGTGAGATTTGTCCTATAGTTCCTTAGGACTCTCCCACAGCGTTGCATCACGCATTTACGATGCAGCTTTTCATCCAATTCAAATATACTCTGCAAAATAGAATTGCTATTAACTAGTATCCAAAAATTTAGTATCTACAAAATAGAATTGCAAATTAATAATAACTCACACATAAATCCCTCCATATTGTGTCTTTCTTCTCCTTAGAAACGTTATGCCAAGAATCTAAGCGACAACCGCGATGGCTACGAGTAACAAACCCAAGATATGAAACAAATGAATTACGATTCACACCACATGCATTTCCTGCATTATCAAAATCCACAACAAGTTTGGGTCCATTGCCCTTTTGCGCAATTAACTTCTTCATCATAGTGATGCCCCTTCTCTTGTCAACTTTTTGGTGTTGCTGATCAAGTGCATCAAGTTCTTCAGGTGGTACCTGTGCATCATCAACCTAAAATTTGACAAAATAAACACATTTACAAGATATAACTATAAATGGACATATAGATATAAATATATGATATTTTTTTAAAACTTACATTGTGAGGCGGCACATTGATGTCCTCACCCTCATGGTAATCATCAACACGGTCATCATGAGAATGGTCAGCCATCTGCAAATTCACATTCAAATTGTAAAGTTCACATTGTAAAGTAATTCACATTATAAAGTAATTCACATTCAAATTGTAAAGCTCACATTGTAAAGTAATTCACATTCAAATTGTAAAGCTCACATTGTAAAGTAATTCACATTCAAATTGTAAAGCTCACATTATAAAGTAATTCACATTAAATTTTTAGTATTTTTGTAATTCAAAAGTTCACATATTTAGAAAAATAAAAACGTATAAAACAAAACATACCTCTAATATTGTGATTTTTTTTATCAATTAACAATCCTTCATTGTGATCTCCGCGCACATACAAGTCATCATTAGCTTCAATATTTGTTGGTGTTGGAAACCCAACTGAGAATGGACTGGATTCATCATACTTATCATAGTACTGTTCTTCATCTATAGGATCTTTAATGAGCTTCTTTTACCAAGAAGAACAACCGACCATTTATCATTTACAGGATCATCGATATAAAATACTTGTTTCGCCTGTGATGCCAATATGAATGGTTCAGCCTTCTCGCCAATCTTTTCAAAGTTCACTAAAGTGAAACCCAATTCATCCACTATAACTCCTTTGGTGTTATCAACCCAATTACATTTGAAGAGCGGAATTCTAAAATCTATGTAGTCAAATTCCCATATCTCTTCAATGACACCGTAATATGACATTTTAGCTTCACGTGGACTCTTATCCTTTTCACTTGCAAAAAACATAGTCGATGCTTGAAGGGTGACCCCACTGTTTTGGACGACACACTTATCATCTTGGCGCTTTGTGTAATATGTGAATCCATTAATGTCATACCCTTCATAAGACATAACAGTCAACTTTGGTTTAAAGGCGAGGCATTTGATAGTTTCAGTAATATCATCTGGTGTTTGAGATAGTTGATGTAAGACTTTATCTTCAAACCACTTAATAAAAGTCTTGTTATGCTCTCTAGCAAGCCACATTGTATTGGCTCGAGGATATTGTCTTTTGATGAAATTGGTATGTTCCTTGATATAAACATTCACTTCATCCATGTTGTGTAAAATATACAAATGACCTTGTTCCAACTTCTCACAACTGATTACTTTCACACGTGATCCCAAAATTCCTTTGCCAAATAGCTCATCAATATTCTTGTCATTATCAGGAGTGTCATTACCAGGAGTGTCATTACCACTGAGAAAGTCATTGCAGAAATCCATAACCTCTCTCGCTACATAACCTTCAATAATACTCCCTTCAGCCCGATAACGGTTTTGAACATCACCTTTAAAAACGCTCATGTATCGTTCAAAGGGATACATCCAATGCAAGAAAACTGGTCCCAAGATTTTCACTTCCCTAGTCAAGTGGACAACAAGATGTACCATGATATCAAAGAACGAAGGAGGGAAATACATCTCAAGCTGACATAGGGTAACAACCACTTCTCTTTACAAATTATCGAGAGTCTCAGGGTCAATAACGTTGCTGTAGAGACTGTTGAAAAAGAAACAAAGTCTGGTGATTGCAAACCTTACATGCTTCAGCAATATAGATCGAATTGCCACGGGCAATATTTGTTGCATTAAAGTGTGACAATCATGAGATTTAAGACCTATCAACTTCAGATCTTTCATTGATACCAATATACGGATGTTGGATGAGTAACCATGTGGCACCTTAACATTTACCAAGCATTCACAAAAAGCTTTCTTCTCCTTTCTAGACAACGTGTAAGAAGCGGGAGGTAAGTATGTTCTTTTATTACCCATTTCACGTAATTCTGTTAATTCTGACCTTATTCCCATTTCACGTAGGTCCAGTATGGATTTTATCCCATCTTTAGTCTTGCCTGGTATATTTAACAGAGTACCAATGATGCTATCATAGACATTTTTCTCAACGTGCATTACATCGATACAATGTTTGACTGTCAAAGAACTCCAATAAGGAAGATCCCAAAATATTGACTTCTTCTTGAATGAAGAATTGTCACTCCGTGTAGTACATTGTGATCTCTTACGAAATTCATTGACAAAGTCTTTTACTCTTTCATAAACAACCTCCCCTGGTATAGGTTTAGGTGCACTCCGTTTCTCATTCAATCCATTGAATGCTTTGCGCTTCCTACGATACGGATGGAATTTTGGAAGAAACCTTCGATGACCGAGATATACATTCTTACCGCCATGTTTTAGTCTTATTGAATCAGTGTTCTATTCACATATAGGACACGCTTTAGCTCCTTTGACACTATATCCAGACAAATTCCCATATGCTGGAAAGTCATTAATAGTGCAAAACAACATAGCATGCAAACGAAATGTCTCTCTTCGTGAAGCATCATAGGTCATCACACCTTCACCCCAGAGTTTCTTTAAGTCATCAATCAAAGGTTCACGATAAACATCGATGTCATTTCCAGGTTGTTTAGGGCCCGATATCAACAACGACAACATTACATACTTATTTTTCATACACATCCAGGGAGGAAGATTGTATATAACAAGCATGACTGGCCAAGTGCTATGTTGGCTTCTCAATGTCCCGTACGGGTTCATCCCGTATGTACAAAGTCCAAGTCTTAGATTCCTGACTTCTTCACCAAATTCAGGGTACAATACATCAATCTTCTTCCACTGTGGGGAATCGGACGCATGTCGTAGGATCCCATCATTATTTTTCTTAACATTTGCATGCCACCTCAAATTCTTCGCATCTATTGGATTGGCAAACAAGCATTGGAACCGTGATATTATAGGTAGATACCACATCACCTTGGCAGGAGAACCAGTTTTGGTCTCCCCCGATGTCGTCAATTTATACCGTGACGCACCACATTTTGGACAATCTTTCAAATCCGCATAGTCCTTTTGAAATAATACACAATCATTCGGGAATGCGTGTATCTTCTTGGCATCCATTCCCATTGGGCACAACAATTTCTTTACCTGGTATGTTGAGATTGGCAGCTCGTTTCCTTCAGGAAGCATTTCTTTCAACAAAGACAGAAACGACGTGAAGCTTTTGTCACTCCATCTATTGTTAGCTTTCAACTTATACAATCATAACACAGCGCTAAGCTTCGTAAACTTAGTACAACCAGTGTATAACGACATCTCAGCATCATGCACAATGTTTCTAAAAATGGGAGGTGGATCGGTGTGCTCAACCCCACAACTATCCAACATCGCATCAACGATGTCTACTGGAACTGGTTCATTCACATCTACGTCATCGTAGGCAATTTCTTCTTCCACAAAAGCACTGCTATCAACATCCACTAGTTTCAGGTTTGAAATCTCTCCATGCCAGTGCCATTCTGTATAGCCTTGTATAATCCTGTTGCACATGACATGAGTTTTGATTTCGTCACCAGTGTTGACTTTCAAGTTGTTACCGCAATGCCTACATCGATAGTAGAACCTATCTCCAGGTTGTTTCCTATGTTCCTCAGAAAATCTAATGAACTGGTCAAGACCAGAAATAAACTCTGGGGTGCAACGATTGCGAATGGGCATCCATGATCTATCCATTCTATGATCAAAGAGAAAACAAGTATATATTAGGACAAGATTAGGGTATACTATCCAAGATTGTTCACTTTATAGACCAACAAACACATGTGATGTCATTCTTATATATAATAAATGTGTACCACCTATCCCATCCTTGAACACCTAATCTCACTAGTAAGTGTATAATGTGTATTGGGTTTTCAAAAAAATTTCGGCAGCATTTCCCCGCTGTTCTCTAAGTACATATGTACTTAGAGAACAAACGAGGAAATGCTACTGAAATTTTCTCGAAAACCCAATACACATTATACACTTACATCCTAAGTGAGATTAGGTGTTCAAAGACAGTCCCAAATCGGGGACTATCCAAGATTTACTCCTAATGAGTAAATCTTGGATGAGTTTCTAGGCCAACAAACACAATAATAGATATGTACATGTTAGGGTTTAATCACAATTGATGTTAGGGTTTCATCAATGTTAGGGTTTAATCAAATCAAACCCTAGAATGGGTCAAGTTCAAATCAAACCCTAGAATGTTTACACGCATTAGGTACATGAAAAGGATCTAAAATCCAAACCCTAGAATGGGTCAAGTTCAAGTCAAAATGGCTACAAGTGTGCATTTTGGATTTTCTATGTAAACGACCTTAGAACATCTATGTAATCACTTGTAATGATGAATTGACTTAAAACTTAGAAGAGAAAAAAGTATTAAGATATGCATGATACAATAACTATTTTGCATCACATTACAACAGACTTATCATTGATACCTTACTAACTTATTTCTACATTTACATATCATCACTTGATAAAAAATTATAGCAGTACATTTAACCAAAGTATGCATTCTAAAATCTATGTCATTAACATGTATTGTATAGACAATAGAGGATTCAGCTCAGTAGAAGCACAAAATCAGTACCTAAACCCTAAAATCACACATTTTTAGCATTTATTCTAATAGGTTTATGTACATCAGCTGTTGTAAATAAATAAAAAAAAATCCCAACAGCTGCTTGGGCGTGCCTTGGCACCGCCCAAGCAGCCACCGGAGCAGAGGAAGAAGGCAGTCATCGGAGCAGAGGAAGAAGGCAGGGCGCGCGGGCATACCTTGAGGCAGAGGAGAAATGGCCGGAGCAGAGGAAGAAGGCAGGGCGAGGCAACGACGGCGAGGCAGGAGCACGAGCAGGAGCAGGAGCGGTGGCGAGGCAGGGCACGGACGACCGCCGGTGAGCACGAGCAGGAGCACCGTCGGTGAGTACGGAGCAGCGGCGAGGGGAGGAGCACGACAGCGGCGCGGCGGAGCAGCGGGGGCGAGCAAAAATCATTGGAGCAACAGCTGGAATCAGGAATGAAACAGGGAAAGGGGAAGAGTCGGTCGCGCTGGTGAGCTATTAAGTTGACAATAAGTGTCGGTTATTTAAAAAAACCGACAACTAAACCAACAGTGTCGGTTCTTTGCCAAAAACCGACACCTATACTAGATTATAGTCATCGGTTTAAAAATAAAAGACAACCAACAACTATTCATGTCTCGCGCATATCCTTTAGTCGTCGGTTATTTATTTAAGAACCGACGCCATATGTCAAATTTTGGAGGTAATTTTTTTGCTGGAATTTTGGTTTTGGCGGTTGATTTTAGGTGTCGGTTTTTTATTATAAACCGACACTTAATAAAAGCAGTACCCGTGTCTGGTTGAACTTCACATATTGGATGTCGGTTTATGTTAAAAACCGACACTGTACAGTTTATGTGTCGGTTTATGTACAACTGACACCTTGAAAAGCGACTTTATAAGCCATTTCTGTAGTAGTGTATGCTTTGTGTAATAAGAATCATTGAACTTTTTGTACTATGTGAAATACATTATGTAGCAAGAATCATGATGTTCTTGATCAGATGATCTAAAGGTATGAAGTTACCTAATAAATGGTAACAAGTGTCCTATGATGAGATGAAGGTTCAAATACCCAGATTCTATAATCATGATAATGAACTTGTTAAGAAGTGGAAATGTACTTGATGAGTTAAGGGATTAAGATCCCAACACTTTGTGAAAAGAGTATGGCTACATGCCATGACTCCACAATGATAATGTCAGACATTAGATACAAGATCTAAGCCTGAAGAGAGTGAATGTTGTGGTAATGATTCTATAGTGAATACATGTTATACATGTTCTTCATATTCCTTAAAGGATGCGTGACATGTTGTTCTATCAAGTTATAGCTGCAATGCTTTTGATAAGGATAATGTTCTAATCTATTAGACATTAAAATATCTACTGTCAAATAAATATGATTCCTCTATTCATACTTATCTTCTTAAGATGCAATAATAATGTTTCTGGGGGAGAGTTATATCTCTCGTTGGGGAAATTTACAATTGACTCACCCCCATGGGAATCACATTTTTAGGTGGATGCAGATGAGGAGGCAGGAATCCTTCAGTAGGTGAAGGACAGTAGCAGCAGCAGCAGGGACAACAGTGAAGTCTCAGGTGGAGACACTGGCTATTATGCCTTGTATAGATGTAGATAGAGTCCTATGTGTCATCTTTGTACTCTTAGGTCCTCGGAGTAGTAGTTAGTGCTTTCAAGATTTTGGCTCAGTGCCTCTGTGTTTAGCTTGATAGGACAGTTAATGCTTGTAACTCTCAGAAAGAGATGATACAGAATATGTACCTTCGAATAAGACTGTAAATGTGTTACTTTGGTTTTATGTGAGAAAGTTCTCCTTTGATGGATCTCTTGAAAAAAAGGTTTAATTTTTAGTGATTTTTGGTAATCCACTGCTTAATGAACGCTTCCGCGTTAGTTAATTATGATCTCATGAGTTGTATGCCACAACTAAGTGGTATCAGAGCTCTAGGTTCGCTGAGTCTACAGTGACATAGGACTAAGGTTGTAGCGTCTATTCTAAGTGTCTTCCAGTTTATCTGATAGTATCTTTTGCTCACATAGGAGGAGAAGAACTTGAAGATGTCTGGACCACATGAACAACATGCTGCGGAGGGCAGCACTGCTGCACCAGGAGGAGGTGCAGGAAACCATAATAGAGAGGAGCTCGTACCTGAACAGCCCCAGTTCAATCAAGCTGACATGGGGAACCCAGCTCTCCAAGCCATGTTTGGGAAGTTTATGGCTGCCATGACTCGCATGACAGATAGGATGCAAATACCTACACCTAGGGCATCATCTCACCATGAGGGCTATGGAGCCGAAAAGACTTTTGAGAGACTTTGCTGGGTTGGAGCCATAGATTATGCTGGTACATCTGATCCAGCAGATGTTGATTTGTGGCTGAAAGAATTGGAAAAGGCTTTCAGGATCCTTGATATCCCTGAAGCTGAAAAGGTAAGACACGCTGTGTATCTCCTAAAAGGGAATGCAGGTCATTGGTGGATGATAGAGGAAGATAAGAGACCAGGTGAAGAAATTGGATGGGAGGTTTTCCTACGAGAATTTGTCAGTAGATACTTTCCTAAGACGTATCTAGATGAGAAGATCTCTCAATTTGAGAGGATCAAACAAGGACAGATGAACGTTAGCGAATATGAAGCTAAGTTCATGGAGTTGTTGCGGTATTGCCCACAAATGGCAGTTAGTGATGAGGAAAGAATTCGACGATTTGAGAAGGGGTTGAATGTTGAACTAACCACCTCTGTGTCTGCTTTAGAGAATAGGGAGAGGTTTTCCACCTTTGTGGAGTCAGTAAGGAGGATAGAGAGGTCTGAAATCGAGAAACGACAGACTAGTAGCA
Organism: Alisma plantago-aquatica; assembly: GCA_963693085.1. NCBI lineage: Eukaryota > Viridiplantae > Streptophyta > Magnoliopsida > Alismatales > Alismataceae > Alisma > Alisma plantago-aquatica. Next base: position 442,338,082 of record OY856412.1, on the reverse strand, counting down.
AGAAGGTGTACACTCAGACTAAAAAACAAAGGTCCGAAAGTTTTAAGAAGTCGAGATTTTCTGCATCAACATCGGTAACTGGACCTCACAGACCCTATTTTGCACCTAGGATCTGTTATCAATCTAGACAATTGGGACATCTAGTAAAGGATTGTCCATGTGGGAATCCAATGATGACTCAACCTCAAGGGCAGAGTCAGTAAGGATCACAAATGAGGTAGTTTCCTAGTAACAATAGAGGACATGGACAGATGTCCCAGACAGGTCAGATGAATTAAAGTCATTCTGATATTTTATTTTCTAATTCCATGTGTTAAAGATATAAAAGTAGTTGTTTATGAACTCCCTTTGACTAGTCCTATAAGGACACAAGGGAGATAATAACTTATATCTTACTCAATATTCCTTAAAATGTTTTATAATCTTCCTTATCTGTGTGTTGAAAGATGAGATTGAGAAAAAAAATGCCTGAAGAAAAATTCAAGAATGGAAAATCATGTGTGTATAATGATATGAAAAGTGAGGAATATGATAGTAAGTAAAGTGCATGCTACCTAATCTCAATACTTATATACCCTAGCCAAGTATATGATTATTGAAGATAAGGCAAGTATGAAACTCTTAGATTGTTATCTTTTGATTACTCTGATCAAGTAGTCATTCTGAAACAATCTACAGAGTATAATGTAATCTATTAGGAAGAGCTATGTGAACATTCCCAACTAACAGGAAGAGCTATGTGAACATTCCCAACAATTAGGAAGAGCTATGTGAACATTCCCAACTATTAGGAAGAGCTATGTGCACATTCCCAACTAATAGGAAGAGCTATGTGAACATTTCCAACTAATAGGAAGAACTATGTGAACATTCCCAACTAATAGGAATAGCTATGTGAACATTCCCAACTATTAGGAAGAGATATGTGAACATTCCCAACTATTAGGAAGAGCTATGTGAACATTCCCAACCAAAAGGAAGAGCTATGTGAACATTCCCAACTAAAAGGAAGAGCTATGTGAACATTCCCAACTAATAGGAAGATCTATGTGAACATTCCCAACTAAAGGAAGAGCTATGTGAACATTCCCAACTAAAAGGAAGAGCTATGTGAACATTCCCAACTATTAGGAAGAGCTATGTGAACATTCCCAACTAAAAGGAAGATCTATGTGAACATTCCCAACTAATAGGAAGAGCTATGTGAACATTCCCAACTAATAGGAAGAGCTATGTGAACATTCCCAACTAAAAGGAAAAGCTATGTGAACATTCCCAACTAAAAGGAAAAGCTATGTGAAAATTCCCAATTACATAGAGTTTGCTGAGTGAACTTTCCTAAATGAATAAAGGATTGCTGAGTGAATTATCTGTGTTAGATATATATGTTTTTCTTTTGGTAAATATTCTTGGGTGATGATAGAAGTATTCTCTTTTATGCTTCTTCCTTTCAATAATATGGACATCAGTTGTTAGGGGTTTATGCTTTGCATAAATATAAACATTGATAAGGTTGAATTAATGAAAGGAACTTTTTTTGGATTACAGAATCCATGATATCTCCATAATATTAAGATATTATGTGGATACTTGAGGGTATGATAATTGAATAAATCTGTCCCTCCTTTTCCTGGGATTTTGGGGACGAAATCCTTGTTAGGGGTTTATAATTTGTAACATCCCTGACATGGGTTATGTGTTAACCCTAAATGTTTTGCCTAATAAGGTTGAGTAGATGCTTAATATTATCTTGGAAAAAGTAATTAGGGCTCATGAGAAACTTATGTTTCAATTTTGGTCCTGTTTGAACAATGTTGAACCAATGTTTGCTTGTTTTGGACTAAAGTGCAAATTACCCAAGTTGAGGGGTTAAATTGCAAATGTTGCATGAAAATATGTTCCTATGATGTTGAGACATCATAAGAATGAATATGATGTGGTGGTATGGTTTTCACAAGCTTGGGCACCAAGATTAAGCTTGTAAAGCAATCTTTGTGCATTAAAACCTAGTTTTGGTGTAAAGAACAATTTACCCAAAATCTAGGGTTCAATATGAAAATTACCACTTCAATAAGGTCCCAAATGTTTCTTGGAATCATATAGAGTAAATAAAATGATAGGGGTGCTTCATTTGAATTAAGTTGGAGAAGAGAGAATCTTGATATTAAAATAATCAAGATTTAATCCTAAGTGAAACCCTAATATAATTTAGGGCAAAAATGAGTGTATTAATCAAAGGGCCTTCAAACAAAATTAAAATGATTGAATTCAGATGAGTTTGTATGAGCTTAAATCCTTGCAAAGGCACGAGCATATCCAAGGGAGTGGATAACTCACTCACAATTTTATATGAAAAAGAAATATCCACTCACATATGGATATTAATATAATATGATTTGAGGTGCTTAATTTGCTTTTCTTTAAATCATGGATAATTGAAGGGAATAAGAGGCCAAGAGTATAGCCTCGTCCCTAAGGAAGGAGAGGGGGAATGTGGCAAGGGAATTGAGGGGATAATTCCTACTTTCTCTCTCCTAATTGATTTTTTTAATAAAATTCATATATAAGCTCATTTATCCATAGAATGAAAGGGAATTTCGGATTCACTTCTTTCCCCTTGCTTGGAAAACAACCAAGGAGCTAGGGAGGACCAGGAGAACGACCCTCAACCTGTTGGTAAGTCCTTGACCTTCGTTCTCCTTGATTCCATGGTGGAAATCGAAAATAAATCATTGATTTCTTCTTATTTCGATCTCCTCTTCAACCCTAGCCAATGTTTTCAACCAAAAGCTTGAGGACGAGCCTAGGGGGAGTTGCAAGAGCTTCATACACCATTTTTTCCGTGATCTTGGAGCTTTGGATCTCAATTGGAGGCAGGTTTTATAACTTGAACCCTTAATTTTATTATTGCAATCAATTCCTTATCAATTGGTGATCATTTCTACATTTCTGAAATTAAGTTTGGTTGATTGATGCAATCTCCATGGAAATCACAGTAGATTTCGTGAGTTTGGAGCTTGATGATGATGAAATCATCATAAGCACACACCTCCCCAAATATCTAGGGCAAACGATTTCAATGTTGGGACCAAACGGTTTCACCAAACCGTTTGGTGGTTTGGGTCCCAAACCATTTGGGATGGTTGACCGTTTGAGATGGTTGACCATTTGGAGATATATGCTGTGGTTCTTGGATTTTGATACAATGGTTTCAATTGGTTTGATCTTGAAGGTTTCAATTGTGAATGATTACTTAATTGGAAACCCTAATCGACTAAGTGCTGAATTTCCAATTGATTGAGATGATGGTTTGGGTTGATTGACCCAAACGGTCTCAAGACCGTTTGGGGGTCACCCAAGACCGTTTGTAGGTCTAGGGTTAAGTATGGCTAAGTGTTTGAAGATCCAAAGATATGGTATCAACCCTAATCGGCTAAGTGCTGATTTTGCAATTGAATAAGTTGATGGTTTGGGTTGATTGACCCAAACAGTTTCAAAACCATTTGGGAATCACCCAAACGGTCTCAAGACCGTTTGAGGGTCACCCAAGACCGTTTGGAGGTCTAGGGTTGAGAATGTTTGGGTATTTGACGATCCAAAGATACCAAATTGAATTGCAACTAAGTGTTGATTTAATAATCAATCCAATGGTCCAAACCCCTAATTGGATGTCATGGTTTCTGATGATCGAATGGGAAAACGGTCTCAAGACCGTTCAGAGATCAACCAAACGGTCTCAAGACCATTTGGTGGTCATCCAAGACCATTTGAGGTCAGGTCATATCATGTGATGATGATAGTTCATTGATTTCAATTGATTTGATTCCACAATGTCAACCATTGATGGATCCTCGATTTCGAACCCTAAGTGATGGTTTCTTGATTATCAAACCTAGTTCAATTGGTTTCAAAACCCTAAGTTGAAGGTCTAATTGAATGGTGATTCATTGGTCCAATTGATGAATACTTTAGTGGTTCAATTTATAATTGGTCCATGATTTGAAACATTAAGTCGATTGAGTGTTGAAGTTTCTTTTTGGTCCATGCGGTTTTGAGAAGGTTTGGACCAAACGGTCTCAAGACCGTTTAGAGACCATTTGGGACCAAACGATCTCAAACCATTTGGAGATACTAAATGCAAACGGTTTCAATACCTACTCTGTCCAATTGGTTTCAAGTATAACTTGTTCAATTGATCTTCAACCAATTGATGTATGAGAACCAAGATCTTTGAGGGCCTATGTAATTAACTTTGTGAAGATAAACATGGTTAATCCATTTGAATATCTCATGTAATTGAAGGTCCAATATGGTGAGCCTATTTAGATACTTAATACATTTGAAGATTTTAATGGTTAACCCAATGGATCACTTTGTGGGATTGAAAGTTTAATTGGTCAATTCTTTTGATTTCCTTATATAAGTGATGGTTTAATTGATTAGACCATTTGGACATCTAATATGATTAAACATCAATCAACTATGTGTTTATTAAAGATATAGATCTATGATGATTGTGAAGGTTAACCCTAGCTATGTGTACTCAAGTGAAGAGTTGACCTAGATTAATCTTGGATTAGTTAACATCCTAAATAGGATGAAAGAGAGAATGAGAGAGATGAATGCTTATATAATTAAGCCCTAATTCTCTCATTATGAGTTAACTATGTGATAAGGGTTGATCCATAATAATGAGATCATGAAACCCTAATCAATGAGCCTTAACCCTAATTAGAGCATTGCTATGTGTGAAACCCTAATTAGAGCAATGCTATGTGTGAAACCCTAAACTAGGGCAAAGCTGAGTATTGTCATAAATCCAGGGTGATGATGTAACCCTAGCTTAGTGTAACAATGAAGGAAACCCTAATTTAATGGGAATTGTATATCCTAACCCTAATTTGGGTATGAGGAAAGGAAACCCCACTTGGATGTGAACGATAAACCCTAATCCCTAAAATGGGATAAAAGTATATGAAACCCTAATATAGGGTTGTGTTACTAATTCTATGTGAAGTCCTATCACTGGGTGATGTGTGGTGAAATCCTAATTTCACATAATACTAGGTGAATCCCTGATATAAAAGGGTGATTATATACAACTCTATTGGATAATAGTACTATGTGAAATCCACAAATGTATGGAATATTCTATGTGAATCCTCAAATTATAAATATAGAGAATACTATTCCTAATTAAGCTAAAGGGGTTGGATGATTGTAGCCATGGTGGCACAAAACGGTCATGGTAATCTTTTGTAGCACGACCGTACAGGGTAGCACGGCCGTGGTGGCTTTCCCTTGCACGGCCTTTTTTGGTTGCACGACCGTGGTGCTCTATGATTGACTTGGAGTTGATTTGCATGTGACCTAGCATGGCCGTTTTGCTAGTTCCTAACTTAAGGATGAGTCCATAGTATTGGCAATGGTTGTATATTCTAAGTGAGTGACTAATGACCACTACCTTACATGATAAATGTGATGAACTGGTGCATAAAGTATTAGGATGGGTAATACCCTAATACAAGCTAAGTTTGAACTCAAGTAAGGTAAAGGTGTTGAGGGAAGTGATACATCAAGATATGATAGATATCACATCCAACACCCCAAATACTGGTATACCTTGATGTGTTATAAGTCCAATATAATTGGATGAATGATACATGAGATGTGTCATATCAACGGTTACATTGATATGTAATGTACTCTGTTGAATGTATGCTAACATGCCTTATGAAAAGGTTAATCCAAACCTATAAACTATGATGTAATCATATTCTGGAAAAAGAGAGAGAGAGAAACTCAAGCTATGTGTTGATAATTCATTTAATGATGAATGATGAGAATACAGAATATGATTGAATATTTTTGATTATTCATACAGATTCCTTGCTATGTGAACCCCAATACAGAGTAATGCTATGTGAAACTTTAATACACGTCAATGCTATGTGATCCTTAATACAAGGTAATGCTATGTGAAATCCTATGACAAGTTAATGCTATGTAAACCCTAATACAGGGTATTACTACGTGAAATTCTATTACAAGATAATCCTATGTGAAGCTCAAATACAGACTAATGGGTTATGAATGTAATAAGATAACCCTCGTATTGCATGATATTGATATATAATTGTGTCATGATTACTAATCATGCAGATATGTTGAGAAGATGAGCATAGCCAAGTATGGGCTATGATGCTTTGTTATTGAGAATGTTTTATAGGCTTTATAAGCCTTCATATGCTTTGTGTAATAAGAATCATTGAACTTTGTGTACTATGTGCAATACATTATGTAGCAAGAATCATGATATTCTTGATCAGATGATCTAAAGGTATGAAGTTACCTAATAAATGGTAACAAGTGTCCTATGATGAGATGAAGGTTCAAATACCCAGATTATATAATCATGATAATGAACTTGTTAAGAAGTGGAAATGTACTTGATGAGTTAAGGGATTAAGATCCCAACACTTTGTGAAAAGAGTATGGCTACAGGCCATGACTCCACAATGACAATGCCAGGAATTAGATACAAGATCTAAGCTTGAAGAGAGTGAATGTTGTGGTAATGATTCTATAGTGAATAAATGTTATACATGTTCTTCATATTCCTTAAAGGATAAGTGACATGTTGTTCTATCAAGTTATAGCTGCAATGCTTTTGATAAGGATAATGTTCTAATCTATTAGACATTAAAACATCTGCTGTCAAATAAATATGATTCCTCTATTCATACTTATCTTCTTAAGCTACAATAATAATGTTTCTAGTAGAGAGTTATATCTCTCGCTGGGGCAATTTACAATTGCCTCACCCCCGTGGGAATCACATTTTTAGGTGGACGCGGACGAGGAGGCAGGAATCCTTCAGTAGGTGAAGGACAGTAGCAGCAACAGCAGGGACATCAGTGAAGTCTCAGGTGGAGACACTGGGTGTTATGCCTTGTATAGATGTTGATAGAGTCCTATGTGTCGTCTCTGTACTCTCAGGTCCTCGGAGTAGTAGTTAGTGCTTTTGAGATTTTGGCAGTGCCACGAGATTTTATACTGCCGTTTTAGCTTGACAAGACAGTTAATGCTTGTAACTCTCAGAAAGAGATGATACAGAATATGTACCTTCGAACAAGAATGTAAATGTGTTACTTTGGTTCTATGTGAGAAAGTTTTCCTTTGATGGATCTCTTGATAAAAAGGTTTTAATTTTTAGTGATTTTTGGTAATTCGCTGCTTAATGAACGCTTCCGCATTAGTTAATTCTGATTTCATGAGTTGTATGCCACAGTGGGAACCCATTTGTTTCATAGCACCATAGTTTCTCCCATCTCACACTATAATAGGCTTTAAGGACATCCAGTTTTGGAAAAACTTTTCTGCTTCCTCTCATGACATTGTAATCTAGCAAAAACTCTCCTACCAACAGTGCATAATCAATGATGCTTCTCCTTATCACAATTTCTCTTTGATTTATAGAAATATGATAAGGAAGTACCATCTTTAATTGAGTATACAGAATCTTTGTAATGATTTATCTTGTACCGAACAACAAGCAATAGGTCTAAAATCATCAAGAGAAGACGTCACATTCTTCTTGGGAATGCTTACTCAAAAGGAGTGATTAACATGTCTCACCATGTTACCACCCTCCAAGAACAAACTGACATATGCAACCAGGTCCTCCTTGATGACATCCCATTTCTTTTTGTAGAAGAAAGTATTTAACCCATCTAATCCTGGTGACTTGTTGCCATCGATGCTCCATACTGCTTCTTTGATTTCTTGGTCATTGATCTTTCTTGTAAGGAAGTTATTATGTGCACTTGTCAGCTTGAACTTCTGCTGCATCTCCTCCTCTTTTGTCTCAATTCTGAAATTTATATTGTATAATGAAGTATAGAAATTTATGTCCTGCACTTCTGAGTCCTCCTACATGTTGACCGCTCTCCCTTCTACATAAATCAACTTAGAAATGATATTGCCTGCTTCTATTCATTTGACAACAGTGTGATAGAGTTTGGTGTTCCTTGTCGCCATCATCCATCCACTTCTCACTGCTTCTCTGTCAATAAAATTTTTCCTCTACTTTCTTCAAGTCCTCTAGCATCCCCTTTATCTCTCTATCTTTCTTTATGAGTTCCGCATTGAGTGGGTCAAATAGCAGCTTTTCTCTGACCTCTTTACATTCTCTCTTTGTTTCCACAATCAAGCTTGGGATATTCACTTCAGTTTCGACCCATCTTTTGAGTACAAACTTGGTATTCGCCATCTTTTTTGCAAACACATACATCAGGTTCGCTGTCACCTATACGTCTAATCCTTCTTTTATAACATCATTGAAACCTTTCCATTCAGCCCAATATTTTAAGAATCTGAACAACTTCCTTTTCTATTTCTTTTCAGCGATCTGAATCAAGATAGGGCATGGTCACTCAATTCAGATCCACCTACTTTCACCTGCACATTAGGAAATATTTACAACTATTCATCATTCACCAGTGCTCTATCCAACTTTCTATCCTCTGATTTCCTTTCATTATTCCATGTGAAGATATCACCTCCAATCATTGGTAGTTCAAGCAGTCATACTTTATCTATGGTGTGGTTGAAAGCATCTATCTCCGCATTCAAAGTTGACCTCCTTCTTTTTTTCTCTACCTACAGACGAACACTATTGAAGTCCCCAATCATCAGAAATGGTAAATTAACATGTCTGGATAAAGACAACAAGTCTTTCCAAAGGTCCAGTTTGGATATTACATCATTATGGGCATAACCAATTGTCACCCCCATGTGCAAACCCCCGTTATTCTTGCAATCAATTACAATTTTTTGATTCGACATATGTATTACTAAAACCTACTGTACATTTAGTTTCCATGCAACACAAACTCTAGCCACCTCGTCACACTTCATGTTAAATACATGCTCCCATACCTATGGTAACAAGTAACTAATACTAGTTTTATTCTATTCCTTTATTTTTGTTTCCACTAATGCAACTATAAAAATATCTACTAGCAGCAATCCACTCTCGAATATCCTTCTTTTTGTTCCTATCACACCCCCTTTTAATATTCCATAAGAGCATGGACATATATTAACAAAGTTTTTGAGATCTAGTCTGACTTCTCATCTCCTTCTTGTTGTCTGATAACACCCAAATTTAGGCATCTATGCTAAGCATTTATTTATAGTTTTGTGTCATTATAGCCTTCATATGCCCAAAATAACACTATCTCCTTATCTTTTAGTAATTTATATCTTTTCATAGATAAAGTTGCTCAACTAGCCAATTTAAGGACTTGTAGGCATCGAACATGAAAAGACATCTATTATTTAACATTTCTCCCCAACATATGGTTTTTGCAGCAGCTAGGCTTTCATCTGTCGTGGCCACGGTAGACTAAGCATCACTCTATGTGCACCAGCTTAGGACCCTACTTTCGATGGTTAGTACGTTATCAGAATGCATCATCATTAATCAGAAGGTTCATTGACGCATGCCACTCGACCATCGATGATAGCCCCCCTGGTGGGGTGGGTTTGGGCCATGACACCGTGACCACTACCAAGGAGGATGCCGCGACTGCGGCCAAGAAGAAAACATCGTGACCACGAGATCCACCTCGACCATGGCCCGACCGCAACCGCGACTGAGGCACCAACCTCAACTGCGACTGAGGAATCTACCTCGATCACGGCACGACCATGACCGAGGAAGGTGCCGCAAACCTCTTCCGCCTTTGCCTATAAATATCAACCCCTTACGACCTGGAGAGGTGTTTCAATTTTTTGGAGGTTTCACATTTTGGTTCTGAACTGTTTTGGTTCCCAAAGCCCCATGGGAGAGTTCTAAGGTCTAGAAAGGTTGAGGTGCTCATCCTACATCTGTTCCTCTAGTTTGCTTCCATCTACCACCATTTTCCACTACCATTCACCCATATCCTATCATTTTCAGCCATCTTCCACCTCCATACACCCACCAAGCTACTATTTGGGGCAGAATCAAAGAGAAAGGAGGCCAAGGAGTCCAGAAGATCAAGGAGGATGACCCAAAGATGAGATCCGGCCTATACAGAGGCTAAGGAGCGACAGCCACTCTCCTCTATGGGCTAAATCTTTTCTTCTTCTCCTTTCTTCTACTATTCTCCTTTGTTTCTATACAAATGATGTTCTTCCATCTTTGTTCAGTACCAACTATGCTTGTCCATGGCTAGTTGAGCTCCTTCTTGGCTATGTACCCCATTTTGGGCATGTTTATGTACTTTTACCTTAAGCAAGTAGTTTCATTCCAAATCTAGTATGTTTCTTGTTCTATCTTCTCTTTCTGGTTATGATTGCTAGTTTGGTTGATCACTTTCTTGCTTGAACTTCTATTTCTACATATATCGAGAAATTTGTTGTAGAAATAGATAAGAGAAGGTAGTTTGGATCAGAATCTGAAAAGAGGACGATTCAAGGTGATCTATGCAGAACCGTAAACCTGGGCACGATCGGGCCCAACCCGGCACAGTCAGGCCCACTACCTAGTTCTACCAAGATCACACTTGTTCCTAGCACCTCAGAACATTCTAGCCCTGAGAGGCTATCTAGAATATTCTAGGGTGCTGATTTATCATTCATCAAGAGAGGTTTCATGTCATTGATGGGTTTTAGTCATGCTATGCAAGAGTGAGTGGGATGACCCCACATGAACATATGCCACAGTATGTATCATGTTTGGATGTAGGTTGCTTGCTCGGGTATTCAAGGGTTTTCTACGCCCGAGAACGGGTGTATAGACTTCCCAACTTGTGGTTACATAGCCAAGAACTCCTTCTCCCTGATTAGTAGAACCCTACAGACTCTGTTTTGTTTTGTTTTCTTTGTTTTGTTTTATTTCGTGACAATCTGCTAGACTTGTTCTAGTTCCATACTTTTATCGACTATTGGATTGGCTTATCTGACTTAAGAATGAGATCTTAAGCGTCCTAAGCATCCCCACATCCCTATGTTTGAACCCGTATATCTACTTCAACCCCATAATAAAGTTGTGGGGGTCCTTGAAGGTTTCAGGTTATAAATTCAAAGTTCGATCACCGCCCTCCCCTTTAGGATGAGATTATTGTCCTTCCTCCTCTCCATCTTTTCTTCTTCCCTTGATGCTCCAATTCTTCACTATCAGAATCAGATAGAGCCCCAAAGCTATTTCTTGTATCCATGATATTTCCCACTCCATGTTTTTTGGGAATGCCATTAATTTTAAGGCTTTTCTCTTAGTGAGGGAACACACTCACCTGCCTCTTTCTAAGTATCTAGATTGTCTATCTCCTTGTTTGGTGTCATAGTCCCTACTTCACGCTCCTCGTTGATCCTGGTGCTAGTACCGGGTGATACATTTGTTCCTGGTCTTTTCTCATCACATACATGTTCTTTCTCCCTCTGTTGAGTAGGTGACCTGCCATCACTATGTCCATCTTTAGCGTTAAGCTCCTTGCCTCCATATTGTTACCATGATTCTTCTTAGTTGGTTCCACTATGGTTGTGGCGCTAGTCTTTTCTCTCCAAATCTTCTTTTCACCCTTTTCTTTGGTTCCACTCATCGAATCAGTAATAAGATTCATATCCTTCTTGTAGCATGTCCATCACTGTGGCCAAACGCCCGACAATCCTTGCACTTGGGAGGCATGTAGTGGAGTTCCACTTCCACTGGAATCAACTCCCTACCTTTTGCATTTAACCACACTATCTCTGGGATGGGTCTTTCCACTTCTAACTCCATGAGTACTCTCGCCTCTTCCCCTTCCAGCGACTTGTCATCGATGTGCAAAATAGTCCTACTCTGGCAACAATGGTACCGACTGCCCTTCTTGTCTATGAATGCCCAAAGGAATGCACTGTAATCCACATCAGGATTGTCGAGAAGACCTCCTTTTTTAGTGTCACCATATTTATAGTCCTTCACTACCACCAACTGGGAATTGAACCATCTCGACCCTAACTCAAGAACAACCTCCTTATCTGTCGCATTCAAAAATATCATCAGGAAAATTCCCTATTCTCATGACAGAAGTTCCAAGCTTCTTTTTGGCCACCATGTCCTTCTAACCCATGCTTGCAGATGTGGATAGAAGGGCCTCTTGTCGAGAATATAGACCAAGATGGTATACTCCCAAATGTTTTTCATCCATTCGAATTCATCTTCTTCCAGAACAACAAGGATGCCATCCTCCTTCATTAATGATTTGGCAAATTCGTTCTCCTTCTCTTGGCGTGTTGCTGGTTTTTGTAGCACCTGCAACAAGGCCAATTGCATATCCTTGGATTCCTCACCTTTGAGGCTAGACTGTGTCTCTGTTGTAGACGTATCCATGGATAGGAACACAACCTTTTGTCCATGTTCTCATTTCTGGCCGCAAGAGTTCCTGATTATAGTGTTCTCATTAATCTCCCACACTGATTCTATTGGACTAGAAGTGGTTATGGGTGGGGGGTGTGGATGGTGTGAGGGTGGACACCACCGACCGGATTGGCTGACAGTGTCCTCCCATAGAGGTAGGTATGTATGCATGTATCAGAATTAGGTAAATATATTCCGACTTCCTCCCACAATTATGGGAGGTCAAAAGTTACATATAGCTCCTATGCTCGCTATACATCACCCTCGTTAGCAACTCACACCACTAGCTAACATGTAGTTTCTTCTTGACACTTTTACAAATTTTTACAGCAATAGTACTCACACTCCTAGATACTCCTCAGTGTTTGTGAGTGTTCCTTTCATTCCATGTATAGAAGCATAGAGCAGCCAGTAAGATCATCTTCCTGTCATTATTGTCGTAGTGCTTTACCATTATCTTGATATCATCAATTAGCTCAATCCTCAAGTGGAACTCCTTGCATACTTTCTCCCAAACTTATTTAGTGAATTTGCAGCCACCAAAGAGGTGTTCATGAGACTCTTCCTCCTCTCCACACAGCAAACAAGTTGGAGATATATTGCTATTCCATTTTTGCATTTTATCTAAGGTTGCCAAGGACCTATGTAGAACTTTGAATATGCATACAGACCATTTAGGGATATGTTTTCCAGCTCATATATACTCCATTACTTCATCTTTTTTAGATCTTGCTCTAGTGATATCCCATAGAACGGCCTTTGGATTTATCATATGCCATTCCCCCCTTTGGTTGATGGTAAAGAGATGCTTCACCTGTGGCCATACAGTTCTCATCACTTGGATAGTACATGACAATCCTTCCCGAGTTCTTGGCTGGAAATCCAACCCTTGCGGATATCTATCTCTCATCCATCCAAATGGAGCCTCGAGTTTGATACAAAATGATTCTCTTTAGTGTCCCCCATCTTGCAACATCCCAAGGTGTTTTCAATTGCAGTCCTCCTTCCCCCTTTGGTAGGGCCAACCTGGCATAATGCATAGGGTGGAACTCCCCCGCCCAGATGAAATTGGCTATTTTCATTTCCATCCTATCAAGAACTGTGCCCGGTATCTCTCCTTGTTGTACCCCAAAAATGAGAATACCCTGAAGAAATGATCTAATAAGAGTTTCTCGTCCTGCCATAGATGTCTTATGGGTAGGCCACCTTGCAATCATCTCATCAAGTTTGTCAATGCAATCAGCAAAATCTTTGACTAGTAAGTTGCCACCTGTAAGCGGAAAGCCCAGATATTTGGTTGGGAACTTGCCCAACTCCATGCCCGTTGCTTCTTGAAGTCTATCTTCCATCTGGTAACAGTTTTTTGAGAGGTAGAGGTGAGTTTTATCTGCATTAATGTACAACCCCATCTTCTCTCCAAAGTCTCTAAGAAATTTTTTCAGCTCCAGAAGCATATCCACTTTGGCCTCCATAAAAAGGAGGATATCATCAGCAAATATAAGATTGCTCATTACCTTCATTCCATGAACTGTAAATGCCTTGATCAACTTTTTGTCTTTAGTTTCCTTGTGAATTATTCCATGACAAGAGTAAAGAGAAGTGGAGAGAGAGGGTCACCTTGCTGTAACCCATTGCCTCCTCTAAACATCCCCGCTGATGTGCCATTTACTAGAACAAAGAATCTCGTTGTGCTAACACACTGTTGCATCCATTCTATCCATGTTTTAGAGAACCCCATGTGCTTCATGATCCACCATAGCTTATCCCATCTCACACTGTCATAAGCCTTGGGCACATCCAGCTTTAGGCAAGCTTTCTGACTCCCTCTCATAACATTGAAATAAGCTACGTCAGCAAGAAGAGCACAGTCACTAATGCTCCTGCCCAAAATGAAGGCTCCCTAGTTTTCATAGATGAGGAAAGGTAGGACCATCTTCAGTCTAGTATCCAGGATCTTTGCAATGATTTTGTATTCGATAGAACAACAAGCAATAGGTTTGAAATCAACAAGAGACACAGTCATCTTCTTCTTAGGAATGAGGACTAGAAAAGCATGATTGACTTGTCTCACCATGTTACCACCCTCCAAGAACCATATGACATATTTTAGAAGATCATCCTTGTTAGTGTCCCAAGCAGCTCTGTAGAAGAAGGCATTGAATTCATCTGACCCGGGTGATTTGTTGCAGTCTATGCTCCATAATGAATCTTTGACTTCTTGCTCGGTGACCTCCCTTGTAAGAATGCTATTATGGGTACTTGTGAGCTTGAATCTCCATTTTATGTTGTCCTCCTCCTCCATGGAAGCAAAGTCCTTATTGTAGAGCTCACTATAGAACTTCACCGCTTGGTCTTCAATGTCCTCCTGTTTGTTCACCACATGCCTGTCTTTATCAATCAGCTTGCATATGATGTTGGATGCCTCCTTTTTCCTCACTGCTGTGTGGTAGAGATTAGTGTTTCTATCACCATCTTCCATCCATTTTTCTCTGCTTCTTTGCCAATAAAATTTTTCTTTTACCTTTTCTAAGTCCTCGAGCATCATCCTTAGTTCTTTATCTTTCTCTATCAGTTCTTTGTTGAGTGGATCAGCCATCAAGTGTTTCCTCACTGCATTGCATTCCTTCTTTGTCTCTGATATCAGGTTGGGGATGTTCAATTTCTCTCTAGCCCATTTCTTTAAGGTAGATTTCAAGAGTGATAGCTTTTTAGCAAAGACATACATTGGATTCCCGTGAAAGTGTGTAGTCCATACCTCCTTTAGGATGTCATCAAAGCCCTTCCCGTCAACCCAATAATTGAGGAATCTAAAAGGCCGTCTTTTCTGCTTTTTCTCAATAATCTTCTCCAAGAGAGGGGCATGATCACTAAGCTCCTAGCCACCGGCCTTGACCTGTACATTGGGAAAGAGTTTTATCCATTCCTCGTTCACCAATGTTCTGTCCAGTTTACTAGCTATTATGTCCTCCGGGTCCTATTCATTATTCCAGGTGAAGAGGTCACCGCCAATCATGGGAAGCTTTGTTAGATCAACTTTATCAATGGCAATATTAAAAACATCAATCACTGCCTGTAATGCTGGTCTTCCTCCTATCTTCTCACCCTATAGTCTAACATTATTGAAGTCATCTATCACCATCCATGACCTCATCATCTGTGTGGCAATCAAGCCTAGATCACGCCAAAGTTTGGTCCTTTTCTTAGCATCATTATGAGCGTACACAGTTGTCAGACACATGTCCAATCCGGTTGCATTCCTGCACTACTAAGTAATATGTTGGTCTGACATCATCAACACAGTCATCTGCCAGGCATTGGGTTTCCACGCTACACATACTCTGGCTAACTCAGAATGCTGTAGATTAGATACACATTCCCATCCCTACGGAAACAAGTACCCAATACTTTGTTTATTCTCCTCCCTGATTTTAGTTTCAACTAGGGCTGCAATAGAAGATCCACTAGCACCAATCCAATCTCAGATTTCCTTCTTTTTGTTCCTATCACACCCTCATTTGATGTTCCACATGGAAATTGACATGTTCAAATGTTTTTGTTGCCCATGTACGCCTGGACTGCTCCTTCTTCTTATTGCCTTCTTTTTTCTTCTTTGGTTCCACAAATTCCGGCTCCTCCACCTCCGACTCACTGAGTGATTCAAACCTATTAGTGGAATCCAGGATAGATCCCATCCCTTGGGTTTTTGGTATCCCTCTCAGAGTCTTTCTATTGGATGCAGGTGTGAACTCTCCTTCCTCCTCTTGGCTTGCGTCAACCCCATTGCCATTGTCCTTCTCGTCATTGTGTCTTGCTATGTTCCCTGCAAGTTTCTCATTTTGTTCTTCAGTTTGTATTGCTTCAATAGCAGGTTGTACGATCACATCTTCAGTAGCCTGTTCATTCTCAATGGTAGCAGGCTGTTCAGTCTGCATGTCGGAAATGTTCCCATTGTCCTTAGATCCGCTTGACTGCCCTGTACATGTGCTAGCCAAAGATCTCCCAACTGTAGGTTGTTCATCAGCAGTGGCCCTGGCCGCCGCAGACCCTGAACCCACTATTTTGGTCTTCTCCACCCATTTTCGGGTATTGCCTCCTTTCTTCTTAGCTTCCTCAGCATCCACAGTCCCCTTGGCCTTGCCATCATCAGTACATGCCCCCTCCAGGTGGTTGAAAGTAGAACAACAGCTGCAACTTGGTGGCTGATAGTCGTATCTGATCTCAACTGGTATGACTTCATGTCCCTGAACATTCAACCACACCCGATCTGTGATATCCTCATCAGCTTTGAGCTCTACCAAGACTCGTGCTTTGTTTGACTCGAGCGAGCGATCATCAATGAACAACACCCTGCTGGCACCGGCAGCGATGGTGCCCGTCGCCGTCCATGTCCACGAGCGCCCAATAGACCCCCACATCACCCACGTCAGAATAGTCATAAAAGTGTCCCTCTTGATCTCGTCTCCAAATTTGTAGTTTTTGGCTACCACAAGTTGCCCATCAAACCAGTGAGGACCCAAATTCAACATGACTTGTTTGTCAGCGGCATTCGAGAAACGGATCAGGAAGATCCTATTTTCCTTCGAGATCAGGTCGAAAGACCCCTTTGGCTTCCAATTCCTTCTAATCCAGGCCTGAAGGTATGGGTAAAACGACCTCTTTCCTAGGACATAGGCCATCACCGAGTACTCCCAGACGTTCCTCATCTTCACGAATTCCTCCATCGTTAGTTCGACGTGGATCTTTCCTTCATCCTTGTGTGGAGGTGGGAACGAGTCCTCCAAGTTATTGTGTGTCGGCGGTTCTTTAAGAACTTGGTTCCAGGTCTTGCGGCAAGAGGTTGCCATGACCCCAGTGACAACGGACGGTGTGACTGCCACAACACTATTTCCTCCGGTCATCGTCCCCATTGGTTCATGGATTCTCCTTCCTTCTTCTCTCTCGTTCATCCAATTGGATGACTGTGTGGGGTTGGTAGGAGTGGGTGTAGCACTTTGGGCGGGATGAAGGTGGACGTCGATGGCCGGAGCAGCCACCGACGTGGGCACCATACGCCCTAGGGTCGTGATCGCCCAAGAATTTCCCGAATGGAACCCTAGAGGGTGAGTGTGTTGTATGTGGTATGTATGTATGTATGTATGTATCATATAAAGATAGGCATTCTCTCCCCCTCTCCCACGCCTTGGTGGAGTTCAAACACCCGGGAGGGTGGTAAACCAAGGCGATAGCTGGAACTTGAACCCAAGTCCAGTTGTTAGGGGACATCGTGCTTGACTACTTGAGCCACTCCTTGTGGGCATGTGTATGTATGTATATGTATATATGTATGTATGAGATAAATATAGGCATTCTCTCCCACTCCCATGGTGGAGGCCGAGCACCTGTGAGGGTGGTAAACTAAGGCGACAGTTTGGATTGTATGCATGTATGTATTAGAATTTTGTAAATTTTATTCCGACCCTCCTAATTTGGTGGGACAAAGTTACATGCAACCAATGCTACACCCCTACACTTCTTACTCACCCTCTATCTATTTTTGGTTATATACTTTATACATTTACAAATTTTCTTTGCTATGCTATCATCTTATAGGTGCTTGACACCAAATTTTCTATTATTTCTCACATTGAAGACACATAAGCAAAGTGCTAAAAATAGTAATCTTTCCTGATCTTCTCTACAACTCATCAATGTGTCTTCCACACTATGTTGTAACAACAACTCTATCATCCATTCTCCTCTTATGGCCAACTAGATTTTAGTCATGAATCCATACCTACCAAACATATGGTCATATAATTTGTTGATTCGACATCTGCATTACTGACACCTGCTATGCATTTAGTTTCCATGCAACACAAACTCTAGCCACCTCAACACACTTCACATTAGATACATGCTCCCCTCCATGTGGTAACAAGTAACTAATACTAGTTTTATTCTATTCCTTTATTTTTGTTTCCACTAATGCAACCAAAATATATCCACTAGAAACAATCCACTCCCGGATATCCTTCTTTTTTTTCTATCACACTCCCTTTTAATATTCAATAATAGCATGGACATATAAATAAAGTTTTTGAGATCTAGTATGCCTTCTCATATCCTTCTTATTTTCCTTGCTTCTCTCCTTCTTTTCTTCTTCCGTTGATGCTCCAACTTCTTCACTATCAGAATCAGATAGATCCCCGAAGCTATTTCTTGTATCTAGGATACTTCCCACTCCATGTTTTTTGGGAATGCCATTATTTTTAAGGTTTTTCTCTTAGTGAGGGAACAAAATCACCCACCTCTTTCTCAGTATCTGGATTGTCTATCTCCTTGCTTGGTGTCATAGTCCCCACTTCACACTCCTCGTTGATCCTGGTGCAAGTACCAGACGATACATCTACTCCTGGTCTCCCCTCATCACATACGTGTTCTTTCTCCTTCTGTCGAGTAGGTGACCTACCATCACTATGTCTGTCTTTAGTGTTAAGCTCCTTTGCCTCTGTCTTCTCACCATGATTCTTCTTAGTTGGTTCCACTATGGTTGTGGTGCTAGTCTTTTCTCTCCAAATCTACTTTTCACCTTTTTCTTTGGTTCCTCTCACCAAATCAGTAACAGGATTCAGATCCTTCTTGTCACATGCCCATCACCATGGCCAAACACCCGACAATCCTTGCACTTGGAAGGCATGTACTGGAGTTCCACTTTCACTGGAATCGACTCCCTACCTTTTACAGTTAACCACACTATCTCTGGGATGGGTCTTTCTACTTCAAACTCAATGAGTACTCTCACCTCTTCCCCTTCCAGTGACTTGTCATCGATGTGCAAAACATTCCTACTCTGGAAACAATGGTACCAGCATCCCTTCTTGTCTATGAATGCCCAAGGGAGTGCACTGTGATCCACATCAAGATTGTTGAGAAGACCTCCTTTTTTAGTTTATCTCCATATTTTTAGATCTTCACTAGCTACCACCAAATGGGAATTGAACCATCTCGACCCTAACTCAAGCAAAACCTCCTTATCTATCGCATTCAAAAATCTCACCAAGAAAATTCCTTTCTCTCATGATAGAAGTTCAAAGCTTATTTTTGGCTGCCATGTCCTTCTAATCCATGCTTGTAGATGTGGATAGAAGAGACTCTTATTGAGAACATAGACTAGAAAGGTATACTCCCAAATGTTTTTCATCCACTCTAATTCATCTTCTTCCAGAACAATGTGGATGCCACCCTCCTTCATTAATAGTTTGGCAAATTTGTTCTCCTTCTCTTGGCGTGTTGTTGGTTTTGTAGCACCTGCAACAAGGAAAATTGCATATCCTTGGATCCCTCACCTTTGAGGCTAGACCGTGTCTCCGTTGTAGACGTATCTGTGGACACAAACACAACCTTCAGTCTGTGTTCTCATTTTTGGCCGCTAGGGTTCCTGATTGTAGTGTTCTCGCTAATCTCCTGTGCTGACTCTATTAGACTAGAAGTGGTTATGGGTGGGGGTGTGGATGGTGCAAGGGTGGACACCACCGGCCGGATTGGCTGACGACGTCCTCCCACAGATGTATGTATGCATGTATGTATGTATGGGATAAAGAGAGGCATTCTCTCCCCCTCTCCCATGCCGTGGTGGAGTTTGAATGCCCAGGACGGTGGTAAACCAATACGATAGCTGGTATTTGAACCTAGGTCTAGTTGTTAGGGTACACCGTGCTTGACTACTTGTGCCACTTCTTGTCGACATGTGTATGTATGTTTGTATATGTATGTATGTATGTATGTATGAGATAAAGAGAGGCATTCTCTCCCACTCCCGTGGTGGAGGTCGAGTACCCGTGAGGGTGGTAAACCAAGGTGACTGTTTGGATTGTATGCATGTGTGTATCAGAATTTTGTAAATTTTATTCTGACCCTCCTAATTTGGGGGGACAAAGTTACATGCAACCAATGATACACCCCTACACTTCTTACTCACCCTCTATCTATTTTTGATTATATACTTTATACATTTACAAATTTTCTTTACTATGCTATCATCTTCTAGGTTCTTGATAGAAAATTTTCTATTATTTCTCACATGCAAGACACATAAACAAAGTGCTGGAAATAGTAATCTTTCTCGATCTTCTCTACAATTCATCAACGTGTCTTCTACACTATGTTGTAACAACAACTCTATCATCCATTCTCCTCTTATGTCCAACCAGATTTTAGTCGTGAATCCATACCTACCAAACATATGGTCATATGCTTCACTCCCTTCCTCACATAATCTTCCAGTAGTGTTGACATTCAGGTTCCACCTATGAATCTTTTCCAGCATCGCTACAACTCCTTACTTTTCCCTATAAAACATCTCCATTTTGGTACATATCTTTCAGATCACACTTGTTCTGCCCATCGTTTAACCCCTTCTTTTTGTCTAGTAATTGTGCATAGATCCATCCTATCATCCCTTAGCTTCCAACCACTTTGAAAGGGTATGAACATGGCTTTAACCTCTTTCCACATAGTTTTCATGATGTTAATTGTTATAGAGAAACCTTCTTTTATTTTTGGTTTATAATCCAGTCCTCTAGGATATCTCAATCTCATCCATCTACTCCACACGGATGTAGGACTCTAGAAGTTTATTAGCCTATGCAGTGTGCCCTATTTTATAATATCATGTGGTCTTTTAATCGCCAACCGCCTTCCTCCTTCAGTAGTGCCAAATGTGCACATCTCATCAGATGGTATTTGTTGCCTCAAAGAAAATAAAAAATCCTCATTTCCATTTCAACCAGCATCAGATATGGTATTTCCCCTGTTGCACCCAGAAGATAGGGACTCCCTCACAACTAATTTTATCATACATGTGCATCCCACCATAGATATTTTCTATGTAGGCCATTTGTCCAACATCTCCTCAAGCCTATCATAATACCTTGCAAAATCCCTCACCATAATATGACCTCCTGCAAGCGGAAACCTCAGATATATAGTTGGTAACACCCACAAATAGACTCCCATTGCTTCCATCAATCTTTACAACATTTCCAAGTATTTTTTTTAGAGAAAGAGTTGTGTTTTGTTAGTATTAACACATAGAACTATTTTCTACCCAACCACCTATATAATTATTTTCATCCTATGCAATACTCTTGGTTTAACTTCCATAAAAGCTAGGACATCATCAACAAAGATGAGGTAACTCATCACCTTCATTCTATGCACTGTGTATCTCTTCACTTCTTTCTTTTTTCTACCTCCTTCATCTTCTACATAAAATACTCAATGACAATAATAAATATTAATGGAGATAGGGGCCCCCTTGCTCAAGCCCATTCCCCCCTTTTATCAAGCTTGTACATGCACCATTCACCAAAAAATAAAAGCTAGTAGTTTCAGTCAATGTTTCATCCACCCTATCCACTTCTCATTGAAGCCCATTCTCTCTATGATCCACCAAAGTTTTTCCCATATGACACTATCAGAAGATTTATATGCAAGCCTTCATGCTTCCCATTTACACATTAAAGACCAACAAGAATTCACATGCCAGTAAAGAACAATCATTTATACTCCTCTCTACAATAAAGGCTCCCTAAATTTTTGAAATAATATATGGAAGCACCAACTTCAGCCTTGATGACAACATTCTTACTAGAATCTTATATTAAATAAAGAAATATACAATAGGTCTCAAATCAACCAGTGATGCCGTTACCTTTTGCTTGGGAATAAGTACCAGCTCACCATATTTCCCCCTTTCCATAACCATTTAATGTAATTAATTAGATCATCTTTAATAATGTGCCATACCTTCCTATTGAAAAAGGCTTTAAAACCATCCGACCCAGGTAACTTGTTGACTCTAATGCTCCATAATGCATATTTGGTCTCATGTTCATTCACCTCTCTTGCCAAAATACTATTTTGGGTACTTGTATTTTTATTTATCCATTCCATCTCTTCATTAGCAACATCATCATGAAATTCTTTATTATACAACATTTCATAGAAGTTGATAGCATGTTCTGTCCTTGCTCCTTTGCCAAAAGAATTTCTATTCTTCCTTTTTTCAAATCCTCCAACACCTCTTCAGTTCCATGTAATTATTAATCAACATCATTGAGTGGGTCAGTCGACCAGCTCTCCCATACCGCAACGCACTCTTTCTTGGTTTCCACAAGCAATTGTGGGATATTCACCTTCTCCCTGACCCATTTCTTCACTTTGTATTCATTAATTTCCTACATAACCTGAAAATTGAGTTTCCAGTCACATGTATGCTCCAACTCTTCTTTATAATCTCCTCTAAACCCTCCCACTTCACCTAATAGTTTAAAAAATTGAAGGTTTCCTTTTCGACATCTTCTCAGAAATCTGCATCACAATTAGTGCATGGTCACTCATCTATGACCCTCCTGCCTTTGCATGTGCATTAGGAAACAATTGTAGCTAGATCATTCACAAGCACTTTGTCAAACTTGCTTGCAATTTTGTCCTCCATTATTCTTTCATAATTCCACATAAACACATGTCCACTAATTATCGATAGTTTAGAAAGATTCTCCTTATCAATTTCCCAATTGAAAGCATTTATCATAGATGCTAAATAAGTCTTTCCCCTCTTTCCTAGAGTGGAGTCTAACTATGCTGAAATCTCTCATAACCATCCATGGATGACTCATGTTCCTAGAGCAATTCCTCCCACAACTCTTCCCTCTGTCTAGTACGATTATGAGCATACACAATTGTAAGATACATACAAAGTCTTACCTTATTCCTACATTCCATAGTGATAGCTTGCTTGGAATTTCTTTGAACTTGTACATCTTGCACATTGGGATTACAACCCACACACCCTGCCAAGGTCCACCTCCTCATGATTGTATTTACAAATCCACCCATGAGAAAATAAATATTGAACAAACTTCTAAGTGCATATTTTAATCTTAGCTTCAATCATTACAACAATGCATACTCCCGACCTCCCTATCCATGTTGTCTTCTGATTGCGATCACACACCCCCTTCACGTTCCAGAGAAGGATTGACATGGTTTATTTATTTTGAGATCGAGTACGCCTAACCTTCTCCTTGTCCTTTTCCTATGTTGTCCTTGTCTTTCATCCTCGTTTGGAATCTCCCTCCTCCTTGTCAGAGTCTAACAAAACATCAAACTTGTTGCCTATGTCTAGAATGGTGCTAACCCCTTGGTCAGTTGTTGGTATTCCTTGGCCCATGTTGACGCTCCTGCTTGCATTTGATGTACTTGATTCCTTCATGTTGCAACTTCTTTCTATTGTCTCCTCCACTATATAGATGCTACTTGCTTTTCCCCCTTCACCCTACGCATGGCTCTTCCCTCTTTCTTCTTCACCAACAATGACTTGTTGATCACAAACCTCTTCTATACCCCCATCAACCTTGGATATATTAACCTCAGCCCTTTCTACCCAATTGATTTCTTGAACTTGGACCCTCCTCAATACTTCTATTGTTATCTCAAAACCATCAACATCTTCCCTATGTGACTTTTCCATCTTTCTTAGACATTACTAATTGTCATGGAAAAAACTCTATAGACACTATATCTATTCAGAATGTGTTTGTAATCAATGTTCACACCTATCTCTAATCTCCCCTTCACCTGGAGCCACACCATGTTCAGTTGAGGGGATTCATATTGTAGATTCACTAGGACCCTGGTATTGTCATCTTCAAGTGACTTGGTATCCACCCGCAGTACATCACCTACCCCAACGACTATAGTGACGGTGGCTCACCAGCTCTAAGCCCTTCTAAAAGAAGCCAGTGTGATCTACACTGGAAATTTCCATCTCAATTCATCTCCATGTTTATATCTCTTCACAATGACCAAATTTTTGTCCATCCATCTCTGACCTGATTCAAGTATCTCCTTCTTATCCTCCTCATTAGGAAGCTTCAATAGAAAATCCCATCTTCCTTCGAGATTAGGTCAAAGTTGCCCTTTGGCCGCCATACCCTTTTCATCCACGCTACAATATGATGGTAGTACGACCTCTTACCCAACATGTATATCAACATCATGTGCTCCTATTCGGTTTTAGAGGAGGCAGAGAAGCAGTGGAAACAAAAAAAAATTTCTCACCGGGACTAAAGACTCCTGGTCTCACCGAGACTGTCGGGATTGACAGTTGTCCTCCGAGCGACGGAGGCCTCCCGCCTCTGTAGTCATCCACACGGACCGCCTGGAACTCCGATCTCCTTGTCGCATAAGGAACCAGAAGGAGTCGCACCCTCCTATCGGCGTACTAGTCACCAACACACTCTCCTGCTACCAGTTGCAACTACAGTTGTCTTTCCCTTGTTGTGCCTCCCTTTTCGAGTAGCACTTGCTTGGGCTCTCTCGGTTACCAAAACCAGAGAGAACGACAACTTTGCAGAGCAACCGGCTTGCACTGAGTTGTGCTCTGAGAAGCCCCCAATACCCTTATATATAGGTGGGTCATGGGACAGGGTTCTCTGTCCCCGGCAATATGGGACTAAAAGCAGGAGTAGAAGGGTTCGAGATTTTCCACAAAAGCAACCAACTCGCAACCTGAACCGATCGTTTCACAACTGAAATGGTCGGTTGACACCTCAACCAATCAGTTGGGACCCATGAACCGGTCGGTTCATTCCTGAACCGGTCGGTTGGTGGTCCAGATCAGTTCCTGATTGACTTTCCTTCTTTTGTTTCTAATTGGTATCAAATACCAATCCTTGTTCCAATCAAATTGGGCAAGTGAAACACAAGGAAAATTCTCACCAATCCTACTTTCCCAATATGCTCGATTTCACCAGTTGAATCAATTGTTTCAACACTTGAAGCAATCGTTTCACCCTGACCATGAGCCGATTGACTCAACACTTGAGCCGACCGGTTCACCAAGCTCATCCGATTGGTTTATCACATGAGCCGATCGGTTGGGAGTGCAGATTGTGCAGAATCAGTCAATTGTGATTTCAATCAATCCGATACTCCAATCAATGTGTCCAACACCTTGAACATTATGATATTGAGCTATCGATTAATTGAGTGTTTAATTGAACTACTAAACTCCTTTAGCAATCAATCTAAACATTGTTTGTGGACAAAACTCCTCTTCCAGGTTAAATCCTATGTGTATGACCCTGCAGGTCCATTTCACATTGGCAGTGAAAGTCCATAACACTTATGACTTCACAAGCAAAGAGCGGTGCCTAGTCACACATCAGTGCTACCCAAGTGAAATAGAAAGTTGGAGAACAACTTTCAATCCTACAATCCGTGAATGGTGTTACAGTGAATGTATAATTCCTTTGTCACTGATATCCTGAATGAACTCGAGGCATGGAACAGTCATCCTGTCAACATTCATTCATTTCCTTGATCTCAGAGCAGATTGGGTGAGATGTGTGCGACATCAATATCACATATTGATTCACACGTGCATGCGCATGCCTTTCTCAATCCTACTCATCAAGTGGCCAAGGATATCAAACTCCCTCAGGAGGGGAAAATCCCATATCTATCACTCACCCCTCAATAGCCCCATGTGTCAAAGCCACCCAATCATCACCTTTATAACAACCCATGTTTCAGGACTGTGTTTGATGATGTCAAAGTGTACCCAACGACATGTGTTGAGTGTAGTGATTTCAGGTCTAAGAATCACATTCACCACCATCACTGTGAGAGCTTACTGTGACTACCAAGTCATGGTTCCATGTGTCACTCTCACGGTGGGTCTGTCTGGTACCTTGTTCTCTAACAAGTACCTATATGCTTGGTTTGATATCACTATATCATGACTAATGAGATTCTGTCATCAACCAACACACAATCTAGTCTTAAGTGTTATTGATGTCTATGGTTATTTCCACAATAACAACCGACTAGGGACTAAACAAGAATGGATACCCTTAACATCCGTATGATCTCATTGTTTAGGTCATGAACCTAAAAGCATACGTCATTGAGTAAAATCCATTCTTTAGACATCTATCATGTTACACCATCATCTCGGAAACAGTTTAAACATATAGATCGGAAATTGCCTTTATTATTATTCAAATCATTTACAAAGTATCCCATTACAATCATCATATGACTTGCTCTATGGGCATACATACCAACAGCTCCCACACGTTTCTCATCAATTTGAATTCTGCTTCCTCCAGTTCAACCTCAACTCTATCAACCATGATCAATGAGGATGAGAACTCAATCTTCTTATCTCCACTAGGCAGGATTGATTGCATCACTTGGTTCTAAGCCCTCCGTGTTTGTGTCTTTCCTATACCTCCCTCATGATTTGTATCCATTGTGCTTTACTTTGATAGGTTTCATTATGGTTGTGGGGCTTGTAAGACCCCTGATCTAGCTTAGTGCTTGATCTCACTTTCTTGATATATTAAGATGTTTAAACCTTAATCTAATCATATTATGAACTATAATAACATTTGACATGCTTATGTTTTCAATTTGGTTCTGTTTGAATGTTGACTGAGCTAGTTATGTTATATATGTGCTATTTTGGACTAAGTTGCAATTTACCCATGTGGAGGGTTTATCTTGCAATTTTTCACATGTTGAATGTGACATTTATGTTTTGGCATCATTAGAGAGAGAACAATGCATAGGGGTGACTTGTTGGACCTTGGTTGATGAGATGACATCATGAGTTGATGCTAGGGTTTGCATGGTTTGTATGTATGCTTTAGTTGAGTTGGATGTTGATCCTTGAGTGTAGCGCCTGATGTGTTTCCTTTGTCTTGTGTTTGTAGCAACCTAGGTGGTTAGCCTTGGGACATGTTTTTTGCGGTCGAACAAGTTTTGAGTTGTGCCCTTGGTTGTAGAGACCATTTGCCTTGGTTGGCATAGTGTGGTGGTCTCTAATGGTGCTTTGTATTGACTCATGGGTGGTGAGGACCTAAGTGGTTGCTACACTACCTAGGTTTTAACAGCCTTTCTTGCATGCATATTTAGAGTGCTTGCATGGCCAAGATTTTGATGAACACGTGTCTTTAGAGGCTCTAACATCTTGACACCTCATGTCCCTTTACCTCTCTCCTACCTCTGGGTACTTATACCCCTTCTTTTACATGAAAGTGACCCCTTCAGCTCTCTCTTCTTGCTTGGAGTCACCCCCTGAGTGTGGTAGTGCAAGTGGAGGTGCTAGAGCTTGAAGAAGGAGGTTGAACTCTTACATGTGGTGATCACTACTACAGAAACATCATTCAACGTCGCTTTTAGAGGCGTTGGTTATTTACAAAAACCGACGCTGGAAACCTTCAACGTCAGCTTTTAACAAACACCAACGTCTATGTTTGAAGACCAACCAGACATGGGTATCACTTTTAATTCAGCATCGGCTGAAGAAAATAAACCGACACCTAAAATAGCCCCTGAAATCCAATTTTTCGAGCGAAAAAATTGCCCCCAAAGTGTCACATATAGTGTCGGTGTTTTACTTCATAACTACGCCTAAAACATCCAAAAATTGCGTGCAAAGTTCCAATATGGGCGTCAGTTTTCTTGGGGTCACCGACGCTAATAATGGTTCCCGGCAGTAAATTTTGTCCAGTTGAATGTCGATTTTAGTTATAAGCGACTCTTATTTAATTTAGGTTTCGGGTTTTAAAATAACTGACACCTATTGTATAACTTAACACCACCTGCTCGAGCCAGACTCTCCCCTTGTCTCTCTATTTCATTGCCGAGAACATAGGGCTGGTGATTTGCGATTCCGGCGCCGCTTATTCTGCTTCTGTCGTCGCCTGCCGCCGCGTGCACCGCCGCCGCTCCTGCTACTGCCTTTGCCTCCTACCGCTGTCGCCTTCTACCACCTCTGCCTGCTACCACCGCCGTTCCTGCTCCTGCTACTGCCGCTGCTCCTACTCCTGCTCCTTCTACCGCCGTCGGTCCTACGCCTGCCCTGCTCCCGCCTGCCGCACGACCGTGGTCTAGCCACTGCCGCCTGATCAAGCCTCTGCCCCTGCTCCTCACACCGTCGGAGCTCCAGCCTGAGGTCACCGGAGGAGCTGCTGCACCGTCGGAGCTTGAGCCTGAGGTCACCGGAGCTAGCTTCTGCTTCCCCTACTAGGTAGGTTACATATCTTCATTTTATCTACTAATTTGTATCTACTGATTTATATTTACTTATCTATTGATTTGTATTTATTATCTACTGGTTTTTATTCATTTATCTATTGATTAGTAATAATGTACTATTTTAACTTGTCTAATTCTAATGCTTGACCTAATTCAATAAATTTTGATGCATGTTGAAATAAGATTCAAACTTATCCATTCTAGCATCCTAATTTGATTTGATTATGTGCTTTGAACCCTTGAAACATGCATGTTAAAGATACATTGATGTTGAATGTCAAAATTAACTCACACGTGGGTCTTCTAAATGACGTTACACGTGGGTCTTCTAATTAACACCAAAAGTGGATTAACACGACCTCAACATATATGTTAATGCTTAATGTGATGAGTAAGACATTGAATGATAGGTAGCGATGGTGAAATTCATTCCATCCTGTGTTACTTTCATATGATAATTTAGTTCAACCCTTTTATTAATCACAACATTAGAATAATCAATATTTAATTCAACCCTTTTATTAATCACAGAATAATCAATCAATCCAGTTTTTGTCTTAAATATTAGTTAAATAATCACAACCTTAGAAACATATCAGTTTGTCCCCTAGTCAAATCACATCCAGACCTGCACAAAGATTAGACCAAGATTTTAAACCATCGCTCATCCACGAGTTTCCTCCACTACATATGTTTTTATGAATAACCTTAATGTTGTTTTTGTTATAACAATCTGGAATAATGTTGCTTTTGTTATATATTGGGCATGCTACTTAATTTTCTATGGTATAGCTACCACGAGTTTTGTTACAAATATCTGTATATCAGGTTAAGGACATGTTTCTATTGTGACATTTCAAGTTTTTTCTATGTTATACCCACCATGATTTGTGTTATAAAACAATACATTGATTTATTTAGGAAGCATTGATATGTTGTTATGTCTGTCCACAAGTGTTTTTATAAGAAAATTGTGTGTTGAATGAGGTTGTGAATAAGGGACTGGTGTTATATTATGTTGGCCTAGAAACCCG
Source organism: Alisma plantago-aquatica (assembly GCA_963693085.1). NCBI lineage: Eukaryota > Viridiplantae > Streptophyta > Magnoliopsida > Alismatales > Alismataceae > Alisma > Alisma plantago-aquatica. The sequence continues at coordinate 442,308,574 of OY856412.1, read as the reverse complement.
TCCAAGATTTACTCTTTATGAGTAAATCTTGGATAGTCCCCAGTTTGGGACTGTTCTTGAACACCTAATCTTACTTAGGATGTAAGTGTATAATGTGTATTTGGTTTTCAAAAAAATTCTGGTAGCATTTCCCCGTTTGTTCTCTAAGTACATATGTACTTGGAGAACAACGGGGAAATACTGTCGAAATTTTCTTGAAAACCCAATACACATTATACACTTACTAGTGAGATTAGGTGTTCAAGAATGGGATAGGTGGTACACATTTATTATATATAAGAATGACATCACATGTATAAACCCTTAAGTTTTAACCATAAACTCTAATATGTTTACCCTAGACCCTAATCTTATTGTAATATATACTTATTTTCTCTTTGATCATAGAATGGATAGATCATGGATGTCCATTCGCAATCGCTTCACCCCAGAGTTTATTTTTGGTCTTGATCAGTTTATTAGATTTGCCGAGGAACATAGGAAACAACTTGGAGATAGGTTTTACTGTCCATGTAGGCATTGTGGTAACAACTTGAAAGTCAGTACCAGTGACGAAATCAGAAGTCATGTCATGTGCAACAGGATTGTACAAGGCTATATAGAATGGCACTAGCATGGAGAGATTTCAAACCCGAAACCAGTGGATGTCGATAGCAGTGCTTGTGTGGAAGAAGAAATTGCCTTCGATGACGTAGATGTGAACAAATCAGTTCCAGTAGACATCGTTGATGCGATGTTGGATAGTTGTGGGGTAGAGCACACCAAAACTGATCCACCTCCCATGTTTAGAAACATTGTGCATGATGCTGAGATACCGTTACACACGAGTCGTAAGTTTACAAAGCTTAGCGCTGTGTTGAGATTGTATAAACTGAAAGCTAACAATCGATGGAGCGACAAAAGCTTCACGTCATTGTTGTCTTTGTTGAAAGAAATTCTTCCTGAAGGAAACGAGTTGTCGATCTCAACATACCGGTTAAAGAAATTGTAGTGTCCGATGGGAATGGAGGCCAAGAAGATACACGCATGCAAGAATGATTGTGTATTATTTCAAAAGGACTATGTGGATTTGAAAGATTGTCCGAAATGTGGTGCGTCAAGGTATAAATTGACGACTTCGGGGGAGTCTAAAACTGGTTCTCCTGCCAAGGTGATGTGGTATCTACCTATAATACCACAGTTTCAACGCTTGTTTGCCAATCCAATAGATGCGAAGAATTTGAGGTGGCATGCAGATGTTAAGAAAAATAATGATGGGATCCTACGACATGCGTCTGATTCCCCACAGTGGAAGAAGATTGATTTATTTTACCCTGAATTCAGTGAAGAGGACATGAATCTAAGACTTGGGCTTTGTACAGATGGGATGAATCCGTACGGGACATTGAGCAGCCAACATAGCACTTGGCCAATTATGCTTGTTATATACAATCTTCCTCCCTGGTTGTGTATGAAAAATAAGTATGTTATGTTGTCGTCTTTGATATCGGGCCCTAAACAACCTGGAAATGATATCGACGTTTAACTTGAACCTATGATTGATGACTTGAAGAAGCTCTGGGGTGAAGGTGTGATGACCTATGATGCTTCACGAAGAGAGACATTTTTTTGCACGCTATGTTGTTTTGCACTGTAAATGACTTTCCAGCATATGGGAATTTGTCTGGATATAGTGTCAAAGGATCTAAAGCGTGTCCTATATGTGAAGAGAACACTGATTCAATATGACTAAAACATGGAAGCAAGACTGTATATCTTTCTCATCGAAGGTTTCTTCCAAAATTTCATCTGTATCGTAGGTTGCGCAAAGCATTCAATGGACGAAATGAGGAACGTAGTGCACCTAAACCTATATCAGGGGAGGATGTTTATGAAAGAGTGAAAGACATCGCCAATGAATTTGGTAAGAGATCACAATGTACGATGGCCACAAGGAGTGAAAAGTCTTTATTCAAGAAGAAGTCGATATTTTGGGATCTTTCTTTATTGGAGTTCTTTGACAGTCAGGCATTGTATCGATGTCATGCACGTTGAGAAAAATGTATGTGATAGCGTCGTCGGTACTCTGTTGAATATACCAGGTAAGACTAAAGATGGGAAAAAATCCAGAATGGACCTACGTGAAATGGGAATAAGGACAGAATTAACAGAAGTGGTTAGTAGCGATCGGAGAACATACTTACCTCCCGCTTGTTACACATTGTCTAGAAGGAGAAGAAAGCATTTTGTGAATGCTTGGTAAATGTTAAGGTGCCACAGGGTTACTCATCCAACATATGTACATTGGTATCAATGAAAGATCTGAGATTGATAGGTCTTAAATCTCATGATTGTCACACTCTAATGCAACAAATATTGCATGTGGCAATTCGATCTATATTGCCGAAGCATGTAAGGTTTGCAATCACCAGACTTTATTTCTTTTTCAACAGTCTGTACAACAAAGTTATTGACCCTGATACTCTCGATGATTTGCAAAGAGAAGTGGTTGTTACCCTATGTCAGCTTGAGATGTATTTTCCTCTGTCGTTCTTTGATATCATGGTACATCTTGTTGTCCACTTGACTAGGGAAGTGAAAATGTTGGGACCATTTTTCTTGCATTGGATGTATCCCTTTGAACGATACATGAGTGTTTTTAAAGGTGATGTTTGAAACCATTATCGACCTGAAGGGAGTATTATTGAGGGTTATGTGGTGAGAGAGGTTATGGATTTTTGCAATGACTTTCTGAGTGGTAATGATGCTCCCGTGAATGACAAGAATATTGAGGAGCATTTTGGCAAAGGAGTTTTGGGATCACGGGTGAAAGTAATCAGCCCTGAGCAGTTGGAGCAAGGTCACTTGTATATTTTACACAACATGGATGAAGTGAGTGTTTATATCGAGGAACATACCAATTTCATCAAGAGATAATATCCTCGAGCCAATACAATGTGGCTTGCTAGAGAGCATAACAAGACATTTATTAAGTGGTTTGAAGATAAAGTCTTACATCAACTATCTCAAACACCAGGTAATCTTACTGAAACCATCAAATGCCTCGCCTTTAAATCAAAATTGAATCTTATGTCTTATGAAGGGTTTGACATAAATGGTTTTGAATATTTTGGTAAAAATAATAAGACGGTGATAATAGCTGCATTCAATGTCGAGTAAGTTTACTTTGCTTGTAATTTGGACTTAAGCAAATTACATTTTTATTGCGGATATTGAGTTATTAATTTTCTACTTTCTTACCTGTAGTGCTAAGCATTGGGAGTTATTAGTTATTGTCCCCAAGAAATTCACCGTCTATTATCTAGATCCTGTGGGGAATGAGTTGGATGTATTATATGGACATGCAATTAAAAGGCCATTATTCTCGTGAGAAATATTTTATGTTTTTATATCTGTTAACATCTGTTACTGCATTACTATTTAATTATGCAATTTAATGTGTTACATTAACATATATAGGGCTTTACAAGAGTACAAAAAAGCTGGAGGAAAGGTCCCCAGGAAAAAAAATCTGACACTCATTTGGGAGAATGTGAAAGTAATTTCCTGACTCCAATGTATATATTATTTATGTGAACTGTGCTTATTTGTATTTTTGAATATTTTGTATGTTTCAATTTATAGTGTGCTACACAAGACAACGACTGGGAATGTGCCTACTATGTGATGCGATTTATGGACCTAATCATCAAACATGGTGTATTGGAAATCAATAACATACAACAGGTATTATACATAGTCTCGTTAGATAATATGAAATATATGAATCTTATTATATATTATTATAATTATGTATATACGTCATTCTCTTTGTAGGTCATTAAAATTGAGGACTTCAACACAGGTGCAAAGCGTTTCGATGTACATGCTCCTTATACGAGAGATGAATTAGATGTTGTAAGAGAAGATTGGGCAAAAGCCCTGCAAAGAGTGGGAATTTTTCAATATGATTTTGCTGACAATGATGACAATGATGAATAAAGAATAACTTTGTTCTCATAATTAATTTTGTGTGAATGTGAATGAATTTTTATGAATTATCATATGTGTGTGAAAATCATCAATACATGAATGTTTCTACATGTGTCTGAATGTGAAAAGAGATGAAATAAATCGAACTGCAGGTTGCTATTGGTTTCTATATGCGTGTGATGAAAAAATAATATGAATTAAATGTTCTTATACATGAGTGTGAACCACATATATATAATATTGTCCATCATGTTAATTTTGCAGGTTTGTGGCCTGTTGTTAGCTGGTATCAATGGATTTCGTAAAACCTGCAGTTCATAACTGAACTACATGTTTCTCATCCTGCGACCAGCCACAGCAGGTCTGCAGACTGACAAAAAAAATCAAAACATAGGCGTCGGTTATTTGAACAAAACCGACACCTATGTTATACGGCGACGGTGTTCACCTAAAACCAACATCTATGTGACTAGGTACCACGGCCGTGCTGGGAAGCACGACCGTGGTGGCAGGCAGGGGGTATGGCATCAGTTATTATCACAAAACTGACGCCAGTTCAGATGATATGGCGTCGATTTCTTTTAGAAAACTGACGCCTATAATCCCTTTGTTGGTGTGTTTTTGGTGGCGGGAAGAGTTTTGGCGGCAGTTGTTTAGTAAACAAATGATGCCTATAGTCCCTTTGCTGGTGCGTTTTCAGTGGCGGGAAGAGGTTGGGCGTCGATTTTTACTAAACAACCGACACATATAGTCCCTTTGCTGGCACATTTTCGATGGCGGAAAACATTTTGGTGTCGGTTGGGATCTGACGCCGAAGGTGTCCCCCTTTAACGGCACCCACTTGGGTGTCGCTTTGAAACCGACACTAAAGAGCTTAAATAACTGACTCTAAAATGCTTTTATGTAGTAGTGGATCTAGGGTTTGATCATCTCCCTTTGTTAGATCCTTGGTGATCCTTGAGCTTGGTAAGTGGTTCAATCTCTTAGATATCATTTTTCTTGAAACCCTACTCTCTCTTTCTTCTCTCAGCCAGACCACAATTCTCCATGGTGGCTTTTTTGAGGGACTTCTCACTATAGATGTCAAATCCATGGTTCTCCATGGTAGTACATAAGTGATAAGAAGAACTCCTCTTTCCCCTTTTTTTAGGATTAGGGTTTGTACTCTCTTCTCTTTGATCTTTCTTTGACCCTGGTTGTTCTTCTTCTCTTAAGGCGATCATGCTTGGCCGTGGAGTTGATCCAAGCATGGCTTTCTTTCTCTCTCTTAGAGCTTCATGGCTTGGATTTGATCTTCATATAAAGGTAGGTTATATAACTCTCACATCTTCTATTATTACACACAATCTTGCATGCATGTTATCTTATCTCTCAAACATGAATCTAAGTTTCTTGGTGATGATATCTTGACTTAGGGTTTAAGAGTTTATGGTGATCTTTGCATAGATTAACTCTTTATCTTACCCCTAATTCTTGCACCCAAAGCCTAAGTGATGATGGAGTTGTTAATTCTTACATATATCTTTAAGGTCAGTTTTATCACCATGATTGGTTCAATTATCTTGTTAAAGATGGTGGTCTTGTTTCCCACATGCATGTTCTTGATGTTTGGTTTCTCTCTGTCAACATGGTTTCTATGTTGCTCCTTGCAACACTTGTTTCCAGGTTTAGATATTACCATCTTCATGAGGTTTTCTTCTTGGTGACTCTTTGGTTTTCTTGGTGTTAACCATTTGTTTCGATCACTTTGACCATGATACTAGTGGGTTTTGGTTTTGGTTGGTTTCTATAACCCTAACCCTAACCCTAACCCTAACCCTAATCATGTGGTCTCTATAACATCAGTTCGGTTATGGTCACTACATATGTTTTTGATGCTACATGTCTTTTGGTCTCTACCCTTGGGTTTGTTATTGCAACCGTTATGCATTGTTTGGGTAGTCATTACGTTAGGTAGAGCTTGATGGTCATTATACATGGTTGGTGCTAGGTGTTGTGCTTTCTACCTGGGTGATATGTTGTGATTGCAACATTTCTTTTGTTGATGGTCAGTACATCTCTTGATGGTTATATAGTGGTTGCTATCAATGATAGTGTGTTGCGGTCACAACAGGGTGCTAACCTAGTATGGCCGCTGCATATGGACTCATCTTGTAGGATCACTAGAAGTGTTGGTCACTACACATGAGTGTGTGGGTGTTTTGATGGTCGCTATGGTTTCCCTAACCCTAGTAGTCTCTAGGGAAATTGATGCCTAGTGGTTTCAATAGGTGATGATAACTCACATGGTCACTACAGTTTGCTGGTTTCAAGATCATTTAGCTATGATGATGATGCTTAACCTAATGAGTTCCAATAACGTGGGAAGTGATGATCTTTAGGGTATAATTATAAGTGTTGTTATGAAAACTCTAATTTTGAGTGCATGATGTTTGACGTTTACTTGATTGAGTGATTCACATGTATTAAAGTATCTTCTCTCTCCTATTGTGTTGTAACCTAACTTACAGGTTGACTGAGCATCATAGCTCATGAATGTGGTGATGTCACTTATGTGACAATTGTATGGTGATTACGAGCCTTGATGAGACATGGTGATATAATGATAATGATCTCTTGTAGGAACTATGAGAATGATCTGATGACCTTAGTGATGGCTCAATGCCTAATTGGAGGTGATATCATCTGGTGATGTATTCAAGGTTTATTATCCCATGGTGATGTAATGATGGTGATATTCTTGTGTATGGCATTGAGACAGTACTATGTGGCGATGTGATAAACTTTGTACATAATACATTTTATATCTTCTGAAGTTGCAATCTACCCTTGTCTTTGTAGAATCTATTTAGGGTTTGTACATTGTAACTTGATTGATTCTATAAAAGATACCCAATTAGAAATAACTAATCAAGTAAAACCCTAACCATGTAGTTGCCTTGTACCATAGATTCATTCTAGTGTTAGAACCTGCTGGATGGTGAAACGAGTCTTCCTTCTGGAATCTCAGAGCGCATACTATTGATTATGTGGGGTGCTTGGAGAATATTCTTGTCATTTTCAGTGATTATATTATGTGATGTGATTTTGGAGGACAATAATGGTTGTACCCCGTGGCAGGGATTGCATACCCTAGTGTCTAGTGTCATGACTTGTACCAAGAAATGCTAGGTGTTTTTAGCTTGGCTATATGTCACTAGTGGTAGTTAACTGTTATGTATCTGCGGTGTCTCTCATAATGATCGGGAGGTGGTGATGAGATCGTGCATTTTGACTCTTCCATAGATCATGTATGGCACTAATTTTGACTTAGCAGTGGTCAGTTAGATTTGGTTGGCATGACTCAAATCCTTAGAGCATAATAAAATATGTAATATAGTCGTGTAGGCTATCTATTTAGGGCTAAATATGACTCACATCAGTTGTTGCCTTTGTCTTGTTTCTTACACTGCTGAGTTAGTATTGGTTATACATGTTCTCCAAATTCCTTCTAAAAATATATGATGTTCTACTGATCAGTTGTAGTTGCTTATTTTCCTAATATATATAATCATTTTAAAGCATTCATTTAACTTAATCTACTCATCTTGTTAATAGTTTTAATTTCCTTCTTAAGTATAACTTGTATTTACAGTAGTTGTTGGTCGAGAGTTATATCTCTCGCTGGAACATGGGTCTCACTCATGTGGTTCGCCACATCTTTTTATGTGGTCGTTCATGATTGTGCAGTTGAGGAAGAGTAGCAAGGAGATCAGTAGTTGTTGAAGTTGGATATGTTTCTAGTGTTTTATAGTAGAGTCTTATGTGTCGTCCTTATACTCTCAGGTCCTTGGGGGAGTTTTGTAGATGTTGTATCAACACACATTTTGGCAGTGTGCCTCCGTTTTGTATATGGATTGTATATGTATCTCTCGTATGTAAACATGATATCTTTTTTAATAGGCGTGTGGCAGTTGGCTACTTTATAGAAGTACATAATTGTCCTGATATGTAATATGGAACAGTTTGTGAACATTGATGTAATATGTTTCTACTTGAGAATGCTATAAGTGATCAGTTTGAAATTACCCTATTTTGTGGTAATATGGTTGCTTAGTTGTTATTTGTGCACTTTGGTTTTGAGTTATCTCACTCGTGTGATTGGTGTGTCACAATTTGATTGGTATCAAAGATCTAGGTTCACTGAATCCATATGGACATATGACTATTGTTTGTGTGTGTGTTCTTGTGTTGACCAACATATCTGATAGTAACTTGTACTTATGTAGAAGAAGAGAAGAAAAAGAAAACATATGTCTTAGAACATGAAGAACATGTTGAGAGTAGTGTTGTTGCACCTGGAGGTGGTTCCTGAAGGCAGGCAAGATTAGACAGAGTGCCTAAAGTGCCTCAGTTCAACCCAACAACCATGGCCAATCCCATTTTTCAGTCCATTTTAGGAAAGTTTATGGCCACGATTTCACATATGGCAGATAGAGTGCTCGTACCCCAAGCAAGGACAATTGCTCTCAATATGGAATCCCAAGGTTCTTGGAAGACTTTTGAGAGGTTGCGATGCGTTGGGGCATTGGAGTACATGGTCACAACAGACCTGACGAATCTATATATGTGGCCGACAGAGCTGGAGATGGCCTTCAAGATCCTTAACATCCCCACAGAGGATAAGGTGAAGCACACAGTTTACCTGTTGAAGGGTAGTATTGGCCATTGAGGAGGAGGAGAGACCAGGAGTAGTGATCAGTTGGGAAGATTTTCAATGGGAATTTGTGAGCCCATACTTTTTGGAGACGTACCTTGATGAGAAGATCTCATTGTTCGTGAAGATTTGACAGGGATCAATGACAATAAATGAGTGTGAGGCCAAGTTCATGGACTTTCTAAGGTTTTGTCCTCACATGTTTGTGACAAACAAGAAGAGGATCCAACAATTTGAGAAGGGTCTGAGTAAGGAGTTGATGATGATGGTATCTGTGTTGAAATATTCAGAGTGGTTGGAAACCTTTATTGATTCCATAAGGAGGATAGAGTGGTCGATAATTGAGAAGAATAAAACTTATGCCAAGAAGAGACCGACACAATTTCAAGGGCAGTCTTCTGGAGGCCTCAAGAAGCCTAGGTTTTCATCACCCCAATCACAGTAGAGGTCTAGAGTTCCGTCACAGTGGTCACCAAGCAAAGGCAATGGTCATACCTCCACATGTAGGAGCTCATAATGCAACACCAATTTTGGTGACAGGGTTGCCTAAGCCATCATGGTTTGACGATTAGATTTGCTACAAATGTGGGTAGACCAGACATATGATGTTGTTTTGCCCAATGAAGGATGAGGAGGTGACACAACAGTCGAGACAGAGTCAACAAGGTTCCTAGTGGCAACAGTTCAGTAGTGGCAGAGGATGTGGTCAAGCATCATAGGCTTGTTCTTCAAGGAAGGCCAGTAGAGGATAGGTGTGACAACATTTGATGTATGGCTCGATTCTACGCCATGAGTCAGCCGGAGGGAGTGGTAAATCCACATGTCATGACATGTCAGATGGATTTATTTCATTTTGGTTTGTCTGCATCTTCCTTTGTATCTATTTTGGTTGACCCGAGTGCGACACACTCTTTTATCACTATAGAAGAGATAGCTAGTTGTTCTTTTCCTACTAGTCATAGATGTGATAGTCTTCTCTTAGAAACCCCTCTTGTTGGTTCCGATGAGTTGTGGGAGGTGTGTCCATCATGTGTTATTTATTTATCATGATGTAGCAATCAAGTGGACCTTATACCACTTGAAATGCACAAATTTGATGTGATCCTTGGAATGGATACCTTGGAGAAGTATTGGGTGGTCTTGGATTATAATTCCAAGGTTGCTACATTCTTTGACAGTGATGTTTCATGGGTCTTCCAAGGAGATAGGAAGATTCTTCCGACGTGTTTGGTTTCAATAATTATGGAAGAGAGGTTGATGAGGCAAGGTTGTGAGGCTTTTCTAGCCCGTGTGGTGGATACCAAGGTGAGGATTCTTAGTATCCAGGAGGTGACAATTGTTTATGAGTTTGAGGACATGTTTCCTGATGAGTTTTCCAATGTCCCCTCACCTCGAGAGATTGACTTTGAGATCAACTAGGTTTCTAGTACATAGTTGATAGCTCAGACGTCGTACATGATGGCACCAGCTGAGATGCAGGAGTTGAAGAAGCAGTTGTAGGAGATTCAAGAGAAGGGCTTTATCTAACCGAGCACTTCACCTTGGCATGCTCATGTGTTGTTTGTCAAGAAGAAGGATGGTTTCATGAGGATATGCATCGATTATCAGTAGTTGAACAAGGTGATGATCAAGAACAAGTACCCTTTTCCATGGATAGACAACTTGTTTGATCAGTTCAGAGGTGTTGTAGTGTTCTCAAAGACCGATTTGAGGTTAGGACACCATCAGTTGCAAATTAAGGTGGCTGACATACCCAAGTCAACTTTTAGGATGAGGTATGGTCACTACGAGTTTTTGGTTATGCCGTTTGGGGTAACCAATGCACCAACAACGTTCATGGATCTAATAAACAAGGTGTTACGACCTTATCTTGATTAGTTTGTGGTTGTGTTCATCAATGGTATCCTCATATACTCCTGAGGCAACTAGCAACATGAGCAACATCTACGACATGCATTGACCTTCTTGAGACATCACAAGTTATACGCTAAGTTCATCAAGTGTGAGTTCTGGCTAAAGGAGGTGTCTTTCCTTTAGGCACGTGGTATCTTCTAGAGGAGTCTTTATAGAGCCAAAGAAAGTGGATTCAGTTCTAGAGTGGGAACAACCTAAGACATTGACATAGGTGTAGTTTACTAGGCCTGGTAGGCTACTATTGGAGGTTCATTAAGAACTTCAGTGTTTTGACGTTACCCCTAATGAAGTTGACAAGGAAAGGTGTAGCATTTGTCAGGGATGACAAATGTCAGAATTCTTTCTATATTTTGAAGGAGAAGTTGACCAATTCACCAGTGCTAGTGTTGCTTGAGAAAGGGAAGGGCTATATCGTCTTCTGTGATGTTTCAAAGAATGGTTTGGGTTGCATGCTGATGCAAGATAAAAACATGATTTATTTTGTTTCGTGACAGCTTAAGAAACATGAGGAGAGATTCTTGACGTCTGATCTGGATCTTGCATCCATGGTCCATGCTTTGAAGATTTGGCGACACTTACTTTATGGAGAGAAGTGTTATATCTTCACTAACCACAAGAACCTACAGTACATCTTCTCAAAGAAGGAGTTGAACATGAGGCAATGATGCTGAATGGAGTTGGTCAGGGACTATGATTGCACCACAAACTATCATCTAGGGAAGGCGGACATGGTGGAAGATGCTTTGAGCAGGAAGTCTTCATCATCATCATATGTAGATAAGGCACAATTGTGTTCCTTCATGTGCCATAAGAGAATATGTTGGTGACATTGTGTCAGATGAATGTGAATCTTGAGGTCTCCTTGTTGGTAGGCTTGTTGGCATAGCTACATGTTAAGTCTACATTGAGGTACTAAATTAGAGATGCACAACATAGTGATACTATGATGCAACCGATTTTAGTAGAGTTTAGCGGTGAGAAGTGTGATGGGTTTCATGAGTCAGAGGATGGAACCGTGTGATTCCATGGTAGAGTAGTGATTCTTGATGTCAATGGTCTAAGGAAGATGGTTCTAGAAGAGGATCACTCTTCAATGTATACGATGCATCCAAGCAACACTAAGATGTACCCAAATTTGAAAGATTTACATTGGTGGTCTGGTTTGAAGCACGATGTGGCTGAGTTTAGTAGGTCAAGGAAGAGCATTAGAAACATGCAGGGACTTTGCAATGATTTCCTATACCACAGTGGAAATGGGACCATATCACTATGGAATCTATGATTCATGTTCATAGGACAGTCAAAGGTCATGATTCCATCTGGGTTGATCATTGACAAGTTGACCAAGTCAGCGCACTTTCTTCATGTGAAGACAATGTATACTACTGTTAAGTTGGCACAAGTGTATGTAGATGAGACAGTTCATTTGCATCGTATCCCAATGACAATAGTGTCTGATAGATGTCCTCAGTTTACTAGTTGCTTTTGGGAGCGGCTGCATACAACTATGGGTACACAGTTGAGATTCAACACAATGTTCCACCCACAGACAGATGGATAGTTAGAAAGGACAATTCAAACTTTAGAAAATCTGTTGAGAGCTTGTGTTTAGCAGTTTTTGGGTAGTTGGGATGTGCACCTTAGTTTGATAGAGTTTGCTTACAACAGAAGATACCAGAGGAGTGTCGACATGGCACCATATGAAGCCTTGTATGGGAGGCATTGTAGATCTACACTGTGTTGGTATGAGATTGGTGAATATTAGATTTTGGGGCCTAATCTTGTACAATAGACTAAATCAAATGTCAAAGTGATACAATAGGAGCTAAAGGTAGCCCAATACAGACAAAAGTCTCGTACATATAATTGTCATAGACCTTTCAGTTTAAGTGGCATACAAGGTGTATCTTAAAGACTCTCCTTGGAAATGTGTGCTGAGGTTTGGGTAGAAGGGTAATTTGGCTCCCAGGTTTATGGGACCTTACCCTATGGTAGAACGTGTTGGGAAGGTGGCTTATAGGTTGAATTTATCACTTGAGTTGCATAGGCTGCATCCTATTTTTTCATGTCTCTATGTTGATAAAGTGTCACCTCGACACTGAGTTAGTGTTGCAGCCTGTGGAGGTTGAGTTGGATGAGGATGTGTCGTATGTGGAGGGTCCTATGTTGATCCTTGATAGAAGGGTGAAGAAGTTGAAGAAGAGGGATATATTGTTGTTTAAGGTCTTGTGGCATCACCGTGGTGTAGAGGAAGCCACATGGGAGTTGAAGGACGATATGTGTAGGAAGTACCCATCTCTTTTTGCGTAGGATTTTAGGGGCAAAATCCTTGTTAGGGGTTTATGGTTGTAAGACCCTTGATCTAGCTTAGTACTTGATCTCTATTGCTTTACATAGTAAGAAATTTAAACCTTAAATCTAATCATGTGATGCACTTTAATAATATTTGGCATCTTTGTTTTTAGTTTGGTCCTAGTTGAATGTTGTTTGAGCTAGTTATGCTATATATGTGATGTTTTGGACCAAGTTGCATTTTACCAATTTGTAGGGTTTATCTTGCAATTTGTCACATTTGTATGTGCCTCTTATGTTTTGGCATCATGAGAGAGAATGATGCATAGGGGCACCTTGTTAGACCTTAGTTGATGAGATGGCATCATGAGTTGATGTTAGGGTTTGCATGGATGCTTGAGTTGAGTTGGATGTGTTTCCTCGGTCTTGTGTATGTAGCGACCTAGGTGGTTACCTTGGGATATGTTTGTTGTGGTTGAAGAGGTTTTGAGTTGTGCTTTTGGTTGTAGCGATCGTTTACCTTGGTTGGCATATTGTGGTGGTCACTACAATGGTGCTTTGTTTCGACCCATGGGTGGTGAGGAACTAAGTTGTCACTACACTACCTAGGTTTTAATGACCTTTCTTGCATGCATATCTAGAGTGCTTGCATGGCCGAGATTTTGAGGGATGTATGTCTTTAGAGGCTCTAACATCTTGACACCTCATATCCCTTTACTCCCTCCTAACTGTGGGTACTTATACCTCTTCTTTTAGATGCAAGTGACCCCTTTAGCCCTCTCTTCTTTCTCTCTTTTTTCTTGAACCCTTGAGCTTGGTAGTTCAAGTGGAGGTGCTAGTGCTTGAAGAAGGAGGTTGAACTCTTGCATGTGGTAATCTAGGGTTTGATCATCTCCCATTGTTCGATCCTTGGTGATCCTTGAGCTTGGTAAGTGGTTCAATATACTTGATATCATTTTTCTTGAAACCCTACTCTCTCTTTCTTCTCCTGGCCAGACCATGGTTCTCCATGGTGGCTTTCTTGAGGGACTTTTCTCCATTGAGGTCAAACCCATGGTTTTCTATGGTAGTACCTAAGTGAGGAGAAGATCTCCTCTTTCCCTTTTTTTCGGCTTAGGGCTTGTACTCTATTCTCTTTGAGCTTTCTTTGACCTTAGTTGCTCTTCTTCTCTTTAGGTGATCTTGCTTGGACGTGGAGTTGATCCAAGCTTGGCTTTCTTTCTCTCTCATCGAGCTTTGTGGCTTGGGAGTTGATATTCATATCAAGGCGGGTTATATAATTCTCACATCTTCTATTGTTACACATAATCTTAGCATGCATGTTTCTTATCTCTAAAACATGAACCTAAGTTTCTTGGCGATGATATCTTGACTTAGGGTTTAAGATTTTATGGTGATGTTTGCATAGATTAATTATTTTTCTTATCCCTAATTCTTGCACCCCAAAGACAAAGTGATGATGGAGTTGTTTATTCTTACATATATCTTTAACATTGGTTTTATTACCATGATTGGTTCGGTTATCTTGTTAAAGATGGTTCTCTTATTTCTTGCATGCATGTGCTTGATGTTTGGTTTCTCTCTCCTAGCATGGTTACTATGTCTCTTCTTGTGATGCTTTTTTTAGGGTTTGGATGTTACCATCTCCATGAGGTTTTCTTCTTGGTGACTCTTTTATTTTCTTAGTGTTAATCATCTGCTTTGTCACTTTAACCATGATAGTGGTGAGTTTGGGTTTTGGTTAGTTGGTATAAACCTAACCCTTATCACTTGGTCGCTACAACATTAGTTTGGTTATGGTTATGACATATGTTTTTGATGCTACATGTCTTCAGGTCTCTACCTTGGGTTTGTTTTTGTGATGGTTGTGGATGATTTGGGTGGTCATTACGTTTGATAAAGCCTTAATGGTCATTATACATGGTTGGTGCTTGGTGTTGCATTCGCTACATGGGTGATATGTTATGATCATAATGTTTCTTTTGTTGATGGTCGCTACATCTCTTGATGGTTGTATAGTGGTCTCTACCAGTAATAGTGTGTTGCGGTCGCAACAAGGTGCTAACCTAGTATGGTCGCTGCATATGGACTAATCTTGTAGGGTTGCTACAAGTTTTGGTCGTGAAACATGAGTATGTGGGCGTTTTGATGGTCACTGTGGTTGCCCTAACCCTAGTTGTCGCTAGGGTAGTTGATGCCTATTAGTTGTAAGAGGTGATGATAACTCACATGGTTGCTACACTTTGTTGGTTTCATGATCATTTAGCTATATGATGCTTAATCTAATGAGTTCCAATAATGTGGGAAGTGATGATCTTTAGGGTATAATGATAAGTGTTGTTATGAAAATCCTAATTTTGAGTATGTGGTGTTTGTTGTTTACTTGCTTGAGTGATTCACATGTATTGAAGTATTTTCTTTCTCCTATTTTGTTGTAACCTAACTTGCAGGTTGACTGAGAATCATAGCTCAGGAATGTGGTGATGTCACTTGTGTGACAATTGTATGGTGATTACGAGCCTTGATGAGGCATGGTGGTATAATGATAATGCTCTCTTGCAAGAACTATGAAAATGGTTCGATGACCTTAGTGATGGCTTAAAGCCTAATTGCAGGTTATATCCTCTAGTGATGTGTTCAGGGATTATTATTCCATGGTGATGTGATGATGGTGATATTCTTGTGTATGGAAGTGAGACAATATAATGTGGTGGTGTGATTGTGCATAATATGTTTTATATCTTCTGGAGTTGTAATCTACCCTTGTCAATGTAGAATCTGTTTAGGGTTTGTATGTTGTAACTTGATTGATGCTATAAAAGATATCCAATTGGAAATAACTAATCAAATGAAACCCTAATCATGTAGTTGCCATGTGCCATAGATCCATTCCAGTGTCAGAACCCGTGAGATGTTGAAATGAGTCTTCCTTAGGGAAACTTAGAGCACATACTATCCAATATGTGGGGTGCTTGGAGAATATCCTTCTCATGTAGATCCCAAGTGTTGCGAGAATGGTTGTAGTCGTGTTTTGGTGATTATATTATGTGGTGAGATTTTGGAGGACAACTGTGGTTGTAACCCACTAGAAGGGATTGCATACCCTGGTACCTAGCGTCATGACCTGTACCAAGGCGGGGTAGGTGTTTTTAGCTTGACTATATGTCATTGGTGGCGGTTAATTGTTATGTCTCTATGGTGTCTCTCATACTGACAGGGGAGGTGGTGGTGAGATCGTGGGTTCCGACTATTCCATAAATCTTGTATGGCACTGATTTTGATGTAGCAGTTGTTAGTTGGATTTGGGATGCATGAATCAAATCCTCAGAGCATAATAAAAGATGTAATGCAACCATGTATATATCTATTTAGGGCTAAATACGACTCACATTGGTTGTTACCCTTGCTTTGTTTCTTATATTGTTTAGTTAATATTGGTTATACATGTTATTCATATTCCTTCTAAAAATATATGATGTTCTACTGATCAGTTGCAGTTGCTTAATCTTCCTAATCAGTATAATCAGCTTAAAGCATTTATTTAGTTGAATCTACTCATCATGTTAACAATGTTACTTTCCTGCTTAAGTATAACCTATGTTTATTATAGTTTTTGGTTGAGAGTTATATCTTTTTCTAGGACATGGGTCTCACTCCTGTGGTTTGCCAAATATTTTTAGGTGGTCGAGCATGGTATGGTATAGATCATCTAACTAAGGAAGAGTAGCAAGGAGACTAGTAGTTGTTGAAGGTTGGATATGCTACTAGTGTTTTGTAGTAGAGTCCTACGTATCGCCCTGTACTCTCAGGTACTTGGGAGAGTTTTGTAGATGTTGTATCGACACGTGTTTTGGAAGTGTGCCTCAGTTGTGTATATGTCTTGTATATATATCTCTCATATGCAAACATAATATCTTTTGTAATAGGTGTGTGGTAGTTGGCCACTTTACAAAAGTACATACTTGTCATGATATGTAATATGGAATAGTTTGTGAACCTTGATGAAATATGTTTCCACTTAAGAATGTTATAAGTGATCAGTTTTAGTTTACCCAATTTTGTGGTAATATGGTTTCTTATTGTTAATCATGTGGTTTGGTTTTGAGTTATCTCTCTCATGTGATCAGTGTGTCACAGGGATGGTTGTGGGTCCGTGATGGGTTGGTGTGGGTGTGGACACCGCAAGTCGGGATTGCCATGAACGTCATTCTCAAAGGGCATTGTGGTAATCACTTAGAAAGTCGCCAAACCAAACCCTAGGGGGTAGCCATTAAAATGCACCAATAATATATTTTTTTGTGATCGAGAGAACACACCAAAGACAAGCCCATCTTATTTTGAGTTAGAAGAGAAATTAGTCTCCCCCTCCCTCAAACAAGTGTTAGAGCCCGGATGACCCAAGGGATTGTAAATACAATGCGCAACAAGAGGTTTTGAACTCGAGCCCCCCTGGGGAGCACGAGCCTAGTTGAAACATATGCGCTACACTGGACATATATGCATGTATCAGAATTAGGTATGTATGTATTTAAATATGGGATAAAGAGAGGCATTCTCTCCCCTTTTCCCATGCCCGTTGTAGAGGTCAGATGTGGTGGAGGATGGTAAACCAAGACAGTAATAGGGATTTGAACCCGAGTCATTTTTTTAGGGGACACCATGTATATATGTATGTATGTATATACATACATATATACATATGTATGTATGTATGTATGTATGGGATTAAGAGAGAAATATTTCTCCCCACCCTCAGCCACAACCTTTGCAGAGCTCAAACACCCAAAGGGTATTCAATTAAGGGATGCATGTCCAGTAGTTCTAATGCGATCCGAACCCACTGACCAGGGTTACAGACCTTCAAGGAGGGGTTATAACTAACCAACCATTTTATTATATGATATAAACCATCTTAACTTTTTCCTTTCATTATTCATAAAGAAACTTGTGGAAACATGGGTTTATAACAACATCAGATAACAAAAAGCACTAACTAATACAAAATAGTTCAACTTCTACATAAGGAAAGAGTTTCACATTTAATATGCATCAAGTACAACTAATTTCAAACTTCTCTCATCTCACACTCTCCTCAACCCAGGATCCCGAGGAAGGATAAGAGACAGAGTAGCTAAAGTAACTAGTTCTTCATAATACCTATTGTCTAGTCTTGATAAAGATTGGCTACTACCTCTTCGGGTGGAGTTGGTCCTTTACCTGAAAAATGTTTTAGTAGGTTCATGAGATACTGGCTCAGTGCATAGAAAATCAATAAGTAACCATGATAATTTAGATGTTTGTAACTGACAAAACTTAAATGCAGAAGCATGCCGGCATGAAATCTTTAAAAACTACAATACGACCAACATGGCAGTTGATCTATTGTTAAATGTAGTAAAAAGATAAACTAAATCCATTCATATAATTTTCCAACCATTTATAATGCCACATGACCCACATGAGGTGTACCACATCATGTGAAAACATCACAGAGAGATACCATCTCATAGTACAAGACTTAGAAGCATGCTCAGAATGCTAAGTCTTTAATCTCAATACCACATCTACAGCTTGCATGGCCATGTCTAGCTCTAGGTGGCTAATGGGAGCCGACAAATATCTGGACTCCTCCTCTAAACCTAGGCACTCAAGCAGAGAGTCAAAGCAGTCTGGCTTGTTGTGTATCTATGGACCTACTGAAGATGTCCACTGATCAACACAACTCTAACATCGGTACCATCGACATCCCCAGTTGGTGTTGGGTACCACACAACTATAAGGAGTCTTCCCTCATTGACCTAGACCCCCACACCCAACTAGTATGCTTCGGCTTACCTCGATCTGGATAAAATACATCCAATCGATAAGCACATTTTCTCCCCATAGTGAAACCCTCATATGAGGATACTATAGTGTCTAGGGAATATATCGTCTAATGATATTAATTTATTATGACAATATTGTTATTGTTGTAATGATAACCCTACTTTCATCAATTAAGCATTTAATATTTAACACAAAATCCTTTGACTAATTGGCAACTCTCATCATTCTCACAGACCATAATTTGATCCCTTAGATCTGAACTAGGACAGACCCACCTTCTGTGGTGCCTCTAAATCCACCATTTAATCACCTTCCATCCATAGAAATTCGTATAATAAACTTTCAACATGGTTTCACAGCACCAATTATAGTGAATAAAGCATTTCTACTACTATAAATCACTACACAATCTTATAAAATTCATCACAGTTATCACAGAGTAAGATTCAATACTAGAAAAACCATTATTTTGAATTTGTATGTTGTAAATTAGGGCTAGAAGGTGATTTTCCAATCATGCATGTTCCATCTTGTTGATCTATTCCTTGACCTAGTTACACTCAAAATCTAGCTCTTCCTGATCTAATCCAAATTTTTATACCTCAAGATCTCATCCAAACAACCCCTTAGTATGTTTATCAGCCTAAAAGATGATCTCATGGAGGTAGAAGACAAAGAATAAAGGTTAAATGAAACCTTTGTTTGATGAATCAGGGAGTTTTGAGCAAGGGAACATGAATAGAAGGAAGGATCGACGATCAAGAACTACTTACCAAGTCGAATCTATAATGAAACCTTTTATTTCTTCTATTTTTCATTATCTTCCCCCAAAAATATCCATAGAGTCGCCTTCCATGTCGTCCTTTCCATATTTTAAGGCTTTTTTTGTATGGAGGACTTAAAAACAAATCCAAGAAAACTTATTTCGTTGAATTTTGATAAGTATAACAAAAGTTATGGCCAATTTCATAATAGGTTGTTATGGGCAGTTGTGCCGATCAACCATTAGTTTGGACCATCAAAAGGCTACTATCAGAAGGCCCTCCATCGGAAGACCCACCATCAGAAAGGTCCACCATCGGTTTGTCAATCGATGGTAAAACTGGGTGAAAACTAAAAGTGGCATAACTTCCTCATTTTAACTCCAATTTGGTTCATTCTTTTTGTGTTTGATTCATAATTGATTTCCTACAAGTATACAAAAAATTGATAAAATTATTATTTGATAATTCATTAATTAATTAATTCCTTAAATATATATGATGTTTCTCCACATACATGTATGGGCTATTACTATATCAACTAGGATTCAAACCTTGATATAGTCACAACACATATTTTATTTAACTAATCAAAGAGAAAGTTTAAACCCAGTTATAAATAAACCAGTTAATGATGCAAAGTGTTAATAAGGTAAAATAAAGGTGTAATTAACACCAAAATTATCTTAAATCCTCAAATTACTAGTAAAGCACGATATGGCTTGTAACGATGTCCCCCTCTAATAAAAGTTTCATCTCAAAATTCCTAGAAGAGGAAGGCATACTTGTCACACATATCTGACTCTAACTCCCATGTTGCTTATTCTACACCATGGTCCCTCCTAAGGACCTTTACTAAGGGAATCTCCTTCTTTTAAATCTTCCAAATCCTACGGTGTAGAATTTTTATAGGACCTTCAACATAAGAGACATCTTCCCTTAGTTGTAATGGTTCTGGGTCTATGATCTTCTGCATACCTGGATGACACTTCTTCAACATGGATACATGAAACACATCAGCTAAGTTGGTTGGTTCTGAAGGTAGATCAAGGTTATATGCTACTGATATAATTCTTTGAATGATTGGATAGGAACCCATGAATATAGGAGTTAGTTTGCCTCTCTTTCTAAACCTCAACACACCTTCCATGGTGAGACTTTCAAGTCAATGATATCCCCAACCTCAAATTGAAGTGGTCTATGATGTTTTTTATGCACAACTTTTCTATTTGTCCTGTGTATCTTTCAACTATTATCTGATCACAAATATCTTTTTTGTTATCTCTTCCATCAACTATGGACCTATAATTTTTCTTTCTCCCACTTCATACCAACAAATAGGAGATCTACACTTTCTCCCATACATATCTTCAAAAGGGGCCATGCCTAAGCTGTAATGACAACTATTGTTATAGGCAAACTCCATAAGACTAAGGCGATCATCCAAACTACCATTAAATTACAAAGAACATTCTCTCAACATGTCCTCTAAGGTTTTAATGGTCCGTTCTAATGGTCCATCTGTCCGAGGGTAGAATGTTTCCCTAAACTTCAATCATGTTCCCAAATAATGATACAACAGATTCTAGAATCTAGATGCGAACTTGGGATCTTTGTCAAATATTATAGAAACCGGTACCCCATGCAATCTGATTGTCTCTTCTATATAGAATTTGTCTAACTTTGGCGTATCACGTGTTGTATTAATTAGTAGAAAGTGAGAATACTTAGTTAGTGTATCTACTATTACACATACAGAGTCAAATCCACATGGTGTCCTAGGTAATCCAAGCACAAAGTCCATAGTAATATGCTCCCACTTCCATTAAGTAATAGGAAGTGATTGTAGAGTACCTACCGGCTTCTGATGTTCAGCTTTGATTTGCTGACATACACCAAACTTAGCTACATACTCAGCCACATCTTTATTCATACCCAACCACCAATACAGTTCTTTAAGGTTTCTATACATCTTTGTTTGTCGGGATGCACTACATACATAGAAGAGTGTGCTTCCTCAAGAGTCTATGTCTTTAATTCCTAATTTCTGGATTATGTTCTTTTCCCTTTTGTCATATCATGCATGATCTGTTGCAGTTCACTTTCTCTCATAGAAGTCCCTTGATCAAATCATAGAATTTACGTCTACCCTGCATCTGTGCAATGAGTCCACCTTGTTCAGACACATTCAAATCCAAATTCATCTCTCTCATCTTAATCAATAAATATCCTTCTGCACTCCATAGGAAACATTTCTATAGATGATGTTGAATTCCTACTCAAAGTATCTTCCACAACATTAGCCTTCCTAGGGTGGAAAATGGTAACATCATAATCTTTTATGAGATCTAACCACCTTTGTTGTCCCAGGTTGATACCCTTTTGTGTGAAAATGTACTTTAGACTCTTATGGCCAGTAAAGACCTAACATGACTCACCATAGAGATAACGACGTCATGTATAAGGCATGTACTACTACTGTCAAAGTAAGATCACATCTGGGATAGTTCTCTTCATTCTCCTTATGATGTCTAGAACCATAGGCCACCACCTTCCTTTCCTGGATAAGAATACATCCAAAACCTCTCCTGGATGCATCACATAAAACTACATAACCTTTATCTTCCTCTAGTAAAATCAAAACTAATGTTGTGGTTAACTTCTTTGAAATTTGAAAAGTTTTTTCACATGATTCAGACCAAATAAAAGGCACATTCTTCCTTATTAAGCGTGTAAGAGGTGTCGTCAATGCATCAATGTTTCTTATAAATGTTATGTAATATCCAACTACCCTAGAAAACTTTTGATCTTAGTAGGAGTTGTAGGTTTCTCCCACTAAATAACAAATTCCACTTTCTTGGGGTCTATATTAAATCCTTCTCCTGATATGACATGTCTAAGAAAGGAAACTTCAGGCAACCAGAACTCACACTTGCTAAACTTTGCATATAATTTATGTTGTCTTAACAACTAAAAAGCTATCTTTAGATGTTGGTCATGTTGTTCTGCATCTCTAATGTATATAAGAATATCATCTATGAACATTACTATAAACTGATATAGATATGGTCTGAAAACCTTATCATCATATCCATAAAATCTATAAGGGCATTTGTCAGTCCAAAAGACATGACTACAAACTCACAATGCCCATACTTTTTTCTGAATGATGAATTGGTACATCAGATGCCTTTATCCTCCATTGATGTTAACCTAACCTGAGATCTATCTTTGAAAAGATTGTTGCTTCACATAGCTAATTAAACATGTCATCAATCGTATACATAGGATATTTTTTCTTGATGGTTATCTTAATTAGTTGCATGTATTCTATGCATAACTGCATAGTTCCATCCTTCTTAACAAATAGTATTAGATCTCCCCAAGGTGATGTACTAGGTTGAATAAAGCCCTTATATAGTAATTCATGTAACTCAGTTTTGAATTCCTTTAACTCTATAGGTGCCATCCTATAAGCATATAATTCTATGTGGTGAATATTAGGTAAAATATGTATCTCAAAGTCTATATCTATATGAGGTGGTAAGCCTAGTAATTCATCAGGAAAGACATGGAAACTCACATACGAATGAAACATCTTCTATATTGATTGTTCTTTTCTCTACCCTAGCATCTATCACATGTGATAGATAATCCTCACACCCCTTTCTCATCATCTTGTCAGCTACAACACCTGATATTATGCATGTGGGTATGACTTTCAAATTCCAATGAAGATATAGGAAAATCCACCTTGTTGAAAGATACTCTCTTTCTTCCAACAATATGATTGAACATGATGTGTCTCAATGCATTCCATACCCAAAATAATTTGAAAAGAATTAAGATCTAGGGGTATGAGATTAAATATTACTGTATACCCACTAAAACTCAACAAACATCCAAGACATGCTTCTGTCAAAACTGGTGATTCACCTAATGGAACTCTTAGCAACAACCCATGAGCTAAATCATGGGTTAGAAGATTTAATCCACTAACTAATGACCTCTGTATAAATGAATGAGTTGCACCAGGGTATATAAAAAATGTAACGGAAATGCTATTAAAGAGAAGCATTTTACCTATAACAACTCAAGATGAGACTACACCTTCAGTTGGTATCATTGAGAACAAACATCCTATAGCTCTTCCTATGCCATGTTGTCCACTACTGGATTTAGGTGCTCCCGCTCTAGAACCTTAATCCATCAAAGAAATTGATCTTCTTGTTGGAGTCTACCTCTGGATAGTTTGCAAATAAGACTACGAACTCTATTCAAGTATAAACTGAAGATTTGGACAGTCCTTCTTTATATGTCTCATCTATCCACAATAATATCACGTTTGAATACTAACTCCCCAACATTGACCAGAATGTGTCCTACCACAAATGTCACATACATCTATACCTTGTCTCTACAGGCCTATCACTAACATTGATGATCCTAAAGACCTAGTTGGTGGTATCCACCTAGGTGGTGTATTCCATCTACTAGATCTAGACCTCCCTCTATTATGAAAAGAATTGGATCCTTGTCTTCCAAAATAACCAAGACCTCTTCTAATATTAGAAAAGAAACCACCACCTCCTCTGTATCCACCACTACTCTATCCTCCTATACTAAAATCTCCAATCTTGTTCTAATTTCAGAATGCTTATCATTATTAACTAACTCTTCTATGTGTCTCTCTTCTTCCATAAGTTCTCCAAAGTTTTCTCTCTCCCTTTGACCAAGATACAAATAGAGTTTTACCAACCATGTAAAGTATGTCTTGCATTCTCCAATGTCATACTACGTTGCATGATATTCTCCAATTGTTAAATTTTATCACTTAGAATGGTAGTAGGAAAATACTTTAAGTGAAACTCGTCCACAAAATCCTTCCAGCTCATTACTGTATTTATCATCTTATCTTCTACTCCACGCGACCACAACTCAACATCTCCTTTGAGTAGATAGACAACATGATCGATATGCTTATTCTCTGGTAACTCCATTAGGAAAAAAAACTTTTTCTAGTTGTCAGAGCCACACATCTACCGTAGCTAGATCTGATGTTCTAAAAATTCAATTCAACCAAGCTTCTTTACATGCTCATAGGATCTCATTAGGTCCTTAGTGGAAGATGAAGGCCTTTGACATGATTTTACCGTGCGTATAATGCAAGTGCACGCGTTAGAGTAATATAGACCTTTATGAGGCCTGAGTTGAACACAGGGACACTGAAATGTCAGTAGACTACTTACTAACTACTCACGATCAGCTAGACCAATTAAAAGGTTTTGAGAGTTGATTGAAAAAGAAAATAAAAATAAAAGGAAACAAATCAATCGATTAAATGTTTGGCTTAATCAATTTAGATGGGAATATTTAGGATTGTGGTTTCACCACAGGTTCTCATTATATTCATTCCTACATAATTACTCAAATTTGTCTCTCATTCCGGGTAGTGGCCTGTATTCAGAATTGTTCACTGTCGTGATACAATTCGCTATCTAAATCTAGGTCGGTTCCACGATAGTAGTAATGTATACCCTAAACTAGGTGCATGAAGACCTTACTCTCGGTTTCCACCATTAATCGTACATCACCTTGTTCAAAGGATTTATTAGTTAATGTGCATTTCGTCTCTTTTCAACCGTTAATTCTTCTTTCAAAGTAATTAAATGCATTAGATTATCATTAGGGTGATAAATCATAATGATATATTGGAGAAAACGAAACCATACCACGGATTTAAGAGACAAAATATGAATTACTATGGTAAAAATGTCATACAACGATTACCCGGGCTACTCCCGGTCCTAAAAACAAAGGGGATTAGCCCTGCATGTTCATCTCAATGAAAGAAATGATGAGAGAAAGGGAAAACATGGGGAAAATGTGAATAAAATTGATGTAAACCCCTGAACGGAGGAGATCCGGGCGTTCCTTGACATAGAGTGCATGATCTACAACCTTCCGGCGGTGGAAAATGTCTTCTACGGCTCTCGGAACGATCAGGGCATGATTCTGGGCTCCGTTCTTCTCTCCACCTCTCCTTGGGACTTGTGCAATGGCTAATGACGTGGTCTCCTTCTTAGGGACGCCGAGATTAGGTATATAGACCACTTTAGGTCGCCAAAAGATCACCACCGTCCGATTAGAATCGATCTGAAATAAAACCTATCCTGACGGCGTCGATACCTCGACGCGGGTCGATGGTATCGACCCGTCATAATATCGACAAGTTGTCTTTTTCTCTGATGTTCCCACTGATGCATACTTGATACCATTGACTTTAGTGTCGATGGTATCAACACTCTTAGGCCTCAGTTTTATCACCAATCCGACACTGAAGCTGGGCAATGTCGATAGTATCGACTTTGTGTCGATAGTATCGACAGGTTGATTGCTGGCTCGCTGTAGGTATCTCACTACCATCAACTTCCCAGTCGATGGTATTGACTCATCTTGGCTCCTTGCAGCTGTCTCACTATGACTGTGTCAATACTATCGATAGATGTCGATGGTATCAACAAATGTGTATATCCGTTCTTCCTGAAATTGCAAGATAAAGCCAAATCAGCTATGCTAAAACATATCAATATGATCATTTATAATCAAAAAGATAAAATATGAGAGATTTGATACAAAATGAGATTATAGACTAAAGTGAATGAATCATGTGATACTAACCACAAAAGTGACTAATAAACACATAAAATGCATGTAAAACAAGTCTATATAAGCGACTCAAAATCCTCACATCAATCTCCCCTAAGCTTAAACATTGCTCGCCCTCGAGCAACAAAGCTATAGAATAAAATTGTGAGGGTCAATTAAAGAACATATTATCACAACAGACATTGCACAATGATCCCCGCCAGACATTCACATACCGGCCCTCACTAACCACAAAATGATAATTACCCTCTAGGCGAAAATGATCATCCATAAGAGATATTCACCCCAAGATTGGTGAGCACTTATCAAATAAGGCAGTTAATATAATAAAATCCTCTGGTTCAAGCTTGGTGCATCTTTGTGATCTCCTATCAACGTTACTCATTTCCTAACTACCATCTAAATGGAAGCAGATCTCCTGATATTAATGAATGAGGAGATAATCACAGGTGGCCTACCAATTAGAGCAACAGGTGGATGGTATATGTGGTTGTGGAAGAAATGAAAGCACATAACAGTCAATCATGCAAACAAAAATTAATGACCTATCATGATGCAAAATGTACTATCATTCTATCCCAATGAGAGACAGAATATCTACAAAACTACACATGTGCTTGTTCTTCTTATTATGCATGTGAACAAGTTCCTTCCTCTTCGTGATTTTCCCTTATTTTTTTTCTTCTTTCTCTTTTTTTTCCAGCCCTCACTTTTCTTCATGAACTAAGATGAAATTCATACATCTTTGTCTTGGGATTATTTTCATAACTACAATATATATATATATATATATATATATATTCAGAAAGTATGAAACAAGTTCCTTATTTTCTGAAGAAGCAAGGTACATCATGTAACAAAATTGTTAAGATTATGCAAAATGCAACTAAAATTTGTGTATGCCTGATTATAATGCAACATTTTTTTTTCAAAGCAAAAAAATGTAAACACTAACTACAATGCAATCCTATCTACATGATATGCAATCAAGAGATGACAAACTGTATAGTGCTCCCAATTCTTATGGTGGAGTGTAGATGAGATGAAGTGGATAGATCACAAGATTAATTGACAGAACCATTAGAAGATATTATATGTCCCTCCTTACTGACATGTGTAGAATCAGGAGGTTTCTCTCTCTTATTTCAGATTAAAGTCTCATTACCATTTGGTTAGCTTAGGCTCAACATCTAATTCCATCCACTTTATCATAGGCATGTACAGTTGTGGTCTTATGTTTTAAAGTTGGCAAACCATGGATACGCTAAATAGAATGTGGATTTCAAATTGCTCAAGTTCAAACAAAGCAAGCTTGCAATTTCATTAAAAAATTTCAAACTGACCCATGACTCCCATGTGACAAACAAAGAGATGACACATTAAATTAGACATCCACAGATACACTAGATAGAATGTGGATCCTAAAAAACTAAGAAAATTGCTAGAATAAAAGAAAAAGGCAATAAATGATAAAAACTAAGAAAAGATAAACAAAAGATAGAAAAAGATAGAAATTGTTCCATCTCCCCCCCAAGCTTGAATTCGACTATGGCCTCATAGTCAAAAACAATCTTAACACGTGGAACAGTGATACCATTCATTGTTCAGGTGGTGGGTATTGTGGGGCGGTGGGATCCCATGATGGATATTGCCCCTGGAAATTTGGATCATATGGGGGCATGGGCGGAGGTTGAGAATATCCCCCGAAGTAGTTTTGGCACCAGTATTGATCATAAAATGGTTGTTGCTGTTGCTCGATCCTCCCCAGCCGATCATAGACCTGTTGTTGATTGGCGAACAACTGACGTTCGTTCTCAAAGATAGCTTGTTGATTAACATACAACCGATTTGTAGTCTCCTGGATATCAGTGAAGGAGGCAGTGTGTTGCTGCTGGGTCGGCTGAATATCCTGCAGCATGGTGTACATACCCTGCATAGAATACACATCCTCTCCTTGCTGAGAGGGTTGTGGTGGCGGAGGCTGCAAAGATGATGATGCACCCAGGTGGTAGCGTGGACGCTTCCGCGGTGCCACTCATGCACGAAGAGGAGTGAAAGCCTCCTCTTCCTCCTCATGCTCGTCGCCTTCGTCATTGTCATTTTTGTCA
This sequence comes from Alisma plantago-aquatica, assembly GCA_963693085.1. NCBI lineage: Eukaryota > Viridiplantae > Streptophyta > Magnoliopsida > Alismatales > Alismataceae > Alisma > Alisma plantago-aquatica. The sequence goes on along the minus strand of OY856412.1, from coordinate 442,280,336 downwards.
CCATCTTCTTCTTCGTCGGAGTCGTCGATGGCAATTATGGGCCACCGAAAGTGCTGAACTCCCTGGATGTGGTAGACAAGATCTGGAAGCGCACACTACTGGTACTCCTGATTGACATGGCAATGTGCATAGACCATGCCATCACAGAGCGTAAGCAGATAGGAGTGATGTAGATGATGCAGATTGACTTTATTCTTGTTGGCAAGCAGAGTGAGTTGGGAAAAATCCAGCCCAAGATAGAGGGCGAGCGGTGTGATAAGCCCCCCAAAGTGGATAGGAGCTCGTCTAGTACTCCTCCGCACGTCCAACACACACGTTAACAAAAATGTGCCCCAGTTGAGCTCTTCTCTTTTCAACAACTTATAAAGACAGAACAAGTTCGTCTCCTAAAACTTACTTAGCGAAAGGTTGCCTCGAGCAAATAGAGTAGTGCACAGCATGCGATGCAGAATCCACACAAATGGATGCTTGAAATCAGCGACGGCTGCATTATGATAGCAGACGGACTTGCTTGGAGGTGCGGTCACCAGCTGGGCAAAGATTTCATCATAATCAGTCTGGTTGTCTGGCCTCCTGTGCTGATTTGGAGAAATGATACCAATTGTAGATTGAATTGAACCATTGGAGGGTGAGGGTGTAGTTGTTGTTGTAGAGCCAGAAAGAAACTCGCCCTTTAATCCACTCCCTATCAGTGGTGATAAGGTCATTAGGCACGACACATATGTCTAGCGATGCCATAAACTCCACCACCAGTTCTTTGTACGTCGGCCACTCACCGAAAAAGGGGTGGCCTTCAGCGTGGTATTAGACCTCGTCAGACCACCTGCCCGTATGCCTCACTTGCCCCTGAAGGACATAAGTGAGGTTGGCCTCAAACCCGAGTTCACGGATCATGGCCCGATCAACATATCGGGTTGGTTCAATTTTGCACTTGAGCAGCTCCTCGTAGATCTTCTTTACTTCCGCTGAGGGATGAACGATCCTCAGACGAGGAATGGAGCTGGGTGGTGGAGGAACGAACGTCTCAATCTCCATCGGGGTTTCCCGCGAAGAAGAAGCTCCTACCTTCCTCACCATCGTGAACAGAGAGGAAGGGGGAATAAGAAATAGAGCTCAATGAAGGTCGGAGAAGAAGATCTCCGCTCGGTACAAAGCTCGAGAAAGATATCTCGATACTTTGACACTCGATGACGGCTTCCGGTCGCTCAGCAATGCTCAATGCACAAGTTGAGGGGATTCACTCTGAAGGTGTGAATAGAATTAAGAAACAACCCTTCCTTTTATAACTGATCCTGTCACTGCTGCTGCTCCGTCAGTACCATCAACGGGGTGTCGATGGTATCAACACCTAGAGCGCAATCTGGGTCTTCTCTACTATTGACGGTTTTCGATTTCTTGATGTGGGGGCCCGGATCGATGACGCGTTGATACTATCAACAAGAGTCGATGGTATCGACCCATCCCACGGATCGACTTCCGAAATTGGCGGGCTCTGTTGATTTCTTCTCACGGATCGGTGACGTGTCGCGTCGATACTATCGACGGATGTCGATGGTATCGACTCTATGTGGTTCGAGTACCCTCGTGAGGCCCGGATGCCGCTTCCTTACTGTTGCCGTGTCGATACCATCGACAATGTTGTCGATGGTATTGACTTCACTGAGACAAATTCTTCTATAAATCTTTAGGGATCTCGCGAGTATCCACTTCCCAGATGATATTATCGACCTAGAGCTATTGGTTTCTTTGATGTCATTGATGGTAGGTCGATACCATCGACGAGACCGTTGTTATTATCGACATAGAAAATTTTCTACAACCACTTCCCTATACCCATGTCGCTACCATCGACTCTTGTCAATAGTATCGACTCTGACTCAGTACTGCACACTGAACAAAACGATTAAGGTATCATTTTTACACACAAAAACAAAATTACACAAAACTAACTTGTAAATGCGAAAGAAAATGAAAGAACTACAAATTAAAACTACTGATGGTTGGGTTGCCTCCCAACAAGCATCCTACTTTAATGTATTAGGCTAGACAAAACCAAGCTCATCAACTTGGGGCATCGGGGAGTGTTCCTCGGGAATCACTCGGCAGTTTGAACTCAACTCTTTCCTTGCTAATTCCTAATGTCAAGATACCTCTCCCGATAGTAGTGATAACATCATCTGTCACTTGAAATGGCCTACCCAATAGCAACTCACAACCCTTTAGCTGTGGCATGTCCATGACAATGAAATCCACGACAAAGATGAATCTGTCGACCTTGACAAGTACATCCTCACAGACCCCATATGGTACAATAATAGACCCATCCTCCAACTCAATAGTCATGACAAATTTCTTTAGTATCTTCAATCCAAGCTTTTGGAACGTGGATAACTGAATAAGATTTATGCTAGCGCCTGAATCACATTGTGCATATGGAAAGTGATGGCCGCCAATTGAGCACGGTATGTAGAATCTCCCAGGACCTGTCCTCTTCTTTGGTAAACTCCCATGGAAAAGTGAGCTCACCATCTCATTCACCAAGCAAACGTCTGTGTCTTTTATCCGCCTTTTCTTGGTGATGATGTCCTTGATAAACCTTCCATATGCTGGAATCTGCTCTAGCACCTCCACTAGTGGAATGTTAATATGAAGCTTCCTAAATATCTCCAAGAACTTCTTGTAATGTCTATGCTCTTTCTTCGGCCTCAGACTATCCGAAAAAGACACAATTGGCTCCTTTAGACGCTTGTGTGGTGGCACATATGGGCTATTTGGGATCTCCTCCCCTAAGTCTGCTTCACTGTCACCCTCTGGCGTAGGCTTTGGTACGACATTCACATTTGGTGTGGCTCATTGTTGCCCATCCTTCTCAGTGGTAGTGGCTTCACTACGTAATATCACTTTTACCTGCTCCTCTTGCCTAGATGTGGGCACGGCTGTGATGGGTTCTTGGTGGGATTTCCTGAATGGGAAATATCCGCCTGGTAGTCCATATAAGCTACGAGGGTATGTCACCCTGGGCTTAGCCTCCGTTTCAAAATGCATTTTGCCCTATTCATGGACCTCCCCCACCAGGGGCTCTGGTTCCTTAATCACAGATATATACTTCACTTGATGATGTACTTGAGCAGACTCTACATTACCAACCGGTCTTTGTTGATTTACATGCTTCACTGCTTCCAATTCATTGGCGATTGGAGTCACTGTCGTCTCTAGTGTCCTCATTTGTGCTCCATGACTTTACAATGTCTGCCCAAATTTATTCAAAATCTCGCCCTGGGACTGTAACTGCTTGGCGAACGTACTCATCATCTCTTGATTTTGTTGTACCACTTGACTAAGCAACTCGGTGCTTTTATCCTCTGCTTTTGATTGTGGTTTTGATTCTGTATCTTTAGGAAGTTGTTTGAACCCTTCCATGAGAATTTTCTATCCTTCCTCCAGGCATAATCATTGTTCCTATAGCCCTATTGTTGAAAGAATTTAACTTGGGCCTCCTCTTCTGACTCTTCCTCTCTCTATATAAGTTTCTTGGCTATGAGATCTAATTTGTCATTCAATTCCTTGATGTCTTTTGACTCACCTACAACTCGAACCTGTTCTGGAGTGTCTCTGTCGCCCCATGATTGCTTTCTGGCCATATTCTTTAGGATTTCCCAACACCTAGTCCCAGTGTTGTTTAAGAAGAAACCGGAACCTACTGAGACTAGATTTCTCTTGTCGTGATCATTTAAAGCAAAGTAGAAGATCTTCACTTGTTTTTCTTTATCTAGCATGTGATGTGGACACTTCCGCAGCATTATCTAAAAGTGCTCCCACGTCTCAGAATATGTCTCCCCAACCCTTTGACAGAAATTGTGTATCTTCCGTACTAGGTCATTGGTTTTCTCCAGTGGAAAGAATCTCTCGAAGAACACCTCGATCATTTGATCCCAAGTCTTGACGGTCTCATCATCAAGGTTATGCAACCATTCTCGTGCATTACTTGTAAGAGAGTTGGGGAACAACTTCAAATACAGTGTTTCCTGTGGAAACCTATCTATCTTAATCATATCGCAATTTTCCACGAAAGTGTTGATGTGGGCAACTGGGTCCTCATTCTTCAGCCCGTGAAATGCTTGAGACTTGACCAAGTTTATCAGTGCCGAATCAATCTTATAGGTTGGAATGTTAACTACCTGCCTTTTTATCATCCCCTTTGATGTTGATGAGGAAGAAGCCTTTATCTTCTCCCATATTGTCTGTTCCTCAGCCATGGCTTCTGGTTCAGAGTCTGAATCTATATCCTCAGGTTGATCTTGAATGTTGTTCTCCTTGTCGTCTAATCCCACCAGTGGAACCTCTGGTGATGGCAGTGTGTAGTCTGTGCTACGCGTCTTCACCATGCACTGGTACCTTCCAGGTAATAAATTTGATACAGTACAGTGCTAGGCGATTGCTAAATATGAAAGATAAATGATGCATTTCAAAAATAATACTAAAAAGAAATGTGGCCTAGAGTGGTCTCTTGCAGCACTCGTAGCGCCGACAGTTGTTGTGTCCCTGACAACGGTGCCAAAAACTTGACACGATTTTACCGTGCGTATAACGCAAGTGCACATGTCAGAGTAATATAGGCCTTTATGAGGCGCGAGTCGAACACAGGGACACTGAAATGTCGGTAGACTACTTACTAACTACTCGCGATCAGCTAGACAAATTAAAAGGTTTTAAGAGTTGATTGAAAAAGAAAATAAAAATAAAATGAAACAAAGAAATTGATTAAATGTTTAGTTTAATCAATTTAGATGGGAATCTTTAGGATTGTGGTTTCACCACAGGTTCTCATTGTATTCACTCCTACATAATTACTCAAATTCGTCTCTCATTCCGGGTAGTGGCATGTATTCAGAATTATTCACTGTCGTGATACAATTCACTACCTAAATCTAGGTCGGTTCCACGGTAGTAGTAACCTATACCCTAAACTAGGTGCATGAAGACCTTACTCTGGGTTTCCACCTGTACATCACCGTGTTCAAAGGATTTATTAGTTCATGTGCATTTCGTCTCTTTTCAACTGTTAATTCTTCTTTCAAAGTAATTAAAGCATTAGATTATTATTAGGGTGATCAATCATAATGATATATTGGAGAAAACGAAACCATACCACGGATTTAAGAGACAAAATATGAATTACTATGGTAAAAATGTCATACAATGATTACCTGGGCTACTCCCAGTCCTAAAGACAAAGGGGATTAGTCCCGCATGCTCATATCAATGAAATACATGATGAGAGAAAGGGAAAACATGGGGAAAATGTGAATAAAAGTGATGTAAACCCCTGAACGGAGGAGATCCAAGCATTCCTTGATGTAGAGTGCGCGATCTACAACCTTCCGGTGGTGGAAAACATCTTCTGTGGCTCTCGGAATGATCAGGGTGTGATTTTGGGCTCCGTTCTTCTCTCCACCTCTCCTTGGGACTTGTGCAATGGCTAATGACGTGGTCTCCTGCTTAGGGCCACTAAGATTAGGTATATGGACCACTTTAGGTCGCCAAAAGATCACCACCGTCCGATTAGAATCGATCTGAAACAAAACCTATCCTGACGACGTCGATACCATCGATGCGGGTCGATGGTATCAACCTGTCATAATATCGGCAAGTTGTCTTTTTCTCTGATGTTCCAACTGATGCAGACTCAATACCATCGACTTTAGTGTCGATGGTATAGACACTCTTAGGCGTCGGTTTTATCACCAATCTGACACTAAAACTGGGCAATGTTGATAGTATCGACTTTGTGTCGACAGTATCGACAGGTTGATTGTTGGCTCGCTGTAGGTATCTCGCTACCATCGACTTCCCAGTTGATGGTATCGACTCATCTTGGATCCTTGCGGCTGTCTCACTGTGACCGTGTCAATACTATCGACAAATGTTGATGGTATCGACAACTGTGTATATCCATTCTTCCTGAAATTACAAGATAAAGCCAAATCAGCTATGCTAAAACATATCAATATGATCATTTATAATAAAAAAAGATAAAATATGAGAGATTTGATACTAACTGAGATTATAGACTAAAGCGAATGAATCATGTGATACTAACCACAAAAGTGACTAATAAACACATAAAACATATGTAAAACAAGTCTATATAAGCGACTCAAAATCCTCGCGTCAGCCTTCTATCCATCATATATTTCTATTTTGTTTCTAGGAAGATATGGTACGTCCTTGTTGCCTCATCCTAATCTTCTCCTTCTTACGCCATTGTTTGAGGATCAGGGCCATAGTGTCTCTCAGCTTATTCCTCACGAAGACCACTTCCTCTTCTTACCATCCACACATCCATAACAGAACACATCTATCAGAATATTGCAACTTAAGAGGAAAACATCCTAATCCTATTGGTCTATTGTTGCCCATGTCCCAAATATAAACTCAATTTATGCTAAACCTAGGCTCTGATACCAAAATGTTGATGCAACCTGAACCCACTAACTAGGGTTGGGGACCTTCAAGGAGGGGTTACAACTAACCAACCATTTTAACATATGATAGAAACAACCTTAACTTTTTCCTTTTGTTAGTCTTCAATAAAGTTGTGAAAGAAAGGTTTATGTCAACTAACAACATCAGATAACAACAAGAACTGACTAATACAAAAAAGTTCAAATTTTACATAAAGAAAGAGTTTCACATTTAATATGCATCAAGTACAACTAATTACGAATTTCTCTCATATCACTCTCTCCTCAACCCAAGATGTAGAGGAAGGATAAGAGGCTGACTAGCTAATTTAACTACTTCTTCATAAGACCACTTCTCTAGTCTTAATAAAACTTCCTTCTGCCTCTTCTGGTGGAGCAAATCCTTAATACAAAAATGTTTCAATAGGTTGATGAACTACTATCTTAGTGAAATCAACAAGTAACAATGATAATTTAGATGTATGTGTTGACAAAACTTAAATACATAAGCATGTAGGCATCAAAGTTTTAAAACTATAAATAAATCAACACGATAATTGGTCTAGTATTGACTACTTAAAAAGGATGAACTAAATCCATTTATATAATTTTTGGTCCATTTATTATTCCACTGAACCCACATGAGGTGTACCACAACATGTAAAAGCATATAATCAAGCTATGATCTCATTGTACAAGACTTAGAAGCATGTCTGGGATCCTAAGTCTTAAATCTTAATACCACATCTATAGCTAGCATTGCCATGGCTGGCTCTGAATAGCTAATGGGGTCAGTTGAATGTGTATGCTCCTCCTCTAAACCTGGGTACTCAAGTGGAGAGTCAAAACACTCTGGCTTGTTGTGCATCAGTGGACCTACTGAAGATGTCCACTGATCAAAACAACTCTAATACATGTACCACCATCATCCTTGGTTGGTGTTGGGTACCACACAACTGTAAGGAGTCTGCCCTCATTGGCTGAGAATCTGACACCCAATTGATACACTTTGGCTTACCTCGATATGGACAAAATACCTCAACCAAGAAGCATGTTTCCTCCCCATAGAGAAGGCCTCCTATAAGGATTCTATAGCAGGACATCTATCATGTAATGATATTTAAATTATTCTGACAATATTGGTATTGTCCAATTGTTACTCTACTTTTTTCATTTAAGCATTTAAAATTTAACACAAAATTCTCTGACAAATTAGCAAATTTCATCACTCTCATAGACCATAATTCGATCCTTTAGATCTGGATTAGGGAAGACCCAACTTCTCCCGTCCCTAAATCCACCATTTCTTCACTTGTCAATCACAAAAATTCATATAATAAACTTTCAACATGGTATAACTTCATAAATTATAGTTAATAAAGCATTTCTACTACCAGAAACCACTGCACAATCTTATAAAATTCATCACACTTATCATAGAGTAAGATTCAATTATGGAAAAGCCATTATTTTGAATTTGTACGTTGTAAATTAGGGTTAGAAGGTGATTTTTGACTCACGTGCACATGTTCTAGCTTGTTGATCTCATCCTTGACCTATCTAGACTCAAAATTCAGCTTATTATGGTATGATCCAAGCTTTCAAACCTCAAGATCTCATCGAAACAACCCCTCAGTAGATTTACTAGCCTAAGAGATGATTAGATAGTGGTAGAGGACAAAGAAGAAAGGTTAATTGAAACCTTTGGTTGGTGAATTAGGGAATTCTGAGAAAGGGAACATGAATATAAGGAAGGATCAACGATCAAGAACTACTTACCAAGGCAAAAATAAAACAAAACTTTCAATTCCCACTATTCTTCGTGTTCTTCCCCAAAATCACTCTAAAGTCACCCTCCAAGTTTTCATTTCCATGGTTTAAGTCTTTGGTCGTGTATAGGATAGAAAAACAAATGCAACAAAACCTATTTCGACAAATTTTGATAAGTATATCAAAAGTTGTGGCATATTTTGTGAGTGGTTGTTTTGGACAGTTGTGTTGGTCAACCATCTATCAAATCATCAGTTTGGACCATTTAAAGGCCATAATAAGAAGGCCTTCCATCAGAAGCCCTCCTTCAGAAGGCCCACCATCGTTTGTCAACTGATGGTAAAATTAGGTAAAAACTAAAAGTGGAATAACTTCCTCATTTTAACTACGATTTGGTTCATTCTTTTCATTTTAGATTTGCAATTGAATTCTCTACAATTTTACAACAATTTTTTTATAAAATTAAAATTTAATAATTGATTAACTTACTAATTTTTTAAATATCTATGATGTTTCTCCACATACATGTGTGAGCTATTACTATATCAACTAGGGTTCAAACCTTGATGTTGTCACAACATATATTTTATTTAACAAATCAAATAATAATTTTAAGTTAAACCAAAATATAAATCAACCAATTAATGATACAAAGTGTTAATAAGGTAAAATAAAGGCGTAATTAATACCAGAATTATCTTAAATGTTCAAATTACCAGTAAAGTACAATATGTGCAAGACCCCTGATCTGTGTTTTGGATTAACCCTATTTTCTTTGGCTTTATTAATTGATTAGAAACTTTATCTAATCCTTTGAGATGATCTTAGAGATTATGGAGATCTTAACCCTCTAGTTTGAGCTTGTTTGGATATTGTTTGTGCTTTATGTATTTTTTTGGGTCAAATTGCAATTTACCCATTTGTGAGGGTTATCTTGAAATTTTCCACCTATATAGTGCTTCTTATATATCTTTTCTTCATGAGAGAGAGTTTTATGCTTTGGGGTTCCTTGTTTGGGACTTGGTTGAGTGGTGACACCCTAGTGGTGATTAGGGTTTCTAGGGTTTGCTTGGTTTCGACCCATGTGTGCTTTGTTGGATGTCTCGACCTATGTGGGTGCTTTGGGTGTGTCTCAATCGAGACACCTTCCTTGGGTGTGTCTTTTTTTTATCGTGATGGTTTGTTGTGGTTTGGGTTGATACATTTTGTCCTTTGTGGAGTGTCTCAACCTAGTGAGCTTGGTGACCTTTTGTCTCGACCAGGGTGTTGCTTTGCTCCTGTTTGGACCTCCTTTGGAGTGTCTCATCTGAAACCATGTGTTGGGGGCCTAGTTAGTTGAGACCCAACATAGGTTGTATCACCATCTCATGAATGCAAGGTTTAAGGGGTTGCATGTTAGTTTCTTGGGTAGACAAGTGTCCCTTTGGTGCCTTTAGGTGTTGACACATCACCCCTCACCCTTCCTCCCTCCTCCTTTGGTATATAAACCCTTTTCTCTCCATGCAAGTGAAATTTTCGGCCCTCTTTCTTTTTCCCTCTATTTTTCTCATCCTTAAAGCTCAGTGGAGCAAGGAGAGCTAGTCCTTGGAGCTTTTGGTGAATGGATCTCTTGCATGTGGTGACTTTTGCTCATCTTCAACCATGGTAATTGTATGGCTTTCTTTTGTGGCTTATTCCTTGGATCTTTTACCCTATATTCTTCTCTTTTCTCAGACTTAGACCATGAATCATCCGTGGTGGTCGTTCTTGGGAGTAAGCTCCTCATCACAAGGGTCATAGGCCATGTTTTGACAATGTGGAACCTAAGTGAGAGGGAGTTTCTTCTCACCTTTCCCCCTTCTTCCTTTGGTTTGACCTAGAGATCTTTTGCCCTTTTTCTTGAGAAACCTTTGACCTTGGTACCTTCTTCTTCTTGAGGTGTTCTTGTGGCCAAAGTTGGAGCCTTTGGTGGAGCTTTTTCCTCTCTTGCTGATTGTGTTCTAGGAGATTGTGATCCTTTGAGTGATCTTCTTTAAGGTGGGTTATATAACCCTCTACCCTCTCTATTATTGCACTTTTCTTTTGCTTTCATGTTGCTCTTTCTCTCTCTAAAATGTACCCTTGATATGCTAGTAGAGTATATCATGCTCTAGAACTTGAATGGTAGTGGTTATTATGCATGATTTCCATAGAATCCGAAACCCTAATTTCTATGTGCATGTTTTCTAAGTGATTTTGAGAGAATGATCTTGTGTGCATCTTGGGCTTTGGTTTTGTCACCATGTTTAAGTTAGACCATCATGTTTTCCCTTGGTTCCTTGTGTGTTTCCACACATATGTTGTTGTTTGGCGCTCTCTCTCTCCTTAGTGGTTTTTCTTAATGATGTTCACAGATCTTGTTCTAGGGTTTGATGATCACGAATTCATGAGTTTGATCTTATTAACATTTGGTTTCCTACTATTTGAACTTTGTTGCGGTCAAGACATAAGTTCCCTTCATGTTTTTGGTCAAGATGGGTATTCTCTTGGTGTGTTGGATCGACACACGCCCTTGTTTTTTTCCTTGGGTCAAGACGCACAGTTTTGGTTGCGATCGAGACGTTGCATTGTGGTTTGAGTCATGATGTTGCTTCTATTTTGAGCCTAGTCATGACCATGTTTGAGGATCATGACACCTACTGTGATGGGCATTCAAAACTAGCTTGTGTCACACTCGAGAAGTTTCCCTTGGTGGTGGTCGAGACGCCTAGTTTGGTGTTGGACGCAATGCCTGTCTGAGAGTGGTTGTGATGCCTGCCTATGTAAATGATCGGGACATGTTTTGTGCTTGGGTCAGGATAGGCTTTTGGTGGTGCATCTCAGTTGCAACCATGGTGTGTGTCAGTCATGACCTAGCTGGTGTGTCGCAGTTGTGACCTTTGTGTGGTGTATGGTCAAGATACATAGGTGATGGTGGGTTGTAACACATACACATAACAAGATGATATACATACACATGTATATCATAGTGATACCTAGTGTTGTTGACATGACACTCTAAGCATGGTTAATTAATGATGTGATAACCCTAATATGCACCAAGAAAGTGGGAGGTTGTGTACCTAGGGTTTGGTGATGGAATACAACTATAAAACCCTAATCGGCCATGTATGGAGCCCTAATCCTAATGTTGGGCCATGTGATGTGTTTATTTTTCCCTCTTGAAGTGATTATCGTATTATGTTGGTTTCTGTCTCTTATTTATAAACTCCTAACCTTGTAGGTGATGTGGAAATGAATGCCATGTCTTGAGTAAGCTATGGTGATTATTATGTGATATAGGGTGATGGCTATAAGCCTTGATTAGAGATGGTGAAATCATATTGATATGACAGGTCCTATGACCTGGTGATGGCTTAATGCCTATTGTGAGGTGGTATCCTCAGTGATGTGGTTGAGGGATTGATATCCCACAATGATGAAACATTGGTGATGGACTTGTGAATGGCAGTGTTACAAGTATCATGTGGTGACGACGTGACTAGTTCACACCTTATACATTTTATATCTTTAGGTTTTGTACTATTCATTTATTCTTGTAGAGTTTGTTTTGACGTTATATGTTGTAACTTGATTGATGCTAAAAGATGTCCAATTGGCTTAATTAATCAAGTGAAACCCTAATCATGTAGGTGCCATGTTCCATAGATCCTTTCTAATGTCAGCTTAAATTGTTGGATTGGTGAAACGAGTATAACTCAGAGTGCATATTTTTGAATATGCGGGGGTGCAAGTTGAGTATACCCTTTCTTCCACAATTACAGGTTGTGTGAGGTAGCCATGCATGAGCTTCTCTCCTTGTGATATGGATGTCCTTGAGTGAGCCAATCCTTCTTTTTAGAATGTCCATGCATGAGCCTATTCTTCTGGCATTGTACATGTACCAAGGTGGGCTAGGTGTGATTATATATGTGGATGGCCATTCATGAGCCAATCCCTGAGTTTGACTATATGTCATTATTTTTAGTTGACATATATGTGTTTGTGGTGTTTTCTCTTATGCTAACCAAGAGGTATTGGGAGGTCATGGATTCCGGCTCTTCCATTGACCTTTTATGGCACCGATTTTGACTTAGCAGTGGTCGGTTGGATTTGAATGGTATGACTCAAATCCTTAGGGCAACAATAAAATATGTAACACAGACGTTTAGTGTATCTTGCTTAGGGTCAAATACAAATAACAATGGTTGAGCCCCTTTGCCTTATCTTTTTACTGATTTTTGAGTTATAAAGTGGTAAGATAAGTCAACTGTTATACATGTTCTTCATATTCCTTCTCAGAATATTAATTGTTCTACTTCTCAGTGGTAATTACCTAGTTTTTCTTAATCTACTTTATATGTTGGATACATATTGTTTAGTTGAATCTACTCATCCTTCTTCGTACTTTATCTACCCACTTAGTTATCTATGCTATAATAGACGTTAACAAAGAGTTACATCTCTCTGTGGGACGTTTGTTCCCACCCTGTGGGTTTCCACATCTTTTAGGTGGTCATGCATGAAGAGGTAGAGATTGTGCAACTGAGGAAGAGAAGCAACAAGAATATTAGTTGATAAGGTTGGATGTGATGCTAGTATTTTGGTGATAGAGTCCTAGATGTCGTCCATGTATACTCAGGTCTTTGGGGGTGTTCTTGTTGTGTTTTGTGGATATGTTATCGATGAAAGATTTTTGGCTTGTGGGCCATGGTTGTATAGATATGGAATGTGCATATGTATATATGTGGAACATGTATCTCATGTAATAGGTTGATGGAAGGAATGATGATGCGCAGTGGTGTAAGTACCATGATATTTGTGATATGTGCTATAGGTGTCCAATTGGGAACTTATATGTGATAAGTTTTTGGCATTGGTGCTTAAGAAATTCAATTTAATTTCATGTGTTTTCTAGTAATCCACTTGTTTAGTTTTAATTCCATATTTGGTTTTGAGTAATCTCATTTGTGGCACGTTGGGGCATCACAGTTTGTTGGTATCAGAGCTTTTGGTTCACCGAGTCTATAGGGACCTAGGAATATGGTTTATATCTATTCTAGTATCATCTAGTATGTCTTATCATGATTTCTAACTATGCATAAGAAGGAGAAAAGCAGAAAATATGTTTGAAAAACATGAAGAACACATTGGAAAGAGTAGTGTTGCTGCACCCATAGGTGGTGCAAGGGAGCAGGTGCGAGAATATTGGGTACTTGAGGTACCCCAGTTTGACCTGGTCACATTGGAAAACCCTTCCTATCTATCCATGTTTGGACAGTTTATGGCCACTATTACAAATATGGAAGACATAATGTCCATTCCTCAAGTGAGAGCAGCAGTCCCCAATGTGGAATCTTTGGGTTCTGGGAAGACCTTCGGGAGGCTGAGACATGTTGGGGTTGTTGAGTATGCACAATGTCTTTTCTTTTGAAAATCACGATTCATGTGAACTGCCTTATTTGATATTGATCATGTGATCATGGATATTATTTTTAACTCTTATCTTATGCTTTGTTCATGATGTAACTTTAAAAGATGACATGTGATGTCTTTTGCCCACTTATGAGGTGGATGTATATGTTGGCCACTTATGTGGTGACTAGTTTATATATTATCACTATACTTTCTACTTGCGTCTACATTTACATGCTATGTGATTCAGTAGCACTAGAGTAGTGTAATTGCATTGGTTTTTATGGCAGATGTGTTATGTGCTGCTGAGCAGATGTGATATTTCCTGCTCATTTGGGATGGAAAGGAACCTCATACCCAAGGCAAGATGTGTGATTCTTGGCCCATGTTTTAGATATTTGGGAGATTGGAAGTATTACTTTCTCTATCAGGTTTCAAGTTTATGAGACTTGGCCGCCTTTGTGTTTATATTGTTCTAGGCCTATATTTATCTCACATGCATGCAGGTTGATGCTATGGGGTGTGTGCCCTAATTCTGTACATGTGCTTGTGTGGCACAATCTTTATGTTTTATTAATGGCAAGTATTCTTTTGTTATCATATGCTTTCAATTCCTTTTCTCTTGATACCCATTTGGGTGGTCCTTATCCTTTCTATGAGAAGCCTTTTATATTTTATGTCCTTTATTCTGTATATTGCTCAATTTCCTATTTAGTATGCACATACCAGCCTTTACTGATGTCATCTATTTTCTCTTCTTGCTGGGGTATGCTTCGAACCCTAGGTGAAGGACTTGGATGATAAGGCATGCAGTTTTAGACTAGCTCAAGGAGTTAAAGCTTGGAGACAAAGTTGATATGATTTAGATTTCCCTCTAGTTAAATCCTTATGTTGTATCATACATGTAAACCCTTATGGAATATTTTGATGTACTTTTGTAATAACCTTGTTATAAATTGAATATAGTCATTATTTTAATTCCGTTGCTATACTTTGGTTGTTTTGAATACCATTTATTGAAGTTTGGAAATTTTGCACCTATTCTAGCATACCTTTGAGTGTGTTTGGAATGGATGTTTTATTCTTCAAATTTTTTTTATTAATGGGGTGATCCTGCCTCCTTATAGCATGGCATTAGAGCCCATAGTAGTCAGAATCTGACTATTTCAATTTTGTCTCCCTAGTTTGAATCATTGCCATACCTTTAAGTGACATGTTTGTCCTAGAGTTGATCAATAGATGATGAAGGGTTGATTTAGGATCATATAGTTTCACACTAGAATAATGATGAATAGATCCTTAAAATACTTACAAGTAAAAGATGCATAGGTAACCATAGTAACTTGAGGCTATTTAGCTTGGCCTTTAGGCAGCTACTAGGACATGAAATTGAAAGCAAAGGTGTCTAGAAAGGATCAGGGTTTGGGGTCTGGCAAGATTTTCCTCCACACCACTAGCTTGGTTTACGAGGACTCCCGAATCCATATGATACTGGCCTGGCCCGAGATGATATGAATTGTTCAAAATAGCATGCTTTTAGGCTATAATAGCCTTATACATCTATATGATTTATCTTTAGGAACCCTAATATGTTGAAATAGTCTCCCAGTTGTAAAGATTTATTTGAGTATGGACAAGATCAAGTTAACCCATAGTTCATAGTTAGTCTTTACAAGTTATGTTTCTTTTTTTTGCATGATGCTTATGGAGTTGGATGTAAGGAAGTGTAATTGAACCTTTTGTACCTAAAGAATAGTTTTGACTTAATGAGATGAATCCTTTAAGGGTTGGTGAATAAGTTGTTTTCTTATATGTGGATATTTTGATTTCATGGACGAAATCCCTTTAAGGGGTGGTGTGCTGTAACATACTAGATCTCAGACCCTACACTAGAAGTTGACATTTTGGACTTAGCCAAACAAGGTTGAAGGTTAGACCTAAATAGATGTATAGTATAACCCCAATGAACTAATGCATGTATAGATCACCTTAATGTAACCTAATGTTCTAACATTAATCTTAGGTTTATAATGGATACATAAAATATGCCACATAACTCATTTTGGTGGTAATATGAAGATAAGAAACTTAATTGGATGAATAATTTAGATAATGGGACGTTAATGGGCCATATGACATACACATAAAAAGAAGTCTCAAAATTGGAAACAAACTTCAAATTCGAAATCTACATATCAAAGTTAGCCTACATGTCAAATTTCATCTAATTTGGACAATCTTGAAATATTAGGATAAGTTTAGAAAGAGAAAATGAGTAAAAGGCATAAGTAATTAATAATGTGATTATATAACTTTAAAATATGTAAATAATGGAAAATTCATATTCAACGCATTAAAGATAACTTGTGGATGAAGTTTGGTCCAATTTGGATGTTGTTTGTGCAAGTTATGCAATTTTAAGTGCATTCTGGACTTTTCTACAATTTACCCAATTGGGAGGTTTTCTATGCAAATTGTCACATGCATTATAATCCTTATATATTCCCTTACAATTATCGAGTTTTTAAACCATAGGGTGCCTAGTTTCACCTTGGTTTGAAGGTGTTTCTTTTCAAGGGCATTTTAGGGATTACTCTCTTTATAAATGAGCTTATCTTTAGAAGCTATCAACCAATTGGGTTATTTCTTTGTAGGAGGTAGGTTGGGATGGCCTATATTTTCTATAAACTTACATTTGATATTCAAGAAGCCTCTATGAGCTGTCCTCTTGCATGGCCATGAAATCCCTAGGCTAAGGACACATGGAAAGCTCCATGGACACCTCATGCTTGACTTCTTCCTTATCCATAAAGGTTTGCATGCCCATAGGCACCCTCAGCATTGGACACATGTAAAGTAACTTGACACCTCATGCTTGACTTATTCCTTATGCATAAAGGCTGACATGTCCATGGACACTCTTATACATGACACATGGAAAGTCCCATAGACACCTCATGATTTCCCCCTTCTTTATAAAGCCATGTCTACCCCTTCCCAACTCCCAATTCAAAAAATCTAGCTCTCCTTTATTCCCTATAGCTTAGAGAATCATTACTACTCTATTTTTCCATGAAGGTGGTGTCCCAAGGTAAAAGGAGGTGACTACCTTGGTGAAGAAGTCTCCTAGGGTTCCAAATTTCTCTGTTTAGGATTTCTTAAGCTCCTCCTTGGTGATTTCGACCAAAACTAGTAAGTATCCTCCTTTCCTTCCCTATTTTCATGTTGTTAGTCTTCCTTCCACCTTCCTCCAGGTCGGAACCATGGCCTTCCATGGTGAAACCCCACCTAGAACCCATAAACACCTCATCTCCATGTTCTTTTGTTAGGGTTTTTCACCTCCAAAGTGGAGAAGGTGCTTCTTGCTCGAGATGGGAGCTTTGTTGGAGAAACCAACCTCTCTAAGCTTGGGAACCTTACTTATTGGACCATTCCACCTTCCCTATAGGTGTTGGGTTTTAGAGGAGGTAGAGAAGCAACGGAAACAAAAATTTTCTCTCCAAAACCCAGAACAAAAGGAATCGCGTCAACGTCTATACAATAGGAAAGATGGTTTGTGGATGCATACCTTGTCTCGAGGCTTGCTCGGCGACAGTACCTCATGCCTTGCGTGGTCTTCACCTCCGGTCTTCGACGGTGTCTGTGCAGCTCCTGGTCGCACCGGGACTGAAGACTCCTGGTCTCACTGGGACTGTCGGGATTGACAGTTGTCCTCTGAGCGACAGAGGTCTCCCGCCTCTACAGTCATCCACACGGACTGCCTGGAACTCCGATCTCCTTGTCCCACAAAGAATCGGAAGGAGTCACACCCTTCTGTCAACGTACTAGTCGCCAACACACTCTCCTACCACCAGTCGCTTTCTGCAGTTGTCTTTGCCTTGTTGTGCCTCCCTTATCGGGTAGCACTTTCTCGGGCTCTCTCGGTTACCAAAACCAGAGAGAATGACAACTTTGCAGAGCAACTAGTTTGCACTGAGTTGTACTCTGAGAAGCCCCCAATACCCCTATATATAGGAGGGTCATGGGACATGGTTTTCTATCCTGGGCAATGCAGGACTAAAGCAGGAGTAGAAGGGTTCGAGATTTTCCACAAAGACAACCAACTGCGTAACTTGAACCGATCGTTTCACAACTGAAACGGTCAGTTGGGGATCTGAGTCGGTCAGTTAACACCTCAACCGGTCGGTTCACTTATGAATTGATTGGTTCGTGGTCCTAGTCAGTTCCCGATTGACTTTCCATCTTTTGTTTCTAATTGGTATCACATACCAATCCTTGTTCCAATCAAATTGGGCAAGTGAAATGAAAGGAAAATTCTCACCAATCCTACTTTCCCAACTTGCTCGGTTGCAACAGTTGAACCGATCATTTCAACACTTCAAGCAATCATTTCACCCTGTCCATGAGCTGATCGACTCACCACCTAAGCCGATCAGTTCACCAAGATGAGCCGATCGGTTTATCACATGAGCCAATCAGTTGGGAGTGCAGATTGTGCAGAATCCGTCAATTGCAGTTTCAATCAATCTGATACTCCAATCAATCAGTCCAACACCTTGAACACTATGATATTGAGCTATCAATTGATTAAGTGTTTAATTGAACTACTAAACTCCTTTAGTAATCAATCTAAACATTGTTTGTGGACAAACTCCTCTTCCAGGTTAAATCCTATGTGTGTGACCCTGCAGGTCCATTTCACGTTGGCAGTGAAAGTCCATAACACTTATGACTTCACAAGCAAAGAGCGGTGCCTAGTCACACATCAGTGCTACCGAAGTGAAATAGAAAGTTGGAGAACAACTTTCAATCCTACAATCCGTGAATGGTGTTACAGTGAATGTATAATTCCTTTGTCACTGATATCCTGAATGAACTCGAGGCATGGAACAGTCATCCTGTCAACATTCATTCATTTCCTTGATCTCAGAGCAGACTGGGTGAGATGTGTGTGACATCAATATCACATATTGATTCACACGTACATGCACATGCCTTTCTCAATCCTACTCATCAAGTATCCAAGGACATCAAACTCCCTCAGGAGGGACAAATCCCATATCTATCACTCACCCCTCAAAAGCCCCATGTGTCAAAGCCACCCAATCATCACCTTTATAACAACCCATGTTTCAGGAATGCGTTTGATGATGTCAAAGTGTATCCAACGACATGTGTTGAGTGTACTCTAAGAATCACACTCACCACCATCACTGTGAGAGCTGACTGTGACTACCAAGTCATGGTTCCATGTGTCACTCTCACGGTGGGTTTGTTCGGTACCTTGTTCTATAACAAGTACCTATGTGTTTGGTTTGATATCACTATATCATGACTAATGAGATTCTATCATCAACCAACACACAATCTAGTCTTTAGTATTATCGATGTCTATAGTTATTTCCACAATAACAACCGAATAGGGACTAAACAAGAATGTTTACTCTTAACATCCGTATGATCTCATCATTTAGGTCCTGAACCTAAAAGCATATGTCATTGAGTAAAACAATTCTTTAGACATCTATCATGTTACACCATCATCTCAGAAATAGTTTAAACATATAGATCGGAAATTGCCTTTATTATTATTCAAATCATTTATAAAGTATCCCATTACAATCATCATATGACTTGCTCTATGGGCATACATACCAACAGACTCCCACTTGCACTTAGAGCCAGACACCAAGGAACCTCAGTCCTTGTGACCTAGCATGACCATCATGCTTCTGCTGAGAAAGGGCCTTAGTCAGTGGATCAGCTATGTTGTCTTCAGTTGGTACTTTGCAAATCTTCACATCTCCTCGTTGTACGATCTCTCGTATGAGATGGAAGCGCCGCAGTATGTGTTTGGACCGCTGATGTGATCTGGGTTCCTTAGCTTATGCAATAGCTCCATTATTGTCACAATAAAGCTCAATTGCATCACAACTACTGGGAACTACACCAAGTTCAGAAATGAACTTCCTGATCCACACAACCGCCTTTGCTACATGTGAAGCAGCAATATACTCGGCCTCTGTAGTATAATCGGCAACTATTTCTTGCTTGGAACTCTTCCATCTCACAACTCCATTATTAAGGCAAAATACAAATCCTAACTATGATCTATAATCATCTTTATCGGTTTGGAAGCTTGCATCGGTGTAACCCTTTACAACCAGCTCTTCCTCGCCGTCGTAAACAAGAAACGGATCCTTAGTCCTTCGCAAGTACTTGAGGATGTTCTTCACGGCTGTCCGGTGAGCATCCCCAGGATCTGACTGGTACCTGCTCGTCATGCTGAGAGCATACGAGACATCTGGGCATGTGTACAACATAGCGTACATGATGGATCTGATGGCTGATGCATATGGGATCCCATTCATATGCTCCCTCGCTTCACAAGATCGGGGACATTGAGCTCTAGAGATGGTGACTCCATGTAGCATGGGGATGTTGGCTCTCTTTGAGTTCTCCATGCTGAACCACTTCAGCACTTTGTCAATGTACGTGCTCTGACTTAGTCCGAGAAGCCTTCTAGATCTATCTCTATAGATCTTAATTCCTAGAATGTAGGATGCTTCTCCTAAGTCCTTCATTGAGAAATTATTCCCAAGCCAAGTCTTTACCTTCTAAGACATCATTCCCCATCAAAAGTATGTCATCCACATACAATATGAGAAATGTGGTCGAGCTCCCACTAACCTTCTTGTACACACAAGGTTCATCTTCATTTTGAATAAAGCCAAACACTTTGACTTCCTCATCAAATCAAAGATTCCAACTCCGAGATGCTTGCTTCAATCCATAGATTGACCTTTGCAGCTTACAGACTTTATTGGCATTCTTTGGATCTACAAATCCTTCAGGCTGTGTCATGTACACATCCTCATTTATATTCCCGTTAAAGAATGTGGTTTTAACATCCATCTGCCAAATCTCATAGTCATAATAAGCTGCAATAGCAAGCATGATCCCGATGGACTTAATCATGGCAACTGGAGAAAAAGTTTCATCATAGTCAACACCTTGAACTTGTCAAAATCCCTTCGCAACCAATCTGCCTTTATAAGTTTGCACATTGCCATCCATGTCGGTCTTTTTCTTGAAGACCCACTTGCACCCTATGGGTTTTACCCCTTAGGGTGGTTCCACCAAAGTCCATACTTTGTTGAAGTACTTGGATTCCATCTCGGATCTCATGGCTTCAAGCCATTTCTCAGAATTTGGTCCTTCCATAGCCTCTACATAGGTAGTTGGATCATCATCTATGATCAACTCACCACCTTCCTGAGTCACAAGGTATCCAAACCTCTCAGGTTCAAGGCGGGTCCTACTAGATCTATGAGGTCCTTGTGTTACCTGAGGAGACTAAGATCCCACAACACCTTGTGAATCTCCATTTTCCTCTTGTACATCTACCGGTTCTATGTTTTCTTATTGGGCTTGAACTTCTTCAAGCTCTATTTTCCTCCCACTATTTCCTTTGGAAATAAATTCCCTCTCTAGGAATACAGCATCCCTGGCAACAAACACTTTGTTGTCAGTAGGGTGGTATAAGTAATATCCCCTCGTTTCCTTGGGATATCCAACATTAACATTTATCGGATTTGGGTCCAAGCTTATCAGGAAACATTTTCTTGACGTAAGCCTCACAACCCCAAATCTTCATAAAAGACAAATTGGGACGCTTCACATACCATATCTCATATGGTGTCTTTTGAACCGATTTAGATGGTACACGGTTAAGTGTAAACACTGCGGTTTCAAGAGCATGACCCCAGAAGGAAATCGGAAGATCAGCAAAACTCATCATTGATCGCACCATATCTAACAATGTGTGATTCCTTCTTTCAGACACACCGTTATGTTGCGGTGTTCCAGGCAGAGTCCATTGTGATACAATACCACAGGCTCGTAGAAGGTCCTCAAACTCCTGGCTTAAGTATTCTCCACCTCGATTGGATCGAAGTGCCTTAATACTTTTACCAAGTTGGTTCTATACTTCATTCATGAAATCCTTAAACCTTTCAAGGGTTTCTGACTTATGCTTCATCAGGTACACATAGCCATACCTACTAAAATCATCAGTGAAGGTAATGAAGTACTGACACCCATTTCTGGCATTAGTTCTAAAAGACCCACATACATCAGTATGTATGAGTCCTAATAGATCACTAGCTCTCTCACCTTTACCTGAAAATCGAGTCTTGGTCATCTTGTCCAATAAACAAGATTCACATGTCTCTATTGATTCATAATCAAAAGAGTCTAGATAACCATCTTTATGGAGTCTAGAAATGTGCTTCTCATTTATGTGCCCTAGATGACAATGCCAAAGATATTTTTTTTTTTGAGTCGTTGAGTTTTTGCCTTTTGGTGTTTACGTTGTATACACTTGTCTCCAAATCTATCAAGTATAGACCATAAGACATTGGGGCACTGCCATAAAAGATCCCATCTTTAGAAATGGAACATTTTCCATTCTTAATATGAAATTCAAATCCATCTTTGTCCATACAAGAGACAGAAATGATATTCCTATTTATGGCATGTACATAATAGCAGTTCTTCAACTCTATTATTAGCCCACTTGGTAGAGTTAACTCATAGGTTCCTACGGCACTGGCGGAAACTCTTGCCCCATTGGCAACATGAAATTCAACCTCACCTTTCCCCAAAGGCCTACTTCTCTTAAGATCCTTCACATTTGAAAAAATGTGAGATCCGCATCCGGTATCGAGTACCCATGACGAAGAAGTAGTAAAGTTAATCTCTATCACGTATACACCAGAAGTAGAGATCTCTATCTCTGACTTCTTCTTCCATCGTTCCTTCCATCATCTCCATGTAGAAGAAGTTGGTTTGGCGAGAGAACCCTTCTCTCCCTTACCTTTTGTTCCATTGATCTCTATCAATGAACTTTCTTTCTTCTTCACTAACGCATTAAGCGTACATAGAGTGGATTCAAAGGCTCCTGGTATATCTGGATTGTGCAGAACACTTCTCACAGTCCTCAACCAATTATGGAATTTGTTCTCAATTAATTTTTCCATTTTAAAAGATGATTCCTTTGCCATTCTACAAGAGAAAATTGCATTTGTCAAAACTCTTTTTGATTTGATTTGAATAAAATTTGACGATAGTTAATTAGGCCTTTAATTAATTACCGCTCCCACTATTTTGACTCAGATTGACAACCCTCACCATCAATTCAGAAGATTGCAGCGTACAATCTTCTAGTGGGTCAAGATCCTAAAATCCTCTGAGCCATGAACCAGCTAGGGCTGTCACCCACAACTCAGATCTCCCAGGTAGGAAACTCTTGCCAATTGCATCATATGCAACTCTTGAAAGATGTCATATGCAACTCTTTGCCATGATCATCTCCATGCCTCAAGGTACTAGATCCCATCTAGATCACCTTGTTAAGTCCGACCCAAAGCCAACACGATGAATATGCACCTTGCTAGGACAGACCCACACATTCATCCTTCACGCTTCCACAAGATAGACGGTGCACCACGCTAGGGCGTGCCCACACTTGGTCGATCAAGCTTTTCACATGTGTCACATTTGGAAGGCATCTAAAACTTAATATTTAATGAGGGATTTGGTTTTTATATACATATATATATATCCAATCACTACAATATATAGTACGTATCATATACATGCTATATCCCACAGAAAACATGCAAAACAATAAAACCAATGATTATAGCCATCCTATTGTGATTTCTCAAGCCAAGAGGAATCACGGTCATCTAGGTCTACATCACATGAACCTATACAAGATGAAATCTATGCCTGCCTTTCTGGGTTTGATCAGCTCATCTCCATGATTGATCGGCTCGCCATCAAGCTAGTTTTTCAGGTGCCACCAGCCGATCGACTGGCGCCTCCAGCCGATCGGTTCACCGGTCGTCGTGCATCTCCTCAGGTCACCACCCACTTGTCTCTCTCCTCGAACCGGTCGTTTGGAACGTCAACCGATCAGTTCACGCCTTGAACTGATCGTCTCAGTCGTCATCAGGTCATCCACCGTTCTTTGACATAACTGTAAATAAAATCTATCCTATTTACAATTGAATTGTGAAACCCCGAGTTACATTCGGGGGGAGCAAAGGTAGGAAAAGAAATTTCAAATTATTTTGAGTTATATCAGGAATAGGAGAAAGGCAATTGGTGTGCAGACCGAGATGCAAGAAACCACATACAACCACACACAGATATAGGGTTTATAGCCCATAACCATGCTACACGTCCACCAAAAAACTCATTTAAGGGCGACGCATATCGAGTGCATTAATATTACATATCATATATGTATATTTGGGATTTTTGGATTGGACATGCATAAAGCCAATTTTATTCGCATCATATGCAATAAATAAAGGCGACAAACCAAAATTGATCATATCAATAATCCTAAAATATAGAGTAGTTGACGTGGCTATGATACCACTATTGGGTTTTAGAGGAGGCAGAGAAGCAGCGGAAACAAAAATTTTCTCCCCAAAACCCAGAACAAAAGGAATCACGTCAACGTCTATACAATAGGAAAGATGGTTTGTGGATGCATACCTTGTCCAGAGGCTTGCTCGGTGACAGTACCTCGTACCGTGCGCGCTCTTCACCTCCGGTCTTGGACGGTGTCTGTTCAGCTCCTGGTCGCACTGGGACTGAAGACACCTGGTCTCGCCGGGACTATCGGGATTGACAGTTGTCCTCCGAGCGACAGAGGTCTCCCGCCTCTGCAGTCATCCACACAGACTGCCTGGAACTTCGATCTCCTTGTCCCATAAGGAATCAGAAGGAGTCGCACCCTTATGTCGGTGTACTAGTCGCCAACACACTCTCCTGCCACCAGTCGCTTTCTGTAGTTGTTTTTCCCTTGCTGTGCCTCCCTTATCGGGTAGCACTCGCTCGGGCTCTCTCGGTTACCAAAACCAAAGAGAACGACAACTTTGCAGAGCAACTGGTTTGCATTGAGTTGTACTCGGAGAAGCCCCCAATACCCCTATATATATAGGAGGGTCATGGGATAGGGTTCTCTATCCCGGGCAATGCGGGACTAAAGTAGGAGTAGAAGGGTTTGAGATTTTCCACAAAGACAACCAACTGCGTAACTTGAACCGATCGTTTCACAACTGAAACGGTCATTTGGGGATCTGAGCCAGTCGGTTGACACCTCAACCGATCGGTTGGGACACCTCAACCGGTCGGTTCTTGGTCCTGGTCAGTTCCCGATTGACTTTCCATCTTTTGTTTCTAATTGGTATCAAATACCAATCCTTGTTCCAATCAAATTGGGCAAGTGAAACGAAAAGAAAATTCTCACCAATCCTACTTTCCCAACTTGCTCGGTGGCAACAGTTGAACCGATCGTTTCAACACTTGAAGCAATTGTTTCACCCTGTCCTTGAGCCAATCGACTCACCACCTGAGCTGACCGGTTCACCAAGTTGAGCCGATCAGTTCATCATATGAGCCGATTGGTTGGGAGTGCAGAATGTGTAGAATCAGTCAATTGCAGTTTCAATCAATCTGATACTCTAATCAATCAGTCTAACACCTTGAACACTATGATATTGAGCTATCAATTGATTGAGTGTTTAATTGAACTACTAAACTCCTTTAGTAATCAATCTAAACATTTTTTGTGGACAAACTCCTCTTCTAGGTTAAATCCTATGTGTGTGACCCTGCAGGTCCATTTCACGTTGGCAGTGAAAGTCCATAACACTTATGACTTCACAAGCAAAGAGCGGTGCCTAGTCACACATCAGTGCTACCCAAGTGAAATAGAAAGTTGGAGAACAACTTTCAATCCTGCAATCCGTGAATGGTGTTACAGTGAATGTATAATTCCTTTGTCACTGATATCCTAAATGAACTCGAGGCATGGAACAATCATCCTGTCAACATTCATTCATTTCCTTGATCTCAGAGCAGACTGGGTGAGATGTGTGTGACATCAATATCACATATTGATTCACATGTGCTTGTGCATGCCTTTCTCAATCCTACTCATCAAGTGGACAAGGACATCAAACTCCCTCAGGAGGGACAAATCCTATATCTATCACTCACCCCTCAAAAGCCCCATGTGTCAAAGCCACCCAATCAGCACCTTTATAACAACCCATGTTTCAGGACTACGTTTGATGATGTTAAAGTGTACCCAACGACATGTGTTGAGTGTAGTGATTTCAGGTCTAAGAATCACACTCACCACCATCACTGTGAGAGCTGACTGTGACTACCAAGTCATGGTTCCATGTGTCACTCTCACGGTGGGTCTGTCTGGTACCTTGTTCTATAACAAGTACCTATGTGCTTGGTTTGATATCACTATATCATGACTAATGAGATTCTATCATCAATCAACACACAATCTAGTCTTTAGTGTTATTGATGTCTATGGTTATTTTCACAATAACAACCGACTAGGGACTAAACAAGAATGTATACTCTTAACATCTGTATGATCTCATCATTTAGGTCCTGAACCTAAAAGCATATGTCATTGAGTAAAACAATTCTTTATACATCTATCATGTTACACCATCATCTCAGAAATAGTTTAAACATATAGATCAGAAATTACCTTTATTATTATTCAAATCATTTACAAAGTATCCCATTACAATCATCATATGACTTTCTCTATGGGCATGCATACCAACAATAGGTTCTTTGGAGGCCTAGGCTTGGATCTAGGACTGACTTGGACTGTTTAGACTCTGAAGTTGTGGTATGATGTATCACCTATTCTTCCATGTTGAGCAATTCACATATGCTTATTCATTCTCTTTGTCCAATGGACATTAGCCTATACACAATGTCTTTTCTTTTGAAAATCATGGTTCATGTGAACTACCTTATTTGATATTGATCATGTAATCATGGATATTCTTTTTAACTCTTATCTTGTACTTTATTCATGATGGAATTCTAAAAGATGACATGTGATGTCTTTTTCCCACTTATGAGGTGGATGTATATGTTGGTCACTTATGTGGTGACTAGTTTATATATTCTAACTATACCTTTATACTTGCCTCTACATTTAACATGCTATGTGATTCAGTATTACTAGAGTAGTGTAATTGCGTTGGTTTTTATGGCATATGTGTTATTTCCTGCCGAGCAGATGTGATATTTCCTACTCATTTGGGATGGAAAGGAACCTCATACCTAGGGAAAGATGTGTGATTCTTGGCTCTTTTTTATATATTTGGGAGATTGGAAGTATTCCTTTCTCTATCAGGTTTCAATTTTATGAAACTTGATCTGCCTTTGTGTTTATATTGTTCTAGGGCTATGTTTATCTCACATGCATGCATGTTGATGATATGGGGTGTGTGCCCTAATTCTTTACATGTGCTTGTGTGGCACAATGTTTATGTTTTATTAATGGAAAGTATTCTTTTGTTATCATATAATTTCGATTCCTTTTCTCTTGATACCCATTTGCGTGGTCCTAATCCTTTCTATGGGGAGCCTTTTATATTTGATGTACTTTATTCCATATATTGCTCAATTTCCCATTTAGTATGCACATACTAGCCTTTATTGATGTCATCTATTTTCTCTTCTTGCTGGGCTATGCTTCCAACCCTAGGTGAAGGACTTAGATGATAAGGCATGAAGTTTGGACTAACTTAAGGAGTTAAATCTTGGAGACAAAGTTGATATGGTTTAGATTTCCCTCTACTTAGATCCTTATGTTGTATCATACATGTAAACCCTTATGGGTTATTTTGAAGTACTTTTGTAATAACCTTGTTATAAATTGAATATAGTCATTATTTTTATTCCACTGCTATACATTTTGTTATTTTGAATACCATTTATTGAAGTTTGAAAATTTTGCACCTATTCTAGCATACCTTTGAGTGTGTTTGGAATGGATTTTTTATTCTTCAAATCTTTAGTAAGGTGGTGATCCCACCTCCTTTCATGGCCGAGGATGTGGACAAGCATCACATATGGTTCTTCTAGACAGTCCAGTAGAGGACAGGGATGGAAATAGGCAACAACTAGATTCTATGCCATGAGTCAGTTGGAAGGAGTGGTCAACCCACAAGTACTGACAAGTCAGATGGAGTTATTTCATTCTGATTTATCTTCTTCTTACTTTATATCTATTCTAGTTGACTCGAGTTCGATGCACTCTTTTATCACTTAGGAAGTGATTGGCCATTTTTCTTTGCATGTTAATCATAGGTGGGATAGTCTTCGTTCAGAAACCTCATTAGTTGGTTTTGTTGAGTTGTAGGAGGTGTATCCTTCTTGTTTCCTTTCTTTCTCAGGGCACAACAATCAATTGGATCTCATACCACTTAATATACATGGATTCAATGTGATCTTTGAAATGGACACCTTGAAGAAGTATCAGGTGATGTTGGATTGTAGTTCCAAGGTGGCGATGTTCATAGATGGAGATGTGACATGGATCTTACAAGGAGATAGGAAGATTCTTTCAATGTGTCTAGCCAGCAATGGTCGCTGAGAAGTGGATGAGGCAAGGCTACGAGGCATTTTTAACACATGTGGTGGATACTAAGGTGTGAGGTCCTAGTATTCAGGAGGTGCCAATTGTTCATGAGTTCAAGGATGTGTTCCCAAATGAGTTCCCAGGTGTTCCCCCGCCTCAAGAGATTGATTTTGAGATCAATATAGTCCCGAGTACACAGTCGATAGCGCAGACACCTTACAGAATGATGCCAACTGAGATGGCAGAGTTGAAGAAACATTTGCAAGAGCTGCTTGAGAAAGGTTTCATCATATCGAACACGTCCATGGGGTGATCCCATGTTGTTTGTAAAGAAGAAAGAGGGTTCTATGAGGCTACATATAGACTATATATAGTTGAATAAGGTGACTATAAAGAACAAGTATCCCTTGCCAAGGTTAGATGACTATTTGACAGTTGTGTGGAAATACAATGTTCTTGAAGATAGACCTAAGATTGAGTTATCACCAGTTGTGAATCAAGTAGGATGACATACCAAATTCTAATATTAGGACTCAATATGGTCATTATGAGTTTGTGGTTTCTGTTTGGGCTAACCAATGCACTAACAGCGTTCATGCACTTGATTAACCAGGTGTTCGTCCTTTTCTTGAGTAGTTCATGGTGGTGTTCATAAATGATATTCTGATATACTCTAGAGGTAGTGAGCAACATGAACAACATCTTCATCAGGCATTGACTGTGTTGAGATAGCATCAGCTATATGCCAAGTTCAGTAAGTGTGATTTTTGGCTGAAGGAGGTGTCATTCCTAGGATACATGATATCTATTGAGGGTGTCCTTGTGGACTTCAAGAAGGTTGAATCCATTCTAGCTAGAGTGGGAACAACTGAATATGCTGACATAAGTGCACATATTTCTGGGTTTGGCTGGATACTACATGAGGTTCATCAAGAACTTTAGCTTAGTGGCGTTACCCCTAACAAAGCTGACAAGTAAGGATGTGCCTTTAGTCTGAGAAGACAAGTGTTAGTGTGCCTTTCAGTCATTGAAGGAGAAGTTGACAAGCGCACCAGTGCTAGTCTTTCCTGAGCAAGGAAAGGAATACATAGTTTTTTGCGATGCATCAAGTAATGATTTGGGTTGTGTGATGATGCATGACAAGAATGTGATCTCTTTTGTGTCACAACAGTTGAAGAAGCACGAGGGGAACTACCCAACCCATGAGACCTGGAGAAACTACCTTTATGGTGAGAAGTGTCATATCTTCATAGACCACAATAACTTGAAGTATATCTTTTCTCAGCAGGAGTTGAACATGAGGCAACAACGATGGATGGAGCTAATCAAGGACTATGATTGCACCATTTATTACCATCCAGGGGAGGCAAACGTAGTGGCATATTCTTTGAGCATAAAGTCTTCTTCATCGTCATCTATGGAGAAAGCACAATTGTGTTCCTTGGTGTGCCACAAGAGAGATACATTGGTCTCATTACATCAAATGAACGTGAAGCTAGAGATTTCTTTGTCAGTTGGGTTGTTGGCATAGTTGTAGGTGAAGCCTACATTGAGGCAACATATCAGAAAGGTACTATAGAGTGATCCTATAACACAGCAAATATGAACAGAGTTTGACAGCGAGAAGTGTGATGGTTTTCACATAGAATAGGATGGGACAATGTGTTACAACATCTGAGTCATGGTTCCTGATGTTGATAGTCTGAGGAATATGGTTCTGGAAGGGGCTTACTCTTCAATGTATGCTATGCACCCAGGTAGCACCAAGATGTACCATAACCTTAAGGATCTGTATTAGTGGTCTGGCTTGAAGAGTGATGTGGCTGAGTTTGTGGCCAAGGGCGCAGTGTGTCAGCAAGTCAAAGTAGAGCATCAGAAGCCTACAGGGACGTTGCAACCGTTGCCTATACTGCAGTGGAAATGGGATCATGTGACGACAGATTATGTGGTTGGTCTCCCTAGGACAATCAAAGGTCATGATTCCATTTGGGTGATTGTTGATAGGTTGACTAAGTCAACACACTTTTTACCGGTAAAGATGACGTATACAACAAAGAAGCTTTCTCAGATATATGTTGATGTGATAGTGTGTTTGCATGGTGTCCCAGCTACTATCATGTCAGATAGAGGTCCTCAATTTAAAAGTCACTTTTGGGAGCATTTGACATGGCTTTGGGTACACAGTTGAGGTTTAGCACTATCTTTCGCCTGCAGACAGATGGTCAGTCTGAGAGAACCATATAGACTCTGGAGGATCTACTGAGAACTTATGTCTTGTAGTTTCTGGGAAGTTGGGACATCCACCTCAACTTGATAGAGTTTGCTTATAATAATAGTTATCATAGGAGCATCAACATGGAACTGTATGAGGAGTTGTATGGGAGATGTTGTAGATCTCTATTATGTTGGTATGAGATAGGAGAATATCATCTTCTTGGACCTAAGCTTGTGCATCAGATGATAGAAAAGATAATAGTGATTCAACAATAGTTGAAGGTAGCACAAGACATGTAGAAGTCGTATGTAGATAACCATCAAAGACCCTTAGAGTCTCAAGGTCTCTCCTTGGAAGGGTGTTTTGAGGTTTGGGAAGAAGGGTAAGTTGGCTCTTAGGCATATGGGACCTTACCCTATGGGGGCACGTGTTGGGAAGGTGGCCTATAGGTTGGAGTTGCCACCTGAGTTGCACATGTTGCATCTGGTGTTCCATGTGTCCATGTTGAGGAAGTGCCACCTAGACACCGAGTTGGTTTTGTAGGAAATGGAGGTTGAACTTGATGAGGATGTCTTGTGTTGAAGGACCCTCGTTGATCCTTAATAGAATAGTGATGAAGTTGATGAAGAAGGATATAGTGTTGGTGAAGGTTCTATGGAATCACTGTGGCATTGAGGAAGCCATGTGGGAGATTGAGGAAGAGATGTGTAGGAAGTACCTGTCTCTTTTTGCTTAGGATTCGGGGGAAAACTCCTTATTAGGGGTTTATGGCCTGTAAGACCCTTGACCTGTGTTTTTGGTTAAACCTATTTTATTTTGATTGATTAAGTGCTTATAACCTTTCTCTAATCCTTTGAGATGATCTTAGAGCTTGTGGAGAGCTTAAGCCTCTAGTTTGAGCTTGTTTGGATAATGCTTGTGCTATATGTGTTTGTTTTGGGTCAAATTGCCATTTACCCATTTACGAGGGTTGTTTTGCAATTTTCCACCTATATAGTGTTCCTTCTCTCTTTTGGTTTCATTAGAGAGAGTGTGATACTTTGGGGTGCCTTGGTTGGACCTTTGTTGAGTGGTGATACCCTAGTGGTGATTAGGGTTTCTAGGGTTTGCTTGGTTTCGACCCATGTGTGCTTTGTTGGTTGTCTCAACCCTTGTGCCAACATATGTGGGTTCTTTGGGTGTGTCTTGATCGATACACCTTCCTTGGGTGTGTCTTGTCTAGATTGTGATGGTTTTTTGTGGTTTGGGTTGAGACAATTTGTCCTTTTATGGAGTGTCTTGATGGTGACCTTTTATCTCGACCAGGGTGATACTTTACTCCTGTTTCAACCTCCTTTGGAGTGTCTCAACCAAAACCATGTGTTGGGGACCTAGGTGGTTGAGACCCAACATTGGTTGTATCACCATCTGATGCATGCAAGGTTTAAGTGGTTGCATGTTAGTTTCTTGGGTAGACAAGTGTCCCTTTGGTGCCATTAGGTGTTGACAAATCACCCCTCACCCTTCCTCCCTCCTCCTATGGTATATAAACCCTTTTTCTCTCCATGCAAGTGAAACTTTCATCCCCCTTTTTCTTTCTCCCTCTCTTTTTCTCATCCTTGGAGCATATTGGAGTAAGGAGAGATGATCCTTGCAGCTTTTGGTGATCCGATCTCTTACATGTGGGACCTTTGCTCATCTTCAACCTTGGTAAGTGTGTGCCTTTCTTTTGTGGCTTCTTCCTTGGATCTTCTACCCCATCTCCTTATCTTTTCTTAGCCTTAGACCATGGATCATCCATGGTTGTCATTCTTGGGATAAGATCCTCATAACAAAGGTCATAGGCCATGATTTGACAAGGCAGAACCTAAGTGAGAGGGAGTTTCTTCTCTCTTTTACCCCTTCCTTTGGTTCAACCTAGAGATCTTTTGCCCTCTTTTCTTGAGAAACCTTTGACCCTGGTACCTTTTTCTTCTTAACAGGTTCTTGTGGACGAAGGTGGAGCCTTTAGTGTAGCTTTTTCCCTTGGAGCCTTGGGTGTTTCCACACATATGTTGTTGTTCAGATCTCACTCTCTCCTAAGTGGTTTTGCTTGGTGATCTTCATAGATCTTGTTCTAGGGTTTGATGATCTCAGATTCATGAGTTTAATCTTAGTGACATTTGGTTTCCTATTGTTTGACCTTTGTTGCAATAAAGACATAAATTCCCTTGATGTTTTGGGTTAAGACATGTGTTCTCTTTGTATGTTGGCTTGACATACACACAACCTTGTTTTTTCCTTGGGTCAAGACACATAGTTCTGGTTGTAGTTGAGACATTGCATTGTGGTTTTGGTTGCGACATTGTGTTGTGGTTTGGGTCATTATGTTGCTTCTAGTTTGAGCCTAGTCATGACCATGTTTGAGGTTCGTTACACCTGTAAGGATGGGTGGTTGAAACATGTGTGTGTCACAGTCGAGACGTTTCTCTTGGTGGTGGTCGAGATGCCTAATTTGGTGCTAGACACAACACTTGCCTGAGAGTGGTCGCAACGCCTACCTATGTAAACGACCGAGACATGTTTTGATCTTGGATCAGGATAGGCTTTTAGTGGTGTGTCTCGGTCGCAACCATGGTGTGTCTCAATGCGACCTAGCTGGTGTGTCACAGTCGTGACCTTTGTGTGGTGTATGGTCGAGATACATAGGTGATGGTGGGTTGTGACACACTCACACATAACAAGATGGTATGACATACACATGTAAGCATGGTTAATTAATGACATGCTAACCCTAATATGCCCCAAGATAGTGGGAGGTTGTGTACCTAGGGTTTGGTGATGGAATAAAACTATAAAACCCTAATCAACCATGCATGGAGCCCTAACCCTAATGTCGGGCCATGTGATGTGTTTTCTTTTCCCTCTTAAAGTGATTATCTTATTATTCTACTTTCTTTCTCGTGTTTATAAACTCCTAACCTTGTAGGTGATGTGAAAATGAATGGCATGGCTTGAGTAAGCAATGGTTATTATTATGTGATACAGGGTGATGGTTATAGGCCTTGACGAGAGATGGTGAAATAATATTGATGTGATGGGTCCTTTGACCTAGTGATGGCTTAATTCCTATTGTGAGGTGGTATCCTCTAGCGATGTGGTTGAGGGATTGATATCCCACAGTGATGAAACATTGGTGATGGCCTTGTGAATGACAATTTTACAAGTATCATGTGGTGATTATGTGACTAGTTCACACTTTGTATGTTTATATCTTCTAAAGTTGTATTATTCCCTTATTCTTGTAGAGTTTGTTTTGACTTTATACATTGTAGCTTGATTGATGCTAAAAGATATCCAATTGGCTTAATTAATCAAGTGAAACCCTAATCATGTAGGTGACTTGTGCCATAGATCCTTTCCGGTGTCAATTTAAATTGTTGGATTGGTGAAATGATATAACTCAGAGCACATATTTTTTAATATGTGGGGGAACAAGTCAACTATATCCTTGCATCCATAATTACAGGTTGTGTGAGACAACCATGCATGAGATGATCTCCTTGTTATATGGATGGACATGCATGATCCAATCCTTCTTTTTAGAACAACCATGTGTGATCCTATTCTTCCAATGTCATACTTGTACTAATGTGGGATAGGTGTGATTATATATGTGAATGTCCATGCGCGAGCCAATCCCTGAACTTGACTATGTGTCAAAGTTTGCAGTTGATTGATATGTCTCTATGGTGTTTTCTCTTGTGTTGACCAAGAGGTGTGGGGAG
Source organism: Alisma plantago-aquatica (assembly GCA_963693085.1). Taxonomy (NCBI): domain Eukaryota; kingdom Viridiplantae; phylum Streptophyta; class Magnoliopsida; order Alismatales; family Alismataceae; genus Alisma; species Alisma plantago-aquatica. Next base: position 442,246,238 of record OY856412.1, on the reverse strand, counting down.
GTCGTGGATTCCGGCTCTTCCACTGACCTTGTATGGCACCAATTTCGACTTAGTAGTGGTCAGTTGGATTTGGGTGGTAAGACTCATATCATCGGGGCAATAATAAAAGATGTAACATAGTCGTGTAGTGTATCTTGCTTAGGGTCAAATATGAAAAACATTAGTTGAGCCCCTTTGCCTTATCTTTTTACTGATTTCTTGAATTGTAAGGCGGAAAGAGAAGTCAAATGTTATACATGTTGTTCATATTCCTTCTTAGAATATTAATTATTCTATTGTTCAATCATAATTGCCTAGTTTTGCTTAATCTTCTTTATCTATTAATTACGTATCATTTAGTTGAATATGATCATTTTTCTTAGTACTTTATCTACCTGCTTAGTTATCTATGCCATAATAAATATTGGCAGAGAGTTATATCTCTCAGTGGGATGTTTGGTATCACCCCATGGGTTTCCACATCTTTTAGGTGGTCATGCACAAAGAGGTAGAGATCATGCAACTTAGGAAGAGTAGCATCAAGAATAGTAGTTGATAAGGTTGGATGTGTTGCTAGTCTTTTGGTGATAGGGTCCTAGATGTCATCCCTGTACACTCAGGTCTTTGAGGGTGTTCTCATTCTGTTTTGTGGATATGTTATCAACGCAAGGTTTTGCCTATGAGCCATGGTTGTATAGATATAGCATGTGTATATGTATATATGTGGAATATGTATCTCATATAATAGGTTGATGACAAGAATGATGATGCATAGTGATGTAAGCACCATGATATTTGTAATATGTGCTATAGGTGTCCTGTTGGGGACTTATATGTGATAAATTCTTGGCTTTGGTGCTTGAGCAATTCAGTTTTAATTTCCTATGTTTTCTGGTAATCTTCTTGTTTAGTTTTAATTCCGCTTTGGTTTTGAGTAATCTCATTTGTGGCGCGTCGGGCGTCATAGTATGGGTTGTAACAAGTTCAAACCCGAGTCTCTTCATTGGGGAACACATGATTTTTTCACTATGCTATACCTTGTCAACGAGGGGGATATGTAACATACCCAAATCTATGACCATAGATAATCCTCTCATTTCCTAGACGTATGTTCAAATTAAATTTTTTTTGAATTAGATTAGCTAAGAGTATTTAGAGCCAAAATATATAATATTTCAACAAACAAACTTTTATAAAAGTTAATGGTGATTTATTAATCAATTAATTTATTAACTGATTACTAGTTATACAAATTTAAAATTAATACTTTTAACCTTAAATAGCACTCTGAAATAATTCTAATCTAGTTGATGAAAATAAACATAAACATATAAAATAATGTATCATATGGATTAAATAAGACATCATATACATGAATTGAGTACTCAACCTGCAAGTAATGAAATAAAATACTAAATGCTTTCAAAAAATATAAATTATATAAATATTGATTTCATCACACCTCAATTAGCCAACTTGTCAATTTCAATGTCATTTGGCAATTATTAACCTTCCTAATTAATTGAATGAAACAAAATTAATAATTTTGGTACATATTGATGTGGTCAATATTTCATTTACACCAAAGTCCCATTTTTTTTCATGTAACATCTTCTTCGGCTTTGACGTGAGCCACAAGTCTCCACACTAACGAAACACAATTAGTTGTCCTTTCCTTTTCCCCTACATACTCTCCCCTCTCCCTATGCTATTCCATCTATAATCTTCCACCCTTTGACCCCCACAGCCTTCCACAAAACCCTAGCCATCAATCTTCCTTCATCCTATGCTTAGTGTTGTCATCCTTCTCCTCCTCTTCAACTTCATCTAATCATCCTCTATGTGACTATCACCTGGTGCATAAGCACCATTGACCCTTCTCTTTCTTCCTTTACCCTCTCCAAAAACACAACAAGAACCCTAAAACTGCCACCAATGATCATCCCATGGCATGTCCTTGCAGACCTATCACCTGTTAAACTAGAGTGCAACAAAGGCACCTACAGAGGCCAAAGATGCCTGCAACCTCTGCCACTAGAGCCACCCAATAAGACTACCACCCTTGGTTGAGTCACCATACCTAGTCCCAACAACACCCTGCATCTCCCATCCTCGCCCTCTTCATAGAACATGACCAAAATATCTAGTGATCGTGTGCTAACCAACAACAAGGAACAAAGACTTGCAAGTCATTTCTCTAGTCATGTATGCTTGTAACACCAAGAAACATTGAGCGTCTCCAAGTAATCCTCCTGATCGACGTTGGTTTTCATCCTACTCCCTACCCTTCTTCTCCTCCTCATCTTTCTCCCTTTTCTCTTCCTTTACCCTTCTTCTCTTCCTCCATCCGCAGCCTTCCCCCTAATCCCTCACCACCATTACCAGTAGTCACCCTTGCACTTACAACCAGGGCATCAAAAAGACTTCTATGATAGCTTTTTCTCCATCAACCTTTGTACATGCCTCCATTTTCTGCCTCGCCATCAACAGGCAGCCGTAGAAGAGCACAATTTCACACACTTCACCTACTAATCACACTTGCAACATAGGGGGGTCATTCTTCTTCATGCACCCATGGATCCTGGTGCCAAACTTTCCCTCTCTTGGTTCCCTACGGCCATGGAAACAAGGATATCACCTCTACCTGCTACAGAGGCCAAAGGAGGCCCACACACATAAAATGGTGGTGCCTCCCTCTTTGATCCACCACCCATTCCACCGTCTAGCAGATCTGCTACCACCTACTGGACATCAAACTCCACTACAACCTCACCCTCCTCATACCTAGAATCCTCCTCCATCCACTCCATTCTTCCCCATCCATGATCTTCATTATAGACTACTAGCCAACAATTTGAAATAACAAAATAAGCATGTTGAACCTATAGACCTTGCTCAACAAACCTAATGAATCTCTGATGCATCTTCAAGCTAGATGGGTGAGAACTATGATGTTGGGAAGCAACCAAGCATAGGAAACATCAGACTCAAATAAAAGAGTTAACCTTTAGACTTATTGGCAAACAACAACGTCTCAAACATATCAAAAGTCGGTGAACCTGTTAGTGCATTTCAATTTGTTAAAAATTCAATCCATGAGATAGTAAAAAACAACAAATTAAGAAACTTGAGTGTACACGACTAAGTTATATTGATATATTTGGCACATTTGCATACACCATATTACATTGTATTCATGATCATCGTACTAATATATAATCAATATATTATGATAGTCTTAGTGTCTACTATTATTCTATATTCAAGAAATCAGTGAGTACAAATATATTAGATGGATTATTAGAACACATATACCTTCCATAATGAGGCTATAATTATACTCTAATGTATTTTATATGTTGTCTTAGTCATAAGAATAATTTAACATGTATAGATGCATGAGTAAGTAATTATATGGTGAGTTAGAGATTCCACTATTCATATTTATAAGAAAGTGTATCATAATCATATGAACATATACATCTGAGTTTTGGACACTTGTTAGCTTTAAATATGAAAGCATTTACTTACATATAATCATATAGTACATACTTGCATTTTCATGTAAACTGAGTTTACTATATTAATATTTTTCATAGGTAAATTAAAAAAACTTAGATATCTACACACATGCATACATATGTATATATAGGCACAATGATATTTAAAAATACAAAATAGATCTAGAAATTATACCTATATGGTTTGACCTATCTTGGTTATAACAAGGTATAAAGGAAAGAAACCTATCTAGATAAAGACTATTTGAACTAAATGGTAAAGGAAAGAACCTAAAACATGAATTATGCATATCAACAAGGAATAACTTGAAGATATTAATATATGACTTTTCATAATAATTAGATAAACATATGGGAACTAAAAAGTTTTATGTAGTGTATCCTCTGGATGGTTAAGGCTAAAGGCATCTCCAGCAATTTGTTAATGCACAATTACCCATTTCATGAAACCAACACCAGATTGATGCAATCTTCCCTATAATGATACATGAATTTTAACTATTTTGAGGATTCTGTGCAAGATTTATTATATTAATTTTTCAACTACACTAGAACAATGATTAACCAATTCTAAACTTAAAGATAGAAGAGCTAGTGCATCAAATCATTGATGAAATAGTAGGTGCCCAATTCATAAATAAATAGGTAATGTCAAGAAATTTATTATCTTTTTATTTATCAAATAATTCCAAACAATAGGTTCTTGCATAGTCCTTCATTATGATAGTTTAACAATATGTCACTGGCATCCAATCTACTATCCAGATTGTTGGTTCAACACTACTATTTTGTACATACTTCTTTAACTACACAATAAGGTTGGTTTCTTAAAGAAAGCAAGAACAAACAATAGATGACGATGTGGGTAAGTACACAATCATCTTTGAGGCATCCATGTTGGCTTCAGTAAGGAAGTAGGAAAATGTTACATAATACAATAATATCATAGTATAAATTCATAACAACCTTACTAGACTACTTATGCAAAAGTAATATAGTCAATGTCTGTTGTCTAATTCTAAAACAATGGATATAGTCTATAACATGTGGTACCAACTAGATACTTAGATGTTATTTAATGTTTACTCCCATAATGCTCTCTATTTCAATGTCTTAACTTGGTTGTTTTCATGAGATGGTTATCTTGTTAGTGTAGGGAAATTCACTTATGGTATGTCTTAGCTGATGAAATATCAAGTTCTCATCTCTTGGATAAATATCTAATTGTGCTCATCTGAATGAATATGAAGAGCTTCACATCTTCTTGTTATTTTGTCTGCCATCATGGAAGCTTCCAACCCACCCACTAGTTAGCATTGCACCAAAATGGCGGGTCATCTTGGTGAGTAGAGCCCTAATTACCTATCACTCTCCAGACAAGGTGATGAGGGAGAACGTGTGGGAGTGTGTATGCGATAAGTACCTACTATAGTCTGATTTTTCTTAAGTTTTTCTATTCACCTATTTTTCCATTGTGCCGCACTTGATTATTAGGTTTTAGATATGAAAGTTGGGTATTGTCCACGAAAATAAGATGTTGTCTTATAAAGTGAAGCTCCTACAAATTTTTACGTTCTTTTTCTTGGAGTTGTAGTATGTACTACTCTCTTTGCTTCCATATAAAACCAGTTCATACACAATTTTCTATAAGATACTTGATATATTCTATTCTACTTACTATACAAATTATCCTAGTAACTTGGGTATAAATAGTTTATTGGTTAATTTTGATATTTTTGTGTTGACTATATCTTTGCAATGCATTTATGAAGTTGTATGCATCTCGAAAACATGAGCCCCCTTCCATGATAGGAACCTAGAGTTGTTGAGGCTGAAATTTCTTGAAGCTATAATTTATTAGTTATTAAGAAAACATCATGTAAGCTTAAACCAGATTTGGATGTGTTTCTCATAGTGTATAATCAAACTTATGTTTTTTATGCTTTCCTCATATTGACTGAATGGTTTCATTTTGTTTCTTTTCAGAATAGAGTACGTGAAACGTGTTATACACAAGCAATATTTTAGTCAATTGATCAGTAGGTTAGTTGCTCTAAAGAAATAGAGTATGGTCTAGTGATTTTTTGGTGTTCTAAAGAAGGTTCCCAAGTTCATGAAGAATGATGATGTTAAATTTGTGATGATTATCCCACAAAGCACACGTTCTACTTTTCAATGTCAACAATATACAATAAGAAAATTTGAGAACGTGTAATTCACATGTGTATGCCTTTTCATCATATCAAGGAACTCAAAGGATGTGAAAATTGTTGTAATAATTGTGAAATGTTGTTAGAAAGTGTGTCTCATTGGTGTTATTTTAATAAAATGGGCAAGGTAAAATTTCATCCCCATGTAACTTGCATTTGATTATAAATAAAAAAATATTGATATTCAGAATCTATACTTTTTAAAGTGTGAGTTTATATTGCAATTAACGTTCATATAGAATTCTTGGTAATGTTCTAAAAACTGAATGCGTGAAAATGGCATCATACATAATAAGTATGCCATTAGTGGCACTATTATACGCCATTATATTCAATAAAAATAGTTTTCTGTAACATCCTTATACATAATGGTGGCATTTGTATAAAAGTCAATTGATGTAACAATGGCATTTTTATAAAATCTAAATGATGTTTTAAAGGTATTTATGTGGCATTTTATTGAAAGCCATTAAAACTAGACATTTAGTAGCATTTACAACTTCTTCCACTATCTCTCTAGTGGCATTGGTACTAGAGACATTTATTTAAGTCTCAAAAAATGCCACTAATGCTTTTCATGGTATTTATAATTTGTAGCAGCATTTGTGAAATGCCACTAATGGGTATGTCTGTTTTAGTGAAGCTAGAGAATTGGATATAGGCCAAAAGAATAGGAAAAAGAGAAAAGCTAGAACTCACAATGAGGAGGAAAATTAAACAAACATGAAGCTTTCCATTGAGTCCCTAAGTTGATTCAAAGCTTACAAAGAAGTCGTGATAACTTCCTAAATCTTGACAAACCTCTAGAGTGGATTGGTATGAAGTGGAGTTTGGGGTATATGTGGGGAGAACTTGAGGGCAAGGTGGCAATGCATTCGAGTCTCAAGATTTGTGGTGATGCTTTTTAGGGGTTTATATTAATATATATATATATATATATATATATATGAATGAACTTGGGTATCTTGTAGAGACTAGAACTAGGGTTGGAGCAAAGTCATGGCATTGCTAGGAGTCTTCAGAGAAGAAAACCTTAATGACTTAGAAATGAATAGAAATGGAATATGATGTGAACCTAAGGGTGAGTTTCATTTGTGTCAAGATTCATCTAAACACAAGGGGGTAGGATTTGTGTCAGGATCCATCTAAACACGATGGGGGAGGGAGTCATAGACTGAGAAGTCTAGGGAAAGTGGGAGTCAATGAGGGAGACAAGGTAGGACTCCTGATCGTACCCATATCTGAGAGTCAGATCCAACCATGATTCCTTCTAGGGGAAGTTGTGTGACACATGATTAAATTGTGCATACTTAGGTTAAAAGCATGAATGATAAGAATATATCATGTGACATAGGTGTATTTTGGTTGCATAATAAAAGATATAGGGTTATAATTTTATGAAAATTTTCTAAATTGATTAAGGGATCAAACAAAGTCGGATTGGATTCAAATTTGGATTATAGGTGTGTTTTAGGGCCTATATAATATTTACATATTTCATCCTTGTTGACCCAAAGATGAGTTACTACTATAATCGTCATCTTTAAGGCATCTAAGTGGTGACCTTCCCCGGTTGAATGATTAGGGCGACTGAGCCTCCTAGGTGGTAACTGAGGCATCATTTTTTACATACAATATTATACATATATATATTATTTATATACTTTGTTATGTATAAAACTATGCATATATGTATGTATTACTAATCCAACCCTCTAAATTTATTAAATTGACACCATAATGGTAAGTAAATGAGATGAATTCAATACTAAAAAGAAATAAGTTTAAGTATAGTACACTGGAATCAATAAAATGTTGCAAACATACCTAATTGTTCATCAATCTTTAGAACTCAATATTAAATAAAAAAGTAATGAGTCATTGATGAATAATAAAATCTACGGGACATTCCATATTTCAGTGAAGTACTATGTTATTAGTGAATCAAAATATACAAAGTGTTGTACTAGAATCAGACTCAAATGAAAAACACATAAGAAAAGAGTTTAAAACTCATATGGATGTCCATCATTGTTTTTTGCGCCTCATGGGTTGGAGGGGGTTAGAAAAAAAATATTATGGTCTGACAACCAATGAAGTTGTCGCCCAATAGGATTTTGGGTCACCCAAGAGGACTAGGTGATCGCCTAGCTGCCCAGTCAGCCCAGGCAGATGCCCAAAAAGCCTCTACAGCTAAGTGTGAAGTTGGGCTCCCCCTCTCTTTGGAGACCAATCGACTAGGTGTGCCCAGGCACCTGTTTCAACAACTATGACTACAATGTATTTAGTATCAGTTATATGTACATTAAATGAATTATGATTGATACCTAATTGATTTAACTTACCATTGATGGTCATAGGGTTTATTTTATTTGTATTGAGCCTATTGGACGAAATTGCTCCAATTTGGGTTTGTATACTTATTAATTTTAATAAGGCTACATCAAGGAGAGAGAAAGTGCATAACATATAAATTTTGAATTATTTGAATATTATTATCATTTAATTAAATATCATCATAAAGAGATAAATTCTATCACTCATATTTTATAATGTTCAAAGGAAATTTTTATTTTACTACGTTTATTTGCATTGAGGTACAAAATATGAATTTCATTAGCGAAGAAAATTGTATTAAGACCTTAAACTTGTTCAATTTATAGGTTGCAATGTTATTATTATATTCACCTTAATCATATTTCATCCTTGAAATTTCATAAGACTACCCACCTTATATATTTCCTTATCCTTACCATCAGAAGTCTAACATCTTTGGATCATCAGTAAACTTTCTAACTCTACACATGTCCATGCATAATATGATACTAACCAAAACTATAACTCTAAAGAGATTTCATAACTTAGACCATACCTTACTCAATCTTATCATCTTTGTTTTCATATACCATGGCAAAGATTATGGCTTGTCTCTTCTCTTTATGAGCTTGATTTTCATTGGGCTCCTTCTTTTGAATCTTAGGGCAATTAGGCATGATGTGGAATGTCTTACCACGTGCATAGAACACTCCAATTCCAAACATGAAGTCTCCTAGATGGTGCATGGAGCACTAGTTAGGTTGACTCTTCACATGTTTATATGCATCAACCTCAGTTGGAGCCTTCCTCTTCTTGTAATAATGATGATTGGAGTTTCGTGGGAGTGTTTGTCCTTTTAGTTCTAGAGCAACATCTAGGGCACCTTGTAGGGTAGTGTGTCCTTTTCTAGTAGTGTGAAGCTAAGGCATGACTTGAGACCCCTAATAAACTTCTTTTCTTGCATCAAACTTAATGGCATAATGTGTAACTAAGGTTCACTGGTCTATATGAGGTTGATCAGATCCTCCCCCTTCTTCTTGATCATAGCCTCAAATAAGTAATGGATTCGAAAGGCTTGTGAGAATTCCTCACATGTGAGTGAAGGAGCATCAACTTCATGGGATCCTAGAAGGTTCTCCCACAAATCGTAGTTTCACCTTTGAGCATGTGAGTTCCAAACAAAAATTATAGTGGTTAGGGCAATCTAAATCATAGAAACAACGTTCCATATTATGCAACAAGCTTTCAGCTTTTCCCACCACATGCAACTCTTGTTTTCCAACGTACTAGTTAGGCTTGATCTTTAAAATTCAACTAGGTAAATCTCTGACTAACCCTAGTGTTATCTAGTTGATTTTCTCCTCTTCATATTGTAGTGGCAATGGCCATAACCATGACATCAAAGGGAACCACATGAATATATTGACATGGAAATTCTTGATGGTTTCCTATGCTGAGAGAATCATCCTCTTCCTTACCAATTGGTATCTTGTTATTATCACATCTCTTATTAGGTGTCATATGTGAAAGAGGACATAAACTAGATGAGACATTGAGAAAATATTCGTGGTCAACTATATTTATTTTGGCTCTAATACCATTATTGTAATACCCCAATTGCAAAACATTCACAACATAGAGCAAAAGCATACATTTACATTCAATTCAAGGAGATGCCACAATCATGATATTATTAAATAAGAATAGCACTTATATAAACCATCACAAGATAAAGATGACGGTTCTCATTCTCAAATCCTCAACATAACTCACACATAAACTAAATTAAACATGATAAGTTTCTCATAACAAGGAAATAAATATAAACAAACTATAGTTTGAACCTTGACAGATCTTTTCTTTTGAAGATTCTTTAGCCTATCCTTGCATGTCAGATGACTCTACTCCTCTTCTTACTCCTTACCTATAGGAATCATGCCCTTAACCATGCATCAAACCTTTTGCAAGTGGAATTGAACATATTATATTTTAAAGAGAACATGTAAACTAAACTTTAAACAATAAACATCAAAGAAAAGACACAATTACTTTTAGATAATTTATTTTATCTTGACCTATATCAAAGTCCTCAAGTTAGCACTGAAGTGCCTTTTCTCTTATGCACCAAAGTGCATCTTCTATTATGCATTGAATTGCCTCTTAGTTTGCTTCGAGGAACCTGTTCATTAGGATCTTATATAAGGTGTCTTTTATCATTATCTTTCTCTTGAAAATTCTTAAGATTTCTCTTAGATTTTATTGTTAACTTAATTGTTAATGTGCATGAGAGGTGATTTAATAACTATTGACAATAAAAATGACACACAATATACAATGATGTCTTCATCAGCAATTGAAACAATATATAATACATTCATAGAATTTCATGTACATTGTACATACATACAATCAATCAATCAATGCTTATTTTCAAAGTGCATAGACCACATATTGATATTGGAGCAAGTCCTAGTTGATCTTCCAATGTAATAGGAACCCTATTTACCATGTTAGACTAATTAACATTGATTAACAATTAATACTCAACCTAATATCTATGGTGTTGGGTTGTTTTTGGATTTGTCAGAAATCGAGATCAAAATAGGATTGAAAACAAATCTAAGATAGTCCCTTGCATTTTTATCTTTCCAATGATTACTTACTTGAATTTCTCTAACACTGGATGAATTAGATATGAATTTTTGAAATATATACCAACAGGAAAATAAAGAAAAACCATATGTAGCCTATTATCCAAAGAAAAAGGCAAATGGACTCGGGCCCTACTAAGGTGAAAAAATTAGAGCTAGCCGCCTTAGTTGGGCATGTTTAAAGGAAACACACAACTAAAGACTTCAATATTCCCATTTTCCCCATGAGGGCACATGACAAATGACACATAGAATGAGGTAGATAAACAAATCTGAGCCTCGATTGATCATCTTCGAACACAAACACATAGTGACTATCATACTAAAAATCAAATCAAATCTGATTTTCTAGGATCAAAACTCAGGCAAACACCTTTGGAACTAAGTTCCTAACATTGAAACTATCTCGAAGAGGAAAATAAGGACAAATTGGGTGGCCTATGGCCCAAGAACCTATCGCCACCATTACTAGCCAAGGGATGAGATTGAAAAATGAAAATTAAAGGTGCGGGTTGCTTTTCTGATGCAAGCCATATCAATGGTGAAGAAAGCAAGGTAAACAGTAATGAGAAGCTTGATAATTTGGATATATGACTAAATAATAGGCATAAGAGGGAAAATGAGAATCAAGACAAATTAAACTAGCAGCAAACTTCTCACAAAGTCCTTATATGTGACGAATCGCCAGATGGGATTGGTATGAAGTGGAGTTCATGGTAGATGTGGGGTTCTCTTGAACAAGGTGCCAATGTATTTGAGTCTCTACATGCATGGAGATGCTTATCGAGGGTTATATATATATATATATATATATATATATATATATATATATATATATATATATATATATATATATATATACATACATATATATATATATGTATATGTATGTATGTACATACATATTAAAAAAAAATTTGGCGGTCGTCCTCTAGGGTTGGCTCCGGGCGATCGGGAAGCGATTCTTGCCGGCAACCCTGGGCATGGTGCCCACGTCACCAGCCACTCCGGTTGGTGACGTCCACCCCCGCACAACACCACCACCGCAATCCGTCCGCAACCCACCACCATCAACCGCAGCTACTGGAACAAGCGCCTCCGAACCTGAGGGAGGAAGGAGCACGCAGGCCGCTAAATCTAGCGCTTGTGCGAAGGGGAACGCAGAGGGCGGCGCTCCGCCGCAAGAGACCGGTGAAGGAACAAGAGGTCTGATCCGAACTCCACTAGCATGGAATCAAGTTCTCAAGTAACCAAAGCCAGGGTCGAAGGAGACCATGGATTTCCCACCACCGAGGGAGGAAGGGGGAAAGATCCATGTCGACCTCGACGTAGAAGAATTCAAAAGACCACAATATCTGGGAATTTACGGTGATGATTTATACACTGGGATGGAGGCCTTTCTACCCGCACCTGCAAGCATGGATTAAACGCACATGGAAGCCGAAGGGCTCATTTGAGTTGTTGTCACGAGAGAACGGAATCTTCCTAGTCCGCTTCTCGACAACGGCTGATAAGGAGGCGGCGCTGGCTATGGGACTGAGGTGTTTCGACCACCAACTGATGATTGCGAAGCATTATATGCACGACGACGAGTTGAGGAAGGAAGTCTTCAGCACCGTGCCGACCTGGATTACGATCAATTCGTTCAGATGGTCGTGGACAAGAAGAACAGCAGGAACCATCGGCGCAGGTGTTGGTCGTGTCTTACACATAGACGAACGATCGTTGGAAGGAGAATACGCTCAAGTGCTCGTCGAGTTGAAGGTGGAAGGACCTAAACCTACCAAATTTTGGCTTAATGTCAAAGGACGTGAGCCCATCCCAGTATCGGTGGCTTACGATCACATTCCAGCTAGTTGTAATCATTGCAAAGCTTTTGGACATGATACAGAAGATTGCGGCCGAGTAACGGAGGAAAAGAAGGAAGACCTGAAGGGGAAGAAGGTGTGGAAGGAGAAGAGACCTTCTACGGATAAACAAGCTCCACGAGGTGACGCTAAACAGGAAGGACAGAAGGAATCAGCTGTGAATGAAGCTAACGTCAAACAGGTAGAAACTTCAGTTGAGAAAGAAGGAAAGGCCGAGCATCATGAACATGAACGTGAACAAGAAGCATGAGGAGAAATTAGCCCTTTGATATCTGACAGCAACAGCAAATCTGTGTCAAACGGATTGCAAGGCGAGAAAGAAGAAGAAGGGGAATTCATATCCAGTACTAGAAAGAGAGGAGTCAAGAAGACTGGGATACCGAGAACCCAGGGGGTCAGCACCATCCTAGATACCACTAATAGTTTTGAGGTGTTATCTGAATCAGATAATGAGGAGGACCTCATCTCCAACCAACATGAGCAAACAGCAAAGGGCAAGAATGCCGATAAATTGCCTTCGAGGCGTACCAGGTCAAACAAACACATTTGATATGTCCATGCTCTTGTGGAATATCAAAGGCGGGTGCGACAGGAACAAGAAGAAAGAAATCAAAGAATGGATCACATCTAGAGGTCATTCAATGGTTGCTTTAGTGGAGACAAAAATAAAAGAACAAAACAAAAATAGCATTAAGTTTCTTTTTCCACAAGGTTGGGAGCACGTGTCTAATGTTGAATGTGCTGGTGTTGCTCGTGTCTGTGTGGCTTGGAAGCCCAATGCTTGGCAGGTGTCTGTTGTTCAGATGTCAGACCAACAGGTGATAGTGGACTGCGTCAATAATGGAGGTCTTCATATATGGTTGACAGTTGTGTATGTCCATAATGACGGGAAGGCAAGATGTGATCTGTGGGATGATATAATCTCTATTTCAAGGAAGGCTCAGTTACCATGGATGGTTGTTGGGGACTTCAATATTGTACGGCTACAGGTGAAAAAAAGAGGCAGAAGACTAGCTATTAATGTTGAGATGGATGCGTTCAACCGAGCCATTGATAAAGCATGCTTGTTTGAACTACCTATGGTAGGGGGGGCATCTTCACCTGGAACAATGAAAGAGGACCACAGGATAGGATAGCTAGCAAGCTTGACAGGGCATTGGTAAATGATGAGTGGCTAAAAATTCTCCCAAATGTGCAGGTTAAAGCGGAAGGGTCTGACATTAGTGATCATGCACCTATATCAATCCAAATAATAGAGAAAAAGCAGAAAAGAAGACCGTTTAGATTTCTAAACTATTGGGTAGACTGGAGAGGCTTTGATGATATTGTCAAACAAAGTTGGTGTATCCAGATGACGGGCAACCCCATGTACGTGTTTGCTATGAAATTAAAGAATACCAAAGAGGCGTTGAAGAAATGGGAAAAAGAAGAAGTGAATATCCCAAATATGTTGAAAGACACAAAGAAGATCTGCAAAGAGATTAGGGGAAAATTATTGGCTGATCCCCTGAACCCAAATCTTATTGAAAAAGAAAGGGAAGTGAAGAGGATAATTGAGAACCTGAAAAAGGCTGAGGAAAAATTCTATTGGCAAAGAAGTAAAGAGAAATGGTTGGAGGATGGAGATAGGAATACAAAGCTCTACCATGCGGTAGTAAGAAGAAGAGAGGCAGGCAATATCATTTCTGAACTTATAAATGCAGAAGGACAGGTGATCAACAAGCAGGAGGACCTAGAGGAACATGCCACTCAATTCTACTCCTCTCTCTATAATAAAACCTTTTTAGAAGATATTGATGATAATGAAGAGGTGGACTAGAAGTTCAAGATTAATAGCACTCACAATAACATCCTCACAAGAAAGAAAAATGAACAAGAGGTTAAGGAGGCCCTGTGGAGCATTGGTAGCAAAAAGTCCCCCGGATCAGATGGTTTTAATGCTTTCTTCTTCAAAAGAACGTGGAATATCATCAAAGACGACCTACTTGCCTATGTTGACTAGTTTCTGGAAGGAGGGAATATGGTAAGACAAGTTAATCATTCTTTTCTTGTTTTGATTCCAAAAAAGAAAGTTACTTCTTCTCTTGCGGACTTCCGACCCATTGCTTATTGTTCGGTCCAATACAAAATCATTGCTAAAATTCTGGCTGCCCGGTTGAAAATGGTCCTTCCCTACCTTATTTCTATAAATCAAGGAGCTTTTATCACCGGTAGAAGTATTAGTGATTGCGCCTTATTAGTGGGTGAATTCTTTCTGGATTTCAATGTCATGAGAGGAAGCAGGAAAGCTTGTCTGAAACTAGATATTTCTAAAGCCTATGATAGTGTGAGATGGGAAAAATTATGGTGGATCATGGAGAAAATGGGGTTTAATGAAAAATGGATTGACTGGATGAAACAATGTGTTGGGACTACTAGCTATTCTGTCTTGGTCAATGGTACCTCCACAGGTTTCTTTCGAGGCGGCAACGGTCTACGTCAAGGCGATCCTCTCTCACCGCTTCTATTTGTGATGGTCATGGAATATTTCTCGAGGAAAATGCAACAAGCTTAAGAACGAAAGGAAATAAAGCCATACACAGTCCACGGTACAAAGGTTATGACACACTTGATTTTTGCAGATGATGTCCTTGTTTTTTTAGAAGCAAAACAGCAATGCATAGGGAACCTTAAAAGTCTTCTGGGAAAGTTTGGGCAGCAAACTGGACTCTATGTCAATGCTAGTAAAACACATATCTTTCTTTCAAAAAATTGTCACCAAATGGAGGAAAGACTTGTTCATGATATGGGTGTGGAGAGAGGTGTATTTCCCACAAAATATTTGGGATTTCCACTTGCCGGCGGCAATCTACAAGTAAAGGATTTTGCTGAATGCATAGACAAAGTGGAGGAAATGATCAGTAGATGGCCTACACAAAAAACATCTATGGCGGGACGTAGGACTCTAATCAAAGCTGCTATTGAGGGCCTTCTTATCTTCTGGGTACAACAAGGAGAAATTCTTGTATCAGTTCTTGACAGAATGGAGATGAAAATGGTTAATTTCTTATGGGGGAGTGAACATCATCCTATGAAATATTCTAGATTGGCCTTACCCAATGATGAAGGTGGGCTTGATTTGAAAACCCCAAGAGATATAGCGAGATGGGGATCCATGATATGGATTGTTGCTTACCAGGAAGGATCATCCACATGGGGGAAATGGATGAGAAACAGATATCCAAGGCTAATTAATACCAATTTCCATAAATTTTTCATATATTCACTAAATGAGACAAAATTGGCCAAATACAACTTAGTCATCCAATTTAGAGCAATCTCCACCGAATCATATTTGTTTCCCCTAAATTAGACCTAATGTGCCCAATTTTGACATGATTTGGCCTAAATAAAAGCTAATTTTGTATATTATGATCCAATCAGACATAATTTCCCCAAATTTTCCCTATATTGACCTAAACAATATTTAATTTGGCCAAATTAGATGTAATCTCACCATAACAGACCATTCTCCAAAATCAGTCTTGTTTTCCCCAAATCAGATCTAATCTGCTCAAATTTGACATAATTTGGCCTAAAATCAAACCTAATTTGCATAACATGACCAAATCAAACTTAACTAACCCTAAATTTCCCTATGCTGATCTAAATGAGGCCTTACATGACCAAATCAGACCTAATTCCCCTAAATTAGACCTAATTCCCCAAAATTAGACCTAATTCCTCCAATTCAGGCTTGTTTTCCCCCAAATCAGACATAATTTACTCTAAATTAACCCTGTTTTGAATAAAACAGACCCAATTTAACCATAAAATGACTCAATTTAATCAAATTCAGATCTAATTTATACTAAAGTAGCCTTGAATTGTCTTAATTTGGGCCTCAAAAGGCCTTAGGCAACAACTTAGGTCAATTAGGGGGATGGGCGCCCAGTTTGAGGCAGACTGACTTAAGCCTAGGAGCCGCCCAGGCGGGTGCATGTACAACACATGTTATTTCTAAAGCAATTGATGTGGAACACATCCGGAAGAAAGGGATTCAAAGAAGTAAATGGTAATTCTATAATCAATTCATATTTGGTTGTATGGACAAGCCCCCATGACTGTTATTTAAAACAAAAGACTTGAAACCCTAATCGTAAGGCATTTTATACTATTTCCAATTAAAGCAGAACTTTAAATAAAAGAACTACAACTAAGTGCACGACCTAGATAAATTGCACTTAGGTCCCTACATACATAAAACAAATCTAAATAAGCAACCTTTGTCCTACATCAACTCCCTCGGGATTCAGAAGATGAGCCACTGGTGCGTTAGGTACATGACCCAAAAGGCCTCGTCACGTGGCTGCTGGAGGGATTTCCTTGAACACCTACTCAAGCTTGGAATGGAACATGGGAATCACCTAAAGTAATGTCCAAACACACGGAACAAGTAGATATTGTGAAATCAATCATGAGCATGTCTATTGTACTACCAAGGACGACCAAGTACGATATGGGCCACACGTAGGGGGCAACATTGTAGTACACTACATCCTTATAGACTTTTTGAACCAAGAAGCAATGCATGATATGGAGGATGGTATTGTCAAACCAATGTAGGCTATAAAGTCGAGGAAGTGGCTAGGTTTGAAGGTTGAGTGCTTCCACCAGTTTTGTCAAGACTAGATTGGTGGTGCAACAACCATTCGACCATGGCATTCGACATAAGAGTAGAACAATGAGGAGCGACACAGATCAAGATCAATACCTCCATTGGAAGGAGAAGTAGGGAGGTTTGCTTATGGTCATGGTCATCGCTAGGGTCACTGGATGGGGAAACATCCTTGTACTCAAAGTCATCCTTCTTAGTCCATGTAATAGTCATCATGACGTGACTGGGACATAGAAGGAATAGTGGCCATAACACTGGCATGTAAAGCACTATAGTGTTTTCTATATGATTGGTTGTTAGATGATGATGCTAGTGTCATGGTGGATATCGTGGAACAACTATGTTGATTTGACTAGATTTTAACTGTTGACCTGGTCCACACTCAAAAGATGATTATCAACTAGAGGGGTCCCGGCACGGTCGAGCGAAGGTGGGCACAGTCGAGCCTAGAGGAAAAATTCAAAAAAATCAATCAACTTTTGGTCTTTGGATCGTTAATTGGTCAGCAGAAATACAAACAAAAACATGGGAAGGGCCCGACCGCACCCAAGTTGGCATGAACGGTCATGTCCCATAAAAAATGGATATCGCGTTCATAATGGTAGAAAGCGAGAAGACCTAGGTAGCTTTGACCAAACAATAGTCAGATAGGCATTTGAGCAGTTAGAAGAAAATTCATTAAATAGTGCAGTAATACAAAAACTTGATCTCCAACAAAGTCAATTCATACTCCTTTCGAAAAGATAGTATTGTAGCTCCTATCAGGCTGGTTATGTACGAAATGCATGAAATTATAATAAAGAAAATATAAATGATGAAAAATAGGAATTTAAATTCAAAACATTTAGAGGAAAAATAAAACTATAGTTGAGGAAATTTAAATGACTTCTATTATGCAAAAATTAAGAAAGAAATATTGTGTAGGTAATAGGGGGTGGTTTTCCCATAACTCCTACACTCAGATCCCAAATTTTTAGTTTTAGGATCCGCATTACTTGTGTCTTGCCGATGAAGTCAGCAATGTAGGAGTAGAATAGGTGGAGATATGGACCCTTCTGAGTCTTAAGAAAAGGACTAAAATCTAGTAACTCAGTGAAGTCATCTCCATGCTGGGATTGACTTGAGCTGTACTAAAATGAATTCTTTGGCAGAGTATCTTCAAGGTATCCATTAATGTATGAACCTGAGTAGGCATACCCTAGGATTTTGACATAGGATAAGATGGAAGGGAAAGGTTAAAAGTCTTCTAGAGGACTCATCTCATCTCCCTCCACCTATAAACATGAGGTTGGATGCTCGGGTAAAATCTCATGTACATTTTTAGTCATCTAATCATCTTTTGAACAAGAAATACCCCCAGGAGAATCAATTTGTGGTTCTATCACCCCAAGCTTGTCACACCCTATGGGGTCTGGGTTGTATTCATGCTCAGTGGCCATGTTGTAGTGGATTTTCCATCCTGCTACTTCAATGTCCACCAAGCCTTGTAAGGGGATGGTGGCGAATGTCAACTCATGCTGCTCCAACTCATCGTTATCAGTACATTCGCTCCATTGAGATGTATAGTCATCATCATCCTCCTCAAATAAGTTATTCCAATTCATAGCAGGCACCCTAGTTGAAGCAAAGTTACAAGCCTCAATGTAAGAGGTATTGCCTTGGTCTGGGATAAAGGTTGGTTCAGGCTGCTCAAACTCTCCCTCAAATTGTGAGGTTGTTTGGTCACCCTAAGGAGGACTAAAGCAATCATCATCATAAAATCATTCATGTTAGTGGCTTGTAGCTCCCATTGGTTGAACAAATGAATCATTTGGATGAAATAAAGAGTTCCCCTGGGTTGGTGGTCCTTCACAAAAAAAATCCTGGTGAATCCAGTTGATGGTCTGAATAGGATTGTAGGGTAAAATTCACTTCAAACCCCACGAAATTACCTTGATGATTGTAATGTTCTTGATAATGTGATGGCATTTGAAATTTCATGGTGACCAAATTGATGAGTTCTTGAAGCCTCCTACCCTGTTCAACATCCTTGTCTAGGAGCTGTTGGACTTGAGCGGCAATGCTTTCAAGATCCGTCAATTCTGTTGTGCACTACTGTTGGGAACACATTGTGTGAAACTTATGTTTTTGGATGAACCCTTATTCAACAGTTTGAAGTATACTTCTATTGCGGTTTGCATTCTTAGTGGCTACTTGGAAATTATGATCCTACTTTTCTAATAGCTACTAAAGCGGATCAACTTGTCCTTGGAGATTAGGAGCTAGGGAGGATAGTCCATCAACACTTTCTCCAACTAGCTCTACTGCTCTGATCAGTTCCTGGTCCCATGAAGACATAGAAGTCGAGGGTTGATCGATAATCTCCTTTGTGAAACATCTACATAAGATGACTATGGGGGCAAGTATAACTCGACTAGCTGTAGAGCATGACTTTCAATTATTTGTCAACAATCGGAACTGTAGAAAATTTGGGAGGACAAGTGGACAAAATAACTTGTTTTTACGAAAGCAAGATCCATGGTTGAAAAAGTATAAGAAAAAGGAAAACTATTCAATATATATGAACAAGTATGTGTGAAACAAAAGAAGAACTATGCATATATATGTAGGCTTATGGATGACAGAACAAAATCTTTGGGCATGCAAACATGGAAAACCACATCCCCCACAACAGCACCAAAAGTTGATGTGTTTCCATTCGCACGTATGGAAAGAGGTAGACTTAGAAGGGTCGAACTTTGAATTTATATCCCAAAACCTTCAAGGACCCCCACAACTTTAACACGGGGTCGAAGTAGATATATGAGGTTGAACACAGGGATTTGAGAACATTTAGGATGCTTAAGATCTCACTCTTAAGTGAGTTAAGCCAATCTAATTAGTTATTATATGTAAGGAACTCGAACTAGTCTAGCAAAATGTCATGAAATAAAACAAAACAAAGTAAAGAAAAAAAACAGAGTCTGTCAGATTGTACTAATCAGAGAGAAGGAGTTCCTAACTATGTAACCATAAGTTGGGCAGTCTATGCACCCATTCTCACGTGTAGACAACCCTCGAACACCTCAACAAGAAACCTACATCAAAACATAGTACGTATAGTGGTATCTATTCCTGTGGGGCTCATCCCACTCACTCTCGCAAAGCGTGACTATAACCCATCCATGATATGAAACCTCTCTCGAGGATACCAGATCAACATCCCTAGAAAATTCCAAATACCCTCTCAGGTCTAGAACATCCAAGGATGCTAAGAACAGATGTGATATGGATGGAATAAAGACCTTGGGCCCGGGCAGGATAGGCTAGGCCTGACCGTTCCCAAGACAAATGTTTTGTAAAGATCACCCTTGGACATCCTCCTTTCAGATTCAATCCAAACTATCTTCTCTTATCAATTTTTATAACTAATCTCTCGATCAAGGAAGAAATAGAAGTTCAAGCAAGAAAGAGATTAATCAAACTAGCAATCATAACCACAAAGGGAAGATATAATAGAAAATGTACTAGATTTGAAATAAAACTACTAGATTAAGGTAAAATTACATAAGCATGCCCAAAACTGGCTACATAGACAACAAGGAGCCCAACTAGGCATGGACAGGCATAGTTGGTACTGAACAAATATTGAAGAACATCATTGTACAAAAACAAAAGAGAGCTGTAGAATAAAGGGGAAGAAGAAGAGATTTAGCCTACAGAGGAGATGTGTCTCTTTCTCCTTAGTCTCTGTATGGGTTGGATCTCATCTTTGGGTCATCCTCCTTGGTCTTATGGACTCCTTGGTCTCCTTTCTCCTCAATTCCACCCCAAACAGTAGCTTGGTGGGTGTATGGAGATGGAAGATGGCTGGGAATGCTGGGAAGTGGGTGAATGGCGATGGAAAATGATGGTGGATGGAATCAAACCAAAGGGATGGATATATGTAAGCTCTTCAGCCCTTTTCAGACCTTAGAACTCTCCCACGGGCTCTGGGAATAGTTGGACTTGACGAGCCAACTGAATCAGTCAAACCCTTTACTAGGTAGCAAGGGGTGGATATTTATAGGCGAAGGTGGGGTATACGTGATAAGTGGTCGTTGCACCTTAAACAATCACTAACCTTGGTTATCAGCATGACCAGGCTGGGTTGGACTCGGTCATGATGAGAATAGTAGTTATAGAAGTTGTAGCAATCGTTAGTGTTTCCTCTTGTAGTGGTCTCTATGAATTTCCAGTTGTAGCAGTAGCTACTGATTTGGATTTGTAGCAATCCCTAGAAGATGGAAATTGTATCGGTCCTTGTTCTTTTCCTCTTGGCCCGACCGTTCTAGGCTGGTCCAAACTAGGTCAGACCTAGCGGTTGCTAGCAGATACTTCTTCTTGTAGTGATCGATTGCTTCTTTGCGATCGCTAACTTCATAGTGGTCATTTTTCTCCTTAGTGGTCGCTAAAGTCTTGAATTTGTAGCGATCGCTGACCTTTGTTCTCGTCCCAACCGTTTCAGGCTGGGGCCAGCCGTGTCGAGTGTAGAGGTCACTACAGTTGTGTTGATTGTTGTTGTCTTTGGGATAGCGGTCACTGAAGCTCAAATCCTTAGTGGTCGGTGTGGATTTTCAATCGTAGAGGTCACTAAGTATGGAAGGCTAGTGATCATTGGAGACTTTTAACTACTGTAAAAAATCATGTGATGAACCCATCCTGACCGATCTGAGCTGGGCCCGATCGGGCCGATGGGGAGAAATCACAGAGAATTGATGTCTTTTCAAGTTTGGTGCCTGCATGTCCCAAAATTGGCTAGTTGATCAACTTTATCTTCAAAAGACATATAAATTGTGAAAAGATAAGTATATAGAGTTATTTTGAGCATATTAAGGCTACAATGATGCAAACATGTAAAAAAATCTTATCATAAATGCCTGAATTTGGGTGTTATCAACCACTCACTGGTGGTGCTCCCTCAACTACTCAATCTCATTGGGGTAATGATGCCTAGCATTCCCATCGACCACTCACCAATGAGTATCTCACCACAAACTGGAGCCAAATGCCAATGATCATTGGACTGCGGTGTCTGATGCATAGGTAGACTCATCACTGCCTCGACGACTAATGTCTATACCCCCATTAGATCCTGGACAAAGATCAAACAGATTGGTAGAATTATGATGGTTGACCTACCCTGATAACTTGCCTACGTGCCTAATGCTCAAGAAGATTGACAACCTAATGATTTGATAGGTTGGAAAAGGCCCGACGAGAATTCAACCATGATTCCTCTCTTGCATCTGAGCTTGACGACCGGTCTATTCACCATTGACCAACAAAAATACTAAGAAGTTAGCAACCGAACTAAGTATTTTCAATGTATGCATGTCAATGCAATTAGTTAAGAGAGTGGTTCAAGGCACGTGCTTTTAGACTTGGAGTGCATGCAAATTCCCCACACCCAAGATCCTTAGGTACACAGAGATAATCTATAAATAGAGATGAAAATCCTCCATGAAGGGCACCTTTGGATACGCTATGAAGTGTTGTCAAACTTCATCCTCACCATCAATCCCCAATGACCAAGGATGAGAGTCCAAGGTTGTAACATACTCGAATCAGGTTCATAGTCTCGGCCTACCTTGTTTTAGGCCTTTTCGGGTATGTTAATATCTCGTATGTTTCCCCCCTAAATTAAAATGTGTTAGGATAAAATAACCAAATAAATTCAATAATAGGGTTATATATGATAATTTACCAAATAACAAGTCTTGATCTCATCTTACCACCATAATATCATACAAATCCTAGATGATTAAAAGCAATACAAAAATATATCAAATGGTGTATCAAATTAATTAACAAAGACACTACACACATTTATTAAGGACTTAACCAATAGTGAATGAAATAAAGTAGTATCTATTGGATCCAAGATGGGTGATTAGATGCTTTAGAGGGGGGTGAATAGAGCTAAATGAACTTAAACAAAATTCATTAGACCTTCAAGATATATCACAAGATAAGGTTGCTAAATAGGAAATTTGAGTGAAACTAAAACATGCATAGCAAGGGAGAGAGGGATTGAACATACACCAATTGACAAGCTATTTAGAGTGGTTCCACACTTCAAACTAGAAGTGAGTCAGTCCACTATCTAGAGAGGTAAACCTCTAGGATTTCTTAACCATTGCACTCTTATATTCATTCATAAGACTTACAATACATGACCACCAAAGGACTTACCTATCCAATACAAAGAGTCTTCAACCTTACCAAGGACTTACCCACTTTGCAATGAGTCTTCGGCCTTCACCAAGGACTTACCCACTCTTGCACAAGTCTTCAGCCTTACAGGGATTACCCACTCTTCTTGGAACTTCAGCCTTTGACTTCACCTTCACTCGGAGAAGCTTCCACCAAGGACTTACTCACTTGAGCAAGGAGTCTTCTACCTTCACCAAGGGCTTACCCACTCTTGCTCCAAGTCTTCAACCTTGATCTTCACCAAGGGACGCCTTCCCTTGTTCTTCTTCACCTCTCTTAGCCAAGAGAGGGAACCTTCATATTCATTATTGAAATGAGAGATAGGGAGGTGGTGGAAGTGAGAGCCTCACAAAATATACATGTAGGACTAGCTCTCTTATATATTTCCTACTCACCCTAACGAATGTAGCAAGTGATTTGGCTTAGAGAGAGAGGAGGTTGTAGGAAGCACTCAACTACAGAATAGGAACCTCACATAGAGTTTTGCATTGAATGCTCAACCTTGGAATGAAGCCCAAGGGGTCCTATTTATAGCTGGGGATGCCTCTTAGCCTTTGGGAACACTTAAGAATGGAAATTAGCCATTTTGTAGCTTGCAACGGATATATATTCACTTGTTGCAACTCCACAATGGCTAGAAACACTTTTCTGCAATTTTTCGTATAGTGCAATTGGTCGAGTTTCTATAAAGGTAACTCGACCGATCCCACTAAGAGACAAGACCAATTTAGGCCATTGGTCGAGTTTGTCCTGGGGTAACTCGACCAATTCACTTAAATTAGTTTTGGTCAGTAGAGGGATCGGTCAAGTTTTATGAAGTGTAAACTCGACCGATCAAAAGTCATTTTCAACATCCAATCAGGATTGGTCGAGTTTGCAACTCGACCGATGAACAACCTGATGTGAATTTTGGAAAATGGCTTTTGAGTTCTTAAATATTCGATCTAAGTACTCCTAATTTTTCTAAGCTTAATTACAAGTCATACAATCATTACAAGTGATTTACAACATGATTCTAATGGATTTACATCATATTACAAAAATGTGCACTTGTATTGACTTTGACTTGTCCTTTCTCCAAGTTGAGATGTGCAAGTTAGAGCATATGGAGTGTGTCTATATCTAATCTAAAATCACTCAAGTAGAGACATTAGACACAATTAATTGGAATCATTTAGTCAATTTAGACCTTGAGTCAACACATTAACTAGTCTAGTTGCAAAATTTTCATAACAAACATATTCCATTTGATTATCAATTTCATTAGTTGAGAACCCATCAGTAATGTATTAATTAAACTCAACAATTACATTAATTTTCCATCGGGTTTTTTTGGTTGGATACCCCCCTCCTCACTATGACTTGTATATCATGATCCTTGCACTTGACTGCCTCCCACCTTGTGACCAATGACATATCTCCTCTCTTCCTCAACCTCTTCTCTTCTCTCCTTCTCATGCTCTCCCTCCTTTATTTCCTCCATTATTCTCTCTACATGGAAACCCTAGCTTCCAATAACTCTTCTTTTTCTTCTCTTCCTTTTCCTCCACCATTGTTCTTACTTGCCATGGCATTAAATTTCTTTTGCCATCAGGAACCATCAGCATCGCAAGCTTATACAACTGAACCACACCCCTTGTTCTCCTCTATCACACCTCCTCCTCAGTTTCACCTCCTCCTCTTTGTGTTGGCCATCACTGTGACGCCTTGTGCCATAGTGAAACAAGATTACTCAAAACAAAACTGTGGAAAAGATATTAACAAACTTATTAGCAGAAAACACTAAAAATTAAAACCCTTTTTTGCATGAAATTACCATATAGAAAGAACCTCTACAAATGTTCCCTTTCATGCCTCAAAGAATTCACAAGACATGTTGTCAACCTATAACGAAGGTACTATTCTAGAACATATATACATGATTCCATCATATCTGATATACAAAGGACGCATAAAGAGAACAAATTCGCAAAACATCTACAAAATGTTCCCAAAAACTTGAGTGTATAGGGATGACTCTAGGACTCTACCAACAAAAGACATCCAGGAGCACTTCCAACCTTATCAGCTATTGCTCCTCTGGTTGTTGTTCAACCTCCTCTACACGATCTCTACCTCTTTGTGATCATCCACCTAAAAAGGTTGTTAACCAATGGGGTGAGACACACAGTCCCAGTGAGAGATATAACTCTTCGTCAACTCTATTATTATCATAAATAAGATAATTGAGCAGCAGTATAAATAACATAAAGAATAATGATTGTTGAAATATGAAACATCTTAATAATTTAAAATGAATATGAAGAACATGTATATTTTCTATCAACAACATTGTATAAAGATCAAGCAAGGCCTCAACCAATGTTTTTGTATTTGATCCTATACAATTATACTACACGGATGATTATGTATTCATTATGCCCAGAGGATTTGAATCATACCATCCAAATCCAACCAACCACTATATGTGTATACTCGAAGTCAGTGCCACACAAGGTCTAATGGAAGACCCGAAATCTACAACCTCACCACACCTCTTGGTCAGCATAAGAGAAAACACCGTAGAGACATATCAGTCAACTGCAACTTTGGCATATAGCCAAGATCAAGGATTGGCCCACGCATGGCCATCCACATATATAAACATAACTAGCCCACCTTGGTACAGGTACAGTGCTAGAAGAACAGGCTCACGCATGGTCGTTCTAACAAAGGGAGTGGCTCACATGGTCATCCATATCACACCGAGATCAACTCACGCATGGTCATCTCACACATCATGTATTTAAGGATATAAGGAATTACTCGACTTGTACCTCACATATTCAAAAATATGTGCTCTGAGTTAAGCTCGTTTCACCATCCAGTAATAAAGTTGACACTAGAATGGATCTATGGCAAAGGGAAAACTACACTATTAGGTTTCACTTGATTAATTAGATCAATTTAACATCTTAAAGCATCGATCAAGTTACAACGTATAACCTCTAAACAAGATCTACATAATCATGGTATGACTCATCACCAGAACATATTGATTCACAATAAGTGTGATCTCATCACATCATGTCTCTTTATGATTACTATTCACCATATGTATATCACAAATATCACATGTCCATCACAAGGATGACATGTCCATCACATCATGACCACCATAGCTCATACCTAGATATGTACACCAATCAATATCACTTGCATGGTTAGAAACTAATAACAAGAAGGCAAAGCATCATCATCCCATAGAACTTATGCTAAACATTTACATCATACATTTCACATCATAACAATTAGGGTTTCACTTTACCCAATTAGGGTTTATAGGATTGGATCATCAACCATCTTTAAATCATCACTTCCTTCATTGTTGACAACTCTCTTAAGAGAAAAGCACACATGAAACATGTGCCCAAAACATCACCAAGGATGTCACCACTCAACCAAGGCTAAAACAAGGCAGCCAACACTTCCTCTCTCCTCTAGATGATGCCAAGATAGAGAAGAAACACTCTAGAGGTGGCAAACTTGCACATCAACCCCTACGATGGGTAAATTGCAAGTTGTACCAAGACCTCTCCACAAAGCACAAACATCAAGCAACAAGCTCAAACAAGGAGCACAAATCTCCAAAATACCCTAGTTACATCTTAGATTATTAGAGCAAGAAGAGAAGAAACACACTTAAGCAAAACAAATAGGGTTAGCCTAAAACATGGGTTAGGGTCCTTACAAGCAACAAACCCCTAAAAGGGATTTTTCCCCCAAAATCCTAAGAGAAAAGAGAAGGGTACTTCCTCCTCATCTCCTCTTATAGATCCCACATGGCTTCCTTGACACCACAATGATGCCAAAGAACCTTCACAAGCACAAGGTCTTTCCTATTCAACTTATTCACCCTCCGATTAAGGATCAACAGTGGACCCTCCACATAGGTCATATCCTCATCAAGCTCCACCTCTACATGTTGTAACACTAACTCTATATCCATATGGCACTTACTTAGCATACTGACATGAAACACTATATGCAACATGTGCAACTCAGGTGGTAGCTCCAACTTGTAGGCCACCTTCCCAACACGGGCCACAACTGGGTAAGGTCCCATAAATCTGTGAGCCAACTTACCCTTCTTCCCAAACCTCAAAATGCCTTTCTATGGAGAGACCTTCAGATATACTTTGTCTCCCACTTGGAACTCCAAGGGCCTGTGACAATTGTCTGTGTATGACTTCTATCTGTCCTATGCTACATTCAACTATTACTATATCACCTTAATCTTCTATGTCGTCTGCTGTACAAGCTCAGGACCTAGAAGTTGATACTCCCCTGTCTCATACCAACACAACGGAGACCTACAACGCCTCCCATACAATGCCTCATATGGTTCCATGTCATTACTTCTCTGATATCTATTATTGTAGGCGAACTCTATTAGACTGAGGTGTATATCCCAACATCCTGAGAACTGAAGAACACAAACCATTAATAGATCCTCCAAGATATGGATGGTCCTTTCAGACTTACCATTTGTCTGTGGGTGGAAAGTAGTATTGAGCTTCAACTGCATACCGAAAGTTGTATGCAGTCATTCCTAAAAGCGACGTATAAACTGAGGACCTTTATTAGATACGATAGTAGTTGGAACATTGTGCAAACACACTATCTCATTAACATTGACTTGGGCAAGTTTCTCCACAATGAACATTATCTTCACGGGAAGGAAATGCGCTGACTTGGTCAACATGTCAATGATCACCTAAATGGAATCATAACCCTTGGCTGCCCTAGGTAGACCAACCACAAAGTCCATAGTCACATGATCCCATTTCCACTGAGGTATAGGCAACGATTTCAACGTTCTCGTAGACTTCTAATGCTCAACTTTGACTTGTTGACATACCACACACCTTGTAACAAATGCAACTACATCTTTCTTCAATCCTGGACACCAATACATATCCTTCAGGTTGTGGTACATCTTGGTACTACACGGGTGCATAGCATACATAGATGTATGAGCTTCTTCTAGCACCATCTTCCTCAAATTATCTGCATCAAGAACTACTATCCTATGATGATAACACACTATCCTATCTTCCGTCACGTGGAAACCATCATGTTTCTCACTGCCGAACTCTGATCTAATATGTTGTGTCAAGTATCTATCTATTGAGATTCTTTGATTTGTTTTCTCAGTGGTAGCTTCACTTGTAATTGTGCCAACAAATCGGCTAACAAAGAGACTTCCAACTTGACATTCATTTGGCGCAAGGAGACCAACATGTCTTGCTTGTGACACATCAAAGAGCTCAACTGACCTCTATCCATAGATGAAGATTTCCTACTCAAGGCGTATTCCATGGCGTTCACCCTTCCTGGATGATAATCAATCGTGCAGTCATAGTCTTTGATCAACTCCATACAACAACGTTGCCTCATATTCAACTCTTACTATGAAAAGATATACTTCATGTTCTTGTGATCTGTGAAGATGTGACACTTCTCCCCGTACAGGTAGTGCCTCCAAATCTTCAGAGTGTATACTACTATAGCTAACTCCAAGTCATGGGTTGGATACTTCTCCTCATGTTTCTTAAGCTGTCAAGAAGAAAAAGAAACCACTTGCTTGTATTGCATCAACACACATCCCAAACCATGTTTGGATGCATCACAAAAGTCGACGTATCCTTTTCCTTACTCGGGCAAAACCAAAATGGGTGCACTTTTCAGCTTCTCCTTCAATGTCTGAAAAGCTCATTGACATTTGTCATCCCACATGAATGGCACATCCTTCCTTGTCAACTTAGTTAGGGGTAGGGTGATAGAGTTGAAGTTCTTAATGAACCTCTGATAGTAGCCTGCCAAACCTAGGATATAACTGCACACTTCTATCGACATCTTCGGTTGCTCCCATTCTATCACAGACTCTACCTTCTTAGGGTCTACCTATACTCCTCCTGTAGATATAACATGCCCCAAGAAAGCTACCTCCCTCAACCAGAATTCACACTTGCTGAACTTAGCATAGAGTTGGTGTTGTCTCGACACTGTCAATGCCTGACACAGATGTTGTTCATGTTGCTGGTTGTCTCGAATATATATCAAGATGTCATATATGAAGACAACCACAAACTGATCAAGGAATGGTCATAACACCATGTTCATCAAATCCATGAACGTTGATGGTGCATTGGTCAGCCCAAATAGCATAACCACAAACTCATAGTGAGCAAACCTCGTGCTAAAAGCTGACTTATGTATGTCATCCTCCTTGATCCTCAAATGATGATATCACGGTTGTAGATCTATCTTCAAGAACACCATTGCACCACACAACTGATCAAATAGATCATCTATCCTAGGCTAAGGATACTTATTCTTTATCATGACCTTGTTCAACTATTTGTAATCTATGCACAACCTCATAGACCCATCCTTCTTCTTCACAAACAACACTGGAGCACCCCACTGTGATGTACTTGACCTAATGAAACCATTGTTAAGCAATTATTACAATTGTCTCTTCAACTCTACCATCTCTGTCGGTGCCATCCTATACGGTGTCTGGGATATGGGTTGCATACCAAGAAACATATTGATCTTAAAATCAATCTCATAGGGTGGGGGAACACCTGGAAACTCTTTAGGAAACATGTCCTCAAACTCCCTAATGGCTGGCACTTCTTGGATGCTAAACTCCTCACCTCTGTATCCATCATATGTGCCAAAAATGCCTCACAACCTTGTCTCAAAAGTTTCCTCACCACCATAGCTGACACGAGACACGTCGAGAGAATCTTCCTATCTCCTTGGAAGATCCACCTCTCACTACCATCTACGAACATCGCTTACTTGGAACTACAATCCAAGACCACTCTATACTTCTCCAGAGTATCCATCCCAAGGATCACATCAAATTCATGCATGTCAAGTGGTATAAGATCCACTTGAATGTTGTGTCCCAAAAAAGAGAGAACTTAGGAAGGAAACACATACTGCAACACTACAGAATTGACCAATGGGGTTTCTAGCAACAAGCTATTCTTTCTACGACTAACAGGCAAAGACCAACTACTAAGCACTTCCCATGCAATAAAAGAGTGTGTAGCACTCGTGTCAACCAAAACAGATATAAAGAAAGAAGAAGATAAATCAAAATGAAATAACTCCATCTGACATGTCACCACTCGCGGGTTGACCACTGCCTCCAGCTGACTCATCGTGTAGAATCTAGTCATTGCTTATTGTCACCCTATCCTCGGCTTCCCTGAGCAGACAATCCATCTTGGGATGCTTGGCCACATCCTCATCCTCCTACGTTGCTATTGCTCTATTGTATTTATGAACCCTGTTGGCTCTACCTCGGTTATTCCGTCACTTCATCCTCTTTCACTGGATAGAACTGTCTGGTATGGCCAACTTGTCCACACTTGTAACATGTTTTGCTCTCATACTAAGGCCTAGGTGGTCCTGTCACTGATGCTGATGCAACACTCTGGGCTCCTGTGGGTGAAAAACGACAACATCTTCCCTTGCTTGGTGACCACTGTGCCAAAGCACTAAACCTCTATAACGCTGGCAGTGCAAAAAGCCTCGACTTCTTGAAGCCACATTATGGCTACCCCTAAAACTGTGCAAACTACTTCTTGGTATTTGCCTCTCTCTTCTCCTTCACGGATCATTCTATCATTCGAATGGACTCCACAAATGCAGCAAACCTCTCTCGATTCTCCAAAGCAGTAGCTGGGGTAGATAACTCAACATTCAACCCTTTCTCAAAATGATGAATACTCTCATCCTTCATCACAGCCATGTGAGGATAGAACCTTGACAACTCCATAAACCTTGCCTCATACTCGTTGATTGTCATGGATCCCTATCGAATCCTTTCAAATTAACTGATATTCTCATCCAAATACGTTTTTGGAAAGTACTAACTAACAAACTCTCATTAGAACTCCTCCCATCCAACCACAACACCTCTATGGCCCACCAATGGCCAACACTCCCTTTCAGGAGGTACACCGCGTGCTTCACATTATCCTCTTTAGGGAAATTTAGGATCTTAAATGCCTTCTCAAGCTCAGTCAACCACAAATCTGCATCCGTCGGGTCAGCTGTTCCAACGTACTCAACAGCCCCAACACGGTAAAGCCACTCGAAAGTCTTCCCAGTACCCAAAGATCCGGCATGGGGAACATGTTCCCTAAGCTGAGATGCAGGCATCATGTCTGCCATATGAGTCATTGTTTCCATAAACTGCCCAAAAAGTAAATGAAAGGTAGGGTTTTCTATCATGGCAGGGTCAAACTGGGGGACTTCAGGCACCCGATCTTCATGTGCTTGGTTCTTTGCACCACCACTTGGTGTAGCAACACTTCTCTCAGTAGCATGTTCTTTGTGTTCTCTAGACATCCTTTGAGCTTTACTTCTTCTTCTTCATAAGCAGAAGTGACTATAAGACAGACTAGAGGACACTAGAATAGAAACAAACCCTAGTCATAGGTCCATGTAGACTTAGTGAACCTAAATCTTTGATACCAACCTAAACGGTGATGCCTCGTGCCATAGATAAATGAGATTACTCAAAACAAAACTATGGATAAGATATTAACAAACTTATTAGAAAAAACACTAAAATTAAAACCTTTTTTTGCATAAAATTGCCATATAGCAAGAACCTTTACACAGGTGCCCTTTCATGCCTCAAAGCATTCACAAGGTATGTTGTCAACCTGTAACGAAGGTAATGTTCTAGAACATATATACATGATTCTATCATATCTAATATACAAAGGACACATAAAGATAACACATTCACAAAACATCAACAAAACGTTCCCAAAGACTCGAGTGTACAGGGATAACTCTAGGACTCTACCAACAAAAGACATCTAGCAGCACTTCCAACCTTGTCCACTACTACTACTCTGGTTGTTGTTCAACCTCCTCTACACAATCTCTACCTCTTCATGCTCGTACACCTAAAAAGGTTGTTAACCAATAGGGTGAGACACACAGTCCCAACGAGAGATATAACTCTTTGCCAACTCTATTATTATCACGGATAAGATAACTGAGCAGCAATATAAATAATAGGAAGAACAATGATTGTTGAATTATGAAACATCTTAATAATTTAAAAGGAATATGAAGAACATGTATATTTTCTATCAACAACATTGTATAAAGATCAAGCAAGGCCTCAACCAATGTTTTCATATGTGATCCTATACAATTATACTATAGGGTTGATTACATATTCATTATGCCCCGAGGATTCGAATCATACCATCCAAATCCAACCGACCACTATATGTGTATAGTCGAAGTCAGTTCCACACAAGGTCTAATGGAAGAGCTGAAATCCACAACCTCACCACACCTCTTGTTCAGCACAAGAGAAAACACCGCAGAGACATATCAGTCAACTGCAATATTGGCATGAAGCCAAGATCAAGGATTGGCTCATGCATAGCCATCCATATATATAAACATAACTAGCCCACCTTAGTACATGTACAGTGCTAGAAGAATAGGCTCATGCATGGCCGTTCTAACAAAAGGAGTGGCTCATGCATGGCCATCCATTTCACACTGAGATCGGCTCATGCATGGCCATCTCACACATCATGTATTTAAGGATACAAGGAATTACTCGACTTGTACCCCGCATATTCAAAAATATGTGCTCCGAGTTAAACTCATTTCACCATCTAGAAATAAAGCTGACACTGGAATGGATCTATGGCACAGGCAAACTGCACTATTATGTGTCACTTGATTAATTAGATCAATTTAACATCTTAAAGCATCAATCAAGTTACAACATATAACCTCTAAACATGATCTACATAATTAGGGTATGACTCATCACCAGAACATATTGATTCACAAGAAGTGTGATATTACCACATCATGTTTCTTTATGCTTACTATTCATCATATGTCCATCACAAGGACCAATGTCCATCACAAGGATCACATGTGCATTACAAGGACCACATGTCCATCACATCATGACCACCATAGCTCATACATGGCTATGTACGCCAATTGGTATCACCTGTATGGTTAGAAATTGATAACAAGAAGGCAAAGCATCATCATCTCATAGAACTTATGCTAAACATTTACATCATACATTTAACATCATAACAATTAGGGTTTCACTTTACCCAATTAGGGTTTACATGATCGGATCATCAACCAACTTTAGATCATCACTTCCTTCATTGTTATGAAGTATATTTAGAGATGTGGAAACATATTCCTATCATTATTATGAAACATGTAAAGAGGTATAACTTTCAACATCACACGCATGATTATCCTATAAGGTATCACATCACACCATGTAACCCTAGCATCCTCAAGATGCATCACCACACATCTCAAGATGTTGATTAGGGTTAGGGTATCAGCCACCACACTAAGGTAGGGTATCGGCCACCACACTAAGGTAGGGTATCAGCCACAACACTAAGGTAGGGTATCAGCCACCACACTAAGGTAGGGTATCAGCCACCACACTAAGGTAGGGTATCGGCCACTACACTAAGGTAGGGTATCAGCCACTACACTAAGGTAGGGTATTGGCCACCACACTAAGGTAGGGTATCGGCCACCAGACTAAGGTAGGGTATCAGCCACTACACTAAGGTAGGGTATCAGTTTAGCTTAGGTATCGGGCAACCACTCTAGATAGGGTGTCAGCCTACCAACTCAAGGATGAGTATAGGTTTAGCATCACTTGGTATTGAGATCAACACCTCAATGAGAGTGTGTCGTCCACGGCACAACAAGGATATCAGTCTATAGGTGCATGAGAAAGTATATTAGTCATACCATCTCATAAGGTATCGGTCCCACCATCCATTAGGGTATCGACCTACCCACCAACTAGGGTATCAACCTACCCACTCAACTAGGTAATCGACCTATATACTCCTTTTTGTATCGGTCACATATGTCTCTATATTATATTGGCCATTAGGGTTGGTTGTATTGGTTGAACTTCTAGGGAGATGTTTTTCTCACCAACTCTAAGCGTATCAATTTAGGGTGTATTGGTTTGCAAGGTGTACCAAATTACACATATATCGGATTAGGTTTACCCATGTTGACTTCTACATTCAACTAAAAGCATGGAGACTCGACACCCTTTCTCCCAAGGCATCACTAGATCATAACAAGCCACATCATAAGAGGCATATAGGTTTACACAAGATCATATTGGCCTAGGATATCGGTCTAGCACATCATATCAGTTACACAAGAGCATATCAGTTTAGTCATCTTCTACCTCAACATGACGATACTAATAAGGCAAAAGAGTAACTTATGGAAGTAACTTAACAAAGCTCTATTCTCAAAAGCAGAATGTAAGGCTACCAATTAAAGCTACTAATCAACAAGAAATAACAAGCTAAAGATAACTAGTAAGAGAACAAGTAGAAATGTGATAATAACAAAGTAGGGTTAGAGTTATATAATTTTCCTTAAGAACCGCCACCAAGATCTAAGCTCCAAGGTCAAGCTCTAAGCTCAAGGTAGAAGAAGATCCTCCTAACTCTATCTCCACAACACCTTCAAGAAGGAAGATAGAACCGAGGTTAAGGGAGAGAAAAAGATAAGAAAGAAGGTACCAATGTCCATGCTCAAGAAGAAGAAAGAAGAAGAGGAGAAAAGCTAGAAAACCATGGCTTACCAAGGAAGAAGATGAACGAGAGCACCACAAGCTCTTGGCTCGCCCACTAAGCTCCAAGGGAGAGTGCTCTTCAAGCTCAAGGTTGTCCACCAAGGAGGTAAAGCAAGGATTGCTAAATGGGTTCTCTTGCATGAGAAGGAAGAGTTATATACATGGCCGATGAGAGAGAGAGAGAGTAAGGGGAAGTTGTCACCACCTTAGGACCCTAGAAAACACTTGTCCAAGAAGAAGGGACACATGTAACACCATGCAACAAGGTGATAGGACCTATGTCTCTCCCACTTGGTTACCTTCCTAGGTCATGGCCGATACACTCCTCCACCCCCTTCACAAACTGATAGGGATGGAACCCTAGGTCACAAACCGATATGGCACTCCTCTAGAGTCACCACAACCTGATATGGTGATTCTAAAGATGCCACTAACTGATACCAAGCCTCCCCAAGGCAACTAGAAATCGATGCAGGGACTCACCAAGGCTCTCAAGCGCAAGACAACTCTCTTAAGAGCAAAACACACCTCAAACATGTGCCCAAAACATCATTAAGGACGTCACCACTAAACCAAGGCCAAAACAAGGCACCCAACACTTCCTCTCTCCACTAGATGATGCTAAGAGAGAGAAGAAACACTCTAGAGGTGGCAAACTTGCACGTCAACCCCTACTCTGGGTAAATTGCAAGTTGTACCAAGACCTCTCCATAAAACACAAACATCAAGCAACAATCTCAAACAAGGAGCACAAACCTCCAACATGCCCTAATTACATCTTAGATTATTAGAGAAAGAAGCTAAGCAACACACTTACACAAAACAAACAGGGTTAACCCAAATCGTGGGTCAGGGTCCTTATAATCATGTTGTCTATATGTAGTCCTCCTCCATCTACTTGGTGTTGGTGGTTGATTGCAACAAAGAGAGAAAAAGAGAGGGTTCCACCGCTGCCTGTAAAGGTTGTCAAGTATACCCCATTAACATTCTTCTTCCTCAAGCTTAGAGTCAAAATATGGATATCACCAACACTTCCTTCTCATCTTCATCTCCTTCCCTTCCTTCCTCACTCTTCCACCATTTATCATGACATCGAGTAGACTTCCATGTACTTTTGTGTCTACGTCGGCTCAAGAAACCACCAATTCAACATGATTGATGCCACCACTAAAAGCCAAAATCCATCCATCCTCCTTGTTTGTCTTCAT
The DNA here is from genome assembly GCA_963693085.1 of Alisma plantago-aquatica. NCBI lineage: Eukaryota > Viridiplantae > Streptophyta > Magnoliopsida > Alismatales > Alismataceae > Alisma > Alisma plantago-aquatica. Next base: position 442,209,893 of record OY856412.1, on the reverse strand, counting down.
CCTAGGCCCTCATTTCCTCACTTCCTTCTTCCTTGCATCAGATACCATCACTACAAGGGGTGTTGTTGCCTATTACAGTGTTTGATGACATATCTGGTGGGTTCCAAACCCCACTCTTTCGAACCACGAGCACCGTTATGGACATCACCAACCCCTTGTGACGTCGACCGTGAATGCATAGATGAATTGACTAAAATGATACTCTTGCCACTATTTTTATGCTTGTTGAGTGTTCGACTAGAATATCTAGAATAGTGGCACTTATGTACAACCATACTTATAAAGGGCATGATTATTCCAACCAGGGTGTGGTTTTCCACCCTTATTTTCATAAGGTCATGATCCTATGGTGTTATGGGCCTATTTTAAGTATATTTAGTCTACATTGTTTATGAATGAAAAATTTTGTTATTATGATCTGATGAATGATTATAATGGCAAGATATTGATCTTAAATGTTTATTTATATGTTCAACGCCTCATTATTTTGATTATTTCTTTTGGAACTTATTATATGTTGATAGTTCTCTCTTTGCTTGAAGAGACCCTTTTTGTACTTATAACCCAATATAATGCCCAAATGATATTTATATGCACATATTAAGTGTTTACTAATACATACCTTTGTTTCCTTTTTTTGGGTGATGTTCCCCTTCCACCCAGGTGTAGGCACACTAGAGAACAAAGACTCAGGAAGATCATGTACATGATTTGGATTTAAGGATACCTTAGAATAGCCAAGTTTCCCTCTGCAACTGGCCTTATATGTATAGCTTTTTTATTTTGTCATGCCACCTTTTATGGTGAGGAATGATTGTATATGAATGATCATGTAACTTTTTCATAGTTTTGTTTCTATTGTTTTATTAGTACATGACTATTGTATTGTACCAGTTGAGTGGATCCCCTCTCGGGTCTCACTTTTTACAACAATCTTCCACAATCACCTCTCACCTCCATCGACTTCGACGACCCTCTTTATGAGAATTGGGATGACTGGAGCTACCATCTTCATCACCTTCATCATTTTTGTGAAAAAGCATGTCACCATTAACCACCAGTATCCATGTGGTTACTATTTCCATGTGGTTACTATTTTTGTTGTATATTCTTCCTTCTTCCCATCTTGTTTGTCTCCCTCCATCCATCCATGATATTATCACTACAACAAACATACTCATTAGCGGCCTTTCAGAAATGCCACTATAAAAAAGCCAGTAAACAGGTTTAGCGGCATTTGTTGACATTTTAAAAAATGCCTCTAGCGCCAATTCCACTAGGAAGATAGTGGCTTAAGTTGTAAAAGCCACTAAAGGTTTGTCTTTAGTGGCTTCAAATAAATGCCACATAAAGGCCACTAAACCATCATTTGGCATTTATAAAAAAGCCACTATCCATCAATTGGCTTTTATACAAATGCCACTATTTTGTATTATGTTGGTGTATGAAAATGTTCTTATTAAATTTAATGGCGTATAAAAAAAGCCACTTATGACTACTAGTTCTGTATTACTACATTTTCATGGCTTTTAGTCATTCAGTTTTCAATTCATTATCATTATTTCTAAATGAATGTCAATCGTAGACGAACTCACTTTTTTGAAAGTATGAATACTTTTTATTTATAATCAATTGAGAATTACATGGGGAGGACATTTTACCTTGCCCCTTATATTGAATACAACACCAATGATATACTTTCATTCAACATTTTACCTTGCCCCTTATATTGAATTATATGGGGAGGACGTTTTACCTTGACCCTTATATTGAATACAACACCAATGTTTCCTGTTGCATTTTATGGTTTGTAAAATCTTCTTGTTGAACAACGTGGCATACATGATGTCTTCAACATTGATGGAGCTGGCTCAGCAACTATTGATGTATCTGGTCTCATATTGCCTGGTTCCTTGAGATGGCGAGTGTGGAATATGCTCCTTGGTTCTGCACTTGGAGCTGCCTTTTTCTTTCCACTCGGATGGGCCCATCTGAAACTTGTAGAGAAGGAAGCTGAGCAGAGTGTAGTTCCATTGGCGTCTGATTCTGGTGAGTGATGCAGGAAGCAGGGTGGGTGCGGCAATTGAAAGGCTTGAAAGTAGCCTCAGAAAATACATGTAGCAAGGTGCAGTTAGTTGTTGTGTTTAGGAATCATAGCAGCAAGGTGATAGCTAAGTCCAAAGCCTCAACCTAAGTCCAAAGCAAAAAGTTAAACAAAAAATACATGTATCCTTGTTCTAGATGGTTAAACAAAAAAACCATGTTGAAGGTGCTTATTTAGTGTAAAGCAGCAAATAATAAGGGCTTGTTTAGTGTAAAGCAGCAAACAATAAGGGCAAATAATTTACCTGCTGACTCATCTCAACAATTCCACCTGCATTATCAACAATAGGTCCAAACGTATCCATAGTCAATACATATGCAACAGTACTTAACATCCCCATGGTTGCAACAACAGTCCCAAAAAGACCACATGTGGGATTTCCAGTTTCATCTACTAGGCAGAGATGATAGATACACTGATCTCCAGAACTGGAAGAGCTATAGATTCTAAACCTCTGGTGCAACAAGTGGCCTAATACAGAGCAGCTGCAACATCCATGTCAAATCCACCAACAGACTAACTGACAAATGGCCAAGCAAACCTTTCTTTCTTGCTTTGCAATTTCATTTTCCTTTGATAGCTTCCACCAAGGGCCTAATGCAATTTCATGCTCTTCTCAAGTTTTAGCTCTGAAATTAGAAAAAACCATTACCAAAACAAACTTTCAGGAATTGTTAATTCCTCTTGCAAGTTGTAGCAATATAAGTGCAATGTTCATCAAAAAAATCTCACTAGCACATGATTACAGTTAGCATGATAGTATATTGGTTCATCAAATTAAAAAGAAATTTGTAAAATATACAACAATTAGTTTGTAAAATATGTACTGACATCAGTGAATTAGGCAATAAATATGAGGCATGTGCATATGTTGTTTGATATGTCTTCCAAGATGTAAGTAACTAGTAAATTGTTTATGTAGGACTTTAAGGTGTTGATAAAGAATGGAAGAACATACCTGATAGAATTCTATTGAAAGATGTGCATGTTCCAAGCCTTTCACCTTTGCAAGCATGGTATAATACTTTAAAAATGAGGGGCACAAAGTCCTCAAAACAAATTTAATCCAATTTCCAGAATTGAATGCATCCAATCTAAATATCGCATTTTGGAATCTGAAGGACACTACATTTCAGATGCCACTGAGCATAGCTTGAAGTTCAGCTTGAGAAATGATCTAGGAACTTGGGAAAGCTGTGGAAGTGAATATCACTTCAATGATCATTGCTGAATAATCTTTGTATTTCCTGAACCCTGGAGAGTAAAGACACAAACAATTAGGGAGAATATTACCACATTTTATACAATGGTTACTAATATGTAATTCGTCCATAATGGAATGGTAGCACTCATGATATAGGGAGAATATTACCACATTTGATAAAATGGTTAACTTCGTATCTCATAAAATTCATGATGTAGTGAGTTTAGAAGAGTTTCAATCTTTAATGGTACCATATCAAACAATTTTATGAATTTTAAGTGGAGAAAAATAATTGATCTTGATGGAGAATCTCATTCACCTTCATTATTTTCTTCAAGGTAGAATATATGGCATGTATACAGTAAAATGAGCACTGGAAGTTTGTGCTTCATTTGATCCATATCCATATTTCAATCCTCTGCATTTGTACAACCACACCTTGTACAACCATAGTCCAATAACTGGTGAACTATAATTTTTATGCATTTGTACAACCACTCTCCACACCTTGTACAACCACACCTAAGACACAAGCAGAGCAACATAGAACACCCCAGATAAGAAAAATGAACACAACGACATATAGATTTAATCCCAACAAAAATAATGGGACGAAAAACCCATACATATGCTAAGGAGTCAAAATTCAAAACTTACAGCAGCTATTGATGGCTTGTCCGACTGCCCATGGATCCCATGGGACACATCCATTCCTAGTATAATAGTTAGCTCTTGGGAGATCTTTGGCATGGATGGAGGATGCTCAGTTGTGGTGAATTTCTCTGCATGCTATGACACCTGCATGCTTATTCAGGATCTCATTCGTTGTGGAAACATGAAGTGTGTTGTCAGTAAAATCTTTGTATGTATTTCATTTAACTAATTTAAATGAAATACATTAAAAGATTTTACTTACAACACCCTTCATGTTTCCACAGCGAATGAGATACTGAATATGCCTATGGGTGTCACATTGCACTGAGAAGTTCACCACAACCATGAGCATCCTCCATCCATGCCAAAGATCTCCCAAATGCCAATTATTATACTAGGAATGGATGTGTCCCATGGGATCCCTGGGCAGTCGGACAAGGCATCAATACAGAGGTTGTTAGCTCTCAAGATTGGCCTTTAATCTCCAAGTACAGAGCTGCAGTTAGCAGAGGATCATTACCATAGTTATTGGCTTTTAGGGGTTGCATCACAACCACATGTTACAGAAAGGGTATTATTTTAGATGGAGGGGGTAAAGGAAAAAAAGACAAATATACAAATGTTGTTTTAACAATTAAGGGAATAGGGAGGAACCCACATTACTAAGAACACCCATTCTTTCTTGAAACTTCTGCCTAGACTTCTCAACCAGAGCAGACCTCTGAAATGTTGACAATGACTTAGTGTGCCTCTGCAAAATGCAAAAACACCAGGCTATATTATACTTAGTACCAAAAACAAAACATTCAAAAACAACGCAGTGAGAAAACAGAACAACACTCGTAGAAGTAACGCACCTCAATAGGTACATAAGTGGGTCGCTTGGGCCACCCTACATTAAGGCAAGGCAGAGGGTATGGCAAGGCATATGGTCTGAATACTTGAGCTCTATCTGATGATGTTTTCTGAAATAATCAGAGACAAGTAGTGTCAGGATATTACTTGTTTCATTATAACAACTCAAATGAATTATCCAAAAGGTAAGATCTGAGACCTCAAGTGATGTGAGACCTCAAGATAAACATTGATGTCGCCTATATCTATGTAAGGGCACATATCTATAAGAAACTTGGAACAAATTTCCTTGGAAATACAAAAAATATTTATGCATGGCAAATCTATGCTTTCAGGCAATGGGTGGACGTATCATGTTATTCCCAAAAACCATGCACATATAAAAAATACCCTTGCCTACAAAGTAAATATTTCAAAAAAGTATTACTGCATAACAAATTGCCCTGAAAAGAACCAATAAATATATGAATAATCTCATTTAAAATGTTGCAACAACTAGTCTAGGATTCATCAAAATGTTGGGTGGAGCTTGAAGATTGTAGTGTGGTTGCTAGAATCTTGATCCCTATAGTGTTAAGATATCCTGTAGCATGTGATCAAGTAATAGAAGAAAAATTAATATGCCATAAGAAATATATCATGATCTGACATGATGCAAGTTGGATATGAAGCCCACAAATATGAATCACCCGCAATATGCATTCCTGCTTATATAAGCAATTGCATTCCAAGATATTATCAAACAGAATCAAACCTGCATAGGTTGGGAAACAGAAAATCATGGTATACGATGTGTGGCTTCCATACAAAAGGGACAATTACCCTTTTATTGTAGTAGTTTTTACATTAAAAAAGAATTATTCAGTCCACATCACCCATCCACATTAGTTGTAATTTTTAAAATCGAAACCATAATAATCCATTTACTAGCTGAGTAATTACAAAATGGAAAGAAATGGATCAAATAATCGTAACTCATTTTCAACTAAATTTTTCATCTGTACCCACAAACAAGAAGCTAAAATACTACTCATAGCTAAAAACCACAAACCAATCATAATGCGTGTATCATCCATAATACTAAGATTCTCCATAACAAAATTAAAAGTAGGACAAAACAAAATAGAATTGTTATTTGGCAACATTGTCTATGACAATGGACGTGAAACACCATTACTTTGGATCGACATGTACAAATAACAAATTGGATTAAATAAAAACAACTATAGCTCTCCTCTCTTTAGATAGTATCCAAGAATGCAATTAAATTTAAACTTCATGTCCTGCAACAAATGAAAATGACTTTAGATACTACTTTTGTTTTCAATTATGTAACAGTATAAGCAATACTTTATGCTCACCTTGGCAACGTATGTGTTTTCGGCCATGCTATGACGTTGCTAACAACATCATCAACAGATTGATATTGATCATAAGGTCTAACTAGAGGATCATTGCCCAACAAAGCAACCTCTACAAAAACAGCAACAAATGATGAGCCTAAAATTGCACCTCCCACCCTTTTCATGGGGTCAACCTCAGAGACTCGACCGAATGCAATTCTAGCATCTGGATCTATAAAACGCAGCAGATACGCATCCTAGAAACAAAATACAGTTTACATAACAAATTTATATAAACGTAAAATGAAGTGCAATTCACAGTAATACAAACATACTTGTCCCTTCTTAAATGATGAATGTCTTATATGGAGTGGAGTTTGCATTGATAAGTTTGTATGCACAATTATTTTATTTTTGTCATAAGTCCATAAAATTCAACATGGAAAATAATTGATACCACACATCTTGTATAAAATGTATTCATACTTGGCCAGTGCCAACATGTTGTGCTTATAAATTGTAAGTACATATAACGATGTTATATATTTTCAGAAAAAATTGTATAACATCAGTTAACATTTTATTGCTTGTCATAGCCAACTTTATTGTGGTAGACATGATATCTTGAAAAGAAATCTAATAGAGGAGATCATGTCCTATATCTTTGCAATTGGTCCAATGTTCACTAATCCTTTTTTGAGAATTTCAAGGAAGTAACTAGTATTTTCTATAATTTGATGTATCTTGGTATTTCATAAAATGAGGTGACACTTATTATCTATTTGTTGAATCAACACTCATATTTTAGATTATCAAAGAGGTTAATGGTGTCTGGCTTATTTTGTATAGGTGTGAGACCTATTTAATTTGGAGTATCCATGCACTACTATAGAAGGTGTGAGACCTATTTAAAGAGGTTAGTGGTGTCTTTCCACATTTTTACTATAGTCTTGTACTTCTGTGTTTATCAAAACACTACTACAAGATATCTTATCATCTTATTATTTTGATAGTACCACAAATTTTATGACAAGAAGGATTCATCTAAAAATTGTAAATTTTCTAAATGAGTTATGTGAGGTTATTATTCTCTGACCTATATGTAAATGGGATAGATTGCTGCCTCTTTAGTTTTATGAGTACATGACACTATGTTTGAAATACTTTTTAAAAGGATAAAAGAACATACTTATAATAAGGACCTAGGAACATTCTAATCATTTTGAAGTGAATCGGAAAATGAACAGGAGCCTGGGTCCTGTCCACTAGTATCAAAGGAGAATTTGTAAACCTCAAAACCACCAACATGGTTTCCAAACCTACAACCTCATCTTCTACAAGCTCACCTTCTACAAACCTTTAGAACATATACATCCAGAAAGTATCAATGACTGCACGTATCAATGACTACAAAGTCTATCATGCAGCTTGCTTGGCACATGAAAGAGAGACATGTTCAGTTGTATTGGCCCAAGTGGAAAGCAAACCTTGTTAGGGATAGGTCTAAATCTGACTCACAAGCACTATTTGGCAAATTGTTTGGCTAAAACTAAAGTAGGCATACAAATTGTGGTCTTCCATGAACTAATTGCATTAGATGACTAAAAATGTCATTCCCCACACAATAAAGTTGTAACATCAAAAAAGTCAAACCTAAAACCGGAAATGCAGACTGCAAATTTTAGCACGATCGTATATGAATGCAAAACAATATTGAACTGAATTAGGATCAATCATAGGGATTGGTTAACTAAGTTACCATTGACATCTACTTGTTTAGAAAATAGGTTAAGCCAAGGTCAACACACATTAAAAACCATAGTAAAGCCTCATCATGATTTACAGACCAGTTGCAGACTCCTAACACATGTATCAATGACTGCAAAGTATGTCATGCAACTTGTTTTACACATGAAAAAGAGCCATGTTCAACTACATTGGCTCAAATGGAAACCAAACCCTATTAAAGGTAGGTCTAAATCCTACTGATGGCCAGAATTTGGCAAACAACTTAGCTAAAAATGAACTAAGCATACAAAATGTGGTCTGGCCTGAATGTATCAGGATTATGACATGAAACTACAACAACAATAATATGACCCAAATTGAGGAAAATGTGGCATGAAACGAAGTGGTGGTTCATATCCATGGAAAAAATCATATCAATCCAATCCATGTAAGAAAAACACTACTAAAGCTAAGCGTTGGAAAAAATCAGTAAATCTTAAGTTAAAATCTCTATTGAAATCATGTATAATTTGCCTTAGGAAAATATTTTGTGCCCAATCAGTAAATCTTAGAGGACTTCAAAGCCAAGTATTAGATTATCTGAATCACCACTCATATGAATAATGTGTGTGAGATAATCCTTGAGAACAACATAGGATGGGACCTGGATGCATTCTTTCAACTGCTACCTAAGGAATACGTTGAATCAATCAGCATGGTTCCTTTCCAACTCACGGTCACAAACAATATGTAGATGTGGTGGCTAAACCGCTTGAGATCCTTTAATGCTCACTCAGCCTATTGGTTTGGTGTCATTGTCATGAGAAATATCAAGAACAAAGGAGGAGCAACCTGAATAGATTATCCACACTGATTTGTACTTTGAGGTGGCTATAAAATGTCATATTTTCTCTGGTGAGTGGCTACCGAAATCTTGGTTACAAGAGGGAGGTTAAAAGATAGACACTACATAATTGGAGACATATCCCCATCAATGGATGAAGCAGGGAAATAATATAACACATGATCAATAAATTCCATGGGACTAGGGAAGTGGCAGTCTGTAGGTTACATCAGGGTTGAATGACTCAGCCCGCAACTGGTCTGTAAATCAGCCTGCACATGATGGATCAATTACTGTAGGTTTCTCACAACTTCTCAACAGCAGGAAGAAATGTTAGTCAATAACATTTCTACCTAGAGATGGAATGTGATTTCTAAAGGTAAGATTCATGTCAACAAGGACGCTTCCATTACAATGATGGTGGGAGTTGTCTTAAGAGAAATCATCAGAGACGTGAGTGGAAATATCATGATGACAACATACCTCTTCAGAAAGTTGCAAAGCTTAGAGGAATTGGATGATTGGAGTCCCTCACTTGAGCTCGCCAGCACCGGAGGGGCAGAGTCAGTCTGTTGTGGTGCTTCAGGTTGGCTCGGTCCAAATAGGCGGCGGATGAAGGTTCTCGATTGACGACAAAGACCGCGCACGACCGGCAAGTTGCACTCCTCTACTCACAAATGGCACAGAGCAAGCCGCCACTAGTCTCCACCAACCCCTAGCTAGGGCAACGATCGCCAAGGTCGATGCTCCACATGCTGGTCTGAGGAGCGAAGAGTTATATCAATCTAGAAAGAGCAGAGTGCTAGATCGGACTATCATGATTTTTTGGAGCACGATGTTGAAAACTTGGAGTAGGAAGTAAAAATTGTGTTATCAATTACTTTTCTAATTTGGTATGGCAATTTCAAATTGCCACTAATTAAAAATAAAAATGCCTTTAATGTTATGTCCTTTTTAGAAACTCTATAATATGTGGTTTAGAGGCATTTTAATAAAAAATGCATGTATATTAGAAAGATAGTAGCTTTTTTTTATAAAAGCCACTAGAATAAATGCCACTATTGGGCGATTTTGTTGTAGTGTATAGATCCACTCAATTGTCAATCTATATTTTCTCTCATTACCATGAGTGGATAGACCTTTTTCTTAGGTTGGGAGTATCCACTAAGGCTCTCTCAACATATAATATATTCATATACATTGATTATATGTATATTCTTAGTTGTGTTTATCTCGATACTCTTGGTTTGTAATCATTCACTTGCATGATTAGCTACCATCTTCTATTGTTTAATTTCTAATGTGTCAAAGTTGCAGCATTATTCTATATTTAGAGTAGTGGATTGGTATTTGATAATGTTTGAATGCTAAATATAATGACCATATGGTTGTCCATTCAATTGTATGTTTGCGATCTTGAGAGAAAGACACACTTATGATCAAATCTAACCCAACCTCAAGAGAGGATAAAATAGCCACTAATAATGATTGCTTGTAGACTATGCTAAGGGTATACAATGGGTATGAGTATTTCATGTTGGTTAGAGACCTTAAATGGTAAAACCCAATCCAAGTTTTATCCATATGTTAAAACATACCAAAAGATCCAAGTTCTATATTGAGTTGTTAATAGAAATCTACTTTACTTTTGTTGTCTTAATCATTGTTTATACACCATTACTTCGTAAGGGACACGTGACTACTATTGGTTTGGCATAACTAAGCCAAGACCTCAAATCCCATACACTTGTCACCCCTTGTCCTTGTGTTTGACCCCTTCTGCTACACAAGACCTTGTAGTATCAACGTGGGCATCCAAGCATCGGGTCTCAATGTAAAGTTCAATTACTATATATCTGCCTCCATTTTGGATGCTTGATCTTAGGAAATCTCCCAGGTAGGTTGAATACATTTCAAAAGGTTTTCAAGGTTGGTTATTCATATGTGGAGGTGGAAAGGAGAGACCCATTATACCTTAATAATGTCCCAAGAACAATGCCCACACTAGACAAAGCCTTTGTATTCAACGAGGAAGACCAAGTTGTCATGGCATGACTGGAAAAATATCATGAACTAGGCATCATGGTGAAGACATCCTATCCAAACAGTGTTGTTTGGGGATATAAAAGACCCAATATTGTGAGAAATTGAGGTGGTCCTGATTTATCTTGGGTTGAAGTGTATGAAAGAAGGACTTGTCACCCACTAACATGTTCACAAAACATTCAATATGGAACTAAAAGACTTTGGTTGGATATAATAAATATTTTCATACTTTCTAGATAGAGAGATAGCAAGAGGGACTTGGAGTCAATTATGCTTAAATAGCCTTGATAGTGGTTTGTCCCGAGGTGGAGAGATTCCATATGTCAGCCAAGAGTTATATTTGCAAACTGTCAAGACTATAATAATTGTTGTTTTTGTATGAGATTATGCACCGTGTTCATGTAACATTCTCTTTTAAGAACTTATGATGTAACCATTTTCTATACGCACAACTATCCATCATTCGTTCAAACAACTAACCAACTTTCATTTCTATACTCGACCAGAATCTATGGGCTTATCATTCAAGCATTTATAGATTTAATAATCAACTTTCACTGGATACCAAAATCACTTTAGGAACTAGGATTCAATTTGTTAATAACCAACAATAAACCCCTTGAACACGCATTCTACCTTGTGGTGAATCAGTAAACCACTATATTCATAAATGTGATAAGAGTTATTATCTAATTATATACACCATTGTTCCCATCAGAGGAAACAACTTTCAGGTATCTATTTCATGTACATTGTATCTACCAAGCCCACTCATTCACTTCCTTATTATTTGTATTACTCAAGTATCAACCATCATTGATGATTGATTGATGTATAAAACCTATTTGTGCCACATCATGGATTTATCAATTATCATTGTGATGTATTACATCATTTTTGTGAGACAAAAATAACTGCTCCAAATCTTCTCATCTTCAAAGTTGATGATTGGGTAGATCAACGGATTTGGTGTGCAAATGTTGGATATTTTTGTATACATAACGAAGCTTCCACCAGATTCACAAAATTCAAAAATGGATTCCTATTATGCTCTAGGTGCTATAGTTTCCTCTAAATGTACACCTAGGCTTATTCATGCTCTTCACTTTATTAGGTATGTTCTTTATCATTCACCACCTTGCCACTCATTGTATATCCCTTAATAATTATGATCTCCATTTGTATATACCACAATAATTCTTGTAATGATTGGATCATCCATCAATTTTAGGGTAAGAGGACAAAGAGAATAATGCCCAATCCTTCTCCACCTTATACAAGTCAATGATCAATTACAAAAATACACCAACAATGGTTTATTAATTACACCAAGGATGATCGAATTAGACACAACGTATCGGCAGTTGGCCATAGGGATAGAGACAGATTTAGGGAGTTCAAGGAAGTAGCAAGACGTATTGAAGAGTCATTTAATGTCGATAAATATTTTGAGAATATAAAAATATATGGATATTTTTATAGAGAATGACAAAGTATGGGTGGATATAGAGGAGGTGTTGGATTCTTTTCCAAAATAGAACAAGATCTTAGTTGTTTTGGAAGGCAAGGATCTGGTTCAAGTGATGTGATATCTTCTCATAGTAGGGGAAGATCAAGCCCTAGCAGATCAAATACACCACCTAGGTGAGCACCCTCATCAATACCTTTAGGGTCATCAACATCAATGGTAGGTCAACAGAGATGAGATCTAGCAATATGTGATAATTGTGGTATGGAACACACATGTTAGTGTTGGGGAGCTAAATTTCAAGGATGCCATTATTGTGGATAGATCGGACATTTTAAGAGAATTTGTCCTAAGCTTCCAATCACACACTTATAAAGTTCACAATCTTAGTTTCAAACTCTAGAGATGCAGGATCCAGCTAGAGGAGAAGTTCATCAATGCCTTAAAGCTCTAGAGGGGGTACCTAGTAGAAGTAGTGGGCAACAAGGACACTATGGCAAGGGGAAGCAATGGGACATTTCTTTTCTATGAATCCATCTAAAGGATTAGCCTTGTCTATAGTGGTTATGGTTAAGATGCTTCTCTTGAACAACATTTTAGTAATAGTTTTGATAGATCATGGTGTGACTCATTCTTTTATTCAGAGATTTGTAGTTAGTGGATTGAATTTTTTAGCTCAGGATTTATCTTATGAATTGTTATTAAGAGTATCATTAGGTGAACCAAAAGTTTTGGTAGAAGTATTTTTTGAATGTCTTTTGAGTTACATTGGGTATACCACATATGTTGATCTAATACCCTTAGACATTAATTCTTTTCAAACAATGTTGGGTATAGATTGCCTTGAGGCATACCATGTCCAAATGTATTGTCGGAAGAAAGAGACTATCTTTCAGTGAGGTGGCATTTCTTGGATCTTTACTAGATATAGGGAAGTCTTACCAGCATTCATAGTATCAGTTGTTGTATATGATAAGATGATGAGAAAAGGGTGTAAGTTCTTTTTGGCATGTGTGGTGTATGCAAAGGCAAAGAAAACAATAGTTATATAGAAGATGTTTCCATAGTATGTGAGTTCCTATATGTCTTTGTTGAAGAGTCACCAAGTTTACCTCTTGAAAAATATGTTAACTTTGAGATTGAAAAATTACCTAGTAGCACCTAGTGTTACCGATCCATAGAATGGCACCTACAAAGCTAAAGGAATTAAAAACTCAGCTGCAATAGTTATTGAATAAGGGTTTCATTCAACCTAGTACATCACCTTGGGGAGTTCAAATTCTTTTTGTGATAAATAAGTATGGAACTATGGGTTTATGCATGGACTACATGCATATGTTAAGAAAACCAATAAGAATAAATATGTTTGACTAGGATTAATGATCTATTTGATCAGTTGTTTCAATCAACAATCTTTTCAAAGATAGATCTTAGGTCAAATTATCATCAATCAAGGATAAAGACATTAGATGTACCTAGGTCAACCTTCAGGACAAGATATGGACATTATGAGTTTGTAGTTATCCCTTTTGAACTGACAAATGTCTTTGCAACTTTTATGGACATGATTAATAAGGTTTTTAAATCATGTGTATATTAGTTTATAATAGTGTTCATAGATTATATTCTTATATATTCTGGATACACAAAACAACATGAGCAACATTTGAGGATAGCCATGCAGTTGTTGAGACAACATCAATTATATGATAAGTTCAACAAATGTGAGTTTGGTTTGGTTGAAGTATCCTTTCTTGGACATGTCATGTCGGGAGAAGGAGACAGTGTAGACCTTGAGGAAGTAGAATATATTCCTTAGTGGGAGCATCCCACAACCCCTAAACTGAGATTGGAAGTTTTCTAGGGTTAGTTAGACATTATAGGAGTTTTGTGAGTAAATTCAATGTCTTAGAATCACATCTTACTCATATAGCAAGGAATTATATTCCTTTTATTTGGTTTACAGCATGTAGTTTTTGAACGTTAAAGAAGAAGTAAACTACATCACCAATTTTGATTTTACCAGAGGCAAATAAGGGATATGTGGTGGTCTGTGATGCATCTAGGAGAGGTTTAGGATGTGTTCTTATACACGAAGGACCATGATGTTACCATTGATTATCACCACGGGAAGGCCAACGTTGCGGCAGATGCTTTGAGTAGTAAGTCTACATCGATGTAGAAATGTTTTCTATGGCATGTGTAGAAAGAGACTTATTGGTAAAATTGAGAGAGATGAATTTATATTTGAGTGCCTCAGAACACTATGGGTTGATTGAATAGATGCAAGTTAGACCTATATTCTATGACAAATTAAAGAGCTTCAATAGAGTGTAGAAGATCATGAATGATATGACAAAATTAAGAGGAAAAAGTTCAAATATTCATATTATGGGATGTTGTATCGACATGATATTTTGTGTGTGCCATATGGAACTGTTTTAAAGAAATAGAATCTTCTATGTATGCAATGCATCCAAGCAGTTCCAAGATGTACAACACCCTCAAGGAATTGTATTGGTGGTCAAGAATGAAGAGAGATATAATTGAGTATGTATACAAGTAAGGTGTTTGCCAACAAGTCAAGGTTGAATGCCATAAGCTATCATGTATCTTAAAACCACTCCCTAATCTAATGTGGAAGTGGGAAAATATAACTGTGGACTTTATGGAGGGATTACCTAGAACATAACATGGTTTTGACTCTATATGGGTGATTGTGGACAGACTAACTAAATTTGCTTATTTTCTTCCTGTTAAAGATAACTTGGGGTGCACACAAACTACTTGAAGTCTACATGAATGATATAGTAAGATTGGATGGGATACCAATCACTATTATACTTGACTGAGATCCTAAGCTCATATTTAGATTCTGGAATCAACTACATCATGCCATGGGGACAAGTTTGAAGTTTAGCACAACATTTCATCCTAAGATGGATAGACAGTACGAGCAAGAAATTCAAATCCTAGAGAACATGCTGAGATCTATTTATTTGAGTTCAATGGTAGTTGGGATAATTATCTTAGTCTTTTAAAGTTTGCATAAAAAAATAGTTATCATTCTATATTAGGAATGACCCCTTATGAAGATATTGTTGGATCTAGGATGATGGGATCTAGAAAGGGTGGGGTTTAATAGATCTAAAACATTTAAATCAAATAGATTAGACCTTCAAATTATATCAAGAGATAGGCTTGCATATATGGAATTTGAGTGCAACTAAACATACATAGCAAGGATGAGAGAGATTGAATAAGTACAAGAATACAAGCTATGTATAGTGGTTCCAAACTCCAAACTAGGAGAGTGTACATCCACTACCTAGAGAGGTCAATCTCTAGGATTTTGTAACCAATGCACCTTCCTTATATTCCATTATAAGATATACAATAAGACCTTCCTTTTTTGGGGAGAATGATACCTAGCCTTCCCTTTGAGGATAAGGGTGCCAATAACCTCACAAAGGACTTAGCCATCCACGACCAAGAGTCTTCAACCTCACCAAGGACTTATCCACTTTTATAATGAGTCTTCTACCTTCACCAAGGACTTACCTACTCTTCCAACAAGTCTTCCGTCTTGAAGGAATTACCCACTCTTGACTTGAATCTTCTGCCTTTGACTTCACCTCTTCCAAGGAGAAGCATTCACCAAGAGACTCCTTCCCTTATTCTTCTTCACCTCTCTTAGACAAGAGAGAGAACCTTCATCTTCATGGTAGAAAGAGAGATCGGGAGGTGGAGGAAGTGAGAGCCTCACAAGATATACATTTAGGACTAGTTCTCTTACAGATCTCCTACTCACTCTAATGGATGTAGCAAGTGATTAATCTTAAGAGTTGAAGGAGGCTCTTAGAGGCACTCAACTATAATATAGAGACATTCATAGTGCTTGGATAACCATGGGATGAAGCCCAAGGGGTCCTATGTATAGTTGAGGATGTCTGCTATCCAGTAAAAGCACTTAAAAATAAATTCTAGTCATTTGAGGTGTTGTAATAGATCTATTTTTGAGTTTTGTAAAACTCCACTGGCTAGAAACACTTTTTCTGCACATTCCATATAGTGTGGTTGGTCAAGTTTGCTTTTGGGAAACTCTACCAACCACACTATGTGACAAATCAATTTTGAGTTGTTGATCAAATTTATCATGGATGAAACTCGGCCGATGGTTTAAAATTGATTTGCCTGCGTAGGGGTGTCAGTTGACTGTCCTGGGGAAACTCAACTGACCCTGGAAGTTCCCAAGATCCATCAAGGGTGTCAGTGAGGTTTATCCTAGATGAAACTCGACCGACAAACATCCTTGTGATGAATTTTAGAAAATGTCATAAAAGTGCTTAAATATTCAGTTTAAGTGTTCCTTATTATTTAAGCTTAATTACAAATCATACAATCATTACAAGTAATGTACAACATGATTCTAATACATTTGAGGCTATTTCCACAAAAGTGCACTTGCATTGATTTTAACATGTCTTTCTCCAAGATAGGATGTGCAAGTTAGGGCATTTAGAGTGTGTCTATACCTAATCTAAGATCACTCAAGTAGAAGCATTAGACACAAATAAATGGAATGGTTAGTCATCATTAAAATAATGTTTTAGTCAATTAGACTTTGAGTCAACAATCTCCCCCTTTTTGAAGATGAAAAACCATTCCATAAATACACTGAAAGCATTTACGTAAAAGCATACCTTTGGAGAAACCTAGGGGTTTCAATAGAATTGAGTTCATATGCTCCCCCTTAATTGATTCTAGTAGATTTCACATACTCCCCCTCAATTGATGCTAATTATCCTGTGTGGCTAGATTTCATAACACTTATAGAAACTATGTCTTCAACTTATATATGTCTTCTACATATATGTATTCTCCCCTTTACATAAGACATGCATTCTCTCCTTTGTCATTTCAAAAATTGAGGGGGTTGAACAGATAAAACACAACTTGTCATAAAGGGGGTGTAGAAGAGTAAAACACTAAGGGTTTCTCCAATCAATGTATATAAATCAACTTAAGACATGTGTTAGAACAACCCTTAATGTAGATATAGCAATAATTGAGGAAAAAATAACAAAAGGGTCCTTGAAATTATAACATAATGTGTCGGAGAAAACTAATAAACCACGATTTTGACCCTCAAGATGATAGAATTCGCCCAAAAAAATGTCAGGGCTCATGACCAAAGCCATGAGTCTTGCTCAGAAGGTTGTTTCTACATAAAAAAACACTAGTCTTGCATCAAAATCTGACACTTAGAGAAGAAAATTCAAAAACTGCATAAATTTTTCAGATGCTCCAATTTCTGCATATAATGTAGCTCTATTTGTTGCACATCATGAGGCTATGCAATCAACTGAAGATAGTAGATATGCAAGTTAAGGAGCAAGATTGATCATGTATGAAACAAGATATGAGCATAGCACATGATGAATACCAATTGTTGAACATGGCTAGAACTACATTATATATGAACTCCTCATAGATGATGTCACAATTTAGGACTACTAGTAGGATCTAGATCATAGCAAAAGATGCACAAGTTAAATAACAAGCTATGATTAGATGTAGAGAAATATCCAAACAAAAAGATATACAATTTCAGAAGAATGAAAGGATATTACTCACTAGAAATTTTGCATCTCTATTGAAAGATGATTACCACTAAGAACCTTAGGTTGCATCAATAGAATACTACTAGTCAAATTCGAGCACAATGGTAGCAATTTAGATTACAACCATAAGATTCAAAGAGAAAATCATCAACGCATGCATAAAAACTCATGATAAGTAATTGAAATATATAGACATATCAATATGAATTAAGAAAGATAGAGTTGTATGCAAGATAGGACAATTGAAAGCATGGAAATATGCACATAATGAAAAAGTACCAGAGGGAGGGTGTTACAACCTCAATTTTACATGTGTTTTCATAATTGAAATGTAATACCTTTATGAATATGGACTTGATTGAGAAGGTTGTATTCTTTGCTTCAAAGGATGGATTTCCTTGCAAAACTTCCTTTTGATTGAGAAAGGTATTATGGGTGTTTTTAATCAATATTAACTTATTGATTATAAAAAGGACACATTAGATCCAAAAGGATGATCTTTATGTGTAGTTTGATTAATGTAGGGTTCCATGTACATGAATATGCTTTAATGGGCCTTGAAACCCTAATTTTGGTAATTATGACTCTTAATGGATTTAATTGTTCAAATCCATGAATAAAGCTGAGATATGATGATTCTAAGCTATTCTGAGTATAAAAGTTTCTAATTGTGGATAAATACCCTTAATTTGGTAATTAGGGTTTCCTAGTGGATAAATGTGGAATTAGTGATGAATAGGGTTCATATGTGAATTGGACTATAATGAAATATGAATTGTCAATTCGAAAGAAATCGAACGTGATAATTGGTCTTAATGATCTTGACATGACTTAAAAGGATAAAGATGGTAGTCTTAGTGTAAAAGAGATATATTAGACTTAATTGACATTCAATATGCCTATGATGATGAAACTAGGGTTGTGGACTAAAAGAGCATTAAACGTGATAAAAGAATTATGGAGGCTAAAATCCTAATAAAACCCTAAAGTTGGCCTAGAAATCCTAAGGTGGAATCCAAATCAATCTTGAGGATGTTTTGAATAAAACAATGACACATGGATGTTATGCATTAATTTCAGGATATTGTTGATTGCTTGATTGGATGTTCTTAATTATTCTTGCTTGGACATCAAGTTGCTCTGGACCAGGTATGTGGTTATTTATGATTAACCACTTTAGTTTCACGGAGATTTCTCGGATGATTGATCAAATTGAATGCAACCTATCTGCTTGGATGTTCATATATGCAAATTCATAGAATCACTACGATTATCACAATTATGATATAAGTGTGTATTCTCGCACCTACATGCCACCCTGATGTATGATGAAATAAGGTCAAGCCCAAGAGGGAAGACCAATGGGCACCATGAGAGGTGACCCCAGGCACCAAGCTCAGGATAGAGAAGGTGGCCTTATGATATTGCATGACTAATGGGCACCATGAGAGGTGACCCCAGGCACTAAGCTCAGGATGGAGAAGGTGGCCTTATGTCTATTACAAAAGAGAAACCCTAAAGAGGGTATTCCAGGGTTAGGGAAAAAGCAGTGGAGAATGTCACATTGAAGACGTAAATTGGATTGTTAATTAACTTGATTGTGATATTTAGGTTGTTAGAAATATATGTGAACTTTTGGTTGTCCCCACATACCGGCATATTCATTTATGCTGACCGACATTTTGTTTGACAGTGTTTTAGGTACAATATTGAAAAGGACAAACAGTAAAGTGAAACATCGTGAAAATAAGAATTAAAGTACAAGGACGATTAGTTAGAGTAGACTCTAGTTCTGGATAGAAGTTAGATATCTAATTTTTTGAAAAAGGTATGCAAATTTTTATTTTATTCCAGCTTTCCAGTATAATTTTGGTAGTATTTAGTAATTATTATTGATTATTTGTTGAACCATTGATCCGAAAAATTGGGATAACAGCTCTGACCTTTTGGTCTCCCTTAATTGGGGGTTACCGGGAGGCGGGGTCGTTACATTTGGTATTAGAGCATTGGTTTCCCATTTAATCTCTAATAATTATTAAATTTTATAAACTCTTTAGAACCCAAGGGAGTTATTAGAGGATTTTCTTATGACAGAGGTGTCTAGAAAAGGATCATGGTCTTGGGCTGGCAATATTTTCCTCTGCCCCGCTAGTCAGTCACGAGGACTCCCGGATGCAGTGTGACTGTTGGCCAATGTCTGAGGTTTTGACTCGAAATAAGATACCTTTAGGATTCTCTCATCTATTTTCATCCCTTCTCAACCCTAATTCAATTAAGATTCTAAGGTTTAGGGTTTTCTCTCTCTTCCTCACCCTCTTGAGGATAGGGTATGTATGATAAGGTTAAAGAATCCTCCACCAAATTAATGAAAAGCATGTAAATAAGATGTCATGGACATAAGCGTAATAGTTTAAGCATAGACTAAAGATTAGTTGCATGCTTAGGGTTGTATGACATGTGTTGTCATACCCTCAGGAGAGACTTGATGTTAGACCTTCTTGTTAGGAGGATGAATAGAGTTGGTCTTGGAGGCAGAAACCTCCATTAAAGGTAGATACCTAGCGCATCCTCTGAGGATGATGCTAACCCTAACCCTAAGTGGTGGTTAGAGAGAGATGGCATAATGAGTTAGATGTCATGGTCGACCATGTGTATGGGTTGACATGCTTTTTGGTTTTGAGTACCCGTGAGAAGCACAAGATGTGTGAGGTTGGTTGACCTAGTGTGGGCTCTGATCTCCAAACCACGATATAAACACGATTTAAACTTAGCGGAAGCGATTCGATTAGCAGCGGAATACCAAAAATCAGCGGAAATTAAAACTTTTTGAGATAAAGCATTGAAACCATAAAACTTCCTTCATAAAAGGAGATAAACTGTTTACATCTCAGAAAATTACTTCTTGAGTAATTATATACAACATGATACAAAATCTCAAGAACTCATAACCAAAACCTCAGACCAAAAGACTCTAAGACCTGAGAGTACAGAGGACACATAGGACTGACTCTAACTACACCACATGGCAGGCTAAATCTCCACCTGAGATTTTATTGCTGGCCCTGGTGCTGCTGTTGGGACTGGTCACCTGTAGACATGTTCCTCCGTCCTCTACATCCACCTAAAAAGTTGAAGTCTACGGGGTGAGACAAATTTTACATAATTGTCCCAGCGAGAGTTATAACTCTCCGCCAGAAGCTTTACTATAGCACCTCAAGGAATAACTTAAGCAGTAAAAGCTTCAAAGTATTCAACATCAGATATAATAGTAAGCATGAGTTCAACAGTTATGAAACATGAAGACATTTGCACTATACAGTGTAACATCAATCAATCAACTCATAATTATCTCTAACAGGTATGCTACGATGTGGATTATGTTTTTCAAACATTACTTTTATGCCCTGTGGAGATGAGGTTTACCACTCATACTCCAACCAATCACAGCTAAGTGCCTCGGTATCATACTAGGTCTTCGAAAGAGCCGGATTCTCATGACCTTCACCTTACTCAGTCAGTAAGAGGATTACTTGTAGGACATCTCGTGCCTCTACCATAATATCTTACCAGGGTAATCTGGTCCTTCGCTATTTTAGAGTTACAGTGGCATTCTGTACTCTCTTCGTCATCAGGAGATTTCATGTTTATCTTCCACTGATACGGATATCTGTGCTTTTTTTGTCATCAGGAGGTTTCATGTTTACCATCCACTGATACGGTATGGGATTGTAGTGAAGGATTGACGGATTACACATCTACATCAAACACCTACACTAGGATGTAAGGTTCTACACATCCATATACCCCACATACTCAAAAGTATGTGATCCAAGAGTTCCCTTAAGAAAACCTGTTTCACCATCATTTGATCTCTGACAATGATGGATCTATGATCAGGGCTCTACATTACACTTGATTAGTTAGGTACATTCAGTATTCTTTTAACATCATACATTGTTCTTCAAACAATAACATTAGCATAACAGCTATGAAATGAGAATACTAAATGTAACAAGCCTAACTCTCATCAATCATCATTTCTCAATACATTCATCACAAGTCATCTCTAAAGCATGACCTTGATGGTATTTATGGCTCTCACAGCCCATTTAATTCATAGGTTGCCATTGACAAGGCATCAAGATATTTTACTATTCATAAAGCTAACAACATGCTTTCAATGAATATAGCATCATCATCCATACCTGGATATGATCATCTTCATATCAGAACCTGCAAGGTTAATTCAACTGATAAAAGCAATTCAAATCAAGAATTATACTTTCCACTCTTGCCATAAGAGCTAAGTTCCCTGATTCTCATCAATTAGGGTTTACTATTCACATTACATGCCATCACCCTATAATTAGGGTTTATTATTCACATTATGGTAAAATGAACTCATAACATCATCATGTATGAGGAACATCATCAATGATGCTCTCAGATAAGATTAAGATTCATCAATTATCATAAATAGGGTTTTCATGATCTCACATAGGTGGATCATACCCTAATCATGTACATTTATATATATTGAAGGTAGTTTACTTGGATTTCAACCATAATTGGGATTTTCTCTCTCCTCTTGCTCATAGGTGATGATTACATCCCTCTAGATTGGGTTAGGTCTAATCAACATTGATAAGCCTAGCCAAGTCATCACCATTGTAACCATTGGGGTTTGCATGATAAAAAGGGGTTACCTACTTGAATCCATAAAGGGTATTTTGGTAAAGTTCACCATTGATCATAACATGGGTTAATATACTAACCACTTGACCCTTAATGTCCCTAGGTATCATTAGGGTTTAGGTTGAACAACCATCAAACCATCTAAGCCTTCAAGGCATTAGGCAGACTTATCCTTAAAAGTCCCCAATAGGTTTCGCACCTTCAACCTTCAAACGATCCTGAGATCATTTAAGGTTGTAGACCGTTTAGCTTTGGTTGACTTCAAGACCGCATGACACTCAAGACCGTTTACCCTTAAACGATCTTGAGGTCGTTTGCCCAAGATGGGGTGAAGACCGTTTAGTCATAGTTTGACTTCTGAAGTCGTTTGAGCTCATTCGGACCTGAAGTCGTTTGAACTCATTCGGTCCCGAATTCGTATGAACTCATTCGATCCTGAAGTCATATGAACTCATTCGGTCCTGAAGTCGAATGGTCCTAAAAGCTCAAGATCGCATGGACCTCCAAGGTGATTCAAAGGGTAAACTCGATTAGGGTTTCCTATGTTGAAGCCTTCAATTGGTCTCAAGCTTGCTAACCACTTATCAATTGAGACAATTAGGGTTAGCCTTAACCAATTGGTCACTCAATTGATCCTCAATTGATATCCAATTAGGGTTGGAGTTGGTTCAATTAAGGTCTATAAACATTCAACCATCAACACTCAACGATGTGAATCAAATCGAAGTTGATCCCATCAAATGACCTCCAATCGGGCTCAAACTTGGCCCAAACGGTCTTGAGATTGTTTGAATAACCTCCAAAAGGTCTTGAGACCGTTTTCCCAATAATTCATCAAACTCTAAGTTGATTTGATAGGGGTTGAACGTTAATTAAGTCACAAATCAGCAATTTGATCATTTCAATAACCCACTGTAATTGGGCCCTCAATTGATCAAATTACCTTAACCCTAGACCTCCAAACGGTCTTGGGTTGACACCAAAAGGTCTTGAGACCGTTTGGATGAGTTCCAAACGGTCTTGAGACCGTTTGCCCATCCATCCTTTGGACTCTAGTGAAAATTCATCAAGGTTTGATCTATTGAGTTGATCATCACATCAAAACTTAATTGCAATATGATTTGGTACCTTTGGACCTTCAATTGGTCAACTATACTTGACCCCAGACCTCTAAACGGTCTTGGGTGATCCCCAAATGGTCTTGAGACCGTTTGGATGATTCCCCAAACGGTCTTGAGACCGTTTGGGCTAATCAACCCAAAATCACTAATTAACTCATTGGAATTTCAGCACTGATTTCAATAAGGATTTTCCCTATTAATCAACCTTCAACTCATAACTCGTTTGGAATTAATCCATAAAATTTGGTGAGTCATTAATCAACATCATTATGAACAGTAATACCAAACGGTCAATGCTTGGTCAACCATCTTAAATGGTCTTGAGACCGTTTGCCCAAAAAGGGAAAATTAAACAGATTGAAAAATCAGAACTTAATTCAATTGGATTTGCTAATTGATTTGCTTATATCTCACGATTCCTTTGGAGTTAACCCCTCAAATTTTGTGGGTGATTAACCTACATAATTATAAGCAAGATTCCCATACGGTCGTCGCTTGGTCAACGCGAGCAAACGGTCTTGAAGGCCGTTTGCCTTCATACGACCCTGAAACCGTTTGCCCACCAAACGGTTGTGTAAACCGTATGGGCAATTGGTGGAGGTCGTTTAGTAAAGTGGAAATCCGTGGATAAGCATAGGAATTAACGCCCTTATCTTCTACCTCAATAACAGTAGCAGTTCTTCATGATTTTTCTTGCAAGGATGCAAGGGAAGATAGGGAAGAAGAAGAACTAGCAACTATATGCATAGAAAAAGATGTATAATCAAAGCATAAGGTTTAGAGTTATAAAACCCACCTACAGATTGTTCCTTGAGATCCAAGCTTCCAAGCTCCAAGCCTTTAATGGCGTCTTTGAGCTCCACAGGTAGGCCAAGGAATATTCTCCAAGGAGAGTTGAAAAGGAATGGCTAGAAAGATAAAGCTAAGTGAGCTAGCCATGAATTCAACCTTGAAATCGAGTTTCCTCCATGAATTCAAGAAAAAAGGGATGATACAAACTTACCTAGGACCCCTGGTCATCCTTCTCTGCTCCAGAGCTTAGCCTTGGTCAGTTTTGAGCAAGGGGAAAAGTGAAGAAATGAAAAGGATCGTTTTCCTTGCTAAGTGAGGAAAGTAGCATATATACTTAGGTGAAACTTCAACATAATAACATATGTTTTCCTCATTTTTCATCTAAGTCCTTCTTTTCTTCTTTGCACGTCCCTTCCTATTATTTCTAAGGACAAACTCCTTCTAAGGTCAAGAAATGAAGGCAAAGAAGATCAACCCATCACTAAAGTACACACATAGAAGGGCTATTATACTTACGCCTTGATTATTCAATCACAAAGGTGTTCTTCATTATATGATTATTCAAAAGAAGTGACCTCTTCATAATTTCTTCTCTAAATGATGACAAGAGTCATAAAAGATGTTCTAGATGGTGTATTTTACAAGTTACACCCCTCAAATTGGGTAAATTGCACTTTACTCTAATTTAGGGTTTCAAGCACAGGGATTGCTTCCACAGCTGCACCTTGGTGCTCAAGCTTGGGAAATCCCTCTTACTTCATCATATTCACTCATATGATGCCATATCATCAAAGGAACATCTTAACATGTGCAATTTGCAAGTTAACCCCTTAACTGGGTAATTTGCACATAGATCCCTGTATTAGAAAACAATCATTTCAATATTGTTTAAAAGGGACAGAAAAGGAAATGTTTGTTCCTCAGGAACTTAATTACATGCCTAAAGATAATCACAAGGATTTAATTACATATTTAGGCAAAATACCTAGGGTTAGTTCATAACCCAGGTCAGGGATGTTACAAATTATAAACCCCTAACAAGGATTTCATCCTCGAAATCCCAGGGAAAGGAAGAACAGATTGATCATTATGATGATATTATGGGTTTGTAATTCGTACAAAGCCCCTTTTGTTAATTACTTCTTATCACTATTTATGCTTGTGTAAAGCATAAACCCCTAACAAAAGGTGTCCATACTTTTTGAAAGGAAAAAGCATAAAAGAACATTCTTCCAATATTACTCAAGAATGCTTACCATCAGAGGAACATACATACCTTAACACAGATATTTTACTTAGTATATTGTCTCAAAGGCTTCACTGAAGGGGTTCATTGAGTATGCTTACTAAGTAGTTACTGAGGAAGTTCACCAAGTATATTCACTAAGTTTGTTCACTAAGTATTCACTGAGGAAATTCACCAAGTATTCACTGAGTATATTCACTGAGCACATTCACTAAGTATTCACTGAGTATATTCACTAAGTATTCACTGAGTATATTCACTGAGCATATTCACTTAAGTATTCACTGAGTATATTCACTAAGCATATTCGTTAAGTATTCACTGAGTATATTCACTAAGCATATTCACTAAGTATCCACTGAGTATATTCACTAAGAATATTCACTAAGTATTCACTGAGTATATTCACTAAGTATTCACTGAGTATATTCACCGAGCATATTCACTAAGTATTCACTGAGTATATTCACTAAGCATATTCACTAAGTATTCACTGAGTATATTCACTAAGCATATTCACTAAGTATTCACTGAGTATATTCACTGAGCATATTCACTAAGTATTCACTGAGTATATTCACTAAGGATATTCACTAAGTATTCACGGAGTATATTCACTAAGCATATTCACTAAGTATTCACTGAGTATATTCACTAAGTATATTCACTGAGCATATTCACTAAGTATTCACTGAGTATATTCACTAAGCATATTCACTAAGTATTCACTGAGTATATTCACTAAGTATTCACTGAGTATATTCACTAAGCATATTCACTAAGTATTCACTGAGTATATTCACTAAGTATTCACTGAGTATATTCACTGAGCATATTCACTAAGTATTCACTGAGTATATTCACTAAGCATATTCACTAAGTATTCACTGAGCTTTTCTTATTTAATTTTTCCTTATATCCTCTAGATTGTTATAGAATATTTACCTGATCAGAGTAATCAAAAGATAACAATCTAGGAGTTTCATACTTGCCTTATCTACAATAACTATATACCTGGCCAGGGTATATAAGTATTGAGATTAGGTAGTATGTATTTTACTTATCAACATATTCCTCGTTCTTCATATCATTATACACACAGAATTTACCATACTAGATTATTCTTCAGGTATCACATCTATATTTCATCCTTTTCATGCACAGTTAAGGGAGATTATAAATTGTTTTAAAGAATACTGAGTAAGATACAAGTTCTTATCTCCCTTGTGTTCTTCCAGGATCTAGTCAAGGAATTCAGAAGCAACAAAATTACATATTTTTAACACATAGAATCCTGATATGTAATATTAAAACAAAACTTATTTCATCTGACCTGTATGGGACGTTTGTCCACGTCCTCTATTATTATAGAGCCTCCCTTGTGAGCCTTGCAGACTCTGTCCTTGGGGCTGAGTCATTATTGTATTCCTGTCTGGACAATCCCTTGCCAGGTGCCCCGGCTGTCTACATAGGTAACAGATCCTGGGTGCAAAGTGTCTATACGATCCAGTTACCGATGCTGATGCTATGTCGGAGGGTCCTCTTGGAATACTACTATGATCCCTACTTCCACTTGACACCCATTGTGTCTGGGTAGGAAATCCTGACAAAGCTGATGGTGTAGAAAATCTTGGTTTCTTAAAACTTTCAGGCCCTTGTTCTTGAATGAGTTCATACGACTTCAGGACCGAATGAGTTCATACGACTTCAGGACCGAATGAGTTCATACGACTTCAGGACCGAATGAGTTCATACGACTTCGGGACCGAATGAGTTCAAACGACTTCAGGTCCGAATGAGCTCAAACGACTTCAGAAGTCAAACTATGACTAAACGGTCTTCACCCCCATCTTGGGCAAACGACCTTAAGATCGTTTAAGGGTAAACGGTCTTGAGTGTCATGCGGTCTTGAAGTCAACCAAAGCTAAACGGTCTACAACCTCAAACGATCTCAGGATCGTTTGAATGTTGAAGGTGTGAAACCTATTGGGGACTTTTAAGGATAAGTCTGCCTAATGCCTTGAAGGCTTAGATGGTTTGATGGTTTTTCAACCTAAACTCTAATGATACCTAGGGACATTAAGGGTCAAGTGGTTAGTATATTAACCCATGTTATGGTTACAATGGTGATGACTTGGCTAGGCTTATCAATGTTGATTAGACCTAACCCAATCTAGAGGGATGTAATCATCACCTATGAGCAAGAGGAGAGAGAAAATCCCAATTATGGTTGAAATCCAAGTAAAATACCTTCAATATATATGAATGTACATGATTAGGGTATGATCCACCTATGTGAGATCATGAAAACCCTATTTATGATAATTGATGAATCTTAATCTTATCTGAGGACTTTAATGATGATGTTTCTCATACATGGTGATGTTATGAGATCAATTCACCAATAGGTAAATAGTAAACCCTAATTGATGAGAATCAGGGAACTAAGCTCTTATGGCAAGAGTGGAAAGTATAATTCTTTATTTGAATTGCTTTTATCAGTTGAATTAACCTTGCAGGTTCTGATATGAAGATGATCATATCCAGGTATGGATGATGATGCTATATTCATTGAAAGCATGTTGTTAGCTTTATGAATAGTAAAATATCTTGATGCCTTTTCAATGGCAACCTATGAATTAAATGGGCTGTGAGAGCCATAAATACCATCAAGGTCATGCTTTAGAGATGACTTGTGATGAATGTATTGAGAAATGATGATTGATGAGAGTTAGGCTTGTTACATTTAGTATTCTCATTTCATAGCTGTTATGCTAATGTTATTGTTTGAAGAACAATGTATGATGTTAAAAGAATACTGAATGTACCTAACTAATCAAGTGTAATGTAGAGCCCTGATCATAGATCTATCATTGTCAGAGATCAAATGATGGTGAAACATGTTTTCCTAAGGGAACTCCTGGATCACATACTTTTGAGTATGTGGGGTATATGGATGTGTAGAACCTTACATCCTAGTGTAGGTGTTTGATGTAGATGTGTAATCCATCAATCCTTCACTAAAATCCCATACCGTATCAGTGGATGGTAAACATGAAACCTCCTGATGACGAAGAAAGCACAGATATCCGTATCAGTGGAAGATAAACGTGAAATCTCCTGATGACGAAGAGAGTACAGAATGCCACTGTAACTCTAAAATAGCGAAGGACCAGATTACCCTGGTAAGCTATTATAGTAGAGGCACGAAATGTCCTACAAGTAATCCTCTTACTGACTGAGGAAGGTGAAGGTCATGAGAATCCGGCTCTTTCGATGACCTAGTATGATCGCTATTTTAGAGTTACAGTGGCGTTCTGTACTCTCTTTGTCATCAGGAGATTTCATGTTTATCTTCCACTGATGCAGATATCTGTGCTTTCTTCGTCATCAGGAGGTTTCATGTTTACCATCCACTGATACGGTATGGGATTGTAGTGAAGGATTGACGGATTACACATCTACATCAAACACCTACACTAGGATGTAAGGTTCTACACATCCATATACCCCACATACTCAAAAGTATGTGATCCAGGAGTTCCCTTAGGAAAACCTGTTTCACCATCATTTGATCTCTGACAATGATGGATCTATGATCAGGGCTCTACATTACACTTGATTAGTTAGGTACATTCAGTATTCTTTTAACATCATACATTGTTCTTCAAACAATAACATTTGCATAAAAGTTATGAAATGAGAATACTAAATGTAACAAGCCTAACTCTCATCAATCATCATTTCTCAATACATTCATCACAAGTCATCTCTAAAGCATGACCTTGATGGTATTTATGGCTCTCACAGCCCATTTAATTCATAGGTTGCCATTGACAAGGCATCAAGATATTTTACTATTCATAAAGCTAACAACATGCTTTCAATGAATATAGCATCATCATCCATACCTGGATATGATCATCTTCATATCAGAACCTGCAAGGTTAATTCAACTGATAAAAGCAATTCAAATCAAGAATTATACTTTCCACTCTTGCCATAAGAGCTAAGTTCCCTGATTCTCATCAATTAGGGTTTACTATTCACATTACATGCCATCACCCTATAATTAGGGTTTATTATTCACATTATGGTAAAATGAACTCATAACATCATCATGTATGAGGAACATCATCAATGATGCTCTCAGATAAGATTAAGATTCATCAATTATCATAAATAGGGTTTTCATGATCTCACATAGGTGGATCATACCCTAATCATGTACATTTATATATATTGAAGGTAGTTTACTTGGATTTCAACCATAATTGGGATTTTCTCTCTCCTCTTGCTCATAGGTGATGATTACATCCCTCTAGATTGGGTTAGGTCTAATCAACATTGATAAGCCTAGCCAAGTCATCACCATTGTAACCATTGGGGTTTGCATGATAAAAAGGGGTTACCTACTTGAATCCATAAAGGGTATTTTGGTAAAGTTCACCATTGATCATAAAATGGGTTAATATACTAACCACTTGACCCTTAATGTCCCTAGGTATCATTAGGGTTTAGGTTGAACAACCATCAAACCATCTAAGCGTTCAAGGCATTAGGCAGACTTATCCTTAAAAGTCCCCAATAGGTTTCACACCTTCAACCTTCAAACGATCCTGAGATCGTTTAAGGTTGTAGACCGTTTAGCTTTGGTTGACTTCAAGACCGCATGACACTCAAGACCGTTTACCCTTAAACGATCTTGAGGTCGTTTGCCCAAGATGGGGTGAAGACCGTTTAGTCATAGTTTGACTTCTGAAGTCGTTTGAGCTCATTCGGACCTGAAGTCATTTGAACTCATTCGGTCCCAAAGTCGTATGAACTCATTCAGTCCTGAAGTCGTATGAACTCATTCGGTCCTGAAGTCGAATGGTCCTAAAAGCTCAAGATCGCATGGACCTCCAAGGTGATTCACAGGGTAAACTCGATTAGGGATTCCTTTGTTGAAGCCTTCAATTGGTCTCAAGCTTGCTAACCACTTATCAATTGAGACAATTAGGGTTAGCCTTAACCAATTGGTCACTCAATTGATCCTCAATTGATATCCAATTAGGGTTGGAGTTGGTTCAATTAAGGTCTATAAACATTCAACCATCAACACTCAACGATGTGAATCAAATCAAAGTTGATCCCATCAAATGACCTCCAATCGGGCTCAAAATTGGCCCAAACGGTCTTGGGATCATTTGGATAACCTCCAAACGGTCTTGAGACCGTTTTCCCAAGAATTCATCAAAATCTAAGTTGATTTGATAGGGGTTGAACCTTAATTAAGTCACAAATCAGCAATTTGATTATTTCAATAACCCACTGTAATTGGGCCCTCAATTGATCAAATTACCTTAACCCTAGACCTCCAAACGGTCTTGGGTTGACACCAAACGGTCTGTAGACCGTTTGGATGAGTTCCAAACGGTCTTGAGACCGTTTTCCCATCCATCCTTTGGACTCTAGTGAAAATTCATCAAGGTTTGATCTATTGAGTTGATCATCACATCAAAACTTAATTGCAATATGATTTGGTACCTTTGGACCTTCAATTGGTCAACTATACTTGACCCCAGACCTCTAAACGGTCTTGGGTGATCCCCAAACTGTCTTGAGACCGTTTGGATGATTCCCCAAACGGTCTTGAGACCGTTTGGGCTAATCAACCCAAAATCACTAATTAACTCATTGGAATTTCAGCACTGATTTCAATTAGGATTTTCCCTATTAATCAACCTTCAACTCATAACTCGTTTGGAATTAATCCATAAAATTTGGTGAGTCATTAATCAACATCATTATGAACAGTAATACCAAACGGTCAATGCTTGTTCAACCATCTTAAACGGTCTTGAGACCGTTTGCCCAAAAAGGGCAAATTAAACAGATTGAAAAATCAGAACTTAATTCAATTGGATTTTCTAATTGATTTTCTTATATCTCACGATTCCTTTTGAGTTAACCCCTAAAATTTTGTGGGTGATTAACCTACATAATTATAAACAATATTCCCATATGGTCGTTGCTTGGTCAACGCGACCAAACGGTCTTGAAGGCCGTTTGCCTTCATACGACCCTGAAACCGTTTGCCCACCAAACAGTTGTGTAAACCGTATGGGCAATTGGTGGAGGTCGTTTAGTAAAGTGGAAATCCATGGATAAGCATAGGAATTAACGCCCTTATCTTCTACCTCAATAACAGTAGCAGTTCTTCACGATTTTGCTTGCAAGGATGCAAGGGAAGATAGGGAAGAAGAAGAACTAGCAACTATATGCATAGAAAAAGATGTATAATCAAAGCATAAGGTTTAGAGTTATAAAACCCGCCTAAAGATTGTTCCTTAAGCTCCAAGCTTCCAAGCTCCAAGCCTTTAATGGCGTCTTTGAGCTCCACAGGTCGGCCAAGGCATATTCTCCAAGGAGAGTTGAAAAGGAATGGCTAGAAAGATAAAGCTAAGTGAGCTAGCCATGAATTCAACCTTGAAATCGAGTTTCCTCCATGAATTCAAGCAAAAAGGGATGATCCAAACTTACCTAGGACCCCTGGTCGTCCCTCTCTGCTCCAGAGCTTAGCCTTGGTCGGTTTTGAGCAAGGGGAAAAGTGAATAAATGAAAAGGATCGTTTTCCTTGCTAAGTGAGGAAAGTAGCATATATACTTAGGTGAAACTTCAACATAATAACATATGTTTTCCTCATTTCTCATCTAAGTCCTTCTTTTCTTCTTTGCACGTACATTCCTCTTATTTATAAGGACAAACTCCTTCTAAGGTCAAGAAATGAAGGCAAAGAAGATCAACCCATCACTAAAGTACACACATAAAAGGACTATTATACTTACGCCTTGATTATTCAAT
This sequence comes from Alisma plantago-aquatica, assembly GCA_963693085.1. NCBI lineage: Eukaryota > Viridiplantae > Streptophyta > Magnoliopsida > Alismatales > Alismataceae > Alisma > Alisma plantago-aquatica. The sequence continues at coordinate 442,177,323 of OY856412.1, read as the reverse complement.
CACAAAGGTGTTCTTCATTATATGATTATTCAAAAGAAGTGACCTCTTCATCATTTCTTCTCTAAATGATGACAAGAGTCATAAAAGATGTTCTAGATGGTGTATTTTACAAGTTGCACCCCTCAAATTGGGTAAATTGCACTTTACTCTAATTTAGGGTTTCAAGCACAGGGATTGCTTCCACAGTTGCACCTTGGTGCTCAAGCTTGGGAAATCCCTCTTACTTCATCATATTCACTCATATGATGCCATATCATCAAAGGAACATCTTAACATGTGCAATTTGCAAGTTAACCCCTTAACTGGGTAATTTGCACATAGATCCTTGTATTAGAAAACAATCATTTCAATATTGTTTAAAAGGGACAGAAAAGGAAATGTATGTTCCTCAGGAACTTAATTACATGCCCAAAGATAATCACAAGGATTTAATTACATATTTAGGCAAAATACCTAGGGTTAGTTCATAACCCAGGTCAGGGATGTTACAAATTATAAACCCCTAACAAGGATTTCGTCCTCGAAATCCCAGGGAAAGGAAGAACAGATTGATCATTATGATGATATTATGGGTTTGTAATTCGTACAAAGCCCCTTTTGTTAATTACTTCTTATCACTGTTTATGCTTGTGTAAATCATAAACCCCTAACAAAAGGTGTCCATCCTTTTTGAAAGGAAAAAGCATAAAAGAACATTCTTCCAATATTACTCAAGAATGCTTACCATCAGAGGAACATACATACCTTAACACAGATATTTTACTCAGTATATTGTCTCTAAGGCTTCATTGAAGGGGTTCATTGAGTATTCTTACTAAGTAGTTACTGAGGAAGTTCACCAAGTATATTCACTAAGTTTGTTCACTAAGTATTCACTGAGGAAATTCACTAAGTATTCACTGAGTATATTCACTGAGCATATTCACTAAGTATTCACTGAGTATATTCACTAAGTATTCACTGAGTATATTCACTGAGCATATTCACTTAAGTATTCACTGAGTATATTCACTAAGCATATTCGTTAAGTATTCACTGAGTATATTCACTAAGCATATTCACTAAGTATCCACTGAGTATATTCACTAAGCATATTCACTAAGTATTCACTGAGTATATTCACTAAGTATTCACTGAGTATATTCACCGAGCATATTCACTAAGTATTCACTGAGTATATTCACTAAGCATATTCACTAAGTATTCACTGAGTATATTCACTAAGCATATTCACTAAGTATTCACTGAGTATATTCACTGAGTATATTCACTAAGTATTCACTGAGTATATTCACTGAGCATATTCACTAAGTATTCACTGAGTATATTCACTAAGTATTCACTGAGTATATTCACTAAGCAGATTCACTAAGTATTCACTGAGTATATTCACTAAGTATTCACTGAGTATATTCACTGAGCATATTCACTAAGTATTCACTAAGTATATTCACTAAGCATATTCACTAAGTATTCACTGAGTATATTCACTAAGCATATTCACTAAGTATTCACTGAGTATATTCACTAAGCATATTCACTAAGTATTCACTGAGTATATTCACTAAGTATTCACTAAGTATATTCACTGAGCATATTCACTAAGTATTCACTGAGTATATTCACTAAGCATATTCACTAAGTATTCACTGAGCTTTTCTTATTTAATTTTTCCTTATACCCTCTAGATTGTTATAGAATATTTACCTGATTAGAGTAATCAAAAGATAACAATCTAGGAGTTTCATACTTGCCTTATCTACAATAACTATATACCTGTCCAGGGTATATAAGTATTGAGATTAGGTAGTATGTATTTTACTTATCAACATATTCCTCGTTCTTCATATCATTATACACACAGAATTTACCATACTAGATTATTCTTCAGGTATCACATCTATATTTCATCCTTTTCATGCACAGTTAGGGGAGATTATAAATTGTTTTAAAGAATACTGAGTAAGATACAAGTTCTTATCTCCCTTGTGTTCTTCCAGGATCTAGTCAAGGAATTCAGAAGCAACAAAATTACATATTTTTAACACATAGAATCCTGATATGTAATATTAAAACAAAACTTATTTCATCTGACCTGTATGGGACGTTTGTCCACGTCCTCTATTATTATAGAGCCTCTCTTGTGAGCCTTGCAGACTCTGTCCTTGGGGCTGAGTCATTATTGTATTCCTGTCTGGACAATCCCTTGCCAGGTGTCCCAGCTGTCTACATAGGTAACAGATCCTGGGTGCAAAGTGTCTATACGATCCAGTTACCGATGCTGATGCTATGTCAGAGGGTCCTCTTGGAATGATACTATGATCCCTACTTCCACTTGACACCCATTGTGTCTGGGTAGGAAATCCTGACAAAGCTGATGGTGTAGAAAATCTTGGTTTCTTAAAACTTTTAGGCCCTTGTTCTTGAGGCTGGGTGTACATCTTCTTACTACTTGTCTGTTGTTTCATGGTTTCTGACCTCTCTATCCTTCTTACTGACTCCACAAAGGTGGCAAACCTTTCTCTATTCTCTAGAGCAGACACAGGAGTGGCTAGTTCAGATTTCAAACCCTTTTCAAAACGTCGAATTCTTTCTTCATCGGTAACTGTCATTTGTGGACAAAACCGTAGTAACTCCATGAACTTAGCTTCATACTCACTAACGTTCATGTGTCCTTGTGTGATCTTCTCAAATTGAAAGATCTTCTCATCTAGATACGTCTTAGGGAAGTATCTATTGATGAATTCTTGTCAGAAAACCTCCCATCCTATTTCTTCGCCTGGTCTCTTATCCTCCTCTATCATCCACCAATTACTAGCACTCCCTTTTAGGAGGTATACTGCATGTTTTACCTTTTCAGCTTCAGGAATATCAAGGACCCTAAAAACCTTTTCCAGCTCTGTCAACCATAGATCAGCATCTGTTGGGTCAGATGTACCAGCATAGTCTATGGCTCCCACCCAGCGAAGTCTCTCGAAAGTCTTGCCAGCTCCATAACCTTCCTGATGGGCTGGTACCCTAGGTGCAGACGGTGGCACCCTATCTGCTATGTGTGTTATGGCTGTCAGAAACTTATCAAATAAGGCATGGACAGCTGGGTTTTCTATCTCAGCTGGGTCAAACTGGGGTGGCTCCCTGGGTTGCTCAGGTAAGGGTTGCTCCATTTCTGGGTGCCTTGCACCTCCCTGTGGTGCAGCAACGCTACTTTCCGCCACGTACTCTTCATGTGGCTCAGACATCCTTATATATCTTCTTCTCCTGAGGAGCAGAAGGTTCTATTAGATAAGGAAGGAACACTAAGGATAGACTCGACATCCTAAGTCCTATGTCTCTGTAGACTCAGCGAACCTAGAGCTCTGATACCACTAATTGAGTGACCAATTGGTTAAGGCTAACCCTAATTGTCTCAATTGATAAGTGGTTAGCAATCTTGAGACCAATTGAAGGCTTCAACATAGGAAACCCTAATCGAATTTACCCTTTGAATCACCTTGGAGGTCCATGCGATCTTGAGCTTTAAGGACCATACGACTTTAGGACCGAATGAGTTCATACGACTTCCAGACCGAATGAGTTCATACGACTTCAGGACCGAATGAGTTCATACGACTTCAGGACCGAATGAGTTCATACGACTTCAGGACCGAATGGGTTCATACGACTTCGGGACCGAATGAGTTCAAACGACTTCAGGTCCGAATGAGCTCAAACGACTTCAGAAGTCAAACTATGACTAAACGGTCTTCACCCCATCTTGGGCAGACGACCTCAAGATCGTTTAAAGGTAAACGGTCTTGAGTGTCATGCGGTCTTGAAGTCAACCAAAGCTAAACGGTCTACAACCTTAAACAATCTCAGGATCGTTTGAAGGTTGAAGGTGTGAAACCTATTGGGGACTTTTAAGGATAAGTCTGCCTAATGCCTTGAAGGCTAATTTGCACATAGATCCTTGTATTAGAAAACAATCATTTCAATATTGTTTAAAAGGGACAGAAAAGGAAATGTATGTTCCTCAGGAACTTAATTACATGCCCAAAGATAATCACAAGGATTTAATTACATATTTAGGCAAAATACCTAGGGTTAGTTCATAACCCAGGTCAAGGATGTTACACCTAGTATATTTTGGGCAACCCAACCTTAGTAGGGTTGTGCATGTTAGGGTGATGGATAACTCCTTCATTGATGAGGTTAGTGATGACCATATAGAACCCTTATGGGATTATATGAGCATGGAAGATTATGCACCTAGGGTACATCAGTAGTGATGGCAGTAGGTTAAAACCTGGGCTAGAAGGGCATGTTGGATAACTTATGAGATAAGCATAAAGAGGTATGGATGACCTTAAGTGAATGTAGGTTTCACCCATGTAGGTGTATGCATGTGATCTTGATCCACCTTAGAGAGAGAACCTATAGTGGTAAGGTTGTTTGTAGGGTTAAGCTCTAGAGAGAAAGAGAGCAAGACCCGAGAAAGAAGGTTGGAATCTTGGACTCCGGGATATAAGGAACCCTGAGAAGTTGGATATGTACAACCTAAGTGGATGGTTACGGTTGTATCGTGCATGATGCTTGGAGGCTTGTGGTATCTAGGTTTCCTTTAGAGGAACCAAACCCTAGAAAGGGGAAGAGACTTCTTGAACCAATCTATAGAAGTAGTAGTTGCCTACCTTACCTTCTAAGGATAGGAAGAAGAGTTCCTTAGACCCTGAGAAGGTATAGTATCAAGTTGGAAGACCTCATACCTAGTTGTTTGTCCTTGAGGTGGGCTCAACTCTGAGGCGTTGTTCAAGTGGAAGGATTATAGGACGTGCATGATATACCTCGTACATGTTTGGTTCATGGTTGGAAAGTTGAGCATGCGGTTAGACGGTTGATGCATAAAAGTGAACCTAGGGTTCCTACACCTAAAGAGGGGAAGAAGTAGTTCTTGGTGCACCTAATGCTCACACGGATGCTTGTGTTCTTACGCATGGGAGCATGGCACTCCTCATGTTTAGAGGAAAAGGAAACCCCTTAGACTAAGGTATATGTTTGATGAACCCCTCACATATAGGCCGGTGACATGGGCATGTATGATGATGGTCCAATGTTGAGGAATGAGAACAAATATGACCTACCATGGAGACCTAGTAAGGTTTAGTAGGTGGTATGTTTGTTAGCTACGTGCCTTAGTAGCTTGATAGGGCTAAGCATGCTCATGTTGATGTAAACCCTTGATGTGAGGACGTTTGTGATCTTTGTAGTTTCCTCCCATCTTGGGAGAGAGACCATTTTGTAGGGTATGTACCAGCTTTTGTTGGGTTTGAGATAACCTAAAGAGGTCTCGTAGGATCTTAAGAAGCTATGTGGAGAGTATATAGTATGAGGATGAACCTACAGACCCATAGATAACCATCTCTAAGTGCATATGGATGTGTTACCATGGAAGAAACCAGTATGGGGCCTGACCGAGGTAGGTAGGTCGCCATGATCCCTATGAGAGGATGTAAGTTAGACCACGAATGCCGAGAGAGATGATGGAGACTTGGGTAAGGTTTCAAGTTGGATATGTATTATGTTAAAATCCTAAGTCCATTCCAGGGTTAGGTAGGGATAAGACTGACGGGAGTAGGAGTCGCCTAATTCCCTAGTTGCACAAGGCCATAGGGTCGGGAGGTAACAACTATCATTGTTTGAGGACCATGGGTTAGGATATTGATCACCTTCATGAACTCATGGGACCCAAAGAGCAGATGAGGAGGGCACTCTTTGGATGCATAAGGGAAGAGGGATGACCCCAAAAGTGTCAACACCCTACATACCCAGGGGGTGACTAAGGATTGTGTGACAACCCAAGTGTGTTGGAGACCAGTTTTCCATAGAAGTAACCCTGATGTCGAGATGTTCATGATGTGGAGACATGTGTTGCATGTTTCAACTTAGATGGGAAGGTGTACCGGCAATGTGGGGTGCACCATCTCTACTCTTGGAATGGTAAGAACTTTGTGTTTGGACGGACACCAAATGCTTATTTCTTCTCATTATGGGGGTGAGAGATAGGGTAGCACACATGCCATACACTAAGGATAATGATGATGTGAGCTGAAATGTTGTTGTGATGTATGGGAATAGAGACAATAGCATACCCTTGTGGAGTGTATGATGTGTGGATGGTTTACAAACACCAAGAGGACTAAGGTAGTCATCTTATAAGGACGTTCTTATTATGAGTTTTATGGAATTTATGAGTTATATAAGTTTGAGTTTGATAACCAAGAAGATGAGCTCTGAGTTTTCTTGATGAAGATAGACCTAAAGTTCAAGATGAGATGATAAGTGGAATACATGGAGGTCTGCTTCACTGTTACCTAGCACATAAGGATGAAAGGTGGTAATGGATGCTCTTGTTGAGACGTAGTTGCCTAGTTTAGCTAGTGGAAAGGCTGGAAGAGATGGCTAGGTGAACCCTAAGTTTGTGAGATATGTTGGACTAACCCTCAGATATAATGAGATTTGTTGATCGAGTTAGTGGTTGCTTGGTTAGCCAGCCTAGGGCATGTTGTGATAGAAGGATGGTTGTAAAATCTTAGATGCACTTCTCTGGAAAAGAAGGTGATGAAACCCATGACTAGAGTGTTTTAGGGTTTCTGAGGAATCAACCTTGAGAAATCATGACATACAGGAGATCATGATTTTAAGTTCATCATACACCGTGGTACTACTAAGATAGTAATTTGTTGTAGTACTTTGGATGTCTAAGATGAAGAAGTGTACATAGTTGCATGTGGCTTGTCGCCATTCATGCCAGGAGGTGAAGGACGAACACCAGTATCCCATTGAGTCGATATAGAGGATAAAGAGTCCCCAAGGGGGAATGGGAGTTCATCACTATGGATGTTGTTGTAAGTCTCCCATGGACCGAGGGAGGTCAAGATGCAGTATGGGTTATGGTAGATCACCTTACCCAGATGACAGGTAAGAGAAAGAGAGAGTACTATCAAGGAATAGATCTGGTTGAACTACATGTAAGAGAGAGAGATATGGTTCAACTACACCATAATGTGAGTTCAAAGGTCCTTGAGCGTGATCTAAAGGTTCACTTCCATGCGGTGGAAGTAGGTACATGAAGAACGCAATGTTAGTACAACTTATCACCCCTATCTGATGGTTAGCATGATCCAGACTAGAGGGTCTGATGAGAACGTGTGTGCTCATTCAGGGTGATATATGGGGACAATTCTCATCCTATGAAAGTTGTGATGATAGCCACCATAGATAGTATCGAGATGTAAGAAGCTCTGTAAGGGAGGTTGTGTCGGTCACTGCTTCATGAAGATGATGTCAGTGGAAAGACCTTATGAAGGTCAGAGAGACCACAGCAAGTGCATATGGAGTCCCTTTGATCATGTGATGGCTGAGAAAGCTCAGGGGCGACATGAGTCGCGAGCTGATGCGAAGCAGACTGACATGCAGTTCACTATGGGAGAATATGTGATATGATAATCCAACCCCTCTGAGCTATAGCTGAGAAAGTTGAGTCCATGATACATGGGTCCATTTGAGATGGATTGGTGGAGATGTTTGTGTGTAGCCTTACCCCTCAGGATAATGTGATGTATGATGTGTTCCATGAGTCTGATCTAGGACACTATGTGAGATACCTGAGCCATGTACTGAACCATGAACCTATTAAGCTTCAACAGAGAGGCTGAAATGTCCTGAGTCACTTGTGAGGGTACAAGATACTAAGGTGAGAGAGCACTCAGATGTAAGAATATAAGATGATGAAGGTTCTTGGGAAGCACCATGGAGAGGATAAAGCCACATGGGAGCCATGATGGGCATGAGGAAGTCTTATCCTGCTTGTTTGTATGTTTGATGGAATTTTGAGGGCAAAATTCCTATAAGAGGGGAAGGATGTTACAACCTCAATTTTACATGTCTTTTTATAATTGAAATGTAATAACTTTATGAATATGGACTTGAATTGAGAAGGTTGTACGCTTTGCTTCAAAGGATGGATTTCCTTGCAAATCTCCCTTTTGATTGGAATTTCGTAGTATCTACTATTTTGGATATAAAAGAGGAGAAACGAAGAAAATTCCAAATATTAGAAAAAGATACAAGATAATGAATATTAAGCAAAGTATTTATGAGAAATATATAGAAACCTCTAGAAAGTGGCATTAATGGCCACAATTGAGTAAATTTTGTTTAGATGTGATTTCTAATGAAAGAAATAGGAAAAGAGGAAAAAGGAAATAAAAGATAAAGAGAAATCCTTGAAAAGAAATCTTTTAATAAAGAAATAAGTAAGATAATGGGAAATAATGGATGTAGATGCATCTAGAAGGATAATAAGTATCCTTCAAAAAGGATTTCTTAGGATCCAAGGAGTCCCAATGGAGAGGAAGAAAGAGAAAATACAAATAATACAAAAGTCTTAATATGAGGATAATGTGCTATATAGTTAATGACTTTTTGGTGTTATCAAAAAGAGATACGATTTGCTTTAAGGAAGTAAAATTTCGTGGCCAATGGATTAAAAGCCAAACACAAAGAAGATAAAAGAGATAAAATTCAGATTCCTTAATAACCAAGGATCATGGATAAACAAGGAATTATTTAATGAGAGAATTTATTCTTAATTAAGGAAAGTAGGTTTCCTAATGAGGAAAGGCCGTGTTTTCTTTGTGGGCAAGCTTGTTAGGGCATGGCTACCCTCCCCTATATAAGGGTTGGACCCTTAGCCTCGAGCCCAAGAAGATCTCGGGCATCCCACTCTCTCCTTCTTCTTGTTTCCACATAAACCCTAATCAAGAGGAGTAGAGCAATCTCTGGAGCAATGAGGAACTGTGGGGTGGTCATGATAGAGGTCGGAAGCTCCCACAACAACCTGAGGAAGATTGGCCATCATCCTCGTGCTCTCGTCTTCACGCAGTGCATGTCAGAGGTCTACAAACCCGCAGCGATCGCGGGCTTGGCACGCTTGAAACCGACCACCTTTGTCACAAACAGGAGGCGCCTCGTATGCACAGGAGTGCGGCGGAGCTAGGGTGGTGGTTGTCGGCGACCCTCGAGCCCTGGGGAGGAGGGAGTGGCACCACGGAAAGCTACACGCAGCGGCAGCAGCATGCATCACAAGGTTGAAGACCACCTAAAAGGCGTTGTATGAAATTGCCCCCCCCCCCGGGTTTTGAAGAGCCAAGCGGTCGTGCGGGGGTATAAGTGTAATTTGGTTATTTTTCGAAATCAACCGAGTTACGTTGCATGGGATGTCTATTGTGTCAGCCTCTCATTGGTCCAAGTAAGTGAATCTTGTAAATTTTGTATTTAATTAATGGTAGCTCAGATTGGTACATATAATATATGAAATTTTCTCAGAAAAATACGAGGAATCCATTAAAAATAGTTTTAGAGCCTAATTCATCTTGAAGTTCGAAAATTAGTTAAAGTTGTCAACTTTAATGCATTAATGATTAAGAAACCCTAATATTGATGTTAATAAGATTGAGAAAGGTATTATGGGTGTTTTTAATCAATATTAACATGTTGATTATAAAAAGGACACATTCAATCCAAAAGGATGATCTTTATGTGTAGTTTGATTAATGTAGGGTTCCATGTACATGAATATGCTTTAATGGGCCTTGAAACCCTAATTTTGGTAATTATGACTCTTAATGGCTTTAATTGTTCAAATCCATGAATAAATCTTAGATATGATGATTCTAAGCTATTATGAGTATAAAAGTTTCTAATTGTGGATATATACCCTTAATTTGGTAATTAGGGTTTCCTAGTGGATAAATGTGGAATTAGTGATAAATAAGGTTCATATGTGAATTGGACTATAATGAAATATGAGTTGTCAATTTGAAAGAAACCGAAGATGATAATTGGGCTTAATGATCTTGACAAGACTTAAAAGGATAAAGATGGTAGTCTTAGTGTAAAAGAGATATATTAGACTTAATTTACATTCAAGTATGCCTATGATGATGAAACTAGGGTTGGGGAGTAAAAGAGCATTAAACGTGATAAAAGAATTATGGAGGCTAAAACCCTAATAAAACCTAAAGTTGGCCTATAAATCCTAAGGTGGAATCCAAATCAATCTTGAGGATGTTTTGAATAAAACAATGACACATGGATGTTATGCATTAATTTCAAGATATTGTTGATTACTTGATTGAATGTTCTTGATTATTCTTGCTTGGACATCAAGTTGCTCTGGATCATGTATGTGGTTATTTATGATTAACCGCTTTAGTTTCACGGAGATTTCTCGAATGATTAATCGAATTTAAAGCAACCTATCTTCTTGTATGTTCATATATGCAAATTCATAGAGTCACTATGATTATCACAATTATGATATGTGTGTATTCTCGCACCTATATACCACCCTGATGTATGATGCAATAAGCTCAAGCCCAAGAGGGAAGACCAATGGGCACCATGAGAGGTGACCCTAAGCACCAAGCTCAGGATAGAGAAGGTGGCCTTATGATATTGCATGACTAATGGGCACCATGAGAGGTGACCCCAGGCACCAAGCTCAGGATGGAGAAGGTGGCCTTATGTCTATTGCAAAAGAGAAACCCTAAAGAGGGTATTCCAGGGTTAGGGCCAAAGTGGTGGAGAATGTCACATTGAAGATGTAAATTGGATTGTTAATTAACTTGATTGTGATATTTAGGTTGTTAGCAATATATGTGAAATTTTGGTTGTCTCCACATACTGGCATATTCATTTATGCTGACCGACGTTTTGTTTGTCGGTGTTTTAGGTACAATATTAAAAAGGACAAATAGTAAAGTGACACATGGTGAAAATAAGAATTAAAGTGAAAGGAGGATTAGTTAGAGTAGACTCCAGTTATGGATAGAAGTTAGATATCCAAGTTTTTGAAAAAGGTATGCAAAGTTTTATTTTATTCCAGCTTTCCAATATAGTTTTGGTAGAATTTAATAATTATTAATGATTATTTGTTGAACTATTAATCAGGAAAATTGGGATAATGACTCTGACCTTTTGGTCTCCCTTAATTGGGGGTTACTGGGAGGTGGGGTCATTACAGAGTGCCATAGAACAAGTCTAGTGGTTGAGAAAATCTAGTTTAGAAGGAAATTATCATCCAAAATGCCATCTATGTTTTGTGCATAGTGTTTTCGATCGAGTTTATGGATTAAACTTCTCGACTGACAATAGTTGCTGGAAACACCCATTGGTGCTTGTCAGTCGAGTTTCTTTTAGGACAAACTCGACCGACAACAACTGTTGTCAAAAAGCACATATATTTTAGAAAAAACATATTCAGAGGCATGATAAAAATATATGCCATACCCAAACATTTATAAGCAAGTTAGTAATATATTGTTAAAGCATGATGAACATTTTTTGAGAAAGGAAGTGATGCGAATCATAATATATCATGTTTGAATTAAAAATCATATGTATAGTGCATATTAATTTGGCAAAAGCACACAATGATTGGACATGAGCAAGCATAGCATTACCTCTATTCTTACCATTTCTTTTCCACTTGTTGTCACCCCATACACATATCACCTTTATTCTTTTAGGTGGATTGAGAAACCAATTTGCAAATAAATATCTCATATCAACTCATTTCAAGTGACCTACATGAAAAAAGGATGAAATGGTCCCCAATCATATTTTTGGGTCTGGAGGGGTTATCTTAGCATTCCAAGTCCTATTACTCTTGGATGCTTTCCTGAAGGGGTAATATGTATAATAATGACCTATTTCATTACAATTATTACATAATCTCATATCCTTAGAACTAGAGGATTCTTCATTGAAAATTGAAGTTCCTTTGTCTTTATTGTTCCTTTGACAACTATCAAGTCCAATATCATATCTACCCATTTTTCGGTAGTATGATCTAGGATTTGATTAAGATTCTTTTTATCATCTAATAATATTTGCATAGAGGATCTCAAACTATAATTATTATGCACAATCAAGGGAATAGTAGAAGACAATTGATTCATATCATCTCTGACATGCAAAAGATCAGTTTCTAAGCAAAGAGATTTGGCCATATAAGAATCTTTTTCAATATGAAGAGCAGCAACATTATTCTCTGTACTAGTAGAACTAGATCAAGATTCAAGGACATTTATTTTATAAAGCAAGGAAGTATATTCTTTTTTAAGCAAAGAAATCTTAGAAATATAGATGCTATTTTTAGATTCAATTCCTTGCAAAACAAAGTCTTTGTCCTCTTTTTCCGTTTTGAGAACATTAATGTCAAGTGTGAGAAAATTCACAATTTTAGTATGCTCTTCATTAGAACTAGGCATAAGAGGTTGACCTTCTAAAAATCTAATATTGTTAAGAAAATTAGCATTCTCAAGTTTAAGAGTGTCTACTTGACTAATATAAGCATTGTTTCCATTTTGTAAGTAAATTTTAGCATGGTCAAGATATTTTTTTTGTTCATGCAAGTTATCAACAATTATAGCAAGCTTTTTCATTTTATTTTTATTAGACTTAATAGAGACATGAGTAGCATGAATAGTTGCAATTAAATATTCTTTATATAAAGAGTTTAGATTTACCTCATTTGAGTCTTCTTGTGAACTTGCCATGATAGAAAAATGCCATTCTCCATTTTCACTAGAGCTTGATCTAGATCCTCCACTTGTATCTTAACTTGAGCTTGAGTTGGAGGAGTCACTATAGATTTTGTTTTGTTTCTCCTTCTTCTTGTACTTCTCTTCTCTTCTCTTGTGATGATGGGTCTTTTGGTATTGTAGAGAATCTTCCTTGAAGTGACCCTTCTTTCTACTTTTGGAGCACCAGGTGGAGGAGGAAGGTTTCATTTGTGAAGTCTACCTTTGGTTTACATAGCATTTTCTTCTACTTTATAGGATGGAGAAGATTGACTAACAGTAGCTTCAACATGGGCTTCAATTTCAGCCTTCTTCATTCTCTTTATCTCTTTCTCTTATTATCTTTCTTCTTCATCTTTCTTGTCAGGTTTAACTTCATGGGCTTGTACATTTCCTATGAGATCTTCAATAGAAATATCACCAAGACATTTTGTTTCTTCAATAGAGGTCACCTTGGATTGCCACCTTAGGGAGAGTTCTAAGGATCTTTGGATTTATCTCTCCTCGATCCATAGGATGACCTAGAACAGCAAAACCATTCACAATGGTGTTGATTCTTGTGTACATCTTGGCTACCCTCTCCTCCTTTACCATCTTGAAGTTTTCAAGGAGTCCTTTAAGCATACAGACTTTGCTTTACTTCACTTTCTTAGTCCCCTCATAAGTGACACATAGCTTTCTCCATACTTCATAGGCCATCTCACAAGAAGAAATTCGGTTGAATACGACGGAGGAAAGAAAGGCATAGAGAATGTTGATGGCTCTTTCATTCAAGGTTTCTTTATTCAAAGTATCCTCATGTCGTTCTTCTATCTTTGTATCTGGTAGCTTGTATGGAAGATTCACCACTCTCCATAGCTCAAGACTTGATCCTTGGATTTAGTATTGTAACCTTCTCTTCTAATAGAGGAATTTACTCCCATCAAAGATTGGAATGTTGATGAGGTATCTCCCACCTTGATGAATGCCCATCTTCTCCTACTTGTAGAAGTACTATGTGAATAAGACCCTCTCTAATACCACTTGTTTTGTCTATGAAGATGGGGTCTAGACGGGGGTGTTAATAGAGATAAAACACTTGAACCAAATACATTAGACATTTGAATTATACCAATAGATAGGGTTGCATATATGGAACTTGAGTGCAACTAAACATACATAGCAAGGATGAGAGAAATTGAATAAGAACAATAACAAGCTATGTATAGTGGTTCCAAACTTCAAACTAGGACAGTGTACATCCACTACCTAGAGAGGTCAAGCTCTAGGATTTTGCAACCATGGCACCTTCCTTATATTTCATTATAAGAGTTACAATGAGGCATTCCTTTTTTGAGACAAGGATACCCAACCTCCCATTTGAGGACAAGGGAGCCAATAACCTCATGAAGGACTTACCCATCCATGACCAAGAGTCTTCCACCTCACCAAGGACTTACCTACTTCTGTAATGAATCTTCTTCCTTCACCAAGGACTTGCCCACTCCTACAACAAGTCTTCCACCTTGAAGGAATTACCAACTCTTGACTTGAATCTTTTTCCTTTGACTTTACCTTCTCCAATGAGAAGCTTTCACCAAGGGACTCCTTCCCTTCTTATTTACCTCTCTATACAAGAGAGATAACCTTCATCTTCATGGTACAAAGAGAGATTGGGAGGTGGAGGAAGTGAGAGCCTCACAAGATATACATGTAGGACTAGCTCTCTTACAAATCTCCTACTCAGTCTAATGGATGTAGCAAGTGGTTAAGATTAAGAATGGAAGGAGGCTCTTGGAGGCACTCAACTATAATATAGAGGCCTTCATAGTGCTTGTCTAACCATGGGATGAAGCACAAGGGGTCCAATTTATAGTTTAGGATGCCTCCTAGACAGTAGAAGCACTTAAGGATGAATTCTAGTCATTTGGGGTGTTGCAACATATCTATTTTTGAGTTTTGCAGCACTCCAATGACTAGAAACACTTTTTGTGCACATCCCGTACAGTGTGGTCCGTCAAGTTTACTTTAGGGAAATTCTACCGACGACACTATGTGACAAATCAATTTTTAGTTTTTGGTCGAGTTTATTCTAGATGAAACTTAGCTAATGGCTTAAAATTGATTTGTCTGTGCAGGGGTTTCGGTCAAGTTTATCCTAGGGAAACTCGACAGACCCTGGCAATTTACAAGATCCAACAAAGGTGTCAATCGAATTTATCCTAGATGAAACTCAGACAATAGAAGTCCCATGATGAAATTTGGAAAATTCCATAAAAGTTTTTAAATATTCAATTTAAGTGGTCCTAACTTTTTTAAGCTTAATTATAAGTCAAACAATCATTACAAGTGATGTATAACATGATTCTAATAGATGATGCCTTTTCCACAAAATTGCACTTGCATTGATTTTGACTTGTCTTTCTCCAAGATAGCATGCACAAGTTAGGGCATTTGGATTATGTCTATACCTAATATAAAATCAATCAAGTAGAAGCAGTAGACACAAATAAGTGGAATGGTTAGTCATCATCAAAATGAGGGTTTAGTCCATTAGACTTTGAGTCAACATCTATGTATTGGAGAAGATTTAGAATGCCTATTTGTCCATTTGAAGTGCGATAAAGATAGATTTTAGGTCAAGAATTGGTGGAAGAGACAACAAAAATGATATCCAAGATCAGCCAACAATTGAAAGTTACATGACAGACTGATATAACTATAAGGACCTTGACCCACATTTTGGGATAACCATGTTTGTTTTGCCTAAGTATGTTACTTAGAACCTTTCTCTAATCATCTGAGAGGTAATTAGGGCCTGTAGAAAGCTTAAGTTTCATGTTTGAGCTTGTTTGGATGATGCTTGTGTTTTGTGGTGTGGTTTTGGTGCAAATTCCAATTCACCCAGAGTAGGGTTTGATGTGCAAGTTTTCCACCTATTGAGTGTTCCTTCTCTCTCTTGGCATCACCTAGAGTAGAGAGAGAGAGATGAGAACCTTTTTTGGATCTTGTTTGTGTGGTAGCATCATTGGTGATGTTTAGAACACGTGAGTGAGGTGTGTTTTGCACATATATGTGTTATCTCAGGTTAGAGAGCCTTGGAGAGGTTGTGTATCAGTTTGAGAGTAAGTGTGGGGATGCATCTCGGTCTGGTGAGTGTGTGGGAGGAGATGCATCTCAGTTTGGAGGGTTGGAAGGGTGCATATTGGTTTCTATGTGTGGGTGGAAATGGAATCTCGGGTTAGTGAGGATGTGATCTTGGTAGTAGACCAAGAGGCCGAGATCTAGCCTGGATCATATCACCAGGTATTGCATGTTGTTGCATGTGGCCCTTTTTCGTGGACAAGTGTCACCTAGGTTCCTAAGGTGATGACACCTTTCCCATGATCTCTCTCTCATCCCCCTAAGTATATAGTCTTCTTTCTCTCCATGCAAGAGAATCCTTTTGACCATTCTTACTTTCTGTCCTTCTTAGTGGACGACCTTGAGAAGCTTTAGGAGCTAGAGAGGTTCTCTTGGAGCTTGGAGGATGAGTTCCAAGCTTGTGGTATTCCTTGATCGCCTTTCATATTCTACCTTGGTAAGTTATGTTTCCTTATCTCTCTTCTTCTTCTTGACCCTGTATCATTGGTATCTCCTTCTCATCTCGAGCTATCTTAACCTTGGTCTTGTCTTCTTCCTTGGAGGTGTTGTGGTGATCAAGTTTGGTGGGTCATCTTCAACCTTGAACTCATGAGCTTGAAGATTGACCTTGGAGGTTGGATCTTGGTGGTGATCTTCGAGGTGGGTTATATAACTCCTAACCTCTCTATTATTCACTTTACCCATATGTTGTGCTTGGTATTTTATCTTCTTTTCACTTTCCCCTATCATGTTAGTAGGATATTAGTTTTGAGAGCTTCTTTGATTAGGGAAGTCTACATGGCCGATCATACTTTGTTCTTCTTGGCAGTGGACATGTTGATGTTTTTCTAAGAAAATGGTGTATGGTGGCCGACATGCTTGAGCTTGAAGATGACCAGACCGATATCCTTAGTCGATAGATTTTGTGAAACTAG
Source organism: Alisma plantago-aquatica (assembly GCA_963693085.1). Taxonomy (NCBI): domain Eukaryota; kingdom Viridiplantae; phylum Streptophyta; class Magnoliopsida; order Alismatales; family Alismataceae; genus Alisma; species Alisma plantago-aquatica. Next base: position 442,160,660 of record OY856412.1, on the reverse strand, counting down.
TATGGGTTGCTAATCTGACACCATGGGCTAGTATTAAACCGTGATGACAAGCCGATGGGAATGTAGTACTCTAGCTGAGATAAGCTGAGGTGTCAACCCGATACACACTCTAGAGGAGCCAAACCGATATGTTGAGGGTGATAGCCCCACATGTCATGTGGTCATTATACCAGGATGATATCTTGTGAGTAGGTATGCCTTGAAGTGTCAAACTGATATGCCCTTGGTTGAGCAAGAGGCCAACATGATGATGGCTAACTCGACACAATTTCAAGTAGGGTTAAACCAACACACCTTGGGGAGGTTAACCCCTTCTGCCTTGCATAGAGTTACATGTTATGGTGGTGACAAGTTGACACTCAATGTCAAGTATCAACCTGACATGCTTGGACTGATGCTAAATTGATACACCTCAAGATGAGCTAACTCGACACCTTGAGGTCTAACTCGAATCCTTAGATGAGCTAACCCGACACCTTGAGGTATAACCCAATATCCTTAGATGAGCTAACCTAAAACCTTGAGGTCTAACCTGATATCCTTAGATGATCTTGCCCGACACCTTGAGGTCTAACCTGATATCCTTAGATGAGCTTGTTTGACACACCTTGGTGTGGTCAGGCTGACACATGAAGATGATGAAACTGGGATCCCTCTAGCCATATGAAATTGATACCTTGTAATGGTATTCATGATACATCATGTCGATGATGGGGTTATATGGTATGATAGGATACCCTATGAGGTGTTTGTATGAGCAACAAGGGAGTGTTGTTTTCTATAACCTTTAATCTCATAACATACTCTATAGTGATAATGGAAGTGATGAATTGAGGTTGGTTGTTGATCCAACCATGTAAACCATAATTGGTTAAAGAGAACCCTAACCCTAATGATGTAGTGTGAATGACATGAATCTTTATGAGATGGTAGTAATGATGGAGTATTATCTTTCTTATTATAAGTCTCTAATTATGCAAGTTTCACAAGTCGATAAGCATAGCTAAATAAGAGCTATGGTGTTTATTATATGATTGAATGGGCCTTATGAGACGTGAGATATTGGTATCACAGAAAGAGGAGGTAAATGGATCTTATGACCTAATGATGGTTTATTGCCTAATATGAGGTGATAATTTTCTCAACAATGATATGAGGGGTTCTACCTCAAAGTATGTGGTCCTTGTGAAAATATGGTGAATGGAAAGCATCGAGTGATAATGTAATGAGATCACACCTTATATGCTCAAATCTTTCCTAGTAATATATTATGCCCTTATCTTTGTAGAACTTGCTTAAAGTTTATATGTTGTAACTTGATTGATGCTAAAAGGCACTTAAATGACCTAATTAATCAAGTAGAACTTAATCATGTAGCTCTGTCATGTGCCATAGATCCATTTAGTGTCAGCACTTGCTAAATGGTGAAATGAGTTTAACTCAGAGCGCATAGTTTTATGGGGGGGTGAGGATGAATATCCCCTTATGTCCATGATACATGAGACAGCCATATGTGAGCTAGTCTCTTAGTGATATGTGATACAACATTGGTTGTGGGCCATACCCTGGTGGGAGTGTGGCTGCGGGTTGTAGCTCAGTTTTGTTAGTATCGTGACCTGTACCAAGGCGGGCTAGACTTGTACAGCTGGACTATATGTTGTTGATAGTAGTTTGACTGGTGATGTCACTGCATGTTCACTTGTACTGATCGGGGGGTGAGGTCATGGAATTTTGACTCTTCCATGGACCTTGTATGGCACTGATTTTGACTTAGTAGTGGTTGGTTGGATTTGGGTGGTACGACTCAAATCCGTGAGGCATAATAAAATACGTAATCGACCATGTAGTGCATTTGATTAGGGTCAAACATGAGAACATTGATTGTATCCTTGCCTCTCTTTATACATGTTAGTTGGTAGAAAATATACATGTTGTTCGTGTTCCTTATTAAATTATTGATTGATCTAATATTTAGTAATAAGTGACAGTATTGCATAAAGTGTTTTACTCGGTAGTTACATATTATTTAGTTGAATCTGCTCATCTTCATTAACCATGTATATACTTGGTTTATTACCTGTGCTATAATCGAGTTGGTGGAGAGTTATATCTCCCGTTGAGATTTGGAATCTCACCCTGTGGGTTTTCCACATCTTTTTATGTGGACGTGCATGAGGAGATAGAGGTCTTGCAGCCAAGGTTGAGGAGCAATATGAAAGACAGTAGCTGACAAGGTTGGAAGTGTTGTTGGATGTCCTTTTGATGTTAGAGTCCTAGAATCATCCCTATACACTCAGGTCTTTGGGTGTGTTTTGTAGATGCACTTTCGATATATGGTTGGCTTGTGTGCCCTTTTATGCACAGTTGTGGTGTATATATGTTTTGGACAGGTTTTCTTGTAATAGGATGACATCACCCTTGGTAAGTGTCTTGTGACATGAAAGGACTCATATGTAAAGGTTTTTTCTTTTTGGCAGCTTAACAAAGATGGTTTTAAATTTCCAGTGTTTTCATATGATCTGCAAGTTAGTGGTTAATCGCATTTTGTTTTGAGTAATCTCGCTTTGTGTGGCATCACGCGTCACAATAATTATGTAGAGAAACATCATGACCACTTCAATTTGAGGTTGGGAATGAGGTTTACTTGAAAGTTTCACCATGTTAAGGTGTACTGAGCTTTGGAAAGCTAGGAAAACTAACTCCAAGATGTATGGGTCCCTATCCAATCATGTAGAGAGTTGGACCAGTTGCATACAAACCTGACTTGATAGCTGAGCTAGCCACCTTACATGATGTGCTTCATGTATCCATGTTGAAGAAGTGACATCCTGGTATAGAGAAAATCATAGACCAAGAGAAAATCATAGACCTAGAACCAGTACAACTGAGAGAATATATCCCCTATGTAGAAGAGTCCTATACAAATTTTTAGATCATCGAATTTGGAATCTTGAGAAGAGAGAGATACCCTTAGTGAAGGTTGACCTTTAGGTGAACCATGGTGGGTAAGAAGCTACATGGGATTTAGAGTCAAAGATGCATAATAAGTATCACTTCCTATTCTAGGATTTTTGACACAAAATTTTTATTAGAGGGGGAGATTGTTACAACCCATATTATGATTTACTAGTAATTTGAGGACTTAAGTAAATTCCAGTGTTAATTATACATTTATTTACCCTTACTAACATTATGGACTATTCATTGGTTGATTTATGTTTTGGTTTAGCTTAAACTTGTTCTTTAATAAGTTGAATAAAACATGTTTTGTGAATACATTAATGTTCAAACCCTGTTTTTTTTGAGTTAGAAAGAGACATTCGTCTCCCCCCTCCCTCAAACAGGTGCCAGAGCCTAGATGTTCAAACCCTAATTGAATAGCCCACACATGTATGTGGAAGAACATTATAGATATTTAAGGAATCAATTAATCAATAAATTATTATTTGAGATTTTGTAAAACTTTCATTTTAAAATTATAGGAAATTTAATTAGAACTCCAATGAAAAAAGAATGAACCAAAACATAGTTAAAATGAGAGAGTTATGGAACTTTTAGATTTCACAAAAAAATACCTTTGATTTAACAACTTACGGTTTGGTAGGTTCACAAACCAATGGCTCAGAAGACTCACAAACCAAAGGTTCAACAACCAATGATCTGATAGAGTCACAAACCAATAGATCAACATAATCACAAAATAAAGGTTCAAAACTGTTGGCTTAGAATACTCACAAACCAATGGCTTGGCAGGTTTCACAAACCAATGGCTCAATAGACTCACAAACAAAGGCTCAACAATTGATGATTCGGCAGAGTCACAAACCATTGGATTGGCAAACTCACAGACCGAAGGTTCAATACTCGATGGTTCACCAGACTCACAAACAAATGGCTCAATAGACTCACAAATTGAAGGTTCAACAATCGATGGCTTGAAAAACTCAAAAATAGATGGTTTTGAGTTGTGTTGCCGCCCAACACAACCAATCACAAAAATAACCATAACTTTTTCTATATATGTCAAAATCTGATGAATTTTTTTACTGTATAGACATCGAGATCCCTAAACCTCTAAAAAGGGAAATCGAAGGATGATTTCTAGGGTGACTTTGGGGAAGAATGCAAAGAATAAGAGAAATTGATGGTTTCATTATAGATTCAATTTGGTAAGTAGTTTTTTATCATTGATCTTTCTTTCTCTTTGCATTCCCTCTATCAATATTCCTTGGATCATCAACTAAAGGTTTTTGTTTAACTTCATTCTTCATCGTCTACCTCCACCAAGCTTCTTTTAGGTTCGACTATCTACCGTTAGGCCATTTGGAGTTGGTTTTGAGGTATGGAGCTCGAACCCAAGCTTAGCAGACTGAGATCGTAGTATATCAAGTTAAAGCACGAGACCAATAAGCTAAGACCGCTGCCTCTAAACCTTGATTTTATAGAGATCAAGCCGAAAATCATAAAATACATGTAGTGTTATATGTGTGATTGTTGTATTAGATTATTGAAACAAGATTTGAGATTTCAGTTGACTTATTGTTTGTTTATACACAAATGTGATGTTCTATAGATGCCTTAAGCTCTAGAATGATTTGTTGTGAGATTGTGTCAAATCTTGATAGTAGAATTAGAGGCATCAGAACCCCGAGTTTTCCTTAATTTCTACAGTGTTGAATCATATTATGAATGTGTGATTTAGTCAATGATTGTTTCCATTTAGATACTTATGAGTTCAATAAACAGTTCATTCTAGTATTTAATAGTATGCTTAGTTTATTAGTTCAAGTAGAATACCTTATTGATGTCAGTGATTAGTTTAAATTCAATGTTCAAAAAGCAAATATAAAAGTCTAAAGTACAAAGTTAAGATAAGAGAAGTACAATAGTAGGACTGACAGTAAAAGTAATGAATCAACTAGGCATTAGATGCCTTTAACATTGTTGAATCCATCACAAAGGTTTACACCATGAAGTAAGAAATGTTCCTACCAACTAGAAGAGTCCAAGATGAGGTAGTCAGAGCCTACATGTGATATGGGGGGGACTAAGCCCGGTGAGGAATGTCTCCTTAATTTAGTAAATGTACCCAACATTGAATGGACATTCTGGGGGTACCCAGTGAAGTTCAGTTAGTTCGAGTTTGCATACTAGGTTAGCCCTCATGGAACCACTAATGTACTTATTTAAACCAAAAGTGCTTTGACTCTCCACTTGAGTACCCAATTTTATTGGAGCAATCCAATTTATCTAGATACTTGTTATGTCGCCGAGGCCAGACGTGGTGAGCCCCGTTGAAGACCAAGGAGCTAGTTTAGTAGACTTAGAGTCTCGGGTCTACTCTAAGTCTTATATTGTGAGATTGCAGCTTTCTATGACACTTCCACATGATGTTGAACACTTCATGTGGGTTCATGACATAATAAAAGGAATAAAATATTAATGAATGGCTTATTTTTAGTTATTTATTACAGTTACTATCAACATGATTGGCATGTTTCATGGTTTACATCTTTTAAATGATATGTTTGTATTCTTCTATATTAAACTGCTTCAATAATATACATCTATATTATTATGGATTCTTGTTGATTTTCCACACATTGATCCAATAGCTCACACACTCTACTAAAACATTTTTCAAGAACCGGTCTAGCTAAGCAGGAGGAGTCAGAGGCTAGATACCATCAAGAGTGGATTAGCTGAGGTCTCAATAGAAGTAGTTATTTAGTTAGATGGTCTATTATCCTTCCTCGGGGTCATGGAGATGTCAGATTGAGGATGGAGAGCAATTTTGTAATATGATGTATTTGATGTAAATTAAAGCAACAACTAGTTTCTTGAGTTTGTTAACATGTGAGAGTTTAACTCATATGATGTTTATACTTACTCAAATGTTGTTTTGTAAGTTAACATGATGTTTCTTTTATTCTATATAAATTAAGAAATAAAAATGTTAATGTTGATTATCAGTTAGTGATTAAAAGGGAATTGTTAGTGTAATATCTTTTTGGCGGGATTAAACTATGATTATTGGGTTTTTGTCACATTAGTTGGCCCCTCTAGAGACATTTTGATTGCTCCTCACACTATAGGATCTTTCCTCTTCATGTACGTGCTCCTTGACCTTATTAGACCTCTCTTTTGGATCTATCTACAAAAGGGGACATAAACTAGATGAGATTTTGATAAAAGTCAAGTGGCTAACTTTTTTTTCTTTGATACTATATCGTAACATCTTACTTTTTCAAACATATCAAATAACAGAAAGAAGTAAAAACATTTAGGAGGGATGTCACATACATGATAATCATTGCATGAAAATATAATTTGATCCAACCAACATGAGACAACATAACAATTATCATGTCTCAAGGTCCATAAAATGAAAACTTGAACTTTAGACCAAGCTAATACATGATATCATAACAGAATGGAAATCTAAGCTAGTTATTTCATGATAGATGGCACCCCACCAAGCTGATACTCTGGAATTCTTGAGCTATTACCCGAGTTGTATGTCACAATGACTCAATCCTTGCTATTTCTCATCGCTACGAACATCGTGTCTCCAATCACGCATAAACTGGCTAGTAGGTGGAAATGGACATTTTATAACATCGAATAGCACATATACTTTAAAAGCAAGCATTTCATTTCATTAGCATCAAAAGTGTTTGTTATCATTATCTTTTATCTTACTTATATAAGGATCTTCATGTTTGCACTAGAGTTCTTGTTCTCTTTGTACCAAAAGTGCATTTTGAATTTTCCCCAAAGAGCCTCTTAGGTTGCACTAAAGTGCCTTTTCAATTGCATTGAAGTGCTTCTTATTTTGCACCATAGTGCTTCTCATTTTGCTTTGAAGAGAATCTTGGGAGGATATTACATTAGTTTCATTATCTTAATCCTAATATTGAAATCTATAAAATCTTGTTCTTAATATGCATGAAAAGTGATATATAAATCTTAAAATAGAAAGAAATACAATGAATTTTTTGATATCATAACTCAATCTTTATAAAAAGAAATTGAGGGATAACTAATACATTCATGCATGTACATTTTACTAAATAACATATACCCATCCATTAATCATCTTCAATGTGCATGAATCACTTACCAAACCTTAGCACAACTCCTACTATTTATCCTAGGTTTATGAAACCCGAGTAACCTTTTTTCAATCAATTAACATCCATTAATAATTAATATTTGGCTTAATTTCTAGGGTTTCATTGTTGCTTACTAATTGATGGGAATTGAGTTAAAATGTGCTTCAAAACTAGGTTGACATATTCCCCATTTTGTTATCTTTCCCATAATAATTTATAAGTAATTTTCTGATACCAAACAAAGTTTATAGAATTTTGAAAGATATGGTCAATCAAACGAATCCAAAAAGCCAAGTGGGTCCTATTATTTGATAAATGACACACATCAGTAGTCAAGACCACATTGTTGTGTCCCAACCAAAGTCATTCACTTGCCCAAGACTCACTCATAAGGGAACATGCAAACATTTACTAAAATCCAAAGCGAACAAAAAAAATTACCCATGAAATCATGACACAAATGAAATATAAAGAGGGCTGAAACCAAAATCAAGCATCATGCTATCTTATTTTCAACAAATTGGGAAAAAAAACCTGACTCCTAATGAAAAATCAAAATAGAATGAGTGAAATTATTCTTCTCAATACTGTGATCCTACACCATCAGCTTCACCAGCCAAAACCAGTCTCGATGAGCCTCTTGAGGGCCCGTGAGGTGGTTGCAGGCCCAAAAAGTTGCTTCCTCAATGGAAGTCAGGTAGGAAAGATCTAGGGTGACAAAAGCGGAAGCCGCATGTCTCAAAAGGATGCCAACAAGGTTCTAACAAATCTATTAAAATCATTGGATAAGAAATCCATAAAAAATACAATATTAAGAATGGATTCACTATTAGGATAGAAGAACAACCAGAGGAAGAAAAATAGAATAGTCTAGCTTACTGATTTAGAAATGATAGGTTCTGAATCTTTGTGGCGACTAGGTAAAGCTTTTTGTTGCCTTTTGTGGAGTTGTGTAGGACTGAGTTTCAGAGACACTCTCACAATTGAGCAACAACAAGATTGATTGTAGGGAAGGGTATGGTTGAGAGTTGGCGGATGATCAAAGAATTACTGAAATGCTTCTATAGGTCTTTTGACGGTGAAGTGGGATAGATATATGTAAGTTTTGTGGATTGGGGTGGCATGGTTGTCAGCCATAGGTTGACTCACAAAGGGAAAAGGAAACTAGAATCATGCAAGATTATCAGAAAAGGAATGCTAGCCAAATTTGGGGTTGATGTCATTGCCATGATGTGCAACTAACCCAACAACAAAAATTAGGGTGGTACGTAGAGAGAGAGAGAGGGTCAAGTGGGGAGGGAGAGATCTTTTATCTCCCCGACGTAGATTCATATGTGAGGTATGAGATCAAGGGAGTACCCTTTAGTAAGATTTGAATGGATTAAAGTGAGTGATGTGCATATTTTATATCATCTTTTAGACTACTTTTGATTGCATTTTCAAATCAATTTCACCCAACAATCACTCCTAACCAAGCTACATTTTCCACTTTATTGTTATCTTCATTTGTTCTATGGTTTGGATTGTACGTGCAACACTTTGGCATCAAAACACGGAGAAAATGTCATCATATCATCCATCAACACATTCCCCAATAATCTAAACATTCAAAAAATCAATGATGTTGAAACTGTCAGTGACACCCTTTGTCTAGATTTCAATACATTGTGTCCAAATATCAAACATGTTGTGTCTAGATTTCAACATGCAGTGTCACAATGCGGAACTTGGATCCAAAACTCCCTAAATTGCATAAACACACCGTGTTATCCAACCATCATGCTACATCATTATCGATTTAGGCAGTTCACTTTAGTTATCCCAACTAACATGTTGTGTTGTCCATCCAACACGTCCTGTCACCTGTAGATTTTACTCAAACGCGACTGTAACTGCCCCACGATTATAACACAACCCCACGATTATAATATGACCCCACGTATTGGGACAGTTCTCACATAATACTCAGACCATTTGAAGTGGGACTAAAGCAAGGAAAAGCTAAGAGGAGTTAGAGGTGTTCTAAGGGAGAAAAATTGGTTTCTCATGAGAGAAACTTTGTCTTCTTCCTACTTCTCCAATAACTGCAACATGGATCTCCACCGTTCTCTCTCCACTCATGAGTAATTCTTTCTGGAGAGTTTCTATCAGCAAGGATGGAGTTTTGATTTCTTGATCAGTGTTCCAACTATTTCCTACTTCTTCCATAGGCATCCAAGTTTACTTTCTTATTAATGATGTCTAGCAGTATTCTCCATTGTTTATATCTACTTTCTACAACATGGACAAGTAGCTCTCCTTTTTCTAGCCATGAGGCATTAACTCTCATGTCATTATTTGTAAAACAACAAATTTTCTTGCTTAATGTCGGTTTGATCGCACTTCCATAGATACATCAGTGTCAATTTCACATATATGCTTGACTTTCCATCTTGTATGTATGTATTTGTTGGTAGTGTGTGTAAGTTTTAATATTTATAAACTCAAACACTACCCCGCAAGTATATGAGTGTGTGTAGTGTTATTGAGGTCATCTAAGGAGCAAGGTATTGTTAGGTGCAAGAGTATTAAACTTCAACAATCTAGATCTTTTTAACAAGAGATGTTTTGTTTAGTTACTTAAGCAATCCAAAGGAAACAAACTAGAACTCAAATCACTTGTATTAAGGATCAAATTATATTGGGTATTCTTGAGGATAGGGTTTCACATCCACATCATAATATGAAGAACAAAAAAGATCAATAACACTAGCAATAACACAAGGAAGGAATGTATCTTAGACCCACTTCCTGGTAGTGTAGAACAATCCTAACTTTGTATACCACTCTCATAGATATACTTAGATTCATACTACAAACCTTTGTTTCCTATCACATCCCAGCCACTTCGGTGGTCAAGGTAGTGCAGCTAAGGTGCATCTACTTACTCCTATGCTCATCTTATCGGATTATACAAACAGCATAAATCATACATACAAAGTGGCCAGTCAAGCATGTAAGAGAAATTAAACACTGGTGAACCTTAGAACAATGAAACAACTAGTATTATATATGAAATTCGTGTTCAACAATGTTATGACATGGGAGTTACTCCCCCATACCCAAGAACAAGAGATATACTCGTCCATGGTTGTAGAAAGTAGATACAAACAATAGAAAGTAGTGCTAGACATAATAATAGAAGGAAATAAACTTGGATGTATGTGAAAGAAGGAAGATAGACTTGGAACTCCGGTCCAGGAGTCACAAATTCGTCCTTGTTGCTAGAAACTCTCCAGAAAGCTTCACTTCTGAGTGGAGAGAATAGAAACGTTGGAGATCCTTGTTGCAATTGTTGGAGAAGAAGGAAGAAGAAGAATTTTCTCTCCCGAGAAACCAACTTTTCTCCCTTGGAACACCTCCAACTCCTCCTTGCTCTCCCTTGCTTGAGTCCCACTCCAAAAGGTCTGAAAGAGTCTGTGGTAACTGTCCCAAGATGGCTTGGGGTCATATATATAAGTGTGATATGGTTAAATTCATGTTTGAGTGAAATATGCAGGTCATACATCGTGTCTTATGTAATAACTGATGTCTGGATCAAGTTTTGCAAGATGACACACTGTGTTTTTAAGACACAACGTGTCTTTAATAAAACACAGCATGTTGCTGCAAATTTGGGAGTTCTACATTTAATTTCTGTACTGAGACACTGGGTGTCTTTATTACTTGGTATGTCTTAATTAAGACACTGGGTGTCTTTATCAGTTTCAGCAACATTGATTTTCTGAATGTCTAGATGATTGGAGAACGTGTTGATGGATGTTATGATGGCATTTTCTCCCCATTTTGATGCCAAATTATTTTACCTACAACCCAAACCATAGAGCAAGTAAAGACAATAATAAAGTGGAAAATCTAGCATGATTAAGAGTGATTATTGGGTGAAAATAATTTGGAAATGCAACCAAAAGTGATCCAAAAGGTGATATAAAATATGCACATCAAATCCCCCTAAGCTTAAACCATTCCTTGTCCTCAAGAAAAAAGAGCATAGAAACACAAATGAAGGAATTGTCAAGTTCATGCATAGATCAAATGAAATGAAAGATGTGTATTAGACCAAACCAACTATGATCAACATGTTTATACTCATAGCCATCAATTCAACCTAAACACCTAAGAAAGAGATTTTTAGTTCAGAAGGGGTGGTCACAACTAAATGAATCAATCAAATAAACAACACTAAGTAGAATTTGGATGACCAAGCCAAACAACAACTCAAATTATCAACTATTAAGGATACAAATGATGAAATTTTAGTTAAAATTGACAATTTTAGTTGTACTCTCCTTCTTTTCCCAATAATGATATGACAATGGATTACTGGTTCTGGCGCTCATCTACTAATGTAGGCTTATGCACATGTAGAGTGTCAGTTGGGGTATTTTACCCCCTTTTAAGACATACCACCTAACCATCGTGGCCAGATTGGACTTACACTGGGCTAGCATGATATGTGGGCATTTTAGCCATCTTTTATGGGGTATGAGGATGAAATAACCCATAAGATTTTTTTAAAATTTTCCACAACATAGGAGAGTCAACTAAATTGCAACATTATCTAGATTTCATTCATTTGTTTTGAAAAAAAAAAATCACTGAAAGAGTGGTTGAAAATGCACTAAGAGCTTGGCAAGGTCATATTGTATTCTAAATGATGTTGTAAAGTTGAATACTCACATAAATTGAAGCCATTACATGTTTTAAGAAATCAAGGATGTGAAAGATGAATGTTCAGGCTAGAAGCATAAACCAGAGCTAAGCACATGTTGATGGCCAAAAGGTTTCATTTGATTAATGCATGCATTTTACAATTTCTACAAGTGATATTGCTCAATAAAAGAGGACAATCTGTTTGGCATAGAAAGGATTCAATCCACTTATATAAGATAAACCTCATATCATATTGGGTTTTCTACAAAAAGAATAGAAACTAAAATAAGAGCTAAGAAAAAGATGATTAATGGAAAATAAAACTACACTGTCGGGCCGGTTGCTCCCCCCTAAGCTTGAAATCTACGGTGTCCTCACTATAGAAATCAAACAAAGAGAATAACAACCAGGTACCTCATCATGGAAGAGTTGTCAAGGTGGAGGGCATGTGCTCTATTTTGAGGCTGGGAATTGTTGTGCCATAGATCTATGCCTCGTTTTCACTCTAGTTTTTATTTGGACAAAGATGTATGCTTATGATTTACAGTAGGAATAGTCTTCTGGACAACAATGTTGCATGTCCCTTCATTCTCTTCTTCAAAATAACTAGAATCAGATTCAAAGAGAATTTTCTCATCACTAAGAAACATGTGAAGGCGTTGTGGAAAAATGACATTTATCTTGCTTGAAGAATCATCTCATGGAGTATGTGCAGATTTCTTCTTTTGAGCTTCAGCATCATTTCCTACATTGGAGTCAACAACTTCATATGATATTGTATGTGATGGTGAAGAAGGTTCTTCTATAGCAGCTCCACTTTTCAAGATAACTGATGTGAATGTCTCCCTTGAACTCATCTCTAGTTAGTTAGGTAAGGAACTAGAAGGTGCTTTTTGATTGGCAAGAGCTAGTTGAGCAATTTGATTCTCCAACATCCTAGTGTGAGTGGCAATCCCATACACCTTAGAAGAAAGTTAAAAAATAGCATCCTTTAGTAGCTCCCTTTGTTGACGAAGCTCATCATTTTGCTAAATTTGAGTTGAGACAAAGGTCTCAAGCATGGACTCCAAACTCAGCTTGGGCTGCAAATGTTGTTGTTGCTTGATGAAATTGCAGCTGACATTGTTCTTGATCTTCGACATCTCTTCAATTTGTGATGGTGTGGAAAAACATAAGAAGGAGTGTTTCCCTCTTATCCACATGCATAAAAAGTTAATTAGTAGCTTGATTTTCAAAAATAGAGCATGAAGAAGAAGGTAGGCTGCTCCAATCGGGACTCCACTGACAATGATTAATTGCCATGTCTTCAATAATGGCATAAGTGCCCATATATGATTTGTTCATTAAAGCACCATTTGCATCAACATCAATATATATCCTTGTATTGTAGAATAAGCCATTATAGAAAGTTTGCAATAGAATCCAGTTGCTTAAACCATGGTGTGGACAAATTCGTTGAAGGTCTTTGAACCTTTCCCATGTGTCATACAATGTCTCTCCATGCCTTTGAGAAAAAATGATGAGTTGAATCCTTGATGGTGCGGTCTTGCTTGGTGGGAAATATTTGGCTAAGAAAACATTGAGGAGCTCCTCCCAGCTGTTGATGGAGTTTCTTGGCAAAGAATAGAGCTATGAGTTGGCTCTGTGTCACAATGGGAAGGGGAAAAGAAGAAGATAAACTGCATCACTAGAAATACCATCTATTTCAAAGTGCTTAGCAACTACAGAAATTCAACAATGTGGAGGCTCAGATCCTCCATAGATGTCCCTCTAAATTGATTCTTCTATATCATTTGTATAATTATGGGGCCGATAGAAAAGTCATTTGCCTCAATTTGTGGGATAGTGATAGCCCCGTTGATTTTTGTAGCAGTTGGAACAATGAAGTCTTTAAGGGGATGGTCATCTTCCATGATTGGTCTTTCTTGTTGAGATGGATGCTTGGGTGAAGATGGTGGTGAAGAAGTTGGTGATGATGTTTGTGAGTCCTCTGGATCCATTTGAGTTTCACTCATCCTTGCTTTTTGAAGGCTACAAACATTATGCTCAAGTTTGGGGTCCGAAAATGTGGAAGGTTCAAGACCCATTTTGGATCGCCTCATATTGTCCTGCAAATAAAGAAGGCGAGAGAAGTACAAAAATGACAATGGAAGATACAAAAATATGACAATGATGATGATCATGATGAAAGGTAAAAAAATGATATTAGATATGACCCGTGGTGGTGTGATCTAGTCTCCCTTACAATTCAACACTTCTTACTCTAACAAAAATATCGATGCTCCCCGGCAACGGCGTCAAAAACTTGTTGGCGGTGTGTGCAAGTTTTAATATTTATAAACTCGAACACTACCCGACAAGTATACGTGTGCGTGTAGTATTATCGAGGTCATCCAAGGAGCAAGGTATCGTTAGGCACAAGAGTATGAAACTTCACCAATCTAGATCTTTTTAAGAAGAGATGTTTTGTTTAGTTAACTAAGCAATCAAAAGGAAACAAACTAGAACAGAAATCACTTGTATTAAGAATCAAATTAGATTTGGTATTCTTGAGGATAGGGCTTCACATCCACATCATAACATGAAGAACAAAAAATATCAAGAACACTAGCAATAACACAAGGGAGGCATGTATCTTACATCCACCTCCTGATAGTGTAGAATAGTCCTAACTTTATATACCACTCCTGTGGATATACTTAGATTGACTACAAACCTTTGTTTTATAACACATCCCAGCCACTCCTGTAGTCAAGGTAGTATAGCTAAGGTACATCTGCTTACTCCTATGCTCATCTTCCTATATTATACAAAGAGCAGAAATCATACATACAAAGTGGCCAGCCAAGCATGTAAGAGAAATTAAACACCGATGAACCTTATAACAGTGAAACAACTAACATTATATATGAAATTTATGTTCAACAATGTTATGACATGGGAGTTACTCCCCCATGCCCAAGAATAAGAGATCTACTCATCCATGGTTGTAGAAAGTAGATACAAATAGTAGAAAGTAGTGCTAGACATCATAATAGAAGGAAATAAACTTGGATGTATGTGAAAGAAGGAAGATAGACTTGGAACTCCGGTCAAGGAGTCACTAATTCGTCCTTGCTTCTAGAAACTCTCCAGAAAGCTTCACTTATAAGTGGAGAGAATAGAACATTGTAGATCCTTGCTGCAATTGTTGGAGAAGAAGGAAGAAGAAGAAGTGTCCCTCCCCAGAAACTAACTTTTCTCCCTTGGAACACCTCCAACTCCTCCTTGCTTGAGTCCCACTCCAAAAGGTTCGAAATAGTTTGTGGTAACTGTCCCAAGACGGCTTGGGGTAGTATATATAAGTGTGAGATAATTAAATTCGTGTTTGATTGAGATCTGCAGGTCACACGACGTGTCTTTTATAAGACATGACATGTCTTATGTAATAACTGATGTCTGGATCGAGTTCTGGAAGGTTACACGACGTGTCTTTAATAAGACACAATGTGTCTTTAATAAAATACGGTGTGTTGCTGCAAATTTGGGAGTTTTGGGTTCAATTTTTGGACTGAGGCGGGGTGTCTTAATTAAGACAAGGGGTGTCTTTATCTGTTTTAGCAACATTGATTTTCTAAATGTCTAGATGATTGGGGAATGTGTTGATGGATGTTATGCTGGAGTTTTTTCCCCATTTTGATGTCAAATTGTTTTACCTACAAACCAAACCATAGAGAAAGTAAAGACGAATAATAAAGTAGAAAATCTAGCATGATTAAGAGTGATTATTGGGTGAAAATGATTTGGAAATGCGACCAAAAGTGATCCAAAAGGTGATATAAAATACACACATCAATCTTATGCTTCATATGCATATTGAGAAGATGTACATTGAAGTATGAAGATGTTATATGCAACTTTGTTTCCTTGACCATAGGAGTGTCTTGAAAGTGAAGAGGATTCTAAGGTTTTTGGTAGTTTTGTTATGAGGGTATGAATGGAAGTGCTACATAAAGGTAAAATTGTTCTACATTACTCAGAGGGGTGTAGAACTCAAACCTCCCTTTGTGATTTTACTACTTGTGAATTTGTTATTGTTTCATGTAATGATATGATAGTGAAACCCTATCATAAAGAATTTCTAATCCAATTTGATCCCTAATACAAGTGATTTATGTTTTAGTTAGTTTACTTCTAAATTTATTAGTTAATACAACAAAACCTCTCTTGTTAAAAATATATACATCGCTAAACTTTAGTACTCTTACGTCTAATAATAACTCACTCCTCAGATGACCTCGAGAATAATGCATGCACCCGCATACTTATGGGGTAGTGTTTGAGTTTATAAATTTAAGAATTGCACACACAACTAACAAGTTTTGGCATTGTAGTTAGGGATCATCAATATTTTGTTAGGGTAAAAAGTGTTGAATTGTAAGAGAGACTAGATCACACCACAACCATGCCATACACACCATCATTTTCATCATAATCACAATCATCATCATATTTCTTTGTCTTCCATTTTTCTTTTTGTACTTCACTCACCATGTTTAGTTGCATGAATGTATACTGAAAATCAAAAAGGGGTTTGAGTCTTCCACATTTCTAGACCCTAGAACTCAGCACACTGTTAACAGCCTTCAGAAAGTAAGGAGGATTGAAACTCAATCGGATTTTGAGGAATCACAACATTCATCACATTCATCACCGCCATCTTAACCCAAACGTCCAGTAAAACAAGAAAAAAATCATGGAAGACAATCGTCCCCTTAAGGAATTTGTTGTTCCAACTTCTATGGACATCAATGGGGCTATCAATATCCCACAAGTCGACACAAATTATTTTTCTATCAAACTCATAATTATACATATGATACAACAAAACCCATTTGGAGGGACAACAATGCAGGATCCAAACCTCCATATTGTTGAATTTATGCAGTATGTAAGCACTTTCAAGATAGATGGTGTTCCTATGAAGGATAGATCCAAGGCGTGATTTTCTTATTTCCCAAAGAATTGAATTAACAATTGGGAGTAGCTTATCAAAGTCTTATTAACCAAGTACTTCCCACCAAGTAAAATGGCATAGTTGAGGAGCCAACTCATTAATTTTTCTCAAAGGGATAGGGAGACTCTCTACCAACATGGAAGAGATTCAAAGATCTCCAACGCCTTTGTCTTAACCATGATCTCAACAATTGGTTTCTTGTTCAAAAACTTTATAGTGATTTATTTTATAACACAAGGGTGTCAATCGATGCAGCTACAAATGGATCTTTGATGAACAAATCCTATAGAGAGCTTATGTTATCATAGAAAACATGGCAGTAAATCATTGCCAATGGAACACTAAAATAAGCAATCAACCTTATTTTTCTTCTATTACTTTCGGGAAGCAAGTTGGCATACACTCTATTGATGTGCTACATTTCATTGCAGCAAAGTTGAACGCCTTGTCCCAAAAGTTTGAAAAGCCAAATACTTAATCAGCTCATCTAGTCAACTTATTCTTTGAGACAAATGGAGTTCTTAAGTAGGCATCTTCCTCAAGCTATCCTTCATTCATTCCATCTGAGGAAACCATGGAACAATGTAATGTGATAGAGAATTATGGGAGCAAGCAGTCTTACTATCATTATCAAACACATATAATCTAGGATGGAGAAATCATTCCAATGTCTCCTGCTGCAACAACAAAAATGCCCAAATTCCTCAACAATATCAAGTTCGGCAACAACAACCACAATCAAAGTCCAACTTGGAGTCAGACATGGAAAATTTTGTGTCAACTCAAATGAAGCAAAATGATGAGTTTCATTGACATGGATAGTTTATGAAGGATGCCATTCAGCCATTTACAACTCTCTTCAAGGTGGATGAAATTGCCACTCATGCAATATGTTGGAAAATCAAATGTCCCAACAAGAGCTTTCCAATAAAAAAGCACCTTTAGGGTCCTTATTTAGTCATCCAGAGATGAAAACAATAGAAACATGCACAAAGTTGCTATAGGAGAACCTCTTTTTCATCAAAGAGGACATCATATGAAGATTTTGATGTCATTGAAGATATTTAAATTAAATCTATAAGGGATAAATATGCAAATCTTTCCCTACAAGATGGTTTTTCAAGCAAGACAAATGCCCCCTTGCAACACATCTTTGAGACAATGCTTGGTTACGTGAAAATTTTCTTTGAAACTGATTTTGATTATTTAGAAGAATAGAATGAAGTGACAAGCAACATTGAAGTATAGAACACTATACCTACCACAAATCATAAGCATAGATCTTTGTCCCAAATCCAAGATATTTTGACAAAGAGGTGTAGATCCTTATCTCAACAATTTATAGCTTCAATTCAAAGCACATGCCCTCCACCTTGATAGTTTTTCCATGATGAGGTACGCAGTTGATACTCTCTTTGCTTGATTTCTACAGTGAGGACACTACATATTTCAAGCTTGGGGGGAGCAATCGGCCGATAATGTAGTTTTCTATTTGTTTGTCTCTTCTATTTCTATTTTTCTTTCCTAGTTAAGTGAAAATCTAAGCATGACTATGAAGACTTTCTTGTTTAGGTAAATATTGACTCCTATCTAGATAAGCCATTATACTCATTAAGATAATAGTTGAATAACCCTAACATGCACATCTAACAATTTTATGAAAACAATTGGCCAATCACTCATTTTGCCATGATATTTTTGCTATAGCATGTTTTTCACATGTCTCACTCTTTTCTCAATGCATGTAATGGTTTAATGTTTTAAACTTAATCAACTTTACATACTTGTGTATAATTTTGATGATTTTGCCAAATCTCTAGTGTGTTTTCTACCACCCCTATGATGAAAATATTTACAAGTAAAAGTATTCCTTGCTTTGAATCAACTATCTGCATGACCTTTGTTCTCTTTGAAGATTTGTCTAGCCTAAGACTGTGAGGTTCTAAAGAGGGACCCAAATCATATTTAAAAAGGGGTATATGTTTGTTCAAAAAAAAACTACATCCCTACAAAAGATGGCTATCTTTCCCACATAATCTCCCAACCCAATGAAGGTAGGGAATCATGTTAGAAAGAGGGTCAATAAATCCCAAACGACATTCCACATAGAATAAACCTACATTAGCACCCAATTATCATACCCTATGCTCTTAATTTTAAAATCTTAATTCTTATGAAGGAGTCATTTTGGATTTGTTGATGTCAAGCCAAAATTGTAATTCTATTCATCCCTATAGTCATAAGGGTTTGGTTGCATATTCACTACATTTTTTGCTTTATCATCATACCTCTATTCATTGATATCTTGTTGGTTTTTCCAAAGCAATTTGGCCATTTTTTTAACTTAACTTCTAATTTTGAGTGATTGAATTCATTTCATGTCTAGTTGCAATATCTTAACAATGAGTGGCATGTTATGATTAAATCCTTCCATATCATTAAGTGAATGTATGCGCCATGTTATTTCTTCAACTATGTGTCTATGTTTCTTTTTTCTTGAGGACAAGCAATGGTTTCAGCTTAGGGGGATTTGATATGAATATTTTACATCATCTTTTGGACTACTTTTGACTGCATTGTCAAATAATTTCACCCAATAATCACTCTTAGTCATGCTAGACTTTTCACTTTATTATTATTATTACTTTTTCTATCATCTGGATTGTGGGCACAACGTTTTGGCATCAAAATAGGGAAAAAACACCATCATATCATCCATCAACACATTCCCCAATCATATAAACATTCATAAAATTAGTGATGTTGAAACTATCAATGAGACCTCGTGTCCAGATTTAGATACGTCGTGTCCAGACATCATATACACCATGTCCATATTTCAATGTGTCATGTTACAGTGTAGAACTTCAATCTAGAACTCCCTGAATTGCAACAACACACCATGTGGCCAACCAAGACACAATGTCATCATCGATTGAGGCAGTTCAACTTTAGTTATCACAATTAACGTGTCATGTTGGCCATCCAACATGTTGTGTCACCTGCATATTTCATTCAAATGCGAATGTAACTATCCAACATTTATACATATGACCCCAAGAAGCCTTATGACATTTATCATAGACTATTCAGACCATTTGGAGTGGGACTCAAGCAAGACAAAGCTAGGAGGAGTTGGGGGCATTCTAAGGAAGAAAAGGTGGTTTCATGGGAGAGAAACTTCTCCTTACTTCTTCGTAGATAATTACAGTGGGAATTTCTATTATTCTCTTCTCTTAACTCCAGAGTGAAGCATTCTAGTGAGTTTCTAGCAACAAGTATGGAGTCTTAACTCTTTGACTGGCGTTCCAACTCTTTCCTACTCCTTCCACAGACATCCAAGATTACTTTCTTATTTTATGATGCCTAGCACTACTTTCTACTTCTTATGTCTACTTTCTACATCCATGGACGAGTAGATCTCCTTTTCTTGAGCATGGGGGAGTAACTCCCATGTCATGCTTTGTAGGACAATGCATTTTTTTCTTAATGTTGATTTAATCACAATTCTATGAATACATAAATGTTAATTTGACATCTATGCTTGATTGGCTATCTTGTATGTATGTCTTATGCTTCTTGTGCTTATTGGGAAGGTGTACATTAAAGTAAGGAGATGTTTTCTATCATTTTGTTTCCTTGATCAAGGGAGTGTCTTTTAAGTGAAGGGCATTCCAAGGTTTTTGGTGTTCTATTCTGACTATATGCACGGAGGTGCTATATAAAGGTAGAATCATTTTAAAATGTTGGGGGTGTAGAACTCGAACCTTCCTTTGTGATTTTACAACTTGTGAATTTGTTGTTGTTTCATAGAATGATTTGATAGTGAAACCCTATGCTCAAGAACTCTTAATCCAATTTGATCCTTAATATAAGTGGTTTATGTTTTAGTTAGTTTAATTTCAAATTCCTTTGTTAACATAACAAAATCTCCATTATTAAAAAGATCTAGATAGTTGAAGTTTAATACTCTTGCGCCTAACAATACCTTGCTCCTTGGATGATATCGATAATATTACACATAGCCATATACATGTAGGGTAGTGTTAGAGTTTATAAACATAAGACTTGCGGACATGACTAATAAGTTTTTGGCATTATTTTCGGGGAGCGTCAATATTTTTATTAGAGTAAGAAGTGTTGAGTTGTGAGCGAGAGTAGATCACACCAAAACCATGTCATACCCACCATCATGTTCATAATTATTATCATATTTTTGTGCCATCCATTTTCATTTTTGTACTTCACTCGCCTTGTTTACTTGTAAGACTATATATGGAAATCCAAAATGGGTTTTGAGCCTTTCACATTTCTAAACCACAAAACTGAGCACACCGTTAGCAGCCTTTAAAATGCAAGGAGGAGTGAAACTCAATCACATTTTTATGAATACAACATTCATCGCATTCATTGCCACCACCTTCACCCATACATTCAATCCAACAAGAAGAACAAATCATGGAAGATGACCATCCCCTTAAGGACTTTGTTGTTCCAACTGCTATGGACATCAATGGGGCTATAATATCTCACAAATCAAGGCAAATGATTTTTCTATTAGTCCCATAATTATACATATGATACAACACATCCAATCAACTTATTCTTTAAGACAAGTGAAGTTCTTAAGAAGGATCTTCCTCAAGCTATTCTTCCATCATTCCATCATAGACAACCATGAAACAATGTGATGTGATAGGGGACTCTGGGAGAAATCACTCTTACTATCATTATTCAAACACTTATAATCTGGGATGGAGAAATCATCCAAAAGTCTCCCGCCACAACAACAACAATTCCCAAATTCCTCAACAATGACAAGTTCAACAACAACAACCATAATCAAAGCCCAACTTGGAGTCACTCATGAAAATGTTTTTTTACTCAAATGAAGCAAAATGATGAATTTGTTCAACATGGAGACTTTAAGAAGGACGCCATTCACAAACTCTTTCTAAGGTGGATGAAATTTCCACTCATGCACACATATTGGAAAAATAAAAAAATCCCAACAAGAGCTTTCCAGTCAAAAAGCACCTTCAAGATCCTTATTTAGTCATCCAAAGATGAAAAACTAAAGAAACATGCACAAAGTTGTTATAGGAAACCTCTTTTGCCATCAAAGAGGACATCATATGAAGTTGTTGATACTAATGAAGATATTGAAGCTGAATATCTAAGGGAGAAATATGCAAATCTTGCCCTATAAGATGATTTTTCAAACAATCCAAATGCCCTGACACATCTTTGACACAATTCTTGGTGACGAGAAATTCTCTTTGAATTCAATTTTAATTATCTTTAAGAAGAGGATGAAGGGACAAACAACATTCAAAACCATAAGACTATTCCTACTACAAATCATAAGAGTAGATCTTTGTCCCAAATCGAAAATATATCGAAAAAGAGGTATAGATCCTTAGAGCAACAATTTCTAGCCTCAAGTCAGAGCACATGCCCTCCACCTTGACAACTCCTCCATGATGAGGTACTCAGTTTTCTATTCCCTTTATTTTATTTCTACAACGGGGACACTAAATACTTCAAGGTTAGAGGGGGAGCAATCGACTAGTATTTGTAATATTTTGTTTGTTTTTCTTTTCTATTTCTATTTTCTTTCCTAGTTAAGTGAAAATATAAGCATGACTCTAAGGACTTGCTTTTTTTGGGTAAAAATTTACTCCCAGACAGCTAAACTATTACACTCATTGAGATAATAGTTGAATAACCCTACAATGCACATCCAACAATTTAATGAAAACAATTGACCAGTCACTCATTTTGCAATGATATTTTTGCTCTAGTATGTTTTTCATATTTCTCACTATCAGCTGAATGCATGTAATGGTTTAATGCTTTGTATTAATCAACTTTACAGCTTTGTATAGCATTCTTTATGATTCTGCCAAATCTCTAGTGCATTTTCTACCACCCCTGTGATGAATATTTTTACAAGAGAATTCCTAGTTTTAAATCACCTATTTGTATGACCCTTATGATATTCGACTATTTGACTAGCATAAAACTGTGAGGTTCCAAACTGGGACCCAAATCATGTTTAAAAAGGGGTATTTCTTTGCTCAAAATAGAAAAAAAATCTACATTCCTATAAAATATGACTAAGTTGCCCACGTAATCTCTCAACCCAGCGAAGGTAGGGGATTACATTATAAAGAGGGTAAATAAACCCCAAATAGCATTCCATGTGCATGTAAGCTTACATTAGAAGTTGAGTGTCATACCCAATGCTCTTAATTTTAAAATCTTAATGCTTCTGAAGGAGTCATTGCATATTTGTTGATGTCAAGCTATAATTCTAACTTTATTCATCCCTATAATCAAAAGGGTTTGGTTGCATATTAACTAAATTATTCGCTTTGTCATCATACCTCTATTCGGTGCTATCACGTTGATTTTTCCAATGCAATTTGACCATGCATGCTTTTGAACTTAACTTCCAATTTTGAGTGATTGAAATCAATTCATGTCTAGTTGCCGTATCTTAACAATGATTGGAGTGTTATGATTAAATTCTTCCATTTCATTAAGCAGATGTATGTGTCATGCTATTTCTTTAGCAATGTCTCTATGTTTCTTTTTCGTTGATGACAAGAAATGGTTTAAGCTTAGGGGTATTTGATGTGCGTATTTTATATCATATTTTTACTACATTTGATTGCATTTTCAAATCAATTTCACTCAATAATCACTCATGGTAGATTTTCCACTTTGTTATTATCTTTATGTGCTCGGTGGTCTGGACTTTGGGTACAATATTTTGACATCAAAATGGGGAGAAAACATCATCGTATCATCCATCAACGCATTTGCCAATCGTTTAACATTAATAAAATCAATGATGTTGAAACTGTCAATGACACCTCATGTCTAGATTGCAATATGTGTGTCCAGACATCAGGCACGCCATGTGATGTCGTGTTGCATTGCAAAACTTGGATCGAGAACTCTTTGAAATGCATCAACATACTGTGTTGGCCAACCAATAGGTTATGTCATCTTCGATCAAGTTCTACTTTGATTATCACAACTAACACGTCATGTTGGCCAACGAAATAGGTTGTGTCATCATCTATCAATGCAATTCTACTTCAATTATCATAACTAACACATTGTGTTGGCCATCCAACAAGCCTTGCCACCTGTATATTTTACCCAAATATGAATTAACTACACCACGCTTATATATATATATATATATATATATATATATATATATATATATATATATAGAGAGAGAGAGAGAGAGAGAGTCAGGCTTGTGTACACTCAAGTGTACCGAAGGCACCGTACACCTCAGTCATTTTTAAAGATGCAATAACTTTTTGAAAAATCTAAACTGTTGATCTTTTTAAATATCTTAAGAACATACTATAAAATAAATTTTAGCTCATTTGGACACTTATAGGTGGTGCATCTAAAGGAGGCAAAAAATTAGCCATTTCAAATTAGTTTTGTGTGTTGATTTTTTTGCCCTTGGATGAGTAACTTACGCTCATCCAAATGAGCTCAAATTATGTGTTGCCTATTATTATTGTAACCAATTAAGATCCACGGATTAGATTTTAGAAAAAAATTGGTCTAGATAGGCAAACACCATTGGAGTGTACATCATGATCTGTACACTCAAGTGTTTTCTAGCTTGACTCTCTCTCTCTCATATATATATATATATATATATATATATATATATAGAGTCAGGCTAGAATACACTCGAGTGTATCCGGAGCAGAATACACTCAAGTAGCTTTCCATGATGAAATATTTTTTTTGAAAATCTAATCTATTGATCTTCTTAAACATCTCGTGAACAACTCATACGCAAAATTTGAGCACATTTGGATATGTATAGCTCATGTTATGAAGACCGCAAAAATTATGCATTTCAAATTAGTTTCGCGCGTTGATTTTGTTGCCCTTGGATGAGTGACTTATACTCATCCAAATGGGCTCAAAATTTGTATGTAGCCTAGTTATAGTATGACGGTGAAGATCAATGGTTTACATTTTGCAAAAACTAGTCTTGATATGCAAACACACTTGAGTGTATTCGTGTGATCCGTACACTCGAGTGTATTCTAGCCTGAGTCTATATATATATATATATATATATATATATATATATATATATATATATATATATATATATGACTCTAACATGTATTAGGACAGTTATCATAGACTATTCAGACCATTTGGCAAAAAAACGTCAGGAGGAGTTGGAGGCATTCTAAGGGAGAAAAGGTGGTTTCTCGGGAGAGAAACTTCTTTTTCTTCCTTCTTCTCTGATAATTGCAGTAGGAATCTCTGTCGTTCTCTTCTCACCACTCCTAGGTGAAGCTTTCTGGAGAGTTTCTAGAAGCAAGGATGGAGTTTTGACTCCTTAATCAGAGTTCCAACTCTTTCCTACTTCTTCCATAGACATCCAAGATTACTTTCTTATTTTATGATGTCTAGCACTATTTTCTACTAACATGAGTCTACTTTCTATAGCCATGGACAAGTAAATCTACTTTTCCTGGGTATGGGGGAGTAACTCCCATGTCATTATTTGTAAAATAATAAATTTTCTTGCTTAATGTTGGTTTAATCATAATTCCATGGATACATTAGTGTTTATTTCAAATATATGCTTGATTGGCCATCTTGTATGTATGTCTTATGCTTCTTGTGTATTTTGGGAAGGTTTACATTGAAGTAAGGAGATGTTTTTTGTAACTTTGTTTCCTTTACCATGGGAGTGGCGTGGAAGCAAAGGGTATTCCAAGGTTCTTGGTGGTTCTATTCCGGTTTATGCACAGAGGTTCTATATAAAGGTAGAATCATTCTACACTACTAAGAGGGTGTAGAACTCAAACTTCCCTTTTTGATTTTACATCTTGTTAATTTGTTGTTGTTTTATGGCACTATATGATAGTGAAACTCTATCCTCAAATCCTTAATACAAATGATTTCTATTTTAGTTAGTTTACTTCTAGATTGTTTACTTAACATAACAAAATCTCTCTTGTTAAAAATATCTAGATTGTTGAATTTTAATACTCTTGCACCTAACAATATGTTGCTCCTTGGATGACCTCGATAATACTACATGCACCTATATACCTATGAGGTAGAGTTTGAGTTTATAAATTTAATACATGTGCACACATCTAACAAGTTTTTGGTGTTGTTATCAGAGAGCATCAATATTTTTGTTAGAGTAAGAAGTATTGAAATGTAAGAGAGACTACATCACAACACAACCACATCATAGCCACCATCATTTTCATCATGATCATAATCATTATCACGTTTTTGTGTCTTTCATTTTCATTGTGTACTTTACTCTCCTTGTTTACTTGTAGGACTATATATAGAAATCCAAAAGGGGTTTTGAGTCTTCCACATTTGTAGACTCCAAAATTGAGCACGTTGTTAGAATCCTTAAAGAAGCAAGGAGGAGTGAAACTCAATCAGATTTTGAGGAATACAACATCCATCACATTCATCACCACCATCTTCCACACAAATGTCCATCCTAACAAGAAGAACAAATCGACGATGTTCATCACCACCATCTTCCACATGATGGACTCCCGAGCACCTGAGCGTGACAAGGCAACGGAGGGGGCGACGGCATTTCGCCGGCCGTCTCCTCGAGGTGATTTCAGGCGTAAGGAATCGGATAATCTCGACGGCTCGGCAGATCTATGTCCGGCTCCTTGTGCTTCGATTGGGTGGGATTGTGTGAGACCAAAAGTTTCCGGGAGCATTCTTGATATGGAGGTGACTGAAGTCTCGGTTATCAAAGGGAAGTTAATCTACTCTAAGAAGGAGGCGAGTGAGAATGCGGAGAAATGGAACAGGTGCTTGCTCGGATATGTGGTGGACTTCCGTCCGTTTATTCCGGTGCTCTGCAACCACTTTGATGATATCTAGACTACCAAAGACTACTTCGAAGTGTTCGACAGAGGGGATGGATTCTTCATTGTCCGTTTTGCTAATCAACAAGACTTGGATGCTGTGCTTGCTGGAGACTGGCTAGTAGCTGGTAGACCTGTCATATTCAGGAAATGGAAAGTTGGAGATTCTCAAACGAAACTGCTCTTGGATGATATTCCGGTATGGATCAATATTAGGAGTCTTCCATTGGAATTTTGGGATAGTAAAACATTCAACAAGATTGGTTCGTATCTGGGATGCCCGGTTAAGATGGATGAAGCTACTTTCAATCTGAAGCGCTTGGATGTAGCTAGGATCCAAGTCGTCATGAGCAGTAATGCTAAGTTTCCAGAAAAGATTACGTTGAGAAGCGATGAGGGGGATGAAAATCTGATTGAGATTGAGTATGATTGGGTTCCGTATAGGTGTCGTCACTGTGGGAAGTATGGTCATGATGATTGTTTGATTAAAACTACTGCAAAAAGACAGGGAGTTACAAAGTCTAACGTTGTGAAGAAGGTTTGGGAAGTGAGGAACAATGCTGCTCGCAAGGAGTTTGTTGTTATGCCAACTGTGGATTTACAAGCTGGTTCTGAACATATTTTAGAGGAAATATTTGAGGACGAGAAGATTCAAAGAAACAAGTTGGGTATGCTACAGACTGAGGAGATTGTGGAAGATGAGGCCCTGTCTAAGCTGGTGAATGAAGGATTTGAGTCTTCTGGGTCTGTCGTTAAAGAGTTAGGGTGTAGTAGCGGCAAGAGTGCTGTTCTGTTACCCCTGAGTTCAGAGGACAATGCTATGGCGAGTACTGAAACTATCATGTGTGCACTGTCTCCAATTGCTGGTTCCTCCACTCCAGCTCCTGTCCTTTAGTTTTCCAGTGTGTCGCCAGAAAGAGAACTGTCTTCGCAGGCTTCTTCTGCTTCTGTGAGGTTTGCTAAGGTCAGTAGTTACAAAATTCCGCCTAAAAGACAACTGAATTTAAAGGCTGATAATCGGCTTAGATTGGATCATCTGGAGTCCATCCCTTCTCCCAAGGAACTCTCTATGGCTTTCTCTAGCACTGAGGCTGACAATTTAACAGCCCCAGTTATCAAATGAGTCTATCCCTGTCTATTACCTCTTGGAATGTCAGGGGTATTAGTAATAAGATCCTGAATGTCCAAGAGGTAATTAGGAGGGCCAACTGTGATGTGGTCATCCTTGTTGAGACGAAGATTAGAGAGAAGAAAGCTAAGAAACTGATGAGCAAATATTTTGGTGAGTACAAATGGGTTTCTAATTTGAATTCGCATGTTCTGGGGAGAATTTTCATTTTATGGAAGGACGATGTTTGTTTTATTTCCAAGATCGATGAGTGTGATCAGGCCATTCATGTCAGAATTGATAAAGACAGTGATAGTTTTCTTCTTACTGCCGTCTACGGACATAATGATGATTATGATAGAACTAGTCTTTGGAGAAATTTGGATAGCTTTGCCAATGGTACTCATCACCCTTGGATTATTATGGGAGATTTTAATGTTGTGAGAAAAGTTAATGAAAAGATTGGTATTCTTCCCCCTTCAAGTAAATCTATGGAGGAGTTTAATAATTTTGTCTTGGATTCTGGTTTGTTTGAGATGGATTTGAGTGGTCCCTTTTATACCTGGGATAACAAACAGGATGGGGATCAGTTTATTGCTACCAAGATTGATAAGATCTTGTATAATGGTGAGTTTCAAGATAGATATGATAATTTTCACGATGAGTGTATTACTGATTTGGTGAGTGATCATAGGAGATTAAGCCTTATTTTAGGTGATGTGAAGAAGAGGAAGTCTCCTTTCAGATTCATAAATTTTTGGACCACTCACAAAGATTTTGATGGACTGCTTAAGGATGCTTGGGAGTTAGAAGTTGATGGGTTTGCCATGTTCAAATTTTATAGAAAACTTGAGGCCTTGAAGAAGCGTTTGGTGTCTTGGAACAAATCGTGTTTCGGTAATGTTCATGATAATCTATCTCAGCTGAAGAATGCTGCTTTTACTGCCTAAAGGAAGGCTGATCTTGATCCTAATGATGTTAATCTAAGGAGTGAAGCCAATTTTCTTAGGAAGGAAGTGATGAAAGCTGCTAGTATTGAAGAAAGCTTTTATAGGCAGAAATCTAGAGTTCAATGGCTCCAAGAGGGTAACTCGAATACTAAATTTTTCTATGCTTCTTTGAAGACTAGAAGAATGAGGAATACTATGAATTTTCTCAATATTGATGGGAACATTTCTAGAGATGAAGAGGATATGAAATCAGCTATTTTCACTTTCTACAATTCTCTATTTTGCAAGATGGATAAAGGCAGTGTATGGGGGGATGAATGGGATGGTCCTATTATTTCTAAATGTCAAAGTTGTCTGCTGATCAGTAATGTGTCAAGGAAGGAAGTTGATGAGGTGGTTGAGAATATGAATGTGGACAAATGTCCTGGTCCGGATGGGTTCAACTGTCACTTCTATAAATATGCTTGGAAAGTGATTGGTGATGATGTATATGAAGCTGTCTGTGAGTTTTTTAGAAATGGAAATATGCTTAAAGAAGCGAATAAGACGTATATTGTTCTTCTTCCCAAAGGGCAAGATTCTTCTCTGATCACTAACTGGCGCCCCATTGCGCTTTGCAACGTCTTTTATAAGATCATTTCTAAAATTTTAGCTAATAGGCTTCAGCTGGTGCTTCCTAGTATTATTGATGTTAATCAATGTGCGTTTGTCAAGGGAAGAAGCCTTAAGGATGCTGTTTTGCTTACTAATGAGGTTTTATGTGATTTCAAGAGGAAGAACTGTGATAAGATGTGCATTCAGGCTGATGTGTCTAAAGCTTATGATTCGGTTAATTGGAAATATATCTTTTCTATTATGTGGAAGATGGGCTTTCCTCTGAAATGGATTAGTTGGATTGAACATATTTTCTATTCTACTTCCTACCAGGTTTTGGTTAATGGGGAACCCTCTAGTCCCATTTTTCCTACGAATGGGATAAGGCAAGGAGATCCTATTGCTCCATACCTCTTTGTCATAGCCATGCAGGGTTTTTCTGAAATGTTAAAGAAATCCATCAAGTTTGATGAGTTTATTCCCATTTCTGTATCAAAGAAGTTGTCTCTTTCTCATCTTATTTTCGCCGACGATTTGATGATCTTTGCCAAAGCTAATCATGAGTGTGCTTTGCATATTAAGAAGTTGCTTGATGAGTTTGGAAATATGTCTGGTCTAAGGATTAATCACAGCAAGAGTAACTTGTTTTTGGGAGAATGCATTAATGGTGATTCTATTTCATCCATTTTGGAGATTGGCATTGGGAAACTTGAAGACACGAAATATTTGGGTTTACCCTTGTTTTCTGGCAAGATGAGAAGGAAGCATTGCGAGATTCTGATTGATAAAGTGAAGAAGCGGTTAGAATGTTGGAAGAGCAAAGTTCTTTCGTTAGCTGGCAGAGTTGAGCTGGTTAAGTCAACCTTAGCTGCTATCCATCTTTTTTGGGTGATGTCATTTCCGATTCCTTGTTCTGTTCTTGATGAGATTGACAAGCTCACTTGTAATTTTTTGTGGGGACAATCTGATGATAAGAAAAACATCCATTTAGTTAGCTGGGATGATGTGACTCTGCCCAAGAAGGAAGGAGGTTTGGGCATTAGAAAGTACAAAGAGGTTGCTCGGGCTTGTCTTGTTCAAAATGCATGGGACATCACGAGGAAGAAAGACTCTCTATGGGTCAAATGGATTAGCGAGAAGTATTTAAGGAAAGAGACCTTTTGGAGTTGTGTTGTGTCCTCCAATCATTCTTGGATGTTTAATTCTCTCTTAAGGAGTAGGGATGTGCTCATTCAGTTTGTTGATGTTAAGATTGGTTCGGGCCATTCTCTTAAAATCTGGAAGGACCCCTGGTGTGGTGGAAAATTGTTGTGTGAGCTGATTGATAGGAATTTAATTGTTAGAGTTGGTCTTCCTGAAGATTCGTTGTTGAGTACTATCATTAAAGATAAGCATTGGAGCATCAAAGATTCCAGGTGTTCTCATATTATTCTGAAGGCTATCAGTAGGTTCAATATTGATAAGTTAAGTTCTGAGGATTACTGGCTTTTCAATAAGAACAAATCAGCTAAGTTTAATAGTATTTGGGATTGTGTTAGAAGCAAAGGAGTAGCTGATCCCAAGTATGATTGGATTTGGAGCTGCAAATGTCAATTTAACGGTAAATTCCATGTGTGGAAAGCTATGCTGAATAAGTTACCTACGTCGGATTATATGAGAAGAACTGGGATTCCTCTGGCTTCCATGTGCTTTCTCTGTAGGAGGGACTATGAGAGCTCGAATCATGTGAGCTTTGATTGTCAGTTTGTTGTTTTACTATGGAACTATGCTGTTAAGGAGGGGTTTCTTGCTTCGAATCCCAAGTCTTGGGAGGATTTGGTCAATCTTAATGGTCAGAAAGCTAAATCTATTAGCCAGCTTATCCTCTATCACTCCTGGATTGAGAGAAATGCTAGAGTCCATTCGGGGTCTAGTAGAAGCTCGAAGTCTCTGTGGAGGATCATTCAGTCTGATTTTGTTATGTTTTCTGGGTGATGTGGGGTGGTTTGCTTGGCTGGCTCTCGTTGGTTTGGTTCCCTGTTGAGATGGTTGCTTTCTTGGGGGTTTGTCTCTGTGTTATCCTGCTGTTTTGGGTGGATATGTTTTGTCTTTGTTATGGCTTAAGGAGCTGCTTTGTCAAGGTTGGTGTTGTGGTGTTGGTTTGGTTTTGTTCTTGTGCCTATGGCTAGGTGATCTTATCTTTCGAGAGTGGCAGAGATCTCCATAGTGCATTTTTTGTAGCTGCTGCTGTTTGGGTGATATGCTCTGCGTTGTGGCCTGATGTGTTTTTGCTGCTGCTTTGGGTGGTTATGGTTTGTCTCTGTTATGGCTTATGGAGCTGCTTTGTCAAGTTTGGTGTTGTGGGAAGATGGTTTCCTGAACTCTTGGTTGAAGGTCGAGTCCCCACTCCCTGGAGTGTCGGCGCTCCCTTCTCCCTGAGTCTTCCTTGTCCCTGATGTGGTGTTAGTTTGGTTTTGTTCTTGTGCCTATGGTGGATGATCTTATCCTTCGGGAGTGGCAGAGATCTCCATAGTGCATTTTTGCAGCTGCTGCTGTTTGGGTGATACACTCTGCGTTGCAGGCCTGTTGCTACTGTTCTTGGTCTTGTAGAGATTTCATTGGTTATTGATGTTGCAGGTGTTCTGCTGCTTGGCGTTCTGCTGTGATGTTTGGATGCTTGGGCTTCCACTGCTCTTGCTCTGTTCATGTTGGTCTTGCTTGCTGCTGCTTTGAGTGGTTTGGTCTGCATCTGTTTTTGGCTTAAGGAGCTGTTTTGTTGAAGATGGTCAGTGGGACGATGGTCTGCTGGTCTTTTGGTTGAAGCTGCTGCTGAGTTGGGTGCGAAGTTCTGCGTTGCAAGCTTTATTTCTTCTGTTTCTGTTCTTGTAGTGGGTTTCTTGGTTGATGTTGCTGCAGGCGTCTTGAGGTGTAGCTGGTTTCCTGCTGTGATCGTTTAGAAGTGTGATGTTCTGCGTTGCAAGCTTTATTTCTGCTATTTCTTTTGGGCTTCTTTGTGTTTGTTTCCTGCTGGAGTGTTGATCTCTCTCTCTTTGCTATGCCCGTGATGGTGGAGAGTCTGGTTCTGGATTCTTGTGGCTGAGGTTTTCTGTAGACTCAGCCTATCTTTTGATGTAAAGATAGATATTTTTCCTTTAGTCTCCTCTCCCTTTTGGAGCTTAATGACTATCTTCTCCTGATGTAAAGATAGATAGTTTAGTTTTCTCTTTCTTTTTGAGTTGGATCCTCTTGGAAACAAATAAGTTTTGTACAGACACAAAGGAAAAATGAAAAAAAAGCAACACGAGTTTTGGCCGACCAAAAAAAAACAAGAAGAACAAATCAT
The DNA here is from genome assembly GCA_963693085.1 of Alisma plantago-aquatica. Taxonomy (NCBI): domain Eukaryota; kingdom Viridiplantae; phylum Streptophyta; class Magnoliopsida; order Alismatales; family Alismataceae; genus Alisma; species Alisma plantago-aquatica. Next base: position 442,127,960 of record OY856412.1, on the reverse strand, counting down.
GGAAGATGATCCTCCCCTTAAGGAGTTTGTTGTTCCAACTATTATGGACATCAATGGGGCAATGAATATCCCACAAATTGAGGTAAATGATTTTTCTATCAGACCCATAATTACATATGATACAACAAAATCGGTTTGGAGGGACTCAATGGAAGATCCAAACCTCCATATTGTTGAATTTGTGTAGTATATTAGCACTTTCAAGATAGATGGCATTCTTACTGATGGGATTTGCCTTATTCTTTTCCCACTCATTTTGAAGCATAGAGACAATGTGTGGCTCTCTTCTTTTCCAAATAATTCTATTAACAAATGGTAGGAGCTTCTTGAAGTTTTCTTAGCCAAGCACTTCCCACCAAGAAAAACAACAAAGTTGAAGAGCCAACTCATTTATTTTTCTCAGAGGGATGGGAGACTTTCAATGACGCGTGGGAAAGATTCAACCTCCGATGCCTTTGTCTTAACCATGTTCTCAACAATTGGTTGCTTCTTCAAATATAATGGTTTATAAACACAAGGATGTCAACTGATGTAGCTGCAAATGAAGCTTTGATGAATAAATCCTACACGGAGCTTATGCTATCATAGAAAACATGATAGTAAATCATTGCAATGGAGCATTGAAACGAGCAATCAACCTTATTTTTCCTCTATTGCTTCTGAGAAGTAAGTAGGCATACGCTCTATTGATGTAGTATATTTTATTATAGCAAAGTTGAACACCTTTTTCCAAAAGTTTCAAAAGCCAAACACTCAATGAACTCATCCAGTCAACTTATTCTTTGAGACAAGTGAAGTTATTAAGCAAACATTAAGGATATATTGAAAAAGAGGCGTAGATCCTTAGAGCAAAAATTTCTAGCCTCAAATCAGAGCATGTGCCCTCTACCCTGATAACTCTGCCATGATGAGGTACTCAGTTGCTATTCTCTTTATTTGATTTCTACAGTGAGGACACTACAAATTTCAAGCTTAGGGGGGAGCAACCAACTAGTAGTTGCAATTTTATACTTGTTTTTCTTTTTTATTTCTATTTTTCTTTCCCAGTTAAGTGAAAATCTAAGCATGACTCTGAAGACTTGCTTTTGTTTGGGTAAAAGTTGAATATCTTCTAGATAAACCATTATACTCATTGAGATGATAGTTGAAGAGTCCCAATATGCACATCCAACAATTTAATGAAAACAATTGGCCAATCACTCATTTTGCCATGCTTTTTAATATTCTCACTCTCAGCTCAATGCATGTAATGGTTTAATGCTTTGGTTTAATCAACTTTACAGTCTTGTATAGCATTTTTGATGATTCTACCAAGTATCAAGTGTGTTTTCTACCACCCCCATAATTATTATTTTTTACAAATAATTTTTTTTATTATAAATCACCTATATGCATGACCCTTCTGCTTTTTGAATATTTGACTAGCGTAAGACTATGAGGTTTCAAAAAGGGACCAAATCATGTTTAAAAAGGGGCATTTGTTTGCTCATAATAAAAATAAAAATCTACATCCCTATAAAAGATGGCTAAGTCACCACGTAATCTTAGAACCTAATGAATGTACAAAATTACATTATAAAGAGGGTCAATAAACCCCAAACGACATTCCATGTGTGCATAAGCCTACATTAGCATTCGAGCGTTGTACCCAATACTCTTAATTTTGAAATCTCAATGCTTATGAAGGAGTAATTACAGACTTGTTTATGTCAAGCCAGAATTTTGATTTTATTCATCTCTATAATCAAAATGGTTTGGGTTCATATTCACTACATTATTGGCTTTGTCATCATACCTCTATTCAATGCTCTCATGTTAATTTTTCCTACATAAACTGGTTGTGTTTTTTAACTTAACTTCTAATTTTGAGTGATTGAAATTGATTTATGTCTAGTTGCAATATCTTGACAACGGCTGGCATGCTATGATTAAATTCTTCCATCTCATTAAGTGGATGTATGTGTCATGCTATATCTCATTCATGTATCTATGTTTCTTTTTGCTTGAGGACAAGCAATGGTTTAAGCTTGGGGGGATTTGATGTGCATATTTTATATCATCTTTTGACTACTTTAGATTGCATTTAAAATCAATTTCACCTGATAATTGTAGGGAAATATGTGATAGAGCAGACAACAGAAACAAAATTTTAAATGTCATATTCTCCTTTGAATAGTAGATCACGTCAATAACTATGCAATAGTAAGGATGGTTATGAGGTTATACCTGGTCCTGGAGCAAGTCCAACAACAATTTCCTCATTGTAGGGTGCGCCTTTCTTCAAGTTGCACTTGGACAATGTTTGTGTCAGCCTCCTAGTTGTTCACCATAGAAATCAATTAATTTTGTCTTCCGAGCGACAGAGAACAACCTCATTGCCTCTATAGTAGTTCACACCAACAAGAACTCCCAGGACTTGATCGGGTTCTCTTGATTACCACAACTAGAGAAGACAACAAATATCAGAGATAATTGATGTGTCTTAGAAGCCCCAGTACTCCTCTATTTATAGGAGGGTAAGTTTCAGGGTTCCCAGTATGACGAGAGTCAAAGGAGATAAAATTTCACAACCTACAAGTGGTAAAATTGTCGGTTCACACATAAACCGGTCGGATGGCTTGTGAGATGATCAGTTTAACCCTTGAACCGGTCGTTTCATCATGTTTTCCAATTGCAATGGTATTGGAAATTCAATATCTGATCTAATACACAGCATGATATCAACACTAATCCTTGATTCAATCAAATTGATCAATGTACCAGGTAGTTTAGCACATGAACTGGTTGTTTGACTGGCCTTGAGCCGATCGGTTCACCCAGTGAACTGGTCGGTTCATGCCACGGTCCAACCAATATTCAGGTAATGAAATTTCAATCAACCTGATAGTCCAATCGATTGGTTCAACACTTGAATCATTCGATTTAGATTCTAGTCAGTCAATTGTTGTTTAAACCAACTACCTAAACACTTTAGTAATCAAGTTAAACATCATTCATGAATAAACTCCTATTCCAAGTGTATCATGTGTGTGACCCTATATATAGGTTCCAAGTTACATTGGCAGTGAATGTCCATAACTAATTTATGACATCACAAGCAATGAGCGGTATCTAATAACACATCATTGCTATCTAAGTAACTGGAAAGTTGGAGAACAACATCAACCTATAATCTGTTATTGGTGTTACAGTGTTTGCATAGTTCCTTTGTCACCGATATCCATATTGAACTTGAGGCATGGAATCATCATCCTCTTCAACATTCAATCTTTGTTCTTTGATCCAGAGTAGACTATCTGAGATATATGTAAGCTGAATATCACATCTTGACTCACATGAGCATGGCCGTGCATTTCTTAGTCTTGCTTAACAAGTGGCCATGATATCAAACTCATGTAACAGGGACAAATCTCTCTACATAACTCACACACATGTCCATGTGTCATAATGCACCAGAGCATTACCTTTATGGCGACCCTTACTCAAGGTCATGGTGGATGATGTTAAAATACACTGAATGACATGTGATGAGTGTAGTGATTTCAGGTCTAAGAACCACAATCACCACCAACACTATGAGAGATGATTTTGACTACCATGTAATGGTTTCCATGCATCACTCTCAAGATGGGTCTGTTTGGTACATTGTTCTCTAACAAGTATCTATGTGTTTGGTTTGATATCACATATCATGAGTAATGATTCTATCATCAGCCAACACACACTCTAGTCTTATGTGTTATTGTTGTCTATCAACCTTACACAATAACATTCAACTAGGTACATAACAAGAATATATACTCTTAACATCTGTATGATCTCATTATTTAGGTCCTTAACATGAAAACATACATCATTGAGAAATATAATTCTTTAGACATCTATTATGTTACATCATTATCTCATAACTGAATAAAACAGAATCATTGAAAGATTGCCTTTGTTATTAATTAAATCATTTACAAGTTATGTCATTACAATAATCATATGATTGGCTCTCTTGGCATACATACCAATGAATCCCACTTGCACTTAGAGCCAGTCACTCATGAACTTAATCCCAAGTGATCTAAGATGACCATCACGCTTCTATTGCAGAAGTGTTTTTGTCGAGTGGTCAGCTACTTGGTTGGTTCTCTACAAATCTTTGCATCTCATCATTGTACAATCTCTCGTATGAGACAGAACAATCTTTTTATATGCTTGTAACGCTGGTGCGATCCGGGTTCCTTAGCTTGTGCAATGCTCCATTGTTGTCAGATCCATTGCATTATTGATGCTTGGAACCACCCCAAGTTAAGATATGAAATTTTTGATCCAAACAACTACCTTTGCTACATTAGATGTGATAATATAATCAGCCTCTGTTGTAGAATCCACAACTGTCTCTTTCTTGGAACTTTCTAGCTCACAGCTTCGATGTTGAGCAAAACACAAATCCTAATTGCTACCGATAGTCATATTTGTCAATTTGGAAGCTTGCATCAGTGTAACCTTTTACCACCAACTCTTCCTCACCACCATAGACAAGGAACTGATCCTTAGTTCTTCTCGAGTACTTAAGGTTGTTCTTCATGACAATCCAGTGACTTTCATCGGAATATGACTGATATCTACTCATCATGCTCAAGGCATACGAGACGTATGGATGAGTACATAACATCACATACATGATAGATCCAATGGCAGATGAGTATGGAATCTTACTCATGTTCTCCCTTTCTTCACAAGAACTAGGACATTGAGCTCTAGAACTGTTTATGCCATGAGACATGGGTAGGTTTCTTGTCTTTGAGTTCTCCATGTTGAACCTCTTCAACACTTTGTCAATGTATGTGCTCTTATTAGTCCAAAAATCCTTCTAGATATATCTCTATAGATTTTGATTCCTAAGATATAGGATGCTTTGCCTAAGTCCTTCATTAAGAATGCACTTCCTAGCCAATTCTTTGTCATTTGTAAAGAAGCAATGTCATTCCTCATCAATAGTATGCCATCTACATTCAATATGAGGAATATGATTATGCTCCCACTGACCTTCTTGTACACACAAGGTTCATCTTCATTTTGACTAAAGCCAAACACTTTGACTGTCTCGTCAAAATGAAAATCAAATCTCTGAGATGCTTACTTCAATCCATAGATTGACCATTGTAGCTTACAAACTTTATTTGCATCCTTTGGATTTATAAAACCCTCAGGTTGTTTCATGTTTACATCATCAAGAAGATTCCCATTAAGGAATGCAGTTTTAACATCCATCTGCCAAATTTCATAGTCATGATAAGTTGCAATTGCAAGCATGATCTTGATGGACTTAAACATGGCAACTGGTGAAAAAGATTCATCATAGTCAACACCTTGAAATTGTCTGAAACCTTTTGCAACCAATATACCCTTATAGGTTTGCACATTACCATATATGTCAGTCTTATTCTTAAAGACCTACTTGCACCCTATGGATTTTACTCCTTCAAGTGGATCCACCAAGGTCCATATCTTGTTGGTGTACATGGTGTAACATCCCTGACCTGGGTTTAGGGATAACCCTTTTTTTTTGCTTAAATAAGTTACTTAAAACTTTATTATAATCCTCTAAAGTATTTTATTATTGTGTGACAAACTTATGTTGCAAGTTTGGTCCTGTTTGAATAATGTTTGAGCAATGTTCCCTTGTTTTGGACCAAAATGCAGTTTACCCAAGAAGAGGGGTTATATTGCAATATTTCACATGTTGAAAGTGCCTTAAGTGTTTTAGCATCATGAAATAGAGAATGATGCCAAGGGGCGGCCTGTGGAAAGCCTAAAAATCCTAGCTTGAACTTGTTTGAATAATGTTAGTGCCTTGTGTACCAATTTTGGTACAAATTGTAAATTACCCAAAATGTAGGGTTGATATGAAAATTACCACCTGTAGAGTGTCCCTACTACCTATATGTATCATTTATATGAGTAAAAAAATAATGAGACACCATGTTTGAATCATTTTCGAGTAATGGTACTCTGGGTGATGGAAAAACCAAGAAAGGGTTGAATGTGAAACCCTAATTTAAGATTGTATCGGGTTGTAGAGTCCATATGAGAGTGCCTGTCGGCCAAATAGCCATATAGGGAGTCTCATATAGTTTTTTGGACTCTTGAAAAATTCCATAATGGCCTAAGAACCTCAAGGAGGTGAAGTGTATCGGTTTACAACTTCCTTGAAAAAGTTGTATCGGGTTGTGAATAAAGTGGTGATTGAGTTGAGATATCTTATCCAACAAGATAAGTGATGACCAAAATATCAACTCTATATTATCTTCAAGTGTTTTTAATGTCAATATAAATAAGAGTGCATGCATTTACACGTGTCAATCATGCATGGACACGTGGCACCTAGTAGCTTAAAGTGATGACACCTCATATTCACTCTTTTTCATGAACCTCAACTATATATACCATTCCTTTCACCTATTAGTAAAACTTTTCGAATCTTACCACCCTCTTTCTCTTATATATCATGCTTAGTATCTTTTTATAGTGCATAGGTGAAGGGGTATCATTCATAGAGCCTTGATATCAGCCATAGAAAAGTGATATCGACCAAGTGAAGGGATATCGGCCACAAGTGAGGGATATCGACCACAAGTGGTGAAGTATCATGCATAGTTCTAAGGAGCTCAAGTATTGGACCTTTGATAAGCTCATCTTCAACCTTGGGAACATGAAGATTTTGATCTTGTATCTTTAAATTTTCTCTTGATGCGGGTTATATAACTTGAATTCAATTATGTTATTATTTACCATCAATCTTGCCATAGTTGATGATTTACTTTCAATTCAAATTTTCTTGCATAGTTGATGAATTCATGAGTTCTATTAGTGACATAGGACTGTTATCCATGAATTATAACAGTAAGAACAAGAGTCTAGAGGTTGATGATGATGACATCATCATGGTTCAACCCGATATTGAGTTGAAGCACCTCTAACATGATATGGTGAAGTGAACATATCACTGAAACAATACAATGAGGATGCATACACCTTATACATGATATGATAATGAAGTATACATATTGTGCACGATATGGTGTCAAGCATACACCATGTGCATGATATAAGGTCAAGTATACACCTGATGCACGACATGGAGTCAAGTATATACTCAAACCCGATATGACAAACCCTAGATGATGAGTAACCCAATATGGCGATATGAATACACCACTAGCACACCATAGTGATGAATGTATACCTCATGGACGATATAAGTGACACATACACACATCTTGTGCATGATATGGTATCAAGCACACACCTTATACCCGATATGGTGTTGAGTATACATCCTAACCCGATATGATGTTGAAACCCAACATGGTGTTGTGAAATCCAATATGCATTGGAACCCCACACCCCTATCGATTTGTACACTTGAGCTAGTTGAGACTAATCAGTTGTCTAGCCTATCACTCATCACATGATGAAGGGTAGAACGATACCATGAAGGATTTGATGGGATATGAGCATAAGGGTCAAACTTGATATTCAAACCCTAAAGGTTGAAGTAGCCCGATATGGATGCACGATATGGAGATAAGGATATATCTCATGCATAATATGGAGATAAGGATATATCTCATGCATGATATGGTGATGAGGATACACCTCTATACTAGATATGGAAGCATAGGTACACCTCTATACCCGATATGGAAGCATACCTACACCTCTATACCCGATATGGAGGAAGTACATCAATCTAATACACTTGATTGAATGACACATGTAGTGAGTTATGTCAAATGATACATTAAGACATAAAGATTTAATGTGTTTTGATAAATATGGGCCAATGTACCTTGAGAGAAGGATTTATCCAACCTAATGGAGAATGATGTAATCAACATCCTAGTAAGGGTGAAAGAGAAACTTATACTTGTACAATAATCATGTAATGAGTATACATTGATACTCCTAATACTTGTGGAATATAAATTAGGGTTTTGATTCTTGATGATCGTACTGGAAACCCTAACCCTAAAGGGTGTTGATATGACTTGTAACCCTAATTGGTAAGAAAGGGAAACCCTAACCCTAATGATGGGAAGGTTGTATTTCTCTTGTATTGCATGGTAATGATATGTATTTGATATTGTTGTTATCATGAAATACTAACCATGCTGGTATAATGAGATAATGAGCATAGCCAAGTATGAGCTATGATGTTTCATATAATATAGATTATATGGGTCATGTAAGTCATGTGAAATACTTATACAACAAGTAAAATGTTTATATAGGTCTTATGACCTAGAGATGGATGTTGCCTAGTGAGAGGTGACAAGATGTTTATAAAATTCCCACAATCTAGAGATTGATGTATGAGATGGCAATGTTCGAAAGGAACTAGGGAAATGGGAACATGTAACATAATAATAATAATAATAATAATAATAATAATAATAATAATACATAATAATACATAATAATAATAAATGGTTATAATAATAATGAAATCTTGGTCATACATGCTTTATGGTTATAGCCAAATAAGGGCTATAGTGTTTTGAATATGCTAAAATGAGATATAAGGAATACTTGTATCACATAAAGGATGTGAATGGGTATGATGCCTTGACCGAGGCATATTGCCTAATAAAGGTGATGTGATATTCAATGATGAGTTTAAGGGATTGATATCCCATGATTAAAGTGAAAGGGAAACATAAAGGTATCCCAACTACTATGTGATCCTTAGCAATATGGCCATGTTCTCATAGGATTGGTACAATCCAATACTTGGATATACTCTCACATGATTGGTATAATCCAATACCTGTTTTTACTCTCACAGGATTGGTACAATCTAATACATGGTTGTAATCTCACAGGAATGGTACAATCCAATACCTGGTTGTAATCTCACAGGATTGGTACAATCTAATACATGGTTGTACTCTCATAGGATTGGTATAATCCAATACTGGCTGTAATCTCACAGGATTGGTACAATCCAATACTTGGGTGTACTCTCACAGGATTGGTATAATCCAATACCTGGCTAGAACATAATGATGGATATTCACCGGATTGGCAGAAACCAATATCTTGCTAGAATATTTACTGAGGCCAACAACTAGAAATGAGAATGATTTTTTGATATCATACTGTGATAATATTATCACAAGATAAGCTTGAGATGTTGGTATAGTATGATGGGTAAACGATACACATGTTCTTCATATTTCTTATAAAGTGAATAGATGATTTACTGCTCTATCATAGACAGTTGCAATGCTTTTAAAGATGAGAATGTTCTAAGATACTTATCAACAGTGATTAATCTTGCTTATCAATATAAAAGAACCTCTGCTCAGTTTTATACTATTTATATGTGATAATAATATTGTTGGCAGGGAGTTATATCTCTCGTTGGGACAATTGTCTCACCCTGTAGGATCCACAATTTTTAGGTGGACATGCACGATGAGGTAGGGACCGTTCTGCAGAGGAAGGATGACAACAGTAGGGACAGCAATAACAGCTCAGGTTGAGTGTACTGTCTGTCGTTTCTTGTAGATAGAAGTCCTATATGTCGTCTCTGTACTCTCAGGTCCTTGGATTTAGTACGTGATGGTTTTATAAATGATCTGAGATGTTGTCTTGATTGCCTCAAGGTTTTTATGTTGCTTATGTATAGGTTTTGGAAAAGCAACTGTTATATGTTATCCTCAAGATGATATGGTACAAAGTATGTACAATGTGATCCATGATGTATATAAAGCTTGGTTCTTTAAGAGTTTTCCTGGAAATGGATCTCTTTGCAAAATGGTTTTATTTTTAGTGATTTTGTTAATCTGCTGCTTATGATTATTCCACAATTATTACTGGTGGCAATTTGTCTTGAATCAATGTTGGGTCGTCACACATGGATTCCATCTCAGATCTCATGGCCTCAAGACATTTCTCAAATTTTGGTCCCTCAGTAGCTTATAGGTAGGTTGTTGGCTCATCATCTATGACCGACTCACTGCCTTCTTGAGTCACCAGATAACCAAATATTTCACGTGCAAGGTGTGTCCTACTAGATCTATGAGGTTCTTGTATTACATGAGGAATTTGAGATTCCACAAAAATTTGTGAGTCTCCTTTTTCCTCATGTACCTCTATAGGTTTAATGTTTTCTTGTTGGTCTTGAAAATCTTTGAGTTATACTTCTCTTCCACTGATTCCTTTGGAGATAAATTTTGTTTCAAGGAATACACCATTCCTGGAAACAAACACTTTGTTGTCAGATGGAGTGTAAAAGTAGTATCCCCAATTTCTTTGGGATATTCAATAAAATAAAATTTATCATATTTGGGTCCAATATTTTCAGCAGACATTTTCTTGACATAAGCTTCACATCTCCAAATCTTCATACAAGACACATCATGACGCTTCCCATGACATATCTCATGTGGTGTCTTTTGAACTGATTTAGATGGTACGAGGTTAAGTGTAAACGTTGTGGTTTGTAGAGCATGTCCCCATAAGGAAGTCCAAAGATCAGAAGAACTCTTCATTGATCGCACCATATCTAGCAACATGTAATTCCTTTTTTCTGATACACCATTATGTTGTGGTGTTCCAGGTGGAGTCCATTAAGATACGATACCACAGGCTCGTAGAAGGTCCTCAAACTCTTGAATTAAGTATTATCCACCTTGATTAGAATGAATTGCCTAATTACTTTTTCCAAGTTGGTTATGTACTTCATTCATGAAATCCTTGAGATTTTTGAGGGTCTCTAACTTCTGTTTTATCAAGTAAACATAACCATACCTACTAAAATCATAAGTAAAGGTAATGAAGTATTGATGACCACCTCTAGCATTTGTTATGAAAGGGCCACATACATCAGTATGTACGAGTCCTAATAGATCACTAGCCCTCTCACTATTTCTAGTAGAGGGAGTCTTTGTCATCTTAACCCACAAGCAAGACTCACATGTCTCTATTAATTTTATATGAAAAGAGTCTATATAACCATCTTTATGGAGTCTAGAAATGTGTTTCCCATTAATGTGCCCTAGACGACAATGTCAAAGGTATGTTTGGTTTGAGTTTTTGAGTTTTTATCTTTCGATATTTACATTATACACACTTGTATATAGATCTATCAGGTATATATCATAAGACATTGGGGTACTGTCATAAAAGATCCCATCTTTACTAATAGAACATTGACCATTATTTATAAGAAATGTGAATCCATTCTTGTCCAAACAAGATGCAAATATGATGTTCCTATTAATGGCAGGTACATAATAGCAATTTTCTAACTCTATTACAATCCCACTTGTCAGAGATAGCTCATAGGTTCCAACTACATTGGCAGCAACTTTGGCTTCATTAGAAACATACAGTTCAACCTCACCTTTTGCTAAAGGTCTACTTATTTTCAGATCCTTCACATGTGAGCAAATGTGTGACCCACATCTGGTAGCTAGTACCCAATATGAAGAACTAGCAAAGTTAATCTCAACTACATATAAATGAAGTAGATATCTCTATCCCTTACTTCATCTTCCTTGGTTTCCTTAACCTTCTCTTCGTTTTGAGTGCAGAATACTTGGACTTCAGCTTAGCCTCAGAACACTTCTTGGCCTTACCTTTTTCATTGGACTCTTTCATGCTGATGACTATCACAGTTTTGTCCTTCTTCATCCATGCTTCAACATATATGAAGATGTCAAGCAACTCAGACAGTGGTTTAGCCATGTTACTCAAGTTGTAACACATGATAAAATGACTATATGATTTAGGAAAAAATTGTGAAATCATATCCATGGCCAACTCTTGGCCTAAAGGAAATCCTAATCTTTCTAGATATTTTGCATGCCCAATCATATTGAGCATATGAGTTTCTACTGGATATCATTCTGTCGGTTTGCACTCAAACAATTCCTTAGAGACATTATACCTTTCTAGATTTTCATGTTTCTTATACAACTCGTAGTTCATATGGCCCATCATAAGGTTATTGATGTCAACAACATCATTGGCATGCTTCAAGTAAGCATCCATTTCAGCCTTAGGCAAATATGGAGTGGGTTCAATTGGCAGTGGTGTTTTAGGGACATAGAGACCACTTCTCAAAGTTCTGAACCAGTTATAGAAGTAAATCTTATTTTGATTGTCTTTCATAAGGATTCATAGCAACGATTGTGTGTTTTCTATTTGATTCTACAAGAAAATTTTGTACTTTGTCAAAACACTTTTGATTTGATTTGATAATATTGAAGATATTTAATTCGGACTTTAATTAATTATTGCTCCATTGATAGCCCTCACTACCAATTCAGAAGATTGTAGCGTACAATCTTATAATGATCCAAGATCCAAAACAATGAAGTCAACACCCAACCAACACTGGTTCTCATGACCAATTATTAAGGTAGGCAACATTTTCCAACTGCATCTCATGCAATTATTAATAAGATGGTATGGACATCTGCTTTCCATATCCATTTGTATGCTTCTAGGCACAACCCATTAAGGTCACCTAGTCAATTCTGACTCATAAGCCAACACGATAGAATATGCACCATGCTAGGGCAGACCCACATATCTACCATCACACTTCCACGAGATATACAGTGCATCATGCCCCACGCTTGGTCAATCAAGATTTTCATGTGTGTTGCTTAAGGAAAGCATCTTAGGCTTCATATATATTGAGGGATTTGTATTTATAAATACATATACATATCCAACCACCACATATCTAAAGTATGTATCATATACATGCTATGTCCCACAAATGGAAACATGCAATAAAACATAAGCGATGGTTATGGCCATACTATTATAATTTTTTGAGCCGCAAAGAATTACCACCACCTAAGGTCTACATCTCGTATAACAACATGTTGTTGGTGAGGATTTATGCTTGACCAATATAGGTTGATCGGTTCAACCCTTAAACCGATCGGCTTGCCTCTTGGTCGATCGAGTGGTCTATCAAAATGGATGTTTTCCTATGATCCAACCTATCCTGGACATCTCTAGTCGATCGGTTGGACCACCATTCATCGCTTCGGCTCCTCATCTCCTTTGTCCTCCTTGATCCTATGGCTGATCGGATCGTCTTATAAAATAGGTGGCTCATCTATCATTGAACGTCTTCTTCATCATAACAAGAAAATAAAACTATCCTAATTTTATTTGACATATTACAAAGTAATAGGGAAACCTCGAGTTACATTCGAGGGGAGCATAGGAAGAAGAGAATAATACTTTTACATTTGGAAGAGAAGATGAGGCTTCATATGCAAATCGAGATATAAATAGGAATAAACAACCACACAACCATTCATAGAGATCTAGGTTATTGGTCATAGCCATGCTTCACATCCACCATCGAAACCAACTTTTAGGGCAACATGTGTAAATTGCATATATATGTATATATTATTGTTGGATCAAGGGCTCTAGAGGGGTGAATAGAGCTTCACAAATCTCACAAAACATATTAGACCTTCAAATTATATTAAGTGCAAAATCTTAAGCATACAGCCAATTTGAAGTCCTCCCTAACAAGCATAGAAAGGATGAGAGACAAGAATAGCATACACTTGGACAAAGTGGTTTAGAGTGGTTCCACACTTCAAACTAGAAGTGAGTCAATCCACTACCTAGAGGTGGTTAGGCTCTAGGACTTTGCAATCTTGATGCTCTTATATTCATTCATAAGATTACAAGACAAAACCACATTCATCCAAGGACTTAATACCTTAAGCAAGGATCTTCAACCTACTGAAGGAACTTACCCACTTGAGCAAAGAGTCTTCAACCTTCAACAAGGACTTAACCACTCCACCTTCAAGTCTTTGGCCTTCAAGGAATTACCTATCTTTCTTGAACATTCACCTTGCCTATCTCCTTCACTTGGAGATCAGGAACACCATGCATTCTTCAACCTTGAAGAACATCAACTCCTTCTCCTTCACTCGGAGAAGATCTTCAAGCCTTTTCTTCAATCAGGAAAGGGGGTAGGAAGATGGAGGTGGAGAGCTTTACATGGAAACAAGGGATAGCTCTTTTACAACAGATCCTAACTCACTCATACTCATGGATTTGACTTGAAGGTAGAGATAGAAAGGGGCTCAAAGGTGTGTAAGACTCTCAACTAAGCAAGAACCAAGCATATATGGAATGAGCAACCTTGGAATGAACTCCAAGTAGTCCTATTTATAGTTGGGGGTGCCCCTTTGAGTTGGGGAACACTTAGGGATGAATTATAGCCGTTTTTGCACGAGGCAATGGATCTATTTTTGTCCAAACACGTCACCAACGGTTAGAATCACTTTTTCTGCATTTTTCGTACATTACATTTGGTCGAGATTCAATAAAGGTAACTCGATCGATTGGGTAAAAGACAAACCCAATTTTCAAACCATCAGTCGAGTTTGTCCTGAGGAAACTCGATCGACCAATGAAAATAGCATTTGTTCAGTAACCCGATCGGTCGAGTTCTGTGAGTGCACAACTCGACCGATGCACTCTTCAGAGAATTGATCCAGTGGATCAGTCAAGACTGTAACTCAACTGATTAACAACCTACGATCAATTTTCTAAAGTGTTTAAAAAGTGATTAAAATTTGGTTCTAAGTGTCCCACATAATTTTCTCATCTTAGTTACAAGTCATATCATCAATACAAGTGATTACAAAATTCTTCTAAAGGCATTTACATGGATTTCCTAATTAGCACACTTGCATTGCTTTTGACTTGAACTTTAACAAGCTAGGGCTTGTGTAATTTGACCCTATTCATGTACCTAACACTTGAAATAAATCTTGAATACACATATTAGATACATATGAATGGAATGGTTAAGTCATTATCAAAATATGGACAATGTATAACGTCTAGGTCAACATTCTCCCCCTTTTTGACAATGACAAACCATTCCTCAAACATATTGAAAAGGATATAGAAATTATACCTTTGCCTTGTGAATTAGGGGGATTCAAGATTTGAACAATGTGAATTGCTCCCCCTCAATATATGCTTACTCTAACCTACATAGTTAGTCTGTCTACACAAAGGAATTATAGCATGCATGTACTCTATGGCCTTTGCAAGTCACATGATAAAACAAAAAATGAATAAGAAAAGGATCTCATAAGCATTGAGTTGCAGTATAATAAGGAATAGCAATCTGATTGAGTTTCAAGACATTGAAGTTCTCCCCCCCCCCTTGACATTATCAAAAAGTGAGGGGGGTAGAAGAGCATATAATTAGGCCTTCTCCAAACACAATCAAGTAGATATTCAAACATGTAATCTCATATCAAATATCAACTAGAGACGAAATAAACACACAAGCTAAGTCATAATCAAAATATGGTGAAATATGGCACCAACGCATAGGAAATAACATGATCAAAGAGAAAGAGTGCACATAACATAGATTACAACTCAGAAGCATGTTCTCATAAAAGTAGATACAAACAAGAAGTGATGTAAAAATGAAGATAAAATAGTACATCTCAGATAATGTGCCCAGATGTTTCTAATACAAAATAGCCTAGAAAGATATATATGATCAGCAAACTAGACTAGAAACTAAGAAGCAACTAGACATCTAGACTATCTATGTCCACGGCATCATCATCATCATCAACTCCAAGATCGTAGTCATCGTCTCCATCTGAAGGTGCAGCAGTAGTAGTGGCTTCATCACCAGAATCACCACCAGAGCCATCACCATCATCAGAAGCACCCTCACCATCGCCATCATCATCGTCAGCAACAAAAGTCTCAACATCATCCTAGTAGGCATCTCCTTGTCTACAGGAAGACCAAAACCATGACCGGGCCAATGAGCATTCTGCTCATCCCAAGTCATACCAAGATCATAGAGCTCATTGTCCTAAGGGAAGGATGGAGCAGAATTGCCAAGACTGGCAAGTAGGGTGGCCAAGGGGCCAACAGGTAACGGCAGGTAGATGGGAGTAGAACCACCAGTAGTAGAGGGTGTGGGAGTAGCAGTGGAAGGCTTGGGGTAGGGTAGTAATGATGATATGCATATGAAGCATAATCACTACCGGGGAAAGGCTGGTAGGTAGGGTAGGGGTGTGTATAGGATATGCTCATGTTTGACATGATTGAACATAAATCCTGGTGCAGGTGCTCCTGAGCCTGAAGGTTGTATGCATGTTGGTGCATCATGTAACCCATGAGGGTTTCATTGGACACACAAAACGAGGCACATCTAGGCCAAGGTGGCTGAGGAGGAGGAGCTCGGGTAGAGGCAGAAGCTGGGGTTGTAGAGGCAGAGACTAAGGGTGAAGCACCGAGAGTGTTGGAGGAAAAGACAGACACAGACTTCTGAATTGTGGTCTCACTAATGCATACACCTTTCCTGGCAAGCTTGTAATGGAAGTAAAAAAAGAGTGATTTCTCAATGGTGAATTGAAACAAACCACAAATCAGGGTTGGATAAGGTGGATGGGTGTCACGGGTGTTCTTACCAGAGTCGAAACAGGTCATGTGGTGGAGAATGTATCTTGACCATTTGACTCTGATATTCTGTAGAGTGTAGTACATTATGACCGCAGTGTTCTCTGCAATATCTGTTTGATTTTTTTTGGGATGGATGTTGTAGTTGACCACTAGGGCTAATATACACTTTCTAAGATCTAGGGAGGAGGAGGGTAGGGTGCTCTTCTTCTTGTAAGGAACATCGGGTTTCTTCAGGTAGTGATGGATATCAGGAAGAGTGATCTCATTCTACTTTTAGAAACCCTCAGGATCCAAAAGGTCAAAATACTCCCCGTAATCCTTATGCCAGGTGTCATTCTCCTCATCTCCTGAGAAGAACACATTGAGGATATCTTTAGATATTTGAAATCTCTTCCCAGTGATCATGGATGTAAGGATCACTTGAGTATTTGGTGGGGGTACAAGGGTGTCGTAATTCCAACACAAGTTAGTGTAGAATTCGTGAACTGCTTTTGTGCTTGTCATAGAATTATAAAAGCAATCATGTTTGACAGCCATAGCAGAGAGGTGATGAACGGCTAGCAACCTTGCCACTTGGTCTATGATCGCTTGACGCCTAGGGCTAGGCTCAAACAAGGATCTAAACAGAAAAGGACTCCTAGGAAGAAGGTCCTTATACCTATTTACAACCTCTATTGAGACAAAGGAGGTGTCATCAAAGGGAATCAATCGAGATGATGAAGAGGATGATGGATCATTGCTAGGGGTGGGTCTCTTTCTTCTATGAGAAGCCATGGAGGTGAAAAGAAGGAGAAGATGAGAGAAAACACATAAAGAAACCTACCAAAACCGTCCAAACACCAAGGATGATCAAAGGGGAAGGTCTAGGGTAGCCTATCTAGGTCAGAAAAGGGCTAGGATAGGGAAGGTAAGGTTTGGGGATGAGAGCTTAGGGCTATAAGATGGGGAATCGGTCGGCTATTCTCTAGTTGAGAGGGAGAATAGTCGTCCGAACCCAACTTAAGTTGGCTTCATGTCGCTGATCGATTGAGTTCTGAGAGTCAGAAACTCAACCGATTGGTCCATTTTAGAATAGCTCTCGGCCACGGATCGGTCGAGTTTGTCCTGGGGGAAACTCGACCGATGGTCAACCTCACCTAAACCATCAAAATCAATTTCTAGATATATGAATGCTAATTAAATTCATTCTTCAAGTCTATTATGTATATTGAACATACTTAGGCACATATCACTCATCATTGGGTACTATTTAGCGATAAAAACCCAAAATTCGATAAATGCCCAAAATAAGTGAAACTAAGCATGTCAACAAGCAAATTTTAGCAATTTTAGGCAAGCAAGGTGATATAAGCATGAGCAAGACATATAGAGTGAAAGCAACTAGCTAGATAATATGTCAATATCATCTGAAGCAATTATGAGCAGTTTAGAACTAATGAAGTTAAATTTCTCTCTAGCTAGAGGTTTGGTGAAAATGTTCGCTAACTGATTTTCCGTGTCCACATGCGTGATATAAATATCCTTTTTGGCAATGTGATCACGAAGAAAATGATGATGAACCTCTATATGTTTATCTCTACTATGCAGTATAGTATTATAAGAAAGATTGATTGCACTAGTATTATCACAATAGATAGGAGAACCATCAAAATGTATGTTAAAGTCTTGGAGCATTTGCTTCATCCATAGGACCTGGGCACAACAACTCCTGGCTGCAATGTACTCAGTATTAACAGTTTAAATACCACAGTGCTCTATTTCTTGGAAAACTAAGACACCAAGCATGGTCCTAGAAGGAAGCAAGTGCCACTTGTGCACTTTGTATCAACCAAACAGTCCGCGTAATCAACATCACTATATGCTATAAGAGTAAAGTCCCTTGACTTAGGGTACCATAGTCCAAAGTTTTGAGTTTTGGATAAGTACCTCAAAATCCTCTTAACAGCAATAAGATGTGATATCCTAGGACTTGATTGAAAGCGAGCAGTACACAAGACAACACTAAACATTATGTCAGGTCTAGAGGCAGTTAAGTAAAGTAAACTTCCAATCATACATCTATAGAGCTTTTCATCTACATTCTCACCTTCTTCATATCTATCAAGTTTGGAGGTGTTGGACATGGGTGTGTCCATTGGCTTCATCTTCTCCATTCCAAAGCATTTGAGTAGCTCATTGGTGTACTTGCCTTGGTTGATGAAGTTTCCATCTTTGGTTTGCTGATTTGGAAGCCAAGGAAGAAAGTAAGCTCACCCATAATGCTCATCTCAAACTCACTCTGCATAAGAGAACTAAACTTCTTGCAAAGATCAAGATTAGTTCCACCAAATATGATATCATCAACATAAATTTGAATGATAAGAAAATTACTAGAAGTGTATTTTAAGAATAGTGTAGAATCAACTTTTCCCATGACATAGCCATTGTCTAACAAAAAGTTCTTTAATTTCTCATACCAAGCTTGAGGTGCTTGTTTGAGTCCATAGAGAGCTTTTTGTAGCAAATAAATGTGGTTAGGTAGCTTGTCATTTTCAAAGCTCAGAGGTTGAGCAACAAATACTTCCTCCTCGATTGTACCATTCAAAAATGCACTTTTAACATCCATTTGATATAGCAAGAAATTATTATAACTATCAAAAGCAAGTATCATTCTAATAAATTCAAGTCTAGTAATAGGAGCATAAGTTTCATCAAAATCAATACCTTCCTACTGATTGTAGCCTTGAGCCACTAACCTTGCTTTGTTCCTTACCACCTTGCCATTTTCGTCAAGCTTGTTGTGGTAGACCCATTTGGTGCCAATGATTTTCTGTCACTTGGTCTTGGCACTAGAGTCCACACTCGGTTCTTCTCGAACTTCTCTAGTTCATCATGCATGGCTAGGATCCACTCATCATCTCTGAGAGCTTCCATGATGTTCTTTGGCTCCAGCTAGGATATGAAGGCACTGTCTGCTTGTTCATTGTTGTAGGAAGCTTGTGTCTTCACTCTCTCAAATGGATTGCCAATGATTAGCTCTTTGGGATGATTCTTTGCGAAGTGAGGAGTGGGATCCTTCTTCTCTTTATCTTCTACTTCAACCACCTACTTACCTTTGTTGTAGATGTTGAGGTCTTTTAAGATAAGAATTAAGTCATCTGCAACATCATTATTAACAACATTCTTTCCAACAACAGAGTTAGTTTCAATAAACTTGACATAAATGGATTCTTCAATTATAGACAGTTCAATATTGAAAACTCTATAAGCCCTGGTTGTAGTGATATAGCCTAGGAAAAAATCCTTGTATGGTTTTGGATCAAACTTGTCGAGATAATCCTTCATGTTCAAAACAAAACAAGGACATCTAAAATTGTTAAAGAAGTCAATGGATGGCTTTCTACCACGCCATAACTCATAGGGGGTTTTCTTCAAACATGGATGCATAAAAACTTTGTTTTGCACAAAGCATGAGGTGCTAACAGCTTCAGTCCAAAACTTCTTTAGAATATCATATTCTAGAAGCATGGTCCTAGCCATCTCCTACAGTGGCCTATTCCTTCTCTCTACCACCCCATTTTGTTGAGGTGTATGAGGAGAAGACAAATTGTGCGAGTAACCAGATTTTTCACAAAAATGCTCAAAAAGTTCATTTTCAAACTCTCCCCCATGGTCACTATGGATAGA
Organism: Alisma plantago-aquatica; assembly: GCA_963693085.1. Lineage (NCBI taxonomy): Eukaryota > Viridiplantae > Streptophyta > Magnoliopsida > Alismatales > Alismataceae > Alisma > Alisma plantago-aquatica. The sequence goes on along the minus strand of OY856412.1, from coordinate 442,107,794 downwards.
AACAATTCTGCAAGAAGCTTCATTTTCAACTCATTTACAAAACCTTGAGAAAACATCTAGAGTATCACTTGTAGAAATGAGAAAGAATGTCCAAGTATAGCGAGAGAAATCATCGACAATCACAAGACAATACTTGGAACCACAAAGCGTTTGAGTTCTCATAGGTCTGAATAGATCAATATGAAGAAACTCAAGAGCTCTTTTGGTACTAAGGACTCCTTTGGATTTGAAGGAGGACTTGATTTGCTTACCTTGTGTGCAAGGTTGGCATTCCTCATCCTTTTCAAAATCTAATTTAAGAAGTCCCCTAACCAATTCCTTTTTGCTCAATTTCTTTATTTGATGCATATTCACATGACCCAACCGGCGATGCCAGAGAGATATATCATTTTTATCCACTACTAAGCATCTATCAAGTACAGGATTTAGAGCATCAAGCACAATAACATATAGATTACCATTTCTAGTTCCCTTACATATAACATTGTAAATAGGGAATGTAGAAGCAAACATTCTAAAGAGATAAATAGAACAAGATATCCATTATCACAAAGTTGGCTTACACTTATAAAATTGTGATGTGGACCATCAGCAAGCAAAACATTTTTAATACTTAGCTCGTTTCCTACATCACCCTCACCTATCACCTTACCCTTTTTGTTCTCCCTGAAGGTCACCGGTCATCCTTTCTTCTTCATGAATTTGTTGAAATGGCTTATTTCACCTATCATATGCTTTGAGTAGCCACTATCAACAATCCACCTTCTTTTGACCTCACTTACCTCACCTACATCATCACTTGTAGAGGCCATGAGAGCAAGGTGGCATTCTCCATCTTCATAGCTAGAAGAACTTGAGGAAGACTCCTCCTAAGCTGCATGAGCTGCATCTATGCTTCTTCTTTCTTTCTTTTCCTTTCTCTTGTATTTGCCTTCCTTCTTGTACTCCTTGTCCTTCTTGTGGCTACTCTTGTAGTGGCTCTTCTTGGCCTTGGGGCAGTCACTCTTGTAATGGCCTTTTTGGCCACATTCATAGCACCTATGAGTAGATGAAGAAGGCTTCCCTTTGAATTGCTTGCCCTTGGAGTAGTTAGCTTCATGCTCATTTGGGCCTTCATCTTCACTTGAGGAAGGAGTAAGGGACTTGAGAGCAAGTTGTTGTTGCCAAACCATCTCTTTAATTTGAGCTTTGAAGGTTGTGTCCTTGATCTTCTTAGACTCCTTCTCTTCTCTCTTTTTTTCTTCTTCTTGCTTATCAATCCTTGGATCATGAGCTTGAAGGTTTCCAGCCAGCTCCTCAGTTGACAATTCACTAAGCTTGTATACTTCTTCAATGGATGTCACCTTGGGCTCCCATCTTTTGGAAGAGATCTCAATATCTTTGAGTTGATTGTGCCTTTGTCCATCGCACTACCAAGGGTTGCCAATCCATGGATGATGACATTAAGCCTTGTGTGCATGTCTGCCACTCTTTCATTCTTGCCCGTCTTGAAGTTCTCAAATAGACCACCAAGCATGTAGATCTTTGCTTCTTTCACCTACTCCGTTCCCTCATGGGTGACACATAACTTGTTCTAAATTTCATGTGTGATGTCCCATGAGGAGATCTGGTTGAACTCAGATGGGGTGAGGGCTGCATAGATGATGCTCACAGCTTTGGCATTGAGCTGAGCTTGCTTCATTTAGGCTTCTGTCCATGTGGAGATTTCCCCCTTTGGATCTTCATACTTTAGGTGCACCACCTTCCACATCTCGTAGCTTACTCCTTGAAGGTAGAACTGCATTCTACTCTTCCAAAAGAGGAATTTGGTGTCGTTGAAGATCGAAGGTTGCATGGAGAAGCTTCCCTCCAAGTTGAGAGATCCAAGTGCTAAATCGTCCATCTTTTCCTACTTGGAGAAGTAGCTTGGAGAAGACCTTCTCTGATACCACTTGTTGGATCAAGGGCTCTAGAGGAGGGGTGAATAGAGCTTCACAAATCTCACAAAACAGATTAGACCTTCAAATTATATTAAGTGCATAAGCTTAAGCATACAACCAATTTGAAGTCCTAACTAACAAGCATAGCAAGGATGAGAGACAAGGATAGCATACACTAGGACAAAGTTGTTTAGAGTGGTTCCACACTTCAAACTAGAAGTGAGTCAGTCCACTGCCTAGAGGTGGTTAGGCTCTAGGACTTTGCAATCTTGATGCTTATATTCATTCATAAGATTACATGACATAACCACATTCATCCAAGGACTTAATGCCTCAAGCAAGGATCTTCAACCTACCGAAGGAACTTACCCACTTGAGCAAGGAGTCTTCAGCCTTCAACAAGGACTTACCCACTCTACCTTCAATTCTTTGGCCTTCAAGGAATTACCTATCCTTCTTGAATGTTCTTCTTGCCTATCTCCTTCACTTAGAGATCTGGAACACCATGCTTTCTTCAACCTTGAAGAACAACAACTCCTTCTCCTTCACTCATAGAATATCTTCAAGCCTTTTCTTTAATAAGGAAAGGGGGTAGGAAGATGGATGTGGAGAGCTTTACATGGATACAAGGGATACCTCTTTTACATCAAATCCTAACTCACTCATACTCACAGATTTTACTTGAAGGTAGGGAGAGAAAGGGGCTCAAAGGTGTGCAGCACTCTCAACTAAGCAAGAACCAAGCATATATGGAATGAGAAACCGTGGAATGAACTCCAAGTGGTCCTATTTATAGCTGGGGGTTCCCCTTGGAGTTGGGGAACATTTAGGGCCGAATTATAGCCATTTTTGCATAAGGCAACGAATCTATTTTTGTCCAAACAAGTCACCAACGGTTAGAATCACTTTTTTTGTGTTTTCTGTACAGTACATTCGATCGAGATTCAATAAAGGTAACTCGACCGATTGGGTAAAAGACAAACCCAGTTTTCAAACCATCTGTTGAGTTTGTCCTGAGGAAACTTGACCGACCAATGAAAATAGCATTTGGGTCAGTAACCCGATCGGTCGAGTTCTGTGAGTGCACAACTTGACCGATGCACTCCTTAGAGAATTGATCCAGTGGATCGGTCGAGATTGTAACTCAACCAATTAATAGTGTGTGATCAATTTTCTAAAGTGCTTAAAAAGTGATTAAAACTTGGTTCTAAGTGTCCCACATAATTTTCTCATCTTAGTTACAAGTCATATCATCAATACAAGTGATTACAAAATTCTTCTAAAGGCATTTACATGGATTTCCTAATTAGCACACTTTCATTGCTTTTGACTTGAACTTTAACAAGCTATGGCTTGTGCAATTTGATCCTTTTCATGTACCTAACACCTGAAATCAATCTTGAATACACATATTAGATACATATGAATGGAATGGTTAAGTCATTATCAAAATATGGACAATGTATAACCTCTAGGTCACCAATTATATGTATGTGTGTATATTAGTTGGGATCATATGTGGTATTTAATCGGATATCTACATTAATCATTTTAAGTATGTGCAATGTATGCAATAAATAAGAGATGAAAACTAAAATCTGATCATATCGATTAAATCCCAAAACATAGTAAATTGACGTGGCTCTAATACTACTGTAGGGAAATATGGCAACAGAGCAAGCTGTGGAAACAAAAATTTAACTTCCATATTCCCCTTTGAACACTAGATCATGTCACCAACTATGTAATGGGAATGATGCTTACGAGGTTATAACTGGTCCTGGAGCAAGTCCAGTGACAATTCCCTTGTTGTAGCGTGCACCTTTCTTCAAGTTGCACTTGGACAATGTTTGTGTCCACCTCCTAGTTGTTCACCACTGACAACAATTGACTTTGTCCTTTGAGCGGCATACAATAGTCTCCTCACCCTATAGTAGTCCAACGGACCATCAAGAACTCTTGATGTTCTAGAAGAACAAACAAGAAGGATTTGTCCCTTCTAGTTGGAGTACTAGCACCAACTTGCTCTCCCACAATTGTTCTCCCTTGCTATTCCTCCCTTTACTGGGTATGAGTTGCTTGGGTTCTCTAACTAGAGAAGACAACAATTGTTAGACATAATTGATGTGTTTGAGAAGCCCCCATTACCCCTTTATTTGTAGGAGGGTAAGGGTCAGGGTTCCTAGTCTGATCGGGAGTCGAATGGGATGAAATTTCATGAATTTTCACACCATGTGAGTGGCAAAATGGCCTTTTCATAGGTGAACCGATCGGTTGGCATGTGAGCTGATCAGTTCAACCCTTGAATCGATCATTTCATAATGTTTTCCAATCACAATTGTATTGGCAATTAATATCTGATTTGGTGTACAACATGATGTCAGCGCTAAACCTTGATCCAGTCAAATTGATCAATGAACCAAGTGGTTCATCACATGAAACAATCGTTTTACCGACCTTGAGCTGATCGGTTCACCCAATGAACTGGTCGGTTCAAGACACGATCCAACCAATATTCAACCAATGCAATTTCAATCAACCTGACACTCTAACTAATAAGTTCAACACTTGAATTGGTCAATTTAGAGTCCAATCAGATAATTGTTTTTAAATTAAATACCTAAACCCTTTAGTAATCAAGTAAAACATCATTCATGAATAAACTCCTATTCCAAGTGTATCCTATGTGTGTGACCCTATATGTTCTAAGTTATGTTGGCAATGAATGTCCATAACTAATTTATGACATCAAAAGCAATGAGTGATATCTAGTAACACATCATTGCTACCCAAGTAATTAGAAAGTTGGAGAACAACTTCAACCTATCATCTACGATTGATGTAATAGTGTTTGTATAGTTCCTTTGCCACTGATATCTAGATTGAACTTGACTCATGAAATTGTCATCCTCTTCAACATTCAATCTATGTTCTTGAGATATATGTAAGCTCAATATCACATATTGACTCATGTGAGCATGGCCATGCATTTCTCAATCTCTCTTATCAAGTGGACAAGATGTCAAACTCCTGTAGGAGGGACAAATCCCATATACAACACTCACAATCATACCCATGTGTCACAGTGCACCCGAGAATTACCTTTATGGCAACTGTTATTCAAGGTCATAGTGGATGATGTTGAAGTACACTACACGTCATGTGACAGGTGCAGTGATTTCAGGTCTAAGAACCGCAATCCCCACCAACATTATGATGGATGATTCTGACTACCATGTAATGGTTTCCATGCATCACTCTCAAGGCGGGTCTGTCCGGTACACTGTTCTCTAACAAGTATCTATATTTTTGGTTTGATATCACATATCATGACTAATGAGATTTTGTCATCAACCAACACACAATCTACTCGTTTTTGTTATTATTGTCTATTAACCTTACACAATAGCATATGACTAGGTACATAACAAGAATGTATATCCTCTTAACATGTGTATGATCTCATTGTTCAGCTCCTTAAACTGAAGACATACATCATTGAGAAATATCATTATTTACACATTTATTATGCTATATAATTATCTCATAACTGAATAAAATAGAATAAATTAGAATATTGCCTTTATTATTAATCAAATTATTTACAAGTTATGGCATTAAAATCATCATATGATTGGCTCTCTGGGCATACATACCAACAATAAATACTCATGCTAGATTTTCTACTTTATTGTTATCATTACTTGCTTTATGTTCTGGATTGTGGGTACAAAATTTTGGCATCAGATTGGGAGAAAATACTATCATATCATCCATCAACACATTTCCCAATCATCTAAACATTCATAAAATCAATGATTTGAAAATGTCAACGACACCTCATGTCCAGATTTCAATATGTGTGTCTGGACATTAGACAAGTCGTGTCCATTTTCAACACACAATGTTGCATTGCATAACTTGGTTCCAGAACTCTCTAAAATGCAGCAACACACCGTGTTGGGTAACCAATACGTAGTTTCATCATTGATCGAGGCAGTCCGACTTCATTTATCGCAACTAACACGCCATGTTGACCATTCAACACACCTTGTCACTTGCAGATTTCACTCAAATGTGAATGTAACTGCCCCACACTTATATATACGACCTCAACACGTCATGGGACAGTTATCATAGAGTATTTAGGCCATTTGGAGTAGGAATCAAGCAAGGGAAAGCCAACAGGAGTTGGAGGCGTTTCAAGGGAGAAAATGTGGTTTATCTAGAGAGAAACGTCTTCTTCTTCCTTCTTCTTCGACAATTACAGTAGGGATATCCACCATTTTCTTCTCTCCACTATGGGGTGAAGCTTTTTGGAGAGTTTCTAGAAGCAAGGATGGAGTTTTGACTTTTTGACAAGAGTTCCAACTCTTTCCTACTTCTTCCATAGATATCTAACTTTTCTTTCTTATTTTATGATGGCTAGCACTATTTTCTACTACATATATCTACTTTATACATGCATGGATGAGTAGATCTCCCTTTCTTGGGTATGGTAAAGTAACTCCCATGTCATGCTTAGTAGAAAAACGAATTTTCTTGTTTAATGTTGGCTTAATCACAGTTCTATGGATACATCAGTGTTTATTTCACATATATGTTTTAATGGCCATGTTCTGTGTATGTTTTATGGTTCTTGTGCATATTGGGAAGGTGTACATTGAAGTAAGGAGATGTCTTTTGTAGCTTTGTTTCCTTGACCATGGGAGTGGCTTGGAAGTGAAGGGGATTCCAAGGTTCTTAGTGGTTCGATTCTAAGTATATGCACGAAGGTGCTATATAAAGGTAGAATCATTCTACACTACTAGGAGGGGGTAGAATTCAAGCCTCCCTTTGTGATTTTACAACTTGTGAATTTGTTGTTGTTTCATGGCATGATGTGATAGTGAAACCCTATCCTCAAGAATTCCTAATCCAATTTGATCCTTAATACAAGTGATTTCTGTTTTAGTTAGTTTACTTATAGATTGCTTACTTAACATAAAAAAACCTCTATTATTAAAAAGATCTAGATTGTTGAAGTTCAATACTCTTACGCCTAACAATACCTTACTCCTTGGATGAGCTCGATAATACTACATGCACCCGTATACCTACAGGGTAGTGTTCGAGTTTATAAATTTAAGACTTGCGCACACATCTAACAAGTTTTTGGCTCTGTTGTCGGAGAGCACCAATATTTTGTTATCATAAGAAGTGTTGAATTGTAAGCGAGACTAGATCACACCACAACCACATCATGTCCAATGTCATTTTCATCATGATCATAATCATTATCATATTTTGTGTCTTACATTTTCATTTTTGTACTTCACTACCTTGTTTACTTGCAGGATTGTATATGGAAATCCAAAAAGGGGTTTTGAGTCTTCTATATCTCTAGACACCAAAATTGAGCACACTGTTAGCAACCTTCAAGAAGCAAGTAGGAGTAAAACTCAATCAGATTTTGAGGAATACAACATTCATCGCATTCATCGCCACCATCTTCACGTGAAATTCCAACCCAAAAATAAGAACAAATAATGAGTGATGATCCTACCCTTAAGGACTTCATTGTTCCAACTGTTATGGACATCATTGGGGCTATCAATATCCCACAAATTGAGGCAAATAATTTTCTATCAGTCCCATAATTATACATATAATACAATAGAACCGATTTGGAGGACACCATTGGAGGATCCAAATATCCATATTGTTCGATTTATGCAATATATTAGCACTTTCAAGATAGATGTTGTTCCTACTGATGAGATTTGCCTTATTCTTTTCACATTCACTTTGAAGGATAGATCCACGGTGTGGTTCTCTTCTTTTCCAAATAATTATATTAGCAATTGATAAGAGCTTCTCAAAGTCTTCTTATCCAAGTACTTCCCACCAAGCAAAGTGATGCAGTTGAAGAGTTGGCTCATTAATTTTTCTCGAAGGGATGAGGAGACTTTCTACAACACATGGGAGAGATTCAAAGACCTCTGATGCCTTTGTCCCAACCATGTTCTCAGCAATTGGTTGCTTCTTCAAATATAATGGTTTATTTTATAACACAAGGATGTCAATAGATGCAGATGCAAGTGGAGCTTTGATGAACAAATCCTACATAGGGCTTATTCTATCATATAAAACATGGCAGTAAATCATTGCCAATGGAGCACTGAAATGAGCGCTCAACCTTATTTTTCTTCTATTGCTTCAGGGAAGCCAGTTGGCTTACACTCTATTGATGTATTATATTTCATTGCATCAAAGTTGAACACCTTGTCCCAAAAGTTTGAAAAGACAAATTGTAACACCCCATCCACAACAAAACACGATTACATGCTAACCAACAGATTACCGAAAATCACGGGAAATTAAAACCGATTTACAACAAGCACCACAAGATGAAGCATATTACATATGAGCCAACACTTTTCATTTCATAACATCTTTTCAGGGTGCTACAACATAATTTCCCATCATCTCTTTACATGAAATAATTGTTTACAATGCTGCTTTACATCAAGATACATACCGAAAATCGTACATTGATCATTATACAAGAAACATCGAAAAGCTCTCTCGAAGACCTGAGTGTACAGGGACGACACATAGGACTCTACTGCTAGACACTATCTATCCCACCGGGTATGATACCTCTGCATATCATCCGTAGCCACATGATCTTCATCTCGCCAGGCACGTCCACCTAAAAAGGGTTATTAACCAGCGGGGTGAGACACACAGTCCCAATGAGAAACATAACCCTCTACCAACTTTATAATGATCACAATTAACTGGTATAAGCAGATTATAGGAGCAACATACTGAACAAAGCTAACTTTATTAACATTCTTACCAAACTAACAGGAGGCATATAATCAGGCATTCTGTATGGAACATGATTGACAAGATAAGCTTTATAAGATCTTATCACAAGATATAAAGAACATACATATAACTACAAGATATAATTGGATCATCTACACAAGCAAGGCCTCAATTAATGTTCCGTGTTTTGCCTTAAGTAATATATTCTATACGGATGGATTATGATTTATTATGCCCTAAGGAAGTAAGTCATCCCGCTCAAATCCAACCTTCGGCTGCGAAACCTAAAACCAGTGTCATACAAGGTCATTGGGAGAGTCGGACTCCATGACCTCACCTCTTTGTGGTTAGTGCACAACAATCAACAAGCAGGACCGCAGTCTCTTGCTTAAGTGGCCTCAGCCATAGGGTCAGTCCCGCAGGCTGCCCTTTTCATCATGAGCCACGGGCCTATTCACCGTGCTCTTGAGCCATGAATGCATTCATGCTCCTTCACACTGAGCCATGAGACTGGTCATCATGCTCTTATACACATCTTGAGTCCACAACCGTAGTTGCACTCTGATCCTCCTATTTTCAGCTAGGAGAAACCTCGCATATTCAACAATATGCGCTTTGGGTTAACCCGCAGGAGAACTCGTTTCACCATCACCTAATTACTGACGATGATGGATCTATGGCCAAGGCAAACTACATGAAAGGTTCCACTTTCCGTTAATTAATGCATTTTAAGCGGATTGTAAGATTCCACCAAGTTATGTAACATGTAAACTAAAACACAAGTAAACAACATAGATCTCATTGTCGGGTGTTACATTGTCACTCTTATTTTTCAAAGCCAACATTACATGTTACCACTTGGCCTCTTTCCAATCATCAAGATCCATCTCAAGGATCAACATCACCGGGACTCAATCCCATCATCACAGAATGTCACTGCCTCTTAAGGCTTACATCATCACCATGGGATGCAATCCCTTCTCTCAACATCAGAGGATAACACATCAACTTGGCACTCAGCCTTTATTAGGTCCACAAACCTTCCTCATCATACTGATGATACATATTATCTCATCAACAAGGATTATCATCATTAAGTGTTATAAAGAACACATATTCCTCATAGCTCTTATCTGGCTATGAATTTATTGGATACACCTGCATGGTTAATATACATATTGAGAGAGATAACTGAATCACCAGACATAGATGTTTATGATTATCATGCTATTAGGACTGAAGGTACATGATTGGATCAACATCCATGATTATAACTACATGAAGCACAAAGTTGTGTCTTGTAAACAAATTACATTATTGTAATCAAACCACGAGCATTCACTATGCCCTATATCTCATGAACATATCTTTGATCATCATCAAGATTAAGGTTTATAACATTGGAATATTCTTCCATCATTATGAACATATGCATCTTAGTGTCATGAATGTATTAATCAATACACACCATTGTTATCATGTCAGGGGTATCCCACCATACCCTGCATCTCAAGTTATTAAGCACATCATCCCTAAGGATTTATCATTAAGGATCATACACCATGATCCACCATCCAACTTTATCAGAGGTTCATCTATCATTAACCACAGGTAACCACTATACAAGGTTCACAACTTATCTCATCATAGCTCAACATAATCAAAGGTGTGAGCTCAAGATAACATACATAGGGTTATCGGGTTAGGGCACAACCCTCACTAAAGCATTGCATACCCTCACCAAAAGGGGTATCGGGTAGGGTACCAACCCTCACCCAAGGTTCTCGACTACAAGCATGACCTGTATCGATGCACAAAGGGAGGGTATCGTGCAACTAGAGCTATGAGATGTATCCTGCATCCATGTGCAAGGTGTATTGGGTAACCAAGTACCAGGGTGCATGTCATGTAGTTCATGGACGTCATATATTGCCTAAAACCCTATCGCCCATTAGGGTTAGGGACCCTATAACGGTCAAGGTATCGTGTCGTCCAAGGCTTAAATCATATCATCCAATATTTTGTATTGCCCAAGTTCAACACATGTATCGGCCAAACCTTCAACCCTAGAACCATCTAAGCAATCAACCTCTTGCTCATGCCGGTTAACCAACCAAAAGGGGAGCATGTGTCGGGAAAATCATATCGGCCAAGACATCACATCCCTAAATAGGGTATCGGCCAAGAACTTGATCCATTGTGTCACCCAACTAGCACATACACTACATGCTTATCTCGGGTTAGGGTTTGTGATTTCGGCCAAGACCTCTATGGGTGTGTGTCGGGCAAACTAGGGTGTCAGGTTATGATCTTCACCAAGGCATATTGGGAAGGGATGTTAGCATCACTCAAAAGCTCAAACAAGAATAGGGTTCTCACCCAAAGTATCGTGCAAAGCCAACAAGGCCATATTGCCTAACACATCATAACGACCAACTCATTATATCATGCAACACTTAACTAACTCATCTATAAAACATCATATCGGGCGAGGGGTCTACAAGGTACCATCCACCCATAATGCCCTAGAACACAACCTATCGGTCACCTAGGGTTAGAGCAACCTTATCATCCAAGGCTCCATATCGGGCAACTAGAGTTAGGACCATCCTGTCGGCCTAGTAAGCTTATCACCCCAAACTAGGATTAGGGCACCCATATCATCCAAGGCACTACTTCTAGGGCGAACCATTGTATCGGGCAGGCACCCTATCAGGTGGTTCATCTTCAACCTCAAGTCATCCAAAATCGTTATGCACAAGATAAACAAGAATAAGGCAGTAATAAAACGCGACCATTTCCATTAGATCAGATCCCAAATGCCATATATATAACTATCATGGAGAAAGATACCAAATTAATTACAAGAACCAATATGTGCATATAAGAAGGGTGAACATAATAGAGATGATTAAGAGTTATGTAACCCACCTTAAGAGGATCTCCATGAAAGGCATCAAGCTTCTTGGTCCAAGTAGCAAACCCACGTTCCTCGCCAAGAACATCACCCATCCAAAGCTCCAAACATGCCTTCGGCACCATCATCATCACCTCAAGAAACAAAGGAAGAAGAAGAAGATACCATGGTTATGTATATCTCAAGAAGAAGAAAAGAGGGGAGATAACCACGGTCTTTCACCCCTCTTGGGTGACATACCTCCAAGCCCTAGCCGATATACTAAAGGACAAGGTGGCATATGTGACACATATATGCTATAAAGATCATATAGAGATGTCACTCCTCATCAAACATCCAAACAAGGCGCCCCAACCTCCATCCTCGTACTAGGTGATGCAAAACAGAAGCAAGAATTCTCTAAAGCTGATAAATTGCATATTGACCCTCCACTTTGGGTAATTTGCAATTTACACCAAAACTAGCACATAAAGCACAAGCATCAACCAACCAAGCTCAAACTTGGAACATAGGTCCTACATAAGGCGCCCCACAACATCATTCTCTTTCTAATGATGCTAGAGAACTAAAGGCATGCTATACATGTGACATATTACAATATAACCCCTTACTTTGGGTAAATTGCACTTTGGTCCAAAATAAGCAAACATTGCTCAAACAGCATCCAAACGGGACCAAACTGGAAACATGAGCTTGTCACATGATATAAAAACATATTAAGAGATTGGATTAAGGTTCTAAGAACCTTTAATAAGCAAAGAAAAGAGGGTTAGCCCAAAACGTGGGTCAGGGTCCTTATACAAACACTCAATCAGCTCATCCAATCAACTTATTCTTTGAGACAAGTGAAGTTCTTAAACAGACATCTTCCTCAAGATATTATTCATTCATTCCATCTAAGGAAACCAAGGAACAATGTGATGTGATAGGGGATTATGGGAGCAATCAATCTTATTATCATTATTCAAACACATATAATACATGATTGAGAAATCATCCTGACATCTCCTGCTAAAACAACAACAATGCCCAAATTCCTCAACAACATCAAGTTCAACAACAAAAACAACCACATTCAAAGCCCAACTTGAAGTGAATCGTGGAAAAATATGTTTCAACTCAAATGAAGTAAAATGACGAGTTTCATCAACATGGACAGTTTATGAAGGATCCCAATCACCAACTCTCTTCTACAGTGGATGAAATTGTCACTGATGTACACATATTTGAAAATCAAATTTCCCAACAAAAGCCTTCCAATCAAAAAGCACCTTCAAGGTCCTTATTTAGTTAGCCAGAGATGAAAACTATAGAAACATGCATGGAGTTGATGTAGGAGAACTTCTTCACATAAAATAGGACATTATATGAAGCTTTTTATGTCAATGAAGATATTGAAATTGAATCTACAAAGGAGAAATATGCAAATCTTTCCCTACATGATTTTTTCAAACAAGCCAAATGCCCCCTTGCAACACATCTTTGACAAAATGGTTGGTGACGTGAAAATTCTCTTTGAATCTAATTTTGATTATTTTTAAGAAGAGAATGAAGGAACAAACAACACTGAAGTGTAGAAGACTATTCCTACCACAAATCATAAGCATAAACCTTTGTCCCAAATCCAAGATACATCGACAAAGAGTTGTAGATCATTATCTCAACAATTTTCAGCTGCATATTAGAGCACATGCCCTCCACCTTGACAACTCTACAATGAATAGGTACTCGGTTGCTATCCTTATTGTTTGATTTCTAAAATGTGGACACTACAAATTTCAAGCTTAGGGGGACAACTGACTAGTAGTTGTAGTTTTACGTTTGTTTTTGTTTTCTATTTCTAGTTTTCTTTCCCAGTTATGTGAAAATATAAGCATGACTTTGAAGAATTGCTTTTGGTTTGGGTAAATTTTGACTTCCTTCTAGCTAAATTGTTATACTCATTCAGATAATAATTGAAGAACCCTGACATGCACATTCAAAAAATTGGCTAATCACTCATTTTGCCATGATAATTTTGCTCTAGCATTTTTTTCATATTTCTCACTTTCAGTTCAATGCATGTAATGGTTTAATGCTTTGGATTAATCAACTTTACAGTCTTGTATAACATTTTTTATGATTCTTCCAAATCTTTAGTGTGTTTTATACCACACCTATGATGAATTTTTTTACAAGTAAAAGAATTCTTGGTTTGAATCACTTATTTGCATGACCCTTATGCTCTTTGAATATTTGACTTGCCTAAGACTATGAGGTTTCAAAGAGGAAATTGAATCATGTTTAAAAAGGGGTATTTGTTTGATCAAAATAAAAAAATATGCATCCCTACAAAAGATGGCTAAGCCACCCATATAATCTCAGAACCCAATGAAGCTAGGGAAGTATGTTAGAAAGGGGGTCAATAAGCCCTAAATGGCATTCCATGTGCGTGTAAGCCTACATTAGAAGTCGATTGTTGTACTCAATGCTCTTAATTTTTAAATGCTAATGTTTATGAAGGAGTCATTGCAGATTTGTTGATATCAAGCAAAAATTATAATCTTATTCATCCCTATAATCAAAAGGGTTTGGTTGCATATTCACTACATTTTTTGCTTTGTCATCATACCTCTATTTATTGCTATCATGTTGACTTTTTCAAAGCAATTTGATCATGTTTTTGAACGTAACTTTGAATTTTGAGTGATTGAATTTAATTCATGCCTAGTTGCAATATCTTGACAATGATTGGTGTGCTATGATCAAATTCTTCCATCTCACTAAGAGTATGTGTGTTCCATGCTATTTCTTCATCTATGCATCTATGTTTCTTTCTACTTTAGGTTAAATTAATTTTTTAAGCTTAGGGGGATTTGATGTGCATACTTTATATCATCTTTTGGACTACTTTTGATTGCATTTTCAACTCAATTTCACCCAACAATCACTCTTAACCATGCTAGATTTTCCTCTTTATTGTTAACTTTGCTTGATCTATGGTTTGGTTTGTGGGTACACCATTTTGGCATCAAAATGGAGAGAAAATATCATCATATCATCCATCAACACATTTTTCAATCATCTAAACATTCAGAAATCAATGATGCTGAAATTGTTAACGACACCTCGTGTCCATATTTTGATGTCATGTACAGATTTCAGCACGCCATGTTACGATACAAAACATGGATCCAGAACTCCCTAAACAGCAACACGTTGTGTTGGCCAACCAACATGTTGTGTCATCACTGATCGAGGCAGTTTGACTTTTGTTATCACAACTAACACCCCGTGTTGGCCATCCAACATGTCGTCTCACCTATAGATTTCACTCAAATGTGAATTTAACTGCCCCACACTTATATATACAACCCCAAGACGTATTGAGACAATTATCATTGACTATTCATACCATTTAGAGTCAGACTCAAGTAAGGGAGAGTCAGGAGGAGTTGGAGGCGTTTTGAGGGAGAAAAGGTGGTTTCTTGGTAGAGAAACTTCTTCTTCTTCTTCTTCTTTCTTCTCCAATAATTGTTGTAGGGATCTCCACCATTCTCTTTTATCCCCCCTGGAAATAAAGATTTCTAGAGAGTTTATAAAAACAATGATAGAGTTTTGAGTCCAACCAAAGTTCCAACTCTTTCCCACTTCTTCCATAGAATTCAAGTTTACTTTCTTGTCTTATGATGTTTATCATTGTTTTCTACTACTTCTATATACTTTCAACAGCCATGGATGAGTATAATTCCTTTCCTTAGGCATAGGGGAGTAACTCTCATGTCTTTCTTTGAAGAACAACAAATTTTCTTGCTTGATTTTGGTTTAATCACAGTTCTATTGATACATCCGTGTTTGTTTCACATATATGCTTGATTGTCCATCTTGTATGTATGTCTTATGCTTATTCTACATATTGGGAAGGTGTACATTGAATTAAGGAGATGATCTATGTAGATTTGTTTTCTTGACCACATGAGTGGCCTGGAAGTGAAGGGGATTCTAAAATTTTTGGTGGTTTTATCTTGAGTATATGCATGAAGGTGCTACATAAAGGTGGAATTATTCTATACTACTGGAAGGGGTGTATAACTCAAATCTCCCATTGTTATTTTACAATTTGTGAATTTGTTGTTGTTTCATGGTATGATTTGATAGTGAAACCCTATCCTAGAGAATTCCTAATCCAATTTGATCCTTGATATAAGTGATATTTGTTTTAGTTTCTTTACTTCTAAATTGATTAGTTAACATAGAAAAACCTCTCTTGTTAAAAAGATCTAGATGTTGAAATTTAATACTCTTGAGCCTAACAATACCTTGATCCTTGGATGATCTGGATAATAGTACATGCACTTGTATACTTGCACGGTAGTATTCGAGTTTATAAATTTAAGAATTGCGCACATAGCTAACCGTGATCCAGTATTTAGACAGTCAACCTCAAACATGTTATGACAATGGTCCTTGAAATAAACCATTTAGACCAAAGTCCAAACCTATATGGTTTGTCTTATTTGGGATAAACTATTTTTTATGACTTTCATTGTAATCCAATTTGGAAAATTTGGAACTATTCAAATCTAGCCAGTATTGGCATGTTACCTAAATCGACTATGAGCAGAACGTGAATCTAGTTAGTTTCTTCATTTGACAATCACAATTGTCTCTAATTTTCTCTAAGGATAAACATGCATTAGTTATCTAGGATTACCTTGAAGTAAGTAGAGGAACGTATTTTTGGGAAAGCTAATTATTATTATTATTATTATTATTATTATTATTATTATATTATTATTATTATTATTATTTGATGATGATGAACACCTCCTAGAACAAGCCACTAATGGACTCCCCCTAGCAGGCTAAACCTCATGGTCATACATGTGGTGATCACCCACCCTTACGCCACACTCAATAGCATGTTATGCATGTTGGATCCTAGATGGGTGATTGGACGCTCTAGAGGGGGGTGAATAGAGCTGAATGTGCTTAAACAAAATTCATTAGACCTTTAAGATATATTAAAAGATAAGGTTTCTAAATAGGAAGTTTGAGTGCAACTAAAACATGCATAGCAAGGGAGAGAGATATTGAACATACACCAAGTGACAAGTTATGTAGTAGAGTGGTTCCACACTTCAAACTAGAAGTGAGTCAGTCCACTACCTAGAGAGGTCAACCTATAGGATTTCTTAACCATTGCACTCTTATATTCATTCATAAGACTTACAATACATGACAACCCAAGGCCTTACCTATCCAATACAAAGAGTATCCACCTTACCAAGGACTTACCCACTTTGCAAGAGTCTTCAACCTTCACCAAGGTCTTACCCACTCAAGCACAAGTCTTCCTCCTTCAAGTACTTTTCCACTCTTCTTGGATCTTTAGCCTTTGACTTCACCTTCACTCAGACAAGTTTCCACCAAGGACTTACCCACTTGAGCAAGGACCAAGGAGTCTTCTGCCTTCACCAAGGGCTTACCCACTCTTGCTCCAAGTCTTCAGTCGTGATCTTCACCAAGAGATGCCTTCCCTTATTATTCTTCACCTCTCTTAGCCAAGAGAGAGAACCTTCATCTTCATGGTTGAAATGAGAGATAGGGAGGTGGTGGAAGTGAGAGCCTTATAAGATATACATGTAGGACGAGCTCTCTTACAAATCGCCTACTCACTCTAATGGATGTAGCAAGTGATTAAGCTTAGAGATAGAGAGAGGAGGTTGTAGGATTACTAAACTATAAAATAGGGACCTTCATAGTGCTTGGCTAACCATGGGATGAAGCCCAAGGGGTCCTATTTATAGTTGAGGATGCCTAGAAGACTTTAGGAACACTTAAGAATGAAACTAGCCATTTTGTGGCTTGCAACGGTTATATTTTTGATTGTTGTAACTCCACAACGTCTAGAAACAATTTTCTACACTTTTTTCGTACAGTGCAATCGGTCGAGTTTCTATAAAGGTAACTCAACTGATCCCACTAAAAGACAAGACCAATTTAGGCCATCGGTCGAGTTTATCCTGGGATAACTTGACCGATTCACTTAAATCATTTTTGGTCAGTAGAGGGATCGGTCGAATTATGTGAAGTGCAATTTCGATCGATCAAAAGTCATTTTCAAGATCCAATCAGGATCGATTGAGTTTGCAATTCGACCGATGAACAGCCTGATGTGAATTTCAAAAAATAGCTTTTGAGTGCTTAAAAATTCGATCTAAGTGCTCCTAATTTTTTTATAAGTTTAATTACAAGTCATACAATCATTACAAGTTATTTACAACATGATTCTAATGGATTTACATCATATTCCAAAAATGTGCACTTGTATGGACTTTGACTTGTCTTTTCTCCAAGTGGAGATGTACAAGTTAGGGCATTTGGAGTGTGTCTATACCTAATCTGAAATCACTCAAATAAAGACATCAGACACAAATAAGTGGAATGGTTTAGTCATCATCAAAACAAGGGTTTACTCAATTTAGACCTTGAGTCAACAATGTCATCACAGCCATTGCTGGTCAGAGCACCCACCAGCCAGTTTTTTTCCACCTTGTCCCAGAAAGCTTGGTATGTTTCTGCCAATGGTGTTACACACTACTCAATTGTAGTTTGAATAGATGCAACCCCATGGACATACACATACGGTGGATTTGCTTTCGATATTTATAAAACCTAACTCAACACCTACTCACACTAAAACACTACACCCGCAAGCGCACGGGATCGTGTCGCAGTATAGGAAGGTTGCAAGTATAGGGTCGATCCACAGGGAGAAGAGGGGGCACTAGAGCTAGGTTTAGTTTCACTAGGTTCCTACTGCGGAGACTAGGATTAAGGGTTTAAAGGGGGTTTTGATTGTTAAACTACTATGAACAAACGAGGAATTAAAGGCAAGAATGAAATCTAAGTTAACCCTAGACTAGATTAAAGCTAAAGAAGCAAGAAAGGATTAAACTAGATATGAAAAGGGGAAATTACACTAAGGCAATCAAGAGAGAAGCAAAAGAGCAATCAAAGAGCTAAGCTAACATGAACAAGGAAAAAATAGGGCAAGAAGCTAACTAAACAAGGAAAGAGCTAACTAAGCTAACACTAGCTAGGCAAGATGAAAACTAGGGTTTTAAAACAATTAAGGAAGGTGTGGGATGTTTAGGGGATGCACTTATCACTTAAGTTGGGGGGTGACATACGAATATTATGATTCCATTTAGATTATCCAAACCAAACAACATGTTAGAGTCTAATGAATTAACCTAAGCTACTAACTGGCCATGGGTATGCTAGGTTGTGTATAGGGGAACTAGTCCCTAACACCCCCTATTACCCTTACAAGACTCAATTGGGTTAGGGATTAGGTTCAATTCAATTAGAGTCTAATAAAGTCTACATTTCTAGATTATACATTCCTAGGGCAATAAGGGGCCGAGGGTAGTAATGGGGAGGTGAAATTAGGGCTTTGGGCCCCAATTCCCCCACATTCTGGCCTTAAGAAGGCTCCATGCTAATTGCACTAGAATTATCTAATCTAGCTACTTATATCTCTCACTTAGGTTTAGGGAGATTGATTAGGATGTAGGAAGATGGGAGACAACCTAGGGATCCATGAATTGGACCTAGGGGCAAATCCCAAAATTCACACATATAAGCAAATTGCCTAAATTCCTAGGTGATTTCACACACAAACCAACAAGCAGTTCATGGAGAATGGGATAGAAATAGAATATAATCATTGTCAAATGGAATTACAAAGTTTACATGTCATTTCCCCCCAACATGGTATCAAAGTAACATTTTACACCCCAAACAGCCCACCCAAGGGGCCTAGCTACTCATAACAAAGCAAAATACAAAAAGAAAGGAGAAATAATGAGTAGAGGAGTGGAAATCCATGATGAGCTCGGTGAATACTCCTCCTTCTCTACCTCCTAGCAACTGTAGCTCAATCTCCCTCCTCCAAGGTAGGTGAATGGCATGGGTGTATGGTGGAAAAGGGTGGAAATGGAAGGAAAGTGGGGTTTTGATGGGGGAAATGGTGAATGGAGGTGGAATGAGGTGGGAATGGATGGATGATGAAATGGGGAGGCTAGAGTGGTTGTATGGTATCTAACCTCGTGCCCCAACTGCCACCTAGGTATATTTAGGTGTGGGGGAAGCACTAGGTTAAGTAGGGGCAATATGGGTAAAGTAGTGCAATAATAGGTAGGTTTTGTGAGTAGCACGGCTGTGGTGGGTAGGGGTGAGCACGGTCGTGGTATTATACAATGGTAGTGGGAATTAAAATGTCAAGATCACAGGGTTTTGGTTAGTTTTGGGCTGGAACTGGCACGACCGTGCTCGCCAGCACGATCGTGCTGGGCTCTGGCTAGCACGGGCCTGTTGACATTCTAGGTCATTTTCTGAAGGTCCTGTTGATTGGGGCATGTTATAACCTCATTTTTCCAAAACCTGTAATGAGATTTGTGAATCTCCTTCAAAATATAATTAAGATCAATGTTTGATTTCATGATTTGATTTGAATGAATTTCGTGAATAATAAGCCTTGCATGCTTTCTTGATGGGCCTTATTGGCCATTACGCCCAATTGAAAGAAAAAAAATGAAAAAGGAATTCAATGGGATAATGGTATATAAAAGAAAATGAATAAAAGGTGATTAAAAGGCTAAGGGATATTTTTCCAAAAATGAATTTCGTAATCAAAAGGTTCCTTGTGGTTCAAGGAACTCAGGATGATGAGATAATGACAAAAAAGAAGAGGAAATATCAATTAATTTGGTTGTACTAAAGAATAACTTGCACATGAAGGAAACACCTTTTTTCCTTTGGAAATTGGGTTTTTAATTTAACACATGAGTAGATAATTCTGAGAGGGAGTTTCAACTAAATTTTGAGTGAAAAATAATAATCAAGGAAAGAGAAATGAAATTCACAAGTTTTCTTGATAAAATTTCCTTTTTAAATCGTTTTTGAGAAAACAGAGTTAAGGAAACGACGTCAGCCGTTGGATGCCCACGTGATCTAGGGGATCACGGATCCAAGGGCAGCTGGTCGTTGTCCCCCCCTCAACTCATAGTAGGAAAGGGGGAGGGAAATCGAGAATTTCCCAATCCGATTTTCTTGTACCACACGTTACCAAATAAAAATACAATACCACGAGGGAATTTGGGACATGATTCCGCACACGATCAGCCTAAATTTTGGGGTGTCTCATGAGTTCTAGAAATAACGCCCAATTGGGCTGGGAACTAGGATGGCGGCAAGGTTGTAGAACCCTAATAGAGTTCCAAAACCCTATAAATAAACCCCCCTTTCAACTTCTCTAACCCTCGCACACCCGAACGGGACCTCTCCTAGTTCCCTTGTACTCCAATCTGACGAGAACACATATTTCCGGTGACCTCGAGCGTCGGCGCTGTCGTAGGTATAACCTGCTGCTTCAAGCAATAGTAAGGAGCAGCAACCGTGCGATCGCGGTTGACCGTGGACCGCAAGGACCGATCAACGGCCCACGCCATCGAGCGACTTCGGCTTGTTGTTAGTAGACGCGCGCGCCACCAGCCGTGTGATTGTGGTCCATCGTTGACCAAGAAGAGATCCAGCGATCCCGAGATAACGCACCTAAGTTAACCCACGTGGAGGAGCAGATCAACGTAGAGTGTCAGATCCTAATGTGGACCCTGGGCGCACCAATCCTACGCTCTAGGAATTCTGGTATATCTCTCTCTGCCAAATAATCAAATAATAGCTTTTCCTTGCTAAAATCATAGAAATAGCTAGGAATCTCGTATAAAAGAACTTTATATATGAAAGTTGGGTAGAAAAATGCAAGGAACCTGGTAAAAATGGTTATATAACCTGATTCCAGTTCGTTTTGCAAAATTACTTTAATTTTCTAGTAAAATGCATTTTAAGTTAATTGGAAACCCTAATTACATATAAAAGATGTTTCTTTGTAACTTAATGGGTTAAGTTGAGGATTATAAACCTTTTAATTAATAATATGAAGTTTTCATCCGTTTTGAATACAAATATGGCTAAATTAGGGTTTATGTCTGAAAGATAATGTACATGAAAACCCTAATTTAGGGTAAAAGAAGAAGGAAACCTTGTTATTTTGATACATTGCTAAATAATGATCCTAAAACTGTTAGGAATGTTAAAAGGAGAGAATTTAAAGGTTTTAAGTATATTTGATGAATTAGGGTTCATAATATCTAAGAATGAAAGCAAAATCGTAATTTTCAAGAAAACCCTAAAATTGGATAAAAACTCTAAGGGACATGATGAAATTGGATAAATATTAATAAAAGTAAACTTGTACTTTTATTTTCAGGGTTTCTGTGCAAATTTTTTGATTGCTTGGATATTCTCTCTCTTCACATTTGATTCTGTATCTGAAACTGCAATAAGAGGTATGTGGTTACACTTATGAATATAACGATTAGTTTTCTGAGGATTGTATCGACGTTTCCCTCTATGCATGAAATAATTGTTGGATGTTTTTAATTCATGCAACTATAAAGTGACTATGACTATCACTATGAGTATACATGTATAACTAGCTAGATCCAAGTCCACCCCTGTGGCTATGCAAAGGCTAAGGATAACCTAGAGCAAGGTCTAGGGTATCATGAGTTAGAAACTGGGCTACACATGTGTAGTGCCATGAGACTCCTAGCATACCATGAGTTAAGGAGTGGGCTACCTACGGGTAGTGCCATGTGACTCAGCCCTAGAAATTGATTCACCTAATAGGTGAAGTCATGAGGGGTATAATGGGAATCTACCATAAGGGAGGTAGTATCCAGGTCCACTGCAGGGACAGCGCAGGGGATGGGGTACACATGGATCGCGTAGTTATACTTAAAATGTAATATTGTTTGTTAAATGAGAATTGAATGCAATACATTGTTATAGATAATTGCATGATTAGTGAATCCCCCACATACCATCTTTGGCTGACTGACGTTTTGTTTGTCGGCGTTTTAGGTACAAAACAAAAAGAACAAACAGTAAATCGTCATATTGTGAAATACACTAATTAAAGTCCAAGGAGGATTAGTTAGTTAGTCCGAGTTCTGGTTAGGAGTTTTAGAATTCCAAATTTTCAAAGGTACGCAAATATTTTATTTATTACAGCTTTTCACTTTAGTCTAGTAGAATTTATTAATTTTTATCAATTAATTGCTGAACCTTGATTCGGAAATTGGATAACGGCTCTGACCTCTCGGTCTCCCTTAATTGGGGGTTATCGGAAGGTTGGGTCGTTACATTTAGTATCAAAGCCAAGGTTCTCCACTTAATTGTTAATAATTATTAAATTTTACAAACTCCGTAGAACCCAAGGGAGTTATTAGAGGATTTTCCGAAAGACTGAGGTGTCTAGAAAAGGATCACTTCTGGGGGCTGGCAAAATTTTCCTCCGCACCGCTAGTCGGAATACGAGGACTCCCAAAATGTGTGACTGCCTGGCCGATGTCCTAGGATTTGAATCGAAATAAGATACCTTTAGGATTTTCTCACCTTTTCATCCCTTCTCATCACAAATTCTATTAAGGACTTTAAGAGTTAGGGATTTCTCTCTCTTCCCCACCCTCATATGGTATGAGCAAATAAGTTAAGGATTAAGGAATTCTCCATCAAATTAATAAAAGAAACGTAATGAGACGTCACTGACATAAGTATAATTAGTTTAAAAACTAAAGGTCTATTTTTTATGCTTATGTAGATGGCTCGTACAAAGACAGTTGCTATCCCTGAGGGTACTGGGAACCCAACTAGGAGTGCTTGGCCTCCCCGCAAAGGAAAGGGGTCTTTAGAGAAAAGGAAGAAGAATCATGATAGTGAATCCTCTATGAAGAGAAAGAGGACCGAAGAGACCACTCATGAGGTCCCTAACCCTGATCTGATACCCTTTGACAACCTTGATCAAGAGCAGGACTAAGGGTATGAAGAGCAACATGTGTATGAGGAAGTAGACCAGATGGAGGAGGACCAAGCTGGAGGTCCAGAACTGACTATGATGATCCACACCTCTGAGGCCTTGTGGATAGAGCAGCAGAAGAAGCTGACTGAGGCCATTAATGCCTTGGCCCTCCGAGACCTAGCCAGAGTTGAGAATGGTGAGCCTCATCCAATTCATCCTCGACTAGGAGCCACCATCCTGGACTTCGTCAAGTTGAATATCGAGAAGTTCTGGGGAGAGGACAAGACAGAGGTAGTCGACAAAGTAGAAGCTTGGCTGCTTGCAGTCGAGAATGGCTTCCGTATGCTTGAAGTTTAGTCGAGCAAGAAGGTCCTCTTTGCTTCTCATCTCCTGGAAGGAGTATCCAAGATATGGTGGGAGACCCACATCACTGGCTGGGATTTGACAGAGGAACCCATGGCCTGGGCTGACTTCAAGACGATCTTCACCGATAGGTTCGTCCCAGTCTCAGCTAAGAAGGAAAAAGAAAGGGAGTTCACCAACATGACCCAAGGGAACTCTTCTGTGGTGGACTTCGGGCGCAAGTTCCGGATTCTGGAACATTTTGGGTACAAGATGGACGAAGAGAGAAGGGTGGATCACTTCATAGAGCGACTTCATCCTGCCATCAGGCCCCATGTGATGGCAAGCAAGCCAAGAACCTTCGCCGAAGCCTACAACACTACTTTAGACATGGAAAGGACTATGATGCCTGCCCCGTTTCCACCCAAGGGGTACTTGGGTTTCACTAAAGGAGCCCAAGGCCCGAGAAACAACCACAAGAAGGGTCAAGGACGTCATCAAGCTAAAGGTAAACATGGAGGAAAAGAGAAACCTCGTCAAGAGAACAACCAACCTCCTTGCCGCACCTGCGGAAAGGGCCATGCCGGTGAATGTCGCTACAAGAAGAAGACTTGCTTTCACTGCCACCAAGATGGACATCTGCAATCTGTCTGTCCCATGCCAGAGCCCAGAGGACAAGGACCAGTGGCAGCCCCACCAGCAGCAGCTCCACCTATAGTTGTAGCCCCACCTACGGGAGAAAGAACGCAAGCTCGGGTGTTTGCCATTGACAATGAGGAGGCTCAAGTTAATGCTAATCATTTGATCGAGGGTAATAACCCTTAGAGTTTTCTTTATGTTTTAAGTTAAGCATGTAATGGTCTAATGCATGATGAAAAACAATGTAGGCATGCTTGAAGTTATGGGACATAATGTGAAAGCTTTGTTTGACTCTGGATCTACTAATACTTTCATTTCGAGAAATCTTGCAACTATGCTTTGTTTGGATATCAAGGATCTAGGATATGTCTTAGATGTTACAACCCCGAGTGGTCGGATCTTTACTTCCCTTTTGAAAACTCCAGTGATACCTGTGAAATATCGAGATCATGAGTTTCCTACATATTTTATCCTTCTTGACATGAATGGTTTTGATGTAATCATTGGCATGGATTGGCTTTATACCTATAGGGCCAACATTGACTGTAGGGAAAAGAAAGTGATAATTAAGAGACCAGGTCACCCACCTTTTGTCATTAAGGGTAGGAAGGATGCCACCACCAGCATGTATGTGTCAGCCTTGAAGGCAGAACAGATGATGAGTAAAGGATGTCAAGCTTTCTTAGCAGTAGTCACTGAGCCAGAACCCAAGGTGCAACCTTTAGAAGAAATAGAGGTCATTAGGAGCTATGCCAATGTTTTCCCGGATGATCTACTTGGGATTCCTCCCGAAAGAGAGGTAGATTTCTCCATAGAGCTAGCCCCTGGCACAAACCCTATTGCCCGGGCACCTTATAGAATGGCCCCTGCTGAATTGCTTGAGTTAAAGAAGTAATTGCAGGAATTGCTAGACAAGGGTTTTATCCGCCCGAGAACTTCACCTTGGGGAGCGTCGGTTCTTTTTGTAAAGAAAAAGGATGGTTCGCTCCGAATGTGCATAGACTACCGGATGATCAACCAGGCTACCATTAAGAACAAATACCCTTTACCCCAGATAGATGACTTGTTTGACCAGTTGAAGTCGGCTCGAGTCTTTTCCAAGATCGACTTGAGGTCGGGTTACCACCAGTTGAGGGTTAAGAGTGAGGACATCCCAAAAACAGCTTTTAGAACCCGGTATGGCCACTATGAGTTTGTGGTTATGCCTTTTGGGTTGTCCAATGCACCTAGTGTGTTCATGAACCTTATGAATAGTGTGTTTCAACCCTTCCTTGACTCATTTGTCATAGTGTTCATAGATGACATACTGGTTTATTCAGATGACTTAGAACAACACCGAGACCACCTAAGTAAAGTCCTTGATATCTTGAGAAAGTAGAAGTTCTATGGAAAATTCTCTAAATGTGAGTTTTGGATAGACCGAGTCATGTTCCTTGGACACATCATCTCAGGAGGAACGATCATCGTAGATCCAGCTAAAGTGTCGGCGGTTCGAGACTGGACAGCACCGAAGAACCCCTCCAAGATACGAAGCTTCTTGGGGTTAGTAGGATATTATCGGCACTTCATCGTGGATTTCTCAAAGACCGCCTTGCCTCTGACCATGTTGACTCGGAAAGATGTGAAGTTCGTGTGGTCCGATGTTTGTGAAGCTCGTTTCCAGGAGCTGAAAGAGAAGTTGACCACCGCACCAGTTTTAACTCTACCATCAGGCAATGAGGGTTTTATGATTTTCACCGATGCATCAAAGATGGGACTTGGATGTGTGTTGGAACAGAATCGGCATGTGGTTGCATATGCCTCCCGACAACTCAATCCCAACGAGGTGAATTACCCGACCCACGACCTGGAGTTAGCTGCTATCATCCATGCCTTGAAGATTTGGCGGCATTACCTGTATGGTGCCACTTTTGAGATCTTCACAGACCATAAGAGTCTGAAGTATCTACTGACGCAAAAAGACTTGAACCTACGACAACGATGATGGATGGAGTACATGAAGGATTATGACTTCACCATTGCCTATCATCCAGGAAAGGCAAACGTCGTAGCTGATGCTCTAAGTCGAAAACAGCTCAGGTGTGCAGCTGTTCTGTCCAGTCAGTGGAAGAGCTTAGAAGAATTGGTGGAATGGTCACCTCAACCGTTAGATGATCGAGTTTGATTGGCCAACATCCAGATACAGTCTGAATTGTTGAGTGAGATTGTCGCAGCATAGTTGGCTAGTGGAGAACTTGACAAGATGAAAGGCTTGATGCAGAAGCCTCAGACTCGTCTTTCTTTGGGAATAGACGGAGGAATACGTTTTGAGAATCGCATATGGGTTCCTGAAGATTCACCATTGAAGGAACGTATCCTACAAGAGGCTCATGGGTCTAAGTATATGGTACACCCAGGAACTACTAAGATGTTTCAGGACATGCGGAGGTTTTTCTGGTGGCCAGGGATGAAGAGAGACATTGCAGCTTATGTGGCCAGTTGTCTTACGTGCCACATGGTGAAGGCTGAACACCAACGACTCGGCAGACTTTTACAGTCTATAGAGATTCCAAAGTGGAAATGGGAGAAGATCACCATGGATTTTGTGGTGGGTCTACCCCAGACCAAGAGAGGTCATGATGCGATATGGGTTGTGGTAGATCGCCTTACCAAGTCAGCACACTTCCTTGCCCTAAAGACCACTGCCAAGGTGTCCGGTTTAGTTGAGCTGTATATTAGAGAGATAGTGTGCTTGCATGGCGTACCCAGTTCCATCATCTCAGATAGAGACCCAAAGTTTACTTCCAAATTATGGAAGCAGGTTCAAGAGGAACTAGGTACGAGGTTGAAGTTCAGTACCGCTTATCACCCCCAGACAGATGATCAGTTAGAAAGGACGATTCAGACCTTAGAGGATCTGCTGGAGCTTGTGTGCTCGATTGGGGTGGATCATGGGAGCAGTACCTACTTTAGCTGAGTTTGCCTACAACAATAGTTACCAAGCTAGTATTGGGATACCTCCATATGAAGCTCTATATGGGAGACTGTGTCGGTCACCACTTCACTGGGATGATGTTGGTGAAAGGACCTTATTGAGGTCAGATGAACTCCAAGTGTATGCTGATAAAGTCACTTTGATCAGGCAAAGGCTAAAGAGAGCCCAGGACCGACAGAAGTCGTATGCTGATGTGAAGCGGATTGATGTGCATTTCGCTATGGGAGAACATGTTTTTCTGAAAATCCGACCGCTCCGAGCTATAGCTAAAAATAGAGGAAAGTTGAGTCCCCAATACGTGGGTCTGTTTGAAGTGTTAGAACGGATTGGTGAAGCCGCATATCATTTGGTGTTACCCCCTCAATACAGTATGATGCATGATGTGTTTCACGTGTCCAATCTGAAGCGATATGTGCAAGATCCAAGCCATGTGTTGAGCATTGAACCTATTAAGCTTCAAGGAAAGCTGTCTTATCTTGAGTTGCCTTTGCAGATTCTAGATACCAAGGTAAAAGAACTCAGAAATATGAATATAGAGATGGTAAAGGTTCTTTGGAAGCACCATGGAGAGGATGAGGCCACATGGGAGCTGAAGACGAACATGGAAAAAGAATATCCTGATTTATTTTCTTGATTGTTGAATTTTGAGGGCAAAATTCCTATAAGGAGGGGAGGATGTTATAACCTCATTTTTCCAAAACATGTAATGAGATTTGTGAATCTCCTTCAAAAGATAAATAAGATCAATGTTTGATTTCATGGTTTGATTTGAATGAATTTCGTGAATAATAAGCCTTGCATGCTTTCTTGATGGGCCTTATTGGCCATTAAGCCCAATTGAAAGAAGAAGAAAAAAATGAAAAAGGAATTCAATGGGATAATGGTATATAAAAGAAAATGAATAAAAGGTGATTAAAAGGCTAAGGGATATTTTTCCAAAAATGAATTTCATAATCAAAAGGTTCCTTGGGGTTCAAGGAACTCAGGATGATGAGATAATGACAAAAAAGAAGAGGAAATATCAATTAATTTGGTTGTACTAAAGAATAACTTGCACATGAAGGAAGCACCCTTTTTCCTTTGGAAATTGGGTTTTAAATTTAACACATGAGTAGATAATGCCGAGAGGGAGTTTCACCTAAATTTTGAGTGAAAAATAATAATCAAGGAAAGAGAAATGAAATTCACAAGTTTTCTTGATAAAATTTCCTTTTTAAATCATTTTTGAGAAAACAGAGTTAAGGAAACGACGTCAGTCGTTGGATGCCCACGTGATCTAGGGGATCATGGATCCAAGGGTGACTGGTTGTCGTCCCCCCCCCCTCAACTCACAGTAGGAAAGGGGGAGGGAAATCGAGAATTTCCCAATCCGATTTTCTTGTACCACACGTTACCAAATAAAAATACAAGACCACGAGGGTCTTTGGGACATGATTCCGCGCACGATCAGCCTAAATTTTGGGGTGTCTCATGAGTTCTAGAAAGAACGCCCAATTGGGCTAGGAACTAGGATGGCGGCAAGGTTGTAGAACCCTAATAGAGTTCCAAAACCCTATAAATAAACCCCCCTCTCAACTTCTCTAACCCTCGCACACCCGAACGAGACCTCTCCTAGTTCCCTTGTACTCCAATCTGACGAGAACACATATCTCCGATGACCTCGAGCGTCGGTGCCACCGCAGGTATAACCTGTTGCTTCAAGCAATAGTAAGGAGCAGCAACTGTGCGATCGCGGTTGACCGTGGACCGCGAGGACCGATCAACGGCCCACGCCATCGAGCGACTTCGGCTTGTTGTTAGTAGACGTGTGCGCCACCAGTCGTGCGATTGTGGTCCATCATGGACCAAGAAGAGATCCAGCAATCTCGAGCTAATGTGCCTAAGTTAACCTGCGTGGAGGATCAGATCAACATAGAGTGTTAGATCCTAACGTGGACCCTGGGCGCACCAATCCAACGCTCCAGGAATTCTGGTATCTCTCTCTCTGCCAAATAATCAAATAATAGCTTTTCCTTGCTAAAATCATAGAAATAGCTAGGAATCTCGTATAAAAGAACTTTATATATGAAAGTTGGGTAGAAAAATGCAAGGAACCTGATAAAATGGTTGTATAACCTGATTCCAGTTCATTTTGCAAAATTACTTTAATTTTCTAGTAAAATGCATTTTAAGTTAATTGGAAACCCTAATTACATCTAAAAGATGTTTCCTTGTAACTTAATGGGTTAAGTTGAGGATTATAAACATGTTAATTAATAATATGAAGTTTTCATCCGTTTTGAATACAAATATGGCTAAATTAGGGTTTATGTCTATGAATGAAAGATAATGTACATGAAAACCCTAATTTAGGGTAAAAGAAGAAGGAAACCTTGTTATTTTGATAAATTGCTAAATAATTATCCTAAAACTGTTAGGAATGTTAAAAGGAGAGAATTTAAAGGTTTTAAGTATATTTGATGAATTAGGGTTCATAATATCTAAGAATGAAAGCAAAACCCTAATTTTCAAGAAAACCCTAAAATTGGATAAAAACTCTAAGGGACATGATGAAATTGGATAAATATTAATAAAAGTAAACTTGTACTTTTATTTTCAGGGTTTCTGTGCAAATTGTTTGATTGCTTGGATATTCTCTCTCTTCACATTTGATTATGTATCTGAAACTGCTATAAGAGGTATGTGGTTACGCTTATGAATATACCGATTAGTTTTCCGAGGATTGTATCGACATTTCCCTCTATGCATGAAATAATTGTTGGATGTTTTTAATTCATGCAACTATAAAGTGACTATGACTATCACTATGAGTATACATGTATAACTAGCTAGATCCGAGTCCACCCCTGTGGCTATGCAAAGGCTAAGGATAACCTAGAGCAAGGTCTAGGGTATCATGAGTTAGAAACTGGGCTACACATGTGTAGTGCCATGAGACTCCTAGCATACCATGAGTTAAGGAGTGGGCTACCTACGGGTAGTGCCATGTGACTCAGCCCTAGAAATTGATTCACCTAATAGGTGAAGTTATGAGGGTATAATGGGAATCTACCATAAGGGAGGTAGTATCCAGGTCCACTGCAGGGACATCGCAGGGGATGGGGTACACATGGATCGCGTAGTTATACTTAAAACATAATATTGTTTGTTAAATGAGAATTGAATGCAATACATTGTTATAGATTGCATGATTAGTGAATCCCCCACATACCAGCTTTAGCTGACCGATGTTTTGTTTGTCGACGTTTTAGGTACAAAACAAAAAGGACAAACAGTAAATCGTCATATTGTGAAATACACTAATTAAAGTCCAAGGAGGATTAGTTAGTTAGTCCGAGTTCTGGTTAGGAGTTTTAGAATTCCAAATTTCAAAGGTACGCAAATATTTTATTTATTACAGCTTTTCACTTTAGTCTAGTAGAATTTATTAATTGTTATCAATTAATTGTTGAATGTTGATCCATAAATTGGATAACGGCTCTGACCTCTCGGTCTCCCTTAATTGGGGGCTACCGAAAGGTTGGGTCGTTACAGGGCATGTCCCAGAACGGCCATTCCATGGTAGCACAGCTGTTCTAGAGTCCTTCCCCTGCATTTGAGTGTTGAACTTGGCCATCCATGAAGGTTATTGCTTCAATGCATCCTTTGAACACTTGGGGTAGGTTTGGAGTGGTTTTGGCCTCATTCTGGGCTCTTCCAAGACTGGGAAAACCCTAGATTCAACCATCTTCTTTCCAATCCATCAATTAGTGGCCAAAGTACCTATAAACTTGCAAAAACAATCCATAAGTGCATTTGACAATAAAACCCTTATTGAGGGAAATAACATGTAATCCAACAGTTGTAGATGTGATTGAAGTGCAATATGAGACAAGATGAAGCCCTATAATAGGGCTACATCACCACCCCAAACTTAAAACATACTTGTCCTCAAGTATGCTCCAACTCAATCTCTCTACAAATTTTTCTCAATCAAGAAATGACAAATGCAATTCAAAAGATGATTATTGTTGAATGGGACCAAAAATGACTAAGTGAATGCATTCCACCTCTCTCCTATCCTACCTTCACAAACCAATCATGAAAAGAGCACAAAGCATATGAACTTCAAATATAGTGCATAAAACACACAAGATATCCATATTTCTTTCATGTAGTTCTGGGTAGACCGTTTCATGATGGCGTTACTCAAGGATGACTAGGAGTGATGTTTCATCTTCATGCATTCAACCTTATGTTTCAAATCACACCAAATGACCCACGTGGATGCGGAAAGGGCAAGATGAGCTATGTTTTATGTTTCCTAGCTCATTGGGAATGAAAATGGAAGAAAATATCGTGGTAAGATTTTGGAGTGCTATTAGATAGAGCACTCATCTTTTCTTTATTTAGATGCTCTTAAACATGAGCATCTTTTATTTTCTTTTTGCATTTTCTTTTTCTTTTTCTTTTTCTTTGCCCTTAGAGTAGATAGGGCATATGGTGATGAGAGTGAAGTGGTGAGATGTAGGTGTGGCCACGGCTGATATGTACACTTTGGCATCCTTTCATGAGGTGAAGAGGTAAGAGGATGGTGAGTGAATAGTCAGGTCAAAGAGGGGTCATTGGCATGATTCTTAACATAAGGTCTCATGCATGAAAATTAATCCAACACTTCATCCAACAATGTCACACCACATGAATGAACAACCTAAAATTGATATTTCAATCAAGTGATTTCATAGGCACTAAGCACTCATAGCTTGCTCAAATCACAATTCAACCAAATCATCCACAAACACAAGAGAGGTGATGCACATGTAAAAAGTCAAGAATTGATACCATTTAGTAACAAACAATGATAATTCACTTGCATTTGTCAAAGGTCATCATTTTTAATCCAAAAAGTAGAGATTGGGTTGAAACACACTCTTAGACGAGAAATCTCAAATTTGGGCAAAATTGGCCAAAACGGTGCCGAGTTGCCTTCAATCACATCTAAGCCTATATTATTGAACTTAAAGCAATAAACAAGAAAATCCTAGCTAAAACTTGTAAAAATTACCAAAAAATCTATATGATATGCAATGCATGGCAAAAAGGCAAAATTTTTGAAAATTACGCAAAAATGATAAGAAAGCAAACTACATGGCATGTAGGTATGCAAAGTAGTAAAGATGACTAAGGTAGATAGCAAAAATAATAAAACAAAAGTGGATGTGGTAGGTGAAATGCAAAGTGAAACTAGGGCATACTTGCCCTACCACCCCAAACTTTTGAATCATGTTATCCTCAACATGATCCTAGAGTTTAGGATGATAGGGTAGATGATCATGGCTCTCTCAACGCTTAAGAGGTGTTCCTCCTTATGGTGGAGGATATGCGTCGTAGCTGCCCCAATAATCTGCCTTAAGTGGCTGAAATTGGTCTACAACACGACCGTGCTGTGCAGCATGGCCGTGGTGGCTTCAGGTTGCACAGTCGTGCTGCCTGGCACGGCCGTGGTGTAGTCCTTTAGCAGTTTTTCTCAATTTTGCTTCTGAATCTAGGGACTTGGTGTGTTTTTCATGCAAATGACAATGGTCGTATTGATGTGCCACGGTCGTGGTGGTTCCTGTAGCTGCTACTCTCAAAATGAGGAACATCAAGCACTCAAAAACTTGACCCAAAGTGATTTTTTTTAATCCTTCTCTCAATTGTACTCAAATTTCCTTCATATCACCCTATTATCACCTACACATCTTAAAACTAGACAAAAACTATTAAACACAAGTGTGTGTGTGTGTTTTTTTTTTTGGAAAGTGTAAAAACAAAGCAAAAGTATCAAAAAGTGAAGGTTGGGTATAAAAGATCCCAAACCTACGTGGGTTGCCTCCCACTAGCACTAAGTTTCATGCTTTCACTCAGGCTTCTTGAAGATTCTTCAAAATTCACCCATTTGGGATCCTTAGGTGCTTACTCATGCAATAGACACATTCTTCATTGAGAACCTTGTCTTTGACCCATTGATCATGCAAATCACCATGAGATGTGTCATTCAGCCCCTTATCTCTCAAATGTTCAAATAAACTTCTCAAGTAATTATGCTCATCATCTTCACCTCGGTTTTATCAGTTTGGAGATTTGAACATATTGATCTTGATCTTCATGTCCATGAAGGAGACTGTCATTGTGCCACTCCACACATGTATCTCAGTGTCGACTGTAGATAAGAACGGTCTTCCCATGATGATGGGAATCTTCTTATCCTCCGGGTCCATGTCAAGAACAATGAAATCCATCAGAAAAACAGCTCCTCTCTCCTTGTATATCATCACCAAGACATCGTCCACTCTTCCTCTAGGCACTTTGATGGACCTATCTGCCAATTGGAGAGTGCAATGTGCTAGTTTCAATTTGCCTAGGCCCAGCTCAACATAGACACTATATGGCATCAAATTCACACTAGATCCCAAATCAAGTAGGGATTGGTCTATGCGATGTCCCCCAATATAGCTAGGTATGAGTGGGGCTCCTGGATCCTTCCTCTTCACTGGGAGTGAGTGTTGAATGATTGAGCTCACTTGCTCATTCAACTTGATCTTCTTTGGAATTTGCTCTGTTGACTTCCTCTTGATTGTGCATAGATCTTTGAGACACTTGGCATATGATGGAATTTTCTTGATTGCATCCAAGAGAGGAATGTTGACCTTTACTTGTCGAAAGACCTCAAGAATGTCCATATTGTGCTTTTGTCTTCTTTTCACAGCTAGGGGCTCATCTAGTGCTTCAAGAAATGGTAGCTCACTAGCTCTCGGCCCACTTGGCCCAACATGATATTCCTATAGTATAGCATGAGGTGGAGCACTAGGACTCCCAATATCAACATGGGGTGGCAAATGATCATCTTCAGCAATCTGAATCACAACATCACCACTCGGCTACTTTTGTTTTGCTTTGTAACTCTTTCTTTGACTTGTGGGCTGCTCAAGTGTTTTCCCACTCCTTAGAACTGTCACAGCACTACCTTGCTCATGATGGGGAGAGGGAGCATGTTGTGGCTATGGAGGAGGTAGGGGTGATGGTTGGTATTGAAATTGAAGTGGAGAGGGAAATTAAGGTTGGAAGGTGAAGTTTTGGGAAAATTGAGGTGGTGAAGGTGGTGGGGGAGTGTAAGGATTAGGATAGCCTTGGAAATGGTAGATGGGCTACACTTGCATAGGAGGTGGGCATAAAGAATTTGATATGAATTCATGGGTCTACTTTCTTCATTGTAACTCAAGATGGATTTTGAAGCTAATTTTTCTTCTTGGAGAGCAAGTGTGGAAGAGAGTTGCTCTATCTTTTCTTCAAGCCTTACAACATCTTTTTGGACATCATCAAAGATCTTCAATCTAGAGAGAACCTCTTCCTCAAACCTTGAGTTGTAGCTTTGACTTTGCGGTTCTGAGTAGCTATAGGAGTGAGGTGTCTTCACTTCTCCCTCAAAAGAACCAGTGTAGTTGACCAGATGACAAGAACCATTTCCTCCTTGACTTTTCATGAGTCTCGTCATTTCTCCCATAGCCTTCATCACTTGTGCATTGGGATCATTAGAAACAAAAGGCTCACGAAAGACCTGGGGCCCATCACAAACCATGTCAGAAGCTTGGTTCCTTGAATTTTCTGCCAATTGCTCAAACAACGGCCATGACTCCTCTGGTGGCTTTGTCATGAAAACACCTCCACAAGATGAATCCACTATATCTTGATCCCTTTATAAGAGACCGGAGTAGAATGCTTGTACAAGCTGTCACAAAGGTATCTCATGATGCGAGCACTCTCTCAACATCTTTTGCAACTTGTCCCAAGCATAATGGAACTTTTCATTACCCACTTGACTGAAACTCACTATTGACCGCCGCATTTGTGTCATCTTTATAATAGAGTAGAACTTCTTCAAGAATGTCATCTTCATCTCATCCCAACTCATGATGTCTCTCCTTGAATCATACCATTCCTTGACCCTATCCTTGAGTGAAAAGGGGAACAGTGTGAGCCAAATTGAGTCATCACTTGTCGTCATCATTCTGAAGGTGTCACACATCTCTAGGAAGGCATCCACATGCTTGTAGGGGTTCTCAATCTCTGAGCCATAGAAGGTGGGCAGGAGCCCAAAAATAATTGGAGGAATAGAAAATTGCTCCCCTTGCATTTGAGTCACTCTAGATGTAATAGGTAATTGGTAGTTGCTCGGCATGAAGTAATCTTGCAAGGACTTACGAGGTGCATTTTGGCCTTCCATCTTGTCTTTCGCAGGTTGTTTGTCACATGCACAAGGAACAACTGATGTGCACAAATCATATCATCTTTTGAATCATGTTTGGTTGCACTTCCATGTTGTTTTAACTCAATAATCACTCTCATTCATGCTAGATTCTATATTTTTTCTATTCTTACTTGTCTCATGGTTTGAATTGTAGGTACTACATTTTGCAATGAAATGATGAGTAATATATCATATTATCACTTATTGGATCACTCCTCAAGTATCTACATTTTTGGGGTTCGAAAGTGAGAAAATACCACTTTTTACAGCATGTAAATTGGACCTACACACTGAAAGTTATGAGCAGAATACACAACAGCCTAGAACAGCCAGGTGCACACTGTGCACCTGGGAGCGTCAAGTAGACCAAAGTTTCTGGAAAGTTGCACGACATGCATTACTTCAGTGCACGTCGTGCGCAATGCATTCTGGAGCAGACTAGAAGTTTCTGGAAAGTTGCACGGTGTGCATTACTTCAACACACGCCGTGCACAGTGCATTCTGGAGCAAACTGAAAGTTTCTGGAAAGTTACACGGCGTGCACCTGGCAGTTTCAACATTTTAAAAAATACGAGTTTTTGTTTAAAATGAAGTGGGAACTTAATGGGAGGTTATGCTCAGTCATTTGTATCAGTTCCCTCGTTCCATAGCAAGCCTAGAGCAGAGGAGGACGATTTGGAGGAGAAAAGAGGTGGTTCCTTGCCAAAGAACCTCCATTCTTCTTCTCCAAGCTTCTTCTCCAAGGTGCAGTAGAGCTTCTTCACTCCACCAAGCTTCTTGGGAGAGAGGTTTGCCCGGTTTGGAGCAGCTGTAGAAGTGGGATTTTGTCCTCAAGTCAGAATTTTACCTTTCTTTGGTTACACCTTGGGATTGCTTAGCTTTTCCTTCTCTAAACCATTCTAAACTCTAAAATTTCTGCACATTTTCTGTTGTACATCATTATGGACGAGTAGACTCTTTTTCTTGGGCATGGGAGAGTATCTCCCATGTCATAGAATGTAAGGAACGTGATAATTTTGTACTAAATACTAAGTTGCTTGTTTTTCCACCTTGTGAGCACCAGTTTCTTGCTTCTTGCATGTATGGCTGGCCACTTTATGTGCATGTTTTATGCTTTCTTGCTTGATCTGAGAAGATAAGTAGGAGAGTAAGGAGGCACTCTCTTGGCAACTCCTTCTTTACCACGAGAGTGGAAATTATGGAGTTGAGGAGTAGGTTTGTGATCCAAAATGAAATTCATACATGGGAATGTTGAATTGAGTTAGGATCGTTGTACTTGCACCAAGAGGTGAAGTGTAACATACAATTCTCTTTTAAAACAAGTGCTTAGTATGTTTGAATTTCATGCTCCTGTTTTATGCTATGATATGTTGGTAAAATCCTAGGTCTAAGATCCTTCCATATCTGAATCTTAAGTTTTCTTAAGTGATAATTTACTATTTTTTTTAAATCTATAATTTAGTTGTTCTAATCCAATCATCTTATGTACAATGATCTAGATTATTGAAAATCATAACTCTTGCGCCTAACTAACCAATGCTCCTTGTGTTCGACCTCGACTACAACTACTCTTGTATACTTGCGGGATATAGCTAGTTGAGTAAAAGATCGTTCTTATGATTGAAACTCATTAGTGTAAACAACCAACAACAACCAAGAAAAAGATAGCAAGTTAGCAAACCAATATGCAAAAAGAATACAAAGAATAATGAATAAAGAATAGCAATGATGAGGGCAGTAGGAAAAGTCAAAGAAAAATTAACTATCTAGGCCGAGCGCCTTTCTCTCCGGCAACGGCGCCAGAAAGCTTGGTGTGTTTCTCAAATGCAGCCAAACAAACTGGAAAAAGACGGTGCCAAAGGGGATAGTCAACACCACAACTACTAGGTAGCTATGGTGCTTTCTATCCCCGGCAACAACGCCAGAAAGCTTGGTGCATCTGCTAGAGGTGCTACACGCTAGCCGATTTGACTTGACTAGATGTGCCCCATGAGATTGGAACACACGGTGGATTCACTTTCAAAATGTATAAAACCTAACTCAATACCTACTCACACTAAAACACTACACCCGCAAGCGCACATGGTCGTGTCGCAGTATAGGAAGGTGTCAAGTACATGGTCGATCCACAGGGAGAAGAGGGGGTACTAGAGCTAGGTTTAGTTTGGCTAGGTTCCTACTGCGGAGACTAGGGTTAAGGGTTTAAAGGGGGTTTGATTGTTAAACTACTATGAACAAACAAGCAATTAAAGGCAAGAATGAAATCTAAGTTAACCCTAGACTAGATTAAAGATAAAGAATCAAGAAAGGATAAAACTAGATATGAAAAGGGCAAATTACACTAAGGCAAGCAAGAGAAGAGAAAAAGAGAAATTAAAGAGCTAAGCTAACATGAACAAGGAAAGAACAAAGCAAGAAGCTAACTGAGCAAGGAAAGAGCT
Source organism: Alisma plantago-aquatica (assembly GCA_963693085.1). NCBI lineage: Eukaryota > Viridiplantae > Streptophyta > Magnoliopsida > Alismatales > Alismataceae > Alisma > Alisma plantago-aquatica. The sequence goes on along the minus strand of OY856412.1, from coordinate 442,069,572 downwards.
AACTAAGCTAAGCAAGCACAAAACTAGGGTTTTAAGCAGTAAAGAGAGGTGTGGGTTGTTTAGGGGTATGAACTTGTCAACGAGGTTGTGGGCAATAATATGCAAGCATTACTCATCCATTAAGATTATCCAAGCCAAACAACTAGTTAGAGTCTAATGAATTGACCTAAGCTACTAACTCGCCATGGATGAGATGAGATATGTATAGGGGAACTAGTCTCAAACAACTCTCATTACCCTTACGAGGCTCAATTGGGTTAGGGATTAGGTTCAATTCAATTAGAGTCTAATCAAGTCTAGGTTTCTAGATTAGACGCTCCTAGGGAAATTAGGGGTTGAGGGTAGTAATGGGGAGGTGAAATTAGGGCTTTTGACCCCAATTCCCCCACATTCTAGCCTTGAGAAGACTCCATGCTAATTGCACTAGAATTATCTAATCTAGCTACTTAGATCTCTCACTTAGGTTTAGGGAAATTGATTAGAATGTAGGAAGATGGGAGGCAACCTAGGGATCCAAGAATTAGACCTAGGGGCAAATCCCAAAATTCACACATATAAGCAGTTTGCCTAAATTCCTAGGTGATTTCACACACAAACCAACAAGAAATTCATGTAGAATGAGATAGAAATAGAATGTAATCATTAACAAACAAAATCATAATGTTTACATATCATTTCCCCCCAACATTGTATCAAAGTAACATAATTTCCCCCAAACATCCCACCAAGAGGGGCCTAGCTACTCATAGACATGGAAAATACAAAAAGAAAGGAAGAAGAATGAATAGAGGAGTGAAAATCCATGATGAGCTCAGTGAAGACTCCTCCTTCTCCACCTCCGTAGCAGTTGTAGCTCGATCTCCCTCCTCCAAGGTAGGTGAATGGCATGGATGTATGGTGGAAAAGGGTGAAAATGGAAGGAAAGTGGGGTTTTGATGGTGGAAATGGTGAAATGGAGGTGGAATGAGGTGGGAATGGATGGAGTACGAAATGGGGAGGCTAGATTGGATGTAGGGTAGCTAACCTCTTACCCCATCCGCCACCTAGGTATATATAGGTGTATGGGGGAAGCACTAGGTTAAGTAGGGGCAAAATGGGTAAAGAAGTGCAAAAATAGGTTGGTTTTGAGAGTGGCACAGACATGGTGGATCACCACGGCCATGGTGGATCACCACGGCCATGGTGGATCACCACGGCCATGGTGGGTAGGGGAGAGCACGACCGTGGTAGGATACAACGGTTGTGGGAATTAAAATGGCAAGATTACAGGGTTTTGGTCAGTTTTGGGCTGAAACTGGCACGGCCGTGGTGGGTTGAGGGTAGCTCGGTCATTCTGGGTGCCACAGCCATGGTGAGCTGGGTGATGGTGGTCGTGGTGATGTGCCATGCCCATTCTGGTTCTGTGTAGAATGGTCGTTCTGTGCAGAACGACCGTGGTGGGTCCTGGATCAGCACTTTGACTTTATTCTTTGGATTTTCTTGGATATATTTGCCTCAGTGGATCTTCAGACACTAGGGGTAGGTTTAGGGAGCATCGGAATTCACTTTGGGTCTCTCCAAGGGTAGAGAAACCCTAGGATTACTCCTTCTCTCTCTCTTCCATCAAGTGCGGTCCAAATGCCTGAAAAACATGCAAATAATGTCCATAAGTGCATTTTATACAAATAAGCATATTGGGGGGAATAACATGTAATCTAACAATATAGATGTGATTGAAGAGCAAAATGACACAATATGAATCCCTAAAATAGGGCTAAATCACCACCCCAAACTTGAAACATACTTGTCCTCAAGTATGCTCCAACTCAATCTCTCTACAAATATTCCACAAATAAGAAATGATAAATGCAATATAAAAGATGATTATTGCTGAATGGGATCAAAGATGACTGAGTACATGCATTTCACCTCTGTCCTCTCCTGCTTTCACAACCCAATCATGAAATGATCACAAAGCATATGAACTTCAAATATAGTGCATAGAATACACAAGTTATCTATATTTCTTCCATAAAGTTCCGGGTAAACCGTTTCATGGTGGAGTTAATCAAGGATGACTAGCATTATTATTTCACATTCATGCATTCAATCTTACATTTCAAATCACACCAAATGACCCACATGGCTGTGGAAAAGGGCAAAATGAGCTAGGTTTGATGTTTCCTAGATCAATGGGTATGAAAGTGGAAAAAAGGGTTGTGGTAATATTTTTGGAGTGTCATTACATAGAGCACTTATCTTTTCTTTATTTGAATGCTCTTAAATAGGAGCATCCTTTTATTTTCTTTTTGTATTTTTTTTTCTTTTCCCTTGGAGTAGATAGGGCATATGGTGATGAGAGTGAAGCGGTGAGATGTGGATGTGGCCACCCCAAACTTTTGGAGGTGGCCACGTCTGATATGTGCACTTTGGCATCCTTTCATGAGGCAGAGGGGTAAGAAGATGGTGAGTGAATAGTCGAGTCAAAGAGGGGTCATTGGTATGATTCTCCACATAAGACATCCTGCATGAAAATTAATCCAATACTTCATCCTAGATATCACACCACATGAGTGAACAAGATGAAATTGATATATCAATCAAGTGATTCCACAAACACTAAGCGTTCAAAGCTTGCTCAACTTCACAATTCAACCAAATCGATCACAATCCTAAGAGAGGTGATGCACATGTAAAAAGTCAAACATGGATACCACTTAGCAACAAACAATGATAATTCACTTGCATTTGTCAAAGGTCATCATTTTTACTCAAAACAATAGAGATTGGGTCGAAACACACTTTTTAGACAAGAATTCTCAAATTTGGGCAAAATTGGCCAAAATGGTGCCAAATTGCCTTCAATCACATCTAAGCATATATTATTGAACTTAAAGAAATATACAAGTAAATCCTAGATAAAACATGCAAAAGTTACCAAAAAGCTACATGATATGCAATGCATGGCAAAAAGAGCAAAATTTTGAAAATTACGCAAAAATGGCAGGAATGTGAATGTAAACTACATGGCGTGTAAGGATGCAAAGTAGTAAATAAAATCCATACTAGATAGATCAAAAGCAAACAGAGATCATGTGAGATAGGTAATCAAAATGATAGAATGAGATAGGTGGTGCATACCGCCCTACCACCCCAAACTTTTGAATCATGCTATCCTCAGCATTAAACTAGAGCTTAGGGATAGTAGGGTGAAGATCATGGCTGGTGTGGAGTGTCAGAATGCATGTCACCCTGTTGTGGTTGGTGGTTGACCCTTGCCATGGTCATGGTGTCCTCATCTTGCCTCAGCCGTGGCGTGTAAAAACTACTCGATCCCTGTAACTTTCCTCAACATTTGCAATCAAATCACCACGACCGTGGTTGGTGGCCATGGTCATGCTGCCCTCATGTGGCCACGCCCGTAGTGGACACCACGACCGTGGTCATGCATGTACAAAATTGGCAATGTTACTGTAACTTCCTCAAACTTTTTTAATTAAATAACCACAGCCATGTGGCATGCACCACGACCGTGGTGAGCCTTCATTCTGTACTTTGTCAACTCCAACTCAAAATTTTAAAATTCTTACAAGAACTTTGATTTATTGCCACATTTTATTTTGCAATCAAGCCTTGATATTTCCTTCTCTATCTCTTCAACCTGTCTCAACTGTATTTCATCAAAACAAAAACAAAATCTATCAAGCACAAGCGTATGTGTGTGTGTTTAGGTTTATGTAAAACAAAAAGCAAAAGTATCAAAAATGGGAGGTTGGGTGAAAAATTCCCCAAACCTAGGTGGGTTGCCTCCCAAAAGCACTGAGTTTCTTGCCTTCAGCTCAGCTTCTTGGCGATTCTTCAGTCATTCATTCGTTTGGCATTCTCATGTGTCCATTCTTGCAAAACATGCATCTCTCCTTTGCACCCAGTCTAGGTTCCTCCTCCCTTTCATCATAACAATCATATCCAATTTCTTCACCTTGGTATCCTTCTCTCAAATACCCATTTAGACTTATGAAATGATCATGTCCAATATCCCTATGTCTGACTCACCGGTTTGGGTCTTGTACATGTTGATGTTGATCTTCATGTCCATGAATGAGACTGTCATAGTGCCACTGTACACATGAATGTCGGCATCAGCTGTAGATAAGAAAGACTCTTGATCACAATGAAATTGAGGTCAAAAATATATTTCAGAACCTATTATTATACAGTTGATGAAACCTCCAGAAAGATTTTGCGTCAAGATCCCATTCGACAATAATCAGTTTATTAAGGCTGATTCAGCCCTATTTTAGGGCTTCATCTTGTGTCATTGTGCACTTTAATCACACCTATACCTATTAGATTACATGTTATTTCCCTCAATATGCATATTTCAATCAAATGCACTTATGGAGGCTTTTTGCATGTTTTATAGGTACTTTGTCCACTACTTGATGGCATGGAAAGAAGATGGTCCAATATGGGGTTTCCTCAGGCTTGGAGGAGCCTAAAATGAGTCCAAAACCACTCCAAACCTACCCCAAGTGGTCGAAGGATGTATTAAAGCAATAACCTTCATGGATGGCCAAGTTCAACACTCAAATGCAGGGGAAGGACTCCGGAATGGCCGTGCTACCATGGAATGGCCATTCTGGGACATACCCCAATCAACAAGACCTTCATAAAATGACCCCGAATGCCAATAGGCCCGTGCTAGCCAGAGCCCAGCACGGTCATCCCAAATTCAAAATTCCCATGATCTTGCCATTTTAATTACCACAACCGTTGTATCATACCACGGTCGTGCTCATCCCTACCCACCATGGTCGTGGTGACCCACCACGGCCGTGCTACTCACAAAACCTACCCATTTTTCCACTACTTTACCCATATTGACTCTTCCTAACCTAGTGCTTCCTCCACACCTATATATACTTAGGTGGAGGTTGGGGCACGAGGTTAGCTACCCTAAAGCCACTCTAGCCTCCCCATTTCATCCTCCATCCATTCCCACCTCATTCCACCTCCATTTCACCATTTCCACCATCAAAACCCCACTTTTCTTCCATTTCCACCATTTTCCACCATACATCCATGCCATTCACCTACCTTGGAGGAGGGAGATCGAGCTACAGCTGCTAGGAGGTGGAGAAGGAGGAGTCTTCACTGAGCTCGTCATGGCTTTTCACTCTGCTACTCATTCTTCTTCCTTTCTTTTTGTATTTTCCATGTCTATTGGTAGCTAGGCCCCTCTTGGTGGGATGTTTGGGGGAAATTATGTTACTTTGATACCATGTTGGGGGGAAATGATATGTAAACATTATGATTTCGTTTGTTAATGATTAAATTCTATTTCTATATCATTCTCCATGAATTTCTTATTGGTTTGTGTGTGAAATCACCTAGGAATTTAGGCAAATTGCTTATATGTGTGAATTTTGGGATTTGCCCCTAGGTCCAATTCTCGGATCCCTAGGTTGCCTCCCATCTTCCTACATTCTAATCAATCTCCCCAAACCTAAGTGAGAGATCTAAGTAGCTAGATTAGATAATTCTAGTGCAATTAGCATGGAGCCTTCTTAAGGCTAGAATGTGGGGGAATTGGGGTCAAAAGCCCTAATTTCACCTCCCCATTACTACCCTCAGCCCCTAATTGCACTAGGAGTGTCTAATCTAGAAACCTAGACTTGATTAGACTCTAATTGAATTGAACCTAATCCCTAACCCAATTGAGCCCCATAAGGGTAATGGGAGTTGTTAGGGACTAGTTCCCCTATACATATCCCATCTCATCCATGGCCAGTTAGTAGCTTAGGTCAATTCATTAGACTCTAACTAGTTGTTTGGTTTGGATAATCTTAATGGATGAGTAATGCTTGCATGTTATCACCCCCAACCTCATTGACAAGTTCATACCCCTAAACAGTCCACACCTCTCTTTACTGCTTAAAACCCTAGTTTTGTGATTGCTTAGCTTAGTTAGCTCTTTCCTTGCTCAATTAGCTTCTTGCTTTGTTCTTGCCTTGTTCATGTTAGCTTAGCTCTTTCATTGCTCTTTTTCTCTTCTCTTGCTTGCCTTAGTGTAATTTGCCCTTTTCATATCTAGTTTAATCCTTTATTGCTTCTTTAGCTTTAATCTAGTCTAGGGTTAACTAAGATTTCATTCTTGCCTTTAATTGCTCGTTTGTTCATAGTATTTTAACAATCAAAACCCCCTTTTAACCCTTAACCCTACTCTTCGCAGTAGGAACCTAGCCAAAAAAAACCTAGCTCTAGTGCCCCCTCTTCTCCTTGTGGATCGACCATGTACTTGCCTCCTTCCTATACTGTGACACTAACCCCGTGCGCTTGCCAGTGTAGTGTTTTAGTGTGAGAAGGTGTTGAGTTAGATTTTATAAATTTTGAAAGTGAATCCAATGTGTGTTCCGATCTCGTGGGGCGCATCTAGTCGAGTCAAATAGGCTAGCGTGTAGCACCTCTAGTAGACACACCAAGCTTTTTGGCACCGTTGTCGGGGATAGAAAGTGCCATAGCTACCTAGTAGTTGTGGTGTTGACTCTCTCCTTTGGCACCATCTTTTGCCAGTTTGTTTGTCTGCATTTGAGAGACACACCAAGCTTTCTGGACACCCCAAACTTAAAACATACTTGTCCTCAAGTATGCTCCAACTCAATCTCTATAAATTGTTTCTCATCAAAAAATGACAAATACAATGCAAAGGATGATTATTGTTGAATGGGATCAAAAATGACTAAGTGCATGCATTCCAACTCTCTCCTCTCCTACTTTTACAAACCAATCATGAAAATAGAACAAAGCATATGAACTTCAAATATAGTGCATAAAACACACTCGCTATCCATATTTCATTCATGTAGCTCTCGGTAGACTGTTTCATAATGGCGTTAATCAAGGATGACTAGGAGTGTTGTTTCACCTTCATGCATTCAACCTTATGTTTCAAATCACACCAAATGACCCATGTGGCTGCGGAAAGGGCAAGATGAGCTAGGTTTGATGTTTCCTAGCTCATTGGGTATGAAAATGGAAGAAAGGATTGTGATAAGATTTTGGAGTGATTTTAATAGATCACTCATCTTTTATTTATTTTAATGCTCTTAAACAGGATCATCCTTTTATTTTCTTTTTGTTTTTCTTTTTCTATTTTTTTCTTTTCTTTGCCCTTGGTGTAGATAGGGCATATGTGGATAGAGTGAAGTGGGGAGATGGAGATGTGGCCACCCCAAACTTTTGGATGTGGCCACGGCTGCTATGTGCACTTTGGCATATTTTCATGAGGCAAAGGGGTAAGGAGATGGTGAGTGAAGTGTCGAGTCAAAGAGGGGACATTGGCATGATTCTCAACATAAGGTTTCCTGCATGAAAATTAATCCAACACTTCATCCAACAATTTCACACCACATGAATGAACAACCTGTCTATCAAGTGATTTCATAGCCACTAAGCGCTCATAGCTTGCTCAAGTCATAATTCAACCAAATCATTCACAAACACAAGAGAGGTGATGCACATGAAAAAAGTCAAAAATTGATACCATTTAGCAACAAACAATGATAATTCACTTGCATTTGTCAAAGGTCATCATTTTTAATCCAAAAGATAGAGATTGGGTTGAAACACACTTTTAGACGAGAAATCTCAAATTTGGGCAAAATTGGACAAAATGGTGCCAAGTTGCCTTCAATCACATCTAAGCCTATATTATTGAACTTAAATCAATAAACAAGAAAATCCTAGCCAAACCATGCAAAAATTACCAAAAATCTACATGATATGCAATGCATAGCAAAAAGAGCAAATTTTTTGAAAATTGCGCCAAAATGACAAGAAAACAAACTACATGGCAAGCAAGTATGTAAAGCAATCACGCAAAGTATGGATACACAAGTATGATATATGGTTATACTATTTTATCATCTTGAGCAAAAATTTAGAACAAGGAACATAGAGAAAAGTGAGGTAGAGAAAGGTCTTACTGCCTTACCACCCCAAACTTTTAAACCATGTTGTCCTCAACATGAAATAGAAGTCTAGGATGATAGGGTAAGGGCATGGAGTCGTGGTAGAAAAACACCAATAAGGGAGAGAGATCTAAAGGTGTCCAGTGGGCATGGGGTATCCACCATGGTTGTGGTGGCCACCACGGCCATTTTGTATTGCCTCCACCACGGTCGTGCTGATCTCCTTCCTGTAGCTTTTCTACTGATTTGCAATCTTCTCTTCAATTATGATCTTCTCCTTGGTTGGCTCTTCCATGCATCATCTTTCCTCCATTGTACCTATTCTAAAATGATTCATAAACAACAAAACCATCAAGTGTAGTGTGTGTGTGTGTATTTTCTTGGAAAGTGTAAAAATAAAGCCAAAGTATAAAAATGAGAGGTCGGGTGAAAAGTTTCCCTAACCTAGGTGGGTTGCCTCCCACAAGCACTGAGTTTCTTGCCTTTAGCTTGGCTTCTTGTCAATTCTTCAGTAACTCATCCATTTGGAATTCTCATGTGTCCATTCTTATAAAACATGCATCCCTCATTTGCACTCAATCTGTTTTCCTCATCCCTTTGATCACAATAATCATCATCAATTTCTTCACCCTGGTATCCATCTCTCAAATTCCCATTTGGACTTGTGAAGTGATCATGTCCAATATCCCTATCTTGGACTCGTCGGGTTGGGGTCTTGTACATGTTGATGTTGATCTTCATGTCCATGAATGAGACTGTCATAGTGCCACTGCGCACATGAATGTCGGCATCAGCTGTAGACAAGAACGACCTTCCCAAGATAATGGGAATCTTCCTATCCTCTGGCTCCATATCAAGTACAATGAAATCTATCGGGAACACCGCACCTTTTTTTTATCTATCATCGCTAAGACATCATCCACTCTACCCCTAGGAACTTTTATGGATCTATCTACCAACTAGAGAGTGCAATGTGTCGGATTCAACTTGCCTAAGCCCAACTCAACATAGATATTGTATGGCATCAAATTCACACTAGATCCCAAATCAAGTAAGGACTCATCTATGCGATGTCCCCCTATGTAACTAGGTATAAGTGGGGCTCATGGGTCTTTTCTCTTCACGGGAAGGGAATGTTGTATGATGGAGCTCACTTGTTCAGTTAATCTCACCTTCTTTGGAATCCTCCCTGTTGACCTTCTTTTCACAGTGCATAGGTTCTTGAGGAACTTGGAATAAGATGGGACTTGCTTAATAGCATCCAAAAGTGTAATGTTCACCTTCACTTGGCAAAACACCTCAAGAATATCAACATTGTGCTTTTGCCTCCTTTTCAATTCTGGTGGCTCATCTAGTGCTTCTATGAATGGAGGATCACTAGTTTTTTCCGTACTTGCATGAACATGAGACAGAACACTAGGGATGGTAGGACCTACAAAGGGAATATGTGGTGGATCACATGTAATCCCAAACTCAACATGCGATATCACAACATCGTCTTCAGCAATATCAATCACAGTATCACCACTTGGCTGCCTTTGCTTTGCTTTATAAACCTTTCTTTGACTTGCGGGCCACTCAAGAGTTTTCCCACTCCTTAGAACTGTCACAGTACTACCTTGCTCATGGTGGAGAGGGGGAGCATGTTGTGGCTGTGGAGGAGGTGGAGGTGACACTTGGGGTTGAAATTGAGGTGGAGAAGAGAATTGAGGGGGAGGAGAGAAATGGGGTTGGAAAGTGAAGTTTTGGGAAATTTGAAGTGAGGGAGGTGGTGGAGGAGTGTAAGGTTTGGAATAGACTTGGAATGAGCGAATGGGATGTACTTGCATGGGGGGTGGACTATAGAAAATGTGGGAAGAAGGCATAGGTCCACTTGCTTCATGGGGGCTCATGATGGGTTTTGAAGACAATTTTTCTTCTTGGAGAGCGATTATGGAAGATAGCTGCTCTATTCTCTCTTCTAACCTTGCAACATCTCTTTGAACATCATCAAAAAATTTCAATCTAGAGAGAACCTCCTCCTCAAACCTTGAGCTATATGTGGGACTTTGTGGTTCCTGGTAGCTATAGGAGTGAGGTGTCTTCTTTTCTTCCCCATAGAACTCAATAGCATTGACCGAATGACAAGGAGGTTTGGTCACTTGGTTTCTCATGAAGCTCACCATTTCACCAAACATTTTCATCAATTGTGGGCTTGAATCATCGTGAGTTGGAGATGTCACATCAAAAGATAGGTCACTGTCACTAACCATACTAGAAGCTTTTATCCTTGAACTTTCTGCCAAACTCTCAAACAAGGGCCATGTCTCCTCAGGTGGTTTAGCCATACACATTTCCCCACAAGAAGAATCCACTATAGTTTTACTTGCATGAGATATACCGGAGTATAAGGACTGAACTAGTTGCTACAATGGGATCTCATGATGTGGACATTCGCTCAACATCTTTTGAAATCTCTCCCAAGCCTCGTGGAATCGCTCATTATCTATTTGACTGAAACTTGCTATGGCACGCCACATTTGCATCAACTTTGCTATAGAGTATAATTTCCTCAAGAAAGCATTTTTCATCTCTCCCCAACTCATGATGTCCCATCTTGAATCATACCACTCTTGGCTTTGTCTTTGAGGGAGAAGGAAAACAAAGTCAACCTGATTGTATCATCGCTTGCTGTCGGCGTCCTGAATGTGAAGCACACTTTAAGATAGGAATCCAAGTGTTTGTAGGGTTCTCACTCTCTGAGCCGTAGAAGATGGACAGGATCCCAAGAAGACCTGGAGGGATGGAGAATTGCTCCCCTGGCATCTGATCAACCCTGCTAGCAATTGGTGATTTGTAGTTGCTAGGCACGAAGTAGTCTTGAAGTGGCTTGTGAAGTGCATTTTGACCTTCCATCTTGTTTCCTCCTGAATGGCTTGTCACATGCACAAAGCACAACCAAACAAATGAAAGCAAGTTAGTAAACCAATATACACAAAGAATGCAAATAATAATGAACAAAGAATAGCAATGATGAGGGCAGTAGGAAAAGTCAAAGCAAAACTAACTAGCTAGGTTGAGCGCCTCTCTCCCCAGCAACGACGCTAGAAAGCTTGGTATGTTTCTCAAACACAGACAAGTAATCTGGTAAAAGACAGTGCCAAAGGGGAGAGTCAACAACACAACTACTAGGTAGCTATGTCTCTTTCTGTCCCCGGCAACGGTGCCAGAAAACTTGATGCGTCAAGCCAGAGGTGTACACACTAGCCAACTAAGGGTGGCTAGATGCACTCCATGGGACTCGAACACATGGGAGGGAACTTTCAAATTTTGTATTGGCCCTAACAAGTCGATCACAAAACCAAACAAGTCACCCACAAGCACATGGGGTACTGTTGTAGTATAGGTGATTGGCAAGAATAGGGGTCGGTCCTCAGGGATAGAGGGGGCACTAGAGTTAGGCTAGTGTTCGCTATGTTCCTAGTGCGGAGATCAGGGTTTAAGGGCTTTAAAAGGGTTTGTTTGGTGATTAATCTAAATGGAAAAGCAAGAAAGGCAGAATTAAACCTAAGTTATCTTAAACAAGCAAATTTAACAAACTAGGTTAACCAGCTAACTAAGCAAGAGAAAAGGTGAGTTACACTATACTAGAAGAGCAAGAGGCAATTTAGAAGATAAGCTAACCACTAGAGTGAGCAAGAACCTAACTTAACACTAAAGATAAAAACTAAACAATTAACTAGATTGAGCAAATGCAACTAAACTAGACTAGCATGAACAAGCAAGCATAGCAAGTTGAGTTTTAAACAAGTTGATTAAGGTAGGTGGGCCGTTTGGGGATGCAACTTTGATATTAGTTGGGGGAGGTTATTGGACAAGCATGGTTCTCATCTTTCATCTAGATTACCAAACCAAACAATAATGCAAATGCTATTAGAATGTACCCTATACTTGAGATGATCAAATCGTGAAAACAAGATCAGCTAATGCGGAAGCGATTAACTAGCAGCGGATTTATGGAAACTCACTAAAAATTAAAACTTTTTGTAAAGAGATCTTCAATAGGTAAAACTCTTTCATAAGAAACATGTAAAGTTATTTACATACTGATTCATCATTAAATCTCTGTTAATATCACATCTCGAGTATTACAAACATCAACTACCTTGTTAGATGTACAAGGCAAGATACAAAAATCTTGAGGCATTAAGCCAAAAATTTCAGATCTATCTTTAAACATCTACTGACTCCTAGGACCTGAGAGTACAGAGACGACACATAGGACATTCTATCTACAAGACTTGACAGACAGTGTCTCCACCTGAGAATCACTGTTCTCCCTGATGTTGTTGTTGTTGCTGTTGTTGCTCACCCACTGATGGGTTCCTCCGTCCTCGGCGTCTACCTAAAAAGTCGAATCCCACGGGGGTGAGGCAATTTGAATAATTGTCCCAGCGAGAGTTATAATTCTCCTCCAGAAACATTGTTATTGCAATTGAATGGAATATCATTGAGTAAAAGAATTATAAACAGTCAACAGCAGGTTTAATATTTGTGTAAACTAAGTGAAGCAACCTTCTCTTTAAGCAATCATTTCAATTATAACTTAATTGAATGACAAGACATATATCAATAAGGAATATGAAAAACATGTATACTATTTATTTAACAAGAGCACTATAACAATGTAACATCAATCATTGTTTCTCGTAGTTCAACCTAAGCAGTTATGCTACACGGCTGATTACATTTTTCAAACATATTTATGCCCTGAGGATATGAGTTACACCTCTCATACTCCAACCGACCATTACGAAATCGCAATCGGTACCATACATAGGTCATCAGAAGAGTCGGATTCCTATGACCTCATCATCCTCAGTCAGTGTGAGGAACAACATGCAGGACATCTTGTGTCTCTGCCACAATAGCATTCCAGGGTATTCTGGCAACTTTGCTATTAGAGTTACAGTGGCATGATGTACTCTCTTCGCCATTGAGGGATTTCTTGTTTATCTCACATCGATGCGGCATTAACAACATCATCAGGAGATTAGTGATACATCATCCCGGCATAGACATATAATGAAGGATTGAGAGATTAAAGGTACATCTCACATCAATTCCTACATTAGGACGTAAGGATATTCGCATCCATAACCCCCACATACTCAAAAGTATGCTCTCCAGAAGTTCCCTTAGGAAAAACCTATTTCACCATCATTAAACTTCTGACAATGATGGATCTATGGTCAGGGCTCTACATGATATCATTATACTTGATTATTTAAGTACATATGGCATTCTTTTAGCATCATTCATGTTTTCAAACATAAACCATTAAAACATTTGCTATAAAGAAAGAATACTAATTGTATCAAGTTCATTTCACATCCATTTATCACTGGGATATCAATCCTTAACCATCTTATCATTATGATTCAGGAATATGGGTGTTCAAACTCTTAGCTCATCATAACACTTGTTACCAAGTAACATATTATTATTAGGTCATTTAACAACATGACCTTGATTGTAACAATATAGATATTTCTCATGGCTATCACAGCCTATCATCTCATATGTTACCATTTATCAGGCAACATAGCATATCATTACTTTCAAAGCTTGTAAAGTGCTTTAATAAATATGACATCATAACCCTTACCTGGCTATGATCACTTCTGTATAAAAACATGCATGATTAACACAATTGATAACATGCATATTTTGTCTATATAAGCACAGTACAAATTATTTCCTAACTCAATCATAGAGTTTCATGCTTAAAAGCATAACCCAGAATTAGGGTTTACTATTCACATTACATCACATTACCCTAAATTAGGGTTTACTATTCACATTATATTGAATTAATATCATACCATCATCATGTATGAGGATTACTTCCATTAATGCCTTCAAATTAGGTTAAGATTCATTAGCCATCATAATTAGGGTTTTCATGATCTCACTATGAAGGATCATACCCTAATTAGATGTTTTATACATATTGGAAACTTGTTACTTGATTCTCCTTCATATTAGGAGTCTTCTCTTTCCTCTTACTATTAGATGATGTTTACATCACTCTTGATTAGGTTAAGTCAAAACAATACTGACATCATGGGTTATGTCATTACTATTGTGGTCATTAAGATTCACTTGATTAAAGGGTATAGGTTATTCTATCCCATCAAGGGTACTTTTGTAATGTTCACCATTGATCATAACATGCATTAATCCACTAATTACTTGGTCCCTTGATCACTTTAGGTACCTATAAGGTTTAGGTTAATCAACTACTAAACCATCTTGACCACTAAGGCATCAAACGTTCTCAACCTTTTTAGACCTCAAACGGTCTTGCATACTCAACCTCCAAACGGTCTTGGATAACCCTTGAAACTGTTTGGTAGTGTTGACCGTTTGGTCCCTTTGACTTTTGAAACCATTTGATAAAGTGTACATTCAAAACCGTTTGCCCAAGATGAGGTGAATATCGTTTGGTCTTGTTGACCGTTTGGTCAGGTTTGACTTTGAAACCGTTTGAACAAAACCAACCTTGAAACCACATGGGAACCAAATGGTTTGGGATCGTTTGGTCCCAAACGGTCTTGAGACTGTTTGGTCCAAACCACCTCAAAACTGCATGGACCAAAAAGTGTCTCAACTATTTCAATTAAGTTAGGGTTTCCAATGTTGAACCCCTCAATCGATCATGCACTTGTTAGCCACTCATCAATTGAGTCAATTAGGTCAACCCTCAACTGATTTGATACTAAATTGACCCTCAATTGATCATCAATTGGGGCTAGGATTAGGGTTTGGAATCGATCACCCTTCAACATGTTTCATCATGAGTCTAATTGACATTGAAACCATGGAAACATCAATCAATTGAATCATGACCTGACCCCAAACGGTCTTGGGATCGTTTGGATGACCTCCAAACGGTCTTGAGACTGTTTTCTCAAGTCAACATCAAAAACTAACTCAACCTATTAAGGTTTGACTCATAGATTTGATCATTAGGTCACTAATCGATTATATTTCAACTTGTTACCTTTCAATCTTCAACCACTTAACCATGGTCAAACCTAGACCTCCATACGGTCTTGGGTGACCCCCAAATGGTCTTGGGATCGTTTGGACATCCTCCAAACGGTCTTGAGACCGTTTTCCCATTATTTCATCAAAAACCAAGTCATTCTCTTAAGGGTTGAACCCTAGATTTGGTCACAAAATCAGCACTTAATTGTTTAACAACTTGATATCATTGGACCCTCAATTGGTCAACCCCTCTTAACCCTAGACCTCCAAACGGTCTTGGGTGATCACCAAACGGTCTTGAGACCGTTTGGGTGTTCCCCAAATGGTTTTGAAACCGTTTGGGTCACTCAACCCAATCTTCAACATGATTGTTTTATTGAAATCAGCAATGGACCCGATTAGGGTTTAGGTAATTAATGTACCTTCAATTAGTGATTTACTTGGAGTTAGATGATGATTTTTGGTGGGTGATTAGTCCATAATGTTTACAACAGATCTCCAAATGGTCAACACCTGGTCAACCCATCCAAATGGTCTTGGACTGGTTGCTCCCAAACGTTCTTGTGAAACCGTTTGCTTTCAAACGGTTTTGAAACCGTTTGAGCAAGAGGTGGAAAACTGTTTGATAAAGCAAGATTTTTTAGATAAAAAATTGAAATAATGCCATCATCTTCTACCTCAAGAACATGGGCTGTTCTTCCCGGAAATTCTAACAAGAACACTTAAAAGTGTCTAAAGAAGAAGAATAAGCAACGATTTTAGGAGAAGAAGATGCATTAACAAAACTTAAGGGTTAGAGTTATAAAACCCACCTCTAGAACTGATACAGAGATCCAATATTCGTATCTTTAATGGTGGATGAAGCTCCAAAGGTTGTCCAAGGTCCGTTCTTCAAGATTTGGATGGAGAAGATGGCTAGAAAGAAGATTTGTGTAAGGAAAACTAACAAACCAACCTTGTATTAGGATTTCCTCCAAGAATTCGAGCTAGGAGATGATCAAAGCTTACCCAAACCAGCTTGGTCATACTCCTCTGCTCCTGAGCTTCTCCTTAGTTGGCCAAAGCAAGAAGATGAGAAAAGAAACTAAGGGAAGCGATCCCTTGCTTTGTTGTAAAAAAGGTTGCTTATATATTTTATGGGTATTTTCAAGGCAAAGGAAAAGATTGTTATTTCTTTTATTTCCTAATCATTTCCACCATGGCTTGCCCCCTCCATGGCCACGTTTCTTTCTCCTAAACACATGAAAAACCTCTCTCTTATCCAAGGTTAAAGGAAAAGAAACCAAACACCTTACTAAGTTGCATATATATAAAAGGCCATTTGCTTAAAACTTGGTCATTTAGATATTAAGGTTATCTTTCTTACTTAATCATTCAAATGAGGCGCCATACTCATTTTATTTGCTCTACTTGATGCCAAGAAACATGATAGATACTCTAGAGGGTATATTTTACATGTTGGACCCTAGGTTTTGGGTAATTTACATATTACACCAAAACTAGGTTTTAAAGCACAAAGATTGTTCTACAAGTTGTATCTTGGTGCCCAAACTTGTGGAATCCATTCCACTATATCATACGCATTCTTATGGTGTCTTATCATCATAGGAACATCTTAACATGTGCAATTTGCAAGTTAACCCCTCAACTTGGGTAATTTGCACTTTAGTCCATATTTAACAAAACAATATTACAACATTATACAAAAGGGACTGAAATGGAAATATATGTTTCTCAGAGGCTTTAATTACATTACACAAGATAACCACAAGTATCTAATTACATATTTAAGCAAAACACCTAGGGTTAGTTCATAACCCAGGTCAGGGATGTTACAAATTGTCCACCCCTTACAAGGATTTCGTCCCTGAAATCAACAAAACATATTAAGAGAAAAGAGTAGGGTGTTTCCTTCTCATCTCTTCCTCTAGTTCCCATGTGGCTTCTTCAACACCATGGTGATTCCATAGGACTTTCACAAGACTTATGTCTTTCTTTTTCACCTTTTTAATTCTTTTATCAAGGATCGATACAGGTCCTTCTTCATAAGATACATCATCATTTAGTTCTACTTCCATAGGTTGCAGAACCGATTCTGTATCAGGGTGACATTTCCTAAGCATGGAAATGTGGAACATAGGGTGTAACTTCTGTAATTCTGGTGGTAACTCTAGCTTATAGGCTACCTTCCCAATCCGTTCAATGATTCGATAAGGCCCCATAAACCTAGGAGCTAACTTTCCTTTCCTTCCAAATCTCAGAACTCCTTTCTAAGGTGAGACTTTGAGATACACTTTGTCTCCAACCTGGAATTCTAAAGGTCTATGACATTTATCAGCGTAAGACTTCTGCCTATCCTATGCAGTTTTTATCTATTTTTGTATTACTTTAATCTTCTTTGTGGTCTGCTGCACAAGATCATGACCTAAAAGTTGATATTCATCGGTTTCATACCAACATAGGGGTGATCTACAACGTCTACCATACAAATCTTCACAAGGTTCCATGTCAATGCTATGTTGATAGCTGTTATTGTAGGCAAACTCTATCAAGCTTAGGTGCATATCCCAACTCCCTGTGAACTGAAGAACACATGCTCTAAGCAAGTCTTCCAAGGTCTGTATAGTCATTTCTGACTGTCCATCAGTCTGTGGATGAAAGGTTGTACTAAACCTTAACTGTGTGCCTAAAGCTTTATGAAGTCGCTCCCAAAAATGACTCATAAACTGGGGACCTCTGTCAGAAACAATGGTGACTGGTACTCCATGCAGCCGCACTATTTCATCAACATACAACTGTGCCAACTTCTCAGCAGAATAGGTTGTTTTGACAGGCAAGAAATGTGTTGTATTTGTCAACCTATCCACTATTACCCAAATGGAATCATGTCCTTTGGCTGTCCTGGGTAGGCCAACAACAAAGTCCATGGTTACATGATCCCACTTCTACTGCGGTATGGGTAAGGGTTGCATTGTTCCCGCAGGCTTCTGGTGTTCAGCTTTAACTTGCTGACACACAGGACACTGCATAACAAACTTAGCAACGTCTTTCTTCAAACCAGGCCACCAATACATATCTTTCAAGTTTCGATACATCTTGGTGCTTCCTAGATGCATAGCATACATTGAAGAATGAGCTTCTTCCAGGACTAACTTTCTCAAGTTATCCACATCCGGCACTATCATCCTACCATGATAACATGCTACTTGATCATCTGAGTCATGGAAACCCTCTCATTTCTCCTTATCATACTCTGATCTGATCTGTTGGACTGCAGCATCAACTTGCTGTGCCTCCTTAATCTGCTCTCTCAGAGTAGGTTTTATATGCATCTCAGCCAACAACCCAACTAACAATGATACTCTTAACTGTACATTGTCTTGCCTCAAGGAGATAAGCATATCTCTCCTAGAGCATACTAAGGAATTCAGTTGTGCTCTATCTAGGGCTGGTGTTGCTAATTTCCTACTCAAAGCATCAGCAACCACATTGGCCTTCCCTGGATGGTAATCAATTGTACAATCATAGTCCTTGAATAACTCTATCCAGCGGCGTTGCCTCATGTTAAGCTCATGCTGAGAAAAGATATACTTAATATTCTTATGGTCTGTGAAAATCTGGAACATCTCTCCATAAAGATAATGTCTCCAGATCTTCAAGGCATGAACTACAGCAGCTAGTTCTAGATCATGTGTCGGATAATTCTCCTCGTGTTTCTTAAGCTGTCGGGAAGTGAAAGAAATCACTTGTTTATCCTGCATCAACACACATCCTAGTCCGTTCTTAGAAGCATCACAGAAAACCATATATCCTTTTCCTTGCTCAGGTAACACAAGAACAGGTGCACTTGTTAACCTCTCCTTCAACAACTGAAACGATTGCTGACACTTATCACTCCAGGTAAAAGGAACATCCTTCCTGGTCAACTTAGTCAAGGGTAAGGCTATAGAACTAAAGTTCTTAATGAACCTCTGATAATAGCCTGCCAACCCTAAGAAACTACGGATTTCTTTTAGTGTCTTCAGCTGCTCCCATTACAGGACATATTCTACCTTTTTAGCGTCAACACGAATACCCGAAGTAGATATTACGTGTCCTAGAAAAGAAACTTATGGTAACCAGAACTTGCACTTGCTAAACTTAGCATATAACTTATGCTCTCTTAGCAAAGTTAGAGCCTAACAAAGATGATGTTCGTGATGCTGAGCATCACTACTATAGATCAGGATGTCATCTATAAAGACAACAACACACTGATCGAGATAAGGTCAGAAGATTCTATTCATGAGTTCCATAAATGCAGCTGGTGCATTAGTTAGTCCAAACGACATAATTGTGAACTCATAATGACCATACCTTGTCCTAAAGGCAGACTTAGGTATGTCACTATCCTTAATACGTATTTGGTGATATCCTGACCTCAAATCTATCTTTGAGAAGATGGTTGCACCATGCAACTGGTCAAAGAGATCATCAATCCTTGGTAGAGGATACTTATTCTTTATTGTTACTTTATTTAACTGTCTATAATCAATTCACAACCGCATTGAACCATCTTTCTTTTTAACAAAGAGGACCGGAGCACCCCAAGGCGAAGTACTCGGTCGGATGAAACCCTTCTCAAGCAACTATTGTAGTTGTTTCTTGAGTTCTGCCATTTCAGCAGGCGCCATCCTATATGGTGTTTGTGCTATTGGTTGCGTGTCTGGGATTAAATTGATCTCAAAATCAATTTCCCGAGGCAGTGGCACACCTGGAAGTTCTTCAGGAAATACATCTTCAAATTCCCTGACTACAGGAACTTCAACAGGGTTAGGACTCTCCATGGTAGTATCTACCACATGGGCCAAGAATGCATAACATCCTTGCCTCAACAGCTTCCCAGCAACCATATCTGACACAAGATAGGTGGATAGAATCTTTCTTTCTCCTTGAAAGATCCATGTGTTACTTTCATTAGTGAACACAACTTGCTTGGACTCACAATCCAAAACAACCTTATACCTTTCTAAGGTATCCATCCCAAGGATTATATCAAATCCATGCATCTCAAGTGGTATAAGATCCACTTGAATGCGATGTTCAGAAAAGAAGAGGATGCAGGGAGAACATACCTCCTGCAACACAGCAGATCCCATCAATGGAGTTTCTAACAACAAACTATCTGCTCTATGACTTATAGTCAAGTTGCAGTCAAGAACCACTCTTCGAGTGATAAAGGAGTGTGTAGCACCCGGATCAATTAAAACAGATACAACGAAAGATGTAGACTTATCAGAATATAACAATTCCATCTGACCTGCCACAACCCGAAGGTTGATCACTACCTCAGGTGGATTCATCGTGTAGAATCTTACTGTTGCCTATGGTTGATTCGGTGCTCGTTGACTAGGTGCCGATGATCCAGCTTGGGACGCTTGTCCATGTCCTCTAGCACTTCCTGGAAACTATCTTCTTTGAGATCCTTGATAACCTTGCCTCTGAGTTTGAGTCACACTCACTTCTCTAGCTCTGCAATCTTTCATCAGATGTCCCATCTTTCCACATATATAACAACTTATGTTCAGTTGTTGTGGTCTGGGTGGTCCTATAACCGACATAGATGCTGAACTGTGAGCTCCTTCTAGTGGTAGGCTTCGTCCTCTACCCCTATTTGACGTCCACTGTGTCTGGGTACTAAATCTAGGTGGTGGTGTAGGCACAGAAAACCTAGGTTTCTTAAAATCTTTAGATGAGGATCCTTGGAACTGGGGATACATCCTCTTGTTCTGGGTTTGTCTTTTCTCTACCACATACCTCTCTATCCTCCTGATTGACTCCACAAAGGTAGAAAACCTCTCCCTGTTCTCCAGAGCAGACACAGGAGTATTCAATTCAACGTTTAACCCTTTTTCAAAATGCCTAATCCTTTCTTCATCTGTGGTCGCCATGTGCGGACAGAACCGCAAAAGCTCCATGAACTTAGCCTCGTACTCGCTAATGTTCATAGGTCCCTGCCTTAACCTCTCAAACTGAGAGATTTTCTCGTCCAGAAACGTCTTTGGGATGTATCTATTAATAAATTCTCGTCGGAAAGCTTCCCATTCAATCTCCACACCTGGCCTTTTCTATTCTTCCATGGTCCACCAATGACCAGCACTCCCCTTGAGAAGATACACAGCATGTCTAACCTTCTCAGCTTCTGGGATGTTCAGGATTCTAAAGGCCTTCTCTAGTTCAGTTAACCACAAGTCAGCATCTGTTGGGTCAGCTGTTCCAGCATACTCTATGGCTCCAACTCGGCGAAGTCGTTCAAACATCTTGCCGACTCCTTTTCCTTCAGGATGGGTAGGTGCCCTAGGTGCAGGTATAGGCATCCTATCAGTCATGTGTGTCATGGCAGTCATAAACTGCCCAAACATGGCTTGAACAGATGGGTTGCCCATGTCAGTTGGATTTAACTGGGGTGGTTCAGGCACACGTTCTTCTCTTTCTTGGTCTCTTGCACCTCCTCGGGGTGCAGTGACACTACTTTCTGCAACGTGTTCTTTGTGTGGTCCAGACATATTTAGTTTTATCTTCTTTTCCTGAGGAGCAGAAGATACTATCAGATATACTGGAAGACATTAGAACAGACTCAACATCCTAAGTCTTATGTCTCTGTAGACTCAGCGAACCGAGAGCTCTGATACCACTAAATTGAGACGATCGAATCGCGAAAAAAAGATCAAATAATGCAGAAACGATTAACTAGCAGTGGATTTATGGAAATTCACTAAAAATTAAAACTTTTTGTAAAGAGATCTTCAATCGGTAAATTTCTTTCATAAGAAACATGTAAAGTTATTTACAGACCGATTCATCATTACATCTCTATTAATATCACATCTCGAGTATTACAAACATCAACTACCTTATTAGTTGTACAAGGCAAGATACAAAAATCTCGAGGCATTAAGCCAAAAATCTAAGATCTATCTTTAAACATATACAGACTCCCAGGACCTGAGAGTACAGAGACGACACATAGGACATTCTATCTACAAGACTTGACAGACAGTGTCTCCACCTGAGAATCACTAATGTCCCTGATGTTGTTGTTGCTGCTGTTGTTGCTCACCCACTGATGGGTTCCTCTATCCTCGGCGTCTACCTAAAAAGTCGAATCCCACGGGGGTGAGACAATTTGAATAATTGTCCCAACGAGAGTTATGATTCTCCGCCAGAAACATTGTTATTGCAATTGAATGGAATATCATTGAGTAAAAGAATTATAAACAGTCAACAACAGGTTTAATATTTGTGCAAACTAAGTGAAGCAACCTTCTCTTTAAGCAATCATTTCAATTATAACTTAATTGAATGACAAGACATATATCAATAAGGAATATGAAAAACATGTATACTAGTTATTTAACTAGAGCACTATAACAATGTAACATCAATCATTGTTTCTCATAGTTCAACCTAAGCAGTTATGCTACACGGCTGATTACATTTTTCAAACATATTTCTGCCCTGAGGATATGAGTTACACCTCTCATACTCCAACCGACCATTACAAAATCGCAATCAGTACCATACATAGGTCATCAGAAGAGCCAGATTCCTATGACCTCATCATCCTCAGTCAGTGTGAGGAACAACATGCAGGACATCTTGTGTCTCTGCCACAATATCTTTCCAGGGTATTCTGGCAACTTCTCTATTAGAGTTACAGTGGCATGTTGTACTCTCTTCGTCATCGAGGGATTTCTCGTTTATCTCACATCGATGCGGCATTAACAACATCATCGGGATATTAGTGATACATCATCCTGACATAGACATATAATGAAGGATTGAGAGATTAAAGGTACATCTCACGTCAATTCCTACATTAGGACGTAAGGATATTTGCGTCCATAACCCCCACATACTCAAAAGTATGCTCTCCAGGAGTTCCCTTAGGAAAAACCTATTTCACCATCATTAAACTTCTGACAATGATGGATCTATGGTCAGGGCTCTACATGATATCATTATACTTGATTATTTAAGTACATTATGGCATTCTTTTAGCATCAGGCATGTTTTCAAACATAAACCATTAAAACATTTGCTATAAAGAAAGAATACTACTTGTATCAAGTTCATTTCACATCCAGTTATCATTGGGATATCAATCCTTAACCATCTTATCATTATGATTCAGGAATATGGGTGTTCAAACTCTTAGCTCATCATAACACTTGTTACCAAGTAACATGTTATTATTAGGTCATTTAACAACATGACCTTGATTGTAACAATACATATATTTCTCATGGCTATCATAGCCTATCAATCTCATATGCTACCATTTACCAGGCAACATAGCATATCATTACTTTCAAAGCTTGTAAAGTGCTTTAATGAATATGACATCATAACCCTTACCTGGTTATGATCACTTCTGTATAAAAACATGCATGATTAACACAATTGATAACATGCATATTGTCTATATAAGCACAGTACAAATTATTTCCTAACTCAATCATAGAGTTTCATGCTTAAAAGTATAACCCAGAATTAGGGTTTACTATTCACATTACATCACATTACCCTAAATTAGGGTTTACTATTCAAATTATATTGAATTAAGATCATACCATCATCATGTATGAGGATTACTTCCATTAATGCCTTCAAATCAGGTTAAGATTCATTAGCCATCATAATTAGGGTTTTCATGATCTCACTATGAAGGATCATACCCTAATTAGATATTTATACATATTGGAAACTTGTTACTTGATTCTCCTTCATATTAGGAGTCTTCTCTCTCCTCTTACTATTAGATTATGTTTACATCACTCTTGATTAGGTTAAGTCAAAACAATACTGACATCATGGGTTATGTCATTACTATTGTGGTCATTAAGATTCACTTGATTAAAGGGTATAGGTTATTCTATCCCATCAAGGGTACTTTTGTAATGTTCACCATTGATCATAACATGCATTAATCCACTAATTACTTGGTCCCTTTATCACTTTAGGTACCTATAAGGTTTAAGTTAATCAACTACTAAACCATCTTGACCTCTAAGGCATCAAACGTTCTCAACCTTTTTAGACCTCAAACGGTCTTGCATACTCAACCTCCAAACGGTCTTGGATAACCCTTGAAACCATTTGGTAGTGTTGACCGTTTGGTCCCTTTGACTTTTGAAACCATTTGATAAAGTGTACATTCAAAACCGTTTGCCCAAGATGAGGTGAAGATCGTTTGGTCTTGTTGACCGTTTGGTCAGGTTTGACTTTGAAACCGTTTGAACAAAACCAACCTTGAAACCGCATGGGCACCAAACGGTTTGGGATCGTTTGGTCCCAAATGGTCTTGAGACCATTTGGTCCAAACCACCTCAAAACCGCATGGACCAAAAAGTGTCTCAACTATTTCAATTAAGTTAGGGTTTCCAATGTTGAACCCCTCAATCGATCATGCACTTGTTAGCCACTCATCAATTGAGTAAATTAGGTCAACCCTCAACTGATTTGATACTCAATTTACCCTCAATTGATCATCAATTGGGGCTAGGATCAATTGGATTAGGGTTTGGAATCGGTCACCCTTCAACATGTTTCATCATGAGTCTAATTGACATTGAAACCATGGAACCATCAATCGATTGAATCATGACCTGACCCCAAACGGTCTTGGGATCATTTGGATGACCTCCAAACGGTATTGAGACCATTTTCTCAAGTCAACATTAAAAACTAACTCAACCTATTAAGGTTTGACTCATAGATTTGATCATTAGGTCACTAATCGATTATATTTCAACTTGTTACCTTTCAATCTTCAACCACTTAACCATGGTCAACCCTAGACCTCCAAACGGTCTTGGGTGACCCCCAAACAGTCTTGGGATCATTTGGACATCCTAAAAATGGTCTGGAGACCGTTTGCCCATTATTTCATCAAAAACCAAGTCATTCTCTTAAGGGTTGAACCCTAGATTTGGTCACAAAATCAGCACTTAATTGTTTAACAACTTGATATCATTGGACCCTCAATTGATCAACCCCTCTTAACCCTAGACCTCCAAACGGTCTTGGGTGATCACCAAATGGTCTTGAGACCTTTTGGGTGATCCCCAAACGGTTTTGAAACCGTTTGGGTCACTCAACCCAATCTTCAACATGATTGTTTCATTGAAATCAGCAATGGACCCGATTAGGGTTTAGGTAATTAATGTACCTTCAATTAGTGATTTACTTGGAGTTAGATGATGATTTTTGGTGGGTGATTAGTCCATAATGTTTACAACATATCTCCAAACGGTCAATTCCTGGTCAACCCATCCAAATGGTCTTGGACCGGTTGCTCCCAAACGTTCTTGTGAAACTGTTTGCTTTCAAACGGTTTTGAAACCGTTTGCTTTCAAACGGTTTTGCAAACCGTTTGAGCAAGAGGTGTAAAACCGTTTGATAAAGCAACATTTTTTAGATAAACATTGGAAATAACGTCATCATCTTCTACCTCAAGAACATGGGCTGTTCTTCACGAAAATGCTAACAAGAACACTTAAAAGTGTCTAAAGAAGAAGAATAAGCAACAATTTTAGGAGAAGAAGATGCATTAACAAAACTTAAGGGTTAGAGTTATAAAACCCGCCTCTAGAACTGATCCAGAGCTCCAAGCTTCGTAGCTTTAATGGCGGATGAAGCTCAAAAGGTTGTCTAAGGTCCGTTCTTCAAGATTTGGATGGAGAAGATGGCTAGAAAGAAGATTTGTGTAAGGAAAACTAACAAACCAACCTTGTATTAGGATTTCCTCCAAGAATTCGAGCTAGGAGATGATCAAAGCTTACCCAAACCAGCTTGGTCGTCCTCCTCTTCTCCTGAGATTCTCCTTAGTCGGACAAAGCAAGAAGATGAGAAAAGAAACTAAGGGAAACGATCCCTTGCTTTGTTGTAAAAAAAAGGTTGCTTATATATTTTATGGGTATTTTCAAGGCAAAGGAAAAGATTGTTATTTCTTTTATTTCCTAATCATTTCCACCATGGCTTGCCCCCTCCATGGCCACGTTTATTTCTCCTAAACACATGCAAAACCTATCTCTTATCCAAGGTTAAAGGAAAAGAAACCAAACACCTTACTAAGTTGCATATATATAAAAGGCCATTTGCTTAAAACTTGGTTATTTAGATAGTAAGGTTATCTTTCTTACTTAATCATTCAAATGAGGCGCCCTCCTCATTTTCTTTGCTCTACTTGATGCCAAGAAACATGAGAGATACTCTAGAGGGTATATTATACATGTTGGACCCTAGGTTTTGGGTAATTTACATATTACACCAAAACTAGGTTTTAAAGCACAAAGATTGTTCTACAAGTTGTATCTTGGTGCCCAAACTTGTGGAATCCATTCCACTATATCATATGCATTCTTATGATGGCTTATCATCATAGGAACATCTTAACATGTGCAATTTGCAAATTAACCCCTCAACTTGGGTAATTTGCACTTTAGTCCATATTTAACAAAACAATATTACAACATTATACAAAAGGGACTGAA
Source organism: Alisma plantago-aquatica (assembly GCA_963693085.1). Lineage (NCBI taxonomy): Eukaryota > Viridiplantae > Streptophyta > Magnoliopsida > Alismatales > Alismataceae > Alisma > Alisma plantago-aquatica. Next base: position 442,043,057 of record OY856412.1, on the reverse strand, counting down.
ATGGAAATATATGTTTCTCAGAGGCTTTAATTACATTACACAAGATAACCACAAGTATCTAATTACATATTTAAGCAAAACACCTAGGGTTAGTTCATAACCCAAGTTAGGGATGCTACAATACTACTAGTGGAAGACTAGGGTTAGGTGTAATTCTAATAAGATTGGCCAAATCTAGATTTCTAGGATAAGTGGTATTGAACAATTGAGGGCTAAGGGTAGAAATGGGAGTAGAGATGAGGGTATTTGACATCATGCTACTAGCCATTATAGTCTTTATAACACCCTAGGCAATCACATCAATCCCACTTATACTAGTAACTTAGGTCTCATACCAAGTAGTAGGAGAGGGGTTAGGCATGTAGGAACAAAGGGGACTAGCTAGGGATCCCCTATTGGGACCTATGAGTCACACCTAATATTGCCACATGCATCCCAATTCTCCTAGAAACATGGTATCATCAAGCACTATCAAACAAGCAATTAATAGCAAAAAAAGCATAAATCACAAGCATGGCAATGAGATAAGAGACAAAAGCATGGAGCAATTATCATAGATAAAAATGAGTTCATTACAAGCCAAAATTCCCCCAACATGGTATCAAAGTCACATTTTATCCCCAAACAACCCACCACTAGGGGCTTAGCTACACATAGTCAAAGAAATGGCAAAAGAAAGGGGAAGAAGGGGAAGAAACTCCATGGAGCTCAGGGAAGTAGCCTTCTTCTTCACCTCCTTATTGTTGGGGACGTCCTCTCTCCTCCAAGGGTGCAGATGAGCATGAAGATATGGGGGATTATGGAGGAGAACCTAGAAAACTAGGTTTTCAAGGTGAAATGGAGATGGAAATGGTGGGTGGAGAGCATAAATGCAAGGTAAATGCATTAAATGCTCAAGGGGAGGAGTAATGGAGGCTAGGAGAAGCTAGGGAAGCTAACCTAGTGATGTGGCCACCACCCGTGTATATATAGGTGGTGAGGCAAGCACTAGGGTAAGTAGGGGTATTGTGGGAAAATCAATGCAGAAAGTGGTAGGTTTAGGGTGGCAAAACGGCCGTGTTGATGGGCCACGGCCGTGGTGGATGGAGATGAGAATGGTCGTGGAGCTTGGATACAGGCGTGTTGTGGAAGGGTGGTGACAGTGTTAAGTAGGAGGTGGCCACGACCGTGGCGGAGTGCTACGGTCGTGTTGGGTGAGTAGCACCATGGCCTTGTTGGGTAACATGACCGTTTTAGAGGAGGAGGACTTGGTCGTGGGGTAGCAACATAGGCGAGTCGGTCTTCAACGGCCACGGTCTTGGCGGACGGCCATGGTCGTGGTGAATTGGGTGCGACTCTCTGTTGATTCTGGGGTTCTTGCGCTAAATTCCAGCGGCCGTTGTGGGGGGCCACATACATTTTCTCCTCTCCTGGACACGACCGTGCGGATGGCCACGGTCGTGGTATCTTCAATCGGTCACGGTCGTGCGATGGGACACGGCCGTGGTAAGTTGGGGTAGATCCTTGTTGATTCTGTTAATTCTTTGCCAAAAAAGACACGACCGTGGGGGTATGCCCACGGCCGTTTTGTGGCCTGCATCAGTCAATTAAACTTCAAACTTCATCATTCATGGATTTCTTTGCTTGATGTCAATCCTTAGCCATTGGAGATAGTTTGAGGGAGCGTTTGGGGCCTTCTTTGGACCCCTTCATGAGTAGAGGAGCCCTAGAACTCCTTCCTTCTCTCTCATTCACCCTAATCATGGTCCAAGTACCTAAAAATGATGCATATTAGGGGAAATAGCTTGTAATCTAACATGTTTAGATGTGATTTAAGTACAAAATGGCACAAGATGGAGCCCTAAAATAGGGCTACATCACCACCCCAAACTTAAAACATACTTGTCCTCAAGTATGCTTTAACTTAATCTCTCTTTTTATTTTTCATTCAATACACAAGAATGGCAAATGCATAGCAACATAAAATTATTGATTACATGGTCTTGGAAGTGACTAAGTGCATGTATTCAACCTCTCCTCCTTCCTCTTTCACAAACCAATCATGAAATGAGCACTGAGAAATATGTCCATATGTCCTTTATGTCATTCCAAATAAGTTGTTTCATGTTGGTGTTAATCAAAGATGACTAGGAGTATTGTTTCGCTTTCATACATTCACTCTTATGCTTCAAACCACACTATATGACCCACTTGGTTGTAGAAAAGGGTAAAGTGAGCTATATTTGATGTTTTCTAGCTCAATGGGTGTGAAAAAAGGAAGAAAGGATTGCGGTAAGATTTTGGAGTGCTTTACACACTCATCTTTTCTTTATTTGAATGCTCTTAAACAGGAGCATCCTTTGATTTTGTTTTTGAATTTCTTTTCCTTTTCTTTTTCTTTGCCCTTGGTGTAAATAGGGCATATGGTGGATAGAGTGAAGTAGGGAGGTGGATATGTGGCCACCCCAAACTTTTGGGGGTGGCCACAGCTGCTATGTGCACTTTGACATCTTTTCATGAAGCAGAGAGGTAAGAAGATGGTGAAAGAATAGTCAGATCCAAAGGGGGGTCATTAGTGTAGTCTTCAACATAAGATCTCCTGCATGAAAGCTAATTCAACACTTCATCAAATGATATCACCCCACATGATAGAGCAACATGACATTCATATTTCTACCAAGTGATTCCATGGGCTTTAAGCATTTGTAGCTTGCTCAATTCACAAAACAACCAAAACATTCACAAACTTAAGAGAGGTGTTGCACATGTAAAGAGTCATCAAACAAGGCCATATAGCAATAAAATCTAAGCAAACAACATGCATTTGTCAAAGGATTAAAAATTTCATTTCCAACAATGGAGATTAAGTCAAAACAAGCTTTTTGGCAAAAATATTCAAGCTTGGGCAAAATTGGCCAAAATGGTGCCAATTTGCCTTCAATCACATCTAAACCTAACTTTTAGGGAATTTATTGCATAAAGCAGAAAATCCTAGTTAAAATGTGCAAAATTACCAAAATCTACATGGAAATGCAATACATGCTATGAAAGAGAAAAAAGAGCAAAATTTTCGAAAAATTACAAAGAAAATGCATGAGAGTAAACTACATGTATGCATGAATGCAAACATACAAGGTCAGGATAGAAAAGTATGAAAGTTAGTCAAACTGTTTGATCATCTTGCAAAAATTTAGCACAAGGCACATAGAGAAAATTGTGGTGAAAGGGGCTTACCGCCCTACCACCCCAAACTTTTAAATCATGTTGTCCTCAGCATGAAATAGAAGTTTAGAATAGTAGGGCAAGAGGTGTGGGGTCGCGGAAGGCAACCGCTAAGAGTTGGAGTGGTCAATGTAATACTAGGTGAGCAGGACAGGATCACCACAACCATGCTGAGAAGCACGGCCGTTCTAGCCTTCTTCCTTGGCTAAACCATTTAGTATCATATTTTCTTCTTTGTGTCTGCGCTAACATGATTCACAAACAGCAAAACTATCAGGTATAGTGTGTGTGTGTGTGTTTCTTGAAAAGCAAAAGAAAGTATGATAAAACAAGGTTCGAGAATTTCAAACCATGTGGGTTGCCTCCCACTAGCGCTAAATTTATAGCCTTTAGGCGGTCTTGTTGCTCTCTTCACTAAGTGTTGACACCCACTGTGTCCTCCTTCTCCTCCACAGTGATCCTTTCCAGATTTTTGACGACATGTGCTTCATCCCAAGGAGTGTACATTGACCGGAAGTATGGGCTTGATTTCCACATCTCTAAGGGATCATAGTAGCATAGACTCTCGTCGAAGTTTTCATTACCCAGCTTGTACCTCTTCTCTTTAGTAAATATAAAGAAATCAACATTACTTTTCTTGAAGAAAGGCATTTGTATCTAATATATTGATTGCATCAAAAGTCTAGGTTGGGGTCAAAAGCCCTAATTTCATCTCCCCATTACTACCCTCGGCCCCTAATTGCCCTAGGAGTGTCTAATCTAGAAACCTAGACTTGATTAGACTCTAATTGAATTGAACCTAATCCCTAACCCAATTGAGCCTCGTAAGGGTAATGGGAGTTGTTAGGAACTAGTTCCCCTATACATATCCCATCTCATCCATATCCAGTTAGTAGATTAGGTCAATTCATTAGACTCTAACTAGTTGTTTGGTTTGGATAATCTTAATGCATGAGTAATGCTTGCATCTTATCACCCCCAACCTCATTGACAAGTTCATACCCCTAAACAACCCACACCTCTCTTTACTTCTTAAAACCCTAGTTTTGTGCTTGTTTAGCTTAGTTATCTCTTTCCTTGCTCAGTTAGCTTCTTGCTTTGTTCTTGCCTTGTTCATGTTAGCTTAGCTCTTTAATTACTCTTTTTCTCTTCTCTTGCTTGCCTTAGTGTAATTTTCCATTTTCATATCTAGTTTAATCCTTTTTTGCTTCTTTAGCTTTAATCTAGTCTAGGGTTAACTTAGATTTCATTCTTGCTTTTAATTGCTCATTTGTTCATAGTAGTTTAACAATCAAAATCCCCTTTAAACCCTTAACCCTAATCTCTGCAGTAGGAACCTAGCCAAACTAAACCTAGCTCTAGTGCCCCCTCTTCTCCATGTGGATCAACCCTGTACTTGCCACCTTCCTATACTGCAGCACAACACCGTACGCTTGTGGGTGTAGTGTTTTAGTGTGAGTAGGTGTTGAGTTAGGTTTTATAAATTTTGAAAGTGAATCCACCGTGTGTACCAATCTTGTGGGGCGCATCTAGTCAAGTCAAAATGGCTAGCGTGTAGCACCTCTAGCGGATGCACCAAGGTTTCTGGCACCGTTGTCAGGGATAGAAAGCACCATAGCTACCTAGTAGTTGTGGTATTGACTCTCCCCTTTGGCACCGTCTTTTGCTAGTTTGTTTGACTGCGTTTGAGAAACACACCAAGCTTTCTAGCGTTGTTGTCGGGTATTAGAGGTGCTCGGCCTAGCTAGTTAGTTTTTCTTTGACTTTTCCTACTGCCCTCATAATTGCTGTTCTTTTTTCATTATTCTTTGCATTCTTTGTGTATATTGGTTCACTAACTTGCTTTCTTTTGTTTGGTTGTGCTTTGTGCATATGACAAGCCATTCGGGAGGAAACAAGATGGAAGGCCAAAATGCACTTCACAAGCCACCTCAAGACTACTTCATGCCTAGCAAATACAAATCGCCAATTGCTAGTAGGGTTGATCAGAAACCATGGGAGCAATTCTCCATCCCTCCAGGTCTTCTTGGGCTCATGCCCATCTTCTACGGCTCGGAGAGTGAGAACCCCTACAAGCACTTGGATTCCTATCTTGAAGTGTGCTCCACATTCAAGACGTCGACAGCAAGTAATGATACAATCAGGTTGACTTTGTTTTCCTTCTCCCTCAAAGACAAAACCAAAGAGTGGTATGATTCAAGAAGGGACATCATGAGTTGGGGAGAGATGAAAAATGCTTTCTTGAGGAAATTCTACTCTATAGCAAAGTTGACGCAAATGCGGCGTGCCATAGCAAGTTTCAGTCAAATAGATAATGAGCAATTCCATGAGGCTTGGGAGAGATTTCGAAAGATGCTGAGAGAATGTCCACATCATGAGATCCTGTTGTGGCAGCTAGTTCAGTTCTTTTACTCCAGTCTATCTCATGCAAGTCAAGTTATAGTGGATTCTTCTTGTGGGGGAATTTTTATGGCTAAACCACCTGAGGAGACATGGCCCTTGTTTGAGAGTTTGGCAGAAAGTTCAAGGATAAAAGCTTTTAGTATGGTTAGTGGCAGTGACCTATCTTTTGGTGTGACATCTCCAACTCATGATGATTCAAGCCCACAATTGATGAAAATGTTTGGTGAAATGGTGAGCTTCATGAGAAACCAAGTGACCAAACCTCCTTGTCATTCGGTCAATGCTATTGAGTTCTATGGGGAAGAAAAGAAGACACCTCACTCCTATAGATACCAAGAACCACAAAGTCCCACATATAGCTCAAGGTTTGAGGAGGAGGTTCTCTCTAGATTGAAAGTTTTTGATGATGTTCAAAGAGATGTTGCAAGGTTAGAAGAGAGGATAGAGAAGCTATCTTCCATAATCGCTCTCCAAGAAGAAAAATTGTCTTCAAAACCCATCATGAGCCACCATGAAGCAAGTGGACCTATGCCTTCTTCCCACATTTTCTACAGTCCACCCCCCTTGAAAGTACATCCCATTCACTCATTCCAAGGCTATTCTGAGCCTTGCACTCCTCCACCATCTCCCTCACCTTAAATTTCCCAAAACTTCACTTTCCAACCCCAATTCTCTCCTCCCCCTCAATTCTCTTCTCCACCTCAATTTCAACCCCAAGTGTCACCTCCACAACCGCAACATGCTCCCCCTCTCCACCATGAGCAAGGTAGTGCTGTGACAGTTCTAAGGAGTGGGAAAACTCTTGAGCAGCCTGCAAGTCAAAGAAAGGTTGATAAAGCAAAGCAAAGACAGCCAAGTGGTGATAATGTGCTTGATATTGCTAAAGATGATGTTGTGATACTGCATGTTGAGTTTGGGATTCCATGTGATCCACCACATATCCCCTTTGCAGGTCCTACCATCCCTAGTGTTCGGCCTCATGTTTGTGTAAGTACGACAAAAACTAGTGATCCTCCATTCGTAGAAGCACTAGATGAGCCATCGGAATTGAAAAGGAGGCAAAAGCACAATCTTGATATTCTTGAGGTGTTTTTCCAAGTGAAGGTTAACATTCCACTTTTGGATGCTATTAAGCAAGTCCCATCTTATTCCAAGTTCCTCAAGAACCTATGCACTGTGAAAAGAAGGTCAACGGGGAGGATTCTAAAGAAGGTGAGATTAACTGAACAAGTGAGCTCATTCATACAACATTCCCTTCCCATGAAGAGAAAAGACCCAGGAGCCCTACTTATACCTAGTTGCATAGGGGGACATCGCATAGACAAGTACTTACTTGATTTGGGATCTAGTGTGAATTTGATGCCATACAATGTCTATTTTGACCTGGGCTTAGGCAACTTGAAGCCGACACATTGTACTCTCAAGTTGGCAGATAGATCCATAAAAGTGCCTAGGGGTAGAGTGGATGATGTCTTAGTGATGATAGATAAAGAAAAAGGCACGGTGTTCCCGATAGATTTCATTGTACTTGATATGGAGCTGGAGGATAGGAAGATTCCCATTATCTTGGGAAGGCCGTTCTTGTCTACAATTGATGCCGACATTCATGTGCGCAGTGGCACTATGACATTCTCATTCATGGACATGAAGATCAACATCAACATGTACAAGACCCAGCCTAGTGAGTCCAAGATAGGGATATTGTACATGATTACTTCACAAGTCCAAATGGGCATTTGAGAGACGGATACCAAGGTGAAGAAATTGGTGATGATTATTGTGATCAAAGGGATGAGGAAAGTAGATTGAGTGCAAATGAGGGATGCATGTTTTGCACGAATGGACACATGAGAATGCCAAATGGATGAGTTACTGAAGAATCGTCAAGAAGCCAAGTTAAAGGCAAGAAACTCAATGCTTGTGGGAGGCAACCCACCTAGGTTAGGGGAATTTTTCACCCAACCTCTCATTTTGACACTTTTGCTTTGTTTTTACACTTTCCAAGAAAATACACACACACACTACATTTGATGGTTTTGTTATTTGTGAATCATTTTACAACAGGTACAATGGAGGAAAGATGATGCATGGAAGATCCAACCAAGGAGAAGATCATAATTGAAGAGAAGATTGCAAATCAGTAGAAAAGCTACAGGAAGGAGATCAGCACAGTCGTGGTGGAGGCAATACAAAATGGCCGTGGTGGCCACCACAGCCATGGTGGATACCCCATGCCCACTGGACACCTTCATATCTCTCCCCCTTGTTGGTGTTTGTCTACCACGACTCCATGCCCTTACCCTATCATCCTAGACTTCTATTTCATGTTGAGGACAACATGGTTTAAAAGTTTAGGGTGGTAGGGTAGTAAGACCTTTCTCTACCTCACTTTTCTCTATGTTCCTTGTTCTAAATTTCTGCTCAAGATGATCAAATAATATAACCATATCTCATAATTGTGTATCCATATTTTGTGTGATTGCTTTGCATACTTGCTTGCCATGTAGTTTGTTTTCTTGACATTTTGGCATAATTTTCAAAAAAATTGCTCTTTTTGCCATGCATTGCATATCATGTAGATTTTTGGTAATTTTTGCATGATTTAGCTAGGATTTTCCTGTTTATTGCCTTAAGTTCAATAATAGGCTTAGATGTGATTGAAGGCAACTTGGCACCGTTTTGGCCAATTTTGCCCAAATTTGAGATTTCTCATCTAAAAGTGTGTTTCAACCCAATATCTACTTTTTGGATTAAAAATGATGACCTTTAACAAATGCAAGTGAATTATCATTGTTTGTTGCTAAATGGTATCAATTCTTGACTTTTTACATGTGCATCACCTCTCTTGTGTTTGTGAATGATTTGGTTGAATTGTGACTTGAGCAAGCTATGAGCGCTTAGTGCCTATGAAATTACTTGATAAAAGTATCAATTTTAGGTTATTCATTCATGTGGTGTGAAATTGTTGGATTAATTTTCATGCAGGAAACCTTATGTTGAGAATCACGCCAATGTCCCCTCTTTGACTCGACACGTCACTCACCATCTCCTTACCCCTTCGCCTCATGAAAAGATGCCAAAGTGCACATAGCAGCCGTGGCCACATCCAAAAGTTTGGGGTGGCCACATCTCCATCTCCCTGCTTCACTCTATCCACCATATGCCCTATCTACACCAAGGGCAAAGAAAAGAAAAAAAAATAAAAAAATAAAAGGATGCTCCTATTTAAGAGCATTAAAAAAAAAAAAAAAAAAGATGAGTGCTCTATGTAATAGCACTCTAAAATCTTACCGCAATCCTTTCTTCCATTTTCATACCCAATGAGCTAGGAAACATCAAGCCTAGATCATCTTACCCTTTCTACAGCCACGTGGGTCATTTGGTATGATTCAAAACATAAGGTTGAATGCATGAAGGTGAATGTAAGGACCCTGACCTTCGTTTAGGGTTTACCCTGTTTGCTTTGCTTAACCCTGATGCTTTGATGCTTGTTAATCACCTTTAAGTGGTGATTAGGGTTTGGTTGTGCTTTGTTGAGAGTTGGAGGGGCTACTTGCAAATAACCCAAGTCTAGGGTTTGTGGGCGATTGCCACCTTGTGAGGTGTTCCTCCCTCTCCTTGCTTCCTCTAGAGTTGAGAGGAAGGCTTGGGCTCGTTGCTTGAGTTCTTTTGGGCTTGGTTGAGTTTGTTGGGCCTTGTTGAGTGTTGCCTTTGCTTCTTTGGCCCTGTGTTGGGTAAGAGGTAGTTGTGTCGTCCTGAGCTTGTGATGCCCAGGGCTGTGTCGCCCTAGTGTATCGCCTATGGTGATGGTGGTGTGTCGCCCTAGTGTATCGCCTATGGTGATGGTGGTATGTCGCCCTAGAGCCTTGACCAAGCTTTGACCTCGTTTGTGTCACCACTAGTTGACACTTGGTGCATTATGCTTGCATGTGGCAATGACCTTGGACATGTGTTTAGGGCTTGCTAGAGTGGTGGCTCGTGTACTGGGACAAGTGTCCCTAGGTGGGCGACACCTTGCTTGGCTCTACCTTGTTTTCTCCTCCCTTTCCTTCTATATAGGTGGTTCCTTTCCTTTGATAAGAGTTCCTTTGGTTCCTTCTTCACCTTGGTGCACGACACACTCCCTTTCTTGCAGCTTGGTGGACGACACCCTTGGAGGAGCTAGCTTGGTGGCCGGTCTACCTTGGAGTCTTCTTCTTCCTTGGTGCTAGGAGCTTGGAGCTTGCTTAAGGTGGGTTGCATAACTCCTAACCCTAACTATTCTACCTCCTTTCATGATCTTATATGTTGCTAGCTTTGTTTCTTGCTTAGTTGTTCTTGTTGGCAGAACCTTGTGTTCTAGGGTTCTTGGTGAGCAACACTCTCTTCTCTCCTAGGTCTTGAGGAGTGATCTTGAGCTCTAGTAACTTAAGCAACACCCTCCTCTCACCAAGGACTTGAAGGGTGAGCTTCGTACTAGTAGTGATCTTTGCTAGGGTTGTCCTTGTATTGGCTGTTTGGTGGCAAGAGATGTGCAAGACCCCTCTCTCGTTTAAGTTGAGAGGTGAGCCGTCCTCTTGATCTTCTAGGGTTTCCATGCCTTGTGCTTGAGGTAGATGATGACCTTGTATAAGTTGCATCATGGTTGCTATGTGCTTGGGGAGGTGCTGCCTGACAGCCCTCTTGACTTAGACCTTTGAGCGACACCTGATGTGCTGGTGGTGGACGATACCCTGTCTCTGTGACGGGCGTCACACCATCACCTTGCCCTGTGACGGCCGTTAAGCCCTAGTTTGGGTAGCTGAACGGAGGGTCCTTTGATGGTATCTTGTGTTGCACCTCTGGACGATGCCCCCTGTAGAGTACCTTGCTCAACACGCATATATTATAGTTGTGGGTTGGTGTCATTGTGTGTGGCTAATGGTCATGTGACGGACGTCGCCCTAAGTCTGGGTGTGTCGGCCGATAGCCCTAACGGGCGTTGCGAAATACTCTATCGCCCGTCATGCTTAGCTGCACGGCAGGCCCTTGGCCGTTGCCCGATAGACCTAGTGCGCGACACCTGACGCAGCGGTTCTTAGTTGCACGCTTGGTTGCCTTGGTGGTAACATAGCGTTGCAGGTTGCCTTCTTGTGTCGGCCATTAGGAGTTGGCCGATAGAGTGAGCCACGCCCGATACAGCCTTTAAGTGAGGGTTTATGATGTTTTAGTGAGGGTTCTTCTTAGCATGGAAAGCAGACTTGTTGGATATGTTCTTGATTAAAACGATAGTGATTCCTTGCATGCTTAATGGTAATTACTATGGTAACGTTTGTCCTTTTAGCTTAGCATAGCTACATACATGAACTTGCTCATCATAATTATCTGTATAATGCTAAGGAGAATAATAAGCATGTAATGTGGGTTGCTTAGTGATGTACCTTATGCATATGATCATAAGTTAATGTTCAATTAAGATAGTATATAATCATCAAATGTCACCTCATACTGATAGCATGGTCCTACTATTGAAGCCTATAGTTATTGTGTAAACTAACCATGCAGGTGATGCTTAGCCAAGTAAAAGGCTATGAGGCATATACGATGAGTAACCTTGCTTGATAGTTACTTTGGATGATGAGATAACATATATGTTGTGGTTATCCCATGATGATGATGTAAGCCTTGAGAGGCAGTGGCAGTATATGATGAGGGATTGAGATCCCATGGTATGTGATGATCCTTCAGATGGATCTGGACGATTGGCAAGAGGCCAAGTGATAACATGTGATGTTGGATCCTTGTGATGGATCAGGATGATGTGATTACAATAACAAGCATAGTATTGAGTTTTATGTTGTTTATTTCTTATTATAGTTTACATGTTATACAACTTGGTTGAATCTTGTAATCCATATAAAAGATACTAATTAATCACAGTGGAATATATCATGTAGTTGCCCTGGCCATAGATCCATCATCGTCAAGAGCTGGTGATGGTGAAATGGGTTCTCCTACGGGTTAATCCGGAGCGCATATTGTTGAGTATGTGAGGTTTCTCCTAGCCTAAAATAGTGAGGATTTGAGTGAAGCTACGGTTGCAGACTCGGATGTGTATAGAGCATGGTGAACATGCCCATGGCTCAAGATATGTGATATGGGAGCATGGATGCGTTCATGGCTCAGAGCACGGTGAACATGCCCGTGGCTCAGATATACTAGCGTCGTGACCTGTACCAAGGCGAGCTAGAGTATGGGTAGCCTATGGAGCTGACCATGTGGCTGAGGCCACTTAAGCATGAGACTGCGGTCCTTCTTGTGTTGTACTCATGCACTGACCACGAGGTGGGAGGTCATGGAGTCCGGGTCTTCCATGTGACCTTGTATGGCACCGGCTTTGGGTTTTGCAGCCATCGGTTGGATTTGAACGGTACGGTTCACTTCCTCAGGGCATAATAAAACGTAATCCAGCCGAATAGTATTTCTTGCTTAAGACAAAACTCAGAACAGTGGTTGATGCCTTGCTTGAGTAGTTAATCTTGTTATATCTTGCAGTTACTTATGTGTTCTTCATGTTATGTGATAAGATCTGATAAACCTTACCTTGTCAATCATGTTCCATAAAGGGAGAAGTGGTGATATGTTTTGTGTACAGCTTGATAAGCACGATGATACGAATAGCCTTGTCATATAAACTATTATTATTCTACATTTTACTATTTATCTACTGATGTTGCTTTACCCTTCTGGTTTTATAGTTTCGGCGGGGAGTTATGTTTCTCGCTGGGACAATGTTCAATTGTCTCACCCCGCTGGTTTTTAGGTGTTCGAGTTAGACGTGGTGGTGGTCGCGGAGTTGCGGCCAAGCAGCAAGACGAGCAGTAGAAGGCAAGAGATGGACATGTTGTTGTTTTAGTGTTTTTGTAGTAGAGTCTAGAGTCATCCCTGTACTCTCAGGTCCTTGGAGGTGTTTGACGATGTTTCACGATGTATAACCATTGATGTTTTGTGTATCCTGATGTTGGCCGGATGTGGGCCTTTATGTGTATAACAGGTGATGAACTCATGTGATGACAGGACAGCTGATCTCCTAAGCTATGGACATGTATCAAGGCTTGTATATAACATGTTTTTCTGCAGAATGAGGACCTATATGTAATAGTTTCACAGTTTATCCGCTTTCCACAATCGGTTTTAATTAACCTGTGGTTTGATAATCTGTGGTTATGGTGATTTCCGCACGTTTTCACTTAACATCTCGCTATCTGTGTGATAGTGGGATGTGTTGCCACAAGTTTTAGTATCAGAGCCCTAGGTTCGCTGAGTCTACATGGATTTAGGACTAGGTCATCTGTTCTTGTGAGTTGTCCATATTTTCTTACGATCGTCTTCTGCCCTCAGCAGAAGAAAAGTCAAGATGTCTGGAAACCATGAAGAACACTCTGCTGAGAACAGTGATGTTGCTTCAACTGGTGGAGCTGAAGGACAGGCACATGAAGATAGGGTGCCTGAGGTCCCCCAACCTGACCCAGCCATTCTTGAACATCCTGCCTATCAACAGCTTATGGGGCAGATGATGGCTACGATGAATCTCATGGTTGAAAGATTGTCAGTGCCTCCACCGAGAGCACATGCTCCCCATGGTGAAACATCGGGTATTGGGAAGACCTTTGAGCGGCTTCTCCGAGTCAGAGCTTCAGATTATGCTAGAACGGATGATCCAGCGGATGCAGATCTGTGGCTGACAAGTCTTGAGAAGGCTTTCTGGATCCTCGACATCCCCGAAATGGACAAAGTAAAGCACGCTGTCTACCTTCTGAAGGGTAGTGCTGGTCATTGGTGGACCATCGAGGAGGAGAAGCGGCATGGTGAGGTGATCTGTTGGGAGGTTTTCCGGCACGAGTTCGTCAGTAGATACTTCCCGAAGACATATTTGGATGAGAAGATCAGTCAGTTTGAGAGCTTGCGACAAGGAGTGATGAACATCACCAAGTATGAGGCTAAGTTCATGGATCTATTAAGATTTTGTCCTCATATGGCAGCAACAGATGAGGAGCGGATTAGACGTTTCGAGAAAGGTTTAAGTTCTGAGCTGACAACACCTGTGTCTGCGTTAGAGAATCGAGAGCGGTTCGCTACATTTGTGGAATCTGTTCGGAGGATTGAAAGGTCAGTAAGGGAGAAAAGAGAATCCATGTCTAAGAAGAAGCTTGCTCAATTTCAAGGACAGAGGTTTGGTGGCTTCAAGAAGCCAAGGTTTTCAAAACCTTTTGTGATGAGAGGTTCCAGTGTACCTTCACAGTGGTCTCCGAGTAAGGGAAGAGGTTATGTTCTTTCGCCGTCTAAGGCACATAGCACTGCTTCAGTGGCAGTGACAGGGCCATCTAGGCCATGGTTTGAAGATAGGGCATGCTATCTTTGTGGTCAGACCAGGCACCTCAAGTCACATTACCTGAACAGAGATGATGAAGTGACACAACAGCCGAGGAAGAATCAATAAGGATCAGATAGGCAGCAGCCCAGTGGGAGCAGAGGTCGAGGATGCGGTCAAGTGTCTCAAACTGGATCGTCTGCTCAAGGAAGCAAAGGATGTGGACAGCAAGCAACGGCTCGATTCTACACTATGAGTCAGCCGGAGGCGATAGTCAACCCACGAGTGGTGATAGGTCAGATGGAGTTATTTCATTCTGATATGTCTTCTTCTTGCCTTATATCTATTTTGGTTGACCCGGGTGCTACACACTCTTTTATTGCCTATAGTATGCTTGAAAACTGTCGTTTACCTGTTAGTTGTAAGAAGGATAGCCTGTTGTTAGAAACCCATCTTGATGGTTCCTCGATGCTTCGAGAAGAGTGTCCATCTTGTGTCTTGTCTTTTTTGGGACACAACATCCAAGTGGATCTTATACCACTTGATATTCACAGTTTCGATGTCATCGTTGGGATGGATACCTTAGAGAAGTATAAGGTTGTTTTGTATTGTGGTTCCAAGCAGGCTGTGTTTGATGATGCGGGAGGGAAGTGGATCTTCCAAGGGGATATGAAGATTTTTCTGACGTGTCTGGTATCAGCTATGGTGGCAGAGAAGTTGCTACGGCAAGGATGTGAGGCGTTCCTAGCTCACGTTGTGGATACCGTGGTGGCTACCAAGGCGAAAGGTCCTAGTCTTGAAGAGGTGTCATTCGTCCGAGAGTTGCCGATGTGTTTCCTGATGAGTTCCCTGGTGTTCCTCCACCCCGAGATGTTTATTTTGAGATCAATCTAGTTTCAGGAACACAACCAGTTGCACAGACATCATATAGGATGGCTCCAGTAGAGATGGCAGAGCTTAAGAAGCAGTTACAAGAGTTGTTGGAGAAAGGTTTCATCCGACTGAGTACATCGCCTTGGGGTGCTCCAGTGTTGTTCGTCAAGAAGAAGGACGGATTGATGCGGTTATGTATAGACTACCGACAGTTGAACAAAGTTACGATCAAGAATAAGTATCTGTTACCGAGGATAGATGATCTGTTCGATCAGTTGCATGGTGCTACAATGTTTTCAAAGATCGATCTACGGTTTGGATATCATCAGTTGAGGATTAAGGCGGATGACATACCAAAGTCAGCTTTCAGGACAAGGTATGGTCACTTCGAGTTTGTGGTTATGTCGTTTGGGCTAACCAATGCACCTGCTGCTTTCATGGACCTGATGAACAGAGGGTTCCGTCCATTTCTAGATCAGTTTGTTGTAGTCTTTATAGATGACATCTTGATCTATAGTTGGGACAGGCAAGAGCATGAGAAACATCTTCGACAAGCATTGACTCTTCTTCGCCAACACCAGCTATATGCTAAGTTCAGTAAGTGCGAGTTTTGGTTGGAAGAAGTGACTTTCTTGGGTCATGTAATATCCGTAGGAGGAGTTAAAGTAGATCCAAAGAAGGTGGAGTCCGTTGCAGAATGGGAACATTCGAAGACACCAACAGAAGTTTGTAGTTTCCTGGGTTTAGCAGGTTACTATCGGAGGTTTATCAAGGACTTCAGTGCGATTGCATTACCAATGACGAAGTTGACCAGGAAGGATGTACCTTTTGTCTGGGATGATCGATGCCAGCAAGCTTTCCAGAGTTTGAAGGAGAAACTGACCAGTGCTCCAGTGTTAATCCTGCCAGATCCTGGGAAAGGCTATGTTGTTTTCTGTGATGCTTCCAAGAAAGGTTTGGGCTGTGTGCTGATGCAGGAGGATCATGTGGTTTCTTTTGCTTCGTGACAGCTTAAGAAACATGAGCAGAACTATCTGACTCATGATTTGGAGTTGGCAGCAGTGGTTCATGTGTTAAAGATTTGGAGACACTATCTTTACGGGGAAGTATGTCAGATCTTTACGGATCATAAGAATCTGAAGTACATCTTTTCACAGCATGAGTTGAACATGCGACAGCGTCGATGGATGGAGTTGATCAATGATTACGACTGCACTATTGAGTATCATCCTGGTAAGGCAAATGTGGTAGCTGATGCGCTTAGCCGAAAATCTTCTTCTCTTTCTACAAAGAAGGCACAGTTGAGTTCCCTAGTATGCCATAGACGGGATATGTTTGTTTCCTTGCGGCAAATGAATGTACAGATGGAGGTTTCCTTGTTAGCTGGACTTTTGGCACAGATGCAAGTCAAGCCTACGCTGAGACAGTAGATTAAAGATGCACAGCAAACAGATGATGCAGTACATTTGATCAGATCCGAGTTCAGCAGCAAAAAGTGTGATGGGTTCCATGAGTCTGAGGATGGACTAGTTTGCTACCGAGATAGAATGGTGGTCCCCGATGTTGATGATATAAGGATGCTAGTGCTTGAGGAAGCACACACATCGATGTATGCTATGCATCCAGGTGTCACCAAGATGTATCACAGCCTGAAAGACTTGTATTGGTGGCCCAACTTGAAGAGAGATGTATCTGAGTTTGTGGCTAGGTGTGCGGTTTGTCAGCAAGTTAAGGCTGAGCATTAGAAGCCGGTAGGTACGTTGCAACCCTTGCCGATACCACAGTGGAAATGGGATCATATAACCATGGATTTCGTAGTTGGTCTACCCAAGACAACTAGGAATCATGATTCCATTTGGGTAATAGTGGACAGATTGATGAAGTCTGCCCATTTCTTGCCGGTAAAGACAACGTATACAGCAGAGAAGCTTGCTCGAGTATATGTAGATGAGATAGTGTGGCTACACGGTGTGCCAATAATGATAGTTTCTAACAGAGGTCCTCAGTTCATGAGTCGTTTATGGGAACAGTTGTACAAAGCATTGGGAACACAGTTGAGGTTCAGTACCGCCTTCCACCCGCAGACAGATGGACAGTCTGAGAGGACTATTCAGACTTTGGAGGATCTCCTTCGAGCTTGTGTTTTGTAGTTCCTAGGCAGTTGGGATGTACATCTCAGTTTGATAGAGTTTGCCTACAACAATAGTTATCAGTGGAGCATTGACATGGCTCCTTATGAGGCCTTGTATGGTAGGAAGTGCAGATCTCCTTTGTGTTGGTATGAGTCTGGTGAGTATCAGCTTTTGGGTCCTGAGTTAGTACAACAAATGACATAAAAGATCAAAGTGATACAGCACTAGTTGAAAGTGGCACAGGACAGGCAGAAGTCTTACACAGACAATCGTCGATGACCTTTGGAATTCTAGGTAGGAGACAAAGTATATCTTAAAGTCTCTCCATGTAAAGGTGTGCTAAGGTTTGGCCGGAAGGGTAAGCTAGCACCCAGATATATGGGGCCATACCCGGTCATAGCATGTGTTGGCAAAGTATCTTACGAGTTAGAGTAGCCTCCAGAGTCGCACATATTACATCCAGTGTTCCATGTCAGTATGCTGAAGAAAAGTCATCCGGATACAGGAACAGTGATACAGCCAATCGAAGTTGAGCTTGATGAAGATGCGACCTATGAGGAAGGTCCTGTGGCGATCCTTGACAGAAGGGTTAAGAAGCTGAAGAGGAAGGACCTGGTTCTTGTGAAGGTTCTTTGGCATCATCGTGGTGTTGAGGAAGCCACGTGGGAGCTTGAGGAAGAGATGAGGAGGAAGTATCCCTCGCTTTTCTCTTCGGATTTCGGGGACAAAATCCCTTGAAGGGGGTTAGCTTGTAAGGACCCTGACCTTCGTTTAGGGTTTACCCTGTTTTCTTTGCTTAACCCTGATGCTTTGATGCTTGTTAATCACCTTTAAGTGGTGATTAGGGTTTGGTTGTGCTTTGTTGAGAGTCGGAGGGGCTACTTGCAAATAACCCAAGTCTAGGGTTTGTGGGCAAGTTTGCCACCTTGTGAGGTGTTCCTCCCTCTCCTTGCTTCCTATAGAGTTGAGAGGAAGGCTTGGGCTCGTTTCTTGAGTTCTTTTGGGCTTGGTTGAGTTTGTTGGGCCTTGTTGAGTGTTGCCTTTGCTTCTTTGTGCCCACAGTCGGGCAAGAGGTAGTTGTGTTGGCCTGAGCTTGTAACACCCAGGGCTGTGTCGCCCTAGTGTATCGCCCATGGTGCTGGTGGTGTGTTGCCCTAGATCCTTGACCAAGCTTTGACCTCATTTGTGTCACCACTAGTGGACACTTGGTGCATGATGCTTGCATGTGGCAATGACCTTGTACATGTGTTTAGGGCTTTCTAGAGTGGTGGCTCGTGCACTATGACAAGTGTCCCTAGGTGGGCGACACCTTGCTTGGCTCTACCTTGTTTTCTCCTCCCTTTCCTTCTATATAGGCAGTTCCTTTCCTTTGATAAGAGTTCCTTTGGTTCCTTCTTCACCTTGGTGCACGACACACACCCTTTCTTGCAGCTTGGTGGACGACACCCTTGGAGGAGCTAGCTTGGTGGCCGGTCTACCTTGGAGTCTTCTTCTTCCTTGGTGCTAGGAGCTTGGAGCTTGCTTAAGGCGGGTTGCATAACTCCTAACCCTAAATATTCTACCTCCTTTCATGATCTTATATGTTGCTAGCTTTGTTTCTTGCTTAGTTATTCTTGTTGGAAGAACCTTGTGTTCTAGGGTTCTTGGTGAGCAACACTCTCTTCTCTCCTAGGTCTTGGTAAGCTTGAGCTCTAGTAGCTTAAGCAACACCCTCCTCTCACCAAGGACTTGAAGGGTGAGCTTCGTACTAGTAGTGATCTTTGCTAGGGTTGTCCTTGTGTTGGCCGTTTGGTGGCAAGAGATGTGCAAGACCCCACTCTTGTTTAAGTTGAGAGGTGAGCCATCCTCTTGATCTTCTAGGGTTTCCATGCCTTGTGCTTGAGGTAGATGATGACCTTGTATAAGTTGCATCATGGTCGCTATGTGCTTGGGGAGGTGGTACCCGACAGCCCTCTTGACTTAGACCTTTGAGAGACACCTGATGTGCTGGTGGTGGACGATACCCTATCTCTGTGACGGGCATCACACCATCACCTTGCCATGTGACGGCCCTTAAGCCCTGGTTTGGGTAGCTGAACGGTAGGTCCTTTGATGGTAGCTTGTGTTGCACCTCTGGACGATGCCCCCTGTAGAGTACCTTGCTCGGCATGCATCTGTTATAGTTGTGGGTTGGTGTCGTTGTGTGTGGCTAATGGTCATGTGACGGACGTCACCCTAAGTCTGGGTGTGTCGGACGATAGCCCTAACGGGCGTTGCGTGATACCCTGTCGCGCGTCATGCTTAGCTGCACGACAGGCCCTTGGCCGTTGCCCGATAGACCTAGTGTTCGACACCTGACGTGGTGTTGCTTAGTTGCACGCTTGGTTGCCTTGGTGGTAACACAGCGTTGCAGGTTGCCTTCTTGTGTCGGCCATTAGGAGGTGGCCGATAGAGTGAGCCACGCCCGATACAGCCTTTAAGTGAGGGTTTATGATGTTTTAGTGAGGGTTCTTCTTAGCATGGAAAGTAGACTTGTTGGATATGTTCTTGATTAAAACGATGGTGATTCCTTGCATGCTTAATGGTAATTACTATGGTAACGTTTGTCCTTTCAGCTTAGCATAGCTACATACATGAACTTGCTCATCATAATTATCTGTATAATGCTAAGGAGAATAATAAGCATGTAATGTGGGTTGCTTAGTGATGTACCTTATGCATATGATCATAATTTAAAGTTCGATTAAGATAGTATATAATCATCAAATGTCACCTTATATTGATAGCATGGTCCTACTATTGAAGCCTATGATTATTGTGTAAACTAACCATGCAGGTAATGCTTAGCCAAGTAAAAGGCTATGAGGCATATACGATGAGTAACCTTGGTTGATAGTTACTTTGGATGATGAGATTACATATATGTTGTGGTTATCCCATGATGATGATGTAAGCCTTGAGAGGCATTGGCAGTATATGATGAGGGATTGAGATCCCATGGTATGTGATGATCCCTGAGATGGATTTGGATGATTGGCAAGAGGCCAAGTGATAACATGTGATGTTGGATCCTTGTGATGGATCAGGATGATGTGATTACAATAACAAGCATAGTGTTGAGTTTTATGTTGTTTATTTCTTATTATAGTTTACATGTTATACAACTTGGTTGAATCTTGTAATCCATATAAAAGATACTAATTAATCACAGTGGAATATATCATGTAGTTGCCCTGGCCATAGATCCATCATCGTCAGGAGCTGGTGATGGTGAAACGGGTTCTCCTACAGGTTAACCCGGAGCGCATATTGTTGAGTATGTGAGGTTTCTCCTAGCCTAAAATAGTGAGGATTTGAGTGCAGCTACGGTTGCAGACTCGGATGTGTATAGAGCATGGTGAATAGGCCCATGGCTCAGGATATGTGATATGGGAGCATGAATGTGTTCATGGATCAGAGCACGGTGAACAGGCCCGTGGCTCAGATATACTAGCGTCGTGACCTATACTGAGGCGGGCTAGAGTATGGGTAGCCTATGGAGCTGACCCTGTGACTGAGGCCACTTAAGCATGAGACTGCGGTTCTGCTTGTGTTGTACTCGTGCACTGACCACAAGGTGGGAGGTTGTGGAGTCCGGCTCTTCCATGTGACCTTGTATGGCACCGGCTTTGGGTTTCGCAGCCGTCGGTTGGATTTGAACGGTACGGTTCACTTCCTCATGTCATAATAAAACATAATCCAACCGAATAGTATTTCTTGCTTAAGACAAAACTCAAAACATTGGTTGAGGCCTTGCTTGAGTAGTTAATCTTGCTATATCTTGCAGTTACTTATATGTTCTTCATGTTATGTGATAAGATCTGATAAACCTTACCCTGTCAATCATGTTCCATAAAGGGATAAGTGGTGATATGTTTTGTGTACAGCTTGGTAAGCACGATGGTACGAATAGCCTTGTCATATAAACTATTATTATTCTATGTTTTACTGTTTATCTACTGTTGTTGCTTTACCCTTCTAGTTTTATAGTTTCGGTGGGGAGTTATGTTTCTCACTGGGACAATGTCCAATTGTCTCACCCCGCTGGTTTTCAGGTGTTCGAGCTAGACATGGTGGTGGTCGCGGAGTTGCGGCCGAGCAGTAGAAGGCAAGAGATGGACATGCTGTTGTTTTGGTGTTTTTGTAGTAGAGTCTAGAGTCATCCCTGTACTCTCAGGTCCTTGGAGGTGTTTGACGATGTTTCACGATGTATAACCGTTGATGTTTTGTATATCCTGCTGTTGGCCGGATGTGGGCCTTTATGTGTATAACATGTGATTAACTCATGTGATGACAGGACAGCTGATCTCCTAAGCTGTGGACACGTATTAAGGCTTGTATATAACATGTTTTTCTGTAGGATGAGGACCTATATGTAATAGTTTCACAGTTTATCCGCTTTCTGCAATTGGTTTTAATTAACCTGTGGTTTGATAATCTGTGGTTATGGTGATTTCCGCACATTTTCGCGTAGCACCTCGCTATCTGTGTGATAGTGGGATGTGTTGCCACAGTGAAACAACACTCCTAGTCATCCTTGATTAACGCCATTATGAAACAGTCTACCCAGAACTACATGAAAGAAATATGGATAGCGAGTGTGTTTTATGCACTATATTTGAAGTTCATATGCTTTGTGCTCTTTTCATGATTGGTTTGTGAAAGTAGGAGAGGAGAGAGGTGGAATTCATGCACTTAGTCATTTTTTATCCCAGTCAGCAATAATCATCCTTTGCATTGCATTTGTCATTTCTTGATGAGAAACAATTTTAGAGAGAATGAGTTGGAGCATACTTGAGGACAAGTATGTTTTAATTTTGGGGTGGAGATTCAGCCCTATTTTAGGGCTTCATCTTGTGTCATTGTGCACTTTAATCACATCTATACCTATTAGATTACATGTTATTTCCCTCCATATGCATATTTCTATCAAATACACTTATGGAGGCTTTTTGCATGTTTTATAGGTACTTTGTCCACTACTTGATGGCATGGAATGATGGTCCAATCTATGTTTCCTCAGGCTTGGAGGAGCCCAAAATGAGGCCAAAACCACTCCAAACCTACCTCAAGTGGTCAAAGGATGTATTGAAGCAATAACCTTCATGGATGGCCAAGTTCAACACTCAAATGCAGGGGAAGGACTCCATAACGGACGTTCTACCATGGAATGGCTGTTCTGGGACATGCCCCAATCAAAAGGACCTTCAGAAAATGATACAGAATGCCAGCAGGCCTGTGCTAGCCAGTAGGCCCGTGCTAGCCAGAGCCCAGCACGATCGTGTTGGCCAGAACGCCCATGCTACTCCCAGAAACTCAAAATTCCCCTGATCTTGCCATTTTAATTCCCACGACCGTTGTATCATACCACGGTCGTACTCACCCCTACCCACCATGGTCGTGGTTACCCACCACGACCGTGCTACTCACAAAACCTACCCATTTTTGCACTACTTTACCCATATTGCCACTTCCTAACCTAGTGCTTCCCCCACACCTATATATACTTAGGTGGAGGCTGGGGCACGAGGTTAGCTACCCTACAGCCACTCTAGCCTCCCCATTTCATCCTCCATCCATTCCCACCTCATTCCACCGCCATTTCACCATTTCCACCATCAAAACCCCACTTTCCTTCCATTTCCACCCTTTTCCACCATACATCCATGCCATTCACCTACCTTGGAAGAGGGAGATCGAGCTACAGCTTCTAGGATGTGGAGAAGGAGGAGTCTTCACAGATCTCATCATGGCTTTTCACTCCTCTACTCATTCTTCTTCCTTTCTTTTTGTATTTTCCATGTCTATGGGTAGTTACGCCCCTCTTGGTGGGATGTTTGGGGGAAATTATGTTACTTCGATACCATGTTGGGAGAAAATGATATGTAAACATTATGATTTAGTTTTTTAATGATTACATTCTATTTCTATCTCATTCTCCATGAATTTCTTGTTGGTTTGTGTGTGAAATCACCTAGGAATTTAGGCAAATTGCTTATATGTGTTAAATTTGGGATTTGTCCCTAGGTCTAATTCTTGGATCCCTAGGCTGCCTCCCATCTTCCTACATTCTAATCAATCTCCCCAAACCTAAGTGAGAGAACTAAGTAGCTAGATTATATAATTCTAGTGCAATTAACATGGAGCCTTCTCAAGGCTAGAATGTGGGGGAATTGGGGTCAAAAGCCCTAATTTCACCTCCCCATTACTACCCTCGGCCCCTAATTGCCCTAGGAGTGTCTAATCTAGAAACCTAGACTTGATTAGACTCTAATTGAATTGAACCTAATCCCTAACCCAATTGAGCCCCGTAAGGGTAATGGGAGTTGTTAGGGACTAGTTCCCCTATACATATCCCATCTCATCCAAGGCCAGTTAGTAGCTTAAGTCAATTCATTAGACTCTAACTAGTTGTTTGGTTTGGATAATCTTAATGGATGAGTAATGCTTACATGTTATCACCCCCAACCTCGTTGACAAGTTCATACCCCTAAACAACCCACACCTCTCTTTACTGCTTAAAATCCTAGTTTTGTGCTTGCTTAGCTTAGTTAGCTCTTTCCTTGCTTAGTTAGCTTCTTGCTTTGTTCTTGCCTTGTTCATGTTAGCTTAGCTCTTTAATTGCTCTTTTTCTCTTCTCTTGCTTGCCTTACTGTAATTTGCCCTTTTCATATATAGTTTAAACCTTACCTGCTTCTTTAGCTTTAATATAGTCTAGGGTTAACTTAGAATTCATTCTTGCCTTTAATTGCTCATTTGTTCATAGTAGTTTAACAATCAAAACCCCCTTTAAACCCTTAACCCTAGTCTCCGCAGTAGGAACCTAGCCAAACAAATAGTGCCTCCTCTTCTCCATGTGGATCGACCATGTACTTGCCACCTTCCTATACTGTGACACGACCCGTGTGCTTGCCAGTGTAGTGTTTTAGTATGAATAGGTGTTGAGTTAGATTTTATAAATTTTTAAAGTGAATCCACCGTGTGTTCCGATCTCGTGGGGCGCATCTAGTTGAGTCAAATCGGCTTGCGTGTAGCACCTCTAGCAGACACACCAAGCTTTCTGGCACCGTTGTCACGGATAGAAAGCGCCATAACTACCTAGTAGTTGTGGTGTTGACTCTCTCCTTTGGCACCATTTTTTGCCAGTTTGTTTGGTTGTGTTTGAGAGACACACCAAGCTTTCTGGCCACCCCAAACTTAAAACATACTTGTCCTCAAGTATGCTCCAACTCAATCTCTCTAAAATTGTTTCTCATCAAGAAATGACAAATGCAATGCAAAGGATGATTATTGTTGAATGAGATAAAAAATGACTAAGTGCATGCATTTCACCTCTCTCCTCTTCTACTTTCACAAACCAATCATGAAAAGAGCACAAAGCATATGAACTTCAAATATAGTGCATAAAACACACTCTCTATCCATATTTCTTTCATGTAGTTCTGGGTAGACCGTTCATAATGGCGTTAATCAAGGATGACTAGGAGTGTTGTTTCACCTTCATGCATTCAACCTTATGTTTTAAATCACACCAAATGACCCATGTGGCTGCGGAAAGGGCAAGATGAGCTAGGTTTGATGTTTCCTAGCTCATTGGGTATGAAAATGGAAGAAACGATTGCGATAAGATTTTGGAGTGCTATTAATAGAGCACTCATCTTTTCATTATTTTAATGCTCTTAAACAGGAGCATCCTTTTATTTTCTTTTTGTTTTTTTTTCTTTGCCCTTGGTGTAGATAGGGCATATGGTGGATGGAGTGAAGCGGGGAGATGGAGATGTGGCCACCCCAAACTTTTAGATGTGGCCATGGCTGCTATGTGCACTTTGGCATCTTTTCATGAGGCGAAGGGGTAAGGAGATGGTGAGTGAAGTGTCGAGTCAAAGAGGGGACATTGGCATGATTCTCAACATAAGGTTTCCTGCATGAAAATTAATCCAACACTTCATCCAACAATTTCACACCACATGAATGAACAACCTGAAATTGATACTTCTATCAAGTTATTTCATAGGCACTAAGCACTCATAGCTTGCTCAAGTCACAATTCAACCAAATCATTCACAAACACAAGAGAAGTGATGCACATGTAAAAAGTCAAGAATTGATACCATTTAGCAACAAACAATGATAATTCAGTTGCATTTGTCAAAGGTCATCATTTTTAATCAAAAAGTATAGATTGGGTTGAAACACACTTTTAGACGAGAAATCTCAAATTTGGGCAAAATTGGCCAAAATGGTGCCAAGTTGCCTTCAATCACATATAAGCCTATATTATTGAACTTAAAGCAATAAACAAACAAATCCTAGCTAAACCATGCTAAAATTACCAAAAATCTACATGATATGCAATGCATGACAAAAAGAGCAATTTTTTTTTGAAAATTACGCCAAAATGACAAGAAAACAAACTACATGGCAAGCAAGTATGCAAAGCAATCACACAAAGTATGGATACACAAGTATCATATATGGTTATACTATTTTATCATCTTGAGCAAAAATTTAGAACAAGGAACATAGAGAAACGTGAGGTAGAGAAAGGTCTTACTGCCCTACCACCCCAAACTTTTAAACCATGTCCTCAACATGAAATAGAAGTCTAGGATGATAGGGTAAGGGCATGGAGTCGTGGTAGACAAACACCAACAAGGGAGAGAGATATGAAGGTGTCCAGTGGGCATGGGGTATCCACCATGGTTGTGGTGACCACCACGGCCATTTTGTATTGCCTCCACCACGGCCGTGCTGATCTCCTTCGTGTAGCTTTTCTACTGATTTGCAATCTTCTCTTCAATTATGATCTTCTCCTTGGTTGGCTCTTCCATGCATCATCTTTCCTCCATTGTACCTGTTATAAAATGATTCACAAACAACAAAACCATCAAGTGTAGTGTGTGTGTGTGTGTATTTTCTTAGAAAGTGTAAAATAAAGCAAAAGTATCAAAATGAGAGGTTGGGTGAAAAATTCCCCTAACCTAGGTGGGTTGCCTCCCACAAGCACTGATTTTCTTGCCTTCAGCTTGGCTTCTTGGCGATTCTTTAGTAACTCATCCATTTGGCATTCTCATGTGTCCATTCTTACAAAACATGCATCCCTCATTTGCATTCAATCTGTTTTCCTCATCCCTTTGATCACAATAATCATCATCAATTTCTTCACCTTGGTATCCATCTCTCAAATGCCCATTTGGACTTGTGAAGTGATCATGTCCAATATCCCTATCTTGGACTCGTCGGGTTGGGGTCTTATATATGTTGATGTTGATGTTCATGTCCATGAATGAGACTGTCATAGTGCCACTTCACACATGAATGTCGGCATCAGCTGTAGACAAGAACGACCTTGCCAAGATAATGGGAATCTTCCTATCCTCCGGCTCCATATCAAGTACAATGAAATCCACTGGGAACACCCCGCCTTTTTCTTTATCTATCATCACAAAGACACCATCCACTCTACCCCTAGGAAAGTTTATGGATCTATCCTCCAACTAGAGAGTGCAATTTTTCTTCTTGGAGAGCGATTATGGAAGATAGCTGCTCTATTCTCTCTTCTAACCTTGCAACATCTCTTTGAACATCATCAAAAACTTTCAATCTAGAGAGAACCTCCTCCTCAAACCTTGAGCTATATGTGGGACTTTGTGGTTCCTGGTAGCTATAGGAGTGAGGTGTCTTCTTTTCTTCCCCATAGAACTCAATAGCATTGACCGAATGACAAGGAGGTTTGGTCACTTGGTTTCTCTTGAAGCTCACCATTTCACCAAACATTTTCATCAATTGTGGGCTTGAATCATCGTGAGTTGGAGATGTCACACCAAAAGATAGGTCACTGCCACTAACCATACTAGAAGCTTTTATCCTTGAACTTTCTGCCAAACTCTCAAACAAGGGCCATGTCTCCTCAGGTGGTTTAGCCATACACATTTCCCCACAAGAAGAATCCACTGTAGCTTTACTTGCATGAGATATACTAGAGTAGAAGGATTGAACTAGCTGCTACAACGGGATCTCATGATGTGGACATTCTCTCAACATCTTTTGAAATCTCTCCCAAGCCTCATGGAATCACTCATTATCTATTTGACTGAAACTTGCTATGGCACGCCTCATTTGCGTCAACTTTGCTATAGAGTAGAATTTCCTCAAGAAAGCATTTTTCATCTCTCCTCAACTCATGATGTCCCATCTTGAATCATACCACTCTTGGCTTTGTCTTTGAGGGAGAAGGAAAACAAAGTCAACCTGATTGTATCATCACTTGCTGTCGGCGTCCTGAATGTGAAGCACACTTTAAGATAGGAATCCAAGTGCTTGTAGGGTTCTCACTCTCTGAGCCGTAGAAGATGGACAGGAGCCCAAGAAGACCTGGAGGGATGGAGAATTGCTCCCCTGGCATCTGATCAACCCTGCTAGCAATTGGCGATTTGTAGTTGCTAGGCACGAATTAGTCTTGAAGTGGCTTGTGAAGTGCATTTTGGCCTTCCATCTTGTTTCCTTTCGAATGGATTGTCACATGCACAAAGCACAACCAAACAAATGAAAGCAAGTTAGTAAACCAATATACACAAAGAATGCAAAGAATAATGAATAAAGAATAGCAATGATGAGGGCAGTAGGAAAAGTCAAAGCAAAACTAACTAGCTAGGTCGAGCGCCTCTCTCCCCAGCAATGACGCTCGAAAGCTTGGTATGTTTCTCAAACATAGACAAGTAATCTGGTAAAGGACGGTGCCAAAGGGGAGAGTCAACAACACAACTACTAGGTAGCTATGTCTCTTTTTGTCCCCGACAACGGCGCCAGAAAACTTGATGCGTCAAGCCAGAGGTGTACACACTAGCCAACTAAGTGTGGCTAGATGCACTCCATGGGACTCGAACACACGGGAGGGAACTTTAAAAATTTGTATTGGCCCTAACAAGTCGATCACAAAACCAAACAAGTCACCCGCAAGCGCACAGGGTACTGTTGTAGTATAGGTGATTGGCAAGAATAGGGGTCGGTCCTCAGGGATAGTGGGGACACTAGAGCTAGGCTAGTGTTGGCTATGTTCCTAGTACAGAGATCAGGGTTTAAGGGTTTTAAAAGGGTGTGTTTGGTTATTAATCTAAATGGACAAGCAAGAAAGACAGAATTAAACCTAAGTTATCTTAAATAAGAAAATTTAACAAACTAGGTTAACCAGCTAACTAAGGAAGAGAAAAGGTGAGTTACACTATACTAGAAGAGCAAGAGGCAATTTAGAAGCTAAGATAACCACTAGAGTGAGCAAGAACCTAAGTTAACACTAAAGAGCAAAACTAAACAATTAACTAGATTGAGCAAAAGCAACTAAACTAGACTAGCATGAACAAGCAAGCATAGCAAGTTGAGTTTTAAACAAGTTGATTAAGGTAGGTGGGCCGTTTGGGGATGCAACTTTGATATTAGTTGGGGGAGGTTATTGGACAAGCATGGTTCTCATCTTTCATCTAGATTACCAAACCAAACAATAATGCAAATGCTATTAGAATGTACCCTATACTACTAGTGGAAGACTAGGGTTAGGTGTAATTCTAATAAGATTGGCCAAATCTAGGTTTCTAGGATAAGTGGTATTGAACAATTGAGGGCTAAGGGTAGAAATGGGAGTAGATATGAGGGTATTTGACCTCATGCTACTAGCCATTCTAGTCTTTAGAACACCCTAGGCAATCACATCAATCCCACTTATACTAGTAACTTAGGTCTCATACCAAGTAGTAGGAGAGGGGTTAGGCATGTAGGAACAAATGGGACTAGCTAGGGATCCCCTATTGGGACCTATGAGTCACACCTAAGATTGCCACATGCATCCCAATTCTCCTAGAAACATGGTATCGTCAAGCACTATCAAACAAGCAATTAATAGAAAAAAAGCATAAATCACAATCATGGCAATGAGATAAGAGACAAAAGCATGGAGCAATTATCATAGATAAAAATGAATTAATTACAAGCCAAAATCCCCCCAACATGGTATCAAAGTCACATTTTATCGCCAAACAGCCCACCACTAGGGGCTTAGCTACACATAGTCAAAGAAATGGCAAAAGAAAGGGGAAGAAGGGGAAGAAACTCCATGGAGCTCAGGGAAGTAGCCTTCTTCTTCACATCCTTACTGTTGGGGATGTCCTCTCTCCTCCAAGGGTGTAGATGAGCATGAAGATATAGGGGATTATGGAGGAGAACCTAGAAAATTAGGTTTCCAAGGTGAAATGGAGATGGAAATGGTGGGTGGAGAGCATAAATGCAAGGTAAATGCACTAAATGCTCAAGGGGAGGAGTAATGGAGGCTAGGAGCAGCTAGGGAAGCTAACCTAGTGATGTGGCCACCACCCATGTATATATAGGTGGTGGGGCAAGAACTAGGGTAAGTAGGGGTATTGTGGGAAAATAAATGCAGAAAGTGGTAGGTTTAGGGTGGCAAAACGGACGTGTTGATGGGCCACAGCTGTGGTGGATGGATACGAGGACGGTCATGGAGCTTGGATATGGGCGTGTTGTGGAAGGGTGGTGAAAGTACTAAGTATGAGGTGGCTACAGTCATGTCAGAGTGCAACAGTCATGTTGGGTGAGTAGCACCATGTCTGTGTTGGGTAACATGACCGTTTTGAAGGAGGAGGACTTGGTCGTGGGGTAGCAGCACGGGCAAGTCGATCTTCAGAGGCCACGGTCGTGGCGAATTGGGTGCGACTCTCTGTTGATTCTGGGGTTCTTGTGCTAAATTCCAACGGTCATTGTGGGGGGGGGGGCATGGTCGTTTTCTCCTCTACTGGCTACGACCGTGGTGATGGCCACAGATGCGGTATCTTCAATCAGTCACGGCCGTACTGATGGGACACAACCGTGGTAAGTTGGGGTAGATCCCTGTTGATTCTATTGATTCTTTGCCAAAAAAGACACGACCGTGGGGGTTTGCCCATGGCCGTTTTGTGGCTTACATGAGTCAATTGAACTTTAAACTTCATCATTCATGGATTTCTTTGCTTGATGTCGATCCTTGTCCATTGGAGGTGGTTTGAGGGAGCTTTTGGGGCCTTCTTTGGACCCCCTCCATGAGTAGAGGAGCCCTAGGAATCCTTCTGTAATGACCCTGACCTGGGTTATGAGGTAACCCTATTTGTTTTGGCTAATAAAGTTGCTTAGAACTTTAATATAATCCTATAAGGTGTTTTGTTATCATGTGACACATTTATGTTTCAAGTTTGGTCCCGATTGAATGTTGTTTGAGCAATTTTCCTTTATTTTGGACCAAAGTGCAATTTACCCAAATTGAGGGGCTATAATGCAAAATGTCACATGTTGAATGTACCCCATATGTTTAAGCATCATAAAAGAGAGAATGATGCTAAGTGGTGGCTTGTGGAAAGCCCAAATTCCAAGTTTGAACTTGTTTGAACAATGTTGGAGCATTGTGCACCAATTTTGGTACAAATTGTAATTTACCCAAAATGTGGGGTTGATATGCAAATTACCACATCTAGAGTATTCCTACTCCCTCATAGTATCATTTATAGGAGATAGAATTAATGAGACACCATGTTTGAATCAATTATGAGTGATGGTAATCTTGGTGATGAAATGACCAAGAAAAGGGTTGAATATGAAAGTTTAACTTGAGTTGTATCAAGAAGAAGAGCTTATATATGAGTGCCTATCAGCCAAGGAGCCCAAGGAGGTGTCCCATATCGTTTTTTGAACTCTTGTCAAAGGCCATATCGTGAAAATCACCTCAATGAGGTGAGGTGTGATGGCCAACAAGTTTCCTTAGAAAAAATGTATCGGCTTGACTTAAAATAGTGATTAAACCTAGATAACTTATCCAAATAGATAAGTAATGGAAGAATTTGCATCTCAAGATGATCCTCAACCATTTTTCAAGACAAGATAAATGTTGATGCATGCATGTACATGTGTCACCCATGCATGACACGTGGCACCTACTAGCTCAAAATGTTGACACCTCATTTTTTACCTTCCTTCATGAACAACAAGTATATATACCCCTAATTTCACCCCTTGGTGCAATTTTGCGACCCTTACCACCCTCCTACCCTAAGGTATCGTGCATAGAGCTCCCATATCGTGAAGGGATGATGTGTTATCGTGCATATGCCTTGGGATATCGCCCATGGCAAGAGCATATCGCCCAAGTAGGTGATATTGGCCATATAGGGTGATATCGGCCATAGAGTGAAGTTTTGACTCCAAGTGAGTGTCATATCGTGCAAGTGAGTTCCATATCGTGCAAGAGGGGTGGCATATCGTGAAAGGACACTAGTGTATCGTGCAAAGGTGTTAAGGAGCAAGAAGGATCTCATACTTAACCCTAAGGTGAGGATAAGGTCATCTTCAACCTTGGATTGAAGCATGAATTTAGGGTTTTGATCTTCCTTTCTTTTCTTCTTCACCAATTGCTTATCCATGGTTATTATTTGTATATAGAGGAGTTTTGAAGTTCATCTTCAACCTTAGGAACGTGGATCTTTGGAGCTTGGAGCTTTGAAGTCGTTCTTAAGGCGGGTTATATAACTTGAACTCAACCATGTTATTATTCTTCACCTAAATTGCTATAATTAGTGAAATACTTTTAATTCCGAAATTTCCTGAAATAGTTGTTGAGATTATGAGTTCTAGTAGTTTCTTATACCTGTTGACATGAACTATAACAGTTAGAACTAAGGTCTAGAGCTTGAAGATGATGGTATCACCTTATAAAAGTGATATCGGGTGCAAGCACACAAGAAAGCACCTTTAACCCGATATGATGATGCACCTACTTCACTTGAATGATATGGATATGAATGAATACATTGTTGCACGATATGGGGGTGTAGTATACACCTCTTGCACGATAGGGAGTCAAGTATAGCCTCCATACACGATGCAAGGTTGAATGAATACTTATAAGTTGACATGAAACCCTAAATTGGGTAACCCGATATGAGTAAAGAATAGCAAATGCTATTGCACGATATGGTAGCTCGATACACAACCCTAGTTGATGACTAGCCCGACATGGTGATGGTTTAATACCTCATGCACGATATGGGTAACACATATAAACACCTCTAGCCTGATATGAATGGTGTGTATATACTTTTAGCCCAATATGGTGGTGCCTATACACCTACAACCCGATATGGTGAACATATACACACCTCTAACCCGAGACACCTTGTAAAGGTGAGGGCAAGACACTCTTAGGAGTAATGAGTGTAACACCAAGTAATGGTATGACTGATACCTTGATAGGTGAAACACCTAAAGTGGTTGATAATGGTTAATCCTATATCAACAATTTCTCAACCTCATATGAGTCCATATCAATTGATGATGGTTGGACAATTGAAATGTGTGACTTATGACAAATACATTACAAAATAAATGTGATGGGCTAGTGCATAAAGTATTAGGATGGGAAATACCCTAATATAAGATAAGTTGATGAACTTAAGTAAGTTAAAAGTGACGAGGGAAGTGATACACCAAGGCATGGTAAAGATCACATCCAACACTTTAAAGTTGTTACACCTTGATGCACCTTAAATCCAATATACTTGGATGAGTAACACATGATGTGTGTCATGTCAATTGTTACATTGAGATGGAATGCACTTTGATAAGTGTAGGCTATCATACCTTGAGAAAGGGTTAATCCAAGTTAATAAAGTATGATATAATCATACCCTGATAAGGATGAGAGAGGAACTCATACCTTGTGTTGATGATTCATTTAATGATAAATGATGAGAATAAATAAGTATGATTGAATACTTATGATATTAATGTATGCTCCTAGATGTGTGGAGAAAGTCATTAGGGTTTGGATTGATAATATGAACATGAAACCCTATTCGGCTATAAAGGGAAACCCTAACCCTTATAGTTGTTGCCTAGTGAGAGGTGACAAGATGTTTAATGGGACTTGTGAGCCATGTGGATAGTTGTTGCCTAGTGAGAGGTGACAAGATGTTTAATGGGCCTTGTGATCCATGTGAATAATTGTTTCCTAGTAAAAGGTGACAAGATGATTAATGGGCCTGGTGAGCCATGTGAATAATTGTTGCCTAATGAGAGGTGACAAGATGCTTATAAAAGTCTAATGTAAGGAATGGTAATGTGCAAAATAAACTAAGGGAAATGGAAACCAGTAACTTCTTAATAATAATAAATGGTTATAATAATAATGAAATCTTGATCATACATGCTTTATGCTTATAGTCAAATAAGGGCTATAATGTTTTGAATATGCTTAAAGGAGATAAGAGGAACACTTGTAGTACGTAAAGAATGTGAATTGATATGATGGCTTGCCCCAGGGTATAATGACTAGTAAAAGGATGAGATAACCAATAATGAATTTAAGGGATTGATATCCCATAATGAATCTGTAATCAGGAGTGGTTAGAGTCCACTGCCTGGCGGTGTAATCAGGTTTGGTTACGGACCAATACCTGGCAGAGGCGTGAAGCCTGTAATCAGGATTGGTTAAAGTCCAATACTTGGCAGAGGCATGAAGCATTTAATCAAGATTGGTTAAAGTCCAATACCTGGCAGAGGCTTAATGCCTGTAATCAGGAGTGGTTAGAGTCCACTGCCTGGCGGTGTAATCAGGTTTGGTTACGGACCAATACCTGGCAGAGGCGTGAAGCTTGTAATCAGGCTTGGTTAAAGTCCAATATGGTTACGGACCAATACCTGGCAGAGGCGTGAAGCTTGTAATCAGGCTTGGTTAAAGTCCAATACCTGGCAGAGGTTTAATGCATGTAATCAGGAGTGATTAGAGTCCACTGCCTGGCGGTGTAATTAGGTTTGGTTACAGACCAATACCTGTTGGAGGCGTGCCTGTAATCAGGATTGGTTAAAGTCCAATACCTGGCAGAGGTTTGATGCCTATAATTAAGAGTGGTTAGAGTCCACTGCCTGGCAGTGTAATCAGGTTTGGTTACAGACCAATACCTGGCAGAGGCGTGAAGCCTGTAATCATGATTGGTTAAAGTCCAATACCTGGCAGAGGCGTGAAGCCTGTAATCAGGATTGGTTAAAGTCCAATACATGGCAGAGGCTTAATGCCTGTAATCAGGAGTGGTTAGAGTCCACTGCCTGGCGGTGTAATCAGGTTTGGTTACAGACCAATACCTGGAAGAGGCGTGAATCCTGTAATCAGGATTGGTTAAAGTCCAATACCTTGCAGAGGCGTGAAGCCTGTAATCAGGATTGGTTAAAGTCCAATACCTGGTAGAGGCTTAATGCCTGTAATCAGGAGTGGTTAGAGTCCACTGCCTGGTAGAGGCGTGAAGCCTGTAATCAGGAGTGGTTAGTGTCCATTGTCTGGCAGAGGCGTGAAGCCTGTAATCAGGATTGGTTAAAGTTCGATACCTGGAAGAGGTGTGAAGTCTGTAATCAGGATTGGTTAAAGTCCAATACCTGGCAGAGGCGTGAAGCATGTAATCAGGAGTGGTTAGAGTCCACTGCCTGGCAGAGGTGTGAAGCCTGTAATCAGGCATGGTTAGAGTCCACTGTCTGGTTGTGTAATCAGGATTGGTTAAAGTCCAATACCTGGCAAAGGCGTGAAGCCTGTAATCAGTATTGGTTAAAGTCCAATACCTGGCAAAGGCTTAATGCCTGGAATAATAACATAGGATTGGTTAAATCCCAATGCTTGGAATAATAACATAGGATTGGTTAAATCCCAATGCCTGGAATAATGCTTATGATTGGCATAGTCCAATGCTTGGACAAGATATGATGATGTATACTCACATGACTGGTACAATTCAATATTTTGTTAGCAGATTGGCTGAGGCCAATAGATAGAAATGAGAATGATTCATGGATGACATACCATGATAATGAGCATCACAGGATAAGCTTGAGATAGTATGATGGGTAAATGATATTTGTGTTCTCCATATTCCTTATAAAGTGAATAGTAGATTTACTGCTCTATCATAGACAGCTTCCATGCTTTAAAATATGAGAATGTTCTAAACTGCTTATCCTCTACTCAGTTTAATGTTATTTAACTGGGATAATAACATTGTTGTCGGAGAGTTGTATCTCTCGCTGGGGCAATTTTCAATTGTCTCACCCCCGTGGGATCCAACATTTTTTTTAGGTGGACAAGCACTGAGGAGGTTGAGAACATCTTGTAGAGGAAGAACATCAGCACCAGCAGGGACAGCAGTGACAACTCGTGTTGAGTGTAATGTCTGTCATGTTTTGTAGATAGAAGTCATATGTGTCGTCTCTGTACTCTCAGGTCCTTGGAGTTGGTTCATTATGGTTTCATGAACGATCTAAGGTTTTTGGCTTGTAGGCCTCGAGGTTTTATGTTGCTTCATTATATGTTTTGACAAAGCAACTTTTATATGTTATCCTCGAGAAGAGATGGTACAATGAATGTACAATGTGAACAATGATGTATATAATGTTTTAGTTCTGCCTTAAAGAGTTTTCCTAGAAATGGATCTCTTTGACAAAAATGGTTTTAATTTTTAGTGATTTTTGTTAATCCGCTGTTTATGTTGAAATTCCACTAATTAGTAACGATTTGTTTGTCGGTTTGGCGATTGTCGTTACAATTTTGGTATCAGAGCTTAAGGTTCGCTGAGTCTATAGAGACATAGGACCAAGGTGTTAAGTTTGTGTTAGTATCCTCCAGTATACCTTATAGTGACTTCCGCTTATGCAGAAGAAAGGGTAAAGTTTATAAATGACTGGAGAACACAAGGAACACATTGCTGAGAGCAATGTTGTTGCACCAGGAGAGGGTGCAAGGGACCAGGCAAGAGAAGAACGAGTGCCTAAGAATTCCCATCTTGACCCAATCAGGATAGAGAATTGTTACGACCCCACCTCCCGATAACCCCCAATTAAGGGAGACCAAGAGGTTGAGCCACATCCATTAACCCCGGATCAAAGGTTCGACATATAACCATAAACAATTATCAAATTCTAACAGACTATACTGAAAATGGTAATAAAATTTTTCTTTACATACCTTTTGAAAACTTGGATCATTAAACTTCTATCCACACCGATACTAATCTATCTAATCCTCCTTTATACTTTAACTCTCTTTTAGTATCACATGTGCCACTTTACTGTTTGTTCTTTTCATTGTACCTAAAACGCCGACAAACAAAACGTCGGTCAGCCGAAGCTGGTATGTGGGGGAGAAGCAGATAATTGTTCAACTAAGTTAACAACATAATCATTCAATTAATGATTTAACAAACATGATTACGTTTTAAACCATATAACTCAATCCATACATATTCACAACTCTGGGCTGTCCCTGCAGTGGACATGGATATCACCTCTCTTTTAGGTATAAAGTCGCATGGCACTATCCGAGGATAGCCCAATCTCTAACTCTTTATGACTTGATGGTCCTACCTCCATGGTAGCCATGTACTAAGTCAACCATTGACCTGATGGACCTACCCAATGGGTAGCCATGTACTAGGTCATCCATAAACCTGATGGACCTACCCAATAGGTAGCCATGTACTAGGTCTTCTCTAACCTGATGACCTACCATAGGTAGCCATGTACTAGGTTAGCTATTTTTCCACAGAGAGAACCAGGATCTGAGTTTATAGGTATACACATTAAGTGATAGTCATAGCCACATTATATTTGCAATATGAACATCCAAGCAGTTTAGTTGCATCCAAGCGATAAAACATTCAGAAAACGCCGGGAAACCTAAACGGTTAACCATAAGTAACCACATACCTGATCCATAGTAACTTGATGTCCATGCATAATCATTCAACACAATTAACAAGCAATCAACAATATCCTGAAAATAATGTATAACATCCAAGTGTCATTGTTTTATTCAAAACGTCCTTAAGATCAACTTGGATTCCTCCTTATGATCTCTAGGCCAACTTTAGGGTTTTATTAGGGTTTTAGCCTTCATTATGCATTTATCACTTTTAATGCTCTTTTAGTTCACAAACCCTAATTTCTGCATCATATGCACAATTGCATGTCAATTAAGTCTAATATGTTTCTTTCATACTAAAATTATTACCTTTATCCTTTTAGGTCATATCAACATTAAGGCTAATTATCACATTGAGTTTCTATCAATTTGACAAATCGTATTTCATTGTAGTTCAATTCACATATATGAACCTTATTTATCACTATTTCCACTTTATACACTAGGGAACACTAATTATCCAAATAATTCACATTAAAGATCTTTGGTACCAAAAAAAAAACAACATAACATTGTCTTATTCATGGATTTGCACAATTAAATCATTAAAAGGAATATC
The DNA here is from genome assembly GCA_963693085.1 of Alisma plantago-aquatica. Taxonomy (NCBI): domain Eukaryota; kingdom Viridiplantae; phylum Streptophyta; class Magnoliopsida; order Alismatales; family Alismataceae; genus Alisma; species Alisma plantago-aquatica. The sequence continues at coordinate 442,005,774 of OY856412.1, read as the reverse complement.
TTCCTAAATTAGGGTTTCTAAGACCATTAATGCAAACTTAGATATATGAAACCCTAATTTAAGCCAATTATGTGCAATTATGATCCTTTTATTATCAACTTGTTAATATTTGTTCTAAACATTCAGAGAACATCACTATATTCAACTATCATCTATTTCAAGGGTTTTTCACTAATTAAACCAGTAATTATGATAACTTTATGTACTTTTCCAATTTCAAGCATATGAACTCTAAACTAACTAATTATATGCCAAGTCCATCCTTTTTCTTCCAAAAATCCATTTTTATCATTAACAGGCTAATATCAACTTTAATCACTAATTAAACCTTACAAATCATTTTAATCATACCAACATAGGGTTCTTTAAACGATTAGCACACTAAAGTTGATATTTTCCATTATCTTTCGAATTGCATAAGGAATCAGGCTTCAATCACAATTTATTTGGGTTCCTCTCGTTCTGAGGATCAAAATTCATATATAACTTGTATTTATCTGAGCTATGAATCGCAAGATATGATTTTAGCAAGAAAATTACCTTCTGGCCAATCAGATGGCTCCACGTCATCCCTTTTCAAAGCAACGTGGTTTGCTTGGAAACATAACGGATTGACCGTTATGCCCCCCACTTAAGTTCCTTCTTGTTTAACCCGCGGAGGGGTATTTTCGTCCAAACTCCACTTGATCATCTTCATCCTCCAGCAGCTGCGACGCAGACGCCCTAGGCGTCCTTCTGCAGCCCGTGCGCGGCCTCTCACCCTCTCCATGGGGCGAGATGGCTGCCGCCAACTTCTCCTTTGTCTTCGCCGCCATCTGCCGCCCTTGGGGTGCCATTTAGACCCTGTCCAGAGCGGCTGGTTGGGCTGGGGAAGAGCCGCAACTAGCTGTTGCGTTGCAGCCGTGCGGTTGTTTCTGCAGGTGATCGTGGGCGGTAGGATGGTGGAAATGGATGGCCGATCGTCTGGGGTTGGTCGTGGATGCCCCCTTCTTCAAACCAAACCATAAACACACCCCTTGATGCCCTAGAACAGCCGTATACCCTCTTGGTTAGGGTTTAGGCGGAAAGAAGAAGAAACGAAAAGGTAGCATTACGTGGAATACCCCTGGATCTCGAAGCAAGGGTTCCACCCTTCATATAGGGGTGCATGTGAAGCCCTAATGCGTGCCTCATGAGGATTCAAGTCCCAACTTGATAGGAAATACATTTTTCCTTGGTTATGAAGCAACTACCTTTCTCTCTCTCTTCATTATACTTTTCTAATATCCTTCCTTATTTGGATTCTTTAGGAATTCGAAATCCCTTTTATTTACTTGCCCTTTATTCCAAAGGCACGAATTATCTTTTCCTTTAATAGTAAAATGCTTTCTTTTATCAATCTCACAAATTCATTAATAATTTATCTCATTATCTTTTGATTTTGCAAATCTGCTATTTTCTCTTTCTACTTTGCAATTATCTCATTATTTTGGGTTCCTTGGACCTCACTAAAACCCAAGGCACACATTCCCACATTGGGAAACGTTGGTTTGCCTTTATCTTCTTTTAAAAGCCAATTTCTCATACTATATCTATTTCTTATTAAAATACCTCCTTTTTGAGGATTTCCCTTTATTTCTCTTTTATTTTCCTCATTGGTATTCTTTTTATCGTTAGGAAGCCTTGTAACACGAAATTTCATAAAGGGTAACTCAATTATATATCCTTTCACTTAATTTCTACATTTTCTCATTGTTTTCAATTTCTTTCTTAATAAAGAAATACATAATTAATCTTTTCTTTTTCTTATTTCTTTTCTTTGCAACTTTAGACTCCTTGGAACCCAAGGAATCCAAGAGGTACGAAATCCTCTTTGGATTTACCTTCTAGAGGTTTCCACATATTTCTTTTCTTAAAATTCAATTATCCTTTTACTAATTGAATTTCCTTTGTTATTTTCCTTTTTATTGGGCCCAATAGCCAATAAAGCCCACAAATCAAACAACAAGGCTATTTTAAACAAAATCCCATTATTCTCAATCAAATATATGATTATTTGTTCAAACATCTTTAATATGAGAAATTATATTTCTCACCACTTGATCCCAAAAATCGGGGTTATAACATCCTTCCCCTCTTATAGGAATTTTGTCCTCAAAATTCTATCAACAAACAAACAAACAATTCAGGATAAGACTTTTCTATGTCCATTATTGGCCCCTATGTGGCTTTACCGTACTCATGGCATTTCCAAAGAACCTTTATTATCACATATTCTTTTTCTCTGAGTTCTTTCATCCTGGCGTCTATAAACTACACAGGTGACTCAGGCCATTTCAGCCTCCCTTGGGGCTCACTAGGTTCATTGCTCAACACATGGTCGGGGTACCTCACATAGTGCTCTAAATTGGACACATGGAAAACATCTCTCATTACTCTATCCCGAGGGGTAGGGTCAACCTAACCTTCTCCACCCATCCATCTCTAATGGACCCATGTATCGGGGACTCAGCTCTCTTAGCTATAACTTAGAGGGGTCGGATTTTCATGTTACATTTTCTCCCACAGTGAACTGCATGTCAGTCTACTTTGCATCTGCTTACGACTCTTATCGTCTCTAGGCTCCTTTCAGCCATTTCACGATCAAAGTGACTTTATCTACGTGCACTGTGGTCCTTTTTCTAACCATCATATGGTCCTTTCACCAACATCACCTTACTGAAGTGGTGACCGACACAACCTCCCTTACAGAGCTTAATATAAAACCTGATACATGGTTATGGTGGTTATTGTCACATATTTCATAGGACAAGAACTGTCTCTAGTTATCACCCTGAACAAGCACACATGCCCTCATCAGACCCTTTAGTCTGGACCATCCTAACCATAGTTAGGGGTGATAAACGATACTAACATAGAGTTCTTCATGTACCTACTTCCACTTTATGGAAGCGAACCTTTAAGTCAAACTCAAGAATCCTTTGAACTTGCTTCCTGGTGTAATTGAACCATCTTTCTCGTGGGTAGTTCAACTGGATCTGTCCCTTAACCGAACTCTTCCTTTCTTATATTATCTAGGTAAGGCGACCTACCATAACCCACATTGTACCTCGACCTTCCTCGGTCCAGGGAAGACTTATCACAACATCCATAGTGTTGAGCTCTCATTCCCTCTCAGGGATCCTTTTATCCTCTATATCGATACACTGGGTTACTGAGGTTCGTCCTTTACCTCATGTCTTGCATGGCCATAAACCCCATGCAACTTCATCTTAAGCATCCAAAGTGCTGTTGCCATTTTCCACGGTGTATGATGATCTCCAACCATGACTCCCTGTATGTCATGACTCCTTCAAGATCAACTCCTCGAAACTCTAAACCACTCTAGTCGGGGTTTCATCACCTTCTCTTCCAAAGAGGTGCACTTGAGGTTCTACCATCATCCTTCCATCATACCAAGAATTAGACTGGCTAACCAAACAACCCTTAACCTTTCAACATATCTTGTTACATCTGGGTGTTATCGAACCTCCTCCCCTTTTCAAACTTAGGGTTAGCCAAACAACCTCTTCTAGCTTCTAGTTAAACAAGGCAGATGTATCTCAACCAAAGCATCCAGTACCACTTCACATCCTTAGGTATTAGGTAACGTTACCCTTTCATGCATTTCACTTATCATGTCACCTCAAACTATATATTTATCTTCCTAAGAACACTCTCTGATTCCATCTCCATGGTGATCAAACTCAACCTGGTATAACTTGTAAGTTCCACGTAGCTCATGATAAAAACATCCTCATAAGGGAACTACCTCATTCCTCTTAGTGTTTAAAAACCATCTATGTATCATTCATTCACTTTACCATGGTAAGATAATTTCTCTATCCCCATTTCTCGTGGCAACGCTCCAACCTACATCATCTCTTATCCTTGGTGTATGGCATGCATAATGCCCTATCTCTCACCCCCATAACAAGAGGAAATAAGCATTTGGCTGCAGTCCAAATACAGAGTTCCTCCTATTCCAAGAGTAGAGATGGTACATCCCACCTTGCCAATACACCTTTAAATTTGAGTTGCAACGTGCCACATATGTCTCTTCATCACAACCATCATGATATCAAACAAGTCTTGAACCTACTGAGGTTTATATCCTTAGTCAACTCCTCTAGGTCCATAGGGTACCGACTCTTTTGGGGTCATCCCTCTTCCCTCATGCATCAAGAGAGTGCCCTACTCATCTGCCCTTTGGGTCCCATGAGTTCATGAAGGTGATCAATCTCCTAACCCATGGCCCTAAGACAATGATAGCTGTTACCTCCCGACCCTATGGTCATGTGCAACTGGGGAATTAGGCAACTCCCACCTTCATCGGACTTATCCCTACCTGACCCTAGGATAGACTTAGGATTCTCCATCATACTACAGGTTCACTTAGAACCTTACCCAAGTCTTCATCATCTCTCTTTCTGCATTCATGGGCTGGCCTTCATCCTTTCATCAGGATCATGGCAACCTATCTACCTTGGTCATGCCCCTTACTGGTTACCTCCATGGTAACACATTCACATGCAATAGAGATGGATATCTACGGGTCTATGGGTTAATTCTCATACTATGTACTTTTCTCTTAGCTTCTCAAGATCTTAAGAGACCTCTTTAGGTCACCTTAAGCTAACCAAAACTGATATACACCCTTCCAAAGGGGTCCCTCTCCCAGGATGGGAGGAAAACTATCTCTAAGGTCACAAAAGCTCTTAGGTCTAGGGTTTACATCCACACGAGCCTATTTAACCCTAGCAAGCCATCAAGGCACAAGCAGGTCACTTACTGTACTATGCTAGGTCATACTTGTCCTCTTTCCTCAATGTCGGATTAAGATCATACCTTTCTTTATCATCAACTTAGCTGTGAGGGGTTCATCAAACACACCTTTAACTTCAGGGGCTCCTCTTTTCCTCCATTCATGAGGATTACTATTCTTACTTGTATAGGAATTCAACTTCTCATCATGAGCCATAGGTACACCACTTCCCCTCTTAGGCTTAGGACCCTAGGTTCACTGCGTGCTCTGTCTCTTAACTACGAACCAAGCATGAAAAAGGCATGACATGCACTCCTTGTCATCCTTCAACTCAAACAACACTTAGGATTGGGTCCTCCTCAAGGACACCCAACAAGGTACAGGGCCTCATAACCTGCTACTAAACCTTTCTAGGTCTAGGAACTCTTCTTCAGATGCTTCATCTTCTATCTCTAGGGCTTGGTTCCTCTAAAGGAAACCAAGATATCATCAACCTTCAGGGATCGATCATGAAGCAACCACTATCATCCATAGTTCAGGGTTTTAGGCTTCCAACCTTCTTACTGGGTTTCCTGCTCTCTCTAGGGATAACCCTACATCCAACCTCACCAGTAGAGGTTCTCTCTTCATGAAGGTTCAACCTCAAAGGCATGCTCTACATGGGTGAAACCTAGGTTCGAACTTATGGTTGCTCAAAATCATCCATACCCCTTATGATTCCTTATCCACGGTTTCATCCTACCGTCACCACCATGACGTGCCCTAGGTTTCAGCTATGCCCTACTGGTACAAGCCCATGGGGTTTCTATGGTCCTTCACTAACATTATCATCCGAAGAGATATCATGTACTCTAACATGCACAACCCTTCCCAGGGTTGGGGTTGCCAAAGGTGCTAGGTCATCCATGGATCATATGGCCTCCCAAAGGCATGTCCCTTCAACCACCTGGTCCAACTCATCTCTCTCTAACCATCACTTAGGGTTAGGGTTAGCATCATCCTTATAGGATGTGCCAGGTCTCTACTAGTAATGGGGATCTTTATCTCCAAGACTAACTTATCCTCCTGACAAAAAGGCCTAGCCTCAGGTCTCTCCTGAGGACATGACATCTTATGTCATACGACCTAAGCATGTATCTATTATTTATTTTGCGCTTAATCTATTAAGCTTATGTCCATGACATCTTATTTACATGCCTTTCATTAATTTAGTGGAGGATCCCTTAAACCTTATTAACCTTACCCATACCTCAAGAGGGTGAGGAGAAGGAAGAAAACCCTAATCCTTTAGGTCCTTATCAGAATTTTGTGATGAGAAGGGATGAATAAGATGAGAAGTCTTAAAGGTATCTTATTTCGATTCATACCCTAAGACTTTGGCCAGGCGGTCACACGGGTCCGGGAGTCCTCGTATTCCGACTAGCGGTGCGGAGGAAAATCTTGCCAGCCCCCGGTCGTGATCCCTTTCTAGACACCTCCGTCTTTCGGATACTCCTCTAATAACTCCCTTGGGTTCTATGGAGTTTGTAAAATTTAATAATTATTAATGGTTAAATGAGGAACCTAAGCTCTGATACCAAATGTTACGACCCCACCTCCCGACAACCCCCAATTAAGGGAGACCAAGAGGTTGAGCCACATCCATTAACCCCGGATCAAAGGTTCGACATATAACCATAAACAATTATCAAATTCTAACAGACTATACTGAAAATGGTAATAAAATTTTTCTTTACATACCTTTTGAAAACTTGGATCATTAAACTTCTATCCACACCGATACTAATCTATCTAATCCTCCTTTATACTTTGACTCTCTTTTAGTATCACATGTGCCACTTTACTATTTGTTCTTTTCATTGTACCTAAAACGCCGACAAACAAAACGTCGGTCAGCCGAAGCTGGTATGTGGGGGAGAAGCAGATAATTGTTCAACTAAGTTAACAACATAATCATTCAATTAATGATTTAACAAACATGATTACGTTTTAAACCATATAACTCAATCCATACATATTCACAACTCTGGGCTGTCCCTGCAGTGGACATGGATATCACCTCTCTTTTAGGTATAAAGTCGCATGGCACTATCCGAGGATAGCCCAATCTCTAACTCTTTATGACTTGATGGTCCTACCTCCATGGTAGCCATGTACTAAGTCAACCATTGACCTGATGGACCTACCCAATGGGTAGCCATGTACTAGGTCATCCATAGACCTGATGGACCTACCCAATAGGTAGCCATGTACTAGGTCTTCTCTAACCTGATGACCTACCATAGGTAGCCATGTACTAGGTTAGCTATTTTTCCACAGAGAGAACCAGGATCTGAGTTTATAGGTATACACATTAAGTGATAGTCATAGCCACATTATATTTGCAATATGAACATCCAAGCAGTTTAGTTGCATCCAAGCGATAAAACGTTCGGAAAATGCCGGGAAACCTAAACGGTTAACCATAAGTAACCACATACCTGATCCATAGTAACTTGATGTCCATGCATAATCATTCAACACAATTAACAAGCAATCAACAATATCCTGAAAATAATGTATAACATCCAAGTGTCATTGTTTTATTCAAAACGTCCTTAAGATCAACTTGGATTCCTCCTTATGATCTCTAGGCCAACTTTAGGGTTTTATTAGGGTTTTAGCCTTCATTATGCATTTATCACTTTTAATGCTCTTTTAGTTCACAAACCCTAATTTCTGCATCATATGCACAATTGCATGTCAATTAAGTCTAATATGTTTCTTTCATACTAAAATTATTACCTTTATCCTTTTAGGTCATATCAACATTAAGGCTAATTATCACATTGAGTTTCTATCAATTTGACAAATCGTATTTCATTGTAGTTCAATTCACATATATGAACCTTATTTATCACTATTTCCACTTTATACAGTAGGGAACACTAATTATCCAAATAATTCACATTAAAGATCTTTGGTACCAAAAAAAAAACAACATAACATTGTCTTATTCATGGATTTGCACAATTAAATCATTAAAAGGAATATCTTCCTAAATTAGGGTTTCTAAGACCATTAATGCAAACTTAGATATATGAAACCCTAATTTAAGCCAATTATGTGCAATTATGATCCTTTTATTATCAACTTGTTAATATTTGTTCTAAACATTCAGAGAACATCACTATATTCAACTATCATCTATTTCAAGGGTTTTTCACTAATTAAACCAGTAATTATGATAACTTTATGTACTTTTCCAATTTCAAGCATATGAACTCTAAACTAACTAATTATATGCCAAGTCCATCCTTTTTCTTCCAAAAATCCATTTTTATCATTAACAGGCTAATATCAACTTTAATCACTAATTAAACCTTACAAATCATTTTAATCATACCAACATAGGGTTCTTTAAACGATTAGCACACTAAAGTTGATATTTTCCATTATCTTTCGAATTGCATAAGGAATCAGGCTTCAATCACAATTTATTTGGGTTCCTCTCGTTCTGAGGATCAAAATTCATATATAACTTGTATTTATCTGAGCTATGAATCGCAAGATATGATTTTAGCAAGAAAATTACCTTCTGGCCAATCAGATGGCTCCACGTCATCCCTTTTCAAAGCAACGTGGTTTGCTTGGAAACATAACGGATTGACCGTTATGCCCCCCACTTAAGTTCCTTCTTGTTTAACCCGCGGAGGGGTATTTTCGTCCAAACTCCACTTGATCATCTTCATCCTCCAGCAGCTGCGACGCAGACGCCCTAGGCGTCCTTCTGCAGCCCGTGCGCGGCCTCTCACCCTCTCCATGGGGCGAGATGGCTGCCGCCAACTTCTCCTTTGTCTTCGCCGCCATCTGCCGCCCTTGGGGCGCCATTTAGACCCTGTCCAGAGCGGCTGGTTGGGCTGGGGAAGAGCCGCAACTAGCTGTTGCGTTGCAGCCGTGCGGTTGTTTCTGCAGGTGATCGTGGGCGGTAGGATGGTGGAAATGGATGGCCGATCGTCTGGGGTTGGTCGTGGATGCCCCCTTCTTCAAACCAAACCATAAACACACCCCTTGATGCCCTAGAACAGCCGTATACCCTCTTGGTTAGGGTTTAGGCGGAAAGAAGAAGAAACGAAAAGGTAGCATTACGTGGAATACCCCTGGATCTCGAAGCAAGGGTTCCACCCTTCATATAGGGGTGCATGTGAAGCCCTAATGCGTGCCTCATGAGGATTCAAGTCCCAACTTGATAGGAAATACATTTTTCCTTGGTTATGAAGCAACTACCTTTCTCTCTCTCTTCATTATACTTTTCTAATATCCTTCCTTATTTGGATTCTTTAGGAATTCGAAATCCCTTTTATTTACTTGCCCTTTATTCCAAAGGCACGAATTATCTTTTCCTTTAATAGTAAAATGCTTTCTTTTATCAATCTCACAAATTCATTAATAATTTATCTCATTATCTTTTGATTTTGCAAATCTGCTATTTTCTCTTTCCACTTTGCAATTATCTCATTATTTTGGGTTCCTTGGACCTCACTAAAACCCAAGGCACACATTCCCACATTGGGAAACGTTGGTTTGCCTTTATCTTCTTTTAAAAGCCAATTTCTCATACTATATCTATTTCTTATTAAAATACCTCCTTTTTGAGGATTTCCCTTTATTTCTCTTTTATTTTCCTCATTGGTATTCTTTTTATCGTTAGGAAGCCTTGTAACACGAAATTTCATAAAGGGTAACTCAATTATATATCCTTTCACTTAATTTCTACATTTTCTCATTGTTTTCAATTTCTTTCTTAATAAAGAAATACATAATTAATCTTTTCTTTTTCTTATTTCTTTTCTTTGCAACTTTAGACTCCTTGGAACCCAAGGAATCCAAGAGGTACGAAATCCTCTTTGGATTTACCTTCTAGAGGTTTCCACATATTTCTTTTCTTAAAATTCAATTATCCTTTTACTAATTGAATTTCCTTTGTTATTTTCCTTTTTATTGGGCCCAATAGCCAATAAAGCCCACAAATCAAACAACAAGGCTATTTTAAACAAAATCCCATTATTCTCAATCAAATATATGATTATTTGTTCAAACATCTTTAATATGAGAAATTATATTTCTCACCACTTGATCCCAAAAATCGGGGTTATAACAAGAATCCTACTTTTTATGCTCTTGTGAGGCAAGTTAGGACAACAGTGATGAATATAATAGACTGGATACTAGCATTACAACCTAGGTTACCAGTCCTTAATACAGAAACTTTGGGCTTTGAAAGGATTCTTAAATGACATAGTCATGTTGGAACAGTAGAAAATGTGAGAAAGATTAAAATATGGTGAGAAAGTAGACTCTGCCATAAGTTTAGACAAATAGTACATCTGTGATGGTAATGCCCAAGAAGAGGCAATAAGGTGAGAATTAAGGTAAGGTCTCTATAATTTTAGAGACATTTTCTTAATTGTTCTAAAAAGCCAAAGTTTTTGGTGCCACCAGTGCAATAAATGCCTAGTGTTCTAGGGCAAGAGCCACTATGTAAACACAAAAGTCTTAACTTTCCACCTGTAAGAACCCATGGCTTAGCTTATACATCGGTAATGAGAATGATAAGACTATGGTATGAGGATAAGACATGGACATGTTATGCATAATAAACCCTTTTATTCAAAAAGAAGGGAGTAAATGACCCAACAACTGAGGTAGACTCGGCAGGGCTTACAAAAGTTACAACCTAATAGTGTAAAAAGGCAAAAGAAACAACTAGACTCTATGTTTGAGTCAACCAGATGTGGTGGATGACTGCTAGGGATGACAGCCAGATAGAGCTTTCTCATTTTGATATGTCTTCTCTAGATTTTATCTGATAATTATAAGAAGGTAGTTGATGTTGAGCTTCCTTTAATTAGTCCTATGAGGACATGAGGAAGAGATGAGAAGGATGAGAACCTATATTTGGATGAATATTCTCTTATATGTTTTGAAATTTCTCTCTTCATGTAGAAAAGGAAGAGATGTAAAAGAAACACCCAGAGAAAATCTGAGATACTAAGTAGTAAAATTTAAAGAGATGTTAAAAGTATGAAACATAATATAAAATGAATACATACTACCTAATTTCAGTTCTTGAATACCCTGGCCAGGTATTCATTTATTGAAGGCAAGGTAAGTATGACATATTTAGATTGTTATCTTTTTTATTACTCTGATCAAGTAGTCATTCTGAAACAATCTCAAGAGTTTAAAGAAGAAGGAGATGTGGCATGGATATTTCTACCACATTCTAATCAATATATGAAGGAATTTGATTTACTCATAAGTCAACTCATAAAAAAAATGAGGATGTGATGTGTTATTAACACATGTACCAAGGTAAGGAATTCTGGTATCTGAGAAACATCAGACTATCTTATGATAGTTACATGGAATGGTTAACTGTGGAATCAGTCTAGTTACCTAATGTAGTATGGACATCATATGTTAGGGGTTTATGCTTTGCATAAACATAAACATTGATGAGAATGATCTACTTGAAGGAATAATTGTAAAAATATTACAATAAAAGTTTGTCAAATGAGATTAACAAACAACCTCTATCTGAGTGAGAAAAGTGTTACCTGACCCAGAATTAATTACACAGTCGATAATGAAAAGACAGTGAAGCATGTATCCTATGTGTTTGATTCCATGGGATTTTTGTGTAAAAGAACTTTGTATTGATCAAATTTCTATAGTGTCTCCATAACAATGAGATGTTATGTGGAAACTTGATGATATAATGAATGAATAATATTTGTCTCCTTTTATCTGAGATTTTGGGGATGAAATCCTTGTTAGGGGTTTATAACTTGTAACGACCCTGACCTGGGTTATGAGGTAACCCTATTTGTTTTGGCTAATAAAGTTGCTTAGAACTTTAATATAATCCTCTAAGGTGTTTTGTTATCATGTGACACATTTATGTTTCAAGTTTGGTCCCGATTGAATGTTGTTTGGGTAATTTTCCTTTATTTCAGACCAAAGTGCAATTTACCCAAATTGAGGGGCTATAATGCAAAATGTCACATGTTGAATGTACCCCATGTGTTTAAGCATCATAAGAGAGAGAGTTATGCTAAGTGGTGGCTTGTGGAAAGCCCAAATTCCAAGTTTGAACTTGTTTGAACAATGTTGGAGCATTGTGCACTGATTTTGGTACAAACTGTAATTTACCCAAAATGTGGGGTTGATATGCAAATTACCACATCTAGAGTATTAATACTCCCTCATAGTATCATTTAGAGGATATAGAATTAATGAGACACCATGTTTGAATCAATTATGAGTGATGGTAATCTTGGTGATGAAATGACCAAGAAAAGGGTTGAATATGAAAGCTTAACTTGAGTTGTATCAAGAAGAAGAGCTTATATATGAGTTCCTATCGGCCAAGGAGCCCAAGGAGGTGTCCCATATAGTTTTTTGAACTCTTGTCAAATGCCATATCGTGCAAGGCACCTCAAGGAGGTGAGGTGTGACGGCCAACAAGTTTCCTTAGAAAAAATGTATCGGCTTGACTTAAAATAGTGATTAAACCTAGATAACTTATCCAAATGGATAAGTAATGGACGAATTTGCATCTCAAGATGATCCTCAACCATTTTGCAAGACAAGATAAATGTTGATGCATGCATGTACACGTGTCACCCATTAATGACACGTGGCACCTACTAGCTCAAAATGTTGACACCTCATTTTTTACCTTCCTTCATGAACAACAAGTATATATACCCCTAGTTTCACCCCTTGGTGCAATTTTGCGACCCTTACCACCCTCCTACCCTAAGGTATCGTGCATAGAGCTCCCATATCGTTAAGGTATGCTGTGGTATAGTGCATAGGCCTTGGGATATCGCCCATTGCAAGAGCATATCGCCCAAGTAGGTGATATTGGCCATATGGGGTGATATCGGCCATAGAGTGAAGTTTTGACTCCAAGTGAGTGTCATATCGTGCAAGTGAGTGCCATATCATGCAAGAGGGGTGGCATATCATGCAAGGACACTAGTTTATCGTGAAAATGTGTGAAGGAGCAAGAAGGAGCTCATACTTAACCCTAAGGTGAGGATAAGATCATCTTCAACCTTGGATTGAAGCATGAATTTAGGGTTTTGATCTTCCTTTCTTTTCTTCTTCACCAATTGCTTATTCATGGTGATTCTTTGTATATAGAGGAGTTTTGAAGTTCATCTTCAACCTTAGGAATGTGGAGATTTGAATCTTGGAGCTTTGAAGTCGTTCTTAAGGTGGGTTATATAACTTGAACTCAACCATGTTATTATTCGTCACCTAAATTGCTATAATTAGTGAAATACTTTTAATTTCGAAATTTCCTGAAATAGTTGATGAGATTATGAGTTCTAGTAGCTTCTTAGACCTGTTGACATGAACTATAACAGTTAGAACTAAGGTCTAGAGCTTGAAGATGATGGTATCACCTTATAAAAGTGATATCGGGTGCAAGCACACAAGAAAGATCTAGAGCTTGAAGATGATGGTATCACCTTATAAAAGTGATATCGGGTGCAAGCACACAAGAAATCACCTTTAACCCGATATGATGATGCACCTACTTCACTTGAATGATATGGATATGAATGAATACATTGTTGCACGATATGGGGGTGTAGTATACACCTCTTGCACGATAGGGAGTCAAGTATAGCCTCCATACACGATACAAGGTTGAATGAATACTTATAAGTTGACATGAAACCCTAAATTGGGTAACCCGATATGAGTAAAGAATAGAAAATGCTATTGCACAATATGGTATCTCGATACACAACCCTAGTTGATGACTAGCCCGACATGGTGATGGTTTAATACCTCATGCACGATATGGGTAACACATATAAACACCTCTAGCCCGATATGAATGGTGTGTATATACTTTTAGCCCAATATGGTGGTGCCTATACACCTACAACCCGATATGGTGAACATATACACACCTCTAACCCGAGACACCTTGTAAAGGTGAGGGTAAGACACTCTTAGGAGTAATGAGTGTAACACCAAGTAATGGTATGACTGATACCTTGATATGTGAAACACCTAAAGTGGTTGATAATGGTTAATCATATATCAACAATGTCTCTACCTGAGATGAGTCCATATCAATTGATGATGGTTGGACAATTCAAATGTGTGACTTATGACCAATACATTACATAATAAATGTGATGGGCTAGTGCATAAAGTATTAGGATGGGAAATACCCTAATATAAGATAAGTTGATGAACTTAAGTAAGTTAAAAGTGATGAGGGAAGTGATACACCAAGGCATGGTAAAGATCACATCCAACACATTAAAGTTGTTACACCTTGATGCACCTTAAATCCAATATACTTGGATGAGTAACACATGATGTGTGTCATGTCAATTGTTACATTGAGATGGAATGCACTTTGATAAGTGTAGGCTATCATACCTTGAGAAAGGGTTAAGCCAAGTTAATAAAGTATGATATAATCATACCCTGATAAGGATGAGAGAGGAACTCATACCTTGTGTTAATGATTCATTTAATGATAAATGATGAGAATAAATAAGTATGATTGAATAGTTATCATATTAATGTATGCTCCTAGATGTGTGGAGCAAGTAATTAGGGTTTGTATTGATAATATGAACTTGAAACCCTATTCGGCTATAAAGGGAAACCCTAACCCTTATAGTTGTTGCCTAGTGAGAGGTGACAAGATGTTTAATGGGACTTGTGAGCCATGTATATAGTTGTTGCATAGTGACATGTGACAATATGTTTAATGGGCCTTGTGATCCATGTGAATAATTGTTTCCTAGTGAAAGGTGACAAGATGATTAATGGGCCTGGTGAGCCATGTGAATAATTGTTGCCTAATGAGAGGTGACAATATGCATATAAAAGTCTAATGTAAGGAATGGTAATGTGCAAAATAAACTAAGGGAAATGGAAACCAGTAACTTCATAATAATAATAAATGGTTATAATAATAATGAAATCTTGATCATACATGCTTTATGCTTATAGTCAAACAAGGGCTATAGTGTTTTGAATATGCTTAAATGAGATAAGAGGAACACTTGTAGTACGTAAAGAATGTGAATTGATATGATGGCTTGCCCCAGGGTATAATGCCTAGTAAAAGGATGTGATAACCAATAATGAATTTAAGGGATTGATATCCCATAATGAATATGTAATCAGGAGTGGTTAGAGTCCACTTCCTGGTGGTGTAATCAGGTTTGGTTACGGACCAATACCTGGCAGAGGCGTGAAGCCTGTAATCAGGATTGGTTAAAATCCAATACCTGGCAGAGGCGTGAAGCCTGTAATCAGGATTGGTTAAAGTTCAATACCTGGCTTAGGCTTAATGCCTGTAATCAGGAGTGGTTAGAGTCCACTGCCTGGCGGTGTAATCAGGTTTGGTTACGGACCAATACCTGGCAGAGGCGTGAAGCTTGTAATCAATATTGGTTAAAGTCCAATACCTGGCAGAGGCTTAATGCCTATAATCAAGAGTGGTTAGAGTCCACTGCCTGGTGGTATAATCAGGTTTGGTTACAGACCAATACCTGGTAGAAGCGTGAAGCCTGTAATCAGCATTGGTTAAAGTCTAATACCTGGCAGAGACTTACTGCCTGTAATCACGAGTGGTTGGAGTCCACTTCCTAGCGGTGTAATCAGGTTTTGTTACAGACTAATACCTGGCAGAGGCGTGAAGCCTGTAATCAGGATTGGTTAAAGTCCAATACCTGGCAGAGGCGTGAAGCCTGTAATCAAGATTAGTTAAAGTCCAATACCTGGTAGAGGCTTAATGCCTATAATCAGGAGTGGTTAGAGTCCACTGCCTGGCGGTGTAATCAGGTTTGGTTACGGACCAATACCTGGCAGAGGCGTGAAGCCTATAATCAGGATTGGTTAAAGTCCAATACCTGGCAGAGGCGTAAAGCCTGTAATCAGGATTGGTTAAAGTCCAATACCTGGCAGAGGCTTAATGCTTGTAATCAGGAGTGGTTAGAATCCACTGTCTGGCAGAGGCGTGAAGCCTGTAATCAGGAGTGGTTAGAGTCCACTGCCTGGCAGAGGCGTGAAGCCTATAATCAGGATTGGTTAAAGTCCAATACCTGGCAGAGGCGTGAAGCATGTAATCAGGATTGGTTAAAGTCTAATACCTGGCAGAGGCGTGAAGCCTGTAATCAGGAGTGGTTAGAGTCCACTGCCTGGCATAGGCGTGAAGCTTGTAATCAGGAGTGGTTAGAGTCCGCTGCATGGTTGTGTAATCAGGATTGGTTAAAGTTCAATACCTGGCAGAGGCGTGAAGCTTGTAATCAGGATTGGTTAAAGTCCAATACCTGGCAAAGGCTTAATGCCTAGAATAATAACACATGATTGGTTCAATCCCAATGTTTGGAATAATAACACAGGATTGGTTAAATCCCAATGCCTGGAATAATGCTTATGATTGGCATAGTCCAATGCTTGGACAGGATATGATGATGTATACTCACATGACTGGTACAATTCAATATTTGGTTAGCAGATTGACTGAGGCCAATAGATAGAAATGAGAATGATTCATGGATGGCATACCATGATAATGAGCATCACAGGATAAGCTTGAGATAGTATGATGGGTAAATGATATACGTGTTCTCCATATTCCTTATAAAGTGAATATATGAATTACTGCTCTATCATAGACAACTGCCATGCTTTAAAATATGAGAATGTTCTAAACTACTTATCCTCTGCTCAGTTTAATATTATTTAACTGGGATAATAACATTGTTGGCGGAGAGTTATATCTCTCACTGGGGCAATTTTCAATTGTCTCATCCCCGTGGGATCTAACATTTTTTTAGGTGGACAAGCACTGAGGAGGTTGAGAACATCTTGCAGAGGAAGAACATCAACAACAGCAGGGACAGTAGTGACAGCTCAGGTTGAGTGTACTGTCTGTCATGTTTTGTAGATAGAAATCCTATGTGACATCTCTGTACTCTCAGGTCCTTGGAGTTGGTTCATTATGGTTTCATGAACAATCTGAGGTTTTTGTCTTGTAAGCCTCGAGGTTTTATGTTGCTTCATTATATGTTTTGACAAAGCAACTGTTATATGTTATCCTCGAGAAGAGATGGTAAAGTGAATGTACAATGTGAACAATGATGTATATAATTTTTTAGTTCTGCCTTAAAGAGTTTTCCTAGAAATGGATATCTTTTTAAAAAATGGTTTTAATTTTTAGTGATTTTTGTTAATCCGCTGTTTATGTTGAAATTCCGCTTAATTAGTAATGATTTGTTTGTCAGTTTGGCGACTGTCGTTACACCTTCCTTCTCTCTCATTCACCCTAATCATGGTCCAAGTACCTGAAAATCATGCAAATAACATCCATAAGCGCATTTGGCGATGATAAACATATTAGGGGAAATAGTTTGTAATCTAACATGTTTAGATGTGATTTAAGTACAAAATGGCACAAGATGGAGCCCTAAAATAGGGTTGAATCACCTTGTCTGCTCCCAACAAGATTGAAACATGGGTAAGCTGGTTGGGGAGCGCCCCCCTTGATCACCTCCTTCACCAATGCACCAACAACTGGGTGACGAAAGCTAATTATTATTATAACAAAGTTTTATAATCTTATTGGCCAATATATTCAGACTAATTAGGTCAATTTTATTATTAACCCACACATGCCACTTATTTGTACAACGACCCAATTATTATCCAAACCTTACAGGAAATATATTTTCTATATAGTTTAATTACTCATCACCTTGTTATAACCAATTCTAACCACATTTTATCATTTTAATCTATTTGTAATTGTCTTATAGAAATTAGGGTTTGTCATTTTAATCTAAAGTGAAATTGAATATAAGGTAGTTTAAGACTTGGAAATTTAAGTTAGGGTTTTAAAATGATGTAAAACTAGATGCTTTATCTATGTTATGATTTGAGAGTTTTTACACAAGGTCTGGTATTGAGCAACATTTGAACTCCTTATTTCTACTACTATACATCCCTTTGATAAAATGGGAGAATTTTAATTATATGCACCACAAAATTTTGTAAATCCATGGCACACATTGTCATTCTTGTTGTTCAAACGACCCCTCATTGGTATAAGACACCAAAATTAAACACATTCAATAGAGGGCATTGAGGAACCCATTTTTTATTAATTTATTGTTTGATTAGGCCAATCATTGTTTAGTCAATCGATTCTTAGTGGGTGATTAAATGAGTCACACAAAACTGAATAGCGAGCCAACTAAAATGGAAAAAACCCTACTCAATATTAAAAGTCTTCTCTTGTGGATTAAGACAAGATTCTAGGAGTTATAGGCTGAGTCATTCAAGTGAGCATGTAAATGGTTGAAGCAACCATTTTTGAAAACTAATTAATCCTAAAAATGTATAAATGATCTCCTACTTGCCATGAATTGCAAAACACGAGACAAAATGTTTCATATTTGAGATAATGACATGACATCATCATATTCTTTGTTTTTGTTGCTCTGGAAAAATTGACGTAAAAATACATAAATTGAATTGAATTATTTTTCAAACTACTAAATGAAAAGTATGAATGATCAAATATAAGACTTTGTTAAGCTAGTAGTTTGATTTCCTTCCAAATTTGACAAAAGACGTTGACCAACATGTCATACCTTAGTTTAAATGTATCAAAAACACATACTAATTGGGTGAGCTAATGTTTTGACAAAAACAAATAAATGTTTCACTCACAAAGGATATGAAATTTCAAATTTTACATCATTTTTCCTAGATACCCAATTGATTAATGAATAAAAAATGTGCCACTTGAGTACAATTTTAGACACGTAATGGCAGGTCACCTCATGCCTTTTTTATAGTGTAATGGTGAAAAACTTATACATAGTTTTATAAAAAAAAGTGAATTGTTGTCATTGCCATCTTTTTTTGTTGTAGATGAGGGTTCCCTCTTCTAAAGAGTCACATTAAACCCACCAAGGCATCATAATTTGTATTTGTTAAATTGACAAAAACTATCCCATTCCCAACAATAAATACTATATAACTAAACTGTAAAGTATTAAAAGTTTTACTTACTTATCTTTTATATATTTTTAAGTTCAAATATTTTATATTTTCAAACTATATGTATGATTTTACTAGTTTGGTATGAAGTTGTTTGGCGTTCCAACAACACATTAACACACATACAAAGAAGTGAATATAATCTCTCATGTTTAATTAAAATTTTATTTAATTTTATGTTTTGATACTCATGTTTATATTTCTCATTACATGTTTTATTTTTGAAAAATAAGCTAATTGAATACTATATTTAGTAGATTCATTATATTAAAATCAAAAAATATATAATGCAATTATTTCATAACAATTATAACATGATCAAGTAGACAAAGATATCTTTTAAAATTTATATTCAACTACTGGGAAAGTTTTGATTTTTCGTACTTTAATATTATCTCAAATATAATTCATGTGCTACTATGAGACAAATATGTATCAAAATCCACATACCCAGTTGCAACTTGCGAGCCATCCATTTCAAAAATTCTCAAATCATGACCTAAGAAAGAGTCCAATTAAGTTTGATTCGTCATGTGTTGGAAACACACCGCATATAACTCAATACTCGTCCATGATTAGTTATTGGTGAGGCTTCATTGCATGGAACTGCAAAGAACTGGGTTGATAGTGATTCTCCCCCTTCCAAGTTATGCCATTACTAGCAGAACAACAAATGTTGCCAGGCAATAACATCATCCATTTAGGAGCCTGAGAATGGGCTGGTAGCACGTCCTAGCTCCAACTTCTCTCTAGAATCTAGTGAGAGAAAGCACAACTAATCTCTCAACAATAACAACAATGTCAGATCCTCATTTTAGATCCTCCCCCCATGAACTCTACGTCGCACCAGATCCTTACAGTGAGCTTTTCATTAAAATTGCAACAACACTGCGACTCATCTGAATACTCACTAATATTCAACAATTAATACTCACCACCATCCAGATTTCCTACATAGAACTAGGCAACACTTGGCTTAGATATTCATGACAACTTCGATAGCAGCAACAACAACAACTGTTCCACCATTGCCATGGTCTCCATGACTATTAGAAATGACGTCATGATACTATGCTACACATCACTGACACATAATGATTTTTCAGGCAGTACGAGAATGGAAGGATTAATCTCAAACATCCCCACCATAGCAACACACCGGACTACAACATATATCATTGAAAAACTCATTACAAACTACACGAAACATCATCAAACCAAAAAAACTACACACACATGCCTTTAGTCTTTAACCTCAGCTCTGTCTGCCATGATCATGAACATCCTTTTTATGGACTACACCCGTGATGATGAAACTATGATATCCATTCAACTGCCTATGGAATATAAATATCTCCATTTTAATATCAAATCAAGCAACACCACCATGCATATGGGAAGCCAGACTTTTCATATTACTCTTATAGAACATGAAAACAAAGCATTCTCTACTAGAAGTGTATGTAGAGAGATGATTGCATGGATCAATCAGGAAAGATTGGATCATCTACATTAAGCCAACCGATCATCACACATTTACAATGTGGATCACAAATTTCTTCACTAAAACACCAATTGAACTACTTCCACTTTTCATAATGTCAGGTGACTCCACATTCTTTGGAACGAATTCGGGAGATAAACTATTTGTTAGAGACATATATCAAGAACCATAGATATGTTTGCAAATCCATTAACAATCAATTCATCTAAGCCAACAGATTCTACAACATCTACAGAAGACACATCATCATCATCATGTCCTCTGAATCATAGGTATTTCCCCCCACTCTCTCTTTCTCCTTTACCTTTTGCATGCTTTCCATCCCACTCCCCTTCTACATCCTTACCCACTCCTACTCATCACACCCTTTAACTCATTCTCATGACAACTATTCCAACTCCTTCATGCCCCTCTCTTCATCATTTAATGCCTTAACCTCTTGATTACCTCATCTTCATCTTTTGACGCATCCCCTGAATGGACCACCGTCTCCTGTCGATGAAGAGGCCCCTGTTGACCTCTGTGTTTTCTCCCTATGCATGTGTTTTAGTCATTGACACTTCTGCTCATTTTCTAACTTCTACTTTGCTTGGCGAAAATCTGGCCACCTTTCCTACTCATGCACTCACCCTCTCCCTCGTCCTCTCTAATGTCACCACCTACTCACCATGCACTGGTTGTTGGGACCCATTACTCCGCACCTTCCCTGTAAAATCCATCATAGTTTGATGGTTTTTTCAAACACCCACCCCCTCCATCTTCCATGTCCACCTCATATCTCCTCCTTACTTTTACATATGCTAATCCCTTTTCCATAACAACATTCCTGACCCACTGCCCCCTTTAACCTATTACCTCCCTTCCTCTTTACTTGACCAATCATCTTTCCCTCCCTCCCCCTCTTTACATCCAACACCCTCCTTCCCTCCTTCTGCTTGACCCACCTATTTATCCCCTATCAACTCTCATGTTACATCCTCACTTGGTTCATTCCATTTGCCTCCTGACAACATTATGTATCCCTCACCTCTCTCTGATATGGATTTCTCTATTGACCTTTCGGCAACTCCATGTGTCTTCTCAAAGTTTTCTCGAGCTGTAGTGTCTTGGACACCATCAACAACAACTTTCATAACAACACGGTTAACATTGTGGATGGCAGACGTGTTGTTGCACACCTCCTCCCCAAAAACACCGCTCACAAGCCTAAGATTCTATCCCCATTACAACCCATTTACCATGACTCTATAGGCGCTAATCTTGACCATCTATACTAACATGAGATGACCATCCTATGCGTCGATAAGTTTGTCTCATACACTCTATCTAAATGGTTGGCTAAATATGGATCATATCTGGCTGCATCTGGTGGCTCGAGGTGGGTTCCCATCTCTGACCTTCCCCCACATTTATGTGAAGTAGATGATTCCAACCCATTGCATGTGTCATTGGGGCTACACTCTAATTTGGTTACCCTGAAACCCTCTAACCATCTATTTATATCAAAGCCTTCTAAATTTTCTCTGTCAAAAAAGTCATTGAGGTGTTGGCATCTACACAAATACAATTGGTAGATTCAGAAGACACCATCAAGCTTGTCGCTAAAAATCCTCCACCACCCTCCACTGCCTTCTCAGATCAATCCAATCACCCTCCATCATGGTATTGCCCCACAAATTACAAACACAAATCAAACCATGAACATCTGAGAAAAGCTAGTGCCAGGAAAATGGTGTAGGAAAGGAAAGAACAAAATCATACTCCCAGAGTTAACACAAACCACATAGGCCACCTCAATAGAAGAGATCACACATTTCATCACCTGCATGCCCAAATAGCCATCATGTCTTTATGGACAAATTCAAGAATTTCTTGTTCCACAAAAATCCAACCTCATCCAAAAATATTGACAGAGACACAATGGACAAACTAAAATCTACCATTATTAGAAGAACTGCAGTCTTCCCATAGTCCAATAAACAAGACAACATCAAAGGGCCCAACAACAATTACATCCTTCAACTCACTTATATCTACTCTAGAAGAAAATGCCAAGAATAATTACTTCACCATAGAATACGAATATACATTGCCTACTTATAGTTTTGCACCTATATTGGATACTACTCACATGTCTACATATGATAGCACACCCTACATACATATTGATATTATAGAAGATATAGCATCATGACCTGATATAAATGCTTTCTCCATATTTGTGTCTAAGATAGGCATTCAGTTTGAGAACGATGTAGTTGCAAATATAGTTTTGAATGACATTGAAGCTTACATGGGATGGAATAGCAACAAAAGCATAAACATAGCAGAACAAAAAATCAATACACACAACATCACATAGTATTCATTATTCTTTTATGTTTTTCCACACCAATACAACACACTATATAGCATGCTTATTGGCACATGAAATGTATGTGGTGTTTGCAGTGCCAGGATAAGAAAAGCCATTAGAAGATTCATACATAATAATAAGATCAATATCACCATGATACAAGAAACCAAAATTCACCTTATGCCATTCAAACTCCAAACAATACGAGGTTTGGTATATAAATGAATGGCACCAAATTTCACCAGTGAGATTTAAGGACGGTATTATCATAGGCATCAACAACAATCTTTTCCAAACTTCAAACCACACACAAAAATAGCATAGCCTCACATTCAATATCTCCAACAAGAATGACCGACACTCTTGGACTATCACCAACATATATGGAGAAACTAGCCATGATAAGCAAACTTTCATACATGAACTTTATGACATAGCTAGCACTTTTGCCCAACCCCCCTGGCTCATCAGTGGTGATTTCAACATGATCACCAACATGCATGAGAGGCTCAACACCACCACTCCCTCAAAAAATCTTACATCTTTTGATAGACTCTTCAACAACCTCATCACTGACATCAAACTCATTGACATCCAAACATCTAATACATCATATCCATGGAACCGTGGAACCTCATGGGCCATACTTGACATATTCATTGCTCCAAACTCAGGAAACCACTGATTAGGGTATAAATTGCACAATTATATGTTCACATGCATAAATAGTGTCCACATACATAAATAGGTGTCACATACCTTATTGAAGATTCACATCCATCATTATCACTGATTAGATTGTATCAACATCCATTAACCCTAGTTACAAACATTTCACATAAATTAGCATTTATTAAGCATAAAGTATAAAGGAAAATACCCATTTTAGACCTTATTCAAAACTACTAATTTAGGACTCAAAACTAGGACCAAAAGCTCATTTAGGTTTCACTAATTAAGAAAACATGTTTTATTTCTCAATTTGGAGTTAAAATGAATTAATTATGATTTTTAAAACATTTAACATACTCAAAATGGAATTCAAGGTAAACTTCGAAAAAGCATTGAGAATGTAACATACTGAATCTCAGGGTCCTTTATGCAATTTACCCACTTTTGTACTTTTCTTTGCCTTCTAGTCCTTTTGGACATCCTTCACTAATTTCCCATCCTTTTGAGCCTTCTTGGGCCTCAATGTTGAATTTGAGCCTTTCTTGAGGTATAATTCACAAATTACCTACATTTATGTTTATGTAGGGGGTTTTACACAAATAACCCATCTAATGAGATAACTGAGGTCTAATCATGCAATTCGACCATTAATGAGATAATATAAGTATATAATGTTAATTTGGAGCTTTTTGGATAAATATACTAGTAACAATGTATTTGAGTTAATGTATAGGAGTAATTAACCCCTTTACTTTCTCTCTCCTCTAAATAGGGAAATAATGCACTAATAAGAGTATTATATGTTGAGATATGACTCATAATGTTTATATGTGACTAATATCTTGATATATACCCTATTATGTCATTAAAAGATATTCTTTATATTAATTGCTCTTTTTATGCTTTATTATATGCTTTAATAGTCTATAAATTAATTAGGGACCTAACCATGTTATTTTCGAGAAACTATTGGCATAGAATCGTTCTAGGTGTTATCATAAACCTATGGTTCAAATTTGAGGTCATTTGGACTTCATTTGACCCTCCAAATGCTTTTTACAAGTTCCCATATAGTTTAACTATAGTAGATGAATCGATTTTTGCATTTATTTCATGTGTCACACACTCAGCCCCCATTGGATCTCGATCCAACGCATCTGGAGTCATTTTCAACCTTCAGCCCGCTGACCAAGAGGACGCCTAGGCTCCTCCACTTTGTTCCCCCTCATTTCTCGACCATTTCGTGAGATTTAAGTTGTGTTGGCTTCGTCTCCTCGAGCCACACTATTTAAGCCTTGGAACGTCCGCCACTGTGCACCGTGGCCGAAGCACCCAAGGGCTCCAACCATGGATTCTCCTCTTCCACATCTTTTCAGCTCTTCGCACCTACTTACCTATATATACCACCTACTGCACCTCCTTCGGCCCCATTGCAAGCTTTTACAGTTGCTAATTTGGCCCGAAGCTCCCCCGCTTAGCCCCAAAACCTCCACCTTCTCATAGGTATTGCAGCCCTTTTCTTGACTTCTTGGTGATACCAGCGCCCCAATAAATCACACCGGTGAGTTCCTCTCGTCTTGAGCTTCGTTTCGAGTACCTATACGTCCGATTTGGTCAAGAAATGAGGAAATGCCCAATCGGGCAATCTCCTCCTCCGCGGCCATGGCTTGCGTGAGAGGTAGAAGAAGACCACTGGATTTTTAAGGTTTTGCCCATGCGCGCCCATCCCCTTCTTCTTTAACGCAAGGGGCATTTCGGTCATCTGCTCCCTTGTTGGCTATGAGGCCTATGTGGCATTTTCTTACAATCTGATTGATCCAATTTGCTTAATTCATAGTAAATCAGTCCTTACTCAGAAAAATGCAAATAAATACTTGTTGGAAAGGATTTTTCATGTAGAATCTGATTTTGTAGTTTTTGAGACCTGATTCTCAATGATTTTTCGAAGTTTACCTTGAATTCCATTTTGAGTATGTTAAATGTTCTAAAAAAACATAATTAATTCATTTGAACTCCAAATTGAGAAATAAAATATGTTTTCTTAATCAGTGAAACCTAAGTGAACTTTTGGTCCTAGTTTTGAGTCCTAAATCAGTGGTTTTAGAATAAGGTCTAAAATGGGTATTTTCCTTTATACTTTATGCTTAATAAATGCTAATTTATGTGAAATGTTTGTAACTAGGGTTAATTGATGTTGATACAATCTAATAAGTGATAATGATGGATGTGAATCTTCGATAAGGTATGTGACACCTATTTATGTATGTGGACCCTATTTATGCATGTGAACATATAATTGTGCAATTTATACCCTAATCCTTCAGTTTGGGATTTTATCTAACCCCATTTCATAATGAGGCAAATGCTAGCCTTAGAATCTATCTCTGTTGCCTCTATTTGGTTCTTTATTTATTTGAATCCCCACTACTACAGAAACGGCCTTTGGCGTCGGTCGTTTAACCCCATTTGGCGTCGGTTTCCGACCGACGCCTATGTGGGCGCCGCTAAAGGTCGAACACTTCGACGTCGGTTTTTTAACCGACGCCTATTTGTCTATAGGCGTCGGTGGTTTAGTAAATAACCGCCGCCAAAAGTGTTCGCGCCACAGAAAATGGCGTCATCTAGGGCACTTTGGCGTCGGTTATATACTAAACCACCGACGCCTGTACTTCAAGACGACACGGCCGTGCTTCCCTGCACGGCCGTGTTTAGTACTATAGGCGTCGGTTTTATATGAATAACCGACGCCTTTTACACCACGGCCGTGCTATCCTGCACGGTCGGGTTGTTTGTACTATTAGGCGTCGGTTTTTATCAAATAACCGACGTTGTATGTCTTTACTGACGGTTTTTTATAAATAACCGACGCCTATTTATATTTTTTTTTCATATCAGTTTGCAGGCCTGCTGTGGCTGGTCAGCAGGATGAGAACCTGCATTTCAGTTTTCTGAACTGCAGGTTTACGACATCCATTGATATCAGCCTACAAACAGGCCGCAAACCTGCAAAAGTCACAAGGAAAATTCTACACAAGTACATACATTCAGACATCAATTCAATTCTCACATTCACACATATAGAAACATTCAAATACATGTATTAACATTCAGAAATATTCATTTACAAAGTATCATTCATTATTGCTATCAACATCCCAATTATATCTTACAGTTGCCACTGCTTGTATGGCTTTTGCCCATTCTTCTCTTACTTCATTTAATGCTTCCATCGTATATGGAGCATGTATATTTTTTAAGCGTTTACCTGTAGTGTTGTCAGTTTTAAACACCTGCAAAGAGAATGATGTATATATATAAGTAATAATATAAAAATAAGATAAGATTGATATATTTCATACTAACTAATGAGACTATATATAATACCTCATGTATGGTATCGATGTCCAATGCGGCATATTTGATAATCATCTGCATAAATTGCATCACATAGTATGCGCATGCCCAGCCATTGTCTTGTGTAGCACACTATAAATTGAAACATACAAAATAATACAACTAAGCACAAATCACATCAATAATATATATATTCGAGTCGGGAACTTACTTGTACGTTCTGCCAATTTATTGGCTGGTTCTTTTTCCTTGGGACAGTTCCTCCAGCCTTTTTGAATGCATCTAAACCCCTACATGTTAATATAACACAATAAATTGCATAAGTAAATAGTAATGTAATAAAAGATGTTAACGGATATAAAAATGAAATATTTCTCACCAGAATAATGGCATTCTCATTACGTGTCCAATTTTAGTGTTCGATGTACTCCCCGCAGGATCTAGATAATAAACAGTGAATGTCCCGGGGACAATAACTAGTAACTCCCAATGTCTACCGCTAGAAGTAAGAAGTTAACAATTAATAACTCAAAATGCAAAATAAAAATGGAATTTTCTTAAGTCCAAATTATAAATAAAGTAAACTTACTTGACATTTCATGGAGCTATTATTATCGTCTTCTTTTGCTGACCAAAAATTGTAAAAGCATCTATACAGTATTGTTGAACATTATCAGGGTCTTTAGCTACCAAACTAATCAATGATGGAATCAAAAATCCCACATGATCAAATGCAAATTGTTTGCAATGATCTTCGACTAAGTAGCTGCAAAACATATAGGCGTATGCATTAATATATAAGAAACCAGATCACCGGATCTTACACAAGGTATATGGATGTATAAACAAGATCTCACCTTATCCATGTCTCTATCATTGATGTATTCAACCAATCATACATAAACAGCTCAATAATATCTTGTATAAATAAAGAGCTATCGTATGATCGACCTGCATAATCTACATCTAAAGAAACTATTATAAGGCAATGTATATTATGTGCCCGTAGCCAACATGACATTCCCCTACAAGCAGGACCTAACGGGTATGTTAGGTCAGTTGGAACCCAAGTTGGTAATGCGGGAAGTGGAGGTGGAGGCCTAGGTGCTCCTGGTGTCTTCTTTTTAACCTGTATATATAATTTCAGATCAGTTGACATCATATATACACATTAACAATCTAAATCAATGTAAATTTATCTTACAATTTCAGTCGTGTAGACGACATCTGCTTTGGGCCACAATATGACCCCACCTTCTGCCTCACCAAGTGTATCAATATCTGGGTGGGCATATGGCAACGCAACTTCCCTCCAATCGGGTAACACACGTAATGGGCCCACACGAACATAGCCCTGTGGCATTGGAGTCCCGTGAAACCTTTCCCCAGGAAGGGACGGGTAAGCCTGCACCTCTGCAACAACATAGTCATGCATTCTTAAGCGGCATGGCTTCAATGCCTACAAATTTACATAAAGAATATTATACATATATACATATCATCTTGAAAAGATTAGCTACAATGTCATAAACAATACTTACAGCAGACGTGCTAGGCGATGGGTCTCCAGGATTAGTCGCAGTCTGTGCATCAGGAGAAGAGTGGGTCGCCATAGGCGTATTGGAAGCCTGAGATGCCTGCCACCGCAGCAACTCTTCCTTGACCTTCTTAGAAACTAAATCCTCAACTCTCTTATTCTCCTATACATGGATAAAAGAAACATTAACTTCTTATTAATGAATTTCTTTTTGCAGTAACATTCTAAAAAAAGAATAGGTTACCTCTTCTTGAGAAAGTCCCACTCTGGGTTTGCGTTGGGATGGCCCAAAGAATGCTTTGATGCCAACACCAGCGCCGACACCTCTAACACGTCCAGGATGCTCTGGGTTACCCAGAGAAACTGTCAATTCATCCCTTGTGCCCTGAGGGATGAACGTGCCTTGTTGCCTCTGCTCGTGCAGCTCCCGCTAATCACCATAAACAGAAATTGGTAAGTTAACACCACAAATAATCAATATTCAAACGATTTCTCTAAGAGTTGTATTTTACCATTTTTGCAGCCGCCTCAGCAGTTACAGGCTTCTTTATTTCACCCTTCTTGTTTTGCCTGCCAGCTATCTAGATATCATGGCGAGGCATGGGTGTGGCAGACTCCTGAGTAGGAGCAGACTCCTGAGCAGACTGCTGAGTAGCTGCAGACTCCGCCTGTAGTCTTTGGCGAACACTTGCATAGCCTTTTGGACCCATAGTGTGGTCATGCACATTCAGTGCACGCCTTGCTTTTTGTGCGTCACTGAGGGCCTAGTTAGTATGCACAATAATGATTTGGTTAGTAGCACTAAATGTTAATCTTGAATAGGTGAATACAATGTATATTAATTAAATTGGGAGTGACGCCTAATACCTTGAATTCTTCAGATTTTCTTGAAGCAACAAAATTGTCCCAATCTTCTTTGTCCAAGAAGTTCCATTGTTCAAGGGCTGACTTCTTCTTCTTATCACCCTCTTTTATGTATTCTCTGTTCAGATTTGTCCTATAATTCCTAAGCATCTTCCCTGCGCGTTGCATCATACTTTTACGATGCAACTTCTCATCCAATGCAAACAGATTCTGTAAAATAGAAATGTTATTAACTAGTATCCAAAATAGAATTGCAAATAATAGAATTTGTAATGTACAAAATAGAATTGCAAATAATAATAACTCACACATAAATCCTTCCATATCAAGTCTTTTTTCCCTTCAGGAACTTTATGCCAATTATCATACTTAACACCGCAATGACTCCGAGTGGTACACCCAAGATAGTTTACAAAATTATTGCGGTTCACTCCAATTGGATTTCCTCCATTATCAAACTCCACCACCAATTTGGATCCACTACCACTTAGCGCTAATAACTTCTTCAACAGAGTGATGCCCCTTTTCTTGTTAACTTTTTGGTGCTGCGCATCAAGTTGCTCCAGTGCTTCAGTGGGTACAGGTGCATCATCAACCTAAAATTTGACAAAAATAAACACACTAAATTAGCCCAATATAGAAATATAGGATATATGACATAACTAGAAGATAATGAATTGTATAGAAATACAGGATATGTTTTTAGAACTTACATTAGTATCCTCGCCATGCTCGTCATGGACATCATGCTCATCATGGACTTCATGCTCATCATGGACATCATGCTCATCATGGTCAGCCATATGAAAATGTCATTAAAAAGGCAAACATTTAGCATTTGTATTAACTAGAAAAAGGCAAAAATTTAGCATTTGTATTAACTAGAAAAAGACAAACATTTAGCATTTGTATTAACTAGAAAAAGACAAACATTTAGCATTTGTATAAACATACATGTCACTAAAATTGTGATCTTTTTTCAATTAACAATCCTTCATTGTGATCGCCGCGCACATATAAGTCATCATTAGCTTCAATATTTTGTGGAGTGGGCAACCCAACTGAGAATGGACTGGAGTCATCATACTTATCATAGTACTCTTCTTCATCTATAGGATCTTCAATGAACTGTCTTTTACCATGAAGAACAACCGAACATTTATCATTCGCAGGATCATCGATATAGAATATTTGTTTCGCCTGTGATGCCAATATGAATGGTTCACCCTTCTCGCCAATCTTTTCAAAGTTCACCAAAGTGAAACCCAATTCATCCACTATAACTCCTTTGGTGTTATCAACCCAATTACATTTAAAGAGCGGAATTTTGAAATCTATGTAGTCAAACTCCCAAATGTCCTCAATGACACCGTAATATGACATTTTAGCTTCACGTGGACTCTTATCCTTTGCACTTGCAAAGTACATAGTCGACGCTTGAAGAGTGACCCCACTATTTTGGACGACACTCTTATCAATTTGGCGCTTTGTGTAATATGTGAATCCATTAATGTCAAACCCTTCATAAGACATAACATTCGGTTTTGGTTTAAAGGTGAGGCATTTGATAGTTTCTGTAATATCATTTGGTGTTTGAGATAGTTGATGTAAGACTTTATCTTCAAACCACTTAGTAAAAGTCTTATTATGCTCTCTAGCAAGCCACATTGAACTTGCTCGAGGATGTTGTCTCTTTATGAAATTGGTATGTTCCTCGATATAAACACTCACTTCGTCCATATTGTGTAAAATATACAAGTGAGCTTGTTCCAACTGCTCACGGCTGATTACTTTCACCCGTGATCCCAAAATTCCTTTGCCCTCCTCAATATTCTTGTCATTATCAGGAGTGTCATTACCACTGAGAAAGTCATTGCAAAAATCCATAACCTCTCTCGCCACATAACCTTCAATAATACTCCCTTCAGGCCGATAACGGTTTCGAACATCACCTTTAAAAACGCTCATGTATCGTTCAAAGGGATACATCCAATGCAAGAAAACTGGTCCCAACATTTTCACTTCCCTAGTCAAGTGGACAACAATATGTACCATGATATCAAAGAACGAAGGAGGGAAATACATCTCAAGCTGACATAGGGTAACAACCACTTCTCTTTGCAAATTATCGAGAGTATCAGGGTCAATAACTTTGTTGCACAGACTGTTGAAAAAGAAACAAAGTCTGGTAATTGCAAACCTTACATGCTTCGGCAATATAGATCGAATTGCCACGGGCAATATTTGTTGCATTAGAGTGTGGCAATCATGATATTTAAGACCTATCAACTTCAGATCTTTCATTGATACCAATCTACGGATGTTGGATGAGTAACCATGTGGCACCTTAACATTTACCAAGCATTCACAAAAAGTTTTCTTCTCCTTTCTAGACAACGTGTAACAAGCGGGAGGTAAGTATGTTCTTTTATTACCCATTTCACGTAATTCTGTTAATTCTGACCTTATTCCCATTTCACGTAGGTCCAATCTGGATTTTATCCCGTCTTTAGTCTTACCTGGTATATTTAATAGAGTACCAATGATGCTATCACAGACATTTTTCTCAACGTGCATTACATCGATACAATGCCTGACTGTCAAAGAACTCCAATAAGGAAGATCCCAAAATATTGACTTCTTCTTGAATGAAGAATCGTCACTCCGTGTGGCCATACTACATTGTGATTTCTTACCAAATTCATTGACAATGTCTTTTACTCTTTCATAAACAACATCCCCTGGTATAGGTTTAGGTGCACTTCGTTCATCATTCCATCCATTGAATGCTTTGCGCTTCCTACGATACGGATGGAATTTTGAAAGAAACCTTCGATGACCAAGATATACAGTCTTGCCGCCATGTTTTAGTCTTATTGAATTAGTATTTTCTTCACATATAGGACACACTTTAGCTCCTTTGACACTATATCCAGACAAATTCCCATATGCTGGAAAGTCATTAATAGTGCAAAACAACATAGAGTGCAAATGAAATGTCTCTCTTGCTGAAGCATCATAGGTCATCACACCTTCAGCCCAAAGTTTCTTTAAGTCATCAATCAAAGGTTCAAGATAAACATCGATATCATTTCCGGGTTTTTTAGGGCCCGATATCAACAATGACAACATAACGTACTTATTTTTCATACACATCCAGGGAGGAAGATTGTATATAACAAGCATGACTGGCCAAGTGCTATGTTGGCTGCTCAATGTCCCGTACAGATTCATCCCATATGTACAAAGCCCAAGTCTTAGATTCCTATCTTCTTCACCAAATTTAGGGTACAATAGATCAATCTTCTTCCACTGTGGGGAATCAGACGCATGTCGTAGGATCCCATCATTATTTTTCTTAACATCTGCATGCCACCTCAAATTCTTCGCATCTTTCGGATTTGCAAACAAGCGTTGAAATTGTGATATTATAGGTAGATACCACAACACCTTGGTAGGAGAACCAGTTTTGGACTCCCCCGAAGTCGTCAATTTATACCGTGACGCACCACATTTTGGACAATCTTTCAAATCTGCATAGTCCTTTTGAAATAATACACAATCATTCGGGCATGCGTGTATCTTCTTGGCCTCCATTCCCATTGGGCACAACATTTTCTTTACCTGGTATGTTGAGATTGGAAGCTCGTTTCCTTCAGGAAGCATTTCTTTCAACAAAGTCAACAATGAAGTGAAGCTTTTGTCGCTCCATCTATTGTTAGCTTTCAACTTATACAATCTCAACACAGCGCTAAGCTTCGTAAACTTAGCACAACCTGTGTATAACGGTATCTCAGCATCATGCACAATGTTTGTAAAGATAGGAGGTGGATCGGTGTGCTCTACCCTACAACTATCCAGCATCGCATCAACGATGTCTGCTGGAACTGGTCCGTTCACATTTACGTCATCAGAGGCAATTTCTTCTTCCACCCAAGCACTGCTATCGACATCTACTGGTTTCGATTTTGAAATCTCTCCATGCCAGTGCCATTCTGTATAGCCTTGTACAATCCCGTTGCACATGACATGACTTTTGATTTCCTCACCAGTGTTGACTTTCAAGTTGTTACCGCAATGCCTACATGGACAGTAGAACCTATCTGTAGGTTTTTTCCTATGTTCCTCGGCAAATCTAATAAACTGATCAAGACCAGATATAAACTCTGGGGTGCAACGATTACGAATGGACATCCATGATCTATCCATTCTATGATCAGAGAAAACAAGTATATATTAGGAAACAAGTATATATTAGGAAAAGATTAGGGTATACACTTACATCCTAAGCGTATAATGTGATGTCATTCTTATATATAATAAATGTGTACCACCTATCCCATCCTTGAACACCTAATCTCACTAGTAAGTGTATAATGTATATTTGGTTTTCAAGAAAATTTCGGCAGCATTTCCCCGATGTTCTCTAAGTACATATGTACTTAGAGAACAAACGGGGAAATGCTACCGAAATTTTCTCGAAAACCCAATACACATTATACACTTACATCCTAAGTGAGATTAGGTGTTCAAGAACAGTCCCAAACCGGGGACTATCCAAGATTTACTCCTAATGAGTCAATCTTGGATGGGTTTCTAGGCCAACAAATACATTTGATGTCATTCTTATATATAATAAATGTGTACCACCTATCCCATCCTTGAACACCTAATCTCACTAGTAAGTGTATAATGTGTATTTGGTTTTCAAGAAAATTTCGGCAGCATTTCCCCGCTGTTCTCTAAGTACATATGTACTTAGAGAACAAACGGGGAAATGGTACCGAAATTTTCTCGAAAACCCAATACACATTATACACTTACATCCTAGGTGAGATTAGGTGTTCAAGAACAGTCCCAAACCGGGGACTATCCAAGATTTACTCCTAATGAGTCAATCTTGGATGGGTTTCTAGGCCAACAAATACATTTGATGTCATTCTTATATATAATAAATGTGTACCACCTATCCCATCCTTGAACACCTAATCTCACTAGTAAGTGTATAATGTGTATTTGGTTTTCAAGAAAATTTCGGCAACATTTCCCCGATGTTCTCTAAGTACATATGTACTTAGAGAACAAACGGGGAAATGCTACCGAAATCTTCTCGAAAACCCAATACACATTATACACTTACATCCTAAGTGAGATTAGGTGTTCAAGAACAGTCCCAAACCGGGGACTATCCAAGATTTACTCCTAATGAGTAAATCTTAGACGGGTTTCTAGGCCAACAAACACAATAATAGACATGACAAATATATGCAAGCAAAAGATTTGTTCATATATGCAAGCACAAATGTATGACAAATATATGCACAAATTAGAAGTTCATAACCCTCATAACCCCCCATCTTAGGATGATGAAGGTCCATCTTTGCAGTCCTTGGCTACCATATGAGCCAATGAACAAGGAAGTTGGTCGTTTGTCCCAGGATTAACATTGTGAAATTTGAGTTGAAGAACATGAACAAATTTGAGTTGAAGGTCCATCTTTGAGGTCGGTCATCTAGGTTCACCCACAATACAACTTATCAGAAGAACATGAACAACTTTCAGGGCAAGGTCAAAGCAAAAATCAGAATTAGAATCAGAACCAAATCCAAATCTACTAGGATTTATTGTACAAACCGTTCTCCTTTGAAAAATTACAAGCAAATATAAATGACAAAATGAACCAAATTGCAATAAAAAACAACAACATGTTGAATATGATTGAAGCAAAAATGAGCTGTGTAACTAGGTATAAAAACTCATAACCAAATGATTGACCAACAACTCAGAAACCAATCTGACCTTATAAAGAACACACATTGAAGGATCCTATAACAGAGTAAAATCGAACCTGTAAGTAGCGAGCTCGTGGAGGAAGAAGAGGAGTAGCTCTGTCGGTAGCGAGCTCCGTTAAGGAAGAAGAGCAGTGGAGGCGGCGACGTTGAGCAGTGGAGGCGGCGGTGTAGGCAGTGGAGGCGGCAGCGGCGTAGGGCAGTGGCAGCAGCGGCGGAGACGCGGGGGTCGTCAGGCGGAGATGCGGCGGCGGAGAGGCAGTGGTAGTAGTGGCAGAGACGTCGGCGGAGAGCAGCGGCGGAGAGCGAGCGGCGAAGAGCAGCAGCGGAGAGCGAGCGGCAGAGAGCAGCAGCAGGAGTCGTCGGGCAGAGAGCGAGCGGCGAGCAGCAGGATGAAACAGGAAGAAAGGGGGAAGAGCTGGGTGATCGGGTCTATTAATTTGGTAATCAGCATCGGTTATTTAGAAAACCGACGCCTCTAACGCTTTAGCGTCGGTTGTCTGTAAAAAACCGACACCCGTTTAGAAAACCTGTACCCTAATTTTTTTGGCGGGAACCATAATCAGCATCGGTTATCTGGCACAACCGACGCTGAAAGTGGGACATTTTCGCGCAAATTTTCATTTTAAATAGGCGTCGGTGAATACCTATAAAACCGACGCTAAAGATGACCTAAAATGTTTTTGCTCGAAATTTGGATTTCGCGGGTGATTTTAGGCGTCGGCTGAATATAAAGCGGTACCCGTGTCTGGCTGGTCTTCAAATATAGACGTCGGTTTGTATAAATAACCGACGTCTAATAGTATCGGCGTCGGTTTCCGTAAACAACCGACGCCCAGAAAAGCGACACTAAATGCTATTTCTGTAGTAGTGCCCTTATTGCCAATGTCGGCTCATTATTGGTTTACTGCTTGGGTTATGAAACCCCATTTGCTATGATGTAATATTACTTTTCTTTTCACTATTGTCAAGTGAAATATTTAGCATGATGTATTTTTTGCCAAATGACAATGTAGTGTACATGAGTACAAACCACCCATAGTGGGC
The DNA here is from genome assembly GCA_963693085.1 of Alisma plantago-aquatica. Taxonomy (NCBI): domain Eukaryota; kingdom Viridiplantae; phylum Streptophyta; class Magnoliopsida; order Alismatales; family Alismataceae; genus Alisma; species Alisma plantago-aquatica. The sequence goes on along the minus strand of OY856412.1, from coordinate 441,969,768 downwards.
ATGAGCCCAGGGGAACGTTAAAATTCTCCCCAGGGGAACGTTAAAATTCTCCCCATTTTATATATATTTTGGAGGTTAGGGGATGTTAAAATTCCCCCTCTCCTCTTGGTGTAGGTCCGGTAGGTGCTTCACCCTACATTGGTATGATTTTGTGTCATAATATCATTCATGCTATGTAATTTGTTGTTAATTAAATTATGGCAGTCCTTCTATTTCTTATTTGATTATTTGTCTCATTCTCTTGAAATCTCTTTGTTTAATGTATCATTTTATTTATGCAATGTGACACTTTATAAATTGTCCTTATTCCTCTTGATTGACACATACTTTTATCTCTCTCTTGCAGGGTGATCCCAACCACCCAGGTATAGGATCAGAGTGCACATTGGAAGCTTGGTGAACCAGTCTAAGGCTAGGTTTATGGAGTTTAACCTTGTATCTTGGACATAGCTGCCTATATATATATTAAGTTGTTTTTCTTTGGAGACAATATTGATTTGGTTTTAGTCTTCCTCTACCTAGATCCAATTGTTTGTATAAAGTTGTACTCCCTTTTGGGAAATTTGTAAAGTACTCTTTATACATTTTGAATACAGTCAAAGTTTTAACTTTCGCTGCCACACATTGGTATTTTTGTTTTCCATGAGTTTTTTTTAGTAGATACTACGTCTTTACAGCATGGTATCAGAGCATCAAGGTAGTCGGAGTCTTGACTAATTCAATTTGTCTCCTAGATAGAAACCCTAACCTTATATAGTTCCCTTTTAGTAAGTTTGTCACCTTAGAGTGGACCTACGATGAAAGATTGATTTAGGACATAATAATTTCACACTAGAAATATAATTTGTCAACTTTTTTGTGATTAGTCTTTTAGGTTGTTACTAGGGCATAAGTTGATAGAAAAGGTGTCTAGAAAGGGTCAGGGTCTGGGGCTGGCAATATTTTCCTCCGCACCACTAGCTTGGCTTACGAGGACTCCCAGATCCATATGATGTCGGCCTGGCCTGAGCTGATACTGACCGTCCCAAAATAGCATACCTTTGGACAAATTATCTTATTGTTGAGTAACCTTTTGAACCTGGTATATTATGTCTTGGTTAATCATGTAGAATCCCCTTATGTGTCCTCAATTTCCTTATAAGATCCCTAGATTTCCAAGTTGGGAGTATCCTACCCTATGTTGGGCCTGAAGTTTATAATGGTATTAAGTAAAACAACTAAGTGTTGGATCTCATACATAGTTTTACCTCAACCCTTTTTGATAAGTGGCCTTATTAGTAGTGCTCTTATACCTTGATAGATTTTGGAGTTTTTGATTTCGAGGATGAAATCCTCTTTAAGGGGGTGGAGTCCCACAATGCTTTGAAATCAAGTTACTCTATCTTTTAAACCCTAACTCCATAGGCATGGGATTAGTGAGCTTATATGGTTAGTGTTGGGTGAACAAATTATAATTATGATTCATATTATTTGTTTATATACAAATGAATATAGAATAAGTCATCTAAGGGAATAGTTCATATGCTTGAACCTTTACATATTCTTGATGCACATGATAGTGAGTTACTCATCACTAATTGTGGATACCCTTAATGTTGACCATGTCACCCTAATAGTATGGTTAGTAAGATTAAGGGTCTAGTCCATGCTAGGAATGCATAGCATGTAATGTTCATGATGACCTAAACCCTAATATGTAATCATCTAGTCCTAACCATACACACACACACACACACACACACACACATATATATATATATATATATATATATATATATATATATATATATATATATATATATATATATATATATCTTTGATGCCTTCATGATACATTAGTGACTTAGGTGTCATCCTCACATAATATACCTTGGTATATATATATATAGATGGTTTGTAATCACCTAGTCATGATCACTTTATCAATATAAGTAAGGCATATCACCTTGTTCCCTAATATACATCTCATTAATCACCTTATCATGATTTAGTATGAAAATCAATTCATTAATGTTTAATGTGTTTCATATTGTTCACTAAAACACATGTAATGTCACAAATATGATTATGAGTACTGGATTCACATAAGTTTGCATTAATGCCTAATGTGATGTAAAATATGTATAATTCATATTATGGAGTGTAATAGGAGAAAATGATGTCATTAACTTGAGTATCTAATATTAGTTGGCAATATGTGATAATATATGTGACTTTATTTGGGATTATGGTAGGCTTAATAATTTGTTGATAATATTATCTTTTCTCACAAAATAATGTGTGATAATTCCATATGATGGTTATAGGAGGTTAATGAGATTAGATTCAAGTTATTAAGTTTGTGACCTAATACATTATTAATGATGAGATTTCTTAGAAAACCCTAATTGTGCTTAAAACCCTTACAAGGGAAGATACATATGTTTTGATGCTTAGTGATGAGTTATAATCTTTGCTACCACCATGTGAGTATAAGTTGGCACAAGTGCTAGTATAGTATAGATGATGCTTTTTCATGATAGAGACTATGCTAGTGAGCCATTATGTTATGTTTTGGATGAAAAGTAGAAACCTTAGTCAGACTTGGCTTATGTGTAGAGCCTTTGAAGTAACACCTAGTTACCAAATGTTGGGATGTTACACACTCATCCTCTCTCTTCCCTCTTGCTATGATTTCGGGGACGAAATCCTCTTTAAGGGGTGGAGTGTTGTAACATACTGAATCTCAGGGTCCTTTATGCAATTTACCCACTTTTTTACTTTTCTTTGCCTTCTAGTCCTTCTGGACATCCTTCACTAATTTCCCATCCTTTTGAGCCTTCTTGGGCCTCAATGTTGAATTTGAGCCTTTCTTGAGGTATAATTCACAAATTACCTACATTTATGCTTATGTAAGGGGGTTTGCACAAATAACCCATCTAATGAGATAACTGATGTATAATCATGAAATTAGACCATTAATGAGATAATATAAGTATATAATGTTAATTTGGAGCTTTTTGGATAAATATACTAGTAACAATGTATTTGAGTTAATGTATAGGAGTAATTAATACCTTTACTTTCTCTCTCCTCTGAATAGGGAAATAATGCACTAATAAGAGTATTATACGTTGAGATATGACTCATAATGTTTATATGTGACTAATATCTTGAGATATACCCTATTATGTCATTAAAAGATATTCCTTATATTAATTGCTCTTTTTATGCTTTATTATATGCTTTAATAGTCTATAAATTAATTAGGGACCTAACCATATGATTTTCGAGAAACTAATGGCATAGCATCTTTATAGGTGTTGTCATAAACCTATGGTTAAAATTTGAGGTCATTTGGATTTCATTTGACCCTCCAAATGCTTTTTACAAGTTCCCATATAGTTTAACTATAGTAGATGAATCGATTTTTACATTTATTTCATGTGTCACGCACTCGCCCCCCATTGGATCTTGATCCAACGGATCTGGGGTCATCTTCAACCTCCATCCCGCCGACCAAGATGATGCCTAGGCTCCTCCACTTCGTTCTCCCTCATTTCTCGACCATTTCGCGAGATTTAAGTTGTGTTGGCTTCGTCTCCTCGAACAACACCGTTTAAGCCTTGGAACGTCCGCCGCCGTGTACCATGACCGAAGCACCCAAGGGCGCCAGCCATGGCTTCTCCTCTCCCACATCATTTCGGCTCTTCACACCTCCGCACCTATATATACCACCTACCGCACCTCCTTCGGCCCCATTGCAAGCTTTTACAGTTGCTAATTTGGCCCGAAGCCCCCCCCCCCGCTTAGCCCTGAAACCTTCACCTTCTCACAGGTATTGCGGCCCTTTTCTTGGCTTCTTGGTGACAGCAGCGCCCCAATAAATCACACTGGTGAGTTCCTCTCATCTTGAGCTTCGTTTCGAATACCTATACGTATGATTTGGTCAAGAAACGAGGAAATGCCCAATCGGGCAAGCTCCTCCTCTACGGTCATGGCTTGCGTGAGAGGTAGAAGAAGACCGCTGGTGTTACAACCCCAATTTTGGGTTCATTTGGTGAGAAATGTAATTTCTCATATTAAAGATATTTGAAAAACAAATGATATAATTTGTTTGGAATAAATGGATTTCGTTTACAATAGCCTTGATGATTGTGTTGTGGGCTTTATTGGCTATTGGGCCCAAATAACAAGAAAATTCAATTAGTTTATGAATAATTGAGTTTTTGAGAAAAGAATGAGATAGAAACCTATATAAGGCAAAATGATGTAATACAAGGATGGATTTCATGCCTCTTGGGTTCCTTGGGTCCCAAGGAGTCCAAAGTTGCATAGAGAATGCAATAAGAAAAGAAAAGACCAATTAAGTATTTTCTTGTTAAGAAAGAAATTGAAAATAATGATAAAATGTTGAAAATATGTGAAAAGAGGTATAATTGAGTTGTCCTTGGTGGATTTTCGTATCCCAAGGATTCCTAATGATAAAAGGCATATCAATGAGGAAAATAAAGGAGAAATAAAGAGAAATCCTCAAAAAGAGATATTTTAATGAGAAATCAACAAGATAATGTGAAATAATGCATATTAATGCATCTAGAAGGATATGTGTATCCAATAAAAAGGATTTCTAAATAATAGAGTTTCTTGGGATCCAAGGATTCCCAATGAATAAAGAGGAAAGAGAAAATACCTATAAAAGAAAATAAGAATATAATGTGAATACATTATTAATGGATTATGTGGTTTTGTTAAGAAGAAAGTATTTTCTACTTAAGGAAATATAACTTCGTGGCTAATAGGTTAAAAGCTAAGAATATAGAGAGTAATGGAGAGGATTTTCGTATTTCCAATCATCCATGAAATAAAGCATGTCAAGGAGATAAGTAGGAGAGAGAAGATTTCTTCTTCATGAAGGAATAGGATTCCAAGTTGGAAAAGGGCTTGGTTGCTTCATGGGCAAGTAGTCTGGGGCGTGGATAACCCTCCCCTATAAAAGGGGTAGAGCCCAGGGTCGATTTCTAGAGAGATCCCACGTCTCCCACTCTCTTCCTCATCTTCTTCTTGCTTCCTTATGATCAAAACCCTAACGAGAGCTTAGACCTATCCCGACGGCACCAAGGAGCGGGGAGGAAGTCTCGTCGGAGGCATGAAGCTCCCACGATGGTCCGAGATGGTCGACCATCGTCTCCATGGTTGCGGCCGTCGAGCAGAGCCTACGGAAGGCCGACACCCAGGTTGCAGGTCGTGTACTTGGCCAACTCAAAACGGTTGTGCTGGGTGCGAGTTCGGTAGCGCCCCACATGCGTGAGGGCACGCCGGAGGTAGGGCAGGGTTTCCTGGCGAGAACCACGGCCGGGGGAGGAAGAACCAAACCACGCAAGGCTGCAGGTGGTGGTCGCTAGGGCTGGCTGAGGGAGGAAGATGACCTTCGGGTCATTGGACCATCTTGCCCCTCCACGGCCTGAAGCACTGGCTAACTTAACAAGGGTAGCACGGTAATTTCGTTATGTTTTCAAGCAAGCCGAGCAACATTGCATGGAAACGGCCACGTGGTGCTCCTGGATTGGCCCAAAGTAAGTATTTTTGCAAAATTAATATCTCATAAACGGTAGCTCGTATGGTTACACATAAAATATAAAATTTTCTCAGAAAAATGAGAGGAATCCAATAAAAATATATTTAGAGCTAATTCCTCTTGCAATGTGAAAAGTCGTCTAAGTTATCAGCTTTAATGAATTAAAGATTAAGAAACCCTATTTTGAGTTGATTAATATATTTAATAGGGTTTAATGGATGATTAAAGTTGATATTAGCCTGTTAATGATAAAAAGGAACATTAGGAACAAAAAGGATGAACTTTGCATGTAAATAGATTAATTTAAAGTTTCATGCGCATGTATATACTTTAATGGGCCTTGAAACCCTAATGTTGGCAAATGCAACTCTTAATGGCTTTAATTATTCAAAATCATGAATAAAGTTAAGATATGATTATTCCAAGCTATTTTGAGCATTAAAGTTCCTAATTATGGTTAAGTACCCTTAATGTGGAAGTTAGGGTTTCCTAGTGGAAGTTAGGGTTTCCTAGTGGATAAAAGGTAGAATTAATGATAAATAACGTTCATATGAGTATTAGAGCACAATGAACTATGAATTGATGATAAACGAGCATAATGACCTTGTCCTAGATTAAAAAGGATAAAAATGGTAGCTTTAATGTAAAATAGGCTTAATGGACTTAATTGATGGTTAATTGTGCATTAGTCTAGAATTAGGGTAACCTTAATAACCTTCGTGAAGGATATATGAGAAAATTAGGGTTTAAAAAGATAAAAGGGAAGTAAAACCCTAATTGCAAAGTAAACCCTAAAAAGAGGAAGAAACCCTAAAAAGGAATAGAAACCATAAGTAGCAAGATGGTTTGGATAGTTTTTGATAAAAAGGAATTGGATGTATATTTCAAGATTGAACTGTGTACTTGCTTGATTTTGGATTACTTGCTTGTTTGGACTATTCCTGCATCTGAGTCTGCCTAACAGGTATGTGGTTACGCTTATGATTATCTCACATTAGTTTTTCGAGGATTTTATCGATGTTTACATCGTGGCTTGAATTAATTGTTGGATGAATTTAATTCTTGCAAATTATAATGTGGATATGACCATCACCTAAGATATGTGCCTACTAGCTCAGATCCTAGTCCCCTATGTAGCTTAATAGATTGACCTAGTACATGGCTACCGATGGGGTAGGTCCATCAGGTCATTGAATGACTTAGTACATGGCTACCAATGGGGTAGGACCATCAAGTCACCATGAGTCAGGGATTGGGCTACCTTTGGGTAGGGCCATTTGACTCCATAACCTTAGGTATTGGCTACCTGTGTGGTAGGGCCATGGGGGTAAGGATCTACCATATGAGAGAGGTAGTATCCATGTCCACTGCAAGGACAACACAGAGATAGGGGACATGTAAGGATTGAGTAGTATTGCTTAAAGTGTAATCTTGGATGTTAAATGATATTTGGATGACTACATTGTTATTATAGTTGCATGATTATTGTTTCCCCCACATACCAGCTCCTTGCTGACCGATGTTTTATTTGTCGGCGTTTTAGGTACAAATGAAAAGAACAAACAGTATAGTGGCATATGTGGAATTAAATGAGAATTAACGTGCACATGAGGATTAGTTAGATTACTATCGTCATGGATGGAAGTTTAGAAATCCCAGTTTTTAAAAGGTATGCAAAGTTTTATTTTATACCAGTTTTCAGTTTAGTTGGTAAAATTTATTAATTGTTATTGATTATTTGTCGAACCTTTGATCTGGGTTATTGGTTAACGGCTCTGACCTTTTGGTCTCCCTTAATTTGGGGTTACTGGGAGGCGGGGTCGTTACAATTAGTATCAGAGCGAAGGATCCTCACTCAATCTTTAATAATTATCAAATTTTACAAATTATGTAGAACCCAAGGGAGTTATTAGAGGATTATCTGAAAGACAGAGGTGTCTAGAAAAGGATCACGACCGGGGGCTGGCAATATTTTCCTCTGCACCACTAGTCGGAATACGAGGACTCCCGGATCCGTGTGACTGCTTGGCCAAAGTCTTAGGTTATGATTCGAAATAAGATACCTTTAGGACTCTCTCATCTTGTTCATCCCTTCTCAACTCAAATTTTGTTAAGGACCTTAAGGATTAGGGTTTTCTCTCTTCTCCTCACCCTCTTGAGGTACGGGTAAGGTTAATAAGGTCTAAGGAATCCTCCACCAAATTAATGAAAAGCATGTAAATAAGATGTCATGGACATAAGCTTAATAGAGTAAGCGTAAAAGAATAGATACATGCTTAGGTCGTATGACATGAGTTGTCATGCCCTCAGGAGAGACCTGAGGATAGACCTTCTTGTCAGGAGGATAAGTAAAGAGAGTTAGTCTTGGAGGTAGATATCTCCATTGCAAGTAGAGACCTGGCACATCCTCTGAGGATGATGTTAACCCTAACCCTAAGTGAAGGTACGAGAGAGAGAGATGACATGATGAGTTAGATGCCATGGTTGACCGAGTGTTTGGATAGACACACCTTGGGATGCCATACGAGCCATGAGAGGTTAGATGACCTGGTACCTTTGATGACTCAACCCTGGAAAGGGTCGTGCATGTTAGAGTAAAGGATAGCTCCTTCATTGATGAGGTTAGTGAAGAACCTATAGAAACCCTATGGGCTTATGCAAGTAAGGGATAACATGCACCCAGAGTACGTCAGTAGTACAGGAAGTAGGTTGAAACCCTGGCCAAGGGATCATGTTGGATAGTTGATGAGATAAGCATAAGTAATAATGAATAACCTTGAGTAAACATAAGGTTGACCATAGGATTCACCCACGTAGAGGTATGCATGTGAGCTTGATCCTTCATGGAGGGAGGACCTCTAGTAGTAAGGCTGGATGTGGAGTTAGCTCTAAAGAGAGAAAGCAGGACCCCAACAAGGAGGTTGGAAGCCTAAAACCCCAAGATATGAAGAATAGTGGGGAGTTGAGGATGATGCGACCTAAGTGGATGATAGTGGTTTCCTTATGATTGACCCCTGGAGGCTGGTGATATCTCAGTTGCCTTTAGAGGAATCCAACCCTAGAGAGATGATGATGCTTCTGGTACCTATGTGCCTATGGTATAAGTGTTTACCTGCTGAGATGAGACAAAGAGTACCTTAGACCCTGAGGAGGTTTAAGTAACCAGTTCTGAGGCATTATACCAAGTTGGTTGTCCTTGAGGAGGACTCAACTTTGAGGTGTTGCTCATATAAAAGGATCATGGGAGAGCATGACATACCTTGGACATGCTTGATTCGTGGTTAAGAGATTGAGCATGCAGTTGGACACCCAAAGGTGAATCTAGGGTTCCTAGGCCTAAGAGGGAAAGTAGTGTACCCGATGCTCATTCGAGTCTCCATAGTTTCGAGCATGGTACTCCTCATGTGTAGAGGTAAAGGAAACCCCTTAAGTTAAGGGTATGTTGGATGAACCCCTCACAACTAAGTTAATCTAATGTTGAGGAAAGAGAACAAGTATGACCTAGCATGGTTTAATAGGTGGTCTGCTTGTGCCTTAGTAGCTGCTGGGTTAGGCATGCTCATGTGAATGTAAACCCTAAGGACGATTGTGACCTGGTTGTCAAGAGTTGTAGTTTCCTCCCATCCTGGGAGAGGGACCCTTTGGTAGGGTGTATACCAGTTTTGAGGTAACCTAAAGAGGTTTCATATGATCTTGAGAAGCGAAAAGTACATGGTATGAGACTGAACCTGTAGACCCATAGTTAACCATCTCTAAGTGCATGTGGATGTGTTACCATGGAGGTAGCCGGCATGGGGCTTGACCAAGGTAGACATGTCACCATGATCCCTGAAAAAGGATGAAAGACAGCCCAAGGATGTAGAGAGAGATGATGAAGGCTTGGGTAAGGTTCTAAGTTGAACATATACTACATTAGAATCTTAAGTCTATCCTAGGGTCAAGTGGGGATAAGACGGATGGAAGTAGGAGTTGCCTAATTTCCTAATTGCACATGATCATAGGGTCGGGAGGTAACAACTATCATTGTCTAAGGGCCATGGGTTAGGAGATTGATCACCTTCATGAACTCATGGGACCCAAAGGGCAGATGAGTAGGGCACTCTCTGGATGCATAAGGGAAGAGGTATGACCCCAAAAGTGTCGGCACCCTATAGACCTAGAGGAGATGACCTAGGAATGTGTGTAAACCTCAATAGGTTTGAGACTAATTTTCCATGGAAGTAAGTGATATCGTGATGTTTGTAGAAACATATGTGGCATGTTTCAACTTAGATGTAAAGGTGTACTGGCAAGGTGGGATGTACCATCTCTATTCTTGGAACATGAAGAACTTTGTATTTGGACTGTAGCCAAATGCTTATTTCCTCTTGTTATGGGAGTGAGAGATAGGACAGTATGCATGCCATACACCGAGGATAAAGATGATGTGAGTTGGAACGTTGCTACAAGGTATGAGGATAGAGATGATAACATACCCTTGTGGAGTGAATGCTACATGAATGGTTTACAAACACTAAGAGTAGTAAGGAGATCATCTTGTGAGGATGTGATACCATGAGCTATTTGGAATTTGCAAGTGATACAAGGTTGAGTTTGATAACCAAGAGGATGAGCTCAGAGTGTTCTGATGAAGATAGACTCAGAGTTCGAGTTTGAGATGACAGGTGAAATACATGGAAGTGTATGTCTTCAATGTTACCTAATAACTAAGGATGTTAAGTGGTAATGAATGTTCTGGTTGAGATATACTGCCTAGTTTAGCAGGAAGCTAGAAGAAGTTGAGGTTGCTAGGCTAACCTTAAGTTGAGAAAAAGAGATAAGTTTGGCTAACACCCAGATGTATCAATAGCGGTTAATCAAGTAAATGATTGTTTGGTTAGCCAGTCTAGTCCATGATATAATAAAAGGATGGTTGAAGAGCCTCAAATGCACTTCTTTGGAAAGGAAGGTGATAAAACCCAGATGAGAGTGGTTTAGGGTTTCTGAGGAATCGATCTTGAGGAATCATGACATACAGGAAATCATGATTTTAAGATCACCATACACCATGGTACGACTGAGATAATGAGTGGTAGCAGTACTATGGATGCTGGAGATGAGGCTGCATGTGGTATGTTGCATGCAAGCCAGGAGGTAAAGGACAAACACCAGTAACCAGTGTATCGATATAGAGGATAAAAGAGTCCCTGAGAGGGAATGAGAGTTCATCACTATGAATGATGTTGAAAGTCTCCCCTTGACCAAGGAAAGTCATGATGCAATAAGGGTTATGATAGATCGCCTTACCTAGATGACATGAGAAAGAAAGAATGTTGTCAAGGGACAGATTCGGTTGAACTACTTAAGAGAGAAAGATGGTTCAACTTCACCATGATGTGAGTTCAAGAGTTCTTGAGTGTGACCTAAAGGTTCACTCCCATGAGGTGGAAGTAGATACCTGAAGAACTCGATGTTAGTACAGTTTAGCACCCCATACTAATGGTTAGTATGATCCAGACTAGAGGGTCGGATGAGAGCATGTGTGCTCGTTCAGGGTGATTGACCGGCCTAAATCGCGCGTCCTAAAATTGGAGGCGTATTTGAGGTAGTCGAGCCTTCACATTTATAACCCGAATCTTTCTAGGCCCCCACAACTTTGTTTACGGGGTCGAAGTAGTCATACGGGGTCGAACACAGGGACAAGGTGGGTCGTGTTGACGACTCTGGATCGACACTCTACACTCCGGTGGGTATAAAGAGATGTTAAAGTTCCCCGAAGGGGAACAACAAGCTGTCATGATTAAATCAAAGAAAACTATCTCCAACTGGAGTTACAAGAAAGATTAAGATTTTGTCATTTAGCAGTTTTTAGGAATTTTCATGCAACAGAAAATTGAAAGATAAACTGCAGTTTAAGGCGTAATGCAAGGGATAAGACTTCAGTAAGACAAGCGGTAGCAGTAACACCCTGCACCCCTCCTCTCAGAGCGGGTGCCTCTAACCAAGCTTCAACACCCCTCTCGAGGTTGCTGGGCTCAAGTTAGAGTGGAATGATACTAAAACAACTCCGTTCCGGGAACTCTCGTACTCCAGAACCGGACCAAACACTAGAGCCACAACCCAACTCTCGAAGTAGTTGCGACGGGAAAGACGATTCGGTAGCTAAGAGAAACGCGATCCAAAACATGCAAGCTAGAGTTCGGATATCCAACACAGCAGTTACCCAATCATAAGGCACCAAGCATTAAACAAATAGCAATTAAGCATTTCTATTTCCATAAGCAATAAGGGTCTTAATACAATGCGTAAGCTAAGAATTTAAATAACAAAATTAAAGATAGATGTCGCCTTCTTGATGTAGAAGAACGACAGACTGTTGTAGCTCTCCTGCCCGATATCGGTCAGGAGCCGAGCCCGACACGGCAGTGTCGGGCGGCACCCCCTCTCGGGCCGCACCGACGGACGACTGACTGTATCGCTCAAGGGCCCTGGCCGATACGCTCATGTCGGGCGGCGCACCTCTCGGGCGGCACGCACGACGGGCGGAGCATATCGGGTTCGATATCGTGTCGGGCAAAGAGTTACGAGTCTACTGTCGGGCACTCGTGTCGCTTATCTTCGCTGGCCGATATCGGCCCGCAGTGTCGCCCGGGACAACACTAAGTGAACCATCCCTTCCCTCTCGGGATGAGGGAAAGCTCACCTAGTGTCGCCTGGCACAAGCACTGGGGCGCGATACTCTTGCTCTCACAGCTACCTTCGAAGGTGGCTCTCGAACTGTCTTGTCCGAATTCTCCAACCCTCCGACTAGTCTGACGACGACCCGACTTCTCCGACTTCCTGTAGCTGCTATTTATACCGGCGGTTGAAGGAGTTATGGTGTTGGAAACGCCACGTAGCTCCCTTATACGCCGGTCGATGTATGTGGACGGCCGATACAGGTATGTCTTCGGTGCGAGGCGCTGGCTATCGGTCACGTGGATGGCGGCACGCCTACCGGTGGGTGGCTGTGTCGCCCGACGAGTTTGGTCGTCGATGCAGCTTTGGCTCCCTGTCGGGTAGACGGTATGTCGGCCGACACGTCCTTCTTGCCCAGCGCCCTTCTCCGTCGATTATTCTCGTGTCGCCCAGCCCCTGTCGGGCTGGGTTGTATCGGGCGTCAGGAAGGTCGAGACGGGCTTAGACTTATTGTGGGCCGGAATCGGCCTTATTGCACAAAAACGAGGGAAACTTTGTAGAAGAAAGGAAAAATTGGAATAAGAGCGTTGCTTGGACAATTATTGCGAAAATGCTAATAAAATAGAGGAAAATAGCAGAAAAGGGTAGTTTTGATAACAGAATAAAGGGCAAAAACACCACAAAATTTGGTGTTATCAACTCCCCCAAACTTAGCTTTTTGATTGTCCTCAATCAATATTTAAACTAAACTCTGTGTTGCTTCTTCTTGCACAGTAAAACTTTAAGGCTAAAGAGTAGCACAAGATTTGCGGTGTCTTAGAGGTAATGTTGTCTTAATGCGAACAAAAGACCTTGCCCTACTTGCCTTATTATTTAAGTAAAATTTTTCTTCTCCACAGCTTCAGCGAGACTTTGGTGTATGATTCCGAAGTTAGCTTCCACACCAAACAGCTTTATTTTAGGGACAGAAAGTTGTGTATAGGGTAGGCTAAGGCTTTTTGGATTTTTCTTCTTGTTTCCCATCAGTCCATCCAGGTAAGGGTCCGTTAACGGGCAAGTGGTCCCTACAGTCCAAGCAAGTTGGCTTTAGAGCAGTGATTTCACATCCTACGTACCACTGCCCCGGATCTACCATGCCTAAAGATGGGTACTTTTGGAAAACAAGTGTGTGTATATATATATATATTTCTTTTCTTTTATTGGGCACAACTTTCATGCTTTTATTCACGCTCATAAGGCTTCTTTCTCTTTTTGGGATTTTTGCTGGGTAAGGGAAAACAAAAGAGATTTTTGCTGTTTGGGCAGCTTTTTCCTTCTCCATACTTGTCTCTTAGCTGCTTGCGAGATTATTATTTTTCGAAAATTTTTGGATGGCAAGGCACAATCTTTTGTTTGTTTGAGACAGCATTATCAGAAAGATATGACAGAACTTGTAACTCATTAAATATACAGAAAGTAAACTTTGCAAGAAGCCACAATAGGTTTTTATTATTATTACAGCAACTTTGTACATATGCATAGGGACAGGAAATTTGCAAAGGAAAGATTTTTGAAATTTTTTATATGGCATGCATGCGCACATCAGATATACAGGGAGCTATAAGGGCACATCAGGTAAAAGAGAATGAATATCGTAGAAAGCTTGAAGTGATAAAATTTTTATACCTCCCTCACTGGCATACCCCCCCCCCCCCAAACTTACTTTCTACTCTGTCCCAGAGTAGAGAAGAAAGCAAAAGTGAGGTAAAGCTTAGCCAGTGAGGGTTAGCTTTCTGATGTGCTACAAAATGCTCCTACGAAGTTGCAGCATGCCATTGGGAGGTTGTCTAGCGGGTTCGCTTCGGCGGTGTAGCGGTTGAGTGTGAGCGTAACCCTCAAAATTCACTTCTGGCCCACCTTTTCTTCACATCTCCGTTGTAAACATAAACAAAGGGACTGATTATCCGTCCCTAGTTTAGTTCCCATGAGTGTGTAGTCAGGGTGGGCCCTCTCCCTTAAGAGGACGGAACCAGGGTGCCTCGAACTTGTTCGGAGGCCTTGGTTGCCGCACTCATAGCTAGGTGACTCACTATTGGAGCTACCAAATCAAGAAAGATCTTCCCTTCCATTGTTGTTGCCGTTTCTGCCCGACAGTTGTTGCTGATCCCCGCGCCATGCTTGCTGGTGTGGTAGGTGGTTTGCTCCATACGAGCTATACCTGTTATTTAAAATTTACTTATTCATCCGTTAGGCAAGAAAGATGAAAAGAAAGAAAACTTATTAAAACTGGGCGATAGGTGATCGGACGACACGATGTTGTCGCGCGATATGACTCGACGCCCGACACAGGTGTGTCGGGCGATTCGAGGTCACATGAAGCAAAAACATGACATCGCCGTGAGAAGCATGACGCCCGATACGATACATAGGGAAAACACTATCGACTGGCGTTACGCGCGAAAGCATGTCGGGCGATAGAAATCTGCAGGTCACGTAAACCCGATAAGCGGCTCGGTAACAGATACTGGCGTCGGGCGACAGGGTTATCGGCCGATAAACGTGTCAGTCTATAAACCTATCGGTCGACAAGCCATGTCGTTCGGTAAGAAAACAACAAGCCGGCCGATATGCCTCACACGATACAAAACCTGTGCCAGGCGAGAGATAACGTGTCGGGCAAAAGGTGTGTCGGGCTATACCTTTGCTCTCAGGAGGCATCGCCCGTTACCAGGGCGAAGGCAAGATGGCCGACACACGAGAAAAAGGGAGGATCAATGCATGCGTTCCAGGTGGAAAAAAGGAGAAAATGATAGCCCAACACGAAGAAACCTCCACGCTATTTATAGAGAACTCAGGCTAATAAAATAGAGGAAAATAGCAGAAAAGGGCAGTTTTGATAACTAAATAAAGGGCAAAAACGTCACAAAATTTGGTGTTATCAGTGATATCAAGAGACAGTTCTTAAGATGTGACGTTAACCACCATAGCCTTTATCGGGATGCAAGAAGTTCTATAAGGAGGTTGTGTCGGTCACCACTTCATTATGATGATGTTGGTGAAGGAGGCCTCACGAAGGTCAGAAAAGAACCACAATGTGTGCAGATGAAGTCGCTTGATCGTGCAATGGCTGAGAGAGAGCCCAAGGGTGACAGAAGTCACGAGATGATGCAAAGCATACTGACATGCAATTCACTGTGGGAGAATATAATGTGAAAATCCGACCCCTCCGAGCTACAACTGAGAAAGCTGAGTTCCCGATATATGGGTCCATTTGAGATGGATTGGTGGAGAGGGTTGTGTTTAGCCTTACCCCTCAGGATAACATGATGTATAAGGTGTTACATGAGTCCAGTCTAGAGCACTATGTGAGGTACCCAAGCCAGGTGATGAACCCTAAACCTATTCAACTTTTGAGAGGCTGAAATGTCCTGAGTCACCTATGAGGGTACGATATACCAAGGTAAGAAAGAACTCAGATGGAAGAATATGAGATGATGAAGGTTCTTGGGAAGCACCATGGAAAGGGTAAGGCCACATAGGAGCCATGATGGATATAGGAAATGTTTATCCTGATTTGTTTGTTTGCTTGGTGGAATTTTGAGGACAAAATTCTTATAAGAGGGGAAGGATGTTACAACTCCAATTTTGGGTTCATTTGGTGAGAAATGTAATTTCTCATATTAAAGATATTTGAACAACAAATGATATAATTTTTTTGGAATAAATGGATTTCGTTTACAATAGCCTTGATGATTGTGTTGTGGGCTTTATTGGCTATTGGGCCCAAATAACAAGAAAATTCAATTAGTTTATGAATAATTGAGTTTTTGAGAAAAGAATGAGATAGAAACCTCTATAAGGCAAAATGATGTAATCCAAGGATGGATTTCGTGCCTCTTGGGTTCCTTGGGTCCCAAGGAGTCCAAAGTTGCATAGAGAATGCAATAAGAAAAGAAAAGACCAATTAAGTATTTCCTTGTTAAGAAAGAAATTGAAAATAATGATAAAACGTGGAAAATATGTGAAAAGAGGTATAATTGAGTTATCCTTGGTGGATTTTCGTATCCCAAGGATTCCTAATGATAAAAGGCATATCAATGAGGAAAATAAAGGAGAAATAAAGAGAAATCCTCAAAAAGAGATATTTTAATGAGAAATCAACAAGATAATGTGAAATAATGCATATTAATGCATCTAGAAGGATATGAGTATCCAATAAAAAGGATTTCGAAATAATAGAGTTTCTTGGGATCCAAGGAATCTTAATGAAGAAAGAGGAAAGATAAAATACCTATAAAAGAAAATAAGAATATAATGTGAATACATTATTAATGGATTATGTGGTTTTGTTAAGAAGAAAGTATTTTCTACTTAAGGAAATATAATTTCGTGGCTAATAGGTTAAAAGACAAGAATATAGAGAGTAATGGAGATGATTTTTGTATTTCCAATCATCCATGAAATAAAGCATGTCAAGGAGATAAGTAGGAGAGAGAAGATTTCTTCTTCATGAAGGAATATAATTCCAAGTTGGAAAAGGGCTTGGTTGCTTCGTGGGCAAGCAGTCTGGGGCGTGGATAACCCTCTCCTATAAAAGGGGTAGAGCCCAGGGTTGATTTCCAGAGAGATCTCACGTCTCCCACTCTCTTCCTCATCTTCTTCTTGCTTCCTTATGATCAAAACCCTAACGAGATCTTAGACCTATCCCGAGGGCACCAAGGAGCGGGGAGGAAGTCTCGTCGGAGGCACTAAGCTCCCACGATGGTCCGAGATGATCGACCATCGTCTCCATGGCTGCGGCCATCGAGCAGAGCCTACGGAAGGCCGGCACCCAGGTTGCAGGTCGTGCGCTTGGCCATCTCAAAATGGTCATGTTGGGTGCGAGTTCGGTAGCGCCCCACATGCGTGAGGGCACGACAGAGGTAGGGCAGGGTTTCCTGGCGAGAACCACGGTCGGGGGAGGAAGAACCAACCTGCGCAAGGCTGCAAGTGGCGGCTGTTAGGGCTGGCTGAGGGAGGAAGACGACCTTCAGGTCATTGGACCATCTTGCCCCTCCGCAGGCTAAAGCACTGGCTAACTTAACAAGGGTAGCGCGTTAATTTCATTATGTTATCAAGCAAGCCGAGCAACATTGCGTGGAAACGGCCACGTGGCGCTCCTGGATTGGCCCAAAGTAAGTATTTTTGTGAAATTCATATCTCATAAATGGTAGCTCGTATGGTTACGCATAAGATATGAAATTTGCTCAGAAAAATTAGAGGAATCCAATAAAAATATATTTAGAGGATAATTCCTCTTACAATTTGAAAAGTCGTGTAAGTTATCAACTTTAATGAATTAAAGATTAAGAAACTCTATTTTGAGTTGATTAATATATTTAATAGGGTTTAATGGATGATTAAAGTTGATATTAGCCTGTTAATGATAAAAAGGAACATTAGGAACAAAAAGGATAAACTTTGCATGTAAATAGTTTAATTTAAAGTTTCATGCGCATGTATATACTTTAATGGGCCTTGAAACCCTAATGTTGGCAAATGCAACTCTTAATGGCTTTAATTATTCAAAATCATGAATAAAGTTAAGATATGATTATTCCAAGCTATTTTGAGCATTAAAGTTCCTAATTATGGTTAAGTACCCTTAATGTGGAAGTTAGGGTTTCCTAGTGGATAAAAGGTAGAATTAATGATAAATAACGTTCATATGAGTATTAGAGCATAATGAACTACAAATTGATGAGATACGAGCATAATGACCTTGTCCTAGATTAAAAAGGATAAAAATGGTAGCTTTAATGTAAAATAGGCTTAATGGACTTAATTGATGGTTAATTGTGCATTAGTCTGGAATTAGGGTAACCTTAATAACCTTCGTGAAGGATAGATGAGAAAATTAGGGTTTAAAAAGAGAAAAGGGAAGTAAAACCCTAATTGCAAAGTAAACCCTAAAAAGAGGAAGAAACCCTAAAAAGGAATAGAAACCATAAGTAGCAAGATGGTTTGGATAGTTTTTGATAAAAAGGAATTGGATGTATATTTCAAGATTGAACTGTGTACTTGCTTGATTCTGGATTACTTGCTTGTTTGGACTATTCCTGCATCTGAGTCTGCCTGACATGTATGTGGTTATGCTTATGATTATCTCGCATGAGTTTTCTGAGGATTTTATCGATGTTTACATCGTGGCTTGAATTAATTGTTGGACGAATTTAATTCTTGCAAATTATAATGTGGATATGACTATCACCTAAGATATGTGCCTACTAGCTCAGATCCTAGTCCCTTCTATAGCTTAATAGATTGACCTAGTACATGGCTACCAATGGGGTAGGTCCATCAGGTCATTGAATGACTTAGTACATGGCTACCAATGGGGTAGGACCATCAAGTCACCATGAGTCAGGGATTGGGCTACCTTTGGGTAGGGCCATTTGACTCCATAACCCTAGGTATTGGCTACCTATGTGGTAGGGCCATGGGGGTAAGGATCTACCATATGAGAGAGGTAGTATCCATGTCCACTACAGGGACAACACAGATATAGGGGATAAGTAAGGATTGAGTAGGTACTGCTTAAAGCGTAATCTTGGATGTTAAATGATATTTGGATGACTACATTGTTATTATAGTTGCATGATTATTGTTTCCCCCATATACCAGCTCCTTGCTGACTGACATTTTGTTTATTGGCGTTTTAGGTACAAATGAAAAGAACAAACAGTAAAGTGACATATGTGGAATTAAATGGAATTAACGTGCACAGGAGGATTAGTTAGATTAGTATCATCATGGATCATGGATAGAAGTTTAGAAATCCCAGTTTTTAAAAGGTATGCAAAGTTTTATTTTATACCAGTTTTCAGTTTAGTTGGTAACATTTATTAATTGTTATTGATTATTTGTCGAACCTTTGATCTGGGTTATTGGTTAACGGCTCTGACCTTTCAGTCCCCCTTAATTGGGGGTTACTGGGAGGCGAGGTCGTTACAGCTGGCTTTTTACGGTTTTACCCATGTGCGCCCATCCCCTTCTTCTTTAACGCGAGGGGCATTTCGGTCATCTGCTCCCTTGTTGGCTATGAGGCCTATGTGGAATTTTCTTGCAATCTGATTGGTCCAACTTGCTTAATTCATAGTAAATTGGTCCGTGCTAAAAAAATGCAAATAAATACTCGTTGGAAAGAATTTTTCATGTAGAATCTGATTTTGTGGTTTTTGAGACCTGATTCTCAATGTTTTTTTGAAGTTTACCTTGAATTCCATTTTGAGTATGTTAAATGTTCTAAAAAACATAATTAATTCATTTTAACTCCAAATTGAGAAATAAAATATGTTTTCTTAATCAGTGAAACCTAAGTGAGCTTTTGGTCCTAGTTTTGAGTCCTAAATAAGTGGTTTTAGAATAAGGTCTAAAATGGGTATTTTCCTTTATACTTTATGCTTAATAAATGCTAATTTATGTGAAATGTTTGTAACTAGGCTTAATGGATGTTGATACAATCTAATCAGTGATAATGATGTATGTGAATCTTCAATAAGGTATGTGACACCTATTTATGTATGTGGACCCTATTTATGCATGTGAACATATAATTGTGCAATTTATACCCTAATCCTTCAGTTTGGGATTTTATCTAATCCCATTTCATAATGAGGCAAATGCTAGCCTTAGAATCTCTCTCTGTTGCCTCTATTTGGTTCTTTATTTATTTGAATCCCTTATTACCAATGTCGACTCATTATTGGTTTACTGCTTGGGTTATGAAACCCCATTTGCTATGATGCAATATTACTTTTATTTTCACTACTGCCAAGTGAACTATTTAGCATGATGTATTTTTGGCCAAATGACAATGTAGTGTACATGAGTACAAACCACCCATAGTGGGCATGAGCCCAGGGGAACGTTAAAATTCTCCCCAGGGGAACGTTAAAATTCTCCCCATTTTATATATATTTTGGAGGTTAGGGGATGTTAAAATTCCCCCTCTCCTCTTGGTGTAGGTCCGGTAGGTGCCTCACCCTCCATTGGTATGATTTTGTGTCATAATATCATTCATGCTATGTAATTTGTTGTTAATTAAACTATGGCAGTCCTTCTATTTCTTATTTGATTATTTGTCTCATTCTCTTGAAATCTCTTTATTTAATGGATCATTTTATTTATGCAATGTTGCACTTTATAAATTGTCCTTGTTCCTCTTGATTAACACATACTTTTATCTCTCTCTTGCTGGGTGATCCCAACCACCCAGGTATAGGATCAGAATGCACATTGGAAGCTTGGTGAACCAGTCTAAGGCTAGGTTTATGGAGTTTAACCTTGTATCTTGGACATAGCTGCCTATGTATATATTATGTTTTTTTCTTTGGAGACAATATTGATTTGGTTTTAGTCTTCATCTACCTAGATCCAGTTGTTTGTATAAAGTTGTACTCCCTTTTGGGAAATTTGTAAAGTACTCTTTATACATTTTGAATATAGTCAAAGTTTTAACTTCCGCTGCCACACATTGGTGTTTTTGTTTGCCACGATTTTTTTTAGTAGAGACTACGTCTTTACATTCAACACCACCACTCCCTCAAAAAATCTTACATCTTTTGATAGACTCTTCAACAACCTCATCACTGACTTCAAACTCATTGACATCCAAACATTTAATACATCATATCCATGGAACTGTGGAACCTCATGGGCCATACTTGACATATTCATTGCTCCAAACTCAAGAAACCTTTTTCCTAGCTAACACTGTTTTGCATCATCTAGACCCACAATGTATCACTTCCCCATTATCATGAACACCACACACTCAACATGGGGACACAAACCTTTCAAGATGGAAAATTTTTGGCTTTAATTTTAAAATGATATGTTGTGCTATCTAAGAAACACCTTGCCTTTCTTGTGATCCTAGATATCATATTAAAAAAAAATCACCAGGAACCTTCTTAAGACGTGGCATAAGAAGATCTTTGGTAACATCCACAAAAAACTAGCTGATCTTGAATCCAAATTATATACAGTTGATAGCAACCAAAATATGGATCTGACCCATACCCTTGCCTTAAAATCTAAACTTGACACACTCCAACAACAACAAAAAACTTTTGGAAACAAAGATCCACAATTTGATGGATGAAAGAATGAGAAATGACACAAAGTTCTTATATGAATGTTGTAACAATAACACTAGGATAAACTTCATATGTTGGTTACATATTCAAGGTACACACTACCAACAGACACACCATTACCACTCATATTGTTGCCCAATTCCAAGATATTTTCAATAACAGGCACAAGCAGTTGCCCTACATGCATATTAATTGGGAATATATATGCCCCAAATCCATTAACACCCCTACTAGCTTGCTATAACGTCCCTTCACTATAGAGGAACTTAAGACTGCAAAACACAACCTTGGTAGAGATAGATCACCTGGACCAGATGGTATTAACATGGAATATTACATATGTATGTCGAACCATATCCATTCTGACTTCATGCATCTTCTCCAATACATACACACACATGATCACATATATACACAAACATGAGTTCTCAATCACTCACACATTTCCATGATAAAAAAGATTGATCAACCTGATACGGTACAACATTTCAGACCCATTAGTCTTATGAATTCATCTTATAAGATCATTACCAAAATCCTTAGCAACAAAATGAAGACTACACTTTATGGAACCATTGGTCATCAACAATGTGTTTTTTTGTCAAATAAAAGCATATGGGATGCATACATTATGGTGAGCGAAACCATTCACACATGCTATAAAAATCATGCACCTTTTATTGCTCTCAGACTTGATTTTGAGAAAGCCTTTGATAACATTAATTTGAACTGTCTCACACGGTGCATGAAAGGGTATATATTCCCACCAAAATGGATCAAATGGATACATGCATGCATATCCACATGTAAATTCTCTACCATCATCGATGGATCACCTTTTGGGTACTTCAAGAACACAAATGGCCTAAGACAAAGAGACCCTCTATCACTATAATTATTCATTATTTGTTGCATCCATCCTCACCAATATGATTCATATGTGTACACAACATGGATAGATAGAATCTCCACTGGAATGCTCAGAAAATATAATCAAATATGCTTATGAGACCATTTTATTTATCAAACCCAATGATAAGAGTGTCTTAAACAACATATATATCACGGGTATCTTCTCTTACATGACTGGCCTTAAAATCAATCTCCAAAAATCAGCCATCATCAGTGTACACATTGATACATATCTTATGCTTTGATACCAAGCGCTATTGTACTGTAAATTGGAAGCACTTCCCTTCATATACCTCAGTTTCCCAATATCATCTCACCCCTACCTAAATGTATATGGAATCCAATCATTGATAAGCTCAACCAGAGACTCAAATCATGGAAAAAGAATTTCCTCAACCTAATAGGTAGACTGACACTGCTCAACATCTCTTTGTCCACCATCACCACTTACTACCTCAGTTATATCCCCCTCCCGACTAACTTTTTGCACAACACTGACAAAATCAAGAGAAAATTCTTATGGAACCACTCAAGACACAATATGCACTTAGCCAATTGGGATATCATGTGTGCGCAAAGAAATACAAGGGATGGGGTATCATTAATATCGAAACACATGCCATCTGTATGATTGCCAATATTATTGATACTTTAGGATTTCTAGAAACTGTATATGGAAGGATTACATCAAAAAAAGTACTACAAAAAAATCATTGGTGGCTCGTTAGTAAGAGCATTGCATCACCGTCGTGGAAGCATATCAACAAACAAATACACACTATCCACAATATTATCAATAATCCTCCACATGTTGCCAAAAACATCATTTTTGGACTGAACCATGGTACCATGACAACACCATCGAAAACCTCCATCACTGCCTCTACATACCGCATAGCATATCCAAACTTCCCACGGGTAATGCCTTGATCCTCCTTACCAGTGAACCAAATAAAATATTGAAAAGAACCCTAACTTCATATATACCTTTAGACAACATTACTAATATTCTTCATCATCTGGAAACCAACACATAGAGTTAAGTGTCATGGAAACGGGGTCCTATATACACACCGTACAAAGCATACCAATCCATTACATACCACAGATACTACTACCCCATAAATGATGTTTGGAGAAATGCTGGACCACATAAACTCAAAATTTTATTATGGCTCATCATATATGATAAAGTTTTAACTGATAGCAACCTTTCTAAAAGGGGATTTTTTAGACCATCCATATGCATTAGATGCTTCAAACAAGAAGAAACCACCACTCATCTATTCATGCACCACCCCATCACCAAACATATCGACAATTTCTTCTTCATTCACCATAATTACCATACCTCTACCAACCTCACTAGTCTTCTTTTGTGTCAAAAAAAAACTCTCACAATACACCCCATAAAAACTCATTCCCTCCATCATCTAGAATATATAGTTGGAGAGAAACCACATAAAACACAACTCTCACCAGAACAACATACATACGCTCATTCAAAATATCACTGACAAATACAATTTATACTCCCATTATAGGATCACATATTAACACGGACATAGACAAAGAGAACACCATTTGCAAGAGGAGGCGGTGGTCACAAAACCTATACTATGGAAGAAATCTTACCAAACACCAACAATTTTAACTTTTTTTTACTTCCAATCATTATCAACTATTTTTTACAAGGTTTATTGTCTAAAGGGTGCCTCCCCCACTGGCACCATCCATGAACACTCTACCGACACCATTTGGTTTACTGAACCACTAGTATTGGGGCACTTCTGATGCATCTCGAACAAGGTCATCTCTTATCTCTATACCGAGTGTCACATGTAGTTGTATGTTTTACTTATCTATCTTTTATATATTGAACTTTCATAAAAGAACTCATTTATCACCATATCAATATACGAATTGTACGAGTCAAACCAACCAAACTTCATCCATCAACTTAGACCAAACAGCCTAATCAATACATCATACAAGATCATTGCAAAAATTTTAATAGTAGATGAAAACTTTTCTTAAAAACATCCAATATGCATATATCATGATAAATGAGACCATACATTAATTGTACCAAAACAAAACTTTTCATATGGATCTCAAACTTGATTTTGAAAAGCCTTTGACAACATATATTAGAATTGTCTCATTCACACTATGTGGGGATATGGCTTCCCACAAAAATGGATTCACTGGATCCATGCATGTATCTCCACTAGTAAACTCTCTATCATCACAAACAACCCACCTTTTGGCTATTTTCAAAACTCAAATGGACTCAGACAGGGAGACCCCTTATCTCCATATCTTTTTATACTAGTTACTTCGATTCTAACAAATATGATAAAGATTGGAACGGAAAAAGGGCTCATCAGATCCTACAGAATGTCATGAAAATATCATCTAATATGCAGACGACACTATGATTCTTATCAAGCCTAAGGATATTTGCACATTGAATACCATCCAAATCAGTGTCATCTTCACGTATATCTCTGGACTCAAAGTAAACCTACAAAAATCTTCCATCATCAGAACTCACATCCAACTTAGGCAATTGAATAGATACCAACCTTTACTCAAATGCAAAACCAAAACCTTCCCTTTCTAATACCTGGGTCTCCCAATCTCACCCTTTTCAGTCTCAAAATACACACAGAAACCCATCATTGATAAACTTAACTACAACCTCCAATCATGAACAAATTATTTTATCAACATAGATGGCAGATTGACCCTTCTAAAGAACTCATTATCCCACGTTTACCTTAGATACATCCCACTCCCTGAAAATATCCATAGAGATATTGACAAGCTTAGAAAGAAATTCCTTCGAAACCACTATGTACCTAATACACAAAAAAATGAAAATTCTCTTGGTTAACTAGAACACCATCTGGGTGCCAAATATATATGGAGGATGGTGCACCATCAACTTCAAAATCCATGTGATCTATCTGATCACCAAAATCATCGCCGCATTTTCAACTATACAAGAAAACTCATGGAAACCCTTCATCTTACGGAAATATTATCACATCAGAATAAAAATTCATGGTGACCCTCGACCAAAAAAATAGCTTCCCCTCTTTGGAGATATAAAAACAAACATTCGAACACCATCATTCATATGATCAACACCCCCCCCCCCAACAACCAAGAACGTCAACTTCTGGTTTGACCCATGATATCATGGCTCCACAATTCAATACTTATATTGCAACTTCCACACACCCCAAAAATTGATTAATCTAAACACTGCCAAAGCATGACTCTCCTGACTAGCAATAGAAACAACTGTCTCAAATGTTCCATTACCCAACATCTATCAACTGAAACTATGAAGAACATTATTCATGTTCTGGAAACCACACTGCCAACCATATTTTGTGGTCACAGGGTTAAACATACAAACCTCACCATGCTTACCTCTTTCTTAGCTACATAGGTGTATTCTATACATTGACAAATATCTGGAATCAAACTTGTCCACTAAAATCAAAATTATCATCTTGCTAATAAAACGTAACAAATACTTATCGACCACATCCTTATGAAATGAGATTTCTATGGGCCAAGTAGATGTTACATGTGCCAAAAAAAATGGATACCACTATACATCTTTTTATTCACTACCCCATCACCACCCAAATGAGAAATTATTTCTTCCATACAACAACGAATGAAGATATAAACATACAAAACTTTACCAATTACAAGAGCCAAAAAAATTTCACAACATAATAAAAAACCATGATTGCATCCATCATATAGAAAGTTTGTCAGAGAGAAACTATAGAAAATAAAACAATCACAAAAACACCATCCATAATATGTTTTCAAACATTGAACAAACACATACAATTTTTTTCCATTGCAAATCACCCCAGTCAGGAGAGCCGAGAAGATGAAACCCACATCAACACATTCGGAAACAATAATAGTGGAGGTAGAAGATTCATATTGGAAGAAATTATGACAAACGACAGTGATTTTTGAGATATAACATTGACTCCTTATGTCACAACACTATTGTGTTCCATTGAGATAGAGGCTCATTGTTTAAGAAGTGCCTCACTTGTCAAAACTTTTTAGCTTATTATGATGCAACTCTAGTGATGTCTATCTCCGCAATGATCGATTTGCACGCGGCTTTGTATGCAAATATTATTATCCATATATATGAACTTCCATTAAAAAAACCGAGCTGTATGAGTCAAGCCGTTTGCTCATGTGTCGAACCAGAGTTTGACAAACGACCCGGAAACGGTCGGCCTCGGCGGATGTCCCCGCCATGGGACCGCTTCTTTCCCGCCATCTTCTTCAGAAATGGAGGGAAGCGAAGTGAGGATCCCACAGACCATAGTACAGTACTCAAAGGGGGGTGAAAGGCAGAGAGAAGAGAGAGAGACTTTGTTGGATCTTCCCAAAACCCTAGCCCGTACTTGCGATCTCCGACTCGACCATTGCTGGATCCGTCGGCGTTCATCAGTTCTGGCACCGCCTGTCAGCGAGCGCCACCGGGTCGGCGGGTATTAACGCCCAAGCGTCTAATTTGTGTCGATAATCCTTGATCTCATCCTCGTCCTACATTTCCCCTTACGGTGCTGCTCCTTCGTCCACGGTTGAGACACCGCAGGAGACGGTGGTGCCCAAAACTCAGGGCTTTGGGTTGTACGATGGGCCAGGAACCAGACGACACTGGTGCCGTGAAGCCGACGACTTCGACTCTGCGGAAGAGCGACGATGACGGGATGGAATCGCGGTTCACTGGCCTATGCAAGGTTCGTTCTTTTCCTTACTTCAAATGCTTTTCATTCAGAAGCTTATTGGTTGCATCCTCGGTGTGATTGGGACCAATGACCTCTTTCTGGATCATCATCAGTCAAACTTAGGTTTGGACGAGACCGCGGTAGAGGAGGCTACGACTCTATTCAAGGCATGCAAACCTATCATCGGGAAAAACATGTTGGCAATTGGAACGGGATCGGTACTTGTTACTCTCTCTCACCAGTTTCAGAAAACTACGAGAGATAATTAACGGAACCCCCTTTTTGATTTTACTTGGTGTTTTGCAGCCTGATGAAATGGAGCGCCATCTATCGGCTTTTACTCTCTACTGTGTAGCTAAGCTGGGAAAAGGAAATAAAAACAACGAAGGCCGCCTTAACCTTTCTAGAATCCTAAAAACAGTCAACTTGAGGTAGGAAGCTCATTGTTCCATGAAATTCACAGTCGCAGAGTTCTGAAGTCCTCGACCTTATCATGCTAATTTTGATCTGCTACTTTCGTTGAGCAGCATAACGGATTTCTTCAAGGAGATTCCACAGTTAATGCTTAAAGCAGCCTACACGTTGAACAATCATTATGGCTCGGATTGGGAGAAGAGGCTCGAGGTACTTATAAAATAGACTTTAATTGCCCACCTCACATGGATTTTATTTCATCCCGACTAAAACCCGGTATTCTTGTGTTCTACTGCTGTATTTAGGTAACAGAGGTTCAGGCGAACGTTGTTCATCTCAGAGTTTTAAGCAAGTAAGTTCTTTTCTTTTTTTAGGGTAGAAATAATTTACTTTGAGCAATTATCTGAACTTTCCAGCACAAGTCATATGCATCCAAACTGGGACTTTTTAAAACGGTATAAATTTTAAAACTGAATGTCAACACCAGAAAAAATAATAAAAAAAGATGCTCAGTTGATCTACAGATTTAACCACTCCACCTTGCATGTTTATTCACAAATTTTCCACTTAAGCAAATATTGCATAATAGTGCTGTGCACCACCTTAATCTTAAGCAAATGAATTTTATATTCTGTTGTATCTTGTTCAATGGAGAACTCACCTTTTATTATATAATTATGTCCCTCTTAGCTAAACCGAGTTTCCAACTTAAAGTGTGGCGGTCCAAAATTAACTATAGTTATTTTCTGTATGATTTTTATTTTTTCACGTGTTATCCAGCTACTACAAGCGTGCGTATGAGGAATTTTTCTTGCCTACAAGTTCGAGTAATGGCAAGGAAAGCGTTGATAGTGGCTATTCTGGGTTCATTTCTGAATATCATCGGTTTGGATGGTTGCTCTTCTTGGCATTACGTGTTCATGCATTTAGTCGTTTCAGAGATCTTGTCACATCTACCAATGGATTGGTTTCGATTCTGGTTGGTTTTTATACTGTTCTTAATAAATGTAGTTTACAACCATGCTTTATGCTGTATCATTCATTACTCTAATGATTTCGGTACTAAAAATGTGCAGGCATTTCTTATCCTTCACATACCTGCTAGATTCAGAAAGTTCACTCTTCCAAATTCTACTCAATTAGGTATTGGTTAGAAATTCACCTTGGAATTCTAGTAGTTATTACATGCAGTATGGTCCTAACAGTTTTGCTTCTCTTTTCAGTGAAAAAGACTGACAAGGGTTTGAATCTTATTGCCTCCCTCTGTGAAATATATCACACATCTGAAGATGACTTGAAGGCTGTCCTGGAGAAAGTTAACAATCTGATCATTGAGATACTAAATAAAAGCCCCCATCCTGCTGCAGAATGCAAAACAGAAAATTTAAACTATTTTGACCCAGGTTAGAATCAATGTGTACTTAGGTTCATATTTTAATGTGGGAACATCAATTTATGTTTAATCAACTTGGCTATATTGGCTATTTTCAACAATCCAGCTGGTCTGCTGTATTTCACTGATCTCATGGAGGAGGAATCCTTGCGCTCTAGCTTGTTGATCCTTGAAAAGGATTATGATGATGCTGTTCACAGCAATGGGGGATTGGATGAACGCTTGTTTGTTGATGACGAAGATAGTTTGTTTGGCAGTGGAAGCCTATCAGGTGGTGCTATGCATTTACCTGCTACAAAGGTAGGCTTGGCTTTATTTGATCATTATTTAGTAAATTTTTCAGGTTTAGTTATGGTCTTGTTTGCAAATATGCAGCGCAAGTTTGATACAATGGCTTCCCCTTCTAAGTCAATCACAAGTCCTTTATCTCCTCCACGGTCACCCACATCTCCGGGAAATTCAATTCTAGGACGAAAAAATATGCTTCTGTCTCCTGTGAGTACCGCCATGACAACGGCAAAGTGGCTCCGTACAGCTATATCTCCCCTTTCTTCAAAACCTTCACCTGATTTGGAGCGCTTTCTATCATCATGTGACAGAAACGTTACAACAGAAGTAGTGCAGAGGGCCAACATAATATTGGAAGCTATATTCCCTAGTAGATCAATGGTTGACCTTTCTCTTGCCAGATCCATGTGTAACTCCAATATAATGGACCGGGCGTGGGCAGGAGAGAGAAAAATGGAAGCATTGAAGCTTTATTATAGTGTTTTAGAAGCTATGTGCCGAGCTGAATCACTTTTACATGGGAGTAATTTGACTTGTTTACTCTCTAATGACCGGTTCCACAGGTGCATGCTGGCATGTTCCTCTGAGTTAATCTTGGCAACTCACAAAACAGTTACAACAATGTTTCCTGCAGTTCTTGAAAGAACTGGAATAACGGCATTCGACCTGAGCAAAGTGATAGAAAGCTTTATTCGACATGAGGAAACACTTCCTAGAGAGCTAAAGCGCCATCTAAATGCTCTTGAAGAAAGATTAATAGAGAGCCTGGCTTGGGAAAAAGGGTCATCTATGTACAATTCCTTAATTGTAGCTAAGCCAGCACTTTCAGCAGAAGTACTTCGCCTGGGACTGTTGGCAGAACCTATGCCATCTCTAGATGCAATTGCTATGCGCCTCAATATCCCTACTGATGTTTCTACTTCTCTCCGTGCAGATGAAACGTTTGCTGGTAAGCTTTATTGAATCTTTTAACGCTAGCTATAATTTTCTATCAATAATGTGACCACTAATGTGAAATCTATTTAGCCACAAAATTATCTACTTATATTGACATTTCTTATTGTTGCCCTAGCGTTAACTTTCTACCAATAAAGTTACCGCTAGCTTTAACTTTTGAAGGCTCATTCAGTACTTTATATACTAACCCTTTCTAACATCTAGCAGTTGGGTAGAGCATGATTGTGAAAAAACCCTGGGGGTGGAGGTTTATTTTTGGAAGTCTGTGCGTCTAGTTTTGCATCTTGATAGCTACTCTGAATAGGACCTCTCAAGCAGAGAATAATTCAGAGGCAGCCGATCTGAATGAGTCTTCAAAAGTTAACGATAGTGTTGACTTCTGCTCAAAAAAATTGTCGATTGTAGATTCTAAAGAGTGCTATTTATCAATTTATCATATATAAATATCACGGATGGAGTTAAAACCTAACGTTAGTAGATTTTCTGTGGCTCAATCCATACGTTTCCTTGTTCTAGCATTAGCTGTAAGCCTGCGAGGACTCACAGTTCCAAATTATGGTGATGCTTGTTATGGATTTGTAGTGATTGTTATCTTTTAGCCTGGATTTCACTGGGGGTAGTCAACATTGAGCCTCATCCCCGATTTTGATACTTTAAACCCTCTAAGTTCTATCTTCTCAGGCATCAATATGACTATTGACAATATCAGTTGAATCATCGCTCTTCACTTTCAACTCCTTGTCTATATGACTAGTCTGGGTACTGCAATCTTAACTCTTAAGAGTCCGGTGTGCTTTTTGCTAACTGTGGGTCTTGGTTTTGCCTGTGAGATGTGCTCACGCACCTGTGTGCAGGTTTTGTACCTTGTTTATCACCTAATCACTGGCCAGTTTGATTCGATACACTGTCTTGAAAAAATGTAGAATCTTGTTTTATATCTTTCTGTATGTATTGTTCTGTTGAGGGCCTGATATAATCCAGTCCGTTGTCCAGAGACTGTTACCTTGAGTTGATTCAGTTATATTAGTAAAAGATCACGTCTTCCAGAGATCAAAAGTTTCTGTTTTCTCAGGGGTAGTTCCCACGTCATCCAAAAAAAAGTTTCTATTTTCTTAAAGTCCTTTTTTTTTGGTGGAGTAACTCATCTAATGTTGATTTTAAACTGGCAATTACCTATCTGATTTGTTTAAACCAGTAATTTTATTTCCTTTTATCTTTGTTAAATAATACCTTTGATAAATCATTTGAATACACCACGTTGCAGGATGCAATGAAGATATTTGTTCCCCAAAGAAGGCATGTAATAAACCAAGGAGTACGATGGAGCATAATTTCTTCAGTTCACCAGTCAAAAATCAAACGATGTGCTATAACAGCCCGAAGTCCAAATTACGCCCCCTTCAATCAGCTTTTGCAACGTAATATTCTATCTCAGGAAGATATTTCACAAGAGGGCGTCAAATATCTCCCAAGGATAGCTGTGTAACCTGTCAAGAATCTGTTTGGGGAAGTGGTTGGATGGTTTTTTATTTGTATAGATAGAATACTAGAGGGATAATGTATATTATAGAGGGGAATAATAGGCTGGGATGGGTCTAAGAGCGTCATGTCCAGAGGTTTTAATCTAATCATTGGTCACTATGTTATCTTTTAGAGTTGTAGTATAAATTAAATCTAAGGTGTATTGGTAGATTATATTTTAATTTTGAAGGAAAATATGGCTTTTCTTTTGCAGTCCTACCCGACCTAATCCAGCTGGTGGTGGGGAAACATGTGCGGAGACAGGGATTGCTGTTTTCTTCAGCAAGGTAATACAGTTTTTACTCCTAACTGTGACTTGTTTGCAGTAGGAGTTGCACATCTACTCATGTTTGAACTGTTTGTTAGTTGACTAAAGATCAAATATTATTGTTGTGCATTTAGTATTCTGTTTTATCTATTATTAAATACTGTGTCCTGTTCGGTGCTGTTCACACCTTACAGATATGCAAGCTCGCCGCCATCAGAATCAAAATTTTGTGTGAAAAGTTGCAGTTATCATCACAAATCCAGGAGCCTGTTTACACACTTCTTCAACAAATACTGAACCAAAGGACTTTCCTTTTTTTCA
Source organism: Alisma plantago-aquatica (assembly GCA_963693085.1). NCBI lineage: Eukaryota > Viridiplantae > Streptophyta > Magnoliopsida > Alismatales > Alismataceae > Alisma > Alisma plantago-aquatica. The sequence goes on along the minus strand of OY856412.1, from coordinate 441,937,574 downwards.
ATCGACATATTGATCAGCTCATTCTTTGCAGCTTGTATGGCGTCGCTAAGGTACACAATGAAGATCTATGGATGTGATACATGATCATCATCTTAAGCTCATTTTGAAGTTGGTTAACGTGCATTCTCTCTAATATCATCTTTGATTGTCAGATTTCTCATCTCTCCCTGACTTTCAAGGAGATCATCAACTGTTACAAGAAGTTACCCCATTGTAAGCCGCAAGTATTTCGCAGTGTATATGTTGATAGATCCTTGTCTGGCCATAATGTGGTATGTATATTCAAAGTGGGTAAATGTGCATGGTCTAGTTGTTTGGTTGAGGCAATCAAATCATTCTATTTGATATTGCAGAGAACAGGACAGGAACATGTTGATATCATCACATTTTACAATGGAGTGTTCATACCATCAGTAAAGCCCTTGCTAGTGGAGGTGGGTGCTGCTGGATCAGCTTTGAGAACAAATCGAGCGTCAGATGGTGCTAGCATTGCTGATGGTATTGCTTTGTTGAAACATTAGATCACGGTCAATTTTACAAATTCATTGACTTTGTGCATTTCATTTAATAGGTCAGTCTCCAGGATCACCTCGATTCTCTCCATTTCCTAGCCTTCCAGACATGTCTCCCAAGAAAGTGTCTGCTACGCACAATGTCTATGTTTCTCCCCTCAGGACATCAAAGGTATATTCCTGTCGACCATAATATTTGCTATATTTGAGCTGTAGGGATAGAATCATTGCATAACCCATAACCACATACAGCAGTGAGCTATTGACATAGAACTACTGGAGTACATGTTCTACTTTAACATAGTTATGATCTAAGAATGCTTGCTGTTTCCCTTTTCCCTTACTAGTGGGGTTAGATAGAGTATGTTATCCTTCTAATAGGTTGCCTCAAACTCAACCTGACAGCTTGTTCAAAGGTTCTGAGTTCTAGTGAACAGACTTGTGTTCTAAATTCTTGATTCTCTGCAAGTTTCTGTTTGTTTTCCATGTCAAATATCGATCTTGTTATACTATCATCTCACACCATGGTCTGTACTACTGCCAGAGAAACTGTAATAGCCTGTAAAGGGATGATCGTTTACCTGGATCCAAGTATCAGGATGAGGGAGAGAATTTTGGATCAATTAACTATACTAGGGAGAGGGGTTACCCTTTTGATTGCAATGGACTTCTTTTCCTGTCCAGCTGTTCTATTTGACTTTTAAGGGTGGTGTTTTGGTGGGGTGCGGGTGGCTAGGAGGTTTTATATTTTTTTTCTTCTGTTTTTTATCTGCTATACATTTGGTCTTTTATTTTGAATGAACAAACATTATTGAGAAACTTCAGAAAATGATAATAGCCAGTAATTATGTTTTATTTGATCCTTAAAACACGTCCTAGCAATATTTCTTTAGAGATCATACCAACCCTAATCATTATATCCAACCAATTACCTATCCTTAGAAGCTTTTTGGCTAGAGATAGAACTTTTATTGAGTTAGATTTAGAAAGCAAGTGATTCAGTAGTGAAAAAATGAACTGTGCCAAATTTGGGTGCAATTGGTTCTAAATGATTTTCTGCAATACAAATTAAGGAGGCAGTTGGTTTTCACAAATTGAACACGAGCCATTTAATTGTGATAATCAAGTAGCCAGTATGCCCTGGAAGTTTACTGCAGAACAACTGTCTCTCTTCATTGTGTTTGTTGATGCATCAGGCCTCCTTGTGACCAGTCCCGTGGAAACAACTCAATCATTAGACAATGAAAGCAACTAATTTATTAAGTATGAAGGATCTACTACATGATTAGAACCAATGTTGAAGGATAGGCGCTTCATTTTAGCCCTGAATCCTAGGCGGCAACATGAGTCAATATTCCATGCTACCCATGGATCAATTAGGGTGACGAGTAGTTGCGTAAATTGTATGGCTCCTAAGTCATAATGGTAGCCCATGCTATCTAATATCCTTCTGCTGCCACTGCCTGATGCATTTGGTTGACTAATGTGCCGTCTACCTGTTGCTTTATTGTTGGCCGTGGTTTAAAGAATAAAGATCATTACAGCAGCCTATATGAAGCAACTCAGTTTTAGGTTGCCAATTGCTGCCTATGGAGTTAACGGAGGTGGCAAATACTAAGTAATAAGCATAGTCCACGTGAGATCTTTTCTCCATCAGCACAGCATGGCCAGTGAGGGCACGTTTGGTTGCCCGGATCTGTCTGGATTTTGGATAATACGGGATTTCTGGAATTCTGGGATAACGAATTCTGGGACTTCTGGAATTCCGAACGCATAGTCTGCTATGTTTGGTTTGATGGATGTAGTAAATCTTGTATTATCTAAATTTATGTTTGGTTTGATGGAGTCAGTGAATTATGTATTATCTAAATTTATGTTTGGTTTGCTGGGTTTTGTTAAGGGATGTATTATTTGAATTTCAGTTGTTTTTAAGGTTATTTGGATGCAAAACTTTGCATAATACTTGGACCCAAACAGAACTTATTCATAAATTTGAGGAATATTTTTATTTCGAAATATATATTTCATCAAATTTATGACAAATAATCATTTTCAAAAAATACAAGGGATCAAGTGCCTAGATTGTGACCATCCATTTGTAAGAAACACAAAGATCTAGAAAAATCAGAGCTAGTAGTTCTATTGCTTATCAAAATAAGTAAATTTTTATTGGGTAATGTATGCAATATTAGTAAACAAACATACATACAAGTAAATTTGGCACACAATATTTAAATAGGGCCATACAAGTAAATTTTTATTAGGTAATGTATGCAATATTAGTAAATAAACATACATACAAGTAAATTTGGCACACAATACATACAAGTAAATTTGGCACACTATTTAAATAGGGCCATACAAGTAAATTTTTATTGGGTAATGTATGCAATATTAGTAAACAAACATACATACAAGTAAATTTGGCATACATACAAGTAAATTTGGCACACAAGCTAGTAGTTCTATTGCTTATCAAAATAAGTAAAAATTTATTAGGTAATGTATGCAATATTAGTAAACAAACATACATATAAGTAAATTTGGCACACAATATTTAAATAGGGCCATACAAGTAAATTTTTATTAGGTAATGTATGCAATATTAGTAAACAAACATGCATACAAGTAAATTTTTATTAGGCAATGTATGCAATATTAGTAAACAAACATACATACAAAGTAAATTTGGCACACAATACATACGAATCCATACTTAAATCCCACCATGAATAAAATATAATCCAACGACCACACAAACAAGGCTTAGTACTTATAGCCTTGACTAATCAAACAAACATACATACAAGTAAATTTGGCACACAATATTTAAATAAGGCCAAAGCATCATGAAAATTAGCAATAAAAGATAATCTAATCAGATCCCATCATGAATATCCAATCATATGGCACATACGAATCCATACTTAAATCCCACCATGAATAAAACATTATCCAACGACCACACAAACAAGGCTAGTATTTATAGACTTGACTAATCAAACAACCACAAACAGACAGCTGCTGCTAGCTGCTCTGTATACTACAGAAATGTACAAATCATGGTAAAGGACAACAAGAACTTGTGACTGAATGGTCCAATAATAGTTATATCCTATGAAAACAGAGAAGGTATAGCTGGTCTTCCACCTCTTTTCCACCATGTCCCAGTCTTCTTAATCTGTCATCAAAATGAAAGAAGTTAGATATGACAACAATTTATTAATAGTTCTATCCTATCAATACTGAACTACAGCTACATTACTACCATTTCTGAGTGGATACAATATACACATTAATATTGATACAGAAATACAGAATTTATTAATTGATATATCCTATCAGTACAGAAATTTACATACTAGTTCAAAACAGAAATACAGTTGTGTACATTGCAATATATGTTTGTTTTATACAGCAATATCCTATCAATAGAGAAATTTATTAATAGCTGATATAATAGTTGTGTACATTGATATGTTCTAGCAGCAATACGGAAACACAGCTATATCCTATCAATACAAAAATTTGGCACACAATATCTCTGGATTTCTGTATGCAGTCAAATAACACAAGCAGTCAAATATTTGAATGCAGCAGCAATACGGAAACACGCAGCAGTCAAATAACATTGATATGTTCTAGCAGCAATACGAAAACACGTCTATATCCTATCAATACAGAAATTTGGCACACAATAGACTAAAACTGGATTTACAGCATTCATTCATCAAATCTAATCACAATAGGCAGCGATGATAAATGCATTCGATTCGAACTTCGTGGAGGCGATGTTTATTAGAAAGGTTCAAGAAAAAATGGGGGGTCGTACCTTTCTGTTGATAAAGGTGAACTGCTGCGGACAGCCCTGGCAGTGTGACGCATCGACCACCCAGTTTCCGCCCCGAACGGACGGCTTCGACGGAAGCCCGATCTGTCGAGATCTACTCAACCCAAGTGCAGATCTGGAAGTAAGGGGAGAAAATGGACCCTGATCTGGATCAGTCGAGCATCCTTGCTGTAGGAGCTTCTCCTTGCCACATCGCGAGAGGAAGACAAGTGCTGGTGTGCGGAGCAACTAGGGGAAAGAGACCATGCTTAGGGGGAGGATAGGATGCGAGAGAGAAGAGCCCAACCTCGAATAAACCGGACAAACGAAAACGGAAGAGGGGGAGAACTGGAATAGGAAGTAGATATACATGTAAACTGGCGAAGAAGATGGATCGATGGCGAGATCTACTCCGCAGACACCGCGACGAGCAGCTCTAGCTGGAAGGAAGGAGGAGCGGGAGCATCCATGCTGAAGACTCCTTGCCGGCGCGCTGGCGGGCGAAGCAGGAGGGCGACCTCGTTTGGGGGAGGAAAGGAAGCGAGAGAGAGAGAAGAGTCGGGGGTCGCGAGGGGACGACGGGGAGCCAGGAGAGAGTCGGGGAGGGAGTCGGGAACTCAGCCGCAATCGCCCGGTCTCTGGGATTGCGGCGTCCGGCTATTTCGAAATGGAAGCCCTAATCCCGCACGGGCTGTATATCTCAGGTCTCCGGGATTTTTGCACTTTTACCGCTCCCACAAAACAAACATAAAATTTGGCCTGCTGGACTCCGAAATGCAATCCAATCCCGCAAAACCTTGCAAACCAAACGTGCCCTGAGAGGAGCATATGATCTTTTCTTTGACGGATTCCATCCGATTTAAGGATATAAAAGGTATTTCTTTGTTTGAAAGGATAGTGACATGTTTATACAATTTGGACGGCTGAATTGCATTTGTTCTAACCCTCTCTATTTGTTAAATTGGTTGCCTGCTTTGGGTTTAGTCTCACTGTAATCTCTTAGGGGACGAAATAGTTGGGATTGTCTCATACTCTTATTCAATATTATATATGAATCTTACTCTTCTGCTTGTTAATGAAGTTACAAAGCATCCAACATGGGCTTGGATTGACGGTTTACTATTTGGGGAAATAGTAGGATTTCGGGTGTCCATAAACAAGGCCAAGTAGAGCCTTGTTTGGGGGTGCCCGAAAACATGGCTAAGTAGAGCCTTTTTTGGGGTGTCCATAAACTTGGCCAAGTAGAGCCTTATCCCTGGCACAACCCTATGCTTGCTGCTGGGTTGCAACCTGGATTAAGGGGAGCATGAGAGACATGGGAATCATGGGATGATAAGAGAACTTTTAAACTACAAAATTGGTGTGAATGATATTGGGATTCTCTTGTACTCTTCACTGTAGTGGTAATCAACCATCAGTTGGCCTTGTGATTTATCTCTATTCTGATATCAAAGAATTATCCATGTTCGTCTTTTCTCAGCTCATTGGGTTTTCTTTGCTTCCTGCAATAACCTCCACATTAAAATTTAGAACTGGCTAGTATTTTTCTGGTCTATTGCTGAAATCTGCAAAGACTACAATTATGATTTTGGCAAAATCCCTCTCATCTGTTCTGTTTACGGTGGGTCTTCTTTCTAAAAACTGGGCCATATTTAGGGCTATTCAGGTTGCAGCATCAGGCTGGTTTTGGCATCCTGAAACTTCCTTGGTGCTGTCATGGGTCCAAGGCCTAGACTCATTAAAACCTTATTTAGTCTGCAATTGAAGCCCCAGATAAGACATGTCAAAGCTATTTATCCACCAACGATTGCTAATCCTGTGAAGTCCTTAAAATCCAAGCCTGATCATGAATTTTACTCTACAAGCTGTGACGATTTTCTTGTGATGCCATTTTGGAGAAATTGAACCTTAAATGAAGCAGTACATGAACTACCACCTCTCGGCTCTAAAATTCTTGCCCTTTCTTGAAATTCTGAAAAGCCAAAATGTCTGTAATTTGATATTTTCATGTGCTTCTGATGTGCCTAAAGAGAAAGTTATTTATAATGTTAATATCACCTTCAATGTTCTGAAGAGCCGTATGTCATATGCGTTCAGCCATGGTACTCCAGAGTACTGAGTATATACAGAATGCGGGCACATATACAGTTTTGGATTTTTTAAAAGGTTAATTATATGATCATAATACTACACTGTTAGTGTAAAATTTGAAAATTATATATGCTGTTATGTAAACATATAAATTTACATGCACAATATATTATATATATGTGTGTATATACATATAATGTATATATGGGAGTATGCTTGTGTGTATCAGTAGTTTAACCAATAATTAAACAAGATAAATGATACAAAATATAGTCTTTATATGAACAGTGGCTGAATGTGCTCCACATATAGCTGCCTCGGATAGCATATGCGGCGATTGCTGCATATTAGACTGCATAGCCATACTGCAATTCGGGGAGCTGGCCGACCTGCATATGATGAGTTCAGTGATCACCTTGAAACACATGAGAAACGATGCTATGCCTCAATTTCTCAATTTATTAATTTTGTTGATTGCAGGTTGATGCCTTACTTTCACCAAGTTCCAGGAGCTATTATGCCTGCGTTGGTGAAAGCACTCATGCATACCAGAGCCCTTCCAAAGACTTAGCAGCCATAAACTACCGCATAAAAAGGTAATTTCATGTGACAATTCCAGTTTTTATTTGGAACTTAGTTGACAAAATGGCTGGGTCTCAAACTTTTTGTTGCTGCTGTTGATTAATTTGCAGCAGTGGAAGGAAGGTCAGGCTCGACTTTGACATGGTAAGCGACTCTCTTGTTGCTGGCAGTTTGGGATCCCGGACTGACAGCTCCAGCACATGCCCATCCTCTGTACCTGTGTTGCAAACTGGCGTGAAGTGTGAGCAGCCCGACTCCTGATCACGACCTTAGCAAAGCAGTTTTGTTTGTATGTATCGTCTTCGTTTTCACGTTTAATTGCAGTAATTCCGTGATAAGTTATGTACCCATAACCAAGAAAGCCGGTGTGTGAGAGCAGCGGGTCTTATACAAAGAAGGCCTTCTAAGCTGCCCCCTGCTAGCACCTCTTACTGTATATATTTGACACTTCGATATTTGTTTCCATTTTATTGAAAAAACAGTCAACAATTTGCTTGCACAGACTTCCAGGGCTGGTCCTGAGACACTTTTATGAAACCAGTCTCAATTGTTTCTTCTTGTTGCGAATGATGGTTCGTCTGCTTCTCCATGCAACACGATGCACGTTCGTGATGTTTGTATCTGCAACCGATGAAAAGATAAAACACTAGCCCATGAAGTGTAAAGCTGATATGATTTAACAAAGATGTCTGAAAAAAAAAACTGTAAACTGTTGTTGAGAAACAACTGCAAGTCCAATCATCTGGTCTTTTCTGCAATTTGTTAAATTTAAGCTTGCAGACACTCTGATTCTGTTGGAAGCAATGATGGTATCGCCTCATGAGAGTGACTAGGCTAGGAATACTATACACAAGAAAATACTTGACTGAAGATTTTATCAAGATTATACTGAAATTTAAAGGTCGGATTGAGGTGCATCTATCGTACATACAATTCATATATCAGAAAATCCCGTAGAAAAACGTATTTTGAAGTAAGATTGGAGGCTACTTCTAATTGATGTTAACTACAAAACCGACAACTCAAATTGTAAAATCCCACTGAATGCCAACAATTAACCCACAACAATAATGTTGATATGTAGCAATTTTGGCAGTAAAGGCATCGCATGGAATCTATCTATCAACTAACATATGCTAATGCTAACATAATGGAAATATCTATATGGTTTGAGGAGTACACATCTCAGATGCGACACCTTAAGGCTAGTATCCAATCCATTGGCTAGAAAAAGAAAAAGCGTGTAGAATGAAGCAAACGCGGGATGAATTGTTATTCCTCAAACGAATTGAAATTCTTTAACTCACCCCCGTTTATATTCTATAAGAAGATCACATCAACCCGTAAAAGTATTTTGTTGTACAGATTCATGCAGCGTGCTCATTTCCTGAAAGAGTGCTTTCTCTTTCTCCAACTCCACATTGTAGTAGGGGTGTCAACAAATCGGATTCGGATCGGTTCCGAGTTAAAAAATCTTATCCGGATTGTTTGGTCGTCAAATTCAAACATGGGCCCAGATTTTAGTCATACCTCTCAATCCGGAACCGACCCGGATTGAAAAATCTAAACCCAGTACCAAACCCAAACCCGGATTTGAAGGTGGTTTTAAAAAAAACCATGATAGAAGTACCTTCACAATTATAAATAATTTTATTATCTCAAATAAACTACCAAAGATGTCAATGATTATACAATATTAAATAATTATTATATTACTTTTTTTTTACTTTTATTAGAGAAAACAATTCCAACAATTGAACATTAATTCACCTAAATACAAGAAAATCTCATCACAAGTGCAACATCACATATATCATACTAAAACAACACATGTATGACATCAAAATTGTTGTAACACCACCTAAATCATAATAAAATAACACATATTCACATCAAAGTATAACCCATCAAACCAATTGAGATGACTATTACCAACCAAAATAATATCTATACCACATCAAACAACATCTAAAAAATGAATCATCTGTGTTATCTAACACATAAGTAAATTCTAACACAACAAGAATATCACAATACTATTAAAAACAATCGATTTTCACATCAAATAACTATAATATGTTGCAATATCACATATATTATATCAAAGCACACATACATCACTTCAAAAAGCAGGATCCATCCCATAAGTATATGTATATAAGTAACTATTTAGAACCCTAGTTTCTAAACTTGAAACTGACCCGGTTTAGATTTGGACACATAACCCTAAATCCAAAACTGACTCAAAATATCACAATTGAACTCCAGATCTGGTTTTTTCTGGATCGGACATAAAGTATGGTTGGTCATATATTTGTTCTATTAAACCTACTTTTTAATCCGAGAGGGATCTTTTGAACACATAATACTCCATTTTCACTTCTCCATTTTAGCCATCCTACAGTGACCCTGTCACTAACATCATTGTGACTATCCCCCTCTTTTTGAATAATAGAACCCAAGTAACAATATTTATCACAAGTTGAACTTGGGCCCACCATTCACAATTCTAGATTGGTTGGAATTGCAATGCATATACTCAATATTGCTCTTACTAATCCTCAATCCACTTGATCCCAAAACATTTCTCTAAAGTTTAACTTTATCAGTCAATTCATCTTTGGAATTGTCAATCAACACAATATCGTAAGCAAATAAAACACAAAAGGAATATCACCCAAACATGTTGTGTCAACTCATCCATAAAAAGAACAAATAGATATGGGTTAAGTTTAGATCCTTAATGTACCCAATTATGATAGGAAATGTTGGCATCTCTCCTACGAGAGTCTTCACACTTGCATTTGAGCTATCCTACATGTCTTCAATCAAATCAATGTATTGTACTGGGAAACCCTTTTCTCCAAAATTATCCACAACACTTTGGTACTCAATCATAAGCCCTTTCCAAATCAATAAAAACCATATGACTCTCTCTCTCTCTCTCTATACTTATTAATATGCGAACATGAAACCAAATTGGTTATCTGATATATGCATTGTAGATCTTAGACATTGCTCATTGAAAGCTTCATACTACGACTCATCAACTTGATATCTCAGTCGTTTGTGCAACTCTGAACATCCATTTGTTCTTGTAGATGTGGACTATAGTGCTATTTCTCTACTTATCTGACATCCTCTTGGTCTTCATACTCTTATTAAAGAAATTCATGAACCACATATCTTCTTTATCCCAAATATTCTTCCATACATCAATGGATATATTGTCTGGTCTGCATATATTTTTCATTTTTATCCTTTTAAAAACATTCTTGACCTCAAATAGTGAAATTCATTGTGCTATATTCCTATCACAAGATTCTCTTAAATTATTCACAATATCTCTAGTAAAAATGTATGAAAGTAGTTTCTCCTTTGATTCTTGATCTCATCATCCTTCACCATCACTTTACCATCTTCATTCTTGATGATATATTTCCCCCTTATCTTGTGTCCATATTCATATAAATCTCTTCAAAGTATTTAAATGCCTCTTGAACAATATTTTTAAATGCTTTATGTGCTTTCGTGACCTACAAAAGTTGTATCGTATTGAAATTTGGCCAAATTCCTATAAATATCCCTTTTAAGTGTAAAGCCTCCTATACCCCATATTTCACCACCAAGTCTCTTTTTGTGGAGCCTACACTGTTGGACTACCCAAAAAACTCTTTGGAAATATTTGTTATGCAAGAGCTTATATAATGTCGCATTTAATACCAGACTCCAAGTTCCAAGTGCCATCCTTGATGAGTTTATCATAACAACCTATTTTCTTTTCTCCCGTAAGATCCCACCTCCTGATCTTGCTACATTAGTTTCTGTCATGCTTATCTTTGTCGATATTCATGATAATATACAAAACCACCAACCTATGTCGGGTGGTGAATTTCTTTGCCATGGATCACTTTAAGATCCATACTTTATGTTTGACTTGCCTGGTAGGGGACTAATCAATTTGGCTACACTTGTTCCCACTCTTGAAGGTAGTATTGTGAGAATCTCTTTTAAAATGGCTATATTCCAAAATCATATCATATATAACTTGCAAAATCCAATATCATCTTCCCTTCTCCACTTCTATTGCCACATCCAAAGCCACCACGAAATCTCGTATATCTAACATTGCTACTTCCCATAAGGACAATTGCTTTCCATAATGATTTTGTCCTCCATCAAAATTTCTTGCATCAATTCATCCATGTTTTCCCTAAAATTGATCTTACCTTCTCTCTAAGGGCAACTGGGGGGATTATTGATAATAATATTATTAATCTTTACCATAAGAATAAACTTGATAGCTATGAATTTATCACCCACTCTTGTGATCTTGACAACATCATCCTTTAATATCTTATCAACAATAATACCTACACCATTTATATATATGTCAATATATGTATACCGTATTTTATACCATGTGTATCTTATCTCTCTACATTGTTTCCCTATCCACTTGGTTTTATATAAGCAATCTATATTGAATTTTATTCTAATCATGATATCCACTATCTCTAATGAATTCTATATCAAAGAGCTAATATTTCAAGATCTCACTCTAATCCTTTTTTGTTGAAGTTGCTTCTTTACCTGACTCCATAAAAATGTTTTCCCTTACACATTTTCACTATGTATGTGCAATGATGCATCACAACTAGCTCTTTGCCCACACCCATCCAGGTTGTAGAAACGGTTGCCCGTCCTTCAACACAGTTGGGCTTAACTATGTTGCTTATGTAGCATGATGCTCTATATACCTCAACATTTTGTCTTCACATTGAGTAGAAATGATTTTCATGAATCATGCTCCAACCACATATGAGTGCTTCCATAGGTGCAATATGTATGTACTCTCTTGAGTTTATCCTATACATGAATCAATTTATATTTTTTCCATATCCGCCTTGTATCTAGTGGAAGTGTGACTTTTCTTTCTCTCTCTCTATATAAAGCGATGATATTACATTTTGTTTCTCCATACTATTATGGAGGCCTACCTCAAGAGATGATCTGATCTATTTTAGTAATATGTTTTCCTAGAGTAGATAATATATGCACCTAGAAATATAGAATTCTCAGCACATCTTAACAATAATTAGTTGAAGTTTTAACTGATCCTCATACAAAGTATAAAGTAAGAATAAAGATATATATACATCTTTATCAAAATAGACAAATCTAAGAAATTTTCTAAGAAGTAAACAAAATCAAGAAATGAGAAAATCACAATAGATGTTTAACTTTCCCAGTTAGACATTTTGATCCTTAAATTGAGAAATATTTCTAGTGTTATTCTTGAATAAGAAACCAAAGCTAAAATACTCTATTTCAAAGGTGTGTTAAAATCAAATTGCCCATGATTTTGTCATTATTGAATGCTTGAATAACATTAGATAGGGTTTACCTTAAAACAATGAAACTACTAAAAATTAAAATGCATGAAGTTATTGAATTTAAATTTTGTAGGTTACTTATTGCAAGAATTTATAACCTGATACATTTCCCCCCTCATATAGATGGATTTTATAATGGATTGGATTTGGACGTATATTGGGAATAGATTGCAAAGTGTTGTATTCAAGATAGGGTTAAAAAGTTCATTAAATTTTCTCTTATCCACGAAAGCCAACTAGACATGGAAAATTAATATGTCCTTGCAAGGTATGTTTAAATAGATATCATAAAATAAAGGAAATGGTATTTTCACATGTATTACAAAAAAGGTTTTGTGCATAGCTTTGTGTTCTGAACTTTCATGGGGAGCTGATTGGTAGGAGCATACTAGTTTTGGAACCAACCATATCTAGCACCAAAAATATGTATCAAATTCTAGTGGATCAATTTGGTATGGGCAACACAACAAATGATTACGCTACTAAACGAGAGAGGAACATGCAAATCTAGATTCACACAGATTTTTCAAGCTCCTCAAGGAGGTTGTCCAACCTCTCTATAGAGGTTGTAAAAGTCCTTCTATGCTATCATATTTGATTCCTTTGCTATATTTCAAGGAGAAATATGGATGGTCCAACAACTCTTTCATGAAGTTGTTGTAGTTGATTATTTTAGAGTTCCCATAAGAAAATTATCTATTCCCAGAGACTTCCTATGAAGCAAATGCAACTATGAAGGATATAGGGCTTGATCATGCTACTATAGATGTTTAACAAAATGTTTGTATGCTTTTTTGCAAAGACGCAACTTCAAAAGAAAAGTGTGATACTTGTGGTGCTTCAATATGGACTCAAAAGGCAATGCAAAATTTAGGAAAGAAGTAGTCACTAAGGTCATATATCATTTCCCTTTATCTCTATAGTTAGAAAATTGTATATTTCATCTTGCGTTGCTAATGATATGATTTGCCCATTTGAAGGAAAAGGCAAGGATGTTCATGTTCATCATCCTTCACACATATGAATGGTTGTGTATGGATGCTAATTATATAGACTTTACTGTAGATCCACACAATGTCAGACTGACATTAGCTATTGATGGTTTCAATCCATTTGGCATTATAAGTGCATTGCATAGCATCTGGCTTGTGTTGGTGATACCTCTAAATCTTCCACCCCAACTTCTTATCAGAGAACAAATTAATATGATGTCTCAGTTGATTCCAGGTACGCATATGGTTGGAAATGATATTGATCTATACTTGGAGCTATGAATTGAGGATTTCAACTACTTCGGGAACTTGGAGTCAAAGTTTATGATGCATATAGCAAAAGGATTTTCAAAATACGGGTAATGTTTTTATAAACTATCAACATTTTTCAGAGATGATGAATTATCTAGTTGGATTGCTACAAGAAAGAAAGATTTAGGATGACCTTGTTGTAATGTGGATACCTAATCTAAATGGTTTAAGTTTTGGAAAAAAAATACTACACTTTCCATCAACGTTTCCTTTCAAAGAATCATATGTATAGATGTGACATATTTCTTAGTGGCGAATAGAATTTTTACCCACCATCTAAGCCACTATATGATGAAGATACACTAAGGCAACTTAAAGGATATGAAAGAATCACATTTTGCAAAATAATAATAATAATAATTACAAGTGGTCTAGAGATCAAATTCTGCCAGTACCACATGGCTGAAATAAGATAAGCATATAGTCTCAACTCCCTTATTGGAAGTATTTCTTGGTTAGACACAATTTGCATGTGATATAGAGAATAATGTGTGTGAGAACATCTTAAAAACATAATTGGTGATTCTAAGAAAAGTAAAGAAAATTGCAAGCTCATCAAAATTTGAAGAAATTGGGCATCCAAAGAGATTAAGGGTATTGGTACATGTGATCAATGTTACTTTACTCTGAAATATATCAATACAGGTGATTGACATTACTTGCCTCCAACTTCTTACATGAGTGCTATGGAGGAAAATCAATTCTTATATGTGTTGGAAATGCTGAAAGTTCTTGTCGACAATTCATCTAATATATCTAGGCGTGTTAGCAAAAAAGGATAGAAATAGGGCTGAAAAACCATGATTGCCATGTTCAGATGCAACAACTTTTACTAGTTGTCTTACAATATTGTACAAGCTTTGACGTCTACAAGCCTATTGATAAACTTTGCTTATTTTTCAACAAACTTTACTCAAATGTTATTGATCTGGAAGGATTCAAGGACTTGGATCAAGAAGTTACTGTAACACTTTTCCAATTGAAGAGAAACTTTCCTCCTTTATTCATCATTATGATGCATTTTCCCATTCATTTGGCTTATGAAGTCATGATTGCTAGATTTGTTTGGTATAAGTTGATGTACCCAATAGAGATACTTGAAGAAAATGAAGAAGTAAATTGGAAACAAAGCTAAGCCTATAGGGTCTATTGCTTGAGGTTATGGCTGAAGAAAATTTGACATTTTGTGCTAGGCACTCATCCAATTTCAAAACAAAACTCAAGCACACTCCCCTTAATGTTCATAGGTCTTTAACTAGAGTGGAGGTTTCACGAAATTTTTGACATTCATGCAATAGAGCAAGCCTATTGTTATGCCCTTTTCAATAAATATACATTATATATTTATAGAAGATAGAACATATATCACTTAATTCTTGGTAAATTATGGTAGATTGGTTATGTCGGTTATTGGGGAATATGTGTACGCATATTATGCAACCATAATGCAACAAAAATATATTTGTAGAAGCATGACAAATGAGCATATAAACTGAAGATAAGACCACAAATAGATAAATGGAAGTATACCAAATTTTAACATGGAAAATCATCATGATTTGTGAGGAGAAACCACAGGGCCAACTAATGGTTAGATCCAATAAGGAATAAATATATAATTCCTCTTCTCTAGAGATTAGTTCAAAAAATATCAATCAGGAGTTGAGATGGATATCCCAGAGCCATTCTATTGAGGGAATTTCTTATGAAGTTTTTTTTTCAATCAATGGCTATCATTTTCATTCAAAGCATATTAAAACTACATGTAGTACATAAAATAGTGGAATTACTTGTATGAAGACACTTTAAGTTATTCAAGTAGTAGAGATAGAGATCCTATTAGTAAAAAGACAAACAATGGCTTTCGCTTCCACTCCCTATGGCAGCAAGGTAGGCAATAAAGTGGAGACACCAACGAGCCACCTACTAGATTTGCTACCAAGAGTGCCGTCAAGGGCTTTCTAGTTGGTATACCTAGGTGATCCCAAGATCCTTTTAGACACAAAAGATGGAGAGAGGGTGGCGTCCAAGTTGCATCAGAAGCAAAACTCTAGAGGGATCTATTTGTTTAGAAGGTCATTGATGAAATAATACTACAACGATGCAAGCTTGAAGTGGTGGATGGAGCTATCAAGTACTCTAGATCTATTATAGAAAGGAATGTATCTCGATGGGCTATTACAATCACATGATATGTAGCTGGATTGAAACCACATTAGCCTACTCTTCATAAGCACTTGTCGCTGATATGGAAGTTTAAAGGCGAGTTTGAGATACTCTCTCGGGGAATGATTTCTTTGTCATTAGATTCATAGTTCAGGAAGACGTGAGAGTTTCTCTTAAGGAGGGACCTGGTTCGTTGTAGGGAAGCCTATGATTATGAAGAAGCGGTATAGAGGAGAGCCACTTGAAAAAATAAAGCTCTCTAGGGTTCCCGTGTGGGTTCGGGTTTACGATCTACCATTAGAACTATGAAGCCAGGAAGTTTTCTGTATGATTATGAGTTATCTAGGTACTCCATTGAGGCCTAATCTCATGACTAAGAAATACAAATGGCTTGATTTCACAAGGATTAAATTGCTAATGCATTCCTGGTAGACATTTCCAAGTGAAATGGCAATTGTCAGTGATGACATAATCAAAGATACTGTCAAGCTTGAATATGAATGAATTCCTGTTCTATACAGATCATGTGGAACTTTTTGGCATGGTCAGGATTATTGTTCGAAGATGGAAGATATGAAAAAAGGGAAGACTAAACAAGTCTGGGTTGAAAAAGTTCCTGTGGAGGTGGAAGCTACAAATGATACATTTTATGACTACCCTCCGAATAAGAATTTGGGTCAGATTGTTGAAAATCCTATTGTCGATCAAGTGCTTGCTAGTTTATCCGACTCAGTTATGGTTGTCTCTGGTGCTGTAGTTGATAAGGCCACAAGCCCTAAATTGCCTCTTATTTCTAGAGTTCAAAAAACTATGGTGAGCCCTCAAACTCTGTTAATCCTGAACAAGGAAGTGTTCTTAGATATCCCAAAGTTGAATGATGGGTGGAGTGTGAAAAGGAGGAAACATAACCCCCCCTCGAAATATTTCTAAAGTACCTCAACATACAACTTTTATTTCAGTGCCTCTTAATAGTTTTCGAACTCTTGAGTTCGCGGATGGAAATGAAAGGTTGATTAATCCTGGTTCTGAGAACGATTGTTCGAATGAAGTTCCGATTCCAATCAATGTTCCTAATGGTAATACAAATTTTATGTCTTGGAATGTAAGGGGACTGAATAAATAGGGTAGGAAAAATGCTATATGTGAGATGATCTAAAAGAATGATGCTTCTGTTGTTTGCATTCTTGAGTCAAAGACTAGAAAGAGGAAGACTAACAAAGGATCAATAATGTCTAGCCTGGATCTTCTTGGATTTCAAATCACCTTTCTCATCCTCTAGGGAAGGGTGATTATCATCTCAGACCCTAGTATAGTAACCATTAATAAAATCTCTAAAAGTGATTAGTTTATCCTATGTGAACTCTTATGTGAAGGCAAATCTTTTCTTTTTACTGCTGTGTACGGGAACAATCCTGAACATAAACAAAGTTCTATGTGGAAGGATCTATCTCTTTTTAATATTAATCTCCCTTCTATTTTCATTGGTGATTTTACTTCTAATAGACTTTCCTCTGAGAACTTTGAAAAGGCTAAACCCTCTTCTTCTGCCATGACTCAGTTTAACGACTTTATTAATGACAATTTCCTTATTAAGCTTGATCTTGTTGATGCTCTTTTTACCTGAGATAACAAGCAGGGTGGCGGTAATCTTATAATGTCAAGAATTGATAGAGTTATGTACAAAAAAGTGTTCCTTGATTTTTTTTTCCAAAAATCTGGGGAATACCAATCTATCTATCCATAGTGATCATAAATGTGTCTTTACATTAATCATGGACGCATCCAGTTATAGGAATAAAACTCCTTTTTGATCCATTAATGTATGGGTTGATATGCCTGGATTTTATGAAACTATTGAGAAAGCACGGGGAGAAGAATTTTTTGGTGATCCTATGTTTCCTTTATGTGAGAAATTGTGAAAGACCAAAAATTCTTTGTGCATTTTGAACAAGGAGAAAGTAGGTAACACTTATGAGAAATGAAGAATTCTATAAGCTGAGGCTAATATGGCTCAAGAGGAGATGGAGTTAAATCCTACTGATGATCTTATATCCAGAAGTCTTCTAAAGAGGAAGGAGGCTATTGCCGTATATGAGACTGAACAATCTCTTGTTTGTCAAAATTCCAGAGTCTAGTGGTTAAAGCTAGGGGATAAAAATACAAAGTTTTTTTTACTCATCTCTCAAGACACAAAGAATTAGGAATACCATCAACAGTTCAAAAATCAATGGAGAGACCTGTACTGATGAAAAAGCTATTAAGGAGCATGTTTTCGACTTCTATTATAAATTTTTTCAAAAGGATGATAATGTTAATGGTGCTTGGAATGAGAGCTGGGAGCTACCTAATTTCAATGAAGATCATTTCAACTTGTTGTGTAGGAAATTAACAGATAAGGATATTGATGATATCTTTTCTATTCAGATGGAGACAAAGCTCCAGGGTCAGATGGTTTCAACTATTTTTCTTTAAGAAGTGTTGGGACATTATAGGTAATGATATGAAGAGAGTTGTACACAATTTCATTGATACTAGTTGTCTTTTTCATGAGGTCAATCAAACCTATATTACCATAATTCCTAAAGTGAGAAACACATATGATATTAAATATTGAAGACCCATTTCTCTATGCAATGTGGCATACAAAATCATTTCTAAGCTCATTGCTAATAGACTGCAATATATTCTTCTTGAGGTTATTAGCCTGATGCAATGTGCATTTCTAAAAGGTAGATCCATTACTGATGCTACTTTTCTAGTTAATGAGATTATTAATTATATGATGAGGAGTCAAAAGCCAAAGTTGTGTGCTAAAGTTGACTTGATGGAGGCTTACAATTTAGTTATTGGAAATATCTTAATTTGGTTATGTATCATATGGGTTTCCCCTTTTGTTTCATTCATTGGATCAATACATTTTTGTAATACAGTTAGATTTCAGATTCTCATTAACATGGAGCCTTATGTTCCTTTTTTTTCTTGGAAGGGGCATTAGGCAAGGAGATTCCATTGCCCCATACTTATTCATCATAGCGATGAAGGGGTTTACTACGTTGATGAATCATGATACTGCTATTGGAAGTATAACACCTATTAAGGCTTCAAGTTGTTTTTCTATATCGTACATTATTTTGCAGACAATGTGGTTATCTTCTCAAAAGCTAATGAGAATTCTGTGAAAGGGCTTACTTAAATTCTTAAAAGTTTTGGTGCAATCTCTGGTATGAAGGTGAGATACTCTAAAAGCCACATTTTCTGTCATAATGCAGTGGACAAGGTGGGAGTAGCGAAGAATTTAAATATGTAGGTTGGTATTCACTTAAATGTAATTATTTCCCCTTTTTAGCATTTTAATGCATTTTCATATGTATTTCGTGTAGAATCAGCCAAAGTTGCACCACGACGCCTAGATGCGCAATTGGGCCCTCATGATGTTACACCTTAAGGGACGGAATTCCTCTACTACCACCTTCCAACCACCTAGTCAAGCAAGAGGTTCTGGCAATCGCCTGACTTGAGCTGTTCTTCACCCAGAGTCTTCTAGATTCCTACATTTGACGCACTCTCTCAACATTAAGCCCATTCTGGTTAATCCACGCTAGCTCACCAGAGGACCGGACATGAGGTTGAAATTGAGCAACCCACGTGAGTCACCTATTGGACTAAGTACGGGCTATGCAAGAAGATGCCTTTTACCACAAGCATTCAACTTTAGGGTTTTGGAGGCAAGGAATGCATTTATGAAGGGAAACCCTTATCGTTCATTCCAAGGGTTCTCTGATCGGTGATTAAAAGCCACATTATGCAACATAAATCCTAGCAGGGAGCGAGGAGATGTAAACAACAACAGAGAGATTGGGCTTCCTGCACCAGGCATCATTGCCTTCTCCATCATTGCTACTATCTCTTTGCTATTATCCCTCACCATGAGCGAGTAGACACTTTGTGTTGGGGCATGGGGACTAGCCCCCATCATCCATATTTTATCTTAGATTGTATCTAAACTCAATAATGTAGTTGCTAAATAAAGTATCATTCTGTTCGATTCCTTGCTTTGTAAATTGATGACTTGTTCTGCATATTAGTTATAAACATGGAAATGCAGGTCGTTGTGAGCATGATTAGAACAACATAATGATCTTATTGTCCCGCTGAGCTGTCAGCAACGAATAATAAGGTGTTAGGACTTTGATCTTCTATGCGTCGAGGATGGTCAGTCATAAGTAAAGGAGTTCAGTAGCATAGACAAGGAACTTGGACACCAAGGATGGTTGGTTCCAAGGGAGTTTGTATTAGACGACGGCCTATACCCCATGAGGGTGCATCAACTTAGCCTCGTTTTAGCAATGACTATTGGAGAGTTAGATCTCATTAGGATAATTACGCAGGCTTGGGTAGCGAAACCCCATGCCATGGTGCTCTTTATTACATGTTATTTATTTCTTTAATCTTTGTTGCTTTTGGCAACATCTTAGTTTAATAAATCTTTCATCTACTTAGTGATAAATATTACTCTTATTATTTCTGAATCTATAAAACTTCTTAAAAAGGTTGTCCCTTAGGTTCGATCCTCAAGTATACTGCAATAAGGCTTCCGCTCGTATGGAGTAGGGAATTAATGCACTGCTTTTGGTAAACCTAAAAGATTATTCTTAGGGTTTTTCTTAGTGCAACATTTGTAGCCCCATCAGGTCCAGATGGGTATGTGGCAAGTCTTGAGTTTTGCATGTTGAAAAGGGCTATCCATGATGATTTAGACACCCTTGCGATGGTATTCGATGATACGAAGCTGAATGCCCATGAGCCATTCTAGGTCTGCTCTGAAATGGGGAAATATTATGAGGCCATATATTTTAGCCTTGATGTGGACGTCAAGAGTCCAAGTGAGAAAGATTGTGACATCCTAGGATTTGAGGCCTCAAATAAAATTATCAAAAGGAATGATTGCAAAATCCATATCACCAAGGTGTACCTCCTTTTCAGGTGCCCACCACTGAAGAACTCTATGGTCAAGCTTTCTCAGCCCAGAGTAGTACTAGGATGGGTGACCAGTCAGGAAGTTTATCCTGGCTTGCGCGTGAGTAAAGACAAAATGTGTAGTTAAGACGAATGGTGGTATGTGGGGCCAGTCATCATTCTTGAAACTCTACTAGAGCCTTGGGAAGTGGGCCTGAGGGTTACAAATGCTCTAATAAACTTCCTGACTGGTCAGTCATCCAAGTACTATTCTAGACTGAGCACGCTTGAACATAAAGTTCTTTAGTGATGGGCTCCCTGAAAAGAAGGTGTACCTTGGTGATATGGGTAGTCCCATCATTCTTTTTGAGATCATTTTATCCAAGGTATCAAATAATGGGATGTCACACTCCCACTCTCTAACTTGTTTGTGTTTACACCATTGACACCTTACTCTCTAGAACTCTCTGAGTTGTCCATCTTTTTCCAATTTACACATTGACAACATACTCTCCAACACTCACTAGAATTTAGTCATTATGACCCAACACTCTTTGGTCTACCCAATGACAATGGTGACTGAGATTGTAACAAGTGCTTTAACTTGTTGCTACATACTATTGTTCTAGATTCAACTTCTTTATCATGAAACAACAACTATATGCATGTGTAACTGCTTGGTATTATCTGCTTCAGGGGGGTTACAATGTTGATAGATGAAATTATGTTATACTTACTTACTCACCTAATTTTCAAGGAGTGACTGAAAACATATTGATTGTCTACTCAAGGGGTAGTATCAGACTTTTTGAGTGTTCAATTGTTATATTGAGATGAAAGTGTATGTGGTTTTCTATTTTTATTTTTATTTGTTTCTTGCAAGTTGACTTGGGAATCTCCCAAGCTCCACTTGAGGGGGAGTATTAAAGGTTACTAATAATTTAGTTTATTATGTAAACAAGCCTAAGTGTCTTATACCATATAGTTGTCTTGAGTTGCAAATATATTTGAGCCACAAGTTCGTAAGTATCCTCCTTTTATATATAGGAATGAGGGATTTGTGTTCATTAATTTTCATCCATTTTAAAAATGTTGTTGCAATAGTAAAAATCCATGACCTGTAGGATATTTGTCTAAATTGTGTCAAACATTATAAACATAGTCAGTGTCTCATGTATGAGACATTACTCTCTTTGTATTAAAGAGTTGGAAAGACTGAATGTAGTAGTAACTCTAGGGATCTACAAAAGTATATGTTATTAACTCAAGAACTTGGTACACAATGGAACTCTCACTATGCATCATTAATAATTTTTATTAATTTGTTTTCTTCATTTTTTGGGGTTTCAATGTTAATGTGGATGATGAAAAATATGTATGATAAGGATGACATGTTGGAAAAAAGATCATAATGTTGTCAATTGTTGTAATGCTAAAATTTTCAAACAAAGATTGCACATTTAAGGAAATAAATATGTTTACTGGGAGATATTTATTCAAGTATTTGTTGATTTCATTAAAAAAACATGAGATAGATATATTAGACATGGATGGAGAACTTATTTTAGATAAGAGATCAAGAATAAAGTAAGTTAGTGTTTAAAATATGTGCAACCATTGATTTGAGATAAGTTGGAATACTATTTTGGTGTGACTAATATATAGTTACTTCTTTGTGTTCTATGTCTTGATCAAGTAATGAATTTGCCTTATTTGAGTAGTGAAAATGATCATGACTTGCATATTACTGTCCTTTTGACCTTTCTAAAGTAGATACTCCAATACTTGATATGTAACTTATTGTTTATATTCTATAATTTATATAAAATTATATATTTATATTCTAGATCTTAGTATGCATCTTGATATTTATATTCTTGTTGCGCAATCTTCTAGTGATTGTTGTAGCTGAAAGCATTTAAGAAATTATATAACAACTCGTAAGGACTAAGAAAAATGATTTTCAATTGGTATTAATTTATTAGAAAATATATCTACTTATCCTAGTTGTAACAACCACTAAGAGTTCTCTAGTCTATAAAAATAATAAAAAGTCAATAGTGTAACAAGATAGATGACATTTGGCTTAATGATTGTCTGACACCTTACATTTGAAGATACTTCATTCTTCTTGTACAATTGACACCATAATACATGACTTTAGGTGTATCATAGAAAACATTAGTAAATCTATTATTTGTTGTCAAGTTGTGTCAACACCGCAGATGTTCATTTCTATTAGTTTCTTTATATCACTTTCAGAATTATGAAATATGTCAACATATAAAATCAATTATGTTTTGAAGTTTTAGACCATAATCCACCTACCAAAATTCATAGTTTCACAACTATTGCAAACACCATATGTGGTGACCTCAAACTTTGGAAATTTAACCTTTAATTCAAGAATATGATGTGAATATAAAAGTAGAGTGATGGGTAAGATAATACGACTTTGGTTTATGATATCTTAGACTGGGCCTTCAAATCAAATAAATATAGTAAAATGGATCAAGTTTTAAAATAAAACTTCAATAGAAAACCAGATGGTATATCAAAGCCTTAATTGTGAAGTTAAGTATACATTGAAGCTTGTGTATCCCTAGGATCCAAGTTAAACCCAATTGGATTCGTTTTTAATTTACAAATGGGTCCTTGAGATACAAATTGAAAATTGGGTATTTTGAGCTCATATTAAATACCAATGATAATTTTAGTTTGTTGATAAAGGAATTATGAGATCATAAATAAATTTATAGAAGATTGCAAGTTGCCTTGTGGTCAAAGTAATTAATTAAAGAATTATCTAGTTATAGTTGGGAAACCAAGTTTTGGCTATCTAACATATGAGTTAAGGTTTTACCTTTTAGCCATTGGTTGATATTAGCTAATTCAATCTCCCAAAATTTAAGATAAAAAGGAGCTCTGACGTGGCCTAGGGAATACTCTCTAAAGAGGGGCTTAATAAAAAAGAAACCATCCAATCCTGGATACTAGAACCAGGCAGACCCGCGAGTAGGGAGGTCCCGTCCCTCACCCAGACTCATGTGTCCCACAGATCAAAGGAGTCCTCCTGGCTTCTAGTTCCTTATCCTCTCTCTCCATACCTCCTTGACAAAGGATGTGCCAACTACTTTGTATGATAATGAAAAATCCAAGCCACCCCTCACTCACCCTTATCTCTAAGGAATTAGAGAATCCCTAAATTCTCATATTATTCATAGGATTAGGGCTATCCAATTGAAGCCCCTCCACCACCCATGGACATGTAAGTACCCCACTAGTTTACTCATGGATCAAAGAAAAAAAGACACTATCTAGTTGTGTGTAAGAGATGTTGGAGCCCATGGTCAATCACCACCTCCCTCTCTAGTAACCTCGATGCCATCCTGGCAAACATGTGCATCGCAGGCCAAGTGCCTTAATCCCGAGCTTTACTAGTCAACTCCAAAGAGGTTACCATACACTTCGACTTGCCATAGTAGGTACAACGCCCAAACTCCTTCCATCCCCAATTTCTTTTCCATGAACTTAACCATGTTACCCTCACCTATAACCACCTAAGATGAAGAGCTCTATGAATTCAAGGATCCTTGCTGAAGGTAACCCAATCCTTAGTAATATCCCTCAATAGGTTATATTGGAGTCAACTCTTCAGATGATTCATGAACCTACTGGTTGTGAGAGCCATGGTGAGGAAGGGTATGCATAATATTTGCACATGGTTGAACCATTTCCTCATTACGCATGTGACGTTCTAGTTGTCATCGCACAATGTGGTCATCCCCCCTATATCAAAGTATTAGCATGTGCTAGATTTTGGTGTTGGCATGGCTTTTTCCCATTGGATCAAACCTGACTCTAGGGTAAAATGGAAATAGGTCTTGTTTTGATGATGTGGCACCTTGTCATTGGTCGAAGTATGCTTGTATTGTATTAATTATAGAAAATAAATGATATCTCTTAATATAGTGAAACTATATGCAAAATTGATAAAAAATTATGTACTTAAAGAATAAAATAGATTTAAGTTTTCATCATGCTTCTAATTCAAAATTATTTTTTAATGTATGAATGCAAGATAAGATTACACAAAACCCTAACTGTGATGAATAAAATGTAGGACACATTGAATACTATTATTTTGTGACACAATCTGATGTTAATTAGGTAATAATGAAGTCTCAAAATCTTTATAAGAATAGGATGTTAATGAGGATTATTTAGGATTCCTAAAATCTTAGACCTTATAGATGAGAATGTAGGTTTTGAAACCTAAAACTAATATTAACCCTAAATCAAGACCCATAGGATCAAGTCTAGACCTTGATTTGAATTTTTTAAATACAATAGTGACACCTGCATGTTATGTATACTTTCATATCATATAGATTGCTTAGAATACATATTGTTTGGAACACATACAAATTGAACTGCATGGATTAGTATTGCATGGTTTCTTCAAGAAATATGTGCATGGTTATTTTATGAATAATAAATTATATCAACTTTCAATGCTTTTTTGATGGTTTCTAATGATTGGTCATTTGTTGTCCTATTCAAATATAGTGCCTATGTATATCACAACAAATACTATGATATTATGAACTCATTGTTACAACTATCAAGGAGTGATTCATATAAGTCCAATGATGGATAGAGAAATGAGTACACCCAATGTGGCATTACAAGTATGGGTTAGAATGTGAATGAAAATAAAAATTCGATATGTGCAAATAATATATTGTTGGGTAATATATGTTAATGATTCATATAAGTCCAATGATGGATAGAGAAATAAGTACACCCAATGTGGCATCACAAGTATGGGTTAGAATGTGAATGAAAATAAAAATTTGATATGTGCAAATAATATGTTGTTGGGTAATATATGTTGATATCCATATAAGCACACTTTTCTTTGCACACACATACACAATATAGAAATATATTGACAACATATTTGTTTGTCAGCATTTTAGGTAGATGACTTATTTAAACATTCAAGAAATGGAGATCTAGATGAATGCATCAAAGAATATTAAGCTAAAGACACCACGATGACTAGATGGATAGTTTGTATTGATGTTTCCTTTCATGTAATATCTTTATTTTGAAGATTGGTGTAACTTATTTGAGGAGAATTTAGCATCCTTTTGTAATCAAACAAAGTTTCAGAACAAAATTATCGATTATTTTTATTTATTTCTTAAATATGGATCTTGTATATTTAGATGATGATCCTTACCCTTTTGCCTTCAATGTGGGATAATAGGAGGAGGGGTTGACACACCATGGCCCAATTGGCTTCGTAAGACCCTATAGACTACTGTTCCAGACAATGCTCGATCACTTAATGCCAATATTTCACAACTAAAAACGTCCCTAATCATCGTGTACAATTATAAATTATTCATGTACCAATGATATATAACACCATTTAGACAAATGATTTTGTCACGTTAAGTTGCCTAATATTAATCCATTCCATAGTTATTACAAATTACATCAAGCCATACCCGAATTGATTTTTTAGTACATTCCCATAGAGGGAAACTAGTTACTAATACCATCATATTTTAAATAGAGGATTCCCACTCTTCAAAAGAAACTGTCTTATCCTATATAGTCCTTCATTTAAGAGATTCTTCCACTCTGTTGCTTCAACCAACATTTTCTCTAATGACTCATGATCATGTTATGTCAACAAGTTTTTAAGCCATTCTCGACAATTACCTATATGGGTCCTTCTAAGGCACATGAGTAGTTTAATAAAGATTCATTATTTCTTTATACTATAGTCTATATCCTAATATATTCCTCTAGCTCTAAGGAAATATATGTCGGTAAAAATACAAGGATCTAGATATAGCATATAGAAAGCTTCATACACCATAATGAACCTCAAATTTTCTTTGGAAAAAAACCCATATCTAACTTATGTTTCCGTATATATGAGAAATTGTCTGGTTATTCTATGGAATCCACTTCAATACCTCAAAATTTGCTTGTAACATTCATTGTTTATTGTAGCACATCTTGGGATATTGACACAAGAATAAAGATGGCATACACCTAATATGTGATATAATGATAAAATGAATTAATGATGTGTACTTTTTATTTATGGGAAATTATTTCCAAGTAAAAGGAAAAAGTCTCCACAAAAAGCATGTTTCTTCTGACTCATTATGCTTGCCCCTGACCACCACGTGGCAACAACTCAAGCAAACTTGCATATTGCCTAAGAGTGTATTTTGAAGTTGAATATATAATACATGAAATTTGGTCGGGGTCAATCATGTTAGGATAAACTTAAATGCATTTCAAACTTGCATTCATCAGAAACCCTCAAGCACATGGAAATGACTTGTATCAAACTTATAGATGCTATGAATCTTGGTTTGATTATTTGGATGGTTTGGAGATTTAATTTTTTCCTAACGTGGGTTTTGGAAAGTAGTTTAACTTGCTAGATGCCCCCTTAAAGTGCCTAACACATTTCTAAATTTCAATTTACTCAATATCATCCTCATATTTGGAAAGACATAACTCATTGAAACACACTCTTCACCCAGATACATATTAAGTCATATTTGCTTCTCAAAACAACTCCTATAAAAAGTAGCCACATGTTTCAGACATCCTTATGTGAAGGTCAAGAAAGCATAACCTTTAACTTAGGAGGTTATGAACTGTATACTCCCCATGAAAAAGCATACCTAAAGGATATAGGTCATCCTTTATGTGCTTACAATTATAAATCTATCATAGCAATAATCATTTGTACCATATGGATTGAGAAAAATAATTGATTCTACAACAATGTATGCAAGACATACGAACAAATGATTACTATGACAAAATCATTTTATGATGAATATATGTTTTGCAGATGATGCATGGATAGGATGGCTTCTACCCATACAAACAACCCCTAAAGCTACTAGTAATGGCGATGGACCACATATGGCTGCCATGATGCAGATCTTACAGAAGATGGGCAAGAATTAGATCTCAATATGTCATTTTGAACATTATTATATATCATCACGGGGAAGTTATAAGGGAACCCCACCCTGTGCCTGAAAATATCATCTCCGTTTAGATACTTTCATGAAGTTATGATGGGGTGACATAGTTGGTAATCACCTCTATCACTATAGGTTTCGTACTCCCTACCTCCACGCAATTACATATGTGTTTATCTATATCAATGCAAGGAATGATTATAAAAAAACTCTATGACAAAGTCCATTTCCGTTCCCCCATAACAATATTGATCACTAAAATCACAAGAGCATGCCTTGAGTGGACATAATTATAGAAAGGTAGACCATACACCCATTTATGTCAATCTAATTTTAATGACACATAATCTATCACCACAACAAAAAAGCCACACACCACCACAAGTAGCTCCACCTCGACCTTAGGTCTATCAATAATTGGTATCACTCATGTCTAGTTTATTTTATGATAATTATTACAATTGTGCAGCAGTGTATGTCAAAAAAAGCAATAGTATGCTCCTTCTAAGTTACTCAAGTTGTGATCCCAATAGCATAATGAATTCCATGCTTAAACCAAAAATAAAGGTTAATAATCAGGTTCGGGTCAAGTGGGTCTTGTTTCAATCTCGAGCCAATATTTTTTACTAGACTCTAAAGTTACAAAAGGTGGATTTTTTATTTGAAATCCATGACCTCTAACCCTAACCTAAAACATTTTTGGGTCTATCATTCTTGACTAGTAAATCTAAAACCAAGAGAACCAATTTTAAAACAAAGCTATAATTTGTCTAATTTAAAAAAAAAACATTATCAACATATTCTAACGTAAATAATTTTAAAATATGAATTAAAACACATATAGAAAAAAATATAATTTCTACAAGATTTTTAAATACTAAACTCAAAAAAGAGAACAATAAATCATATTAAAATTATATGTATATAATGGAAAGAATTATCTAATACATCCCAATACAAAACTATGTAAAATAGACAAAATTATAAAATAATAGGGATTATTAGTAATATAATATTCCATTAAGTTGGTTAAATTTTATGTATTATAATTTTTATTTGAATGTATTTTTCAAATTTTGGGTCAATGGGGACAAAATCCCAAGCCTAGTCTCGACCCAAAACATTGGATTCTTCAGGTTGAGGTTTAATCCATTTTAAGTTGAAAAATGTAAAACCCTAACCTATATGTCAATTCGACTTGGGTCCATTGGGTTATAATTTTGTTAGTCCTACAAAAACTGATGTCATTCTTTAATGATTAATCATGGTCTTACCACTACTATTTCTAGGAACAACAAACTCAATTCTCCTAAGCCTCAACGTTATGTTTGGTTCAACTTATTTGAAATCACATCATGTGGTTTACAAAATAGTGTTATAATTAACATCACTTGTAATATACTCTTAAAAAGGTAACATTAAACAACTGATTTTAAGGCACACGAAAAATGGAAGAGTCAAAACTAATGCCATGTGTTTGCCCCTCAATTTCTTTACATCAATTTGCAGCTTGATATTGTTTTTGTGTAGAGTATCAAATTCTCAAAGTTAGTATTCAAACTAAGTGCTTTTCACCTAATATTGATGTGAAATTTTAATACGAAATGTTGTAACTAAGTATGGTTAACATTAAATATTGTTAATTAAAACTAACATTATACAATAATTAACACCTAATATTATATCATTAATAGTAAACTTAATACAAGGCCTTATCTCAAACACTACCTTGTTTCTTATTAAACTTCAATAGTTGGCCAAGGATGTTTGTCGTTTAAAGAGTTTGTGTGTTGGCTACTGATAAACACTTACTAGTGTTTAGTATTCACTTGATATTTAGAATATTTAGAGTTTAAAATTATAATCTAGCACTATAGTTAAATATTAAACAATATGGTTGAAGTTTACTGTTAAAATTGACTTTATACAAATGAAATTAGAATTTTGAATATGTATTTTATCTAGAGTTTCTACTGGAAGCCCCTTCCTTATCCAGATTTTTCCAAAAAAACCTTCTATTTTCTAAAATCTTGCAACCACATCCAAAATTCTAGAGATCCCCTTGCATTTGCTTTGTTTGCCACTGGTCGTGCATGCAATCAAGAGGTGTTTGGTTATTCCTCTAATACTTTTTCACACACACACATTCCATGTTCATATATGATATTATGGTTTGAATGATACATCTAGGAAATGTAAGATGAATGATTGGAATTTGTTGTCGTAATTTTTTTAGGGATAACAATTGGATTCTTATTGATCAGTTTGGTCATTTTAAGTTAGTCCTAAAATACATAATCTGAAATTGACACTAATAACTCAAAATCTATGGGTTGAACTCAAACTCAAAAATGGTGTTAAGTGTTGAACCTGGAAAATCTAAAAGGCCCTAGAATGACTTTCCCTATTGCTAAAACATCAACTTGAAAAACCCAAATGTTGGAAGTCACATAAACTTAAACATAGGAAGATGGTACTTCAAATTAGATTAGAAACATAACTGTGAATACATAAAGAAGATAATAACTCATCAATAAACTTGAAACACAAAGTCAGTACTTAAAGAAGATAATAACTCATTAACAAATTTGACACACAAAGGTAAATACATAAAGAAGGTAATAAATTAATAAATTTGAACCACAAATGTATATACATGAAAAAGATAACGACTCATAACTAAATTGATGTAACACTTACGAACAGAATGAAGATTAAACAAATGTGATATAATAAAGGAATCATAACAATCCCCCCCCCCAAAAAAAAGGAATCATAACAATAAGCCAACAACAATATAGCGTCAATAATCTTCAAAAAAGGATATCATGACGCATGTCATGATGTAAAATCTGAGTGCCGGCCGGTGTGCACGTGTGTTCGAACGAAGAGAGACAAACAAACATATAGAATATTAAAATTTTCTTTATTTATTTGATTTAATTTTTCGTATTTCTTTCTGGTCCATGTGGTGTTTCGTTTTTAGAATGTTATATACTAGAACGCAACCCATCAACAATTGTGGTTTAAAAAAAATGAGTCCGTTTAAGGCATGGTCGTAGAAACTAAAGAACCAAGACCCACTTAAATTAGCTCGGATCGGGTGTGATTTTTCTATCCTGGTTATTTTATAGATACTAATAAACGTACACATGCCATGCATGAAAATAATAAAATCAATTTACATTTTTGTGTATCATTATTGTAAATGTATATGTTAAGATGATGATATATAATATGAAGTGTTATAAAATGCTTGGATCAAGGAAAAGAGAGAGGACATGAGGGAGAGAATGAATCATTTTCAAAATATATACAAAAGGTGTCATAGGGATCTATGTAAAACTATTATGGAGGAAAGAGGCGAAAGATTTACATGATATATATATATATATATATATATATATATATATATATATATATATATATCAGATCACACGAATACACTCAACTGTGTTTGCATATCAAGACTTTTTTTTTTGCAAAATGTAAACCATTGATCTTCACCGTCATACTATAATTAGGCTACATACAAATTTTGAGACCATTTGGATGAGTATAAGTCATTCATCCAAGGGCAACAAAATCAACACGTAAAACTAATTTGAAATACATAATTTTTGCGGTCTTTATAACATGACTTATAAATGTCTAAATGTGCTCAAATTGTGTATGAGCTATTCACAAGATGTTAAAGAAGATCAACGGATCAAATTAAAAAAAATATATTACATCATGAAAAACTACTTGAGTGTATTCTAGCCCGACTCTCTCTCTCTCTCTCTCTCTCTCTCTCTCTCTATATATATATATATATATATATATATATATATATATATATATATATATATATATTCAAAATAGCATTGAGGGAGTTCGATAGTGAAACGATTATTTAGACAAAGATAAATTAAGTCCAAAAGAAAAAAAATATGAATACAAAGAACGGAGAAAATATGGACGGAAACAGTTAAAGAGAACATAGTTAATTCAGGGGACCTTTGTAAGCTTCACACCCTTGAGCTTAATCGTTGTCTTATTTGACCTAAATAACTACATCCCCGTCAATAAGATCTGCAAAGTTCTCATCATGTCATTTTTTCACGTGTAAATATTTTAATTTTCTCATAAGATGATTCTTAAAAATTATGTACAAATAACAATGCAAAAAAAAAATGTAATAGATAAGTAACTTTGTAAAATCATAACACGATAATGCTTAATCTAGAATCGATAAAATTCCTGGTTTCAAAAAATTACTTACCACTTGATACTTTAACATATAATTGTCAGTGGTTATTTGGTTTCATGGTAAATAGTTAATCCTTGAATGGTATCTTATCATATGCTGGGACTATAAAATCTATCCAAAACATATTAACAAGGACATCAATGAAGCATCGTTAGTAAAAGTCATTCTAATGATGGGTTGACTATAAAGTTCATTGTGAAGATAAGTCAGAACAAGATACATGAGTATAGTGACATACCCAAGAATTACATGGATTATGAACAACTTTAAAAGCGATACACTTTAAATAAACAAAAATTACATAAGAAAAATTAAAAGATCTCTATAATATGATCCAGATAGATCAAAGTCGCGATAGAACATAGCAAGAACCTCATAACCAAACAGTAGAAACAGAACCCAAATGAAACATTTGTCCACCTGCCATGATATAGCTGGCGTTGTCTACATAAGTCCATGAACTGAGAAGGCATACACCAGAGAATTTGGAATTCATATTCGGTTATACTACTTCCTTTAAAGTTTTCAGTTTAGAATTCCTGAAAAATACATGTCCCGGTCGTGTCAAGCAGATTCTTCAAATATATGTTTTGTATCAATTCCGATTAGAAAAATCAACAACCCACTTATTTATACAAATGCATAATCAGTACATGTATAACTAGATGGAACCAAGCTGAACAATGCAGCATTCAAATCCGAATCCTATTGAGAAAGTATGATCTAAAATCTGATCTCATACTAATATGTAAATAATAGCCGACGATGATCTATAATTTTCAGTTTTGTAGCCCAGTTACTCAAAAATCAGTGCGAATCTGCCAAATATCTATTCATTTTAAGTTCCAAACGTTAAAAAAAACGATTGAACAGTCGAGTTTCAAACATCATTTACGTGCCTACAAACAGAGACTAACAAATATCTGAACTGAATAGTACAGTGCTAAACCATATCATAAAGTGCGATAAAATGCCAAACGTATAAGATAGTAAGTTCTTCCTTTGCTGTTTCAGATAGTAAGTTATACATTATTAATTTTTATTGCTAAATCTTACAGTCAAGTAAAGCAATATAATGTAATCACATTTAAAAGCATTAAAGGCATGACCCAAGAGTAGGGTTAGTAAAAAGTAAGCATTGTTTTGTTCTGGTTCACACTAAGCGGCGGAATAGGTGACAGTAGGAGGTTGCATGGGTGTCTTGTTCTGGTTCACACTAAGCGGCGGAATAGGTGACTGTAGGAGGTTGCATGGGACTTTGACTTGAGGTGTAGTCTTAGCCTTCGAAGAAAGAAGATTTTTTTCAACATCTAAAGAAGAAGAGGGCCCAACAACAAAATACTTCTTTAGCCTTGTATAATCTGTGTGTGATTTCCGAAATAATGAAAAGGCAATCTGGTCAAAGATCATGCAATAATGTACGAGGGCCTATTTGAAATGTTACGAGTGCAATTCAGGATTTGACAAAAACCGAATCGCATGGTAATCTAGCTTTTAAAGGATTCAACCGAGTGCAATTCGTTGTATGTATATAATCTGAAATCTAAAACCATATCCCACAGTCCAAATCTTAAGAATCAAGAATCCATTTAAGAGCCTAAACCAACGAGCCAAGAGATGAAATAAAATTCCGGAACAAGATTATCTTCCAACACAATGACAACCAGAAGTCGATACCCCTCCCATCTAAATAAGTATGATCGACTTCCGTGTAACGTGACTAGAACTAACAAGTTAATGCCGTAGACGTATAAAAACGACAAAACTGAGAACATGATAGAGCTGATGCTCAGTAGACAGTAGTAAACCTTGGCTAGTCGTATTAGGAATTCTTTTGCAGGACATAGAAAGAATGAGGCATACATAATAGTGTAAGTCAAATTATTTTTCACCGCACCATCAACACCTACAAAAGAATTGCGTTAAATATTTGGCCACCGTCACAAGTGGCTCATGATATTGATAACAATGTCTTTGAAAGGAGGCCCATCCGGTGCTTCCGGACTACTACTTGCGCTGCTGCTGGAGATAACTGGTTCTTACTTACTTGCAAAAGACTAGCAGCAGAGAGACAGAAGCAGCAAAACATCTTTTGGCTATCAAGGAAGAAGCAAATCAATCTGCCAGCAGGCCTCAATGAATCTTTAATGCAATTCGACTCTGCTCCGTGATACATTACTTAAGTGATCTTCTTCTCCTTGACGTCATCCCTAGACACCTCCCGATGCAGCTCGGTCCAGCGGGCGACGATCCAGACTATACTGACAGCAATAGCACCTCCAACAACAACAACCCACGAAGCAGACACCCAATAGGGTATGACCTCCCTAGCCCCACCTTTGAGGTAGAACCTGGCCATCTCCACGAAGAACCCCACCCCAAATACCCCGCGGGCCACAGTGTACATCGAGTAGAACGGCGGGGAGAGCGCCCTGTAAACGGCGTCGGCGAGGCGGGAGTGTTGCCTCCGCATCCCGGCGAGGGTCCATGCGTTCTGGCACGCGCTGGTGACCTCCGCGAGGGCGAGGAGGGTCAGCACGGCCCGGGCGCCGTGGAGGGCCGAGTGGCGGCACGTGAGGAGGACGAATAGCGTGGCGAGGTGGTGTGCGACGAAGAGGTCGTCCCCTGGCTGGAAGGCCGCGAGGTAGTGGAGTATGTCGACGGCAAAGTAGGCGGCGGAGAAGTCGAGGGTGAGGGACTGGAGCGGGGTGTTGGCGGAGGTGAAGAACAGGGGCGGGAGTGGGAGGGGAGGGAGCGGGAGGAGGGTGGCCGAGAGGATCGAGAGGACGGCTGCGGGTGTGCCGTGGAAGAGGGAAATGAAGCAGCTCGATGCCTCGTGGCGTTCGCGCGGGTCCCAGCGGCGGAAGAGGAGGAAGTAGGCGATCAGGTAGAGGATGGAGAAGAAGAGGAAGAAAGGGGGGAGGAAGGAAGGGGAAGGGTTCGGGATCAGGGATTCTAGGGAATCCAGAATCATAATGATCGGTGAAGGCGCTGCGACGGGAACGGCTTGGTGAAGTGAAGTCAACTGGAGATGACCGGCGATATCACCCTGCAGCAGTTCTATCTACCTACCTACCACCATCGACGAGATCCAGGAGGGTGCTTCGCCGCGGCGGGAGGGGAGCGGCGCCGGCCTCGGTTGCCGGGAGAAACGAATTGGAGGATGATCGATCACGAAGATACGTAAAGGAAAAGGAATAGGGAGGATTCCCGGTTTTCGGGCTTGACTCGGCACAAGCACAACCGCAGTGGCAGCGGCGGGTAGGGCTCTTCCCGGCGTCGTATAGCAAATAAATAATGCGCGGTGGAGGGAGGCGGATAACCTTTTCCGCGGCTGATTACCAGAAAAAGTATGATATGAGAAAAAGGGTACACTATGTGAGTACGAATGAATCTATCGATCATGATTTGCCCTATTTATTTAATTAATGCCCGTTTTGCCCTGAAATCACTCCTGCAACTCTGCAAGCAACTCCCACCCAACGAGACGACTAGGCCGCTTTGGGAGCACAAGATTTTTTTCGCCCCAAGAAAACAGAAATCAAACTAAAATAATGCATTTCAGGTGCACGCGACAAGAAATGCGACTTGCAGATAACCCACTCAAATGTATCTGGTTTCTCTCTTTTTTTAGTAATTTTCCGCGTAATCCCTGGCCTTTTCCCGTAACTCGCTGCCTAATTCCTACCAACCATGTCGACACTCCATTGTTTGTCCACCCATTGTTTGATTTTTCAAATGCATTGAAAATCGTGGCAAATGCCAATCAAATGACAATTATGTAAATCAAGATATGTGAACTTTAAAAAAACATATTCAAAATCCCAATAATTTAGCAAAAAACTATGAGTGTAAGTATAGTTACAGAAATATGATCACAACGCACTAAGTTTTTGCCTTGGAGTGAGAGAAAATAATATTAACATCTCAAGTATACGAGTTACATCTTGAGGGACATCACGACACGACAAGATGGTTTTATACAATGCTCACTAAATTCAACATATCACAAAACTCTTGTAGTCACAAAACAAATTGGTCAAAAAATGATTATACTCTCTCTCAAGATTAGACGTCATAACCGTACAATTCAAACAACAACCCCGTGATTGGAAGGTTGTCGACCGCAACAATGTTCCATAGCGGACTACCTAGTGTTATCTCCAGGGCCCTAACTAAGGACAATACGATATTTTTATACAAAAGCCCAACTCAAGTCATTCAAATGAGTCATTAAATTCACACCATCAATATTTAAGACTAGATTGGTGCACCCCAAACATGCACCCACTCTGGTTTCATTTTCATAGTCAAATCAATTTGCCACCTCATCATGGTGGATAATTCACAAAGAATTTGAGGTCAAACCGGGCACATAGCAAGTTTGTGCCCCACTTTGGAGTGTTGAACTCCATTGTAGAATGATTTTCATTATCCATCAAATGACCACAAATTTATTCCATACCAAAAATGGTATATGTCCTAGGTGCACCCCCACTCTACCCACCATGTAGTTCCAACGTGGGCGAGTGTGTTAAGTAATTTTTTTTCAGAATCCTGCAAAACTGGGATGCGCGTGTGGTGAACCATGTTTCTAGGTTGTTATCTATAATTATGAGGGAAGCATAATGTAACATCCTCATTTTTCGATACTTGCTTACAATTTTCCTAAGACCATATCATTTATGGTCACATATTGAAAAGGGTCAATTTTAAATTATACTAATTACTATTATGCAATGCAAATTTTCTTGGTTAAAGTTAACCTGTAGACAAGAGGAAACCCAAAATCTCAAAATTTAATTACTTTTAGATATTTCGTTATTCAATATTCACCCTTTTCTTTACAATAAATCATATTAATTAATTGCTCACCTAAATAGAAGACTAATCTCGAGAGACTATTCTAGACATTGTTAGCCTTAGGTGGTTAAATTTGGGGACCAATTGAGTTTATTTGATAGGGTAAAGAAAATTGGGAAGTTAATGGTAAAAATGACTATAAAATAATCAATATTCACATTTTCCTTTGGGTACCTTTTCTCTCACCGTCGGATCAGGCCTGCAAGGGTCAATCCCAACCATCATCCACCTTCATCTACCTCACTTATTTTGGAAATAATGAATGATCCTTTTATCGTGAAAATCTCGCAAGCCACTCACATGTTTTGGAAACAGATTCTTTTATCATCTTCTAGAGATGGACCCGCACTAGTGATCCCTCATATAAACCCTAGAAACACCCCTATAAGAAATGCCTTTTTCCATTGTTGCTCCCTTCTCACATTCGAATTGCAGACCATCTTCAAGCCTTCCTTTTGATTCTCTGAGGGTTGTCAGAGCTTCGACGCACTCCCTCAAACCCTCATCTACCATCAATTTTATCGCATCCACCTTGGACATCCCTCTCCTCACCATCTTCAACCTCAATCCTTCTGTCGTCGTTCCCCGGTCTTGGATCGACTCTGGTCAATTCCTTCCACCCTAACCATTTATCAACACCCACAAGCTCAAGGCTTTTTGCCATTTTCGTTGTGGGTCAGATAGATATTGGGTCCACAATGTTGTTGTCGAGTTGCAGAGGCGTGAGTCAGGAAGTAAGTTGCAGTGGTCACCCAGCCTCAGAGAATGTTCAAAGCTATCTTGCTTGCTTCTAGGAGAGTCTTGCATGCTCAATTTAACCCGAGGGAAGGTATGTTTCTAATCCCTAAAATTGAGCTTCCAGACATTTTTTTCATCATTTTCGTGTTTCCAGTTATTGTTGTGACCACCGCGCTGGCTTTTTGTCTTTGTTGTGATCTCACAGATTTAGTTGACATTTTGGTTTGTCAATCAACGCAACATGGTGGTGCTTCCATGACTTGGCCGTTGAAGCAGTAGCTTTCGGCGACCCTCCTGAACTACTTTAGGCATTTGTGGTGACGAGTTATAGCCAGATCTCAGAAAGAGATCTATGGCCTTGTTTTAATCAAAAATCACCAAGGGTCGAGCAAGATGAAATCAAATCAACCACCTGAGGCATGCACATGAAGTACATTCTAACTGGCAATTTGACGACTTTGTCCCCTTGTCACACTACGGTCTAAAAATGCCTTAAGGGTGTAATGACCCTAACCTGGGTTATGAGGTAACCCTATTTTTTTGGCTAAGTAAGTTGCTTATAAATTTAATATAATCCTCTAATGTGTTTTGTTATCATGTGACACACTTATGTTCCAAGTCTGGTCCTGATTGAATGTTGTTTGAGCAATGTTCCTTTGTTTTAGACCAAAGTGCAATTTACCCAAGATGAGGAGTTATATTGAAAAATGTCACATGTTGAACATTAAATAAGTGTTTTAGCATCACAAGAGAGAGAATGATGCTAAGTGGTGGCTTGTGGAAATCCTAAATGCCAAGTTTGAACTTGTTTGAATAATGTTGGTACCTTGTGCACTCATTTTGGTACAAATTATAATTTACCCAAAATGTGGGGTTGATATGTAAATTACCACCTCTAGTGTAACATCCCTGACCTGGGTTATGAGTTAACCCTAGGTGTTTTGCCTAAATATGTAATTAAATCCTTGTGATTAACTTTGGGCATGTAATTAAGTTTCTCAGAAACATATATTTCAGTTTTTGCTCCTTTTTATATAAAGTTGTAGCATTGTTTTGTAATACAGGGACCTATGTGCAAATTACCCAATTAGAAGGGTTAACTTGCAATTTGCACATGTTGAGATGTTCCTCTGATTTTGAGACATCATGAGAATGATGAAGTTTGAGGGATTTCCCAAGCTTGGGCACCAAGGTGCAGCTGTGGAAGCAATCCCTGTGCTTGAAAACCCTAAATTGGAGTAAAGTGCAATTTATCCAATTTGAGGGGTGCAACTTGTAATTTACACCATCAAAAGTATTTATTAAGACTCTTGTCATAATTTAGAGAAGAAATGATGAAGAGGTCACTTTAATTGAATAATCATATAATGAAAAACACCCTTGTGATTGAATAATCAAGGTGTATGTGCTATAGCACTTTTGTGTGTATGCTTAACTAATAGGTTGATCTTCTTTGCCTTCATTTCTTGACCTTAAAAGAAGGTTGTCCTTAGAAATAAGAAGAAGGGACGAGCAAAGAAGGATGGAGGGACTAAGTTGAAAATATGGAGAACTTATGAGCTTATGTTGAAATCTCATTCCAAGTATATAAGCTCTCTATTTCACTTAGCAAGGAAACCCTCCCTTCATTCCTTTCACTGTTCTATTCACCCAAACCGACTAAAGAGGAGCTGTGGAGCTCAGGAGGATGACCAAGGAGGGCAAGGTAGGTTTGAATCCTCCCTTTTGCTTAAGTTCATGGTTAGAACTCGAATTCAAGGTCAAATTGATGGCTAGCTCACATAGCTCTACCTTTCTAGCCATCTCTTCTCGACTTTCCTTGGAAGGATCACCTTGGCTGACCTGTGGAAACTCAAGGATGCCATTAAAAGCTTGGAGCTCAAGGAGCAAGCTTTAGGCGGGTTTTATAACTCTAAACCTATGCTTTGTTATATACATCTCGTTTATGCTTTTAGATGATAGTTCTTCTTCTTCTCTACCTTCCTTTGCTACCTTGCAAGCAAATCCGTGAGAAATCCTTGCTGTTCTTGAGCTAGGAGATGAAGACGTTATTTCCAAAGTTAATCCACTACTTTTCACTTTACTAAATGGTCTCCACCAAGTGCTCACACGGTTTGCAAAACCGTTTGGTGAGCAAACGGTCTCAAGACCGTGTAAGGGAAAACGGTCTTCAAGACCATTTATCCGCATTGACCGAGCGTGGACCGTATAAGAT
The DNA here is from genome assembly GCA_963693085.1 of Alisma plantago-aquatica. NCBI lineage: Eukaryota > Viridiplantae > Streptophyta > Magnoliopsida > Alismatales > Alismataceae > Alisma > Alisma plantago-aquatica. The sequence continues at coordinate 441,897,639 of OY856412.1, read as the reverse complement.
TTCTGTTCATAATTATGTAGGCTAATCACCCACAAAATTTGAGATGATAACTCCAAAGGAATCGTGAGATATGGCCTTTTTAATCAACAAATTTAATTGAATTTACTCCTGATTTCCAATCTGTTGAAATCGCCCTTTTTGGGCAAACGGTCTCAAGACCATGTAAGAATGTTGAACAAGAGTTGACCGTATGATATTACTGTTCAAAATAATGTTGATTAACAACTCACCAAATTTGATGGACTAATTCCAAACGAGCTAAGAGTTGAAGGATGATTACTAGGGCAAACCCTAATTGAAATCAATACTGAAATCTCAATGATTTGATTAAGTGTTTTTGGGTTGATTAACCTAAACGGTCTCAAGACCATTTGGGGATCAATCAAACGGTCTCAAGACCATGTGTGGAATCACCCAAGACCATGTGGAGGTCTGGGGTCAAGTATAGTTGACCAATTGAAAGTACAAAGATACCAAATTACATTGCAATTAAGTATTGATATGATAATCAACTCAATAGATCCAACCTTGAAGAATTTACACTAGAATACAAAAGTTGGATGGGCAAACGGTCTCAAGACCGTTTGGAACTCATCCAAATGGTCTCAAGACCGTGTGGTGACAACCCAATACCGTTTGGAGGTCTAGGGTTAAGGTAATTTGATCAATTGAGGGCCCAATTGCAATAGGTTATTGAATTAATCAAAATACTATTTTGAGACTCAATCAAGGTTCAACTCCTATCAAATCACATTAGATTTTGATGAAATCTTGGGAAAACAGTCTCAAGACCGTGTGGAGTTCATCCACATGATCTCAAGACCGTTTGGGCCAAGTTTGGGCCCATTTGGAGCTCAATTGAAGGGTTCAACCTTGTGTTGATTCACACTGTTGAGTGTTGATGGTTGAACGTTGATGGACCTTAATTGAACCAACTTCAACCCTGATTAGATAACAATTGAGGGTCAATTGAGTGACCAATTGGTTAATCATAACCCTAATTGACTCAATCTATAAATGGTTATCATGACTTTGACCATTTGGAGGCTTCAACATTGATAATCATAAACGATTGAAATCATTGAACCATGTTGGAGGCCCAAACGGTTTGAGACCAAGTGGACCAAACGGTCTCAAGACCGTTTGAGATCACACGGTCTCAAGACCGTTTGAAACCTCATGGTCTCATGACCGTTTGAGGTCACACGGTCTCAAGACCGTGTGAGGCCTCACGGTCTCAAGACCGTTTGGGGCCAAACGGTCTCAAGACTGTTTGGACTCAAACGATCTCAAGATCGAGAGACACCAAACGGTCTCAAACCGTGTAAGCCCTCTCGGTCTTGAAGTCAAACTTGTTAAACGGTCTACACCCTCACACGGTTTGGGCAAACGACCTTGAAGGTCACATGGTCTTGGAGTCAACCCTAGCAAACGGTCAACTCATCCAAACGGTCTCAAACCGTTTGGAGGTTGAAGGTAGAAACCGTTTGAGGTTTTCAAAGGTTGATTTCACTTAATCAATTGAAGGTGTAAATGGTTCAATGATGCTCTAATCTAAACCCTAATGATAACCTAGTATATTAAGGGATTAAGTGACTAATGAATTGAACCATGATGGTGATCAATGGGGTGAATTACCAAAATACCTTGATGGGTTCAATTGAGTAATACCTTGTTCAAATCAAACCCTAATCACATGATAGTGATGTTTTGGCTTATGTTAGCCCATGAGGACTTAACCCAACATGATCTAGAGTGGTGTTATCACCATCTACTAGTATGAGGAGAGAGAAAGTATCTTAAGAGAGAGAAAGTACCTTAAGAGAGAGAAAGTACCCTTTTAGGGTGGAAACTCAAGTAAAGAACCTTCAATACACATGAATGTGCGTGATTAGGGTATGATCCACCTATGTGAGATCATGGAAACCCTAATTATGATATATGATGAATCTTAAGCTAATCTGAGAGCATCAATGATGATGTTCCTCATACATGATGATGTTATGAGTTCAATTCAAGGGTAATGACATATGATGTGAATAGTAAACCCTAATTCCAGGGTAATGACATGTGATGTGAATAGTAAACCCTAATTCAAGGGTAATGACATATGATGGGAATAGTAAACCCTAATTCAAAGGTGATGACATGTTATATGAGTATTAAACTATATTTGATAAGAATCAAAGAACTTAGCTCTTATGATAAGAGTGGAAAGTATAATCATTGTTTTGAATTACCTTTATTAAGTTGAATTAACCATGCAAGATCTGATATGGAGGTGATCATATCCAGGTATGGATGATGATACTATATTCATTAAAGGCATATTGATAGCTTTATGAATAAGTAAAGTATCTTGATGCCTTGTCAGTGGCATCCCATGTTTTAATGGGCTGAAAGAGCCATGAAAACCATCAAGGTCATGCTTTAGAGATGACTTGTGATGAGTATAATGAGAAATGATGATTGATGAGAGTTAGGCTTGTTACATTTAGTATTCTACTTTCATAGCTGTTGTGCTACTGTTATTGTTTGAAGAACAATGTATGATGTTAAAAGAATACTGAATGTACCTAACTAATCAAGTGTAATGTAGGAGCCCTGATCATAGATCCATCATTGTCAGAGATCAAATGATGGTGAAACAGGTTTTCCCAAGGGAACTCCTGGATCACATACTGTTGAGTATGTGGGGTATATGGATGTGTAGAACCTTACATCCTAGTGTAGGAATTTGATGTAGATGTATAATCCGTCAATCCTTCACTACAAAACTCATACCGTATCAGTGGATGGTAAACATGAAACCTCCTGATGACGAGGAAAATAGAGATATCCGTATCAGTGAAGATAAACATGAAATCTCATGATGACGAAGAGAGTACAGAACGCCACTGTAACTCTAAAATAGCGAAGGACCAGATTACCCTGGTGAGCTATAATAGTAGAGACACAAGATGTCCTACAAGTGATCCTCTTACTGACTGGGGAAGGTGAAGGTCATGAGAATCCGACTCTTTCGATGACCTAGTATGATACTAAGGCACTTAACAGTGATTGGTTGGGGTATGAGTGGTAAACCTCATCTCCACAGGGCATAATAATAAGACTGTTTGAAAAACATAATCTACAAGCGTAGTATACCTGTTAAAGGTAACTATGAGCTAATTGATTGATGTTACACTGAATAGTGCATATGTTCTTTATGCTTGATAAATGTTGAGCTCTTGTATACAACTGTATCTGCTATTGAATACTTTGTAAGCTTTTACTGCTTAAGTTATTCTTTGATGTTATAATAAAGCTTCTGGGGGAGAATTATAACTCTCGCTGGGACAATTATGTAAAATTGTCTCACCCCGTAGACTTCAACTTTTAGGTGGACGTCGAAGACGGAGGAACCGGTCTGCAGGTGACCAGTCCCAGCAGCAGCAGCACCAGGAGCAGCAGTAAATCTCAAGTGGAGATTTAGCCTGCCATGTGGTGTAGTTAGAGTCAGTCCTATGTGTCCTCTGTACTCTCAGGTCTTGGAGTCTTTTGTTATGAATTCTTGAGATTTTGTATCTTGATGTATATAATTACTCAAGAAGTAATTATCATGAGATGTAAACAGTTTATCTCTTGTTATGAAAGAAGCTTTTATGGATTCAAGCTCTTGTTTCGAAAAGTTTTAATTTTCCGTGATTTTTGTCTTCCGCTGTTAATCGAATCGCTTCCGCTAAGTTTGAATCGTGTTTATATCGTGGTTTGGAGATCAGAGCCCACATCTAGAGTGTCCCTACTCCCTCCTAGTATCATTTATAGGAGAGAGAAATAATTAGGTGCCATGTTTGAATCAGTTATGTGTGATGGTACTCTTGGTGATGAAATGACCAAGAAAGGGGTTGAATATGAAACCCTAACTTGAGTTGTATTAAGTTTAAATGCTTATATATGAGTGCCTATCAGACAAGGAGCCATAGGAGGAGTATCATATCATTTTTTGGACTCCTGAAAATGCCCATGACGTGCAAATCACCTCAAGGAGGTGAAGTGTATCAGTTTACAACTTCCTAAGAAAAGTTGTATCGAGTTGTGAATAAAGTGGTGATTTAGTTGATATATTTTATTCAAAGGGATAAGTAATGGACGAAAATTCATCCCTAGATTATCCTCAAGTGTTTTTCATGTCAAGATAAATGTTGATGCATGCATGTACACATGTCATCCATACATGGACACGTGGCACCTACTAGCTCAAATTGATGACACTTCATTTTCACACTTTTTCATGAACAACAAGTATATATACCCCTCCTTTCACCCTTAAGTGAACTTTTTCGAATCCTACCACCCTCTTTCCTTAAGGTATCGTGTATGGAGCCTTCATGTCATGTAGGAGTGAAGGGGTATCGTGCATAGGGCTTTGGGCATCGTCCATAGCAAGTTCATATCGACCAAGTAAGGTGGTATCTGCCTAGTAAGGTGATATCGGCCATAGTGAAGTGTTTTGATCTCAAGTGAGGGGGATATCAGCCAAGAGTGATGGCATATCGTGCACAAGTTGTGAGGTATCGTTCAAGGTGCTAAGGAGCAAAAAGGAGCTCAATACTTAACCCTAAGGTGAGGCCATGATCATCTTCAACCTTGGATAGAAACATGATTTTAGGGTTTTGATCTTCCTTTCTTTTCTTCTTCACCAATTGCTTATCCACGGTGATTCATTGTATATGAAGGAATTGTGAACGAGCCTTGGACTTTTGATATTCATTTTTATTTAATTTAGTAGGGAGTGTATCCCCTCTCGAGTCCCACTCTTTATAGCAATCATCTAACAATTTGTACAAGTGAGCTATCCATGCGATAAAGTGCTAATTTCACTTCTCTAAATGCTAATCATGCACAAGGTTTCTTGCTTGTTATTCCTATTGATGACCTTGACTTGTCCATGTCTCTAGTTGAGTACCAAATTATCCTTCGATGTTGACTCACAATCCTTTATATCCCGACGATGAACATTGCTTGCTTTGCAATATTGCCAACCTTGACTTTTTGAAGATCATATTGTGCATTGACGAATATGACCTGAATTTAAAATCGTAATGATGTGGTACGTGATGCCTTCTTTGATATTGTCTTTCGTGCTGATTAAGGCACTAAAGAAAGCCCTTGTGGCCTTCCTTGACATATGTTCTAATAGTCTCCATTCACAACGTCACACTGATATCTTGTTGTTCGATTGAATGGATGGCAAACACACATGTTAGACCTCACTAGTGTTTTTATTTTGACGGGAATGTACTCAAATAATTTCGTAAAAGGCCAAACAACTTCTGACGCAATATCAGAAAATGTCCATAAACACGAAACAACTTATGAGACAAATCATCATAATTTTATGAATTTCACCTCGATACTTGTGAAGTGCATGTTGATGATGCAATTTCGCTACTTCATCACGTTCAACACGTAACTAATAGAAACATTATGATGTCATCATGTACATTCAAAACTTTTTTGTTTAGGTATGTTAACTTTGCCGAAGGAGTTGGCAGTCGTTGCCCACGCTTCTATTAAGGTCTGTTTGTAAATTACTTTGTGAAGTCTCGTTCGTAAATTGGAATCATATTATTCTGGCAAAAAGATAATTCATTCATAATTTCAAGCATTGTATTAAATTCTATTTCAAGAAAACCGGTTAATCGGCTCAGCCGACAGAGCGTTCGTATGCCGCACTGCAGCAGCTAACAATCCCCGGTCCCCCACCGCAAAAACTTTGACGCGGTGAGGAGTCAGGTGACAACCCAGGTCATTTGCCCACCGAGCGATTCAGCAAATCGCGCTGCGGAACAGCGCAGAAGAAGTTTAAGAACTAAGAAGCTCTTGTATGACAATCCCCGATTTCTCTGTCGCGCCTAAATTTCCTTGATCAGGACTTCGTAGACTGTCGGAGGGAAGCAAAGCTACTCAAGGAAGAGAAGGAGATGATTCTGGCCGTTCTTTTCTCCAACTGCGACGGGAATATTCTTATCGAGAGGTATGCCTCTGGACTCTGTCCTTACTCTTGGTTGCAAGCAATGACCTTTCCTACAGCTAGTTAGGGTTCTTTTGACTTAAATCTGAACCTTAGAGTGGAAGAAAAGGCTAGGGCAATCGATTCGAATTTGTCAGATCCAGTCTGTAATGCTAAAGATCCAGTGGTAGCTGATCATTTTTCATCATTTCTCTCTTTTGGGACGCCGCTATCTACTTCAGCGTGGATAGATTGGTTATTCCTCATCACCCCTCAAAATGGACAGGAGTTGTACCGTGTAGCATTTGTGTCACTTTGGCATATTTTCACCCGCTTGGGTCTGAATTGATACCCTCTCAGTGATGCAGGACAATTAGATGAGTTGATCCCATCCAAATTCATCATCACCAGCTCGTTTAACTGTGGCCATTGCTTGATTATTTATCATTTGCAGGTTTCATGGAGTTCCAGCAGAAGAGAGATTGCATTGGCGTTCGTTCCTAGTAAAGTTAGGAGCGGAGAATCTCAAATCAACAAAAGATGACAAGAAAGACGATGAGCTGTTTGTTGCTTCCCACAAGTACGTTGGCTATGATGCCTTTCAAGTATTGATCGTCGCCCAGTAACCATTCTGAACAAGTACTATCTGATATGTTATTACACATTAGAATTGTCATTTCCCCTCTTCTATTAAGGACTGGTTTTAATATCTGCATGAGGATTAAGAGTACAACTTCAATGAACCTGTATTATCCATTCCTGATCTACATCTGACTGTTGTTTATATTTGTTATTGTCCTTCATGCAACAGCGACAGGTGCAATTTAATTAACAATTCAGGCAGATCCAAAATAAGAATCAAAGAACAAACGAAGCAGGAGAACAGAAAACAGGAGTTAGATTCGCAAACCAGATCGTTCGTTGAGAAACGAACGTGTTATTTAAAGAAATCAGTGCCCGACAATCCTCGCGGATAGGCACCGTTTCTCCCAGTCTTGATCCGGCACGAACCTGGATTGTTGCACGTCTTGTTTGCGTACGTTGCACTGCTACCGGTGCAACACAGCAACTGCAGGTACCATCGCCTGACAGCTACGTCTCGGAGACAGGAAGGATGAGTCGCGCTTCGCACAGGAGGACAACTCCGCAAAGCGACTCCAGGGACGACAACTCTCGCACTCGGGATTAGGGCTCTCAAAACATACGACGGCAAAAGACTGTTTTCGGTGTGTTTAACCCTAATGACCGGATGTGTATATATAGCCACGCACGTCCCTAATCCTATTCCCAGTAAGACGCAACACTCGGTTGCTCTTGTACACAATACGGAATAAACCGTAAAAGAGAAACACTTTCTAATTAGGATTAAGAAATCCGAATAAGAAAGCAACAATTAATTACACGAGTAATTAATTACTTAGTCGTGTTCTAGTGCAAAAAGAAGACGGAAGACGAAAGACATTCTCCACAATCCACAAGCCCGAGCCCGAGCCCGAGCCCGACCAGGCCAGGCGAGGCGAGGCGTGGCGTGGCGCGCGCGCGTGCGTGCGTGCGTTGTGATGTGGCAATCCCACCCATCAAGGAGGTGAGCATACCTCCTTCCTAGGACTCCTTTGGACACTAGTGCCCCATGTGATCCTACATATGAGGACCAAAAAAGTTCTAGGAGTGAGCAATATGGGATAAAACTTCTTTGTCATTTGCACTAGAAACAACACTACATTCTCACATGTACTTGCTGCACTACATTGGGCTTAACCCATGCTAAATAAATGACTTGCTACAGTAATGACGCTACAGTAATTACGTGCTACAGTAATTACGTGAAGCTACAGTAACCATCATTTAGCTAACAATCCCCCACAAAGTCCAATGTGTAGTGTGCTCTACCATTCAGTCCTCCATAATGTGCTTTCAGCAGATACCTTTCGGTTTGAACTGTGACCCCTGTAGGAACAAGGTGAACAAAAGTCTTGAACCTGAACCTTGGGTACAAGAGTATAGGTTGGTAACAACACAATAAAGACATGGTAGTAAAGAAAAACAATGCATTAAGGCCATGCATACAAAATTTTATATCATGATTGATAACAGAGAACAACTCAATTCTCCTATTACGGCTTACACAACATCAATCACTTAGCTGGAGTCTCCAAAGATGTACAGCTAACATCCTGTCCTAAGACTTGACACCATTAAGAGACTACTCTCTTACTAACTTGCAGTCATGACACTAACAAGTTTCCCAGGGAATAGACACACAGATGCAAGAAGCATCAAACAAGAATACATAGTGTCATCCGATTTACCCGACAACTTGTTATTACCACATTGAACCCAATTTGTGGGATCTCCACTCTTTTGGGTTGGGTTGCTACTGCCTGCAAATCTATAGGGGTTTCAGTCCCATTCCCAACCTGGATTTTTCTACTAAAGACAAGGTAAGACCTTTAGTGAAAGGATCAACTGTATTATCTTTGGTACCGACGTAGTCCACAGCCACGACCCCATTAGACACTAACTCCCTTACAGATTTCAATCTGACTTGGATGTGTCTACGCTGTTTTTGATTGTACTTGGAACTCTTTATCTTAGCAATAGTTGTAGTGCTGTCACAGTGAACTGAAATTGCAGGAAGCGGCTTCATTACCATAGGTAAACTAGACATAAGTCTATGTAGCCATTCAACTTCCAATCCAGTTTCATCTAAAGCACACAACTCTGCTTCAAAAGTGGACCGAGACAATATGGTCTGTTTCTTAGACCTCCAGGAAACAGCTCCTCCTCCCAACAGGAATACATATCCTGAGACACCATTACTCCCAGAATTCACGGCAATCCAACTTGCATCACTATATCCTTCGACTACAGAAGGATGTTTACCATAATGCAGCCCAAGGGAACGTGTTCCCTTGATATACCTCAGAACTCCGTCAAGAGCTTCCCAATGGGTCTTGTCGGGACAACTGGTGTATCTACTTAACTTGTTCACGGCAAACGCAATGTCTGGACGTGTACAGTTCATAAGATACATCAAACTACCGATAATCTGAGAGTATCGTAATTGAGACACTGGAACTCCAGTCTCATTCTTGAACAAGGGCTTGGATGAATCATATGGAGTCTTAACAGGTTTACGTGATGTGTACTCAAACCTCTCTAGTAATTTCTCAACATAGTGAGACTGAGAGAGAGTTATACCATCAGTAGACCTTATGATTTTAAGCCCTAAAATCACATCAGCGACACCCATATCTTTCATCTCAAACTTGCCACACAAGAATGACTTTGTCTCTTTTACTACTTTCATATCGGAACCAAAAAGCAGAATATCATCGACGTATAAGCATAACAAAATGAATCCATTATCGACAATCTTGCAGTAGAGACACTTATCAAATTCATTAGAAATAAAGCCAAACGATGATATCACAGAATCAAACTTCTCATGCCATTGCTTAGGGGCTTGTTTCAAGCCATATAATGACTTAACAAGTTTACACACTTTGGACTCATTCCCACGACCCACAAAACCCTCAGGTTGTTCCATATATATCTCTTCTTGAAGATCACCGTGTAAGAACGCGATCTTCACATCCATCTGATGAATATAGAGATTATAAATAGAAGCTAATGCTATAAGCACTCGGATTGTGGTCATACGGGAAACAGGTGAATAGGTATCAAAATAATCTATTCCTTCCCTTTGTGTGTAACCCTTAGCAACTAACCTAGCCTTATACTTATTGATTGTCCCGTCTGCATTAAGTTTCTTCTTAAAAATCCATTTGCAACCAACTGCAGAACAACCAAGAGGCAAATCCACCAATTCCCAAGTTCCATTCGAGAGAATTGATTGGATTTCATCATTAACGGCTTCTTTCCAAAACTTAGCTTCTGGAGATTCCATAGCTTGTTTGAAAGTAACAGGATCATCCTCAACATTGTAAGTGAGAAACTCACTTCCAAAGTCCTTGGATGTCCTAGGCCGTTTACTTCTCCTTGGTTCAACTATTTCTTCAGAATCATCAGATTCAGAAATAGCTTGTTCTGAGTCGCCCCCCACATTTGTCATCCTTTTCACGTGCTCGGGAATGGAACCTGTGGTAAATGAATCTTCTTGAGATACTTCATTGGGCACACCAGTTTTCATAGGAAACACATCCTCAAAGAATGTAGCATCACGTAATTCCACAATTGTATTGACCTCAATGCCAGAGATATCTGATTTTACAATCAGGAATCTATAAGCATAGCTTGTCTCTACATAACCTAAGAATATGACATCAACCGTTTTCGGTCCTAATTTCTTCCTTTTGTGTTCAGGGACAAGTACCTTTGCAAGGCACCCCCACACTCGAAGACATTTAAGACTCGGTTTCCTTCCTCTCCATAACTCAAACGGACTACTTACTGAATGTTTATGGGGAACTCTATTCAGAATATGGCAAGCCGTATTCAAAGCTTCCCCCCACATAAAGTTGGGTAATCCAGATGTTTGGAGTAAGGTATTTACCATATCTATTAAGGTTCGGTTTTTACGTTCAGCTATCCCATTTGATTGTGGTGAATAAGGAGCAGTTACCTCATGAACTATACCATGTGATTGGCAAAATTCCAAAAACAAATTCGAGGTATACTCTCCTCCCCTATCAGACCTTAATCGCTTAAGTACTTTACCGGTTTGAGTTTCAGCTTCTTTCTTATAAATTTGAAATTTATCTAATGCCTCATCTTTACTTCTAAGTAAAAAGATATAACAGTATCTACTCACATCATCAATAAAAGTTATAAAATAACGCTTTTGATTAGGGGTGAGCATCGGTCCAAAACCGGACCGGACCGGACCGGACCGAGGACCGAAAATCAATAATTTTTGGACCGTTGACCGGATCGTTTGGTGGTCGGACCGGACCGGGACCGGACCGTTTTGACCGCGGACCGGACCGGACCGGACCGTTTGGACCGCAATCAGCCTTTTTTAGATGTTTTACAACTTATTTAATTATACAAAGTTGATAATCTTAATCACTTCTAACAATTATATAACTTTAGTATCAAACATTTATACTAGTAGTACTTATATATGTACTTTATTTGTAGTTATTATAGAATACACCTTCAAATATATATGGATTTTATATAAAAGTTAGTCTGCGGTCCGGACCGGACCGGACCGGACCGAAGACCGAATTTATCGAATTTATTGGACCGCGGACCGGACCGAAGTTGAAATGGACCGGACCGAATTGAGCGGTCCGGTCCGATTTTGCGGTCTGGACCGAGATTTGCTCACCCCTACTTTTGATCTCTCGTAGCAACACCATTAAATTCACAGATATCTGTATGAACTAAATCCAAAATTTCTGAATTCCTATTCACATAATGAAAAGGCTTCCTAGGCAATTTAGCTTGTACACAGATTTCACATTTATTGTTGCTAATTTCAGATTTAGGGATCAAATCTAGATTCATCATACGCTTCATTGAGGCAACATTAACATGTCCCAAACGTGAATGCCATACATCGAATGAAACAAGATTCATGCAAACAGAACTATAATCATTCAAATTTAAAACGGAATTTGAAACAGGTTCAACATGAATCTTAAACAAGTTCTCCACATCACATAAGTACCCCTTGCCAAAAAACAAAGTATCACGAAGGCGTGTAATAATAGCCTTATTACATTTACAGTCTACTCTATAACCTTCTCTAACTAATATGACGCCACTAAGGATATTGCGTCGAATGGTTGGAACATGTCTGACCCTGTTAAGAGTCAAAACCTTCCCCGAAGGGAACTTCAAGTCCACCCGTCCTTCGCCTTTAACTTCTGCAGAGCTGGAATCGCCCAAAGTCACGGACCGACCTCGAGAGGCCTGATAAGACACAAACAGGGATTTATCAGCACACACATGTACATTAGCCCCAGTGTCAATTATCCAATAAAGTGGTTCAAATATAGAAAGAATTTCAAGTTTAATAGACACATACCCATCATTGAGGTTCAAGGATGCAGTCATCATGTTGACCACAGCCTCCTCAGTTGCAGATGCGGTAGCTTTCTTTGCCTTCTTAGTAGGACAATCCTTGTTCCAGTGGCCAACCTGTCCACAAGTCCAACAAGGTTTGTTCTTCGGTTTCTTTTGGATCTTTGCCTTGGGTTTATGTGCATTCTTAGATTTCTTATCTTTGGTGTTTTTCGTAGAAGTAAGATTAACAGTTGGATTTGCATCAGTAGGCACCTTGACCCCTTTCTCCTTTAAGTGTTCTTCTTGTATATTAATATCCATCATTAATTCATCCATGGTGTGTGTCCCTTTGCGATGCTTCAAAGACATACCAAACGATTCCCAAGACTTAGGGAATTTTTCTATGATAGACATAACAACGAATTTCTCAGGCAACACCATCTTGGCATCTGAGAGTTCATGAACTAGGAGTTGTAGATCGTGTGTTTGATCAGAAACTGACTTACCCTCAACCATCTGAAACTTAAGAAATTTAGACACGCAGTATTTTTCAACACCTTGATTTTCAGTGCTAAAATTCTTAATTAACAATTCCCATAAAACATTGGACGTAGTGACTGGCGGCTTTGAGTAAGAATCATACAGTTTGTTATTTAAACCAAACAGAATCAAACCGCGACACGTTTTATCACCCTTCTTCCAATTAGCAATAATGTTTGCATTATCAGGAATTGTTTCATCAGATACAAGTTCAGTTTCAACTAAATACTGATCATAACCCGCAATATTCAGCCAAATTTCCATACGACTCTGCCAACGGGCAAAGTTCGTACCAGTAAACTTTTCAGGCATATTAGTTGTATCAATTTTACATCCCGAACCACCCTGACCGGCCATAGTTAATTAACGACAGAAACTGATTTCTTTAAGACTGTTGTTTATATTTGTTATTGTCGTTCATGCAACAACGACAAGTGTAATTTAATTAACAATTCAGGCAGATCCAAAATAAGAATCAAAGAACAAACGAAGCAGGAGAACAGAAAACAGGAGTTAGATTCGCAAACCAGATCGTTCGTTGAGAAACGAACGTGTTACTTAAAGAAATCAGTGCCCGACAATCCTCGCGGATAGGCACCGTTCTCCCAGTCTTGATCCGGCACGAACCTGGATTGTTGCACGTCTTGCTTGCGCACGTTGCACTGCTACCAGTGCAACACAACAACTGCAGGTACCACCGCCTGACAGCTACGTCTCGGAGACAGGAAGGATGAGTCGCGCTTCGCACAGGAGGACAACTCCGCAAAGCGACTCCAGGGACGACAACTCTCGCACTCGGGATTAGAGCTCTCAAAACACACGGCGGCAGAAGACTGTTTTCGGTGTGTTTAACCCTAATGACCGGATGTGTATATATAGCCACGCACGTCCCTAATCCTATTCCCAATAAGACGCAACACTCGGTTGCTCTTGTACACAATACGGAATAAACCGTAAAAGAGAAACACTTTCTAATTAAGATTAAGAAATCCGAATAAGAAAGCAACAATTAATTACACGAGTAATTAATTACTTAGTCGTATTCTAGTGCAAAAAGAAGACGGAAGACATTCTTCACAAGCCACAAGCCACAAGCCACAAGCCCGAGCCCGAGCCCGGCCCGGCCAGGCGAGGCGTGGCGTGGCGCGCGCGCGTGCGTGCGTGCGTTGTGATGTGGCAATCCCACCCACCAAGGAGGTGAGCATACCTCCTTCCTAGGACTCCTTTGGACACTAGTGTCCCATGTGATCCTACATATGAGGACCACAAAAGTTCTAGGAGTGAGCAATATGGGATAAAACTTCTTTGCCATTTGCACTAGAAACAACACTACATTCTCACATGTACTTGCTGCACTACATTGGGCTTAACCCATGCTAAATAAATGACTTGCTACAGTAATGACGCTACAGTAATTACGTGAAGCTACAGTAACCATCATTTATCTAACACTGACATGGTGTGTAGTTCATCGGTACACATGTATTTAATCGAACTGTTTGAAGAAATGTATGCTATAGCAGTCTTTCAGTTATGTGCCGCCACTCGCCAGACACTCTCCCTCCAGGCAGTGGCACACTGGGGAAACAACCCCTGTACTTGGAATAATGCTTGAAAAGGATTTACAGTCAAACTTGTTCGCGCTGAATGATTTATTAGATCTCCGCCCCCCCCCCCCATCTCTCTCTCTCTCTCCAAGCTAGTGATCAGTCGATTCATTCTTATATAACTGCCCTTATTCAGTTCCATAACTGGCTCTATTTATCTTTCAACTGTTTTCGTCTTTATTTTTGGACCCATGTATATATATCCACATTCCACTAGAGATTGTTTTCTAAAACACAATATTGATAGAAACCTTAGATATCCTGAAGCTTGGACATGTATTTTATAGGCCATAAAAAAATCTCTTTTTGAAAAAAGAAACATCAAATTTGAACCAAGTTTCAAGCTATCATTGTTTATTGTCGATTGCTTCTTTTTCTTGTTTACCATTTGTCACTGCCTCCGTCATTGTGGATATCATCTAAGCCTTGGTCCCAATCATGTTGTGGCCAGATACATGGATCCTTATTTTCCATTCAACTGTACTATGTTTCATATTCTCATTAAACTATAATGACTCCAGATCTCATCCTATCAACTCTCCCCAAATTAATTTATGTTTATCTCTTACTCTTTTAACTTCGTGTAACATAAGTCCGGACTGCTGCATCAGCCAGTCTGTGTTGGACATCTCCAAACCATCTAGGGGGCCCTCTTGTAGTTTGTTTTCTCTTATTAGCCACTTCCTCTTTATTTCTGATATAGTTAATTCTAATATGATCTTTCCTCATCTTTTGACACACCCATGTTAGCATTCTCGTCTTGTATTCCTTTTGTATCAGTCTAAGTACAAACCGTTATCTGTTGTAATGCAATGTCATTATAGTGTAATTGCAGAACCCAACCTTGATACACAGTCGTTAAGGTCAGCGCCAACGTGCAGGGGGGGGGGGGTCCCATCATATAATGAAATGAAAAAATTGGGCCTCTCGTGAGTACTTAAAATAGCTTTCCCAGGATTTTTTGCTCAGAAACAAATTTATATATATTTATGCACAATTTCCCTATAAAACAAGTTCGTGCAGCATATGGATTTTGTTTTTAAGATTTAAGAATATTTAAATAAAATGCCTATTAAAATAAGGCAATTGGTTGGAAGAAATACATTAGCTAATGCTTAGCATTTATTGATTATGTCTTTGATAATTGCATCTCCTACTATATACTCAGTTTCATCAAAGCATAGAAATGTCATAACATATTTAGAATCATAATCTCATTTTATTCTCTAGCAATAATGTTGTTATATTCTGTCAACATGTGTTTTGATGCACAGTCAAAGAAAAACATAGGCATTATATAAGGGTGAAAAAAACCGAGCCATATGATTGAGAGTGTCTGCATCTTAGCTTTTCTAACCCAGCCCAAGAGTGATCTAAACCCAATGAACCCGAAATTATTTAGGGATGGTTCTAGCTTTGAACATCAAACCTATTATTTCTCAAATTTGATATTGTCTTATTCAATTGGTTTATATAAAGTCAATAGTAGCCCTACCAATCACTTATTACTTATTAACAATTAGATCAAAACTCACCACTTCTATTATACTTGAAAAACTTTCAAATTTATGTAGGTTATAAATGCGGTTGATTTATGATAAGTAATTTTTCATATAGTCTTAATTGCACGCTCAGTTTACTTGGTGCAGTAATTTATGCAAAATTCATTTCAGTGCTTATATTGGTTTGAAATTCTTTTTGGGGTTTGATGGTATTCCCTTATAAGCTCTTGATGATATTTGTTTTCATACTAAGTTGAAACTAATTATAGCCAACTGGGAGCTCCTTTTTTAGAAATTAGGGGTTTGTGGTTTTAGCTTTGACTACAAATCAATTTTGGCCTTATTCACTTGAACCAAAATTAGTATGAGTGGGGTTTGGACCTAAGATGCTGATCCAGGTTAAACTAACCAATGGAAAACCAGTTTCTAGACCAAGGATGATAGACATATACATGTGTGTGTGTGCGTGCATGCGTGCGAGACGGGTCATCTTTATGCCTTAACATAGGCTTTACGATATTGCAATTACCTTCCTTACATGCTTTACTTTGCCAGGTCTGTCTACATTGTCTACAGAATGCTTGGAGATATATGCATTTATGTTGTTGGAAAGGATGAGTATGATGAGCTTGCATGTAAGTGTTCGAGCTTTACATATTTTTAAATTTGGTCAGATTTGTTTCCAACAGATTAATCCTCAAAGATCTAAGCAAACACCATAAAAGAATTTTGTGGGTTACCACACATTTAAAAATTACTGATAAGTTGCCATTATAGAAATTAAACGGTTAGCTTTTTTGAAACTTTCTCTTAATGCTTGGTTCTCCAATGATTTGATTGTCATACCAGAAGTGGCTGGAGGAGTCGACATCTGCACTACTGATTTGTGTATTATAGTGTTTTGGTCACTGAAATTTGTATAACTAAGATAGCAACAAAGATTCAAATATGGATCTGCTACTTCGATTTGGCACTGTTTGAAAAGTACTAAAAGGGTGCAATTGGATAGATCATGTTGAAGTAAGGAATGGGATATATGCTTGAAACATGTTAGAATTATTATATTCCTGGAGAGTCTGTTTGTTTATTTCCTTTTAATTTTTTCTATTTTAAGTGCTAGTGTTCATAAGCGGGAAATACAAGCGGGCCATGGTATCACTTACACACAAAACTATATGAGATCAAGAATGCTTTGCAAAAAATGTAAATGGGAAAGGCATGCGGTTAGATAGTTCCCTATTAATGTATGGAAGAGTATGGGGGGATGAAGGAGCTGCGGTTGACAAGTTTCTTTAATTTTTTTTTGAAGACCAATAAAATGTCGATTGAGTGGAAAAACAACACCATAGTCTTCATATAAAAGAACAAGGAGATGTTCAGAGCTGCAGAAACTGCTGAGGTTTCAAGTTTACGAGTGACACTATGAAGCTTTTGGAGATGATATTAAGCAAATGCTAAGATTTATAACAATTATATCAGACAACCAGTATAGTTGCATGCCTGGAAGATCCACAACGAATGCTATTTTTCTAATAAGGTGGCTTATGGAGAAGTACAACAGAAATGAATAGATCTTCACATAGTTTTTATTGATTTGGAAAAGGCTAATGATCGAGTACCTATTGCTTTTGGAGGGTTTTGGTCAAAAAGGTGTGCCAATTGTCAATCCAATACATTGACTTGAGTAAAGACATGTCACATGTATGATAGCTCACTTTAAGTGTTAGGATTCCTGGAGGAGAGACACCAAGGTTTCCTATCATAGTTTGGGTACATCAAAGATTGGCACTAGCCCTATATCTATACGTTCTTGTTATGGACAAGTTGACAGTTGACGAAGCATGTTTAGGATAACATTCCTTGGTGTATGTTATATGCCGATGATATTGGGTTGATTGATGAAACAAAAGAAAGACTGAATGAAAAAGTTGAGCTTTTGGAGAAATGCTTTGGAACTTCATGGTTTTGAGATCAATAGAAACCAACACACAATATATGCATCACAATTTCAGCCAGTCTAGAATTGTGAACGGCGGTCAAGTTGGATGGAGTGGATGTACCAAAATGTGATAAGTTTAGTTACTTGATTTCTATTATTGAGAAAGACGGCGATGTTCAAGAATGAGGTTTTCAGAGGACAACATGATGGTTGAAATGGATGAGTGCAACTGGAGTAGTATGTGACTCGAAGATCTCTCTCAGATAAAAAGTGAGTTTCATAGAACAACTGTATGTCCCGCCATGTTATATGGGAGTTATACCATCTAAATTTACTAAATTGACACTTATTGCTGCCTATATTAGATTTAACTTACTCTAATTTGACCTAAATCAGACCTAATTTATCAAATCAAACCTATACTAACCTGAATCAAACACAGATTTAAGTTTGACAATATTAAGATTTGATTTGACTGACCTAATTTGGTGCCAAAATGACCGAAATTCAGCCTAAAAGGCCCTAACCGCTCACCTAGTCCACTGGGGACCAGGCTTCCAGAAATGGACAACACCTCCAGAGCCTAGCCTGCTTAGGTGGGAGCCCTAATAACTATGGAGTTATACAAAATTGTACATATGATTGCGTCTGAAGTTCTATCGATAGAGCCATAAATGACCTCTTGTTTTGCTAAGAAATATAGTGAAAAGAAAGATTCAAAGAGAATAGGAAAAGAAAACTAGTTACAGCTGGAACCAGGAAAAACTGAGTCTTTTGCATTCAAAGTAAACTAGTACTCTAATCAGATAAATATGCTTGCTGATTTCTCTCCTGATGTGGATAGTTTGAAACTTGCTCTTCACTAAAAATTTAACTATGAACATTTATTCAGTATTGGCTTGAGTAAACAACATATATATTATATACATTTAAGGTTTATGTCAATTTTAGCAATTCTTGCTTGACTAAACAGCAGACACTTTTCGGGTCATGTCGATTTTTGTTCTTCATCTAGGTGCTCTTTTGGAACTGCAGTCAATGTTCTTTGAAATAAGGTTGAAATGATGTAGGTGCGGGGTTATGTCAATTTTAGTGAATTTTCATCTGCTTAGTCTATCTAAGCTGCAATTGTTGTTCTTGTGACCAGAGTGGTAATGTGGGTGTGCTCTTAACTTTTTGTGTAATCAAGCCAGTTGATGTTGTTAGCACAAATTGGAAATTGCAATTCATGGTTGTCAACAGTTTCTTCTTTTGGCAAGCAAGTGAAAGTGGTTGGGGATGATTCAAATGATTCCGAGCAGTCCAATTGTGTTCAGACTTGTGGCGATGCTCATTTTGGGCGATCAAATGTTCTTCACATGTTTTAGCCTTTTAGACTTCGAAGTGAAGTAGCAGCTAATCCAACTTGTCAAGCACCTGGTTTGGCTCTGTTATATTGCAAAGGCAGTTGCTTATATCTAATCAGTGCTACATTGATACACATACGGGTGCCAAAATTGAATGGGTAAAATGGGTATTGTAGAAGGGTTTGCTTTCAATAGTCATAAACAGAGAACCAAGTCTCCTATATATAGGAGCCAGGGAATACATGGGCTAATAGACAATGGAAGATAAGGAAAATACAGTGGGCCTAAGCCCGACTAATCAACTATGCTAACATGCCCCCTCAAGCTGGAGAGTAAACATTGTGAAGTCCCAGCTTGACACTCATATACTTGAATAAGGCAAGAGTAAGAGGTTTGGTGAGAATATCTGTAACTTGATCTCCTGTCTGTATGTGAGGAGTAATAATCTTCTTAGCTTTAACCAGGTCTCGCACAAAGTGGCAGTCAACTTCAATATGTTTTGTGTGTTCATGAAAGACCGGATTATTAGCTATGTGTATAGCCGCCTGGTTGTCACAATATAAAATAGCTAGAATATGACAGGAGATCCCAAACTCAGTTAAGATGGACCAGACCCACTGTAGATCACAACAGATGCATGGCCTATTCCACCTCGGTGCTGGAGTGAGCCATATTAGCTTACTTTTTACTCCTCCAGACAACTGGGTGATTGCCTATCATGATGCAAAACCCAAAGGTGGATCGGCGATCCTGAGAATCACCTCCCAATCTGCATCAACGTACTTAGAAATAGAAATCCCCTTGGTGCTAGGATGTTTGTAGAACAATCCTCTCCTTGGAGCGCCTTTGAGGTACCGAAGGATGCGTTGAACACTGCACCAGTGAGCCTGGAGTGGTGCACTCATTTGTTTGACTATCCCAACATCATAAGTAATCTCAAGTTGGGTGATTGTCAAGTATATTAGCTTCCCAACAAGAAGATACTTCTTTGGATCATGAGCTTGGTGTGAGCCCATTAAAGTGGAGACAAGTTTGGAATTATTCTGCCTACCTCCTAATTAAGTCCAAGTCATAACGTCTCTAAGACATGATGATTCTTATAGCTAAGCGAAGGACTTTTATGTCAAGAAAGTATCGCAGAGTGCCCATGTCTTTTCTATGCAAGTGTGCCTCTAAGGACTGTTTCAGTTGAGAAATGTCGACTTTGTCATTGCCAATGATCATTATATCATTAACGTAAATACCAATAAGAATGTGGCCTTTGGACGATTTTGAAAAGAAAAGAGAATTATCGGTAGTTGATCTCTGGAAGCCAAGTCTATTAAGAACAGTGCTTCGTTTATTGAACTGGGCCCGCGAAGATTGCTTAACACCATAAAATGATTGTCGAAGGCTATAAACCTTATGAGAAGATTCCTCCTTAGCAACAAAGCCATGGGGTTGCTGCATGTAGACTTCTTCTAATAGATCACCATGAAGAAAGGTGTAACGTCCCATGATTTGAGGTCTCAAATAAAATGATCTTAAAAGGAATGATTGGACTAACCCATATCACCAAGGTGCACCTCCTTTTCCAAGAGCCCATCACTAAAGAACTCCATAGTTAAGCGTGCTCAGCTTGGAGTAGTACTGGGATGGATGACCAGTCGGAAAGTTTATCCTGGCTTGCGCGTGAGTGAGGATAAAGCGCGCAGTTGAGGCTAGTGGTGGTATGTTGGGCCAGTCGTCATTCCTGAAACTCTACTAGAGCATAGAGCGATGGGCCTGGGTGTTACAAATGGTATCAAAGTCATAACCCCTCCAGTAGGTGGGGCCCACATGGGCATGTGGCATGCCAGTCTTGAGCCGTGCGGTCTAGGCATGTTGGAAAGGGTTGTCCATGGTTGACGTAGCCACCCTTGTGCTGGTATTCCGTGATCGAGAGCTGGGTGTGCATGAGCTATTCTGGGTCTGCACAGAAATGGGGCGATATTATGAGGCCATATAGTTGAGTCTTGACGAGGACGTCAAGAGTCTAAGTGGGAGAGTGTAACATCCTAGGATTTGAGGCCTTAGATAAAATGATCTTAAAAGGAATGATTGGACTACCCATATCACCAAGGTGCACCTCCTTTTTCGGGAAGCCCATCACTAAAGAACTCCATAGTTAAGCGTGCTCAGTTTGGAGTAGTACTGGGATGGGTGACCAGTCGGGAAGTTTATCCTGGCTTGCACGTGAGTGAGGATAAAGCGCGCAGTTGAGGCTAGTGGTGGTCTGTGGGGCCAGTCGTCATTCCTGAAACTCTACTAGAGCCTAGGGTGGTGGGCCCGGGTGTTACAAAAAGCATTCTTTACATTAAACTAAAAAAATGGTCAATCAAAAAGGGCTGCCAAAGAAACCAAAATGCGAACAAAAGCGATCCTTGTGACTGGAGAAAATGTGTAAAAGTAATCCACACTAAAAGTTTGGGTGAATCCTTTTACAACTAGCCTTGCCTTGAGTCGCTTGATAGAACCATCAGATTGATGTTTGACAGAAAACACCCATCGACACCCAACGATGTTCTTGCCTGGTGGTAGTGTGACAAGATCCCATGTTTGATTGGCATGTAGAGCCTTCATCTCCTACGTTGTTGATTTCTAACTAGGAGGTCGTAGAGCATCACGTAAACCTTTGGGAATATATGTCGTGTCCAGGGCTGTAGCAAACTTTGAGGCAGTAGAAGAGAGACCAGCTAGGCAAAATGTGTTAGAAATAGGATGTTTGATAGTGCAGGTGCGTATACCTTTTCTCAGAGCCACTGGTAGATCGGATTGGGCTGGAACTGACGATGATGGTGGAGGAGCCGCCTGATATTCATCTTCCATGCGCCAATGTGCAAATCCTGTTGAGGGTGGATTAGAATGGATGAAGGGGTCAGACAACGAGATCAGTGTGTCAGAAAAAGTGACATCTGTAGAGATATGTTATAGGCCCAAGGTAGGGTTAAGACACTGTACCCTTTTTGAGAAAAGGGGTATCCGAGAAACACCATGCGAATAGCTCGGGTGATACTTTTGTCGCCCTTAAGATCAAAATTATGTACAAAGACGACACAACCGAAGACCTGAGGAGGTCAAGGAAACAATTTTGATTGTGGAAAAAAACTGAAAAGGGAGTTCGTTGCTTAAGAACCGAGGAAGGTTGATGATTGATGAGAAAACATGCAGTGAGAACTACATTCAACCACAACTGTTTCGGGGCATTAGCATGAATGAGAAGAGACCATGTAAACTGTAAAGTCAAGAAGGTGACGATTTTTACGCTTAGCAATGCCATTTTGTTGTGGAGAATAAGCGCAAGAGCGTTGATGAATCATCCTAACGTAAAGAGGAAACAACCTTTTAAGTATACACAGGGGCTTTGTCGGTACGAAGGATTTTAATATGTGGAAAATTGCAAATAAATCATTGTGTGAAACATGCGAATCAGTGAAAAACTTCATCACGAGTTTGAAGAAGGTAGAGCCAAGTCATTCTGGAGAAACTGTCTACAAAAGTAAGAGAATATTTGAATCCATTATAAATGGTAGTCCAAAATGGACCACAAACATCACTCTGTATTAATTCAAACATTTGGACAATTGTCCTAGTAAGAGCTGCAAAAGACACACAATGGTGTTTTCCTAGCTGACATGCATTACATAAGATAGACAAACAAGAAGAAACAGATTTATCTAAGATTTTAAGCTTGTCCAAGGGTAGATGTCCAAGGCGGATATGGCAGCTATAGTGGAGTGCAAGCAAGGAGGGCATGCGTCTGATTGGGTGGTGGGGCGAAGAGGTAATAGAGATCCCCAGGGCGCACTCCCTGCCCAATCATCATTAAATTCTTCCAATCATGTAAAACAAATCGAAAGGACCAAAGGTCACAATCACAAAGCATCAAAGAGAATCAATAATTTTAGCAATTGGCATGAGATTATATGGGAAGTTAGGCATAAAGTGAACAACAAACAATTTAAGTTTAGAAGAAAGAGGAACCGTGCCGCAATGAGTGACTAGTTTTACCGACCCATCTACCATAGTGACCTAGGGGCGTGGAATAAAAGAGTCAGAGGTAGTAAGAACTAAGAAGGTGGGGGCATACCCGTCATATGTTGTGTCGCCCTTGAGTTCATTGTTGTACGGGCTCCCGCCTGGGCGTCCACCCGACCTCCAAAACCTTGGCGCCCAACTAAACTAGGTTGTTGCGCAGCCTGGACTGGTAGGGTGGTCGCCTAGGCGGCGCCTAGGAGTGCCCATTGGGCCTAAAATCTGGGTTATTTTTTTCATTTCTTTTAATATTTATTCTTCCTCGATCTTTTCTCTTGTTTTTTCTTATTCTTTACAGCTCCATCAAGCAACCGAGTTTCTGCAATGTTACTGCATTCCCTTTTTATTTTTCATTTCTTATTTTTGCATTACCAAGCAGCAAATTGCTGCTATGTTATGGAGCTACTGTTGCTGCACCAATATGATATTATCCATTTTCTGCTGCTCCACTTACTGATTTAGGAAATACTGCACTGGTCTTTTTTCTTCTTCATCCTCGTATTTCTATAATCTGTATATAAATCTCTTGTTTGAATGTACTCACAAAAATTAAATGCTAATTTCTTGCTTGCAAGTTCAGTTTCTACTCTAGCATTCCTATATTAGATTCAATTATTCATATTTATACATATAGTCACTATATTGCTTCTGATCTTTTTACCTCCTTTCTACTTTCATTTTTTTATTTGTTCTTCCTCTACCAATCTTCTTCTGCTTTATTTTTCTCTCCTTGGTTTCACCAAACGTAAGGTTCCTGCTGCATGATGCCCTACTTTCTCCTTTTTTTTTTCGTTTTTTCTTTGTCCATTGTCTCCCCCACCTTCTTATTGGTTTCTTTTTGAAATTTGTTATTATACCTCAAGTAGACTAATGCTCTTTTTTCCTTTTCTTAGCAATTGCTATCGTTTCATTTATTGCTCATAGGTTAATACATAACCATCTATATATATGTATTTATGTATATGTATGTCTATATATGTAAAAAGAACGCATAGGAACGCCTGGTCGTCTGACTGCCTAGACAACCTAGCCTGTCAACAATCCACTTTGAACTTGCAGCATGCATAGATGCCCCAAAATTACCTTGAACAGTGGCTAGATTAGTTGAAGGAGAGGCATTAGGCGGGTCACCAATGCGCCACTCAAGAGGAGGCAGTGGCTGTCATGCTGTTGTGGAGAGGAGAATCCCAATAATATTGTACAGCTTGGAGAAGGATTTGTACTTCTCGTTCGACAACGACACATGAGAGGTTTGAAAAGATGTCTGTAGTGGAGTAGGGGCAAGACTAGTTCGCAAGGCATGTTCTTTGGCGACGTGGGCAAAGCCCCTGCCATATCCTCTGTTGTAGTGGCTGGATAACCATGCTTGGAGTGACATGCATCTTCAGTGTGACCCAGCTTGCCGCAATAAGTGCACTTTGGTTGTTGGCCTTGTCCACAACCACGTCCTCTGGCCGCATCAGCCAATGTCGGTTTCAGATGCAAGAAAATTGTCATCGTTGAGTTTGATAACAGTAATATGGGGCATATCGTTATATATAATAGTATGTGGTGGCTTGGTGGAGTCACCCATGATCAGCCAATGCCGGTCTCAGATGCAAGAAAATTGTCATCATCGAGTTTGACAACAGTAATATGGGGCATATCATTATATATAATGGTATGTGGTGGCTTGGTGGAGTCACCCATGATCAGACAATAACAGTACATGAATAAGGAGCACAGTACAAAAATAAGAAAGAGGCACTACCGGATTTTCAGCATGGTAGGAAACATTGAATGTAAATAACAAGAAGCACTATCGGAATTAAAGCACGGTAGGATACATCAACGAGCATCACAGAACGACATGTATTGTGAGAGAAACATAAAGAGCCCTAATTTAAGTAGAAGCACTCAACCATGTGGGGGTAGGGAACCACATGTATCGGAAGAAGATATTAATGCCTTTCTCCTTTTTTGTTTTGGTGCTTTATAGATCAACACATGGTCTTTTGATTCCTCTCTTTTATACATATCAAAACATACAGAAGTAGAGAGTAGGATAGAATAGAAGTCTTCCAAAACAACCTGTGAATAGGGACCACAACTTGCAGTGCCTGGACCGACATCGACGATTGGGCTGCTGCTAGATCCTGCTGGTTGCGCTTAGGACCGCCGTGTAGTCGTGGGTGCTCTTCGCCGCCGACCTGTGGTTGTAGCTGGTCGCCGACTGCCGCTATTGTGAGGAGAGGGTGGGCTACAGTGGAGAGGAGGTGAGGATGTGGGAGGGAAAGAGGTTGGGCGGCGGGTGGAGGTGTGGTGGGTGGCGGCCTTGGGGTGAGGGACAAGGTGGGCCGAGTGGAGAGGGGAGGTGGGGCCGGGGGGGGGGGGTTAGGGTTAGGATTAGGTCCCTGCTACTATACCATGTAGAAGGGTTTGCTTTCAGTAGTCATAAATAGAGAAGAACCAGGTCCCCATATATAGGAGTCAGGGAATACATGGGCCAATAGAGAAAGGAAAATACAATGGGCCTAAGCCCAACTAATCAGCTATGCTAACATGTCTGTTTCACTAAAAATGTGTATGCTTAAAGTACACACGTAGAATCATTATTTGACCTCGCAAGATGGATAATACTGAAACTCGTAAAACAAGTAAGCTGTGACGCCCTGAAAATAAGGAGCCAATATCTGTTATTTGCTATGAATGTGATGTAGTTTGCCATTTATATATAGTGAATCATGGGGAGAAACAGTTTTCAGCATCAAGACGCATATTTTGGATCTTTTAGAGGATATTGGTATGTGAAGTAATTATGTGGGTGTGAGACCTTTTTTGAGCGTTCATGTGGCATGATTATCTTTACAAACCTTCCCCAGCCCCACCCTCCTGAAAAAGGAAAAGAAAGGATTATGATTCCAGCCTGAAAAGGATGGAAAACTGAAAACATGATTCTATACTGTGGTGTTCTCCTTCTATAGGCCTTCATGTATCTTGAATAACCCTCTCATACAGTAATATATCATTCTCTGTGATTTAAATCCAATGATGTTGTAGTTAATGCAATATAGTCGTTCTGACTTGGTTATACATGTCATGTTAATGAATTTCTGTGATGGATATTTTGCTCTAATCTCACAGTGCCTTGTTTGCTAATCTGTGAGGAGGATGGGTGGGGTCATGACACCATGTAGAAAATGTGTTGGTGACCCTCACCCCTGTTATGGGTCCTCAAAAGCGTAAAGCGGATGAGTTAGCAACAGAGGCAATATTGTGAGAGCCACAATGGAACATCGATAAAACAAAAAACTAGTTAATGAGAAAATGGATCAGGAAAGGTTGATGGTGAGAAACTTCGGTAGATATGAATGTTACAGACCTTAATAAAAATGTGACCAGTTGGACTCCACTACAGATAGTGAAAAGCTTGGGTAAATGTTCAAGTTGCAGGCCTTAATGAAATTTAGGCCGTTGGTCCCCAGAAAAAATATATAATGATGCAGGCATACTTGTTTCATGTCATAGACATCTAACAACTGTTCAAAAGTAATTCCATTGATTTTGATATCATGATATATTGGTTGAGTTGATAAATCAGTTTGTACTTTTGCTTTAAGCTTTTGTTTGTGCTTGATTACTGTTCTGACTTCTGAGTGTGACATCCCACATATGTTGTTTGTGGAAGCGGAGACAATAGTCTGAGTTTGAGTCATACCAGAACATCATTTTAACGAAGTGCTCGTTGGTGAGAAAGTAAATTAGGAATGGTTATTCAGAAACTGCGGATAATGAGAAGCTTGGTAAATATTCACCATTCGGACCTTAGGGCTTGTTTGGTTGGATGTAAAGCCAAACCACTGTTTTGATTGTAATGATTTGGACATGGTTTTTTGGTTGGTTGCATGCAGATATGTGCATGAAACCTGCACAGTCGGGTGTAGAAAGTGGGCTGCAGGTTTCCACTCACATGTAATAAATGATCTGGACATATTGCAGAATCGCAAATGATACCCAACCAAATAGCAGTAGATAAGCTCAACGAATTGTCAGTACGTCCAACCATATACCCCTCTAATAATGTGAAATCATTCTTCTTGGATGTTTATATAATGAAGTTCTACTTTGCACTCCCACTTCACCTAACACTAGGAGCCCTTAATTAAAGCGAAACCATCAATATCAATGATAAATAGCGAGAATGGTGTTCATGTTACAGGCCTTAATGAAATTGAGATTGGTGCTATCCAAAGTTCCAAACATAATATCACAATGCAAGGATACTCGAATGATGACAAAATATGTAACAACTATTAAATCAAATCCATTGAGTCGTGCATGGTGATTTTTTGGTTGAATTGATGATGCATATTCATTTGTACTATTACTTCAGGCTTTTGATGGGAAATAAATTCCCTAAAAACTCAACATAATCAAACTACCATGGACACATACATAATAGAAGATGGAAATCCTAACTGTAGCGAATGTTGCAACTGATCTCCTCACTAATTATAACTAAATTAACCTAACAAAATTTGGAATGCTGAATAAGTCCATGTAATATCAATTGTACATGAAATGGCAAATTCAATTGCAAGTTGAAGCAAAATCCTAATTGACACGACGATTGCCCTATTTGATCGACTAAGGCTCTCATAAGGGATGCCAAGCTTGACGTAGATGCTATGATGCATGTTGTCCTACATTAGCTCCCCCAAACTTGGAAAAACAAACCTTTGGTCCTGGCAAGTCAGGAGGCAACATGAATCCCTGAGTAATAGCACGTTTCATTTCATTAAGATGGGTAAGCACATGTGTTCGGATTGTTAGGATAATCTTGATCCTCACAGGTATCTTCGTAGTTGTTAGGTTCACTGCATGGATGCACATCCTTAAATTCCTCATGGTTTTCTTTCTTGACTGTAGACACCACACTCATCATGTGACTGTGACATTGCTATATTGACGTATGTAGCCCTGGCACAAGAAGCACTGCATCTTGGCATGTACTAATGTAGTCTTAAACGAGGACACGTGTGGCTGACTTGATAGAAGTAGTGCCAGTGGCCTGGTTAGGCGCAGTTTGACCTCGCCAAATGGGCTCTCTAGTAGAAGTATGGCGCCTATGCTCATGCTCTATCTGGATCACGACAAGTATATCACCATCCATGCGTGAGGTAACTGAGGCGGCGATAATAAGGGTAGAGAGACCACAAAGAAACATCGTGATCATTGCAGTGTTATCCCAGCCGACCTTTGACTTGTAGACCAAGTCATAGAATTTATGTGTACTCATCAACTAAGTATGGGCCTTGTTCCAAATCAGATAACTGTGAGGCATAGTTGTTGCTTGAAGCTGACCATAATGAAGAAGGATTCCATATTCACCTTCATGTCGTCCTAGTTGTTTACATGATATTAGAGAGTCTATTTGTTTAAGTTATTAAGTGTTTTGTAATATGGGCCCAAGTATGTCTTGGCCCATTAGGGTTTAGTTGTGTCTTGTATGCTTCCCTGTTTTCCTATATATAGGAGCAGGGTTGCCTCTTATCAATACAACGATTAGCCGTATTTTCTTATTTGACATGGTATCAGAGCAGTGATCCAAAAAAAAAAACTTAGCACTCGAAGACACAAAAAAATATTGTTCTGCCTGCGGGCGGCCGCCACCTTCTTGGCTTGGCTGCCCGCCGGCTACTTCTTGGTTGGTGATTATCCTGTTCCCTTTATCTAATACTTTATTTTGCATCTGTCCTTTGTCGCCAACCCAGCCGATCAGCCCTTTAGCACAAACCTCCTGTCACATGCCTTTCTCCCAACAGGCTGTCGACAACAGGTTCTTCCCTCTACCCGGAGAGCGTAGAAGTAGGTGTGGGAGTGCCTGCCTGACAGAGAGATCGCCTCCCTGTCTTTCCGCCTTGCGAGAAGGGGACCAAGAGAGATCTCTACGAGCGTGACGGTCTGAGCGATGGCAACGGCAAAGCTGAGCGCCCCGTCCTCGCAGTGGATCGGCAACAAGGTGCCTCTGGGCAGCCGTGCGACGGCGCCTCTTCGTGCTGCGCCGCGGCGTGTCTCCCTTCCTGTCCGCGCCGGATCATACAGTGACAGACTCGTCCTGACCGCTAAAACTATTGCTTCTCCTGGACGAGGTATCCTTGCTATTGATGAATCAAATGCCACATGCGGAAAGAGACTTGCCTCAATTGGATTGGACAACACAGAACCCAATCGCCAAGCTTACAGACAGCTTTTGCTTACTACACTTGGTTTAGGTGAATACATCTCTGGCGCTATTTTATATGAGGAAACTCTGTACCAATCCACTACTGATGGCAAGAAGATGGTGGACTGCTTGTGTGACCAGAAGATTGTGCCTGGTATTAAAGTCGATAGGGGCTTGGTGCCTCTACCTGGATCAAACAATGAGTCATGGTGCCAAGGCTTGGATGGATTAGCTTCCAGAAGTGCAGAATACTACAAGCAGGGAGCACACTTTGCTAAATGGAGAACGGTTGTTAGCATTCCATGTGGTCCTTCTCAACTTGCTGTGAAGGAAGCAGCTTGGGGGCTTGCTCGTTATGCTGCAATTTCTCAGGAAAACTAAGCTTGCTATAATTTTTCGTCTTCTCAATGGACCAAGTACAAGATGTATGCTAGATTTTTCTTAAAAAATCCTTTGTAGACCTTCTTTTTTCGGGGGCGCTGCCCCCGAGCCCCCACGAGGGGCGGCCTCCCCTCGACTCCCGCCCGCTGAGGGGCAGCGGGACCCCCTAATTGGGGGGCCGCGCCCCCAAACCCCCCGGCAGTGCTACGGCCTAATTTTCTTTCTGGGGTGTTCCTTTATCAATATCCACCCCAACCACTCTTGATTCTTTCCGTGGTTGGTGTGAGGGGGAGAAATAGAGAAGAGATGAGATGAAGAAGAAGAATTTCATTCTGTTGTTCTATGGATCTTCATGCTACCTTTATTGTTGATATATGGATCATTTTGCTACTAATGTTGCCTATTCATCATCTACCTCGACTGGTATGAAGTTACATACTTGGACGTCATTGATACTACTGCCTGCTTCTTGGAGTTTTTCACATCTGGAGTTTATTTCTGCTGCCTATTTAGTTGATGTCTTCTATCCAGCTACGTCTTCTACTGTTGTGTTGCCAACATTCTTTGGCTTGTCCATACTTTGTGCATGTCGACTCGTCCGTGCTCTGTTTTGTACGTTGACTTCTACTACCTATTGTTGTGTGCCAGCACTCTCTGGTTTGTCCGTACTTTATTTGTACGTCGACTACTACTGCTACCTGTGATCCAGCACTCTCTGGACTTTGCTGCCTGTGACCCGGCACTCTCTGGAATGCGACGTTAGCCACTATGTTGAAGACCATGTTGCTGTGATGCTTACTACTGCTCCAGATTCTACTATGATGATCAAGAAGCTTCTGTGACTTACTTGCTTGCTTGCTTGGAGTATCTACTTGAGGGGGAGTGCATGAGTTTTTGAGTGCTTTAATGTAATATTGAGGGAGAGAAACATCTTGTATGGGCTTGTTTTTTTTTTTCTTTTTCTATCTCTTTATTTTTAGTCTGACTCTCTGTTTGCAAGCTGATCTGGGATTCTCCCAACTTCAGCTTGAGGGGGAGTATTAGAGAGTCTATTTGTTTAAGTTATTAAGTGTTTTGTAATATGGGCCCAAGTATGTCTTGGCCCATTAGGGTTTAGTTGTGTCTTGTATGCTTCCCTGTTTTCCTATATATAGGAGCAGGGTTGCCTCTTATCAATACAACGATTAGCCGTATTTTCTTATTTGACACATGACAAACAATGCAACCACTACACCGTGTAAGAGCAGTATCTTGCAAATTTGCCTTAACAAATAATAATCGTCGTTCTTCTGTTAATCGGTACTTGCTGAAGAACGCCCTCAATGCTATGCAGCCATTCATAAAACTCGTCGAGACCGTCAGTTCTATAGAAGTCAGGAATGTCAATTTTGAGTGATTGATTTGCCTAAGGTTGGACAGGGACATCGACATGAGGTAGTCGTTGATTGCCTTGTTCATTTTGATTGTCACGTTGTAGAAGGCATGCGATCTACTTGACCAAATAGGTGACTTGTTGGTTTATGCGATCTTCATGACTTGATCTGCGAAAAGAGCATCAAACTCGGTCATCTTGACATTGGTCTTCATTGGCACCAAGGCGGTTGTCGGTGAAGTTTGGTTGAATCCTAAAGTTTAAAATCCAGGCTTGCAGGTACACTCAGATTTCATGATGACGGAGGTGGTATCCAAAAATTCTGAGATGATGTAGAATATCCTTAATGTTGCTAATGAAGTGTGTTAAAGGGAGACGGCTAAGAAAGAATAGATTTGGGCCCCGAAATGGACTATAACGTATTGCTACAGTACACATGCACCACTCACCATCCACTATGGAGGTTCATGCTCCCTCAGGCTATGGATGGCCGCCAAAATCTAAGGGGTGGCTAAAAGTACCTGATCGCCCCTAGAGGGACCGATCTCAATGTGGCGCCGCCCTAGTGGGATACTGGGATGGTAAGAGTGGCCTAGGTAGCAGGTTGATGGGTGTTGTCGTTGTGTGAAGGATAGGGCCCTCCCACCTCCCTCATTTGTTGGCAACGCTTCTGGTCCACTCATGATTGCTAGGGTTGGTAGTAGGTGGTGGAGGTGGTGGTCAGGACTGAGACTATGCATGGAGGCCTGATTGCCCCTACAAGAGTTGCAATGCTATCATGCGTGATTGTAGCACTAGACAGCTTTTGTGTTTGTGTACAAAAAAGCAGGTAAGCAAAAAGAGAAGAAAGAAATGGAGGTGATGCATGTGGTGGTTGAGAACCCAATGGAGAAGGATTTGGTGGGGAGGAAAATGATGAACATGGTGGAGGAAGAAGATTGGTTGTGGTAACGACATATTTTTCATGTCATGTATTGAAATTTCGATCGAAATTGTGAAATCTTGACCAAAATTTCAGTTTCAACAACTACAATACATCCAAATCAACGTGCCAAATTTCGATCGGAATTGTGAAATCTTGACCAAAATATGCAATTTTATTAAAACATGAAAAAAATCTAAAAAACCTTTAAAAATGTGGGGCACCCCTCAGTTAGTTCAATCCAAAATATAAGATATAACATGTTATTTCATAAGAATATATCTATGTGTACATTGCATGATGGAAGTGTTGATCAAAATAATTTTGTATATTTTCACTCACATGTTGGAGGACCCCACTCTATACCGACATATGATATTATTGCACAATTAGGTGTATTTATGTATGTAAATCATGGTATCATGACTTCATTCTTTTATTTGGTTGTCGAAATCGTTGAAATTTGCATCAAAATCTCGTGTCGACAGAAGCGGAAATATCAAAATTTCGGTCAAAATTTATGTAAAATTCTATATCTAGACCACGGAAACGGCGTCAAAATCAACATTTCAAACTACAGCTTACATACAAACATGTTTCATGT
Organism: Alisma plantago-aquatica; assembly: GCA_963693085.1. NCBI lineage: Eukaryota > Viridiplantae > Streptophyta > Magnoliopsida > Alismatales > Alismataceae > Alisma > Alisma plantago-aquatica. The sequence goes on along the minus strand of OY856412.1, from coordinate 441,865,197 downwards.
TTTTGTGATATGATATTTTGATATGAATCTAACCTAGTCCATATCTAGGGACTAGGAGGCCAACAATGGGTATGGGGTGCCCGTAAGCTAAACCTAGGGTTTAGGCTTTGGGCTCTAATTCCAACTGATTGGAAACTAATTACCTAAAAGCTCAAATTCATAATGAAATTAGTCTTCCTAGGCACATACCCCAAGACTGGTATTTATTATAGAAAATGAAACCATAGTTGTCACGACAAATGGGAATGGTCACCTAATTATGAACCAATTCTAACTTAATTAAGCTATAAACTTGGACTTGCAGATAAATCCCTGAAATATCAACTAAGTTCATGAAATAGGAAAATCAAGTGCATAATGAAGCAAAAGCCTAATTAACTTGATGACACCCCTATCGGTAGGCTCATGTTCTCGCAGGGGATGCCAAGCCTGACTAAGATCCGACAATGCGGATTGTATTACTTTTGGTTTTGTTTGACTTAGTATTTTGTTATCAGATTTTCTGAAGATAAGCACCCTAATGATAAAAATTTGTGATGGTCCCACGTGCTGGATATCAGTGTGAGGAATCTCCCGATGTATCCATGTCATATAGTGGATATTTTGGTTGGATGAAATGCTTTCGATATGTTGAAATCCCCAGTGCATGGAATGTGTTTGTTAAGTCTTTATTGGGGTGTGCCTATGTTGTGGTGCATCAGTAATATAGTTTAATACAAGAAATTCCTCAATCCTTGCAAACCACTTACCTATTCTTCACCCACGACAGCCTACCTGATACATTTGACGAAAATTGTCTGTGTCTAAATTTTCCTCGGCTAATCACCATTATTATCCCTGAATGAAGCCTAGATGATGATGGTAATGATGATGATAATGATAATGATAATGATGATAATGATGATGATGATGAAGAAGAATTTTCATTATTACCCCCTCTTTTGTTGAAGAAGTTGGGAATGAACTATTATTTAGACTTGCTCGTAGCCGAGAGATTTCTTCTCTTTGTTTGACTCCTTTTCTTGTAAATGAAACTCAGTTGTAATTAGCCTTACTTTTTATGTTTACTTTTTTTACTCTTCTGTATTCAAAAGTGGGAGAAGTTCTCTTTACAATCACGTCAGCCATAGTTGATGTTTGTGGAAAGCCTCCAACAGAGCGTCTGTTTCTCGACAAGTATGGAAGAATATGCCTATGTCTCGATGAAATTATCTGGCAGGTAATCTTTCTTTTTACTCAGTTTTTATTCAAGTCTCAAAAGGTAGATTTTAAATTTTATCAGGTACCATATCAAATATTTCATAGTGGAATGGATGATGAAAATGTGACAAATTAAAAGCACATGAAATAACAACCTGGTGGACAAAAGAGAATAATAGGCCGTGTTGTGGCTGAGCTACTAGCATACAAGCTAGTGACAATGATAGGAAGTTTGGAGGGGGATGTAAGATATCCCTTCTTTATGATGATCCCAACTTTAAATTTCACTTTCAACTTTTCCTGGGCAAGCTGTTTACAGATGACTCTGACTTATGTATGCGTAAACTAACTGCAATAATATAACTTAAGATAAGTACAATCTCCTTTACCAGAATATCTAAAAATGATACAAAAGCCCAATTACCACATGGCCTACTACACTAGTCTATTAAAGCGGACCAATGCTCCAAACTTGAAAGATGGACTGCCTGATAAACCTTCAGTGGAAGAGCTTTTTATTGTGAAAGTGGTGTAGAAATCCCAGTCTTACCCAGGGGCATGAAAATACGAAAATAGATAAATCTACAATTATAGCAAATTCTATTCCAGAGCATATACATATTCAGTTTACTGAATATTTGAGATCACCATGACAGTTGAACCATGATATACCCTGCAAGACAAGCAATTGCCACGTAGATGTTGCATTTAACTTGGGGAAAAAAAACATAATATCACAGTTTGAGAAGAAAAAAAATCTGAGTATAGCACCTCCGTCAAAATAATTCTCAATGTAGCCCACTTTTGAGTGAAAATGGCAATTTACTTGGCGTTTTTTGCTTTGTTTTTTAATTTTTTTAATTTTTTTTTTTCATTCCCGGTGGAAAGCTCCAATTTGGATGTTTTGACCGGGAAAATGCCAATTTAAGTGGCGTGTCACTCTAAAGTGGGCTATATTAGGAATTATTTTGACGGTGGTGCTATACCCGGAATTTTTTTTCTCAAACTGTGCTATTATGGGTTTTTTCCCTTTAACTTGACCTGATCCAAATGGTACAAGTGTTCCATTTCACTTCTTTGTGGGTTATTCCATGGTTGAAGTTTAAATCAGAACGTTCGAATACGTTTTCTATCCTTCGTATGTTTTAAAGCAATGTGTGGCTGTTAATACTATTCAGACAACACACAGGGTGATTGGAAAACGTTAGGGTTGACGCAATGCCTATCATACTATGTGTTGTTTTTGTGGTGTAAATAGTGACTGGAATATACGGACTGTTGAATGTCACTTTTGTTGATGCAACTACCTCAAATTTTAAATGTGCATTTTGCAGTATGCTATGTTTTGTGACGCATGTTGTTAACAGGGGATATTGGAGAACACGGACAAGGATCGTATTAGAAGATTGATTCGTATGAGGCCTCCCACTGACGTTTGAGCTTTAAGACAACTTTTGTTAGATGCTTCATTCAACTCTGTATTGTAACAGATGAATATATGTAATATGATGTTCCATCATTCTCGATGTCTGTGTTGTTAAAAGGTATTGTATTTTATCAATTAATTTTTAAGTGAGTTACACCTTATCTGTATGCGGTAATTAGGGTGATTCACTTCTCTTGATAAAAGCTCTAATCCCTAAAAGATCTAATCCCTACGTAGGGAGAGCATTGATTTACAGCTAAGTGTATGTAGAAGAAAATAAGAATGTACGGGTCTAGTACTCTCAAGTGTTTATACCTCGTTTGGTCTGATCTTAGTAATCGAATAAGAAACCCAATTACGTGATGTACCTGGCTTGTGATTAAGTATTTGCTATTTTCTCATACATAAAGCTTTCTTTTCCTATCGACATAATGTATCATATCCTATTTGATATGGGGTGTAAAAATTTGACGTTAGTCACTGAAGTAGCAGTGTCTGCCTTTTACACCCGATTACACTGAATCCTGGCACAGAACAAATTCATGGAATATGTGATAAAAACAGTATTCATATGCAGTTAGGGCATACTAAACAATGTTTCTCTTAAATCATTGCTTTCCAAAGTCAAGAACACAAGCAGCCACCAACCAAAAGCCCTTTGATAGAATGTGTTTGATTGTGTTATATTAATTATTGACTGAACAGCAAAAGGGAAAATGTTGAACAAAAGCAATTTTTCATCACTTATTCCTTTAGCTAACCCAACCCATATGGCACATGAGTTGGTGGACTGCAATCGCCTTAACTCGCATTCCTTGTTTCTCAAACCATATCATTGCTGGTTTAACGGAAGGTTGCTCGGTGACTGGAGGAATGCTACCTTTTGCAAATTTGGAGATGTTTCCTGTGTCTACCAACTATGACTTTTTCAAGGTTTGCCCAGATGGAGTGCTGGGATCTGGGTCTGAAATCTGATTTTGTTGTTCTGAAATAGCGTTCCATACGTGTTTCATTTAGTCTCTAATTCGAAATACTCAATTCGTTTTTTAGGGGTGGATTTTTAGGATAAATGTACAGTTAGGATTAATCAAAATTTAATTTGGAATACGCTCCTGAAATAAATAAATAAATAAATATTTTGAACTTCCGTAATGGAAAGGCAGTTCACATGAAGAGATCCCTTTATTGGGTGATGATATGGCTTTACAGCATATATTGACTTGTGCTATGAAAATAATGTTGGGGCTGTCCCTACTTTAGTCTTATATCTCCGCTCTTTCACTCATCTATAAGATGTTTTGGTCAGGGTTTGGTATATCCATAGACTGGACCCTTTAAGTCGCTCAAAGGATTCTAAATTTTTACAATTATTGTTATCTAGGGATCGAGCCGTGCTACTTTTTTAGTAGTTCCTCTTTATATGGACTGGGACGGCAACACCAGCGAAGAATCCTTAAAATGACTTTATGCTATCGATCTAACTCAATTAGAAGTCAAATTTACAAATCTTTCATATAAATGATCTAAAATATTTGACATTTAATGTTGCGTTAATGTTAAAGGTAACTAACTCGTTCTAAATCTTATTATCAATTAAAATACAAACACATAAAAAGTGTACTAGTCGCCTAACATATCGGGTCATGCTCCCAAACGGTCTGTGTCCAATCTTTGATCCATCATTTTATTGATTACTAAAATTCTGTTGTGGTCCGGTTCAATCAAGTCTATATTTTGACTGAAGTTTACCTCTTGTTCCACTCACGATGGTACGGGCCTTGCAAGTCAACAAGAAGCTAGCAGTGAGCAGCGGCTCCAACGAGCCAATGCTTCATTGTCTTACACTAGAAGGCTTAAAAATAGCCCATTTCCCCTAGTGGGCGCTTGCCCATCAATGGCCGACCACGATATGCTTTTTTATATCCAAGAACGACCATCTCTTCTAGGCCTTGGACAAGGGAGAAGAAGCCTTCGGCTTAAAACATATATCAAATTAGGCCTTGAACAAGGAAGCAAAAGCCTTGAGCAAAACATAGGTCAAGCATAACAACATCCACCCTCAATAGGTATGGCTGAGGGGCAACTTGAAAGCCTTGTTTATATACTATAATCAACAAGTTACATGATAGTAATAGTTTGTTGATAATGCAATAAGATTTGGTCAAATCCAATGATGAAAATGTCATTAATACTTTAAGAATCTTGAGTATGTTTCTCAAATCTCAAAATATATTTTAAAAAATCTACTCTTGTTATGACGGATTATGAAACAACTAAATATATTGCTATAAATTGTAAGTTGGAACAATTTTCCTTGAAATACTTGGATCTCATGTTATCACTGTGGAAACTTCCCTTAACGGTATGGCAACCAATTTTGGATAAGATGTCTCACCGTCTGGCCTCAAGGAGGAAAAAGTATTCAAACAAAATTGGTAGACTAACAATTATCAATGTGTCTCAATCTGGCTTACCTCCATACATCATCAGTTGCATACCACTTACCAAAGTCGTAGAAGACAATATTAACAATTCTCATATTTTTATAGGGTTGCGCAAATGAAGTTAAAAAATAGATCTAGTTAAGTGGAGGGCGTAGTGTAAAACATAGGTGAATGGAAAGTGTTAAACATCAATCTTTATTCTAAATGCATGTTTAATAATATTGTACTAAATTTTATAGAGAATAAAGACAACACATGATGTGATTTAAATACTATGGCATTAAGTCACCCTAGGATCTTATAAGGAAAATTACAAATTTCTCTTCTTTTTGGAAACATGTATAAATGTCAACACCTCATAGATGATGTTATTCATATTTACCAACAATCATGCTAATACATGTGTTTTTGGTCTGACTCTTGGTCTCAGCTGGGTCGTTTATCCTTATTTAAGTCTAGAACCACCATCCCAAGTTCGATCAAGAATAAATCTCTAGAGAAATCATACAACCTCCTATGTTCATCCAAAAACAACTGACTTAAAGATGATGTTGATGAACATAGGACTCAAATAGTAACCTCCAAAACTTTGTCTTGCCAAATCATGTAACAAAGCAGCCAAAACATGGCCTTGGGGTCATGATAACACTGAGTAAATCTTATAACTTTTTATTTCATTTGGATCTCAATATTAAGTGCCCCCCAAAAGTTCATTTTCTCTTATGGCTAATTGGAAATAATATAGTATTTAGGGCCTAATAGTTATTATTGTGATTTCTTTGAGTGTTATATTTTTCATTTATATGATGACGTTGAAGAAAATATTAGCCATAGTTTGTTTAATTGTAAATATTCCAAGAAAATTTGGAATCACTTCTTCTAAAGTTATAATACAAATGAGAATGGGTCCTATGATCGCCTTTTATTCACAATAACAACAAAGAAGCTTACCTTGATCATATCTTGATCCCAAAAGCAAATACCTTAGTTGCTTGCTTTTTGTGGAACAAAAGGATTTCTAGCAATACTGAGAGTCCCCATCACAAATGAGGATCAATTCTCCCCTACGTCCATGATCAACTTTGATGTTGATAAGGATAGGGCTATGGATTCCCTTGGGGGTTCCAAAGGTTGTTTGATTATCTTATTTTTCGTTATCTTAGTGGGTTGTTACGAGGAGAGCCCACACCCATGTTGGATGAAAATTTTGATGTCATATATGAGCCTTTTTTTACTTTATCCCATTCACATAGGGCTCTATCTCCTTGTGGATTGCTTATTGAAGAGATCCTACTTAGTACTATTGAGAAGCACTCTTGGTACTCCATGTGGTTTGTTGATGACAAAATATGCATGTGTTGGGTTCTGATGATAATGGATGAATGGTGGTGTTTATAAAAAAAGTTATGGTAGAGAGGTCCAGCAAGAGGTATTTCATGGACCAAGGCAGAGGCCCTGCACAGCGTTGTGGAGGAACTGGGGAAGAGGTTTAGAGCCACTAGGGTGAAGAGGAACACCATTCAAGAAAGAGGACAGCAGAGACTGTTAGAGGATCAACCAAAACTGGTATATTGCATCCATATTTACTGCAGGAGTGATAGCCTGGATCTGCTCTCGTCAGTGCTTGTTAGTGGAATATTTAAATGTTTGAACCAGTGGCAGAGTCAAGAATTTAACATGGGTAAGGCCCAGTTGTTAAATACAATTTTTTTGTTGATATAACATATTGTTTGACATTGAAGTCCAATCACAGTTTGAATAGCTCAATTCAACGGTATACGTTAGAATTAGAATAAAGAACCATTTAAAAAAATATTCACTCGTAATAAACAATAACTATGTTTGTATATCTCGTAATTGATGTCATTGCAAATAACAAAATCCATTCACATGTACAACATTATACTTTGCTTTACTTTTTGACAACATGGCCGAGCTATATGAAAAGCATTATAATTTAATCCCTTTAATTGACAACATACGTCAAAAGATACACGTTATAGTTATCCAACATTGGCACCATAACATCCATGATGTATAACATCACCTTCAATTATATGTTACAAATTTAGATTACCTACAAGCTGCATGTTGACTACATCCACAATCTTCAACGGCAATTGTTTGCAGGAATGAATGGAAAATAATACTTCATAGTGATCTGCGAGTGCATCCTTATTGACATGGACATGCGGACGAGACAAATATTGACATGACCAGGCTTTAACTGGTTTATCCATGGGCACGAAGGTCCTTGTAGATGAGACTAAAAGACAACCAACCAATAACTAAACTAAATCAGAAAAAGAGGCTTGGCTCTTCCATTCTTTAATTCTTCTTGTGATGTGCTTGGTGTTCATGTACGTAGCAACTATAATGCAGTCCTCCTATTTCGTTTACTGGATAATTAAAAATAGTTAATAAGAGGTAGAAAAAGCCTTAGCTATCGCACACATCCATGCTATAAAGAGTTCAAATGCAGAATAATACATTGGTTGGACCTGAGCTGGGTGAGGCACAGGCCTCACCTGGTCCAAGTGTGGCTCCGCCACTGGCTTGAACCCTTCCTATGAGGAGGCAGGAGTACCCCAATAAGCCACAGACCAACAGAAATGGGTAAACCCCACAGTAGGTGTTGGAGAAGCTCCTTAGAGATTGAGCCGGTTAACTAGCTAAGTATACGGGGTTCAAAACATTAAGGTTGGATATCTTCGGAAAAATCAAACGACCAGGTACATCAAGCTTGAAATTTCTTTCTTAATGGAATCTATCATTTCCATGCCTACCCCCTCAATATCAACGCCACGAGCAATGGTTAAGGTTTTGGTGTAACTACAATGAAACTTGTTTTCTTTTTTTTTCTTCCGTCAAAAGCAGGCTACAAAATGAAATGACCCATAATTATAGATAAGCTTTAGGAAAGAATTACAAGATTAAAAAAGGGTCTGGTTTCGCCACCTTTATAGTTGAAAGCAATGTCTGACTTTCAATTGTGCATTGTTTGCAGTAGCAAGATAGAAAACAAAAAAAATTGGCCTTGTCATGCAGGCAGCTAAAACTCAATGATGTATTTACTGGCCATTGTTTGCACCAACACTTCTTTGTACAAGTAAACAATCCCTTCAACCCTGTCTGCTCCAATCATGGATTTACCGGTGATTAGTGGCTTCCGCCAGGGATTAGCACTCCATCGCGTGACTTCAGTTTAGCTAATATTGCAACGGCCCACTTGTCTATCTAAATGCGTATGATTGATGCTTTTGTCCCATCAGGATCTCCATTATAGTTGACCTCAGCAAATGTTCCTCCACTGACGCCCTTGGCTAGTCTCCCAGGATTTATACACATGCACCTTAAAGGCTTCTCATCACTGCTTCCGTTTACTGTCAATACCTGGCCAATCAGGCGAATATAGCAAAATGAGAAGTCATCGCAGATCTGGCAGACAAATATTAAAAACTCCCGTTTCACAAAATTAGATAGATGCAGTAACTAAGGTGGCAGTTTTGTAACAGCTCTATAAAAATTTGGCTGTATAACTGAGTTTTGGGTACAGGACGCTATTAAATACTTCAGTCCCTGCAAAATAGTGAAATGACAAGCTAAAGGTCTGATAATTATCAATATAATGACATTGCTTGTATGACCTTTTGAACTTTAGATCTGACACTTTGTCTACACATTTTTTTGAAAATCAATTGAAGATGTGAATTAGCTAGATATTAAGCAGTTGTTTCATGCATAGCTAGATGTGGATCAGCCCAGCTAATCATGTTATCAATACAGATTTCATGTATATAAGTTTGGTGACTACCTTTACAAATGGAGCCAAATCCGAGGGAAGTAGCAGAACATCTGGAATAAGAGACATCTCCAGAGCATTCGTTGAAAGAGTTACGTCCAAAGGAACAGTCATGGACGGTGGATAAAGAGGATAAAAGCTGAAAAGCAAACTTTCAGAACATATGCGGGAGATAATCCTTTTGTTATTTGCATGATCACCAACAGGTCAGTTACCTGCGCTGGCCTAGGAGATGAGTTGCAAGTCGACCAATACGGTCCCCATGTGATGCATTAGCGGAGGTCCGTGAGATTTCTTCACTGCTGATATGTTTCAGGATATCAACAGAGCAGCAACCAAACTTTATCTGAAAGGAAATTCAACCCCATGATAAACCATGTCAGCAGTGCACAGGTAGAAAATGTGGAAATTTTCAAAGTAGACCATCATAGGATCCATCACAAAACAACATGATACTACAGATACAAGTTCAAATAATGCTCATCACATGTATTACAAACAGTTGTGCTTCTCAGGGGTTCATATATGTTAATTGTGTGCTTGCCACTAGTTCTCACCTTAAACATACGTTATATGTACAACTTGCTTATAAATAAATCACAATGTGATATGAAAGCAGGTTTTCAATGAGTAAATCTGAAGAGCAATAACATTTGTTGATATAAGAGTTAGTGGTATCTAGAGATGGAATTTAAAAAACACACCAAAGAGTTCCTCCTACCAGCAAATGGTGACAGCACAAAGTTGGCGCCCATATGCCTGTTCCATCTATGTTAATCATCACTCTCCACCACTTGCAGAAATTAACTTTCTCCTTCCGTCTTCATCAACAATGGTTCAAGCCTCGACATATCCTTCCATTGTTCCAAAACAGTCAATCGATTCACTGATGGTCTGATACCACCTCCACGTGCATATATATCATCCCAGTAGCTTCTATAACAGCTACAATTCTTGATTGTGTGCTAGGATTATCTCCCGATAAACTAGCTATGACAATCACCTTTCTCCCTTCACTAATGACCACGTGCCTTGCCTTCCTCAGAGTGACTCAAGCCATTGCATTGAACCAATTCACCAACGTATTGTTCGTACACTAATGTTCAAGGAAGAAAATGTCCGATTTCGATGCCATTTCGGTGGCCACAGAAACAGAAATTTCGACAAAAATTTCGATAAATGCGTTCCTGGCATTTCGACGGCAAAATAAACGAATTAATTTATGAAATTTTACCAGAATGATCTACTAGTGTAGATCTACTCAAATATGTAATAATATTTCATATTAGATACGTGGAGGGTGGGGTCTCGTCATTTTTTAGTGAATGACCCTGAACTGTTTCGATGGGCATTTCGGTGAGGATTTTTTATGTCAATTTTCAATAGTGAAATCAATGAATTAAATCATTATAGTATGCAAGCACAATATATAGACTTAAAGACACAAAACTGTGCAAAAAAATATGCTCTAGGTAGTACATAGTATATGAAAAAGTAGAAAAAAAAATTGATAATCTGCCTATTTCGAGAGTTTCGTCAGTCAATTTCAATGTCTGATTGCCATGGAAACAGAAATTTCGACGATTTCGTCGAAATTTTGAACATTGCTAATGTTTATGTAACAAGGATCCCTTGTTGGTTGCTTACACAAACGTAGATATTTCAAGGATCCTCATTAGTGTCAAGCTAAGAAGCACAGATACGGACACGAACATGGATAAGGACACGAGACAGGACAATCTTCAAAAATATAGGACATGGACACGACGTTTGACACGGCAATATATATACACATACACATACATGCATATATTCACATATTTACACTTTAGACATGTATATGTATATAATTTCTTTGTAAAATGCAAAAAGATCCATAATTCTCAACAACAAGCATGAATAAAGATCATCAAAATACCCACATTATGTTCACATATGTATTTGAAACTACAATGCTAATCAATTAACGAATTTAGCATACAAAATGATACATTATAATATCTAGGAATGATAGACTAGAGAAAAATCATTGAAATTAATTATGGACAATAACAATTTTTTAGTTACAATACTGATGGAGAAGTGGAGTATAGGGAAGAGGATGGAAGCAATAGTGATGGAGGGAGATGCGTATTGGTGGTGGTGGTGATGATGGTGAAGCAAGAGGAGGTTAACACATTTAGTAGTCCTGCAGGAATGGAGGGTAGAGGGAAGAGACAAAAGTAAAACAGGACTGCATGTTGGAAGGAGGATAAAGAGGAAGAGGAGAGTTTTTAACAGAGTAGGAAGAAGAGGCGCATGGAGTGTACACATTAGAGGACCAACAAAGTAGGAAGAAGTAGGAAGAAGAGGAAGGAGAAAAGGAATGAGAGAAGAAATATAAACCAAGAAGAGGGAAGGAGTTCCTAGGGGGGAAGGAAGCTGCTGGTAGTGGCTAATCTAGGTGTTGAGCAACCCACATTGCAGACAGCTGTTGCTTGTAGCTGATCTGGATGTGGGCAGCTCCTGTTGCAAATGGTCGATGCTTGTGGCAACTTTAACTCCTAGCCGTTGCTACTGTAGAAGCTGCCTGTAGCAGCTCCATCTCCTTGTGAGGGCTGCTTGTAGCTGCTCCAACAGTCCAACGCCTAGCTACTATTCATGCAGCAATTGTTGCAGGTAGTGTCCAAGATGAGTTGGCTCGGCCAGCCGTGTCCAGGAAGTGTCCAAGACGTGTCCACACCATTTCCACCTTGCTAATAAAAAACCAATAAAGCTGGACCAGTTGGAGCCGTGTCCGATGTGTGTCCATGTTGGACATGTATCCGACACGGACACAGCAGCCTCCGGGAAGTGTCAGTACTTCGTAGGTGTCAAGTATTAACCACTAAGGCTGTGTTTGGTACGTGGTGATAAAATTAATGGTGATGGGGATGGGGATGGTGATGGGAAGGGGATGGTGAAGATGATGGGGAAATAGTTAAAATGTGTTGTTTGGTAGCATGTGCATGGTGATAGGGATGGTGATGGTGAAAAACTTAAAAAACGTTGTTTGTTACATGGTTATAGTGATGGGGAGGGGAATTTTTTTTATAAAAAACACCCTACACAAGAATCATATTTACTAAAACATCTTTTACACATGTCTAAATAAATAGTGGAGTCTTGAAAGAAACTTCTTTCACCGTGATTCACCATGCTTTTTCATGGGGACAAAAACAGACCAAAATTCACCACAGATTCACCATGATTCCCTATCATCATGGCAAACAAATAACGTTTTTGTTTCACCATCATTCTCTATCACCATGATTCACCATGTAACAAACGCAGCCTAAGGGAATGTGTTGGCAAGTTATTAGTAAAAAATCATATAGTTAAACAGAGTGTGAAAACTCAAATGGGTCACAAATTCACAATATTAGTAGAGAAGACTTATCGTTATCTTGGAAACTAGTTTCCGCCCAGTCAGGAGTACAACTAAGAGATAGCCAATCCATCATTCAGAAATATTTGGAATGCTATTTATATCCGAAGAAAATTATAGTGAAATTATGTAGTATAAAATGAGAAAATTATTATATTTTGACTTCCATAAAAAAGATAAGAGAGACACTTGAAATAATAATACTAAACTAAGGACCGGTGACACTTGATTAAAAAAAAACTCGTGATTATGGTAATAAATGGCAAAAACGTCAAGGAAATGGCCTAGGAAAAAAAACATAGTTTGATGAAGGATAAAAGCTGCATATGTTTTTATCATGCGTATAGGAAAGTTGGGATATTGCCGTAGTGAGCTAGCATGTTGAAAGTGAAATTCTAAGGGAACCCGTCAGAAGGATACCTCATTGGCACTGAATATGGTTGGATTTGCAAGGCAGCTTATCTGACAAAGCAGAAAATTGATCAGCCAAATCCAGATTAACGAGAGATTTCGTCTCCAGAAACAATAAGATGACTTAAAAGTAAATGTGAACTCCAAAGATAATAGCTACCTGATGGCTGATATCTTCAGGTTTATGGATGCCAAAGGGAGGCTGTAACAACACATGCAGAAGTCAATACAACGAGAATATATCAACAGAATACTGTGATACAAATGATAATCACAATCTTTCTGAAGGAGAAATGATAAGGTTCATTAGGACTGAAAGGGAACCTGTGGGAAGACGTAATCATGATGAGCATCTCTTATAGAAGGAACTAAAATTATACGAGCTGCTGAACCCATGTATTGGGCGTGATCAATTAGCTGAAAAGGATTAAAAAGCCACATTTATATCAGACAGCAGTCATAGAGCAATGTAATCTCCAGGTAATATAAAATATTCTTTCGACGGTAACTATTGTGTCAATGTATTACAGTTATAACCTTCCTAACAATTTCTGCATTAAAGATATCTTCAAAAGTCCTATCGACAGTGCCTTTTTTAATTTCAGGGTGTTCTGAATCAACGAATGGACCCATCTGCAAGAAGTCGAACATAGTTTAGATTTTCCATTGTCAGAGCAACATATATAAGTTTTCAACACTGTTGTGTTTATTGAATATTGAACATTTCAAGTTAGCACACTAGTTTCTTACCAACACTAGAAGCTGAGGTTGCTTTCTACTAGCATATGCAAGTAAATCCGTTAAAGGCTCAAATAGCAAATTGTCATTTGTGGTGAATGGACCTGCTGCGATGACCTGCATATCACTTCATGTTATAATTTTTAACAATATGAAGTCCATGTACACAGTTCTTTTAACCAGAAAAAGAACATGTCCTAAAGCGATAGAAGGTTGAGAAATATACAAAGTTTCCATCTTTAATGCCATCTGCAAAAATTACGTATGCTTCTGAAGCTTGTTTTCATACTCACCAATGATAACACCCTTTTACTTGGTGAAGACAGCTCTAGGCTTTCCTGGGCTGTCGCTTGTCTCTTTGGAGAGGGTAAACTGCCATCATATACAATGGGCAGAGAATCAATCACCTTTGAGGGAATAAAATAATGACCACTGGGATTGTGGCCCTCCACACCAATCACCTGAAACTCGTGATAAAGAAACATGTTACCAGGTTATCGTTAGTCCTATTATATACACATCCAAAACACATTACCTGGCCTGGAAACAATGAAAAGTGCTCTAACTTCTGAAGGTCAAGATGAACACGGTTTCCCCCAGATTGTTCCAAACTTCAAAAGGGACATAGTTTACAACCAGAATGCCATGAAAAGCAAACAAAAGTGATGGTTCATATAGTAAACACACCTTCCTTGTAACATGACAGATTTTTCATTTAGACGGCCTTCTACTTCAGAATAAACCATGCCAACTGTGAATAGGGTATTCTGCAAAGTAAACTCTATGTAAATGATAACATGTAACATTATATATATAGCCTGCAATTAGAGATTTTAACTCGAAAGATAAATTCTGGAAGACATCAAACGAGAGTTTTTCCTTATGCAGACTTATATCTGTTTAGATGCACAATCTAGAAGTGAGAGATTAATTTATTGCGGACATAGAATTCATTTTCTACTCAAATTTCATTTTTGACTCAATTTCAAGTTTTAAACGACAATCCAACACATAACAACTGTGCATTCTTTATATTAGCATCAACTATTAAACTACTGCCCAAGTAAGAACACTGTAGAAAGGAGAAGTGTTGTTTATTTGATAATCTTAAAAGAATACATAGGAGTCTCTTATATAGCAAACATAACAAGAGACTAAACTAAGCGCTACCCATATGGGACTAAACAACATAAGAAAAAAGGAGTAAGTGAGGCACATGCTAAGCACATGACACTCAAGGTAAAGGAACAGAAAAACACATGAAAAATACATGAAACTACATATCTATATACTCCCCCTCAAGCTGGAGCGAAGATGTCGAAGAAGCCCAGCTTGGAACACAGATTCTGAAAGCGAGTCTTGGGTAGCACTTTGGTGAAGATACGCAAGCTGTTGTTCTGTACTGATGTATGGAGTGTAGATCTGACTAGAAAGAACCTTTTCCCGTACAAAGTGGCAGTCGACCTCAATGTGCTTGGTTCTTTCATGGAAGGTTGGGTTGCTCGCAATGAAAATGGCCGCCTTATTGTCACAGAACATGGGCATAGGGCTAGGCGGAGAGATGTCAAACTCCTTCAGTAGACTAAGAACCCATAGCAGCTCGCATGTAGTATGAGCCATCGCTCTATATTCTGCCTCAGCGCTTGATCTTGCCACAACGGTTTGTTTTTTACTGCGCCAGGTGACTAGATTGCCGCCCACAAATGTGCAGTATCCAGAAGTGGATTTCATGTCAGACCGACTCCCTGCATAATCTGAATCTGAAAAACCAGATAAGTCACAGTGACCATTTTTCTTATACAGAAGGCCTTTTCCAGGAGCACTTTTAAGATACCGAAGAATATGAATAATAGCATCCCAGTGGCAGTGCCTTGGTTTATCAAGATAGCGGCTAACGAATCCCACAGCAGCAGCTAAATCAGCTCTAGTGACAGTCAGATAAATGAGTTTGCCCACTATTCTTCGGAACTGGTGGCGGTCAGCATATGCAGGAGATGAATCACTGTCCCAATCCATATTGGGATCTAGAGGAGTGGTGGCTGGCTTGCATCCCAACACTCCTGTTTCTTGTAATAAGTCAAGTACATATTTGCGCTGAGAGAGAGAAACGCCTGCAGAGGATCGAGCAACCTCAATTCCCAGAAAATAACGCAATTTGCCAAGGTCTTTTGTAATGAAGTGTTGTGCGAGATAATGCTTGGTTGCTTGTATCCCTGCGGGGTCACTGCCAGATAAGACGATGTCATCTACATACACAATAAGAATAACCAGCCCTGCTGTGGTTTTGCGTATGAAAACAGAGTGATCAGCCTGCGACCGTCGAAATCCAAAGGACATTAAGATTTTGCTAAGTTTGTCGAACCATGTGCATGGGCTTTGTTTTAAACCATAAATCGCCTTGCGAAGCTTGCAAATTTGAGAAGCAGACTCCCCCTGAGCAACAAATCCTGGGGGTTGCTCCATATAGACATCCTCCTGAAGGTCGCCATATAAGAAGGCATTTTTCACATCCAGTTGATAAAGAGGCCAATCTTTATTGACAGCAAGAGATATCAGAATACGAACAGAATTAAGACGTGCGACTGGAGAAAACGTCTCAAAGTAATCAACGCCATAAATTTGCGTATATCCTTTCGCCACTAATCGAGCTTTCAAACGTGCAACGGTGCCATCTGGCTGATATTTAACAGTAAAGATCCATCGACAGCCAACTGGATGACAAGAAGAAGGCTTATCAACCAGAGCCCAGGTATGTTGTTCATATAGAGCTTGCATTTCTTGTTCCATGGCATGTCTCCAGGCAGGGTGTCGAAGAGCTTCATTAGCAGTTTTAGGAATGTGCACAGCAGATAATGCAGATGTAAAGTATGCAAGACTGTCACTCAGATGATCAGTAGAACAGAAACGACTAATAGGATGTTGAGTACATGAACGAACCCCTTTTCGTAAACTAATAGGAATATGCAAATCAGAAAATACCTCAGCCTGTGGTGAATCCTCCGCTGACGCAAGATTTGGTTCGGTCGGGGCAGTGAGGGGCTTTGGTCTTCGCTTGTACACCTGTAGAGGTTTCTCTTGTGAAGTAGGAACATAAGGTATTTCTTCAACCAAAGGAAGAGGAGTGCTAGCCAAAATATCAGTAGTCAGGCGGTCCCCAGCAGCAGAGTAGAACGGCATGTGTTCAAAGAATATCACATCCGCACTTACAAACCATTGTTTCTTATCTGGATCGAAACAGCGATAGCCTTTCTGAGTCCGGGAATATCCCAAAAACACACATTTCACAGACCGGGCATCCAACTTCGTGAGACCAGGGCGAAGGTTTTTAACAAAACACGTACATCCAAAGATGCGAGGCGGCACAGAGAATAACGGTTTATCAGGAAATAACAGAGTATAGGGAACTTTGTTTTTCAAAACAGAAGAAGGCATGCGATTAATAAGATAGCATGCCGTCGAAACTGCATCAGGCCAAAAACAGTGAGGCACCTTGTAATGAATCAGGAGAGTGCGAGCAACCTCAAGATGTCGATTTTTCCGTTCCGCTACACCATTCTGTTGTGGAGTGTATGGGCAAGTGGTTTGGTGGAGTGTGCCATGGGAAATGCAAAACTGAGTCACAGATTGTTGCATAAATTCTAGTGCATTGTCAGTCCGGAAGATTTTAATAGGCCGATCAAATTGAGTTTTAATTTCAGCAAAAAAGGTACGAATGCAATCTAATACAGTGTTTCGACCTTTGAGTAAAAACAGCCAAGTAAGACGAGAGTAATCATCAATAAAGGTCAGAAAATATTTCACACCAGAATGACTGGGCACAGAACATGGCCCCCAAATATCCGCATGCACAAGTTCAAAAGGTTCTGTAGAAGAAATAAGTTTCTTTGCAGGAAAAACAGATCTTGTATGCTTGCCCATTACACAAGTTTCACAAGTAAAGGTATCGCCAGAGATGCCAAGAAAAAGATGCTTTAGTTTCGCCGCAAAAGGATGACCAAGTCTAAAATGCAGTTGAAGTCTTGTCACAGAAGTAGAGAGTATCGCCTTCGGAGTAGGTGGTCCATCCAGGTAGTACAGCCCATCTGGTCCCTCACGGCCCGAACCAATCCTCGTCTTCGTGCGGAGGTCCTTCATAATACAACCAGAGGGGTCAAATTTAACAGAGCCGTTTAATTGTTTAACCATTTTGCTGACCGAAAGTAAATTGACAGGAAAGTTTGGGATATATAAAACCGAACGGAGAAATAATTCCCTTGATAGAGGAACAGTGCCAGTGCCAGTGCCACTAACAGTAGTTTGTGAACCATTTGCCACAGTGACAGAAGAAATAGGAGTACGGGTGGTAAGGTGGGAAAATAAATGACGAGTACCAGTCATATGAGTGGAAGCACCAGAGTCGATGCACCACTTTGTGTTACCAGAGGAGGACGAGGCAAGCATGGCTGAGGAGTCTGAGGTAGAGGGTAGTTGTGCCAGACGTTCCTGAAACATTCTTTCAAACTCCGAGCACAACCATTCAATGTTAGGTGGTGCAGCAAATTGATCCACAGAAGAAGCAGCATGAGTAGTATCATCAGCCGCTTGGTTGGCCCAAGCAGGTTTACCATGCTTTATCCAGCAGCGGTCCTCAGTATGGTTATCACGACCACACCAGCCGCAGTGGCGTGGGTTAGGTGAAGTGCCCCGTCCAGGTGCAGGAGTGCCTCGTCCGTTAGAAGTAGGAGGTCGGCCACCACGGCCTCGACCGCGGCCACGACCACGGCCATAATCAGTAGAGCGAGCAACCAGAGCCGGTGGTGCAGGAGCAGATGCAGTAGTCATCGAAGGTAGTCGCTGGACTCTTTTGAGGACATCTCGAACTGTAGGAAGCGGGTCACTGGACAGGATTTGATCAACAACCCCCGAGAAGGAGTCAGGAAGCGCAGCCAGAAACTGCACCAGTCAAAGTTCATTGCGGTGCTGCTGTGCAATTTTGATATCGGCAGTCAACGGATGATACATCTCGTATTCATTCCATAGAGCAGAGCATTGATTGTAGAAGTCATCAATCGACAAGTCAGTGGAGAACTCCTTCCTAGCGAGTTGTTTGAAAATCTCGAACACCCGCTTGGGATTCTCCTGGTGTGAATAAACATGTGCCAATTGGTCCCACATCGTCTTGGCATCATGCAAGCAAAGTAGAGACTGGTTGATCCTAGGTTTCGTGCTGTTGAGGATCCAGGACATGACGCCCGAATCATCCTTGGACCACTGAATGTAGCCCTGTTTAGTCTTGTCGTCAGCATCAGCAGTAGGAGCATCAGGGGGATCGGTAGTGAGATAATGGTACCGACCTTGTGCTTTGACATATAGCACAAACGACACGGACCAAAGATGGTAGTTGGAACCGCCTTCAAGTTTGACGGTGGTAACGCACAGAGATCTGGGGGGCTCAGAATATGCCATGGCTGCAGAAAGGACCACGCCGTAGAGAAGCAGTAGAAACCCTTGACAGGCAGAGGCAGCAGAGACCCTTAATGGGCAGAAGTAGCAGAGATCTGACAAGGCAGATCAGAAGGACCCAATATGGGCAAATAAGACATAGAAACCTACGCCGTCATGAGGAAAAATCAACGTTCCAGCATGAGGCGCAGGCAGAAATCCCGAGGAATAAAGTAGACTCTCAACTTAGAAGGCCAGAGTCTTCCCGATCACAAATCCGCAATTTTCCGGACGTAGACGGAGAAAAATTAGAAAGTGCGCAGGGCTGTACGTAAGGATTTAGAAGGTAATTGTGAGGGAAAAGGTGGGTGTAATGGTGGAGATGGTGAGGGTAGAAGATATGGGTGAGAGGGTAGGGTGGGGAGGAAGGGAGGGTGAAAGAAACGACGGGAGGTGGCTGTGTGGTGGAGCGGCAGCAGCAAACGTGTCGCTGCTGGCGGCAGGTGCGGCGGCTGGATGGGGGGGAAGGGGGGGTTGGCGGCTAGGGTGGAGGGTGAGGGGAAAAGAGGGGGGGCGGCGGCTAGGGATAGGGTTAGGATGGGTGGAAGGGTGAGGAGGTGAGGGAGAAAGGTTGTGGCGGCGGGGGGGGGGGGGGGAGGGGGTGACTGGAGGGGGGGGGGGGGGCTGTTAGGTCATGGGTGGGAAAATTAGGGTGGGAGAAAATGAGGGCCTGCTCTTGATACCATGTAGAAAGGAGAAGTGTTGTTTATTCGATAATCTTAAAAGAATACATAGGAGTTTCTTATATAGCAAACATAACAAGAGACTAAACTAAGCGCTACCCATATGGGACTAAACAACATAAGAAAAAAGGAGTAAGTGAGGCACATGCTAAGCACATGACATGTAAAATACATAAAAAATACATGAAAAATACATGAAACTACATATCTCTATAAACACAAGGTAAAGGAACAGAAAAATACATGAAACTACATATCTCTATAAACACAATATAACAATGATTTCCCTGCTATTAATTTTTTATACTTCTTACTGCTTTTTTAAGGTCATACGTCTTATAGTTAGAAGTTGTTCGAAATTATTTTATCTTTCAACAAGCGAGGTTTGCTAATAATGAACAATGAATTTTCCTTATTGAGGTAAACTCGGTTGTTAAAATAAGTAAATTGCTTGTTTCACTACATCAAAAGACCGACTTATGGCCAGCCGTGTCTGGTCAAATCTATTAATTCTTATTTCTTTAATGGAAATGCAAAAGATTTTTTACTCTTCATAGATTCTTAATGAAGTTCTTATAAGGATTCAAGAAAGAAAAGGGTGACAAATTCATAGTTGGCTTTCAACCGCCAACCCTCTTCCTTCATCCAAGCTTGGGACCAGCCACATTGCAGAAGATGTACGAACATAGGCAGAGTTCATTGTTGTTTGGAGAGACATAGAATCTTTTCATCTTGATGAGAAATATGACCCATAAAAGAGCTGAATGGGAAAGAAGGATCCATGGAGCTAACTCGACATGGTTGGGATTGAGGCTTAGATCAGGGTTTTGAAACCCAACCCGGTTGAGCCACACCTGGCATCTCAAGGGGGTCGAGTGGAAGTGAAACCCGTTTTTGGCCAAGACCCGGCTTTAAACCAATGGCATATCTGGTTAAACTGCAAACTGGTGACCTGGTGGTGCAGCATGAATGCATATTAGTTAGCTTTATTTTGTGTTGCATTATATGTCGGGACCTAAGTGCAATTTATCTAATCATGTAGACAGTTGCAAGTTTTAATTGTTTGGCTTTGATTTTAGATTTTGTTTGGCAATTTACGCAATTGCCTCAAGTCTAGGGTTGTGTCATTACTTATAAGCATAGTAACAATATACTCCGTTTTTTTGAAAAAAACGCGTTTAAAACGCGTATTATACACATGACGTATATGACTGCCGTTTTAAACTCTAAACCGAATAATACGTTTTAAACGTGTTTAATTCGCATTTTATTAGCGTATTGCGTTTTAAACGCGTTTAATACGTTTTATTGCCGTTTTAAACAGTTCTGTACTTTTGCTTCACATTTATTTTTTCACGTCCTTTTTAACTTGTAGCACGGTTCCACTAAATCATCCAACCTTCCTCCTCTATCCCTCGACACACTAGGAGGAGTAACCCTCGACATTCTACATGTACGCTCCATCTTTCTCCTCCATTCTCCCCCTTTCTTCCCTGATTTGTGCCTGCTGCTCCCACTTCTTCCCCTTCTTCCAATATTAGAGTAATCAGCTCGATGTTTAGTCATTTTCAATCATTATGTGTGGGTTTATATATATTTTCTATGTATGTGTGTGTATATATATATATATTCCGCTTTTTTGCCAACTTTTTTCCGAATAGTTGACCGAACTTTTACCGTACGTTGATCGATTTTTATCCGAATTTTCCGCATAATTCCCGATTTCCGAATTTTTCAACTTGGTCGTACGTGTCCCGAATACCGAATTTGTGACTATGCTTATAAGTACTAGTCGTGAGGCTTGTCCCAGACAGTTGAAGATGAATTAGGAAATAGTTAATTATATTGCATCTATGTTCCCCTCTTGCATCAAGTGGCATCACAACAAAACATTGCACCTACAAGATATAGCAGCCATGTACCCTATCTTCTTCTTTCTATGCCATCTTCCCCACTTACCTCCTCCTCCTTCCACATATTCCCTCTCTATCCACCTCGTCACCACTCCAAACTAGCATTCCCAACCTTTACTTGCAAGTCTAGGAGCATGGAAAGGTAATCCTTCTCTAAAGGATTTAACAAAGCCAATGAAAGAGGTGAAATGCCCTTGGAAGATGGACCAGGAGCATGTAAAGATAAACCTTCACAGAAGAATTCATTGGAGTTGGAAAAATAGATGAAATGCCCTTGGAGAATGCATTAGGAGAATGGAAAGGTAAACCTCTCTGAAGAATCATTAAAGTCAGCAAAAAGAGGCAAAACGCCCTTAGAAGATGTATTAGGAGCATGAAAGGATAAGCCTCAATGAAGGATTCATCACAGTCGCCAAAAGAGGCAAAATGCCCTTCTAAGATGTCCTAGGAGCATGGAAAGGTAAACCGTCTCTAAAGGATTCATCAGACTCGACAAAAGAGGCCAAATGACCTTCACAGATGCACCAAGAGCATGGAAAGGTAAACCTTCTCTGAAGGATTCACTACAATCAACAAAAGAGGTGAAATGTCGTTGGAGTATATACTAGAACATAAAAAAGGTAAATATTCTCTGAAGGATATTCATAGTGGGCAAAAGATGATGAAATGCCCTTTAGAAGATGTGCCAAGAGCATTAAAAGATATAACTTCTCTAACGGATTCATCAAAGTCATCAAAAGAGGATGAGATGTCCTTAGAAATGCACCAAGAGCATGGAAAGGTAAATATGCTTTACGAAATTTGTCAGGGTGAACAAAAGAGTATAAAATGTCCTTGGAAGATCTAGCAAGAGCATTGGTAGGTAAGTTTTGTCAAAAGTATTCTCTAAAGTTGGCGAAAGGGGTGAAATATCTTAGAAGATTTAGCAAGAGAATTAGAGTTGGAAAAGGAAGTCAAATTCCCTTGGAAGATGTACTGAAGCCTGGAGAGGTAAACCTTCTCTAAAGATTCATAAGAGTCAGCAAAAAGGTGAAATGCCATTAGAAGATGAACTAAGAGCTTAAAGATAAACCTTCTTTGAATAATTCATCAAAGGTGATATAAGAGGGGGGCTCTTACAGCTAGTAAAAACGCCACGGTGTAAATGTTAAGAAACATGGGAGCCTCATTTCATGCATTAAGAAGTACAAATGAAAGAAAAGAGACTCACTGCCATGTTTTTCATAGGAAACATAGAAAACCATTTTAAACTCCTAGCAACAAAGGAGCTATAATCAAAGAATGTGTTACGCACCATCCTTACACCTGAGGCGTTAGTGATGGAGCCCTAGTTTGGGTCTCCATCTTGTGCCATTTTGCACCTCATCTAAATCAAGATATTTATAATGCATGTCATTTCCCAATAATTATCAAATTATGTCAAATGCACTTGTGGATGCCTTTTGCATGTTTTTTTTTTTGAAGTTATTGCCTTTTGCATGTTTTTATAAGTAGTTTGGCACTAATTTATGGAAGGGAGAGGAGGTTGATCTTAGGGCTTCCCAGTCATGGAGGAGTCCAAAGTGAGGCCAAGAGCACCCCTGACCTATCCCGAGTGACCAATGATCAAAGTTGAGCAAAAAAGCACCATCAATGGCCAAGTTCAACATCAAAGTGCACAAGAAAGCCCCCAAAATGCTCGTGATATTTTGCCATTGTTGTGCTACAAGACCACAACATACATCAAAATCATAGATTTTCCAAAGACCAAGACATTAGAGTCATCAGGGTTGTGTTAAGCAAATCGGCCAAAGCAAGCCAAAACCACCACGGCCGTGCTAGTCAAAACGACCATGGTGACATCTCCATTGAGACGGTCATTCTCATGGCCACAACCTACTTCTCCATCCACCACCATGGTCGTTCCACCTTCACCCCGCCATAGCTATGGTGACCACTACGGTTGTGCCACCTACATTCCAAAACTCCCATTTCCCCTGACACTGTTCCACCTTCTCCACGACCGTTTTCATCTACCATGATCCACCTACCCACCACGGTCGTGCTACCATCAAAACCCTAGTGTTTTTTACTACCACTTTTACCACTTTACATCCCACTTAACCCTAGAGCCCCTAGACCATATAAATCTAGTGGCTGCTAGGAGTCAGGGGTTAGCTTCTCCCAACCTTCAATTCTGCCATCCACTCTAGCCTACCATAATTCACTCCATACTTCATCACCTTCCATCCCAAAACCCTAGTTTTCTAGGGTATTGACCATTTCCACTCCACTTTCCATGCCATATCACTTAGGAAGCACGGATACTTCCAAGAGGTTGTCGTGTCCGTGTCCAACATGGACACGTCTGGACACATGGCGAACACGCCTCCAGCGTGTGAACTTCCAATTTTTTTTATTGAAGTGTCAAACAAGACTTGTACACTTCGTGGACACATCCAAGATACACCATCCCAACACCACTTAAATATAAGCATATGAAAAAAAATCAAGCCTTCTCTAAATCCATGTCTCGTGTCCTTCACTACTCCTTGACCTACTAACATTTGTTAATTAAGCTTCAAATGCTACATGCAAGATGTTGACACCCTTCTTTAACAACTGTAGCAACAATTATCAGTGGTATCATCTCCACCAACTGCTATAGCATCCAAGTACTGGCACATCAACCACGAGGAGCGGTTGGATTCACCGCTTCTCTTCCAATTCCATGTAACGCTTCCTCCTTTGCTTCCCCCCTTCCTCCTTTTCCTACTTCTTGTCCCCTATTCTTTTTCCTACTCTAAAGCTACGATAGCTACAAAAATGTTCCTTCACCTCCTCTTTTCCCTGCACTATGTATTCTTCTCCCTTATCTGCTTTCATTCTCTCCCTCTTGCTTCTCTTCTCATTCATGTGCCTCCACTTTTTCCTATTCAAATGTGGCAACGACCGCAATACTACTCCCTATCCCCCCTCTCTAATTTCATGTTGGTCCTTTGTGTCTCTTTCTACCTTCTCTTGCCACTCCTCCCTCTACTCTTTTTCTTGCTCCTCCACATAAAAGTAACAGAGTATTGTCCTCACGCGCCTACTCTTTTTCTTGCTTCTCTACATCTACATCTTCTCTCCTCTTCTCTTGCCCCTCCATCTTAAGTAGCTCTCAGATGTGTTCCCCTTCCTTTTCTTCCCTCACAACCTCCAAGATACCTTCATTCCCATCTCCTCCACCACCAGCAAAAGCATATTTCCTCACCCCCTCCCCTTCCTCTTGATCGTACATATTGTTAACCATTATTCCACTAAAATTATTGTCCCCAAAATTGTAATACTCTTAATTTTTACAATTCCATATATTTTTTATGTTACAATTTATAATCAAGATACTTTATATAATTTGTGATTTAATCCTTGACTTGTGTATATAATGTTATATGTTGGCTGCTTTTTAGATTTCATGGTGATTTCCCATGTAGATAATCTATTTAGATTATTTTGTGTTTATACATATAGCATATTATGCTATATATATATATATATATATATATATATAGAGAGAGAGAGAGAGAGAGAGAGTCAGGCTAGACCTCAGTCGTTTTTAAAGATGCAACAACTATTTGTAAAATCTAAACCGTTGATCTTCTTAAATATCTTAAGAACATACTATATAATAAATCTCAGCTCATTTGGACGCTTATAGGCAGTGCATCTAAAGGTGGCAGAAATCATGCATTTCAAATTAGTTTTGTGCGTCGATTTTATTGTCCTTGGATGAGTGACTTACACTCATCCAAATGAGCTAAAATTTTGTATGTGGCCTATTATTATTGTAACCATGAAGGATTTGATTTCGGAAAAACATGGTCTAGATAGGCAAACACCATTGGGGTGTACATCATGATCTATGCACTCGAGTGTATTCTAGCCTGACTCTCTCTCTCTCTCTCTCTCTCTCTCTCTCTCTCTATATATATATATATATATATATATATACACACACACACACACACACGTATATATATACATATATACACACACACATGTCCATCTAGAGGAGCTCAAGGTTGCAACTGAGATTGAAGCTTCCACACTCATGTCCATCTTTCTATCTTCTTCTCCTTCTTTTGTTCTTTATTTGACTATGTGTAGCTAAGCCCCTTTGTGGGTTGAATTGGGGGGGGGGGGGTATGTAACTATAATACCATATTGAGGAATATTTATATATGATATTTTGATTTCGTTGCCAACTACTATGTTATAATTTATTCTCTCTTCTTATCTCTTTCTATGTGATTGATGTATGAAAACACTTGAGGTATAGAGAGAAGAGGAGATAGGGGCTAAAAGAGGGAAAATTACTAAGTCCAACTAGTGGATCCTTAGCTAGTTTCCCTTTTTCTCACTTAACTCTCTACCCCACTAGTCCTAGGTGTAAGATCTAAGTAACTAGGTATGCTTCTCCATATGCACTAAGCAAAGAGCATGTCAAGTGGTTGGATGGGGGTAATAGTTGGTGAAACACCCTTCTTCTACACTCAATACCACCCCTTGCCACTAAGTGTATTAGGACAATCACCCGTAGAAACCTAGCCTTCGATGATCTAGACTATTTTAATGTACATATCCCTTAGTCAAATGAGCCTCGTAAACTTGAATAGGAAGTGACAGGGACTAGTTCCCCTACACATCGCTATACCACCCATAGCCAACTAATAGGTCAGGACTCCCAATCTACATCATTCCTTGTTGTTTGGTTGGTTAGCTTAATTATTGGATGCATATGCATGAATGTGACTCTTATACATGGTTGATGGTTACATATCCCCCAAAAGGCCCACTGCCCTCATTACTTGTTTAAATCCTAATTGTTGTCTTGCTAGCTAGTGTTACTTAACTCACTCTCTTCTTCTCTAGTGTTAATTGAATAGATAATGGTTAATTGCTTTGTTAGGATTAGTTAGTTCTTTCTCTTGCCTTGCTTAGTGTGTGTTAGCATTGCTATTGCTTAGTTAGTGTTCATTGCCTTCTTTGCTTAGCTAGTTAGCTTTGATTGCTAGTTGTAACTAGGTTTCATTCTTGCCTTGCTTCTTGCATGACCCTTAGTGCAATTCAAAATCCAAGTTTTAACCCTAATATCTACAACAGGAACCTAGCAAACAGACCTAGCTCTAGTGTCCCCCATCTCTCCCTGTGGAATATGACCTCATACTTAGCTCCTACACTACATCATGAGCTCGTATGGTTGCGGATCGTGTATTAATAGTGTGCTCATTCAGAACTTTGCTAGCCTAGTGTGCCTTAAGTACATGCACCCATCCATGGACTATGTCACCTATCCCTAGGAAAATGAGCCTTAAAGGAGATGTAACCTAGATTCATACGTCAAACACAATATAAAACACAAAAATATATCATATTATTATTCTCCACGATTACAAAGAATGGATAGAAAAGTGAGCATCGATCATGGGTGTCGTATCATCTCACCACTTATGGGACCAATGTGAGAAAGTAAACATATAGTGATTTTTTTTATCCAATCTTGCTTGGAAGAAACGTGGGACGCCTAGGGATGTCCTTCCACGTAATCCATATTGTAGAATACAAAGCAGGCGAAGAATGGTTGAAAATCCTTAACAAATTTGTTGGTAGGCACTAACCTTAGGGGCATGTTGTTAAGGGTAGTGGCACTAAGAGCTTATGGCCAAAAGACCTCCAAAGAAACAAAGTGATCCCTAAGATCAAAAGATCCATTCATCGTTTGAGGTGGGGTCTTATTTATAGGCCCCAGGTCAAGGAATTAACGTTTAGGCATTGATCTATCAGTTGTGAAAAAAGTTTAGATCATTTAAAGTTGATATAATGGAAAACATCTAGGATAGCCAAAAGTTACATAAGTGTGTAACTAAAACATGCATGTGTTGGAAATGTTCTCAAACATGACCCATTTAATCTTGTTGCGAGAATATGCATTATCATTACAAGCTAAGAATTTGTGCAAATATGCATCTAACTACACGGCTTTGTTGGGAATGCTCTCAAAATATAATTAATCACAACCCAGTCTAGGTTGTTACTAGGATAAATCTAAAAAGCCTTATCAGTTGTTACGTGTTCGATCAAAATCATTCTAGGAAGTTAACATATGAACTATGTGCAATTTCAGACAAAATTTGTACTATTAAGTAATTATTGGGCATTTGTACAAGGACAAAAAACCAAAATAGCACACTTTAATAAAAATATGTACTGAAATAGCACCAAATCCATCTTAATTCTCGAAATAGCCCACTTTCTAAGGAAAGCGCCAATACTTTTGGCATTTTACTATTTCCGGGACCAAAAACGCTAAAAACATGGCGTTTTCAGTTGAAAGCGCCCAAAAGTAGGCGTTTTTAGGTAAAAGCGCCAAAAATTAGGCATTTTCACGTGAAAGCGTCAATTTTCCGACGTTTTAGAACAAAGGCGCCAACTTTTTGGCGTTTTCAGACTTAGGCGCCGACTTTTTGGCGTTTTCAACCATCAGCCGCGGTATCGTCTCCAGGAAGACCATAGGAGCTGCGCTTAAGCACGACTCTCTCAGCCTTGTTGACCCGAGCCAACCTCTCGGACAGACAAATGGGGCAGAAGCTAGTGAACGTGCGGGACGGGTGCCTGGCACATCACGTCCCTGAGCCGGTTTCAAGATTCATCTTTCTTACCTCTTTAGGACATGTCTTGCACGGAGGAGCAGCACCAAGCGGGGGCAGGAAGAGTAGAAGCTGGAGTTTGAGAGCAGAGGCGGTGAGGGCCACGACATGTTTTGATATTCCTATCAGCGTCAACCAAGCAAGTATCGTCGGTGAGGGCCACGACGTCTTATGGCATATACTCAAACGTATCCCTTCGATCGACTTATTCCGGTGTACGACAGTCTGCAAGGCATGGAACTCAATGATCTTCGATCTAATCTTTTCCAATTCTCAACCACCAATTGTCTCGTCGTTCGTGTGCCTGCTACCTAAACGTCATGGCCCGATGAAGAAACGAGCCAACATCTACGATGACAATCAAACCTGTCCCAAAATTCATACACTGCCCGCACTATCATCATCGTGGCCATGGAAGTCGCGAAACCGATTTCTCTGAGCTGGTAAGGCGTCGCAACCTCTGCTTCACGGAACGTGTTTCTGCTTCCATCCAACAGCAATAGCGTGTGCTACTCGATCTACAATCCGCTCACGGGAGCGATGAGGGAATTGCCCCCCAACCTGAAAACGCCTAATTTTTGGCGCTTTCACCTGAAAACGTCTAATTTTTGGCGCTTTCACCTAAAACGCCTAGTTTTGGGCGCTTTCAACTGAAAACGCCATGTTTTTGGTGTTTTTGGTCTCGGAAACAGTAAAACGCCAAAAGTGTTGGCGCTTTCCTTAGAAGTGGGCTATTTCGGGAATTAAGATGGCTTTGGTTCTATTTCAGGACATATTTTTATTAAAGTGTGTTATTTTGGTTTTTTGTCCTTTGTACAAACACAAGAGGTCTTCCTCTTTATCCAAAATCTATTTGGCTTGGATTTTGGTGTAGATGAGGGGTCCAGTGAGTTGGGATTATAAAAACGTTTTGGATATTTGTGGGTGACTTGCGTTTTAGAGCAAGTTTCATAGTATTAAGAGATTAGTTTATATGGTTTTGGATGATGTGGGTTTGACTTAGGCTAGTGATTTGGGTTTAAAGATTGGTCGCCCCTGGTTCATTCAATCTCAAAACTTGCAAGGTGGCCTAAAATGGGGTGTCTACACTCATAAAGTTGGGACATACTGTGACCTCACTGACACATTTGAGACCTCACGCAACAAGTTGCAACTTGTATCTCTCTCAACGATATAGTTTATTGTTGCTTATTTTTGTTGGTTTGGAGTTTGAAATTTCAGCATCATTCACCGTATTAGCTTTGATATTGTAGTCGGCACGCCTCATGTGTACCCAAGTCGTGGGGCCATATGTTAAGTAGGTAGTGGGGTCGTTCTACCACTACTGGCCACATGTGGCATTGTAATTTGGAGGCATGACCAAGCTGATCAGGGCAACTAAATTTTAATAAAGTCAACAGTTGTTTAGTGTTGTTATTGATTATCTTGCCTAATGTAAAATAGAATTTTCGAGTTGTTTATAGGGTCCATTGCTATTTAATGGTTGATCTAAATGTGTTGAAGTACTTATTATCATCCCTTAAAAAAAGTATCTATTTAATAAAATATGTACGCACTACTTTACTTCTTGTTAGTTACCTATGCTTCATGTTGTTTCCTTCGATAATATTGCTTTCGCTCACAATGTGGATATATTATATGTTTCAAATTTTATTCCAAATAAGTAGGAAGGCATTGAGCCCTTGGTGGAGTGGTAACACCAGTAGACAAACTCCATGAGGTGGGAGTTCTTTTGTTGTGTTTTGGGTTGTGGTGTTGGAGTCCATGTATAACATGTCTTGAGGGAAATCTTGAGTGGACTTTTTGTAATGACTATTTGTACCGTAGTCGTAGTTGTCTCTGTCCATTGAAGGGGCGTCCCAATTATAGGTGTCTAGGCCCTAGAGTGGCCTACATTGGCGCCTAGTCCCTTTTAGGCCCTATTTAAGTCATTTAAAGGGTAAAATAACTTATTTTAGGTCTGAATTAGATCAAAGTATGTCATTTTCATGTTATTAGGTCCATTACGTCTGATTTAGTTCAGTGGGGTCTGCTTGGGTCAAATTAGGTCTGTTTTTTCTCCATGTAGGCCTAATTTTAAAAAAGCAAGAGAATTTTGATCAAATAAGGTCAGATATAGGGCTAAGTAGAGCAAGTTAGTTCTAATCAGATCTAATTTAGAACAAACTAGTGCATGTAAAGTCTCATTTAGGTCTAATTTGGTTCAGTGAAGCCTAATATAGATCATGTGAGGCATGTATTGGTATATTTAGGATTGATTAAGCTTTGAGGACATGATAGTTAACTTATTAAAAACATATGTGGATACATCTAAATCTGTATGCAAATTCATGTAATATACGTATATATATATATATATATATATATATATATATATATATATATATATATATATAAAAAAATCATAGGTCACCTAAGACCTAGGTGCCCTTACATTGGAGGGCATCAACTAGCTTCCTAGTCAACCTTGGGTGTAGTATGCTTATCGCTGTATATAGATTGTTGTATGTATTTATCTTTCATCATTGTGGCATAAGTGAATGTTAATACTAGGTTAGCGTTTCATCGAGATATTCTTAAGATTGTTTATCAATATTTAGAGGGATCGGGCTCCTATACTAGCAGATTTTGTACCTCTTGGGGGGTCAACTTTCAGGTATTTACACAATACCAAGTCTTTTAGTACGAAATTATACAGGAGACATTAGAAAAACAATCTTGAATCTCATCAGTTTTTTTTTCACGGTCATCTCAGTTATGAGGGAGTGTCCATTTTTACCAATTTGTGTTTCCATTTTAACTCTAAAGTCAAACTAAGGAGAAAGAAGAAATGGATTGAGGAGACTAGATTTTATTAGAATATTAATTCGACACCCCAACCAATAAATTCGTTCAACAATCTCCCAGTTTCTCTTTCAAGCTTGGCTTGTGATTCACATTGTTCGTAGTTACCAGAAAATGCACAGCCTTAAAGCTAAAATTGAGGGATCTCAAAACAATGTATGCATGTAGACATATCGCAAACTGCTTAAAACAAGTAAATGTTTTTTTAGGCCTATCTCCGGGATGGTTAATGTTCAGTGGTTATTTTTCAAGCGTCACGAGTGTTGTGTATATTCATAGAAAACTAATCGAAACAATAACAGAGGTATCTTCAGTGGACGAGGTATATTCATAGAAAACTAATGGAAACAATAACAGAGGTATCTTCAGCGGACAAGAAATCCTATAATCCATACAGGGAGATTATAGTAATTTCAAGAGAGAAATTGGATAAACTGGCAACGACAGTAAATGATCAGTTTAAATTTTGAATTTTGTTGGAACACAAGAAAGAGGCCTAAACATGAAATCACCTGTGAGGCCATTGAAGCAATTGTAGGTTCTCCATAATGACCACTGGTAGCATATTCAGCTGTATGCCTCTTAATGCGATTCTCAAGGAAATTAAACTAGACATCAGAAGTGGTGAGGTATAGTAAGTTGCAACTTCCAAATAACAATGAGATATGTCAAAAGAATGGTATGTTTACCATATCTTCAATCGTAGTGTACATAAAACGACACCCTGTTTCTGGCTGTGATTGATGCACATGCAACGAGCACCTATCACCAGATTGAACTTTCCGCAGTATGTCATCTTCTCCATTCTCCATGTCAATATTGTTTGCTCGAGTGCCATTTACCAGATTTTCATTGAAGGTAAACATTGCAGCAAACTTATTTGTCCTTTGACCAAAGGGAGTCATTCGATTAGCCGATTTCCCAGATGCTTTGGTTGAAGAGGGCCTCTGACTTGTCCCAAGGTTCGACCCAGGACTAAGTTGCTCCAAATAAGGCCTATCATAAAGAGTGGTGGGAGTACTGGGAACGACCTCTGGCATATCATTACCCTCGTCACCTACAAGCCTATCATGGTTGTAAAAAGGACACTCAGTAAAACACGGAATATCTTTAGCTGTTGTTTCTGCAGCAACAAAAACCTAGTGATGTAGTTTAACCAGGACTCTGGTATGTGAAAAGAAACGAATGGAATCCGCTTACATATTAATGTCGTTGATGGAATAGACATGCAGCTGAGGCTCCTCTTCAATCATGCTTTCTTTTACTTCGGTTTGTACATGTGCTAGGAACCCATCCAATTCAGAGCTATCGATGACTAAGCTGTTTAGCTGCCTGAGAACAATGCAAACCACGTGTAATAAATCTAACTAAGACAAATTTACCATCTTACAATTAAGACAAATTCAGCATCCTTACAATTTCTTTATAATTCTTTTAACAAAGAGGTCACCGGCAGTTTCTTTCTAATTCTTTTCGTCATAGAGGTCTATGGCTAATTTTAGTAACGCGTGAAACAAACGACAATTTAGCTATGCCAAAATATTTGTTAAATTTCACTACTTTTTGGGACAATATCATCAGCTTGCATTAGAAACTAGGATAATTTTCATTATAACTCATTTCACCATAGGCTTAAGGAAATTCTCGAACAATGCAGTCAAAGGTTAAGTTATACTACAGATCTCATTACCTGTTGAGATAGTAAACCTCCCAGTGAGAAACGAGGTCCGCGGGGCTAAGTTTGTAATTAACGCAGTAACTTAGACCTGCAGGCAAAATTTACATGGAATTGATGCACTTGATTGAAGTAGATAGGGGGGAGGGGTGGGAATGAATGGGGTGGGCAGTGGATGCGAGTAGATAGGTTACATTTCTGAAGTATCTCGTTCTCCTGGTTAAACGAAAATCCACTCTTCGCGAACTCGTTCTTAATCTGTTCATCCATGGGAATATAAGGCTCAGTCGTCACCCACTATGGAGCTGCTGGTGATTTGATGGGAGATGGAGGGAGGAGTTGAGTGGCAGGCCCGCAAGAGCTTCACCGACTTTAGCTTCGTTTTTGTGGTTAGCTGCAGTGTGATACTATTCATTAGTTGGGAGATCAAAAGCAGTTGTACTATAATACAAGCATACAAATAAACGGCAAGGTTCTGGGTCTGTTAGACATATATGAATGCAACTATTGACAAAACTAATTTCAGAACTAGCAGATTGGAGCTCAAGAGGAAGATGAAAAGCTAGAATGGAACTGGAAACGAAGAGGGAGCGAGATGATTTAACGAGGTCGAAACATCGAGGAGAAAGGGGAGAAAATAAGAGGACCGGCAAGAAGAGGCAGACAATGGGGAGAAAGGGGGCGGGGTGGGGGGGCAGGATAGAGACAGGGCGGGAGGGTTTCGGCGGCGGCGGATGATTACAAAGAGATGATGGAAACAGTGAGACACCGAAAATAAGCAGCACGTAGGAAGCGAACGGGCAGGAAAATGGCTGCTCTCACCGGCGCCTTTAACAAGCAGCTGCCACTGTTACAGCCTACAGCTTGACTTTCAGTGCCGGCGTAGGTCAGCCACTCGCCGTTGAGGAGCTGGAGGCGAATCCAAGGCGCAAAAGAATGCGGAGAAAGAGCACAAGGACGTCGCGAGAATGGGCCGCGGCTCTTGGTCTAGGGTTTGCACGGGGATTCAATGTTGAGGAGAGGGCGAGAGCCGAGAAGGCCCTTCTCAGAAGGGCACAGACGACGGCGAGTGAGGAATGGCGGGAAACGCTAGCTTTCCCGCGACGCCCGGCGTTCTAACTTACTAGCAGAAAGCACGCGCTAAGCACGTGTTTCACACAGGACATTAAAGGTTGAGATTGATCTATTTATATATACTTAATGATAGGCTAAAAGCACGTGGTAACCGGAGGTTGAATAAGAATAGTAAAATTTCTAATGTATACTATTACACATGATAAAAATACTTGACGATCATTCAAATTTAATTTGAAAATCAATCTTTTTTTGAATACTAATAAGAATGGTTAAATACAACTTGTTAAAAAAAATAACTCGATTAATATTCAATTGACTCCTTTTTGGATGCACAACAAAAATTAAAAAAATAAACTACAAAAAATGTTATGAATTAGAAATAAATTGACGTGCCCATTAGGAGAGAAAGTAGCTCGATAAGCATGTCGTTGACTCGTCCTAATCTACAAGCACACAAACATGATGAATTGATTCGTATATAGATGGGCTAGATTGATTAACACTTACATGTTGTTAGAGCACAAAAATGAGTAGACCATTGAGCACATAGCCAAGCTACATGAGGACATACAAATCATCGAGTCAGTTGACCAGTTGACTCCCTTCGACTTGTATTGTGACTACTAAAATCTAAATCAAAATATTTTTCTCTTGGACTCATGATGAACATTGCATTAAAATGCGCTAATCTAAACATACCAACAACAAGCATCTTGATTGAAGGCCAACCGATTCCCTCAAACCTGTAAGTACACATATAGAATGGACCAATTAATGTTTAGATAGAATGTTTAACACAGACTGGGCTAGTTAGCATTGAGATAAACGAATTGACCACACAAATAAATTGGATCAATGAGCGCAAATAATTTATTAAACTTCCTTTGAAGAAACTGATGATGTTAAGCACATAATTATAATGGATTGATTAGTATGCAAACAGATTACTGGAACAATGAGCATACAACTAAATTGTTAAAACTCATACAGACTGGCCTGACAAACACATACCCAAAACCTAACAGTTGTATAACATTTCCATCTTTTCATTTCGCTCGGGAAGAAAAAAAACAGCAAGCAACTAAAAAAAAATTGCAAAAAAACAAACAAGAAACAAAAGCAGCAAGTACAGATGCGTGTAGGTTGAAAATTGTCACACTTAGGTAGTTAGCACTAAGATGACGGATTGAATAAACACATAAACTGGATCAATAAGTGCAAATAATTTACTTAAACTTTCCTTAAAGAAAATGATGATGTTAAACACATAATTATACTAGATTGATTAGTACGCAGATAGACTATTGGAACAAAGACTGAATGGAACAATGAGCATACAGCTAAATTGTCAAAACTCATACAGACTGGTCTGAAAAAACACATACCTGAAACCTAACCATTGTATAACATTTCCATCTTTCTATTTAGCTAAAAAAACACTAAAAGAGGCAAGCGGGTCAATTTTTGGCAAAAAAATGATAAAGAAACAAAAGCAAAAAGTACACATGCGTGAAAGTTGGTCACGTTTGCTTATTTACATAGTTTAAATTAAAAATAACCAAAAGTGGCGAGCAGGTCAATTTTTTTTTGCAAAAAAAAGAAAAAGAAACAAAGCGGCAAGCACACAGGTGGGTTGGTTGAAAGATGGTCACCGACGCTTGTTTGTATGGATAAAGAAACAACGAAAATATGATAGCAAGCATTGGCTTGATCTTTTTGTTCTAAAGTAGTGCCTAGTTTTAAATTACTGCACATACTCGATTTTTGTTGAGGTTCCCTTTTTTTGTTTTCCCCCTCCTGGGTGTTATTTTTCAACGCACCCAAAGCTGTAGGATGTGGAGGACATTACATGCAGATGTGGACCTAGCATATGCAGACGACTCGTACGGAGAGATAGACTTGATATAGTTTATATATCCCTCCTTTGAGATCCTAATGATGTTGTACTTTCATGTAAACCCATGGGAGACAGTGATTTTTTTTGTAAAATTGAACATAGTCATGATTTATTATCCACTGCTACACTTTGGTCTTATTGAATACCATTATCTTAGAAAAAAAATGCACGCATATTCCAAGTATACTTAGAGTAGATATTTTATTCTTCAAAATTTAGTAGGGAGTGCATCTCCTACGAGTCTAACTCCTTACAAGATGGTTTCAGAGCCCATATTAGTTGGAATCTGACTATCTCAAAATTGTCTCCCTAATTAGAGCCCTTACCTTACATGGTCACCCTTTAATTGACATATTTACCCTATAATTGACCTATGATAATCACGAGATATAGGTCGATTTAGATTTAAATGAGGTACACATTAGAATCATGATTAGTAAACCCTAATAGTATGGGATTAGTATGTTTAGATTAGATACCCTTAGGGCGTTCTTGGTTTGTAGTATGCGATTAGTAAGGTTTGTATAATAGCATAGGATTAGATGGTATATGAGCCACATAGGATTGCACATTTTCCATCTATGTTTGGATGTAGAAAGAATCAATATTGGATTGAAAGCACAAATCAATACCCTTTTCCATATAGCAACATATCTTGCCTGATTTTTTAGTTTACCGGTACGGCAGATGAAAGTAGCATGGGAGGTTGGGAGCCAAGAATCCCTGATTGCACGATTGTTGTTGCTCGTCAGTAAAATTGAATTTAATAAGATGTAGTGTCTATGGATTTACATGGCAAACCATTCAAGGAGTTGTTGTTCTCAGCCTATGACCTTTGTCGTGGCTGAGTATGAGGCAGATAGATGAGTCTAGGAGCAACGTGACAGCACGAAATAGCTACCAGAGAATATGGAAGTAGGCATCTACCAAAAGCACGATCTACAACCTACCGAAGATGATGGTCCATGTGTTGATGAGAATTAGTAATGACGATCTTCGTCAGGTAGTCATACTGCATGCACGAGCCGCCAGATAGAACCTGTGAGGCTCAACCTCTCCCAGAAAAGGAGTCTCCTATGGGTGAGGAAGTCGGAGGACCATGACCACCACAAAGGCGAAGAAGATTGTCGTGCATAAGGAACCCAAAAGACAGCAGCATGAGGAAAAGACCATTGTTCGTGCTTGACGGAGGAGGGATCAGATGACAGTGGGTCGGGGTATGGGTGAGGAAGCCGAAGGAGAAAGACCATCAATGCAAAAAAGGTCGTAGTGCTTGAGGAAGCCAGAGCACAACGATGTGAAGGCGACCACTACTCATGTGTGACGGAGGAGCGGCAACTATGAAGCGTCACACGTCGAGTCGAGAGCGTGAGGGGTCGAGGCATATATCCCGTGTGAATACCAGGGGGTGCGAGAATTGTGACTCCTTGTTAGGACTCGAGTCCGGCTCAGTTCCCATCCACACATTGGTTTTTGTGCCTCTAAACATAGGATTATATTAACACTTGGATCTAGAGTCCCATTCTTATTGGGATCCCTTAAACCAAACATGTTGTAATGTGTTGAGGTTTTAGGTAATATTACCCTACCATATATGTTAGTGGTGACATATCTCTTTGGATGCTTAGTTTTAGTTATAGATTAGTTTTTAGCATGAGGATGAGAGAAGTAGTTATTAAAAAGCTACTATATGGAGCACTTGTGACTTGGTCCTCGCATTGATATTTGACCAACATATTTATTTTATCTTGCAATGTTGTTTATTTCCAAAAACTATTTCATTATACTATATATTATGTGTACAAAAGAATTTTTTTGTGATTTTATCAAAGTATTCTTGAACAGAGTCACAAGGAAGAGAGGTGTAAAGTTTGATATAGTTAGTTGGAGAGGAAATCATAAATTATATTTTTTAGTGAAAGTGATGACTAGGATAGTAAGGCTTGTGATAAAGGTTTAGTCGACCTACCCTTATACATCCTATGACTTTTTGGATGATGATGTGAATCTTAGGGTTGTTGGGTTAGAAACACAAGGACCTAAAACTTAACCCTAGGCAAGCATCAACGGTTAGTCAAGTACATGATCTACGTGTTGACTTGAGAGTTATACATTGCCCATACTTTGATAATGACTTAACCATTCCATTCCCATGTATCCAATATGTTTGTTTGAGATTGATTTCAGCCTTTAGGTATAAGAAAATGATCAAATTATACAAGCCCAAGCTTGTGAGTTCAAGTCAAATGCAATGCAAGTGTGCGTTTTGGGAAATCACTTCAAATGTCCTTAGATGGTTTTTGTAATCACTTGTATTGATGATATGACTTGTAACTAAGATGAAAAAAACCAGGGACACTTAATTCCATGGTTTAATCACTCAAATGTCAATTTAGAAAATTTGTCACAGGTTGTTTATCAGTCGAGTTGGAAACTCGACTGATCCTATGATGCATTTTTTGAAGATGACCCATCGGTCGAATTGCACACTCATAGAAATTGACCGACTGACTCACTGAGAAAAACTAATTTTAGCTCATCGACCGAGTTTCCCAGAACAAACTCAACTGATAGTTTGAAAATTGACTTTGTCATTTAGTGGATCGGTCGACTTACCTTTATTGAAACTCGACTGAATGTATTGTAGGAAAAACGCAAAAAAGTGATTATAACCTTTGTTGAGTTGTTTTGGGTGAAAATAGATCTGTTACATCTTGAAAAATGGCTATATTTCGACCTTAAGTGATCCCACACTCAAGGGAACACCCCCAACTATAAATAGGACCCCTTGGATTTCATTCCAAGTTTTCTCATTCATGCTATTCCAAGTCCTTATTATAATTGAGTGTGTTGCAACTTCTTGAATCCCTTTCTCTCTCTATTTTACACTTCATTTCGTGAATATGAGTGAGATATTCTAGTTGTAAGAGAGCTACTTCCTTGTACTTGTAAATCTCTCATTCCATTCCATCTTCCCTATCCCTTTCCTCCATGAAGCAAAGGTGAAGCAAGCTACTCTGAGTGAAGATGGAGTTGTTGTTCTTCTTCTTCAAGGTTGAAGATGAGGTAAAGATTTTCTTTAGGTGAAGGAGAAGGTAAAGGCTTAAGATCCAAGAAGAGTGGATAAACCCTTGAAGGTTGAAGACTTATGCAAGAGTAGGTTAGACCTTGGAAGAAAGTTGAAGACTCTTGAAAAAGTGGATAAGTCATTGGTAAGGTGGAAGACTCTTTGTGTTTAGTCTTGTGTTGTAACTCTTATTGGCGAATATATAGAGAAAAGCACATGCAAAGTACTAGAGGTTGACCTCTCTAGGTAGTGGAGTGACTCTCTCCTAGTTTGGAGAGTGGAACCACTCTAAATGACCTTGTCAAGTGCTTGCTTTTATTTTCTCTCATCCTTGCTATGCTTGTTAGTTAGGACTTCAAATTGCACTTAAGATATTAGTTTTGATTGATATAATTTGAAGGTCTAATCTATCTTGTGAGAATTTTTGAAGCTCTATTCACCCCCCTCTAGAGCCCTAGATCCAACACTACGAACAACATGAACCCCAAAATCTTCACAACTAAAAGATACATAAGTAACCCCAGTACTTTGATGTTGTATAGTTTGGCTTATTAGGTTAAACATTTTAAGGGGTGGAGAGTATTGGTTGATAATATATGGATGATTAGATTTTAAGGACAAAATTCTCTTTAAGGGTGAAGTGTTATAATGAACCAAAACCTAGAATCAGACCCTATTCCCTGACTAAAGAGGTTGTTAAGCTTGGTACTTCAGATTTGACCAAAAAGGATAAAATTATACCTTAATGTATATTGTTAATTCATATATCCTTCTATGTGGCAATAGATTATATATTCAACATCATATCTTAATACACTCATATTAACATAATAACTTAATTATGTACTAAATATAAGTAAATTCACATATGTTCCTTTCTTCTCATTAAGATGCAAATAATGGCTAAAATATTTTTAATAAGAGGTATCATGTTCTCTAGAATAACAATTAGTTTTTTATGTCCATGAATATGAATAATGTATCGATCACACCACCTTACTCTAGGTGTCTGAGTTGACTACATTTAAACTCACTACTAGTAGTCAAATTTTCTCCCTCGATAGCCATTGGGATCTAAACATTTGCTGGGAGGACAAAGTGGTTGATGAAGCAAAAACACACTTGTGGGTGGCTTGGACCGCCTGGTACAACATAAATTTTTGAAGGGAGGCAACTGAATGTCTAGGACAAGGCCGACAATCATGTGAACATGGTTAACCACCATCAAAAGATGCAATTCCAGCTTGTCTGGCCAGGTTGTGCAGCCGAAGCATGAAGGCCACACCAGATTCGCACCAAAAAAACATGAATAATGTATATTTATATAAATAAAATGAACTTAATAGGTTAATAAAAAATATGGTTTTTGTATATAATAATAAAACACAGCTCTTTAAGCAACAATGGGAAGATAATGTGACTCTAAATAATAAATGATAATGGTAATGGTGTACATTTCCAAAAATATGTTGGTGTTGAGCCAAAATCATAATTATATTAAATTCATAAAAATAAATCTCAAAAATCAATATATTGGGCAAAATTGAATTCTTTGGGTCCCATTTAGATTGTGCCAAGTTTCATATTAATTGAACAATTCTAGATGTACTGATTTTATTTATAAAATAAAATGTAAGTTAAAATCTAGATATTAAATAACTTAATGGGTCACCACAAGAGTGGAAACTTATGGAAGATATAATTTTGACATTCTTCATTTGGCTTAGGTGTCAGATTTGGCTCTATCAAAACTTTATATTATCTCTAAACTAAAATAGGGAAGATAATACATTTTAAAAGCCTTGATATCCTTATAATTAATCTAATACTCATAGTTTTACTAAAGTTATAGTTTTACTTAACTACCGCACACCATTCTTTCTATTTCAATTTTGACTTCCCTGATCGTACATCCAAAATTCTGTCATCTAGCTTAAGTTTGACTAGGGTTATGCAACTATTTATCTCTCTTCTCCCTCACCCAATATTCCACCCTCTCCCCTATCTTTCTCCCTCAGAGAGAGTTGTAGGATGTGAGATTTCCTTATTCTCGATCTCACTCCTTATCAAATCCCACACAAAAAAGACTTTTCATTTTGCACTCTTGGTGATCGGACAAAAATATTGGACCTTGTTCTAGTATGGTTTCATCACAAGTGGTTTCCTGACCATCTCTTCCCTTTTCACCACTCTAGTTTCATACCTATAATTTCCCAACCTATCTTGATCCTCGTATTTATATGTATAACAAGAAAGTTTAACCATTCTATGAGCCATGTATCAAATGAATTTAATTGCAGTACACATACATAACACTTGTTTTTAGCTAGTATGAAAATAAACACACTATGCCTAACTCTATTTATTCTTATAAGTGGAAGATACATGCTAAGCATGTGTTAAAAGTAACTAAATTTATTAATATAATATATAATTAAATATACAACCAATATTGCACACATATATAATAAAAAAATACATGGACTTCACTTCTAGGACATGTACTTGTTGATCACTGATTATAATCAACATTTAAAATAATATACATACCAAATTAACTACTGGTTGACTCTCTACAACTTGTAGCATGTGATTATCAAAATTGTACTATTCTAAAAAAATAATACATATCACTTAGAATGAATTGCACGCAATTCATTAAGAGATGACAACCCCCAATAGATTTCCATTTGATCATGTCATTATCAAAATAGATGTATTCTTTTTTAGCATATGTCTGTTTATGTATAATATGTGACTAATACAAAAAAATTACATACAACCTGTTGTCGATTGACTTATTCTGAAATATACGTGTGATTACTGAAATTACTTATACTTATATATATATATATATATATATATATATATATATATATATATATATATATATATATATATATATATATATATATATATATATATCATAGTACGTAAAATAGTTTACATACAATTCATTCCACTAAAAGATAACTATTGTATTAATTTTTAGTTGACTCCTTTTTTTAGCGTGTTATTATCAGTTTCCTTTTTTGGACTTGTTTTGTTGATATAGATAAACATGTCATGACAATACACAAAGATTTCGCGATTGACACTGTAGTGAAACACATAACTGCTTTCCACAATGATGTATATGTGTGATTTTACACTAAATGTATCATCCACTTTTGACTAAAAATGACAAAAGAATTAGAAAACCAGTCAAATATGTTGTGCATTTCATGGTGGTTGACACACAACAAGGAGGTTTTTTTATGGGATAACAAACACATGATAAAAATAGATAAACTCATTGTTGAAAAAAAAGTGATGTCATTGTCATGATGGAGAAGTGAATGAGTAAACATACTAGTGGAAAAAAAAAGCAACCACACAGCCTTGTCGTCTACTTTCATTTATAGGGTAATAGATGACAAAAATATAATAGCAAGCATGTCTTGCATAATTGAAAACAATATATACACATCATTTTATAAAAATGTGAAGTGAGTCAACGTGACAAAAAAAAGGTTTTGAAAACTTTGTTAAATGATCAAGAACTTGGGCTCTATAGCTTTTATCATTTATTTTTTTATATCATCATTACAATACATTTTTCATATTTCAAAATCATCATTCTTTAGTAAACACTGATAAAGGCCTAAACATTATGCATGATTTTGATATATGTGTTTGATTTACCATGCAAAGTATATGTATACTTAGAATCCAATTTAATTTTAGTGTGTCATGATTGTCTATAATTAATGTGTTGTTATCGTGGTTATGTAAGTATATGATTGATATATGCTTTCTATGTTCTAGTTTATAGCAGTACTAAGGCAACTTATTTATTTATCTCATTGCAAACTATTTATTAGCAACATGAAACATATGTAGCATGTGCGGAAAAGGTGAGTCGAGTAGTTATGAGTTGTGAAACATCCCTAGGAAAACCTTATCCGCTTAATATCTCATCCAATAAAGCCTTGTCTGTCCAAACTATAAAAATTGGATTTGGAGTTTGTTTGATAATCTTGTTGGCTCCTAGTCTTAGAATTGACCACTGAAGTTAAAACCAGTTTAAGTTGACAAACCTAAAAAAAGTCAAGCTTTAACAATGGTTCACGTTAATGTACATTTTAGTACTCAAATACTTTAAACATATTTAGAATCATTTATGGAACCAATTATTTAGATTGGTAATTATAATGACAACTATCACATTATTGAACATCTCAACTTTATGTTGTTTCAAATACTATCTTCTAAGTTCTAGTTTAGGTTGAAGATTTATGCAGACAACTTATGACTTTAGATTCCACCTTGGCTTTGGGTTTGATGGATGTAGGAAAAGATATTGTACATGCACAAGGCACTCATTAGGCATACAAATAAGACTAGTAGTATATCTATGAGACTCATAATAATATTATGTCCATAATTGTGAAAGCCTATATTAACTTTATATCAGAGAGTGGAACATCTTATGAGTATTGGGGGATGTGAGTGCATAACAAGTATTTGTAATGCCTTAGAAATTTGAGGGGTTTGTCTATAATAGATAAGTGGTGCTCAAAAATATGTTGGTGTTGAGCCAAAATCATAATTATATTAAATTCATAATGATAAATCTCAAAAAGCAATATATTGGGCAAAATTGAATTCTTTGGGTCCCATTTAGATTGTGCCAAGTTTCATATTAATTGAACAATTCTAGATGTACTGATTTTATTTATAAAATAAAATGTAAGTTAAAATCTAGATATTAAATAACTAATGGGTCACCACAAGAGTGGAAACTTATGGAAGATATAATTTTGACATTCTTCATTTGGCTTAGGTGTCAAATTTGGCTCTATCAAAACTTTATATTATCTCTAAACTAAAATAGGGAAGATAATACATTTTAAAAGCCTTGATATCCTTATAATTAATCTAATACTCATAGTTTTACTAAAGTTATAGTTTTACTTAACTACCGCACACCATTCTTTCTATTTCAATTTTGACTTCCCTGATCGTACGTCCAAAATTCTGTCATCTAGCTTAAGTTTGACTAGGGTTATGCAACTATTTATCTCTCTTCTCCCTCAACCAATATTCCACCCTCTCCCCTATCTTTCTCCCTCAGAGAGAGTTGTAGGATGTGAGATTTCCTGATTCTCGATCTCACTCCTTATCAAATCCCACACAAAAAAGAGTTTTCATTTTGCACTCTTAGTGATCAGACAAAAATATTGGACCTTGTTCTAGTATGGTTTCATCACATGTGGTTTCCTGACCATCTCTTCCCTTTTCACCACTCTAGTTTCATACCTATAATTTCCCAACCTATCTTGATCCTCGTATTTATATGTATAACAAGAAAGTTTAACCATTCTATGAGCCATGTATCAAATGAATTTAATTGCAGTACACATACATAACACTTGTTTTTAGCTAGTATGAAAATAAATACACTATGCCTAACTCTATTTATTCTTATTAGTGGAAGATACATGCTAAGCATGTGTTAAAAGTAACTAAATTTATTAATATAATATATAATTAAATATACAACCAATATTGCACACATATATAATTAAAAAATACATGGACTTCACTTCTAGGACATGTACTTGTTGAACATTGATTATAATCAACATTTAAAATAATATACATACCAAATTAACTACTGGTTGACTCTCTACAACTTGTAGCATGTGATTATCAAAATTGTACTATTCTAAAAAAACAATACATATCACTTACAATGAATTGCATGCAATTC
The DNA here is from genome assembly GCA_963693085.1 of Alisma plantago-aquatica. NCBI lineage: Eukaryota > Viridiplantae > Streptophyta > Magnoliopsida > Alismatales > Alismataceae > Alisma > Alisma plantago-aquatica. Next base: position 441,820,710 of record OY856412.1, on the reverse strand, counting down.
GTTAAGAGATGACAACCCCCAATAAATTTCCATTTGATCATGTCATTATCAAAATAGATGTATTCTTTTTTAGAATATGTCTGTTTATGTATAATATGTGACTAATACAAAAAAATTACATACAACCTGTTGTCGATTGACTTATTCTGAAATATACGTGTGATTACTGAAATTACTTATACTTCTATATATATATATATATATATATCATAGTACGTAAAATAGTTTACATACAATTCATTCCACTAAAAGATAACTATTGTATTAATTTTTAGTTGACTCCTTTTTTTAGCGTGTTATTATCAGTTTCCTTTTTTGGACTTGTTTTGTTGATATAGATAAACATGTCATGACAATACACAAAGATTTCACGATTGACACTGTAGTAAAACACATAACTGCTTGCCACAATGATGTATATGTGTGATTTTACACTAAATGTATCATCCACTTTTGACTAAAAATGACAAAAGAATTAGAAAACCAGTCAAATATGTTGTGCATTTCATGGTGGTTGACACACAACAAGGAGGTTTTTTTATGGGATAACAAACACATGATAAAAATAGATAAACTCATTGTTGAAAAAAAGTGATGTCATTGTCATGATGGAGAAGTGAATGAGTAAACATACTAGTGGAAAAAAAAAGCAACCACACAGCCTTGTCGTCTACTTTCATTTATAGGGTAATAGATGACAAAAATATAATAGCAAGCATGTCTTGCATAATTGAAAACAATATATACACATCATTTTATAAAAATGTGAAGTGAGTCAACGTGACAAAAAAAGGTTTTGAAAACTTTGTTAAATGATCAAGAACTTGGGCTCTATAGCTTTTATCATTTATTTTTTTATATCATCATTACAATACATTTTTCATATTTCAAAATCATCATTCTTTAGTAAACACTGATAAAGGCCTAAACATTGTGCATGATTTTGATATATGTGTTTGATTTACCATGCAAAGTATATGTATACTTAGAATCCAATTTAATTTTAGTGTGTCATGTTTGTCTATAATTAATGTGTTGTTATCGTGGTTATGTAAGTATATGATTGATATATGCTTTCTATGTTCTAGTTTATAGCAGTACTAAGGCAACTGATTTATTTATCTCATTGCAAACTATTTATTAGCAACATGAAACATATGTAGCATGTGCGGAAAAGGTGAGTCGAGTAGTTATGAGTTGTGAAACATCCCTAGGAAAACCTTATCCGCTTAATATCTCATCCAATAAATCCTTGTCTGTCCAAACTATAAAAATTGGACTTGGAGTTTGTTTGATAATCTTGTTGGCTCCTAGTCTTAGAATTGACCACTGAAGTTAAAACCAGTTTAAGTTGACAGACCTAAAAAAAGTCAAGCTTTAACAATGGTTCACGTTAATGTACATTTTAGTACTCAAATACTTTAAACATATTTAGAATCATTTATGTAACCAATTATTTAGATTGGTAATTATAATGACAACTATCACATTATTGAACATCTCAACTTTATGTTGTTTCAAATACTATCTTCTAAGCTCTAGTTTAGGTTGAAGATTTATGCAGACAACTTATGACTTTAGATTCCACCTTGGCTTTGGGTTTGATGGATGTAGGAAAAGACATTGTACATGCACAAGGCACTCATTAGGCATACAAATAAGACTAGTAGTATATCTATGAGACTCATAATAATATTATGTCCATAATTGTGAAAGCCTATATTAACTTTATATCAGAGAGTGGAACATCTTATGAGTATTGGGGGATGTGAGTGCATAACAAGTATTTGTAATGCCTTAGAAATGTGAGGGGTTTGTCTATAATAGATAAGTGGTGCTCAACCTTGCATTGAATCTTCACAAAAGTGTTGGCTTTATCTTGTACTTATTATAAAGCCATTTTAAATATTTTCAATAGTAGCTTTTATAATATTCAAATATTCAACTTTATTACAAATGTGAATGGTTATCTAAGATGTGAAGAAGGGAAATTTACAAAGAGTTTTGATTCTACAAGACTTCTTCTCATCCTCGGTAATCTTCTTCTTCTTTTATAAAAGTCTAGTACATTGATATATAAGTTTGAAATTACAACCGTAAAATCGGAAAGAAAGAGGGTGTGTAGAAAGGAAAAGATAATGTCCTTAGTGATTAGGTACCAGAAATACCATAATCAACATGGAAAATGACAAAGAAACTAGAATATATGTTAACTAAGGGGGAAAAGTACCCCATAACAAGCTTGTAGCTAATTTAGAAGAAAATCACATTGTCTCCTTAGTTAGTCTTCATTTTCATCATCAAGAATTTGTTTGATGGTGAATGTTCTCTAACAGTCCTCACTCTATGTTAAGTTCATAAAATGTGTTGATTTTACTTATTTTTTTAATAAATCTGATGCCAATGTCAGCTGCAAAAAGAAAATAAGTTATTATATAAACCATAAAATTAATGTAGAAGATAGACCATGTGTCGAATTTTATTCTTAAATTTTCTATAATTTTTTTCTATCGTGTTCATTCATAAGATGGTAGAAGCCAACTATATAAAAAATTAGATACAATTGTTCTAATTACATATATTTTAGTTGTATCCAAACCGTCTTTCAATTACAAGCTATAATTATGTAAACAAAGCAACTTTTCCTCTCCCCACCTCAAATGTAAATAAGAAAATGTAGTTAATCTTCTTTGTAAAGAACTTAACCTAATTGGTTAAACATCATTATACAACCCCTCTAATGTATTCTAATAAAAAATGAATTTCATGGTGCATTCATTTCGTGTGTGTCTTGTTTCATCATTCAATCATGCTTCTCTCTTCCCAAACCCCCACATTTTGCCCACTATGCCCCTCTCAACCCAATTGTGGTCTTCTCCCTTGATCTCCTCATATCTCTTCATTCTTCCCCAACCACAGTTGTCCATCCTCCTCTCCTCACAAGCATACTTGTCAACGACATGCAATAGGTGACATTTCCTCTCAATGCCTGCACCCAACAGTCTAAGGGTGTTGTAAATAGTTATACAAGTGCTTCTACGCAGCCTAAGGGTGTAGTAGGTTGTTATCCCAACACCTCTATCCACCCTGAGGCTCCATAGGTGGTTCTTCCTCTTAGATCCTCCATATAATGGCATGAGGATTCCTTCGACAACTTCCCTTCTTGGAGGTTATGCCCAATAGACTGTGGGCACCATGTGTTGCAGATCCCACGACCACCATGCCATGTTCCAACAAAGTCTATCGTAGATTTTGACTTAGTTGAACATATCATATGCACATATTCAATTAATTTTTCCATAATGATCACTGATTTCTCTTCCATCTTGCTTGTTACCTTTTATATTATAGCTTCCGAATGTCTAGACTATTCTCGTATTTTAATAGCCTATAAAAAGATATAACCAAAAGGGGCCTTTGCTATTTTCACCCATGTATGATTCCTCAATTGATTATTGAATACTAGCTACTTTGAGAACCAATTTTTTGTATGTTCCATTAGGGGCGTCGAGGTGGCTAAGTGGGTAGGTCTTAATATTTATGACAATGGGATTTGTGGTAGGAGGGACAACTACATCGTTGCATCATTCTTGATTTAGGAAGTTAACAACGCACTATAAGAATTGTAGCTTATTCAATGCATTAGTGTTCCACTCTTAAAACTAATGCATCTAATATAGAGTTGATGTGACACAAACATGGCTCTAACCCCAGCCTAAAGTTGCTTACTATTTCTAATATTCTAGAATACCAATTCAAGTTTCATATTATGAAGCTCATAATGATAGCATACTTGATTTCATAAAGAACAAAAACCAACGAGTTCATGTAACATCCCAAATTCTAAGTATTCTAGTGTATATAGTTATATCCTTATGAGGTCCAAGACAAATACACGACACATAAGCTAAATTGGATCTGATGATTTGTAGGCCCATTTTAATCCCCTTAATTGTTCATAATCACAATCGGGATAAATGATATTTTGGCTATTTACATATGTGAATTAATTTTCTATATATGTATATCATCTAAATAATGAGAAATACATTCTAACTAAATTTTAGAATTTAATAATATTCATATAAAAAGATATATACATTTACAAAAAAGGATTATGAGTGATTAAAAATATTAAATGGTTTTATTTTGAAATTTCATGACCTTGTTTATTTTCCCTAATAAAAAGAAAGTAATGGTAAACATTTAGGATTTTTGGTTGAACTGAGATGAGAAAATAAATTCAAGAAAGATAAGACTAGATGTGGTTCATTGTCAAATTAATAAAATAATTTGAGAGGTAACAAATGAATTGTTTCTTGAGATTTTAAAATGATAATGAAACAAATATCAAATTATTATTTAAATATTATGATAATGAGGTGCTATATTTTTAGTAATTTCTTTTTGGAAATTATTTCATGGTTGTTTTGAGAGTAATTAATGATAATAATCACTCTAAATTGATACAATTTTTTTTATTTAAAAAGAGGTTAGATGCCAAATCCTTTGAGGAAATAAGTGCATGAGATGTTTTATGCAATATTTATTATGAATTTTACATGTCATCTTTGATTGGGAAAAAAATTATGAAGTTATATGATAGTGTTAGCATTGGACCATCACCTTCTCAGTACGATTGTCAACCTTGATATTGAAAAGGAAATTCAATTATGGATTTGAATGTGATTTTTAAAATATAGATATTATGTATTTAATATGCACAATTGAGTGTTGTTTGTCTCTTCACAAGTATAATATTGTGATCCTAGTCAAATAACTTTTTCATAATTTTGACCATATTACTTTTGTTTTGAGAAATATATTGGAAAGTTAAATTAAATGTAGTCTTATGCCCTTTTGAATAATTTTATTGCCTTTCTTAAACTGAAGTTATTGGTCTGAATATCTTCGGTAAGCAACTAGAAGTTAGAGGGGTTTTGTACGTAACATAGTTATTGGACATGCAATGATTATGAGAATAAATAGTTTTTGTTTTCTATTAAAATTAAAGAAACATGGTAATATACTTAATGACAATTTTCTTGAAATATATGATTATTTCATGCATACAATATTTCTACTCATATTTGACCAGGGTACCAAACTGAGTTATCAATTTTTAGTAAGAAAATTAGTTTATGCCAAAAGTGAGAATTTTCTAAGACTTCCTAAAACTTTCACATTTTTGTTTGGTATGTATTTGTGCCTAATAAATCAAAGATATTAAACTAAAAAAGGATAAACAATGAAAACAAACATGCAAGTTGTTTCGTTACGGGCCATGTTCAATCATGACTTTTTCATCCACAATGCCATCAAAATGCAATCAAACTTAATAATTATGGAGTCCCATTTGATCAAGTTCACTAGGAAACCATCCATAATTGATGAAGTAATCTTTCTACAACTGTGATCAGACATGAAGACCCCCATAACTATCTATTGTAACTTGTTTTGTTATAAATCCAGACCTAGCACTTTGTTCACATACCTTTCTTGCCCAACCACAATACCATAGTGCCTTTCCACCACTCTTGGTAGAGGAGATCGCAATTTATAAAGACATGTCAACTGCAACATGAATCAATGACCAAAACTTTTCCTCTCATACGCTCTCTAGACGAGACTGATAAATTGCACCATATCTAATGTGTATTTCATAAGGAACTATCAAGCTATCATCACCCTTGATAAGGCTAGCAATTAATCTATAGCTTGTGGCCAACAAGGAGTGCTTGTGTTGTCAATGGCTTGCCCATGTACGAAGCATACCAACAAGGTACCATATAAGACCCCTAAAAACTTTTCAGACATTGGTTTTATGACTCCACCTAAGCTTGATGATTGTGCACCCGTCATCAAGGGAGTCTTATGCATCCTATTGCATTTTAACTCTACACCATGCATGCATGTGAAGAGAAAACCTTTTCAAGTCATTGTCTAGATTGGGTACTGAGATAGTATTAAGAGTTTCCAAAGATAGATAATATAAGTGAATATATTAGCTCAATACCAATTCCTAAAACAAGAAAGAATAATTTGCTTGCTTTAGATAAGTGTGCCACATCCATTGAGTTTCAATATTGATGTGTTTCATCGTACAAATATTCTTACAAAGTAATTTGGAGATTAAATTACTTTCAAACATTCAATATATCATGTTTATTTCACATTTAATGATGCTTTGAATAATCAGAATTCCTTCAAGTTTGAGTTATTTAGATTCTAAATATTTGAGATTTATACTACTTTCAAATTTGTTCAAGTTTTAGAATTCAGATTTAGATTTACTCACTTTACAAGTAGTCAAATATTAGAACTATATACATAATAAGAGTTTCAGATCCAATTATTTTATTTAGTAATTGAGATTCATATTCATATTTTAAGATTCCATTTTAGTATATAATAAGTTAAGATTCAAAATTCAATAAGTTTAGATTTAAGATAATTGAGTCAGAACCTTCACACAAAGGCATTATAAGGTAAGTCCTCATTTCACTAGTTCTGAGACAATTCATAGTCATGTTGTGCCAATTCAGAAGAGCATTTACTCTAATTCAAAGGTACTTTAGTACCCACTCAAAAACACTTTAGTGTCATTCAAAGGCATGTCATGCCAATTCAGGGGTACCTTGGTACCAATTCATACGCGTAGTCACGCCAATTTAAAGATGAAAATCATAAATAAATGATACCTCAATTTAAGATTTCACAACTTTTAGCTTTTAGTTTATCCTTCCAATTTTCAATTTTAGTTTGCCAATTATACTATGTTCCTATATATCTTATTAGAAATTCAATGCCACTTACTCTAGGGAAAAGATGTTTGCATGTAGTAATCAACATGGAAGTCAATAAAGAGAGATGACACATCTACAATTTTAAGGTATTTGCTTGGTGGGGCACCATCTACACAATCCAAGATACTAAGACAGTGTAGGCTTTTGCATCACGTATTTAGACTTTCTTATAAAGTTGATATAACTAAGTTTCCTCCTTAAGAATTTATGAGAATATATTTTATACAGTGGTTGGTAATTGTTGTTTCCATTGTTATTACGATGAGTATCATATTTGTGGCACTTCCAAGTTGGAAAAAAAATAGCTTCCGCTCATGTGATGTGAAAAATTGAGGTGTTACAGTCCAAGTGTTGGAAGATGCTTCTGGAAGAGTTCAAATCAAGGATATCTCTCTAGTATGTTACATTCAAAATATATTTTGTTGTTGTTTATATGCTTTAATGAGTATGATTTATCTCTTCTAATGTTTTGCCTGCTTGGGTTCCAATACATTATGTATTTGAGTTTAGACAATTGTTTGTTCATGAAGTCGAACAACAACAACCATCAAATAAAACACCATAGATGCCATATCTAGATGTCATAATGGTCTAGTTATTATGTTTCTTGTTATAGCAACAATGGATCTGTTCTCAACTACAAAGAAAGGATGAATTATCTGGATTTTCCAGGGAAAATACTCTATTTCTCAACCTTGTATACATTTATGTAGGGGACCACCTAATGCTTGAAAAGCCGAGTCAATCACCTACATGCTTTAGTGTTGGATCCTAGATGGGTGATTAGATGCTCTAGAGGGGGGGTGAATTGAGATGAATGCACTTAAACAAAATTCATTAGACCTTTAAGATATATCACAAGATAAGGTTGCTAAATAGGAAATTTGTGTGCAACTAAAACATGCATAGCAAGGGAGAGAGAGATTGAACATACACCAATTGACAAGCCATTTTAGAGTAGTTCCACACTTCAAACTAGAAGTGAGTCATTCCACTACCTAGAGAGGTCAACCTCTAGGATTTCTTAACCTTGCACCTTCATTATATTCATTATAAGAGATACAATGCATGACCACCAAAGGACTTACCTATCCAATACAAAGAGTCTTCAACCTTACCAAGGACTTACCCACTTTGCAAGGAGTCTTCCGCCTTCTTTCAAGGACTTACCTACTCTTGCACAAGTCTTCAGCCTTGCATGGATTACCCACTCTTCTTAGATCTTTCGCCTTTGACTTCACCTTCACTCGGAGAATCTTCCACCAAGGACTTACCCACTTGAGCAAGGAGTCTTCTTGTAAGGACCCTGACCTGCGTTTAGGGTTTACCCTGTTTGTTTTGCTTAATCTTGGTGCTTTGGTGCTTGCTAATCACCTTTAAGTGGTGATTAGGGTTTCGTTGTGCTTTGTTGAGAGTTGAGGGGGGCTACTTGCAAATAACCCAAGTTTAGGGTTTTGTGTGCAAGTTGGTCATCTTGAGAGATGTTTTCCCCTCTTTGCTTCCTTTAGGGTTAAGAGGAAGGCTTTGGCTTGTTGTTTGAGCCCTTTGGGCCTGAGTTGAGCTTGTTTGGGCCTTGAGATGTGTTGTTTGGGCTTGGTTGAGCCTTGTGTCGGCCATGGCTTGCCTTGTGTCGTCCAAGGTGAGTTTGTATCATCCAAGGGTTTGTGTGTGTCGTCCAAGGAAGCTTTGTGTCGACCAACACCTTGGTGTGTCGCCCAACAGCTTGTTTGTGTCGCCCAGTAGAGCTGCTGCCTGTGTCGCCCATGATGCTTGGTCTTGTGTAGTGGACACTTGGTGCATGTCTTGGACAAGTGTCTTAGACCTTGCAAGTGGTGGCTTGAACCCTAGGACAAGTGTCCCTTGGGTGGACGACACTTAGCATGGTTGTACCTTGTTTTCTCCACCCTTTCCTTCTATATATATGGTTCTTTCCCTTGCCTTAGTCTCCTTTGATCGTTTGGTCTCTCCTCCACCTTGAGTGCACGATATCCCTCTCCATCTAGCTTGTGTTGGCTAATACACTCCCTAGGAGTTGAAGTGGTGGTCGATACACCTTTCTGGAGTAGCCTGGTGGACGATAGCTTGGACCTTGGAGTACCTTGGAGCTTGGAGCTTAAGGCGGGTTGCATAATTTCTAACCCTAACTTCTTTACCTTCTGTTCTTGTCCTTGTTCTTAAGTTAGTAGCTTAGACTTGTACCTTGCTTGAGTTTCTTTTGGTGGCCGATATACCCTTAGGGTTTAGGGTTTCTAGTGATCTAGGGTTTGGGTTCCCTTGAGTTGGAGGTTGATGGTGACCATGTGTTGGGCGATATCCCTTTGTTGTTGGGTATGTTGGATGAAATCCTCTTTGATGGACGACATGGCACCTTTGCCTTGGAATTGGACGATAGGGTGCTCTCTATGTTGGACGATATGGAACCATGGGTTGGACGATATGATGAGTTCTTGAGGTTGGCCGATACCCTGCCCATGTGTTGGGCGATAGGGTGAGCTATGGTGTTGTTGGCCGATATGGCTAGGTTGAACGTTATCCTTTTGATGGGCGATAGGCCTTAGCATCTTGTTAGTCCTTGTGGTGGACGACAGGGCCTTCTTTGTTGAGTTGATGGAGTTGCACGACATGTAAGAGATGGTGTAACAGCCGATAGGTGTGAGGGTGTATCGGGCGATACCCCTTGTGTGTGATGGGCGTCAGGAGTGGGCTGTGACGCGTGATAGGATGTGGTTTGTGACGGGCGTCACACCCTCCTTTCCTAGAAATGTGCTGGCCGTCAGGCCTTGTGTTGTTGCACGATATGTGGGAGTGCTTCCCTCTCTCCTTTCCTTCTTTCTCTCCTTCTCTCTCCTAGCAGTTGTGAGGTTGTTAGATAGGTGCTAGCCTAGGATGTCGGGCAATGTGGTAAGCTGTAACGGGCGTTGCTCGATGGAATGTATCGCGCAACACTCCCTGACGCGCGACACCCATGTCGCCCGATTCCCTTGTGACGTGTGTTGCGGGCAAAGGTTGGGTGCAACGCAGTGTTGCTGCCTCCCGATGCCTAGCTGAGTCAACTAGCTTTAAGTGAGGGTTGTGAGATCTTAGGTGAGGATATGAGTTCCTTTGGTAACGATCACAAGTGTGATGGAAGTAGATGATTATGCACAACATGTGTTAATGGTGTTTTTTATAACAATGATACCAATTATAATGTGGTTGATAGCAAAGATGTTAATAATTTCGATGATGGTAATCATGTAATGATGGTGATGCCATGTTAGTAGTAAAAGCAATAATAATATTAATGTGGGTAATAATGTGGCTAAGTAACAGTTACATTAATAGTTTGTTTAATGACATAGTGATAAAGATACTAGTAGATGATGATGCTGATAATAGTAATGATGATAGCAAGAGTAGTAATGACATGCATAATGTAAGTCTTATGCTTAATTGTTAATGGCAATGATAAATGGTAGTTGCATTAATGGTTGCTTAATGATAAAGGTAATGATGATGATAGAGGATGGTAACAGTAATGATTTTGGTAATAATAGTGTATACTCAACATGTTCCTATATAAAGCGATTACCTTGATTGTTGTATGATCTTGAGATAAGAGTGGTCTTGACTATGGTTTGTTAAGAATGTGCTTAATACGCTTGATCACCAAATAGTGTAATAATGATAAGTAGAGTATCTCGAATGATAGTTCATATAATGAGCATATTCCTTATGTTGAAACTATGGTTATTATGTATCCTAACCATGCAGGTAATGTGTAGCCATGAATGGGCTATGCGACATATATGACGAGTAACATTACCTGATAATTGTTCTATGAGATCATATGTATGACGTGTTTGTCCCATGATGATGATGTGAGTCTTGGAAAAGTAGTGAATAGTAATGATGAGGGTTTGAGATCCCATGGTATGTGGTGATCCTCGAGATGGATCTGGATGATTGGCAAGAGGCCAAGTGGTAATATGTGATGTTGGATCCCTGTGATGGATCAGGTTGATGTGATTAAATAATAATCTAATGTTGTCTACCTTCCGTTATATCTTGCATGTTATACAACTTGGTTGAATCTTGCAATCCATCTAAAAGATACTAATTAATCACAGTGAAATATATCATGTAGTTTGCCCTGGCCATAGATCCATCATCGTCAGGACTTGGTGATGGTGAAATAGGTTCTCCTACGGGTTAACCTGGAAGCGCATATTGTTGAATATGTGTAGGTTGCTCCTAGCCTGAAAATGAGGAGGTAAGAGTGTAACTCCGGTTGCAGACTCAGACACGTGTGAAGAGCATGGTGAACAGGCCCATGGCTTAAGATATGTGATGCGAGGAGCATGAATGCGTTCATGGCTCAGAGCACGGTGAACAGGCCCGTGGCTCAGTTTTACTAGCGTCGAGACCTGTACCAAGGCGGGCTAGAGTGAGGGTAGCCTATGGACCTGACCCTGTGGCTTAGACCACTTCAGCATGTGACTGCGGTCCTGCTTGTGTTGTACTCATGTACTGACCACGAGATGGGAGGTTGTGGAGTCCGGCTCTTCCATTGACCTTGTATGGCACCGGCTTGGGTTTCGTAACCGGAGGTTGGATTTGAACGGTACGGTTCAATTCCTCAGGGCATAATAATACGTAATACAGTCGTTTAGTATTTACTGCTTAAGTTAAACACGAAACATTGGTTGAGGCCTTGTTTGTGTATTAAATTCTGATATATCTACAGGTACTTCTATATTCATCAGGTATGTGGTAATATGCCTTATCTTGATAATCATGTTATGTGACATTGTATCTTATTCTGATAAACATGTTCTATTGAGAGATATTTGGTTATATGCATCTTGTATAGCTGGTAAGCTTATCGGTACGAATAGCTTTGCCATATATATAGATTGCTCTGGTTATACATGTTGATAATTATCTGCTGTTATAGTATATCTTGCTGAGGTTTTGTAGTTGCGGTGGGGAGTTATGTTTCCCGCTGGGACAATTGTTCAATTGTCTCACTCCGCTGGTTTTTCAGGTGGTTGAGGTAGACGTAGTCGTGGTCATGGTGTTGCGGCCGAGCAGCTTGAAGAGCAGTAGAAGGCAAGCGATGGATAGGCTGTGGTTTTGGATGTTTTGTAGTAGAGTCTAGAGTCATCCCTGTACTCTCAGGTCCTTGGCAGTGTTTTGACGATGTTTCTTGATGAATGATAGAAGGTGTTTTGTATATCCTGCTGTAGGTCGGATATGGGCCTTTACGTATATGAACAGGTGGTGAACCCATGTGATGTTGACACGTATCAGATCTCGTGTATGTGTATATATGACATGTTTCTGTGCAGGATGAGGACTGGAAAGTAATAGTTTCACAGTTTATCAGTTTTTCGCAATCGGTTTTAATTAATCCGTATTTTCATAATCTGTGGTTATGGTGATTTCCGCATGTTTTCGCGTAACACCTCGTTATCTGTGTGATAATGGGATGTGTTGCCACAAGTTTTGGTATCAGAGCTTTAGGTTCGCTGAGTCTACAGGGATTTAGGACTAGGTTGAGTTGTTCTTATGTGTGTCCAAGTTTTCTTACAAAATCTTCTGCCCTCAGCGGAAGAAAAGCCAAGATGTCTGGAAACCATGAAGAACACTCTGCTGAGTACAGTGATGCTGCATCGGTTGATGGAGCAGATGGACAGGCACATGAAGATCGGGTGCCTAAGGTTCCCCAATTTAACCCAGCCATACTTGAACATCCTGCTTACCAACAGCTTATGGGGCAGTTAATGGCTACGATGAATCTCATGGTTGAGTGATTACCAGTGCCTCCTCCGAGAGTACAGGTTCCCCATGGAGAAGCATCGGGTATTGGGACGACCTTTGAGCGGCTTCGCCGAGTTGGAGCTTCGGATTATGCTGGGACGGCTGATCCAGCGGATGCAAATCTGTGGCTGACAAGTCTCGAGAAGGCTTTCCGGATCCTTGACATCCCCGAAGCAGACAAGGTAAAGCATACTGTCTACCTTCTAAAAGGTAGTGCTGGTCACTGGTGGACCATCGAAGAAGAGAAGCGGCCTGGTGAGGTGATCTGTTGGGAAGTGTTTCGACGCGAGTTCATCACCAGATACTTTCCCAAGACGTACTTGGATGAGAAGATCAGTTAGTTTGAGAAGTTGCGACAAGGAATGATGAACATCACCGAGTATGAAGCTAAGTTTATGGATCTATTGAGGTTTTGTCCTCACATGGCGGCAACATATGAGGAACGGATCAGACGTTTCGAAAAGGGTTTGAGTGCTGAGTTGAAAACCCCAGTGTCTGCATTGGAAAACCGAGAGCGGTTTGCTACGTTCGTGGAATCTGTTTGACGGATCGAGAGGACAGTAAGGGAGAAAAGAGAGTCTATGTCCCTTAAAAGACCTGCTCAGTTTCAAGGACGGAGGTTTGGTGGCTTTAAGAAGCCCAGGTTTTCGGCACCGTCAGCGATGAGAAGTGTTGGTATACCATCTCAGTGGTCTCCGAGTAAAGGGAAAGGTTATGTTTCTTCACCGTCTAAGGCGCATAGTTCAGCTTCAGTGGCAGTAACAGGACCAGCTAGGTCACGGTTTGAGGACAAGGCATGTCATCTTTGTGGTCAAGTCAGGCATTTCAAGCTTAAGTGCCCAAATAGAGATGTTGAAGTGACGCAGCAGCCGAAGCAGAGTTATCAGAGGTCAGAAAGGCCACAGGACAGTGGTAGCATAGGACGAGGACGCGGTCTAGCGTCTCAGGCTGGATCGTCTACTATGGAAGCAGAGGTCGTGGACAGCAAGCAACGACTCGGTTCTATGCCATGAGTCAGCCGGAGGCGATAGTCAACCCGCGAGTGGTGACAGGTCAGATGGAGTTATTTCATTCTGATATGTCTTCTTCTTGCTTTATATCTGTTTTGGTTGACCCGGGTACTACACACTCTTTTATCGCCTATAGTATGCTTGAAAACTGTCGTTTACCTGTTAGCTGTAAAAAGGATAGCTTGTTGTTAGAAACCCCTCTTGATGGTTCCTCTTTGCTTCGAGAAGAGTGTCCATCTTGTGTCTTGTCTTTCTCGGGACATCGCATCCAAGTGGACCTTATGCCACTTGATATGCATGGTTTTGATGTTATCCTTTGGATGGATACCTTAGAGAAGTATAAGGTTGTTTTGGACTGTGGTTCCAAGCAGGCAATGTTTGATGTTGCTGGAGAGAAGTGGATCTTCCAAGGAGATAGGAAGATTCTTCCGACGTGTTTAGTGTCAGCTATGGTGGCAGACAAGTTGTTGCGACAAGGATGTGAGGCATTCTTAGCTCACGTGGTGGATATCGGTGTGGTTACCAAGGCGAAAGGTCCTAGTCTTGAGGAGGTGTCAGTGGTTCGAGAGTTTGCAGACGTATTCCCTGAGGAGTTTCCTGGTGTTCCTCCACCCCGAGAGATTGATTTCGAGATCAATCTGGTTCCAGGAACACAGCCAGTTGCACAGTCAGCGTATAGGATGGCTCCAGCAGAAATGGCAGAGTTGAAGAAGCAGTTGCAGGAGTTGTTGGAGAAAGGTTTTATCTGACCGAGTACGTCTCCTTGGGGTGCTCCCGTGTTGTTTGTTAAGAAGAAGGATGGTTCGATGCGGTTGTGTATAGACTACCGGCAGTTGAACAAGGTCATGATCAAGAATAAGTACCCGTTGCCGAGGATAGATGATATGTTTGATCAGTTGCGTGGTGCTACAGTGTTTTCAAAGATCGATCTACGGTCTGGATATCACCAGTTAAGGATAAAGGCGGATGACATACCAAAGTCAGCTTTCAGGACGAGGTATGGTCATTTCGAGTTCGTGGTTATGCCATTTGGATTAACCAATGCACCTGCTGCTTTCATGGATTTGATGAACAGAGTGTTTCGTCCGTTCTTAGATCAATTTGTTGTAGTCTTTATAGATGATATCTTGATCTATAGTCGGGACAGGCTAGAGCATGAGCAACATCTTCGTCGAGCGTTGACTCTTCTTCGCCAACATCAGCTGTATGCCAAGTTCAGTAAGTGTGAGTTCTGGTTGGAAGAAGTGACTTTCTTGGGTCACGTGATATCTGCTGAAGGAGTCAGAGTAGATCCGAAGAAGGTGGAGTCTGATGCGGATTGGGAACAACCGAAGACGCCGACAGAAGTTCATAGTTTCCTTGGATTAGCAGGATACTACCAGAGGTTTATCAAGGACTTCAGTGTGATCGCGTTGCCGATGACGAAGTTGACCAGGAAGGATGTACCTTTTGTTTGGGATGATCGATGTCAGCAAGCTTTCCAGAGTTTGAAGGAGAAGCTGACCAGTGCTCCAGTGTTGATCTTGCCAGAGCCTGGGAAAGGCTATGTTGTCTTCTGTGATGCTTCCAAGAAAGGTTTAGGTTGCGTGTTGATGCAGAAAGATCATGTGGTTTCTTTTGCCTCGCGACAGCTCAAGAAACATGAGGAGAACTATCCGACTCATGATTTGGAGTAGGCAGCAGTAGTTCATGCGTTAAAGATTTGGAGACACTATCTGTATGGGGAAGTGTGTCAGATCTTTACGGATCATAAGAATCTGAAGTACATCTTTACGTAGCAAGAGTTGAACATGCGACAACGACGATGGATGGAGTTGATCAATGATTACGACTGCACTATCAAGTATCATCATGGTAAGGCGAATGTGGTAGCTGATGCGCTTAGCAGAAAGTCTTCTTCTTCTCTTTTGGTACAGAAGGCACAGTTGAGTTCTCTGGTATGCCATAGACGAGATATGTTTGTTTCTCTGCGACAGATGAATGTGCAGATGGAAGTTTCTTTGTTGTATGGTCTTTTTGCACAGATGCAAGTTAAGCCTACGTTGAGACAGCAAATCAAGGATGCGCAGTAGACAGATGATGCAGTACAGTTGATTAGATCAGAGTTCGGCAGCAACAAGCGTGATGGTTTTCATGAGTCCGAAGATGGGCTAGTTTGCTATCGTGACAGGATGGTGGTTCCAGATGTTGATAATTTGAGGGAGTTGGTGCTTGAGGAAGCACATACGTCGATGTATGCGATGCATCCAGGTGTCACCAAGATGTACCATAGTCTGAAGGATTTGTATTGGTGGCCCGGTATGAAGAGAGATGTAGCTGAGTTCGTAGCGAGATGTGCGGTGTGTCAGCAAGTGAAGGCTGAACATCAGAAGCCGGTAGGTACATTGCAACCTTTGCTGATACCGCAGTGGAAATGGGATCATATAACCATGGATTTCGTAGTTGGTCTACCTAGGTCAACTAGGAATCATGATTCCATTTGGGTGATAGTGGACATATTGACTAAGTCTGCCCATTTCCTACCAGTGAAGACGACGTATACAGTTGAGAAACTAGCCAGAGTATATGTGGATGAGATAGTACGTTTGCATGGTGTGCCAGCAACGATAGTTTCTGACAGAGGTCCTCAGTTTACGAGTCATTTTTGGGAACAGTTGCACAAGGCGTTGGGAACGCAGTTGAGGTTCAGTACAACTTTTCACCCGCAAACAGATGGACAGTCTGAGAGGACTATTCAGATTTTGGAAGACCTCCTTCGAGCTTGTGTTTTGCAGTTTCTAGGCAATTGGGATGTACATATGAGTTTGATAGAGTTTGCCTACAACAACAGTTATCAGTGTAGCATCGACATGGCTCCTTATGAGGCCTTGTATGGAAGGAAGTGCAGATCTCCTTTGTGTTGGTATGAATCTGGTGAGTATCATCTCTTGGGTCCTGAGTTAGTTCAGCAAATGACAGAAAAGATCAAAGCAATACAACAACAATTGAAAGTGGCACAGGATAGACAGAAGTCGTATACAGACAATCGCCGACGACCTTTGGAGTTCCAGGTAGGAGACAAAGTGTATCTTAAAGTCTCACCGTGGAAAGGTGTGCTAAGGTTTGGACGGTAGGGTAAGTTAGCTCCCAGGTATATGGGGCCTTACTCAGTCAGAGCACGTGTTGGCAAGGTAGCTTACGAGTTAGAGTTGCCTCCAGAGTTGCACAGGTTACATCCAGTGTTTCATGTCAGTATGCTGAAGAAAAGTCATCCGGATTCAGGTACAATGATACAGCCAGTTGAAGTTGAGCTCGATGCAGATGTGACCTATGAGGAAGGTCCTATGGCGATCCTTGACAAAAGGATCAAGAAGCTAAAAAGGAAGGACCTGGCTCTTGTGAAGGTTCTTTGACAGCTTCGTGGCGTTGAGGAAGCC
Organism: Alisma plantago-aquatica; assembly: GCA_963693085.1. NCBI lineage: Eukaryota > Viridiplantae > Streptophyta > Magnoliopsida > Alismatales > Alismataceae > Alisma > Alisma plantago-aquatica. Next base: position 441,803,676 of record OY856412.1, on the reverse strand, counting down.
ACGTGGGAGCTTGAGGAAGAGATGAGGAGGAAGTATCCCTCGCTTTTCTCTTTGGATTTCGGGGACGAAATCCCTTAAAGGGGGTTAGCTTGTAAGGACCCTGACCTGCGTTTAGGGTTTACCCTGTTTGTTTTGCTTAATCTTGGTGCTTTGGTGATTGCTAATCACCTTTAAGTGGTGATTAGGGTTTCGTTGTGCTTTGTTGAGAGTTGAGGGGGGCTACTTGCAAATAACCCAAGTTTAGGGTTTTGTGTGCAAGTTGGTCATCTTGAGAGATGTTTTCCCCTCTTTGCTTCCTTTAGGATTAAGAGGAAGGCTTTGGCTTGTTGTTTGAGCCCTTTGGGCCTAAGTTGAGCTTGTTTGGGCCTTGAGATGTGTTGTTTGGGCTTGGTTGAGCCTTGTGTCGGCCATGGCTTGCCTTGTGTCGTCCAAGGTGAGTTTGTATCGTCCAAGGGTGTGTGTGTGTCGTCCAAGGAAGCTTTGTGTCGACCAACATCTTGGTGTGTCGCCCAACAGCTTGTTTGTGCCGCCCAGCAGAGCTGCTGCCTGTGTCGCCCATGATGCTTGGTCTTGTGTAGTGGACACTTGGTGCATGTCTTGGACAAGTGTCTTAGACCTTTCAAGTGGTGGCTTGAACCCTAGGACAAGTGTCCCTTGGGTGGACGACACTTAGCATGGTTGTACCTTGTTTTCTCCACCCTTTCCTTCTATATATATGGTTCTTTCCCTTGCCTTAGTCTCCTTTGATCTTTTGGTCTCTCCTCCACCTTGAGTGCACGATATCCCTCTCCATCTAGCTTGTGTTGGCCGATACACTCCCTAGGAGTTGAAGTGGTGGCCGATACACCTTTTTGGAGTAGCCTGGTGGACGATAGCTTGGACCTTGGAGTACCTTGGAGCTTGGAGCTTAAGGCGGGTTGCATAATTTCTAACCCTAACTTCTTTACCTTCTATTCTTGTCCTTGTTCTTAAGTTAGTAGCTTAGACTTGTACCTTGCTTGAGTTTCTTTTGGTGGCCGATATACCCTTAGGGTTTAGGGTTTCTAGTGATCTAGGGTTTGGGTTCCCTTGAGTTGGAGGTTGATGGTGACCATGTGTTGGGCGATATCCTTTTGTTGTTGGGTATGTTGGACGATATCCTCTTTGATGGACGACATGAAACCTTTGCCTTGGAATTGGATGATAGGGTGCTCTCTATGTTGGACGATATGGAACCATGGGTTGGACGATATGATGAGTTCTTGAGGTTGGCCGATACCCTGCCCATGTGTTGGGCGATAGGGTGAGCTATGGTGTTGTTGGCCGATATGGCTAGGTTGAACGTTATCCTTTTGATGGGCGATAGGCCTTAGCATCTTGTTAGTCCTTGTGGTGGACGACATGGCCTTCTTTGTTGAGTTGATGGAGTTGCACGGCATGCAAGAGATGGTGTAACGGCCGATAGGTGTGAGGGTGTATCGGGCGATACCCCTTGTGTGTGACGGGCGTCAGGAGTGGGCTGTGACGCGCGATAGGATGTGGTTTGTGACGGGCGTCACGCCCTCCTTTCCTAGAAATGTGCTGGCCGTCAGGCCTTGTGTTGTTGCACGATATGTGGGAGTGCTTCCCTCTCTCCTTTCCTTCTTTCTCTCCTTCTCTCTCCTAGCAGTTGTGAGGTTGTTAGATAGGTGCTAGCCTAGGATGTCAGGCAAGGTGGTAAGCTGTGACGGGCGTTGCTCGATGGGGTGTGTCGCGCAACACTCCCTGACGCGCGGCACCCATGTCGCCCGATTCCCTTGTGACGCGCGTTGCGGGCAAAGGTTGGGTGCAACACAGCGTTGCTGCCTCCCCATGCCTAGCCGAGTCAACTAGCTTTAAGTGAGGGTTGTGAGATCTTAGTTGAGGATATGAGTTCCTTTGGTAACGGTCACAAGTGTGATGGAAGTAGATGATTATGCGCAACATGTGTTAATGGTGCTTTTGATAACAATGATACCAATGATAATGTGGTGGATAGCAAAGATGTTAATAGTTTTGATGATGGTAATCATGTAATGATGGTGATGCCATGTTAGTAGTAAAAGCAATAATAATATTAATGTGGGTAATAATGTGGCTAAGTAACAGTTACATTAATAGTTTGTTTAATGACACAGCGATAAAGATACTAGTAGATGATGATGCTGATAATAGTAATGATGATAGCAAGAGTAGTAATGACATGCATAATGTAAGTCTTATGCTTAATTGTTAACGGCAATGATAAATGGTAGTTGCATTAATGGTTTCTTAATGATAAAGGTAATGATGATGATAGAGGATGGTAACAGTAATGATTTTGGTAATAATAGTGTATACTCAACATGTTCCTATATAAAGTGATTACCTTGATTGCTGTATGATATTGAGATAAGAGTGGTCTTGACTATGGTTTGTTAAGAATGTGCTTAATACGCTTGATCACCAAATAGTGTAATAATGATAAGTAGAGTATCTCGAATGATAGTTCATGATAATGAGCATATTCCTTATGTTGAAACTATGGTTATTATGTATCCTAACCATGCAGGTAATGTGTAGCCATGAATGGGCTATGCGACATATATGACGAGTAACATTACCTGATAATTGCTCTATGAGATCATATGCATGATGTGTTTGTCCCATGATGATGATGTGAGTCTTGGAAAAGCAGTGAACAATACATGATGAGGGTTTGAGATCCCATGGTATGTGGTGATCCTCGAGATGGATCTGGATGATTGGCAAGAGGCCAAGTGGTAATATGTAATGTTGGATCCCTGTGATGGACCAGGTTGATGTGATTAAATAATAACCTAATGTTGTCTACCTTCCGTTATATCTTGCATGTTATACAACTTGGTTGAATCTTGCAATCCATCTAAAATATACTAATTAATCACAGTGAAATATATCATGTAGTTTGCCCTGGCCATAGATCCATCATCGTCAGGACTTGGTGATGGTGAAACAGGTTCTCCTACGGGTTAACCTAGAAGCGCATATTGTTGAATATGTGTAGGTTGCTCCTAGCCTGAAAATGAGGAGGTAAGAGTGTAACTCCAGTTGCAGACTCAGACACGTGTGAAGAGCATGGTGAACAGGCCCATGGCTCAAGATACATGATGCGAGGAGCATGAATGCATTCATGGATCAGAGCACGGTGAACAGGCCCGTGGCTCAGTTTTACTAGCGTCGAGACCTGTACCAAGGTGGGCTAGAGTGAGGGTAGCCTATGGAGCTGACCCTGTGGCTTAGACCACTTCAGCATGTGATTGCGGTCCTGCTTGTGTTGTACTCGTGAACTGACCACGAGATGGGAGGTCGTGGAGTCCGGCTCTTCCATTGACCTTGTATGGCACCGACTTGGGTTTCGTAACCAAAGGTTGGATTTGAACGGTACGGTTCAATTCCTCAGGGCATAATAACACGTAATACAGCCGTTTAGTATTTACTGCTTAAGTTAAACACGAAACATTGGTTGAGGCCTTGTTTGTGTATTAAATTCTGATATATCTACAGGTACTTCTATATTCATCAGGTATGTGGTAATATGCCTTATCTTGATAATCAGGTTATGTGACATTGTATCTTATTCTGATAAACATGTTCTATTGAGAGATATTTGGTTATATGCATCTTGTACAGCTGGTAAGCTTGTCGGTAAGAATAAATTTGCCATATATATATAGATTGCTCTGGTTTTACCTGTTGATAATTATCTGCTGTTATAGTATATCTTGTTGAGGTTCTATAGTTGCGGTGGGGAGTTATGTTTCCCACTGGGAAAATTGTTCAATTGTCTCACTCCGCTGGTTTTTCAGGTGGTCGAGGTAGACGTGGTCGTGGTCGTGGTGTTGCGGCTGAGCAGCTTGAAGAGCAGTAGAAGGCAAGCGATGGATAGGTTGCGGTTTTGGATGTTTTGTAGTAAAGTCTAGAGTCATCCCTGCACTCTCAGGTCCTTGGCAGTGTTTTGACGATGTTTCTCGATGAATGATAGAAGGTGTTTTGTATATCCTGCTGTAGGTCGGATATGGGCCTTTACGTATATGAACAGGTGGTGAACCCATGTGATGTAGACACATATCAGATCTCATGTATGTGTATATATGACATGTTTCTGTGCAGGATGAGGACTGGAAAGTAATAGTTTCACAGTTTATCAGTTTTCCGCAATCGGTTTTAATCAACCCGTATTTTCATAATATGTGGTTATGGTGATTTCCGCACATTTTCACGTAACACCTCGTTATCTGTGTGATAATGGGATGTGTTGCCACACTTCTGCCTTCACCAAGGGCTTACCCACTCTTGCTCCAAGTCTTCAACCTTGATCTTCACCAAGGGACACCTTCCCTTGTTCTTCTTCACCTATCTTAGGCAAGAGAGAGATCCTTCATCTTCATGGTTGAAATGAGAGATAGGGAGGTGGAGGAAGTGAGAGCCTCACAAGATATACATGTAGGACTAGCTCTCTTACAGATCTCCTACTCACTCTAATGGATGTAGCAAGTGATTAAGCTTAGAGAGAGAGAGAGGAGGCTGTAGGAAGCACTCAACTATAGAATAGGAACCTCACATACAGTTTTGCATTGAATGCTCAACCTTAGAATGAAGCCCAAGGGGTCCTATTTATAGATGGGGAGCCTTTGGGAATACTTGAGAACAAAAACTAGCCATTTTGTGGCTTGCAACAGATATATTTTCACTTGTTGCAACTCCACAACGGCTAGTAGCACTTTTCCGTACAGTGCAATCGGTCGAGTTTCTATAAAGGTAACTTGACCGATAGAGTAAAAGACAAAAACAATATTCAGATCATCGGTCGAGTTTGTCCTGGGGAAACTCGACCGACCAATGAAAATTGAATTGGTCAGGTACTCCATCGGTCGAATTCTGTGAAGTGTAAACTCGACCAATCAAAAGTCATTTTCAAGATCTAATCAGGATCGGTCGAGTTTGCAACTCACATAACTCGACCGATGAACAACCTGATGTGAATTTTGGAAAATGGCTTTCGAGTGCTTAAACATTCGATCTAAGTGCTCCTATTTTTTTTATAAGCTTAATTATAAGTCATACAATCATTACAAGTGATTTATAACATGATTCTAATGGATTTACATCATATTACAAAAACATGCACTTGTATTGACTTTGACTTGTCTTTTCTCCAATTTGATATGCGCAAGTTAGGTATTTGGAGTGTGTCTATACCTAATCTGAAATCACTCAAGTAGAGACATTAGATACCAATATGTGGAATGGTTAGTCATCATCAAAACACATGTTTAGTCAATTTAGACGTGAGTCAACATTGACCTAATTGACCTTGAGTCAACATTCTCCCTTTTTTTGAAGATGACAAACCATTCTATAAATGTATTGAAAGCTTTTAAGTAAAATCATACCTTTGGAGAAACTTAAGGGTTTCAATAGGATTGAGCTCATATACTCCCCCTCATTTGATGCACATGGAGTTCTCATACTCCCCCTCACTTGATGCTATTTCTCCTACATGGTTCACTTTCATAACATTTATAGAATACTATGTCTTCTACTCATATATGTTCTACTCATATATGCATTCTCCCATTTACCTTATCCCCTTTACATGGACATACTTTTCTTCTTCATGTAAGACATGTCTTCTCCCTATTTTGTCAAAAGAAGACATACATTTCTCCCCCTTTGTCATTTCAAAAAGTGGGGGTATGAAGAAATAAGAAACACCAATTGTTAAGAGAAAGGAGATAACAAAAATCATATAAGGAGAGTAGAAGAGCACAGATAGGGGCTTGTCCAAGCATAGAAAGAAAAGCAAGTTAAAGCATATACTTGAACAACCTAAAATACAAGATAAAGTGCCGTAGAAAAACAATAAATCACAATTTTGACCCTCGAGATGACAAAATTTGCCCAAAAAGCATCAGGGATCATGGCAAAGCAATGGGTCTTGCTTAGAAGGCCGTTTCTACATGAAAAACACTTGTCTTGCATCAAAAACTAAAATTGGAGCAGAATCTACATAAAATCTAAAAATACTCTTTCTACATATAATGTAGATCTATGTACCCTGCATCACAATGTTATGCAAGCAACTCAAGATAGTAGATATGCAATTCAAAGAACAAGATTGAGCAAGTTTGAAACAAGATACAAGCATATCATATAGTGAAATACCACTAGATGAGCAAATGTTACCAATTATAAACAAGGTTAGAACTACATGTATGTGAACTACTAGTAGATGTTATCACAAGTTAGGACTACTAGTAGGATCTAGATCATAGTAAGATATATTAAAATATACACAAGATAAAGCATGGCTATGAGTAGATGAAGAGATATATCCAAACAAAGAGATAAGAAATTTTAGAAGCATGAAAGGATATAACTCACATACAAATATGCATCATTACCCAAGGATGATCACCACTAAGAACCTCAAGGTTGTATCAACACAAGATATACACCTATATAGATGTAACAAGTTAGAGTATAATAGAAGTAATTTTTAGACACAACTAAGAGATCTAAAGAGATCATCATCAAAACCTGCAAAATAACTCAAAGCAAGTAATTGCAAGATATAGGTATACCAATTTAGAGCAATTAGAGAGATAGAGTTTTTAGCAAGATAGGTAATTTAGAACATGAAAATATGTATATATAAAGGTACCAAATGAGAGTGCCAAAGAATAAGGCTATTGGTTGAGAAAATCTAGTTGAGAGGGAAATTCTCATTCAATTAGCCAAATGCATATTCTGTGCACAATGTTATTGGTCGAGTTCTGTATATTGACAACTCGACCGATGACAGCTGCTGGCAACACCCATTGGTGCCTATCGGTCGAGTTTTAAATAGGACAAACTCGACCGACAGAGCTGCTGTAAAAAGCACATATATTTCATAAAAACATATTTAAAGGCATGCTAAAAATACAAACCATATCCAAACATATCTAAGCAAGTTAGTGATGCACTATAGAAGCATTAGAAACAATTTTTTTTAGCAAGAGTGTGAAGAGAATCACAAAATACCACTTTTAACTAAAAAACCACATGCATAGTGCACACTAACTTGACAAAAACAAGTTAGGATAGGTTATAAGCAAGTAAACATTTACCTCTATTCTTACTATTCCTTTTTCCACTTGTTGTCACCATCTACACATCTCACCTTTCTTCTTTCATGTGTATTGAAAAGTCAATTTGCAATTCAATATCTCAAGTCAATCCATTTGCAAGTACCTACAAGAAGAAAGATGAAATGGTCCCCAATCATGTTTTTGGGTTCGGAGGGGTTAGTTTAGCAACCCAAGTTCTATTGCTCTTGGGTGCTTTCCTAAAAGGACAACAAGTAGAATAATGACCAATTTCATTGCAATAGTTGCATGTGCCCATAGTCTTGGAACTAGAGGATTCTCTATGGAATATTGGAGGTCCTTTACCTTTGTTGTTCCTTTGACTACTATCATACCCTAAAACATGTCTACCAATTTGTTTAGTAGTATGGTGTAGGATGTCATTAAGATTCTTTTTACAAACTAAGAATCTTTACAAAGAAGATCTCAAACCATCATTATCATGCATAAGAGAAGTAATAGTAAAAGACAAATGATTTATATTATCTGTATCATGCAAACGATCATTTTCTAAGCAAAGAGCTTTAGTTAAATACAAATCTCTATCAATATGAAGAGCAGCAACATCATTCTCTCTATTAGTAGAACTAGAATAAGATTCATGCACATTGATTTTAGCAAGCAAGGAGGCATTTTCTATTTCTAATTCTTGCAAAACAAAATTTTTGTCCTTATTTTCAGATTTAAGAACATCAATATCATGCATGAGAGAATCAACAATTAAAGTATGCTCTTCATTAGAACTAGGCATGAGAGGTTGAGATTCTAGAAATCTAATCTTATCAAGAAAACTAGCATTTTCAAGTTTAAGAGAATCTACTTGACTAAGACAATCATTTTTATCATCAAGCAAGTAAGAATTAGCATGTTCAAGATCATCTAATTCTACATGCATATTATCAACAATTCTAGCAAGCTTTTTCTTTTTCCTTTTATAAGACTTAAGAGAGGCACAAGTATCATGAATAATAGCAATCAAAGATTCTTTATCTAAAGAGTTTAGATTTGCCTTACTTGATTCCTTACTTGTTGATGCTATAAGAGAAAAATGGCATTCTCCTTCATCACTAGAGCTTGAGCTTGATCCTTCACTTGAATCTTCACTTGAGCTTGAGTTGGAGGAGTCACTTGAGCTTGAGTGGCACTTATCTTCTCTTTTCTTGTGATGATGAGTCTTTATAACTTGTGGGCAATCTATCTTGAAGTGACCCTTCTTTCCACACTTGAGGCATCGGATGGAGGAAGACTTGCCTTTGTAGAGTTTATCCTTGGAGTACATGACATTTTCTTCAACTTGAGAGTATGGAGAAGCTTGACCAACAATAGCCTTGATTTGAGCTTTGATTTCAGCCTTCTTCATTCTCTTGAGTTCTTTCTCTTCTTGTCTTTCTACTTCCTCCCTCTTATCAAGTGTGGCTTCATGTACTTGTAGATTTTCAATGAGCTCTTCAATAGGAATATCCTTAAGAGACCTTGCTTCTTCAATGGAAGTCACCTTGGGTTCCCACCTCTTGGGAAGAGTTCTGAGGATCTTTGAGTTGATCTCTCCACTAGACATAGGATGACCTAGAACCACAAGACCATTCACAATGGTGTTGAGCCTTGAGTACATGTTGGTTATCCTTTCCTCCTTTCCCATCTTGAAGTTCTCAAGCAGCCCTTTGAGCATGTAGACCTTGCTTTCCTTCACTTGGTCTCTCCCCTCATAGGTGATGCAAAGCTTTTTCCATACCTCATAGGCTGTCTCATAAGAAGAAATCTGGTTGAACTCGGTGGAGGTCATGGAGGCATAGAGGATATGCATGGCTCTAGCATTCAAGGTTTCTTTCTTCAAGGTAGCATCATCCCATTCTTCAATCTTTGTCTTTGGTAGCTTGTATGGGTTGTTCACCATTTTCCACATCTCAAGACTTGATCCTTGGATATAGAATTGAAGCCTTCTTCTCCAATAGAGGAAATTGCTCTCATCAAAGATTGGAAGGCTGATCAAGTATCTCCCTCCTTGGTAGTCACCCATCTTCTCCTACTTGTTGAAGTATGCTTGGAGAAGCCCTCTCTGATACCAATTGTTGGATCTTATATGGGTGATTAGATGCTCTAGAGGGGGATGAATAGAGATGAATGCACTTAAACAAAATTCATTAGACCTTCAAGATATATCACAAGATAAGGTTACTAAATAGGAAATTTGTGTGCAACTAAAACATGCATAACAAGGGAGAGAGAGATTGAACATACACTAATTGATAAGCTGTTTTAGAGTGGTTCCACACTTCAAACTAGAAGTGAGTCAGTCCACTACCTAGAGAGGTCAACCTATAGAATTTCTTAACCTTACACCTTCATTATATTCATTATAAGAGATACAATGCATGACCACCAAAGGACGTACCTATCCAATATAAAGAATCTTCAACCTTACCAAGGAGTTACCCACTTTGCAAGGAGTCTTCCGCCTTCTTCCAAGGACTTACCTACTCTTGCACAAGTCTTCAGCCTTGTAGGGATTACCCACTTTTCTTGGATCTTCCGTCTTTGACTTCACCTTCACTCAGAGAAGCTTCCACCAAGGACTTACCCACTTGAGCAAGGAGTCTTCTGCCTTCACCAAGGGCTTACCCACTTTTGCTCCAAGTCTTCAAACTTGATCTTCACCAAGGGACACCTTCCATTGTTCTTCTTCACCTCTCTTAGGCAAGAGAGAGATCCTTCATCTTCATGGTTGAAATGAGAGATAGGGAGGTGGAGGAAGTGAGAGCCTCACAAGATATACATGTAGGACTAGCTCTCTTACAGATCTCCTACTCACTCTAATAGATGTAGCAAGTGATTAAGCTTAGAGAGAAAGAAGAGGCTGTAGGAAGCACTCAACTATAGAATAGGAACCTCACATAGAGTTTTGCATTGAATGCTCAACCTTGGAATGAAGCCCAAGGGGTCCTATTTATAGCTGGGGATGCCTCTTAGCCTTTGGGAGCACTTGAGAAAGAAAACTAACCATTTTGTGGCTTGCAACAGATATATTTTCACTTGTTGCAACTCCACAACGGCTAGAAGTACTTTTTGCACTTTTTCGTACAGTGCAATCGGTCGAGTTTCTATAAAGGTAACTCGACCGATAGAGTAAAAGACAAAGCCGATATTCAGATCATTGGTCGAGTTTGTCCTGGGGAAACTCGACCGACCAATGAAAATCGAATTGGTCAGGTACTTCATCGGTCGAGTTCTGTGAAGTGTAAACTTGACCGATCAAAAGTCATTTTCAAGATCCAATCATGATCGGTCGAGTTTGCAACTCACATAACTCGACCGATGAACAACCTGATGTAAATTTTATAAAATGGCTTTTGAGTGCTTAAACATTCGATCTAAGTGCTCTTGATTTTTTCTAAGATTAATTACAAGTCATACCATCATTACAAATGATTTACAACATGATTCTAATGGATTTACATCATATTACAAAAATGTGCACTTGTATTGACTTTGACTTGTCTTTTCTCCAATTTGATATGCACAACTTAGGGCATTTGGAGTGTGTCTATAACTAATCTGAAATCACTCAAGTAGAGACATTAGACACCAATATGTGGAATGGTTAGTCATCGTCAAAACACAGGTTTAGTCAATTTAGACGTGAGTCAACATTGACCTAATTGACCTTGAGTCAACATTTAGTTGATCTAGATGTAATGTTTTAGCTTTTAAAGCATTATAGTTTTTAAAATATTCTCTCTAGATGGAACAACTAAAGACCCAATGATAGAAGAAATAAAAGTTCAACCTCATTTGGTTATCAACAACATGAGGCAGTATTTATAAAGCATCAAAGAGCCCCGTGTTGATTGATTATTCTTGATCTTAACATTAAGATTGTCAATAAATGCAACATTCAAGCAAGTTTTATGGAATTTATTATACAAAACAAGGTTTTTCCAAAAATCCAAATGTAGATTTGCTAAATAGTGAGCATTGGAGTTGCATTCCTTATAAACATAGCAACATGTGATATGCAAGCTTTAAGTTGCTCAGTTTACTGAGGATTGTCATGCATGCTAAAAATTTAGACAACCAACTGCAAAACCAAAATGGAATGCTTTGAGAAGGACATCATTTACTCTCCAATTTCTTGTAATATCCTTCTCTATATCAAGATAATATTTTGACAATTGGAACCGTCAATGTATCTACACTCTTTTCCAAATATATAAAATAATTTTTCATGCACGCACACCGGACCAAGTTACCATTATTTGAGTGGTTGCTCATTTTAAATAATAGAAAGAAAAAAAGAAAAAAAAATACACCTCTCCACGCCATTGCACTTATATCTTGCTTACTTGATATGAGTAGACCACATTATCACACTCACCATGGACAAATTCATTAAGTTACACAATTTATATTTATTTAGGGATATCACTCCTAATTGTGATCTCGATGCAATATAAACACAATATATAACTTTTCTTCTATGTGAAAAGGAAAGTAAAATATGCTCGCTTATCAACTCCCCCACATCTCACAAATATGCTACATGATCTACTCAGACAAAGTGTTAGTATTCCTACGAGTCAAGACTTGCAGTGGTGTACCAATCATGCTTCAGTCACATTATAAAAGTAAAGACAAAGATGAATAAATAATAAGAGGATGGACATGGGATGGTTTAGCAACATACAAAGTTGTGATGTTGGTATTTACTCATAACACATGAGCTCACGTTGTCAACACTTCATTTAAACCTAAACACACGAGCGAGAAAGAGGTAGTCAATCATTTGATCTTGACAACACCATTTACCATCACGACATCAATGTGTGACATCATATTTTTTACTCATTGTTGGTCACGTGAAGAAAGACAACATTCATATTAAAAACAACAATGTTTGATTGTTTTCTCCCTCAGATATTGGCAAGGGGAACAACCTTGCTCCTTTTGGTTCAATTCTTACTGGTTAGCCAGACAAAAAAAGTTGTTTCTAATTAAGAAAATGCAGATACTTATCTCTTATACTTTTGGACCCAATTTCTATCTCACAAATGGATGATGCAACATGTGTGGGTTCCCAAACATCATGAGATATATGTGCATACAAATCTACCATGTGTGGGTTGTGTGACATTTAGCAGAGATAAACGTTGCACAATGGAGATGTGAAGCAGTTTGACGATATCGAAATTGTTCGTACTATGACTCACCATCAAAAATAATATAAAATCCATTGTCGGAAGTTGGTAATAAATCACTTATTTTTGTCTCAATAATATCCGATTTGATTTTGAAATTTTTTTAAGACAAAAATATGAACAATATTTGGATGTAACTTAGGTTCGATAGGAGAAACATGGAGGAGGAAAAATGTTGTATTTTTTGTGAAAAGAGGAAGAAGCAACCAAAGTGGAGAGAGAGGAGGAGGAAACTGATTACATAATCCACAAATAGATAGAGAGATATCAAGAGGGAGTAGATGGAACTCATATTGCAACATTGTGCAATTGTGTATGCATTCTATGGAAAAAAATGATTTACAACTTTTATTTGGTTAATAAAATTTATCTGCACCTAGCACAATATTAATTGTTGAAGTTAGTAGCAAATGCACAGAGGAAGCCAACGATTTATTTGGAATTGCAATGTTACATGTCGTACATTAATGTGGACAACTCATCTTGATTTGGAAGAACTAAGTTGGGAAATTGACGTTACTAGTTGCTTCTAAGTTACAGACGACAACATTTACTCAGAAATAATTTCATATTGGACGCACAAAGTTTGGCAAATCCATCTGATATTAATTATTAAACCAGTTACAATTTTTGCTATGCTATAAATGAAAGTAAAGAAAACATTTTTTTTTTGCTGTGGTTGAGAAAAATGACTGCGCCGCCCTTTGTGTGACCGTGCGCCGGTTACGCTTTCCGTCCTCCCTCTCCGTCTCTCCATGTGAGTATGACCATATGCGCCCAAACGCATCCCTTTTCTGGAATCCTTTCTATGCTGCTGCCAAGTCCACGTGAACAGTGAAGTGACATTCTCGTTTCCCCCCTTTCTTCCTCCTCCTCTTCCATGATTGACTCACAAAACGTGGGGTCTTCACGCCATAGGGCAGCCAGCGTCCTCCGCCCTTTCATCCTCCTCTTCCTAGCGTGGTTATCGTTTTAGGCTGACACGCAAGAGATACACATACTTATTTCTATGTCAACGGTTTCTTCACTTTTCCAGCTCTTCTCCCACAGCACAACGCCTGTTAGCACACCAAAAATGTTTCCAGTTTCCTCGTCCTCCTCCTTTGACTATATATGGACTGAACCCCACGTCCGTCATCACCAACCTCTATTGACTCCCTGTCTATTGCGGCGACACCTCTGCATTCTTCCTCCTCTTCAGTGTACGTATTCTCACTGGTATGGACAGGCAGAGCAGACCTCCCAGACCGTGCATGGAAGGGATCAACAACCGGCTGTACCAGCAGAACTACCAGATCCTGAAGGACAATGAGAGGCTGAGGAGGAAAGCGGCCCTGCTCACCATCCAGAACCAGACGCTCCTCGCTGAGATCAAGAGCCAGCGAGCACGTTTTGTGGCGTACGCAAGCAATCCGACCGCTTTTGCCATGGTCACGGCTGCTGCTGGCGCCGCTGCCTCCTCAGAAAGCTCTGCCATTGTAGTGGAACCCACAGCCACGGTCATTGCTGCCGCTACTGACCCCATCAACATCCCTGACCTCAACCGCACCCCTCCCGTCACTCCGACCTCGACCTCAGCACCTCGCCTCCTCCCACTCCTACCGGAGGCCGATGACGCTGAGCTGACCTCTCTGAAAGTCAGCTCTAACAGTTGGCCAGGGTTCTAGCAAGGCACAAGGATGGAAGAAGGATGAGTCTGATTCTAATATTTAGCATCTTCGCCCCACCCCATGATATGCTTCTTTTAGTAGGAGGTCGCATATTGTGTTGGGAAATTTCAGCCCGATCATGCTAAACTAGTACTTTGAAACTGACTATTTGGACCAGTGTATTTTTGTAGCTCCCCATTTCGAAAACAGATCTTTTTGTAAAGATTCTGTAGTTAACTATGGTGTAGCTCTCACTATAGCAGTAACTGAGTCATTGACAATGTTAAGGTGCTCTTGTTGTGTTTGTATTTCGGTTTAGCTCTCACTATAGCAGTATCCGAGCCATTAACAATGTTTAGGTGTTTTTGTTGTGTTTGTATATTTGTGTAGCTCTCACAATAACAGTAATTTAGTCATGAACAATTTTTGGGTGCTGTTGTAGTGTTTGTATTTCGGCGTAGCTCTTACCATAGCAGTAAATGAGTCATTAATAATGTTTCTGTGCTCTTGTTGTGTTTGTATTTCGGTGTAGCTCTCACCATAAAGGTAATTGAGTCATTAACAGTTTATAGGTGCTCTTGTTGTGTTTGTACTTTTGCGTAGCTCTCATCGTAGCATTAATTGAGTTATAAACAATGTTGCTCTTGTTGTGTTTGTATTTCCGTGTAGCTCTTACCATGATAATAATAATTGAGTCATTAATAATATTTAGGTGCTCTTGTTGTGTTTGTATTTTGATGTAGCTACCACCGTAGCAATACTTAAGTTATTAACATGTCTAGGTGCTCTTGTTGTGTTTGTGTTTCGGTGTAGCTCTCACCGCAACACTAATCGAGCCATTAACAATGTTTAGGTGATCTTGTTGTGTTTGTATTTTGGTGTAGCTCTCACTGTAATTGAGTCATCAACATTGTCTAGGTGCTCTTGTTGTGTTTGTATCTTGGTGTAGCTCTCACCATAGAAGTAATTGAGTCGTTAGCGTTATTTAGATGCTCTTATTATGTTTGCATTTTGGTGTAGCTCCCACCATAGTAGCAATTGAGACATCAACAATGTTTAAGTGCTCTTGTTGTGTTTGTATTTGGTGCAACTCTTCACCATAGCAGTAATTGAGTCATCAACAATGTTTAGGTTCTCTTGTTGTGTTTGTATTTCAGTGTGCTCTCACCATAGAAGTATTTGAGTCATTGACAATGTTTAGGTGCTCTTGTTTTGTTTGTATTTCGGTGTAGCTCTCACCATAGTAGAAACTGAGTCATTAAAAATGTTTAGGTGCACTTGTTTTTGTTTGTACTTTGGTGTAGCTCTCACAATAACAATAATTAAGTCAATGACAATGATTAGGTGCTCTGTTGTGTTTGTATTTCAGTGTATCTCTCACTGTAGTAGTACTTGAGTCATTAACAATGTTTAGGTGCTCTTATTATGTTTGAATTTTGGTGTAGCTCTCACTATAACAGTAATTGAGTCATTAACAATGTTTAGGCACTTTCTCTATGTTTCGATTTTGGTGTAGCTCTCACTATATTAGTAATTGAGCCAATAACAATGTTTTGGTGCTCTTGTTGTGTTTGTATTCAATGTAGCTCTCACTATAGCAGTAATTGGGTCGTTAACAATATTTAGGTTCCTTTTGTGTGTATTTCGGTGTAGCTCATAGAATATAGTAATTGAGTCATTAACAAAGTTTTGGTGCTCTTGTTGTATTTGAATCTCGGTGTATCTCTCACTATAGCAGTAATTGAGTCATCAACAATGTTTAGGTGCTCTTGTTGTGTTTGTATTTTGATGTAGCTCTCACTGTAGTAGAAACTGACTTATTAAGAATGTTTCAGTGTTCTTATTGTGTTTGCATTTGGTGTAGCTCTCACTATAGTAGTAAATGAGGCATTAATAATATATCAGGTGTTCTTGTTGTGTTTGTATTTCGATGTAGCTCTCACTATAGTAGCAATTTAGTCATTAACAATGATTAGGTGCTCTTGTTGTGTTTTTATTTTGGTGTGACCTCACTATAGTCATAATCGAGTCATTAATAATGTTTAGGTGCTCTTGTTGTGTCTATATTTCAGTGTATCTCTGTATATGTAATCGAGTCATTACCAATGTTTAGGTACTCTTGTTGTATTTGAATTCCAGTGTAGCTATCACTATAGCAGTAATCGAGTCAATAACAATGTTTAAATGCTCTTGTTGTATTTATATCTTGTTGTATCTCTCACGGTAGTAGTGATAGAGTCATTAACAATGTCTAGGTGCTCTTGTTGTGTTTGTATTTAAGTTTAAAATTTGATTAGTTGTTCAGAACTGGTTTGAAAAACTTATGAACTCGAGTTTCTTATACAATTTTACATGGTTGATTTTATATAATATCTGAGTTCTAAATCCACTTCATGAGAGTTATAGACACTTACATATAAAATACAATATCTGTGTTTATCTTAAAAAGACCAGAGAAGAGGTTTTGTACTTATATTTAATTTTATTTATAAAAAACAAAACAAAATATTTATAAGTATAGACAACAACAACGTGAATATTGTTTGTTGTCAAAACCATAACCGTACGATGATAAAATATTAGACATCATACCTTACTAAGGCAAAATATTAAAATAATTGTAACATACCACTGTAGTTTTTAAAAGTGAACCATATTTACACTTTGAAAAAATTACCACACCCACCACATCATAAATAGTATTGTATAAGAAACATGAATAGAGAAAATATTCAACATACTTTTGCACAAAAATTATTTGAAAATGAACATTATACATTGTGCTCAATAATATACCCACACTAATATTCACAAACACATGAGATACAATACTTTATACATATAATATGTACTAAAAATATTATGATGGGAATTTGAACAAAAATAGTTTTAGTAAAACCTAATCACACCACATTGCAATAATGTTTAAAATAATAAACAACATGGTGAGGTTATTCTTATTGTAAAGGCAATGTGGTTATCTATTGATATAGTTTTTTCTTTAATTTAGGCTATCCATATTTGTTATTATATTGCAAAATAAAACTCAACAATATGTTAGAAAGATTTTTAAATTCACACTTACAACAAACCAATCACATGAATGTGAACGGAACTCTAAGTTTTAGAACATGAATCAGAGTTCCCTAAAAATAAATTCTATATAATATATGATTTATGTTAAACATGTTTGTGCAAGAATTTAAATTTGAATATATTGATGTAATTTTGATTAATCAAATCCATGAGTTATCTTTTTTTTAATTCTTTAAGTGATAGGAGTTCTAAGAGACTCATTTCTTACATTTGCTAAACATCAATGATAAACAACATTAGAAAACAGAATAGAAATAATTAGTCTGAAAAAATTAAAGCACTTTCGAAAAATTGGATATGGAAGCGATATAGGTTCATTCATTTTTTGAAGGGAATATAGATACATGTAGTTAGCTCAATGTAAATTAGACATATTATCTTATGTTGATGATACATAAAGCCATGTAATTAAATTAAAGATGAAAATTTTGAGGATGTAAGAGACGATATAACCTCCATTATGATATCTATCATTCAAAATGTTAAATTTTATCACAGACACACAATGTATTGACAAGTGGCATTTTAAAACTTTTTAGCCATGAAAGTAGAAAGAAATTTGTTGATAACATCACAAAAGCCAACCTTTTACAAGAATTACTAGATAACTATGACTATATAATCAAACAAAAGACTATGATTCTTGAGCTTAACCCACTATTTACATTGTCATCAATGCAAAAGAACTTTTAGCTATGAAAGTCTATGGGATTAGAACATATATTTTTATTAGACTGGTTGGATTATTGCTAAATAACTTTTAGCTATAACTTAAAGGTTAATCTTTTGAAAGAATTCATACATAACTATGACTAATTAGTAGGCCTAAAAATGAATCAAATTCTAATTGGATACATACATATTCGATATCTGAATATGAATTTTATACTCCAATCCGATATACGGCGGACAGCAAAACAATTGTTCAAATGTGAATTCAAATTCGAAAGTTCAATTTCAGATAGTATCCATATCCAAATCCGAAAACTTAACTATATTGTTGCTTTAATTTTGGATATCACGTCCTTTACTATTCCAACCATTTTTATGGTACACTTATATTTAATACCAAATTGTAAGACTAGATATCAATCATATACAACATGAACACTCATGATAACCTGATAAAAATAAGATAAGAATTTATTACATACTTCATATTTACATGGGGTTTATCATATATGTAAAAAGAAATACCCATAAGATAAATGGAGTATAGTTTTTAATGAGTACATGAATTTGTAAATCAAGGACACATGAAAAAATCTTGCTCTAATAGAAAGGATGAGAAGATTTGTGGTCTTGCACTTCAAAAATTTATTTGGGAGGAGCACGTACTGGTAGAAAAGTTTACATCTCATGCACTCCCCAATTCAGTTATCATATAAGATTTGTCCTTTAGATCTCCACAGACTTTCACATCCAGTTGGAAAAATTTAAAAATGATTCAAACATGCATCAAGTAGCATAATCAGATTTGTGAACCAGTTTCAATATCTAATATATATATAGATCCAACTCTAATGAGTACAACCTATATCATATATAAGCCAAACAACAGATTTGTATTCAGTGGACAAAATGTAGGTTCGAGATAAATAAAATTTAAAGTATAAATGCAATATGACATGGTAGATATTATAAATAAAAAATAGAAAAGTGTAGATGCCTCTAGCCACTAAATCTTGGCCAAAATATTTTTCATTTTAGATAGCAATCCACATTTTGTCAAAGGCATAAGAAGTTGGAACACTGTCTGTTAAGTTCAAACGAAATCAATTAAAAAGGTAGACGTGCTAAATAGGACAAAAAATTTCAAACACATATTAACTGCCACCATCATTTTTCTCTGGTATCTTTTGCCTAATAAGAAGTTAGATCTTTCTTACTCTCTGGTAGTGATTTTGCCTACTAAAAAAGAAATGAACAACGAACATGGGGTTGAGTAGAGGGGAAAGAATTGGTGGATGAAAAGAAATAAACATGCAAGCAGATCATATAATGAAGAGTTAAGGAGTAAATCTTTTAATCACATACCTTCATGTGTGTTTGATGGCAGTTTCACACCTCACGCTTTGCTCGAAGGTATTCTTGCAAAGCAATGAACAAGATGTAGTTGTCATCCTCCGATCTAGGCACAATGTGTGTAATCACGCCGGACACTAGAAATATCCACATGGACACATACACTTGACTTCGACATTACATGGGCTACTCATGCATAAGCAAGTAGCTCAGACCTAAATATAGGGCACTGGAAGAAGGCATGGAAGCTGGTAGGGTTTGAAAATAGGTAACAATGAGATGGGGAAAGACAAACTAGAAAGGGGTGCAAAGAGTGGGTCCTAGGGGAAGGGGGAGAAGATGTCTGCCGTAGATGCATTAGAAAGAGAAGACATAAATCAAGCTTTATTAATCACATGTCACACCATCGGCGAATGGATTTGAAAACCTCACCTCACCGATACTGCACATATAATATCATTGAATATAGATTTTATTAGAGCAGATACTATTATATCATAATCTGATAAAAAAATATTCAGGTATAATATTTGATATCTGAATCTGACCAAACGGATGTAGAATATGGATTTTTTCTTGATTTACAGACTCAAATGCTAAATGGATGTGCAAATTTTGAAATTACATTTACAAGTCTACTATTTAGCTGAACAAAAAAGACTTGAAATGTTGAGTTTAACCCACCATTTACATTGCTATTATTGCAAAAGAACTTTTACTACAAAGCTCCATGGTCTTAGAATAAATATATTATTCGTCATCTAGAAGATACAATATGATACATGTTTAACTATTGGCATGTGGACTTAGGTTTCTCAAGTTTCAAGCAATCAGTTTCAATTTAAATAGAAGTGCATAGGATGTCTGAATAATATGTGCCTCATATATGTTGAACTTTAAAGTAAATCAACATTAGAAAATTTTGAAATGGAAGTTGGTCAAAGCATAAAGACCATGGTGAATAATTTATATGAAAATTGTATATATACATGTAACTCAATCTTTATAAACATATAATTTTTTTGATGAAAATTAAATTAGATAGTTCAAATATACACTTCATCATTGAGATGCGGATGTGAATCCCATCATGCTACAAATAATAATAAATCTATTATGTGAAAATGAAAATATCATGATAGAATTTTTTTTATCTTAGATAATGATATGAGGTTTTTATAGTTATTTCTATGAATAATAATGCACTCGTGAAGGTGAAATGCAACAATGATAAAATAAAAAGAAAATCCGACCTAAAGGTTGTACGTAAGTGTGATTTTAGTGTACTTTACTTTATAAAAGAGATATAAAACATTTGAGCTCTATCATACATTATTTTATTTGTAAAATAATGCATACATTATATCCTCAAGAATGTAATGAAACTATTCACAATGACGTGAATCATTGAATTGGTGAATAGTAATTTTGATAACAACCCCTCTATTGTATATCCTAGAAAACATAAACTAGATCCCAAAGCAAAAGTTAGGAGAAGGCACATAGTCATCTCAATAGTTTTCTTGCAAGAAAGTCCTGATCAGATCTCTTCCCCACTATCTCCCTACTATGGTAACTATAAATACCACCAATAAGATTAAAAACAAATCATAAAATCAACAAACATTGGTATATTCTATACTAAAGACTTGTGAGACATTATAAATTTGAGAGAAGGTTGAGACAATCATTTTAGGATACTAGAGCCACACACAGGAAATGATAGGAGCATATAGGGATTTCTACAATGATGAAATTATGTGGAGGGGTCATTGACACTAAATAAAAAAAGTAGTGTGTTTCTAGTTTAGATAGAATTAACAAGCTTACTAGATTTTAGAAAAAAACACCAAGGTTTTTGAAGAATGGGGATAGAAGGAAAGATAACAAATTTATAATAAATATATAGTGTATCATAGTATCTTGTTATGAAAAAACCTAGGAGGAGGACAGAAATACAAGGGATCCACAAACTACATAACTCAAGCATTTGTGATCAAATTTGAGTAAGAAAACCTATCCTAAATAGGAAATTGATTGCAAAAATCAAACAATGATAACATATATGGTTCTAGTTGACTGTGATGGAAAATAATTTCATGAATAGCCTTATGATAATTTTTATATATTTTGCTTCTTTTTTATTATTCTTTCTTATTTTCATATTTCCTTTTTAAGTTGACAAATTGTATTCTATTCAATCATGTCATCCTTTAACTCCCAAGTAGTATCTTTCAACCAATAATGTATGGGTGTTACCTTTACCATATTTGCCTCTTTCTTCTGAGTTACTCCACTCTACTATATTGAATCTACACATGATATTCCTCAGAAGTTAAACCCTCTTGGATCTTTAAAGATTTCAATATTTACTCATAATATGTATGTCATATATACTACTTCATCACCACTGTGACTTTTTCTATAAGAGGGGTGTAAAACCAAGTAGTGAGAACATTTTATGATCTTGTTCACTCAAAATGAACAACAACGACAAACTCAAACTTTTAATTCATCCTTGATCTAACAATATATCTTATAAGATTCACTTTTTAAAAATTTAAAATCGGGAAAGTTTCCATAAAATGCCTTACATATTAACTGATAAGTGATATATTTTTTCAAGCTCAACTTTAACAGACTGTATAAAATAATATCTCATATGAAAACCAGAAACTATTCTCAAGGTTTATTATTATACTACTAAGTTTTGCCAAATACAAGTGGAATTCTTCATGAAACACATTATTTGGTTTCCATTTTTTTAAACTTTCCCCATATAAAGATGATTAATGACAACTAGAACAATTCATATGTGAGTACCACTCTTCTCCAAATCTATAATTTTTATAAAGGTAGACACTATTCCAAGACATACATTTTTTAAGTGGTTCTTAAATTCAATAATATAATTTGGCAAAAGGAAACTGATCTTCACATAAGTAAACAACTGCAAGTTATCACATCTTCCAATATATGGTGGATAACGAATGTTAAATTTCAAATGACACAACCATGTTCTATCCATATGATGTAGATCAAAAGTTGATGAAATTATTTCACATGCCATCAGTCGTGCTTGTAAAAATTTATGCCATCAGTCGTGGCTATGCAGTAGATGTATGAAGATGCGTACCATTAGTCGTGCTTGTCATCATGTAGATGGACTTTTTGTAAAGAGGCAAGATCACCTCCTTACTAAAATATAAAAGAAGTACAAAACATCCATCTTTTTAGAAGGACAAAAGATATTGAGGGATGCATGTATAATATTCCAAGTAAATAAGCATGCACCAGATACATTACAAAATGTCAATAGCAGCGGAAATAAAAGAACTAAGCCTATTACATGGCTTTCATTGTTCATTACATGATTGTTCTCAAAAGAAAAAGATAAGAGAAAAGGATCTAGCTATAGCAACCTAGACATCCTTTCAGATAGCTTGAGATCTACTCCTGAGATGAATTCCTTCAAACTTGTCCTTCTCCTTGCTCAACACCAGCACCTGGATGGTTGGGAAAGTACCCAACAAAAGGGAAAAGGAAACAAGGTATGTGTCGCAAAACTAATCTAGGATATCAAGATAAGTACAAAAAAAAAACAGGCTAGGGTTCATCATATAATGGAGATAACAAGAGTATGAGGCTATATTCAAAAGAAACTTGCCATTAACAATTATATCAAAAATGATTTGCATGTAAGATAATTATGCCTACCTAACTAAGTAGGGTTGAGGCACCTACCGGACCTCTAACCTTAGGTGAGGGGAGAATAAGACATTCCCAGTCACCTACAATATTATGGGGAGAATAAGACATTCCCCAGGGCGATTATTTATATGCCCTCTATGGGTGGTTGTACATAAGTACCGCTACTTTAAATTAAATAGAACATAAATCCACATGATAGAAAAGTAGTCATGGAAAGAGTAGTCATAATATTCAATAAGCATGGCAGTGGGGTATAAGACCCAAACAAGAAGAAATTATAATCTAATTTGAGGCATGAACAACATTAGGATTCAAGAATAGGATATTTAGGGTTCATTTAAGCCTCATTAGGGAAATATAGGGTTTGGCTGCAATTATCCCAACATAGGGTGTAAGGAATGCACATACCTATCTTACTGATATCAATTACTAACTTTCACCACTTTAATTGAGTCCAAGTTCCAATTTGCCTATTTTCAATGTATTAACATGTATTAGAGTACATAGTGCACATTAATATATAGAAACCCTATTTTTAGATCTTTTTAGAAAAATTCGGATTTAGACTCTTAAAACATCACCAATAAACTTATTAGGTTTTCTTGATCAAGAAAACATATATTTATGTTACTTTTGGAGTTATGATGATTAAGATGTAATTTTTATGGATTTTATGCATTAAATTCATTTTACAAAAATCACCCTTCGTCAAACCATAAAATCAGACCTTAAAAATATTTTTATTGGATAGATCTCGTTCTCCTGATTCCAAAAAATATTTTATTTTCAAATTTGGATAAGCGGTTTAGAAGATATGAATTTTTCAATATTGACCAATCGGAAATTGCCACATCATCAAACTGATTGAGATAATTGAAGAGAGAGGGAGAGGGAGAAAACACCATTCGACCAAGATCAGGTTTGAAGTTGCATAGGTAACCAAACTGGAGCTTCTAGAGAAGGTAAAACAGCAAGAAATCAAAACTTTAGAAGAGCATGGTAAAAAGAGATGGAAATCGTCGATTTTCAACATAAAAGCATGAGTTTTAAGCATGTACTAAGCAATATATGAGAAGGGTGTTAACCAAACTTGCCTCTAGGAAGGTAATAAGGTTCAAACAAAAAGTATTCCAAGATTAGAAGGTCTGGTTGCTCCAAGCCAAGCTCCTTTCTTGAGCAAAGATCACCTTCTCCACTTTAGAGGTGCAAACCCTAGCAAAAGAGCAAGGAGATGATATGTGTTAGGGTTTTAGGTGGAGTTTTACCATGTATGGTCATGGTTCTGACCTATAAGAAGGTGTAAGGAAGACTAAAAGTATGAAAATAGGAAAGGAATGGAGGAAACTTACTAGTTTTGGTCGAATTTACCAAGGAGGAACTTTAGAAACCCTAATAGGGCAATTTGGAAGCCCTAGGAGCCTTCTTCACCAAGGTAGGCTCCCTCTATTGCCTTGGGGCAGAAACTTTGTGGCCAAATACAGAATAAACTATTATCGAAGCTAGAGGAAAGAAAAGGAGAGCAAGATTTTTCGAATTATGAGTTGGGAAGGGGTATACATGGCTATATATAGAAAGAGGTGAAGCATGAGGAGTCTTAAGGGACTTTCCATGTATTTTTATCCTAGGGATTGATGGCCATGCAAGAGGATAGATCATAGAGGCTTCATTCATATCCAAAGTCGGTTCTAAGAGCCCATAGATTATTCTAGGTCATCCCCACCGTTTTGCAAGAAAGAAATAACCTCATTGGTTGATAGCTTTTAAGGATAAGCATCTTTATCCCTATAATGCCCTTGGAAAGAAATACCATCAAACCAATGTGAAACTAGGTTCTCCAATGGTTTCAAATCTCGTTAATGGTAAGGGAATATATAAGGATTAAAATTCAGTTGATAATTTGCAAAGAAAACCTCCCAACTGGGTAAATTGCATAAAACTCCAGAATGTACCTAAAATTGCATAACTTGCACAAACAACATCCAAATCAAACAAAATTTGAAACTTAGCCTCATTTTATATTTTAAAATCATATAAAAAAGTTATATTAAGATTTATAGCACTTAATTATGGTAATTAAGCTTTTATTGAGGTATTTGTGCATAAACCCTTATATTGGTACAATTAGTGAATAAATTTTTCACTAAACCACTATAAATTCCACTAATTAAACATAAATGACATATAGGATAAAAATGAGAGGGAAACATGGGAAAAAGGTTTACATGGAGATTACATCTAAGATTCATTATGTTACAACACTCCACCCCTTTAAAAGGATTTCGTCCTCGAAATCTCAAGCAAAAAGAGAAGGGTGAGTACGTAACATTTCATCTCTCAACTCCCAAGTGGTTTCTTCCAGACCATGATATTTCCACAAAACTTTTACCAACTCAATCTCTTTGTTCTTTAGTTGCTTTACTCGGGAGTCAAGAATCTTCACAGGTAGCTCTTCATAGGTATGATTCTTATGTATCTCCAAAGGCTCAATAGTAAGCACATGAGAAGAGTCCTTCACATACTTCTTCAGCATAGAGACATGGAACACATTATGAATCTTATCATAGGAAGGAGGTAAGGCTAAGTGGTATGCATAGTCTCCAACCTTATCTAAGATTTCAAATGGTCCAACATAGCGGGGACTCAACTTGCCTTTAACTTTAGATCTAGCAATAGAACGGATAGGCTTGATCTTCAGAAATGCATAGTCACCCACTAGGAAGTTAACATCAGACCTCTTCTTATCAGCATACATCTTTTGTCAGTCTTGAGCAGATTTCATGCGTTTCTTTATCAACTGCACCTTTTCTATCATCATTTGCATGTCATCGGTCTTCACTAGAGAAAGTTCACCGACATCATCCCAATGCAAAGGTGAACGACATGGTCTACCATAGAGAGCTTCAAAAGGTGGCATACCAATACTAGCTTGGTAGCTATTATTGTAAGTAAACTCAACTAATGGCAGATACTGATCCCATGCACCACCCCAATCCATCACACAAGCACGAAGCAAGTCCTCCAGAATCTGAATTGTTCTCTCAAATTGACCATCAGTCTGCGGGTGGTAAGCAGTACTGAAACACAAGTCAGTACCCATCTCCTCCTGAATCTGACCCCATAAATGAGAAGTAAACTTTGGGTCATGATCAGAAACTATTACCTCAGGTACTCCATGCAGGCGTACGATCCACTCAACGTACAACTGATCCATATCTGCAACTTTGTAATTGGTTTTGAAAGGCAAGAAATGAGCAGATTTTGTAAGCCGATCAATAACTACCCAAACAACATCGTAACCTTTCTTGGACTTGGGGAAACCAATAACGAAGTCCATTGTGATTTTCTCCCACTTCCATTTTGGAATTTCAAGAGGGTGAAGAAGACCACCAGGTCGTTGATGTTCGATCTTGACTTGCTGACATGTCAAGCACTTCGTGACGAATAGAGCTATATCATTCTTCATGTTCTTCCACCAGAAGCTTCGTTGTAAGTCCTTATACATCTTTGTTGTGGCAGGATGAATAGTGTACTTGGACCCATGAGCTTCACTCAGAACCTTCTGTCTCAGATCACCAACATTAGGAATCCACAACCTTTGTTTGAAGCAGACAACACCATCCACTCTGATAGAGAAGTCAGATTGCGGTTTCTCAGTTAAAGCTTTCATCTCCTCAAGCTCAGAACTCTCCAACTGTACAACCACGACTTCTGAGATCCAGGTTGGTGTAATGGTCAAGCTGGCCATATGAACACACAACTTGTCTTCATCCACTGATTCAACAGGATGAGGTCTCCATCTAGCCACATGTTCAAGGTTTTCCCATACTGAACATCTTAAAGCAGCACAAACAACATCCTTCTTGTGACTTAAAGCATCAGCTACGACATTTGCTTTACCAGGATGATAGGTAATGGTGAAGTTGTAATCTTTAAGATATTCCATCCACCTATGTTGTCGCAAGTTCATATCCTTA
This sequence comes from Alisma plantago-aquatica, assembly GCA_963693085.1. Classification (NCBI taxonomy): domain Eukaryota; kingdom Viridiplantae; phylum Streptophyta; class Magnoliopsida; order Alismatales; family Alismataceae; genus Alisma; species Alisma plantago-aquatica. Next base: position 441,776,881 of record OY856412.1, on the reverse strand, counting down.
TGAGTCAACATATATCTCAGACTCTTGTGATCAGATTAGACTTCAAACTTTTCACCATAGAGATAGTGTCGCTAGATCTTCAAAGCATGAACTATGACAACAAACTCCAAATCATGTGTAGGCCAATTAGCTTCATTAGGTTTCAACTATCGAGAAGCATAGGCAATCACCTTTCCGTCTTGCATCAAAACACACCCTAAGCCTTATCTGGATGCATCAGTGTAGATGACATAGGGTATGCCCTCAACATGCAGAGCAAGCACGGGAGCAGAAGTCAGGCTCTTCTTCAGCTTCTGAAAACTATTCTCACATTCTGGTGTCCAAGAGAACTTGACCTCCTTTCGCGTCAGCTTGGTTAAAGGCAAGGCCAACTCAGAGAAGTTCTTGATAAACTTTCGATAGTAACCTGCTAAGCCAAGGAAACTACGGATCTCTGAGGGATTCTTTGGAGCTTTCCACTTGGTCACAGCTTCTACCTTTGCAGGATCAATAGCTATATGTCCGGCAGAAATCACATGACCCAAAAACATCACTTCCTTTATCCAGAACTCACACTTTGAGAATTTTGCATAGAGTTGATTTTCTCGTAGTGTGTTGAGTACAATCCGCAGATGCTCACGACGTTGTTCTAACGTCTCAGAATAAACCAAAATGTCATCGATAAACACCACCACAAACTCATCAAGGTATGGGCGGAACACTCAGTTCATCAAGTCCATGAAGGCAGCAGGGGCCTTTGTCAAGCCGAAAGGCATGACCATGAATTCGTAATGCCCATAGCGAGTTCTAAACACCGTCTTTGGTACATCATTATCCTTCATGCTCATCTGGTAGTAGCCACTTCGTAGATCCATCTTGGAGAACACAGTGGCTGACTTTGGCTGGTCGAACAAGTCATCGATACGAGGCAAAGGATAATGATTTTTTACCGTCACTTGGTTAAGCATGCGGTAGTCCATACACATCCACATTGAACCATCCTTCTTCTTTAAAAATAGGACAGGGGCTCCCCAGGGTGAAACACCAGGGAGGATGAAGCCCATGTTGAGAAGCTCTTCTAGTTGCTTCTTCAGTTCGACAAGCTCGGCAGGGGCCAAGCGGTAAGGCGGCTTCGATATTGGTGAAGTTCCGGGTACAAGCTCGATGGAGAACTCCACCTCCCGAGTTGGTGGCAAATCAGGTAACTCCTCAGGAAAGACGTCTGGGAAGTCCTTCACCACATCTATGTGGTCGAGAGAAGGAGGTGTAGCCTCGAGGACTGTAGAGGCTAAGAAAGCTCTACACCCTTGCGAGACTAGCTTTTCAGCTTTGATGGCGGAAATAACAAATTTACGATCTTCTCGCTTCCTACCTTTGACACACAATCTTCCCTCAATAGGATGTGACAAACTAACCTTTGATTCTTCACAAAACAAAATAGCTTTGTACCTCTTCAACCAATCCATTCCCAGGATGACATCAAAGGCGGTCATGTCGAGCAAGATGAAATCTGAGGGAAACATTATACCAGATATACAGAGGTCCATGGTTGGAGTTTGGAGATATGAAGAGCAGATCTTACCACTAGGGGTTTTTACATCTAATATATGATCCATATACTCAGATTCTATTTCTAACATAGAAGCAAGCTGACATGATATGAAGGTATTGGATGAGCTAGAATCAAATAGTGCCTTTATAGGATGCATATTAAGATGCAAGGTACCTTCAATAACTTCATTATCTTTGCCTTCTTCCTCAACATTGAGAGCAAACACTCTCCCATTCCTCCTCTCTGCTGGCGGTCACCTCAGGTTCTGGTTGTTGTTGTTGTTGTTATTATTCCACAAAGGCAGATTCTGCCTTGGCTGTTGCAGATGTTGGGCATTATTTTGTCCTTGCTGGAAACGGGGGCAGAGCGGTCGGATATGCCCAACTTGGCCACACTCATGGCATGTCAGAGGGGGCCGGTTGTCTCTACGAGCAGGTGCATTATTGGCAGGACATCTCCCTGGAGGATGGTGACGAGAGCACCTATTGCACCGATCACATCTGCGATTCTCATTCTGGGTAGGGTTCTTCCTCTTGTTGTTGCTATATCCATTACTGTGTCCATAGGATTGGAATCCTGGGTAGGACTCGATGGTTAGGGCCTTATCCACCATCTACTGGAAGGTGAGTGGAAGTTGTGGAACAAGACTTCGACCCACTTGGTAGTTTAGGCCCTCCAAGAACAATGTTGCCCTTCTCTCAGCTCCAAGTTCGGTGGCATAGCGTTCTAGAAGTAGGAACCATTGGATGTAGTCAGCCACACTCATGCTTCCCTACCTGAGGCTATAGAACTCGGCTTCCTTCTTCCTCAAGAAGGCATGACAGATGTACTTCTCCCTGAAGAGCTTCAGGAACTGGTCCCACTCCATGGTAGAGGTGTCTCGAGTGCGGGCAACACCATTCCACCAGATACGTGTCGGTTCATCCAGCACATACGTCGCGAACCGAACTTTCTGGTGAGGAGTGCATGCCATACCCTCGAAGGTCCAATCCAAAGCCAACACCCAGTCATCAACTTTATCCACCATGTTGTGTTCACTTTCACCTTTGAAGTGGGGTGGATGCATCTTTATGAAGTCAGTGAGGGTGAACTCCCTCGGCTTGTTGGCATTGGCAGCCACTGTGTGGAGTTGCCCCATCATGGTGGAGAGCACCTAGTGCAGCATTGCCAGCTCTTGCTCCGGTGTGAAGGAGGGGGTGCCTGGAGTAGAAGGGTTGACCACACTATGTCTGGTAGGAGTCACTACTACAGAAACAGCCTTTGGCTTCGGTTGTTTAACCCCCTTTGGCGTCGGTTTCTGAGCGACGCCTATGTGGGCGCCGCTAAAGGTCGGACACTTCGGCGTCGGTTTTTTAACCGATGCCTATTTAACATATAGGCGTCGGTCTTTTAGTAGATAATCGACACCAAAAGTGTTTGCGCCACAGAAAACGGCGTCATCTAGGACACATTCTGCGTCGGTTATTTACTAAACGACCGACGCCTATATAGACTATAGCGTCGATGTTTACTTGGTAACCGATGCAGAAAGAGTCCTAGATGACGCTGTTTTCTGTGGCGCGAACCCTTTTGGCGTCGGTTATCTACTAAAAGACCGACGCCATACTTCAAGACGACACTGCCGTGCTTCCCTGCACGGCCGTGTTTAGTACTATATGCATCGGTTTTATATGAATAACCGACGCCTTTTCCACCACGGCCGTGCTTTCCTGCACGGTCGGGTTGTTTGTACTATTAGGCGTCGGTTTTTATCCAATCACCGACGCTGTAGGTCTTTGCTGACGGTTTTATGTAAATAATCGACGCCTATATCTATTTTTTTTTTCATATCAGTTTGCAGGCCTGCTGTGGTTGATCAGCATGATGAGAACCTGCAGTTCAGTTTTCTGAACTGCAGGTTTACGACATCCATTGATATCAGCCTACAAACAGGCCACAAACATGCAAAAGTCCCAAGGAAAATTTCACACAAGTAGATACATTCAGACATCAATTCAATTCTCACATTCACACATATAGAAACATTCAAATACATGTATTAACATTCAGAAATATTCATTTACAAAGTATCATTCATTATCGCTATCAACATCCCAATTATATCTTACAGTTGCCACTGCTTGTATGGCTTTTGCCCATTCTTCTCTTATTTCATTTAATGCTTCCATCGTATATGGAGCATGTATATTTTTTAAGCGTTTACCTATAGTGTGGTTAGTTTTAAACACCTGCAAAGAGAATGATGTATATATAAGTAATAATATAAAAATAAGATTGATATATTTCATACTAACTAATGAGACTATATATAATACCTCATGTATGGTATCGATGTCCAATGCGGCATGTTTGATAATCATCTGCATAAATCGCATCACATAGTATGCGCATGCCCAGCCATTGTCTTGTGTAGCGCACTATAAATTGAAACATACAAAATAATACAACTAAGCACAATTCACATCAATAATATATACATTGGAGTCGGGAACTTACTTATACGTTCTGCCAATTTATTGGCTGGTTCTTTTTCCTTGGGACCATTCCTCCAGCCTTTTTGAATGCATCTAAACCCCTACATGTTAATATAACACAGTAAATTACATAAGTAAATAGTAATGTAATAACAGATGTTAACAGATACAAAAATGAAATATTTCTCACCAGAATAATGGCATTCTCATTACGTGTCCAATTTTAGTGTTTAATGTACTTCCCGCGGGATCTAGATAATAAACAGTGAACGTCCCGGGGACAATAACTAGTAACTCCCAATGTTTACCGCTAGAGGTAAAAAGTTAACAATTAATAACTCAAAATGCACAATAAAAATGGAATTTTCTTAAGTCCAAATTATAAATAAAGTAAACTTACTTGACATTGAATGGAGCTATTATTATCATCTTCTTTTGCTGACCAAAAATTGTAAAAACATCTATACAGTATTGTTGAACATTATCAGGGTCTTTAGCTACCATACTAATCAATGATGGAATCAAAAATCCCACATGATCAAATGCAAATTGTTTGCAATGATCTTCGACTAAGTAGCTGCAAAACATGTATTATGTATGCATTAATATATAAGAAACCAGATCACCAGATCTTACACAAGGTATATGGATGTATAAACAAGATCTCACCTTATCCATATCTCTATCATTGATGTATTCAACCAATCATACATAAACAACTCAATAATATCTTGTATAAATAAAGAGCTATCGTATGATTGACCTGCATAATCTGCATCTAAAGAAACAATTATCGGGCAATGTATATTATGTGCCCGTAGCCAACATGCCATTCCCCTACAAGCAGGACCTAACGGGTATGTTAGGTCAGTTGGAACCCAAGTTGGTAATGCGGGAAGTGGAGGTGGAGGCCTAGGTGCTCCTGGTGTCTTCTTTTTAACCTGTATATATAATTTCAGATCAGTTGACATCATATATACACATTAACAGTCTAAATCAATGTAAATTTATCTTACAATTTCAGTAGTGTAGACGACATCTACTTTGGGCCACAATATGACCCCGCCTTCTACCTCAGCAAGTGTATCAATATCCGGGTGGGGATATGGCAATGTAGCTTCCCTCCAATCGGGTAACACACATAATGGGCCCACACGAACGTAGCCCTGTGGCATTGGAGTCCCGTGAAACCTTTCCCCAGGAAGGGACGGGTAAGCCTGCGCCTCTGCAACAACATAGTCTTGTATTCTTAAGCGGCATGGCTTCAATGCCTACAAATTTACGTAAAGAATGTTATACATATATACATATCATCTTGAAAACATATCATCTTGAAAAGACTAGCTACAATGTCATAAACAATACTTACAGCAGACGTGTTAGGCGATGGGTCTCCAGGATTACTCGCAGTTTGTGCATCAGGAGAAGAGTGGGTCGCCATAGGCTGATTGGAAGCCTGAGATGCCTGCCACCGCAGCAATTCTTCCTTGACCTTCTCAGCAACTACATCGTTGACCTTCTTAGAAACTATATCCTCGACTCTCTTATTCTCCTATACATGGATAAAAGAAACATTAGCTTCTTATTATTGAATTTCCTTTTGCAGTAACATTCTAAAAAAAGAACAGGTTACCTCTTCTTGAGAAAGTCCCGCTCTAGGTTTGCGCTGGGATGGCCCAAAGAATGCTTTGATGCCCACACCAGCGCCTGTACCCCTAACACGTCCAGGATGCTCTGGGTTACCCAGAGCAACTGTCAATTCATCCCTTGTGCCCTGAGGGATGAACATGCCTTCTTTCCTCTGCTCGTGCAGCTCCCGCTAATCACCATCAACAGAAATTGGTAAATTAACACCACAAATAATCAATATTCAAACGATTGCTCTAAGAGTTGTATTTTACCATTTTCACAGCCGCCTCAGTAGTTACAGGCTTCTTTATTTCACCCTTCTTGTTTTGCCTCCCAACTATCAGATATCATGGTGAGGCATGGGTGTGGCAGACTCCTGAGTAGGAGCAGACTCCTGAGTAGCCGCAGACTCCGCATGTAGTCTTTGGTGAACGCTTGCATAGCCTTTTGGACCCATAGTGTGGTCATGCACATTCAGTGCACGCCTTGATTTTTGTGCGTCACTGAGGGCCTAGTTAGTATGCACATTAATGATTTGGTTAGTATCACTAAATGTTAATCTTGAATAGGTGAATACAATGTATATTAAGTAAATTGGGAGTGACACCTAATACCTTGAATTCTTCATATTTTCTTGAAGCAACAAAATTGTCCCAATCTTCTTTGTCCAAGAAGTTCCATTGTTCAAGGGCTGACTTCTTTTTCGTATCACCCTCTTTTATGTATTCTCTATTCAGATTTGTCCTATAATTCCTAAGCATCTTTCCAGTGCATTGCATCACACTTTTACGATGCAACTTCTCATCCAATGCAAACATATTCTGTAAAATAGAAATGTTATTAACTAGTATCCAAAATAGAATTGCAAATAATAGAATTTGTAATCTACAAAATAGAATTGCAAATAATAATAACTCACGCATAAATCCTTCCATATCAAGTCTTTTTTCCCCTGAGGAACTTTATGCCAATTATCATACTTAACACCACAATGGCTCCGAGTGGTACACCCAAGATAGTTTACAAAATTATTGTGGTTCACTCCAATTGCATTTCCTCCATTATCAAACTCCACAACCAATTTGGATCCACTGCCACTAAGTGCTATTAACTTCTTCAACAGAGTGATGCCCCTTTTCTTGTTAAGTGTTTGGTGCTGCGCATCAAGTTGCTCCAGTTCTTCAGTGGGTACATGTGCATCATCAACCTAAAATTTGACAAAAATAAACACACGGAATTAGCCCAATATAGAAATATAAGATATATGACATAACTAGAAGATAATGAATTTTATAGAAATACAGGATATGTTTTTAGAACTTACATTGGTATCCTCGCCATGCTCGTCATGGACAGCATGCTCATCATGGACTTCATGCTCATCATGGACATCATGCTCATCATGGTCAGCCATCTGAAAATGTCATTAAAAAGGCAAACATTTAGCATTTGTATTAACTAGAAAAAGGCAAACATTTAGCATTTGTATTAACTAGAAAAAGGCAAACATTTAGCATTTGTATAAACATACATGTCTCTAAAATTGTGATCTTTTATCAATTAACAATCCTTCATTGTGATCTCCGCGCACATATAAGTCATCATTAGCTTCAATATTTTGTGGAGTTGGCAACCCAACTGAGAATGGACTGGAGTCATCATACTTATCATAGTACTCTTCTTCATCTATAGGATCTTCAATGAATTGTCTTTTACCATGAAGAACAACCGACCATTTATCATTTGCAGGATCATCGATATAGAATATTTGTTTCGCCTGTGATGCCAATATGAATGGTTCACCCTTCTCGCAAATCTTTTCAAAGTTCACCAAAGTGAAACCCAATTCATCCACTATAACTCCTTTGGTGTTATCAACCCAATTACATTTAAAGAGCGGAATTTTGAAATCTATGTAGTCAAACTCCCAAATGTCTTCAATGATACCGTAATATGACATTTTAGCTTCACGTGGACTCTTATCCTTTGCACTTGCAAAGTACATAGTCGACGCTTGAAGAGTGACCCCACTATTTTGGACGACACTCTTATCATCTTGGCGCTTTGTGTAATATGTGAATCCATTAATGTCAAACCCTTCATAAGACATAACATTCGGTTTTGGTTTAAAGGCGAGGCATTTGATAGTTTCTGTAATATCATTCGGTGTTTGAGATAGTTGATGTAAGACTTTATCTTCAAACCACTTAGTAAAAGTCTTATTATGCTCTCTAGCAAGCCACATTGAACTTGCTCGAGGATGTTGTCTCTTTATGAAATTGGTATGTTCCTCGATATAAACACTCACTTCGTCCATATTGTGTAAAATATACAAGTGAGCTTGTTCCAACTGCTCACGGCTGATTACTTTCACCTGTGATCCCAAAATTCCTTTGCCCTCCTCAATATTCTTGTCATTATCAGGAGTGTCATTACCACTGAGAAAGTCATTGCAAAAATCCATAACCTCTCTCGCCACATAACCTTCAATAATACTCCCTTCAGGCCGATAACGGTTTCGAACATCACCTTTAAAAATGCTCATGTATCGTTCAAAGGGATACATCCAATGCAAGAAAACTGGTCCCAACATTTTCACTTCCCTAGTCAAGTGGACAACAAGATGTACCATGATATCAAAGAATGAAGGAGGGAAATACATCTCAAGCTGACATAGGGTAACAACCACTTCTCTTTGCAAATTATCGAGAGTATCAGGGTCAATAACTTTGCTGCATAGATTGTTGAAAAAGAAACAAAGTCTGGTAATTGCAAACCTTACATGCTTCGGCAATATAGATCAAATTGCCACGGGCAATATTTGTTGCATTAGAGTGTGACAATCATGAGATTTAAGACCTATCAAATTCAAATCTTTCATTGATACCAATCTACGGATGTTGGATGAGTAACTATGTGGCACCTTAACATTTACCAAGCATTCACAAAAAGTTTTCTTATCCTTTCTAGACAACGTGTAACAAGCGGGAGGTAAGTATGTTCTTTTATTACCCATTTCACGTAATTCTGTTAATTATGACCTTATTCCCATTTCACGTAGGTCCAGTCTAGATTTTATCCCATCTTTAGTCTTACCTGGTATATTTAACAGAGTACCAATGATGCTATCACAGACATTTTTCTCAACAAGCATTACATCGATACAATGCCTGACTGTCAAAGAACTCCAATAAGGAAGATCCCAAAATATTGACTTCTTCTTGAATGAAGAATTGTCACTCCGTGTGGCCATACTACATTGTGATTTCTTACCAAATTCATTGACAATGTCTTTTACTCTTACATAAACAACATCCCCTGGTATAGATTTAGGTGCACTCCGTTCATCATTCCATCCATTGAATGCTTTGCGCTTCCTACGATACGGATGGAATTTTGAAAGAAACCTTCGATGACCAAGATATACAGTCTTTCCGCCATTTTTTAGTCTTATTGAATCAGTGTTTTCTTCACATATAGGACACGCTTTAGCTCCTTTGACACTATATCCAGACAAATTCCCATATGATGGAAAGTCATTAACAGTGCAAAACAACATAGCGTGCAAACGAAATATCTCTCTTGCTGAAGCATCATAGGTCATCACACCTTCAGCCCAAAGTTTCTTTAAGTCATCAATCAAAGGTTCAAGATAAACATCGATATCATTTCCGGGTTGTTTAGGGCCCGATATCAACAACGACAACATAACGTACTTATTTTTCATACACATCCAGGGAGGAAGATTGTATATAACAAGCATGACTGGCCAAGTGCTATGTTGGCTGCTCAATGTCCCGTACGGATTCATCCCATTTGTACAAAGCCCAAGTCTTAGATTCCTATCTTCTTCACCAAATTTGGGGTACAATAGATCAATATTCTTCCACTGTGGGGAATCAGATGCATGTCGTAGGATCCCATCATTATTTTTCTTAACATCTGCATGCCCCCTCAAATTCTTCGCATCTTTCGGATTTGCAAACAAGCGTTGAAACCGTGATATTATAGGTAGATACCACAACACCTTGGCAGGAGAATCAGTTTTGGACTCCCCCGAAGTCGTCAATTTATACCTTGACGCACCACATTTTGGACAATCTTTCAAATCTACATAGTCCTTTTGAAATAATACACAATCATTCGGGCATGCGTGTATCTTCTTGGCCTCGATTCCCATTAGGCACAACATTTTCTTTACCTGGTATGTTGAGATTGGCAACTCGTTTCCTTCAGGAAGCATTTCTTTCAACAAAGTCAACAATGAAGTGAAGCTTTTGTCGCTCCATCTATTGTTAGCTTTCAGCTTATACAATCTCAACACAGCGCTAAGCTTCGTAAACTTAGCACAGCCTGTCTATAACGGTATCTCAGCATCATGCACAATGTTTCTAAAGATAGGAGGTGGATCGGTGTGCTCTACCCTACAACTATCCAGCATCGCATCAACGATGTCTGCTGGAACTGGTTCGTTCACATTTACGTCATCGGAGGCAATTTCTTCTTCCACCCAAGCACTGCTATCGACATCTACTGGTTTCGATTTTGAAATCTCTCCATGCCAGTGCCATTATGTATAGCCTTGTACAATCCCGTTGCACATGACATGACTTTTGATTTCCTCACCAGTGTTGACTTTCAAGTTGTTACCGCAATGCCTACATGGACAGTAGAACCTATCTGTAGGTTTTTTCCTATGTTCCTCGGCAAATCTAATAAACTGATCAAGACCAGATATAAACTCTGGGGGTGCAACGATTACGAATGGACATCCATGATCTATCCATTCTATGATCAGAGAAAACAAGTATATATTAGGAAATAAGTATATATTAGGAAAAGATTAGGGTATACACTTACATCCTAAGTGTATAATGTGATGTCATTCTTATGTATAATAAATGTGTACCACCTATCCCATCCTTGAACACCTAATCTCACTAGTAAGTGTATAATGTGTATTGGGTTTTCGAAAAAATTTCGGCAGCATTTCCCCGCTGTTCTCTAAGTACATATGTACTTAGAGAACAAACGGGGAAATGCTACCGAAATTTTCTCAAAAACCCAATACACATTATACACTTACATCCTAAGTGAGATTAGGTGTTCAAGAACAGTCCCAAACCGGGGACTATCCAAGATTTACTCCTAATGAGTCAATCTTGAATGGGTTTCTAGGCCAACAAACACAATAATATATATGTACAATGAAGCCGGACTTCATACAAACAATATATAATTTAGTGATTGTTCATTCTAATTTATACCAATGTACAAGTAATATAAAGAACAATGATTGTTCACTTTCTAGGCCAACAAACACATTTGATGTCATTCTTATATATAATAAATGTGTACCACCTATCCCATCCTTGAACACCTAATCTCACTAGTAAGTGTATAATGTGTATTGGGTTTTCGAGAAAATTTTGCCAGCATTTCCCCGCTGTTCTCTAAGTACATATGTACTTAGAGAACAAACGGGGAAATGCTGCTGAAATTTTCTCGAAAACCCAATACACATTATACACTTACATCCTAAGTGAGATTAGGTGTTCAAGAACAGTCCCAAACCGGGGACTATCCAAGATTTACTCCTAATGAGTCAATCTTGGACGGGTTTCTAGGCCAACAAACACAATAATAGATATGTACAATGAAGCCGGACTGCATACAAACAATATATAATTTAGTGATTGTTCATACTAATTTATACCAATGTACAAGTAATATAAAGAACAATGATTGTTCACTTTCTAGGCCAACAAACACATTTGATGTCATTCTTATATATAATAAATGTGTACCACCTATCCCATCCTTGAACACCTAATCTCACTAGTAAGTGTATAATGTGTATTGGGTTTTCGAGAAAATTTCGGCAGCATTTCCCCGCTGTACTTAGAGAACAAACGGGGAAATGCTGCCGAAATTTTCTCGAAAACCCAATACACATTATACACTTACATCCTAAGTGAGATTAGGTGTTCAAGAACAGTCCCAAACCGGGGACTATCCAAGATTTACTCCTAATGAGTCAATCTTGGACGGGTTTCTAGGCCAACAAACACAATAATAGATATGTACAATGAAGCCGGACTGCATACAAACAATATATAACTTAGTGATTGTCCATTCTAATTTATACCAATGTACAAGTAATATAAAGAACAATGATTGTTCACTTTCTAGGCCAACAAACACATTTGATGTCATTCTTATATATAATAAATGTGTACCACCTATCCCATCCTTGAACACCTAATCTCACTAGTAAGTGTATAATGTGTATTGGGTTTTCGAGAAAATTTCGGCAACATTTCCCCACTGTTCTCTAAGTACATATGTACTTAGAGAACAAACGGGGAAATGCTACTGAAATTTTCTCGAAAACCCAATACACATTATACACTTACATCCTAAGTGAGATTAGGTGTTCAAGAACAGTCCCAAACCGGGGACTATCCAAGATTTACTCCTAATGAGTCAATCTTGGACGGGTTTCTAGGACAAAAAACACAATAATAGATATGTACAATGAAGTCGGACTGCATACAAACAATATATAATTTAGTGATTGTTCATTCTAATTTATACCAATGTATAAGTAATATAAAGAACAATGATTGTTCACTTTCTAGGCCAACAAACACATTTGATGTCATTCTTATATATAATAAATGTGTACCACCTATCCCATCCTTGAACACCTAATCTCACTAGTAAGTGTATAATGTGTATTGGGTTTTCGAGAAAATTTCGGCAGCATTTCCCCGCTGTTCTCTAAGTACATATGTACTTAGAGAACAAACGGGGAAATGCTGCCGAAATTTTCTCGAAAACCCAATACACATTATACACTTACATCCTAAGTGAGATTAGGTGTTCAAGAACAGTCCCAAACCGGGGACTATCCAAGATTTACTCCTAATGAGTCAATCTTGGACGGGTTTCTAGGCCAACAAACACAATAATAGATATCTACAATGAAGTCGGACTCCATACAAACAATATATAATTTAGTGATTGTTCATTCTAATTTATACCAATGTACAAGTAATATAAAGAACAATGATTGTTCACTTTCTAGGCCAACAAACACATGTGATGTCATTCTTATATATAATAAATGTGTACCACCTATCCCATCCTTGAACACCTAATCTCACTAGTAAGTGTATAATGTGTATTGGGTTTTTGAGAAAATTTCGGCAGCATTTCCCCGCTGTTCTCTAAGTACATATGTACTTAGAGAACAAACGGGAAAATGCTGCCGAAATTTTCTCGAAAACCCAATACACATTATACACTTACATCCTAAGTGAGATTAGGCGTTCAAGAACAGTCCCAAACCGGGGACTATCCAAGATTTACTCCTAATGAGTCAATCTTGGACGGGTTTCTAGGCCAACAAACACAATAATAGATATGTACATGTTAGGGTTTCATCACAATTGATGTTAGGGTTTCATCAATGTTAGGGTTTAATCAAATCAAATTAGGATTCTAGAATGGATTTAAATCAAATTAGGGTTTAAATCAAATCAAACACGGTCGTGGCTGTGTTGGCCTACCACGGCTGTGCTGGGCAGCACGGCCGTGGTAGGCCATTCTTCTCAGTTCTCAGTGAAAGAAGTGGTGAAACTTAGATTTAGATGCAATATTAGGCGAGCAACAACAACTGACCTCCCAGCAATGGTGGCGGTGACCGGAGAGCTCCAGGCGGCAGGGTAGGCAGGTGCAGCGGTGGCCGGCGAGCTCCAGGCGGTAGGGCAGACAGACCAAGGAGCAGCGGCGTCGGCGGCAAGGAGCAGCGGCTTCGGCGGGCGGCGGCAAGGAGGAAGGCAGCACGGCGGCGAGCTCCAGGTGGCAGGGAAGGCAGACCAAGGAGCAGCAGTGGCTGCGGAGAAGGGGGCGCGGAGAAGGGGAAGAAGGCAGCAGCAGTGGCGGCGGAGAAGGGGGCGCGGCGGCGGCGCGGCGACGCTGTCGTGGAGGAAGAAGGAGCTTTCGTGGAGGAGAAATCGGTGGCGTGGTCGGGCGACAGCAGAGAAGAAAAGGGAAATTGGCTCGCAATGAAACAGAAGAAAGGGGAAGAGTCGGGCGATCGCGGGATATTAAGTTCCCAAATAGCGTCGGTTGTTTCAAACAACCGACGCCTAAACCTCTTTAGCATCGGTTGTTTGAACCAACCGACGTCCAATTGGATGATATTTTCACGAAATTGTTTGGCGGGAACCACTTTCAGTGTCGGTTATCAAAGGTTAACCGACGCTGAAAGTGACACTTTTCGCGCAAATTTTCATCGCCCATAGGCGTCGGTTTCTATCTACCTAACCGACGCTGAAAGTGACACTATTTTTTTGCTCGAAAATTGGATTTCACGGGCGACTTTAGGCGTTGGTTTGTTATTAACAACCGACGCTGTATTCAAAGCGGTACCCGTGTCTGGCTGGTCTTCGAATATAGACGTCGGTTTGCCTAAATAACCGACGTCTAATATTTTAGGCGTCAGTTTTCCTAAAGAACCGACGCCCAGAAAAGCGACACTGAATGCTGTTTTTGTAGTAGTGAGTCATAGGAGTGTTTTCCACATTGGAGTCATTAGGGTTTGACTCCTTTACCTTGATCCTACTGTCGAACAAGTCACCTATCCTAAAAGGTAGGGTTAATATGTTAATTTCCCAGGAGTATTTGAATCATAGATGAAAAAGAATAGAAGCATAGATGAGAAAAGAATATCTAGAATGCTATTGCCTAAAAGCATACTATTTTGGGCAATTCGTATCAGCTCAAGCCAGGTCGGTATCATATGGGCACGGGAGTCCTCGTAAACCAAGCTAGTGGTGCGGAGGAAAATATTGCCAGCCCTTGAAACCCTGATCCATTCTAGACACCTTTGCTTCAACTTCATGTGCTAATAGTTGCCTAAAGGCTCTAATACCATGCTGTAAAGAGGCGAGATCACCTCCTTACTAAAATTTAAAGGAAGCACAAAACATCCATCTTTTTAGAAGGACAAAAGATATTGAGGGATGCATGTATAATATTCCAAGTAAATAAGCATGCACCAGATACATTACAAAATGTCAATAGCAGCGGAAATAAAAGAACTAAGCCTATTACATGGCTTTCATTGTTCATTACATGATTGTTCTCAAAATAAAAAGATAAGAGAAAAGGATCTAGCTATAGCAACCTATACATCCTTTCAGATAGCTTGAGATCTACTCCTGAGATGAATTCCTTCAAACTTGTCCTTCTCCTTGCTCAGCACAAACACCTAGATGGTTGGGAAAGCACCCAGCAAAAGGGAAAATGAAACAAGGTATGTGTCACAAAACTAATCTAGGATATCAAGATAAGTACAACAAAAAAAAACAGTCTAAGGTTCATCATATAATGAAAATAACAAGAGTATGAGGCTATATTCAAAAGAAACTTGCCATTAACAATTATATCAAAAAGGATTTGCATGTAAGATAATTATGCCTACCTAACTAAGTATGGTTGAGGCACCTAATGGACCTCTAACCTTAGGTGAGGGGAGAATAAGACATTCCCAGTCACCTACAATATTATGGGGAAAATAAGACATTCCCCAGTGCGATTATTTACATGCCCTCTGTGGGTGGTTGTACATAAGTACCGCTACTTTAAATTAAATAGAACATAAATCCACATGCTAGAAAAGTAGTCATGGCAAGAGTAGTCATAATATTCAATAAGTATGGCAGTGGGGTATAAGACCCAAACAAGAAGAAATTATAATCTAATTTGAGGCATGAACAACATTAGGATTCAAGAATAGGATATTTAGGGTTCATTTAAGCCTCATTAGGGAAATATAGGGTTTGGCTACAATTATCCCAACATAGGGTGTAAGGAATGCACATACCTCTCTTACTGATATCAATTACTAACTTTCACCACTTTAATTGAGTCCAAGTTCCACTTTGCCTATTTTCAATGCATTAACATGTATTAGAGTACATAGTGCACATTAATATATAGAAACCCTATTTTTAGAGCTTTTTAGCAAATTTAGGATTTAGACTCTTAAAACATCACCAATAAACTTATTAGGTTTTCCTGATCAAGAAAACATATATTTAAGTTAATTTTGGAGTTATGATGATTAAGATGTAATTTTTATGGATTTTATGCATTAAATTCGTTTTACAAAAATCACCCTTCGTCAAACCATAAAACCAGACCTTGAAAATATTTTTATTGGATAGATCTCGTTCTCCTGATTCCAAAAAATATTTTATTTTCAAATTTGGTAAGCGGTTTAGAAGATATGAATTTTTCAATATTGACCAATCGGAAATTGCCACATCATCAAACCGATTGAGATAATTGAAGAGAGAGGGAGAGGGAGAGGGAGAAAACACCATTCGACCAATATCAGGTTTGAAGTTGCATAGGTAACCAAACTGGAGCTTCTAGAGAAGGTAAAACAACAAGAAATCAAAACTTTAGAAGAGCATGGTAAAAAGAGATGGAAATCGTCGATTTTCAACATAAAAGCATGAGTTTTAAGCATGTACTAAGCAATATATGAGAAGGGTGTTAACCAAACTTGCCTCTAGGAAGGTAATAAGGTTCAAACAGAAAGGATTCTGAGATTAGAAGGTCTGGTTTCTCCAAGCCAAGCTCCTTTCTTGAGCAAAGATCACCTTCTCCACTTTAGAGGTGCAAACCCTAGCAAAAGAGCAAGGAGATGATATGTTTTAGGGTTTTAGGTGGAGTTTTACCATGTATGATCATGGTTACGACCTAGAAGAAGGTGTAAGGAAGACTAACAGTATGAAAATAGGAAAGGAATAGAGGAAACTTACTAGTTTTTGTCGAATTTACCAAGGAGGAACTTTAGAAACCCTAATAGGGCAATTTGGAAGCCCTAGGAGCCTTCTTCACCAAGGTAGGCTCCCTCTATTGCCTTGGGGCAGAAACTTCATGGTCAAATACAGAAGAAACTATTATCTAAGCTAGAGGAAAGAAAAGAAGAGCAAGAGTTTTCAAATTATTGGTTGGGAAGGGGTATACATGGCTATATATAGAAAGAGGTGAAGCATGAGGAGTCTTAAGGGACTTTCCATGTGTCTTTAGCCTAGGGATTGATGGCCATGCAAGAGGATAGCTCATAGAGGCTTCATGCATAGACAAAGTCGGTTATAAGAGCCCATAGATAATTCTAGGCCATCCCCACCGTTTTGCAAGAAAGAAATAACCTCATTGGTTGATAGCTTTTAAGGATAAGCATCTTTATAAAGAGGGTAATCCCTATAATGCCCTTGGAAAGAAATACCATCAAACCAATGTGAAACTAGATTCTACAATGGTTTCAAATATCATTAATGGTAAGGGAATATATAAGGATTAAAATCCAGTTGATAATTTGTAAAGAAAACCTCCCAACTGGGTAAATTGCATAAAAGTCCAGATTGTACCTAAAATTGCATAACTTGCACAAACAACATCCAAATCAAACCAAATTTGAAACGTAGCCTCATTTTATATTTTAAAATCATATCAAAAAGTTATATTAAGGTTTATAGCACTTAATTATGGTAATTAAGCTTTTACTGAGGTATTTGTGCATAAACCCTTATATTGGTACAATTAGTGAATAAATTTTCACTAAACCACTATAAATTCCACTAATTAAACATAAATGACATAAAGAATAGAAATGAGAGGGAAACATGGGAAAAAGGTTTACATGGAGATTACATCTAAGATTCATTATGTTACACTTTTCCAATTTATTGATGAGATAGGAGTTATTGGGACACTTATTGTTGGCATCCTAAAGCCTCTCTTGAAGACACATGATATTCTAGATGCAAGGGAAAATGTGGCCTTAGATGCTAAGCTTGTTGATCATGTTTTTAAAGCACCTATCACCACTGTGAAGAACATCCCATATAGTTTTCGTATTGCATTCTCTCATGTGTTGAAGATAACTCTTTACAAAGTGGTGGCTGAACCAGGGTCAATATCTGCTTGGGTGAGATTGTTGCTTCTTTTATGTTGTACATTACAAATTTTCAGACCAAAGACCAGGCACGGCAGCAGGTCTGGCAACAGGAAGTCACTACAATGACATCGTATGCTAATCTCACTGGCTACTTGGGGAGAGATGAATGGTATTTCCAAGTTAATACACAATGTTCTGGATTCTTCTACTCAGGAGTTTACATGCCATGATAGTGATAACTCAAAAGAAGATGATAAGAAGACCAATCCTAACAATAGGTAGTGTCACTTTACAATAGTTGTTAAAGTCTTGTTCTCATTAGGAGTGACTCCATGTGATATTGATACCATTAAGTATTTGGAAGCTAAACACCCTTACAAGCACCTCCTTCCATGCCTAGTTCCCGGTGCTCAGAAGCCCCCTTTGTAGCAAATGTTGACACTATTCTCCAGTTGTGTCAAATCATTTCATAAGGGGACTTCATGTGTTAGAGATGGTTTATGAGAACAACACATCTTTGACACTATGTATAGAGAGGTGTATCCTATGTCCACATATCTCCTACATGCCATCACTTTGGTGGTTAACTTATGCCTAGGAGGGAGGTGTCCTTTGAGTTTGGCAGATTTTGTAGCTTCAACTCCTCATACACAACTATTAAAGGATGACAACATGATACATCCAATTGCAGTGGGTACTATATGGAGGCGCCTGGTATGCAAAGTTGCCATGATAGGTGTGGGCAAAGATATGGCTGAATATCTCAATGATTTTCAGTTTGGAGTTGGCGTATCTTGTGACACAAAAGCTATTCTACACAACGCAAATAGAGTCTTAAGTGAGCATCATATGGGACCCTTTATATGCTTACAGTTGATTTTTCTAATGCTTTTAATCTTGTAGACATGTCAGCATTACTTCTTGAGGTGAGGTCAAGATGCTCGTTTATTTCTTTATGGGTGGAGTTTTTGTATGGTCAAGCAGTGAGGTTGTACATTGGGGATAGACATATCTGGTCAGCTACTGGAGTGCAACAGGGAGACCCTCTAGGGACGTTTGTTTTCCCCCTTGTATTACATCGACTTATTCATGAGATCAGAAACAACTGTAAGCTTCTCCTCCATGCTTGGATCTTGAAGACATGACTATTATTGGAGATACACAGGAGGTGGCCAAAAAGCTTGATATCATTCAGAGAACTGCTCCATGTTTGGGTCTTGTCTTGAATATTCATAAAACTGAATTTTTTGGACTTCATGTGATGAAAGGAAGCTTCAGTAGAACTTGTTCCCCGTTGACATTGGGAGACCTTTATTAGGAGTGAAGCTACTTGGAGGAGCAGTGAGTGGGGACAGAGGCTTTATTGAGGAGTTAGCCATGAGGAGGGATACTAAAGCTGTTGAGATGATGAATCTTATTCACCAATTGGGTGATCCACAAAGTGAACTCATTTTTCTCCATTCCTATATGGGCATTGCCAAGTTGATGTTCGGTTTATGCACATCTCAATCTGCATACATGGAGGAGGTTGCATCATTTTTTGACAAGGGTTTGCGAAGGTCTATTGAAGACATTGTAGTTTGTAGAGGTCCTTTTTTGGGGACCTTCAATGGCAAATTGCTTTCCTTCCCATTCGTCTTGGTGGCTTGGGG
This sequence comes from Alisma plantago-aquatica, assembly GCA_963693085.1. Lineage (NCBI taxonomy): Eukaryota > Viridiplantae > Streptophyta > Magnoliopsida > Alismatales > Alismataceae > Alisma > Alisma plantago-aquatica. The sequence continues at coordinate 441,757,612 of OY856412.1, read as the reverse complement.
CTCTACTCAACAATGGAAGCTTCCTCATACGCTTTTGTGGCCTCTAGGATCCAATCATAGGTGCTTCAGGCTCATATTTTGTGAGGCAGTGGGATTTGCGGTATGGAATCTGATTTTGATATTACTTTAGATAGTCTTCGTGTCACTATTCCAACTTTCGACCTTAACAATTTTTCTAACAAGGACACCATATCCCATTAAGCCCAAAATGATTTAGTGAGTGTCCTTTTTAGTAAAATTATCAAGGTCATGGAAGTCAAGTTTGAGATGACTGTTAGACAAAAAGTAAATTTTAGGTGTTTACATGCTGATCATGCTCATGATTTTCTTCTTGCTATTCCTATTGATGGATTAGGCTTGCATATGTCACCAGTGAAGTATCATATCATTCTCAGGTACTGTCTCATGATCCCTTTATTTCCCGTCAATGAGATTTGTCCTATTTTTCGTAAGGCATGCTTGGACACTTTTGGGGAACATGCAATTCATTGTAGAGAGCTACATGGTTTTAAGTATAGACATGATATTGTTCAGGATGTTCTCTATGATGTACTCTAACATGTAGGATTTCTTCTAAGAAAGAAACACATGTTAACTTTTTGACCGATCCACATGAGGGGAGATCTACACTTAGACCAGCTGATATTTTAATTTTTGGATGGGTTTGAGGAAAGCATGCATGTGTAGATCTGACAGGAGATCACTTGTGGGTCTGAGTGGTGGAGCATTTACTATAGGATAAGATGCTCTCAAAGTTGCCTCAGAGAAAGTAGCCAATCATGAGAAAGTTTGTGTCAACAATCAACACATTTTTATACCTTTTATGTTTGACACTTTTGATTTCTTAGCACCGGGGGCTGTGGAACTTCTCAAGAGGGTTCAAAACGTTATGCACAATAATGTCATGACCCCTATGTCCATGGATGTAGTATTTTGGAGGATTGAGTTTTCTATACATAAAGGATTGGTGGAACAACTTGTTGCCCATCTTCCTTCCATCTCAATGTAATCAATAATTAACATATATCATTATCACTATATACATATTTTCTTCTGTAATAAAATATAAGAAAAAATGTTCTATAATTTTGAACACCACACAAAACAAACACATAATGTAATCAGTGCAGATATATGTTTTTAAAAGTAATGAGTTTTCCATGAATTAAATTTATAGTGCTTCAGTTTTGTGAAAAATGTAGAGAAAAAAATGACAGGATGATGTACATAGGTTGGGGTTGTGCAAAAGTGCAAAATTTGTGATGTTTGCATTTACTTGTGACACATGAGATAACAATGTCGACACTTTGATTGAACTTGGACATATGAGCACACAAGAGATAGTTAAACACTTGACTTTCCACAATGCCCTTTACTTACTCAGTCGAGAGGAGAAATATAATATTTATGTTAAAAACAACAATGTCTTCTTTAGTGATATTGGTATGGGGGATGACCCTAATTCCTCATGCCTAGTTCTTAACTTCTCCTCACTATTAATACAAATTAATACGTTATGGTTGCATTATACTTTTTCTCACACTCCCTATCACATAAATTGGTAACGTATCATGCCACATGGACAAGATTGATAGAACTTGTGAAGTAATTTTGCAACACTTACATGTGAACAATATTTATAGGAGTTATGAAGTGAGATTTCAACACCATGTGTGATCTACCTATGTTTGAACATTAGAATACTACAGAAAAATATTGCAAAAAATTTGAAACAAATCATATTTGTTTATATCACACCAAATCTAGTTTGAGTTGAAGGTTAGGAAATCTACATTTGAAAATGTTTGGATATATATACCCTTATGAGAGAATAATTTATTTTTGTGGAGTCTCTATTGTAAACTTTGGAGTAGCTCTCATTATAGTAGTAATCAAATAACTAATAGTGTTTCCGACAATGAGTGGCTCAAGTGGTCAAGCACGATGTCCCCTAACAAAGGGACCCATGTTTGAATCCCAATTGTCACCTTGATTTACCACCCTCCCATGCATTCAACCTCTTCCACAAGCATGGGAGATGGGGAGATAATGCCTTTCTTAATCCCAATAACTAATCGAATTGAGGCGACCATGTTGTGTTTGTATTTTATTTTGAGGTTATTAAAGTTTGTGGATAAATCATGCAACTACTCAGTTCGAAGAAATTATTGTTCTTAGTTCCAACAAAAATACACTAGAGTAGCACAATCAATATGATAGATACCTATTTTGAATTTACAATTTAAATAAGAGTTTAACTGAGGGTATTTTTGGTTTTAGTTTGATAACAATACAAAGGCATCTCAAATTGAAGAAGATGCTATTTACTAAAGGTAAACTTTACAAATGCAAGTCTTCTTCCTCCACTTGATGCTTCAAATGCAAGAAGGAGAAGAAATGGCAGAAAATCTCTAGTGACTCTTCCTATTCAAGCTCAAGTGAAGATTCTAGTGGAGGATCTAGATCAAGCACTAGTGAAAATGGAGAATACCATTTTGCTCTCATGACAAGTTAAATGAGGTAAATCTAAACTTGTAACATACTAAATTCTGAATGTAATCTCCATGTAACCCTTTTCCCTAATTTTTCTTCTCATTTCTATCCTTTATGTCCTTGTTGATTAATTAGTGAAATTTATAGTGGTTTGGTGAATATTTGTTCAATAATTATACCAATGTAAGGTTTTATGCACAAATACCTCAGTATAATCTTATTTCAGGATCTAAAATGCAAAATCACCACTTAAGTGGAACAATGGTAAATAAATTTATGCTAGAAGTATAAGGCCCCAAACCTTGCTTAATGTGTTTAACAAGCTTAATTACCATAATTAAGTTCTCTAAACCTTAATATAACCTTGTGATGTGTTTTTAAATCATGAGATAAGCTTAAGTTTCAAGTTTGGTCCAATTTGGATGATGTTTGTGCAAGTAATGCAATGTTTATGCACATTTTGAACTTTTTTGCAATTTACGCAATTGGGAGGTTTTCTTTGAAAATTGTCACATGCCTTATGATAATTAGATGTTTCCTTGTCATTATCAATCTTTTTGGGCCATGGGGTGCCTAGTTGTACCTTGGTTTGGAGGTGTTTCTCTTCAAGGGCATTTTAGGGATTTCCCGCTTTATGGATGAGCTTATCTTTAGGAGTTATCAACAAATGAGGTGGTTTCTTTATTTGGAGGTCGGTGGTGGGCATGGAGAACCGACAATGGACAGTTAATAAGTCTCTAGGAGATTTGGAACAACTTTTTGCATGGCCATAGAAGTCTAGGCTATGGGCACATGGAAAGCTCCATGGACACCTCATGCTTGACTCCTTCCTTATCCATAAAGGCTTGCATGTCCATGGGCACCCTTAGCCATGGACACATGGAAAATAACTTGAAACCTCATGCTTTGCTTCTTCCTTATCCATAAAGGCTTGCATTACCATGGGCACCCTTAGACATGGACACATGGAAAGTAGTTTGGACACCTCATGCCTTGCTTCTTCCTTAACCATAAAGCTTTATATACTCCTTCCTTACCTCCCAACTACAATATTTGATTCATATCACCTCCCTCCTACTTAGAACTTCGTCCTAGGTCTATTTGTCCATGTAGGATCTGTCCCAAGGTAGAATAAGATGTCATCTTGGTGAAGAAAGTCTTCTAGGGTTTCATCTAAGCTCATCTAGGGTTTCTAAAGTCGTCTTTTGGCATTTCTGACCAAGGAAAGTAGGGTTATTCCCCTTCTCCTCTATTTTCCCTATTGTTATTCTTCCTTCCACCTTCATCCAGGTCAAAACCTTGATCTTCCATGGAGTAACTTCATCTAAAGCTAAAAAACTCTTCTTTCCATGATCCTCTTGCTTAGGTTTTGTATCCTTGGAGAAGAAGGTCATTCTTGCTCGAGTTTGGAGCTTGTGGTTGGTGCTACCAACCCATCTTGCTCGAGTTTCCTATTGATTGGGATCTTATCTTCTTCCTAGGGGAAATTTATATAACTTTCTCCACATTTAATGCATTTAGTAAGCTTGTTAGTTCATATTCTTAAATGATGATCTCCAACTTTAGGTGATGTTCTTGTTTAGGGTTTTGTTTCTTTGTTGTGCTATACTTTATTACTAGCTATAGATGAACCTAAAATGATCAATACATCCCTCCTAGGGTAAAGGATAACCTAGTATAGGTTGTGGGGGGCCAAGTCATGGGCCGACCCCTCTCCCTCTCTCTTCCTCTCTCGTAACTAAATTGCTGACATGTCATTTTTTGGTTGGTAAGAACTGAAAAATTCATATATTTTAAACCGTTTGTCCAAAATTAACAAAAAAAATTTCTTGATCAGGAGAACATAATTAGTATGATGGTGTGATTTTCAGAGTTTAAATTCAAGTTTTTTTTGAAAAAGGTCCAATCTTAGGATTTCTACGCAATAATGTGCAATATCTACACTAATGAATGTTAATAAATTGAAATAGGCCAAAGTTGAACTTGGAACATCTAGAAGTGGTGGAACTTGGTATTTGAACACACTAAAGAGGCATGTGTATTCTTACACCCTATGTTGGGATATTTGCAAACCAAATCCTATATTCCCTAATGAGGCACTATATGAACCCTATTTTCTCCATTCATGACTCTTTTGCTAAATTGCCTCAAAATTAGTATTGATATTCAATTTATTGGGTCTTGTACCCCATTGTCATGTTTCAAATATATGATGCTTCTACTTGCCATAGTTTCTCTTAGCATGTTGATTTTATTAGACTATTTAGCTAATGTAGTGGTACTTATGTACAACCACCCATAGATAGGACATGCACTACTTCTCCCTGGGGAATGTGTTATTCTCCCCCATATATAATTTGTGTAGGCGAGTGGGAATATGTTACTTCTCCCCTCACCTATAGGTTGGGGTCCGGTAGGTGCCTCAACCCTACTTAATTAATGTAGTCGATATTAATCATGCTTGCAATTCCTTTACTATTTTAATGTTATGACAAACATAAATTTTTATTATTCCTCATACTCTTGATCTCTTCATCCATTGATAAACTTATAGCCTTTACTTTTGTGTTATTTTCTTCCTTTAGTTTTAGATCATGTTGTTGACTCATACCTAGTTTTCTTTCCCTCTTGCTGGGTGATTTCTGAACCACCTAGATTTTGGACAAGGTGCTAAACAAGATCAAGGAAAACATGACCAGGAGTAGATTCAAGACTTTCTTGAAGGATGTCTAGGTTGCTAAAGCTAGAGCCTTTGTTTTATCATCATTTTCTTTTGAAAAACTTATGTAGTTAACAATGATGAAAGCCATGTAATATGTTTAGTTTCTTTTCCTTCCCGCTACTATTGACATTTTATATGTATCTGGTGCATGCTTATTTACTTTGAATATTATACATGCATCCGTCAATATCTATTATCTTGGTGAAAAGATGGATATTTTTTATTTCCTTTAAATTTTAGTAAGGAGGTGATCTTGCCTCTTTACAACATGGTATCAGAGCCTTTGGGTATCTACTAGGGCATGAAGTTGAAAGCAAGGGTGTCTAGAAAGGATCAAGGTTTAGGAGCTGACAAGATTTTCCTTGACACCACTAGCTTGGTTTACAAGGACTCCCAAATCCATATGATACCAACCTGGCCTGAGATGATAAGGATTGTCCGAAATAGCATGCTTTTAGGAAATAGTAGCCTTAGACATTCTTTTCTCATCTATGTCGCTATACTCTTGGAAACCCAATATGATAACCTTACCTTTCAAGAGAGTTGACTTGTGTGGCAAAGGGTGTCACATTTAGTGGTATCAGATCTCTAGGTTCAGTGAGTCTACAAGGATACTAGGACTAGGATTAGGATGGTGTCTAAGATAAGTACATGACTTAAAATATGGTGCATACTACCTAATCTCAGTACTTGAGTACCTTGGACAAGTGTTCAAATATTGAAGAAAAGGTAAGTATGGAACTCTTCGATTGATTTCTCTTTGATTACCCTGATCAAGTAATCATTTTGGAACAATCTAAAGAGCATAACAATCATAAATTATGATGCTTATACCTCCATCATACTATGAAAAGAGACAAGAAATGCACCATAATTCACTAAAACTTGAATGTTTGGTGATTAAAAGAGAAAAATACAGCTCCATGAAATCTAAATCTAAGTGTGAATATGATAAGAAAAGTTCTTGAAGATGTAATATCAAGAGATGCATGAAGAAAAAGATAGATGAACTTGTGCTAATAGAGTAAGTCAAGGTGTAAAATTCACATAAGATGGAGGGAATTCTTGAAACAAGGATGAAGTAAGAAGACAAATGAGAATGAACAATGAATAAATAAGATGGGAACCTGAGTTATGAAAACCTCTAGAGGGGGGTGAATAGAGTTTTATGGTAATTTTAAAGTAATTTAAACTCAAGCAACCACAAAGAAAGATTGGACAAGGAGACACAAGGGTTTAGAGTGGTTCCTAGCCTTAGCAAATACTAAGGTAGTCAGTCCACTACCCGGTTGCTTACCCAACCGGGATTTGAAAAGAAATTATTTTATTACCTCGCAAGGACTTTACATAAAATACATTTCTTTTCCCTAAACCCTTCAAGCAGCCTTCACCTAGAAGTAATCGCCCAACTCGAAGCAGCCTTCCCTTGAAGTAGATGCACCAACACCCGTTGCACCAGCCTTCTGAAGTAGCTTCCCGTGCGATAGCCTTCTTGAAGTAGCTTGAAGTCCCCTTCTCCACCTGAGAAGTCCAACCTCTCCAATCCGCAGCCTCCAACCCTAGGAGTAGCAAGGAGAGTACAAGGAATAAATAGGAACAAGAAAGAAATACAGAAATTACAATACCGTTGGAAGCACAAGGCTTGATTTTCCTATATCAAGCGTTTGGATCTCCTAACCAAGGTGTATAGCAATGTGATTATTATGTGTAGGAGATCCTAGTCTATAGGACACGAAATGGTAGCAATAGGAATGTATAACAAGTGTGGGAATTGCACTATTGCTCTAAACAGATTGCCAATGTAGTGTATGCTCAAAGATTGCACAATTGAGTATATAAGTTTTTTGTAAGTGTCCTAAGGCTTGTCCTATTTATAGGAATAGCCTATGGATGCTTAAGGACATTCTAGACAACTTCTAGGGGCTTCTAAGTGCTTAACTAGCAGTTAGGTAGAAGTTAGGTGAGTTAGTAACGACTAGTTGCTTTATTCTGCAGTTGCTGTCAGAGACCATCTCGGTCGACAATTGGTCGACCGAGATACCTACTCGGTCGAAGTCTTGTCGACCGAGCGGCTCCCTGGATTAACGTTTATTTGCAACTGTTAACTGTTGTGTCTAACGGCTACTTTTGGTCAATCTCGGTCGAGAAGTTGGTCGACCGAGAGTGTCTCGGTCGAGGAGTGTGTCGACCGAGATTGACTCTGTTTCAATTTATCAAATAAGGCACTAATGAGTGTGTATGAGTGTGCATAATGTGATCCTATTGGAAGGGATGACTTGTTTAACTATGGTGTTTAGTTAAGGAAGATCTAACGCTTGATTTACATGCAATCTAAGTACTTGTACATTATATAACTGTACAAGTTTTTACAATATTGATTACATTGCATGAAAATAAATGTGTAAGCTCGTGATTTCCCTAGTTGCTTTGTCATCCACCATAATCCTGCACACTCAAGTAGCTCGTTAGAATAATAAGAATGAAATGTTTGTCATCATCGAAACAAAAGGGATTTATCATAATATCCAATTTATCCAACAATCTCCCCCTTTTTGAAGATGACAAACATTTCCTAAATATGAAATAAGGAAATATAAAGCATGTGAGTTTCATACCTGAAAATTTTTCTTTTGTAGCCATTTATGTTTTTCAAGTGAGTGCTGGCCAAGATGTGATGAAACTCATTTATATTTGTATATTCTTTCTCCCCCTTTGTCATTTCAAAAAGATATCCAAGTTGAATGTTTTATTTTTCTTCTCCCCCTTAAGATAATGCTCCCCCTTAATTAGATATCCTATTAGAAACATGGATTTTTATCTAATTTATCCACAATTTGTTTCTCAATCATTCGCAAAGGATGTTAAGCCTTGAAATGATATGAGATTCCCTTAAGCATATGATGAATGTATATTGATTTCTCATGTATCAAAGGATGTTAAGCCCTAGATTAAATGAGAATCCTCTAAGCTTAGAGTACATAAAAATGTCTCCATCCAAAAGCCCTATTTTTGGGTAGAGAATTCCTGTAAATACAAGATACCATTTTCAATAAATTCATAAATTTCTTGAAAATTTTCAGCTACACATGGTGATTACAATATTTTTGTAAGCTTCTTCAATCAAATAGTCAAAGTTTTGATGATCTCCCCCTTTTTCTTATGCTTTGCTCCCCCTTAGATAGATATCTCAAATGAAAGTTTGAATACTAAGCAAATATATAAAATGTCCAAGATTTAACAAAGATGTATGCAATTTATATCAATCTGGAAAAACAGAAACCCAGTCGGTCGACAATTGCTCGACCGACAATGTTCTCGGTCGACCAGTTGCTCGACCGAGAATGTTTCTGGAGAACTGTTTTGCATTTGGAAATTACAATTGTAATAGTTGCCTGTTTTAATTATTATTCCCTTCATTTGTTATGCTCTACAATAATGAACTTATGATCCATATTTTGAAGATGTCTCATATGCCAAAAAAATAACCATGTGATTCAAATAAAAATGGCAAATTTCATTCAATAGCATGAAGAAGATTACAATCATATAGAATTTGACTAATCATTTATTACAACTAGTACAACTCCAACACTTCACAGGAAAGATTTAAGAATTACATCGATGTCCGGATCTTTCCCAAGGAATGGCTCGGCTCCATAATATTTGACCAGAATTTGCCAATCTAAAGCACCTGTCATAGCTAATGCATATGCTTCCAGAAATGTGGGAACTCGGTCAAATCGGAAGTGAGCAGCTATATCTTGCAATTGTATGGAGGAAAATTGAGTATGTGCAAGATCCATTGATGGTGGAGGTGGAGGTTGATAGTAGTTGTATGAAGGGTTAAATGGGTTGAGCATGCCAGGATTTAAAGAATGCGGATATTCATCGGTTTCAGCCGGAGAAAGATTTTGCATTCTTTGATTTAAGTATGTCATGGCATGATGGGTATAGTTGAGTTGGTTACTGAGATGATATTGGGAGCCAACAAGATAAGTGAGAGTATTTTGGATGGGATCAATAGAAAGATTAGTAGGAGGAGGGGGTGGTGGTATATCTTGATGTGATGATTCTCCTTCTACTCTAGCCCTTTTATGACCAAAGTCAATCCCCATCTTCTCTACGGTGTTCTTACTTATCTTTGGTGGTCTACGCTCCCATATGTATCCCATATCTTCAATGTTTAACTTAAGACAATGTTGAGTAATCTGGCATACAAAATCGGCATATGGTGGATTGCCAGAAAACTCAAGCATATTTTTAAGTACTATGCGAATGAAGTTGATGGGAATTTCCTTTATGATAGCATAAATTAGACACATACGGAAAATAGGAACCTCGGATTTATTTGCTCGTGGATGTATGTTGGTGGAAACAATGAGGTTTACTATTCTACATGCCGGTTTTAGGTTTATTGCATAATAGGTTCCCCTATCTTCATGACAAGTGGTATTGGCTTGAAATATGGCTCTTTTTATATCACTAAGGCTAGTGGTGTGGTCATCATGGGAAAATAAATTTATTGGATTGCCGGTGGTAAGGTCAAGGAAATCTTGATATTCATCTATATCAATTTCTAGCATGTCAAGAATATGCCCTTCGGAAAATTTAAAACTATGCCCATTGACCATGGTGTAGAAGAATGTGGTGTCATTTTCGGTGTGGGATAGGAGTTTGGCATAGAATTCGTTGACTACCTTAATGGAATAGGAAGGAAAGGATGGGTTGATGAAGTCCTTCAGCTTTTGTACTCCAAAGAGATGCTCCAGGTCGACTATGTTGATGAAGTCCATCACTTCGACCGGGCGTCGGGGAAGAGGAGCTTTAGAGGAAAGCCGAAAGTATCTATCTCCAGCATCTCCGTCGACGAAGGCGATGTCATTGATGATCGTCAGGGGCGGAGTGGCTTCCCTATCTTCTCTTCTTTTTCTTCTAGCAACTTTCTTCTTCCCACGGACAGCTGATGATGAGGCCATTGTGTTTCTTGAGAGTGGAGAAGAAGCAAGGAAGATTTGAGGGTAAGAATGCTGAAGGATTGCACGAAATTGCACTAGAGATGGACTATGGAGGCAAGGAAATGCAAGTGTGAGTAAGTGGCTCGTTTTTGCACTTATTTATAGAATTCCAGCGACCTGGTCGGTCGACGACTCGTCGACCGAGCATCCGCAACGGTCGAGTTGCAGACGCGCCACTTGGTCCTCCAACGGTAAAGAAAACGGTCATAACGGTCGGGTTGCAACGGTCATATCCAACGGCTATTTCTCGGTCGAGCGCTTGTCGACCGACATTGTCTCGGTCGAGCACTCGTCGACCGACAGTTCGTACGATACTGAGTCAGTTTAGAATTTGTCGGTCGAGTGAGATGGGCTGACCGAGTGGTTCTCGGTCGACGAAGTCGTCGATCGACGAACTTACTGAGTTCAATTTTTTGACTGTATTTTAATGCAAATCATAGAACATTTTCGTAGAGCATATATATGTATATTCCAAGGGAGTAATAATATTTAAGGCTTCTAATTACTACAAATGATTTAAGTTTTGATTTAAAAATATGCTAAGATTCAGTTCAATAAAATAATGTCCAAATAAACAATTTTTATCAAAGTTTATTTTAGGTCGCCTTTGATTACGACCATGGCGCCCCTTGGTCAAATTTTATTTTAACCAAGAGGCATATTCTGCAGGAAAAAAAACATTCATACATGAAGAATAAGTTCTGCAGATAGCTTACGAATATCAATATGAGGCTCATTAAAGTGTACAAATTATGAGAACTTAATAAGGGCATCAAATATGATGAAGCATATTCAAGAATAATATCCATTGGATAGACTAATTCAAATATGATGAAGCATATTAAGTGATGCTTAGCACAATGAGTATTTTCAAAAGTCAATTTGAAACATTTTATTCATTGCACGTATTTCTAAGAGATAAATTTGCAATAAGAGAATTATTAAATAGAATTTTTCTTTAATCTAAGCATGATCCAAAAAAAAATTTACATCAGCTCTGAAAAACAGTGATACGCTCGGTCTACAGTTGCTCGACCGACATTTTCTCGGTCGACAACTGCTCGACCGACCATGTTTCTGGAAGCTGTTTCAGAAGTCTATGCAATAAAGGTTGTATCTAATTCAATTATTTCAAAAATCAGTTTGAGATAAAACATATGGATATCAGAGTGATATCATAATCAAATTTATTATAAATTTGTTATCCCTATATGTTAAGTTGAGATAGACAAAAAGATGTGCAAATTTGAGACTTTGGACATATCTCAACTTAGTCTAATCGAATCAATTTGGGGATTTTGGAACCCATACCATCTCATCATTCTTTTTCTTGTATGGGCATGAGAAGGAGTAATGTCCAAGACGTGAACAATAGTGGCAACATATAGAATCAACCTCATATCTCTTTCTATGATTTTGGTCTAGGTTGTTCTTTGGTACAAAAGTATATTTGCCTCTATGTACATTCATGGATTGTCTTGCTTGTGTCCTTCTCCAACTAGGTTGTTGATAGGATTTCTCCTTAGGCTTATAACCTAGTCCTCTTCTCCCTATTTGATGATAGGAATTTTCTAATATTTTATCAAGGATTCCATTGTTGCTTAACTTACTAACTTCTTGTTGCAACTTAACGATCTCATCCATTCTTTTCTTGATATCTAATTTTGCTTGATCTAGATTGGATGATAACATATTTCTTTCTTTCACTATATTGTCATAATCTACATGGGTGCACAATATAGGTTGTTTTTGAATATCATTTAACTTTGCAAGCAATTCAGTCTTTTCTTGACATAGAAGATCATAGTTAGTTTCTAGAGTGAAAATTTTCACTTCACTATTACTTAGAGATGATTTCAAAGTACGATTGTCAGACATAATGCTATCTTTTTCAAAACCAAGAGTATTCAATTTAGCATATAAATCGTCATTTTCGGATGTAAGCTCAAGAAGTCTAGCATTTAGATCATCATTTTCTTTATTTGATTTCTTTAATTTCTTTTTGTATTCAACATATTTATTATGTGTTTCTTCAATAATAGTAACTAACTCTTCTTTAGGTAAATCAAGCAAGCTTACCTCTTCTTCTTCTTCCTCACTTATTGTAGCAACGAAACATTCTTTATTTGTCCTCCATGGACATTTAGAAGTAGAGTGCTTTGTTCCTAAGCACCAATTGCAACTTGTCGCACATTGGTCCATGCTCCTTTTCTTGTGGTTGTAGTCACCTCCTCCCTTTATCTCTTCAAGACCTTGTTAGGGCTCCTTGAAGCCTGCTCTGATACCAATTGAAAACCTCTAGAGGGGGGGTGAATAGAGTTTTATGGTAATTTTAAAGTAATTTAAACTCAAGCAACCACAAAGAAAGATTGGACAAGGAGACACAAGGGTTTAGAGTGGTTCCTAGCCTTAGCAAATACTAAGGTAGTCAGTCCACTACCCGGTTGCTTACCCAACCGGGATTTGAAAAGAAATTATTTTATTACCTCGCAAGGACTTTACATAAAATACATTTCTTTTCCCTAAACCCTTCAAGCAGCCTTCACCTAGAAGTAATCGCCCAACTCGAAGCAGCCTTCCCTTGAAGTAGATGCACCAACACCCGTTGCACCAGCCTTCTGAAGTAGCTTCCCGTGCGATAGCCTTCTTGAAGTAGCTTGAAGTCCCCTTCTCCACCTGAGAAGTCCAACCTCTCCAATCCGCAGCCTCCAACCCTAGGAGTAGCAAGGAGAGTACAAGGAATAAATAGGAACAAGAAAGAAATACAGAAATTACAATACCGTTGGAAGCACAAGGCTTGATTTTCCTATATCAAGCGTTTGGATCTCCTAACCAAGGTGTATAGCAATGTGATTATTATGTGTAGGAGATCCTAGTCTATAGGACACGAAATGGTAGCAATAGGAATGTATAACAAGTGTGGGAATTGCACTATTGCTCTAAACAGATTGCCAATGTAGTGTATGCTCAAAGATTGCACAATTGAGTATATAAGTTTTTTGTAAGTGTCCTAAGGCTTGTCCTATTTATAGGAATGGCCTATGGATGCTTAAGGACATTCTAGACAACTTCTAGGGGCTTCTAAGTGCTTAACTAGCCGTTAGGTAGAAGTTAGGTGAGTTAGTAACGGCTAGTTGCTTTATTCTGCAGTTGCTGTCAGAGACCATCTCGGTCGACAATTGGTCGACCGAGATACCTACTCGGTCGAAGTCTTGTCGACCGAGCGGCTCCCTGGATTAACATTTATTTGCAACTGTTAACTGTTGTGTCTAACGACTACTTTTGGTCAATCTCGGTCGAGAAGTTGGTCGACCGAGAGTGTCTCGGTCGAGGAGTGTGTCGACCGAGATTGACTCTGTTTCAATTTATCAAATAAGGCACTAATGAGTGTGTATGAGTGTGCATAATGTGATCCTATTGGAAGGGATGACTTGTTTAACTATGGTGTTTAGTTAAGGAAGATCTAACGCTTGATTTACATGCAATCTAAGTACTTGTACATTATATAACTGTACAAGTTTTTACAATATTGATTACATTGCATGAAAATAAATGTGTAAGCTCGTGATTTCCCTAGTTGCTTTGTCATCCACCATAATCCTGCACACTCAAGTAGCTCGTTAGAATAATAACAATGAAATGTTTGTCATCATCGAAACAAAAGGGATTTATCATAATATCCAATTTATCCAACAAGTTAATCTCAGACCAACCCATGAATATGCAAAGATGTAAAGTGTAATCCTCATGATATGTGAATGGAAACAAGGGATATGATCCATGTTCAATAAAGAATATGTAAGAAATAATGATCATTTTCATGATGTAAAGATGAAAAATGTGGTAAGACAAGGAGAAATTCGTAAAACATGAAGAATAATAATCAAAGAAAGAGTAATGGCATGTAATCCTCTCAGCAGTTCCTATGCTAATGGCAAGGAAACCAAGATGAGACAATTTAAAATGACACATGAATAGTTGGAAACTCATAAGATAATCAAAGGAAGTGATAATCCCTTCACCTTGATAAGCAAACCTTGGTAATGATGTAGTGATTATAGGAATATGTTCTCTTGTGTTTTGTCCTTTCAAGGATGTGGCAGTCAAGTGGGCCTTATGTCACTTGATGTGCATGGTTTAGAAGAGATCTTAAGATGGATACTCTGGTAAGTAGGGATGTGATGTGTTTCTGACACATGTGATGGATACCAAGGTAAGGAATCCTAGTATCCAAGTAGTGCCAGATGTATGGAAGAGTTAGAACATGTCGCTTGACAGGATGATTATGTGTTTGACTACCTAAAAGGATGGACTTTGGGTCAATCTGGCTGCAAGAACCTAACCTATAACATTTATATCACATGTTATGGGTTTATGCTATGCATAAATATAACACCAACACACATGCATAAGTTGAAGAGACAGTTGTAAGATCTGCTTGGGTAAAGTTCATCAAACTAAGTATAATATCTTAGAGTACTCATATTAAGCTTGAAAGTAAGAAAGGTTACAAGAAGATTATGCTTTGGCTATAGATGGATAAGCATGGTTTCCACTCCCTATATGGGTTAGTTAAGGTGACATATAATATCTTGAGTTACCTTTGAGATAGTTTTTCTTGGATAAGTGGCATATTCTTATGACAGGAGAAGGTACGATGAAGAGTGAGCATGTTGGCAGGATAGTTGGTAAGAGTAAGACTAGTGTTGAGTCAGCATATCAGAGTAGCACAATGGAAGCATGATAGGCTTTGTAGTTCCAAGTGGATGACAAAACGTATCTCTAGTCCTTCTTTGGAAGAGACATGCTGAGATTTGAGGAGGGTATGGTAAACTCTCAGAATCAAGAATCTTATCATACAATGCTATAATATGAGGAGGTGATACATAAAGAAAGAGTTGACACCTAAGTTGGATAAGTATGTATAGTGCTTCCATGGCTATGAAGGTATCACCCGACATTAGGTTGACTATACAGCTAATAATGGAAAAGGATAAGTTGAGTATGTGTCCTGTGTAACAGATCCTGTGTTGATCTTGGATGCAAGAACAATATGTTGGTCATGTCTTGTGACATCACCTTGACATCAAGGAACTGTGTGGAAGTTCGAAGGTATGACGCAAAGTAGCATCCACCTCCTTTTGTCTGGGATTTTGGGGGCAAAATCCTCGATAGGGGTTTATGACTTGTAAGGACCCTGACCATGGTTTTGGTCTAACCCTATTTGTTTTGCTTAAATAAGTTTCTTATCACTTTAATCTAATCCTCTGAGGTGTTTTTCTATCATGTTACATGCTTATGTTTCAAGTTTGGCCCTGTTTGAATGTTGTTTGAGCAATGTTTGCTTATTTTAGACCAAAGTGCAATTTACCCAAGATGAGGGGTTATCTTGCAATATGTCACATGATGAGTGTGCCCTTAGTACTTTAGCATCATAAGAGAGAAAATTATGCTATGGGGAGCCTTGTGGAAAGCCTAAGTATCAAGTTGAGCTTGTGTGGTTGGTGCTTGTGTTTTATGTGCTAGTTTTGGTGCAAGTTGCAATTTACCCAAGATAAGGGTTGATATGCAAGTTTGACACCTAGTCTAGTGTATTACTTCTCTCTCTAGGCATCATCTAGAGGAGATAGAGAGAGATGGGCACCTTTTCTAGATCTTGATTGTGTGGTGACACCCTTGGTGATGCTCTGGACACATGTTTGAGGTGTGCCTTGCACTTGGAAGTGTTGTCTCGGGCTTGAGAGCCTTGGAGAGGCCTTGTATTGGTTTTTGGGTATCTTGAGTTGCACCCTATCATTTTTGGGTGCCCTAAGGTACCACCCAATCAGTTTATGGGTGTGTAGATATGTGGTATCAAGCATGACCATGATAGGTGACCTAGTGGATGAGACCTAGATCTTATCACCTCGTTTGCATGGTGTTGTGCATGTGGCTCTTTCTCATGGACAAGTAGCACCTAAGATACTAAGGTGATGACACCTCTTTCATGATCCTTCTCTCATCCCTCTTGTATATATACTCCTTTCTTTTCATGTAAGAGAATCCTTTTGGCTATCCTTACTTTCTCTCCTTGGTGGACGACCTTGAGCTAGATGATCTCTCTTGGAAGCTTGGTGGATGAGTCCCAAGCTTGAGGTGTTCCCTTCATCTTATACCTTGGTAAGCCATAGTTTCTATATCTCTTTCTCTGTTTCTTTCTTCTTCTCGATTACAGATCTTGGTTATCTTCTTTCCATCCCAAACCCTCCTAATCTTGGTTCCATGTTCTTCCTTGGAGGTGTTGTGGTGACCAAGCTTGGAAGATCATCTTCTACCTTGAGCTCATGAAGCTTGGATATTGACCTTGGATCTTGGTGGTGATATTTGAGGCAGGTTATATAACTCTAAACCTTCTTTGTTATTATCACTCCTTACATGATATCTCATTTTTCATCTTTGGTTCGTTATCTCTTGCATGTTAGTAGTAATTCTTGGTGGTTTTGAGATCCATTTTGAAGAAGGAGTCTTGCTTAAGTGTCTGCCCAGGTGTTTTACCTTCTGCCTTACTATAGATGAGTGATCTTAGGTTGAAGATGACTTGTCCAATATGTTCTGGTGGGTGGCCGTCACGACTTGTGATGCCACATACCGTCACACCTTGTGACAGGTCATCACAGCCTTGGTGAGGCCTAGGTCGACACACCTTGGTAATGTCTAGGTCATCATGCCTTGTGCATGAATAGGTCATTACGAGTCAAGATGGTTATCTTGGCATGTGGTTGTTAACCAATATGGTGAAGAGACCTTGGTGGTGATAGCCTTTTGTTACGTTGAGGCACCTAAACCGGTATGGTATTTAACCATTATGCTATATCCAATTGTTATATAAGGTGTTAGCCTCACGACTATGGTTGAACCTAGAGGAGTTGATTGGTGTTGAAGGTAACGATGATGACTTGATTGGGCAGAGGGTGACAAATGCTAGGACGACATTGCCTGATACATCCTTAGCTTTGATGCTCGACGTACCCAACTTGTGACATCCATCTAACCCTGGCCTTAGTATCCCGTCACAGTATGCGACACCCGTTATGCTTTGGGCTAGCATTTCCCGACATGCCCGGTTGCCCATCACACCTAGGAAATGGTGTTGTCCGACAGGCTCTAGAGCTGGTGTTGGCCGACACACCTCCCATAAGTGTTGCTTCCCGATACACCCCACATGGTGTGGTTGTCCAACACACCTTCAAGAGTGGATGCCTGGCACACTTCAAGTGGTGATGACCGATACCCCCACCCTTTAAAGAGGTGATGCCGTCACACTTTTTAGAAGGGTCAATTGATACATTACAACATGGCCTAACCGATACACCTCATGGTGGTCCAAGCCGATACACCACAAGAGAGTCTAAACCGATACCTTGGGTTGATAGGGTGAAACTGAGATCACATGATGAGGGTTGAAGGGTATGTTTGGATACCCAATGATGTACACATACGAGCAATACATGACATAGAAGGGTGTTGTCTTGGATAAATGTATGATTAATCTTAATTGCTTCTCCTAAAGCTAGCATACCATAGAATGATGTTACTATGAGTGGTTCATCCTTAATTAAAGATCTTAGCCCTAAACTCTTCAACAACATGGGGAATAATGGATATAGGATTCAATGGTTGATTAGACTTAGGTTAATCTTAATCATGAAATACTATGACCAATGTGCTTATCTTAATGATAGATTATAACCCATGGCAAGTGTAACATCCCAAGATTTGAGGCCTCAAATAAAAATGATCTTATAAGGAATGATTGGATTACCCATATCACCAAGGTGCACCTCCTTTTCCGGGAGCCCATTACTAAACAACTCCATAGTTAAGCGTGCTCAGCTTGGAGTGGTACTAGGATGGGTGACCAGTCGGGAAGTTGATCCTGGCTTGCGCGTGAGTGAGATTAAAGCGTGCAGTTAAGGCTAGTGGTGGTTTGTGGGGACAGTCATCATTCTTAAAACTCTTCTAGAGCCTAGGGCAGTGGGCCCAGGTGTTACAATGGTATCATAGCCATAACCCCTCCAATAGGTAGGGCCCACATGGGCACGTTGCATACCAGTCTTGAGCCATGTGGTCTAGGCATGTTGGAAAGGGCTGTCCATGGTTGACGTAGCCACCCTTGCGCTGGTATTCTGTGATCGGGAGCTGGGTGTACATGGGCCATTTGGGGTCTACACTGAAATGGGGTGATATTATGAGGCCATATAGTTGAGCCTTAACGAGGACGTCAAGAGTCTAAGTGGGGGAGATTGTAACATCCCAAGATTTGAGGCCTCAGATAAAAATGATCTTATAAGGAATGATTGGACTACCCATATCACCAAGGTGCACCTCCTTTTCTGGGATCCCATTACTAAAGAACTCCATAGTTAAGCGTGCTCACCTTGGAGTAGTACTAGGATGGGTGACCAGTTGAGAAGTTGATCCTGGCTTGTGCGTGAGTGAGATTAAAGCGTGCAGTTAAGGCTAGTGGTGGTCTGTGGGGCCAGTCATCATTCTTGAAACTCTACTAGAGCCTAGGGCAGTGGGTCCGAGTGTTACAGCAAGTGTCAAGTAGATTTCCCTTTCATAATCATAATTACTTGTGAAGTGAGGATAATGACACAACTATATGAAGACATATGTGATCGTGACGATAGGCCTCGTTGGAATACATGGTGACAAATTTGGATAGAGAAATTTTATAAACAATTCTAATGACCTTATAGCTGCCTTGTGGATAGTTTAAAATGAAACCGTATAGTTAGGCAACGTATGGTTCGACTCTAGTTAGCATGATATGTGGTTAATGATATGTAATAAGTAATAATGAATGGGTAACCTAATGATGAATCATCAAACTTGGTGTAATGTTCAATAATGTTATTATGTGGCATTATTGTAACCCACACATAACATAATGAAGATGATACTCATATGCACTTATGAAAGGGTGATACTTATGGTATGATGATTGACTCATATCTAACTAATGTTTTTCAAACCTAATTATTTTTAGAAAGGTGGGTTTTGGTGTGATTAGGGTTTGGTGGGGTAACCATGAACTTAAACCCTAACTAGTTCTATGTGAAGAGCATTGATCCTGATTCGAAGGGCAAGACATATTATTGAATAAGTATGAATGGAAAATATGATATTGTTCTCCCCCTTAAAATGCATAAATATAACCTAATAGATTAAATGAGTGATATAACTTGTGAGAACTATGAAGATGGTTAAATAATATCAAGCTTTGGTTATGAACCTTGATAAAGGAACACACAAAGTATGAATATGTGAATGTGTATGCTTGGTTATCACTAATTAATTCTTGTCTTATACACTCCAATTTATGGGAGGTAGTGCATGTCCGAGATGTGAGGTAGAATGATGACTGGGGACCTTATGTGAGCTAAACATGAAGCCTATTATTAGATTAAAGATCTTATGATGCTTTGCTTGCTTTAACTAAAGGTGTTTAATATGTTTAGAATTTTCTCTATCTGAACATAATGGCGAATGGTTGCTATGGCAAGTACATGTGATGTAGCATGAATAATGTGGCATGAGTAATACATATATGCTCAATGAGGAATGATGAGATAACCATGAGTTAGAAGTGTGATGCGATGGGTCTTAGGACCTGGTAAAGGCTTAATGCCTGGTTGAGGTGATATCCTCTCGTACTGAAATGAGGGATTGATATCCCATGATAAAATGTTGATGATGATAGCCTTGTGGCTGGCAGTGATACAGTAGCCTTGTGGCGGGAAGTGATACAATAGACTTGTAGATGGCAGTGATACAATGTTATGAGATGATGGGAATCAATTTATAGTTGAAATGGTGATATTTGTTGTTGTAATACTATGTCCTTTCTTTTGAAGGATTTGTTTGTGGTCTGTATGTTGTAACTTGATTGATGCAGAAAGATGCTTAAATGACCTAATTAATCAAGTGGAACCTAATCTTGTAGTTTGCCCTATGCCATAGATCCATTCAGTGTCAGTACTTGCTGAATGGTGAAACGAGTTTAACTCAGAACACATATTTTTGAATATGCGGGGTGAGGATGAAATTCCCCTTACGTCCTGGAATATGTAACACAGAATTGGCTGTGAGCCATACCTAGAAGAGTACAACTTTGGAATGTAGCTCCATGAAATGTATCACAAGATTGACTGCAAGCCATACCCTAGAAGAGTACAGATGTGATCCATAGATCAATTTCACTAGCGGTGTGACCTGTACTAAGGTGGGCTAAATCTGCACAGTTAGACTACGTCGCTGGAAGTAGTTGACTTATGATGTCACTGCATGTTCACTTGTACCAACCGATGAAGGTGATATCATGGATTCTGACTCTTCGATTAGACCTTGTATGGCATAGATTTTGACTTATCAAGAGGTCGGTGAGATTTGGGTGGTATGACTCAAATCCTCAGGGCATAATAAATACGTAATCAGCCGTGTAGAGTACATGCATAGGATCAAATATGAAAACATTGGATGAAGCCTTACCTTGCTTTTGTACTGATTAGTTTATACAATTTTACATGTTCTTCATATTCCTTTTTAACTATTAAATATTCTCCTGCTCTTTGGCAACCGCATGTCACTGCTCTATTTACTTCATCCATGAGATATATGCCATTCTGTTCAATCTGCTCAATATATTAATCTACCTGCTTAGTTATTTGTGATAATAATAGAGTTGGTGGAGAGTTATATCTCTCGCTGGGACTGTGTGTCTCACCTCGTTGGTCAAATGGCTTTTTAGGTGGACGTGCATTCCGAGTCAAAGATCATGTGGTGGAGGATATAATATGAGAAGAAAACTACACCTGGGGAAACATGGTATATGAAAAGTGTCTAGTAATAGAGTCCTATGTGTCATCTCTGTACACTAAGGTCCTTGGGGGTGTTCTCGATGTGTTTTGTAGACATGATGCTTGATATGTGGTTTTTGGATTGTGTGCCTCTGGTAGTATGTATATACATGTGGAACATAATCTTATGTTACATGATGTCTGGAATATGATGATGTAGTACCTTGAATATATATTATGAAATGCAAGTATTAGTTCTTGTGTAATGATTCTTAGCTCCTGGTGTTTGTTGCAAATTGATTTAAATTTCCAGTGATTTTTGGTAATCAGTTGTTAATGGTTGATCGTGGTATAAGCTTTGAGTAATCTCACTTTGTGTGGCAAAGGGTGTCACAGTTGTGGTCGAAACCACATGTTGGGGACCTAAGTAGGTCAACACCCAACATAGGTTATATCACCATCTCGTGCATGCATGGTTTTAGTGGTTGCATGTTGGTTCCTTTAGTGGACAAGTGTCCCTTTGGTGCCTTAGGGTGTTGACACCTCATCTTTGCCTTTCTCTCTCATCCCTCAAGTATATAACCTCTTTCCTCCCCACACAATTGAACCCTTTATTACATTCTTATTCCTTATGCTCTTTTGGTCACCTTGGAGCCTTGGGGAGCAAGGGGAGTTGATCTTGGAGCTCTTGGTGGTCAGATATCTTGCTTGTGGTGATCTTTTCTCATCTTCAACCTTGGTAAGTATCTACTCTTCTTTTGTGATGTTTTCTTGGAATCTCTACCCCATCATTCCCCCTTCTCTAGGCCATGGACCAGGTTTTGGTGTGGTGATCATTTTGAGGAGAAACCCCTCACCACAAGGGTCATAAACCATAGTGAGAGGAAGTTCTTCCCTCTTTTCCTCCTCCTCTCTTTGGTTCGACTAGGATCTTCTCTTCTCCTTTTCTTGGGCTATCCTTGACCGTGATACCTTCTTGTTCTTTAGGTTCTCTTGTGGTCAAAATAGGAGCCTTTGGTGGAGCTTCTTCAACCTTTGGATCATGTGCTTGGATCCCTTGATCTTGGATCTTGGGATCTTTGGTGTTGAGCTTCTTAAGGTGGGTTATATAACACTTAACCTTCTCCATTGTTTCACTCTTTCATGCATGCATGCTACTATTTTTTTCTCTAAAACATTCCCTTATCATGCTAATAGATGATGCTAATCTCTAGAACTAGTTTGGTTGAGGAAATCATACTTGATTTGGTTAAAAACTAAAACCCTAGTTTTGTACCTGATTTTGGAGATGATGATGAAATGGTGTTTTTTCCCTATCTCTTGATCATGGTTTTGATTATATTACTTGGGTTCGTATACCATGACATCACGTGGAGTTTTTGGGCTCTATATTGGGTGTACTAAACATGGTTTATCTCCCTTGCATGAGGTGCTTTCATGGTGTTTTCATAGTTCATTTTTAGGGTTTATGTGATCACTTTGTGTGGAGTTTTCCACCTTGATGATGGTGGTATTCCCTGAAGTTGTCTCCTATTTTGGGGTTGTGTTCTTCCCTATTTTGGTTTTGGTTAAGTGTTGATAATGTGCTTGACCATGTGGGGTCGCTACCCATGGTTGGTTGCGGTCGATACCTCATGTTGGATCAATTTGGTCGTAACATGTTAACCTCTTGTGGGATGGGTCACTACCCTCTCTTTGTAACAGTCATAACACCATCAAAAGGGGTGACCCTTTAGACGTTTGGTGCTGGTCGAAATAGCAGTTTTGGTCATGGGTCGTAGCCCTAGTTTCATGGATGGTCGCTACATGTTGT
The DNA here is from genome assembly GCA_963693085.1 of Alisma plantago-aquatica. Lineage (NCBI taxonomy): Eukaryota > Viridiplantae > Streptophyta > Magnoliopsida > Alismatales > Alismataceae > Alisma > Alisma plantago-aquatica. Next base: position 441,734,728 of record OY856412.1, on the reverse strand, counting down.
TGTGGTGCTTTGGCTCTTGTGTTTTGACCTAACCCTAACCTTAATAGGTTGTTGCGGTCAAAACATGCTTAGTATGTTATGGATGAGTCATGTGGATGTGTTACAGTCATAACACATGGTTAGGGCAGGTCGATACCCTTAATTATATGTATGGTCGTGATCTAGATGTTAGTGGGTCATAAGACATGTAGGTGGTGTGGGTTAACACCTATGTATGTATACATGGTTAGCACATATGCACATGAGCACATTATGATACATGTATGGTTATGTTTGTATAACACAATGCTTAATTCTAAACATGATACTTAACTCACATACGATCCAAGAAAGTGGGAAACAATATACCTAGGGATTTGATGATGTTGTATGATACAAAACCATAAACAACTATAATATGGAACTATAACCCTAATATGAGAATGTATGATGTGTTCACTTCTCTTTCTTGAAATGGTCATTATGTTATGATGATTTCTCCCTCTTGTTTATGAACCTCCAATATTGTAGGTGATATGAACATGAATATCATAACTGGTATATGCTATGATGAGTATGATGTGACATAGGTTGAATGAGATTTTATGAGTCACGTTGAGACACATGTGATATAGGGATGATTTGAATGGGTCCTACAACTTGGTAGATGCTTATTTCCTAGCATGAAATGCTATTCTCTAGTGATGAGTTAAGGGATTGGAATCCCATGGCAAGTGTTAATGTGATAAATTTATGATCCGAATGTTATAAATCTTCTGATATTGTACTATGCTCTTTCTTTTGTAGAGTTTGCCTGTGGTTTGTATGTTGTAACTTGATTTATGCTAAAAGACACCTAATTGGCCTAAGTAATCAGGTGAAACCCAATCATGTAGTTTTCCATGTGCCATAGATCCATCTTCAGCGTTAGTATTTGTTGGATGGTGAAATGGGTTTTCCCTTAGTGGAAGCTCGGAATCATATACTATTGAGTATATACATCTATAGGATTGGCTGCAGGCCATACCCTGGCATAATTGTAGCTGCAGGGTGTAGCTTAGTGATATGATACTTATGTGGGTTCACAGGATTGGTTGTGAGCCATACCCTGACATGAGTGCAACTGCGGGCCGTAGCTTAGTTTTACTAGCATCGTGACCTGTACCAAGGCCGACTAGGAGTTCATAGCTTGACTTTATGTCGCTAGTTACAAGTTAACTGATATGTATCTGCAGTGTACTCATGTACTGACCACAAGGTGTTGGGGAGGTCATCGATTCCGACTCTTCCATTGACCTTGTATGGCATTGATTTTGACTTAGCAATGGTCAGTTGGATTTGGGTGGTAAGAATCAAATCCCTAGGGAATAATAAAAGACGTAATACAACTTTTTAAAGTACTTATGTACTATCAAATATGATAAAAATAGTTGAATTCTTGTTTTTGTAGATCTTAGTTGATAGAAAATATACATGTTCTTCATATTCCTTCTCTGATGATAAGATGTTCTACAATTTAGTCATGATTGTTAACACTTCTCAATTATTGTTACCTTAACTACCTAGTATTGATGCCCACGTCCTCTAGATTCCCGGCGGCTACCACTGGGGGGAGAGAGCGCCGTGGGCTCCCCTGGTTCTTATCGCCTCGGTGCGGATCCTCAGCTGAAGAATGGTGGTCTTTGGAGATTGGGAGCCCTATAGCTACCGACTAAAGCAGATCGTGGCTTGGAAGAGAGGAGACGCGATGCGCAGCTTGGAGCCAGGACTGGGTCGTGCGACAGTTTCGATTCGTCGACTCCATTTCGTCTAAAGGGGACGGATGGAGAGGAGTCGCAACCATGCTGATTCTCGCTCACTTGGTGGCTTCGTCATCACAAGCACAACAAGGGGGTCTCTTGGCTTCCTTCTCTGCCTCCTGGCATCTTCTCGAGCTGAATCCTTTGTCATGTGGAATAGCGGTTTCTCGACCTCGATCGACCCCATTTTCACCCTATCGGGCAACAACTCCTCCCTCAAGGTGATGCCTCCAGATATGGGAGTTCCCATTTGGCAGCGGTGGGACATGATGCTGGGCCAACTATCCGCTCTTTCAGCCTGGCGGCATGCCCTTTCCACCAACGACGTTGAGGTGGGTGGCTTGCCATTGGGCTAGCTTTAGTGGCTCCTGACGATGATGCCTCCCTCCTCAACCGATGTCAGTCCCTCTCCTTCGGATTGGGCGGTTCAGCTTGGAATTCATACCCGACAGCCAACGACGCCAACTCCTTTTGTGGGGTCCTCGTCAATGGCTCTATGGTGGTTGGGGGCTGAGTTCTCTTTCCCCCATTGTGTGTGTTCCTCTGCAGCTGAGGATTGATCGCACTCGGGGTGCTCGATGAAGTGTTTTGTGTATATATGTGACTCGTGTGGGGTTGGGTTCAAAGGGGGGTTGTCCTCATCTCCCCTTCGGATCCTCCCTGTTGCTGTGTGTGGCAGTTCTCACAGGGCCCAAGTATTTGTTGATCGTCGACTGTTGTTGAGGAGATGGACACCTACCTGGAGTCCACATTTTCAGGATATGAGTCAAACACCAGTGGAGGAAAGGTAGCTATTATGGTTCAAGGATACTGGTCAATGGCCAGCTCATGGAAGGACCCTGTTGACTCACTCTCATACATCTCACTTTTTCCGATCTGGGTCCATCCCAGGTTCTGGATGAAGCACTTTGTGCTCAGGTTCTCAGTGGTGCTTCTCTGGTGCCGTGGTCAGTTCCTAGATGGTTTCCACAACCTATTTCCACCGTTTAGTGTGTGGGGTCTCTCTCCTTGGATGAATGCAGATTTATGTAATTGTTCTGCATCACATTTTTGTGGGTGTTCAGTTATGGAGTGTTTCAAACAGGTTTGAGATTCTATGTGGAAGTTCAAGGTTGTGACCCCATGTCATTTTCCTTGATCAGGTTGATGACCTCTCTGGTTATTCATGTAGTTAGGAGTTTTGAATTAGGGTTGTTGATTTCAAAATGATCCTGGAAAGGAGACATGGGGTGGCAGCTCTTGTTTCCTTTTATGTTCTTCTTTTACTGCTTCCAGCTGCTGGGATACATTAAGTAAGAGACTGGATCTGTCTCTCTGTGCTGTTTCTATCTGTAATGAGGAGAATCATCCTTACATCTTTGTGGGTGGGGTTTATTGTAATGTTTGTATGGCTTTCCTTGTTATCTTGTAGTTTCAGTCTAGTTAGATGGGGGCTTATCTTGGTTATGTTTCCCTTCTAGTCTGATGTTTCTATGTTTTTTTGATCCTCTTTAATCTCCCTACGTGGAGATTTAGGGATCAGGTTTTCCCTTAGGGGCACTTTTGTACCCAAAGTTTTGGTTTCCTAGTAACACGTTTTTTTGACCGACCAAAAAGAAACTACCTAGTATTGATTATCTACTTTAGACATATCATTTAGTTGAATATGCTTAACATATTAATAAGTTGCTGCCTATTTTTCTTATTATATATCTGTAAATATAATAGCATTGGTGGAGAGTTATATCTCCTGTTGAGATATGGATCTCACCCTGTGGGTTCTCCACATATTTTAGATGGACGTGCACAAAGAGGTAGAGATCGTGCAGTTGAGGAAGAGCAGTAGCAAGAACAGTAACATACAAGGTTGGATGTGCTGCTAGTCTTTTGGTGTAGAGTCCTAGACTTGTCCTTGTACACTCAGGTTTTTTGGATGGTTTTTGGGTGTGTTTTGGAGAGATGCTATCAATACATGGTTTTGGTTTGTGTACCCTTTTGATGTAGAGATATGTCAAATGTTCATGTATATATATGTATATATAGGACATGTTTCTCTTGTAGCATGTTGATGGCATACATGATATGAACATGTTGATGTAAGCACTTTGTGATCTATGATATCCGATGCAGGTATCCTATGAGGACTTATATGTAAAGGTTTTTGCAGCTTTGGTGCTTAATGAAATCACTTTTAAATTTTCAGTGTTTTTTGGTAATCCGCTTGCTTAGTGTTAGTTCTGCATTTTAGTTTAGAACTATCTTGTGGTTTGTGGTGTGGGGCATCACAGACACATGGAAAGTATCTTGGATACATCATGCCTTGCTTCTTCCTTAACCATAAAGCTTTGTATACTCCTTGCTTACCTCCCAAATGAAATATTTGATCCATATCATCTCCCTCCTACTTAGAACTTCATCCTCTCTCTATTTGACCATAGAGGAGTTGTCCCAAGGTAGAACAAGACACCATCTTGGTGAAGAAAATCTTCTAGGGTTTCATCTAAGCTTGTATAGGGGTTTCTAAAGTCACCTTTTGGCATTTTCAGCCAAGGCAAGTAGGTTTCTTCCCCTTCTCCTCTATTTTCCCTGATGTTCTTCTTCTTCCTTCCACCTTCCTCCAGGTCGTAACCCTAGTCTTCATTGTGGAACTCCATCTAAAGCTCAAAAACTCTTCTTTCCATGCTCCTCTTGCTTAGGGTTTGTATCCTTGGAGAAGAAGGCGATTCTTTCTAGAGTTTGGAGCTTGTGCTTAGAGCTACCAACCCATCTTGCTCAAGTTTCTGACTGATTGGAATCTGATCTTCTTCCTAGAGGCAAGTTATATAACTTGCTCCCATTTATTACTTATTATACTCTTATTAGTTGTAACAAAATGGATCTTGATCCCTACCCTAGAAGTTTGATCTTTTGGATGTATCCAAACAAGGTCGAGGTTAGAATGGTGCTAATAATATAATGCACGAATAATGTAATCTAATATGTCACATAGTTCATTTGGATGGTAATAAGAAGATAAAGGACTTGATTAGTTAAGTAATGTAGCTAATGGGCCATATGACATATCTTATAAAAAGTCCCAAAAGTGAAATATAAGTTTAAAATCATGTTCCTTGGGTCCTAATTGCCTTGGGAGTCAAGTATCACATTATTCATATAATAATAATTAATTTAATTCGTTTAGGAAAGAAAAGACCTAAGTTTCCCCCAAGATATCAAATAAAATAATAAATGACTCCAAAAGAGGAAAATAATCTTGGATTCATAATCTACATAATAAATATAGCCTTTGGGTGAATTTTCATCCAATTTGAAAGATGTTTGCTTAAAAGGTGACATCGGGAGAGACAAAGTGTGTAGAACCTTCAAAATATTAGATAAATATACAAACAACTCCAATATGTAAAATTGATGGCAAATTCGTATCCAACACATTAAATATGACTTGTGGGTCAAGATTCATCAAATTTGGTTAATCCTAATGCCATTAATGAAGGAGGAAAGAGAAAATAAGATTTGATTTATTTAACACATCAAAAGTTCTCAAAAGGAAAATCTAATTTTGTATTCAAAATCTACATGCTTTAATCAACCTCCATGCAAAATTTCATCTAATTTGGGATTCATTTGTACCCCTAAAAGAAGAAAGAGAAAGTGAGAAATAAATGTGAGTATCACTTTAGTCGGATTGGATTTAATGTGTCACACATCTTCTATTTATTTTCCTAATTTTGGCTTGGATCTGGACCGCCCGATCTTAATCTAATAGTACAAAACCCATCTCCTACCTCGAGTAGGATGGGCACGTAGGAACAGTACCGACATGACTATTTTTTGAGGATTTCTTCCCCGATTCTTAACCTTTTTACGAAATTTCTTTGCCATTGAGCTCTAAATAGAAATTTGCACCTAATCATGGTTTATTCGGGATCTATCATGGAGTATTTTGGTTTTCCCTAATCTTGTGCCATGACCTCTCGAAGCCACTTTTGCCGAGGCCTTAGAAAGGGATCAAACCTATAAGTATGCAAACCTCTACCCCCATTTGACCTCATACAACCTCTCCCTTCCTTCAATTTCACCCAAGCATCGCGTTGTGCTGCCACTGAAATGTTTCTTCCTCCTGCCTTGCAGTGACTCCCACGAGGTGATGGATTCTTCATTCGTCGATTCTTTTTGGGGTAAGTGTCCTTGGATCCTTGGCATGATTTCCAGCTTTGTAATTTGGCTTGCGATCGCTCAGTTTGGTTTCCTGCAATTTCTGACCAAGCTTCACGAATTGTAGCTTGCAATCATGGTGCACTGCTGATCGAGAAAGATAACCCGATGCCTTTTTATCATTTTACCCTTTCTCTCTTCTCCCTTTCCTTTTCTCTCTCCAAGGTACTTAAGGGTTTTTTGCCCTGTGTCTATTTTCTCTCAGTTTGGCAAGTTGGCACCTTGTTCCAGTGGGCCTAAATCAGGTGGTTGCCTGAGAGTGGGCCAACTTAGCTCTCTCTCCCTTTGTTTCTCACTAATCAAATGCTGAGTTGGTTTTTCCTTAGATTCTGATTGGTCTGTTTTATAAAATTGATAACGAATTATCTCTTTGGCCAAAAATTACAAATAAATAGTCGTTGGATTAAAAAAATAAGAGCTATCTTATGGTGCTGGTTTTATTGCCCAAATCTAATGTTATAAATATGTGATTTAAATGGAATTTCCTAATCATATAATAACTTGTAAAATTCATATCTAATAATTTATAAGATAGAAAAATATAATAAAATATGTTTTGAACTTAGGAAAATATAATATAAAACATGGCGTCATTTTGATAACCTAATCCAGTAATAATAAAAAGGTGATTTTTAGGGTTTTGAATAATTAATGGAAACCTAACCCTAATTCCACATGTATGCATCATAGGTTCTTTAAAGGCCTAGTCTTGGACCTAGACTCAGATCTAGAAGTATCTTGGACTTGTATAGACTCTGAAGTAAGGTATGTTGTATCCCCTATTCCTCTATGTTGAGCAATTCACCTATCTTATCATTCTTTTAACTTTGGCTTACACATATGTCTATTCTCTTGATATCATGGTTCATGTGAACTATCTTGCTTGTTTTAGACTTGGATATTCTCTTGATATCTATCTTGTGCCTTGGTGCATGTTGGTCTTATATAATGATATGTGCCCACTTTGAAGTGGATGTTTATATGTTTGTGTTGTCCATTGTGCGATGGCAACATTGTATAATTCTGACTATACTTTTTACTTGACTCTACATTAAACATGCTATGTGATTCAATAGCACTAAATTAGTGTAAATTACATTGGTTTTTGGGTAGTATTCCCCTATTATTTATTGAGGAGAGTGGAAGTATTCCATTCTTAATTTTATATATATATGGGAGATTGGCAATATTCCTTTCTCTATCAAGTTTCAAGATTATGAGACTTGGCCGCCTATGTGTTTATATTTCTCTAGGGCTATGTTTATTTCACATGCATGCAGGTTATGATGATGATTGTGGGGTGTGTGCCCTACTTTCTTTATGTGCCAGTATTGCATGATTTTATTGTTTTGTTTATGGCAAGTATCTTATTTTATTTTATGATGATGATTCTTATCTTTTATGCTCTGTTTGGGTAGTCCTTGTCTTTTCTATGGGAAGCCTTTTATATTTGATGTCCCTTATTCTTTATAAATCACTCAATTTGCTTTTTAGTATGCACATACTAGCCTTTGCTGATGTCATCTATTTTCTCTTCTTGCTGGGGTATGCTTCCAACCCTAGGTGAAGGATATGGAGGACATGGCTTAAATATATTGACTTAGATTAAGACGTTAAAGCTTGGAGACAATCTTGATGTGGTTTATATTTCCCTCTACATGGATCCTTATGATGTACCCTTACATGTAAGATTAATATGTTCTTTTGTATGAGACATTGAATATAGTCAATATTTTTCTTTTGCTTCTATACTTTGGTTGTTTTGAATACCATTAATAAGATTTGAAAATTTTACACCCACTCCATCATACCTTATGTGTGTGTTTGTACTGGAGGTTTTCTTGTTCAAATTTTTAGTAGAGAGGTGGTTTCACTTCTTTACATTAGTTCATATTCTCATGCTGAAATAATGATATCCACCTTTAGATGATGTTCTTGTTTAGGGTTTCGTTTCTTTGTTGTTATATACTTTGTTACTAGCTCTAGATGAACCTGAAATGATTGGTACATCCCTCCTTGGGTAAAGGATGACCTAGGATAGGTTGGGGGGGGGGCAACTCATGAGCCGGCCCCTCTCCCTCTCTCTCTTCCTCGCTTGCAACTAAATTGCTGATGACATTTTCTAGTTGGTCAGAATTAGAAAATTCATATCTTTTAAACCACTTGTCCAAAATTAACAAAAAATATATTTTCTTGATCAGAGGAACCTAATTAGTCTAATGGTGATATTTTCATAGTATAAATCCAAGTTGTGTGAAAAAGGTCCAATTTTAGGGTTTCTATGCAAGAATGTGCAATATGTACACTAATGGATGTTAATAATTTGAAATAGGCCAAAGTTGAACTTGGAACATCTAGAAGTGGTGGAACTTCATATTTGAACACAATAAAGAGGCATGGGCATTCTTACACCCTATGTTGGGATATTTGCAAACCAAATCCTATATTCCCTAATGAGGCACTATATGAACCCTATTTTCTCCATTCATGACTCCTTTTCTAAATTGCCTCAAAAATTAGTATGGATATTCTATTTATTGGGTCTTGTACGCCACTGCCATGTTTCAAATATATGATGCTTTTACTTGCCGTAGTTTCTCTTAGCATGTTGATTTTATTAGACTATTTATCTAATGTAGTGGTACTTATGTACAACCACCCATAGATAGGGCATGCACTACTTCTCCCTGGGGAATGTGTTATTCTCCCCCATATATAATTTGTGTAGGTGAGTGGGAATTTGTTATTTCTCCCCTCACCTATAGGTTGGGGTCCGGTAGGTGCCTCAACCCTACTTAGTTAATGTAGTCAATATTTATCATCATGCAATTCCTTTACTATTTTAATGTTATGGAAAGTATCTATTTTGATTATGCCTCATACTCTTGATCTCTTCATCTATTGATCAACTTATAGACTTTACTTCCATGTTATTTTCTTTCTTTTGTTCTATATCATATTGTTGACACATACCTTGTTTTCTTTCCCTCTTGCTGGGTGATTTCCCAACCACCCAGATTTTAGATAAGGTGCTGACAAGATCAAGTACAACAAGACCAAGAGTAGATTTAAGACTTGCTTGAAGGATGTCTAGGTTGCTAAAGCTAGATCCTTTGTTTTCTCATATTTTTCTTTTGAAAATATTATGTAGTGAACAATGATGAAAGCCATGTAATAGCTTTAGTTTCTTTTCCTTTCCACTGCTATTGACATTTTATATGTATCCAGTGCATGCTTATCTACTTGGAATATTATATATACATCCCTCAATATCTATTATCTTTGTGAAAAGAAAGATGTTTTGTATTTCCTTCAAATTTTAGTAAGGAGGTGATCTCACCTCTTTACAAAAATCTTTAGATAAGGAATCCTTAATTGTCATTATTCTTTCTAATCATGCATCTATTAAGTCTACCGTGCATAAAAAGAATAAGCCTTTTATGATTGTCGATAATTTGCATGAAAAAAGGATGATTTTGAACATGTTATATTTTCTTGAAAGATGATGTTGACAATCTCCAAAAGTATAATCTAGAACTTGAATTGAAATTCAACAGTTTAGAGATAGAAAAAATGTTTATCTTAAACAAGTAGACACACTTAAACTTGAAATGCTAACTTACTTGATAAGATTGGATTTCTAGAAGCTCAACCTCTTATGACTAGCTCTAATGAAGAGCATATTAATATTTTAAATTCTCTCATTCTTGATATTGATGCTCTTAAAACTAAATATGAGGACAACAACTTTGTTTTGCAAGTAATAGAATATGAAAATAGTTTTATCTTTCTATGATTTATTTTCTTGAAAAAGAAAATTCTTCCTTACTTTCTACCATCAATGTCCTTAAATCTTATTCTAGTTATACTAGTAGAGATAATAATGTTGCTTCTCTTCATACTAGAAATGACTCTTATATGACTAAAACCCTTTACTTAGAAACCAAAATTTTGCATGCTAGAGTCGATATGAATCAATTGTTTTCTACTATTACTTTTCTTATACATGATAATCATAGTTTGAGATAATCTTTTCAATGATTCTTAGATGGTAAAAAGAATCTGTAAAGGGGTTCAAGCCGACTTCCCAAGGCTCTCATAGAGTTTTAGGAATGTTGAGTGGCCTCACAGATCACCACTATCATTAACTACATGCTTTGTCCTCACTCACATGAATAATAGGATAAAATTCCCAAATGGTCACCCATCCTAGTATTACTCTGGGATGAGCACGCTTAACAATAGAGTTCATTAGTGATGGGCTCCCTGGAAAGGAGGTATACTTTGGTGATATGGGTAGTATGATCATACCTTTTAAGATCATTTTATGTGAGGTCTCAAATCTTGGGATGTTACAAAATCTTAATCAAATTATAGACCATAGTACTACCAAACAAATGGGTAGAGATGGCATTGGACTTGATAGTATCCAAAGGAACAACAAAGCCAAATGACCTCCAAATTGTAATAGATAATCTTCTACTTCTAAGACTATGGGTTCATCTTATCATTATAATGAAATTGGTCATTAATTACACATTGTCCTTTTAGGAAAGCACCCAACAGTAATAGGACTTGGGTTGCTAAGCTAATCCCTCTGACCCAAAAATATGATTGGGGACCATTTCAACTTTCTTCTTGTAGGTCACTTGCTAATGAATTGACTCTATCAATTTATTTGAAAATTGGTTTATCAATCCACAAAAGGTGAGATGTGTATGGAGTGTCAATAAGTGGAAAATACATGTCAAGAGTAGAGGTGATGATATTCTTGCTCATATCCGATCATTGCTTATTTTAGCTAAGTTTGTATGCACTTTACGTATGGTTTTTTTAATCAAAAATGGTATATTGTGATTCTCACCACTTTCTTTCTCAAAAACTATCCCTAATGCTTTCTTAGTGCATTTCTATCTTGCATATACATGTTTGGAAATAGCTTATATTTTTTATCATACCTCTATTTATACTTTTCTTAAAAAATATATGTTTTTACAACAGTTGTTCTCGGTCGAGTTTGTCCTGATGAAACTCGACCAACAAACACCAATGGGTTTTTCCAATAGTTATTGTTGGCCAAGAAGTTCAACCTAGAACTCGACTGACAATACTATGCACGAAATATATAAATGGGCTGTTTGGATGAGAATTTCCCTCTCAACTAGAATTTCTCAATCAATAGCCTTATTCTATTGCATTTCCCTTGGTACCTTTTCATGATATGCATATTATCATTCTTTAAATTACCTATCTTGCATACAACTCCATCCTTCTAGTTGCTATAAATTGGTATCTATATATCTTGCAATTACTTATCTTGAGTTATTATGCATATTTTGATGATGATCTTTGTGGATCTCTTGGTTGTGTTTTAAATTGTTTTCATTATGCTCTAACTTGCTACATCTACCTAGTTGTATATGTTTTGATGCAATCTTGAGTTTCTTAGTGGTAATCATCTTTTGGTAATTATGCATATTTGCTAGCAAGTAATATCCTTTCATGCTTCTTAAATTTCATATTTCTAATTCAATATTCCTCTACATATACTCATAGCATGCTGTTTAACTTGTGCATGATTTGCTATGATCCAAATCCTACTAGTATCTCTAAGTTGTGATATCATCTACTAGTAGTCCATATACATATAGTTCTGGTCTTGTTCAAGGTTGGTATCTAATACATCAATTGGTATCCAACTATATGCTATTTTTGTAACTCTTGTTCATACATACAAGATTGTTCCTTGTCTTGCATATCTACTATCTTGAGTACTTTTTTGCATAGCCTTACCTAGATTTGTTTGCTATAATTGCATACATGGTTGTTTAAATGCATGTCTTGATTTGCTTTATATGCATTGCTTGGGCAAGCCCCTAGTTCTTGCTCTACTACACCCCCTTTTCTAACAAGTTGTGTTTTAGCTCGTCAACCCCCTCACTTTTTGATATGAAAAAGGGGGAGAAGACATGCCTTATGTAAATGGGAGAAAAATATATGTGCAACATGTATACATAGAAGGCATAGTTTCTACATATGTTATAAAGGCTATCCATGCAAGAGATGTAACATCAATTGAGGGGAAGTATGTGAGCTCCATTAGCATCAATTGAGTGGGATCACATGAAATAAATTCTATTGTAACCCCTAGGTTTCTCTAAAGGTATGACTTTATTTAAACACTTTCAATACATTTATGGAATAGTTTGTCATCTTCAAAAAGGTGAAGAATGTTGACACAAGGCCTAAATTGACTAAAACTTATTTTTATGATGACTAACCATTCCACTCATTTGTGTATGATGCTTCTATTTGAGTGATTTCGGATTAGATAAGACACACTCCAAATTCCTAAACTTTCCCATCCTAACTTGGAGAAATAAAGTTATACATGCATAAAGATCATGATTGAAGAATAAATAGTTTTCTCCATAAATCTTTGATGTAATTTACTTGTAGTGATTGTATGAATTGTAATTAGGCTTGATGAAAATTTAGAGCACTAAAATTGAATATATAAACACTTTTTGGACATTTGTAAAAAGCAATTACAAGTTGTCTAGTCGGCTGAGTTTGTACTGGTGGCAACTCAACCGACAACATGTCTGGATCTTGGTAATGCCCAGGGTCGGTCGAGTTTTTCCTAGTGGAAACTCGATAGGCACTCGACACTTTGACTTGTCTTATAGTTTTTTCAATTGAGTTACCCAAAAGAAAACTCAACCAACAACACTGTACATAAAGTGCAGAAAAGTGTTTCTAGTCTTTGGAGTGTTGCAAAACTCAAAAATATATCTGTCCCGAAACGGATACAATTTAATCCTAAGTGTCTCTTCTGTCTAGTAGACAACCTTAACTATAAATAGGACACCTTAGGCTTCATCTCATAGTTAGAAAAATACTATGAAGGCTCATATACTATAGTTAAGAGAGATCTGCATCCAAGAGCCTCCATCCACTCTTATAATTTAATCACTTGTTACATCTATTAGAGTGCGTAGGAGATTTACAAGAGAGTTAGTCCTAAGTGTATATCTTGTGAGACTATCACTTCCTCCACCTCCCAATCTCTCTTTCTTAGGGCTGACAAAACTCGACCCGACCCGACCCGACCCGACTAAAGCGGGTTCGGGTCTTGATTTTTTCGACCCGATCCGAAATGACCAGAACCCAAAAAACCCAAAATTATTTACGGGCCAGGTTCGGGTTTGCAATTCTCGACCCGCAAAACCCGATCGACCCGAAATTATGTCTTCATATATATATATATTTCATATTTTAGCCATATAAAATTAAACACATCCAAACATAAAAATAACATAGTTTATACAAGTTTTTGCTTGTAAAACACTGATTAACCAACAAATTCTACAGTAATTTCGGGTCTAATGGGTTTTTATTTTTGGGTTTTTTGGGTTTGTATTTTTGGGTTTTCTGAGTTTGTATTTTTGGGTTTTTCGGGTTTGCATATAACATGGTATTTTCGGATCCACTGGGTCCATCGGGTCAAACCCACAAATAGTTTTTGTTAGGTGTAGTATGGTGTAGTTGTGTGAGTTTGCAATGTAAAATTGGGCATAAAAATATATGCATTTGTCATCTGACTAGTCTTTTAACATCTATAACTTAATTCCCTTTTCAGATATAAAATGAAAAGATGTGTTGTAATACCAGGTCACTTAATGAAAACTCCAATTACAAAAAAAGGCCATCCTGACTTAAGGAAACAAACAAACCAACACAAACACTTATAACGAAGAACAAGAATAATCGCCACATATATATGAAAAAGTATCTTGGATAAAGCTACAATTTAACATGAGATGACACCAATCATTTGCCCACACATTACATCTAAAGCCACATAAACAAAAACTTAAAAGACCTATCAATATATATTTATGATAATTGACCCTACAATCTAAAAGAAGTCCATTTGCACTTCAACTCCATAAATCCTTCAACTTTCATTTGGGATTTTGTGAGTGTGCGAGTGTGGTGGGCTTAATGAAAATCATATTGACTTAAAACCCATCGTTAAAGAAATTTCCCTTGCACTTGCACTTGCACTCATAAAATCATATTTATTAAGATCACGTCATTGAGAGGAATTCCACTTGTGCTTCAACTCATAACATCTCATAACATCCATTGACTTACCTTTTAGGTTTTATGTGTGCGTGTGTTTGGGTAGTGGGGGGCTTAATGAAAATAACATTGACTAAGAACATGTAGCAAAAGGAATTCCACTTGCACTTCAACTCATAAAAACCAACAACTTACCTTTGGTTTTTTTGGTGATTCTGTTAGTGGTGTCGTCGAAGGAATTTCACTCGTAGTTCAAGTCATAAAATTCAACGACCTACCTTTGGAGTATTGTGTGTCTTTAGGGGGGGGGGACGAGACTTAACAACAATCACATCTTCACATTGACTAGGAATATGTCATTTGGTCCACTATCACTTCAACTTATAAAATCTAACGACTTATCTTTGGGGTTTTGTGTGTGTGGTTTGGGAAAGGGGACTTAATGAAAATAACATTCACTAAGAACACGTCGTTGAAGGAATTCCACATACATTGCAACTCGTAAAATCCAATGACTTTCCCTATGTTTTTTCTTCTTCTTTTGTGTGTGTGTGTGTGTTTGGGTGGATGTGGGGCTTAATGAAAATTACATTGACTAAGAGAACACATCATTCTTGAAGTTTCACTTGCACTTCAACTCACAAGATCAAATGACCCATCTTTAGGGATTTTGTGTGAGTGTGTTTTGCCTTAATGAAAATCACATCAACTAAGAACACATCTTTGAGATTTTGATTTTCCCTCTTAGCTATAAAATAATTTTTTTTTGTTGGAACACCATTTCACTTAATGAAAATTACATTGTGATGCAAAAATCCATGATCGATTTGTTAAGTAAAAGCATCAAAGACAAGCGACACACACATTTGAATAGAATAGAAGGGAGGAATCCTGACCACATATGAAAAAGAATCTTAAATAAAGCTACAATTTAACATGAGATGACACCATTCATTTGTTCATACACACATTACATTGGAAGCCACAGAAAAAAAAACTTAAAAGACGTCCTATCTATATTTATAGATATATGATAAACTTGACCCTACAATCTAAAACCAAACTCTTGCTGCGCGCATCGTGGGAGTAAAAAAATGGCCATCGGACATGCAGCATGCAGCGTTTTGATGCAGGTCGTGTGATCGCTCATGAGAATAGCTTGTATGAGCCCCATGATTTGATGATGTTGTACATCCCTCCGATTGGCGCGACGGCTGTGAGACCAAGCCCGGCAGCAATGAAAGCCTGAAACCCCATATGCAACATCAATTAGATGTTTGTGATTATTGATCTAGGTGAAAAAGAGGGGGAACTAGTAGTCATCACACACAAAGATGAGATTAGAGAGACAGATAGAGAGATAAGCGGCGTTAATTACTTACCACATTGAACCACCATGACACGCTGAATCGTTTGGGTTTCATAACCAGAAGCCAGATTATGCAGGGAATCTGTAACCAGAACAAAACAAGCGTTATTACCCACATAGTTAATTAGCTCAATCATTATCAGTATCCAGCAGCAAATGTAGCTAGAAATCATGAATTTGGATTGGGAAATGGAAGTATAGCTTACGTAGTATGTGGTTGGCGCCAGAGCTAACCCTCCAAGGAATCCGAGTAGCGCTCCAAAGAACGGGATCAGCATGGCAATAAACATGGTGCAAACTGCGTGCACAATCAGAAGATTAGAGGGTGTTCAAGGAACCAATTATTAATTCGAGCTAGTTAATTAATCAGGTTTGCTTGCTTACTGTTGTAAGTGGTGCGCGCCACCACGCGGAGCGTAGTCCGTGGCTTGAATTTGAGCACCTTCACGAGGAGGGACTCGAGGTTGTCGAACACCGGCATGGCGTAGATCTGATAATTATATCATCAGTTCCACAGGCAAAAAGAGTTATTAGTTAGTTAACGGAGGAAAATCCACTTTGGTTACGAACAACAACGGAACGAGTTTTTTAAGTTAAGAACGATTGCACAAACCTGATAGCTTCCAACGACGTGGAGGAACACCATGAAATTAGCAGTGGCAATTAGCCAAGGAGGGTGCTCGAGCGACTCCAGAATATTGTCCTTGACAGCATTCCCAAACGACCAGTACCCTAAGAACGCCACCGGAAAGTAGCATATAGCAACGACGATATACGCCACGACAACACCCCACCACATCGGCCTCTTCGACGGCTTCTCAGGCGTCGACGGAATCGTCGCCTGAATCTCCAGCACAACATTATGCCCAGCATAAGCGAACGCCACGGTCCCCAGAGCATCAAACACGCCCATACACTTCGCGAACCCCGAAGCCGTCGCAAGGGGAGACCCGTAGCTGACCCCGTCCACCTGTCCCCTCATGAGACACGACACCGCGGCGATCATCGAGTATGACAGCGACATGACGGCGGCGACGAACGAGACGCCCGAGATGGAGTGGAAGTTGGGGAGCATCGACAGCCCGAACTGGATGGCGGCAAAGATGGCGATGAACATGGCCAGGTGGTATAGGGTCTCGCATTGTGGGCCGGAGCATGAGACGATGAGCCAGAACCGCATCAGGGACCTGCCGCCGGTAACCATGTAGACGATGTCTGTGCCGACCTCGACGATGAGCTGTTGTGGGACTAGGATATACAGACCCAACTTGTCGCCAAAGGCCCGTTGGGCGAGTTCTTGGTATCGGTCGTAGCGCCGGCCGTCCATCTCGTGCATCTCCACCATCTGCCACAGGGTGTAGAGGGTTATGCAGTATGAGAGCAGCATCACCGTCACGCCCCAGTACCTGTACAGACGATGGAAGAGGGAGGTTAGTTTATGCAAGAAGAAAAACACGAAAAAAATCTACAGCAGCCGCCTTGCACATTGACACCGCTGAAACCCTAGCTCGCACTCTTCCGAGTTTACCGCGCGCCCGACTGCCTAGCTAAAAAACCATCGATCCCCCCGTGACCCAGTCAATGCCTCCAGCCAATGCTCCGGTGAACCCAAAACAAAAATATCACGATCTGAAGAATATTCACGTACCATCCAAGATGCGCCATCGCATACGGCAGGCCGAGGACGCCGGCGCCAACCATTGCCGTGACATTGTGGAACGCCGAGAAGTACCACTTTGCGTTGCGATTCGACGTGATCGGGAGCCAGTTCTCCACGGTCTTGTCCGCCGATGTCACGTCGTCGTCCCCCTTACCCCCGCGGATCTCCCCCATCTCCAACTCGTTGAGGACATCGCTCCGCATCGTGTCGTCGTCGTCGTTCTCCCAGATACCCGATCAACAACACGCTTCTCTGATAGCTGGCGCGAAGGACGACGTCGCTTGTTCGCTGTGCTGCCCTTCCAAACACTGGACACACAACAACAAACCAGCGCCGATGGAGATGCCGATGTCGATGTCAAACAATCTCACAAATCCGGTTGGTTGACATCCACAGGTGGGCGGATGGGTTGTTATATAGAGGTGGGAGGGGGCCGGAGGATGTATCGATTCCTTTTCGGACTTGATCTTTTTTCTCCCGGTTCAAGGGAAAAAACACACGGTTGAGAGAATTCCTATCTTATATTGTTTAATGTACGAGAATATGTAAATGATTTTAGAATTCAGATGTCGTGTCACGCACTAACCGTAAAATCCTAAACAGATTATTAATTGGTTTCAGAAGTTTACCTACTGATGTCGTGCGAAACTGATCCTCCTAATTTATCCTGTATAATTAGTTAGTAAACTTCTGAATATCAAGATGGTGCAAGGTGTCCTAACTATACGCGGAGTCCGTTGTGTTTACCAGTAGCAGGACGTGGTGAGATGTTTGGTAACAACTGGGATTTTTATCCCTTAATTCATCCAAGTCCTAACATAAAACCGCTACTTGTTTGTTTCTCACACTATCGGGATTTAGATTCATAATCAGATTATGAGTATAAGAGCTCAACTTTGGGTTGATCCCATGTGTTTGGATATATGCTAAAATTATCCAATTTGAATCGAACTCAACGGTGCCTTTTTTTCCCCTAACAGCCCAACTAAGCGCCTATTTTTATGTAAAGCATGACCCTATAATTTATTGCTGTGTTTCAAATAATACAACATTCAGAAATTTATGCATGTTTATTACGAAATATTGTCACGTTTGGTTCAACAATTATTTAATACAAAATAAATTATACTAAGACGGCTATGAGGGGACCCCGAATTTGACAGAATCCAAGCATAAACAATCTTTTCCTGATAGGTTACGAGTTGATGAGTGTGGACATAAATTTGCATTCCTTATCTGATTAACGGGTGATGTCTCTTCACTAATGCCATTGTCAATCGGCCAAAATCTTCTACTTCGTAGAGATTGTGCATCTCTAGCACTTCCCACTCTACTTCATCATCTAATAGCTCACATGATGGGTATTAGACACGGTTATCAATTTTCGTCAACCTAAAAACTCACATCGTTGGACTCCAAACAGTAACGATCATAGCAAGAGCCATAGTGTACTTGTTACCTAAAATCATAAAAATGATACACATCAACACAACGGTGTTGAGTACACTATAAAACAAATAAACTCGCAGGTTCAAGAGAACATATTAGCTTGGAAAGAACTCAATATACTAGCAAGACCAAAATCAACAATATTAAAGATTTTCTTATTAACATACAAGTATACTTTAAGTATATTCCGTTATACTTAAACAACAATATATGACCATTGACCAACTTCCTCAAAGGAAGGGTCCGTAAGGGTGCTCAAGATTAGTTAATCCTTATTCATACATGAGGAAGCTCAAGACCAAAGTCAATGAGCTAACCCTATTTTGAACATGCCTTGTGTCCTTACTGTAAGAATTCAAACAGGTACACAAGATTTATATAGTGGACAAGTTCAATTATGTTCAAAGTTTGTTAAACATATTTCAAGCAAAATAAACGTACTCATTTTGTTCATTAACAAGATTATGTCCATTATTCATTATCATGGGGGTTGGATATGTCACCTAAGTCTAGGTACTCATTTTCTTCAACATTGTTTTCAACATCTCAACTAGTCATGCAAGTTCATTATCAAGTTACATCATGCATCATGGATTCATCTAGGGCTTAGGGTGACACACCACAACTAAGATTAGGGATCACAAGATTAGGATTATATGATCTTAGATAAAGTAATTGTAATATTTAAGTGAGATTAGTCAACATAACTATCAACAAGGTCCACTCTAGTCATTTAGAGTCATTATCATGCAAGGTTGTCATAAATAGAATATGGGTGACTCCCACTTGGATTAGGTGCCATAAATATAAAAAAGTTACTGGTTTGTAATAAAAAATTAGCATGGATGATCATCAGGGGAAGATCCGCACAAGATTAGAGCTCCAAAAAACCAACATGCAACATAGGTCACATTTCATGTTTAGGTTAGGTTTAGTAGTCACATTAAGGCACAAGAATGGTCCACATAGCAATTAGGTATACAAAGTATGATAAGCTACTGATTTATGAGTTCACATGATCATTTTAGACATAAAAGACCCATATATGAGCTAGCGTTGAGATTTAACATCAATGTAGGAGCAAAGGTGGCCAAAGGAGGATGCAAACCGGCCGTCATGGCTGGTGAAAGTCCACTAGAATCACATTTTTAGGTAAAATGAATAGAGTTCTTCAAATCAAGAATAAACAATTACTTTCATTCCCAACACTTAGGGACCTAGCTTCCACATTGGCCTAGGTGGGGTTATATATCCATGATTGTGAGTTCATATTTCTACAATTTGAGACAAACATCAAATTTCAACATCATAATTTCATGCCCAAATTGGATGGAAGGGCCCACCCTAGTCTAGATAGCGCTTAACCCTAAGTCATAAATTGAGAGAGTTAACATATTCATCATTTTACATTTTTGAAATTTGGGAACATGGAAGTCATTAATCATATACCGAGGGTGACCTCAAGATCCAAATAGGATGATCATAGGAGTCAAATCGATATCATATCATTAATCATGAGTCAAGATTTCATTATTCAATATTGAGAGTCAAGTTTGACATCAAGGTCATAGGTCCAAATATTTCAAAGCTAGGTTCTATATTCCTATTTACACCTGAGTGGTGATCATTCATCCATATACAATAATCGAGCAACATTTAACACATTATTCAAGAAACATTTTGTGACATCAATATTGAATTTATTATCATGATATCCAAAGTTGATGAATGATATAGACCTAGGTATTTTTAGGAAGTCAACCACATGATATAGTAAACATCATCATATTTCATATCGCATTAACTCGAGTGTCAATATCATTATAGACTTAACTTATGTTAAGAAATCAGAATCCTGAGGAAGGGTATACATTTCCAAACTCCACATTGTCAACAAGATGAAAATTTAGAGGTAATCATAATAGACATGTGACCTAGGTTAGGAGAGTCATATGTCAACTACCACTCTAATCTAGCACATTAGTCTGCATAGTCATGAACCATCAAACATATCAAAATAGGGAGAGTATCAATTATCAAATTGTATTTTATAATGTCATGAGATTAAATATAAAGATTATAATAAGGCAACCATGTTTCATGATTTTGCAATATCAAAGTCATAATCATATTCCCTTCCTTTCAAGATCAAGGTAAGGGTGTATTTTGGTAATCGAAGTCAAATAGGGAACTCAAGATTTGAGCATATCAGTGTAAGGTTAAGATTTGTATCAATCATTTCATTCATAATCGAGATTATAAAGAGACATACAAATTAATAGGAAAAAGTCTCTTATATAAAAGTCTTGCATCATGATTTTGAGAGTGCAAGAGCGTAGTCATTCCAAGGCATAATCATCGTAAATATCAAAATGGGAAATTTGCCTAATCATGTTTGAGGTTTGGTCAAGAATAGGGCACCATGGATTTAATCAAATAGGGACATCATAAACTGAGGTATAATGTACAAATCCTCCTTATCTCATCATATCAAGATCATTATCATTTTACCTCAAACATAGAAAGCATGTAGTATAGGTTTGGTAAAATTGGGTTAATATGATTTGAGAGGTCATACATGAGTGCTTAACTCCAAGGGTATTTTGGTTAGTCATAATCGATCTTTCAATTTAAGGCCAGATCATGGAATCATCATTATGTTACTCAAATCTTACCATTTCATTCACATTTCAGTCTTTCCCCACACATAAACTACCCATAATTGAGAGATCATGTGACAGATAGCCGCGAGTAGAAGAATCACATGAGGAGATGAGAAGCTAACTAATCATCTAATGAGTGGCTTAGGGCTGTCCTTAAAGAAGAGATGAGATACTAGAAGACTCTCTAAGGTATGTGGAATTTAGTTGTTAAACATGCATAGTTGATATGTAATTGCTCTAATACTATTTGTCATGGAGTTGTTTATTACCCTAAGTCCACATTTCTAATGGCTACATAGCCAAAGGCAAGTGAACCAGAGCATTCGTCCCTAGAACAGATCACATAGAATATGCATGAATAAAACCACAAATAAGAACAAGGTAAGAGACAATATAGCATAAAAGGAAACTAAACTAGTACCTGACATAAGATCTTAGTCCCATATAGCGACCCATGGGAATTTCATTTGCATGAAATCATATATCATCAAAGTAAGAGTAGAAGTTTATGACAATAGAGTAGCAATAAAAATCATAGCAAGATCCATACTGTACGTGTTACCTAAAATTATAAAGGGTACACATCAACACCACCATGTTAAGTACACTATAAAATAAATAAACTCACAGGTTTATTAGAACGCATATGCTTGGCAAAAACTCAACATAATAGAAAGAAAGAAATCAACAACATTAAGGACTTTCTTATTAACATGCAAACATATTTTAAGTGTATAGCCATTATACTTAAATGACAATATATGACCATTGACCAACTTCCTCAAAGGAAGGGACCGCAAGGGTGCTCAAGATTAGCTAACCCTTTTTATACGTGAGTGTCCTCAAGACCAAATTTAATGAGCTAACCCTATTTTTCAAAATTCATTGTGCCCTGACCCTGAGAACACAGGTAGGTACACAAGGTTTGTATAATGGACAAGTTCAATTATTCTCAAGGTTTGTTCAACATATTTCAAACAAGACAAACATACTAATCATAGGGAACAAGTAGCATAAACAAGTATATAAATCCAAGCGGTAAAAGCATATATACATAAGAAAGTTCAATACCACTAATCTGGCCAATAGGAGGATAAAGTGTACCTTAAAGAGTGCACAAGATTAACAACTTGATTTATAAAACTAAAACTAGCACTAGATCTTGGAAATTGAGTCCATATAGATCCTAACATTTTACTAAGTACTATTAGATTAACATCAACAATATTAAGTCTATTAACCATTATCATGGGGGTTGGATATGTCACCTGAGTCTAAGTACTCATTTCCTTCAACATTGTTTTCAATGTTTCAACTAGTCACTAACACGTATTTACTATGCATTATACGCAAGTGAACGTATCGAAGTAATATAGGCCCTTTTGAGGCCTGAGTCGAACACATGGAAACATTCTCCAGAGACTACTACTAACTATGGTCTAATCAGCTAGGCCAGTGTAAGTGAGTGAGTTTGATTGAATAGAATAAAAAATAAAATGAAACAAACTTAACACTTAAATTACTCGATTCTAGGGAGTTTCTTAGGATTGTGGTTTCACCACAGATAACATTGCAATTCATTCTATACACCAATATCTATTACCCTTACCCCTGGATAAAGAACCTGTAGTCAGAGCTACCCACTTTTGCAGCATAGTTCACTACCTATTCTAATGCCAACCCTATTTCCATAGCAATTGGTTGATTAGTTAGGTGCTTTATGATTTGACTCTGGGTTTCTCCTCTCATTTATACTCCACCTTTCCCAAGGGGTGCAATTAATGAGTAAATCTATGCTTTCCAACCCTTGATCTCTCTCCCTAAATGATTAAGGGTCTAAAAAGCTGTCTATGTTGATCAAGAATAAACAAAACAATGCATCTTCATAGATTTATATCTAGAAAATAAGGATAAAGATGATATTAATGTATGGAAATCAAGTACAATGCATATCCGGGCTACTCCCGGGTCCTAAGAAATCAAGGGGATTAGCCCCGCATGATTTTTATTGACAAATACACGGTGGAGAAAAAGAAAAACGTGGGAAACATTAGAGAAACTAAGTAACCCCTGGTGAATAGATGATCTGGATGATCCCCTACGTCGTGTGTGCAATCTGCAGTCTTTTGACTGCCAATTCGCCTCCCAGATTGTCTCAGATGAATCTTTCGATTTCTTTCTCTTCTTTTCTCTCTCTCTGGTATCATGTAATGGAATTCAGATGCCCTCCTCTATATGGCCAAACTCTCCTTGGGTCATAGGAGTCACTTATGGTACGAAATAACGTCCACTGTTGGATTAGATTGCCATCTTCAAATTTGCCAAATCGGATAGACTCAGTAGTACCAACTTGGCAGTCGGTAGTACCGAGTTCCTAGGGTATCCATGACTCTTTCCAATGTTGATACTACCGACTTATCTTGATAGCACCGAGTCTTTGGGTTTCCCAAGCCTTGTCTGCCTGATGTGATCTTGGTAGTATCGAGTTTGCGAACCCGACTTTTGTGATTCATCTTTGTGCTTCCCTGATGTGATTTCGGTACTACCGACTTGGAGTGTCGGTAGTATCGACTCTGTGCGAGTCTTTTTGAGCAAGTACTGACGTGAAGTTGATACCACCAAATTATGGTGTCGGTAGTATCGACTCTGTGTAGCTCCATTGTAATTGAAAATACACAAGAACATGGATAAATACTCGAGGTAAATATTAAGCCATCTTAAACATTAAAAATAAGATAATTTTATGCATCTGAATATCACATGCCATTGATAGCATCTCATGCATTATTAATCAGATAAATGACAAAACAACACATAAAATCAAGGAAAATATGCCTGTGAAAATGACTAAAAACTCATGCATCATACTCCCCTAAGCTTAAATGCTACTCATCCTCAAGCAACACTACTCTTAGATCTATTTGATGTAAGTCAACAAAAGGATACAACACATGAACTATTTTCTTAATCATTTCCACCAAACAATCCCTGAATCGGCCTCCAATGATCACTGAACCAATAAGTGCTCCACAGTGACCAAAATTTTTCATAGAAGACGTCTACCTTTTTTTATCAATGAACACTATCAAGAAAGCAGTTAATATCATAATAATTTAGACATTTGCTTGGTGCACTATGTGATTCCCTAATCTAAATTGCTTTCTCCTAACTACCAACTACTAGGAAGCAGATCTCCTTATAATAATGGATGAGGAGACAAATAATTTGAGTAGCCTACCAATGAGAGCAATTAATGATACGAGATGGGTGGCAATTGAATAATCACAAGTACATCCAAATGATTTAAGTAGAGAAAAATTGATGACCTACATGAGTGAAAAGAATGTTATGCATGAGACCTAATGCATACTGACTTTTTCTTGCTCTTTTTTTCTTGTTGACACATGATGCATGTATAAGGTAATCTCATAATAGAAAATGAGTCTATCAAAAAGAAAAAAGAAATGCATCATGTGAATTGGTTCATCCCTTCAAGAAGACTCAGGGACATACTTTCTCCTTATGAAATCTTGAGATTGATATAATTTTTCTTCTTCTTCTGATGTATATATAGCCCATAATTTTTCTTGTCTTTAGCACAATGGACTTATGCTCAGGCTTTCACTTGATTTTTTTCTTTTTCTTTTTCTCTGATGTGGAGGTATGCCCCTACTTCAACTTTTACAGTTAGAGACTACAATCTACATGACAAAAAAATGAATGTGATGGAATGCATTTAATCTACATGCAATTTCAATGCAACTATGATGGTATATACTAAGATTGGTCGTGCATACAATTGTAAAGATATTTTTTCTTCTTTCAAATGCACACGTGGATAAGATCTAGCCTACCCTGTCACCTACCATGCCATGCAATGCAATCAAAAGAAATAAGTTGGATCACTTGTTCATCTTAAGGTGGTGATTCAAAATTCGGATGGAAAGGATGGATGATATCACATAACTAAGAGACAATGCCTTTCATTAAATTATGATATGTCCCTCTTTAATGACATGTGCACATGGTAATCTTTAGTTTTCTTTCTTAAATTTCCATTTAAGACATCAGTAAAGGTTTGACCATCTTAGGCTCAACAACATCTTCATTAACTTTCCCATTTTGATTAGATGTTCATTCATATCCTATATCCTAGAGCCGACTTAACCAAACACTTCCTCGATTGGTGATGCACAAGGGTATCACAACTTAAGCTATGAAGGCACAACCATTTTCTTGCACTAACACCTTATGACTTGACAAATGCAACCATACATTACTACTACACGATTACAATAGATAAGTGTGGATCTTAAAAATGCATGATTCAAACTAAAAATAAAACAACTAAGATAAAATTGCAAGAAAAACTATAAAAACTAAGATAGAAAGCTGTTCCAACACCCCCTTAAGCTTGAATATGACTATGTCCTCATAGTTGATACTCACACTCAAGAAGTGGAACAACGGTACCATTGCTCAAAATGGAGGTGGCTGAGGCATGTCGAGGTTGTGAGGGGAAAACATCTCCAGAAAAGATAGATTAGGCAGTGGCATATGCTGTGGCTGTGGGTACCCTCCAAAGTATCCCTGGTTTTAATAATGGTTGAAGAAGAGATGCTGGTACTGCTCCATCCACTACATGCACATGTGAACATTCTCTTAGTTGGCCAAAAGAAGGCGTTCATTCTTGTAAAGTACAAACTGATTTTGGTACAACCTTCCTTGAATGTCCTGCACACCGGCCAACGTCACCAGATGCTGCTGCTATCCAGTCTGGATCTCCTGCAGCATGGTATACATACCCGCCATGTTGTACAAGTCTTGCTCCTCCTGGGAATGGGGTGGGGCAAAGGAAGTCGAGGCAGTGTAGGTGCGACCCCATTTGCACGGGACCTCTCTCTTAGTGATGGGGATGGTGGGCTCCACCTCCTCAACACCATCAGAGTCCTCATCGCTTTGCTCCTCATCATCGACCTGAGCTACTGCCCTGGGTGGACTTCAACTTCCCCCTCATTGAAAGGCCACCAGAGATGGTTCACTCCGTGTAAGTTGAAGATAGGGTCGGGGAGGCTCCACTCCCGAAATAGTCCTCGACGCGTGCAATGCACATAGAGCACATTGCGGTGGAAGATGAGAAGGTGCACCTTACATAAGTGCAGGAGGTCCAACTTTATTATATCTTCTAATGGCAAGCGGATGGACAAATTAAGGCACACATGTAATGCAATGTGGGTGATTAGAATCCGAAATAAAATTGATGCCTTTCTTGTCATGTTGCACTGAATAGAGATCATGTGGAGTAGAAGGAAGGATCCAAAGTTGACAGTCTCCCCTTCCAGTAGCCTATAGAGAAAGTAGAGATCCGCCTTTTGAACCTTCCCTTGAGCTTGACCGGACCAAGCAAAAATAGTGTTGGTGCAAAGGCGGTGAAGGATTCGAGCAAAAGGGTGCTCAATATCGGTAACAAAGTTGATATGCAAGTTTATACTAAAGCCTACCGACACCTCAGTCAACTGCTCCCAAGCCAAGTCGTAGTCGAAGTCTGAAGGGGCCGAGCATTCTGGGACGTGAGTCCAGTTGAAAATGTGGTTGAAGGCCCAGAGTGATGGAATAGTTGTTGTTGAAGAGGCAAAAGTCGACTTTTCCTTCCCACCATTCACCTCCTAACTTCTACTTAGGGGTGACAAGAACATCTAGCAATGCCAAGAACTCCAGGACGAGTTCTAGGTAAGTCTTCCAATCGCTGAAGAAAGGATTGTCCCCTTCCATGAGTTGCTTCTGACATACCCATTGCATGTTGTCAGTGAAGCCCACCCTTTTGATCAATGTGTGATCGCCATATCACATTGGTATTATCTGCCTCGTCTATAACTCTTCATAGAGATTCCTAATATCCTAAGATGGATGTTGGATGTGGGTTAGTTGAGGGACCAACACACCTTGATCCGCCGACGTAGAGGGACCTCTTCTTGGTGCCATGATGCCAATGCAAGAAAGAGGATTGGGAAAGAGAAGCTCGATGAAGATCGTTGGCTTGATGAAGATCGTTAGCGTCTGTTGCAACCCTGCTCTGAGTTCTAGGAGGAATGGAGGAAGCAGTGTGAAGAAAATGGGTTAACCCCTCCTCCTTTTATAGATGAGTTGGGCAGAGTCTGTACTATTGACTTTTGTGTTTGTAGTACTGAGTTGAAGGCACAAATATGTCGCTCGGTTGTATCGATGACTGATGTTTGATGATGTCTCAAGCACAGATCACACAGAGTCGGTGGTACTGAGTCCAAGTCAGCAATATCGATAGGAGTCACAGATCGGTGCTATCGATCGTGTGATGAAGCTTGCATCAGCCGTTGAAATGAGCACCCCCAGATTGTTGACGTCAGTGTTGGTATTGCCGACTAGAATGTTGGTAATATCGAGTTGGCAATTTTGACTCCGTACCTTTGAATTTTTCATCTTGGTGTTTTGATTCTGGGCATGCCAAAAAGTAAGTGGTATCGACTTGTTGGTCGATACCACCAAGAGCTCATCAATTAACGATCGAAAACCTTCAAAGACTCGGTAGTACCGACTAGGAGAGTCGATAGTACTGAGTCTGGCATTTTGGTGCAGATGCCTCACTGATGTAATATTGGTACTATCGACTGGGAACTCAGTAGCACCAACATGTAGGAAATTATGCACACTCGACACACGAGTCAAGGTACCATTTTTAAAGCAAATATAAAATGCACATGAATAGAAGAAAAATGAAGGTTGGATTGCCTCCCAACAAGCACCATTATTTAACATCCTAGACTAGACATTCCTAAGAGCAAGAAACTAAGGGATCTCCAAAAGTTGTACCTCTTCTATTCTCTACTCCACTTCCCCACCATAGTAGTGCTTCAATTTTTGGCCATTAACAAAGAATGACCTAGTCCCATCTAAAATCTTCACTGCACCATGGGGAAAAACTTGCTCAATCATAAATGGTCCACTCCACTTGGACCTCAGCTTGCCTAGATGTAACTTAAAGTCCAGAATTAAAAAGGAGAACCTTTTATCCTGGAAGAAACACCCTATTCACAAGGTGCCTATCATGAATCTTCTTTGTCCCCTCCTTATAAATCCTAGAACTTTCATAAGCATCCATCCTAAGCTCATCTAGTTCATTCAGCTCCAAAAGTCTTTTCTTACATGCTTCATCTAATTCATAGTTTAACTTTCTTAATACCCATTTCTCCTTATGCTCAAGCTCTATCGGTAAATGACAAGCACGACCGTAAACAAACCTAAACAATGTCATCCCTATAGGTGATTTATAGGTCGTCCTTTATGCCCAAAGAGTGTCATTAAGCATGAAACTTCAATTTGTCCTATTAGTGTAAACTATCCTTTCCAAGATATTTTTCACTTCTCTATTGGACACGTCCACTTGGCCTTGTGTCTGTGGGTGAAAAGGAGTACCTACTCGGTGTTTCACCCCATATTTGCTAAGTAAGGCTATGAACTGCCTATTGGTGAAATGTGATCCACCATCACTAATGATCAGTCGGGGAACACCAAACTTGTAGAAAATGTTTTCCTTCACAAATCTACACACCACTTGAGCATCATTGGTGCGGGTTGGAATTGCTTCCACCCACTTAGATACATAGTCAACCATAAGTAAAATATAAAGGTTAGAATTAGACGACACAAATGGACCCATTAAAGCGATGCCCCAAAGATCAAAAACTTTGACCTCTTGTAACACATTCAACGGCATCTCATGTCGCTTAGAAATGTTACCTACACGTTGACAAGAATCACAACAATGAAAGAAATCATATGCATCTTTAAACAAAGTTGGCCAATAAAATCCACTCTCTAACACTTTAGATGCTGCCCTAGAGCTAGCATGATGCCCTCTCATAGGCAAAGAATGGTAGTGTGCCAATATGCTCTCTACCTCACACTCGGGTACACACTTCCTCAACATTCCATCCCTACATTGTTTCATAAGAATAAGGTCATCCCTAATGTAAAATCTCAATGTGTGAAAAAAATTCTTCTTTTCTATACCCCCAATATTTAGGCAATTCTTTGTAGGCTAAATAGTTAACAGTATCTACGAACCATGGATTCTTAACCTTTATAGCAAAGAGTTGTTCATCAGGATAATCTTCAACAATGGGAATATCGACATCTTTTTCATGCACTCTTTCCAGCCTAGTTAGGTGATCTGCTACCACATTTTCCACCACCACCTTGTCTTTAATTTCTATGTCAAATTCCTATAACAATAAAATCCACCTAATCAATCTAGGTTTTGCATCTTTCTTTTGCAATAGGTATTTGATGGAAGCGTGGTCAGTCCAAACAATCACCCTAGCCCCTACTAGGTACTGCCAAAAATTTTCAAACGTAAACACAATTGCTGAGAGTTTTTTTTCTGTGGTTGTGTAATTAACTTGTGCATCATTTGAAGTTTTAGATGCATAATATATGACGGTAGGAACTTTATCTTTGTGTTGTCCCAACACAACTCCCACAACATAGTCTGATGCATCACACATCAGCTCAAACGATAGGCTCCAACCAGGAGCCTGCACAATAGGTGTAGAACTTAACTTTTCCTTTAATACTTCAAAAGCTTTCAAACATCGATCATCAAAGGAAAATTCAGCATCTTTTTACAAAAGTTCCGACAAGGGTTTAGAAATTTTGGAAAAATCTTTGATAAATCGGCGGTAAAACCCCGCATGTCCTAGAAAGCTCCTTACGCCTTTCACCGATGTCAGTGGAGGTAGCTTGGAGATAACTTCTATCTTAACTGGGTCTACTTCCATACCCTTGTTGGACACTTTGTGCCCCATAACTATTCCCTCACTCACCATCATATGGCAATTCTCCCAATTTAAGACTAAATGATTGTCCTCACACCTTTGTAAAACCTTATCCAAATTATACATGAAATCACTAAATGACTCCATGTACACCAAAAAATTGTCCATAAATACCTCCAAGCACCAATCTACCATATCATGGTAAGCATACAATGCTGGAAGGTAGCAGGGGCGTTACAAAGGCGGAATGACATCCGTCTATATGCAAACGTGTCGTAAGGGTAGGTGAAAGTGGATTTCTCCTGATCCTTTGGCTTGATCGAGATCTGATTGTAACCAGAATACCCGTTGAGGAAATAAAAGTGTGAACGTCCACGAGTCATTCCAAAATTTTATCAATGAAAGATAGCGGAAAGTGATATTTTAAAGTGATAGCATTCAAATGATGACAATCTACGCAAACACACCACCCCATTATCAACCTAGTGGAAATCAATTCATTAGCTGCATTAGTCGTGACAGTGATCCCCTTTTCTTAGGCACTACATGAGTTGGGCTAACCCACATAGAATAAAAAATTGCATAAATAATATCTGTCGAAAGAAGCTTGCCCACTTCTTTCTTCACTACCTTAGTCATGATTGGGTTGAGGTGCCGCTGAGGTTGGACTATTTCTTTAGATCCTTCTTCTAGACAGATCTTGTGTTGGAACAAACTTGGGGATATTCCTTTGATGTTTGCTATAGACCACCCAAAAGCAGGTCGATGGTTCTTCAATACAGAAAGCAATTGCCCCTCTTCTTCACTGCTCAAGGACGATGATATGATCACTGAGAGCTTTTCTTCTATGTCCAGGAAGACATACTTCAGATGTGGAAGTAATGGCTTCAATTCCAACTCAGGAGGATTCAGTAGAGATGGAACTAGTGGTGGGGGAGGTGGTCCCAAGTCTTCAAAATATCTTGTGTAATAATAGGGTACCACCTTCAACATCAATTACACACTCCTATAGAGAGCGGATGCGTGTTCTGTCATCTACTCTATTCATCAAACATGCTTCTAAAGGTAATTGTAGATATGTGTGCATCAGTGAATCAATAGTGACCTCCTCTATGGTAGCTGGGTCATAATCTTCTTCTCTATCATCTGGTAACATATTGCTTCTTTCAATGAGATCATCTTGGTGTTTTTAATTATATCAACTACCAGAGTATCTTTTTCCACCTTGGTCATCACGTGAGCCATATCAAGAAATGGATTCCCCATACACAAAGAAATCTTGCCCTCCATGTGTAGAAACATGTTACACTGTGATGTATCCCCCTTTTCTATAGAGTGTTCATGCATCTTTATTTCAAATAGGTCATCATAAGTGCCCATTATCAGATGCCCTCTACCCATTTCCAAAATTATGTCGAATGTGTCTTGGAATGGCCTACCTAGAAAAAGTTTGTTACCTTTATCCTGTTGCATTTCTATTACCATGAAATCAATAGGGAAAATGAACCTATCCACTTTTACTAGGAGATCTTCAAAAATTCCATATGGTCTGACCATAGAGTTTTCAGCCAATTCATTAGTCATAGTACTTTTTCTTGTCTCCTTAAGATCTAGCTTTTTGAAGGTTCAAAAAGGCAGAGGTTGATACTGGCCCCTGAGTCACATAGGGCCTCACTAAACTTAGTCTTCCCTATGTAGCATGTGATGTTGAAACAACCAAGGTCTTGTCTTTTTGGAGGTAGCACTAGTACAGAAAGGGTCTGTAGCGTCGGTTTTTTAAAGCCTGCAGCGTCACTTTTCGACCGACACCTAGGTGGCCGTTGCTACAGAATTTGGTCTATAGCGTCGGATTATTTAACCAAATAAAACCGACCTTACAGAGTAAAAACCGACGGAAAAGGTTGTAAAAATGCTGACCTAGGCGAGAAAAAAGGAGCCCGTAAGGTCGGTTATTTCATAAAACCGACCCTGTAAACGTTCTCGGTTGAGAAAACTGTCGACCGAGAATGTTTACAGGGTCGGTTTTTATGAAATAACCGACCCTAAAGATTGAATAACATTTCAGTGGTAACTCTCGGTCGAGAAAATTGTCGACCGAGAACGTTTACAGGGTCGGTTTTTATGAAATAACCGACCCTAAAGATTGAATAACATTTCAGTGGTAACTCTTGGTCGAGAAAATTCTCGACCGAAAGTATTTCGGTCTCGACCGAGAACCCTCTATAAGGTCAGTTTTTTGAAAATAACCGACCCTAAAGATTGAATAAAACATTTCAGTGTAACATTCGGTCGACAAGTTTGTCGAACGATAGATATTCGGTTGAGAATGTTGTCGACCGAGTCCTACACTAAAATGTTTTAATCAATCTATAGGGTCGGTTATTTCAAAAAACCGACCTTATAGAGGACATTATAGACTCGGTTTTTTACAAAACCCGACGCTAGAAGTTCTATTTCGGTCGAAAATTGTTCGACCGAAGAGTGTACAATCTCTAGGGTCGGTTATTTAAAAAACCGACGCTGGAAGTTACGATTTTTTTTAAAAAAATTCTACAGAAATTGATATAGAACAGAAGAACAAGAAGATTCATATATTCTGAGAGAGGGGAGCATTGATGCTCAACCATCACCATTCAAAACCACACATTCATAACAAAAATGATAATCAATATCATAATTTACAAAATGATAGAGTGCAAGTCTGAGATGACATATTACAAAAGTAAAAAATTGAAAGAGTACGTACTCAAACCACATACATAAATGGAGCCGACATATTTAATCCAATACTATTTCGACTTCACTTATAAAACACTCTGACCACTCTTCTCGGAATTCATTCAAGTCCACATGTGTGTAAGGTTGAGTTGTAAAGATCTGTAACAGAAAATGCACATGTTAATATTTTATAAAAATGACTACAATCACTTGTAAATTTACGATGTTATTCTTTATTACCTGACTTATAGTCTGAATGTCATGTGATGCTTGTTTGACAATAGCTTGCATGTATTTCATTACATAGTAGCCACAAGCCCAGTCATTATTTTGCATAGGACACTACAAATAATAAATTATACTTAATGTTAGTAAACTACTATAAACAACAATTGAGATAAGAGTATAAGAGTTGACATATTACAGTTGAAAATTAATACATAAAGAGTAAGCAGTTGTCAAAGTAGCTACCTTGACATTTTTCAAAGTCAATGTCTTTAATTTTGTGGGTATTTGTCCTCCAGCTTCACGAAAAACCTTTATACCCCTATCAATTAAACGATAGTTGGTAAAATAGAAATTCTAAATAAAAATACCATGTTGAAGCAATTGATTAAATTTATGCTTACTCCATAGCTGACAATTTCAGTTTGTGACTCCTTGTTGTTTTAGCCATTGGGTCAAGATAATAAAGAGTCATCAATTTTGGGACAATCACCAGTAATTCCCAATGTCTAGCTCTGAGTAAGAGTAAAACAAACATTAAAATAAATAGTTTCATTCATTATTAAAATTATATTGAATAATAATACTTACTGGACGTTAAAAGGAATTAGGATAATTTCCTTCCCCTCACTAGCAAAATATTTGAATGCATCAGAGAAGTACTCATTCACATCCTCAATATTTGTCTCCACCTGACTAGTGACCGAAGGAACTAAGAATGCAATATTCTTTATATCAAAGTTGGTGACCTCAGTATATAAATGGCTGTTAAACATTTGTAATTATTTTCATATGTAGAAATAAGCTAAAATGTGTATTGGAATTTTCTATATATTATTGATATATCCTTACCTTATCCATACTTCTATTATCGAAGTGTTTAGCCAATCATACTGGAACAACTCTATAATATCATCAAGAAAAATAAAATTCTCAAAGTCCCTCCCAACTGCATCTTCTGTTAACTTGACCATCATATTTGATCCCGATTTTTGGTTGGCTAAGTATCGACACAAACCTTTAGATTTGCTTCCCAATTCATCGAATGTAGTTTCGGGAATGAAAGATGGCTTGGGCATAGGATGACGACTAGCAGAAGTTTTACTTTTTGGTTTACAAACCTGTTAATTAAATTACATACTTATATTACATGAGTTCATATATGCAGTCAAATATGAAAAATATGATAGAAATAAGGTATACCTTGTCATTGATAACCAAGTGTCTAGGCCAACCCACCATAGCACCCTCAGCTTCTTCAACTGTACTATATTCAGCATTAGGTATGGGTAGTGGTTTGTCCCCCATTCCGTCATACACAAGATGGATGGACACACGACAGATGTCATCAGTAATTTGTTGACAATGCAATGTACCACCAAAGTTGTACACTTTGCCCGCTACCAAAACATTATATTCTGAAACCTCCACTGCAAGTTTATAGTTCATACCAACCTAGATTGAAATAATATAAGTTATATAAGAAACAGTAGAACAGATACATGTTAGAACTATATATATTATCAATGTATTTATCATATTAATAACACAAGATAATAGAACAAAAACTTACTGTAGATTGTTGTGGTGGTTCATCGGGAGTGCTCCCATGACCTTCTAAAACTGTAGCATGGGCTTGTACCTCATCACTTGAGAGACATGCAGTATGAATAGGTTGAGAAGGTTGAGTAGGCTGATATGTAGACATTATTTCTTTTACTTTCTGCGCTACTAATGCTTCAAGATCCTCTTGTGTAAGACCTCCTACACGACCTCTTTTAGATTGCGAAGGGCCAAAATAAGACTTGAATCCTATGCCAGCTCCTAATCCCCTAACACGGTCAGGATGCTCCTTCGTACCAAGAGCAACTGCTAGTTCATCCATGTAGCCAGTTGGGATGAACTTTCCTTCCTTTGCTCGTGGAAATCAATCTATTCATAGTTAATAAAAATATTAAATCACAATATCAATTAGATATAAATAAATCTAAGTTTGTGGAAGTTACTCTTTACTTAGTTGGGATAAACCTACCATCTTTTATGCCTCCTCCTTAGTTGCAGGGTTGACAATTTCATCGGCTCGATTCTTTCTAGCATCAATCCATGTCATGTGTCGGGGTGGTCTCTCAACTTGAGTTCTACTAGATTCTTCTCCAGAAGATGATTGCTTCTCTTGTAGTTGGCGGCGGAAGGCATAACCACCGGGCCCCAAGCGATGGTCATGCACATTTTTAGCCTGTCTTTCCTTTTGAACCTGGTGAATAGCCTGATCATTTAAAATGAGGTATTGCAATTTAGACTTGGAAAACATGTATAAAAAGATTCACCTCCTTAATTGTATAAAATATTCATACAATACATCACAATCTTTATTACCTAAAACTCTTCCGATCTCCTAGCTGCAACAAATCTTTCCCACACCTCAGGATCAATAAAAATATATACATATGTAGCTTTCTTCTTTTGTTTAGGATTATTTATAAATTCCCTTACAAGATATGTCTTAAAACCCCTCCATCGTACACCACAACGTTGTAGCACTCTTTTCTTGTGATCTTTTTCATTTAGATGAAAAACACCCTATACATACAAAAGAAGTAATTAATAATGTTGTTTTGAAAAGGAATTAATTCCAAGCAAACTAAATTAGAATCAATAGATAAAAAACATATTAAAATGATATCACTTCCACTCACAGATATATCTTTCCATATGAGGTCTTTTTTGGCATTAGGAACATCACGCCAATTTTCTATATCTATTGACACCTTACTGCGCGCGGTCGCCCCTACGTAATGCTTGAAAGCACTAGCATGTTCCCCAACAGGTGCTCCTGTCATATCAAACTGGACTGGCAATTTATCCCCTTTAACCCTGAGCTCCTGCAGCCTACGCATCAATGTAGGACCTATACTGTTCTTAGCATCACCACTACCATCCTCATGGTGCTCATGCTCAGAATGTTCATCTTCACGGTGCTCATGCTCAAAATGTTCATCTTCACTCGCCATTTTAGAACCTGCAAGTATACATGATAAAAAAATAAGTGATAATAAAAGCACAAGTGATAAGGTATACATGATAATAAAATAAATAATTCAAAGAATACATGCCTTTAGTATTGGTTGAGTTGTTAGTCAAGGAAAATTCCTTCAGCATGGTCTTGACGTTTATAATATTCATCGGTGTTATCTTCAACATTTACACTTGGCAAACCAACTGAGAATGGACTAGAATCATCATACTTTTCGTAGTATTCTTCTTCATTTATAGGATCTACAGTAAACTATCTTTTTCCATTAAGAACGACATACCAATTTTTATTTGCCGGGTCATCAATATAGAATACTTGTTTTGCTTGGTTTGCCATGATGAATGGCTCATCTTTGAAACCAATCTTTTCAAAATTCACCAATTTGAAACCCAACTCATCCACTAAAACTCCTTTATTGTTGTCAACCCAATTACACCTAAATATAGGAACTCGAAAATTTGTATAGTCCATTTCCCATATGTCCTCAATGACGCCGTAATATGACATCTCAGCTTTGCGTGGTCTTTTATCTTTGGCACTAGCAAAATACAATGAACAAGCTTTAACAGTGACCCCACTATTTTGAACTACACTACTTTCATCTTAACGCTTTGTGTAGTATGAAAATCCGTTAATGTCATAACCTTCATATGACATGACATCCATTTTTGGCTTAAAGGCGAGCCATTTTATGTTCTCAGCAACATTATTTGGCGATTCAGATAGTTGATTAAATACTTTCTCTTCAAACCACCTAATAAATGTTCGATTATGCTCTCTTGCAAGCCACATTGAACTGGATCGCGGATGATTTCTCTTGATAAGATCATTGTGTTCTGTGATGTAGCTACTAACATCATCGATGTTGTGTAAAATATACAAATGCGCTTGTTCCCACAACTCACGACTGATTCCTTTCACTCGTCCTCCCAGAGTTCCTTTGCCACAATAAGATCCAGTGTGATGCGAATTTTTTTGATCGCTACAAGTTTCATTGCAATTCAAAAAAGCATTACAAAAATCCATCACCTCCCTAGCCACGTAACCCTCAACAATACTCCCTTCAGGATGATAATGATTCTGAACATCACCTTTAAAAACACTCATGTAGCGTTCAAATGGATACATCCAGTGTAAGAAAATTGGACCCAACATCTTCACCTCCCTTGTAATATGTACTACAAGATGAACCATGGTATCAAAAAATGAAGGAGGAAAGTACATTTCAAGTTGACACATTGTAACAATTACATCTTTCTGTAATTTATCGAGAGTATCAGGATGTATCACTTTGTTGCATATTTCATTGAAGAAGAAACATAGTCTTGTGATTGCAAACCTTACATGCTTCGGCAATATAGATCGAATAGCCACATGTAAAATTTGTTGCATTAATGTGTGACAATCGTGAGATTTGAGACCTATCAGTTTCAAATCCTTCATTGATACCAATCTATGAATATTAGAAGAGTATCCTTGTGGAACCTTAATATTATACAAGCACTCATAGAAAGTCTTTTTCTCTTTCTTTGACAAAGTGTAACAAGCCGGTGGCAAATATGTGCGGTGACCCCTGATCTCCACTGATAATTCTTTTCTAATACCCATTAATTCTAAATCTTTTCTAGATTTGATGCCATCTTTAGTCTTTCCTGGTATGTTCAATAGCGTACCGATGATGCTATCACAAATATTTTTTTCAACATGCATGACGTCAATGCAATGTCTAATTTCCAAAGATCTCCAATAAGGAAGATCCCATAATATTGACCTCTTCTTGTATAGAGATTTGTCACATGCGAGTGTATGACTACTTGAACTCTTTCCAAATTCATTAACAACATGTTTCACCCTATCATATACAACATGTCCTGGTATAGGTTTAGGAGCACTTCGTTCCTCAGTTGACCCATTAAAGGTTTTGCGTTGCCTTCGATAAGGATGCACTGGTGGGAGAAATCTCCGATGACCAAGATATATGATTTTACCACCATGTTTCAGTCTGATTGAATTAGTATTTTCCTCACAAACAGGACATGCTTTGTATCCTTTTATGCTATATCCAGACAAATTTCCATAAGCTGGAAAGTCATTAATCGTGCAAAATAACATAGCACGCAAACTAAAGATCTCTTTACGTGAAGCATCATATGTCATAATACCTTCTTCCCATAGTTTCATTAGGTCATCAATTAGAGGTTGAAGGTAAACATCAATATCATTTCCAGGTTGCTTGGGCCCTGATATCAATGTTGACAACATCACATACTTATTTTTCATACACAACCAAGGAGGAAGATTGTATATAACAATCATAACAGGCCACGTGCTATGTTGGCTGCTTAATGTACCATAGGGATTCATTCCATCTGTACAGAGTCCAAGTCTTAGGTTTCTTGGTTCTTTACCAAATTGAGGGTATAATAAATCAATTTTCTTCCATTGTGGTGAATCAGATGCATGTCGTAGGATGCCATCATCATTGACCTTTAACTCCCCATGCCAAGACAAATTTTGCGCATCTTCTGTATTAGCAAATAAGCGTTGAAATCGTGGTATAATTGGTAGATACCACATCACCTTGGCAGGAGAGCCATTTGTAGCCTTAGCTGAATTTGTAGTCTTATACCTTGACACACCACATTTTGGACAATTTATCAAATTACTATAGTCCTTCTGAAATAACACACAATCATTTGGACATGCATGAATCTTCTTATCCTCCATTCCCATTGGGCACATTATTTTCTTTGCTTGATATGTTGAAATTGGAAGCTCGTTGCCTTCAGGAAGAATTTCCTTTAACAAAGACAACAGTGAAGTGAAACTCTTATCGCTCCACCGGTTTTGAGCTTTAAGAGTGTATAATCGCATCACAACACTCAACCTCGTGAACTTAGTACAACCCTTATATAATGGTTTTTCAGCATCATGGACAATGTTTGCAAATAAAGAAGGTGGATCAATGACATTGTCCCGACAACTACGTAACATCTCATCAATCATATCATCCTGAATCTGGTCATCTTCAATCGGTTCATCATTAACATTATCATCATTATCTATATCTTCTATGCCACAACTATTAGTATCGACATTTTCTGCTCCATAATTCAATTTCTCTCCATGCCAATACCATTCATTATAACCTTGTATGATCCCATTGCATATGACATGATTCTTAATTTCCTCACCAGTATCAACTTTCAAATTGTTACAACAATTTCTACATGGACAATATAGCCTATCTGTAGGTAGTTTCCTATGTTCCTCAGCAAATCTGATAAATTCATCAAGACCTTTGGCAAACTCTGGACTGCAACGGTTCTTGATAGACATCCAACTTCGATCCATTTTCTATATCACATTAAAATTAATTATAAAACTAACAGTTTAATATTGATACTATAATAATATGTAAGTTTTTATTGATAGAAAGTGTATCACCTATCCCATTTTTGAATATTTAATCTCACTAGTAACTGTATAATGTATGTTTAGTTTTGAAGAAAATTTCAGCAGCATTTCCCCTAAGTTCTCCAAGTACACCGATGTAAATGGCAAATAACCACTCACATATGTACTCAGAGAACAAATGGAGAAATCCTACTGAAATAATCTACAAAACTAAACATACATTATACAGGTACATCCTAAGTGAGATTAAAATATCCAAAAACAGTCCCAAACCGGGGACTATCTAAAGTTTACTCCTAATGAGTAAATTTTGAACGGATTTCTAAGTTAATATATAAATGCATTATTTTCATATTTATATATTAAGTTAAACATGTCTAATCTAGTATTAATTTCTAAAATTTATATAATGATTACATATGAAAAAAGACATGCATGTTTTGATTACTTGTACAAATGAGCAAAGTAAGGCCGTTTCCAACAGTCTAAAGATTGAAATCATTATAATATTCAGAACTATTTGTGAACATTACAACAAATATGATTAAAACATTTATAGCTTCAACATAAATAAGTTCCAGGTCCATCTCGGTCGACAATTAGTCGACCGAGAGCCCACCTGCACGTAGCGTCCAGGTCCACTCTCGGTCGACAAATTGTCAACCGAGAGTGGACCTGGACGCTGCACGCAGGTGGGCTCTCGGTCGACTAATTGTCGACCGAGATGGACCTGGAAGCAGCAATGGCGGCGGGCGGAATGAAGGGAACAAGGAGAAGGAAGCTCAAACTTACTTGGAAATGGAAGTGAGCTTCGTGGAGGAAGAGAAGAACTTCACAGAAAGGCGGCGACCTTCGTGGAAGAGTGGAAGGCGGCGACGACGAGCTTCACGACAACGAAAAGCTTCACGGCAAGGAAGAGAGCTTCACGACAAAGAAGAGAGCTTCACGGCAACGACGGGCCTCGTGGAGTAAGAGTGGAAGGCGGCGACGACGAGCTTCACGATCTTCTTCACGGCGCCGACGAGCTTCACGATCCTCTTGGCGGCATGGAGAGGCGGAAACGGTGGAAAAAGAGGTTTTGCGGCGCCGCGGGAGAGAGATTAGAAAAGAGAAAAGGGTTTCGCGGGAGGAAGAAAGACTAAAATTTTGGCTTTTTGCACGGAGCGAAAAACTCTAGCGTCGGTTAACAACCAAAAACTGACTCTACATATAAACGGTGCCCGTGTCGGGTTGTTTAATAACAATCAATCGCAAAATCGGTCGATGAATTTGTCGACCGAAACGATCTATAGGGTCGGTTATTATGTAAAACCGACGCTACAAGTGCTAATACAAAGAAATCTGGCTGGTTTCGGTCGATGATTTATCGACCGAAAAGGAGCAAGACTTCCTTCATACAAGCACCTCTAGGGTCAGTTTTTTCGTATAACCGACCCTAGAGGTGCTTATACATGTGTGAAAAACTAAACTGGATATTGTCAGTTGACAATATTGTCGACCGAGAACCTTATAGGGTCGGTTATTATAAAAACCGACCCTAGAGGTGCTTCTAAGAAAGAAATCTGGCTTCATTCGGTCGACAGATTCATCGACCGAAGATGTGTGAAAACTGGATCGAAAATTCATTTCGGTCGACAAATTGTCGACCGGGTATTGTTCTAGAGTCGGTTATAAAGGAAAAACCGACCCTATAGGTGCTTATACACGTGAAATCTGACTCTAACTCGGTCGACAAATTAGTCGACCGAGGAGCTCTAAAGTGCTTCCACAACCCTAACAATGATGTTATGTGAAACTTTAATATATAGTGATGTCATATGAAACCCTAATATGGGATAATGTTATGTGAAACCCTTATATGGAATGATGTTATGTGAAACCCTAACATGGAAATGTTATGCGAAACCTTAATATAGGGTGGTGTTGTGTAAAAACCCTAATATGGGATAATGTTATTTGAAATTTTCAATATGGGATGCTGATATGTGAAACCTTAATTGATAAAGATGGAAACTCTAACCCTAATGAGGGAATAGAGATGTTATTTTTGTATTGCATGATGTTGATATGAAATTGATATGGTTGATATGAAATTGAGATGATTGTGTAACAAATATCCTGAATACCTTGGTCAGATGACCTGAAGGTAATAGTTACCTGATAAGTGATAACCATGTTTAGTGAAGAACTAAGGGTTTAAATACCCAGAATCAGCAAATGTGATGATGGTGGTATTGAGGGATGTGAATTCCCAACAATGAGACAAAAGATTGAGATCCCAATGCTTTATAACGTTTTGAAAAATACTAAACTCTATTCAGAAATTCTGTCGGTCGACTATTTGTCGAACGAAAAAGCTCTAAAGTCATCCTCGGTCGACTATTTGTCGAACGAAAGAGCTCTTAAGTCATCCTCAGTCGACAATATTGTCGACCGATTTGTCTCGATCGATAATATTTTCGACCGAAATTAACCCTGTTTCAATGTTTTAAATTAAGTATCAAGTGTGTGTGTATGAGATTAACCAAGTGATGCTTTGTCAAATTTAGCCATAATTTATTTTTCAATCATTTGAAATAACAATATTCTTATATAACATGTATATGTCCAAATGAAGCCATGGGAAACACTTTTATTCATAACAATTTAATGCCCATACACTTTATAAGATGAAACATGACATACTTGCTTTATAAAAAGATAAACATTACATCATTACAAATATATCTCATAATCTCACTGAAAAGACCGAAGGATTACATCAATGTCTGGATCTTTTCCAAGAAAGGGCTCAGCTCCATAATAATTGACCAGTGTCTGCCACTCCAAGGCACCTGTCTTGGTTAAGGCATAAGCCTCCAAGAAGGTGGGAACACGATCAAAGCGAAAGTGGGCAGCAATGTCTTGAAGTTGAATTGGGGAAAACTGAGTATGTGTGAGATCAGGAGATGGTGGAGGTGGAATTTGATAGTAGTTGTAGGAAGGATTGTATGGATTTATCATGCCAGGATTAAGGGAATAGGGATATTCATCAGGTTGGTTAGGAGAGAGAGCTTGCATCCTTTGGTTTAAATAAGTCATGCCATGGTGATTATAATCCAATTGCCTACTTAGGTGATATTGGGATCCAGCAATGTATGTCAAGGTGTTTGTAATAGGATCATGGGGTAGGTTGGTAGGAGGAGGTGGTGGAGGTATGTCTTGGGTGGAAGTCTCCCCTTCAGTCCTAGCCCTTTTGTGGCCAAAGTCAATTCCCATCTTTTCCACCGTATTTTTACTTATTTTTTGGGGTTTTTTATCCCATGTGTAACCTAAGTTGTCCTCAATATTCTTCTTAAGAAAATGTTGAGTGATTTGGCATACAAAGTCGGCATATGGTGGATTGCCAGAAAACTCAAACATATTCTTAATGATGATACAAATAAAGTTTATGGGAATACTTTTGAGAATGGCATAGATAAGGTACATACGAAAGATGGGTACCTCAAATTTGTTTGCTCTAGGATGGATATTGGTGGAAACAATGAGATTTATGATCCTAGATTCAGGTTTTAAATTTATGGCATAATAGGTACCCCTATCTTCATGACAAGTCGTATTGGATTGAAAGATGGCTGTTTTCACATCACTAAGGCTAATTGCAGTGTTATCTTGGGAGAGTTTGTTGAGTGGAGTTCCTCTAGTGAGATCAATAAAATTTTTATATTCTTCTATATCTATGTCAAGCATTTCAAGAATACCCTCCTAAGTAAAATGGAATCCATACCCACCAACCATAGAGGAGAAGGAATCATGGTTAGTATGTTCGACTAAATTGGCATAGAATTCATTAACTAGTTTGGAGGAGTAGGATTGGAAGGAGGGATTTAGAAAATCAGTCAAATGTTGCACCTCGAAAAGTTCCTCCAAATCGACAATGCTTTGGAAGTCCATGACGTCGACTGGCCGTCGTGGAAGAGGAGTTTTTGAGGAGAGCCAGAGGTAGCGGTCGCCTGCAGCTTGGTCGATGAAAGGGACGTCGTTGATGAACGGCAGCGGTGCAAGGCCCGTCTTTCCTTTCCTACCCACAACTTGCTTCTTTCTGCGCGTAGATGATGAAGCCATTTCGTTGCTTTGAAATGGATAAATAGCAAGCAAGAATTGGATGTAGAGAAGCTGAAGATTTTCACAAGAATACACTAGAGAGGAGCTAGAGAAGTGAGAATGTGAAG
This sequence comes from Alisma plantago-aquatica, assembly GCA_963693085.1. Lineage (NCBI taxonomy): Eukaryota > Viridiplantae > Streptophyta > Magnoliopsida > Alismatales > Alismataceae > Alisma > Alisma plantago-aquatica. The sequence goes on along the minus strand of OY856412.1, from coordinate 441,691,112 downwards.
GTGTGAAGAAATGGATCGTTTTGGGTGCTATTTATAGCAAAACAGACCCCATTTCGGTTGACAATTCGTCGACCGACGCCCCCAACGGTCGTCTTCTGGACCGTTCTCCTGGTCGCCCAACGGTCGTATTTATGGCCGTTACGACGGTTGAAATTCTAGCCGTTATGACGGTTGATTTTTTTAGCCGTTATGACAGTTGATTTTTTGGCCGTTGTGACGGTTGGTTTTTTTAGACGTTATTCGGTCGACAAATTAGTCGACCGATATGATTCGGTCGGCGATTCGTCGACCTAGATTGAGCCAGAATTCATTCGCTTAAGTACCTATAGGGTCGGTTTTTAGGTTAAAACCGACCCTACATGTACTTATTAATGTGTGAAATACTAAACTGGATCCTAGTTTATCTCGGTCGACAATATTGTCGACCAAATGTGCTTCTAAGGTCGGTTATAAAGAAAATATCGACCATAAAAGTTGCTTATACACTTGAAAACTGACTCCTTATCGGTCAACAAATTTGTCGACCAAGAAATGCTCTAAGGTCGGTTATAAGAGCAAATCCGACGCTAGAGGTGCTTGTACATGTGTGAATTATCTGGATCCAGAATAGATATCGGTCGACAAATTTGTCGACCGAGAAATGCTCTTAGGTCGGTTATAAGTGCAAATCCGACGCTAGAGGTGCTTATACATGCATGAATTATCTGGATCCAGAATAGATATCGGTCGACGAATTTGTCGACCAAGTATATCGATTAAAATATTGGTCGACCGAGGAAGCTCTAAGGTCAGTTTTAAGTGCAAATCCGACGCTAGATGTGCTTATACATGCATGAACCTTGATCCAGAATAAATATCGGTCGACAAATTTGTCGACCGAGGATGCATTTAAGGTCGGTTTTGTAAAATAACCGACCTTAGAGGTGCTTAACTGAGGAGGACTGTAAGGTCAGTTATAAAGAAAAAACCGACCCTATAGGTGCTTGTATACGTGAAATTCAGCTCGTTTTCGGTCGACAAATTTTTCGACCGAGGTGCCCTTTAGGGTCGGTTATAAGGTAAAACCGACGCTAGAGATCGAGGCGCGAAACCAAATTTTTGCCACGGGAAAAATTGTCTATAAGGTCGCGTATTTTAAAAAAACCGACCCTATAGAGATGTACTACAAGGTTGGTTATTTAAAAAAAAGCGACTCAAAAGGTCATAAGTGGTTCCCGCGATTTTTATAGACATATAAGGTCGGTTATTTGGAAAACCGACCCTATAGAGATACACTACAAGGTTGGTTATTTTAAGAAAAGCGACCCAAGAGGTCTTAAGTGGTGTCTGCATTTTTTATAAACATATAAGGTCGGTTATTTGGAAAACCGACCCTACAGAGTTACACTACAAGGTCGGTTTATTTAAAAAAACCGACCTAATAGGTCTTAAGTGGTGCCCGCGTTTTTTTTAGACATATAAAGTCGGTTATTTGGTAAAACCGACCCTACATGTAGTGACATTATAACCCATTTCTGTACTAGTGTAGTGTTCCCAGAATAAAAGCACTCACCTACTCCTTTAACACTACCACCTCAGCCTCATGTATCCATCTCTTCTTATTGATGATGTCTGTCAAAAACATTCCATATGAAGGTATCTGCTCAATTGCATCAAAAAGTGGAATATTGACAGATAGCTTTTTAAAGCCTTCTAAAAATTTCTGGAACTGCCAATCTACTTTGGTTACCTTTGGGTTGTTTGGAAAGGGTACTGGTGTTCTCTGGTGAGGCGGGACATATGGGTTTGATCTAGTATCTTCTACCTCATTAGTGTGCTCTTTAGATGTTTTATCCTATTCCATGCTATCTGATTCAGTCGCCTCTGCTGTCACAGTCTGAGTTGTTATTGCTTTAGCGTCACCTGCATCTGTGGTTGCTGGTGCCTTATTCAACAATGTCTTACCACTACATAGTAGGACTTCTTTGACATGTTTATTTCTAAAGTGCACGTTGGTATAAACTGGGAACCCCGGTTGGTTTGGCTGCTTCAATGTACCTACAGTCGCTGCTATTTGTGAAATCTATGTTTCTATACTACAGATCCTTGCCCCTTGGTTCTGGAGTTCTCTTTGTGTTTGTCCTATCAACACTTCATTCTGACTGATCAACTTTCCAAGCATTTCTTCAATATGGTCAATCTTCTTTTGATCATGTTGATATTATTCTTGGCCACCAAACTATTGTGGCTTTGGTTGTTGCGCCTGTGATGGGTCCTGTTGAAAATGGTTAGGATCCTTCTATGAAAACTTAGGATCCTTCCTCCAAGCGTTATTGTTTCCCCTATATTGATGTTGTTGGCGCATGAATTTACACTCTTCCTCTTCTTCTTCTGAAGGTGATTCATCGTTGGCACATAGCTTTTTAGCAATCAAGTCCAACTTCTAATTTAATGTAGAGATAACCTTGGACTCACCTACACTTTTGACAGTTGTCGGAAGTTCTTTCTCATCTCCCCATGATTGATTTTTAGACATATTCTTCAACATCTCATGACAGCGGACATGTTTGTTGTTGAGGAAGAACCCTGCTCCCGTACTATCAAGTGTAGTCCTTTCTCCCTAATGTAGGTCATAATAGAATATCTTTGCCTGTCCCAGATGATTCCATGATGAGGCACTTTCCACAACATACTCTAAAACCTTTCCCATGCTTTAGAATAAGATTCATCAGCTTGTTGTCTGAAATTGTAGATCTTCTTTACCAAATCATTAGTCTTATGTGGAGGAAAATAGCGCTCAAAGAAGGTGTCAATCATTTGATCCCACATTTCAACGCATTCATCATCAAGGTTATAAAACCATGACTTTGTGCTGTCTGCCAATGATGATAGAAAAAGCTTTAGATATATCACAGTTGTCGGTACTCTGTCGATCTTGATCATATCACAGTTCTCCACAAAGTTGTTAATGTGCACCATCAGATCTTCAGAACTATGGCCATGGAAAGCCTAGAATTTAATCAAACAGATCATCCCTGGGTCAATCTTGTAGCTGCCCACATTGATGGTTTGTCTTTTGATTGATCCTTTTTGGGCTGCTATGGCAGAGGCTCTAATCCTCTCCCATATTGTCTATTCTTCTTCTCCCTCCATTTCTGTTGTCTCTGGTTCTTCTGGTGTTTAGGTCTCTGACCGGCCTAAATCACGCGTCCTAAAATTGGAGGCGGATTTGAAGTAGTCAGACTTTTATATTTATAACTCAAAAACTTCTAGGCCCCCGCAACTTTGTTTACGGGGTCGAAGTAGATATATGGGGTCGAACACAGGGACAAGGGTGGTAGTGTTGAGAACTCCGAATCGACACACTACACTCTGGCAAGGGTAAAGAGATGATAAAACTCCACAAAGGAGTAGCAGGATAAGGTCGATAAAACAAAAGAAATCTATCTCCAACTGGAGCTATGAGGAAAAATTAAGATTTTAAGCATTTATCAGTTTTTAGGGATTTTCGTGCAACGGGAACAGAGAGATAATACTAGCGCTAAAGCAAGGTACGAAGGAGAAAACTACGGTAAAACAAGCGGCAGTAGAAACATCCCGTGCCCCTCCTCTCGAAGCGGGTACCTCTAACTAAGCATCAAAACCCCTCTCGAGGTTGCTGGGCTTAAGTTAGAGTGGAAAGGTAACTAAAGAAACTCTGATTCCGGGCACTCTCGTACTCCAGATTCGGACCAAACACTAGAGCCACAACACCTCTCCCGAGGATGTTGCAACGGGAAAACATGATTCGGTAGCTAATCGAAGCGCGATCCAAGTATACAAGCTAGAGTTCAGATGTTAAACATAGCAATCATCCAACAAAGGTACCAAACATAAAACAGCAGGTGATTTAAACTCTTCTATTTCCATTAACATATAAGGGTCTGATTACATTGCATAATTAAATGAAGTAAATGACTGAATAAATAAAGATAAATGTCGCCTTCTTGATATAGAAGGACAACAATCTACAACAGACTCTCCAGCCCGATACCGGGCAGGAGCCTTGCCCGATACACCTGTGTCAGGCGACATGCTAACGACGGGCAGATTGTATCGTGCGAGGCGCCCTAGCCCGATACACTCATGTCGGGCGGTACCCTCTCGGGCGACACGCCATGATAGACGATGCATATCGGGGGTTCGGTATCATGTCGGGCTTAGAGTGTCGCTTGAAGAGTCGGTCACTTGTATCGGATATCCTCGTTGGCCGATATCGGCCTGCAGTGATGCACGGGACGACCCTAAGTGAACCATTCCCTCCCTCTCGAGATGGGGAAGTGCTCACCTAGAATCTCCCGGCACACCCTGAGGCACGATACGCTAGCTTCAAGCTCTTTACTCTGGTAGCTCTCGTAGGGTTCCGACCCGTCCCATCGGAGTCCTGTAGTTGCTATTTATAGGCAGCAGTTGGAAGAAGTTATGGTACTCCGGATGCCACGTGTTCTTTATCAGCTCCATTATTGTGGGGTCGGTGGATGGCCGATATCAGTATCGCCCGGCAAAAGGATGTCAGATGTCGGTCATCGTGACGGGCGGCACCTGCCGGTGGGTGGCCGTATCGCACGACACACTTAAGTTGTCGTGGCGAGCCCAACTCCCTGTCGGGTAAGAGGCGCGTCGTCCGTTGGTTCCTTCTTGCACGGCATCCTTGTGTCGTACGTCGGTGTATTGTGCTGCCCTGTTGGGCAGTGAGCGTATCGGCCGGTAGGTGGGAAGGCCGATATATGTAGAACACATTTGTGGGCCGGGACGGGCCTTGTTGCTGATAAATGGGTTAAAATGGGAGAAAATCTACAAAAGATGATAGATTTGGGTTAAGAGCATTGTGTGGCCTGTTATTGCAAAAGTACATATAAAAAGAGAGAAAAACAGTTAAAAAGGGAAGTTTTGATAACGAAATAAGGGCCAAAAATATCACAAAATTTGGTGTTATCAACTCCCCCAAACTTAGCATTTTGATTGTCCTCAATCAATATTTAAACTTTATTTTGTGATGGTTTTTCTTGACCGGTGTAGTTTTCAGTCCATGAGTTAGAGCAAGTATTGAGGTGTCTTTCTGAGAGTACGGCCCAGTCACGAACAACAAACTTTATTTCTCCTGCCTTATTATTTCAGCAAAACCTTTCTCTACAGCTGCGACGAGACTTTGGTGCATGATTCCGAAGTTAGCTTTCACACCAAACAACTTTAGGGGGGGAAAGAAAGTTGTGTGTTTGGGTAGGCTTAAGGCTTTTTGGGTTTTTCTTGTTTCCCATTAGTCCATCCAGGTACGAGTCTGTTAACGGGCAAGTGGTCCCTGCAGTCCAAGCCAGTTGTCTTTAGAGCAATGATTTCACATCCTACGTACCACTGCCCCCGATCTACCATGCCTAAAGATGGGTACTTTTGGAAAACAAGTGTGCATATTTTTTTTTCTTTTCATTTGGCACAACTCTCATGCTTTTATTCATTATCATAAGGCTTCTTTCTCTTTTTGGGATTTTTGTTGGGTAAGGGAAAATAAGAGGAATTTTTGTTGCTGTTTGGGTAGCTTTTTCCTTCTCCATACTCGTCTTTTAGCTGTTGCGAGATTATTTTTTTCGAAAATTTTGACAAGGAAATTCGTAGTCCTTTGTCGTTTAAGGCTGTATTATCAGAAAGGCATAACAAAATTTGCATCTCCTTGGGCATGTAGAAAACAAACTGGCAAGAAGTCGTATCAGGTTTTTACTAATATAGGAGAAAAATGAAATATAGGAGGAAAACGAAAGAACACAAAGGGTGGAATTGAAGAAGAAAATTTTATACCTCCCTCACTGGTACATTGGGTACCCCCCCAAACTTACTCCACACTCTGTCCCAGAGTAGTGAAGTAGATAAGGTAAGGTAATGTTAACCTAGTGAGGGTTAGACGTTGATCGCGCCTGCAGGCAGTTGTACCAGATGGTAAAAGTGCGTTCAGAATTGCAAGATTCAATGAGATCAGTCGTGTGCTTTTGCTGAGGAAGAAGTTCACATTCCCTTAGATCAGGTAGGCTTTTTAAGATGCTTCCGTTGTGAACATGAACAAAAGGCCTGATCATCAACCTAAGCTTCTTTAAACCTTCATCATCTATTGGACTAGTCAGACAAGTCCGTTTGAGTCCATTTTCTTTCCCAGGAGGATGCAGCCAGAACAAGTGCAAAGCTCTCAAGAATGAAGCGCAAGGCTCGTGCGGATTATGACGATGATAACCGGCATATGGTAGATAGAGAGCTCTTGAAAACACTTGTGGATACTGTATCAAAAGAAGATACCCCCCAAAGATGAAGGTGCCTTCATGACGGATGAACCCAAAATATCCACATTCAAAACAGAGGCCACTGGAGAAAGGCTTCCACTGATTTTTGCTTTTGGAGATGGTCCTAAACCATTGCAGAAGACAGACTATGATAAGGAAATGGACCTCTCTTGGGGCTACCCAATCAAGAAATCCCATCCTTGCTCTTTTTTCGGCGATTGATGGCCCAACTGCCTCGAGATTCTGGCGTTTCTGTCTGACAGTTGTTGCTTCAGCTGCTGCCGCAGTGTCAAATCTTCTGCCGTATTTTTCAACTTGACCATTATCAACTTGACCGGGGGCTTGTTTTGTACGGGCCATGCCTGTTACCAGTTCATTGATCATTTAAGTGTTAGATAAGAAAAACTGATATCATGATAAAACTCGTCTCGTTGCAAAGTCCGAGTATCGTTCATCAAAAGAACATCTTGCACGATAAAAAACTGGCCGACAGGGAGGAGAAGCGGTGCATCACGCTTGTTGCCCGTCACGGGTGTGTCGGGCGACACGGTCGCGTGAATAAAACTACCCGATAGGGACTTCCCCAATGGAGAGAGAGAAACGTGTCGCCCGATACAAGAACAAGTGATGCGGCACAAAAATGGGAGATACGAATACGGTTTATCGCCCGACGCGGCGTATCGGGCAAACGCGTAAGAAAAATGTATCACGCGGCACACGTGTCGGGCGACATAAGAAAAATCAACTAAAGTCATCCACCGACACGCTACACGCGATAAGAATCTTGTGTCGGGCAAGCAGGCTGTCAGGCTATACCTTTGCTATCTGAAGCAACCCTGGCCGACACAAGAGCAAAAAGGGAAATTACTACATGATACAGGTGGATAGAAGAGAAAAAGTAATGGCCCGATACGGTAAGACCTCCGTACTATATATAGCAATCTCAACCGGGGGTAAAACGGGTAATCTGGGGCGCGCGTCGGTCGTTGAGTCAAGTCATTCCCGAGACGAGCGGTTCCATTCGTCTAATCAAGGGCAATTATTCATCTTGCCCGATATGGCACTCGTCGCCCGGGAGTACCGTCCGTCACGGCCTTCGCAATCCCCGATATACCATTTCCCGATACGAGCGGCTGCGCACCGACTGAGTTGCTGCCCGATACGATCAAGAAAAGGAGATACTCGTCCGAAACGCGGCCAGAAGAAGAACTAAAAACAAGGAAAACAAGCGATTTGATAGGTAAAACATCATTGGCCTGGGGTAAAGTCCCCGACCTCAGATAGTATTACTCCTCAATGCCACGTAAACAGAGCGGTGGCTCGTAAAACAGAAGAGTCAGTGCATGTGCGCCTGCACTGACTCGAGCCTTATTACAGTCCAAATGTCCATAATGCTTTTACAAGAAAGAAAGAAAATAACATCCTATTCTAAAAAAAAAGTAAAAAGCTCAGGATGCCTCTTGAGGAGCGATGTAGTTTTCGTCGCCAGCTTGACCGGTTTAGGTCCTTCACTTTTGGCTTTCAACAGTATCCATATCCTGCAAGTTGATCTCTGCTCTCCTGACAAAAGCTTCGTCTTCATAGTACCTCTTTACTCTGTGCTCGTTTACTTGAAAGACCTTGGTCGGATCATCTTTGTCGTATAGCTCCATCATTCCTGATGGGTATATCTTTGACACAGTGAACGGTCCTGACCATCTCGTTTGTAACTTTCCAGGAAAAAGACAAATGGAGGATTTAAATAATAAAACTTTATCCCCTTCACTTACATCCTTTCTCCTTAGGTGGGCATCATGCCACACCTTCGTCCTTTATTTGTAGATTTTTGCATTCTCATAGGCGTGCATCCTTAACTCTTCTAGATTTTGTAGCTGCAAATACCTTTTTTCTCCCACTTTTTCTAGATCCATGTTCAAAAATTTAATTGCCCAGAGGGCCTTATGTTCCAGCTCCAGAGGTAGATGATAGGATTTTCCGTAGATCAACTTGTAGGGGGTGGTTCCAATGGGTGTTTTGTAGGCAGTCCTGTAGGCCCAAAGTGCGTCGTCGAGCTTTAATGACCAATCCTTCCTCGTCCGGCTGACCGTCTTTTCCAGAATCTGCTTGATTTGTCTATTTGAAACCTCTACCTGCCCGGAAATCTGTGGTTGGTAGGGTGTAGCGATCTTATGCTTAACTCCATACTTTTGTAGGAGTGCTTCAAACTGCCTTTCACAGAAATGCAACCCACCATCGCTTATTACAGTGCGTGGTACACCGAATCGAGGAAAAATCGTCTTCTCGAACAGCTTTATCACAGACTTAGCGTTGCACGTTTGGATGGCCACATCTTCTACCCATTTCAATACATAGTCTACTGCCACTAGAATGTATTGATACCCCCTTGATGGAGGAAATGACCCCATGTAATCAATCCCCCATACGTCGAAAATTTCTACTTCAATCCAATTCGCCATCGACATCTCATTCCTTCGCCTTATATTGCTTGTTGACTGGCACTCTTGGCAGACCTTTACAAACTGTGTGGCGTCCTTGAATAAAGAAGGCCAGAAAAAACCTGATTGTAGCACTTTTGCAGCAGTCCTTTCGCTGCCCAGATGTCCCCCATAAGGGGAAGCGTGGCACTCCTTCAGAATGTTCAGGGTTTCTTCCTCGGGAATGCATCTCCTGTACAAGTTATCAGCACACCTTCTCAAAAGGAGAGGATCATCCCAATAGTAATTTTTCACGTCCACGAACAACTTCTTTTTCTGATTATATGTGATGTCAGGAGGCAGTTCTCCACAAGCAAGATAGTTACAGATATCTGCAAACCAGGGTAAGTCTTCTTCTTTGGTTCCTTCCAACATTAAAGCTTCGTCGGCATAGTTGTCATTGATGGGCGGTTCCCCCTGTCCTTCAGCCACGATCCTTGATAAGTGGTCAGCGACCACATTTTCTGCACCCTTCTTGTCGATAATCTCATGGTCGAACTCTTGCAGCAATAAGGCCCATCTCAATAGTCTGGGCTTTGTATCTTTCTTTTGCATTAAGTATCTTATGGACCTGTGATCTGTGTATACTTTGACCCTTGCTCCAATGAGGTACGACCTGTACTTATCAAAGGCAAAGACAATTGCAAGCATCTCTTTTTTGATAGTGGTATAATTTACCTGAGCTTCGTCCAACGTGCGACTAGCGTAGCAGATAACGTGATGCTTTTTATCTTTTTTCTGCCCCAGGACTGCTCCTACCGCATAGTCGCTGGCGTCGCACATAAGCTCGAACGGTAAATCCCAATCTGGAGCTTGGAGGATGGGTGGTGATACGAGAGCGTTCTTCAAAGCCTGAAAAGCTGTTAGACAGTCATTAGAGAAAACAAATTCAACATCTTTTACCAGTAGATTGGACCAACGTTTTGAAATCTTTGAGAAGTCCTTTATGAATCTTCGGTAATAGCCGACGTGTCCGAGGAAGCTCCTCACTCCCGTCATAGACTTCGGTGGAGGAAGCTTGGATATGGCTTCGACTTTGCTAGTGTCCACCTCGATGCCACGCCTTGAGATCTTATGCCCCAGAACAATGCCTTCTCGTACCATAAAATGGCACTTTTCCCAGTTTAAAGCCAGACTGTTCTCCTCGCATCTTTGTAGAACCAAGGATAGGTTTTTCAGGCAGGTATCAAAGTCCTTTCCATAGACTAAAAATCATCCATGAAAACTTCTATGATATCTTCCAGAAAATCTGAAAACATTGCTATCATGCATCGTTAAAACGTGGTGGGAGCATTGTAGAGTCCGAAGGGCATTCTTATGAAGGCATAGGTGCCATAGAAGCAAGTAAAGGTTGTCTTCTCATGGTCGTCGGGCAAGATGGGGACCTGATAAAATCCTGAAAAGCCATCCAAGAAATAGAAAAAGTCATGATGCGCTAATCTTTCAAGAACTTGATCAATAAAAGGTAGCGGAAAATGATCCTTTTTTGTAGCCTGGTTTAGCTTCCTGTAATCAATGCAGATTCTCCATCCGGTGACGGTCCTAACCGCCACCTCATCGCCCTTTTCTCCTTTTACCACTGTCATACCGCCTTTCTTGGCTACTACGTGGATTGGACTTACCCAATTACTATCGCTGATTGGGTAAATGATCCCCACATCCCTTAACTTGATTACCTCTTTCTTGACGACCTATTTCAGCATCTAATTCAGCTTCCTCTGGGGTTGATCCAGAGGCTTGGCAGATTCTTCCAGATTGATGCGATGCATGCATAAAGCGGGGCTAAGGCCTTTGATGTCTTCTACTGAGTATCCTATAGCCCGACGGTGGGGTCTTAACTCCTCAAGAAGTCTGTCCAGCTGGTTCTTTGAAAGATTGGCATTGATGATGACAGGGTTCCTTTCTTCCTGATCTAGGAATTCATATTTCAATCCTTCAGGTAACGGCTTCAATTCAGGCTTGGCCCTAGATGTCTTTTCTTGCGGCTCCCCCTCAAGAGAGGCATACTTGACAGATTCCACCACCTCATCCTCGTCGCTCAAATCTTCATCAGACAGGTTAAGAAGGTTTAGACATTCAGCAACTTCTGGATTTTCGAAGTCGGAATCCTAACAACTTATCGCCCTTGCAAGGGGGTCTACTATCTGGATGTCCTCTTCTATCTCCTCACAGAACCGATCATAGCTGTCTGCAAAGGAAGTGGACTCGGACATGGAAGGTCCTCTCATTGCCTCCTTCACCTTGAAGTCCAGGTGGTCGTTTCTGACCCTCAGTGTGATTATCCCCTCAGAAACATCGATTAACGCCCTTCCTGTAGCCAGGAAAGGACGTCCAAAGATGATTGGGCAGCGGGGGTCCTTGACGGTGTCTATGACAACTATATCACACGGAATGAAGAAATTACCCACTCGGATTGGCACATCTTCAACAACGCCGACAGGTCTTTTGAAGGTATGATCCACTAGCTCGATCCTCATATTGGTTCTAACCATAGTGGTTAAACCTAATCTTTGCGTGAAGCTCAAGGGCATGAGGCTGATGCTAGCCCCTAAGTCGGCGAGACCTTTCTGCTCGATGTTGTCTCCGATGGCAAAAAGGATTGTAAAAGCCCCAGGATCTCTCTTTTTGTTGGGCAGATCCAGCTTTACGAAAGCAGAGGATGCAACTGCTAGATGCACAGTCTCAATCCTTTCTCATCTCCTCTTCTTCGTGATCAGATCTTTGAGGAACTTGGCATAAGTTGACATCTCTTCCAAGGCGTCCAGAAAGGGAACTTCGAGATAAAGTTTCTTGATTGACTCCATGAATTTTTCGTGACGCTTCTTCAGGTTTGCCTTTAGCAATTTGTATGGAAAAGGTAGCCTGGGAGTGTAAGGGATCCTCCCGCCAGGTAGCTCCTCGAAGGATCTCTGTTTAGGCTCTCTGGCATCAACTTGTCGATTTTCATCTTCAGTGGGATTCTCACCCACAGTCTCTGCTTCAGGTTCTGCCCTGGCCTCCTCATCACGCTCTACTGTCCTACCTGATCTCAGTACTGCCATTCTGGCAGATTCGGGACTGGAGAGCATCTTTCTTGAAGGGTTCTTCATCAAATCAGCCATCTGAGCCAGCTGTTGATCAACCTGGCATTGGCGCGTCTGCAAATTTGCCATCTGGAACTGCATGGAGTTCATAACTTCTGGATGGGGAAGCGTACTTTGTGCCAGCTGGTTGATGATTGTATCTTGTCTCTTTATAAAAGAAAATAACTGTCCAACCAAGTTTGGTTGGTTTGAAACCTCGTATTGGCCTTGAATGGTGCTCGAGAAAGGTCTGGCTCTCTCTCGGCGTTCACTTTTGGAAAGAGGTTGCTCATCGCGAGGCTTCATGTTTGATGTTGTTGGTGTTCAATTGAACATGATGCCTTTCTTCAGAGTAGTTGAAATAACACAAAAAATCAAGTTAGAAAATATGTTATCAATAATATGAATTATTCATTTCAGGCAAAGAATAATAATAATAACAAAAGGAAAAGAAAGAAAGAAAAAGAGAGTTCTGTCAAGCTCATTCCTAAGCTTGAGGCACTGGAGTGTAGTAGTGGATTCAGGTCCGTCAACAGTACCGTTTTGCCTTATCCCCGACAACGGCGCTAAAAAGTTGACCGGCCTAAATCGCGCGTCCTAAAATTGGAGGCAGATTTGAAGTAGTCGGACTTTTATATTTATAACCCAAAACCTTCTAGGCCCCAGCAACTTTGTTTACGGGGTCGAAGTAGATATACGGGGTCGAACACAGGGATAAGGGTGGTAGTGTTGAGAACTCCGAATCGACACGCTACACTCCGGCAAGGGTAAAGAGATGATAAAACTCCACAAAGGAGTAGCAGGATAAGGTCGATAAAACAAAAGAAATATATCTCCAACTAGAGCTACGAAGAAAAATTAAGGTTTTAAGCATTTATCAGTTTTTAGGGATTTTCGTGCAACGGGAACATAGAGATAATACTAGCGCTAAAGCAAGGTACGAAGGAGAAAACTACGGTAAAACAAGCGGCAACAGAAACGTCCCGTACCCCTCCTCTTGAAGCGGGTACCTCTAACTAAGCATCAACACCCCTCTCGAGGTTGCTGGGCTTAAGTTAGAGTGGAAAGGTAACTAAAGAAACTCTGATTCCGGGCACTCTCGTACTCCAGATTCAGACAAACACTAGAGACACAACACCTCTCCCGAGGATGTTGCAACGGGAAAACACGATTCAGTAGCTAATCGAAGCGTGATCCAAGCATACAAGCTAGAGTTCAGATGTTAAACATAGCAATCATCCAACAAAGGTACCAAACATAAAGTAACAGGTGGTTTAAGCTCTTCTATTTCCATTAACATATAAGGGTCTGATTACATTGCATAATTAAATGAAGTAAATGACTGAATAAATAAAGATAAATGTCACCTTCTTGATATAGAAGGACGAAAGACTACAACGGACTCTCCAGCCCGATCCGGGCAGGAGCCTTGCCCGATACACCTGTGTCGAGCGGCACACCCTCTCGGGCGACACGCTAATGATGGGCGGATTGTATCGTGCGAGGCGCCCTAGCCCGATACACTCATGTCGGGCGGTACCCTCTCGGGCGAGATGTCGTGATAGACGATGCGTATCGGGGTTCAGTATCGTGTCGGGCTTAGATTGTCACTTGAAGAGTCGGTCACTTGTATCGGATATCCTCGTTGGCTGATATTGACCTGCAGTGATGCCCGGGATGACCCTAAGTGAACCATTTCCTCCCTCTCGGGACGGGGAAGTGCTCACCTAGAATCGCCCGGCACACCCTGAGGCACGATACACTAGCTTCAAGCTCTTTACTCTGGTAGCTCTCGTAGGGTTCTGACCCATCCTATCGGAGTCTTGTAGCTGCTATTTATAGGCAGAGGTTGGAAGAAGTTATGGTGCTACGGACGCCACGTGTTCTTTATCAGCTCCATTATTGCGGGGTCGGTGGATGGCCGATATCAGTATCGCCCGGCATAAGGGTGTCGGTCATCGTGACGGGCGGCGCCTGCCGGTGGGTGGCCGTCTCGCGTGACACACTTAAGTTGTCGTGGCGAGCCCGACTCCCTGTAGTGTAAGAGGAACGTCGTCCATTGGTTCCTTCTTACAAAACATCCTTGTGTCGTACGTCGGTGTATTGTGCTGCCCTATCGGGCATTGAGCGTATCGGCCGGTAGGTGGGAAGGACGATATATGTAGAACACATTTGTGGGCCGGGACGGGCCTTGTTGCTGATAAATGGGTTAAAAATGGGAGAAAACTCTGCAAAAGATGATAGATTTGGGTTAAGAGCGTTGTGTGGTCTGTTATTGCAAAAGTACATATAAAAAGAGAGGAAAATAGTTAAAAAGGGCAGTTTTGATAACGAAATAAGGGCAAAAAAATCACAAAATTTGGTGTTATCAGTCTCTCAGGTTGAGGTTTCGGTGGTAGATTTCAGTTGAATCTATCCACTAACTGTAAAGCTTCTCTCTCTCTCTCTCTGTAGAGGAGTTCTGCTTGTCCAAACCCCGACGAAGATGACTCTCTGTATTCATGGACTCAAGTCTGCACCGTACACCAATGCCTGAAAGTGGCAAACTAATTGTCAGTATGCAATAGCGGAGATTGAGGCAGTAATAATTTTATAATTCAACTCTAAGTGAAATAAAAAAGAATAAAATAAAAAAAATAAAAAAGGGTTAGCCTAGAGTGGCCGACTACAACATTCGCAGTGCTAGATGTTGCCGTTTCCCCGACAACGGTGCCAAAAACTTGACACATATTTACCGTGCATTATATGGAAGTGAACGTATCAAAGTAATATAGGCCCTTTTGAGGCCCGAGTCGAACACAGGGATACATTCTCTAGAGACTACTACTAATTATGGTCTAAACAGCTAGGCCAGTGTAAATGAGTTAGTTTGATTGAATAGAATAAAAAACAAAATGAAACAGACTTAACACTTAAATTACTCAATTTTGGGGAATTTCTTAGGACTATGGTTTCATCACAGATAACATTGCAATTCATTCCATACACCAATATCTATTACCCTTATCCATGGATAAAGAGCCCGTAGTCAGAGCTACCCACTCCTATAGCATAGTTCACTACCTATTCTAATGCCAACTCTATTTCCATAGAAATTGGTTGATTAGTTATCTGTGCTTTATGATTTAACTCTGGGTTTCTCCTCCCATTTATTCTCCACCTTTCCCAAGGGGTGCAATGAACGGATAAATCTATGCTTTCCAACCCTTGAACTCTCTCCCAAAATGATTAAGGGTCTAAAAATCTATCTATGTTGATCAGGCATAAATAGAACAATGCATCTTTATAGATTTATATCTAGAAAATAAGGATAAAGATGATATTAATGCAGGGAAATCAAGTATAATGCATATTCGGGCTACTCGCGGGTCCTAAGAAATCAAGGAGATTAGCCCCACATGGTTTTTGTTGACAAATACATGTTAGAGAAAGAGAAAAATGTGGGAAACATTAAAGAAACTAAGTAACCCCTGGTGAATAGCTGATCCAAATGATCCTGTACGTCGTGCGTGCAATCTACAGTCTTCTGGCTGCTGATTCTCCTCCTAGAGGTGCTCAGATCATCTCATATGTTCAATTCCTTTCTCCTCTTTTCTCTCTCTATGGTGTCGTGCAATGGAATAAAAATGACCTCCTATGTATGGCCGAACTCCCCTTGGGCCATAGGAGTCACTTACGGTACAAAATAACGTCCACCGTTAGATTAGATTGCCATCTTCCGATTTGCCAAATCAGACAGACTCGGTAGTACCAACTTGGCAGTCGGTAGTACTGAGTTCCTAGGGTAGCCATAAATCTTGCCAATGTCAGTACTATCGACTTATCTCAATAGCACCGAGTCTTCACGTTGCCCAAGCCTTGTCTGCCTGACGTGATCTCAGTAGTACCGAGTTTGCGAACTCAGTAGTACTAAATTTTTGCGATTTATCCTTATTCTTCCCTGATGTGATTTCGGTACTACCGACTTGGAGTGTCGATAGTATTGACTCTGTGTGAGTCTTTCTGAGAAAGTACTGACGTGAAGTTGGTACCATTGACTTATGGTGTCAGTAGTATCAACTCTGTGTAGCTCCATTGTACCTACAAATACACAAGAACGTGGATAAGTACTCGGGGTAAATATTAAGTCATCTTAAACAATAAAAATAAGATAATTTTATGCATCTGAATATTACAGGCCATTGATAGCATCTCATACATTATTAATTAGATAAATGACAAAACAACACATAATATCAAGGAAAATATTCCTGTGAAAATGACTAAAAACTCATGCATCAGTCATGCAAGTTCATTATCAAGTTACATCATACATCATGGATTCATCTAGGACTTAGGGTGACACATCACAACTAAGATTAGGGATCACAAGATTAGGATTGTAAGATCTTAAATAAGTAATTGTAAGATTTAAGTGAGCTTAGTCAACATAACTATCAACAAGGTCCAAACTAGTCATTTAGAGTCATTATCATGCAAGGTTGTCATAAATAGAGTATGGGTGATTCCCACTTGGATTAGGTGCCATAAAAATAAAAAGTTACCAATTTGAAAGCATAAAGTAGCATGGATGATCATTTAGGAAAGATCTATACAAGGTTAGAGCTCCAAAAATCAACATGCAACGCATGTTACATTTCAAGTTTAGGCTAGGTCAAATAGTCACATTAAGGCACAAGAGTGGTCCACACAAAAATTAGGCATGCAAAGTATGGTACATTACCGATATATGAGTTCACATGATAATTTTAGACATAAAAGACCCATAAGTGAGCTAGGGTTGAGATTCAACATCAATGTATCCAAATAAAGGATATTCATGATTCAAAGTATATTATTAGGTCAAAAAGGAGTACAAGTACGAACAAATCTGAATATTATTAGAGCATGCACAAAAAAATACTGATTTGGATAAAGCATAAGGTTTTAGGGTACAAAGGATCAAGGTTAGGCATTGAATAAGTATCCTTTAGCATAAAAGCCCACTGTAGGTCATTTAAGTCAAATTAGATCATTCTAGGGTGAAAATATGGATCAAGTTCGAATCTTTATGAATAAAGATGTACAAAGTACTAATATTAGGTTATCATCATGTCTTGGGGCATAAAATATCAAGATCATATGTTCAAATAGGATGATCATCTTAAAAAGACTTTAGGAACATGCATTTTAGGATATCAGAAGAAGAGCAAGAAGATCCAGGTTTTGGAACTATTTTTATTGGATAGAACACATTTTTTTGATCAAAAAGCATATACGGTATGTCCAAAAAGGCTCAAGGAGTGATTAGATATATTTTTTCAAAGAAAAGTTACCTCAAACTAATGGTCCCGGATTGTCAGATCCGATCTAGTGGTTGTGGAGAAGCCACAAAGTCCCATGATGAGGTGCCACTAGGCCTGAGCTCATGACTATTGGTCCACACATTTGGCCTACTATCCCCTAGAATGGATGACGCTTAGATGCTGCTAGCCACTCAGTGTGGATGGCGATTGATGATGGGTATCTGACTAACACTGCACACCATGCTGCAAGATGCCTTGCCATCGAGCGCATCATGCCCAATTGTCTATACTTGCGTGGCGGCACCGTATGAAGAAGCTCACTGACGCGACTTGAAGTAGGAGCGTGAATGGACAAAGGAGGCTTCAAACCAGCCACTATGGATGGTGGAAGTCCAACGAACCCATAACCATCACTAGATTCATCCAAGAATAAAAAAAGATGAGATTCCCAAAGGGGCTCTTGTAGCAATGCCGACCAGAGGAAGGAGGAAAAAGAAGGTGGCTAGCGGGTGCTAGGTTTAGAAAAATAAGAGGAAAAGAGAGAAAAAGAGTTAGGGGACGATTTTTATAGGTAAAGGGACAATTAATTAGCACCAAGGGGTAGGTGGATACAACACGACGACCATGATATAAAGGTTGAAGAAAAGGTGGCCGTTGAATGGGGGGCTAAATCTGGGGTAGAAATATGAGGGCCGTTCTCTCACCCAATGATATGGGCCTCGTGATTGGTCCACCAAAGTGAGTGTGGATCTTTGAGTCTAAGGAAAAACAAAAGGGGGGTGCCTCCCTCTAATTGGGCACGTGCCCAATAGGGCCCAATCAGGGTCAAAATAAACAAAAAATAACACTAAAACAAAGATTAGATAGCAAAAATTCAAGAGGTCATATCTTGGGCTATGATGGTCAGATTGAGGCAATTTTGAATCATTGGATTCAAAATTGAATCCTCTACAACATAAGTTATAGTAGTGAGTAAGTTGAGGATATTACTTAGGTTCAAACTAATTTGCAAGATGGTGACATGTTAAGGATTTGAAACTTTGGTCTAAAAGAAAATTGTCGCCAAAAGATACATGTACACAAGACACACCAAAAGAGCATCAAAACATATTTAATCATGAAATTAAAGGGTAGCAAGGATGAAGTGTAGATCACATAGATGAGGAGAGTGAAAAGTATAACTTATCACATCCTCCCCACCTTGAAAGAAATTTTGTCCCCAAAATTAAACCAATCCATAAATCAAGATTTGAGATTTCATATTCAACATTATAATCACTTGGTATCCATCAACCTCAACACTATTTCATACGTGAGAAAATGAGTATCTAGATTAAAGCACTGTCACATCGATCATTGAATTGGAAATATCATAATATGAGACACAAATCGGGAGAGATCATCCTATAGATCACAAATTTGGAGAGATCACATTTTAGGTAAAACAAATAGAGTTCTTCAAATCAAGAGTAAATAATGACTTTCATTCCCAACACTCAGGGTACTAGATTCCACATTGGCCTAGATGGGGATATACATCTCTAATTGAGAATTCATATTTCTACAATTTGAGACAAACATCAAATTTCAATATCATAATTTTGTGCTCAAAATGGATGGAAGGGCCCACCCTAGCCCACATGGAGCTTAACTCTAAGTCATAAATTGAGTGAGTTTGCATAATCATCATTTTACATTTTTTTAGATTTAGGAACATTGAAGTCATGAATAATATACCAAGGGTGACCTCAAGATCCAAATAGGGTGATCATAGGAGTCAAATCAATATCAATATCATTAATCATGAGTCAATATTTCATTTTCCAATATTGAGAGTCAAGTATGACATCAAGGTCATAGGTCCAAATATTTCAAATCTAAGTTCTATATTCCTATTTAGACCCGAGTGGTGATCATTCATCCATATACAACAATCGAGAAGCATTTCACACATTACTCAAGCAACATTTCATGACATCAATATCAACTTCATTATCATAATATTCAAAGTTAATGAATGATATAGATCTAGGTCTTTTTAGGAATTCAACCACAAGATATAGTCAACATCATCATATTTCAAGATCACATTAAATTGAGTGTCGATATCATCATAGTCTTAAGTTATGTTAAGAAATCAAAATTGTGAGGAATGATTTACCTTTCCAAACTCCAAATTGTCAACAAGATGAAAAGTTAGAGGTAAACATAATATAGATGCGACCTAGGTTAGGAGAGTCATAAGTCAACTACCACTCTAATATAGAACACTAGTCCGCATACTCATGAACCATCAAACGTATAAAAATAGGGAGAGTATCATCTACCAAATTGTATTTCATAATGTCATGAGGTCAAAGATCAAGATAATAATAGGGCAACCATGTTTCAAGATTTTGCAAGATCAACGTCATAATTGTATTCCCTTCCTTTCAAGATCAAGGTAAGGGTGTATTTTAGTAATCAAGAAGTCAAATAGGGAACTCAAGAATTTGAGCGTATTAGTGAAAGATTAAGATATGTATCGATCATATCATTCATAATCAAGATTATAAAGAGACATACAAATTAATAGGAAAAAGTCTCTTGTATCAAAGTCTTTCATCATGACTTTGAGAGTCCAAGAGCATAGTCATTCCAAGGCATAATCATATTACATATCAAATTGGGTAAATTTGCTTAATCATGTTTGAGGTTTGGTCAAGAATAGGGCACCATAGATTCAATCACATAGGAACCTCATAAACTATGAGGTATAATGTGCAAATCCTCCTCCTCTCATCATATCAAGATCTTTATCATTTTACCTCAAGCATAGAAAGCATGCAGTCTAGATTTGGTAAAGTTGGCTTAACATGATTTGAGAGGTCATACTTTAATGCTTGAATCCAAGAGTATTTTCATTAGTTATAATCAAGTTTTCAATTTAAGGTCAGATCATGGCATCATCATCACCATTTCATTCAAATTTTAGTCTTTCCCCACACATAAGATACCCATAATCGAGAGATCATGTGATTGATAGTCGTGAGTAGAAAAATCAATGAGGAGATGAGAAGCTAACTAATCATCTAATGGATGGCTTAGGATTGTCCTTAAAGAAGATATGAGATGCTAGAAGTCTCTCTAAGGTATCTAGAATTGGGTTGTTAAACATGGATAGTGGATATGTGATTGCTCTGATATCATTTGTCACAGAGGTGTTTATTACCCTAAGTATACACTCCTAATGGTTACATAGCCATAAGTGAGTGGACATGGGCGTCCTTCCCTAGAATGGATCACATAAAATATGCATTAATAAAACCACAAACAAGAACAAGGTAAGAGAAAACATAGCATAAAAGGAAACTAAACTAGTACCTAACATAAGATCTTATTCCCATGTATCAACCCATGAGAATTTCATTTGCATGATATTAGATATCATCAGAGTAAGAGTAGATGATTATGACAATAGAGCATAAGTAACGATCATAGAAAGAACCATAGTTTACATGTTACCTAAAATAATAAAAGGATACACATCAACACAACTGTGTTGAGTACGCCACAAACAAGTAAACTCGTAGGTTTAAGAGAATGTATATGCTAGGAAAAAACTCAATATGATAGCAATACAGAATCAACAACATTAAGGACTTTTTTATAAACATGCAAGCATATTTTAAGTGTATTTCCATTATACTTAAACAACAATATTTGGACGTTGACCAACATCCTCAAAGAAAGGGTATGTAAGGGTGCTCAAGATTAGCTAACCCTTTTTTATGCGTGAGGGACCTCAAGACCAAAGTCAAAGAGCTAACACTATTTTCAACATGCCTTGTGCCCTGACTTCGAGAATACATGTAGGCACACAAGGTTTGTATAATGGACAAGTGCAATCATGCTCGAGGTTTGTTCAACATATTTCAAGCAAAATGAATATACTAATCATAGGGAATAAGTAAGTCAAACAAGTATATAAAGCCAAATAGTTTAATCATGTATACATACAAGAAAGTTCAATACCACTAGTATGGCCAACAGGAGGATAAAGTGTACCTTTAAGCTAGCACAAGATTGACATCTTGATTTACAAACCATAACAAGCGCTATATCTTGGAAATTGAGTCCATAAAGATCCTGACATTTCAAATAAGTACAATTGGATGAACGTCAGCAAGATTAATTCCATTAATCATTATCATGGGGGTTGCAAATGTCACCTAAGTCTAGGTACTCATTTCCTTCAACATTGTTTTCAACATATCAACTAGTCATGCGAGTTCATTATCAAGTTACATCATACATCATGGATTCATCTAGGTCTTAGGGTGACACATCACGACTAAGATTAGGGATCAAAATATTAGCATTATAAAGTCTATATGAAGTAATTGTAATATTTAAGTGAGCTTAGTCAACATAACTATAACCAAGGTCCAATCTAGTCATTTAGAGTCATTATCATGCAAGGTTGTCATAAATAGATTATGGGTGATTCCCACTTAGATTCGGTTCCATAAGTATCAAAAGTTACTTATTTAAAAGCATAAAGTATCATGGATCATCTTTGGGAAGGATTTGTACAAGGTTAGGTCAAGTAGTCACATTAAGGCACAAGAATGGTCCACATAGAAATTAGGTATACAAAGTAGGGTAAGTTACTGATTTATGAGTTCATATGATCATTTTAGACATAAAAGACCCATATGTGAGATATGGTTGATATTCAACATCTATGTATCCTCATAAAGAATATTCAACGTTCTAAGTACATCATTAGGTCAAAAAGGAGTACAAGTATGAACAAATTCGAATGTTAGTATACCATGCACCAAAAACTACTGATCTGAAAAAGCATAAGGTTTTAGGGTACAAGGGATCATGGTTAGGAATTAAAGAAGTATCCTTTAGCATAAAAGCCCATTTTAGGTCATTCAAGTCACATTAGATCATTCTAGGGTACAAAGATGGATCAAGTTTGAATCTTAATGCATAAAGATGTACAAGGTGCTAATATTAGTCTATCATCATGACTTTAAAACATGCATTTTAGGATATCATAAGAAGAGAAAGAATATTCAGGTTTTGGGACTATTTTTTTTTTGACAGAACACATTGTTTTGATAAAAAATCATATATGGAATGTCCAAAAAGGCTTAAGGAGTGATTAGATATCATTTTTCAAAGAAACAAATACCTCAACTTGATGGTTCTAGTTCATCACAACCAATATAGTGGTTGTGGAGAGGCCACAAAATTCACTAATGTAGCGCCACTAGGCTCGGGCACCCAACTATTGGTTCAAACTTTTAGCCTGCTCTTCCCAGGCATGCATGAATCTTGGACGCTGCTAGCTACTCTGTGGATGGAGCGATGTTGGGTCTTTGACTAACATTGTGCACTGCCCTACAACATGTCTTACAGTCGAGTGCATTGTACCCAATAATTTGTGCTCACACGGAGGTGTCATACTAAGAAGATCACTAGTGAGGCTTGAAGTAGGAGCACATGGCCAAAGTAGGATGCAAGCTGGCTGTCGTGACTGGTGGAAGTCCAACAAACCCATAGTCGTCACTAGATTCATTCAATAAGCCATGAAGATGAGACACCCAAAGGGGCTCTTGTGGTGGTGATGGCCAGAGGAAGGATGAAGAAGAAGGTGGCTAGTCGGTGCTAGGGTTAGAAAAATAAGAGGCAAAAAAAGGAAAAGAGTTAGGGAGGAGTTTTATAGGCAAAGGGATGGTTAATTGGCACCAAGGGGTGAGAAAAAAAAGAGTATGCTGGTCATTCTATGGTGGTTGAAGAAAAGAAGGTGGTTGTCAGATGAGGGGCTAAATCTGGGGCAGAAGGATCGGAGGGCCAATATCTCTCGCCCAATGATTCGAGCCTCGTGATTGGTCCACCAAAGTGACTGTGGATTACTGGGTCTAAGGCAAAGAAAAAATGGGGTGCCTCCCCCTAATTGGGCCACGTGCCCAACATGGCCCAATTAGGGTAAAAAACACAGGTTTGATAGCAAAAATTCAAGAGCCAATATCTTGGGCAATGATGGTCAGATTGAGATGATTTTTGAACTCTTGGATTCACAATTTAATCCTCTACAACATGCTATATAGCAGTGAGAAAGTTGTGGATATTTATTTTGTTCAAACTAATTTGTAATATGACATGTTAAGCATTTGAAACTTTGGTCTAAAAGTAAATTGAGTGTTGCCACAAGATACATGTACATAAGACACACCAAAAAAGCATCAAAACATCTTTAATCATGCAATTAAGGGATACATTGAGGAATTAGTGTAAGTATGAAGTGCACATCATATAGACGAGGAGAGGGAAAAGTATAGGTTATCACATCATCTCCACCTTAAAAGAAAATTTTGTCCCCAAAATAAAATCAATCCATAAATTGAGATTTCATAATCAATGTTATAATCAATTGGTATTCCCTCAACCTAAACAATATTTCCTAATTGAGAAATTAAGTATCTAGATAAAAGCACATTCTTATCAATCATAGATCTAGAAATATCATCATATGAGTTAGAAATAGGGAGAGATCATCCTACACATCACAAATTTGGAGAGATCACATTTTAGGTCAAATGATTAGATTTTTTCAAATCAAGAATAAAGAATGACTTTCATTCCCAACATTTAGGGTCCTATATTACACATTGGCCTAGGTGGGGTTATACATCCATGATTGAGAATTCATATTTCAACATTCAACATCATAATTTCGTGCTAAAAATTGATGGAAGGGCCACCCTAGTCTACATGGAGCTTAACCCTAAGTCATAAATTGAGCGAGTTAACAAAACCATCATTTTTCATTTTTGAGATTTGAGAACATAGAATACATAATCATATATCGAGGGTGACCTTGAGATCCAAATAGGGTGATCAAGAAGTCAAATCAATATCAATATCATCAATCATGAGTCAAGATTTCATTATTTAATATTGAGAGTAAAGTTTGGACATCAAGTTCACAGGTTCAAATATTTCAAATCTAGGTTCTAGATTCCTATTTAGACCTGAGGGGTGATCATTCATCCATACACAACAATCAAGCAACACATTGAAAATTATTCAAGCAACATTTCATGAAATCAATATCGAGTTCATAATCATGGTATACAAAGTTGATGAATGATATAGACCTAGGTATTTTTAGGAAGTCAACCACATGATATAGTCAACATGATCATATTTCAAGAGCACATTGAATCAAGATTCAAGATCGAGTGTCAATGCCATCATAGATTTAACTTATACTAAAAAATCATAATCGTGAGGAAGGGGTTACGTTTCCAAACTCCAATAGTCAACAAGATGAAAATTTAG
This sequence comes from Alisma plantago-aquatica, assembly GCA_963693085.1. Taxonomy (NCBI): domain Eukaryota; kingdom Viridiplantae; phylum Streptophyta; class Magnoliopsida; order Alismatales; family Alismataceae; genus Alisma; species Alisma plantago-aquatica. The sequence goes on along the minus strand of OY856412.1, from coordinate 441,666,669 downwards.
TGGTAATCATAATAGAGACGTGACCTAGGTTAGGAGAGTCATAAGTAAACTACCACTCTAATATAGCACACTAGTCCGCATAGTCATGCACCACCAAACATATCAAAATAGGGATAGTATTCAATTATCAAATTCTAATTCATAACGTCAAGAGGTCACAGATCAAGACTATAATAGGGCAACCATGCTTTAGGCTTTTACAAGATCAAAGTCATAATCATATTCCCTTTCTTTCAAGATCAAGGTAAGCGTGTATTTTGGTTATTGAGAAATCAAATTGAAAACTCAAGAGTTTTAGCATAATAATGCAAGATTTAGATTTGTATCCATCATATCATTCATAATTGATATTACAAAGATACATACAAATTATTAGGAAAAAGTCTCTTGTATCAAAGACTTTCATCAAGTAAGAGTCTAAGAGCATAGTCGTTCCAAGGCATAATCATTGTACGTATCAAATAGGGGATATTTTCCTAATCATGTTTTTGGTTGGTAAAGAATAGGATACCAAGGATTCAATCAAATAGGGACCTCATAAACTATGAGGTATAATGTACAAATCCTCCTTATCTCATCACATCAAGATCATTATTATTTTACCTCAAACATAGAAAGCATGTAGTCTAGATTTGATAAAGTTGAGTTAACATGATCTAAGAGGTCATGCATGAGTCCTTAATCCCAAGAGTATATTCATTAGTCATAGTATAGTTTTCAATTTAAGATCATATCATTGCATCATCAGTATGTTACTCAAATTTTATCACTTCGTTCAAATTTTAGTCTTTCCCCAGACATAAGCTACCCATAATCAAGAGATCATGTTATTGATGTCGTGAGTTGAATAATAATATGAGGAGATGAGAAGATGACTAATCATCTAATGAGTGGCTTAGGGTTGTCCTTAAAGAAGAGATGAGATGATAGAAGACTCTCTAAGGTATGTGGAATTGGGTTGTTAACCATGCATAGTGGATATGTGATGCTCTAATACCATTGGTCATGGAGCCATTTACTACCCTAAGTCCACACTCCTAGTGGCTACATAGACAAAGGCGAGTGGACATGGGTGTCCATACCTAGAACCAATCACATAGCATATGCATTAATAAAACCATAAAAAAGAACAAGGTAAGAGACAACACAACATAAAAGGAAATTAAACTTGTACATGACATAGGATCTTAGTCCCATATATCAACCCATGATAATTTCATTTGCATGACATTAGGCATCATCAGAGTAAGAGAAGCAGTATATGAAAATAGAGTAGCAATAACGATCATCGCTAGAGCCATAGTGTACTTATCACCTAAACTCATAAAAAGGGTACACATCGGCATGAATGTGATGAGTACGCTATAAAACAAATAAACTCACATGTTTAAGAGAACACATATGCTTGGCTAAAACTCAATATAATAATAATAAAGAAATCAACAACATTAAGGACTTATTATTAACATGCAAGCATATTTTAAGTGTATTTCCATTATACTTACACAACAACATATGGCCATTGACCAACTTCCTCAAAGGAAGGGTCTGTAAGGATGCTCAAGATTACCTAACCCTTTTTTATACCTGTGGGACCTCAAGACCAAAGTCAATTATATAACCCTATATTCAACATGCCTTGTGTCCTTACCCCAAGAATATAGGCAGGTACACCAGGTTTGATAATGGACAAGCTAAATAATGTCTGAGGTTTGTTCGACATATTTCAACCAAAATGAACATACTAATCATAGGGAACAAGTAGCTCAAACAAGTATATAAAGACAAGCCATTTAAGCATGTACACATACAAGCAAGATCAACACCACTAGTCTGTCCAATAGGAGGATAACATGTACCTTAAATATAGCACAAGATTAACAAAACTTGATTTATAAAACCATAACTAGAGCTAGATCTTGGCAATTGAACCCATGGATATCATGACATTTCAAATAAGTACAATTGGATTAACATCACAATATTAATTCCATGTATCACGGGGGTTGGATATGTCACCTAAGTCTAGGTACTCATTCCCTTCCACATTGTTTTCAACATCTCAACTAGTCATGCAAGTTCATTATCATGTTACATCATACATCATGGATTCATCTAGGGCTTAGGGTGACAATTCACAACAAATATTAGGTATCACAATATTAGGACTATAAGATCTTAGATAAAGTAATTGTAATATTTAAGTGATCTTAGTCAACATAACTATCTATAAGGTCCAATCTAATCATTTAGAGTCATTATCATGCAAGGTTGTCATAAATAGAGTAGGGGTGATTCCCACTTGGATTAGGTGCCATAAATATAAAAAAGTTACTAATTTGAAAGCATAAAGTTGCATGGATGATCATTTTGGGAAGATTTGCACAAGGTTAGAGCTCTAGAGACCAACATGCGACATAGGTCAAATTTCATGTTTAAGTTAGGTCAAGTAGTCACATTAAGGCACAAGAATGATCCACATAGAAATTAGGTATACAAAGTATGGTAAGTTGCTATTTTTTGAGTTCACATGATCATTTTAGACTAATATAACCATGTGTTAGATAGGGTTGAGATTCAACATCAATGTATCCACACAAAGCATATTCAAGGTTCAAAGTACATCATTAGGTCAAAAAGGAGTACAAGTATGAAAAAATCCGAAACTTATTATAGAATGCACCAAAACTACTGATTTGGATTGAGGATAAGGTTTTAGGGTACAATGTATCAAGGTTAGGCATTAAAGAAGTATCCTTTATCATAAAATCCCATTTCAGGTCATCTAAGCCACATTAGATCATTCTAGGGTACAAATATAGATCAAGTTTGAATCTTTATGCATAAATATGTACAAGGTCTTGATATTAGGCTATCATCATGTCTTGGGGCATAAAAGATCAAGATCATGCATTCAAAGAGGATAATATTCTTAAAAAGAATTAAAAAACATGCATTTTAGGATATTAGAAGAAGAGCAATAAGGTTTAGGTTCTTGAATTATTTTTATTTGGAACACATTTTTCTGATCAAAAAGCATATATTGTATGTCCAAAAAGGATCAAGGAGTGATTAGATAATATTTTTCAAAGAAAAAACCTCAAAATGATGGTTATGGATCATCATATCATGATATGGTTGTTGTGGAGAGGCTACAAAGTCTCCTAATGAGGCATAACTAGGCCTGAGCTCATGACAAATGGGACATGTATTTAGTCTGCTCTCCCCTAGCACGAATGACTCCTAGACACTACTAGCCACTCCACATGGATGGTGAGCGATGTTGGGTATCTAACTAACATTGTACACCACCCTACAAGATGCCTTGTGGTGAGAATATCGTACCCAACCATCTACGCTTGTGCATCAATGCCGTGTGAAGAAGCTCACTAGAGAGGCTTGAAGTAGGAGTGCGGGTTGCAAACTGGCCACTGTGGTTGCTGGAGGTCCACTAGACCCATAACTATCACCGGATTTACCCAAGAAGCTATGAATACGAGACATTCGAAGGGTCTCTTGTGGCGGCAGTGGCCAGAGGAAGGAGGAAGAAGGTGGCTAGCGGGTGCTAGGGTTACCAAAACAAGAGAAAAAGAAAGAGGAAAAGAGTTAGGGGAGGAGTTTTATAGGCAAAGGGATGGTTAACAGGAACCAAGGGGTAGGAAAACAAAGGGTAGGTGGGTGCATCACCATGGCTGCCGTCCATGGTATGGAGGTTGAATAAAAGAAGGCGGCCTTCGAGTGGGGAGCTAAATCTGGGGCAGAAGGATCTGAGGGTTGATACTCTCACCCAATGATCCGAGCCTTGTGATTGGTCCACCAAAGTGAGTGTTGATCACTGGGTCTAAGGCAAAAAAAAGGGGTTCCGCTCTGTAATTGGGCTGCATGCCTAACTAGGCCCAATTAGGGTCAAAACAAATGAAAAATAACACTAAAACATAGGTTAGATAGAAAAAAATCAAGAGGCCATATCTTGGGCTATGATGGTCACTTTGAGGCAATTTTTGAACAATAGGATTCACAATCGGATCCTCTACCAGATGATATATAGTAGTGAGTAAGTTGAGGGATTAGGTTCAAACTAATTTCCAAGATGGTGACAAGTTAAGGATTTGATACTTTGGTCTAAAAAAAACTGAGTGTAGCCACAAGATACATGTACATTAGACACACCAAAAGAGCATCATAACATCTTTAATCAAGAAATTAAGGGATACATTGAGGAATTAGTGCAAGGATGAAGTTCACATCACATATATGAGGAGAGGGAGAAGTACATGTTATCACATCCTCCCCACCTTAAAAGATAATTTGTCCCAAAATTAAGTCAGTCCATGAATCGAGATGTGAAATTTCATATTCAATATTATAATCACTTGGTATTCCCTCAACTTTAACACGATTTCATAATTGAGAAATAGAGTATATAGATCAAAGTACAATCACATCGATCATCAAATTGGAAATATCATCATATGAGTCACAAATTGGGAGAGATCATCCTACATATTGAAAATTTGGAGAGATCACATTTTTAGGTAAAATGAACAGAGTACTTCTAATAAAGAGTAGATAATGACTTTCATTCCCAACATTTAGGGTCCTAGATTCCACATTGGCCTAGGTGGGGTTATATATCCATGATTGAAAATTCATATTTCAACAATTTGAGACAAACATCATATTTCAACATCATAATTTCCTGCTCGAAATCAACAGAAGGGCCCACCCTAGTCCACATGGAGCTTAAACCTAAGTCATCAATTGAGCGACTTAACATAATCATAACTTTACATTTTTGAGATTTGAGAACATGGAAGTCATTAATCATATACTGAGGGTGACCTCAAGATCCAAATAGGGTGATCATACGAGTCAAATAAATATCACTATCATTAGTCATGAGTCAATATTTCATTATTTAATATCGAGAGTCAAGTTTGGACATCAAGGAAAGAGGTCCAAATATTTCAGAGCTAGGTTTTGGATTCCTATTTAGACTTGAGGGGTGATCATTCATCATTATACAAAAATCGAGCAACATTTTGAGCATTATTCAAGCAACATTTTGTGACATCAATATCGACTTCATTATCATGGTATTCAAAGTTGACGAATGATATAGACGTAGGTCTTTTTAGGAAGTCAACCACAAGATATAGTCAACATCTTTATATTTCAAGATCACATTCATAAGACCTTGGACTTGACTTAATGCCTAATCATGCTTGATTATCTTAAGTATGTGATTATATTCCCAATTAAACTTTTTATTATGCTTTGATATTAGTTAATTAATCTATGTTTCAAGTTTCTTCTAGTTTGGACACTCTTTGAGCAAGTTATGCAATTTTGTGCACGTTTTGAACTTTTATGCAATTTACCCACATCTGTTGTTTTCCTTGAAATTTTTCACGTGAATGTTGCACCTCACATATTTTTATATCATTCTGGAGTTATTTGTGACATGGGGCTCCTAGTTGCATCTTGGTTTTGTGCATGACATTTACTTAGGATTTTTCTCTCATAGATGGGCTACCTTGAGTGCATGAATGTTGGGTTTATTGTGAGCGGGGTCAACAAATGTTTTGGGAGCCAAATCTCGGTGGGCCACCTGACCCCCCAACTACCGTGGATCTGTTGGGTTGCATGGGATGGGCGTTCTTGACCTTGAACACTTGGCATATTGTGCTAGACACCTTGCCTCTTTCTTCTCTCTCCCTTTTAACTTTTTGTACCCCTTTCTCTATATGCAACAAATCCTTTTACACACTTGATCCCCTCTTTCTTCTGGAGCTGTTCCTTCTATCTTGATGAAAGAAAGGAGCTAAAGAAAGGAAGAGCTTGGTGAAATATACTTGCATATGATCTTGGGATTTAGATTTAGTCTTCTTTCAAGATTTTGAAGCCTCCTTAGTTGTTCTTGACCAAAGAAAGTAAGATATTTTCTCTTAGCTTTATTTTCTTTCTAATCCTACCCCATTTCTCTTCTTCTTGTCTGGATCCCTGGTCCCCATGGTTGAGTTTGTGCTAGAAATATGAAAGACACTCTTCTTCTTGCTCCTTTGATCTAGGGTTTCTCATTCTTGGAGATGGAACTAGTTTGGACGAATGGAGAAGCTCAAAGCTAGGATTTTCTTCCTTCTTTCTTGAGTCTTGCTATTTGGAGCTGCAAATTCATTATATCATCAAGATAAATAACTTGCTCCACATTTATTGCTTACCATTCAACTTGCCATGCTAAATCTTTCTCTAAAACCTAGTAATGAGTAGCAATTTCGAATCATAAGCTAAGTTGTGCATACATGTGATGATTTTTGAGTAGATAACTCTCTGGTTTCTCTCCTTAAGCTTGTGCACGTTCTATGTGTTAGGACATGAGCTTCATACCTTTCTTATCCACGAATTTATGGAGTTGTTGTGGTGGAAATGGATGGTTGTGGTTGACCTAATTGAGATGATTTCAACCTTGCCCCATGATCCGATGCCTAGTATTTTGTGTAGAACTATGGTGGTGTGTTGCTACTGTTTTGATGACCTTATTAGATGACTATGAACCCATGTTTGTGATATTATTAGCTATTATTAGTTGATGTCTTCCATAATCGTAATAATCTATGGTGTGTAAATGGTTGAAACTAGCTATGATTTTTTTGGTGTCCTGAAAATGTTTTTCTACTTGTTGGGTGACCCGATGAGTTGGCGTATAGGAAGGAATGATTTTGGTACTTTATCTAATGTTTTAATAATTTTAGTGATATCAAGAAATGATGATTATATTGTGTTCATCACTATATGATCAATGATCATCTTAAGCCCCATGAATGATGGTTCTTCCTAGGGTTTTGAGCAGATCCCCCCCCCCCCCCCCCCGTGTTTCAATTCAATAATTGGTTTTGATGCAATTTGGTTTGACCATTTTGTGCCAATCAATGGTTTGATTTACTCCTATTTTACATTTTCTTATTTTTGAGAAATGATGGTCATGATGCTCTCTGAGTGGTTCAAGTCAACAGTCTTATTTCTCTCTTAAACGATGAATTCGCTCTAATGTTTTGAGCTGATTTTCTCTTGTTTTCATATCTTGATGGTTGGGAACCTTGTACAACCTGATGGAGGTTACTTAGTTTCTATTTTGGATATTATTTTGTGCTAAACATGATGTCTTTGTTTCCCCTCACATCTTATGGTTTTGATGCTCTCTCATGGCTAATTCAATGGTCTCATTAGATTGACAATCGATGGCTATCCTAACGACTAATTTGCTGATTTCTCCGAGTGTTAGATCGATGGTACTCTTTAGGTTCACAACTGATGGTCATCCTAAGATGTCATGTATTGTTTTATTTAAGTATTAGATCGACAGTTCACCTAGTTGCTCAATCGATGGTTTCATTGATATCTAATTTGTTGGGTTTCCTTTCTCATGAAACCGATGGTGAATTTAGGGCTCACACCCAATGGTAATACATGATTTTTCTAAATCATAACTCTATGATTTTCCTAGATGATTGTCTCAAGGTTTTACATGTTTTGCATCTGATGGTTATGTTTTATGCAATCATGATTCAATGGTGGTGATTCATATACGTGATGCAATGGTTCTTATTTTGCCTTGAATCTGATGGTTTGATGTGTGGTATATGATTCAATAGGTTGTGTTTATTGCACGTGATATTTAGGATTTGATGAGTTATGATTCATGGTTTTGATCCCCATGTGTTGGTAGTCTTACCCTTGCCCTCAAATGAATATAAACCTAAGATTGTTGTAAAGTGCTGATGCACAATGTTAAGCCAACTTGCATTGTTAACTCTAATCCTAGTACAACTAAATGATGGTGGTAAATTATACCTAGTTCATTTGCATATTGTTATAATAAAGAAATGCCCTTACTTCTAGCATTTGTTGGAAATAATAAAAATTAGGGATTACATAAAATTGCTGTTTTGGAAACCCTAAATCAGTTAAGTTGTTGAACCTTAATACTAATTCAAGAGCACAAAGATGCTGCTTAATTTCCTTATGCATTTAATACAATGATGGAGTACTTTCTCTCTCTAAATTGTTGTCTCTGATTTGGTGTTATGTGCAATGTTAAGAAGAATATTATATGTTACATGTATGTGATGGTAGTTGAGCCTTGATGAGGCATGGAAAGATAATGATATTATTGCAGGAGATAATGTGATGGTCTTAATGACCTTTGGGCATGGTGGAACACTAATGGAAGTGTGGCTCTCTTCATTATGTGATAAGGGTTGGTACCCTGGGATAATGAGATAAGGATTTTATATCCAATGTTTGTGATGACAAGTAAATTCATGAATGAATTTACATGAATTTACATGGTAAAACATATAGGACATATTCATGAATTTACCATGTGGTGTTGTAATAAGGAATATGTCCTATATGTTTTATATTTACTGGTGTTCTTACATATCAAATAGTTACTAGAAATGAATTAGGATTTGTATGTCCATTTGTTTGATTGTGCCTTAATTCACTCAATCCATTCAACTAATCAAGGTGAAACTATATTCATGTAGTGTCCTGTGCCATAGATCCATTCCAATATTAGGACTTGTTGGATGGTGAAACGAGCATTCCTTTAATGAATGCTTGGAGTCATAGACTGTTGAGTATATGCATATTCACAGGGATGGCTGTAGTCATACCCTGGCAAGAGAATTGTTGTGGATGTATCGTAGATGATGTGATCTAGTATATATAATGTGTTTTGAGGATGGCTACATTCATACATCGATAGGAAAATGGCTATGGTCAACGATGAAGGAAGGGGGGGAATTGGGGGCCACACCCCCAAACTCACGAAACATGTGCTATCTATTAATCTTCTTTTGTTAATTACGAAGAATGCAAGAGTAAAAAAACCTGCACAATCTAATTTCTATTATATTTTTGCATAGAGAAACTAACCCCACTATATTCTCGTACTAATAGGTGCTCTCTGATTGAGTTGTTTGACTAGATCTCTCAGTTCGTATGCCATTGGTCGACACATATTCTTTCCAAGGACAAACTTAAGCTGTTTATGTTTGATTATAAAAAAAAGACAATACGATTAGTGTAGGCCCTACACATCTCCCAGTTGAAGCAGTAGCAGCGACTGTGCATGCGAGTAATGGTTTGGAGTGTGTGATGGACAATGCATCTCCTCATGTATTGTTTCGTGGTTATTGCAACCTCTCCAGGTGAAGGTCTAATAATCTTCTAGCTGGAAACAATATACTTTTGGGAGGAGCCTGGTGAACATCGACGATTTGTACCTCTGTGACACATCCTACAATGATTTCATTTGTTAGATATTGAAAACTGCGACTATTTTGATCCAGAGTGAGCATGACAGAAACCCAAACTACAATATGCAAATCTGTTGCTATCAAGAAAACATACAATATGCTCCTTCCATCAAACAAAAATATTGGAGACTAGCCATTCAAGTACTTGATCCAACAATTTTTTTGGCATTATTATCTATGTTAACCAGTTGATGACAAAGTTCTTTTAAATAATAAACTAGCTGATGAATGATATTGAAATTCCCTTTTCCCCTTTGCTTGCAATACCACCACAATTGAGTAAACTATCAATCACACACCCAAAAAAATAATAGTTTCTCTACATCTAATATTCATACAAGTGCTCATGGTTTCTTGACATCATTCTTTGCATTAACATATTTACTAGATAGTTCTCAAATTAACATCACTTTATGACTCTTCTGAATCTCTTTGTTTTGTGCATAGTTAAAATGATAAATAGTGCCAAAAGAAGAACATCTAAGAACTTAATTGTGTTTTATATTCATATTGTAGCTAACAATTAGCTGAAATCGTAAGGCCATGTTTACATAATTCATGATCTCTGCGCTGCGAAAAATTCAATATAACTCATGTAGTATGTTTGTGAATTGTGATATAACATTTTACATTTTCTGTAAAGCTTAACCCCCCCCCAATATTCAATTTCTGGATCCACCCCTAGGTACAGTTGTATCTCAGTTTCATTAGTGTCATGACCTATACCAATGACAGACTAGGTTGTTTTGCAGCTTGACCTTATGTGTCATTGCGGTGGACCTGTACTGACTGGGGACATATGAAATCTTAGGATGTTAGTACTCCTAGATCATGTACAAAACTGATTTTGATTTAGCAGTGGTCAGTCGGAGTTTGAGTGGTATACCTCACTCTCCCCATTGCTTAATAAAATACGTAATCAGCCATGTAGCATATTTGATTAGGATTGTACACAACACTTCACATTAGATGATAACCTTTGTTTCTTTTCTCGCATATATATGATTAGTAGTGCATTAAGAAAGACATATATGCTAATTCTGTAAACATGTTTATAATGTTGCACATGCTTATGTTATTATAATTTCTTATGATGATAGTCATTCCTATGTAATTAGCTATGCCCATACTACTAATCTTGCTCATACAAATAGTTATGCTTATGTTGTTAAATCTACTTATGCAGTAGGTATGCTTAGATATTATATTATTTGAAATGCTTATATTGTTAGAGATGCTTATATTGTTAGAAATACTTTTATTATTAGAGATGCTTATATTATTTGTTTTTTTGTGACTGTATACATGCTATATTGTTAGACATGCTCCTATCATTCAAATATGCTCATACTGTTCTCGACATGCTCATAGTAATGGTTAAATCTGATAAATGAGAATAATGCTACCTTCTAAAACTCTGAGTAGAATTGCTCCTAACAAGCCATTATGATTAATAGTTTTGTTATGGTGTTTTATGTGTCTATAAATTTAATCTGCTTAATCTACTTAACCTATTTTATAGCATAACCTTTTGTAGTCAATAAGCGTTATTGTTAGTTATATCTCTTGATAGGACATGGGTCTCACCCATGGGTCACCACAATCTTTTTAAGTGATTGTCAGTAGCATTAGTGGACCCGTGAGAGCTAGGAGGAGCTGATGTGATGGATTAAAGATGGATGGTTGATTGGATGTCTAGTATGTCCTAGAGTCATCCCTGTACTCTTAGGTCTGGGCGAAATTTTTTTATATATAGTGTTTTACCGACTCGAGCTTTTTTAGAATATAGATGTTGTACATGTGGATGTTATCTCTTGTGTATATTTTGTGATTGAGGACACATAGCCTTTGTAAGAAATTTTTGGTATGATTGATGAAATAATATGAGATGTTGGGCATTTGTGCTAATATTGTTAAGAAAAATTGTAAATTTTAATCAGTTTTAATTAACCCTCATTTTGGTAATGTGTTTTATCAACAGTTGATTGTGTTTAGGTTTTGAGTAATCTCGCTTTGTGTGATGGGCTTTTGCAACATTAAATTGAGATTCAAGATCGAGTGTCAATATCATCATAGAATTAAGTTATGTTAGGAAATTAAAATCACTAGGAAGGGGTTACCTTTCCAAACTCCAAATAGTCAACAAGATAACAATTTAGAGGTAATTATAATAGAGATGTGACCTAGGTTTGGAGAGTCATAAGTCAACAACTACTCTAATATAGCACACTAGTCTACATAGTCATGAACCACCAATCATGTCGAAATAGGGAGAGTATCAATTATCAAATTGTATTTCATAATGTCATGCGATCAAAGATCAAGATTATAATAGCGCAACCGTGTTTCAAGCTTTTGCAAGATCAAAGTCATATCATATTCCCTTCCTTTCAAGATCAAGGTAAGGTTGTATTTTCCTAATCGAGAAGTCAAATTGGGAATTCAAGAGTTTAAGCGTAATAATGCAAGATTGAGATATGTATCAATCATATCATTCATAATTGATATTACAAAGAGACATACAAATTAATAGGAAAGCTCTATTGTGTCAAAGTCTTTCATCACGATTTTGAGAGTCCAAGAGCATAGTTAGTCCAAGGCATGATCATCATACATATCAAATAGGGGAGATTTGCTTAATCATGTTTGAGGTTTGGTTAAGAATAGGGCACCATTGATTTGATCAAATATGGACCTCATAAACCATGAGTCATAATGTACAAATCCTCCTTATCTCATCATATCATGATCATTATCATTTTACCTCAAACATAGAAAGCATGTAGTCTAGATTTGGTAAAGTTGAATTAACATGATCTGAGAGGTCATACATGAGTGCTTAACTCTAAGAGTATTTTCATTAGTCATAATAGAGTTTTCAATTCAAGTCCAGATCATGGCATCATCATTATGTTACTCAAATTTTACGATTTCCTTCAAATTTGTCTTTCCCCACACATAAGCTATTGATAATTGAGAGACCGAGTGATTGATAGTCATGAGTAGAAGAATCACATGAGGAGTTTAGAAGCTAACTAATCATCTAATGGGTGGCTTAGGGTTGTACATAAAGAAGAGATGATATGCTAGAAAACTCTCTAAGGCATGAAGAATACGATTGATAAACATGCATAGTGGATATGTGATTGCTCTGATACCATTTGCCATGGATCCATTTATCACCCTAAGTCCACACTCCTAATGGCTACATAGCCAAAGGCGAGTGGAACTGGGCGTCCGTCCTTATAATGGATCACATAGCATATGCATGAATACAACCAAAAACAAGAATAAGATAAGAGACAACATAGCGTAAAAGGAAACTAAACTAGTGCCTGATATAAGATCTTAGTCCCATATATCAACCCATGAGAATTTCATTTGCATGACATTAGATGTCATAAGAGTAAGTGAAATAGGTTATGACAATAGAGAAGCAATAATAATCATAGAAAGTTCCATAGTGTACTTGTTACCTAAAATCATAAAAGGGTACACATCATCACAACTGTGCTGAGTATGCTATAAAACAAATAAACTTGTAGGTTTAAGAGAATATATATGCTTAGCAAAAACTCAATGTAATAGAAAGAAATAAATCAACAACATTACGAACTTTCTTAGTAACATGAAAGCGTATTTTAGGTGTATTTACATTATACATAAACAACTATATAAGGCCATTGATCAACTTCTTGAAAGGAAGGGTTTGTAAGGGTGTTCAAGATTAGATAACCCTTTCTTATACATGAGGGGCCTCAAGATCAAAGTCATTGAGCTAACCCTATTTTCAACATGCCTTGTTCCCTTACCCGGAGAATACAGACATGTACACAAGGTTTGTATAATGGACAAGTTCAATTATGTTCGAGGTTTGTTCAGCATATTTCAAGAAAAATGAACATACTAATCATAGGGATCAAGTATCTCAAACATAAATCCAAGCATTTTAAGCATGTATAAGCAAGTTTAATACCACTACTCTGGGCAATAGGAGGATAAAGCATACATTGAAGAGAGCACAAGATTAACAACTTGATTTAGAAAACCATAACTAGTGCTAGATCTTGGCATCTGAGTTCATAAAGATCCTGACATTTCAAATAAGTACAATTGGGTTAAAATCAGAAAGATTAAGTCCATTAATCATTAGCATGGGGGTTGGATACTGACATCTCAAATAAGTACAATTGGGTTAAAATTAGAAATATTAAGTCCATTAATCATTATCATGGGGGTTGGATATTTGTCACCTAAGTCTAGGCACTCATTTCCTTCAATATTGTTTTTAAAATATCAACTAGTCATGCAAGTTCATTATCAAGTTACATCATACATCATAGATTCATCTAGGGATTCGGTTGGCACATCACAAATAAGAGTAGGGATCACAAGATTAGGATTATAAGATCTTGGATAAAGTAATCGTAAGATTTAAGTGAGCTTAGTCAACATAACTATCAACAAGGTCCAATCTAGTCATTTAGAGTCATTATCATGCAAGGTTGTCATAAATAGGACATGGTTGATTACCACTTGTATTAGGTTCCATAAATATCAAAAAGGGACTAATATGAAAGCATACATTAGCATTGATGTTCATTTGGAGAAGATTTGCACAAGGTTAGAGCTCCAAAAAGCAACATGCAACATAGGGCACTTTTTAGGTTAAGGTTAGATCAAGTAGTCACATTAAGACACAAGAATGATCCACATAGAAATTAGGTATACAGAGGATGATAAGTTATTGATTTATGAGTTCACATGATCATTTTACACATAAAGACCCATATGTGAGCTAGGGTTGAGATTCAACATCAATGTATACACATAAAGCATATTCCAGGTTCAAAGTACATCATTTGGTAAAAAATGAGTACCTGCATGAACAAATCCAGATCTTAGTTTAGCATGCACCAAACTGATTTAGATCAAGCATAAGGTTTTAGAGTACAAAGGATCAAGGTGATGCATTAAAGAATTATCCTTTAGCATAAAAGCCCATTTAGGCCATTTAAGCCACATTAGATCATTCTCTAGTACAAAGATAGATCTAGTTTGAATCTTTATGCATGTAGATGTATAACGTATAATATTAGGCTATCATCATGTCTTGGGGCATAAAAGATCTAGAACATGCATTCAAATAGGATAATCATCTTAAAAAGACTTAAAAAATATGCAATTTTAGGATATCATAAGAAGAAAAAGATGATTCAGATTTTAGAACTATTTTTATTGGATAGAACACATTTTTCTGATCAAAAAGCATATACGGTATGTCCAAAAAGGCTCAAGGATTTATTAGATATTGTTTAAAGAAAAACTACCTCAAACTGATGGTTCTGGATCGTCAGATCCCGATCTAGTGGTTGTGGAGAGGCCACAAAATCCCCTGATTAGGCACCACTATGCTTGGGCTCATGGCTACTGGGCCACACATTAGGCCAACTCTCCCCTAACGTGGACGACTACCAGATGATGCTAACCACTCCACGTGGATGGCAAGCGATGTTGGGTCTCTGACTAACATTGCACACTGCCCTGCAAGATTCCTTGTGGTCAAGCACATCGTGCCCAACCGTCTCCACTCGTGTGACAACACCGTGCGAAGAAGCTCACTGGTGAGGCTTGAAGTAGGATCATGGGTGTCCAAAGGAGGCTGCAAACTGGACGACATGGCTGGTGGAAGTCCAGCAGACCCATAATCGTCATTGGATTTACCCAAGAAGACACAAAGATCAGTCACCCAAAGGGGATTTTTCGGCAAAGCTGACCAGGGGAACGAGGAAGAAGAAGGTGGCTAGTGGTTGATAGGGTTAGCAAAATAAGAGGAAAAAAGAGGAAAAGAGTTAGGGGAGGAGTTTTATAGGAAATGGATGGTTAATTGGCACTACAGGGTAGGAAAACAAAGGGTAGGTGGGTCAACACCATGACCACCTACCATGGTATA
Organism: Alisma plantago-aquatica; assembly: GCA_963693085.1. Lineage (NCBI taxonomy): Eukaryota > Viridiplantae > Streptophyta > Magnoliopsida > Alismatales > Alismataceae > Alisma > Alisma plantago-aquatica. The sequence continues at coordinate 441,651,393 of OY856412.1, read as the reverse complement.
GAGGTTGAAGAAAAGAAGGTGGTCGTCAGATGGGGGGCTAAATTTGGGGTCGAAGGATCTGGAGGCTGATAGATCTAACCCAATGATCCGGGCCTTGTGATTGGTTCACCAAAGTGAGTGTGGAGCACTAGGTCTAAGGGAAAGCAAAAAGGGGGTGCCTTCCCCAAATTGGGTCATGCGCCCAATAGGGTCGAATTAGGGTAAAAACAAATGAAAAATCACACTAAAACAAAGGATAGATAGCAAAAAAATCAAGAGGTCTTGGGCTATGATGGTCAAATTGAGGTGATTTTTGAACCATTGGATTCATGTTTGAATCCTCTACAACATGACATTTAGTAGTAAGTAAGTTGAGGATATGGATTAGGTTCAAACTAATTTGCAAGATGGTGACATGAACTTTGGTCTAAAAGCAAATTGAGTGTTGCCACAAGATACATGTACATCAGACACACCAAAAGAACATCAAAACATCTTTAATCACACAATTAAGGGTTACATTGAGGAATTAGTGCAAGGATGAAGTGCACATCACATTGGTGAGGAGAGCAAAAAGTATAAGTTATCACACTTGTTTACCTATGGATGTCAAATCCATTACCAAGGAATAAGAAAAGAACACATTATATTTTGTGAAGAAAATAAAATATGATTTGAGAACCCAAAACATCACCTTATTTAACTTAATATTTGAAATGACCTAAACCCACTTACCATAGTTATGATTTTGAAGGTCACTAGCCATCCAATTTTAATCACTAACTAGAAACTCAACCTAAATTTTTTCTTTCTTCACATTTATAGAACTGATGAAACATCTTCAAAACTTCATACATAGTACATAATCTAAGCATCAACATTATGAGTTCACAATTTAGTTTGACTTTGAAAACATAATTAATTGAAAGAAAATAAATCTAGATTTAGTATAAATCAAGCACAACTAAATGCAAAATTGCTCTCAGTCTTCACTCTCACATTTCTATAACTAGAGGAGGGATTGGAGATGATCTAAACTAACTAGCTATTCCTCTAAAGACTTCAGTTGATCTACTCCTAATGTAAACTTACTTTTGACTCCTCCTGAAGAGTTGGACATGTACCTAAATTACTAGCTTAGTGCATAAAAACTTATCAAGTAATCAAGACAACCATATATATATATATATATATATATATATTTCATTGAATTTGATATAGAAGAATATAAGTATTAAAAGTTGAAATCTATAAACCATCGAACATGGTAGGGGTTTTGATAACAATTGTAATGAGTATGCAATCATTAATTGCTTATTCCTTTTATTTTATCGTGGAACCACATGAAGTATACCACATCATGTGTAAGTATCACAGTAAAAATCACATTGACTAAGAACACGTCGTTAAAGGAATTCTACTTAGGGATTGTGTGTGTGAGAGAGTATGTGTTTTGGGTTGATTGGGGGCTTAATGAAAATCACATTGATAAGAACACATTGTTCAAGAAAATCTACTTAGGGATTGTGTGTGTGAGAGAGTGTTTTGGGTTGATTGGGGGCTTAATGAAAATCACATTGAATGAGAACACGCCGTTAAAGGAATTCTACTCATGGTTGTGTCTGAGAGAGAGAGAGTGTGTGTGTGTTTTGGGTTGATTGGGGGCTTAATGAAAATCACATTGACTAAGAACTGTTGTTAAAGGAATTCTACTTAGGGATAGTACGTGAGAGAGTGTGTGACAAAGAACACGTCGTTAAAGGAATTCTACTTAGGGATAGTGCGTGAGAGAGTGTGTGACAAAGAACACATCGTTAAAGGAATTCTACTTAGGGATTGTGTGGGAGAGTGTGTGTGTGTTTTGGATTGATTGGAGGCTTAATGAAAATCATATTGACTAAGAACACGTCATTGTTGGAATTCCACTTGCACTTCAACTCATAAGATCCAATGGCTTATCTTTGGGGGCTTTGTGTGGGAGTGTTTTGGGTGGGGGCCTTAATGAAAATCACAATAACTTAGAACACATGTTTGAGATTTTGATTTTCCCTCTTAGCTATAAAATGAAAAATAATTGTTGAAACACATCTTTGCTTAATCAAAATGCCAATGTGATGCAAAAACCCAGAATCGATTTCATAAGTAAAAATAACAAACACAAATGACACGCACATAGTTGAATAGAACAGGAGGGGGGAATCATCACCGCATGTGAAAAAGAATCTTGGATAAAGCTACAATTTAACGAGATGGCACCAGTCATTTGTTCACGCATTACATTGGAAGCCATAGAAAAAAAAAACTTAAAAGACCTACCTATATATATGATAATTGACCCTACGATCTAAAACCAAACTCCTGCGGCGCGCATCGTGGGAGAAAAAATAAGTGGCCATTGGCATGCAGCATGCAAACAATTAATGCAGGTCGTCGTCGCTCATAAGAAGAGCTTGTATGAGTTCCATGATTTGATGATATTGTACATCCCTACGATTGGCGGGACGACCGTGAGAGCGATCCCCGCAGCGATGAAAGCCTGAAACCACATGCAGCATCGATGAGATGTTTGTGATTATTGATTTAGATGTAGTCGTCAAAGAGGGTAAACTAGTAGTCATCACACAGAGACAGATAGAGATAAGCCGTGTTACTTACCATATTGAACCACCATGACATGTTGAATCGATTGAGTTTCTTAACTATAAGCCAGATTATGCAGGGAATCTGTAACCAGAATTAAACAAGCATTTTTACCACATATAGTTAATTAGCTCAACCCAGCCCCAATTGTAGCTAGAAATCATGAATTTGGACTGGGGAAATGGGAGTATAGCTTACGTAGTATGTGGCTGGCGCCAGAGCCAACCCTCCAAGGAATCCGAGAAGCGCTCCAAAGAACGGGATCAGCATGGCAATAAATATGGTGCAAGCTGCGCATGGAGGGTGCAAAATTTAGAAGATTTAGAGGGTGTCGAAGGAACCAATCGATGGAGATGGCAATGTCGATGTCAAACGAACTTACACATACGGTTGGTTGACATCCTGATTCAAGGGTGGGTTGTTAAATAGAGGTGGGAGGGGGAGCAGAGGATGTATCGATTCCTTTCCGGACTTCGATCTTTTCTCCCGGTTCAAGGGAAAAAACACACGTTTGATAGAATTCCTATCCTACGTGGGTTTGATCTTTGATGAATGATGTACGAGAATATGTAAATGATTTTCGAATTCAGATGTCGTGTCACGCATAGACCGTAAATTCTAAACAGATTGTTAATTGGTTTCAGAAGTTTACCTACTGGTGTCGTGCGAAACTGATCTCCTAATTTATCATGATTTATCACTTACCTAATTTCAGAATACTTCCAACTAATACGCGGAATCCGTTGTGTTTATCGGTAGCAGGACGTGGTCAGATGTTGGGTAACAACTGGGATTTTTATCCCTTAAATTTTCTGACTCCTAATAGAAAAACCGCTACTTGTTTGTTTCTCACACTATCGGGATAGACTCACAATCAGATTTCGCGTATACTCGAGTTCAGCTTTGGTGTTGGTCCAATTTGAATCGAACTCAACGGTGGCTTTTCTTTCCCAACCGCCCAACTAACCAACCTATTTTCTATGTAAAGCATGATTCTTTTTCAAATATTATCATAGAAATACTAGAACAATACATAATATATGTATGCTTATTATTAAATATACATTTTCATGGTTATTTTAACAATTGAACAATACAAAACTGTGCCTAAAGTTCGTAACTCGAATTATATACCAACACGGCGATGAGGAGACTCAGGTTGGCTTAATTTGCAGCCAATACAGATTCCGGTTTCACCTCCTAGATCAGTCTTTAGGGTGGAATCTAGATTGACGGAGTCCAAGCATAAGCCTATCTTTTTCCTGATAGGATTTTGAGTTCATGAGTGTGGACATAATTTTACATTCCTAGTCTGATTAACAGGTGGTCTCTCTTCACCAATGCCATCCTCAATTTGTCATCGTCTATCCCGTAGGGATTCAGCATTTCTGCCAATATCCACTCCACTTCATCATCTGTAGCTCAGATGATGGGTATCAGACACGGTCATCAATTTTAATCATCCTAAAAACTCACATCGTTGGACTTGAAGTGTATACATAAAATGTATGTCAAGGGTAAATTTTTCGGGATGGTTGTTATATTTTGTGCAAACTGTTGTCTACACCCACACAACTGAGTGTAGTTTTGTGGTTGGGACTTCTAGGTGAGTCGCACCACATCCTCAACCAACTAAGATTGTATCCCTCACCCGTAAGACCACTAAAGGACTGGTTTAAACAACGAGTTCACTAACAAATTATGCAAACTGAGCTCCTTTCGAAATGTTAGCCAAAACGGGATATCAACAACTCTGTTTGACTCTCGGTAGCTCTAACGGACATTATTAGCCACCCAATACCTTGCAATCGTATTTCTGTAACATTTTACAAATGGTTTGCTATCCTTTTTGCATATTGCATTGCTATTTATTTATCTACGATGAATTATAACTATACTCCAACTAAGATCACTCTGTCCATGGAATAAACCATATATAATGTCATACGGCTCAGATTGAGATTGAGAAGCTCCTAGTAACGATTCCCTACTGGTCCCCTACTAGTTTCATATTGTTTACGTTCTTATTCCTATGGGGATTCCACATACTTTAATGGCATGTTTGGTTTGCTGGAAAGGATTAAGATGGAATTTTCTGAAGGATGGGATAAGAAGGTATAGGTGGAGGATGGGATGTTGATTGATCCCATCCTATGTTTGGATGCAACATGGGATATGGTTCATAATAGCTGCAAATAAATCACTTTGACTTATTTCTCAAATTATGTATTATATTTTAAAGTTGATTTGAATTTCAAATGTATAAAATAATAGTTATATAAAATGATTCTCAAAATATATTTTAAAATATAATTATCCCCTTTGAATTGTATTGATCTTAATAACAAATTATTTAGATCTAAAACTTCATCACATATCATCACATAAAAAATAAAACAAAAGAAGACAAACAAATCGTTAAACTACAATGATAAGTGGTAGTTTATTTTTCAAAAATTTAACATCCATACAAAATTTAAAAATTAAGTATTCTAACACTTCTAAATATAGCACTAAATGTATCTCTTATTTATCAAGTTCTTCATAAATAATTCACGGTCTTCTTTGGGCAATTGGAAAAATGCATGACGCAGAGATTCATTTCCACTCAGTGGCACTATGGCATCAATCTTCTTCTCCTTTGTGAGATTACTTAGTTTTCCAATTTCATCACCAATGGTTTCTTTTCCCTTTTCAAAATTTGTCATCACAGGTTCACTCATTTTCTCGGCTGCTGCCCTAATGTCTTTTCCAATAAGCTTTGCAACATCAAGTAACACATATGTAATATTGATTTTGTTTCCCCTCTTCCTTTTTCTCCCTTGATTAGTTCTCTATTTACCTATATCAGGTCTACCTGTTGGGGAAAATTGTTGTCCCTTATCACTCTCATCCAAATCTTCAACATTTACACTGTCTTTATTTTGTTGTTGGCCGTCCATATCTGTTGTCATCTCCTCTGCATCTTGGGTGTTACTTCCAGTTGCTCGATCCTTTCCAAAGACAATACAAAGGCTGTTGAAATATGAAAACTTCTTATTTTTTCATGAATCTATTTCAGGATGACTCTGCCATTAAAATATAGTTAATTTAACACCATACATAGTAAAAGATAAAAATATTAAAATATGAGCTTACATATAGTTGTACCAAACACTTTTCTTAGCTTCCACACAGAGTGTACTGTTATTGAATCAAAACCCACTTGTGCTCCCATGCAACATATCATAAAGTACATGAAATTCTCTCTTCAACACCTTTATTTTTGATTCAATATGTGGCTTAGCTTTAAATCCACAATTTGGTAACTTTTGTTCAAGGTCATTCTCTAGTGCGGTAAAAAATCCAGGTTTCAAGCCGTTGTCAACTTTATATTTTTCAGAAACAACCATTTCTAACAATACCTCAATAATTTTTTCCTCTTCTTCAAGTGTCCAAGTTCTTTTTTACTTCTTCTTTGGTCTCCCTCCATCTAATCCTAGTACTTGTTCTTGTTGTGGGACAGGTGGTCTTTTGCTACTGATAACAATTTGTCGGTGAGCTTTCTCAATATTATCCATCACTAAATCATATTAATCATGCACACAATTATGATTTCAAACAAGATCACAAAAATGTACTAACATAGAAAATGGACCTAGTAAAAATAACAATAATTTATATGAATGTATCAAACACTTTTGATAGAAAGATAATAAATCTTTTTTTTCTTCAGAAAAGCATGTGCTAAATTGAAACAATGTGATATTTATTTGCAAAAGGTTCTATTACAAGAACCCTCTCTTATAAATATGTATATATTTCAAATCTATCTAAATAGAAGACTACATAATTTTAGTTCATATTGGACCATTCAGAAAACATATGTGCAACTAAATTATCTCTCCAATTAGACCATTCATCACTTGCTTCTACTGTTTGCACATCATCATCTTGGTATCCTTCATTTGTGACTACTTCAGGAAATTCTACCTCCATCGGGTCATCAAACATTTCTCTCCTAATAAAATTATGAAGTAAACAACAAAGGTTTTAACAATTCTAATCCTGTCTACTTCTGATCTAAAACAAATATTTTATTATGAATAAATGAAAAACTGATGGCATGTTGCGTTTGTGAAAGTTCTTTGATGAGAATCGATTCAAGGGAAAGGAGGCAAACACCTTCCTATTGCGTGGTTGTACTAGTTTTGGAACAGAAATTTTGCTATGAAACTTACTAACTAATATCGTTTCTTGTTCCTGGAATCTAAAAAGATGAAAATTGACACAATGAGGAAAAGAACCTTCTAGCCGACAAGGTTGTATTGTGTTGTCCGTTGACAGACGACAAGAACAGCAAAAGAAAAAATGTTCTTTTCAGTCTCGTGGTCGTGGAGCCAGCAAGAAGAATTAGTTTTGGTGAGTTCTACAATTACAAAGAACGACCGGTGATGACAGTGAAACGGATGAAGATGAGACAATAAACATGTAGATTAATAAAAAGAAATCAATCAATTTGCGAGGAGATTTAGCGGCACTCGTAGATGGAGTAGTTGGGACTTTAGATGGAGTAGTTCGACACTTGACGGAGAAGAAGAAGATACATAAAAGTTATTAAAACGCTGTAACCTTTTGCTGCCGGCTACGTCAACCGAAGACAATGAACGGAAGAGGAGAAAGGTTCAGCTCAGCTTGCAAGGAGATTCCACCGGAATTTTCAGTAGATATCAATGATACAGAGGATTATCATATACAAGAAGATTTAACCGGAAAGCATTCTGATCGTGAAGATGAACAGAGCACGGAGAGCGGAAGTAAGCCTAGGAGACGCGCCGTTTCAAAAAATATCGGGGAGTTGGAGTTGGATTCAGGGAGTCGGGATTGGGTGTTAAGACTTTTTATGCCGCCCAATACCTAGGGGTGCGGAACTCAAAAGTTTTCTTATTTCAAAAGGATTAGAATCCTTGTACTAATTTTATACAACCACACATAAGATTTGAGATTTTAGTGGGATTCAAATCATATCCTACATATAATACCGCAAACCAAACATGCCGAACAAGAGATGCAAGAAAGACCCCTCGGAATTAGACACATGTTGTTGGGTTTGTATTAGTGTATATTGATATATTGGCTTCTTTTATGTTTTTGATATGCTAAACTATTATTTTCAAGGAAAATATTTCAACAATTTTATCCATTGAAAAACATGTATATTCCCATTAGTTATGATCCTACAAGGGGCCAATATAGTGCACTTTCTTCATTCTCCAGTTTTTATATGGTGAACAAACCTAACTAATTTGGATCTACCCTAACCAAGAATGTCCACTCCACCTTCCTAGTATGCTACAAAGTAGGGTAGTCAATTGAGACATACATAGGTTGGATACATGATAGGCTCAACCATACCACCCAAGGATTATTTCATTCTCCATTATTTGATTTCACATTCGTGATTATATGATTTAGTAAATCTAAATAGTAGAATGTCATACCCGACAATGTGGCTCAGGTGGTTCGGTCCGGTTTGTCCTCCCTGGGGACCCGAGTTCGAATCCCCCTGAGCACATTGTAATTATCAACTCCTTATATCATCCGGGCTCTGGCACCTATTTGAGGAGGAGGGGGAGCGGGGTCTCCCTAAGACTAAAAAAAAAGTAGAATGTCATTTTCATTTCTTTGGCTCAAGTTTATTTAAAACCTCTTCAACTATAGAGAAATCATAAATGATGTGAGTTTGACAGTTGACATAATAAATAGATAGAATTTCATTGTGGGTTAACCTCTACTCCTTTCTAAACTCGTAAGAATTATCATGTTATGAAGCAATACAAATAAATGATTTGATTCTATAATGTCCACACCACCAGTCATGAGTGATCCCAATATTTGAAGATTAAATATTGTAAATTTTTTTGATCATATCATTATAGGTTGATGAGGAGATGAATTTCCACCACTAGCTACAACCTATTATGAGGGGATAATGTTTTCAAATGACATATCTTTTGCATATCTATTTCAAATTGTATTTCTGACCTCTACAAAATTACTTATCTTTGGATTAGAGGCGATCCATGTTCCTACCTTGTTCTTATCCTTTTCGTGTTCTATTTCTGGCCTCTATAAAATCACTTATCATTCATACTTTAGGTGTGTCACTTACTTTTTCAGCCCACAATTCTAATTGAAACAACTCTTCATTTCAACTGACAAACTATATGGTAGATGTAACACTTCATACATGCACACATAAGTGAAAGAAGCAACATGTTACCCATAACATGGTTGTACTTGGGGAAGGGTACCACAAAATAGAGATCATGACAATAAGGCAAATTTACTTTCAAAACAATGTCACGAGATAATCAACTAGAGTCATTCATTTATTCTTGATCAAAATAAAACCACCATATACTGGATAAGAAAATCAACATATCATTTTCATTCACATGAACGTGTGTGTGTCATAAAACATAATTGCAAAGAAAAATGAAAAATTAGTATTTTCATTGTATATATTTCACCCCACTAGCTCTCCTCTTGGTTCCTTGATGTACTTGGCTTCCTAGGTTCATTTCCGTGAGCCTTGTTTGCCTAAAGATGTCAAATCCATTACCATGGAATGAGAAAAAAACACATTATATAACTAGTAGATAAAATAAGATATAATTTTAGAACACAAAACATCACCTTATTTAAATTAATATTTGATGTGATCTAAACCCATTAACTATAGTTTAAGCCTGTAAAGGTCACCAACCATCCATTTTTAATCACTAACTGGAAAATCAGCCTTAAATTTTCTTTCTTAACATTTATAGAACTAATGAAACATCTTAAAAACTTCATACATAGTACATGATTAAGCATAAACATTATGAGTTCACAATTGAATTTGAATTTTACAACATAATTCATTGAAAGAATATAAATCCAGCTTTAGTATACATCAAGTACAACTAAATGCAAAACTACTCTCAATCCTCACTCTCACATTTCTAGAACTAGAGGAGGGATCATAGATGATCTAATCAAGCTATCTCTTCCTTTCAAGACTTCAGTTGATCTACTCCTGATGTAAACTTACTTTTAACTCCTCCTATAGAGTTGGACAAAAATGTTTCAGTACAGTGTATGAGCTACTGGTTTAGTTCATAAAAAATTATCAAGCAACCATGAATATACATATATATATATGTATGCATATATATATGTATGCATATATATATATATATGTATATATATGTATATATATATATATATATATATATATATATATATATATATATACATACATACATACATACATACATGCATGCACACACACACACATATATATATATATATACGTACATACACACACACACACAAACACACACACATGCCTTAATTTACCACCCTCTCGGGAGTTCGACTTCCGTTATGGGCGTGGGAGAGGGGGGAGAATGTCTCTATTAATCATATATATACATAGATACATAGATACATATATATATATATATATATATCTTATATATTCAATTTGATATAGAAGAATATAAGTATTAAAAGTTGAAATCTATAAACCATCCAACATGGTAGGAGTTTTGAGAAAAATTGTAATGAGTGTCCATTCACTAATCCTTTATTCCTTTTATTTTACCGTGAAACCACATGAAGTGCACCAAATCATGTGGAAGTATCGTAGTAATATCACCGTATAAGAGTTAGAGTAGACCTAAGACTCCAAGTCTACTAAACTAGCTCCTCAAACTACATCCAGGCTTGCCACATCTAGCTTGGCCTCAGTGGCTAAACAAACGGCTGGATAAATTAGAATTCTCCTACCGACATGGATACTCAGACAGAGAGTCAAAATACTTATCATAACTACCTACATTAGTGGTTCCACAAGGGATGACTCACTGAGCATAATTCAATCTAACATGCATGTATTGGCTACCACTAGAATCTGTAGTTAATTTTGGACACCTCACTATTTCATAGAGACTGACCTCGCTAGGATTTACAAACATCTCTGATACGTTCTGGATACCTCATCTTAGATTTTGCAATTTGGTATGTACATTTTTCCCTTCATGGTGCCAACCTTTTTTATGTATACTATGGTATGTAGGGCATCCAAACTCAAGTCGATTCTTTAGATTCACTGTGAAATTTACTACTACATTGATATTAGGTTAACTATGTACTAAAGAGTTCTATTTTCATTTTCTAAACATTGAACTTAATCTTAATAACTGACATCAATAAAGTAAACTACTTGAACTAATAAACTAAGCATATTTAAAAATACTAGAATAAAGTACTCTTTGAACTTCATTAGTACTTGGATAGAAACAACCATTGATTAATTCACCAAATTATAATATGATTCATTATTGTAGAAACTAGGGCAAAACTGGGGCTCAAGTGCCTCTAATTATACCTTTAGGATTCACCATAATGTTCTAATTAATTTATTAAGTAGTTTAATGCATATGTAAGAATATACTAAAACATCGATCACTCTCGATTGAAATCTCATGTTCTAGCTCAATAGATCGAAATCAATGATAAATGTATAACACACTACATTTTGTATATGATTTTTGTCTTAATTTCTATAAAACTAGGGTTAAAAGATGCTTTTTCACTCACATGGATCAAATCCCAACTTACTAGTCTCAAAATTGGCTTGTTGTAACATAATCAAACTGAGGTACTGTAACATACCAGATCTTGGACCCTAGCTTAAAATTTGACCTTTTGGGTTTGACCAAACAAGGTTAAGGTTAGAGTGATCCTAATAATCTAATGTGTGAATAATGTAATATAATACATCATATAACTCATTTGGTGATAATAAAGATGTTAATAACTTAATTGGATGCATAATGAAGTTAATGTGCCTCTAATGGGCCATATGAAAAAACCCATGTAAGAAAGTCTTAAAAGTGGAAATAAACTCCAAATTCGTAATCTATACATAAAAATAAGCTTATATGTCAATTTTCATCTAATTTGAACAACCTTGGAATAATATGACATGTTAGGAGAGAGAAACTACCTAAATAGAGTAATTAATAAATAAATATAATTCATGATTCCAAAAGAGGAAAATAATCTCAGATTCATAATATACATAATAAATATAGCCTTTGGGTGAATTTTCATCCAATTTGGAGAAAGTTTGCTTAAAAGGTGATATCAGGAGAGAGAAAGTGTGTAGAACCTTCAAAATATTAAATAAATGCTCAAACAACTCTAATATGTAAAATTGATGGCAAATTCATATCTAACACATTAAATATGACTTGCGAGTCAGGTTTCATAAAATTTGGATAATCCTAAAGCCATTAATGAAGGAGGAAAGAGAAAACATGAGTTGATTTATTTAACACATTAAAAGATTCAAAAAGGCAAAATTAAGTATATAATCGGAATCTACATGCCTTAAATGATCTCTGTGCAAAATTTTACTAAATTTAGTTAAAGTTTGGACCCTCAATTTGCTTAGTAAAGAAAGTTAATCAAACATTATTTAAGTGCAAAGTATTTTCTCGATTTCCTTGTCACGCTATGATTCAGAATTTCATTTTCTTAAGTTTCGAGTTTAATCTAAACCCTCTGATTTTTTATCGACGATGCTCGGCTCATCTCCCACCTTTGGTAGGAGTCCAATGCGACCCATTCTGTACAGGGTCCCGACTGCGATCTTGGCTCGGGTCTCTCGCCCTTTCCCTTCTTCCTTTCCCTCCACTTTCTTCTCCATTGTGTTCCTCTCTCCTTGTCACACCGATGGACCCTATAAGTACATCAACTTCATGATGTGATCCCATATCCACATCTTTTGCCCTTGTTCCCCTATTTTACCCTCATTCTCCACTTCGATCCCATCTCCTCGCCATCTCGAGCCTTCATATCTCCAGTAAGCGCCAACTTGACCTTCGTCACTGCATAGGAATTTGTTCCCTGGCGTTGGTTTGGCTTTGCTTGACTCCAAGCAGGTCATCCCTGAACCAGCCTTCTGCCGTCGACTGTTGGTTGCTTCTGCTGGTTCGTCAGCCAGTTCCTGATCTCTAGGTTGACGACTCAAGTTGGCGACTGACTCGTGAGGTGTGGGGAACCCTCTTTTGGTTCCAATTGCTGCGTGAAGGTCCGATTTTGGTTTCCCCCCTTTTTCCCTTTTACTTCTGTCTGCCAGTCATGGCGGTTGGGCGAATCTGGTCTATCATACACCATAGAACTTCCGATTGGGGTCTTTCAGTTCGGTTGTTTGAGGCGAAGCTGGCGGTGAGGTCGCCGGTGCATTTTGGCATCTGAGATTCTAACTTTAGTTGACAATTTCTGTTGTGGTTTGTTCTTGCTCACTGGCCATGGGAAACAAAGAAGATGACAACCCTATGTTTCCCTATTCTACCCCTTCACTTCTCCTTTGTTTTGTTTTTTTTCGATCGGGGGTATTTTTGTAGTTTCCCTCGCTTTCCTTTTCTTTCTTTATGCTTGGGTTGGTTGAGTTGGATGAGAGGTCGGCTGAGTTGCCCATCCCTAATTGGGCCAACTCAGAGCCACGACCCTCTCCCTCTCTCTTTCTCTTACAATGAGTTTGTGACATGGAATTATCTGATTGGTCGCATTTCAAAATTTTATAAGTAATTACTTATTAATCAGAAAAATATGTAAAAATCTCCGTTGGATTCAGAAAAATAGTATCTATTTAATGGTACATGTTTTAATGACTAAATCTAATGTTTAATAATAGGTGTTTTTAATGGATCTAATTGATGATGAATTAACTTGTAAAAATCATAACTAATTATCTATAACTCAGAAAAGTATAATAAAATATATTTTGAACTCCTAATGACATATACTAAAATATGGTATGGTTTTGACAATCTAACTAACATATAATATAAAGGTTGTTGTTAGGGTTTTAAATAATTAATGGAAACCTAACCCTAATTTCACATATATGCATCATAGGTTTTTGGAGGTCGAGGCTTGGGCCTAGATGTGTCTTTGGATATTGGACTTTGAATTTGAGGTATGTTGTATCCCCTATTACTCAATGTTGAGCAATTCACCTATCTGTTCATTCTCTTGAATTTGGCCTACACAAAATGTCTTATCTCTTGTTATCATGGTTCATGTGAACTATCTTGATTGTGATCTTGGATATTCTTTTGGATCCTACCTTGTGATATGGTACATGATGATCTTGTTGATGGTATATGCCCACTGTGATGTGGAGGTTTATTGGTGGTTTCATATGTTGTCCATTGTGCGATATGGCAAATCTTCTATAATGTTTGAGTATACTTTTCTACTTGCCACTACATTTACCTGCTATGTGATTCAGTAACCCTAGAGTAGTATAATTGCATTGGTTTTGTCTCATTATCATTTGTGGCAACATTATGATATTTTGGATGGTGGATGTGTGATTCCCCATGCCAGGGCAATATGTGTGATTCTTGGCCCATGTCTCACCAGGTTCAAGATGTGTGATTCTTGACTGCCTTTGTCATTAATAATATTCTAGTGTTATGCTTATATCACATGTATGCAGGATGTTGGTCATGATATGTGCATGTGGCACTTCTTTATTATTTTATTAAATGGAAAGTATATTCTTTTATGATGATGATGATTCTTTTCTTTTATGCCCGAGTGGGTAGTCCTTATCTCTTGCATGGGAAGCCTTTTATTTTAATGTCCCTTATTATTTATAAATTGCTCAATTTTCATTTTAGTATGCACATACCAACCTTTGCTGATGTCTCCTATTGTATTTCTTTTCTTCTTCTCTTTTGCTAGGGTATGCTTCCAATCCTAGGTGGAGGACTTGGATGACTTGTCATGTTGACCTGGACTTAGATTGTGAAGTTAAAGCTTGGAGACAATCTTGAGGTGGTTTAGATTTCCTCTACATGGATCCTTGTAATGTAAGTTTGTAACCCTTTGTTTTATAATTGAATAGTCAAATATTTTCTTCCGCTGCTATACATTGGTCTTTTGATTACCACTATATAAAGATTTGAAAATTTTACACCCACTCCAAGATACCTTGAAGGTGTGTTTGGACTGGAGGTTTTATTGTTCAAATTTTTAGTAGAGAAGTGATTTCACTTCTTTACAACATGGTATCAGAGCCCATGGTAGTCAGAATTGACTATTTCAATTTTGTCTCCCATAAGAACCCTTGACTTTTTTTTAGTTAGCTTTAAGTGAGATGTTGACCTTATAATTGATCAATGATGATCTGTGTATGCAATAAGTTTTGTTTTGAGAATGATAATACGTTAGGAGATCTTGTTATGGAAATATTGTGACTTAGTTTTCTCATTGATTTTGAGCTCACCATTGTTTTATATCACGTGATTCTTTAAAGAAAAAGTTATTTTCATTATACTACTATATGTACAAAATGTTTCTATGATTTATCGATGTTTTCTGGAACTAAGTCACAATGAAGTGAAACTCTAGTTGGAGTAGATTATAACCCTAGTTTTGTGACTAGGAGTTTATATAGTTGTGTAGTTGACCCACCCTATGACTTTTTGGATGTTCATGTAAGGTTGATACGGTAGAGACACAAGGACCTAAAACTCAACCCTAGATGGTGACTTTTAGTCGGATACCTGAAAAACATATAAATCTTTAAAACCTTCACAACTAAAAGATGTGGGTAGCTTTAAAAAGTTGTTTAGTTTGACTTGTTAGGTTGATCGTTTTTAAGGGGTGGAGAGTAGTTAATAGTTGATGTTCAGATCTATAGATTTCGAGGACGAAATCCTTTTTAAGGGGTGGAGTGTTGTAACATACCAGATCTTGGACCCTAGCTTAAAACTTTGACCTTTTGGGTTTGACCAAACAAGGTTAAGGTTAGAGTGATCCTAATAATCTAATGCATGAATAATGTAATATAATACATCATATAACTGATTTGGTGATAATAAAGATGTTAATGACATAATTGGATGCATAATGAAGTTAATGGGCCTCTAATGGGCCATATGAAAAAACCCATGTAAGAAAGTCTTAAAAGTGGAAATAAGCTCCATATTTGTAATCTATATATACAAATAAGCTTACATGTCAATTTTCATCTAATTTGAACAACCTTGGAATAATATGATATATTAGGAGAGATAAACTACCTAAATAGAGTAATTAATAAATAAATATAATTCATGACTCCAAAAGAGGAAAATAATTTTAGATTCATAATATACATAATAAATATAGCCTTTGGGTGAATTTTCATCCAATTTGGAGAAAGTTTGCTTAAAAGGTGATATCAGGAGAGAGAAAGTGTGTAGAACCTTCAAAATATTAAATAAATGCTCAAACAACTCCAATATGTAAAATAGATGGAAAATTCGTATCTAACACATTAAATATGATTTGTGAGTCAGGTTTCATAAAATTTGGATAATCCTAAAGCCATTAATGAAGGAGGAAAGAGAAAACATGAGTTGATTTATTTAACACATTACAAGTTTCCAAAAGGCAAAACTAAGTGCATAATCAGAATCTACATGCCTTAATCGATTTTTGTGTAAAATTGTACTAAATTTAGTTAAAGTGTGGACCCTCAATTTGCTTAGTAAAGAAAGTTAATCAAACATTATTTAAGTGCAAAGTATTTTCTCAATTTCCTTGTCACACTATGATTCAAAATTTCATTTTCTTAAGTTTTGGGTTTAATCTAGACCCTCCGATTTTTGATCGACGATGCTCGGCTCATCTCCCACCTTTGGTAGGAGTCCAGTGCGACCCGTTATGTACAGGGTCCCGACTGTGATCTTCGCTCGGGTCTCTCACTCTTTCCCTTCTTCCTTTCCCTCCACTTTCTTCTCCATTGTGTTCCTCTCGACTTGCCACACTGATGGACCCTATAAGTACATCAACTTCATGATGTGATCCCATATTCACATCTTCCGCCCTTGTTCCCCTATTTTACCCTCATTCTCCGCTTCGAGCCCATATCCTCGCCATCTCGAGCCTTCGGATCTCCAGTAAGCGCCAACCTGACATTTGCCGCAGCATAGGGATTTGTTCCCTGGCGTTGGTTTGGCTTTGCCCGACTCCAAGTAGGTCATCCCTGAACCAGCTTTCTACCGCCGACTGTTGGTTACTGCCGCTGGTTCATCAGCCAGTACCTGATCTCTAGGTTGACGGCTCAAGTTGGCGACTGACTCGCGAGTTGTGGGGAACCCTCTTTTGGTTCCAATTGTTGTGTGAAGGTCCAATTTTGGTTTTCCCCCTTTTTCCCTTTTCCTTATGTTTGCCAGTCATGGCGGTTGGGCGAATCTGGTCTATCATACACCATAGAACTTTCAGTTAGGGTCTTTCAGTTTGATTGTTTGAGGTGAACCTGGCGGTGAAGTCGCCAGTGCATTTTGGCATCTGAGATTCTGACTTTAGTTGACAATTTCTGCTACGGTTTGTTCTTGCTCACTGGTCCATGGGAAACGAAGAAGATGACAACCCTATGTTTCCCGATTCTACCCCTTCACTTCTCCTTTGTTTTGTTTTTTTCGATCAGGGGTATTTTCGTAGTTTCCCTCGCTTTCCTTTTCTTGCTTTATGCCTGGGTTGGTTGAGTTGGATGAGAGGCCGGCTGAGTTGGCCATCCCTAATTGGGCCAACTCAGAGCCGCGACCCTCTCCCTCTCTCTTTTTTCTCTCCCAATGAGTTTGTGACATGGAGTTATCTGATTGGTCGCGTTTCAAAATTTTATAACTAATTACTTGTTAATCAGAAAAATATGTAAAAATAGTCGTTGGATTCATAAAAATAATATCTATTTAATGGTACATGTTTTGATGACTAAATATAATTTTTAATAATAGGTGTTTTTAATGGATCTAATTGATGATGAATTAACTTGTAAAAATCATAACTAATTATCTATAACTCAGAAAAGTATAATAAAATATGTTTTGAACTCCTAATGACATATACTAAGATATGGTATGGTTTTAATAATCTAACTCACATATAATATAAAGGTGGTTGTTAGGGTTTTAAATAATTAATGGAAACCTAACCCTAATTTCACATATATGCATCATAGGTTTTTGGAGGCCTAGGCTTGGACCTAGATGTGTCTTTGGATGTTGGACTTTGAAGTTGAGGTATGTTGTATCCTCTATTACTCAATGTTGAGAAATTCACCTATCTATTCATTCTCTTGAATTTGGCCTACACAAAATGTCTTATCTCTTGTTATCATGGTTCATGTGAACTATCTTGATTGTGATCTTGGACATTCTTTTGGATCCTACCTTATGATATGGTACATGATGATGTTGTTGATGGTATATGCCCACTATGATGTGGAGGTTTATTGGTGGTTTCATATGTTGTCTATTGTGCGATATGGCAAATCTTGTATAATGTTTGACTATACTTTTCTACTTGCCACTACATTTACCTACTACGTGATTCAATAACCCTAGAGTAGTATAATTGCATTGGTTTTGTCTCATTATCATTTGTGGCAACGTTGTGATATTTTTGATGGTGGATGTGTGATTCCCCATGCCAGGGCAGGATGTGTGATTCCTGGACCATGTTATATATGTTTAGATGGTGGATGTGTGATTCCCCATGCCAGGGCAAGATGTGTGATTCTTGGCCCATGTCTCACCAGGTTCAAGATGTGTGATTCTTGACCGCCTTTGTCATTTATAATATTCTAGTGTTATGCTTATCTCACATGTATGCATGATGTTGGTCATGATATGTGCATGTGGCACTTCTTTATTATTTTATTAAATGGCAAGTAATCTTCTTTTATGATGATGATGATTCTTTTCTTTTATGCCCGATTGGGTAGTCCTTATCTCTTGCATGGGAAGCCTTTTATTTTAATGTCCCTTATTATTTATAAATTGCTCAATTTTCTTTTTATTATGCACATACCAACCTTTGCTGATGTCTCCTATTGTATTTCTTTTCTTCTTCTCTTTTGCTGGGGTATGCTTCCAACCCTAGGTGGAGGACTTGGATGACTTATCATGTTGACCCAGACTTAGATTGTGAAGTTAAAATTTGGAGATAATCTTGAGGTGGTTTAGATTTCCTCTACATGGATCCTTGTAATGTAAGTTTGTAACCCTTTGTTTTATAATTGAATAGTCAAATATTTTCTTCCGCTGCTATACATTGGTCTTTTGATTACCACTATATAAAGATTTGAAATTTTTACACCCACTCCAAGATACCTTGAAGGTGTGTTTGGACTGGAGGTTTTATTGTTCAAATTTTTAGTAGAGAAGTGATTTCACTTCTTTACAACATGGTATCAGAGCCCATGGTAGTCGGAATTGACTATTTCAATTTTGTCTCCCATAAGAACCCTTGACTTTTTTTAGTTAGCTCTAAGTGAGATGTTGACCTTAGAATTGATCAATGATGATCTGTGTATGTAATAAGGTTTATTTTGAGAATGAGAATATGTTAGGATATCTTGTTATGGAAATATTGTGACTTAGTTTTCACATTTATTTTGAGCTCACCATTGTTTTATATCACGTGATTCTTTAAAGAAAAAGTTATTTTCATTATACTACTAGATGTACAAAAATTTTCTCTGATTTATCGATGTTTTCTGGAACTAAGTCACAATGAAGTGAAACTCTAGTTTGAGTAGATTATAACCCTAGTTTTGTGACTAGGAGTTTATATAGTTGTGTAATTGACCTACCCTATGACTTTTTGGATGTTCATGTAAGGTTGATATGGTAGAGACACAAGGACCTAAAACTCAACCCTAGATGGTGACTTTTAGTTGGATACTTGAAAAACATATAAATCTTTAAAACCTTCACAACTAAAAGATGTGGGTAGCTTTAAAAAGCTGTTTAGTTTGACTTGTTAGGTTGATCCTTTTTAAGGGGTGGAGAATAGTTGATAGTTGATGTTCAGATGTATAGATTTCGAGGACAAAATCCTTTTTAAGGGGTGGAGTGCTGTAACATACCAGATCTTGGACCCTAGCTTAAAACTTTGACCTTTTGGGTTTGACCAAACAAGGTTAAGGTTAGAGTGATCCTAATATTCTAATGCGTGAATAATGTAATATAATACATCACATAACTCATTTGGTGATAATAAAGATGTTAATAACTTAATTGGATGCATAATGAATTTAATGGGCCTCTAGTGGGCCATATGACAAAACCCATATAAGAAAGTCTTAAATGTGGAAATAAACTCCATATTCGTAATCTATACATAAAAATAAGCTTACATGTCAATTTTCATCTAATTTGAACAACCTTGGAATAATATGATATGTTAGGAGTGAGAAACTACCTAAATAGAGTAATTAATAAATAAGTATAATTCATGACTCCAAAAGAGGAAAATAATTTTAGTTTCGTAATATACATAATAAATATAGCCTTTGGGTGAATTTTCATCCAATTTGGAGAAAGTTTGCTTAAAAGGTGATATCACGAGAGAGAAAGTGTGTAGAACCTTCAAAATATTAAATAAATAGTCAAACAACTCCAATATGTAAAATTGATGGAAAATTCGTATCTAACACATTAAATATGACTTGTGAGTCAGGTTTCATAAAATTTGGATAATCCTAAAGCCATTAATGAAGGAGGAAAGAGAAAACATGAGTTGATTTATTTAACACATTAAAAGTTTCCAAAAGGCAAAACTAAGTGCATAATCAGAATCTACATGCCTTAATTGATCTCTGTGCAAACTTTTACTAAATTTAGATAATATTTGGACCCTCAATTTGCTTAGTAAAGAAAGTTAATCAAACATTATTTAAGTGCAAAGTATTTTCTCGATGGTTATGCTTATCTCATATGTATGCAGGATGTTGGTCATGATATGTGCATGTGGCACTTCTTTATTATTTTATTAAATGGAAAGTATCTTATTTTATGATGATGATGATTCTTTTCTTTTATGCCCGATTGGGTAGTCCTTATCTCTTGCATGGGAAGCCTTTTATTTTAATGTCCCTTATTATTTATAAATTGCTCAATTTTCTTTTTAGTATGCACATACCAGCCTTTGCTGATGTCTCCTATTGTATTTCTTTTCTTCTTCTCTTTTTCTGGGGTATTCTTCCAACCCTAGGTGGAGGACTTGGATGACTTGTCATGTTGACCTGGACTTAGATTGTGAAGTTAAAGCTTGGAGACAATCTTGAGGTGGTTTAGATTTCCTCTACATGGATCCTTGTAATGTAAGTTTGTAACCCTTTGTTTTATAATTGAATAGTCAAATATTTTCTTCCGCTGCTATACATTGGCCTTTTGATTACCACTATATAAAGATTTGAAAATTTTACACCCACTCCAAGATACCTTGAAGGTGTGTTTGGACTGGAGGTTTTATTGTTCAAATTTTTAGTAGAGAAGTGATTTCACTTCTTTACAGATACATATTCAATTCACCACTTTACCTTATGATCATTTAATTTGTAGTCCTTTCCTTAACTTAGATTGTAAGTTAATAATCTCGAATTACATATTTTTAACCAATAAACCAACTATTTGAGTTCTAAGTGCAATAAATAGGGATTATAACCCAATTTGGGTCTAAATATGCCATTGTACCACATTAATGGTTTTTAGTTTTAAAAACAGTTTCCTTGATTTTTCATATGGCTAGGTATGTGGAAGGGAGAGTCATAGATGAAATTTAAGCATTAAATAATAAATGGATAAAAATATGTATTATAAATTTTCTTAGACATCAAGTTAAACTTATTGATAGATCTAAAAGTTCCAAGCATTAAAACTAGGGACAAAATTGGATTCCTCACCCTCAATTAGCTAACCTGCCAAATTTGAGTTTAATTGGATAATAATGCACCCTCAATTGGACAAGGAAATATCTATAAATAAAATGCATAAAAAGCTAAACTCTATAGTATTTAATCATTAGACATATTTTTTTATCTACATATCACCCCGATTGTCTGAGATTCAGGTGGCATGTGTGATATATCCTACCTTGTGTAGGTGACGACCGCGTATGAACAATACCATTGATCAAGAGGGACTAGTAATATGGCCTTTTCTTCCTATCCTCTCAACAAACTCTGATGAAATAACTTGCTATGGATTCCTTGAATGAATCCACACATGATGAGTAGTTGGTGTTCTAGTTTTCTCTTTCTCTAATTTGCCCATTTTTTCTCTGTAAGCTTCTCAAAACTCCAATCCTTGAAGCCCTAACTCAGAACCCTATAAATATGTAACCACATCTAAGCTTCCTCTCCATCACAAGCAATTGTCTTTTGGAGTCAATTAAACCTTTAGAAGCCTCTATGTTGCTGTTGAGTTCATTTTCACTCTCAACTAGGGATAATGCCCTTGGCACTCTACTTTGTCAGAGTCCAATTGTTCTTTCGTAAGCTTGGTTGGACCACCTTCTACACATTTGGATCTCCATAAGAACATATTCACACATGAACAAGTTTTCCTCCTTTTCCCCTACCTTGAATTGCTCCATGACTATGCCCACACTGAGAGATCACGGGAAAAAAGACCCCCCTTTATGTGAGTTTCTTCATTTACCCCTGGTCTAAAGTGCATTTGATCCTCATGCATGAGTCTTTTTTCCCTTTCACAGA
The DNA here is from genome assembly GCA_963693085.1 of Alisma plantago-aquatica. Taxonomy (NCBI): domain Eukaryota; kingdom Viridiplantae; phylum Streptophyta; class Magnoliopsida; order Alismatales; family Alismataceae; genus Alisma; species Alisma plantago-aquatica. The sequence continues at coordinate 441,629,177 of OY856412.1, read as the reverse complement.
ATCTACTCCTATTTGATTCAATTTTTATTGGGTATGTTTGTGACAACATCACAAACTAAATTTTAGAATATTAATAAACATCTACTTTATCATTTGCATATCAATTTCATTATTAAATCATTAAATAGTATAAATATTGTAAATTTTATGACTACTTACTAGAAACTCCAACAATTATAAAAAATATGTTCCAGAATCATGATACTTTTCTTTATTTATTGGTTTGGTTTGCATCGCATAATCTCAATGTTTTAAAAGACATGGTTTTTAGGGTTTGAATCCCTCTTACTCTTTTACCAAAAATTGAGCAAAATTTTAATAAAGCAAATTAAGGATTAAGAAATTAATGATGAATTAGTTATTGAATAAGGAATATATGACCCTCTTAACTTGAGTAACATCAAAGTTAATCTAGGGTTTCCTAAGATTTATTTCTAGGGTTTCATTGCATAGAACATAACTGAACCCTAATTTGTGTAAAAGTATCATATGTAGGATTGAGGAGACATATAGGCTAGAAAGGGAAGTAATTGGTTTCTGATCCAACAACCAAGTGAATATATGTGCATCTTTGAGATTTATCTAAGCATTAATATCATGACTGATAAAAAATTTCCCATATGAGGCATCCTTTGAATATTCCTTGTGTGATATTGAATGCATTTGAAAAACCTATTTCTTTTAAGATTATTTTCTTGATTTGATATTGAAACATGTGATTACATAACTAATGGTCATATGACCCAATTGTGCTATTTATTAAATGATCTCATCCTCTCTACTTGAACTGAATTGATTTGACTGAACATATTTCTTGCCTCTACATATTCTGCATGTACAATAGACTCAACTTATTTCGAGTAGCGTTACCTCTATACCACAATAATAATGGGATGTACTTTTCCATACCAAGTGTGACTTTCCAAATGTATATATATTTATTACGCACACCATTTTGTCGAGGATGTGCCTTTCTACTTGACTCAGGCTTGAGATTTTATGGGTATTACCCAACTTAAATATTGTTAGTTTGATTGTTTGACATGCATTGTTTATGATTTGTGATATTGTTGTGGTGTAGTTATATGGCAAGAACCCTTTCTAATAATCATATCCTTGTTAATAAATGTCTCATCTACTTGGCATGTTTAATGTTTAAAGTTTTTCTCATTTGGACTTCCATTATTGCAGTCTCCTACGTTGATCTCTCTTTTTGCTTTAAGTAATGCCTAGTTGTTATGATACAACACATACTCATTATTATGTTGAAATCATTTTCTTCATTTATTTCCTCTTATGGGTGTTGTTTTTAACCCACCTAGAGGTTGAACAACCTGAGGACCAGGAAGTAGGAGTTTCTGCCTTGGACTAGCTTCAGGAAGACTTCTGAGATGGACAAGTTGCCCATTACAAATTGACCCTGTTAGATTAGATTTACTTATCTCATTAGATACCCCTTGTGTCCCTATTGCCGAACTTGGTAAAAATATTAATAGTTATATTTACTTTTCTTTTTCCAAAATATCATATTCTTTACCAAACTATTTGAGAAGATATTATGCAACCCTCTACTTTAATTTTATTACGAGTCTGTGAACTTGTGGGGTTGCATGCTTTATTTTCTTAAATTAAGGAGTTGATCCCCTCTCAAGTCCAACTCCTTAAAAGATGGTATCATAGCCTATTTGTAGTTAGTAAACTAAATATCTCAAAAAAAATTCCTTGGTATGTTTCCATTTTAAGTTATACCTACACTTCAGGAGAACAAACCTATTTAAGGACACTGGTGCTATCCATGAGTCCGGACTTTCAGACGGGTACACCACATTGAGGAACCCTCATTTTGGCATGCCACTAGTGGATGCCCTTTCAATGAACAACTCGAGCTCTCAAGTTCCACCTGTAGCTCATGGAGTTGTCGATCCCGTCTCTACTACTCTAACTACCATCTCTCTTGAGTACAAGTTAATCTTGTTATGGCAATTTATGAACACAACAATGGTGGGAAAGCTAAACACCCTCTTATTTTTTATAAGCTAAAGGAGTACTCTCTAACAAACTTTATGAAGATACATCCACACTACTTCAAGGGTGACGTGGGTTGGATATGATTGATATGACAAATGACTGGTTTTTAGTTTTGGAGCAAACTTTTGAGGGTATGACAACCTGAAGGTTCGATTTGCCTCTTATGTGTTGGATAGACCAACACAAGTTCGGTGGAATCTAATAGTTCGATCACATGATACTTCCACATTGACTTGGGAACAATTATTTCCACTCTTTCATGAGAAGTACATCTGCATTATTTCTCTTAGGAAGAAGGAACAAAGTTCTATAGCTTGCAACCAGATTGTCTATCTAACCCTACTTATATGTAAAAGTTCCCCTTGCTTGAGCATTATGCCTCTGGTTTGAGTGAGGACCATTGGAATACTCCATTCTTGGAAGGACTCAAATGTCATGTGTGTCATACTATACTCCCACAACTTCCTCTCACGTTCCAATAAATGGTTGGTAAAGCTTTATCTATTGAGTCCTATCCTAGTTTTCAAGCTTCATATCATATCAACAAGAGGAAGAACTTTGAAAATGATCATCATTGTGATAAGTGGAAGCATTGTTCCCAAAATCCTCCTCCTGGGAAATGCTACTCTGGAAACCCTACACCATAGAGAGATAGGATGGTGATATACCATCGGTGTGGAAATGAGGGCATTTTTGTAATTAGTTCCCCCACCTTCAGCAACACCCTTCTCTAACCCAGTAGCCTCCTCAACAACGTGTCAATTAGCCACAAACACATCTTAATCAACCTCAAAGGAACAACAACAACTCTCAGGGTCTACATCCACTAGTGGAGAGGAGTTTTGTTTGAGTATTTTTCATGGGTGTTGTGGATGTGGGTAATGATAATGAATTGATTGAAGGTATTATGCACTTGAATCTACATCCCACAAAATCTTTGTTTGACTATGGATCTTAAGATACCTTTATATCTTGTAAACTTGTTGAGATGTTGGATCTATAACCTACATACATGGACATTTTTCTCTATGTTTAGACCCCTAGTGGTAGGGATATCCTCTTCTTTACTGAAAATACCACATGTTGACCTATGAATATTTGGTAAGAAGTTTGTAATAGAGTTCATCCTCTTAGACATGATAACCTTTGATGTCATACAAGGTATGGGTTGGTTGAAAAAGTTTGATGTGGCTCTATTTTTTGGTGAGAAAAAGGTTAGATCGGTACACCTTGATGGTAAGTCTGATGATAGGAAATTCATCATTTCAGTCATTAAAGCTAAAAATCTAATCTCACATGGATATGGAGCCTACCTAGAATCTATTATCCTTGATCCAAAACCACCTCAGATGGATGATAAAGATTTGGTTAGAGATTTCCCTAATGTTTTTTCTTATGAACTACCCAATATTCTCCTTGCTCATGAGGTCATGTTCTTATTGATAAATATATATTTATCCCTTTTATTTATATATTTTTGATATTTGTTTAGGATTATTTTGTTATTTATTCTCTTAGTTTCATAATTATTTGTGTTATTTTATATTTTTCTCTTTAATTGGAGTTTTAATTCTATTTTCTTGGGTTTTGTAGGAAAATTACACAATTTGCAGCAGTCCTGAAATTCATATATACCCTCCACCAAAAGTGACATAACTCTTGCATTCAAACTCCAAATTGAGTGTATAAGTATTTATTGAAAAGAGAATTTAATTTCCTAAAATAAAATCCTATTATTTGGACCGCTTTTGTACTTTTCATAGGATAGAAATATGTTCGAAATCGCTGCTGCGAGAATCTGCATTAAAGGGAGTTATATGGTCAAGATAATTAAAGACAACCAACTTTCGATTTGACCAGATCCAGAAAATTCAAAAATTGGTCTCCCTCTCTTTTTTCCCCCTCTTTTGAGGGTAGACTACCCCCTCCCCCTCCTATAAAAAGAGGTACTCTTCACTTGTAAAAGCATTCCATTCTTCATTCCATTTCATCCAATTTTTAGTTGTAGATCACATCTTGTATAATGTTGGATCTTATTTTAGTTTGTATTTCTTCTAGTCCTATTATGTCTGAGTAAATCTCTCTGGGGTATGGGAGTAGCTCCTTAGCCCGGTTCTATTCAATATAATCAATTATATTCCTCCATCGAACAAATTTCTTCTCTCTATTTTTGTGTGGTTATTTGGATGATCTGATATATTCTTATGGAGTGATATGACCGTGGATCTCTGTAAGAATGAAATAATAGTCTCTTAATTGCGATTATCATCTTTTCATTTTTTAATCTTATTCTTATTATAATCCTTGGTGATTCGACCACCTGAGCTTTGGGTTTGAACACCAGTTTGAATTCACATGCTTTTTGATATGACCGTGGATAATGGCATGTTGGACGGTTGGGCAATGATCTGTGAATGCCGGGACCAACGGGTTCACGGGAAGTCTGACCCTTGTGAGTTTGTCCATAAGGACATGTAACCATAAGGTCCTGATTTGATCCTTAAAATTTAGAATTTGATTAGTTGAATAGGAACATGGTTTTGGTGGTGATCTTCCAGACCCCAGATCTTTATTTCTTGATTAGTTAAACTTTATTTCAACAGTTTTATTTTTGTTCTTAGTATTAACAACTCTCTCAAATTGGGATTTAATTCTTGTACTTACGATCGGATTTGGATTTCAACTTTTTTTTTCTATTGTCCCTTAGATCGATACCTATCTATACTAAGTTGACTTGTTTTTCACAATAAATTGACAACCGGGTTAGAAGGTTAAACTCTAGGACTTTTCTTAGTGATTGTTACGTGTACAACGACGCACATCAATTTGGCGCCGTTGTCGGGGACGACACAATTGTTTTTCAGATCTGGTTGTCTGTATATCTTGTATAATCCTTGTTCATATTCTCTAACTTTCATAACTTTAGTCTTTTTTATTATTTCTTTTATATTTTCATAATTTCTTTTTGCCTTCTGAGCATAATTCCGGAAGTGTATCCCCTCTTTCTGCTGAGTTTCCATTCCAGCAGTACTGCTTTCTAGTTACTTTTTTTAGTAATTTTAGTTTATTTCATAATTTATTAGATTTATAATTTTTAGTTCTCTTTATAATTTTTGACTAACCTCTTATCTCGTAATATTTTTTCTCTCGTTCGTTGATTGACATATCTTTCAAGAACTTTTCTATTTAAATGGAGTGGGCATCCCAATATCCCCCACAATGTTATTACTGTGGTCTTTACCACCATGCATCTCTTGCCTGTCCAACTCTACCCCATGTTTATAATAACACCCCTTTTAATTGCGAGCCCTTTCATCCTGGTGGGTACAATGTGAATCCATATTTTCCTGAGAACTATTATGGGGAACCTTGCTATCCATATTCTAATGGGGTATATGATCAACAAAATTTTGTGGGGTGTAACCAACAAAACCTTGGGGGTTATGAGCATGTTTATAAAACCCAATGTAATCTTCAATAAGAAGAGAGACTTAGGGCCCTAGAGAAGATAGCAATAGAAGGAGAAACAAAACTAAAATCCAGCCAAGCCTTCTTAACCGCCCTGCTAGAAGCCCAAACCCAAAATATAGATTGTTCAAATAGGTTTCGTCATGATTTGGTGACACCTTATAATATTGAATCTTCCTACCAAGATGGACGCAATGGAAATTACAATCCACCATCTTCTGGAGATTATTATGAGGAGCAATGCCACCCAAAACAATATGAGGAGTACTATGGCCAAGGACACTATGGGGAGTGTGGTGAGGATGATAAAAATTTTGAGGTGTATAAATCATATGGTGAAATGCAAATTAATCTTGAACTAAAAAAGAGACTTAAGGCCCTAGAAAATATGACAACATAAGGACAAGCAAAACTTGAATCCAGTCAAGCCATGTTAGCCACCTTACTAGAGGATCAATCACAAACTCCCTCTATAGAGCTTGAGCAACCCAAGATGGTTCTTTCTGATGACGACGATGACGATGATCCTTATTTTGTGTCATATATGTCAGATCCTAAAGAAATATCACAAACCATGGAACCATATTTTATGTGTGATGAGGACGTTGGTATCCCTATCTTTCCTTTAGAGACTCTTTTACTTGAATATGAAATGTCAAAGCAGGAGAGTCATTATGAAGATCCAACAACTCATCCCATCCTCAACATAAATCTGAATGATACCATTGACCAATACCCTTCTTTTGAATCTATTTTGGATAATGAGAATCTAACCCTCTTTATGATTCTTCCCAAGCCGTCACAACCAATTTCCATCCCACACATGGCTGATCTAGAAGGGGAGATACCACCGTTGGAAGAAGCCCACACACCCCCTTCTGTTGTTTGCAAGGAAGACATCATCATCCCTCCTAAATACTTGGGGAACCCTTGTACAAAAGTATTAGAGACATATGTTATATCAACAATGAAACTTACCAAACCCAATGTTGATGGTATTAATTTTAAGGAGAAACAAAACACTTTTGTAAATGATTTTAATTTTTTTGTATATGCATCAATTCTCCCATATGCAGATCATCATGATGGTGGAAAACCTGAACCAGATCCTCCACCTGACTCAGTTCATCATGCTCTACTGGTATTACTGGTCGGGTACCCGCCAACCTCCCCCAATCCACATCCATCTTCAACACTTCCCTTACTATCGAAGGAAGATTTATGGATATTATTGGAGGGAATGTGAGGTGAAAGAAAATATGAGCACCCCACTGAGCTTCTACAATTACCCTATCATAGGGTACATTATGAAGCTCCTCCGATAAAGGTCCCAACCCTCATACACATCCCCTTTAGCTGGACATTTTTTGAGCTACCTGGGCCACCTGGAAATCCTCGCTCTTCTCTTCCCTCCATCTCGGGTTTTGATTTTGCTCAGAACGAGAAAAAATCTAAGTCCGGGGTGGAGGTGGGTGGTATGTTTCTATTCCACCCCTTATCTTTTTTTTTCTTACATTATTTCTACCTTTTTTCGCATATAGTTACTTTGTTCATGGCCATTATCTAGTTGGCCATGTTTTTATTTCTTTTTTGCAAAATGGCCTTTATCTAGTCGGCCAATATGAATATATTTTTATCATTGTACCCCTTTGAGTTTAGTAAATCTTTTACAAAAAAATGTTACAAATTGCCATGTTTGAAACCACCATGTCACCTAGGATCCCAAAATAGCATCACTCCTTGGAAAAGTTGGCAAGCCGTATGGAATCAATCAAAGCTAAACACAAATTTTCTCTATTTTTAAATGTTTTTAACTTGATATAAATCTTGTATAATGTGATTGACATGAATGTTCTTTATGATGTAATGACACTTTCAAAAAAAAAGGAGAAAATAAATATGTGAAGTTATAGGCACAAGGACACCTTTTGTTTCCCCCTTATTTTCTCTTTAAAAAAAGAGAAGCAAAGAATCACCACCAGACAAAAATCAAGTCCGGGGAGGCATGCTTCCCATAAAAAAAATTCCATACCCCACAAAGGGGTGTACCATCAATAGATGCCAAAAGTGCACATGAATAAAAATTGTAACCAATGTAGCCACAACTCCACAAATCTAAATCCCAAGTCGAATAGAGGAGGGATAAAAAAAAATTCATCACTTCCTTCTTTGTTTTCACACCCCCTAATTTCATCTTGTTCTTGTGCAACAACTCACAAAAAAAATACATTTATAAAAATGAGAGTGTCAAAGAGAAAGTAAGATGAAGCATATTTTTCTACAAAATCTTGATTTAGAACCAATATATGATATTTGTTTTTAATAGGGAATATATAATTTTGTATTTTGTAGTTTTAGGAGATTGGGTTACTTGGACAAATTTGGAGGTAAGGAATAAAGTGATGTTACAAGGGTGAGGATAGACATGTTGTTATATAAATTGGAATAATTTGTGATTTTATTTGTTTGAGGACAAACAAAGATTCAAGTCCGGGGTATTTTGATAAATGTATATTTATCCCTTTTATTTATATATTTTTGATATTTGTTTAGGATTATTTTGTTATTTATTCTCTTAGTTTCATAATTAATTGTGTTATTTTAGATTTTCTCTTTAATTGGATTTTTAATTCTATTTTCTTGGGTTTTGTAGGAAAATTACACAATTTGTAGCAGTCCTGAAATTCATATATACCCTCCACCAAAAGTGACATAACTCTTGCATTCGAACTCCAAATTGAGTGTACAAGTATTCATTGGAAAGGGAATTTAAATTTCTAAAATAAAATCCTATTATTTGGACCGCTTTTGTGCTTTTCATAAGAGATAAATATGTTCTAAATCTCTGTTGTGAGAATCTGCATTAAAGGGTGTTACATGGTCAAGATAATTAAAGACAACCAACTTTCGATTTGACCAGATCTAGAATATTCAAAAATTGGTCTCCCTCTCTTTCCCCCCTCTTTTGAGGGCAGCCTACCCCCTCCCCCTCCTATAAAAGGAGAGACTCTTCACTTGTAAAAGCATTTCATTCTTCATTCCATTTCATCCAATTTTTAGTTGTAGATCACATCTTGTATAATGTTGGATCTTATTTTAGTTTGCATTTCTTCTGGTCTTATTATGTCTGAGTAAATCTCTATGGGGTATGAGAGTAGCCCCTTATCCCGGTTCTATTCAATATAATCAATTATATTCCTCCATCGAACAAATGTCTTCTCTCTATTTATGTGTGGTTATTTGGATGATCTGATATATTCTTATGGAGTGATATGACCGTGGATCTCTGTAAGAATGAAACAATAGTCTCTTAATTGCAATTATTATCTTTTCATCTTTTTAATCTTATTCTTGTTATAATCCTTGGTGATGCAACCACCTGAGCCTTGGGTTTGAACGCCAGTTTGAATTCACATGCTTTTTGATATGACCGTGGATAATGGCATGTTAGACGGTTGGGCAATAATCCGTGAACGCCAGGACCAACAGGTTCACGGGAAGTCCGACCCTTGTGAGTTTATCCATAAGGACATGTAACCCCAAGGTCCTGATTTGATCCTTGGAATTTAGAATTTGATTAGTTGAATAGGAACGTAGTTTTGGTGGTGATCTTCCGGACCCCATATCTTTATTTCTTGATTAGTTAAACTTTATTTCAGCACTTTTATTTTTGTTCTTAGTATTAACAACTCTCTCAAATTGGGATTTAATTCTTGTACTTGCGATCGGATTTAGATTTCAACTTTTCTTTTCTGCCGTCCCTTAGATCGATACCTATCTATACTAAGTTGACTTATTGTTCACAATAAGTTGACAACCGGGTTAGAAGGTTAAACTCTAGGACTTTTACTAGTGATTGTTGCGTGTACAATGACGCGCATCACTTATCCATGTCATACCATTCACCACTCCTATCTTGAAACCTCAGTGTCATATGACACCTGTAAAGTTTGCAGAACTCAAGAAGTAGATGCAAGAACTTCTTGACATGGATTTTCTTGCCCAAGTGTCTCCCCATGGGAAACTGTCGCGCTCCCACTAGAGGGTTACAACACCGACCAACTAGGGTGGCCGAGTGCAATCCACGAGGTCGGGAGGCACGGGATGATGGATGGGATCCTTGCTTTCAAAATTTATATGGTCCCAAATCAAGTCTATCACTAAAACTAAAACAATGCGCCCGCAAGCGTACGGGGTACTGTTGTAGTATAGATCAAAGGCAAGATGCGGGGTCGAACCGCGGAGATAGAGGGGGTGCTAGAGTTATAAAGCGTGAGCTATGTTCCTTATGCGGAGATTAGGGTTTTTAGGGTTTGAGGGTTTGTTTGATTGATTAAGCTAAACGAGCAAGTAGGAAAAGCAATGTGAAACTAAGTTATCAAAAGACTAAATTAGCAATCTGAGTTAACAAGCTATCTAAACAAGAGTAAGGACGAATTATACCAAACTAAGCAAGCAACTAACAATTTAGAGCCTAAGTTAACCACTAAGAAAGATGAAAGATCTAAATTAACACTAGCTAACAAAACGAGGCAATTGACCAAGTTAGACTAAAGCAATTGAACTAAGCTAGCATTAACAAGCAAACGAAGCGATTAGGGTTTTAAGCAATTAGATGAAGGAGGTGGGCCGTTTGGGAATGTGACCTTGACATTAGTTGGGGGATGTCACCATAATAAGCAATTAACATATCTCATTCTAGATTACCAAACCAAACAACAAGGTGGGTGCTATGAGAATGTACCCTAAGCTACTAATTGGAGAACTAGGGCTAGGTGTAATTATCATAGGACGTACCAAGTCTAGGTCTCTAGGATAAGTGGTATTAGTCAATTGAGGACCAAGGGTAAGGATGGGAGTAGAGATGAGGGTATTTGACCTCGTGCCACTAGCCACCTCAGCCTTTAGGAAATCCTAGGCAATTGCACTAATCACACTTATACTAGTCACTTAGAACTCACATTTGCATGTAGGAAGAAGGTGATTATGTAGGAAGATAGAGGGCTAGCTAGGGATCCGAATTAAGGACCTAGGAGCCAATCCTATGATAGCTACATAGAAACCAAAACATCCTAGAGACAAATGTCTTCAAACACCACAAGGCAAGCAATTAATGTAATTAAACAACAACCACATGCACAAGTAATGGGAAATGAGATATAAGCAAAGGCAATCATCATAGAAATGAAATATGTTCATTACAAATTATATTCCCCCAACATGGTATCAAAGTCACATTTTTGCCCCAAACAGCCCACCCAAGGGGGCTTAGCTATACATGATCAAACTAGGAAAAGAAGGGGATAGAAGAAGGGAAAACACCATGAAGCTCAATGTAGTGGCCTCCTTCTTCACCTCCAAGCAGCTGCAGACGACCTCCCTCCTCCAAAGGTGCAGGGGTGCATGAAAATGGTGGAATGGATGCATAGAAACCTAGAGAATAGGTTTCTATGGTGGAAATGAGTGGAAAGTGGGTGGAAATGGGGTTAGATGCAAGGGAGTAGGTGGATTGGAGTAATGGAGGCAATTGCAGCAGCTAGGGTCGGCTAGGAGTGCTTAACCTCAAGCCCTAGAAGCAACTAGTGCTTATATAGGAGCTAGGGTTAAGTGGGGGTAGAATAGGAATAACAGTGGAAAGTTATGTAGGGTATGTGATCACCACGGTCGTGGTGGGTGTGCCACGGCCGTGGTGAGGGTAGTGGGGGATGACCGTGGGGTGGTGAACACGGTCATGGGGTGAAGGCAGTGGTGAAAAAGCAAAGTAGGGTGGTGGCCACAGCAGTGGCGGAGTGCCACGGTCGTGGTGGGTAGCATGCACCACGGACGTGTTGGGTAACACGACCGTTTTGGAGGAGTCGGGCTGACCGTGGGGAGGGGCCACGGGCGTCTTGATCAGCATCGGCCACGGTCGTGGTGACTTGGCCACGGTCGTGGCTTTCTGGGCAACTTCCCTGTTGGAAACTGATTTTTCACAATTTAATTCCCACGACCGTGGCAGGGTGCCACGGCTGTGTTCTCTTCTACTGACCACGACCGTTCTGATGGCCACGGCCGTGGTGTCTTCAAGGGCCACGGTCGTGGCAGGTGGCCACGGCCGTGGGATTCTGTGGATTTTCCTGTTGCAGCCTGTTGGAATTTGGCAATAAAGCCACGACCGTGGCATTGGGGCCACGGCCGTGGTGAGGCTTGACTTCTTGATTTTGCTTCTTACTTTGTCAATTTCGGATGTCTTTGCTCGGGGATGGTTCTTGGCCACTGGAGGTAGGTTGAGGGAGAGTTTGGGGCCTTCTTTGGGTTCCTCCCTCTCTCTCGTCCATCTAAGCATAGTCCAAGTACCTGAAAAACAGTGCAAAGAACATCCATAAGCGTATTTGCAATGATACTCATATTGGGGAGAATAACCTGTAATTCTAATGCATTTGAATGTGATAAAAGTACAAAATGACACGAGATACAGCCCTAGAATAGGGTTGGATCACCACCCCAAACTTGAAACATACTTGTCCTCAAGTATGCTCTAACTCAATCTCTTTTCCATTTTCCATAATCAAAAGATATGAAAAATACAATATGATGGGCGACAAATGCTAAATGGGATCAATGGTGACTAGGTACATGCAAATCACTTCCCTCCTCTTCTACTTTCACAAATCAACCATGAAGGGAGCACAGAGCACAGGAACTTCACATATAATGCATGGATTGCACAAGTTATCAATATCTCATCCATAAGGTTCTGGGTAGACCGTTTCATGATGATGTTAATCGCCGATGACTAGGAGTTTCGTTTCACCTTCATGCCTTCAACCTTATGCTTCAAGTTATGCTAAATGACCCACATGGCTGCGGAAAAGGGATAAAGTGAGCTAGGTTTAATGTTTCCTAGCTCCATGGGTATGAAAAGAGAAGAAAGGGGCTCCATGGGTATGAAAAGAGAAGAAAGGGTTGCGGTAAGGTTTGGAGTGTTTTTACACACTCATCTTTTCTTTTTTTTAATGCTCTTAAACAGGAGCATCCTCTTATTTTATTTTGTTTTTCTTTTTCTTTCCTTTTTCTTGCCCTTGGTGTAGATAGGGAATATGGTAGATAGAGTGAAGCGGGGAGATAAATATGTGGCCACCCCAAACTTTTGGAGGTGGCCACGGCTAATATGTGCACTTTGGCATCTTTTAATGAGGTGGAGAGGTATGAAGATGATGAAAGAGTGGTCGGGTCAAAGAGGGGTCACTTGGCATAATCTTCCTCATAAGGTCTCCTGCATGAAAACTAGTCCGACACTTCACCATAGATATCACATCACATGAATGAACCAAATGTAATCCATATATCAATCAAGTAACTCCACAAACATTAAACGTTCTATGCTTGCTCAGATCATAATTCAATCAATCCAACACATTCCCAAGGGAGGTGACGAGCATGTAAGAAGTCACTCGTTGATACCACATAGCACTTTATCATAGCATATCATCTTATATTTGTCAAAGATGAACAATTTCATTCAATATGGTAAAGATTGAGTCAAAACACGCTTTTTGGACAAGAAACATCAAATCTAGGCAAAATTGGCCAAAAATGTGTCACATTGTACTAAATCACATTCAAACACAATTTTAGGTAAAAAGCAAGTAAATCCTAGCTAAAGCATGCAAAAATTAGCAAAAACCTACATGAGATGCAATGCATGGCTGAAGAAGCAAAAATTTAAAAATACTCAAAAATGCAGAAATGAACTACATGCTATGCAACAAAATTAAACTAAACTAGATGGCAGAGGTGATATCAAAATGACAAAAAGAGAAAAGGAGTGATGCATACCGCCCTACCCACCCCAAACTTTAGAATCATGTTGTCCTCAGCATGAAACTATAGCTTAGGGAAGATAGGGGAAGAATCAAGGCTGTGGTGGCTGTTGTGGCATCTGAGGAGGATCCAGAGGGGGAGCTGAGTCTGGAGCCGAGCTGGAAGGAGGGTGCTGATAGTAGTGCCCCCAGTAGTCGTCCTGGGGTGGAGGATACGCCTGTGGATGTCCAGCTATACCACCCCAAAAGTCTGCACCCCATTCGGGGTTTCGTGCTGCTTGGGCATGCTGGTATTGGTACAAGTGGTTGATCTGGTAATGCATTTGCTGTTGATCTTATCACATGTACTGTTGGACAAGATGCATGTCACCTTGAGTATTCTGAATACTCTCAAGGTGCACCTGGATGGTAGCCATGTCATAGGCGTTCTGTGAGGGTGGCTGCAGCCGGGATGTCCCCTCATCCCTCCTTTTAGTTCTTCGGGGCTGCCTTGCTTCTTCTGCTTCATGTTCCTGCCCTTGTACATTTGATTCAGCAATGTCTTCCTGTACGGCAGCAGCTCCCCTAGTATACGACTCTCTCGGGTGGTCTAGCTGCCATGCCATCAATTTTTCCCTCAACCTGTCGCCAGGTCCCAATACAGAAATAAGGGGTTCTGCGTGATAAGGCAGCTCAAGCTCAAACTCCTGCACACTTGTAGTCAAATAAAACATTCTTTTATCTTTCGTTTTTATGGTGTGCGAACGTGTCAGATAGTTGAGGTCAACAAGTTCTGCCTCAATCGCATCTTGTGCCCCCGAGAGATCATATCCCAATGCTAGTGCAATAGAAGTCACAAACCCACCCATGACAAAGGGTTTTGTGCTCTTGTAGGGTATGAACTTCATGTGATCAATCAAAAGAACTCCAAGGTCAATGTACTTCTTGTGGTGCATACCGATCAAGACAATCATATCCTTTTGGGAGATGGAGCCTTGATTATCGTACCTCCCCACAATAGTGTTCGCCACGACCTTCTGCACATAGCGCATCAGCGGGTTACATATAGCATCAGTTTTTTTATCTACTCGCGAAGTAGTCCTCTTTGCCCGTGAATTTCTTCCAGTAATATGCATAGTCCAGAGTGCCGTCTCTCTCTACCATGCCGTCATCTAATTTCATGGCTTCTTCAGGATTAGAGGCGAAGATATCATTCAACTCAGTGGAAGTGAGGGTGTGCATGTTGCCCATCATGGCAAATCTGAGTGCATCACAACCCCTCACTTTTGTCTTCTCCAGAGTGGAAAAGAATTCTTGGGTCAATGTGGGATATGTAGGTTGGGGTGTGAAAAGAACGCCCCACAACCCAATTGTCTTCAATCCCATTTCCACTATCTCCTTGATTCCAAGATCCTCGATGGTCTTCTCGCAACCGTACCTGGAGGCGACGACTCGCCTTGTCATGCACTCGGGGTAAATGAGATGAGCCTTCTTTTGCTTGTGTCCTCTTCCATAGGACACTCCTGCCTGTGCTTTGCCCAGGGTTCTTTCTCTGTCTGCCTCCAAAAATGTCACGACAACTTCTCCTTCCGGTTCCAGCTCCACCTCTTCCTCCTCGCTATCTTGCTCTTCCTCCATCGCATATGATTGCGACCCTGAGCTGGTATCAAAATTGTACCAGTGGGCCGACTGCTCCTCGTCGTGCTGCAATTGCCGCGAGGGTTGCGGCTACCCACCACGCCTTGCCGTCACCTGAGACGTCGAGTGGCGGGGTGGTGTGGGCTTTGGAGGCAGCCTAGATGAGGACGGTGCCGCTTTTGATTTTGGGTTTCTTTTCACGGCCACCGGCTCGAGTTCATCAATAAAGTTGTCCAAGTCGACCTCCATGGACTCCTCCTCTTCTTCGTCCTCCCCCTCGTAGGTAGCGTCTGTGATATGGTGGCTATCGGATGAGCGGGTGTGTGATCCGCTCACCGATTGCGACCGGCGGAGGGAGTGATGGGCGGAAGCGGTGGGTGATGGGGTGTGGGATGGAACGAACACCTCGGAGGAGGCATTTTTAGAACGCCGCTTCCCTCCGGTGATGATGTTCGTCCCCTTGGATAAGGCTTTCCCAAACTTCTTCATGGTGAGGATGGAGGTGGAAGTGGTGTTAGGAGGGGAATTTTCGGATTTGGTGGAGAAGGTGGTGTGGGTGTGGTTTTATGGGTGGAAAGGAAGGATAGTGGTATACGGATGATGGTTATATGATTAGTGGTGGATTTGGGCGAGAATGGAGGGGTTTTGTGGAGGTTTTGTGTGGGGGGGGGGTTGCTGGGCGGAATGGAGATGGAAATGAAGATGGAGGTGCGATTGGGAGAGATTGGACGGTGGGAATGGGAGAGGGATGGCTGGGGATCGATTTGGGATGGATTGGGGATCAAAAGGAGGTGGATTTGGGGGGTTAGAGGTGACAAACGGGGGAGCCCAAGGTCGTTTTCCACCGCCACGGACGTTTTCTGGAGGTGGAAGATGAAGGAATGAGGGGGAGGGTCATTTTTGGACACTTAAAAGTATAATTTTTTTTTCTGAACCGGGTTCGGCTACGGTCGTGGCGGAGGGCCACGGTCGTGGCCATGGTTGGGTAGCACGGCCGTGGTGGGTGCCACGGTCGTGTTGTCGATGAAGAACTCCCCGGTCTGACCTCGCCACGGTCGTAGTGGCCCGCCACGGTCGTGGCTCTGTCCTCAAGCCACGGTCGTGGTCGATTTGCCACGGTCGTGGCTGATCTTCGAAACAACCTGTAACTTCGGCCAAAATGCAGCAATAACTCCCACGACCGTGGCTGTTGCCCACGGTCGTGGCCAGCCTTCTTTAACACGGCCGTGGTGGGGACCACGGTCTTTGGCACTCTCCATCGCCATGGTTGTGGCAGCTCGCCACAGTCATGGCCGATCTTCAAAACAACCTATAACTTTGGCCAATTTGGTGCTTTAATTCCCACGGCCGTGGCATAGAGCCACGGTCGTGTTTGGCCGCCTGTGCCACGGTCGTGGTCCAGCCCCACGGCCGTGGTGGATTTGTCTTTTCAATTTTCAAACTTCAAAACATGATCTTTTGGTTTTAATGACCACGATTAACTTCTAGATCCTCTCTCTCTGATGTCTATCACCTGCCATCATCAAAACTCAAACAAAAACTGTAAAGCACAAGTGTGCGTGTGTGTATTTGTGTAAAACAAAACTAACGTATCAAAAGAAGGGTTGAGAGTCTCAAACGATGTGGGTTGCCTCCCACTAGCACTAAATTTACCGCCTTCAGCCAGACTTATTGATTGTTGTGCTCCTTCATTTCTTTGGAACTTTCAAGAGATCTTTGTAGTAGATCCCTTTCTCATCCTCATCTAAGCATTCCTCTTCATCAAATTCTTCTTC
This sequence comes from Alisma plantago-aquatica, assembly GCA_963693085.1. Lineage (NCBI taxonomy): Eukaryota > Viridiplantae > Streptophyta > Magnoliopsida > Alismatales > Alismataceae > Alisma > Alisma plantago-aquatica. The sequence goes on along the minus strand of OY856412.1, from coordinate 441,612,487 downwards.
TACCAGCATAACAACATCAAAGTCTTGGTTGGCCTTGTCCGGGCCGACTTCAACGATATGTTTCAGCCTTTGCCCATTAACAGCGAATTCCTTAGCTCCTTCTTTTGCACAAATGATCACTGCCCCGGATGGGTACACCTTCTTGACAAGGTAAGGACCTTCCCATCTAGAACGAAGCTTTCTGGGGAAGAACATCATCCTTGAATTGTACAACCATACCCATTTTCCGGGCTCAAACTCTTTCTTCTTTATGATCTTGTCATGTAGAAACTTGGTTCTTTCCTTGTAGTTCTTTGACATTTCATAGGCTTCATGTCGCATCTCTTCTAGCTCATGCAATTGAAACTTTTTTCTCATTCCGGCACTCTCTTCATCAAAGTCCATCCTCTTCAAGGCCCACAGTGCCTTGTGTTGCATCTCAACTGGCAAATGGCAACTCTTACCATAGACAAGCTTGAACGGTGTAGTGCCAATCGGGGCTTTATATGCAGTCCTATATGCCCATAAAGCTTCATTGAGTCGAAGTGACCAATCCTTACGGTCCGGTCGCACCGTCTTCTCCAAAATGAGCTTTATCTCCCGATTTGCCAACTCAACTTGACCACTCATTTGAGGGTGGTAAGGAGTAGCTACACGATGGTTCACCCCATGTCTCTTTAGCAGTCCTTCAAAAGTGCGGTGAATGAAATGACTCCCGCCATCACTAATCATAGCCCTTGGAACACCAAAACGGCTAAAGATGTTGGATCTCACGAAATCACACACCACTTTATGATCATTTGTCCTTGTTGCCACAACCTCAATCCATTTTGATACATAGTCTACGGCGACCAAGATGTAGACATACCCGAAAGAAGGGGGGAAAGGACCCATAAAGTCAATCCCCCAAACATCAAACACTTCTACCACCAAGATAGGTGACAAAGGCATCATGTCCCTCTTGGAGATAGTGCCCACTTTTTGGCACTTGATGCAACTCTTACAAAAGTCATGAGCATCTTTGAACAATGTCGGCCAGTAGAATCCACATTGAAGAACTTTGGCGGCCGTGCGTTTCCCTCCAAAATGGCCTCCACACACTCCGGAATGGCACATAGATAAGACTTCTTGCTGCTCCATCTCCGGAATGCACCTCCTAATGAGTTGGTTCGGGCAATATTTAAAGAGGTGAGGGTCATCCCAAATGTAGTTCTTTACCATAGCAAACAATCTCTTGCTTTCCTCTCTTGTCCACATACTCGGTATCCTCCCACTAGCTAGGAAATTCGCTATGTGCTTGTACCATGGCTTTTGGACAGATGAGACTAAGAGGAGTTGTTCATGTGGCATTATCTCTTTGATTGGACTTGTCACATCAAAAGGTCCATCAAGACGGGAGAGATGATCTGCAACACCATTTTCTATTCCTTTCTTATCCACAATTTCTATGTCAAATTCTTGGAGCAACAAAATCCATCGGATCAACCTTGGCTTTGATCTTTCTTGGACATGAGATACTTCAGCGCAGCATGGTCCGTGTAGATTGTCACTTTGTTTTGCAAGAGATACGACCGGAACTTGTCAAGAGCGAAGATCACCGCAAGCAACTCTTTCTCGGTAGTCGTATAGTTTCTTTGAGCATCGTCTAACGTTTTACTTGCATAATAGATAGCATGAGGAATTCGGCCAATGCGTTTACCCAGCACAGCCCCCACCTCCATATCGGATGCATCCGTCATGATCTCGAACGGCAAAGAGAAATCCGGGGGCTGCATGATAGGAGCAGAAATAAGCCTCTCTTTTAAATGATTGAAGGCTCCCACACATTTGTCATCAAACTAAAATTCAACATCCTTCTCAAGTAATCGACAGAGTGGTCTTGAGATTTTGCTAAAGTCCTTGATAAAACGCCGGTAGAATCCTGCATGTCCCAAGAAAGATCGAACATGTCTTACGGTCGAAGGAAAGTCGAGTGTAGAAATAAGGCCCACCTTGGCCTTGTCAACTTCAATCCCATCTTTCGAAACTTGGTGTCCCAGAACTATACCCTCAGGTACCATGAAATGACTTTTTTCCCAAGATAGAACTAAGTGAACTTTCACACATCTTTCCAGAACCGCAACTAGATGTAGCAAGCACTCATCAAAGGTCTTCCCAAAAATTGAAAAATCATCCATGAAGACCTCGAGTGACGAGTCAAGCATGTCAGCAAAGATCGAGGTTACACATCTCTGGAAAGTGGAAGGGGCATTGCACAATCCAAATGGCATTCTCCGGTAGGCAAATGTACCACTTGGACAAGTGAATGTCGTCTTTTCCTGGTCCTCTGGATGCACAACAATCTAAAAATATCCCGAGTACCCATCAAGAAAACAGTAGAAGCTCTGCCCAGCCAATCTCTCTAGAATCTGATCAAGAAACGGAAGTGGGTAGTGGTCCTTCTTTGTCTTTTCGTTGAGCTTCCGGTAATCCACGCACATTCTCCACTTGGATTTCTCTCTCACCGACATAAGCTCACCATCAGAATTTTCTGCAACTGTAATCCCACCCTTCTTGGGCACCACCTGGATGGGACTCACCCACGTACTGTCAGAAATGGGGTAGATGATCCCTGCATCAAGCAACTTAACAATTTCTTGAGTTACAACGTCCTTCAACTTTGGATTTAGCCTTCTTTGCATTTGACGGGTCGGTCTCGCATCTTCTTCTAAGTATATCCGATGCACACAAATGGAGGGGTCAATCCCTCTCAAGTCAATAATAGACCATCCAATGGATTGGATGTTCTTCCTCAAGACTTCCATCAAGGCATCTTCTTGCTCAGGAGAGAGAATGGAGGAAATGATCACCGGGAGGGTGCCATTTGAGCCAAGGAAAGCGTACTTCAATCCTTCAGGAAGTTTCTTCAGCTCAAGAACTGGAGGCGCTTCAAGGGAGTTCCTCAAAGGTGCAGAAATAGAGGGGAGGTCCTGGCTTGCAGCCACTAAGGCTAGTTTGCACTCTTCATCATCCTCATCATCATCGTCAGGGAACTCAACAATTGGCTCAAGACCTCGACCTTGAGTAGCAGTCTCAATCCAAGTGGGTAGGAACTCTTCAACAATCTCATCTAGGCATTCCACCAAATAACAATTTTCTTCGGTGGCCCCTATCACTTCAGCTGTAGTAGAAGACTTAAAGATGTTCAACCGGATCTTCATGTGCATGAATGTAACATACATGGTCCCTGTCCTCACATGGATCATGGCATCAGCTGTGGCTAAGAAAGGTCTCCCCAAGATGATTGGCACCTTTCTAGCTTCCTTTTCCATATCAAGAATGATAAAATCGGCTGGGAAGAAGGCAGACGTATCCTCATCAAGACGGACCAGCACATCATCCACACGCCCTCTAGGCGTCTTTACAGAACGGTCGGCCAACTGTAGAGTGCAATGGGCCGGCCTCAACTCTCCCATTTGGAGCTCAGCAAACAGATCATAAGGCATCAAGTTTACGCTAGACCCCAAGTCAAGAAGAGCCTGATCTATGCGATGCGCCCCGATGTAGCATGAGATGATGGGGGCACTGGGGTCTTTTCTTTTCCAGGGGATGGTGTGTTGGAGAATGGAACTCACTTGCTCAGTGAGCTTGATCTTCTTAGGCGTCCTCCCTGTTGTCTTTCTCTTGACGGTGCACAGTTCTTTAAGGAACTTTGCATAGGACGGAATTTGCTTGACTGCATCTAGAAGAGGTACATTGATTTTCACTTGCTTGAAGATCTCCAAGATATCATCCGCATGCTTCTTCTTTTTCTTTGCAGCAGAAGGCTCCTCAAGTGCATCAGGATATGGCGGGAGTTGGGACCCCAATCGGTCCAAATCAACAGTATCATCTACTGGTATCACTGGAATCACAGTATCACTGCTCGGTGTCACAGTATCAACATTGCCTCTTATCACAGTATCATCATTCTGCATCTCAGTATCAACCTGCTCTGCCTCAGTGTCATCTCTGCCAACAACAGCACCATGGGGGCTATCCAAAGTCCTACCACTCCTCAAAGTAGTCACAGCCTTCACATGCTCATGGGTGGTAGAAGGGGGAGCTTGTGGAGGTGGTTGTGGCTGTTGGGGTGGTGGAGGCCTTTGGTGAGGGGAATTGGGATTTTGAAGGATGAATTGGGGTTGATGTTGTTGTTGAGGTGGGGGGTGATATTGTGGAGGTGGTTGTTGGTAAGTATGAGGTGGGGGTGGAGCATATTGATAATTGAGCGGCGCTTGAGGAGGCGGAGGAGCATATTGAAAAGTCCCATCATTGTTTGGATTCGACATAGGTTGAGAGGGGAGTCTTCCTTCTTCTCTTCTAGCCAAAGAGAGAGAAATCTGATCTAACCTCTGCTCAAGTCGGCTTATAGATTGGCCATGTGCGTTGACGTCCTTTTTGACTTCATCTAGGCTTCTTAGCCTTCCAAGAACCTCGTCCTCAAACTTAGAGCTGTAGCGTGGCTTGTGTTGCCCCTGTCCTTGTCCATCCTCATTTGGTTGTTTCCACGAGAAATTTGGATGGTTCCTCCACTCGGGAGTGTAGGATTGGGACATTGGACCCTGGTTGTTGCAGCCACCAAAGGAATGTAAAGTGTTAACTTCCTCATCTACAACGTCCACAGCCATTGCGGGTTGGCTAGAAGAGCCACCCACTTGATTCTTCATCATTTGCATCATATCTGCCATCATTTTCATTAGATCGGGGTTGGTGGTATTGCGTGCGGGAGCCACGGAGGACGGTGGGGGAGTGTAGTTCCAATCGCAATGCCCCCCTTAGTGGAAGCTCGGTGGCGAGAATTCTCGGCGAGATGTTCAAACAGTGGCCATGAGTCCTCGAGCGGCTTGGCCATGAACGTGCCCCCGCAAGAAGAATCTACATTGTTTTGGCTCTGCTCCTCAAGCCCGGTGTAGAAGGCTTGAACCAGCTGCCAAAGCGGGACCTCATGGTGAGGGCAGTCACAAAGCAACTTCTAGAACCTCTCCCGTGCCTCATGGAAAGGTTCATTCTCTTTTTGGGTGAAGGATGTGATGCACCTTCTCATGTAGGATAACTTGGCTATCAGAAAGAACTTCTTTAGAAACTCATTCTTTACTTCATTCCATGTGACGAGCTCTGGCCTTGAGACGTACCACTCCTTGGCTTTCTCCTTGAGGGAAAAAGGAAAGAGCGTTCTGCGGATCGAGTCGTCGGTGGCAGCAGGCATACGGAAGGTCGAACACGTTTCTAAGAACGCGTCTATATGGTGATAAGGATTTTTGTTCTCCATTCCGTAGTATGTGGGCAGAAGTCCCAAGAGTGCTGGCGGAATGGAGAACTACTGATCGGGCATCTGATCCACCAGCGTAGCTATGGGGGAATTGTAGTTCCGCGGCGTGAAATACTCATGAAGCGGGCGATGCGGTGGTGGAGGTGGAACATCCGGTGGTGGGTTGTTCTCGGCCATCTCGGCCTCTCGGTGTAGGTTGCGGCGAGCTTGACGTCTTCTCCTCCCAATCTCAGGGTCGTAAACCACCAAGTCGGTGCAAGTCGAACGCGTACTACGCATGCGCAGCTGTCACCTGCGCACATCACAAACAAACAACAAGGAGCCAAGTTAGCGAACCAATATGTAAGAGTAACACAAAGAATAAAGAATAGCAATGGTGAGGGCAAAAGGAAAGGCTAAGCTACACTATCTAACTAGACCGAGCGGCTCTATCCCCGGCAACGGCGCCAGAAAGCTTGTCGCGCTCCCACTAGAGGGTTACAACACCGGCCAACTAGGGTGGCCGAGTGCAATCCATGAGGTCGGGAGGCACAGGATGATGGATGGGATCCTTGCTTTCAAAATTTATATGGTCCCAAATCAAGTCTATCACTAAAACTAAAACAATGCGCCCGCAAGCGTACGAGGTACTGTTGTAGTATAGATCAAAGGCAAGATGCGGGGTCAAACCGCGGAGATAGAGGGGGCACTAGAGTTAGAAAGCGTGAGCTATGTTCCTTATGCGGAGCTTAGGGTTTTTAGGGTTTGAGGGTTTGTTTGATTGATTAAGCTAAACGAGCAAGTAGGAAAAGCAATGTGAAACTAAGTTATCAAAAGACTAAATTAGCAATCTAAGTTAACAAGCTATCTAAACAAGAGCAAGGACGAATTATACCAAACTAAGCAAGCAACTAACAATTTAGAGCCTAAGTTAACCACTAAGCAAGATGAAAGATCTAAATTAACACTAGCTAACAAAACGAGGCAATTGACTAAGTTAGACTAAAGCCATTGAACTAAGCTAGCATTAACAAGCAAACGAAGCGATTAGGGTTTTAAGCAATTAGATGAAGGAGGTGGGCCGTTTGGGAATGTGACCTTGACATTAGTTGGGGGATGTCACCATAATAAGCAATTAACATATCTCATTCTAGATTACCAAACCAAACAACAAGGTGGGTGCTATGAGAATGTACCCTAAGCTACTAATTCGAGAACTAGGGCTAGGTGTAATTCTCATAGGACGTACCAAGTCTAGGTCTCTAGGATAAGTGGTATTAGTCAATTGAGGACCAAGGGTAAGGATGGGAGTAGAGATGAAGGTATTTGACCTCGTGCCACTAGCCACCTCAGCCTTTAGGAAATCGTAGGCAATTGCACTAATCACACTTATACTAGTCACTTAGAACTCACATTTACATGTAGGAAGAAGGTGATTATGTAGGAAGATAGGGGGCTAGCTAGGGATCCGAATTAAGGACCTAGGAGCTGCTGCCATTGCCTCCATTACTCCAATCCACCTACTCCCTTGCATCTAACCCCATTTCCACCCACTTTCCACTCATTTCCACCATAGAAACCTAGTTTCTATAGGTTTCTATCCATCCATTCCACCATGTTCATGCACCCCTGCACCTTTGGAGGAGGGAGGTCATCTGTAGCTGCTTGGAGGTGAAGAAGGAGGCCACTACATCGAGCTTCATGGCGTTTTCCCTTCTTCTATCCCCTTCTTTTCCTAGTTTGACCATGTATAGCTAAGCCCCCTTGGGTGGGCTGTTTGTGGCAAAAATGTGACTTTGATACCATGTCGGGGGAATATAATTTGTAATGAACATATTTCATTTCTATGATGATTGCCTTTGCTTATATCTCATTTCCCATTACTTGTGCATGTGGTTGTTGTTTAATTACATTAATTGCTTGCCTTGTGGTGTTTGAAGACATTTGTCTCTAGGATGTTTTGGTTTCTAATATAGGGATCCGAATTAAGGACCTAGGAGCCAATCCTATGATAGCTACATAGAAACCAAAACATCCTAGAGACAAATGTCTTCAAACACCACAAGGCAAGCAATTAATGTAATTAAACAACAACCACATGCACAAGTAATGGGAAATGAGATATAAGCAAAGGCAATCATCATAGAAATGAAATATGTTCATTACAAATTATATTCCCCCAACATGGTATCAAAGTCACATTTTTGCCCCAAACAGCCCACCCAAGGGGGCTTAGCTATACATGATCAAACTAGGAAAAGAAGGGGATAGAAGAAGGGAAAACGCCATGAAGCTCGATGTAGTGGCCTCCTTCTTCACCTCCAAGCAGCTGCAGACGACCTCCCTCCTCCAAAGGTGCAGGGGTGCATGAAAATGGTGGAATGGATGGATAGAAACCTAGAGAAACTAGGTTTCTATGGTGTAAATGAGTGGAAAGTGGGTGGAAATGGGGTTAGATGCAAGGGAGCAGGTGGATTGGAGTAATGGAGGCAATGGCAGCAGCTAGGGTCGGCTAGGAGTGCTTAACCTTGAGCCCTAGAAGCAACTAGTGCTTATATAGAAGCTAGGGTTAAGTGGGGGTAGAATAGGAATAACAGTGGAAAGTTATGTAGGGTATGTGATCACCACGGTCGTGGTGGGTGTGCCACGGCCGTGGTGAGGGTAGTGGGGGATGACCGTGGGGTGGTGAACACAGTCGTGGGGTGAAGGCAGTGGTGAAAAAGCAAAGTAGGGTGGTGGCCACGGCCATGGCGGAGTGCCACGGTCGTGGTGGGTAGCATGCACCACGGCCTTGTTGGGTAACACGGCCGTTTTGGAGGAGTCGGGCTGACCGTGGGGAGGGGCCACGGGCGTCTTGATCAGCATCGGCCACGGTCGTGGCGACTTGGCCACGGTCGTGGCTTTCTGGGCAACTTCCCTGTTGGAAACTGATTTTTCACAATTTAATTCCCACGACCGTGGCAGGGTGCCACGACCGTGTTCTCTTCTACTGACCACGACCGTTCTGATGGCCACGACCGTGGTGTCTTTAAGGGCCACAGTCGTGGCAGGTGGCCATGGCCATGGGATTCTGTGGATTTCCCTGTTGCAGCCTGTTGGAATTTGGCAATAAAGCCACGATCGTGGCATTGGGGCCACGGCCGTGGTGAGGCTTGACTTCTTGATTTTGCTTCTTACTTTGTCAATTTCGGATGTCTTTGCTCGGGGATGGTTCTTGGCCACTGGAGGTAGGTTGAGGGAGAGTTTGGGGCCTTCTTTGGGTTCCTCCCTCTCTCTCGTCCATCTAAGCATGGTCCAAGTACCTGAAAAACAGTGCAAAGAACATCCATAAGCGTATTTGCAATGATACTCATATTGGGTAGAATAACTTGTAATTCTAATGCATTTGAATGTGATAAAAGTACAAAATGACACGAGGTACATCCCTAGAATAGGGTTGGATCAGAAACCCATGTGCTGTATGTAAAGAAGAAAGACAGTTCTTGAAGGATGTACTTGGATTATCGAATGTTGAATCAAGTGACAATAAATAATCACTATTCTCCACTGTGCATCGACAACTTGTTTTATCGATTGAAGTCAACTATTATTTTCTCTAAAATGAATTTATGGAGTGGTTAATAAAAAATGTGGGTAAATGATGAAGATATACTAAAGATGACCTTCTGTACTCATTATAGGAAATATGAATTCTTAGTTATGCCTTTTAGGCTGACTAATGCCCTTGGTGACTTCATGAATCTTATGAATTGGGTCTCCTGCCCTTGTCTAAATGACTTTGTTGTTGTATTCATTAATGATGTTATTATCTACTATGAGTTAATGGAACAACAAAATGAACATATCTAAATTATCTTGTAGTCTCTTTGTGAGAACCAACTTTATGCCCAGTTTTTAAAGTGTGTTTATGGATAAAGGAGGTTTAGGCTATGTGATCTCTTCGGTCAAATTATTGTGGATCCAAAAAAAGTAGAAGTTTTGACTAAGTGGCAATCATCCAAGAATCCTTTTGAGGTAATGAGTTTGTTTGGTCTTGTGGGTTGCTACATATGGTTTATCAAGAATTTCTATGAGATGGACCTTACTCTAATCTAGTTTACTAGAAAGGATACTATATTTGTATAGACAACAAAATGTGAAAATGGTTTCCAGGAGTTTAAGTGTTGTTTGACACCTTCCCCTGTGTTGGCCTTACCCATTGAAGGAAAACCTTATATTGTTTTCACCGACACCTCTAGAAAGGGTTTAGGTTGTGTCCTTATGCAAGAAGGACGGGTTATATCTTATGCCTCACACCTATTGAAGATGAATTAAGAAAATTGGTTGACCCATGAGTAGTAAAAAAGGAAGGGTTGATTAACTATATATGGGTGTGGGGTGCAGAGCTGAAGGCTTCAATATACTATATTTTAGTAGTTTGAGAAAAGATGTCCTCTTTAGTCAACTAAGAATTCTATCTCAACTCTAATTTGGTCCCTAGGGCTCCTTATTAAGGTAAGCTTGCTTATCCGACAAGCCTTCCTTTAATCAAGAATTTCCATGCGGAAGGAGTGAGCATAAAAATAGCACCCCCGTACCCCTATCCTCCAAAAGGGTTTTTAATTAGGATCTTGTGACCATAGTTCACGCTCTTAATATTTGTCTACATTTCCTTTATGGAGCATAGTTTGAGGTCTTCTTGGATCATAAGAGTCTCTACTACCTCATGGTGCAACAAGATTTGAATATGAGACAAAGGTGTTGGATGGAGTATTTAGAGGATTATAACTTTACAATCACTTACCATCCTGGGGAAGAAAATAGTGTTGTGTATGCCCTAAGTAGAAAGAAGGATATCATTTTGCATCTCTCTGTTGTTTTATATGGAGAAGTATGGAGTCTATTTTTAGTTGGAGACTTGAGTTGTAAGATGATGTTGACAACTATGTTATGGAGAAGTTGATTGTGCATATGGATATTCTTTTTGTTACTCCATCTTGGATTTATAAAGTAATGTTGCACAAAATATTAGTCCTTACCTTCATGAGATGAAACTCTTGGCTGAAAGCCACAATTAGAATTTTCTATAGGACTTGATAGTGCAATTCATTTTCATCATTGGTTTATGATACCTGATGCTGATGACTTAAGACATAATGTGTTAAATGAGGATCATGGATCCAAGTAAACAATTCACCCTTATACCACAAAGATTTACAATGATTTTGAGAGAAGGTTTTGGTGGTGAAACATGAAGAAGGAAATTGCTACTTTTGTTGTAAAATGTTTGACCTATCAAAAAGTAAAGATCAAATATCAATGATCGGATGAAATTCTTCAACCTCTTGAGATCCTAAAATGAAAGTAGAAAAATATTTCTATGGACTTTGTGACTGGGTTGTTCAAAATCAAGAGGTGAATTTGATGCAGTCTAGATTGTAGTTGATTGAGTGACCAAGTCTGTTCATTTCTTACTTTTGATGACCACCTATAAGGTTCTTGATATGGCACATATACATGTGGATCAGATAGTTCATTTACATGGTGTGACAAAGTTTACTGTTTATGATAGAGACCTTAAGTTTACATCCCACTTGTGGAGGGATATTCAAGAAGAGATGGAATCAAATCTTTGTTTTATTATAAGTTACCACTCTAAGATTGATTGTCAGTCTGAGAGGATGGTTTAGATTTTAGAAGATTTTTACGAGCTTGTCTGATGAATTGGAGAGGTGTTTGGGACAAATATATTCCATTGGTGGATTTTTCTTATAACAACATCTACAAAGCAAGTGTTGGTATTCCACCCTTTGAATATCTCTATGGTGGACCATGTCGTTCCCCTTTGCATTGGGATGATTTTGGTGAACATAATCTTATGAGGACCGATGGCATGCATTTGATGAAGGACAATATAATTCTAATAAAGAAATGAATGAAAGTGTCTCTCGAAAACAAATGTTGATAATAAGAGGATGAATGTGAACTTTGTGGTTGGTGACTATGTTTTCTTGAATTAATAAATTTAGTCTATTTCTTGATCTAAGGTTAAAACCAAGCTCGGTCCTTGTTATGTGGATCGTTTGAAGTTTTAGACAAGATTGGTGATTGTGTATACCATTTATATCTCCCCTTGTTTATGATGAGATCCACATTGTATTCATGTGTCAATATTAAGAAATATGTGAAAGACCCCTCTCATGTTCTTTCAATAGAGCCTATAGAAATTCATGAAGATATGATTCATGAGTCTACATCTTGTGAAGATCCTTGATTCCCGTTGAAGAAACTAAAGTAGAAAGGGATTGAACTAGTAAAAATTTATGAAAATATCATAGTTTGAAGGAGATAACTTGGGAGGTTAGGGAGGAAATGTTAGAAAACTCACCCTTCACTTTTTGTTTGAAATTTCAAGGACAAAATCCTTTTTATGGGGTGAAGTTTTACAAACACACTGAAGCTTAGGTGCATATAACCACTTTACCTTATGATCTTTTAATTTCAAGCCCTTTCAACTTAGATTTCATTAGGATGCTAATAATATCTAATTACATAGTTTTAACAAAAAAACCAACTATTTGAGTTTTAAAATCAAGAAGTAGGGGTAGTATCCTAATTTGGGTCTAAATATGCCATTTACCACATTTATAGATTTTGGTTTAAAATTTGTTTTGTAGATTTTTCCTATGTCTAGGCATGGAGAAGGGAGAGTCATAAATGAATTTGAGCATTAAAAATAAATTGATATACATTATATTAAGATTTTTCTTAGACATCAAGTCAAGTTTTGATCTAGAAGTTCCAAAAGTTAGATCAATGGCAAAACTGGATTCCTCACCCCTCAATCAGCTAACCAAAAAAACTTGGGTATAATTGAATAATGAATGCATCATCAATTAGAAGGAAAGATATATACATTAAATGCATCAAAAGACTAATGTTTAGAGTAGTTAATCAATAGACACATTTTTATATAGCAGACCACCCTGACGATACAATTTAGATTGGACGACACACGTGTTGTCTCCTACCTTGGGTGGGAGAGGTTGTATATGACTGTTGGTCAAGGGGAACTAGTAATCAGACTTTTAATCCCTCTCCTCTCAACAAAATCTCACAAGACAGTGTGCAATGGATTACTTGAACAAATATGCACATAATGAATATTAGTTTGTGGTCTACTTTCCTATTATTACAATTTTCCCAAAATTTCTCCCAAAGTTTCTCAATGCTCTGACATGAGGGAAGCCCTAACTCAAAAACCTCTAATATCTAGCCACATTTAAGCATTTGCCCCTTTGAAAAAAATTATCTTCTAGAGTTAATTAAGCATTTAGAAGACTATGAGTCACTATCGAGTTCATTTCTGGCCTAAAACTATAGACATTACCCTCGACACTCTACTCCGTCAGAGTCCAATTGTTCTTGGGGTAAGGTTGGTTGGACCACCTTCTATCTGTTTTGATCGCCAGAAGTACCTATTAGCTCATGAATGAGTTTCCCTCCTTATCCCTTCCTTGACATGCTTCACTCCAGAGGCCATGGTGCATGGTCGTGCGGAAGAAGACCCCACCCTCGTGCTAGTTTCTTATTTTACCCCTGGTCTTTATGCACTTGATCCCCGCACATGGGTCTTTTTGTCCTTTGGCAGTATCTAATATTATTTGACACACGTTATATAGGGTATGTTTGTGAAAATATCACGACCTACATTTTTGAATATCAATACACAAAAACTAGTCATTTGCATATCAATTTCACTATTAATTCCATAAATAATATCAATGTTGTAAAATTTATAACTTTTTACTGGAATCTCCAAAACCTATGAAAGTAAATATGTTTGGGAATTGTGAGATTTTTATCTATTTATTAGTTTGGTTATCATCACCCAATCCCAATTTTTAAAAGGCATGATTTTTTGTGTTTGAATCTCTCTTGCACTCTTATCGAAAATTGACGGAAAATTTAATAAACAAAAATACATATTTAGAAATTGATGATGAATCATTTCTTGAATCAGGAACATATGGCCCTCTTAGATAGACTAACATCAAGAGTTAAACTAGGGTTTTCTAAGGATTTATTTTAGGGTTTCATTACATAAACAGAAATGAACTCTACTTTGTATAAAAATATTATATATATCATTGAAGAGAGACTAGGCTTGAAAGGGTAGTAATTGGTCTCTCATCCAGACACCCAAGTCAAGGTATGTGCATCTTCCTAGTTTATATTACATTACTATCATGACTGATAAACTATTTCCCATATGAGGCATCTCTTGAATAATCCTTGTGTAATATTGAATCCTTTTGAGAATATGATTTCTTTTGGGATTATTTTTCAGATTTGATATTGAATTCAAGTATTTTAAATAAATTATGGTTGTTTGATTTAATTATGCCATTTATTGGGTGATCTCATCCTCTCTAATTGAACTTAATTAATATTGACTAAACATTTTTCTTGCCTCTAAATTTTATTCATGTACAATAGACTAAACAAATCTAGAGTAGCGGTACCTCTTGTTGGTATGCATGTCTAGAGAGCCAATCATATGATGATTGTAATGGCATAGCTTGTAAATGATTTGATTAATAATAAAGGCAATCTTACAATTTATTATGTTTTATTCAGTTATGAGATAATGATTTAACATAATAAATGTCTATAGAATGATATTACTCAATGCCATATGTCTTCAAGTTGAGGACTTGAACAATGAGATCATATGAATGTTAAGAGTATATATATTCTTGATATGTCCCTAGTCGGATGTTATTGTGGAAGACTGATAGATAGAAATAACACATAAGACTAGAGTGTGTGTTTGTTGATGATAGAATCTCATCAGTCATTATATGTGATATCAAACCAAACACATATGTCTTGTTAGAGAACAATGTATTGGATAGACCCACTGTAACATACCAGAAATAGAATCCTACCCTAATAGTTTTACCCTTTTGTCTTAGCCAAATAAGTATAAGCTAATACATGTAATTAAGGAATACAAAATACTTTGTGCTTAATAATGATTCATTTGGATGATAATAATAAATTAAAGAACTTAATTGGATAAATATTTCCCATATATTCTTAATATAGGGTTGTATGCACATATACACCAGTTTGGTTTTAATTAATGGGTATGAAGTATAAATTGTCACTAAGTAATAAAGATAATAAGATATTTCGTCCTAGAACTTTCTATTACCTTTTTAGAATAGGAAAAAGAAGATAAACTCAAATTATATATAAAGGAGATGATAAATGAAATAATTGGAGGTAATATGGGATTTAATGGATAAAAGAAGATAATGGGGAAAATATTGTTCCAAAAATCATAAATGGAAACCACAAAGATAATTTGGCACTCAATCTCGTTTTCTTGACCTAAAATAAACTTAAGTTCCAAGTATTATTTAATTTGAAGATAAATGCATATATTAATGTTCTTATCAAAAGGAAATAGGAGTTCGACCAATAAAGTGAAATAAAATAGTTAATGCCCTCAAATTGGAAAATTAACTCCAAATTCGTAATCTAAAAATAAAAATAAGCCTTTATGCAAATTTGCAACTAATTTGGATAATGTTTGATTAATGAGTTTTTTAGGAGAGAGAAAGTGTGTAGAATCTTCTATTTATTAAATAAATAAAGAAATAATCTCAACTTGTGAAATTAATGATAAAATCGTATCCAAGTCTCTTAGGAAGACTTAAGGGTAAAGTTTCACAAATTTTAAGGAATATTATCACCTCTTTTGAAGGAGGAAAGAGAAAATGACATTTTAATTATTTAGCCCATTAAAAGTTTCCAAAAGGCAAAATTAAGTGTATATTTGGAATCTACACATTTAACTTAACTTATGTGCAAATTTTGGTTTAATTTGGATAATTCTACAACCCCTAAATGAGGAAAGAGAATATGCATGTATTATTGGATTTCACTTTGTTTAATTCAATTTAATTTCCCAATTTTTCCTTTGCTTGGGCTGTCACGCGCCATCGAATGGCCCACACTCTCCCCACTCAAACCCAGATTGATCAGATGACCTTTTATATGTATTCCTCGCCCATCCTTATCCTACTGGGACTCAATAGGGATGGAAACTGAATCTGACCCCTATCTTTTTCTCCTCTCCTTCTCGGTTGTTTTTGTTTACCTTTTCACAATCAACATTGCTTTCCGGTTTCATAGATCCCCAGTTTGTGTGGGACTCTCTCTCCCTATCATTGGGTTGACGAGAACGTTCCTTTCCCTCCTCTATTTTCTGGTTCTTGTTGGTTCCTTGTTGAACCTTAACTCTGCCCCTATATATAGGGCTTCCCCCACGATCCTTGAACCCCCAAAAACCTCGTGCCATCGCCCTTTTGATCCGATTTTCCCCGCATCCATCTCTCCCTACTCGATCTATTAGTTTTGACAGCGGAGAGTTTGTCTGGGGATTCTAGTCATCGGCGAGGCTCGTTTCTGGTTGGCTTCGAGTCGTGAAGGTGTGGGCAAGCTTCGAGAGCCTTCAATTCATCTGTTCGGCAGGTACCTTGGTTTTCCTTCTTTTCTTTTGAGTTGGATCGTCTCTTGAATTGATGAGCGGTAGATTGCCTTCTAGCTAGTTTCCTTTATTTTCTGTTCCAATTTTGGTTGCTTAATCTTTCTTTATTCTTCGTTTAGCTTCTCGTTGGCTCATCTTCCTTACCCGTCCACCTCAGTGTTGGCAGGGTGTTGCGGTGAGGTTTTCTCGAGCTACAGATGACCGATTTCATCGTGGTTGGGTTCTCTGAAATTGTTGGAGTCCCTAGAACTTTATTCATGTAGGACTTTACACCAAATTTGCACTCTCTTGTGATCTAGAGTTTGTGGATCGACCTGTTGTTCTCAGCTGTTGAGGAGGTCCTCGCGGGGGAACAAATCCCAGGGTTGATTCCCCTCTTTGCCCTCGTTCTTTTCTTTTTTGTTTTGTTTCACGATTAGGGGTATTTAAGTCATTTCGTATCTTGTCTCTTGCTTTGGAATGAGTCAAATGTGCATTGACCCGCTGACTTGGCCAATGTTCATTGGTCCAAGTCATGCGGGCCCCGCCTACTTTTGAAGATTTTCTCGCCTATGTGGCAATAACTAATTATCCGATTGGTCGACAATTAAAAATTTATAACTAATTATCAGATGATCAGAAAATTATGGAAAAATATTTGTTGGAATCAAAAAAAGAATATCTAACTAATGGTGTAAGTATTGATAACTGAATCTAAAGATTAATAATAGGTGTTTTCATTGGATCTAATTAATGATGAATGAACTTGTAAAAATCATAACTAATTATCTATAAGTCAGAAAAATATAATAAAATATGTTTTGGACTCCTAATAACATAAGCTAAAATATGGAATAGTTTTCATAGCTTAATTCACACATAAATAAAAAGGTGGTTTTTAGGTTTGGTTAATGCGTATGAAATTGACATGAAATATGTATATGTGCTTATTAGGCCTTTGGTGACCTAGACTTGGATTTAGGAGTGCTTTGTAGTTTGGACTCTGATTTGAGGTATGTTGTATCCCATATTCCTCTATCATGAGCAATTCACCTATCTTTTTATTCTCTTGATTTTGGCCTACACAATATGTCTTATCTTTTGATACCATGGTTTGTGTGAACTATCTTGATAGTTATGAACTTGGATAATTTCTTGACATCCTATCTTGTGCCGTAGTGGATGTTGGTCTCTTTTATTGGTATGTGCCACTTTGGAGTGGATAATATATGGTTTGTGTTATCCATTGTGTGATGGAAACCTTTGTATCATCTTTTGACTAAACTATTTACTTGCCTCTATATTTACATGCAATGTGAATCAGTAGCACTAGAATAATGTAAATTACTTTGGTTTTTGTATGTGTGCCCTTTTTGTTTATGGAATGGTGATGGTGGTGCCCCATACCCGAGTTTCAAGGATGTGAAGCCTTGACTCAACTTTTATACATATTGGGAGTTTGATGGTGAGTCATTCTCTATTAGGTTTTCAAGGATGTGAACCCTTAGCCGCCTTTGTATTTTATTTTTTTCTAGGGCTATGTTTATCTCACATGCATGCAAGTTTGATGATGTTTGTGGGGTGTGTGCCCTACTACCCATCTATGTGCTTTCATTGTACAAATTTTATTATTTGTTCATGGCAAGTATCCTCTTCTTTCATGTTATGATGATTCTATTCTTTTATGCCCGTGTGGGTAGTCCATATCTCTTGTATGGGAAGCATTTTACTCAATGTTCTTATTGCTTAACTTGCTCAAGATTTCTTTTAGCATACACATACCCACTTTTTGCTGATGTATTTCTTTTCTTCTCTTTTGTGGGGTATGCTTCCAACCCCAGGTTAGATCGAGGAGAGTGAACTTCAACATCAACCTTGTAGCTGAGCTTAGGGAGACTTGAAGAGGTGGTTAGATGACCCTCGGCTTGGTCTTTGGCTATTATGTTTAGTTTTTCTTTAGATACCTATATGTGGTGAAGTGTTGTATCATGTTATCAAGCTTTGTAAATTGTTAGATAATGATATTTTCCGCTGCTACTCATTGTGTAATGATACATACGTGTTGATTGAATTGGTCTCTATCCCTTTGGCAAAAATTTTATGTGGTGTTTTCTTCAAGGGATGTGATCTTTCCTTTCTAGTAGAGGAGTGGTTTCACTTCTTTACAACATGGTATCAGAGCCACTAGCAGTCGATTATCTAACTATTTCAAACTCGTCTCCCTTAGGATGTTTACCTTTATATTAGGTTGCTTACACCTAGTATCCTTGCCTTGTAGGAAACCTTATGACTTTTGGATGATCATGTAGGGTTGATAGGTTAGAGACATGAGGACCTAAAACTCAGCCCTAGATGGTATGACTTCTAGCTGGATACATGAGAAATATAAAACTCAAAAACTTTCATAACTAAAAGATATGGGGGTAGTCTTAATACCTTGATGATGATTAGCTTGACTTGTTAAGATGAACCCTTTTAAGGGGTGGTGGATAAGTTTTCTTTTGGATGTTTTGATTTCGAGGACAAAATCCCTTTAAGGGGTGGTGTGCTGTAACATATCAGAAATAGAATCTTACCCTAATAGTTTTACCCTTTTGTCTTAGCCAAACAAGTATAAGCTAATACATGTAATTAAGGGAGTAAAATATACTTTGTGCTTAATAATGACTCATTTGGATGATAATAATAAATTAAAGAACTTAATTGGGTAAATATTTCCCATATATTCTTAATATAGGGTTGTATGCACATATACACCAGTTTGGTTTTAATTAATGGGTCTGAAGTATAAATTGTCACTAAGTAATAAAAATAATAAGATATTTCGTCCTAGAACTTTCTAGTACCTTTTTAGAATAGGAAAAAGAGGATAAAACTCAAATTATATATAAAGGAGATGATAAATGCAATAATTGGAGGTAATATGGGATTTAATGGATAAAAGAAGACAATGAGGAATATATTGTTCCAAAAATCATAAATGGAAACCACAAAGATAATTTGGCACTCAATCTCGTTTTCTTGACCTAAAATAAACTTAAGTTCCAAGTATTATTTAATTTGAAGATAAATGCATATATTAATGTTCTTATCAAAAGGAAATAGGAGTTCGGCCAATAAAGTGAAATAAAATAGTTAATGCCCTCAAATAGGAAAATTAACTCCAAATTCGTAATCTAAAAATAAAAATAAGCCTTTGTGCAAATTTGCAACTAATTTGGATAATGTTTGATTAGTGAGTTTTTTAGGAGAAAGAAAGTGTGTAGAATCTTCTATTTATTAAATAAATAAAGAAATAATCTCAACTTGTGAAATTAATGTTAAAATCATATCCAAGTCTCTTAGGAAGACTTAAGGGTGAAGTTTAACAAATTTTTAGGAATATTATCACCTCTTTTGAAGGAGGAAAGAGAAAATGACATTTTAATTATTTAACCCATTAAAAGTTTCCAAAAAGCAAAACTAAGTGTATATTTGGAATCTACACATTTAACTTAACTTATGTGCAAATTTTTGTTTAATTTGGACAATTCTAGAACCCCTAAATGAGGAAAGAGAATATACATGTATTATTGGATTTCACATTTTTAATTCAATTTAATTTCCTGATTTTTCCTTTGCTTGGGCTGTCACGCGCCATCGGACGACCCACGCTCTCCCCGCTCAAACTCGGATTGATCAGACGACCTTTATATGTCTTCCTCGCCCATCCTTGTCCTACTGGGACTCAACAAGGATGGAAACCGAATCTGACCCCTATCTTTCTCTCCTCTCCTTCTCGGTTATTTTTGTTTACCTTTTCACAATTAGTGTTGCTTTCCAGTTTCCTAGATCCCCACTTTGTGTGGGACTCTCTCTGTTGGTATGTATGCCCTGAGATCCAATCATGGGATGATTGATGGGATACATTAAGATTGATTTAATAAACATCAAAGGCAAGCTTCCAATTCATTCTGGTTCAGTCATATGAGATAGTAATAGAACAGATTGAATGTCTAGAGAATGACAGTACTCAATGACATATGCTTTCAGGTTGAGGACCTGAACGATGAGATCATACGGATGCTAAGAGTTTGTACATTCTTGTTTTGTCCCTAGTCAGATGTCATTGTGGAAGGTAGATAGATAGCAATGACACACAAGACTAGATTGTGGTGTTGGTTGATGACAGAATCTCATTAGTCATGATATAGAGATATCAAACCAAACACATAGGTACTTGTTAGAGAACAAGTGTACCGGACAGACCCACCGTGAGTTTGACACATGGAACCATGACATGGTAGTCACAGTCAGTACTCACAGTGATGGTGGTGAGTGTGATTCTTTGACCTGAAATCACTACACTCAACACATGTCGTTGGGCACACTTTGACATCATCAAACGTAGTCCTGAAACATGGGTTGTTATAAAGGTGATGATTGGGTGGCTTTGACACATGGGGCTTTTGGGGGTGAGTGATAGATATGGGATTTGTCCCTCCTGAGGGATTTTGATATCCATGGCCACTTAATGAGTAGGATTGAGATAGGCGTGCGCACGCATGTGTGAATTAGTATGTGATATTGATGTCATACATATCTCCTTCAATCTACTCTGAGATCAAGAAAGTGAATGAACGTTGACAGGATGTCTGTTCCATGCCTCGAGTTCATTCGGGATATCAGTGACAAAGGAATTATACATTCGCTGTAACACCATTCACGGATTGTAGGATGAAATTTGTTCTCCAACTTTCTACTTTCACTTGGGTAGCAATGATGTGTGACTAGGCACCAATCTTTGCTTGTGAAGTCATAAGTGTTATGGACTTTCACTGCCAACGTGAAATGGACCTGTAGGGTCACACACATAGGATTTAACCTGAAAGAGGAGTTTTGTCCACAAAGCATTCTTTAGATTGATTACTAAAGGAGTTTAGTAGTTCAATTAAACACTCAACCAGTCGATGGCTCAATATCATATGGTTCAAGGTGTTGGACACATTTATTGGAGTATCAGATTGATTGAAATCGCAATTGACTGATTTTGCCCAACCTGTGCTCCCAACCGATTGGCTCAAGTGTTGAACCGGTCGGCTGAGGTTGCTGAACCGGTCGGCTGGAGTGTCCAACCGATCGGCTCATGACCAGGTTGAAATGACCGGTTCAAGGGTTGAACCGATCGGCTCAACTGGTGCAACCGACCAGTTTGGAAAGTCATGTCGGCAAGAATTTTCCTTTGGTTTCAAATTGCCCAATACGATTGGGAATAATATTGGTATTCGATGCCAATTGGGAAAGAAACAAGGAAAGTCTTTTTGAGCCGGATTAGGACCATGAACCGATCGGTTCAGGGCACCGGCCGATCAGTTGGAGTTCCCCAAATGGTCGGCTCAGGTCCAACCGATCGGCTCAATGGTCGAACCGATCAGTTCAGCTGTGAACCGATCGTTTCAGGTTGCGAACCGGTTGCTTTTTGTGGAAAATCTCGAACCCTTCTACTCCTGCGTTTAGTCCCGTATTTCCTGGGATAGAGAACCCTGTCCCGTGACCCTCCTATATATAGGGGTAGTGGGGGCTTCTCAGATAACAACTCAGTGCAACCAGTTGCTCTGCAAAGTTGTCGTTCTCTCTGGTTTTGGTAACCGTGAGAGAGCCCGAGCAAGTGCTTCCCGCAAAGGGAGGTGCAGCAAGGGAAGGACAACTACAGTTGCAACTGGAGGCAGGAGAGTGTGTTGGCGACTAGTACGTCAATAGGAGGGTGCGACTCCTTCCACTTCCTTGTGAGACAAGGAGTGTGGAGTTTTAGGTGGTCCGTGTGGACTACTACAGAGGCAGGAGGACACTGCCGCTTAGGAGGACAACTGTCATCTGACAGTCCGGTGAGAGGAGGAGTCATCAGTCTCGGTGCGACCAGGAGCTACATAGACACCGTCCAAGATCGGAGTTGAAGACCATGCATAGCGCAAGGTATTATCGCCGAGCAAGCCTCGGGACAAGGTATGATTCCACAAACCATCCTTTCCTAATATATAGACGTTGACGCATTTCCTCGGTATGGGTTTGGGTGAGAAAATTTTGTTTCCGCTGCCTTCTCTGCCTCCCCTAAAACCCAACAGTGATATCAGAGCCACGTTAACTGTTCTATATTTTAGGAACATCGATATGATCGATTTTGGTTTGTCGCCTTTATTTATTGCATACGATGCGAATAATATCGACTTTATGCATGTCCAATCTTAAATCCACAAATTCCAAATTACATATATGATATGTATTATTAATGCAATCGATACGGGTCGCTGTTAAACGAGTTTTGTGGTGGATATGTGTAGCATGATTATGGCCTATAAACCCCTATCTGTGTGTGGTTGTTTGTGGTTGCTTGCATCTCGGTCTGCACACTGATCTTCCCTCTCTTATTCCTGATGTAACTCAAAATAATTCGATATTCTTTCCTACCTTTGCTCCCCCCGAATGTAACTCGGGGTTTCCCTTTTTAAAGCAATGTAATAAATAGGATAGATTTTTATTTCCTGTTATGTCGAAGACCGACGGACATCAAGACGACAGCTGAAACGATCGGTTCAAGGCGTGAACTGATCGGTTGACATTCCAGACAGTCGGTTCAAGGAGTGAACCGATCGGTTGATGACTGGTTCGAGGAGCGAGACGAGCGGGTGGCGGACATGACGAGATGCACGACGACCAGGCGAACCGATCGGTTGGAGGAGCCAACCGATCGGCTGGTGGCACCCAGACGACCGGCTGGAGAGTACAGATCATTCATGTGATAAGTTGTTCATGTGATGAGTTGATCAACTCAGATGGCAAGACACAGATGTTCATCTTGTACAGGTTGCATGTGATGTTGACCTAGATGACCGTGATTCCTCTTGGCTCGAGAAATCACATTAGGATGGCCATAATCATCACTTTTTATCGTTTGTGCATGTTTTCTGTGGGATATAGCATGTATATGATACGTACTATGTATTGTGGTGATTGGATATGTATATGTATATAAACCAAATCCCTCATTAAAATATTAAGTTTTAGATGCCTTCCAAATGCGACACACGTGAAAAGCTTGATCGACCAAGTGTGGGCACGCCCTAGCGTGGTGCACCGTCTATCTCGTGGAAGCGTGAAGGATGAATGTGTGGGTCTGCCCTGGCAGGGTGCATGTTCATCATGTTAGCTTTGGGTCAGACTTAATAAGGTGACCTAGATAGGATCTAGCGCCTTGAGGCATGGAGATGATCATTGCAAGGAGTTGTATATGACATCTTATCAAGAGTTGCATATGATGCAATTGGAAAAAGTTGCCTACCGGAGAGATCTAAGTTGTGGGCGATCAACCCTAGCTGACTCATGACTTAGAGGATTTCAGGATCTTACCCACTAGAAGGTTGTACGTTGCAATCTTCTGAATTAATGGTGAGGGCTATCAATTTGAAGTAAAATAGTGGGAGCGATAATTAATTAAAGGCCTAATTATATCGTCAAACTTTCAAATCAATCAAATAAGTCAAAATGAGTTTTGGACTAAAATTGCATATTTTCCTTTTGTAGTTCAAATGGCAACAAAAAACAACAACTTTTCTTTGTGATCGGTCCTTGACAAGGACAAGCTAAACGGGACTAACTTCCATGACTGGTATCGGACATTGAGAATTGTTCTCACTCAAGATCGTAAGCTCTATGTCCTGGATACTCCAATTCTAGAGGAACCCGCTCCTAATGCACCAAGGGCAGAAAGGGATGCTTACAAGAAGCATGTTGATGATGCCATTGATGCTAAGTGCTTGATGCTATGTTCAATGAACCATGAGTTGCAGAGACAACATGAGAACATGGGTGTCATAGAGATGATTCAACATCTCAAGAACATGTATGAAGATCAGGCACGGCAAGAGAGATACAATGTTTCTAGGGCACTGTTCAAGTGCGTCATGATAGAAGGAGATCCAGTTGGTCCTCACACACTCAAGATGATTGGGTATGTGGAGAACCTACAAAGACTGGGATTTCCACTGAGCCAAGAGTTGGCTACTGACGTGATACTGCAATCGTTGCTAGAATCTTACAGTCAGTTTGTCATGAACTACAACATGAACAACTTTGATAGGACACTGTCAGAGTTGTTGGGCATGTTGAGGACAGCCGAGATATAGATGAAGAAGGACAAGCCCAAGTCTGTGATGGTGATCACGGGAAAGAAAGGCAAGTCCAAGCGCAAGGGCAAGGGCAAAGCTAAGAAAGGTTCTGATGCTAGCCAGGAGCCCAAGACGACTTCATCTCTTAAGGCCAAGGGAGGCGTGACCAAGAAAGGAAATTGCCACCACTGTCAAAAGCCAGGACATTGGAAAAGGAATTGTCCTCTCTATCTGGAAGAACAAAAGAAGAAGGAGGCGACTGAAGCCTCTACTTAAAGGTGTCATGAAAGTAAACTTGTAACACTTTTTGAGGTATATGATACCAAGATGTAAAGTGTAAAGCACTCATAATTGGGGCAAGTGTTGCTGCCATAGATAGAGTACTTTAGTTTATTTTCAGCCTACAAGGCATGTAATACAGTTATGAACTGCTATTTCATATATTGCCAAAAGATAGAAACACTTTATTTTGCATATTGTATGATAATGATGGCAATTAATAAAGTTGAGTTTTCAATCTTAAAGATATGATCTTTGTGGCAATGCCTTGTTTATCTTGTGGTATTCGATATGCATAAGATAAAATGATACCTAAAAGTTATTACATAACTCAAACAATCAAATTAGCATCAATCATGAGAAATTCATTTCTAGTTTCCATGTGATGGATAAATCTAGACTCTTTTGGTTAGAGAACCAGTAAGAGACATAAATATCTTGGACATGATTAATCAATCTTCACTAATGTAGTGGGAGAATGATTATCCTATTAGGTATAATACATGTGATGTATTTACATACCTATTGGAATAAGTGCTAATACTTCAAATGGTATTTAGAGAAATACCAATATGAATATCTTGAAGTGTTCAAGATTATCATAGATGAAGTACAAATTTGGTAAAGTGTTAATTCTTGATGAGATCAATGAATACTTGGACCAAATGTTTGAGATCCTTATGAGTGATTATGATAGTGTATCATAGTGAACTCATGATTAAGGCATGGTGATGTATAAATCAAGAAGGAATCATACTCTAAGGAGTTAGAGAATGATTATCGAATAACTGAATTCTTCTTAATAAAAAAATACCCCACACTAATAAAGGACATTAAGAATCACAAGGGTTGTGAGTTCTTATATCCTTGATAGATACACCTCAATTATCTATGTGATAAGTTGTTCATGTGATGAGTCAACTATCTAGATGAATATGAGGAACCGAATTTTGAGTTATGATCATTACATCCTAAATGATTTCCATGTGAACCATAAGGTATGACCTTGATGGTAGCACTCATTGGATGAAATCCATAAGTGCAAATGAGTCTTAAGTGTTAAGACACATGGATAACATTTTGAGAAGGATGATGCTTATTAATTGCAACTTAATGACTAGACATTTGGCATATGGATACTAAAACTGCATTCCTATGAGGAATAAAACCAGGACGTGTACGTGACACAGCCTATAAGGTTTATGAATCCACTAATGCAAATGAAGTCTAAAAGTTACAATGGACTAATCAATATGATTGATTGAGTACAAGCAACTCAAAATTGGATCTTTACTTTGATGATATAGTCAAAGGGTTTGACTGATATGTCAAAGATAAAGAAGGGATCTGTGATTTAGTGGGAGCGTATTCATATTTCACATGTTGATGTGAAATGGAAATGTTCTAGAATGGTAATCCAAAAGTGGAAATTATCTTTAAGGAAGATAGAGATGTTTCCTATGTGATAGGAATAGAGATCTATAGAGATAGTTCTCGAAAACCTCTTGACCTGAAAAGAGAACGCATACATTGGCAATCTGTACTGAAGGGTTCAGGCAACACAGATTCAGTGGGAGAAAACTTGTCCATGTTACATGGAGTTAGTATCCCAAGGCCAAGTGTCCAATTCTTATGAAGAATGGGAACACTAAGAATAGATGTGAATCTATCATGTATGTAATCATCCCATTATCTTGCATGTATTGACATGGCAAGAACAAAATGCATTCATCATCTTGTATGTATGACATGGCAATATGATGTGCTCATCCTGATAACTCGTATGTGGGACATGACGAGTGGATGTCTGTCTGCTTCCAGTAAGGGTTACTGGAAACCATAAGAACTTGATAAGTACTTGAGAAGTACTAGTTCTATGGAGATAAGGAAGAGTTCAATGTAAAGAGTTACATTGATGCAAACTTCCGAAAGGATAGAAAATTAATCGCAAAATATATGTAGGATATATAAAAGTGAAAGTTTGTTGATAATTGGAAGTGTTCCAATAAAGCTGTTTAAAAGGAAATGCCGAGTATCTATGCGTTAGAGAACTGCAGTGGATGCTATATGGATCTGGAAGTTCATCAGATGAACTTATAGATATTCTGCTCATTGATGACAAGTATGGAATCCTTGATCATGCAATGTGGCTAAAGGTTAGCAAAGGAATACAAGATCACATATTACAGAAACTCCATCTCATACGTGTGACGTACAATGAAGAGATGCGAGACATGCAATTTATACCGACTTTGGCAAGGTGTTGCCATAACTCACTATGTTGGCACTAGAGCACGGTAACATGTGGGACATGTTTGAAGATCACTGTGAATATGATTAAGGGTGATTGGTTCGCAGTGCAAGTGGGAGTTTGTTGGTATGTATGCCCTGAGAGCCAATCATGGGATGATTGGTGGGATACATTAAGATTGATTTAACAAACATCAAAGGCAAGCTTCCAATTCATTCTGGTTCAGTCATATGAGATAGTGATAGAACATATTGAATGTCTAGAGAATGACAATACTCAATGACATATGCTTTTAGGTTGAGGACCTGAACGATGAGATCATACGGATGCTAAGAGTTTGTACATTCTTGTTTTGTCCCTAGTCAGATGTCATTGTGGAAGGTCGATAGACAGCAATGACACACAAGACTAGATTGTGGTGTTGGTTGATGACAGAATCTCATTAGTCATGATATAGAGATATCAAACCAAACACATAGGTACTTGTTAGAGAACAAGTGTACCGGACAGACCCACCGTGAGTTTGACACATGAAACCATGACATGGTAGTCACAGTCAGTACTCACAGTGATGGTGGTGAGTGTGATTCTTTGACCTGAAATCACTACACTCAACACATGTCGTTGGGCACACTTTGACATCATCAAACGTAGTCCTGAAACATGGGTTGTTATAAAGGTGATGATTGGGTGGCTTTGACACATGGGGCTTTTGAGGGGTGAGTGATAGATATGGGATTTGTCCCTCCTGAGGGAGTTTGATATCCATGGCCACTTGATGAGTAGGATTGAGATAGGCATGCACACACATGTGTGAATCAGTATGTGATATTGATGTCATACATATCTCCTTCAATCTACTCTGAGATCAAGAAAGTGAATGAACGTTGATAGGATGACTGTTCCATGCCTTGAGTTCATTCGGGATATCAGTGACAAAGGAATTATACATTCGTTGTAACACCATTCACGGATTGTAGGATGAAAGTTGTTCTCCAACTTTCTACTTTCACTTGGGTAGAAATGATGTGTGACTAGGCACCGCTCTTTGCTTGTGAAGTCATAAGTGTTATGGACTTTCACTGCCAACGTGAAATGGACCTGCAGGGTCACACACATAGGATTTAACCTGGAAGAGGAGTTTTGCCCACAAAGCATTGTTTAGATTGATTACTAAAGGAGTTTAGTAGTTCAATTAAACACTCAATCAGTCGATGACTCAATATCATATGGTTCAAGGTGTTGGACGCATTGATTGGAGTATCGGATTGATTGAAATCACAATTCACTGATTTTGCCCAACCTGTGCTCCCAACCGATCGGCTCAAGTGTTGAACCGGTCGGCTGAGGTTGCTGAACCGGTCGGCTGGAGTGTCCAACCGATCAGCTCATGACCAGGTTGAAACGACCGGTTGAAGGGTTGAACCGATCGGCTCAACTGGTGCAACCGACCAGTTTGGAAAGTCATGTCGGCAAGAATTTTCCTTTGGTTTCAAAATTGTCCAATACGATTGTGAATAATATTGGTATTCAATACCAATTGGGAAAGAAATAAGGAAAGTCTTTTTGAGCCCGATTAGGACCATGAACCGATCGGTTCAGGGCACCAACCGATCGGTTGGAGTGCCCCAAACGGTCGACTCAGGTCCAACCGATCGGCTCAATGGCCGAACCGATCGGTTCAGCTATGAAATGATCATTTCAGGTTGCAAACCGGTTGCTTTTTGTGGAAAATCTCGAACCCTTCTACTCCTGCGTTTAGTCTCGTATTGCCCGGGATAGAGAACCATGTCCCATGACCCTCCTATATATAGGGGTTGTGGGGGCTTCTCAGATAACAACTCAGTGCAACCAGTTGCTCTGCAAAGTTGTCGTTCTCTCTGGTTTTGGTAACCGTGAGAGAGCCCGAGCAAGTGCTTCCCGCAAAGGGAGGTGCAGCAAGGGAAGGATAACTGCAGTTGCAACTGGAGGCAGGAGAGTGTGTTGGCGACTAGTACGTCAACAGGAGGGTGCGACTCCTTCCACTTCCTTATGGGACAAGGAGTGTGGAGTTCCAGGTGGTCCGCGTGGACTACTATAGAGGCGGAAGGACACTGCCGCTTAGGAGGACAACTGTCATTCGACAGTCCGGTGAGAGGAGGAGTCGTCAGTCCCAGTACGACCAGGAGCTGCACAGATACTGTCCCTGACCGGAGTTGAAGACCGCGCATAGCGCGAGGTATTGTCTCTGAGCAAGCCTCGAGACAAGGTATGATTCACAAACCATCCTTTCCTAATATATAGACGTTGACATGTTTCCTTGGTATGGGTTTGGGGGAGAAAATTTTGTTTCCGCTGCCTTCTCTGCCTCCCCTAAAACCCAACACTCTCTCCCTATCATTGGGTTGATGAGAACCTTCCTTTCCCTCCTCTGTTTTCTGGTTCTTGTTGGTTCCTCATTGAACCTTAACTCTGCCCCTATATATAGGGCTTCCCCCACGATCCTTGAACCCCCAGAAACCTCATGCCATAGCCCTTTTGATCCGATTTGCCCCACATCCATCTCTCCCTACTCCATCTACCAGTTTCGACAGTGGTGAGTTTGTCTGGGGATTCTATTCGTCAGTGGGGCTCATTTCTGGTTGGCTTTGAGTCGTGAAGGTGTGGGCAAGCTTCGAGAGCCTTTAATTCATCTGTTTGGCATGTACCTTGGTTTTCCCTCTTTTCTTTTGAGTTTGATCGTCTCTTGAATTGATGAGCGGTAGATCACCTTCTAGCTGGTTTCCATTATTTTCTGTTCCGATTTTGGTTGCTTAATCTTCTTCGTTCTTCGTTTAGCTTCTCGCTGGCTCATCTTCCTTACCTGGCCACCTCAGTGTTGGCAGGGTGTTGCGGTGAGGTTTTATTGAGCTACAGATGACCGATTTCACCGCGGTTGGGTTCTCTAAAATCGTTGGAGTCCCAGGAACTTTGTTCATGTAGGACTTTTTGCCCAATTCGCACTCTCTTGTGATCTAGAGTTTGTGGATCAACCTATTGTTCTCAGCTATTGAGGAGGTGCTCACGGGGGAACAAACCCCAGGGTTGATTCCCCTCTTTGCCCTCGTTCTTTTCTTTTCTGTTTTGTTTCACGACCGGGGGTATTTAAGTCATTTTGCCTCTTATCTCTTGCTTTGGATTGAGTCAAATGTGCATTGACTCGCTGACTTGGCCAACGTTCATTGGGCCAAGTCATGCGGGCCCCGCCTACTTTTGAAAAATTTCTCGCCTACATGGCATTAACTAATTATCTGATTGGTCGACAATTAAAAATTTATAACTAATTATCAGAGGATCAGAAAATTATGGAAAAATATTTGTTGGAATCAGAAAAAGAATATCTAACTAATGGTGTAAGTTTTGATAACTGAATCTAAAGATTAATAATAGGTGTTTTCATTGGATCTGATTAATGATGAATTAACTTGTAAAAAATCATAACTAATTATCTATAAGTCAGAAAAATATAATAAAATATGTTTTAGACTCCTAATAACATAAGATAAAATATGGAATAGTTTTCATAACTTAATTCACACATAAATAAAAAGGTGGTTTTTAAGGTTTGGTTAATGCGTATGAAATTGACATGAAATATGTATATGTGTTTATTAGGCCTTTGGTGACCTGGACTTGGATTTAGGAGTGCTTTGCAGTTTGGACTCTGATTTGAGGTATGTTGTATCCCCTATTCCTATATCATGAGGAATTCACCTATCTTTTCATTCTCTTGATTTTGTCCTACACAATATGTCTTAAACTGGTTATGGACATTCGCTGCCCACATAAATTGGAACCTATAGGGTCACACACATAGGATACACATGGAAATTGAGTTTGTTCATGAATGATATTTAACTTGATTACTAAAAGTGTTTAGGTATTCAATTTAAACAACAATTGACTGCCTGAACTCTAAACATAATGGTTTAAGTAGTGAACTGATCAGTTAGATAATAAGGTTGATTGGAATTTGCATTGGATAAATTACAGATGAACCAGGGCATAAACTAGTTAGTGAACTTAGTGAAATGATCAAATCAAGGTTTCCAGACAAACGGTTCATGAGATGAACCACCTGGTTCATGGATCAATTTTTTTGAATCAAAGATTAATGTTGACATAATGTTGTGCATTAATTGGATTGGAATTGCCAATACAATTGTGATCGATAAACATGATGAAATGAATGGTTCAAGGGTTGAACTGATCGACTCGAATGTCAACCAATTGGTTTACCTATGAACCGACCATTTTTCCGCTTGCAGGTTGCAAAAATTTGTAAAATTACAGTCCCTTCTACTCCCACACAGACTGGGAACCTTGACCCTAACCCTCCTATAAATAGAGGGGTACTATGGGGCTTCCTGAGATAGAATCAAATTGCCTCTGACAATTTTTGTCTTCTATAGTTGTAGTAACCAAGACAACCTAATAAAATCCTATCTGATAAAGGAAGGAATAGTAATGGAGAAACATTATGGGAGAGTAAGTTGGTGCTAGTACACCAACATGAAGGGAAAACTCCTTCCTAACTATTCTTCTAGAATGATAGGAGTTCATGGTGGTCTATGTGGACTACTCTAGAGGAGAGGAGCTTTTTTCTCTAGGAGGGCAATGTCAGGATGCCATCTGTTGTGATCAACCAGGAGCTGTTGCAGATGTTGTACGAGTGTGAATTGAAGAAAGGCGCATGCTACAATGAGGAGATTGATGCTGAACTTTCTCTAGGACCATGTATATCCTTAAAATTATCCTTTCTATTATATAGTTGTTGATGCAATCTAGTGTTATAAGTGGAATATGGTAGTTGAAATTTTTGTTTCTAATGCCTTCTCTATTGCCATATTTCCCTACACTGGTATCAAAGTTAGGTTAATTTACTATATTTTGGGATTATCGATATGATCGGATTTTGGTTTTTCATTTATTTATTACATACGATGTGAATATTTAAACTAATTAAAGTGCATATATGGTTAATACCACATACAATCCAAAAACTAATACATATATATGATATATATATGAAAAATAATTACACGTGTTGTCCTAAAAGCTAGTTTTTATGGTGGATGTGTAGCATGGTTATGGCTAGTAACTTGGATATCTGTGTGTGATGGTTGTGTGTACATTTATTTTTATTTCATCTTAGTTTGCATATCGGTTTTCTACCTTATCTTCCAATTATAATAGTATTATTCTCTCCTACCTTTACTCCCCTTGAATGTAACTCGTGGTTACGAAGATGAGCCACCCACTTTATAGGATGGGCTGACTGGCTAGGAGATCGAGGAAGACAGATGATAGGAGTTGAGTTAGTCAGTTGGAGTCCCAACCGATCGACTGGTGGATCCAAAAGATTGTGGACCAGAGATCAGTCAACCGGGGACATGACCAACTGACTGACCAGGAGGCGAACCGATCGGTTCAGGGGTTCAACCGATCAAACTAGATTGGCAAGCACAAATCTTCATCAACATTAGGTTTATGCATAAGATGTAGACCTTAGGTGGTGGTAATTCCTTTTGGCTCCAAGAAATTACATTAGAATGGTCATAACCGTCACTTTTTGTTTTATTGCATATTTACATTTGTGGGATATAACATGTATAAGATACATACTATAGTATGTTTTTATTGGATATGTATATGTATACACAAATAAAAACTCTCTCAACTAATATATTAAGTCTATGATGCTTTACATTAGCAAAACACATGAAAAGCTTGATCGACTATGTGTGGCCATGCCAAACGTGATGTGTTGTGTATCTCATGGAAGTGTGATGGTAGTCATATGGGCCTACCAAGTGGGGTGCATTTCTATCATGTTGTCTTTTGGGTCAGGCTTAACTAGTTGTTCTTAATGAGATTAAGCACCTAGAATCATATCATCTATTCAAGAATTGCATGAGATGCAATTGGCAAAAGTCGCATACCTTAATAATTGATTATGGAGGCTGGTGTTGGCCGGGTAATAATTGAATTATTTTGGATCTTGGATCACTAGAAGGTTGTACGCTCCAATCTTCAGAATTGATATGTGAGAGCTATCGATTTGAATAAAATAATGGGAATGATAATTAATTAAAGGCTTAATTAAATATCATCAAATATTATTTAAATCAGATCAAATCAAAAGTATTTTGACAAAATATAATTTTTATCTTGTAGAATCAAATGACAATCAAATTGTTGTTGCGATCAGACTTTAGGAAGGAAAAACTTGACGGGATAAATTCCACAACTAGTTTTGGACATTGAGAAGGGTTATCAATGATGAGCATAATCGCTATGTCCTAGATAAACCATTTCCAGAAATACCTACTCCTCATGCGTCTAGGGATAAGGTGAATTCTTACTGGAAGCATTTCAATGATGCCTTGGATATAAAGCACCTTATGCTAAGCTGCATGAACTATGAGTTGCATGTGCTATGTGAAGACATTGGGATACTTGAGATGGTGACACATCTTAGGAACCTGAACCATTATCTCACAAAGCAAGAAAGGTACAATGTCTCAAAGCCTCTCTGTGAGTGTAAGATGACAAAGGGAGACTCAATAGAGACTAATGTGCTCAATATTATTGGACATATATATCATCTAGAAAAATTGGGATTCTCTTTGAGTTAAAAGATGGCCACAGATATGATTCTACAATCATTGCCTGAATCATATACCCATTTATCGAGTTCTATCACTTGAATAACATGGCCAGACCATTGTCAGATTTGATTGGCATGCTAATTAATGAGAAAGCTAGAATGAAGAAGGACAAATCCATGATGATGATCATGGAGTGAAGTCGAAGGATGAAAGCAAGGCCATGAAGAGTTCAAATGCTAAGCATAAATCCATACCTTCAACACTCAAGATAAGGAGAAAGAAAAGTACAATAGGAATCTATCCTTTGTACTTAAAGGCATTTAGGAAAAATAAGATGGGGACAGAGATATACACTTTAGGTGTATACATTATTGAGATAAACTTATCTACTTCTTCATCTTGGGTACTAGATTCTGGATGTGGATCTCACATATGCTCAAATATGCATGATCTAAAAAGAAGTAGGCATTTGAGAAAGGGTGAGGTCAAAGTGCAAGTTGCAAATGGAGAAAGAGTTGTTTCCACTACAGTTGGAACCTATAGTTTATTTATTCCCATAGGGCTTGTAATAGAGTTAATGAACTAATATATGTACCTACCATAAATAGAAACATCATTTCTGTATCTTGCATGGACAAGGATGCATATGAATGTCATATTAATAATGGTTGATGTTCTATTTCTAAAGATAGGATCTTTTATGGAATTTTCCCAATGTCCTATGGTCTTTATTTGCTAGAGATAAAGACAGAAATATACAACATAAAAACCAAAAGACTAAATTCCAACAACTCAAACAAAACATATCTTTGGCATTGTCACCTAGGGCACACAAATGAGAATCACATATCTAGACTCTACAAAGATGGTTATCTAGACTCTTTTGATTTCGAATCAATAGACACATGTGAATCTTGTTTGTTGGGCAAGATGACTAAGACCCCTTTCATTGGTAACAATGAGAGGGCTAGTGATCTATTAGGACTCATACATACTGATGTATTTGACCCTTCTAGAACAACTTCTAGAGGTGGGTATCATTACTTCATTACCATCACTGTTGACTTCAGTAGGTATAGTTATGTTTACCTGATGAAACATAAGTCACAAAAATTTTGAAAAGTTCAAGGAATTCATGAATGAAGTATATAACCAACTTGGCAAAAGTATTAAGGCACTTCATTCTGATTGGGATGGGTAATATTTAAGCCAAGAGTTTGAGGACCTTCTATGAGACCATGGTATCGTATCACAATGGACTCCACCTGGAACACCACAACACAATGGTGTATCAGAAATAAGAAATCACACATTGTTGGATATGGTGTGATCAATGATGAGTTCGGCTAAACTTTTGACTACCTTCTGGGATTTTTCTCTTGAAACCGTTGTGTTTTCACTAAACTGAGTACCATATAATTCGATTCAAAAGACACCATATGAGATATGGTGTGGAAATCATCCCAATGTGTCTTTTATGAAGATTTGGGGTTGTAAAGCTTATGTGAGAAACCAGTTTCTAGAAAATCTTAGACCTAAATCTGATAAATGTTATTTTGTTGAATATCCTAAGGAAACTTAAGGATATCACTTTTATTCCCTATCTAACAAAAAAGTGTTTGTTTCCAGAGATGTTGCATTCCTAGAAAAGTAATTTATTTTCAAAAAAATCAGTGGGAGGAAAGTCAAACTCGAAGAGGTTCAAGAACAACAAGAAAACATTGAACCGGTAGATGTACATCAGTGGGAAGAAAGTCAAACTCAAAGAGGTTCAAGAACAACAAGAAAACATTGAACCGGTAGATGTACACGAGAAACAAGGAGAATCACAAGTCATTGTGGAATCTCAAATTCCTCAAGTAAGAAAATAACATTGTAGATCTAGTAGGACAAGCCTTATGCATGAAAGATTTGGTTATCTTATGACTCAAGAAGGCGGTCAATTGGTCATAGATGATGAGCCAACAACCTGTCTAGAAGCTACTAAGGAACCTGATTCTAAGAAATGGCTTGAGACCATGATATCTGAGATGGAATCTATGTATGCCACATGAATGGTAAAGTGCAAACCTATAAGGAAAGATTGGTTGCAAAGGTTTCAGACAAGTTAAAGGTGTTGACTATGACAAAACATTTTCTCAATTGCCATGGTTAAGTTCATTAGGATCATGCTTGTCATTGCATCTTATCACGACTATCATATTTGGCATATGGATGTTAAAACTGCATTTCTTAATAGGAATCTTCTTGAGGATGTGTATATGACACAACCTAAGGGTTTTATAAATCCAAAGGATGCAAGTAAATTATGCAAGCTACAAAGGTCAATCTATAGATTGAAGCAAGCATCTCAGAGATGTAATCTTCAATTTGACAAAATAGTCAAAGAGTTTGGCTTTAGTCAAAATGAAGATGAACCTTGTGTGTACAAGAAGGTTAGTGGGAGCATGATTGCATTCCTCATCTTAGATGTAGATGACATATTATTGATGGGGAATGACATCCTAACTTTACAATTAAGGACTTAGGTGTAGCATCCTACATCTTAGGAGTCAAGATCTATAGAGATAGATATAGAAGGCTTCTTGGACTAAGTCAAAGAACATACATTAAAAAAGTGTTGAAAAGGTTCAACATAGAAGACTCAAAGAGAGGAAACCGACCCATGTCTCATGGTGTTGTCATCTTTAGAGCTCAGTTCCCTAGTTTTTGTGAAGAAAGGGGACGTATGAGTATGACTCCACATACATATGGAATTAGATCCATCATTTAAGAAATATTATTTACTTGTCCCGATGTCTCATATACCTTGAGAACGACAACCAGATATCAGTGATATTCAGGTGATGCTCATTGGAAATTTGTGAAGAACATCCCTAAGTACTTTAGAAGAACTTAGATAAGTTCCTTGTCTACAATGGAGAGGAAGAGTTGGTGGTAAAGGGTTACACTGATACAAGCTTCAAAACTGACAAAGATGATTATTGATCACAATCAGGTTTTGTGTTTTGCCTCAAGAATGAGCTGTGAGATGGAAGAGTTCCAAGAAAGAGACAGTTGCTGATTCTAAAATAGAGTTCGAGTGTGTTGCTACATCGAATGCAACAAATGAGGTTGTTTGAATCAAGAAGTTCATCTCAGAACTTGGGGTTGTTCCAAGCATCAGTGATGTTATTGAGCTATATTATGACAATTATGGAGTTATTGCACAAGATAAGGAACCCAGATCACATCAGTGTTCTAAGCATATACAAAGGAGATTCCATATCATAATAGAGATCATACATCGAGGAGATGTGAAGATTTGCAAAGTACCAACCGAGAACAATGTTGTTGAACCCTTGAAAAAAGCATTTTCACATAAGAAACATGATGGTCATGTTAGATCACTTGGGATGAAATTCATCGGTGATTGGCTCTAAGTGTAGGTGGGAGGCTATTTTTATGTATGCTGAGAGAGTAAATCATATGATGATTGTAATGTCATGGTTTAAAAATGATTTGATTAATAGTAAAGGCAATCTTCTAATTTATTCTATTTTATTTAGTAATGGGATAATGATGAAACATAATAAATGTATAAAGAATGATATTACTCATAGGTATTTGGGTTGAGGACATGAACAATGATAGCATACAGATGTTAACATTGTTTATATTCTTGATATGTCCCTAGTCAGATGTTATTGCGGAAGACTTATAGTAATACATAAAACTAGAGTTTGTGTCAGTTGATGACATAATCTCATCAGTAATGATATATGAAATCAAACCAAACACATAGTTACTTGATAGAGAACAGTGTATCTGACAGACCATCATAAGAGTGATACATGGAAGCCATAATTGGTAGTCAGAACCAACTCTTATAGTGTTGGTGTTGATTGTGGTTCTTAGAACTGAAGTCACTACATTCATCACATGTCTTTAAGTGTACTTTGACATCATCCACTGTAACCTTGAATAATGGTTGCCATAAAGGTGATGATCGGATGTAATGTGACACATAGGGATGATTGTAAGTGATGTATATGGTATTTGTCCCTCCTACAGGATTATGATATCTTGTCCACTTGATTAAAGAGAATGAGAAATACATAACCATGCCCATGTGATTCAATATGTGATATTGAGCTTACATATAACTTAGACAATCTACGTCTGGTTCAAGGAATAAAGATTAAATGTTGAAGAGGATGACTATTCCATGCCTTGAGTTCAAATGAATATCACTGACAAAGAAACTATACAAATATTATAAAACCAAACATAGATTGTAGGTTGAAGTTGTTCTGCAACTTTTTATTTACTTGGATATCAATGATGTGTTTCTAGATACCGCTCATTGCTTGTGATGTCATAAATAGGTTACGCACATTCAGTGTCAACATAAATTGGAACCTATAGGGTCACACACTTAGGATACACTTGGAATAGGAGTTTGTTCATGAATGATGTTTAATTTGATTGCTAATAGTGTCTAGGTATTTTAATTTAAATAACAATTGACTGATTGGACTCTAAACTGACCAGTTCAAGTAGTGAACCGATCAGTTGGAGTCTCAGGTTGATTGGAAATTATATTGGATGAATTCTAGTTGAACCAGGGCATGAACCAACTGGTTCACTTAGTGAACCGATCGCCTCAAGGTCGCCAGACGACATGTTCATGGATCAATTCAATTGCAATAAGGATTAGTGTTGACATAATGTTGTGTATTAATTGGATTAGAATTGCCAATACAGTTGTGATTGGGACACATGATGAAACAACTGGTTCAAGGGTTAAATTGATCGACTTGCATGCCAACCGATCAGTTCACCTATGAACTGACCATTTCACCACTCGCATGTTGTGAAAATTCATGAAATTTTGGTCCCTTCCACTCCGAAACAGACTAGGAACCCTGACTCTAACACTCCTATAAATAGAGGGGTATTAAGGGGCTTCCTAGAGACAACTCAATTTCCTATGACAATTGTTGTCTTCTCTAGTTGTGGTAACTGAGAGAACTCGAGCAAATCATACTTGATAAAGGAAGGGATAGCAAGGGAGAACAATTATCGGAGAGAAAGTTGGTGCCAGTACACCAACGTGAAGGGACATATCCTTCATGTATATTCTTATAAAATGACAAGAGTTCCTAGTGGTCTATGTGGACTACTCCAGAGGCGAGAAGCTTTTCCCGCTACGAGGACAATGTCAGGTTGCCGTCCGTGGTGATCAACCAAGAGCTGCTACAAACATTGTTTGAGTGTGAATTGAAGAAAGGTGCACACTACAATGAGGAGATTGTTGTTGGACTTACTTCAAGACTAGGTATATATTTGAAACTATCTTTTCCATTATATAGTTACTTATGTGATCTACTATTACAAGGGGAATATGACAGTTAAATTTTTTATTTCTACTACATGCTTTGATGCCATATTTCCCTACACCTTTGAGCCACCATACTTGGTTGCATCTTTCCACTCGTATTATATATATATATGTATATATATATATATATATATATATATATATACAGGTTAATCTTTAATACCTGCACACCCTTCCTGTCACTTTTTTTATTTTTTTTCTTGCAATTGTAGAGGAGCATTTTATCTAGCTCCCCAAAAAATTTCATCCAAAAATAATATCATTTGCCCCACCAAAACAAAAAAAATGTCCATATATTTACTAACTGTATATTTTCTGCGAAGTTACTTTTTTAGTCATATTGTTACTTTTTTATCAATGTAGTTACTCTTTTGATCTTGGAGTTACTTTTGTGTACCATATAGTTACACTTTTGGATGTGCGGGTAGAGAAAAATTAGGCTACCCACGCAGGTATTGAATGAATGCCATATATATATATATATATATATATATATATATATATATATATATATATATATATATATATATATATATATATATATATATATATATATATATATATATATATATATATATATATATATATATATATATATATATATATATATATATATATAGACACACACACACACACACACACACACACACACACACACATATATATATATATATATATATATATATATATATATATATTGGATGTGCCTTTACATCTAACTTAGGCTTGAAATTTTATGAGCCTATAAATACTGTTAGTATGATTGTTTGACATGCACTATTTATGATTGTGACATTTTTTGGGTGTAATTATATTGCAAGAGTTCATTCCGATAATTTTATCCTTGTTAATATATGTCTCGTCTACTTGAGATGTTAAATCTTTTGGAACATTTCTCTTTTGAATTTTCCTCATAGAAATCTCCTAATTATTCTCTCCTTGCTTTAAGTGATGTCTAGTTTTTATAATCATTCACATACTCAATTTTATGCTTACATCCTTTGTTTTGTTTCTCTCTTCTTCTAGTTGTTTCTTTTACCCAACTAGAGGTTGAATAGCCTGATGACTGGGAAGTAGGATTTGCTATGCAGGAGTAGCTTAGGAAGACTATTGAGATGAACATGTGACCCATTGCAAATCAAACCTGCTAGATTATATTACTTATCTCGATAGATACCCTTGTGGCCCCATCGTCGACAACTTGGACAAAACTTTGTAATAGTTAAATTTACTTTTTTGCTACTAAAATATTATGTTCTTTACCAATATCTTTGAGAAAATATTTTGCACCCCTCTACTACAGTTCTTTTATTACGTGACTTTGAATTTATGGGGTTGTATACTTATTTTCTTAAATAAAGTAAGGAGGGGATCCCCTCTTTATCCCCACTCCTTACACTTGCACTAGCCTAATCGTACCCAACCAAGCCTGGAACAAGGTTGAAAACACCAAGATCCACCTCTAATAGGTTGTCGCTTGCTTAAAATGCTTGTGGGGGCTCACTGGAGGAGAAAGAAGAAGAAGAAACAAAATTTCTAGTTATCTTTGCACCAGGTTTCAACCAAAAAAATAGCAAGACATAGGAATGAATAAATATAACTAACTTGCCATGATCGTTCTATAGATAGGTTTTCTCTACCATTGCCCTATTCTTCATGTTCATCAAGAGATTGCCCCCAAAATCTATTGCTAGTTTGCCTTTGTTGTGGTTTGGGTGTAGTTGCATGGAAAATTGATATATGAATCAAATCAACTAACATATGTCTAATTGAGATATGTATATCCAAAGTTATGGTATTTTCTATGATTGGCTATACAGGGTAGTGGCACTTCTCATTTATATCGGTCCACATCATCATATGCATGGTCATCGATTTGCGCATTAGTCTGTTTGGATATTAGTTGTGTCATTAGCCTAGTCATCGGTTTGTGTCACCGTTCTGTGTGGCTTGATGAAAATGCAAACTGATACTAGTTCTACACATGTTACTAAAAATGCCATAACTATCTCCTTTTAACTCTGATCTAATACATTCTTTTTGTGTTTTATTTATATTTAAATTATCTACAATTTTATGGTAGATTTTTGATACATTCTTAGATAAAATTTATTCATAAATTATTTTTTCAAATATCATTAATGTTCTTCCCACATACTTATGTGGGTTTCATTTTGTATAAACTAAATCTCATATCTGAACATATGCATAACACATGTTTTTGACTTAGAAAACACAAGTTCAAGTTTGAAACAAGCATTAAGAAACCATAGAATAATGCAAGATATTAATGAAGGTGCAATTAACACAAGAGTT
The DNA here is from genome assembly GCA_963693085.1 of Alisma plantago-aquatica. Lineage (NCBI taxonomy): Eukaryota > Viridiplantae > Streptophyta > Magnoliopsida > Alismatales > Alismataceae > Alisma > Alisma plantago-aquatica. The sequence continues at coordinate 441,571,721 of OY856412.1, read as the reverse complement.
ATCTTCAACCCTAAGATTATCAATAAAGCAAGACATGAGTTGTGAAAACCTCCCCCTATAATAAATATATTATCCAAAAATTCTTATAAGAGGACAGAATTTTGTTAGACATATTTACATTTAATTCCCGTGTAGCTTCATCTACACCATGATTCCTCCCATGAACCCTAACTAGATGTGTCTCCCTCTTTCTGAGCTTCTTCAGTCTATGATCTAAAATCTTTATAGGGCCTTCAAATGGGAGATATCTTCTTTTATATGTATTGGATCTAGGTCTATGGTGCTATCTGTACTTGAGTGGCACTTCTTCAACATGGATACATGAAACACATCATGTAATTTAGCAAGCTCAAGAAACGACTCAAGCTTATTTGTTATTGGTTCAATCCTTTGAATGATGGGATATGGGCCCATATATCTTGGAGTTAGTTTTCCTAGATTTCCAAATTTTAGCATACATTTCTGTGATGTTACTTTGAAGTAAACCTCATACCTAACTTTAACTGGAAATGGTCTACATCTTTCTTTGCATAGTTTTCATGTTTATTTTGTCTGGCCTTCAATTATTTGTTTGATCACATATATCTTTTTTGTTATTTCTTCCACCATCTTCGGACCTAGAATATTCCTCTCACTAACTTCATACCAACAAGTGGAAGATATACACCCTCTCCCATACAAGCTTCATAATAGGTCATGCCTAAATTGGAATGGTTACTATAGTTATAGGAAAAATCTGTAAGACTAAGGTGATTATCCAAACTACTGATGAGCTATAAATCATCTAGGATTTGAATAGTTTGTCATGATTCCATCTATATGAGGGTAAAAAATCATGAAAAACTTAAAACTTGTTCCTAAGGTATGATTTCATTGATTCCAGAATCTAGATGTAAATTTGGGATCTCTATTAGATATAACAGTGACTAGTATTCTATGTAATCTAACTATTTCATCTATGTAGAATTTTGGCAAGTTTGGGTGCATCCCAAGTTGACTTAACCATGAGAAAATGGGACTGTTTAGTTAATCCATCCATAATCACCCATGTAGAGTCAATACCATGTGATTTTCTAGGCAACCTTACCACAAAGTCCATAGCAATGTGTTCCTACTTTCACATGGGAACATGGGTGGTTTCCCACTGGCTTTTGGTGTTGAGTCTTGACTTGTTAAGACATACCATACTTGGATACATATTCAGCCACATCTCTCTTCATAAATGTCCACCAATATAATTCCTTGAGATTTTTGTAGATTTTAGAATTTCTTGGATGCATTGAATACATAGAAGAGTGAATTTCCTCAAGAATCTACTTCTTTAATTCAATGTCATATGGAGGGAACAAGCTATCATGTGATACAACAACCCATCATATAAATATATGAACTTTGTCCTCTTTCCTTCTTTCATATCATGTAGGATCTCCTTTAATTCACCTTCACTCTATTAAAGCTCTTTCATTTGATCATAGAATGTATGTATTATGTGAATCTATGCAATTGTCCCTCCTTGTTATGAGACATTCAATTCCAAATTCATCACTCACATTTTCATCAGGAAGTTTTTCTTTACACATTTCATAGAAAACATTTCTACTAATAATGTAGACTTTCTACTCAGAGCGTCTTCCACACCATTAGCTTTTTCATGATGGTGACCAATGGTAACATTGTAATCCTTAATAAGCTCTAACCATTTGTGTTGTCTCTAGTTTAGATCCTTTTATGTAAAGATGGACTTTAAATTCTTATGGTCAGTAATAATTGGCATGACTCACCATATATATGATGCCATGTCTTCAAGACATGTGCTATTTCGTCAACTTTATATCATGTGTAGGACAATTCTCTTCATTCCTCTTGAGTTGTATGGAAGCATATGACACCATCTTTCCTTCATGCATAAGGACACATCCTAAACCTCTCCTAGATGCATCACATAAAACCATATAACCCTTATCCATCAATGTAAAAATCCCAACTCATTGTTGAAAACTTTTCTCTCATATTTTAGACCAAACAAAAGGCATATAGTTTCTTATTAAATGTGTAATAGGTGTTGCTGATACAATGAAGTTCCTTATAAATCTCATGTATATCCAACTATCCCTAGAAAACTTTGTCTTAATAGGAGTTGTGGGTTTCTCCCACTGGAGAAGATATTCCACCTTTCAGGGTCTATGTTGACTCCTCCTGGTATGACATGTCCAAGATGGGAACTTTATCCAACTAAAAGTACATTTGTTGAACTTAACATAAAGCAAATGTTGTCTCGACAATTCTAGGGTTATCCACATATGCTTCTCATCTTCTTATGTATATCTTGAGTACATAAGGATATCATCTATAAACACTACTACAAATTGATCTAAGTATGGTTTGAAAACTCTATTCATAATGTCCATAAAAGTTGCATGGGCATTTTGTCAAGCCAAATAACATGACTACAAACTTATAATGCACTTATCTTATTTTGAAGGTTGACTTCGGTACATATGATGTATTTATCCTCAACTGATTATAACATGACATGAGATAAATATTTTAAAATATTGTTGTTTCATGTAATTGATCAAAGTGATCATCAATCCTAGGAAAAGGTTATTTCTTAATGGATATCTTATAAATTACCAATAGTGTATGCACAACCACATAGTTCCATCCTTTTTTTTTCAAAAAGAGAACTAGAACTCCTCAATGTGGTTTACTTGGTTGAATGAAACCCTTATTAAGTAACTCCTTTATTTGGGTTTTTAATTCTTTCAACTATGTGGGTGTCATTCTTATAAGATGATAACGCTATTGGGTGTTTACCGGGTAAGATCTGCATCTCAAACTCAAAATCTCTCATAGGACCTGGTAACTCATCAGGAAAGACATATGGGAACTCAAACACTATTAGAACATCCTCTATATTAATTCAACTTTTCTCTGCCCTTCCATCTATCACATGTGCTAAAGTGACCTCACACCCTTTTCTCATTATCGTATTTGCTACAGTAGTTGATACTATGCACATAGGTAATATTTTCCCATCTCTAGTGAAGACACAAGAAAAACTAACTTTTTGAAAGATCACCTCCTTCTTATAACAATTCAATTGGACCTAGTATCTCTCAAGGCAATCCATAACCAAAATAATTTGAAAAGAGTTAACATCTAGTGATACGAGATTAACCTCTATGGTTTACCCACTAAAACTCAAGAGACATCCATGATGTGATTGTGTTAAAATGGTTAACTCTCCTATTGGTATTCTTAGTATCAATTCATAAGATAAGTACTAAGTTAAAAAATTTAATCTACTAAGTAACAATCTCTACATAATAAAGTCATACCAAGATCTATTAAAATTACAACTGAGATGTTGTTAAAGAGTTGCATCTCACATTAACAACTATCAACAAGACTACTCCTTCTAGTTGATTCATAGAGAAGAAATGTCATGTACATATCCCTTTGCCTTTTGTCCTTGTTGTCCACTACTACTACTAGGTTCTCCTCCTCTATGCCTAAAGTTGCTAAAGAACTTGGTCCTCTAACTGCGGCCTACCTCTATGGAGTGTGAAAGTGTGACTATGAACTCTGTGTTGGTGTGTTGTAAATATTTGGATAGTCTCTCTTAGAATGCCTCATCTATCCACAATAGTGGCATCCCTAAAAATTAGTAATTGAACATCAACCACATTGTGCCCTACCACATGTACCACGTACAACCATTTGATGTCTCTGTGAACCTATCATTGATGTTGATAACCCAAAATCCTTGTTAAAGGTTCCCACCTGGGTGGTTTATTCCATCTTCTAGAGATAGATCTTCCCCTACTATGAGAAGATGCAACATCACTCAAATCAAATCCTTTAATTCCAAAACATTCAAGACATTATCCTATTTTGAAGAAAAAAATATGTTACCTCCATTGGGTCCACCACTACTTTGTCCTCTTCTACCAAAACTCCAGATCATTTTCTACCATTAGAATGTTTAGAAGTATTAATCAACTCTTCAATACATTTTGATACCTCCACAAACTCCCAAAGTTCTCTTTATCCCTTTGGATGACTACTAATATGGTGTGTCTATTTATAGATCTAGACTTTCTTTAAAAATCCTATATTTATCTATGTCATGTGGTACAAGTTATGGACAAAAGTTAAACAATCTCATATAGTATGCTTCCTACTCACTAACTATCATACTTCTATGTCTGTTTCTCTCCAACTATATGATCTTGTTACTCGAGAAGGTAGGTGGATAATACTCAAGTGGAACTCATCCACAATGTCTTTCCATGTCATCACTATATCTCTCCTCTTATCTTCTACTCCCCACCACCAAAACTCAAAATCTCCTTTAGGTATATAGATAGCATGTTAATCTATTTATCCTTTTATAACTCCACTATGCAAAAAAAAACATTTTCTGGTTGTCAGAGCCACACATCATTCATAGTTAGGTCATTTGTCCCAGAGAACTCAATCCCACCAGGATGCTTCATCAACTCATAGGATCTCATCAGGTCCTTTCTACCTCATGTCCATCTTATATATCGCTTTTGTCTCTACAAATATATAATACATCCTAGATACCTAATCTATATCTTCTTCACCTTAAGACATTGTCTAAGGCTTAGAACTCTAATAACTCTGGACATATTCTTCACCATGACCACATCCTCTTCTTATCATATGCATACACATAACAAAAACAATGTTTGTTACATATTCACAGCTCAAATAGGAAAATATCCTAATCCTATTGGTCTCTTACCACCTCTATCCCAAACAAAGGCTCTAATACCAAGATCGAGGCGACCTCAACCCACTAACTAGTGTTTTAGCCTATCTCCACTTCAAATATCTAATTCAAAAATCATCATATTAAATTTTTATTTCTTTAAATTTATATGACTAATGAAAAACTAGTGAATTTAAAATGTAGCACCTGATTTAAGCATAAAAATCATGAGATCACAACTGTGTTTGGCTTTTGCAACTTAATCAACTGAAAGAAACTAGTTTTGGATTTAGTATACATCAAGACCAATTTATTATTAAACTACACTTAATCCTCACTCTCACATTCCTATGACTAGAGGAAGGATAAGAGACCATCTAACTAAACTAGATATTCCTCTCAAGACTTCAAATGATCTACTCCTGATGAAATCTTGCTTAGGACTTGAACTATTAAGTTGGAACTATAATTGAAAGATGTTTTTAGTGAAGTGTGTGAGATGTTGGTTCAATGTGTGAAAATTCATCAAGCAATGATGATAATCCATATATACATTGTTAATTTAATTAAACATAAAAGAATACAAGTATAGCAATTGAAGTCTGTAAGCCATCTAAAATGGTAGAAGCTTTTATAACATCTATAATGATTAATTCAACTAAATCCATTAATTAATCATTTGTTCCTTTTATTTGACCTCAAACAACATGAAGTGGACCATAGCATGTTGAAATATCTCAACAAGCTACAATCTCACCAAACAATACTTAGAGTACACTCAAGAGTCTAAATCTATTAAACTAGCTCACCTGCCTGCAATAGGGCTTTCCACTTCTAGCCTTGGTGGAAAAATAGCTATCTAGATAATCTAGTCTTTCCTCTAAAGATGGGTAATCAGACAGACACTCAAAGTACTTGCTTAAATAAATGCATCAGTGGTTCTACAAGGAGTGACTCCACTAGGATCTCAGGTTGATGATGGATACCTCACTATTTTAAGGATATTGTACCTACTAAACTTCGCCCTTTATACCTTTCTGGTATGCTCCAACTACCTCATCCTTGACTTTTCTAGTATGTATGAATATTTCCTCCTTCATGATGCAAACTTCTGTGATGGATTCTACGAGGGTTGGGCATCTAAAGTTTGTATGATTCTTTTATTTTGCTGAGAGATAACTATTGTATTGTTCTTAGCCTAACTTTGTACTTAAGGCTTTCATTTTCATTTTCTAAACATTGAACTTAATCTGAGTCTCTAGAATCAATGAAGCAAATCAGTTGAATGATAAATTGAGCATATTGAATAATATTAGAATGAACTACTCTTTGGATTTCATAAGGATCTGGCTAGAAATAACCATCAATTAATCCATAAATTTCTAAATTGATTCATTAGTATAGAAATTTGAGAAAATTAGGGGATCCAATGCCTCTATATATGCCATTAAGATTCATTACAACTTTTTACTTGAATACATATGCAAGACAACACAAATATATAAATAAATTAATCACTCAACTGAAATCTCATGTTTTGGCTCAATAAATTGAAATCATACATCAACATATTGGGTGTTTATGCTCTCTACAATTTTATCTTAGTTTCTATAAAATCAAGGTTAAAATATGATTTTCCTCTCACTTAGATCTGATGCTTTCTTACTTGTCTCATATCGAGGCTTGAACTAGCCTAATTGTACCAAATCAAGCCAGGATTGAGGTTGAAAGCACCAAGATCCACCTCCTACAGGTTGTTGGTTGTTTAAAAATGCTCATGAGATCTCACTAGATGAAGTAGAATGAAACCTTTAGTTATCTTTACACACATATTTGATTAATAAAAGAGCAATAGAGAGAGAAAAAGCTATAATTTACTTACCATAATCAATATGTAGATAGGTTTTCTCTACTCTCTTCTTGTTCTTCATGTTCTTTAAAATATCACCCAAACATCGCCTTCTTGTTTGCCTTTTCTATGGTTTTGGGCTCACGTGTATGGTAAATTGATATGATTTCAACAAAATAATTTTCATCTTATTCATATATGTATATAAAAATTATGGTATCATTCATGATTGGATGTATCAGGCGGTGGTGTTGCTCAGATTCTTCAGTGTGCATGGCATCGATCTGCAACATCAATCTAGTATCGATATGTGTTATCTTCTGTGTGGCTTGATGAAAATACAAACTGATATTAGTTATGTACATATTTCTAAAATGTCATAACTCTTTCATTTTAACTACCAATTGCATCCATTCTTTTTCAATTAGATTCATAATTGAATTATCTATAGTTATACTATAAAAGCTTGATTAAATTATTAGATAATAATTTATTTATCAATTTTTACTAAGTATTTTAGTGCTCTACCCACATACATAAGTGAGTTATATTTTTATTAACTAATTTAAATCTCAATGTATGCATAACACGTCTTTTTGACTTAGAAAAGAAAAAAATTAAAATTTAAAACAAGACCTAAGAAACCATAAATAACACAAGGTATTAATGAAGGTATAATTAACACTAGATTTATCTATAACCCTAAGAGTAATGGTAAAGCAAGATATGGGCTCCAACAATTTAATAAGTATCTAAACTTGCTTTTATTAATTGAGTTAGAATATCTCCATGTAAAGTTAATTTATATGAGTGCACATCCTGGTGCATAGAATGCTAGGAAATCCTTTGATTTATAAGTGATTGTAAGGACATATTTAAATTATATAAGTCATTTCAAACTTCAACTAAATATTGAATAATTTTCATTAACATGATGGGTTTTCTCCCGCATTAATATGGCACTTGAACATTATTTACAATGAATTAGACTATGACCATCATTCAACTAAATCAACTAATGTATAATCATGATACCTTATTAGATATATGATATAAGAATCCAACAAGCAATGGACATATACAAATCATTTCTAGATTTTCAGTTGTTTGAAATAATTCAAATATTTCACTTGTTTGCAACATTGATATATAAACACTTATGAATATGATTACAAGTAATCATCATATAAACGCTTGTCAATGGCATGAATTGCTTCTCTTTATTTATGTAAACCCAAATTTATCCTTCCAATTCTTGGTTGGATCCAAAAAACATCTCTTCAACACATATTGTTGAAAATATAATTAATTATCCCTAATTATAAGGTTTCTTTCAAATTTTAGGGGTTGCAAAACATGAATTCAAGATTCAAAAATGGATTTCACATGCTTCCTTATTGGTTTTCTTTCAATAAATTTATGATTTCTTGACACTAGACGAAGTTTCTATATATTCTGCAATTTTGTACCAATCTAAAAATTAAGAAAAACAGTTTTTGCTAACTTTAGAAGAGCTAATAAATGCTTAACACATATTTAGGAGGGGGCCCACCACCTTGACGATAGAATGAGAAGTGATCACATTGATGGGCCACACATATAGATAACTTGTGGTGACTAATAAACATCAACTGAAAGGAGATAATTTCCTTTATTGGATTTAAAAAATAAAATAAAAATATAGGTATCTTGGGAAAGCAAACATTAAAAAAAATCTAGTTATTTTAGTGGATCATTCCTTCAACTTGAATTTGATATGCAAAATGTTAGAAAAAAATTCATATCATATAAAGTGGGTTCCTAAGGGACTAGGAAGCATGAATTGTTATCTAGGGATGTAGTATTAACATAAAGGCACATCAAAGGAATAAGAAAATCATCAAAAATTCAACCAAAATGTCTAGGCAATGAGCTTTGTCAAACGTAGGGAAACAAGTAGGATTTTTATCACTTGATTTTTCCAAGTCCTAACACAAAAGTGCTTCTTTTTTCTCAAAATTGGGATAGTTTCTTAATAAGACTATGGGTATAAGAGACCAACATTTGTATGGTTTTGTGTGTTCAAGTATATGCTAAATCATCTGATTTATATTGAACCCAATGGTGGGTCATATTCCAACCTCCCAACAAACCAATCTATTTATATAATCCATGACATATGATTTATTGCTAGTTTTCAATAGTTATCATAGAAATTTTATAACAATACATAATATTTATATGTATATTACTAAACATATTCATAATTATAACAATTCCATAGTGCAAATTTTGATCAAATTATATATTAAAATTATGATTATGATATGGCTCAAATTTTCTAGAATATGCAACCAATACAAAGTCAGTCTCACCCCTACATCAACCTGAGTGGATACTAGATTGACAAACCTCATACACATAACTATACCTAATAAGAGAGTAGCAAGTTCAAGACTTTGGAGATAATTTTCACATTGTTGTTCTAATTAGAGAGTGATGTCACTTTTCCTTTTCCACCTTAAATTTGTCGACATTATGAAAATTATGCATATCTAGAAGTTTTAATGTTGTTTCACCATGTATCACTCAAATAATGGATACTATAACTTCTACCAATATTAACTACCCTCAAAATTCATGTCCTTATCCTTAAAAGTGTAGATAAAATGTTTGGTGAGGGTTAATATTTAAGAGTGTTGTTATTTCTACAGTGTTGTCTACATCCACATAACTGAGCATGATTTTGTAGGTTGGGATTTATGGTTGGTCCCCCCACTTCCTTAACCAAGTAAGATGATATGATGGATGTGAGTGTGATATAACTAAATTGGTAATTTCATTTTAAATATTAACAAGGTTTTAATAAGACTTCCATAGATAAGATAAAAGTTTATATCATTTATCCCTCATTCTTCATTTATATAAAATTCTTTGACTAATTTTACAACTTACTTTTATCTACCACATGTAAGACTAGTACCACTAATTGACTGGTCTAAACAAGGATGAAAGTTCACTAACAAAATGCAAATTGAGTTCCTTTTGATATGCTAGCTGAGAAGGGATGCTTAAATTATGTTGAGCACTCGAGAGGGCTAATGATGGAGGCAGACACAAATACAACTTTTTCATGACACTTGGAGGTCCTTGGCATGTTATGTGGCTTGGTGCGCTTGGACGGGAGGGTAGAAGCAACTTGAGTCCTATCTTTGTGCAACAATTGCTTGTGGTTGAGCAAGTGTTGGTTGTAGAAACACCTACATTTGTTACTACTTTTTCTTCTTGTGGTGGATGCCACTTAGACTAGTTGTTGTTGAGAGTGGTGGTGATCCCCTAGGAGGTAGGGGTATTTGCTTCTAGAAAATTAAAGGTATGCTAATAGTAAGTAGATTTTGATTTGAGTGGGAGTGGTAATTGAGCAACACATTCATTTGCCTTTGTCATAAGTTTATAGACTCCATCAATTTAGTTACAGACCTGGATACCTATTGAGCATTTATACATGCCCAGAGTTGAATATAAGTAACCCAATTGTGTTTGGTAGCATAATTAAATATATAGAAAAGAAAAGTTAAGCTATTTAGCCTTTACCTGTATGACTAGATGCTATCCAATGCCAATTCCTTGATATTCCCCCACAAGATGAGACACAATACCAAGAAGGCCATGCTTGGAAATTAGATGTCTGAATATAGGCTTGGTAACCAACTTAGTGAAAATACCATCCAGTTGATATTTAGAGGAGACAAAATGGGTAACAATATATCACAATGTATGATTTTCCTGATGAAATGATAGACCAATTCAATATGTTTGTTTGAGAATGGAATATAGGATTGATAGATAGATGGAGAGCACTCATATTTTTTTTGGATAAGGTAAAATATTACTATGTCAAAAACTAGTATAGGTAAGCCTATACTGTACAGCTGGAGTGACTAACTACAAAAGCCCCACTGCTCTCTGGTAACCTGGTCCAAACCTTTATAAAGGGTAGGTTTGGCCCTACAAACAAGCCCCAATCTCTCAGACAAGCGGTCAAAAAACATAAACTTGTCTGTCTCCGCACCACCATGGAGCCTGGTATTTCTCTCGTGCCAAATGCCAAACACAACGGCAGTGAAACCCAGAGCTCCAAACGCCCGCATGTTCTTGTTTCCTTCTATCTTCTTCTTTACCCATTCCAGTCCACTCCAAATTGTCAGCGGCGGGAGCCCACCCCAGCCACATTTAAGCGACCATTTACACCAGACAAACCGGGCAAACGGGCAGCTGAAGAACAGGTGGTCGTGCGTCTCATCGACCTCCATGCACAGACGGCAACGCAGGTTAACGTTAAGCCCCCAAGCGCCCAACCTGTCCGCCGTAGGAAGCCGCTGCAACAAAGCTCTATACAAGCAGCAACCCCATTTGGGCGTTTGTTGTTTGTTCCACACCACGTCTGCCCAAGGAACAGGGGGGCCAAGCACCTTCCTCACCCAAGGTTTGGGAACATTGCACAACCACGTACCATCAGGGCAGCTCTGGTAAACATGGACAACAACGCTCCACTCTCTCGTCATCATCCTCCACACCGTCGACCCTTCACCGCCAAGAATAGTCTCCAACGTATTACCGTACCTGCTTCTCATCCACCTGGCCCAAACGGACTCCGGCTGCATCATGAACCTGTGTATACGCTGGATGGTAGCCTCCCTCGCCACGCCGCAAGGATCCACCACCCCCATCCCCCCTTGGAGGCGATCTCTAGTAATGGTTTCCCAAGCCACCCCATGAGTCTTCCCTCCCCACAAAAAGTTACTAACCAGGGACCTGAGCTTGTCGATGATGAACAACGGCAGCTCTGCTTGTCTGTACCAAAATCTTATCTTAGCCACCAAGACCGAGTTGCAAAGCACCAACCTTCCAGCCAAAGAAATAGCCAACCCGGCCCACGTATCAATCCGCGATCTCAACTCATCCACCAGCCCCCCATAGTCCTTTCCCCTCCCCTTGCCCCCAGAGATAGGGATGCCCAGGTACTTTGTAGGAAACCTCCCCCTCGCCATACCCACATCTGTCCTCAACCTCCCCCGCATGGCGTCGCAAGAGCGTGACAAGAACACTCTGGATTTGATATCACTAATATAGAGTCCTGTCATGCACCCAAAACCCCAGAGAGCACTCATATTATCATAGTAAAGCACAGTAGGAAATGTCTAACGAATGTTTAAACATTTAAGTAGATAAGAAAGCTAGGTTAGTTTTCCAGCAACGTGACCCAAAGTATGGCATTCTGCTTCAGTGTAGGTTTATTTTTTTATTTCAAAGAGATGCATGTGGATCATAGAAAGGTATCAATAGCCACTGGTGGATTGCCATCTAAGTGGACACCTAGTCCAATTTGCACTTGTGGAAGTTGTAAGATGTATATATTGATGCAGATATAGTTGAACACATCTACCCATAATATCTTTTATGTATTTGAAAGTCATTGTAACTAAATATAGATTATATGACGCATCCCAAACCCACAATCCAGGGTTTAGGATGCCAAGGAGGGATCAGACTAGCCATTCACTTCTAATTACCAACAAGAAATCAACCTTAAATTGTTTTTCCTTTCTCAGTGTATAGAAACATCATTTCACTAACTGATAACATCTTGTTTAGGTATAACATGAAAGGTTACAATAGAGTTCAACTTTTAAAGAGTTCTCACTTAATATACATCAAGTACAACTATTTATAAGATGCTCTCTTTTCTCATTGTCTCATTCCCATGATCTATAGGAAGGATAAGAGACCATCTAACAATTCTAAAAAATCTATTTGACACCTCAGCTGGTTAATTCCTACTGAAATCTAGCATTCAGCTCATCCTGTAGAGTTGGACCCTTGCCTAAAAAATGTTTTAGTATATTGTATGAGCTACTAGCTCAGTGTGTAGAAAATCAACAAGAAATCATGATAATTTAGATGTATGATGTTTATAACTCATAAGAATACTAGCATGTCAGATGAGGTCTAAATCATACAATAAGATGGGAAATACTGATAATTGACTCCATAAGTATACAACTAAATCCATTCATAATTTTTTTTAAATGCTTAAATTATATGTTTTGTACTCACATGAGGTATACTACAACATGTGTGAGCATAACATCAAGCTATGGTCTCATTGTACAAGACTTAGAGTAGAAATGAGGACTTTGAGTCTACTAACTAGCTATACAGTCTGCAGTGGGCCTTGCCACGTCTGGCCTTGGTGGCTAATCACGATGAATGTATTATCTAGAGTTCTCCTAAAAATTTGGGCGCTTATGTAGAGTGTCAAAGAATTGTGGCTTAACTATCTACATTGTTGGTTCCACAAGGATGGTCATCTAACTAGTATTACTATTCTTTATCTACTATTACTCTACTAAGCATGAATACTCGTATCCGTCACATGGATTCCCTCAAATAGTCGGTCTCTTGGTGGGTCATTTGTTATCACAGCTTACGCCCACATATGCCCTGAAATAGATTGTTTATTATTATTGCTTAATTTGATACATGTGCACCAATTCCATCCCTTGCTTTACATATATATATATCACCACCTTCCTTCTATCAGGACCTCTCTCCTATTCTTTCATGAACGGCCGCGGCGGCCGGCGGTATACAAAGCTCGTGGGTCTGGTAGTGCAACAATGTGGGAAGGAAAGTCGTGGTTTTGGTAGTTGGCTTCTGTGCCTTTAATAGACTATAGATTCTTTCATTCATTCGACGAACTCCAGAGGGATGCGACTAATATCCGCCAACTATTCCACATTGTCATCAGATCTTAGCAGCTTCATCGATTCCCACATGATGACCTCATCCTCTATGCTCCTGTACTGCATTTTGAAGTGCCACATATTGTCAAGCCGCACCCAAAAGAACAACGCCATTGTTGGTTGGGTCCTGAAGTGCCACATATTGTCAAACCACACCCAGAAGAATAATGTTGTTGTTGGTTGGATCCTGCCAGAATTTGTTGGTCACTTGGGTCACATGGGCACCCGCTCCTCAGGGCTGCTTCTAGTGATGTGGACCATCTGTTGAGGGTCCCAGATCAAATTTTGTTTACCCCTGATCCAGTCGACATCGCAGCCACCACCATACTAGAAGGCGTACATGCCTTTTTGAATCTGCTCAAGGTAATGTCATCATCTTAACAAGAAAAAATTATACAAAGCTATGTTAAAATCCTATATTATATATCTGTAAATAATTGTAGCATAGATATTAACCATTAAGATCATTGGATCAATTTGGTCGAATAGGAATTCGTATCATCGTGTCTTCTCCCTCAAAAGAACAACCTCATACTAACTGTAGTAGCTTCGTATCAATTTGTCATGACAATCAAGTGTTGCGGGCTTCAGCTAATTTCTCAGAAGAATCTGTCTTTCCTTCATCATTCTCGAATTCCACCATGCTACAATTCAGGATGCAACCGTAGTTTTTAATATGATGTGAAACAATTGATTGTGATATTTCTGACGGGCAATATCTTATATGCAAACATCCAACATGCACTTTGAATTAATGTACTATAATACCAAATTAATCATAATCAAGTTTTTACTCATTTTCGTCCTCACAGTTGTTGATCACGTGCGGAAGCATTGGTCCCCCTCCTTTCCATTTATGTACAGGAAGGGAGAGGGGCTGAGGTCATCGCATGCCAAATCTGCATGAAATCCAGTCGATACCCTATCATCTGCAACAACAAAAGAAGTAGCTTTGTTTCATTCGTTGTTGGATCAGTCTTAGCTATCTACTATGTAGATGCTCCTCATGGTAAATCTCCATGTTCTGCAATCGTGTACATCCCTAAAGATGGAAACTACTTGCTGCTCTGTGCGTTCAGAAACAGTCTTTACATAGTCTTCACATGCCCCTCCATTGTGAACTTAAGTGGGTACGTCACTCAATACTTGTCCCTATCGTGTTCCTTACAACAGATCAGAATTGCATGCTGCTCTACATGGCCTCCAAATCTATTGTGAACTAAGCGCTTACATCAGTGTATGTCATGCAATAACAATGTGATTCATTAGTTTCCTATCAAGTTAAGATGGGAACTTTTTATTTATTTCCTATCAAGTCAATGGTACCTTTTTACAAAAAATTACACTATCATAATATTGATTATAAAATAGGTAATGATAACTCTTTATTTATTTTCTATCAAGTAAATGGTACCTTTTTACAGAAAGATGAATATCACCCATACTTTCCAACAAACACATTATGTCTTAGACCTTATTTATTTTATAGTGTTCACCCCTTAGATATTCATCTCTCTCTCATGTTATAAATTACATAAGAAATTGTTAACTATATCACTTTTACATTCATTAGTAAATAATGCTTAAAGTTAAGTTTTGGAAAATGGTAGTGACAATGAAGGAATGATCCATAATGTCAATATAGAGTTAGCTTTATGCAATACATTGTTGAATAAATCTATACATCCATTTGCATATATGAACATATAGTAAAGTTAATGTTGCTTACAATGTTATATATCCACAACCTAGATATATCTTCGTTTCACTTATTTTTTACTTGATGAATAATTTCTCTAGAAGGATTTTTTTTAAGGAAAGATTATTTCTATACATATAATCAGATATAAATCTTGACATCATTTATTTTCATACGTCACCTTAAACTTGTGTTAACACTCGAGAAGAAACATCATTTTTATGTATTAATTATAAAATATATAGTCAGTTATTTCCTTAAAATACAATAGTAGTTCTGGTTTGATTATGTTTAATGGGTTGAGCTATGGATTCTACCTAATTGATGCATGCATTCATTCTATTAGATGTGAAGTTTAATTCTTTGTTCCATGTTATGATATGTCAATATATGCATGGTCACATATGTTCCATATTATCAAAAATTTCAATTTTTAAAACTCGCAAAATAATACACATACATTTATGTATACATCAATGTCATATATTTATTCAATCAACTAAATACTAGATTCTAGGTGCACATGTTGTCATAAATTTATGCTATCATAACTATTAATACCAACTAAGGTTATAATGACCTGTATAGAAATTTTAAATTCCATATCTAAAGGTTATATAACGTTGTATACAAGTGAGTAACTATATCCTACACGTATTTACTTATTACAGAATATACAGATCTTATTACATGGAAAATATTAGTTCTATTTCAAAAGCATGTCTAACTACTTCTCTTTGCTGCATGACATTAATATAAAGTATACTACTTAGTTTGACCCTTTTACTTATATATAACTTCATTTTTTCATGTTAAAGAACACATGAACATGATTATTATTTTATTTTATAAATATTAAAACTAATTTTATTTTTTTGACATCAAGGATTATATTTGTTTCAACTCCATATATAACAGTTCCACTTTCAAGTCATAGTCTCCTCTTCTCATTATACGGTCTAAGAGATTGTCGTAATCGTAAATGTCTAATTCATTAATTTTCACTTGACTAAAATTCATGATGATAAATAGTACTCTTATTATTGAATATTATAGGCACATAGGAGTATAATTTTTTTTCTTTATAAACACTTGGATCTCTATATAGTATTTATCTTTAGTCAATCGAATATTGATATTATTGAGAACTTGAACTCTAAGTTTTGTAAATGTATTCCTTCACTCATCGTACTACCTTTTTGGGAGAACTTACACGCTTCAAACACCACAATGAAAATCCAAAACATGATAACATACTTTCATATCACTTATTATATTATAGTTCTCCTATTATATGGCTTGTGAACCCTAAATATAATAGAAAAAAGTAAAATTTTAATGACCATTAAATATCAAAGCACACAAGTAATTTACCATTAAGACACCATCTACTTTTCAATTTAAAAATGTATAATAACATAGCAATATTATATTTGCATAAAATTCAATAAATGGTTTGATAAATCCATCCTTCGAGATAAATTAATATAATATATTGATGAGCCTCTTTAATTTTTATATAATTATTGATGAAAGAGCATTGGCATCCAATCATTAAACTTTAATTGGTTGATGAATAAATTTTGTTTATAAATGTTTCTACAAAAATTTTATTTTGCTAATTAGTTAACGGAAACAACAATATCAACCATATGTAGTGAATGTTCATCTTATATAAAAATACACTAAGCTTTATTTTTTATGATTCTCATTATCAGGATCATAAGAGAGAGATTCAACACTATCTCAACACGTGATGTATAGTCTTTAGATATTGCTTCTATAAACATTTCCTCTTTTAATCTGGCTTCTATTAACAAACTGATCAAGCTTATTAGTTGACCGACTAACAAGTGCACACTAAGATATGTGATTGAAGACAAGTGACAATTGTAATAAGTTCTATTATCATTAAAACATACAACAATAGTTTATTCAATATATATCATGATACATTAAATTCATTAAATGTGTTTTCTTCTAATTGTTATAAGTGGTTACCTCACCGAGATTTATTTTTCCAAATAAATGGTATAAGAAAGAAAAGTTAGTCATATAGATTTAATCTTTTCCAGTGTTATCCAAGTCACCTCATTATTTTGACAAAAATATAACTATTATATATATGATATAGGTGCAACATTATTTATGAAAAGAATTCTCCTTATAAATCACAAAATAGTATATCTATGTATATGCACGAGTAAATATCTAATTGGAATGACATCATGCTTAAGAAAATTAAATTTGTTCAAATAGAAAATTCGAAGATATTTTTTACCTTTTATGCTCACTTTCTAAAAAGAAATCCAAGTGAGATGATGGAAGACAAACTTCAAATGTGAGAAATTAGTAAATATGGTTGTATATAACATCATAATATTTGTTACATGTTTTAGAACCATTTATCTATATGAGCTTCACTAATAAGCTTCTATAAAACAATATGGTTGTTGTTTACATGGTAAAATGACAATGATAATGGACCAATGTGGGCAAAAAAGTACTAAAAGAAATTACCACATTATAATATATCATTGAACTCTAGAAAGTATACCTTGTCATCAGTCACACTTCTACAAAAATTATAATTCTTTACTATTATATCCATACACAAGTTTATAACTATTTTTACTAAAAAAGATGTTACTATACATAGATGTCATTCAAAACTAGATGTAACAATTGATGAAAATAAAGAGAGGGATACAAATGGATAAAAAGGTAAAATTATGAAGGCATTAAATAAAAAGTTTGAGTATACATTGACAAAATGGTTAATGATATGATGAATATATCAACGAAAATGATTCTAGCCAATTATAATAAAAATGGTTTGATGTCAAATAATTGGAAATATATAGGTATTAATCATTCTGATCCAAATTGCAAGGATGTGGGCATAATGTCACAATCGAAAATAAGGACTACCAACAATAGACTAAACTTTGTAATGAGATACAATTTGTTTTCCTTTTGTCAATATATATGTTCTACTCCTTTTGTCACTATATATGTTCTATACCACCTTAGTCAATATTATTAGATTTTGTCGATACTTCTATGTGATAGTCATGTACATAATTTATTATTGTTATGTTACATCAATTGTAGATAGGAGTCACGTGCATAGCACGTGCAGTTACTAGTACTAAACTATGTACCACCAGAATTTCCAGTGAATGTTGGGTACTCTACTATTTGAAGGAGTCCTTCATCACCGGGCTTAGACTCCCATACCCCTATGATACGCTCCAGCTACCTCATCATGGGCTCTTCTAGTTGGTATGCATGCTTTCTCATTTATAGTGTAGACCTCCATTATGGATTCTACAATGTACAAGGCATCTAAAGTCCAATGTATCTTTAATTTCACAAGCAATAATCCATTATTTGCTACTTCTTATCTAGTCCTATACTTAGGGTACACTAAATTTAAACTAATAACTGAACATACTAAATTACTTATGAAATATCATGTCCACCGTACTTCATATAATCTGAGTAGCAATGATAACCAATCAAGTCATGAATTCATAACACAATTCATTAGTTGTAGATATTAAGGAAAATCTTGGGTCTCGGGTGCCTCTTATTGTATTTTTAGAATTTATCCTATCTCATGACAAATCATTATAGGATTTCCGTCATCTAGAATACATATCAAATAGGATTTATCAATCAATACTATAACTGGGATTTAGCATTTAGTACCAATGAAATTTGTGATATGAATCACCAAGCATAATAGTACAATATGTTTATGGAATTTGACATTGTTACAGACAAATCAAGGCTTGGAGATGATTTTATACTCACTTGAATCTTATCTAAGTTAGTGATCTTAGATCTAAGCTTGGTAAGTCCAAGTTCAAGTTTTATTGAACTTTGTTTTGACCTTATAGCTTCAAAAATTGCCTTCAAAATGTCTAATGTTAGACTTGTAGTTATGAATGGGATCTTCTAGAAAGAGAATATGGAGAAAGGGGGTAGAAGGAAGTCTCCTATTAGTATCATAATAGATCTCAATCAATAAAGGAAGTAAAATAGACGATATCTAAAGTCAAAATCTAGTTACCACAATTGATTCATAGTTAGTCATTGGTTTCCCTTATTCTTCATGTTCTTCTTAAAATTCGCCCTAGAAATCACCTCCTAATTCTCCTATTCAGCAGTTTTTGGACTCCTATTTATGGAAAATCGAAATACAATCCAAAAGAACAAATTTCATTAAATTCATATATGAATAGTAAATGTTATGGTCATTTAGGCATTGGTTGTATTGGGCAGCATTACAGTTCATTCCCTCAGTCTTGTGACATTTGCCTGATCATCAACATTTGTGGACATGAGAGTTTGGTCCTCAGTTTACTTGGGCATCAGAGTCCGATCATCGGTCGGTGTGGACATAGGATTCAGGTCATTGGGTTGCATGTCCATCAAATCATGGTCATCGTCTAGACGTAAAAGCAGATCGATGGCAGTTTTGGACGTGACACTATAACTACCATAACTCTCTCATTTTAACTCAGATTTCATCCTTTTTTTGGACTTACATTCATAATTGAATATTCTACCACTATATAGTTTAAGTCTTATAAAATTATCAAATTATAATTTCTTTATAATTATTTTCTCAAATATCTATAGTTCTCTTCTCACGTACATGTGTGGACAACTATTATATTCAACTAGAACTCACATCTCCTAGTATGTTCAAATCATACTTTAGATTTATCAAAACAAAAACTTATGATAAAGTAAGACTGAAATAAAACAAAAGGTAATTATAGTACTAATATAATTATAGATAATACTAGGATATCTTTAATCTGGAGATTATCATTACAAATCCATATGTGAGTTGCAACATGATAAGTGGTTGGTCATGCATGAATTAGCATGCTAAGCTGACAACATATGTGACTGTAAGACTCCTAAATTTGCTTAATTCATAAACATAATTAATTGGCTTAATCGGATGCTTCGTTTTGAAATTAATCTTTGATTTATGATTTACAACTAGTCAATAAAGGTATGCTTAAAATTTGAATCAAATTAGACCCAGTTTGCTCAATATTTATAATTGTATGTAACTAGTGGACTTTAGGAAGATTACCCATTATTAGGAGTACGAAAATAAACTTAACATTTGCTTAAGTGGTTTCATGATGTTTTTAAGAACCTTACAAAAAAACAATTCTCCTTTGGATCCTTGTTGAACTTTTATTTCATGGGGTTATATATATATATATATATATATATATATATATATATATATATATATATATATATATAGAGAGAGAGAGAGAGAGAGAGAGAGAGTCAGGCTAGAATACACTCGAGTGTATAGATTACATGAATACACTCAAGTGTGTTTGCATATCAAGACTATTTTTTACAAAATGTAAACCATTGATCTTCACCGTCATACTATAACTATGCTACATACAAAATTTGAGCTCATTTGGATGAGTGTAAGTCACTCATCTGAGGGCAACAAAATTGACGCGCAAAATTAATTTGAAATACATAATTTTTACAGTCTTTATAACATGAGCTATAAATGTCCAAATGTGCTCAAATTTTGTGTATGAGATATTCACAAGATGTTTAAGAAGATCAATAGATTAGATTTTAGAAAAAATGTCGCATCATGAAAAAAATACTTGAGTGTATTCTGCTCCGAATACACTAGAGTGTATTCTAGCCTGACTCTCTCTCTCTCTGTCTATATATATATATACATATATATGTATATATACATATATATATATGTATATGTATATATATACACACACATACACACATATATGTATATAGGACATATTTTTGATACCTGAGCGGGTAGCCTGGAATTTTTACTGGTGTCAGTCAAAAGTAACTATTTTGTTAGAAAAGTAACTCCATGGACAAAAAAAGTAACTATTCAACTCAAAATGTAAAATTGGGTAATATACACAGCCAAAATTTTGGAATAAATATGTAATTGTATACTTGTTATAGTTGTTACAAATTTAACTGTTTGGGCATAAAAAATAATCGTTTGCAAGGTAAAGTAACCTTCTACATGTGTAAAGTAAGAAACTCTAAAAAAATGACCCAATTTGGAGCGGGTAGCTACCCGTGCGGGCATTGAATGAATGTCTCGTGTGTGTGTATATATACGTTGGTTAGTAGTAGTTTAATGTTTTTATTGGTCGAAGGCTCAATGATCAATAGTTTCAGCTATCTTGTTGGGGGATGAGTGCTTTGGGGTAGAATCACCATCGGAATGACGATGGTGTTCCTTGTTTGGTGGTTGATGGTCAGTACGCTACATGTGGGTTGATGAGGAACTTGCCAGTTTGTCTGGCCAATGGGCTCTTGGTGCCCGAAAAAGCTGATGGCTAGTAGGTCGATGAAATTTTTGGTCGAGTCCAATGGGCCGGTGGACTTTTGGTGCCCGACAAGTTTTCTGGGTCGGCGAAGTTCTGCTTGAAAGTGGCTAATGAAGTTTTTGTGTGTGTTTTTGACCGATAATTGGGCATCAATCGATGAGTTTTCTTAATCATATCCCTAATGTTATTCTAAATTATGAGAAGTCAGTCTTTTAACCCACATCTATAAATATCTCCCTTCCTTCTCCCCTTACAATTGTTTGGTGGAGAATCAGTTGCATTTGGAGGCGACCGATGAGAATCTTTAGGAGACCGACAAATGACCATCGAAGCTTGTTGGACTATTGTGCGTGGGTGCATGTGCTAGATTGAGTTATCCTTGGACGATTCAAAGGATTTTGACTATGTTCTTATTTTCTTAATGTAAGATCTTCTTTCCTAAATTGGTTTTGTTGTTGTTTCTTCTTTCTCTCTCTTTCTTCATGATTGAGGTTCATATTGTTCCTTACTGGAAAGTTGTGTATGTGGATGAAGAACTCTCTTTTCTTCTCCTCTTGTCTTAGATACACTTTGTTCTTGGAGTTTTGGTCAATCAAGATTGGTGATTTGTTGTTGATTTTGTAATTCCACTCTTAGACTTTTTTTTCTCTACCAAGGCAAGTGATATAACTCCAAAAGCATTTCTTACCTACTTTCTACATACATGACTTTAATCTTGCTCTGAAATTCTTAAAATGGTAAGATATGATCTTTTTAAGCATTATTTTATATAGCAAGATCATAATACTAGTTCTTAAGTTTTATTTAGACTCTACAGACATTTTCTTCTGTAAAACAAATATTTCTTCAAATATGCAAAGTCTGAGATTCAAAGTATAAGTGTACTGACTCCCAAAAATGTCATAAATGTGATTCTTAGGTATTCAAAGAACAAAAATCTGACTCACTATTAATTACTATATGAAGGTTATCTTATGCAATTTTTAAGATCCATAGTAACTTTACGTTGTTGTAATGATGGTTGGACAATATCCCAGTACTAAAGGTAACTCATTCGTAATATGTTTTGAGTATATAACTGCATATCTATGTGATGTTCCAATGCCAAGCAAACAAGTTAACTCAAAACAATGTGCACGTTCTACTACTAAACAACCACATTACCAAAAAAATAGGCAAATTAACACCGATCATATTACCTTTATATGTGGAAATATATTACATCAGAGTCCAACAACCTATAGCACATCACATACCATATCAGATTTGGACATCATATTTGATGGTGTCAGCCACGACCTATATACAATAGATATTTGTTCACATATACAAGACACACATACAAGCCACAACATACTGCCAAACATGTATCATTATATTGATCATCTACAAAATACATCTCTTCCCAGACCTAAGAGTACATGGATGACACATAGGGCTCTACTATGACACAAGCAACATCCAACCTTCTGCATCTACTGACTTTAAGTTTCTCTTCCTCAACAACACTATCTCTACCATGTCAGCGACGACTGCCTAAAAAGATGTGAAAACCGACGGGGTGAAACCAATGCCCTGACGAGAGATATAGCTCTCAACCAATGGTTATTGCTACATCAAGATGTATTGTTAGAACAAATTGAGAATGTATGAGAAATTATGCTAAATGACTCCTTAAAATGTCATATATGTGATACTTAGGTATTTGAAGAACAAAAATTCGATACATATACTATTCATTTGTGTATGAAGGTTACCTTATGCAATTTTTAAGATCTTTAATCATTGTTATGGTGTTGTAATGATGGTTGGACGAAATTATAGTACTAAAGGTAACTCATCTGTAATAGATTATCTACATATGATAGCATAGTTCTTATAAATACCATAACGCTTACATCCATTGGACTTTTATAATCAAATTTTGGGTGTCGTCTTGTTTAACAATAAGATTTGTGTAAAGTTTATGATGTTGGTGATACTCCTACATGTTACTATTTTGGTCATAGTGATAATTGGGGCTTTTATATGCCCTAGTTTGTGGTTGTCTCTGATTACAACCTAGGATGCATACATACACCTTGATGGAGTGATAGATATTGTTTGTACATTTTATGTCTTTCAAAATTGCAATTTCCAAATTATTTTATAAGAATATTTTAGGTATATGTGTGTAACTTGATTGATGCATTAAAAATATTTAACTAACTTAATAAATTAGTGTAACCTTAATCATGTAGTTCCCTGACTGTAAAACTAACTCAGTGTCAAAAACTTGTTGGATAGTGAAACGAGTAAATTCAAAAGAAGCTTGCAGTCATATATTGTTGAGTATATGTTGGTGCAGGGAAGGTATATCCATTTCACCTTGATCCCAAGGTTATAAAGAGTGATTGAGGTTGTGTCTCAGAGTTGATGTGATTGAGAACTACTGCGGTCGTAACTCATATTTGAGGATTTATATCATAGTTTTTGGTGTCATGGCCTATGTACCCATTATGGAACTGGTTGTCTTAGTAGTTGGATCGATGTTCCACTACAGTTGATACTTCTATTGAATGAGGGGAAGAGATCTATAGGGTTTCGATAATCCTAGATCTTATATAGGGATGATTGCGACTTTGTAGTGTCAGCTAGTAGTTTGAGTGGTACGCCTCAAATTACCATGGGCTTAATAAAAGATGTAATTCGGCCATGTAGTACATCTATTATGATTATTTAACGAATCAATTTGGATGATAATTATTGTTTCGCTTTTCTCGCTAGCATTATATGTGATTCATATCCTGACAAGAAGAATCAACTATATCTGTAAGTCTAATTATTCTTCATCATTTCATATAAACTACATATTCTTTCAATTTTGTTATAACTACATGAACTGCTTTAATTACATAATCTGCTCGTAAGAAAAAATATTATTTGAAGTTATATCATATCATTGTGACATGGCTCCCATATCGTGGGTTTCCACACCCTTTTTAGGTGATCTACAACATGATCAGACCCATGGTGGCAAGGAGGAGGAGGAATAATTCAAATATTGGTAGAGGCAGAGAGGTTAGTTGCTTTGTGAAGAGTCCTAGAGTCATCTCTATACTCTCAGTCTGGGCAGAGGGTTAGTAAATTATGTATATTGACTTGAGATTTTGGTTGTAGCAATGTGGAATATGTAAATGTTGTAATTATCGGATGAACACCTTTTGTTTACAAGTCATGATTGAGGCCACTAATCTTATGTAAAGTTACCTGGTAAGTATATATATGCATATATATATTTGTGTGTGTGAAGTTGGATGTTCCTATAAATATTTCTTTGAAATGTTTGGAAATTTTATTTGATTTTAGTTATTTACCTTTTTGGTAATATGGTTAATTAGTGTTTAATCGGTGTTTGATTTTGACTTATTTCATTTTGAGTGGTGGGTTGCCACATTTGGTGGTATCAGGCCTTAGGTTCATTGAGTTTACATGGACATAGTACTTAGGTTGTTGTGTTTTTATATTATGTATCCAACATATCTAACCATGGTTTATGGTTATGTATATATGTCGAGAGAACATGAAGAACATGCTGAAAGTAGTTATGTGGCACTTGGAGTGGTAGTAGGATATCAATATAAGATGAAAGGATACTTGAGATAGGGGCAGAACAGCCTGTGCCGCAACCCTTTTGACCCTAAAACCATATTTGATCCATCTTTTTCCAGTCTATTATAGACAACTAATGACAATCACACATTCGATTGATAGGGCATAAGAAATTGAGGGTACATGTCTTTAATACTGAGTCTTAGGGGCCAGGGAAGACCTTTGAGAGATTGAAGTGTGTGGGAGCCATTGAGTATGCGGGAACAGTGGACCTAGTAGATGGGGATATGCCATTTACTGAGTTGGAGAAGGTGTTTAGGATCTTGAATGTCTCTGAGGAGTACGATGGAGCTTCTACTTACGTGGAGTTGCGTGCACCACTAAAAATCCTAAAGATAGTAAGTCTTTAGGTTTAGCCTTACTTATACTAGATTAAAAACTCCACCCACGTATGCTAGGATACGTGGAAGTCTTATCGTAGTATAGTTAAGGGTCGAATCCACAGGACAACGGTCTTGTTAAGATCAATAAGATAGAAAATGTTAGAATTTCATTTAACTCCTTAACAGTTGGTATTTAGATCAAAGAGTTGGTATGGTTGTTTAAACTAAGTGCAAGTAAAGTAAAAGCAAGAAAGTAAATTTAAGGTTGTAAACAATGTGAAGAAACCACTAGGATGTGATCGGCTTTCACCACCACTACACATGGATCAAAACATGCAACATAGTAACAGAGATGCAATAAGAGTCTAAACAGTTAGTATCTTTGTAGATTTAGTTTCCTTTTGGAGAACTAACTACGAGAAGTGTGGGAATGTTGCCAAGCCAACCATCCCCAAACGAATGGTCACTTACTTTGCATCATTCCCTTCACAAAGTGTGTTCCTCGACTTATCAAGGTTGTACTTTTTTACATCAACTAATTCCATTTCATAGTATGAAAGTACAATAATTGAAGTGAGTTTACTCCACTCCTTGAAAAACACTCCTAGATACTGAAACAGATGCATGGTGACTACATACATCAAGAACCAACATTCAATCGAGATTCGAATCTAATAGTACAAACGTAGACAATTAATACTAATAGATAATAAGTAACACAAGTTGGTGATCAAGCAACAAGCATTCATTAAACGATTGATGTTAAACTGAAAAGAAAGTATATCTCTATTGCAAATTCATGAATTACATTGCATGAAATGAAAACATGGGTAGCGGGGCTACTCCCCACACCCTAGTGTATGAGACTACTCGCTCATGGCAAGAACAAAGAAGGGGGCGAGAAGAGAGAGAGAGCATCATCTCCACAAAGGAGGGAGGAAGGTTGACCCCTTGGAGGAGAGAGAGAAATGATCTTCACACTTCGTAGCTTGCTTGATGATGAATCCTCCTCTTCCCACCTTCTTTGTCGATGAGAGAGAAAGTAGCTTGAAGATGGAGTATGGATCTCAAGATGGAAGCCTCGGGGCTGTGGGTGAAGGATGGAATGGCTCTGGAACAATAGAGGCAGCCTTTGGACATCTAAGACTTGATGATTTGTGAGGACCCCTTTGAGTTCTATTTATAGGATTTTGAGTGAGCCTTAAATGGTTTGGGGTATGTGGGTCCAAACGGTCTGGAGACCGTTTGGATTTTCACACGGTTTGGAGACTGTTTGGACTCTCTCTGTCTGAAACCGTTTTCTTTCATTTGATCTTGGGGTCGTGTGGCTTTATA
This sequence comes from Alisma plantago-aquatica, assembly GCA_963693085.1. Classification (NCBI taxonomy): domain Eukaryota; kingdom Viridiplantae; phylum Streptophyta; class Magnoliopsida; order Alismatales; family Alismataceae; genus Alisma; species Alisma plantago-aquatica. The sequence goes on along the minus strand of OY856412.1, from coordinate 441,544,958 downwards.
TGGTCTCGGGACCGGTTGATCTCGATTCGGTCTTAGGACCGTTTGGCTTCATACGGTCTCGGGACCGTTTGGCTTCACACCGTCTCGGGACCGTATGACCTTTATTCGGTCTTGGGACCGTGTGGCTTCATACGGTCTCAGGACCATTTGGCTTCACACGGTCTTGGGACCGTTTGACCTTTATTCGGTCTTGGGACCATTTGGCTTCATACGGTCTCAGAACCGGTTGATCTCCATTCGATCTTGGGACTGTTTGGCTTCACACGGTTTCGGGACCGTTTGACCTTTATTCGGTCTTGGGACCGTGTGGCTTCATACAGCCTCGAGACAGTTTGACCTTTATTCGGTCTTGGGACCGTGTGGCTTCATACAGTCTTGGGACCGTTTGGCTTCACACAGTCTCGGGACCGTTTGGCTTCACACGGTCTTGGGACCGTTTGATATTTATTCGGTCTTGGGACCATTCGGCTTCCATTTGGTCTTGGGGCCATTTGGTCTCCATTCGGTCTTGGGACCGTTTGGTCTCCATTCGGTCTTGGGACCGTTTGGGGGTTTTGTAATTTTTTGTGTGCTTTTCTGTAAGAAGTGAAAAGGAGAAGTTAATCTAATGGTATATTTACAAAAAGGTGGAAAGTTAAAGATTCTATCTAATTTAACTAAGAAAAAGTATGGAAAACCGAGGAAAACTAGTAAGATAACATCGTAAAAAGGGAGGTTATCACCCCCTAACTTAGAGTCTAGCTTGTCCTCAAGCTAGATAGAGCTAAGGCATGTAGTAGCGAGGTGATTTTATTTAGTGAAGATTTCCATACTCTTGCTTCAATTCTGAACCAGAGATCTCTTAGAGTTTTATCGGGCTTCTGCTCGTACTAACTCTTTCAGGTATTGGGAGTTTTGTGGATCTCAGATTTCTTCCATATCACGTAGCTCGCATTGGGACCACCTTTTTCTCGATCACATTCTGTGCATATTTTCAACTTCAATTAGTTTTATACTTCTTTGAAAAACCTACTGGAAACTAAGATAGGCATGAGGGTTGGCTAAAGGCTGATGTGTAACTCCCCCTTTTAGTGGGCGAGGGTTTATCTAAACTTTTAGGACCTCACTACCCGGTGCGACACATCTGCTTTTATGAGGGCAGCTAAATGTACCGACCGGGCGAGTCCTTTATCAGTTTTTTCATATATTCAGAGACCTTAGGATCTCATTACCGTGCGTGACACATCTGTCTTTGTGAGGGTAGCTGAATGTACCGGCCGGGTGAGACCTTTATTGGTCCTTCATATAGGTCCTTAGGCATGGCACAACTCTCATGTTTTTATTCAACACTCTGGCTTTTATTCTTATACTCACATGCTTAGGAGTTAGATATTTAGGGATTTTGTTTGGGCTGCCAGGCCTCTTTTTTGAAAAGAAGAAAACTGTTCTTGGAGCCTCCTGACATGCACTTATTTCGGTTTCGTACTTGGTGGTCCACTTACAAAGTTCCTTGATTTGGATTTCACCTAGTTCCCTCCCATCCTTGAGAGAGTTTTGGCTGGCTTCGGCTATGATGTTAACTTGTGGAGAGTCTGGAGCAGAGTTGAAGCAAAAGCATGGAAATTGAGTGTGAAAGTAATTTATTAATTCACCATTACATGCCTAAATGTATTTTCTGTTATTACTTTTTGAGGACTACTTTGATTCTAAATTTATCTGGGGGTGACCTTTTCCAAGAGCGATGTTAAACTTATGTACAATAATTATTCTATCAAAGAAATTACTAAAAAAGTCTAAATGTGAAAAGAAAGAAAGAAAAAAAAATAATGCATAGAAAAACAAGAGTGAATAAAAAGAGCAGAGGGAGAAGGGTTGAAAAATGATACCTCACCCTTGTCCAGTATACCTCCCCCCTAACTTATCACTCACTCTGTCCTCAGAGTGTCAAAGTGATAGGTTGAGAAGTACATGGATAAGGGAATTAGGCTTCTGTTAGTCCTTTGTTAGCTCCATGCGTTCAGAGAAGATTAGTTGCAAACTTTCCACGTAAAGCGTGGTAATCCACGTTCATCATGTCCTCTACTGGTCTTCCAAGAACAGCGAGGGTGTACATCCAGTAGAGGATGTGGAAACCACCGTTGTTTGATTCTCGGAGTTGCTGGGGGCATCTGTGGCTGAAGGCTGGGCGATGAAAGTGTTCTTTATCATACGCCATTGTATGCTTGCTTAAAAGATCGTGTAGTTTGTCACCACATTCCTTTGCCACCTCCTCCTTGGGCGTGTTAGCTGTCACATCATACTGGTTCTGGTTAGGATCAAATTGGCTGTCAGAACTATTATAGATGATTGTTGTTCCTTTAGGAAGGTTTGTCTCCAGTAACATCCAGTGCTCTGAGTGAAGGAAAGGAAGCATAATGAACTTCGAAGTTGTATAATGGAGGCAAGAGATAAGCGCCTCCATGGTTCTGAAGTTCTTTAACTTTAGTAGGTCATCCTTCATGTAAGCTGATGCCATGTAAACTGTAGGATGGTTCCGTCCGAGGAGATATTGATAAGCAGTCATCAGGCTCACTGATAGAAATCCTTGTAATTGTACGGTTTCACAGAGAGTAACTGCCATGACTAGAATATCTCTGGCTAGAAAAATGAGCTCATCTTTCTCGGCATATAGCCTAGACATGACGAGTCAGAGTTCATTTTAAGAAAGACTCTTACAAGATGCAAGGTCGAAGTTAGGAAACTTTGGTTCTATGGCAGGTAGGGGAACCATTTGTGTGGAAGGTCTGTTGATGGTGGCCCCTGATATCAAGTCGATGTCCCCTGTGTCGTCTTCCAAATCAAAAGTGTAAGGGTCCCATTGTCTTTTTTCAGGGACCGTGGCGGGCTGTTGTTCTTTCTCCAACTCCGTTAATGTTTGTTGGAAAGGTCTCCATTGTGGATGTTGGATGGTTGAGAAAAGATAGCGAGGGACGTCATCTGGCACCATAGTCGGGTCCTTGAAGAACCTTCTGTCACATATGAGCTCCATGGCGTAACGCCCTCATAGTGAGTGAAAATCTTCTGTGGCCAGCTCGATGAAGGGGGTTTGTTGATTAATCGCTTGTATGTGGCATATAGTACAGAAAGCACAATCCCCAGATCTGTCAGTGGTTTGGACTTGTGGAGCGATGATTTGGAACCAAGGTTGGTTCCAACCATTCTTGAGAGAAGGGCAGGCAACCCAAATTAGTTTGAGAAGTCGGAAGGGGATGCATCTTGCTTCTCCGGCTTCTTCTCCAGCAAAGTTGATTATTCCTGCCTTTAGTTCACTGGCACAAAAGTTGTACACCTTGGCATCACGGGCCACGGTGTCAACGATCATGAGTAGCCAGTGGCCGGAAACTTGAAAGGGGATCGTGAGATATCACACCTTTCAAGTGATCCCAACGCACAACCGCTCTATAGACTTATTGTGGAAGTCTTTGTATAATAGGCTCATAGCCAGAGCTGGTGAAGCGTTGAAAACTGGTTGCGGTCACTTTGAGCTTTTGTATATTTTGATAGAGTTGGCAAGAAGGACACGAAAGATTGCCATCTTCACTGTTGATTGCGGTCAAAGGATGGTGTGGAAATCTTCACGTGCCAACTTACACTTAGTTTTTATATTCGTGTAGATGATGTCCCCCCCCCTCTTTGGCATCGTCTACGATAGTATTTAGGATGAAGATATCTTGGAAATCTAGGGTAGAGATGGCCTCCATGTCTAGGTCATGCATCATCTTAGATAGAGGTGGTGGTGGGGGAAGCTCTTGCGGAGGTGGAAGAGAAGTATGCACTAAGTCCTCCATATAATGTTGCAGATCTTCATCTTTTTCTGATTCAGAATCAGAGTTGAGTCCAATATCCATGTCTAGACTCACTCTGTCTTCCTCTTCGTGGTCTGGGGGAAAATGTGAAGATTTCTCTGGGGTGGAGTGTTGTGGAAGGTTTGCTGTTGGTTGACTTGTGCTAGTTCCCAATATACATTGCTGGAACTCAGCAAAGGCTGCTTCTTTGACAGTTCCCCCCAGAGATCCCATGGCTGAGTAGTCAAGAAATTGATCCCCATATGACATATTAATGTTGTCATTGTGATCATGGGATTTGGGATCGTTTCCAACTTCATGGTGGTCTTTGTCATATGCTTTCTTTGAAGGTTTTTCTCCTCGGCTGGTTCCCTCCCCAGCATGTCCTGGGTCATCAGGTTTGTCATCTGAAGAGGTAGTATCATCGTTGGAGTCAGCAGAGGAGTCAGAATCTTCTTCATCTTCGTCTTCTTCTTCTTCTTCATCGGTTGTCGCTTTATCTTTTGTTTTCATCGTTGTAGTCTTCTTGCACTGTCGGTGAAGGGCTTGTAGTTCGTCGAAAGCCACTTGCACATGCTCATGTGTTTCAAGTAGTGTGTTGTGGGTTTCTATAAGATCTGAATATCTAGCCTCGGCAGAGAGGAATCGTGCAGTTAGATCTGTCACCTGAGCTCGTAATTTGATGACTCCTCTTGGCGGCTATGGAGCTGTGCAAGGGTGTTGTTGATGTCATCCAAGTGTGTGCTAAAAGCAATTTGTTGCTGCTTAAGCTCGCACAGGGTCTCAGGTAGAGGTTGAGTCTATGGAGAGATCCTGTCAACTTGTTGAGCCAACGCTACTTGCTGGCTTTTCACCTCAAGCACCCACTGTGGCAGTTGTTGTAGGCGGTCATCGATGTGTTTGACTTGTGTGGCCGCTGCTTCCTACCATTGGTGGATACTTGAGAGGATGCCTGGTAAGGTGCAGTTTTGCTCGTCGATCTTGGCGACCTGTTTATTAAGAACCTGCACATAAGAGAGAATGGATTGAATTATGTTAGAAGGGTTGGTGAGGAGGTTTCGGATGGCGTCAAATTGACGTCCGAATTCCTCACCAACATATGTAAAAGGGACCCCATTTATGGATGGGTGTGGTGGCTGGGGTCGGGGAGGAAGGGTGGTAGTGCCTTGTGAAAAAGATGTTGTGGATGGTCCCTCGAACTACATGGTGACTGTAGATGGGGTCACCAACGATGTTGGGGTGGAGGATGGGAAGGGTGGTGACATTCTTGGAGAGAAGGGTGGAACCAAGAATGTCGAGGGAAAAGCGGTGGAGGTGGAGGCGAAGGAGGTGAAGTCGGGAATTGAAGCGGGGAATGGGATGCCCGAAGAGAAAAAGGGTGGAGCGGAAGATGCGGGTGGTTGTAGAGAAAAGAAAATTTGGTGGACATCATTGTGGATAATGATGGGAGAGTTTTGGATTGTGGAATAGTGGAGGATGGTAGTGTGGTGGGGGGTGGTGGAGGTAAGTTCAACATTTAGACTCATGATGAAGGAATCTAGTGATGAGGTGATGATATTTTCTTCAGGGAGGGGGGTTCTACCTCTAGATTTGGTTTTGATGTCAGTGTTCCCGACATCTGTTGTGTCTGCAAACACCCTTTGGATGGTCGTTTCATTGGTATTTTTGTTATTCTTGCTGCTGGGGCGATGATGCTATGATGTCTGCCCCACTTTGGATTTCTTTTCTTGTATTTTGACCGAAGCTAGGAGGTTTGCAAGCTCCTCTTCAATGAAGAGAAGCTTTTCCTTGTCGTAGTCTGCAAGCTCCGGAAGCGGCAGCAGATTCCTTGAGGATTTTACCGTAGGGAAAAAGATATAGTGCAGCTTTGCATCCTTTTCTTTGATGATGTATGAGTTTTTTAAGGTCTGCTCGTTGGTAAGGATGTCGCCCTTGATCTTTGTGCACCTGGGGAGTAGTTTGTTCATCTTGAGATATTTTAGGATGGATGTTATGTGACCTCCCATACATATTTCTTTCCTGAGGGGGTAAGCTGTGTGCTTGTGTATCAATTGTCATCTGATGTTGACCGGTTGCCATTTTAGAATGGACCAGAGGATGAAAAGATCGGAAATGCTGACATTTCCGCCCTCTATCCTGGGGAAAATACACCTATAAGAATTTTGTGCAATGTGTGCACCAGGCCAGATTGAATATTGGAGGCCTTGTAGGTTTTTGCCTCATAGGTCGGGATCCCTTTCAGGGATTTCCAGAAGATATGCTTGTTGAACTTAGAGATTTCTATGCCTATAGCTTTGGCCTTCTTCAGCTGCTCCTGGTTGTCTATAAATATTTCATTCAGTAGGTTTTCTGTTATGACAACCTTGTTACCAAAGAGTTTGGTGACCAGCCTGTGGTTACCTCCGTCCCTTGATCTATCAGTAATGTCCACAACTTCTTTGTTGAGATATGTGAAGAATTCAGTTGTGGGCTCAACATAAGAAATCTCATGGACAAAGCAGAGTCTTGAAAAGTTGACGTTATTGAGCAGAGTGAGGATTCTATCATATATCCCCATCTTTAGTAGTACGCTGGAGCAAACATACTTTGTTGGCTTCATGGTCTTGTCAATAGATGGCAGGGTGTGGATGAAAAGATTTGTTGGTGGTGGTGTTGTAGAGGTGATGATGGTGAAAGCAGGGGCAGCAGTGGTGGCGGGATCGATAGTGGTTGATGGAACGTATCCCGCCAGGGTTTGTTCCCTTGCAGTGGCGGGATGTACCTGCTTCCTTGCTCATTTCTTTATTGGTTGTTCTTTTGTAGCTTCTTGGGTCTTCTGTTTCCCCTTTGTCTTTTTGGATGGGGATTCTTTCTCGGGAGTTGGCTTGTATTCCGAGGCATCATCGGATGAGGATATATCTTGGGTCTCTTCCTAGGAATCGACTGCTAAGAGGTGGTTGATTTGTTCGAGGTCTTGGATGACCATGGGTAGATCAGCCAGAGTTTTTCCAGTCTTTTCACATGAGTTGATGATGCGTTGGAGCTTAGTTTTGCGTGCCATCAACTATTCTGTAGTCTAGTTGGTGATATCCTTTGCAGGTGATGCCATTCTAAAAGTTGACAAGGAATCTTGAAGTTAGAAAAAAGGTGTGTCCAAACAATTTTTACTCCAAACAGTTTCAAGACTGTTTGGCTCCAAATGGTTTCAAGACCGTTTTGGCTCCAAATGGTTTCATGGCCGTTTGGCTCAAACGGTTTCAAGACCGTTTGGCTCCAAATGGTTTCAAGACCGTTTGACTCCAAACAGTTTCATGATTATTTGGCTCCAAATGGTTCCAGGACCGTTTGGCTCCAAACAGTTTCAAGACCGTTTGGCTCCAAACAGTTTTAGGATCGTTTGGCTCCAAATGGTCAAAACTATGAGGAAGGTGAAATGGTGAGGTCGTAGGTGGACGGTTGAAAGTGTAGCGGAAAACGGCGATGGTGATAGTGGCGGTAAATGTGAAGCGCGCGAAAGCTGCCAGAGATGATGATGATGGCGGATGCTTCAGAATGCTTGTTTACTTTGCTGCTTAGAGGAGATGGTAGTTGTGGCGACGACGATGTTGGAAAGAAGGACGAAATGGATGAAAAGCAGTCGTGAGAGCGCACGATGGCGAAGGTGGTGTTGATGGCGACAACCGTAGCACGAACATGTGTGTGAGTAGGTTGTGCGGGAGCAGAGGACGGAGGAATGGAATAGGGTTCATGTGGAAGTTAGGAAATTTGGGAATCGTAGGAAATAAAAAGGGAGGGGGGTCGGGTGATATTTATAGAAAATGTTGGGTGTCACTACAAATTCCCAAGGGAAAACGGTTTCGAGACCGTTTGGGGTCCAAATGGTTTCAGGACCGTTTGGGTTCCAAATGGTTTCGAGACCGTTTGGGTTCCAAACAGTTTTAAGACTGAAAGGACCAAACTGTTTTGAGACCATTTGAGTCCAAATGGTTTCGAAACCGTTAGGTTAAGATTTAATTAGGATTTTGGATTTTATATTTTTATGTTTGTTTTGGTTATTGATGTGAATTTTTATATTTTCAGATTAAAGATGATAAGTCTAAATGATAACCTCCAATTTTGTGATGTTATCTTAGTATTTTTCTTTAGTTTTCCACACTCTTTCTCAGATAAAATTAGACAAAATTCCTAACTATCCTATCTCATTGCAAATATACTGTTAGATTAACTTTTCTCCTTTTTACTTACAGAAAAAGACACAAAAAAATCATAAAAGACCCAATCGGTCCAAAGACCGCATGGACTCACACGGTCCCAAGACCGCATGAAGCCAATCGGTCCCAAGACCGCATGGACTCACACGGACCCATGACTGCATGAAGCCAACCGGTCCCAAGACCGCATGGACTCACACGGTCCCAAGACCGCATGAAGCCAATCGGTCCCAAGACCGCATGGACTCACACGGTCCCAAGACCGCATGAAGCCAACCGGTCCCAAGACCGCATGGACTCACACGGTCCCAAGACCGCATGAAGCCAACCGGTCCCAAGACCGCATGGACTCACACAGTCCCAAGACCCCATGAAGCCAATCGGTCCCAAGACCGCATGGACTCACATGGTCCCAAGACCGCATGAAGCCAACCGGTCCCGAGACCGCATGGACTCACACGGTCCCAAGACCACATGAAGCCAACCGGTCCCGAGACCGCATGGACTCACACGGTCCCAAGACCGCATGAAGCCAACCGGTCCCAAGACTGCATGTACTCACACGGTCCCAAGACCGCATGAAGCCAACTGGTCCCAAGACCGCCTGAAGCCAACCGGTCCTAAGACTGCATGGAGTCAACTGGTCCCAAGACCGCATGAAGCCAAACGGTCTCGGGGTCCAAACGGTATCAGGGTCCAAACGGTCTTGAGGTCCAAACAGTTTCAGAGTCTAAACGGTCTTCAAAACTGTTTGGATCCAAAACCGACCAAACTGTTTGGACTTCACTTAATGCCTATAAATAAGACCCACGGGGTCCTCCCAAAGACATCAAGTTTCAGACACCCAGAGGCTACCTCTACTACTCCAGAGCTAATCCGACTTCCATCCTCTGCCCAAAGGCTGTCGGTCTGAGATCCTCGCTCCATCCTAAAGTTGCTTTCTCTCTCTTCGCCAAAGAAGGTGGGAAGAGGAGACCTCGTCATCGAGCAACCTGTGAAGTTTAAAGATCGTCTCTCTCTCTCTTTCCAAGGGGTTGACTTTCCTCTCTCCTTTGTGGGGATGACGCTCTCTCTCTCTCTCTCTTCTCGCCTCCTTCTTTGTCCTAGCTATGAGCGAGTAGTCTCTCTCACTGGGGTGCGGGGAGTACCGGAGTAGTCCTGCTACCCATGTTTTCATTTCATGTAATGTAATCCATAGTTTGCAATACAGAGTTGCTTTCCTTTTAGTTCAACATCAATCGTTTAATGAATGCTTGTTGCTTGATCACCAACTTGTATTATCTTTTATCTTTTAGTATGAATTGTCTATGTTCGTACTACTAGATTCGAAACTCGATTGAATGTTGGTTCTTGATGCATGTATCCACCATGCATCTGTTTCGGTATCTAGGAGTGTTCTTCAAGAAGTGGAGTAAACTCACTTCCATTGTTGTACTTTCATACTATGAAATGGAATCAGTTCACATATGAAATTTCAACCTTGATAAGTCGAGGAACACACTTTGCGAAGGGAATGATGCAAAGTAGTTGACCATTTGTTCGGGGATGGCTGACTTTGCAACATTCCCGCACTTCTCGTAGTTAGTTCTCCGAAAGGAAACTAAGTCTACAAAGATACTAACTATTTTGACTCTTGTTGCAGGTTTTGTTTTATATTGCATGTTTTGATCCATGTGTAGTGGCGGTGAAAACCGATCACATCCTAGTGGCTTCTTATCAATCTTTAACATCCTTAAATTTACTTGCTTGCTTTACTTTACTTGCTTTTAGTTTAAAAACAACCAAACCAACCTTCTGATTTAAATACCAACTATTAAGAGATTAAGTGATATTCCAACATTTTCCATCTTGTTGCTCCCAACAAGACCGTTATCCCATAGATTCGACCCTTAACTATACTACGATAAGACTTCCACATATCTTAGCTTACGTGGGTGGAGTTCTCGATCTAGTATAAGAAAGACTAAACTTAAAGACTTACCATCTTTAGGATTTTTAGTGGTGCACGCAATTCCACATAATTGGAAGCTCCATCAAAAATTTGCGTCGTTGCCGGGGATAACGGAACGTTTTTATTTCATTTAGTATCTTGCTAGTTGGTTAGGGTTTTACACTTTCCTTTATCATTAGTCCATATCTTACTAAGTTCATCATATCTTTGGCATCATCTAAAAGGCATGTTCTTTTCTCTACTCAGGTAGAAGACATGTATGCAATCATCGCATAACCTCAGATTCTCCCCTGATCCAGAGTACGACTCTAAGGTAGAGAGAAGCTTCCACTGCCGCATCATACTTAACCGCCAAAGAGCCAGGCAAATGGATGAAGATCAACGCCAAGATGCACTAGTCATGGAAAGGGTCAATGTCGCCATAGCTGCTCAAAGAGCACAACTCATCGCTGACACTCGTGCTCAGATTCAAGCGGAGATCCGAGCGGAAGAACAGGCCCGCATCCGAGCTAAAAATGAAGCAGCTAACCAAGCTGCCCAGTTAGAGCTAAGAAACAAGCAATTGAGAGATTATGTGGTCCCTAAGAACTACGAAGATGATCATCAACATACCCAACTTCGAGATCCGGACACAATGGATTCAGATCATGCAGGGCATCTCATTCTCTGGAGGTTCTGGAGATGACTGCATGGATCACTTGAAGAGGTTCAAGGCACTTTGCCGACTGGTCCCACAGGACAGAGTTGCTTTCGACGCAATAATGCTACATCTTTTCCACTTCACTCTATCAGGAAGAGCTTTGAGCTGGTACAACTCACTTGATAGGGAGCCAATAATCACCATATGGGCTCCCTTGGAAGAAAAGTTCCTGGAGAAGTTCTTTCCCCCTTCGTTAACTTACAAAATTAGGGGGCAGATTAATCACTTTGCCCAACTCCCTGGAGAATCACTCGCAGGAGCATGGGAAAGGTTCAAGGAGCTTCTAAGAAAGTGTCCTCATCACGACATCTCCCAAAATCAATTAATAGAAATGTTCTATAGGGGAGTGAGTGATGACATCAAGCAATTTCTGGATTCCTCATATGGAGGAAATTTTATGAGAAAGAACTATGAGGATGCTTGGAAAATCGTCACACTTGGAGCTGAGAATCAATCCAATTGGGGACGATCATCTAGCAAGGGAGTCCTAAAAGTTTATAAAGCTGAGGAATCAATGGGAATGAAGGCTATTGCTGAAGCCTTAAAGACCATAGCTCATAAACATCAGGGTCTTGAAACTTCTCTTGGAGAATTTGATAAGAAGAAAAACCCTCAAATTCAACAGGTTAAAGCTGCCACAGGGACCTGTGAAGCCTGTCACGCATCTGATCACCCAAATCTATCATGCGGTTTGCTTTACAATGTAATGATGGATATGCATCCACCACAACAGCAGTACGGACCAATCATTGAACAACCTGAAGAGCAATTGCCCGAAAAAGTTAATTATATTCATTCCATACCTGGACAAGTTTATTATAATCCTAATCAACCAAGAAACCACCCAAGATTTCAATACGGGAACCCTGCTGGGACTGCCAATCCATATTACTAGACACAAGGCGGATCCTCCAATAGGTTGCCACCTAGATTCCAAAGCAACTTTAATCAAAATCAAGGGAACCCCAGAAACAACTTCCCAAGATCCAACTATCCTAGAAATCCATCTGCCTACTATCAATATACCCATCCCCCTCTACACCCACAGCTGCACCCTCAGTTGCAGCAACCTCAGTTAGTGTTGCCTCTGCAACAACCACAACAAGGACAACAACAACTGGCTCAGAAAAATACCCTTCCCAGCCAGCAGACGAGATGACTTTGATACGGCAGATGCTACAATCCCAACAAACCATGCTCGCTAATCAGCAAGCTCAACAGAAGGTAATGGAGGCTCAACTAGCACAAATTGTTGCGCAACTGAAGCCTCCAGCAGGCACTTTTGCAGGACAACCTAAATCGAACCCTAGACACGACCAGAATAGACCTGAGCAGTTGAATGTCGTTAATACAAGATCTGGACGCACTCTTCACAAAACTACTAGAATCACTCTTGATGATGATGATACACCTGTCTTTATTCCAAATGTAAGCCCAAACCTAGGAACTGAGAAGTCTGCAGAGAACGTGAGAGGAAAAGAAAAAGAACAAGCTCCCAAAGAGCCTGAAATCCCACAGTATAAACCAAGGATACCATATCCGGGAAGATTGCGAGAGACAAAAATGGACACTAGGTTCCAAAGATTTAAGGAGGCAATGAAGAAACTCTATATCGACATCCCGCTCCTCGATGCTCTCTCTGAAGTACTGGCTTGGGCTAAATATCTCAAAACTTTGTTATCAAGTAAATACATTACTGAAGAACAAGAAACCGTCAAACTAGCCCAAACCACCTCCGATATCATCCTTAATAAAATGCCAAAGAAAAAGAAGGACCCAGGTTCCTTCGATATTCAGTGCTGTATTGGAAATGCCTCAAGCAAAACGGGATTAGCTGACTTAGGGGCTAGCATATCAATTATGCCCTATTCCATGTGTAAACGATTAGGATTCACTGACTTGCTTCCCACAACGATGACAATTCAGTTAGCTGATTCCACTATAACTGCACCTCTAGGAATTATCGAAGATATTCCAGTTAGGATAGGCAAAGACGCCTATGTCCTGTACGATTTTGTCATTATGGATATCAAGGAGGATCTGAGATACCCAATAATATTTGGCAGACCTTTCCTTGCCACAGCCAGGGCGCTTATCGATGTTGAAGCTGGCACGATCATTCTAAGACTCGAAAAAGAAGCAATTCAATTCCAAGTTCTCAACAGCATGAAAGGTCCCAACATTCAAGAGGAGGTCTTTCTCTTAGATGAAATACATCAAATGTCCCAATTAGAAATATTTGAACCATCTGATGAGTTAGAGAATGTTCTAACTAACCCAGAAGTCGAGTTTTCTACAAATAAATTAGTCCAACAATGTTTGCAACATTTAGAGAAAGTTGAAGAAGCACCGACAGCCACCTTTGAGGAGATCAAATTTGTCACCATTTTAGAAGCAACAGAAACACCCAAGGCTCCTGAGATGAAGACTCTACCCATGGGACTTAAACACGTCTTCTTGGATGAGGAAAAATTATGTCCGATTATCATCAGTTCCACCCTGACGGAAAACCAGGAAGAAAGGCTTCTTGTTGAACTGAGGAAACACAAGAAAGCCATTGGTTACAAAATAGCTGACCTGACGGGTATAAATCCAGCCTTATGCATGCATAGACTGCCAATGGTCGAAGAATTTAAGCCATCACGAGAACACCAGAGGCAGCTGAACCCCAACCTTAAATAAGTGGTTCACCTCGAAGTCCTCAAATTGCTGAAAGCTGGCATAATTTACCCAATTTCAGACTCCCAATGGGTCAGCCCCGTCCAAGTGGTTCCTAAAAAGGGAGGAACCACTGTCGTGCTAAACGACAAGAATGATTTAGTACCAACAAGGACTGTGATGGGGTGGAGGATGTGTATCGACTATAGGAAACTAAACAAATCAACGTGAAAAGATCACTACCCTCTGCCCTTTCTCGACGAAGTCCTAGAACACTTAGCCCATCAGAAATACTTCTTCTATCTAGATGGTTATTCCGGGTTCTACCAAATCCCCATACACCCGGAAGACCAAGAGAAAACTACCTTTACCTGCCCCTTTGGAACCTATGCTTTTAGAAGAATGCAATTCAGGCTGTGCAACGCACCCGCTACATTCCAAAGGTGTATGTCTGCCATTTTTGCAGGATTAACTGAATCTATAATGGAGATATTCATGGATGATTTTTCAGTTTACGGGGATTCCTTCGATAATTGTCTAATCAACCTTGGACAAGTCTTACAATGATGTGAGGAAACGAACCTCATCCTAAATTGGGAAAAATGCCATTTTATGGTAACCGAAGGTGTTGTCCTCGAGCATAGAGTGAGTGACAGAGGGATTGAGGTCGATAAGGAAAAAATTGATGTTATCTCGAAGTTGTCGCCACCAAAAGATATAAAAGGAGTACGAGCATTCTTGGGTCATGCTGGGTTTTACAGAAGATTTATCAAATATTTCTCAAAAATAGAAAAACCCATGACTCAACTTATTTGTGATAGAAGGTTCTTCAAGGACCCGACAATGGCACCAGATGACGTCCCCCATTACCTCTTTTCAGCAATCCAACGTCCGCAAAGGCGACCTTTCAGACAAACTTTAAAAGAATTGGAGAAACACAAACAACCAACCATAGTTCCCGAGCAAAGAAAATGGGACCCTTCCCACTTTGATCTGGCACAGGATAAAGGGGGCATAAATCTCTTGTTAGGGGCAACCATTAGGAGATCGCCATCACAAATGGTGCCCCTATCTTCCATAGAACCCACTTTCCAAGACTTCGACCTCAGTGCTTACAAAAGTCTCTCCGACAATGAACTCTGTCTCATCATGTCAAGGCTTTACGCTGAGAAAGATGACCTCATTTTCACATCCAGTGACATTTTGGTCATGGCAAACGCGTTACGAGAAACCGTACAGTTCAAAGGGTCTCTGTCTGTAAGCTTGATGGTTGCCTATCAATTTCTTCTCGGACGGAATCACCCTACAACCTATATGGCATCTACTTATATGAAGGACGATCTCCTAAAGCTAAACAACTTCGAAACAACATACACACTAATTTCCTTCCTACAACATACAACACCGAAGTTCATCATGCTACCCTTCCTTCACCATGAGCACTGGATGCTTCTGGAAACAAACCTACCCGAAGGAACAACTACCATCTATAACAATTCTGACAGCCAGTTCAATCCACGGTAGAAGAAATATGTAGTGACACCAAAGACGCCCATAGAGGAAGTGGCGAAGGAATGTGCATATAGACTAATCGATATTCTAAGTCAGCACACAAGGGCATATGGCAAAGAACACTTTCATCACCCATCCTTCAACCACAAATGTCCCCAACAAATTCGGGAATCAAACGACTGTGGCTTCCATGCCCTCTACTGGATGTACACCATCATGGCCCTTCAAAGACCAGTAGAGGATATGACAGATGTGGATTACCACACCCTACACGGAAAGTTTGCAGCTAATCTACTCAGAACAACAGGGGCAAACTCCGAATTAACAAAAGCCTAACGCCCTTGTCCTTGCACTTCTCCACCTATCACTTTGACACTCTGAGGATAGAGTGAGTGATAAGTTGGGGAGGGGAGTACACTGACAAGGGCGAGGTATCATTTCCAAACCCTTCCTACATTTTCTTTCATTTCTTACAGTTTTCTTGGCACATTTTTTTTGTCTTCCCTGTTAAAATAAACTTCGCAAGTAGAACATCCCTTTTGGAACAAAGTCATCTCTAACCAACTTTAGAACCCAACTAGTCCTCAAAAAGTAATAATAAGAATATCACTTAGACATGTAATGGAGAATTAATAAAATATCCCCACTTTTGAATTTTCATGCTTTTACTTCATTTCTACATCTGACTCCCCGCAGGTTAGCATCAAGGCCGAAATAAGCCAATCACTCTCAAGGATGGGAGGGATATCAGGTGAAATCCAAATCAGTAAGTCTCACAAGTGAACCAAATAAGTGCATGTTAAGAAACTCTAAGAATAGCTTTCTTCTCTTCAAATAAAAGAGGCTTGGCCGCCCAAACAATTTCCCTAAAAACCCATAACTTAAGCTTGTGAGTTTTTACGAATAAAAGCCAGAGTGTCGAATAAAACTATGAGAGTTGTGCCATGAATAAGGATCTATATAGAGAAACAATGAAGGTCTCGCTCGGCCGGTACATTCAGCTACCCTCACAAAGGCAGATGTGGCGTGCCTGGTAGCGAGACCCTAAGGTATCTAAATATATGAAAGGCTGATAAAGGGATCGCCCGACCGATACATTCAGCTGCCCTCAAGAAGGCAGATGTGTCGTGCCCGACAGTGAGATCCTAAAATCATATACAACCCCTCCCACACTTGAAGGGGGAGTTACACATTAAGCCTTTAGCCAACCCTCATACCCACTCTAGCTTCCAGTAGGATTTTTATAGAAAGTATAAATTTGATTAGAGTCAATGACATGCATCGAACAAAAAGTGGTTCCAATGCAGACTTCGAGATATGGAAAGAACCTGAGATCCAAGCAACTCTCAATACCTAAAAGAGTTAAGGCAACAAAAAGGCTCTGATACGACCTTAGGAGATCTCAGGTTTGGAACTGAAGTAAGAATATGGAAAACTTAACTAAATAAAATCGCCTCGCCGCTACATGCCTTAGCTCTATATAACTTGAGGACAATATAGACTCTAATTTGGGGGGGGTGATAACCTCCAATTTTGTGATGTTATCTTAGTATTTTTCTTCAGTTTTCCACACTCTTTCACAGATAAAATTAGACAAAATCCCTAGCTATCCTCTCTTATTGCAAATATACTATTAGATTAACTTTTCTCCTTTTTACTTACAGAAAAATCATAAAAGACCCAATCGGTCCCAAGACCGCATGGACTCACACGGTCCCAAGACCGCATGAAGCCAATCAGTCCCAAGACCGCATGGACTCACACGGTCCCAAGACCGCATGAACTCACACGGTCCCAAGACCGCATGAAGCCAATCGGTCCCAAGACCGCATGGACTAACACGGTCCCAAGACCGCATGAAGCCAACTGGTCCCAAGACCACATGGACTCACACGGTCCCAAGACCGCATGGAGCCAACTGATCCCAAGACCGCATGGACTAACACGGTCCCAAGACCGCATGAAGCCAATCGGTCCCAAGACCGCATGGACTCACACGGTCCCAAGAACGCATGAAGCCAACCGGTCCCGAGACTGCATGGACTCACACAGTCCCAAGACCGCATGAAGCCAACCGGTCCCAAGATCGCATAGACTCACACGGTCCCAAGACCGCATGAAGCCAACCGGTCCCAAGACCGCATGGAGTCAATCGGTCCCAAGACCGCATGAAGCCAAACGGTCTCGGGGTCCAAACGGTCTCGGGATCCAAACGGTCTCGAGGTCCAAACGGTTTCAGAGTCCAAATGGTCTTCAAAACCGTTTGGATCCAAAACTGACCAAACCATTTGGACTTCACTTAAGGCCTATAAATAAGACCCACAAGGTCCTCCCAAAGACATCAAGTTTCAGACACCCAGAGGCTGCCTCTACTACTCCAGAGCTAATCCGATTTCCATCCTCCGCCCAAAGGCTGCTGGTCTGAGATCCTCGCTCCATCCTAAAGCCGCTTTCTCTCTCTTTGCCAAAGAAGGTGGGAAGAGGAGACCTCGTCATCGAGCAACTTGTGAAGTTTAAAGATCGTCTCTCTCTCTCTTTCCAAGGGGTTGACTTTCCTCTCTCCTTTGTGGGGATGACACTCTCTCTCTCTTCTCGCCTCCTTCTTTGTCCTAGCTATGAGTGAGTAGTCTCTCTCACTGGGGTGCGGGGAGTTGCCCTGCTACCCATGTTTTCATTTCATGTAATGTAATCAATAGTTTGCAATATATAGTTGTTGTCCTTTCAGTTCAACATCAATCGTTTAATGAATGCTTTTTGCTTGATCACCAACTTGTGTTATCTTTTATCTTTTAGTATGAATTGTCTATGTTCGTACTACTAGATTCGAAACTCGATTGAATGTTGGTTCTTGATGCATGTATCCACCATGCATCTGTTTTGGTATCTAGGAGTGTTCTTCAAGAAGTGGAGTAAACTCACTTCCATTGTTGTACTTTCATACTATGAAATGGAATCAGTTGATGTATGAAATTACAACCTTGATAAGTCGAGGAACACACTTTGCGAAGGGAATGATGCAAAGTAGTTGACCATTCGTTCGGGGATGGCTGACTTTGCAACATTCCCACAGTTCTCGTAGTTAGTTATCCAAAAGGAAACTAAGTCTACAAAGATACTAACTGTTTTGACTCTTGTTGCAGGTTTTGTTTTTATTGCATGTTTTGATCCATGTGTAGTGGCGGTGAAAACCGATCACATCCTAGTGGCTTCTTATCAATCTTTAACATCCTTAAATTTACTTGCTTGCTTTACTTTACTTACTTTTAGTTTAAAAACAACCAAACCAACCTTCTGATTTAAATACCAACTATTAAGTGATATTCCAACGTTTTCCATCTTGTTGCTCCCAACAAGACTGTTGTCCCGTGGATTCAAACCTTAACTATACTACGATAAGACTTCCACATATCTTAGCTTACGTGGGTGGAGTTCTCGATCTAGTATAAGCAAGGCTAAACTTAAAGACTTACCATCTTTAGGATTTTTAGTGGTGCACGCAATTCCACGTAAGTGGAAGCTCCATCACTAAATCAAATGAAGAGATTAGAAAATTAGCAAAACTAGGAAAAATAAAATGGTGGTACTCAGATCTTAGGTTGCTTCCCAAGTAGCGCCTGGGTTTTACGTTGTTGGCTCGACAAAAATCCGATTTGGTTATGTTGATGCTGAGGGATCGTGGATCTTGATAGTTTGTCTTGGTATTTTGTCTGCTGGTGTGTAATATCTCTTCAATCTGTGGCCATTAACAGTCCGTTCTCCCCCATTATTATCAAGGATGATGACTACTCCGGTGGGGTAGATGTGTTTAATTGTGAAAGGTCCAGACCATTTCGTGCGGAGCTTTCCAGGAAACATCTTAAGTTTGGAATTAAAGAGGAGGACCTTATCTCTGACAGCGATGTATTTTCTTTTGAGGTGGCCGTTGTGCCACATCTTTGTTTGTTCTTTATAGATTATGGCACTTTCGTAAGCTGTCATTCTAAGCTCCTCAAGTTCTTGTAGTTGAAGTTGTCTATATTCACCAGCGCTTTTGAGATCAAAGTTCAGTTGTTTGATGGCCCACCAAGCTTTATGTTCTAGTTCAACCGGTAGATGACATGACTTTCCATACACCAGACGGAATGGGGTTGTTCCTATTGGTGTTTTGTAAGCTGTGAGGTATGCCCAAAGGGCATCGGGGAGCTTGGTAGACCAATCAGTATGATGTCTATTGACTATTTTTTCTAAGATAGCTTTCAATTGTCTATTTGAAACTTCAACTTGGCCACTTGTTTGTGGGTGGTAAGGTGTGGCGACCTTATGGTTGACCCCATATTTTCTCAGGAGGGCTTTGAAGCTTCTTTCCATAAAATGGGTTCTTCCGTCTGATATGATAGTTTGGGGGACTCCGAATCTGGGGAAGATGATATCTTTGAACATCTTGATGACTGGCTTGGAATCGTAGGATACAGTGGGTATAGCTTCCACCCATTTCAAAACATAATCCACAGTGGCCAATATGTAAGAGAATCCATAAGATGAGGGGAAGGGACCCATGTAGTCTATTCCCCAAACATCAAAAAGTTCAATTTCTTGCCACAAAGTGAGAGGCATTTCATTCTGTTTAGTTATACTGCTAGAAAGCTGACATTTATTGCAGGATCTTACAAAATCATAGGAATCTTTTGCTATTGTTGGCCAAAAG
Source organism: Alisma plantago-aquatica (assembly GCA_963693085.1). Taxonomy (NCBI): domain Eukaryota; kingdom Viridiplantae; phylum Streptophyta; class Magnoliopsida; order Alismatales; family Alismataceae; genus Alisma; species Alisma plantago-aquatica. The sequence continues at coordinate 441,525,460 of OY856412.1, read as the reverse complement.
AAACCTGATTGTAGAACTTTGAGAGCGGTCTTCTTCGAACTCATGTGCCCTCTAGTGGGGCCAGAATGACAGTGCTCTAAGATAGGGGTAATTTCCTCTTCTAGTAGGCAGTGACGGAAAAGTCTGTCTGCACATAGACGAAAAAGATAGGGTTCGTCCCAGAAATATTGCTTAACATCATGGAGAAATTTATTTTATCATGGTGAGAGGCGGAAGGGTGGATGATTCTTGTAGCTAGATAGTTCACTATGTCGACATACCAGGAAAATCTGGTGGTAATTTTCATGAGCTGGTCATCAGGGAGGGAGTCTCGGATAGGTACATTGTCATCCTCTTGACACTCGATGCGACTTAGGTGGTCAGCGACGACATTTTCCACTCCGCTTTTGTATTTTATTTCAAGATCAAATTCTTGCAGCATCAGTACCCAGCAGATGAATTTGGGTTTTGCATCATGTTTCTAAATAAGATATTTGATGGCGGAGTGGTATGTATATACTACGACCTTTGATCCAATTAGATAAGAACGAAATTTTTTGAAGGCATAGATGATGGCTAAGAATTCCTTTTCAGTAGTAGTATAATTCTTTTGTGCCTCATCTAACGTCTTGGATGCATAGTATATTACATATGGATTTTTGTCTATTTTGTGCCCCAGCACCGCCCCTATAGCATAGTCTCTAGCGTCACACATTATTTTAAAAGGTTGTGACCAGTCAGACACTCTCAGAATGGGTGTATAGATTAGAGCATTCTTCAAGGTTGTAAAGCTATGCAGGCATTTATGATCAAAGTTGAAATCAGCATCCTTGGTCAATAGGTAAGTGATAGGTTTTGCTGTTTTCGAGAAGTCTTTGATAAATCTTTGGTAGAACCCAACATGACCCAAGAAAGCTCGCACTCCCTTTATGTCTTTGGGTGGTGACAACTTTGAGATGACATTGATTTTTGCCTTGCCTACTTTAATTCCTCTTTTGCTCACTCAATGTCTGAGGACAACACCTTCGGTCACCATAAAGTGACATTTTTCCCAGTTTAGGATCAGGTTTGTTTCCTAGCATCTCTGTAAGACTTTACTTAGGTTGAGCAGACAGTTGTCAAAAGAGTCTCCATATACTGAAAAATCGTCCATGAACACCTCCATAATGATTTCGGTTAATCCCACGAAGATAGCAGTCATGCACCTTTGGAAGGTTGTGGGTGCATTACATAGCCCTAAGGGCATCCTTCTGAACGTGTATGTTCCAAAAGGACAAGTAAATGTCATTTTTTCTTGGTCTTCGGGGTGAATTTGGATTTGCTAAAACCCAGAATATCCGTCGAGGTAGCAGAAAATTTTTTGGTGGGCTAGTCGCTCAAAGACTTCGTCAAGGAAGGGTAACGGAAAATGGTCTTTCCTTATTAATTTGTTCAGTTTTCTACAATCAATGCACATTCTCCAACCAGTAACAGTACTTGTAGGTGCTAGTTCATTCTTATCATGTCAGACAATAGTGGTTCCCCCCTTTATAGGGACCACTTGGATAGGACTAACCCACTGAGAGCCAGAAATTGGATAGATGATATCTGCTTTTAAGAGTTTAAGAACCTCGAGGCAAACTACCTCTTTCATATTTGGGTTCAGTTTTCTCTGGTGCTCCCTCAAGGGTTTGAACTCTTCTATCATAGGTAGTTTATGCATGCATAGAGCTGGGTTTATGCATGTTAGGTCAGTCATCTTGTACCCAATTGCTTTCTTATGCTTCCTTAGTTCAATGAGAAGCCTTTCTTCCTGATCGCCAACTAGAGAGGAGCTAATGATAACTGGACATAATTTTTCTTCATCTAGGAAGACTTGTTTGAGACCAGTTGGTAGAGTTTTCATTTCTGGGGCTTTGGGTACTTCTGTTATCTCTAGTATGGTGATAGATTTCAGTTCTTCAAAAGTAGCTTCTGGGGCTTTTTCAGCCTGCTCCAAGTATTGCAGGCATTGCTGAACTAACTCGTTGGTTGAAAATTAAGCTTCCAGATTTATTAGAGTGTCCTCTAGGGCATCTGCTGGTTCTGGATTTGCTTGCTTGAGTTGAGACATTTTATCAATTACTTCAAGCAGAAAAACCTCTTCATGGATACTAGGGCTCTTCAGGCTGTTTAAAACCCTGAATTGAATGGTTTCTTTACCCAACCTCAAGGTAATCGTGTCAGCCTCAACATCAATTAATGCTCTAGATGTGGCGAGGAAGGGTCTACCGAATATTATTGGGTACCTTAGCTCTTCTTTTATATCCATAATGACGAAATCACAAGGGACATAAGAGTCCCTCCCCACTCTTACTAGAATATCTTCAATGATTCCCAGGGGTGCAGTAATGGTGGAATCAGTGAGCTGGATGGTCATCGTTGTAGGTAACAAGTTAGTGAACCCCAATCTTTTGCACACAGAAAATGGCATAATTGATATGTTGGCTCCCAAGTCAGCCAATCCCTTTTTACGAGAAGTGTTCCCAATAGAGCATTGTATTCCAAAGGAGCCAGGGTCCTTCTGTTTTTTTTGGCATTTTATTCAAAATGATATCAGAAGTGGTTTGGGCTAGCTTGATAGTTTCATGCTCCTTTGTCATGTATTTCTTTGACAGCAAGGTCTTCAGATATTTGGACCAGGCTGGGATTTCAGATAAGGCGTCGAGAAAGGGAATATCAACATAAAGTTTCTTCATTGCCTCTTTGAATTTCTAGAATCTAGAGTCTAGTCTGGTTTCCTTTAACCTGCCAGGATAGGGTATCCTTGGCTTAAATTGTGGAACCTCTGGTTCTTTGGGACCTTGTTCCTTTTCTTTCCTTTCTTCAGCTTCTTGACCTGATTCTTTTGTTGGGATGATTTCAGTTACATCCCTATGTTCTTGATTAACCGAGATGGCTTCAGTGAGAGAACAACTAGACCTTGTTGTAACAACATTTAATTGTTCTGGTCTATGTTGATCGTGTCTTAGATTTGCTTCTGGCTGACCAGCGAAAGTGCCTGCTGGAGGTTTTAGCTGAGCTGCTATCTGTGCTAACTGGGTTTCCACAGCTTTTTTCTGGGCTTGCTGGTTAGCCAACATGGTTTGCTGTGATTGCAGCATCTGTGTTATCAAGGACAGTTCATCAGTCTTCTGTGGTGGGGCATTCTTCTGTTGAAATTGAGTGAGTTGTTGCTGCCCTTGAGGTGGTTGTTGTTGAGGTACTGGCAACTGAGGTTGTTGTGGCTATTGCAGCTGAGTTTGTTGTAATTGCAGATGCAAAGGAGGGTGAGTATATTGGTAGTATGCAGAGGGATTTCTTGGATAGTTGGATCTCTAGAAATTATTTCTAAAATTCCCTTGATTTTGGTTGTAGTTGCTTTGAAATCCAGGTGGTAGTCTGTTGGAAGATCCACCTTGTGTTTGATGTTGTGGGTTAGCAGTCCCCACATGATTTCCATATTGAAACCCGAGATGGTCTCTCTGTTGATTTGGATTATAGTAAGCTTGTCCTGGTATGGAATGGATGGAATTTACTTGTTCTGGCATCTTATCCTCAGGGTGTTCAATGATCGGCTCATACAGTGGTTGAGGTGGTTGCAAATCCATCATTACATTGTATAGGAGACCACATGACAATGTGGGATGATCAGATGCATGACAGGCCTCGCAAGTTCCTATAGCTACTTTAGCTTGTTGGGGGCTCTTCTTTCTGTCATACTCCCCAAATGATGCTTTGAGGGCTTGTTGTTTGTTGGCTATGGTTTTCAAAGCTTCGGCTATGGCTTTCATTTCCATAGATTCTTCAGCTTTACAAACCTTTAGAACTCCTCCTGTGGTTGTCATCGCCCAATTGGATTGATTTTCGACTCCGAGATTGACGATCCTCCAGAAATCTTCGTAGTTTTATCTCATAAAGTTTCCTCCAGATGAGGAATCTAAGAACTTCTTAATTTCATCACTTACTCCCCTATAAAAAGTTTGTATGAGCTGATTTTGCGAGATTCCATGGTGAGGGCATTTCCTCAAGAGTTCCTTGAACCTTTCCCATGAGTCAACCAGTGACTCTCCCGATAATTGAAGGAATTGGTTGATTTGTCCTCTGATTTGGTAGGTTAGTGAAGGGGGAAAGAATTTCTCCAAGAACTTCTCTTCCAAGGGAGCCCAGGTGGTAATTGGCTCCTCGTCCAAAGAATTGTACCAGCTTAGTGCTCTTCCAAACAAGGTAAAGTTGAAGAGTCTGAGCATGATTGTGTCCATGGTTGTTCCAGCTTGTGGTACCAACCTGCAAAGAGATTTGAACCTCTTCAAATGGTCCATGCAGTCATCTTCGACACTTCCAAAGAATGAGATGCTCTACATTATTTGGATCCATTGTGTCCTAATCTCAAAATTAGGAGTGTTGATGAGTGGTGGTTGGACTGGATGGTTGTCTTCATAGTTCTTGGGAACAGCATAATCCCGTAATTGCTTACTTCTTACCAACAGTTGAGCATCAGTTGTGGCTGCTTCATTCTTAGCACGGATGCGGGCTTGTTCTTCAGCCCGTACTTTAGCCTGAACTTGGGCGCGCGTATCGGCAATGAGTTGCACTCGTTGGGCTACTATAGCAGTGTTGACCCTTTCCATCACTAGTGCAGGTTGGCATTGATCTTCGGCCATTTGTCTGGCTCTTTGATGATTAAGTCTAATGCAACGATGGAAGCTTCTATCTACCTCAGAGTCATACTCTGGATCAGGGGAGAATCTGAGATTATGCGATGGTTATACATGTCTTCTACCTAAGTAGAGGAAGAAACACACTTTTTAGATGATGCAGGAGATATGATGAAATCAAGAGAATATGGGGTAATGTTTAAAGAAAAAGTGTAAAACCCTAACCAACTAGCAATATGATAAATGAAATAAAAACGTTATGTTATCCCCAACAACGGTGCCAATCTTTGATGGTGCTTCCACTTGTGTGGAGTTGCGTGCACCACTAAAAATCCTAAAGATAGTAACTCTTTAGGTTTAGCCTTGCTTATAATAGATTAAAAACTCCACCCACGTATGCTAGGATACGTGGAAGTCTTATCGTAGTATAGTTAAGGGTCGAATCCACAGGACAACAGTCTTGTTAAGATCAACAAGATAGCAAATGTTAGAATTTCATTTAACTCCTTAACAGTTGGTATTTAGATCAAAGAGTTGGTATGGTTGTTTAAACTAAGTGCAAGTAAAGTAAAAGCAAGAAAGTAAATTTAAGGTTGTAAAAAATGTTAAGAAACCACTAGGATGTGATCGGCTTTCACCACCACTACACATGGATCAAAACATGCAACATAGTAACATAGCCTGCAATAAGAGTCTAAACAGTTAGTATCTTTATAGATTTAGTTTCCTTTCAGAGAACTAACTATGAGAAGTGTGGGAATGTTGCCAATCTAGCCATCCCCAAATGAATGGTCACTTATTTTGCATCATTCCCTTCACAAAGTGTGTTCCTCGACTTATCAAGGTTATACTTTTATACGTCAACTGATTCCATTTCATAGTATGAAAGTACAACGATGGAAGTGAGTTTACTCCACTCCTTGAAAAACACTCCTAGATAACGAAACAGATGCACGGTGACTACATACATCAAGAACCAACATTCAATCGAGATTCAAATCTAATAGTACAAACGTAGGCAATTCATACTAATAGATAATAAGTAACACAAGTTGGTGATCAAGCAACAAGAATTCATTAAACGATTGATGTTGAACTGAAAAGAAAGTATATCTCTATTGCAAACTCATGAATTACATTGCATGAAATGAAAACATGGGTAGCTGGGATACTCCCTGCACCCTAGTGTATGAGACTACTCACTCATGGAAAAAACAAAGAAGGGGGCGAGAAGAGAGAGAGTGTGTCATCTCCATGAAGGAGGGAGGAAGGTTGACCCCTGGGAGGAGAGAGAGCAACAATCTTCACACTTCGTAGCTTTCTTGATGATGAATCATCCTCTTCCCACCTTCTTTGTCAATGAGAGAGAAAGTATCTTGGAGATGGAGTATGGATCTCAAACCGACAGCCTCGGGGCAGTGGATGAAGGATGGAATTTCTCTGGAACAATAGAGGCAGCCTTTGGACGTCTAATACTTGATGATTTGTGAGGACCCCTTTGCATTCTATTTATATGATTTTGAGTGAACCTTAAACGGTTTGGGGTATGTTGGTCCAAATGGTCTTGGAGACTGTTTGGATTTTCACACAGTTTGGAGACCATTTGGACTCTCTCAGTATGGAGACTGTTTGAGTCCTCTCAGTCTGAAACCATTTGCTTTCATTTGATCTTGGGGTCGTGTGGCTTCATACAGTCTCGGGACCCGTTGATCTCCATTCGGTCTTGGGACCATTTGGCTTCATACGGTCTCGGGACCATTTTGGCTTCACACGGTCTTGGGACTGCTTGACCTTTATTCGGTCTTGGGACCGTGTGGCTTCATATGGTCTCGGGACCATTTGGCTTCACATGGTCTTGGGACCATTTGACCTTTATTCGGTCTTGGGACCATTTAGCTTCATACGGTCTCGGAACTGGTTGATCTCCATTCGATCTTGGGACCGTTTGGCTTCACACGGTCTCGGGACCATTTGACCTTTATTCAGTCTTGGGACCATGTGGCTTCATACGGTCTCGGGACCGTTTGACCTTTATTCGGTCTTGGGACCGTGTGGCTTCATACGGTCTCGGGACCATTTGGCTTCACATGGTCTTGGGACCGTTTGGCTTCACACGGTCTTGGGACCATTTGATCTTTATTTGGTCTGGAGACCGTTCGGCTTCCATGCAGTCTTGGGACCATTTGGTCTCCATTCGGTCTTGGGACCGTTTGGTCTCCATTCAGTCTTGGGACCGTTTGGGGGTTTTGTAATTTTTTTGTGTGCTTTTTTGTAAGAAGTGAAAAGAAGAAGTTAATCTAATGGTATATTTACAAAAAGGTGGAAAGTTAAAGATTTTATCTAATTTAACTAAGAAAGAGTATGGAAAAGTGAGGAAAACTAGTAAGATAACATCACAAAATGGGAGGTTATCAGAGTACAAGGTCAAAAATGTTATCTACTTCCCAAAGGGTAGTGCTAGTCATTGGTGGGCACATAGAGGAGGAGAAGAGGTCAAGTGAGGTGATCAGCTGGGAAGAGTTTCAGTTGGAGTTTGTGAGTCGTTATTTCCCTGAGACTTGCCTAGAAGAGATGACAGCTCAGTTTGTGATTGCTCTGAGGATCTTGAATAGTACATGACTACAAGGAAAAGTTTATGGATTTTTTGAGGTTCTATCCTCACATGGCATCCATAGATAAGGGTAAGAATAGAAGGTTTGAGAAGGGCTTGAATGTTGAGTTGGCACGTATGACATCAGCCTTGGAGTCTTGAGAAAAGTTTTTCACCTTGGTGGAGTTTGTAAGAAGGATAGAAAGGATAGTTGTGGAGCAGAGAGAAGCCAATGCCAAAAAGAGGTCAGCCCAATTTCAAAGGCAATCGATTGCCAATTTCACGAAGATGAGGTTCTCTTCACCAAAGTAGCAGTAGTCGCAACACAAGTCAATGTTTTCTGAACGAAGGATACAAGTAAAATTAAATTGGTCTCCTTATAAGGGGAGAGGTCGTAGGTTTCTACAAGATGGAGAGAACAATTCTGGTTCAATGTCTATGACAGGACCATCTAGGCTATTGTAACATCCCAGGATTTGAGGCCTCAGATAAAACACTCTTAAAAGGAATGATTAGACTACCCATATCACCAAGGTGTACCTCCTTTTCTAGGAGCCCATCACTAAAGAACTCCATAGTTAAGTGTGCTTATCTTGGAGTAGTACTGGGATGGGTGACCTGTCGGGAAGTTGATCCAGGCATGCGCTTGAGTGAGGACAAAATGCACAGTTAAGGCTAGTGGCGGTATGTGGGGACAGTCATCATTCCTAAAACTCTACTAGAGCCTTGGGCAGTGGGCCCGGGCGTTACAAATGGTATCAGAGCCAATTCCCCTCCAGTAGGTGGGGCCCACATGGGCATGACATGCCAGTCTTGAGCCGTGCGGTCCAGGCATGTAGGAAAGGGTTGTCCATGGTTGACATAGACACCCTTGTTCTAGTATTCCGTGATCGGGAGCTGGGTGTCCATGGGCCATTGTGGGTCTACACTGAAATGGGGAAGAGATTATGAGGCCTTATAGTTGAGCCTTGACGAGGACGTCAAGAGTCTAAGTGGGGGAGATTGTAACATCCTAGGATTTGAGGCCTTGGATAAAACACTCTTAAAAGGAATGATTGGACTACCCATATCACCAAGGTGCACCTCCTTTTCCGTGAGCCCATCACTAAAGAACTCCATAGTTAAGTGTGCTCATCTTAGAGTAGTACTAGGATGGGTGACCTGTCAGGAAGTTGATCCTGGCATGCGCCTGAGTGAGGACAAAATGCATAGTTAAGGCTAGTGCTGGTCTGTGGGGACACTCGTCATTCCTGAAACTCTACTAGAGCCTTGGGCAGTGGGCCTGGGTGTTACAGTTGTACTATGACACGAGGATGTGCTTCAAGTGTATCCATGATGGACATCTGAGATGGTATTGCCCCATGAATAACTAAGAGTTACACATCAACCAAGGTAGAGTCTGAAGGGTTCACAATATGAGTATAGTAGTGGTGGCAGTAGAGAGTGTGGTCAGAAATCATAGGTAGGGTCTTCAAGACCAGCAAGAAAAGGTCGAGGATGACAATAGGAAATATCTAGATTTTATGTTATGATTCATTTGGAAGGTATGGTCAACATGCGAGTCATAAAAGGTTAGATGGAACTTTTTCATTCTAACTTATCTGCATCTACATATGTATCAAGTTTGGTTGACCCAGGAGTGACACACTTGTTTATCATTAGAGAGGTGATACATAGTTGTAACTTGCATGTATGTAGTAGGGATGATCATCTTTTTTGTGAAACCCCTTTGGTTGGTTCTATAGTAGTGTGAAATATGTGTCCATCTTTCATCCATTCTTTTTTAGGATGCAACATTCAAGTGGACCTCATGCCACTTGATATGCACGAGATTGATGTGATCCTAGAGATGGATGACTTGGATAGGTATAAGTTCGTTTTGAACTATAGTTCTAAAGTTGCTAGTTTGTGATGGTGATGTCTCTTGGACTTTCCTAGGAGATAGGAAGATTCTTCCTACCTATCTTGTATTAGCAATGATAGTTGAGAAGTTGTTCAGATGGGGATGGGAGGCTTTCTAATCTCACATGGTAGATACCAAGGTGAAGAGTCCTGATATGCAGTGTACATGTAGTTTGTGAGTTTGAGGATGTTCTCCCCAAGGAGTGTCCTAGTGTTCCACTCCTAAGAGATATTGATTTTGAAATTGATCTAGTTCCTGACACACGACCCATAGCACAGACACCCTATAGGACGACACCAACTGAGATGAAGAAGTAGTTTCAAGAGTTGTTGGAGAAAGGTTTCATATGGCCAAGAACTTTCCGTTGGGGTGCTCCAGTGTTTTTTATGAAGAAGAAGTATGGCTCTATGAGGCTTTGCATAGACTACTGGTAGTTGAACAAGGTCATGGTGAAGAACGCCAAGAATACATTATATGTTTGGTTAGTTGAGAGATGTTATAGTGTTTTCCAAGATAGATTTTAGGTTAGGGTATCATCAGTTGAGGATCAAGGAAGATGACATACCTAATATTGTCATAAGGATTGGGTATGGTCATTATGAGTTTGTAATTATGCTGTTTGGGATAACCAATGCACTGGTAGCCTTTATGGACCTGATGAATAGAGTGTTCAGATCATACCTGGACAACTTTGTGGTGGTGTTCATAGATGATATCTTGATATACTCCAGATACATCCAGCAACATGGACAACATCTTCTCCAGACGTTGAAGTTGTTGAGGAAGCATAGGATTTATGTTATGTTTAGTAGGTGTGAATTTTGGCTAACTGATGTATCTTTTCTCGGTTATGTCATCTCTACAAAGGGTGTTTGTGTAGACCCCAAGAAATTGGGTCATTGTTGGAGTTGTAGTAGTCCAAGACACCAACTAAGGTTTGAAGATTCCTAGATTTAGCTAGTTACTATAGGAGGTTCATCAAGAACTTTAGTTCTTTTGTTTTACCATTGACCAGGGTGTGTAGGAAGGGTGTTCTGTTTATTTGGGATAATAAGTGTCAAAGCTCTTTTTAGTTGTTGAAGGAAAATCTGACAAGTGTTCTAGTGTTGGTGTTGCCTGAGCCTAAGAAAGGCTACATCATTTTTGTTGATGCTTTGAAGAATGAGTTGGGATGTGTGTTGATGCATGACAAAAAGGTGATTTCTTTTGCTTATTGAAAATGTATGAAACACGAGGAGAACTACCCAACTCATGTTTGGAATTAGAAGTTGTGGGTCTTTCATATTTGGATACACTACTTATATGGAGAGAAGTGCCAAATCTTCACAGACCAAAGAATGTTTAGTACATCTTCTCAAAGCAAGAGCTTAATATGAGGTAGAGTTTATGGATGGATTTGTTCAAGGACTGCGACTACACAATAGATTGTCATCTAAGAAAGGCAAATTTAGTGGTTGATGCATTGAACAGAAAGTCATCTTTGTATTCTTCATCGTCTATAGATAAAGCACAATTGCACTCCATGGCGTGCCACAAGTGGGATATGTTAGTTTCACATAGACTGATGAATGTATAGTTAGAAGTCTCCTTGTTGGTAGTTATTTTGGCACTATTACTGGTCAATATGATGTTGATACAACATATTAGGGATGCCCAAAAGAATGATACCATGATATTGAATATCATATTATATTTTGGCAGTGGGAAGCATGATGGATTTCATGAGAGAGATGATAAGATAGTGAGATTTCACAATCGGATTGTGGTTCCTAGTATAGGAGGTATGAGGGAGTTGGTACTTGATTATCCTTACTTAATGTATGCAATGCATCCTAGTAGTATGAATATGCATCATAATCTCAAGGATTTTTATTGGTGGTTGGGTTTGAAGCATGATGTAGAAAAGTTCATGGCCAAATGTGCAATATGTCAACAGGTCAAAGAAGAACATTAGAAGTCTACATGGATGTTGCAGCCTTTACTACTTCCACAGTGGAAGTGGGATCACATAATCATGGACTTTGTGGTCGGTCTACCTAGGATAGCCAAGGGTCAAGATTCCATTTGAGTGATTGTTGATCAGTTGACAAATTCAGCTTACTTTTTACCAGTCAAGACCACCTACACTATTAAGAAGTTGGAAGAGATCTATTTTGATGAGATAGTTCGTCTGCACAATTATGAGTTACCATAATATCAGGCAGAGGTCCTCAATTCACAATAATATTTTGAGAATGCCTACATTTAGCTCTGGGGATAGTTGAAGTTTAGTACAACCTTCCACCCACAAATAGATGACCAGTCAGAAAGTATCATACAAACGTTGGAAGATCTTTTGAGGGCATATGTGCTTCAATTTATGGGAAGTAGGTGTATTCACTTGAGTTTGATAGAGTTTCCCTACAACAATAGTTACCAGAGGAGTATAGATACGAGCACCATATGAGGCTTTCTAAGGTAGTCATTGTAGGTCACCTCATTGTTGGTATGAGGAAAGGAAGTATTAATTGTTGGGTCCTAAGCTAGTACAACAAACCATAGAGAACATCAAGGCAATCCAACAATAGTTAAAGGTAGCACATGATAGTAAAAAGTCATATGTAGATAATAGTCATATACCATTGGAGTTCTACATTGCATACCGTGTATATCTCAAAGTCTCCCCTTGGAAGGGTGTTCTAAGGTTTGGTAAAAGGTTTAAGTTAGCTCCTAGGTTCATGGGAATTTACCCTATCTTAGCATGAGTTGGGAAGGTGGCATATAAGTTAGAGTTTCCACCGTAGTTACACAAGTTGCACAATGTTCTATGTTGTGGAATTGCCACCATGACACCACACAAACAATATAGTTAGTGGAAGTGGAGTTAGATGAATATGTTACTCCTATGTAGAAGTTCCAATGTTGATCCTAATTGATGTGTATAGAATCTTAGTAAGAAGGAAATAGATTTAGTAAAGGTTTTATGGTATCATCATGGGGTAGAAGAAGCCATGTGGGAGTTAGAGTATGAGATGCATAAGAAGTTCACTTGTTTGTTTGTTTAGGATTTTAGGGGGGAATCCTTATTACGGGTTTATAGTTGTAAGGCCCCTAACTTTGCTTAATTCATAAACATAATTAATTAGATTAACTAGATGCTTAGTTTTGAAATTAATCTTTGGTTTACAATTTAAATTCAGTTGATAAAGTTATATTTAATTTTAATCAAATTGGACCTTGTTTTCTCAAGACTTACAATTTTATGTAACTTGTGGACTTTCATAAAAACTACCCATTTTTAAGGTCTGAAGATAATTTTAACACTTGCTTAAGTGGCTGCATGATGTTCTTAAGAACCTTGCAAATTGCTTCTCCTTTGGATGTTTTTGAACTTTGATTCATGGGGTTCATATATAAGTATAAGTTTGGTTAGTAGTGGTGTAGTGTTTTTGTCACTCAACGACTTGATGGTTGACGATTCCTTCTATCTCATAGGGGGGTGAATGCTTCTTAGTAGAATTACCCTCGGATCAATGGTGGTGTTTCTTGTTTGATGGTCGACGGATGGTTGGTTGTGTATGGGTCGATGAGGATGTTGCCAGTTCATCAGGCTCATGGGCTCTGGGCACCCGACGAAGTTGTTGGCTAGTAAGTCGATGGGATTTTTGGTCAAATTTTCCCAGTCGATGGACTTTCAGTGTCCGAAAAGTCTTTTAGGTCGACTATGTTTTGCTCGAGTGTGGTCAACAAAGTTTTTGTGTGTGTACTTGACCGAAGACCAAGCATCGACTGATGAGTTTTCTTAACTGTATCCTGACATGTCTTCCAACCAATGAGAAGCTAGTCTTTTGACCCACATCTATATTCTCACCTTTCATTCATTTGGTAGAGTATCAGTTGTGTTTGAAAGAAACCAATGAGAATCTATATGAGAATGATGAAGGACCATTGGATCTCATTATACTGATGTTCGAGTGTGTGTGTGTGTGTTAGATCGAGTTTTACTTGGATGATTTGAAGGATTTTGATTGTGTTCTTGTTTCCTTAATGTAAGATCTTCTTTCCTAAATCCATTAATTTGTTGTTTATCCTTTGTCTCTCTTTCTTCATGATTGAGATTCATTGTTTTCCTTGTTGGAAACTCATAAATGTTGATGAAGAACTCTCTTTTCTTCTCATCTTATCTCGGGTACACTTTGTTCTTGAAGTACCAATGTTGCTGCTTTCTTGTTGATATCGGAATTTTCCCACTTAAACCTAGGTTTCTTCTCTACCAAGGTGAAAGATACAACTTCAAAAGTATTTCTTCCCACTTTCTACATGAATGGATTTCATCTTACTCTATAAGTTCTTAAAATGATAAAAGATGATCTTTTTAAGCATTGTTTTATATAGCAAGATGACAATACAAGTTCTTAAGTTTTATTAAACTCTATGAATGTTTTATGCTGTAAACCAAATATTTCTTCAAAGATGCAAAGCTTGAGATTCAAAATATAAGTGTAATGACTCCTAAAAATGTCATATATGTGATTCTTAGGTATTAAAATCCAACTCGCTATTCATTACTATATGAAGGTTATCTTATGCAATTTTTAAGATCCATAATCACTTTTACGATGTTGTAATGATGGTAGGACAAAATCATAATACTAAAGGTAACTCATCCATAATAGATTTTGAGTATATGATTGTGTATTTTTGTGACATCCCAATGCCACAGGAACGAGATAACTCAAAACAAAGTGCATGATCTACTACTAAACAACCACATTACCAAAAAAAACAGGTAAACTAAAACCATATGATATTACTATTATATGTGGAAACATATTACATCATAGTCCAACAAGTTGTAGTACTTCACATACCATATAAGGTATTTACATCTTGATCGGTGGCATCAGCCACAACCTATATACAAAGATATATGTTCACATATACAAGTCACACATACAAGTTATGGCATACTTCCAAACACACATCGTTATATAGATCATCTACAAAGCACATCCCTTCCCAGACCTGAGAGTATAGGGACGACACATAGGAATCTACTATGACACAAGAAACATCCAACCTTTTGCATCTACTAATCTCCAAGCTGCTCTTTCTTAATAGAATGATCTCTACCATGTCACTGACAATCACCTAAAAATATGTGGAAACCCACGGGGTGAGACCAATGTCCTAGTGAGAGTTATAACTCTTAGCCAACGGTTATTTCTACACCAAGATGCATAGTTATTATAGATTAAGCATTTACTAGCATATTCAGCTAAATGAATAATTAAAACTGATTTCACAGGTTAAGCAGGTTAAAAAGCTATAACTAATAAGCATAGCAACATGAGAAGAAGGAATATGAAGAACACGTATAACAATTAGCTTCTCTTGCCACCTTGTATAATAATTGAGCAGTATAAGATACAAGGCAAGGGTAAACATCCAATGTGAATTATATTTAACCCTAAATAGATATACTACACGGTTGTATTATGTCTTTTAAGCCCTGAGGAGTTGAGGTATACCACTCACACTCCAATAGTCCATTGTGACGTCAAAAATAGTTCCATACAAGACCTAGGAGATTTGGACTCCTATGATCTCATCCACCCTCAGTCGTTACGAGTCTGCCATGGTGACATATAAAGTTCAACTACAAAACAACCTAGTCCGCCTTGGTATATAGGTCACATCACTAGTAAAAAGGGTATAGAAACCCAAACATCTGATGTACAACCATATCTGTACTCTATCATATCATATACACTGAGATACAACCACATTCATTCTCATTCCAAGGCATGACCACAACCATCCTCAAAACCATGGAGATAAGATGCCAAGCACACTTGGTCACTTACACCTCGCATACTCAATAGTATGCGCTCTGAGTTTCTCTTAGGAATACTCGTTTTACCATCCACTAAATTCTAACACTAGAATGGATCTATAGCACATGTAACTACATGACTAGGGTTCCACTAGATTAGTTAATGCCAATTGAGTGTCTTTTATTGCATCAATCAAGTTACACACCAACCCTTAACAAATTATACAAGCATAGGTAGAGTGCAACTTCAGTAGATATAAAACATATAAAACATAAAGCTTATCACATCACCACATGATATTGTACACTTCCACTCATGAGTCCATCACCATTATCACATCACCATGGGATACCAACCCCTAATCACATCACACTAGGATATCACCTCAATTAGGAACAAAGCCATTACCAAAGTCATAAGACAATTCACATTGTTCCCTACAAGAACATCATTATCTCTTCATGTCTCCTCTAGTCTCATAATCACCACACATGTGTCTCATAAAAGATATCAAAATCAATCACTAGCTAAGATAATTATTCAACAACAAATTAGAGCTACAACATTAGGAGAGATAAATTACTATATCATCATGTTAATTACTCAAGCAACTAGATAACATCATTATGTACTTGCAATTAGGGCTAGGTTTCAATATTGTAACTGAATTAGGGTTTCAAATTCAACATAGTGACCAAAGAGAAATTGAATCTAAGTAACTAAAGAATATCAAGGTTCTTGGCGACTGAAGGAACACCAACATCTCATCGACCAAAGGGATTTGAAGCCCTTGGCAATCAAAGATATTATGGTGGTTCATCACCTTCTTCGACCAAAGAGATACCAAAAAATCATCGACCATGAAGGTCCAAGGTTTAGCGAATGAAGAGAGCTATGAAATCATCACTGACCGCATAGAAGAGAGACAAACTTGGTGATCATTCCAAGGAGACAAAAACCTACATCAACCACATAGATTACATCTTAAAACCATCATGAGAGAGAAAAAAACACATAAACCACAAGATCAATAAGAGTTGATCATCACTAGGAAATTGAAACATCAAGGTGTAAGGTACATGAAGGAAAATCAACCTCAAAACCCTAAATCCGACCATCAACATGAGAGAAAATAAACCATGATTCAAGAGAGAAAGAACCAGAGCTTCTACCACTTGCATGAATCCAAAACCTCAATCCTCAACAAGAAAGCAAAGCCATGATTGTGAGCAGAAGAATCGATGTTTAGCACATGCATGTGAGGACCAACACCTCCATCATCAACAAGATTTTAGGTACAAGAATTAGGGTTCATAAAAAGGAATACTCAATTAAAGGTCACCACATAATCACAAACCCTAGCTCAAAATATCATCATAATACTACTTAGAACCACATTTTAGATATACATTATTTGCATGTAAGATTAAATGCAAGTAATAACCGAGGAGAAGGTTATATAACTTGCCTTGGATGTGAAGAAAAACTCCAAAAGCAAGGATGCTCCAAGAAGAGGGAAAACGCTAGCTTGATCAACTCCACATCCAAGATATCATCACCTCAAAGAAAAAAGAACAACCCTAGGTTAAAGGAGCACAAGAGAGAGGGAAAAAACCATGGGCCTAATTTTGGGAGTTTTAGAAAAAGAGATCTCAACTCAATAATCACCCGCAGGTGTACGGGGTCAATGTAGCCAACTGTCAAACACAAGGAGCTAGGCTAGTTAGGTGCAAATTTGTTAACTTTCATTAATCTAAATCGGGTTGCAAAAAGTCAAATTGATTACACACTTAAGAAGAAAGCAAAAGCAAAAGGCTTAAAGTAAAAGGGTTTGATTAAGCAATTAAAAGCTTGGGTAATAGATTTCACCACCATACCATCATGTCATATGAACAACAAAATAAAGATCACTGTTAACAAGCAAGGAGATTGTCATCGTCATGCATTTCCCAATGTCATAAGATGGTTCTCAACATCACATAACGCTCCCATGTTTATGCTTAGTCTCAAACACAACCTTAATCCTCAATATTCTCTAGCTACTCCCGTAGTCGAGAGAACATTGCCATAGATCCCTACGCCTTACTCCCTCATACATTCTCCCAAAGCACAAGGTAAGCATAAAACATGTACAAGAAGTGTCTAGTCAAATATACAAGCAAGAAACACCATAGGCATCCATGGAAAAGACAAGTTAACTAGCAATAAGCATAAATTTTGAGTTCACATGAACAATGGCATGAGACTTACTATCCCATGCCCAAGGAAAGAGTTCTACTCATCCATAATGGAAATATGCAGACACAATGAAGAGATTATCGAGTTTTGCATGTTTAATAGAAGAAAAAGCTAGAGGGCCAAAGACGTAGCCAAAGGGAAGTAGAACTCCAGCTATAGGACAAAATTCTACCCTTGGAACTGCTCCAACTTAGAAAATCTTTCCTCTCAGACAACTTCAGTGAGAGAAGCAGCTCTGTTGCACCTTCGGAGAAGAAAAGAGGTAGAATGGAGGTTCTTTTGCAAGTAACCACCTTCTTCCACCTCAAAATCATGCACCCACCTTAGCTCTGGAACTTTGCTTGGACGAAAGACTTTCAAAAATGACCAGGGATAACCAACACATTGAGTTGCATTCATCTTTAAAAATGAGGGGCGGTTGTTTTCATTGTTGTAGAAACTGATAACGACATGACGTGTCTTTTGGTGGGCATGTCATGTCTCGATGCATAGTTCCATAGGGTCTTGTTGCTGTTGTGAAGTACACAACATGTCTAAAATAATACATGACGTGTAACTTTCTTCTGTGATCATTTCAGGTGAAAGGCACACGGCGTGTCTGAATTAACACACGTCGTGTGCATTGGCAGCAATTTGTAGAAGGCCATCTGGTCTCGTGGACATGTCATGTCCTAATTCAAACATGACGTGTTTGCATCCTTCGACTCTTTGGCATTGGGGCCACTGGAGACTCGCACGTCGTGTGTTTAATATCACATGAAATATCACACGATGTGTTATTCATATTGTGAAGGTTTTTGGGTAAGGACATGTCATGTCTTAAATAAGACACACCATGTCCAATGATTTTTATGCAGAAATAAAGTCTGAATCAGTTGCAAGTGGGGGAGAAGTCCATTTGGGGTCGGATTTGAGTTGAATTATCTCCAATTTGGCACTTTAAGCGTGTATCTGCAATCAACATCATGTGATAAGCAAAAATAACTAAAAAGTGGCAAGATAAATATGAATGGAAGCTAAAGGGAAGCAAAATGAACTGAATTTGTGTGTGAGATTGTAGAAAAAGCCGATATGAAATGCACACATCAAATCCCCCTAAGCTTGAATAGTTGCTTGTCCTTAAGCAAAAAGAGCATAGAGCACAAATGAAAGATTTGCAAAGCTCATGTATAGATCAAATGAAAAGAAAGATGAGTTCGGGACCACATCAACCATGATCAACTTGTTTATACTTGTAGTCGTCAATTCAACTCAAACATTCATGAAAGAGATATTTAGTTCAGCAAGGGTGGTCACAAAGAAATGAATAAATCGGTTAAACAACATTAAGTAGAATTTGGATGACCAGGCCAAACAATTAGTGGATGTAAAACATGAAATCTCAGTTATTAAAGATACAAATGACGAAACTTAGTTAACATTAACAATCTTAGTTGAACTCTTCTTTTTTTTAGATTATTTTGTCAATGGATTGTGGGTTCCAGCACTCAATTGCTAATGTAGGCTTATGCACACGTGGAATGTCGGTTGGGTTGTTTTATACTTTTTTTTAGACATACCATCTAACCATCATTAATAGATTGGGCTTACACTAGGCTAGCATGATATGTGGGCAATTCTCCATCTTTTAAGGGGTATGAGGGTGAAATAAGGCACTAACCAAAACTAGAGAGTCAACAAGATTGTAAAGTTGGCTATATTTCATTCATTTGTAAAGTTGATTCACCCATAAAAATTTGAGATCATTACATGTTTTAAGCAATCAGAGATGTGAAAGGTGAATATCCAAGCTACAAGTATAAATCAGACTTAAGCATATGTTGATGGCCAGAGGGTTTCATTTGATTCATGCATGCTCTTTAACAATTCCTTCAAATGGTAGATTATGTGCAAGAGGACAAGATGGTTCAAACTTGTGATGAGATAGCTCAATACATAAAGTGAGCCTCACATCCTATTGAACTTGCCAAGGGAAAAAGAAAAATAGAATTTAAAAACAAGATTAACTAAAGAATTGAAATAATTTCATTTGATTCATGCATGCTCTTTAACAATTCCTTCAAATGGTAGATTATGTGCAAGAGGACAAGATGGTTCAAACCTGTGACAAGACAGTTCAATACATAAAATGAGACTCACATCCTATTGAACTTGCCAAGAGAAAAAGAAAAATAGAATTTAAAAATAAGATTAACTAAAGAATTGAAATACAAAAAATGACGAAAAGAAACTACATTACCGGTCGGTTGCATCCCCCTAAGCTTGATATTTGCAGTGTCCTCACTACAGCAATCAAACTCAAAGAAAGTGCAACCGAGTACCTATCATGGGATGGCATCAGTAAGAGGGGCCATGTGACACCTCATCATGCTAAACGAGATTACTCAAAACACAAAACACGATCAACTACTAATTAATCACATGGTCAAAAATGCGGAATAATTAAAACCGATTCCAACAATGTAAATAAACTCTAGAACATTTACAAAAGGTCCATCATTCCATTCTCATATATTGTAACAAGTATTTACTTATGGGTCCAAAGACCTCAGTCACATCCTGCATACAAAAGATATTTCACATGTACATGCCATATATTTACAAACATTGGCATACTACTAAAATCTCGTGTCGATACAAGTATATCATCTAGAAAACATATCCCATACCTGGACCTAAGATTACATGGACGACACTAGGACTCTACTACTAACATCTACAACTAACCAACCTTCTGAATCTATTGATCACCAGGTTGGTTCTCTTCCACAGCACGACCTCGACCTCGTTGCCCGCGACCACCTAAAAATTTTGTGGTGACCCATAGGTGAGACCCAGTCCCAGTGAGAGATATAACTCTCTCCAACATATATTGATCATAACATATTAATTAATAGTAAATTCATTGAGCAGTTAGGGTATTGAATAGGAAATATGAACATATTGAACATTTTAAGCATACTAAGCAGTTAAGCAAATAAGTTGTAGCATCAAGTAGAATTACACAATTTTCATAATTCTACATCATGTAAGAACTATGTTAATCAACCAATGTGATTCGTATTAAACCCCAAAAATTATACTACACATCTAGTATTATATCTTTTATTATTATGCCCTGAGGAGTTTGAGTTGTACCACTCAAAGTCCTACTGACCACTGCAAAGTGTTATTCAGTTCTGTATAAGATCTACGAGTGTCGATATCCTAAGATCCCTTCCCCTCGGTCAGTACGAGTAAACTACAGTGACATACCAGTCAAATTGCCAATAGTGACATATAGTCAACTGATAACAACTAGTCTGTACTTGGTACACTTTATGACACTAGAAAATAGGGTATACAAAACCCTCTAATATGAGGTACAGCCACAACTATCCTCAATCACATCAAATGCCAGAGGCATGACCATAGCCATCCTCCATAACCTACAATTTTGGATGACAAGGATATATCCTCAACTTGCCACCCCCACATACTCAACAGTATGCACTCCGAGTTTCCCTTGGGAATACTCGTTTCACCATCCAGTAAGTTCTGACACTGAATATGGCTCTACGACACTGGGCTCTACATGATTAAGGTTACACTTTATTAATTACTTCCAATTGAATGCATTAAGGATTTATCATACAAGTGACATTCAAAACCTAATTCTTTTCTAACAAGAGTATATGTATAACAAATTCAAAGGATATAAAACATTTTAGATATAAATCTTAATCACATTACGACATTCTATCATTCATTACAAAATAATGGACCACACTTATCATCATACTATTACAAGATACCAATATCTTATCACAAGTTCCAGGGTTTTAACCCTTATTGGAACATGATGAGGATTTCACCTCAATCATGGCTTCAAACATGTTCAAAGGTCATTAAGACCATCACATTATTCATAGTAAGGTTATCATCATCATTCCATGCCTTAAACAAGGCTCAAAATATCATTAGCACATATGTGTCGATAGATATTAACATGGCAAGGCACTATGATATTCAAATAGTTATACATTATGGTTTCAACACAAGAAGAGTGTAATGCATTATCACATTAATCATTCAAGATGTCTAATTATAACCAATCAACATTGTATAATTACATAAATGTTAGGTATAACAAGCTAAATCACATGGGAGTTATGCATCCACTAATTATAGTGATTTATCAAATATAACTATATAATGGAAAAGGTAAGACTGCCAATTAATGGCATTGAACCATTGAAATATCATCACCCACAAATAATACCATGTGATTTATTTTAATCCATTAGATGTTAAAGCATCCAATATTATTCATTTACTTCTTGGTCTCCCTTAATTAGAGATTATCGGGAAGCAGGGTTGTTACATCGTGTCTCTCTGGGACACATCGTGTACCTAGTATGGAGCAGCAGCCAGAGGAGAAAAACACAGTAGATATGCTTGAATCTCACGCCTTGTATCCGAGGATGGTTGGAGAAGGAGGTTGGTAGAGATGGTTGTGGGCTTTTTCGGAGTGGTGTGAGCACTCTGATGAGATCCTCGCATGGGGATGAGGCAAGGCGGTGGTAGAATCAGTTTCGACCTCCAGCAGTGAGAGGGAGAGAGATAGAGTGGGCGACAAAGAAGGTGGCTCGCGGTGCTCGCGAGGTCAGAGGTGATGATGATGGCAGCTCGAACACAGTTGGTCACACTGAGGATCGCTTGGCAGAGATGCTCAAATACATGGATCTTCACATGGCTCTTCACAAGCTCTTCACACGGCTCGAATGAGGGTGAGTAAGAGAGGATGCTTGAAAATAGGGTTAAAAAACCCTTTCCTGTCAGAAGACACGTCGTGTCTTTTTTAGGACACATCATGTCTGCTTACAGAGGTTTCCCGCTATCTCTTGAGCTATATTGTGATGCGTAAGGCATGTCGTGTGCTTTTTGACACACATCGTGTACGAATTTAGAAGTCGATGGGTAAACCTTTCACTAATAACAACACGTCGTGTACAAATAAAGATACAACATGTTCGGTTCCAGATAATATTTGCTCATTCTTGTGTGTGAAGTATATGTCGTGTCTGGATTAGCACATGTCATGTTCATTTCTATACGTTAACTTTGTATTGTCTATCTGATAACAAACACAACGTGCCATTTTAAGACATGTCATGTCTTTTTGAATTTCTGCTCGAGTTGTTCATTCTGTGAGTAACGACATGGCGTGTCAAATAAAGACATGTCATGTATTTTGGAATTTCTACATAATTTAGCTTTTTATAAGCACCTGCAGAAGTGATGAGATGCAAATATAAGTGTCTACATTATTACATTCATCCATGACAAGTTTATTTAGGAAACTTAAAGATTGTACTTGGCTCAAATTGCAAAAATAAAATCTATCCAATGTGGGGTCAACTCCCACAAGTTCCTCCATTTAAAGTCCAGAGTAAGACTCTTCAATCAGTTGATCAAGCATCTTGGAGGGAGCAAGAGGCTCCTTTGTCAATTTCTTCTCTTGTTGTGTACAGGTTGCAATGTTGTCCATTGACTTTGAAGGTTGATTGTTTCCCTTGAACAGTCCCATATGGAAAGACATGTAAGACTAAGAACGGTCCAGACCACTTGGATCTCAATTTCCCTGGAAAGAATTTGAGTTTGGAGTTGAAAAGCAGAACTTGGTCTCCTTCTTTGAAATCCTTGACCTTTATTCTCTTATCATGCCATCTCTTGGTCTTTTCCTTCTATATTTTGGCATTTTCATAAGCATCCATTCTTATCTCTTCTAGCTCTTGGAGTTGCAACAATCTCTTCTCTCCTACTTCTTAAGGTCATAGTTCAGGAATCTGATTGGCCATAGTGCCTTGTGCCCCAATTCTACGGGTAGATGACATGATTTTCCATAGACAAGTTTGAAAGGAGTTGTTCTAATGGGAGTCTTAAAAGTTGTCATGTATGTCCATAACGCATTATCTAACTTTAGTTCCCAATCCTTTCTTGAACTGGTGACAATCTTTTCTAGAATAGCCTTCAATTGCTTGTTTGAGATCTCCACCTGGCCTGATGTTTGAGGATGATAAGGTGTGGCCACCTTATGCTTTACTCCATATTTACTAAGCAAGTTGTTGAAGTTTCTTTCATTAAAATGGCTTCTACCATCAAAAATAATTACTCTTGGAACTCCAAATCTGGGGAAGATGATCTTCTAAAATAGTTTAATGACTGATTTCACATCTAGAGCTTGAGAAGGGATTGCCTCCACCCATTTGGAAACATAATCACAGACCGCTAAGATGAACTTGTAGCTGCAAGCATATGGGAATGGGCCCACATAATCTATGCCCCACACATCAAAGACTTCTATTTTCATAATTGAGTTCAGTGGCCTTTCATCTCTCTTTGAGATTCCTTTGGCTCTTTGGAAATTGTCACAAGCTTTGACAAATGTATGTACATCACGCAACAAACTTGGCCAATAAAAACCGGATTGAAGGATCTTTGTTGTAGTTTTGTTTGCTCCAAAGTGTCCATCGTAGGGAAAAGAATGACATTATGCAAAAACACTGGCAATGTTTTCATCTGGGATACATCTCTTGATGAGTCCATCCGTGCATTGCTTGAACAAAAGAGGGTCGTCCCAATAATAGAATTTAACATCATGAAGGAACTTCTTCTTTTGTTGGTGAGTGAGATCAGGTAGAAGACATCTTGTAGCAAGTTAGTTTGCAAAATCGGTGAACCATGGTAAGACAACAAAGTTTATTGCATACAAATTCTCAATGGGCAACTTGTCATCAATAGGAACTTTGTCTTCGACACTAGTAGAAAGACGTGAAAGATGGTCAGCTACACTATTCTCGGTTCCCTCCTTGTCTTTGATTTCTAAGTCAAACTTCTGAAGTAACAATATCCAGTGGATGAGGCGAGGTTTGACATTTTTATTGCTCATAAGGTATTTTATAGCAGCATGGTCTGTATACACAATGACCTTAGACCCTACTAGATATTGTCTGAATTTATCAAATGCATAAACAACGACAAGCATCTCTTTCTCTATAGTAGCATAATTGATTTGTGCTTCATCAAGAGTCTTACTTGCATAGTTTATGTCATGGAGTTTGATGTCTTTTCTTTGTCCTAAGACATCTCCTATGGTATAGTTGTTGGCGTCACACATCACTTCAAAGGGAACACTCCAATCTGGTGGTTGGATAATTGGAGCTGAAACTAGGGCGTCTTTTAACTTCTGGAAGGCAGTTTGGAAATCATCATTGAAGATGAACTCGACATCTTGTGCTAACAAAGAACATAGAGGCTTTGCGATCTTTGATAAATCCTTAATAAATCTCCTATAGAATCCTGCATGGCCCAAAGATCTATGAATTTCCTTCGCATTGGTTGGATCTCACTTCTTTTCATTAGCTTCTACTTTAGCTTTATCTACTTCAATTCCTTTGTTTGAAATAACATGTCCCAGAATGACCAGTCTACACCATAAAGTGGCATTTCTCCCAATTGAGCATGATATTGACTTGTTGGCATCTCTACAAAACCTTAGTTATATTTAACAAACAATCATCAAATGAATTTTTGTAGACGCTAAAGTCATCCATAAATATTTCCATGATCTTTTCAATGTAATCAGAAAAAATGGCCATCATGCATCTTTGAAAAGTGGCGGGGGCATTGCAGATCCCAAAGGGCATCTGCCTATATGCATAAATTCCATAGGTGCAGGTAAATGTGGTCTTTTCTTGGTTGGATGGATAGATGAGAATCTGAAAGAATATGCTATACCCATTAAGGTAACAAAAATAGGAGTGATGAGCAAGTCTTTCAAGCATCGAATCAATAAAAGGTAAAGGGAAATGATCTTTTCTAGTGTCTTTGTTCTATTTTCTATAATCAATGCACATTCACCACCCAGTGACGATTCTTGTTTGTATTAGTTCATCATTTTGTCCTTTAATTACAGTTGTTCCTCCTTTCTTAGGCACAACATGTATATGACTTACCCAAGGACTATCACTTATTGTATAGATGATTCCGACATCTTTAAGTTTTAAGATTTCCTTTTTTACCACTTCCATCATGTTTTGGTTAAGTCTCCTTGGGGGGTCTATGCATGGTTTGGCGTTCTCTTCCAAAGCTATCCTATGCATACAAATGGATGGGTTAATTCCTTTGAGTTCATTAATGGAATAACCGATCACATCTTTGTAACTTCTAATCTCATTTAAAAGT
The DNA here is from genome assembly GCA_963693085.1 of Alisma plantago-aquatica. Classification (NCBI taxonomy): domain Eukaryota; kingdom Viridiplantae; phylum Streptophyta; class Magnoliopsida; order Alismatales; family Alismataceae; genus Alisma; species Alisma plantago-aquatica. Next base: position 441,500,053 of record OY856412.1, on the reverse strand, counting down.
TTTTCTTTTTTATCATTGTTCCATTCATCATTTATAATTACAAGAGAAGAAGAGTTTGGGCCTAAGAAAGCATACCTTAACCCCGCTGGGAGGGGTTTTAGTTCTACCTATTTGCATGAAGTTGTGGTGTTGCTTGCGTCATTCTTCTTTGAGTCTTGTTTGCTTTGTGGGATCTCTAAAGTTCCAGGAATTTCCTCATTGAGAATGTTACATGCATCATCTTCCTCCAAAAAATCTAAGGTAGTTTTAACTGACTCTTTTCCTCTTCAAGCAATGTATCAATGGTATCAACGAGACAAATGTATTCTTTAGATCTGGGCACCTTTATGGCATCATAGACCAAAAATACTAATTCCTTATCTCCCATCCTCATGGTGAGTCTTCCTTCCCTAACATCGACTAAACATCATGTAGTGTGCAAGAAAAGTCTATCAAAAAGGACCAGATTGGTTGGGTCTTCATGCATGTCTATGACCACAAAATCACATGGAATAAAGAATTTTCCAATCTGAATGGGGACATGGTGCGTCAGAGCCAAAGGTACACACACTAACCAATTAGGTTTGATTACATGTTCCCCACAGAACTTGAACACACGAGTGGATTCAATTTCAAATTTATAATGACCTACACTCAATACACTCAGACAAACTAAAAAACTAAACCCACAAGCACACAGGGTCATGTCATTGTATAGGAGGGTGGTAAGTATAGGGTCAATCCACAAGGAGAAAAGGGGGAACTAGAGCTAGGTTAGTTTTTGGCACTAGGTTCCTACTGCGGAGACTAGGGTTAAGGGTTTGAAGGATGTTTTGATTGGTAATCTAAGTTGAGCAAGAAAGAAAGACAAGCAAGAACAAAACCTAAGTTAGCCCTAGACAATTACTTCAACTAAGCAGGAAAAAGCTAAGCAAGATAAGAAAAGACAAGAAGAGAACAATCTACACCAAGGTAGGCAAGAAAAGGAAAAAGAGAAATTAAAGACCTAAGCTATCAAGAACAAAGCAAGAACAGGGCAAGAAGCTATCTAAGCAAGAAAATAGCTAATTAAGCTAGCACTAGCTAAGCAAGATGGAAACTAGGGTTTTAAAGCAATTAAGGGAGATGTGGGATGTTTAGGGGATGCACTTATCACTCAAGTTAGGGGTGACATATGAACATTATGATTCCATTTAAATTATTCAAACCAAACAACAAGTTAGAGTCTAATGAATTATCCTAAGCTACTAACTGGCCATAGATATACTAGGTTATGTATAGGGGAACTAGTCCCTAACACTCCCTAATACCCATGTGAGGCCCAATTGGGTTAGGGCTTAGGTGTAATTCAATTAGAGTCTAAATAAGCCTAGGTTTCTAGGTTAGGCGATCTTAGGATGATTAGGGGTTGAGATTAGTAATGGGGGTGGAAGTGAGGTTTTAGGCCTCCCATCACGGACATTCTAGCCTTGAGAAAGCTCCATGCTAAACACACCAAATACATCTAAACTAACTACTTAGATCTCTCAACTGGGGTTAGGAGAATTGATTATGATGTAGGAATATGGGTTGCTAGCTAGGGATCCAAGAATTAGACCTAGGAGCAAATCTCAAAATTCACACATATAAGTAATTTTCCTAAATTCCCAATTGATTTCAAGCACAAACCAATAAGAAATTTATGGATAATGAGGTATAAATAGAACATAATCAATAGAAAATGGAATTACAAAGTTTACATATCATTTTCCCCCAACATGGTATCAAAGTAACATTTTACAACCCAAACAGCCCACCCAAGGGGCCTAGCTACTCATAACAATGTAACATACAAAAGGGAAGAGAAGGAGATAGAAGAAGTCATTGAGATCAGTGTAGATGAAGAATTCCTCCACTTCAACTACTATAGGGTGTCCTCCTCTCTCCTCTAAGGTTCATGGGCATGGAATGATGGTGGAAATGGGTGGAAACTAGGGTTATGATGGTGGAAATGGTGAAATGGAGTGAAATGGAGTGGAATGTCTAAGGGGTGAAAAATGGGGAGCTAAGAGATGGTAGAAGGTAGGTAAACTCATGTTGGATCTTCCACCTAGGTATATATAGGTGTGGGGGAAGCACTAGGTCAAGTAGGGGTAGTATGGGAAAAACAATGCAAAAATAGCCAGGTTTTTGTAGGTAGCACAGCCGTGGTGGTCACCATGGACGTAGTGGGGAGGGGTGAGAATGGTCATGGTGGATGGGAACGATCGTGGTGAGAAATGGTGAAAAATCACAGGGAATAGGTAACTTTTGTACTGAAGATGGCACGATCGTGGTGGGGTAAGGGTAGCACGGTCGTAGTGGGGTACCACGGTCGTGGTGGCTTGAAATTAGCTACATGTTCTTGGATCCACAATTGTTCTCTCTACATGTACCACAAAGTCAGCGCACCACGGACATTCTATGCTCCACGACCGTGGTGATTTCTGCACAAATTGAGCTCTGAACCTGTTGATTTTGCAAGTGGGCTAGCACAGCCGTTCTGAGGTACCACGGTTGTGCTGCTTCCTAGATCAACACTTTGACTTGATTCTTTGGATTTTGTTGGGTATATTTGCTTCAATATTTCTTTTTCCTATAGGGGTAGGTTGAGGGAGCATCAAAATTCAATTTGGGTCTCTCTAAGGGTAGAGAAACCCTAAGATCACTCCTCTCTCTCTCTTCCATCAAGCATGGTCCAAATGCCTGAAAAACATGCAAATAATATCCATAAATACATTTTACACAAATATGCATATTGAAGGAAATAACATGTAATCTAATAGGTATAGATGTGATTGAAATGAAAAATGACACAAGATGATGCCCTAAAATAGGGTTGAATCACCACCCCAAACATAAAACATACTTGTCCTCAAATATGCTCCAACTCAATCTCTCTACAAGTTTTCCACAATCAAGAAATGACAAATGAAATGTAAATGATGATTATTTCTGAATGGGATCAATAGTGACTAAGTACATACATTCCACCTCTCTCCTCTCCTTATTTCACAAACCAATCATGAAAAGAGGACAAAGCATATGAACTTCAAATATAGTGCATAAAGCACACACGCTATCCATATTTCTTTAATGTAATTTTGGGTAGACCATTTCATGATGGAGTTAATCAAGGATGACTAGGAGTGTTGTTTCACCTTCATACATTCAACATTATGTTTCAAATCACACCAAATGACCCATGTGGATGTGGAAATGGAAAAATGAGCTAGGGTTGATGTTTCCTAGCTCAATGGGTATGAAAATGGAAGAAAGGATTGCGATAAGATTTTGGAGTGCTATTACATAGATCACTCATCTTTTCTTTATTTAGATGATCTTAAACAGGAGCATCTTTTATTTTCTTTTTGTATTTTTTTTCTTTGCCCTTGGAGTAGATGGGGCACATGGTGATGAGAGTGAAGCGGTGAGATATAGATGTGGCCACCCCAAACTTTTGGAGGGGACCACAGTTGATATGTGCACTTTGGCATCCTTTCATGAGGTGGAGGGGTAAGAAGATGGTGAGTGAATAGTCAGGTCAAAGAGGGGTCACTAGCGTGATTCTCGACATAAGGTATCCTACATGAAAATTAATCCAACACTTCATCCAACAATATCACACCACATGAATGATCAATTTGAAATCGATACTTTTATCAAGTGACTTCATAGGCACTAAGCGCTCATAGCTTGCTCGAGTCACAATTCAACCAAATCATTCACAAACATAAGAGAGGTGATGCACATGTAAAAAGTCAAGAATTGATACCACTTAGTAACAAACAATGATAATTCAGTTGCATTTGTCAAAGGTCATCATTTTTCATCCAAAAGGTAGAGATTGGGTTAAAACACACTTTTAGGCAAGGAAATATCAAAATTGGGAAAAATTGGCCAAAATAGTGCCAAGTTGCCTTCAATCACATCTAAGCTGATATTTTTTTGATGAACCCAGCGTGTTGCTCATTTCTATTAACCCATGTAATAAAAGTTGTACAAGAAAAGGCTTTGGCCAGAGTGACCAGAGACAAACCAAAAAAGGGGGAAAGCGACCCCTTAAAAGGAGAGAAAGGGAAAAAAACTAAACAAGACCGATGTTATCTATACATCACCGAGGCGAGCATCAACCAAAAAAGACTGCACGACCAGCAACCAAGTTCCTTTCATCCAAGACTATCTGCATCCTTGCACGCTCTGTCCCACAACAAATCTACAGAGGAAGAATGCCCCACAAAGATACGACCATTTCTTTCCAACCAGAGATGGTAAAGGATGGAAACAAATAGAAACTTACTTTTGCCCCTAACCATAGTTATCTCTTCAATCTTCTTGGGGACCACTCCATAATCTTTCCTGAACCTGCTCCAAATACCGGAATTGAAAGCACAATCCAACAGCAGATGGGTGACATTGTCTTCATTGTTCTCGCACAAAGGGCATCTCGACGCTCCCTAAAATCCAATCCTCCTCAAGTACTCAGAACTTGGAAGGCGATTCAGCATCAGTTTCCACAAAAAACACGACCAGATTCTAGGCAATTTGTAGTCCCACACCCAAGCAGACCACAGGACAACAGATTTTGCTTTCCTGACCACTTCCCAACCATCCCTACACTTGAACACTTCACCCTCCTTGTACAGAATAGCATCCTTCCCATCAACCTTCGAGACCTGGACCTTGTTCAGAATCTCTCTGACTCCTTCACTCCCCCTTAGAACAGGATAACACCACCTACCATCTTTAAGACAAGTATTCACTTTGTAGTTGAGCCCCTTACCAAATCTTAGAACTTGCTGATACTCACAACAATCCAGTAGCCTCTTCTTATTAGAAATCCAGGGATCAGTCCATAATAAGAAAGTGTTGTCGTCACCCACCTTAAAATTGATTCTATGCATAAGCAGGTCCCTGTACTTCAGGATTTTCCTCCACATCCATGAAGAAGTTGTTTTAATCTCCACATCCCACACCGAGCTATCTCCAATGTACCTCTCATGCACCCATTTCACCCACATAGACTCCTTCCTTTTTGCCACATCCCATAAATTTTTTACCATACCTACCTTAGACCAGTCTTCAATCCGCCTGATGCTTAAACCACCTTCCTTCCTTGGAACACAAATGTCTTCCCAAGAAACCGTATGAATGTGCTTCTTATCATCCCTATCACCCCACAGAAAATCCCTCATCACTTTTTCCATATCAAGGATCACACCCTTAGGCAAAGGGAAGGCCGCAGTCCAGAACATATGATAAGAAGACAAAGTGGAAATAATAAGCTCAACTCTGCCCGAGAACGAAAGAAGCTTCCCCTTCCAAGCCTCCAATTTGCTCTTCAACTTATCCACAATAGGACAACACATCTCCTTAGTAAGCCTACCCGTGAATAAGGGGAGACCCAGATAACGAACAGGAAGCGAGCAACACGGAATCTTCAATCTTTCAGCAAGCAAGTCCTTCACAACCACCCCTTTACTGAAGAAGACTTGGCTTTTGAGATTATTTAACCTCAGACCAGAAATGGCTTCAAATTTATCAAAAAGCCCAACAATCACCTCTACATTGGATAGATTGGCTTTAGAGAAGAGAAGTAAGTCATCTGCAAAAAGGATATGAGAAATACCATAGTTAGGAGAAGCCATCAAGGGAGAAAGTCTTCCATCGGCCACATAGCTTCTAATCAACAAAGAAAGGCCCTGCATAGCCAGAATAAAAAGATAAGGGGCCAAGGGATCCCCTTGCCTCACCCCATTGCTAGCTTTAAAAGCATTCGAAGGGGAACCATTGACAAGAACCTAAAAAGAGGCTGAGTCAAAGCAAGATGACACCCACTTCAACCAACAACCAGGGAACCCCATCTTCCCCATGATGAACATAATATAGTCTCTACGCACAGTATCATAAGCCTTGGAAAGGTCCACCTTCACACACATCCTTTCTCCACCCTGATTAGGAAAAGAGCTCAACACCTTATTGGCCAATAAAATTGCATCCCCAATGCTTCTCCCCTTAAGAAAGGCAGCTTGATTAATATCTATAATATCAGGAAGCACATCCCTCAATCTATTCGCCATGATCTTAGTAATAAATTTGTAAATGACATTGCACAACGCAATGGGCCTGAAATCTTTAAGACAAGATGCTCCCTGAACTTTAGTAATAAGGACAATGAAAGTTTTGTTGCACATCTAAGCTGATATTATTGAACTTAAAGCAGTAAACAAGCAAATCCTAGCTAAAACATGCAAAATTTACCAAAAATCTATATGATATGCAATGCATGGAAAAAAGAGTACAGTTTTTGAAAATTATGCAAAAATGACAAGAAAGTAAACTACATGACATGTAGGTATGCAAAGTAGGTAAATTCTAAACTAAGGCAAGTAAAAGCAAACAAACAAAAGTAAATGGAAGGTGAAATGCAAAATAAGAGTGCAAATGAGATAGGGCATACAACCCTACCACCCCAAACTTTTGAATCATGCTATCCTTAGCATGACACTAAAGTCTAGTAATGATAGGGTAGATTATCACTGTGGTGGCGGTGGTCCTCCCTATGGTGGGGGGTGCTAGTAGTAATGACCCCAGTAGTCCGTCTGTGGAGGTGGGTATGTCTCATGATAACCAAAATGGGCTCCCCAGAAATCCTCCCCCACTGGGGGTTCCTCTGTGCCTGCACATGCTGATAGTGGTACATGTGGTTAATCTGATGATGCATCTATTGCTGATCTAATGACATGGACTAATTTGTCTTTTGAATTGCCTCCAACTATGCATGAATGACTAACATGTCATATGCATTTATTGGAGGTGATTGTGCATCAAAGTCCTCCCCTCTCGGTCATGTGTGGTGTGGCTGCTCAAAAATGTGATGTTGCTCTGGCACATTCATCTCTCCTCCTTCTTCATGTAAGTCCATGTTTGGTGCATTGAACCCCTCTCTTGGGTGCTCCTTCTCATACTGTGCTATCACCTCAGACAAGTTCTCTAGTGGCCCCACATCCATGAGTAGGGGGTGGCATGGTATGGGAGCTCCAAGGTGATTCCAGGGTACCCGGGGTTTAGAACATAAAAGATTTTGCTATCTCTGAGGGAGATCATTTGTGACCTAGCAAGATAGTTTAGATCAACATATTTGCTTCATTCTACCTTGGTAAGCCCATCTAGATTGCATATGTGGCATCCAACTTTTAAAAACATGATTTACTTAAGCGGAAGCATTCATTAGCAGCGGAATTATTGAAAATCACTAAAAATTAAAACTTTTTACAAAGAGATCTATAAACTGCAAAACTCTTTCATAAAGAACCAAATTATTTCAAATACATTCTGGTTTACTAGTACATCTCTTATACCAATTCTTCTTGAGAGTTACAAACGTCAGCTGCCCTGTTAGACTATACATAGGCAGTATAAAAATCTCGAGGCATCAAGCCAAAATCTCATATAAATATTAAACTAATTATTGACTCCTAGGACCTGAGAGTATAGAGACGAGACATAGGACTCTCTATTTATAGGACATGACAACCAGTGTTTCCACCTAAGGATTCACTGCTATCCTTGGTTCTGTTGCTGCTGATGTTCTTCCCTTGCTGTAGGGTTCCTGCCTCTTCTTCGGTGTCTACCTAAAAAGTTGGATCCCACGGGGGTGAGACAATTGAAAATTGTCCCAGTGAGAGATATAACTCTCCGCCAGAAACATTATTATTGCAATTAATGGTATAAAACTGAGCAGAAGAATCATAAGCATTCAACAACAGTTAAATCAAAGTATAAACATATTAGAGCATTATTATTTACTCAAAGCATTAAACTTATGAATTGATGAAGCAGCATGTTACTTGTCCAATAAGGAATTGAAGAGCATAAACAACATTCATTCATATTAGGACATACTAAGCAAAGCAACATCAATCATTGATTCTCATATTTCAACCTAAAGCAAATATGCTACACGGCTGATTACATTTTACAATCATACTTAATGCCCTGAGGAGATGAGGTATACCGCTCATAATCCAACTGACCATTGCGAAATCGAAATCGGTACCATACATAGGTCAATAGAAGAGCTGGATTCCCATGACCTCATCTTCCTCAATCAGTGTGAGGACCAAATGCAGGACATCTTATGTCTCTGCTAAATAGCTTTCCAGGGTATACTGGAAACTTCACTATTAGAGTTACAGTGGCATGATGTACTCTCTTAGCAATCGAGAGACGTTATATTTATCTCACATCGATCTGGTATGAAGATCATCAGGAGATTAATGATACATCCATCCCGGTCTTTGAGAGATTAGTGATGCATCCATCCTGACATAATTAATGAAGGATTGAGAGATTTAATGTTTACCTCACATCAATTCCTCCATTAGGGCGTAAGGATATTCGTGCCCATAACCCCTACATACTCAAAAGTATCCCCCCCAGGAGTTCCTATAGGAAAACATGTTTCACCATCACCAAACTACTGACGATGATGGATATATGGTCAGGGATCTATATGATATCATTTCACTTGGTTAATTAATTACATTACAATATTCTTTTAGCATCAAACATGTTTTCAACATAAAACATTATAATAATTGCTTCAAAGAATGAATACTATTTCTACCAAGTTCTTTTCAAAGCTTTATTAAACATTGGGATCTCAATTCCTTATCACATCAGGGGTATTCTCATCCCTTAACATTTCATCATCATGATTATGAAGTATGGGTGTCCAAACCCTTAGTTCATCAAAACACTTGTTACCACTTTATTAGGTAACTTAATGCCTTCCGGTCATTTGCTCATTGTAAACATAATATTTGCAATGCAGGTATTTCACATGGCTCTTAAAGCCCAATAATGTCTCTTGTTACCTCTTACTAGGCATCACAACATATTATGGCTCACAAGGCCCATAAAGCAGTTTCAATAGTAAAACATCTTAACTTATACCTGGCTATGTCCACCATCTCATGAAACTTGCATAATTAGTGCACATGATAGCAATTATATCAATTACAAATTAGCACTATGCATTGTAAGAGTAACATCACTATTTCCTCATCTGAGTTAGGATTTCCTAATTTATGTCAATTAGGAATACTATATCTCATTACCCAGATTTGGGTTATGATTCATCATCATATTGCCCAAAATTAGGGTTTCATATCTTATAATCCAAGATTAGGGATCCACATATCTTAATCCTATATCAGTTTAGGATTTCATATCAAAGAGTCACATACCAGTACATGGTATCACCTTGAATCAGGTTTTACATCTCATCATTGCATTAAGGTTTCATTTTGACCTTAACCCTATCTAGGATGTCACATGACATCACCCTTACTTTAGGGTTTCATATGGCTTCTCCTTTGATTAGGGTTTCTCATAACATCATACTTGATTAGGGTTTACTATTCACATTTGATTAGGGTTTATTATTAAAATACCCGAAATTAGGGTGTCTTATGTCATTACCCTAAATTAGGGTCATACCATTACCATAGGTTAGGGTTCCACCTATCATTGCCCTCAATTAGGATTATGGCACATTAACCTTCTTAATTAGGGTTCATGATCTCTTTATCAAGGATTATACCCTAATTACACATTCATTCATGTTGAAAGTGTTGAGACTTAACCACTACATGATTATCATTCATGTAGGAAGTCCTCTCTCTCATACTTTATAAAATGATATTTACATCAGACTTGATTGGATTAGGTCAATTCAACTTGATTGAAGAGTTGACACCATGTATTGTATCATTACTTCCATAATAATCAAATATTAATCATTCAAAAGGAACTAATCACCCTATCTTATTAAGGGTACAATCAATATAATCACCTTTGGTTCACATCATATAATGATCAATTAAACAATTGACCTTTAATCACCTTAAGTGTCCATACGGTTTTGGTTAATTACTTCCAAACGGTCTTGGTCAGTTAGACCCCAAACGGTCTTGACCAACCAGACCTCACACGGTCTTGCTTGAAATACCTCCAAACGGTCTTGATCAAACATTTCGAAACCATTTAGTAAAGTTGGTGTTTGAAACTGTTTAACAAAGTTGGTGCTTGAAACCGTTTAAAACATATGTACTTGGGATCGTTTGAGTCTCAACTGGTTTGGGATCGTTTGGTCCCAAATGGTCTTGAGACCGTTTGGTCCCAAACGGTCTTGAGACCATTTGGACCCAAACGGTCTTGAGACCGTTTGGTCCAAACCTCCACAAAACCGATTGGACCAAAAATGGTCTCAACCACTCATATTAATCTAGGGTTTCCAAGCTTAATTCCTTCATCAATTGAATCCATGCAATTACTCATCAATTGAACCTAAGCCCCATACTTCAATTGAGCTTAATGAATCATCTTTCAATTGATTAGACTTTCAATTTATCACTAATTAGGGTTTTGAACCCAATTGAATTAGGGTCAAAATCGATGAACTTTCAATATTAGTCATTGTAGAACTAATTGCTTTGAAATTACTGGACCACCATTCAAATTGGGCATGACCTGACCTAAAACGGTCTTGAGGTTGTTTGGATGACCTCCAAATGGTCTTGAGACCATTTTCCCCATCCCATCACTTAAAATTGTGAAATTCAATTAGGGTTTGGATCATTAGATTGATCAACAATTGAACTATTGATTGCATTACCATTTGCTATCTTTAGACCTTCAAATACACAACCATACTCAACCCTAGACCTCCAAACGGTCTTGAGACCATTTGGGTGATCTCCAAACGGTCTTGAGACCGTTTGGGTTAATCAACCCAAAGATTTAACTCAATCAATTGCAAAATCAACACTCAACCCGATTAGGGTTTCTAATAGGATGATTGTTCATATATTGATTCAATCAATTGGAACCATTAGATCCTCATCCAACATGTACTAGGGTCCTAACCTCAAACGTTCAACCCATCCAAATGGTCAACCTTTCTAAATGGTTTGGGATTCCAAACTCCAAACGGTTTGCAAACCATTTAGTCTCCAAACGGTTTGGTGAAACCGTTTGGACTAAAGTCTTGAAACTGTTTGCAAGGGAAACTTGTTGGAATATGTGCCTAAGATGATTTCATCATCATCTACCTTCACTCATTCAAAAAATACTACCGTTTTCATGGTAATTACAGCAATGGATCAAGGGAATTTCAAATAGAACAAAATGTTCAACAACTAATGGAGATTTGAATGCAATAACAACATTTAAGGGTTTAAGTTATATAACCCGCCTCCAATTGAGTTTCAAAGCTTGGAGCTTCACGTAAAAAATGGTGGAGGAATCTATTGCAACTCTCCCAAGAAAATCAATGAGAGAGAAAATGCCTTATAAAAATCTTTTAATTCTAAAATTAGTGCCGCCTCTTCCCCTTAATTCCTTGGCCACTAATCCATCTTCTCCCACTTGCAAAACCTCTTCATTATCCAAGAATTAAAGATAATAAATTAAGCACCTTAAACATATTATACTAATATCCCCTTTTTAGTGGATATTTCTTTTTATTAACTTAATGTGAGTGGGCTCTCCACTCACACAAGATATTTTCGTGCCTTTGCAAGGCACAAGCTCGTCCAAACCCTTTGCAAATTCATCCCTCACCTTTTGGTTGAAGGGCTCTTCAATTAATATATTTCTTTTTGTATTAAATTGAATTAGGGTTTTAATTATGCATAAATCTTGATTATTTTAATATCAAGATTCTCTTTCCTCCAAATTAATTCAAATGAGACGCCCTTCTCATTTTATTTTCTCTACATGATGCCAAGAAACATGAGGGAACCTCTAGAACTGATATTTTTCATATTGAACCCTAGGTTTTGGGTGAATTGCACATTACACCAAAATTAGGTTATAATGCACAAGGATTGCTCAGCAAGCTCTATCTTGGTGCTCAAGCTTGTGAAAACCATACCACTGCATCATTCTCATTCTTTTGATGCTTAAACTTATGAGGAACATTTTATCATGTACAATTTGCAAGTTAACCCCTCAACTTGGGTAATTTGCACTTTAGTGCAAAACTAACAAAACAGTGTTTCAACATTATTCAAAAAGGACCAAAATTGAAATATAAATTCCTCTTGAGTCTTAATTACTTCCCAAGAAATATGAACAAGCATCTAATCAACATTATTAAGCAAAACATCTAGGGTTAGAGCATAACCCAGGTCAGGGATGTTACAAATTATCCACCCCTTACAAGGATTTCGTCCCCAAAATCATCAACAAAAACATTTAAGAGAAAAGAGTAGGGTATTTCCTCCTCATCTCTTCCTATAGTTCCCATGTATCTTCTTCAATGCCATGGTGATTCCAGAGGACCTTTACAAGGAAAATATCTTTCTTTTTCAACTTTTTAATTATTTTATCGAGGATTGTCACAGGTCCTTCAACATATGATATATCATTATTTAATTCTACCTCTACAGGTTGTAGAACTAACTCTGTGTCAGGATGACACTTCCTCAACATAGAGATGTGGAACACTGGATGCAACTTATGCAACTCAGGTGGTAACTCCAGCTTATAAGCTACCTTTCCAATCCTTTCTATGATTGGATAAGGCCCCATAAATCTAGGAGCTAACTTTCCCTTTCTCCCAAATCTAAGAACTCCCTTCCAAGGTGAGACCTTGAGATATACTTTGTCTCCAACTTGGAATTCTAAAGGTCTTCGTCGTTTATCGGCGTATGATTTCTATCTATCCTTTGCAGTCTTTAATTGTTGTTGTATTACTTTAATCTTCTCAGTTGTTTGCTGCACTAGCTCAGGACCCAAAAGTTGATTTTCTCTAGTTTCATACCAACATAAAGGAGATCTACAACGTCTACCATATAAAGCTTCATATGGTGACATGTCAATACTATGATGATAGCTATTATTGTAAGAAAATTCTATCAAGCTCATATCTAGATTCCAACTTCCTACAAACTAAAGGATATATGCTCTAAGCAAGTCCTCCAAGGTTTGTATAGTCCTCTCAGATTGTCCATCTGCCTGTAGATGAAAGGTTGTACTAAAACTTAACTGCGTGCCCACAGCTTTATGTAGTCATTCCCAAAAATGACTCGTGAACTACGGACCTCTATCAAAAACGATAGTAGCTGGAATCACGTGCAACCGCACTATCTCATCTACATATAACTGTGTCAGCTTCTCAGCAGTGTAGGTTGTTTTGACAGGTAAGAAATGTGTTGTCTTTGTCAACCTATCAACTATCACCCAAATGGAATCATGACTTTTGGTTGTTTTAGGAAGACCAACGACAAAGTCCATGGTCACATGATCCCATTTCCACTGCAGTGTAGGAAAAGATTGCATTGTTCCTGCGGGCTTCTGATGTTCAGCTTTAACCTGCTGACACACCAGACACCTCATAACAAACTCAACAACATCTTTCTTTAATCCAGGCCACCAATACATATCCTTTAAGTTATGATACATCTTGGTGCTCCCTGGATGCATAGCATACATCAAAGAATGAGCTTATTCCAAAACCAACTTCTTTAAATCATTAGCATCAGGTACTACCATCCTATCATGGTAACAGACTACCTGATCTTCTGACTCGTGAAAGCCATCTCGTTTCTCACTACCATACTCTGACCTAATCTGCTGAACTATAGTATTAGCTTGTTGTGCTTCTTTAATCTTATGTCTCAGAGTTGGTCTTATGTGCATCTCATCTAACAACCCGGTTAACAATGATACTTTAAATTGTACATTGTTTTGCCTCAAGGATATAAACATATCCCTCTTAGAGCACACTAAGGAGTTCAACAGTGCTTTGTTTAAGGCTGGTGTTGCTGATTTTCTACTTAGTGCATCATATACTACATTAGCCTTCCCTGGATGATAATCAATTGTACAATCGTAGTCCTTGATTAACTCCATCCAGCAATGTTGCCTCATGTTCAGGCATGATGTGAGAAGATATACTTTAGGTTCTTATGGTCTGTGAAAATATGGAATGTTTCTCCATAGAGATAATGTCTCCAGATCTTCAAAGCAAGGACTACAGCAGCTAATTCTAAATCTTGTGTCGGATAATTTTCCTCATGTTTCTTAAGCTGTCGAGAAGAAAATGAAATCACTTGCTTATCCTACATCAACACACATCCTAAGCCATTCTTAGATGCATCACAGAAAACTATGTACCCCTTTCCATGCTCAGGTAACACTAACACAGGTGCACTGGTTAACCTTTCTTTCAGCAACTGGAAAGAATGTTGACACTTGTCATTCCAGACAAAAGGAACCTCCTTCCTTGTCAACTTGGTTAGGGGTAAAGCTATTGAACTGAAGTTTTTAATGAACCTCCTATAATAGCCTACCAACCCTAGGAAACTACGTATCTCCATTGGTGTCTTTGGTTGTTCCCATTGCAGGACAGATTCTACCTTCTTAGGATCAACATGAATACCTGAGGTGGATATTACGTGTCCTAGAAAAGAGACTTATGGTAACCAGAACTCACATTTGCTAAACTTAGCATACAATTTATGCTCTCTTAGCAAAGTTAGAGCCTGACGAAGGTGCTTCTCATGTTGTTGAGCATCTCTGCTGTAGATCAAGATGTCATCTATGAAGACTACTACACACTGATCAAGAAAAGGTCGAAAGATTCTATTCATGAGTTCCACGAATGCATCTGGTGCATTAGTTAGTTCAAACGACATAACTATGAACTCATAATGACCATACTATGTCCTAAAGGCAGACTTAGATATGTCACCCTCCTTAATACGCAACTGATGGTATCCCGACCTCAGATCTATCTTAGAAACGACAGTTGCACCACGCAACTGATCAAACAAGTCATCAATCCTTGGCAAGGGATACTTGTTCTTTATAGTTACTTTATTTAACTGTCTGTAATCAATGCATAACCACATCGATCCATCCTTCTTCTTAACAAAAAGAACCAGAGCACCCCATGGTGAAGTACTCGGTCGAATAAAACCTTTCTCAAGCAACTCCATAAGTTGTTTCTTGAGTTCTGCCATTTTAGTAGGTGCCATTCTATAAGATGTTTGTGCTATTGGTTGTGTGCCTGAGATTAGATTAATCTCAAAATCAATCTCTCGGGGTGGAGGTACACCAAGAAGTTCTTCAAGGAACACATCCTCAAATTCCCGAACTACCGGGACTTTAGAAGGATTAGAACTCTCCAATGTGGTATCCACCACATGAGCCAAGAATGCACAACATCCTTGCCTCATCAACCTCTCAGCTACCATGGCTGACACAAGACAGGTTGGAAGAATCTTTCTATCTCCTTGAAAGATCCATGTGTCACTATCATCTGTGAACACAGCTTGCTTGGACTCACAATCCAAGACAACATCGTACTTTTCTAGGGTGTCCATCCCAAGAATTATATCAAACCCATGCATCTCAAGTGGTATAAGATCCACTTGAATGCGATGTTCAGAAAAGAAAAGAGTACAGGAAGAACACACCTCCTGCAACACTACAGATCCCATCAAAGGAGTCTCTAACTTCAAACTCTCTACCCTATGACCAACTGTCATATTACAGTCAAGAATCACTCTTTTAGTGATGAAAGAATGTGTAGCACCCAGATCAATTAAAATAGATACGACGCAAGATGTAGACATATCAGAATAAAATAGTTCCATCTGACCTGTCACAACCCAAGGGTTGACTACTGCTTCAGGTTGATTCATCACATAGAATCTTGTCGTCACCTGCGGTTGACTCGGTGATCGATTACTGGGTGTCGACGATCCAGCTTGGGATGCTTGTCCACGTCCTCTTGCGCCACTTGGAAATAGTCGCCTCTGAGAGCCTTGTTGACTCTGCCTCTGAGGTTGAGTCACACTTGCTTCTCTGGATCGACAATCCTTCATCAGATGCCCCATCTTTCCACATATAAAAAAACATATGTTCCCTGGTTTTGGTCTATATGGTCCTATTACCGATACTGATGTTGCATTGTGGGCTCCTTCCGGTGGTAAAATACGGCCTCTACCCCTATTAGACGTCCATTGCATCTGGGTATTAAACCTTGGTGGTGCTATTGGTGCAGAAAACCTCAGTTTCTTAAAACTTTTGGACCCTTGTCCAAAAAACTGAGTATACACTTTCTTACTCTTAGTTTGTCGCTTCTCAATCATAGACCTCTCTACCTGTCTGATAGACTCCACAAAAGTAGCAAACCTCTCCCTGTTCTCTAAGGCAGACATTGGAGTGGTCAAATCAGCGTTCAATCTCTTCTCAAAATGTTGAATCCTTTCTTCATCGGTAGCTGCCATATGCAGACAGAACCGTAAATGCTCCATGAACTTAGCCTCATACTCACTAATGTTCATTGGTCCTTGCCTTAATCTCTCAAACTGAGAGATCTTCTTGTCCAGGAACGTCTTAGGAAAGTATATATTGACGAATTCTTGTCGAAATACTTCCCATTCGTTCTCCACACCTAGCCTCTTGCCCTCTTCTATGGTCCACCAATGGCCAGCACTCCCTTTAAGAAGGTACACTGTGTGTCTAACCTTCTCAGCTTATGGGATGTTAAGGATTCTAAAGGCCTTCTCTAGTTCAGTCAGCCACATGTCCGCATCTGTTGGGTCAGCTGTTCCAGCATATTCTATGGCTCCAACCCCGCGAAGTCATTCAAATGTCTTGTCGGCTCCCTGTCCTTCATGGTGGGTAGGTGCCCTAGGTGCAGGTAGTGGCATCCTATCTATAATATGAGTCATGGCTGCCATAAACTGCCCAAACATAGCTTGGAATGTTGGATTCCCCATATCAGTTTGGTTGAACTAGGGTTGTTCAGGTACATGCTCCTCCCTATCTTGGTCCCTTGCACCTTCTCCTGGTGCAGCAACACTGCTCTCAGCAGCATGTTCATCGTGTGATCCAGACATCTTTAGTTTTTCTTCTCCTCCTATATGAGCAGAAGATACTATCAGATAAACTGGAAGACACTAGAACAGACTCAACAACCTTAATCCTATGTCTCTGTAGACTCAGCGAACCTAGAGCTCTAATACCACTAAATTGTGGCGTCCAACTTTTAAAAACATGATTTACTTAAGTGGAATCATTCATTAGCAGCAAAATTACTAAAAATCACTAAAATTTAAAACTTTTTACAAAGAGATCCATAAACTGTAAAACTCTTTCATAAAGAACCAAAGTATTTCAAATACATTTTGGTTTACTAGTACATCTCTTGTACCAATTCTTCTCAAGAGTTACAAACATCAGCTACCCTATTAGACTATACATAGGCAGTATAAAAATCTCGAGGCATCAAGCCAAAATCTTAGATCAATATTAAACTAATTACTGACTCCTAGGACCTGAGAGTATAGAGACGACACATAGGACTCTCTACTTATAAGACATGACAACCAATGTTTCCACTTGAAGATTCACTATTGTCCTTGGTTCTGCTACTTCTGTTGTTCTTCCCTTGTTGTAGGGTTCCTACCTCTTCTTCGGTGTCTACCTAAAAAGTTGGATCCCACGGGGGTGAGACAATTGAAAATTGCCCCAGCGAGAGATATAACTCTCCACCAAAAACATTATTATTGCAATTAATGGTATAAAACTGAGCAGAAGAATCATAAGCATTCAACAGCAGTTAAATCAATGTATAAACATATTAGAGCATTATTCTTTACTCAAAGCATTTCACTTATGAATTGATGAAGCAACATGTTACTTGTCTAATAAGGAATTGAAGAGCATAAACAACATTCATTCATATTAGGACATACTAAGCAAAGCAACATCAATCATTGATTCCCGTATTTCAACCTTAAGCAAATATGCTACATGACTGATTACATTTTACAATTATACTTAATGCCCTGAGGAGATGAGGTATACCGCTCATACTCCAACCGACCATTGTGAAATCGAAATCGGTACCATACATAGGTCAATAGAAGAGCCAGATTCCCATGACCTCATCTTCCTCAATCAGTGTGAGGACCAAATGCAGGACATCTTGTGTCTATGCTAAATAGCTTTCCAGGGTATACTGGCAACTTTGCTATTAGAGTTATAGTGGCATGATGTACTCTCTTCGCAATCGAGAGACATTATATTTATCTCACATCGATTCGGTATTAAGATCATCGGGAGATTAATGATACATCCATCCCGGTCTTCGGGAGATTAGTGATACATCCATCTTGGCATAATTAATGAAGGATTGAGAGATTTAATGTTTACCTCACATCAATTCCCCCATTAGGGCATAAGGATATTCATACCCATAACCCCCACATACTCAAAAGTATGTGATGTAGCCCTATTTTAGGGCTCCATCCTGTGCCATTTTGTACTTAAATCACATCTAAACATGTAGATTACAAGCTTTTTACCCCTAATATGCTTATCATCACAAATATGCTTATGGATGTTCTTTGCACTATTTTTTAGGTACTTGGACCATGTATAGATGGAAGAGAGAGAGATAAGGAGTTCTAGGGTTCCCCCACTCAAGGGGGGACCCAAATAAGGCCCCAAAGTCTCCCTCAACCTACGTCTAGTGGCCAAGAATCACCCCCAAGCAAAAACATCTGAAAATAACAAAGTCAGAAGTGAAATCAAGTCATGCAAGCCTCACCACGGCCGTGGCCACAATGCCACAGTCGTGCCTTTTTTAGTAATGAAGTGCCAAGTTCAACATGGAAATTCCACAGAGTCCCACGGCCGTGGCCACCTGCCACGACCGTGGCCATTGAAGACACCACGACCGTGGCCATCAGCATGGTCGTGGTCAGTAGAAGAGAACACGGTCGTGGGAATTAATTGCCAGAAGTTCAGTTGCCAACAGGGATTTCCTCCAAGCCACCATGACTGTGGCCAAGTCGCCACGACCGTGGCTGAAGATTATCAAAACGACTGTGGCCCCGCCCACGGTCACCTCCTCCTCCTCCAAAATGGTCGTGTTACCCAACATGGCTGTGGTGCCCCTTACCCACTACAACCATGGCACTCCGCCACGGCCGTGGCCACCACCATACTTCGCTTTTTCACCACTTCCTTCACACCACGGCCGTATTCATTCCCCACGACCGTTCCCCACTACCCTCACCACGGCAGTGGCATACCCACCACAATCGTGGTGATCACCGACCCTACACACTTTTTCACTGCTTTTCCTAAACTGCCCCTACTTACCCTAGTGCTTCCACCACCACCTATATATACCTGGGTGGCAGTCATAGCACGAGGTTACACACTCCCTCATAGCTGCTACACTACTCCACCCTCCATTCTTGATTTCCTTATGCAAATTCCTTGCATTTGGCTCCCAATCCACCATTTTCCACCTACTTTCCACCATGGAAAACTAATTCCCTAGGTTTTCATCCATAATCCCCCACCATTTCATGCTCCCCTGTGCCCTTGGAAGAGGGAGATCGTCTGCAATAGCTTGGAGGTGAAGAAGAAGGCCACTTCATCAAGCTTCATGGAGTTTCTTCCTCTTCTACCCCTTTCTTTTCTTGTTTTCTTGATCATGTCTAGCTAAGCCCCTAGTGGTGGGCTGTTTGGGGTTAAAATGTGACTTTGATACCATGTTGGGGAAAAGTTGCTTGTAATGAACTTAATTCATATCTATGATGATTGCTTCGTGCTTCTATCTCATTTCCTATTTTATTGCATGTGGTTTGTGCTTATAACATGGATTGCTTGCTTTGAGATGTTTGATGACACTTAGCTTCTAGGAGGAATTGGAGTGTTACACCCCGATCTCACAATTTCCTCAAATCATGAGATTAGGGCATAAGATAGGACTTATATGTAACACAAAGAACACCCTTAACTTTTTTCTTTTCTTTAAAACTCTTGTTTCCCCGCATTGAACCACATAACATCTTAACAAAGGAATCTGAACATTTCTTTTACTAATCAGACTTCAATAGTAAAGGTACATGTATAAACATTCATGATGTCTCTCACACCTTATGCACATAAAACTTGCTAATTAGCATACATATCAAAAGAGGAACAATATTACACATCGTAATTACAACTCTCTCTCTTATCTCTTACTGAGGACCTAGAGTGACAAGGACCGACTGACTCAACTAATCTTGTACTTAACTCTTGTAGCAGATCTACACTGATGCTCTGACCATCTTCAAGTCCACGTGGTTAACCCTAAAATGTTTGAGTAGAGGGGTGAGCCTACTCGCTCAGTGAATGAGTACTTCAAGGAAACAGTCTAAGGCACTAATGTGATTATAGATATAACTTTGAATAAACATTATGAAATTTAACAACAATAAATACTACACTGAGCAGTTCTAAAACAATATAATTGAAATAACAAAGAATGTAAATATTGCATCCAAAGAATAACTACTAGAAGACTATGCTCTAGTTTTCCTTAACTTTTTCATTTATAAGGAACTCTGTGAACCTATATGATCATATTTTAGCTTATGCCCTGATCTTATGCAGTGTACTCTGCATAAGAGACTCGTAGTGCACTACGACCACATCGTACAAGACTTAGCGACACACCCGGGAAATGCTAAGTCTGACTGCCAGCCCTGTTCTGCTACAGGACCACAGGCTCTCCGGCCTCAATGCACTAACTTCGAGTGCTCTAGACTCCTCCTCTAACCTGAGTACACAGGCGGAGAGTCTCATTGGGTTACCACCGTGACTCCGCACGAATTAATGTTGAATAACCCCTATTTTCTATAGTGCCACCGTGACTCCGCACGGATTATTGTTGAACACTGCCTCTCTGTCCTCGTGCCACCGTGACTCCGCACGGTTATTGTTGCAACACAAGTTTCACCCCTAAGAAGCAGACCTCTCAAAGGGGTTCTACGGTGTTCAGGGCACCTAAGTCTAACATTAATATTATAGATACATGTAAAACAGAAATCATAACTCATTTCACATTTCTCACAAGGCTCACACGGCCTGCCATATCATATCATATAAAACATCTTAGCTCATGTATTCAACATATACCATGTCTCAGTAACATCCCTTTCTAGGGCATGTCATATCTCATCACCTGCAATTTACGAGATATGTATTGAAATATAAGAAGCCCTGGTATGTAGATATCAATTCAGAGAGAACAAGCATATAAAGTTAGATGCACTAGAAACATACAATTCAACAGTTAAGTATCACCACATCTCATATCGAGACCTTTCATGTCACCATAACATGATTCATTGAACACCCTATCCTTAGGGTTTCATTTGCCTTATTCATTCATCACATGCCAACACCCTACTCTTAGGGTTTCATTCACCTCATTCACCTTTTCATTTACCTCATTCACTTGTCACATGGCTCTCATAAGGATTTCATAGGATATAAGCATTCACTAAATAAAGATTGTTTTCAACAAATCATATACAATCGATATATGTATGAAACCATGGAAATTGAACTAAATTTAGGTTTCCATGCTATTCACTGAGATATCATGCACCAAGGATAAAATTCAAATAAGGTAATCCATGAGGTACATCCTAACCACTTATAAGATTACTAGTCCTTTTCAATAAGGTTGAAACTCTAGAGATATCTCAATTAGGTTAAACCTAATTACATCATATGGTATAAATCTGAAAAGCATTCTTTCTAGGATGTGTTGTATACGTTTCTTATGTGGATCTACCATCAAAGAGTCATTCAAATAGAGAAGGAATCCATATCATATCAATTTGCAACAACTTAAATTAAACGGACATTTCAGGGTTTAGAATCACATACCAAGAAATTAGGGATTTGGATGCTATAATCAAATTTCGTGCATTATACTGTTTAAAGGAAGAACCCACTCACCCTAAGGTGTGAAAACACCTCAAAACTGCAGCTCAACTCAGGGGATCTCGAACTCATATCAAATCCCTAGCAAATCTCCCAATTCTTCTTCCATTCAACTAGGAAACCTTGAAAATGAGGGATTATGAAGAAAGGGTGAGAAAAGAGGGAATTTTGACATCATCTTGGATTAAATCAGAGCATGGATGGAATCTTGACATGAGAGAGAAGATTCACCATAAAAGTCTATGCAAAGGATCCAAACTTACTTGATTTCACCATTCCTTGGACCGCAAAACCCTAGGTCAGCAATTCCTCCTCTTTCTCCACTCAAGCCCTAACTCTCCCTCTCTCTCTAGATTTTCATTTCTCTGGGGTGGATGACGAAGAATGAGAGCTGTGTGTGTGTGTGGTCAATCATATAAGTCAATTTGAGCTTCTTGGGTCAATTGCATATTGACCCAACACTCAACTTTAATTATATTGGCTGAATATTCAGTTATACAAAGTTACTGTAATTCATTTATTTCAGAGATCAAACCTTCTCCAACAATTATGCTAATTTATCAAGTTGTTTATAATTGATCTATAAAGCTTCATTTAAAATTTGAGATCATTTGGAGTTACCAATAAATAATTACAAATAGAACAGTGCACTGCTATATTGCAGTCTGCAGCAGATTCGGTCGAGTTTGTCCTGCACAGAACTCGACCGACACCCTCACTGTAGAGATCAAAAGTCATCCAAAATCTATACCAATTTAACAGAGTGTCTAAAACTGTGTTTTTCAAGCACATATAAAATTTGAGATCAATTGGATATACCAATAAAAAGATAAAATTCAATTACCACACTGCTATATAAATCTGGAAATATGATCGGTCGAGTTTGAAACTCGACCGATAAATAGGTCAGAACATTCTTCAAAAATTCTGATATTTTCCAATGTTGTTCACATTTTATATATACAAATCATACCCAAATGTGAAGTAAATCAGAGTTACACATAAAATACTAAAAATCATTTACTAAGACATTATACTTATCAAATTTTGTGTTCATGTATCATCAAAACCCTATTTTGGGCCGATTAGGGTTTATGCTTCTCAAACCCTAATTCTCAAGACAAAAGAACATTTAGACTTCTTATCATAGTTAAAACATCTTAATTGTGTTATCGTCATTAATTAGATTTCAAGAATGATTATTCCAATTAATCTTTGCAATTGTCTAGGTAAACCCTAGTTTACCAGTTAAGCTCAGATGGGGTCGTAACAACTCTTCCCCCCTTAGAATGTTTCGTCCTCGAAACATAAACCCACAAGAAAGATACATTCAAGGTTATTTTAAGCTTCTAAAGCCTTCCATGTCATTATATTCTTGTATTTCATACCTGAATGTAGTTTTCAACATTAGATCTTTTAATTCTTTACTAAATCACAACATATTTCAAATAGTTCTCAATGATATCAAGCACATTCTTTATGCCGCAGTCAAACATAGAATGCAAAGATAAACCATCATGCTTTCACTGCGCAACTCTAATACTCTGATACAACTATCTCAACTTATGCGGCTCAGAAAGTTCTATTGTTATGTATCACCTTTAAGTGACAAAAGCGAGTTCACCATGCTGTTTTAAACTTTAATAAAGTGCTATTCAAATGGCAAAACAATCTTGAATTAAAAGACTAGATTCAACAATCACTTGCACAATACTATTCTTGGCATCCCCATTGGGTCATGGATGCATGAGGTGAAGCATTACCACCTCATTCCATACTATCCTGTTTCGATCCTGGGACCTGTGGGTTATGGGCCCACACACAATTCAAAGTGTAACCATCGTATTATATCATTTTAGGGTTTCAACCATAGTAATAAAGTAATCCACCATTGTATCAGTCATTCAAGCATTATTCATACTCGATTACCATCACTCAGTTATATTAGAGCTAGGTATAACAAGCTACACCTCATTAGGGTTACTTGTCCAGACAATCTGATTATCATCCCTTTCTATTAATATGAGTGAATAGGTATAACTACCTTATTCAGGATATCCCTTCATGTCTTCCGTCATCATCCAAACTGTATCACCATATTACAATTACACAATACTAGGATGCATATCTGGTATGAATGACTACAACTATCATACACCTTTAATTAACATATAGCTTGCACAAATACACTGAAATCATACATAGAACCAACTTACATACCTTAGTATGCCTTCAACAAAGCATACCTCTAAAAACGAGTTCACCTATTACACAAAGCTAGTGTTTTCCTTTATCTCTCTCCTCATTCTTTACTACTTATGTTTTTCTACCTCTCCTTCTCATTTTGATCATATACAATAAACATCCCTAACATTAAAACATTCAAGGTAAGAATAGATTATTCATCATCCTTGCTATCACACAAGAATTTATTTCTTATCACACTCCATCGTAATGTATGTCACTATTACATTCACTAGATGACCCCACCAAGGTAGTTATGCACCGTATATGATTCATTTTCTCTTATCATTTCATTCCCACCTTACTCTCATTAAGGAATATATGAAAGAGAAGATGATTTTAAGACTTGGAATACTTGTATTCAAACATTCCCTTAATACATTCTCATATGTAGATTTACTTAGTTATCAACGGATATATTTGATTAATTAGTACTTGCTTGAATCTCACAACCTCTTTATTTTATAACTTCTCCATCATATTTCAAACCCTATCTTACGTTTCATAGTTCTCCTACCATATACTACTCTTTAACCCGTCATCTTTAATTCTAATTTTTTCTCTTATGACCATGTTTCTTATTCATATGTATGGTCATGTATACCATGTTGCACATATTTCCTCCTTTATCTTTATACTATTGTGAAGTTAACGTTCTAAATTAATAGTCCCTCTATTAGTTTTTTCCTCATGTTGAATACATTACATATTCTTCATTTTTAAATCAAGTGGATCATGCATGGGTCAAACATAGTTTCTCTTTCAATCAAGTTTTTCTCTCCTGAATACAGTCTACCTTTGTATGACTTATTCATTCGTTAAACTACACCTATGTTCTTTGCTTAGAAACTAGTTTGTTGTTCTAGTCTTATGAATTACATGTTCATATGATCCTCTTCACTTTTACTCTTTTGAAGACTCTTTACTTCTATGGACCTATTGAATGCTCAACCCTATTCTCTACTTAGCCTTTTCTTTAGAGTTCATAAAAGAATTATACTCTATTATATGATTCCTTCTTCATGATTGATTCTTGCTATCTTGAACCATACATACATTTCACATATCTTTTCTATATTTCATATGTATAGTTCATATAATATTAATCAATAAACTGATTATGAACTTCATATCATGTTCTATTATTCCCAATTAAGGGTTTCTCATATGAGGCCCCAAAATTGAACCTCAGATACCAATTTCAACTGATTCTTAGTTGTTCTGATCTTGCCCATCTGTTTCAACATCTTATTGTATGTACATTCTCACTCTAATGTGGGTCTAATTATCCAGAGTCTATTCTTATTATACTATTAATAGGAGTCATTAGATCCCAGTAACCCATCCTGCCAGCCGGACCAGGACAAACCTGAAGTCCTGAAGCCAAGAACTACAAGGGATTACTCAACTCCTATTCATCTCAGAAGTGTGGAAGAAAACGTATCCACTAACAAAAGCTCATTCAAAGGTCAATTCTAGTCTACTTGTTACAAAGAATGAAATCAATAAATGCTACAACTGCATAGTGTACAACATATATTAAAGACCCATATTTCAAAGTATTGAATATTTCAATTCAAACATATAAGAGCATTTCTATACATTTCCAACAAAAACAACATTATGAAATGTAAGTTCTATCTCCTTTTACATTTATGCTCTTAATTCTTGTTTCTTTTCTCGTTTTCTAGCCCTAACATTTCTAGGGTTCCTCTCTAGCCCATTCTTCCACTGTATACCTGGCCAGGGTATACGTGAAAGAATAGACAGAGTAGCTTGTACTGGTTGATCCAAGTACTCAGATATCGGGCCAGGATATCCAAATACTCAAATCCCCAAAGCTAACATCAAACATCTCCTATCTGCCACACATAGGACTCTAACTTACTAACTTAATGGTCCTTGAAAACTCACCCTAAGCTCTGATACCAAGCTGTTACACCCCGATCTCACAATTTCCTCAAATCATGAGATTAGGGCATAAGATAGGACTTATATGTAACACAAAGAACACCCTTAACTTTTTTTCTTTTCTTTAAAACTCTTGTTTCCCCGCATTGAACCACATAACATCTTAACAAAGGAATCTGAACATTTCTTTTACTAATCAGACTTCAATAGTAAAGGTACATGTATAAACATTCATGATGTCTCTCACACCTTATGCACATAAAACTTGCTAATTAGCATACATATCAAAAGAGGAACAATATTACACATTGTAATTACAACTCTCTCTCTTATCTCTTACTGAGGACCTAGAGTGACAAGGACCGACTGACTCAACTAATCTTGTACTTAACTCTTGTAGTAGATCTACACTGATGCTCTGGCCATCTTCAAGTCCACGCGGTTAACCCTAAAATGTTTGAGTAGAGGGGTGAGCCTACTCGCTCAGTGAATGAGTACTTCAAGGAAACAGTCTAAGGCACTAATGTGATTACAGATATAACTTTGAATAAACGTTATGAAATTTAACAACAATAAATACTACACTGAGCAGTTTTAAAACAATATAATTGAAATAACAAAGAATGTAAATATTGCATCCAAAGAATAACTACTAGAAGACTATGCTCTAGTTTTCCTTAACTTTTTCATTTATAAGGAACTCTGTGAACCTATATGATCATATTTTAGCTTATGCCCTGATCTTATGCAGTGTACTCTGCATAAGAGACTTGCAGTGCACTACGGCCACACCGTACAAGACTTAGCGACACACCCAGGAAATGCTTAGTCTGACTGCCAGCCATGTTCTGCTACAGGAACACAGGCTCTCCGGCCTCAATGCACTAACTCCGAGTGCTCTAGACTCCTCCTCTAACCTGAGTACACAGGCGGAGAGTCTCA
Organism: Alisma plantago-aquatica; assembly: GCA_963693085.1. Classification (NCBI taxonomy): domain Eukaryota; kingdom Viridiplantae; phylum Streptophyta; class Magnoliopsida; order Alismatales; family Alismataceae; genus Alisma; species Alisma plantago-aquatica. The sequence goes on along the minus strand of OY856412.1, from coordinate 441,473,137 downwards.
CTGGGTTACCACCGTGACTCCGCATGGATTAATGTTGAATAAACCCTATTTTCTACAGTGCCACCGTGACTCCGCACGGATTATTGTTGAACACTACCTCTATGTCCTCGTTCCACCGTGACTCCACACGGTTATTGTTGCAACACGAGTTTCACCCCTAAGAAGCAGACCTCTCAAAGGGGTTCTACGGTGTTCAGGGCACCTAAGTCTAACATTAATATTATAGATACATGTAAAACAGAAATCAGAACTCATTTTACATTTCTCACAAGGCTCACACGGCCTTCCATATCATATCATATAAAACATCTTATCTCATGTATTCAACATATACCATGTCTCAGTAACATCCCTTTCTAGGGCATGTCATATCTCATCACCTGCAATTTACGAGATATGTATTGAAATATAAGAAGCCCTGCAGTATGTAGATATCAACTCAGAGAGAACAAGCATATAAAGTTAGATGCACTAGAAACATACAATTCAACAGTTAAGTATCACCACATCTCATATCGAGACCTTTCATGTCACTATAACATGATTCATTGAACACCCTATCCTTAGGGTTTCATTTGCCTTATTCATTCATCACATGCCAACACCCTACTCTTAGGGTTTCATTCGCCTCATTCACCTTTTCATTTACCTCATTCACTTGTCACATGGCTCTCATAAGGATTTCATAGGATATAAGCATTCACTAAATAAAGATTGTTTTCAACAAATCATATACAATCGATATATGTATGAAACCATGGAAATTGAACTAAATTTAGGTTTCCATGCTATTCACTGAGATATCATGCACCAAGGATAAAATTCAAATAAGGTAATCCATGAGGTACATCCTAACCACTTATAAGATTACTAGTCCTTTTCAATAAGGTTGAAACTCTAGAGATATATCAATTAGGTTAAACCCTAATTACATCATATGGTATAAATCTGAAAAGAATTCTTTCTAGGATGTGTTGTATACGTTTCTGATGTGGATCTACCATCAAAGAGTCATTCAAACAGAGAAGGAATCCATATCATATCAATTTGCAACAACTTAAATTAAACGGACATTTCAGGGTTTAGAATCACATACCAAGCAATTAGGGATTTGGATGCTATAATCAAATTTCGTGCATTATACTGTTTAAAGGAAGAACCCACTCACCCTAAGGTGTGAAAACACCTCAAAACTGTAGCTCAACTCAGGGGATCTCGAACTCATATCAAATCCCTAGCAAATCTCCCAATTCTTCTTCCATTCAACTAGGAAACCTTGAAAATGAGGGATTATGAAGAAAGGGTGAGAAAAGAGGGAATTTCGACATCATATTGGATCAAATCAGAGCATGGATGGAATCTTTACATGAGAGAGAATATTCACCATAAAAGTCTATGTAAAGGATCCAAACTTACTTGATTTCACCATTCCTTGGACCACAAAACCCTAGGTCAGCAATTCCTCCTCTTTCTCCACTCAAGCCCTAACTCTCCCTCTCTCTCTAGATTTTCGTTTCTCTGGGGTGGATGACGAAGAATGAGAGCTGTGTGTGTGTGTGGTCGATCATATAAGTCAATTTGAGCTGCTTGGGTCAATTGCATATTGACCCAACACTCAACTTTAATTATATTGGCTGAATATTCTGTTATACAAAGTTACTGTAATTCATTTATTTCAGAGATCAAACCTTCTCCAACAATTATGGGAATTTATAAAGATGTTTATAATTGATCTATAAAGCTTCAATTAAAATTTGAGATTATTTGGAGTTACCAATAAATAATTAAAAATAGAACAGTGCACTGCTATATTGCAGTCTGCAGCAGATTCGGTCGAGTTTGTCCTGCACAGAACTCGACCGACACCCTCACTGTAGAGATCAAAAGTCATCCAAAAATTATGCCAATTTCACAGAGTGTCTAAAACTGTGTTTTTCAAGCACAGTTAAAATTTGAGATCAATTGGATATACCAATAAAAAGATAAAATTCAATTACCACACTGCTATATAAATCTGGAAATATGATCGGTCGAGTTTGAAACTCGACCGATAAACAGGTCAGAACATTTTTCAAAAATTCTGATATTTTCCAATGTTGTTCAAATTTTATATATACAAATCATATCCGAATTTGAAGTAAATCAGAGTTACACATAAAATACTAAAAATCATTTACTGAGACACTATACTTATCAAATTTTGTGTTCATGTATCATCAAAACCCTATTTTGGGCCGATTAGGGTTTATGCTTCTCAAACCCTAATTCTCAAGACAAAAGAACATTTAGACTTCTTATCATAGTTAAAACATCCTAATTGTGTTATCGTCATTAATTAGATTTCAAGAATGATTATTCCAATTAATCTTTGCAATTGTCTAGGTAAACCCTAGTTTACCAGTTAAGCTCAGATGGGGTCGTAACAACTCTTCCCCCCTTAGAATGTTTCGTCCTCGAAACATAAACCCACAAGAAAGATACATTCAAGGTTATTTTAAGCTTCTAAAGCCTTCCATGTCATTATATTCTTGTATTTCATACCTGAATGTAGTTTTCAACATTAGATCTTTTAATTCTTTACTAAATCACAACATATTTCAAATAGTTCTCAATGATATCAAGCAAATTCTTTATGCCGCAGTCAAACATAGAATGCAAAGATAAACCATCATGCTTTCACTGCGCAACTCTGATACTCTGATACAACTATCTCAACTTATGCGGCTCAGAAAGTTCTATTGTTATGTATCACCTTTAAGTGACAAAAGCGAGTTCACCATGCTGTTTTAAACTTTAATAAAGTGCTATTCAAATGGCAAAATAGTCTTGAATTAAAAGACTAGATTCAACAATCACTTGCACAATACTATTCTTGGCATCCCCATTGGGTCATGGATGCATGAGGTGAAGCATTACCACCTCATTCCATACTATCCTGTTTCGATCCTGGGACCTGTGGGTTATGGGCCCACACACAATTCAAAGTGTAACCATCGTATTATATCATTTTAGGGTTTCAACCATAGTAATAAAGTAATCCACCATTGTATCAGTCATTCAAGCATTATTCATACTCAATTACCATCACTCAGTTATATTAGAGCTAGGTATAACAAGCTACACCTCATTAGGGTTACTTGTCCAAACAATCTGATTATCATCCCTTTCTATTAATATGAGTGAATAGGTATAACTACCTTATTCAGGATATCCCTTCATGTCTTCCGTCATCATCCAAATTGTATCACCATATTACAATTACACAATACTAGGATGCATATCTGGTATGAATAACTACAACTATCATACACCTTTAATTAACATATAGCTTGAACAAATACACTGAAATCATACATAGAACCAACTTACATACCTTAGTATGCCTTCAACAAAGCATACCTCTAAAAATGAGTTCACCTATTACACAAAGCTAGTGTTTTCCTTTATCTCTCTCCTCATTCTTTACTACTTATGTTTTGCTACCTCTCCTTCTCATTTTGATCATATAAAATAAACATCCCTAACATTAAAACATTCAAGGTAAGAATAGATTATTCATCATCCTTGCTATCACACAAGAATTTATTTCTTATCGCACTCCATCGTAATGTATGTCACTATTACATTCACTAGATGACCCCACCAAGGTAGTTATGCACCGTATATGATTCATTTTCTCTTATCATTTCATTCCCACCTTACTCTCATTAAGGAATATATGAAAGAGAAGATGATTTTAAGACTTGGAATACGTGTATTCAAACATTCCCTTAATACATTCTCGTATGTAGATTTACTTAGTTATCAATAGAGATATTTGATTAATTAGCACTTGCTTGAATCTCACAACCTCTTTATTTTATAACTTCTCCATCATATTTCAAACCCTATCTTACGTTTCATAGTTCTCCTACCATATACTACTCTTTAACCTGTCATCTTTAATTCTAAATTTTTCTCTTATGACCATGTTTCTTATTCATATGTATGGTCATGTATACCATGTTGCACATATTTCCTCCTTTATCTTTATACTATTGTGAAGTTAACGTTCTAAATTAATAGTCCCTCTATTAGTTTTTTCCTCATGTTGAATACATTACATATTCTTCATTTTTAAATCAAGTGGATCATGCATGGGTCAAACATAGTTTCTCTTTCAATCAAGTTTTTCTCTCCTGAATACAGTCTACCTTTGTATGACTTATTCATTCATTAAACCACACCTATGTTCTTTGCTTAGAAACTAGTTTGTTGTTCTAGTCTTATGAATTACATGTTCATACGATCCTCTTCACTTTTACTCTTTTGAAGACTCTTTACTTCTATGGACCTATTGAATGCTCAACCCTATTCTCTACTTAGCCTTTGCTTTAGAGTTCATAAAAGCATTATACTCTATTATATGATTCCTTCTTCATGATTGATTCTTGCTATCTTGAACCATACATACATTTCACATATCTTTTCTATATTTCATATGTATAGTTCATATAATATTAATCAATAAACTGATTATGAACTTCATATCATGTTCTATTATTCCCAATTAAGGGTTTCTCATATGAGGCCCCAAAATTGAACCTCAGATACCAATTTCAACCGATTCTTAGTTGTTCTGATCTTGCCCATCTGTTTCAACATCTTACTGTATGTACATTCTCACTCTAATGTGGGTCTAATTATCCAGAGTCTATTCTTATTATACTATTAATAGGAGTCATTAGATCCCAGTAACGCATCCTACCAGCCGGACCAGGCCAAACCTGAAGTCCTGAAGCCAAGAACTACAAGGGATTACTCAACTCCTATTCATCTCAGAAGTGTGGAAGAAAACTTATCCACTAACAAAAGCTCATTCAAAGGTCAATTCTAGTCTACTTGTTACAAAGAATGAAATCAATAAATGCTACAACTGCATAGTGTACAACAGATATTAAAGACCCATATTTCAAAGTATTGAATATTTCAATTCAAACATATAAGAGCATTTCTATACATTTCCAACAAAAACAACATTATGAAATGTAAGTTCTATCTCCTTTTACATTTATGCTCTTAATTCTTGTTTCTTTTCTCGTTTTCTAACCCTAACATTTCTAGGGTTCCTCTCTAGCCCATTCTTCCACTGTATACCTGGCCAGGGTATACGTGAAAGAATAGACAGAGTAGCTTGTACTGGTTGATCCAAGTACTCAGATATCGGGCCAGGATATCCAAATACTCAAATCCCCAAAGCTAACATCAAACATCTCCTATCTACCACACATAGGACTCTAACATACTAACTTAATGGTCCTTGACAACTCACCCTAAGCTCTGATACCAAGCTGTTACACCCCGATCTCACAATTTCCTCAAATCATGAGATTAGGGAATAAGATAGGACTTATATGTAACACAAAGAACACCCTTAACTTTTTTCTTTTCTTTAAAACTCTTGTTTCCCCGCATTGAACCACATAACATCTTAACAAATGAATCTGAACATTTATTTTACTAATCAGACTTCAATAGTAAAGGTACATGTATAAACATTCATGATGTCTCTCACACCTTATGCACATAAAACTTGCTAATTAGCATACATATCAAAAGAGGAACAATATTACACATTGTAATTACAAATCTCTCTCTTATCTCTTACTGAGGACCTAGAGTGACAAGGACCGACTGACTCAACTAATCTTGTACTTAACTCTTGTAGCAGATCTACACTGATGATCTGACCATCTTCAAGTCCACGCGGTTAACCCTAAAATGTTTGAGTAGAGGGGTGATCCTACTCGCTCAGAGAATGAGTACTTCAAGGAAATAGTCTAAGGCACTAATGTGATTACAGATATAACTTTGAATAAACGTTATGAAATTTAACAACAATAAATACTACACTGAGCAGTTCTAAAACAATATAATTGAAATAACAAAGAATGTAAATATTGCATCCAAAGAATAACTACTAGAAGACTATGCTCTAGTTTTCCTTAACTTTTTCATTTATAAGGAACTCTGTGAACCTATATGATCATATTTTAGCTTATGCCCTGATCTTATGCAGTGTACTCTACATAAGAGACTCGCAGTGCACTACGGCCACACCGTACAAGACTTAGCGACACACCCGGGAAATGCTAAGTCTGACTGCCAGCCCTGTTCTGCTACAGGACCACAGGCTCTCCGGCCTCAATGCACTAACTCCGAGTGCTCTAGACTCCTCCTCTAACCTGAGTACACAGGCGGAGAGTCTCACTGGGTTACCACTGTGACTCCGCACGGGTTAATGTTGAATAACCCCTATTTTCTACAGTGCCACCGTGACTCCGCACGGATTATTGTTGAACACTGCCTGGACTCCGCACGGTTATTTTTGCAACACGAGTTTCACCCCTAAGAAGCAGACCTCTCAAAGGGGTTCTACGGTATTCAGGGCACCTAAGTCTAACATTAATATTATAGATACATGTAAAACAGAAATCATAACTCATTTTTCATTTATCACAAGGCTCACACGGCCTGCCATATCATATCATATAAAACATCTTAGCTCATGTATTCAACAGATACCATGTCTCAGTAACATCCCTTTCTAGGGCATGTCATATCTCATCACCTGCAATTTATGAGATATGTATTGAAATATAAGAAGCCCTGTAGTATGTAGATATCAACTCAGAGAGAACAAGCATATAAAGTTAGATGCACTAGAAACATACAATTCAATAGTTAAGTATCACCACATCTCATATCGAGACCTTTCATGTCACCATAACATGATTCATTGAACACCCTATCCTTAGGGTTTCATTTGCCTTATTCATTCATCACATGCCAACACCCTACTCTTAGGGTTTCATTCGCCTCATTCACCTTTTCATTTACCTCATTCACTTGTCACATGGCTCTCATAAGGATTTCATAGGATATAAGCATTCACTAAATAAAGATTGTTTTCAACATATCATATACAATCGATATATGTATGAAACCATGGAAATTGAACTAAATTTAGGTTTCCATGCTATTCACTGAGATATCATGCACCAAGGATAAAATTCAAATAAGGTAATCCATGAGGTACATCCTAACCACTTATAAGATTACTAGTCCTTTTCAATAAGGTTGAAACTCTAGAGATATCTCAATTAGGTTAAACCCTAATTACATCATATGGTATAAATCTGAAAAGCATTCTTTCTAGGATGTGTTGTATACATTTCTGATGTGGATCTACCATCAAAGAGTCATTCAAACAGAGAAGGAATCCATATCATATCAATTTGCAACAACTTAAATTAAACGGACATTTCAAGGTTTAGAATCACATACCAAGCAATTAGGGATTTGGATGCTATAATCAAATTTCGTGCATTATACTATTTAAAGGAAGAACCCACTCACCCTAAGGTGTGAAAACACCTCAAAACTGCAGCTCAACTCAGGGGATCTCGAACTCATATCAAATCCCTAGCAAATCTTCCAATTCTTCTTCCATTCAACTAGGAAACCTTGAAAATGAGGGATTATGAAGAAAGGGTGAGAAAAGAGGGAATTTCGACATCATCTTGGATAAAATCAGAGCATGGATGGAATCTTGACATGAGAGAGAAGATTCACCATAAAAGTCTATGCAAAGGATCCAAACTTACTTGATTTCACCATTCCTTGGACCGCAAAACCCTAGGTCAGCAATTCCTCCTCTTTCTCCACTCAAGCCCTAACTCTCCCTCTCTCTCTAGATTTTCGTTTCTCTGGGGTGGATGACGAAGAATGAGAGCTGTGTGTGTGTGTGGTCGATCATATAAGTCAATTTGAGCTGCTTGGGTCAATTGCATATTGACCCAACACTCAACTTTAATTATATTGGCTGAATATTCAGTTATACAAAGTTACTATAATTCGTTTATTTCAGAGATCAAACCTTCTCCAACAATTATGGGAATTTATCAAGTTGTTTATAATTGATCTATAAAGCTTAAGTTAAAATTTGAGATCATTTGGAGTTACCAATAAATAATTACAAATAGAACAGTGCACTGCTATATTGCAGTCTGCAGCAGATTCGGTCGAGTTTGTCCTGCACAGAACTCGACCGACACCCTCACTGTAGAGATCAAAAGTCATTCAAAAATTATTCCAATTTAGCAGAGTGTCTAAAACTGTGTTTTTCAAGCAAAGTCAAAATTTGAGATCAATTGTATATACCAATAAAAAGATAAAATTCAATTACCACACTTCTATATAAATCTAGAAATATGATCGGTCGAGTTTGAAACTCGACCGATAAACAGGTCAGAACATTCTTCAAAAATTCTGATATTTTCCAATGTTGTTCACATTTTATATATCCAAATCATATCCAAATTTGAAGTAAATCAGAGTTACACATAAAATACTAAAAAGCATTTACTGAGATACTATACTTATCAAATTTTGTGTTCATGTATCATCAAAACCCTATTTTGGGTCGATTAGGATTTATGCTTCTCAAACCCTAATTCTCAAGACAAAAGAACATTTAGACTTCTTATCATATTTAAAACATCCTAATTGTGTCATCGTCATTAATTAGATTTCAAGAATGATTATTCCAATTAATCTTTGCAATTGTCTAGGTAAACCCTAGTTTACCAGTTAAGCTCAGATGGGGTCGTAACATGGAGTGTATGTGGCAATCTTAGGATTGGCTCCTAGGTCCAATTAGTGGATCCCTAGATAGCCCCCTTTGTTCCTACATACACATCCCCCTCCTACAAGTGAGTGTGAGATTTAAGTGGCTAGTGTAAGTGAGAGTGATGCAATTGCCTAGGGCCTTCTAAAGGCTAGAGTGGCTAGTGGCATGAGGATAAATCCCCTCATCTCTACTCCCATCTCTACCCTCAACCCTCAATTGTCCACTATCACTTACCCTAGAAACCTAGATTTGGCCAATCCCATTAGAATTACACCTAACACTAGTCTTCTACCAGTAGTATAGGGTATGTTCTAGTGGCATTGACCTTGTTGTTTGGTTTGGTAATCTAGATATGATTTGAGCACCATGCATGTTTAATGAACTCCCCCAACTAAAATCAAAGTGACATTTTCCAAACGGTCCACCCACCTTAATCACTCTTTCTTAAAACCTTAATTGCTCTGTTTGCTTGCTTATGCTAGTGTAGTTCAATTGTTTTAGTTAACTTAGTTAATTGCCTCGTTTTGCTAGCTAGTGTTAATCTAGATTTGTGATCTAGTTAGTGGTTAATTCAGTTCCTTAGTTGTTAATTGCTTGCTTAGTCTAGTCCATCTTGCCCCTGCCTTAGTTTATCTAGTTTGTCACCTAGATTGCTAGTTCAGTTTTTGATAACTTAGTTTCAATTGTGTCTTTCATACTTGTTTTTTTAGCATAATCAAACCATCAAACAACCTTAAAACCCTAAAACCCTAGCTCCACAAAAGGAACATAGCTCACGCCTTCTAACTCTAGTGCCCCCTCTATCTCTGTGGTTCGACCCCGCATCTTGCCTTTCGCCTATACTACGACAGTACCCCATACGCTTGCGGGTGAACTGTTTTAGTTTTAGTGATCGACTCGATTTGGGACCATACACTTTTCGAAAGAGAAGATCCCATATCATATGCGCTCCGACCTCGTGGGGTGTGAAAGCACCACTAGCGGGGACGCACCAAGCTTTCTGGCGTCGTTGTCGGGGATAGAGGCGCTCGGCCTAGTTAGATAGTGTAGCTTAGCCTTTTCTTTTGCCCTCACCATTGCTATTATTTATTCTTTGTATTACTTTTGCATCTTGATTTGCTAACTTGGTTTCTTGTTGTTTGTTTGTGCCTTGCGCAGGTGACAGCTGTGTAGGACAACCCGCCACCGGATGCTCAACCTCCACCACATCGCCCGCTCCACGAGTACTTCACGCCGAGGAACTACAACTCCCCCATCGCCACTCTGGCTGACCAGATGCCAGCTCAACAGTTCTTCATCCCGCCGGCACTCCTGGGACTTCTCCCTACATACTTCAGTATGGAGAACGAGAATCCCTACCACCACATAGACGCGTTCCTTGAAACATGCTCTACCTTCCACACTCCAGCCGCCACCGATGACTCAATCAGGAGGACACTCTTTCCTTTCTCCCTCAAGGAGAAATCCAAGGAGTGGTATGTGATGAAGCCATAGTTGGTCACGTGGAATGAGGTGAAGAATGAGTTTCTCAAAAAGTTCTTCCCCATCGCCAAGTTATCTTATATGAGAAGGTGCATCACGTCGTTTGCCCAGAAAGAGAACGAGCCCTTCCATGAGGCGTGGGAGAGGTTCCAAAAGCTACTTCGCGATTTCCCTCATCATGAGGTTCCTCTGTGGTAGCTCGTTCAGGCCTTCTACACCAGGCTTGAGGAGCAAAGCCAAAACAACATAGACTCTTCCTGCGGGGGCACTTTCATGGCAAAGCCGCCCAAGGAGTCATGGCCGTTGTTTGAGCATCTCGCAGAAAATTCCCACCACCGTGCTTCCACAAAAGGGGGGCATTGTGATTGAAGCTACGCTCCTCCGCCTTCTTCTGTAGCTCTGAGTCGCAATACCAACGACCCCGATATGATGAAGATGATGGCCGATGTGATGCGGATGATGAAAAATCAAGTGGGTGGCTCTTCTAGCCAACCCACCATGGCGGTTGATACTGTAGACGAGGAAGTCAATGCTCTACATTCCTTTAGTGGCCGCAACAACCAGGGCCCAATGTCCAACTCCTACACTCCCGAGTGGAGGAACCACCTGAACTTCTTCTGGAAACAACAGAACGAGGATGGGAAAGGACAGGGGCAGCAAAAGCCACGCTATAGCTCCAAGTTTGAGGAGGAAGTGCTAGGAAGGCTAAGAAGCCTGGATGAAGTAAAAAAAGATGTCAATGCACATGGGCAGTCTATTAACCATCTTGAGCAGAGGTTGGATCAGATTTCTCTCTCTTTGGCTAGAAGGGAAGAAGGTAGACTTCCATCTCAACCAATTCCAAATCTGAACAATGATGGGGCTTTTCTAGGGAACACTTCGAGTGCTTATGTTCTACCATCTTACCAAGCCCCACCAAACCCCTATGCTCCTCCACCTCCTCAAGCGCCACTCAATTATCAATATGCTCTACCTCCACCTCACACCTTCCAACAACCACCTCCACAATACCACCCCCCACCACAATAACAACTGCAACCCCAATTCATTCTTCAAAATCCCAACTCCCCTCACCAAAGGCCTCCACCACCCCAACAGCCACAACCACCTCCACAAGCTCCCTCTCCTACCACCCATGAGCATGTGAAGGTAGTGACTACATTGAGGAGTGGCGGGACTTTGGAGAGCCCCCATGGTACAGTTGTTGGCAGAGATGATACTGAGGCTGAGCAGGTTGATGCTAAGGTGCAGATTGATGATACCGTGATAAGAGGTAGCGTTGATATCGTGATTCTGATAGTTGATACCGAGATACTGAATGAGGATACCGTGACCACCGTGATACCAGTCGATGATACTGCTGAGATGGACCATTTGGGATCCCAACTTCCCCCTTTCCCCAAGGCTCTTAAGGAGCCTTCTGCCGAGAAAAGAAGGAAAAAGCATACCGAGGACATTCTGGAAACTTTTAAACAAGTGAAGATCAATATCCCTTTGCTTGATGCAGTCAAGAAAATTCCTTCATATGCTAAGTTTTTGAAGGATCTTTGTACTTTCAAGAGAAGAACTATGGGGAGAACCCTGAAGAAGGTAAAGTATACCGAGTAAGTGAGCTCGATTCTGTAGCACACCATTCCAAGAAAGAGGAAGGATCCCAGTGCTCCTATCATATCATGCTACATTGGGGCGCACCGCATAGACCAAGCTCTCCTAGACTTGGGCTCGAGCGTGAAACTCATGCCGTATGATGTTTTTGTTGAATTACAGATGGGACAGTTGGGTCTGGCCCATTGCACCTTACAGTTAGCTGACAGGTCGGTAAAGACACCTAGAGGGCGTGTTGATGATGTGCTCGTGAGACTAGATGACGAGACATCTGCTTTCTTTCCTGCTGATTTTATCATCTTGAATATGGAGAAAGACACAAGGAGGGTTCCTATCATCTTAGGAAGACCCTTCCTGGCCACAGTTGATGTGGTCATTCATGTGAGGACTGGTACGATGTATGTGACATTCATGCACATGAAGATCCAGTTGAACATTTTTAAATCTTCAGCCAAGGCCGAAGTGATAGGTGCAACAAAAGAAGACTGCTATCTAGTTGAGTGTCAAGATGAGATCGTGGAAGAATGTCTACCTTCTTGGATTCAAACTTCCACTCAAGGTAGAGGATTAGATCTGATAGTTGAGTTTCCTTAGGATGACGAGGAAGATGATGAAGAGTGTGATCTAGCCTTGGTGGCTGCAAGTGAAGACCTCCCTTCCATCTCTGAGCCATTGAAAAACTCTCTTGAAGAGCCCCCCACACTTGAGCTGAAATCACTTCCTGAAGGTTTGAAGTATGCTTTTCTAGGAGTGAATGACACCCTCCCGGTGATCATTTCATCCATACTTTCACCCGAATAAGAGGAGGCTTTAATTAAGGTTTTGAAGAAGAACATCCAAGCTATCGGATGGACCATTGCTGATTTGAGGGGTATTGATCCGTCCATCTATGTGCACCGAATCTATCTTGAAGAAGACGTGAGGCCAACCCTCCAAATGTAAAGGCGACTAAATCCGAAATTTAAAGAAGTGGTGACTCAAGAGGTAGTCAAATTGCTTGATGCTGGGATCATCTACCCTATTTCTGACAGCACTTGGGCGAGCCCCATCCAAGTCGTACCCAAGAAGGGTGGAATCACAGTTGCTGAAAATACTGACGGGGAACTAATGCCAGTGAGAGAACAATCTAAGTGGAGGATGTGTGTGGACTATTGAAAACTCAATGAGAAGATGAAGAAAGACCACTATCCCCTCCCATTCCTTGATCAAATTCTAGAGAGACTGGCTGGGCAGAGTTTCTATTGTTTCCTTGATGGGTATTCTGGATACTTTCAGATCGTCGTGCACCCCGCCGATCAAGAGAAGACAACATTCACCTGCCCGAGTGGCACATTTTCTTATCGGAGAATGCCATTCGGGTTGTGTAATGCCCCGTCCACATTTCAGAGGTGTGTTACATCAATATTTGTAGATATGCTTGATACGTCCTTGGAAGTGTTCATGGATAATTTCTCAATTTTCGGAAAGACTTTTGATGAATGCTTGCTACACTTGGCTGCCATCCTTGAGAGATGCGTGAAAGTTCGACTAGTTCTATCTTGGGAAAAAAGCCGCTTCATGGTGCCCGAAGGCATCATTCTAGGCCACCGAGTCTCTAAAGATGGGATTGAAGTTGACAAGGCCAAAGTGGGCCTCATCTCTACCCTTTCCATTCCTTCCACCATAAGACATGTCTGATCTGTCTTGGGACATGCCAGTTTCTACCGCCGTTTTATTACAGACTTCAGTAAAATTTCAAGACCGCTGTGCCACCTTCTTGAAAAAGATGTCGAGTTTCACTTTGATGACAAATGCATTGAAGCCTTTAATCACTTGAAGGAGAAGCTAATTTCTACTCCGATCATGCAACCCCCCAACTTCTCTTTGCCATTTGAGATCATGACTGATGCATCTGATATGGCAGTGGGGGCTGTGCTGGGTCAAAGGATTGGCCGGATTCCTCACGCTATATACTATGTGAGCAAGACTCTAGATGAGGCACAAAGAAACTACACCACTACTGAAAAAGAGTTGCTCACCGTTATCTTTGCTCTAGATAAACTCCGCTCTTACCTGCTACAAAACAAAGTGATGATTTATATGGACCATGTTGCACTCAAGTACCTTATTTCTAAGAAAGATTTGAAGCCAAGGTTGATAAGATGGATTCTTTTACTGCAAGAGTTCGACATCGAGATAGTGGACAAGAAGGGAGTGGAGAACGGCACAGCTGATCATCTCTCCCAGATTGATCACCCTTTTGATGAGACGAGGTTGATCAAAGAGACCATGTTGCACGAACAACTCTTCCTCCTATCATCTTCTAAAGGGCCATGGTACCAACACATAGCCAATTTCTTGGCTAGTGGGAGGATACCAAGCATGTGGACAAGGGAGGAGAGTAAAAGATTGTTTGCCATGGTGAAGAACTATGCATGGGACGACCCCCACCTTTTCAAGTATTGCCCCAATCAGCTGGTGAGAAGATGAGTGCCGGAAGTGGAACAACATGACATCCTCTCCATGTGCCATTCCGAGATATGCGGAGGACACTTTGGGGGAAAGCGCACTGCCGCCAAGGTTCTTCAATGTGGTTTTTATTGGCCGTCATTGTTTAAAGACTCACATGAATTCTGTAAAAGCTGCTTGAAGTGCCAAAGGGTAGGCACTATCACAAAGAGAGACATGATGCCTCTATCACCCATTCTAGTGGTAGAGGTGTTCGATGTATGGGGGATTGACTTCATGGGTCCTTTCCCACCCTCTTTTGGATATGTTTACATTTTGGTCGCAGTGGACTACGTATCAAAGTGGATAGAAGCCATTGCCACCCGAACAAATGACCACAAGGTGGTTTGTGAATTTGTAAAATCTAACATCTTCAGTCGGTTTGGCATTCCAAGGGCAATGATAAGTGACGTGGGAAGCCATTTCATCCACCGCACCTTTGAGGGACTGCTCAAAAAGCATGGAGTGAACCATAGAGTGGCCACTCCATATCATCCACAAACCAGTGGCCAAGTTGAGCTAGCCAATCAGGAGATAAAGCTCATTTTGGAGAAGACGGTGAGACCAGACTGTAAGGATTGGTCACTCCACCTCAATGAAGCTTTATGGGCATACAGGACTGCTTACAAAACCCCGATTGGAACCACACCTTTCAAGCTCATCTACGGCAAAAATTGCCACTTGTCGGTAGAGATGCAACACAAGGCACTGTGGGCTTTGAAGAATATGGACTTTGACAAAGAGAATGCAACAATGAAAAGAAAGTTCCAACTTAACGAGCTAGAAGAAATGCGCCATGAGGCATATGAAATGTCAAAGAACTACAAAGAGAGAACCAAGTTCCTACGCGACAAGCTGATCAGGAAGAAGGAGTTTGAGCCCAGGAAGTGGGTATGGCTCTACAATTCTAGAATGAAGTTCTTCCCCAGGAAAATCCGATCTAGATGGGAAGGACCATATCTTGTAAAAAAGGTTTACCCATCCAACGTTGTGGTTATATGTGCAAAAGAAGGAGCTAAGGAATTTGTCATCAATGGGCAAAGGTTGAAATCTGTTGTTGAAGTCGGCTCGGACAAGGCCCATCAAGATTTTGATATTGTTATGCTTGTAGAGGAAGAATTCGATGAAGAAGAAAGCTTGGATGAGGATGAGAAAGGAATTTACTACAAGGATCTATTGAAGGTTCCGAAAAAGTGAAAATTTTCAATAATCAATAGGCCTGGATGAAGGCATTAAATTTAGCGCTAGTGGGAGGCAACCCACGTGATTTGAGATTCTTAAACCCTTCTTTTGATACTTTTTCTTTATTTTACACAAAACACACACACACACACTTGTGCTTTATAGTTTTTGTTTGAGTTTTGATGATGTGCAGGTGTTAGACAGTAGAGAGATAGGTTTTAGAAGTTAAGTCAAGGTCATTCAAGAAGATTTGTGGCAAAAGAACAAATGAAATCGAAAGTTTAAGTTTTAAAGTTTGAAAACTGAAGAAACAACCCCAACACAGCCATGGAGACAGACCACGACCGTGGTGTGCTTGGCCAAACACGATCGTGGCCCTCTGCCATGGCCGTGGGAATTAATCCATCAAACTGGCCAAAGCTACAGGTTTTTGCAAGATCAGCCATGACCGTGGCAACTCGCCATGACCGTGGCAACTCGCCATGACCGTGGCAGGAGGACAAGGCCACGACCGTGGTTTCCCACCACGACCGTGCGAATTAAAGCACCAAATTGTCTGAAGTTACAGGTTGTTTGCAAGAATGTCCACGACCGTGGTACATCACCACGGTCGTGCTGAGAAGGAACGACCACGACTGTGGTGAGGTCAAACCGGGGCTCTCTTCTTTGACAACACGGCCGTGGTGCCCGCCACGGCCGTGCTACCCAACCCTGGCAACAACCATGGCCACCTGCCACGACCGTGGCCGAGCCCGGTTCAGAAAAAAAATATAAGTCATAAGCATCCAAACCTGACCCCCTCTTCATTCTATCGTCTTCAAGCTCGCACAAAATGATCGTGGCAGAAAAAAACGATTCCGTGCTCCCCCATTCACCACCTCCAACCCCCAAAAAACACCTCCGTTTGATCCCCAATCCATTCCAAATCAATCCCAAGCCATCCCTCTACCCTTTCCACCATCTAATCTAGCCCAATCGCTACTCCATCTCCATTTCCATCTCCACTCCGCCCTACAGCTCCCCTACACAAAACCTCCATGAAAACCCTTCCATTCTCACCCAAATCCACCACAAATCATATACCCACCATCCATACATCAATATCCTTCCATTCCACCAACAAAACCACATTCACACCGCTTTCTCCACCAAAATCCAAAAATCACCACCTTCACCTCCATCTGCACCATGAAAAACATCGGGAGAGCCATAACCAAGGGGACAAACATCATCATCGGAGGGAAGCGGAATTCCAAGAACGCCTCCTCCGAGGTGTCCATGCCATCCCACACACCTTCACCTACCACCTCCGCCCACCATTCCCTCCGCTGATCGCAATCGGTGAGCGGATCACACTCCCGCTCATCTGATAGCCACCACATCACGGATGCCACCTACGAGGGAGAGGACGAAGAAGAGGAGGAGTCCATGGGGGTCGACTTGGACGACCTTATTGATGAAATCCAGCCGGCGCCTGCCAAGAAAAATCCAAAAATAAAGACAGCGTTGTCATCATCCAGGCTGCCTCCAAAACCCACACCACCCCGCCACTCGACGTCTAGTGCGGTGGCGAGGCGTGATGTGCAGCTGCGACCCACACGGCAACTGCAGCAAGATGAGGAGCAGTCGGCCCACTGGTACAATCTGGACACCAGCTCGGGGTCGCATTCCTACACGATGGAGGAAGAAGAAGATAGCGAAGAGGAAAAGGTAGAGCTTAAGCATGAAGGAGATGATATTTTGGCACAATTGGAGGCGGATAGAGAAAAGACCCTGGGCAAAGCACCGGTAGGAGTGTCCTATGGTAAAGGATACATGCAAAATAAGGTTGATCTTATCTACCCCGAGTGCATGACAAGGCAAGTCGTCGCCACCAAGTACGGGTCTGAGAAGGTAATTGAAGATCTCGGGATCAAGGCAGTAGTAGAACAAAACTTAAAGAAAATATGGTTGTGGGATATCCTTTTCACACCCCTAACCAACCTACGTTGCCTTGACCTGATAATTCTTTGCCACTCTCGAAAGGATGAAAGTGAGAGGTTGTGACGCAATCAAGTTTGCCATAATGGGCAATGTGCACACCCTCACATCCACTGAGCTGAATGGGATATTCGCTGCAAGTCCTGAAGAAGCCATCAAGTTGGATGACAGCTTGTTAGAGAGGGAGAAAGAACTCGATTATGCCTATTTTTGGAAGACAATCATAGGCAGCGGCGTGTACGAGGTAGGAAGATCAAAAACAACTGCCATAAGCAACCCAATGATGCGCTATGTATAGAAGGTCTTGGCAAACACAATTGTGGGGAAGTATGATAATCAAGGCTCCATTTCACAAAAAGATATATTTGTCTTGATATTGATGCACCTCAAGAAGCACCTAGACCTTGGTGTTCTATTGATTGATCATATGAATTCCATACCCTACAAGAGCGCAAAACCCTTTGTCATGGGTGGGTTTGTGACTTCGATTGCACTAGCCCTGGGATACGATCTCTCAGGGTTACAAGATGCACTTGAGGCAGAGTTTGTTGACCTCAACTACTTGGTGTGCTCACACACTATAAATATGAAGGAAAAGAAGATGATATATCTTACTACTAGTGTGCTGGACTTTGAGCTCGAGCTGCCATACAATGTGGCACCTCTTTTATCCGCGTTGGGAGTTCTTTTCAAATTGAAAGAAAAACTTTTGAAATGGCAGCAAGAACACCCAAGATAAACGTATACAAGGGGAGCCACTATTGTACATGAAGGCATCACTAAATCTAATGTGCAAGGGTAGGAGCAAGAAGATGCAGAACAAAGGCAACCCCGAAGAAGAAGAAGAAGGAGGGATGAGGGGACATCCCAACTGCAGCCACCCTCAGGGAATGCCTATGACATGGCCACAATCCAGGCACACCTTAAGAATATTCAGAAGACCCAAAGTGACATGCAGCTTGCCCAGCAGCACATGTGGTATGATCAGCAGCAGATGCACTATCAGATCAACCACTTGTATCAATATCACCATGCCCAGGCAGCAAGAAACCCCGAATGGGGTGTAGATTTTTGGGGTGGTTTAGCTGGGTATCCACAGACTTACCCTCCACCCCAGAATGACTACTGGGGGTACTACTACTAGCATCCTCCATCAAGATCAGCTCCAGCCTCAGCTCCTCCTCCAGATCCTCCGCAGATGCCAGACCAGCCACCGCAGCCATGACACTTCCCCTATCTCCCCTAAGCTATAGTTTCATGCTGAGGACAGCATGATTCTAAAGTTTGGGGTGGGTAGGGCGGTATGCACCACTCTATCTCTCATTTTGTCATTTTGTCATCACCTCTGCCATCTAGTTTAGTTTTATTGTTTTTTGTTCTTTTCATTGCATCTTTGCATGGCATGTAGTTGATTTCTGCATTTTTGTGTAATTTTTTTAAAAAATTACTTTTCCATACCATGCATTGCATCTTCATGTAGTTTTTGTAGTTTCTTGTGCATGTTAAGTAGGATTTGCTGCTTTATGTCTTTAAATTCTCTAAAGTAGGTTTACATGTGATTTAGTGCAAATTGGCACCTTTTTGGCCAATTTTGCCCAAATTTGAGACTTCTTGTCTAAAAAGCATGTTTTGACCCAATCTCTACTATTTTGAGTAAAAATGACGACTTTTGACTAGTGCAAGTGAAATGTCATGCTTTATTGCTAAGTGGTATCAATGTTTGACTTTTTACATGTGCATCACCTCTCTTGTGATTGTGATTGATTTGGTTGAATTGTGAACTTGAGCAAGCTTTGAACGCTTAGTGTTTGTGGAATCACTTATTTGATATATCAAATTTCATTTTGTTCATTCATGTGGTGTGATATCTTGGATGAAGTGTTGGATTAATTCTCATGCATGATGCCTTATGTGGAAAATCATACCAATGACCCCTCTTTGACCCGATTCTTCTTCCACCATCTTCATACCCCTCCGCCTCATAAAAAGATGCCCTAGTACACATAACCAGCCTTGGCCACCTCCAAAAGTTTGGGGTGGCCATATCTTGATCTCCCCACTTCACTCTATCCACCATTTTCCCTATCTACACCAAGGGCAAGAAATAAAAAGAAAAGCAAAAACAAAATAAGAGGATGCTCCTGTTTAAGAGCATTCACATAAAGAAAAAAATGAGTGTGTAAAAACACTCCAAGAATCTTACCGCAACCCTTTCTTCCACTTTCATACCTATTTATCTAGGAAACATCAAACCTAGCTCATTTTGCCCTTTTCCACAGCCACGTGGGTCATCTGGTATGATTTGAAATATAAGATTGAATGCATGAATGTGAAACAACATTCCTAGTCATCCTCGATTAACACTATCATGAAACGGTTTACCCAGAACTTAATGAAAGAGATATGGATAACTTGTATATTCTATGTGCTATATTTGAAGTTCATGTGCTTTGTGCTCTTTTCATGATTGGATTGTGAAAGTAGGAGAGGAGAGAGGTGAAATGCATGTAATTAGTCGTCTTTGATACCATTCAGCAATAATCATCTTTTACTTTGCATTTGTCATTTCTTGTTTGTGGAAAATTTGTAGAGAGATTGAGTTAGAGCATACTTGAGGACAAGTATGTTTTAAGTTTGGGGTGGTGATGTAGCCCTACTTTAGGGCTCCATCCTGTGCCATTTTTTTACTTAAATCACATCTAAACATGTAGATTACAAGCTTTTTACCCCTAATATGCTTATCATCGCAAATATGCTTATGGATGTTCTTTGCACTGTTTTTCAGGTACTTGGACCATGTATAGATGGATGAGAGAGAGAGAGAGAAGGAGTTCTAGGGTTCCCCCACTCAAGGAGGGACCCAAAGAAGGCCCCAAAGTCTCCCTCAACCTACCTCCAGTGGCCAATAATCACCCCCAAGCAAAGACATCTGAAAATGACAAAGTCAGAAGTGAAATCAAGTCATGCAAGCCTCACCACAGCCGTGGCTACAATGCCACGATCGTGCCTTTTTTAGTAATGAAGTGCCAAGTTCAAAAGGGAAATTCCACAGAGTCCCATGACCGTGGCCACCTGCCACGATCGTGGCCATCGAAGACACCACGGCCGTGGCCATCAACATGGTCGTGGTCAGTAGAAGAGAACACGGTCGTGGCACCTTGCCATGGTCGTGGGAATTAATTGCCAGAAGTTTAGTTGCCAATAGGGATTTACTCCAAGCCACCACGACTGTGGCCAAGTTGCCACGACCATGGCTGAAGATTATCAAGACGACCGTGGCCCCTCCCACGGTCACCTCCTCCTCCTCCAAAACGGCCATGTTACCCAACACGGCCGTGGTGCCCCTTACCCACCACAACTGTGGAACTCCGCCACGGCCGTGGCCACCACCATACTTCACTTTTTCACCACTTCCTTCACACCACGACCGTATTCACCCCCCACAGCCATTCCCTACTACCCTCACCACGGTTGTGGCATACCCACCACGACCGTGGTGATCACCGACCCTACACACTTTTTCACTACTTTTCCTAAACGGCCCCTACTTACCCTAGTTCTTCCACCACCACCTATATATACCTGGGTGGCGGCCATAGCATGAGGTTACACACTCCCTCATAGCTGCTACACTACTCCACCCTCCATTCTTGAGTTCCTTGTGCAAATTCCTTGCATTTGGCTCTCAATCCACAATTTTCCACCTACTTTCCACCATGGAAACCTAATTCCCTAGGTTTTCATCCATAATCCCCCACCATTTCATGCTCCCCTGCGCCCTTGGAGGAGGGATGTCATCTACAGCAGCTTGGAGGTGAATAAGAAGGCCACTTCATCAAGCTTCATGGAGTTTCTTCCTCTTCTACCCCTTTCTTTTCTTGTTTTCTTGATCATATCTAGCTAAGCCCCTAGTGGTGGGTTGTTTGGGGTTAAAATGTGACTTTGATACCATGTTGGGGAAAAGTTGCTTGTAATGAACTTAATTCATATCTATGATGATTGCTTCATGCTTCTATCTCATTTCCTATTTTATTGCATGTGGTTTGTGCTTATAACATGGATCGCTTGCTTTGAGATGTTTGATGACACTTAGCTTCTAGGAGGAATTTGAGTGTATGTGGCAATCTTAGGATTGGCTCCTAGGTCCAATTAGTGGATCCCTAGATAGCCCCCTTTGTTCCTACATACACATCCCCCCTCCTATAAGTGAGTGTGAGATTTAAGTGGCTAGTGTAAGGGAGAGTGATGCAATTGCCTAGGGCCTTCTAAAGGCTAGAGTGGCTAGTGGCATGAAGATAAATCCCCTCATCTCCACTCCCATCTCTACCCTCAACCCTCAATTGTCCACTATCACTTACCCTAGAAACCTAGATTTGGCCAATCCCATTAGAATTACACCTAACCCTAGTCTTCTACTAGTAGTATAGGGTATGTTCTAATGGCATTGACCTTGTTGTTTGGTTTGGTAATCTAGATATGATTTGAGCACCATGCATGTTTAATGAACTCCCCCAACTAAAATCAAAGTGACATTTCCCAAATGGCCCACCCACCTTAATCACTCTTTCTTAAAACCCGAATTGCTCTGTTTGCTTGCTAAAGCTAGTGTAGTTCAATTGCTTTAGTTAACTTAGTTAATTGCCTCATTTTTCTAGCTAGTGTTAATCTAGATTTGTGATCTAGTTAGTGGTTAATTCAGTTCCTTAGTTGCTAATTGCTTTCTTAGTCTAGTCCATCTTGCCCCTGCCTTAGTTTAGCTAGTTTGTCACCTAGATTGCTAGTTCAGTTTTTGATAACTTAGTTTCAATTGTGTCTTTCATACTTGTTTTTTTAGCATAATCAAACCATCAAACAACCTTAAAACCCTAAAACCCTAGCTCCACAAAAGGAACATAGCTCACGCCTTCTAACTCTAGTGCCCCCTCTATCTCTGTGGTTCGACCCCGCATCTTTCCTTTTGCCTATACTACGACAGTACCCCGTACGCTTGAGGGCAAACTATTTTAGTTTTAGTGATCGACTCGATTTGGGACCATACAATTTTTGAAAGCGAAGATCTCATATCATGTGCGCTCCGACCTCGTGGGGTGTGAAAGCACCACTAGCGGGGATGCACCAGTAAGCCCTCCAGGAGTTCCCGTAGGAAAACCTATTTCACCATCACCAAACTACTGACGATGATGGATCTATGGTCAAGGCTCTACATGATATCATTTCACTTGGTTAATTAAGTACATTACAATATTATTTTAGCATCAAACATGTTTTCAACATAAAACATTATAATAACTACTTCAAAGAATGAGTACTATTTCTACCAAGTTCTTTTCAAAGCTTTGTTAAACATTGGGACCTCAATCCCTTATCACATCAGGGGTATTCTCATCCCTTAACATTTCATCATCATGATTATGAAGTATGGGTGTCCAAACCCTTAGTTCATCAAAACACTTGTTACCACTTTATTAGGTAACTCAACGCCTTCTGGTCATTTGATCATTGTAAACATAATATTTGCAATGCATGTAGTTCACATGGATCTTAAAGCCCAATAATGTCTCTTGTTACCTCTTACTAGGCAACACAACATATTATGGCTCACAAGGCCCATAAAGCAGTCTCAATAGTAAAACATCTAAACTTATACCTGGCTATGTCCACCATCTCATGAAACCTACATAATTAGTGCACATGATAGCAATTATATCAATTACAAATCAGCACTATGCATTGTAAGAGTAACATCACTATTTCCTCATCTGAGTTAGGATTTCCTAATTTATGTCAATTAGGAATACTATATCTCATTACCCAGATTTGGGTTACGATTCATCATCATATTGCCCAAAATTAGGGTTTCATATCTTATAATCCAAGATTAGGGATCCACATATCTTAATCCTATATCAGTGTAGGATTTCATATCAAAGAGTCACATACCAGTACATGGTATCACCTTGAATCAGGTTTTACATCTCATCATTGCATTAAGGTTTCATTTTGATATTAACCCTATCTAGGATGTCACATGACATCACCCTTACTTTAGGGTTTCATATGGCTTCTCCTTTGATTAGGGTTTCTCATAACATCATCCTCGATTAGGGTTTACTATTCACATTTGATCAGGGTTTATTATTAAAATACCCTGAATTAGGGTGTCTTATGTCATTACCCTAAATTAGGGTAATACCATTACCATAGGTTAGGGTTCCACCTATCATTGCCCTCAATTAGGCTTAGGGTACATTAACCTTCTTAATTAGGGTTCATGATCTCTTTATCAAGGATCATACCCTAATTACACATTCATTCATGTTGAAAGTGTTGAGACTTAACCACTACATGATTATCATTCATGTAGGAAGTCCTCTCTCTCTCTCATACTTTATAAAATGATATTTACATCAGACTTGATTGGATTAGGTCAAATAAACTTCATTGAAGAGTTGACACCGTGTATTGTATCATTACTTCCATAATCATCAAATATTAATCATTTAAAAGGCACTAATCACCCTATCTTATTAAGGGTACAATCACTATAATCACCTTTGGTTCACATCATATAATGATCAATTAAACAATTGACCTTTAATCACCTTAAGTGTCCATACAGTTTTGGTTAATTACTTCCAAACGGTCTTGGTCACTTAGACCCCAAATGGTCTTGACCAACCAGACCTCAAACAGTCTTTCTTGAAATACCTCCAAATGGTCTAAGACCGTTTATACCTCCAAACGGTCTTGATCAAACGTTTTGAAACCGTTTAGTAAAGTTGGTGTTTGAAACTGTTTAACAAAGTTAGTGCTTGAAACTCTTTAAAATATATGTACTTGGGATCGTTTGAGTCTCAACTGGTTTGGGATCATTTGGTCCAAAACGGTCTTGAGACCGTTTGGTCCAAACCTCCTCAAAACTGATTGGACCAAAAATTGTCTCAAGCACTCATATTAATCTAGGGTTTCCAAGCTTAATTCCTTCATCAATTGAATCCATGCAATTACTCATAAATTTAACCTAAGCCCCATACTTCAATTGATCTTAATGAATCATATTTCAATTGATTAGACTTTCAATTGATCATTAATTAGGGTTTTGAACCCAATTGAATTAGGGTTAAAATCGATGAACTTTCAATATTAGTCATTGTGGAACTAATTGCTTTGAAATTACTGGACCACCATTCAAATTGGGCATGACCTAACCTCAAACGGTCTTGAGGTCGTTTGGATGACCTACAAATGGTCTTGAGACCGTTTTCCCCATCCCATCACTTAAAATTGTGAAATTCAATTAGGGTTTGGATCATTAGATTGATCAATAATTGAACTATTGATTGCATTACCATTTGCTATCTTTGGACCTTAAAATACTCAACCATACTCAACCCTAGACCTCCAAACAGTCTTGGTTGACCTCCAAATTGTCTTGAGACATTTTGGGTGATCTCCAAACGGTCTTGAGACCGTTTGGGTTAATCAACTCAAAGTTTTAACTCAATCAGTTGCAAAATCAGCACTCAACCCGATTAGGGTTTCTAATTGGATGATTGTTCATATATTGATTCAATAAATTTGAACCATTAGATCCTCATACATAATGTACTAGGGTCCTAACCTCAAATGGTCAACCCATCCAAATAGTCAACCTTTCTAAACGGTTTGGGATTCCAAACTCCAAACGGTTTGCAAACCGCTTAGTCTCCAAACGGTTTGGTGAAACCGTTTGGACTAAAGTCTTGCAACCGTTTGCAAGGGAAACTTGTTGGAATATGTGCCTAAGATGATGTCATCATCATCTACATTCATTCATTCAAAAAATACTGCCATTTTCATGGTAATTACAGCAATAGATCAAGGGAATTTCAAATAGAACAAAACGTTCAACAACTAATGGAGATTTGAATGCAATAACAACATTTAAGGGTTTAAGTTATATAACCCGCGTCCAATTGAGTTTCAAAGCTTAGATCTTCACGTCAAAAATGGTGGAGGAAGCTTTTGCAACTCTCCCAAGTCTCGTCCTCAAGCTTTGGAGTGAAAAGATTGGCTAGGATTGAAGATGGAGTGAAATAGAGAAGAAATCATGCATTGTTTTGTGATTTCCACCATGAAATCAAGGTGAAAGAAGATCAAGAAGCTTACCAACAGGTTGAGGGTCATCCTACTGCTGATCCTAGATCCCTTGGTCGTTTTTGCAAGTAAAGAGAGGAAGTGGATTCGAAAAAGCCTTTGATTTGGGTTGTAAAAGGTGTTTTTATAAGAAAATCAATGAGAGAGAAAATGCCTTATAAAAATTTTTTTAATTCCAAAATTAGTGCCGCCTCTTCCCCTTAATTCCTTGGCCACGAAGCCATATTCTCCCACTTTAAAAACCTCTTCATTATACAAGAATTAAAAGAAAATAAATTAAGCACCTTAAACATATTATACTAATATCCCCTTTTTAGTGGATTTTTTTTATTAACTTAATGTGAGTGGGCTCTCCACTCACACAAGATATTTTCCTGCCTTTGCAAGGAAAAATCTCGTCCAACCCCTTTGAAAATTCATCCCTCATATTTTGGTTGAAGGGCTCTTCAATTAATATATTTCTTTTTGCATTAAATTGAATTAGGGTTTCAATTATGCATAAATATTGATTATTTTAATATCAAGATTCTCTTTCCTCAAAATTAATTCAAATGAGGCGCCCTTCTCATTTTCTTTTCTATACATGATTCCAAGAAACATGAGGGACTCTCTAGAAGTGATATTTTGCATATTGAACCCTAGGTTTTGGGTGAATTGCACATTACACCAAAACTAGGTTTTAATGCACAAGGATTGCTCAGCAAGCTCTATTTTGGTGCTCAAGCTTGTGAAAACCATACCACTGCATCATTCTCATTATTATGATGCTTAAACATCAGTGGAAAATTTTATCATGTACAATTTCCAAGTTAACCCCTCAACTTGGGTAATTTGCACTTTAGTCCAAAACTAACAAAATAGTGTTTCAACATTATTCAAAAAGGACTAAAATTGAAATATAAATTACTCTTGAGTCTTAATTACTTCCCAAGAAATATGAACAAGCATCTAATCAACATTATTAAGCAAAACATCTAGGGTTAGAGTTGAACCCAAGTCAGGGATGTTATAGCATCCCACTACCTTCGCCATTGTGGTGATAAGTCCCTCCATGATGAATGGATTTTTACTCTTAGAGGGAATTATCTTCAAGTGGTCAATCACCATGGCACCTATATTTACAAATCCCCTACTTTCAATTGTGGCCATAACAAATAAATCTTTTTGTGAGCAACACCCTTGATTGGCATAACGGCCAAACAAGGTGTTTGCTAGGATCTTATGTAGGTATCTCATGAAGGGGTTGTAGATCTTACTGGTCTTGGATTTTCCTATAGAAAAAGTAGCTTGACCAGTAACTGCCTTCCACATCTTGGAGTAATCTACTCTTCCACTCTTGTCAAGTCTTCCCTCATTGAATTTCTCTGTCATTTCTGAATTGGGGCCAAAGATAGCATTAATTTGAGAAACTTTAAGCACATGGGTCGAGCTATTCAACTTGAACCTGATGGCATCTTCTCCTTGATATTGTACCTTCTCTAAGGTTGCAAAGAGTTCATGAGTCATCTCCAAGTAGGTTTCTTCCACCTCAGTCAAGATCTTGTACAGCACACAACATTGCATTGGACTCTTAAATGTGTAGTTGATCCCTAGATCTTGCACGGTAGTCATACATGCATATCTAGTGGGTATCACCCTTCTTGTCAAGCACTCGGGATGGAGAGGCCTCATCAAATCTTTTCTTATCATTCCCCTTCTGTAGGTGGTTCCCTCTGGTTGCTTTCCCACCCATTTCAACTTGTCCTCTTATAGCTTGGACACAACATCCACTGGTTCATCTTCCATATCCTCACTTTCAATATCATCTTCCTCCTCTTCTGCATAAGTGTGTGACCCTGAACTTGAGTCTGAGTTCAGGGGCACCCTCTCAAAGCTTACACTAGGTCGAGATGATGAAGTGGAGTGTCTTGCTAGAGCTGGTTGTGGCAGAAAGCACGAGGAAGATGCATCGTTTGTTTTCTTAGCCCTCCTCTCACGAGCCGACGCATCAACATAAACTGAGTCCACTATGTTTTTTAGCTCTTCTTCTTCCTCCTCCTCCTCCTCATCTTTAGGTTTGTGGTAGCTTGGATCTAAAGTTTGGCCATCGGAGGAGGATCTGTGTCGGGAGGCGCTCATCGATGTCGACCGTTGGAGGGATCGTGAAACTGAATTTGATAGTGACGAAGCATTGTCAGACTGCTATGAAAAATTGGAGGCCCACTTGGAGTGGATTTTGCCTCTGGTAAGGATGTCCATCGTCTTCTCTACCCCCTTCCTGATTGCCTTGCCCGTGAACTTCATCTTTACCAAGATATTTGGTGAAAAATGAGCAAGAACAACACCAAACGTGCTTCCGGGCTGTAGGGGTGGATTCTCCTTAGAGATGGAGAAATAGATAGTGATGGAGGGTGGAAAATAAATCTTGAGGTTAGGGAAGATGATTGAGGACCAAGGGGAACTCAAATCTAGAGTTTGGAAGCAAAAGGAGGTGATTTGGAGGTGAATGGGGGATGCCCTAGTCGCCACTCACACAGAATGGTCGTGCTCTGTTCGCAAAATGAGTTTTAGGTCGTGTTGGCTCGGGCAGAATTAGGCGAATTAAGTTTTGGACCCCAGCCAACACGGCTGTTCTAATGGGATGCCAGCATGACCATTCTAGCTAGCATTGTCATGCTACCCGCGTCCAAAACTTGAGTCTTCCCTATTGAAATCCAACTTAGCCAGCACGATCGTTCAACACCAGCACGACCATTTTGGCCAGATGCCAGCACGACCGTGTTACAAGAGGAAAAATCTTGCATTTTCCCTATTGAAGAACTATCTTTGCTAGCACGGCCATGCTGGGCTCTATCAGTTCAAAAATCTTCAAAAATCATCTAATCATTTTATCATTCATAATTCAATCATCTTGAACGGTCCTTTTGATGTTGTATCAATCATTTTTCACTGAATGTGCCTAATTTCTCAACTTGCACCTATTTCACCTGTCATTTCAACAAAATTAAAACAAAAACTAACATGCACAAGTGTGTGTGTGTGTGTGTTTTTAGGTTTGTGTAAAAACAAAGCAAAAGTATCAAAAATGGAAGGTTGGGTGAAAAATTCCCCAAACCTAGGTGGGTTGCCTCCCACAAGCCCTGAGTTTCTTGCCTTCAGCTTGGCTTCTTGGTGATTCTTCATTCACTCATCCATTTGGCATTCTCATGTGTCCCTTCTTGTAAAACATGCAATCCTCATTTGCACTCAATATGTTTTCCTCATCCCTTTGATCACAATAATCATCATCAATTGTTCCATTTTGATATCCTTTTCTCAAATGATCATTTAGACTTGTGAAGTGATCATGTCCAATATCCCTATTTTGGGCTCGTCGGGTTGGGGACTTGTACATGTTGATCTTGATCTTCATGTCCATGAATGAAACCATCATGGTGCCACTGCGTACATGAATCTCAACATCGGTTGAAGATAAGAACGACCTTCCCAAGATGATGGGAATCTTCCTATCCTCCGGCTCCATATCAAGTATAATAAAATCCGCCAAGAACATTGCACCTTTCTCTTTGTCTATCATCACAAAAACATCATCCACTCTCCCCATAGGCACTTTTATGGATCAATCCACCAATTGGAGAGTGCAATGTGTTGGCTTCAACTTGCTTAATCCCAACTCAACATAGACATTGTATGGCATCAAATTCACACTAGATCCCAAATCAAGTAAGGACATGTCTATGTGATGTCCCCTTATTTAGCTAGTTATGAGTGGGTCTCCTGGGTCTTTTATCTTCACGGGAAGTGAATGTTGTATGATAAAACTCACTTGTTCAGTTAATTTCACTCTCTTTGGAATTCTCCCCGTTGACCTTCTCTTCACAGTTCATAGATCCTTGATGAACTTGGCATATGATGGGATTTGCTTGATAGTATCCAAGAGTGGAATGTTCACCTTCAATTGGAAAAACACCTCAAGAATATCCACATTATGCTTTTGCCTCTTCTTCATTTCTGATGGCTCATCTAGTGCTTCAATGAATGGAGGATCATTGGCTTTTGCCTTGTTTACATCAATGTGAGGTGGAATACTAGGGATGGTGGGACTTGCAAATGGAGTATGAGATGGAGCACACGGTGTCCCAAATTTAATAGGATGTATCATTGAATCATATTTGGCAATTTCAATCACAGTATCACCAATTGGCTGTCTTTACTTTGCTTTTTCATCCTTTATTTGACTTGTGGGATGCTCAAGAGATTTCCCACTCCTTAGAACTGTCAAAACACTTCCTTGCTCATGGTGGATAAGGGGATCTAGTTGTGGTTGTGGAGGAGGTGGATATGACACTTGGTGTTGAAATTGAGGTGGAGGGGAGAATTGAGGTTGGAAGGTGAATTGTTGGGAAAATGGTGGTGATGGAGGGGGAGGTGGAGTAAGGCTTGGGATCATTTTGGAAATGGTAGATGGGATACACTTTCATGGGAGGTGGACTATAGAAAACTTGAGAAGGGGGCATTGGTCCACTTACTTCATGGTAGCTCATGATGGGTTTTGAAGACAACTTTTCTTCTTGGAGAGCAATTATGGAAGATAGCTACTCTATTCTCTCTTATGACCTTGCAACATCTTTTTGAACATCATCAAATATTTTCAATCTAGAGAGAACCTCTTCCTAAAACCTTGAGCTATATTTTGGACTTTGTGGCTCTTGATGGCTATAGGAGTGAGGTGTCTTCTTTTCTTCACCATAGAACTCAATAGAATTGATCGGGTGGCAAGGAACATTTGTCACCTGGTTCTTCATGAAGCTCACCATGTCACCAAGAGTCTTCATCACTTGTGGGCTTGAGTCATTATGAGTAAGAGGTGTCATACCAAATACATAGCCTCCGTCATTCATCATGCTAGAAGCTTGAATTCTTGATCCTTCAACCAGCTTCTCAAACAAAGGCCACATATCCTCAGGTGGCCTAGACATGAAAACTCCTCCACAAGAAGAGTCTATTGTATATCGGTCCTTTAGAGATAAATTGGAGTAGAATGATTGAACTAGCTGCACAAAGGGATCTCATGGTGTGGGAACTTTCTCAAAATCTTCTAAAATCTCTCCCATGCATTGTGGAATTGCTCATTTCCCATTTGACTAAAACTTGTCACGGCATGCCGCATTTGTGTTAACCTTGCTATAGAGTAGAATTTTTTGAAGAAGGCATTCTTCATTGTTTCCCAACTCATGATGTCCCTTCTTGAGTCATACCAAACTTTGGCTCTATCTTTGAGGAAGAATTAGAATAAGGTCAATCGTATTGTGTCATCACTAGTTGTCGGCGTCCTAAAGGTGGAGCATACTTCAAGAAAGGAGTCCAAGTGCATGTAGGTATTCTCACTCTCTAAGCCATAAAAGATTGGCACAAGCCCAAGAAGACCTAGAGGGATGGATAATTGCTCCCCTGGCATTTGATCAAACCTGCTAGCAATTGGAAATTTATAGTTGCTAGTCATGAAGTAGTCTTAAAGTGGCTTGTGGGGTGCATTTTGGTCTTCCATCTTGTCTTCCTCGAATGGCTTGTCACATGCACAAAGCACAACCAAACAAAAGAGGGCAAGTTAGCAAACCAATATACACAAAGAATGTAAAGAATAATGAATAAATAAAAGCAATGATGAGGGAAGTAGGAAAAGTCAAAGCAAAACTAACTAGCTAGGTTGAGTGCCTTTCTCCTCAGCAACGGTGCCAGAAAGCTTGGTGCGTCTGAGCCATAGGTGCACACACTAACCAATTAGGTTTAATTAGATGTACCCCACAGAACTTGAACACACAGGTGGATTCACTTTCAAATTTATGATGACCTACACTCAATACACTCACAAAAACTAAAACACTACACCGACAAGTGCACGGGGTCTTGTCATAGTATAGGAGGGTGGTAAGTATAGGGTCAATCCATAGGGAGAAAAGGGGGCACTAGAGATAGGTTAGTTTTTGGCACTAGATTCTTACTGTAGAGACTAGGGTTAAGGGTTTGAAGGTTGTTTTGATTGTTAAACTAAGTTGAGCAAGAAAGAAAGACAAGCAAGAACAAAACCTAAGTTAGCCCTAGACAATTACTTCAACTAAGCAGGAAAAAGCATGGAAAGATAAGAAAAGACAAGAAGAGAACAATCTACACTAAGGCAGACAAAATAAGGCAAAAGATCAATTAAAGACCTATGATAGAAATAAAAAAGCAAGAATAGGCTAAGAAGCTATATAAGAAAGAAAAGAGCTAATTAAGCTAGCACTAGCTAAGCAAGATAGAAACTAGGGTTTTGAAACAATTAAGGGAGATGTGGGGTGTTTAGGGGATGCACTTATCACTCAAGTTGGGGGGAGACATATGAACATTGTGATTCCATTTAGATTATCCAAACCATAGAGTCTAATGAATTATCCTAAGATACTAACTGGCATGGACATGCTAGGTTGTGTATAGGGGAACTAGTCACTAACACTCCCTACTACCCTTGTGAGGCTCAATTGGGTTAGGGATTGGGTGTAATTCAATTAGAGTCTAAGAAATCCTAGGTTTCTAGGTTAGATGATCTTAGGATGATTAGGGGATGAGATTAGTAATGGGGGTGGAAGTGAGGTTTTAGGCCTCCCATCACCCACATTCTAGCCTTGAGAAATCTCCATGCTAAACACACCAAATTCATCTAAACTAGCTACTTAGATCACTCAATTGGGGTTAGGAGAATTGATTATGATGTAGGGATATGGGTAGCTAGCTAGGGATCCAAGAATTGGACCTAGGAGCAAATCTCAAAATTCACACATATAAGTAATTTCCCTGAATTTCCAAATAATTTCAAGCACAAACAAACAAGAAATTTATGGAGAATGAGATAGAAATAGAACATAATCATTAGCAAATGGAATTACAAATTTTACATATCATTTTCCCCCAACATGGCATCAAAGTAAAATTTACACTCCAAACAGCCCACCCAAGGGGCCTAGCTACCCATAACAATGTAAAATACAATAAGGGAATAGAAGGAGACAGAAGAAGCCATGGAGCTTGGTGTAAATGAAGAATTCCTCCACTTCAGCTACTGTAGGGCATCCTCCTCTCTCCTTGAAGGTGTAGGGGCATGGAATGATGGTGGGAATGGGTGGAAATGGGTGGAGACTAGGGTTATGATGGTGGAAATGGTGAAATGGAGGTGGAAATGGAGTGGAATGGCTAAGGGGTGAAAATGGGGAGCTAAGAGGTGGTAGAAGGTAGCTAACCTCATGTTGGAGCTGCTACCTATGTATATATAGGTGTGGGGGAAGCACTAGGTCAAGTAGAGGTAGTATGGGAAAAATAGTGCAAAAGTAGCTAGGTTCTTGTCGGTAGCATGGCCGTGGTGGTCATCACAGCCGTGGTGGGGAGGGGTGAGAACGGTCGTGGTGGATGGGAACGACCATGGTGAGAAATGGTGAAAAATCACAGGGAATAGGTCACTTTTATACTGAATGTGGCACGACCGTGGTGGTCACCATGACCATGGTGGGGCAAGGGTAGCACGGTCATGGTGGGGTACCATGACTGTGGTGGCTTGAATTCAGCTACCCATTCTTGGCTCCACAACCGTTCTCTCTATAGGTACCATGGTCATGTTGTGTAACACATCCATTCTAGAGTTAGTGCACCATGGTCGTTCTGTGCTCCACGGCCGTGGTGATTTCTGCACAAATTGAGCTCTGAACCTATTGGTTTTGCAAGTGGGCTAGCACGGCCATTCTGAGACACCACAGTCGTGCTGCTTCCTGGATCAGCACTTTGACTTGAATCTTTGGATTTTCTTGGACATATTTACTTCAATGGATCTTTGGCCACTAGGGGTAGGTTAAGGGAGCATCAAACTTCACTTAGGATCTCTCCAAGTGTAGAGAGACCCTAGGATCACTCCTTCTCTCTCTTTTCCATCAAGCATGGTCCAAATGCCTGCAAAATATGCAAATAATGTCCATAAGTGCATTTTACACAAATATGCATATCGAGGGAAATAACATGTAATCTAACAGGTATAGATGTGATTGAAATGCAAAATGACACTAGATGAAGCCCTAAAATAGGGATGAATCATGACATCCTCAATCACTCCTCTTAGGTGTTTGATTGAGAGATCAACTAGTTGTATTGTCATAGATGTAGGCTTCAAATATAACAGATCTAGCCTCTCCCATAAAGAGACATGGATCAGGATGATGTTAGCTCCAAGGTCAATAAGGCCCTTATCAAAGGTGGAGTCTCCTATCTTGCAAGGGAGAGTAAAGGCTCCTTGATCATCTAATTTCTCTGGCATACGATTCTGGATAATGGAGCTTATCCTTTCAGAAAGCATAACTGTTTCTACCTGTCGGGACCTCCTCTTCTTTGTTAGGATATCCTTTAAGAACTTAGCGTGGGAGGGAATTTCGATTATGACTTCAACTAGGGGCAGGTTTATATACAACTTGTTCAGAATGTCCATAAATTTTTTGAACTTCATGTCATCTTTAGTGTTAGCAAACCTTTGGGGAAAAGGGGTTGTTGTCTTTCTAGAAGAATCACCTTATTGGAGATTCATAACACCTTCTACCTGTCTGAACCTCCTCTTCTTTGTTAGGATATCCTTTAAGAACTTGGCGTGAGAGGGCATTTTGGCTATGACTTCAACTAGGGGCAGGTTTACATACAACTTGTTCAGAATGTCCATAAATTTGTTGAACTTCATGTCATCTTTGGTGTTAGCAAACCTATATGGAAAAGGGGTTGTTGGCTTGCTAGAAGAATCATCTTGTTGTAGATTTCCAGTAGATTTCTTCCTTTGATTTTCAGTAATGTCTTCAACATTAGTGTCAACAATCTCTATAGATTTTCTCTTAGATGGCGGTGTTGACCCTCCTATGACTACTCCACTTCTCAAGGTCACTGATTTACAAGTCTCCTTGGAGTTCATAACAGGATGACTGGGTAAAGACCCTGAATGTAATGACCCGTTTTCAAATTAGTCATCTAATTAGGGTTTACTTGGATAATTGTATGCTTAATTAAGTTGATCATTGTTTAAAGCTTGATTAGTGATGGTAGTTAAATGTTCATGTTTTAAATATAATGAGAAGGTTTAATCATACTTTGATTCACATAATCTGGGTTTAGGTTTGGGATTATCTCTAATGGTTGGTATTTATGCTGATCAAAAGAGTAGGTCCCGATAGACGTGGTATCAGAGCTAAGCTAGTATGGAACTACCGACTATACTTCTTCTGGATGCCCTGACCAAGTATCCAGATGAACATAGTTTGGTACTATAATAAGATGTATGATGAAAAAAAAGAATGGCGATAAAATGGTGAAAGAGAAAAGGAATTAGTAGATGATTCTAAGAATGTAACTCTTACCCTAAAATGATGAGTTTGATGATGCTAGTGAATGATAATATAAAATGGGGAATTAAGAGATGTAAATAAATGTAGTTGAATTCAACTAAATGATGAAACTCAAGTATTTGAATTGACTTACAAGAATGTGTTTTTGTATTGTGATTGTTTGATAGAATACTTGTATTATGAGAATGAACTATTTTGATGGAATTCAAATGATAATCAACATGTGTTGACCAGTAACGCCGTATGAAGAATGTGAAATAAAAGAAGAAGAGAACTAAGTCTGGTATGCATGTATATGCATGAAATTTATTGGCATCTATTCAGATTGGATGGAACATGCATATGTTGTATGATAAATTTATTATGGGTATGAGGAATGATACATGATATCTATATGCTTTTACTATTGCTAGTTTTAATGCCTCTGCTAATATTTATTCAGAACTGTGATATACAATGAGCTGATAAGATTTATGTTGAAATGGAATTTAATATGCACTCCTTAAATTGAGAACCCCTGATAAGGGTAAATGTTGCATAATGAGATTATGTCTAGGGCTGAAGGCCCAGTGATGATGATAAAACCCTGATGGGGTAAATGCTGGACAATAAGATTATGTCTCGGGCAGAAAGCCCACTATTGATGATTGCTATGAGATCAAGTAGAAGATAGAAATAATCATATGTGTTGCAATATATAGAGTTATTATGCTTCTTGTTTTGATCATTGTCCTTATTGATAAACTTTATTTGTTTCATGTTAGTGTAGTTATGCGAGAACACACAGATACGATATATGATGTTTTGAATTCTTGTAAGATGAGTAAAAGAGATTAATAACAAGTGAAATGATGGAACATCTAGTTAGGTGCCATGAACACTGTGAGTTTCCCCCGAGGACCACACTGGGGAAACAAAACGGATCTCCTTGTAGTAATCGATGAATTATGAGAAGGATTTCCGGAGTGTGGATCGAGACCTTAAAGGTTAGACCACCAGGATTTAGGAGTGAGTCATATGGAGTGGCTCTGGCCCTAAATCCTTGCTGTGAAAGTCTATGTCTAGATGCAATAGACTCTGTTGAAATGAAATATGTGAAATGTGAAATGAAAACTATGTGAAATACTGTGATATGTGATATATTGTTTTGCTGGTTCCTATCTCGTGTACCCGAGATGAGGACGTGCGCCTCTTTAGGCAACCCTGAGGTGGCCAGGGTCTGTTGTTGATATCTTAGGGTTTAGCCGGCCACCCTAAGATATCAACAACAGACCCTGGCCACCTCAGGGTTGCCTAAAGAGGCTCACATCCTCATCTCGGGTACACGAGATAGGAACCAGCAAAACAGTATATCACATATCACAGTATTTCACATATTTTTCATTTCACATTTCACATATTTCATTTCAACAGAGTCTATTCCATCTGGACATAGACTTTCACAGCAAGGATTTAGGGCCAGAGCCACTCTATATGACTCACTCCTAAATCCTGGTGGTCTAACCTTTAAGGTCTCTATCCACACTCCGGAAATCCTTCTCATAATTCATCGATTACTACAAGGAGATCCGTTTTGTTTCCCGAGTGTGGTCCTCGGGGGAAACTCACGGTGTTCAGGGCACCTAACTAGATGTTCCATCATTTCACTTGTTATTAATCTCTTTTATAATTCAATATGGAACCCATGGAAAACATGAAATTTCATATAAGAAAGATGAAAGCTTAGTGGATTATGAAGACAATCTATAATGAGTTTGAATTTAAGTATGAAATCTGAAATTGTGATAAAATCTATGAACTAAGATGCACACTAGATGATCTTCTTTATAAAGGAAATTGATGAATGCGGATGATAATATGTGAATGAGTCATAACCTTAATCCATGAGATATATAAAAAAAGGATGTGAAAGGTGATGTGAATCAGATCTTGATAAATGATGTATTACCAATATCTTTGAAGTAAGTGTTTGTAATACTCAAGGAGAGATGTGATGATTACAAGGGAAGAAATATTCATTTAATGCAAAAAGAAAGTTTCATATGAAAGAAAGATAAAATGAAAGTCTTTATAATTTGATGCGCATAGAGGTGAACGATTAGATGATATGATATTATTCCATATCTTTTCTTGGATTTCGGGACGAAATCCTAAAAGGATGGGAGAATTTGTAATGACCCATTTTCAAATTAGTCATCTGATTAAGGTTTACTTGGATAATTGTATGCTTAATTAAGTTGATCGTTGTTTAAAGCTTGATTAGTGATGGTAGTTAAATGTTCATGTTTTAAATATAATGAGAAGGTTTAATCATACTTTGATTCACATAATCTGGGTTTAGGTTTGGTATTATCTCTAATGGTTGGTATGTATGCTGATCACAAGAGTGGGTCCCGACAGACGGGTATCAGATCCTAGGTTATATGAGTCTACAGGGACAATAGGATCTATGACTAATTGATAATGTCGATGTTGAATATAACCTGAATGATGTGCATACTAACTGAACTCAGTATCCAGATACTCTGGTCAAGTATTTGGGTATTGAGATAAGCTAGTATGGAACTGCCGACTATACTTCTTCTGGATGCCCTGACCAAGTATCCAGATGAACATATTTTGGTAGTATAATAAGATGTATGATGAAAAAAAGAGAAGAATGGCGATAAAATGGTGAAAGAGAAAATGATTTTATAATTCAATATGGAACCCATGGAAAACATGAAATTTCATATAAGAAAGATGAAAGCTTAGTGGATTATGAAGACAATCTATAATGAGTTTGAATTTGAGTATGAAATCTGAAATTGTGATAAAATCTATGAACTAAGATGCACACTAGATGATCTTCTTTATAAAGGAAATTGATGAATGCGGATGATAATATGTGAATGAGTCATAACCTTAATCCATGAGATATATAAAAAAAAGGATGTGAAAGGTGATGTGAATCAGATCTTGATAAATGATGTATTACCAATATCTTTGAAGTAAGTGTTTGTAATACTCAAGGAGAGATATGATGATTACAAGGGAAGAAATATTCATTTAATGCAAAAAGAAAGTGTCATATGAAAGAAAGATAAAATGAAAGTCTTTATAATTTGATGCGCATAGAGGTGCACGATTAGATGATATGATATTCTTCCATATATTTTCTTGGATTTCGGGACGAAATCCTAAAAGGAGGGGAGAATTTGTAATGACCCGTTTTCAAATTAGTCATCTGATTAGGGTTTACTTGGATAATTTTATGCCTAATTAAGTTGATCATTGTTTAAAGCTTGATTAGTGATGGTAGTTAAATGTTCATGTTTTAAATATAATGAGAAGGTTTAATCATACTTTGATTCACATAATCTGGGTTTAGGTTTGGGATTATCTCTAATGGTTGGTATTTATGCTTATTAAAAGAGTGGGTCCCGAC
Source organism: Alisma plantago-aquatica (assembly GCA_963693085.1). Lineage (NCBI taxonomy): Eukaryota > Viridiplantae > Streptophyta > Magnoliopsida > Alismatales > Alismataceae > Alisma > Alisma plantago-aquatica. Next base: position 441,434,787 of record OY856412.1, on the reverse strand, counting down.
ACTGAAGACGTCCCTTGGTTGGATAGTGCTTGTTGAGCTGTCTGATTCTCCAACATTTTGGTGTGAGTAACAATTTAATCTACCTTGGAGGACAGTTGTGTGATAGCATCTTTCAATATGTTGCTATTTGCCCAGAACTAGTCTTTTTGTTGGATTTGTGTGGTGATAAAGGTCTCAAGGAGTCTTTCCAAGCTTGATTTCTGCGGGGGAGGAGTCACTTAATGAAATTGATTGAAGTTTTTGTTGTTGCTAGAATTGTACCCCGGTGGCTATTGGCGATTGGCATTCATTGCATGACTGTTACTCATAGGTTGTTGACCTTAAGCTTGGCATTACTGCTGGTTCTGCAAACTATTGTTCTTGTAAGAGAAATTAGGATAGTCTCTCCATCCTGGGTTATAGGTTTTAGAAAAGGGATTGTAGGCTTGTCTATTATTGAAATTTCCCAATGCATTGACTTATTCAGGTGATTTTTTAATATTCATCTGTGGTGCAAAGTAGGAGTCTGAGTTGTGCATGTATGTTCCACAAGCTTCACATACTTGCACGACTTCTTGGACTGAGTGAGTGGTAAGCCTTTCAAATTTCTAGGTTAAGGCATCAAGCTTAGCTGCAATCAAGTCTACGTCATCGATAGTATGTTTCTCACTAGACTTCTCACTTGAACTAGAGGAAGAGAATGGTTGATTTGTCCTTTCTGAACTCCATTGGATGTGATTGAGCACCATTGAGAGACCCCTAACCTTGCTTAAAGTGTTTAACATACTTAATTACCCTAATTGAGTGCATATATCCCTAATATAACATTGTGATATGCATAGGTATCATGTGACAAACTTAAATTTCAAGTTTGGCCCAATTTGGACACTATTTGAGAAAATTATACAATTTTATGTACATTTTGGACTTTTCTACAATTGACCCAATAAGGAGATTTTTATTGCAATTTTTCACATGACGTATGTTCCTTATATGTTCTATCATCATTCTTGAGCTTTTTGAGCCTTGGGGCTCCTCGTTGAACCTTAGTTTGAAGGTATTTTCTTCAAGGGTATTTTAGGGTTTATCCCTTTATGGATGAGCTATCTTTAGGAGCTATGAACTAATGGTTTATTTGTTTTGCTTGCAAATTCAATAAATGAGGGATAATCAGGTTTCTATGTTCTATAGGTCATCTTCTTGTGTGGCTGCTTGTATATTCTTAATAGTTTAAGTCCATGGACACTTGGAAATATATTGGGACTTCAACTTTTTCTTTTCTTTATCTTAAAGTTTTATATATCTCTCCCTAAGCACCCAAATGAACCATTTTCTCTATACCACTTCCCTCCTTCTATAAACATTGTTCTCCCTCTGTTCTGCTACAAAATTCCTATCCAAGGAAGAAGAAAGTGGGGATCTTCTTGGCAAAAGCATCTAGGATTGCAATTGACTTCCTTTAGGGGTTTCTAAAGCTCCTTCCAAGTGATCTTGACCTAAAAGTATAAGTATTCCCTTATTTCCTCTATTTATTTCTTTTTTATCCTTCCTCCTACCTTTCTCCAGGTCATAAGCTTGTTGTTCCATGGTATAAATTGCTCTAAAGCTCTAAAACCCTACCTTTCTTGCTGCTTATGCTTAGGGTTTGCTTCTTTGATGGAGAAAGGTGCTAGATGGACGAGTTCATGTATTATGCTTGGATTTTCTACCCTACCTGCTCGTGTTTTCTTCAGTTTGTGATTTTATCTTCTAATTAGAGGCAAGTTTTATGACTTGCTCCACATTTATTGCTTACCATAAGCTTGCTAACTCATGTTCTTGCTTGAAAATGATGATCCATGCACTAAAACGCTATGCTTAATGTTCCCTGTTCTGATTTTAGTTCTAGATGAACTTATATTCATGTGTACGTTCTTACTAAGTTATAATATGATTTGGATCAAGTTGGTTTGACAACCTATGGTGCTAAGCACATATCAACCAATGGTCAATTTTAGGGTTTTAAGTTGATTTCTTCAATAAACCCATGACCTGATGGTGGTACCATTGCAACAAACCTATGGTGTTGTCTTCATGACAATTGATGGTGGTGACCAAGGGTGTCAACTAACATTCACCCCTTAGGTCATGTTTTGGCTTAATTATAAGCTTAATGATCAACAGCTAAGTACCCCAATGATGCTATCAATCAATGGTGACATTAGCTTGATATTCGATGGTGATTAATGAATATAGTGTTGATCTGACAACCTATGATGACTTAATGGTCACTAGTGATGGTGGATTAGGTCTCCACAACCTATGGTTAGTTAACCATATGTATGTAGCATCAATTAAGCCTTAAACTAATGGTTTCTTGGGTCATTTGATGAAATGGTCGGACCTATACTCCAATTGATGGTTTAAATATATGAACTTGACCTAATGGTTAAGATCTAACATTTCTTCATTCAATAAATTAGAATGATTCCTATATGTAATATGTTGGTCCTAATAAAGTGATTTAAATGGTTTCCTTTATGAGATCAACTTAAGAAGCTCATTTACTAATGACTTGTTTTAAATAGACAATCGCTTGCGGGTTTTACCCTACTCTCAATGGAATTTTTTTATGTTGTTAATCAAGGGATGTCTAGGGTTAGATGGTGAATCTTTCTAGAGCACAACTCAATGACTTCACAGGTGGTTTTTTCAATATGTTTACTTATGTAAATCACCAATGGCTTTACCTTCAACATTTAATGGTTAGAAGTTGATGCCTCAATATTCCCATTGTTTTGGGTGAAGTGTATAGTGCAATGTCGTGATTCTAATGATTATAATTTGATAGTTTAATGCCTTAAACTTGTAGTCTTACCCTTACCCTCATATAATTATGATTTATAATCACTATAATTAATTAATGGGTAACCCTAATGAGGTATAGCTTGTTATACCTAGCTTTAATATAATTAAAGATGGTAATTGGGTATGAATAGTCCTAGGATGATTAATACAATCATGGAGTACTATCATATTGTTGTTGAAACCATAGTATGATATAACACAATGGTTACACCTTGATTTATGTGTGGGTTCATACTTAAGAATAGTATGGAATGTGATGGTGATGCTTCACCTTATGCATCCATGATCCAATGGGGATGTCGTGAGCTAGCGTTTGGGTATGAGTGTTGATTAGTAACATTAATATAATTTATCTTGTTGAACCTAACTCTAATGCAAATAGATAAAGATGAGTATTCATGTTTAACCTTCTTATATGATGGCATGATGGTGAAATAACCTCCTTAATATGATCATAACCTTAATGTGTTAATTGGTGGTTATCATATCCACATGGTTGATACTTTCTTATGCTAAACATGTGCATTATGAATATGATGAGGGTTAATCATATCTAGATTCCTTGCATGTTGATGTAATAAAGGAATATTCCTAATGTTAATATAACCTTGCTATGATTGTTTATGAATATCTCCTAGCTCATTAATGCAATATTGTGTTGATGTGGTGTATTATATGTAAGTGATGTTGTTGAGCCTTGTTATAAGGCATGGAAAGATAATGATGATCTTTCAAGGAATAGTATGATGGTCTTAATGACCTTTGGGCATGGTTGATCCCTGAATGAGGTGTAATCCTCTTGTGTTGATAAGGGTTGATACCATGTGATATTGTGAAAAGGATTTATATCTTGTGATAGTATGATGACTAGTGTGGTCTCATGAATGGAAAGTGAATAGTACCATGTGATGATGAAATGAGAAATTAAGTTCACACATTTTATATCTTTTGAATTTGTGATACTTATATGTTTGCTAGAAGTGAATTAGGGTTTGTATGTCCACTTGTTTGATGCATCCTTAATTCACCCAATTGGCACAACTAATCAAGTGGAACTCTAATCATGTAGTGCATTATGTCGTAGATCCATCTTCAATGTCAGAACTTGGTGGATGGTGAAACTAGTATTCCGAAGGGAAACTCGGAGTGCATACTATTGAGTATGTGGGGGTGGCAAGTTGAGGATATATCCTTGTCATCTACAATGTAGGTTATGGAAGATGTCTATGGTCATGCCACGTACATTTGATGTGATTGAGGACAATTGTGATTGTACCTCGGATTATAGGGTTTTGTATACCTTGGTTTCTAGTGTTGTGGCATGTACCAAGGGAGGACTGGTGGTTAGCAGCTTGACTATATATTGATGTAGTGGAAGCTTTGACTTATATGTCATTGTATTTTTACTCATACTGACCGAGGGGAATAGATCTTAGGATACCGACACTCCTAGATCTTGTACGGAACCGAATAGCCATTTGTAGGGGTCGGTTGGACTTTGGATGGTATGATTCAAATTCCCTAGGGCATAATAAAAGATGCAATACAACTGTATAGCATATTTTTAAGGGTTATACATGACGCTTCACATTGGATGATAACCCTTGTTTGTTCTCTTTACATAAAGATGATGCTTAGTGCAATTAAGAGATCATAGATATACTTATGTTGTGGGTATGCTTAAGATTGTAAATGTGTACATACACCAGCCATGCTTATGTTGATATCTATACTGCTAATACTGATTATAATCATTACGCTATCTATATCATGTTGTTAGTTATGTTTAGCATGCTAACCATGCCTCTGTAATTAGAAATGCCTATACTGCTAATCATGCTTATGCAAATACTCGTGCTTATGTTGTTAGCTCTACTTATGATATTGATCTGTTCAAACTATTACACATGCTAATGTTGTTAGATATGCATATGATGCTAGACTTATTCATGTTAATAGAGATAATATGCTACTAGACTTGCTTATGCTAGTTATGCATATGCTACTGAATCTCTTATAAGGTTAATAAGGAAAATGACGACAGTCAACTTGTTGATGATAATTATTATCATATCCTTTATGTATTTTGTTAATCATCAATGTTGCTAAGACTATTTGTTACATCTGATTAAACTATTTAAAACTATTTATTTATCTAAAATGTTGTAATCAATAAGTGTTGTTGGAGGTTATATCTCTTGTTGGGACATGGGTCTCACCCTTGTGGTTTGCCACATCTTTTTAGGTAATCGGTGGTGACAACAACAGAACTGTGGAAGTAAAGAGGAAGTACAACAATGAATCTTTAAGGAAATTCATTAGATGTCTAGTGTGTCCTATAGTTGTCCCTGTACTCTCAGGTCCGGGCAGGAAAAGTTTATATATGGTGTTTCAAACGAATTGAAATTTTGTTAGCATGTTAATGCTTGTTTGTGTGACATATATGAATATTGTTCTCCTATGTATATATGTTGTCTCTAAGGTGATAGATCAATTTGTATCAAATTCTTGGCATAGTATGGATACAAGAAAGATGTTGGGCTCTTATGCAAATGTTTTTGAGTGGGTGTTGATGTTGAAATCGGTTTTAATTTACCCATATTTTTGGGTGTGTGATTAATTAGTGATTGATTGTGTTTTGTCTGTTGAATAATCTCATTTAGTGTAATAGGTTCTTACACCCATGTCTTCAATAATGGTGTAGGCTTCACTATATGACTTTTTCATCAAGGCTCCATTTGCAGCAGCATCAATGGTCATATGGGTATTATAGAAAAATCCATTGTAGAAAGTTTGTAGAAGCAACCAGTTTGTCAAGCCATGGTGCGGTCATAGGCGTTGGAGGTCTTTGAACCTCTCCCAAGTCTCATAAAGAATCTCACCTTCTTGTTGTTTAAAGTTTGTGATTTGATTCCTCAACTGGGTTGTCTTGCTAAGAGGAAAATACTTTGTTAGAAAAGCATTCAGCATATCATCCCAACTCTTGATAGAATTTTGAGGCAATGATGAGAGCCACACTTTGGCTCGATCTCACAAAGTGAATGAGAATAGGAGTAAGTGCACTCCTTCAGTAGGAACACCATAAATCTTAAATGTGTTCATGTACTTAGAAATTCAGCAATGTGGAGGTTTGGATCTTCCATTGGCGTGCCCCCAAAATGATTCTGTTGGATCATCTGTGTGATTGTAGGGCTGATGGAGAAGTTGTTTGCCTCTATTGTAGGATGATCAATGGCCCCGCAAATGTTTATGGTGTTTGGAATAGAAAATTATTTGAGTGGATGATTGTCCTCCATGTCTGGTTCTTAAAGAGGACCAGGTTAAGACAGTGGTGAAGGTGAAGATTATGTTGATGAAGGATGTGATTTTCCCAGATTTGAAGAATTTTCACTTCTCCTTGCTCTTCTACAACTACTGAAATTTTTCTCTATCTCAGATTCCAGAATTATGGATGTTTATAGGCCCCTCTTAGAGCAACGCATGCACCCTGAGAAGCAAAATTTGAGTAAGATTCACAAAGGCTAAGAGATACCATGATATGAAATGCAAAAATATCAACTTATTCTCAATTACTAATTAACTCATCTACTTTAACTAAAAATTAACGTAGCTCCCCAAAAATAGTGTCAAAAACTTGTTGGGAGTTTTAGAAAGAGATATCTCAACTCACTAATCACCCACAAGTGTACGGGGTCAATGTAGTCGAGTGTCGAATACAAGGAGCTAGGATAGTTAGGTGCATATTTGTTAACTTTCATTAATCTAAATTGGGTTGCAAAAAGTTGGATTGATTACACACTTAAGAAGAAAGCAAAAGCAATAGGCTTAAAGTAAAAGGGTTTGATTAAGCAATTAAGAGCTTGGGCAATAGATTTCACCACCATACCATCATATCATATGAACAACAAAATAAAGATCAATGTTAACAAGCAAGGAGATTGTCATCGTCATGCATTTCCCAATGTCATGAGATGGTTCTCAACATCACATAATGCTCCCGCGTCTATTCTTAGTCTCAAACTCAACCTTAATCCTCAATATTCTCTAGCCACTCCCATGGTCGAGAGAACATTGCCATAGATCCTACTCCTTACTCCCTCACATTCTCCCGAAGCACAAGGTAAGCATAAAACATGTACAAGAGGTGGCCAGCCAAATATACAAGCAAGAAACACCATAAGCATCCATGGAAAAGACAAGTTAACTAGAAATAAGCATAAATGTTGAGTTCACATGAACAATGGAATAGGAGTTACTCTCCCATGCCCAAGGAAAGAGTTCTACTCGTCCATAATGGAAATATGCAGACACAATGCAGATATTTTAGAGTTTTGCATGTTTAATAGAAGAAAAATCTAGAGGGCCAAAGATGTAGCCAAAGGGAAGTAGAACTCTGGCTGGAGGACGAAATCCCACCCTTGGAACTACTCCAACTCAGACAATCTTCCCTCTCGGACAGCTTCAGTGAGAGAAGTAGCTCTGTTGCACCTTCGGAGAAGAACTTGAGAAGAAAAGAGGTAGAATGGAGGTTCTTTTGCAAGTAACCACCTTCTTCCACCCCAAATTGCCCGCCTTAGCTCTGGAACTTCTCTTGTACGAAAGACAATTTCAAAAATTAGCAGTGATAACCAATCCATTGAGTTGCATTCGTCTTTAAAAATGAGGGGTGGTTGTTTTCATTTTTGCAGAAACTGATAATGACACAACGTGTCTTTTAGAGGACATGTCATGTCTTGATGCGCACTTCCAATGGGTCTTGTTGCAGTTGTGAAGTACATGGCATGTCTAAAATAAGACACGATGTGTAACTTTCTTCTGTGGTCATTTCAGGCAAAAGGCACACAGCTTGTCTGAATTAACACACGTTGTGTGCCTTGGCAGCAAGTTTTAGAAGGCCTTCTAGTCTTGTGGACACACTGTGTCATAATTCAAACACAGCATGTTTGCATCCTTCAACGCTTTGGCATTGAGGCTGCTGGAGAGTCATACATCGTGTGTTAAATATCACACGATGTGTTCTTCATCTTGTGAAGGTTTCTATGAAAGGACACATCGTGTCTTAAATAAGACATGTCGTGTCCAATGCTATTTCTGTAGAAATAAAGTCTGAATTAGCTGCAAGTCGGGGAGAAGTCCATTTGGGGTCGGATTTGAGTCAACTATCTCCAATTTGGCACTTTAAGTGTGTATCTGCAATCAACATCATGTGATGAGCAAAAATAACTAAAAAGTGGCAAGATAAATATGAACGAAGGCTAAAGGGATGCAAAATGAACTGAATTTGTCTGTGAGATTGTAGAAAAAGCCGATATGAAATGCACACATCACCTAAAAGATAAGAAAGAGAGGTGACCTTCAACTCAACTTAGGCACTATCATGGAAAACCATGAGTTTGACCAAGAACAGAGAAGTTTCTCAAGAAGAACCACCTTGGGTACCATGGATTTGGCCAAGAGAAATAAGAGAGGTAGAGTTGCAAGAAAATGTAGATCAAGAGAGGTATATCACTTACCAAGATCAAGGAACACCAAAAAATCACCAAAGAAAGGGTTGCTCCAAATCCTATCTTCACATGCAAGGAGTTTGACCAACTCTCCAAGCTCAAGCACCACCTCCACCAACCAAGAACACAAGGAATGAGCTCCAAGGATAATATGGTGCAAAAGGATCGCTTTCATGCAAAGAGAGGGGTATATATATACAAGGGTAGAGAGAGGTAAAGAAGGTTAGGTGTTATGCATACATGTACCACTTGTCCACCATATCTCGCGCATGCAGGCACTATGATCATGCATGAATCAAGGGTCACTAAAACTAAGGAATCTCAGTGATATTACTTGGCTCAAAAATCCATCGGTCAAAGGGAAAATTGGGTCCAAAATCTCATAAGTCAAAGGGAAAACAAAACACCATCGATCGCATAGAATCAACCCCTAGGTTTCTTAGCGACCAAAGATAGATCAAGGGCTCTTCGACTGCAAAGAACACAAGGAACACTCCAAACATCTTCGATCACAAAGAAATTGGTCAAAGGAATATCAAGGTGATTGCTGAAAACCAAGGGAAACCATCAGTCAACACTCAAGGTCAATTATCAAACTAGGGCATCCAAGCAAACCCTAGAACATCAAGACATGTTACCACCTCATCAGACCAAGGTGCAACAAAGAAATGGGGTGCCTCTCTCTCTCTCCAACATGATGACCAAAAAATTCAAGGCACAACAAGCATGTGAAAAATTGCAAGATAAAACCCAGAACATGGGTAAATTGCAATTCGGTCCAAAACAAGCACATATATGTGTAGCTAGTTCAAACATGAAAACATAAGCAAGTCATATGTTATTAAAGCATATCCTAAGATTAGATTAAGGTTTTAAGCATCTAATTGTGCTAATAAAGATTAGGCAAAAAACTAGGTCAGGGGCCTTACAATTTCTTAGCAATACCATAACTCCTACATTCATTTGACTTTTATAATGAAATTTTGTGTGTTGTTTTGTTAATGACTCACTAAGCTCTCTGCAAAGTTCTGAATGCATGTGATACTACATGAAGTTATTACAATTTTGGTCATAGTGATAATTTGGGCTTTTATATGCTCGAGTTTGTGGCCAGTTCTCCTTACAACCTAGGATGGATACATACATCTTGATGGAGTGACATGAGACTATTTGTATGTTTTATATCTTCTAAAGTTGCAATATCCAAATTATTTTCTAAGAATATTTTAGGTGTTTGTATGTAACTTGATTGATGCAGTCAAAAATATATAACTGACTTAATAAATCAAGTATAACCTTGATCATGTAGTGACCTGAGATTGTAGAACTATCTCAATGTCCAAACTTGTTGGATAGTAAAACAAATAAATCTAAAACAAGCTCGAAGTCATATAATTTTGAGTATATGTGGGTACAAGAAAGATATATCTGTGTCATCATGATCTCAGGGTTTTAGAGAGTGGTTGTAGCTATGTCTCAGAGTTGATGTGATTTAGAACAACTGTGGTCGTAACTCAGATTTGAGGATTTATACCTTGGTTTTAGGTGTCATGGCTTTTGTACCCAGGACAAACCTGGTTGTCTTAGTAGTTGGGCCGATGTGGCATTATGATTGATACTTGTATTGACTGAGGGAAAGATATCTTTAGAATTTCGGTCATCCTAGATCTTATATAGAGATGATTGTGACTTCATAGTGGCCAACTAGTAGTTTGAGTGGTACACCTCAAATTACTGAAGGCTTAATAAAAGATATAATCCAATCATGTGGTACATCTATTAGGATTATCTAACGAATCACTCTGTATGAGATGTATTGTTTTGCTTTTCTTGCTATCATTATATGTGATTCATATCCTATCAAGTGTAATCAATTGTATATTAACTCTAATTATGCTTGATCATTTCATATAAAGTACATAGTCTTTCAATTTTTTTATACTATCTGCATTAATTGCTTCAATCGCATAATCTTCTCATAAGCAATAAATTTTATTAGAGGTTATATCATATCGTTATGACATGGGTCTCATCTCGTGGGTTTCTACATCCTTTTTAGGTGATGTGTATCATGGTCAAACCCATGGTGGCAGGAGGTATAGTGTGAAGATCATCAGAGGCTCAAAGGTTGGTTTGGTTGTATAGAGTCCTAGAATCATCCATGTACTCTTACGTCTGGGAAGGGGTTTTTATATGATGTATATTGACTCGAGATTTTGGTTGCATGCCATGTGAAATATATAAATGTTGTAATTATCAGAACAACACCTTTTGTTTACAATTTGTGGTTGAGGCCACTAATTTTATGTAAAGTTACATGGTGTGTGTGTATGTGTGTGTGTGTGTTTGTGTGTGTGTGTGTGTGTGTATATATATATATATATATATATATATATATATATATATATATATATATATATATATGTGTGTGTGTGTGTGTGTGTGTGTGTGTGTGTGTGTGTGTGTGTGTGTGTGTGTGTGTGTGTGAAGTTGGACCTTCCTAAAAATATATCTTTGAAATGCTTGTAAATTTATTCTATCTTAATTTGTACCTTTTTTATAATATGGTTAATTAGTGTTTGATCGGCATTTTTTTTGGGTAATCTCATTTAAATTCGGTGGGTTGCCATAGTTATATCCAGTTGAGTGATGGTAATGTATTGTAGTGAATCCACAATTTGCCTATAGATAGCAGGATCAACAATTTCTTCTATAGTATTCAATCCAATTGCTCATTGAAAATTTATTGAAACATGAGTTAGTATAGGGCTGCAATCAAGCATCATGTCTAGTAACACTAGTCTGACATTTTTCAACTGACATAATAGCATGCCTAGATAATTATATTCTATTTCAATTCATACAAAATAATGAAGTTTTCTCAAATCTCATGAAGCAAAGGACTTTTCCTATTTTCCAATAACATTGTTCAAGAAAAAGAGTCATTGCTAGTGATGATCATATCATCAACATACAATAACAAAAACACGGTAGTGTTACCATGTCATACACAAACACAGAGGGATCATCTCCACTGACATAAAAGTCAAACTCAATTAGAAATAGACTATTTTTGTACCATGCTCTAGGTGCCTGCTAAAAACCATACAATGACATGTTCAATATATAAACATAGGCTTTCAGATCGGGAATGTTAAATCTTAATGGTTGTTCTATGTAAACAACAATGTTTAATATCATTTAAGAACGAATTGCAAATAATAATTTTATTAACATGCCACTATCTCATAATAGCAAGTGTGAGAACAACTTTAGTAGTGAAAGATTTACCTATTGGATTAAAAATATCAAGATTATTTATCCCTTCTTGTTGAATTAAACCTTGAGCTACGAAATTAGCCTTTAGACACTCTAAGGTGCCATCTGGATTGAGTTTTTTCTTAAACACCCACTTGCAACTCACACCATTGGTTTGTGAGGATTGTTTGCTAAACTCTAGGTGTCATTCTTAGTAAGAGTAGTTATTTCATCTTGAATGGCCTACTTCCATCCTAAATGTTACAAATCTATTATGACATTCTTAATCATATGAGGAATAAAAATCATTGCTAATGCATATTTAGGATTAGGCTTAACTATACCAACTTTATCCCATGTGGTCAGTGGATGAATATTCGCATGTTTATTAGTGTCTGATATACACATAGCATCAATTGATTTATATGTAACATCTGTATGATAAAGATCAATATTTTCAATCTAATGTTGTATTATCAATATCTTTTATACAAAAATATCAGTTGATAGAAATGAGGTTGCAATGTGTTGATGGTCAATGTCATTAGTAGTAATATGTAAATTTGAGCCAGTCATATCAAAAGAAGTTGTCTCATCAATATGAGAAGTGACCTTTGCTGGAAACAGACATAATGTATGCATAGTTTCATTTATAGCATAAAACATGACCTGTGGAAAATAGTTCAAAATTGTATTGCATATTGGATACTTCATGTTCAAAAAGAACGTTAGTGTTGTAGATCTTATTTGTGTTCATGGATTACAATGTGTTACTTGTAATATCACTAATAGTTTGTAATATGGGAGATTTTATGTGCTTTTCGAAGTCATCCATGAATTCTTTCAATGATTTTATTGCCCCATCAGAACAATTTAGATAAATGTGTTCCTTTAAAGAAAAGACATCTTCAACAAATACAACATGTTTTGACCAAAACACATGATTTGTTGACACATGCAAACACTTGTAACCTTTGTGTTGTTGATTGTGGCCAATAAAAACACAAGGAAGAGATCAAGTCTCGAGTTTGTTCTTTGCTATATGTCTCAAATAAGGATAGCATAATGATTTGAAGACCCTTAGACATTCATAGCAGTGATTTTTTAATATAAAATATCCATACGACAATTTAGATTCAACACAAATGATGGCAATTTATTATTAAGAAATTAGTAGTAGTAAATGCCTCAACCCAAAATTTCTTAGGCATGTGCGACTCAAAAATCAAAGCAAGACCAAGTTCTGCAAGGTGCATGTGTTTCCTTTCAATGCTCCATTTTGAGCATGATATAGGGACAAATATTTGATGAATAATGCCTTGTTTTATATAGATTGTTTCATTTTTTAGTTGACAAATTCACGTTCCCCACCAAATAGAAATGTTTTAATATTAGCATCAAATCAATCCTTTATAATGACATGGAAAGCTAAAAAGGCAAAAAAGAAATCATCTTTATTTTTCAATGGTAGTATTCAACAATATTTATTGTAGTCATCCATTATGATAGAATAATATTGAAAATTATTTCTAGATAGATTGGGTGCCTTACCCCAAAAATCACAATGAACTATAGCAAATGGTCGCAATAACCTTATGTGTTTGTGAACAAAAATAAAATTCTACTTTTTTAAATTTCACAGAAATTACAAACTCCTTTGAAACTATTTGCACTAACTATATTATAATTTTGAACGAGCAGTTGCAACACTTTATTGTTGTGTGTCCAAGTCTCATGTTTGATGTGACAGGATCTACCTTTGTGAATAGATTTGAGAAAAACACTCTTAGTCCTCCTTATTCAAGCATGCACAATGCACCTCTACACTTTCCCTGGGCCAAGGTTAGGTGGTTCTGCACATGCTTTATACAAAAAAAGAATTATGAGAAAAAATAAAGTAGCATGGATATGTATCAGTGATTTTAGACATAGATAGCAAGTTTCTTTTTATTCTAGGCACAAGAAGAAAATTTTTTTGAGGTATTTTTACATTTATTATATATATATTCATTATATATATCCATTTCCAAGATGTGAAACAGAAACATGATTCCCATTTCCCATCATTACGATATCAGTTCCTTGATAAGGTTTGTTAGAATAAATTTACCTACATTTTGAGCCGCATGATCGGTGGTACTAGAGTCCACATGCCATCGCTGAAATAATTATCAAAGAGAAAGTGATTTTGGCAGTAGCTTGTGGTATTTAGTACTTTGATAGTTAGTATGGAAGTAGTTTCGACAGTAGCTCTTGGTATTTTAGCACTTTAACAGTTAGTGTCAAATATATGCCAACATTTGAATGCTTCAAGTCCTCTTTTGCCACATATCTGATAGGAAATAGACCTCGTGCTAGAGAAGTTGTTACCAATATCAGTTACAAGTTTCTTTGCTGCTTAAGGAAATCCCCTGCCTTGTGAATTAAAATTAGTGCTGGAAAGTCCACTTTTTAGAATTCTAGTATTATAATTGGTAGAATAAAAGTTTGTCTCCTCTTCCTAACAAAAGGATCTCCCCTACCATCATTGTTGTTGTTATATTGTTGATCATTGTTGTTCTAAGAATGAGTATTTCTATAAGGTCCCTGAACTTGCTTAATGAGTTGAATAAGCTTAATTGCCATAATTTAATGTCTAGAACCCTAATATAACCTTTTTATATGCTTTGAAATCATAAGACAAGCTTACGTTTAAAATTTGGTGTAATTTGGACAATGTTTGAGAAAGTTATGCAATTTTATGTACATTTTAGACTTTTCTACAATTTACCCAATTGAGAGTAGCTATGTTGCATGAGGAGGAGGTGATGGGATGTAGGCACGCAATGTGAGAGTGCCAGAAGTAGGGCAAGAGCATCCCGCAATGCCTCATCTAGACCCGACAATGATGGCCAATCCTGAGTTTCAGTCTATGTTTAGACAGATGATGGCCACAATTACGCATATCGCTGACAGAGCGCCAGCACCTCAAGCTAAGTCAGACGCCTCTAATGTGGAATCCCAAGGTGTCAGGGAGACATTTGAATGTCTTAGATGTGTTGGGGCAATTGAATATGCAGGTACTTCTGATCCAGCAGACGCTGACATGTGGTTGACTGAGCTAGAAAAGGCGTTCAAAATCCTAAACATCACTGAAGAAGACAAAGTTAAGCATGTGGTATACTTTTTGAAGGGTAGCGCTGGCCACTGGTGGGCCATAGAAGAGGAGAAAAGGTCAGGAGTTGTGATAGGATGGGAGGATTTTTGGAGGGAATTTGTTAGCTGCTATTTTCCAAAGACCTACCTAGATGAGAAAATCTCACAGTTTGAGAAGATTCGCCAGGGAGCTATGACTATCAATGAGTATGAATCAAAGTTTATAGAACTTCTGAGGTTCTGCCTGCACATGGCAGCAACAGATAAGGAAAGGATCCAGAGATCTGAGAAGGGTATGAGTACGGAGTTGACTACTACAGCATCAGCCTTAGAGAATAGGGAAAGGTTTTCCACCTTTGTGGAATCAATCAGGAGGATTGAGAGGTCTTCCATATAGAAGCATGAAGCTAATGCTAATAAGTTACCTATGTAGTTTCAAGGGTAATCATATGGAGGATTTAAGAAGCCAAGGTTTTTCCCACCGCCTTCGCAACCAAGGTCAACCTTCATTGAGCCAAGATCACATGCATTGTCACAGTGGACCCCGAGTAGGGGTAGAGGTCATAATTTTCCACCAACAGGAGCTCGCAGTTCATCATTAGTCTCAATTACAGGTCCATTTAGACCACAGAGTGATAATCGAGTGTGTCATCAATGTAGACAAACATGGCATATTAGATGGAATTTCCCTATGAAGGTTGAGGAGGTGACTCAACAACCAAGGCAGAATCAACAGATATCACAACAATGATATTTTGATACTGGTAGTGGTAGAGGATGGTGTTAAGCATTGCAAATAGGATCCTCTAGACAGGCGAGCAGAAGATGTGGACGGCTACATGCGACAGCTAGGTTCTATGCCATGACCCAGCCGGAAGCAGTGGTCAATCTACGAGTCGTGACAGGTCAGATGGAATTATTTCATTCTAATTTGGCTGCTTCTTATTTCATATCTATGTTAGTAGATCCGGGTGTGACACACTCTTTTATCACTAGAGAGGTGATAGGTAGTTGTTATCTACATGTTAGTCTTAGATCTGATATCCTGCGGCTAGAGATTCCTTTAGTTGGTTTCGCTGAGTTGCGGGAAGTGTGTCCTTCTTACGTTCTTTCCTTTTTCTAAACACAACATTCAAGTGGATCTTTTGCCACTTGACATGCATGGTTTTGATGTAATTCTAGGAATGGATACCTTAGAAAAATACAAGGTAGTCTTGGATTGTAGTACTAAGGTGGCGATGTTCCATGATGGAGATGTATAATAGATTTTCTAGGGTGATAGGAATTCTTCCTACATGTTTGATGTCATCTATGCCATCTAAGCGATTGATGAGACAAGTATGTGAGGCTTTCTTAGCTCATGTTGTGGATACCAAGGTGAGAGGTCCTAGTATCTAAGAGGTACCAGTGGTGTGAGAATTTGAGTATGTCTTTCTTGAGGAATTTCCTAGCATTCCCCCTCCTAGAGATATTGACTTTGAGATCAATCTTGTTGCTGGAACACAACCCATAGCATAGTCAGCATATAGAACGATGCCCGCAGAGATGTAGGAGTTAAAGAAACAGTTACAAGAACTATTAGAGAAGGGTTTTATCAGGACAAGCACTTCCCCTTGGGGTGATCTCGTGTTGTTTGTTAAAAAGAAGGATGGTTCAATGAGGTTGTGTATAGACTACAGATAGTTGAACAAGGTGACAATAAAGAATAATTATCCTTTATCAAGGATTGATGATCTTTTTTATCAGTTGATAGGTGCCACTGTGTTTTCAAATATAGACTTGAGGTCAGGTTACCATCTGTAAGGCCCCTAAACTTGCTTAATAAGTTGAATAAGCTTAATTATCATTATTGAATTCTTATAACCCTAATATAACCTTGTTATATGCTTTTAAATCATAATACAAGCTTAAGTTTCAAATTTTGTCCAATTTGGACACTGTTGAGCAAGTTATGCAATTTTATGCACATTGTGGACTTTTCTACAATTTACCCAATTGAGAGGTTTTATTTGCAATTTATTACTTGAATTATGTTCCTTGGATATTCTCTCATAATTCTTGATCTTTTTGAGCCATGGGGTGCCTATTTAAACCTTAGTTTGAAGATGTTTTCCTCAAGGGTATTTTAGGGTTTACCCCTTCATGGATGAGCTACCTTTAGTAGCCATCAACTAATGAATTATTTGTTTTTCTTGGAAATTCAAGAAACAATGGATAAGCATGTCTCTATGGATGGTGGGGGAGCTGCTTGTGTGTGTTCTTGTATATTCTTAATAGTTTAAGGCCATGGACACTTGGAAAGATACTAGAACTTCAACTTTTTTTTCTTTATCTTAAAGTTTCATATACATATCCCTAAGCATTAAAACAAGCCATTTTCTCTCCACCACTTCCATCCTTCTATGAAAATCATTCTCCCTCTGTGTTGCTATAAATTTCCTATCCAAGGAAGGAGAAAAAGGGGATCTTCTTGGAAAAAGAATCTAGGGTTGCAATTGACTTCCTTTTTGGGTTTGAAAAGCTTCCTTCTAGTGATCTTGACCTAAAAGAGTAAGGATCCCCTTCTTCCCTCCATTTATTTCTTTTTTATCCTTCCTCCTACCTTTATCCAGGTTAGAATCTTGTTGTTCCATGGTAGAAATTGACGTAAAGCTCTAAAACCCTACCTCTCTTGCTCCTTATGTTTAGGGTTTGCTTATTTGATGAAGAAAGGTGCTAGATGGATGAGTTCACAGGTTATGCTTGGATTTTCTACCCTACCTTCTCGTGTTTTCTTATGTTTGGGAGTTTATCTTCTAATTAGAGGCAATTTTTATAACTTGCTCCATGTTTATTGCTTACCATAAGCTTGCTAGCTCATGTTCTTGCTTGAAAATGATGATCCATGCACTAAAAAGCTATGCTTGACTTGGATTTAAATTTTTATAATGTTCCCTATTCTAATTTCAGTTCTATATGAACTTTTGATCATGTATACAATATTCCTAAGGTATAATATGACTTGGATCAGGTTGGTTTGACAACCTATGGTGCTAAGCACCTATCAACCAATAGTCAATTTTAGGGTTTTAAGTTGATTTCTTCTATAAACCCATGACCCGATGATGGTACCATTGCAACAACCCTATGGTGTTGTCTTCGTGACAATTGATGGTGGTAACCAAGGGTGTCAACTGACATTCACCCCTTTTATATGTATTTCTCATTTATCTTATTAAGGATTTTATCACAATTAGGAGTTACTCAATTATCTCAACATTCATATATTTGATCATTGTCCTTAATAATTCTGATTTATACTTCCTTATCCTCATATTATCACTTTATTAATTATAATAAATTATTTTACATGAATGTAAGACATTCTATTCAATTTGTGGTTAAGCATACAATTATTCCAATTAATGTCACATTAATCACTTATATTCATATTAACATTGTCACAATGTCACATTATCTTTATTGCTCACATTACTGTCATCATTAATCAATTATTCATTTATATTATTCATTTTTCACATTTATATGAATCAAATCACTTCATATTCGCATTGAAGCCATTACATGTATTTCAACGATCAAGGTAAGACATATGCCATACTAATGATTTGATTCACATTAAGTGACTAATCACATGTGTATTGGATAACAAGGTAACTTGCATTTTATATTGATGACTTGATTAATATGTGATTAGATGATTATATATATATATATATATATATATATATATATATTTATTTATTTATTTATTTATTTATATCATTTATGTGTATCAATGTAGGTTAACTGATTATGGCACTTAACATCATTAATGTATCATGAAAGGCATTAAAGATGTATAGATTAGGGTTAGATTATTACAACTTAGGGTTTAGGTCAACATGACCATTTTATTTCACTTATTCATCCTTAGCATGCATTAAGTTAAATATTAGGTTACTATTATCTTTCTCTTATTATGTGCATTGGTTATCCATTAGGGTTTGAACATATGAATTATTCATTAGATGACCATTATATGTTCATTATATATATAAATAAACATGTTAGAGTTACCATTATTACTTGTTTGGACAACACTAAGGATTCAAGCACAACAACCTCCTAAGTATGGAGTTAGGGTCTCCAAAGATAGATTAGATAGACTTCAAGATGTTATAGGGTTACATCCCCCTAAAGAGGATTTCGTCCTCGAAATCTAACCACGCAACATCATCAAACTAACTATACTCCACCCCTTAAAAAGTTCAACCTATCATGCCAAACTAACTAGGGTTAATGGATAAGTCTAACTAAACCATTATCAAGATCCATCATGCTTCCACTACACACTCTAATATCTTCCCAAACACCCAACTCTAAGGTCTAGGTTCTAGGGATAAACTTATCCAAGCTTGTGGTCCTGAGGGACATAAGGAAACTATCTTGGTAGTCATCCTCAAACAAGTCATCATACACAGAAACTTAGGGTTCCCAAAGATATACAACATAGATTCTAAGGTTACGATTACCTAAAAGCAAACTATTTTGGACAATTCATATTAGCTCAAGCCAGGACGGTATCATATGGGCACGGGAGTCCTCATAAACCAAGCTAGTGGCGTGGAGGAAAATATTGCCAGCCCCCGAAACCCTGGTCCTTTCTAGACACCTTTGCTTCAACTTCATGCCCTAATAGTTTCCTAAAGGCAAACCTGAACAACATCAAATTATGCATGTTTTAGTTATGAGTATTTTAGGATTTTATTCATCAAGACTCTAAGGTGAAACTATAGGGTCCTAAATCAACCTTTCATCAACATAGATCAAATCTAGGGTAAGCATGTTACTTAAAGGAAACTATGCAAGACTAAGGTTCTAACTAGGGAGACAAAACTAAAATAGTCATATTTTCAACTACCATGGGCTTTGATACCATGGTGTAAAGAGTGAGATAAACCACCCTCTACTAAAATATGGTAATCAAAATGCATTGAAAAGCAGCGGAATAAAAATTTCTGACTAAATCAATTTCATAAAAGATTGTACAAAAATAAATCAACAATCTCCCTTATAGGGTTACATCAACATACATAAACTAGGATCTAGATAGAGGGAAGTCTATAATACTCCACTTTTGTCTCCACAGCAACAACTCCATCGGCTAGGTCCAAGCCAAAGCTAAGCCTTCATGTCATCCATCACCTTGCTCATCGCCTGGGTGGTTGGGAAGGCACCCAGCAAGAGGGAAAGGGGAAAAAAGTATGCGTCACAAAGCTATTCTAATGTAACAAGATGAGCAAAACATGTAAAATAGGCTAGGGTTCATCATAAGATGAAGAAAATCAAGAGAATGAGGCCGTATATATATAAAAGAAGCTTTCAATAGATGCTTTCCATAAACAAGATAAAATAAAAGAATTACATGCATGATTAATATTGACTATCTTAACTAAGTAGGGTTGAGGCACCTACCAGACCTTCAACCAAAGGGTGAGGGGAGAGTAACACATTCCTAGTCACCTATACATATTTCATGTGTGGAGGAGAGTAACATGTTCCACATGGGAGGAATAACACATTCCCCAACAATGGGTGGTTGTACATACAAGTACCACTACTATAGCTAGTTAGTCTAAAAGAATCAACATGCTAGAATCAATGGCAAGTAATAGCATCATTTAAATAGAACATGGCAAAGGGGTACCAGGACCCAAGAACATTATTCCAAAACTAATTATGAGGCAAGTATAGCAAAAGAATCAAGAGCATAGGATGCAGGATTCAAATAAAGCCTCATCAAAGGAAATTAGGTCAAGGCACAAATATTCCCAACTTAGGTGTAAGATGCACATACCTTTAATATTGATTTCAATTATCAACTTGTACCACTTAATCGATTCCATGTTCCCCATTTCCTAATATCAACACCATGTTTATGTATTAGAACTATATTCATTCATTAAACGCTTAAAACCCTAAAGTTATTAATGTTTTACGCAAACCTTCAAATTAGACTCTGAAAACATCACCATTTTCTTAGTTAGGGTTTTCTTATCAAAATAATACATAATATTGTGTATTTTGAAGATATGGACTTTTAGGGTCATTTTTAGTGATTTTTAGTTAATTAAATCATCCACAAAAACACCTACTCAAAAAACTCAAAATCATGCATGAAATTTATTTTTATTAGATAGCTTACGTTTTCCTGATTCCAAAACATATTTTATTTCTATTTTTTTACCAACGAGTAAAAAGATACGATTTTTCGAAGGCTGACCAATTAGAAATTGTCACGTAGGCACTTCATATCAAATAGACATAGCGAGAGGTCGGGCCCGCCTACTGACTTGGCCCAATGAGGGGCATCCAAGTCATGCGGTCAATGCCCAGGTTTGACTCGTCTGGAAAAAAAATAAAACTAGGTCAAAAGACCTTCATACCCTTGCGCACAAAAGGAAGAAGAAAGAAGAAGGGGAAAACTGTAAAAACATGATGGGACCTTCTTCCCCAATGCACCCGACCGGCGAGCGGCGAGCACCTTCTGCTTCTTGCTTGCTATTTTGGGCAAAAATGGAATACACCACCAAACTATACATTTAAGCATGCAAAAGAAAGAGGAAGAAGAGATGAATCTAAGGGTACCTTGCAATTGAACGAAGACGAAGACAACAGAGCGAGAGGGGCGCCGCCAACTGGAGGTCTTCGGCCGCTAGACGATGGTCCAAATGTCCACAAAACATCAAATCAAAAGTATGGTTGAGTCGCTAAGGTGACGGCGGACCTAGGGGTATGGATATATATAGGCAAGGAGATGTGGTTTAGGGTTCATGTATGTGTGGCATGAGAAGAGGTTTTATTCAGTTTGGGAACTTGGGATAATGTTGTAGGAAATCTCGCAAGGAATCCAACGAGCCTAGGAACTCATGATTTGGTTGAGAAATGAGGGAGATATGGTCATCTAAAAATTTAAAATTTTCGGAAATAACTATTCACCCGCACTGGTCTCCTACTCAAGGTAGGAGATGATCTGCGAGCCATTAGATTAAGATCCAACAGTCCAAGTGTGTGACATTTATTAGGTTGCCAAATACAAATCGGACTAAAGTTCTTATTTAATCATTTAATTTTTTCTCTTTTCCTGTTTGAGGGTGCAAACGACCTCTAAAATTAACTAAAATTGACATCCTGACTGATTTTGACATGTAGAATCCAAATATGGAATTAATTTTGCCTTTTGGAGAATGTTAATAGGTTAAATAATTGAAATTACATTTTCTCTTTCCTCCTTCATTTATGACTCTATGATTATCCAAAAATAATATAACTTCATTGATAAGTCATATTAAGTATATTGGATACGAATTTTTCATTATTTCTATTTTTTGAAGTTGTTTGTTACTTTAAGTAATGAGTTGAAAGTTTTACACGTTCTCTCTCCTAAATTCACCTTCTCATCAAATATTTTACAAATTGAGTCAAAATTCATCCAAAGATATATTTTAACATGTAGAACACGAATTTGGCATTATTATTATTTACAAGACTTTTATTATTTTATTAAATTCATTTAAATTTTATCACTTATTTATCCTTTTGATTTATTAGAGGCATCTAGAAACTTTCTAAAAATATAAAACTTGGCCTATAAGCAATACTAACTATGTGGAACACGATTTTGGTATTAATTAATTTTTTTAACATATATATTTAATGTTTTAAGTCTTCAAGTCATTTTCTCTCTCATGAATAAAATAAAATATTAAACATTGGCCAAATTAGATGCAAATTTTCCCAAAAGCTTATTTCCATGCTTAGATTACGAATTTGGAATTAGTTTTCCAATTTGAGAACATTAGATATTTTATTTCACCTTATTGGCTTATCTCCTATTTTCTTTTAATAAAGACTTTAATATATGCATTTATCTTCCAAATTAGGTGATACTTGGCCCTTAAGTTTCTTTTAGGTCAAGAAAATGAGATTGAGTGCCAAATTATCTTTGTGGGTTTCCATTTATGATTTTTGGAACAATATATTCCTTATTATCCTTCTTTATTCAATGTATTCCCTATTTTCTCCATTTATGACGGTTATTATCCCCTTTTATGCACATTTTGAGATTTCCTTTATTTTTCATATCCAAAAAGATACTAGAAAGTTCTAGCACGAATTTCTTTATTTTTTTATCACTTAAGTGTACATTTTACATATTACACCCATTACTAAGATTTTATTGAGGTCTTTGTGCATAAACCTAAATATTGGAATAAAAGGTGAAAAAAATGTTCATTAACCATCATATTCTCCACAAATTAAACAGAATGGACAAAGAGGATAGAAATGAAAGGATAAGATGGAAAAGAGTACCAAAAGGCAAAATGCCCAGAATTCAATATGTTACAGCACTCCACCCCTTAAAGAGGATTTCGTCCCCGAAATCACTAGCAATTAGGGAAGGGTGAGTGTGAAACCTCACATCACAAAATATTAGGTTGTTCCTCCAACCATACTCCCCTAAAACTTATACTTAAACTATACCTAAGGGTTCAAAAAAAATTACATACAGCTCAACATAGGTTAGGTTCTCAAGGATAACCCAGGGTTCCACTATTTAGATTGTTTTTATGAGATTTAACATTATTTACATTTTTGTCTCATTAACATTATACTCTTTATGATATCACATTATCATCATTGTATTAATTACGTCATGCCATATACACTTAGTTGCCAAAAGGGGTTATATTTCATCATCATGCATTAAACTATTTATATGTATTTCTCGTTTATCTTATTAAGGATTTTATCACAATTAGGAGTTACTCAATTATCTCAACATTCATTATTATATTTGATCATTGTCCTTAATAATTCAGATTTATAATTCCTTATCATCATATTATCAATTTATTAATTATAACAAATTATTTTATATGAATGTAAGACATTCCATTCAATTTGTGGTTAAGCATACAATTATTCCATTTAATGTCACATTAGTCACTTATATTCATATTAACGTTGTCACAATGTCATGTTATCTTTATTGCTCACATTAATGTCATCATTAATCATTATTCATTTATATTATTCATTTTGCACGTTTATGTGAATCCAATCACTTCATATTCACATTGAAGCCATTACATGTATTTCAATGATCAAGGTAAGACATATGTCATATTAATGATTTGATTCACATTAAGTGACTAATCACATGTGTATTAGATAACAAGGTAACTTGCATTTTATATTGATGACTTGATTAATACGTGATTAGATAATTATATATATATATATATATATATATATATATATATATATATATATATATATATATATATATTATTTATGGATATATATATATCATTTATGTGTATCAATGTAGGTTAACTGATTATGGCACTTAACACCATTAATGTATCATGAAAGGCATTAAAGATGTATAGATTAGGGTTATATTATTACAACTTAGGGTTTAGGTCAACATGACCATTTTATTTCACTTATTCATCCTTAGCATGCATTAAGTTAAATATTAGGTTACTATTATCTTTCTCTTATTATGTGCATTGGTTATCCATTAGGGTTTGAACATATGAATTATTCATTAGATGATCATTATATGTTCATTATATATAAAAATAAACATGTTAGGGTTACCACTATTACTTCTTTGGACAACACTAAGGATTCAAGCACAACAACCTCCTAAGTATGGAGTTAGGGTCTCCAAAGATAGATTAGATAGACTTCAAGACGTTATAGGGTTCCATCCCCCTAAAGAGGATTTTGTCCACAAAATCTAACCACGCAACATCATCAAACTAACTATACTCCACCCCTTAAAAAGTTCAACCTATCAAGCCAAACTAACTAGGGTTAAAGGATAAGTCTAACTAAACCATTCTCAAGATCCATCATGCTTACACTGTATACTCTGATATCTTCCCAAACACCCAACTCTAAGGTCTAGGTTCTAGGGATAAACTTATCCAAGCTTGTGGTCCTGAGGGACATAAGGAAACTATCTTGGTATTCATCCTCAAACAAGTCATCATACACAGAAACTTAGGGTTCCCAAAGATATACAATATAGAATTCTAAGGTTACTATTACCTAAAAGAAAACTATTTTGGACAATTTATATTACCTCAGGCTAGGCCGGTATCATATGGGCACGGGAGTCCTTATAAACTAAGCTAGTGACGCGGAGGAAAATATTGCCAACCCCCAAAACCCTGGTCCTTTCTAGACATATTTTCTTCAACTTCATGCCCTAATAGTTGCCTAAAGGCAAACATGAACAACATCAAATTATGCATGTTTTAGTTATGAGTATTTTAGGATTTTATTCATCAAGACTCTAAGGTCAAACTATAAGGTCCTAAATCAACCTTTCATCAACATAGATCAAATCTAGGGTAAGCATGTTACTTAAAGTAAACTATGCAAGTCTAAGGTTCTAACTAGGGAGACAAAACTGAAATAGTCAGATTTTCAACTACCATGGGCTCTGATACCATGTTGTAAAGAGTGAGATAAACCACCCTCTACTAAAATATGGTAATCAAAACACATTAGAAAGCAGCAGAATAAAAATTTCTGACTAAATCAATTTCATAAAAGATTGTACAAAAATACATCAACAATCTCCCTTATAGGGTTACATCAACATACATAAACTAGGATCTAGATAGAGGGAAGTCTAGACTACTCCACTTTTGTCTCCGTAGCAACAACTCCATCGGCTAGGTCCAAGCCAAAGCTAAGCCTTCATGTCATCCATCACCTTGCTCATCACATGGGTGGTTGCGAAGGCACCCAACAAGAGGGAAAGGGAGAAAAAAATATGCGTCACAAAGCTATTCTAATGTAAAAAGATGAGCAAAACATGTAAAATAGGCTAGGGTTCATCATAAAATGAAGACAATCAAGAGAATGAGGCCGTATATATATAAAAGAAGCTTTCAATAGATGCTCGCCATAAACAAGATAAAATAAAAGACTTGCATGCATGATTAATATTGACTATCTTAACTAAGTAGGGTTGAGGCACCTATTGGACCTTCAACCAAAGGGTGAGGGTAGAGTAACACATTCCCAGTCACCTAAACATATTTCATGTATGGGAGAGAGTAACACATTCCGTAGGGGAGGAATAACACATTCCCCAACTATGGGTGATTGTACATACAAGTACCACTACTATAGCTAGTTAGTCTAATAGAATCAACATGCTAGAATCAATGGCAAGTAATAGTATCATTTAAATAGAACATGGCAAAGCAGTACCAAGACCCAAGAACAATATTCCAAAACTAATTATGATGCAAGTATAGCAAAAGAATCAAGAGCATAGGATGCATGGTTCAAATAAAGCCTCATCAAAGGAAATTGGGTCAAGGCACAAATATTCCCAACTTAGGTTTAAGATGCACATACCTTTAATATTGATTCCAATTATTAACTTGTACCACTTAATCGATTCCATGTTCCCTATTTCCTAATATCAACACCATGTTTATGTATTAGAACTATATTCATTCATTAAACGCTTAAAACCCTAAAGTTATTAACATTTTACGTAAACCTTAGAATTAGACTCTTAAAACATCACCATTGTCTTAGTTAGGGTTTTCTGATCAAAATAACATATAATATTATGTATTTTGAAGATATGGACTTTTAGGGTCATTTTTAGTGATTTTTATTTAATTAAATCATCCACAAACACACCTACTCAAAAAAACTCAAAATCAGGCCTCAAATTTATTTTTATTAGATAGCTTACGTTTTCCTGATTCGAAAACATATTTTATTTCTATTTTTTGACCAACGAGTAAAAAGATACGATTTTTCTAAGACTGACTAATTTGAAATTGCCATGTAGGCACTTCATATCAAACAGACATAGCGAGAGGACGGGCCCACCTACTGACTTGGCCCAATGAGGGGTGGCCAAATCATGCGATCAATGCCCGGGTTTGACTCATGTGAAACAAAACAAAACTAGGTCAAAAGACCTTCGTATCCTTACGCACAAAAGGAAGAGGAAAGAAGAAGGGCAAAACCGTAAAAACGTGAGGGGATCTTCTTCCCCAACACACCCGACCGGAGAGCGGCAAGAAGCTTCTGCTTCTTGCTTGTTATTTTGGGGAAAAAATGGAATACACCACCAAACTTCGCGTTTAAGCATGCAAAAGAAAGAGGAAGAAGGGACGAATCTAAGGGTACCTTGCAATTGAACGGAGACGAAGAGAGTAGAGCGAGAGGGGCACCGCAAAGTGGAGGTCTTCGGCGGCTAGACGAGGGTCCAAACGTCCATGAAACACCAAATCGAAAGTATGGTTGAGTCGCTAAGGTGATGGTGGACCTATGGGTATGGATATATATAGGCAAGGAGATGTGGTTTAGGGTTCATGTATGTGTGGTGTGAGAAGAGGTTTTGGTCGCTTTGGGAACTTGGGATAGTCTTGTGGGAAATCTCACAAGGAATCCAACGAGTCTAAGAACTCGTGATTTGGTTGAGAAACGAGGGAGATATGGTCATCCAAAAAATCAAAAATTTCTAAAATTATTGTTCACCCATGATGGTCTCCTACTCAAGGTAGGAGATGAGCAAGCTGTTGGATTAAGATCCAACGGTCCATGTGTGTGACATTTATTAGGTTGCCAAATACAAATCAGACTAAAGTTCTTATTTAATCATTTAACTTTTTCTCTTTTCCTATTTGAGGGTGCAGACGACCTCTAAAATTACTTAAATTTATATCCTGACTGATTTCGACATGTAGAATCCAAATATGGAATTAGTTTTTCCTTTTGGATAATGTTAATAGGTTAAATAATTGAAATCTCATTTTCTCTTTCCTCTTTCATTTATGAATCTATGATTATCCAAAAGTAATATAACTTCACTCATAAGTCATATTAAGTATGTTGGATACGTATTTTCCATTATTTCCATTTGTTGAAGTTGTTTGTTATTTTAAATAATGAGTTGAAAGTTTTACACACGTTCTCTCTCCTAAATTCACCTCCTCATCAAATATTTTCCAATTTAAGTCAAAATTAATCCAAAGATATATTTTAACATGTAGAACGTGAATTTGGAATTTTTTTATTTTTTTCAAGACTTTTTTTTCATTTTATTAAATTCATTTAATTTTTATCACTTATTTATCCTTTTAATTTATTAGAGGCATCTAGAAACTTTCTAAAAATATAAAACTTGGCCTATAAGAAATACTAACTATGTGGAACACGATTTTGGCATTAATTAATCTTTTTAATGTATATATTTAATATTTTTTGTCATTAACTCATTTTCTCTCTCCTGAATAAAATAAAATATTAAACATTGGCCAAATTAGATGTAAATTTGCCCAAAATATTATTTCCATGCTTAGATTACGAATTTGGAATTAGTTTTCCAATTTGAGAACATTTGATATTTTATTTCACCTTATTGGCTTATCTCCTATTTTCTTTTAATATATGCATTTATCTTCTAAATTAGGTGATACTTGGCCCTTAAGTTTCTTTTAGGTCAAGAAAACGAAATTGAGTGCCAAATTATCTTTGTGGGTTTCCATTTATGATTTTTGGAACAATATATTCCTTATTATCCTTCTTTATTCATTGTATTCCCTATTTTCTCCATTTATGACGTTTATTATCCCCTTGTATGCACATTTTGAGATTTCATTTATTTTTCATATCCAAAAAGATACTAGAAAGTTCTAGCACAAATTTCTTTATTTTTTTAATCACTTAATTGGACATTTTACATATTACACTCATTACTAAGCTTTTATTTAGGTATTTGTGCATAAACCTAAATATTGGAATAAAAGGTGAAAAAAGTGTTCATTAACCATCATATTCTCCACAAATTAAATAGAACAGACAAAGAGGATAGAAACAAGAGGAAAAAATGGAAAAGCAGACCAAAATGCAAAATGCCCAGAATTCAGTATGTTACAGATGGTGAAATAACCTCCTTAATATGGTCATAGCCTTAATATATTAATTGGTGGTTATCATAGCCACATGGTTGATACTTTCTTATGCTAAACATGTGCATTATGAATATGATGAGGGTTAATCATATCTAGAATCCTTGCATGTTGATGTAATAAATGAATATTCTTAATGTTAATATAACCCTACTATGATTGTTTATGAATATCTCCCAGCTCATTAATGCAATATTGTGTTGTCTGGTGTATTATATGTAAGTGATGGTGTTGAGCCTTGTTATAAGGCATGGAAAGATAATGATGATATTACAGGGAATAGTATGATTGTCTTAATGACCTTTGGGCATGGTTGAGCCCTGAATGAGGTGTAATCCTCTTGTGTTGATAAGGGTTGATACCCTATGATATTGTGAAAATGACTTATATCTTGTGATAGTATGATGACTAGTGTAGTCTCATGAATGGAAAGTGAATAGAATGATTTGATGATGAGCTGATGAATAGTATGTATCATACATTTTATATCTTCTGAAATTGTTATATAGCAATGTTTGCTAGAGATGAATTAGGGGTTGTATGTCCACTTATTTGATGCAGCCTTAATTAACCCAATTAGAAATAACTAATCAAGTGAAATTCTAATCATGTAATGTCATGTGCCATACATCCATCTAAGTGTCAAAACTTGTCAGATGGTGAAATGAGTATTCCTAAGGGAAACTCGGAGCACATACTATTGAGTATGTGGGGTGTTTTTCATCCTAAATCCAAGTGTTTAGGGAGGATGAACGCGGTCATACCTAGCCCTCAGTTTGAGAACAATTGTGTTCGTGTCTCAGTGATTATATATGTGATGAGATTGGAGGACAACTGTGGTTTTACCTTGGATGGTAGGGTATGTGTACCCACCTCCTTTCACTGGTGTCGTGACCTATACCAAGGACGGACTAGGTTGTTAGCAGCTTGACCTTATGTGTCGCAGTGGCAGACCCGTACTGATTGGGGGAGGAGAAGATATTAGGATTCTAGCTCTTCCTAGATCTTGTACGACACTGATTTTAACTTAGAAGTGGTCAGTTGGATTTTGAGTGGTATCCTCAAATTCCTCAGGACATAATAAAAGATGTAAGACAACCGTGTAGCATATATATTTAGGGTTATACACAACGCTTCATATTGGATGATAACCCTTATTTGCTTTCTTTTCATTGAGATCATGTATAGTACAATAAGAGATAATAGATATGCTTATGTTGTAGTCATGCTCATGTTGTAAACATGCTTATGTTGTAAAATATATTGACATTGATGGTTAAGATGATCTATGTTTAATATTGCTAGCCATGCCTATGTAATTATAAATGCTTAAAATTCTAATCATGCCTATGCAATTAATAGTGCTATGATGTTATCTCTACTTATGATATAGATCTGTTCACTTTATTTGAGATGCCAATATTGATAGACATGTTATGTTACTAGACATATTCATGATGTATGGGATGCTTATGCTACTAGATTGTTGATAACATCCAAATTTACGTGTATTTGCTAAGCATTTATCTTTGGTTCTGTGTTATTATAGCCTTAATATGCCCAATAATGCTTATGTTTTAGTGCTTTCTATCTTTTCATAAGTAAAGTAGCTAAATAGCCAATAAAGTAGCCAATCTAGCCAGTTTTGGGACAAAGCAGGCACTGAGCTTATGATGGCAGCATTTCTTCTTGCTTTCTCTCCAACTGAGGCCCAGTGAGTTGTGTTAATTGTTATTTCATCTAATGATGAATTCATAATCATCATAGTCTGAATCACTATCTTGGGCCCAATTTAGTTCTGATTAATTACTTTTGTTGCCTAAATCCCCTTTTGCATCCATGCTAAACCTAATTGATTTAATATCCATTTTCGTGGGATTTATTCTTGTTGTGTAGACCCAATTTGGAGTGCATGGGCCCAATTTCCAGGCCCATCTACTAATGGGGCCCTTTCCTATTCAAGACATCAGAACGTGGGTGCTTCTTCATCCCCTTCTAACCTCACGGCTACCCTAATTCACGCCTG
Source organism: Alisma plantago-aquatica (assembly GCA_963693085.1). Lineage (NCBI taxonomy): Eukaryota > Viridiplantae > Streptophyta > Magnoliopsida > Alismatales > Alismataceae > Alisma > Alisma plantago-aquatica. The sequence goes on along the minus strand of OY856412.1, from coordinate 441,404,029 downwards.
CAGTTCCCAATAGGCTCGACACTGTGACCTCCTTTCAACCGCGGTCGCGGTACGCCCTTCCCTCTACCCCTGGTTGCCCATCTCTACCTCCTCTTGCCCTCACGCCAACTGCAGTATCCACTCTTCCACATCACGACGTCTGCACCTTGGCCTGACCGTGACGGCTTCACCTCGACCCCCCCCCCCACCAACATCGACGCAGCCTCCTCTCAACATCGCGGCCTCCATCGCCCACTAGGTCATAATCCCACTCTCCTCCCTCACACAGAATTGCGGCCTCACATCCACACCGGGGCACCCACGCCCTCGAACCGCGGCCCTTTCCCACCAATCGCGGTCCCCCTCCATTTTCATCTGCACCTAACAGTGTTTCCACCATCCTCTGCGGTCGAGACTCCACCTCCCATGATTGCGGTCTCCACGCCTACCTCACCGCAGTCAATCTCCTCCACCACTGTGATCACCTTTTCAATGCCAGCCATTCCCCTCAGCAACCCGCGGTCTGCCCTAACCGCGACCTGCAGCACAGCACAGGGCCATGACTCCTCAACCACCTGCACCAACCTCCTCGCTCGCAACCTCACTCCTTTCCACTATCGTGGTCTGCACCTGCTACCCTCCGCTCTCTTCTCCAACCACTGTGACCTCCTTCAACTACATCACACCACCTCCGCTTGATCGCGACCATCTGCCTCCTTCAAACCACATCCACCTACATGATCGTGATCTCCAACAGTGTAACAACCCAACAAGCCACCGGGACCTAACATAGCAGGGACCGCGACCTACTGTGACCCATGCTCCAAACCGTGATCGATCATCATCTTAAGACCGCGACCTAGCGTCAAGGAGGGAAACAGACCTCGATCGAGGTCCAACAGGAGGAACCCACGATTTGTGCCTAGACCTCAACCGAGGCACATCTCAAATAGACCCCCGATCCAGTGCCTATAAATACCTCACTCCAGGTCTAAGACGATAGGGGTGGGGGCATCCAGGGAGTCCGGGGAGATCGAGGCTTGACGTCGAAAGGTTAATGGATCTGGTTCAAATGTCGAGAGGCTGCCGGATTGGAGCCAGAACCCCGTGGGAGCATCCCAAGGTCTGAGAGGACCAAGGCACTCAGCCTACGTTCTCCAACAGCCAGCTTCCACACTCTCTCTCCTCCATCCCCACCTCAGATCTACTCTCTCCAAAGGGCAGAAGCTGAGGAGAGAGAAGATCTGTGCTACATTCATCCTCACCACTAAGGAGAGAGAAGATCTGCTTCACCACCATCCTCCACTTCTGGTCTATGATCTCCAAAGGTGGAAGCTGAGGAGAGAGAAGATCAGTATCCACCGACATTCTCTCACCTCCATTCACCCACCGGGCTACTATTCAGAGCAGATCTAGAGAGAGGGAGAATCGAGGAGTCCAGAAGGATGAAAAGAAGAACCAAAGGATGAGATCTGACCTGCACAGAGGTCGAGGAGTGAGATCCACCTCTCCTCTATGGGCTATATCTCTTTCTTCTTCTCTTTCATTCTACTGCATTCCTTTGTTTCTTGTACAAACGATGTTCATCCGTCTTTGTTCAGTGCTAACAATGCTTGTCTATGGCTAGTTAGCTCCTTCTTGGCTATATAGCCCAATATGCGCATGTATATGTACTTTTGCCTTAAGCAAGTAGATTCATATCAAATCTAGTATGTTGCATGTTCTATTTTCTCTTTCTAAGTTATGATTGCTAGTTGGGTTGATCTCTTACTCGCTTGAACTACTATTTTTGCCTGTATCGAGAGATCCATTGTAGGAATAGCTAAGAGATGATAGTTTGGATCTGAACCCGAGAGGAGGAAGATCCAAGGTACTCTATTCCTAATATCTTCAGATGTCCTAAGACCCGAGAGGGAACTTAGTATATTCCGAGGTATTGATATGTCATCCTCGAGAGAGGCTCGATGACATATTGTTGATGGTTCTAGTCACGCATCGTGAGAGCGAGTAGGACGACCCATAGGATAGACGCCATTGTGCATACTAGATGCTTGCTTGGGTGTTCGAGGGTTGTCTACGCCCGAGAACGAGTGCATAGACTGTCCCATTTGTGGTTACATAGCAAGGAACTCTCTTTCTCTAATTAGTAGAATCCCGTGAACTCCGTTTTGTTTTGTTTTCTTTTCTTTTCTTTGTTTTAAATCGTGCCAACCCGCTAGACTAGTTCTAGCACATATTTTCATCAACTATCACTTTTGGCTTATTTGACCCAAGAATAAAATCTTAAGCATCCTAAACGTCACCACGTCCTTGTGTTCGACCATGTATATCTACTTCGACTTCGTAATAAAAGTTGTGGGGGTCTTTGAAGGTTTTAGGTTATAAATTAAAAAGTCCGACTCACTTTCGGGCCGATCAACTTTTTGGTGTTGTTGTCGGGGATGTGGTTTTCCATGTTTACACGCCTAAAAGATTTTGTTCTATCACTTTAAGCATGTATATATATAGTTTTTCTTTTGTTTTAAACATACTTGTTCATATCAACTAATTAGCTTTCCTTTTTATTGATTCTTTCTTTCAGCCATGGATCTGGCTCAAGCAAGGCAGGTCATCTTGTCCACCTGAGTTTTTCTGCAGTTTTGACTGTTGGCAAATAATTGAAAGTTGTACTTTACAACTTATCGAGTTGCATTCACCCCCACCTTCGTCATATGAAGATTCCCCAATGATGGAGACTGCCAATCAGCTCTCAACTTCAGTGCCATCATGGGGGTAAGAACTGATCAAGGCAGTGGAGTTGTGCCGAGAAAGTGCCAACACATTCATCCGCTCAGCCTCTCATCTCCAAGAAAATGTCGATCCGCTCCAACAGCTACTAGAAAGGAAGAAGTATCATCTCCAAGTAGCTACGGAGGCTGCAGACCGCAGTAGAAGCCTACTTCAAGCTGTTGAGCAAAGATTCGTCCAAGCATGCCAGTTTGATACAGCAAGTCTACAGTGACATTGTGAGGCATAGTTGACGAACCTTGAAGGTGTTGATGCACAAGCCCGAAAACTTTGTGAAGATGTTGAACAATGTAGTAAGCTTCAAGAGCTCGTCAATTGGGTTACCATGCAGTCACAAGCTCTACCGCCTAGCAATGAAGAAGCCAGTCATCAAGACCATTCCATTGGGTCTGAAGAGGAGTATGCTTCACCATCTGATTCAGATCATCAACTGGATGCATCGAGATTTTTCTGTGAAGACCAACCTACGTGGGGAAGTTCTTCATTCTGTCCAGATTAGCCAGCTGATGAACCAATGGAGGAACAAGAATGGGTCTATGAAGATGATGACTCCTATCCTCACCGAGAAAGTGAAACAAACTCACTATCAGAAAGTGAAGCTTGTTCTGACGAATCTGATTCAGATAGTGATCCAGACTAGAGTGATGACCCTCACATTGAGACTTGTCACTTAGCTTTGATAAGTATGTTGATCATGGTTTAGAACAATCTATATGGTGAGGATGATGATGACTATTCATCTCAGTGGAGCGAATACACTGACGATGATGAGCTGGAACAACACGAGCTTACAATCACCACCATCCCTCCTCAAGGCTTGGAGGAACTCAAGGGAGGTAGATGGATAATTCACTACAACATGGTTGTTGAGCATGAAGAAACCCCAGACCCCGCAAAAGGTGACAAGCTTGAGGTGGAAGAACATCAATCATACTCTTCCGGGGACACTTCATGTTCAGAAGATGATTGGATGACTTAGACTATATATAGTATCTTATCTGAGCATCCACCTCAAGTTTAGAGATGGAGGGAGGAGAAATGGATCCTACCCAATTCATTCAACCTATCCCCTCCATCCCATCCTGTGTTGACATCCCAGGACCTTCATATTCAGATTCATATAATGAAAGGTACCATGAGGATGATATGTCGAAGAATTCATCCCAGTGCATTTCAAGCCACTTCCAGCACAAAGATGACTTCATCGAGTCGCCGGATTTCACTTCGCTACTTCAGACTCGGCAGGGCCCGCATCTCCGCCAATTCTACTCCTATTATGTGGCAGAACCCTTTGGCAAGACACATGTGGCACTGGTCCCAAAACTTAGGATTTGGGACCCCAATGTTAGTATCGTGGGGCAGCCACCCCCTTGTCTCTTACCCCTTTCTCTTACCCACCCTCCTGCCCTTTTATTACAATAAATTTTGTTTTTCATAAACTGGCTTAGATAGTTTCTTTCCTCTAACTGCTTTTATATATCTTTGCATACATGCATCACTTTAGGACTTTAATAACATTCCCACCCTAACTTCCATGCATCCCCACCCTTCTATTCTAAGTTTATATCTTGCTCGAGGATGAGAAAAGTTTTAAGCTTGGGGTGGTAGGCTTCACCCTTCTATCTCTTCATCCTTCTAGCATGCATGTTTACTTCCTGCATTTAGTTTTAAATTTTCAAAAAAAATAGCTTTTTAGCTTTTCAATTATGGCTATATGGTGTGAATCTAATAGATAAATGCTTGACTTTATGTCTAAATGCACAGTTTTCATCTTAAAATTTGCTTGACCTTTTGCTTGGCTTGCTCTTTGACTCTTTCCTTGAGTTTGGTAATAAAATCTAAGTTTATGTCCCTTTTTCATAGCTTAAAGATAAATTCCCTTGATCTATGTCATGAATGGCAAATCCATGGTAAAGGACCGTTGGAATGAGCTAAAACACGATCAAAGAATCCTAGTTGTAGTTTCATGAGCTTGCCTCTATTCTAAGGATTCTTGAATCATAATTGCAACTTTTCACACAGGTGTCAAGCTGATCATGATGAGTTTTGAGCTATAATCAAGATGAAATGTTTTCCTTGATGGATTACATGCCTTCTCACATTAGATTGAGTCAAAAAGATGAAAAATATAAAAATGTGCAAAAGAGCTTGGCCGTCCACAAAAATCCCAAAAATATCTTTATAGTTCTCACCCAAGCCTACAAATTAGAATGCAGAGAATAAAAGCCTGAGTGTGAATAAATGAGTGCTTTTTTCTCTTTTAGGAGAGTTAGGATGGTGCCCAATCGGTGTATGAATATGCTCATGAACGTGGGTATGTCGTGCCCGGTATTATCACTTCAGATGCTCATTAGAGAGTCACTAGGAACCCCTAGGAGACCTATGAGATCATCTCAGTAGTAGGGTTGGTTTGAGCATAGTACGAGGAGTTCATTTCACTACTCTGGGCCAACTGGCTCAGACTGTAGGGACTGTTACTCGTTACATGGACCAATCTGACACAGATCGAGATCCTCAGAAGTCATTAGAGTCTTCTTACTTTGTTTCTTAAGGACATGAATAAGTGAGAGGTGTTGTTCCCGATTGGTATGCATGGATTCATGGTGATTTCTCATTGCTCATCACCCGTGAGATCACCTATGTGACAATTCTTTCATGTTTAATAATTATGATTCAAACCCTCATGAGTATTGATAGGTTGTAATGAATTTGCTAAACCTTGCCTGGAAACTCTTTGATCTTGCTTTGGCAAGACTGTGGTTGATTGGTGGGGGTTTGTTCTGAAATGACATGGATCAGGAGAATTGATGTTTTAAACTATTTTTCTTAGCCTTAGAACTTATTGCCAAGTTTAATTTGGATGTTATATTTTTGTTCTTTGAGCATAGTATTTCTTGAGGACAAGCAAGGTTTTAAGCTTGGGGTAGTTGATAACACCCAAATTTACATGTATTTTCTAAGCATTTATCTTTGGTTTTGTGTCATTATAGCCTTAATATGCCCAATAATGCTTATGTTTTAGTGCTTTCTATCTTTTCATAAGTAAAGTGGCTAAATAGCCAATAAAGTAGCCAATCTAGGCAGTTTTGAGACAAAGCAGGCACCGAGCTTATGATGGCAACATTTCTTCTTACTTTCTCTCCAACTGAGGCCCAGTGAATTGTGTTAATTGGTATTTCATCAAATGATGAATTCATAATCATCATAGTCTAAATCACTATCTTAGGCCCAGTTTAGTTCCGATTAATTACTTTTGTTTCCTAAATCCCCTTATGCATCCATGCTAAACCTAATTGATTTAATATCCATTTTTATGGGATTTATTCTTGTTGTGCAGACCCAATTTGGAGTGCATGGGCCCAATCTCTGGGCCCATCTACTCATGGGGCCCTTGCCTATTCAAGACATCAGAACGTGGGCGCTTCTTCATCCCCTTCCAACCTCGCGGCTACCCTAATCCATGCCCGCAGTTCCCAACAGGCTCGACACCACGACCTCCTTTCAACCGCGGTCGCGGTCCACCCTCCCCTCTGCCCCGGGTTGCCCAGCTCTGCCTCCTCTCGCCCTCACGCCAACCGCCGTTTCCACTCTTCCACATCGCGACGTCTTCACCTTGGCCAGATCGCGACCCCCCCACCAACATCGACGCATCCTCCTCTCAACATCGCGGCCTCCATCACCCACTATGTCGCGATCCCACTCTCCTCCCTCATGCAGGACCGTGGCCTCACATCCACACCACGGAACCCACACCCTCGAACCGCGGTCCTTTCCCACTAATCACGGTCCACCTCTATTTTCATCTGTACCTCCCATGATCGCGGTCTCCACACCTACCTCACCGCAGTCAATCTCCTCCACCACTGCGGTCACCTTTTCAACGCCAGCCATTCCCCTCAGCAACCTGCAGTCTTCTGTAACCACGACCTGCAGCACAGCGTAGCGCCACGACTCCTCAACCACCTACACCAACCTCCTCACTCACAACCTCACTCCTTTCCACCATTGTGGTCTACACCTACTACCCTCCTCTCTCTTCTCCAACCACTGCGACCTCCTTCAACTACATCACACCACCTCAGCTTGATCGCGACCATCCGCCTCCTTCAAACTGCATCCACCTGCATGATCTTGATCTCCAATAGTGCAGCAACCCAACAAGCCATCGCGACCCAGCATAGTAGGGACCGTGACCTACTGTGACCCATGCTCCAAACTGTGATCGATAATCATCTTAATACTGTGACCTAGCATCAAGGAGGGCAACAAACCTCAATCGAGGTCCAACAGGAGGAACCTATGGTCTGTGCCTAGACCTCGACTGAGGCACATCTCAAACAGACCCCCAATCCAGTGCCTATACATACCCCACTCCAGATCTAAGATGGTAGGGGGTGTCCAGGGAGTCCGGGGAGATCGAGTCTTGATGTCGAAAGGGTCCTGGATCTGGTTCAGACATCCGGAGGCTGCCGGATTGGAGCCAGAACCCTGTGGGAGCATCCCAAGGTCTAAGAGGACCAAGGCACTCGGCCTACATTCTCCAACAACCAGCCTTCACACTCTCTCTCCTCCATCCCCACCTTAGATCTACTCTCTCTAAATGGCAGAAGCTGAGGAGAGAGAAGATTTGTGCTACGTTCATCCTCACCACTGAGGAGAGAGAAGATCCACTTCATCACCATCCTCCACCATTGGTCTATGATCTCCAAAGGTGGAAGCTGAGGAGAGAGAAGATCAGTCTCCACCGACATTCTCTCACCTCCATTCACCCACCGGGCTGCTGTTCAAAGCAAATCTAGAGAGAGAGAATCGAGGAGTCTATAAGGATGAAGAGAAGAACCAAAAGACAAAATTCGACCTGCACAAAGGCTGAGGAATGAGAGCCACCTCTCCTCCACATGCTATATCTCTTTCTTCTTCTCTTTCATTCTACTGCATTCCTTTGTTACTTGTATAAACGATGTTCATCTGTCTTTGTTCGGTGCTAAATATGCTTGTCTATGGCTAGTTAGTTCCTTCTTGGCTATGTAGCCCGATCTGAGCATGTATATGTACTTTTGCCTTTACCAAGTAGATTCATATCATATCTAGTATGTTGCATGTTCTATTTTATCTTTCTAAGTTATGATTTCTAGTTTGGTTGATCTCTTAGTCGCTTGAACTGCTATTTTTGCCTGTATCGAGAGATCTGTTGTAGGAATAGCTAAGAGATGATAGTTTGGATCTGAACTCGAGAGGAGGAAGATCCAAGGTACTCTGTTCCTAATATCTCTGGACGTCCTAAGACCCAAGAGGGAACTTAGTATATTCTGAGGTATTGATATGTCATCCTCGAGAGAGGCTCAATGACATATCATTGATGGTTCTAGTCACGCATCGTGAGAGCGAGTGGGATGACCCATAGGATAGATGCCACTGTGCATGCTAGATGCTTGCTTGGGTGTTCGAGGGTTGTCTACACCCAAGAACGAGTGCATAGACGGTCCCATTTGTGGTTAAATAGCCAGGAACTCTCTTTCTCTGATCAATAGAATCCCGCGAACTCCGTTTTGTTTTGCTTTATTTTCTTTTCTTTATTTTAAATCGTGACAACCCACTAGACTAGTTCTAGCACATATTTTCATCAACTGTCACTTTTGGCTTATTTGACTAAAGAATGAGATCTGTGGCGTCCTAAACGTCACCACGTCCCTGTGTTTGACCCCATATATCTACTTCGACCCCGTAATAAAAGTTGCGGGGGTCTTTGAAGGTTTTGGGTTATAAATTTAAAGGTCTGACTCACTTTTGAGCCGATCAATTGCTTGTACTGTTAGCAAGGAATATGATGATAGTCAGATTAATGATAGTGATTGTTATTAGATGCAATTTGATGATATTTGAGTAGATATATATCCAGAGAAATGGATTTATTTGTATCTATATATGCATTGATGATCATATTTGTTTCTAAGATGATTTGCTTAATCTATTTAGTATACTTGAACTGTTCAATCTGTTCAATTGATTATAAATACTCCAACTGCTTAGTTATCTACTATTAAAAATGTTGTAATCAATAAGCATTGTTGGAGGTTATATCTCTTACTGGGACATGGGTTTCACCCTTGTGATTCGCCACATCTTTTTAGGTAATTGTAAGTGACGAAAACAAACTTGTGGTAGCAAAGAGGAGTGATAGTAATGAATCTGTGAGAAAGTTGATTAGATGTCTAGTGCATCCTAGATTCATTCCTGTACTTTCAGGTCCGGGCAGGAAAAGTTTGTATATGGTGTTTTAAATGAATCGGAATTTTATTAGCATGTTAATATTTGTTGTGTGGCATATAAAAATATTTTTCTCCTGTATATATATGTTGTAGCTAAGGTGATAGAACAATTTGTATTAAATTCTTGGCATTGTATGGATATAAGAAACATATTGGGCTCTTATGGAAATGTTTTTGAGCAGGTGCTGACGTTGAAATCAGTTTTAATTTACCCATATTTTTGGTTATGTGGTTAATCGGTGATTGATTGTGTTTTATGTTTTGATTAATCTCATTTAGAGTAATGGGTATTCACACCATTAGTTCAGAATTAAGGCCGATGACATACCCAAGTCAGCTTTTAGGACTAGGTATGGTCATTATGAGTTTGTGGTTATGCCATTTGAGCTAACCAATGCACATGAAGATTTTATGGATCTGATGAATAGGGTGTTTAGACCTTATATTGATCAGTGTGTGGTTGTGTTCATAGAGGATATCCTGATATACTCCAAGGATAGTCAGTAGCATGAGCAACACCTTCGCCAGACATTGACTTTGTTGAGGAAGCATCAACTATATGCTAAGTTCAGCAAGTGTGAATTTTGGTTATCTGAAGTGTGTTTTCTGGGTCATGTTATATCTACACAAGGCGTTTGTGTTGATCCCAAGAAAGTGGAATATGTACTATAATGGGAACAACCGAAGACACCAACAGAGATCTGCAGTTTCCTAGGTTTGGCAGGCTACTACATGAGGTTCATCAAAGACTTTAGTTCTATAGCATTACCCCTAACTAGGTTAACCAGGAAGGATGTTCCTTTTGCTTGGAATGACAAGTGCCAATGTTCTTTCCAGCTGTTGAAAGAAAAGTTGACTAGTGCACCGGTGTTAGTACTTCCAGAGCTAGGGAAAGGCTATATTGTCTTTTGTAATGCTTCAAAGAATGGGTTGGGATGTGTGTTGATGCAGGATAAAAATGTGATTTCTTTTGCTTCACGACAGCTTAAGAAACATGAGGAGAATTACCCAACACATGATCTGGAGCTTGCAGTGGTGGTCCATGCCTTAAATATCTAGAGACACTAATTTATGGAGAAAAGTGTCAGATCTTCATTGACCACAAGAATCTATAGTATATCTTCTCAAAATAGGATTTGATTATGAGGCAGAGGAGATGGATGGAGCTGATTAAGGATTATGATTGCATAATAGACTACCATCCAGGGAAAGCAAATGTGGTAGTTGATGCATTGAGTAGAAAGTCATCATCATTTTCAACGGTAGATAATGCACAATTAAATTACTTGATGTTCCATAAGAGAGATATGTTAGTGTCTCTTCGCTAGATGAATGTACAACTAGAAGTTTCCTTGTTGGCAAGATTGTTGACACAGTTACAAGTGAAACCTACCTTGAGATAGCAGATTCATGATGCACAACAAAATGATATTGTGATACAGAATATCCGATTAGGGATTGGCGGTGAAAAGTATGATGGCTTTCATGAGGTAGATTATGGTACAGTTTGTTACCACAATAGGACAGTAGTTCCTAATGTTGATGGGTTGAGGAAGATGGTACTTGAGGAGGTTTACTCCTCCATGTATGCAATGCATCTTGGAAGTACCAAGATGTACCAAAACTTGAAAGACATGTATTGGTTTCCAGGTCTAAAGCGTGATGTGTTAGAGTTTGTTTCCAAATGTCCAGTCTGTCAGTAGGTGAAGGCTGAGCACCAGAAGCCTGCAGGGACATTACAACCCTTGCCAATACCACAGTGGAAATGGGATCATATTACTATGGACTTTGTGGTTGGTCTTCCTAGGATAGCCAAGGGTCATGATTTCGTATGGGTGATAGTAGACAGATTGACTAAGTCAGCTCATTTTTTACCAGTCAAGATGACGTTAATAGTAAATAAATTGGCACAAATATATGTTTATGAGATAGTACGTCTGCATGGCATTCCATTGACTATAGTTTCTGATAGAGTTCCATAGTTTACAAGTCATTTTTGGGAGCGTCTGTATTCAGTAATAGGAACACAACTGAGATTCAGCACAACTTTTCATCTATAGATTGATGGCCAATATGAAAGGACTATTCAGACTTTAGAGGATCTCTTGAGGGCCTATGTGTTGTAATGTCTTGGTAGTTGGGATGTACATCTTACTCGGATAGAGTTTGCGTACAGCAATAGCTATCAAAGAAGCATAGATATGGATCCTTATGAGGCTCTGTATGGGATATGATGCCGGTCTCCTCTTTGTTGGTGTGAGATAGGTGAACATCAACTTTTGGGTCCTGAGCTAGTACAGCGAACTATAGAAAAAATTAAAGTGATACAACAACAGTTGAAAGTAGCCTAGGACAGGTAGAAATCTTATGCAGATAACCGACGTAGACCACTTGAGTTCCAAGTGGGAGATAGAGTATATCTTAAGGTTTTTCCTTGGAAAGGTGTGTTGAGGTTTGGAAAGAACGGTAAGTTGGCTCCTAGATTTTTGGGACCATACCCTATCCTAGCTCATGTTGGAAAGGTAGCATACAAGTTGGAGCTACCACCAGAGCTACATAGATTGCATAATGTCTTTCACATCTCTATGTTGAAGAAAATTCCATCCAAATACTGAATAGACAATCCAACCAGTAGAGGTTGAGTTAGATGAGGATATCTCCTATGTTGAGGAACCTGTGTTGATCTTGGATAGAAGGGTGAAAAAGTTGAAGAGAAAATATATAATACTAGTGAAAGTTTTGTGGAATAATGGTGGCATAGAGTAAGCCACATGGGAAATAGATAATGAGATGCATAGAAAATACCCACCTCTTTTTTCATAGGATTTCGAGGCAAAATCCTTGTTAGGGGTTTATAGTTGTAAGGCCCATGAACATACTTAATGAGTTGAATAAGCTTAATTACCATAATTGAAACCCTAATATAACCTTTTGATATGCTTTGAAATCATAAGACAAGCTTAAGTTCAAAATTTGGTCCAATTTGGACAATGTTTGAGCAAGTTATGCAATTTTATGTACATTTTGGACTTTTCTGTAATTTACCCAATTGAGGGGTTTTCTTTACAATTTGTCACATACATTATGTTCCTTATATGTTATCTTATCATTCTTGAGTATTTTGAGCCATGGGGATCCTAGTTGAGCCATGGTTTGAAGGTATTTTCCTCAAGGGTATTTTAGGGTTTACCCCTTCATGGATGAGCTACCTTTAGTAGCTATCAACTAATGAATTATTTGATTAGCTTGGAAATTCTACAAAAGAGATATTATAAGGTCTATATGGACAGTGGGGAATCTGCTTGTGTGTGTGCTTGTATATTCTTAATAGTTTAAGGCCATGGACACTTGGAAAGATACTAGAACTTCAACTTTTTCTTTTTCTTTATCTTAAAGTTTTATATATTTATCCCTAAGTACCCAAACGAGCCATTTTATCTCCACCACTTCCCTCCTTCTACAAAATTCATTCTCCCTCTATGCTGCTGTGAATTTCCTATCCAAGGAAGAAGAAAGTGGGGATCTTCTTGGAAAAAGAATATACGGTTGCAATTGACTTCCTTTAGGGGTTCCTAAAGCCCCTCCCTAGTGATCTTGACCTAAAAGTGTAAGTATTACCTTATTTCCTTCCTCCTATATTTCTCCAAGTCAGAACCTTGTTGTTCCATGGTGAAAGTGGCTCTATAACTCAAAAATCTATCCTTCTTGTTTTTTTTCTGGGGTTTTGCTTCTTTGTGGAGAAAAGTACCTATTTGACCAAGTTCAGATTTGAATCTAGGGTTTTCTTGCCTTATTTTCTCAAGATTCTTTCTGTTTGGGATCTAACCTACTCTATATAAGTGAGTTTTATAACATTCTTCACTTATATTTCTTGTTATAAGCTTGTTAGTTCATGTTTATGCTTTAATGTGATTAACTAAGCATAAAGAAACCATGGTTGTTTAGGATTACAAATTTTTGTGGTGTTCCCTATTCCGTTCCATTTCTATATGAACTTGTAAACATGTGTACAACCTTTCTAAGGTGTAACATGATCTAGGATAGGTTGATAGCAACAACCTATGGTGTTAAGCACAAAACAATTGATGGTACAAATTAGGGTTTTCAAGCTATTCCCTTCTCTACCACACAACCGATGGTGATACCATTCAACAACCAATGGTATTGCTACCTTTTCAATTGATTTTCATGATCAAAAGTGTCAAATGATGGTGACAACCTATGGTCACCCCCATTAGGTCAGGTTTTGGCTCAATTAGAAGTTTAATGATCAACCATTAAATACCCTAATGATGTTATCAATCAATGATGACATTAGCTTAATATTTGATAGTGTTGAATGAATATAGTGTTGATCCTATCAACCAATGGTGAGTCAAGGTTTTAAATGTATATTATTTTCAGCCCCTAACCAATGGTTTCTTGGTTCAATGAATTCAATGGTTAAACCATACTAAATTTAATGATTTTGAATAATGAACCCGATTTAATGGATGAGATTGGATGCTTTAACATCCAATGGATTAGTGATGAATGCCTATTCATCATGATATTCAGTTGCCATCTTGAGCTCAATTCGACTCAATACATCTGATTTCATCTCCTAAATCTCACAAAATGCAAAATTTCTTAATTGGTTAAATTATTAAGGTTATTAACTGAGTTCATGTTGATCTTATGTAGGTCATGATGAGGATCAACCATTAGATGGATCCCACCTCCTTTTAACCCTAATCCACCTTCAACATTATCATCACCACCGCTTCCTTCACTCCACCTTTATCTCCATCAACCATCATCCAAATCAAACCCTAATAAGTGGGCTCCACCTTTATTTGACCTAGATCTACCTTCACCCAAGATCCTCTCACCAAACAGTCTTGACCAAATGGTCTTGACCTAATGGTTTCATCCATTCGATTTCGACCTTTCAGTATTAGTCATTCATTTGCATGGTCTCAAGACTGTGAGCCTTTCTACACCTTCAAATCTTGGATTTACGGTCCTCATTCATTTGGGCTAACGATGTTGATCTCAACCTGCCCTATCGATTCCCTCCTAATGATCCCTCAAGACCGTATGGGCAACCTCATCCTCAAGACTGATTGGCCAGCATCCACCCCCGAGACCGTTTGGGCATCTATCCAGTAGAAACCACGAGGTCCTTCACTTGCTCAACTGTGGCAGTGATCACCTCCGCGAAAGCACCTTCTTCTTCTTCCTTCCACCTGATCTGTTACCCTAGCTCCACCGCCGCCCAAGCACTGGCATCGATCGACTCCACCATCGTCGTCGGTTTCCTTCCTCTCCACTCCACCTGCAACCGCACATCCACCACCATCATCGATAGCGCCACCTCCATCTCCGGCGCTCACCCTGCAAACAGCCTCTGTGCGGCCTTCATCCATAGCACCCAGCGCTCCCACACCTGCTGCAACGACCATCGCCTCTATAGCTACCTATCTCCACCCAAGACCGTTTGATGGCGGTGGTTGGTCTCAATACCAATTGAACGATCAAATTGTGAGTAGCCGATGATCGTTTTCTCTGCACAAAGACCATTTGGATGCAGAACATTAGGGCACCAAGATCAATCAGAGCAGGAAGACCACACAGTCTCAAGACCGTTTGGTGGCGGCACTCGATCACAAGGCCACGATCGATCTTACAGACCGGTTGGAGTTGGGACCATGCGAGGAAGCGATCTCGAAGACCGTTTGATGGAAACTGATCAGAGACCAAAAACCAGTTGGAAAGAAACTGTGAAGAGCAAGTGAATGCTCAAGAACATTTGGAAGGAAACTATATGGTCACTGACTCAAGACCGTATAGACTTAGCAGACCGATAGACCAGCCAAACCGTTTGGATGCAATCACCAGGACCATTTGAAGGAAAATAATACAAGACCGTTTGGTCACTAAACGGTCCCCAAAACCGTTAAAGCAAAGCTGTAAAAATTGCATCTGGACCCAAACTGTGAAGACCCCAACCAGTGCCTATAAATAGGACCAACAGGGTCCTCATTTAAGGTAATAAGTCTGGGACACCGACAAGCTGCCTGAGCACAAGTCTGATCCAGATCATCATGCTTATCCACTTGCTACTCTTGCTACGATCAAGGAGACTGAGAAGAGAAGGAAGGAGGAGTGAGAAAGACTGCCCGATCTGTCTTGGCGTCCCTCGTTCCTCCTCCAAATCTGCTCTGACATGATGTAGAAGACCACATCATCTTCACTGAGATGCGACTACCTTCTACATCATGCTCATGGAGGAATCTTCCCTCTCTCTTGTTCTTCTTGTTTCTCGCATCATGAGCGAGTAGTTCCTTTTCGTTGGGGTGCAGGGACTATCCCCTCTGCCCATGCAAGCATGTCCTCTTGTTAAACATTCCATGGCAATGTATATAACTTTTCATTTTTTTGTTAATCGTTAATGGTTATGGATTGATTACCTACTTGCTTTCATCTTGTTCTTACCTATGTTGTGAAAACTTCTATATGTAGGGTAGAATGTCGATTAATGAGGTTGACTCCCAAACTAGAAATAGAATGGGATTCCTTGAGGTCATAAGTGTATGATCTGTAAGGGGACGAGCCATCTAGCCCATGGTGATGCTTTTGTGTACCTAAACATTCCTCAGGGAGGGCCACAGCTTCAGTTGGATATTTGTATCGTCATTGTTAATTGTCGATGTTTTCTTGTAGATTAATCATCTGCTTGCTTGTCGATTAACACGGTTGACTCCCTGACTAGAAATAGAAAGGGATTCCTTGAGGTTGTAAGTGTATGATCCATGAGGGGACGAGCCATCTAGCCTACGGTGATGCTTCTGTGTGCCTAAACATCCCTCAGAGAGGGCCACATCTTCAGTTGGATATCTATATCTTCATAACCATAAGTGCATGATCTGGAAGGTGACGAGACATCTAATGCCTAAGGTGATGCTTACACGAACCTAAACATCCCTCAGGGAGGGTTCGCATCAATTCTATTTGGATAGTTATTTCTTGCTTGGATGTTTGATGTTTGGATGTGTTTGCCTGTGTAGTGGCAGTAAAACCCAAGACCATCCCAGCGATTCCATATCATTAATCTAGATTAACATTAATTCTTCTCTCTACTTTCCTGCAATTAGTTTAATTAACCTCAAATCAACCAACCGTTCTAAATATTAGTCTTAGTCGAATTAGATTCGACTAGCAACGATTCTTAAAAATGTTGTCCCTTGGGATTCGATCCTCAACTATACTGTGATAAGACTCGTCCACTTGTGGGTGGTATTATTACACGAGGTTTTGGTAAAAGCTCAGGGATTTCAACCCTGAGTGAATTTGTTAGTGCGATAATATTCCACATCAAATTCTGGCATCGTTGATGGGGACAACGGAATCAGTTAGTCAAATCTAGTTCTAATAAGGCTGATCGAGGTCTTTGTTTTTCTTTTGATATAATTGATCATTCACTTGAAATTGACTCTACTATGTGGATCTCACTTTCAAAACTTTTCCATTTTAGGTACATCCAAAAGACTAGTGCATGCATTTCTTGAATAGCCATGGACTCTCTGTTAGCTTTGACCCAGAGATAGGTTGGACCTTACGTCATCAAAACAGAGAGAATCAAGCAAAAATGGCTCAAGAGGAGGAAATAGCCCAAAGGGTAACTCAAGACATTAATGGACAAAGAGAAAGGCTACTGTAAGAAGTCAGAGCTACGGTTCAAGAAGAAATCCTAGTAGCACAAGTAGCAACACAAGCAACAGAACTGCAAAAGGATCTCAGGGAGTTCTCAATCCCTAAACCTGCTGATGGTCATCACCCAGTTCAACCTCCTCCTATCAATGCTCCCAACTTTGAGATACGAGCACATTGGATTACCTTGCTTCAAAATAGCCCATTCTATGGTAAGGAAGGAGAAGATAGTCAAGAACAACTTCTGAGATTTATTGATCTATGTTCCATGACAAAGCAAAATGAAGTGTCCAACGATGCCATTAGACTCTGTCTTTTCAAGTATTCACTTGTTGATAGAGCTATAAGTTGGTACAACTCCTTGCAATGCGAGCCCATCACTACATGGGAACAACTGCAAAACATTTTTCTGGAAAAAAAATTACCCTCCTTCTCTCACCTATGAAATTAGGGGTCGAATAACAATGTTCACTCAATCCCCTAGAGAAACCATTGCGGAAGTGTGGGAAAGATATAAAGAGCTTCTACAGGAGTGTCCACACCATGGCATTCCAAAGAATCAACTCATCGAGATCTTCTATAGGGGTGTGGATGACGACATTAAGAGGTTCTTAGACTCCTCATCTGGTGGAAACTTCATGCGTCAGAGTTATGACAGCGCATGGAAGGTTGTCACCCTTGGAGCTGAAAATCAAGAAAATTGGGGTACATATGTAGGTAAGGGAGTATTGAAGGTAGCTATGGCTGAAGTTATTCCAGAATACAAGTCTATCGCTGAAACCCTCAAACTCTTAGTTACTAAGCAAAACCATATCGAATCATCCCTTGCTGCATTTGGAAGAGGGTGTTCACCCCCCAACAATAAGAACAGATCAAGTCAGCTCCACTATTCTGTGAAGCATGTAAAGGTACTGATCGTTCCACTTTAGCATGCAATGTTCTCTACGATGTTGTTCTAAGTAATGCATGTGGCCAAGGAGATAATTGTCAAATGGAAAATCTTAATGTTGTCAACACTATCCATGGTCAAGGATACTACAATCTGAATCAGAACAGGAACCATCCTGGTTTTCAATACGGAAATCCTTCAGGAGCGGAAAACTCACGTCAACTTGGTTCAAATAATCAGCAACGAGGCCCACCAGGATTCTAGTATAATCAACAACAAAATTTTGAGAATCAAGGGAACTTTAGGGGTAACTTCCAGAATAGGAACTACAACAATTATAAAAATAATTCTCAGTTCCAAAATCCCAACCAAGTCCCCTATCAACAACAACAATGGCAACAAGCCAGCCCCATCTCTCCTGATGACAAGATGACGGCAATTGAGAAGATGTTACAGTCGCAGCAGACAATGATAGCTAACCAGCAAGCCCATCAGAAGGCTATTGAATCCCAACTAGCTCAACTTGCAGCTAGCATGAAGCCACCTACTGGAACCTTTACTTGCCAACTGGAGAACAACCCTAAGCACCCTGAGCAACTGAAGGTTGTCACAACTAGGTCCAGAAAAGATTATTCTGATCCTCCTATCCAGACACCTATGGTTATTACTGACGAGGATGACTTTGTGGTAGTACAAGACTCCACAACACCTGAGTCTCAACAAAAAGGGGCAATAGTTGTTGATAAGACAGACAAGGAAAGTTCTGAGAAACCAACTAATGCAGAACCAGAAACACCTAAGCCATATGTACCAATATACAAGCCTCGTATACCTTTCCCATATCGTTTGAGGCAGACCAAGCTTGACACTCGATTCAACAAGTTCAAAGAAGCTATGAAGAAACTTCATGTTAATATACCCTCTCTTGATGCGCTGGTTGAAATACCAACATGGATAAAGTACTTAAAGTCTCTCCTTACAAGGAAGTATATAACCGAAGAGTACAAGACGGTAAAGTTAGCAACAACCACTTCTGATATCATCCAGAGCAAGATGCCTAAGAAGTAGAAATATCTAGGATCTTTTGGAATTTCGTGCCACATTGGTGATTCTTCCTGTAAGAAAGGATTGGTCGATCTTGGTGCCAGCATCTCTATCATACCACTCAGCCTTTACAAGAGGCTGGGGTTTGCTTAACTGCTCTCGACTGGCATGACCATACAGCTTGCAGATAACACAGTAACTCTCTCCTTGGGAATTATTGAGGATGTACTTGTCAAGGTAGGCAAAGACTCCTATTATCTGTGTGACTTTGTCATTATGGACATAAAATAAGATGCCAGATACCCTCTCATATTTGGATGTTCGTTCCTCACCACTGCAAGAGCTCTAATTGATGTTGAAGCAGGAACCTTACTGCTCATATTGGGAAAAGAAACCCTCGAGTTTAAAGTTTTTGAAAGTATGAGAAGACTGAGTATGCAAGAAGAAATCTACTTGATTGAATGCATAGAGCAGATGTCACTTCTCACACAAGAGGATTACGAACAAGAAGACCCCTTAGGAGTGCCTCTAACCAATCCAAATGCAGCTAGTTCAACCGACAAACAAGTGAAAAGTTGTGTTCTCAACCTTGATACTATTGGAGAAGATCCTAAAGCCAAATTTGAGGAACTTAAAGTTGTGGATGTTACTGAAGAAATATGTGAGAAACCAAGAGCTCTTGAAATGAAACCCTTACCTGAGGGATTGAAATATGTGTTTCTAGATGATCTAGAGGTTTGCCCAGTTATCATAAATTCATATCTAATGATAGAACAAGAAGATAAACTCTTAACGGAATTAAAGGAAAGAAGAAAAGCTATCAGCTACAAGATGAGTGATCTCACCGGGGTCAGTCAAGCACTTGGTATGCACAGAATCCCCATGATGGAAGACCACAAGCCTACCATCGAACATAAAAGAAAACTTAATCCTAACATGAAGGAAGTAGTTTACCGTGAAGTCATTAAACTGCTCACTACTAGAATCATTTATCCTATTTCTGACTCGTCGTGGGTAAGTCATGTGCATGTTGTCCCGAAAAAAGGTGGAACTACTGTAATACGGAATGAAGACAATGAACTCATCCCCACTCGAATAGTCACCGGGTGGAGGATGTGTATTTATTATAGGAAGTTGAACAAAGTGACATGAAAGGATCATTTTCCAATGTCTTTTCTTGATCAAGTCTTAGAAAGATTGGTTCACCAAGAATATTTCTGTTATCTCGATGGTTACTTTGGATTCTATCCAATTCCTATACATCCAGATGACTAATAGAAAATGACTTTTACTTTCCCATTTGGAACATATGCCTTTAGAAGGATGTCGTTCGGACTCTACAATGTGCCTGCAACTTTCCAACGTTGCATGGCAGCTATATTCGCTGGTCTCACTGAAACTATCATGGAAATTTTTATGGATGATTTTTCTATACATGGAGATTCTTACGACTCGTGCTTGAAGCATCTCTCCCTTGTCCTCAAATGGTGTGAAGAAGCACATCTTGTGTTGAACTGGGAGAAGTGTCAATTTATGGTAAAGGAAGGCATTGTCCTTGGTCATAGAGTCAGTAATCGAGGAATCGAAGTTGACAAGGCCAAGATCGAAGTGATCTCCAAACTCTCTATCCCAACTAATGTAAGAGAGGTTCACGCATTCCTTGGTCATGCAGGATTTTACAGAAGGTTTATTAAAGATATATCCAAGATAACCAAGCCTGTGACCAACTTGTTACTAAAGGATGTTGATTTCCATTTCGATGAGGAATGCATCAAAAGTTTCAACAACCTGAAGCATGATCTTACCACAATGCCCATCATTCGAGCTCTAGATTGGGATCACCCATTTGAAATTATGTGTGATGCCAATGTTACATTGTGGGTGCCGTTTTAGGCCAATATATAGAGAAGAAACATCATGTCATTTACTATGCATCGAAGACCCTTGACGAGACTCATAGGAATTATGCAACTATCGAGAAGGAACTTCTTGCAGTTGTGTATGCCTTTGACAAGTTCAAATCCTACCTCATAGGTTTAAAGGTCATTGTCTACACAGATCATGCAGCTATTCGTTACCTCCTAGCGAAGAAAGATGCAAAACCCAGGTTAATAAGATAGATTCTCCTCTTGCAAGAATTTGATCTAGAGATCAGGGATAAAAAGGGTACTGAGACGACCCGTCGCTGAAAACGAGATTAACTAATGCGGAAGCAAATTATTAGCAATAGAATAATGAAAAATCACTAAATTTTAAAACTTTTTGGAAAGAGAACTTTAAACCATAACTCCTTTATAAGAAAACAAGGTAAACGGTTTACATCATAGCTTGACATTACATCTCTGTGATTACATACATCCATTGCCTTATTATCTGAAGAAGGCAAGATACAAAATCTCGAGGCACTAAGCCAAAAACCTCAAACCTACTGACTCCTAGGACCTGAGAGTACACAGACGACATAAGACATACTATCTACGAGACTCGATAGTCAGTATCTCCACCTGAGATTCACTGCTGCCCCTGGTGTTGCTGCTGCTGATACTGCCCACCCTCGGATTGGTTCCTCCGTCCTCGACGTCCACCTAAAAAGTCAAAACCCACGGGGGTGAGACAATTTGAATAATTGTCCCAGTGAGAGTTATAACTCTCCGCTAGAAACTTTGTTATAGCAATAAAGGATTAACATAAGCAATATAATCTTTAAGACATTCAACCACAGATTTGGTATTAAGTAAGACAACATTTACTTAAGCAATTATTTCAATAAGGAAAATGAAGAACATGTATACTAACCACATGGCTAGAATATTATAAACAATGTAACATCAATCATTGTTTCTTGTAGTTCAACCTAAGCAGTTATGCTACATGGATGATTATGATTTTCAATCATTATTATGCCCTGCAGAGATGAGGTATACCGCTCATACTCCAACCGACCATTATAAAATCGCATCGGTATCATACATAGGTCATTAAAAGAGCTGGATTCTTATGACCTCATATTCCTCAGTCAGTGTGAGGATCAACAAGCAGGACATCTCATGTCTCTGCTACAATAGCTTCCCAGGGTATTCTGGCAACTTCGCTATTTAGAGTCACAGTGGCATTCTGTACTCTCTTCGCCATCGAGGGATTTCTTGTTTATCGCTCATCGATGCGGCATTAAAGATTCACTCAGGAGATCAGTGAAACATCACCCCGGCATAAACACATAATGAAGGATTGATGGATTAAAGTACATCCTACATCAATTCCTACATTAGGATGTAAGGATATTCGCGTCCATAAACCCCCACATGCTCAAAAGTATGTGTTCCAGGAGTTCCCTTAGGAAAACCTGTTTCACCATCATTTGGCTTCTGACAATGATGGATCTATGATCAGGGCTCTACATTATATGATTATATTTGATTATTTAGGTACATTTTAGCATTATTTTAGCATCAAGCATGTTCTCAATCATTAATCATTAAAACACTACTATAAAAGAAAAATACTAAATGTATCAAGTTTAACTCACATCAGTTATCATATGGATATTAATTCTTAACCATCTCATCATATGATTTAGGAACATGGTTATTCAAACCCTCAGATCATCATAACACTTGCTACCAAGTGACATATAAGCATCAACTCATCTAACAACATGACCATGATTGAAGCAATGTATATACTTTTCACAAATCATTACTGTAAAAGCTTATAATTGTTTTCAAGGAATATGACATCATAACTCTTACCTGGCTATGATCACCTCATAATATCAACCTGCATGACTAATACAATTAAGGACATGCATATTTAACAGTCTTATCACAATACCAAAACTTTTCAATTTATTTATAGGACACCACGGCCGTGCCACCTTGCACGGTCGTGTAAAGTAAGGTTACCATGGTCGTGCTCCCTTGCACGGTCGTGCAAAGTTAGGTTACCACGGCCGTGCTCCCTTGCACGTTCGTGCTACAGAAGATCACTACATGATTCATATTTATATATATGTATTCTAATCTTTCATCCTTTCAACTTGATTAGGTCACATCAACCCTTCAATCAAGTACATACAACTATGTTTAACATAGTGTATCAAGCTATTAATCCTATAAGCAATTAAGAATTCTCCCTTTAATTGGTTTTAATCACTTAGGTATTATTAGGGTTTCAACCTTTGTACCTTCATTGATTAT
Source organism: Alisma plantago-aquatica (assembly GCA_963693085.1). Classification (NCBI taxonomy): domain Eukaryota; kingdom Viridiplantae; phylum Streptophyta; class Magnoliopsida; order Alismatales; family Alismataceae; genus Alisma; species Alisma plantago-aquatica. The sequence goes on along the minus strand of OY856412.1, from coordinate 441,381,173 downwards.
CATTACTAATCATTATTGGATCAATAGAACATTCATCATCTTAATTCTCAAAGATTCAATCACATTGGACCTCCACTTCATAAGGTATCCAATTGAATTAGGGTTTCCAATGTTGATTCCTTCAATAATTGAATTCATGGGACCAATCATCAATTGGACTTATACTCATACTTCAAATGAGTTTAATAGGTCAACCTTCAACTGATTTGACCCTCAATTGACCCTCAGTTGATCATCAATTAGGGTTTAAATCAATCGAATTAGGGTTTGGAATCAATAACCCTTCAACATATTTCAATGTGGGTCTAATTGATTTGAACCCATTGAACCATCATTCAATTTGGACATGACCTGACCCCAAACGGTCTTGGGATCGTTTGGATGACCTCCAAACGGTCTTGAGACCGTTTTCCCATCATATCATCAAAATTCAAGTCAACCAATTAAGGTTTGGATCATTGGATTGATCACCAAATCAGAAATTGATTACACTCCAACTTAGTATCATTGGTTCATCGATTGCTTAACCATACTCACCCCTAGACCTCCAAACGGTCTTGAGACCGTTTGGCTCATCCAAACCTTGGATTCTAGTGAAAAATCATTAGGGTTTGAGCTATTGAGTTGATCATCAAATCAGCACTTAATTGCAAAGTGATTTGGTATCTTTAGACCTTCAATTGGTCAACCATGCTTAACCTTAGACCTCCAAACGGTCTTGGTTGATCTCCAAACGGTCTTGAGACCGTTTGGGTCAATCAACCCAAAACATCAACTCATTTCAATGCAAAATCAGCACTTAGCCGATTAGGGTCAATACCATATCTTTTGTCCTTCAAAAACTTAATCATATCCAACCATAGATCTCAAAACGGTCTTGGGTGACCCCCAAACGGTCTTGAGACCGTTTGGGTGATCCCCAAATGCTTTTGAAACCGTTTGGGCTAATCAACCCAAAATCTCAAATTAACTCATTGGAATTTCAGCACTAATTTCAATTAGGGTTTTTCCAATTGATTAGCCTTCAACTCATGATTCCTTGGGAATTAACCCCTCAAATTTGGTGAGTCATTAATAAACATAATTAGGAACAGGAATATCAAACGGTCAATGCTTGGTCAACTCACTCAAACGGTTTTGAAACCATTTGCCCAAAAAGTTCAATTAATCAAGCTGAAAAATCAGCACTTGATCCAATTAGGTTTGCCTAATTGATTAGCCTTCAACTCACAATTCCTTGGGAGTTAACCCATCAAATTTGGTGAGTCATTATCCAACGTAATTAGGAACAGTAATATAAAATGTTCAACGCTTGGTCAACTCACTCAAACGGTTTTGAAACCATTTGCCCAAAAAGGTCAAGTTAATCAGGTTGAAAATCAGCACTTAATTCAATTAGGTTTACCTAATTGATTAGCCTTCAACTCATGATTCCTTTGGAGTTAATCCCTCAAATTTGGGGGGTTATTAACCAACATAATTATGAACAGAAATATCAAAGGTAAATCCTTGGTCAACTCAACCAAATGGTCTTGGAGACCATTTTCTCCAACCGACCTTGTGAAACCGTTTGCCCTTCAAACGGTTTTGCAAACCGTTTGCCCCAAACGGTTTTGCAAACCGTTTGGCCAAGGGGGGCAAGACCGTTTGATAAAGTAGCATTGGTAATCACGCCCATCGTCTTCTATCTCCAGATCAAGGTTTGTTCTTCATGGTTTTAGTTGCAAGAAAGCAAGGAAGGATGGGGGAAAGAAGGACAAATTACTTTTGCAAGAAAGAAAGATGCATAACAAAGTTTAAGGGTTTAGAGTTATAAAACCCACCTTAAAGTCATCCCTGGAGATCCAAGCTTCCAAGCTCTAATGGTGTCTTGAGCTCCACAGGTCGTCCAAGGTTGTTTCTCCAAGAATTGGTTGGAAGGAATGGCTAGAAAGAAGAACTAAGTAAGAAAGACCATAGAACCAACCTTGCAACATGATTTCCTCCATGAATTCGAGCAAGATGATGATCAAAGCTTACCTAGAACTTCTTGGCCGTTCTCATCTTCTCCAGATCTCTGTCCTAAGTCGGTCTAAGCGAGGGGATAAGAAGGGAAGTGAAGGAAACGATCCTTGCTAAGTGAGAAAAGGTGTATATATACTTTGGGTGAAATTCCAATATAAGGACAACTTGTTTCTCCATTTCTCATCTAGGTACTTCCCTTCTTCTAAGACATATTTCTCCCTTACATACTTAAGCAAAACTCATCTTAAACCCAAGGTCTAAAGGTGAAGAAATCCAACTTCTTACTAAGTTGCACATATAGAAGGGTTATTAGGCTTATAACTTGATTATTTACTTTATAAGGGTTATCATTCTTATTTGATTATTCAAATGAAGTGCCCTCTTCATCATTCTTACTCTAAATGATGCCAACAGTCATAAAAGATACTCTAGAAGGTGTATTTTACAAGTTGCACCCCATATTTTGGGTAAATTGCACTTTACACCAAAATTAGGGTTTAAAGCACAAGGATTGCTCCACAAGCTGCACTCGGTGCCCAAGCTTGGAGAATCCATAACACTTCATCGTATTCATTCTTATTTTGTCTTGTCATCAGAGGAACATCTAAACATGTGAAATTTGCAAGTTAACCCCTATAATTGGGTAATTTGCACATAGGTCCCTATTAACAAAACAACATTATAACATTGTTCAAAAAGAGCAGAAATAGAATTATATGTTCCTCGGAAGCTTTAATTACATACCAAAAGATAATCACAAGTATCTAATTACATAATTAAGCAAAATACCTAGGGTTAGTTCATAACCCAGGTTAGGGATGTTACAAATTATCCACCCCTTACAAGGATTTCGTCCCCAAAATCAACAAAATATATTAAGAGAAAAGAGCAGGGTATTTCCTTCTCATCTCTTCCTCTAGTTCCCAAGTGGCTTCTTCAACACCACGGTGATTCCAGAGGACTTTAACAAGACTTATATATTTCTTTTTCAATTTTTTAATTCTGTTATCAAGGATTGACACTGGTCCTTCCTCATAAGATATGTCATCATTCAATTCTACCTCCATAGGTTGTAGAACTGACTCAGTATCAGGGTGACATTTCCTCAGCATAGAAATGTGAAACACAGGGTGTAACCTCTGTAACTCTAGGGGTAACTCTAGTTTATAGGATACTTTTCCAATTTGTTCAATGATTAGATAAGGCCCCATAAACCTAGGAGCTAACTTCCCTTTCCTTCCAAATCTCAGAACTCCCTTCCAAGGTGAAACTTTGAGATGCACTCTATCTCCAACCTGGAACTCCAAAGGTCTACGACGCTTGTCAGCATAAGATTTCTGCCTATCCTGTGCAGTCTTGATCTGTTGTTGTATTACTTTGATCTTTTCTGTGGTCTGCTGCACAAGATCAGGACCTAACAGTTGATATTCACCGGTTTCATACCAACATAGGGGTGATCTACAACATCTACCATATAAAGCTTCATAAGGTTCCATGTCAATTCTATGTTGATAGCTATTGTTGTAGGAAAACTCTATCAAGCTTAGGTGCAGATCCCAATTCCCTGTAAACTGGAGAACACATGCCCTCAGCAAGTCTTCCAAGTTCTGTATAGTCCTTTCACACTGTCCATCAGTCTGAGGATGAAAGGTCGTACTAAACCTTAATTGGGTGCCTAAAGCTTTATGAAGTCGTTCCCAAAAATGACTCGTAAACTGGGGACCCCTGTCTGAAACTATAGTGACTGGAACTCCGTGCAGTCGCACTATCTCCTGAATATACAATTGTGCTAGCCTCTCAGCAGAATAGGTTGTTTTGATAGGTAAGAAATGCGTTGTCTTTGTCAACCTATCAACTATTACCCAAATGGATTCATACCCTTTGCTTGTCCTAGGTAGGCCAACAACAAAGTCCATGGTTACGTGATCCCACTTCCACTGTGGTATGAGTAATGGTTGCATTGTCCCTGCAGGCTTCTGGTGTTCAGCTTTAACTTACTGACACACAAGACACCGCATAACAAATTCAGCAACATCCTTCTTCATCCCAGGCCACCAATACATATGTTTCAAGTTTCGATACATCTTGTTGCTTCCTGGATGCATAGCATACATCGAAGAATGAGCTTCTTCCAGGACTAACTTTCTCAAGTTATCCACATCTGGCACTATCATCCTCCCATGATAACAGACTACTTGGTCATCAGAGTCATGGAAACCATCTCGTTTCTCATCACCAAACATCGATCTGATCTTTTGAACTGTAGCATCAACTTGTTGTGCCTCCTTGATCTGCTCTCTCAGAGTAGGTTTTATATGCATCTCAGCTAACAACCCAGCTAACAATGACATTTTCTTGCCTTAAGGAGATAAGCATATCTCTCCTAGAGCATACTAAAGAGTTTAGTTGTGCCCTATCTAAGGCTGGTGTTGTTGACTTCCTACTCAAAGCATCTGCAACTACATTGGCCTTCCCTGAATGGTAATCAATTGTACAATCGTAGTCCAACTCCATCCAGCGACGTTGCCTCATGTTAATCTCATGCTGAGAGAAGATGTACTTAAGGTTCTTGTGATCAGTGAAAATATGGAATGTCTCTCCATAGAGATAGTGTCTCCAGATCTTCAAAGCATGAACCACAACAGCTAGCTCCAAATCATGTGTTGGATAATTCTCCTCATGTTTCTTAAGTTTTCGAGAAGCAAAAGAAATCACTTGTTTATCCTGCATCAACACACATTCGAGTCCATTCTTGGAGGCGTCACAGAAAACTATGTATCCTTTGCCTTGCTCAGGTAACACAAGTACAGGTGCACTTGTCAACCTCTCCTTCAGCAACTGGAAGGATTGATGACACTTATCACTCCAAACAAAAGGAACATCCTTCCGGGTCAACTTAGTCAAAGGTAGGGCTATGGAACTAAAGTTCTTAATGAACCTTCAGTAATAGCCTGCCAACCCTAAGAAACTATGGATCTCTGTCAGTGTCTTTGGATGTTCCCATTGTAGAACAGATTCTACCTTTTTAGGGTCAACACGAATACCTGAAGCAGATATCACGTGTCCAAGGAAAGATACTTCCGGTAACCAAAACTCACACTTGTTAAACTTAGCATAAAGCTTGTTTTTCCTTAGCAAAGTTAGGGCTTGTCAAAGATGTTGTTCATGCTGCTGAGCATCTCTACTATAGATTAGAATGTCATCTATAAAGACAACAACACATTGATCGAGGAAAGGTCGGAAGATTCTATTCATGAGTTCCATAAATGCATCCGGCGCATTAGTTAGTCCAAACGACATAACTGTGAACTCATAGTGACCATACCTCATTCTAAAGGCAGACTTGGGTATGTCATTGTCCTTAATACGGAGTTGATGATATCTCGATCTCAAATCTATCTTTGAGAAGATAGTTGCACCACGCAACTGGTCAAAAAGATTATCAATCCTCGGCAGAGGATACTTATTCTTTATTGTTACTTTATTTAATTATATGTAATCAATACATAACCACATTGATCCATCTTTCTTTTTAACAAAGAGCACTGGAGCACCCCAGAGTGAAGTACTCGGTCAGAATAAAGCCCTTCTCAAGCAACTCCTGCAGCTATTTCTTGAGTTCTGCCATCTCAGCAGGCGCCATCCTATATGGTGTTTGTGCTATAGGTTGTGTGTTTGGGATCAAATTGATTTCAAAATCAATTTACCATGGCAGTGGTACACCTGGAAGTTCTTCAAGAAATACATCTTCAAATTCTCTGACTACAGGAACTTCAGCAGGGTTAGGACTTTCCATGATAGTATCTACCACATGGGCCAAGAATGCATAACATCCTTGCCTCATCAGCTTCTCAGAAACCATAGCTGACACAAGAAAGGTGGGTAGAATCTTTCTCTCTCCTTGAAAGATCCATGTGTTGATTTCATCAGCAAACACAGATTGCTTGGATTCACAATCCAAAACAACGTTATACCTTTCCAAGGTATCCATCCCAAAGATTATGTCAAATCCTTGCAACTCAAGTGGTATAAGTTCCACTTGAATGCGGTGTTCAGAAAAGAAAAGAATGCAGGAAGAGCATACCTCTTGTAACACAGCGGACCCTCTCAACGGAGTCTCTAGCAACAGACTATCTGCTCTATGACTGACTGTCATATTGCAGTTACGAATCATCCTTCGGGTGATAAAGGAGTGTGTAGCGTCCATATCAATCAAAACAGATACAATGCAGGATGTAGACATATCAGAATATAACAACTTCATCTGACCTGCCACAACCCGAGGGTTGATCACTGCATCAGATGGATTCATTGCATAGAATCTTGTTGTTGCTTATGGTTGATTCGGTGCTGACGATCTAGCTTGGGACGCTTGTCCACGTCCTCTAGCTCCTCCTGGAAATTGTCTTCTCTGTGATCCTTACTGACCTTGCCTCTGTGGTTGGGTTACACTTGATGGTCTAGCTCTGCAGTCTTTCATCAAATGCCCCATCTTCCCACATATATAACAACTTCTATCTTGTTGTTGTGGTCTAGGTGGTCCTATAACCGACATAGATATTGAACTGCGAGCTCCCTATAGTGGTAGGCTTTGTCCTCTACCTCTACTCGGTGTCCACTGTGTCTGAGCACTAGGTCTAGGTGGTGGTGGTGTAGGCGCAGAAAACCTAGGCTTCTTGAAATCTCTAGATGAAGATCCCTGGAACTGAGGATATCTCTTATTATGGGTTTGCCTCTTCTCTGCTACGGACCTCTCTATCCTTCTGACAGACTCTACGAAGATAGAAAACCTTTCTCGGTTCTCTAGGGCAGAGACATGGGTAGTCAACTCAGCATTTAACCCCTTCTCAAAATGCCTGATCCTTTCTTCATCAGTAGTAGCCATATGCAGACATAACCGTATCAACTCCATGAAATTAGCCTCATACTCGCTAATGTTCATCAGACCTTGCCTTAACCTCTCGAACTGAGAGATTTTCTCGTCCAGGAACATTTTAGGGAAATATCTATTGATAAATTCCCGTCGGAAGACTTCCCATGCAACCTCCACACCAGGCCTCTTCTGCTCTTCCATGGTCCACCAATGCCCGGCACTCCTTTTGAGAAGATAGACAGCGTGTCTAACCTTCTCAGCTTCTGGGATGTTCAGGATTCTAAAGGTCTTTTCTAACTCTGTCAACCATAGGTCGGCATCTGCGGGATCAGCTGTTCCAAAGTACTCGGTCGCTCCGACGCAGCGAAGTCATTCGAACGTCTTACTGATACCTTGTTTTTCTGACTGGGAAGGTGCCCTAGGTGCAGGCATGGGCATCCTATCTGTTTTGTGTGTCATGACAGTTATAAACTACCCAAACATGGTCTGGACGGCTGGATTCCCCATGTCAGTTGGATTGAACTGGGGTGGCTCAGGTACAGGTTGTTCTATCTCCTGATTCCTTGCACCTTCTTGTGGTGCAGCAACGCTACTCTCTGTCACATATTCCTCATGTGGTCCAGACATCCTTAACTTATCTTCTTCTCCTGAGGAGCATAAGACACTATTAGATATACTGGAAAACACTAAGAATAGACTCGACATCCTAAGTCCTATGTCTCTGTAGACTCAGCGAACCTAGAGCTCTGATACCACTAAATTGTGGCGACCGAATCGCCAAAAACGAGATTAACTAATGCGGAAGCGAATTATTAGTAGCGGAATAATGAAAAATCACTAAATTTTAAAACTTTTTGGAAAGAGAACTTTAAACCATAATTCCTTTATAAGAAAACAAGGTAAATTGTTTACATCATAGCTTGACATTACATCTCTGTGATTACATACATCCATTGCCTTATTATCTGAAGAAGGCAAGATACAAAATCTCGAGGAACTAAGCCAAAAACCTCAGACCTACTGACTCCTAGGACCTGAGAGTACAGAGACGACATAAGACATACTATCTACGAGACTCAACAGTCAGTATCTCCACCTGAGATTCACTGTTGCCCCTGGTGTTGCTGCTACTGATACTGCCCACCCTCGGATTGGTTCCTCCGTCCTCGACGTCCACCTAAAAAGTCAAAACCCACGGGGGTGAGACAATTTGAATAATTGTCCCAGCGAGAGTTATAACTCTCCGCTAGAAGCTTTGTTATAGAAATAAAGGATTAACATAAGCAATATAATCTTTAAGACATTCAACCGCAGATTTGGTATTAAGTAAGACAACATTTACTTAATCAATTATTTCAATTAGGAAAATGAAGAACATGTATACTAATCACATGGCTAGAATATTGTAAACAATGTAACATCAATCATTGTTTCTCATAGTTCAACCTAAGCAGTTATGCTACACGGCTGATTATGATTTTCAATCATTATTATGCCTTGTAGAGATGAGGTATACCGCTCATACTCCAACCGACCATTATAAAATTGCATCGGTATCATACATAGGTCATTAAAAGAGTCAGATTCTTATGACCTCATCTTCCTCAGTCAGTGTGAGGATCAACATGCAGGACATCTCGTGTCTCTACTACAATAGCTTCCCAGGGTATTCTGGCAACTTCGCTATTTAGAGTCACAGTGGCATTCTGTACTCTCTTCGCCATCGAGGGATTTCATATTTATCGCTCATCGATGCGGCATTAAAGATTCACCCGGGAAATTAGTGAAACATCACCCCGACATAAACACATAATGAAGGATTGATGGATTAAAGTACATCCTACATCAATTCCTACATTAGGACGTAAGGATATTCGCGTCCATAAACCCCCACATGCTCAAAAGTATGTGTTCCAGGAGTTCCCTTAGGAAAACCTATTTCACCATCATTTGGCTTCTGACAATGATGGATCTATGATCAGGGCTCTACATGATATGATTATACTTGATTATTTAGGTACATTTTAGCATTCTTTTAGCATAAAGCATGTTCTCAATCATTAATCATTAAAACACTACTATAAAAGAAGAATACTAAATGTATCAAGTTTAACTCACATCAGTTATCATATGGATATTAATTCTTAACCATTTCATCATATGATTCAGGAACATGGTTATTCAAACCCTCATATTATCATAACACTTGCTACCAAGTGACATATAAGCATCAAGTCATCTAACAACATGACCATGATTGAAGCAATGTATATAATTTTCACATATCATTACTCTAAAAGCTTATAATTGTTTTCAAGGAATATGACATCATAACTCTTACCTGGCTATGATCACCTCATAATATCAACATGCATGACTAATACAATTAAGGACATGCATATATAACAGTCTTAGCACAATACCAAAACTTTTCAATTTCTTTATAGGACACCACGGCCGTGCCATCTTGCATGGTCGTGTAAAGTAAGGTTACCATGGCCGTGCTCCCTTGCACGGTCGTACAAAGTAAGTTTACCACGGCCGTGCTCCCTTGCACGGTCGTGCTACAGAAGATCACTACATGATTCATATTTATATATATGTATTCTAATCTTTCATCCTTTCAACTTGATTAGGTCACATCAACCCTTCAATCAAGTACATACAACTATGTTTAACATAGTGTATCAAGCTATTAATCCTATAAGCAATTAAGAATTCTCCCTTTAATTGGTTCTAATCACTTAGGTATTATTAGGGTTTCAACCTTTGTACCTTCATTGATTATCATTACTAATAATTATTGGATCAATAGAACATTCATCATCTTAACTCTCAAATATTCAATCACATTGGACCTCCACTTCATAAGGTATCCAATTGAATTAGGGTTTCCAATGTTGATTCCTTCAATCATTGAATTCATGGGACCAATCATCAATTGGACATATACTCATACTTCAAATGAGTTTAATAGGTCAACCTTCAACTGATTTGACCCTCAATTGACCCTCAGCTGATCATCAATTAGGGTTTAAATCAATCGAATTAGGGTTTGGAATCAATAACCCTTCAGCATATTTCAATGTGGGTCTAATTGATTTGAACCCATTGAACCATCATTCAATTTGGACATGACCTGACCCCAAACGGTCTTGGGATCGTTTGGATGACCTCCAAATGGTCTTGAGACCGTTTTCCCATCATATCATCAAAATTCAAGTCAACCAATTAAGGTTTGGATCATTGGATTGATCACCAAATCAGCAATTGATTACACTCCAACTTAGTATCATTAGATCATCGATTGCTTAACCATACTCACCCCTAGACCTCCAAACGGTCTTGGATGACCTCCAAACGGTCTTGAGACCGTTTGGCTCATCCAAACCTTGTATTCTAGTGAAAAATCATTAGGGTTTGAGCTATTTAGTTGATCATCAAATCAGCACTTAATTGCAAAGTGATTTGGTATCTTTAGACCTTCAATTGGTCAACCATGCTTAACCTTAGACCTCCAAACGATCTTGGGTGATCCCCAAACGGTCTTGAGACCATTTGGGTGATCCCCAAATGGTCTTGAGACCGTTTGGGTCAATCAACCCAAAACATCAACTCATTTCAATGCAAATTCAGCACTTAGTCGATTAGGGTTAACACCATATCTTTTGTCCTTCAAACACTTAACCATATCCAACCATAGACCTAAAAACGGTTTTGGGTGACCCCCAAACGGTCTTGAGACCGTTTGGGTGATCCCCAAACGGTTTTGAAACCGTTTGGGCTAATCAACCCAAAATCTCAAATTAACTCATTGGAATTTCAGCACTAATTTCAATTAGAGTTTTCCCAATTGATTAGCCTTCAACTCATGATTCTTTGGGAATTAACCCCTCAAATTTTGTGAGTCATTAACCAATATAATTAGGAACAGTAATCTCAAATGGTCAATGCTTGGTCAACTCAATCAAATGGTTTTGAAACCGTTTTCCCAAAAAGTTCAATTAATCAAGCTGAAAAGTCTGCACTTAATCCAATTAGGTTTGCCTAATTGATTAGCCTTCAAATCACGATTCCTTGGGAGTTAACCCATAAAATTTAATGAGTCATTATCCAACATAATTAGGAATATTAATATCAAACGGTCAACGCTTGGTCAACTCACTCAAACGGTTTTGAAACCGTTTTCCCAAAAAGGTCAAGTTAATCAGGTTGAAAATCAGCACTTAATTCAATTAGGTTTACCTAATTGATTAGCCTTCAAATCACGATTCCTTTGGCGTTAATCCCTCAAATTTGGAGGTTATCAACCAACATAATTATGAACAGAAATCTCAAACGTTCAACCCTTTGTCAACTCAAAAAAATGGTCTTGGATACCGTTTTCTCCAACCGACCTTGTGAAACTGTTTGCCCTTCAAACGGTTTTGCAAACCGTTTGGCCAGGGGGGGGGGGGCAAGACCGTTTGCTAAAGTAGCATTGGTAATCACTCCCATCTTCTTCTACCTCCAGATCAAGGTATGTTCTTCATGGTTTTAGTTGCAAGAAAGCAAGGAAGGATGGGGGAAAGAAGGACAAATTACTTTTGCAAGAAAAAAATGATGCATAACAAAGTTTAAGGGTTTAGAGTTATAAAACCCACCTTAAAGTCATCCCTGGAACTCCAAGATTCCAAGATATAATGGTGTCTTGAGCTCCACAGGTCATCCAAGGTTGTTTCTCCAAGAATTGGTTGGAAGGAATGGCTAGAAAGAAGAACTAAGTAAGAAAGACCATAGAACCAACCTTGCAACATGATTTCCTCCATGAATTCGAGCAAGATGATGATCAAAGCTTACCTAGAACTTCTTGGCCATTCTCCTCTTCTCTAGAGCTCTTTCCTAAGTTGGTCTAAGCAAGGGGATAAGAAGGGAAGTGAAGGAAACGATCCTTGCTAAGCTAGAAAAGGTGTATATATACTTTGGGTGAAATTCCAATATAAGGACAACTTGTTTCTCCATTTCTCATCTAGGTCCTTCCCTTCTTCTAAGCCACGTTTCTCCCTTCCATACTTCAGCAAAACTCATCTTAAACCCAAGGTCTAAAGGTGAAGAAAGCCAACTTCTTACTAAGTTGCACATATAGAAGGGTTATTAGGCTTATAACTTGATTATTTAATTTGTAAGGGTTATCATTCTTATTTGATTATTCAATTGAAGTGCCCTCTTCATCATTCTTACTCTAAATGATTCCAAGAGTCATAAAAGATACTCTAGAAGGTGTATTTTACAAGTTGCACCCCATATTTTGGGTAAATTTCACTTTACACCAAAACTAGGGTTTAAACCACAAGGATTGCTCCACAAGCTGCATCTCGGTGCCCAAGCTTGGAGAATCCATAACACTTCATCATATTCATTCTTATGTTGTCTCATCATCAGAGGAACATCTAAACATGTGAAATTTGCAAGTTAACCCCTCTAATTGGGTAATTTGCACATAGGTCCCTATTAACAAAACAACATTATAACATTGTTCAAAAAGAGCAGAAATAGAATTATATGTTCCTCAGAAGCTTTAATTACATACTAAAAGATAATCACAAGTATCTAATTACATAATTAAGCAAAATACCTAGGGTTAGTTCATAACCCAGGTCAGGGATGTTACAGGTACATAGAATGTTGTGGCAGACCACCTCAGTCGCATCCACACTCTAGAAACCGAGAAGATCCCGATTAATGATTCTCTTCCAGATGACCAACTAATGAAAGTTTCATAAGCTACCCCTTGGTACTCGGACTATGTGAACTACCTCGCCGTTGGTGTCATCCACCCTGAATGCACCGGAAATGCACTGAAGAAATTCATGCATGATGTGAAGCAGTATCACTGGGATGATCCGTACCTCTTCAAGCTCTGTGTTGATGGTCTTTATAGACATTGTATCATTGAGGAAGAATCCCAACTCATTTTAGAGAAATTTCACTCAGGCCCAGTTGGAGGCCGTATGAGTTCTAAGAAAATTGCTATAAAAGTTTTGCAATGTGGTTTCTTTTGGCCAACCATATCCAAAGATTCCTACAAATTTGTCTTATCATGTGACAAGTGTTAGAGAATGGGTAACATAACAAAAAGAGATGAGATGCCACTCAAGCTTTGGCAGGAAATTGAGATTTTTGACGTTTGGGGTGTGGACTACATGGGTCTGTTCCCATCTTCACATGGATTTTCCTACATCCTAATCACGGTCGATTATGTCTCAAAATGTGTAGAGGTCATACCAACTGTAACAAGTGTTTCCAAACATGTCATCAAGATGTTCAAAGATATTATTTTCCCCTGGTTCGGAGTTCCACGTACTGTGATATCTGACGGAGGATCTCATTTTCTGGAAAGAAGCTTTGATGCATCGCTAAGAAAATATGGCGTAACACACAAGGTAGACTCGCCCTACCATCCACAAACAAGTGGACAGGTAGAGGTTTCTAACTGTCAACTCAAGGCTATTTTGGAAAAGATAGTAGGCCGCAACCGGAAGGATTGGTCATTAAAAATCAATGACTCCTTGTGGGCCTACTGAACTGCTTTTAAGACTCCTGTTGGAACCACACCTTGTCGATTAATCTATGGGAATTCATGCCACCTACCTGTAGAACTCAAACACAAAGCATGATGGGCAATAAAAAACTAAATTTTGATATGAAGAAAACATGCCAAGCCAGGATTCTGCAACTCCAGGAGCTGGAAGAACTCTGAATGACAGCTTATGAGAATGCATGAATCTATAAAGAACGCACGAAACTTTGGCACGATGGTCATTTGAAAAGAAAGGACATACAAGTAGGAGACCAAGTTCTATTGTTCAACTCAAGACTGAAGTTATTCCCAGGAAAACTCCGTTCTCACTGGTCTAGACCTTACATCATCAAGAGCATCTCCCCACATGGTGCTTTCTCTTTATGGAGTGAAAAGTTAGGAGAATTTGTGGCAAATGTTCAATGATTGAAGAGATATTTCACCTCAGCTGATACAGGCACTGTAGCAATGTTGGATCTTTCCAATCCAACATATCTACCATAAAATTGAAGGGATCAGTTGAGCCATCGGCATAAAACAAAGGCGTTTGTCGAGAGGCAACCTAATCAATAAATTCATTTTCACTTTTAATTAGAATTTTCATTAATTTTGCTTTTAAATTTTAGATAAGTTTTCACTAAATAAAAATCACATCGCGAGATGCCATCTTGAGTTTTGATTGATCTTCATTTCAAGATTTTCATATGGACGACGCACGCTGCTTGGAACGCAACCACATCTGGTGGTCCAAACGGCATGAATTTTCCCCTCCATCTTGGATTTAGGGTTTTCTCGGGACAAGAAAATCTCAAAGTTCGGGGTGGAGGGTGGGTGGTACGTACTTTACTTTCCACCTTCACCCATCTGTTTCTAACTTAATATTTCATTGTTGAATTTTTTATCAAAAATTTTAAAGTTTTTCAAAGAAATTGAACAGATACTTGATGAAGTTTTGACGCTTTCTGTTTCATTAAAAACCATTACCTTGTCGGCTATGCATTTTAAATCATTATACCCTCCTTATTTGAAGCAGATCCTTGAAAGGACCACTTTTTGAAACAAGCCTTATTGATTGAAATTATCTTGTGAAGCAAAATATCCTAACATCATGATCCTTCTACAAAAAATGACTAAGTGTATGTCAAACTGATAGGGATCAACCACTTCATGCTTCCTAACTGACTAGTGGAACAATAACATGGAATCCCCATAGGATCCTCATCAAGTCATTATTTGAGCAGAGTATGATAAAGAGAACCACCCGGTGCACTGAATTGTGAATCAAGTTGCATTCTGATCTGAACTCTCTTCTACACTTCTTCTATCATCTTTGTACCCCTCCATCCATCAAAAATAAACAAAAATAGCCCAATAGTGCCAAACCCTAAGTTTGGGGTGGCACGCCACCTCCCTCTATATCCACTTCTTTCATACCCCTCACAAATCAATAGGGGCGTACCACCAAGAAAAGATGTCAATGTGCACACAAAAAGAAAATGCAATCTCGAGTCGAATAGAGGAGAGATTTGCACACACAAAAATGCAATCAATGAAATTGCAATCATAAATTAAAAATCTCGAGTCGAATAGAGGAGAGATTTATTTCTTCCTTTCATACCACCATTCACTCCCTTTTCTACCTAAAGGCACAATGAATGCCTCCACTGTCCTGAACAACACCAGTGTCAGATCAGGTGCACACTTGTTGTTCTGTGGGTATCTCTGGACTCTTACAAAACTCTTTGACATGCTTGTTGTTAGAAAAGGTGAGGAGGAAGTGATGTTGGAAAACAAACTCAGGAACTAAGATATGGTAAGATGTGTTCAGTGGTCTTAGGAAGTTGAGATGCTTAGTCATACTAAGCAGAAAGGAAACTATTATGATGTGAAGATGAGGCAACCACACGAGTTAAAAGTATTCATCTAGAGACTGTTTCAGATTTTGTGTTACTCGAGGACGAGCAACGTTTAAGTTCGGGATGTTTTGATGAATGATTATTCATCATGATATTCAATCGCCATCTTAAGCTCAATTTGACTCAATACATCTGATTTCATCTCCTAAATCTCACAAAATGCAAAATTTCTTAATTGGTTAAATTATTAAGGTTATTAACTGAGTTCATGTTGATCTTATGTAGGTCATGATGAGGATCAGCCATCATATGGCTCCCACCTCCTTTTAACCCTAATCCACCTTCAACATTATCATCGCCACCGCTTGCTTCACTCCACCTTTATCTCCATCAACCATCATCCAAATCAAACCCTAATAAGTGGGCCCCACCTTTCTTTGACCTAGATCTACCTTCACCCAAGTTCCTCTCACCAAACGGTCTTGACCTAATGGTTTCATCCATTCGATTTTGACCTTTCAGTCTTAGTCATTCATCTGCATGGTCTCAAGGCTGCGAGCCTTTCTACACCTTTAGATCTTGGATTTATAGTCCTCATTCATTTGGGCTATCGGTGTTGATCTCAACCTACCCTATCGGTTCCCTCATGATCCCTCAAGACCGTATGGACAGCCTCGTCCTCAAGACCGATTGGCCAGCATCCACCCCTGAGACCGTTTGGGCATCTATCCAGCAGAAACTATGAGGTCCTTCACTTGCTCAACTGCGATAGAGATCACCTCTGCGAAAGCACCTTCTTCTTCTTCCTTCCACCTGATCTGTTACCCTAGCTCCACCGCTGCCCAAGCACTGGCATCGATCGACTCCACCATCTTCGTCGGTTTCCTTCCTCTCCACTCCACCTACAACCACATGTCCACCACCATCATCGATAGTGCCACCTCCATCTCTGGTGCTCACCCTGCAAACAGCCTCCATGCGACCTTCATCCAAAGCACCCAGTCCTCCCGCACCTGCTGCAATGACCATCGCCTCCGCAGCTACCTGTCTCTGCCCAAGACCATTTGATGGTGGCGGTTGGTCTCAAGACCGATTGAATGATCAAATCGTGAGTAGCTGACGATTGTTTTCTCTGCACGAAGACCATTTAGATGCAGAACATTAGGGCACCAAGATCGATCAGAGCAGGAAGATCACACGATCTCAAGACCGTTTGCTGGCGGTGCTCGATCACAAGGCCACGATCGGTCTTACAGACTGGTTGGAGTTGGGACCACGCGAGGAAGCGATCTCCAAGACTGTTTGATGGAAATTGATCAGAGACCAAAAACTGGTTGGACAGAAACTATGAAGAGCAAGTGAGCGCTCAAGAACATTTGGATGGAAACTGTATGGTCACTGACTCAAGACCGTATAGACTTAGCAGACCGATAGACCGGCCAAACCATTTGGACACAATCAATAGGACCATTTGGAGGAAAATAATACAAGACCGTTTGGTTACTAAACGGTCCCCAAAACCATTAAAGCAAAGCTGTAAAAATTGCATCTGGGCCCAAACCGTGAAGACCCCAACCAGTGCTTATAAATAGGACCAGCATCCTGCTGCTCCTACTGTGATCGAGGAGACCGAGAAGAGAAGGAAGGAGGAATCAGAAAGACTGTCCGGTTTGTCTTGGCATCCCTCATTCCTTGTCCAAATCTACTCCCACACAATGTAGAAGACCGCATCATCTTCACCGAGTTGTGACTACCTTTTTCATCATGCTCATGGCAGAATCTTCCCTCTCTCTTGTTCTTCTTGTTTCTCGCATCATGAGCGAGTAGTTCCTTTTTGCCGGGGTGCGGAGACTAGCCCCGTTGCCCATGTAAGCATGTCCTCTTGTTAAACATTCCATGGCAATGTATATAACTTTTTATTTCATTGTTAATTGTTAATGTTTGTGGATTGATTACCTATTTACTTTCATCTTGTTCTTACCTATGTTGCGAGAACTTCTATATGTAGGGTAGAATGTCAATTAATGAGGTTGACTCCCAAACTAGAAATAGAATGGGATTCCTTGAGGTCGTAAGTGTATGATCTGTGAGGGGACAAGCCATCTAGCCCACAGTGACGCTTCTGTGTGCCTAAACATCTCTCAGGGAGGGCCACAGCTTCAGTTGGATATATGTATCGTCATTGTTAATCGTCTATGTTTGCTTGTAGATTAATCACATGTTTGCTTGTCGATTAGCACGGTTGATTCCCTGACTAGAAATAGAAAGGGATTTCTTGAGGTCGTAAGTGTATGATCTGTGAGGGGACGAGCCATCTAGCCTATGGTGACGCTCTTGTGTGCCTAAACATCCCTCAGGGAGGGCCACAGCTTCAGTTGGATATATGTATCTTTGGAACCGTAAGTGCATGATCTGGAAGGCCACAAGACATCTGATTCCTAAGGTGATTCTTATGTGAACCTAAACATCCCTCGGGGAGGGTTCACAGTGCGAGAACCTAAACATCCCTCGGGGAGGGCTCACAGCAGTTCTATTTGGATAGTTATTTCTTACCTGGATGTTTGATGCTTGGATGTGTTTGCATGTGTAGTGGTGGTGAAACCCGAGACCATTCCAGTGATTTCATATCATTAATCTAGATTAACTTTAATTCTGCTCTCTACTTTCCTGTAATTAGTTTAATTAACCTCAAATCAGCCAACCGTTCTAAATATTAGTCTTACTCGAATTAGATTCGACTAGCAACGATTCTTAAAAACATTGTCCCTTGGGATTCGATCCTCAACTATATTGTGATAAGAGCCATCTGCTTGCGGGTGGTATTATTGTACGAGGTTTTGGTAAAATCTCAGGGATTTCAACCCTGAGTGAATTTGTTAGTGCGATAATATTCCACATCAATTAGAATAAATCCAATGATATTATATGTTAGTTCTAGTAATGAAATTTGATGGTACAAAACCTTTGAACTTGTAGTATTACCTTTGCCTTCGTATGAATATATTTGATAAATCATCATAACAAGTGAATGTGTACCCCTAATGAAATATGACTTGTTACACCAACTCTAATATGACTAAGTGCTAGTGATTGATTGTAATCATCCTTCTTAAAGTGATTAAATGTGATTATGAAATACTCTCTTCTTGTGTTGAAATCATAATATGGTGATAATTGAGCATCATAGTTTGTGATATGCTAATCTTATATGTCACATGTGTGATTGATGTTCCGTTGAGCCTTGTTTTAAGGCATTGAAAGACAATGATGATTATGTAGGAATTGATGAGGTGGTCATAATGATCTTTGGGCATGTTTGAGCCCTGATTGAGGTGAAATCCTATTCATGTTCCAATAAGGGTTGAAACCCTGGAACTTATGATAAGAAATGGACATCTTGAAATAGCATTATGTAATGTGGTTCATTACAATGCAATGGATGGAGCATGTGGTAATGTGATTAAGATTTATACCTCAAATGTTTTATATATTATGAAGTTGCAATTCTTATACACTTGATAGAAATGGAATAGGGTTTGTATGTCCATTTGTATGATTTAGCCTTAATTCACCCAATTGGCATAACTAATCAAGTGAAACTCTAATCATGTAGTGCCCTGTTCCATAGATCTATCTGAGTGTTAGAAATTTCCAGATAGTGAAATGAGTATTTCTCAGGGAAACTCAGAGCACATACTGATGAGTATGTGGGGTGCTTGTCACCCTGAATTCAAGTGTTAGGGAGGATGACAATGGTCATACCTATCCCTCAGCTTGAGAACGGTTGTGATCGTGTCTCGATTATTATATATATGATGAAATTGGAGGACAACTGTGGTTGTACCTCGTATGGTAGGGTATGTGTACATACCTCCTTTCACTAGTGTTGTGACCTGTACCAAGGACGAACTAGGTTGTTAGCAGTTTGACCTTATGTGTCGTTGTGGCAGACCCATACTGACGGGGGCGGAGAAGATCTTAGAAGTTTGGCTCTTCCTAGATCTTATATGGCACTAATTTCAACTTAGTAGTGGTCAGTTGGGACTTGAGTGGTATTCCTCAAATCCCTCAGGGCAATGTAATAAAAGAAGTGATATAAGCCATGTAGTATACTGAATATGGTTAAATATGGCTCACATTGTTTGATTAGTCTTTAACTTGTCTTTATACTACTCAATGTTTACAAGATGATATCATATGACCTTTTGAGTAATTATACTTCTTGTCAAGTTAATTTGCTTAATTTCTTAGTATGCTTAACCTATTCAATCTTCTTAAATTGCTTATTCTTTACTATATCAGCTCAGTTCATTTACTGTCAATTAATATGTTATAATCAATATATGTTGGAGAGAGTTATATCTCTCACTGGGACTGGGTCTCACCTGTGGGTCACGACATTTTTTAACTGGTCGTGGACAACGTGTTTTTTAAGATGATATACTTGTATCGACACAAGATTTTGGTAGTATGCCAATGTTTGTAAATATATAGCATGTACATGTGAAATATCTTTTGTATGCAGGATGTGACTGAGGTCTTTGGACCCATATGTGAATATTTGTTATAGTATATGAGAATGGAATGACGGACCTGTTTGTAAATGTTCTAGAGTTTATTTACATTGTTGGAATTGGTTTTAATTATTCCGTATTTTTGACTATGTGATTAATTAGTAGTTGATCGTGTTTTGTGTTTTGAGTAATCTCGTGTAGCATGATGAGGTGTCACAATTTCTTTAGAAGTTAGTACTTCCTCCTTTGTCAGAACAAAAGATAAGAGACGAAGTCATATTTCCTTTTTTACTCTTCTTTCATAATCCTAAAGTACATGTAAGATTTTAGTGTATGTCGAGATAGGTGGTTTTAACATTGACACAAAAAAGCTTTCATATTACAACCCATCGAGACCATTGAGAAGAGTAAAAGCCTTCTCCTTCTCGGTTACAACGTGGCCTACAACATTAGATTGATCGCATATGTTCTTGAAATTCCTCAAATATTCAACTATTGTGGAAGATCCCTTTTGAAAGGCGGGAAGTTGAGATACTACTCAAACTCTCTAGATTGTGAGGCTCTGCAAATTTCTTGCCTAGAGTTTTTCACACTTCAATAGTATCCTAACACCCAACAGGGTCTCCCATAACTTCCTCAAATAGATATCGACATATGCAACCTTTAATAAGACTATTAGTCTTTATCTAAGCCCTATACCTAGGGTTTACGTCCGGTTCTTCATCGTCAATAATGATACTAGCATGTTGCTTTTCAATCTCATCCATAAATCCTTTAATACAACAACTCTCGGCTAGAGTCCTAATCTAAGACTTGCATAGTAGAAAGTTGCTTTGATTTTGTTTGATAAAAATAAAATTTGAGACATTCATACCTAAGAGATGGGGAAATTCGGTAGCATGATTTTTTCCTTTGCATGTTTCAGATTCCTGAGACATACCACAAGCCATAATTCTCTTCTTTTGAGCAAAAGAGGCATAGAGAGACAGATAAAAGACAGAGAGCAGGTACAAGTAATTGGAAAATTCCAAGCAGTCACAAAACATTGATTTATCAACTAAAGAGAGACAATACAATCAACAAATATGTATAGGTGTTCCTTTGTTGATGCTCTTAATCTCAAGTACTCTAGATGTACAAGATGTGATCAAGGCAGTGGAGATAGAAACAAGAAGACAAGACTCGGCGATGTTGATGCGGAAATTTGCTATCTTCCTTTATAGAAGCAACTTGGAGGGAGATCAGGAGATTACAACAGAATTTGACAATAAGAACTTGTTGTTGTAGACTTCCTTTAGAAGAACCTTGTAGTCTTTCTTCATAAGAGCGATGATGGCAGTCTTTCAAATCACATGAGCAGCAAGAGAGACACGGAAGTAGTTTGAGAATTGATGATTGAGATCGAAATTAGAGACTTGGTGCAAAACTCATCGTCGTCTTCCTTTCTTCTTCCTCAAGCAAGGGTTTCCTAGGAGGATCGAGCAATTTCGCTCGAGGACTCTTGATACCATCTTGAATTGAGTGGAATCAGGAATTGAGCATATGATCCTCATTGCATTCATTTTCCTTTGGCATAAGTTTATATATAGTCTGTCCATTTTAGTTACAGATTCGGCTACATATTTGGGCATCTGGACATGCCCGGGTTGAATACAAATAGCCCAATTGTGTTTGCTAGCTTAGTTAAATAAATAGAAAATCAACTTAAAAAAACAAACTTAAGAGAATTAGCCTTTATCCGTGTGACTAGATGCTACTTCAATGCAGCACCTTGATGGTAGATACCTATGGACCACCTAGAAAAGAAGGGGTGACCACCTGCAAATTGCTCCAATAGCGTGTAAAAATAAAATAAAACTATTTAGTGCTATTAGAGAAAACCATGATCCTATATGTAGAATAAGGGAAAACCTACGACTTGGACTGAAACCGCATGGGCCAATTACACTAAGGCTCATTTATATAAGAAACTCAATAACTAATAACTCTTACAAGAAGTAAAACCATTAACATTGTTTTCCCCAAAAAAATCACAAAATCAAGTCCATAGACTCCAGATCTGAAACACCCGGGAAGATTTCCCTTTAAGAATCGCTTCTTTTGCGTACCATGATCTAGTGTTTACTAAGCAAATATATTATATATGTTAGTACGAAAAAATAATAACTGAAAGCACTTAATATCTATAGAAACTACAAGACAAGCATTAACCCTCAGTAATTATAGTCGACTCAATCAGGAAAACTGAAATTTATAGCTTTAGCTATAACCAGGGAAACAATAGGTTTAATCTATACCAGCTTCCCAGAACACCGAGTAGCATGGATTTATTAACTAGTTAGTGGTTGGAATGGATCAGTTCGAATCCTCCCAATATGAACAAGGAACGTGTTAAACAGAAAGTCCGAACCAGATTTGAAACCACATGCTGTAAACAACAAAGAGACTATATAAACTCTGGCCCTGATAACAGATGGCAAAACTCCTACTCCACCTAATTCAATTCAGACGGTACAATTCCTATTTCAAGATGGATGTTTTTACATCAACTTTCAACATGATTAGGCAGGGAATCAAACCAGATATTCTAAGTTAAAACAGGCGGAACTGAAGCTATTGCAGACTAGTGAGACGAGCTATTAGGCTGCGGATAAGGCTGAGCGTTTGTAGAACTTGTTGGACCGCTGTCCTGTGACTGAATTCTCTACAGAAAGACCATGAGCTCCAAAGCAGAAATACTGGTTCATTAATCTGCTGTTTAATGAAATGGATTTGTGGGAAGTGTTCTCCACTGACCCGCCACCATTAACAGACGAAGCAGAAGATGGACCTTCAGTCTCTATCTCCGAACAAATGCTCTTATTTTTAACAGATGAAGGTGATGCCAAAGTAGATGACCTGGACGGAGGAGTAGAGGGGGTCCTTGATGAATGAGCCAGATGTGGCATGTCTTGCATAACTCCATGCATCAGACCTGCGGCAAACTTCCTCTTGTTGGTTGGGCTTATGCTTCCAGAGGTCCTAACGGCTAGAGCCCTCTTGTTGTTCTGAAGTGATGTCGGCTTGGTAAAGCGCTCCCGAAGAGGTGTGGGAGTGTCCTCACGCTCACTCCATTTCTTCTTGGACTCCATGGAGTCTTTGTCTCTAGACTTCAACTTACTCGCATCCTTTTCCTTTTTCCTAGGCCAGTGGAGAAGACTCTTCAGACGATTTGCAGCATAATTAAAAGAACTCCTCTTTTTGCGATCTGAGGTGCACTCATTTTGGGCATCAGTGTCATGTAGGGGAAGATCATTTTTACCAGTGCTGGAGCATGAGCTGGGTCTTCCACTTCCTCTATCCCCGCTGGTATCTGAAACTTCAATGCCAGTGTACAAGAATATCTCAGAGTCAGATACATTGAATGTAGTCCCAGGACTGTTTCTGATGCCTTGCATCTTCAGATGGGAGGCAATGGCAGATCGGGTCACATAGTCCCTGCAGTTTGAAATTCCCCCAGCAGATATCAATTGTTTCATCAACAATTCAGATGTCGCAGATCTAGGACGTCTGCTAAGCAGGTCTAAGGGGGTCATGCCTTCAATGTCCCGTATATTCAAGTCTAAAGACTCAATGCTCATCAGTTGTGCAAGCAATTCAGAGTGAGCATTTCCAATAACCGCCATATGAAGCACAGTTCTCCCGTCATTATTCCTAAGGTTTATAAGTGGTTCAATGTTGATTATATTTCCAGAAATCAGCTGTCTCATGAGTTCCATTTGTCTATCTAGCCGCCGGAAACCTGGAGTTCTAAAGCCAGCCACAGCTATATGAAGAAAAGTATCACCAGCATTGTTTGTCAAGTAAATCAATGTGGGAGATGCAAGAACCAATGTCCGTACAACAGGTAAATGACCGCGGAATGCTGCCACATGCAAAGAGGTGTTCCCTTGATTATCTTTGGAATCAATTATGTCAAAAGATCCAATTACTCCTTCAACTACCTGTGTGCACAGACAGAAAAAGATTATAAGTGTCAATCAAGTTCAGATGCAAAGTATGAAGATACAATGCTATCAGTATATGAAGGGCATGTGTGTACGTAAACATTACTAAGAAAGTGATTGCACAAGCTTCAGATGAATTACAGAAGGAACCAAATTATTTTAAGGGAGAAGCATTCATATTACTTTAGGAAAATATATCTTATTGACTAAGCTAAGCTATCCAAACTAAAATCACTATTTACATAAATGCATGTCTTTCAAATAAATTTGTTTAAATGAATGAAAAACAATTAGAGTTTTCAATATGTGAATTGCATATACATACACTTCGGGTTTTGATTAAAATGATACCAAAGATACTAAAATTTTAGTTTATTAGGTTACCAAACTAAGCCAAGCAAACCAAACCAAACAGCAAGTCAAATTCTGGGGATGAACAAACTGAACCCAATATGTTTTCAAACAAAAACGAACCCAAAATGCAGTTGTCTTACATTCAGTTCAATTTCAATTTTGAAGGAAAATTACACACCTACCAACTTCTTTTCTCACCTACCTCCTTCACGCTCTGCCAGCACTATAAATGGAACTGAAGATAGAGAAAGGAAGGGGAGAAGGGTGGTGGCACTGGTACCTGAAGGTACAAATGAACAAGGATGTCTACCAACAGATGGAGGAAAAGGCCAGTTATTAAAATGCCTTGAGATAGATCAAAGCAACTGATGCAGTTGGGTCCATATAATTCTGAAATGAATTGATATTACCACTGAGCCCTTTTATACAATTTCTCCATTGTATATTGCTAACCGTTGTTCCAAAAATCGGTGTATATGACCACATATGCCATTAGGTCTAGTGTCTATGCATATGTGGCCCAGTGAGCAGACATAGACTATATCAGGTATATACAGGACATGTGCAGACCCCATTTGAGATAGAAAGTCTGGTATGCATTTTTTTTTGCCAACGTTGGTGTTTAACTATAAGTGGGACTACAATCTCGAATTAATAGTAACACTAGTTTAATTCTATAAGATTTTTAGGGTAACTAATTCTAGTTGTTTCAATCTATTTGACGAGCTTATGGGTTGTTCGATGACATAATTTTGGACATGCTTGTTTTAATAATTTTAATTACTCTGTTGATGTTTTTACTTCACCTGACTTCATGTTTACTTTTGCTGTGTTTTGCAGCATTAACAGCAACGCATGGTTGCCCACGAGCAATTCTTCGCCATGGATATTCGAGTGGTGGCAATGCTGGTCTACTGGTTATTGTTTACTGCTCAACATGCAAAGTTATCTGTCACAGCTCTATAGTTAATTTGAGACTCAATTGTACCGTGGTGGAGCTGACCACAATTATCCAACCTTTGCACTGCTGTCAATCCACAGCGAATTGCTGCCAAACGCAGCTGTTATTCTATTTTAACAACATTAGGAGGGGTAACACCCTGCTGCCCCTATAAGCGCGCAAACCCCAAGATATGAGGTGGGCAGGTAAATCAAGGATGTTTTTCCTAAGGTTCAAACCTAGGTTGTTTCATTGGTGGCTCTAACTGAACCAATATATACCATCCTTGTCCAGTTAAACATAGCACTTAGGGACGCTTTACATGGATTTTTATTTCTTGTTCTCCCCCTTAAGAGTGTACTTGAGTCATATTAAACACTGTAATTGTGTGTCAAGATCAAATGATGATGTGTATATATTCATACGTGTGTGCACTTGGTGGACGGGGTGAGGGTGGTGTGTCATGTCACAAATAATAATGAAAAACCAAATGCTAATGTGTGCATATACACATATTTGCATGTGTGTGTAATTGTATGTGTCTATTTATAGCTTCCTAATTTGCTTGTGCAGCCACACACTACATATCTCTATGCGGTAATCTCTCCATACACAAACTGCAACCACTTCTTGCAACAGTATTGCTAACTATAGTGAATAAAAAACAGGTGAAGTGGACACTTAAGTGCCCAGCACAAGTCCCACTGTAATTTGAATTAGAGCAGGCAATGAAGAGTTTTAGACTTGGAAATTGCTTTGTCTGTGTTTCCCAGTTTGGGTCGCTTTCTTGAGCCCGCTTAAGTGGCCACCTCAGAATGCTTTACAGCAGGTACTGTCGGACAGACCCACTCACCAACCAAATATATAGAAGGGAAAAAAAGCACAAATTTAGGAGATGGCGCTCCAGTTCCTGTCATTGTATTTAGTATATAGTCCTGGTTACCGATGTCTGTACACTATGAACAACTCATTAGAACTATGTATTGTCATCTGTAGACTCATGCAATATAATATTACCATATGATATCATATTACATGTTAATCATCAAGACTAATAATAAATTTCTAATATATTAGTCCACTAATCTGATATTCTATACAACTACACTAGGAATTTTGCACAGGCATCAGTGAGCTCTGTAATAAAATAAAATCATGATGTATCACCATGTTGTCTAGTCTATTTTTCTTTAGGATTTTACTGAGTAATATTTACAATGTAAAACTACTACACAAATAATAAAAATGATGCAAAAGGATAAAAGAGAATAATCCTACTCATCAAAAGTGTCTCAACAATGACGTAATAGAGCATTTATATAGGCTCCGCAAACAAAGACTAGACGGGCAATAGCCAATGCGGCATTAAACCACTTGACTCTACAAAAGACCAACAGAAGGGGAAAAGTATAATAATAAAATAAGCTAATAAAGCCTAACTAATGGGATGGAGATGTTTGCACTCATATAGAGGCCACAGAGCCTGCCCTACATCAATTAGAGTATAGTCTTACCATATTGTCACATATTGCTTTTAACATGTACATTTAATTGCTTGTCTATCAATGTTGTGTTGAAAAAGTACCCTACTATATCAACAATACATGTAACAAGTAATCTCTAAACACCACTAACTCCTGATAACGAAGTACTAAGTACTAGTATTCAAGCCAGGCTGTTTCACATTTAGTACTAATATCTCAGTACTATGTATCCTATGTGTAGTATTTTATCCATGAATAATCGTGTAATACTTACTATCTATCATGGAGGCACTTCAATTAATTGTGTTAACTAGTTTATTGCATGTCAGCTTTGATAAAAGTGGCAGCTTAAACGAGTATTTCACACTTAAGCGCTCAGGAAGGGTCTGTCATTCGCCTCTCGCTTCGCACTTTCCAAAACTTAGACAATTAATTTTACATTTCAGGTACTTTCCAAGTAGTCACTCAAAGTAGTTCAGTTTGAGGGTCTGCTATCGATTTCCCGATCTGCACTTGCATTGAACTTTCTAAGTACTTGCTTCAAAGTTACAGTATTCACAATGAAGTGTCTTGATTCAGGGTCCGTTAAAGAACACCATCCCAGAGTAATTACCAAATATTAAAAACAAAACCTGATTGGTTCAAATTCACATCAAGAGAACAAAAGCTTTATCCTTAATAAAGTCACAACCATGCTAAGCTTATAGTTAGAACTTAGTAAAACATAACTCAGAATAAATAGATGATATATAAACGAGTATCGAAAAGATAATGCATCTACAAAATATAAGAGATCAAGAATAAACCGTTACCACAATTATTCTGGTTTTAAAATATTTTAATAAAATTGAACTTAGATTCACGCAAAGTTTTCCTGATGTAAGATCATGAGAGCCTTTTCCACTAAAGAGAAGAAGAAAAAATATTCATTATAAACGAAGATTTTTGGTTAAACTCGTTAACTTCATGTCTCTAGCATGCATGACGTTAAGTGTGATCCGAGATTTGCCAAAAAAATTGAGCCAAGACAAAACAAATAATGACTTAAACAGTAAGTTTTTCAAGTACGGACATTCAAGCATTGTCAAATGACAGAATATACTATGTGCGTGTGTGTAAAGAGGAGGCTGAGGGTTCCATTGTCCCAGGTACATCTAATAGCTTCTTGACCTAAAACAGGTGAGATGTGGGACTATTACATTCACCCACGGTTCATTTTGCCTTTCATGGCCACTAGGTGGGTGGGCGAACATTACAATCATAGAAAATGACATCAATACACATCATTAGGACTTGAGAGCAGCAAAAAAGAACCAAGGTATTATCCAAGTTACATTTCCTTTGTCATGTTGAAACCTAGAGAGTGCCAGTCAGGGTGAACCTTGACAGGTATGTCGAGTATGGTTCACTAATATCAGTAGTGCCGGCAAAGGGGGAGAGAAAAAGGAGGGAGAGAAAGCACTTGCAAAAAAGGCCTTAAATATAAGGAGCAGCTAGCTATAGGTTGGCTAAAGCTATGAACTTTTGAAATAAATTTGATATCAAACATAAGGCAAATGTATTACATTTATATGCAGATAATAAATTAATTTATCCATTAGCTGAGACTTTAGTAACCACTAAAAGTTACGATATATGCATTTCCGTGACTTGATTCAAGCTTTATTAAGAAGAAAACTCTAAGTAGATTCCAAACATGGATCATATTATGATTTCATATGCATATGATGAGCTGAGTAGGTATTTATCCCCATCAGACTAATAACCTTGCATATCATAGTGTCAAGATTCAAACGAGAGACTACATCGAGTTCGTGCAGACAAACACAGACAAGAAGAAACGAACAATCGCACAATCGGAGAACACGAGATTTACGTGGTTCGGTCGAGATGATCTACTCCACGAGAGGAGGCGAGATGTTTACCATATGAGAAAAGGGTACATGCTGAGCACTGTCAAAGGAGGCAGAATGCACCCTGGAGTACGGTCGGCGACCGTCTCAAATACATAATACAGGATACAAGATGATACCAAACCTTAACAAGGGCGCATATACATAGAGATGTAGAACCATAATCAAATCATTATTCGGATCTGGGAAATAGACCATACCATAAAGCATAATTCTTCAAGGCACATAATATATAGTTACACAAATCTAACTTAAGCATAATTCTTCGAGGCACATAATATATAGTTACAGTAAATCTGAGGTGTTTAAAATTTACTGCATTTTTGGACACATGAGATATCGAGGATGAGGTTACCTTGGTTTATAAAATGTTTTAGCAAAATTAAACTGAGATTCAATATAAACCAAATCTAAATAAATCATCATGAGACTTGTTCTTCAAAAGAATAAATACACAGGGATTGAGGTTAATTCTCCAACCTCTAGTAAATTATTGCATTATCAACTAAGCTTTACTTGGTCAGTTTGTCAAAAAACTACTTTTTTGCAGTAAGAAAAGAAGTTTTCCCAAATCTTATGAATGGACTGTCAATGTTCTGAGATTTCAACAGACTTGAATGAAGGGTTTTTTTCCCATAATAATAATCGTTTTAGTAGTTATGTGCCATCAAACTGCTCCCATTTCATTACTGAACTCTATACTTGATGACGAAATATTTTCTTCACCGCATAAAATGAACCGGAAACATTTTTCATCAGCCCATAGCTTGCACAGCCGGTGGGTGAGTCCCCACAACTGTGGTCACAAGAGAGTGCATATAATAAGCGAGTATATATTGAATAAAAAGTGATTTCATAGTTCAGAACCCAGAAATTGAATCTCCTAACCTGGACCCAGCACTCTGTTGTTGATATTCCCTATTAAAGAGATGGGTTCTCTTTTTTCGTCATTAACTCATTATGCATAGCGGTGCATTTAACTTTTCCAAATAAAAGTAGGTATCCTGTCTCCACCAATATTTATATATACTTGGATGTAAAACTGCTGGGTCCATGGCTAGTAGTACTCATCTCCAGCCTGTTACGAGTCTTATTGATAGGAGAGTATCTAGCTTGGTTCACAGCGGATCACGGTCATAGATCGATATTTTGCAGGAAGAAAAAGATCCATTAAAAATTCTATGGAGAAGTGGATTGCATATGAATTCTTCCTCAAAGATTAAGCCTTGCAATATAGGACAAAGACCCAAGAACAAATATACTGAGAAGTGTGTTGCATATGATTTATTAAAGATTGAACATTTCTAGTGGAGAATGGTCAAAAAATCCTAGCAAGGAATGAAAGACTTATGAAAAGTATTCTTCTCTACTGTGTTATACCTGTCAAAATGTATTAGAAAATATACCACTCCAGTTCAGATGTAAGAGGACGGATATTGTCAGGTGCTGGTAGTTGTTTAAGATAGAAGATCCAACTGGGAATCTGAACTTCCAACCTTGAAAGGATATATTTTATTTATGGAACGGTCAGTTTTTATGAGAGTGCCACTTCTCTACTTCCTATGACTATGGTTGCAGGGATCGAATGACAGTGAAGAATGTTTTGTAGATATTGATCCTACAGTGAGCTCCTAGACAGTCTCTGATCCTTTAGGTGCCTCACACTAGCTCTTTAAGTAAAATATTACAGACCCCTTCATCCCGGAATTTTGACTTTCGAAACAACAGATTTTAGATGAGACCTTTAACGGGCGGTCTCCATCAAGGATGCACTTTATTACAATCCGCCTCTTTTTCTTCTTTCGGTTTTGTATTAATGAGGTTATCGTGAAGGAAAAAGGTCCACAGCATAGAATTAGCAAATTAATTGGCTCAATAACCATAAAGCAAACAAGTATTTAACAGATGAAAACAACTGTTACATATATGGCTGCTACAGCCATGTATATAGCATGGGTTAAAGCCCAATGTAGTACAGCCAGTACATGTTAGAAAAGTAGTTGTCTCTAGTGAAAATGGCAAAGAAGTTTTATCCCATATTGCTCACTCCTAGAACTTTTGTGATCCATATATGTAGGATCACATGGGGCACTAGTGTCCAAGGGGTCCTAGGAGGAGGGTATGCTCACCTCCTTGGTGGGTATGGTGACTACAACACACACGCACGCGCGTGCGCGCCACGCCACGCCTCGTCTGGCCGGGTTGGGTCGGGCACGGGCTCGGACTTGTGGCTTGTGGAGAATGTCTTCCGTCTTCTTTTTGCACTAGGATACAACTACGTAATTAATTATTCATTAAATTAATTATTTCTTTCCTATTCGGATTTATTAAGCCTAACTGGAAAGTGTCTCTTTTGCGCAATTTTCCGCAATATGTACAAGAGCAACCGAGTGGTCGCGTCTTAACAGAAATAGAAATATTGGGGCGTGTAAGGCTATAAATATGCCTCCGGTCATTAGAGCTAAACACACATTTCGAACACACAGTCGTCAGTCGTTCGAGTGCGTGTTTGCAAACCCTAAAGCCGGAGTCTCTCTGTCGTCGTCATTTCCGTGGTGCTACGTGGAGATCCTCTCCTGGACGTAGCAAGTTCGTCCCCTTTCTTTCCAAGGCGCAACCTGTCAGGCGGTGGTTCCTGCGGTTGTTGGGCTGCATCGGTGGTGCGTTGCTTCGTCTGCAACGTTCGTCGTCAACACGAGCGTGACGTTTCTTCTTCAGGTTCGTACCGGGTCGACTAGGAGAACGACGCCTATCCAGAAGGCGTTGATCTCTTTAAGTATATCACGTTCGTTTCTCAATGAATGACCTGGTTTGATCCTAACTCTATTTACTTTTATTCTCCTGCATTGGTTTATTCTACTTTTATTCTCCTGCATTGGTTTATTCTACGTTTTCTTATTTGGATCGGACTGAACTGTTAACTTAATTGCACCTGTCATTGTTGCATTTAACAACTTAATTCAAAATTAACAACAGTCTTAAAGAAATCAATATATGTCGTTAACTATGGTTGGTTCCATGGTAATAAAAAACCCGCCTTGAGGCTCTCGAGGCTTACGCCTCTTGGCGAGGCTATCCCAAATGCGCCTCGAGGCTTACGCCTCGGCGTACTGGACTGAGGCTTACGCCTCAAAATGTCTGAGGCCCGCCTCAAAGCACTGAGGCTCTGAGGCTTAACTGAGGCGCACGCCTCAATTCTGGATGATAACGTCTTATGTTAACCACCAAATTAGTCTACTTTTAAGACTATTACAAACACTTTCTTCAAAAAAAATCGGAGTTCTTGTAATGAATTATTATTTTTTGTTAATAAACATTTAACCATCATCTTTTGGTGACACCTTTCAATCTTCACTGTTAAATTTCTCTTTGTTTGCTACCTTCTTATTCACTATATTGGTGAATTTCATATCATTGTTAACTAATTTTGGTTCCTCGTTCCTACCATTTGAAATTCTATCTCCTTTAGCTTTTCCATCGACATTTTTATTGTAGTAGTATAAAGAATTGATATCTCGGTATTTATTTACATACTTATTTTGGTATTGTGGTAGGTCTTTTATCTCTATTTTCATTATTAAGTTTCAGAATTAATTTCTGTTTCATATTGTTGTGCTTGTGTATACCTATTTTGTTATACACACATTCATATAAATAATATATCAATATATATATATGTAAATACATGTATAAATTTATTTTCTATAATCGCCTCATACATATTTTGAGGCTTGCGCCTCGCCTCATTGAGACAAAAACGCCTCGTTACGCCTCACGCATTTTACAACCTTGGTTGGTTCTGACATGAAAACTGATACGTCTAGTATGCCTGAAAAATTTATCGGAACTTATTTTGCTCGTTGGCAAAGTAGGATGCAAATCTAACTTAACATGGTAGGGTATGATCAGTATTTAGAAGAAGACAAACCCAAAATAGATGAAACTGTTCCTGATAATGCTAATATAATTGCAACCTGGAAGAAAGGTGACAAGACGTGTCGAGGGTTGATTCTGTTTGCATTAAACAACAAACTGTATGACTCATACTCTAAGCCGCCTGTTACTACATCTAAGGTTCTGTGGAAAGCATTAGAAAAGAAATACAATAGTGAGAATCAGGGAACTAAAAAAATATTGTGTTTCAAAATTTCTTAAGTTTTATATGTCTGAGGGTAAATTTGTTTCCGATCAAACACACGATTTTCAACTCTTGGTGCAAGAGCTCGCTGATACGGGCAGGACACTTCCTGAAAAAATTGTTGCTAGGTCAATCATTGAGAAATTCCCAAAATCTTGGGAGTCATTTGGCATGACTCTTAAGCACCGCAAAGGAGACATGTCAATGAACGATCTCATGATGGATATCAACATTCAGGAAGAGCATCTGAAAGAGAAGACTATCAAAGTACCAACTGATGTTAATGCGACTGTTAATTTTACTATTGCTAAGAATAAGGATAAGAAATCTAAGAATTCACTTAAACCTAAGGCCAAAATCCAGAAGAAACCGAAGAACAAACCTTGTTGGACTTATAGACAGGTTGGCCACTGAAACAAGGATTGTCCTTCAAAGAAGGCTAAGAAAGTTGTCACATCTGCAACTGAGGAGGTTGTGGTCAACATGATGACTGCATCTTTGAACCTCAATGATGGGTACGTATCTATAAAACCTAAAGTTCTTTCTATTTTTGAACCACTATATTGGATTATAGACACTGGGGCTAATGTACATGTGTGTACTTACAAGTCCATGTTTGTGTCTTATCAGGCCTCTAAAGGTCAATCCGTGACTTTGGGTGATTCCAACGTTGTAGAAGTCAAAGGCGAAGGACGAGTGGACTTGAAGTTTCCTTCGGGAAAGGTTCTGACACTTCATAGAGTCAGACATGTTCCATCAATACGACGCAATATTATTAGTGGCGCAATTTTAGTTATAAATAGTTTTAGAATAGATTGTAGATGTAATAAAGCTATTATTACTCTTTTTTTTGTCAGCTAAAGCTATTATTACTTACCTTCGAGATTCTTTATTTTTTGGCAAGGGGTATCTTTGTGATATGGAGAACTTGTTTAAGATTCTTGGAACCTATTTCAAATTCCGTTTTAAATTTGAATGACAATAGTTCTTTATGCTTGAATCTAGTATCACTAGATGTTTGGCATGTGCGTTTGGGACATGTGAATGTTGGCTCAATGAAACGCATGATGAATCTGAATTTAATCCCTAAATCTAAAATTAGCAACAATAAATGTGAAATCTGTGTACAAGCTAAATTACCTAGGAAAGTCTTTTCATTCTATGAATAGGAATTCGAAAATATTGGATTTGGTGCATACGGATATCTGTGAATTTAATGGTATTGCTACATGGGATCAAAAACGTTATTTTATAACTTTTATTGACGATGCTAGTAGATAATGTTATGTCTTTTTGCTTAAGAAGTAAAGATGAGGCATTGGATAAATTTAAAATTTATAAGAAAGAAACTAAAACTCAAACTGGAAAAGTACTTAAACGATTAAGGTCTGATAGGGGAGGAGAGTATACCTCGAATTTGTTTTTGAAATTTTGTCAATTACATGGTATAGTTCATGAAGTTACTGCTCCATATTCACCACAATCTAATGGGATAGCTGAACGTAAAAACCGAACCCTTATAGATATGGCAAATTCTTTACTCCAAACCTCAGGTCTACCCAACTTCATGTGGGGGGAAGCTTTGAATACGGCTTGCCATATTCTGAATAGAGTTCCCCACAAACATGTAGAGAGTAGTCTGTTTGAGTTATGGAGAGGAAGAAAACCGAGTCTCAAATACCTTCGAGTGTGGGGGTGTCTTGCTAAGGTACTTGTCCTTGAACACAAAAGGAAGAAATTGGGACCGAAAACGGTTGATGTCATATTCTTGGGGTATGTAGAGACAAGTTATGCCTACAGATTCTTGATTGTAAAATATGATATCTCATGCATTGAGGTCAATACAATTGTGGAATTATGTGATGCTACATTCTTTGAGGATGTGTTTCTCATGAAATCTGGTGTGCCCAATGAAGTATCTCAAGAGGATTCATTCACCACAGGTTCCATTCCCGAGCTCGTGGAAAGGATGACAAATGTGTGGGGGGGGGGCGACTCAGAACAAGCTATTTCTGAATCTGATGATTCAGAAGAAATTGTTGAACCAAGGAGAAGTAAACGGTCTAGGACATCTAAGGACTTTGGAAATGAGTTTCTCACTTACAATATTGAGGATGATCCTGTAACGTTCAAACAAATTATGGAATCTCCAGAAACTAAGTTTTGGAAAGAAATCGTTAATGATGAAATCCAATCAATTCTCTCAAGTGGAACTTGGGAATTGGTAAATTTGTCACCTGGTTGTTCTGTAGTTGGTTGCAAATGGATCTTTAAGAAGAAACTTAATGCAGACGGAACAATCAATAAGTATAAGGCTAGGTTAGTTGCTAAGGGTTACACACAGAGGGAAAGAATATATTATTTTGATATATATTCTCTAGTTTCCCGTATGAACACAATTTAAGTGCTTATACCGGTGGCTTCCATTTATAATCTATGTATCCATCAGATGGATGTGAAGACCGCGTTCTTACACGGTGATCTTCAGGAAAAGATATATATGGAACAACCTGAAGGATTTGTGAGTCGTGGGAATGAGTCCAAAGTGTGTAAACTTGTTAAGTCATTATATAGCTTAAAACAAGCCCCTAAGCAATGGCATGAGAAGTTTGATTCTGTGATATCATCGGTTGGCTTTGTTTCTAATGAATTTGATAAATGTCTCTACTGTAAATCGTCAATGATGGATTAATTTTATTATGCTTATATGTCGATGATATCCTGCTTTTTGGTTCCGATATGAAAGTAGCAAATGAGACAAAAACATTCTTGTGTAGCAAGTTTAAGATGAAAGATATGGGTGTCGCTCATGTGATTTTAGGGCTTAAAATCATAAGGTCTACTGATGGTATAACTTTCTCTCAGTCTCACTATGTTGAGAAGATACTGGAGAGATTTGAGTACACATCACGTAAACCTAATAAGACTCCATATGATTCATCCAAGGCCTTGTTCAAGAATGAGACTGAGGTTCCATTGTCTCAATTATGATACTCTCAGATTATCGGAAGTTTGATGTATCTTATGAGCTGTACACGTCCAGACATTGTGTTTGTCGTAAGTTAATGCACTGTACTCCAACTAAATGATTGATGTTGTGTAGGCCGCAACAGGAGAATTGGGTTGTTCTCTGTTATCAATCATGACATAAAATTTTTGTATGCATGGCCTTAATGCATTGTTTTCTTTTCTACCATGTCTATTGTGTTGTTACCAACCTATACTCTTGTACGGTTGTACCCAAGGTTCAGGTTCAAGACTTTTGTTCACCTAGTTCCTGCGGGGGTCACAGTTGGATAACTCAGGTAGATTCAGATCAAAAGATATCTGCTGAAAGCACAGTATGGAGGACTGAATGCTAGAACACACTACACATTGGACTTTGTGGGGGATTGTTAGATATATGACTGCTACAGTCATGTATATAGCATGGATTAAGCCCAATGTAGTGCAGCTAGTACATGTGAGAAAAGTAGTTTTGTCTCTAGTGCAAATAGCCAAGAAATTTTATCCCATATTGCTCACTCCTAGAACTTTTGTGGTCCATATATGTAGGATCACATGGGGCACTAGTGTCCAAGGGATCTTAGGAGGAGGGTATGCTCACCTCCTTGGTGGGTATGGTGACTACAACACACGCACGCACGCGCGCGCCACACCACATCTAGCCTCGTATGATCGGGCCAGGCACGGGCTCGGGCTTGTGGCTTGTGGATTGTGGAGAATGTCTTCTGTCTTCCGTCTTCTTTAATTAATTGTTTCTTTCCTATTCGGATTTATTAATCCTAACTGGAAGTGTCTCTTTTGCGCAATTTTCCGCAATGAGTACAAGAGCAACCGAGTGGTCGCGTCTTAACAGGAATAGGATTACTGGGACGTGTAAGGCTATAAATAAGCCTCTAGTCATTAGGGTTAAACACATATTTGGAACACACAGTCGTCAACCGTTCGAGTGCGTGTTTGCAAACCCTAAAATTGGAGTCTCTCTCTGTCGCTGTCACTTCCGTGGTGCTACGTGGAGATCCTCTCCTGGACGTAGCAAGTTCGTCTTCTTTCCTTCCAAGGCGCAACCTGTCAGGCGATGGTTCATGCGGTTGTTGAGCTGCACTGGTGGTGCGTTGCTTCGTCTGCCACATTCGTCGTCAACACGGTCTCTTCTTCAAGTTCGCACCGGGTCAACTGGGAGAACGACGCCTATCCAGAAGGATTGCAAGGCGCAGATTTTTTTAAGTATATCACATTCGTTTCTCAACAAGCAACCTGGTTTGATCTTAATTTTATTTACTTTTGTTCTCCCGCATTGGTTTATTCTACGTTTTCTTATCTGGATCGGCCTAAACTGTTAACTTAATTGCACATGTCGCTATTGCATGTAACGACTTAATTCAAAATTAACAACACATACAAAGGCATATATGCTTTGTCGAAATTCAAATTGTTTAAATTTTTGAGGTGCTTCAACCTAGGTCTGGCAATCAGATCATTTGGTATAAAGTGTAGAAGTATCAAACTTAAACATTTTGATGGAACTTCAAAGAAATGCAGTTTGTGGTATTTGAACCATACAAATGAAAATTATTTACAAACCAAAGAATTATGACTGGGAAAAATTACAGATTTAATTGGCTTTTTGGTTAAAAAAAAATTACAAGCTCTACTTCAAACCCACAATTTAGCTGGTCCAGTTAGTTTAGGGTGTAGCCCAACCCAACCCTACATTACAGTTTCAAGCAACTTGTCTATAAAAACATATCATGTTTATGAATTTCTCAGATACACGGCAAGCCGACTCCTGGCTTCCTGGAAGGACATATAAATTTATCAAGTAAAATACAGTTTTAAGCGGTTATACAAACGGGTGAATCACCAAGTTTGAAATCATGCTTCTTTTAGATATCAAAAAGTAGTTTCAGATAGAATTGGGCCTCTATAGAACGCCACTTTTGGCAACCAATAGTCTAAAATTGTGCTTTAATAAATACAAAAACAGATCACTTAAATAATGTACAGGCCAACAAGAAGCCCAAGGGACAGAGACATCAACAATAAATTAAACGGCACCCACGTTGTAAGAAAGTCTTCTTGTGTAAGGTATTATAAAAGAAAACGGTCAGTTGTTAAATCTGCAGAGCGCTGTATACAAGGACAACATTCTTGCCAATGAATCGTTTTCTGAACAATAAGGGACACACACACACACACACACACACAGATATATATATATATATATACACGATTTTCTGCAAGGGGTAAAAGTGCGACCACAAGCAAATACTAAATCTGTTCCTGTGAAGAGGCCAGACAATACCCAAATTGCATAAATCTCCTACATGTTTACAATTTGATGTAAGGACAACGAGTTCATATGCGTCTAGAAAGGAAGCTGCCAATGACAGAAATCCCAAGTAGAGGCCCTAGTGGGGCGTGAGAAGATAATCATGTGATTTACTTTACACAGAGACGCAAGAAATCTAAAGTAATGAATGCATCTCCTTTTTCCTTTGGGGCTCACTCAATCAGTTTTTTCCTTTTAGACTCCGGATCTCAGTCTCAGATCTCCCCCCCATCCGTGTCTCAGTAAATCAGGTTTAATAATTACAAAGAAGTGTGAATAGAAACTGAAAGCAAGATAACATCATAGCGCGTAAATTAATGCCGTCGAAAGCATCTATTACATGTTGACGAATGTTGGAATAGAAAGAGAAAAAAACAAGAAGGTAAGGAATCTATAATGAAATAGTTAAATGCTTTAGATAGAGAGAGAGGGGGGAGAAAAAACAGAAAGCTGCATTCGGAACACTCACCTCAGCCTGTCCCCTGCCGGCTGCGGCATGCAAGACGGTGGAACCGGTGGCATCCCTATAGACCAGCACATCGGAGCACCCTCTTAGAAGCTCCATCAGGATCTCCAAGCTGCCACCTCTAGCAGCGGCATGAACCGCCCTATTAAGGATCTCGGACCGGAAGACGGTTGTATCACCCCTGCTGCCCGATTCCCTGACCCGCACACCGCCGGCAGCGCCATTGGGGATCCCCATCAGGAACCTGGGGGAGAGGGCGAAGTCGAGGAGCAGGCGGAAAACCTGCGCGCTCCTGCTCCTAGCGGCGGCGTAGAGGATGTCAGTGACACCGAACTCACCCTCCCCAAACACCATGAGCGGGTCCCGTTTGAGGAGCTCGTGGACGAACGGCAGGTCGCCGGCGGAGGCGGCGGTATAGAGGAGCCAGCCGCCGTACCCGGCACGGAGGAGCGAGTTCCCGGACGCATCCTCGCACTCGAGGAGGAGGCTTCGCGCGACGGTTGAGCGGCAGCGGGCGGCGTCGACGTAGCGGGAGTCGTCGTCCCAGACGGTCTCGAGGCGGCGGATGCGGCGGAGGGAGGTGAGCTTGATGATGAGGTTTGGGTCGATGTGCAGGAGCTCGCGGACGAGGTCGAAGTGGCCGTTGGCTGCTGCCCAGTCGATTGGGGAGGCGTACCACCACTGGTCCCCCGTGCTCTCCCACCGGAGAGGGAAGTAGGAAGCAGGCATTGGGAGGTGTGGGGAGGGGAGGGGAAGAAGGGGATGAAAGTGCAGCGGGGATGTCAAAAGGGGAAAAGAAGATGACCCATTTGAGAGAAGCGCAGCATCGATGAGCGAGGACAAAGGTCCAGCTGCCGAAAGATGTCACCACGGGATTTTGCAGAAGCAGCAGAAGTGGCTGATCAACGAACAGTCAGCATGGCTCATGCAAGCCACCTACCCTGCTGGCTGCTGCCCATCTGCAAGCAAGCAGGCAGACACGGGGAGGAAACCCGAAAACGGACAGTTGTTAGCAGACCTGTGGGATTTTACTAGCAACAGGAACAACACCAACTGCCAAATTAGTCAGGCAGGGCTCAGAATCAGGAACGAGAGAGAAGGTTTACCATTCAGGAAGGGGCGACGGTCATAACGAACACAGAGAAGAGATCCACCTCCACTGTGGACGACGGAGGGAGGAGGAGCTGTGCTGCTAGCTCTCTCCAGGGATGGCGTTGCCACTTTGGGGCCGGGGGCAGATGGCGGAGGAATGGAGGAGGAGGTCAAGGTGTTGGAAGGGGAGAAAGGAAGTGGGGGCTAGGAAAGGGTAAAAGTGGAGGAGGAAAGCTGGTGGGAGGTGGTGGTGGTATGGTGGGCCTGGGTCGGCTGGGTTGAAGTCGGGGATATTGGAGGGAGTACCACTGATGGGGTCCGGTCATGAGGGCGGGAGGTGGGGGTCTTCTATCAAACAGGAGGTGGTGGGGGTGGGAATGGGGGCATCATGGGAGGTGGGGGTTCTATACGACAAATGGGAGGGTGAGAACACGAGCAATTGAGATGCGAGCGATTGAGGATAATGATGTGGCTTTCCGTGCAGTTTTGGACTCTACTTTTCCTTTTTCAAGTCTTAATTAAGAACTATACTACACATCCCCTCCCGCCACATGTGATGTGGAAGAAAAATTAAATATAACGTGAAAGAGAAAAATGTTTTCTATATAACTCTTAAATCGTAAGAAATTTTAATTTGAAATAAGGTTCGTAATAAAATATACTTTCTATCAAGATCAATGTTAGCATATTTAGAAGAAAAAAATTAGAAGTATATTAAGAGAGGAGAGAAGTATATATAAGTATAGTATGTTTTCGGGTATTGTACTCAGATTGACCATTCAGGTACAGTACTTATTGTATCTTTATTTCTTCATATTCCTTATTATGTCATAAATCCATAGGTAATGTACATTTTATTATTTATATTAATTTTTACATACATTCAGAATGTAGTGTTTGCCAAAATCACATACAAGGATATCCGCACATTCTACAAAAAGTACAGTCTCAATATTTTGTCACAAATCTGTAAGTATTTGTACATGTTATCATTTATATTAATTTTTGCATACATTTAGAATGTAACATTTGATAAAAATTGTATACAATGATACACACACATTCTACAAGTGTAGTACTATACAAAGTATAGTACCAGACGTACAGTACTAGAGGTACAATACGAGACATAACAACAATACATTATTTGATGATCTTGTTAGTACAGTACGAGACATGTCATGTATAAAAAAATGTAGATAACCACATATCATAAATATATAAACTAATTCACATTTCACTAAAAATATACACATTTTACTAAAGTACATTACTTTCAACTATTGTTTAAGAACAACTAATCCGTGATCTCCTTCA
Organism: Alisma plantago-aquatica; assembly: GCA_963693085.1. NCBI lineage: Eukaryota > Viridiplantae > Streptophyta > Magnoliopsida > Alismatales > Alismataceae > Alisma > Alisma plantago-aquatica. Next base: position 441,340,342 of record OY856412.1, on the reverse strand, counting down.
TGCAAAAGTACAGTACTAAACTCATTGCTACTGTTAGCTCAATCGAATCCATAGATGAACAAGTAGTTATTATACGTCTGTACCCAGAATATAGATGTGATTTGGGAGAAACACAAAGGTGATGTATTGTACTCACGAGTATTATACGTCTGTATCCAGATAATGTGTGTGATATCCTAAAATATGTATTCTATATTTCTCACGTGTTATCATTATTTCAAAGTATTTCAACATTAATCTTGTTAAAAAGTATTTTTACAAGGATTCTAATGCAATTTATTTAATCAAAAATACGCTCTTGATTTAAAGTTATGGACAAAAATATTTTCTCTTTTTTTTTACTTCCCTCATCTTTTATTACTTTAATTGTTGCGGACAGCATGACAACACATGTGTGTTCTTATTCCCCAAAATCGGGTGGACGGGTAGGTAAAAGGTGACTATGTCTAGAATTTTTTTTAATTAATTACTTCTGCTTTTATTGTGGAGACAAACTATGCTTCTCCGTGAAATTTCTAGCCTTGGATAGGTTGGGGTTACGATTGCCGTAGAGGAGACAACAGAGAAAGTCCGAATCAAAGTACATAATATTATATAACTTCCATTCAAGATTGATTGGAGATAGTGGAACAGAGAAAGTCCGAATCAAAGTGCATAATATTATATAACTTCCATTCAAGATTGATTGGAGATAGTGGAGTAGCCCAAAAAGGTTATACATTGATGCATACAACCATGATCTAATGATGTAGTATCGTTCGGACCCATGCATGTACCTCACAATTAGTAGGGAGGCGTCTAATATGCATATGAATAGTCATCAATTTCATTTCGCCATTTGATATCGAAGAAGATAATGCAATCCAATCCTTAATGTAGTTGTGAGATCCAACATGCTCAACCCACATTTGGGCTGACTTTTCATATCAAAGCCTCACTCTGGGTCCAAATACAGGCAGATTTTTAGGATAGGACGTAATTAGGTCATGATTTTAGGTAAATCTAACATGTGGCATCAACAATATTAGCCCAAAATACATAGCATGATGGTTTCTATAAGGTCATTCATTCATGTGTATCTCAAGTAATTAGAACATCACAAACAAATGGTATTGGAATAATCTGCTCGTAGATAACAATAGAAATCTAGGTGTTAGTAATATGCATTTTTGGTTAATAATTTGTTGCGGTTTGAATACGAAGAGGCAAATCCGCTTAATCACAACCATAGAGCCAAAGGAAACCAAGAGTTGAGGAGGTTGACATATGTGAGAATCAACCATGAACGCTTGAACGATCATAGAATGGAATGGGTTGTCTTGAGGGAATGTGCATGACCTATGGGTTTTATGGGTGGGTGGTTCAATTGACCATTGGATGGGATGGGAATTTACTATCGATGATGAGGTAAGGGGTAACACTCCTGACCTGGGTTATGGCCTAACTCTAGATGTTTTGCTTAAGTAAGTTGCTTACAACTTGTTCTTATCTTTTGAGAAAAGCAATTAAGGCCTTTGTGAAGTTTATTCTCAAAATTGAGCTTACATGCAAACTATGTGTGCATTATATGATAATCTAAGTGAAAAGTACAATTTACCCAAGATAAGGGTCATGTTGCAAATGTTACATGTTGAATATGTTCTAAGTGTTTTGTATGATATTTTATGTCATGAAAGAGAATATGATACTAAGTGGTGGCTTGTGCAAAGGCTAAAACCTAAGTGAGAACTTGTGTAAATGCTAAGTGCTTGGTGCATCAATTGTGATACAATTTGCAATATGTACAAAATGTAGGGCTAATGTGTTATTTTCCACCTCTACATTGTTTCTACTCTTACTTAATGTTACCTAGAGGAAAGAGAAAGAAGGAGGCAATATGTTTGAAGCATCTTGGAGTGTTAGTACTCTTAATAATGAAGAAAACTGGAAAAGGCATAAGTTGAAGTCATACATATGAGCCATATTGATTGAGGACTAAGGAAAGGAGCCTCTATCGTCCATAGAGCCATAAGGAGGGCATCCTATCGGTTTTTTGGAGCCTTGGTTTGGCCCATGATGGGCAAGGCACTTCAAGGGAGAATAAGGCATCGATTTGCTTTGCCTTGGAAATGATGGAGTGGAATATAATAATAATAAGCTAGTGGAAGAAGCTTGCCCTAGGAGGCAACTCAAGGGCCGCCCCTTTATCTTTTCTTTATCCTTTTTGCATGGAAAATAATAGTGGCATGCATGCAAAAGCATGTGTCGACCTTGCATGGCTAGGTGGCATGAAGAACCTTAAGTAAGTGACACCTACGGCTCTCTTTTCAATGAACCTCAAGTATAAATACCTTGACCTTCATTTGTTGGCAAGATTTTCGGATCTAGCAAGTGCCATTTCTCTTGTATCATGCAACACCACTTCTTGTGTCACCCATGGTGAAGAGGGTTGAGTGGTATCGGACAAAGAAGAAAGATATCGGCCAAGGAAGGTTGAAGCAACCAATTAAGGTGATATCACCCAAGATGATGAAGAATATCGTGCAAGAGCTTGGAGCCCAAGTCTTGGAGCTTGGAGAAGGTCCATCCTCATCCTTGGAACGTGAGGAAGTGAGGCTTGAAGCTTGGAAGCTCAAAAGAGGCTATTTATATAACTCAAACCCTTCAATATTATTATCCTTCTTCAATAATTATTCCATTTATTGATTATTTGCAAATTAGGGTTTCTTATGATCAATTGATATAATCATGAGTTCCAAAATATAATCAGGAATCTTTCTTTCTTAATGGGTCACGGACAGGTTGGAAGGGGGCGAGGGCGATCTTCTAGCGTTAGAGGGGGAAGAGGACATGCTGCCGAGTCATCGACTCCTCCATTTTGCCAATCGGATGAAAATGAAGAACGAGGCACATCTACCTCGAATGCAGCTTGTAAAGAGTGAGACCCAATAGGGGATCCACTCTTCACTGAATTGAAGAAATAACCCATCCAATCCCAAACGTACCAAAAGGGGTATAAGGAACGGAGGAACTTCATTCATTTCTCAAATGGCACTTATTACAGAGCATGATAATGAATAAGTAGCGGAACAAAACTATTACAAAGTTACAATGGGTATCATTATACAATTTCTCATCACCATGAAAGGTGATATTACAAAAACTTGAACTAACTACAAATAAGCCCAGTAGCAGAGAGTAACCTAGCCATTCCAAGCTATCCTTAGGTACAATTCTCTTTATATGATCTTCGAGCAACCTTGATCTTTAATGCACCTAAACATGGGTGGAAGGGAACATCACCCAAAACATAGGAAACAATATAGAGGTCAGCAAAGAGCTGAGTATGTACATATATTAAACACTTTGGGCATTATATAGGGTTATAAGAGCAAAAAGAGATGTTCCCACAAGAAGGGGGCTAATAGTAATTAAGTAAATTCAAAAGAAGTGTAACAAGAGAAATGAGGCATATACAAAAATTCAGATCACAATATAAAACAGTAAATGGTTGCATGCATACAATGTAGACTAAAAATACCTAAAACAGGGCCATAACACCATAGGATCATGGACTAAAAAGTAAACAAGGGTGGAAACGCACACCCCGGTCGGAATACACACGCCCTATATAAGTATGGTTGTACATAAGTACCACTATTCTAGATATTCTAGTCAAACACGTAGCATGCATAAATAGAGTGGCAAGACTAACATTTTAGTCAATATCAAACAAAAGAAAACAAGGCAGGAGGGGCCTAAAGACCCATATAACATTTCAAATTTATAATCACAGCAGTAAAAGAGATTTATATCAAGAATTAGAAATGTCCATGAGTATTATATTTCCAAGAGAAACAATATTTCAAGAGATGCCTCATTAAAAGAAATTAGGTTTTAGTCAAATAATGCCCAAAATAAAATAGAGGATGTACATACCTTATGATTAGACCTAGATATTCAGTAACACCTCCTAAGCACAGGGTCAGGGTTGTCTTAACCTAGTCATAATATGTGTGCATTCGATTAATATAGAATGTATTAAATCTCTTGCTTAGAAATTGACCCTACTATCGGTTGCAAATCTGAGCATGAAACATGTCCCAATAAATCAGGCATATTTTTCTGATCTCAAAAACATATTTATTTGTATTATTTGGATAAGCCAATAATTACTTATGAATTTTACAAGTTTAAGTCATTTTCTGGCTATATATAGAAATTCGATTTGTGAAAAGATGATTTTACCCCTTCATACAAACCATCAGGGTTTGCTGTCACACATACTATAGAAAAATAAAAGAGAAACCTAAGTTTGATGTCGAAATTAACAATATGCCCCCATGGGCGTGATATTATTGTGCTGGCCACCATGGGCTGAACTGGACTTTCATCCCAGGGATTGAATCCATGTGTTCAGTGCCATGGCTGCTCCACAGAGAGCTCGGTCAAGGTGTGATTCCTGGGGATCCTGGCATCTAGATGGATGGGAGGGCAGTCCATCGATTCCGACTCTTCATCCCGGACTCAAAGAGCCTTCGCTCTAGTCCTATGGAGGATGGGAGACGAGAAAGGGATCTGAGATGAACCACCGATCTGCTGGTCAAGAAGAATCCTGTGAACACAGCACCTGAGGTCAGGAATAAAAAGCGTATGGCAAGGAAGCAACTAGTCTCGCTGCTTCACCCTGGACCTGCAGAGCTGCTGCTCTGGTCTTCGGGTGGCCGCATCCAAGGGTGAGCCCCACTGGGGGAAACAACCGTAGATGGCCCTAGCGAGGACAGGGCAAGATTAGGCCTACGATCATTAGCCTATGAGGCTAAGGTTTGGCAGAGAAGCACCTCACGGAGAGCTCTATGAAGTATACAGTCAAAAAGGAAGGTCGGACGAGTATTAAACACCATCGAACAGGCGGCGGCCGAAACAAGGGAGACGAAGGTGTTTTGTCGACCAAATGAATGGAAGTATCTTGCGATAAACCAAAATCATGGAAAGAAAGGAGGAGAGTCCTAGATGGTTACCTCGCGATTAATTGAGTCGAGGTGAACAATCCAAGCATCTATTTTCCGTCTTCACCGGAGAAGGAGACCAACACCGGCAGTAGCTCCAAGGCTCCAATACAAGCAATTGATCGAAGAGGATGCAAGAGGGGGTTCCGAGGATGAAATCTGGAGCAAACTGAAGAATGTGGTGGCTCCGGGTGGGGAAACAATGAGTGGGAAAAGGGCAGCGGTGGCTGCTCGAGGGATAGAAATATGCATTTTCACCTCGGGGTTCTATAGGGACCGAGTAAGGGGTCAATGGGCATGCGGGGATGTGCGGAGTTTGTTGGTGAAGAAATCGTGAGGTTTGGACGCATGTAGAGATCGCAAAGCCACCGACAAAATGCGGCGTTCTGCTCGACTCAGTGTGCAAGGAACCCGGAGGTAGGGGACGACCAGTTCTGCTACCCGACTACCTGGGTACCTGACCCAAGCTGGCTCTGTGACAAATAATATCACAGGCAGCTAGATTAGGGGGTAGCGACAATCAACATTAATAAAAAGAATAGGAAACCTACGACTTGATTGCAGAATCTTCTATGGTCATATTGAGGGTACAATTGAGGCCCAATTAAGCCCAAGATTTGAGGGTTGACTAATAAGAATGTGAGGAACCCGATTATAAGCTTAGATTTGGGTTTTGAGGTAACTTTAGTTATAATTTTACCATTGTGCATTAATCATTCACTTAATGTAATGATCATAGCCTAATGATCAATTATGGGAAACCTTCCACATTCCTCACTCTAATCTTCTATGGTTATTCTAGGATGTTAAATAATGGTTGAGGCTATAGCATAATATTAGTATCCACCAATTCTCATCCTTCAAGTATTAGGGTTATCACATTCAAAGATTTCATGTTCATGTGATTCAAAAGAGTCAATTAGGGTTATCAGATTCAAATATTTCATGCTCATGTGATTCAAAAGAGTCAATTAGGGTTATCAGATCCTAATATGGTTTGGTCTATGCTATTACAATGAAATATAGACATTGAAGGGTAGTCAAGTAAAGAAAAGGGATAAGGGATTTTTGGATATCCACCTAATCAATTAGGGGCCTAGAAGAATGGGAAATTAGCCTATGTGTCTGGAATCGAGATGTTACAACACTCCACCCCTTAAAGAGGATTTCGTCCCCGAAATCCATCCACCTCTAGACATGAGTGCTAGTTTGTTCTATAGATCCTCATCTTCCATCACTTAATCATGAATAACCAATCTTCATTTACAAATTTCCCAAAAGAACCATTCAGATTGTGATCGATAATTTGGTGAACTATTTTTGCGTATAAACATCAATCCTCGAGCACCATGATTCTTATCATTATTAATACTAAGAAGAATTTCCTTATCAACATTATCATCATCATCGTCGTCAACGCCATCGTCCTCATCATCCACATCATCATGGTCACCATCTTCTCATCTACTCATTATCATCTACTCATCATCATCGTCGTCATCATCATCATCATCATCATCATCATCATTAACAACAACATCATCATCATTACTATCATCGACATCATCACCTACTCCTCATCATCATCATAAACATCATTAACATATTATTATCTAAAAGGGTCACACGGGAAAAGCTCAGAATTTCCACCATACTGAGTATGTTCGCCCTAGCTATACTATATAGTTATCCTTACCATTTAATTATTATCAGTTTGGGGTATAGAATATTAATTTGAGCTTTGAAGTGAAATTTTAATTTTACCTACATCTGGCTAAATACATCCGTTAAGGATAACTCAAGATAAAATCTTAAAATCTATATTAAAAGTCGAGGTAAATTTTTTGTTTTTTTTATGATGGTATGATAAGCAAGGCTCGTCTGGAATTCTCAGTTTGGTAGCCTCTACATATGTTTGACATTAATACTAGGAGTTGTCTAGGGTTTACTTATTGTAACTGTTATTAATCATGGTCCTTCCTTAAGTTAGTTTGATTCCTAATAAATAAACTGTATGAAACTCCAACCCTTATAAGGTTTAAACTATAACTTAGTGCATAACCTAGAGGGGGAAAATGGTGGATCTACTAGGTCTGAAATATATATTTGAAACTAACTATGTCAGTCTTAGGCCTAGGGTATTAGGGTTGAACATGCCAACCAAAGTACTTTACTAAAGAGATTCTCTACTACTCAACTTTCTTGTGGTGGTGACTCGGTTCCAAAACCATCAATAAAATCTAAAAACTTTTCTTTTGTACATATAGATTAATAATTAAAATAAATTTGACGATGCAAAACTTGCGGTGAAAAAAAAAATCCAAAATTGGCGCCAAAATCAACCAGAGAACCAATTCAACCACCACATACTAATATTTTATCATCACATCCTTTTGCTTAAAGGGTCTAATCCTTCATATACCACATAGGACATTTGACTACACCTCAACTATGTTCTTACATGGAAGGGAGAAGGGTTTCCTATTACGCGTGGTCAAATTCATCAAACCTCAATGAGGTAAGACATCTGCCATTCCCCATGTCACTCTTAAGCATAATTGACACAGCCTCATCGCAAGACCTAAGGGAGTCATATGATCATCCAATAATTATAGTAATGTATATGTGTTCCTTCTACACTTGGCGATTTACAACTATAGTCCCATAACAAGACAAGATGAAATATATAGTAAATTTACCAATAACATCATTCACTGGGTAATCTAATTGCACCATGGAGGCAAGAGAGGCAAACTCCTAAGAATACTATACAAAACTTCATATCTTCCACCCGCTAAACCTCATGTATGAGGCGCAAAAGCTAATCGAACATGGTATCCAAACTTTAGATAAGTGGTCTTGGGACATACCAATGTTGTGATTCTTCACATTAAAGGCAAGGCATTCCTAACAATAATTAAGCTCGTTCATACCATCACTTAGTAATAAGGGAATCATCTAAATTCCTAAGATTTACATCAAAAATTTATATTTATAGCTCATGTGTTCTCAGCACCACCATAGTAGGGTATGCAAGGCGTGCTAGAGAACAACAAAGGTAAAGAGATTTCAGATGAGAACTAGAATATGCCTAGCTATGACTATTTAAGTCAATCTGCACTTCAAGGCTCTTAGGCTAATATCCTAGAAAATTATGAGATGTAAACCAAACACTACAAGAGTCAGTTCGATGTGACTTCATCCCACCTCCATAAAGAAGGTGTGGGTGTTAAAAGTTACTAACAACTAACTCACATTCACATGGGTGGGTCGAGTAGTGCAAGTGACCATATTAGTCAGGGGTTGAAAACCCTAATTGGTATTGACTACTAGGAAATAGGTTTATCAATAACCTCTAAGGGTCACCTATCTAATTATGGGTCAACCAAGGATAACTTGAAATAGTCAAGTTACCGACTACTTTTGGCTCTGATACCATTTTGTAAAGAGTGAGACCCAATATGGGATCCACTCTTCACTGAATTGAAGAAATAACCCATCCAATCCCAAACGTACCAAAAGGGGTATAAGGAAAGGAGGAATTTCATTCATTTCTCAAATGGAACTTATTACAGAGCATGATAATGAATAAGTAGTGGAACAAAACTATTACAAAGTTACAATGGGTATCATTATACAATTTCTCATCACCATGAAAGGTGATATTACAAAAACTTGAACTAACTACAAATAAGCCCAGTAGCAGAGAGTAACCTAGCCATTCCAAGCTATCCTTAGGTACAATTCTCTTTATATGATCTTCAAGAAACCTTGATCTTTAATGCACCTAAACCTGGGTGGAAGGGAACATCACCCAGAACATAGGAAACAACATAGAGGTCGGCAAAAAGCTGAGTATGTACATATATTAAGCACTTTGAGCATTATATAGGGTTATAAGAGCAAAAAGAGATGTTCCCACAAGAAAGGGCTAATAGCAATTAGGTAAATTCAAAAGAAGTGTAACAAGAGAAATGAGGCATATACAAAAATTCAGATCACAATATAAAACAGTAAATGGTTGCATGCATACAATGTAGACTAATAATACCTAAAACAGGGCCATAACACCATAGGATCATGGCCTAAAAAGTAAACAAGGGTGGAAACACACACCCCGGGCGGAATACGCACATCCTATATAAGTATTGTTGTACATAAGTACCACTACTCTAGATATTCTAGTCAGACACGTAGCATGCATAAATAGAGGGGCAAGACTAATATTTTAGTCAATATCAAATAAAAGACAACAAGGCAGGAGGGGCCTAAAGACCCATATAACATTTCAAATTTATAATCACAGCAGTAAAAGAGATTTATATCAAGAATTAGAAATGTCCATGAGTATTATATTTCCAAGAGAAACAATATTTCAAGAGATGCCTCATTAAAAGAAATTAGGTTTTAGTCAAATAATACCCAAAATAAAATAGAGGATGTACATACCTTATGATTAGACCTAGATATTCAGTAACACCTCCTAAGCATAGGGTCAGGGTTGTCTCAACCTAGTCATAATATGTGTGCATTTGATTAATATAAAATGTATTAAATCTCTAGCTTAGAAATCGACCCTATTGTTGATTGCAAATTTGAGCATGAAACTTGTCCCAATAAATCAGGCATATTTTTCTAATCTCAAAAACATATTTATTTGTATTATTTGGATAAGCCAATAATTACTTATGAATTTTATAAGTTTAAGTCATTTTCTGGCTATATATAGAAATTCAAACTGTGAAAAGACGATTTTACCCCTACATGCAAATCATCAGGGTTTGTTGTCACCTAGACTATAGAGAAATAAAAGAGAAACCTAAGTTTGATGTTGAAATTAAAAATATGCCCCCATGGGCGTGATATTATTGTGATGGCCACCATGGGATGAACTGGACTTTCGTCCCAGGGATTGAATCCATGTGTTCAGCGCCATGGCTGCTCCACAGAGAGCTCGGTCAAGGTGTGATTCCTGGGGATCCAGGCATCTAGATGGATGGGAGGGCAGTCCATCGATTCCGACTCTTCATCCCGGACTCAAAGAGCCTTCGTTCTGGTCCTGTGGAGGCTGGGAGATGAGAAAGGGATCTGAGATGAACCACTGATCTACTGGTCAAGAAGAATCATGCGAACACAGCGCCTGAGGTCAGGAATAAAAAGCGTGTGTTGCAAGGAAGCAACTAGTCTCACTGATTCACCCTGGACCTGTGGAGCTGCTGCTTTGGTCTTCGGGTGGTCGCATCCAAGGGTGAGCCCCATTGGGGGAAACAGCTACAGATGGCCCTGGCGAGGACAGGGCAAGATTAGGCCTACAATCATTAGCCTGTGAGGCTAAGGTTTGGCAGAGAAGCACCTCATGGAGAGGTCCATGAAGTATATAGTCAAAAAGGAAGGTCAGACGAGTATTAAACACCATCGAACAGGCGGCGGCCGAAACAGGCGAGACGAAGGCATTTTATCGACCGAATGAACGGAAGTATCTTGCGATAAACTGAAATCATGGAAAGAAAGGAGGAGAGTCCTAGATGGTTACCTCACGAGTAATTGAGACGAGGCGAACGATCCTAGCATCTATCTACCATCTTCATCGGAGAAGGAGACCAGCACCGATAGTAGCTCCAAGGTGCCAATACAAGCAATTGATCGAAGAGGATGCAAGAGGGGGTTCCGAGGATGAAATCTGGAGCAAACTGAAGAATGCAGTGGCTCCGGGTGGGGAAACAGTGAGTGGGAAAAAGGGCAGTGGTGGCTGCTCGAGGCATAGAAATAGGCATTTTCACCTTGGGGTTCTATAGAGGCCGAGTAAGGGGTCAATGGGCACACGGGGATGTGCGGAGTTTATGGCGAAGAAATCTCGAGGTTTGGACGCATGTAGAGATCGCAAAGCCACTGACAAAATGTGGTGTTCTGCTCGACTCAGCGTGCGAGGAACCCGGAGGTAGGGGATGACCAATTCTGCTACCCAACTACCTGGGTACCCAACCCGAGCTGGCTGTGTGACAAATAATGTCACGGGCACCTAGATTAGGGGGTAGCGACAATCAACATTAATAAAAAGAATAGGAAACCTACTACTTGATTGCAGAATCTTCTATGGCCATATTGAGGGTACACTTGAGGCCCAATTAAGCCCAAGATTTGAGGGTTGACTAATAAGAATGTGAGGAACCCGATTATAAGCTTAGATTTGGGTTTTGAGGTCACTTTAGCTGTAATTTTACCATTGTGCATTAATCATTCACTTAATGTAATGATCATAGCCTAATGATCAATTATGGTGAAACCTTCCACATTCCTCACTCTAATCTTCTATGGTTATTCTAGGATGTTAAATAATGGTTGAGGCTATAGCATAATATTAGTATCCACCAATTCTCATCCTTCAAGTATTAGGGTTATCACATTCAAAGATTTCATGTTCATGTGATTCAAAAGAGTCAATTAGGGTTATCAGATTCAAAGATTTCATGTTCATGTGATTCAAAAGAGTCAATTAGGGTTATCATATCCTAATATAGTTTGGCCTATGCTATTACAATGAAATATAGACATCGAAGGGTAGCCAAGTAAAGAAAAAGGACAAGGGATTTTTGGATATCCACCTAATCAATTAGGGGCCTAGAAGAATGGGAAATTAGCCTATGTGTCTGGAATTGAGTATGTTACACAGCTAGGGTTTCACCGCGCAAGGAAAAGGAAACACCTCAAGCATCTGCCTCCAACCCTCTAAATACTCCTCCTTGTGGATATGAAGAGATGTCATCCTCAACTCGAGTCGCAGACTGGCTGCAGTCCAATAGGCTGGATCGAGGGTAGATGTAACATCCCTGACCTGGGTTATGTTTTAACCCTAGGTGTTTTGTTTAATAAAAGTTATTATATGCTTTCTCTTATCTTTTGAAAAGTAATTAAGGCTCAAGAGGAACTTACATTGCAATTTTAGTCCTTTTCGAATATTGTTGAAATCAATGTTTTGCTTGTTTTGGACTAAAGTGCAAATTACCGAAGTTGAGGGGTTTATTTGCAAATTGTGCATGATAATATGTTACTCATGTGTTGAAGCATCATGAGAGTGAAGATGATGCAGAGGTATGTCTTGTGATAGTCTGAATACCAAGAAAGAGCTGATAAAGCAATGTTTATGCATTAAAACCTAGTTTTGGTGTAATGAGCAATTTACCAAAAACATAGGGTTCAATATGCAAATTACCACTCCAAAATGGTCCCTACTGTTTCTTGGGATCATGTGGAGCAAAGAAAATGAGAGGAGCGTCTCATTTGTATCTCTTTGAAGGAGAGATAATCTTGATTATTAAAATAATCAAGATTTAAGCATTAATGGAAACCTTAATTCAAATTAATGCAAAAAAATAAAATAATTGAGGGTCCTTCAACCAAAATTGAAATAGGTTGAATTCAGATATATGTGGACGTCCTTGTGCTTTGCAAGGGCCACGAAATATCTCAAGGAGGTGAAAAACCCACTCATGTTATTATAAGAAAAAGAAATATCCACTTGCTTATGGATATTAATATAAAAGGGTTAAGGTGCTTAATATGATTTTCTTTAAAACATGGATAATTGAGAGGAATAAGAGGAAAAGAGGATAGCCTCATCCCTAAGGAAAGGAAGGGGGCAAGTGGAAAGAATATGGGGGAGATAATTCCTACTTTCTCTCTCCTAAATAAATTTTCAATAAAATTAACATATATGCTCCTTTATCCATAGAATGAAAGGGTAATTTCGAATTCACTTCCACCCTTTGCTTGCAAAATGACCAAGGAAGCTTTGAAGGACCAGGAGGACGACCTCCAACCTGTTGGTAAGCTTCTTGACCTTCTTTCATCTTGATTTCATGGTGGAAATCATAAATCAATACATAATTGCTTCTTTTCTTCACTCCATCTTCAACCCTAGCCAATCCTTTCACTCTAAAACTTGAGGACGAGCCTTGGGGGAGTTGCAAAAGCCTCTTCCACCATTGTTGACGTGAATATCCAAGCTTTGAATCTCAATTGAAGGTGGGTTATATAACTTGAACCCTTAACTATTGTTATTGAACTCAATTTCTCAATTCAATTGATTCGATTGTTTTTCTTGCAAATACCTTTGATTAGTTGATGCAATTACCATGAAGATGGCAGTAGGTTTTGTGGGTTTGCAGGTTGATGATGATGACATCATCATAAGCATACACCTCAATCAAGAACAGGAGAAAACGGTTTGCAAAACCGCATGAACCGATTTGGTTTCAAAACTGAATGAGTAGATTCAGTTTCAAAACTGAATGGGTGATTCAGTTTCAAACCGAATGGCCAAGTAAGTGCAAGACCGAATGGGTAATTCCATTCAAAACTGAATGGGTTAGATATACAAAACCGAATGGGTAATTATACCCAAGATTGATTGGATAAATCACTTTAAAACCCAATGGGTGATTCAGTTTCAAAACCGAATGATTGGAATCGTTTTCAAGGTCAATTGAAGTGATTTGGTTTCAAAACCGAATGGGTAATTCAGTTTCAAAACTGAATGAGGTCAAGCACCTCAAGACTGCATGAGATCAAGCACCTCAAGACCGTATGGATGGTCAAAGGTGGTGATTGAAGGATTGAAAATCCTAGGGCCAATAATTGTTGAACTCCAACAATTCAATCGATTGAAGGTTTCAATGTAGCAAAGCATGTTCAATTGATTAATGAGTTTATCTAAATAACCCTTGCGGTTTTGAGACTGATTTGGCCCAAACGTTCTTGAAACCGTTTGGGGTCAAACGGTTTCAAAACCGTTTGGTGATGAAACCTCAAAACCGAATAAAGGTCATTTGTGATTCAATCATTTGGAAATTGAAGGTGATGATTGTTCCAATGATCCAATGATTGATAGTGATGGTAATCAATGAAGGTACAAAGGTTGAATCCCTAAAGTACCTAAATGATTAGTACCATTAAAGGGTTAAACCCTAATTGCTTATAAGAACAATAACTTAGTACACTGTGTCAATCATAGTTGTATGTACTTGATTGAAGGGTTGATATAACCTAATCAAGTTGAGAGAATGATAGAATGGAATTCATACATGATTATGATTCATGTGGTGATTTAGGGTATGATCCTTAGCATAGAGATCATGAAACCCTAACCATGGGCATAAACCCTAATTGATAAGGTTATTGAATCCTAACCCTAATTTAGGGCAATTCTAAGTGAAACCCTAATCCACGGTAAGGATGTAGCCCTAATCCAGGGTGATGATATGTGTAAACCTAATTTAGGGTAATGTGATGCAAAATCCTAATTGGGATGAATAGTAAACCCTAATTATGGGTAATGGAACATGAAACCCTGATTGGGATGAATAGTAAACCCTAATTATGGGTAATGTAACATGAAACCCTAATTATGGGTAATGGAACATGAAACCCTAATTGGGATGAATAGTAAACCCTAATTATGGGTAATGGAACATGAAACCCTAATTGGGATGAATAGTAAACCCTAATTATGGGTAATGGAACATGAAACCCTAATTGGGATGAACAATAAACCCTAATGTGGGTTATTGAAGGTAAACCCTATTCTGGGGTGAAATTTTATGTGAAACCCTAACTTAGGGTGATTTTATGAGAAACCCTGATGTTTGATGTGATGTGGAACTCAAATCCAAGGTGATACTATGTAATATTTTATGAAACCCTAATCTTGGGCAATATGGTGATAAACCATAACCTTAATTTGGGTAATGGGATGAATGTTCCCAAATGACATGAAATGGGAAACCCTAACCCTAGTAAGGGAATAGTGGTGTTACCCTTGAATAGTGAATCCATATTTGTTCTGCATGGTACTGATATGTAAATGAAGTTACTATTATCATCTACACTAACCATGGAGGTATTCTGAAATGGTGGTCATGGCCAGATATGAGCTATGATGTTTAATTCTCTATTGTTTATTGGGCCTTGTGTGCCATAATATACCTTGCTGCCTGGTAAGAGGTAACAAAAGAGTTAATGGGCCTCAAGTACCATGAGTGATGCTTGTAATAGCAAGTATCATGTTTACCTTAGTCAGATGACCTGAAGGTGATAGTTACCTGGAAAAGTGGGAACAATGCTCAATGATGAGCTAAGGGTTTGAATACCCAGAACCATATGATTGTGGTAATGAGATTGTGTAGGGATGAGAATTCCCAATATTGAAATGAGGGACTGAGTTCCCAATGTCTTTTAAAGACTGATAAGTAATTGATGAAAATAGTACATGTCTCTTTATAGCATTGTCATAATAAGTTATGTTTGAGAATGTGGCTGATGCTAAAAGAATATGAAAATGTAATTAATTAATCAAGTGAAATATGTTCATGTAGTGCTCTGACCATAGATCCATCATCATCAGTAGTTGGTGATGGTGAAACAGGGTTTCCTATTTTTTTCCTGGAATTCACATATTTTGAATATGTGGGGGTAAATGGGTGAAAATATCCTTACGTCTTGGTGAAGAGATTGATGGAAGGTAAACATTAAACCTCTCAATCCTTCATGTGTCGAGATGGATGCATCACAAATCTCCCGATGGTTGGGATGGATGTATCATTAATCTCCTAATGATATTTAATGTCGGGTCGACGAAGATAAACATTAAATCTCTCGATTGCCGATGAGAGTACAGTTGATGCTATAACTCTATAGCGAATTTGCCAGTATACCCTGGAAAGCTATATTGAGCAGTTGGCATAGTCCTGCTTGTGGTCCCGTACTGACCGGGATGTGGGAGGTCATGGTAATCCAACTCTTCCATCGACCTATGTATGGTACTGATTTCAATTTAGCAATGGTCGGTTGGAGTATGAGCGGTATACCTCATCTCCTCAGAGCTTAAGTTTGTTTGTAAAATGTAATCAGCCGTGTAGTGTATTTGCATAAGACTAAAATACGAGAATCACTGGTTGATGATTATCTTGCTTAACATATCCTAGATGGATAAATGTTATACATGTCCAATAATTCTTTATTGAATGTTAGACATGCTGTTTTATCAAGTTACAACTAATAAGCTTAAGTGGGAATGTTGCTCTAATATTCTTTAAATAAGTGAATTACCTATTGTTGATTATTATGATTCCACTGCTTAGTTTATTTCTATTAAATTGCAATAATAATGTTTTGGCGGAGATTTATATCTCCCGCTGGGGCAATTTTTATAATTGTCTCACCCTCGTGGAATCCAGCATTTTTAGGTAGACGCAGACAAAGAGGAAGAATATTTGTAGCAGAGGAAGAGCAGCAACAACAACAACAAGGACAATAGTAATATCCCAGGTGGGGATACTAGTTGTCAGGCTTTGTACATAAAGTCCTACGTGTCGTCTCTGTACTCTCAGGTCCTAGGAGTCAGTAGTTTGTGATTTTATAATCGATCTGAGGTTTTGGCTTAATGCCTCGAGGTTTTAAGTTGCTTGTGTACAAATTTAATAGAGCAGTTGTTGTATGTAATCCTCGAGAAGAGATGGTACATGACATGTACATTATGAACCAGGATGTAATGATTTACTTTGGTTTTGAATGAAAGAGTTTTCCTGTGAATGGATCTCTTGATAAATGGTTTTAATTTTTAGTGATTTTTAGTAATCCGTTGTAATCTTGATCGCTTCCGCATTAGTTAATCTGGTTTTATAAGTTGGACGCCACAAATTAGTGGTATCAGAGCTCTAGGTTCGCTGAGTCTACAGAGACATAGGATTAAGGTTGTTGAGTCTGTTCTAGTGTCTTCCAGTCTGTCTGATAGTGTCTTCTGCTCAAATAGGAGGAGGAGAAAACCTAAAGATGTCTGGATCACATGATGAACATGCTGCTGAGAGCAACATTGCTGCACCAGGAGGAGGTGCAAGAGCTCAAGATAGGGAGGAGCGTGTACTTGATCAACCCCAGTTCAACCAAGCTAATATGGGGAATCCAACTTTCCAAAATATGTTTGGACAGTTTATAGTTGCTATGACCCATATGACGGATAGGATGCCATTACATGTACCTAGGGCACCAGCCCATGATGAAAGACATGGAGTCGACAAGACCTTTGAACAGCTTAGGAGGGTAGGAACCATAGAGTATGCTGGTACAGCCGACCCAGCATATGCTGACCTATGGTTGACTGAACTGGAGAAAGCCTTCAGAATCCTCATAATTCCTGACGATGAGAAGGTGAGGCATGCTGTATATCTCCTAAAAGGGAGTGCTGGCCACTGGTGGACCATTGAGAAAGGCAAAAGACCTGGTGTTGTGATTGAATGGGATGAATTCTGACGTGAATTCATCACTAGATACTTTCCCAAGACGTATCTAGATGAGAAAATCTCTCAATTTGAGAGGTTGAGGCAAGGACAAATGAACATTAGTGAATACGAAGCTAGGTTCATGGAACTTTTGCGGTTTTGTCCGCATATGGCATCCACAGATGAGGAGAGAATTCGGCGATTCGAGAAGGGGTTGAATGCTAAATTGACCACTCCGGTGTCTGCTCTGGAGAACCAGGAGAGGTTTGCCACTTTTGTGGAGTCTATAAGATGAATAGAAAGGTCTGTGATTGAGAAGCGACAGACCAAGGGTAAGAAAGAGTACCCATAGTTCCAAGGACATAGTTTTGGAAGTTTTAAAAAACCAAGGTATTTTGTGCCTACACCACCACCAAGGTTCAATACCCAGACGCAATGGACGTCAAGTAAGGGTAGAGGTCGTAGTTTACCACCAAAGGGAGCTCACAGCTCAGCCTCAATGTCAGTAACAGGACCACCCAGACCACAGAGGGGAAATGTAACCTGTTATAGATGTGGGAGAGAAGACCATGTGGTGAGGGATTGTCCTGAAAAAGTCAGGAATGTGACCCAGCAACCGAGGCAGAGTCAACAAGGCTCTCAGAGGCAGCAGTTTGGTAGTGGTGCTAGAGGACGTGGACAAGTGTCCCAAGCTGGATCGTCAACATCCAACAATCGAACACAGGGTCAATAGCAACCAACGACTAGATTCTATGCAATGAATTAGCCCGAAGTAGTTGTCAATCCCAGGGTTGTGACAGGTCAGATAGAATTATTTTATTCTGATATGTCTTCATCCTGCTTAGTATATGTGTTAATTGATCTGGGATCTATGCACTCTTTTATCCCTCGAGAAGTGATTCATGACTGCAACATGATTGTCAGTCATAGAGAAGATAGCATGTTGTTAGAAACACCTTTGCTGAGATCTCAGTATTGCGGGAAGTGTGTTCCCCCTGCAATCTTTCCTTTTCTGATCACCGCATTCAGGTGGATCTTATACCACTTGAAATGCATGGATTTGATATAATTCTTGGGATGGACACCTTAGAAAAGTATAAAGTTGTATTGGATTGTGGTTCCAAGTAGGTTGTGTTCACAGATAATGGTGACACATGGATCTTTCAGGGAGATAGAAAGATTCTTCCAACATGTCTTGTGTCAGCTATGGTAGCTGAGAAGTTGATGAGATAAGGATGTTTTGCATTCTTAGCCCATGTGGTTGATACCACAATGGAGAGCCCTCATACTTTTGAAGTTCCAATAGTCATGGAATTTGAAGATGTATTTCCTGAAGAACTTCCAGGTGTTCCACCGCCCCGAGAGATTGATTTCGAAATTAATCTAATCCCGGGAACGCAAGCAATAGCACAAACGCCGTATAGAATGGCACCTACTGAAATGGCAGAGCTCAAGAAACAACTGCAAGAGTTGCTTAAGAAGGGTTTTATCCGATCGAGTACTTCACCATGGGGTGCTCCAGTCCTCTTAATTTGTTAAGAAGAAGGATGGGTCTATGCGTTTATGCATTGATTATAGGCAGTTAAATAAAGTAACTATAAAGAACAAGCATCCTCTACCGAGGATTTATGACTTGTTTGATCAGTTGTGTGGTGCAACTATCTTTTCTAAGATAGATCTGAGGTCAGGATACCATCAGTTACATATTAAGGAGAGTGACATACCTAAGTCTGCCTTTAGGACAAGGTATGGTCACTATGAGTTCATAGTTATGTCGTTTGGACTAACTAATGCACCAGCTACATTTATGGAACTCATGAATAGAATCTTTCGACCTTTTCTTGATCATGTGTAGTCGTCTTTATAGATGACATACTGATATATAGTAGAGATGCTCAACAACATGAGCAACATCTTCGTCAAGCTTTGACTTTGCTAAGAAAGCATAAGTTGTATGCTAAGTTTAGCAAATGTGAGTTCTGGTTACCAAAAGTTTATTTTCTTGGACACATAATATCTACTTTAGGTATTCGTGTTGATCCTAAGAAAGTAGAATCTGTCCTGCAATGGGAACAGCCGAAGACACCGACAAAGATACGCAGTTTCCTAGGAGTGTCAGGCTATTACAGGAGGTTCATTAAGAGCTTCAACTCTATAGCTTTACCCCTGACCAAGTTGACCAGGAAGGATATTCCTTTTGTCTGGAATGACAAGTGTCAAAAATCTTTCCAGTTGCTGAAAGAAAGGTTAACTAGTGCACCTGTGTTAGTGCTACCTGAGCAAGGGAAGGGGTATATAGTCTTTTGTGATGCATCTAAGAATGTCTTAGGATGTGTGTTGATGCAGGATAAGCAAGTGATTTCTTTTGCTTCTCTACAACTTAAGAAACGTGAGGAGAATTATCCGACACATGATCTAGAGCTAGCTGATGTGGTCCATGCCTTGAAGATCTGGAGACATTATCTCTATGGAGAAACATTCCATATTTTCATAGACCATAAGAACCTAAAGTATATCTTCTCACAACATGAGCTGAACATGAGGCAACGCCACTGGATGGAGTTAATCAAGGACTACGATTGTACAATTGATTATCATCCAGGGAAAGCCAATGTGGTTGTTGATTCTCTAAGTAGAAAATCAGCAACACTAGCCTTAAACAAAGCACAGTTGAACTCCTTAGTGTGCTCTAAGAGGGATATGTTTATCTCCTTGAGGAAAGACAATGTACAGCTTAAAGTGTCATTGTTAGTCGGGTTATTAGCTGAGATGCACATAAAACCAACTCTGAGACAGTAGATTAAAGAAGCACAACAAACTGATGTTGTAGTTCAGCAGATTAGATCAGAGTATGGTAGTGAGAAACGTGATGGTTTCTATGATTCAAATGATCAGGTAGTTTGTTACCATGATAGAATGGTGGTACCTTATGTTGATAACTTAAGGAAGTTAGTCCTGGAAGAAGCTCATTCTTCAATGTATGCTATGCATCCAGGAAGCACCAAGATGTATCATAACTTAAAAGATATGTATTGGTGTCCTGGATTGAAGAAAGATGTTGCTGAGTTTGTTATGTGGTGTCCGGTGTGTCAGCAGGTTAAAGTTGAACATCAGAAGCCCACAGGAACAATGCAACCTCTTCCTATACCGCAGTGGAAATGGGATCATGTATCCATGGACTTTGTGGTTGGTTTGCCTAGAACAGCCAAAAGTCATGATTCCATTTGGGTGGTAGTTGATAGGTTGACCAAGACAACACATTTTCTTCCTGTCAAAACAAACTACACTGCTGAGAAGCTTGCATAGATATACATAGATGAGATAGTGTGTTTGCACGGGGTTCCAGCTACTATTGTATCCGATAGAGGTCCCCAGTTCACAAGTCATTTTTGGGAACGACTGCATAAAGCTTTGGGTACACATTTAAGGGTTAGTACAACCTTTCATCCTCAGACAGATGGACAATCAGATTGGACCATACAAACTTTAGAGGACTTGCTTAGGGCATGTGTCCTTCAGTTTGTAGGAAGTTGGGATCTACATCTGAGCTTGATAGAATTTGCTTATAATAATAGCTATCATCATAGTATTAATATGGCACCATATGAAGCTTTGTATGGTAGATGTTGTAGATCTCCCTTATGTTGATATGAAATAAGAGAGTACCAACTTTTGGGTCCTGAGTTGGTTCAACAAACAACTGAGAAGATTAAAGTTATACAACAACAGTTGAAAACTACCCAGGATTGGAAGAAATCATATGCTGATAAGCATCGTAGACCCTTAGAATTCCAAGTTGGAGACAGAGTGTATCTCAAGGTCTCACCTTGGAAAGGTATCCTTAGATTTGGAAAGAAGGGAAAGTTAGCTCCTATATTTATGGGGCCCTATCCAATCATTGAGAGGATGGGAAAGGTATCCTATAAGCTGGAGTTACCACATGAGCTACATAAATTACACCCAGTGTTCCATATTTCCATGTTGAGTAAGTGTCATCCTGACACAGATTTGGTTCTGCAACCTGTGGAGGTAGAACTAAATGATGATATATCTTATGTTGAAGGACCTGTGTTGATTCCTGACAGAAGAATCAAGAAGTTGAAAAAGTAATACATTTGTCTTGTAAAAGTTCTCTGGCATCACCATGGCATTGAAGAAGCTACGTGGGAGCTAGAGGAAGAGATGAGGAGGAAGTACCCTTCTCTTTTCTCTTGATGTTTTTGTTGATGATTTTGAGGACGAAATCCTTGTAAGGGGTGGATAAATTAGTAGCATCCCTGACCTGGGTTATGTTTTAACCCTAGGTGTTTTGTTTAATAAAAGTGATTATATTCTTGCTCTTATCTTTTGAAAAGTAATTAAGGCTCAAGAGGAACTTACATTGCAATTTTAGTCCTTTTCGAATATTGTTGAAATCAATGTTTTGCTTATTTTGGACTAAAGTGAAAATTACCCAAGTTGAGGGGTTTATTTGCAAATTGTGCATGATAATATGTTCCTAATGTGTTGAAGCATCATGAGAGTGAAGATGATGCATAGGTATGGCTTGTGATAGCCTTAATACCAAGAAAGAGCTGATAAAGCAATGTTTGTGCATTAAAACCTAGTTTTGGTGTAATGAGCAATTTACCCAAAACCTAGGGTTCAATATGCACATTACCACTCCAAAATGGTCCCTACTATTTCTTGGGATCATGTGGAGCAAATAAAATGAGAGGGGCATCTCATTTGTATCTCTTTGAAGGAGAGAGAATCTTGATATTAAAACAATCAAGATTTAAGCATAATGGAAACCTTAATTCAAATTAATGCAAAATAAATAAAATAATTGAGGGGACTTCAACCAAAATTGAAATAGGTTGAATTCAGATATATGTGGACGTCCTTGTGCTTTTCAAGGGCCACGAAATATCTCAAGGAGGTGAAAAACCCACTCAGGTTATTATAAGAAAAAGAAATATCCAATTGCTTATGGATATTAATATAAAAAGGGTTAAGGTGCTTAATTTGCTTTTATTTAAAACATGGATAATTGAGAGGAATAAGAGGCAAAGAGGATAGCCTCGTCCATAAGGAAAGGAAGGGGGCAATTGGCAAGAATATGGGGGAGATGATTCCTACTTTCTCTCTCCTAAATGAATTTTCAATAAAATTCACATATATGCTCCTTTATCCATAGAATGAAAGGGTAATTTCGAATTCACTTCCACCCTTTACTTGAAAAACGACCAAGGAAGATTTGAAGGACCAGGAGGATGACCCCCAACCTGTTGGTAAGCTTCTTGACCTTCTTTCATCTTGATTTCATGGTGGAAATCATAAATCAATGCATACTTTCTTCTTTTCTTCACTCCATCTTCAACCCTAGCCAATCCTTTCACTCCAAAACTTGAGGACGATCCTTGGGGGAGTTGCAAAAGCCTATTCCACCATTGTTGACGTGAAGCTCTAAGCTTTGAAGCTGAATTGAAGGCGGGTTATATAACTTGAATCCTTAACTATTGTTATTGAACTCAATTTCTCAATTCAATTGATTTGATTGTTTTTCTTGCAAATACCTTTGATTAGTTGATGCAATTACCATGAAGATGGCAGTAGGTTTCATGGGTTTCCAGGTTGATGATGATGACATCATCACAATCATACACCTCAATCAAGAACATGAGCAAACGGTTTGCAAAACCGCATGAACAATTCAGTTTCAAAACTGAATGAGTAGATTCGGTTTCCAAACTAAATGGGTGATTCGGTTTCAAAACCGAATGGCCAAGTAAGTGCAAGACCGAATGGGTAATTCCATTCAAAACTGAATGGGTTAGATATACAAAACTGAATGGGTAATTATACCCAAGATTGATTGGATAAATCACTTCAAAACCCAATGGGTGATTCGGTTTCAAAACTGAATGATTGGAATCGTTTTCAAGGTCAATTGAAGTGATTCAATTTCAAAACCGAATGGGTGATTCGGTTTCAAAACTGAATGAGGTCAAGCACCTCATGACTGAATGATATCAAGCACCTCAAGACCACATGGATGGTCAAAGGTGGTGATTGAAATCCAAGGGCCAATAATTGTTGGAACTCCAACAATTAAATCGATTGAAGGTTTCAATGTAGCAAAGCATGTTCAATTGATTGATGAGATTATCTAAAGAACCCTTGTGGTTTTGAGACTGATTTGGCCCAAACGGTCTTGAGACCATTTGATTCCAAACAGTCTTGAAACTGTTTGGGGTCAAATGGTTTCAAAACCATTTGGGGTCAAACGGTTTCGAAACCGTTTGGTGATGAAACCTCAAAATCAAATAAAGGTTATTTGTGATTCAATCATTTGGAAATTTAATGTGATGATTGTTCCAATGATTGATAGTGATGTTAATCAATGAAGGTACAAAGGTTGAATCCCTAAAGTACCTAAATGATTAGTACCATTAAAGGGTTAAACCCTAATTGCTTATAAGAATAATAACTTAGTACACTGTGTCAATCATAGCTGTATGTACTTGATTGAAGGGTTGATATAACCTAATCAAGTTGAGAGAATGATAGAATGGAATTCATGCATGAGTATGATTCATGTGGTGATTAAGGGTATGCTCCTTAACATAGAGATCATGAAACCCTAATCATGGGCATAAACCCTAATTGACAAGGTTATTGAATCCTAACCCTAATTTAGGGCAATTCTAAGTGAAACCCTAATCCAGGGTAAGGATGTATCCCTAATCCAGGGTGATGATATGTGTAAACCTAATTTAGGGTAATGTGATGCAAAATCCTAATTGGGATGAATAGTAAACCCTAATTACGGATAATGGAACATGAAACCCTAATTGGGATGAATAGTAAACCCTAATTATGGGTAATGGAACACGAAACCCTAATTGGGATGAATAGTAAACCCTAATTATGGGTAATGGAACATGAAACCCTAATTGTGATGAATAGTAAACCCTAATTATGGGTAATGGAACATGAAACCCTAATTGGGATGAATAGTAAACCCTAATTATGGGTAATGGAACATGAAACCCTAATTGGGATGAACAGTAAACCCTAATTGTGGGTTATTGAAGATAAACTCTATTTTGGAATGAAATTTATGTGAAACCCTAACTTAGGGTGATTTTATGAGAAACCCTGATGTTTGATGTGATGTGGAACTCAAATCTGGGTGATACTATGCAATGTTTTATGAAACCCTAATCTTGGGCAATATGGTGATAAACCATAACCTTAATTTGGGTAATGGGATGAATGTTCCCAAATGACATGAAATGGGAAACCCTAACCCTAGTAAGGGAATAGTGGTGTTACCCTCGAATAGTGAATCCATATTTGTTCTGCATGGTTCTGATATGTAAATGAAGTTACTATTATCATCTACACTAACCATGCAGGTATTCTGAAATGGTGGTCATGGCCAGGTATGAGCTATGATGTTTAATTCTCTATTGTTTATTGGGTCTTGTGTGCCATAATATACCTTGCTGCCTGGTAAGAGGTAACAAAAGAGTTAATGGGCCTCAAGTACCATGAGTGATGCTTGTAATAGCAAGTATCATGTTTACCTTGGTCAGATGACCTGAAGGTGATAGTTACCTGGAAAAGTGGTAGCAATGCTCAATGATGAGCTAAGGGTTTGAATACCCAGAACCATATGATTGTGGTAATGAGATTGTGTAGGGATGAGAATTCCCAGTATTGAAATGAGGGACTGAGTTCCCAATGTCTTTTAAAGACTGATAAGTAATTGATAAAAATAGTACATGTCTCTTTATAGCATTGTCATAATAAGTTATGTTTGAGAATGTGGCTGATGCTAAAAGAATATGAAAATGTACATAATTAATCAAGTGAAATCTGTTCATGTAGTGCTCTAACCATAGATCCATCATCGTCAGTAGTTGTTGATGGTGAAACAGGTTTTCCTATGGATTTCCTAGAATTCACATACTTTGAATATGTGGGGGTAAATGGGAGAAAATATCCTTACGTTCTGGTGAAGAGATTGATGGAAGGTAAACATTAAATCTCTCAATCCTTCATGTGTCGGGATGGATGTATCACAAATCTCCCGATGGTTGGGATGGATGTATCATTAATCTCCCAATGATATTTAATGTCGGGTCGATGGAGATAAACATTAAATCTCTCGATTGCCGATGAGAGTACAGTTGATGCTGTAACTATATAATGAAGTTTCCAGTATACCCTGGAAAGCTATATTGAGCAGTTGACATAGTCCTGCTTGTGGTCCCGTACTGACCGGGATGTGGGAGGTCATGGAAATTTG
Organism: Alisma plantago-aquatica; assembly: GCA_963693085.1. NCBI lineage: Eukaryota > Viridiplantae > Streptophyta > Magnoliopsida > Alismatales > Alismataceae > Alisma > Alisma plantago-aquatica. Next base: position 441,314,783 of record OY856412.1, on the reverse strand, counting down.
GCTCTTGCATTGACCTATGTATGGTACCGATTTCAATTTAGCAATGGTCAGTTGGAGTATGAGCTGTTTACCCCATCTCCTCAGAGCTTAAGTATGTTTATAAAATGTAATCAGCCGTGTAGCGTATTTGCATAAGACTGAAATACAAGAATCACTGGTTGATGATTATCTTTCTTAACATATCTTAGATGGATAAATGTTATACATGTCCTATAATTCTTTATTGAATGTCAGACATGCTATTTTATCAAGTTACAACTAATAAGCTTAAGTGGGAATGTTGCTCTAATCTGATTTAAATAAGTGAATTACCTATTATTGATTATTATGATTCCACTGCTTAGTTTATTTCTATTAAACTGCAATAATAATGTTTTGGCAGGGAGTTATATCTCCCGTTGGGGCAATTTTTATAATTGTCTCACCCCCGTGGAATCCAACGTTTTTAGGTAGACACAGACAAAGAGGAAGAATCTCTGTAGTAGAGGAAGAGCAGCAGCAGCAACATCAACAACAAGGACAACAGTAATATCCCAGGTGGGGATACTGGTTGTCAGGCTTTATACATAAAGTCCTATGTGTCGTCTCTATACTCTCACGTCCTAGGAGTCAGTAGTTTGTGATTTTATAATCGATATGAGGTTTTGGCTTGATGCCTTGAGGTTTTAAGTTGCCTATGTACAAATTTAATAGAGCAGTTGTTGTATGTAATCCTCGAGAAGAGATGGTACATGACATGTACATTATGAACCAGGATGTAATGATTTACTTTGGTTCTGAATGAAAGAGTTTTCCTATGAATGGATCTCTTGATAAATGGTTTTAACTTTTAGTGATTTTTAGTAATCCACTGTAATCTTGATCGCTTCCACATTAGTTAATCTGGTTTTATAAGTTGGACGCCACAGTAGATCGATGCTGAGATGATGGAGTTCATCGAGTCAACCGTCAAGGATGGCATGAGATGCGCTTCCATCTCGTGTCAGGACAACGTCATCCCATACTGGGATGAGTACATCTCCATCTGGTTCATTGGCAGAAAGCCATATGGTGGACAACTAATTGGTTGGATCCGTAGGCTATGGAGACCAAGCAGCCCCGTCGAGGTCGTGTCCGAGAAAAGGGAGGGATACATCATCAAGATGTTGTCTCGCAGTGAAATTTATAGGGTTCTAGAATAGGCTCCTTGGTTCATGGATGGCTCACTGATCGTGGCCCATGTGTGGAAACATGGTGCTCCTCTTCAAGCCCTCTCCTTCACGCAGGTCCCTGTTTGGTTCAAGATTGAAAACCTGGGACTCCCTTGGACACGCAAGCATATCTCCAACATTTCAAGTACCATCGGTAGACCCGTGGACATAGATGACTACTCTGTCACTGCATGGTGTCTTGATGCTGCCTGAGTCTGCATCGAGATGAGTTATGAAGCCAAAATTCCCAAGGAGACAATGGTGGAAGTTGATTCGGTGCCCAAGACTCTAAAAACTAAGGTTGTCTCTAGACTCGTGATTTGCCCCAGTTGTAATAGGTTTGGGCATAAAGCCACTTCCTTCCCTCTGAAGACCAGAAGACCCCCGCCGAAGAATGACCTGCAAGTTTGGTTGGGTAAGTCTTTAGGTGTTCGAGACATTGTCAAAAAGACCTCCAAGGAGCATTCCAAGGTTGGTTAGGGGAATAAGGACACAAACCAGTAAGAGGAGCGTGTGGATGACTCAGTTGCAGTGGATGAAGATATTCTTTGTGAATCCATTGCACAATAGGTTAGAGATGTGGTCCTCTCTGTGGTTGACAAGAACCAACCCCAATTCCCTCCCTGCATCCTAGAACCTGAGAAGTTTGGGTCTTCCTTGGTGCTCAATGCCAGGAGTCTCAATTTGGATTGGGAATTGGAGCTGAGTAGGAGAAGCAGAGGTGAGATGAGCTCTTCCTCATGTAAAATCAACAAAATATGGTAAAACAGTGAGTTCTCCGCGGATGTCCAACATGAAAAGGACAAGTTATTTGAAGATGATGATGAATCCAATATGGATTCAAACTCTGAAATAGATTTTGATCCCTGGGAGGCTGACTCGATGGACTTCAGCAAGTTCAAGCCAAATAGGAGGAAAAAATCTACTAAGAAGAGAAAGGATGGGGGATAACCCTTCTTTCCATTCTCAATGCTGAATTCCTAGTACCAGTTCCGTAAGGTAAATGAATCTGAGACTCTAAATCTGTTGTCTGATGGTTGGGAGCTTCTTCTTGGTTCTTTCTTCCACAATTTTTGTGAGTGAGGATAATGCCAGTGTGAGGGAGGTTCCAGGTTCTAGTTCTCTGGCGATCGATGTAGTTGATTCAGTTGTCAAAGCTTCCTCTACTTGACTGACTGGCAACAGGAAGGCGCTACCAGTGACCACACATTGTGTTAGCTGCTGATAGTTAGATAGGTCTTAGCATTTGAATACCATCGAACAACTTGAGTAGAGACATTAGCTGATACACCTCATCCGATAAAGTTGAGTCTGCACACTTTGTGGGTGAGCGTAATGATAGTGGAGCTCCTCGTCTGAGTAGGATGATGGCAATGCCAGTTTATGCTTGTATGAACGCTTTTGATGTTTTCTCTCTATTCGAGTCTTTCTTTCAGAATTAGGTCTTCTACGTAAGACCGTTGGTAACAATAGTCTTTCTTTTGGTAATCCTCTTAAAGGATTAAAGGGTGCGTACCTTTTGTACCTAAAGTTTTTGTATCACACAATATTAACAGAGTTTTTTTACCGACAACAAAATGTAATCAGGATTGTTATCCATAGTTTTGAATAAGATTAGTGGTTTTGGGGTTGATGATGATGACATCATCATTAGTTACCCGATATGAGTTGATTACTCTTTTTCAACCCGATATGGGTTGAAGACCTTGCAACCCGACATGGGTTGAAGACTTGGGGGAAAATGATATGGGACCCAATATGAAGACTTGCCCGATATGTAGGTAAGTCATAGTAGGTCTTATGGTCGATATGAATGACCCATATCCATCACTTGTACATAGTACAAAGGTGAAACAAAACCTTATGCCCGGTATGTGTGAAACCCTAGAATGAGGATGGGTGCCCAACATGCAAGACCAATATGATGGCTAACATTTATGGACAATATGGTACCCTTGATGGTGCATGATATGGTACCCTTGATGGTGCACGATATGGTACCCTTGATGGTGCACTATATGGTACACTTGATGGTTCACGACATGGTATCCTTGATGATGCGTGATATGGTACCCTTGATGGTGCACGATATGGTAACCCGAGGTGGTGCATGATATAATAACCTAAGTGGATACACGATATGGTAACCCTAGGTGGTGCATGATATAGTAACCTAAGTGGGCACATGATATGGTAACCAAGTGGATGCACGATATGGTGATAGGAGAAATGCTCTATATACTGATATGAGGATGTGGTCATACCACATGATCAATTGAATACTTAACAAGACGATATATGCATGACATTATCAATCACACTACTTAATATGGTAGGCATGTCGTCAATTATTAAGATTGACTAAGTGGTGAGTATGATTAATGTAATAGTGAGATACAATGAGCTTAAATTATTTGATATTGATAAGGTTGTAGACCTTAAAGGTATGAACTAAGAAATTTATATCCTAGTAAGGATGAGAGAGAATCTAAGACTTGAAAGATGAGTATGCATTTAACATACCTTAACTCAACATGACTACATGATTTGATGATAATGGGTATGCCTTAAGCCCGGTATGATGGTGTGATTTCTCCACACAATGAAATAATTATTTGTTATAATGATACATGCATTCTCAAGCATAACAGAACAAGTATTATTGATCATGCTACCCAATATGGTAGACATGCTTTAATCCATTAAAAATATCTAAGTGATGTATGCTAAGTGATTAAGTTTAGTGATGTTAAGGTAACAAACCTTAAGAGGTGAATTAAATAAGATGCAATCAATATCCTATTAAGGATAAGAGAGAAAGACTTTAACATGGGTGGTAAATATGTGGCGAAACATGTGTTGATCCTCCCATGATGAGTGAAGTATGAATTACAGTTTGATTCTAGATATTATGATCTTAAATCCCTAATTGGTAATAAAAGAGAAATCCAACCCTAATGAAGGGTGATGATATTCTTGTACAATTATAATCAGTTAAATTGAGATGACCCTAACCCTAACAATGAGAGGGATGCACTTTCTTATATCACAAAGAGATGATGTAAATAATCCTAACCCTAAGCATGGGTAAGATTGAACAATGATATTATAAGAGGTCTTTCATCCTAAAGCGTACATTATCCCTGAATCATGAAATGATGAATATCACAAGATATGAGCTAAGAAATCCTATATTGATAGACTTAGATGAGTATTGTATCATGTATAACAAGTAGGCTAATGTCTTAAAAACATAAGTTGTTGCCTAGAAATGAGGTGACGAGATGTTTTATGAACTATGTGAGTTGTGTGAAATGCTTATACAGTAAGTAAAGAAGAATACCTGGATCAGAGAACCTGGAGATATTAGTTACTTGTTACAGAGGTTCTAATACTATGTGGGGGTCTAGGGGTCCGAATACCTAGAACCAGTAATCATGATGATAATGAAATCTTGAAACCCTAATCAATTGAATATAACCCAAATTCAATAGAAGGATGTGTTCCTTAGCAATTCATGGTTAAAGACATTTGTTGAAATTGTTGATAACATGATATAATAATCATGCAAATATCTTAATGCATTAAGCACGGTCAAGTAAGAGCTATGTGATTATGTGATACAAATCCAATGATCTATGTGGACTATGTGAATAAGTATCTGGGTCTGATGACCTTGAGTTAATGATCATCTGCTAAGTGGTGACAATGCTCAATGATGAATGAAGGGTTGAATACCCAAGAGAGATGATGACAAGAGGTTGAGATTCTAAGTGAGCTATGTGACTCAGTGAATATGAAAGTATCTTATGAATGCTTTTATGCTTTTCTTTATAGTAATTGTTGTTAATCGTGTTTGTAACTTTATTAATGCTAAAAAGATATAGTAATACACTTAATTAAGCAAGATGAATATTATCATGTAGTTGCCCAGACCATAGATCCATTCAGTGTCAGCAATTGCTGAATGGTGAAACGAGTTTTACTTGGAACACATAACTTTTTTTTAATATGTGGTAATATAAGGGTTCTCAGTGGACTCCCAAACTAAAATAAGGGTGCTTAGTGGACTCCCCAAATACATCAGTTTGCTCAGTGTACTTCCTGATAAAAATCAACACATGATCACTTAGTGGTCATCTTGATAATCCAAGAAAGCTAAGTGGTCTTCTCCCGAAGAGAGTACATGTTACGTTAGTAACTCTACAATGAGGATGTCGCTATACCCCAGCATAGCTAATCCTAGAAGACACAAGATGTCATGTTAAACCTAAGTGTGACCTAAGTGTTCTTGAGCTGACTGAGAAAGAATAGGTCTTGACAGTCGGTTCTGCCATTGACCTTGTATTGTAACGACTTAGACTTACTAGTGGTCGGTTGGAGTATGAGTGGTATATCTCATCTCCTCTGGGCATAAGTATGAATGTGAACATGTAATCAGCCACATAGTATAATCGTTTAAGGATCAAATACGGAACATTGGTTGATGCCTTATTACTTTTATACATCTTGTTAGATAGATGTTATACATGTTCTTCATATTCCTTTTCAAGCAAAAGATGAATTGTAGATCCTGTTATTAATATCCTTGCTTGGTACTTGAAAATATATTTGTCAAACAAATAGAATACCTGCAGTTCAATTTTTATTATTTTCTGTGATATTAATATTGTTGGAAGAGAGTTATATCTCTCACTAGGACAATTGTCTCACCCCGTGGGATCCAAAATTTTTAGGTAAGACATGGACAAAAGACTAAGCATCGGGCTGTAGAAGAAGGAACATATCAACAAGGATCATAGTTGTATCTCAAGTCGAGTACATTGTTTGTAATGTCCTGTAGATAGAAGTCCTATGTGTCGTCTTTGTACTCTCAAGTCCTTGGGAGATAGTCTTAGTGGTTTGTACGAGAAAATTGAGATTTTAGTTTGCATATCTCGAGGATTTTATGTTGTTACTATGTGTATTAAAGCAAAGCAGCTAGCACTTGTTATCCTCGAGAAGAGATAGAACACTGAATGTATAATGTAAACCATGTGTATATGAGGCTTTGGTTCTTTATGTAAGAATTTTCTGGAAGATGGACCTATGTGCAAAATGGTTTTAAATTTTAGTGATTTTTGTTAATTTGCTGTTTATGGTTATTCTTCTTAATTAGTAACGATTTGGTTGTAAGTTTGATGATAGTCATTTCAAGTTTGGTATCAGAGCTTAAGGTTTGTTGAGTCTATAGAGACATATGACTAAGGTGTTGAGTCTGTGTTAGTGTCCTCCAGTATACCCTATAGTGACTTCTGCTTATGCAGAAGAGAGGGTGAAATTTAAGAATGACTGGAGAACACGAGGAATACATTGCTTAGAGCAATGTTGTTTTCACCAGGAATGGGTGCAAGGGATCATGCAAGGGAAGAATGAGTGCCTGAGAATTCCCATCTTGACCCAATCAAGATAAGAGAATCCAGCTTTTATGCTCCTGTTGGGCAGGTTAGGACAATAGTGATGTGTATAAGTAGACTGGATACTAGCATTACAACTAAAGATATCAATCTTCAATGCAAAAACCTTGGATTCTGAAAGAGTTCTGAGATAATATAGTCATGATAAAATAATGGAAAATATGGGAAGAGTTCACATATGGTGAGAAAATGGACTCTGCCATCAGTAAAGATAGATATTACATCTGTGATAGTAGTACCCAAGGAGGGGAAATAAGCTGAGAATCAAGTACAAGTCTCTACAATTCTAGAAATATTTGTCTAGTTGTTCTATAAGACCATAATTTTTGGTGCCACTAGTGCAATAAATGCTTAGTGCTCTGGAATAGTAGTCACTAAGTAAAGGCAAAATTCCTAACTCTCCACCGGTAAGAACATCTGACTTAGCTTTTACATCAGCAATGAGACCGATAAGACCATGGTACGAAGACAAAACATGTTATAGATACAAACATGTTGAGCATACTAAATCCTTTTGCTTGAAAGAAGGGAGGAAATGACCCAATAACCGAGGAAGACTCGACAGGGAGTATGAAAGTTACATCCAATAGGGTAAAAAGGCAAAAGTGGCGACATGAAACAACTAGACTCTATGTGTTGAGTTAACCTGAAGCGGTAGATGACCGCGAGGGGTGACAGTCAGATAAAGCTTTCTCATTTTAATATGCTTTTTTATTTTACGTGATAGACATAATGGGGATTGTTGTTATTGACTTCTCTATTGATTGCCCTATGGGAACACAGGGGAGAAATAATGAAAACTAGAATTTATATTCTGTTCAACATTCTTTTAAATGCTTTATAATTACTCTTATCTATGTGAGAGAGGATGATGCATAGAGGTGATGCTTGGAGTGAATCCAGGGATGCTAAGCCTATGCCTTGATAAAATGAAAAGTAAGGAATAGATTGTTATCTCTCTTATTATTCTGATCAAGTAGTCATTTTGAGATAATTTAGTAAGCCTAACAAGACTGGAAATATGGCATGAGCGTTTTCATCACATCTTAAGTGCAGTAAATTGGAATTTGATATAATCTCAGATTAGTTTGTGTGCATAAGGAAGTAAGAAGTATAATCCTCATAATAGGAGGAAGGAGAATGAGGGAGATGATCCCTTTTCGATAAAATATGTGTGAATAGTAAGGATCTTTTCCATAATATGGAAATGGGAAATGTGATAAAATTATAGAATGCTCATAAACATGTTGGACTAAGACAAATAAAGGAATGAAACTAAATAGGGATCGCTAAGTGAACGTTCCCAAATACATAGAGATTTCTAAGTGAACTTTCCCAAATACATAGGGATTGCTAAGTGAACTTTCCCAAATACATAGGGATTGCTAAGTGAACTTTCCCAAATACATAGGGATTGCTAAGTGAACTTTCCCAACCAAATAGGAACTGCTACATGGACTTCCCTAACTATAAAGGATTGCTAAGTGGACTTTCCTAACTAGATAAGGATTGCTAAGTGGACTTTCCAAACTAGATAAGGATTGCTAAGTGGACTTTCCTAACTAGACAAGGATTGCTAAGTGGACTTTCCTAACTAGATAAGGATTGCTAAGTGGACTTTCCTAACTAAATAGGGATTGCTAAGTGGACTTCCCAAACTATAAAGATTGCTAAGTGAAATTCCTCAACTAAGTGTATGTCTCCTCTTTGATAAACGACCTTGTGTAATGATGGGGTGATAAAAAGGGATATGTTCCATTATGTTCCTTCCTTTCATAAACATGGCAATAAAGTGAGTTTTATGACACTTGGTGTGCATAAGTTATAGTCGTTCGTTTGATGGGTACTTTGAAAAATATCAGTTCATTTGGGACTTTAGTTCCAAAATTTAGATATGTGTAATATATATGATGTCTCAAGGTTAAAGATATATCCTTTTGTATGTTTAACTTTGGTACTAGTAATAGGGAGATGGAAATAATTAGGATGTGATGATTTTCAACGCATGTAAAAAAATACCAAGATGAGGAATTCTAGTACCCAAGATGTGTGAGATGATATGAGTGATTAAGAATATAACTTCTGATAAAATGAATAATGTTTGGTAACTTAGAAGGGCCAACCTTGAGATAACTTTAGTATGGAAGTAATATGTTAGGGGTTTATGCTCCGCATAAACATAACATCAATAAGGAGGTACTAATTGAAGGAATAATTGTAGAGTCATTCTAATAAAAAGCTTATCAAGCTAAAAATGATTCCTTAAAATATCCCTATCTAGATCTGTTGAGGGAACTTATACCTAGCCTCTAGAGGTACCTTCAAGCTCAGTTCTTCTTGGAAAAAGTAGCCTATCCTTATGACAATAAAATAGATAGCTAACGGGATAATTGGTATAGGTCATAAGAAAGCTAGTATTGAACCAATAGAATAGACTGGTATAATAGAGGTATGAATAGACTTGTAGCCTCATATGAAGGATAGAATGTAACTCTGGTCTGGGAATGGTAGTTGAGTATAATAGATTCTATGATAACCTTGTGTGAAAGAACCTTGTGCTGGTCAAAGTTCTGTGGTAACTCCATAACATTAAGATGTTATGTAGACACTTGATGATATGATGCATGAACGACAACTGTCTCCCTTTATCCGGGATTTTGGGGACGAAATCCTTGTTAGGGGTTTATAATTGTAACACCCTTGACCTGGGATATGGCCTAACCCTAGATGTTTTGCTTAAGTAAGTTGCTTACAACTTGTTCTTATCTTTTGGGAAAAGAAATTAAGGCCTTTGTGAAGTTTATTCTCAAAATTGAGCTTATATGCAAACAATGTGTGCATTATATGATAATCTAAGTGAAAAGTACAATTTACCCAAGATAAGGGTCATGTTGCAAATGTTACATGTTGAATATGTTCTAAGTGTTTTGTATGATATTTTATGTCATGAAAGAGAATATGATGCTAAGTGGTGGCTTGTGCAAAGCCTAAACCCTAAGTGAGAACTTGTGTAAAATGCTAAGTGCTTGGTGCATTAATTGTGGTGCAATTTGCAATATGTACAAAATGTAGGGCTAATGTGTAATTTACCACCTCTACATTGTTTCTAATCTTACTTAATGTTACCTAGAGGAAAGAGAAAGAAGGAGGCAATATGTTTGAAGCATCTTGGAGTGTTAGTACTCTTAATAATGAAAGAAAATAGGAAAAAGCATAAGTTGAAGTCATACATATGAGCCATATTGATTGAGGACTAAGGAAAGGAGCCCCTATTGGCCATAGAGCCATAAGGAAGGCATCCTATCAGTTTTGTGTAGCCTTGGTTTGGCCCATGATGTGAAAGTCACTTCAAGGGAGAACAAGGCATCAATTTGCTTTGCCTTGGAAATGATGGAGTGGAATATAATAATAATAAGTTAGTGGAAGAGAGCTTGCCCAAGGAGGCAACTCAAGGGCCAACCCTTTATCTTTTCTTTATCCTTTTTGCATGGTAAATAATAGTGTCATGCATGCAAGAGCATATGTCAACCTTGCATGGCTAGGTGGCATGAAACACCTTAAGTAAGTGACACCTATGACTCTCTTTTCAATGAACCTCAAGTATAAATACCTTGACCTTCATTTGTTGGCAAGATTTTTGGATCTAGCAAGTGCCCTTTCTATTGTATTGTGCAACACCACTTCTTGTGTCACCCATGGTGAAGAGGGTTGAGTGGTATCGGCTAAAGAAGAGAGATATCATCCAAGGAAGGTTGAAGCAACCAATTAAGGTGATATCGCCCAAGATGATGAAGGATATCGTGCAAGAGCTTGGAGCCCAAGTCTTGGAGCTTGGAGAAGGTCCATCCTCATCCTTGGAACGTGAGGAAGTGAGGCTGGAAGCTTGGAATATCAAAAGAGGCGGGTTATATAACTCAAACCCTTCAATATTATTATCTTTCTTCAATAATTATTCAATTTGTTGATTATTTGCAAATTATGGTTTCTTATGATCAATTGATATAATCATGAGTTGAAAAATGTAATCATGATTGTTATCCATAGTTTTGAATAAGATTAGTTTTTTTGGGTTTGATGATGATGATATCATCATTAGTTACCCGATATGAGTTGATTACTCTTGTTCAACCCGATATGGGTTGAAGACCTTGCAACCCGACATGGGTTGAAGACTTGGGGGAAAATGATATGGGACCCAATATGAAGACTTGCCTAATATGTAGGCAAGTCATAGTAGGTCTTATGGTCGATATGCATGACCCATATCCATCACTTGTACATAGTACAAAGGTGAAACAAAACCTTATTCCTGATATGTGTGAAACCCTCGAATGAGGATGGGTGCCCAACATGCAAGACCAATATAATGGCTAACATGCATGGCCGATATGGTACCCTTGATGGTGCACGATATATTACCCTTGATGGTGCACGATATGGTACCCTTTATGGTGCATGATATGGTACCCTTGATGGTGCACGATATGGTACCCTTGATGGTGCACGATATGGTACCCTTGATGGTGCACGATATGGTAACCCTAGGTGGTGCATGATATAATAACCTAAGCGGATACACGATATGGTAACCCTAGGTGGTGCATGATATAGTAACCTAAGTGGGTACATGATATGGTAACCAAGTGGATGCACGATATGGTGATAGGAGATTTGCTCTATATACTGATATGAGGATGTGGTTATACCACATGATCAATTGAATACTTAACAAGACGATATATGCATGACATTATCAATCATACTACTTAATATGGTAGGCATGTCGTCAATTATTAAGATTGACTAAGTGGTGAGTATGATTAATTTAATAGTGAGATACAATGAGCTTAACTTATTTGATATTGATAAGGCTGTAGACCTTAAAGGTATGAACTAAGAAATTTATATCCTAGTAAGGATGAGAGAGAATCTAAGACTTGAAAGATGAGTATGCATTTAGCATACCTTAACTCAACATGACTACATGATTTGATGATAAGGGATATCCCCTAAGCCCGGTATGATGGTGTGATTTCTCCACACAATGAAATAATTATTTGTTATAATGATACATGCATTCTCAAGCATAACAAAACAAGTATTATTGAGCATGCTATCTGATATGGTAGACATGCTTTAATCCATTAAAAATATTTAAGTGATGTATGCTAAGTGATTAAGTTTAGTGATGTTAAGGTAATAGACCTTAAGAGGTGAATTAAATAAGATGCAATCTATATCCTATTAAGGATAAGAGAGAAAGACTTTAACATGGGTGGTAAATATGTGGGGAAACATGTGTTGATACTCCTATGATGAGTGGAGTATGAATTATGGTTTGATTCTAGATATTATGATCTTAAATCCCTAATTGGTAATAAAAGAGAAATCCAACCCTAATGAAGGGTGATGATATTCTTGTACAATTATAATCGGTTAAATTGAGATGACCCTAACCCTAACAATGAGAGGGATGTACTTTCTTTTATCATAGAGATATGATGTAAATAATCCTAACCCTAAGCATGGGTAAGATTGAACAATGATATTATAAGAGGTCTTTCATCCTAAACCGTACACTATCCCTGCATCATGAAATGATGAATATCGCAAGATATGAGCTAAGACGTCCTATATTGATAGACTTAGATGAGTCTTATAAGCTGTGTGGAATACCTATATAACAAGTAGACTAATGTCTTAAAAAAATAATTTGTTGCCTAGAAATGAGGTGATGAGATGTTTTATGAATTATGTGAATTGTGTGAAATGCTTATACAGTAAGTAAAGAATAATACCTGGATCAGAAAACCTAGAGATATTAGTTACTTGTTACAGAGGTGCTAATACTATGTGGGGGTCTAGGGGTCTGAATACCTAGACCCAGTAATCAGGTTGATAATGAAATCTTGAAACCCTAATCGATTGAATATAACCCTAATTCAATAGAAGGATGTGTTCCTTAGCGATTCATGGTTAAAGACATATGTTGAAATTGTTGACAACATGATATAATAATCATGCAAATATCTTAATGCACTAAGCATTGTCAAGTAAGAGGTATGTGATTATGTGATACAAATCCAATGAGCTATGTGTACTATGTGAATAAGCATCTGGTTCTGATGACCTTGAGTTAATGATCATCTACTAAGTGGTGACAATGCTCGGTGATGAATGAAGGGTTGAATACCCAAGAGAGATGATGACAAGAGGTTGAGATTCTAAGTGAGCTATGTGACTCAGTGAATATGAAAGTATCTGATGAATGCTTTTATGCTTTTCTTCATAGTAATTGTTGTTAATCTTGTTTGTAACTTGATTAATGCCAAAAATATATAGTAATACACTTAATTAAGCAAGATGAATATTATCACGTAGTTGCCCAGACCATAGATCCATTCAGTGTCAGCAATTGCTGAATGGTGAAATGAGTTTTACTTGGAACACATAACTTTTTTTTGAATATGTGATAATATAAGGGTGCTAAGTGGACTCCCAAACTAAAATAAGGGTGCTTAGTGGACTCCCCAAATACATCAGGTTGCTCAGTGTACTTCCTGATAAAAATCAACACATGATCGCTCAGTGGTCATCCTGATAATCTAGGAAAGCTAAGTGGTCTTCTTCCGAAGAGAGTACATGCTACATCAATAACTCTATAGGGAGGATGCCGCTATACCCCAGCATAGCTAATCCCAGCAGACACAAGATGTCATGTTAAACCTAAGTGTTCTCGAGCTGAGTGAGAAAGAAGAGGTCTTGATGGTCAGTTCTTCCACTGACCTTGTATGGTACCGACTTCGACTTACTAGTGGTCGGTTGGAGTATGAGTGGTATATCTCATCTCCTCTGGGCATAAGTATGAATGTGAACATGTAATCAGCCGCATAGTATATTCGTTTAAGGATTAATTACGGAACATTGGTTGATGCCTTATTACTTTTATACATCTTGTTAGATAGATGTTATACATGTTCTTCATATTCCTTTTCAAGTAAAAGATGAATTGTAGATCTGTTATTAATATCCTTGCTTGGTACTTGAAAATATATCTGTCAAACAAATAGAATACCTACAGTTTAGTTTTTATTATTTATGAATATTGTTGGCAGAGAATTATATCTCTCACTGGGACAATAGTCTCACCCCATGGGATCCAAAAATTTTAGGTAAGACACAAATGAGAGACTAAGCATCGGGAAGCAGAAGAAGAAACGTATCAACATGGATCATAGTTGTATCTTAGGTCGAGTACGCTGTTTGTAATGTCCTGTAGATAGAAGTCTTATGTGTCATCTCTCTATACTCTCAGGTCCTTGGGAGATATTCTTAGTGGTTTTCACGAGCGAATTGAGATTTAGGTTTGCTTATATCGAGGATTTTATGTTGTTACTATGTGTATTAAAGCAAAGCAACTAGTACTTGTTATCCTCGAGAAGAGACAGAACACTGAATGTATAATGTGAACCATGTGTATATGAGGCTTTGGTTCTTTATGTAAGAATTTTCTAGAAGATGGACCCATGTGCAAAATGGTTTTAAATTTTAGTGATTTTTGTTAATCCGTTGTTTATGGTTATTCCGCTTAATTAGTAACGATTTGGTTGTCCATTTGATGATGATCGTTTCATAAGGGGACAAATTATTAGTATTGTTGTTCATTATAAAATGTACAGTGCTCTTGAGCATGTAGAATATGAGGTGTCTTGTGTGCAAGACATGGGCAATCAATGAGAGAGGAAAATCAATGTTCACGATGAAGAAGGTTTTGAAGTGGCAATCTAGATGATGGAATGTCATGGAACTGTTCTTACCCTAATCCCAATCCCACTGCCTAGACAGTGGTAAAGGGATTGAAGCGCCCATCTACAAGTGGCCCAAAAGGATCTCACACACTGGGCTATATAATAAGAAATAATAACTCATAAAATAAAAGATTTAAAGAACTAAACAACCCAACACATGAAATTTTGTAGAATTTGTCCATATCATCAGAGTCTGTCACGAACAAAAGTGAGTTAGTCAATTCTTCATAATAATCCATCTTGTTTGCGTAAATCAAAAATCAAGACACAATCAATGCAATTGCATGGTACCCTATCAAAAAATAAGTAAGACAGTTTATATCAAAATAGTATACTGGGAAGGACTTATATTCAAAATGTACAACAAGTGATTTTTTCCAAAACAATATTTGTTTGACAAGATTTTATTATGAGTTTTCCATTATGTTGATATCGAGAAGTATGCATATATTTTATGTGGCTCCATCACCCCAACAAGATGGGGAATGTCACCAGGATCCTTATCTCCATATGAGGTAGGAGGTTAATCAACATGTACAAGTTCCACCCTATGAATGAGGAGGTCAATTGTACTCAATATCAACATTATCATCATCATAATTTCGGCAGTCATAAAGGGCAATATCATTTATGTTTTCAAGTTTGTCTCAAATATAATATAGGAAAATTGGAAGACTAATCAGTAGGGAACAATAGCTCAAACAAGTACACAGTCAAGTATACAAATCAAGAGGTACATAAAATGTATCATCTATACTATAATTCTATTCAAGGAGGAGATATAATATCATACCTCATGGAGTCAAAATAGAGTACTAGAAATACTCAATATTGATTCAATGATTCACATCAGATCCTAGATTGTAATATATAAAATATTTGTCAAGATCTTGGAAAAATACAAGTCACGAGGTCATTAAAATAGCATGGCTAGGGTTCCTAACCCCTGATTAGTTCCTCAAGTGACCATTCATCACATTATCTCAAAAAACCATCATCAATATCAGTATCTAGCATGTTAAGCAGGAATGAGTAACATAAGTATTTTAGGAGATTCAAGATATTAAATGATTTAGTCATTTTCATGTACAATCATGTTCAGATTAAATTAAAATATGATCTAGAAGTTATAATCATGTGATCAAGTCATTAATATAAGATCAAAGTCCAAGATAGTTGTGGTATATATGTATCAAGTCACATCAGAGTTTCAACAAGATTAGGGTTTACAAAATTAATGGAAACCCCTAATTGGGATATACGAAAAGGATATTAGATATCATCACCGAATATTACTATAATAGGGAAAGGAAAATGTTTCATGTTAAAGCATTCATTTTTCTAAGAATATGGATATATTTTGGGCATTTTTCTGATAATCGAACTATTAACTGGACGATTTACAAAATCGACCAATAGGAAAAAGGCTAGCATAATAAAAAATAAATAAAAAGGAAATTGCCAGCTTGGCTTTGCGGATCAGGGAAGGCATCTGAATTCATAGATCCTCTCACTTACCAGCGATCGATAGCCTAGCTCAAGGGGCTACGACATGAGTCTAAAAGACTAAAAGGCCCAAGACATGTAAATGGCCAGTGTGACAAGATAAGGGCACAACGATAATAATTGATCCTAGAATGTTGTGATCAGGGACTCGTTCCCTTGCTCATGGCGTTGCAACTTCGATCATAGGAGGCAAAACAATATTGAGGAAAAGAAGATCGAGTTGGAGGGCTAAAACAAATTAAGACTACTGCTGATGGCTTCGCAGAGTCATTGTGAAGTCAGAGAGCCTTTCCATGGCCAAAACGATGAGCAGAACCATTAGTGGTAGATCTAGTTGCAAGTGTAACAAGGAAGAGGGGATGATATTCGAGAGTAGTACCGTAACGAGTAGATCTGGGGTGAAGTTCCTTCATGGCTTTGTGAGGAGTCATCCTCTGGTCTTGGCTTCCCACGGAGGCTCCACATCATGCTCGGTGGACCTGGTCAAGTCCAACACAAATAACGCAGGGGAAGGCCTTATCGATGAAGATCTTAAGGGTGTCACACCTCCTAGAAATGATTTGGAAGCTTCAACGGGATACCAGGATGATGTAGAAGCAAGTAATTTGGAGGAGGCTGTCAGAGAAGAGAGCACAAAGCTCTAGTTTAGGCGGATGCAAGTGGTGCTGGGTGGAGAATTCGGGGGTTGAAGGTGAGCAATTGATGCATTGGTTAGGCTCAAAGATGTGTGGTGGAATTGGAGTCATTAAATAGGCAAGTCGAGGCCTAGAGTTACCTGGGGGTGCTTCTCCTCTAAGTCCAGGGCACCACCCGTTTTGATATTTTTTGAAATAGATGGAGAAAGCATGTATGTTATGGCTCGTTTGAAAGAACATAAGATTTCAGATCTAACACAAGTGATTGCGCTTGACTAGGGTCAAAGGAGAGGGAGATATCTCCTCCCAAAATTTGACCCCACTGTGCGTTGTCTCGCCCACAATCATTGGGTGGGGGAGACAACCATACACTCCCTGGATCTAGTTCTGCGTCTGGGATCCGGTCCAACTAGGTTAGAAAATGGTATTTTGGGTTCAAAAAGGGATTTTGAGGGTATGTATTTTATAAAATCGTATCTTACAAATGCGACATCTAAAAATTATGAGATTTTAACCAATGCTTCCAATAATTTCCCTTTGTATATAAAAAAGTTTCAACTTAATATGAAAAGGTTTGAGTCACGAATAAAATCAATTGAGTAACAATATAGTTCAAGTTAGGTTTTGATGTGACAAGGTGCACATTTGGTGTCAAAATTATACAATGATCATGCGAGTGATTGTTAGCTATGTGTGAAAGTTTTAACATTTGTAAACTTGAACACTGCCCCACAAGTATACAGGTGCATGTAGTATTATCAAGGTCATCCAAGGAGCAAAGGTTTGTTAGGCGTAAGAGTATTGGACTTTAACAATGTAGATATTTTAAATAAGAGAGGTGGTGTTATGCTCACTAAGAAATTAAAATGAAATGAACTAAATAGAAAACACTTGTATTAAGGATCAATTTGGATTAGGGATTCTTGAGGATAGGGATTCACATCCACATCACAACATGAAAAACAATGAAGATCAAGAACACTAGCAATAATACAAGGGAGGCATGTATCCTACACCCACCTCCTAGTAGTGTAGAACAATTCTATCTTTGTATACCACTCCCGTGGATATACTTAGATTCGAACTACAAACCTTTGTTCCTCAACACATTACAACCACTCCTGTAGTCAAGGTAGTACAACTAAGGTACATCTCTTTATTCCTATGAACATCTTCCCAGATTATATGAAGACTAGAAATTATACATACAAAGTGGCCAGCAAAGCATGTAAGAAGAATTAAACATTGATGAACCTTAGAATAGTAAAACAACTAGCATTATATATGAAACTCATGTTCGAAAATGTTATGACA
Source organism: Alisma plantago-aquatica (assembly GCA_963693085.1). Taxonomy (NCBI): domain Eukaryota; kingdom Viridiplantae; phylum Streptophyta; class Magnoliopsida; order Alismatales; family Alismataceae; genus Alisma; species Alisma plantago-aquatica. The sequence goes on along the minus strand of OY856412.1, from coordinate 441,296,874 downwards.
TGGGAGTTAATCCCTCATGCCCAAGAATAAGAGATCTACTCGTCCATGGTTGTAGAAAGTAGATACAAGCAGTAGAAAATAGAGCTAGACATCATAATAGAAGGAAATAAACTTGGATGTTCGTTGAAGAAGTAAGATAGAGTTGGAGCTTTGGTAGACGAGTCACAAATCCATCCTTGTTGTTGGAAACTCTCCAGAAACCTTCACGCCGAAGTGAAGAGAAGAGAACGGTGGAGATCCCTACTGCAATTGTCTTTTTATCCCTTTGGAATGCCTCCAACTCCTCCTTGCTTTCTCTTACTCTAGTCCCTCTCCAAAAGGTTCAAAATATATCATGATAACTATCCCAAGACGGCTTGGGGTCATATATATAAGTGTGAGGTAGTTAAATTCATGTTTGAGTGAAATATGCAGGTCACACGCCATGTCTTTTATGATACACGACATGTCTTATGTGATAATGAAGTTTGGATCGAGTTCTGGAAACTTACACGACGTATCTTTAATAAGACACGACATGTCTTTAATAAGACATGATGTGTCTCTAATAAGACACTGTGTATTGTTGCAAATCTAGGAGTTCTAGGTTCAATGTATGGACTGGACACATGGTTCCTTTAATAAGACACGACATGTCTTTAATAAGACACGACATGTCTTTATTAAGACACGGGGTGTCTTAATTAAGAAACATAGTGTCTTTATCAGTTTTAGCAACATTGATTTTCTAAATGTCTAGATGATTGGGGAATGTGTTGATGGATGTTATGATAACGTTATCTCCCCATTTTGATGCCAAATTGTTGTACGCACAAACCAAACCATAGACCAAGCAAAGACAACAATTAAGTGGAAAATCTAGCATGATTAAGAGTGATTATTGGGTGAAAATGATTTAGAAATGCAACCAAAAGTGGTACAAACGGTGATATAAAATACACACATCAAATCTCCCTAAGCTTAAACTTTGATTGTCCTCAAGCAAAAAGAGCATAGAAACACAAATGAAGGAATTGTCAAGTTCATGCATGGATCAAATGAAAAGAAAGATGTGTATAAGACCAAACCAACCATGATCAATAGGTTTATACTCATAGCCATCAATTCAACTTAAACACCCAAGAAAGAGATTTTTAGTTCTATAAGGGTGGTCAAAATTAAATGAATCAATAAATTAAAAAACACTAAGTAGAATTTGGATGACCAAGCCAAACAATTAGTGGATGTACAACTCAAAATTTCAACTATTAAGGATACAAATGACAAAATCTTAGTTAAAATTGACAATTTTAGTTGTACTCTCCTTTCCCAAAAATGATATGACAAAGGATTACGAGTTCCAACACTCAGCTGCTAATGTAGGCTTATGCACACGTGGAGTGCCGATTGGGGTATTTTACCCTCTTTTAAGACATACCACCTAACCACCATGGCCAGATCGGACTTACACTAGGCTAGCTTGATATGTGGGCAATTTAGCCATATTTTATGGGGTATGAGGGTGAAATAAGCCAAAAGAATTTTTTTTCACAACATAGGAGAGTCAACTAAATTGCAACATTAGCTAGATTTCATTCATTTGTTTTGAAAATTTTCACTAAAAGAGTGGTTGAAAATGCACTAAGAGCTTGGCAAGGGCATCCTATATTCTAAACAATGTTGTAAAGTTATTTTGCTCACAAAAATTGAAACCATTACATGTTTTAAGTAATCAAGGATGTGAAAGATGAATGTTCAAGCTAGAAGCATGAACCAGAGTTAAACACATGTTGATGGCCAAAAGGTTTCATATGATTAATGCATGACTTTTACAATTTCTACAAATGATATTTCTAACTAAAAGAGGACAATCGGTTAAACATAGGAGTTCAATCCACATACAAAAGATTAGCCTCATATCACACTGGATTTTTCATAAGAAGAGCAGAGCTGAAAACAACAAATAAGAAAATGATGATAAAGACGAAATAAAACTACACTACACTACTGGTCAGTTGTTTTCCCCCTAAGCTTGAAATTTGCAGTGTTCTCACTACATATAACAAACTCAAGAGGATTGCAACTGGATACCTATCATGTGAATGATGAGGATGGAGGTCCATTGCTTTGATTTGATGCTAGAAATTGTTGTGCTAGGCATCTATACCTCATTGTCAATATATCTTTTATTTGGCCCAAATATCAACACTTGCGATTTGCAATAGGAATATACTTCTGGATTTCAATGTTGTATGTCCCTTCATTCTCTTCTTCAAAATAATCAACATCCGATTCAAAGAGAATTTTGTCATCACCAAACATTAATTCAAAGATGTGTTGTGAGGGGGCACTTGTCTTGTTTGAAAAATCATCCTTAGGATCATATGCATATTTCTTGCTTTGAGCTTCAACATCATAACCTACATTGGAGTCAACAACTTCATATGATATTGTATGTGATGGTGACGAAGGTTCTTCTATAGCAGCTTCAATCCTCAAGGTAACTAAGGTGAATGCTTTCCTTGAATGTATTTGTGGTTGATTAGGCAAGGAACCAGAGGGAGATTTTTTATTGGAAAGAGCTTGTTGAGAAATTTGATTCTCCAACATCCTAGTATGAGTGACAATTCCATCCACCTTAGAAGAAAGTTGTAAAATAGCATCCTTTAGAATATCCCTTTGTTTGTGAAGCTCATCATCATTTTTGTTGAATTTGAGTTGAGACAAAGGTCTCAAGAATGGACACTAAACTCAGTTTTGGCTACAAATGTTGTTGTTGCTGGATGAAATTGCAGTTGACATTGCTGTTGAGCTTCGGTATAGCTTCAATTTGTGATGGTGTGGCAAAACATGAAGAAAGAGTGTGTCCTGTTGCTCCACATGCATCACAAATTACTTCAGCGGCTTGATTTCCAAAAATAGAGCTTGAAGAAGAAGGTTGGCTACTCCAGTCAGGACTCCATTAGCAATTATTAAGTGCCATCTCTTTAGTAATGGCATAAGTGTCTATGTGTGATTTGTTCATTAAAGCACTGTTTGCAGCAACATCAATAGATATCCTTGTATTGTCGAATAAGCCATTCTAGAAAGTTTGCATGTAATAGAAGCCAATTGCTTAAACCATGGTGTGGACAAAGACATTGAAGGTCTTTGAACCTTTTCCATGTGTCAACCAAGGTCTCTCCATGCCTTTGAGAAATATTGATGATCTGACTCCTTAATTGTGTGATTTGCTTGGTGGAGAGTATTTGGCTAAGAAAACTTTGAGGAGTTAGACCTAGCTGTTGATGGAGTTTCTTGGAGAAGAATACAACCATGCCTTGGTCTGTCTCTCGAAGATAAGGGGAAAAGAAAAAGACAAATTGCATTAGTAGGAACACCATATATCTTGAAAGTGCTAAGATACTATAGAAATTCAGCAATGTTGAGGTTTGGATCCTCCATTGGAGTCCCTCCAAACTATTTCTATTGTATCATATGTATAATTGTGGGGCTGATAGAAAAGTCATTTACCTCAATTTGTGGGATAGTGATAGCCCCATTGATTTTTGTAGCAGCTGGAACAATGAAGTCCTTTAGGGGATGCTCATTTTCCATGATTTGTTCTTCTTGTTGGGGTGGTGAAGATGGTGATAAAGATGTTAGTGATAATGACTGTGAGTCCTCCAAATCTGATTGAGGTTCATTCTTCCTTTCTTTGTGAAGGCTTCTAACATTGTGCACAAATTCGGGGTCCAATAATGTGGAAAGGTTCAAGACCCCTTTTAAATTGCTTCATATAGTCTTGTAAGTAAAGAAGGTGAGAGAAGTACAAGAATGAAAATGGAAGATATAAGAATATGTTAATGATGATGACCATGATAAAAAAATGATGGTAGATACAGTAGTGATGGTGTGATGCAGTCTCACATACTATTCAACACTTTTTACTCCAACAAAAATACTGATGCTCCCCGGGACAACGCCAAAGACTTGTTAGCTATGTGCACAAGTTTTAAAATTTGCAAACTCAAACACTACCCCATAGGTATACGGGTGTGTGTCGTATTATCAAGGTCATACAAGGAGCAAAGGTTTGTTAGGCCCAAGAGTATTGGACTTCAACAATCTAGATATTTTTAACAAGATAGATCTTGTTATGTTAACTAAGAAATTAAAAGGAAATGAACTAAAATAGAAAACACTTGTATTAAGGATCAATTTGGATTAGGGATTCTTGAGGATAGGATTTCACATCCACATCATGACATGAAGAAAAATGAAGATCAAGAACACTAGCAATAACATAAGGGAGGCGTGTATCCTACACCCACCTCCCGGCAGTATAAAATAATCCTAACTTTGTATACCACTCCTGTAGATATACTTAGATTCATACTACAAACCTTTGTTCCCCAACACATTCCAACCACTCTTGTGGTCAAGGTAGTGCATATAAGGTACATCTCCTTACTCCTATGCACATTTTCCCAACATGTAAGAAGGATTAAACACCATGAACCTTAGAATAGTGAAACAAATAGCATTATATATAAAATTCATGTTCAACAATGTTATGACATGGGAGTTACTCCCCTATGCCCAAGAATAAGAGATCTACTCGTCCATGCTTGTAGAAAGTAGATACAAGCAGTAGAAAATAGAGCTAGACATTTAATAGAAGGAAATAAACTTGTATGCCCGTAGAAGAAGATAGAGTTGGAACTCCAGTCAATAAGTCACAAATCTGTCCTTGCTGCTAGAAACTCTCCAGAAACCTTCATGCCAGAGTGAAGAGAAGAGAACAGCAGAGATCCCTGCTGCAATTGTTGGAGAAAAAGGAAGAAGAAGAAGTTTCTCTCATGAGAAACCACCTTCTCCCTTTGGAATGCCTCCAACTCCTCCTTGCTTTCCTTTGTTTTAGTCCCTCTCTAAAAGGTCCAAAATTTGCCATAATAACTATCTCAAAATAGCTTGGGGCCGTATATATAAGTGTAAGGTAGTTAAATTCACGTTTGAGTGAAATCTGTAGGTCACATAGCGTGTCTTTTATGAGACACGACGTGTCTTATGTGATAACTAAAGTCTAGATCGAGTTCTGGAAAGCTCCACGATGTGTCTTTAATAAGACATGGTGTGTCTCTAATATGAGACGATGTGTTGCTACAAATCTGGGAGTTTTGGGTTCAATTTCAGGACTGAGATATGGGATGTATTTAATAAGACACGACGTGTCTTAATTAAGATATGGGGTGTCTTTATTAGTTTCAACAACATCGATATTCTGAATGTCTAAATGATTGGGGAATGTGTTGATGGATGTTATGATGACATTTTCTCCCCATTTTGATGCCAAATTGTTGTACCTACAAACCAAACCATAGAGCAAGTAAATACAACAATAAAGTGGAAAATCTAGCATGATTAAGAGTGATTATTGGGTGAAAATGATTTCAAAATGCAATAAAAAGTGGTCCAAAAGGTGATATAAAATATGCACATCAGTGATGAAGTGAAATTGAATGAGAAATACTTGATAATTGAGGAGCATAATTGTAATTTGGTCATTAAATGTGGAAAAATCTACTTCATCATATCCTTCCCTCCTTAAAAGATCCTCAAATTTCAAATAGTCTAATAATCATGATTGGGATTGCATGTCACATATCATAACCAACTTGGTATCAACATCATTTCATAATCAAGCATCAAGGTCAAAGCATAGTCAATTTTTTTTTCAAAAATCATCACATGAATCACAAATTGGGGTAGATCATGTTATAGATCAAAAATTTAGAGAGATCTTTTGGTCAAACAAATAGAGCTCTTAAATCAACAAGAAAACATGACTTTCAGTCCCAAAATTTTAGGGTCCTAGCTTCTACATTGGCCTAGGTGGGGTTATACATCCATGATCGAGATTTCATATTTCCACAATTCGAGTCAACATCATACTTAAAATATCATCGTTTCCATCTCACAATCAATGGAAGGTCCCACCCTAGTCCTGATGAGAGCTAAACCCTATGTCATAAATCGAGCAAATCAACATAATTATCATTTTGATTTTTTCAAAATTTGGGATTATGAAAGTCGTTTGTCATAAATCTAGGGTGACCTCAAGATCCAAATAGTATGACCATAGGATTTGTATCATCATTGAAATTGATAATCATGAGTCACAATTCTATTCATCAATATCAAGAGTCAAGATTTTTAGACATCAAACGTCATAGGTAGGGTTTAGATTCCTACTTTAAACCTTGGGGTGATCATTCATCTATATACAAAAATTGAGTAATCTTTGAGCAACGTTTCAAGATTTCATTATCATGTTATTCTAGGTGGATGAGTGATCTAGACCTAGGTTTATCTAGGAAGTCAAGCACAAGCTATAGTCAACATTATCATATATCAAGGTCATTATTAAATCAAGATTCAAGATCGAGTATCAATCGTGGGTTTAACCTGTTAGACTTAGATCAACCAATCCAAATTGGATGAAAGGGGATACCTTTCCAAACTCTAAATAGTCATCAAGGTAAAAATTTAGAGGTAGTTACACTAGGGATGTAACCTAGGTTAGGGGAGTCATGATTCAACTACCATCCTAATCTAGCACATTATCTACATTAATCATGATCCATTGAGCTTATTCAAATGGGGAGGGTATCAATGATCAAACCATATTTATCAAGGTCATAAGATCAAATTTCAAGATTATAATAGGGCAACCATGTCGAGATATTGCAAGGTCAGGGTTGTATTTGCATTTTCTTCCTTTCTTGATCAAGGTAGTGGTATAATTTGTAAATATATAAGTTGGATTGGGCATTCAAAAAGTCTAAGCATAATAGTGCAAGATTTAGGTCCATGCTCATCATATAGAAATCGACATTACAAAAGGCATCAATAGTCAATGGGGAAGGTGCCTTTTGGATCAAAGTCTAACATAATGATTTTGAGAGTCCTATGGATTAGTCATTTGATGACATAATCATGATGTATATAAAATAGGGTAAGAGTTTGCTTAACTATGTTTGAGGTTTAGTCAAAAATAGGGCAACATGGATTTTATAAGATAGGGACCTCATCAACCATGAGGTATAAGCTATAAATCCTCCTTATTTCACCATATCAAGATTATTATCATTTACCTCAAACATAGAAAGCATGTAATCTAGTTTTAGTGAAACCGAGTTTACATGATATTAGGGGTCACACTTGAATATTTTATTTCAAGACTATTTTCATTGATCAAAATTGAGTCTTTCAAATTAAGGTCAGATTATGACATCATCTTAATCAAATTTCATGATTTCCAATGAATTTCCATTTCTCCCACATATAAAGCTACTCACAATCGATAAATCATGTGATAAATAGTCACGAGAGAAGAACCACACGAGGAGATGAGAAAACTAAGTAATCATCAACTACTTGGGTGGCTTAGGGTAGTCCTTAAAGAAGATATGAGATGCTAGAAGACTCTCTAGAGTTCTAACAGAGAACCTTTAGGTTCAGTTCTGAATCAATTAAGGCCAAATAGAGTGGGGAACCTCAACCACCGTGAAGATGGATAGGAGGTGATTATTCCAGAACCCCGATCTGGCACACCTCAATTTTCACCATTATGGACTTTAGGGTTTCTTGGGTTCAAGGGACTCGAGGTGTTATTTAGTTAAAGTATATGGGAGTGTGTATGCTCTGATACCAACTATCACGGAACTATTCTTACCCCAATCCCAATCCCACTACCTAGACAGTGGTAAAGGGATTGAAGCACCCATCTCTGAGTGGCCCAAAAGGATCTCACACACTAGCATATACAATAAGAAATGATAACTCATAAAATAAGAGATTTAAAGAACTAACCAACCCAAAATATGAGATTTTTTAGAATTTGTCCATATCATTAGAGTTTGTCATGAATGGAGGTAACTTAGTCAATTCTTCATAATAATCCATCTTGTTTGCCTAAATAAAAAATCAAGACATAATCAATGCAATTGCATGGTACACTATAAAAACAAGTAAGACAATTTATATCAAAATAGTATACTTGGCATGTCTTATATTCAAAACGTACAACAAGCAATTTCCCAAAACAATATTTGTTCGATAAGATTTTATTATGAGTTTCCCATTATGCTGATATCAAGAAGCATGCTTATATTTTATGTGGATCCATTGCCCCAATGAGATGGGGGAGATTACCAGGCTCCTTTTATCCATATGAGGTAGGAAGTTAATTGACATGTACTAGTTCCACACACTAAATGATGAGGTCGTGTAACATCCCAGTATTTGAGGCCTCAAATAACATGATTTTAATAGGAATGATTGGACTATCCATATCACCAAGGTGCACCTCCTTTTTAGGGAGCCCATCACTAAAGAACTCCATAGTTAAGCGTGCTCAGCTTGGAGCAGTACTAGGATGGGTGACCAGTCAGGAAGTTTATTCTGACTAAGTGGGGGAGATTATAAAATCCCAAGATTTTCAGCCTCAGATAACACAATCTCAAAAGGAATGATTGGACTACCCATATCACCATTATCATGTCTTGTGCGTGAGTGGGGACAGAGTGCGTAGTTAAGGATAGTGGTGGTCTTTGTAGAGCTTTGGGCAGTGGGCCCAGGCATTACAGGTCACTTGTACTCAATATCAACATTATCATCATCATAATATGTGCAATCATAATACAATAAATCAAACAAGTACATAGCCAAGTATACAAATCAACACGTACATACAATGTATCATCAATACTATTAGTCTATTCAAGGAGGAGATATAATTGCTTACCTCTTAGAGTCAAAACAGATTACTAGTAATATCTAATATTGATTCAATGATTCATATCAGATCCTAGATTGCAATATATAAAATATTTGTCAAGATCTTGAAAAAAAACAAGTCATGGGGTCATTATATCATGACTAGGGTTTATAACCCCTAAATAGTCCCTCAGGTGACCATTCATCACATTATCTCACAAAACCATCATCAATATCAGTATTTAGCATGATAAGCATGAATGAGTCACCTAAGTATTTTAGGAGATTCAAGATATTTAATGATTTAGTCATTTTCATGTACAATCATGTCAAGAGTAAATTGAAATATGATCTAGAAGTTATATTCATGTGATCAAGTCATTAATATAATATCAAAGTCCAAGATAGTTGTGGTGTATATATGTATCAAGTCAATCAGAGTTTCAGCAAGATCAGGGTTTGCAAAATTAATGGAAAACCCTAATTGGGATGTATGAAAAGGATATTAGATATCATCATCGAATATTACTATAATAGGGAAAGGAAAAAAGGTTTAATGTTAAAGTATACATTTTTCTAAGAATATCAATATATTGTGGGTATTATTCTGATAATCGAGCTATTTACTGGCTAATTTACAAAATTGACCAATAGGAAAAAGGCTAGCATAATAAAACAAAATAAAAAGGAAATTGCCAGCTTGGTTCATGGATCAGGGGAGAGATCCTACTTTTCAGATCCTCCCACTGACCTGTGAGCCATAGCCTAGATCAAGGGGCTGCTACAGGAGTCTAAAAGACTAAAAGGCCTAAGAGATGTAAATGGCCAATGTGACACGATACATACACAACATTAATAATTGATCCTAGAATGTTGTGACCAGGGACCCATTCCTTGCTCACACCATTGCAATGTCGAGCAAAGGAGGTGGAGTAATACCGAGGAGAAAAAGACCTAGTTGGAGGGCCAAAATGAATCAAGACTACTGTTGATGGCTTCGTAGAGTCACTATGAAGTCAGAGAGCCCTTCCATGGTCAAAACGATGAGCAGAACCATTAGTGGAAGATTCAGTTCTAGGTGTAATAAGAGAGAGGGGATGATATTCAAGAGTAGTACTAGAATAAGGAGATATGTGTGTCAAAGTGCATTTGTGGCTTTATGAGGAGTCATCTGTTAGTCTTGGCTTCTCACGGAGGCTCCACGTCATGCTCGGTGGACCTCACAGGGGCCAACACAGATAGCACAGGGGAAGGCCTTGTCGATGGAGTCTTCAGGATGTCGCACCTCCTGCCAACAATTTGGGAAGCTTCAGTGGGATACCAGGATGGTGTAGAAGCAAATAACTTGGAGGAGGCTACCATAGAAGAGAGAATAAAGCTCTGGTTCAGGCAGACACAAGTGGTGCTGGTTGGAGGAGATGGGGATTGAAGGTGATAAATTGATGTATTGGTTAGGATCAAGGATGTGTGGTGGAGCCACTGCAGTCGTTAAATAGGCAAGGCGAGGCCTAGGGTTTCCAGGGGTGCTTCTCCTCCAAGTCCAGTTGCCTCCCTTTTTGGGCATTTTTGAAATAGATGGAGAGAGCACGTATGTTATGGCTCATTTGAAAGAGCAAAAGATTTTGGATCTAAGGCAAGTGATTGTGCTCGATGAGGGTCAGAGGAGAGGGAGATATCTCCTCCTAAAATTTAGCACTACTATGCATTGTCTCACCCAGAATCATCAGGTGGGGGAGACAACCACACGGTCCATGGATCCGGGTCCCAGCCTGGGATCCGGTCCAACTAGGTTAGAAAATGGTATTTTGGGTTCAAAAAGGGATTTTGAGGGTACATTTTCATAAAATCATATCTTACAAATGCGACATCCAAAAATTATGAGATTTTAACGAATGCTTCCAATAATTTCCCTCTAGATATAGAAAACATTTCAAGTTAATATGACAAGGTTGAGTCATGAATAAAATCAATTGAGTAACAATATAGTTCAAGTTAGGTTTTGATGTCACAAGGTGCACATTTGGTGTCAAAATTATACAATGATCATGAGAGTGATGAAGTGAAGTTAATTGAGCAATACTTGATAATTGAGGAGCATAATTTGAATTTGGTCATTAAATGTGGAAAAATCCACTTCATCACATGGATCTCTAGGATGAAAAGGAGGATGTTGGATTTCATGTTGGGAATCCTTACAAAGGAGAGAAAGGATAACATTGTGGCTACTTTGGGTTACCAATTTAGAGCTTTAGCTAGTTTTAAATTCCCCTAGTTATAGGGAGCATCATTATGAGGTAATCTATTGGTTTGGTAAAAAGTGCACAAGGAGGCTTGCAAATATATCGGTTTGGGCATTTGTTAAGTTGTCCCTATCTTGAACATAGTTGTATATGATCACAACATGCATGCCTTTTTTTCTAACATTTTAAAGGAAGGTTGATAGTATATGATCATTAATCTTATGATCCTAAAGGAGGAGAATGAAATGTGTTAGATTTATGTAGGAGGAGGTGAAATATGTTGATAGGAAAGGGTGTTGGGTTTGATTGAGGAAGATGTAAGATATGTTCCTCATGAAGGTATGCACCTTAGTTATGATTAAAGGAGGGAACTTTTAGGCATATATTTTCATGTGTATTTTATGGGAGAGTGATGCATGTTGGATGGAGAGCATGCGTGGTGTTTGAATAAGGGAACAATATCTTGTATATATTGCAAGAGGGTGTGTGGTTGTTCTACCATGTGACATGCATATAGATGGGAGGTGAAGAGGGGAACCATCTATTTTCAAGGTTTCCTGAGATGGGAGGATGGGAGCATGGAGAAAGATGCACATGCTGAGTTGTAGGCCCATTTATAGATGTGTGCAAGGTGCATAGTTCTACGGATGGATGGAGATGGGATATCTAACTCCTCTATAGGATGAGGAAAAGATCGAGATGCTATGAGAAGTTAGGTTCCTCCTCCATTATAGGATGAGTAGCTATTTTAAACTTATGTAATGATGGGTAATTGGCAATGGTGTCAGCTAGAGTTAGGTGAGGTGGGAGTAGGATGAGGTTAAGAGGAACATTTAGGTGCACTAAATTACTTTTCCTCAACAAGTCCCTAACAAAGTGGCAATCCACTTGTACATATCTATTTTGCTCATAGGAAACAAAAGGATTTTCAGCTATATGAATTGCATGTTGGTTGTCACATTTTAGAATTTTACGTGTCATGTTTAGAATTTCTATGTCATTGTGAATAGAGAGTACCCACATCATGCTTGAGATGTAGCCTGGTAAAATGTCTTTGTACTTGAAATAGATATTATAAACTACTTTTTTGCTCATCCAACTAACTATATGGTCCCCCAAGAATATGTAGAAACATGATGTTGACCTTTGATCATTGGAAACTCCACCCAATATGCATCGCCATAGCTTAAAACTAAAATAACTTTGGTCCATCAACATTCATATAACAATCTCCATTAGTTAGAACATCAATGCAATGACATTGCAGTTGATACATCATCAATTGACATACCACCCAATAGAATAGGAAATATTAGGGTGAGTGATGGCAAGATGTGTAAGTATTTTGACCACATAGAGAAACTTTTTTGGATCACCCCCACTAAAATTGTTTTTTATGGTTGTTCATGGAAGTTTGGCCCTCGATCAATCATCCTTGTCTCTTTAAAGAGATCAAACAAATATTTGTCTTGATATAGATTGACCTCATACTTATATGTAAGCACCTTCAATCCCTGGAAAACACCAAAGTTGTTCCAATCTTTAGTATGAAAGTGAGACCTAAGTGAGTTGTTAATTTTTTTTTAACTTAAAAATCATTTCATGTAATGATGGCATCATCAATGTAGACTTCTAGAATAATTTTGGCAAATATAAATTAAAATAGGAACGCCTTATGATCAACTTATGAGTGTTGCATCTAAAGGATTCGAAGACTGTGCTGAATTGTTAAAGCATGTTTGAGGGGGATATTTTAACCGAATGATTGATATTTGTAGTACATTTGTTGTGGTGAAGGATTCTCCCTCAGTAAAAAACCTTGGAATTGCTTTATATAGACTTCTCAACCATATCACTATGAAGAAATCCATTTCTGATGTTGAATTGAAGTAAAGCCCAATCTGTGTGATTTGTTGGGAAAATAACAATTCAATAGGGGAAAATGTCAAGTGAATAGAAGAAAAAAAGTATCAAAGAAGTTAATACCAAAGATTTGGGTGAAACCTTTAGTGACTGGTCAACCTTTGAATTATTCAAGCATACAATAGAGTTGTACCTCCAAAAAAATCCATAAAAAGGCATTATGATGTGGCATTTGGATGTTTAACAAGGACCAAAAGCATCATTATCTTATAGTGTAGAATCTATTCAAATATTGTATATTTTCAACTAGGGTTTTTAAGGGTCTCATGAAAACTTTATGGAATGTGGATCTTATTGAGTGTAGTGGAAACCACTTCTTCCAAGGGAGTAAGCCTAGAGAGTCAATATGTTTTGGAATTGGATGATGAATGGTACATGAGAAATACCTTTTTGTAGATCCATGGGTAGAGAGAAATTCTCAAATTCTAATGTCAATGGGTGATCTTATTCTAGTGGATCCATATTCTATCATTATTGGAGGAATGGAGTGCCAGATGTACATAGAGTAGGTGGAGGACAATTGGATGGAAAATACATGCAATTCTAGTTTGATGAGTGTGGAGGAGTTTATGTCCATAATAAGGTTTCTAGGATTATCCAGTACAGATTGATAAAACTACTTCTTAGATTCATAACACATGACATGAGTGCATGCATAACATTGTTTCATGTAGGACATGGACATCTGTATTCTATCAGAAAAAGTTAGCAACCTAAGAACAAGACTTTTATTGCTCATGTATTGAACATATTTGCTTGTGGGCCAATGTTAAAAATAATAGCAGTGCACCCAAAAACTTTGAGAGGAAGATCAAAGGCATATTTCTTGATATAGATGATGGAAAAATAAGGTTTGTGTTTTAAGAAACGAGGATGGTTGTATATTAGTTAGCTAATATGTTTTCATGATGAGTTAGTACTTGTTGATAAAATACATCTTAGATTCATATAATGTGACATGAGTAGAAACATACATTATGATATTTTTGGAGCAAAAGTGTCACCCTAACTTTTTTTATATACCTAAATTAGAAACCCTAATTTCAAATTTCAAATCTTGATGTGTCATATAAAACCCATTGAAACTTAGGGGGCCCCAATTATAATGGATAAACCATGTTTAAAGTTAATTGCAATTCAATTTATCAAATATAACCCTAATAAGTAAATTAATGATATAGAGGGGTTAAAATGAAATTGTTCCTTTTAATAACAATACGTTGACCTAATAATTTTTGTGAGAACTTGACTCAATAATATCAAGCTTTATTTAAAATATCAACCTTTAAATATTTTTGGATGGTCTTGGATAACTAAAATAAGATTTTACCTAAAAAGGAAATAACATGTAGAAGGAAGTCTCAAATTTAAATTTTACTTTATTTTTAGAATCCCCGTAACAAAATTAGGTAATACACCAATTTTGGTTAAGTTTAAACTCTATTTGATGCTCCAATTCGAGATTGGTAAATCAATAATGTAAATACACTTATATTCCTATTTAACCTAATCCTAATCAATCTGCAGTTAGGACCCAGGCATTTTATTAATGTCACACTATCACGCGGTCGTTAGGTATCTCTTTTTTGGTCAGACTCGAATCTCAGATCCACAAAGTACACTATCATCTTGGCCCAAATGTTTCTTCATGCATGACTCACAAATCCGCAAGATGGAGCCACAATCTGATCTCCCTCTCTGATTGAAATCCCAAGAAACTAGTTTGCTTTTCACCATCCTCATCCCTTCCCAAATTGTTGGGTATCTATTCGCTGGATATCCTACTCATCTAGCAACTCTTGTCCCAATTGAACTAGGACTCCACCTAGCACAAGCTGATATCTAGGGCTTCCCCATATTGCGAAACATATATGTATGCCATCAACTGTAGGCCTGAGACACCTCTTAATTTGAAAGCAACACCAACTTTCCCACAGACGCCTAGATACCTTACACTCAATCTACTTCTTGCTTCAACGTGCAACAATAGTTCATCTCAAGGATTCTGACCTCCATGATGAACACTAATGTCTGCGTTCTTCTTTGCATGACACCAGAAAGCTTCTAGGGTGGATACTATTCTCTAAGAACAATGTATTGATTGATATTCCTCTGATATCACCTAAAGTTCGACGTTGTGTTTCCCTCCCATGTCTCTCCTCTGTCCCATAATGGCGGTGGGATTTACTCAAGCTTTTGACCATAAAAAGAGAAGATTTTGGGCTCCATATATCCGTCTGACATAGGAGCAGGTGTCAAAAACCTTAGTTTTCAAAGTTGGAGGCACAATCACGTTTTTCATCTTAATTTCTTACCCCGTTCTTCGCTGATCTGGGAAGAACAATCCCAACTATCAGATTCTAATGTTGCCTCTAGTATTTTGATTTTGATATTTATCCTGCATGGGCAAACTCAAGATTTTACCGCCTCCCTGTTGGTTTTCAACCGCATGATGGCAGGCAGGCCGCAGTGCCCGATTCGGCCCTCTCAATGCCCATTAATGCTCTTTCTATTAAAATCACCAGGTGGATTTTTTAGAGTTTCTTATTGGTTGAATTTTGAAAATGCACAACTAATTAATCATACATCAGAAAATTTCATAAAAGTACTTGTTGGAGAGATAAAAACACAAGGAATCATAATAACTTGGTTTAAGCATGTTTGGGTCCCAAGTTTGCATCAATCCCTAAAGAACCCTAAAACCATAGAAATCAAGTTGATATTTACATATTAATGAAGTCTAATTGTTCCAACACGGTTATTAGGGTTCACTGAACATCAAGAGACTATTTAAGAGTTTCTCCAATCTTTATAAGTGGTCCATGCACTTTGAACATAGTTATTGGATGTCTATATGCTATTGAGTACAATGTCCATGTTATTATGTGAATGCATTATTTATGATATGATTTTATTGATCAAAGTTAGGAGTTAACATATAAATGAAATCATATTTACTGTTTATTTTCAATAATTATCATATTACATTGTATTTATGTTTAAGAACAAGAGTAAAGAGTATTCAAGAGTAAAGATAATGAATGTACCTTATATAAGATCCTCGACATGGGCTTTCCTAGCATACAATGTACTTCGGTACAAATCATGGGCTTTCCTAGCATATAATGCACTTTGGTGCAAATCATGGGCTTTCCTAGCATACAATGCACTTTGGTGCAAATCATGGGCTTTCCTAGCATACATAGCACTCTGGTGCAAAGAAAAGAGGCACTTCAGTGCAAAACTTGAGGAATATTATATAAGTCAAATAAAAGATAATGATAAAATGCAAATTTTATTTTCATGATGTTTAAATGTTTAATTTTCAACTATATGCTATTCCAATTTTATAATATGTTCAATTCCACTTGCAGACTATTTTATGCATGGCTGGGGGTGTGATGCCTGTAGAAGAGGATCAACATCAAGGATAAAGCTATCTAAGGATCAATTGAAGGAAAGCTCAAGGACATCTGAGACCAGACCTGGTGGGGTGCCAACTATCACTAGATTAAATTTTTTCCTTTATGTTTTTGAGACGTGTTTTAGTTTAGAGTGTGAGTTTTATGTTATGAGTTTGAGATATGAGAAACTATGCAATGTATCTTGTATTGGTTTATCAAACTTACTTTTTATGCAATGATTATCATTTTGTGACATTGCCAATGAGATTATGGTTCTGCTCAATGAATTGTATGTTTTAGAAAATTGGGATGTTACAATATGGTATCAGAGTGAAAAATATAGTTTGCCACTAGGTTTTTCTCAAAATCTCATATAGTTTATGTTCCCTTTTATAGATAGCACCCAAGAGGAAATCTGATAAGGGTAAGGAGCACATAGATGGAGAGGGAAGATCTTCCAATGGGGGAAGTGATCATAGTGCTTCTGGAGGGGTTAACCCTAATGGTAACCCTAATGCACCTCTAGAAGTGCTCATCAAGGCTCTTACTGATGCTATCACTGGTCAACAAGGTAGATCACATCAACTGAGGAATCGGGAGTTGACCTTCGTAGACTTACTGAAGATTAAGCTAGAAACCTTCTCTGGATAAGCTGAGACTGATTTTGTTGGTCGTGCTGAAGAGTGGCTACTCAATGTTGAGCAATATTTCCATGATTTGGATTTTTTGAGACTTCTAAAGTTCTCTTCAAGACACACATGTTGAAGAGTGCAACCCGCACTTGGTGGGGTAATTTCACTAATGCTCGAGGATCCGATGCTGAGCCATTGACCTGGGAGGAGTTCACCACTACCTTTTAGAATCATTACATATCTGAAGCCATGATCGAGAAGAAGGAGATGGACTTTAAGAGACTAAGGCAGTATGACTCAACTATTAGCCAGTATGAAATGAAGTTCTATATGTTGCAGAAGTATGATTATGGTTTAAATGAGACACGTCTTGTAAAGAAGTTCATGCATGGCTTGGAACCTGATTTGGGCTATGCTTTGACTGGACGTGGCATTAGGATAGTGCAAGAGACACTCGAGTCTGCCCTGGAGTTGGAGGGCCACCCTAGACGATACTGGAAGAATGGAGGTGTAACATCCCTGACCTGGGTTATGAATTAACCCTAGGTGTTTTGCCTAAATATGTAATTAAATCCTTGTGATTAACTTTGGGCATGTAATTAAGTTTCTCATAAACATATATTTCAGTTTTTGCTCCTTTTTATATAAAGTTGTAGCATTGTTTTGTAATACAGGGACCTATGTGCAAATTACCCAGTTAGAAGGGTTAACTTGCAAATTGCACATGTTGAGATGTTCCTCTGATGTTGAGACATCATGAGAATGATGATGGTAAAGTCTGAGGGATTTCCCAAGCTTGGGCACCAAGGTGCAGCTGTGGAAGCAATCCCTGTGCTTGAAAACCCTAAATTGGAGAAAAGTGCAATTTACCCAATTTGAGGGGTGCAACTTGTAAAATACATCATCTAAAATATCTTTTAAGACTCTTGTCATCATTTAGAGAAGAAATGATGAAAGGTTACTTCAATTGAATAATCATATAATGAAAAAACACCTTTTGTGATTGAATAATCAAGGTGTATGTATAATAGCCTTTTATGTGTATGCTTAACTAAAAGGTTGATCTTATTTGCCCTCATTTCTTGACCTTAGAAGAAGGTTTGTCCTTAGAATTAATATGAAGGGACGAGCATATAAGGATGGAGGGACTTAGTTGAAAATATGGAGAACTTATGAGCTTATGTTGAAAATCTCACCCCAAGTATATATACTCTCCACTTCACTTAGCAAGGAAACCCTCCCTTCGTTCCTTTCACTGTTCTATTCACCCAAACCGACTAAAGAGGAGCTGTGGAGCTCAGGAGGACGACCAAGGAGGGCAAGGTAGGTTTGAATCCTCCCTTTTGCTTAAGTTCATGGTTAGAACTCGAATTCAAGGTCAAATTGATGGCTAGCTCACATAGCTCTACCTTTCTAGCCATCTCTTCTCGACTTTCCTTGGAAGGATCACCTTGGCCGACCTGTGGAAACTCAAGGACGCCATTAAAAGCTTAGAGCTAGAAATCTTCGAGCTCAAGGAGCAAGCTTTAGGCGGGTTTTATAACTCTAAACCTATGCTTTGTTATATACATCTCGTTTATGCTTTTAGATGATAGTTCTTCTTCCTCTCTACCTTCCTTTACTACCTTGCAAGCAAATCTGTGAGAAATCCTTGCTGTTCTTGAGCTAGGAAATGAAGACGTTATTTCCAAAGTTAATCCACTACTTTTCACTTTACTAAACGGTCACCACAAATTGCTCTCTCGGTTTGCAAAACCGTGTAGTGAGCAAACGGTCTCAGGACCGTGTAAGGGAAAGCGGTCTTCAAGACCGTTCAGCCGCGTTGACCGAGCATGGACCGTATAAGATTTCTGTTCATAATTATGTAGGCTAATCACCCAAAAATTTTGAGATGATAACTCCAAAGGAATCGTGAGATATGGCCTTTTTAATCAACAACTTTAATTGAATTTACTCCTGATTTCCAATCTGTTGAAATCGCCCTTTTTGGGCAAACGGTCTCAAGACCGTGTAAGAACGTTGACCAAGCATTGACCGTATGTGATTACTGTTCAAAATAATGTTGATTAACAACTCACCAAATTTTATGGACTAATTCCAAACGAGCTAAGAGTTGAAGGATGATTACTAGGGCGAACCCTAATTGAAATCAGTACTGAAATCTCAATGATTGATTAAGTGTTTTTGGGTGGATTAACCTAAACGGTCTCAAGACCGTTTGGGGATCAATCAAACGGTCTCAAAACCGTGTGGGGAATCACCCAAGACCGTGTGGAGGTCTGGGGTCAAGTATAGTTGACCAATTGAAAGTACAAAGATACCAAATTACATTGCAATTAAGTATTGATATGATAATCAACTCAATAGATCCAACCTTGAAGAATTTACACTAGAATACGAAAGTTGGATGGGCAAACGGTCTCAAGACCGTTTGGAACTCATCCAAACGGTCTCAAGACCGTGTGGTGACAACCCAAGACCGTTTGGAGGTCTAGGGTTAAGGTAATTTGATCAATTGAGGGCCCAATTGCAATAGGTTATTGAATTAATCAAAATACTGATTTGAGACTCAATCAAGGTTCAACTCCTATCAAATCACATTAGATTTTGATGAAATCTTGGGAAAACGGTCTCAAGACCGTGTGGAGTTCATCCACACGATCTCAAGACCGTTTGGGCCAAGTTTTGGCCCAATTGGAGCTCAATTGAAGGGTTCAACCTTGTGTTGATTCACATTGTTGAGTGTTGATGGTTGAACGTTGATGGACCTTAATTGAACCAACTTCAACCCTAATTGGATAACAATTGAGGGTCAATTAAGTGACCAATTGGTTAAGAATAACCCTAATTAACTCAATCTATAAGTGGTTACCATGGCTTTGACCATTTGGAGGCTTCAACATTGATAATCATAAACAATTGAAAACATTGAACCATGTTGGAGGTTCAAACGGTTTGAGACCAAGTGGACCAAACGGTCTCAAGACCGTTTGAGGCCTCACGGTCTCAAGACCGTTTGAGACCTCACGGTCTCAAGACCGTTTGAGGTCACACGGTCTCAAGACCGTGTGAGGCATCACGGTCTCAAGACCGTTTGGGGCCAAACGGTCTCAAGACCGTTTGGACTCAAACGATCTCAAGATCGAGAGACACCAAACGGTCTCAAACCGTGTAAGCCCTCTCGATCTTGAAGTCAAACTTGTTAAAAGGTCTGCACCTCTTACACGGTTTGGGCAAACGACCTTGAAGGTCACACGGTCTTGGAGTCAACCCTAGCAAACGGTCAACTCATCCAAACGGTCTCAAACCGTTTGGAGGTTGAAGGTTGAAACCGTTTGAGGTTTTCAAAGGTTGATTTCACTTAATCAATTGAAGGTGTAAATGGTTCAATGATGCTCTAATCTAAACCCTAATAGGTAACCTAGTACATTAGGGGACTAAGTGACTATTGAATTAACCCATTATGGTGATCAATGGGGTGAATTACTAAAATACCCTTGAGGGGTTCTATTGAGTAAAACCTTGTTCAAATCAAATCCTAATCACATGATAGTGATGTTTTGGCTTATGTTAGCCCATGAGGACTTAACCCAACCTGATCTAGAGTGGTGTTATCACCATCTACTAGTATGAGGAGAGAGAAAGTATCTTAAGAGAGAGAAAGTACCCTTTTAGGGTGGAAACTCAAGTAAAGAACCTTCAATACACATGGATGTGCATAATTAGGGTATGATCCACCTATGTGAGATCATGGAAACCCTAATTATGATATATGATGAATCTTAAGCTAATCTGAGAGCATCAATGATGATGTTCCTCATTCATGATGATGTTATGAGTTCAATTCACCATATGATGTGAATAGTAAACCCTAATTCAAGGGTAATGACATGTGATGTGAATAGTAAACCCTAATTCAAGGGTAATGACATGTGATGTGAATAGTAAACCCTAATTCAAGGGTAATGACATGTGATGTGAATAGTAAACCCTAATTCAAGGGTAATGACATGTGATGTGTATAGTAAACCCTAATTCAAGGGTAATGACATGTGATGTGAATAGTAAACCCTAATTCAAGGGTAATGACATGTGATGTGAATAGTAAACCCTAATTCAAGGGTGATGACATGTTATATGAGTATTAAACTCTATTTGAAAAGAATCAAAGAACTTAGCTCTTAGGACAAGAGTGGAAGGTATAATCATTGTTTTGAATTACCTTTATTAGTTGAATTAACCATGCAGGTTCTGATATGGAGGTGATCATATCCAGGTATGGATGATGATACTATATTCATTAAAGGCATATTGATAGCTTTATGAATAAGTAAAGTATTTTGATGCCTTGTCAGTGGCATTCTATGATAATAATGGGCTGTGAGAGCCATGAATACCATCAAGGTCATGCTTTAGAGATGACTTGTGATGAGTATAATGAGAGATGATGTTTGATGTGAGTTAGGCTTGTTACATTTAGTATTCTCCTTTTATAGCTGTTATGCTACTGTTATTGTTTGAAGAACAATGTGTGATGTTAAATGAATACTGAATGTACCTAACTAATCAAGTATAATGTAGAGCCCTGATCATAGATCCATCATTGTCAGAGATCAAATGATGGTGAAACAGGTTTTCCTAAGGGAACTCCTGGATCACATACTATTGAGTATGTGGGGTATATGGATGTGTAGAACCTTACATCCTAGTGTAGGAATTTGATGTAGATATGTAATTCGTCAATCCTTCACTACAATCCCATACCGTATCAGTAGTAGGTAAACATGAAACCTCCTGATGATGAAGAAAACATAGATATCCGTATCAGTGGAGATAAACATGAAATCTCCTGATGACGAAGAGAGTACAGAACGCCACTGTAACTCTAAAATAGCGAAGGACCAGTTTACCCTGGTAAGCTATAATAGTAGAGACACAAGATGTCCTACAAGTGATCCTCTTACTGACTGAGGAAGGTGACGGTCATGAGAATCTGGCTCTCTTAATGACCTATGTATGATACTGATGTGACTTCTTAGCAATCAGTTGGAGTATGAGTGGTATGCCTCATCTCCACAGGGCATAATTTTGTTTGTAAAACATAATCAACCGCGTAGTATACCTGTTAGAGATAACTACGAGTTAGTTGATTGATGATACTCTGTAATAGTGCTTATATTCTTCATGTCTCATAAATGTTGAGCTCTTGTTTATAGCTGCAACTGCTATTGAATACTTTGAAAGCTTTACTGCTTAAGATATTCTTTGATGTTATAATAAAGCTTCTGGCGGAGAGTTATAACTCTCGCTGGGACAATTATGTAAAATTGTCTCACCCCGTAGACTTCAACTTTTTAGGTGGACGTCAGAGACAGAGGAACCAGTCTACAGGTGACCAGTCCCAGCAGCAGCAGTAGCACCAGGAGCAGCAGTAAATCCCAGGTGGAGATTTAGCCTGCCATGTGGTGTAGTTAGAGTCAGTCCTATGTATCCTCTATACTCTTAGGTATTGGAGTCTTTTGTTATGAGTTCTTGAGATTTTGTATCTTGATGTATATAATTACTCAAGAAGTAATTATCATGAGATGTAAACAGTTTATCTCTTGTTATGAAAGAAGCTTTTAAGGATTCAAGCTCTTATCTCGAAAAGTTTTAATTTCCCGTGATTTTTGTCTTCCGCTGTTTATCGAATCGCTTCCGCTAAGTTTAAATTGTGATTATATCGTGGTTTGGAGATCAGAACCCATAATTAGTGGTATCAGAGCTCTAGGTCAGCTGAGTCTACAGAGGCATAGGACTTAGGATGTCGAGTCCATCATTAGTACTCCTTCCTTATCTAATAGAATCTTCTGCTCCTCAGGAGAAGAAGATACATAAGGATGGCTGAGCCTCATGATGAGTACGTGGCAGAGAGTAGTGCTAGTGCACCTCAAGGCGGTGCAAGGGTTCCAAGAATAGAACAGCCTGCACCAGAGTCACCAAGAGAGCCACCCCAGTTTGACCCAGCCGACATGGGTAACCCAGCTGTACAAACAATGTTCGGGCAGTTCATGACTGCCATGACACACATAACCGACAGGATGCCCATGCCTACACCTAGGGCACCTGTCCAACCTGAAGGACAAGGTATCGATAAGACGTTCGAACGACTTCGTCGTGTCGGAGCTACCGAGTACTTTGGGACTGCCGACCCCACAGATGCTGATTTATGGCTGACGGAGTTGGAGAAGGCTTTCAGGATTCTTATTATCCCGGAGGCTGAGAAGGTTAGACATGCTGTCTATCTTCTCAAAGGCAGTGCTGGTCACTGGTGGAACATGGAAGAGCATAAGAGACCTGGAATATAGTTCTCGTGGGAAGAGTTTCGTCGGGAATTTATCAATAGATATTTTCCAAAGACCTTCCTAGATGAGAAGATCTCTCAGTTTGAGAGATTGAGGCAGGGCATGATGAACATTAGCGAGTATGAAGCTAAGTTCATGGAATTGTTGCGGTTCTGTCCGCACATGGCTGCCACAGATGAGGAAAGAATCAGGAGATTCAAGAAGGGTTTGAATGTTGATATGTCAACCCCTATGTCTGCCTTAGAAAACCGAGAGAGATTCTCTACCTTCTTTGAGTCAGTTCGAAGGATAGAGAGATCTGTGGTTGAGAAGAGGCAAACCCAGAAAAGATATCCGCAATTCCAAGGTTCTTCATCTAGGGATTCCAAGAAACCTAGATTCTCTGCACCTAACCCTCCACCACCCAGATCGAGTTTTCAAACTCAATGGTCACCAAGAAGAGGTAGAGGACGGAGTCAACTGCCTCAAAGGACGCACAGTTCTGCATCAATGTCAGTAACTGAACCACCCAGACCACAACAACAGGAGAGGAGTTGCTACAACTGTGGTAAGGTGGGACACTTGATGAAGGATTGCCGTTCTAGGCCTGTCAGTGTGACACAGCCTCCGAGACAGAATCAACAAGGATCTCAGAATAGGCAACATCAAGGAGCAGCTCGAGGACGTGGACAAGCATCTCAAGCTGGATCATCAGCACCACCTCAACACCAGGCAACAGCGAGGTTCTATGCTATGAACCCACCTGAAGCAGTGGTCAATCCACGGGTAGTGGCAGGTCAGATGAAACTTTTATATCCTGATATGTCTACATCCTGTGTTGTATCTGTTCTGATTGACCCAGGTGCTACACACTCTTTCATCACTCATAGAGCGATTCGTAACTGCAATGTGACTGTTAGTCATAGGGCAGATAGTTTGTTGTTGGAGACTCCATTGAGTGGGTCTGCCGTTTTGCAGGAGGTATGCTCTCCTTGCATCCTCTTCTTTTCTGACCATCGCATTCAAGTGGATCTTATACCGCTTGATATGCAAGGATTTGATATAATCCTCGGGATGGATACCTTAGAAAGGTATAGAGTTGTCTTGGATTGTGAGTCCAAGTTGGCTGTGTTTGCTGATGAAAGCAACACATGGATCTTTCAAGGAGAAAGAAAGATTCTGCCCACCTGTCTTGTGTCAGCCATGGTTGCTGATAAGTTGTTGAGGCAAGGATGTTATGCATTCTTAGCCCATGTGGTAGATGTTACCAAGGAAAGGTCCAATCCTGATGAAGTTCCCATAGTCAGGGAATTCAAGGATGTGTTTCCTGAAGAACTTCCTGGTATACCACCACCTCGGGAGATTGATTTTGAAATCAATCTGATCCCAGATACGAAACCCATAGCCCAGACTCCGTATAGGATGGCGCCTGCCGAGATGGCAGAACTCAAGAAACAGCTTCAAGAATTACTTGAGAAGGGCTTTATCTGACCAAGCACTTCACCTTGGGGTGCTCCGGTCTTGTTTGTTAAAAAGAAAGATGGGTCAATGCGGTTGTGCATCGACTACAGACAACTCAATAAAGTAACAATAAAGAATAAGTACCCTCTGCCGAGGATTGATGATCTCTTTGACCAGTTGCGTGGTGCAACCGTCTTTTCCAAGATAGACTTGAGGTTTGGATATCATCAACTCCGTATTAAGGATAGTGACATATCCAAGTCTGCCTTTAGGACAAGGTATGGTCACTATGAGTTCACGGTTATGTCGTTTGGACTAACCAATGCACCAGCTGCATTTATGGAACTCATGAATAGAGTTTTTCGACCTTTCCTTGATCAGTGTGTTGTTGTCTTCATAGATGACATTCTGATCTAAAATAAGGATGCTCAACAGCATGAGCAGCATCTTCGCCAAGCTTTGACCTTGCTAAGAGAACACAAGCTGTATGTTAAGTTTAGCAAGTGTGAGTTCTGGCTGCCGGAGGTATCTTTTCTTGGACATGTGATATCTGCCTTGGGAATTCGTGTTGACCCTACAAAGGTAGAATCTGTTCTACAGTGGGAACAACCGAAGACACCGACGGAGATTCAAAGTTTCTTGGGGTTAGCTGGCTATTATCGAAGGTTCATTAAGAACTTTAGTTCTATAGCCTTACCTTTGACCAAGTTGACCCGGAAAGATGTTCCTTTTTCTTGGAGTGATAAGTGTCAACAGTCTTTCCAGTTGTTGAAGGAGAGGTTGACAAGTGCACCTGTGCTTGTGCTACCTGAACAAGGAAAAGGATATGTAGTCTTCTGTGATGCTTCCAAGAATGGACTAGGATGTGTGTTGATGCAGGATAAACAAGTGATTTCTTTTGCTTCCCGACAGCTTAAGAAACACGAGGAGAATTATCCGACACACGATCTGGAGTTAGCTGCCGTGGTTCATGCCTTGAAGATCTGGAGACATTATCTCTACGGAGAAACATTCCAAATTTTCACAGACCACAAGAACCTTAAGTATATCTTCTCTCAGCACGAGCTTAGCATGAGGCAACATCGCTGGATGGAGTTAATCAAGGACTACGACTGTACAATTGATTACCATCCGGGCAAGGCCAATGTTTTTGCAGATGCCTTGAGTAGGAAATCAGCAACATCAACCATGAATAGAGCACAACTAAACTCTTTAGTGTGCTCTAAGAGAGATATGTTTATCTCTTTAAGGCAAGACAATGTACAGTTGAAGGTGTCATTGTTAGCCGGGTTGTTGACTGAGATGCATATTAAACCTACCCTAAGAGAGCAGGTTAAGGAAGCACAACAAGATGATGCTGCAGTTCAGCAGATTAGATATGAGTATGGAAATGAGAAGCGAGATGGTTTCCATGACTCAGATGACCAAGTAGCCTGTTATAATGGAAGGATGATAGTGCCGGATGTGGATAACTTGAGGAAGTTAGTCCTGGAAGAAGCTCATTCTTCCATGTATGCTATGCATCCAGGGAGCACCAAGATATATCGGAATTTGAAAGATCTGTATTGGTGGCCTGGAATGAAGAAGGATGTTGCAGAGTTTGTTCTGAGGTGTCCTGTGTGTCAGCAAGTTAAAGCTGAACACCAGAAGCCTGCAGGAACAATGCAACCTTTACCCATACCACAGTGGAAGTGGGACCATGTGACCATGGACTTTGTTGTTGGACTACCCAGGACCAGCAAAGGACATGATTCCATTTGGGTAGTTGTTGATAGGTTGACAAAGACAGCACATTTCTTACCTGTCAAAACAACCTATTCTGCTGAAAGGTTATCACAGTTGTATGTACAAGAGATAGTGCGTTTGCACGGAGTTCCTGTCACTATAGTTTCTGACAGAGGTCCTCAGTTTACAAGTAATTTTTGGGAACAGTTACACAGAGCCTTAGGCACCAAGCTAAGGTTTAGTACGACCTTTCATCCACAGACTGATGGACAGTCAGAAAGGACCATACAGACCTTAGAAGACTTGTTGAGAGCATGTGCTCTCCAGTTTACCGGAAGTTGGGATCTACACCTAAGCTTGATAGAGTTTGCCTATAACAATAACTATCAATATAGCATTGATATGACACCTTATGAAGCCTTGTATGGTAGACGTTGTAGATCACCTTTGTGTTGGTTTGAGACTGGTGAGCGTCAGTTGTTAGGTCCTGATCTTGTGCATCAGACCATGAAGAAGATTAAAGTAATACAACAAAAGATTAAGACTGCACATGATAGGCAGAAATCTTATGCTGACAAATGTCGTAGACCCTTAGAGTTCCAGGTTGGAGACAGAGTGTATCTCAAAGTCTCGCCTTGGAAAGGGGTCCTTCGTTTTGGAAGGAAAGGGAAGTTAGCTCCTAGATTTATGGGGCCTTATCCAATCATTGAACGGATTGGAAAGGTAGCATATAGACTAGAGCTGCCACCAGAGTTACAGAGGTTACATCCCGTGTTTCACATTTCTATGCTGAAGAAATGTCACCCAGACACCGAGTCAGTTCTACAACCTATGGAGGTAGAATTGAATGATGATATATCCTATGAGGAGGGACCAGTGTCAATCCTTGATAATAGAATTAAAAGGTTAAAGAAGAAAGATATAAGTCTTGTGAAAGTCCTCTGGAACCACCGTGGTGTTGAAGAAGCCACTTGGGAATTAGAGGATGAGATGAGAAGGAAGTATCCTACCCTTTTCTCTTAGTATGCTTTATTGATTTCGGGGACAAAATCCTTGTAAGGGGTGGATAATTTGTAACATCCCTGACCTGGGTTATGAGTTAACCCTAGGTGTTTTGCCTAAATATGTAATTAAATCCTTGTGATTAACTTTGGGCATGTAATTAAGTTTCTCATAAACATATATTTCAGTTTTTGCTCCTTTTTATATAAAGTTGTAGCATTGTTTTGTAATACATGGACCTATGTGCAAATTACCCAGTTAGAAGGGTTAACTTGCAAATTTCACATGTTGAGATGTTCCTCTGATGTTGAGACATCATGAGAATGATGATGGTAAAGTTTGAGGGATTTCCCAAGCTTGGGCACCAAGGTGCAGCTGTGGAAGCAATCCCTGTGCTTGAAAACCCTAAATTGGAGAAAAGTGCAATTTACCCAATTTGAGGGGTGCAACTTGTAAAATACATCATCTAAAATATCTTTTAAGACTCTTTTCATCATTTAGAGAAGAAATGATGAAAGGTCACTTCAATTGAATAATCATATAATGAAAAAACACCTTTTGTGATTGAATAATCAAGGTGTATGTACAATAGCCTTTTATGTGTATGCTTAACTAAAAGGTTGATCTTCTTTGCCCTAATTTCTTGACCTTAGAAGAAGGTTTGTCCTTAGAATTAATATGAAGGGACGAGCATAGAAGGATGGAGGGACTTAGTTGAAAATATGGAGAACTTATGAGCTTATGTTGAAAATCTCACCCCAAGTATATATACTCTCCACTTCACTTAGCAAGGAAACCCTCCCTTCGTTCCTTTCACTGTTCTATTCACCCAAACCGACTAAAGAGGAGCTGTGGAGCTCAAGAGGACGACCAAGGAGGGCAAGGTAGGTTTGAATCCTCCCTTTTGCTTAAGTTCATGGTTAGAACTTGAATTCAAGGTCAAATTGATGGCTAGCTCACATAGCTCTACCTTTCTAGCCATCTCTTCTCGACTTTCCTTGGAAGGATCACCTTGGCCGACCTGTGGAAACTCAAGGACGCCATTAAAATCTTAGAGCTCTAAAGCTTTGAGCTCAAGGATCAAGCTTTAGGCGGGTTTTATAACTCTAAACCTATGCTTTGTTATATACATCTCGTTTATGCTTTTAGATGACAGTTCTTCTTCCTCTCTACCTTCCTTTGCTACCTTGCAAGCAAATCCGTGAGAAATCCTTGCTGTTCTTGAGCTAGGAGATGAAGACGTTATTTACAAAGTTAATCCACTACTTTTCACTTTACTAAACGGTCTCCACAAATTGCTCTCTCGGTTTGCAAAACCGTGTAGTGAGCAAACGGTCTCAGGACCGTGTAAGGGAAAACGGTCTTCAAGACCATTTAGCCGCATTGACCGA
The DNA here is from genome assembly GCA_963693085.1 of Alisma plantago-aquatica. Lineage (NCBI taxonomy): Eukaryota > Viridiplantae > Streptophyta > Magnoliopsida > Alismatales > Alismataceae > Alisma > Alisma plantago-aquatica. The sequence goes on along the minus strand of OY856412.1, from coordinate 441,268,034 downwards.
GCATGGACCGTATAAGATTTCTGTTCATAATTATGTAGGCTAATCACCCACAAAATTTGAGATGATAACTCCAAAGGAATCGTGAGATATGGCCTTTTTAATCAACAACTTTAATTGAATTTACTCCTGATTTCCAATATGTTGAAATCGCCCTTTTGGGCAAACGGTCTCAAGACCGTGTAAGAACGTTGACCAAGCGTTGACCGTATGAGATTACTGTTCAAAATAATGTTGATTAACAACTCACCTAAGTTTATGGACTAATTCCAAACGAGCTAAGAGTTGAAGGATGATTACTAGGGCAAACCCTAATTGAAATCAGTACGTAAATCTCAATGATTGATTAAGTGTTTTTGGGTGGATTAACCTAAACGGTCTCAAGACCGTTTGGGGATCAATCAAACGGTCTCAAGACCGTGTGGGGAATCACCCAAGACCGTGTGGAGGTCTGGGGTCAAGTATAGTTGACCAATTGAAAGTACAAAGATACCAAATTACATTGCAATTAAGTATTGATATGATAATCAACTCAATAGATCCAACCTTGAAGAATTTACACTAGAATACAAAAGTTGGATGGGCAAACGGTCTCAATACCGTTTGGAACTCATCCAAACGGTCTCAAGACCGTGTGGTGACAACCCAAGACCGTTTGGAGGTCTAGGGTTAAGGTAATTTGATCAATTGAGGGCCCAATTGCAATAGGTTATTGAATTAATCAAAATACTGATTTGAGACTCAATCAAGGTTCAACTCCTATCAAATCACATTAGATTTTGATGAAATCTTGGGCAAACGGTCTCAAGACCGTGTGGAGTTCATCCACACGATCTCAAGACCGTTTGGGCCAAGTTTGGGCCCAATTGGAGCTCAATTGAAGTGTTCAACCATGTGTTGATTCACATTGTTGAGTGTTGATGGTTGAACGTTGATGGACCTTAATTGAACCAACTTCAACCCTAATTGGATAACAATTGAGGGTCAATTAAGTGACAAATTGGTTAAGCATAACCCTAATTAACTCAATCTATAAGTGGTTACCATGGCTTTGACCATTTGGAGGCTTCAACATTGATAATCATAAACAATTGAAAACATTGAACCATGTTGGAGGTTCAAACGGTTTGAGACCAAGTGGACCAAACGGTCTCAAGACCGTTTGAGGCCTCATGGTCTCAAGACCATTTGAGACCTCATGGTCTCAAGACCGTTTGAGGTCACACGGTCTCAAGACCGTGTGAGGCCTCACGGTCTCAAGACCATTTGGGGCCAAACGGTCTCAAGACCGTTTGGACTCAAACGATCTCAAGATCGAGAGACACCAAACAGTCTCAAACCGTGTAAGCCCTCTCGGTCTTGAAGTCAAACTTGTTAAACGGTCTACACCCTCACACGGTTTGGGCAAACGACCTTGAAGGTCACATGGTCTTGGAGTCAACCCTAGCAAACGGTCAACTCATCCAAACGGTCTCAAACCGTTTGGAGGTTGAAGGTTGAAACCGTTTGAGGTTTTCAAAGGTTGATTTCACTTAATCAATTGAAGGTGTAAATGGTTCAATGATGCTCTAATCTAAACCCTAATAGGTAACCTAGTACATTAGGGGACTAAGTGACTAATGAATTAACCCATGATGGTGATCAATGGGGTGAATTACCAAAATACCCTTGAGGGGTTCTATTGAGTAAAACCTTGTTCAAATCAAATCCTAATCACATGATAGTGATGTTTTGGCTTATGTTAGCCCATGAGGACTTAACCCAACCTGATCTAGAGTGGTGTTATCACCATCTACTAGTATGAGGAGAGAGAAAGTATCTTAAGAGAGAGAAAGTACCCTTTTAGGGTGGAAACTCAAGTAAAGAACCTTCAATACACATGGATGTGCATGATTAGGGTATGATCCACCTATGTGAGATCATGGAAACCCTAATTATGATATATGATGAATCTTAAGCTAATCGGAGAGCATCAATGATGATGTTCCTCATTCATGATTATGTTATGAGTTCAATTCACCATATGATGTGAATAGTAAACCCTAATTCAAGGGTAATGACATGTGATGTGAATAGTAAACCCTAATTCAAGGGTAATGACATGTGATGTGAATAGTAAACCCTAATTCAAGGGTAATGACATGTGATGTGAATAGTAAACCCTAATTCAAGGGTAATGAAATGTGATGTGAATAGTAAACCCTAATTCAAGGGTAATGACATGTGATGTGAATAGTAAACCCTAATTCAAGGGTAATGACATGTGATGTGAATAGTAAACCCTAATTCAAGGGTGATGACATGTTATATGAGTATTAAACTCTATTTGAAAAGAATCAAAGAACTTAGATCTTAGGACAAGAGTGGAAGGTATAATCATTGTTTTGAATTACCTTTATTAGTTGAATTAACCATGCATGTTCTGATATGGAGGTGATCATATCCAGGTATGGATGATGATACTATATTCATTAAAGGCATATTGATAGCTTTATGAATAAGTAAAGTATCTTGATGCCTTGTCAGTGGCATTCTATGATAATAATGGGCTGTGAGAGCCATGAATACCATCAAGGTCATGCTTTAGAGATGACTTGTGATGAGTATAATGAGAGATGATGTTTGATGTGAGTTAGGCTTGTTACATTTAGTATTCTCCTTTTATAGCTGTTATGCTACTGTTATTGTTTGAAGAACAATGTGTGATGTTAAATGAATACTGAATGTACCTAACTAATCAAGTATAATGTAGAGCCCTGATCATAGATCCATCATTGTCAGAGATTAAATGATGGTGAAACAGGTTTTCCTAAGGGAACTCCTGGATCACATACTATTGAGTATGTGGGGTATATGGATGTGTAGAACCTTACATCCTAGTGTAGGAATTTGATGTAGATATGTAATCCATCAATCCTTCACTACAATCCCATACCGTATCAGTAGTAGGTAAACATGAAACCTCCTGATGACGAAGAAAACATAGATATCCGTATCAGTGGAGATAAACATGAAATCTCCTGATGACGAAGAGAGTACAGAATGCCACTGTAACTCTAAAATAGCAAAGGACCAGTTTACCCTGGTAAGCTATAATAGTAGAGACACAAGATGTCCTACAAGTGATCCTCTTACTGACTGAGGAAGGTGAAGGTCATGAGAATCCGACTCTCTTAATGACCTATGTATGATACTGATGTGACTTCTTAGCAATCAGTTGGAGTATGTGTGGTATGCCTCATCTCCACAGGGCATAATTTTGTTTGTAAAACATAATCAACCGCGTAGTATACCTTTTAGAGATAACTACGAGTTAGTTGATTGATGATACTCTGTAATAGTGCTTATATTCTTCATGTCTCATAAATGTTGAGCTCTTGTTTATAGCTGCAACTGCTATTGAATACTTTGAAAGCTTTACTGCTTAAGATATTCTTTGATGTTATAATAAAGCTTCTGGCGGAGAGTTATAACTCTCGCTGGGACAATTATGTAAAATTGTCTCACCCCGTAGACTTCAACTTTTTAGGTGGACGTCGGAGACAGAGGAACCGGTCTACAGGTGACCAGTCCCAGCAGCAGCAGCAGCAGCACCAGGAGCAGCAGTAAATCCCAGGTGGAGATTTAGCCTGCCATGTGGTGTAGTTAGAGTCAGTCCTATGTATCCTCTGTACTCTCAGGTCTTGGAGTCTTTTGTTATGAGTTCTTGAGATTTTGTATCTTGATGTATATAATTACTCAAGAAGTAATTATCATGAGATGTAAACAGTTTATCTCTTGTTATGAAAGAAGCTTTTAAGGATTCAAGCTCTTGTCTCGAAAATTTTTAATTTCCCGTGATTTTTGTCTTCCGCTGTTTATCGAATCACTTCTGCTAAGTTTAAATCGTGATTATATTGTGGTTTGGAGATCAGAACCCACAGGAGGATCCCAAGGAAGCAAGAAAGAACACAAGAGACATAGTGACAAGAAGAGAAAAGTACAAGAGGAACTTGCTCCAAACCCTCATGTGAAGACTCATTGTATCATATAGGAGAATGTAGATATGGAGCTGGAGTTTGTTAATGTTGTGGAGGGGCTGACCATATCAGATCCAACTACCCCAAGCTCCTACAAAAGAAAGATTCCCTAGTCAACCAAGAGCCTAAGGAGAAAAGACAAGATAGGATCTTCACCATGGTGGATGATGATGAAGAGGATGAGAATGAACAAGGTATGATTTAGTTATGAAATCACATGGACTATAGTTATGTTTAGTCTTGTCAAAGATGTAAGTATGTGTGAGATTTCATGATAATTATAAGGTGTTAGGATTTTCATGTTAAGGATAAGGAAATACCTAAGGTGGGTAGACTAGTATAATTTCGAGGATGAAATTCATTTAAGGTTGGTAGAATTATAATAGCCAAACTTTTTTTATATAAACCTAAATTAGAAACCCTAACTCCAGATTTCAAATCTTAATTCATCATATATAAAACCCATTGAAACTTAGGGACCCAATTATAATGAATAAATCATGTTTAAAGTTAATTGAAACTCGGTTTCATCAAATATAACCCTAATTAGTAAACTAATGATACATAGTGGTCAAAAATGAAATTGATCCTTTTAATAACAATAAGTTGACCTAATAATTTTCTTGAGAACTTGACTCAATAATATCATGATTTATCCAAAATATCAACCTTTAAATATTTTTAGATAGTCTTGGATGACTAAAATAAGATTTTACCTGGAAAGGAAATAACATGTAGAAGGAAGTCTCAAAACTAAAAATTAACTTGATTTTCAGAATCCCTGTATCAAAATTAGGTAATACACCATTTTTAGTTAAGTTTGAACTCTATTTGATGCTACAATTTGAGATTGATAAATCAATAATGTAAATACACTTATATTCCTATTTAAACTAGCCCTAATCAATTTGCACTTAGGTCCCGAGCCTTTTATTAACGTTACATTGTCACACGACCATTAGGTAGATCTTTCTGATTAGACTTGGATCTCAGATCCATGAAGTACACTATCATCTTGGTCTGACTATTTCTTTGCGGATGACTCACCAGTCTACGAGATGGTGCCACAACCCAATCTCCTTCTCCGATTGAAATATCGAGAAACTGGTTTACTTTTCACCATCCTCGTCCCTTCCTAAATCCTTGGATCCCCAAATTATTGGGGTTCTATTTGCAAGATATCCTAATCGTCTAGCAACTCTTGTCCCAACAGAACTGGGACTCCACCTAGCACATGTCAATATCTAGGGCTTCACCGTCTGTGAAACCTATATGTATGGCATCAGCCGTAGGCTTGAGTCACCTCTTAATTCAAAAGCATCACCGGCTTGCCCGTAGATGCCCAGATACCTTGCGCTCAATCTGCTTCTTGCCTCAACGTGAAGTGGTAGGTCATCTCAAGGATTCTCACCTCCACGACGAATACCAACATCTGCATTCTTCTTTGCACGACACCAGAAAGCTCTCCGGGCAGACAATATTCTCTAAGAATAAGGTGTTGATCGGTATTTCTCTGATATCGCCTGAAGTTTGGCATTGCATTTCCCTCCCACATCTCTCCTATGTCCCATAATGGCAGGGGGATTCACTTGAACTTTCGACCATCGAAAGAGAATATTTTATGCTCACTATGTCCGTATGACATTGGAGCAGGTGTCGAACACCTTAGTTTTCAAAGTTGAACATTTTTAATCTAGATTTCTGTCTCTATTCTTTGCTAATCTGGGAAGAACAATCCCAACTATCAGATTTTGATGTTTCCCCTAGTTTTTTGATTTTGTTATTTATCCTTCATGGGAAAACTCGAGATATTACTGCCTCCCAGTTGGTTTTCAATCGCACGATGGTAGGCAGGCTATAGTGCCAGCTTAGTAGTGCCCGATTGGTCCAACTCAATACCCATCACCGTTCTTTTTGTTAAAATCGCCAGGTGGATTTTCTAGAGTTTATTATTGGCTGAAGTTTGAAAATTCATAACTAATTAATCATACATCAAATATTTTTATAAACATACTCATTGGAGAGATAAAAACACAAGGAATCTTAATAACTTGGTTTTGAAGCCTATTTGGGTTCTGGATTTCCATCAATCCCTAATGATCCCTAAAACCCTAGAAAACAAGTTGATATTAAATATTATTGAATTTTAATTGTTCCAGTAGGGTGATTAGGGTTTCCTGAACATCAAGAGACTATTTAAGAGTTTCTCCAACCTCTATAAGTGGTCCATGATTTTTGAACATAGTTATTGGAAGTTTATATGCTATTAAGTACAATGTACATGTTATTATGTGAATGCATTATTTATGCTATGATTTTATTGATCAAAGTTAGGAGTTAATGGATAAATGAAATCATATTTACTGTTTATTTTCAAGAATCATCATATTACATTATATTCATGTTTAAAAGAAAGGGTAAAGAGTATTCAAGAGTAAAGATAATGAATGGACCTTATATAAGATCCTTGTCATGGGCTTTCCTAGCATACAATGTACTTCGGTACAAATCATGGGATTTCCTAGCATACAATGCACTTTGGTGCAAATCGTGGGCTTTCCTAGAATACAATTCACTTGGTGCAAATCATGTGCTTTCCTAGAATACAGAGCACTCTAGTGCAAAGAAAAGAGGCACTTCGGTGCAAAACTTGAGGAATCTTATATAAGTTAGATAAAATATAATGATATAATGCAAAGTTTATTTTCATGATGTTTAAATGTTTTCTTTTCAAAGTATATGTTATTCCAATTTCATAATATGTTCAATTCCACTTACAAATTATTTATGCATGGCTGGGGGTGCGATGCCTGTAGGAGCGGATCAACGTCAAGGATAAAGCTATCTAAGGATCAATTGAAGGAGGAGCTCAAGAACATCTGAGACCAGACCTGGTGGGGTGCCAACTATTAATAGATTAGATTTTTCCTTTATGTTTTTGAGACGTGTTTTAGTTTAGAGTGTGGGTTTTATGTTATGAGTTTGAGATATGAGACTATGCAATGTATCATGTGTTAGTTTATCAAACTTTATTTTTATGTAATGATTATCATTTTATGACATTCCCAACGAGATTATGCTTTCGCTCAATGAATTGTATGTTTTAAAAATTGGGATGTTACAAAAAGTAGGTAAACTAAGAATAAGACCCTTATAGCTTATGTGTTTTCTTATCGGGATCCTAGGTAGAAGCTAAGAACAAAGGATGTGTGACCACATAATTCATGTGGAAGACCAAAATAAGATATCTTGGGGTAAATGATAGAAGATATAATTTGTCCTTTAATAATGAAAGATGATTGTCTATTTATTAACTCACATGTTTTTTGAATTACTTTAAAGCATGTTACTTGGGAATGTGTGCTTGGAAGAGGAGAACTATGGTGAAGTCCAACGATCTCAGCTCTTGAATTAGATGATCCAATTTTCTATATGGTATGTGCACAAAAGCATGATGGAGAGTCCTAATGTCTTGACAAAATGATTAACAACATCAGACACATATTTCAGGGCATTGTCTATATGTATGGAATTGTTGTTGGTGTCAAATTTGGTGAGGAATCACTTCATTATAAGATTTAAGTAGATATAGCCAATTCCTACCTGAAGAATCATCCAAAAAGAATAAAACAATGATATACATAATAAGATTTTGTTCAAAAATGACCATAGACATCATTTGAACCAAATAAAAAATAATATATGAAGATAAACTAATTATTATATGCAATTAAACCTAATTACACACTTATAGAAGAAACAAACCACATTCTATATGATGAATGGAAAAATGTTGATATGTAAGCACTAATAGAAAAGTACCACATGTCATTGAACCTAGAACCCCGTCCAATTGCCATTGAAGTAGGGATCCAAGTTATGTAAAGTAGTGGGTTTGAATTGTCTATAGTATTTAATGGAATAATTAAGCTTGGCAATACAAATAATATTAAATAGGAAGTTTAGATCATAATGGATGCATTCTACGAATAAGATAGATGATAGAAGAACTTTCCCACATTCCTCAATTATCTTGATGGATCTATTAGTAAGAGTGATGGATATATGCAGGATGTGGAGTTTAGATACCAAGTAGAATTGAACATATACCACTCATATTCTATATTGCTTAGTAGTCAACAATTAATGGTAGAGTGGGTGCTTTTATGGAAGTCCCTGAAATACCTTGGTTAGAGGCCATATGTACATAGGATGAAGACAATTAAAGAAGCACAAAGTCATTGTAAATGATAGTGTTAACTCGCTTGTCACCCGAGGATGGCTTGACTTCATCCATGTTTCTAGATATGTCTACTGAAGTAAAGCATGATAAGGAGAATGAAGCTACTAGAAGGAAGCACCTTAGGATATTAGAGCGAAACCCAGTAGAGAAGGTGCTAACACTATCACAAAACTGACACTTTTTATAGGTATTGTAACATACCCCCCAGAATATAATGCGCTCACTCATGCATTAGGGGATATGACACAACCCTTAGCCCACTGACTAGATTTTAGGCCTGCTCTAGGATGATTCAACTAACATTTTTTTTCAACTCTAACTGACATCTATTAGCTTTTTGTAATTTTCCGCATCCTATTATGAAGATGCAAATGTCTTGTTTATGCCACAAACTTGTGCATAATATTTTATATGATCAAGGAACTTAGACAATATCCAAAGACAAAGCCTATGCAGAATTGATATGTGTATAGTGTTTTGATGCTTGTAGTCTGAGTTGTGCCCATTATAATTTGTACAAGTGCATCTTGTGAAACTTGATACAACCATGTGATAACAAGTGATGGACATATCCCAACCATCCTAAGTGTATTATCACACTTTAATAACCCTTCAAGGTTGGTGGATTTATACCAAAACGAATTTGTAACACTTTTCAAAATTGAGGACTTTTTAATTTAGATTGATTTTGTGGAACTATCGTTCAACTAGTACCATGTCATTAAACTATAGTTCTACCAGGATATAGTTGTTACACACTTGGTTGATGTCAGTTATGTCTCTATCCAAGTCTAGTTTGAATAATAAGCTTCCCAACCAAAATTGTACTTTGACCAAGTTTCAGTCTACAGAGCTTATATTTTGTATGTAGTTAGTCATTTGAAATCCACTATATATGTGAATCCCAACCCTAGGATTAGAGCGTAAGAACAACCTAAAGTCATGTAATTCATAGTGAGAAAATCCAAAGCATTATTTGGATCTAATTCTAACTAATTTTGACAAACCAGGTCGCCAAGGAAAAGTACAAATAAAAACTACAACAACAGTTACATATAAGATCATAGAAAAGGCCCATATGTTCATAATCTAATAGGTAACTATACAAAGTTCATCATATGTGGCCAAGGTGATGACATATTATAAAAATATTTTTGTGCTCATAGTTACATCATGAGAATCATATACATGACATACAAGCCAATAACTGAGTCATAGATGCATTATTGTATGAAGACACCTTTCTCAGTCATGACTATACATGGAAAAATCTAGATGACACCAAACTTCTAGACTGCCACCTTCTTTGAACTGTCACATGAAAGAAGGTGACTCCTCATTGATAAAAACCTAAGAAGGTGTTGAGAGCCTAAAAATGGTGGAGAACCGGGAGAGTGAGACCAAAGTCCCAAGAATAGATGAAGCATTTGCATAGCATTCTTAGTATGTAATTTCTACTATATGAGATGATTTAGGCAATTTTATGAACAAAAGCAACTGTTACAAACATATCTGAGTAGTAGATGCAACATAAAGTAAGGTAAATTATCATGCACAAGGCACATTAGAGCACCAAGTGCAATACATATGAAAGTGTAAACATAAGTAAATAAGTAAAACTACATAACTTGATTACATATCTTAATTTTTAGCCTTGGATAGTTGGGATGTACTACCCAAAATAATGACTAGTGACTATGTAGTTCCCCATCCAACCATAGAAGATCTTAGGATTACACAGTTACTTAATATCCCACCATACCTCTATGGTGGGAGTATAATAAGTGGGGGATCATCATCCTATGACATACATAGCAACATGAGGCATGTCTTAGGTATTTCATGTCACAACACCTACCAAACACATTGATGGTATCGAAATTTAATCATCATATCACATATTTTTCAATCACATCGACAAAATTCCACTCACAATAGGATATACAACCTCTACCCACTCATATAAACATGTATTTTTTGTGCATGAGGGGGAGATACCTCGAATGAAGTCTTAGTATTTGTCAAAATAAAAATATTTATACCTTCTCTCGGTACTACGATCTCTATAAGGATGCTCATTATTTGACCTCGACTTCCAAACATTGTCACATGGAATTATATGAATTAGGATTTCACTTATTAAATAAGCTATTTACTCATCTTTCATGAAGCAAAAAAGTTAGAAATTTAGAAGTGGTATGGTGTCAAGTACAATTGAAGCATTAGAAGAAACAAGACCCTAATTCAAACTCATCATGGCTTATATATAACCAATATTTTCACCATTTTGTTCATACCAAGGTCATATTACAAAGGTGACCCAAAATCCACTCTTTAATTATTTGAATATAATATTATAGGAGTAAGGAATCACCAATTTTTTTTTAAATCCACTATGTGAGTTTAAAATGGCAAAAGTAATAAAAGGTGCGTAAGTTGGAAAATTAAGGCGTAATACACGCGATTTTTGAAAAAATTTCAGCCACAAAATAGTAAAAGACCATTTCTTTTGTTTTATGAAGAAATAATTACTAAAGAGGGTGGTACTCCCTAAGTTCCCCAATATATTATTGAGTTTTGAGAAGGTGACATGCACAATGAAATTAACAATAAAATATTCTCTATATACCCTACTAGTAGATCTCGTCAATAACAACGTATTCAGAAGGAGGGTGCACAGGATATACCTCATTCCGAAGTAAGTCCAGTGATGTCTCTTCGGGCTGATGTGTGTCACTCCTAGCATGCACAGACGATCCTTGTCTATCCTCCGGGCGTAGGCAACTCAACATATGCATCTCTACTTCATCCATGCGGATGGACTAGAACTCCACATCCCTCTTCTCAAGCTGAGGGGAAGGAGTAGCCTTCTGCTTGACGATGTGCTAGTCTTGGTTTCTCTCGTTCTCTCTTTCTTAGGGACGATGGCGATTAGGGTTCACGTACAAGCACGTTATCTTAGTGTCTCACAAAAACCGATTGTCGTGCCCCTATAAATAGTAGAGGGAAGAAAGTAGGATTTCCCAAAACCCTCGGGAAATAAAAGACTGTGTGTTCGTTTAAAATGAGCCGCTCATGGACTTATTATAAGAATATACTAGAATCAATTGATTAACTAATTAATCATATTAATGGATTAACTAATTATCATCATCCGATTTTACTCAATCACTCATGATTAGCTAGGTAACTTAACAATTTTTGATAATAAATTGGCTTAAACATTTAACTAATTTACTAAGATTAATTACAATATTTTTCTAGGAGATTATCTAAATGCTTTAGTAATCAATTCAATTCAGAACATTTTCAATCATGTCCACAATTATACTCCTATTCCAATACATACTATATGTGTGACTTGGTAGGCTCTAAATTACGTTGGTAGTGATATTCATAATCATGTTATGATTTCACAAGCGATGATTGGTATCTATCAAGACTTCATTGCTACCCAAGTAATTGGAGAGTTGGAGAACAACTTAACCTACAATATGCAATTGGTGTTACAACGACTGTATAGTTCCTTTGTCTTTGATATCCAGATTGAACTTGAGGCATGGAATCATCATCCTCTTCAACATTCAATCCATGTTCCTTGAACTAGAGCAGACTGTCTGAGACATGTTTAAGCTCAATATCATATGTTGACTCACACCAACATGGTCATGCATTTCTCAGTCTCGTTTATAAAGTAGCCATGATATCAAAATCCTATAGGAGGGACAAATCCCATCTATATCACTCACAATCATCTCCATGCATCACAATGTAGCCTAGCACCACCTTTATGGCAACCCTTATTCAGGATCATGGGGGATGATGTCAATGTACATCAAATGACATGTGATGAGTGTAGTGATTTCAGGTCTGAGAACCACAATCACCACCATTACTATGAGAGATAACTCTTACTACCAATCATGGTTTCAATGTGTCACTCTCAAGGTGGGTCTATCCGATACATTATTCTCTAACAAGTATCTATGTGCTTGGTTTGATATTATGTATCATGACTTATGAAAATTTTTCATCAACCAACACACACTATAGTATTAAGTGTTATTGTTGTCTATTATCCTTCCACAATAACATCCAAATAGGGACATAACAAGAGTGCATATACTCTTGACATTTGTATGATCTCATCATTCAGGTCATCAACCCAAAGACATACGTCATTGAGTAAAATCATTCTTTAGACATTTATTATGTTACATCATTATCTCCTACTGAATAAACAAAATAAATTGGAAGATTGCCTTTATTATTAATCAAATCATTTACATGATATGTCATTACAATCATCATATGATTGACTCTTTGGGCATACATACCAACATATATAGCCAAACCCGTATAGCATGTGATATTTATGTCATTTAACATGTAACTAGTGAAACTTAGTGGTTGTGTGTAGGAATTACATCTTAAAGAATATTAATCATAGGATAAGACACTCTTTTGATATGATATCATGATATCTAGTAAGTGCATACACAAACCCTAGCTCCTAAACATCTACAAACCACCCAAAACGTCCTCTTTTGCTAACTCTAGCTCCACATAGGCCAAAGAAGGGGGAATTGAGAGATGTTTAGGTAAAGATCAAGATTTCTATCATGGATATCCAAGAGCCTCACCCAAGAAGATAGAAGAGAGAGAAAATAATACCAAAGATGATGAAGTTAGAAGAACTTGCATGGATTTAGAGATAAATAAGGGTTCGTTGATGATTTCTAGCTTTGATCTTCACTAATTTTGAGAAATCACAAACATGTAATGGTTCTATCACCTAGACTGCCCTATTCTAGGTCCAACAATGTTTCAGTAGATCTAAAATGCATTAATAAATATTGTGGTCAAATTTATCACATATTTATTGGCTTAGTTGAAAGAAAATTTATTTTATCCCAAAATAGGCCACTTTGGGCCTTGTATAGAATGAAGTGGTCCTAAAAGTAGGTAGAAGAACCCACATTGAGCACCTCATTCATGTATCAATAGCCAAACCGACCCAAAGTGATTGCACCACCTTGGGCTCCCTGATACAAAACAACCACATAGGCCTGACCCCTAGCTCAAAGTGGCCCAAAGCCGTCTATCCTCAAGCACGCTTCAGTTGTATGAAGGGCCCAAAGCGGTTCACTTGAGGTACATACGTCAATTTTAGAGCTCCCCAGCTTGAAACACTTTGGTCCACTCATGACAACCAAAGCAACCCAGCTAAGACCCACACAAAGACAACCATTTGATGTGCTTTCATGGATCTGTCGTAGCAAGCACTAATGTTCATATTTTTGGAGTTTGGAAAACTTCAATATTTTACTTAACCATAATTTTAACATATATTTTTTCCATCATTTAACACATATATGCTCATTATCATTCAAAATGATTTTCAATCTTTACATTTATTTATATCAAATCTATAGTAAATCTAATAAATCATGTGATTGAGGCAAACAAAACAACATTAAATCAAATAAAGGCGGGGGTTATCACAAGATATCTTGTAGTGGAAAGTTGAGTATCAAGTTGATCTAAACACTTCTAACAACACTATATATATTGTAGCTATGTGTTTTCTATATATAAGATTATCTTAGGACTCACTAAAGTACAATTGAGTGATCCTATCTACTTGTTATCAGATTGAGCTGAAAATCCTAGTTTATTATTCCATCTTCATCCAAGTAAGAATAAGCATAGTTTAGTGTAACTATCCTATTTCACCACTTCAAGCCTTTCTTAAACATTTTCAGAGTTTTTATTCATTGCTTGTTAACTAGTCTTACTTGTAATAATTGAGAGAGAGTTGTAATTTTCTTCTTCCTCTTTGTTCCATATTTGATTTGGGTTCTTTATAGCTACTTCTTGTGAAGTTTGTGAAGGGAAGGTGATTTTCTATAAGGTTTTTATTCAAAAAACCACAAACAAGAGGTGGGTGGTGGTCTTTTTTAGTCCCACAATGAATGAGAAGTTTGTATTAAGTTAAAAAGGATGTTTGGTCTTGATCTAAAAAAGACACATGTATTAATAATTTGTATCAATATATATAATAAACAAGATTATAGGTTAAGAAACATATATATGAAACTACTAAGTAGTATACATATATCTTTCTATCTACTTTATATCTTGTATCTTTTGATGTTGCTTTTCATTACCTCTTGCTTAACTCTTTTTTGCTGCAAACATATTATTAAGAAAGATATACTTGACATCCTTTGTGTTTCAAGTTGCATAATTTGGCTTTAGCTCTATTCACCCACCTAGTATAGAGCATTCAATTGGTATTAGAGTGAGGTCATCAAAGAGAACCCATGAGTTTTGAATAATAGGAGATAATCTACATGACCAAATCAACTTTGACAGATTAAATGTTAACCATCTGACTTTCTTTGATGGCTGAAACTAAACATATTAGAAACAAAGAATGCCTTTATTCATCCAGGAAATAAAATTTTATTTGTCGAATATGATCATGTAGCTATATGTGCTTACAACATATGATCTTGAAATATGGGATGCGGATAAGGAAAAAAAAGTTATTGTTAATGCTAAGGCCTTGAATATACTTCCATTTTTCCTTTCTCCTGGTCAATTTAATAGAGTTCTTCATGTGAGACTTTCTTATGATATTTGTTGAAAACTATATTTAACCTATGAAGGATGTAAACAAGTTATGGATAATAATAAGCATGCTTTCACACTAAAAAAATTCAATTTGCATGAGAAAATGTAAATATATTTCTAATTTGTACTCTAGATTTTCCTTGATACTGTCTTGAAATCCTTTTGAAAGGATAATTGAACAGTACTGGTTAGTTAATAATACTTTCATTATCTAACTCTTATGTATGAAAAGAAATTTACTGCTATAGAAGAGTGACTGCATCTTTCTACTTAGGATATTGAAGAACTAGCTAAGAACTTCATGACATATGAGGTAAAGCTCCAAGACTGTAATCAACAAGTCAAGAAGACATTCTTGTTGAGAAAAAGAGCATTTCATTTCAATCAAGGGATTATAAATCTTCATCATCTTCAACTAATGGAGGTTCAAGTAATGAGGAAAAAAAACACTTTAAAGGTAAAAAAATACATAACTTCATATGCTAACAATTTTTTTAGAACTTCCTCTAGTAGGTGTTGATTTTAAAGGGGAAAAGGGTCACTGGAAGGATGATTCTAGGAACTCAAGTAGTAGAAGAAGAAGCACTTCCAGAACAAAAATAAATAATATCATGTAACTTGTGATACTTATTATATAATTCAAGATAAATATATGAAAGAAGCTTGACATTGTGTAGTGGGGTGCCTCATTTCCAAATACGATGAAAATGATAGACTTGGGGGAGAAGAATTACAACCTCTTGTATTCAAATGGTATACGTTTTGAATTGTTCTGGTTATAAGGTAATTTAACTTGTTAAATATACTATAGAAAAAGATTGGAAAATTAAGAAAAAGAAAAATAATTTTTCTTTACTTGTTGATTCCTTGAATGTATTATGTGATACTAAACATCACTATGTGACGCTTCTACGGGGGTAGTTCTCTTGATAATTAAAAAAACATCACAATGATAGTGAGAATATAATGATCGATAAATATGTTTCTCACTATACTTATATAAAATGCAAATATGTACTCTATTAGAAAAGTTAAACAATATGCAGAAACAATCATTTTTTTTTCACATGATGTCTATAATGAGATTCCTTAAGAGAATATTATTCTTCATGATAACTTTCTATCCTGGAAGATAATGTTGTTAGTACTAGAAAATTATTGACTTCTAATACTAAACATTCTTTGATTCTTTCTACATAAAACTATAAACTTAATATCTCTAAAGAAAGGTTTCAAGTGGTAGAAAGATGTTCGAAATCTCTTGCATTTACATCTTAAACATGTTGGTTCTATTGAAAATAGATAGACTCCTAGCAATGAGAATCATCATAGGAATAAAATGAACCTACTTTTGTGAAAGCAAATGATGTCACTTCATTTTCTAGTAATCATGTCACCTGAAATTTATGTAGTATAATAAGTCATTATGTCTTTTCTTTACATCTAAAGAAAAATGTTAATAAGAGCATGGTTTGGGTTCCTATAACTTTTTTCTAGATGATATTGTTCTTGATCTTATGATCATTGGACATTCTTCTTGATCATTAGGCTGAACCGATTTATTTTATTTGGTATCTTTCATTTGGTATATCTTTGACTGATTAAGCAGTTTGGGGTTGGAGTTTTATGTTGGTTTATTTTTTTTCTCAAAGTGCCTCTCAAAATAGTAATTTGGCCAAAGAGGTGGTTCGAAAAAACTAAAGTTCTAACTAGATTCTTCCTATTAGTTTTCGTTATTCAATATCATGTTTTTGCAGAAATTGTCTTGACTCATATTTATTTGTTGTTTTGGGTCAAGAATGAATATTTTACTTGTATTGAATGATATCAGAAATTTTTATCGGATACCTTTATTTGGACCGTACCTTGTAAGAATTAGATATGCTCCAACTATGTGATGTGAATACTTATCACACCTCAAATTCACTAGGATAAAAAGATCCTAGATTTTACCTAAACTATGCTTGCAACAAACTTATCAATAAGTAGATGGGTCTTATCGCATTGTAGTTACAAATTGAACCTAAATGATAACATTGCTATGAAGAAATTGATCTTTAATATAATACAAATAATATTAAAAATGATAGATTGAATTAGTTTGTTTATTAAAACTAAATTAATTAACAAATCAAGAACTGAGAGAAATATATTAAGAATTAATGATCGGTAAAAGAACCAGGGAAAGGGGTTCCACACCACTACTTACAACCACTCTTCCTCACCACATTACCACATATCTAAACAATTAATTTTATAGTTTCACAAAATCTAATGCTTTTTGAATGAGGATTTGGCATGGATATATCTCATCCTAGGCTCGTCATAGTATTGTCTAGGGGTCATCTACCATCGCCTTAGAAACAACCTGTCTAAAGTTCTCATCTAGGGTCAATGTGAATGGAAATGATATTCTATATTGTGGATTACAAAGTTCTTTACATCTCAAGAAAATTAACATCAAATAGGATGTCTAACAAGTATTCAAGAAATATATGAACCATTCATAATAAATCAGTTCATACAAAGGAAAAAAAGGAATAAGAAATCACAAACATGCGAAGTGAGGCTACCCTGACATCCAAATAGATAATATACTCTCTATTCATATTCATGACATAAGAGAAATGGAAGAAGTATATGCTCATGAAGAAAGTGGCACCTTGGAGGAGAAGCTCTATGGTGTGTGTCACCCCCCCAAATAGTGGGTGTAATATCTAGTTACATCTATGACAGAGTGCATCTTCATGGTGAGTAATTGACTTTGCCTCTATCTCTTGTCATTTATGGACAAGGTTGTGTAAGTGGGTAGATAGGTTGTGAACCACCTTACTAGATGTATCCTAAGTAATTTTATATCAATCCAAAAATATCAAATTGATTTGACATCATCAGATGATTGTGACCCTTTTTTGTATATTTGTGCCTCTCCACTAGTCTGTCAACTCAAGGACCAACCAATCTGATGGAATTGTGAGTAAGTATATTCATTATATAGATAATTGAATGAAATAATAGTTAATTTATGATTTTCTAAATTATGAGTTTAAATATGAAATATGGACCCATTTTGTTGATGTGCTATGCTTTCCAGTCTGGTGATTAATTGAGACATATGATTGACTGGCTATTGAATCATGCGTCTATGAGGGGTCTCAGTGATCAGCTAAGTGAACGAGTGAGTCAACCGACCTTTTTATAATTTTTCCATGTGATGGTTCCATTCACTTGATTGTCTAGGTTAATCAATCAAATAAAAACCATGTGACTTGTTGATATTCCTTGTTGGAGTGAGTCATTCAACTATACTTGTGAGACATTTGCCTCTAATTTTTGTGGATAGTTTAACATGCTGTAGTGATCTCCATGATCGTAACCACAATTGTTGGAGTTGGGGGAGTAGGGATTTGACTATTTTAGTCAATTTTTTGGGTTCTATGGAGGGATTATGACTTCATTTTTGCATCAATCCTACAAATAAAACATATAATCACATTAAAACCCAATGAAATTGTTGGAACTAATAAATACATATAGGCAACTGAAAACACAAGGAAAATGCATGAAACATATTGTACAAAGCATGATATGTAACTAGA
The DNA here is from genome assembly GCA_963693085.1 of Alisma plantago-aquatica. Taxonomy (NCBI): domain Eukaryota; kingdom Viridiplantae; phylum Streptophyta; class Magnoliopsida; order Alismatales; family Alismataceae; genus Alisma; species Alisma plantago-aquatica. The sequence goes on along the minus strand of OY856412.1, from coordinate 441,249,537 downwards.
AACATGATACATAGACATTCATAACACAACCTAGAGCTTTAATGTTGTCTTCCCTTGAGTAACAAATGAAAAAACACTCTCCAAATAAATACTCTTAATCAATGTACATGCCTCATACTCACATAATGCTTGCATCCCAATGTCTACTACGATCAATCTATCCAATCTCCTGTAATCATGAAACACGAGTATCTATGTTCTTATTTTTGACTTTGCTTCACAACACTACTTACTCGCTAAAACCTCCAATATCACACATGTCAAAGGATTTCATAAAAAATTAAAAGACCACTTGCACATAAGCCAACACTAGGGTATGGTAAAGAGATATCAATGAAGCATGTACCACTACCCAAGGTGGGAAATGGAGTGAATTGGAGGTATACAAGGAAGAATGCATATCATCTATTTGGTTTGATATGCATTTTCTTCTTCTTTTCTAATGGTGGAGAATATTTGCTTGTTTGTACACATTAGTTTCTTTTGAATTTTTATTTTTGGTGGTACAACCCTATTACATAGAGAGTTATGTAAGAATCAAATAGAGGGAGGAGAGAGGGGTTCCACCCTGACCTTAGGGTTGAGCATACTTTATGCATTTTTGTGTGGATGGAAGGTAATAATATGGAAGAATACATGTAGAAGAGGGTTTGAATCATGTGTAAAACCTTGTTATATAATCTACTACATCAGGTTATTCCTCTAATTTCATTACACCAAAATATTGATATGAAGGGGACACATGGCAATTCCATAGATATGATTTAGTAACAGGTAGAAGGAATGACATATTTGAACTCTATAAGTTCCTCTAACATATGCCATCCTTTGTAGGGAATTTAATGATAATATTCATTCTAAAAGGATGATTTCTAACTATTGGTATTCTATCAAAAGAATTATTTAACACCAATAATTTACTCAAAATATGTATGATCAAATAAAAAATACAAATGCAATTCTAATACAAATGCAAACTGAGCTGAATAGATAATATTTTTGAATAAAAGATGCTAAATCTAGGAACTAAATTTGTATCTAACTGTATACAAGAAATCTAAATGCAAGTTATGGCACTACTACAGAAATCGCTTATAACGTCACATTTAGATATGTCAGTTATTAACGAAAACAGACGCCTAAACCCTACAACGTCGGCTAATTACAGAGACCGACATCTAGATTTGAAGACCGGCCAGACACGAGTATCACTTTTTATTTAGCATTAGTTCCCTATAATGAACTGACGCCTAAAATAGCCTGCCAAATCTAATTTTTGAGCAAAAAAATTACCCCCAAAGTTTCACATACGACGTCGATTTTTTGTGACCTAATAATCGATGCCTAATGATGAAAAAAATTACCTCCAAAGGTTGTCGATTTTTGTGGAAAAACCGACGCTGATAAGGTTTCGTGCGCCGTCCCTGTGAAATTTTTTAGGGTTAAGATTGTCCAATGGACATCAATTTTTTCTGGTAACCGACACTTATAGATTTTAGGGTTGGTTGTTTTTAATAACCGACACCTATTATTAACTTAACAACACCCGCACGAGCCAGACTCTTCCCCTTCTATTTCATTCATTCCGCATGATTCATCAGGGTTTAGGTTCCAGCAATCCTCTACTCACTACCGCTCACTGCTCCTTTGCCCCCACCTCCACCACCGCTTGCTGGTCCACTGCTCACCACCACTGCTCACTGCTAGCTCTGACCGCTTCTCTAGCTCCAGCTCGATCGTTGCTTCAGCCGACTGCTCTTTCTACCCTGCTCTCTTTCCTCCACGATGTTGACAGGTAAGCTGCTGCCCTTCTTCTTCCTCTAACTCTTCTTATTCCTCCACCTCTTCTTCTTCCTGCTCCCTCCTTATACCAAATGTATAAAGCAAGGCACGACCTGCATGTGGGCTGGATACGACGACCATGGCTGTGTTGGCCGACCACGGCAGTGCTGGCCAGCACGGCCATGGTCGGCCAACACAGCCACAGCCGCCGTGTCCAGCCCACATGTAGGTCGTGCCTTGCTTTTATCCATTTGGTAAGGAGGGATCATGAAGAAGAAGATACATTTTCAATTGAATACTAATGCTTGACCTAATTCTATAAATTTTGATGCATTTTGAATTAAGATATTAAAACCATAATACACATTTCACCATATATAATCTTGAATTAACTATATTGCTGAAATCTTGTGATCAATCTATGTAAGATATTAAAACCCTAATGTTAAATCTCTGATTTTGTAGTGATGTGTCACCCTAACATCTACATGAATCCCTATTATATGATGTAGATTGATGATAATGCATGAGCTAGATTGAAATTTTGAAATCAATTATGAATTATCTCTCCATCCCTAGGTCATACTAATTTATGTGTAATCTTTATCTTGATGATGAACATGCATGGACACTCAAAATGTTGAAATCAATGTTACAGAATGACAACACATGTATTTGTTGGCCTAGAAACCCGTCTAAGATTTACTCATTAGGAGTAAATCTTGGATAGTCCCCGGTTTGGGACTGTTCTTGAACACCTAATCTCACTTAGGATGTAAGTGTATAATGTGTATTGGGTTTTCAAGAAAATTTCGACAATATTTATATGTACTTAGAGAACAACGAGGAAATGCTGCCGAAATTTTCTTGAAAACCCAATACACATTATACACTTACTAGTGAGATTAGGTATTCAAGAATGGTATAGGTGGTACACATTTATTATATATAAGAATGACATCACATGTATTTGTTGGCCTAAACCTGTCCAAGATTTACTCATTAGGAGTAAATCTTGGATAGTCTCCGGTTTGGGACTATTCTTGAACACCTAATCTCACTTAGGATGTTTTAACCATTAATCATATATAAGACCTTACCCTAAAGTTTTAACCATAAACCCTAATATTTTAACCCTAGACCCTAATCTTGTTCTAATATATACTTGTTTTCTCTTTGATCATAGAATGGATAGATCATGGATGTCCATTCCAAATCACTGCACCCCCAAGTTTATTTCTGGTTTTGACCAGTTTATTAGATTTGCCGAGGAACATAGGAAACAACCTGGAGATAGGTTCTACTGTCCATGGATACAAATTTAAATATATAAATATAAAACACAAATAATTGTGGGTGGAGTGCAATATATATTGTCCACCCTCCACCTGATCTTAGAATTTTTCTCATCCTCAAGCAAACAATACATAAAATATGGAGGGGAAGAAATACTCATTTCTCATTTGGGTGGCCCTTAAAACTAAAAAAAGGTCCACCTAAAAGGAATATGAAAAGGTTTGGGACCTTTAGTTAAAGAGATGTATGGTTCAATATATGATTGGGAGGTTGTGGAAACTCCAATGGATTTTCAAGATGCTTGAAATGATGTTGCTTTTCTCCCCACAATCGATCAAACAAGATCCACAAGTACTTACCATACAAATGAGTTACTATAGTAGATGTGTGTGGATCTACAAGAAGAGGCACTAAGTAGGAGTGGTGCATGCCTGGTGGCTTCATGATGTATCTATCCATGAATGATGGGAGTAACTACATTCTCAAGTGGCTAGGGTAATATGTGATAGGTCTTCAACTAGTGATGCCATCTATGCTAAATCAGGAAGATGATCTAGCTCTAGCTTATTCTCATTAGTTGGATGTGTAGGTATAAGGTATGAAGCTGGCATAGGAGGAAACATATCATCCATAAATACAACATGATATATATTTTATGCATTTGTATATCCTCTGAGTCTACCATCCAATTATCATTAAATTAGATAGAAGCATTGTGTCCTTAATAGTATATTAACATGTTGTTTAAGTTCTCCATGTGGCATACACTCAAATAATCCATGGGTCTGGTGGGAACTACATCTAAAAAATCTATACATTCTTCAAGTAGTGGTGGTGTGTTTACATCTTCCACAAGCAGTACCTCTTTGTCTGGAACAAACTAAATATTGAATAGAAGTTAGTTGTTCATTTTCATCTTGTAGATTTTCCTCAAATTGTGCCATCATCATTGTTCCCTATAATCACTATATACCAGATGACTTCAGTATCGTCCAACCCAAAAATCTCTCTCTTAGGTGCTCTAGTTGCTCTGCATAATTTCTTGGTAGACCCTCAAATGCCACGACTAATACGGAGAGTCATGCTATATTAGAGCCAATAGTGCCTCCATTCTTTTTTGGGCTTCTTTCTTAGAAAACATCACTCCTTGGTCAGCTAGCATCTTGTCCATGACATCCAACCGGTCATCTAACTTAGGGTGGATATTGATTTGAATATTAAGAACCTACATTGCAACTCTCAAAATATTGATGAATATAGTATGCCTCATCATGAGACCGATTTACTTAGTATGTATCCTCATAGTAAATCTTGGAAAATTGTTGATTGTAGTTCACCTTATATCAACAATGATAAATATGTACGCCATCCTACTTAATGGTGTTCCCATGCATGATGGTTTTGACTATGAAGATAAGTGAGGGAATCCCCATATATCATGAATGTAGTAGCTGAAAATTGGACATGGTATGCTTCCTAGTACCAACCACTCCATAATATGAATGCCTGGAAAATAGAGAAATTGACTGTCATGCTCCCAAAAAGAGCAAGACCAAGATACACAAGGATACAAATTATTTTGTTAAAAGAATATGAAAAAGGAAGTTGTTAAATAAAAAATGAAGAAAAAAGCTAAAAGAAATTATGAAAACAAATGAAAAATTACAAAAATAGACTAAGAAAAAGAATGCCCTGTCTTTATATTAAACTAAAAATCTAAAATGTTATCCTTGTCATTGGACCAAAATTTTATTGTGAGTAAATATCGCACCTTAGCTTTACTATGATAAAGAAATCTTATATTTTAGCTAAATTAGCATGCAACAAACTCACCTACAAGAAAACAACTCTTACCACAATATAATTAAGGAACAAACCCAAATGACAATAATTTTAAAACAAATATTTAGTCTAATTAGGCAAAAGTAATTAACAAGGATAGAATAGATTCATAATTTGATGGTTATATCTAAATTAACTGAGAAAGCAAGACTAGAAGTATGAATTAAAGCTAAGATTAGTGAGTTCAAAAGAACCTAAAGAAGGGGCTTCATGACCACGAACTATGTTCACTCTTCCTCATCACATTACCACAAATCTAAAAAATATTGAGACCACATAAAATTCAATCCTTTTAGAATGAGGATTTTTCATGGAAGGATATTTCCCTAGACTTCCCATTGTGCTACCTAGGGCTCATTTATCCATCGCCTCAAAGAACACCCTTATGAAGTTCTCATCTATGGGTCAATGTGAATGTGAATGATATCTTATAGCATGAATTTCAACAATTAATTATATCCAAAGTAAATTAACATGTAAATAAGTTGATCATGCGAGTGTGTGAGAAATAAACTATCCATTCATATAAAAGTCCATTCGTACAAAAAAAATAAATAATAAATATGAGCATCTGGTCCACTATATGTACCCAAGTATATGTTATACTCTCTATTAAAATTCATTATACATGAAAAATAAGTGAAAAATATGTTGATGAAGAAAGTAATATTGTGGAGAAAAAGTTGTGTCCCCAAACCCCAGACAATGGTTATAATATTTGGTCATGTCTCCAACAAAGTGCATCTACATTTTTAACCATTGGATATATCTATCTCTTAGGGTTGTGTGTGTGGGTATATAGTTGATGAACCCCCCTTCTTGTGTTCCCCAGGTAATTCTATATTGATATGCAAACTATCATGTTATTCTGACATTATCTGACTATTCTGAGCCAATTTGTGTAAATTTGTGCCTCTTCATTGTTGAGTGACTTAATGACCATCTTGGACATGTAAGTAACTGTATTCATTTTTTATATAAGTTGCTTACACAAAAAATGAAATTTGAATATCTCAAAATTGAGTTTGCATCAAAAACCTGGAGTTGTTTTAGTGTCTTGTTATGCATTCCTGCTATTTGACTAAGGGATTAAGTCGGTTAGATGGCTACTAAACCACACATATGTTAGGAGTCCTAGTCAATTGACTGATTGACAGAGTTGTCTTTCACTTTTCCATGTAAGAGTTTCATTAGGTCAATTGGTATGATTAATTGATTGACAAAAACAAACTTTGTTGTTTGTTAATAGTCCTTGGTGGGGTGAGAAGAGCAACGAGATGTCCCACTTGGTCATTAATATATGTGAGATGTTCGAATGTATATGTGAGATAGGTTACTAGAATTTTTGTAGATGACTATACACTACAATTGTTACCACGACCTCACTCCAATTTGTGGAGTTGGGTGTGAGGATTTCACTTCTTTGGTCATTTTTTTGGCATTTGGTGGAGGGCTTATGACTTATCTTCTTTCCTTTGTATAAATCATACAAATAAAATATATCAACACATTCAAAATATATTAAATTGCTGAAATTTATAGAAACTTAAGAGAACATGAAAATACAAGGATAATGCATCAAACGAATGCTAAACTAATCATGATATTCAACAAGAAACATGATGAATGGATAGTCATTACTATGTCATCCTGGAATATGTTAGTTGTTAGGAACATTGACTCCCTTATAATATAGACCTTAATAATGGACTCTTTGGTTTTTAGGATATCTAGATTCTAGTTGGTTATTTAACTTCATTAAGAAGAACTCTACTTTTCTATAGTTCCCTTAGATATGTATGCATCTCATTTGATTTCTTTTCTTCACTACACATTGTAACTATGTTGCTAAGGTATCATACTATTTTATATTCAAACTACATGAACATGACATATTACAAATGCTTAAAGGATATATGAAACGTAAATCTAAGGTCATAACTAGATTTAAACAGGAAAACCTGACCAAACTTTCTAGAATTACTTTTGGTTATGGAATTAGGGAAAATCTGGGTATAGTGGTGTCAATTACGTTTGAATGTCTCATAATTTTATGAAAATTTTATGGAGGAATTCCCAAGATTTATACATTTATAATTCATCCTCATTCAACTGGTTAATTAAACCATATAATTAGAAATTCTAGATTTAGGCATTTTTGGTAAAAATATAATAAATGATGTTGAATAGAACATGTTATGTTTCTCCACTTTGTTCTTGAATTCTATAAAATCTTGGTTAACTAGATAACTTCTAGTCACCTTGGTTGGGTTCCTACTACTAATCTTGAATCTGGATCTTTGAACTCATTATAAAACAAGAACCTCAAAAGCACATCTATATCAGATCTTAATGTTCCTCCTATTTATAGGTTATACCTCTAGGAGAAAAGAGGAAACCTAGTAAACCAGAGATGATTCTCAAATAAGCACTTGCTACCTATTTTTTGCTCAGACAAGGTGAAAAAGATTAAAAATGACTATAAAACATCTACCTTTTTTGATCAAACTAGGGTCTTACTATTCATGGTTGGACTAGGATCATTTCTCCAATTTCTCCCAAAATCATCTTGTCAATTTCCATAGATCAAAGATAGGGCTTAGATTATGTTTATTTATCATAAATGAAAATTGGTTTACATGTTTATACTTAATATGTATTGGACTTTGAATGTTAGCATTTTTTCTGATTGGATGGGAAAAGCTTGCTTATAGCCCATTGATATCTATAATCCCATTAGTTGGTTTGAATAATGGGTGGTAACAGTCTGACTAATCACAACAGTTATTTGTTTACAATCCTCATGATTCACTTGGCTAGCTAGCATGACTAGTTGGCCTACTAATTGTCTAATTGTCATCTACCTGACTCCACTAAAGGGATGAACTACAACTCTTTTCTACTAGATATCCAGTTTGACTATCTAAACTTCACCCAACCATGTTCTTCTATAGTAGTGACCCTCAAAAGAGACCCTTAGGAGAAAACCTCTCAACATAGTCCTATAATGGCCTACAACTATAGGTTAGTGGGGGGGATGTAACAAATGACGGGTAGTGGGTGGAAGTAACCCATTAGTTATCAAACTAATGGTTCATACATTATGAAATATAGCTATGTACTGAATAGACCCAACAAAGGATTTCATAGTATTGGTTTACTAAGTTTGTTCAAGATTATTAGTTTATTAGTGATCTATATAAACTTTGACTATGAATTTCTCTTTCACCTCAATCTAGGGTTTCAAATACATGACGAATACTTGAAACCAACGTGCATGACAAATAATCATATTAGTTCAACCAAACTAAGATTTAATTATATCATGTTGTTCTATCATTATTCAAGATTTAAATATAGCTTATTTCCTAAGAAGCTATTAGTTCATCTTATTAATCATTAGGTAAAAATCATGTAAATCATTTTTCAAGGCTATAAAATGAAATTAGGGTTCTATATAAACCTAAGATTACCAACTAAGATAATATTAGGTTACAAAAATATATGTATTGGGAATAAATAGAAACATATTTGAAAGAAGGACACAATATTTGCAAAATAAGGGGTTTCACAAGAAATGATACTAGAGCTTTCTACTCTAGGAAAATAATGTCTACGAGGTTTAATGAAGAAGATGACGTGGTTGTGCACCATTAAAAATGTTGTCCCTTTTAACGCTAGGTCCCTCATAAATGGAATTATTTTCCTTCATAAAAAAAGTTGGTTGTGGGCCCAACCATCACAAATAGACCCTCAAGAAAAGCCTCCTAATCTGTACTTTGGCCTTCACTACTGGCCCTCAATATATATATATATATATATATATATATATATATATATATATATATATATACACACACACACACCCACACACACACACACATACACACACACACACACAGATATATATATATATATATGTGTGTGTGTGTGTGTGTGTGTGTCTGTGTATGTCTGTATGTATGTATGTATGTGTGTGTGTGTGTGTGTTGGTCATGTTGGCCTTCATTAATATATATAGTAAAGATCAATAAATCAATACATTTTTGAAGGACTACTGGTGCTTATATATTTTTTCTAATTATTAGACAGTAATATTTTTATGGTAAGATCAAGCTTTTCTAATTAAGTCCTACCCTACATAAATAAAAGAATGAAAGGAATGCGTCTAAATTATTATATGGTGTATGTATAAGACAATATAAGTAACAAAAATTTTGGGACTACTATCCATTCATGATAACATTGTAAGAAATCACCATATTACCAAAATCAAATGCCATATACATAGGGAAGTAAATAACCCTTTCCTCTTAAATGTTTTCAATTTTTTTTACTACCCGTACTTACCAAAACATGTTGTTGAATACACTTAATGATATACATAATTTATTCTTACACAATGGAAACCTATCGACACTGAAGAGAATTGTTGTATTTTGATACAACAATATGGTCATTACATATTGACTGTAATCTTGCTTACAACTGAGAATGATAAGAATACACTACATGTAGTCCTATGGGGATGATGATAGCAATGAATCAACCCCAATTCTGACACAATGAAAAGAATATGTTACTATTCTTAAGGTATAACGTAGAACAAAAATCTAGTGACATAGCAAAGAAATCAATCCTAAAGTTCTGTATAGTATCTTCATTTATGTGTCTGACAAGTGGGAAGAGTATGTTGTATACTTTCTTGTTTTAATATTTTATCCCATTGTATGTGTCCTCCTTTGGTAGACCACTTTGTTGATTTCATCTCATATCATACGAGTCTCTCCTAGTTGACAAACAATAAATTTCATAGTGCTTCATACACTTCACATGATATTTTGTCATGTTGAACAAACAAGATTAGGATCAACCCAACTTAACTATATAGCTAAAATAATAATGGCAAAGAAGGATTAACTATTTCAAACACAACCGTTTCTCATTTGAAGGCTGTTTGCATTGTAAATGAGCATATTCACTACAATAATGGCCTTTAAAATGTCTTAGAAATAATGATTCACATACTACTAATTCTGAAAATAATAGTTCATAATAGTTTCCCTGCCAAATAAGTAATGAACAACTACAGCTTTAAATTCAATTTTGTGCTAGGTATGATGAAAAAATATTAAATAGACTAGCATGTAGAATTATTAACTTCTCATAGAAGGGTAGGTAGGATAAACACATGAATAATATGGATATAGAATCTTCGATTATAAACTCATACAAGGATCATCCATTTTTAGTGGGTTTTTTTTTTGCGTTCTAAATGGAATGAAAAAAACTTCCCCATTAGATGAAGAATTCTATATAAATTTATTTATAGTGTCAAAATTCTACAAAATCTTCTTGTGTTATCATTTTTTATCATGAAGAACTTGTTACAAGAAGAGCCACTTTGTTACTCACCCTAATACGATAAACATTGTTGATTGAGAGAGTGTAATCAGACCACCCCCTCCTACGCCCAGTCAGCATGAAAAATCATTTCCAGAGTGTCATTAGTGTGATTTGAATCCAAATCCTTCATTGAGACTTACTAAACTCTTACCAGTGGGGGCTACTCTGGATGAACTCTTGCGGTGTGGTAATATACTTCCCTTGATGATGTCATCAAGTTAATTCCACAATGTAGTGTTGAAATCCTATATAGACCCTATGTAGAGTGAGTGTACTCATAGTAGCAATCCAATTTTTAGCGGATGTTACTAGACAACTAATTTGAGAGTTATTTATACTTTGGTGCTCTGTTCCATAAAAATTGAATAATATTATGTATTCCAATGTGACACCATTGCATCCTAGTTTTTTTTAAAAGAAACAAATATTCATACATTATATATTATAAAATATAAAACATTGCCCTTCACTCTAGACAAACAACCTATTAACTATGTTGAGGCATTATGAACATATGAATTCCATATATGGGACAGTATTTGGTAGAATAAAACCATATAAAGGTACTCAAGATAATATGAATTTATCATTTAAAAGTTAGATACTATCTTGTAACCAAAGTATTTTACATATGTGCCTTTATTTTGTTAAGGAATCCTAAGTACTTCAATTTCAGAAGAGAAATCATATTTGAAAGTAGAAAATCATCCATCTTGAAAAGTTCCACACAAGTAATAAGAACAAGAAGGTTTCCCCTAACCTGTAGCAAAAAAATCAATACCAAAACATGACTCTCTACAAAACCGTACTAATAAAACTATAAAACAAACAAATATGATGAGCGAGTAGGGACCCATTGTGAATATATACCTGAACAACACCAAATGAACCCAAGAACAAATCCTAAGGATACAAACAAACCATAAGAGTCATTCCAAATAACCAATAATATACATACTAAAAACAATACCCTTAAATTTTTCTACTCATCTTTCTTTTTCCACACCATATTTTATCTTTCCCTTATGTGATCCAAAATTCCCAACATATCTTATTTTTTATCTAAGTAAAATGAGCGACTCAAAGAATAATTGTGTGGGAAAAAATGAAATTGAGCTCTTGAATTATAACCTTCCTTCAACATGTACAAAATTAGTTAGTTTATTTAGAAATATGACAATGAGAAGCACAAATTAGAAATATCCACAACATGTATCACTTAACAACCTCATTTTTCCACATACAAAACAATTAATGTTTAATAGAAGCACATTCACAAATAGTTAGCTATATACATTTAACAAGAATGGGTATTTATATTGCTTAAAAATAGAAAATCACCTCAATTGGAGTTTATAAACGTTGATATGTGCTTAAATTGCATTAAATGGAAGCAAACAAAACATACGAAACTAAAAATAGTCACAAGAAGTACCCAACTGCATGAATTGAGAAATACCAACAGATGTGGTCCTTTTAATGTTCCATCGTAGGCTAGAAACAATATTTCATTAGCTTTATAGATAATTTATCACTTATAGATATGTGCATATATTACATAAAATATATCAACAAATGGAAATCCTACACGTGTTTATTAATGAGGTAGAGGTGCAATCAGACATAAAACCAACAATTATTATATTTGATATAAATGGTGAATTTCATGAAAAAAATTGATGAAAAGGGACAATGTACATGTACATTTGTAAGGTTATCTAAAAGTAAGAAAATATGTGCACAAAATAATATGCCTAGTACTATACAACTAATAACTTAGTTAATGGCAAAAGAATACATTCATAGATTTGGTTAGAATTAAGATAGATCTTAGTAGTGTATCATTACTATTATGGAAAATGCATTAAATAACGATTCATTTTATTATATAGGGTTCATAGAAAGATAGTTCCTAAAATTCCTTAAGGATTGTGGATGGGAATGTCTAGTTTAAGGCATTTCCCTTTTTGAGGATGTCCACTGGAAGTAAGGGTATATAATTTCTTTCAAAAGATGATGGACCATACATTGTTATTTAATTGGCTTCCATAATGTCAAAATGGTATATATTTTGGGTCCAAGGCCTAGTACACGAATAGGTAAGTATGAAATCCCCATTTGAATTGAGAACTATAAAAAATATTAGGAGCAAAGAGATTAAAATAGAAATTGAGGAGGGTCACATAGAAAATCCTACACCCAATTTTCTTCTAAATTGTTGTCCATCTTATTGTATCACATTCTTACAATATAACAAAACAACACATTTATGTTGTAATCACATAAATATTATAAAATTTCCAAGTCAAATAACCAAGAAATAGAAGAATGATAAGATATAGTATTATGTAGGTCTACATGACAGGTAAGACCAACTATTTCTAATGATTATGTGGTCTATTCACTTGAATACAAATGCAACTTGAGAATCGATGAGGCAGTAGTATATTTCCAACAATTTGTGGAAATTAGAAAATTAAAAGAATGGATTAATGCCATGAAATAGATGGATGATAACTAAGTATAGGAACTAGTTGAGTTACTCGAATGTTCACAATAAGTTGGTTGTAATTGGGTCTTTAAGACCAAATGAGACTAAAAGGGCATCATGGTGAATATGATATATATTTGCCGCTAAAGGTCATACACCAAAGGCTAATATTGATATAAGGTGATATTGTGTCCTCAAAATATTTTATGGCTTTAGTTGCTTAGTATGATTTATGGATTCACAAAAGGATGTAAAGACTTTCTACTCTAAGTGGTTACCTAAAGGTTGTTGATCGCATGAAATAAAAACTTGATTTCAAAATATACAAAGTCAATATATGGACTAAAAAAAGATCCACAACAATGATATCTTATATTTAATAACACCTACATCGTATGATTAGGAAGTTGTCTAACTAGTGTATCAAGAGCGAGATCAGTTAGAGGAAATACCAATTGGCAGTCTTAGTTTCTAAAAATGTTCTTCTTATTTCTAATGGTGTTAATTTGTTACATGCCGCATATAATTAATTTTTAAAGAACTTAAAAATAAAAGATATGAGCGAGACATCCTTATAATACAAATAAAATAGTGATTCCTAGGCTTCTCTTAAAATGGTTATATTATAAACTAGAGAGATGTAGAATGGACAAGTGTTCTACAAAAATTGTTCTAATTCATAAAGAGGATAATTCTGGTGACATGAAACATCCTTAGTATGATATGGAATGATGTGCCAAGAAATCTACTCCCTACACACTAATAATTGGGAACTGATGTATGCTCAGACATATAGTCATACTGATATCAACTTTTTTATTGAAATTTTTGGTGAATACCAAAATAATTCTTGACCAAACCAATAGAAGGATGTAAAGAAAGTCCTTAGATTCTTACAAGGCACAAAGGATTACGTGCCCACATATAAAAGACCAAGTCATCTAAAAGTGATTTAATATTCTGAGTCCACATTGTAACAATATGATCTTAGGTTTACATTAACCCTAGAACGCCTTCTTAATTATCACATGCCCTTATCCTCTGGTTAATCAGAGACCCTGATTGTGTGATGGTATTTATGTGAATGCAGTTAAGTACGTGTAAGCCCTAACTTAGAAAATAATCAATGAGTTGAATTAATTGTGATTATTAAAATCCTAAATGTGTGTTTTATGAATGACTAGAGCAATTATTGTTTGAATAAAGATAGTTGTGAATCAAGTTAATTGTTTAAAAACCTAACATGTGTGGTTGATAAGAGACATTGATGTGACAACATGGTTATTTTATCAAGAAGGAATCATAAAATTTAAATTGATATTGTTAACGATTCCTAACATGCTAATTTAGAGTTCTTGGATGAGAATATATGCTTAAGGAATCAAAACAAGGTTTTTATATAATAAAAATGAAATTAAATGCACTTAGAATTGGGCACGTATGTTTTAGTCCTATAGTTGGCCTATCTTTGGATGGATCTATTGGTATGTATGCCCAGATAGCCAATCATATGATGATTGTGATGTCATATCATATAAATTTTTTGATTAATAATAAAGGCAAGCTTCTAATTCATTTTGTTTCACTCAGTTATGAGATAATGAGGAAACACAATGAATGTATAAAGAATGAAAAATTACCCAATGACGTATGTCTTCAAGTATGTGACTTGAACAATGAGATCATATGGATTTTAAGAGTATGTACATACTTATTATGTCCCTAGTCAGAAGTTACTATGGAAGGTAGATAGACAACAATAACACAAAAGGATAATTAGTTAATGATAGAACCTCATCATCCATGATATGTGATATCAAACCAAGAACATAGAAAAACAATGTATGAGACAAACCCACATTGAGAGTGACACATGAAAACCATACATGGTGGTCATAGTCATCTCTCATAGTGAAGGTGGTGATTGTGGTTCTTATACCTAAAGCCACTACCCTCATCACATGTCGTTTGATACGCTTTGACATCATCCACCATGATATCGAATAAGGGTTGCCATAAAAGTGATGATTGGGTGCACTATGGCACATGGGGATGACTATGAGTGATGTAGATGGGATTTGTCCCTCCTATATGAGTTTGATATCCTGGCCAGTTGATAAGAGAGACTGAGAAAAGCATGTGCATTTACATGTGAATCAATATATGATATTGAGGTCACATATGACTCAAATAGTTTGCTCTGGATCAAGAAACATGGATTGAACATTAAGAGGATGACGATTCCATGCCTCAAGTTCATTTTAGATATCAGAGACAACGGAACTAGGCAATCAATGAAACACCTAACACAGATTGTAGGTTGAAGATGTTCTCCAACTTTCCTAATTATTTGGGTAGTGATGATGTGTGACCAGGTACCACTCTTTGTTTGTGATATCATAAAAAAGTTATGGAAATTCAATGCCAACATAATATGGAACCTATGGGGTCACACACATAGGATACACCTAGAAGAGGAGTTTAATCATGAATGATAATTACATTTATTACTAAAGTGTTTAGGTATTCAATTTAAACAACATTGGTTGAAAATTGTCTGACTAGACAATTGAACTGATCATTTTAGTGTATCAGGTCAATAGAACCAAATTTGGCAATTGTGGACAGTGAACCTACTGGTTTAGGAAGTGAATCGATCGGCTCAGGTCCATGAACTGACCAGCTCAGGTTATGAACTGAGTGGTTGGTGGATCAATTTGATTGATTCAACAATTTGTATTGATGTCATACTGTGCATTAAATCGATTATTAATTGCCAATAAAATTACAATTGAGAAACATGATGAAACGACCAGTTCACTAGGTGAACTGATCAGCTCACATGCCAACCAATCAATTCACTTGTGGATCGATCATTTTGCTTGTCACAGGTTGCAAAATTCTTAAAATTCTAATCTCTTTCACTCCCATATAGATTGGGAACCCTAACCCTGACCCTCCTATAGATAGAGGGATATTAGGGGCTTCCCAGAGACACAACTCAATTGAGTCTGACAATTGTTGTCCTCTCTGGTTGTGGTAACCAATAGAGATCCCAAGCAAGTTCCACCCGATAAAGGAAGGGATAGCAAGGGAGAACAATTGTTAGAAAGTAAGTTGATGACTAGTACACCAATGAGAGAGACAATTCCTTCCCATTTCTTCTACTAGAATGAAAAAAGTTCTATGTGGTCCATGTAGACTTCCATTGAGGTGAGGAGGTTGTTGTCTTCCGCTAGGAGGAAAACATCAACCTGATGTCTGTAGAGCTTTTATAGATATCATCCTAGTGCAACTAGAAGACAGCTGTGCAACTACTATAACGAGGGATAGTCGATGGACTTGCTCTAGGACCAGGTATGAACTCGTTAAACCATCCTTCATGTTACATAGTTGTTGAAACAATCTTGCTGTTCTTAGGAATATGGATAGATAAATTTTTGTTACTGATGCCTACTCTGTGCCCATATTTTCCTACAGTGATATCAAAGCCACGTCAATTTACTATGTTTTGGGATAATTGATATGATTGGATTTTTTATTTTTATTGTTTATTTATTGAATACAATGTTAATACTTAAACATCTTAATATATATCCAATCAAGGACCACATATAATCCCAAACCAATATATATATATATATATATATATGTAATTTACACGTGTCACCCTAAAAGAGAGTTTTGATAGTGGATGTGTAGCATGGTTATGGTTAAAATGCAAATATCTATGTCTGGTTGGATGGTTTATTTTATGCATGTTTTATCTTGGTTTGCATATCGAGCCTCTACCTTCTTCTTCCCAATGTAAAAGTGTTATTCTTCCTACCTTTTCTCCCCTTGAATGTATCTTAAGGTTTCTCATCACCATGTAATAGTTAGTAGCAATAGGATAGTTTCTTTTCTTGTAACGATGAAGATGATGATCAACATCAGGCGATCTGACCATTTCACGTGATGAGATGACCGATTGGAGGACCAAGGAGGGTAGACCATAGAGAGAGAACCAATTGACTGGTGGACCCAACCGACCATCTGGAGGTGTCCAGACATCGGTTGGATATGAGGCCAAACAATTGTTCTAGATGGCAAACCGATCGACCAAGAGGTAAGCTGACCATATCAAGGATTGAATCGATAAACCTCGATTGGAAAGCACGGCTCTACACCAAAAATAGGTTCAAGCATGGTATGTTGACCTAGGTGGTAGTAATTCCTTATGGCTCCAAGGAATTACAGTAATATGGCCATAGCCACTGTTAATATTTTATATTGCATGTTTACATTGCGCATGTAGCATGTATATGATACATGATATATATACGTGGTTATTGGATGAAGTATATGTATTTATTAAAAATAAACTCCTTCAAATAAAATATTAAGTGTTAGATTCTTTCCATAAGAAACACACATGAAAATATTAATCGACTAAGCGTGATCACCCCAAGGGTGGTGCACTGTCTATCTCGTGGAAGTGTGAAGGTAATAATGTGGGCCTACCATCCAGGCTTCATCAGTATCATGTTGGCTTTTGGATTAGGATTAACTGTGTGTCCTTAATGAGATTAAGCACCAGAGACATGTAGATGACTATGGAAAAGTTTTGCACATAAAATCTATCTAAGAATTGCATATGACACAATTGGCAAAAGTTTCATACCTTCATAATTGACTATGGATGTTGGCATGGTCAGGTAATAATTGAATTATTTTGGAACTTAGCTCACTACAAGGTTGTAAGCTTCAATCTTCCAAAGTGATATGTGAGGGCTATCATTTTGAATAAAATAGTGGTAGTGATAGTTAATTAAAGACCTAATTGAATATCGTCAAATTGTAAAAATCAAATCAAATCAAATAAAAAATGAGCATTTGAAAAAATTGCAAATTCTTTTGTAGAATCAAATGGAAACACACAACATCACCTTTTCTCTGTGATCAATCCTTGAGAAGGACAATTTAAATGGGAAAAAATTTCATGACTCGTTCAGGACATTGGGAATTGTCATCACACTGGAGTACAAGCTCTATGCCCTAGAGACACCAAAGCCAGATGAACCTCTTCCCAATGCACCTAAGGTTGATAGGGATGCTTATAAGAAGCATACTGAAGATTTCGTTGATGTCAAGTGTCTGATGATGTGCTCCATGAAATGTGGGTTGCAAAGACAGCATGAGTACATGGATGCTATTGAGATGGTCACACATCTTAAGAACATGTTCCAAGACCAGGCAAGACATGAGAGACATGATGTCTCCAAGGTGGTGTTCAAATGTTACATGGTCAAAGGAGATCCAGTGGGTCCTCATGTGCTGAATATCATTGGGTATGTGGAAAACCTATCTAGTTTGGGATTCCCCTTGGGTCAAGAGTTTGCCACTGATGTGATTCTACAGTCTCTTCCAGAATCCTACAGTCAGTTTGTCATGAACTACAACACGAATGAATTTGACAAGCCATTGATAGAGTTATTAGGCATGTTGAGAAGTGTTGAGTCAAAAATGAAGAAAGACAAGCCCAAGTCTGTAATGATGATCAACAATACAAAGGGAAAGTCTAAGGGCAAAGGCAAAGCTAAGAAGAGTTCTAAAGCTGGCCAAAAGCCCAAGTATTCAGATCTTAAAGCAAAAGGAGGAGTAAAGAAGGGAGGCAAATGTCACCACTATCACCAAGCTAGACACTGTAAAAGGAATTGCCATCTCTTCTTGGAGGAACTAAAGAAGAATAAGGAAGAGGTAGATCCCTCTACTTTAGGTATATACATTATAAGATAATTCTAAATTACTTCTTCATCACTGGTATGTGATACCGGATGTAATTTTGACATACATTGATGTGTAGGATCTAATAAGAAGTAAATCCTTTATGAAAGAACAAGGATGGACTGTGATAAGCAAGAGTTTCTGCAACTTCCGTCTATATTTATAATTTATATTAGCCCATTGGGCATGTAATAGAGTTCGTTGAACTGATATTTCATTATGCTAATAAATAGAAACATTTTACTTTATGCATCTTGTATGGACAAGGATGATTACAAATAAAGAGTTGTTAATGCTTCTATTTCAAAGATGTGATCTTGTATGGTAATGCCCCAAATGTCTTATGATCTTTATGTAATTGCATCAAAAGATGAATGCTCATAATATAAATAACAAAGGATTGTAATTGATGACTGAAACAATCAACAATCGATAGCATTGCCATGTAGAGCACATATATGAGAAATGCATCTCTAGAATTCATATTGGTGTTTATCTAGACTCTTTTGGTTTTTGAATCAATAAGAGACATGTAAGTCTTATATATGAGAAACATGACAAACCATCTCTCACTAGGTGTAGTGGGAGAATAAACATTATACAAGGACATGTACATAATGATGTACAGATACCTTTGGAATAAATGTTATAGATATTTGTTTGCACTTCATTATGTTTACTGATAATACGGTGATATGTATTCAATAAAATACAAATCTTGTGAAGTGTTCAAGAAGATTACATGTATGAAGTACATGACTTCCTGAAAGGTATTAAGATACTTTGATATGATCAAATATTGAAATACTTTACAGGAACAATTTGAGATCCTAAGGGAGTAAATGTGATAGTGTATCATAATTAAGTCCACCTGAACATGATGATGTGTTAGAAAGAAGGAATCATATCATGATGAGTCAGATATAATTATCATTTAATCTAATCTTCTAATTTTCTTTAAAGCAATACGCTAAGCAGTAAAACAATGCACCATCCAAAAATGGTCTTAATGGACAACATATGAGATATGTTATGGGAATATCTCAATATGTCC
Organism: Alisma plantago-aquatica; assembly: GCA_963693085.1. NCBI lineage: Eukaryota > Viridiplantae > Streptophyta > Magnoliopsida > Alismatales > Alismataceae > Alisma > Alisma plantago-aquatica. The sequence continues at coordinate 441,229,900 of OY856412.1, read as the reverse complement.
TAAAGATGAAGCTTGTACAAGAAAATAGTTTCTTTAAAGGATTCAATTGCATAAATGTTAATTTGTTGAACACTACTTATCTCAAACCAATAATAAAAGTGTTTGTTACTGGATGACTAAGTTCTATTGGAATTAGTGGGAGTAAAGTAGAACTAAAAAAGTTTGAATTCAACAAAGAAAAACATTTGAACCATAAAAAAGGCACAATGAGAACAAAGAGAGTCACAAGTGCTTGTGGAATCTGAAGTTCTTTATGTAACACACATAACTCATAGTTTTGGTAAAATGTGTCTGAGATTAAAGATTGTGAATCCTATAACTAAGATAAGTTGTGAGTTGATCATAAGATGATGAGACAACATTCCAATAACAACTATTGAGGGACCAAAGTATGAGTAATGGCTTGAGGCCATTATATCCAGAATGGAATCTGAGAACACCAATAAGCTATGACTTTAATGATGCCACCTAGAGGGGTAAAACCCAAAAGGTGCAGTTGGGTTTTCATAGTTGAATATAAAATGGATGACATAAAGGATAGATTGGTTGAAAGTTTTTTAAAATTAGTTTAAAGTGTTGAACATGATGAAATTCCTTTACCAATGAATGTGCTTGTTATTGCAGCTTGGTGAGACTATGGGATTTATCATATGAAGTTTAAAAGCACATTCCTTAATAGGAATAAAGAAGAGGACGTGTATGTTACACACCTTGAAGGTTTTATGACTCCATTAGTGCAAATAAAGTATATATGCTACAATGTTCAATCTAGAGATTGAAATAAGCATCTCAAAACTGGAATCTTTGTTTTGAAAAGACAATCAAAGAGTTTGACTTGAGTCAAGATAAAAGATGAAATCTGTGATAACAAAAGATTTAGTGGGGGCATATGTATATAAACATTCCACATGTTTATGAGGAGTGACATTTCAATACTAAGTATTGATACATGGCATGGAAATAGCCTTCAACACAAAGGATTAGGTGAGATGTCCTATGTGATAGGAATTGAGATCTATAGAGATAATTTTGGAAAGTTTCTTAACTTAAATATGAGCACCTAAATACAAGCACATATATTGACAAAAATGTTGAAAGGGTGCATCATGAATGATTATGTAAGAGAGAATCTATTCATGAAGATGGGAATTAGTTTCTCAAAGAATCCGATGTTCCAATTCCTGTGAAGAATGGAAGAGATGCCATATGCATTCACATTTGGATCTATCTGCAATATATTGTACTTATCCCATAGTCTTGTATGTATTGGACATGACAAGATGATATTGGTCATAACCAATGAAGGTCACTGGAATGCCATAAACGCCATCCATTAGTACTAAAGGATTTGTTGCTACAATATGGTAATAAGGAAGAGTCAGATGTAAAGGGTTACATCGATGCAAGCTTATGAAAGGACAGAAAATGATAACAATATAAAAGTGTGTGTTAAATTTGAGAGAAGAGTTATTATTGGAAAGAGTTTCAAACTAACAAACCATTATTTTACTTCTATAAATAGAATTCAAGTATCCTGGTGTTGTGAACACATGAATGGATACTATACGGATCTTGAAGTTCATATGGGTGAACTTATGGATGTTCCAACCATTGATGACACAGTAGAAATACTATGCCAAATGATGGAGATACTAGTTAGGTGAGGAATATCAGATAGCATATTACGATAATTCCATCTCATATAAGATATCTTAAAGCAAGGAGATGTGAAACATGCAATATATAGAATATAGCAAAATGTTGCTAACCTACTGGATTAGCACTTGCGCATAAGAAACATGATGGATTTGTTTAGAATCACTAAGAATAAGATTCATGGGTGATTGTATCTAAGTGCAAGTGGGTATATTTTAGTATGTATGCCCAGGGAACCGATCATATGATTGTGATGGCATATCATATAAAATATTTGATTATAATAAAGGCAAGCTTCCAATTCGTTTCATTTCACTTAGTTATCAGATAATGAGGAAAGATAATGAATGTCTAAAGACTGACAATTACTCAATGATGTATGTCATACATGACTTGAATAATGAGATTATACAGATGTTAAGAGTATGTACATTCTTATTATGTCCCTGTTTAGATGTTATTGTGGAAGGTAGATAGACAATAGTAACACTAAAGACTAGAATGTGCATTGGTTGATGACAAAATCTCATCAGTAATGACATGTTATATTAACCCAAGCACATAGATACTTGTTGGGAACATTGTATTGGATAGACCCACCTTGAGAGTGACACATGGAAACCATGCATGGTGGTCATAGTCATCTCTCACAGTGAAGGTGGCGATGGTGGTTCTTAGACCTGAAGTCACTACACTCATAACATGTCATTCGATATGCTTTGACATCACCCACCAAGATCCTGAATAAGGGTTGCCATAAAGGTGATGATTGGGTGCACTATGGCATATGAGGATGACTATGAGTGATGTAAATGGGATTTGCCCCTCCTACATGAGTTTTATATCCTAGACACTTGATAAGTGATACTGAGAAAAGCATGCACATGCGCATGTGAATCAATACATGATATTGAGGTCACATATATCTTAAATAGTCTGCTCTGGATCAAGGAATATGGATTGAGCACTGAGAGGATGATGTTTCTATGCCTCAATTTCATTCCAGATATCAGAGACAAAGGAACTAGACAATCACCGTATCACCTGGCACGTATTGTAGGGTGAAATTGTTCTCCAACTTTCTTGATTATTTGGGTAGCAATGATGTGCGACTAGGGACAGTTTTTTGCTTTTGATGTCATAAACAAGTTATGGAAATTCACTTCCAACATAATATGGAACCTATGAGGTCATACACATAGAATACACCTAAAAAGGATTTTATTCAGGAATCATAATTAAATTGATTGCTAAAGTGTTTAGGTATTCAATTTAAATAACTTTGGTTGAAAATTGACTGACTAGATAGTTGAACCAACCGGTTCAAGTATTGAATTGATCATTTCAGTGTATCAGGTCAATAGAACCGAATTTGGCAATTCTAGATAGTGAACCAATTGGTTTAGTAAGTGAACCGATCGACTCATGTCCATGAATCAGTCAGATCAGGTTGTGAGCCGAACAATTGGTGGATCAATTCAATTGACTCAAGGATTTGTGATGACGTCATTTGTGCATTAAATCGATTATTAATTGCCAATACAATTATGATTGGGAAACATGATGAAATGTCCAGTTCATAGGCTGAATAGATTGACTTATATACCAACCAATTAGTTCACTTGTGGACTGATTGTTTCGCCTGTTGCATGTTGCAAAAGCTCATGAAATTCTGATCCCTTCCACTCCCACACAGACTGGGAATCCTAACCCACTATTTAATAGAGGGGTATTAAGGGTTTCCCAGAGATACAACTCAATTCCTCTGACAATTGTTGCCCTCTATGGTTGTATTAACCAATACAGAGCCTGAGCAAGTCCTACTTGATAAAGGGAGGGATAGCAAGGGAGAGAAATTGTGGGAAAGCAAGTTGGTGACTATTACACCAACGGGAGGGAAAACTCCTTACTATATGTTCTACTAGAACAACAAGAGTTCTAAGAGGTCCATGTTGACTTCCATAGAGGTGAGGTGGGTGTTGTCTACCGCTAGGAGGACAACATCAACCTGCTGTCCATAGAATTGCTGTAGACACCATTTAAATGCAACTAGAAGACAACTGTGTAGATATTGCAATGAGGGATAGTCACTGGACTTGCTCCAGGACCAAGTATAAACTCGTTATACCATCCTTCCCATTACATAGTTGTTGATGAGATCTTGCTATTCTGGGGAACATGGATAGATAAATTTTAGTTTTCGTTGCCTACTTTGTGCCCATATTTATCAACAGTGGCAACATTTGGGGGTCAATGCATCCCCACCGGTCAAAGTAACTAGATTGGCATGACCAAGATCAGGCTACATTTCCAGAAGTCAAGCCCAATAGTTGATACATTTTCTAGAAAAGTGAGCCTACTTGTCATGGTCCAATTCTCTTGTTTCGGTCTTTTGAATCGTCTAATTCGTCCCCATCGGGCTGAGAAGTTTTATGACTTCGTAATGAGTCAATTCAACTTATCAGGGTTCATATAGATTTTTTTCCCGATTCTCTCTAAAATCACGTGATCCTATGGTAGTGAAACAATAGGAAAAATAATGAAAACTATGAATTGATAAAGTTTTCAGAGTTGCCACCTAATTTTATTTGAAAAACAAGAAAAAATGTACATGGGTGTTTAGATACGTGGGAAAATACAAACGGACCCAATTTTGGCATCCCTCTCACTACCTACTACCTATATAAAGACAAGACTCTCTCTCGCTCAAACCCAAGGATGCAATTCTTGCAATATGAGAATAAGAAATCTCCCTGCTACCCTTCTATGCCCTTTTGAGATCCCCTGTTCTGTCGTTGACTAGCCGACCTTCTCTCTCCCTCTCCCTACTCGACCCAATGAAGGAGCTACTGATAGTGAGTTTAGAAAGGATCTGTAGAGGTCCCTACATTGATGGGTAGTGCCTAGACACCCTGAAGCCCAGAGTCAACATCTCTGTTGACTCACCCAGGTATGAGGAGGGTAGACCAGGAGGAAGAAAAGACCTTTCTCTCCTGGAGTCGCACACCAAGGAAAGGGAATAAGTATCCTTTCGCCCCTGACTAGAGACATGCCATAAAGATGCTCAAAGGTGACGTGGCATTCACCCATTGGCTTAGCCTAATCTGCGTGGAAAATAAGGTAGGCTATCTTTATGTTGACATGGCGTGCAACCATTGGTCTAGAAGAGTATATTTTGCAAAAATCATAACTAATGATTGGTAATTCGGATTGCAATAAGCTATATATGAAAATTGATAAGAAGAATGGAAGAAATTTGATAAAAATATTATCAAGGCATATATATGCCTCTGATTCGAAAAATACTTAAAGGTATAAACTTTAATGTGTTAAATGCATAAGAACCCTAAGTTTTAGATTTTTATGATTCTAATGTGTCCAATTGTTATTGATGATAAAAGAATGATCTTTTATGAAAAAAAGAAACTTGAAAGGTATGAGAACTTAGCAACCCATGTTTTGGATAATTAGAGTTTCCTTGAGATTAAAGGTATAACTACTAATAAGATTAGGTTTTGTTGACCCAAAGATCATGAAAAATGGAAACTAGGGTTTAAGAATCCAAAACCCTAATAAAACTCCTATGCTAACCTAAAAACCCTAACTTGAGACCCAAGTGATGATTTGGACAATAACAATAATACATGGGTGTATTGCATTAACTTTCAGGGTAACTTTTCTTGGTTGATTGATTGCTTTTACTTGAACATCGACAACATCAGATCAAGGTATGTGGTTACGCCTATGAATACCCACTTAATTTGACTGTGATTTTTGAGGTTTTATCGATTGCTTGAAATTATATGCTTGGATGAATTTTATTTATTGCAATCTATAAAGTGACTATGGCTATCACAATAGTAAGCTTATAACTTGCTCAGACCTCGCATACCAACTCTAGATGTTTGAATAGAAGGAAATGAAAGTCATGGTGATGATTAAAGACCAGACCCCAGATTGGGAAGGTCATATTAGGTCAAACCAGGCCCCAGATTGGGAAGGTCATATTAGGTAGGACCAAGCCCCAGACTGGGAAGATCATATGGGATATGAGGTCAGGATCTAGATTGGGAAGACCAACATGACACCTGGGCTCCAGATTGAGAAGGTGGCCTTTTCATCCTCTGTAGGGACAAGACCTTGAAAAACAAGTCGAGGAGTTATGAAGAAAATGATAAATTTGATTATGTAACAATAATTTATGTGGTTATGTTGTTACAAATATATGTGACCATTTTGTTTCCCCCACATACCGCTATAACTTGTTAAACTGACCGACTGTTTTGTTTTTCAGAATTTTAGGATAATTTTTCATTCTACAAGTATGATGAAAATGGATATCCACAAAAAAGGCACAAGATGAAGAGACACAAATGTAAACATGGAGGCTATAGTTAGATAGATTTTATTTATGATACAACTTAAGATATTCCAGATTATGTCATATCAGTCTTGTACCAAATTCCTTTTTGTTAGTAGAATTTATAAATTATTTCTAGTTAATTTCTAAACCTACAATCTTGTATGAAAGTAATGGCCCTTTCCCTCTCAGTTTGCCTGAATAGGGGATAACATAGGGAGTGGGTCATTACTACATTCAAATCCTCAAATCCAATGTTTGATGGGTTTCTCCCCTATAAAGGTAAACCCCATATGGACTAGGACTAGTTAGGGAAACAATTTCAGTGGTTCAAGGGGATCACAAAACTTTAGGTACAACCCAAAACCTTAATCTTGGGGTATGAGCATAGTAGAAGGAAAATAATAGTGCCACCCTAATAAATAGTAAACTGTGGATAGAGAAAGAGAGAACCCAATAACTTGGATGCCTTAGTTTGTGCATGCATGGAAGTACGTAGGCTAGGCATGCATGATATACGTGGAGGACTGCAGTATGCATGTGAAACATAGACAATAATAAGTGCTTGCATGACTCCTAGTGCAACTTTTGGTTTTGGTGACCCAACCTAGGATGGGTTGTCCTTGAAAAGGAGAAAAAAATTCAAGACAGAGATAACACCCTAGATAGGAAGGTTAGTGGTGACCAAAAAGTGTGAACTCCTCCAGGTAGGAACCCTAACTAGTTTGTTCCCACTCAGATATGAGTAGGAGATAGGCATGCACCTACGTGCAAGTGAGCGACATCAAGACTGGAAACAAGATTAGTTCTAAGCCAGAGGGGTACAACATGTTGGATTATGTGATAGACATACAAGAGGGAATGAATGAGGAGTTTAGTATTATGTACTGAGATAATATGGTTTATGATGACCTCAATTAGATTTGAGGATTTGACTATAGTTTTGAAGTTGGAGATAATATTTGATAATACCAATACGTAGGCTTCATCATATAAGGTAGGCTAGGTGAGAATAAGATGTGAATCTGTGGAGTCTCAACCTCCTCTACAAAGAGGGGAACTCTAGCATCAGGACCAGTGATAGGTTAGCTCCTGAGAGGATGGGACATAGAAAGAGAAGGATGGGAACCTAGATTCCAAGATATGAAGAATCACAAGAGGAATTGTATGATAGGTCCTAACTAGACTACCCCTGAGTCGATGAGTTGAGTTGGTTCATGCATGATCCCTAGAGGCTTTTCGTACCCTAGATGTCTTTGGATGGACCAAAACCTAGAAAAGGGAAAGAGGCTTCTTATATAGATGAATAGATGATATGAGTACCGACCATCTAGGTGGGGGAAGAGAGTACCAAGATCCTAGAGAGGTAAGAAATGGTGATATGATGTGCAGCCTTATAGACAAGATGGTAATCCCTGATGTTGAACTCTAGGGGTGACTGATGTTGGGTAAGGATATTTAGTGAGTAGGAATCTAAGGAGAGAATGATGTATCATGTTTTGGTTCATTACATGCTTGAGTGGCTAAGTCATGTAGTTTAGATGACAAACGCTAAGGAGGTAAACCTGAGGTTCCTAGACCAAAGAGGGAAAGTGGTAGTATCTAGTGCATTTAATGCACACAAGGTTGAGTGAGTTCATAGACATTAAGAATAGCACCCCCTCAAGTTTTGGGTTAAGAGAAACCCCACCTGTGATATATGCTTGGTGAGACACCCACACGAGTTAGTCTAGCACTACATATTATTGTATGTATGTATGAATCTAACCTAACCTTGAGTGATGATGAATGGATACAACATAGCGGAAAAACTAGGAAATGGGTTAATAAGTTCTATACTTGCTAGACACATGCATGGGTGGAATAATAAGCCTACACATGATGATATAAACTTTGGATTCAAGTATGTTTTGTGAACTTTGGTGCTGCCAAACATTTGTTTTTATCTTAACCTGGGAAGGGACCCTTCTTAAAAGAGTGAGTTCTAAAAAAATTAGTTTAAGAATCGAGGTAACATCAAAGGCCACTTAAAATAACTTGAGAGCATAAGTGCACGAAGCACAAAAGCACATAGATTGAATATGATTCTTTAGACCCACATATGACCATCTCTAAGGGACATGAATAAAAATCACTATGGAAGTGACCGGTTGAATGGGTCCATGCCCATATGGGTTGGTCGCCATGATTCCCATGAAGGTACATAAAGAAAACTATGAGTGCCTTAAGAGATGAAGGAAATCTGGGTGAGAATTTTAAAGGATACAATGTGCTTGGATATTTTTAGAGAAACCACAAGCAAAATGTGAGATGAAATCAAATAAAGTTACAATGAAGGAAATTCGGGCGAGAATTTTAAAGGATACAACGGGCTTGGATATTTTTAGAGAAACCACAAGCAAAATGTGAGATGAAATAAAATAAAGTAACGATAGAACCCTAAGTTAAACCTACGGTCAAGAAGGGATGAAGATGATGGGAGTTGGAGATGACTATTCCCTGAATGCACAAGACCATAGGGTCAGGAGGTAATGACTATGTTTTCCCAAGGCCCATGGGTTAGGAGGTTGGCCACCTTCACGAGTTCATGTGGACCAAGGGGTAAATGTGAGAGACACTCTCTAGATGCATAATGACAAGATCAATAAAAAAGTACAGACACCCTAGAGACCTTGAGGAAACGACTAAGGATCATAAATAGGAATTGTGATAAGACTAAAAGGTTACATGAAAAGTTTTCCTATATGTATACACGGAATAAAGGAGATGGCGGCATTCATGGATGATTCAATCTAGACTTGAAAATAAAATGGTGATGTGTGATGCACCTTCTCTACTCTTGGAATGGGATGAACTTTGTATTCATACTATAGCCAAATTCTTATTTCATTTTGTTGTGAGTGTGAGAGATGGGACAGATGCATGTCATACTAGGAATAGAAGTGATATGAGGAATAAATACTTAAGTTGAAATCTTTTTGTTGAGGATTGGAGGAATTACCACACCCTCCTGGGAGAATACTAGAAATGGATTGGAAGACTAAGTGATCAAGGTAATCACCAAATTAATATTCCAAATGAGGATATAATTATAATGTGGACTTTTGAATTTGATAGGTATAAGATTTGAATGTGGTTATCAAAATAATGGATTCAAGAGTTAAGGTACCAAACAAAGGTAAACCAAGCCTGGCTTGCCGACCGAGCTTGTAATAGCCTAGTTAGATGAACCAGAGTTAGTTGAGATGAAGGGTTTGATGGAGAATTCTTGGACACATCTAATAAATGTGTATGGTGGAATCCGATTGAGTTCCTGAGGATTCACCCTTAAGGACTAAGAAGCTCGTGGTTCTGAGTATACGGTACACCCTAGCACCACAAAGATGTTTAAAGATTTATGGTGATATCCTGGTAGCCTAGAATGAATAGAGACCTAGTGACATATGTGGGCAATTGTCTCACATTCCAGATGATGAAAGGCTAAATACTAACGACCCACTGGGTTACAACAACCAATTGAGATTTGTAAGAGGAAACGAGGCCAAAACACTATGAATTTTGTGGTAGGTCTCACCAAGACAAAGAGAGTTCATGATGCAATAAGGTTTGTGGTGGACCACCTAACCAAATAAGTACTTCTCCTCATATTAAAGATCATTGCCAAGGGGACAAACCTAGTTGAACTATATATTAAAGATATAGTCTGACTGTATGGTGTTCCGATTTCAATTATTTCTGATCGTGACCCTAAGTTCACCTCTGAGCTATGGGAGTAGGTACATGAAGAACTCGATACTAGATTAAAGTTTAGCATAGCTTATCACCCCCAGACTGATGAATAGTAAAAAAGAACGATCTAGACTTTAGAAGATCTATTGAGAGCATGTGTGCTTGATTGGGGTGGATAATGGGAGCAGTGCTTGCCCTTAGATGATTTTGCTTACAATAACAACTACTAGGGAAGTATCGGGATGCCTTCGTACGAAGCTCTTTATGGGAGGCTATGTCAGTCACCGCTTCAGTGGGATGATGTCGGTGAGAGGACCTTTTTGAAGTTAGAGGAACTACCATTGTATGTTGATAAAGTTGCTTTGATCAAGCAAAGACTGAAGAGAGCCAAGGATCGATAGAAGTCATATGCTGATGCAAAGTAGACTAACTTGCACTTCACTGTGGGTGAACATGTGTTTCTGAAAATTTGACCCCTCTAAGCTATAGCTAAGGACAAAGGAAAGATGATTCTTCGATATGTGGATTCATTTGAGACTCTAGAACAGATTGATGAAGTTGCTTATCGTTTAGCCTTACCCCCTCAAAGTAGTATGATGTATTATGTGTTCCATGTGTCCAATCTAAAGTTCTATGTAAAGGACCCAAGCCATGTTCTGAGCATTGAACCTATTGAACTCCAAGGGAGGTTGACATACCCTGAGTCACTTGTGAGGGTACAGGATACCAAGGTGAAAGAGATCATGAGTGAAAAATGGAGATGGTAAAGGTTTTTTTGAAAGTACCATGGATAGGATGAATCCACCTGGGAGCTGAAGACATACATAGAAAAGTCTTACCTTGAGTTGTTTGTTTGATTGGTAGAATTTTGAGGGAAAAATTCCTATAAAAGGACAATGATGTTATAACCTAAATTTTCACATGCAATTATATACTTGAAATACAATTATTTGAATGACAAGGACATATTGGAAATATGTTATGCTTTGTTTTGGAAGTGTGACTTTCTATAGCAAATTTTCCCTTGTTATGAGTTTCGTGATTTTTTTATTATTTTATGGATCTAATAATGGATAAAAGGGAAAAAGGATAAAAGAAAATTCCAAATTAAGCATAAAGAAAGGAAATAGATGATAATTGTGTTTACATGAGAGAATGGTGTAGAATTTTCTGGAAAGTGACATGGATGGCCACTAATAATTAGTTTTCTTGAGCACATGGTTTCTAATACAAAGAATAGCCAAAATAAAGAAAATAGAAAAGAAATAAAGTGGAAAGAATGTGTTTTAATGCCTAAAATGTGCTTTATAAAGAGAATACTTTCATATTAAGAAAAGCATCTTTTACTTTCTAGTTTTGGACTCAAACTTTGCCCACAGTTAGATAAAGTAATAATGTACTTTCCCTTAAAATTTGGGAATAAAAGGACTTAAGGAGAGAGACATGGATTTAACAAAATTCCTAAAGTGGAAAGGAAAAGGAGAAATATATTAAATGTCACGTTTTATAAGCAAATTTGGAAACTTTACTCTGCCCCTTTAATGTTGTCCCACACAATCGCAGCCCTAGGATCGCGATCGAATGGTCAGGGTATCTTCTCCTACCTCCATCCTTTTTAGGCAACTGAACTACAGTAAGGCCGACCCTTCTCGGATCTCTCTCTCCCGCTCTGATCGATGAAACCTCTTGAAACCACTCTCTCTAGTTTCGTTGAAGGAAACCGAACACAGTGATCCCCAATTTATTCCTATTTTCATAGTGGGTTGACTTTTCCCTAATTATCTAAGGGAGTCAGACTCCACATGAATATTAGTGGAATGTCTCTCACTGCCTACTACTTATATAAAGGCTGGACTCTCTCTCGTTCAAACCCAGGGATACGATTCTCAAAATCTGAGCGCAAGAAATCTCCCCGCTACCCTTCTATGCCATTCTGAGATCCCTTATTCTTCTGCCGATGAGCCGACCTCGTCTCTCCCTCTCCCTACTTGACCCAACAAAGGAGCTACCACTGACGAGTGTAGGAAGGATCCGCATAGGTCCCTACATTGATGGGCAGTGCCCAGACACCCTAAAGCCCAAATTCAACATCTCCATTGACTCTCCCAGGCACGAGGAGGACAGATCAGGAGGAAGAAGATGACCCGACAAGAAAAGACCTTTCTCCCCTGGAGTCAACACACCAAGGAAAGGGCATAAGAGTCCTTTCTCCCTGAATAGAGACTTGCCACATTTTCCCATTGGCTTAGCCTAATCGACGTGGAAAATAAGGTAGGCTATCTTTATGTTGACATAGCGTGCAACCATTGGTATAGAAGAGTGTATTTTGCAAAAATCATAACTTATGATTGGTAATTCAGATTGCAATAAGTTATATATGAAAATTGATCAGGAGAATGCAAGAAATATGATAAAAATAATATCTAGATGTATATCTTCCTCTAATTCGAAAAATACCCAAAGGTAGAAACTTTAATGTGTTAAATGTATAAGAACCCTAAGTTTTAGGTTTTGATGATTCTAATGTGTCCAATTGTTATTGATGATAAAATAATGATCTTTTATGAATGAAAAGAGAAACTTGAAAGTTATGTGAACTTATCAACCCATGTTTTGGATAATCAGGGTTTCCTTGAGATTAAAGATATAACTAGTAATAAGATTAGGTTTTGTTGACCCAAAGATCATGAAAATGGAAACTAGGGTTTAGGAAGACAAAACCCTAATAAAACCCTAATATTGACCTAAAAACCCTAAATTGAGACCCAAGTCAGTCTTAATGATGATTTGGAAAATAATAATAATACATGCGTGTATTGCATTAAAATTCAAGGTAACTTGGCTCAGTTGATTGATTGCTTTTACTTAGACATCGAGAACATCAAATCAAGGTATGTGGTTATGCCTATGAATACCCACTTTGTTTCACAACAATTTCTAAGGTTTTACCAATTGCTTGAAATTAAATGCTTGGATGAATTTTATTTCCTGCTATCTATAAAGTGACTATGGTTATCTCAATAGTAAGCATATAACTTGCTCATACCCCGCATACCAACTCTGGAGGTTTGAATAGAAGGAAATGAAAAGTCATGGTGATGACTAAGACCATGCCCCACATTGGGAAGGTCATATTAGGTCAGACCAGGCCCCCGATTGGGAAGTTTATATTAGGTCAGACCAGGCCCCAAATTGGGAAGATCATATTAGGTTGGACCAGGCCCCAAATTGGGAAGATCATATGGGATATGAGGTCAGGCCCCAGATTGGGAAGACCAACACAACACCTGGTCTCTAGATTGAGAAGGTGGCCTTTTCACCCACTATAGGGACAAGACCCTGAAAGGGTATCCCCGAGGTTGAGTAAAATTGGTCGAGGAGTTATGAAGAAAATAATTATTTTGATTCTATAACAATAATTGTTGTGCTTATGTTGTTACAAGTATATGCAAACATTTTGTTTTTGCCATATACCAGTATAACTTGTTATACTGTCTGACTGTTTTGTTTGTTCGTGTTTTAGGATAATCTGTTATTATGCAAATATGATGAAAACGGATATCCACAAAGAAGGCACAAGATGAAGATACAATAATGCAAAGAAGAAGGTTATAGTTAGATAGATTTTATTTATGATGCAACTTTAGATATTCCATATCTTGTCATATCAGTCTTGTACCAAATTCCTTTTCGTTAGTAGAATGTTTTAACTATTTATGGTTAATTGCTAAACCTATGATCCTGTATGAAAGTAATGGCCCTTTCCCTCTCAGTCCGCTTGAATATGGGATAATAGAGAGAGGGGGTCATTACATAGCACCCCCATCTCACCCGATAGTGGTCTTACATCGTTTTTTAACATCTCGAGTTAAAAACTATTTATTGAATTTTGTATTAAAAAAATAGAGGAAAACACTAACAAATATTTTTTATTGGTGAACTTTTGAGGTTTGTGTGTTTCCAATCATACCCCTTTAAGGTTTAGTTTTTAGGTGTGATGTGGTCCTAATCCCCTTAGGACCTTCCATGTTGAAGATCCATCATTAGTAGTTGGGACTAATGCGTAAGAAGAGAGAGAGATGATATATATTGAGTAGAGCGTGATCTTAGATATTTGAAAATGATGCTCATATACCAACAATTATGAATATAGTAGAGAATAAAAGAAACAACTATCCTTGAGCAGCTTGCTATTGTTAGCAGGAAGGTTAGTGACAGCAAAAGGACCCTCTGATCACTACACTAAAAAATAAAAGGGGGATGTAGTTCTCTCTCTGGATTTAGGAGAGACGAAAGGGGCCTAAAATACAATATCTATGGATGTCCATGTATTAGTATATTTTAGGGTTTGTGGTTTCCAACTGGAAGATTCTAAAAGAGTTAGAGGATTGCACTGACATGTTGCGAGATGTGACCCATGGATTAAGGCAACCCTCCATGTGGCGTGTGACATATTGCTTTGATCCGCCGGGTTCCTCAAGCATGATAAAAGGGAGGAGATAAAAAAAAATCAAAAATTGGATTTCTTGGAGAAAATTTCACTAAAGGATTGTTGACCCTGCACTAATTTCTACGTAACAAATTGGGATTTGGCAACATGTCATCCTGGAAGAACGCCAGGATCCGTCGGGGGTCCCTTAGGAAGAAAAGATAGTGTTTTATTTCCAAAATTTGGATATTTTGGATTTTTTGAATTGATTTTTATAAGACAGTATTAGATATATAAAATTCATATTATTTTATTTTGGATTTGTGAATAAAATTGAATAAAATAACAAAGTAAAGGAAAAAATATATTGATTTAGCATTATATTCATTATCATACAAAGGTATGTAGTTTGTGAGAAAAAGACAATTGAATATTTGTGAGGGGGGAAGGGATACTTTATTCACTATAATTCAACTGGGAAATTTATAAAAAAACTCATGGAAAGTAGTAATATTGGACATATTACACTTAATATCGGATAAAAGATTTTCCTTACACCGAACTCTCAATGAGTGGTAGATGGGTAAAAGGATGGTTTAAATGGGTGGAAAATATGGAACAATATGTAAAAAGGTGAATAAGAATAAAATGTGAAAAATATAGAAAAAGGCAAAATAAGGATAAAGTGTGGAAAAAATATCGAAAAATGTAGAAAGATGTGAAAGGAGGGATAAAATGCAAAAGTGGATAAACATGGAAAAATGGAATTAACTCCATCACTAGCCAAAGAATTAACATTTATCATGAGTTTCTATTATGTAAGAAAAAATGGGGTATCAATTGCTTACCCCTCTCAGGGCAAGATTTTAGATAAGAGTGAGAATTACATGCTTAAGCAAAGTCTGACCCTCAATTCTGGTAAAAGAAGATAAAAAAGGTTGAACTCATTAAAGATGTTTTGCTAGACCTTGTGGAGGGTGGAAATCGTTGGTGATATCTTTTCCTTGAAATGACAAATTAATGAAAGAGTCATCCATAACAAAAATAAGATAAGAAAAAAATGATTTCTCTAGAGTAAGGGTAATCTCTGAATGATGCACTACCTATATCTGACCAGTCATTCATTATGCTGGAGTTCTGATGAGACATTAGAGGTTTATCAACCACAGAATCGACTCTTATTGTTGCTTACAGTTCTTAAATTAGTACATGTCCATGCTTTCACTAACTCATGCCTTAGTTAGAAAAGGTGTATGTGAAAATCGAATATAATGGTGGTTTGTTATAAGTAACTAAATTAGGAGTCTACAATCATTGAAAATTATGACAATTGCTTGAATGTGAAGATCTTGAAAAGGTACAATCAAGCAAGTTTTAGTTTTTATTCCATTATTTTTGAGTGAATGGAGGATTGAACCAAATTAGGGTTAGGACCACTACCCTAAAAAGGTAAAATTGAGTAAGTTCTCCTATATACCGTTTATTGTTCAATATTGAAGATTGGGGCATCATATAAGTTTCCAAATTTAAGGTGACCTTTACGACTATTGATTGTATCAGTTACTTATCTGCTCCCTAGACCATGTGTGATCTTGTAGGACAAATTCATAGGAATAATGTCAAAAAAGGTGAGATCAAACATGAGGTGATTATCTAGTGATAAGGTGGTCTCCATGATGTGTTCCTCCACTTCTTTATCACCTATCACCTAGATTGTCAACAAGCAAATACCCTCGACTTTCTAGTTCTCAGTTGATTTGATCAATTTAATTTTGAACTTTGTCTCTACTAGGTATGGTTTGGTCATATTTGGAAATGATAGTATATGTGATCATGTGTAATCTACCAGATGTAGGGATAAAAATCCAGATATGGTTGGTTCATGACATGATTGATTTAGTTTTAGGTCATGATCTTCAATTCAAAAAGATTTGGAAATATGAGCATGGGATTGGTTTAGTGTTAGGACATGATCCAGGACCCAAAAAATCTTTAAATATATATGCACAAAACTGGTTCAGTCTAACTTCATGATTCAAGACCATAAATTGATCTAGAAATGAAGGAAATATTAGTTCAGTTTTAGGTCTTGATCTAGAACTATAGATTGATTTAGAAATGTAGGCACAATTAGTTCCATTTCAGGTCATGAGCTAGGGCTATAGTTTGATAAGGAAAGGGAGGCACAATCAGATCAATTTTAGGTCATGAGCTAGGACCATAGATGGGGGTACCAAAGAAATTTCTAAATTTAACGTGGCCTTTACGACCAATAATTGAATTGGTTATTTTCCTTTTCTCTTGATTATTTCCAATCTTTCAGAAGTGTTCAAGATAGATAATGTTGGACATTAGACAAATGTATAGATTTAAGGCGGTCCTCATGGCTATTGACTATATTGGTGTGTTGTCTCCCCCGTGGAGCATCAACTGGTCATTTGAAGAGTTCTAGGTTTCTTTTTAGGGCATTCGAAAGCATCATCTTAGTTGTTCTAGTTATTCAAAAGTGCTCAAACTAGACAAGTTTCCCAGGTTAAGATGGCCTTTGTGTCCACACATTGTATTCAGGTAATAGTCTATTCCTTAGAGCTTTTACAATTCTACACGATGAAGTTTGTGGGAAGAGTGCTAGAAAAGATAATATCAGGCATTTCGTGATCATACACTAATAAGGTGATATCCACGACATGTTCCTCTACTGCTTTATCATACATCCCCTAGAGTGACGATGAGTGATTATCCACAACTCTCTAGTTCTCACTTGATTTAATAAACCTTCTGTTCAACACCTACTAGGAATGGTTCATTCTTGAAGTTATATTGAGTCTGATTAGATATGAAGATATAAAGCTCTCTTTAAAGTCTTAATAAAAGGATCAAAAAATATTTATGTGTAAGAATACACAATCATTTGAAAGCTTGTACCATATGTAGGGTTCAACAGAGCTTCAACATGTCTTTTAAAGAGTTCCAAGTTGTTTGTTAGGACCTTCAAAAGCAATCAAAGCATAATGTTAGGTACTCTAATTCTCCAAGAGTGATGAGATAGATAAGTTTGGGATCAAGACAAGTTTCTGAATTTAAGGTAGCCTACATGTCTAGTGGTTGTATTGGCCAATTGTCTACTCCCTAGAGCATCTCCTGTATTTATAAGATTGTTAATATTGATAGGATTGGGCATCTGACAAGTTCCTAGATTTAAGGTGGCCTTCATGACCGGTGATTGTATCAATCAATTGTCTATTCTCTAAAGCATTTCTTGTTTCTCAAAAGTGCTCGGGATAGATAATATTGGGAACCAGACAAGTTTCCAGATTTGAGGTGGCCTTCACACCCAATGATTGTATTGGACAATTCTCTACTCCCTAGAGCATCTATTGGATGCAAGATGGCTCAATAAGATAAGAGATGGATTTTCCTAATGTATGTAGGGAACTGATCAAGGTTCCTATATATTGATAGAGATTTAGCAAGAGTGACCACACGATTGCAGGGCTATGTTAGGTGTGCATACCTAAATGTAGGGATTGAGTTCAATGATTCCGCTATTTGTGATAGGACTTGAATGTGGATAGATAGTCAAGATAGAGATTGGTTCATGAAGAATGACTTTTAAGATACAAATAGTCAAATTTGTTAGAGTTAGTATATGTATGCTCATTGAGAATAATGATTTACCATAGATGCATATTTAAGTATGAGCTTCGAGGTTTGAATGCCCACCTAAATGTAGAGCTTTATGGTTGGAAGGAAAGTGCCTTTTCATATAGGATTTGTGGTATAATTTAAGGTCTCGGTCCAAGACCCAAAATATATTGGAAGATAAATCTTATGATCACCTAGTTTTAGGTCATGATCTAGAACCCAAGATTGGTCTAGTTTTATGTCATGGTCCATGACTCGAAATATTTGATATTGGACATGGTCTAGTTTATGGTCACAGTCCATGAAATAAAATGGTTTGAAAGATAAAGCAAATGTTTGGTCTAGTTTTAGGTCATGGTCCATGACCCAAAAAGATTTGAAGATGAAGCATATGATTGGTCAAGTTTTAGGTCCTGGTCCAAGATCCAAAAGATTTGAAGATGAAGCACATGATTGTTCAAGTTCTATTTACCTTTGAATTCCTTATTTTTAATTATTTTGGAGGCAAGGCATGCCATTGCAAAAGTGCTAATGATTGTAAAAGTCTAGAATCAAGGTCTAACATATCATTCAATCTACTTTGGTGAGTGGAACTGGTTCTACATTCCTGACAAGTATCCAATGTCTTTATGAACAATTGTTCAATGTTTCTTACTGAAAAGGCATAGGCTGGAAGTTGTTCCTTGGTTGTCATCAGTGGACATTGTATCATGTTGGTTCTACTATGAGAAAAGTGTTCTAAGGTGACATCAAGTCATCGTAGCTAGACTATATTTCTATAGGGTTTTTAGACCAAAGTTTCTTCTCTGATTCAGTAACTATTGTGCAAAGAGGATGCCATGTGAGGCCACGTTAATTGATAAGAGGTAACCCTCATTTATGGGTTGTAGATTTGTTTTTAGAATGTAGTTAAGGCTTTCAGTATCTATGGAGATGTTGTTCCTTGATAGACTCTTTCTCTAAAGATGTATGCAAGTGTTTCTATTGCTATATTTGAGTTAGACTTATTCCTTTTTACTAAACAATTCATCATGTCCTTGTTGCCTATCAATGGTTCCCTGACGAATTCTTCCAGTGAAAATATGTTGTGATTTGTCAAAGGAGACCTTCTTGATGTTGAAATGATATGTGATAATGAATTAGAGTAGGTCACTATCATTCAAGAGTTCCCTTATTCTTTAATCTTTGGCAAGGCAAGGGATTATCATGATTTGAATTATGTTGGTAGAATTTTTCCCCATTGTTATGTTTCAAAGATTTTGAACTCTTCTTTTGACATTAATGTGATAATTTTAGTCAATAAAAATTATTTTCAATTCAATTTTTTATTTAACAAACCATTGTTTATGGCTTCTTATGTTGTTATTCACCATGTCATTTGCTTAGACCTAGACCTTGGAGTTTTTTGGACCTGGACCTTGGAGTTTTTATGATTGTTTTTTTCCTTTTGGGCTTAAGCCACTGGTCAACATTCATGTTTTCTGGACCAAGAACCCTTTAGAGAGTTGGTGGTAATTGTGTTAGTCAGGAGGCCCATCATGAGATGTGAGGGGTGGTCATGCAGTCATTGTAGCTTATTTGATAGTGAATGACAACTACCCCACTCACCCTACTTTCCACTTTCCAAAACTGGAGTTAAAGGTGATTTGAGACCCCAACCCTATTTTAGCTTGCCCAAAGTCTTCAGTGAATAGGTTGGTTCTTACCTGGGAATGATCATAGATAGATGTACCACTAGAGGAAGAGTCATTTAGGGTGGAGTTGATGCTCTAGTGGCTCTTGATTTAATGCTTTTACATCTCAAGATGTGTCATGTAGTGAGTATTCGAGCAAAAATCCCCTACCCAGTTGGGTTAAGGTGCTAGGCATTAGAGATACCCTTATGCCATCTATTCTCAACACTTATTAGTTAATGCAATTTTCCACAAGAATGTATCCACAATGTTGGATGTCCTTTGAACTTCATTATCATCATTTTGATCATTTGCATCGAAATCATTGGACATTGATGCTAAAAACCTTAGAATGGGATTTTTTTACTCCCACAATAGGGTTTTTATGCTCCACTAGTCATGGATGTCATACTTAATTAGAAATTCACTACAAGCATATGTCCAAGTTTGGTTGCCCTTTGGACTTCACAATTAATGTATATTGAGTTAAAACTTTGACACGGTGGGCATTGATGCTCATAGCCTTCGTATGGGATTTTAAATTGTGCTAATGGGAGTTTCATAGAGAATGTTCCTCCTTTATGGTTCCCAAGATAGATCATCATGGAATATAATGAGAATGACTAATGACACAAGGGCTTCAAATCCCCTTATCCCCCAATCACCTATTTTTGTTGTGCCCCATGAGTAGGGTTGCAATTAGTTTAAACATAAAAATTCATGTAGAAAGTGATCCCTAAGTTTGTTTTTAGCATGTCTTGACTTTGTGGGTCTGTTCAAACTTGCCTCTAGGCTGATTAGTTTAAGAAGATCAAGAAGAGGACACTTTTTTTTATTTTGAAATATGATTTAATCATGCATTTTTAGCTCTAGAGGATTTCATTGATTGAGTGATCTTTATGGGTGAGATTAGGTTTGTGAATCATTAGTCATGCTCCTTATGTACTAATCCCTATTGTTCTACTTTAACCCTTCTGCTTCAAGGTGCATGGGGGACGCATCCATGCACTTAAGTAGATTAAGCATGTTTCGATTGATTTTGATTTTGCATTCTTTTATCATTTTGATTTTGAGTTTTTTTTGTTTCATATTGATTTGAGTTTTTTTATTTGATTTTGTGTTTCTTTTATTTATTTTTTCATTTTGAATTTGATTTTTTTACATTTTTTTACTTCGATTTTGATTTTTTTGACTTAGATGTTCTTTTTATTTTGATATTTTTCATTGTGATTATTTTTCTAAAGAAAAAACAATTAGGTAGATCCTTCATGATTCCAAAATGCTTTAGGGCCCATGACTATTGTGTCTCTTGGTGCTCTCTTATAGAGATCTGGCTCAATCAACTCTACAAGTGCATCTGTTGGTGTGTTCCTGCTATTATCTGATTTGAGTAGGGATTCAAGCAAATTTGTAGCTGCATATGGTTCTTTGGAGACAAGCTCTAAAGTGATTGTATTTGTTAGGGCATCCACTTTTTCCAAGCCTACATGGATTAGATCTTAAATATTGTGCTTGAGGGCTAGACATGCATATGTACCATGTCCTCAGATGTGATGATAATCACAGTGAACATTAGGAT
This sequence comes from Alisma plantago-aquatica, assembly GCA_963693085.1. Lineage (NCBI taxonomy): Eukaryota > Viridiplantae > Streptophyta > Magnoliopsida > Alismatales > Alismataceae > Alisma > Alisma plantago-aquatica. The sequence goes on along the minus strand of OY856412.1, from coordinate 441,208,829 downwards.
TATATTTCATTAAAAGGATTAGGACGACACTCCATTATGGCTAGAAATTTGACAAGGTGTTTGGGCAATTGGAGATCCTTATTGAGAGAGACCCCTAAGGGTGTGGACCTTCTCTTTAATATGTACATTGATATCTCCTCTTTGATAATGGTGGGAGCAATAGTCACTATTAAAAATGTATCTCCTTTCATAATACTTTGGAAATAAAGTTTCATGATCTTCTGGTAGTGACCTCTGAGGGCATCAATTTCTGCTATCTTGACCTCTAGATCTCTAAGTTTCAGCATGATTTCTCTCATACTGCAATCAACCATGTGTTGGATCTCTAAGTGAATTGCAGTTGTCAATGATATGATTAAGTTTGGATGAGGTGGGTACCGGTATGGTCCTAGAACTAGATGATAGTTCCAAGGTGATCCCACAATGTACATTGTGAGGCTAGATGCATAATACCTCTTCTTATGCACTGGAATTGTACTCTTTTGAAATGTTGTAGATTTTGTCCTTATACCTTAATACAAAATCACTTCCTCTTGCTCACTAAATTCTTTTATCGGATCATCCACTTGGCTGTTGTGGGGAGTGATTATGTATGCCATAGATGTCTCGTACTGCATATGCTCAGATGCAACATTCTTGCTCTAATATACCCTTGGCACCGATTCGTCCAAGACTATGTAGTAGTTTACCCTACAAGTTGTATGGTGATGATAGTTGTGCATGGCCTGCAAAGGGTAACCCATGTATCTATGGCTTCCTCTACTTGTCACTGAACTCAGCTGCCTCTGTGACATGGTCATTAAAACTATCATGTTTGATGGATGGATCCTATGTCAATCTAATCCTTTAGTTCATCCTGAGAGTCATCAACCGATGTATTCATCATCTCACCAGTTTGGATTATTCGTTGGTGCTTGCCATCTTAGAGAGTCTTGAACTTGAAACTATTAGTAAGCATTATGTTGCCTAAGACTTTTGTATTGTCCTCCTTTGTGTTGAAAGTAAAATGATTAGTTTTTAGGATTATGAGACCAACTGGGAATCTTCCCCTTGTGTAGTAAGGAAATAAAAAGGGGAAAACATGATTGTAGACAAACTACCGCATGCGTTAGGCAAGAGGCTTCAATGGATGTCATTCATGTATTTTGTGTCCCCAATGTTCATGATATGGTTCAATAAATCTGCCACTTGCATGGAAGAGTGTTTAAAAAATACTGATAGAAAAAGGTATCATGCCCCTTGCATGGAGAAGGGGACAAATATCATGTTGAAATATGAAAGTTCACCCTTTGCACAAAAAGAGATTGTTAATGTATGAGGGTAGTTAGTTAGATCCAATAAAATAAGAAGAGGGACACACCCCTAGGTTGAGTGATATGGAAGGAATTTTCTAGTGTTGTCATGAGATATGTTTGATATCATCTGAATAAAGCGTGCAAATTGTGGTTGTTGGTTTCATAAAGAAAATTAGTATGGCATATGAGTACAAGGTGGTCACTTAGGACTAGTGACTATGAGCTGATATGAGCATGTGGTATTCCTCTCTCCCTAGGGGATATTTCATGAGAGAAATACTTGTAAGAAAAAGGGTATCTAAGAACAAGGTGACCTACTCAAGGCCAGAGACTCTGGCTAGATGTGGGTGTATGAGGTTCCTCTCTACTTAGGGGAAATTTAATGAGAAGAAATACTCCCAAAGGAAAAGGTATATAGGGAAAAGGTGACCTACTCAAGGACAGAGACTACGGTTGGGTACAAGTATGAGACATTCCTCTCTCCTTAGGGGATATTTTATGAGAGATTTACTCACAAGGAAACGAGGATCTAAGGTCGAGGTGACCCTCTCATGGCCAAAAAATGTGGTAGGATATGGGTGTGTGAGATTCCTCTCTCAAGGGAAATTTTACGAGAGAAACATATACAAGGAAAAGGGTATCCATGGGCAAGATGACCCTCTCAAGGACATATTATGGCTAGATATGGGTGTATGGTATTCCTCTCTCCTTAGGAGAAATTTTACAAGAGAAACACTCATAAGAAGAAGGGTATCAATGGACAAGGTGGCCCTCTCAAGGTCAGAGACTATGGATGGATACATGTGTGTGGGATTCCTCTCTCCTAGGTGGAGATTTATGAGATAAATGCTCAGAAGGAAAAGGGATATCTAGGGACAAGGTGACCCTTCTTGCATCAAAGAATGTGGCTAGTTATGGATGTGTGATATTCCTCTCTCCTTAAGGAATATATTATAATAGAGATACTCACAAGGAAAAGGATATCTAGGGATAAGACAACCCTCTCAGGGCTAGAGATTGTGGCTAGACATGGATGTGAGAGATTCCTCTCTCCTTATGGGAGATTTTACAAAAGAAACACTCACAAGATAAAGGATATCCAGGGACAAGGTGACCATATTGAGGTCAGAGACTATGTTTGGATATGGGTGTGAGATTCCTTTATCCTCATGGGACATTTTTTAAGAGAGAAATACTCACAAGGTAAAGGATATCCATGGACCAGGTGGACCTTTTCGATCCAGAGCTATGACAGGATATGGGTGTGTGAGATTCCTATCTCCTCATGGGAGATTTTATGAGAGATATATTTACAAGGATAAGGGGGGTGTTGGTCCAAATTTAGGCCTTAGTTCATGACCATATGGAATCAGGTATAAGCGCGGTGATGGTCTAGTTTTAGGTCTTGGTCCATGATTGTATAGAAATGAAAGTGAAAGTTGGGTAATGGCCCAACTGTAGGTCATGGTCTGGGATCATATATATGAAAGTGAAGGCACGCTGATGACTCAATTTAAGGTCATGGTCCTGGACCGTATAGATATAAAAGTGAAAGCAAAGTAATGGCATAATTTTAGGTCGTGGTTTGGGACCGTGGTGTAGGGTAGAAAAAGATGGGAAGACCACATGCTACTAGGTGACATCTCAGTCAAGCTGGAAAATCCTTCAGATCAAGTGGAGTTGGTATGATCAGGGCATGAATCAATATTTCATTCAAGATTTGATAGTTATATCCATAATTTTAGGATAGAGTATCCTTTCAATGTAATAGTGAAGCTTTGTCTTACAAGGATCAAGTCGAGTAGAAGATCTTCAAGGAAGTAACTTTTGGGTAAACATGGGCATGTGTAGCTCATTATCAGAACAAATGGTGCAAAGGTTCATTGATTTAATTGTGAGAATGCATAGCTTATTGGTAAAATCGGGCAACCTTTTGGCACAAGATGAAGGTTTAGAAATGCATTCCTTACAAGGTCAACATATTTAGGAGAAGTCTCCCAAAAATGATGTCTCTTTGGCCCATGTGTGGCTGAAGATGAAGATTAAAGAGCATTAAGAGTACTTGAATAACATTTTAGCAGCCTTACAATGAATATCAGAGGTTTCAGACATGAGTGGTGGCTCATGAGAAGTGACCATAATTGGACAGTGTTTCGACATGGGTCAAGTCGAAATCTTTAAAAAGGTTGTCCAAGTTCGAAAAAAATTCTTTTAGTGCTTATTTTTGAAAACAATTTTCTACTTTTCTTATTTTAAAGAAGTTCTTCAACTTGTTGAGTTTTGAAAGACAATTCAATTTTGGTTTTTTTTCTTGAAAAGTTTAAGTTTGTTCTTTTTTATGAAATTTTTTTATTTTTTTGAAAAGTTTTTTTTATTTATAATTGTTTAAGATTTTCTCTTTTTAAAAAAGATTTTATTGAAAAGATTTTTCATTTTTGTTTCCCAAAAGGTTGTTGGTTTATTTGAAAAGTTTTTATATTTTTTTCTATTTTGAAAATATTTGTTTATTTTTTAAAAAATATTTTGTTTTTTGAAAAGATTTTATTTTTATTTTTATTTTTCTTATGTTTTAGAATTTTTGTAAAAGATTTTTTCATTTTATAAAAGTCTTTTTTGTTAAAGAGTTTTTACATGATTCTTTTTTGGTAAAATAAGGTTGATTTTTTATGATTTTGTAGAGATTGTGATTTTTGTGTGGAAAACTATTATTCTTTTTTAAAATATTATTGATTTTTTGAAAAAAAGATTATTCTTTTTTTAAAAGATTGTTCAATTAAGATTATTGAATGAAGATAGTTGGGAGAGAGAGGTCATGTGAGATTGTTGGAGATTATTCAAGTTTGAAAAGATTATGGATCAAAGATTGTTGATGGTTGAGATCATTTGAAATCAGTTGGGATCCTTTGAGATCATGTGAGATCATTGGGGATTGTTAGTTTGAGATTGTTTGAGATCATGTAAGATCATTATCATGATACTATAGTTAAATTGACATTTTTGTTTTTATAAATAAGAATATTAGCAAACGACAACCAATCAGTGTGTGATGATTTTAATCTTAAAGTATAAGTTCTTCAACATTCCCAAAATTAGAAAAGCACACAATAATCTTAAATTTTTTAAAACAAGCAACTCCAAGACGTATATGTAGAAGACAAACTCCTCCTTTTTAGCCTATGAGTTTAGAATTACATTCTCACTCAAGCATGACCTCTGTAGGAGGGGTTGGTCCTTATCTTCTCTATAGCATGATGGCACTCAACATGAGGGTAACTCTAATTCTTCAGATATTGGCAACGCTCCTGAAACACCTCATGACCATGGAGACCACAATTAACCGTGAGTGCTAGGAGAGGGGGTGTTCTCATAACCTTTAGACGTCTAATTTAACACTAAGTTGGTACCTTTACTAACACCTCACACCACTTCAAGGATCCCACATGAGTGTTGGAACCCATTCTATGACACATGGGTTCGTAGTGTGTGTAATACATGTGTAAGATTTTAATATTTTCTGAAGCAAGTCCACACAAATAAAACATGAAAGAAATGATAAGCATATAAGGAAATTATCATGCAATTATTATGTGATAAAAGACCTTACTCATCATGAAGAGATCGCATCCTTTTCTCTCTTTCCTTATTATTAATTGTAATATATTTTTAAATAAAAAAAGAAACGAGAGAGAAAAAAGGAGGGAAGCAAATAATAATTCTAGACTCGTCAATTGTTAGAAAGCATGGCAGTTGTCGTACTTCTAGATAAAATAAAAAGATAATATGAAAGCGATAGGAAACCTAAATGAAAAAACAATATTGTTTTTTACACTAGTAAAGCGAGGATTTTTTCAGATCCAGTAACAAGAAAACAAAAAAAATGATGATTTTTCTTTGGCAAAACAAAGTATTCTATTGTAAATTTTTATTTTTATTTTTTCTTGAGATTCTTTTTTTGCGGAAAATTCCTCCAATTCTTTGTCAATTTTTTTGGAAAAACTCTGGATTTCGGCAAAAATAGAAAGAACAAAAGACAAACAAATTGAAAAATAGAAACCTCAACTAGTCCATAAAATGTGAGACTAAAAAGAAAATTGTACGCAGATCGTCTGACTTTTTGTAGTAGAATCACTAAATTGCTATACCCTGCCCAAAAATCACATGATCCTATGGTTGTGAAACAATATAGAAACTAAAGAAAATAATGTATAGATAACTCTCTTAGAGTTGCTACCTAGTTTTATTAGTAAAATAAAGAAAAATGAAGGTGAGTGTTTAGACATGTGTGAAAATACAAAAGGACCCTATTTGACTCCACCCAAGGTCAGATGAGAAATGTATGCGAGATTTTAGAGATCAAACTCGGAGATCCTATTATGACTGGGAAGGTGTTAGTATCCATCTCGCACCGATAATGCATTGCATCCTTCTCGGACATCTCAATTAAAAAATGGTGGTGATCAATTGTTGTCTTAAAGAAAACAACTGGAAACACAAACATCACCTTTGTTAGCGAACCTTTTGGGTTGGAGATGACTGTGGCTTTCTCATCAAATCTTTGAATGTCCTAATTTTTAGGTGTGTTGTGATCTCAGTTGTCTCAGAACATCTCACGATGAAGATGCATCACTGATAGTTGGGACGAATGCATAGTAAGAGAGAGACCAGATATATTTAGTAGAGAGAGATCTTAGATCTTTGATAATGGTGCACATATAGCAATAGTTATAAACACATCATAGCAGATAAAGTGGTAGTTATCATTGAGAAGCCTACCAGAATTAACATGGCAGTTGGTGCCAGAGGGAGGATCCGTCGATCACATATAGTAGAAAATGAATGGGTCATGTAGTTCACTCTCTGAGTTCAGGAGAGATGAAAAGGGCCCAGAATACAGTGGGTAAGGGGAGTATAGGTATATTTTAGGGTTCGATATTTCCAATTAGAAGGTTCCAAAACAAGAGGAGGATTGTATTGGTGTACTGTGAGGTGTGGCCCACAAACTAAGGCAACTTTCCACGTAGCACATGCAAATTTCTCTGATCCAGTGCACCAGGTGCCTCATGCATGAGAAAAGGAAGGAAATAAAAACTCAAAATTTTGAATTTCTTAGAGAAAAACCCACCAATGGATTGTTACGATCCACCACCAAAATATACATCAAAGATTGAGATTTTACCATGTGTCACCCTAGTGGAACGGCTGAATCTGTCGGGGTCCCCCAGGTAGAAAAAATTGTGTTGTTTCTCTAAAACTTGGATATTCTAGAAAGTTCTAGGTAGTATTTCAGATTCTATTTTATGAGATTGGATTAGATGAATAAAACTTGTACAATCGTTAGAATGTTTGGATTGTAACTAAAACCAAATAAAAGAATGAAGGAAATAAAAAAGACACCGATGTCATAAAAATGTATGTGTTTTTATGAGAAAAAGGCAATTGAATATCAGTGAGAAAAAATACAATATTTTATTTAAGATAATTCAACTGAAAAATTTATAAAAACAATAATGAATAAATTACACTTAAAGTATAGTTAAAATAATTGTTTGCCCTAAACCCTCAATGAGTGGCAAATGGGTGAAATGGATGGTTTTAAATAGGTAAAAAATATGGAAAAAGGTGAAAAGGAAATGTCAAAAAATATAAAAAGGTGGAAAAGATAGAATCTAGAGAATATGGGAAAAAATAGGAAATATGAAAAAAAGATAAAATATAGAAAATGTGGATAAATGTGAAAAAGGGAATGGACTCCATCTTTAGTCAAAGAATTAAGATTTACATTGAAGTTCTACCAAGTGAGCAAAATTGGGATGTCAACACTCTCATATTGATCTATATGTGCTCATGGGGTTGGGTAGTCAGCCAAACTATACATAAAGTTTGTCAATTATCAATTTTATTAAATAGAAGTAATAATAAACTAAACATAAAAGCCTTCCACTCACTTATTTTGACATTAGTACATTTGAAATAACATTTCTACCCCCCCGAGTTCTCTCTGACAATTGTTTCTGAGGGAGGGCGATTTGAGGAGAAGATCATTTCTTTTTCTATGGTTTTGACTTGAAATCCTTTTCTTATTCAACAATAAAATGCGGTAGTTTAGTAGTTTTCATTCTCTTTCATATTCCTTATCCTCTCCATCTTGTAGTTTAGATCTCCCCTAAGGCCTTTGATCCATGTTTCTCCATCACTCTTATCCAAAGTTCATATTTCTGGGTTAGAGAAGGAAATGTGAAGTGATTTCTATCCAAAGGCATAGAGTTCATAGAGTTTTTGAAAGGCTACAAAATCTGCTTCTCTTCCTATTGACTTTGGTAAGTAGATAGTACATAATGAAGTTAATTGGTTTTCTTTGCCCCCTTAATCAGGAAATATGCATTCCCTAATGGTTAGATAGTCAATGTAGGACTGTTTCATAGAAAACTAGATCCATTAATCGACTATTTTTCTTTCTTTATGCTACGAAAATGAATTGAATCCCTAGAATCACACATTCTAATATTGTTTATGCTTGAATATGATGAATACTGCTTTGGGAAGATGGAAAAGGATGGAATTTTCATTTAAATGCCCATGGAAGTGAGACTTATAACAACTTAAAACCATGAAAAAGATTCTTTTGAGTAATGTATCATTAATTGGAGATTTACACTATAACATTTGAACTAAAATCTATTGAATTTCTTACTTAAAATCTTGAATGCTTACTTAAAATGTTTATTGTTATAGAAAACCTAGATTGCTTGTAAATGGTAATTCAATTGAACATATTGTATGAATATCTTAAACCAAATAAGATACTTTATAAAGGTAGAAATCTAATTCATCTAAGTTATGTGTCATAAACACATGGACCTTTCTTAATGTCCATGTAGAAAGGTGAACAAGTCAACTCCTTGAAGTAATTTATATTCATGACGAGACTAATTTTGAGTGGGTTAGGTCCTAAAATTTTGTTTTTGGAGGTTAGGGGTACCTAGAGAGGTGGAAGCACACATCTCTTTTTGAGTTTGAGAGAGGAGGATTAGCGAATAAAGACCCCAATCTTACTATTATGAGTATGATATGAACTGAGAAATGTGATTTGTGGCTTATGTTATGCTATGAGGTTCAACTCACGTTTATACCAAGGTGTGGGAATTAGAGGTAGTGATGTTGTAAGCTCCTATGATATGGAAAACAAAAAATAGAAATATGGCTTGCCTCATATTTTACTTATCTTTCATATTATTTCATTCTTATGATATGTTTTACTTGATACCATGGAAAAGGTTAGAACTAATTGTAATGCTTAAAGACTATCATGAATAATATAGACCCTTATCTGAAGTAAGAGGATCAAAGTGTGTTTATCTATTCTTATGTTTATATCCTCACTTAGACATTGACTAATCAACCAATGAAAAAAAAGTTAGGTCCTAAAGTGAGTCATTAGCCTTTCATCCTAGTTGTACAATGGAGTGACTTCACATCTAGGTGAACTCCAGTCCCGATATTATGTTTATTCGTTCATGCACTTAGGATCTCTAGGATATATCTTGTGGGTGTATGTTGATGAATCTTGTGGTTAAGTGTTCTCTTATATATATTAAAAATTGGCAAGTATATAACTCTATAAATTTTTCGTTAATCTAGAAATGTCAATGGATATTGATTTTGAACTTTGGAAGTCTTTAACTATCATCTATTTTATCTAATCATCTGAGGCAAGGATTTGGTTTATTTCTTTACCAAATCCTTCAATCACCTCTAATAATCATGTTAGGTTAGTTATTAAGAACGATGCCTGGCAACCATTTTGCTATATGAATGGACTCAAGAAAATCCACATATCGATGCACGTTTATGCTAGATGGAGGAGCAATTTCATAGAGGAGTGAAAACTAATTCATTATCTCTACTTCCACAGTGGATGTTGAATTTGTGGCATGCTTTGAGGCCATTATGAATGAATTATGGCTGCACGAAGTACTTTTTAGATTGTGTATTATTAGTGACATTATATCTAAGTAGTGAAGAACCTATTGTCACAATTGTGTGGTTGCCTTCTTCTCAAAGAATGATAAGAATTCATATGCTACAAAACATACAAACTTGAAATGTTTATATACCAAAGTAGAGATGTAAAATCATATGCATTGATGGTGCATATCAATACTGATTTGTTGGTAGTGGATCCATTAATAAGGGATTACATTCGAGACATTCACTAGTCATATCAAAAGAATGGGTATTATATATAGACAAATCCTAGTAAGGATAATGGTATCTCATGTATCAATATATGGTTAATTTGATCATGATGTGAAACCACTTGACAATTCAAGAAAATCTAACTCTCTATTTTCTATATATTGTGCATAGTATCAGAAACTATGGTAAATATACTTTAGAACCCATAAATGAGGAAAAAGGTACAAGTACATATAGACATGTAGCTTACGAAAGATGGATGACCAAGGTGTTAACCTTAGGTACTATTACATTTTGAGCAACTGGAAATAAACCAAAAGGAGCTCTATACAAGACCCTTACAGACCCAATTCGTTATAGAAATATGGTATAGACCTTCTAGCTTATCCTTAAAAGTGCAATGAAGCATCTGAATCTTCGTATCAATTTTACTAAAGACGTTACGAACACTCATGTGTTTTCCACCATGTATCCTTTTATTAAGTTCCATCCAGATAAAATGAACAAAAGTTGTGATGGACCACAGTTTTAGCACCCCATTAGCTTTTCTTATTATCTTTACTTTAGTGAGGTAGTATTATAGAGAATATGATATTCTAATATCAAGTTATAATTGGTCTCATCCCATAGATTATTTCAGATTTTACAATCTCCTAACATTTGGTTCAACTGATTCATCTCCATCACAATATAAACAACAAGTAGATACAATAGTAGGATTCCATTTAATTATCTTATCCAATTTTGGAGGGAAAGCTTTATGAGCTATGAAAGTAGTAATGCTCAATCAAGGGATATGTATAGAAATCCATATTTTTTCTGAGGCTATGTATCTTGGTTAGGTCTGTTTACATATCTCCCGTAGCTCATTGTCAATTCCATTCATGAACTTTGGCCATATCTCTACCATCTTCCTCAAAATAGTCAAGAATTCCCATAGATGCTTTGGTTGTTGCCATAGGTTAGTGTCATATCATATTATCATCCACATGCTAAAAAAATGTTTGTTCATGTGTAAGCTTCTACATCCTATTCATAGTATGAAAGTCTGCTAAATCTAATAAGCTTTTCATCTTTAAACCACCTTCATGTATAGGGAATGCTAGACATTTCCAACTTGTAGGATGTACTAGGATACCCCATTTTAAGTCCTCTAATAGTATTTCCATATGTGATACAACATATTTAGATATCTCTTCTTGCTTCATCTAGTAGGTTATTAGGCCCATATCACAAATTTAACTAGAATAATCCTTCATGTATAGACATTTTAGGACTAGGCAATTAATTAATCACATCTTTCAATCGATCCAAAAATTCATGAAAATGTTTCCTTATGAGATTGTCCCCCACCATAGGGGAACCTAAATATTTCATAGGCCGAACACCTCTTTGAATACCAAGGATATCAATTAGTTCATTTTTTTCCTGCATGAACATGAGAAGTAGATACATGTCTTGTTCATGTTGTGTTTAGTACCCGATTGTCTACCAAACTCCAAAAGAATTTCTTTAAGTTCTCTAAGGTTGCGTCCTCTTCCTTCAATGAAAATCAAGTCATCATAGACAAATATTAGGTGGCTAAGTACTTTAATCTCCTTGACTATGTATGTTCTCACTCTCTTCTTATCATGAGTCTCTTCCAATCTTCTGTTGAACCCCTCCATCACAATGGTAAAGTGTAAAGGTGACATTGGGTTACATTTCCTCATACCATTTAAGTTATTGATAAACCACACATGTGAGCCATTGAACAAAAGGGATAAGGAAGGGGTAGTATCACATTGTTTGACAAGGCTGATCCACCTATCACAGAAACCCATACCTCATAAGAATTCCCTCCTCCTAACATTATAGTTCAAGGTGAGTAGCTGCCAACATTGAGCAATCATCTATGTTTCAACCTTTCACAAATGTACCCTGGTTAGGTGATATGAGGTCAGGAAGAATGTCATCTAGTCCCTGTGTGATGATCTTTATATAACATTGAACAATAAGAGATTGGCCTAAAATCTGCATAAGATGAAATAATGTCCTTCTTGGAAATCAAAGAAAGGAAAACATGGTTAATATTTCTAACCACATTTCTTCCTCAAAACATCCAGTGAACTACTTTAGTAGGATCATATTTGAGAAGTTGCCATTCTCTATAGAAGTATCCATTAAAACTATCCATGCCTGGACTTCTGTTATCTCCATTTCTCCAAATTGATTCTTTGATTTCTTTCTCCTCTAGGATTTTGCACAACATAGCATTGTTTTCTTCACTCAATTTATTTATCCATTCACATTCATTTATGTTCACATAAGCATCATCTAGTTCCTGGTTATATAAATTTACAAAAAAGGGTATGGTTTCTTTAGCAATATCATCTTTATCCTCCAAACAATTTCTTTGACCATCTTATAAATTGGTATTGGAATTTAGTGCATTTCTCCTCTTGACTGTAGTATGATATAGTTTAGTATTTCTATCACCATTATCTACCCACTCCATTTCAATAGTATCTTTATTCAAACTTTTATAGAACTTTCATTCTTTTATAAGTGACCTTACTATCTTCAATGAGTTGTACATCTAATGGTGCTCTTGAAAGAGCAACAAATATGTCATTCATCTCCATTTCCCCCTTGAAGTCAGATTTTTTAGGTTCACATATTTCCATAACCATACCTTCAACGATTCCTTAACACATTTAAGATTTTGATTAAAGCAATATAGGGGTTTTGTCGATGAGTAGTAGCTTGGGTGGTCAAGCATGGGTGCCCCTCACAAAGAGTCTTGAGTTTGAATCCTCTCGTTGGTGCTGTTCGGAAATGATTTATCCACCTATTAGTCGGCCTATGATGACACTTTGCGAGGCCTCGATAGTGGAACTAGGGGTCCACTGGGTTTACCATCCCTGCTATCTTGGCCGTAATCTGGGGAGGTGGGTTTTCCCCTACAATAAAAAAATAAAGGGGATTACAACAAATCTTAGTTATCCAAGATTTGTGTATAAGGTCTCACTATCTTGGCCATTCATGTCAGTAGTTTAAGAATCAAAAGGGTCTTCTCTTCCTCATAATTTCCATTAGATTACATTGGTTGTAGAATGATCAGAAAAACAAAAGTAAGTAATTAAGTTTTCAATTTTCATACTAGGAAATTTGCATAACAAGCATCATTCACCATGGCCCGATATAACTTGTATAGCCACACCTTATTTGTTGCTCCAAGTAAATATTTGATTTCCTATAGAAGGAAGTTCAATTAAGCATGCTTTATCAATAACCATGTTGAATGAGCTAAGGATAGAGGTTAACACTTCTCATCCTCTAGCTTTTCCTCTTGAATATTTTTGAAATTACCAATGACCAACCATATGGTTCACTGATGGTATCTGTGACATCTCATCACGCTTAACAAGATTACTCAAAACAAAAAAAATGATCAACTACTAATTTATCACATAGTAAAAAATGCGGAATAATTAAAACCGATTACAACAATGTAAATAAACTCTAGAACATTTACAAAAGGTCCATCATTCCATTCTCATATACTGTAACAAGTATTTACATATGGGTCCAAAGACCTCAGTCACATCCTGCATACAAAAGATATTTCACATGTAGATGCCATATATTTACAAACATTGACATACTACAAAATCTCATGTCGATACGAGTATATCATCTAGAAAACACATCCCATACCCAGACCTGAGAGTACATGGATGACACTAGGACTCTACTACTAACATCTATAACTAACCAACCATCTGAATCTATTGATCACCAGGTTGGTTTTTTTCTACAGCATGACCTCGACCTCATTGCCCCCGACCACCTAAAAATGTGGTGACCCATGGGTGAGACCCATTCCCAGTGAGAGATATAACTCTCTCCAACATACATTGATTACACATATTAATTAACAATAAATACATTGAGTAGTTAGGGTATTGAATAAACAATATGAATAGATTGAACAATTTCAGCATACTAAGTAGTTAAGCAAATAAGTTGTAACATCAAGTAGAATTGTACAATTTTCATAAGTCTGCATCATGTAAGAACTATGCAGTGTAAAGACAAGACAAGGGTTAATCAACCAATGTGATACATATTAAACCCTAGCAATCATACTACATGGTTGGTATCACTTCTTTTATTACATTGCACTGAGGGTTTTGAGAAATACCACTCAAGTCCCAACTGACCACTATTAAGTCAAAATCAGTGCCATACAAGATCTAGGAAGAGTTAGACTCCTAAGATCTTCTCCGGCCCCGGTCAGTATGGGTCCGCCACAGCGACACATAAGGTCAAGCTGCTAATAGCCTAGTCCGTCCTTGGTACATGTCACGACACTAGTGAAAGGAGGTGGGTATGCATACCCTACCATCCGAGGTACAACCACAATTGTTCTCCAATCTCATCATATATATATATATAATCATTGAGACACGACCACAACCATTCTCAAATTGAGGGCTAGGTATGGCCACTGTCATCATCCCTAACACTTGAATTCAGGGTGACAAGCACCCCACATACTCATTAGTATGCGCTCCGAGTATCCCTTAGGAATACCCGTTTCACTATCTGGCAATTTTTGACACTCAGCTAGATCTATGACACATGGCACTACATGATTAAAGTTTCACTTAATTAGTTATGCCAATTGGGTGAATTAAGGCTAAATCATACAAATGGACATTCAAATCCTAATTCTTTTATAACAAGAGTATATGTATAACAACTTCAAAAGATATAAAACATTTGAGATATAAATCTTAATCACATTACTACATGCTATCATTCATTGCAAATTAATGGACCACACTTATCATCATACTTTTACAAGATGTCAACATCTTATCCCAAGTTCCAGGGTTTTAACCCTTATTGGAACATGAAGAGGATTTCACCTCAGTCATGTCTTCAAACATGCCCAAAGGTCGTTAAGACCATAACATTATTCATAGTAAGGTTATCATCATCATTCCATGCTTTAAACAAGGCTCAAAAGATCCTTAGCACAAATGTGTCCATAGATATTAACATAGCAAGGCACTATGATATTCAAAGTACTACAATGTGGTTTCAAAACAAAAAGAGTGTAATTCATTATAACATTAATCATTCAAGAGGTCTGATTATAACCAATCAATATCATATAATTACATTAAGGTTAGGTATAACAAGCTAGATCACATAGGAGTTACACATCCACTTATTATAGTGATTTATCAAATATAACTATATGATGGCAAAGGTAAGACTACAAATTAATGGTATTGAACCATTGAATTATCTTCACTAGGACCCACATATAATACCATGTGATTTATTCTAATCCATTGGATGTTGAAGCATCCAATATTATTCATTGGATCAGGTTCATTGTTTAAGGTTATCAATTGAAGTATAAGTCTAACCATTAAATCAATTGAACCAAGGAACCATTGGTTTAAGGTTTAGTCAAATCTACAATTACATTCCTAATTCATTATATATGGTGATGACCTGATCCACCATTAATTGTGATCATTATGTCACCATTGGTTGCTAGATCAGTAATACATTCAGTTAACACCATCAAATATTAATCCAATATCATCATCGATTGATAATATCATTAGAATACTTAGTGAATGATAATTAAACGTCTAATTGAGTCAAAACCTGACCTAAGGGGGTGACCACAGGTTGTCACCATAAATTTGACACCCTTGATCACGAACATCAGTTTCCAAAATAGCAACACCATTGGCTATTGAATGGTATGGCCCTCAGTGGTGTGATAGGGAATGAAATAGCTTGAAAACCCTAATTTGAACCATCAACTATTTTGTGCTTAGCACCATAGGTTGATGCTATCAACCTGTCCCAGATCATGTTACACCTTAGAAAGGAAATACACATGTTTACAAGTTCATATAGAACTGGAACAAAATAGGTAACACCACAACAATTCGTAATTCTAAACAAGCATGGTTTCTCTATGCTTAAATCAACACATTAAGGCATAAACATGAACTAACAAGCTTCTAGTAAGAAATATAAGTGAAGAATGTTATTTAACTCACCTCTATAGAGTAGGACAGATCCAAAACAGAAAGAATCTTGAGAAAATAGGGCAAGAAAACCTTGGATTCAGATCTAAACTTTGCCAAATAGGTACTTCTCTCCACAAAGAAGCAAAATCCTAGAAAAAGAAACAAGAATGATAGATTTTTGAGTTGTAGAGCCACTTTCACCATGGAACAGAAGGGTTCCAACCTGGAGGAAGGTATAAGGAAGGATAAGAGCAAGAAAAACGAAGAAGGAAGGAAGAAAACAACTTTCCTTGGTCGAATTCCCTAGAAGATGACTTTGGAAACCCTAGGTAGGGCTAGATGGAGCCCTAGGAGACCTTCTTCTCCAAAAAGGGGTCGTCTTCTACCTTAGAGTAGTTGGTTCCACAGAAAAACAGAGTGGATTTGTTGATCCAGGTTATAGGAAAGAGAAAGAAAGCATAGTTTTGTATTTGGGCAAGGAAGAGGTAAATATAGCCCATGGATAAGGATAGAAATAAGCATGTGGTGTAAAAGTAGCTTCCCCATGTGTTTATGGCCTTAAACAATGAAGAATATACAAGAACACACACAAGAAGATACCTAACCGTCCCTATTAACCTTCTTAGCTTTCCTTTGTCAAAATTCCTAGCCAATCACATAATTAATTAGTTGATAGCTACTAAAAGTAGCTCATCCGTGAAGGGGTAAACCCTAAAATACCCTTGATGAAAACACCTTCAAACCATGGCTCAACTAGAAGTACCATGGATCAAAAATCTCAAGAATGATAATATAACATCTAAGGAACATAAAATATGTGACAAATTGCAAATAAAACCCTCAATTGGGTAAAATTTGGAAAAGTCTAAAATGTATAGAAAATTGCATAACTTGCTCAAACAGTGTCCAAATTGGACCAAATTTGAAACTTAAGCTTGTATTATGATTTCAAAACATATAAAAAGTTAGATTATGGTTCTAAGCATTAAATTATGGTAATTAAGCTCAATAAACTCATTAAAAAAGTTCAGGGGCCTTACAACTATAAACCCCAAACAAGGATTTCGCCCCGAAATCCTATGCAAAAAGAGATGGGTATTTTATATGAATATCATTCTCTAGTTCCCATGTGGATTCCTCTATGCCATGATGAGTCCACAAAACTTTCACTAGTATTATATCTTTTCTCTTCAACTTTTTCACCCTTCTATCTAGGATCAACATAAGACCCTCAACATAGGAGATATCCTCATCTAACTCAACCTCTACTAGTTGGATTGTCTGGTCAATATATGGATGGAATTTCCTCAACATAGAGATGTGAAAGACATTATGCAATTTATGTAGATCTGGTGGTAGCTCCAACTTATATGCTACCTTTCCAACACGAGCTAGGACAAGGTATGGTCCCATAAATCTAGGAGCCAACTTACCCTTCTTTCCAAACCTCATGACACCTTTGCAAGGAGAAACCTTAAGATATACTCTATCTCCCACTTGGAACTCAAGTGGTCTGCATCAGTTATCTACATAAGATTTTTGCCTGTCCTGGGCCACTTTCTACTACTATTGATCACTTTAATCTTTTCCATAGTCTGTTGTACTAGCTCAAAACTCAAATGTTGATATTCACCTGTCTCATACCAGCAAAGAGGAGACTGACATTGTCTCCCATACAGAGCCTCATAAGGGGCCATATCTATTCTTATTTAATAGCTATTGTTGTATGCAAACTCTATTAGAGTCATATGTACATCCCAACTACCAAGAAATTGTAGCACACATGCCCTCAAGAGATCCTCTAAATTTGAATAGTCCTTTTAGACTGGCCATCAGTATGCGGATGAAAAGTTGTGTTTAATCTTAGTTGTGTTCCCATTTTAGAATACCGACACTCCCAAAAATGACTTGTAAACTATGGACCTATATCAAAAACTATAGTCATTGGAATGCCATGCAGACAGACTATCTCATCAACATATATTTGTGCCAATTTCTCTACTGTAAACGTCGTCTTAACTGGCAGAAAATGAGCTGACTTAGTCAATCTGTCTACTATCACCCATATGGAATCATGACCCTTGGCTATCCTAGGAAGACCAACCACAAAGTCCATAGTAATATGATCCCATTCCCACTGTGGTATTGGCAAGGGTTGTAATGTCCCTTTAGGCTTCTGGTGCTCAACCTTCACCTGTTGACAAACTGGACATTTGGCAATGAACTCTGCCACATCACGCTTTAGATCTGGCCACCAATATTTGTCTTTCAAGTTTTGGTACATCTTGGTACTTTCGGGATGCATTGCATACATGGAGGAGTGAGCCTCCTCAAGTACCATCTTCCTCAACCCATCAACATCAGGAACTACTGTCCTATCATGGTTACAAAGTGTACCATCATCTGCCTCATGATAGTCATCATACTTTTCACTGCCAATCTGTGATCGAATATTTTGTATCACAATACCATTCTGTTTTGCATCATGAATTTACTGCCTCAAGGTAGGTTTCACTTGTAACTGTGCCAACAATCATGCCAGTAAGGAAACTTCTAGCTGTACATTCATCTGGCGAAGAGACACTAGCATATCTCTCTTATGGTACATCAAGGAATTTACTTGTGCATTATCTACTGTTGATAATGAAGATGATTTCTACTCAATGCATCAGCTACCACATTTGCTTTTCCTGGATGGTAGTCTATTGTGCAATCATAATCATTAATCAGCTCCATCCATCTCCTTTGCCTCATATTCAACTCCTGTTTTGAGAAGATATACTGTAGATTCTTGTGGTCAGTGAAGATCTGACACTTTTCTCCGTAAAGATAATGTCTCCAGATCTTTAAGGCATGGACCACCGTTGCAAGCTCCAGATCATGTGTTGGGTAATTCTCCTCATGTTTCTTAAGCTACCGCAAAGTAAAAGAAATCACATTTTTATCCTACATCAACACGCATCCCAACCCATTTTTTAGAGCATCACAAAAGACAATATAGCCTTTTCCTTGCTCTGGCAGTACTAACATCGGTGCACTAGTCAACTTTTCTTTCAAAATCTGGAAAGAACGTTGACACTTGTCATTCCAAGCAAAAGGAACATCCTTCCTGGTTAACCTAGTTAGGGGTAACACTATAGAACTGAAGTCTTTGATGAACCTCCTGTAGTAACCTGCCAGGCCTAGGAAACTACGAATCTCTATCAGTTTCTTTGGTTGTTACCATTCTAGTACATATTCCACTTTCTTGGGATCAACACAAACACCTTTTGCAGATATAACATGGCCTAGAAAAGACACTTCAGATAACCAGAATTCACACTTGCTGAACTTAGCATATAGTTGATGCTGCCTCAACAAAGTCAATGCTTGGCAAAGGTGTTTCTCATGATGTTGACTATCCTTGGAGTATATTAGGATATCATCTATGAACATGACCACACACTTATCAAGATAAGGTCTAAACACCCTATTCATTAGATCCATAAAAGCTGCAGGTTCAATAGTTAGCCCAAATGGCATAACCACAAACTCATAATGACCATACCTAGTCCTAAAAGCTGACTTGGGTATATCATCAGCCTTAATTCTCAACTGATGGTAACCTGACCTTAAGTCTATCTTTGAAAACATAGTGGCACCTCTCAACTGATCAAAAAGATCACCAATCCTCGACAAAGGATACTTATTCTTTATTGTCACCTTGTTCAACTGTCTGTAGTCTATACACAACCTCATTGAACCATCCTTCTTTTTAACAAACAACATGGGAGCACCCCAAGGGAAAGTGCTCGAACTGATAAAACCCTTCTCTAACCGTTCTTGTAACTATTTCTTTAACTCCTACATCTCTACTGGTGCCATTCTGTATGCTGACTGTGCTATGGGTTGTGTTCTAGGAACAAGATTGATCTCAAACTCAATCTCTCTAGGAGGGGGAATGCTAGGAAATTCCTTAGGAAAGACATCCTCAAATTCTTGCACCACTGGTACCTCCTGGATACTAGGACCTATCACCTTGGTATCCACAACATGAGCTAAGAAATCCTCACATACTTGTCTCATCAACCACTCAACTGTCATAGATGACATCAAACATGTAGGAAGAATCATCCTATCACCCTAAAAAATCCACTACATATCTCCATCATGGAACGTCGCCACCTTAGTACCACAGTCCAAGACTACCTTGTATTTTTCTAAGGTATCCATTCTTAGGATTACATCAAAACCATGCATGTCAAGTGGCAAAAGATCCACTTGAATGTTGTGTCCATAGAAAGAAAGAACACAAAAAGGGCACATTTCCCGCAACTCAGTAGAATCAACCAAAGGAGTCTCTAGCCGCATGCTATCAGATCTAAGACTAATATGTAGATAACAACTATCTATCACCTCTCCGGTGATAAAAGAGTGTGTCGCACCTGGGTCTACTAACACATATATGAAACAAGAAGCAGATATATCAGAATGAAATAACTCCATATGACCTGTCATGACTCGTGGATTGACCACTGCTTCCAGCTGGGTCATGGCATAGAACCTAGTTGTTGCTTGCTGCTGTCCACATCCTCTGCTCGCCTGTCCTGAGGATCCTACATGGGATGCTGGACCACATCCTCTGCCACTACCAGTATCAAACTATCTTTGTTGTGATCCATGTTGAGTCACCTCCTCAACCTTCATAGGGAAATTCCATCTAATATGCCCTATCTGTCCACATTGATGACACACTCGGTTATCACTATGTGGTATAAACGGCCCTGTAATTGAGACTGATGATGAACTGCGAGCTCCTGTTGGTGGAAAACTATGACCTCTACCCCTACTCGGGGTCCACTATGACGGTGCATGTGATCTTGGTTCAGTGAAGGTTGACCTTGGTTGCGACGAAGGTTGAAAAAACCTTGGCTTCTTAAAGCCTCCAGATGATTGCCCTTGAATCTGCATAGGTTGCTTCTTAGCATTAGCTTCACGCTTCTCTATGGCATACCTCTCAATCCTCCTGATTCCACAAAGGTGGAAAACCTTTCCCCATTCTCCAAATTTGATGTTGTAGTAGTCAACTTTGTACTCAAACCCATCTCAAATCTCTAGATTCTTTCCTTGTCTGTTGCTTCCATGTGCGGGCGGAACCTCAGAAGTTCCATAAACTTTGATTCATACTCATTGATAGTCATAGCTCCCTGATGAATCTTATCGAACTGAGAGATTTTCTCATTTAGGTAGGTCTCTGGAAAATATCGGCTAACCATTTCCCTTCGAAACTCCTTCCATCCTATCACAACTCCTGGCATTTTCTCCTCTTCTATGGCTCA
The DNA here is from genome assembly GCA_963693085.1 of Alisma plantago-aquatica. Lineage (NCBI taxonomy): Eukaryota > Viridiplantae > Streptophyta > Magnoliopsida > Alismatales > Alismataceae > Alisma > Alisma plantago-aquatica. Next base: position 441,187,973 of record OY856412.1, on the reverse strand, counting down.
CCAGTGGCCAACACTACCCTTCAACAAGTATACTGTATGCTTAACTTTGTCTTCTTCAGTGATGTTTAGGATTTTGAATGCCTTTTCCAGCTCAGTCAACCACATGTCAACGTCTGTTGGATCAGAAGTACCTACATATTCAATCGCCCCAACACGTCTAAGACGTTCAAATGTCTTCCTGACACCTTGGGACTCCACATTAGAGGCGATTGCCCTAGCTTGAGGTGCTGGCACTCTGTTAGTAATATGTGTAATTGTGGCCATCATCTGTCTAAACATAGACTGAAACTCAAGATTGGCCATCATTGTCGGGTCTAGATGAGGCATTGCGGGCTACTCTGGTCCTTCTTCTGGCACTCTCTCATCACGTGCCTACCTCCCTGCACCTCCTCCCAATGCAACATAGCTACTCTCAACATGTTCTTCATGTCCTCCAGACATATCTGCATAAGCATAAACTATAATTAGAAATGTTGGATACATAAGTGTTGGATCCTAGATGGGTGATTAGATGCTCTAGAGGGGGGGTGAATAGAGCTGAAAGCACTTACACAAAATTCATTAAACCTTCAAAATATATGACAAGATAAGGTTGCTAAATAGGTAATTTGAGTGCAACTAAATCATGCATAGCAAGGATAAGAGAGATTGAACATGCACCAATTAGACAAGCTATTTAGAGTGGTTCCACACTTCAAACTAGAAGTGTGTCAGTCCACTTGCCTAGAGAGGTCAACCTCTAGAACTTCAACCAATTGCACTCTTATATTCAATTATAAGACTTACAATACAAGACCAACAAAGGACTTACCAATCCAATACAAAGAGTCTTCAACCTTACCAAGGACTTACCCACTTTTTAAGAGTCTTCGGCCTTCTCCAAGGACTTACCCACTCTTGCACAAGTCTTCGGCCTTGTAGGAATTACCCACTCTTCTTGGATCTTCCGCCTTTGACTTCACCTTCACTCGGAGAAGCTTTCCACCAAGGTCTTACCCACTTGAGCTTGAGTCTTCTGCCTTCTCCAAGGGCTTACCCACTCTAGCTCCAAGTCTTTAGCCTTGATCTTCACCAAGGGACTCCTTCCCTTATTCTTCTTCACCTCTCTTGGACAAGAGAGAGAACCTTCATCTTTCAAGATAGGAAATGAGAGACGGGGAGGTGGTGGAAGTGAGAGCCTCACAAGATATACAAATAAGACTAGCTCTCTTACAAAATTCTACTCACTCTAATGGATGTAGCAAGTGATTAAGCTTAGGGAGAGAGAGGAGGCTGTAGGAAGCACTCAACTATTTAATAGGGATCTCACAAAGAGTTTGCAATGAATGCTCAACCTTGGAATGAAGCCCAAGGGGTCCTATTTATAGCTGGGGATGCCTCTTAGCCTTTGGGAACACTTGTGAACGAAAACTAGCCGTTTTGTGGCTTGCAACGGATCTATTTTCACTTGTTGCAACTTCACAACGGCTAGAAACACTTTTCTGCACTTTTCCGTACAGTGCATTCGGTCGAGTTTCTATATGTGTAACTCAACCGATCAAGTAGCAGGCAACCCGATATTGAAATGATCGGTCGAGTTTGTTCTGAGGAAACTCGACCGACCATTCCAACTGGAACTGGCCTACTACCCAATCGGTCGAGTTCTGTGAGTGCACAACTCGACCGATGCAATCTTCAGAAAATCGACCAAGGTTGATCGGTCGAGTTTCAGGGTGGGAAACTCGACCGAACAAGTGCCTGTAATTGATTTTCAAAGTTGCATTAAAAGTGCTATAATATTCGATCTAAGTGTTCCTGATATTTTTCTAAGCTTAATTACAAGTCATACAATCATTACAAGTGATTTACAACATGATTCTAATGGATATACATCATATTACAAAAATGTCCACTTGTATGACTTTGACTTGTCTTTTCTCCAATTTGAGATGCACAAGTTAGGGCAATTGGAGTGTGTCTATACCTAATCTAAAAACACTCAAGTAGAAGCATTAGACACCAATATGTGGAATGGTTAGTCATCATCAAAACACGGGTTTAGTCAATTTAGATGTGAGTCAACATTGACCTAATTGACCTTGAGTCAACATTCTCCCCCTTTTTGAAGATGACAAACCATTCCATAAATGTATTGAAAGCATTTAAGTAAATTCATACCTTTAGAGAAACCTAGGGGTTTCAATAGAATGGAGTTCATATGCTCCCCCTCAATTGATGCACATGGAGTTTTCATACTCCCCCTCAATTGATACTATTTCTCCTGCATGGTTAGCTTTCATAACATTTATAGAATACCATGTCTTCTACTCATATATGTTCTACACATATATGTCTTCTCCCCTTTACCTTCTCCCTTTACATGAACATACTTCTCTTCTTCATGTAAGACATGCCTTCTTCCTCTTTTTAAAAGAAGACATACCTTTCTCCCCCTTTGTCATTTCAAAAAGAGGGGTTATGAAGAAATAAGAAACATCACTTGTTAAAGAGAAAGGAGATAACACAAATATATAAGGAGAGTAGAAGAGCACAGATAGGGTCTTGTCCAAGCATAGAAAGAAAAGCAAGTTAAAGCATATACTTGAACAACCCAAAAATGCAAGATAAAGTGCTGCAGAAAAACAATAAATCACAATTTTGACCCTCAAGATAATGGAATTTGATCAAAAACCATCGGAGCTCATGGCAAAGCAATGAGTCTTGCTCAGAAGGTTGTTTCTGCATAAAAACACTATACTTGCAGCAAAAACTGAAACTGGAGCAAAATATGCATAAAATCCAAAAATACTCCAATTTCTACATACAATGTAGATCTATGTACCCTGCATCACAATGTTATGCAAGCAACTCAAGATAGTAGATATTCAATTTAAGGAATAATCTTGAGCATGTATGAGACAAGATACAATCATATCATATAGATGAGCAAAGATACCAATTATTGACAGGGTTAGAACTACATGTATATGAACTACTAGTAGATGATATCACAAGTTGGGACTACTAGTAGGATCTAGATCATAGCAAGATATACCACAATATAAAGCAAGCTATGAGTAGATGTAGAGATATATCCAAACAAAGAGATAAGCAAATTTAGAAGCATGAGAGGATATAACTCACTATATATGCATCCTTACCATAAGATGATTACCCCTAAGAACCTCAAGGTTGTATCAAAACAAGATATACACCGAGATAGATGTAGCAAGTTAGAGTACAGCGGAAGCAATTTTTAGACACAACCAAGAGATCCAAAGAGATCATCATCAAAACCTGCAAAACAACTCAAAGCAAGTAATTGCAACATATAGATATATCAATTTAGAGCAATTAGAGATATAGAGTTGTAAGCAAGATAGGCAATTTAGAACATGGCAATATGCATAAAGGTACCAAATGAGAGTGCCAAAGAATAAGGCTATTGGTTGAGAAAATCTAGTTGAGAGGGAAAATCTCACTCAATAAGCCAAATTTATACTCTGTGCACAGTGCTATCGGTCGAGTTCTGTGCATTGGCAACTCGAACGATGACAACTACTGGCAACACCCATTGGTGCCTATCGGTCGAGTTTCAATAGGGAAAACTCGACCGACAGAGCAGCTGTCAAAAGGCATATATATATCATAAAAACATATTTAAAGGCATGCTTAAAATACAAACCATATCCAAACATGTCTAAGTAAGTTAGTAATGTACTATAGAAGCATTAGAAACAGTTTTTGAGCAAGAGTGTGAAGAGAATCACAAAATGCCACTTTTGACTCAAAAACCATATGTATAGTGCACACTAACTTGACAAAAACAAGTTAGGGTAGGTTATAAACAAGAGAAACATTACCTTTGTGCTTACCATTCCTTTTCCATTTGTTGTCACCCTCTACACATCTCACCTTTCTTCTTTGATGTGGATTGAGAAGTCAATTTGCAATTCAATAGCTCAAATCAATCCATTTGTAAGTACCTGCAAGAAGAAAGATGAAATGGTCCCCAATCATGTTTTTGGTTCCGGAGGGGTTAGTTTTGCAACCCAAATCCTATTGCTCTTGGGTGCTTTCCTAAAAGGACAACAATTAGAGTAATGACCAAATTCATTGCAGTAGTTGCATGTGTCCATAGTCTTGGAACTAGAGGATTCTCCATGGAATATTGGAGGTCCTTTATCTTTGTTGTTCCCTTGACTACTATCATACCCTAAACCATGTCTACCAATTTGTTTAGTAGTATGGTGTAGGATATCATTAAGATTCTTTTTACCAACTAAGAATCTTTGCAAAGATGATCTCAAACTATCATTATCATGCTTAAGAGAAGCAATAGTAGAAGACAAATGATCTATATTATCTCTAGCATGCAGAAGATCATTTTCTAAGCAAAGAGTTTTAGTTAAATAAGAATCTCTATCAATATGAAGAGCAACAACATCATTCTCTCTATTTGTAGAACTAGAACAAGATTCATGCCCATTGATTTTAGCAAGCAAGGAGGCATTTTCTATTTCTAATTCATGCAAAACAAAATCTTTGTCCTTGTTTTCAGATTTAAGAACATCAATGTCATGCATGAGAGAATCAACAATTAAAGTATGCTCTTCATTTGAACTAGGCATGAGAGGTTGAGCTTCTAGAAATTTAATCTTATCAAGTAAACCAGAATTTTCAAGTTTAAGAGAGTCTACTTGGCTAAGACAATCATTTTTATCAATAAGCAAGCAAGAATTTGCATATTCAAGATCATCTAGTTCTATATGCAAATTATCAACAATTTTAGCAAGCTTTTTCTTTTTCTTTTTAGAAGACTTATAAGAGGCACAAATATCATGAATAATAGCAATTAAAGATTCTTTATCTAAAGAGTCTAGATTTACCTCATTTGAGTCTTCACTTGTTGATGCTATAAGAGAAAAATGGCATTCTCCTTCATCACTAGAGCTTGAGCTTGATCCTTCACATGAATCTTCACTTGAGCTTGAGTTGGAGGAGCCACTTGAGCTTGATTGCCATTTCTTCTTGTGAAGATGGGTCTTTTTGCCTTGTGGGCAATCTTACTTGTAGTGACCCTTCTTTCCACATGTGAAGCACCGGATAGAGGAGGACTTGCCTTTGTAGAGTCTACCCTTAGAGTACATGGCATCTTCTTCAACTTGAGAGGATGGAGAGGCTTGACCAACAATAGCCTTGATTTGAGCTTTGATTTCAGCCTTCTTCATTCTCTTGAGTTCTTTCTCCTCTTGTCTTTCTAATTCCTCCCTCTTGTCAAGTGTGGCTTCATGTGCTTGTAGATTTCCAATGATCTCTTCAATAGGAATATCCCTAAGAGACCTTGCTTCTTCAATGGAAGTCACCTTGGATTCCCATCTCTTGGGGAGAGTTCTAAGGATCTCTGAGTTGATCTCTCCACTAGACATAGGATGTCCTAGAACAGCAAGACCATTCAAGATGGTGTTGAGCCTTGAGTACATGTTGGCTATGCTCTCCTCCTTTCCCATCTTGAAGTTCTCAAGCAACCCTTTGAGCATGTAGACTTTGCTTTCCTTCACTTGATCTGTCCCTTCATAAGTGATGCAAAGCTTTCTCCATACCTCATAGGCCATCTCACAAGAGGAAATCCGGTTGAACTCGGTGGGGGTCATGGAGGCATAAAGGATGTGCATGGCTCTAGCATTCAAGGTTGCTTTCATCAAGGTGGCTTCATCCCATTCTTCAATGTTTGTCTTTGGTAGAATGTATGTGTTGTTCACCATTTGCCACATCTCGAGACTTGATCCTTGGATGAAGAATTGAAGTCTTCTTCTCCAATAGAGGAAGTTGCTCCCATCAAAGATTGGAAGGCTGGTCGAGAATCTCCCTCCTTGGTAGTCACCCATCTTCTCCTACTTGTTGAAGTATGCTTGGAGAAGACCCGCTATGATACCACTTGTTGGATCCTAGATGGGTGATTAGATGCTATAGAGGGGGGGTGAATAGAGCTGAAAGCACTTACACAAAATTCATTAAACCTTTAAAATATATGACAAGATAAGGTTGCTAAATAGGTAATTTGAGTGCAACTAAATCATGCATAGAAAGGATAAGAGAGATTGAACATGCACCAATTAGACAAGCTATTTAGAGTGGTTCCACACTTCAAACTAGAAGTGTGTCAGTCCACTTGCCTAGAGAGGTCAACCTCTAGGACTTCAACCAATTGCACTCTTATATTCAATTATAAGACTTACAATACAAGACCAACAAAGGACTTACCAATCCAATACAAAGAGTCTTCAACCTTACCAAGGACTTACCCACTTTGCAAGAGTCTTCAGCCTTCTCCAAGGACTTACCCACTCTTGCACAAGTCTTCGGCCTTGTAGGAATTACCCACTCTTCTTGGATCTTCCGCCTTTGACTTCACCTTCACTTGGAGAAGCTTTCCACCAAGGTCTTACCCACTTGAGCTTGAGTCTTCTGCCTTCTCCAAGGGCTTACCCACTCTAGCTCCAAGTCTTTAGCCTTGATCTTCACCAAGGGACTCCTTCCCTTGTTCTTCTTCACCTCTCTTGGACAAGAGAGAGAACCTTCATCTTCAAGATAGGAAATGAGAGATGGGGAGGTGGTGGAAGTGAGAGCCTCACAAGATATACAAATAATACTAGCTCTCTTACAAATCTCCTACTCACTCTAATGGATGTAGCAAGTGATTAAGCTTAGAGAAAGAGGAGGCTGTAGGAAGCACTCAACTATTTAATAGGGACCTCACAAAGAGTTTGCAATGAATGCTCAACCTTGGAATGAAGCCCAAGGGGTCCTATTTATAGCTGGGGATGCCTCTTAGCCTTTGGGAACACTTGTGAACGAAAACTAGACATTTTGTGGCTTGCAACAGATCTATTTTCACTTGTTGCAACTTCACAACGGCTAGAAACACTTTTCTGCACTTTTCCGTACAGTGCATTTGGTCGAGTTTCTATATGTGTAACTCGACCGATCAAGTAGCAGGCAGCCCGATATTGAAATGATTGGTCGAGTTTGTTCTGAGGAAACTCGACCGACCATTCCAACTGGAACTGGCCTACTACCCAATCGGTCGAGTTCTGTGAGTGCACAACTCGACCGATGCAATCTTCAGAAAATCGACCAAGGTTGATCGGTCGAGTTTCAGGGTGGGAAACTCGACCGAACAAGTGCCTGTAATTGATTTTCAAAGTTGCATTAAAAGTGCTCTAATATTCGATCTAAGTGTTCCTGATATTTTTCTAAGCTTAATTACAAGTCATACAATCATTACAAGTGATTTACAACATGATTCTAATGGATATACATCATATTACAAAAACGTCCACTTGTATGACTTTGACTTGTCTTTTCTCCAATTTGAGATGCACAAGTTAGGGCAATTGGAGTGTGTCTATACCTAATCTGAAAACACTCAAGTAGAAGCATTAGACACCAATATGTGGAATGGTTAGTCATCATCAAAACATGGGTTTAGTCAATTTAGACGTGAGTCAACATTGACCTAATTGACCTTGAGTCAACAATAAGAACATACTCAAACCTAAGTCCTATGTCCCTGTAGACTTAGTAAACCAGAGCTCTGATACCAACTTAACTGTGACACCTCATCATGCTTAACGAGATTACTCAAAATACAAAACAAGATCAACTACTAATTTATCACATAGTTAAAAATGCAGAATAATTAAAACCGATTCCAACGATGTAAATAAACTCTAGAATATTTACAAAAGGTCCATCATTCCATTCTCATATACTGTAACAAGTATTTACATATGGATCCAAAGACCTTAGTCACATCCTGCATACAAAAGATTTTTCAAATGTACATGCCATATATTTACAAACATTGGCATACTATAAAATCTCATGTCAATACGAGTATATCATCTAGAAAACACATCCCATACCCAGACCTGAGAGTACATGGATGACAATAGTACTCTACTACTAAGATCTACAACTAACCAACCTTCTAAATCTATTGATCACCAGGTTGGTTTTCTTCCACAACACGACCTTGACCTCGTTGCCTGTGACCACCTAAAAAAATGTGGTGACCGACGGGTGAGACCCAGTCCCAACGAGAGATATAACTCTCTCCAACATATATTGATTATAACATATTAATTAACAATAACTACATTGAGCAGTTAGGGTATTGAATAAACAATATGAATAGATTGAATAGTTTAAGCATACTAAGCAGTTAAGCAAATAAGTTGTAACATCAAGTAGAATTGTACAATTTTCATAAGTCTTCATCATGTAAGAACTATGCAGTGTAAAGATAAGACAGGGGTTAATCAACCAATGTGATATGTATTCAACCCTAGCAATCATACTACATGGCTAGTATCACTTCTTTTATTACATTGACCTGAGGGATTTGAGAAATACCACTCAAGTCCCAATTGACCACTACTAAGTCGAAATTAGTGCCATACAAGATCTAGGAAGAGCTGGACTCCTAAGATCTTCTCTGCCCCGGCCAGTACGGGTCTGCCGCAGTGACACATAAGGTCAAGCTACTAACAACCTAGTCCGTCCTTGGTACATGCCATGACACTAGTGAAAGGAGGTGGGTATGCATACCCTACCATCCGAGGTACAATCACAGTTGTCCTCCAATCTCATCATCATATATATAATCACCGAGATACGGCTGTAGCCATTCTCAAACTGAGGGCTAGGTATGACCACTGTCATCCTCCCTAACACTTGAATTCAGGATGACAAGCATCCCTCATACTCATCAGTATGTGCTTCGAGTATCCCTTAGGAATACCCATTTCACTATCTGGCAATTTCTGACATTCAGATAGATCTATGGAACATGCCACTACATGATTAGAGTTTCACTTAATTAGTTATGCCAATTGGGTGAATTAAGGCTAAATCATACAAATAGACATTCAAACCCTAATTCTTTTCTAACAAGAGTATATGTATAAAAAATTCAAAAGATATAAAATATTTGAGATATAAATCTTAATCACATTACCACTTGCTATCACTCATTGCAAATTAATGGACCACATTTATCATCATACTTTTACAAGATGCCAATATCTTATCCCAAGTTCCAGGGTTTTAACCCTTATTGGAACATGAAGAGGATTTCACCTCAATCATGGCTTCAAACATACCCAAAGGCCATTAAGACCATCCCATTATTCATAGTAAGGTTATCATCATCATTCCATGCTTTAAACAAGGCTCAAAAGATCATTAGCACATATGTGTCCATAGATATTAACATGGCAAGGCACTATGATATTCAAATAGTACTACAATGTGGTTTCAACACAAAAAGAGTGTAACTCATTATCACATTAATCATTCAAGAGGTCTGATTATAACCAATCAACATCATATAATTACATTAAGGTTAGGTATAACAAGTTAGATCATATAAGAGTTACACATCCACTTATTATAGCGATTTATCAAATATAACTATATGATGGCAAAGGTAAGACTACAATTTAATGGTATGGAATCATTGAATTATATTCACTAGGACCCACATATAATACCATGTGATTTATTCTAATCCATTGGATGTTGAAGCATCCAATATTATTCATTGGATCAGGTTCATTGTTCAAGGTTATCAATTGAAGTATAAGTCTAACCATTAAATCAATTGAACCAAGGAACCATTGGTTTAAGGTTTAGTCAAATCTACAATTACATTCCTAATTCATCATATATGGTGATGACCTAATCCACCATTAATTGTGATCATTATGTCACCATTGGTTGCTAGATCAGTAATACATTCAGTTAACACCATCAAATATTAAGCCAATATCATCATCGATTGATAACATCATTAGAATACTTAGTTAGTTATAATTAAACATCTAATTGAGTGAAAACCTGACCTAAGGGGGTGACCACAGATTGTAACCATAAATTTGACACCCTTGATCATGAACATCATTTTCCAAAATAGCAACACCATTGGCTATTGAATGGTATGACCATCGGTGGTGTGATAGGGAATGAAATAGTTTGAAAACTCTAATTTGAACCATCAACTATTTTGTGCTTAGCACCATAGGTTGATTCTATAAACCTGTCCCAGATAATGTTACACCTTAGAAAGGTTATACACATGTTTAAAAGTTCATATAGAACTGGAACAAAACAGGGAACACCCCAAAAATTCGTAATTCTAAACAAGCATGGTTTCTATATGGTTAAATCAATACATAAAGGCATAAACATGAACTAACAAGCTTCTAGTAAGCAATATAAGTGAAGAATGTTATATAACTCACCTCTATAGAGTAGGTTATATCCCAAACAGAAATAATCTTGAGTAAATAGGGTAAGAAAACCTTGGATTCAGATCTGAACTTGGCCAAATTGGTACTTCTCTCCACAAAGAAGCAAAATCCTAGAAAAAGAAACAAGAAGGATAGATTTTTGAGTTGTAGAGCCACTTTAACCATGGAACAGTAGGGTTTCAACCTGGAGGAAGGTATAAGTAAGGATAAGAGTAAGAAAAATGAAGAAGGAAGGAAGAAAAGAACTTGCCTTGGTTGAATTCCCTAGAAGATGATCTTGGAAACCCTAGGTAGGGCTAGATGGAGCCATAGGAGACCTTCTTCTCCAAAAAGAGGTTCTCTTCTACCTTAGAGAAGTTAGTTCTGCAAAAAAATAGAGTAGATTCGTTGTTCCAGGTTAGAGGAAAGAGAAATCAAGCCTAGTTTCGTATTTGGGCAAGGAAGAGATAATTATAGCCCATGGATAAGGATAGAAGCAAGAATGAGGTATAAAAGTAGCTTCCCCATGTGTTTATGGCCTCAAACTATTAAGAATATACAAGCACACACACAAGAATCTCCCCCACCGTCCCTATTAACCTGATTAGCTTATTTTTTTTTATCAAAATTCCCAGCCAATCACATAATTCATTAGTTGATAGCTACTAAAAGTAGCTCATCCGTGAAGGGGTAAACCCTAAAATACTCTTGATGAAAACACCTTCAAACCATGGCTCAACTAGGAGCCCCATAGCTCAAAAATCTCAAGAATGATAATATAACATCTAAGGAACATAATGTATGTGACAAATTGCAAAGAAAACCGCTCAATTGGGTAAATTATAGAAAAGTCCAAAATGTATAAAAAATTGCATAACTTGCTCAAACAGTGTCCAAATTGGACCAAATTTGAAACTTAAGCTTTTCTTATGATTTAAAAATATAAAAAGGTTATATTAGGGTTCTAAGTATTAAATTATGGTAATTAAGCTCATTCAACCCATTAAGCAAGTTCAAGGGCCTTACAGTATCAACTCTGTTCTCTAGTTTTTCCCATAGACAAAGTCTTTCTTGAATAAGATTATTTGCATAGATAATAGTGACATTAATGACTAGTTAACCTTTATTAATGCATGTCATGGAAATCTATTGATCATCTATATCCATATAAGCAACATCCCAAGATCTGGGATTCCAGCCTACACATATACGAACATTGTTATCACGTCGATGGTTAGATAACCATTTCCAGTACCTAGGTACAAGTTTTTCAGACATGTTCTTCTTATGAGTTTTGATCTTTGTCTCCACTAAAATAGTGATTGAAGCTTTTGCATCCAGTATAGTTTTCCTGACCTTCCTCTTCTTACGTGGTTTCCCAGAACCACATACGTTGGACATTAAGATGGTCATTAAAAACCCTCCTTATTAGTATAACATGTTTTGTGTTACCCATCCACCATAGTAGATTTGCCCGAGTTTTTCTTGGAGTTAAGATTGTTAAGATGTGTTTCATTGGAATCAATATTCTCCTTCTCAATCTCCTCCTCTTAATTTGAAGTAGAGGTGTCCTCTTCCTGATCTTTTCATTGTGTCGAGTTTTCATCTGGTTGTGCATCACCATTCAGTTTCTTAAGTTTGTTACTCACTGACATCTCCAGTTCCTCAACGGTGACATTATCTTCACCCATATTTTGTTCATTCTATTTCTTGTTCTTCTTTCCCACAACAACTCTCCATACCCAGTTCTAAATTGGTGGCCTTTGTTGATTCTCTTGAACCTCTATAGTCTTCATTGGATAGTCATGTTCATCATGACCACAAACCTTACAGTTTGAACATCTTATGAGGTGGTGGTCATAGTGGATAGCTACCACAATAGGCTCCCTCTTGGACATGTTCACCCAAATTTCTTCTAGAGGTTCCTCTTCATCCTTTGTTTCAACTAATTCCCTAGCTTCACCCAAGGATTCCTATCCAATAGAGATGAAGTTGATGCTAGGATCTTCCCAACACCACTAACAATGATCCCCGCTGCACATGGGGACTAGTTTCTACCTATGTTGGGGATGTTGATCCACACTGTTATCATGCTAAAGAAATCCTTTTGTAAGTAGTCACCTATTTTGTAATCCTTGACAAAAACAAGCTTGTTATCAAACCACTGGGGGCCTATGTTGATGATGTTATTTTTATCCTCTATCACAGAAGAAAGAACTTATCTGATTTAAAAAATAGATCAAACCATCCCTTATGTCTCCAGGCCCTTTTGATCCAGGCCAGAAGGTGATAACAATGTGGCCTTTTCCCCATGACATAGTATGGATGTTTACTCCCACGATTTCTCCATGGCTTCATACAAGTTATCATTGATAGCAGCAAATCTCTTACCTTCATCCTTCTTTGAAAGCACAAAACTTTGTTGTTTGAAGTTCACAAATCCGCCTAATACCTGGCTCCATGTCTTCTTGCTAATTGTCTTCTCCGTTTGATGTCTGTTGCGGCCATATTCTATCCTAATAGGGTCATATATATTATACATAGTAAAATGTACACAAGTATAACTATGTGACAATGTAATTATGTCTTATAAGGAAAATACGGAAAGAAGGATTGATGCATTCCTCTAGTAAATAAAAGGAAAATTTTGAATTTGAATCATATGTGCCACAATTCTATTACCGCAATTCAATTGAGGATTGTACTTGACATATTTAATATTGTGGTGCATGCTTATGGCTTACAGTTGAATAATCAAAGTCACAAAATGGGTCGAGTGCGGCATCGTTAGAGAATACTATATATTTTCTATGTGGCTCATGTACAATACTTTTATTGTCTCCAATTAAGTTATATCCAATGTGATGGTTTTTGAGATGCGGAAAGTAAGCGACAAAGGGTTTGGGATTCTCCATACTCTCTTTCTATCTATTGTTATACACCCCATTTTCCCTACTATGGCTCTTACCATCCACCTTGGTGGACGTTTTTTCTAATTTGGTGGTAAGAGGTGGGGGGATACCCTCTTCCTTAGTGTTTATGGGTGGTTGTTTATCTTCTACCTCAGTGTTTATTGGGGGTTCACGCTCTACCTCGGTGTTTATATGTGATTACCCTCTACCTTGGTGGTTATGGGTGGTTATACTTTACCTAAGAATTGGAAGGTTACTCTCTCCGTGACGGTTATGTGAGGATAATATAATAATGGAATAGATATGGAGGAGCAAAGTGGTTGTGCACTTCTTTGCTCTCTCACCTTATAGAGAAGTAAAAGACAAGAAAAAGAAAACCTCAAAGGAAATCTTACAAACATGAAAGGGAGGAACACATCTTCTGAAAAGAGACTGCTTAGACTTTGAACACCACAACAAAATGAATGTACATTCTAAGAGAGAAAAGAGTTCTACTTAACCTTTGTGTCGCCAACTCAAGGCATGGATGAATCTAAAATTTTACCTCTAGTTATTTAAACGAGAATGAATATATCTAGATGGATCAATAAACTTCTAAAGATACACATTATTACGGTCGTTAGAGTTAGTTTGTTTGGGTGTAGTCAGATGTAGTTGTAATGTAAAAACTATACATCAAACTAACACTTTGTCATCCCGATACACCCCATCGAACACGTCTTAATTTTTACCCTTGTATAGTAATCGTCTGGCTATGGTTGGTTTTGCCTATAGGAGTTTGAGATAATGTGACCTCACCCCCTTTGAAAAATAGAGGGACTTGCTATGGCGATATTGTTATGGACCAAGTGGCCAGTTTGGGTTTTTTCACTATAAAGCTAAGTTAATGATATTAAAAACAGTTGCTTTCCGTGACCTATCAATTATATATTGATATCAAGATTGCTTTAGTCGAGATGTCAAAAGAATATATCGACCGACCAATACGTGCAGGGTGGTGGGTGCTGAATTTCTATGGACTGCCGTGCTTGTTTTGATTTCCCTGGTCTCTAGCTCTAGGTTTCTGAAACAGAACTCAATTTTATTCAATAGCACTTTAGCCAATGCCCAAGGGCGCGGCTCCCTGTGTGTTCGAGGATACATAGGTCAGAACATCATAAAGGAGGCACACAAAACTAACCCAAGCATGCGCAACAGCGCAGTTTCTAGGGCTTATGAAGGAAGACCTCTGTCCTCTCCTCCTCTGCGTCTTTCGTTAAGGGCCCGTCTGGTTGGGCTGCGTTTCAACTTTTGCAGATAGAACTCAACCTGATTTGCAATTCCATGTGTTTGGTTGGACCTCGTTTTAAACCAGACGGGAACTGAAACTGCAGCACCGTTTTCAAATATGTACAAAATGAGTGAAAGTGGACTGCGCCCAAATTAGGCGCGGTCCATTTTCCTACGATGTTCCCAGCTGCGAGCTACCGAAGTTACAGCCAGGGGTATTGAATAACATGCGGTTACCTGCTGTTGTCTGCATCTTCAACCTCATCTATTGTTCAAAAACTTCAGAGATAAGACCCCCGCCGTGTTATGAGATCGTTGAAGTTCCTCCAACCAAATAAAAACAATGGAACCAACGCAGCTCAAAATGCAAGCAACCAGACGGACAACGTTGTGTTTACTTTCTCGTTTTTAAATTCCTGTTTTGAAACACACACTTGGAAATGATACTGCATGCAACCAAATAAGCCCTAAGTTATTACGATATCGACGACTCTATTCACGTCTGCAAGATCAGCATGCGGCTGTTAGACACCGACCCGCGCCTTAATTTAACGGCAACAGAGGCTGTCCCGCAACCGGTCGACGGACTGCATATTCTGACAATGACTCGTTGTGCTGCTGATAGCCTTGTTTATTATTGACTTTTACGTTAATAAATATGACTTTTTCATTTTCCTTTCTGGGTGTATTCAAACAAGCAAAAATTATATCTAGAAATATTATTTATAATTAGATATCTATTATTAGCAATACGGCACCGACAACTATCAGATTCATTATTGTTATGCGTCTTTCAACAGGTGTCACACGCCTTTTTTGCTATGGCTTAAGGGCCCCATATTCAAACCAGCATATGCAATAAGAATCTTGCCATATGCGTCCACAAGGTCGGAAAGCAAATGGGTGATCCTGTAGTCTAGCTAAATGAGGATGAGAAAAAAATATATTTTTCTGCGCTATAGCAGTGATGGTTTCCAGATGTATCATCACATACCACGAAAGTGCTACAGAATTGAGTGTTCCACTACATCTCACGGGGGCTTATATAAGAAAGGGTGTATCATTAACCCAGCGGTTGACAAGTTAAAATAACTTTCTTCTTCGGATAACCTGTGCAGGGGCAAAGCTCATTCCCTCCTCAGATTCACTGGCTGAAACCGTGTTGGTGTGAGTACGCAGTATGTACAAGCCTCTAGCTGGGACTGATATGTACAAGCCTCTAGCTGGGACTGAAACTTAGGGCTAAAAATAAAAAGAAATTGATGGACGAGCTTTTGTCCTCAGTCATCACTCGATTCCCATATGAAATACTTGATAAATTGATTGGCCTCCGTTAGCAGGAAGTATCATAGTTGCTTCCAGTAAGATTTAAGAATTTTTGTGTACCGGGATTCAATCGTGGGCGTATTGTGATTCAACTAGATTATAGAAACCACTCAAATAGAACCAAACCGACCAGTTCATAGTGAATGGTCTGCTTTGATCCAATTTTTTTTCATCGCGTCTCATTGGGTTTTGAACTCTCTTACAAAACGCTCACTTAAACGCTCGGATGCCACTACATTGGCTGCTTTGTTTTAATTTATTTTAATATTAAATGACGGTTAGGCCCAGTTTAAGGGTATGGTTTAACCAAGAACGAGAACAATATACACATCAATATTATATATATGATCAATATTATTTGAAAATACTCATTTTGAGTTCAATATATGATAAAAGAAAATGTGTATTTTGAAATGTATAAGGCTAGATAAATGAAGTTTCAATTAAAATAAATTGAACTATTAGTATGATGCATATACACCAATGTGAAGTTAGTTGGACTATGCCCCACGTAGTTTATATATATGCTATTATATTAACAGCTATAAACTGTGTCCAATGTGAAAGTCACCCGTTCCGCATGCGTCCTCGTCGCTCTGGCGATTAGGGCTAGTGGGTGTGAGCATCTTCCTCCCTTAGCTTAGGGTTTTCCCTTGCAGGTTCAAGCGAGCGGGTCTTGCTCTTGGTTCCGTCTCAGTATGGCGGCAGAACTTGCAGAAAGATATGTTGGATTGCGACTGCCAGAGGATGAGGAGGACCCCATCGACATACATGCGACTGGGAAGGGTGAGGAGGCAGAAGATCACACAACTTTGGCGCTGGTGGGCAGGCTACTGACAGATAGATCCTTTAATTTCCGTGCGATGGAGAGAACGATGGCACAGGCGTGGAGTCTTCGTGAAACAGTGGAGTTCAAGCAACTGGAGGGTGGAGCCTTCATGATGCAGTTCACCCATTGGGCGGACAAACAACGTGTGATGGAGGGGGCGCCGTGGAACTTTGATGACCGTCTACTTATATTCAAAGAGATCGATAAGGAGGAACAGCCAGGCAGGCTGCAGATCGATAGTGCACCCTTCTGGGTCCGTCTTTACGGATTCCCTCTAGGGTATCGGGCGGAGGCCACCATCACGACAATTGCGGCTCGAATCGGCGAGGTGCTGGATACGGATAGAGACTGCCTGGGATGGGACTCGTCTCTACGAGTCCGGATAGCTTTGGACGTCACCAAGCCTCTAAAGCGATCTCTGAAGATCAGGGTGGAGAGCGGGAAGATTGTAGAGGTCGAGATCAAATACGAGCGTCTATCGACGTTTTACTTCGTGTGCGGGTGCCTTGGACATATCGACAAAGATTGTCAAGCCTACGGCGAGGATGTGGACAGACAGAACCAATGGGGAAACTGGATGAGAGCTTCCCCATGGAAGCAACGCCGGCAAGCGGAAAGCAGGCCTGGGGGGAGCGGACGAGTGAAGAAGACCCTTACTTTCAGGGGGAGTTCGTCGGACGGAGGAAGGAGGACGGGGGAGACTAGCGACAACGCTAGCGTTGCGAGGGGACACAGCGAGGGGTCAGGAGGTAGCGGAGAGGGAGAAGTAGGGCGGAAGGAACGCGGCGGTAGCTTTGTAATGGGGAGGAAGGGGGGGTACTCGAGTGGGCCTGGAAGGGAACAAGGAGGGTGGACATGAGGGTGAGGGAGTCGACGGCAGTAGGGGCAACGCAAACAGCAACGCCGGGGGTGAGCAGGGGTATCAGGGGGAAGAAGGAGGTGCGCTGGCTTCGTTGGGGGCGTCGAGAGTTGCTAGAGTCACGAAGATCACGAGGGAGGAACTCATAGGGCTGAGGCATGCTGGGAGAATCCAGGAGACGGCGCCGACGGAGGGGGTGGTGAGGGAGCAGCAAGGGGATCAGGAAGACCAACCCTACGTGAACAGAGATAACCAACAGGCAGGCAACAGGAAGTCGGACCACAACGGCGATCTTGCAAACCATGACAACGTTTCGAAGATCAGTGAAGACTGGAAAATGCATGGGCACGAGGAAAACGTAGATGAGCTACAGATGAGCTATAGTCAGGGTGTTGAGGAGTACCAGTCCCAAAGCAAATGTGAGAGAAGGGCCATTACCAGAGCGCAAAGGCAGAAAGAAGCAGGAACAAGGAGAAAGCATGGAGCTAAGCTGGGACAAGGAAAAAAGAAAAATCAGCTATGGGTTTATAAAATGAGCCGGGGTGCTCGATTGGGTATACCAGAGGAGAAGGTAGTATGGGAGAGTGCAGCAGGAAAGCGGGTCAGAGGTGGGGATCTTTGTGACATGGAACTGGATGAACATGTTTTACAGCCTACAGGAGAAAAAAGACAGAGGACAAGTGATGAGAGCAGATCCGTGATGATAGAGGGTGTGACAGCCCAAGTAGCGGCGACTGGCGGTGACCAGTCCCGCGAAGGACAATGAAAATGTTTAGTTGGAACTGTCAGGGGTTGGGTGACCCTGACACGTGCAAAGCCCTCCGGGCTTGGGTCTGGAGGGAGCGCCCAAATATAGTTTTCATCATGGAAACTATGATGTTCGACAAACAGCTTGAAGACGTCAAAAGGAGCTGTGGTTTTTCTGAAGGGATGTGCATCTCTCGTACGGGAAGGGCAGGGGGCCTTGGTTTCTGGTGGAAGGACTTGGATGTGGATATTATGAGCTATTCAAATAGGCACATATCGGCTTTGATTAAAGATGGGACAGCTGACTGTTCTTGAAGAGCTATCGAGATCTATGGCTGGGCGGATCAGCAGAATAAAACAAAGACCTGGGAGCTTATGAGGAGATTGAAAAATGAGGCAAATGAACCGGTCATTTTCTTCGGGGACTTCAATGAGATTGTTTCTAATGCAGAAAAGAAGGGGGGACAGCCAAAGGATGAAAAGTTTATCCAGAACTTCAGAGATGTTATTGACGAATGCAACTTGATTGAGGTGGGATTTGAGGGCAATATGTTCACGTGGAAAAGGGGGCTGACGGAAAGAACTCTAGTTAAAGAAAGGTTAGATAGATTCCTTCCGGAACTCGAGTGGAGAAATATGTATAAATTTTGTAGAGTTTTCCATCTTCCCATCTATGAGTCGGATCATGCACCTATTATCTTAAAAGCTGAAAACAAAGGCAGCAAGAAGAGGAGGGGAAGTGGCCACTTCAAGTTTGAGCCCATGTGGGCGAATGAGGAAGAATGTGCTAATATCATTAAAGGGGCTTGGGAGTATGGGAGAGGGACTGATCTAAACACAAAGCTTCTTTTATGCAAAGACAAGTTGAGAGAGTGGGCTGCTGAGAAGTTCGGGAATAGGCAAAAGAAAATCAAAGAGCTGGAAGATGAGTTGAAAAGACTTCAAGCTCTTCCCCCAGATCATACAAATCTCATGGAAGCGTAGGAAAAGTCAAGGGAGTTGCAATATTGGCTGCAAAGAAATGAAGAGTACTGGGCTGCTAGGGCAAGGGTGAAGGAACTGAAAGAGGGGGACAGGAACACTGCCTACTTTCATCAAAAAACTACTAATAGGAGATGGCGGAACTAGATTGAGGGGCTTGAGGATGAGCAGGGTCGGATGAGACACCATGAAGGGGACATCAGCAACATCATTGTCGATTACTTCACTCAGCTATTTCAGTCGTACAATCCTTTGGGTTTTGAGGAGGCAATCGAGGGGATTCGGGAAGTGATTTCTGGAGATCAGGTAGATGAGCTTGAGAGGGATATTACCGACGAGGAAATCCGGGCGGCGTTGGAACAGATGCATCCTAATAAAGCACCGGGACCAGATGGTATGAAGGCGATGTTTTATCAAAAGTTCTGGGGAGTGGTGGGGAAGGACGTTGCAAGCTACATCAAGGGGTGGTGGAAGGGAGAACGAGACTTGACGGCGGTAAATGAAACACTAGTGGTGCTGATCCCAAAGACTGAAAAGCCGAAAACAGTGGGAGAATACCGGCCGATTAGCCTGTGCAATGTGGTGTACAAGATTGCCTCCAAAGTGCTGACAAATAGACTAAAGCCTCTCATGAATAGTATTGTTTCTGAAAACCAAAGCGCTTTCATCCCAGGGAGAATGATCACTGACAACGCCATCATAGCCTATGAGGTTTTTCACAATATGAAAAGAGATAAAGGGAAGAAGAAGGGAAGTCTTGCCTTGAAACTCGATATGTCCAAAGCCTATGATCGAGTTGAGTGGAGCTTTCTTGATGTTGTCATGAAGAAGATGGGGTTTGGGAGTAAATGGAGAGACAAGGTCCAGGAATGTATCACTTCTGTCCAGCATACCTTTTCCGTTAATGGAGATAGGACCAAGAGCATGAGACCTGCACACGGACTTCGCCAGAGTGACCCTCTTTCCCCATACCTTTTTATTTTATACGCTGAAGCATTTTCCACTTTGATTAGCACTGCTGTCCGAGACTCCCAACTACATAGAATTAAGACGTGTAGGGGAGCCCCATGTATCTCACATCTTTTCTTTGCAGATGATAGTATTCTTTTTACTAGAGCAACCACTGCAGAATGTCTGAAGATAGCTGAAATTATCAGCCAGTACGAACAGACATCCGGTCAGAAGATCAATCTTTTAAAGATAGAGGTTGTTTTCAGTAAAGGTGTACAAGGCACAAAAAGAGAGGAGTTGCGAGATCTCTTGGGACTACGTGTTGTGGATAGACATGCTTGCTATCTTGGTCTCTTACAATGGTGGGCAGGTCAAAAAAGCAGGTCTTCAGCTTTATAAAAGAAAGAATATGGAGGAAGCTTCAGGGCTGGTCCGAGAAACTGTTGTCAAAAGCAGGGAGGGAGGTCCTCATCAAGGCGGTGGCACAAGCGATCCCCACCTATGTTATGAGTATGTTGCAGCTGCCCGTGGGTACTATGGAGGATATACATCGTATGGTGGCTAGATTCTGGTGGGGAGCGAAGGAGAAGGAGAGGAAGCTCTCATGGATGAGTTGGGAGAAGCTATGTAAACCAAAAAGGCAGGGAGGGCTTGGTTTTACCTTTAATCAAGCCCTTCTAGCAATACAAGCATGGCAGATAGTATGCCACCCGGAGGCTCTTGTCACGAAGGTTCTCAAAGCGAGATATTTTCCAAGGACGTCCTTTTGGGAGGCGAGGAGGGGGTACGATCTGAGCCATGTGTGGAGGACTCTATGGGGTGCAAAGGAAGTGCTGAAGGAGGGGGTCCAATGGAGAGTGGGGGACGGATACGACATAGATATATGGGAAGACAGGTGGGTTCCAAAGGAAGGGGATACACTTGGAAGGTTCAAACACGGAGGCAACCCAAATTACTACAAAGTGAGGGAGCTCATGTCGGAGGACGGGACAAGATGGGATGAGAGCAAGGTGCGGGAATGTGTCCCGGACGGCATTGCAAATAAGATATGTGCAATTCCGATCAGCAGTAGGAAGCCCAAGGATTCGTTGATGTGGTGGCCGTCTAAGAATGGGGAGTTTACTGTTAGGTCTTCCTATTGGATGGGTTTGCTTGGGGTGGAGGAAGCACGGAAATACAATGACCGGGTAGGAGACGGGATATGGAGGAGGATATGGCAGGATGGTTGGAGTCCAAAGACGGCTCACTTCTTGTGGAGAATATGTACGGGTGGGCTTGTGACTAGGGGACGGCTTTTCGACCGGCACTGTACTGAAGACGGAACATGCACTCTTTGTATGTCCGAAAAGGAGACTATTCCTCACATGCTGTTCAGGTGCCCGAACGCGACAGAGACATGGGACCAAACTCCAAGGGAGATCCAGCAATGGGTTGAAGACAGAAAGGATGGTGAGCTCCAAACAACCATGGAGGCTGCTTTACATGATACGACACTGGAAGAGAGGAAGGTACTAGTGGCAGCAATGATAGCTATATGGCGAGGACGGTGCATGCTCGTCTTCCAGTCGGGTGTAGTCAACACCGGCGTGCTGTTCCATTGCGCCATGAACATGGTAAGGCGTTACGTGGACGGGGGCGGGAGCGGGAGCGAAGGAAGCAACGCTGTCCAGGCTGACACAACGGTTCAGCAGCGTGTCGGGGAAACCAATGTGGCGTCTAGCAGCGCCGTGGTGAGCAGCTGAAAACGACCGGAGCATGGAAACGTTAAGATTAACATTGATGCCTCGTGTGCTTGGAGCTGTAGCCAGGGACGAAGGGGGAGCAGTCGTGGGGATGATGGGGGAAAGAGTGATGACGGGGGGTGATATAGCTTTGACAGAAGTCCTGGCGATTAGGGAAGCGCTGACATGGGCAAATGAGAAAGGCTTGGACAGAGTAGAAATCGAATCAGACGCCAAGGCAATCATTCATGCATGTAATAGAAGCTGCCTCAGAAAAGACTACATTGGCTCCATGGTTGAAGATGTTATCCACCTGAAGCATTTATTTTCTTTATGTAATTTTAGTTATGTTAGCCGTAGATGCAACAAGGTTGCTCACGAGGTAGCAAATGCTGCACGTAGGGGCCACGTAGATAGGTTTTCTTTTTCTCAGCATTTTCCTTCGAACTTTCTGCCGTTTGTAATTAGCGATTTAGCTAGCTAATAGATGACGGGGAGTCCCAATCATAGGGCTTCCCGTCCTTCCTCAAAAAAATAAAATAAAAAAAATAAACTATGTCCAAGATGAGACACGTAGATGGTTAGACCGTTAGTTTGTTATAACTCAACATGACGGTATGAACACACCTATCAATAAAAAAAGACTATAAAATAGTGATTATTTGAATGTTAATTTATCATGTTATATTGATTGATATATACAATAATAGTTGGTTGGATTATCACGAAATCTATCAAACGATTCCATAGGTTCTTTGATAACAATTTGAGGCCAATTAAAGGGAACTAAATTATAAATTGATAGTTTGATTCAGTTTGATTAATGACTAGTCAATTTCATTCAATTTGAAAAATTTATAAGCCATAGTGTACGATTTGTTTTATCGTTATATTGATAAGGCATTCCAAACCAAGCTATGCCCACCTCTATAATTGATCATTTGCGATGTTGATAATTTGATATTTTTATTCTTAGGGGAGAAGGCTTATGTTACAATTCGTTTTTAGTTCCAATGCAATCCTAAGGTTATGAAGCTGTAGTCTCGGTTTATAGTTTTGCACATTGTTTTTCATAATATTTGTCTAATTATTGATCGGTAGTTGCTTAAATTTTAGTGTTATTGAGTATAAAATTTTGTTTTATGCATGTAGTGAATCTAAACTAATAAAAGGTAGAAACTATATTTCAAAATATTAAGCACGTTAGTAAAAAATTTACACGAAAAACTTCAAATTCTCAAGATTAAGAAACTTGCCACGTTTCATGTTCTTTTAGTTCTTTTTTCTATACTAGTTATGATAAGTATCAAACTATGTTGGTTACATAAGGGGATCTTAAGTTACATTACTACTTGAAGCCGATGAGATAGGAAAAAGGAGGTAAAATTGCAGAGGTCTTGTAGATATATATTCAGTAGATAGGAAGGACATGAATGCCATGTTGAGTGTGGCTCTAGTTGCTTAATGCATTGCTTGGCTACCTGATCAACTAGTTTGTTCTGATTTATTTTCACATGAGCGATTTGACCGATCTGTGTTTGTATACTTATCATCTGAATTTTGTGTCAGATTAGACTGTATTTGTTGGGTGCCTTTTTGACATTGTTTATCCATTGTGCAACATTGCCCGAGTCTGTAACTAGAACCCCAATAGATAAGGCATTGTCTCAGGCGTAGATGAGACCATCTAGAATTTAATAAAGCTCTCCTTCCATCAAATCAGTACCTCTCATGACCCGAGAGGCACCACCTATCCAATGGCCAGTGGAGTTCCTAGAAATCATGCTGGTCGATCTAAGATTGTTCATATGATTCACTGCTGTATCAACTTGTACGACAAGCATATTTGGATGGATACTGAAATTGGTATAGGAGTTTATTGTGGCTTCAGTAGTCAATTGGTAAGTTAGGGGTTTATGAAGGGCTATTTAATAGAAGCCTCCTCTACCCTACATATAACAACCATACTATTAGGAGGCTTGGATTTTTGGTATATATGAATGTAATTTTGTTCTTCCAAAGAAGCCACCAGGATGTAGCAAACAAGATCCTCCAATCTTTAATAACTTTGGGAGTTTGAGATTGCAGCCTATCCAATAAGTTGTAGAAGATGTATTGAAGAAACCCATAGCTTCCCTTGGGGTGAGGAGTTGTCAAGTTCTTTTGACCTCTGTGGAATCTTGCAATGCATGAGAATGTCTTCCTTATGTTAATTACATCTTAGACATATGTTGTTAAATGAAATATTCTTTTTAAATTTTAGGTTATTTGTTAGGAGGCTATTTCTATGAGCCAACAAATATGAGTTTTCATATGATCAGGAACAATGTCAATCTAGAAAGCAACATAGTGCTCATGGTTAGCATTCTCATTACTACCGTTGAGGAGTATATAAGTTGTGTTCGTTGTGAAAATTCCATATGCAGTCCAAAGCTAATGATAGAGTCCTTGTCATAAGATAGCTTGGGTGTGGGCATGCATGGAATATCATCGACGGTGGAAGAGGTGAACCAACTCTCCAAGAACCCAAGTTCTCATGTTCCCCCATCTTTAACTAGGATAGAGACTTTCAGATAATTGATATCGTCAGGGATAGAGCATTGAGGGTTGAGAGAGGGGACGAGTCCTTCACCACCCCAGACGTATGTCCAAACCTTTATGTTGTAGTCTCTGAAATCACCACTCTCCTTGAATGATTAAGAAGAAGAGGTATTGTATTTTTGATGCTATACTAGGTGTAGGAGCCAACAAAGATGTAGGCTCTGTTCCTATTATAATTAGCATGCATAAGTTGGCTTGTGGAGATGACTGCTTCTGTATGGAAGCCCAAGACATCTTCATGATCAATTCTGCATTAAGATCTTTGGTTTTCTTGATTCCTATCCCACCCCGATGATGAGGTTTGGTAAGGTGTTCCCAAGCTACTAGGATGAGGCATTTGCTACTGGAGGAACCATTCCATATGAAGTGCCTTATTAGTTGGTCGATCATGTCATTGTGGAGATATGTGGTAGAATGGCTTTCATCATGTAACATGATTGGGATAGGAGGACATACCTTGTTGGAGTGGTCCTACAGGAAAGGGATGGGAGGCTATTCTATGATTTGTTAATTTGTTGCTAAATACTTTCGTGTAGAAATAGGAAGTGTTCTTTCCCTTTCCTCTGATATATTATAGGCAGTCCAATGTGCTTGCCAAGGCTGGGAGTTTCCTAAATGTTGAGTCTTCTACATAAGAATGACCTTATGCTTCTCAGTGTGTCGGTAGAGTAGAAGATGGCTGACTTTTCATGTGATAGAAGTTGCCCTGATGCTGGGATGAATAGAGAACGACATCTTGTGATTGTGTTGGCTTGTTAAATTGATACTTCCAAAATTAATATAATGCCATCAAAAAAGCTTACATTGGAAAATTGTAGCTTTGATCTAGTTTGGGAAATTGATTTCCAATCACCTTGGTTTATCTTCTCTGATATGAGTTGACAAATATATGGATGCATAGAACAAAAAGACATGGGGATAAAGGGTCTCCTTGTTTGACTCTACAGGAAGGCTTGAAGGACCCAATCAACTCCCAATTCCACAAGATCGATGTATTGCCACCTATAATGATTTGCATGATGATTGTAGTGATGTTAGTTAGAATGGGAGTTTTGAGTGGTGTGTCATGTATAAAGGCCCATCTCATCTTGTCAAATGCTTTAATTAAATCCATCTTGATGGAAAAATAATGTTTCCTATTTTGTTTGGACTCCATTGAGTGAATGATTTCTTACATGAGAGTAATGTTTTCCCCAATCCTTCTTCTGGGGACAAATATAGATTGAAGAAGAAAAATTGACTCCCTTAGAAAGGGTTAATTAGAGATGCAATCATGTTGGATAATAGCTTGGTGCATACTTTATTCAAGAAAATGGGGCATAGCTGAGAGCATGATTTAGGAGCACTAACCTTTGGTATGACAGAGAGTGGAGTCCACTATGCATGGTTCTAGATTTGTACCTTGGAAAGGCTCTCTGACGAAGATGTAGATTTGTTGCTTGATAATAGGCCAATTTTTGTTGGAGGAAGAAGGCATCCCCTCCATTAGGTCCTAGAGCTTTGAGTTGAGCCACCGAGATGAGGGCATCCCATGATATCTACTTCCTGGGGTATTCTAGACATGGTGAGTGCCTCAAGCTTAGAAAGAGTAGGGAAAGAACCATTGAAGGAGATGCTCGATGATTGTCTCTTGTCCTTACATTCCTAATAAATTCTAGAAAAGAAAGATATGATATATTGTTTGAGAAGTAGATCATTTTCTATCCACAATCCAGTATGGTCCTTAAATCTCACAATCATGTTCTTCCATCTTCTTGATTTGACCAAAGAGTAGAGGTCACGAGTGTTATTATCTCCTAATTTAATCCAGTCACACAATGAGTTGTGTTGACATTCCTTCTCTTCATTTCTAAGAATGGAATCGAGCTATGTTTGAAGATTGATTCTATTTCAGGCAAGGTCAAAATCAAACGTGACATCTAATTGCATCTGGTTCCATTTGATCTTTTCGGTGGTGCAATCTTTATATCTTCTATCTCTCTTCTTATTGGATAAATCCCAGGAGGTGAAACATTATAGGAATCTTGCTAATGCTTGTTGAAGTGGGACATAAGGGTTCCACTTATTTTGAAAAAAGTGTTTAAACCCTAGATCAGCTTCCCATCTTATAGAGGTTTGTAGGAGAGGTGGTGACTTATTAAGGTTTGAGGATGATGAGATCAGAATCAGTGCATGATCTAAATGAACTTGTTCAAGAACATGGATAGAGTTTGTGTCTGCTTTGTTAATTCATTCCTGATTACCTAGCGCTCTATCAAGCCACCCATGAGGAAGGCACCTCATAAAAGTGATAAGAGTGCCACTTGCTCCAAGATCTTGTAGATGACAGGAGTCCATTGACTCAATGCACTCCTTACTATTAGAGATGTCAAAGGTAGAGGTGATAAATTTCTCTGATGGATACATGACCACATTGAAGTCTCCCACAAAACCTAGGGCATTGAGGTGAATATGACTATCAAATGTACACATGAGGAATCTACCAGGTTTGAACATGGTAGCATACACAAAGGCATATACCTATGAGTTATCAATTTTGTAGTGAAGAATTTTTTGCGGGAGTATAGGATGCCGAGAGTGATATTTGGTTTCCAAAACACCCAAATACACCATGTGAAGTCACAACTTCCACCCAATGGGATTGAGAGAAGCCAAGTTTCTTTGTAATGGTGAGAAGTCTTACTCCGTAGCAATGAGGCTCATACAAGGCGAGAATGGTGACCTTGTACTTGTGTACTAATTCCTTCACAATATTCTAATATCGTCATCACAAATACCCTATATGTTCCAAGACATGCCATTCATTGGGAAAATAATAAGAGAGTATAGGTTCCCATCTCCTATACTTCAACTTCCACATCTAGTAATTGAGAGGGTTTCCCCCTTTTCCTAGTAGAAGGCCTGCTAGAATCACCAGAGTGTACCGCATTACAGTTGCGATCGTGGATCTCAACTGGTGTATTTTTAGACTTTGATATGGAACATAGGTGCTGCCTTTGACGATGGAGATATCGAGGTTGAAGGATGAGATGATATAGGGATGGTTAGTCAGGTCTCTATGAAGGATAACTGAGTCCCCTGATAGGTTGGTCGTTGTGTGCTCCATGCTCTTCAGATAAAATTGTCCAGTTTTACGCTATTGGTTCTGAGTAGGCAAAGGTTGGCCATGCTGCTGCTATTAGGGGTCATCTGCATGCTTCTTGGGTTGCTTGTTGTTTTTCTTCCTGGTGCTACAATCAATGCCATTGGTGACTCTATCTACCACATTGTTGACATTAATATATCTTGAGTGTCTTCATCATCCTCTTCATTCTCTAGAGTTTGAAAGTGATTTCCACAATGGTTATTTTTCTTCTGAGGTACTATTGTGGCTTCCTTCTTCTTCATCTGGATCTATTGGGTGTGTATAGATTCTGAGAAGCCCTCTTTAAGTTGAGGTTTTTCAAGAATGATGGAACCAGAGGCTAAACTTGTAGGCCTAGCTATGTGATTAATCATATCTTCTTTTGGAGTAGTCCTTTTCTAGATGCCCCACACATCCACAGTGCATGAATATAAAGGGAATTTTTTTTCATATTTGATTATCTACCTGATTCCTGCTATGGTGATGATAGGATTGAGATGTTGGTCCATATTGAGTTCAACAACAATATGGGCAAATCATCCTCTATGTTGCGTCTTAGTGTTTAGATTGACTTTTATGATCTTCCCTAAATTATTTTTGATTTCCTCCAACAAAACCTATTAAGATAACTAGATCATAAGAATCCAAGACAACACTTTAGGGATCGTTGCATTGTCCAGAAAGAAGGTTTGGTACCAGGGTTGTATTGAGAATTATGACCCAAAAATCGGCCACATTCCCCCAACTAAGGTGTGGATATAATCATCCTCTATTTGTTGTTGGATCATACAGAAATCATTGGCTACACGTATTAGGTTGAAGACCCAAACTAATCTTCCTTAGAATTGAAATCTTGTCATGGAGGGTCAAATAACATATCTCTCTTAATAGGAGATTAAATGATCATAGTGAATTTCTAAGGTTTCAATAGATCATTCAAGGCTTCCTGGCGTAGGTTATTTGGGTAACCATGTTTTGAGAAGACCATTATGCCTTCCAGTTGAAGGGAGATATCACAGTTTTTGGTGTCAATATTGATGTACCCACGATTGTTATCTTCAATGATGTTGCAGACCTTCTCGCTATATGAAGCACGAGGGATTTGTTGATTGTGAACAAGAAAGACAGGGTGTTGCAATGCAACATGTAGAGAGGAG
Organism: Alisma plantago-aquatica; assembly: GCA_963693085.1. Classification (NCBI taxonomy): domain Eukaryota; kingdom Viridiplantae; phylum Streptophyta; class Magnoliopsida; order Alismatales; family Alismataceae; genus Alisma; species Alisma plantago-aquatica. Next base: position 441,159,222 of record OY856412.1, on the reverse strand, counting down.
CAATGTGCTCTCTCCCTTTTATTAATATGAGAACTAGGAGAAATTACGTAGAGGTCCAACATCATATAGAAATTAAAAAATATAATAAATATAAATATAAATAAGATATATTAACATTCCCCCCTCAATCTAGACTATACACATCGTGTATGCCCAGCTTGTTGTAGAAGTTCTGAAATGTTGTTGGATTCAATGGCTTTGTGAGAGCATCTGCAAGTTGATCTTCAGATTTGTCGTGCGGAGTCACAACAATACCATTCTTGATCCGATCTCAGATGAACTGGCGTCAAACTCTATGTGCTTAGTGCGTTCATGGAAGACTGGGGTTCTTGGCAATATATATTGCAGCTTGATTGTCACATCTAAGCTCTGTGGGAGACAACACATGAATCTTTAATTCAAAAATAAAAGATTAAACCCACTACAACCCACAATAGGTATGAGCCATTGCTCGATACTTAGCCTCCATGCTAGATCTTGCTACAACATTCTACATTTTGCTTTTCCATGTGATAAGGTGATTTCCTAGTAATGTGCAACATCTAGAAGTAGACCTCCTATCATTTAGATTACCAGCCCAATCCACATCTGCATAACTAGTAAGAACAAGAGTAGACATAGGGGTCTTGGGTCTGTAATAGGTGATCCCCTTACCAAGTGAACCTTTCAGATATCTTAGAATATGACAAACTACTGTCCAATGTGACTGTTGTGGTGAGCTCATATGTTGACTCACCACTCCTACAACAAAGGAAATGTCAGGGCGAGTAACCATCAAATATATTGGTTTACCAACAATTTTCCTATAATATCTTGGATCTGGATAATCAATATTATCATTCATATCCTTTACATGATAGTCCATAGGAGTAGAAACCGGCTTGGAGTCACGCATACCTTCTTCCGGCAGTAAATCCAACACATATTTCCTCTGAGACAAATTAGTACATGCATGAGATCTAAGTACTTAAATGCCCAGAAAATACCTTAGTTTGCCCAGATCCTTTGTATGAAAATTCCCCTGCAATCCTTCTTTCACAAATGATATTCCTATATAATCACTACCAGTGATAACTATATCATCAACATATACAACAATAACAATAGATCCAACAAGAGAGCTAGAATAGATTAAGGAGTGATCAGTCATAGAACTAGGAAATCCCATCTTTAGTACAACATCACTGAACTTATCAAACCAAGCTCTAGGAGATTGTTTCAACCCATAGATGGCTTTCTTCAATCTGCACACCTTCTTACACTCCCCATGAGCAACAAAACCAGGAGGTTGCTCCATGTACACCTCTTCATGTAGGTCATCATGAAGAAAGGAATTCTTAACATCAAGATGAAATAGAGGCCAATTAAAAGTAGAAGCCAGAGAAATAAGAATCCACACTAAATTCAGACAAGCCACGGGTGAAAAGGTCTCAAAGAAATCACCCCTATATGTCTGAGTGAAACCTTTTACCACCAGTGTATATTTCAACCTCTCAGTTGAACCATGGATTATGTTTCACTGTGAATACCCATATGCAACCCACAACATTTTTACTTGGAGGTAAGTCAATAAGTTCCCACGTGTTGTATTGTAGAAGAGCAAATATTTCCATATGCATTGCCTATTTCTAGTCGATATCCTTCATAGCATCAAGATGATTTCTTGGAATGACCACATAATCAATCCCAAGAATGAACGGACAATCCTGCTTAGATAATTTTGACAAACAACACACACTTTCTATAGGATGTCAAATAGTATAGGAACGAGCACCTTTGTGGACAACAATGGGAATACCAAGGTCAGATGGTTCTTTAGGAGTCTCTTGAGTAGAGGGAGATGGGGAAGGCTCAGAGACTGTAGTCTCTACCTCCTCTGGATCTTGTCTTCCTTGTCTGCTGTGAACATGTGAATATTGTTGAATTAAGATACCATATTTTGCTGCTCTTCCTGAACTATAGTATAGTTAAGAATGATAGTTGGCACTCTCTCACTCTGATGTGGTGGTGGCACTCTCTCACTGATGTTTGATGGTGGCACTCTCTCACTCTCACACAATTGCTCCCCCTTACAGGGAACACTAGAGGAATATGGAGTGGATTCATGAAAAGTTACATCCTTGGACACAAACATACAATGGAAACTGGGACAATAACACTTTTCCCTTTGCTAGTGTTGGAGTACCAAAGAAAAAGAGTCCTAATCTACCTAGGGGATAATTTATCAGCCTTAGGATAAAAATTGTGGACAAAGTAAGTACAACCAAACCCTCTAAGGGGAACTAGAAAGGGTTGATCCTTGGGACGTAAGACAGAGAACAAAGTACGTCCTTGAAGCACAGAAGAGGGCTGCTTATTAATAAGGAAACATGCAATAAGTAAAGCATTATACCAGAATCTCTTAGGAACATTGGACTGAAACATAATTGTCCTAGAAATATCAAGAAGTTGATGATATTTCCTCTTAGCTACCCCATTTTATTAAGGGGTGTGAGGACAGGACGTACAGTGTATCATCCCAACAAATATACAAAAATCAGCCATAACACTTTGAACATATTCCAAAGCATTATCAGATTGAAGAATTTTAACATTACAATCAAATTGGACTTTTATTTCTTGATGAAAATTCTTGCAATGGATAACACAAACTCTCGAATCTTTACCAAATAAATCCATGTCTTGTGAGAAAAATCATCCACAAAGGAAATAAAATAGCAAAAACCATTATAGCTATTTTCTTTTACATGACCCCAAACATCATTGTGGACTAACTCAAAGGGACAAGAAGCCCATTTATTGACACGACTATGATAAAAGATTCTATGATGTTTCCCTAATTGACAGGACTAAAACTCTAATGAAGACACTTGGGATAACTCAGGTTCTAACTTTCTTAAGCTCTCCAACAAAGGATGCCATATCTGTAGTGCCACAATAAGGGATAATTGCTCAAAAGGATAGCTAGAGCAGGAGCAAATACTTGGTGAGGTAGGTTTTAACCATGGAAGAGGTAGAGATCACTTTTGCTAGCCCCCCACCAATCGTGATCATACTCTTGAGATCCTGTAATACAAAACAAGAAGGTCCAAATGTCATCGTACATTTCATAGTATCAATCAATTTTGCAACATAAAGAAGATTAAATGGAAATGCAGGCACATAATGTACAAATTTAAGGTCAATTCTAGCAGTCGGAGAAATAGATCCACTAGCTAACACTCTCCTCACTGAACCATCTTCTATTGTGACAAATTGGTGAGGAATATGTGAGTCAATGGAATGAAGCAGTCTCCTCATACCAGTCATATGATGTGACACTCTAGAGTCAACCACCCATGAAGAAGTTGAACCAGGAGCCAATAAAGAGGTAGACTAATTACCAGTAGTATATGCCAGGTTTGTTGAAGAAAAAGAAGATGATCCCAAACCCATATGATGGGTAGCCAGAATAAATCTATCATATTCCTCCTTGGTGAGTGTGATGCTAGAAGATCCAGAACTCAAAGCAGAAGGCTCAACAGACTCAATAGTTCCAGCATAGTTTGTTGCCCCCATAGGTGGTCCATCAGGTTTTCCATGATTCTTCCAACATTTCTCAATTGTGTGTTTAGTTTGTCATAGAAAGTGCACTTAGGATGTGTACCACGTCCTCAGTCCGTACCTATACGACCTCCTCTAACTGCAGCGGCTACATATGCATGATAATCTTCATGAGACATGATAGATGTAGGACCAACCTATTCAAATTTTGACTGTAAAATCCTTGAGTAAGCTTCTTCTAAGCTGGGAAGTTTTTCAGAAGCTAGGGTAACACTGTGAGCTAAACTGCATGAAGAACTCAGGCCAGATAAGAATTTTGATGTAATCAAGTCATCTTTTTCTTTGTCTTGTTTTGTGATAGTCACTGGGTGATAGAAGCCTAGTTCTTGATCAATAGCTTGTATCACTCTAAAATATTCTTCCAAAGGCTTGTCTCCCTATCATTATGCAAATAGACAATCCTATATTATAAACTGACGAAGAACATTCTTTTCTTGTGAGTAATGTTTCTTTACTGCATCCCATATCTCTTTGGCAGTAGTGTAGAACATGAACCTAGAAGCAATTCCACATTTCATGCTCCCCCACAACCATGTCTTCACTAGACTATTATGACACTTCCATTTAGCATAGCCTTTGTCAATAGAAACAAGAGGATCAAAATCATGTTTTGCCTTGTCTCTAGATTCCAACACGTAATGGACAACATTCATCCATAAGAGATAATTCTTCTCATACAACTTGATGGAGGGGATAGGTGACATCTCGTTGTACATGGTAGATGCCTTGGTTTCTTCCATGATCTAAATGGAAAATAGAATGACGGTATGACACATGTCAAGATAGAAACTAAATGACGGAAAGATACACATCATGTTGCGGAAGGGAGTGATAGGGAGATGCACGTCATCCAATTAGAGATGAGATGATATGTTTCTAACACATCAACAACTTGCAAGTTAGTATTTCCTAATCACACATAGAGAAAATATGATTAGGAATTCTTTAAATAGGTGCAGGCTACTTGATTTGTACTTTTAGAAATCTATTGGAGAGGTAGAAGGAGTCCACGCCTTTTAGTCAATAATCAACTGTGTTTGGCCCCTCACGCGGAGAAAACTAGCCCGACGGAAAGCTTCCTGGCGGCTTCTTGGCCGGCGGTGATGGTCCTCTGACAGCGGTGGGATTTCAGCAGAGGGCTGTCGACGGCGCGGCTACTAGTCGATAGCCTATTGCTACTGGCGGCCGGCCGCTACCTGGCAGTGGCAGCTTCCCCGTTTGGTTAGGGTTAGGGCCGACTACACTTCCATTGGATCTTATTTCTCTGGTACCTTGTGAACAAGAAAGATAGGGTGCTATAATGCAACGTGTAGAGAGGAGAAAGTGCCCTCTCCCTTTTATTATTAAGAGAACTTGGAGAAATTGCATAAAAGTCAAGCAGTATATATAAATTTCAAAATATAATAAAGTTGAATATAAATTGATATATTAACATTTGTGATTAAGACCGTCATGATCATTGTTTTGTACTGGGTTCTACAAAGGAGGAAAATGCATGTTGGTGGTGTTTATTAGGTCAACTCCATCTCATATGAAGTGAGATGTTGGTGATGTTGGGAAGATGCCTGGTTATTCAAAAAGGCCAGTTTAATGCCAGTCGAGCCTAAAGAAATCATGTTATGACTTTCTATACTAGGTATGCATATGGTATATTATATTAGGCAAGATTGCAACTAATTTCATCTATCATATTTAGATAATCATAACTTGTTGGTGAATTCATACACACTGAGTCAATAGCTCAATGAAAAATTATATTGATTACCCTGCCAACAATGGAGGTAGCAACGCTTGAGAAGAGTTTTGCCTCTAAAAGTTATTAGAAAAATAAGTGCGTGGAGCCTTAGTCAATCTTCATCCATGTATACTCAAAATTGTTTAGAATTGGCAAGAATAATAGTTACATTTCAAAGCAATGTAATTTCTTTTCTTATATTATAGTTACTAATTTAATACTTTCAGATCTAAAAATGTTATAGTCCTAGTCATAATAAAAGGATGTTGTTGTGGTTTACATAATGGTTAAAAGTGTAAGTGACTTCATCCTTATTAGGTGTTCTAATATTTTTACAAGGATAAATGGAAAAGATTCATGCCTTTCTGAGTTATATTGTTTATTTCCTGAATGCCTTGCGCCTATCAAAGTCAATACCCTTATGAGTCTTCTTCCTCCCTATCTTCAGCTGCTTGTTCATGTTACTCATTATAGCCATATTAAAACCTTAGATGTAATCCAACAATCTAAGATGAGATAATGGGATTTGGGTCTAACAATTTGGTGTTAGAGCTTAAGATGAATATATTGGGACTTTTAGTTTGAAAGTTTAGTCTTAAGTGCAATAATCTGGATGCGATGTGATATTAGCTTTGCAAAATCTAAGCATTTAGGTACCCTATCTTGGTAAATGAATATGTAGCTACTCTTAATATTCCTATTGGATGACATGGCCAAATATATAGTGGAAGGATATACAGGAGGGAAACCTTGGATACATCAATGATATAAGACTAATAACAAATTTAGAATACAAAGAAAGATTTAAGAGATTAAATATGATTTTTTATGTGTAACATTGACTTGTTGAAAGAGAATATTAGTTGTTTCTATGATTATTGGATTCTAGTTTTAGAAAACACACTTCTATGAAATTATTATTCAAGTGTTGATTATTTTTCTTTGTAATATTAGTTCACATGAGAGAATGGTGCTATGTCCAATCCATGTTACATTAATTTTTTTTCCTTTCATGTTTGCTAGGTTTGATGAGAGAAGTTAGATCTGGGGTAACCTTTTCCTTCATGAATGTAAGTGTGTGTTGGTCTGACGTGGTCTAACTGGGATAATGTTATATCTAAAGTTAACAACCGTCATTAATATTTTGAAAAATAGAATAATATAGAAAGAATATTTCTTACTTCCAGAGACCAACATTATTTTAATAAAGACAATAGTATCTTTGGTAGGTCCATGAGTTGTTTGAATGATTTAAACTAAATATAGAAGGTAATGATAATATGAGGGCACCTAACAACTGAATCAAATGGTAAGCCTATTGCTTATTGTAGTGTAGGTTCTGATTCAAAATCAGATGGGCATATAGAAGGAGTGGTTTATATGGCAAAAACTAAAGATCTTGCCTCATGGTTGACATGGGATTGTGGAACCCTACATAAAATAAAATAATTATAAAAAATAAATTATGAGAATTTTGAAATAGAAATTGTAACATATTATATTTTGGACACTAAATCTATTTTGAGATATAGTTATTATTTTCCCTATAACTTGAGATTATTTACAATTAAGTTCTCCATTCCAAATCCCAATCAATATTTTGATTTAATATTCATGGTCATTGCTAAAGACTTGCCTTAAATTTAATTCCCTCTGTCTAAATATAGATGTATCCTCTTTTGAATGATATTTACAGTCTAGTGCCTCCAACTTTGTCTCATGAATTGATTTGACATTGTCTAGTGCACTTTGGATCAGTTGTACAAATATATCTTGATTTGACCTTGTATTACTGGGGTACTCTTGACTTTAAAACTGATGGTTTTGGAATCAATTACTAATGTAATTCAAAAACATAAAATAATAGTAATTGAGTTATTATATAAAAAATTAGTAAGTAAATTAATAGACTAGACCACAACCACACATTTGGGATTTAGCATTTTATTTTGCTAGTCCTCCATATAATCTTACCCTATTTCAAATATTGTCAAATTTACACATTGTTGGACCCTTTTGTTGATTGGTTTCAATATTTTGCAAAATAAATTCCATTAATATTACTCTTGTTGTCCTCATTTAACCAAACTTTCATTTATTCAACCTCATGTAACACACCCATTTTGCATTGTTTCCTCTCAACCCATATTGAAAGAAGGCCGCCAATGGCTGAATCACATGTCAATTTCCTTCTCCCTTTCCTCTTCTTCTTCCCTTAAGATCGTGAATCCCTAACACCCAGTAGGATATACATATGTTGATATTTAAAACAGTTGATCTGCAAGTCACCCGATGCAACCAGTAGGCCGTTCTCCCTTCTCCTGACCCCTTTGCACCCTAGAAACCTAATGTCAGGTCAAGAAGAAGACATCACATGCTAATCCCTAGCCTCCTTTTTCCTACCCTTCAACCAATCTACTGCACCGCCAACCATCACCCATAACTATACTGCCTAAAACCAGAGCCCACATCCTAGGAACCCTAGCACCCTGTTAGAAGAGGACTCTACAAACCAATTTGCCATCTTCTCTGTTGATGAAGAAAATGGCAATCAACACCAATGGACTAGATAACTCTTATCCCTCTCCTCCAGACCACAACTTCCCCCTCAACAGACACGATCTTCGACCTCAGCACCATATGTAGATCTATTGATTGCTAGTTATAACAACATTTGCAAGATATGTTGATGTCCCTAACACTGCAAAGAGCCAGCTGTGACCCTCTTCAGGTTTGGAGAGTACCATTACTTCTTGATGGATGCCTTCATACCACTTAGACTTCAACGAGTTAAGATATATATGTCCATCAACAAGAACCAGATAAGTACCTGGATAACTTTTAAATGAGGTCAAGGGGACTATGGATGGGATGCATATTAGTCTCCTTCATCATAGTTTAATTAAAAAAGAACTGATATGTGGAGAACCCTTCGAGCTGCATGAACTGTAGGTCAGTCATATTCCTTTTACAATTCAGTTTGTTATCAAATAAATAATGATATGGAGATTAAAGAGAGAGAGAGAGATTTGATTATGGTATGTGAAATCACAACTCAATAGTAATATATCTAGCCATCCGATTTTGCATCATCATATATAGGTACACCACGTTGCATGTATAATAGGAGCTGGAGAATATGCATTCAGTAAGTAAGACTCATGTATTCCTTGTATTATAGAAACTAGTTAATAGTAATAGTTAGATAGTATATTAGATGGTAATTTGTAGGTTAGATAATAGATATGAATAGTACCAATGCATCATATTAATTGATACATCATATCTATGTCTAACAAGTTAGTATGTACAGATATATACAACAATATATCAATGAGATGTCCAAAATTTTAGTAATTATATAATATGAATGGCGATTTGCAATATGACATGGAGTGGATAATAACTAGAACACGTTGTCGGAAAAACTTTGAATATGGTTATAACCTAAACTACTTAATTTATTACTTTGATGTTTATTTCAATAGTTTCAATATTTTGATATTGGTACTAGTAAAAGTTTTGAAAAATTAGTTCAATCATCCTAAATGCCATTTGGATCACCCTAGATATACATAAAAATAAATATTTGATGGCATACACAATGGATATTGGAAGTGCATTTTCATAAATTGGCCTAGCTTTTATATTGGAAAGAAAGAACTTAAACGAGAAATTTGGTTTAGAATATGAGTAATGATGGCCTTATATGTTGACAAACTTACCCTAGATAAAATGATGGTTTATATTAAAAATGAACCTAAATGCTAATCAATAATGTTGGTCCATAAATAGTATTTAGATAGATGCCAATTTCTATAAATAATAATGATAATAGGTCTAAATTGTCATATTCTCATATGTTGGAAACATAAACCCTAGAAGTGGATCACATGTTTTCATAGGACAATCTATGGGAAATTATGATTCACTTACATTCCATTTGGTGTGATCTTATGTAGAAAGTAATATCTTATTTGAGAGAATAATACTTTTGACATGTGTATATTTAAAATGTAATTCAGATGAGCCCTCATTTGGAATCACATGAATTTTTTTAATGTATTTTATACCCTAATGACTTGAATTGAATAAATGAGTATAACCTTTAATAAATTATATTAATAAACATAACATAATGAGAAAGTGGAACATTAGATCAAACTAAAATATAAATTTTGACGATTGAATATGTAATTTTGAGGATGGCATACACACCTAATCTTATAGTTTCTAACTAAATATTGATATGTATGTGATAACGCCCCTACCTTAGAATGGACATAAATAATTAAGGATCATATATTCACTTAAGACATGCTAATTCTGGAATAGAAGGAGGTTATTGATAATACTATGTGGTGACTATATATAGTATAAGGTAAATGGTTTAGTAATATTGATTATACACTCAACTTTACTAGAAAACCTAAAAAGAGAGATAATTAAATAATAATGATATATTAACAATCCTAAATGGGAAATAAAAACTCTAAAAAGAAAAAGATTAAAGAACATTAATTACAATCTAATAGTGATATCTATTTCTCTACATTTGTATATCTCTATTTTGTTTGACTCTTGGAGATTCATACTTGGATTGCTTGAAATTTCTATTTTAAGCTATAGTTCATGTTATACCCCTAACCAAAGATTATTTACAATGAAGTTCTCTATTCCAAATGTTAGTCAATATTTTGATTTGATATTCATTGTCTCTAATAAAGACTTATGCTCAATTTGATTCCCTTTGTATAAATGTAGTTGTCTCCTCTTTTGAAAGATATTTGACAATTCATTCCCTCTGTTTTTGCCTCATGAATTGATTTGACATCTATTAGTGAATTTTGATCCATTGTGAAAATATATCTTGATTTGACCCTGTATTATCGGGGTACTCTTGAATTTGAAACGGATGGTTTTGGAAATTATGTAATTTAAAAACATAAGATAGTATTAATCTAGTGATTATATAAAAAATTTGTAAATAAATTGATAGACTAGGCCACAACCACAAATTTGGGATTTAACATTTCATCTTGGTGGTCCTTCATCTAATCTAATCTTATATCAACTCTTGTCACATTTACACATTGTTTTACCCATCCATTAATTTATAGAAAAATATTATAAAATTAATTCCATTGATGTGTTATTGTTCTCATTTCACCAAACTTCCGTTTATTGAAATGCATGTAACACCCCATTCTTCGTTGTTTCCTCTCAATGCACATTGAAAGAATACTGCCAATAGCTGAAACTCATTACAGTTTCCTTCTCCCTTTCCTCTTCTCTTCTTCTCCTGGCATCATGAATCCCTAGACCCAATAGTATATACATATGTCGATACTTAAAGAAGTTGATATGCAAGTCATCTGATGCAAGCATGAGGCCCTTCTCCCTTCTCATTGTTGGGAAATATGACATTAGATAAGGCAAATGAAATATAAATTTTACTGCCATATTCCCCTTGGACAGCAGATCCCATAACAACTATGTAATGGGAAAGTCTAGATGAATGGATAAAAAGGTGTTGTCCCTTCTATTCAACATGCTAATGCTGACTTGTTATCCCAATTGTCTCTCCCTTGCTATCCCTCCCTTTAACGGGTAGGACTTGCTCGGGCTCTCTTGGTTATCACAACCAAAGAGGAAAAAAATTGTCAGAGCTTATTGTTGTGTCTCTAGAAGGGCTCCACTACCCCTCTATTTATACGAGGGTCAGGTTCAGGACTTGTATTCTAAGCGGGAGTTGAAGAGATGGATTTTCATGAATTTTCTAAAAGCTACAAATGATGAACCAGTTGGTTCATATGTGAATTGATCGGTTCAACACTTGAACTGGTTGTTTCACTATGAATCCAATTCACAAATAAATTGAATTTCGATGTACGAATAATGCATAACATGACATCAACATTAATCCTTGATCGAATCGTATTGATTATTGAACTGAGCGGTTCAAAACTTGACACAATCATTTCAAACCTTGAACCGGTTGGTTCACTAAGTGAACCAGTCAGTTCATGCCTTGTTTCATGCATTGTAATTGACCTGACACTTGAACCGATCAGTTCAACACTTGAACTGGTCAGTTTACAGTCCAGTCAGTCAGTTTTCAACCATTGTTGTTTAAATTGAATACCTAAGAACTTAGTGATGAAGTTAAACATCATTCATGAATAAGATCCTAATACAGGTGCATTCTATGTGTGTGACACTATAGGTCCCAATTCGCATTGGCACCTGAATGTCCATAGCCAACTTATGATATCACAAGGAGTGATTGATATCTAGAAACACATCGTTTTTACCCAAGTAATTTGGAAAGTTAGAGAACAAATTCAACATACAATACATGATCAGTGTCATCATGATTTTATAGTTCTTTTATCTATGATATCTAGATTGAACTCGAGGCATGGAATTACCATCCTCTTCAGTGTTCAATCCTTGTTCCTTGAACTAGAGAAGACTATTTGAGATGAATGTGAATTCACATATCACATATTAAATCACATGAGTATGGACATACATTTATCAATCTCACTTATCAAGTGGCCAGTATATCAATCTCCTGTAGGAGGGACAAATCCCATCTACATCACTCACATTCAATATCCTTGTGTTAATATGTATTTAGACATCACCTTTATGGAAACCCTTATTTAAGGTCATGTTTGATGATGTCAAAGTACATAAAACAACATGTGATAGTGTAGTGATTTTAGGTCTAAGAATCACAATCATGACCATCACTATCAGAGCTGATTCTGACTACCATTCCATAGTCTCCATGTATCACTCTCAAGGTGGGTCTATCTAATACACTGTTCTTTAACATGTATCTATATGCTTGATTTGATATCACATATCATGACTAATGAGACTCTTTCATCAGTCAACACACACTCTAGTCTTATGTATTATTATCGTCTATTTTGCTTCTATAGTAATATACGACTAGGGACATAACAATAATGTATGTACTCTTATCATACATATGATCTCATTGTTCATGTCCTCAACCTAAAGACAGATGTCTTCGAGTAACATCATTCTTTAGACATCTAACATCTTAATGTCATCATCTAATGATTGAGACAAACATAATATATGAAATTACCTTTACAATTATCCAATTAGGTATCTAATGCCCCATTCCAATCAACTTATGATTGGCTTTCTGGGCATACATACCAACAAACTCCCACTTGCACTTAGAGTCATCATCCATGAATATTATTCCAAGTAATCTTTACATGTTCATCATGTTTCTATTGCGCAAGCACTTTTATAGCGGGTTAACAACATTTTCTTTCATTTAATATTTTGCAAGTTTCACATCTCCTCGCTGTAAAACTTCTCATATGAGATGAAAGTGTTGTAGTATGCTATCTGAGTTCCTTTTCCTAACCGATAGCTCCATTGTTGTCACAATGTCTCTATTGTGTCATTAATGCCATAAGTTCCTCTATATGAACTCCTAGATTCATACAACATCTCTGCTACTCCCATTACATCAAGATACTCAGCTTCTAATGTAGAACTAGCAATTGTATCTTGCTCAGAAGCTTTCTAGCTTAGAGTTCTCACTTTACGGTCAAACACAAATTTAGATTGCGATCATGAATTTTCTTTTTCATTTTGGAAACTTGCATCAATGTAACCCTTTACACTCAACTATTCTTTATTACCATAACTAAGGAACATATGCTTTTAGTGCTTCTCAACTACTTAAGGATGTTCTTAATGGCAGTTCAGTGACTTCTACTGGATTCTGACTGATATCCACTCGTCATGTCCAATACATACAAGACAACATGATGAGCACATAATATTGCATTCATGATAGATCCAATTGTGAATGCACATGGCATCTATCCATGTATTCCTATTCTTCACTAGAACTGGAACACTAGGTTCCTGAGAGACTAACTCCATGGAACATGGACAAGTTTTCTCTCATTGAGTCTTGCATGTCAAACCCCATCAACATCTTTCCAATGTATTTTCTCTTTCTCTAATGAAGAATCTTTCCAGATCTATTTTTATAGATCATAGGATAGTTCTCCTAAATCCCTCATTGAGAAGGTACTTTCCTTGTCAAGTTTTAACATTTGTAGTATCAGGATGTTATTCCCCATCATTATGTGGAATATAAATATGCTCCCACTAAATCTTTTATATCAAAAATTTAATATTTATGTGACCAAAGTAAAACTCTTTGAATATCTTGTCAAATCAAAGATTCAAGCTCTAAGATGCTTGCTTTAAACTATAGATTGACCTTTGTATCTTATAGACTTTATTTGCAATAACTGGATTTATAAAACCTTTAGGATGTGTTACATACACATCCTCATAATTATTCCTATTAAGGAATGTGGTTTTAAAATCCATATGCCAAATCTCATAGTCATAATAAGTTGCAATAAAAAGCATGATCCTGATGGATTTAACCAAAGTAACTGGTGAAGAGATTTTACCATGTTCCACACCTTGAACTTGATTATAATCCTTTGTAACCAATCTTCTCTTATATGTTAGTACAATATCATCCATGTTAGTTTTTTTCTATAAGACCCAATTGCACCCTATGGTTTGAACCCCTTCAGGTGGATCCACCAAGGTCATACCTTATTGGTGTATATGGAGTCCATCTTTGAATATCTTGTCAAATCAAAGATTCAAGCTCTAAGATGCTTGCTTCAAACTATAGATTGACCTTTGTATGTTATAGACTTTATTTGTGATAACTGGATTTATAAAACCTTTATTATTTGTTACATACACATCCTAATAATTATTCCTATTAAGGAATGTTGTTTTAAAATGTATATGCCAAATCTCATAGTCATAATAAACTGCAATAACAAGCATGATCTTGATGGATTGAACCAAGGTAACTGGTGAAGAGATTTTATCATGTTCCACAACTTGAACTTGATTATAATCCTTTGTAACCAATATGCTCTTATAGGTTAGTACAATACCATCCATGTAAGTTTTTTTCTTGAAGACCCAATTGCACCCTATGGGTTTTACCCCTTCATGTGGATCCACCAAGGTCATACCTTATTGGTGTATATGGAGTCCATCTTTGATCCCATGGCCTCAAGCCGTTTCTCAAACTTTGGTCCCTCAATAGTTTCTAGATAGGCTTTTGGCTCATCATCTTATGACCAAATCTCTACCTCTTTTAGTTATAAGATATCATAATCTTTCAAACTCAAGGTGTGTTCTACTAGATCTATGGGTTTTGTGTTACATAAGTAACTTGAGGTTCCACAACATCTTATGATTCTCCATTTTCGTACTATACCTCTTTTATGTTCAATATTTTCTTGTTGGTCGTGAACTTTTTGAGTTCTACTTTTCTCCCACAGATTCCTTTGAAATTAAATTTCTCTTAAGGAATTCAGTCATCCTAGAAATAAACACTTTTATTGTCAGATTGGAATATAAAAGTAGTGTTTAACAAAACAAAAGTTATGTGATTTATGGAAAATCTTTTCAAGAAACTATTTTCCTGTATAGGCTTACAATCCTAATCTTTATACAAGAAAATCATCTTGAGTGAGAACATGTTCATTTGGCTCTAGTTTTTCAAGGACACAGAGCTTGTGCTCTTGAATGAAAACAATTCTCAATGTCTGGAACCAGTCATGGAAGTTATCCCAGTTCAACTTGTCCTTCTTAAGGATCAAAAGAAAATGTGTTTGTGTTTGCAATCAGATTCTCAAAAGAAATTTGTAACTTTTTTAAAACATTTTTTATTAATCTGATTTGATAAGTTTGATGATATAAATTAGGCCTTTACTTAATTATCACTCTCACTATTTTTTTCAAATTGATAGCCCTCATACATCAATTCAGAAGATTGTAGTGTACAACCTTCTAGTGAGCCAAGATCCAAAACAATTGAGTTATTATCTAGCCAACACCAACATCCATAATGAATTATTAAGGTAGGCAACTTTTGCCACTTGTATCTTATGTAATTCTTGGATAGATGGTATGCACAACTCTTTTCCATAGTCATCTGCATGCTTCTAGGTACTTATCTCATTAAGATCACCTAGTTAAATCTGATCCAAAAGTTAACATGATAGTAATGTACCCTGCTTGATCGGCTTACATAACCACCATCACGCTTCCATGAGATGGACAACACACCATGCTTGGATTTCCCACGCTTTATTCGATCAAGTTTTTTTTATGTGTGTTTCTTATGGAAAGCATCTAAGACTTACTATGTTTTATTGATGGGTTTTATATTTATAAATAAATATATATATATATATATATATATATATATATACATATCCAATCACCACATACTCATAGTACATACCATATACATGCTATAACCACAAACAAAACATGAAATTATAAAACACATGTGATGGTTATGGCCATAATATTGTAATTCCTTGGAGCTACAAAGAATTACTACCACCTAAGGTCCACATCATATGTAGCAACTTGTTGTTGATGAAGATTTCTATTGGAACCAATCCGGGTCGATCAATGTCTATTATTGAACCGGTCGGTTCTCCTCCTAGTCAGTCAGTTAGCCTCTCAGATCGGTTGTCTGGTCTTAAGTCCAAGTGACTTTTAGACACCTCTAGACAATCGGTTGGGCCACCAACTGATCAGTTAATCCTCATGTCATCTGTCCTCCTCGGTCCTCCAGTCGATTGGTTCGTACTTCAAAATGGCCAGTTGGTCTAGATCAGAACGTCTTCTTTGCCGTAATAGGAAATACAAACTATCCTAATCCTATTTAACATAGTACATGGTAGTAGGGAAACCTTGAGTTACATTCGAGGGGAGCATATGAAGAAAAGAACTATTATTTTTACATATGGAAAATGAGAGAGAGGCTCAGTATGAAACCCAATAAATAAAAATGAATTAAAAATGATCCAACGAAGCACAAAAATCTTGGTTATTGGCAAAAACCATGCTAACATTCACCATCAAAACCATTTTAGGGTGATTCACGTAAATTGCATATATATCATATCATATATATACTTATATTTGAGGGATCATATGTGATATTTAATCATATGTGCACATTAATCATTTTCATATCCACACCTATGCAATAAATAAATGATAAAACCAAAATCCGATCACATTGATTAAATTCTAAAACATAGTAAATTGATGTGGCTCTGATACCACCGTTGGGAAATCTGGCATCAGTTAAGTCAGGAGAAACAAAAATATTACTGCCATATTCCCTTAGACAATAGATCATGTCAATAACTATGTAATGGTAAAGATGGTTGCAAGGTTTATACCTGGTCCTGGATCAAGTCCAGTGACAATCCCTTACCTGCACTGTGTGACTTTCTTCAAGTTACACCTGGACAACCACAACGATGACTTATTGGTTGATCACCATAGACATCAGTTGTCGGTGTCCTGCTATAGGATTGCAACAATTTCCTTGCCTCTAGAGTAGTCCACATGGACCATCAAGAACTCTTATCATTCTAGATGAACGGACCGGAAGGAGTTGTCCCTTCTAGTCAGCCTGTTAGGTCCGACTTGCTCTTGCAATTGTCTCTCCCTTGCTATCCCTCTATTTTATAGGTAGGACTTGCTCGGGCTCTCTTAGTTACTACAACCAGAGAGGACAACAATTTTTAGAACTTATTGTTGTGCCTCTAAAAGGCCTCCACTACCCCTTTGTTTATAGGAGGGGTAGGGTCAGGACTTTTAGTCTAAGCGGGAGTTGAAGAGATAGATTTTCATAATTTTCTGGAAGCTACAAAAGATGAACTGGTCATTTCATTATTGAACCGGTTGATTCACATGTAAACTAATTGATTCAACAGTTGAACTAGTCATTTCACTATGTTTCCTATTCACAAACAAATTGGCTTTCAATGTACAATTAATGCATAACATGACATTGAAATTAGTCCTTGATCCAATTGTATTGATCATTGAACCGAGCTGTTCAGACCTTGAACTGGTCGGTTCATTCCATGGTTCATGTATTGTTGATCCAATATTGTTTGCAATTGACTTGACACTTAAAATGATCAATTCAAGACTTGAACCAGTCATTTTACAATCCAGTCATTCAATTTCTAACAATTGTTGTTTAAATTGAATACCTAACAACTTAGTAGTCAAAGTAAACATCATTCATGAATAAACTCTTATTCCAGGTGCATCCTATGTGTGTGACCCTATAGGTGCCAATTTACATTAGCAGTGAATGTCCATAACCAACTTATGACATCACAAGTAATGAGCAGTATCTAACAACACATCATTGCTACCAAAGTAATTTGGAAAGTTGGAGAACAACTTCAACCTACAATTTGTGATCAATGTTACTATGCATATAATTCATTTGTCTCTGATATCTGAAATGAACTCGAGGCATGGAATCATAATCTTCTTCAACATTCAATCCTTGTTCCTTGAACTAGCGTAGACTGTCTGAGATGCATGTGAATTCACATATCACATAATGAATCACATGAGTATTGCCACACATTTCTCAATCATGATACCAATCTCCTGTGGGAGGGACAAATCCCATCTATATATCTCACATTCAATCCCCATGTTTTATAATGTATTTGAACATCACCTTTATTGCAACCCTTATTCAAGGTCACGTTTGATGATGTCAAAGTACATCAAACAACATATAATGAGTGTAGTGATTTCAGGTCTAAGAACCACAATCACCATCACAGCGAGAGTTGATTCAGACTACCATTTGATGGTCTCCATTTATCACTCTCAAGGTGGGTTTGTTTGAGACACTATTCTCTAAAATGTATGTGTGCTTGACTTGATATCACATATCATGACTAATGAGACTCTGTCATCAATCAACACACACTCTAGTCTTATATATTATTGTTGTCTATTTTTCTTCCACAATAATATCTGACTATGGACATAATAAGAATGTATGTACTCTTATCATACATATGATCTCACTGTCTAGGTCCTCAACTTGAAGACATATGTGACAAAGTGAAATTTAGCATTATTATGAATTAATTACTCTTTTGACCCTTTTATGTTCACTCATGAACTCAAATTATTTTTCTTGGCTTCATAATCATTATTGATACTCAAATACAAAATATGGTGATCAATGCGAATTTTATACACATTATAACACCACAAATTGGATTCATTCATCACTTTGTCCAAAGAAGCAAATTGATCAATCAAACTTCATCCTTTGATTCTCAAACTTTTTCAATTATTCTCCACATTTTTGTGAAGCTATGGTCCAAATTTCATCTCATTTGGACATTCCTACTATATACTATGATTTCTTAAAGAAAATGTTTGAAAATCTGTTTATTTGCCTTATATTTGGGCCTTTTCCAAGTCAGCAATCCATGGACTACTTTAGGGGTGAACCTTGGCCCTCAAATCACGCTCCCATGGATTGGAGGCCTGATCAAGTGGACAGGAGGTTGTCTCCTACCTCCCACTGATTGCGGGGAGGAGACAAGCCAGCCTTAATGGACAATCTCGCACTCTTGACCTTGTTTTAAAATTCTAATCGAGAGGAAACAGTCCCCTCACAAAGTCAAACTGAAAGAACCCTACTTTGATTGGGTTTCTTTCCATGTTGCACTGCCAAAATGAGTTCTTTGATCTCCTCTCTCACTTCGGTGGCTATGGATGCACCTAAATCTTGATCTAGCCCTAAACCTAGTCCTAGTCCTTCATTATGCAGGAGAAGCCCACCTTTCCATGCCCGGACATAGTCTCGAGCACCCCCAATTTCTCTCTGATCACCTACTTCTATTAGAGCTCTACTGCATACCCTGTTTTGGGCTTTCTTGCTTCACATCCTCTTGCCTCCAATAGACACTTCCCTTCAATCTGTGAGGCCACGACGATCACAAATGACACTACCCTTGCCTTCTTTGGTGCCTCCTACTCCCAAAGCGTCCCCACACCGGCGATCCATCTGCCTAGTTTTGGGCTCATGAGAATAACCAAATGAAGGGGAAGGAGGGTCCCCAGACCGCTCGGTCCAAGAAGGACCCAAGCGGGTCCAAGGCTCATCCAGACCGCCAATAAACCTGCTAATTAGAGGGGCAAACCGGACGAACCAAGAAATTGAATCAGACCTGGACCAGAGAGTCACAGAGCCTATGTGGCGTGATCCCATCCATCCGAACGCGTAAGACAAGGGTCCTCTTTTTTCCATATTAACATAAACATTTTCCTCTCTGATAAAAAATTCAATTAAATGCCCAGATCTTGCTTAAATCATAAAAAATGCATCCTAGCTCCAAATAATTCGTATAAATAGTCAATTTTGATAAAAAAAACCCAAGGAATTTATTACAAATAATTTTGGAGACAAATGTCTAATTTATGTCACTCATATCCCTAGATCTTGATCCTTTTCTTATACTTTGGTCTAAATGACTCAATTTGCGATTAATCTTGACTAAACACCGAAAACCCTAATTTTTTGACTCTAATGTTCATATTTAGACTCTAAAAGAATACTTGACCCATTAGTGATCTAAATCCATATTTTTTGACTTGATTCAATCTTTAATATGGTGATTACATCTTAATATTATGTTTGGCCTGAATCTTGTGAAATATTATGATCTATTGACCTAAACCTTGATCTATGATTTACTCATTATACTATTTAGAACTTGATCTAATCTTGAACACCAATGATTTTAGAAATTGATAATGATCTAAAGACTTGACTTTGACATGCATATTGACCATGATAATTAAGGTTAACACATGTACCTAGAATACCTAGGTGGGTCATTCACACTTGAAACATAATTGACACTTGAATAATGTTGAACATCTTGATATTTCATAAGTGGATGACCTAACCCTAAGGTTGACCTAGGAAAGTGTAACCCTAATCTCAAATACTGAAACATGATCTTCAAATATCATGATCTTGACCCTTGATCCAAACATTGTGTTTTAGGATCTAAGTCGAAGGGTCGACCTATCACTTGTTGATTTGTACTCGAAATCTTCAGTGAAAGGTACGCTATTATATCTCCTCCTTGGTTGTATTGAAGATACTTTTTATGTATCTCTTGACTGTATACTTGGCTATATACTTGTTTCAACTATTGTTCCCTAATTTTTAGTCTTCCATTTTTCTTATATTATATTTTGAAAAAAAACATGAGAACATATATGATATTTCCCATTATGACTGCTCGTATATTGATAATGATGATGATGTTGATAATGTTGATATTGAATGTAAGTGACCTCCTCATTCAGAGGTGGAACTTGTACATTGGCCTCTTACCTTAGATGGAGAGAATGAGCCTTGTGATCTCCCCCATTGCATTGGGGCAATAGAGTCATACAAAATATATAAGCATGCTTCTCGATTACAACATAATGGGAACTCGTAATAAAAATTGAATTGTTTAAAATAAACATCTTGTTGAATAAATGTTGGATTTGGAAAATTACTTGTTATACTTTTTAGTATAAGTCCTGCTAAGTATACTCTTTTTCTATAAATTTTTTTACTTGATTTTGATAGCGTACCGTGCAATTGCATGATTGTGTCTTGATTTTCTTAATTTTAGGCAAGACAAATGGAACACTACTAAGATCGCTTCTGCACTCCATATACTCTGACGACAAAGATAAATAGGAAATATGTCATATATTGGGTTAGTTTATTCTTTAGATATCCTATTTTTGAGTTATTATTTCTCATTGTATATTCTAGTGTGTGAGATCTTATCGGGCCACTCAGGGACAAGTGCTTCAATCCTTTTACTAATGTCTAGGCAGTAGGATTGGGATTGGGGTAAGAATGGTTCCGTAACAAGTACAGTTGTGGTGGGGGCTATCTAGAATGGTCATGATGGGTAGTATGGCCATGGTGGGTGAGGTGGAGTGGAGGTTGTTCTCGTCAGCATGTCCATGCTGATAATTGGCAACACGGCCGTGCTGGATGGCACTAGCATTTTGGTGACTTCTTAGCACGATCGTGCTGGGTAGCACGATTGTTTTGATGGTATTGTTGTAGCTTGTCAAAATGAGGATCAACCTGTGACTTTTACATTGGTGAGCATGGTCGTTCCTTGGCACCACGGTCTTGTTGGGGTCTTCAGTAGCACTTTGAGCTTGAAACTTTGTGATCCATGGACTTCTTTGCTTGAGCTTGACTATTGGCCAATATGGGTAGGTTGATGGAGCTTTGGGGTCTTTTTTGCACCCCTCCAAGGGTAGAGGAATTTCAAAACACCTTCCTTCTCCCTCATCCATCCAAGGCATGGTCCAAGTACCTTGAAAACATGCAAAGAACGTCCATAAGTGCATTTGACATTAATATGCATATTGAGGGAATTAACTTGCATTCTAATATGTTTAGATGTGATTGACATGCAAAAAGACACAAGATGAAGCCCTAAAATAGGGCTGAATCATACTTCTAAGTCTTCAACAATTTTAAGCTGGCCAACCTATCTCATCATGCATGCAATCAATGAGTAAAATAACTTTATAAATAGAAATATAAATTTTGTACTATGAATTTGTTATCAAGAAATTTCAAGCATTCCAGATATGAAGCTCCAAAAGTCATATAAAAGAGCGATCTATAAATGTAGAGAAATAGATGTCACTATTGGCTTGGAATAAATGTTCTTTAATATTTTTTTTCTATTTAGGGTTTTTATTTCCCATTTAGGTTTGTTACTATTTCATGGTTCTTCCATTCTGTCTCTTTTTGTGGTTTCTAGTTAAGTTGAGTGCGTAATCAATTTCACTAGTCCATTTACATTATACTATAAATAACCATCACATTGTATTATCAATAACCTCCTTCTATTCTAGGTTTTCATATTATTAAGTGAACATATGACCCATAGTGTACTTATGTCCACTCTTAAGGTAGGGCCATGATAACAAACAAACAATATTTAGTTAGAGACTTCAACATTATGTGTGTATGTCATCCTCCAAATTACATATTCAATTGTTAAAATTCATATTTTAGGCTTTCATCTAATGTTCCACTTTCTCTTTATATTATATTATCAATATAATCTATTAATGGTTATACTCATTTATTCATTCAAGTCATTAGGGTATAAAATGTTATTGAAAATGTATCATGTGATTCCAAACGAGGTCTCATCTAAATCAAAATTTAAATGTACACATGTCTAAAGTATTATTCTCCCAATTAAGATCTCCCAATCTAGTTAAGATCACACCAAATAGAATGTAAGTGAATCACAATTTGCCATACATCTTCCGAAGTAAACTTGTTATCAACTTCTAGGGTTTATGTTTTTGACAAAGTAGAATATGACAATTTAGACCTATTAGCATTATTATTTATAGAAATTGCATCTGTCTAACTACTATTTATGAACCAACATCATTAATTAGCATCTAAGTTCGTTTTTCATATAAACCATCATTTTATCTATGGTAGATGACAAGGAATGGCTCAAGTGGTCAAGCATGGTATCCCCTAACAAAGGGACCCTAGTTTAACCTAGTATCCACCTTGGTTTACCACCCTCCTAGGTGTTCGACATCTACCACAGGTGTAGGAGAGGGGGAGATAATTCCACTCTTTATCCCATCATTTAATCTAGGGTAAGTTTTTTAATATATAAGGCCTTAATTATTCATATTACCAAACCAAATTTCTCATTTAAGTTCTTTCTCTCCTATATGAAAGCTAGGCCAATTTATGAAATCCACTTCCTATATCCATTATGTACACCATCAAGTATTTATGTTTATGTATTTCTAGGGCGATTCAAATGGCATGTAGGATGCTTACACCAAATTTTCAAAAAATGTTATTTACTAATACAAATACGAAAATATTGACACTAATGAAATAAACATCAAGGTAATACATCAAGTAGTTTAGGTTATAACCATATTAAAAGTTTTTCATAAGACATGTTCTAGTTATTATCCACTCCACACCACATTTCATATCAACATTGAGATTATATAGTTACTAAAATTTTGGACATCTCAGTGAAATATTGTTGTATATATTTGTACATACTAATTGTTAGACATAGCTATGGTGTATCAATTAGTATGATGAATTGGTAATATTCATATCTACTATGTAACCTCCAAATTACCATCTAATATACAATATAACTATTACGATTAACAAGTATTTATCATACTAGGAATACATGAGGATTTCTTACTGAATGCACATATTGCGGTTCCTATTACACATGTAACACATTGTACCTATATATGACTATACTAAATCATATAGCTAGATATATTATTGTTGAGTTGTGACCTTCCTTACCATAAATTTATCTCTCTCTAATATTAATTTCATTATTTATTTGTTAACTAATCGAACTATAAAAGGAAGGCGATTGATCTACATTTCATGAAGCTTGAAGGGTTTTCCATAGATTCGTTCTTTGTTTATTGAAATATGATGGTGGAAACTATTTTGCATCCCATACATGGTCCCTTTGACCTCGTTCCGATGTGATATAGGTAGTGGTATAGTTCTTTTTGATGGAGGTATATATCTTTAAATTGTTTAAGGCTCAATGGTATGAAGGCATCCATCAGGAAGAAATGGTACTCTCTAAACCTGAAGAGGGTCACAATTGGATCTTTGCAGTGTTAGGGACATCAATGGGTCTTGCAACCATTGTTGCAACTAATAGTCATTAGATCTACAAATGTCATCGAGGTTGAAGATCATGTCCAATGAGGGGGCAGCTATGCTCTTGATGAGAGGGAGAAGAGTTACTCAATCCATTAGTGTTGACTGTCATTTTATTTGTCAGTAAAGAAGATGGAGGGTTGGTATGTGGAGTCCTCTTCTCACGACATGCTAAGGTTCTAAGGATGTGGGCTCTAGTTTGTATGTGGCATCATTCTAGGTGATGGATGGTGGTGCAGTAGTTCAAGTGAAGAAGAGGAAAGAGGAGGCGAGGGATTAGTTTCTGATGTCTTTTTCTTCACCCAATGCTAGGGTTCCAGGGTGTAGAGGGGTCATGAGTGTCGGTATGTATGCCTAAAGAGACAGTTATATGATGATTGTAATGGGGCATCAGATACCTGATTTAATAATTATAAAGGTAATTATGTCTATTATGTTTGCCTCAATCATGAGATGATGACACAGACATGGTAGATGTCTAAAGAATGATGTTACTCGATGACATATGTTGTAGTGTTCCATTTGTCTTGCCTAAAATCAAGAAAATCGAGACACAATCATGCAATTGCACGGTACACTATCAAAATCAAGTAAAATGGTTTAAAGAAAAAGAGTATAATTAGCAGGACTTATATTAAAAAGTATAAAAAACAATATTCCAAATCCAACATTTATTCGACAAGATGTTTATTTCAAACAATTCAATTTTTATTACGAGTTCCCATAATGCTATAATCGAGAAGCATGCTTATATATTTTGTGTGACTCTATCACCCCAACACGATGGGCGAGATCACAAGGCTCCTTCTATCCATAAAAGGTAAGAGGCCAATGTACAAGTTCCACCTCCAAATGAGGAGGTCACTTGCACTCAATATCAACATTATCAACATCATCATCATTATCAATATACAGACATTCATAATGGGAAATATCATTTATGTTCTCATGTTTTTTTTCTTTCAAAATATAATGTAGGAAAAAAGGAAGGCTAATCGGTAGGGAACAACAGCTCAAACAAGTATATAGCCAAGTATATAATTAATAGATACATAAAAGTATCTTCAATACAATCAAGGAGGAGATATAATAACGTACTCTTCACCAAAGATTTCGAGTAAAGATCAACAAGTGATAGGTCGACCCTTCGAGTTAGATCCTAAAACACAATGTTTGGATCAAGGGTCAAGATCATGATATTTGAAGATCATGTTTTAATATTTGAGATTAGGGTTACACTTTCCTAGGTCAACCTTAGGGTTAGGTCATCCACTTATGAAATATCAAGATGTTCAACATTATTCAAGTGTCAATTATAAGTGTTAATGACCCATGTAGGTATTCTAGGTACATGTTTTAACCCTAATTATCATGGTCAATATGCAAGTCAAAGTCATGTCTTTAGATCATTATCAAGTTTTGACATCATTTGTGTTCAAGATTAGATCAAGTTCTGATTAGTATAATGAGTATATTAGAGATAAAGTTTTAGGTCAATAGATCATAATATTTCACAAGATTTAGGCCAAACATATAATATTAAGATGTCATCATCATATTCAAGATTGAATCAAGTCAACAAATATGTATTTAGATCATTATTTGGTCAAGTATGTTTTTAAAGTCTCAATATGAACATTAGAGTCGAAAAATTAGGGTTTTCAGTGTTTCGTTAAGATTAATCGCAAATTGAGTCATTTAGACCAAAGTATAAGCAAAGGATCAAGATATAGGGATATCAGTGAAATAAATTAGGAATTTGGCTCCAAAAGTATTTTTAATAAATTCCTTGGGTTTTCTGATCAAAATTGACTATTTATACGAATTATTTGGAGCTAGGATGCATTTTTTATGACTTAAGAAAGATTTGGACATTTAATTGAATTTTTGAGTAGAGAGGAAAATATTTACCTTAATATGGAACAAAGAGGACTGTTGGATTACATGATCGGATGGATGGCATCGTGTCATGTAGGTGTCATGCCTCACTGGTCCATGTTTGGTTAATTTTTTTGGTTCGACCGATTCGCTCCTCTAGTTAGCCAGTTTATTGGCGGTCTGGTTGAGACTTGGACCCGCTTGGGTCCTTCTTGGACCAAGAGGTCTTAGGAACCTCCTTCTCCTTCATTTGGTGCTCCTCGCAATCCCAAAACTAGGAGGAGGGCTCACCGGCATGGGGACACTTTGGGAGCAGGAGGCACCTAAGAAGGCAAGGGTAGCATAGTTTGTGATCGTCGTGGCCTCACAGATTGAAGGGAAGTGTCTGTTGGAGGTGAGAGGACGCAAAGAAAGAATGCCCAAATGGGCTATGCAATAGATCTCTGATAGAAGTAGGTGGTCAGAGAGAAATTGGGGGTGCTCGAGACTATGTGCGGGCATAAAATGGTGGGCTTCTCCTACGAAATGAAAGAAGGCAGTTCATTGCGAGGGTTTTTATAGGACTAGGACTAGGTTTAGGGCTAGATCGATATTTAGGTCTAGCCATAGTCGCCGGAGTGAGAGAGGAGAGAAAATAACCCATTTTGACGATGCAACAAGGTGAGAAACCCAGTCAAAGTAGGGTTCTTTTAGTTCAACTTTGTGAGGGTATTGTTTCCTCTCGATTAGAAGTTCAAAAAGAGGTCAAGAGTGCAAGATTGACCATTAAGGCCGGCTTGTCTCCTCCCTGCAATCACTGAGATGTAGGAGACAACCTCCTGGCCACGTGATCAAGCCTCTAATCCATGGGATCCTGATTTGAGGGCTAAGGTTTGCCCTTAAAGCAGTCCACAGATTGATGACTTGGAAAAGGCCCAAATAAAAGGCAAATAAATAGATTTTCAAACATTTTCTTTAAGAAATCTTCACCCATCTTGGAGGAGGGAGGATGTTATAGAGTAGCTAGGAGGTGAAGGAGAAGAAGCTTACACGTTCTCCATGGCCATCTACCTCTTTCTTCTTTCCTGTTTTCTCTTTTGCATGATCATGTCTAGATAAGCCCCTAGTGGTGGGTTGTTTCGGGTTAAAATGTTATTTTGATACCATGTTGGGGGAAAATAACTTATAATGAACATATTTACATTCTATGATGATTGCCTCTTGCTTCTATCTCATTTCCCATTAAAGACACCTAGCTTCTAGAGGAAAATGGAATGCATGTATCTATCTTAGAAATTTCTCCTAGGTCCAATTAGTGGATCCCTAGCTAGCATCCTATATTCCCACATAGAACTCCCTTCTCCTACAAGTAGGTGTGAGATCTGAGTTGATAGTGTATGAGTGATTAGTGCATTTGCCTAGAGTTTTTTGAAGGCTAGATGGTGTGTAACTTGAGGTTAAACATTCTCATCTCTACCCCCATTCCTACCCTTGGCTCTCAATTTCCCTAATACCACTTACCCTAGAAACCTAGACTTGCAAGTCCTATTAGAATTAAACCTAGCCTAGTTCCCCAACTGTAGTATAGGGTAGATGCCAATAGCACTTGCCTTTTTGTTTGGTTTGGAAATCTAGATTGAAGATATAATACTTGCATGCTATGTTAACCTCCCCCAACTAATATCATAGTTTCATTCCCATACAGACCACCTATCCTTCTCATTGCTTAAAACCCACCTTGTCATCTTATCTTGATAATGCTAGTTTAGTTAATTATCTCTATTCCTTCTTAGCTAATTGCTTAGTTGTTGATAGCTAGGCTTTGCTTAGGTAGTTAGTGCTCTTTTGATCTTGCTTATGTTGATCTTGTTAGTTAGTGATAACCTAGGTTCTTGCTTGCTCTAGTGGTTAACTTGTCTCCTAGTTGTTAATTTGAATTGTTAAATCTATTGTAGCTTAGTTGTTTTGTCTTGCCACTCAGTCTTAACCTGCTTAGGGTAATTTAGGGTTTTTGGTAATCTAGCTTCCTTCTTGTTGTTAATTGCCTACAATCTTAGTGTAACCAACCAAAACCAAACTATATACCCTAAAACCCTACAATCTGACTTTAGGAACATAGCTCACCCTAACCTAGCTCTAGTGCCCCCTCTCTCCCTGAGGATCAACCCTTTTCTCAATGCTTTCCTATACTATAGCATGACCCCGTGCGCTTGCGGGTGAAGTGTGAATAGTGTAAGCTAGTGTGTTAGACTAGGCCCCTTATAAATTCGAAAGATCAATGTGAGTTTGCCTAAGTTGCGTCTAATCAAATCTAATTGGTTAGTTTTAACCCAAGGAAGACCAAGACGCACCAAGCTTTCTGGCACCGTTTCCCGGGATAAAAAGTGCCATAGCTACCTAGTAGTTGTTGTTTTATCTCTCCCCTTTGGCATCATCTTTTGCAAGTTTGCTTTGTTGCCTTTGAAAAAATGCACCAAGATTTTTGGTGACGTTGCCAGGGAGAAGAGGTGCTCGGCCTAGCTAGTTAGTGTAGCTTAGCTTTTCCTACTGCCCTCACCATTACTATTCTTTATTCTTTGTCTTCTTTTACATACTTTCCTTCTAACTTGGCTCGTGTTGTTTGTTTGTGTATTGTGCAGGTGACAACCGTGCATGCTTGGTAGATGCTCTACTTCTACCACTTTGGTTCCCTTTGACCCCGAGATAGGATGAAGAATATGTAAATGTGAGAACCCGTTACACTAAACAAGATTACTCAAAACACAAAACACAATCGATCACTAATTAATCACATACCTAAAATATGGGTAAATTGAAATTGATTTCAACATCAACACTCGCTCAGAAATGTTTGCATAAGATCCCAACATCTTTCTTGTATCCATACTATTCTAACAATTTGATACAAATTGTTCTATCACCTTAGCCACAACATATATACACATGAGAACAATATTCATATATTCCACACAAACAAGCATTAACATGCTAACAAAAGTCTGATTTGTTTAAAACATCATATATAAATCTTTCCTGCCCGGACCCGAGAGTACAGGGATGACTGTAGGACACACTATACATCTAATCAACTTTCTCAAAGATTCATTACTGTAGTTCCTCTTTACTTCCATAGTTCTATTGTCGTCACTGTCAATTACCTAAAAAGATGTGGAAAACCACAGGGGTGAGACCCTTATCCTAGCAAGAGATATAACCTCCAACAATGCTTATTGATTATAACATTTTGAATAGTAGATAACTGAGCAGTTGGAGTATTTAATAATCAATC
This sequence comes from Alisma plantago-aquatica, assembly GCA_963693085.1. Classification (NCBI taxonomy): domain Eukaryota; kingdom Viridiplantae; phylum Streptophyta; class Magnoliopsida; order Alismatales; family Alismataceae; genus Alisma; species Alisma plantago-aquatica. The sequence continues at coordinate 441,130,032 of OY856412.1, read as the reverse complement.
GAACAAATTGAATAGTTCAAGTATGCTATACAGATTGAGCAAATAATCTTAGCAACAAGTATGATTATCAATGCATATATAGGTTACAAATAAATCCATTTCTATGGATACATATCTACTCAAATTTCATCAAATTGCATCTAATAAAAATCATCATCATTAATCTGACTATCATCATATTCCTTGCTAACAATATAAACAATCTAGCAACATAAGCATCCTTGACATCATGAATATGTCTAGTAACATAACATGGCTGTCAATATTGGCATATCAAATAAAGGGAATAGATATATATCATAAGTAGAACTAACATCATAGCACAATTAACTGCACAAGCATGATTAGTAGTTTAAGCATTTCTAATTACATAGGCATGGCTAGCAATATCAAACATATCTAACAACATCATCTTAACCATCAATGTCTGTATATTTGACAACATAAGCATGTTTACAACATGAGCATAACTACAACATAAGCATATCTATTATCTCTTTTTTACTATACATGATCTCAATGAAAAGAAAGCAAACAAGGATTATCATCCAATATGAAGCCTTGTGTATAACCCAAAATAGATATGCTACACGACTACCTTAAATATTTTATTATGCCCTGGGGAATTTGAACCATACCATCCAAAGTCCAACTGACACATACAAAGGGCTATTCGGTTCCGTACAAGATTTAGGAGTGTCGGTATCCTAAGATCTCTTCCCCTCAGTCAGTACGAGTAAAAAGGCAATGACATATCAATTAAAGCTGCCACTACAGTGACATATAGTCAAACTACCAACCACTAGTCCTCCCTAGGTACAGGTCATTAGACTAGAAACCAGGATATACAAAACCCTCTAATCCAAGGTACAACTGTAGTTGTACTCAATCACATCAAATGTCTGAGGCATGACCATAGCCATCCTCCATAACCTACATTGTGGATGACACAGATATATCCTCAAATTTCTACCCCCACATACTCAACAATATACGCTCCGAGTTTCCCTTTTGAATACTCATTTTACCATCCAGTAAGTTCTGACACTGAAGATGGCTCTACGACATAGGGCACCACATGATTATAGTTGCACTTGATTAGTTATACCAATTGGGTGAATTAAGGCTGCATCAAACAAGTATACTACAAACCCTAATTCACTTCTAGCAAGCATATATATATTAAAACTTCAAAAGATATAAAACATGTGCAACATAATTTCTCATCTCATCGTCTCATGGTACTATTCAGTTGCCATTCATGAGACTACACTAGTCATCATACTATCACAAGATATAAATACTTTTCACAATATCACAGAGTATCAACCCTTCTCAATACAATAGGATTACACATCATTCTGGGCTCAACCATGCCCAAAGGTCATTAAGACCATCATACTATTCCCTACAAGATCATCATTATCTTTGCATGCCTTATAACAAGGCTCAACAACATCACTTACATGTAATATAATGTATCAGCACGATATCACATTAATGAGCTAGGAGATATTCATAAACAATCATGGCAATGTTATATTAACATTAATGACATTTATTTACTACATAAACATGCAAGGAATGTAGATATGATTAACCCTCATCATATTCATAATGCACATGTTTGGCATAAGAAAGTATCAACCATGTGGCTACGATAACCACCAATTAACATATTAATGTTATGATCATATTAACGAGTTTATTTCACCATCATTCCATCATATAAGAATGTTAAACATGAATACTCATCTTTATCTATTTGCATTAGAGTTAGGTTCAACAAGATAAATTATATTAATGTTACTAATCAACACTTATACCCAAACCCTAACTCACAACATCCCCATTGGATCATGGATGCATAAGGTGAAGCATCACCATCACATTCCATACTATTCTCAAGTATGAATCCACACATAAATCAAGGTGTAACCATTGGGTTATAGCATACTAAGGTTTCAACAACAATAAGAGAGTACTCCATGACTATATTAATCATTCAAGAACTATTCATACCCAATTACCATCATTTAGTTATATTAAACCTAGGTATAACAAGCTATACCTCATTAGGGTTACCCATTAATTCATTATGGTGATTATCAATCATAATCATACGAGGGTAAGGCTAAGACTACAAGTTTAAGGCATTGAACCATCAAATTCTCATCATTAGAATCAACATTACACTATAGGCTTCACCCAAAACAATGGTAGTATTAAGGCATCAACTTCTAACCATTAAATGTTGAAAAGGTAAAGCCATTAGTCGTTTACATAAGTAAACATCTTGAACAAACTACCTATAAAGTCATTGAGTTATGCTCCAGAAAGAGTCACCATCTAACCCTAGACATCCCTTGATTAACAACATAAAAAGTTCCATTGAGAGTAGGGTAAAACCCACAAGCGATTGTTTATTTAAAACAAGTTGTCAATAAATGAGCTTCTTAAGTTGATCTCAAAATGGAAACCATCTAAATCACTTTATTAGGACCGACATATTACATTGGGCATCATTCCAATTTATTGGATGAAGAATCATTAGATCTTAACCATTGGGTCAAGTTCTTATATTAAAACCACCCATTGGAGTATAGGTCCAACCATTGCATCAAATGACCCAAGAAACCATTGGTTTAAGGCTAAATTGATGATACAACTAAATTATTAACTCACAATAGGTTGTGCAGACCTGATCCACCATCATCAGTAACCATTGAGTCACCATAGGTTTTTAGATCATCACTATATTCATGAATCATCATCGGATATCAAGCTAATGTCACCCTTGATTAAAAGCATCATTAGGGTACATAGTTGGTGATCATTAAGATTTTAATTAAGCCAAAACCTGACCTAAGGGGGTGAACGTCACTTGACACCCTTGGTAACCACTCAGTTGTCATGAAGACAACACCATCATTTGTTGCAATGGCACCACCAACGGGTCATGTGCTTATGGAAGAAATCAGCTTCAAACCCTACGATTGACCATTGGTTGATAGGTGTTTAGCACCATCAGTTATCAAACCAACCTAATCCAAGTCATATTATACCTTAGGAATAATGTACACATGATCACATGTTTGTCTAGAACTGAAATCAGAATAGGAAACAATATAAAAATCGAAATCCAAGTCAAGCATAGCTTTTTAGTGCATGAATCATCATTTAAAAGCAAGAACATGAGCTAGCAAGCTTATGGTAATCAATAAACGTAGAACAAGTTATAAAACTTGCCTCTAATTAGAATATAAAATTCCAAATAGAAGAAAACATGAGCAGGTAGGGTATAAAATCTAAGCATAAGCTGTGAACTCATCCATCTAGCACCTTTCTTCATCAAGTGAGCAAACTCTAAGCATAAGGAGCAAGAAAGGTAGGATTTTAGAGCTTTAGAGCAATTTCTACCATGTAACAACAAGGTTCCGACCTGGAGTAAGGTCTAAGGAAGGAGAAGAGCAAGAGAAATAGAGAAGGAAGGAAGAAAACAACTTGCCTTGGTCGAAATCCCTAGAAGATGACCTTGGAAACCCTAGGTAGGGCTAGATGGAGCTCTAGGAGACCTTCTTCTCCAAAAAGAGGTTGTCTTATACATTAGAGAACTTGGTTCCACAGAAAAATAGAGTGGAGTCGTTGCTCCAGGTTAGAGGAAAGAGAAATCAAGCAATGTTTTGTACTTGAGCAAGGAATAAGTAAATGTAGCCCATGGATAAGGATGGAAGCAAGCTTGAGGTGTACAAGTAGCTTCCCCATGTGTCCATGGCCTTAAACTATTAAGGATATACAATTAGACACACAAGAAGATGACCAAAATCCATGGATACCTTCTTATCCTTCGTTTCTTGATTTTTCAAGCAAAGTAAATAAACCATTTGCTTGAGAGCTCCTAAAGGTAGCTCATCCATAAAGGGGTAAACCCTACAAATACCCTTGAGGAAAACACCTCCAAACCAAAGTTCAACTCGATGTCCCATGGATCAACAACCTCAAGAATGATAAGATAACATACAAATAACATAATTCAAGTGATAATTTGTAAGAAAAACCTCCCAATTGGGTAAATTGTAGGCAAGTCCAAAATGTACATAAAATTGTATAACTTGCACAAACATTGTTCAAATTGGACCAAACTTGAAACTTAAGCTTGTATTATGATTCCAAATCATATAAAAAGGTTATATTATAGTTATTAGAATTCAATTATGGTAATTAAGCATGTTCACCTCATGACATCCCCATTGGATCATGGATGCATAAGGTGAAGCATCACCATCACATTCCATTTTATTCTCAAGTATGAATCCACACATAAATCAAGGCGTAACCATCAGTTCATAGCATAATAAGGTTTCAAAAACAATAAGAGAGTACTCCATGATTGTTTTAATCATTCAAGGACTATTCATACCCAATTACCATCATTTAGTTATATTAAAGCTAGGTATAACAAGCTATACCTCATTAGGGTTACCCATTAATTCATTATGCTGATTATCAATCATAATTATATGAGGGTAAAGGTAAGAATACAAGTTTAAGACATTGCACCATAAAATTCTCATCATCAGAATCATAACATTACATTATAGATTCATCCAAAAACAATGAGAGTATTAAGGCATCAACTTCTAACCATTAAATGTTGAAAAGGTAAAGACATTGGCCATTTACATAAGTAAACATCTTGAACAAACTACCTATAAAGTCATTGAGTTGTTATCTAGAAAGAGTCACCATCTAGCCCTAGACATCCCTGGATTAACAACATAAAAGTTCCATTGAGAGTAGGGTAAAACCCACAAGCAATTATTTATTTATAACAAGCCGTCAATAAATGAGCTTCTTAAGTTGTTATCATAAACGAAATCATCTAAATCACTTTATTAGGACCAACATATTACATTAGGAATCATTCCAATTTATTTGATGAATAATGATTAGATCTTAACCATTGGGTGAAGTTTATATATTAAAACCATCCATTGGAGTATAGGTCCGACCATTGCATCAAATGACCCAAGAAACCATTGGTTTTAGGCTTAATTGATGCTACAACTAATTCTTAACTCACCATAGGTTGTGGAGACCTAATCCACCATCAACAATAACCATTGAGTCACCATCAGTTTTAGATCAACACTATATTCATTAATCATCATCGGATATCAAGCTAATGTCACCCTTGATTAATAGCATCATTAGGGTACTTAGTTGTTGATCATTAAGATTCTAATTAAGCCAAGAACAGACCTTATGGGGTGAATGTCACTTGGCACCCTTAGTCACCATAGTCACTTTTCATGAAGACAACACCATCATTTGTTTCAATGGTACCACCAATGGCTCATGTGTTTATAGAAGAAATCAACTTAAAACCTAAAATTGACCATTGGTTGATAGGTTTTTAGCACCATCGATTGTCATACCAACCTAGTACAAGTCATATTATACCTTAGGAATAACTTTCACATGATCAAAGGTTCATATAGAACTGAAATCAGAATGAGGAACATTATCTAGATCAAAATCCAAGTCAAGCATAGCTTTTTAGTGCATGGATCATCATTTAAAAGCAAGAACATGACCTAGCAAGCTTGTAGTAAGCAATAAATGTGGATCAAGTTATAAAACTTGCCTATAATTAGAAGATAAAATCCCAAATATAAGAAAACACTAGCAGTTAGGGAAGAAAATCCAAGCATAAGTTGTAAACTCGTCCATCTAGCACCTTTCTTCATCAAATGAGCAAACCCTAAGCATAAGGAGCAAGAAAGGTAAGGTTTTAGAGCTTTAGAGAAATGTCTACCGTGGAAAAATAAGGTTCCAACCTACAAGAAGGTCTAAGGAAGGATAAGAGCAAGAGAAATGGAGAAGGAAGGAAGAAAACAACTTGCCTTGGTCGAAATCCCTAGAAGATGACCTTGGAAACCCTAGGTAGGGCTGGATGGAGCTCTAGGAGACCTTCTTCTCCAAAAAGAGGTTGTCTTCTACCTTCGAGCACTTGGTTCTACAGAAAAATAGAGTGGAGTTATTGGTGTAGGTTAGAGTAAAGAGAAAGAAAGCAAATGATTGTACTTGGGCAAGGAAGAGGTAAATGTAGCCCATGGATAAGGATGGAAGCAAGCATGAGGTGTACAAGTAGCTTCCCCATGTGTCCATGGCCTTAAACTATTAAGGATATACAAGAAGCCATACAAGAAGCTTACTCACCATCCATGGAGACCTGATTATCCTTAGTTTCTTGATTTTGCAAGAAAAGCATATAAACCATTTGCTTGAGAGCTCCTAAAGGTAGCTCATCCCTAAAGGGGTAAACCCTAATATACCCTTGAGGAAAACACCTCCAAACCAAAGTTCAAATAGGTGACCCATGGTTAAAAAATATCAAGAATGATGAGACAACATCCAAAGAGTATAATGCAAGTGTTAAATTGCAAGAAAAACCTCCCAATTTGGTAAACTGTAGACATGTCCAAAATGTACATAAAATTAAATAACTTGCACAAACATTGTTCAAATTGGACCAAACTTGAAACTTAAGCTTGTTTTATGATTCCAAATCATATCACAAGGTTATATTATAGTTATAAGAATTCAATTATCATAATTAAGCATGTTCAACCATTTAAGCAAGGTTAGGGGTCTCACAGTCAACATCGCTGCAATCAACACCGAGAAGTTGAAATGGAGGCCCCAGATCCTAACAACCCTCCTGGGGGTGTTCCAAAACAACCCAACCACCCACTCCATGAGTACTTAACCTCAGGGAACTTCAACTCCCCAATCACCACCCTTGTTGACCAAATGTTGGGTAACTAATTCTCCATTCCACCGGCCCTTCTCAGACTCCTTCCTACTTACTATGGAATGGAGAACGAGAATGCCTACCACCACATAGATGACTTTCTTGAAACTCTCTCCACATTCTTCACACCCTCCACCATCGATGACTCAATTTAAAGAACCCTCTTTCCCTTTTCCCTAAAAGAAAATTCTAAGGAGTGGTACATGTCCAAGCCTGAGTTAGTGAAATGGAATGCGTTGAAGAATAAGTTCCTTAAGAAGTTCTACCTGATTTCCAAGTTGACTCATATCCGGAGATGCATTACCTTCTTCACACAAAAAGATAATGAATCCTTCCATGAATGTTGGAAAAGTTTCCTAAAGCTCCTACGTGGCTGCCCCCATCATGAAGTACCTCTGTGGTAGCTTGTTCAGACTTTCTACACTGAGATGCTTGAGCTGAATTAGACTATTGTCGATTCCTCCTATGGAGGTACATTCATGGAAAAGCCACCATAGGAGTCCTGGCCCTATTTGAGCATCTTGCAGAGAACTATCACCATCGAGATTCAAGTAAAGGGGAGCACTGTGACCAAAACTACATTCCTCCTCCCTCTCCTATAACACCAGTTAGAATAGAAGCCAAACGCCAAATGATGAAGATGATGGATGATATGATGAGCATGATGAAGAACTAAGATGGAGGTTCTGCTAGCCAATCTACAATGGCAATTAATGTCTTTGATGAAGAAATGAATGATTTGCATGATTTTGGCAACCACAACAACCAAGGTCCCATATCCAACTCTCATACTCCAAAGTGGAGAAATCATCCTAACTTCTCATGGAAACAACAAAATGAGGAGGGGCAAGGGCAACCAAGGCAACATCAAGGCCCTATGTACAACTCAATGTTTGAGGAGGAGGTGCTTGGGAAGCTAAGGAGCCTTGATGAAGTAAAGAAAGACGTGTCCTCCCATGGGCAAACAATTAGCCGCTTTGAGCAAAGGCTAGATCAGATTTCTTTTTCACTAGCTCGTCATGAAGAAGGGAGGCTCCCATCTCAACCTATGCCTAACCCAACCAATGATGGTAGTTTTATGGGCACCCCCCAAAGTGCCTATTCTCCCCACAGTATCAAGGACCACCCAATCCTTATGCTCCTCCACTTCTAAAACCCCCATTCAACTACCAATATGCTCCACCTCCACCTCACTCATACCAACAACCCCATCCACAATATCACCCCACCCACACAACCATCACAACCACAATATCAACCATAATTCATTCTCCAAAACCCAAACCCCCCACACCCAAGACCACCACCACCTCAACAACCACTACCACCACTACAAGCTTCTTTTTCTACCACCATGAGCATGTCAAGGTAGTGATAGTTCTCAGAAGTGGTAGGACCTTGGAGCAGCCACATGACACTTCTATTGACAGTGCAACCAATGATGACAGAGTTGATACTATGATTAGAGATGGTGATACTGAGATTTGAGTTGAGGATGTGGTGACAGGCACCCAGATTGATACTGTGATGTAGAGAGATGATACTATGATTCTTGTGATGCCAATTGATGATTATGTTGATCTGAGCCAATTGGGAGCACAACTCCCTCCATTCCCAGATGCACTTGAGGAACCAACTATGAAAAGAAGGAAGAAGAAATACACTGAATACATCATGGAAACTTTTAAGTGGGGGAAGATCAATATTCCTTTACTTTGCAATCAAGCAAATCTTGTATTATGCCAAGTTCTTGAAAGATTTATGCACATTCAAGAGGAGAACGATAGGAAGAACACCAAGGAAGGTCAAGCCCACTAAGCAAGTGAGCTCAATTCTACAAAACACTGTGCTAAGGAAAAGGAAAGATCTCAGTGGTCCCATCATCTCTTGCTACATTGGAGCACACCGCATAGACTAAGCCCTTCTTGACTTGGGTTCTAGTGTGAATCTAATGTCGTATGATGTGTTTGTTGAACTACAAATGGGACAATTAGGACCATCTCACTGCACTTTGAAATTGGCTGACTGATCTGTGAAAACACCTAGAGGGCATGTTGATGATGTGTTGGTCAGATTTGATGATGAGACCTCTGCATTCTTCCGTGCTGATTTCATTGTGTTGGATATGGAAAAGGAAAGATCTCAGTGGTCCCATCATCTCTTTCTACAACACACTGTGCTAAGGAAAAGGAAAGATCTCAATGGTCCCATCATCTCTTGCTACATTGGAGCACACCGCATAGACTAAGCCCTTCTTGACTTGGGTTCTAGTGTGAATCTAATGCCGTATGATGTATTTGTTGAACTACATATGGGACAATTGGGACCATCTCACTGCACTTTGAAATTGGCTGACTGATCTGTGAAAACACCTAGATGGCATGTTGATGATGTGTTGGTCAGATTTGATGATGAGACCTGTGCATTCTTCCGTGCTGATTTCATTGTGTTGGATATGGAAAAGAACTCGAGAAAAGTGCCTATTATCTTGGGGAGACCCTTCTTGTCTATGGATGATGCAGTGATCCATGTCAAGACTGACACCATGTATGTGAACTTCATTCACATGAAAATCCGGTTAAACATTTTCAAGTCTTCTGCTAAGGCTGAAGTGATAGGTGCTATAGAGAATTGTTATCTTATTAAGTATCTTGATAAGATTGTAGAGGAATGTCTACCTACATGGATTCAAACTACCACACAAGGTAGAGGTCTAGAGCCCATTGTGGAATTCTCAGATGATGACAATGAGGAAGATGAGATAGACTTAATGGCTGTAAGTGAGGACCTCCCTTCCATTTCTAAACCGTCGAGGAATTCCCTTGAAGAGCCTCCATTTCTTGAGCTCAAGTCTCTTCCAAATGGGCTGAAGTATGCTTTCCTAGGTTCAAATGATACCCTCCCAATGATCATTTCCTCTATCCTTTCTTTGAAATAAGAAGATGCCTTGATGGAGGTTTTGAAGAAAAACATTCAAGCCATTGGATGGTCCATTGCTGATTTGAGAGGCATTGACTTACCTTGAGGATGATTCTAGGCCAACATGACAAATGCAAAGAAGGTTGAATCCAAGGTTGAAAGAGGTTGTATCTAAGAAGTGGTGAAATTTCTAGATGTTGGGATTATCTACCCTATTTTTGACAGCCCTTGGGTGAGTCTCATCTAGGTTGTGCTCAAGACGGGTGGATCACTGTAGATGAGAATGAGGATGGAGAGTTGATGCCAGTGAGAGAGCAGTCAAAGTGGAGGATGTGTGTGGACTACAACAAGCTGAATGATAAGACCAAGAAGGACCACGTTCCCCTCCCATTCATAGATCAGATCTGAGAAAGACTTGCGGGGAAAAGCTTCAACTATTTTCTTGATGACTACTCAGGTTACTTCCGGGTAGCAGTTCGTCCCACAGATAAAGAGAGAATGAAATTCATTTGTCCAAGTGGTACTTTTTCCTATAGAAGGATGCCATTTGGGTTGTGCAATTCCCCTTCTACATTTCAAAGACGCGTGACATCCATCTTTGCTGATATGCTTGATTTAGCTTCAGAAGTTTCCATGGATGATTTTTTAGTGTTTGACAAAACATTTAATGACTATTTACTACATCTAGCAGTTGTGCTTGAAAGATATGTCAAGGTTCATTTGGTGTTATCTTGGGAAAAAAGTCATTTCATGGTTCCCGAAGGCATTATTCTGGGTCACTGAGTTTCTAAGGCCAACATTGAGGTTGATAAGGCCAAAGTGGGTCTAATTTCCACTCTCACTATTCCTTCCACCATAAGACATGTCCAATATTTCTTAGGGCATGTGGGTTTCTATTGTTGTTTCATCAAAGACTTTAGTAAAATCTTGAGGCCGCTTTGTCACTTGCTTGAAAAAGATGTGGAATTCAACTTTGATGAAATGAAATTTGATTTGTTTGTTATGCTACAGGACAAAGAAGCACTTCCTCGAGTTATGAGTTTGAGTTAGCTGAGCCTGAGTTCGAGTTATGAGCTATGAGTTTGGCCTTCAACCACTTGAAGCATAAGCTTGTCTCTGTTCTTGTTATGCAGCCCCAAATGTCTCCTTGCCATTCAAAATCAATACCGATGCATCAGATATGGTAGTGGGGGTTGTGCTGGGCCAAAGGATTGGTCGGGTTCTGCATGCCATCTATAATGCAAGAAAAACCCTTGATGAATCTCAAAGGAAATACACCACCACCGAAAAAAGAGTTTCTTTCCGTGATTTTTGCTGTTGACAAGTTCCATTATTATCTCATGCAAAACAAGGTGGTGGTATACACGGATCATGTAGCCTTGAAATATCTCATGGAAAATAAATATTCTAAGCCAAGGTTGATCCTTTAGATTCTGTTGCATCAAGAATTTGATTTAGAGATTGTAGACAAGAAGGAAATTGAAAATTCTACAGCTGACCATCTCTCCCGCATTAAAGCACCTTATGATGAAATTAAACGGATCAAGGAGACGATGCCCCTTGAGAAACTCGTTTTCTTTAACTCAACTCAAAGACCATGGTACAAACATATAGCTAACGTTTTGGCAAGTGGGAGGGTACCCAGCACATGGTCTAGAGAAGAAAGCAAGAGGTTGTTCACAATGGTGAAGAATTATTCTTGGGATGACCCAAAGCTATTCAAGTGTTGTCCCGAACAGATTATAAGAAGATGTATCCCTGAAATTGAGCAACAAGAGATCCTATCCATGTGCCACTCCGATGTGTGTAGAGGCCATTACGGCAGAAAACACACGACCGACGTAATTCTTCAAAGTAGATTCTATTGACCAACCTTATTCGAAGATGCTAATGAATATTGCAAATGTTGTTTGAAGTGCCAAAAGGTGGGCACTATATCAAAGAGGGACATGATTCCTCTATCACCCATTCTTGTGGTTGAGGTTTTTGATGTTTGGGGAATTGACTTCATGGGTCAGTTTCCTCCCTTTTTTAGATATGTGTACATCTTGCTGGCTGTTGATTATGTATCAAAGTGGATTGAAGTGATTGCCACTAGATCGAATAATCATAAAGTGGTTTGTGATTTTGTAAAGTCAAACATCTTCAGCCAATTTGATGTACCACAGACAATGATTAGTGATGGCAGAAGCCACTTCATCCATAGGACCTTTGAAGGACTGCTAAAAAGGCATGGGGTGAATCATCGCATGGCTACTCCTTACCACCCTCAAACGAGTGGTCAAGTTCAGTTAGATAATTGGGAGATAAAACTCATTCTAGAGAAGAGGGTGAGGTCGGACCGCAAGGACTGGTGTTTACATCACAATGAATCTTTGTGGGCATATAGAACTGCATTCAAAGCCCTGATTGGAACCACTCCATTCAAACTCGTGTATGGTAAAAGCTGCCATCTACCCGTGGAAATGCAACACAAGGCACTATGGGCATTGAAAGCCGTGGACATGGATGAAGACACCACCTGATTGAAAACAAAGTTTCAGCCGCATGAGCTAGAGGAAATGAGACATGAGGCATAAGAATTGTCCAAAAGTTATAAGGAAAGAACTAAATTTTTACATGATAAGATGATCAAGAAGAAGGACTTTGAACTCAAACAATGGGTATGGATGTACAGCTCAAGGATGAAGTTCTTTCCCAAAAAGATTTGGTCTAGATGGGAAGAGCCTTATCTAATTAAATATGTATATCCATCTGGGGATGTTGTGATATGTGAAAAAGATGGAGCAAGAGAGTTTACAAGATTGAAAGCTGTTGTTGGTAGGTCTAGACAAAACAAATCAAAATTTTGACATTATGATGTTAGTTGAAGAACACCCGCTTGATGAGGAGATGTTATTGAATGCACATGAGAGAGACATCTACTACAAGGATGCATTTAAATTTTCGAGTCTAGAATTAATAAGCTTGGCAGAAGGGGTAAAATTTAGTGCTAGTGGGAGGCAACCCACCTAGGTTTGGGAACTTTTGCACCCAACCTTCACTTTTTGATACTTTTGTTTTATTTTTACTCAATTCCAAGAATGCACACACACATGTGTTTAACAATTTTTCTTTAGTTTTGATGATGAGACAGGTGAAACAGGTGGAAGTTTGAGAAATGAGGCACATTTCAGTGAAAAGTATTGATGGAACATCAGGTGGATCAAATTTGATGATTGCATCATGAATGATTGAGTGATTTTAGAATTTTTGAAGTTTTGTAAACTTGGAAGTACCAACACAGCCGTGCTGGCATGGTACGGCCGTGATGGTATTATCACTTTCAACAGGGAAAACTCAAGTTTTGGGCCTGGTCAGCACGACCATTCTGACCAATAAAGCTATGCTGGCGTTCTGCCAAAACGGTTGTGCTGGTCCGGGCCCAACACTTAAGTAACCTGACTTTCTCCCCCCCCCCCCAACATGACTTCTCCTTCACTTTTGCGAAGAAGAATGACTGTTCCACAGAGAGGGAAATTAGGGCACACCTCCAACTTCCCTAAATTGACTCCCCTTTCTCCCAAACTTCAGATTTGAGCTCCCTTCACCCCCACTCACCTTCCCCTACCTCAAGCTCTACTTTCCACCCTCCATTAACCTCTATTTCTCCATCTCCAAGGAGATTCCGCCCCTACATCCCAGATGTGCAAAAATTTCCATGGTTCTTCGTTTCTTCACCAAATCCTTGCAAAAATGAAGAGCAGGGGCAAGGCATTCAAGAAAGGGGTAGAGAAGACTATGAGTATCCTTACTGGAGGAAAAAGTCACACCAAATGGGCCTCCAACATCACACCTCTATCACACAACCCTACATTTCCATCCAACTCAATTTCTCAATCTCTCTAAAGGTCAACATCAATGAGTGCTTCCTGACTCTGATCCTGCTCAAGCCACCACATATTGTATTTGAGCTACAACAACCTCAAGGAGGAGGAAGAGGGAGAAGAAGAATGGGAAAATATTGTAGATTTTATCGATGTTGATGCAGCAGCCTGATAAAGGAGGGTTAAGAAAGCAGCTTATGCATTGTCTTCATGCCTACCTCCACGATCGACTCTGGCAAGCCATTCTACTTCATCATCCCAACCTCACACTACTCAACAACCCACTAAACACAGGTTGTTGATTGAAGAAGAAGATGTTGATGCACCCATTGAGATGGTGCCTTTGAACTTGGACCCAAGTTTGGGGTCACATACTTATGAAGAGGAGGAGATAGATGAGATTGAGAGTGAGGAGATGGAGGATGAGCATGCGGACGTCTAGTCCAAGCTAGAGGATGATAGAATGAAGTGGGTGGGAAAGCAGCCTGAGGGAGCCACATACGGAAGAGGCACTTCAAGAAGAGTTTTAACAAGGCCTCTCCATCCCGAGTGCTTGATAAGGAGAGTGATTCCTGTGACGACCCAATTAAAAATTAAGCCATCACCAGTAAAAATTGCGGAATTACCATAAACAACAGAATTAATAAAAAAATCACTAAGAATTAAAACCATCTTTGCACATAGATCCTTTACCAGTAAAATCTTACAAAAGGAACCAAATCTTTATATACCGATGATTCATATTGTACATACAGTGTTCCATCTCTTCTCGAGGATAACAAGTACCAGTTGCTTTACTCTAATATTTACAACAGCAACATAAAAACCTCAAGATAAGCAAACTCAAGTCATTCATAAAAACTAATAAGAGCTATCTCCCAAGGACATGAGAGTACAGAGACGACACATAGACTTCTATCTACAAGACCTTGATAGACAGCGTACTCAACCTGAGCAACTACTACTGTCCCTGTTGATACAATTTTTCTTCTGTAGTCCGGTTCCTAGTCTCTCGTCTGCGTCCACCTAAAAGTTTTGTATCCCGTGGGGTGAGACAATTGTCTTAGTGAGAGATATAACTCTATGGCAACAATATTATTATCATAGGAAATAGTAAAGATTGAAAAAAAGATTTTTATGCAACTAGCAGATATATTTATAGTGCAAAGCATAAACATTGATAACAGATCTATAAATCATCTATTTGCTTTAAAAGGAATATGAAGAACATGTATAACATCTATATACTAAGATGTATGAAAATAATAAGGCATCAACCAATGTATAGCGATATCTTCACTATAGAGTTAGAGATGTAGCATGTACTCTCTTCGGGAGAAGACCACTTAGCTTTATCAGATTATTAGGATGACCACTGAGCGATCCTGGTTTAGTTTCATCAGGAAGTCCACTGAGCAACCTGGTGTATTTGGGGAGTCTACTGAGCACCCTTATTTAGTTTAGGGATTCCACTGAGCACCATTTTATAATTATCACATATTTAAAAATATGCATTCTGAGTAAAACTCATTTCACCATTCAGCAAATGCTGACACTAAATGGATCTATGGTCTGGGAAACTACATGATAATACTTTTCTTGCTTAATTAAATGCATTATTGTATCTTTTAGCATCAATCAAGTTACAAGCAAGAATTATATCAAATGCTACAAAGAAAAGCATAATTGCATTTATCAGGTACTTTCATATTTATTAAAACACATAGATAACTTAAAATCTCCATCTCTTATCATCATCATTACTTGGGTATTCAAACCCTTAATTCATCACTGAGTATTGCCACCACTTAGTAGATGATCATTACCTCTAGGTCATCAGACCATAGTTTTTATCCACATAGTTCACATAGCTCATTGAATCTGTATCATATAACATCATAGCTCTTACTCAGCCATGCCCATTGCCTTATGATACCGACATGGTTAGAATATCATGCTATCAATAATTTCAAACACATGCCTTAACCATGAAATACTAAAGAACACATTCTCCTTAATGAATTAGGATTATAATCAACCGATTAGGGTTTCAAGATTTCATTAACAAGGATTAATCTCTAACTCATACTCCACTCATCTCAGGAGTATCACATAATTATCTTTATAATCTTAGTTTCTCTCTCATCCCCACTAGGATGTAGATTACTTAATTCACCTCTTTAAGGTCTACTAAATTATCACTATCAAATTGAATTAAACTCATTGTGTCTCAATATTACATTAATCATATACATCACTTAGATAAGCCTAATGAATTAGAGCATGTCTACCATAATGGGTAGCATGGTGGATAATGTTATCCTATGTTGCTTGAAAATTCATATATTATCATAACAAGTATCAATATTAATCATGTGGTGAAACCACATCATCATATCGGGTTTAAGGCATATCCCTTAACACCATATTGTGTAATCATAATGGGTTAGCTATTACTTTAACTTTTATCATCTTTAGTCATCCTCATATCGTGTATAGGTTAGACTTTTGTCCTCATATCGGGTATAGAGGAATATTGGATTCTCATATCGTGTATAAGAGTACACCATATCGGGCATACCATTATGGCTTTACCATATATCGTTCAAGATAATATTATATTGATTCTTTACCTTAGTTTGTCATATCATTTTTTTTTAAATTTCCATATCGGTTCTCCATCATATCGGTTTCCCTCTTGGATTATTATATCAGATTTCATCTTGGGTTTACCCTATCATGTTCCCTTTATTGGATTGCCATATCAGTTTCCTTCTTGGGTTTACTATATCAGTTTACCTCTTGGATATCATCTCGGGTTACATCTTGAATATCATATCGATTTACAACATGGGTTCACCATATCGTGTCCCCACATTGGGTGGTATCATGTTTCCATATCGTGTTCCTATATTGGATATCATATCGTGTCCCCATAATAGATAAAACCTTCAAATCAAAACCTTTTTAAGGTTTAGTTCTTTTCTTGTAAAAACACGACAAGATGGATACTAATTTACTCTTCTACCCATCTCAAAGTAACGGGGTATATCAAGTTTCAAAGGCAATTGGTTTTCAAAGCGTATCAAGTTCCTATTTCTTCACTCTAAGGGTTTGCCCATATCATTCAAAGGTATTGGTTTGTGTATAATATATGGATAGATATTTTCCATATCGTCCATAGGACCTGTCTTATAAAGTATGACCTACCTTCATATCGAGTAGACCTCTATATCAGATTCCATATCAGTTTTTAAGAGTCTTCAAACCATATCGGGTTGTTCAATGATGATGGCATCATCATCAACCACAAGATCCTTGTCTTACTATTCTAAACCATGGACAACATTCCTAATTAATTATTGGAACTCATGAATATATCAATAAATCAAAGGAAATCTAAATTTAAATAATATTGAAGAAAAGTTAATAATATATATGGGTTTGAGTTATATAACCCATCTCTCAAGTTACTTTCATGCTTCAAGCTTCAACTCCTCACGTTACAAGGTTGAAGATGAACCTCCTCCAAGATCCAAGACTTGAGCTCCTAGCTTTTGCACGATATCTCCACTTCAATGGGTGATATCACCTTCTATGACCTATTCAGCCAATATCTCTTATCATTAGCCGATATCAAGCTTCACCACTTAACTCTCCTCACTATGCATGACTCAAGAGGGTATGCATGATACAAGAGGGAATGTTACTAATAAGATTTGAAAATCTTACTAACAAGTGAAGGGTAAGGTATTTATACTATAGGTTTATGGAAAAGAGTGTAAGAGGTGTCATTAGCTTAAGCTACTTCATGCCACCTAGCCATGCATGGTCAACACATACATTTGCATTCACTTCCATTATTATTTTTCCATACAAAATAGAAGTTCAAAGATAATGTAGAGGATAAATATCGGCTCTTTAGTTATCTTCTAGGGCAAGTCTTCTTCCACTCACTATATTATTATATTCAATTCCATCTTTTCCAAGACAAGTGCAAACCGATTCATATCTCTTCTTGGAAGTGCCTTGATCGACATGAGAAAAGATAAAACTCAACAAAACCGATAAGAGACTCCCTTATGGCTGTATGGCTGATAGTGACTTCCACTTTAAGTCCTTAACTCGATATGGTCATATGTATACATTTCCTTAGTATTTTCATTATTAAGAGTGATAACACTTTAAGGTGATTCAAACATATTGTCTCCTTCTTTCTATCTCCTCTAGATAATACTAGGTAAGAGTAAAAACAATCTAGAGGTGGTAAATTGCACATCAACCTTGGGTAAATTGCAATTTTCACTTAGATTATCACATAATGCACACATAGTTTGCATATAAGCTCAAATTTGAAAATAAACTTCACAAAGGCCTTAATTACTTTTTAAAAGATAAGAACAAGTTTGTAAGTAACTTACTTAAGCAAAATATCTAGGGTTAGGTCATAATCCAGGTCAGGGGTGTTACAATTATCAACCCCTAAAAAGTGATTTTGTCCCCGAATTCTCAAGAGAAAAAAGAAGGGTATTTCCTCCTCATCTCTTCCTCTATCTCCCATGTGGCTTCTTCAATGCCATGGTGATACCAGAGAACTTTCACAAGAACTATGTATTTTTTCTTCAACTTCTTGACTCTTCTGTCAAGAATCATCATGGGACCTTCCACATAAGATATATCTTCATTCAATTCAACCTCTACATGTTGCAACACCATCTCTGTATCAGGATGACATTTTCTCAACATAGACACATGGAATACTGGATGTAGTCTATGTAGTTCAGGTGGCAATTCCAACCTATAAGCTACCTTTCCAATCCATTCTATCAGTGGGTAAGGTCCCATAAATCTAGGAGCTAACTTACCCTTCTTTCCAAATTTGAGAACACCTTTCTAAGAAGAGACCTTAAGATACACTCTGTCTCCAACTTGGAATTATAGAGGTTTACGATGTTTATCAGCATACGACTTCTGTCTATCATGTGCATCCTTCAACTGTCATTGTATAACTTTAATCTTTTTAGTTGTTTGTGCACTAACTCAGGACCTAGAAGTTGGTATTCTTTGGTTTCAAACCAGCATAACGGAGATCTACAACGTCTACCTTATAATTCTTCATATGGTGCCATATTAATACTAGCCTATTAACTATTGTTATAGGCAAACTCTGTCAAGCTCAAGTGTAAATCCCAACTTCCCACAAACTAAAGGACACATGCCCTAAGCAAGTCCTCCAAAATTTGTATAGTTCTTTCAGACTGCCCATTTGTCTGAGGATGAAAGGTTGTACTAAATTTCAACTGTGTACCCAAGGCTTTATGTAATCATTCCCAAAAGTGACTTGTAAATTAGGGACCTATATCAAACATAATTGTAGCTGGAACTCCGTGCAATCACACTATCACATCTATATAGATCTGTGCAAGCTTCTCTACAGTGTAGGTTGTTTTAACCGGAAGAAAATGCGCTGTCTTTGTCAACCTATCAACTATCACCCAAATAGAATAGTGACTTTTGGCTGTCCTAGGTAGACCAACCACAAAGTCCATTGTCAAATGATCCCATTTCCACTGAGGTATAGGTAGAGGTTGTAACATTCCTGTAGGCTTTTGGTGTTCTACTTTAGCCTGCTGATACACCATACACTGCATAACGAACTCAGCTACATCTTTCTTTAAATCGGGCCACCAATACATATGTTTTACGTTGTGATACATTTTGGTACTCCCTGGATGCATTGGATACATGGATGAGTGACCTTCCTCCATAACTAACTTTCTCAAGTTATTACTATCAGGAATTACCATCCTAACATGGTAACATACTATCCCATCCTCTGACTCATGGAAACCATCCTATTTCTCACTGCCCAACTCTGACCTAATATGCTAAATCACAGTATCAACTTGTTGTGCCTCTTTAATCTATTCTCTCAGAGTAGGTTTCACATGTATATCAGCTAATAACCCTGCTAACAAAGATACTTCTAACTGCACATTCATCTGTCTCACAGAAACAAGCATATCCCACTAACAACATACTAAAGAGTTCAATTGTGCATTATCAGAGGGTGGAGATGAGGATTTTCTACTGAGTGCATCAGCCACTACATTGGCTTTTCCTGGATGATAATCAATTGTATAATTGTAGTCCTTGATTAATTCCATCCAACAACGTTGTCTCATATTCAGCTCATGCTGAGAGAAAATATATTTTAAGTTTTTATGATCTATGAAAATCTGGAACGTTTCTCCATAGAGATAATGCCTCCAGATTTTCAATGCATGAACCACTGCAGCTAATTCTAGATCATGTGTCGGATAATTCTCCTTGTGTTTCTTGAGCCGTCGAGAAGAAAAAGAAACTACATGATCACTCTGTATTAACACACAACCTAGACCATTCTTAGAAGCATCACAAAAAACAACATATCCCTTTCCCTACTCAGGTAGAACTAACACAGGTGCACTAGTCAACTTTTCTTTCAACAATTGGAAAGAGCACTAACACTTGTCATTCCAAACAAAAGGAACTTCTTTCCTGGTCAACCTAGTTAAAGGTAATGCTACAGAACTAAAATCTTTGATAAACCTTCTGTAGTATCCTGCAAAACCTAGGAAACTGCAAATCTCAGTCGGTGTCTTAGGTTGTTCCCACTCCACAACAGATTCTACTTTCTTAGGATCAACAAGAATACCTAAAGCAGATATAACGTGTTCAAGAAAAGATACTTCTGATAACCAGAATTCACACTTGTTAAACTTAACATATAACCTGTGCTGTCTCAATAAGGTCAAAGCTTGACAAAGATGCTATTCATGTTGTTGACCATCTCTACTGTATATCAAAATGTCATCTATGAAAACCACTATAAGTTGATCAAGGAATGGTCGGAAGATTCTATTCATCAACTCCATGAATGCAGCTGGTGCATTAGTTAGTCCAAATGACATAACTACGAACTCATAATGCCCATACCTTGTTCTAAAGGCCGACTTAGGTATGCCACTCTCCTTGATGCGTAACTGATGATATCCTTATCTTAGATCTATTTTAGTGAACGTTGTTGCATCACACAACTGGTCAAACAGATCATCGATCCTTGGTAGAGGATATTTGTTCTTAATAGTCACCTTGTTAAGTTGTTTGTAATCTATGCATAGTCTCATAGACCCATCTTTCTTTTTAGCAAAAATAACTGGAGCACCCCATGGTGAAGTACTCGGTCATATGAAACTTTTCTCAAGCAACTCCTGCAACTATTTCTTAAGTTCTACCATCTCAGCTGGCGCCATCCTATAAGGTGTTTGGGATATGGGTTGCATATCCGAAACAAGATTAATCTCAAAATCAATCTCTCAGGGTGGTGGAATACCTAGAAGTTCTTCGGGAAACACATCCTCAAATTCCCTAACAACAGAAACTTCAGAAAGTCTAAGGCTCTTTATTGTGTTATCTACCACATGTGCTAAGAATGCAAAGCAGACTTGTCTCATCAACTTTTCTACTACCATAGCTGACACTAGACAGGTTGGAAGAATCTTTTTATCCCCCTGAAAGACCCATGACGTAGCACCGTATGTGAACATAGCCTGCTTGGAACCACAATCCAAGACAACTTCATACTTTTCTAAAGTATCCATCCCAAGAATTACATCAAACCCATGCATTTCAAGTGGTATTAGATCCACTTGAATGCTATGTTTTGAGAAAGAACACAGGGAGAGCATACCTCCCTCAACATCGCAGATCCAACTTACGAAGTTTCTAATAATAGATTATCCATTCTAGGATTAACAATCATATTATAGTCATGAATCACTTCTCGGGTGATAAAGGAGTGTGTAGCACCTGGATCAATCAAAATAGATACGAAACAAAATGAAGACATATCAGAATGAAATAATTCCATCTGACCTGTCACAACTCGTGGGTTAGCCACTGCCTCTGGCTGATTCATAGCATAGAATCTTATCATTCTCTATTGTCGACCTCGTCCTCTATTGGCCGGTTTAGATGATCCTTCCTGAGATGCTTACCCTCGTCCTTTAGTGCAACTACTGAACTGTTGTCTCTGAGAGTCCTATTGACTCTGCCTCAGTGGTAGGGTCACTCCCATGTCCCTAACTGGACAATACTTTATCACATGACTTGTCTACCAACACTATAACAGACTCTGTCATCTCATTATGACCTAGGCAGTCATGTCACTAACATCGATGCTGAGCTATGGGCTCCACTTGATGGAAAACTACAACCTCTACCTCAACTAGACATCCACTGTATCTGAGTATTGAACCTCTATGGTTCTACGGGTGCAGCACACCTCAGTTTCTTAAAACTACCAAACCTCTTATTGTGAAATTGTGTAGGTACTTTCCTACTATTCGCTTCTTGTTTCTCAGTTACAGACCTCTCTATCTGCCTAACTGATTCCACAAAGGTGGCAAACCTCTCTCTATTCTCTAAAGAAGATACATGTGTGGTTAATTCATCATTTAGACCCTTCTCAAAATTCCAAATTCTCTCCTCATCTGTGGTGGCCATATGCGGACAAAACCGCAGAAGCTCCATAAACTTAGCTTCATACTCGCTAACCTTCATCGGTCCCTGTCTAATTCGTTCAAACTGTGAAATCTTCTCATCAAGATAAGTCTTGGGGAAGTATCTACTGACAAATTCTTGTTGGAATTCCTGCCATCCTATTTCAACACCTGGTATTTTCTCTTCTTCGATGGCCCACCAATGGCCAGCGCTTCGCTTTAGAAGGTATACACCATGTTTAAGCTTATCAACTTCTAGAATATCAAGAATCCTAAAGGCTTTCTCTATCTCAGTAAGCCACGAATCCGCATCTGCTGGATCACTTGTGCCAACATATTTAGTGGCTCCTACCCTTGCACAATCATTCAAAGGTCTTTCCAAATCCATGTCCCTCACTAGACCCTGATGTCCTACGGGTTGGTGTTGGTATCCGGTCAGCCATATGCATCATTGTATTCATAATCTGCCCAAAAAGAGCATGAAAAGTTGGGTTCTCTAATAGAGTTTGGTCAGGCTGGGGATTCTCAGGTACTGGTTCTTCTCTAGCCTGATCCCTTGCATCACCTCCTGGTGCAGCGATGCTGCTTTCAGCAACATGTTCTTCATGTTCTCTAGCCATCTTCAATTTTTACTTCTTCTCCTGTATGAGGAGAAGTCACTATAAGCTATACTGGAGGACACTAGAACAGATTCAACAAACTTAATCCTATGTCTCTGTAGACTCAACGAACCTTAGGCTCTGATACCAAAACTTTGTGATGGCCCGATTACAAATCAAGCCATCACCAGTAAAAACCACAAAATTACCATAAACAACAGAATTAACAAATAAAATCACTAAGAATTAAAACCATCTTTGCACATATATCCTTTTCCATTAAACTCTTACAAAAGGAACCAAAGCTTTATATACCGATGATTCATATTGTACAAATAGTGTTCTGTCTCTTCATGAGGATAACAAGTACCCATTGCTTTACTCTAATATTTACAAAAACAACATAAAAACCTCAAGATATGCAAACCAAAATCTCAAGTCGTTCGTAAAAACCACTAAGAGCTATCTCCCAAGGACCTGAGAGTATAGAGATGACACATAGACTTCTATATACAAGACTGTGACAGACAGTGTACTCAACCTGAGCTACTACTGTTGTCCCTACTGATATGATCCTTCTTCTACAGTCTGGTTCCTAGTCCCTCATCTGCGTCTACCTAACAATTGTGGATCCCATGGGGTGAGACAATTGTCCCAGCGAGAGATATAACTCTCTGCCAACAATATTATTATCTCAGGAAATAGTAAAGACTGAACAAAAGATATTTATGAAACTTGCAGATATATTTACAGTGCAAAGCATAAATATTTATAAAAGATCTATAAATCATCTATTTGCTTTAAAACGAATATGAAGAGCATGTATAACATATATCTACTAAGATGTATGAAAATAATAAGGCATCAACCAATGTTTTCTGTATTCGATCCTTAAACAAATATGCTACATGACTAATTACATGTTTTCATCACAATTATGCTCAGAGGAGTTGAGATATGCCACTCATACTCCAACCAACCACTAGTAAGTCGAAATCAGTACCATACAAGGTCAATGGCAGAGCCGGCTATCAAGACCTCACCTTGTCTCGGTCAGTACGAGACCACTTAGATTTAGCATGACATCTTATGTCTGCTGTAATTAGCTATGTTAGGGTATAGCGGCATCTTCACTCTAGAGTTACAGCCGTAGCATGTACTTTCTTTGGGAGAAGACCACTTAGCTTTCCCGGATTATCAAGATGACCACCGAGGGATCCTGGTTTAGTTTCATCAGGAAGTCCACTAAGCAACCTGGTGTATTTGGGGAGTCCACTGAGCACCCTTATTTAGTTTAGGGAGTCCACTGAGCACCCTTTTATAATTATCACATATTCAAAAATATGCATTCTGAGTAAAACTCAATTTGCCATTAAGCAAATGCTGACACTGAATGGATCTATGGTATGGGCAACTGCATGATAATATTTGTCTTGCTTAATTAAATGCATTAATGTATCTTTTAGCATCAATCAAGTTACAAGCAAGAGTCATATCAAATGCTACAAAGAAAAGCATAATTGCATTTATCAGGTACTTTCATATTCACTGAAACACATAGATCACTTAGAATCTCCATCTCTTATCATCATCATTACTTGGGTATTCAAACCCTTAATTCATCACTGAGTACTATCACCACTTAGCAGATGATCATAACCTCTAGGTCATCAGACCAGAGTTTTTATCCACATAGTTCACATAGCTCATTGAATATGTATCATATAACATCATAGCTCTTACTTAGCCATGCTCATTCTCTTATGATACCTACATGGTTAGAATATCATGCTATCAATAATTTCAAACACATGTCTTAACCATGAAATACTAAAGAACACATTCTCCTTAATGAATTAGGATTATAATCAACCGATTAGGGTTTTAAGATTTCATTAACAAGGATTAAGCCCTAACTCATACTCCACTCATCTTAGGAATATCACATAATTATCTTTCCAATCTTAGTTTCTCTCTGATCCCCACTAGGATGTAGATTATTTAATTCACCTCTTTAAGGTCTACTATCTTATCATTATCAAATTGAATTAAACTCATTGTGTCTCAATATTACATTAATCATATACATCACTTAGACAAGCCTAATGAATTAGAGCATGTCTACCATATCGGGTAGCATGGTGGATAATGTTATCCTATCTTGCTTGAAAATGCATATATTATCATAACAAGTATCCAAATTAATCATGTGGTGAAACCACATCATCATATCGGGTTTAGGGCATATCCCTTAACACCATATTGTGTAGTCATTATGGGTTAGCTATTACTTTAACTTTTATCATCTTTAGTCATCCTCATATCGTGTATAGGTTAGACTTTTATCCTCATATTAGGTATAGAGGAATATTGGATTCTCATATCATGTATAAGAGTACACCATATCAGACATACCATTATGGCTATATCATTCAAGATAATATTATATTCATTATTTACCTTAGTTTGTCATATCAATTTTCATTTTAAATGTCCATATCAGTTCTCCATCATATCAATTTCCCTCTTGGATTATTATATCGGATTTCATTTTGGGTTTACCATATCATGTTCCCTTCATTGGATTGCCATATCGGTTTCCTTCTAGGGTTTACTATATTAGTTTACCTCTTGGATATCATCTTGGGTTACATCTTGAATATCATATCGGTTTACATCATGGGTTCACCATATCGTGTCCCCACATTGGGTGGTATCATGTTGCCATATCATGTTCCTATATTGGATATCATATCATGTCCCCATAATAGATAAGAACATTAAACTCAAAGCTTTTTAAGGTTCAGTTCTTTTCTTGTAAAAACATGACAAGATGGATACTAATTTGCTCTTCTACCCATCACAAAGTAATGGGGTATATTGAGTTTCAAAGGACAATTGGTTTTCAAAGCATATCGGGTTCCTATTTATTCACTCTAAAGTTTTGCCCATATCGTGCAAAGGTATTGCTTTGTGTATAAAATATGGATAGATATTTTCCATATCATCCATAGGACTTGTCGCATAAAGTATGACCTACCTTCATATCGAGTAGACCTTTATATCGGATTCCATATCGGTTTTCAAGAGTCTTCAACCCATATCGAGTTGTTCAATGATGATGTCATCATCATCAACCTCAAGATCCTTGTCTTACTATTCTAAACCATGGACAACAGTCCTAATTAATTTGGAACTCATGAATATATCAAAAAATCAAAGGAAATCAGAATTTGAATAATATTTAAGGAAAGATAATAATATAGATGGGTTCAAGTTATATAACCCACCTCTCAAGTAACTTTCAAGCTTCAAGCTTCAACTCCTCACGTTCCAAGCTTGAAGATGAACCTCCTCCATGATCCAAGACTTGAGCTCCTAGCTTTTGCACGATATCTCCACTTCAATGGGCGATGTCACCTTCTATGACCTATTCAGCCAATATCTCTTATCCTTGGCCGATATCAAGCTTCACCACTTAACTCTCCTCACTATGCACGACTCAAAAGGGTATTCATGATCCAAGAGGGAAGGTTACTAACAATATTCAAAAATCTTAATAACAAGTGAAGGGCAAGGTATTTATACTAGAGGTTTATGGAAAAGAGTGTAAGAGGTGTCATTAGCTTAAGCTACTTCATGCCACCTAGCCATGCATGGTCGACACATACATTTGCATGCACTTCCGTTATTATTTTTCCATGCAAAAATAGAAGTTCAAGTATAATATAGAGGATAAAGATCGGCTCTTTGGTTATCTTCTAGGGCAAGTCTTCTTCCAATCACTATATTATTATATTCAATTCCATCCTTTCCAAGACAAGTGCAAACCGATTCATATCTCTTCTTTGAAGTGCCTTGCTTGACATGAGAAAAGCTAAAAGTCAACAAAATAGATAAGAGACTCCCTTATGGCTCTCTGGCCGATAGGGACTTCCACTCTAAGTCCTTAACTCGATATGCTCATATGTATACATTTCCTTAGTCTTTTCATTGTTTAGAGTGCTAACACTTTAAGGTGATTCAAACATATTGTCTCTTTATTTCTCTCTCCCCTAGATAATACTAGGTAAGAGTAACCACAATCTAGAGGTGGCAGTTTTCACATCAACCCTACATTTTGTATATATTGCAATTTGTATCACAATTGATGCACCAAACACTTAGAATTTTTCAAACAAGTTCTCACTTAGATTTAGGCTTTTCACAAGCCACCACTTAGCATCATTCTCTCTCTTAAGATGTTAGAACACTTAGAATACATTCAACATATGACATTTGCAATATATCCCCTCATCTTGGGTAAATTTCACTTTTCACTTAGATTATCACATAATGCACACATAGTTTGCATGTAAGCTCAAATTTGAAAATAAACTTCACAAAGGCCTTAATTACTTTTCAAAAGATAAGATCAAGTTTTTAAGTAACTTAGTTAAGCAAAATATCTAGGGTTAGATCATAACCCAGGTTAGGGGTGTTACAATTCCCACTAGGTATGCATGTACGGAAACCACACAAGCTTTAGGGATCAACTTTGTGTTCAAAGGTCAATTGGAATGTTGTGGGCTATACAAGATTTAGCATGAGGTTGAAGAAACCTATCTAGAGATGACTCATGAATTCTTTGCGTCGCTGGAGAAAGTGCAACATAGAGGCAAAGATGCAATAAGATTCAAGCTACTTAATTTCACACATGTGCTGAGAGCCTCCCAACTCAATGAAATCTTCTCCCCCAATCTAGAAATGGCAAATAAATTTGATGAGAGAAGGCTGACAAGAATGGGAGAGTAGATTATTAAAATATGTGGAAGCCTATTGCGGGTCAAGAAACTTTCTCAACGGGAAAATCTAAGACCATCAAGGTGTACAATCCTTTCATGAGATATTTGCAGAAGGTCTTAGCAAACACCATTTTTGGCTACTATGACAGTCAAGGTTGTTGTTTGCAGAAGGATCTATTTGTGATGACTATAGTAGAAAGTGAAGGATTCATCAACATAGGAAGTATGGTGATTGACCACCTGAAGACAATCCCCTCAAAAAGCAAAAGCCCATTCATCATGGGGGGAATCATCACCACAATTACAAAAGTAGTGGGCTGTCATTTAGAGGGACTTACTAAGGTAGAAGGAAGTAAATTTGTTGATTTAAGCTATCTTGCAAGATCCCAAATGATCTCCCTCAAAGACAACCAGATCTTTAATATTTTGAACCCTAGATACCCTGGCATCACCTTAGAACTCCCATATCATGCCAACCCCCTACTCATGGATGTGGGACCACCGAATGATTTCTTAATATTGATACCAAAGTATGAGAAGGACCAACCCAGAGAGGGATACAAGACACTACCGGTGGACTTACCTAAAGGAGGAGAGATGAATGTGCCAGAGCAACAACTCATTCTTGAGCAGCCCCACCACACGAGATAGAGATATGAGGATTTTCACGCACAACCACCTCCAACAAATGCATATGACATGTCATCTATTCATTCACACTTGGAGGCGATTCAGTAGACATCGCATGCCATGTGGTTATATTAGCAATAAATGCACCATTAGATCAAGAACATGTGTCGGTATCAGCATGCGTAGGTGCAGAGAAACCCCCAATGGGGGGAGGATTTCTGGGGAGCCCTATCTGGATATTAGAAGACATACCCGCCACTATAGGTGAACTACTAGGGACACTATTACCATCACCCACCTCCATAGGCTGGCCCACTGCAGGATCCATCACCATCGAAGCAGTGAAACCTACCCTAGCATTCATAAGCTTTAGTTTCATGTCGAGGACAACTTGATTTAAAAGTTTGGGGTGGTAGGGAGGTATGCCCCCTTTTCTCACCTTATTTTGTTTATGCATGTCTTGCCTGATTTCTGCTTGTTTGACTTCATTCTATCTGGTGTAGATTTCCTTCTTTTTAAATTCATACATAAATGTAGCTCTTTTTCATGCATTTTGAGTAATTTTTCAATTTTTTTGCTTTGTTGGTCATTTCATGCCATGCATTGCGTTTGCATGTAGATTTTGGTGATTTTTGTGCATTTTAACTAGGCTTTTATAATTTATGTTTTAATTTTTCTAAATGTAGGTTTAGATGTGATTGAATGCAAATTGACACCATTTTGGCCAATTTTTTCCCAAATTTGAATGTTCTTGCCCGAAAGTGTATTTTGACTGAATCTCTATCTATTGTGATGTGAATGATTAAATATTGGATAATGTGACTTGCTTTTGATGTTTTTGGCTAGAATGATTCCTACATAGGAATTTTGCATGTGCTCCAAGCCTCTTGAAATAATTTTTTATTTGGAATAGAAGGGTGATTCTTGCAATTCCTGAACGTTTGTGATTATTTGTTCTTTATGAAAAGGATGAAATCTGCTATACTATTCATTTTACACATGACTAGTTGGATTGGTGAATGCTGCATGGACTAACTTGCTTGAGTGAGATTATACATGAATTTTTGCTACTTGTGACCCCTCTTTGACCCGACATTTCTTCCACCATCCTCTTACCTCCGCCTCATGAATGGATGCCAAAGTACACATATCATCCTTGGCCACCCCCAAAAGTTTGGGGTGATCATACCTTTACCTCCCTGCTTCTCTCTATCATCATATGCCCTACCTACACCAATGACAAAAAAGAAAAGAAAAAGAAAATAAAAAATAAAAAATAAATAAAATCAAGGGTGCTCCTATTTAAGAGCATCCAAATAAAGAAAAGATGAGTGTAATAGCACTCCACTCCCTTTCATAACCATTTCTTCTCTTTGCATGCCTACTAGGTCTAGGGTAAATCAACTCTAGCCCTCAATCCCCTACACAAGCCAAGTGGGTCGTGAGCAGTGAAATGAAGTGTATGGGGTAGCTCCAGCAAGCGAAACAATAATTCTAACCTTTTGAATGCATTTCATGCATGATACAGTTTACCCAGAGCATTATAAAAATTGTATCACTTGCATATGTGAATGGTGACCCATGTTCTAAGTTCTTGTTCTCTATGCTTGATTAACACTTGAAGGAATGAAAATGAATAGAGAGTAGTGGATTGCATGCCTAATTCCTAATGTGAACTCATTTTAGCCAACAAACATCACAATAATTGCGTTATCCTTGAACTCCTTGATTGAGTTGAAAGAGAGATTAAGTTGGAGCATACTTAAGGATAAGTATGTTTAAGTTTGGGGTGGTGATGAAACCCTATTTTAGGGCTTCATCTTGTGTATTTTGCATCTCAATCACATCTAAATGTATTAGAATGCAAGTTAATTATCCCAATATGCATATTACTATAAAATGCACTTAAGGACATTCTTTGCATGTTTTTCAGGTACTTGGACCATGCCTTGAATGGAAAGAGAGAAGGAAGGTGTTCTAGAATTTCTCTACCCATGGAGGGGACCAAACAAGACCCCAAAGCTTCCTCATCCTACCCCTAGAAGCCAAGAGTCAAGCTCAAGTAAAGAAGTCCATGGATCATGAAGTTTCAAGCTCAAAGTGATACTGAAGACCCAACACGGTCGTGGTTCCAAGGAACGGTCACTAGTACATATATCACCTTTAGCGTCGGTCAAATATGACTTTAGTAGTCGGTTTCCAAGTGACACCCAAGTGGGTGACACTAAATGTAGACGCCTTCAGCGTCGATTTCATAACTGACACCCCGAAGCCATCCCCAAAATTCCAAACCCAAAAAACACGCCAGCAAGGAACCATATGCGTCGGTTATCGAGACATAACCAACGCCACATCCCATCTCGAAAAAAAATTGGCCCCATGTTAGACCGTAGGTGTCGGTTAGCAACATAAAACTGACTCCATTGACCTAAAATTATTGACGGTACCAAATAGCAACCGACACCATTAGGGGATAAAGACGTCGATTAGCTATTAATCACCAATGAGTTAAGTTTTTATTGTCGGGTTCTTTTTTAACCAACGACTATGTTTTGATTTTTTTTTATTATCAACTTGTAGGCCTGTTTTCCGGCTGGTCAATGGGATGCAGAACCTGCAGTTCAATTCTAAACTGTAGGTTTACAACATCCATTGATTTCAGCCAACAACAAGCCACACACCTGCAAAATTAACAAGGATGGACAATTAATATGGAATGATTCACACACATGTATAAGCACATTTCATATGATTTTCATCACACACATGTAGAAACCTATAGTTCCATTTCATTCCTCCATTTCATATTCACACACATGTAGCAACTTGCAGTTCCAATCATTTCATCTCTTTTCACATTTAGATACATGTAGAAACATTCATGTATTCGTCTTCACACACATATGTATATAGATAAGACAATTCAAAAAAATTCATTCAGACATGTATATATAAGTGTATCTTTCAAATTTTAACATGTCATCAAATACATAAATAATTATGAAAACAAAGTTTAGAAATATCATTCTTTATCATTATCATTGTCATCATCGCCATCATTATTCCAATGATAATAAAAAATTCCCACTACTTGTAAGGCTTTTGCCCATTGTTCTCTTACATCATTTAATTATTCCATCTTATAGGGAATATGTACATCTAATAACTTTTCACCTTTAGTGAAGTCACTGGTTTTAAACACCTACAAAGAGAATGATGTATATATAAAATTAATAATATATAATAAAATTGATATATTCCATATTATCTAGTGAGACTATATATAATACATGTTGTATGGTATCAATTTCCATTGCAGCATGTTTGATAATTAGGTCCATATATTGCATCACGTAATATGCACATGCCCAACCATTGTTTGGTGTAGCACACTGTAAATTGAAACATACAAAATGTTAAGAAATACAAACAAGCATAGTTCACATAAATAATATATACATTGGAGTCAGGAAATTACTTTCACATTCTCCCAAAGTAACAATTTCTTTGTCTTGTCCATGTTTACTCTAGATTTTTTGAATGCTTTTAAAGCACTACATGTTAATTGAACAAATTAAATTGTATTATTAAATAATAATGTAATAATTGATGTTAACAGATACAAAATATAAAATATTTCTCACGTGAATAATGGCCTTTTCATTGAGTGTCCATATAATGAGTCTAATCCCTTCCCCGAAGGATCTAGATAATAAATAGTCCACATCTTGGGGATAGTAACTAGTAAATCCTAATGCATAGCACTAGAGGTAAGAAAGTTACAAATTAATAACTCAAAATACACAATAAAAATGTAATTTTCTTAAGTCTAAATTATAAGCAAAGTAAACTCACTCAACATTGAATGGAGTTATTATCACCAACTTATTTTTTTTACCAAAATATTTAAAAGCAGCAGAGCAGTATGAGGTAACTGATGAAGGCTCTTTATCTACGCGACTGATCAAAGATGGAACTAGAAATCCCACATGGGAAAATAAAAAAACTTACAGATCGTGTGTAAGTGGCTGCAAAACATGTATTATGTATGCATTAGTATTAAAGAAACCAGATCACCGTATATAAAATAAGGTATATGAACATATAAACCAGATCTCACCTTATCCATAGCTTTATCATAGATGTATTCAACCAATTATAACAAAACAAATCCAAAATATCTTGTATAAATATTTTGTTATCGTATGATTTGCCTACAACATCTACTGGAATAGAAACATTTATAGGAGAATTTGGGTCATCTTTTCCTATCCATACTGCCATACCCTTACAATTAGGACCTAACGAGTCGTATAAGTCTCTTGGAAGCCAACTAGGTACTTCAGGAAGAGGTGGAGGCCGAGCTATAGTGGGTTTCTTCCTTTTGACCCGTATATATAATTTCAGATAAATTGACTAGCTAGTATATACACGCTAGAAAATTAATGTAATGTAAATTTATCATACAATAACAGTATAGATGACATTTTCTTTGAGCCACAATATCACTTCTCCTTCTTCTTCACCAAGTGTTTTAGAATCTGGGTGGTCATATGGCAATGGAAGATGCATCCACTGGTGGAGTACAAGTCTTGGGTTCACACGAACCGTACCATCCGATACTAGAGTGCCATGAAACATGTCCCCTAGAAGGGGTGGGTAAGCTTCAACCTCTGCAACGATAAATTCTTTGCTTTTTAGATGACATGGCTTCAACCCCTAAAAATTTACCTAAAGCATGTTATATACATATACACATAAATATGTCATCTTGAAAAGACTAGCTACTATGTCATAAAAATACTTACAGCGGACGTGCTAGGTGGTGGGTCTACAGGATTACTCCCAACCACCTCTACAGTAGGAGAAGAGCAACACTCCATAGGTATTGTCCGAGTGGCAGTCTGAGATGCCTGCCACTTTCTCATTACTTCATGGACTCTCCTATTAATTAACTCATCTACCTATACATGGATAAAAGAAATGCTAGCTTTTGATTATTGAATTCCTTTTTGCAATAACATTCTAAAAAAGAATAAGTTACCTCAGCTTTTGAAAATACCACTGTTGGGACATGTTTGTGTAGTGATGGCCCAAAGAACGTTTTTATGCCCACACCAGTACTACACCCCTAACACATCCATAATTCTCTGGGTTACCAAGAGGAAATGTAGATTCATCCCTTGTGCCTTCAGGGATGAACTTGTCTTGCTTCCTCTTCTCATGAAGCTCCCGCTAATCTCCATCAATAGAAATTGGTAAGTAAACATAATAATCAATATTGATTGCTCTGAGAGTTGAATTTTACTATTTCTCAGTCACCTGAGCAGTTGCAAGTTTGGTCATATCTCCTTTCTTGTTTTTCCTCCCAACTATCCACACAATATGGCGAGGCAGAGGTGGGGGAGTAACAATAGAGGACTCCCTAGTCTCTTGAGTAGCAGTAGACTTAGCAGCACTAGCAGCAGCATCCTGTAGTCTTTGGAAAACGTCTGCATAGCCTTTTGGACCCATCGTGTGGTCATGCACATTCAGTGCACGCCTTGCTCTTTGAGCATCACTAATAGCCTTGTTAGTGAGCACATTGATTTGGTTAGTAACACTAAAGGTCAATCTTGTATAGGTGAATACATAAGTATGTATATTAATTAAATTGGGAGTGGCACTTAATACCTTGAATTCATTAGTTTTTCTTTTGGAAACAAACTCCTCCCAGTCATTGGGGTCCAGGTAGTTCCATTGCTCAGTGGCTGACTTATTCCTCTTCTCAACATCTCATATGTAATCTCTGGTGAGATTTGTCCTATAGTCCCTTAGGACCCTCTCACAGTGCTGCATCACACATTTACGATGCATGCTTTCATCTAGTTCAAATATACTATGCAAAATTTCATATATATAACTAGTATCCTAAAAATTAGTAATCTACAAAATAGAATTGCAAATAATAGTAACTCACACATAGTTCCTTGCATACTAAGTCTTTCTTCCCCTTAGGAACTTTATGCCAAGATTCTACATTAGGACTACAATGGCTACTAGTAAGAACCCTAAGATATGAAATAAACGAGTTGCGGTTCACTCCAACTAGATTTCTTGCATGATTAAAATCCAGAGCCAGTTTTAGTTCATTGCCCCTTTGTTGTAGTAACTTGTTCATCATAGTGATGCCCCTCACTTTTTCAATTTTTTTTTCTACTCATCAAGTGCCCCAAGTTCTTCATGGGGTACATCATCAACCTAAAATTTAACAAAAAAACATACTTATAGGATATAACTTATAAATGGACATATAGATAGAAATATAGGATATATTTTAAAAACTTACATTGTGAGGCACCACATTGATATCCTCACCCTCACGGTAATCATCATCACGATCATCATACTCATGCTCAGCCATTTGAAATTGTCATTAAAAAATAAAACATTTAATATTTAACATAACTAGAAGATAATAAAACATCTCTAGGGTTTGCTCCCGCCTCTCTCTAAAATCTCTCGGTGGCCACCATTGGGGGGAGGGGGCGCCACCTCGGTGCTTCCTCCCCCTGGCCATCATCGACCAAGGCGTGATTTCCTCAATCGTAGACAGCATCGATCTTTGGAGAAAGGGACCTCTAGAGAAAGGGTTCTCAATCATCTTCTGGTCACCATCGTTTAGGGCTGATCTCATCTTGGAGCGAGGAGGAGGCATGTTGCACAACACTGAAGCCAGAACTCTGGTCATTTGGTAGCATTGACTTTGTCGACTCCACCCCATTTAAGAAGGACGGATGGAGAGGAGCCACTTCCTGTTGGATCTGGTCTCATGCACGGTTGCTCCGTCATCGTAGGCGTAGTAAGGGAGTCCCTTGACTTCCTTCTCTGACTCCTGTCCTCCTTATCCAAGCTGGTAACTGGCCTCGCCCAGTGCTGTGTTGGCCCCACGACATTGTCTGACGCTGCTTCGCCCTATCTAACGGCAACACTTCCTTCATGGTGGCACCTCAAGATCTGGGGTCCCCAGTTGCAGAGGGTACTTTCTCCGTCATCACCGCTGGTAGTCACTAATGGCTGATGGGCGGATGAGGAGCTTCAGCGCCAACCTAGTGTAAGCCTATTGACCCCCCTGCTGCTGCGTGATGGAGCACTCTCAAGGTGTTCGTTGAAATGCCTCTATGAAAACAGGGGCATCAAGTCCTAGCCGGGGTCCTCGCCTAGAGTTGGCCTCATCGTGGGTGTTGTTGTGGTGTTGTTTTGCTATTAGCAACATTTAGAGTATGATCCATCCAGTGTTGCTTCTTTGGACCTCAAGCTGGAGCTAGCTAGGGAGCAGGGGAAGATGATGCTGTTTGATCTCAGTCCCCTCTCATCACAATTTGTCAGTGTATCTAAAGCTAGTGAAGAGAGGATCAACGGTCTACAACCTCAAACTCTCATCTGTTCTTTGCTGCTCTAGTGATTGATTCTGTTAAGCAAGCAGGTTGTGCTCATACTACCCATTGCTGACTTGGACTACGTCTAAGTCCTGGTTGTCTTACAAAGCCTAGGATTGTAGTGTAGGTGCTCTTTCCCTAGAGATCTTGGCCTGATGGGGTGCGGCCTGCTTGCATCATCTTTGTACTCATACTTTGTGGGTGTCCTTTATGCTATTGAGTGCTTGGATATGCATAAGGCTTCATGTCTTTAGGTTGAGTTGTTTAGGGTTAAAGTCTTATGTACAATTTTTTAGGTATTTACAGCCTTGACTACCAGCTTGTTGGTATCAAGGTTCTTTAGCTTTTGCTGTAATGGGGTACTTCGTGCCCAAAGTTTTGGTATTATAGTAACATGTATTTTTGAAAAACAAAAAAAGATAATAAAACACTGTAAAGTTCACATTCAAAAAAATAAAACATATAAAAAAAATAAAAGCATACCTCTAATACTACAACCTTTTATCAATTAACATTCCTTCGGTGTGATCTCCACACACATAAAAGTCATTGTTAGCTTCAATATTTGGTGGTGTTGGCAACTCAACTGAGAATGGACTCGAGTCATCATACTTATCATAGTACTCTTCTTCATCTATAGGATCTTTAATGAATTATCTTTTACCATGAAGAACAACCGACCATTTATCATTTGCAGGATGATCGATATAAAATACTTATTTCTCCTGTGATGCCAATATGAATGGTTCACCCTTCTTGCCAATCTTTTCAAAGTTCGCTAATGTGAAACCCAATTCATCCACTATAACTCCTTTGGTGTTATCAACCCAATTACATTTAAAGAGCAGAATTATGAAATCTACATAGTCAAACTCCCATATGTCTTCAATGACACTGTAATATGACATTTTAGCTTCACATAGACTCTTATCATTTGCACTTGCAAAAAATAATGAAGACGCTTGAAGGGTGACCCCACTGTTTTGGACGACACTCTTATCATCTTGACGCTTTGTGTAATATGAGAACCCATTTATGTCAAACCCTTCATAAGTCATAACATTCAATTTTGGTGTAAAGGAGAGGCATTTGAGATTTTCAGTAAGATTATTTGGTGTTTGAGATAGTTGATGTAAGAATTTTTCTTCAAACCACTTAATAAATGTCTTGTTAAGCTCTCTAGCTAGCCACATTGAATTGGCTTGAGGATATTGTTTCCTGATGAAATTGGTATGATCCTCGATATAGACACTCACTTCATCGATGTTGTGTAAAATATACAAGTGATCTTGTTCCAACTACTCACGGCTGATTACTTTCATCTGTGAGCCCAAAATTCCTTTGCCAGAATACTCCTCAATATTCTTGTCATTAAGAGGAGCATCATTACCACTCAAAAAGTCATTGCAAAAATCCAAAACCTCTCTCACCACATAACCCTCAATAATTCTCCCTTCAGGCCTATAATAGTTTCGAACATCACCTTTAAAAATGCTCATGTATCGTTCAAAGGGATACATCCAATGCAAGAAAATTGGTCCCAACATTTTCACTTCCCTAGTCAAGTGGATAACAAGATGTACCATGATATCAAAGAATAAAGGAGGAAAATACATCTCAAGCTGACATAGGGTAACAACCACTTCTCTTTGCAACTTATCGAGAGTATCAGGATCAATAACTTTACTGAATAGACTGTTGAAAAAGAAACAAAGTTTGGTGATTGCAAACCTTACATGCTTCGACAGTATAGATTGAATTGCCACAGGCAATATTTTTTGCATTTGAGTGTGACAATCATGAGATTTAAGACCTATCAACTTCAAATCTTTCATTGATACCAATCTACAGATGTTGGATGAGTTACCCTGTGACACCTTAACATTTACCAACCAATCGCAAAAAGCTTTCTTCTCCTTTCTAGACAACGTGTAACAAGTAGGAGGTAAGTATGTTCTCTGATCGCTACTAACTACTTCTATTAATTTTATCCTTATTCCCATTTCACATAGGTCCATTCTGGATTTTATCCCATCTTTAGTCTTACCTGGTATATTCAATAGATTACCAATGATGCTATCACATACATTTTTCTCAACTTGCATGATATCGATACAATGCCTGACTGCTAAAGAACTCCAATAAGGAAATCCCAAAATATTGACTTCTTCTTGAATAAAGATTTGTCACTCCGAGTGGTCATGGTACATTGTGATCTCTTACCAAATTCATTGACAAAGTCTTTTACTCTTTCATGAAAAACCTCCCCTGGTATAGGTTTAGGTGCAATCCGTTCCTCATTCCGTCCATTGAACACTTTGTACAACCTACGATATAGATGGAATTTTGAAAGAAACATTCGATGACCAAGATATACAGTCTTGCCGCCATATTTTAGTCATATTGAATCAGTGTTATCTTTACACATAGGACACACTTTAGATCCTTTGACACTATATCTAGACAAATTCTCATATGTTGGAAAGTCATTAACAGTGCAAAACAACATAGCGTGCAAACGAAATGTCTCTCTTCATGAAGCATCATAGGTCATCACACCTTCACCCCAGAGTTTCTTTAAGTCATCAATCAAATGTTCAAGATAAACGTCGATATCATTTTCAGGTTGTTTCGGGCCCGATATCAACAACGACGTCATAACATAGTTATTTTTCATACAGAACTAGGGAGGAAGATTGTATATAACAAGCATAACTAGCCAAGTGCTATGTTGGATGCTCAATGCCCCATACGGATTCATCCCATCTGTACAAAGCCCAAGTCTTAGATTCCTGACTTCTTCACCAAATTTAGGGTACAACAAATCAATCTTCTTCCACTGTGGGGAATCAGACGCATGTCGTAGGATCCCATCATTACTTTTCTTAACATCTGTATGCCACCTCAAATTCTTCACATCTATCGGATTGGTAAACAAGCATTGAAACCATGATATTATAGGTAGATACCGCATCACCTTGGAAGGAGAACTAGTTTTGGACTCCCCCGAAGTTGTCATTTTATACCTTGGCACACCACATTTTTGGACAATCTTTCAAATCCGCATTGTTCTTTTGAAATAATACACAATCATTCGGGCATACATGTATCTTCTTGGCCTCCATTCCCATTGGGCACAAAAATTTCTTTAACTGGTATGTTGAGATTGGTAGCTCATTTCCTTTAGGAAGAATTTCTTTCAACAAAGACAATAATGACATGAAGCTTGTATCACTCCATCTATTGTTAGCTTTCAGCTTATTCAATCTCAACACAACGCTAAGCTTCATAAACTTAGTACAACATGTGTATAATGGTCTCTAAACATCATGTACAATATTTCTAAACATGGGAGGTGGATCAGTGTGCTCTACCCCACTACTATCCAGCATCACATTAACGATGTCTACTGGAACTAGTTCGTTCACATCTACGTCATTGGAGGCAATTTCTTCTTCCGTACAAACACTGCTATCGACATCCACTGATTTTAGGTTTGAAATCTATCCATGCCAGTACCATTCAGTATAGCCTAGTACAATCCCATTTCACATGACATGACTTTTGATTTCGTCACCAATGCTGACTTTCAAGTTGTTACCGCAATGCCTACATGGATAGTAGAACCTATCTCCAGGTTGTTTCCTATGTTCCTCGACAAATCTAATAAACTGATCAAGACCAAAAATAAACTATGGGGAGCAGTGATTTGGAATGGGCATCCATGATCTATCCATTCTATGATCAAAGAGAAAACAAGTAAATATTAGGGTTTAGGGATAAAAGATTAGGGTTTATGGTTAAAAGTTTAGGGTTGAGGGTGTTATATATAATAAATGTGTACCGCCTATCCCATTCTTGATCACCTAATCTCACTAGTAAGTGTATAATGTGTATTCGATTTTCAAGAAATTTTGGTAGCATTTCCCCGTAGTTCTCCAAGTACATCGATGTACATGAGCAAATGCCCACCGACATATGTACTTAGAGAACAAATGGGGAAGTGCTGATGGAACATCATGAAAACCAAATACACACTATACACTTACATCCTAAGTGAGATTAAGTTTTCAAGAACAGTCCCAAACCGGGGACTATCTAGGATTTACTCCTAATGAGTAAATCGCAGACGTGTTTCTAGGCCAATAAAATACATGTATATATATTGTCATTCATATACCTACAATCATAATAGCATCGTTCATATCCTAGGTCTTGTGTAACATCATTTAATTCAATTCATTCTTCCATTTGGATAAGTTCATTCATTCATCATTAACCTAAATCAATCATTAATAATCAACTACACAATTTTGAAGAACAATTATATATTGAAATAAGTTAAATCAATCACTAACAAGAGTGAAAGAAAGCAATAACAATTTATTAAATTCATTCATTCATCATTAACCCAAGTTAATCATTATTAATCAACTACATAATTTTAGAGAACAATTATATATTGAACTAAGTTCATTCATTCCTTGTTTAACCCTTATTAATCAACCCCAATTAATCAATAATAATCTTACAAAAACTCACCGCACTCGTGGAGCAGGCTGTGGTGGCGGCGGCTGGAGGTGGAGGTGGTTGCAAATGTGGCCGAAGGTGGAGCTGGCCAGAGGTGGAGGCAGAGATGAGTGAAGCTGCAGTGAAGTAGGTGGCGAGCGGTGGCAAGATGGCGGGTTGTGGCTGTGGTCGGTGGTGGAGATAACTGAGCGAGCGAGTGGCGGCGGCGACGACTGAACTACTGGAGCGAGGGGCGGTGGCGACGACTACACTGGAGCGGTGATGGTGAGCTCCTCTGCGACAGTTCCCCTCCACAGTGGTGATGGCGGCATGCTCCTCTCCACAGTGGCAGCGGTGAGCTCCTCTCCACAGCAGCAACAACGGTGGCGGCGAGTGGCAAGCCTCAATCATAAGACCTAGCTTGAGCGGCAATAGATAATCAGGAATGAAACAGAGAAGGGGAAGAGTCTGGCTCGTGCGGGTG
Organism: Alisma plantago-aquatica; assembly: GCA_963693085.1. Classification (NCBI taxonomy): domain Eukaryota; kingdom Viridiplantae; phylum Streptophyta; class Magnoliopsida; order Alismatales; family Alismataceae; genus Alisma; species Alisma plantago-aquatica. The sequence goes on along the minus strand of OY856412.1, from coordinate 441,089,463 downwards.
CTATTCAATTAATTATCAGCGTTAGTTATTAAGTAAAATCGATGCTTAACACCATCTACAACTTCAAACAAATACCAGATCAGGGTGTTCATCGTCAGTTTCACCATATAATAACCGATGTCTATCCACATACATCGAAAAAAAATTGTTCTTGAGTTACAATCATAATTTTTGGTTTCTCCCCCAACACCAAAGCTGATTAGGCAAATTGGGGGTGGAAACGTTTTGTGGGGACAAAACGCGTGAACAAACATCCTCGTCGGCTCCTGTGCAACAACCGACACCAAATAAGGTATAATTTTTTTTGCCTCATGAGGGATATTTAGGCATCACTTGTATTTTAAACAACCGACGACATATGGGGGGAAAATTCATGTGGCTTGGCGTAGAACATGAGTCGTTGGTGTTTATAAAACTAATGTCGAATTGAAAATTTTGGAGGCAAAATGTTTCCCTGGAAAATTATATTTCATGTGTGATTTTGGATGTCGGTTTTTATTTTGACTAGCCGACGTTGATTAAAAAGCGATACTCGTGTCTTTTGTAAAGAGGCCGACCTTCACATATAGGTTTCGGTTGTCTTGTTAAACTGACATTGTAGTTTATTAACATATGTATTTTATTTATAACCGATGCCAGCAAATGTGACGTTATACGTCATTTCTATACTAGTGGGTCATGCTCACCAATACAAAAGCCACATGTTAATCCTCATTTCAACTAGTTACATCAACACCATCAAAACGGTCATGCTACCCAGAATGGTCGTGCTAAGAAGACCCCAAAATGGCCATTCTAGCCAGGATGGACATGCTGCCAATGATCAGAATGAGTTTGCTGATGAGATCGATCTCCACTCCACCTCACCCACCATGGCCGTGCTACCCAGCCCCCACCGCATCTGTTCTACCCAGCATGACCATGCTACCCACCTACATTTCACCACTTCCATTCTTACATTTTTCATTTCCCACCACGAACGTTCTAACCATCACCCACCATGGTTGTTCTGTCCAGAACGGACGTGCTACCACCCAAAACCTAATTTTTAATGTACTTAATTTCCATCAATATCCCCCACTTACCCTAGTGCTTCCACCACCACCTATATATACACGAGTGGCAGCCACAAAAATAGGTTATCTACCCTGTCCACTCCTTAGCTACTCTAGAGCATTCATTAGCCCCTCTCTCGCATTCAGGCCATTCACCTACCTCCCACCTTCCATTTCCACTCCATTTCCACTATAGAACCCTAATTTTCTAGGTTTTCTACCATAATACCCTACATTTCCATGCTCTTCACCCATCTTGGATGAGGGAGGACATTCTGCAGTAGCTAGGAGGTGAAGGAAAAGAAGCTTCCACGAGCTTCATGGCCATCTACCTCTTTCTTCTTTCCTTTTTGCTCTTTTACATGATCATGTCTGGCTAAGCCCTTAGTGGTGGGCTACTTGGGGTTAAAATGTTACTTTGATATCATGTTGGGGGAAAATAACTTGTAATGAACATATTTCCATTCTATGATGATTTCCTCTTGCTTCTATATCATTGCCCATTATCTTGCTTGTGGTTTGTGCTCTTAAACATGGATTGCATATTTTATGATGCTTGAAGACACCTAGCTTCTAGGGGACAATGGAATGTATGTGGCTATCTTAGGAATTGCTCCTAGGTCCAATTAGTGGATCCCTAGCTAGCATCCTTTGTTCCCACATACAACTCCCTTCACCAACAAGTAGGTGTGAGATCTAAGTAGCTAGTGTAAGAGTGATATGTGATATTTCCTAGAGTTTTCTAAAGTCTAGATGGTGTGTAACATGAGGTGAAACACCCTCATCTCTACCCCCATTCCTACCCTTATCTCTCAATTGCCCTAATACCACTTACCCTAGATACCTAGACTTTCCAAGTCCTATTAGAATTACACCTAGCCCTATTTCCTCAACTAGTAGCATAGTGTATATTCTAATAGCACTTTCCTTGTTGTGTGGTTTGGCAATATAGATTGAATATATAAGACTTGCATGCTATGTTAACCTCCCCAACTAATATCATAGTGTCATTCCCAAATGACCCACCTATCCTTCTCATTGCTTAAAACCCACCTTGTCATCTTAGCTTGTTAATGCTAGTTTAGTTAATTGTCTTTGTTGCTTCTTAACTAATTGCTTAGGTATAGTATCCACCTATCCTTCTCACACACTTAAAACCTAGGTTCTTTCTTGCTCTAGTGGTTAACTTGTCTCTTAGTTGTTAATTTGAATTGTTAAGTCTAGTGTACGTCAGTTGTAATTCCTCCTTGCTCTTGCTGAGCTAATTGTTATGTCTAGCCTCTTAGTCTTAACTTTCTTAGGTTTTTGGTAATATAGTTTCCTTCTTGTTGTTAATTTCTTGCAATCTTAGTGTAACCAACAAAAAGCAACCTTTAAAACCTAAAACCCTACAATATGCTTTAGACATGTAGCTCACATTAACCTAGTTCTAGTGCCCCCTCTCCCTGAGGATCAACCCTTTTCTTACTGCTTGCTTATACTATAGTATGACCCCATGCGCTTGTGAGTGAAGTGTGAATATTATAAGTTAGTGTGTTAGACTAGGCCCCTTATATAAATTCAAAAGATCCATGTGTGTTTGCCTAAGTTGCATCTAATCAAATCCGATTAGTTAGTTCTAACCCAAGGCAGTCCAAGATGAACCAAACTTCCTGGTACCATTTTCGGGGATTGAAAGCACCATATCTACCTAGTAGTTATGGTTTTGACTCTCCCCTTTGGCACCATCTTTTACCAGTTTGTTTTGTTGCCTTTGAAAAAACACACCGACATACTCCTTGAAAGCAACCAATGATAAATTTTGAATGTAGTAGCACATTGTTTAAACACCAAAAAGGGGCATGCTAGTGCCCATTAGTTTGGTGGATAACACTTCCATGACTCTTTGCAAAGAAATAGATATGAGGTTCCTCGATTTACTAGGAAACAAAATTTGTGTATTGTCATTTTCCATGGGGAGAACATATCGCTTCCCCAACAAAATAGACCTTGACATGTTCTATCTATTTGAAAATTTGAATTACTAGTATCAAAAAATGAAAATTGAATCTTATTAAATTTGAAAACCCATTGATACCCTTAGATACTTTCCTATATTGTTATATTCCTCGCATTATGCCATAAAAATCCTTTGTAAATAGGTTCATACATTTACTTTCCAAATATCAAATTTGTACCAGCTTTGCTGACCCATGTTTTCCTTCTTGGGGTCCATGTGTGGTTTTATTATCTTTGAGAAATTCATGGATATATGTACAAAGAAGACCTAGAAGAGACGTGCAAAATTTGTCCCCTATTGAAGAGTAGATAAGAATTATGCTTATTCTAAATTTTGTAATATTATGTAAAGCTTCCTTGACTCTGATGTGGAACATGATTGTAAAAATATTTGTTTATTTTTTGTAATATTATTTGGTAAATATTTGATTGAAAGATAAATATAAAAGAGAATATAATTGGGAAATGAATTTAAAAGGTAGAATAAGAAATGGATTACAAAAAAAGAAATGCCAATGGATACAAGATAAACTATAGAATCTGAAATTCATGTAAATAGAGAAGCTATATATAGACAGATGAAGTATCAAAAGTGAACAAGATATGGAAATCTAAGAAATTATATATTACTATAAAACTAAGTAGAATAAAGATTTTGAAGTTGTTAACTCAAAAGTCATCCAAAAAATATCTACAGTTAGCTCACATGAAGGCCATGAGAAAGAAGAGATTAATAAAATGAAAGAATCATACATGTAATATAATATAAGGGAAGTATAGGATAGATAAGTAAACACTTAGAATATTTTATTAAATATAAGATCAAAACACACAAAACAAACCCTAATACCAAGTGTATAGGAAGGATAGAAGAAATATTCATAAAAAAGACTGGTATAGAACATAAGAAACGAAAAGTAACATCTAAAAAAATGATTCAAGCTCAAGGTGGGATTCACAATTTACACAATTCATAACGACACTAAACGTAGATATGCCCAGATCTAACTAGACAGTCAATCAACTAGTTAATAAGTCAACTTACTAATTAGAAAAAGTAAACTAACCCTATAATATGAAATAAAAGAAAAATTCAGAATAATAGAGTAATAAAGGATATATGACAAAAATCCAATTGAAGTTCATATTATATATGATGACCATACAACAAATAAATTGCAAATTATTATTTATTGTATCCATGAAATCTAGATAGAAATAAGATAGATTTTAAGTATACCAACAATTATGTAAAAAAAAGAATCATAAAAAATGTGGGATATGAGTTCATTATGATAAATTCATGTTGAAACAAAAATAATTATATAGATGATAAACTAAGTTTCTATTAGAAGGAAATGAAAAAAATGAGCACATTGATACATGTACCCCTATGATGTAACATAATGTATTCATCAGTACTCTCATTATGACTTGATGATTTCTTTAAATAAATTATTAGTTTACTTTAATTTGTTGAATTAGTTATTTGCTACCGAATGGATCTAAAAGGAATGGACACAACATAGGTTAACAAGTCACACAAGTATGAACTATTTGAAGAACTAAAATACTTGGTTTTAAATTTGGATGCGTAGTCCTTACATGAACCATAAAATTTGAGATATTTGACTAGTATGTATTATGTTTAACGATGAATCATGTAAAGAGCGGGAATCACCCCAACTCTCTACTAAGTAATATGGTAAACAAAAATACCAATTTTAAATAGTGGAATTTTAAACTTTGACTATTCAAAAAGTATAAAGAGTACTTTAAAATTTTTCCCAAAAAGGGGTACAACTTTATACAAAACAAGGATCTAGGTAGAGGAAGAATAAAACCAAATCAACTTGTCTCCAAACAAAGCAACTTAATATATATATCTAAGTCCAAGCTAGATGGTTGAACTTCATATCCCTAGCCTTAGGCTGGTTCACCAAGCTTCAACTACGCACTCTGATCGTATCCTTGGGTAGTTGGGATCACCCAGTAAGAGAAAATAAAAAGTGTGCGCCAATAGAGGTAAAGGACAATTATAAAGCTAAAGCATTGCAAAATAAAAGATCCACTATACTAAGGGAGTGTCAAAAGTATGAGGCAAGTATATCAAATAAGAAATAGGAATTCTGCCATAATTCAACAACAATAATATATTTGCATGCATGATTAAATGTGACTATATTAAACTAATATAGGGGTGAGACACCTACCTAACCTCAAACTCTAGGTGAGGGAGAATTTACACATTCCCAAGAATCTAAAAATATTTATAAAGTGGGGAGAATTGCCACATTCCCCTGGGGAGAATTATCACATTCCCCTAGGGAGAAATTACACATGCCCTCTATGGGTGGTTGTATAGATGTACACTATATTAGTTAATTATTCATTTTCATCATCATGATAAATAATTCATTTGGCAGAGTGAATATATAAATAATATTGCATCATAGAAAATGGGGAATCACAACCCAAGAAGTAATCCAAATAAATAAGCCAACATTAGCAATGAATAATAATTAGAGAGCCAAAGAAAAGGCATTAGAAATATATCAAGGCTAGCACATTAGTAATGTAGCCTTGGATGTAGCCCAACTGAAGAATAGGGTACACATTACACAATAATTTATTCACAATTAGAATAGGGCTCACATACCTTATTTTGATTCATTACCATCATATTCACCAATTGATTGTATCCAATTCCATTTTCCCTAATTATAAACATATCACATGTATTAGCATGTATAAAGTATAAAGTATAAGAAAATATACCCATTTTAGACCTTTTTGGAAAACCATAAAATGAGGACTCAAAACCTATCCCAAAAGATCACTTAGACTTCACTGATTAAGAAAACATACCTTATTTATCAATTTGGAGTTAAGATGGATTAATTACATATTTTAGAACACTTAATATGAATAAGGTGGCATACACAACAAACTTCAATAAAGGAATCAGAAATAGGATTCAAAAACCAAAAATTCGAAATCTACATTAAAAATCCTTTCCATCAACTATTTATTCGAATTTTTCTGATCAAGGATCGATTTACTATGAATTAAGCTAAATTGACCGATCAGAAATTAGGAAAATGCCACATATGCTAAATAAAAGCTCGCAAAGCATGTGCCACAGTGACCAGACCCACACTAACATGGGCCAATCATGTGTGGCCCAGTCGCGGGTCCGCGCTCACTTGGTCTCAGTCAAACGCGACTGAGTGGGAGGACAATTTTACTAAAATAACCTTGTAGGTTGATTAATACGATTAAAATCACGAGGACCACAAGGTCCTTTATAACTTATCAAATAGCTATGATGACTTGACAAGAAATAAAACATAAGGTGAAATCTCTTTTATGCCCATGGAAGATAAATGAATTGAATCAAGAGGTCATGGATGCCCTGGTCATTAAACGACCAGGCATCTCTCTGCCTTGGCCATGGCGCGAGTAGTGCCTCCTGGAGCTTCGACTCCAGCACTGCCTTGCCTCACCAGGCAGAAACTCAACCACCGAAAGATACGAGCATGATCGCTGAGGTCCGATGAAGTCATAGGTGCACTGGCCATAGGGAAAAGACCCTTACAACTGCCAAACACACCAGAAAAACCCATGAATTAGGGGAGCAAAACTAAGATCAAAGCCATGTACTAGAGCTGATGCACTAGAAGTCAATGATCGGAAAATGCTTGCGGGGGCTCAAGTAAGCTTTAGGGTGAAGCTGGTAGGCAGGGAGGGCACAAGAGCACCACAGTGGTAAATGTCGGTGAGGGCACTAAACCACGACATAGGGTATGGAGATTGGGGAAACCACGAGGCAAATAGAGACTGAGAAGAAGAATAAAGATGGCCGATGATGCTTACCCTCGCATCAATCGAATCAATGGTGGTCAGAGTATGAGCAGGTGGTCGACGTCACTAGAGAATAAAAATGAGGAGGTCAGGGGCCTCCAGGGCACCAGGAAACCAATTGGAAGGGGAGTAATAAAGCTCACAGTTTGGGGGTCCTTTCCCCATCCTTAAATAGGTGTGAGGAGGGCTCTAGTCCCCTCTGTGAAAACTTAGCAGAGAGGGGGAGAAGAACTGAGAGAGGCATTTCGGCTATGGTCTATGAGGGTGGATGAGTTAAGGATTGAACGATTCAGTGAAGAGAGGAGAAACCATCAGAAAAGGAATCGTGTGGAAAGGTTAAGAAACGAGTGAGAAAGAGGTTGGGAAGCCAAGGCGGCGCTACAGTACTCGGACCTGCGAACAGATGGACGAAGGAGATGAAGCTGAGGCCGTCAGATCTATATCTGATTAATTATAGCCGTTAGATGTGAGTCCACACTGGTCCAAGCGTGTGATAGGGAAATATCAATCGAACTATAGCGTTACAAATCAAATAAATGATATTGATTAATGCACTATAGTTACACTATATGAAAAGATTATAAAATCAATTTGAGGGGTCAAACCAAGTCTAAAAGACACCAAACTCAAACCATAGGTTCTATTAATGTCTAGAACAATGCTATGTAATTAGTTTCTCGTTTCACTTAATTTTTGGAAATTAATTACCATATTGGCTATTAAATTATACATTAATGTATTAAAAAGGGTGATTTAACATGAAAAGGTTCTTCTAATGAAATCTTAGAGGAATATTCAAGTTAATCAACACATATTAGTATTAAGAGCAATATCTCACCATTATATCCTCTTTTCATGTATTACTATCATATTTGAGGAGAGAGAAAGTAAAGAGTGTTATATCCTCTTTAATAATTCAATTCCACTTCATTACTCATTTCTTATCGCAAAAAATATAAAAGCTCTAAATCAAAATTATCCGCTCAATATTTCTCATTAACGGCCAAATTACATTATTAGACCTCCATTATCACATTAGTTGGATTATTTGTGCAAAAACCCATTCATTGGCATGAATGTGGGCAAATATAGATTTCACCATCAAGTAATGCTCAAAATCAACATTGAGGCCAAAAAGGGTACACAAGTTAGGAAAATTTAGGGAAAAGTCCAAAAGGACATAAAAGAGATAAAAAAGCTTGAAAGTGGATAAATTGCAAAAAGGACCCTGAGATTCAGTATGTTACAAATCACCTTGAGAGCATTGAATGTATGATAAGAAATATTTGGCATGTGATGCATATTTGTAAACATAGAAGAGAACATAATAATAAGAGAAATATAAAATCTAATGGTGCCAAATGGAAATAATATCATACAATACATGAGAAAAAGTGGCATATAATGATCATAAATATCGACTAAAACAACAATAAGAAGAATGTGAAAACTAATTAATATTCATTTTTTTAATAAAGATTGATTTTAACTATGGGGGAGAATAATGTTAATTGAATACTTCTATTGAATTTGAAATGTCTTAAATGTCTCCCTCTCTACTACATTTTCTCATATGAAAGCAAAATTAAAATAAACACCCACTAAGAATGAAGCCATATAATAGCAAAAGAGGTATTCATGAAAGATAATTGAATCCAGATAAAGGATTATAATGCAGAAAAGTGAAATGTGAGACTTGAAACGTAAGGTGCTACTTACTTTCTATAAAGTCTTGGCTAGGATAAGAATACATGAACACATTTTGTTTTAGGATAGAATGAGACGAAATACATTAACATCTACTAAAGTATTATGAGAAATATAACCGCTTGTTATATATTATTAAGTTTCTTATGAATGCAATTTTGTATTTTGAACTTTAATCAAGAACATAAGAAATTTGACAGATGTCACAATGAGAAGTTAGAATATTAATAGGAAGGTAGAGTTAAGAAAATGATATGGAATACTATATAACTATCATGAGAGAGTCATCAATTTGAAATGGAAATTATATATTATAAATGATGAAACTCAAAAAAAAAACCATATAAAGCAATATGTAGAAAGAGTAAGATACAAGTCTAAAATACAAGCATCAATGGTAAGTAAGGTTGCGATGAATCTTATGTGCGTAAATTATTCAAAATTCTTAATAAGGGAAATAAACTAAAACTAATTTTGGAATAAGTTGTAGGTAAGGATCACATAGTAGGATGTTTGGGGTATTAACAACTGAAGACGTGACATTATAGAATTGACTCTATTGCTAATGCGCTGCATGAGAAAAAGCTAAGTTTATACATAATATTAATTAGTTACTTGCTGATTGCAACATCAAGGATAAGGGTTGAAACTTAGATAAATGAAAAAAGACACTATGTAATGACTTCAATTAGATCATAAATATTAGCTTTAAATATAAGAAGTGTATATAAAAGAAACAGGAATGGCCAACAATTCATTTTGATTCTAACTACATCATCATTCACATTTAGCTCCCTCTTAGTAATATGACCAAATGAATAAGGACAAGCAGAAGAAGCAAAGAAACATAAATATTAAAGATTATGTAAACCAGTGTTTTGAAAAGCGGTAATCGGTGTACGGGCGGACAGGGTACCGAATAGAGTATATACGGTATGCGGGAGTATAAGCTGGAGAATAATTGGTTTTGATTTTTTTTAAATTAGTTATAAATTATATGTTGACTATATCCAAGTTATGTATTAGTCATATATTAGAATTGTACAACTAAAATTTGAGTAAAATCTTCTTGTAATATGAGATTAATCATGTTCTAAAAGGGGGAAGCTAAACTTCATTTGGATTGTAACTAAGCATAGATACAAACAAAATGAACTATATCTAAGTCATCAATATAAAGAATATGCATCTAAATCAATATTCAAAATGGAGCAGCAAAGAAGAACAATTAGTCAGAGATTAATATTGCAGTAAATAAATAATTAGAAACATTGATGATATTAGATATGAAAACATCAATAATAAGAATCAATTCAATAAACATTAACTATAAACTTATTGAGAAAACATGGGGAAAAGACCAAATATGTGAAGAGGGGCCAGAGAATGTAATTGTAATGACCAATAGTAGGTTTAGAAAAAGTTACTGTAAAAAAAATATTATTTCTGTTGGGTTTAGAAAATCCCCGATTAATCGGCCGATTATTCCCCCGAGCGGACGATTAATCGGCCCTGGACCGATTATAGGTCCAATTATGCATATGCGGAGCGGTGGACCTGCAAAACCGAATATTCGACTGATTATTCAGCCGATTAGACCGATTTTCTGAACACTGGTGTAAACGACTAATATTTATTGGTAGCTAGTTCTTTTTCTTCAGTATCATAACTCCTCAAAAAATATAATTGAGGGAAATGCCATATAGTCTTGATCCTAACCATATATTTAACAACAATCCAGCTCATCACTGTGCACAATTGTATTCGTTATATATTGATATGTACACCCCTGTCCTATATATATAGGAGAGGAGGCAGTTACAAGGAAGCACAAGGAAGCAGACTGAAACCTTAATAGGCCATGGGCAACATGCCCATGTACACAATAGGTTAATTAGCCTATTAACTAAATAGGCTAATATTCTAACACTCCCCCTCAAGATGGAGCATGGGTGAACACATGTCCAAGCCTGGAGTTACATGAGTTGATTGAACGATAAGAAATAAATGATAAATGAAAGATATAAGTATCACTCCCCATATAAAAATTGTTACTCCTCCTTGAATAATACTTCATAAGTAAAAATATATGATGACACCTCTTTGAGATGTGTTCTGTAGGGTGGAGAACCTCAAGATTCGAAGAAGGTCTTTCTCTTAAAGTGCATTTGGAATGAAGAACATCTAAAGTAGAAAATCATAAATACCACGATTATGCCATCTTTACTGGAGAGGAATGTAAAGTGGAAAAAGCACATTGAACAGATCCAATGTACATAATGCGGCTCAAACATGGTGGCATAATGTCGATGTAGCAGTGAAGATGTCTCTGAATTGTTTGAGAAGTGTAGCCAATTGGAATTAGCTTAGAAGACCACCAATGTGCATAGTGTGGCATGGACACAGTGGGCGAGGTGCTGAGGTGTTGTCTCAACACGTTAAAGTAGCATATGCAACTCGTAGAAGACGTGATGAAGTAGCTTGATGATAATAACTCTAGATGAATCCTTGTAAATGAAAATTTTGCATAGGATTGAAGATGATGAGATTTAGAGATGAAGAAGAAACCATCTGGAACGACATCAACACAACACATGTGATCATCTGGAATATCACCAATACCAAAGGGGAAACATGCCGAATTAGCCACAATAGCTCTTGTCTTAACGTACATAATGAGGTATGAAAGCGAAAGTCTTGGTGTCAATGATGCGATTGTGAGATCCTTAAATGTTGTCTAAAATGTGAAGTGATGCTAAGTGGGAATGACACACCACAATGACATCAACAGCACAAATGTGCTGAAGAACATAAAGCTCCATGATGTTAGACTAATATATATCATCTCATCTCATCGCATCACATCTCATATCTCTCTCCTCATATCCTCTCCCTCATGTTCTCCTCATATCCTCCTCTCTCTCTCCTCTCTTCACCCCCCCCCCCGCACACCAAATACAACTAGAGTGAATAGATGGTGTGGAAAAAGGGAAATATGACCCCCCACATGTGGAAGGATGCACACATGATGAATGGGAGTTGGGAAGGGAAACGGGTAAAATGAGAGGTGTAGAATGTAGAGAAGAATAAAAGGAAGACTACCAGAATGGAAACTCAGTAGAAAGAGAAGATACACTACCAAACTGTTACACGGTAAAAGAAGTGGCACTGCCTGAATGGCTCTCAACAGAAAAACCAATGACTATAATCAATATGCAAAACAACCCGATTAAGAACCGAATAGAGAAATTAAATGGAGAGGTAAAAAAATGAATAGGACTTGATTATCATCAAGTATTGGAGGGGAGATAGACCTTTTGAGGAAATAAAAATTGGAACTAGACTTGAAATGCCGTGTTTATGACTTGACACACTCTGTAAATTGTTGGGGGTGAGATGCAGGCTCCCGATGACATGTTGTGTAGGTTGCTGAGATGTCGTGTATCTTTGATAGTTAATGAAGATAGGATCCCAACAACACAATCTGTGGAAATGCGACACACCATGTCAGATTTTGGAGGCATAAACTAAATCTCCGTCGACACACTGTGTTCCAAGTTGACACACTGTGTCTGATGTTGGAGGTGTAACTCCCATCTGTACCTGCACCCTATGTTTAAGGATGGCACACTATGTATGTTGCAATCTGCACCATCAAGAGGAATTCTAGAATCCAACACGTCGTTTGATCTGAGTGAAACTTCACACTGTCAGGATGATTTCTACAATACAACACGTCGTGTTTTTTGGACAACACGCTATGTTAGAGGCTGGTGATGTACGATGTCGATAGGAATTTGTGTTTTTAGGAGACAAAGTACCTAGAAATTGGAACCATGGGTCGAAGAGAATTAGCGTTGCATTTTTTACTCCTTTGATCATGAAAAGAGGTGACTCCTTGCTTGACCACAGCCTGATCTGGATAGAAATAAGCACCATCTAAGATCCTAAGAGGTGGTGTAGTGGTGGAGAGATGGATGGACACTTTGATGGCTGACATAGTGGCTCGACGAGGAGACGTCAGGACAATAAGGTGGTAAAGATATATTATAGAGCCGAAGGTGGATATGCTTTGGTGTGGTTGCTTTAATGGTAGTGACTGGAGTTGCATGACAAACTAATCTCAGGGAGGTGATGACAAACTAATAGATAGATCTAAATGGGAAGTATGACATCATCCAAAGACCCATAGAAAATGAAAAGGATATATGGTCATCGTGAAGGATGGCTCCAGCTCGTAGATGTAGATCTATGTGAAAGGGGAAGATGATGTGACCATGGAGGTCGAGATGTTCCTGGCGGGCGACCAACCTAAGCCATGGAGGAGGCGGTAGACACCCATAGTTGGGCTCTCCCCCTATTTCTATCTCTCTAAGAGGGAAGGGTGGCGAAAACTAGGGTTGGAGCAGGCACTGAGAGGAGAGGGAAGGCAAGTGCTGACTAGGGTTCTATACCCAGGGCTATTACCCCGATACCATGTGAAGCAGTGTATTCATTGTATATTGATATGTACACCCCATCCCTATATATAGGAGAGGAGATAATTTTAAGGAAGAACTATGAAGAAGACTAAAACCCTAATGGGCCATGGGCAACATGCCCATGTATATAGTAGAATAATTAACCTATTTACTAAATAGGCCAATATTTTAACAATCAGAATAGAGATGTATTTATTTGTTGATTTTTTAACTTAAAGGGATTCTAGTTGGAAGTTCTGAAAAGTAAAGCCAAAATTTGAAAGGGTTCTCTTTAGTAAACTCAAACTTGGTACACAATAATAATTGAAAAACAACATTCTAATTTTCAATAGGATAGATCATAATATAATTATTGGATAATGGATCAAGAGGGCATGTCAAGTATAAAGAAAGTACACTTCAAAATGATTTATCATGAAATTAAAATTCCATATACCACGATTTACTATAATAAGAAGAGACATAGAGGGCATCCAAAAAATATTAACATAATTTTTAGTACACTTTTGATCTTATGCTTGTAAGTTTAATTGGAAAAACTTCTTAAGGGGAGGGTGTGTTTTACAACACAATTTTTTCTTAATGGCGATCCTTGAATTATGGAAAACCTAATATCAATTTCTAATTTTCCCAATCATTTCATTATATTTCCTAATTAATTATTGGTAATACCTTGAATTTCAATTTTCCTTGATTCAATAAATTTGTGATATGAATATTTTAAAATTAAGCTTAAATGCATGTTTGTATGCTTTTCTATATAAAAGAATACTAGCATCAATTGTTGTGAGGGTTGTTATTGAAGATGATATCCAAGTCAGATCACCACCTATATGTAATGACCAGATGTATTGAATGGGTTGGGCTTCTATTGGGTTGCAATGATGGGTCGTAACAGGTCATTACTAGGTTGCATCAACCAACCTAGTGATTGTATGCATCGACTAGTCATGTCGATCTTGGTAGGTTATTATTATCCCACTTAGAATTGCCAAAATGATGAATTCCTTTTAACTATATTGAATCACGTCAACTGACTACATAAATCAACACAACTACTAGTTGGTCCATTGTCACCTTCAAGTCAATGTTTGTAGTTCAACTAGTTAAGAAAATGTGAATATCTGAAGTATGATTCATATAGAAATAAGAAAATTTGAAACCTATTTTCATTTAATCAATTTCAACCTAATCTAAACCTAAATCAATTTCTAATGAACTGATGGGTGATTGTTTGGGAGAAACTTAAGCATAGGGAAGAGATAAACCCTGAGCAAGAAAACCTAAATTTGATTAGATTAGTTAAAACTTATATGGTTGTTTCTTTTGTACTTCTCTCCCTAATTCAAGGGTGAAATCAATATTACATATTCAAGGACTCTATTCTTCTTTATCCAATATTTCTTGTTCTTATAGGTAAAATCAACATGCATGAACAACATGCAATGGTCTAAAGAATCAAGATCTAGAGATTATCATCTATGTTCAAGTCCAACTATCTTAATTTTATGGTGAGAAGTTGGAATCTAAGACAAGCGAGTGGTCTTGACACCCCATGTTTGGTTACTAGATCAACGACCATGACTACATTAGCTCTTTGGAAAATGATTGATTTATCTAGTTTATTCCACATTTTCTTATTTCTTTTCACCTATTGAATGCATTCATTTTCATGATTGCAATCTTTTGAGGGATCATAGATAGAAAGAATCATTTATCCAAACATAAGAACAAATGCCCCATTATTTGAGACTTTTACATGCATTTTTCAATAAGTTTTCTAATTGAATTATCCCAAAATAAAATATTAAATACAACCATAGTTGGAAAGTAAATTGACTTTCTCCCTCTATTTGCAAACTAATGCTATTATTTTAAGAGAGAAGATATTCAACCCAATTCATATCCTTCAAGATACAATAGAATGGGAAAGAATTGTCCCTCACGTAGAAAAGGGAATACTTTCCCTTCCAGGGAATCAAAATGATATCTTGAATCTTGGGTATTTCTACATCCATAGTTGAATAAAAATGCAAATAAGGTGATGAAACATGATTTATGCAATTGTTTTAAAATATCATCATTTCAAACAAGTGGAAATATGAAAAAAAACAAAAAATGTTGGTAGCAAGGTACTCTTCATACCCCAATGAGGAAAAAATGAAAAGAAACAAAAAATATTGGTAACAAGGTACTCCCCATACCCTAGTGAAGAAAGTACATGCTCACAAAGAATAAATTGTTATAAAGGAGAAGAAAGAGATAGAGAAAGAATCATCGTCATGAGGGAGATAAAGTTAATGTCAATGGTTTGCGACTTACTATCTTTATTCTTAACATGATGGGCAATCTTACATAATAGATGGAGAGAACCTCATATTATCATCGTGGATTCTCCTTGTTCTCTATCATCCCTCTTCCTTGGAGTAGGGTGGAATGTGATGGAATTTGGCAGGGGGCGGACCCCCTGGATGTAATTAAATGAAATCTTTTCATATGACTAATATCGGGTACACTCACATGTGGGCTAGTTGTTGGTGATAATAATTTAATTACATTCAGTTGGCATTCTGAGCTAATTGCCCATATGGCTAGTCGATCATTTCATCGATAGTAGGTTGCAAAAATTGGATCTTAGCTGATCTATTGAGGATGTCATATGGCCATGTGGCTACATAACTTTGTGCCCATCAGGGTGCTCAACTGACTAGTTGGATGAACAAATCAGTTGATGATATATGTTTTTTATTTGTAGGTGAGGATTCCAACCGCTAAGTTGACTATATGAGTCGATTGACCAGAAACTATGTTTATGTATTGACCTTCCTATTGGGGGTGATCCAAAAATCTAAGAATCTTAGTTGATTTGATGACCACTTTGGAAATTTTCTCTATGAGGATTCCTCTAACCGACCATCTAGTGCTCCCAGAGAGTGCTTCTCAAATTAAGGTCACCACTATAGTGTTCGGAGTTGACGAGTGATGTCTAGATGAATGTGTCACCTTTGATTGGGTCATGTGAGAATATGTGAGGTGTTTGTTACTCCTTTGATAATAACATACCATGAAGTACACATATTTCCATCAAAACATAATAAAAGTAACTTAAAAGAGTAAAATAATAATGTATGATAATTTATAGGTGAAATACATAATCAAGATGCTAAAATAAGTTGATTATGAGATAATAAATAAAATGAATAGACATTCATAGAAGAGAAAACATGTCTTTTTATATTGAGATAGTTTTAAAGATAGAGTTCAACTTTATTTAAGAATGTGGGTCATATATGTTGAGATAATATTGATGGTTTTGAGTTTTTTGCTTTGCTTTCACTGTATTTTTTTGACAACATCATGTTTTTATCGTACAATTTAGTATGATAGAGGTGGAGTTAGAAGAGTCAAAGTTGTGCTTGTTGGGTACAAGCTTATCTAATTTGGGAATGAAATTGGTTAATATTAGAGGTCAATGTCCAACCATCAGTTTACGTCTATAGCTAAGGTGGCTAGACTACGTATGCAAGATCAACCAACCTACCTAAAGTCAACAGATGCATATTTCTCTCTTAATTCTCCCTAGTTTTTCCTAATGCATCCCCATCATTATTGAAAGTCATTTTACTATAGGGTTTTGTTTACAAATTTTTAGGTGGTCATTTTTTTTATATAGACTTTGTTCTTTTCTAACCATGACCAAAAATCCATTTCACTCTGTTTGGCCTGATGATGCGTGTATAAGAAATATGGAGTATCAATGACAATCTAATTATCTTTAGCCTAGTAAGGCATGTTCTTGGATAGATAACATATTTTGAGGATGGTTCTTCCCTTCTACTTGTTTATCTTCTTCTTCTTTTCTATTTGGTTCCATGGATGTCATGTTCTTGGATGGTTCTTGTGGATCTCAACCTTTTTTCTTTTTCTACCCATTTTTCCTTATTTTTCAGGTAGTTACAGGCTAAAATAAGGTGCGTTCAAGCTTTTTGATGGTGTTATGTCTCTTGGGTTTGCATTAAGGTGGATGTTTTCTTATTGGATCTTGGAGGAGAAGTTGTATTGGCTTGTTTGAGGTGAGTAGATGCTTCTGATACACTAGATTAATGTAAAAACATGACAAAAAGTGGGAAAATGGTTTTATGATGCTCATAAGTTGATACTTCATTCTTTCGTGTTGCTTTCTTAAGTTCCTGCCATGGAAATGTTCAAGATTTAATTATATTGTGGAAATTGTTGTAACAATATGTTAAACTAAATCATAAAGAATACCCTTCCTTACATCCTGATGGTTAGACAAGGACTCATCATGCTCATGTCATGTACAGATAAGATTTTATACATTATGTCATTAGAGTTGTTGAGTGGGGTGAGATGACAACCTCATTGATGAATGCATATTCATCCTAGTTTAAGTTGAATTTTAATTTAATTTTACATTTATATCTCATATTTTACCTTAGAAGTAGTTTTGATTAGGATTCCTTAATTTTATGTTATTTTGTTAGATTTCTAACATAATACCTTGCTTTCATGGTAGGCTTGAAGTGATCTGTATACACCAGCTTAGGATTCTTCTGTTGCTATCCTATCAATGAGCCCAAAGAAAAACGTGACCAACTTTTAGAGAACAATCAACCAGAGAAACACATCGAGCACTGGACATTGAAGACCTTGAAGTTTCCACTATGCCACTCAAAAACCCCCTGGATGTAGCCAACAACCAGTAAAAGCTATCAACCCATAAACTATAAGGAGTGGGACTTGAGAGGGGATCCACTCCTCACTTAAGTCAAATAAGAGTCATCATCCACATCAAACATGTAAAAAATGTTTGCATTGGATCAATAACTGAAATTTATGTTTCAAAAATGGATAGCATAAATAACAAAGTATATCAATGCTAATAATGTAACAACTATGGTCAATTTACAAGATTACATAATAATCTCCCCTAGGGTCTTACATAGAGGAAACAAATTCAAGATCTAAGCGAAGGGATGCCCAACCTATTTCAATTCTATAGGATGTCCAACCTATTTCAACTCTATGTACCAAGAGTTAGCTCCTCTAAGCCAAGTCCAGGTCATCCTATCATGTACAATATGCTCTTCACCTAAGGGGTTAGAAGCATACCCCATAAAAGAAGATAGGTGGAAGTTATCAACAAAAAATGCTAGTATGAGCATATTAATAGGGTTGAGAAACATTATAGAAAAAGGACAATAATTAACTATTCAAGGCTTCCAACAAAGAGGGCAAGATAACATTCAATTAGGTATCAAAGTGAAACAATAAATGATATAAAAGATATGCACTTGCCATATATTAACACGTCAACATCTGCCACATAAGCACAATCAAGTTGGGGAACATAACCCATCATTAATAATAACCAATCAGTATACTAATGAGATTAACATAGCACTAATGAAATATAAATAAGAAATGGTGGTTAGGACACATTCCAAAAACTAATAGAGAATGGCACATAGCAAAACTCCCCAATATATAAAAGTGGGAAGAAAACCCAGGTATGGGGCACATAACATCCATTACTAAACATAACATGGGCATATAACCTGAAAACCAAAGCAATTATATCACTATAGAGTTACTGAATTAGTAGGAATGCAAAAATTTAGAGGCAAGTGAAAGTATAGTCATAAAATTTGAATTCATGATACTTTCATTACGTAAATGGACAATATAAAACATCCAACGCATAAGAAGGCATATTGGGGTTCTACTTCACAATGAGGAACTATTTAGTTCATTTCCACAATTAGGGTTTGTTCAATAAGCAAAGTACAACTTTAGAGTCCAACATGAATTATAGATAGTTCAAGAATATTAGGAACTCAAATTCGTTGAAATTAAACTCAATTAGGTCATCAAGTAAGGAAAGAGAAAATATTATGGAAATACCACAAACAGGCCCAAGAGAGAGATAAATAGGATGAATTGCTTAATATATGATTTAGAGATGAAACGTACCTCATTTATATGTCAACTTATCAAAGTCCAAAAGTTGTATCCAATTAGGGTACTTCCACCTATTATTACATTTAAATATCATGATTATTTATTAATTTATGTATATTTCAAATCCTAGATTGTTTACTATTATTATTGTTGGACTTAGGTTATGAATTTGATTTAGATGGATATTGAATATTCTTATGATTCCAATGAGATTTCTTAGTATTTTCTAATAATTATAAAATTAGTCAAAAATTAGTAAGTTAAGTCCATCTGATGAAATTTCAAGTCAAAACAAATTGACAAATGGCCTTTATGCCCCTACATCACGTGTTATATTTTAGTCACATGTTTGTTTTTTCTAGTCAAAGACTCGAAATCAAAATTGCATGATAAAACATAAAATTGTGATAGGGAGTCGCCATATTACCAATGGGCGGGTGACAAAAATTAAAACGAGAATAAGGGAACATGGGAAAATTACGTGATCATCTTCCTACATGAGGAGAACAATTCAAAGTAGATGAAAGATGAAGCTGGCTAGAGTCCAGGGTCAGACTCAAAATTCCTTTAACCAAAGCTAGGGAAACAAATGACAACATGTTACCATAATCTAGATCTCAAGGATCCCAAACAACATAAGCTAATGTGCATAAACTTCAAAACAAGCATGCCATCTTTACTAGCTTAGAGGAAGCAACACAAAAACATAGAAACATTGAAAAGAAGTAGAAGTAGAACATCTCATTGTGTTTGTAAAATCTAACTGCAGACAGAGGCAAGAAATCCCACTCAAAAACACCCACTCGTGAAAATAAGAACCATGTTGCATAATAATCAATGAAGAAGGTCAAAATTTGGGAAACTTAGGAAAGTACCTCGATTGAAGGAAATAAAGATCTAGAATACTAGAGGGTGCCAAGGAGTGGATTTGGCTAGTTTTCCATCACCTTGGGGGATGGGAACTCTCTTCCAGCCTCCAAGTGTTGGTATTCCATATACATGATTTGGGAGGAGTATATCTAGGGGAATTGTGATCAAAGGAACATTGGGGATTGGTTTTGGAGGCATTGTAGAGGTAGAGGAGAGGTTTTATATGATATCCATCACCTTGGAGGATGTGAACTCTCCTCCAGCCTCCATGTGTGGGGATTCCATAGACATGATTTGGGAGGAGTATATCTAGGGGAATTGGGATCAAAGAAACACTGGGGATTGGTATTTAGATGTATTGTAGAGGTAGATGAGGGGTTTTATAGGAGGCCTATTTGTTAGATATAAGGGAATATAGGAAAGGGTGAGAGACATGGAAGCATAAAGGAAAGAGGGAGGGATTTTTTAATAAAGGTGATGGGGAAAGGAAAACTCATCAAACCAGGGCTCAAAAGATTCAGATTTTGACAAGGAAACTAAAAGAACAAAATTTGGAAAGAGAGGAGGAAAGATGATAGAGTTAGTGTGTGGAAACCTCTCATGGAAGACTCCTACCCATGGTAGGAGACACATTTCTAGTGATCAGATTTAGATTAAGGGATCAGAGCCACCCACAACAAAACAAGATACGTGATGATGAGAACTTCAAAATAAATAAAATGTACATGACATTAAATTAATTAAATAATTTTGAAACATATTTTGATTTAGATTGGAATTTCATTATTTAGGATTATCTTCTAAAATAAAATTTGTACAACTACCATTACCCAAATAGGTTTAAAATATGTATCCTACCTGATTAGGACCCATGGAATTTAGTTTCCATTAGATTTCAATTTTGAAGTTCCATTTTAAGAGTTATAGTTCAATTATGGTTTATTGGCATTACCATTGTATTTATTATAACATTACATAATATCACTGTCATTCATTAAATTGAGTCATTTTATCTTTACAATGTTACCAAAAGAGTTACCTTGTATAATTATGCACAAATTTACACATTTACTTATTTAATCTATTAAGTTTATTAATTCAATACTAAAATATATGATGGCATTCTAGTTATCACCACTTATATTAAGCATCCAATTATTACCAAATTATATCTCTTTGTCACAATATAGTTCACATGAATCATTCATTTATATTTATTCTCATCGAATTACTAATCATGCACATCCCAGTCATTATTTTTGTGTTACCGAACAAGGTGAAATATGTTATGTATTAACGAACCCATTTACATATCAAATCACGATTAGGTAATTAAGTAAAGTATATGCGTATAAATATATGTTATATGATTCTGACACCTGTTGTTACTAATGTCATCAAGGATTTACATGTTAAGGTTAGAAGATTACAACCTAGGGTTTAGGTCTACGTGAGAATTGGGCAACGCATACACCTCATATTCGTGTAAAAAGTTCAAGGTTAGGTTTCATATATTTAGGTCATCTTATCAATGTTGACTTATCCAAAGCATGGTCAGGGTCACCTTTGGGTTATTCATGTTACATGCATTACCTATTGATTAAGATACAAACATGTGTATTAGGTTACATTATTAACCTTGTTTGGTCATTTCTAAATATCCAAGAATGCCAACCTCTTATCCATGTGATTAAGGTTTCGAGTCAAAATGATAGGTTTCAGTATGTTACACCCCATGTAGACCTTGAAGACCCCAAGTATCCCCTACACCACTCAACAACCCCCTAGATGTAGCCAATAACCAGTAAAACCATCAACCGTCTTGCCCTAGATGGATTCCTATCAAAGTTTTAGGGTCCTTTGACCATCAACCCATCAAGTAATACATCCATTAAGCCCCATGGTAAGGACTATCGACCACCAAATCTCCCATCCAATGACCATGACCCTGCCAACAACCCCATCGAAGTAGAAATCGACAACCATCAACTGTCAACTCTTGAGCTCCTAATCTACCTTTGATGCCACCTTCAAAGTCTAGAATTGATGCCTCTCACTATAGATGTTACCCTTTCCAACAACCATTTAGTCCCCACATTGTAGCGACCCATTCAACTACATTAAGTTGTCGACCACTTTTTCACACCAACCAACATCACCTATTTTCTTACGTAGCTATCCACGTCTAGACTTATAGGAGTCTAACATTTGAGGTATTTCTTACCACGTTTATATATTTCCAAACTCCATGTTGAAGCACAAGAGATGATATCAATTAGACAATGTGTCTTGATCCATCAAACACCATTCTAGAAGCCATTGACTACTTATGTCTAAGATCGTCTAGGCTTGTTCTTAAAAGAGACAATTCTGATGTTTCTTCCACCAATCACTTGCTTCTCCTTGAAAAAGGTCAATACAATCAATGAAGGAAATTTTTTGAAGAATAAAATAACCTTGAGGAACTTCCAAGGTACCACTTTGTTGCTATGTCGACCTAGACTCACCATCAAGCAGAAAGTTATTAAACTTAACACCAAGGATGCTCCTTCTTCCATATTAATGATGATGCATTTTTCTCTTTTCTATTGTTAAGCTTGACCTTACTATGATGAGCAAGTAATACCCTCTCTACAGTGTGTGTAACACCCCTTATACCCATTTTTCTATTTTTAATGCATCTATGTTATATGAACCATGTTAAATTTTGAATCGATCATTTACTGCCTTCCTTATTTGTTTAGGCAACACATTTGCATGTTTATCATGACTTCGGTATAGAGAACTTAGAACCCAAGCTTGAGGATATCATTTAATTCTTATTAAAACCTCAATGAGAACTTCAGATAAGTGTTTTATAAGGGTGATGAGTCTAATACCTCTAGATAACATGCCAATGAGCTTAGATTGATATCTATCTAGGCAAAATCCTCATTCCAAAAGAGCTAGATTTACCCAACCTCAATATTTATTCGTTCATGCTTGTTTATGATGCACTGAGAGAGTGAAGTAGGTAGCAATGGTGAAACCCACTCACCCTAGTGTTTCCATCCATTAATTATCATTGCATGATTCAACCTTTATATCCTTGCAATCTTGGCATAATCAACCAATCAACCTTTTGTAACAAATAATATTTCTTACTTAATTTAAACCCATTAACTAGTTCTTAAAAATGTTATCCTTCTGATTAGATCCTTAACCATACTAAAATAAGATCTATCCTATTACAAATGGTGTTTGTTGTTTTATTAAATTAGGTAACAACTAGGAATTTCATCCCTAGTGAATTTCTAATGTGATTAAATCCACATGAAACTTGGGATCATTATCAGGGACAACAAAAATTTTTGATCAACTTAACGAACTAGGATTAGTTAGGAGTTTTTTTGTTTACAATTGATAATACTAAAAATCAACCAGAATCCAATCCTGTTTGATTTATTGATTTGGGGATGTCTACATATCCAAAGTAATGTCTCTGGTGTAGGAAACATTAATTTAGTGTTGATTCCATCACATAATTTGATGCTGAGACTGAAAGAAACTACCAAAGGTTGCTCTGCGAATATAGAGGTAGGATGACAAAAAAGGTGATTAACCATAGAGTGTTTAAAGTACTTGAAGAAAAAGATAAGGGCTTGTGTTGTAAGACAAAACAATTGTATAGGTAGAAATATATTCAGTTAAAGAAGGAAAAAAAGGAAAAGGGATCCATGAGAGTTATCTATTCCTAAAGTTGCAGATTCTCAAGATTAATTAATCCAACCAACCGTTGCAACACAAATTTATAAAATCAAGACACAATGGGTGCAAATTATACATAACAAAAATTTACATGCTTAGTTAGAGATCATCCATAGGAGTTGATTGACCTCTATTGTTTGAGAAAATAGGAAGGTGTATCTAATAAAGATATGAAGGTGTGGCTATTCATATATTCTCTCATTGACAAATTTGGGTGTAGTACAACTCCTTGGAGGTTAGTAACATCAACATTTGGGAGGAACTTCTAAACAAGCTTCTAGAAAAGTTCTTTATTCCCTCAAAAACTTACCAAATATGAGGGTAGATCACCCAATTTTCACAGCTCTGAGACAAATCTCTCTTTGACTCCATGCAATGATTCAACGACCTAGGCCCTCATCATAGTATCTTGTTAATTAAACTAATCAAAACCTTCTATAGGGGAGTGCATGATGATGTTAAGAAAATCCTTGATTCTACTTTAGGAGAAACTTTCTACGACAAAGTTTTTCCAATGCATGGAATATCATGAGCATGCGAGTTTAAAACAAGGCTTACTGGGGTAAAATGGATAGAGAGGAGTTCTCATGCTTACCATGGTATAAGATAAATGCATCTCAAGGCAATCACATAATCACTTAAACTCACTCTAAAACATGACAAACTTAAATCTTCCTTTCAACAGTATGGGAAAAGGGTCACATCCTCTCAACAAGTAAAAGCATCCAAGAGGTCTTTTAGGTTTATAGTGTAGAGGGTAATACTAGTTCGGAGTGCAACCATATCTACCATAACCATGATGAACACACACCAACAACAATTCAACAATACCCCAGAGGAATAAGTCAACGATTTAAACTCTATCCTAGGTGAATGGTACTACAATCTCAACTAACTATGGAACCATCTAGGCTTCCAGTATGGAACCTAGACTGAATAGAGAACACTAATCAATTTTAGTAGGGATAGAACCAAAGCCAAGTTAGGGATCCTCCTAGTTTCTAGAAAAACCAAAAATTCCATCAAAACAACATCAATCCTATACAATACCACAACAACTTCAATCAAGGCAATATCTATAATCTAGGACAACATCTTCAAAGGAAAACAAGCCAAGAGAACCCTCCAAACTCTAATAATCAAGACTGTCTAGATACTATTTAGAATATGTTGAAAAGTCAACAATATTACAATAAGACTTTGGAGGTTCAATTGTCACTTATTATTGGAGCCATTTATCCTGTAGTAGGTTCCTTTGTGAGTGAGATTGAAGCAGAAACACTATGAAAAATTGATAGGAATGACCACATGTTATAGGTTTGTATTTACAAAACTGACAATTCCAACCACTAAAAGGTTTATTTTGATGATGTTGATGATTATAAAGTCTCCTTAGGAGTTTTTCCACTTGACCTAGTGACTAAAACTGTAGAGCACAACATTACATCCAATCTAGGGAAACATCTAGAAGCAACACCAAATATTGATGTCCCAATAATTTTGGTTCTACAAGCTAAATCCTGCTATCAAGTCATGTAACTCAAATGCGTGTAGACACAAGATTCATGAGGTTTAAGGGAGTTTATATCCCCTTCATTGATGCTTAGCCAAAAATCCCACCCACACAGATGCTCAAAATTCACAACATAGATAGAAAATATAGAATATGACATTATCCTAAATAAGATCCCATAGCAACTCAAGGATCTAGGATACTATGACATGTCATCCATCATTGAAGACTCTACATGCCAGAGAGGCTTAATAGGTTGGCAACAAGAATTTCCTGCATACCCTACAACTTATGCAAAAGGCTTTATTTCTTCGATATCTTACCCAGCTACATGGTGACACAACTCACTCACTCTCTATGACAACTCATCTAGGTATTATTGAAGATATCCTTGGGGGCAACTCTTATGTCAATTGTGAATTTGTCATTGTGAACAATGAGGAGGATCTTTGGCATCCTATAATATTTTCCCTACTATTCCTAGAAAATTGTAGAGCCATCATTCATGTTAAATCTAGAACTCTTTCATTAAGGCTTGGGACAAACACACTTAACTTTAGGGTGATACAAAGTCTCAAAGGGATCAACATCCATCAAGAGGTGTTCCTCCTAGAATATATCAACAAAGTGACATATTTTTTGAAAGTGACTTATGCTTAAAAAACCCTCTAGAGGCATCTCCTAGATCCTAAAGATTTGGAGTTGAATGGAGCACAAGTGGAGAATCTCCTACTTCACACCAATAACACAAAGGAGTACCCCAAAGCCAAATTTGAAGAGTGAAAAGGCATTTTTGAGGTCAAAGAGGAAGTCAAAGCACCAAACACTCTAGACATAAAGCCTCTACCCAAGAGGTTAGACTATATTTATCTATATGAACTAAAGGTTTTCATATTCATCATGAATGTGGATGTCACTACTGAGCAAGAACATAGATTGTTGAATTGAGCTTAGGAAGAGGCAAAGCACTGGGCTACAAATTTTTTGACTTGACTGGAGTTAGCTAGCCCTGTGTATGCACATAATTCATATGAAAAATGACTACAAGCCCTTCATCATGCCCCAATGCAAGGCGAACCTGTTTATGAAGTAGGTCACACACAATGAAGAAATAAAGCTAATGTTGTATGAGGTCATCTACACAATCATTGACTCACCATGGGTGAAGCCAAGTAGTTGGTACCCAAAAATGTTGTCATGAATATCATACTCATTAAGAAAAATGAAATAATACCCAACCACATTGCAACAAGGTGGCATATCTTCACACAATATCAAAGTCTCAATAGAGCAACGAGGAAGGATCATTTCTTGCTCCTGTCCTCGATCAAGTCCTAGAAAGGAAGGTATAATATGATTTTTCTGCTACCTACATGGGTACTCTGGCTTTTACTAGATTCCCATCCACCCCAACATTCAAGAAAATACTACCTTTATATGTAACACATATGATTTTCACTAAATTCTCTCTGTTCTATGTAAACACCTACCACCGTCCAATGTTGCAAGTGTACCATCATTACTGGCCTTACCAAGATGATAATTGAAGTCTTCATGAAAAATTTCTCTGCTTACAAAGATTCATTTGATGCATGCCTATATCATATCTCCTTAGTACTAGAACATTGTGAAGATGAAATTTGGTGCTTAATTGGGAAAATGCCACTTAATGGTGAAGAGGGCACTATTATAGGCCACTAGATTAATTCTAGATGCACTAATGTTGACAAGCAAAATATATAAATGGACACCAAAATGGCCCCTTCAATCACCTTCAAATAAGTTTTAAAATATTTGGGAAACCGTGTCTTCTATAAGAGGTTTATCCACAACTTCAAAAAATGTCAACCTCTCACTAGTTTGCTTCAGAAGGATGTTGATTTTTTCTTTGACTATAGTTGTATGAATATATTTACTAGTCTAAAACACTCTCATTTTTACACCCATCAACTATTCTCCCGAATGATCTCTCCACTTAAAGATCATGTGTGATTATAGTGATTATAACTTTGGCATAGTTTTGGGGCAACACATTGACAAGAAGCATTATGTCATTTACAATATCAAAATAATGGTGGAAAACATGCAGAGGGATTGTGCAACTACTGAGAAGGAAATTTTCACCACTATCCACATCTTCGACAAATTCCATTCCTATATTATGGGGCACACAAGTGGTGGCTTACACTGACTATATCATTATCAAGTATCTTAAGCTCAAAGAAGGACACAATGCCAATGATCATGAGGTGGATCTTTTAGTTGTAAGTACTTGATCTAGAAATCAAAAGAAAAAAAGGGTACATAAACATTGTTGTGAATCATATTAGTAGGATTCAAGTAAAATACAAATACCTAAACCCAATATATGATTCCTTTTCCGATGACCACTTTCTAAAGGTAACCACTTTCACCCCATGGTATGCTGACTTTGTGTATTTCCTAGATGAAGGAGCTATTAATCAAGAATGCACCATGACTGCAAAGAAAAAGTTTATGTCTGACATCCACCATTAGTACTGGGATGATCATTATCTATTCCACCTTTGTTTATATGACCTATGCTAGTGGCACATCTCTGAGGAGGAGGCTCATCTCATTATGAAGAAATGACATTAAGGACCAACTAGGAGTAATATGATCTCCAACAAGACACGTGCCAAGGTCTATCATTGTTAGTTCTTTTGGCCCTCTATCTTCAATGATGCTCATAATTTCTTTAGATAAATTGACCAATGCCAGTTGACTAAAAACATATCCAAGAGGAGTGAGATGGCATTCCAATATTGATAGGTGTTTTAATATTTGGGGTGTAGACTACATGGATTCATTTCCTTTCTCTTATGGCTTTTTATACATTCTTTTTGTTTTTTTTATTGTTTTTCAAAGTGCGTCCATGCCATACACATAGTTTCCAGTGACTCGTAGGAAGTCATCAAACTATTCAGAGACATTTTCTTTCCATGCTCCAGAGTCCCATGGACTATTACTTTTGATGGATGATCTCATTTCCTTGAGTGTAGATTTGAAGAATTTTCTAAAAGTACAATGTCTCTCAACTTTTGGATACTCCATAGAAACCCGCAAACAAGTGGTCAATTGGAGGTCTCTAACTGCCAAATCAAAGCCATTCTAGAGAAACAAGGAAGGATTGAACTCCACAAGCTAAATATCGCACTATGGGCCTACAAAATTGTGTACAATACTCCCCTAGGCATTACACCTTTTGTCTTATCTATGGCAAGTCTTGTCACATGCAAGTGTAACTCAAACACAATGCCTTTCGGTCCATCTAACGGCTTGATTTTGACCCTAGAGAAGCATGAGACAACTATCATCTACAATTGCAAGATCCAGAAGAGCTAAAGTTAACAACGTATGAGAATGCATGTATCTACAAGTAGCAAACCAAAATGTATCATGATGACCACTTGAAGAGGAGAGATTTGTAGGTCAAAGATCAGGTCTTATTACCCAAATCTCATATCCATCTATTACCAAGAATGCTTTGGACCTGATGGTTGGACCTTTCATCAAGAAACACATCTTTCCTCATGGAGTTGTCGTTATATTGAGTGGCAAATAATGAGAATTAAAATTCAACTGCTAGTGTCTCAAATACAATTTCATAATGGTTGATATGTGAGATGATCATCCACTCATGTTCTCCTCGTCTCTATGAAAAATATAAACTATAAGAGTCAAGACATAAACATTAAACAAAGGCACTT
The DNA here is from genome assembly GCA_963693085.1 of Alisma plantago-aquatica. Classification (NCBI taxonomy): domain Eukaryota; kingdom Viridiplantae; phylum Streptophyta; class Magnoliopsida; order Alismatales; family Alismataceae; genus Alisma; species Alisma plantago-aquatica. The sequence goes on along the minus strand of OY856412.1, from coordinate 441,060,515 downwards.
GTAAGGAGGTAACCTAAGCATTATTTTCATTCATCATCTTTAAATTTCAGATTATTTTCTTTGCAATTTGGTAATAATATTTGCATCATATAGATAATGCATCTCATGATAAAATCTTATGTTCTAACAATTTTAATTTAGGTTGATGATATTTCATTGAATGTTTAGAAACCCTGGCTCATGGTCCATCAAGGTGATTTCTTCTTCCACATCATGAATTTACTGTTTGCTCAAGGACGATACAACATATAACTTCGGGTGGAGGGTGAGTGGTATGGAATCTCACCTAAACCTATTTATTTAATTTAAGATCTTGTCGTACGCTTTTTCTTTGTATTTAGCTATTTCTTTTTTCAATTTTTCTTTTTTAGAATAATCAAAGCCATTATCTAGCTAGTTTATATTCAAAGACTTTATTTGAATCCATGCATATTATCATTATTTAACTATCTTTATCTGAAGAAACACCTCACATTGACCAATTTTTGAAACTAAGCAATGGCTAGAATCTCTATCTGGACTAGGAACCCTAACACCATTTCCCCTAGAAAAGATGGCAATTTTGTAAGGAATTGAGTGGGATCAAATACATCATTCTTCTGACTAACTAGTGAAATAACTCCACGAAATCATCACTTCACTGCTTATCATGTTAGTATTTGATCATAATGGGACTAGGAGAACACACTGACACACGTAATTGTAAATCAAGTTGTATGCTAACCCAAACCGTCTTCTAGACTTCTTCTACCATCTTCTTACTTTCCATCCATAAAAAAGTCCACTAAAAAGTGCCAACCCCAATTTAGGGTGGCACATGCTCCTTACTGTTCTATTTCCTTATTCCATACCCCTCTCTTTGTAATAGGGCATACCATCAAAAATGAAGAAAAGACGCCAATGTGATTATGAGCAAAGAGTAAATATCATTTAGGCAACAAGACAAATTAAGAATGGAATCTCAAGTCAAACAAAGGCGAGATTTTCATATTCACTCCATGTCCCTTCTCTCTATTTTCCACCTAGGGACACAATGATTGTCTCATTTTGACACTTCTTTTTATGCACCCTAGTGTCAGATCATATGTGTACTTGTTCTTCTATGTGTTTCTTTGAACTCTCAGAAGCCTCTCATAGACGTTCTTTATATGGGGACATAGATGATGAAATGATTTGGGTAAATGAATTTAGAATGATGACATGCCTAGAAGTGTTATTTGATCTCAATAAGTTCAATAGGTTGGCCATATCTGGTAGTAGGGAAACTAGCTTTATGTGAAGGTCAATCATATGGGTTGAAACTTCAATTTGAAAACTATTTTACATTTTGTGTAACTCATGGTCAAGAAACATTTTTTTTGTTATTTGATGAACACATATTATTTTAATTCTAATGTCATTTTCATGTTAGTTTTGCATTTATATTTCATATTTTTCCTTAGAAGTAGTTTCGATTAGGTTCTTTAGTTTTATCCTAATTTGTTGAGTTTTCGATTTAATTCCTTGACTTCCATGGCAAGCTTGAGCTTGATCTCTACACACCAAATTTATATGGTTTTCCCTTTATCTGATCAACGTGCCCAAATAAAATTTGGACCAACTTTTAGAGAAATATCAACCATGAAAACACATTGATCAATGGACCTTGTAGGTCCCGAGCAAGCCCCTATGCCACCCATCAAACCCGACACCCATATTATCCAACATCCAATGCAAACCATCATTCCATCAAGCCCCCTATTCTTGGATGACTTCCCATCAAACCTCAAGGCCTAAAACCATCAAACGATTGAGGCTCACTTCCATGAACCCCAATGACCAAGGTGTCTTACCACCGAAGCTTCCACCCATCCACCATGATCCCACCAATGGTCCCATCAAAGAAACATCCTGCAACCATCACACAATGACCCTTGGTCTTCAAATATGCCTTTGATGTCCCTTTTCTAGGTCTGGCATTAGCGGCCCTTGCCATGAATGCTTACCATACCAACCATCACTCTGCCCCATGGTACCATGACTCATCAACCTATAGTAAATCATCGAACACTTTATCATGCCAACTAACATCACCTCATCTTCCATGAAGGCACCACCACCTTGACTATTGGGTGACTAACATTTGATGCTCCAAGCCAGTGCAACTACCTATAAATACAATGACAACCTCCTTTGGGAGGTATCTCTTCCGCACCTCTAGACTGCTAAACTCCATGCTGAAGCACATGCAAAAGAGCCACCAACCACCATTCCTTGAGACACATACCACTATAAAATCCATTGACTTACTCCTCTTAAGCTTATTGAGCATTTTTCTTAAAAGAAACAAGTCATCCACTACTTCCATAAATCATCTGCTACTACTTATAAAGGTCAATCCAATAAAGGATGAAATAAAGATAAAGAACATGGTGACCTTGATGAATATCTATAGTGCCACTTTGTTTCTTCATAGACCTAGATTTTCCATCAATAATGACATCAGACAAATGAACACCATGATTGCTTATTTTATATCTTAGTAATAATTCATTTCTTTCTATTTTCCCTTATTAAGATTGGCCTTATTGTAATGGATGGGTCGTCAATCTACTTTTTTTGCTCCTTTATGCTACATATATACTTGTATGAACCATGTTATATTTTGAATTAATAGTATATTCCTTGATTATGTGTTTGGATGACATATTTTCATGTTTATCAGGACTTAGGTGTAGATAACTTTGAGTCCAAGTATGAGGATATTGTTGAATTCTTGGTAAGCCCCTATAAGAACTTCAAAATTGTGTTTTTTGAGGATATTGGTATATGACCTCTAAGAAACGTGATGATGATCCTAATTGATATATATACAGGTCTAGTTCTCATTATGAAAGGACTGGATTTACCGTAACTTAATGTTTAGTTATTTAGGGTTGTTTATAATGAAGTAGGAGAGTAAAGTAGGTAGAAAAGACTCGCCCAAGTGTTTCCATGTATTGATAATCGTATCCTTAATTAAGCCTTTTTATAATTGATATATTGCATAATAAAGAAATTAACCTTTTGTGATAAATTCTCTTTTTAGTTTGGTTAAATTGATTGATCAATTATAAAAAAAATTTGCCTTTCAGGTTTTATTATTAACTACACTACAATTAGATCCATCCGCTTGTGGATGGTATTTGTCATACAATTAGTTTGGATAACACTAGGGATTCTATCCCTAGTGAATTTGAAGTGTGATAAAATGCACCTCAGTCATTCACTTTACATATCTTATTTGTTCTAATGGAACCCTATTTGTTTGCCTCATTCTTGAACATGTATGTCTTGAATATTTAATTAATGTGGATTCCTAAGTGCTAAACTAGAATTAAAGGGTATACATTTTGTTATTTCCTATCTTGTGTATATGGATTATAATAAATAATGATTTTTTTAATGTAAAGCCTAATGATGCTTAGTAGATCGGTACCTTTTAAACCCTAGTATGATATTCTCTACTATTTATATGATTGGTATGTAATATGTGAAGAATACCCTTGTGATCTATATTTGTGTGTGCCTTCCATATTGACCCTACTGTAATTGCTATTTGGTTAAAATGGATGAATATGGGGAACTTAATCATATGAGAACCATGTCACTAAGATTGGTAAATAATTACACTATGAGAACCCTAGACTATAATTAATTCATAGTGATTAAGGACCTTCTAATTGTGAGAAGGAATATATATCTAAAATGTATGATAAATTACATGGTGAATACACCTATGAATGTTATGCATGAGAATGTAAGATAAGAATGCTTACCTAGAGATTTGTGATGGCACATGATATGTGATATGCGTAATGTTGGTTGTGTGCCTTGAGAAAGTCATATGATGGTTATAATGGGATGCATTTTACTTGGTTTGATTAATAATAAAGGCGTCAATATGAAATAATAATTAAGCATAACAACAACCTATGAATGTACTATTCAATGACATGAAATTTTGGGTTGAGGACCTATACATGAGGTCATTTATATGTTTAGAGTACACACTCTTGTATTAGTTCCTAGTTAGACATTATTGTGGAAATTAGGACAAAAATAATACATACAACTAGTATGTGCCTTGACAGATGACTACATCTCATCAGTCATGACATTTGATATCAAATCAAACACATATGTATTTTTTAATGAACAAGTGTTCCAGAGAGACCCATTTTGAGTATGATATATGCAATCTAGAAATGGTAGTCAGAAACATATCTCAATGTGATAGTGGTGATTTTATTTCTTAGACCTAAAGTCAATACAAAGTTCACATGATGTTCAATGTACTTTTACAGTACTCAATGTGACCTTGAATAAGAGTTTCCACACAAATAGTGATTGGATGCATTGTGACATATGTGGATTATTGTAAGTGAGTGATCCTACAGAATGCATGTCCATGCTCATGTGAGTTAATATTTGATATTGAGCTCACATGTATCTTAAATAGTCTAGTCTTGATCAAGGAACATATATTAAACATCAAATGGATGATGATTCCATGCCTTGGAATCAATCTAGATATTAGATATAGAGGGATTATACAATCACTATAACACTAGTCACTATATAAGGTTAAAGTAATTCTTCAACTTATTGAATATCTTGAGTGGCAATGATGTGTTGTTGGTTATCGCTCATTCCTATTGAAATCATAATATGAGAAGAAATCAACACCAACATAACTTGGACCCTATAGGATCACACATATAGGATGCAAGGAAGAGGCATAACATCTTGAACATAAGTTAAACTATTGAATAAAAGTTTTGGGTAATAAACTAGAACAATGAGAGACTGTCAGGTATCCCAGATCAATCGAAAGTCTAATAAGCTGACTAGATAATATTAGACTAGTCAATTGATAGGAAAGTCCTATCAATTGACTCAAAAAGATCAAACCAATCAATTGACTCAAAGTCCACTTGCTCAATTGGACAAGATAAATCATTTGGCTGATCAATTCCAGAAAGATTTGATGCATTCTAGTATATTAACTGACTATGAGTGAGGGGGCTACTTAAATGCAATTGTTGCCTTTTCATTTCGTGATTTCTTTTAGAAACCCCATTCTCTACCCTCCACTATTTCAAGGGGCATTATGGGTGGGGTTTTGGTTACATGATTTGACACATGAATCCAACCCATCATTACATGAAGGGTCATAGAGAAGGAGATAGTGCACAATGCTATTGCCAAGTGAAAATTTGATCCTTCCCCACTAACTCATTCAACATAACAAGGATGTCTCCATCATGACATGGCATATGTAGAGATGCAACTTCTATATGGATGCATTGGGAGGACATCTTCAATGATTGTCTATGACATGTTGCGAATGATGTACATCATCACCCATAGAAAGTCATTGGACTTGCTCCATGACAAGGTATATATCGCATGGTCTTCCTTCCAAATACATAGTTTTTGATGAGATATGCTTGTGAGAAATGGATTTTTTTATTCCTTCCGCTGTGTTTGATGCCACATTTCCCAACAAGCGGGATGATATATCTGGATGAATGATGATGATGGGAAATAGATGGATCATGTGGCTTATGTTTATGCCTTGTGATGATGTGGAAGGGTCAGGGGTACTAAGAGGTGGTTAGGTCATGGTAATTAGATAGAGTCCATGCACACTTAGGTTTTGGTGGAAAAATATCACATTGCTTGGTCTTGTCACGTGTTTCCCTTGTGGTGATATGCGTAATAGCTGATATGTAGAGATCTTGTTGTACTAATAAGAAGAAGCATTATGTGACACCTTTAATATGAGGTACATTCTAATGAAATATGAAATTTTTAATGTAATATCATGTGATAAGAGAAAACATGTCAACATTACATGAGATAGTTGCAACATAGAGATCAACTTGTATAACCTAATATTAGAATGTGAACCATACATGTTGAACATAACTGTGCATGTTTATCATCTTAGAGTGTTTTTATTGTTTTTAATCACGAGTGTGGTTAGTTTCTCACTTTATGCTATGTTCAGCTGAGCATGCACCATCATCTAGTAGGGATCAAATAGTTCTGAGCAGGGCACATCCAACCAAAATTCTTCCCTACCAATACCAGTAGTGAAATTCACTGGTGTACAAATGCTCTTTTTAAGTACTATAAAGCTATTATCAACTCTCATCTCACTATGTCAAAATAAGGCAGTGGACAACAACACAATTGATCAATTTTTCAAACATTGTATTAGCCTAGTATCTAGAGTGAATTAGGTTTACATAAGAGGTGGATTCTATGCTAGGTGTTTGGATGATCACATAGCCAAGGGATGACACATTTTTTTGTAGTACTATCATGGAATCTGAGTAGACAATTTTGGTGTTTTCACTAGAATGTTATATTACGTTAATTTTCTTTGAAATTTTTTTTCTCCCTAGGAAAAAAGGAAACAATCATCCCAACTACCCGTTGTTTGTTGAGTGAAGGAGAGGGAAAATATTAATATGGGATTAACTGTACACTATAATTTATGCCTTGTATTAGATAGTTAAAAAATTTGTTTGTGTTACAACATGTAACACAATAGCTGAATACATTCCAAATATACAATCATGGGTTACAAAGTCTTAGGCCAGTATACAACCCCATGCTTGACTTTAAATACACATGCATTTTACCAAACACTTAGACTACTATGCATAGTGTACTCTAATACCCACCCTCGAGCAGTGCCTTAGAGAATCTAAGACTCATCTTATGAATCAAATGATATCACATTTCTTTTGTTAGAACCTTGGTGAAAAGATCGTGAACATGGTCTTCGAAGCAGATGTCTATGGTAACAATATGACCAAGGAATATCTTATCTCAGACATGATAGTAATTAATATTAATGTGCTTAGTCCTAGCTTGAAAGATTGGATTTACAATCCAGTAGAGAGAACTCAAGTTGTCACAAAAGAGACTAGATGGGTTTCGTTGCCATATTTTTGGGTTACAAAGAAGAAAAGAGCAACTAAGTTCAACAAATGTCAAGGATAGAGACCAATACTCCACTTTAGTGCTAGACCTTGCAACACTGGATGTTTTTTTTATAAGATTAGGAAACACACGTATGTACAAAATACTATTGTGCTTCTTTGGGTAAGAGGCCATCCAACCTAGTTTGCATCAGAGTAACAACTTATATCTAGACTTGAATCAACATAAATTGTGATCTGGTATTCAAGGAACCCTTTGTGCATCGAAGTAGTGTTTTGACCATAGATACATGTACAATAGAGGGACTTCAAACAAAATGGCACACCTTGTTCACTCTATAGGTGATATCTAGTTTTATTAAGGTGAGATATCATAAGGAACAAACTATCCTCCAATAAGAAATGGGGCCAAACAATCGTTTACCCTTCATATGTATATGATGTCAAAGAAAGGATGAACTAACATGCGTAGATATACGTTTCTAATTTGATATATATATTAGTTGGTCAAGATCATATTTCAAATAATGAACACAAATACTAGACTAATTTGCTTCTATTTCAATGCCCAGAAAGTAGTGAAAATGACCAAGATTTTAACTTTCAAATTCATCTCCAGTTGACATACGATTTGATCTATAGTTTTCTTGTCATTAATATTTCTCAATATACCATAAACACAAAATAGCATATAAGTAATATGACCAAGAATTGAGAAAATCAATAAAGAAGATTCAGCAAAGCTTGTGGTAAATCCCAAATCAAGAAGAAAATGACTGATATGATTGCACCAGATTCGTGATTCTTATTTAAGCCCATAGAGAGCTTTACTGAGCTTACACACATGAGACAAAAATTTAGCATCAACACATCTAAGAGTATGAGCCATATATACTTCTTTATCCAATACCCTATTTAGGAAGTAATTGCACACATCAAGTTGTTTTATGGGCCATTTGTGAGATACAACAATGGCCACCACTTCTTTGTTGTTGACTTTATGACCAGACTAAAAGTTTCTATGTAATCAATTCCCTCCTCATAATGAAATCCGTTTGCTATCAAACAAGACTTCAGTCTATCAAGAGTACCCGTGGTTTAAGTTTATATTTGAACACCCACTTACATCCAACGATATTTAAACCGGGTTTGTTTGCAATAAGGGACCATATTTCATTTCTTTAAGAGCATCTATTTCTTCTTGCGAAGCTTGATGCCAACATGGATGTTGAACAACAACCTTAAACAATTTTAGTACATGTGGTATGTTGTTATAGACAATAGTTAGTGCATACTTTGGGTTAGCCTTAATGATCTAGCTCTGCCCAGATTGTAGTATGAAAATTCACACCCGTGTTGGGGGAATTAGTTTTTGGACAAGGGGGATATGTAATGATGGTCTCTACCTCTTGTCCTCAGGTCAACCTAACATTCACTTCTCCAATAGATTCAATAAACCCTCAAGTGATATATGGAACAAGAGACTATTTCATCCTAATAAAGACTTAGTGTATAAACTACATGAAGAGCAAGTCATTATTAGTCTCACAAAATGTAATGATTTCTATAATAGTTGGTAAATAAGTAAGTAAACATGTTAGATATAAAACACTATTCCATAATGTTCATTGTGATGTATGGGGTAAGGAACATGTGCCATCTATTCATAACTTCCCATACTATGTTCTCATAATTGATGATTGTTCTCAATGTAGATGGTATTTTCCAATGAGAAATAAGAATGACTTCTATGATATGTTTGTTTTCTTTGATAATATGGTGAGAACTCAATGTGGATTCAACATTGAAATTGTTCAGGGTTATGGTGGAGATGAATTTGTGAATCAGGAAGTTAAATGTTTCTTTGAGCAAAAAGGTATTCTGCACCAACTATTGCATCCAGATGAACCTTCTCATACTAAATAGTAGGGAGAAAACACATGCATGTAATCAAATTGGCTATAGATATGATTTTTAATATAATGTTTGTATACAATATTGGGTTGATTCCTTTATTAACTCTACGTATCTGATAAATAGGTTGTCATCTACTATTCTACATATGAAATCCTCTTATGAGCTTTTGTTCCTGGCAAAGCCTTCATACTCAGATCTCAAAGTCTTTGGCACACTCTGTAAGCCTTATCTATGTGACTATACACTACATAAACTTAACCCTAGGTCCTTATTATTCCTATTTCTTGGATGCAATCTAAAACACAAGGGATGCAAGTGCCTACATATTCCTTTTAAGATAATGTTTGTTTCCAAAAATGTTGTTTTTAATGAGAAAGTGTATCCATATGCGGACAAGGTACAAGGAAGGACACCTCTCAATGTATCTATATTTCTAAAAGTGTTTGAACATGACATGAGATGTACTAATACCTCTATAGAATGAAATAAAACTAAAAAAAATCCTCTAGGTATTACACACATGTGTCTAATTTTGCACATTTAGATGACAATGTCATTATTCACTTGCAAATAGTTATGAATTTTGTGAACAATGTTGATAATGTGCAACCTGCCTCTGCTAAAGCTCAGTTTATTCATGACGTAATATATTCCAAATACAATGTAAAACCACTATAGTCTACTGAAAAAGAATTCTTCTGACCAACATAAGAAAATGCATGTCCCATAATGTCTGCTCAATCTACAAGAACCTTAGTGACTGACTTTTTTCCTGAAGAAGATGCATACCATACAAATTTCCCACCCACTGACATTACATATTCTACTTCAGTGACTAGCAAACTAAGTAACTTAGTGTCAAGTGGACATCACAGTAGTTGTTCAGATCATGACCATGTTTCAGATCATGTTGAGCAATATCAAAGTCTGATGATCATCATGTTACCATTGTTGTGGCTTTATATTGAAGGATCACAAATTGTAGTTGTATTTACAATTGATTATGAAACTCATATAATGGTCCATTAATCAGTTTAACAAGAGTCAACTTGGCACACTTGTTCTCCTTCAAGTACCTATGCATGTGACTTGGTATCAAATAAGTGTAACCCATGAGATACACCCATAAGTTTACCAATCATATTACTCTCATGATTGTTATTATTTTGCAACCTATAATGATACTTGACCATGAATATTCAATAATATTGGTCTCAGATTCCATTGGGATCCCATATTCATGTCAAGTATTTGAAGTCTTGTAGATATGAACCAATAATCTAAAGATATTTATCATGTTTATTAACATCTTAGAAGCGGTATGAATAAACACAAATCCATGATAAATCAAATTTAAAGTACAAATATATCCCTACTACAATCATCCAATGATCGGCTTCCATGTCATATAGACCAATAGTCTCTAAATTGCACTATAGACAATCAGTTATGCATCTAATAACAAGTTCTCAACATGATCGTTATGCTTCTACTTTAGTAATGAATTATCCAAGGGATTATCTTATTTTCTCCCTAAGACTACTGTGGACTTTCTACACCTCCTTACTGAATGCATCTCAAATGAGATGGATACTTTGAAAAATATGAATTGAATATTGATATAATATGGGTCCCTTGTCTTACATGAGATCCCTATTGTTTTCAAATGGAACTTTATCACATAATAACTACTAGGAACAATGCCAAGTTCACTAATGAATTTCTTGACTCATTTTGTATAATCCATCAACATCTCCTTCTTGAAATTCTTTTAGTTGAAACACCACTGGTGATGCAAAACACATACGATATTATGATTCGTAATCATGTTGATTTGGAATCTAGCTATGTGTAACCCCTTAGAACGAATTCTTCCTCGTCTCCATATATAAAAAAATACATCCTTAGCCCTTCACAAGTATTTGAATATATTCTTCAACAAAGTCCAATAGCCTTCATCTACATAGACTGATATCCACTAATCACACTCAAAGGATATGAGTTGTTGGAGAGTACGTACGTTGTATACATGATAGATCAAATTTCTGAGGACTATGAAATCTTTCTCATGTGGTCCCTCTCTACCAAATATTTAGGATATGCATGTTGACTACTTTAGCACCTTCTCAGTGCATGTACTCTGACTCATTCCATGAAGTATTCTATATAGGTATTCATATTTATAAGCATTGACAGCTAAAACGTAGCTCGATTCATGGAAGTCTTTTAATGATAAACTATTCACCAACTGTGCCTTTACCTTTCATAGAGTTGGGGCATCACACCTAGTATGTAATTACCGATCTATCTATACACAATGTGTGGAATACTACAATAACCCCTCTAATCTTCTTGTATACACGAGGTTCATAATTATCCTTGATGATGACAAATTCTTTGATTGATTTATAAAAATGAATATTCAGTTTCTTGATGCTTATTGTAATCCATAATATTGACATTTGCAACTTACATATTATTCAACTTCATGGATACATAAAACCATATGGTCATGTAATATACACTTCATCAATAAGATCCTTATTAAGAAATGGAATTATAGCATTCATCTTCTGGATGTTATATTCATAATAAGATGCAATAGTAAGCATGCTCGTTATAGAATTGTTAACAATGATTACTGAGGAATTTTTAACATAGTCAACATCTTTAGATTGTTTGAAACATTTCTCAATCATTTTCCCATTGTAGTTAAAGGCATCTTCATCCATGTTAGTTTTCTTCTTGAAGACTGACTTTTCATTGAATGATTTTTATCCTCTTGGTGGTTCCACCAATGTCCATACTTCAGATTTCACTGCCCAAAGTTGTTTACCAAATTCCAATTTATCAATAATTTCCTTGTAGGTGGTTGGCTCAACCCGATCCATGTCCAACTCATGGACTTGTTGAATCACAAGAGATAGATATCAATATGGATGAAGCAGAGCCCTATTATATCCAAACAAGTCACATAAAGCACAATTTGTCAATTTCTAAAGTTCGGCACGTTGTAATTGAACTTTATTTCTGTCTTAATCTCCGGAATAGAAACCTGCATTGTAGTGCTTCAGCCAATGCCAAGGAGTCGCGGCTCCCCAACATGGCACCCTTTCCCTCCATTCTTGGATGTCAGATGTCAGAACACGGTAAAGAAGGCACACAAAACTCGTTGGAAAGTTACTACGACATTGAACTCTTCGCCCCTGTAAGACCGGCATCGGATGCGTTGTTGCATACTGACAATAGTTTAATTTTAATCGCACTGCGAGCGTACCACAAATTAATGGGCGAGTCGATGTTTTTGACAGTGATGACTGGGAAGTTACTGAAATCCTTCAATATTATTTGACTTGCCTGGTACCTTTTAATAAAAAAAGAAATTATACTGTATTTTCATTGACTTAGCCACCTACTAATACAAAATATCAGACTGAATCACGACCAGAATCCATTATTATCATACAGCTTTCAGCAGGTGTCATACGCCTTTCCTGCTGTGACCCAATGGCCCCATCTTCATCAAACTGGCATTCGCAGAAGAAGAATCTTGCCATATGCGACCACGAAAAACAAGTGGATGATAACTGTCTAGTAGCTAAAACAAAACGGGGCAAACAAAAATATTTTTTTGCTCAACTGCAGTGGTGCTTCCTTGACATGTCGGCAGAACTGCACACACCACGACAGTATGATGCATAATTAACCGCTTCCCTGGGCGCCAAATTAGTAGTTAATCAAAGGCCAAAGATATCATTAGTCAGCGTTTGACAAACTATTACAGATACACAGCAAAGATTTTTTATCTGATAACCTGTTGAGCAAGGGACACAAAAAGCCAGCTAATCTGCATCACGTTTACCACAGAAGCCTCCATTGCACGAGTCCAGCATCCATAAGTACTCAATACACAGATGGCTACAGAGTTAGCAGATCTCTGGACGTCGACATTGCCCCCCGCTTGGACTGAGCTCCACGCCTACAACGAAAGGAAGACGATGGCATAGCATCTTTCTACGGATAGATGAATGTGGTGCTGCGGAACTGCAGTTCTTCACCAGTCGGTCGTCTATCTTGGGTTTTGGTTTCTGGGTAGCCTTCATATGAAAGTTTATGGCCACTAAAATCTATGTGGTGGCGAGGGTGTCAACTTATGGACTGCCCGACAATCCGTACCATTGGAATCTGATGTAAAATATATTTGATATGGGCGCATGGCGGTTTTGCATGCAGTGATGCTTTTAGGTTTTAAGTATGTGTGCTGTTGTAAATAGGTGTGTACAGATTGTGGCAAGAAGGGATGTTTAAAAGTTACAGGTAATCTTGTCAGTGAAAAGATGTGAAATGATGTATTGTAGTTATTATTGGTAGTTATGTATGAAATTGTTTGTGGTAGTTGAATATTAGAATGTGGACTGGTAATTTTGCGAACGGCTATTTCGGTAATTTATAACATGTTTGCTCGATTATTATGTTAGCCATATAAGACCATATCTGTTGTATAAAGATATAGAAGAAGCCAGTTCATTCTTATGGAGATACTTTTTCTTCTTGTATAATAAAGAAGTCCATCTCTTTGCCCATTGTTCTTCACTGCAATATTGTTGCACATAAGCCACCGTCATTTTAACCCAATACAAATATATCAATGTCTTTGGCATCAGAGCCCCGTTCAATAGTAACTTGGGCCTAGTTCGAGAAAGTTGTAGCATGCACCGCACACAACTTCGATGGACAGAAGATGGTCTAAATTCACAACAAGCCTTGATTACTGTGCTCTGTTGCAGCTACGAGTTTTATATATACAACGAAAACATACTTCCACTCTCAAGATATTTGGCATCTCATGGAAAAAGGTTACCCCCAAAGAGAATATTTAAAGGAGACATTTTGCTTGGAGGAGCTTGATATTGAAGGCGTAAAATCTCATTTTATTTTACGATATTTCGTGTTGGATATCATCTTTCTAAGAATTACAAATGATGTCAAGTCTGTTTACAGAATTTAATTTTTTATTTTTAAAAGGAGGTGAATAATTTCAAAATTTCTTCTCTGGACTTTTGATTATAGTTAATCAAAGAAGAACAAATGAGACTCTACTTTAATTCGGAATTGAAGGTTGAAAGTGGGAAATTTAAATTGAAGACACAACATAGCAGTACGTCTGAATCAAGAGATGGATTTACTTAAGATTTTTGTCTAAATTACTTTTATGGTTTTACCTATCACATATTATTTTAGGTTTTACATCAAGGGAATTATTGAAATTTTATGTAAAATATTTTTATATGGATGCGTGGAGGTTATGCATTGAAGGGATGCTTTTAGATTCAAACTATGGGTGTTCATGTAAACATGGTTTGTATGAATTGTGGCAAGAATACATATTATTTTAGGTTTTACATCAAGAGAATTATTGAAATTTTATGTAAAATATTTTTATATGGATGCATAAAGGTTATGCATTGAACGAATGCTTTTAGATTCAAACTATGGGTGTTCATGTGAGCATGGTTTGTATGGATTGTGACAAGAGGACATTATTTGAAGCTACATATATTGGTAAATCTGAAAATATGAATTGACATTACTGCTAATAGTTTTGTACTAGAAAGGTGTGTGGTAGTTGTATGTTAAAGACAAAAGCTAGTTGTTGCATGAAAGGGTGTGTTTTTATTTATGAACATGTGTGTTCAATTATTATGTTAGTTATATAAGGCTATGTGTTCATTTTAAACTAAGTTATAGGCAAGGTTATTGCACATCATATCTATATACAACTTAATTTAAAATATTTGTTTATTTAAAAGAGAAATATTACGTCTATATGAAAGGTAGACAAGCAATAAGATGCGCCGACAACTCTTTCTAGATGGAAAAGTCAATCCTCAGAAACACAACATCTATAGAATTAGGGATGATAACATTGCTATACATAATTTTTGGACACTCTTGAGAAGCTCCATAGAATCTGGTGCTAAGAACCCAAAGGTGTTTAAGCTGAAAAGTATAAAAGAATATTGATTTTGTTGACATGCTTTCTTATGTTTGATCACTTTGGCAAAAGTATCTTTAAGGGTATTCAATTCCACTATAAAACTCCACCTCTCAAGCCCACTAGTGGACAAATTCATGTAAGATCCACACATACATGCTCCCTTCAATCCATCCAAATAACAAGACATCAACTGGCCTAAGTGTCCATCTCTCCCTTTACGGATCTATAAAAAAATTCACAAGTATCACTTTCTTAGCAACAACTTCTGTGTGTCTGAGTATGTCATAAAGCACATCTCTAACAAGATGATACTTGTACTTGAAAGATGAGAGTTCCCTAAAACGAACCACATGCTCCCGAAAGTGTCATAAAAAGTAGACATACCTCATCGCTTGGAATAAAAGTATCATAAGATGATACTTGAGGATAGTATGACAGTCAACCGTGTAATATGCAAATATAGACCATAAATACGGATAGCAAGAATAAAATATTGAATTTGGTGGACTTGTAAAAAGGCATGGAAGAAGAAAATTCATTCTTTCAAAATAGTTTTTCTTCCTGTATAGCAAATAATTCAACATTTCCTTCTTATTCTTCATTATAACATAGTTACATAAATTATGTTGCTCTCATCATTTTCCTTTACTAGAAATACCAACAAGAACGTCACTTGTTTTTCATTGGGGTGGGATGGGAGGTTGTACAGTTAAATTATTACTTTGAGAATTACATTTTAGTATATTAGTGATGTACACCGCACTCTACCAACACAAATTTCTACCTATTTTTGGGAATTCACTCTAGAACAAAACATATATTTTCCCAGATCTAGAGAAAACAAGAAATCTTAGGAAAGAGAAAAGGGAGGACCAAGAGGGATACAAAGGATAAAAGATAAATGAGAATATACATTAGAAGATAATGAAATAGATGAGTAGAGATAGAGAGAGTAAGTGAGAAGTAATATGAGAGAGAAATTACAAAAGTAACTTAGAGATTATAATTATATATATGTACTATTTTTTAGTATTTTTTGGTATAAGTTATGTATATTTTGTGTATTATCCATGCACAAATGTGATTGTTGAATGATAATTTTTATTCTCTTTATATATGCTTCTAATATTATGTTTTATTTAAGTATTTTTAGGAAGTTTAATTTTAGTTGCCAGATAACAATCCAATAACAATTTAGATTAGTGTACAATTGAGTTTTATGTGTAAATGTGTTCTTTGTGTGCACATTATGTATTGTCACTATGTTAAATGAAAATTGTGCATAATCTTCACATTTCATACCTAAATGAACACATGAATATATATATATATATATGCAAGTACTAAATTGTATATGCACGTTATGGGTTATTACGAGTTATTTGTATATAGATAGTGTATTGTGTCTTCATAAAATGGACATTACATGTCGTTTGTACATTATTTTATATATACACGAGAAAATAGAACACACATAAAATACTATTTAATTTTTTATTTTAAGCTAAAATACAAGTTTTTAGATGTCTAAATATTTATTTATAAGTAACAATACTCATCCGACAAAGGAAATATATACAATACTTATAAAACCTATAGTTCTCTCTCATTTTCTTTATCCATCTTAAATATTATCTTTCACCGACTATCCCCACTATCTACATTGTGCATCCCTCCTCTCATGACATACTTCTCTCCTTAACTACCTTGCTAAAAATGCCTACCTATAATGACTTCATGTCATACTAGATATAACTGAAGTTGTACTTTCCTAGTTTAGCATGCTCGTACTTTGGCTGAGGCTAACTAGTGCTAAAATTGTGCAACAAAGAAAGTTAAGCCTAGGTATGTCACACCCTTTATGACCCATCCATGTTAATAGTAGTACCAAGGAAGACAGACCACTTAGTCAATGCCTTCTCATCCCCCCTTGTCATGTTATGTACTTAATTTTCTTGGTAGTAAAAGTAGTAAATCCTATTAATTCCATTCAACACCCTATTCAAATTGTAAGGGTGGGTGAGTGTGTAGTATGTTGGAACTACAAGACAACTACAAGCGAGTCTTGCCTCTAGAAGTGATATACTAAGTTAATCGGACAACCAAAATGACAAGGGAAACCAATGTAATCTAAACCAAGACTAATCTTTGACATTTCTAGGTCGAGCAAGTTCATACTTATGAGAAGCAACTTTAGAAGCCTAAATGATCATATCATAGAGTGTTTTTTTCTGGAAAGATACTACTATCCTATGGCTTTAATCCATGGGTGTTGTAGATGATCATGAATGTTGTGAAGGATATAAGGAACATTGGTTCTTTGCGTTAGTGAATGGAATGATTGCAGTTTACTCTCATGAGAGGGGTTTGAGGCAAGAGAAGCCATGATAATTAGTGTTCTTTATTTTGGTGCAGATTATTCTAGGGGCATTGTAATGAGGAGGTGGGTTGGAGGAAACTCCTTTTATTTGGGTAAAAGTGAGGGTAAATATCAACATATTCACAAACATTTATGACTGGTCCATTTTTTCCAATATGAGAGGGAAGTTGATGTTCAATATGGAGTTTTTTCTATGTGATTCTAGATTATAATGCTATAGGATGAAAATAGTAAATTTAATTTTAGGGAGGTTTATGAAGGGTTCAAAGGATGGTGTATTGGCTACTTGGGGTTTCTATTGACAAAGATAAACCATTACCTAGTTTGTGATTACCCTTAAAATGGGAAGGAAAATACTAACACAATTTGAATATTTTCTTGAGAATGTTATAGGGAATGTAGGACTATGGATGTATGTGTTTGTATCTTTATTGGGAATGTTGACATCGTCTTAAGCATTTGATAAACCTAGAAGTTAAAATCAAATCTTAATTTCATTATTGATTTCGGTAAATAAAAATTAAAACATATATAGTAAAAATACTTTTATATGATATGGAACTCTTCCTAATTAACTAACATATATGTAGTAAAATAGAAAGGCCTTACATTTTTCCTCAATAAATAACCAAAGACATAATATAAGTAGAAGCCTATGATTTTTTTCTCCTAACATAATTGTATATGATATATAAAATTGCACAAACATGTTTATAATAATGTTTGTTTCCAAAAAAATGAGTTGGCTAATTTTTGTCTATATTAACCAAACATCATCTTTATTTCTTTAAATAATCCACATTGACGCAAACTACATATTTAGGAACTTTAGAAAAGGATAACACTTGGTTTTATTTTAGCCAATTAAGCTAATTATATATGACACATACACACAGTTAAGATAGTAATAATGTCTTTTGATAAGAGAGCTCAAATGATACATCCTAAGAGATGAGAGACACAAGATGTGAAACACATTAGCAACTACACTATATTCCCAACATTATGTGATTGATGCACTTGACCATATAAAATAGGAAATGTTTACCCACACCATATTGCAATCAGTTGATCAAATCATGAATAAGTCATACTAACTTGGGACATCAAGTTTATGCTAGGCTATGACATTTGAGTTGACTTGTAACACATTAATCAAAAAAAATGGCCAACTTCCTCACATGTCCAATTACTAGTTGTTTTGTCAAACGAATTTGTTGATTAGTTAAGTCAATGAAGTCGGAGGTCGCCTGACTTATCCAAAGGTTGACTGACCATTTAGTCTTGTAACCTAGCATATGGGATAGAATGCAAGCAACTAGTAATAGATTGGCTTATCGGTGTTTAAATTCATCTAACTTATCATAAGAACAAGACTTGTGAAACTCACAAATAATACACTAAGCTTAGTATACGTTCCATTATATCATCTCTTAGGACCTATTTCAAAGTTCTACCTGGGAGTTTGAGTTTGGGTTATATTAATTTATTTCCATATAGTGACTATTGTTAGTTATTGTGTTATATACTTGAATAATTAAGCCTAAACTTGTTATAATGTGCAATTATATAGTATATGATATTACATTTATTTGATATCTTTCCCATTCAAAAACTAATTGTTGTTGTTGTAGAGGTGATTCTGATGAAAGGAGTTCATGTAGAGTTAGAAATTAAAGTAAAGATGAATATATTTTCTTAAATGAAACTAAATTGTCATGAAGGAGACAAAGAATGTGTTAGAATGGAATACAACATGGAATTCAAAACGTAAGGACTTAAAAATCTAGTAAAGGACATTAAATATCTTGGATAAAATATATAAATAGATAAGACTTTTTATATTAGAATTAACTTAGAATTTATAGGATGTCATCATAGAATATATCATTAATTTAAGTAAAATAATTTGTGATGGTGTAATTTCTATTGATTTCAATTGATATCCCTATAATTTAATAGCTTTTGTTTATTTTTCTAGTATAAACAAACTAAATGTTGTGATTGAATAATTTGCTATGGGAATGAGTAATAAGATCATTCAATGTCAAACTTAAAAATTGAGAAAGAAATACTATTTTATACAAAGTCATAAATGCAACAAGCTTACAGTTTGAAATAAAAAGACAAAAATTTCATGATGAAGCAAAGTATTTTAGTTCAAGTATCTATCTTCAAGAAAGGAAGAAATGAAACAAATTTAGTTACTATATTACCCTATTTTACTAAAATGTCATAGTATTTTTTTTCATAACAATCCAAGTATGAACTAGTTAGAGTAATAAAAGACATTCAAGTCCTAAACCACTGAGCATTCCTTGGATGTTTATGATGGGAAAGGAAAAACATGCCTATTGACTGAAGGAGAATAGAAGAAGGCTTCCCCAATAACATTTAAATAGTTAATTGGTGAAATGTTTTATTAATACCTAAGTCAAAATCTTCTCTTTGATTATAAGGTGTATCCATTAAAGACTAGAGAGTCGGGTGATACCATGTTAGAAAACAACACCTAAAGATCATGAATGCACCCTCGTTAGATACTAATGGAAGAGGGAAATTTCTAGCCATTAGGTATTTTATAGAGAGATAAAATTCAATCAATCAACATAGCTTTTATTTTTGAAGTCCCTTTTAGAATATTTCAGATATGGGATCGTAGTTTCAACAAATGTTTAGCAATTATAGCTAGTCGTGCAATTGTAGGCCAATGTCTTTGATTTTTAGTATTACGGTCCTAGGTCTAACTAAAGACTTGTATCATGAGTCACTAGTTCAGAAAAGCATCTTTAACATGGCCAAGAAATTCCTATAAGGTTGAGCTGAAATATCTAAATAATAAAAAGTATCATATCAGTACTATAAATAAACATGTCAAACACACACACAACAATGCCACACTAAACTAAACATGTCAAGTTATAAAAAGAATACTTAGTTATAATTTTCAACTAAATTTTACTTTCATATACTTGACATTGGTGCCACAATTTTGTTCATTTCACCCAATATTGATGTTAAGTGCTTTTATAAAGTCATTCTCTATAATATGTTCTTTATTTCTTGAATTGTTTTTGACATTAAAAGTATATTCTAATATTTTCTTTTGGGGGTTTCTAGATAGTTAGAAACACCCCAATCATTAAGGCATTATATTAACCTCCTACCAGGATTTTCTAGGATGATCTAAAGATTGAGAAGCGACATGAAGTGTTAGATAGAGGGACAATGTGATGATATTGGTAATGGTTTAATTAGTATTCGTCTATCCATTGTCAGTTCATGTCTACAATAGATGCTAAATAAAGGAGTGCATTGTGTGGTTTGTACATGTGTTTTAACATATTTCTTGTAAGAGAGAAAGTAGGGACCATGTATGTAATAACACACCATTTATAGTAACTCACATGAGTGGAAGCATCAATTCTTGACTCATAGTATTGATTGGGTGTCACATACATTGGTTATCGTGCATAAGAATAATTGAATCCTAAACATCACAAGACATACTTTCCATTATTATTAACAAAAGTTTACATAGAAGGGAAATATAATATAACGAATGTCATAATTGTTGGCTTTTTGTAAATGTCACACTCATATTTCAATGATGCAAATATTTCCTTTTTGTGTTATTAACATGTGCATTTTGTATTTCAGATGATCAAGGAACTTGAACAAGATACAACAATAAATAACATGCTAGTATATATGTGTTTGGATGCTTGTAGGTCAAGTTTTTTCATGTATATGGTTCGCACAAGTGCATTTTGTATAACTTAATAGGAATGATATAAGAGAAAGTGATGATCGGTCTAATATGATCCTAAACTCTTTTCCACACTTATATCAGGTCTTTAGGATAATTATATGTCATTAGAAAAATCAATTGATATGTTTTCTGACAATGGAATAGTGCCCTGACGTGGAATATTTTGACCAAACTCTTCTTAGACAGAGATCCTCTTCGGTCAAACTACACCTTGACTAAGAAAGAGCCACTGTAGAAAATATTTGTTGCAAAATTTGTGAAGAGACTGCCTCTTAGTCAAACTACCCTTTGACCGAGATGGAACTCAGTCGAAGTACATTTCAATCGAGATCAGTCTGTAGTCAGTATTGCAGTTGTTTTCCTAGCCGTTGTAAACTTGTGTTTTAACTCCTAACGACTAGTTTAATATTTAAGTTGGTCAAAATACTCATAACAACTATGTTGATCATTCCTAAGTGTTTCCTATATAGAGGATGTCTATAACACTTAGAATACACACTTAAGTAGTCTATTACGTGCTATCCTTCTCCAAGCTTAGAATTATACATTGGTATCTTTATATCTAAGCCATAGCTCAATACTAGTGTCCTACTCCACCAAATATAGTCTTGGATAATCTTTGTACAGAGTTGATAATGACTTGTTCGTAGAGACCTTGAATTGTAATCTTTTGGAGAGTTATAATTTCCTTCTTCCTATTTTATTCACATTGTTGGTTCTTGGTGGTTTTAACTACTTCTTGCAAGAAAGTTGTGGGGAAGTTTCTTAAAGCTACATCTTGTTAGAAGTCTATATCCAAGTCAAGAGGCTGATTGTAATCTACTCCATCATGCTAGTTCTCCTTGATCTAGAAAAGGAAGATTGTCTTGATCCACGAAAGACACCTATTCTTTTATTTTGATCGGTTAAGAAAAGGAATAAAATACATGTTTTGAAAATCTTAGTGGGGAACAATCAGGTAGTAGACTAATGTCTTTTACAGAACCACTCTACATAATTGTGCCTTGTGGTTGCTTCCATTTTGTCTAACACTTACTTCATATTTACGTTGCATTATCTTTCAAGCAAGTTACAATCAAACCTTCCTTGTATTTTAAATTGCATAAATTCAAAATTAGCTCTATTCACCCCCTATAGACATGTCAGTTGGTATTAGAGAAGGTCTTCAAGGATCCTTTACAAGTCTTGAAAGATGGGAGAAAATGTACGCAACCATCTCAACCTCGAAGAATCATATGTAAGTCGACCGCCAGTGTTTGATGGGGCAAACTACACATATTGGAAGACAAGGATGCAATTTCACTTTGAAGACATCAACTTTGATCTTTGGAATATGATTGCCTTACCATATGAACCTCCAATAACGGGTATGGAGAAATGGAAACTAAATATGGCAAGAAGGGAAACTCTAAGTGCCAGAGCATTAAATATGTTATACACTTATCTATCTCCTAGTGAATTTAACTGAATATATTCTTGTGAAACTGTGTATGATAGAAAATTGTCAATTCCAAATAAAGAAACTCAACAAGTTAAGATTATAAATATTAATATGTTCAAATATAAATTTTAATTATTATACATGACAAAATTGAAACTATTGTGAAAATGTATGCTAGATTTTGCATTCTAATAAATGGTTTGGGTGTCGTAGGAATGCAAATAACTAAGAAAGAAAAAGTTGTTAAGATACTTGGATCCTTGCCTTCTATGTTCAAAGATAAGGTAACCACTAATCTAGCGATCTTTCAAAATTATTACTGGAGCAACTCATTGGAAACTTGGAGACACATGAAGCAAAGCTTTAAGAAGAGTAAAAATAGAAGAAGAATAAGAAGAAAAACTTGCTAAGAAAAAGGTCGTGGTATTGAAAGCAAGAGCTTAAACGTCATCTTGTTCTAGTAGATCATCTAGTGGTGAAGAAGAAGTACATCATATAGGTATAGATATATACATTCTTCTTCTAACAAATATATTAGTTCTATTTCTACTAGATGCCACATATGTGGAGAGAATGGACATTGGAAGGAAGAATGACCAAAACTCAAGAAGAAGAAGAGGAAGAAGAAGAAGAAACCCAATGACAAGAATAAGAAGTCATATCTTGATACTTGGGATGATTCCTCAAACTCAGAGGCAAGTGATGAAGAAATATGTCATCACGTAGTTAAATGTTTCATTGCCAAACATGAAGAAAATGATGAACAAGAATAAGAAGATAATGATGATGAGATATCTCTCTCTATTTTCTCTAAAGTATAACTTATTGAACTTGACGAACTTACTTATGATAAGGTTGAAAAGTATAAGAAAAAGGAAAATAAATTGATGAATATTGTTGATTCTTTAAATGAAGGACGTAATGAGAAAAATGATCAATATGTTAGTGATAAGGAAAGAATAGATGATATTATTTCTCAAAATACTACCTTGCAACTCAAGTTTATATTCTTTTAGATGAGTAATATGGAGAAACAACATATTTGTTGCTTACATTTTAATTATGATCTTATCCTTAAAATAAACAATGAGTTAAATGATAGAATTGATATCCTTTAAGTTAATATTACTAGTACTAGAAAATGCTTAATTTATTCTTCTAAATACTCTTTTATACTTTCCAAAGAAAACAAAATCTTATGAGATCCTTGGATAAAGTTTCAAACAGTAAAACATGATGAAAAATATTTACATTCTCATAATTATTATGTTGGCATTCTTGGACTTGGTTATATACCAAGAGATGTTAAAAGAAAGAGAAACCAAGGACATTTTTGTTAAACCAAAATCTAGTTCTTACATTCCCGTTAACCATGTTTTTTTAGGTATAAAGGGTCATTGTATTACTTAAGCCATATCCATACAATGGGGTGGAAAGATCACCCTAGGGAAGTTTTCAAACATAACTAAATCACATACCCTCTCCCAACCCAATGTTGTGATATTATGAGCAAAAATATTACTCTCCCTGTAGGTATAAATTATATCCCAAGACATAAAGTGTGAAAATAGATCTTGGATTTCTATAAATATCATCATCTTTGGGTTATGACCTTCAACCTTATCTTTTAGCTGCTTCACCACATTTACAACATCATTTTAAAAAATGACATGTGACAAATTCATCTCTATAGCTCCTCTACAGGCGATCAGAATTGCAAATCCTTCAACCATGGTGGGAGACCAATTACCAGCAAGCATCTTGGTTATAACATCTTTTGTAGTACCTTTGTGGTCTCTGAAGATATCTGCAAAAGTTGTTCTACTCTCATGCTTGCAAGCGCAATCAATATTGATTTTAATGTTGCCTTCCTCAGGAGGTCTCCAGTTGTTACATTGCCTTCCTATAGCAGGTTTCTGGATATTTGTCTTATATCTGCTATTCACCTCTTGATATTCTTTGACCCATTGCACCAGGTTTCTCTTATAGATGGTAGCATTTTTAGTAACCTTACTGTAAATGGATCTATTTTGATTATGCCACACCGCCACACAGGTTGCTATGAACTCAACCATTTTAGTGCTATTAAGATTATTCAAATCCCACGTCCAGGCTCCCAACATGTTCACCCTAGGCATCATGAGGAGTTTGGGAGTTATATGGCAGTTCTCCCACACCTCCATAGTTGGGCTGCAGTTGAACATAGCATGAAACATATCTTCATCGGACAATCCACAACGAAGGTAGGTTCTGGAGGTGAGTACATGTTTGTTGAACAGTTAGGAACTTGTTGGCATTTGATCAACACATGCCCGCCAACCGAAATGATGAAACTTAGCCGGTATGTTAAGCAGCCATAATTGTGCCACATTTCATTCGAGTTCAGCTCCGGCCTAAGCCTTGACTCCCTTACACCTAGCCAGTAGGCGGTCTTCACAGAAAAGATGCCATTTGAGCTAGGAAACCAATATTTGGTCTCAGCTAGTCTACCACTCAAAGGAATTCATAAAATGCATTCCACATCCTCCACTGTAAACAAGGAGACTATCAGCTCCTCCTTCCATCTCCCAGAGCTATCGATCAGATCTCCCACTCTATTGTAACTGTCCGCAGTGGTGTCCTCTCTTTGATTGTAGTAGCCTTTAGCATTAGGAAGCCAGGCCGCCTCCCAGGTTTTGATATCTGAGTTATCACAGACATAGTCATGTAGTCCCTCAGTTAGTAACGCTCGGGCCCCCCAAAGGTTTATCCATGTGTAGCTAGGGTCGTAACCTATTAGAGCTGTCAAGAACCATTCATTCCTATAGTATCGTCCTTTTAGAACATTTTGAGCTAGGGAGTTAGTATTTGACAGGTATCTCCAGCCTTGTTTGGCTAAAAGTGCCATATTAAAGGTCTTGAAATCCATGAAACCTAGACCCCCATCCTTCTTGGATTTACAGAATTTCTCCCACGTGGACCAGTGTATTTTCCTCCTCCCTTGGTTTGAGCCCCACCAGAATTTGGCCACCATCTGATTCATGTCATTGATTACACTAACAAGGAATTGGAAGAAACTCATAAGGTAGGTAGGAATGGCTTGTATAGTGGCCTTGATAAGAACTTCCTTGCCCGCTTTACTTAGGAACTTTTCCCTCCGTCCCGTCATTTTCTTCTACATTCTCTCTTTGATATAATTGAAAATTTCCTTCTTCGATCTCCCCACACATGTCGGTAGGCCTCAGTACTTATCATGCTTATCCACCTGTTTGACCCCCAGAGCTTTTGTAATGGCTTCTCTCGTATTCGCAGCAATGTTCTTGTTGAAGGAAACTTTGGATTTTTTGTAATTAATCTTCTGCCATGAAGCGCTCTCGTAGCAGCTGGTAAGCCCAGCTATCATGGCCGCTTCTTCCGAGTTCACCCTAGAAAATAGGATATTGTCATCTGCGAAGAAGAGATGGGTTATGTAGGGACCTTCTTTACTAGCTTTTGCCCCATGTATTTTTCCCTCTCTAGCAGCTTTGGCAAGAAGGTTGGAGAATACATCTGCACATAGAAGAAAAATGTAAGGTGAAATAGGGTCTCCTTGGCAAAGACCCCTTTGAGGTTGGAGAGCACCTCTTCTATTTCCATTGATAATAAAGGAGGAGGAGACGGTGCGAAAGCACTCCCTGACTTTAGTTCTCCAAAGATGGTTGAAGCCCATCTTCTCCATGACAGCATGAATGAAATTCCATTCGAGCCTGTCATAGGCCTTGCTCATATCGAGCTTGATGGCGATAGTGCCCTTCTTGCCTTTTCAAGGGAAAAAGTGACAAAAGCATAATTTGGATACTACAAACCTCTCTCTAGATAAACTATCATATGATCATGGGCTTTATTGATTATTAATTTTTTATCATGACACCATTTCAATTGGTTTATCCTTACATGTTTAGTTTCTCACTTGGAAGCTATATATGTTTTTATTTGGTAGTTAGTTTCTTTGTTTGAGATCAGTTTTTATGAGTATAAGATTAAGGGGGAGCTCAAATTGTGAGATTTATATTTCCATTGTGGTTAGATTATGTTCTTAGTAAAATCTCTATATCAATTATGGTTTTACATCTCTTATATTTAGTCTAGAGATTGTTTATTGACCTCATTTTGGTTTTTAAGAAAATCTCTGTATCATTAGGACTTTACATTGCTTGTATTGATATTGAGATATTTTTTAAAAAAAAATTTATGGCATTTCTATTTCAATGGTGGACTTAACATTCATTACCGTTGGCTTATAGTATCTTTTTGATGTATATTGCTTAATGGGACCTTTTTATAATGAGGGACTTACCATTACTCTAGTTCATAATTAGATGATAATTTTATTCCTTGATCAAGTATGTATTTTTATCTATACAATGTATCCATTTTCTTTTAGCATATTCATATTGGTTTCTCATTACAATTGATATATCCTTGTTTTTTTGTTGTATATGTATATTCCCTCTCCAAAATGATTATCTTGTTGAGAGGGAGTGTCTCCTTGAGGGGGATTATTGGTAATTATAATCCATTTTAAATTAAATAAAGGGGGAGAAAAATCCATAAAGATAAATTTGTATACGTACAACAATTTAAAAGTGTGATCTCTAGGTTGTCTACTTTCAAATTATCTTATGAAATATTTGTCATCATAAAAAGGGGAGGTTTTTGTCTTTTTGGATATGCCACACTCATATTTTGATGATGAAAATATTTCCATTTGTGTCACTGTCATGTGCATCTAGTGTTTCCTATGATCAAGGAACTTAAATAAGATACAACAATAAAGTACATGCTATTATATATGTGTTTTAATGCTTGTAGCTCAAGTTATACCATGTATATTCTTTGTACAAGTGAAATTTATATAACTTGATAGGAATGATGTCAGAATAAGTGATAATCACCCTAATCCTATACTAAACTCTTTTCCAGAATTATATCAAGTATTTAGGATAATCATTTGATATGTTTTACATAAATATAATAGTGCCTTCATAGAAATATTTCTACCAAACTCTTCATCGACTGAGATCTTCTTCAGTTGAACTACACCTTGAACAAGAAAGATCCATTCTAGAAAGTAGTTGTTGTAAATTTTGCAAAGATACTGCCTATCAGTCAAACTATAGTTCAACCGAGATCAATCTACAGTAAAAACCTACATTCATTTTTCTAGCCATTGTAAACTTGTCTTTTGATTCCTAACAGTAAGTTTAGCATTTTACTTGGTCAAAACACCCTCGATAGTTTAATTTACCATTTATAAGTGTTTAATATTGATAGGAGTGCCTATAAATACTTAGAATACACACTTGATCAATGTATTACATACAATCCTTTTCCTAGCTCAAAATCCTACATTGCTATCTTTAGATATGAGCCATAGCTCAACACTAGTGTCCTACTCCACCAAATATAGCCTTGTCTAATACTTGTGATGAGTTAATCGTCACTTTCTTATATAGAGCTTTAATTTTAATCTTTTAAAGAGTTGTAATTTCCTTCTTCCTCTCTTATTCACAGTTTTGGTTCTTGGTGCTTCCAACTACTTCCTATGAGAAGGTTGTGGGGAAGATTTTTGGAGCTACTTCTTGGTAGAAGGATGCATCTAAGGAAACATGCTAATTGCAATCAACTCTATCGTGTTCTCCTTGATCAAGAAAAGGAGGGTTGTTTTGAACCGCTAAAGATATCGATTATTTTATGTATTATTGATCATCTAAGAAAAAGAATAAGATATATGTTTGAAAATCTTGTTTGGAAACAATCATATAGTGGACTGACATCTTTTGAGAGAACCACTCTACATCATTGTGCCTTGTGTTTTCTTCCATTAGATCTAATATTGGCTTTATATTTCTACTACATTATCTTTCAAGCATGTTGCAATCTAGTCTTCTTTTTATTTAGAAGTGTATGAGTTTAAAATTAGGTCAATTCACCCCCTCTAGATCTGTCAATATTCCCAGAACTTATACATCAAAAAACTAGGCTTGATATATAAAAGAAATCTGAGCTGGATAATGGCACCCTACCAGGGAACACCTATCTATCCATGGAGACCTCCTTGTCCTCAGACTGATGTCCTAATCCTCCTATGCTCACAACCTATGAACATATCATTCACATCCATGCAAAGTAACATAAAAACTTGTGTGAGTGGCACTGAGTAGCTAAACATTAAATAAAGTATAATCAAAATGACATGTTATAAATTGAAAATATAAGTACTTAACATGGTTAAGTTGATTACATGAAAACTTAAGTAACTTGACATGATTTCATAATAACATGTATTTAACTTGAGTTGATATAGTCACTCTCCTAGTTGCACCCACTATGCTGATAAGGCCAGTTAAGGCTCACATAAGGCCAATTAAGGCTCACATGGTGCTCCCACAGAGCTCATAAGGTTGTTTAAGGCCCACATAACATTATTGACAGGGCTATAACAACATAGCATGGTTTCTTAATTCAATAAACATGATTTTCATGCTTTCTTGATTCATTAACATGGAATTAATACATAATGTTCAATTTGAAAGATATAATTATCAAAATATTAGAAAATATCATTTCTTAGCATGACCTTGATTTTCCATTAACATATAATGAGTACTAAGTTACTTATACTTTAAACGATGCATTATGAGTAAATAAGCAAATAAAATAAACTCAAAACCTAATTTAATACTAGTGGGCATGATCACTCACCTAATATCGAGGAGTACACTAATTATAGTCTGAGGCCTATAAAACCCTAATTATCCTATCCAAAATATAAATATATTAACAATCATGATTAAAATTAGGGTTTAGGATTTCTAGTAAACCATAGAGTCTTGGTTGGGAATTAGGGCTTGATTATAGTCTAAGAGAACTCATTGAATAAAAACCTTTCTGATGAGTGTTTGTGAAACTTTTTTACTCAACATATTGAAATATGATTTTTGGAAAGTCTAGCCAATATAAAATAAATGTGATTCCAAGTATAAAAGCCAAATTGAATTGACGTTGGCCCCACAGAGGTGGCCCAATGGTCACTAGACAAGTGTCCTAGGTCACCACAGTGCCAAAGCATGTAAGAGAATCATGATAGTGGCAGAGAATACTAAATTGGACATTGTGTGCATTACAGTAAGAAATCACCATGAGTATACATTCTGGAAATAATTGACAGACTTGTTCATCCATAGAGTTATGGAGAAGATAAAGTAATAGCTTAGATCATAGAACAGGAAGTCCTACTGCCATGTAAAAGTTGATTGAAAAACTTTAGAAACCAAATATATAGGCTACTCTAATCTCAAGTGCCAAACTACAGAAGATTAAGACTGTCAGAGGCTTGAGAACCTTCTTCTTTCACAGCCAACAAGCAAAAAAACATTGAACCAAACAAGGGGACTTAACCAAAACAATGCACTAATTGAGTTCACAAGTGAGGCCCTCCATCATTTTCTAGTGTCTCTAACTTAACCAACAAGCTTGAACTTGGGTCTAGTAGTGGTTGGAAACTAGAAAATGGCAAGCCTCCATGGCCACAATTGGGACCCTACTTGAAAATGGGTTCTGACTGAAAATGGTGAAACAAAGTAAGTCTTGGTGGAAACATATTCAGGGTATCTTGTAATGGTGGACAAAGAAAAAATAATGAAGGAAAGATAGTAGTATAGGTTCAACAAGAAACACTATCTCCAGTTAGACAGTCGGGATACAGGGACCCCTCAGGGAAATAAGGCACTAATTGAGAATGCACAGAAAAGAAAGATAGTGTGGTAGTGAACCTCACTGTCGAATTAATTCGATGAATGCAAAATGAGTTGTCAATTCAAGATCACCATTAACGATGAAAAAGCATGACTTTACGATAGATACATGGTTGAATTCAACTGAAATTGGAAATGATAAAGCTTCCTTGGGATACTAGCAATTCTTCTAGGGTCAATCATAGTTAGTGGGGTTATGTGTGGCTGCTTGGGGGTTTCAATGTGTCTGATGGTAGAGAAGGGATATTTGAGTCATTGTTGTGATAAGGGATGTCCGAGTTTCAGTAGAATATCATTGTACTAGAAAGAGACTCATTAGTCTGATGTTAGGACTAATGGGTGACATGCAATATGGAGGGAGAGAGGGGTCAGGGGAGGCAATGTTGGTTGTTTCTCCTTGATGCACAAAACACATAGGGTTGAATACATAGTCTTCACCCTATGATCATAGTCTAATGGTTAGGATGGGTCCTGATTTCACAACATGGAGCATAATGATGCATAATGTAGCTCAAACTTTTCCAAAACAACATTAATGAGCTGTATTAACTAGATATCTAGTGTGATATACATATATTAATTCTCTATCTTCATTTCTTTTTGATACCAATTGACATAGCTAGTTTATTCAAACTTGATGAAATTTGGTACCTTACCGAAATTTTACCATGAGGAACCCAAATATCAAATTACCATCTCAATCTTGAGATAAGGAATTGTGTGATTTACATTATGAGGTACTCATGGCAATTAATGAATTAATAATAATTGAAGAGGAGTTTGGTTATCAATTTTAGGAAAGATTTCATATACTATTACAAATGATACCTAAATCAAGGAAACATAAAATGCACAAATGTGAGGTCAATTTCTATTTAAACACTAACTAGTCATCGTTGCATAATAGGGCTAGAATCAATGTTGATTCATCATGTATATGATTCATTTGGGTTTTATATTATTTTAATTAGATATTTCTATGATTTAGGTAATTGAAATTAGATTTATTTCTGATATTAACTTTTTGGATTGTTACAGTGTAAGATTTTTAAAAGGAAAACACAATTTTTTTCTAAAATAAAATGAATATATACTTAATTAATGCTTTTTGTGAAACCAAACATTATATTTTCTCAAAATTTAAAATTATGCACAAAAACCTAATTCTTTAACATGATGTATTTGTATTCTCTTCTAATCTCTAATAGTAAGTTAGCATTGACATTTTGGGTTTGGGATATAATAGAGTAGGTTCTTTGTTTGATGTTGTTGTATATGATAACAAAATGCATTGTCACGTTGAAAATGTTGAGTAAAGATGAGAGAAGTACTTTGTTTCTACTTGGGATTCTAAGGGGGGAGGGTTTTGCATAATATTTTAGATTATGATAAAGGAGGTTGTAGTTATGCATACTGAGGGGGATGTACGTGTTCATCATGTCATGTATCTTGAAGAATGAGAGAACATATTTCTAACATAAAATCCAATCCATTCTTTATTTCTTAATAACAAACTTTTTAATTAGTTAATACTTGGTTCGTGACTTTTTATTACAAATGAAGCTAGTATTAAAAATATATTTGAATTGAATACCTAGGACCTACTGACACAAAACCCTAAATCTTGATAAAATATTGTTTCAAGGGTAAAAGAGTCTCTTCAAATGTTACTTTTATGAGATATTATAAAATATTCATCACACACACAGATTTATATATATGTATATATATATATATATATATATATATATATTCCTGACTTTTTATAGTGGTTTGGAGTCTTTGGACTGTTGTAGACTATATGTTGGGTTTAGATAATCTTTTGTTTGCTATGTTGGAAGAAATCGATCACCATGTGATAAGTCAAAAAAAATTTGGTGGTTAGCTAAGGGTAGAACCAACCTTCTCATTGGTTGATTGACCTTGAGTTGATGTTCACTCAAAAGGCGTTACTCTATCAGTAGTGATGTCAACTTGTGGTTCGTAACAAAAACTAGTGGGCTCATCCTATAAAGGTCCACCAACAATTTAGCTAGATAATGGTGGGTGGGATGCTATGTTTATTGATGTATTTAAATACAAAATGACTCATGCATTTGAAAAGTGACCTAAATAATATGGAATTTGACTTAGTGTGAATGGGAATTTCCACATTGGGTATTACAATTTAAAGTCCATGTAGCTTTCTCGATCATATCATAATGTTTGATTGACACATATATAATAAAATATGAGTTATATATATAAATTGATGAAATATTAATATATCTTAGACATAGATTATACAAGTATAATAGAAGTTTTCAGTGTTCTGGGTCTGGAGAAAACCAACATGATTTCTTATAGAACTACATGGATCATAAGAAGGTTGATAAGAATTGTGAATTCTTCAATATACGTGGGATACCAAGGATCCCCATATATCAGGATTCTAGACTCAAAAGAAGTGGGGATCGACCCATAGATTCACTTTTTGATAAGTCCCGCTAATATTATGTATAAGGAATATGATGTTAAACCATATTCACAAACTGTAATGACTTTTTCGATTTTGAAGAGGTTCTGGTTCCTGAGTACTTGGATTTGGACCTGAGTTTGTAGGTGACATGTTGTTGAGTCCGTATAGAGATATATTCAAGCATACTAAGGCATAACATTAACCTAAGGTGTTAATATGGAACTATTGAGTACCATTCCTTAAGTTGTAGCTTGGCGTATAGAACCAAATCTAGTTATGTAAAAGTAATAAAAGATAATCAAATATCTAAAGTATATCTAAAATTAATAATTACTTATTTAATGTTAGATTAAATATTCTTAAGGCTTGAATATATCTTCCATATTTCCACACTATACTTTGGTTTCTAAACAATATACTTTTGTTAACACAATATCATTTTATTCCCTTGTTTAATTGGGATAATCATACTATTATCTTTGTATGTGTATTATATCATTTTCCAGGAGTTTATGTCTCACTCTTTATTATTTAATTTTTATGCTCACATCAACCATCGTAAGCATACCATGGTGACTACTCGCCACATGAGTAGAGAGAATAAAGAAAGTATTATGAACTCCACTTAGATATGGGAGTTTATTTTAAATGTATGCCTAAAGGTATCCCTATACTATCAACTCCCATGTAGGATTTTTCTTAAACTTATGCTTAGTATAATGAATTATATATGGTGTACATATAAAGTGTGTGTACTACCTCAATATTTCTATTACATTTTGATGATCATGTGAGCATGTGTCATGTACTTCTGTTGTCATTTGAACATATGGACTGAATATATGGTGGCGATATTTCTCACTATTGTTAGTTGTGAAAAAAGGGAAAACGTTGGTAGTGAATTGTATTCGATCCTAAATTATTGGTTTATCTTTATTGATGTACTTGGTTGTATTGTTGGGTTTATTCACTTCGACTACTAGGACATGATAATTCATCATCCTTGAATCATGTTTTATAGAACATGTTTGACAGATGTAGAACTCACTAGAACACTTTTGTAGAGGCAAGTTTGGAAGGGAGTGATGGGCTCTTAAAATAGGATCTCACATAATGTTTGAAAAATTGGATAGTATCTATGATAAATTGTAAGTTGTTGTGAGAAAATTCATTATTGAGAAATGATGCATATGATATAGCAAGTGGAGCAAGAGAAAACTAGTTTTTGGTCTATGACATGGGAAAATAGTAGGGTGATAAAGGGTGAAACAAATTAGGTACTGATAGATCTATGTATGAAGATGTATGAGATGCATACACTAAGGATGGATGAATTCATGTGAGGCACATGATGCTAAGGATGCATTGAGACATGAAATCCAACACCTCGATTGCTGGCATATGGAGGATATTTAATAAGATTTTAGAGTTTCTCCTCATTGACAGATGATTTTCCATATTGATATACATGTGAGGATGGGTACTTGACAAATGGATTTAGGACCAGATGGAAATAGTGAGTGTATGGAGGAGTAGATAGTGAGTTGCTATCTAGGTTTTGGATGGTTTCTACGTGTAATACTAGAAGTGTAGGCATGATAGATGATGATAAGACAATTGTAATTGAAAACATTCTCAAAACTTGTTTGATTTAGTTGGTGTCATGATATTAGTGTTGTGAAGATGTTTGTATGGGGAATGAGAATCACTTTTCCATAGAGGAAAAGTGGAAAAGAAGGCATGTAGGGAGGTAGAAGAGGTCTATGATGCTAATCTATTTAGCTCCACATGAAGAGTGTAACATGTGTTACAAAGGTGCTACGTTAATAATAGTTTCACGAGATGGATGGGTTTAGCGAGTTTTTGTTTCAATTTGTGGTGATATTGTGTATCTAGGTTGCTAGATGTTTCAATTTTCATAAGGGTCAAATGGTTGCAAAACGCTACTATTGTTTGAGCCCAATGTGAGTATTAGAAGTTATATATTTCATGTAGTAATATAGGATTTAATATCGGGAGAATAATATTAAATACTAGGGAGGTGGTATGGGGAAACATATATGTGAGTAATAGTGGCAACTAAATGTGAAGGATAGTTGAAAATGAAATAGTCACAGTGCTATACTACTTTGTTGCACTACCAGAGAGTAGGGATTGGGTTGAAACTTGTAATGCATTGTTAAATCACAAAAATAGTGGCTTCTTTTAGTGGTGGGGATGGTTTATTCTTGTGTCATGGTGTTACCTTTGACAACCTATTGATTGATAGATTGGATCATCTTATTTTTGGTCAAAAGAGGGTGGGATGAATTGGGCTCCCCACAACGAAAGGAGCATGTTATCGAGAAAAAATGTAACCAAGAAGTTAAACACCTTAAATAGATTCGACCATTAGAAACATATTCAACATATATGTGGAGATGCTTCCTTATGTTAGAGGGGGGTGTAGATGAGTATGAGCATATCAACTTACTCTACACTAGGAGTAGGGTTACGGGGATGACTAAAATGAAGCCTCACCTACCCCCCAAAAAGAAAATACATATATGTATATAAATCTTATGCCCTAGTGTTTAAATTAATTAATTAACCTAATAATAATTTATATAATTAATGTAAACATAAATAGGAGCACCATCTATGCGGACTTTGTAGCTCACACCATGTACTGCACAATCACTCATTAAAGGGGGGAGGAGAAATGAACCCCATGTTCTTTTACTTCCTATGGAACAAATATGATTATTGCAATGATAGAAGAAAATTGGAAAATTGGCCTTGTCATCACAAAACAAAAGAGGAAGATGTTATTTTTAATCAAATTAACATGTTTAAAAGAATTTGACTATCAAAATGATACGTAACATATTTTTGTTAAAATAATTTGTTGATGCCCTTTGACTTTTTTGAATTATCATAATGGTTTTATCTTCCATTAGTTTCTTTATGTCTTATTAGTGATAGTAAAGAGTAGGTTATTTGTGACCTAGACAAACAATATAAATATAGTGGTACAAATATTGATGTACTGTGTAATATTTTTCATGAATAGATCGTGAGTACGAGGTGATAAGTGGAGGAAGGGTTTAGGAGGAAACATGATTTTATGTTTCTGGTTTTCATATCCCACAAATTTTCCTAATTTTTAATCATGTTGGTTATATTTGTTAGTTTTCAACAATACTAGCTTGTGGTTTGTTCAAACCAGATGCTATTTTAAGAATGGGGTATGGCTCTCGAGATCAAACTACAAATAATACAATAAATACTTTTAATTATGTACCAAGTTGAAAAAGTTAAGGGTTTGCTAATATATGACTACAAATAAGAAAAGGTAATTTATCTATATGGTAAAAACTCCTATCATGATTGTTCTAACTTGGCCCCATTCTATACTTTTATGAATCTGACAATACCTTAGGAGAGTGGTAGAAGTCACATAGAGCTTACACTAATAGTAAGAGAGATCATCAATGTAGGGGCAACTATCATTTCTGATAGTGTCATGGTGTCCTATGAAGAGATCAAAACCCTAGACGATGGATGTCATACATTTTGGAAATGATAGACCTAGAAAAAGGGAAGAGAGAGAGAAATAGGTGTGAATCTATTCTCTTTTTATATTTATTATTATTTACATACTATGATCTTGTTTATAATGATGAGAACCTTTACAACATAGACACATGCTTCTTGTGCATTATAAATAAATGGAATTATTTTAAATAAAAAATACAATCAACACACAGTTAAGATAAGTAGCCATCTAACCAATACCCCCCCTACAATTGGACAAAGGAAAAAAGGTCATTTTTCCCTTTGAAGTGCACGAAGACATTCTGTGTGAGAGTCATACTGGCTATATGCTCTTATGAAGTAACAAGAGATGAGATGATGTGCTTTAAAGATACATTTTCACAAATAAAGCAGAAGTCAATCTCTATATGTTTAGTGCCAACATGAAATATTGGATTAACATTAGTTGTGTGAACTTATATTGTAAAATGATAGATAAGTTGGCTTAGATAGAAGAATGCCAAGATCTTTGAGTAAGAAAGATATTTGTTTCAGATCATCATTCATGAGCTAATAACTTGTATCTACTTTATAGCTTGACCTAACAACTATGGTTTGTTTCTTTGCACTGCACAAAACAACTAGAGCCTAGAAAGATACAAGACCATGTTGTGGTTCTTCTGGTAGATATGAAACCATCCCAATTAGAGTTATTGAATGTTGTGAGTTTGATTGAGGATGAAGTTTGAATATATAAACCAAGAGTCAAAGTGCCATTTAAGTATCTTAGGATTTGGTTGACTAGTAACAAATGACCTTCATAGGGGGTACCAAGTGAGGAGACACCATATTCACTGCACAAGAGATGACATGTCTTGTAACAGACATCCAACAAGTCTTCTATAGAGAGTAGGATTTTCTGGGAGAGGAGGACAACTATTTGTTGAAATTGAGAGTAATTGGTGTAGATACAGGCTCACAATCGAGCATATTAGCTTGACTCATCACATCCACAATGTACTTCCACTAACTTAGAATCATACTCAACAACTCATGAATGACATGTAAACATAAAAGTAGTTTTGGTTTCCCTAATATCCAAGATTGAAAGGACTACTAGGATCATGTTGAAACTTGTGTAGATGTGTAATATTATCACTCACATGGATGATATCATCCACATAGATAAGGAGATACAACACATATTTCTCATGGTTAAGAAGAAAAAGAAATGGATTAGAAATTATACAATTGAAACCACAATCAAGCAAATTTTTTACTTAACTAGTTATTCAAAGCTCATGGTGCTTGTTTAAGATTGTATAGATTTATTGATCTTGCATAAAAAGTTAAGATACTTTGAGTGAATAAAGCATGGTGGTTGTTCCATATATACATGTTCAATTAGACCACAATTTAAGAAGGCATTGTAGATAATGTACAACTCCACATGTAAATCTTAAGCAAGGGTGACAACCACATGCATAGTTATAGCCTTGACTACCAGTTATAATTTTCAA
Source organism: Alisma plantago-aquatica (assembly GCA_963693085.1). Taxonomy (NCBI): domain Eukaryota; kingdom Viridiplantae; phylum Streptophyta; class Magnoliopsida; order Alismatales; family Alismataceae; genus Alisma; species Alisma plantago-aquatica. Next base: position 441,022,761 of record OY856412.1, on the reverse strand, counting down.
TGTAGTCGGTTCCCTCTTCTTGACTATATCCTTTAGCAACAAGATTTGCTTTTAACCTTTAGACAAAACCATCAACTAAGAATTTGAAAATTTGTACCTATTTTGACAAACTGCTAATATTAGATCATCATCCATGGACAAGAGACCAAGTGTTGTTTTTATAGATAGCTACTATTTCATCAATCATAGTTGTAGCCCATTGACAGTACTTAAGCTCTCCGTGTATGGTCTTTGGGATATTACTTATAGTGTGAGTCACCAAAGAATTGTTAGGATTAGGTTTACTTAGGAAACCTTTAGATCAAGTGACCGTGGAATGAATATTAGTGGGTGCTTCCAAATATTGAAGATGGAACACTAGTATATTCATCAGGTAGTGAGATATTGCTACTACTATCCTAAATTTTATTTGTAGGTTCACTGATTTTGTTTGAGAACCTACATTTTTAGAATTGGTATTGATTATCATCAATCATTAGGTCCATCTCAGTGGTAATCTATATATTTTCTATGATTGAATCATTAACTTGGCTAGTAACATCATCATACTTGATCAATGCAAGCTCTACAGTTATTAAATACAAATATTTTTCTTCATCTACCACTAAGATGTATAATGTTTTCAACATTAGGAGTGGATGAGTTAAAAATGTAAGAGGAATGTTTCAGTTTAAGGAGCAAGAAATTGCACTTCTTGACTAGTATCAATATTAGCATTCATGGTATAAGAATAATTGTCATCATCAGTAATAATACATTCTAGAAGGGAAGTTAGTTTTCCTAGAGGAATTGCAAGATAACATTCATAGGGAAAAACTTTCTAATTAATCCTAATGTCTTGAGAATTGTATACCACTAAACGATATATTAAGACATCTACAACCTTTCTATGTGTCACTGTACCTTGAAAAAACACTTGGCAGTGACATTGGTTCAGGATTGTGCTTGTTGTAATATCTCAAACATGGGAAGAAAAGGCATAAAAATCATCTTAGAATCATAGTTAGATTTTTATTGTATAACACGTTAATTGGGACATCATAGTTATGTGCCTTTGAAGGTAATGGATTTATAATTTATAGTAAAGAAAAAACATTCAACCCAATAATGCCTTAGAATTTTGGAAAAGACACTAAGACCAATTCAACAACATGAAGAAGTTTCCTTTTAACTAAGACATATTGTTTATGAGTGTTAGACAAGATGATGATGTGTAACTCCTGAACATATACTAAACTCTTTCATTTTGAATTCAAATTCACCTATTCCATAAGTTATAAGAAATTGGAGATATGTATTGAACTATTTTGTCACCATTTTATAAAGAAACACAAAGTAACTATAGATGTCTAATTATATTAATTAGAAAGAACCATGAGAAACAAGAGTGCTCATCCACAACCAAAGCATAGTAAAGAAAACCATATTTTGACATAGTGGGAGACTTGACCCACAAATTACAATAGAGTTGAAAGGAGTATTGTACTTTTCTTTCTTATTAGGAAATGGCAACCTATGACTTTTATCAAAAGAGAAAGTATTACAAAAGTCTACATCACTCTTTTTAGAAGAAATTGGCTTCTTTATTTCTTTGGGTCTTTGTACTTTAGTGTGTACATGTCTCAGACATCTATGCCATGTTGTTGATGTAGTTACTTGAGGAATACATATTCATCACCATTTCCATTATGATTTATAAATTAGTTGTGTTCATTTTAGTTGTAAATTGCATCATGTTTTTCTTAGTTTCATCATTTTTGTTCTTGTCCTTAAATATTAGGATTTTAATTGAAATTATTGCTCTTATGCATAAGAAAGCACACATCAACTCAACATCAAGATGGATTTTCTTCCCCGGGCCCATGTTCAACATTTGGGAATAATTTCATAGAATATTAGAGCTAAAAATCACAAGTTAGGCATGTTGATTAGTCGATCAGGCCCCCTGATCGGCCGACCAACCTTCCCATTCAAGGAATTTCTAAGCCAATCATTAGATCGGTCAATCTCCTTTATTGATCGGTCGACCAACCTTCCCATTCAAGGCATTTCTAGGCTGAGCATTAGATCGGTTGATATGCTTTATCGATCGACCGATTAGAAGGTCACCCAAATTATAATAACTCTAATGCATTTTCAAGATCAAATTATCGATTAATATTCTCTCCAAACCATACAATACACCTTTAGAAAGAATGTCTCAAAGATGGTTCTAGTCAATCAATCCACCTCATTGATCAACCTTCTAGAAAATATGCATCCAAAGTCAACAACCCACAACAACCTTAAATGTTCACTTGGTCTGATGATTACCTCCTTGGATCAACTAATCCATTTACTCCCCAAAGACTTATCAGAAAAGATTGGTCAATCGGTCCTTATGGTTAGGTCTAAGCAGAAGTCCATAAGTCATGTTTCTAAGTAGGTGATCGACTAACTAGACTGCCAAGTCACTCGATCAACACATCATATAGAGAAAAATTACACATCTGATGGTAGGAGGCTATTTTATAATGAAGGGAGGCCCTACTTAATTATCATTCATTGTACTCACTCAAAGTTTAAAACATGTCAGGGAGAAATGTGGGAGAGAAAGAGATGAGAAGAAGACCATCCTAGTGGATTTCTTTGAATTTCTCATGGCTGGAGTAGATTGTGGAAGTCGAACCTACGATTACTTCTTTATTCTTTATCAACAACATGATCTCTTCTCATTTCTTGCAACTTTTTTTCATGACAATGAGAGAGTAGACCTTCTTGCTAGGGTATGAGGAGTAGCCCCTTCACCCAAACTCTATATAATTTGTTATTAAACTATTTTCCTTGTTATATTAAAATGTTTTTCATTCAATTTATGCTTACTTTTTGACTGATCTCTCAATCAATATGTTTGATATAATCATAACCATATAGACCATAAAAATTAGGATCAGAACTCCAAATGGATGCATATAATTCTTGATGGGTTCTCAAACGGGATGCATATAATTCCTTATGGGTAAGGAGACCTTGAGCCCATGGTGAATTTAAAACTTATTCAATGTGAATTCCCTAAGGAGGTGAATTTACTTACTCTTCGTTTAACATCTGAGATTATTGACTTGTAATGATTTAGATAGGTACGTATGTGATGGTGGTGAATCCTAGACATTCTAGTGTTCTTTAATATTGATTTCAACCTATTTCTTAATTTTCTCTTTTCCTTGAAATATTTTAAATAAGTCATTAGTATATGATCATCCTCAAACAAACAATTTTGATTATTGTTATTAATGATTGATTTCAAAGGTGATTTTAAAAAAAAATTCTTTTAGGTTCGACACTTTACTATATTGCAATTGATCCATCCATTTTCAGATGAGTTAGTTGATATTTTGATGAAGGTTTAGAACCTAGGATAATATTCTTAGGGAATCTATATGTGAAGTAATCTCACATCATTTCAGCATTGTTGTCGGGTACAATGAAAAAGCATTCCAACCCCATTATTTTGAACAATTAGAATTTTGTTTTTTATTTGATATTCATTCCTATCTACTTGAAATTCTTCTTCCTCCATTTTGACCTTTTTCAATACTCTTTTTAGGTACTAGAGGTGCATGCATTATTCTCAAAGCGTTTGTATACACCTTTTGAGTTTATCTAAAGATTAACAGAACCTTTCATCACTTAAATTGTGCTTCTCATAATAGGATGTATAAGGAAGAGATAAACTACAGGGTTTATCGAGGTTTGGCCACCCAGAGAAAATCCCTCATCCAAGAAATAAGAGAAGTTATGGCCGCAAAGAATAGATCTAGAGAGGCAACAACACGTGAAGAACAATGACATAAGAAGCTTAAGGACTTATTTGTCCCTAAGCCTACTACTGCACACCATCATGTGGTGCCTCTCACCATCATTTCCCCTAAATTTGAGATCCACACTCAGTGGATTATGATGATGCAAAGCAATCCCTTTGTCGATAATAGAGGTGATGATTTCCAGGGTCACCTGCAACATTTTTCTAATCTTTGTGATTTGAACAAGCAACTTGACATTTTTCATGGTATTCTTAAACTTTGACTGTTCAAGTACTCTTTTACAAACAAGGTGAGGAGTAGTACAATGCCATCAAGGGAGTCAAAATCATGACATGGGAGGGTCTCTAATACAATTTCTTAGAGAAGTATTATCTTCCATCCCTCAATTACCAAATATGTGGAAAGATTACATAGTTAAATATGGTCTGGGTCGAGTCCCTAGCTGGGGCTTGGGAAATATTAAAGGATGTTCTACATCATTGTCTACACTATAGAATCTAAAAAGTTCAATTGATAAATATTGGGTGTTGATGATTACACCATGAGTTCCTAGATTTCTCATCTAGAAGAAACTTCATGTTCTAGAACTTTGACAATGCATGGGAACTTGCCAAAAGAGGTTTGAAAATTAGTCATTGTTCCATTCTAGTCTAGGGAAAAGAAGGTGTGCTCAAGGTAGCCAACGATGAATATAGTTTAGAATTTAATTCTATATTAGAATCCCTAAAGAATCTATCCTTGTAGAAAGACAACCTCGAGTTTTCTTTCAATGCATAGGAAAGAAGAGGAGAACCACAACATTTACAACAATATGGCAAGTCTTCCAACCTCTTCTATGATGCATGCAAGGGCTACGACCACTCCACTATTAGTTTCCAACTTTTGTATAATGTGATGGTGAACAATGCACATGCACAAGAAGAAGAAGGGAAGAAGGAGGACCTCAACTCCATCCACAACATTCCCATACAAGGCTAATACAACCTAAACAAAACTAGAAATCATCCTAGTTTCTAGTATGAAAATCCAACATGAGTAGAGAATGCATCACAATATTGTCCAATCGAAACAAACAAACAAGGATGTGGTCCTTTTGGTGTCAATGCATGCAAAAACAAAACTTTAGGAACCAGAGAAATTACTAGGATATTTTCTAGAACTATGGCTTTAATCAAGGGTAACAATTTCCTAGTCCAACCAAATTCCATAGTACCACATCACACTCCTACTTCTTCAGCAAGTGACAACTTATCAGCCATTGAGAAGATCCTTAAATATTAGTAGTCTATGATTTCCAACCAACATACCATGCTTTCCTATCAACAGGCTTACCACAAATCCATTGATTCTCAGTTGGTCCATCTATTAGCCTCCCTACACCTCCTACAGGTTCCTTTGTTGGGAAACCTAAGAACAATCCCAAACATCCTAAATACCTTAAGGTTATTTCTACACATTCAGATAATGTGTGTTCTCCTTATCCTTCAAAAAAACCAACCACCATCCCTATTGATTTTTATGATGACGATATTGTGATAGTTGAGAAGGAGAATGTACATGACACATTTGTTGATATTGATGCGAGTAAAACTACTAGTGTTGCAATACCATATGTCATGCCGGTTTACAAGACAATGCCTCCCTATCAAGCATGTCTCAAGCAAACAAGACTGGAAACTATATTCAAGAGATTAAAGGAAGCTATGAAGAAGCTTCACGTGGGCATATCCTTTTTGTATGTCCTTAATGAAATTCTAGCTTGGTTCAAATATTTGAAGACTCTATTAACCAAGAAGTAAACCAATAATGAGGATGATGTAGTAAAATAAAAAAGAAAAACTTGTAAAATAACCCTAAATGAAATGCCTAAAAAGCAAAATGATCTTAGTTCATTTGGGATTGGTTGCTACCTTAGTGAAAATACTTGTAGAGAGGGGGGTTTCTGATTTAGGTGCTAGAATTTCCATCATTCCATACAACTTATGCTTGCAATCGGGATTCACTAAGATGATTCCCACTTCCATGACTATTCATCTAGTAGATTCCTCCATGAAAAAAATTATAAGTATCACTAAGGACGTTCCTATGAAGGTTGGCAAGGATGCTTATGTCCCTTGTGACTTTGTGATCTATGGACACCAAGGAGGATCTCTAGTACCCTCTTATTTTCAGCCATTTATTCCAAGATACATCTTGTGCCTTGATTGATGTGGAGGCAGATATCGTTGCTCTGATATTAGAAAGGAAACACTTGAATTCATGGCATTTGAAAGCACAAAGGGTCCTAGTATTCATGAGGAGGTATTCTTGCTTGATTATATTGGAAAGCTATTTCAACTTAGATAAGAGTGTGAAGTGATAGAAGACCCCTTACAAACTATATTTACCATTCTGGATGGTTCTAATTCTGATGATGAGTAGGTTAGCCGATTCATGTCTCACTTGGACACCTTTGAAGAACAACCCAATTCTGAATTTGAAGTGCTACAAATGATATGTGTTATTGAAGTGAAACCAAAACCATCGAAGGCACCAGAAATAAAAGCCCTACCTGAAGGTCTAAAGTATGTTTTTCTTGATGAGCAACAAGTTTGTATGGTGATCATAAATTCAGATCTCACAAAAGAATAAGAAGACATGTTGGTGACTGAACTTAGTAAGAGAAAGGCAGGCTTGGGTTACGAAATGACTAATATGATAGATGTTAACCAAGCTATCTATATGCATAATATTCCCATGGTAGATGATTACAAACCGTCTAGAGGCCCTCAATGCAAACTATGTCCCAACATTAAGGAGGTGGCCCATCTAGAGGTTAGATCACAACAAGAATTATCTACCCCATTTCAAATTCCCCTTGGGAAATCCCCAAACAAGTTGGTCTAAAGAAATATGGTGTCATTGTAGTGAAGATTGATCGAACGAGATCATCCCTACTAGAACTATCACGGGGTGGAGGATGTGCATCGACTATAATAAGCTAAATAAATATAAAAGGAAATACCACTTCTCTCTCCCCTTCCTTGGTTAAGTCTCCTTGATAACTTGACACATCAAGATGTTGCTACATTAATAGCTACTCAGACTCCTATCAAATCCCTATCCATCCCAATGACCAAGAGAAGACCACTTTCACTTGACCTTTAGAACTTTTGTCTTTAGCAGTATGCCCTTTGAGTTGAGCAACATCCTCACTACTTCTTAGCGTTGTATGGCCACTATCTTTGTAGGGTTGTTAGAAATTCTAATGGAGGTGTATATGGATGATTTTTCTATTTACGCCAACTTTGGTATAGGAAAAATGTATCCTTACCCTATCTCTTGATATTGGGGAAGTCAATACATTGATCCTCCATCATCTGAGGAGCCTCCCAAATCCTCCAAGAACCAATATTGGTCGACCATCCTGGGATTCATTCTAGGCCCATCTAGACCAGGATGCCCCTCTACCTGTACAACATCCACCACTATAAGACCCCTGAACTTTTTTTTGAACATGCTTAATTATCATAATTGGATATTTAAAACCTTAATCAAACCCTAACATTTTCTTTTGTATCATATGACAAGCTTATGTTTCAAGTTTCGTCCAGTTTGGACACTGTTTGAGCAAGTTATGCAACTTTATGCTTATTTTGGACCTTTATGAAATTTACCCATATCTAGGATTTTCTTGTAATTTTTCACATTCTTGTTGTTCCTCATATGTTTTCACATCGTTCTTGAGTTAATTTCACCTTGGGGTACCCTGTTACATCTTGGTTTAGATGGTGACATCTATCTAGGGTTGAGTTAGGGTTTCTCTCTCATGGATGAGCTACCTTGAGCAGTGGGACTCAAGGGTTTTATTTGTGAGTTGGGATACAATGGCCATCCATGTTATTTGGGAACTGATTTTGGTCCCTTGTAGTGTGAGGGTTGATGGTTTCCCCTTTTGGAGCTCCTTGGGTCGGTGGTTCACCAAGTGGAGGTACAAATTGATGGTGGAGCTAGGGTTTTCACCCGATCGGTGGTTCACCAAGTGGAGGTACAAAGTGATGGTGGAGCTAGGGTTTTCACCCTTGTGAAAAAATGATCAAGATCCTATGCTTCCCCTTTGTTGTAGGTCTATGGTTGTCCTATGAGTCAAGATTCAATGGCTCCCCCATCTTTCACAACTGATGGACCTTCTACTTTGTATGGAAGTGATTCTTTCGGCCATGGACACATGGATAGTATGGTAGGACACCTTAACCCTCTCTCCTCTCTCACCCATAGCTATATAAACCTCCCCCCTTCCAAGAAAACGAACCCTTTAGACCCCTCTTTGTCTTCCTTGTTGCATGGATCTCATCCCTTTTGCTATGTGGAGAAGAAGGAGCCAAGGTAGAACAAGCTTGACAGATCTACCTTGCATGTGCACCTAGGGTTCAGAACTACCCTCTCCTTTAGCTTGTGGAGCTTCCTTATATTGTTCTTAACCTAAGCAAGTAAGCTCTCCCTCATTTTCTTAGTTTTCCTTGCTTTTCTACCTTCTTCTCACTTCTTCTTGGTTGTAACCATGGTGTTTCATGGTGGAGCTTGTGCTAGAGCTTGAAGAACACTTCTTTCTTGCTTCCTTGACCTAGAGTCTATTTCCTCTTTGGAGAATTAGCTATCTTGGGTGAGTGTACTGCTCAACCTAGGGTTTTCTTCTCTCTCTTACTCAAGCTACCTTTTTATTTGGAGCTTCATCTTCATCCTAGATGTAAGGACACTAACATGGGTTTATGGCTAACCCTATTTGTTTTGGCTACATTAAGTTTCTTATAACTTTAATATAATCCTCTAAGGTGTTTTTTTAACATGTGACACACTTATGTTTCAAGTTTGGTCCAGTTTGAATGTTGTTTGAGCAATGTTCCCTTATTTTGGACTAAAGTGCAATTTACCCAAGATGAGGGGTTATATTGCAATACGTCACATGTTGAATGTGATTTAAGTTCTTTAGCATCATAATATAGAGAATTATGCTAAGTGGTGGCTTGTGGAAAGCCTAAGTTTCAAGTTTGAGCTGATTTGAATAATGCTTGTGCCTTTTGTACCAGCTTTAGTGCAAATTGCAATTTACCCAAAATATAGGGTTGAAGTGCAAAATACCACCTCTAGAGTGTCCCTACACTCTCTTAGTATCATCTAGAGGAGATAAAAAGAATTAGTCACCATGTTTGAATCATTTTTTAGTGGTAGCATTCTTGGTGATGAAAAGACCAAGAAATGTTGTGTAGTTGAAATCCTAGAATGGGTTGTAACGAGTTGTAGAGCTTATATGGGAGTGCCTATTAGCAACGAAGCCATAGAGGAGGTCCCATATCATTCTGTTAACTTCTTGGAAGTATTCATATCGGGTTAAAACCTCAAGGAGGTGATCCATGACGAGTTAAATGTTCCTTAGAAAAGTTGTATCGATTTGTGAATAAAGTGATATTGGGTTGTGATATCTTGTTCAACAAGGAACCCAATGGCTGATATCTACTCTTGAATTATCCAACAAAGAGTTTTTCATGTTGATATAATTATTGGTTCATGCATGGACACGTTTCAACCCATGCATGGACATGTGTCACCTAGTAGTATAAGGTGATGACACCTCTTATACACTCTCTCTCATGAGTCTCAACTATATATGCCTCTTCTTTCACCTACTAGTGAAACTTTTCAAATACTACAACTCCCTTTCTCTTGTATATCGTCCATATAAGTTGAGGAGTAAGTAGGATCTTGAGATTCAAGCTTAAGGTGAAGCCATGGTCATCTTCAACCTTGGTTGATGCATGATTCTCAGGTTATAGTTATTCCTTTCTTTTCTTGTTCACCAAGTTCTTAACTATGGTGATTCTTTGCATATGGAGGAGTTGTGAACGAGTCTTGGACTCTTGATAAGTCATATTCAACCTTGGGAACGTGAATCTTTGGAGCTTGGAGCTTTGAAGTTGTTCTTGAGGCGGGTTATATAACTTGAACCCAATTATGTTATTATTCACCTTCAATCTTGCTATACTTGTTGATCTACTTTCAATTTTGATTTTCCTTGAATAATTGATGGATCTATGAGTTCTAATAGTTGCATAGGACTGTTATTCATGAACTAGAATAGTAAGGAATAAAAGTCTAGAGCTTTATGATGATGACATCATCATGGCACAAACTAATATGGGTTGAAGCACCTCTAACCTGATATGGGTTGAATCACCTCTAACCCGATATGGTTGAAGCACCTCTAACCTGATATGGGTAGAAGCACCTCTTAGCCGATATGGGTTGAAGCACCTCTAAACCGATATGGTTTAAAGCACCTCTAACCCAATATGGGTTGAAGCGCCCCTAACCCGATACGGGTTAAAGCACCTCTAACCTGATATGGGTTGAAGCACCTCTTGAATGATATGGTGTTGGAGTATCCCTAACTCGATATGAAAAACCCTACACTTGTGTAACCCGATATGTATGTGGTCAACTTGACACACACACACTTCTTGAATGATATGGAGGTTAGAACACACCTCATGAATGATATGGAGGTAGGGACACACCTCTAGGACGATATGATCATTGTAACCCAATACATTAGAGAACAAAAAGTGGTAAGGTGGTTGATACCTAGAATATGTGATGGCCAATACACTAAAGTATGGTGTGGCCAATATCTTCAAGTGAGGTAAGGATGATACACCTAAGTGAGGTGAAGTTGTTACACCCAAGTATGGTGAAGGTGATAAACCATAAGATAGGTAAGGTTGATACCTTGATGGGTGAGGGTATGAGGTAATGATGATGCCTAGCCCGATATACCCCTAACCCAATACATGTGTTCAACTTGACATACATGACTCAAACCGACACACCTTGTAAAGGTAAGGGCAACACACTCTTAGAAGTGATGGCTAAAACATCAAGTAATGGTGTTGCTAATACCTTGATAGGTGAAACACCTAAAGTGGTTGATGATGGTCAACCCTATATCAACAATGCTCTAATCTGAGATGAGTCCATATCACTTGGAGATTGTTGGGCAACTTAAGAATTGATTCTAGGATGATAACACTACAAGACAAGTGTGGTGACCTATGGCCGATACACTACAAGACAAATGTGGTGACCTATGGCCGATACACTACAAGACAAGTGTGGTGACCTATGGCCGATACACTACAAGACAAGTGTGGTGACCTATGGCCGATACACTACAAGACAAGTGTGGTGATTTTTGGCCAATACACTACAAGACAAATGTGGTGAGTTAGTACATAAAGTATTAGGATGGCTGATACCCTAATACAAGATAAGTTGATAAACTCAAGTAAGTTGAAAATGATGAGTGAAGTGTTACACCAAGGAATGATGCTTGGTTGATATCACATCTAGAACTTTAAGGTTGATACACCTTGATGCACCTTAAATCTGATACACTTGGATGAGTAACACATGAAGTGTGTTATGGTAGTTGACACAATAAGAAGTAATGAGCTTAATACAGTTTGACAAGTTTAGGCTAATGTTCCTTGAGAATGGGTTGAGCCAATTTAATATAGTATGATGTAATCAATATCCTAGTAAGGATGAGAGAGAAACTCATACTTTGTGTTAATAATCATTTAATGATAAATGATGAGAATAAATAAGTATGATTGAATACTTATGATATCAATGTATGCTCCTAGATGTGTGGAACTATGAATTAGGGTATTGATTCTTGATAATATGAACTTGAAACCCTAATCGAATATAAAGGGAAACCCTAACCCTAATAATGGGAAGGTTGCATTTCTCTTATATTGCATCATGATGATATGTACTTGATATTGTTTTTATCATGAAGTGATAACCATGCATGTATCAGGAGATGATGAGCATAGCCAGGTATGAGCTATGATGTTTCATATGATACAGATTAAATGGGCCTTGTGAGCCATGTTAAATACATGTACAACAAGTATATTGTTTATATGGTCTGATGACCTAAAAGATAGTTGTTGCCTAGTGATAGGCGACAAGATATTTAAATGAGCCTTGTGAGCCATGTGAAATACTTGTGCAACAAGTATGATGAATACCTGGGTCAGAGGACCTAGAGGTAATGGTTACCTGATAAGAAGTAACAGTGTTCAATGATGAACTAAGGGTTTGAATACCCAAATCTTGTAATCATGATGACGATTATGGGATGAGAATTCCTAGTGATATGATGAAGGGATTGAGACTCCAAGTGTTATGCATTCAATGTTTTCCAAAGATTATGAAAGTACTTCATAAATGTATTACACTTTTCTTTATATCATCTGTTATAATTCATGCTTGTAACTTGGTTGATGCTAAAAGATATTGTAATGCACCTAATTAATCAAGTGGAACCTTATCATGTAGTTGCCCTAGATATAGATCCATTCAGTGTCAGAATTTGTTGAATGGTGAAACGAGTTTAACTCGGAGAGCATATTCTTGAATATGTCGGGGTGATGGGCGAACATATCCTTACGCCCAAATAGGGAATGTGGTGTGGGTTTTCCCTATTAGGAGTATGGCTATATGCCATGACTCGATACCAGGGAATGTTGTGGGGGTGTACTCCCTGAAGAAAATATACCAGGGATGCTGTGTGGACTCACTGAAGAGAGTGCATGTTGTTGTTGTAGCTCTATAGTGAAGATGCCAGTATACCCTTGCAAGATAATTATAGTTTGACACGTGATGTCACTGTCAATGGTCTCATACTGACCGATACGGGTGAGGTCTTGTAAGCCAGCTCTTCCATTGACCTTGTATGGTATCGATACTTTATGTAGATGTGGTTGGTTGGAGCATGAGCGGTATACCTCATCTCCTTAGGGAATATGTGTGATTGTGAATATGTAATCAGTCGTGCAACATATTTGCTTAAGGACCGATTACGGAAACATTGGATGAAGCAGTAATACTTTTGTATCATATAGTTGATAAATGTTATACATGTTCTTCATATTCCTTTTAAAGTATTACATGATCCAATGCATGGTCATAGATATATGAACTACTCAGTTATGGCATTATTCTACCATGCTCATATATATGGACATATATTACTCTATCTTAGATAGCTATAATGCTCTAAAAGATGATATTGCTATGTCCTACTTATAACATTTATTAATCTTGCTTATTGTTATAATAGACCCTCTACTCAGTTTTATACTATTTACCTGTGATAATAACATTATTGGCAGAGAGTTATATCTCTCATTGGGACTTGTGTCTCACCCCGTTGGCCCCACAATTTTTACGTGGATGCAGATGAGGAGGTAGAGACCGTACTGTAGAGGGAGGACAACATCAACAGGGACAACAGTAACAACTCAAGTTGAGTGTGCTGTCTATCGTGTATTGTAGATAGATGTCCTATGTGTTATTTCTGTACTCTCAGGTCCTTAGAAGTTAGTACGTAATAGTTTTATAGATGATCTGAGATTTTGGCTTGTATGCCTCGAGGTTTTATGTTGCTTCAGTATGTGTTTTGGCAAAGCAACTGATATATGTTATCCTCCAGATGAGATGGTACAATGTATGTACAATGTGAATCATGATGTATATATTATTTTGGTTCTTTCTATAAAGAGTTCCCTGGTAGTGGATCTCTTTACAAAATGATTTTAATTTTTAGTGATTTTTAGTAATCCGCTGCTAATAGTTATTCCGCATAATTATTGTGACGATTTGGATGTCAGTTTGATAGTTGTCGTCTCAAGTTTTGGTATCAGAGCTTAAGGTTCACTGAGTCTACAGAGACATAGGACTAAGGTGTTGAGTCTGTTCAAGTGTCCTCCAGTATATCTTATAGTAACTTTTGCTTAAGCAGAAGAATGGATAAAGTTTATAGATGTCTGGAGAATACGAGAAACACATTGTAATTTTAGGTACTACCAGTACTTGTTCAATTGAAATAGAAGCAATATTTTGTACGGTACAATCATCAATGCATGCAATAGGAACACAATTTCCATTGCCAACCATTATATAATCGTTTCTTTTGTATATACGTAAATTATATAGATTACATGTGGTTTGGACAACACGATTAATTGCACCTCAGATAGTATGCCACTCAGCTAGATCATTCTCATTTACTCTAATAGTTGTTGAGGCTGCAATGGTGGTGTCAGTCAAGTTCTTTGGGACCTCAGTATTTTGAAAGGAATTGTCATAACAGTGCCAACATCTTAGAGCTTCATGCCCATGTTTTCCATAGATTTGACAAAAGATATACCCTTTTTAACATATCCTTGTGAGTTTTCATTTAACTAGTAGACTGTTGAGTAGATTGTGTAAATCATCTCTCTTGAGATGTGAACTGAGAGTTCATCTGAACTAGACCACTACCTAAAATGCCTTAAACATGGTTGTTGTTGCTCAAACTTTCCTCTTCCTATGACGAAAGACCGTCCTCATCCCCCATAGTTGGTGTGACTATAGTATTGTTGTCAGATGGCGTTTACTTGATTTACGATACGCTCAAGAGTATATTTGCTAGTATAAAACAACATGGATGGATAGCATTTATCCTTCTAGTTTTCTTCTCTCAAAATATTGAAGCAAAGATATAAGCTCACTGTAATTCGAGATCAGAGGCTTAAACATAGAAATAACAAAGACTTTGTAGTCAGGTTTGTCAATCCCATTGAGAAGAGTGCATACTCTCTCTTGAACATTCACAACATTCAATCGATCATAGACATTCTTATCCTTATGAATATAGTGAGTTAGAGAATCGGTTGACAAAAGTGCAGAGTTGTGACTTTAACTCAAATTTTATAGTTTGAGAAGATTCAACAAATTTCATGTTCAGAGTGATTTATACCTCAACTGAAGTCTTTCATCTGATTGTGTCACCCATGACTTCTTCGGTGAGAGAACATGTAATCCACCCTTTCATTAAATAATCCGTCCTCATCTAGGCCTTATATCTCGGATTGACATCAGGAATTTCATTCTCATCAGGTGCAAGGAGCGGTGCCTGGGCTTCAATGCCTTCCAAAAATTCTTTGGGGTAGCATGTTTCAAGAGGTGTGCGAATATGAGACTCTCATAGAAGGAAGTTTCTAGATTGAGCTTGAGAAACAAAAATTTTGATACATTGAGGTTGACAAAGTAAGGATAAGGAGAATTCGTAGTTGATGCATGTGAAGAGATTGTTGAAGAAGAATTTGATGACATTGTAAAGACTGAAATGCAGAGAAGCTAGGGTTGCAGAAGAATCCACCAAAGGGCGAGAATTTGAGAAGCTCGAGGAAGACGATAGAGATCTCTTTCGACGGTGATCAATAAGCACATTGATTGTGTTGCATAGCAAGAATCAAAGCCAACAATGTATGATGAAGAATAGAAGAAATTAGGAATGTTTGCACAGGGAAGAGATGGCGAGAAATTCTAGAGTATACCTCGTGTTTCCTGAATCAGTGAGATTGTCAACCGACTTGCAAGCTCTGATGCCATGTTTGATGAGAGAAGGAGAGGGAAAATTCAAGTGACAGGAAATTTGGGATTAACCGTGCAGCAGCATCTGTGCCTTGTATTAGATATTTATAGTGTCTCATTTGCGTTACAACATGTAACACTGTAGATGATCAAAATCCAATTATACAATCATGGACCTACAAAAGCTTGACCCAGTAGACAGCCACACTCCGCTATAAATAAACAAGCACTTCACCAAACATTTAATTAGACTGCTATGTACAATGTATTCTAACACCTGCCGATTAATATATCCAGATGCCGAGATTGGGTTAAGTTAAGCTGTAGGAACAGATACATTATTGACCGAGCAACGGGAGAGGGCGGTTAAAATTCCTAGAGATCGGTGTCTGTTGAATATTAATAATTCATTTCTCTCTAGATCACCGGAATAGAACCCATTCAACGTCATAGCGTTTGATCAGCCAATGCCGAGGAATTGCGGCTCCCCAACCAAACAGCCTTTCCCCCCATTCTTGGACGTGACTCACGTGAGATGCCAGAACAAGGTACAGAAGGCACACATGAACTAGCCCAATCACTACAATTCATGATTAAACTGTACATATGAACATTTCTGTTTTTAATACGGAGACCTTCGTGGGTAAGTTATTGCCATGTTGAACTCTCCACGTCTGTATGACCAGCTTGCGCTGTTAGATACTGACCAAAAAATTTAATTTAATCGCGCTGGTCGTATACCGAAATCCGGTGGGAGGACCAGGAAATTTTTAACAGTGACTCGTAGGTTACTAAGATCTCTCGTTATTATTTGACTTTATGTTAATATCATATATGACTCTTTCCTTTTACTGTCTGGGTGTACATGTAAACAAACAATAAATCGATAGAAAAATGTCTTTTTTAAAACTTAGCTTTATATCCTTAAATTACAGCACTTGAACCACGATCAGAATCCATTATCGTGCGTCACAAGCCTTTCTAGCTGTGAGCCTGTGACCCAACCCAATGGCCCCATCTTCACACTGGTATATGCAGAAGAGGAATCTTGCCTGCCATATGCGACCACAAGCAAGTGGGCGATCCTGTTTAGCTAAAAAAAAACGGCAGAAACAAAATTATTTTCGCCAGCAAACCAGGACTGTAAGAAACAGAATCAACTGCTTCCTGACAGCTAGGCTCAGGGCGCCTAATAATAAAACAAGAGGCCAAGGGTAGTACCATTAGTCAGCGGTTGACAAGGTAGATGATATAGCAGAGTTTTCCCGCCCGCCTGATAACCTGTCGAGCCGTTCCCTCCGTCTGGGATTCACCTGCAGAAGCCTCCATTACACGAGTCCAACATCCGTGAGTACGCACCACACAGATGGCTACAAAGTTAATTAGCAGAACTCTGGACATTGACATTGCCCCGCTTGGACTGAGCTAGGACGCAGGGAAGACGACGTACAGCTTGGCACTACATGTCTCTGACGAAGAGATGTGTGGCTTGCGGTCCTATACCAGTCCGTCTATCTTAGGTTTTGGCTCTCTCTCTTCTTACGCTTTGTTTTCTGGACTGGGGGTGGGAACTGGAAACTGCTTCTAGTTCACGCGTTCAACAGGTGGAATACGAGGATGCTCGGTATAAACAATTAATGACCATACATATCTATGTGGTGGAGGTTGGCGAAAGCGTCGCCAACCTTTCATTGACTGCCCCGTCAATTAGTACACCAGTGGCTTCATGTTGGAGCGGGGTGGAATGGAATGGTGATAAGGTTAAATAGTTTTCATAGTGGGGGAGGGGGGTATAGTTTAGTAATCTCGTACTAGATTTCTTTATTCGTTTTCCTCGCGTCTAATAATTATGATTTTAACCGAGTAGAGATGGCCTAATAGATCAAATCAAGGGTCAACAATGGAGTGACACAGGTTCGATTTCTTATATAATCATTGACGATTCGAAAATGTGTTGGTCACGAGGGCGTAATGCTCGCCCCACGCGCGGCCGGCTGGGTGATTTTATTTGGAGAGAAGCTGATTTTGGAATGTGAGACGTGACATGCTTTAATTAGATGGATATGTAGAAATTGTGTAATGTATAAATAAATTTGTTTTGTTTATAATTTTGAACTGTGATGAACTTTTTGACGAAACAAAAATTATTAGATTTGTTATGAAAAATGCATTCATGCAAGACTAATGTTGATATATTTTGGACAAAATAATAAAAAAGCGGTATGTACAGGTGATGTGATGTGAGAGAAAATGATTTTTCTTATAATTTCTAAACTATGTTGAATTTTTTAACGGAATAAAAACCATTAAATTTGTGATAAAAAATACATTCAAACAAGATTAATGTTGATATATTTTTGAGAAAAGAGGTAAAAAAGAGGATAGAAATGATGTTGGAAGATTAGAGAAGTGAGAAGAAAAGTGGTGAGGGAGATGAGGGAAGTGAGAGAAGTAATGAGAGATAGGAAGTGAAAGCAGTAAATGGAGGGTATGAAGAAAGTAGGTACATATTTATGATAATTAGACGTGTATTTATCGTTAAAAGCGTCCAAAAATTGATAAATATGTGCCCAAAAATTTAGTGCTTGAAAATAGTGAATATGTACCTAAAAATAGCTAAAGGCGCCTAAATATGACTATATAGCACCCCAAAAATGACTTAAAACACAAAAAATGTTTATATGTCCACAAATGGCTAAAAACACCTAAAAATGATAAATAGCGCCTAAAATGGTTAAATAGCACCCAAACATGACTAAAATTGCCCTAAAATATTAGAAAGCACCATTTTTATACTTTTGACTGTTAATAAACTATATTTGGGTGTTAAACAAATTTATTTGGGTGTCATTACCTTGTTATTAGTTGTCAATTACCCTTAGCCATGATTTAATACATATAATATTTATTTGGGAGATATTTTTAAAATTTTGAGTGTTAATGAACTATTTTGGGCGTCAATTAACCATCTTTGGGTGTAGATTAGCCATTTTTTAGTGCCATTAAGTTGTTGTAGGGTGTGGAGTAACCTTACACCTTATTTAATGTACGATCATATTTGGGAGTCATTAAGTTGTTCTTGGGTGTCAAACAAACCTATTTGGGTGCCATTATCTTGGTTGTGGTTGTCAATTACCTTAGCTGTGATTTAATGCGTACGATATTTATTTGGACGCTAATTCTATACTTATGGGTGTCAATGAATCATTTTTAAGCGTCAATGAACCATCTCTGGGTGTCAATTATCCATTTCTGGGTGTCATTAAGTTGTTGTTGGGTGTGAAGTATCCTTAGACCTTATTTAATGTCTACAACCATATTTGGGCATCATTAAGTTATTCTTAGGTGTCAAATAAATATATTCGGATGTCATTAAGTTATTCTTGGGTGTCATATAAACCTATTTGGACGTCATTATGTTATTTTTATTGTCAATTACCTTAGTTGTGATTTAGCATGTAAATATCTACTTGGGCACTATTTTTATATTTATGGGTGTTAGTGAAGCATTTTTAGGCATTAATGAACCATCTTTGTGTGTCAATTAACCATGGGGCACCAATTCATCTATAGATTTATTAACTGTTTGAGCGTCAAATAATCATTTCTAAGAGCCATTAGGTTATTGTTGGGTGTCAAACAAACCTATGTGGGTGCCATTCTATTATTTTTAGTTGTCAATTATCTTAGCCATGATTTAACACGTATAATATTTTCTTGGACTTCATTTTTATACTTATGGGTGTCAATGAATCCTTTCTGGGTGTCAATGAACCATCTCTAGGTGTCAATTTACCATTGGACGCTAATTCATCTGTAGATTTGTTCACTTTTCCTTTTTTATATTTAGCCATCAACTTGTCTTTTCTCTCAACCTTAGTCTTATTTGGATGTACTTTTTATCACAAATCTAATATTTTTTATTTAACTAAAAATGTATAATGGTTTAAAAATTATAAAGAATACATTTTTCCCTCTCATCACAATTTTCTCAAAAATATATCAATATTAGTCTTATCGGAATGTATTTTTCATAACGAGTCTAATGATTTTTGTTTCATTAAAAATTCCTCACGGTTGAAAAGTTATAAGCAAAACAAATTTATTAGATAGTGTTGCTGCGGACTGCCACATGTTGGTTGTTGATTGGAACAAGAAAGAAAGTGGGAGAACAGAGCATGTGACCCACACGTAAGGGACGTGAGCCTGCCCAAATTTTAACACTTGACGATTTACCTCCTCATCACCAATTTTGAAGTTTGTGTGGTTAAGGAATGACAGGGGGTCACCTACCCTTATCCTCTTTTACTTTTTAATTATAAAGATTCATAGTGGACAACAAGGAGAGTTAGGCCTCTCATACCTTTAGTGTCTGCCCACTATAGTAGTAGTACAAGGAAATCAGGGTCACTTTGACACATGTTCTCTAAGTCTCTTTCATCAAGTTGTGTACATAGGTGGCCATTTAAAAATCAATCTTAGTAATTGGATTCAACGACCTCTTGTAACTATTAAAATTTCAAAATGTCAACTACAATGTGTCAATTTTTTGACAGGTCTTTCATTGAAGTGCATCTTGTTTGAATATGTGCATGTAATGGAAACAAATTGATGGTAATGAAGCTTGTGCTTCACATGCTTCGATAAAAATTAATGTATCATTGTCGTGAGGATGTTTAAAATATTTTAGTGACTGCTTCAAAAATTAGTATGCAGTTTCTCATAGGGGTGGAGTAGGGGTGTTTGGTTGAATTGTTGTTTCAGGTAAATCTATTATAGTAATTTCCCACCAAAATGACTTCCTTTTATATAAGATTAGGATTAACAATGGACAATTAGGAAAAATCTCATGCCAATCCATGGTAATAGAAGCACATGAAGGAGGGCCACGATGACACATGTCTCCTTAGTCTACCTCACCATGCTCTATCCTTAATTTTTGCCTCTTATAGAGGCAGACCTATTATTTCAATTCAAGATACTCCGGTAACTATCAAAGTAATGAGTGTGTTGTATGTTGGAACTAGTGGACACCTATCAGACTAGGTTAGTTGAACGTAAACACAATGATAATGATTTTTGACAAATTATCCTAGAGAAAAATCCATTCAAATGATCTTATATCTAGGTTAGGGTTAAGAGTTAATACCTTACCTCCAAAGTAGATCTTGTGATCAACTCAATTTGACATTGTAGAAATGTACTATCCAATATAATTGGTTGATCGACCTCACACAATCGAAAGTTAGTGCATACTTCATGACTTTCTTGGTTGTCTGATCCCCACCTTAGAATCAGATAAGATGCTTATCAATCCTCCAATCCAAGGTTCAATTGTGCCATTATGGAAGTGCTAGTGGGATAACTTGTTGTGTGAGTGATGCTTCCATCCATTCTGTCAGCAAGTCACATTGTTACTCACAATGGGGTTGTAGAACCAACCATTCTACAAGGACCTCCTCCATCTAAGTTTGCATCCATGGCAACAATACACAATGTGAATGTGAGGCAGTTTTGGGCCGTCCACTCTAGCAACGACAGGGCATCTTTGGCCAAAAAACTTGGTGGATTGGTTCACAAACTCAAGGGACACATATAATACCGATTGTGTAATACAATGAATGCTCATGGGACATCTTATCCTTGCCACAAGTCCCTTAAATACCAAATAGTAAAGCTGATAAAAGTTGCACTCCATGCCTTGATATCCTTATGTTAGTTCAACCCATAACCTGAAACCTTCCCAAAGACATCCCCATTCACCTATATAAATACCCACCAAGCTAGTAACGAGTTACCCTCACCTCTAAGCCCATCCACATCTCCTCCTCCTCCTTTTTCTATGTCGGTTCTCCCATGCCAGTCAATCCAAATGAAGACTAGAGGATTATTGTACCCATATTACCAATGAGACATAATCCCATAGTCCAACTTTAGTCTTTGCCACCTATGATCCTTTTATCATCTTACCATAAAATCTCCTACGTCTCATCTATATCTTAAACAACTAAGTGGCCTTCTTCCCACCATTTGCCTACTACATCTCAAAAATGCAACTCAAAATGCATGTAAATCTTCTCACACCCTGTTGTCGTCATTCGACTAACACCATTGTTGAAGCAATTAAGGGGAACGAGCTAGTGAAGGCAAGAGAGAGATGAATGAAAATACATAAATGGATTGGCCTATATGGTTAAAGATCAAAGAAAGGTATGGAGTACCATTTGTTGAGTCATCATCTTTCTTCATACATCGTTGTATGAGTATCTGAATCATAATCCTTTTATGACTCATTACCTATACTCCTCATGATCAACCTATAATGATACAAACACAAAATTTGAATAAAATATAATGGGTTATTAGTTCATTCATTAGAGATTTAATAGTGTATTCATTTGATTCCTTATTTTAGATCTTTTATTTATTTGCACCTAATCCAAAGAAATCTACAATGTAATAGATTTTACCTCTAATGTATCAAGTTTCATCGTGTGACTTTTCTGACTAGATCCTGGAGGGAGCAGCATCAGGCTAATATGATTGAAAGATTCAACATCTTGAAGAATTATAATCAACAGAATGTAATATTTTGAAAATTTTGTTGTTATCAATGTCATGTAATGCAAAAATTTGAAGTTTAATAAATTCTTTGTGGTTTCTTTCTATTGCTTGATGCTTCTTCCATAACACCCTCAGGTATTAATCTCCATGATTAAGAGTTAATTGTGGAGGCTAAATCATGGATGTTATAATGAAGGTCCCAATATTATAGTTGAGTGCCTCCAAGAGCCTCCTTCCACTCTTAAATCTTAATCACTTACGACATCCATTAGAGTGAGTAGGAGATTTGTAAGAGAGCTAGTACTACATGTATATCTTGTGAGTCTCTCACTTTCTCCACCTCCCAATCTCTCTTTCTACCATGAAGATGAAGATTCTCTCTCTTAGCTAAGAGAAGTGAAGAAGAAGAAGGGAATGAGTCCCTTGGTGAAAGATTCTCATTGATGAAGGTGAAGTCAAATGTGGAAGATCCAAGTCAAGAGTGGGTAATTACTTTAAGGTAGAAGACTTGTTACAAGAGTGGGTAAGTCCTTGGTGAAGGCGGAAGACTCGTTGTAAATGTGGGTAAGTCCTTGGTGAGGTAGAAGACTCTTGATTATGGATAGGTAAGTCCTTTGGGAGGTTATGGGATCCCTTGTCCTTAAAGGGAAGGTTTTGTATCCTTGTCCCAAAAAAGGAAGGTCATATGTTATAACTCTTGTAATGGAATATAAGTAGTGAGACATGGTAGAAAAATCATATAGGTTGAAATCCTGGTAGTGATTGTAGATTCTCCTAGTTTGGAGTTTGGAACCACTATACATATCTTGTATCCTTGTTCTTATTCAATCTCTCTCATCCTTACAATGTATGTTTAGTTGCACCCAAATTCCATATAGGCAACCTTATCTCTTGATATAATTTAAAGGTCTAATGAATTTGGTTTAAGTTTTTTTAGCTCTATTCAACCCCCCTTCTAGAGATCATCATCTTAGATCTAGATTTTTTTCTTAAATGTTCATACTAAAATGGAGGTTGTATGGTGTTTAATCAATGCTCCTTAATCTTTAAGCAAACTAGTTAAGCAAGTATGAATCCTAACTGATTAGCTAGTCTCACTAATTGAGAGGTCTAGGATATCACTCCTAGAAAAGTTCTGTATGTATCAGTCATAAGGTACACCATCACTCTCTACGATTATTCTATCAGCAATGTTGTTGCACCAGGAGAAGGTGCAAGGGATCAGGAAAGAGAAGAACGATTGTCTGAGAATCCCCAGGTTGATCCAGTCATGATAGAGAACCCTGCTTTTAATTCTCTCATTGGACAGGTTATGACAACAATGACGCATATAGAGGATCGGATACTAGCTATACAACCTAGATTACCAGTCCCCAATAAAGAAATTTTGGGCTCTGGAAGGATTTCTGATCAGCATAGTTATGTTGGAGCTGTAGAAAATGTCGAAAACATTAAGATACGACAAGGAAATAGAGTTTGCTACAAGTTTAGGTAAGTAGGACATTTGATAAAGGATTGTCCAATAAAGGATAATGAGGTATAAATTAAGAAAAGAGTTGTCCAAAATTGGGAACAGATGTCTAATAGCTCTAAAAAGGCAAAGTTTTTGGTGCCACCAATGCAACAAACACCTAGTGTGCCAGGGCAGTGGCTACCAAGTAAGGGCAAAGGACCCAATTTTCCACTAGTTAGAACTCTAAAATTTAGCTTCTACATCGATAATAAGGACAACAAGACTAGGGTATGAGTACAAGACATGTTATAGATGTGGATAGGTTGGGCATATTAGATCCTTTTGTCTAAAAAGAAAGGAGGAAATGACCCAAAAATCAAGACAGACTCAGCAAGATTTGCATAAGTTATATCCCAATAAAAGCAACAACATGAAACAGCTAGACTCCATGTTTCGAGTCAACATGAAGCGGTAGATGACACACAAGGGGGTGACAAGTCAGATAGAGCTTTTTCATTCTGATATGTCTTCCCCTGATTTTATATGTTAGTTATAAGAAAGATAGTTGTTGTTGAGCTTCCTTTGATTAGTCCTATGAGGACTTAAGGAAGAGATAAAAAGGATAAGAACTTATATTCTGTCCAGTAGTCTTTAAAATGGTTTATAATTGCTTTTGTCTGTATAAAAGAGGAAGAGGTGTAAAAGAGATTCTTGGAGAAATCTAGGGATACTAAGTCCTATGACTTGGATGATATGATAAGTAAAGTATATGATATAAAACGATCGAGGTGCATACTACCTAATCTCAGTACTTGCATACCCTAGCCAGGTATTCAACTATTGAAGGCAACGTTAGTATGGGACTCTTAGATTACTATCTTTCTTATTACTCTGGTCAAGTAGTCATTCTGAGACAATCTAAAGAGCATAATGAAACTAAAAATATGACATGGATATTTCTATCACACCCTAACTACAATGAATTGGAACCTGAGTTTATCTCAAACCAATTTGTGAGTATGAGGAAGTATAAAGTACAATCCTCATGATAAGAGAAAGGGAACAAGGGAGATGATCCCTATTCAATAAAGAATATGTGAAGAATAAAGATCTTTTCCATGATGTGAATACGAAAAATGTGATAAAATTAGAAAATGTTCATGAACATACTAGACAATAACAAAGAAAAGAATGATGACATGTAATCATCATTATAATTCATATGCTGGTGGGAAGGAACCTAAGATGAAACAAGATTGAATGACACATGAATAGTTGAAAGTTCATGCAATAATCAAAGGAGGTGATAATCTCTTTTTGTTTGATAAACAACCCTGGATGATGATGGGGCAATAAGAGGAATATGTTTCCTTGTGTTCTTTCCTTTCAGGGACATGGCAGTCAAGAGAGTCTTATGACACTTGATGTGAATGGGTTAGAAGTAATCTATATATGGGTACTTTGAAAAGTATCAGTTAGTCCTGGACTTTGGTTCCAAGATAAAGTTATATGTGATAAGTAATGTCTCGAGATGAAGGAAAGGTCCTATTATATGTTTCGTTTTGGTAATAACAACAGAAGATGGAAATGATGAGGATGTGATGTGTTTTTGGCACATGTAACGGATACCAAGGTAAGGAATCCTAGTATCTAAGAAGTTTTAGTGCTATGAGAAAGTGAGAACATGACTCTTGATAAGATGATTAATGTTTGGTTACCTAGAAGGGCCAACTTTGAGATCAGTCTAGTTACATACTATAGTATGGATATCATATTTTAGGGGTTTATCCTCTGCACAAACATGACATCGGTAAGGATGTATTAATTAAATGAACAATTGTAGGATCATCTTGGGAAAAGTTTATCAAGCTAAGTATAATTCCTTAGATTATCCCTATCAAGTTTGCAAGCAAGAAAAATCCAAGAAAGATGTACATTGTCTAGTGATAGATAAACAAGGTTTATAATCCCTATCTAGATTTGTTGATGCGGCTTATACATATAACATCTAGAGTTACTTCTGAGATAGTTCTCCTTTGATAAGTAAACTCTCCTTATGATAAGAGAATAAACAACTAACGAGATAGTTAGTACAAGTCATAAGTAAGTTTAGTGTTGTGTCAGCATATTAAAGTGGCACAACAGAAGTATGATAAGACTTGTAGTCCCAAGTGGGTGATAGAACATAGATCTAGTCTTTCCTTGGAGGGGAAAAGCTAAGCTATGTGAGGGGTATGGTAAAATCCCAAGATCAAGAGTCTTATCACATAAAGTTGTAAGTTGGGAAGGTGACAAATCAGTGAGGTTTGACACCCGAGCTATACAAAGTATGTATAGTGCTTCTCTGACTAAGAAAGTGTTACCTGACACGGGGTTGACTCTTCAGTCGGTAATGAAAAGGATAGTTGAGTATGTGTCGAGTGTGATAGATTCTATGATGACCCTGAATGGAAGAACTTTGTCTTGGTCAAAGTTATATGGCATCTCCATGACATCAAGGTGTTATGTGGAGGCTTGATGGTGTGATGCATGAGAAACAATTTTCTCCCATCATCTGGGATTTCAGGGACGAAATCCTTGTTAGGGGTTTATAACTTGTAAGGACCCTGACCTGGGTTTAGGGCTAACCCTGTTTGTTTTGAATAAAGTAAGTTTCTTAGAACTTTAATATAATCCTCTAAGGTATTTTTTTATCATGCGACACACTTACGTTTCAAGTTTGATCCTATTTGAGTGATGTTTGAGCAATGTTCCCTTGTTTTGGACCAAAGCATAATTTACCCAATATGAGGGGTTATATTGCAATATGTCACATGTTGAACGTTCCTTAAGTTCTTTAGCATCATAAGAGAGAGAATGATGCTAAGTGGTGGCTTGTGGAAAGCCTAAGTTCCAAGTTTGAGCTTATTTGAATAATGCTTGTGCCTTGTGTACCAGCTTTGGTGCAAATTGCAATTTACCCAAAATATAGGGTTTATGTGCAAACTAACACCTCTAGAGTGTCCCTACTCTCTCTTAGTATCATATATAGGAGAGAGAAGGAAGGAGGAACTATGTTTGAATCATTTTTTAGTGGTAGCATTCTTGGTGATGAAAAGACTAAGAAGTGTTGTGTAGTTGAAACCCTAGAATGGGTTGTAACGAGTTGTAGAGCTTATATGGGAGTTCCTATCGGACAAGAAGCCATAGAGGAGTTCCCATGTCATTTTTCTAACTTATTGGAAGTATTCATATCGGATTAGCACCTCAAGGAGGTGATCCAGGACGAGTTACACATTCCTTGGAAAAGTTGTATCGGTTTGTGAATAAAGTGATATTGGGTTGTGATATCTTGTTCGACAAGGAACCCAATGGCCGATATCTAATCTTAAATTATACAACAAAGAGTTTTGCATGTTTAAATAATTATGGTTGCATGCATGGACATGTGCCAATTCATGCATGGCCATTTGTCTCCTAGTAGTATAAGGTGATGACACCTCTTATACACTCTCTCTCATGAGTCTCAACTATACATACCTCTTCTTTCACCTACTAGTGAAATTTTTTTAATCCTACAACTCTCTTTATCTTGGATATCTCCCATATAAGTTGAGGATCAAGGAGGATCTCGAGCTTCAAGCTTAAGGTGAAGCCATGGTCATCTTCAACCTTGGTTGATGCATGATTCTCAGGTTATAGTTATTCCTTTCTTTTCTTCTTCACCAAGTTCTTAACTATGGTGATTCTTTACAAATGGATGAGTTGTGAACGAGTCTTGGACTCTTGATAAGTCATATTCAACCTTGGGAACGTGAATCTTTGGATCTTGGAGCTTTGCAGTTGTTCTTGAGGTGGGTTATATAACTTGAACCCAATTATGTTATTATTCACCTTCAATCTTTCTATACTTGTTGATCTACTTTCAATTTCAATTTTCCTTGAATAATTGATGGATCTATAAGTTCTAATAGTTGCATAGGACTATTTTCCATGAACTATAATAGTAAGGAATGAAAGTATAGAGCTTCATGATGATGACATCATCATGGCACAAACCCATATGGGTTGAAGCACCTCTAACCCAAAATGGGTTGAAGCACCTCTAACGATGAGACGGGTTGAAGCACCTCTAACCCGATATGGGTTGAAGCACCCCTAACCCGATATGGGTTGAGGCACCTCTTGACCGATATCGTGTTGGAGTATCCCAAACCCGATATGCTAAACTCTACACTTGTGTAACCCGATGTGTATGTGGTCAACTTGACACACACACACCTCTTGAACGATATGGAGGTAAGCACACACCTCATGAACGATATGGAGATAGGCACACACCTCTTGGATGATATGATGATTGTAACCCAATACATTAGAGGACAAAAAGTGGTAAGGTGGTTGATACCTAGAATATGTGATGGCCAATACACTAAAGTATGGTGTGGCCAATATCTTCAAGTGAGGTAAGGATGATACACCCAAGTGAGGTGAAGTTGTTACACCCAAGTATGGTGAAGGTGATACACCATAAGATAGGTAAAGTTGATACCTTGATGGGTGAGGGTATGAGGGATATGATGATGCCTAGCCCGATATACCCCTAACCCAATACATGTGTTCAACTTGACATACATGACTCAACCCGACACACCTTGTAAAGGTAAGGGCAACACACTCTTAGAAGTGATGGATAAAACACCAAGTAATGGTGTGTCTAATTCCTTGATAGGTGAAACGCCTAAAGTGGTTGATGATGGTCAACCCTATATCAACAATTCCCTAATCTGAGATGAGTCCATATCACTTGGTGATAGTTGGGAAACTTAAGAATTGATGCTAGGCCGATACACTACAAGACAAGTGTGGTGACCTATGACCAATACACTACAAGACAAGTGTGGTGACCTATGGCCGATACACTAACAAGAAAAGTGTGGTGACTTATGGCCAATACACTATAGGACAAATGTCATGAATTAGTACATAAAGTATTAGGATGCCCGATGCCCTAATACAAGATAAGTTGATAAACTCAAGTAAGTTCAAAATGATGAGGGAAGTGTTACACCAAGGAATGATGCTCGATTGATATCACATCTAGCACTTTAAGGTCGATACACCTTGATGAACCTTAAATTCGATACACTTGGATGAGTAACACGTGAAGTGTGTTATGGAAATTGACACAATAAGAAGTAATGAGCTTAATACACTTTGACAAGTGTAGGCTAATGTACCTTGAGAAAGGGTTAATACAATTTAATATAGTATGATGCAATCAATATCCTAGTAAGAATGAGAGAGAAACTCATACTTTGTGTTAGTAATCGTTTAATGATAAAAATTGAGAATAAATAAGTATGATTGAATACTTATGATATCAATGTATGCTCTTAGATGTGTGGAGCTATGAATTAGGGTTTTGATTCTTGTTAATATGAACTTTAAACCCTAATCAGCTATAAAGGGAAACCCTAACCCTAATAATGGGAAGGTTGTATTTCTCTTGTATTGCATGTGATGATATGTACTTGATATTGTTTTTATCATGAAGTGCTAACCATGCAGGTATCAGGAGATGATGAACATAGCCAGGTATGGGCTATGATGTTTCATATGATACAGATTAAATGGGCCTTGTAAGCCATGTTAAATACTTGTACTACAAGTATATTGTTTATATGGCCTGACGACCTAAAAGATAGTTGTTGCCTAATGAGAGGTGACAAGATATTTAATTGGGACTTGTGAGCCATGTGAAATACTTGTGCAACAAGTATGATGAATACCTGGGTTAGAGGACCTAGAGGTAATGGTTACCTGATAAGAGGTAACAGTGTTCAGTGATGAACTAAGGGTTTGAATACCCAGATCATGTAATCATGATGATGATTAAGGGATGAGAATTCCCAGTTATATGATGAAGGGATTGAGATTCCAAGTGTTATGCATTCAATGTTTTCCAAAGATTATGAAAGTACTTGATAAATGCATTACACTTTTCTTTATAGCATATGTTATAATTCATGCTTCTAACTTGGTTGATGCTAAAAGATATTGTAATGCACCTAATTAATCAAGTGGAACCTTATCATGTAGTTACCATGTCCATAGATCCATTCAGTGTCAGAATTTGGTGAATGGTGAAATGAGTTTAACTCAGAGAGCATATTCTTGAATATGTGAGGGTGATAGGAGAACATATCCTTACGTACAAACAGGGAATGTGGTGTGGGTTTTCCCTATTAGGAGTATGGATATATGCCATGAATCGATACCAGGGAATGTTGTGAGGGTGTACTCCCTAAAAAAATATACCATGGATGTTGTGTTGACTCCCTGAGGAGAGTTCATGCTGCAGTTGTAGCTCTATAACAAAGATGTCAGTATACCCTGGCAAGCTAATTGCAGTTTGACACATGATGTCACTGCTAGTGGTCTCATATTTATTGAGATGGGTGAGGTCTTGGAAGTCGGATCTTCCATTGACCTTGTATGGTATCGATTATTTACGTAGTTGTGGTCGGTTGGAGCATGAGTGGTATACCTCATTTCCTTAGGGCATAAGTGTGATTGTGAATATGTAATCAGCCGTGTAACATATTTGATTAAGGATCGATTATGGAAACATTTGATGAAGCGGTAATATTTTTGTATCATATAGTTGATAACTGTTATTCATGTTCTTCATATTCCTTTTGAAGTATTACATGATCCAATGCATGGTCATAGATATATGAACTACTCATTTATGGCATTATTCTACCATGCTCATATATATACATATATTGCTCTATCTTAGATAGTTGTAATGCTCTAAAAGATGAAATTGCTCTGTCCTACTTATAATGGTGATTAATCTTGCTTATTGTTATAATAGATCCTCTGCTCAGTTTTATACTGTTTACCTATGATAATAATATTGTTGGCAGAGAGTTATATCTCTTGCTGGGACTTGTGTCTCACCCCATTGGCCCCACCATTTTTAGGTGGACGCATACGAGGAGGTAGAGACCATACTGTAGAGGGAGGACAATAGAAACAGGGATAATAGTAACAACTCATGTTGAGTGTGATCACTGGCGTCTATTGTAGATAGAAGTCTTATGTGTCATCTCTGTACTCTCAGGTCCTTGGAAGTTAGTACTTAATGGTTTTATAAACGATATAAGATTTTGGCTTGTATGCCTCGAGGTTTTATGTTGTTTTAGTATGTGTTTTGGCAAAGCAACTGATATATGTTATCCTCGATATGAGATGGTACAATGTATGTACAATGTGAACCATGATGTATATATTACTTTGGTTCTTTCTATAAAGAGTTTCCTGGTAGTGGATTTCTTTACAAAGTCATTTTAATTTTTAATGATTTTTAGTAATCCGCTGCTAATGGTTATTCTGCATAATTACTGTGATGATTTGGTTGTCGGTTTGATAGTGGTCATCTCACTAGAGGCGAGTTATATAAATTTCTCCATATTTATTACATACACCTAGCTTACTTGTTCTAGTTCTTGCTTAAAAATGATTTTCTATGTAGAAAGGTAGCATCTTTGTCTAAGGTTTATGCCTATATCATAGTTCTTGGGTAGATGATCTTGCTTGATTCCCTCCTTGTCTATGTATATGTTTCTTCCATGGACATGGATGTTGTAGACCTTTCTTGCATGTGGAAGTTAGTGAGTTTTGTTCCTTGGAATTTAGGGTTTCCTTTGTGGTGTTAAACAATGGTTATCCCTTAGTGCTTTGAACTGATTTCTACCTTGACCATGATCTGATGGTTGGACCCTTTGTTCCAACCGATGGTGGGTGCCTTACTTTCTGTTTGGACTTTTCATTTTGTTCTTGAATCGATGGCTAGATTTCCTCTCACAATTGATGGTTTTGGTGCTCTTTCAAGTGGTTAAATCAATGGCTTCCTTGGTCCCTTAAATAATGGTTTTGCTTACCTATTTCCCACCTAGTCATGACACTCGATGGTCTCACTGGGTCATCATCCAATGGTTTTTTTGTCGTAAGGGTGATGGTTGGACTGGGTCGATGGTTCATCAACCAAGGGTTCCATTGGGTTGATGGTTCATCAACTAATGGTCCCACTGGGTCAATGGTTCATCAACCAATGGTTCCATTGGGTCTATGTTCATCAAATAATGGTCCCATTGGGTCTATGGTTTATCAACCAATGTCTCCACTGGGTCAATGGTTCATCCACCCAATGGTTTCCCTGCTTTAAAGTTGATGGTCTTCATAGTGTCACAACTGATGGTGAGCCTAAATTCCACAACCAATGGTGCTTTTAAAGTCAATAAACGATGGTTCCTTCTCATGAGCTGCCGCCTGACCTTGCTGATCTTACTGTCTCAGCCATGGGCATGGATGGCAATGGCTGGGATTGGGACTTCAGCCATAGCTATCTTCCGAGTAGTGCTTGGCTACATATACATCACATTTATCCTCCTTCTCCATCTGCTGGCCACGATACTAGCCACTGGCCTGGATCACCTACTGGCCTTCTTACTGCAAAGTCTGCATACAAATGGCTCCGTTCTGACATTGAGTTACCCTTGCCTGGGAAATGGGATACTGTTTGGAGACTGCCGGTCCCGCCCCGTGTCCGCACTTTTCTTTGGCTTCTGGTCCACAAGGTGTTGCTTACCAATGTGGAGAAGTCCCGCCGCCATATACCGGTTGACAGCCACTGCCCGGTTTGTGCAAATGCGAACGACACCCTGGTGCATGCTCTCCGTGATTGCAATTTCAGCAGGGAAGTGTGGGTTGCCTGTCATATGGACCCATCCTTATTCCTTCTTCCTGAGGACGAGTGGATTGACGCAATCATCACTTCTAAAGGCACCGACATTCCATCCTTGATGCCTATAGTGGCTTGTTGGGCACTCTGGTCACAGAGGAATGAGTTTGTCCACAATAGAAAGCAAAAGCCTCTTCAACTGCGGGTATCCTTCATCAAGGACCGAGTTCGAGCCATCTTGGAAACCCCGACGTTGTTCTCGTCACGCACGCCGAGATACAGCCAATCCAGTACTTCCCCTATTCTCAGTGACATCGTCATTTTTTTGGATGCTTCGTATCACTTGGCATCCTCTCGTATTGGGATTGGTATCCATGCTGTGGACGTGCATGGAGGCTTCCTTCTGGGTCACGGGCTGCCCAGCTATGCCAACTCGGCATTGGAGGCAGAGATACAAGGCATCATCGGGGCCTTGGAACTCTGCAAAATTACAGGATGGCGTGCACCCACCATTCTGTCTGATGCTACCTCTGCGGTATCCATTACCACCAAGGCGGCACCCGCAACAACCATGTTCCTTCCTCACATGCGCCGTCTTCAGCAGCTCCAAGATGAAGTCGGTCTCACCTCCATAGCTCATATTCCTAGAGTGCATAACAATGTCACGGACTGTATTGCTCGCTTTTCAGTTTCTGCTAATACTGCCTTTACTTTCCAAAATGTGGCGCCCCCGTGGCTAACAAGTAACTTAGATGTTAATTTCTCTAACATTTGGCCTGCAATAGAGAGCGGGATGAATATAATCTGATCTCTATGGTTTCCAAAAAAAAAAGTCAATAAACGATGGCTCTTCTAGGTTTTTTAATCCTATGGCTACTCATGATCCAATAATGGTGGTTAGTGCATATGCTTAAATGGTCTTTCTATGTCACAATTTGATGGCTTTACTAGGCATATGGTTCAAGTTTTTTTTATTGTATTTCATTCTATAGTTTTGGTATCCAACATCCCATGGTCTTGGGTGAGGTTGAGATTTGATGGTTGAGTTTGATGTTCCTAGTCTAATGGTTATTCTTTTGCTTTATGCACCCATAATCTGATGGAGGTACTAAGTTTGGGGTTTTTTCTTTGACCTAAGCAAGCATATGAACAAATGGTTAATGGTTTCTTGAATAGCAACATCAACTTAACTTACTTTGTGGAACCTAAACCTAAGGTAATCAAATGATGGTGATTTATCATACTTGGTTTCTTTGCATGATATGATGAAGGATTACTCTCTTAATATAGTAGTATCCCTAGCATACTACATAGTGAACATCATATCTTTTATGTAATACAATCTTATGCTACACCGTATGTCACATGTATGATAATGTATAATGAACCTCCTTCAAGAGGTTAGAAGATAATGATGTTGTTACATGGAATGATGTGATGTCTATAGTGACCTTTGGGCATAGAGTGAGCCCTAATGGAGGTGTAACTCTCTTTATGATGCGATAAAGATTGGTATCTTGTGATGATGTGATAAAAATTATATCTCATACATTTTATATCTTATGTAGTTGTTACTACCCATTATTTTGTAGAATTCTTTTAGGGTTTGCTTGTAACTTGATTGATGCAGTTAAAAGACACCCAATTGAGATTAATTAATAAAGCAAAATCCTAATCACGTAGTGCCTTGTGACATAGAATCATTCAATGTCAGAACTTACTGGATGGGGAAATGAGTATTCCTAAGGGAAGCTCAGAGCACATACTGTTGAGTATGCGGGGTGTACGAGAATGTGTGTCCTTGATATCCTAATCTCAAAGTTTTAGAGGATGGATGCAGTCATGCCTCAGTTTAAGAATAGTTGATACTTGTACATATGTGATGTGATTTAGGAAAACTATGGTTATACCTCAGATGATAGGGTTTTGTATACCCTGGTTACTAGTGCCATGACCTATATACCAAGGGCGGACTAGGTTGTTGGTAGTTTGACTATATGTCGTTGCAGGAAGTTTGACCAATATGTCACTGTAGTTGACTCGTACTGATCGATGGGGTGAGATATTAGGATATCAGCTCTCCTAGATCTTGTACGGAACTGATTGTGACCAAGTGATGGTCGGTTGGACTTTGAGTGGTATACCTCAAATTCCCCAGGGCTTAATAAAAGACGTAATCCAACTGTGTAGTATATCTATTAGGGATAAACATGACTCACATTGGTTGTTTACCCTTGCCTTGTTCTCAATAGTGTTTAGTTATTATGCTTTGTGGTAAGAGAAATCAACTGTATAAAAAGGTGATGGTTTTACCTATTTCTCTGTATACTATACTAATCATATTTAATTAGTTTAGTTACTATTTCTTTGTATAATAAACTAATCCTATTTAATCTGTTTAACTTACTTAAAATAACATCACCTGATGTAATCAATAATCATTGTTGAGAGTTATATCTCTCATTGGGACATGGGTCTCACCTTGTAGGGCACCACATCTTTTTAGGTAATCATCAGCCACATCATCAGGTACAAGGTGTTGAGGAGGATCAACTTGGAGAGTAGTAGGAGTAGAAGGTTGGATAGTATCTAGTCATGTCCTAGAGTCATCCCTATGTTGGCTAAATTGACATTAGCATAATCCCTTTTGTTTTGATAATGACAAACATTTCATTCTTGTGGTTTTAACGTGCTATTTGAGTATTTCAGGAACAAGCATATAAGGTGGTGGATAACAAAGACTTGGAAGAAACAATTTGATAAAATCGCTTTATTTTCATGATTGTAATCAAATGTAAATGCTTGTACAAGTATATAATGTACAAGTAATTAGATATCATGTAAAATCAAGCGTTTAGATCTTCCCTATCCACTCACAACACTTAGATAGGCCATTCCCCAAGATAGTATCACAATTGCACATTGATACACACACTTAGTAAATGAATACATTGAGTCAGTAATATTCTCGGTCGACAAATCGTCGATCGAGAAAATATCGGTCGACAAATCTTCGACCGAGAAACTCTCGGTCGACAAAATCTTCGATCGAGAATAGACCCTAGTAGCCGTTAGACCCAGCAGACAAAGTGGTTGGGAGTTGGAAATGAACGTTGTAAACACTTGCTCCAGGAGGTCCCTCGGTCGACAAATCTTCGACCGAGAAGGACTCTCGGTCGACAAATTGTCGATCGAGAAAAGTTATGTCTGCACTTTTCAGGGTCAATTAATTAGTCGTTGCAAATGCAATTAGTGGACACATAACGGCTAGTTGAGCACTAAGAACCCCCTAGAAAGTGTCTAGAATGTCCTTAAGCACTTGTAGGTCATTCCTATAAATAGGACATGCCTTAGGACACCTAAACACACCCAAGCTACACATGTGCTACACTTGAGATTGAATACTCATTGGCAATCTGTTTCGAGCAATAGAGCAATTCCTACATTGGCTATTCATTCCCATTGCTCCAACTTCGTGTCCTATAGGCTAGTATCTCCTATCCACAACACTTACACTTCTACATACATTGGTTAGGAGATCAAAACGCTTGATATAGGAAATCAAGCCTTGGGCTACAAGTGGTATTGTAATTTCTGTTTTCTTTCTTGTTCCTTTGTATCTTTTGTATTCTCCTTGCTACTCCTAGGGTTGGAGGCTGCGAATTGGAGAAGGTTCTTCTCAGAGGAGAAGGTGGACTTCAAGCTACTTCAAGAAGGCTATCGCAACGGGAAGCTACTTCAAGAAGGTTATTGCAACGGGAAGCTACTTCAGGAGGAAGGCTGCTTCAAGGTTGGTGCAATTGCTTCTAGGTGAAGGCTGCTTCAAGGTTGGTGCGATTACTTCAAGGTGAAGGCTGCTTGAAGGGTTTAGGGAGAGAATTGTAATTTTATGTAAAGTCCTTGCGAGGTAATAAAATTAAATTCTTTCCAAATCCCGGTTGGGTAAGCAACCGGGTAGTGGACTGACTGCCTTAGTATTTGCTAAGGTAGGAACCACTCTAAATCCTTGTCCCCTTGTCCAATATTTTTGTGATTGGTTGTTTGAATTAAATAATTGTTTAAAATTATTTAAAACTCTATTCACCCCCCCCCTCTAGTAGTTTTCAATTGGTATCAGAGCAGGCTTCAAGGAACCCTAACCAGGTCTTGAAGAATGGAGGGTGATGGTGATTACAATCGCAACAAAAGGTGCAGCTTGAACAAATCTACAATATGTTGCAATTGGTTCTTAGGAACAAGCCACACAACAACTAGCTTCCCATGGAGATCAAAGAAGGAAGATGAACACAAGGATTGTCTTATTGCTACAACTAGTGAAGAAGAAGAAGAGGTAAGTCTTTTTGATTTATCTAAAGAAGAACTAGTTTCTAGTCTTGAAGAGACACATAATAAATATGTTGAGTGCAAGAAGAAACTAAAGAAATCCAATGAAGAAAATGATGAATTAAATGCTAGACTTCTTGCTCTCACATCTGAAAATGAAGATTTATATGCTAAATTAAATGATCTTGGTTTTGAAAAAGATAGCATTATTTCTGAAAATCATACTTTGAAATCATCTCTAAGTAGTAGTAATGTGAAGATTTTTACTCTAGAAACAAATTATGATCTTCTATCTCAAGAAAAGGTTGGATTACTTGCAAAATTAAATGATCTTCAAAAACAACCTGTCTTGTGTACACATCTAGATTATGATAATATAGTGAAAGAAAGGAATTCTTTATCATCTAATCTAGACCAAGCAAAACTAGATATTAAGAAAAGAATGGATGAGATTACTAATTTGCACCAAGAAGTTAGTAGGTTAAGCAACAATGGAATCCTTGATAAAATATTGGATGATTCCTATCATCAAATTGGGAGAAGAGGACTAGGTTACAAGCCTAAGGGGAAATCTTATCAACAACTTAGTTGGAGAAAGACACAAGCACATCAATCACTATATGTACCTAAAGGAACCAATACATTTGTACCAAAGAACAACCTAGAACAAAACCATAGAAAAAGACTTGAGGTTGATTCTATATGTTGCCATTATTGCTTACGTCTTGGACACTACTCTTTTTCATGCCCATACAAGAAAAAGGATGTTGAGTTGGTATGGGTTCCAAAACCTCCAAACTAAATGAACGGAATTAAGTTGAGATATGACCAAGGACCTTAGTTGCATATTTCTATGTCTATCTCAACTCAACATAATGAGATAATAAATTAATCTAACTTGGATATATACAAAATCTTTCAAATTGCAAAAATAAAATTTTGCCTTACTCATAGCTAAATTGTAAATAAAGACTTGGATACAATTAGTTGGGATTTGATCTAAAAGTTCCTTTGATGTTCATAAAGTCTATCTCAACTAAACTGAGCCTTCAAATTGTTTAATTGAGTAAATAACCATTCATGATTTACTTATAAACAATTACTGAAAATGGTTCTGAAAACAATACAGAAACCTGATCGGTCGAGAAATCTTCGACCGAGCAGTCAGTCGGTCGAGAAATCATCGACCGAGCAGGTTACTGATGTTAGTCTGAAATAAGTCTGTTGAATAATTCTACAAAGGATCAATGTGCTATCTATTTGCTGTTAATAACTGTTTTACATGCACAAATTATGGAAATCATCTTTGGAACACTTATATGAGATCATTTTTATCTATGAATCATATTTGATTTAAGTTAAGGGAAAATTATTGTTCTCATGGTAACCCTTGGAATATCTATACATGAACCATGTGTGTATTGAAATTTGTTTTAAATGATCATAGTTATTGCATTTATATGCTGATCATATGCTTTAATTGTTCTATCATTACACCATGGATATGCTTCATCATGATCATTATGTTTCATTGGTTTGTCTAAAATAATCTTTGATTCATATATAAAAACCATGAATGGATATTATTCTTGATCATTGAGATTCAGATAAATTGAAAATGCCATTAGCATAAAAGCATCTTGACATAATAAACAATGAATGTAAAACATGCGTTCTAGAAAAATCAAGGACAAAGACTTCACTATGATGCCCATATTAAGTCTTCATAATAGGTATATCTTAATATGCTTCAAATAGATATTTATTTAAAGCTATCTGCAGAAATTATACTTCACATATGAATGTTTAAATTGGAAATCTGCAGAGTTTGCCTCTTGGTTGAAATTAAAATTGACCAAGGGGCGCTATGGTCGTAGTCAAGGGTGACCTAAAATAAGCTTTGACAAAATGCTTATATTGACATCATTTTATTGTACTTAATCTTAGTATACATTTGATAAAGGTCAAAATCAAAATTTAAAATCATTTGTGACCTTAGAAGCCTTAAATTGTAAGATTAAGGGGGAGCTCATAAAAACAAATTTGATTATTTGATTAAGAAGCGTACAAAAATATTGTAAACATCATTTGAAGCCTATTATGACCTTAGTATTTTTACTCTTGGTTATGAAGAAATCAACAAATTTCATAAAATGATATATCTTGTTCTTAAAGGAATTCTCTAGACAAATTAGGGGTTGACAACCAGTGCATTTGGCTAGAGAAATTTTTATGTACTCTAAGATTAAAGAATTCTCATTTCATTTTTAGGGCTTAACATCCCTTGTAAAATGGATGAGAAATCAATACACAAATGTCGTGAACCTAAAAGGAACTCATATCATTTCAAGGCTTAACATACATTGCAAATGAGTGAGAAATAAATTATGGCTAAATTTAACAATCATTGCTTTGCTTTAATCCCTTGTTTTCTAATTGAATATCTCTTTAAGGGGGATCATAGCATAAAATTAAGGGGGAGAAATAAAATCTATTATATTGGATATCTTTTTGAAATGACAAAGGGGGAGAAATAATATAAAATCAAAAACACAAAATAAAAATATGAGTTTCATAATATCTCGGCCAACATCCACTTGCAATACAAGAATGGCTACAAAAGGTAATCTTCAGGTATGAAACTCACATGATTTATATTTCTTTATTTTATAATTAGGAAATGTTTGTCATCTTCAAAAAGGGGGAGATTGTTGGCTAAATTGACATTAGCATAATCCCTTTTGTTTTGATAATGACAAACATTTCATTCTTGTGGTTTTAACGTGCTATTTGAGTATTTCAGGAACAAGCATATAAGGTGGTGGATAACAAAGACTTGGAAGAAACAATTTGATAAAATCGCTTTATTTTCATGATTGTAATCAAATGTAAATGCTTGTACAAGTATATAATGTACAAGTAATTAGATATCATGTAAAATCAAGCGTTTAGATCTTCCCTATCCACTCACAACACTTAGATAGGCCATTCCCCAAGATAGTATCACAATTGCACATTGATACACACACTTAGTAAATGAATATATTGAGTCAGTAATATTCTCGGTCGACAAATCGTCGATCGAGAAAATATCGGTCGACAAATCTTCGACCGAGAAACTCTCGGTCGACAAAATCTTCGATCGAGAATAGACCCTAGTAGCCGTTAGACCCAGCAGACAAAGTGGTTGGGAGTTGGAAATGAACGTTGTAAACACTTGCTCCAGGAGGTCCCTCGGTCGACAAATCTTCGACCGAGAAGGACTCTCGGTCGACAAATTGTCGATCGAGAAAAGTTCTGTCTGCACTTTTCAGGGTCAATTAATTAGTCGTTGCAAATGCAATTAGTGGACACATAACGGCTAGTTGAGCACTAAGAACCCCCTAGAAAGTGTCTAGAATGTCCTTAAGCACTTGTAGGTCATTCCTATAAATAGGACATGCCTTAGGACACCTAAACACACCCAAGCTACACATGTGCTACACTTGAGATTGAATACTCATTGGCAATCTGTTTCGAGCAATAGAGCAATTCCTACATTGGCTATTCATTCCCATTGCTCCAACTTCGTGTCCTATAGGCTAGTATCTCCTATCCACAACACTTACACTTCTACATACATTGGTTAGGAGATCAAAACGCTTGATATAGGAAATCAAGCCTTGAGCTACAAGTGGTATTGTAATTTCTGTTTTCTTTCTTGTTCCTTTGTATCTTTTGTATTCTCCTTGCTACTCCTAGGGTTGGAGGCTGCGAATTGGAGAAGGTTTTTCTCAGAGGAGAAGGTGGACTTCAAGCTACTTCAAGAAGGCTATCGCAACGGGAAGCTACTTCAAGAAGGTTATTGCAACGGGAAGCTACTTCAGGAGGAAGGCTGCTTCAAGGTTGGTGCAATTGCTTCTAGGTGAAGGCTGCTTCAAGGTTGGTGTGATTACTTCGAGGTGAAGGCTGCTTGAAGGGTTTAGGGAGAGAATTGTAATTTTATGTAAAGTCCTTGCGAGGTAATAAAATTAAATTCTTTCCAAATCCCGGTTGGGTAAGCAACCGGGTAGTGGACTGACTGCCTTAGTATTTGCTAAGGTAGGAACCACTCTAAATCCTTGTCCCCTTGTCCAATATTTTTGTGATTGGTTGTTTGAGTTAAATAATTGTTTAAAATTATTTAAAACTCTATTCACCCCCCCTCTAGTAGTTTTCACCCTATACTCTCAAGTTCAGGCAGGGGATGTTTTGTAGATGATATGTATATCAACTCGAGGTTTTTGCAGTATCTGCCATTTGTATATGGAATGTATATGTAGAAGACATCTTTTTTATATAGGTTGGGGCCTCAGACACTAGACAAATATGTAAATACCTGGTATGGCATATGATCTTATAAAGGAAGTTTGACCATATATGTAAATGTTTTTTGTTATGTTGGTGATGTTTATTCGGTTTGAATTTTCCCTTTTTCTGGTTAATTAGTGATCGATCATGTGATTTATTTTGAGTAATTTGAATTAGTGTGATGGTGCATTACAACCACCATCGGGTCAACACGAAAACTGGTGACATTTCCAGTAATATTCTTCCCCTCCATTTTGGATTTTGATTTTTCTTGAGGACGATCAAATTTCTGAGTATAGGGTGGAGGGTGAGTGGTATGTTTCCATTTCACCCTTTTATCCTTTTTTGTCATTTGATTTCTAAATTAGCATTGCATTTGTTTCCTTCTATTATTTATTTTTCCAAAATTTTATGATTAGTTGCATGTAAATGGCCACTATCTAGTTGACCTAGATTCAATTTTTGCTCACATGTTTTGTCTTACAAAATAAAAAATGTACCCTCATTTGAATGAAATGAATCATTTGGAATACAAATCCCAATTTTTAATACTATAAACTATAATGTTCCCAATGATCCTAAGTAATATCACTCCATGATAAGATAGCAAGTTGTATGGGATTGAGATAAATTAAATTGTAGTGTGTCTCTTATTGATCAACATAAGCTTCTTTTGGAGTTGTCGTTACTTTGCAATTTACGTGATATAATTGATTTGGTTGTTGAAGTTTGTTCCTATGATATGAATTCTCAAATATGAGATTCAAAAGTTCAAAATTTCCACACTTCTTCGACCACCTTCTCACCCCCATAATCTACCAAAAATAGATCAAAAGCCAAAAATTGTACCAAACTCCAAGTTCAAAGTGGTAGCCCTCTCTACCCTTCCACTTCTTCCATACCCCTCATATGTAGTAGGGTATCTTCACAATAAAAAGATGCTAATGTGCACATCAAAAAGAAAAAAAGTTGCAATCAATGTAATTGCAACAAGAATAAAGCAATATCAAGTCAAAATAGAGGAGAGAGTCATGATTTTCCCTTCCATACCTCCATTCACTTCAATTTCTTCTCATGGGGAAACATTCATCCAAATAATAATTCCCTTCACATATAAACCTTGTACTTTTGTAAATCTCATAGGAATATGCAAAACCTTCTAAGGAACCGATGATATTATGATTGTGGTGCACATTTGTTGATATGGGAGATTGTTTGTGAATGTGAAGTCAATACAGATTTTGAATTTGCATTTTGCAATTCAAGTAGGTTGGATTTCTTGGACATATTTGATTGTAGGGAACCAAGTGGAGTTATGAAATATAGGATGACATGCTAGCAGTATTATTTGGCAATTTGTTTTGATTCTATGTTGCTCGGGGATGAGAAACGTTCAAGTTCAGGGGAGTTTGATAAATGCTTATTCATCACCCTTTTCATATTTTTAAAATAATTTTTCTAACTTTAGTTGTCAATTGCATTATATTTATCTTAGTTTCATTATTTTTGTTCTTTCCATTAAATATTAGGATTTTTATTAAAATTTCTAGTCTTAAGCAGAAGAAAGAAAACACCAACTCAAGAGAAAGGAGGATTTCCTTCCCTAGTCCTGTGTTAAGATTTGGGAACTATTTCATTGAATATTGGGGCTAAACAACACATGCAAGGCATGTTGATCAGGCAATCAAACCCCCTAGGCGACTGACCAACCTGCCCATCCAAGGCATTTCTAGGACAAACATCAGACCAGTTGATGTCCTTCATTGATCAGCCAATCAGAAAGTCACCCAAATTGACAATCACTATGATGAATTTTTGAGATCAAATGATTGACCGATTCACTCTCTTAATTTGCTAATCCAGCTGTAGTAGAGTGCCTCAAAGATGGTGTTGATTGGTTGTTTCATCTCACTGATTGGCCAACAAAAAATATGCCTCCAAAGTCAAGAGCCCACAACAACATCAAGTTTGCACTTAATTATGTGGTCCCCTCCTTGGATCAACCAATCCACTTACTTTCCAAAAGACTTATCAAAATGATGATTGGTTGATTAATCCTACTGGTTGGACGACTAGAAGTCCATTACTCATGCCACCA
The DNA here is from genome assembly GCA_963693085.1 of Alisma plantago-aquatica. NCBI lineage: Eukaryota > Viridiplantae > Streptophyta > Magnoliopsida > Alismatales > Alismataceae > Alisma > Alisma plantago-aquatica. The sequence goes on along the minus strand of OY856412.1, from coordinate 440,979,997 downwards.
AGTGGGAAATCAGCCTACTAGATTGCGCGGTCACCCGATCAGAGTGACAGATAAAGAAAAACTTATACAACCACCATTGAGGTTTTTTTGTAACAAAAAGGTAGGCTCGGCCTAATTATCATATATTCCAATCACTTTGAGTCTAGATCACCTCTGGGAGAAAGGAACAAGAAAAGGAAACAAGGAAGAAGACCATCTAGTAGATGTTTTTGGACTTGTCAGGGATATAGCAGATTGTCCTTTGTATGCTTCTTTCTTCTCCATCATTGACATGATTTCTTCTCCCTTTTCTTGTATATATGTTCTTTCCATGATAATGAGTGAGTATACCTTCTCATTGGGGCATGGGGAGTAGACCCAACTCCAATACTCAATCTTATTTCTTATAAAAATCATTTTTCCACATTATATTAAATTATACTTCATTCAATTTATGATGTCTTTTTGGATTTATATCTCAATTAGCATGTTTATTATAATCCTTAACATACATACTAGAAAACATAGGATCAGATCCATGAATGGATGTGTAGGATTGTAGATGCAATCATAGAACAAATCCTACAAGTTGACTGAATCGTGAATTGTGAGTAACGAGACCTTGAGCCAAAGAAATTTAGTCCTTGTGTAATTTGCATTCTGCAAGGAGGCAAATTCAGTGGATCCTAGTTAAATTGTTGAGTTCATTGAGTTGTACTAATTGGATAGGTATGTAGGTGATGGCGGTGAAACCCAAATGTCCCACTGTTCTTCAATATTGACTTAAACCTATCTTTTAATTTATTCTTTTCTTTTCAATCTTCTAATCAATCATCAGTATGTAACTATTCTTAAACAAATGGTTTTAGATATTATATATATTATATATGTATATACCATATAAATAAATAAGTATTTAATTAATTCAATAATTCAAGGGTTTTCAGATTTCAATATATATTTATATACATATCATTTTATCGATTGGTCGTAGGTTCAAATCCCTTTATACCTATTTGATTTTTTCTATCTAAAGAGAAAGCCAAAAAAGGATCTTTCGTGTATAATCCTACATAATCTCGAATGTTATCATTTTTTACCTTTTTTACTTTTTTCAAAAATTCTATATAAATTTCAGTTTCTTAATGATCGGTTCCAAAGGCAATTCATAAAATTGTTGAATTTTGTTCCAACCTTTTACTACCCTACAACTGATCCATCCACTTAAAAGTGAGTAGTTGCAATTGTGATATAGGTTTAAAACCTAGGATAAGTCTTATTAGGGAATTTGTGTGTGCAATAAAGTCACATCATTACTCTTTGAGTGAGAAGAGGAAACTCTTTGAGAACCATGACCTAATAAGTGTAAATGCCACCTTTAAGGATTCATTGAGGTAGTTTTGTGTACTTTTGTAAATTCTTGAGTAGAAAAATATCTTTGAAGAAAACAAAATAACATGGAAAGTCATTAATTAGTTGTGCTACAAATAGTATATTTTTTAATGTTAGGGACCACCAATACTCTTTGTAGAGGAATGTGGCATAAATAATATGTGTTTTTCCATGTTTTTGATAGTCAGGAAGTATCATAATCTATCATTATGAAGTCATGTACTTTATAAGAAGTCACAGTTTTTAGAATACCTCATCTTTGAGCAATGTGATTCTTTTCTCCAAAATCCACATGCCACTCATTTAGATTGAAATGGACTTGTTTAGGTATTTGGATTTAAACATGATCTTTGACTCGATCAGTCATATCATCCTCAATGAGAGTCTTAGGAATTTCCAGACTCTAATAAGAGTTGTCAAATTTTTTTAAGAACCTTGTGGCTTTGTGGCCCTTGTTTCAACATATTTGGCTAAAGATTGGAGATCTTCCATGATTTGTGTAACCTAAAAATTGAATAATTTGGTTGAATCCTCACTATTGATAAAATAATGAGTTATATGTTCTATTTCCAAGAATGTTCAAACCTTGAGATCTAGGGCCATGCAAATATTATAGTGGAGAATAGTGCCTATACATAGAGTTGTTGTATACTTTCCTCTTCTGAAATTTGCTTTGTTATTGTAATTAGTGTTTCAATTGTTATAATTTGTCCTTTTCCTAACTATGGCATGATCACGGGTAGAGTACTACTCAATGGTAGATCTATGTATATCATGATCCTTCAAAAGAGATATGGCATCACCACAACTATGCAGATGAGATGCTTCACTGAAACAATGAAACTCCAAACTCTTCTCTTGACCGCTTAACAATAAATACACCTTATCATTAGTAGGGAGGGGTTTATTGATTGTGTATATATTATCACATATGAACTTGAATTGTTAGAGATACTCATCGATAGATATACTTCCCTTCTAAATTTGTCCAAGATTTTTCATCGGTTTAAAGCTTCTTAATTGAGTGGACACGCAAAAGTTATTCCCAAGGCATTCCACATTATAGTGTGACTGACGATGACTCCAAGAATATCTTTGGTGAGTGTTTCCATGATCTATCCTTTGACAAGGCGATAAATTTACATCTAGAGAGAGTGATTAAGATTGAAATTCACACACCTTCTTTGTGATGAGAAATTCCTCTATTTTTCACCCTAATGAAGGATTCAAGACCATTTCTCTTGATCATAGATTGAATATATATATATATATATATATATATATATCCTAGTGTAAGTAATTTGAGTTTTGTTTAACTTTTTTCCCTATAGGGTTGCATGAATTGGTCTCCCAAACATTAAAGGTCACAGTGTGGCGATATTATTATATAATTAGTACCCATTTCTGGTTTGTTGGTTGGTTGGTTTTCAAAGGAGTTTTACTTTTTATAGTCGTCTCGACTCATTCACCCCTACAACTATATGGGCTTGTAAGAGTCAAGGTCATATTCCAAAGGAGAAATAACTATTTGGGTAAAGAGTTGTGTTATTCAACAATCTAGGCCTAGATACCAAAGGAGATTTGTTTTCATTCATACAAACTTAACAATTAAGGGGAAAATAACTAAAATTGGGATCAATTGAGTTGAAGATTTAACTTTCATTAGAGATTCATGTAGATAGGGTTTCACTACCATATCATGTCATGAAGTATAAATAAATTCCAAACAAGTAAGAATAATCACAAGGGAGGTTCGAGTTCTCCACCCCTCCCCATAGCATGGAACACTTCTAACTTTATATAACACCACCATACATATATATGCAGATTAAGACAACCAAAAACCTCAAGAACCCCAATAATTCCTAGACACTACCATAGTCTAGAAACTGAGGTTATGATGACACCTCCTTACTTCAACTATACCTCTCAAGGATAAAGAAGAAGCATTACACATACACATGAAATGAACAATATATCAAGTATATATGTGAAAATAAATACCAATACATAATAAAATAGTGACTAAACTAGCATTAAGTATGAAATTTATTGTTCATTAATACATTACATGGGAGTTACTTGCTATACCCAAGAAATAAATATCTACTCATCCATGGCTTGAGGAAGAAGGTACAAACAACAGCAAACAGAGTTGGACATCATATAAGAAAGAAATGAATTTTATGTTTGTAAAAAGAAGTAGGACAAAGATAGAAGTTTGGTCAAGAGTCAAGTATTCATCCTTGTTGGCTGAAAAATCTCCAGGAACCTTCATTTTGACATGGAGAAAAGAACTGATTAAAGATCACTAAACTAACTCGTCCTCCGTGGTTTCCTTTTCCTCTTCTTTGGATGTGTCTCGCTTAAAATCATTTGTAATAAATGTCCCAAGACATCTTGGGGTCATATATATAGAAGAGTCAATCATATGATGATTGTAATGGAACATCTTGTGATTGATTTGAATAATAAAAATAAAGGCATATTGAATAATTATGTTTCTTTCAATATGGGATAATGGATAAAATCCTAGGAATGTATGACTCAATTACATGTGATTTCAGATTGAGGACTTGAATATGAGATCATGTGTATCTTAAGAGTATTCATTCATGTCTAAGTCCCTAATCGGATATTATTGTAGATATTAGGACAACAATAATACATCAAGAATAGTATGTGTGTTGAATAATGACTATGACTCATTAGTCATGATATTAGATATCAAATCAAACAGATAGGTACTTGTTACGAACATGTGTACCAGACAAACCCACCTTGAGTGTAATATATGGAAGCCAATTATGATGGTTAGATTCACATCTCAATGTGACAGTGGTGATTGCATTCCTTAGACTTGAAGTCACAAAAATGATTACATGTTGTCCAGTGTGCTTTAACACTACTCTACGTTACCTTGAATAAGGGTTTCTATACAAGTAGCGCTTGGGTGCATTGTGAAACGTGTAGATGATTGTGAGTAACATAAATGGAATTTTTCACTCTCATTAGAGTGACATCCTAACCACTTGATGAGTGAGACTATGAAATGCATGACCATACTCATGTAAGTCAAGTATATGATATGGAGCTCATGTGTATCTCAGTAGTATACTCTAGGACAAGCAACAGAGATTGAACATTAAGAGGATGACACTTTCATTCCTTAGGTTCAATCTGGATATCAATCATAAAGGGATTATACAATCACTGTAACATTAGTCATAATAAAAAGTTAAGTCATTCTTCAACTTCTTTATTATTTGGATAGCAATGAAGTCTTTCTAGATATCAATTATTTCTTGTGACATCATAATTTGATTATGAATATCATTGCCAACATAATTTGGAGCCTATATGGCCACATCATAGGATGCACTACAATAGGAGTATAATTGTGGACATGATTGAAAATATTATGAGTCAAATGATTACTAAAATATTTAGGTAATCAAATAGAAAAATATTAAAATATAAGCTAAGTTAATTGGTTTAAAGGTTTAAGCCAATTTATTGAATTTGAATTCTTGACTTATACGAAAAGTCGACCAATAAACCACAAGAGATCGGGTAGCTGGATGACTAAAGATTAGTTAAATCAATTAGTATGGCTAACTAATTGATTAAGAAATATTCTAATGTCTATTTGACAGTCCACGAGTGTCCGGTTTTAAACGCAGTCACAACTTTTTTTCTCAAAGTTTTTAAAAAATTCTACTACCTTTTCCCTCATATTTATAGAGGCATGATGGTCATATTATACACACACACTCTTGTACGTGAAACCTAGCCATCATCGTCTCCAAGAGAGTGAGGAGAATGACTGCAATGCTAGCACATCATGAAGCAAAGACTGCTCCTTCCTGCTGACTCAAACAACGTGATGAGGAGTTCTAGTTCATCCATGTAGATTACATAGAGGTGAATACATTGATCGACTGCATCTGAGGATGTCGATGAGGATCGTCCGTATATGTGAGAAATGTCACACATCACTATGCAAGGAGGACGTTGTCGGACATAATCTGTTACAAGGTATACCTCACGCACCCTCTTTCTAAATATGTCGTTCTCGACGAGATCTAATATTTTTTACTAGTTCTGATATGAGTGCCGCCTCCATGATTCCTAATAGTAACACCTGGAGTTCTATAAAATTCACAAGTGAAATGACGTGTTGGTTGTCCTATAAGACATGTTACTTGTGTGTGTCGCGGTTGTAAATGCACACGTTGGGTGACACATCATGTTGAAAATCAACACTACATGTCACTCAACAACTACCAAATAAGTCTCCAAATTTTGGCACTACGACACGCTTTGTAAAAATTTAACATGGTGTGTTGTTCAGCTGATGTCCAGCAAGTCTTCTTATTTTACAATGCCACACGACATGTTGAAATTCAACACGACATGTTGTTAATATGCTCTTTGGGGAGATGGTGCGGTAAGATTACATGTCGTATTAATCATTCACACGCCATGTGGAGAGTTAATTCAATAATTTATTTCGTTGGACAATGTATGTAGTTGAGGATTGAGCCAAAAACTGATATGATGATCTTCCCCTTCTCATTTTATTGCAAATATATGATACTATAATCAAAACCATCTGATAAGTAAAGATAACAAAAATATTAGATATTTTAGCATGATTGAAGGAGACTTTTGTAGTAATTGGTTCAAAAGTGCATCAAATAATCGATAAAAAGGCGATGTAAATCATGCACATCACCTATCCACTATAAGGATAAGTTATTAATATGTAAATTAGTTTCTTTCTTCAAACAACTAAATATAACTACCGGCTAGTCAAATGTTTTATATATTGACTCTGAGATCTCATTACTTGAGATGTAAAAAAGAAATTGAGAAAAAAAGTACACTGACCAAACAACCGATATGGGAGTGGGGTATTGAATTTTAAAAGTTTTTCATGCCTTTATGCATATGTTTTCCATGGTTTTATCAAAGAGAATTTAATTTACTTTGATAATCACTTCAGCCAACGTGACTGTCCTCTCCACCCCTATGACCTAAAACATCCCACTTTTGACTATGTACTCCAGAAACCAAGTATCAGAGCACATTAAAAGGAAGGAAAAAGAAACTAGATGAGGGATGGTACATTGTTGTTTCATTTTTTTGATGCCTCTACAATCCTACCCCTCCTCCACGTTTGTGTGGGTACCATCGCCAGTTGAAAGGCTACATACTTTTCACAATGACTCATATGTTACTAAAATGCTTCATATTTGTTGACTTTTATTTTGACATGCCATATATTTTCCCTTTCTATCCAAACATATAGAGAACCGATAAGCAAGCTCAAAAACCACTATTTCTTCTTACCAAATAGTATCTCTACAACATTGATCGCAATCAAGGATGAAAAATCCATTATTAATTATTATGAGGCTTCAACATGTGTCACACACCTTCCCCACCTTGATTCAGTGACCCCATCCTTCAAAGTGACATGGATAAGAATCTTGCCATATGTGACCACAAACTTAGGCAAAGCAAGTAGTTGGTCATGTTTAGCTAAAAGAAGGAAGTCTTTTGCTGAACAACACGAGTGATTACTGAATATATCAGCATATCGTAACAGAGAAGGGATAAAGGCCATTTTCTCCATCTCAGATCACTAGCAAAAGCTTCAACACAATCTAACACCTATGAGCATGCACCACATAGGCGGTTACAGACTTAACATTGCTCTCTATACATGGGCATTGCTTCACTTGGACTTACTCCAAGTAGGGAAGAGGATGGTGTGGTGTGTTCCTAACGGATAGATGGGAGGTTGTGTTCTTCTCCAATCCTTTCCTTTTGGAGTATGTGTTTTTCATGGGTTCACCCAACACGTTTTCTAGGTGTTAACGAATGTACCCCCCTCAGATACGTTTCAAAATTGGGATAACTCTTAATGGGCATGTTTGATTATTTTAATTTTGGTTGTATATGTTTTTGTTTTGAAATTTATTTGTAAAACTTTTATATTTAGCTGGTGGGATTAAAAAATGGAATACTTGAGGGAGTTCTAGACATAAAAGAAATATTGTAACTTAAGTTTCCACCAGAATTTTCCGGGACACTAAAATTCAACTTAAACTAAACAACAAACTTAAAAATATTAATTTCACACTTATCAAATCCAAGAAAATAAATACGAAAAAACAATTTATTGTATTTTGAAAATGAAATACTTTACTGATGAAGACAAAAGAAACACCATTTCTAGAAATATTTCTCGTCAAACATGTCTTATATCAAACACAAACCAACGGATGTTGCATCAAAATACCCTCATTCTTTTTTCCAATCACATTGGAATGAAATCAAGTACCACTTTGTCATCATTCTCTTTCTCATTCTTTCTCAGCTCCAAACCAACTAAAAAAATGTCCACTTTCTCCAAATTCCAAGAATTTTCTCCCAATGGTTACAAAGTAGTCATTCTGGCAGCTAATATATCACTACTTTATGTTCGGACTCTGGTGAATGTCCCTTCATATTCTTCTTGAATATTCATCGTGTGAGTATAAATGTTAGATATAGATCGAGTAGTTATAGAAGAAAAAGTGAGAATATAAAATGTTAGGCCAATAATGTGATTATGTTATTCAGAGTGATATATCATGCAAGTAAATGTCATTTTTGTACTTGTTGTCAAACTTAATATAGACTTCTACTACTATCCAATGTAACTAAATTGAACAAGAATATACTCACTAAAACTCTTTAACCTATTATATAAACACTTATTTATAATAATATTTATCCAAAGCACTATTTCTGATCAACTAAAAATAGCTAATAAATAATAGTTTAATATATTTAGGTAATAAAGTTGTTGTTACACCTCCTAAGTCGATTCAATTAGAGTATGCCTCAATATTTATCTTTTAGGTGATGACATAAGCACATGTAGCAATTTATACTTATACTTGGGATTATTGCAGATAATTTTTGTTTGATATCTATATTTTATCTTGACATGAAAATGTGTTGTGTGAATTATAGGATTTTGGGCAAGTGGGCGTAGTGGAAACGATTTTTTTCCAACAAATTTCTTTATCAATGGATCCTTGGTATACATAAAATTTCAATATATTAACAATAAAGAAGGGATATCAAATATACCTTGACGCACATAAGTAGTCCAAAAACTAGACACATCTTATGTTGGTGTGGAACTTAAACTTTCGGATCCGGATCTAAAGTGGTTGTTGTCGTTGCCGCCTTATCATTGCAGTAGCACCTTCTATTATTCTTGAAGAAGCTTCTTGTTCTCAAGTCTTCACCCAAAGGTGTCGGTCTCTTCTTAGTCCACACATATGCATGAACTCTTGGTGCATTGCCTTGGTCGCCAAGAGGAAGCTGAACTTAGATTTTTCAATGTGCTAACTTAAATTTCTCTCCTTCTCCTCCTATTTCAAGCTATTGTCCTTGGGGTGAGTTTTTATTTCTTCAAGAGAAAGAACTCTACATCACCTGCCCCTTTAGATAGGAGAATCATGGGCTTGGATTTCGTAAGAATCCAATCTCGTTCCTAATTATAACTAATTAAATAAAATCAAACTCAGAATATTGTTAGAAATCTATGTGGCTTGGTTCGTTAACCACTCGACCGGTTAGACTTGTTTGGTCACCCAGTCGCCCGGTTTTCCATTATAAGTCTTACTTCAATTGGATAATTTGACTGTAGACTGAACATTCATTAGGTGGCACCTTAAAATTTGGATTTCCTAAATTACATAAAGAAAACCTTTGATTTGTAAGCCTCCACACCACTTCACACATAAATTATTAAATGGATCCATTAAACATGTTATTCACATTCATATAGTTATGTCCATGTATTCGTATTTGCATTTAGGTTCATTAACAGCTCAACATGTTATATGTAACTGTTCTCTTGGCCCTAAGAGGACCCAAAACATCAAATCAGGGCACATACAATGCCAAATCACTTTTAAGTCAAAGAAAAACATAAGTCCTCGTACAAGTATCATTTACACCTGAAATTTTGCACATATGTTCACAAGATATATTCTAATTAGTACTTCAAATGTAAGCTTAAAACTTTAATGGATGTAAAAGTTATGCTTGATACAAGATCAAGGTTTTTATAAGGGTCAAATTAGGGTTTAAAAGGAAACTTAGGGCATGAATGAGCCACCTTTACATATAGGATTTCATCCAAGCAAGAGTCCAGCTGCATAATGACTAAGACATGGTATAAAAAAACATTCTAGAACACATCTCAAACATTAGGTTTCAAATACATTTCATTCATCATGAAAAAGTATCAAAAAGCACCAAAATGAGTGTTTTTAGGGTTCTTAAGCATGTATTTCATCATTTAGCCCACAAACTTTTACAAGAATATATTTTTATGTAATGGAAACATCTATAACAGATACAAAATCACTAGAAAATATGTATGCACATATTGTCTATCCACACAAGACCATAAATATTCATCTTTTAAGGAAGTTGGGAACATTTGAGAAAGATTATGGATCGTACAGGAATTGTAGACAAAAGATGGGATTATATGTTATATCACTCACATATGATAGTGATGAAAATAAGGAACAACAATAAAACCTCCAACAAACCTCCTTTCCTCACCCATGATCACCTCTCTAGTTCTAAGATGTCTCCTTTGTTGTGGATCGCGGACAAACAAAGGAAAAAGAGGATAAAAAGAAGGTTCTTAGCTATATGGGCAAGTTATCACCATGAAAGATCATGGATTTCGACCAAACAAGAATAAGAGGTGAAGAGAAGGAGGAAGAAATTAGGAGATATGATCTTGTGATTATGATGCAAGAAACAAGGTTGAGAATCTTGGAAACACCACATATTTGCTTGATCTTTGACCTGCATCTAGATTTGTGCTTCCATTCATGGACATCGACCTCTTTGGAGTTTAATGAAACTCAATGGCTCTCCTAATGTTTCCAGAATCATAAGGTGTTAAATGGACCTCTAGGTCAATGGAGATGGGTTTTATGAACCATAATGGACGTGAATGTCAAAACTTCCCATAACTAATGTCTTGAATTCCCATTGGTCAATGTAGGACGTTCATGGGTCAAATAACCTTTATCATCGACCATTACAACATTTCCATCAACCTTAACATCATTCTAATCAGTCTTCACATGTTTTCATTGATTTAGCACTTCCATTGACTAGAATGTTTGTCGATTGGGGGCTCATAGAAGCATTATTGGTTGACAACTCAGAAACATCATTGGTTGTCAAGCATGCCATCTCATCAGTTTTGATGTCCATGATTCCCATCAATTCTTGAACCTAGAGATCTCATCAGTTTGCACAACTAATCTCTCAATTTACTAAGATGGATTTTTCATCAATTTACAAGCTCTAGAACTACTACCGGTAGGTGACCTGGTGATTTCAATAGTTCACATGTTTAGAGTTCTCATCAATTATTGAATCCGAGACTTCTATCAGTTTCTGAGTCTAGGAACTCCATTAGTTTAGAGATCTAGGAACCACATTTACTGAGAGGTCTAAGAACTCCATTGGCTGAGAGGTTCAAGACTCTAATTGGTTGAGAGTTCAGTCTATCCTCATCAACCACCATGATAGCTAGGATTGGGATTAGAAACCATTTGATGATAACAAAACAAGCTCGAGATTCATTAAATTAAGTATGGTTATGAATAAAATAGTCTACTTATATGACATATACTCAATTTTTCAATTTGGTCCATGGTTAGGATGAAGTTGCATATTAGTCCAGAATTCATTCCTGAAATTCCAAATCAAGGAAAATAAGGCACAGTTAAAATTAGATTAGAGTTATCTCTTAAACAATTGTCTTCAAGGCTCAGACAAGTATGAGTATGAAGGAAAATACAAGTTTGAATACTTTTCATATAATTTATAAATACGTCCTCATATCATAAAGAACTTACAATTAGTCTACAGACTACAAGTAAACTTCAAATTAGCAAAAAAGAAAGCGTAAACTAACCCAGATCAAGGTTTTCACTTAATAAATTGCTCTCAAAACATTATAAAGAAAATTATCATGATAATATAACAATATTCAAAGAAAAGGTTAAGCTAGGTTCATTGTCTCACAATTACATTAAAAATGGATTTTGTGGCTCCACTAAAATACAGTTGGCGGAAACATAAGGCTTTAATGTTTTGTTTTAATAATGATTGGCAAAATGATCTCTCTCTCCCACTCTCTCTCTCTCTCTCTCTATATATATATATATATATATATATATATATATATATATTTATATATATATATTATTTATTTATTTATTTATTTATATATTGTATGTTATAGTATTGAAAATAGAGTTATGTGAATGTGAAAATTTATAACCTGGTTTTAGAGCATTTGTCAAAGAAATTTTGTTAATTAGTAAATATGTTTAATTTTTTTTCGTTATTAGTTTATATTTATAGCAACCCCACCTCCTGGTAACCCCCAATTAAGAGAGACCAAGAGGTCAGAGTCATTATCCCAATTTCTCAGATCAAAGGTTTGACAAATAATCAATAATAATTATAAAATTCTACAAAACTATACTGAAAGCTGGTATAAAATAAAACTTTGCATACCTTTTAAAAACTTTGGATATCTACTTCTGTCCACAGCTTGAATCTATTCTATCTAATCCTCCTCGCACTTTATTTCTTATTTTCACAATGTGTCACTTTACTGTTTGTTCTTTTCAGGATTGTACCTAAAACACCGACAAACAAAACGTTGGTCAGCATAAATGAATATGCCAGTATGTGGGGACAAACAAAATCTCAAAAATATGACTAACAATCTAAATATCCCAATCAAGTAATTAACAAGCCAAATTATGCTTTCAATGTGACATTCTCCACCGATTTCGCCCTAACCCTGGAATACCCTCTTTAGGGTTTCTCTTTTGCCATTGACTTAAGACCACCTTCTCAATCCCGAACTTGGTGCCTGGGGTCACCTCTCATGGTGCCCATTAGTCATGCAACAAAGACCACCTTCTCAATCCCGAGCTTGGTGTCTGGGGTTACCACTCATGTTACCCGTGGGTCTTCCCTCCTGGGCTTGATCTTTTTGCATCATCCATTAAGATGGCATGTAGGTGCGAGAATACACACTTATATTATAATTGTGATAACCATAGTGACTTTATGATTTGCAAGTATGAACATCCAAATGATAGGTTGCATTCAATGTGATTAATCATCCGGAAAACATTTGGGAAACTAATGTGATTAACCATAATTAACCACATACCTGATCCAGAGCAACTTGATGTCCAAGCAATAATGATAAAGAACAATCAAACAAGAAATCAACAATATCCTAAAATTAATGCAATACATCCAAGTGTTATAGTTTATCCAAAACATTCTCAAGATAGACTTGTATTCCATCTTAGACTTTCTAGGCCAACCTTAGGATTTTATTAGGGTTTTAGCCTCCATAATACTTTTTATCACATTTAATGCTCTCTTAGTTCACAAACCCTAATTTCCACATCATAAGCCTAATTAAAGTCTATTATTTCTCTTTTATACTAAAGCTACCATCTTTATCCTTTTAAGTTATTTCAAGATCATTAGACCCAATTATCATCTTTGGCTTCTTTCAAATTAACAATGCATATTTCATTATAATCTAATATATGGACTCCATTTATTACTATTCCACATTTATCCATTAGAAAACCCTAATTACCATATTAAGGGTATTTATTCACAATTAGGAACTTTTATACTCGAAATAGCTTAGACTCATCATATCTCAGCTTTATACCTAAATTTGAACAATTAAGGCCATTAAGAATCTTAATTACTGACATTAGGGTTTTAAGGCCCATTAAAACTTATTTATGTACATGGAATCCTAAATTAATTAAATTTTCATGTAAAATGGATTGCAACTTTACTTTAATATTCAATAGGTTAATACTTCCCAAGATAATCCCTTAAACCTCAAAGATTCATCCTTTACCCTCAAATAGGGTTTCTAACCACACTTTTAATCAAATTAATGAACTTTTGCAAATAGGTACAAAATCAAGTTCTCAAATCAATTTTAATGCGTTCCTCGTATTTTTTTAGCAACTTTCATGTATAAAATTTTCTCATTAAAGCTTCCTAGCAGATTCTATGAATTTTGCAAAGTAAAGTCATTTTCCTCATTTATTCGTTAATTCTAGAAAATCAGTGGCTACCCGATCCATGGTCCCACGGACCATACAGGATCCAACAGCCTAGGATCCGTGCGCCTAACTTTAGATTTTAAGTTACAAAAGACTATTTTGCCCTTACCTGGAAAGAAGGAACGGAAGGGTAGTTTGGTAATTTGCCATGAGGTCTTCTTCTTCCTCACGTGAGCAACCTACAGCCTCCTCGCGGTCAACTCCGTCGTTGACCACACAATTTCATCCACCTGTGAGCATGCCAAAGGGTTGGGAAGCTTCGTCGCCTCCAACCGAACTCGCCCAGGCACTCAATTGCTCGCCATGACCCCGTTGTGATCTTCTCCTAGTCGCCAAACTCCGGTGGGGTCCTCTGGGATGACAAAGGCGAAGGTCAGGGTGTAAGATGGAATTGAGGGCACAGAATTGTTCCTCTCGGTCTGTCGCAGTGTTTAGGGTGGCAAAAGAAGATGCGGGTACCCTATCTTGTCCTCCCCTCTATATAGAGTCGAGGACAGGGTTCAGGTGAATTGGGAACTCTCCCAATCATTGACCAAACCCCTACAAAGTAGGGATGGTCCTCTCCAGACTTCTCTCCCGAGTTCAACGATGCTATTCTCACGATCTAACTCCCTTTCCTTTTCCTGCAATGATCCTACTTTGGATCATCGCAAGTCTACCTGGAGGAGACTCCTCATGCCAAAGGGATTCATCCCCGATCCTTGGATCATGATCTAACGGTCCACAAAAAACCCAAAATCAGGAATTTGGAAGGATTATCCAATTAAATCGTGACATTTATTATAATCACAGTAGTTTAGGGAAATTTGTAAAATCCATAACTCCCAAACTGAGTGTCCAATAAATCCCACATTTTGAGGAAAACTTAATAATGACTTAATCTACCTCTCTGCCAAATTTGGGCTCATTATCTAAAAGAAAACGTGCCTTTTCTTTAGGTGCAAGATATTACTCAATTAGGCTTATTTCTCACATCTTTTCTCTTTCTTTACTTATTATCTTGCAACTTGGACTCCTTGGAACCCAAGAAATCCTAAGATTTCGAAATCCTTTTTGAAGGATTCTTATTATCCTTCTAGATACATCCACATCCTTTATTTCTCATTATCTTACTTATTTCTTTATTAAGATATTTCTTTTCAAGGATTTCTCTTTATCTTTCATTTCCTTTTTCCTCTTTTCATATTTCTTTTATTATAAATCACATAGAAACGAAATTTATTTAATTGTGGCCATTAATTCCACTTTCTAGAGATTTCTATGTATTTCTCATAATTACTTTGCTTAATATCCATTATCTTGTATCTTTTCCTTTTATTTGGACTTTTCTTATGTTCTTCTCTTTTATATCCATTATTGGATTAATCTAATAATAGAAATTACGAAATTTCTATCAAAATGGAGATTTGCAAAGAAATCCATCTTGTGAAGCAAAGCATACAACCTTTTCAATTAAGTCCATATTCACAAAATCTTTACAATTCAATTATGAAAACATATGCAAAATTGAGGTTGTAACAATATTACATAAATGACCATCTTGGTTAGTAGATTGTAATTCATATTTTAGATTATGAATGGAAAATGTGATGATAATGATGAAAAACTTAACTAGATATGTTATAAAGAACCTAATATAATGTTGTAAATGTTGAGTAAAGAAACAAGTTGTTATTGTTTTTGTTGATATATAACAACTCGATTTCATTATGATCATTGAAAGGAAAAACTATTTAATAACCAAACCAATAACTTAATACTTATTAATATTCTTGATGTAGTATTACAATCTATTTTAAAGTATCATTTTAGTCTTAACCCTAGATGGAACTCAATCGTAATCTATGATGTATATAACTATAGATATAAATTACTATTGTTGTTTCAATTTTCTTGGTAATAAAAACATGGAACTTGAAGTTTGGTGATAATTTATCAAACATAAAGATATTATTCTGGAGCTATTGTATATCAATGGTGGTTATGATGCTTACTTTAAATGATGGGAGGATCCATGCATTGATGACAACATAGACATCTCAATGTTCTCATTGTTCATGTGTTGTTTCATCATGAGAAAGGCTTGTCATGTCCCTTAGATATGACTGTACATGATGTATCTTGGAAACACTTCCATAGTAGAGTATACACAATCTTGGTCTTCTCTATAGTTATCAATAGACTAACAATATGGGTTATCACTCTCTACTCAAAGCCATGCCAATTTTACATTATGTCAAGATAGTCATGGAAAAGTGGTCCTAAGCTTGATTGGGTGTCCCCACTTATGAAACTACTAGACATGTGCTTCCATATAATGAATCCATAAATATATAATGCATGCTCATATTCATAGAGTACTTATAAATTAGGGTATCCAGATAATATTGTGTTGTTATCTATATTATAAGAACATGTTTCTCATTTATTCATACATTGTCCATTTACGGCAAGGTTGTGGTCACCTATGAACTTATTCGTGATTCTCTCCCTCCATAGCTTGAGGATGTCATAAAGTCCAATGACAAGAAAAAAGGCAATATGTTCTAAGTTATTCTTTAGTATATGTGGATCGTATGAATTGCTGCTTTTTAAGGCAATCATGCATATTTAAAGTGAAGAAAAAGTTAGTAGTTGTATATTATGAATAATTATACAAATGAAATTCCTTATTTTCTTTTCCATTATCAATGAGTTTTTTAAAATGTATGAAAAAATAATCCCCTCTTATGGGGATAAGAAAATGAAACAAGATATACTTAATGATTATTATTAAACTACATATATATAAAATAAGCATTATTTTCAATAATATTTTTGTTATAATTATTTGCAACATCAAAGTTAATATTTTAGAACATTTCAAATTACATTTTTATTTTTAGTATAATGTCAAACATACATCACTTCTTACAACTACTAGTTGAAATATTAGTTAGAATTGTTTATGAGTTGGAGCCGATTAGAGTTGTTTAAACTGTAAGACTATACCAGTAAAAATATACTAAAAATGTACATTGGGTTAAAAATCACATTACTTTTTACAACTAATGGTAGAAAAATAGTTGGAAACTTTTATGTGCTAAATAGGTTAGAATCACTTGAACCTTGGGACCTTCCATTAAGTATATACAACCACAAGTGCTTCTGTAAAAAGGCGTTAAAAATATATATAACAAGTTGATGTTCTTCATGATTGAACTAGGACCAATGTAGCAATGCATGCATTACAACAACCAATTCAACAATTATTATGTTATCCATTTACTGCCAACATGATAATTAATAAACTAAAATATAGATATAGTGTGTTAATTTTATTTTGGGGAAGGACATGGCCCTTGCTTGCCTCTATGGAGTCGCTCCTAATTTGAAGTGAGATTTAAGGATGAATAGCCAACTCACAAAGGAGTCACATAATGTGATTGTACCCAAAGAGTAGGAAAAGAAAGAAAAATTGCCTCAACATATTATAAGGGTTTAAATTTCCTTATGAGCAACCAACATTCTGGTGATTTTCACACACATTACACGTGGAAAGTTTCTCCCCACTCACATTCTTCTCCCACTTGT
Source organism: Alisma plantago-aquatica (assembly GCA_963693085.1). NCBI lineage: Eukaryota > Viridiplantae > Streptophyta > Magnoliopsida > Alismatales > Alismataceae > Alisma > Alisma plantago-aquatica. The sequence goes on along the minus strand of OY856412.1, from coordinate 440,962,823 downwards.
CCCACATGCCACCTTTTGCACCCCCTATCCTATGTGACACCTTCTGTGCCCCATGTCCCACCTTCTCTTTTATACCAACCTACAAACTGTCCCCTCCCATCTAGCTATATTTTTCCATCTCATTTGAGAGAGAAAAAAGAAGAGAGGAAGGAAGTGAGGAGGCAATTCAAGATGGGATGATAAAGGTGATCGAAATAGAGAGAAGTAATGAGGGGAGAGGAGTGAGATGAGGAGGGAAGTAAGGAGGAAAGTAATGCAAGGAGGGAGGAGGAATCTGATGAGGAACCAAGAGGGAAGTGATGAGGGAAGGGGAGAGGAGGAAAGCAATGAAGAAATAGGAGGGAAGTATGAGGAAAGAGTAGAGAAATAATGAAAGAAGAGGAAAGTAATGAAGAAATGGGAGAGGAGTGAGGAGGGTAGAAAGAATAAATGAGGAAAAAGGAGGCAGTATTGGAGGTGAGGAGGGAATGAATGGGATTTATAAGGAAAGTAACATGGAGCATGTTGTATGCCACTTTTGGTCATTGTTTTCCCACTTTTGGTCTCTTCGTGCCTATTTTTGGTCAATGTGAACCCTTTTTTTTCTTTCAACGCCCAATTTTGTCATTTCTGGCCAATTTTGATCATTTTTGTCCAACTTTGGTCACTTATACACACCTAGTTTTTTGTCTATAATGCCCACTTTTGGTCAATTTGCACACTTTTTTGTATTTTGACGCCCACTTTTGGTCTATTGCGTCAATTATTGGTCTTTTCACCCCACTTTTGGTCAATTTACACCCATTTTTATATTTTGACACCGACTTTTGGTCTATTGATGTAATTCTGAATTGTGATCAAGTAAAACATCTTATTTAGGGTAAGTTGTAAAAACAAGCTTCTTTGAGAATTTGTTAGTAAATTCAATTTAAATACTAAAATAATCTATTATGATTGATTTAAAAGCTTTTATAAGTTGTACATATAATTGCGGTAATTTTTGTTAATTTTTGAAAAATATCAATTGGTGGGTAAGCACACAAGTAGGTAGCTGGGTGGCAAGCAGGATGCTTAAGGAGGCAAGCATGTAGTTCGATAGGAAATAGTAGTAGCTTGAGAAAACACACTACTTGGTAAAGCAAGTAGCTTAGTGTCATGCTCCTCTCTTAAACACCTAGCACATCTAATGTTTGACAAATATCCTACCATGTGCCAACTAATCTTTAATAGATATCTTAAAATGGCACATATGGATCGAAGTGTCATATAATTATGAATTATCTCTCTTAAGATGACACATATATATCCATGTGACACTAAACTATAAATACTCTCTCTGTAGATGACACACATATACCCATGTGTCATCCATATACTTTTTGCAATTAGGACCATGGTACCCTCCCACACCCCTATAAATAGAAGCCAACTCCACTCAACATAATTCATATTCTAAAACTCTTATCTATCCATGAAATAAAATGCCCCCTTGTCCCTTTCCATTCCTATAAAACAATAATTCCTCCCCCTCTCTTTAGAAACTATAAACTTTTTCCTCTTCCATCACTAAATGGAAGTTCTTCTTGGAGAAGATGTTGAATGGGAGAGTAACTCCTACAACATAGCCTATCATATCCAAAGGTTTGACCCTTACATGTGATTCCTAAATATCATTTTGGAATACTAACTCACTCTCCCTTTGATCTCAGGCTCTCTCTTTTGATTGAAATATATTTTAATCTGAAATTCTATTAAAATACTCTTGAAATTTGATCTTTTGTCTCTATACTTGAACTTGTTTCAACATCACACTTCAAGGAAATGTATGGTCCTCACCCTTATAATAGTTTGTTATGTAAGAATTAACGAAAAATATGATTATGTATGGTTTTCACTTCTTGAATTAATCTCTTGTATCACCATTAATGAAAAGAAGGGTTTATTATGGTTTAGTATAGCTAAGTATAATCTTCACTCCTTATCATAACCCTTGATATAAACATCAATTATAAGTATGATTTAATATGTTTGAATATTTTTAGTATGATATTCAATTCTTGTCATGATCTATGATACTAACATCAATGAAAAGCACGATTTACATGGTTTTGTATTGTATGTAGAAACAATATAGGCATTCTTATGCTTTGTAAAGATAAATGATACACTTTATACAACTATTTTATTAATAAGCCAGATATGACTATTAATGGATTTTCTTTCAGTGTCCAAAGCTCTTACATATATTAATCCCTGTCATCCTTCAAAATTGAGTTGAGATTCTAAATGATAATTAAGCATGCCTTTGTGTATTCTAGTTTTGTTCTCTTTTGATTTCCTTTTCTTTTATTTCTCCCTTTTATTTGAGTCGTGTGATATTGTTGGAAATTGTAATTCCATCAGACATTTCTAAGGTGACTAGGATCATGTTTCCCCAATTCATGTAGCTAGTAAAGAGGAAAGGTTATTTATTTGGTTCCTTGTTCACAGGGAAGGACTCCCTAACCTCTAGCACGACCATGTACATATATTTGTATGATTCAAAACCACAATCTCACAAGTTTATATTTTAGGTGTCATAGTGAAATACTCAACTAGTGATTCATTTATTCATGACTACCTTTTGGCTTCATTAACTTTGATTAGACATCATATTGAGTTGTATGTCTTTAATGATGCACTTTCAATTCTAAACCTCATATTGGGAGATGCATTGGTAATAGAGTCGACATGTCGTGGCCGAATATTAGTACATTTGGGATCCATATATAAGTCCTTTGGAGTTAGGGATGGATGAGTATAATGCTCTACCATACTCATGCACACACTTGAGTTGGTCATATAGAGTCAGGTTTGATCATGTTAGTAATGGGGTATATCTCATGTGAAGATTAAGCATGCTAACTAATGATACTCCAAGTGACATTTTGTGCAAGGAAGATCCTCTTCTGGTTTTTGAATGGAAATGATGGTTGCATGTGATAATCTGATACATTGCATAGAGCATACAGTGTGCACGAGTGGATGGGGGTGTGTTAGGGAACTTACATGTGCTTTGGTCACCGTAAAGGACTAAATTTTTGGCTTAGCAAGTTTATTGTGGTTGCTGGCCAGGTGCCAAGGTGAATCAACACCTTCTTTGAGAGTTGTAGTTAACCTTATTTATGGAATAAGGTCTCCCACTTATTAGGCATTGTAAAATAAAATACACAAACTACCATTATTTCTGAGTTATGTTTTCTTGTGATCTTCGATATTCGTATTTTTCTTTGATATAGTTGTCATCTCTATAAATGATTAAGAATGTAACTTAGTGTGATAAGAAATTGTCTTGATACAATACTTTTATTTTCTATTTGACATATTTATACAATTGTCTAACGCTCTTTCTCCCATTTGGGCTATGTCAAACCCTTCTTTCCATATGTTGATTATGTAGATGCAAGTGTATGCATGTATCTTGTCGTAGACTATGTTGAAAGATCTTGGAAGTAATATCAAGACCATATTTAGTTTATATTTTTCTGTAGTTTTGCTAGATCTATGGGACATGCAAACATGTGTACATTTTTTTCTTTCAAGAAATACTTGTGTAAATGACTGTGTTATCAATATAGTTGTTTTTGGGTTGCATCTGTACTTGGTCTTGATATTTTAATACTATAACCCTCAGAAACTAAGTTGATATATTATGTCATTGGCTTCTGATACGTTACAAATTTAAATGGTATCAGAGCAACAAGATAAACTCTATACAAGATACAAACTTTAAAACCTTACAAATTAAAACATAGATAGTTCATATCCTTACCTGACGTGTCTTTACTATAAGTTAGAATGGTTTAGGTATCATCCATATATAATAATTTTGAAGGACCCTAGACACATTAGAAATAAAAAAAATTAAAAGTCATATATCACTAAAAAAAGTACTAATATTTTGTTACTTTCTTGAAAACACCACAAGTAGTTTCAAAGATACTCTTTTATGTTGGAGATGTGAATATTTATCTAAAATATAGTTATTCTTTTGTATAGATGGTTAATGGTTCAGAAGTTGGAAGTAACCGAGTAGAACTGACACATGGGGAAATAGAATTAGTCTAGAAACTTAAAAAACTAACAGAAGTAATGTGGAAATAAAGAAATGGAGAAAATAGAGATTTGTCAAACACTATACCTAGTAACTCCAAGAGTATACACATTAAGAACTTATTATCTTTGAACCCCAAGATCTTTTCAAAGAAGAGATGATCATGATAAGGCTGAGGTGTGGATAATTAAGGATATTTTTAAAGTCCTTTCCTGTCCTAAAGAAAATAGAACTCTATATGCCACCTTCAAACTACAAAATGATGCCAAAGTATTGTGGAACAATATTAAGACCATAAAGTTTAGACATCTGGATTTTGTTCATTGGGGCAATTATAAGGAGGAACTCAATAGACAATATTTTCCTGGCCATATAAAAAGTAGAAGTTTGATGAGTTTATGAATCCGAAGCAAAAGCAAGAGATGAGCCTAGATGATTATATCACCATGTTTAGAAAAAGTAAAAAAATATGCATGTACCCTATTGATTTCTGATGATATGAGGCTTCTAGATTCCTACCAGGTCTTTCTCCTAAATTTGAAAGCAACTAGTTCCATTACAATTGAAAACAATGGATGCCATGATTAGTGTAGCCTCTGATATTGAAGCATACAATAGGCGATTCACCAAGGAAAATTATTTCCAAACTCCATCAAATCTATACAAAAGAAAGTTTGCTAATGGAAGAATCAAAACCCTCAGTTAAGAGGACATCAGTTGATGCACTAGTTGTAAAAAGCTATGCTCCGGATCTTGCAACATGAATGATGTGTAATGCTATTTCTGTAAGCAAATTGGCCACACAAACCTTTACTATCCTAGACTTGGGAACAATAGCCAATTTTAGCCCAAATAGCCTAACACATCAACACCCTCTAGAAATCAAGAAAGAAAGCTGCCACAGTATAATCCACAAAGGAGGATTGATAGAGTAATGGCACTAAATGCCAAGGAAATTGAAGTATTAGACAAACTTGTGGAAGGTAATGCTTTCTATTTTGGAATTCCTTTGAGGATAGTGTATGATTCTGGTGCTAGTTCATCCATCTCCAGTCTTAATGCTAGAAATCTATTTCTGTCTTCTACTTCTATGGAATATCCTTTAACAGTACAAACACCCTTCAACACTTCAAATGTTATTAATTATATAGCAAAGAATGTACCTATGGAAATAGAAGGGTTTACTTTTCCATCTAATCTAACAATATTAGATATTATTAGATTAGATGTTATTTCGGGATTGGATTGGCTCCATACATACAAAATTGTCATAGATTGTCACCATAAAACTGTCACGATCTCAAAACCTGGAGAAAAGAAATTTTTAGTCTACGGGAAGAAGGGACTAAACAAATGAAGTGTAGCATTTGCTCATAAGGCTCATAAGATAATTAGTGAAGGTTGCACTTACTTTTTGGCAACCCTAGTTAGTGAAAACATAAAAGGAAAATCACTAGAAGAAATTAAGATTGTCAAGGATTTTCTAGAAGTATTTCTTGAGAAATTTCCAGGACTACCACATGAAAGAGAGGTAGAATTTGACATTGATTTGATACCCAGAACTCGACCTATACCTAAAGCACCCTATCACATGTCCCTAATAGAATTGATTGAACTAAAAAAATAGTTGGGAGAACTATTAGAGAAAGGATTCATCTAGCCTAGTTTTTCCCCTTGTCAAGCTCTTGTTTTTTTTTGTCAAGAAAAGGATGGAACTATGAGACTATGTACATATTACAGAATGATCAATCAGGCACCATTAGGAATAAATACCCATTACCTAGAATTTATGATCTTTTTTATCAACTTAAGTCAGTAACCATGTTTTCTAAGATTGACCTATGGTCTGTATATCACCATTTGAAAGTGAAAGAGTTTGATATACCTAAGACAACTTATCAATCCAATATGGGCACTATGAATATTTAGTCATTCCTTTTGGGTTTACTATTCCCCTACAGCTTTTATGGATCTAATGAATCAATTTTTCCAAGATATCCTACACCTTTGTTATAATATTCATTGGTAATATTTTGATATGTTTTTGGTGTGAAGAAAGTCACAAAAAGCACTTGAGGATTGTTCTACGAACCTTGAAGAAACATCAATTGTATGCAAAGTTCTCTAAGTGTGAATTCTGGATGACAAAAGTTAACTTTCTAGGACATGTCATATCTTCTAGTGGCATATCTCTGGATCCACAAAAAAGTTGAAGTGGTGATGAATTGGGAACATTCTATCTCTATAATTGGAATCCAAAGTTTTCTTGGACTAGCGGGATATTAAAGAAGATTCATAAATGATTTTTCTAAGCTTGTGAATCATATGACCAAGTTAACAAAGAAAGGGGTGTCCTTTACATGGACTGAAGAATGTGAAAAGAGTTTTCAAGAGATAAAAAATAGACTAGTTTCTACTCCAATTTGGTCTTTACCATGAGATGGTGAGTCATATGCCATATACTTTGATGCATCAAGAGTTGGGCTAGGATGCGTACTCATGAAAGATGATCGGTTCATAGATTATGCATTTAGACAATTAAAGCCCCATGAAATGAATTATCCTACACATGACTTGGAACTAGCTGTCATCATATATGTCCTAAAAATATGGCGTCACCACCCTTATGGAGCAATATTTGAAATATTTATAGATCATAAGAGTCTAAATTATCACAAGACTCAGAAAGATCTAAATATGAGGAAAAGAAGGTGGATTGAATATCTAAAAGACTATGAATTCAATATTTCTTACCACCCAAGAAAAGGAAATGTGGTAGAAGATGCTCTGAGTAGAAAGAAAGTATTATCAGTAGTAGCTATGATGATTCAGGAATGGAGGATGAAAAAGGAAATGACACCATGGAGACCAACCATAGTAAAAAGAAACTATTTGATTAGATACTTTCTCGATAAAGTCACAACTTAAGGATGAAATTGTACAAGCACAAAAGAGTAATTGGGAGTATGAAAATATGAACAAGGAGATACAAAAGACTAAGTCCAGGTTGAATCTTGACAAAGAAGGGGGGTTTGGTTTGACAATAGAATTTGGGTACCAAATTATCCATATTTAAAGAAAAATATTCTTGATGAAGCACATTTATCAAAATATTCTATCCATCTAAGAACAACTAAAATGTATAAAAATATAAATAAGAAATCATGGTGGCCTTCCATGAAGAAAGAAATAGTTGAATATGTCCTTGGATGTATGAATTACCAACAAATTAAAGCTGAACGTCAGATGCATAGGGGTCTTTTGAAACCACTAGAACTAGCAAAATGGAAGTGGGAGCACATAACTATGAACTTTGTCACTATTCTACCCAAAACAAAGAAAGGAAGTGATATTGTATGGGTGATTGTAGACATATCACAAAATCAGTCCATTTCTTGCCTATGAAGATAACTAGTTTAATGGATAGTCTAGCTGAACTATATATGATTGAAATTATTGGACTATACGACATCCCTATCTTTATAACCTCTGATAGAGACTCTAGTTTTACATCAAAGTTTTGGAGGCAGCTCCATGACACTCTGGGAATAGAACTCAACTTTAGTACAACTTTTGATCCTCAAATTGATGGACAAACTGAAAGAGTAATACAAATTTTACAAGATGTGTTGAGAGCCTACATTTTAGATTGGGAGCGAAGTTGGGAAGAACATATTCCTCTAGTAGAATTCTCTTACAACAATAGCTACCAAGATAGCATCCAAATGGCTCCTTATGAAGCATCATATGGAAGACCATGTAGGTCACCAATTATTGGGATGATGTTAGAGAAGCTAAGGTATTAGAAGCTAATCTAGTGCATCAATGTGCTGAAAAAGTAGAAGTTATACACAAAAGTCTACAAATAGCCCAAAATAGATAGAAAAATATGCTCAAACAAAAAGAAGAGAAGTCAAATTCAAGACTGAGATCTGGTCTATGTTAAGATATTAGGAGGTGATAGGAGTGTCCAGATGGGGAAAGAAAGGTAAACTTAGTCCAAGATTTGTTGGACCATTTGAAATCATGGGAGAAGTTGGAAGTCTAACATACTGACTAAATCTTCATTTTCTTTATCAAAATATTCATGTTGTATTTCATGTATCCCTACTTAAGAGATACATACGTGATGAATCTCATGTCATCCATACTGAACCACTGGAAATATAAGAATATTTGACATATGAAGATATCTCGGTTAGTATTTTAGACCAAAAGAAAAAACAACTCAAGAATTCAAAACATATCTATTGTCAAAGTTTTATGGAAGTATCACGGACTAGAAGAAGCAACATGGGAGCTAGGATATGAAATACAAAATAAGTATCCATACCTTTTTGGTAATATTTAGAAATTTCAAGTACAAACAATTTCTTTTAGGGGTAGTATATGTAATATTATGAATTGTGATCAAATGAAATATCTTATTTAGGGTAAGTTGTAAAAACAAGCTTCTTTGAGAATTTGTTGGTAAATTTAATTTTAATATTAGAATAATCTATTATGACTGATTTAAAAGCATGTAAGTATATCCGCTTGTCCCTTTTCATTCCTCTAAAACAAGAATTCCTCTCCCTCTCTTTAGAAACCATAAACTTTTTCCTCTTCCATCACTAAAGGGAAGTTTTGTTTGGAGAAGATGTTGAATATAAGAGTTACTCTGAAAGTATAGCCTATCATATCCAAAGGTTTGACCCCTATATGTGATTCCTAAATATCATTTTGAAATACACAAGATCTTTCTTTTGGTAAAAATCTATTGTAAACCAAAATTTAGTCAAAATAGTCTTAGAATTTGATCTTCTCTTTCTATATTGAACTTGTTTCCACATCACGCTTCAAGGAAAGAGATGGTCCTCACCCTTATATTCTCTTATCTAAGAATCAATGGAAAGTATGATTATGTATGGTTCTCACTTCTTGACTCAATCTCTTGTATCACCATTAATGAAAAAATGGTTTATTATGGTTTAGTATAATGAAGTATAATCTTCACTCCTTATCATAACCTCTGATATTAACATCGATAAGTATGGTTTAATACGGTTTAATATTGTTTAGTATGGTATTTATTTCTTGTCATGATCTATGATACCAATATCAATGAAAAGCATGATTTTCATGGTGTGGTATTGTATGTAGAAACAATTTAGGCATACTTCATATGCTTTACAAATATAAATGATATACTATATACAACTATTTTATTAGTATGCCAGATATGATTACTAATGGATTTTCTTTCACTTCCCTAAGCTCTTACATATATTTCTCCCTTTCATCCTTCAAATTTGAGTTGAGATCTGGGTGATAATAAAGCATGCCTTTGTGTATTCTAGTTCTATTCTCTTTTGATTCCCTTTTCTTTTATATCTCACTGTTATTTGTGTCATGTGATATTGTTGGAAAAAAGAATTCCATAAGACATTTTTAAGGTGACTAGGAGCCTATTTCATTGATGCATGTAGCTTGGAAAAGAGGAAAGGTTATTTAATTGGTTCTGTGTTCGCATGGAAGGACTCCCTAAACTCATGCACACTCCTGGCAATAGATTTTTCTGATTCAAAACCACAATCCCACAAGTTTACATTTTAGGTGTCATAATGAAATATTGAACTAGTGTTCATTTATTCATGGGTACCTTTTGACCTCATTAACTTTGACTAGATATCATATCAAGATGTACATCCTTAATGATGTCCTTTCAATTTTAAACCTCATATTGGGAGATGGGTTGGTAACAGACTCGGCATGTCTTGTCCAGGGATTGATACACTTGGAATCCGGATCCAAGTCCTTTGGAGTCAGGGATGGATGAGTATAATGCTCTACCACACTCAGGCCCACACTTGGGTTGGTCATGTAGAGTCAGGCATGATCATGTTAGTAATGGGGAATAATCTCCTATAAAGATTAAGCATGCTAGCTAATGATACTCAAGTGGCATTTTGTACAAGGAGCACCCTCTTCCTCTCTTGTAAAGGCAACCAGTGGTTGCATGTGGTAATCGATTCATTGTATAGAGCATGCAGTGTGAGTGAGTGGTGGGTGTACCAAGGTACTTACAGGTGTTTTGGTAACCGTAATGGACTAAAGTCTTGTCTAAGAAAGTTTATTATCGTTGCAGGCCAGTTGCCCAAGGTGAATTGTTACCATCTCTGAGATTTGTAGTTAAATTCGTTTATAGAATAAGGTCTCCCACTTATTAAGCATTATAAAATAAAATACACAAACTACCACTATTTTTTAGTTATGTTTTCTTGTGATCTTCGATACCTATCTATTTTCTTTAATATAATTGTCATCTCAATATATGATTAATAATGTAACTTAGTAAGATAAGAAAAGTTTCTTGGTGTAATAGTTTTATTTTCTATCAGCCATATTTAGATAATTGTCTAACCCTCTTTCTCCCATTTTGGCTATGGAAAACCTTCTTGCCATAGGTTGATTATATGGATGCAGTTGTATGCATGTATCTTGTTGTAGACTATCTTGAAAGATCCTAGAAATAATATTAAGACCATATTTCGTTTCCATTTTTTGTAATTTTGCTAGAGTTAGGTCATGTAAACATGTGTACAAATTTTTTCTTTCAAGATATGCTTGTCTAAATGACTATGTTATTTTGGGTTGCATCTTTAATTGGTCTCCATACTTAAAATTCTAACCATCAGAAACCAAGTTGATGTATTATGTCATTGGTTTCTAGAATGTTATAATTGAGCCCATTAAAAGAGAAAAAAATGCATATTATATACAATAAGGAATTTTAATTGAATTGTATAAATTTATTATAGGATCTTTTTTCATAAATTTTATAACAGACTTACATTAAGGACATGTTTGGTTACCTAGATTTTACCATATTGGATTGTATTTTGGACTCCAGTTCTGCAAATTTTATATTTGGTTTGCATAATTGGAGAAATGGGACTAGTCACGCGATTTTCAGACAGAATAGGAATCCCGCATTTTAGTCTCCATCAAATTCTTCCGCATTTCAGTAAATCCAACTAACAAACGTGTAAGTTGTAAAAGAAATCAGAAAACTTTCCTGACTCGAACCCTGGAACTCCTCTTTCATTAAACCTGTAAAAGTGTGTAATTGTCAGGCAGGTCGTTGCCATCGAAGTTAATCAAGAAGCCTCCAATCCTTAGGTTGAGTTTGGATGAATCAGTTTAAAATATCAGTAGTTACCATATAAAATATCCGATATCATATGAAGTTTGGAAGTCATAACTACCATGTTGTCATAGAATTAGCAGCGCAATACGGATACTTCTCTAATCACGCCCAATTTGGCGGGACTGACAACTGCCATCCGGCTTCGTCATCTCTGCTCATTTTCACGCAGCCTGCTGCTCTTTTTCACGCAGTATGACAGGGCTGCCAGCATTTCGTCTCCCGGCCTTCCCTTGAAACAATACGGACTGACAGCAAAAATTTACCGACACTACCGAGATTGAAAAAGTCCGCTCCCAAACCACCCCTAAGCGACGGCCGCTAGAACAGAACAAAATGACACGGAAACACAGAACAGGGAGAGTTTCGCGCGTTTATCAACTCTGAAGCAGGGACAATGCAATCCTCGTCTCGGATTCTCCGGCCGAACTCCATACCACGAGTCCGACATCCATGAGCATACACCACACATATGAATACAAACACCACCATCCACTTGGACTGGGATTCTTTGTCAGGCGACACCGGCAGCCGTCTGTTGGAGTTTGTCTATCTTCAGAGGAATTGTTTCTGGACTGGAGTGGAATTTATTGTAGTTCACTCACCGTTCTGTGGCACAAGCATGCTTGACGGTAATAATATCTTCGCAGCAGGACGTTAAGATGTCATGTCAACGTGCATTGGACGGCCCGAGTATTTCTGTCGGGGTGACGCTCGATGGAGGAACCAGCCAAGTTTGGCTGAAGTTCTGAACTTTGTTATTAGAGGCCGAGGACAATGATCTTTATATTTTTCTCTTTATTAAATGAGTGGCGTTGAAATCTTGAATTACAGAAGCCAGTTGAAAAAAATAATTTATTTGATATCAGAGCGCACCAGTGTATGGCCAGTCAAGTTGCGTGTAGATAGTCATAGCTTCTTGTGACGACACAGAGGAAAAGGAGTAAGGTAGAGGTTTTCCGATGGATTGGGCTCGGATAATGGCGAAGACATAAAAACAACTTGAAATTTTCTTTGCGAGGAAAATAATTGGAAACATCATTGCACTTTCCAATAAAAACAGAGCATTTGCAAACGCGACCCGTTGTCTGTGGAATTTAATGAGTACACGCCCGCCGATTTTTAGTGAAGTATCATTTGATTTTCAATCCATAAGGTAAAAATTTGAAACTAAATTAAATAAAGGTCTTATTTGGATAAAGTTGATTTACACTTTAATGTTACAATTTATTAGACTGTTTATATAGTTAATTGTATCTATGCGTAGGAGGAAAATAACCCCCCCCCCAACAAACCTTACCGTTGTCCTTAAAAATCATGCTTTGTAATACATGTGAATCGGGCGCCATCTAATGTAGTTGCGAAAGCCACATAAGTGGGCCCACACTGTTACTATATGTTTAAACTTTATATAGATGAGTTTTCTTAGAGTAAATGGGTCGATTTCATTACTCATAAGCTATACCACATTTATAGTAGTGGAAAGAGACACTAGAAAAAATTACATCAACCAAGAACAAAACAAGCAGAAGATCAAAACCCAAATTGAGATGAAAATGGCACCCATTTACCTTGATCCCTATCCAGCGAAACTATCTACAGTAGCTTTTCGTTGGTAATTCCTTCAACAAGAGCATGCATCAACAAAGATGATCTTACTTATAATCAGTGTTCCGACCAGAGTTTTCCACGAAAATGAAACCAATTGAGGCATATATATATATATATATATATATATATATATATATATATATATATATATATATATATATATATGTATGTATGTATGTGTGTGTGATGTTTCTTTAATATATTAATATATGCACGGTACTGTAGCAATTTACACGTCTTTGAAATATGTGGTGGCAATTTTGTTAATATTGAAAAGTGTGTGGCTCGACTCCCGCTTCCTTTGATTTTATCGTCGTCCTGAACAGGTTGAGGCTGACCTCCATCGATGATTTGTTGCATCTGAAGACAACTATTTTCTCCCTTTTGGAACTCCAACCGCATACGACGACCTTCTCCCCTGAAACTCCACCCGCATCCGATGATGATGTTCTTCTTTCTTCAAAACTTTGTGCCGGCATGATATCAACAACAAAGTGGATCTCACGGTCGTCGAACCTCTCCAGATAAAACTTTTTTTCGATCACAACCATGATCCACCATCTCAAGAACACCTCCTCTTCTTCCTCATCGTGTCGGGTGTGTGTGGTGCTCTCCATTCCTCCTCGTATTCCTACTTCGTTGTTCCTCACATATTGTATCTTCTTCAATAAGAGGTAGCATGCAATCTTCAAATTCTTAGTTTCTACTCTTCCATTATCTAGGATAATTCGATTGTAAAGATTCAATAAAACTCAATGCATAGTTAGGTCTCTAAATCAAACAATTAGTTTTGATAGTTAATTTTCGTTCATTGCAGTTGCTTTATGTAACATGGAGTTACATTTCTTTACCAACAGTTACTTTTTTTGTTAAATAGTTACTTTATTGTTCACTGTGTGAATTTAAAGTTCAGATAGTTACTTTCTAGTTGTTATTGTTACTTGTCCTTGTTGTAAATATTTTCATATCTGCAGTGATGTCAATTTCTCAATTCTTAATATCAAATCATATAATCCATAACTTTGTACCCTTATACATGGTGGGTTGCTTATTTATGCTCCTTGAAGTGATGATGATGACGTTGGAGACTTATGTGGGTGTGTGTTTGAGACTATGACTATTTTTGTGTGTGTTCCTGGGTTGGGGTGAGTAGAAGAAACAAGCATATGGCATTTGTGTACTATATAGGCCATGTGTACATGGGGATTGGAATCAACATCAACTTATTTTTGCTTTTGTATCCAGCCATCAGTGACAGCATCAGATATGTATATAAATTATGTATAGTTTTTGGTCCCCTCCATGCTTATAAGGGGAGTACATCTCAACAATACTTAATTACTTTTCAATTCACAATGTTACTTTCTAATTTAGTATATAGTGGTTTATACACATGGAGCACATTCACTAAAATGCATGACTAGTCATTGTAATGAAGTTGTTAGAATTAACTATTTTAATGCATACATGTAGTAACTGAATTTAGTATTTTTCTGTTGTCTGAAATGATTTTTTATTAAAATGTAGTTGGATGATTATGTACATGAAATGCGTGTCTTTTCTAAATATTTTATTCCAACATAATTTACTCCTTTTATATTTCTTAAAATAGATTTTTGTATGTCTGTTTATCAATTATTTATGTATTGTTTTATGCAGGTTTTGCTAGTGAGGTTGTTTCTGTTATGGATCCTAGTTTTGATATTGATGTTGGCAATGTTATGATTGATTATCATGATGATGATTTTCATTCTTCTTCATCTATTGGCGTGGATATTATGTCCTGAGCTCATGTCCCTAGAATTGAACTTGAATTCAGAAGTTTAGATGATGGCATATCCTTTTATTTTAGATATGCTAGTATGGTTGGGTTTATTATTAGGAAAGATGACAATTGTTATGAACAAGGTATCAAGATTTTGCTTGCTAGATTTGGTTTGTGACAAGCAAGGTCATCTTAGTCGTTCTAAGAGATCTAAAGGTCTTTTGAGCCTTGTTTGTGATGAAGTTGGTGATCTACATGAGAACTTATCCAAGAAGCATAAGCATTCTGTGAAAAGGTGTGGGTCCAAAGCCATGATTCAATTTACACTTGACAAGTCCTCATCTAAATGGGTTATTATTGTGCTTGTTGGTTAACACAATCATGATCTTGTTGATGACGCTCACTTGCGCAGCTTGAAGTGTAATTCATCTCTTGATCAAACTCAAAAAGACACGCTTTCTTCTATGAGTCAAGAAAACATACTTGTCTCCAAACTACTTGCATTAATAGCATTTGAGTCTGGTGACAAGTTGACATTTACAAGTAGACAAGCTCATGGATACCTCAGTAGCTAGAGAAATGAGTCATATAAATACGATATAGACATGGTTTTGGATCATTTTGCAAGTTTAAGGTTTTGGATTCTAAATTTTTTTATGTGTATGAAAATGATCTAATGGTTGTTTGACACACCTATTTTGGTCTGATCCGATCTTTGTTGATGACCATGCATTGTTTGGCGGTGCAATTGTATTTGATACCACTTATCGTATCAATAAGTATTCTATAATTTTTGAAATATTTGGTGTTGTTGATCACCATCGCAAAATAGTTATATTTTCTTCAACCTTGTTGTCAGATGAGAAGTCTTATATTTACCTCATTTAGACATATATACATGTCATTCATTCATTGCCCGCGTGGGTAGCTACCCACTCCAAATTGGGTTACTTTTTTGGAGTTTCGTACTTTACACATGTACATGGTTACTTTACCCTACAAATTGTTACTTTTCACGCATAAAAAGTTGCATTTGTAAGATATGCAACAAATATATAATTACATATTTATTCCAAAAACTTTACTCTGTATCCTGTCCGATTTTACTTTTTTAGCCAAATAGTTACTTTTTGGTCAACATAGTTACTTATTTATCCAACGATTTACTTTTATTACCAAATAGTTATTTTTTGGACAACAAAAATAGCGAATTCCATGTTACCTGTGTGGGTATTAAAGATGTACTCATATATATATATATATATATATATATATATATATATATATATATATATATATATATAGAGAGAGAGAGAGAGAGAGAGAGAGAGAGTTAGGCTAGAATACACTCGAGTGTATGCATCGCACGCTACACTCAAGAGGTGTTTGTATATAAAAACTATTATTTTGCCAAATGTAAACCAATGGTCTTCATTATTATACTATAAGTAGGCTACATACAAATTTTGAGCCCATTTAGATGAGTGTAAGTCACTCATCAGAGGTCAATAAAATCAACACACGAAAATAATTTGAAATATATAATTTTGGTGGTCTTTATAACGTGACCTATAAATGTCCAAATGGGCTCAAATTTTATATATGAGTCATTCACAAGATGTTTAAGAATATCAATAGATTAGATTTTAGAAAAAAAATGTGGAATCATGAAAAACTACTTGAGTATATTTTGCTCTGAATATACTCCAATGTATTCTAGCATGACTCTCTCTCTCTCTCTCTCTCTCTTTATATATATATATATATATATATATATATATATATATATATATATATATATATATATATATATATATATATGGCTCATATTTAATACATACATGGGTAGCTACCCGCCCACCCTTCCAGTCACTTTTTTTCAACAACAAAAATTCGCAATTGTAGAGGAGCATTTTATCCAGATCGCCAAAAAAATTCATCCAAAAATAATATCATTTGCCCCTCCAAAATCAAAAAATATGTCCATATATTTACTGACTATATATTTTCTGCACAGTTACTTTTTTTATCTCAGAGTTACTTTTGTGTACCAAATAGTTACTCTTTTGATCTTAGAGTTACTTTTGTATACCATATAGTTACACTTTTGGACGTGCGGGTAGCGAAAAATCAGGCTACCCACGCGAGTAACGAATAAATCCCCATATATATATATATATATATATATATATATATATATATATATATATATATATATATATATATATATATATATATATATATATATATATATATATATATATATATATATATATATATATATATATGGGCATTCATTTAATACCCGCGTGGGTAACCTGGAGTTCGCTACCCGACAGCCAAAAAAGTAACTCTTCTAGTCAGGAAAGTAATCTTGCTATCAAAAAAGTAACTAATTTGATAAAAAAAGTATCTATGCGACTAAAAAAGTAAATCCGTGGAAAATACACAACAGATATGTATATAACCATATTTTTGAATCTTTTGTTGCAAACTTAACTATCTATGCATGAAACTTTATAGTTTGCAAGGTAAAGTAACCCTCTACATGAACAAAGTAAGAAACTCAAAAAAAGTAACTAAAATAGGGGATGGGTAGCTACCCGCGTGGGTATTAAAGATGGACCATATATATATATATATATATATATATATATATATATATATATATATATATATATATATATATATATATATATATATATATATATATATCTTCTCTTTCATACTCATGTAGGTAGCTACCCGCTCTAAAAATAATTACTTTTTCTATAACTTCTTACTTTACACATGTACAAGGTTACATTACGTTCTAAATATTTACATTACATGCATAGTAGTTACAATTGTTACATATGTATAATTAAATCTTTTGTCTAGAATTTTTATTGTGTAATCTGCTCGGTTTTAACTTTTCAGTCCAATTATTGTTTTTTTTTAACAAAAATTGTTACTTTTTTATTAAAGTAGTTACTTTTCTGACCATATACTTACTTTTAGAGATGTATGGGTAGTGAAATATTAGTTACTCGTACGGGAAGTGAAGGAACCTAGTTTGGTTTGAACAACTGAAACTCCATAGGTCTAAAGGAGTTGCTTAACACTAAATTGGTGTTCACTTCCTTCCCCTATAAATTTGAGAATAATTCTTGGATATGTAGGTATATATGTGTGTGTATTATACACACACAGATATATATATATATATATATATATAGAGAGAGAGAGAGAGAGTCAGGCTAGTGTATACTCGAGTGTACTGGAGGCACCGTACACCTCAGTCGTTTTTAAAGATGCAATATTTTTTTGGAAAATCTAAATCGTTGTTCTTCTTAAATATCTTAAGAACATACTATATAATAATTTCAGATCATTTGGACACTTATAGGTCATGCATCTGAAGGAGTCCAAAATCATGCATTTCAAATTAGTTTTGTGTGTCGATTTTATTGTCCTTGGATGAGTGACTTACACTCATCCAAATGAGCTCAAATTTTGCATGTGGCCTATTATTATTGTAACCATGAAGATCAATGGATTAAATTTTAAAAAAACATGGTCTAGATAGGCAAACACCATTGGGGTGTACAGCGTGATCTGTACACTCGAGTGTATTCTAGCCTGACTCTCTCTCTCTCTCTCTCTTTATATATATATATATATATATATATATATATATATATATATATATATATATATATATATATATATATATATATATATATATATATATATATATATATATAGTCAAGCTAGAATACACTCGAGTGTACAGATCACACGAATATACTCAAGTGTGTTTGCATGTCAAGACTATTTTTTTGCAAAATGTAAACCATTGATCATCACTGTCATACTATAATTAAGCTACATATAAATTTTGAGCCCATTTGGATGAGTGTAAGTCACTCGTCCAAGGGAAACAAAATCGACGCATGAAACTAATTTGAAATGCATAAGTTTTGTGGACTTTATAACATGACCTACAAATATCAAATGTGCTCAAATTTTGTATATGAGCTATTCACAAGATGTTTAGGAAGATCAATGTATTAGATTTTTGAAAAAATATTACATCATGGAAAATTACTTGAGTGTATTATGCTCTGAACACACTCGAGTGTATTCCAGCCTGACTATATATATATATATATATATATATATATATATATATATATATATATATATATATATATATATATATATATATATATATATATATATATATATATATATATATATATATATATATATATATTGGCGTGAAAGCTCGTGGGTCTCTTTTGTATTTTTTGAAAAAAGTATACACAGTCATCAGTGCCTAGGATAGTTAACTAACTTCATACACAACCAGAGGCCATCTATGCTTCCTATGTACATCACAACTACTCCAATAATAGAAGAAAAGTATTGTAAAATGAGGCCAATGCTTATCCACATCCGTATATCTTTTGTCATGAACATGAAAATTTATTTCGTGCCATAGAGTATAAAGAATAACAAGAGCCATGAGGTGGGACTCCTTGTTTCTCCAAAGCACTCAATCTTCACAACACTTAGGAGGGAAACCAAACTGAGAAGCCTCCCTCCATATTTCAGATGAATAGATACATAAGAACATAACATGACTGGATACTTCATAACCTGACATACACAATGAGAAAATCAAAATGGTAGTGATATCCATTATTTTCAAAAAATAGAAGTCAAGATCTTGTTTTGATCCACTTTTCATGCATGTAACTGATAAATCCTTGGGAAATTAAAAGTCCATATACATTAAGAAAATTTCTTATCATGAATTTTATCTCTAATAACATCCCAAACAAAACCAATATTCAAAATATCCTTCCCCATACAACTGATATGATCAACACCATAAGATAATATAGAAATATCTATGAGCATATCATTAACATGAATATTTCTACAATTCCTAGACAACATCATGCCCCATCATTAATAATGTAGGCAAGATTTACATTAGCAGGGAGTCCAAAACTTAACATGGCTTTTGACCAAATAACATCACCAAAGAACTAGATTACCGGGGAACCATGGGTCTCCCAAAGCTTAAAATTGCTATGTTGAATCTCAGATAACCCGATATAAAAAGCTCTAACATGAACCAACTGATTCAATAACCACAACATAGAACAACTTATTTGAATTTTCCAAATGGTTACATTGGGTAGATACTTTTCATGTATATATCAGATGTACCCATAGGTTGTCTTTTTTACTAGTCGCATTCCACAAGTTTGTCATAGAAGCAGCTTTGACAATCAGTCTAACAAACTTAATCATAAACCCTCCTTCCTTCTTTGGTAAAGTGACTTTATCCCTCCTAAAGAGGTAAACCTTCTTCTGTTTCTCAGTACTTCCCCATAAGAAGTCCCTACATAGAGCTTCTATTTCATCAAAAATAGAGCATCACAAAGGGAAAGTTGCATACCAGAATAACTATAAGGAGGAGATAGTAGATTGAATCAACTCCAGTCTACCAACCATCAATAACATCTTTGATTTCCATCCATCTAACCTTGACTTGATCCTGCCCTTGAGAGGAGCACATACATCATGTTTTAGTTTACCAATGAATAGGGGGATACCTAAATACCTTTGGGGAAGAACTCCTTCCTCTATGTTGAGAATTGAGCCCATTGGTTATTCATTTGCATCACAACTATAAAACATTGAACTCTTCAACTAGTTCAGTCTTAAGCCATTCATACTTTTGAGATATTCAAAAATTCAATTAATATTTCTAGCATTTTGTTCATCAGCTTCAACAAACACCATCAAATCATATGTAGAAACAAAATGAGTGGCATAAAAAATATTTGATGCCTTAAGCGGACAAATTCTTCCATCTTCAACATTATGATTCATCAGTTGAATAAAGCATTGCATGAAAAAACAAACATGTAGGGTGTCAATGGGTCACCCTACCTGACCCCATTACTAGGGTTAAAACTAACAAGAACTTTTCCATTAAACAACACTTGATGTGAAGAATTATAGAAAATTTCCTTGATCCATACTATCCAACAACCAGAAAATTCCATTTTCCTCAGAATGGTGAACAAAGTTTCCAAGCTTATTGAATCAAAAGCCTTAGAAAGATATGATTTTAAATACATGTGAGCACCTCCCTACTTTTTGTTGAAATCAAGAATAATCTCACTAGATAGGAGTATGGCATTTTTGGTACTTCTATTTTTCACGAAAGCTCATTGGTTGAAACTGACAATAGAAGGAAGCACCATTTGAAGCATATTTGCCAAAATTTTCCAAATTACTTTGTAAATAGTATTTCACAAAGCTATGGGATACCAGTTCTACAAATCACCAGTATCATTGTTATTTGAAATGAGGCAAATAAAAGTCTTATTAGCTTCTTTTAGGAGTCTTTCAGATTTGGAAAATTCAAGAACAAGTAGTGACATCTCCTTTAACAATATCTGAACACTCCTTAAATTTTTTTCCATTAAAATTGTCTGGTCCTGGACTCTTGTCTGCATTCAGACTTAGAAAAACATCTTTTACCTCTTTAGGAGAAACAAGTTTATCTAACTGAAGCCTTTGAACATCATCCAAGCATGAAAAATTGAGGCCTACAAGTTTTTCAATATCAACAGAACTATTAGTATTGAAAATGTCACTACAGTAATTGGTAACATACCTTTTGATATCTTTCTCACCAGTGCAGACATTGTCATTAATGTTCAAACATCTAATATGATTTCTTTATCTTCTGACATTTGGAGAAGAGTAGAAAAACTTTGAATTTTTATTCCCTTCCTTTAGCCAAAGAACACGAAATTTCTATCTCATTAGTGATTCATTATGTTCAATAGCCTTAGTAGTAGCTTTACAGGTACTAGTAGCCCTCTTAATAAGATATTCATCAAAAGGATTCTTATCAAGCTCACTTTGAGCATGCATATCTTCATTGTCAAGAACTTTAGCAACATAAAAAAGAATCCCTTTACTTCTATTCCAGTTAATAAGATCTATTTTAACTTCCTTCAGCTTCTTGTATGTTTTGAACGTAAAATACCCAACCACCTTAGTTGTCAGGACTTAGAGACAATTTTTTAATCCCTCCATATAGCACCTAGTATTTAAAAATTGGAAAGGGGCCCTAAGAGGTGTAGTCGAACCCATAGACATAGTAACAAGTCTATGATCAGTTGTAATAGAAGTATGAGCAAAAGCCTTAAAATTAGGGAATTTAGACTTGAAATCAAAATTATACAAAATCCTATCAATTCTAGAAATCATAAAGTCCTTACCACATTCATGGTTGTCCCAGGTATAGAAAGAACCACTAATATCTAATTCAAACTGACCACCATGTAGTAGGAAATCATTGAAGTCCTTCATGCTTTTCTTAGTGGGTGGCTCTTTTCCAATGTGTTCTACCTCTTTCCTAAAATTATTATAATCCGTGATCAAGATCCAGGGATCAACTATAGTATTGGACAAATTTTCAATATCATTCCATAGGCTAACTCAATTGTAATCATCATTTTGTCCATATACCCCCATAATTTGAACAACAATCCCATCAAAATTAATAAGTGCATGGACAAATTGATCAAATTCAGAAATGCTAGTAATGGAACGATGTTCAACTTTCCACAAAATCAACACTCTCCCCCAAAAAAAAGTGAGAATCATGATTAGAAATCCAAGAATATCTAGGAAAAAACTTATCAATTAACTTCTGAACTGTACCAGATCTAACCTTTATTTATGTGAGAATGATAATATGTGGTTTAATCCTCCTCAACTCCTTCTATACTTTGAGAGACTTATTATTTAGCCATATCATGTTCTAGGTAGCAATGGAAAAGGAGTTATTTTCCATTTGGCAAGATTTCATCAAGTATTTCATAGGGACCAGTAGTTTCAGTTGTGCCACCAAGATCTCTAAATCTGTTGTTGAGTGTCGTCTTATGATCAATAATATTCTTTGGAGTCTTTGCTTTCTTCTAAATCCAATATTCCTGAATTCTTCTTCTTTAGCCTTAGTAGGTTCTAACAATGTATTGTCATGAGTGATAAAAAAAACTTTGGTCTTAGATGACTTTTCCTTCTCCTTTTCTTCAAAATCCCTCAAAGATTTCTTAAGAGATTCTTATTTCCTATCAAGCTCATCACTCTGGTCGTTTAAATGTGCTTCAACTCAGAAACATCTATTTCAACACTAGAATCACAAGGAGACTTCTTAGTATTAACATTTGTAAACTCCTCATTTTCTAGAATTGGTTTGTTAACAGTCTTCTTTACCCAGATTTTTCCCCTACAGCTCCATCTTTGGTACATTCACCATGCCCAAATAAACCACATGAATTGTACTTGATAGGATGTCATTCATATTTGAATTTGATAGTATGTGAGTCACCCTCATCCGAGTATAGTTCCAATTCTAATGAAAAACTGAAATCAACAGGGGTAAGAACTTGAAGCCCGAGGAACTCTATTCTCTTACATTCACTAGTTAGTCTATCAGAACACATGGGAATCCTGAGATAAGAGTCTATTTGTTTAAAAACCTGCTTATCCCACAACTCAAGTGGGTTGTCATGGACTTTCCTCCAAACTAGAATGTCAAACAATTTTAATCTTATGATGGCATCACCCGATTTCCACCTCCTCGATACTATTGTCTTTCCATTAACAGTCCATACCCCACCCTCGACAGAATCTTCCAGTTATTGATTGTTGGAAAATCTAATGATGAATAAGTCATTTCCTCTATCGATAACTTCAATAGTCCCTTTGATTTTCTAGATATGATCTTTCCTGGGTTGTAAGATGAGGCTTGGAACCTACAATGTACCATGTGAAGTAGTTTCTCCACTTCTCTGAATTCTCTATAGCCTCCTTCTGCAGGATGACCAGTCTTCCTCCTTGTATATCTATCTCATTCTTTTCCAGGGCAATGTTCGCATTTTTCTTAGAAGGTTAGAATACATCTATGCATGAATTCATGTTTTAACTTGTTTGTGTCTGGTGAAGTTGCTAGGAGTAAACCAAAGGGAGTGAGGCTGTGAGGAATCATCATTGTTGCTTCCTTGAGCACCTCCATCCCTTTTGTTCTCCACCATTTCTTATATATGTATATATATACACACACCATGTGGGTACTATAAAAATGGTACATTTTTCTGAAAAATGTGGTGGCAATTTGTAAATATTGGAAAATGGTGATTTGAGTTGAATTTTTTTAGAAGATGTGGTTGTGTGGAGAAGCAATGAAAAGCAACCCATAAGGTTTTCTTTGCCCTAAAATCCCTAATTGAGAGGCATTTGCATTCTCAAGGGATTCTTGTCCACTTCTCCAATTCCAACAAAGAAGATCACCAACAGTTCTCCATTTACATTTGCACTACTCCAAATCAAGCCAAGGATTGTACTCCACTTCTACATTTCCATTTGGAACGCTACTGATGTCGATTGCCCTGAATGTATGTTGCGGTGTTCGTATGGGGAGAACTAAAGTAGGTAATGCAATTACAAAGAAGGAAATGGGTAAGGGTAGAAGAAAAGCAGTAGGACAGGATGATTGCATAACAACACACTATGATGCAATTGATAGCATTAGATAAGAAGAATTTGTGGATATTGTGTAAGGAATAGTATAATGGAAGAAGGCATTGAAGAGGAGAATGTACATGGTGCGAAAAGTACAAAGAAAAGTAAAAATAAAGCACTTAGCATGAAGGAGACTGCTATAGTACAAAAAAAGTACTATTGTTGAAGATGAGAATGATGGAGGTGAAGATATTGAAGAAGTTGTTGTTGAAGATGGGACTGTTGGAGCTAAAGGTACTGAAGAAGTAATTTTTGAAGTTGTGTGTGATAATGAAGAATCCAAAGTTGCTAAAGAAGGATCGGGTACAAGATCAGAACAAGAAGAAAACCTAGAGGTAAAGCAAAAGTTGATTATGAAAGAGAAGATTAACTAAAAGTAAAGGGAAAGAGTGTAGAAGGTAATATTCCTTATATCTAAAGTGGAAATTTAGAATTATTAGTATCACTAAATCAATAGAAGTGACACTTTGTTTATGAAAATGTAACTCTGTGAACCAAAAAGTAATACGCGCTAACCAAAAAGTAACTCTGCAATTGGAAAAGTAACTACATCAAATTAAAGTAACTATGTTAAGAAAAAAGTATATGTTTACAAAAAAGTAATTCTATAAATCGAAAAAGTAACTATGTTAACTGAAAAGTAACAAGGTCGACAAAAAAGTAACATTGTGAAATGAAAAGTAACTCTGTAAATCAGAAAGTAACAATGTTCACAACAAAGTTCTTTGTGAAATGAAAATTAACTATGTGAAAAGGAAATTAATTATATGAACTGAAAAGTAACATTATGGATTGAAAAAAATAAATTTTAACTCTACTTTTTAAATTTGTATCCATTTTCGTTGACATAGTTACATTAATTTGGTCCACACACATGTTCACTTAGTATGTTAAACTTCTCTCTAATTAATTTAGAGACATAATTATTCATTGCACAATAACTATGTTATTTTTTATACAAGTGATTTAAAATTTCTACATCAATAAGTCTTCTACAAAAAATAAATCATGGTCGAGAGGGAAAGACCAGCCATTACATCTGTTGCCATGTCAATTGAAAATTAACTATGTCAGTTAAAAGTAATCGGGTCAAGAAAAAATTAACTATGGAAACCAAAAAGTAAATATTTTAGATAAAAGTAATTTTATCTCATGAAAAGTAACTCTCTAAACAAAAAAGTAAATATGTCAAATGAAAAGTAACACTGTGAACTAAAAAGTAACACTATGAACTAGAAAGTAAGTAAGTAAATTAACATAAACTTTTGATATTATTACAGGTAAACAAGTCCTTTACTATAGATGTTATATAAAGAGTTATAATAACATCCACAATAGCCTGTTGCTTAGTAAAAACCGATTAGAAATGTCAATGAGGTCAATCACTTTTGTGAACTTGATAGCCATGCCTCATCTAACTGTATATGTAGCCTTTTTAGAAGATTTAGTCAAAAGACATATTGAGGATGAAAGATTCATGATTGCACCAGGGGTTGAAGCTAGGATGGTAATAGAATATGTTGCAGTGATACTAGGTTTACCTAGTAGTGGTATAGATATTGTGCCAAGAAAAAAGTCACAAATTGTAGAAAACATTTTGGAGGATTTTTCACTTGTAAGAAAAGGAGAGGATGTAAGTGGGGAAGGTGTTTAGACAAAAAAATAGAAGGATCTATTTCATAAGGACAACTTAGGGAAGTCATGGAAAGAATTTGTGATGGACGGTGTGGAAGAAAACTACCCAAACATGTGTAGAGAATGGATGTTGTACTTGTTGGCAACATTCCTATTACCAGATATAAGCTATTATACCCTACTTTTCCTTCTTCACTACTTGGATGATGTAACTACAAGGGGAAGTTAAATTGAGTTAATTTAATACACAGTCACATTTTCAAGAGGATGAAAGAATTAAGTGAAAATCTCAAAAGGAAGAAAAGAGAGGAAACTAATAGAAGCATGATGTTCACCACATGATGTGTTATGCGCCTATGTGTAAGTAACTTGTTTCATCTTTTTTATTTCATTGAACTATTTTATATGAAGATTTGAATTCTAAATTTTACTTTTCATATCCATGCAGGTCTGGGCTTATGAGATTACATGAATAGTAAAGCCAACATTCAATGAAGCAAAGTCGAGGATAAAGAAATGGGTTGTTCCCGATAAGAAGATCAAGGATCTCAACAATTTAGAGACTGAAAATGTAAGATTGAATGTCATTGAAGAGAATGACTCTATAATTTCATATAAGACATATATGATACACATATTATACATTATTGGCTTTGTGATGAATAATGTGCATAGATTTTGACAAATTTGAAGAAGGATAACACGGATAACTGGGAAGCTGCAAAGAGAGTCAAAGAATTAACATTTTATCTTGCAGCAGATCGTGCCAAGAGTATGGCAGTGACTACTAGGGTAGTTAAATCAGTTGTCACAAACATGATATAGTAGAGAAGAGAGTCCATATTCTTGAGGAAGAATTGAGACTACAGAAGGAGGTCTGCAATCAAACTGTGACACACTTCTCACACAACAACGAGATTACTCAAAAAAAGTGCAGAACTAATGCAAATCAACCAGGTTACCAAAAAACACAGGAAATTGAAACTGTTTCCACATGAGCACAAAAGTTGAAACTTATCACATCTGAATCCACAAAGCCACAAGTATCATATCACATGCCAAAAGATTATTGCATGATATTGTTCACTTGCTCACTAGCCACAACCTGTTACATATGATAACATGTTCATATACATGTATTACATATATGTACACCAAGGCATATAGCCAAAAACATCATCGTGATATACACCATCTACAAAACACCCCCAAGAACCTGAGAGTACAAGGATGAAACATAGTACTCTACTACACAACACTAGCAGCATATCCAACCTTTCAACAGCAACTGCTCCACTTGCGGCTTAGCCTCAACCACATGATTTGTACCTCGTCGTGTGTGGTCACCTAAAAGATGTGAAAACCCATGGGGTGAGACCAACATACCCGTGAGAGATAACTCTCTTCCAACGTCTATTATAAGCACAGATAAACTAAACTAAATAGATAACATTAATGTCGGGTTGAGAAGATTTAGCTAAACGATATGTATTAAACTGATAATGTAGATTAAGCAAGATAGGCAGTTACCACTGAGAAGTAGAACAATTTAAAATTTAAGAAGGAATATGAAGAACATGTATACCAATTAATTTATGTTACCACATTATAATTCAAGAAATCAGTACAAAGATAAGGCAAGGGGTCATCCAATGTGAATCGTATTTGAACCTAAAGAAATATAGTCCACGGCTATATTATGTCTTTTACTATTGCACTGAGGATTTAAATTATACCACCCAAATAAACCTTCCACTATGAAGTCAAAATTGGTTCCATACAAGATCAATGGAAGAGCCAGAATCCATGATCTTCTCCTGCGCTACTCGCTTAGTACGAGTTTGTACCGATGTGACATATAGTCAAACTACAAATATAATGAGTTATAGTCAAAGATATAGCCCTGTAAAGGCAACATCTCATAGTTAAAGCCATGGCCCTGTATAGACATCAACTCATAGTCAAAGATATGGTCATGTAAAACACATAGAATGCTTTGGTACAAGCACGAAGCTAGAAGCCAGGGTATAAACCCAATCACTAAGGTACAATCATAGTTCTCCTCTATCACATCATATCACATGCTCATCAACGAGATCCAATCGTAGTCATTCTCAAATAGTTGGGGTCAAGATGTCAAGGACACTTAGTCACTTGCACCTCGTATACTCAATATTATGTGCTCTAGATTTCCATTGGGAATACTCGTTTCACCATCCAGCAAAGTACTAACATTGAAGATGGATCTATGGCACAAGGAACCTACGTGATTGGGTTTCACTTTATTAGTTAAGACAATTGGGTGTCTTTTAGGATTAATTAAGTTACAATGTTAAACCCTAAAGAAATTCTATAAAGATAAGGGCATGATACAAATCCAGAAGATATAAAACGTATAAGATACAAATTTATCACACTATCACTTGATGTCACTGCCGTTTGTGGCTATCAACATTTCACACAACCATATAAGGATATCACCACAAATGCACTGCCATGGGATAAAAATCCCTCATCACATCATTGTAGGATAACACCTCACTCTAAGCATTAGGCCGTAGCCAGATCATAAGACCCATCACATCATTAGGATCTCAACATGCCTCATTGAGGCTCATATAAATCACCCTATGTTACATGATTACCTCCATAGCATTCACAAGATATGACATTCATTCAACCTGCAAGGTTAGATTTGCACAATTAGGAGAGAGAAAATATAATCACATGCCATACATCAAGGTAAAATCAACAAGCACAACACACCCTAGAATTAGGGTTAGGGTTTCACATTTATAGCCGATTAGGGTATTCATATTACTATCCAACCACCAAACCCAAGTTATACCATCTCCCACTTTTTTAGAACACATTAGGGTTAAGAAGATTGATTAGGGTTAGTGAAGTAATCATCCAAACAACACTATGTACTAAACATCAATCAACCAACATGGTGTAGCGACCCTGTGTTGCAACTCACCTAGCTAAGCATGTGTCTCGATCTATCATCATACATGGGTCTCAACCAACCCTCAAAACCAATATCTCAATCGAAACACAACATCAACCGAAAACATATGTCATGACCCTTAGGTGTTGCGACCAGATCAAAGCAACATTGCATGTTACCAAAGCAAAACAATGTGTGTCGGTCGAAACAAAAACAAGGGTGTAGCACCCGCAACACCTCACAAGGGTTATATTATCCATCTCAAACAAGAAAGCATAGACCAAAACCAAACCATGCAGGAGTTGTGATCAACTCAAGCATTATATGGGTAACACCTGCTACACATCACCCATCCTCTAGTACCAACCGCAACAAAGACCAAGGACAACAATTCAACACATGAACCACTTGTGAGTCAACCAAAAACATCAAGGGAAAACATGTATGCCTAAAATATGTGTTAAACTCCAAGAATCACCAAGCATCGCCAAGATCAATTCTCATAAAAGCATGAACGTCCAACCATAAAAATGATCACCTTCATGAGCACCCCAGAAACAAAACTAGGAGAGAGAAGACCAAGCTTCAACCTCAAGAAAATTAAACCAAAACCTCAAGAAAACATAAGGGTCAAACTATAACATGATGATAAAACCAAGGATCTTGTTGCATGTAACGACTTCACTTCTATATCACTTAGGAATTAGGTATCTAAAATTAGGGTTTAAGAAAGAGAGCAATCTACATGACAATACTCCAAAGTATTAAACCCTAAAATCATGATAACATCATATAGCACATTAGCATCATGTTTTAGAGATTAAAGCAGTAGCATGCACGCATGATTGTGGTGCAAATAATAGAAGAGGGAAGAGAGTTATATAACCCGCCTTATGGAGAGACCAAACTATAGAGATCACGATCTCCAAGAAATAAGAAATATTCAATTAAGGGTAACTCCATGGACAGAAGATCACCTCAAAAGGTAAGAACACCATAGTCAAATGAAAGCTCATGAAAGAGGTGAAAAACTCTAGGCTGAACCAAAGAAGAAGAAAGGAGAGAGAAGAAAGCTTCCTCCCACTTGGGTGCCACCATGTCAAACATAGTCTCTGACCCTTGTCAAGAGAAGTTTCTCTCAAGATGACCACCATGATAGAACCACAATCTCATGGCCGAGAAGGAAGAGGAAGATGTAGGGTCGAGAACCAAAAGAAAATGAGATCAAGGGTTCAAAATTACTTACCAAGGAAAAAGATCATCAAAGATCACCACAAGAAGGATGATCAAGCTCAGTAACACCACACGCAAAGGTGATCGGCCACCAAAGCACCAAGATCAGCACCCTCTATCTCCACCAAGCCCCAAGGTCGGCTAAGAAAGAAAGGAGAGCTAAAAGAGTTTCTTGCATGTAAAAGAGAGAGCACATATACATGTGGGTAGGAAGGAGGTGGAAGGTTATGAGGTGTCAACACAAAAGAGCACCAAAAGGACACTTGTCCACCAACAAAACAACCATGCAACCACTTAACACATGCATGCAACATGTGGTGATGCAACCTAGGTGGGGTATTGACCACATGGGTCACCACCACTCTTGTTGTGGTTGAACACACCAAGGGTCAAAACAAACATCACCCAAATAAGGTGTGTTATTTGAAACACACTCAAGACACCAACACGGTTGAAACACTCAACCAAGATCAACATGGTCGACACTATGCTCCACCAAGAAAAACTCTAACATCATCACATGATGACACATCATCAACAATGGTCCAAACAAGGTGCTCTTCAACGTCATCTTCTCTCTAATGATGCTAAAGAACAAGAAACACACTCTACATGTGACAAATTTCAAGATAACCCCTCAACTCAGGTAAATTGCAACTTGGTCCAAAACAAGGATAAATGGTTCAAACATCAACCAAACGGGACTAAACTGGAAACACAAGGTTGTTACATGTTACAAAAGCACTCAAGAGATTAGGTTAAGGCTCAAGAATCTTATTAAGCAAAGCAAGCACACTCAAGTACTAAGCTAGGTCAAGGCCCTTGCAAAAATAGCAGTAGAAGCTTTTCCTTCTTTAAGAGAAGAAAATAAGAGGTTGAGGAAAACAATGTTAGAAGTTGAATAGGAAAATAGAAGGTTGAGGAAATAAAATGAAGTTCAGATACATATAGTAGATGCAAATACATCGACTCCTGATTTCTGTGAGAATTTTAGGTGGGATTTAGTAGATGCAAATGAAGTTAGAAAGAGGATAGAGGAGCTGAGAAAGAATTTGGTAGATACATGCCAATATGGGACAAATGGAGATTGCATTTTGAAGAGGCTATATATGAAATCTGGTGGTTCAATAAATAAATCTACAAGCAATAATGAAGACAAGGAAGAAACACCAAGATTTAGGAAACTTTATCTAAAGAGGAAAGTGGTTGAGAAAGAGCATAAGAAAGATTCATCTACAATGCAAGAAGAAGACAAAGTCAAAGAAGGATATGCTCAACCTTTAGAAATTGTCCCAGAAGATGCTCGGTGTGGAGTAGAAGTTCCAACAGAAAAAGATGAAGATGAGATACAAAACGTAATGATGGATGTAGACATTGAAGTTGAACTGGAAGAATTTGAGATAACTGATGCATAAAAGAAGTTGAAATACTTTATGATGAAGTTGAGAAGAAAAAGTCTGAAGTGTAGAGAAAGAGAAAGAGGAACATGTAGACTAATACTAGAAGCATAGAAGAAAATATAAAAATCAGAAGGCATGCACATGTAAGGGTAAAGCATAGAAGAAAATATCTAAATTTTTATGTTTTTTTAGATAAGTAACTAACATAAGTTACACATCAAAAATAGAAAAAGAGTTCAACATTTATAAGATTGGAGCACTTCAAGACAAAAGAAAGGAAAGAGGATTTACATGAATTCATTCAGAAGATAGACAAAGTTGAAGGAGCTACCTTTTTGTACTCATAGACTAAAAATTAGTTACACAATAGACATTATAATTACTTTTTAAATGTGCACCAATAACATAGACATCAACTACAACAGTTACTTGATAAATACAATAGAAACATTCAGTATATATTAGTTGCTCAATTTATAAATTCTGTCGCATCTTTAGCATGAACATTTTGGAAAAAATCAACAATGTGCACTTCTAGGAGAGTGAAGTTTTAGAGAAGATACTTGGTGCACGAGTAAGGACCTATCAACACAATTGTTTAAATGCAAAATGATTCAATCACCTATAAGAACTGAAGTTGTAAGTATTTATCACAATATTATGGATTACTCTAATATGATCTCAACATTAATGATACACATCCATACATTCATTTTGTTTCTCACACTTCCATATACATACAACATGACAATTAGATACATTCTCTCATATCAAGGAAAAAAAGATACAAAACATCATTTACAACTCTCTCACATCTATTCTCTCTTATCAAGGAAACAAAGATACAAAACATCATTTACAACTCTCTCACATCTAAACAAGGACCTAGAGTGACAGGGACCGACTGAACTTAACTGATCTCATACTTAACACATGTGGTAGATCTACTCTGATGCTTTGACCTTCTTCAAGTCCACGTGGTTTCCCTAAAAATTGTGAGTAGAGGGGTGAGCCTACTCGCTCAGTGAATGAATACTTCAAAGAAACAATTTAAAGCACTTATATAATTACAGATATATTGTCGAGCAATTGATATCAATTATAACAATAGTAAGCTTTAAAGAGTCTAATCATTGACAATTATAGATATGGCAGGATACTCTATATATCTACAAGAGTGAATCAATATACAAACATGCTTGATTGATCATAAAGAGAACTAATAATTCAGAAACATATAATGAATAATTGAAAAAATGTGCACACTTGTTTAAACTCTCATTCATCTTATTATGCCCTGAACCCACATGAGGTGTACCACAACATGTGAAAGAATCACAGCAAGCTATGATCTCATTGTACAAGGCTTAGAAGCATGCCCAGTTTCCTAAGCCTATCTCTTGAGTAAGACCCCGTCTACACCGGGCCTCAGCACGTCTGCCTCTCAGCGGCTAATAGGAGCGGTCGGATATCTCAGACTACACCTCTCAATCTGGGTACTCAGGCAGTGAGTCAAAGCCCTCAGGCTTATTGTGCATCAGTAGACCTACTGACCACTGATTACTCAACATGTAACATAGGTACCACTGGCATCCCTTGTTGGTGTTGGGTACCACACAACTGTAAGGAGTCTGCCCTACTGGTCAAGACACCCGCACCCTACTGGTGCGCTTCGGCTTACCTCAATCTAGACTACCTCCAGTCAGGAAATTATTTCCTCCTCACGACGCAGGCCTCATCCTGTGAGGATTCTACAGTGTTCAGGGCATCTACATGTCTAATTCACTCTTTAAATTCACAATTCAATAATCACATCAACATAACTTTGTTCATCTTTGTAAATCGTTCATTTCATAAACCATCTGATAACATTTACCTCAACTGAACTGTTAAGCATCACCACATCTCAAATTGAGAAACATTGATATCACAATACTTGTTTCACTGAACACCCTATCATTAGGGTTTCATTTACCTCATTCACTTATCACATAACTCGCATAAGGATTGAATACATCATAACATCATTCAATAAGGATTGCTCTCAACAGTTCACATATAATCGAATATATATATGAAACCATGTAATGAACTGAACTAGGGCTTCCACCCTCCTTACTGATATATCAAGAAAACATTGATATCATTGAATAAAATGCAAGATCTTATCTGACATATATGTAATACACATACAAATAAAACAACCAGGGAGATTCAACTAGGCAAACTTCTTTATTCAATTGTACAACAATTTCAGTCAAAGCCAAAAATCCTACTTTTCAGTATAATCTGTAACCTCTACAATCAATTTAAGAATTCTCATTTAGATGGATTGCGATAATTTATAATGTGATTTTATAAATTGAAATTCATCACAACAGAGGAATAATCCATATCATATCATCTTACAAAAGCTAGATCAAAAAGGCAACTTAGGGTTTGTACTCGCATATTAAACAATTGAAGATTATTGATAATTTAACTCGTTTTCATGCAATCTACTGTTTAAAGGAAGTACCCACTCACCCTAAGGTGTGAAAACACCTTAAAAACATATCCCATCTCTGAAAATCTCAAATCCATAGCAACACTCTAGAAAAATCTGTAGTTTTTTCTTCTTTTCAACCCTAAACGAGGTCTGATGAAGGTGGAAGATGAAGATCAGAGGTTAAACCAAACCTCAAATTCATTGAATTAGGGATTTCGATCAAGGGAAGCAAGTAGAAGGAGGAATCGACGGTTAAAACTACTTAAAAAAATTGAATCTATAACAATCATTTTAGATTTCTATCATTCTTCATGTTCTTCCTCAAAAATCACCCCAAAAATTGCCCTCCAGGTCACCCTCTCGTAGAGCAAGATGTCAGGGATGATAGAGGATCAAATCGCATTTCAAACGCACTTCATTTCATTGAAAATAGATAAGTATTGCTTGAGATATGTTTGTTTTACGATTGGTTGTGTTGGGTGGCATTGGTCACGGTCGCAGTGTCGACGCAGCGTCGGTCACGGTCCTAGCATCAGGGGTCGTGGTGTCGATGCAGCGTCGTGATCGCGATGTCGCGATCGCAGTGTCAATGTAGCGTCGCGATCGCGGTGTCAATGTAGCGTCGCGATCGCGATGTCGATGCAGTGTTGGTCGCGGTCCTAGCCTCGGGGGTCGTAGTGTCAACACAGTGTTGTGGTTGTGTTGTCGATGTAGTGTTGTGGTCACAGTTTTGATACAGCATCGGTCGCGGTCCTAGCATTGCGGGTCACGGTGTCGACACAGCGTCGCGGCCTCGGTGTCGACTGCGGTCGAGGTGCTCTATATATGTTTACTAAAAAGGGCATAACTCTTTCATTTTAACTCCGATTTGGTTCATTCTTTTTTTGTTAGATTCATAATTGAGTTATATAAAATCCTAAAATAATATTTTGATAAAACTATTAGAGTAGAAATTATTTTTTAATTATTTCCTCCAATATCATTAACTCTCTTCTTGCACACATGTATGGGTTAATGCTATATTACTCCAACTCAGATCTTTATAGTATGCTTAAGTCATGATTATGAGTTTCCCAAATAAGTATTTAAGATTACCAAAGTTAATACAAAGCACAACATAGAATATTACTAAAAAAAAGTATGGCATGCATTAAGATTATCTTAAATCTCTTGGATTACCAGCAAGCTAGGAACGGGTTGTAGCACCTTTGTCTCCATGCAAGAGGATCCTTTTGGACATATTTGCTTTCCTTATTCCTTGGTGTATGACCTTGAGCTAGATGAGTCTCTCTCTCTCTCTCTTATAAGCTTGGTGGATGAGTCCCAAGCTTGTGGTGTTCCTTTCATCTTCTACCTTGGTAAGCCATGGTTTCTAGCTCTCTTTCTTTCTTCTTCTCGGTCATGGATCTTGGTTATCTTCTTTCCATCCTAAAACCTCCTAACCTAGGTTCCATCTTCTTCCTTGAAGGTGTGGTGGTGACCGAGTTTGGTGGATCATCTTCTATCTTTGAGCTCGTGAAGCTTGGAGCTTAGATCTTGGTGGTGATCTTTGAGGCGGATTATATAACTCTAAACCTTCTTTGTTATTATTACTCCTTACATGATATCGTGTTCTTCATCTTTAGTTCATTATCTACTACATGTTAGTAGTTCTTCTTGGTGGTTTTGAGATCTGTTTTGAAGAAGGAGTATTGTTTAAGTTGTTTCACATGTGTTTTACCTTCTTGCCTTGTTATCGACGAGTGACCTTAGGTTGAATATGACTACGCCGATATGTTCCGGTGGGTGGCTTTCATAGCTTGTGATGTTATAGACCGTCACACCTTGTGATAGATCGTCACAACCTTGGTTAGTCCTAGATCGACACACCTTAGTAACATCTAGGTCATCATGCCTTGTGCATGAATAGTCCGCTATGAGTGAAGATGGTTATCTTGGCCTATGGTTGTTAACTGATATAGTGAAGAGACCCTGGTGATGATAGTTTGTTGTGACTTTGAATCACTTGGACCGATATGGTGTTTAATTGTTATGCTATTTCCAATCGTTATATTCAGGGTGTTAGCCGTCATGACCTATAAGTGTCCTAAATTGATATGACACCTATCTGAGACGTGTGGCAACTGAGATGCATTGTAACTGATGCGTTGCTAACCAGTAGGATTATGAAGTGTTAGACCATCGTGGCTTCAGTCATCACACCTTTAGAGGCATTGATGTCCGACGTACCCAACTCGTGACTTCCAACTAATCTTAACAGCTCGTTACGATATGTGACGTGCATCATGCCTTGGGATGGCATTGCCTGATATGCATTGTTGTCCGTCACACCCAGGAATTTGTTACCCTTTACACCTTGGAGATGATGTTGCTCGACAGGCTTTAGAGATGGTGTTGGCTGACACACACTCCATAAGTGTTGCTACCCAATACACTTCACGTGGTATGGTTGTCTGACACACCTGTGATGCTAAATTGGTACACCTTATGTGTTAAACATATACCCTCTCAAGTTGATCTAATCCCTTACACCGTATGCTAGATTTAACCGAGATCTTGATGGTGGTAGTTATGTTATGCCATGTTGATGATAGGGTTATACGTTAATATGCTACACCCTATGGGATGTTTGTGCAAATAAAAAGGAAGTGTTGCTTTCTTTAGTCTTTCTCTCATAACATATCTTATAATGTTGATGGAAGTGATGATCTAAGGGTGGTTGTTTATCCAACTTTGTAAACCATAATTGATTAAATGGAAACCCTAACCCTAATAATGTAATATGTATGGCATGGACCTTATAAGATGATAGTGTTGATAATGTATTTCTCTTTTTGTTATAAGTTTCTAACTATGCAGGTAACACTAGTTGATGTACATAGCCAAGTATGAGCTATGGTGGTTATGATATGTTTGAATAAGCCCTGTGAGGCACATGTGACATGGTAACACAGAAAGAGGAGTAAATGGTCCTATGACCTAGTGATGGCTTAATGCCTTATATGAAGTAATGATTTCCTCGGTTATGAGACGAGGAGTTGTTACCCCAATATATGTGACCCTTATGATGAAAATTATGATGAATGACAAGTATCAAGTGATGATGTGGTGAGATCACACACTAAGTACTTGAATATGTATGGCGATGTGTTATGTCCTTTCTATATAAAATTTGTTTAGAGGTGATACGTTGTGACTTGATTGATGCTTGA
This sequence comes from Alisma plantago-aquatica, assembly GCA_963693085.1. NCBI lineage: Eukaryota > Viridiplantae > Streptophyta > Magnoliopsida > Alismatales > Alismataceae > Alisma > Alisma plantago-aquatica. The sequence continues at coordinate 440,925,665 of OY856412.1, read as the reverse complement.
AATATGTTTAAGTAACCTAATTAATCAAGTGGAACCTAATCTTGTAGTTTGCCTTGTGTCATAGATCGATTCAGTATTAGTACATGTTGAATGGTGAAACGAGTTTAACTCGAAATGCATATTTTTGAATATGTGGGGTGAGAACGAATATCCCCTTACATCTAGGAATATGTAACACATGATTGGTTGTGAGCCATACTTAGAAGAGTAAGGATTTAGACCTTAGCTCCATGAAATGTAATACAGGATTGGTTGCAATCCATACCCTGGAAGAGTACAGCAATGATCTGTTGCTCAATCTCACTAGCAACATGATGTGTACCAAGGTGGGCTAAATCTGCATAGATAGACTCTACGTCGATGGAAGCAGTTGACTTATGATGTCACTGCATGTTCACTCATACTGACTAAGGAAGGTGAGGTCGTAGATTTTGACTCTTCTACTAGACCTAGTAAGCCACCAATTTTGACTTAGCATCGGTCGGTTGGATTTGGGTGGTATGACTCAAATCCTCAGGGTATATTAAAATGTGTAATAAGCTATGTAGTATAATTACATAAGATCAAAATATGAAAACATTGGATGAGACCTTGCTTGATCTTTATACAATACTGTTGATAGAAATTATACATGTTCTTCGTATTCTTTTTAAATTATTAATATGTTTCATAATTCATTAGTAATTGCTCTTCCTGTTAATAATATTATCTGTTTCACGTAGTTGTAACTTTATTACTACTTTATTTATCTTAGTTGTGATAATAATAATAGAGTTGATGGAGAGTTATATCTCCCGCTGATATTTGGAATCTCACCCAGTGGGTTTCCCACACCCTTTTAGGTGGATGTGCACGAAGAGGTAGATATCGTGTAGCTGAGGTTGAGCAGTAGCAAGAGGAGCAGTAGCTGACATGTTGGAAGTGTTGTTGGATGTCTTTTGTTGATAGAGTCCTACAGTCGTTCATGTACACTCGGGTCCTTGGGGATGTTTTGTGGATTCTTTGTGGTTGTGCTTTCGATATGTGGTTGGCTTGTGTGCCCCATTATATATGGTTGTAATGGATGTATGTTTATATATGTTTCGGAACAGGTTCTCTAGTAACAGGCTGATGGCACACGCAGTAAGTGCTTTGAAGCATGAAAGCACTTGTATGTAAAGGTTCTTTCCATTTTACGGTTTTATGAAAATGGTTTGAATTTTTAGTGTTTTCCAGTAATATGTTGGTTAATCTTCTTCTACGGTTATGTTTTGAGTAATCTCGCTTTTGTGTTGCGCGGGGCGTCACATTAGATGGTATCAGAGTTTTAGGTTTGTTGAGTCTATAGGGACCTAGGACTAGGGTTCATGTCTATTCTAATGTCCTCCAATCTGTCTTATAGTGACTTCTACTTATGCATAAGAGCAAGATAAAGCTTGAACATGTCTAAAAAACATGAAGAACATGTTGCCGAGAGTAGTGTTGCTGCATTAGGTAGTGGTGCAAGGAACCATGCATGAGAATATTGAGTGCATGAAGTCCCCCAATTTAACCCAGCTATGGTTGAAAACCATGCCTTTCAATCTCACTTTGGGAAGTTTATGGCTACCATGACTCATATGGCAGACAGGAGGCCTACACCTCGGCTTAGGGTACCGGTTTCCCATAATTAATCTTTGGGTACTGGGAATACTTTTGAGTAGCTTTGTTGTGTTAGAGCAATGGAGTATGTTGGGACAGCTGATTCAGCTGAGCTGAAGAAGGCCTTCAAGATCATGAGTATCCCTAAAGAAGATAAGGTGAAACATGTTGTGTATCTCATAAGGGGGAGTGTTGGATATTGATGGGCCATATAGGAGAAGAGACTCGGTGTTGTGATCGGTTGGGGGAGTTCCAACGTGATTTTGTTAGTCGGTAATTTCCTCAGACGTAACTTAATGAGAAGATCATCTAGTTTGAGAGGATACGACAGGGATCCAAGATGATCAATGAGTATGAAGCAAGGTTTATGGAGTTGTTGAGGTTCTATCCTCACATGATGAGTGGATTTGTCATTTTGAGAAGGGGTTAAATGTTGAGGTGTCTACCTCAGTGGTGGCTTTGGAGAATCGAGAGAGTTTTACTATGTTTGTGGAGTCTGTTTGGAAGATAGAGCGGTCTTTGAAAGAAAAGAGAGAGGCAAGTACCAGGAAGAGGTCTGCATAGTCTCAGGGGGAGTCGTCAGGAGGCTTTAAGAAGCCAAGGTTTTCTGCATCTCCAACATCACAGAGGCTCAGTGCTTCGACACAGTGGTCACCAAGTAAGGGAAGAGGTCATAGTTTTCTTCCTGTAGGAGCCTAGAGTGTTGTATCAGCATCGGTGATAGGGCAATCTAGGCCACAATATGGGAACTGGGCTTGTTACAAGTGTGTATATATGGGACATCTGAGGTGAGAATGTCCAATGAGAGGTGATGAAGTGACCCAACAAACTGAGGCAGAGTCAGTAGGGCTCACAGAGACAGCAGAACAGTGGTGTAGGAGGATGAGGATGTGGTCAAGCATTGCAGGTTGGATTGTCTGCTCAGGGTAGATGAGGACGGGGCCAACAACATGCAACAGCTAGATTCTACACTATGAGTCAGTCGAAGGCAGTGGTCAACCCATGAGTGGTGACAGGTCAGATAGATTTATTTCATTTTGATTTGTCTTCTTCTTGCTTTGTATCTATTTTGGTTGACCCGGTGCAACGCACTCTTTTATCGCTCATGAAGTGCTTAGTAGTTGTCCTTTTCCTAATAGTCGTAAGAAGAATAGTTTGTTGTTGGAAACCCCGCTAGTCGATTCTGTAGTGTTGCAGAATGTGTGTCCTTCCTATGTTCTCTCCTTTTCAAGACACAACATTCAAGTGGATCTCATACCACTTGATATGTATGGATTCGATGTAATCCTTGGAATGGATAACTTGGATAAGTACAGAGTGGTCTTGGATTGCAAATCCAAACAGGCGGCGTTTATAGATGGTAGTGAGACATGGATCTTCCAAGGAGATAGGAAGATTCTTCTGACATGTCTAGTATCAGCCATGGTGGCGAGGAAGTTTTTGAGACAAGGTTGTGAGGCGTTCTTGGCACGTGTAATGGATACTAAGGTGAGGAGTCCTAGTATCTATGAGGTTTTGGTTATTAGGGAGTTTGAATATGTGTTTCTTGAGGAGATTCCCGGTGTTCCCCGACCCCGAGAGATTGATTTTGAGATCAATCTGGTCCCCAGAATGCAACCAATAGCTCAGACACCGTACAGGATGTCTCCGACAGATATGGCAGAGTTGAAGAGATAGTTGCAAGAACTGCTTGACAAAGGTTTCATCAAGCCAAGTATGTCATCATGGGGGGCTCCAGTGTTGTTCGTGAAGAATAAGGATGGGTCTATGAGGTTGTGCATAGACTACAGACAGTTGAACAAGGTGACAATAAAGCATACGTATCCCTTACCGAGGATATATGACATGTTTGATTAATTGTGTGGTGCGACGGTGTTCTCAAAGATAGATCTAAGATTAGGATATCATCAGGTGAGGATCAAGGAGGATGACATACCTAAGTCATCCTTTAGGATGAGGTATGGTCACTACGAGTTTGTGGTTATGTTGTTTCGCTGACTAATGCACCAACAGCATTCATGGATTTGATTAACATAGTGTTCTGGTCATTCCTTGTTCAATTTGTGGTGGTCTTCATAGATGACATCTTGATATACAGTTGTGACAGTCAACGGAATGAACCTGAGACAGCACCATCTTTATGCTAAGTTTAGCAAGTGCGAGTTCCGGTTGAAGGAGGTAGATTTCTTGGTACATGTCATATCTTCTGAGGGAGTATGTGTGGATCCTAAGAAAGTGGAGTCTGTGACGGAGTGGGAGCATCCTAATACGCCGACAGAAGTGTGTAATTTTTTAGGTTTGGCAGGCTATTACCTGAGGTTCATCAAGGACTTCAGCATTGTCGCCTTACCCTTAACTAAGTTAACGAGGTTCATCTAAGGGTGGTTGTTGATCCAACTTTGTAAACCCTAATTGATTAAATGGAAACCCTAACCCTAATAATGTAATATGTATGGCATGGATCTTATAAGACGATAGTGTTGATGATGTATTTCTCTTCTTTTTACAAGTTTCTAACTATGTAGGTAATACCAGTTGATGTACATAGCCAAGTATGAGCTATGGTGGTTATGATATGTTTGAATAAGCCATGTGAGGCACATGTGATGTGGTAACACCAAAAGAGGAGTAAATGGTCCTATGACCTATGATGGCTTAATGTGTTGTATGAAGTAATGATTTCCTCAATGATGAGAGGAGGGGTTGTTACCCCAAGATATGTGACCCTTGTGATGAAAATTATGATGAATGACAAGTATCAAGTGATGATGTGGTGAGATCACACCCTAAGTACTCAAATATGTTTGTTGATGTGTTATGTCCTTATTTATATAGAATTTGTTTAGAGGTTGTACGTTGTAACTTGATTGATGCTGGAAGATGTTTATGTAACCTAATTAATCAAGTGGAACCTAATCTTGTAGTTTTCCCTATGCCATAGATCCATTCAGTGTCAGTACTTGTTGAATGGTGAAATGAGATTAATTCAGAATGCATATTTTTTAATATATGGTGGTGAGGATGAATATCCCCTTATGTCCAGGAATATGTAACACAGGATTGGTTGTGAGCTATACATGGAAGAGTACGGATTTGGACCGTAGCTCCATAAAATATAACACAGGATTGGCTGCAAGCCATACCTTGGAAGAGTAAGTCTGATCTATAGCTCAATTTCACTAGCGTCGTTACCTATACCAAGGTGGGATAAATCTGCACAGCTAGACTATATGTCATTGGAAGCAGTTGACTTATGATGGCACTGCATGTTCACTCGTACTGACCGAGGAAGGTGAGGTCGTGGATTCTGGCTCTTCCAATAAACCTAGTATGGCACCAATTTTGACTTAGCAGTGGTTGGGTAGATTTGGGTGGTACAACTCAAATCCTTGGGGCATAATAAAATGTATAATCAGTCGTGTAGTATAATTATATAGGATCAAAATACAAAAACATTGGATGAGGCCTTTCTTGATCTTTATACAATATTGTTGATAGGAATTATACATGTTCTTCATATTCCTTTTAAATTATTAAAATGTTTCATAATTCATCAGTAATTGTTCTTCCTGTTAATAATAATTATATGTTTCACATAGTTGTAACTTTACTATTGCTTTATTTATCTTAGTTGTGATAATAATAGAGTTGGTGGAGAGTTATATCTCCCGCTGAGATTTGGAATCTCACCTCGTGGGTTTCCAACACCCTTTTAAGGTGGACGTACACGAAAAGGTAGAGATCGTGCAGCTGAGGTTGAGCAGTAGCAATAGGAGCAGTAGCTAACAAGTTGGAAGTGTTGTTGGATGTATTTTGTTGATATAGTCCTAGAGTCGTCCCTGGACACTTGGGTCCTTAGGGATGTTTTGTGGATGCTTTTTGGACGTGTTTTTGATATGTAGTTGGCTTGTGTGCCCTATTATATATGGATGTAATGGATGTATGTTTATATATGTTTCGAAATAGGTTCTCTGGTAACATGCTGATGGGACATGCGATAAGTGCTTTGAGGCATGAAAGCACATGTATGTAAAGGTTCTTGCCATTTGACGATTTTATAAAAATGGTTCAAATTTTTAGTGTTTTCCAGTAGTCTGTTTGTTCATCTTCTTCCGCAGTTATGTTTTGAGTAATCTCGCTTTTGTGTGGCGTGAGGCGTCACAATTAGGGCATGACCCCAGAATCAAGTTGAGCTATTACAATGTCCTTTCCCTTTTTCCTTACAGATTAGCTCAAAAGTCCATCTCATTATATAAGAACCATAATCATACATAACAAAGTTCTATTTTCATGGTGTGAATGTGATCTCTTTGCAATAGTAATATCACACTTACATATATATCAAAACTAACATAATTCATAACAAACATAGTCATAAGAAATAAAATTACATCAATTTTGCATATTACAACTTTTTATCCATTTCTTTTGGACCTAAAGTGTATGAAGAGTGCTTTTTACTAGAATTTTACTTTTTTGTAGGATTCATGTGAGAGAATATTGCATCTCCATAAACTTCTTGGTTATCCTAAAAGTTTTGCAGTAGAAGGACAAGGTTCTAGTTCAATATATGGAACTTATATTATCTAGAATTTGACATGATAGTAAGCAAATATTCATGAGAATATTAGACTAGAACTTCAAATATTTAACCTAAAGTTAACATCATTATAATATTTTGTAAATAAATAAAAAAGCATCACCGAAAGGAATCTAAATATGTGATAAATCTCCATGTTGTCTAAATTAACTTAATTGTTATTGTTGATCCTTTTTATTCTAATATTATACCCTATACCCACATATAGTTTACCATGACATATAAAAGCATCATTGTTAGGTTATGAACTCACCTTACAAGTCTCATGGTTGACCGAAGATCCCAAGACTTTTGAACTATCTCCCCGGCCGATACTAAGGGCTCGCCACATAGGCCTTGCACGCCTGAACTTTCCACTACATTGGTTCCACGAGGACGGACTCATTGTGCACTTTAAAACACATCTTAGGAGACTATCTATCCAAGAAAATGGATGTCACTAGGGTCTTTGGTTATTGATTGGTACCTCACTGAGTACCACTAGGATCTCTAGTTATCATTTGGTACATCAATGTGCACCATTGGACCATCTGGTTTATGGTTGATATTATAACTATAATTTAAGAGGTCTCTCTCATTGAGATTAATTCCTCGCACATGTTGGTCCACTCAAACCACCTCCATCCTAGACTCTACTAGCGAGGAAGTTGTTCCTTCATCATGACACATGCCACCACCTAAATTTTACTATGTCATGGCATCTATACTTAATGCATTCGTCTTTCTCTTCCTTCTATGCTTATTTATGTCCTTTAACCTAACATAATCTTTTATCTTCATCTTTCTTGTTTGATTCTTATATAGTCAATAAATATTCTTATTGAATGGTATAAAACTGTTGATAACAATAATGGTTTCATAAATGTACTTCATGACACTTCTAGTTTAATGAAGTCCAAATTCAAGATCAAACAAGTAACTCAAATCCATTTTAGAATATTTTTCTTTTCCAGTATACAATATGGATTCTCATTTAAAGATATTATACATCAGAGTTTTGTTCTCTCAATTATCATGCAAAAGTCTATTAATCAACTTCATATCAAACTCATCACCAAGTAGACATTTCAAAACTATTAATTTGCAAGAAAGTTTTCATGTGGAATATATAGGCAAAACATGAGTTTCATGATGCGTCTAAAGTTCATTGTGTTGTGGTTGTAGTCCAAATTGTAGAAATCATGACATGTAGAAATGAATCATTCTCAATGTAATCTATTTTGATTATATAGATATGATACAATAAATTTACTAGTTTGATGGTTTTGGTTCAAAAGATAGAAGATATGAAATGCACTAAGATTATCTTTTAGACTTGGATTTTGAGACATTTTGATTTTGAAGAAATTTCCACTCACCTAGTGTTGATCAAACATGTTGAAAGTTGGTACTAGCTTACTATGTCAAGATTTACGAGAATCACCGAGTTTCACCATCTATAGTCATGTTCTTACTTCTTCGCTACGTAGGTCACTAAAGCGATGAAGTTGGAGAGAAGGAACTTAATCAAGCTTATGGAAATGATTGTGTCGTTGAATCAATTCGACGAAAGAGAAGAATATCATTAGATGGCTTACTATGAACTAACTCCTCAATTCATATACCTAGATTGAATTTGAATCTAAAAATAATTGAGTTCTTACGACTACTTTGTTACTGTGTTGCAGCAGCCCTCTTAATCAGCCGGCTAATGGTCTCGTAGCAGCCCCAACACTATTAGCAATCAACCTTAGTCCACCCATCCGGGGTTGCTAGTCATGCAACTAGACTAGTAGCCTTTGTCGGCCGACTGAATTCTTTAGGTAGACAACTAAAGTTGTTAATGTGAGAATCCCGCTAGGGGCCTTCTCGCACAAAGTGACCCTACTCTATCCTTTGATACTAGGTTAGTTGGTCGACTGAGTGAGTCATCCAGGGTACATAGTTCGAAAAGCCATCTGAAACACTGCAGCATATTTCAACCCAAATCAAATCCATGTGTATTATATTCTAATTGATTTATATTGTATTTTATCATATCTATTATTTTATCAACTGTTTTTTATAGCTTTTATCAACCATTTGAATTATTCCTTCTTCGTGTTTATTACGGGTTTCCGCTTTATCTACGGTCTACACTCCTCTTGATTTCAACATACAGTTGAGATATATGAATTTATTCAAGTGGATTTCAACTCTAGTAAAATATATTGTCCTAATGTCATCTGAATACCAGATATAGAAGTATAAGCTCAAATAATGTATTATATTTTTATAGGACAATAAAGTGATTTTCTGTTAATTTATTAGGCTGAAAACACGAGACTCATACGTAGAGTTTGACAACTAGCATTCGGATCTTCCCTAACCCCTGATTATAAACTTTGATTGTTTCTCATCATTCACATGTCAGAAGATCAAGATACCCCTGGAACCCTTTCTTTTTTCATAAATAAAGGTTTCACATAGCCAAATTCTAGCTAATCGAGCCTAATGCCTATTAAGCATGTTAAGATTTTGAACAAGTTCAATAGATAACATGTATTCGTCTAAAGTGTATTAGGGCTAAAGCTAGCGGATAACAGGGACTCACGCCATATGAAGAAATCGTATTTCCTTCTACTGCTAGTTGATAGGATAAAGCAGTGGCGGAGCCAGCCCTCAGATGAAGGGGGGGCACTTGAAAATTAATGTTATGTATTTATATGAGATTGGCATTATTTTTGTTTTAAATCAAATATAAATAGGATTTAAATAATCACCATGAGAAAAATGGAGTGTGGGCATGTCTCAAAGACATAACATTGACCTATTCACTTAGATTTAGTAAGAAAAATAGTTGAGTCTTATATAAATAAAAGACGAGGTTGGAGACATATCTCATTATTTTGTGGAGTATTTATTTTAGATCTTATTCAGACAACCTTCTACATATATATTTTATTGTGTATTACTATGTATATTACAACATTCTACATACATTTAGGATTTTTTTATATTTAAGATGAGTTTGAAATGATGGCCATTTGCATTGAAAATATTTAATTTCTTTGTATAAGGCCAACTATTCCTTTATATTAATTCTCCATATTGGAAAAACCACATAAATTTAATGTTCAATATTAATTGTGTGGATTATTATTTAGTTTTCAAGATCACACAAATAATTTCCTACATGATGAGTTTGACAAGCAAGTAATTAAAAAATAACATAAAGTTAAGAAATGAATATATAAGTAGTAACATGTAGAAATTACTATTATTATATATAAATCAAGAAATCCAATGCTATAATAGTTTAAAGTTAAATAAAGATACGTATGATGGTATTAAACTTATTCATAAATTTACCTAATAAAGTAATAGATCTTATGATAATTCATTGTTCACTAAGTTCTAAATACAATTATTTCTATGTTGCATTGGAAACTAAGAAAATATCAAAATTTATTATCCTTGATATTAAGATGAAATAATCTTTATTATTTAGAGAAATAATATTTGCATAACTTGTGATTAGAAGAATAATTGTAAGTGTATTTTCATGATGACACATGATATTGCATTACTTTAATAAATATGTATTGATGTATAACAATCCAAAACAATGCACATACTTTGTTAAAAAATATTAACAAATTTATCGTGACACCATGTGCTACTAAAAAACTATCATATTTCATTTGACTTTATCTTTAATAGCACACCTATAATAGAAAATAGTAAGCATACACCATTTGTACAAGTAAAAGATACACACATAGAACTTTTTACTTGCTATATTTGTTATACATTTAATTATAACAATATTTGATATCTCATGGATTATACCATTAATTATTAATATCAATTTTCTTTTTCTCCATTATCAATGTACATAGACATCAATTTTCTTTCACCTCTTCTGTGTTTGTTACACACTTAATTATTTATATATTATATAAAATATTTGGTATTATATAAAGTATATAATTGACAAAAGATTTCTATTTTCGTTTCCTCATTATCCATACAACTACATACTTGCTATGTTTGTTATATATTTAATTATTTATATATGATATAGAAATATTTGACATTTAATAAAGAATACTATTAATTATAGATATCTATTTTTTATATAATCATTATACAAATAAATGTAAAATAATATTTAATAAGTTGACATTTGTGTTTTGATACACTTGTTAATATGTTTCATAAAGAACAATTCGTTAAATATGGAAAACTAAGATATATTTATAAAATAAAGAAACACATCCTATTTGATGTATTTTAATTTATGATTCTTTACCTTAAAATCATATTAGTAATGACATTATTTATGGCAGAGAGTTTATATACTACGAAATTAGGTTAATTAATGTGTGAATGAGATAAAATATATAAATTAATATTAACTTTGATACCATGTAAATATACATAATATATACATATGCTCAAAAATTTTCAAAATTGGAGGGGGGGCACTTGCCCCAGCTTGCCCCCCCTCCCGCCGCCACTGGGATAAAGATCGATTTTTGTATGGCTATAAATAGCATTGAGTGCATGTAGAGATAAGATATAGTAGCCTTAGTAGATGATCGATTACATTTCAGTTGGCATGGAAATTTTGTATGATCAAATTCCATATGTTTTACTAATTGTTTAACAAACTCTGCATGTTTGAATGTGAAGTTGTTTCATACAGATAGTCTCCGTTATGCAAGTAGAGGGTGATCGCCATCTCCTTAGTTTATTGAAGTGATAATATATTAAATAAGTAGGTAACTTCCCTTTCACCTTTATCCCAAATCGAATTATCCCCACACCAACCCGCCGGCAACTCAAGCGGCCGAAAAGTAAGCACAACGTGCATGTGATGGGCTGTCTCTCACTCTTAACACTCAACGAAGTGATCATCGGGTTGACTCTCGAGTGGGGGAGATAAATGGTGAGAGAAGTAGACATCGACAGCCTAACCAACCCGCACATGCACGAAGGGAAGAAGGGAACGATGTCCGTCTCCATGCGGCATCCTTCACATTCGAGTTGGGATTTCTGTTTCTAGAAGCATGGCACTTCTCTTGTCTAGAGAACGCAAGCTTCTCTACCGCAGTCAAATTTAAAAAAATAAATTCAAAATGTTCCAAACAAACTACCTCCGTGTCGCAGAACTAGGAGATACATTTTCGTCTGCAAAGCCACCGAAGAGGAAGTATATATAAGAGATTATGGAACAGAAGAATGGATGGAGTGGCACCAGAGAGAGAGAGAGAGAGAGTTGATGCAATTATTGAATTTGGGGTTAGGGTCTGGAGGCAAGAACATGGATACATATCCATAAAGAAAGTGGGGGAAGAGGACAATTCAGAAGCAAGGCATGTGAGTGTCAGTGGCCTCCGGATGCTTGCTTTTCTAAGCATATGCACACATGCCCATCGCTCCATGCCTTTTGCTTTCTGCCTACTATCCGACCCTTCATCCGTAACCACGCGCGCGATCGCAGCGCAGCTTGCCATGGGCTGTCTCTCACTCTCAACACTCAACCAAGTGATCATCGGGTTGATCCGGGAGCATCTTCCTCTACCCGAAAAGTTCTTGCACCAATTCATGCCTCTGTTCCACACATGATAAAAGGCATCTTCCTCGTGTAATAAATCCTTCCATGTTGGTCACTTGACAACAGTATTCTCTCTCTCTCTTAGTCTCTCTCTGAGACACATAGTAACAGTGTTTGTGAAGAAACTGACGTACTTGATGTCGGGTTTGTACGGAGATAGGGAGGACAAAAGTAAGATAGACTAGCTTGTCATATACAAAAACCTACTAATCCAACTCATGGCCCCAGCAACATAATAAAAGAAAAGCAATCAAATGGATGATGATGATGCCCTCTGCTCTCTTGCTATACACTCTTTGCTTTCACGTGTCCTCACTCTCTCTCTCTCTCTCTCTGATTCTTGTGCACTCCCATGCCAGCAATCAATGGGCTTGGCTTCGAAGCATATTGGGCTTATCCGCTTAAGTGCTCTGCAGCTCCGTGGTTGATCCACCATTGCCAAGTTTTTTCTGCCCCAGAAACACTTATCGTTTGTCTTCTCAACAGCACTGACTGTTCCTCCCTCTTATTTAACAGTTGAATTTCAATTAGAGTTCAAAATCCATACATATAGATGTGTGCGGCTACCATATTAACATAAAAAAATACACCATATGATCTGATATAGAAGAGTGGAGTCCAGAAAGGTTGCCTGCGCTTTATATCACTTCAAACTAACACCCTGCAACCCACACTATCCTGTCACCCACCTGCACTCCAGCTCACCTCACACATCGCCATAACTGTAGCAGCCACATACGGTTTCCAGAACTGGTCCCAAAGCTCGATGCCAGAAAGGCAAGTGGTTGTGTTGTTTTCTCCACCAACCCTCCGAAGCACGTTGTGTTGGAGTCATAGTTGCTAGACATAGAAAATCTTCCAGAGCTCTCTCGATCTATAAACGTCATGATCTTTCAGCTTTATGGATCCCAACTAGACACAGTTTCCTGCTCAATATAGTTTCTCTTCATGGAGAAAATAAGCACAACATTGAATACTCTACATGTGCTTTGCTTTGAATTGCCGGAGTACTTGAGTCAGTTTAATATTCAAAGCAATGCAGATTCGAGGCTTTCAACAATTTGAAGGGAAGAACTACATCAGGGATAAAAGCAGAAGACTTTATATATATATATATATATATATATATATATGATGCTTATTGAATGCCCGCGCGGGTAACTTCAGTATTCTACCTGTGCTGGAAACACGGTGGCATGAGATGTAAATATGGTACTGAATTTCGTTGCTTTCATTCCCCATCAACGCCTCCCATCAGCGATGAGAAGCAGAGTTAAACGTGGCCGGATCAGCTACATCCACCGTCATTTCCGGAGCTCGACTCCGACTTTGAAAAGAGACTTTCATGTATCCTGTCGGAATTTGATTTACTAGTCGCAGATGAAGCTCTTATGGATGGTACATCGCTTGCGGAGACACTAAAAACCACGACGAATTTCCAGAGGTCCCCAGCCCGCCTCCACACCCCGTCACCGCACTGGACACCGGAATGCAGATGTTGTGTTTGTGTCTTCTGGTTGTTTCCGACTAGTCCACATCAAATCATATCTCATACCCCCATGATTGGTCATGTTATTGGGTTCTAAATATTTTGATAATCCTCGTCATCCCCTTTATCCTAAATTTACTTTGCCTGCGATCTGCCAGCAGAGTGGATAGAAGCTCAGGGATAGCCTGTGACTGCTATGAGGATGACAATAATGCTAGGCCAGAATAGAAACCTACTGCGATTGGGCGGGTGATCGTTCACGACTGTGATTTTCTTATTTTTCATCGCAAAGGGTGAAAGCCAGAAAATAGAACACATGGAGGAGGCGTTATTCTTCGGATGACTTCATCCAAAGGAAAATAGAACACATGATTTTCTTATAATAATTGATAAACAATTATTATATATTGTTAAACAAATTGATTTTTATTTTTACAGTGAATCTTCGGACGACTTCATCCAAAGGAAGGAGCACATCGTCTATGGAATTGGGAGGAGGCGTTATTCTTGATCCAACCACAGGAAGGTCGTGGAGGATGCATAGGAAGCCATTACTACAACATATATGCAACTTCGGCTTGACGTTGCCATCCTTGTCCTTCAACCAAAGTTTACTTCTTGGTGCTTTCTTTCAGAATTGTTTGTGTGGGTACTGCTTAGGTTCAGAGTTACTCTCTGTCATGTGACATGTGATATGGCACATGAACCGTTTGTAGAAATGTGTCATAAAGTATAATAAATTTATAAATTTTATGATGGCTTCTATGCCACCTTTGTATTCTAATTGTACTTCAAGCATTCGTACAAATTTCGATGACAAACTGACAAGTAGTCTAGCTGCCGCATTTGCATGAACTGTATGAACATGGAGTGCTTCTCTCCCTATGAACCCCTCACCTTTCTTTTGTAACATTCAAGTTTTATTTATTGTTTCTTATTACATGGAGTGCTTCTCTTCCTATGACACTTGGTTATTACAATATGACTATCCATATTACAAAACTGGAGTGTTGATCTGATGCACCTTATTTCAGAGGGAGTACGCTGCTCCAAAAATCATCCATGTATGTTTATATCAACACATTCAATGGTAGGGTCAGGATTATATACACTTGACATGTGTTGTTATCTGCAAGAAGGTGCAGCCTACTCCTAGATTTATCAGGACCAACAGATCCTGTGGAACAAAACTGTCACCTACATTACAATTGGCTCTTACCTATTACAATATGACTGTCCATATTATAGATGACACTTGCTTATTACAATATGACTATCCATGTTACAATGTGACTGTCCATATTACGTATGACACTTATTACAATATGACTATCCATATTGCAAACTGTCTCCTACATTATGGTTGGCTCTTGCCTATTATAATGTGACTATCTATATGACATATGACACTTGCTTATTACAATATGACTATCCATATTAAAAAACTGTCACCTACATTACAGTTGGCTCTTTCCTATTACAATGTGACTGTCCATATTACAAATGACATTTTCTTATTACAATATGACTATCCATATTACAAACTGTCACCTACATTACTGCTGGTTCTTGCCTATTACAATGCGACTGTCCATATTACAGATGACACTTGCTTATTACAATATGAGTATCCATATTACAAAACTATCGCCTACATTACGGTTGGCTCTTGCCTATTATAATGTGACTGTCTATATTACATGTGACACTTACTTATTACAATATGAGTATCCATATTACAAAAATGTCACCTACATTACGGTTGGCTCTTTCCTATTACAATGTGACTATCTATATTACATATGAAACTAACTTATTACAATATGACTATCCACTTGCTTATTACTAAGAAAGACAGTAGGTAATAGCAGACAGTCTAAATTCCACAGATGTCCAAAAATTAAGTTAGTGGCTATTAAGCCAAGAAAGACGATCACGACATGTAACACATGATGAGAGACACAATTGACAACGTTGTGAATGCACGAAAATCCTTGAACACACTCCAACTGAACGCTTTCCAAACCAAGGAATACCTCAACAACAATATATGTGAACTGCCCCACCATGAATCCAGCAAGATGACATCGCCCATGAGGCCCATCTTCACCTTCACAAGCAGTAGCTTGGTCCAGGAATCTGAGATCGCTGACGCTGGTTGGAGGTTCTGTATGTACATGATCATAGCTGATTGCGTATGGGTAAACTTTCCCATTCAAAAAGCACCTACATGTGCACAACAAGGTGATGATTGTGGCGTGTGACTCACCGCTGGCACTCACCTTGTGGTCTTTACTGATGTCGAGGATGATGAGCTCGACGAGCCTTTAGTGTTCAGTGTGTTTTGCTCCTTGGCGATTTTGGACCAATACAGGACACTTTTGGTGGCATGGGATCGACCGGAGCCTTCGCACCTCCTCCGACCCCCTGCAGCGTCCTCTACATGGCCTCGATCAAAATGATTGGGGTAAGATTTGAAAAGGAATTGTGATTATGGTGGCCACCGCTGCGTCCATCTCATAAGCGTGATTGTAAACATTATGCCCGTCTGATTTTTAGCTCGGGGCCTGATAGTCTCTGTCGGACTGACGACGCTGTTAATCTCCAATTTGTTTCTCGCTGCCATCGAAATCACGCCTGGTGCTATGTAACGAAGTCGTTACCACACTCGCATCTCCCTAGGCGGATGTCCCAAAGTACCTCTGTGACTGCAAGGGTTTTCTATGTGCGTGTATTCTTCCCCGGTAGCAGTCCTGCGGAGTCGACAGAGTTGCTAAAAATTTCACCCACCTTACAATTTGTTCTTAGATACAAATGACAAAGCATCACTCACCTTATGATTTATTTTTTCAAGTTACAGTTTTTCTGTGTACATTACAAAATGTTCACCTACTTTATAATTTGTCCCTTTATATTATAATTTGTCCCTTCACGTTTTCAACTAATGTTACAATGATGAGATGTTTTGATTTACACCATTCGAATTTGGACCACCGAAATGACTATCCATATTTCAAACTGGCACCTACAATACAGTTGACTCTTGCTTATTACACTGTGGTTGCCCATATTACAGATGTCACTTGTTTATTACAATATGAGTATCCATATTGTAAAACTGTCTCTTACATTACGGTTGGCTCTTGCCTATTACAGTGTGACTGTCCATATGGCATATGACACTTGCTTATTACAACATGACTATTAATATTACAAAAATGTCACCTACATTACAATTGTCTCTTGCCTATTAAAATGTGACTGTCCATATTATAGATGACACATGTTTATTACAATATGAGTATCCATATTAATGTTGCTTGGTAATTCACTGAAGATGCTGTGAAAATCTCTTGAATGCACCTTCGATAGCAGCTGTAGTGCCTCCCTGGCCAGTATTTTGATCGCTCATCCTCGACTCTATTTTCATCTCCCACCGGAGCTCAATGCTCTTAATACTCTGAATTTCTTCCAATTTGGATCCTCATGCTCAAACGTGAGTAAAAAGATTCTGAGTGCCGCAACATCGAACCACTCATTAGGATATAATTAATTAAGCCTCCAAATAGCTCGAGCAGTATATGTTACATTTCATCAAATACTTCTTCTGTATTAACACGCTCACGACGCCACTCACCTTCTAATACCCAAAACCCAAACCTCTAACCAGCATGATGAGATTTCCCACCACCTCATTTTTCCCAGGTCAACATGTTCTCCTATGTTAGTACCAGGTTCTCCTTAAACCTCTTCGCTTGGCTGCGTGATCAGGGCGACATCGACTACCCTGTCATCATCGCTACTGTAGGACAAGGCATACTGGAGGATTTGACTAAGAAGAGGACATGAACGCCCTACACAATGTCGAACCCCATTATTTCCCCCCACCATCCCCAAAGACCCAAGAGCTGAGCAGCATGCATACTTGCATAGTCAATCTACCTTCAACCACATTGATCCTTTCACCATTGTTACTGTCTGTGTCGATCTACACCTTGACCGCTCCACCGCTGCACAACTCCTCAGAAAACCAAAATAACACTGAGAAGGATAAAACGACCATCTCCATCCCTCTGAAAATGTCACCGCACTTCACACACGATTACAACTCTGGAGTTCGCTATCAATGATGTGAGAGACGTTGAGCTCCAGGCGGCCGTTGCGGGTGAATCTGAACTCGTCAAATGGGATGATTGGGCACAGGTCGAGGCGGATCGAAGACACCCTGATCTCCGCCACTGACGGGGCCAGCAGCGCGGCTGTGACGGCGAGGAGGAGGAGGAATCAGAGGTTGGGATTCAAGGTGGGCGCCATTGTTGTGGCCGTGGAGGTGGGGGCTTGGGACGGAAGGCACCCAAATCAGCGCAGCTTCTGCACTCTACCTCAACGTCTTTCAAAGTACCCTTTTCGGCCCTCTAGGGCACTATAGTCTCCAGCATGGCAACCGCTGGATGACTGCATGGCGACGCCGGTGAGTGCATCCAACCCTCGGATGTGAGTGCATCCAGCCTGGAAGACAATTTCACGGCGGCGCTCACGAGAAATGTGACTTAGATACGGATGTCAAGCGTTCAGCGGAGACGGGTTGGATATTTACGTAGTATGCCACCGTGATTTCAGAACACGGGTAACATAACATAAATACCCGCGCGGGTATAAACACACTCATATATATATATATATATATATATATATATATATATATATATATATATATATATATATATATAGGGGCTAGAATACATTTGAGTGTACAGATCACACCGTACACCTCAATGGTGTTTGCCTATCTAGATCATATATTTGCAAAATCTAATCCATTCATCTTCATTGTTACAATAATAATAGACCACATACAAAATTTGAGCCCATTTGGATGAGTGCAAGTCACTCATCCAAGGGCAACAAAATCGACGCACATAACTAATTTAAAATACATAATTTTTGTATATTTTAGATGCATGACCTATAAGTGTCTAAATGAGCTCAAATTTATTATATAGTATGTTCTTAAGATATCTAAGAAGATGAACGGTTTAGATTTCTAAAATAATTATTCCATGATGGAAAATGATTGAGGTGTACGGCGTCTCCGGTACACTCGAGTGTATTCCAGCTTCAATATATATATATATATATATATATATATATATATATATATATATATATATATATATATATATATATATATATATATATATATATATATATAGCGTTCATTCGTTGCCCGTACGGGTAGCCTGGACTTATATATATATAAGTGCTCCGCAGCTCCGTGGTTGATCCACCATTGCCAAGTTTTTTCTGAGAAAAGATGATGCCCCAGAAACACTTATCATTTGTCTTCTCAACAGCACTGACTGTTCATCCCTCTTATTTAACGGTTGAATTTCAATTAGAGTTTAAAATCCATACATATACATATAGATGTGTGCGGTTACCATATTAACATAAAAAAAATACACCATATGATCTGATATAGAAGAGTGGAGTCCAGAAAGGTTGCCTGCGCTTTATATCACTTCACACTAACACCCTGCAACCCACACTATCCTGTCACCCACCTGCACTCCAGCTCACCTCACACATCGCCATAACTGTAGCAGCCACATACGGTTTCCAGAACTGGTCCCAAAGCTCGATGTTCCGATTGATGCCAGAAAGGCAAGTGGTTGTGTTGTTTTCTCCACCAACCCTCCGAAGCACGTTGTGTTGGAGTGATAGTTGCTGGACATAGAAAATCTTCCAGAGCTCTCTCGATCTATAAACGTCATTATCTTGCAGCTTTATGGATCCCAACTAGACACAGTTTCCTGCTCAATATAGTTTCTCTTCATGGAGAAAATAAGCACAACATTGAATACTCTACATGTGCTTCGCTTTGAAATGCCGGAGTACTTGAGTAGCCGAGACTGCCTCGTCAGTTTAATATTCAAAGCCATGCAGATTCGAGGCTTTCAACAATTTGAAGGGAAGAACTAAATCTGGGATAAAAGCAGAAGACTTATACTTATATATATATATATATATATATATATATATATATATATATATATATATATATATATATATATATATATATATATATATATATATATATATATATATATAGAGAGAGAGAGAGAGAGAGAGAGAGAGTCAGGCTAGAATACACTCGAGTGTACGGATCGCACGAATACACTCAAGTGTGTTTGCATATCAAGAATATTTTTTACAAAATATAAACCGTTGATCTTCACCGTCACACTATAACTAGGCTACATACAAATTTTGAGCCCATTTGCCAAGGGCAACAAAATCGACGTGCGAAACTAATTTGAAATGCATAATTTTTACGGTCTTCATAACAGGAGCTATACATATCCAAATGTGCTCAAATTTTGCGTATGAGTTGTTCACGAGATGTTTAAGAAGATCAATGGATTAGATTTTCAAAAAAAATATTGCATCATGAAAAACTACTTGAGTGTATTCCGCTCCGGATACACTCGAGTGTATTCTGGCCTGACTATATATATATATATATATATATATATATATATATATATATATATATATATATATATAGAGAGAGAGAGAGAGAGAGAGAGAAAAGTGTCAGGCTAGAATACACTCGAGTGTACAGATCACGCCGTACACCCCAATGGTGTTTGCCTATCTAGACCATATTTTTCCAAAATCTAATCCATTGATCTTCATGGTTACAATAAAAATAGGTCACATAAAATTTGAGCTCATTTGGATGAGTATAAGTCACTCATCTAAGGACAACAAAATCGACGCACAAAACTAATTTGAAATGTATGATTTTTGCCTCCTTTAGATGCACGACCTATAAGTGTCCAAATGAGCTAAAACTTATTATATAGTAGGTTCTTAAGATAATTAAGAAGATCAACGGTTTAGATTTTTCAAAAAATTTGTATCTTTAAAAATGACTGAGGTGTACGGTGCCTCCGGTACACTCGAGTTACACTAGCCTGACTATATATATATATATATATATATATATATATATATATATATATATATATATATATATATATATATATATATATATATATATATATATATATATATATATATATATAAAGGCAAAAAGAAAAGGTGTGCGTTAGTGCATGTGCATATTGACTTTGTATTTGACATATTTGTTATCAATCTACTACATAATCCAACCGCAGAAATCGATCAGAGGATATGTTATAAACATCGTCACCGTTGGACCTTTGTAGATAATCCTTTATAAGATGTATATTTTACGTTGCAAAAATTAAATAAGCCATTGCATGATGATATTACTGTGCTTCTTAAAACGTTTTCGACCTAGACAATGTTTTTTCAATCCTTCATTTATGTAGTTAACAAGTTTAATTCTAAAACTATATTTGTATGACCGGCAAATATAAGCTACATTACATACTTCTTATACTTTAAAAAAATAATTTGGCACACTTTCACAAAAATATTTACCGACATAGCACTCTTTGCAAAATATTTTCTAAAATAGCATACTTTATGTAGAATCAAACACTCAACGTGACATTTTTTGTATCCAAAATTTAAAAGTGCCACAAATATTGATGTGTATATTTTTAAATGAAAAATTCAAAGAAGAAAAAAAAGTCAAGGTGAAACCGCCGCTAATGTTGAGCTTTTATCTTTCTTTTTTATTTTTTTTAAATAAACACGTCAATACTTGTGGCGCTTTTCAGTCCTGGATACATAAAGATCCACGCAAAGTGGCTTTTTTAGACCAAAGTGTGCTATTTTGGAAAATATTTTACAAAGTGTGCTATGTTGATAAATATTTTTATAAAACTGTGCTAAATTAGTTTTTTTCCTATATATATTTTGTATAGGAGTACCACGGCCAATGATGGAACAAATTCAAAACATGAACCAGCCATAGATATAGAGACACCATAACTTTTACTAGGGATGTTCTCACATAGTACGAAACAAAAACTAGAACCCACTTGTTCACCAGAAATCAATAATTATTTCAAAGATAACACATATGTATGTCTCATTTGTATATCCAAACTTGAGAAAATCATAATTGCATAGGAAGCATAAAAAATTACCAAATAAGATAAGACGTGCCTATCATACAATGGTCCCAAGAGTTCCTGGGATAATACTAGCTAGGAGAGAACACACAATGTGCAATGGCGACGGGCAACTTGGAGAAGAAATTTGGGATAGTAGAGTGGTGTAGCCCTTTTTTATTTTTTTCTCCATAGTCCTTTCATTCCCTCTTTCTCTGTTCTTCTTGTCACTGGTCGAAACAAGAACAAAAAATCTTACTACAAGCATCAACGACTATTTCTAATTATCTCACGTTGTCCATCTTATATAAGAAACATGATACTAGGGGTTTAAATCCTACTCGATGTGAAACGGCCCTGAAGGGCTTTGTGTGGTTTGAAGAGTTGAGATGACCGCTAAATTCTTAGTTGATCAACCTTTGAAGAGTCGAGCTAACTACTTTGTTCTTAGTCAACATATATTTCCCTATCTAGGGTCTGATAAGTTGATCAACCTTGAAGTGGTCAAATGACCTCTTGAATAACATCAATTTGAGTCAGATTGATGGTTGGTTTGACTAAATTTTGAAACATCAACCAACTTGTGCAATAAGTCATTTGACTTGCAAGGATGTTAAATAAAAAATAGAATATGAAATAAAATATATTTAATACAAGCAAAGACAAATTCATGAGTAAGCACCTCGTAGATGCATCTACACATGGGGGGAGTAGATTTGATCAAGGAAAGAGAGACTCATGTTTTGTCTAGGAGTTTGAGATGATGGAGCTAGACTAGGATCTAAAATCAGTTATGTAATTATTTCTTAGTATTCAAAATAAAATAGGTGTTTTCTTTCCTATTGTTAGACGTCAAACTCCCCTACTATACATAGTAGAGGAGGTACATACAAGGAATGGGCCAAGACAATTAGACCCATGAACCATTTTACTAATAATATTTCTAACATCTAACACCCCCCTCAAGTAGGATGATAGGTGGAATACATATCATGTTTGGAAATACAAGACTCGATTGAATAATTTAAAATAAATAAACAAAATTTCACTCCCTACACAATAATTTCACTCCCTCTTAAACAGTACTCTCCAACTAATAAAAACATATGATGATGCTTCCTTTGATGTTATGCTCTGCAGGCTGAAAATATTCAAGCTTTGAAAAATATCTTCTTAATTGCATCTGGAATGAAGAAAGTAGATGGAATCCAAGCACCACAGACAAAAGTCTCCATTAACAATTTGGTACTAACGATAAAAGTACCTTAACATCTTCACTGGAAAGTAATGTGTGATTGGAATAAGTGCAATCAACACATACCACGATGTACTAGTAGCGGTATCTTCAAATCATTAGAGAAATGTGGTTAATTGGACCATAGTACAGAAGACCATGAACATACATAATGTGGCATTGACATGGATGTGATGAGTTGATGATGATTGTCATGTTGAATTCATAAATTTGGAGTGAAAATCTTGAGGGCTTGAAAGCAATGAAGGACGCCATCAAGGAAAGTCCTAGTTTATCACTATAAGTGCAATATTAACACTTTAGAAACATAATATAACTTAGAAAAGTCATGAATAAAATAGCTCGATGAAGATTAAATATGGATGAACGCCAACCTTAAAGGTACAATATTTACAAGATAGAAATTTATGAGCTTCTATAACTCTAAAAGCTAAATTCCATCTCTTGAGAATATAGTAAAGATCATCACAACACTAACACTAAAGGGAACAAGAGGTTTGAATAAGCGCAACAAGATCTGTTTGATGTGTCAATGTTGCAAATGATATCCTTTAACATTGTATGAAAGTGTTGGTATACTAGAATAAGCGTTGAAATCCAACCTATGTGAATATCATGGCAAAGAGAAATGACATTGGGAAAGAGAGACACCCATGAGTTCATTGGATATACAATGCTTAATGGAAATGAGATGCCATAAAGACATTAGAAGAACATAGTGATGGACAATATGCAGCTCCATGAACACAAAAATAGCCTAGAATAATAGATCTCATCTCTCTCATACTCTTTCTCCTCATCTGATACCTCTATCTCTCCACCACACACCAACCACAATGAGAGAGAACAAAGAGTTGGAGTTGAATGATAGAGAAACTTCCTTGTAGTAGACTTTGATGGGAGTATGGAATATGGGTTGGGGGACACTAATGGAAGTAGGGGATACAAGGGCAGGAAAATATGTTTGTGTCAATGTAAGGCCCCTGACCTAGCTTAGTGTTTGGTTGTGTTTGCTTTGCTTAATAAGATGCTTAAACCTTAATCTAATCTCTTGTGATGCCCAAATAACATGTGACAAGTTATGTTTTCAGTGTGGTCCTATTTGGTTGATGTTTGAGCTAGTTATGCCTGTTTTGGACCAAGTTACAATTAACCCATGTTGAGGGTCCATCTTGCAATTTGTCCCATGTAGGTTGTGCCTTAGCATCATGAGATAGAGTTTGGTGCTTAAGGGCACCTTGTTGGACCTTGGTTGATGATGTGGCATCATATGTTGATGTTAGGGTTTGCATGGTTACTTGAGTTGATGGTGTAGCAACCATGTATGTGGTGTCTTGAGTGTGTTTTGACCGCAACACCTTGTCTTGGTGGTGTTTGTAGCGACCTATGTGTTTTAGCTTGGTTGAGGTCATTAGGGTTTCCCTTGTGTTGTTGTGTGTCGACCAGTGTTGCGACCTACCTTGGGTGGTTGAGTGTTGCGGTCGATACCTTGATGTTTTATTAATAAGATATTAAGATACCATTTTGATGCATCGTCTGTTATAGTTGAGCATTAAATGTCATTAATCATGTAATAGAGGTATGAAGATGGCATTTTTGGATATCAGTTGAACTACGAGCAGAAATGAGTCAGGAAATCGATTTTGTTGGAAAGTTTAGTTTTTGTGATCAAAATGGTACATTAGAAGTTCGTATTTGGAACTAGCATCAATTACTATGATTTTATAATAAAAAGAGACATGTTGTTAATATTGAGAGAGAGATTGAAGTCAAAAATGCCATTAGGGGCTAGATGGCGCGGCTCAATTGGTCCATGTCAGGTCCACATGGCCGCCAGTAAGACGCAGCCCATAGGTCCTCATGTCGGATCAGAGGCGAAGATAGATCATGAGGGACCGAGTGGAGTGCGGGGCAGTGTAGCATGGCGGTCAGTAGCTCACTGCCCAATCCCACCAGCGGCTATCTACCACTACTCATTGCCCATGAGCATCCACCAACGCTCCCAGTTCGCCGCCTATTGTTGACCACCATGAGTGTTGAGCTGCAGCAGTGCAACTATGCAATGATGTGCATGTTTCCAGAGCTGCAGTGGCTCCATGGTGTGCGCGCAATAAGCCCCGGTTTGCCTTGATTTGGTGTCAGTTGCCTCCGCCGTGCTGCCATGATCCAACTGCACCCTAAACGGGGCTGATTTTGTTTCATGATGGAAACCCCCAAAAGGGGAAGCTTCCAACATTGTCCAAAAATGAAGGAAGAAGAAGAAGAAGAAGAGAGGGATTGCAAGCTAGGGCTCGAAGTCGATGGAAAATAGAGGGAAAATGAAGTGAGAAGAAATATGGAGTGAAATGGGCTGTTGATTGGCGTCAAGGGGGTGAGAAGGGCATGTATTGGCCATTACAAAAGTGGTTGCAAGGTTGTTGTACTTGCACTGACACAAGTTAGAAGGCAATTTAGAGGTAACTCACAAGTGCCGTTGTTCTGTGTATCAAATACAGGTAGCTATCCTATCCGTGTCCAGAAATTTAAAGTGTATTTTATATATATAACACTTTTGGTTACGGAACCCAAACCAGGCGCTATAGTCTCAAGATTTTTGCATGATAGGAAAGCGGTCTACTATAGTCTCAAGATTAGTCTCAAGATTTTTGCATGATAGGAATGGCATTAGTAGGCCGAGATGCCACCACCGGTCAAAAGTGTATATCAGCTCGAGGCAGGGGCTTGGCTCATCTTTGTTAGAGGCCGTCTCACCAGATAGCCTTGATTCACATAGAGATATAAATACTCATAGTGGATGGTACATATGGACTGTTTAGGATGCCTGGTTTTGTAGAGAACGGACCCAAAGTAATTTAGAAAGGTTTTTGCTAAAAAAGAATATAGAGAACAGAAACAGTAATATTGTATAATTTTGTCTTTGCTTCCTGAGCAATGAGACAAATAGAATTCCCCGGTGATCTTTCAAAGAAAAAAGTAAAACTGCGTAGATGGAAAAATAATCATGCTCAACACGAACAAAAATAGAGTCTAACACGTCTGCTTTTCAGTCCCGGTCAAACTAAGAAGAGGCATGTTTCCTTTGTAAGTTTAATACATACCAGACATCCCCGCACCGGACGCCTATCCTATAGGAGGCCTCCTATAGAAAGATGGTAGGAGACCAATCAGAATTTTCTCTGGTGTTAAAAAAATTCATTTTAATGCTAAAAAATTATTTTCTCTCTCCATTAATTTTTTTATGGGTTAGGTTTTTGGTGTTTTCATTGGTTGTCCTTTACAATAAGTATATGAGGCCTCCTATACTACCGGTTTTGTGCCGCACCACTGTTTTTGTCTCACTTCCTCATTACCCATGCATGACGAATGGAGTTGGGATTGGCGTGGTCGGCGCCCAACCACACTGAGGGCCTGTTTGGTAGGATGTAATTTTACTTCATTGCAATTAAATGTTCACTTTTCAGTTTTAAATTTCATTTGTTTGGGTGTACTCAGTGTAGTTGGTTGAAATTCATCTGCATCCGACTTCATCATTGGCTCTAAAACCACGGAATCGGTACCGCACAGTTTTTCGGTGTGGTAGGATGCTTTCGCGGCTTCTCCGCGTACATGAACGCCGTGACCACTTTTTTTCTTCTTCAGGTGTCAACGTGTCATGCAAATGCCTTGTCTGCTTTACTTACCAAATAACTACGAGACAACATTGAACTCTGAACAACATCCTATTAAATAGTATGTGCGCAGTTAAAATGATGTGATTATTTTTGAGTCGTTTTCCGGATCACAGAACTACACCCAGTTCCATCCTACCAAATTAGGCCTGAATGCAACACACGTCTCGGCGCATAAAACCACAAGGAACTTTTTACACAAACGGCAACGTCAGAAAGGAACAGTGAAATGAAAATAGCAAACGGGAAGAGAGACATGTTGACATAATAATGCTACCAAAACAAAACAAAACAAAATCTACTACGTCTCCACAGAATAGCACAAAATGACAAACATAGGGTGCTATGGCAACATAATTTGCATAGTCATCACTTGTTGAAACTAAAGCTTACATGGTAACAACATCGTGATTGAAAAAAAACCATAAAAGATCTCAAGCGGCCATCAGCATAAGGTCAACCTAGGGGAACCAGAGCAAAAAGACACACTTCAGAAATCTTTATTCTGCTTTCTGAATCCTCTCATTCCATTATCCTCTTTAATGCGGGCACGGTTGTCCAGCTTTACAAACCGACGAAGTTCTTCATAAGAAAGAGTTTCTGGGTTTTTCCTCTTGAGGTCGCTCAGAAATGGGCGTTTATCCAGCAACTGGAACAACCAGCCCGGATACTCGGAGTCCAGCAAGACCTTTGGATCTGTGCCTTCTTTGAAAATGTTCGCTCCATAAACTGTGGAGGCCTTAACTTCTTTGTCCAATACTATAACCTTCGGAGCATCTGCAGAACCACCCTTGGAACCTTTCTTTGCCTTCCCACCAGCAGAATACCGTCTACAGCTAAGTAAAGACGAATCCTTCGCAAAGCCCATGCGCCAAACTAATCTTTTGATGTTAACAGCCATTCTTTCGCCTGTGTTAGAAGACGAGTTAAAGATATCTGGCAAATTCTTTTACTGTTTAATTTAATAACAAAGTATGGCACGATAATGTAGCAGGACAAAGAGTTGTTTTCTTTCCTAGTAGAGCGCAAGGGGTTTTCCACACAACATAAAAAAAACAGAAAGCCAGGGGTATAGATTTATATATGAATCTTGTGCAAACATGGAAACACTCCTTTAAGTTGTGCAGTCTGGTACAGAGCGCATTTCACTGAAGGTAAGACCCAGACTGGTGCTACAATGCAGAAAATGGTCAAACACTTGCTATCGTTCAGAAGACAGATAACACTGACTTCGTAACAGGTATAAAAACACTCTAGGAAGCATAGACACGGACATGGGCAGGGGCACCTATACCAACACAGACACGGACGCGGGAGACGACAACTTTCAAAAAATATAGGACACGGACACAGCGCCGAACGCGGCGAAAAACATATATGTGTATGTAATTTCCATGTATAAACAAAAAAGGGCAAACACATTCAAACACAAAGATCATCTCATCCACGCTATATCTGATTTCATATTTATATTCAAACACACATTGCATACATCACGAAATCAAGCCATCAAAGATATACTATCAAACAAACTCACATTGTAACCACGATGATAACAGTCAACCTTATAGACAATATACTAAAAAATTCACAATTGAGTTAAATACCACAAGAATGAATCTCATGCTAAATGCTAAGTTACGGACAGTAAAAAATATTAGTGGTGGCGGACAACTTAGAAAGAAGAGGGAGGTATTTGCTATTTGTAGAAAAGGAGAGTGTCTGTAGTGATGGAGGTTTTTTCCCTTCTTACTGTTAAGCCATATCCTGGCTTTATCCAAGCCGTGCCTGGGTAGTGTCCAACCCCTAAACAAAAAAGCAAGACTTCGACACATCTAGGCCTAGTCCACCATGTGTCCATGTTGGACATGGACAAGGTAGCCTCTGGGATTGGGAAGTGTCCATGCTTCCTAGAAAACATCACCATTGAAAGCTGAAACTAGTCCAGGCAAATGCAGTGGTAACAAAGAAAACCATGTTTGCCCACTTTTTGAAGGGGGCATTCCTTGCGTACACTTTAAGTTTGATTAATGTTACTTCCAATATTGCTGGTCAAATAGTGTAACAATTAGGACCTCTCAAGATGGAAGGACAAACTATTCACGTTAACATGTCTACCCATCAAACAACCCCATAATTTTAGTTATATAATCTCTAAAAACCCGCCATATATTGTGTAAATCTAAACAAATTTTAACCAATTAATGCATGTCATATATATAACTGAACTCAGTAACATACAGTACATTTTAACAGAATATGGGAACATATGGCTAGAATATAAGAAAAAATATTGTTGAACGAGTGAAAAATCTGAACGTAAATAACAATTGAGAGACCATTGTAATCAAGTTTTCTAAAAATTTAATAATCATGCTTGGTGGCAAGGTGGTTCATAAGCTCCATCACTGATCTGTTTTAATCCTTGGGATCACAACCTGAGCATGTAAATTCATACTTACTTCCAGATCTGTTTAGATCGTTTGGAATCTGTTTACATCATTTCGAATCACTTCTAGCAGCAGTAGAGGTGCTCAGTAACTCCTTCACGGCTGAGATTTTCGAAAAAAATCTTAAAGAGGACTGAGTAAATGATACTCCCAAGTTTCAAAAGCAGACATTGGATACATCATATGCGGCTAAGAAACACTGAGCTTTATAGGCAAACACCTTCGACTTATGAAATTTAAAAGTACAAGATGCATCACTACACTAGTAACAACTAACAAGCACATCAGCTTTGAATTAGAAAGCAAACATCCTCCTGAACAAATAACTAAACAAGCAGAAAACTGATGAACTTCCAAAGGAAGCCAGACAACTGTGTCGACGTCAGGGGTGGGGTGCATGTTCAACTTGAAAATATAAGATGTGTCCCCAAGAACAAGCTCATACACCTTTAAAGCAACCGCCCTCCTGAACAAATAACGAAGCAAGCAGAAAACTGAATGCATTGCAAGCAATTAATAAATGTCGTAAATAGTCTTGATGGAGGACCAAGATTGCCATGCTGGAACAATTAATAAATGTCGTAAATACTCTTGATGGAGAAGGACCAAGATTGCCATGGCTCCAGCATGGATATGAAGGGCTGAAAACAGAGCATCACACATTTCTGTTGAGCACGACAGGCACCTGGAATAAGAAAAGACGACTACTTCCAAAACATAGTGTCCTTGTACTCAGGGAATGGTAAGTGTGCAACCATGCTAACTTGAAATAAACAGGGCACATTAGGAAATTTATGCACATCGAACACCAGGAAGAACGCATGCAAGATGACTTGAGGTAAAACTGAAAACAATAACTTTGTGAAGACAGAGAACCTACAAGACGAAGGCTCTCACATTACCTTCCTAGGCTGGATTCTGGAAAACAATGCATTGAGAACAAATTGAAAACAATACATCCACCCCCCAACACACACAGAAATGATTTGCAAAGGGAGGGTGGAAAAGCAATTAAAAGGAAGGTTCTAAAGAGAAAGTATGCAAGCAAATGCAACTTAAATAAATAATAAAAATATAAGATATAAGGCATCCACTAAAGGGAGAAAAGCATGTCAGATTAAATAAATAAACGGATCAGGTGGTGAATCTGTGACCTTATAAATAAGGGACTGGTGTGTGGTATTCCAGCTACTTGCTCGGTAGCACACCAACCGCTTTATATCTATTTTGGTAAGCATGTTTTTAAAAAATAATAAAATTGCATTGTACTTTATCATGAAAAGGAGTTAGCTTGTTGTCCATTGAGGTTTTTGTTAAAGCCATTTTTGCCCCTTGCTTTTTTTTATCAATAGCTGCTTTGCAGGTACAAAAATCACGGCGAAGTTGACTTGGCTTTGACAGACAACCATGTGAGCCACCGGTAATGTGTGTCACATCTCAAGATTAGTTTGGCGTAGAATTATTGTATGTGGCATTGTAGTACCTGATCATAACCCAGCTCGGCCTGACCCAGAAAAATTAATTGAGTTTTAATTTTTATATAGATCAAATTCCGCCTATGCTTCGTATATCCTATAATGTAGTCAGTCCCAAGCCTGGTAAAGGAGGGTTGACGGCCTGTTGATAGACAGCCATTAAACTCTTGTAGCCCTCTTTATGACATGAATCTTTCTAAAAAAATTGTTGGAGCATCCCTACCTAGCGACACGCTGCATTAGCCCCAGGGTGCTGTGGCATAAACAAGGGGTTTAAACATAGCGGAACCCGGTTGTGTTGAAAGAAAAGTAAGGGTTTCTACACCTTGATAAGGTGTGGGTAAAGAAGCTAGTCCTACTACATCATTACCCGGATATATTGAAAAATATATAAGGGTAGCACTTTCAACGGAGACAAGTGAAGAAGGAAGTTCAATAAAAACAGTTTAGAGTGGGATCTTGGAATATTGCCTCTTTAACAGGAAAGCCTTTGGAGATAGTGGATACCATGATTAGAAGAAAAGTTAACAATATTTGCTTGCATGAAACCAAGGGGACAAGTCGGCGGGGTGGTGACGCAATGGTGAAGGGTCAGGCTCCCCTGAGCATGGACTCGGGTTTGTATCCATGCGAACATGCCTCGCTTTCTATATCCAGCCACGCAGGCCGGCCTCTGCGTGAATTTAACATGTCGCCCCCAATGTGTTGGTAGTTCGGGTGTTGGTAGGCCGGCCTCATATGATTATCTTCAAGAGTGGACACAATTGTATCCAAATTTATTACTTCCTTACAAGGCGGTTGGATCAAAAAGTATGCAAGGATTGTAAAGTGATCCCTGACAAAGAACTCATCACACAACATAGGCTGGTGATTTTAGATGTTAACATGAAGATCAACAAAGATGGCATAACTGAAGACAAGATAGAAGGATCAAATGGAGGAATTTTAAAGGAGAAAATAAATTAACATTTTATGATGAATTTAACATGGAGAGAAACTAGAACTTGGCGTCTGATGTTAACTCTATGTCACAAGTATGAGCTCCTGCATAACAAAAATTGCCAAGGTTTTAAGAGAGTCTAAAGGGGGCCTCCACTGAAAGAGACTTGGTGGTGGAATGATGAAGTACAAAAGGCTATTAGATTCAAAAGAAAGATTTATAGGAGCTTGCACAAATCTAGAGATGATGCAACTTTTCAGAGATGCAAAAAAACAAAGAAAGATGCTAAAAAGGTGGTTCAAGAACTATGAAACATGGATACGGATACAGATATGGATACGGTTACAGGTATGGTACAGGGATATATCAATATTTGAAAATATAGGATACTGACACGACAAGGATACGGTGATCTTTTAAATGTTACTCATATTTTATAGAAATAATTAATATGTTTAGAAAATAGATTAAGGCAACCAAAATTCATTCTCAAATCACAATATATCAAGGGGGTCTAGTTTTGGATTTTAAAGGATCTCGTGAGTGGGATGCTGCCTTGGCTGCTAAATGGGTTGGTCGTATCTAGGTTGTATCGAGGATGTATCATGCTAATAAAAAAATTGAATACAACTTAAGACGGACTTGGTACGTATCTGGGAGTATCTAGGAGTATTGGTATTAGATATGTATCTGCTACATTTATGTCACCTATTTTGCAATATCGGTGCTTCATAGAGGGAGACCAAAGGTTGGGGACGCAATGTTTACCTTCAAATGAGATAGAAAGAGATATGGTCAAGATAGATATCCAAAATAGGTCACCAAAACAAGAGGCGTGTTAACCAACAATACTAAACTAAAGCCTTTCAAAGAATATGGAGGACTTCAATGTGCATAAAGCACGCAAATTAGCCAGGAAAAGCATCCACAAGTACCATGTAAAGGTGAATGAACTGGTTAGCAATTAAGAGCAAGTAAAATCCATGACTAGAAATGGAAATTCATTTAATAAGAGAAATCCCAAAAAACGAAGGTAGAAACAATAAAGAGAAGTAAGATCGCATTTAGCAAGGTTAGTGGTGGCTAACCTCAAACTGACTTCAAGGGAGAAACTCTAATAGCCTTGCATCTGGCTACTACTTAGCATAGAGGGTAAGAGAGGAGTTGGTGTCTTGGGTGTAAACTGGGCCAGGCCATATCCACAAACTTTTTTCCAATTTTTACTGGTCGAATAAGGCTCGGATACAGCATGAATGCAGTTTAAGAGTATCTGGTATGTATTATGGAGTATCCACAGAGTATTGGTATCAAATACATATCCAATACGAGTACGACACCTGTTTTGGAGTATCTGTTCTTTATAGTTGAAGAGGCGGTCCAGATACTTTGATAAGATACATAAGAAGTTGGACACTAGACAAGGGAAAAATATATGTATAAACGGGTTCATATAAGATAAAGGAAAGAAAGAGACTTGAGTCAAGTAAAATGCATCACAAAAGAAGATGACAGAGTTTGGTGAAGGATGATGATATAAAGAACCAACGAAGAAACTACTTTCATAAGTTTTTAAATGGAGATATTTTGGATAATATTAGAGACTCGGATGACATGAATGCAAGAGATATCACTTACACACAATGAGTTTCACTATCGGAGGTCAAGAATGCTTTAAAAATGATGAAAATGAAAAAGCCATGTGATCTGTTGATCAGACGATACTCACATTGATGTATGGAAGGGTGTGGGGATGAAGGATATATGTGGATAACAACTTTCTTTAACAAGATTATGAAGACAGAAGTTGTGGGGTGAGTGGAGAAACAGTAATATAGACCCAATCTACAAGAACAAAGGAGATGTTCAGATCTACACAAACTACAAATATCAATTGATGAGTCACACTATCAATAACGCAGGTTTCAGACAACCAATTTGGTTTTATGTCGGTAATATCAACAACAGATATTATTTTTTCAATAAAGAGCCTCATGGAAAAGTACAGAGAAAATAATAGAGATATTCGTATAATTTTTATTGATCTAAAATAGGCCTATGATCGAGTACCCAAAGAAATGGTATGGAGGGTTTTTGCATAAAAAGGGTGTGTTACATTGACATTAAAGACATGTAGAATGGCTCAACTGCATTGTCTAACAGAAGACACCAAGATGGTTAGACACTCGGTTTGTTAGCGAGAGGTCCCAAGATCGAGCCTAGGCCACGGGATGAATAGAATGGCTAATTTAAAAAAAAAATCAACTGCAAGTGTTATGACTCCTGGAGGAAAGACACCAACTTTTCCTATCATCGTTGCGTACATTAAAGATTGGCACTTAACCCATATCTATTTGATCTTATAATGGATGAGTTGACAAAGCATGTTTAGATGATATCTCTTGGTACATGTTATTTGTTGATGATATTGTGTTGATTGATGAAAGATAAGAAATATTGAATGTTGAAGTTGAACTTTGGAAAATTGCATAGGAATCTAATGGATTTATGATCAGTAGAGGCAAAACTGATTATATGCATTGCAATTTTAGCCAATCTAAATTTGTAAATGGTGGGGTCAAATTGGATGAAATGGATGTACCAAAATGTGATTGAGTTTTGTTACTTGGGATCTATTATTGAAGGGGAAAATGATGTATAAGATGATGTTTGTCACAGGATCACAACATGATGCTTGAAGTGGAGTGCAGTTGGAGTAGTATGTGACCAGAAGATCCCCCTCAGATTAAAAAGCAAGTTTTATATAATAGTTATACGATCATCCATGCTATATGGGAGTGAATGTTGGGCTGTGAAGAAATAAGATCTCAACAAGATGAATGTGGTCGGAATGTATATGCTGAGATGGATGTGTAGAAAGATGAGAAAAGCTCATTTCAGGAGAGATTATATCAGGAACAAATTGGGGGTGGTGCATTGAGGACAAGTCGTGTGAGAGTCGTCTAAGATGGTATACACATGTCCAGCGCAGACCGACAAATGCATCTATTTGAAGCAAGGTTATTGAGTCGAGCACAATTAAAAGAAGCAGAGGCGGACCTAAATTTACTTGGGAAGAGCTTTTAAAGAGCGATTTTGAATGTTTACATCTTGATCAAAACATCACCCATAACAGAGTTGATTGGAAAAGAAGGATCCATGTAGCCAAATGGTTGGGATTGAGGCTTAGATTATGACAATGATGATGACAATTTTGTTTATCCATGTCAGGTCCAGATTTGAAAGTTGATGTCAGAATTAACACAGGTCGATTCTAGGTATGCATTTTAGTCAATTTGGGGGATCCTGATTGATAAATTTGTATAGTCCATGTTTAAACATGCAGTGCAATTAATATTAATGGAGTATGCTTTAAGAACTCGAATTCAAATTTTGTTCTCGATCAGACATTACTAGATTGGGTCCAAGTCTGGGTTTCATTAGTACGCCAAAAATCTAGTTCTGGGCAATCTAGAGTTGGAAACTGATAATCCTTATACAAAGTTAAATGTACATTTATATCCAATGTTTTAGAAAGTGGGTTAGGCGCCTACCTAAGTAGCCCACATGCCTAGCCGCCTGGTGAGGCCCTTGAACAGCCTGCAAGCACCATCCACCTGACCCATCTAAGCGTCTGCATGCTTATCTCCTTTAGGAGCCGCTTCTGGCTGCCTATTGGCTGGGCGCTAAAGTTAGCCCATCTAATGGGCTCAAAATGATGTCAACCCAATTGCAAAACTAAATTACTTTAATGCTATCCACAAGGGTTACCAAAAACCTTGTAATGTGTAATTCATGTAAGCGACGCTTGCGTTTATCCCGTCTACAGAAATGTGGCAGTTCCGTCGACCACAGGTCCTCTCCCCATCACCTCTAGCAGAAAACCTTCTAAGGGATTGTCTTGCACACAAGGGACCCCAGCGGCAGACTAGCTTGTGATATTGGCTCCGGTCAACCTTCTCCTTTCCCCATGTGACTGTCATTTTGGAGGGAGTTGGCGCTTGCTTTGCCGCTGGTGAAGTTTCAGCATTGGAAAGGAGTTTTTGCTACAGTGGGACGTTTGGGAAATTTTGTTCCTGCTCAAGAGAGGATGATCAATCCAAGGTAATCACTTGTTTTTGTTATTTTTTTGTTTCTTTCCTACTTTCCCCAACAGTACATGGTGTCTGTAAGTTGCTTTCTTTTTTACTTTTTTGTAGTGGGGTGTTGTTGATGATTATATATGCTCTGCTTTCCTATTATGTATGTGTATGACTATACGTGCATCTAATACATTACATAATATCATACATTACTGGTATACGCATACATTATGGCTGAAACATACGAAAACATAATACAACTGACGTTTGTATAATACATTATATAATATGTAACATTCTTTTATAGTATGCTCTATAATACATTAACACATTATATATCTAGTTTTTAATGCATATTGTATTCGTGTACCTTATATAATATAATACATTAATACATTCTATAATACATTAATACATTCTATAATACATTATATGTCTTCTACTGTTTTTTTGTAAATTAAACCAGGAGGTCCTCTTATTCATCCTACCCTCCTCACGTAGGCGAAATCATCTCAAAAAATACAGTTGCAGTAATTTATGTCTTCTATTGTTTAATTTATAATTTTGTAGATTTACTACAGTTGCACTAAGAGAAAGAGACTAAAGTATATTTTGTTCAAATTATGTTCATGTATTCATTAAAACTATATATGTCATTGTATATGTAGAAGGGCAATGATATGTTTGCTCCTCCAACCCCTGAGAATCGCCAGAAAGCCTGCTCCCAACATACGGTTGCAAGTCTGAAGTTGGAACTTGGAATTATTGTGATCTTCCAAACCTGGCTTGTAAAGGTTCCCTTCGATGCACTCTTTGAACGTATATCCACCTGTGGGATTTTCATATTGAATAAACACCATACTCGTAGGAGGGGATGTAGATGCTAGTACTAGTGTACCACCATAAGTGGAAAGGGAGATTATTGAATGTGGATATCATAGCAGCAAAGAAGGACAAGAAACAATAGGAAATGGATGAAACTAGGGAGGAGGTCAATACTAGGGAACAGTCTAATGAGGAGAATGTGGTAATGATTGGTGGTTCACAGCCAAAAAAGCCTAAGGTGTTGGGGCAAATTAACCATTTTTAGGAGGGATCCAAAAGATATAGTAAACGGATAGAAGTTATAAAAGCAAGAGGAAATCAACATGAAAATGAAGAAAGAAGAAAGGAAGCAGAAGGTGTGGTACATTGCACAATGGTTTTTTTAAGCTGCTATGTAGCAACAACTACATAAGAATTTCGTATATATTGTTCCTTGGATTATAAGATTACATGAAACTCTCTAAGCATTACATAGATAGCGATATACACAATGACATTGAAGAGCTTCAATGTTATGTTGGAGGTGGTTCGGTAGTTTGGTCCTGGAATGCAACGCCCTGCTATACATGAGTTGTAAGAGCCTATGTTGATGAGAGAAGTAAAATATACTAGGAACTCGTTGGAGACTCATAGAGTCCAGCGGAGGTAGAGTGATTGCTCGATTATAACATATGCATGGACCAATGAAGAAGTATAATGAATTATTGTGTCAACTGTACAAAGGGTACAAGTTTCTTGAGGGCTATAGATGCATCTGCTGACATCCACAATGTTGAGTTTATATATAAGTTGGTGAACAATTGTATGGAAGAAGTTGGAGCAAACAATGTCATGCAACTCGTCACTGACAATGCCACTGCAAATCTTACAGTGGGAAGAATTCTCAAGGACGAGACTTGAAATTTTCTAGGGTCCTTGTGCGGCTCACTGTTTAGATCTCATGTTCAAGACCTACAATAAAAATTGTGATTAAGAAGTGCAGAAATTGTCATCTTTATATTCAGCCGCTACAATCAGTTCGATAAGTTCACCAAGGATGGCTCGGTTAGGCCTAGTGTGACACGTTTTTCCACTGTATACCTCGTTTTGCAAAGCTTATTGGATAAAAGAAACGAGTTGTGAAGTATGTTTTGTTCTTTGGAGTGGGAAAAATGCAGGTACTCTAAGACATGAGAGGAGGAGCGCTTTCTAGATATGATGACAATGCAAACATTTTGGAAAGGAGTGGTGTTTGCTTTGAGAACAATACGCCATCAGTCAAAGTGTTACGGCTTGTAGACAGTGAGAGGAAGCAATCTATGGGCCTCATCTATCTTGTGATGCTTGATGTTGAAGAGGAATTGACACAAAACCTAAGTGATGATTTACCCTTCCTAAAGAGGGTTATGGAGATAGTTGATGAGAAGTGGGACAAAAGGCACCATCAGCCCTTGCATATTGCAGGTAAAAACATTCAATGTATAACTTGTTTTAAATATGTTCAATGTCAAATTGAATCCATTCTATGTTTTAATGCCCTATCATTACAAATTGTAGGGTACAACATGAATCCATACTATCACTAGTCTGATTAAGAGATAAACACAGGACAAGGTGTGATGGGGGACTCATGGAGTGCGTAGATATGTTTTCCCCTGAAAGAGATATTCAAGATAAATTTGTTCTGGAGAAAGAGTTGTCTGCATATATAGAGTCTGAAGGGGCATTTGGAAACCAAATGTCATAGACATAGATCAAGTCCTAACTTGGACCCTAGTATAATGTCTTGAAACTTATAGATCATATTTATAACCTTATTATGTAGTTTGACTTATAGTGTCTTATGATGAGATCAATGTGAAAGAAAATGGAGCACATTTGAGATGGTAATGATCAAAAACATTCAGTATCATTGAATATATATGTGTTTGAAGATATTGTGAGAATAAGTACTCTATTTATATCTTTCTTTTTCATTTTGGTCAAGAAATCTTTTCCTGAAAAATAGGGAGGTCGATGATTTTTCATGACTTTTTGTGATTTTTCATGATTGTTCGCAGTCATAACGATGTTACTATAGTTTTTGAGGCGGTCAAGTGGGCACCTACTTTGGCTGAGCGCCTAGGCCGCCCAGGCGCTCGCCTAGGCGGTGACTTCTTTTATATTAAAAAAAATTATATAAATGTTTATTATGTACAAGTATATATGCATATTAGGACTGAAATTGTGTGATATTAATCCAAATCCCTGAAATAAGTTAAAAATTGATGTATTAGATGAGATAGAATTACATAAGAGGCAACAAATAGTTAAGAATGGAAAGCTCATACTATAATATATTCCTCGTAACTCCAATACACCTTGAAATTCTCTAATTGAATTACTAATTTAAAAAAATAAGTACAACATACAAATAATAAAAATATGTAGACATACATCCTCATTATAACTGATAAGAAAATAGATGACAACATATAACAAGAATGTAAATCATTCCATATATCCACTTCTATGGATTGAAACCCACAAAAGTCATACTTAGTCAGGGTTGTCAGACTCGAACCGGTCAGCGAACCGGTGAGGGCTCTGGTTCACGGTTCACTGGTTCAACCAGTGGTCTGACTGGTTCAACCGGTGACGTCAGCATGACGTAACTAATAGTTTAAAAATATATAAATACCTTTGATACTCATGGAAAAAATCCCTAAAAAGTTATGAAACATGAATAATAGCACAACTGCTCACAATAACTTGATAAATAGACCAAATAACAAATATTATTCTATTTGTGGACATTTATATACCAACATTTATATTGTATTCAATATTGATTAATAAAAACTAGCATCAAAAGTACTAAAACTAGTAAAGTGAGAGAACCGGCCGGTTCGCCTAAAACCGGACCGGTTCACCGGTTCACCGGTTCAACCGGCCGGGTCACCGGTTTGATGCCGGTCAGATGTCATTTCCGGGTTTTTGAGAGAACCAAACCGGTAGGGTGTCCGGTTCCCGGTTCAACCGGCCGGTCCGGTTCGGGTCTGATAACCATGTACTTAGTAGTTGTATACCCAAATTTCCAACCATAACCAACACATGTAAATGTCAAAATGGTACATTATTGCTCCACGAGTTCAAAATATATGAGGTGGACATGGTATTTGGGCCATTAATTGGGCCTACCCA
Source organism: Alisma plantago-aquatica (assembly GCA_963693085.1). Taxonomy (NCBI): domain Eukaryota; kingdom Viridiplantae; phylum Streptophyta; class Magnoliopsida; order Alismatales; family Alismataceae; genus Alisma; species Alisma plantago-aquatica. The sequence goes on along the minus strand of OY856412.1, from coordinate 440,886,470 downwards.
GCAAAAAAGCAAGCGCCCAGTTAGGTCAACACCCACCCAATCGCCCTGGGCGGTCGCCTATTCGGACCAAGAAGTTGGGCGTCCAGCCAGTCGACCCCCCCCCCCTGAACACCTGGCCAACTAGGCGGCCCAGACGGCGCCTCAACAACTATGAATTTTTTTACGAACTTTCCCCATTTGTCACGAACCGTCACAATTTCATGATTTTTTTGATACAAAATGTTTTCCATAGTTAACTTCCATGTTAAGCTTTTTCAATAAGTTTTATGGCCCTCTTATGATGTGTCCTAACTAATCACGACATCATGTGTCCTAACTAATCTCTCTCTTACACTACAATTGTAAGGGCTTCCTCTCACCATCTTGCAAAACAATAGTCTCTTCCATATTTATAAGATTTCTTCCATGTTGTACACCTACATCTACGTAGATACGTACAAGTGTGCACATATATATCATATACATACATATGTATGTGTGTAAACATGTGTTGATTCTATACACACAGATACAGAAACGTGCGTAGATACCTATACACACACATACACATGCATGTGTGTGTAAACATGTCTAGATACCTATACACATACTATATATCCAACTTATTCTCAATTTTATCCTGAATAGTTAACCGAACTTGTCATGGTTGTGTGTGTAAATATGTATGTGTGTATATATGCCTACATACCTAGATACAGCGATTTTTCTCCCAATTTTCACGAATTATGACTTTTGCAAGCAAGCAAAAAATTGCAGAATCCCGAATTTGTCACTATGTTCCACAGCTATTATAATTGCATTAAAATAATTCCTTAAATGAGGAGACATGTCCGCAGACAGCAGTTTTTACAGCTTGAAAACTTCTGTTCACATCAATAGTTTTCTAAGCACACACATAACATGTCGAGCAACAGTTTCAGGCAGATCTTTGTTTATGATCCTCATTTTTAGATGCTTAAAACTTTATTTATGATAGTTTGCATGTATAAATGATTTCCATGCACACAAGCTCATTGTGATGGTTAAGGATACCCATGATTCTAGTAAGGCAATTTGTTGAAAGGTATAGATGCTAATATACTTCGATAATAAGACGACTGTTTTTTCCAGTTTCATCAAAGAACACAGTTGGAGCCCATATATCTGTAGGTAATAAAATTAGAAGGCATAATTACAGACCATAATATGCAAGTGATGTATAATCAATTAGATGATTATATACTAATTTATTTGGAATTTCTGGTTTTTTAGAGTATCCGCCAAGAAAATGCATGTTTAAACCTAGTATATACTAGATAACAGTCTAGCACGTTCAAACTAAAAGTCATAAGAGCACCTTGGATCTGTGTGAATCGTGCCAGAACGTTGATGCCGTGAATGCTATTTCGACAAGACTTCACGAAATTTTACAGATTTCTGGACTATACCTTCTGACATATAGCACTTGTTTCAAACAAGAGTAGAAGGAAAGCGAGAGAAAGGCACATACAGTTCTCCAGTCCACCCATTACCCGATCACTGAAGTAAAGATATAAATCTGGAAATCTGGAAGGTTTTGTTACTCGACCAATATCTTGACCCTGTCAATTAATTCACATGAACTATCTTTTTCAGCTTCATCCAATAGCAATTTACATGTTCGCTTCAATGGAATCATCCCTTGGGATACCATTTCCTCAAACATATGCACAGCCCTGTTGATATTACCATTTTTACAAAACCCATGAATCAAAAGAGTGTAGGTGCTAGAATCCAGACCCAAGTGGTGCTTGTTTACCATCTCATCCAACAAATTATCCAGTTTTTTGTCAGTCCGCTCTGTCCTAAAATATAATTTGAGAAATGGTGTATATGTCAGAAGATCTGGCATACATTCGGAAGATTTCATGTCTTTTAGAATTCCAGTAGCCTTTTCTTCAAGGGAATTGTAGCAAAAGACAGATATTAAAGTGTTGTATGTCGATAAGTTGGGGGATATTCCATTTTCACGCATTTCAGTGTCATATATATGGCACATCTCTGATATACTACCTGCTTTTCCTAAAATGTTAATCAGAGAATTGTAGAATATGGCATCAGGTTTACACCCTGAAGCCTTCACCGTTTCCACCAGAGACAATATTGAACTTGTTTCTCCCGACCTAGCTAATGCATGCATCACACTAGTATATGCAACAATATTTGGAGAGCAACCCTCAGAACTCATTCTATCCAGGACCTCATACACCCTAGTAATATTACGTTGATTGCAATAAGCCTGAAGAATGGTTGAGTAGGTGATTACAGAAGGTGGAAGTCCATAACCAGTCATCTCTAGAAGTGTCCATTCTGCTTCATCTACTCTTCCCACTTTGCACCATCCATGAACGAAGATGTTAAATGTATAGGCATTAGGCTGAATATGGGACTTGAGTTGAAGAAAGACTTCACGAGCAACTTCAACCCTTCCTTCTTTACATAGTGTGTCAAGCAAGATGTTCATGGTATCTATATCCTTCCGCAATCCCATGGAATCGAGATCATCAAATGTTTTGATTGCACCCTCCCATCTCCCAGCACCGGCAAGCCTTCGCAATATTTTAGCAATAGTTTCAAGATTAACAAGACCTATTTTACGCATCTTGTCAACCAAACCCCACATGTTATCTACCTTCCTCATCTTGCCCAATATGTCCACCATATTATTGTAAGTCTCTGTGGTGTGACTATATCCATCTTGCATTCCAGCCCATTGAAAAAAACCTAAAGCGGACTTCCAATCATCTCTATACTTTCGTAACAGCATTAACACAAACGATTCTGTGATTGGCATTTTGCTGCAAGCCTTGGTCGACTGTAAACAATTGATGATATCTTCAATCTCTCTATTCTGGTTTTGAGACATTAGAATTCCTATTTGACGTGCATTTTCCGTTTCTGAACCAAAAGGAGAATCCTCATTTTCATAGCTTTCTTTCATTCTTTTACAAATAGAGACATCATGCCTGTTGTGATAATGGGCTGTATAAATCAACAAATGAAGTGCCACAGAAACAGACGGTGCTTGAGTAAGCCACCTACTCCAAGCATAATTCTTTCCAGTTCTAATAATCATGGAATCAAGAGAATATGACCTCGACCTTCACTCAGTTTTCCAAATTAATCTCCCTGCATTCCCAATTTATCCTTTGTTAGAATCTAAGATCAACTAAACAATAGCATACCAGGCAAAACAGAATAACTGAGGATGTCTTCACATACACCAAATAGGGTCAATGGAATTTGTTATTCCAAGCTGAAAGGCTTACCTGCTAATTATTCCATTTTAATTTTGTGTTCTAACTGCATAACAACTATATATCCAAATGCTTATCCAACCAAATGCAGATTGACCATAACCATTTGGTTTAGTGGTGAAATGCCCTAATTATTATCCAGGAAAACCAAGTCCTATCACAAATCCTGTTCTTACCTCAAGCAGATTCAGCAATATATCGTTTAAGCCATATTAGTATATATTACCATACTTGAAATTTTGTTAATGACAATAGGACCACTATCATAATAAGCAAAATGATATTTTAGCTTTCCATGTTATACTTAGAATCTAGGAAGCATGGACAAAGACACGGCGAAATTTTTCAATATAGGACACAAACACGGCATTCACACAAGTACATATGCATATATAACACGAAATACATATAAGTAACATCCATTCTTCCAGTCCGGCCAGAGTAGCCCGGCCGGTTGCGGCTCGGTAAGTCCAGATGAAGGACCCGGGTTCGAATCACGCCGAAAGGTGCTCTGCAAAAGGCACTCCACCCTAATTTGGCGCGGGAGGGGGTGACCGGACCACACCCTCTCATGCCTCGAGAGTTTACCATTTCGGGCTCACCCGGGATGGGTTCTCTCGGTCATCAAAAAAAAAACATCCATTCATCCAAACCTATAAAGTAAGTCATAACAAGGGGTTTATGGAAACAAACACAAAGGAAGGATAAAATCAAGCCTAAAGTTCATCAACAATGAAATCATAGGCATCTTTACATTATAAAATCATTTATTATCTATGAAGAATCTTATTTCAACAGTACATTTGCAATACAAAATCAAATAAGTTTAAATGGTGAATGGTGCTTTCATAATACATTTGCATGTCAAGTCCTTAGAGTAGTCTTTACAAGAATGATGAATCTATATCTACAACAATGATGCGTAGTAGATAATTATAAGCAGTCTAATAGGAGAGGAGGAGACATACAGGTGGTGGTGGTGTACTGGACAAAGAGCAGGGAGGGAAGGGGACATAATATTTGCATTTCTTTCATATAGGGAGTTGGCTTGGGTCACGGAGTGTCCAATGTGTCCATGGCGTGTCCATGCCTTGTCCATGGAGTGGGCAAGCTTTAAAAAATTAGACATATTTGAGCCGTATCACTATCGCCTGTCCACAACATGTCAATGTCCGAGACGTGTCCTAGAGGGCCACACATCCCGGGGAAATGTTTGTGCTTCCTAGGTCAGAATTGGAAGATAATAGATTTTCTTTTCATTCCTTGTTAAGGACGAATAAGCGGAGAGGCCTTTTCCTTTTCCAAGTGGCCTTATATAAATATTTCATCAATTTCCTTATTTTTACCTCCATATATTTATACATTTATTCCTGATATGGGCTTTGGGTCCCTATATAGATAAGAAGACCTCTGTATAGGAAATAATATTCTGAATGTTAATTATAGCCCTTGTTCTGATAAAACAGTACTAACATACCAATCTGCGGTTATCCGTGTCCATTGTCCACCAACCGGTCCAATCCATATATTTAATTTTTAATTGGATATTCTACCCTCGGTTTGTTGGCGGCATGGATATCAAAGTTAGGATAACCAGGGACATATGGTTGTCATCTGCTCCTATTAACTTATGTGCATAAAAGTTTTCCGCCAGCAAGCTGTAGAGAAAAAAAAATGTCCACGGCATACAATCCAACTCGAATCACTCCTCTGCCCCCCTGTCCTCTCACCCGACAAACCAACATTGCATCTGGTGTACAGCAGCGGCGACGGCAACAAGTTGTGAGCTTCGCCGCGGAGGAGGTCAGAGTGGCGATTATGCCGAAAGATTGGTCTGCGCTATTCAAAACTCAGTTGGGGATGTGGACACCAGACTGCCAGAAATGCTTCTAACCCTAGACGATGACACCATTATCATTCCTCAGACGGAGGTGGACGAGAATGTGGCGATGTGGAGGAACACGCTTGCTGGATGCATCATCGGCTTCAAGCCACACATCCCCACCTTGTAGGACTACCTAATCAAGCTATGGAAGCCGATCGGGCATGTGGAGGTGATGGGGAGAGGAAGCGGTAGCTTCATCATAAAGTTCAAGGAGGATACAGACCTCACCAATGCCCTTGAAGGTGGCCCATGGTATGTGAAAGGGAAATCGATGGTCCTAAGGAAATGGGAGAAGGGAGAGCCGTTGGAGCAGGAAAAGTTCACATATGTCCCGGTATGGCTGAAAATCCATAGCCTCCCGCTCGAGCTCTGGAGCAAGACGATGATCGCACGTATTGTGTCTTTCCTGGGGAAGCTACAATGTTTGGATCGCCAAACCAAAGCCAAGTCACGGATCGACTACGCTCGTGTGAATGTGCTGATCAGCGCTAGTTCTTCCTTTCCGAAGGCAGTCAAACTGCAGATGGATAAGGGGAGTGACTACACTGTCAACATCGAGTATGAGTGGATCCCCATCAAGTGCCCACATTATGGAAGCTTCAAGCATGAGAAGAGCTTGTGTAAAACCCTTGCAAAGAGCGGCGATCAACAAGCTAATCAGCAAGCGCAGAACGCAGGCAGCAGCCAGACTATTCGACAGAAGTCACCAGAGAACAATGATGAGAAGACTCTTGTGGCTCCGATTGTGGTAACCCAGACGGTTCGTGAGAACTCTCCAGTGATTACAGAGAAGAGTCCTACCACACCGATTGATGTGGTAGAGGAGCTGAACCCACAAGCAGTTAACGAATCCTCGGCTTGCAGCAGTGCCATCCAGAGTGATAAAAGCAGAACTCAGGACATGGATGGGTTCGAGAAACCAAAAAAGACGAGCAGCCCAAGGAGGACGAGAAAACAAAGGAACTCCACGGGGAAGGAGAAAGAAAGTAACAGGTTCCAGTCACTTGACGATAGTGAGAACAGCAACGAAAACATGGCCTCGACTGGCGGTGTGTCAATCCAGTGGTCAGATGTGTAGCAAACCCAAGGTGATGGCTTGGAACATCTGCGGAATATCCAGCTGGGAGAAACGGGACACGATCTGAGCAGAAATAAGAAGAGACAAGGCAGACGTGGCTCTTCTAATGGAAGTTAAAATCAAAAGGAAAAAGATCGCCAGAGCTGTCCAGACCACTTGGCCAGGGGCAAGGTGGATCGACAACTCGAGCTCAAGTAAGAAGATCAGGATTCTTATCATTTGGGAGCGCGAAGATATCAACATCAAAGCCATCATCCAGTCCAGACAAACCCTTCACTTCTGTCTAAGCTTTGAGAATGAAAGCCTAGATGTTACTACAGTGTACGGCGCTAATGACGATGCCAAGAGAACTCTTCTATGGGAGGACCTGTCAGCCATTAGCAACCTGGTTAGGGGTCAATGGATCATAATAGGGGATTTCAACGTCGTCAGGAAAGCTGAAGAAAGGAAAGGGAGGGCTTCTCCGTCTACGCGGTCGATGAGAGATTTCAATGACTTCGTGGGGAACCACAACCTGATGGAAGTTGAAGCCAAAGGTGCTTATTACACTTGGAACAACCAACAAAGTGGCACGAACAACACTAGAAGTAAAATAGAAAGGACCTTGCTGAACAACCAAGGTTTTGGAGGATATCCTAATCTTTGGGTTGAGATTTTCTCCTCTATTTACAGTGATCACCATGCACAACTGATCCATCTGGATGATGAGGGGCAGAAGAGAAATTACCTTGTTCATTATTTCAATGCTTGGGCTAGCTTGCCGGGTTTCCAGGAGGTGGTCCAAGATGCTTGGAGAACGCAGTGTGAAGGTAGTCCTATGTACAGGCTGTGCCAAAAATTAAAGATCACAAAGAGAAAGCTTCTAACCTGGAATTGGGAGAGAAGCGGGGACCTGAGTGATTCGACCAAGAACAAAGAAAGGGAAGCTTTGGAAGACCAAGACAAAGCTGATAAAGACACTCACGATGAGCTATTATGGGATATCACTAAATCCTTAAAGGAGGAAGCGCTTGCTGCCAAAGATATAGAAGAGTCCATGATGAGGCAGAAATCTAGGATTTTCTGTCTTAAAAATGGGGATTCAAATACTAAGTTCTTCTACGCGTCCTTGAGAACCCGGAGACAGAGGAACCAGATTCGTGTGCCAGGCTTTTCTCTGCCAGCTGCTATGTGGCCAGTGGCAGAGCCAGGAATTCAAAATGAGTGAGGCACAAGTACATATGGGATTTTTCCTAACTATTTCATTTTTTTACTACAAAAAATCAAAATGATTTATAGTTTTTTATAAATAATCAAGATATAGATATACAGATACATGACATAAAATGCATGTACATAATGTGGAATAATTGTATACTAACTTTCATGTCAAGATTTTTCAAGTTTCTTACAATTTGCCCATCAAACCGTAATTTAAATGGTCATTATTAAGACTGTTAGGGGTGAGTTAATATCGTCTGGACTGTAGAATTTGAGAAGGTCTTTGGACCCCGTCGTAGGGTCTTTTGAGCCCCAAGATTCGCCGAAGGATGATGCCTATGCAGTAGGATTCAAAGGAAAGTTCTCCGAACAGTGAGACCGGGAAGACTACTACCTCTGTCTTTTTGACAAATCAAAGAGGCGTTCGAATTTTCGGATCGATAGGTAGACAAAGCGGGTTCAAGACAAAAGGAAGGGCACCCCGGGCTCTGGGAAAGAAAGGTTCCACTACGGGACTCCAAAAACGAATTCTTTCAACCACGTCGGACCGGAGTGATCAGTTTGGTCCGGTTTGATCCTGGACCATTATGAGTTCGGTCCACCAAACGGTCTAGTTACGAAAATTTGAGATGCACTAGCAGTTCGGTGAAACTATCGAACCGAAGACCGATTTATATATTATACCTTTTTATTTGAAATTATAATATTTCATAAGTACAAACAAATCACATATAGAAATAGTAGTAATGTACATGTTTGATGCTAACGTTATGGACTCATTAAGTAATTAAGATTATCTATTCTTTTACTATTAAATAAGTTGTGGAATTTATTAAAAGGCTGACTATGGTCCAAACAGTCTGAATCCAGTCCAATCCAACTCTGAAAACAGTCCCATCTGGTCTCATTTTTAAACAATCCAGTCTACAACCCATAAATTACTGCAAATCTGGTCCTCGGTCTAGTCTGATTCTGGACCGACGATCACCCCGACAAAGTATATTTTTTCCCATCAAGTATTATAACAACTAAGATCATCAAAAGAATTTACGATTGCAACTATACAACGCAAACTTACATGAAACACTATACAACAACAAGCATTCTTCCTCTATGTACTGGATCAGTTAATGAGTCTGCTAGATTCGTTAATTAGTCGTAGACTACGATTTCGAATCCAATTGGACCATCTGAGAAGAAGTTTATACGACAACTAAAGACTCTCTTTCACGATTCTATGATAGGAGTGGACCTCTCGTGACGCTAATACTATTACCAAAACATATTCTACCAACCTAGTTGGAACATTAGACTTGTTTTAAAATTACTATGTATAGTGAAAATGACAATGACGAGAGCATTTAAGTTTTCCCCTCCACCAAACAAAATAGAAGAAAAAACAATAAGCGTTTACCTAACTGAATGAAAAGTAAGTAAAATGTGGCTAAATAGATGACATGTTTGTCAAAGAAGATCAAACAGAGAAACCAAATATATATATAAAGTACATATATAATGGTGGCTCGAATTCCAATGACGTCTAAAAGTTGAGAGGAGATGTCTACCAGAGCTAGACCCTCTCCCCGCCTCCCCTACAGCGGCAGATGAACTCTGGCGCATGAATTCGTATAAAGCCCCGGCAACATAGCAGTTTGATAGATGTCTACCCCAACACCGCACATCAACAAGTTGGAATCATCTGTGACTACACAAACGCAGTGAGGAGCCTAGGGCAGCGCCGAGAGTAAGAGGATTGGCATTCTAATCACAGCCGTGGGATATTGTTTTCTTTGCAGCGGACCATTTATATTTAGTAGTTTTAATTCAGGAATTTAGGTGAGGCTCCGCCACGCTATTGTTGTTTACATAACTTCCGTTATAACTTCCGTTATAAGCGTGAGATGGTGGAAGTGCTGCTCCGACTAAAATCAAAGGTAAAATTTGCTATTGCAGCATTTCGCAGAAGCAGAAATTAGTTTACATGATAAGGAGAAGAAGTGAAGGAATGGAGCGGGGAAGGAGTAACTTACCGTCACGACGGATGACGGTGGAAGCGGCTTCTGCTTCTGGTACTACAGCGGCCACTGCGGCGCCTCTTACCGGCAGCAACTGCTGGCGTACTGGACGCCCTACTATAGCGGCAGGGGCGAGGGATAGCCGTAATTGAACCCGCCGGTGGGCAGCGTCAGCGACCACCAATAGATGCCAGCGTAGTTTGTTGCTTTGTTTTGCAAAGCGACCAGTTACTACTGCACCGTTCGGCTGAGCGTTGAAAGCTGACGCTCCCCACTGCGTCAAAATGACGCGGCGGGGTTCACGCTATTTCGGTCGCTGCTGGCGGCTTGCACAATACGGGAAGCAACAAATATCCAGCGTTTAATCCAACCGGTGTTAGAGAAGCCCGCGTTTGAACTGACCGTATGCTGCCCAGACTGCCCAGTCGTTCGTCGACGCAACCGGACGCTTTGCCGAACGGTGTATACGTCTGGTAAAATGACCGCTCCGCACAGCACAAATGAACAGCAGAAAGGCACGGCAAGTAATCCGTGTTTTACACACCTAGAATTGTGCAAGCGGTCTGCAGCCACGGAAATAACTTAAACGCCACCGCGTCATTTTGACGCAGTGGAGAGCGGGCAGCTACCAATGCTCTCCTGAACAATGCATGTATAATGCAGCGTTTGACCGACACCAGCGTTTGCTTGCTACTGGATCGATTTTTCCCTGCGGCGAATGGAACAGAAAATTTCATCGCCATCGGTTGTTGCTTCAGTACAAGTGAGATCCACCAGTGTCAAAATGCTCTTTTTTATTATTATTATAGAAACGATTATCACGGTTCAATGTCACCGCAATAATCGGGCAGGGAACAGTGGCGGTTTTGACCGCCTTGTCGAACACTGCAAATATCAATCTATAGATTATCCACGATGAAAACAACACATAAATTAAACTGGGAAATTAAATATTTTGCTCGTCGGGGAAGGGCGGGATGAAAAAATCAATCTATAAATTATTCACGGTCAAAACAACTAGGAATATTGAACAAAACACTTACTGAATGTAGTTTAAATTTGAATTTCGCTCGTCAGGGGAGGGCCGGATGAATACGATATATAGCCTCTTACTTCTTTGAAGAAAACACATAATTTTTTTAAGAAACATTTATTTAGAGCCCAAGCTTTAAATTTAATTTGTCAATTAGATGATAAAGTGTAATGATCTAAAGATAAAATCTGAACAAATAGATGAATGTGTTGTCATGTTCCTGCTTTTAGTATATTGTATGTGTTACACCCCGATCTCACAATTTCCTCAAATCATGAGATTAGGGCATAAGATGGAATTTGTATGCAACACAAAGAACACCCTTAACTTTTTGTTTTCTTTTCTTTTCTTTAAAACTCTTGTTTCCCTGCATTGAACCACATATCATCTTAACAAAGGAATCTGAACATTTCTTTTACTAATCAGACTTTAATAGTAAAGATACATGTATAAGCATTCACGATGTCTTTCACACATTATGCACATGAAACTTGCTAATTAGCATACATATCAAAGAGGAACAATATTACACATTGTAATTACAACTCTCTCTCTAAACTCTTACTGAGGACCTAGAGTGACAAGGACCGACTGACTCAACTAATCTCATACTTGACTCCTGTGGCAGGTCTACACTGAAGCTCTGACTATCTCCAAGTCCACGCGGTTAACCCTAAAAATGTTTGAGTAGAGGGGTGAGCCTACTCGCTCAGTGAATGAGTACTTCATGGAAACAGACTAATGCACTAAGGTGATTACAGATATAATTTTGAGTAAACGATTTAAAATTTAACATAATGCAGAACTAAGCAAGGCAGTTCTAATAACATAACAGATTGCAGAATATAATCACATTTCCATGCAATAGCACATAATTTGAACAGATAATCAGATATATAAAGAAATAGCACACAAGTTTGAATACTTTAATTTACTGTGATCCTATATGATTACATACTTATTTTATTATTATGCCCTAAATATATGCAGTGTACTCTGCATATAAAGATCCGCAACAAGTCCATGCTACGGTCCCACCGTACAAGACTTAGCGACACACCCGGGAAATGCTAAGTCTGACTGTTGTCCTGGTCTGCTACAGGACTCCCAGGCTCACACGGCCTCACTGCACTCTCAAAAGAGTGTACTCTAGACTTCTCCTTTAACCTGAGCACACAGGCGGAGAGTCTCACAGGGTTACCTTCGTGACACAAGCACGAATGGTGTTAGATAACCAAGTTTTCTTTCTTTTTCCCAGTGCCACCGTGACACACGCACGGATTATTGTTGAACACTGCTTTTCTGCCCTCGTGCCACCGTGACACACGCATGGATTATTGTTGAACACGAGTCACCGACCATCTAGACACACGCTAGGTAGATCGTTTCACCCCAAGGTGCAGACCTCACGAGGGGTTCTACGGTGTTAGGGCACCTAAGTCTATTAATTAGTTAACATATAAATATCATAGCTCATGTATTCAACATATACCATGTCTCAGTAACATCCCTTTCTAGGGCATGTCATATCTCATTACCTGCAATTTACGAGATATGTATTGAAAATAAGAAGCCCTGCAGTATGTAGATATCAACTCAGAGAGAACAAGCATATAAAATTAAATGCACTAGAAACATACAATTCAACAGTTAAGTATCACCACATCTCATATCGAGACCTTTCATGTCACCATAACATGATTCATTGAACACCCCATCCTTAGGGTTTCATTCGCCTTATTCATTCATCACATGCCAACACCCTACTCTTAGGGTTTTATTTGCCTCATTCACTTGTCACATGGCTCTTATCATGATCTCATAAGATATAAGCATTCACTAAATAAAGACTGTTTCCAACAAATCTTATATAATCAATATAGATATGAAATCATGGAAACTTAACTAAATTTAGATTTTCCATATCATTTACTGAGATATCATTTATCAAGAATAAAATTCAATTAAGGTAACCCATGTGGTACATCCTAACCACTTATAGGATTACTAGTCCTTTTCAATAAGGTTGAAACTCTAGCGATATCTCAATTAGGTCAAATCCTAATTACATCATTTGATATAAATCTAAAAGCATCCTCACTAGGAAGTGTTGTATACGTATCTGATATGAATCTACCATCAAAGAGTCGTTCAAACAGAGAAGGAATCCGTATCATATCAATTTTACAATAACTTAAATCAAACGGACATTTCAGGATTTAGAATTCACATGCTAAGCATTTAGGGATTTGGATGTTATAATCAAATTCGTGCATTAGAATGTTTGAAGGAAGAACCCACTCACCCTAAGGTGTGAAAACACCTCAAAACCGCAGCTCAACTCAGGGAATCTCGAATTCCTATCAAATCCCTAGCAAATCTCCCAATTCTTCTTCCATTCAACTCGGAAACCTTGAAAATGAGGGATTGTGAAGAAAGGGTGAGAAAAGAGGGAATTTCGACATCATCTTGGATCAAATCAGAGCATGGACGGAATCTAGACATGAGAGAGAAGATTCACCATAAAAGTCTATGCAAAGGATCCAAACTTACTTGATTTCACCATTCTTGGGACCGCAGAACCCTAATTCAGCAATTCCTCCTCTTTCTCCACTCAAGCCCTAACTCTCCCTCTCTCTCTAGATTTTCGTTTCTCTGGAGTGAATGACGAAGAATGAGAGCTGTGTGTGTGTGTGGTTTCTCATATAAGTCAATTGAGCTGCTTGGGTCAATTGCATATTGACCCAACACTTAACTTTAATTATATTGGCTGAATATTCAGTTATACAAAAGTTACTGTAATTCGTTTATTTCAGAGATCAAACATTATCCAACAATTATGGGAATTTAGAAAGTTGTTTATAATTGATTTATAAAGCTTCATTTAAAATTTGAGATCATTTGGAGTTACCAATAAATAATTAAAAATAGAACAGTGCACTGCTATATTGCATTCTGCAAAATATTTGGCCGAGTTTGTCCTGCACAAACTCGACCGACACCCTTACTGTAGGGATTCAAAAGTCATCCAAAAATTATGCCAATTTAACAGAGTGTCTAAAACTGTGTTTTTCAAGCACAGTTAAAATTTGAGATCAATTGGATATACCAATAAAAAGATAAAATTCAATTACCACACTGCTGTATAATTCTGGAAATGTGATCGGCCGAGTTTGAAACTCGACCGATAAATAGGTCAGAACATTTTTCAAAAATTCTGATATTTTTCAATGTTGTTCACATTTTATATATCCAAATCATATCCAAATTTGAAGTAAATCAGAGTTACACATAAAATACTAAAAATCATTTAGTGAGACATTCTACTTATCAAATTCTGTATTCATGTATCATCAAAACCCTATATTGGGCCGATTAGGGTTTATGTTTTCTCAAACCCTAATTCACAAGACAAAAGAACATTTAGACTTCTTATCATAGTTAAAAAATCCTAATTGTGTTATCGTCATTAATTAGATTTCGAGAATGATTATTCTAATTAATCTTTGCAATTGTCTAGGTAAACCCTAGTTTACTAATTAAGCTCAGATGGGGTCGTAACAGTATGCATTGTAAAAGGAGAATCAAGTCATCACTAAGCGCATCAAAGATATCAAAGACAAAAATAGGAAATAATGGCAATCTGATATACATGTTTATGAACTTTATGTGTGGCAGCATCAGAAGTCGTTGGACTTGTCTTGAAGTTATTTGAAATAATCTCAGTCAATGGAGAGACACCAATAAGATCAAAATAATTGTATTTTCCATCGATCTAGATAGCAATATGTCAGCAGGTCTTTTGGCATGGAGACCATCATAATGTGTCTCTAGAAAGATGATTGGATCTTATTCTAAGGGATTGAACCCTATATGAGAAATGATGTTAAAGAAGACATCTCGAGCAACGTCGTGACGAAAATTGAATCATGAGAGGATGCAGCAGCTTACCGCCAGTCACCAAAAGGATCAAGATATGCATAATGACAAAGGGGGCAACGCTCATTGTCAGGATATAGAGGGTTCATCAATTGCTAACATAAAATAACTCTCAAGTTGTGACATAAATAATCCAAAACCATCAATAGAAATATAAGAAGAAACTCTTGTACAAGTCAACATGTAGGAAGCCAAAAATAGCTCCTTGTCATTGAGACAAAATAGTACAATTTTACCTTGTTCACATAAAAAATAAAAATGAATTCCTTCTTAAATCATCAACCACAATGTTGGCCTTTTTGGGATGATAATCTATTTTACAGCCATAGCCATTGATAAACTCTATATATCTCCCTGTCTCATATTAGGTCATTCTCTGAAAATATACACTTATGACTCCTATGATCCGTAAAGATATGAATCTTCTCCTAAATAAGATAGTGCATCGATACCATCAAAGACAAAACTTGGATAATATGAATGGTATTTCTTCACATGCTTCTTTAGCTATCATAAAACATAAGAAATCATGTTCTTGTTCTACATGAGCCACCTTTCTCGTAGGCATCACAAAAGATCATGCAACCTTTCCATTTCTCTATAAAGACAAACATTGTTGTTGATGTCAACTTCTCTTTCAATTATTGAAAACAACACTAACACTCCTCAGCTCAAACAAATGACACACCCTTCTTGGTTAGCCTAGTCGATAACAAATACATATAGTTGATGTTCTTGATGCACTGTTTATAATAACCCACTAACCCAAAAAAAGGTATAAACTTTTTTCGACATCTCTGAATGATCCCACTACAACACTAATTTTATCTTCTTGGGATCTAGATAAATCTCTTTCTCATATATGACATGACTAAGAAAAGACACCCTAGTCAGTCAAAACTCTCACTTATTAAACTTTGCATACAATTAATGTGTCTCGACAACTTTAAATCCATATAAAGATGTTGTTCATTTTTACATTTGTTGTTGGATTAGATCAAGATGTCATATTTGAACACCATCACAAATGATCTAGATACTTCTTGAACACCTTGTTCATCAAAGTTGTGAAGTTGTAGAAAAATGGTTAGCCCAAACGTCACAATCAACAACTCATACTGGCCATATTTAGTTCTGAAGGTTGTCTTAGGTATATGATCTACCTTTGTCCTCAACTAATAGTATCCATATCTCATATCTATCTTCAAAAACAATGTATCTCCCATTCAAATGATCAAACATGTCATCTACCCTCGGCAACAAATACTTGTTCTTTACAGAAACTTTGTTCCACTGCTTGTAATTTATATACAACTGCATCGATCCATCCTTCTTCTTCACAAATACCATAGGTGAACCCAATGTGACATGCTTGTCTATATAAAACCCTTTCCCAACAACTCTTCGGATTCCACTGCCAACTCTGTCATCTCATCTCGTACCCTTATGTATGGTGCTTGAGCTATGAGATGCAAACCATGTATCAAATTGATCTCAAAATCAATCTCCCTAAGCATAGAACACCTAGAAACTCTTCGAAAAGAATATCCTAAAACTACTGCACCACTAAAACATCCCCAATATTTAGACTCTTTGCCTTAGTATCTACCCCACACAACTAAAACATCCCCAATATTTAGATTCTTGCCTTATTACTACCACATGTGTCAAGAAAGTTGCACACCCTACCTCAACATCTTCTCTGCTATGGGTGAAGACACCAAACATGCATGGAGGATTTTCCTATCTCCTTGGAGAAACTAAGAGACATTACCATACATAAACTCTACAATGTTGGACCCATGATCCAAAATAATATTATACTTCTCTAACATCCATCCCTAGAGTCACATTACATCCATGCAATTGTGTGACGTGAGGTCTACTTGAATGTGGTGTCCATAAATTAAGGACACAATATATACACATTTCCATCAAAATGTTGGAACCTACCAAAGGAGTCTCCAATAAAAGATTATCATGTCTACTATTAATAGGCAAGAATAAAGGGATTATACCTCTCTAGTGATAAACGAGTACATCACAACTATTCCAAGTAAAACTAAAATGAAAGATGAACCATTTGAGTTGGAACGAAAAGGCTCCATCTGGCATGTTGTGATATGTGCAGTGATGTCTCCTTTCATATGAGTCATGACATACACTTGAGCGGTATAAAGAGGCGAGATCACCTCCTAACTAAAATTTAAAGGAAATACAAAACATACATCTTTTCACAAAGATAATATACATCGAGGGATGCATGTATAATATTCCAAGTAAATAAGCATGATACAAACACATAATTGTCAATAGTAGTAGCGGAAAGAAAACTAAGTTATTACATTACTTTTGAATTCAGTTCACTACATGACTTTCATGAAAGGAAAATTTAGAAAGAAAACTAATAGGATCTAGCAGTAGCAACCTAGACATCCTTTAATCAAAACTTGGATCTACTCCTGGTTCTAGTTTCCTTGACCTTGTTCAGCACCTTGTTCCAAATCTGGGTGGTTGGGAGAGCACCCAGTAAGAGACAGAAAAATAATGTATGTGTCAAAATAATGAACAATGACAAAAGATAAAGGAATAATATAGAAATAAAGGATAAGATTTCATCATAAGATGAAGATGGTCAAGAGTATGAGGCATAATCAAATAGTTGTTTTCCATAATAAAAAAATAGTAAAAGATTTGTATGCATGATGAATATTGACTACCTTAACTAAGTAGGGTTGAGGCACCTATCGCACCTCAACCTATAGGTGAGAGGAGAGTAACACATTTAGTCACCTACAACAATTAAATAAGGGGAAGAGTAACACATTCCCCGGGGCGAAATAGCACATGTCTTATCTATGGGTGGTTGTACAAAAGTACCACTACATTATCTAAATAGTCTAATAAAATCAACATGCTAAAGAGAAACTATGGCAAGTAGAAGCATCATATATTTGAAACATGGAAGTGGGGTACAAGACCTAAGAAATAGAATATCAATACTGATTTTGAGGTAAATATAGCAAAAGGAATATGAATGGAGAGAATAGGGTTCGTATAGTGCATCATTAGGGAAATATAGAGTTAGGGTGTAAGGATGCACATACCCCTCTTATTGAGTTCAACTATCGACTTTCACCACTTCTAGATGATCCCAAGTTCAACTTTACCTATTTTACTTTATTAACATGTATTAGGGTACATAATGCATCTTAATGTAGAAAACCCCTAATTTTGGACCTTTTTAGCAAAACTCATACTTTGACTATGAAAATCTCACAATTTGACTTATTAGATTCTCCTGATCAAGAAAATATATTTTTATGTTAATTTTGGAGTTAGTATGATTAAGTTGAGATTATTATGGATTTTATGCATTAAATTCATTCTCCAAAAATCATCCTTCAAAAAACATGGAAATCGGGAAATAGACTATTTTCTTTAGAAATAACATATTTTTTCAATTCCAACACATATTTATTTGTTAATTTTGGACAAGTGGATTAAAAGATATGAATTTTACAAATTCAGCCAATAAAAAATTAGATAAATCCACGTAGGTGAGAAAATCTGCAAAAAGGAAAGGAAAGCAGGTTGGGCCCGCTGACATGGCCCAATTAGAGGTGGCCATATTGTTAGGTTAGCACTGGTGTGGCTTCAATCAGGCGAGAAATAAATCAGGTAAATTGACAATTATGCCCTTGAGTGAGAAAACTAAGAAAAGAGAACGTGAGAGGAGTAAAATAGGAAAAACACACTGGGGATTCATCCCCTAGCTCTCGCCAGACATGGCTCTGAGCATCTCAACTCAGATTTGGGAAAAACTATAGATCGAGAAGAAAAAATGAATTGAAGGCAACGAAAGGTAGCTAGGATGAAACTGAACTCACATAACTACCCAATTGCTAAGTTGATATCAACCAGCTCTCAGGAACAATGCCGCAAGCCCTACATCCTAACTTGATTCCTGATAGCAACACTCGTGATGTGCAGAAAAATTGGGTAGAAAGGAAGGTTAGGTAAAGAGGGACGAGTGTTAGGGTAATCTTGTTTATAGGCGTGGGTTAGTATTTAGGGTTTTGGGCATAGGTGGTTCAAGAAGCAGAAGAAGAGAATTGGGCATTTCTAAAATACACAAATTATAGGTATAAATCTTGGTATGGATGCGTGCAAAATTATATTTAGAACACAATGGAAAAAGAATCACAATCGGAGGTCCATTAGGGAGCGAGAAATTTGGATTTGCAGATCGCATGTGAACTAATCTACTTTCCCAATCCAGCGTGAGCTAGACGACGATTGAGAGTTGTTGGATTGCAAATCCAATGGTCCAGGTCACATGTGTGTGATTAGCATTGGAAATAATTCGTGTGACAAATTAAATGAAATCCTAAACCGAATTGGACTATAGTGTGGATGCATTAATTTCTCTTTTTCTCTCCCTTTGTCTGAGGGTGCAAACAAATCTCAAATTAATTGAAATTTGACACCTAACCTAATTCAAGTATGTAGAATCTGAATATGCAATTAGATTTTCCTTTTAAAGATTTTTGAATCATTAAATTAGTAAATCTAATTTTCTCTTTCCTCATGCATTAATGACTCTAGGATTCTCAAAATTTGATGAAACTTCACCTACACGTCATATTAAGTATGTTGGATACAAATTTGCCATTAATTTCACATGTTGAAGTTGTTTCCATATTTATTAATGTTTTAATGGTTCTACACAGTTTCTCACTCCTAACTTCACCTTTTTCATCAAAGTTTTTCTAAATTGAATGAAAATTCACCTAAAGACCTATTTTAATATCTAGATTACAATTTGGCATCTGTTGCTACTTTTGGAGTCATTAATATAATTATTTTATATTTTTGGGATACTTCCTATTTTCCAATTCCAATAAATTCAAGTCCCAAAATTTGTGAAACTTGACCTCCAGGCCAAATCAAACCCAAGAAAATGAACTTGGGCTTGGAATTTTCTTTTGAGTTTCCCTTTTATGATTTTTAGGCAATTCACTCACATTTCCACTATTTGGCAGATTAATTCATTTAATGTCACATTTTCATTGTTTTAGAATTCCCTTTTATTTTTCTTATTCCAAAAGGCCATAGAAACTTCTAGTATGAATTTAGTTACCATTATCCCACTTTTGTGGATATTTTGCATTTTAGATCCTTATATAAACCTTGACTAAGTTATTTGTACATAAACCCTTATATTGGCATAAATAGTGAACAAATGTACACCAAACCTCTATAAATTCTACTAATTCAACATCAAGGACATAAAGGATAGAAATGAAAGGAGAACTTAGGAAAAGGGATAGACTAAGATCATACATAGATTTCAGTTTGTTACAACACTCCACCCGCTAAAAAGAATTTCGACCCTAAAATCTCAAACAAAAAGAGAAGGGTGAGTACGCAACATCTCATATCTAAGCTCCCAAGTGGTTTCTTCCAAAACCATGGTACTGCCATAAGACCTTCACTAACTCAATCTCCTTGTTCTTCAACTACTTAATTTGGGAGTTGAAAATATTCACAAGTAACTCCTCGTAGGTTAGATTTTCATGAATATCCAAAGGTTCTATCGTGAGTACATGAGAAGGGTCTTTCACATACTTTCTTAGCATAGAAACATGGAACACATTATGGATCTTGTCATAGGCAAGAGGAAGAGCTAATGATATGCACAATATTCAACCTTATCCAAGATCTCAAACGGTCTAACATAGTGGGGACTAAGCTTGCCTTTAACTTTGGATCGTGCAATAGATCATATAGGCTTTAACTTTAGGAACACATGGTCACCCACTAAGAAACTTACATCAGAACTCTTCTTGTCTGCACACATATTCTATCGATCTTGTGCAACTTTCATCCGCTTCTTAATCAACTAAACCTTCTCTATCATCATTAGCATGTCATCAGTATTCACCAGAGCACATTCTCCAACATCATCCCTATGTAACGGAGAATGACAAGGTATTCCATGTAAAGCTTCATAAGGTGGCATACTAATACTAGCTTGGTAGTTGTTGTTTTAAGCAAACTCAGCCATTGGAAGATACTTATTGCATGCATATCCCCAAATCATACCACAAGCACGAAGCAAATCTTCCAGAATTTGCACTGTTCTCTCAGACTGGTTGTCTGTTTGTGGATGATAAGTTGTACTGAAACATAAGTCAGTTCCCAATTCTTCTTGAATCCGACTCCACAAATGAGATGTAAACTTAAGGTCATGATCAGATACTATCTATCACTTTATATACACCATGCAGACAAACTATCCAATCCACATACAACTGAGCCATTTCATCAATCTTGTAAGTGGATTTGAAAGGTAAAAAGTGGGCAGATTTAGTAAGTCGGTCGATCACTACCCACATTGCATCATGTCCTCTCTTGGTCTTAGGGAAACCAGTGACAAAGTCTATAGTAATCTTATCCCATTTCCATTCTAGAATTTTGAGAGGGTGAAGAAGACCAAGAGGTCGTTGATGACAGGTCAAACACTTTGCAACAAACAAAGTGATATCCTTCTTCATGTTCTTCGACCAGAAACTTCATTGTAGGTCTTTGTACATATTGGTCGTACCATGGTGTATAGTGTACTTAGACCCATGGGCTTCGCTCAGAACTTTCTAGCGCATATCACCAAATTTAGGTATCCATAATATTTGTTGGAAATGGACAAAATTGTATACTCCAATTGAAAAGTCAAATTGTGATTTCTTAGTCCCAAAGATAGCTTTTAGAAGTCGTTATGGGCATTATGAGTTTTTGGTCATGCCCTTCGACTTGACTAATGCCCCTACTACTTTCATTACTTGATGAATCGAGTGTTTCATCCTTATCTTGATCAATTCATAGTGGTGTTCATCGATGATGTTTTAGTCTACTCCGAGTTTGAGGAACAACATAATGAACATTTGTGAGTTGTGTTGAACACACTGAGAGAAAATCAACTCTATGCTAAATTCTCGAAGTGTGATTTTTGGATAAAGGAAGTGATGTTTCTAGCTCATGTAATTTCTATCGGACATATTGTTGTTGATCCTGCAATAGTAGAAGTTGTGACCAAGTGGAAAGCTCAGAAGACTTTGTATGAGATACATAGTTTCCTCAATTTAGCAGGTTACTACCAAAGGTTTGTCAAGAGTTTCTCTGAGTTAGCTCCCCCTCTGACAAAGTTGACATGAAAAGAAGTCAAGTTTATGTGGACATTGGAATGTGAGGATAGTTTTCAGAAGCTGAAAGGATGTTTGACATCTGCTCCCATTCTTGTGTTACCTATTGAAGGCAAACCCTACATCATTTTCACTGATGCTTCTAAGCAAGAATTAGGGTGTGTCTTGATGCAAGAAGATTGAGTGATTGCCTATGCTTCATGCCAGATGAAACCTAATGAAGAGAACTATCCTATGCATGATTTAGAGCTCGCCTCTATCATGCATGCTTTAAAGATTTGGTGACCCTATCGATATGGAGTGAAGTTTTAAGTCTTCTCAATTCATAAAAGTTTGAAGTATCTTTTAATTTAGAAGGTTTTGAATATGAGGAAGTGAAGATGGGTGGAATACCTTAAGGACTATGATTGTAATGACCGTCTCGTGAAAACAGGATTAACTAATGCGGAAGCGAATTATTTGCAGCGTAATTACTGAAAATCACTAAAAATTAAAACCATTTGCAAAGAGATCCATTCATAGGAAAACTCTTTAACCAAGAACCAAAGTGTTTCCATTTCATCCTGGATCACAAGTACACAACATGTACAATTCCTTTTTAAGGATTACAACATTGACTGCCCTGTTAACAAATATACACAGGCAGTATAAAACTTTGAGGCATTAAGCCAAAACTCCGATTGAATCATTTAAAACTCCGAGGACCTGAGAGTACAGAGACGACACATATGACTACTATCTATATGACTTGACAGACAATATCTCCACCTGAGATCTCATTGCTGTCCTTGTTGTTGCTGTTGCTTCTGCTCATCTCTGTTCTAGGGATTTCCTGCCTTGCCTTCCATGCATACCTAAAAATATTTTCCCACGGGGGTGAGACAATTGTAAATTGCCCCAGCGAGAGATATAACTCTCCGCCAAAACATTATTATTGCAATTAAGGATATAAAACTAGGCAGATGATAAGCAATTTAAAGCATTCTCTTAATAAGGAATAGGAAGAACATGTATATCATTTATCCTCCATATTATACCATCATATCAAACTTCTCTTGTGACCCTCATTATCTTGATATGTCACCCATGAGACATTCTCTTATGACACTCATTATCTTGATATGTCACCCATGAGACATTCTCGTTTCAACTTATTGGCCTTAGCCAATCTGCTAAACAGATTTTGGTTATAATGGACATGAGAGTGTACATCATCATGTCTTATTCAGGCATTGGTCTATACCAATCCTATATAAGTATTCCAGGCATTGGATTACACCAATCATGTGCAACTAGTACAAGCATTAGATTTATATTATTCCTGTGTATCCATTCCAGGTATTGATCTATGTCAATCCTGTACAAACCATTCCAGGTATCGATCTGTGTCAATCCTATGCAACTATTCCAGGTATTGATCTATGTCAATCCTGTGCAACTATTCCAGGTATTGGGGTTTAGCCAATCCTGTGCATTCCAGGTATTGGGAGTTAGCCAATCCTATGTTATTATTCCAGGTATTGATCTATGTCAATCCTGTGCATTCCAAGTATTGGGAGTTAGTCAATCCTGTGTTATTATTCCATGTATTGGGAGTTAGCCAATCCTGTGCATTCCAGGTATTGGGAGTTAGCCAATCCTGTGTTATTATTCCAGGTATTGGGAGTTAGCCAATCCTGTGTTAACATTCCAGGTATTGGGAGTTAGCCAATCCTGTGTTATTATTCCAGGTATTGGGAGTTAGCCAATCCTGTGCATTCCAGGTATTGGGAGTTAGCCAATCCTGTGTTATTATTCCAGGTATTGGGAGTTAGCCAATCCTGTGTTAACATTCCAGGTATTGGGAGTTAGCCAATCCTGTGTTATCATTCCAGGTATTGGGAGTTAGCCAATCCTATGTTATCATTCCAGGTATTGGGAGTTAGCCAATCCTGTGTTATCATTCCAGGTATTGGGAGTTAGCCAATCCTGTGTTATCATTCCAGGTATTAGACTATGCTAATCCTGTGCAACTATTCCAGGTATTGAACTATATCAATCGTGTAATGCTAAAAGTGATATTTATCACATATTGATATATCACTTTCCTCATCACTTTCAACTTCCTTAAGTTATCAGCTTATCTTGGATTAAGGTATTTCCCATCTTAATCCTTTAATCCATTAACCTATCACCCTTACCATGAAGTGCATAGGTCACACATAAGAATGGTCCAACTATCTTTAATGATATGGACTCATCTCAAGTTAAAGCATTACTTGCTATAAGGGTATCCACAATCAATCACTTTAGGCATTTCCCCCATTAGTATATTAGTAACCATTCCATTATTAGGATTAGGGTTTCCCATACTATCATACTTCATTAGGGTGAGGATTGCATATAACATCACCCTTCATTAGGCTTTCTCATCATATTGCCTAAAATTAGGGTTTACTATTCATCCCAACATGGGTTTCTCATGGCATCACCCTCAATTTGGGTTTACATGGAATCAACCTCAATTAGGGTTCACATGATCTCTTTATTAAGGATCATACCCTATTCATCACATGATCAATACTCATGTATGAATTCCTTTCCATCATCCTATCAACTTGATTAGGTTACATCAACCCTTCAATCAAGTATATACAACTATGGTTAACATAGTGTACTAAGACATTGTTCTTATAAGCAATTAGGGTTCATTCCTTAATTGGCACTAATCACTTAGGTACTATTAGGGTTTCAACCTTTGTACCTTAATTGATTATCATTACTAATCATCATTGGATCAATGGATGATTCATCATCTCTATTCTCAAGAGATTCAATCACATTGGACCTCCATTACATAAGGTATCCAATTGAATTAGGGTTTTCAATGTTGATTCCTTCAATCATTGAATTCATGGAACCAATCATCAATTGGACCTACCCTCATACTTCAATTGAGTTTAATAGGTCAACCTTAAACTGATTTGACTCTCAATTGACCCTCAATTGATCATCAATTAGGGTTTGATTCAATTGAATTCGGGTTTGGAATTGATGATTCAACAACACTAATCAATGTAAGACTAGTTGCTTTGAAACCATTGAACCATCATCCAAATTGGGTATGACCTGACCCCAAACGGTCTTGAGGTCGTTTGGATGACCTCCAAACGGTCTTGAGACCGTTTGCCCATCATATCACTCAAATCTAAGCAATCCAATTAGGGTTTGGTTCATTGGATTGATCACCAAATCAACATTACATTGTTTAACATCTTGGTACCTTTAGACCTTCAAACACCTAACCATACTCAACCCTAGACCTCCAAACGGTCTTGGGTGACCACCAAACGGTCTTGAGACCGTTTGGATGAGCTCCAAACGGTCTTGAGACCGTTTTCCCATCCAACCTTTGGACTCTAGTGAAAATTCATCATGGATTGGTCTATCGAGTTGATCAACAAATCAGCACTACATTGCAATATGATTAGTACCTTTGGACCTTTAATTGGTAAACTATACTTGACCCCAGACCTCCAAACGGTCTTGGGTGATCCCCAAACGGTCTTGAGACCGTTTGGGTGATCCCCAAATGGTCTTGAAACCGTTTGGGCTAATCAACCCAAAATCTCTAATTAACTCATTGGAATTTCAGCACTGATTTCAATTAGGGTTTGCCCAATTGATTAGCCTTCAACTCATGACTCGTTTGGAATTAATCCATAAAATTTGGTGAGTCATTAACCAACATCATTATAAACAGTAATCTCATACGTTCAATGCTTAGTAAACTATCTTATATGGTCTTGAGACCGTTTGCTCAACCAGGTCAAGTTAATCAGGTTGAAAATCAGCACATAATTCAATATGATTGCCTAATTGATTGGCCTTCAACTCTCGATTCCTTTGGAGTTAATCCCTCAAATTTGGAGGGTTATCAGCCTACATAATTAGAAACAAAATTCCCAAACGGTCAACGCTTGGTAAACCATCTCAAACGGTCTTGAAACCGTTTTCTCCCAAACGGTTTCAAACCGTTTTCCCTTAAACGGTTTGCTGAAACCGCATAGCCAATCAAATTAAAACGATTTGGAATAGCTATCAAAACGGTTTTGCTTGGTAATTTTCTTTGGATAAGCATCTAGGATGATGTCATCATACCCTTCATTCGAACAACCAAGAACAGCAACCGTTCTTGATGGAAATTGCAGCAAAGAAACAAGAGTGCATCAAATTGAAGAAATCAATCAACAAAGCATAGAGAATTGATGCAATAGCAATGTTTAAGGGTTTGAGTTATAAAACCCACCTCCAATTGATCTCCAAAGCTCCAAGCTCACGCCATTAATGGTGGATGAAGCTCTTGCAACTCCCCCTAGGCTCTTCCTCAAGCTTTTGATTGCAAAAGTTGGCTAGGGTTGAAGAGGAGATCGAAATAAGAAGGAATCCATAATTTATTTTCGATTTCCACCATGAAATCATGGAGAACGAAGGTCAAGGGCTTACCCACAGGTTGGGGACGTTCTACCTGCTCCCCCTAGCTTCTTGGTCGGTTTTGCAAGCAAGGGGAAGAAGAAAATCCGAAAAAGGCCTTGGTTTGGGCTTGGAAATGACACTTTTATAAAGAAATTAATGAGAGAGAATATGCCTTATAAAAATCCAATTAATCCAAAAATTATGGCCGCCTCTTCCCCCTCAACTCCATGGATACGAGGCATATCCCTTTGCCTTTAATTCTCCTTCATTATCCTCAATTTAAAGAAAAGCAAATTAAGCACCTTAATGCTTATTATATAATATCCCACATGTGAGTGGATATTGCTTTTCTTTATAAAAAGGTGAGTGGAATTTCACCTACTTAAGATATTTTCGTTCCTTATCTTGTTAAATGAACGTCCATCCTTATTCAAAATCAACCCAAAACATTTTGGTTGAAAGCCCTTCAATTATTTTTATTCATTTTTGCCCTAAATCGAATTAGGGTTTCAATTAGGCATTATTCTTGATTATTTTAATGTCAAGATTCTCTCTCCTACAACTTAATTCAAATGAGGAGTCCCTCTCATTTTATTTTCTCTACATGATGCCAAGAAACATTAAGGACCATATTGAAGTGGTAATTTGCATATTGAACCCTAGATTTTGGGTAAATTGCACTTTACTCCAAAACTAGGTTTTAATGCACAACATTGTCCAACAAGCTCTATCTTGGTGTCCAGGCTTGGGAAAACCATACCACTACATTATATTCATTCTTATGATGTCACAACATCAGAGTAACATCTTATCATGTGCAATTTGCAAGTTAACCCCTCAACTTGGGTAATTTGCACTTTAGTCCAAAATAAGCAAACATTGCTTCAACATTATTCAAAAAGGACTGAAATTGAAATATAAGTTCCTCAAGAGCCTTAATTACCTTTCACAAGATAAGTACACGCATATAATCAACTTTCTTAATCAAAACACCTAGGGTTAAAGCATAACCCAGGTCAGGGATGTTACAAATTATAAACCCCTAACAAGGATTTCGTCCCCGAAATCCCAGATAAAGGGAACAGATATTATTCATTCCTCATATCATCATGTCTTTTCATAACACCTCATTGTTATGAAGACATCATAAAACTTTTATTAGCACAAAGTTCCTTCCCACAATATTCTCATAGAGCCAATTGAGAACTTATCTTAAAGACATATTTAGTTGTTATGTTTATGCAAAGCATAAACCCCTAACATATGATGTTCATATCATTTTATATAATCAGACTGATTTCGTAGTTGACCACTCCAGGTAGCCAATCTAAATCATCTGATAATTCTCAGATACTAGAATCTCTTACCTTGGTATCAGTCACATGTGTTGAATACACATCATATTCTCATCTTTCTTTTATCATATTTACAACTTTATAGAATAGGGATCACCTCCCTTGTTCTCTTTCTCATCATATGAGGGTCATACTTTTACTTCCTCATATACACATGCTGATCTGAATTCCTATCAGATCCTTCTTTCTTGTTCTTAAGATATGATACATTTATCCATGTCATATTTCCAATTTCATGATACTCATTAGATTGTATCAGAATGATTGCTTGATCAGGGCAATCAAAAAGATATCAATCTAAGAGTTTCCATACTCACTTTATCATCAATAGTTGTACACCTGATCAGGGTTTACAAGTACTGAGATCAAGTAGTATGCACTTACATGCTATCATATTCCTTTCTTTTCATATTACCATAACACAAGATTTAACATCCCTGGATTTTATCCAGGCATCTCTTCTATACCTCTTCCTCTTTCATGGAGGTAAGATCAATATAGAGCATTTAAAAGAATACTGAACAGAATTCAAATTCTAGTTCTCATCATTTCATCCCTATATAGTAACCAATGGGGAAAACAATATCAACAATCTTTTTTTTATAACAAAAAGGGTTTAGTGTACTCAACATGTACACATTTATAACATACCTTGTACTCATATCATGGTCTTACTAGTCTTATTACTGAAGCAAAAACTAAGCCATAGAATCTTACAGGTGAAAGGTTAAGACCTTTGCACTTACTTAGTGGCTACTTCCCTGGTACACTAGGCATTTATTGCACTATTAGTACCAAAAACTTGGCTTTTTAAAACCATTAGGCAAATGTCTCTAGAATTATAGAGACCATTCCCTACTTCTCAGCTTGTTGCCCCTTCTTGGGCACTACCATCACATATTTATTATCTGTCTGAACTCATAGCAGAGTCCACTTTCTTGCTATAAGTTAGTCTTTTCCATATTTTCCCTTGTTCCAACATGACTAAGTCATTTAGGAACTCATTTAAAGCTCAAGCTATCTGTATTAAGGACTGATAACCTAGGTTGTAAGCCTAGCATCCAGTCCACTCATATGCATTACTGTTTCCCTAATCTTCCCAACAAGAGCATGATCATAGGATTCTCTATCCTGATCAGGTCTTAATGGGGATTCTCATGCACTCATTCTATTCTTGCATGATCCCTTGCACCTCTTCTTGGTGCAACAACATTGCCCTAAGCAATGTGTTCATTGTTCTCTCCAGTCATTTTAAACTTTACCCTTTCTCTGCACAAGCAGAAATCATTATAGGGTATATTGGAGGACACTAACACAGACTCAACAACTTAGTCCTATGTCTCTGTAGACTCAACGAACCTAGAGCTCTGATACCACTAAATGTAACGACCGTCTCGCGAAAACAGGATTAACTAATGCGGAAGCGAATTATTTGCAGCGTAATTACTGAAAATCACTAAAAATTAAAACCATTTGCAAAAAGATCCATTCATAGGAAAACTCTTTAACCAAGAACCAAAGTGTTTCCATTTCATCCTGGATCACAAGTACACAACATGTACAATTCCTTTTTAAGGATTACAACATTGACTGCCCTGTTAACAAATATACACAGGCAGTATAAAACTTTGAGGCATTAAGCCAAAACTCCGATTGAATCATTTAAAACTCCGAGGACCTGAGAGTACAGAGACGACGCATAGGACTACTATCTATATGACTTGATAGACAATATCTCCACCTGAGATCTCACTGCTGTCCTTGTTGTTGCTGTTGCTTCTGCTCATCTCTATTCTAGGGATTTCCTGACTTGCCTTCCATGCATACCTAAAAATGTTTTCCCACGGGGGTGAGACAATTTTAAATTGCCCCAGCGAGAGATATAACTCTCCGCCAAAACATTATTATTGCAATTAAGGATATAAAACTAGGCAGATGATAAGCAATTTAAAGAATTCTCTTAATAAGGAATAGGAAGAACATGTATATCATTTATCCTCCATATTATACCATCATATCAAACTTCTCTTGTGACACTCATTATCTTGATATGTCACCCATGAGACATTCTCTTGTGACACTCATTATCTTGATATGTCACCCATGAGACATTCTCGTTTCAACTTATTGGCCTTAGCCAATATGCTAAACAAATTTTGGTTATAATGGACATGAGAGTGTACATCATCATGTCTTATTCAGGCATTGGTCTATACCAATCCTATATAAGTATTCCAGGCATTGGATTACACCAATCCTGTGCAACTAGTACAAGCATTAGATTTATATTATTCATGTGTATCCATTCCAGGTATTGATCTATGTCAATCCTGTACAACCATTCCAGGTATCGATCTGTGTCAATCCTGTGCAACTATTCCAGGTATTGATCTATGTCAATCATGTGCAACTATTCCAGGTATTGGGGTTTAGCCAATCCTGTGCATTCCAGGTATTGAGAGTTAGCCAATCCTGTGTTATTATTCCAGGTATTGATCTATGTCAATCCTGTGCATTCCAGGTATTGGGAGTTAGCCAATCCTGTGTTATTATTCCAGGTATCGGGAGTTAGGCAATCCTGTGCATTCCAGGTATTGGGAGTTAGACAATCCTGTGTTATTATTCCAGGTATTGATCTATGTCAATCATGTGCATTCCAGGTATTGGGAGTTAGCCAATCCTGTGTTATTATTCCAGGTATTGGGAGTTAGCCAATCCAGTGCATTCTAGGTATTGGGAGTTAGCCAATCCTGTGTTATTATTCCAGGTATTGGGAGTTAGCCAATCCTGTGTTATCATTCCAGGTATTGGGAGTTAGCCAATCCTGTGTTATCATTCCAGGTATTGGGAGTTAGCCAATCCTGTGTTATCATTCCAGGTATTGGGAGTTAGCCAATCCTGTGTTATCATTCCAGGTATTGGGAGTTAGCCAATCCTGTGTTATCATTCCAGGTATTAGACTATGCTAATCCTATGCAACTATTCCAAGTATTGAACTATATCAATCGTGTAATGCTAAAAGTGATATTTATCACATATTGATATATCACTTTCCTCATCACTTTCAACTTCCTTAAGTTATCAGCTTATCTTGGATTAAGGTATTTCCCATCTTAATCCTTTAATCCATTAACCTATCACCCTTACCATGAAGTGCATAGGTCACACATAAGAATGGTCCAACTATCTTTAATGATATGGACTCATCTCAAGTTAAAGCATTACTTGCTATAAGGATATCCACAATCAATCACTTTAGGCATTTCCCCCATTAGTATATTAGTAACCATTCCATTATTAGGATTAGGGTTTCCCATACTATCATACTTAATTAGGGTGAGGATTGCATATAACATCACCCTTCATTAGACTTTCTCATCATATTGCCTAAAATTAGGGTTTACTATTCATCCCAACATGGGTTTCTCATGGCATCACCCTCAATTTGGGTTTACATGGAATCAACCTCAATTAGGGTTCACATGATCTCTTTATTAAGGATCATACCCTATTCATCACATGATCAATACTCATGTATGAATTCCTTTCCATCATCCTATCAACTTGATTAGGTTACATCAACCCTTCAATCAAGTATATACAACTATGGTTAACATAGTGTACTAAGACATTGTTCTTATAAGCAATTAGGGTTCATTCCTTAATTGGCACTAATCACTTAGGTACTATTAGGGTTTCAACCTTTGTACCTTCATTGATTATCATTACTAATCATCATTGGATCAATGGATGATTCATCATCTCTATTCTCAAGAGATTCAATCACATTGGACCTCCATTACATAAGGTATCCAATTGAATTAGGGTTTTCAATGTTGATTCCTTCAATCATTGAATTCATGGAACCAATCATCAATTGGACCTACCCTCATACTTCAATTGAGTTTAATAGGTCAACCTTAAACTGATTTGACTCTCAATTGACCCTCAATTTATCATCAATTAGGGTTTGATTTAATTGAATTAGGGTTTGGAATCGATGATTCAACAACACTAATCAATGTAAGACTAGTTGCTTTGAAACCATTGAACCATCATCCAAATTGGGTATGACCTGACCCCAAACGGTCTTGAGGTCGTTTGGATGACCTCCAAACGGTCTTGAGACCGTTTGCCCATCATATCACTCAAATCTAAGCAATCCAATTAGGGTTTGGTTCATTGGATTGATCACCAAATCAGCATTACATTGTTTAACATCTTGGTACCTTTAGACCTTCAAACACCTAACCATACTCAACCCTAGACCTCCAAACGGTCTTGGGTGACCACCAAACGGTCTTGAGACCGTTTGGATGAGCTCCAAACGGTCTTGAGACCGTTTGCCCATCCAACCTTTGGACTCTAGTGAAAATTCATCATGGATTGGTCTATCGAGTTGATCAACAAATCAGCACTACATTGCAATATGATTAGTACCTTTGGACCTTCAATTGGTCAACTATACTTGATCCCAGACCTCCAAACGGTCTTGGGGTGATCCCCAAACGGTCTTGAGACCGTTTGGGTGATCCCCAAACGGTCTTGAAACCGTTTGGGCTAATCAACCCAAAATCTCTAATTAACTCATTGGAATTTCAACACTGATTTCAATTAGGGTTTTCCCAATTGATTAGCCTTCAACTCATGACTCGTTTGGAATTAATCCATAAAATTTGGTGAGTAATTAACCAACATCATTATAAACAGTAATCTCATACGGTCAACGCTTAGTCAACCATCTTATACGGTCTTGATACCGTTTGCTCAACCAGGTCAAGTTAATCAGGTTGAAAATCAGCACATAATTCAATCTGATTGCCTAATTGATTGGCCTTCAACTCTCGATTCCTTTGGAGTTAATCCCTCAAATTTGGAGGGTTATCAGCCTACATGATTAGGAAAAAAATTCCCAAACGGTCAACGCTTGGTCAACCATCTCAAACGGTCTTGAAACCGTTTTCTCCCAAACGGTTTCAAACCGTTTTCCCTTAAACGGTTTGCTGAAACCGCATAGCCAATCAAATTAAAACGATTTGGAGTAGCTATCAAAACGGTTTTGCTTGGTAATTTTCTTTGGATAAGCATCTAGGATGATGTCATCATACCCTTTCTTCGAACAACCAAGAACAGCAACCGTTCTTGATGGAAATTGCAGCAAAGAAACAAGAGTGCATCAAATTGAAGAAATCAATCAACAAAGCATAGAGAATTGATGCAATAGCAATGTTTAAGGGTTTGAGTTATAAAACCCACCTCCAATTGATATCCAAAGCTCCAAGCTCACGCCATTAATGGTGGATGAAGCTCTTGCAACTCCCCCTAGGCTCGTCCTCAAGCTTTTGATTGCAAAAGTTGGCTAGGGTTGAAGAGGAGATCGAAATAAGAAGGAATCCATAATTTATTTTCGATTTCCACCATGAAATCATGGATAACGAAGGTCAAGGGCTTACCCACAGGTTGGGGACGTTCTCCCTGCTCCTCCCTAGCTTCTTGGTCGGTTTTGCAAGCAAGGGGAAGAATAAAATCCGAAAAAGGCCTTGGTTTGGGCTTGGAAATGGCACTTTTATAAAGAAATTGATGAGAGAGAATATGCCTTATAAAAATCCAATTAATCCAAAAATTATGGCCGCCTCTTCCCCCTCAACTCCATGGATACGAGGCATATCCCTTTGCCTTTAATTCTCCTTCATTATCCTCAATTTAAAGAAAAGCAAATTAAGCACCTTAATGCTTATTATATAATATCCCACATGTGAGTGGATATTGCTTTTCTTTATAAAAAGGTGAGTGGAATTTCACCTACTTAAGATATTTTCGTTCCTTATCTTGTTAAAGGAACGTCCATCCTTATTAAAAATCAACCCAAAACATTTTGGTTGAAAGCCCTTCAATTATTTTTATTCATTTTTTCCCTAAATCGAATTAGGGTTTCAATTAGGCATTATTCTTGATTATTTTAATGTCAAGATTCTCTCTCCTACAACTTAATTCAAATGAGGAGTCCCTCTAATTTTATTTGCTCTACATGATGCCAAAAAACATTAAGGACCATATTGAAGTGGTAATTTGCATATTGAACCCTAGATTTTGGGTAAATTGCACTTTACTCCAAAACTAGGTTTTAATGCACAACATTGTCCAACAAGCTCTATCTTGGTGTCCAGGCTTGGGAAAACCATACCACTATATTATATTCATTCTTATGATGTCACAACATCAGAGTAACATCTTATCATGTGCAATTTGCAAGTTAACCCCTCAACTTGGGTAATTTGCACTTTAGTCCAAAATAAGCAAACATTGCTTCAACATTATTCAAAAAGGACTGAAATTGAAATATAAGTTCCTCAAGAGCCTTAATTACCTTTCACAAGATAAGTACACGCATATAATCAACTTTCTTAATCAAAACACCTAGGGTTAAAGCATAACCCAGGTCAGGGATGTTACAATGATTTTACCATCACTTATCATCCTGGTAAAGCAAACATATTTATTGATGCTTTGATTTGAAAGAAAGTTATGTGTGTGTTGCTATGAATCTAGAGTATGTTTCTTGTTAGAAACTACAACCTATTGATGATGATGATGCCGAGAAGTTGTGTGTTCACATGGCTAGTTTGTACTAAGATAAATAAAATGGGATTAGGCATTCATATGCATGTTGAGACATTAGTGATTCACGGTAGGTCACTGGTGATTAAGTTACTTCTTCTCTCCAACATCATCGCTTTGGTGACCTATGTAGAGAAGAAGTAAGAGAATGATCTATAGATGGTGAAACTTGGGAATTATCCTAAATCTAGACATAGCAAGCTATTATCAACTTCTAACATGTTTGATCAACACTAGCTGATTAGGAGTTCCTTAAAATCATTTTTTTAAAATCTAAGTCTAAAAGATAATTTAGTTCACTAATTATCTTCTATATCATCAAATTTGTGAATTTATTGTATTATATGTATTTAATCAAAATGAATTACATGGAGAACGATTTATTTTTACATTTCATGGTTTCTATAAATTGGACTACAATTACAACACAATAAATTTAGAGGAATCAAGATACTCATGTTTTCCTCAATTCCACATGAAAAAATTTCATGTAAATTAATAGTATTGAAATGCCTACTTGGTGGTGATCTGATCGAAAGTTGACTAATAGATTTTTGCATGATAACAAAGAGAACACAATTCTAATGTATAGGATCCTTAAATAAGTAGCCACATTGTATATGGGAGAAGGAAAATATTCTAAAATGGATTTGAGTTACTCGTTCGATCTTGAATTTGGATTTCAGTAAACTAGAGAATGTTATGATGTATAACATAAAATCCTTAATGTTATTAGCTATTGCATACCATTTAACAAGAATCTGTAATGGCTCCATAAGAATCAAACATGTCAATTACGATAAGGAATACTCGTAAAATGAAGAGAAAGAAGAAAACATTAAGCATATATGGCATGAACGTAGTACAATTCATGTGGAGCCATGGGACATAATAAAGGAATAACTTCCTCACTAGTAGAGTCCAAGGTGGAGGTGGTTTGAGTGGACCAACATGTGTGAGGGTTCATTTTTGTTAGAATGACCTCTTGAATTATAGTTATAATAACAACCATAAACCAAAGAACCATATGTA
Organism: Alisma plantago-aquatica; assembly: GCA_963693085.1. Taxonomy (NCBI): domain Eukaryota; kingdom Viridiplantae; phylum Streptophyta; class Magnoliopsida; order Alismatales; family Alismataceae; genus Alisma; species Alisma plantago-aquatica. Next base: position 440,851,383 of record OY856412.1, on the reverse strand, counting down.
CTCAATGAGGTGCCAATCGTTAACTAGAAGTCCCTAGTGGCACCCATTTGCTTAGATAGCTAGTCTCACAAGATGGTGTTTTAAAGCACACAATGAGTCAGATCTCATGGAACCACTATGGTGGAAAGTTTAGGCTTGTGAGGCTAGACGTGGAGAGCCCCATTATAGATCAAGGAGCTAGTTCAAAAGTCTTGGGATATTGGCTCAACCATGAGACTTGTATGACAAGTTCACAACCATTTTTTTATTTTACATGTTATGGTAAACTTTATGTGGGCCAAGGGTGTAATATTAGAATAAAAGTATTAACATTAACAATTGAGTTAATTTAGACAACATGCAGATGATATCATAGAGGAAAGATCACTCAGATCTAATGTAGCTAGTTCTATTTCTATATAAATCCCGGTTGGTTTCCCTATTGGTATGTATGCCTAGAGAGTCAATCATATGGTGATTGTAATGGCATAACATATAAATGGTTTGATTAATAACAAAGACAAGATTTTGATTTATTTTTTATATTCAATTATGAGATAATGAATAACATAATAAATGCCTAGATAATATTGTTACTCAATGACATATGTCTTCAAGTATTAGACTCGGAAGAAATGAGTTCATATGGATGTTAAGAGTACATATGCATTTTCTCATCATGTCCCTGATTAGTTTTCATTGTGGAAGGTTGATAGACAATAATGACACATAAGATTAGAGTGTGAGTTGGTTGATGATTGAATCTCATTGGTCATGATATGACAATATCAAACCAAGCACACAGATACATGTTAGAGAACAGTGTATCAGACAGACCCACCGTGAGACTGACACATGGAAGCCATCATCATGGAAGTCATAGTCATCTCTCACAGTGATGGTGGTGGTTGTGGTTCTTAAACCTGAAATCACTGCACTCATCACATGTCATTGGGTACACATTGACTTCATCAAATGCAGTCCTAAAACATGGGTTGTGATAATAGTGATGATTGGGTTGCTTTGACACATGGGGACTGACTGTGAGTGATAGAGATGTGATTTGTCCCTCCGACAGGAGTATGATATCCAATGCCTCTTGATTAGCGAGACTGAGAAAAGTATGGCCATATGCATGGGAGTCAATACGTGATATTGAGCTTACATATATCTCATGCAATCTGCTCTGGTTCAAGAAACAAGATTGGATAATAATTAGGATGACTGCTCCATGCCTCTAGTTCAATCTGGATATCAGTGACAAAGGAACTATACAAACATTGTAACACCATACCCAGATTGTAGGTTGAAGTTGCCCCAACTTTCCATTCACTTGGGTAACATTAATGTGCGACTAGGCACCACTCTTTGCTTGTGATGTCATAAGTTGTTATGGACATTCACTGTCAACGTGATATGGGGCATATGGCAACTCATCCCACTATCATACAGACAGTGAGGTGTTACACGAAAACGTGTGGAAATCACCATAACCACAGATTACCAAAAACACGGGTTAATTAAAACCGATTGCGGAAAGCTAATAAACTGAGAAACTATTACATCTAAGTCCTCATCCTGCAAGGAAACAGGTTATATAAACATATACAAGATCTGATACGTGTCTACAGCTTAGAGGGACAGCTGTCTAACCACCTCATGAGTTCATCACCTATATATACATACATAAAGGCCCACATCCGGCCAGTAGCAGGATATACAAAGGATCAACGACCATAAATCGTGAAACGACGTTAAAACGCTCCCAAGGACCTGAGAGTACAGGGATGACTCTAGACTCTACTACAAAACACCAAAACAGCAGCATATCCATCTCTTGCCTTCTACTGCTCTTCTTGCTGCTCGACCGCAACACCGCGACCACCACCACGTCTAGCTCGACCACATGGAAACCAGCGGAATGAGACAATTGAACATTGTCCCAGCGAGAAACATAACTCCCCGCCAAAAACTATAAAACCAAAGGAAGATAAAGCAACAACAAGATAACTGATAAGGATATAACCGGAGCAGTCTATAAAGTAAAGCTATTCATACCGACACGCTTACCAGATGTACAGAAGGCATATAATCCACTATTTCTTTATGGAATAGAATTAACAAGATAAGATATATTGCTACATAACATGAGGAACATATATGTACCTGCAAGATATGACAAAATTAACTACACAAGCAAGGCCTCAACCAATGTTCCACATTTTTCCTTAAGCAATAAATACTGTTCGGCTGGATTACGTATTATTATGCCCTGAGGAAGTGAGCCGTACCTCTCAAATCCAACCTTCAGTTGCAAAACCCAAAGCCGGTGCCATACAAGGTCAATGGAAGAGCCGGACTCCATGACCTCCCACCTCGTGGTCAGTGCACGAGTATAACATTAGCAGGACCGCAGTCTCATGCTCGAGTGGCCTCAGCTACAGGGTCAGCTTCACAGGCTACCCTTCCTCTAGCCCGCCTCGGTACAGGTCACGACGCTAGTATATCTGAGCCACGGGCCAGTTCACCGTGCTCTGAGCCATGAACGCATTCATGCTCTTCATATCACATATCCTGAGCCATGGGCTTGTTCACCATGCTCTATACACATCCCGAGTCTGTAACCGTAGCTGCACTCAAATCCTCACTATTTTAGGCTAGGAGAAACCTCGCATATTCAACAATATGCGCTTCGGGTTACCCATAGGAGAACCCGTTTCACCATCACCAGCTCCTGACGATGATGGATCTATGGCCAGGGCAACTACATGATATATTCCACTGTGATTAATTAGTATCTTTTATATGGATTGTAAGATTCAACCAAGTTGTATGACATGCAAATTATAACAAGGAATAAATAACATAAAACTCAACATTATGCTTTCACTGTAATCAACATCATCCTGATCCATCACAAGGATCCAACATCACATGTTATTACTTGGCCTCATGCCAATCACCTAGATCCATCTCAAGGTTCATCACATACCATGGGATCTCAATTTCTCATCATATATTGCCACTGCCTCTCAAGGCTTACACCATCATCATGGGACAAACACATCATACACGTAATCTCATCAAATAAGAGTAACTATCAAAGTAATGTTACTCATCACATATTTCTCTTAGCATTTTTCTTGGCTAATCATCACCTGCATGGTTAGTGTACACAATAATCATAGGCTTAACAAAAGACCATGCTATCAATGTAGAGTGACATTAAAGATTCTATATCAATCATACATCAACTGATGATCATGTTCATGTATAAAGATATGGAGTTACGTAAGCAAGCGTTGCCATAATAATTACCATTGAGTAGAAAGACATATGTATGTGGGAAGAACCCTCACTAGAAGCACCAAGAACCCTCACTAAAGGTTGTTTCGGGCAGCATGCCTTCATCTAATGTCCATCTCACGATGCTCATCATATAACGGCTGTCATCAAACAACGCGCAACGCTGCGTTAGAGTCTGTCGTGCCCCTTGCCTATCAGGAAACGGCTGTGTCGGGCATCTCAGCTGCAACGCCCGTCACAGGGTGTATATCGGCCGATACAAAGCCAAGGTGATGCCCGTCACCATTTTCTAGCAACCCGTCACAAGGGTATATCGGGCAAGGTTATCCTACATGAGGTATCGTCCAAGGGCACTACTCAAGCTACCGTCACAGACCTATTGTCCAGTCACTCAAACCATGGCCTCACGGCCGTCACAGGGCAAAGTGGTATTGTGACGCCCGTCACAGAAACTAGGGATATCGCCCGTCACCAACACTCCATGTCGTACAAGGGGTTAGGTCAAGAGGGATGTCGGGCAGCACCTTCCCCAAGCCCATGACGTCCAAGGTACAACTCACATGATCATTTTCTACCTCAAACACAAGGATACCCGAAACCCTAATGGGTCAAGAAGATGGCTCACCTCAATCGACTAAGAAAGAGGGGTTTTGCACATCATCTATCACCAAACGGCCACAAGGGAAAACCCTAGAAAGAGTCACCACTATCACCAAGCTCACCCTTCAAGTCCATGGTGAGAGGAGAGTGTTGCTCAAGCAACTAGAACACAAGCTCACCTCAATCGACTAGGAAAGAGGGGTTTTGCTCATGAAACTAGGAGCTCAAGCTCACTCCTCTAGACCAAAGAGAGAAAGGAGTATTGCTCACCATGAAACTCTAAACCACAAAGATTGGCCAACAAGGATACTTAAGCAAGATACTAATCTAACAACATATAAACAAGATCATAGAAGGGGATAGAGTAGTTAGGGTTAGGAGTTATGTAACCCGCCTTAAGCAAGCTCCAAGCTCCAAGCACCACCAAGCAAGGAAGAAGGAAACTCCAAAGATATCGGCCACCAAGCTTGCTCTTCCAAGGGGTATCGACCACCAACTTGCAAAGGAGAAGGGGTGTCATGCACTAAGGTGGAGAAGAAACCAAGGAACCAAAGGAACTCCTAGAAAAGGAAAGGACACACCTATATAGGAGAAAAGGGAGGAGAAAATAAGGTAGAACTAAGCAAGGTGTCGCCTACCTAGGGACACTTGTCCTAGTGCACGAGCCACCACACTAGAAAGCCCTAAACACATGTCCAAGGTCATTGCCACATGCAAGCATCATGTACCAAGTGTCCACTAGTGGTGACACAAACGAGGTCAAAGCTTGGTCAAAGGTCATGGGCGACACACCACCAACACCATGGGCGACACACTAGGGCGACACACCTCCATCATGGGCGGTACACTCCCATCTTGCCCGATACAAGGCTCAACCAAACCAAAGCAAGGCACCTCAAGGCCCAACAAGCTCAAAAGAACTCCAAGCAACGATCCCAAGCCATCTTCTCTACACTTAGAGGAAGCAAGGAGAGAGAGGAACACCTCACAAGGTGGCAAACTTGCCTACAAAACCCTAGACTTGGGTTATTTGCAAGTAGCCCCTCCAACTCTCAACAAAGCACAACCAAACCCTAATCACCACTTAAAGGTGATTAGCAAGCATCAAAGCATCAGGGTTAAGCAAAGCAAACAGGGTAAACCCTAAGCGAAGGTCAGGGTCCTTACAAGCTAACCCCCTTCAAGGGATTTCATCCCTGAAATCCGAAGAGAAAAGTGAGGGATACTTCCTCCTCATCTCTTCCTCAAGCTCCCACGTGGCTTCCTCAACGCCACAATGATGCCAAAGAACCTTCACAAGAACCAGGTCCTTCCTCTTCAGCTTCTTAACCCTTCTATCAAGGATCGCCACAGGACCTTCCTCATAGGTCACATCTTCATCAAGCTCAACCTCAACCAGCTGTATCATTATTCCTGAATCTGGATGACTTTTCTTCAACATACTGACATGGAACACTGGATGTAACCTGTGCAACTCTGGAGGCAACTCTAACTCGTAAGCTACCTTTCCAACACGTGCTATAACTGGGTAAGGCCCCATATACCTGGGTGCTATCTTACCCTTCTGCCCAAACCTTAGCACACCTTTCCACGGTGAGACCTTAAGATACACTTTGTCTCCTACCTAGAACTCCAAAGGTCATCGGCGATTGTCTGCGTAAGACTTCTTCTTGTCCTGTGCCACTTTCAACTGTTGTTGTATCACTTTGATCTTTTCTGTCGTCTTCTGTACTAACTCAGGACCCAAAAGTTGATATTCACCAAACTCATACCAACATAAAGGAGATCTTCACTTCCTTCCATACAAGGCCTCATAAGGAGCCATATCAATGCTCCGCTGATAACTGTTGTTGTAAGCAAACTCTATCAAATTGATATGTACGTCCCAACTGTCTAGGAACTGCAAAACACAAGCTCGAAGGAGATCCTCCAAAGTCTGAATAGTCCTCTCAGACTGTCCATCTGTCTGCGGGTGGAAGGCGGTACTGAACCTCAACTGCGTTCCCAACGCTTTGTGCAACTGTTCCCAGAAATGACTTGTGAACTGAGGACCTCTGTCAGAAACTATCGTTGCTGGCACACCATGCAAACGTACTATCTCATCCATATATACTCGAGCAAGCTTCTCAGTTGTATAGGTTGTCTTTACCGGTATGAAATGGGAAGACTTCGTCAATCTGTCCACTATTACCCAAATGGAATCATGATTCCTAGTTTTCCTGGGTAGACCAACTATGAAATCCATGATTATATGATCCCATTTCCACTACGGTATCAGCAAGGGTTGCAACATACCTGCTGACTTCTGATGTTCATCCTTCGCTTGCTGACATACCGCGCATCTCGCCACGAACTCAGCTACATCTTTCTTCAAGTCGGGCCACCAATACAAGTCCTTCAGATTGTGATACATCTTGGTGACACCTGGATGCATAGCATACATCGACGTGTGTGCTTCCTCGAGCACTAACTTCCTCAGATCATCAGCATCGGGGACCGCCATCCAGTTACGATAGCAAACTAGTCCATCCTCGGATTCATGGAACCCATCACGTTTTTCACTGCCGAACTCAGATCTGATCAACTGTACTGCATCATCCGTTTGTTGTGCATCTTTAATCTACTGTCTCAATGTAGGCTTGACTTGCATCTGTGCCAAAAGTCTAGCTAACGAAGAAACTTCCATCTGTACATTCATCTGTCGCAAGGAAACAAACATATCCCATCTATTGCATACCAGGGAACTCAACTGTGCCTTCTTTGAAGAAAGAGAAGAAGACTTTCGGCTAAGCGCATCAGCTACCACATTTGCTTTACCAGGATGATACTTGATGGTGCAGTCGTAATCATTGATCAACTCCATCCATTGACGTTGTCGCATGTTCAACTCATGCTGCAAAAAGATGTACTTCAGATTCTTATGATCTGTAAAGATTTGACACACTTCCCCATAAAGATAGTGTCTCCAGGTCTTTAGCACATGAACCACTGTGGCTAATTCCAAATCATGAGTCGGATAGTTCTCCTCGTGTTTCTTAAGCTGTCGCGAAGCAAAAGAAACCACATGATCTTCCTGCATCAGCACACAACCTAAACCTTTCTTGGAAGCATCGCAGAAAACAAAATAGCCCTTTCCAGGCTCTGGCAGGACTAACACTGGGGCACTGGTTAGCTTCTCCTTCAAACTTTGGAAATCTTGCTGATATCGATCATCCCAAACAAAAGGTACATCTTTTCTAGTCAACTTCGTCATCGGCAACATGATTGCACTGAAGTCCTTGACAAACCTCCGGTAGTAACCTGCTAAACCCAGGAAACTACGAACTTCTGTTGGTGTCTTCGGCTGTTCCCATTCTGCAATGGACTCCACCTTCTTTGGATCTACTTTAACTCCTTTTGCGGATATTACATGACCCAAGAAAGTCACTTCTTCCAACCAGAACTCACACTTACTGAACTTGGCATACAACTGATGTTGGCAAAGAAGAGTCAACGCTTGTCGAAGATGTTGCTCATGCTCCTGCCTATCCCGACTATAGATCAAAATGTCATCTATAAAGACTACAACAAACTAATCTAGAAATGAACAGAACACTCTGTTCATCAGGTACATGAAAGCAACAGGCGCATTGGTTAGTCCAAACGGCATAACCACAAACTCGAAGTGACCATACCTCATCCTGAAAGATGACTTTGGTATGTCATCCGCCTTAATCCTTAACTAATGATATCCAGACCGTAGATCGATCTTTGAAAACATTGTCGCACCACACAACTGATCGAACAGATCATCTATCCTCGGTAATGGGTACTTGTTCTTGATTGTGACCCTGTTCAACTGCCGGTAATATATACATAACCACATCGATCTGTCCTTTTTCTTGACGAACAACACTGGAGCACCCCAAGGCGATGTACTCAGTCGGATGAAACCTTTCTCCAACAATTCTTGCAACTACTTCTTAAGTTCTACCATTTCCACTGGAGCCATCCTGTACGGTGTCTGTGCAACTGGTTGTGTTCTTGGGACCAGATTGATCTCAAAATCAATCTCTCAGGGTGGAGGAACACCAGGAAACTCATCAGGAAACACATCGGCAAACTCTTGGACAACTGACACCTCCTCGAGACTGGGACCCTTCGCCTTGGTAGCCACAATAGTATCCACAATGTGAGCTAAGAACGCCTCACATCCTTGCCGTAGAAACTTATCTGCCACCATAGCTGATACCAAACACGTCGGAAGAATCTTCCTATCTCCTTGGAAGATCCACTTCTCCCCCACATCATCAAACACAGCTTGCTTGGAACCACAGTCCAAAACAAACTTATACTTCTTTAAGGTATTCATCCCAAGGATAACATCGAAACCGTGCATATCAAGTGGTATAAGATCCACTTGAATGTTGTGTCCCAAAAAAGACAAGACACAAGATGGACACTCTTCTCGAAGCAACGAGGAACCATCAAGAGGGGTTTCTAACAACAAGCTATCCTTCTTACAGCTAATAGATAAATGACAATTTTCAAGCATACTATAGGCGATAAAAGAGTGCGTAGCACCCAGGTCAAACAGAACAGATATAAAGCAAGAAGAAGACATATCAGAATGAAATAACTCCATCTGACCTGTCACCACTCGCGGGTTGACTATCGCCTCCGGCTGATTCATAGCGTAGAATCAAGTCGTTGCTAGTTGTCCACATCCTCTACTTCCTTGAGCAGACGATCCTGCTTGCGACGCTTGACTGCATCCTCGCCCTCTGCTACCACTGAGTTGCTGTCTATCTGATCCTTGTTGATTCTGTCTTGGCTGCTACGTCACTTCAACATCTCTATTCGGGCAATGTGACTTGAGATGCCTGGTCTGACCACAGAGATAGCATGCCCTATCTTCGAATCGTGGCCTAAATGGCCATGTTACTGCCACAGAAGCTGTACTATGTGCCTTAGACGGCGAAGAAACATAGCCTCTTCCCTTACTCAGAGACCACTGCGATGGTACACCAGAACCTCTCATCACAAAAGGTGTTGAAAACCTTGACTTCTTGAAGCCACCAAACCTCTGTCCCTGGAACTGAGCAGGCCTCTTCTTAGACATGGATTCTCTTTTCTCCCTTACTGATCGTTCGATCCTCCGGACAGATTCCACAAACGTAGCGAACCACTCTCGATTCTCCAACGCAGAAATAGGTGTTATCAACTCAGAACTCAAACCTTTCTCGAAACGTCTGATCCGCTCCTCATCTGTTGCTGCCATATAGGACAAAACCTCAACAGGTCCATGAACTCGGCTCCATACTCGGTGATGTTCATCGTTCCTTGTTGCAAACGCTCAAACTGACTGATCTTCTCATCCAGATACGTCTTCGGGAAGTATCTGCTGACGAACTCACGCCGGAAAACCTCCCAACCAATCACCTCACTAGGCCGCTTCTCTTCCTCGATGGTCCACCAGTGACCAACACTACCCTTCAGAAGGTAGACAGCGTGCTTTACTTTGTCTGCTTCAGGGATGTCGAGGATCCGGAAAGCCTTTTCAAGACTTGTTAGCCACAGATCTGCATCCACTGGATCAGCCGTTCCAGCATAATCTGAAGCTCCGACTCGGCGAAGCCGCTCAAAGGTCTTCCCAATACTTGATGCTTCACCATGGGGAGCCTGTGCTCTCGGAGGAGGCACTGGCAATCGCTCGACCATGAGATTCATCATAGCCATCATCTGCCCCAAAAGTTGTTGGTAGGCAGGATGCTCAAGAATGGTTGGGTTAGGTTGGGGGACCTCAGGAACCCGATCTTCATGTGCCTGTCTAAAAGCTCCATCAACTGATGCAACATCACTATTCTCAGCAGCGTGTTCTTCATGGTTTCCAGACATCTTAGCTTTTCTTCCGCTGAGAGCAGAAGACGATCGTAAGAAAATATGGACAACTCACAAGAATAGACACAACCTAGTCCTACATCCCTGTAGACTCAGCGAACCTAAGGCTCTGATACCAAAACTTGTGGCAACACATCCCACTATCACACAGACAGTGAGGTGTTACGCAAAAACGTGCGGAAATCACCATAACCACAGATTACCAAAAACACGGGTTAATTAAAACCGATTGCGGAAAGCTAATAAACTGAGAAACTATTACATCTAAGTCCTCATCCTGCAAGGAAACATGTTATATAAACATATACAAGATCTAATACGTGTCCACAACTTAGAGGGACAGTTGTCTAACCACCTCATGAGTTCATCACCTGTCTATACATACATAAAGGCCCACATCTGGCTAGCAGCAGGATATACAAAGGATCAACGGCCATACATCGTGAAACAACATTAAAACGCTCCCAAGGACCTGAGAGTACAGGGATGACTCTAGACTCTACTACAAAACACCAAAACAACAGCATATCCATCTCTTACCTTCTACTTCTCTTCTTGTTTCTCGGCCGCAACACCACAACCACCACTATGTCTAGCTCGACCACCTGGAAACCAGCAGAGTGAGACAATTGAACATTGTCCCAGCGAGAAACATAACTCCCCACCGAAAACTATAAAACCAAAGGAAGATAAAGCAACTGCAAGATAACTGATAAGGATATAACCGGAGTAGTCTATTAAGTAAAGCTATTCATATCGACAAGCTTACCAGATGTACAGAAGGCATATAATCCACTATTTCTTTATGGAACAAAATTAACAAGATAAGATATATTTCTACATAACATGAGGAACATATATGTACCTGCAAGATATGACAAGATTAACTACACAAGCAAGGCCTCAACCAATGTTCCGCGTTTTGCCTTAAGCAATAAATATTGTTCGGCTGGATTACCTATTATTATGCCCTGAGGAAGTGAGCCGTACCGCTCAAATCCAACCTTCGGTTGTGAAACCCAAAGCCAGTGCCATACAAGGTCAATGGAAGAGCCGGACTCCACGACCTCCCACCTCGTGGTCAGTGCACGAGTACAACATTAGCAGGACCGCAGTCTCATGCTCGAGTGGCCTCAGCCACATGGTCATCTCCACAGGCTACCCTTCCTCTAGCCCGCCTCGGTACATGTCACGGCGCTAGTATATCTGAGCCATAGGCCAGTTCACCGTGCTCTGAGCCATGAACGCATTCATGCTCTTCATATCACATATCCTGAGCCATGGGCCTATTCACCATGCTCTATACACATCCTGAGTCTGCAATCGTAGCTGCACTCAAATCCTCACTATTTTAGGCTATGAGAAACCTTGCATATTCAACAATATGTGCTCCGGGTTACCCATAGGAGAACCCGTTTCACCATCACCAGCTCCTGACGATGATGGGTCTATGGCCAAGGCAACTACATGATATATTCCACTGTGATTAATTAGTATCTTTTATATGGATTGCAAGATTCAACCAAGTTGTATGACATGCAAATTATAACAAGGAATAAATAACATAAAACTCAACATTATGCTTTCACTATAATCAACATCATCTTGATCCATCACAAGGATCCAACATCACATGTTATCACTTGGCCTCTTGCCAATCACCTAGATCCATCTCAAGGTTCATCACATACCATGGGATCTCAATCCCTCATCATATATTACCACTGCCTCTCAAGGCTTACACCATCATCATGGGACAAATACATCATACACGTAATCTCATCAAATAAGAGTAACTATCAAAGTAATGTTACTCATCACATATTTCTCTTACCCTTTTTCTTGGCTAATCACCACCTGCATGGTTAGTGTACACAATAATCATAGGCTTAATAGAAGACCATGCTATCAATGTAGAGTGACATTAAAGATTCTATATCAATCATACATCAACTGATGATCATGTTCATGTATAAAGATATGGAGTTACATAGGCACGCGTTACCATAATAATTACCATTGAGTAGAACGACATATGTATGTGGGCAGAACCCTCACTAGAAGCACCAAGAACCCTCACTAAAGGCTGTGTCAGACAGCATGCCCTCATCTAATGTCCATCTCATGATGCTCATAATATAACATCTGTCATCAAACAACGCGCAACGCTGCGTTAGAGTTTGTTGTGCCCCTTGCCTATCGGGCAACAACTGTGTCAGGCATCTCAGCTGCAACACCCGTCACAAGGTGTATATCGGCCGATACAAAGCCAAGGTGACACCCATCACCATCTGCTAGCAACCCGTCACAAGGGTATATCGGGCAAGGTTATCCTACAGGAGGTATCGTCCAAGGGCACTGCTCAAGCTATCATCATAGACCTATTGTCTAGCCACTCAAACCATGGCCTCACAGCCGTCACAGGGCAAAGTGGTATTGTGACGCCCATCACAGAAACTAGGGATATCGCCCATCACCAACACTCCATGTCGTACAAGGGGTTAGGTCAAGAGGGCTGTCGGGAAGCACCTTCCCCAAGCCCATGACGTCCAAGGTACAACTCACATGATCGTTTTCTACCTCAAACACAAGGATACCCGAAACCCTAATGGGTCAAGAAGATGTCTCACCTCAATCGACTAAGAAAGAGGGGTTTTGCACATCATCTATCACCAAACGGCCACAAGGGAAAACCCTAGAAAGAGTCACCACTATCACCAAGCTCACCCTTCAAGTCCATGGTGAGAGGAGAGTGTTGCTCAAGCAACTAGAACACAAGCTCACCTCAATCGACTAGGAAAGAGGGGTTTTGCTCATGAAACTAGGAGCTCAAGCTCACTCCTCTAGACCAAAGAGAGAAAGGAGTATTGCTCACCATGAAACTCTAAACCACAAAGATCGGCCAACAAGGATACTTAAGCAAGATACTAATGTAACAACATATAAACAAGATCATAGAAGGGGATAAAGTAGTTAGGGTTAGGAGTTATGTAACCCGCCTTAAGCAAGCTCCAAGCTCCAAGCACCACCAAGCAAGGAAGAAGGAAACTCCAAAGATATCGGCCACCAAGATTGCTCTTCCAAGGGGTATCGACCACCAACTTGCAAAGGAGAAGGGGTGTCGTGCACTAAGGTGGAGAAGAAACTAAGGAACCAAAGGAACTCCTAGCAAAGGAAAGGACACGCCTATATAGGAGAAAAGGGAGGAGAAAACAAGGTAGAACTAAGCAAGGTGTCGCCTACCTAGGGACACTTGTCCTAGTGCACGAGCCACCACACTAGCAAGCCCTAAAGACATGTCCAAGGTCATTGCCACATTCAAGCATCATTTACCAAGTGTCCACTAGTGGTGACACAAACGAGGTCAAAGCTTGGTCAAAGGTCATGGGCGACACACCACCAGCACCATGGGCGACACACTAGGGCGACACACCTCCATCATGGGCGATACACTCCCATCTTGCCCGATACAAGGCTCAACCAAACCAAAGCAAGGCACCTCAAGGCCCAACAAGCTCAAAAGAACTCCAAGCAACGAGCCCAAGCCATCTTCTCTACACTTAGAGGAAGCAAGGAGAGAGAGGAACACCTCACAAGGTGGCAAACTTGCCTACAAAACCCTAGACTTGGGTTATTTGCAAGTAGCCCCTCCAACTCTCAACAAAGCACAACCAAACCCTAATCACCACTTAAAGGTGATTAGCAAGCATCAAAGCATCAGGGTTAAGCAAAGCAAACAGGGTAAACCCTAAATGAAGGTCAGGGTCTTTACAGGGCCTATAGGGTCACACACATAGGAACCCATCTAGAAGAGGAGTTTGATCTTGAATTATAATTAAATTGATTACTAAAGTGTTTAGGTATCTTAGTTCACACAACATATCAACTGACTAGACTGCCAAATGATCGATTCAAGTGTTGAGACAACCGTATGGAGTGTCAGGTTGATTGTATTTTACATTAGTTGGAATTCTATCTGACTTGGGCTGCAAGACGCCCATTTTACCTATGTGTGATGGCCGTCTGGGATGGTGTGAGATGTTTGTCTCATTTACACCAGACACCCATTTTGGCGGTGCAATTCGATTGCACAAAGGATTGGTGCTGACGTCAGGTTGAGTACTAATTGGAATTGAATTGCCGACATATGTGCAAAATTGGAAAGTGTGAAATGACCGTTTCACTTAGCGAAATGACCATCTCGCGTGCGATATGACCATTTTGCTGGGCAAGATGATCATTTTGGCTCACGCAGGTTGTGAAACTTCAAAATTGTTATGAAAATTCAAGATCTTCCAGTCCTTTCCACTCCCGCTCTAGTCCCACATTGGCTAGGGACTGGGAACCCTAATCCTAACCCCTATTATATAGAGGGGTACTAGGGGCTTCCCAGAACACAACTACTACACAGACAATTGTGAATCAGTTACTCTAAAAATTATTATCCTCTCTAGTTGTGGTAACCACGAGAACCCACTCAAGCCCTACCCGACTAGGGAGGGATAGCCATGGGAGAGAAACAACTGAGGATCATTGTTGTGGGAGATCATGTTGGTGACTAGTACACCAACAGGAGGGACAACTCCTTCATGTTTGTTCATGTAAGATGACAAGAGTTCTAGTTGGTCCGTGTGGACTACTCTAGAGGTAGGATTCTTTTGGCTACTGCTAGGAGGGCAATATCAACTCACAGTCTGTGGCGAGATCTAAGGAGCCGCCACAACAGTTGTTCATGTCTGTTGTCCATGGAGGAGCAGTTAGACAAGTATGAGTGCATCTAGGAGCTGCACAAACACCATCTAAGATAAATTGTGCATCTACATCAACAAGCATTGTCGCTAGACTTGCTCCAGGACCAGGTATATCTTCGTGAAACCATCCTTCCCATTGCATAATTATTGACATGATCTGTTGGTTAATGGGAAATATGTCGATAATTTTTGTATTTCTGCTGCCTATCTGATGTCGTATTTCCCTATAGTGGTGTTAGAGCCACACCAATTAATCATGTTTTGGGATAATCGATATGATTGGATTTTGATTTTACCGTGTTTATTTATTACATGTGATGCAAATATTTAAACTGGTTGATGTACATGTCTGCCTTATCACAACATAAAGAACCCAAACAAATATATACATACATACACACATATATATGTATGTATATATATGTGTGTATGTATGTATGTATGTATATATATATATATATATATATATATATATATATAAATATATAAGATGCATATCCATTTTACACGCGTCACCATAAAATTATTTTTGATGGTGGATGTAAAGCATGGTTATGGCCAAAACTGCATATTTGTGTGTGCTTGGTTGTGGTTATCTATTCTTGTTGTTAATCAGTCTGCATACTGAGCCTCTCTTTCCTTTCCAAATGTAAATTAATGCTCTTCTTCCTATTTCCCCTCAAATGTAACTTGAGGTTTTCTCCATATACATTGTAATAAGAAATATGATAGTTTAATTTATGTTTCAACGTGAGATGACGATCCACACAAAGGCAAAATGACCAGCTCGTGAGACGACCTAATCAACTAGAGGTAAAAGAAGGCGAGATAACAGGAGGATGAACTGATCGATGGGTGGCCTAACCAACCAAATGGAAGTGTCTAGACGCTGCTTGGTCCTGTGAACTAGATGATCATTTCAAAAGAACCCAACCAAGCAACCAGGAGGCGAGCCGATCAGTTTAAGAGTTGAACCGATCAACCCAGATTGGTTTGAGCATAGATCTTCACCAACAACAGGTTGCATATGATGTGGACCACAGGTGGTAGTAATTCCTTGTGGCTCCAAGGAATTACATTAGTATGGCCATAACTATCACTTGTGTGCTTCATTTATTGCATCTTCTCATTTGTGGTTATAGCATGTATATGATATGTACTATATATGTTGTGATTGGATAAAGTATATGTATTTATACAAACTCCCTCAAATATAATATCGAGTCTTAGATGCTTTCTAAAATTGGCACACATGAAAAGTTTGATCAACCAAGAGTGGGCTCCACAAGGGAGGTGCACCGTCTATCTCGTGGAAGTGTGATGGTAGTAATGTGGGCCCACCAAGTGGGGTGCATTATTATCGTGTCGGCTTTTGGGTCAAGCTTGATTAGTGATTCTTAGAGAGTCTGGGCCTAGAGGTATGTAGATGATCACGATAAGGAGTTGTGTATATCATCTATCTAAGAATTGCATATGATGCAATTGGCATGATTGCCTACCTTAATAATTGGTCATGAGCGCCAACGTTGGTTGGGTATTGATGTAGTTGTTTTGGATCTTGGCCTACTAGAATATTGTACGCTGCAATATTATGAATTGATATTGAGGGCTATCCATTCGAATAAAATAGTGGGAGTGGTAGTTAATTAAATACCTAATTAATATTGTCAAATTTATCAAATCAAACCAAATGATTTTTTTTGAAAAATTGCAATATTTCTTTACAGAATTAAATGTCAAACACATTCAAATTGTGATTAGTCCTTAAAAGGACAAAATGGGATAAAGTTCCACAATTCGTTAAGGACTTTGAGAAATGTTCTCATCTATGAGTGAAAGCTCTATGTCCTTGATAGACCAATGCTAGAGAAACCCACTCCAAGTGCGTATAAGGCTAAATTGATGCTTATTGGAAGCATGCCAATGATGCCATAAACATTTGAATACCTAATGCTCTATTATATGAACTATGAATTGCTTGAACAACATGAAAACATGCACACCCTCAAGATGGTAACACATATTAAGAATCATGTAAAACATAGAAGGTATAATGTCTCCTAAGATCTAATTGAGTGCAAACTGACAAAGGGAGGTCCAGTAGAACTGTGTGTGCTCAATACGATTGGACATGTGGAATGACTAGGATTTATCTTAGGTCAAGAGTTGACTATGAATATGATTATGCAAGTGTTGCATGAATCATATAGTCAGTTCATCAAATGTTTGGCATGTCGATGCCAAATCAAGGAAGAAGAAGGACAAATCCATGATGATAATTAGTGGAAGTGAGTCCTAGGGCAAAGGCAAGGCTAATAAGTGTTATGAGGCTATTATGAAGAAGGGTAAGTATAAAAGAAATATGTCCTTTTTACTTAAAGGATAAAGAAAAGAAAGTGCCACCATTATCACTTGTATGGACATTGGAAATAACTATCCTCCTTATAGAGGATCTTAGGGAGAAGATGAAGATAGAGATCTCTACTTTAGGACCTGAGAAGAAGTAAGCTAGAACTAGGTAGAGTAAGGGTTGATGCCTTTACAGTTGGGAGCAGTCATTCATGGGCACATAATAGAATTAGTGAATTGCTATTGTGTACTTTCCATTGATGAAAACATCATATGTTTTGTATGATAAGAACATTATGTTTCATTTTAAAGATATGATCTTTTATGGGAATGCCCTATGTCTCACAAACTATACTTGATAGGTGTAGAGACAAATGTGTATGACACATTTATTGAATGACTTGATAACTCAAACACTAAATACCTATAGCACTTTCATCTAGAGCGCATAAATAAGAAATGCATTTCTAGAATCCATATGATGGTTATCTAGACTCTTTTGGTTATTGAACCAATATATACATGCATGCCTTATTTATTGAGCAATATGATAAAAGCATCCTCACTAGATGTAGTGGGAGATCGACTATTCCATTAGGACTAGTACATACTTATGTACATAGACCTTTTTAGAATGAATGCTAAAGGTAAGTGCCTCATTATATTTATTAATACGATTATTTGACATTGAAATTTGTATTTAATGAAATACAAGTATGAATCTCTTGAAATGTTCTAGAGATTATGATTGAAGTACATAGCTTACTTGGTAAAGTATTAAGATACATTGATGCGATCAATGTTGAAATATTTTAAACCAAGAGTTTGAGGACCTTATGGAGAGATCATGATAGTGTATCACATTGAACTTCACCTGAAACATACTGATGTGTCAGAAAGAAGGCATCACACCATGTTAAGTCATGGTGAGATTATCAACAAATCTAGCTGATCTTACAAATTCTTTTAGGCAGATTCTTTACACTAAAACAATGTACTGTCTAAATTGGTTCAAAAGACACCATATGAGATATGGCATGGGAAGAGTCCCTATGTGTCTGTATAGTGATTATGATTATAAGGTTTATATTATAAAATTGTTTCTTAAAGGCTTTATCCACAAATCACATGAATGTTATCTTGTTGAATACTACTTATATTCTGACCCGACAACAAAGTGTTTGTTGCTAGGATGGATGGATTCCTAAATGGAAATTAGTTCCAAAGGAATCAGTGGGAGAAAAAGTAGAACTCGAAATGTTCAAGACAAAAAAGAAAACATAGAACCTAAATAGGTACAATATTCAAATGTTGTGGAATCTCAAGTTCCTTATGTAACACACACAACTCATAGTTCTAGTAGAACACACCTTGAGTTTGAAAGATTATGACATCTTATACCTCAAAAGGTGACAAGTTGATCATAGAGATGAGTCAAAAACCTACCGAGAAACTATTGAGAGACCAAAATCTGAGAAATGGCTTGAGGCCATGGGATCAAAGATGGACTTCATGTACACCAACAAGGTATGACCTTGCTGGATCCACCTGAAGGGGTATAACCCATATGGTGCATTTGGGTTTTTGTAAGAAGACCAACATGGAAAGGTAAATTGGTTACAAAGAGTTTCAAACTAGTTCAAAGTGTTAAACATGATGAAGTCTTTTCACCAGTTAACATGGTTAAATCCATATGGGTCATGCTTGCTGTTGAAACTTAATATGACTGTGAGATTTGGCATATGGATGTTAAAACCACATTTTTTAATTGGAATAATGAAGAGGATGTTTACATAACACAACTTAATGGTTTTATAAATCCATTAATGTAAATAAAGTCTATAAGTTACAAAGGTCAATCTCTGGATTGAAGCAAGCATCTCAGAGCTGGATCTTCTATTTGATAAGACAGTCAAAGGATTTGACTTGAGTCAGAATGAAGATGGAATCTTTAATTACAAAAGATTTAGTGGGTGCATATTAATATTCCATATAATGATGGGAATAACATCCTTATCCTACATATGTTAAAACATGGCAAGGAAAGTACCTTATATATGAAGGGTTTAGGCGTAGCATCTATAAGATAGGGATTGAGGTCTATAGAGATAGATATAGAAAGCTTATTAACCTAAAAAATATATACATTAGCAAGATGCTGAAGGGTTCAACATGCAAGACTCAATGAGAGAAAATGTATCCATGTTCCATGGAGTTAGTCTCTCAAGATCCTAGTATCCTAATTCTTATGAAGAATAGGAACACATGGATAGATGCCACATGCATTGGCAATTAGATCTATCTTGAATGAAATGTTATGTTCTTATCCCATTATCTTGTATGTATTGGACATGATGAGAAGATATCCAAAGATATCGTATGTATTGGATATGACAAGAGGACATCCAATCACCTCATATGTATTTGACATGATGAGAAGACATATATATACCTTCCTAGCAATCTCGTATGTATTGGACATGATGAGAGGGTATATGTCAGATACTAATGAGAGTCACTGGACTACCATAATGAACATACTTAGGTGCTTGTGAAGCACTTAAAGGATTGGTTCCTTGGTTATGGTAATAAGGAAGAGTTGGATGTTAAGGGTTACACTCATGCAAGCTTCCAAACTGACAAAATAATTGCAATCTAAATTTATGTTTGACGTCAAACTAGAACTGTAAGCTAGAAAGAGTTCTGAGCTAATGAAAGTTGTTCAAATCTACAAATGAAGATGAGTATCTCTATGTTATAAGAACAACATAGGATGTTGTATGGATTAAGAAGTTCATATGGATAAAACTTGTGAGGTTCCAACTGTTGATGACACAATAGACGTACTGATGACAACAATGGAGCTACTAGTTAGGCTGAGAATCTAAGATAGCATACTACGACACTTCCATCTCATACGAGTAGTTGTACAACAAAGAGATGTGAAAATTGTGAAAAACTGACTTAAAGCAAACATTGATAAACCCACTATGAAAGCACTTACACAGCAAAAGCATGATGGTCATGTTAGGTTACTTGGGATGAGATCTGTGGGTGATTGGCTCTAAGTGAAAGTGAGAGTCTGTTGGTATGTATGCCTAGAGAGCCAAGCATATGATGATTGTAATGACATGAGCTATAGGTGATTTGATTAATAATGAAGGCAAGCTTCCAATTTATTTTGTATATTCAGTTATGAGATAATAAATAACATAATAAATGTCTAGATAATATTATTACTCAATGACGTATGACTTCAAGTATTAGACTTAGTAGAAATGAGATCATACAGATGTTAAGAGTACACATACATATTCTCATTATATCCCTCATCGGTTGTCATTGTGCAAGGTTGATAGACAATAATGACACATAAGATCATAGTGTGAGCTGGTTGATGACTGAATCTCATCGGTCATGATATGGCAATATCAAACCAAGAACACAGATACATGTTAGAGAATAGTGTATCAGACAGACCCACTGTGAGACTGACACATGGAAGCCATCATCATGGAAGTCATAGTCAACTCTCACAGTGATGGTGGTGGTTGTAGTTCTTAGACCTAAAATTACTACACTTATCACATGTCATTGGGTACACTTTAACATCATCAAATATAGTCCTGAAACATGGGTTGTTATAATGGTGATGATTGGGTGACTTTGACACACGAGGACTGATTGTGAGTGATAGAGACATGATTTGTCCCTCTGACAGGAGTATGATATCCAAGGCCTCTTGATTAGCGTTACTGAGAAAATTATGGCCATATTCATGCGAGTCAATATGTGATATTGAGCTTACATATATCTCATGCAGTCTGCTCTGGTTCAAGAAACAAGATTGAATAATAATGAGGATGAATACTCCATGCCTCTAGTTTAATATGAATATCAGTGACAAAAGCCTTATACAAACACCATAACACCATACACAGATTGTAGGTTGAAGTTGCCCCAACTTTCTATTCTCTTGGGTAGCACTGGTGTGCGACTAGGCAGTGCTCTTTGCAAATTATGTCATAAGTTATTATGGACATTCACTGCCAACGTGATATGGGACCTATAGGGTCACACACATAGGAACTCATCCAGAATAGGAGTTTGATCTTAAATGATAATTGAATTAATTACTAAATTGTTTAGGTATTTCAATGGATGCAACATATTAGCTGATTAGACTGCCAAATGACCGGTTCAAGTGTTGAGACAACCGTTTGAAGTGTTAGATTGACTGTATTTTACATTTGTTGGAATTTTTCCTGACTTGGGATGCGAGACGCCCATTTCACCTGTGTGAAATGGCCATCTAGGATGGTGTGAGATGATCGTATCGTTTACTCTAGATGCTTGTTTCGGGGGTGCAATTTGATTGCACAAAGGATTGATGCTGATGTCAAGTTGCTTACTAATTGAAATTGAATTTCTGACACATGTACAAAACTAAAAAGTGTGAAATGACTGTTTCACTTAGAAAAATGACCGTCTCGCGTGTGAGACAACTGTCTTGATGACCGTTTTGGTGCATGTAGGTTGTGAAATTTCCAAAATTGTTGCAAAAATTTAAGATCTTCCGGTCCTTTCCTATCCCGCTTTAGTCCCACATCGGCTGGGTCTGGGAATCCTGATCCTAGCCCCTCCTATATATAGAGGAGTACTGGGGGCTTCCCAGAACACAACTACTACAAAGACATAACTATGATATATTGGAGTATTTGTGCTATTATCTCTAGAAAAGTGGTAAGGTTTGAGTTCCTTGACTAGGTATCTAAATATTCAAATGCACTAGTATCAAGCTACTCTATTTTTTTTCCTTCCATCCAAGTATATAATGCAAGATTGAAAGGGATAGAAGCCCTTAGAAAAAATAAATATAGAATATATGAGATAATAACTAGAAGAAAAGATCTTCTGAATAAAAAAATACATGAAATAACCTATCTAATATCTAACACTAATGAAGTAGAAAATGCATGATATAATCATTTAAACCATCTGGTTTATAATCCTAGAAGATGTTGCATGAATTTGTCTTCTTAATTTGTGTTAGTTGGAAATTTAAATGAATCTCATTTATTCTTTAATATAAATATATTAGACATGTAAAACTAATTTCATTTTGATAACAATTCATTTGTTATTTCCATGGTAGTCATCATTTCTATATGAGTTAGATCCATGTGATTGGCTCAAACCTTCATGATCGTACATATGTCCTAGTCTGACCGCCGAGACACTACTATTGTCAATACTCACTCTTAACTGAGTGTATGTTTAAGACTATTTTATTGCATGATTTGAGATTAGCTATAACAATTTTATTTTTGGGTTGATATGTGCTTTAATCTACTACTACATGTTTGTAAATTAGATAACAAAAATTTTAAGAGATAATGTACACAATTTGAAAACCCTAACATGTTATAAGGTTAATATTTGACATGTTGTGATAAAGAACAAGATGAAAATAAGAAAAAAAAGAAATTTTAAAATGCATGATAAATATAAAGATGAAGGTAATTATACACATCATGATAATAAGAACAACATATATATTTATTAGAAAACAAATTGTGAAAAAGAGTATGCAATGGAAATAATTTATAAAAAATTATAATGGGACATTATCAAGTATAAAGAATGAATGAAGAAAGATAAGTAAGAAATAATATAATAACTAGTTGAAAATACATTAAGACAAGTGGATAGTGAACCAGATGAAAACCCTAAGTATGAGAATCAAGAAATTGAAACACATGAAACTCAGTGAGAACATATCTAAGAAATTGAGAAAGAATACCTAACTTGGATTTTATGTAGTTGTATTAAATAAGCACACTTAGATGGGGTATCACCAGTGTCGATTGATATAAACATAGAGGAGGGTCGATAGTGAATCCATTTTTCAATCTTTAGATCAATATGAGTAGATAGAGATCCCATGATTCGTTAGTACCAATAATCTCATCTAAAGATAGCAACCAACAATGATTGTTGTCAATGTGATATTTGTGATCCTTGGGGTGTTATAGTAGAAAACACCCCATCCGAATTTCAATAATTTGTGGATTAGTTATGACCAATGTAAATTAGGGAGATGTTAGTACCTCAAGCCAGTATGGATATGGTAAATGACTTTTGATTAGTGATTTCTCAATATGACATCTACATGTGAGTAAAGATTATTACATATTAAAGTGGACGAATATGACAAATAAAAGATGATTTACCCTAAATGCACAAGCAATGTACCACAAAAAATCATATATGTGGGGAAACACATATATTTATGTTTAAGAAAGAATTGTATGACAATGGAACATCATGAATTAATATTAAAGAATGTTGTGTAATCTTAAGAGATTGTAATAAAGGAATTATTAAATGCACCAATCTAATGTGAGATAACAAAGTCAATGATATAATTACTTAGAATGTGGCACATCCCTTTATAAAGTGTGATGAATTCATCTTTAATAAGTTTTGGATTTATGCCTTCATTAGATAAATAAATGAATTAAGTAGTTTTATATATTCTTTAGATTTTGTTTCTTAGGTTTATTATTGAACACACATTAGAATTAGCTACCGAAAACTAATATACCACTTAATATTTAAACTTGAGACATCTTTTTGTAACCTGCTAGTGTCCAAGGTCAAGTCATTAGTGATCTATACCTTGAATAACTAATGACTCAACATGCATATGAAGTCCTAATCCTTTTTTATTTAGCTCAGTATCACATTATCATGCTCATACTTTTCTAAGTTGATGTAATAAGATTAACAATCATATTTCTTATCTTTTAAAATAAAATTTATTTCTTACACATGATCCTATAAAGATGACATATTATTATCATTATTGCTATAATTTATTTACATGGTTTCCTTTGAAGTTCTTATATCATGTAACATTCACTTATTCTATAAAACTATGTATCTTACACAAAGGTGTGGCATTATTTTAGATTTTTTTATTCATACACTCATTCTCTTTTATCAACTAATATGACCTCATTTTTTATTCTATTTCATATAATAGAATTTATATGATTATAATTTTGCTTTTATTTCATAGCATTACAATTCAAAAATGTGTGTATAAGAATTGCAAGGTTATCAATTTCATTATCAATAATGAAAAAACTGTTAAAATAGAAATCTTTCAAAAATAAATCTTTCATTATATTTAACAATCTTATTTTGTCATTACAATTGTTATCACTAATTAATTTCATATTCTCAAATTTTGGCATTAGTTAGAGTTCCATGGACAAATACATATAATGTTATCTCATGAGTACGATTTATTTCTTCTTCTTAGTTCTTATGTCTTTACATTCTTGCATATGCTTTCATGAATACAAAAAAATTGTATTGGCATTCATTTATTTATGTTTAGGATTCCCCTAAATATGGGTTTTCTATGTTTTGATACTCTTTTCATTGATTATAAATAGTTTCCTTATCAAATCATGTATGGCAAACAATGGATACATTTGTTTCCAGTATTGGTTCATTCTTTCTTGGAAACTATCTTATGTTTGAACATTAAACTCTTAGTTATGTAAATACTAAAGCAAGAAAACAGCCTATGCCTAAGATTTTTTTCTCACTTATTTTAATACATGTTTTACAAACACCTACTTATTTCACTTTCTAAGTTATATAAGAGATAAGATTCAACCATTTTCTTTCTTCAACATCAATTTATTTTATTTCTATTTGTGCATCATCTTAATTCTTCTTGACTCAATTACTTATAATGTTTTCTTCCAAAACATTTGTTTATTTTGGTCATCAGACCATACACACTATTCCATGCTTGACATCATTTGTTCATCTTGCCTCATCAACGCTCATAATTGTTATTCTATGTCATGTAACAGATACCATAACAATCATGAGCTATGATGTTCCTTCAACCTGCAACATTAGATTTACACAAGTGGGAGAGAGAAAATACTCAATGCATACTAATCATTAGAGCAAGATAAGAATTAATCACCATGTATTCAAACATTAGGGATAGGGTTTCTCATAGTTAGCCGATTAGGATCTGTGTAACAACACTTAGGATCATACCTATTGATTACCTCTTCCCACATTCTTGGAACATATCAGGTTAAGCATCATCACCATTACTAAACAATCATACAAAGCAACAAGATGTAGTGACCAAACTAGTTATGATCACCTCTAGAGACTATAAAACCTCATCATGTGTAGTTCCCACCACATGTAGTGACCATATGAGTTGCAACACCAGTAGAGACCACTAGGCATTGGATGGCCTAGCGACTATTAGGGTTAGGTCATCCATAGAGACCACAACAATGCCAAGGTGTAGCGACCAAAACACATGCCTGCCCAACATAGCGGCCACCAAGACATGAAGTGGCCACATCATGATTCAACACATGTAGCGACCACAAGGAAACAATTCACTTCAGCCAGCCATAACGACCATCAAATAGGGAAACGTCATGATCGTGCAAGGTAAAAAAGGACACATAGTAATCACAAGAAAACATGGTGTCACAAGGAGTTAGGGTTAGGGTCATAGTGACCAAACCAAAACCCAAACTCACCACTATCACGGTCAGAGAGACTATAAGGAACTAGAGACACCAAGGTGACCAAAACAAAAGCATAACATAAGAGAAATTGAAGTGTCACCAAGATACAAACTCCATGACAATGATGACCATCAAACCCTAAAACGACCATCACCAAGGTCAATCAAGAAACCATCCCATGAGAGATAAAACTAAGTGTTAGGCTTATGCATGCAATGAACAAAACCTCCTTCCACCACTTGATGACCAAAACATGATAAAACCAACATTTAAGAGTGCAATGATCAACCAACAACTCCATCAACCATAAATCTCAAGTACAATAATAAGGGTTTAAGAGAAAGAGTTAATCTATATAAGATTACTACATAATTATAAACCCTATGACAAGGTATCATCATAAAGCATATTATAATAATGTTTTAGAGATAAGATCACATGCATGCAAGATCAAGTACAACAATAGCAGAGGAGAGGGTTATATAACCTGCCCTGAGATGAAGATCAACTCTAAAAACCAAGAAGCTCCAAGAGAGAGAAGAAATGCCAAGCTTGGATCAACTCCAATGCCAAGCAAGATCACCTCAATAGAAGAAGAGCAAACCAAGGTCAAAGAAATCCCAAAGAGAAGAGGGTACAAACCCTAGGTCAAAAAGAAAGAGAAAGAGGAGATATTCATCTCACTCAGGTGGTACCATGGGAGAACCATGGATTTGACCTCTGTTGGAGAGAAGTTCCTCAAGAAAGCCACCATGGAGAAATCATAGTCTCGTCCAAGAGAAGAAACAGAGGGTAGGGTTTCAAGAAAAATGAGATCAAGTAGGTTAGACCACTTACCAAGCACAAGGATCACCAAAGGAGAAACAAAGAGAGATGCTCCAACCTTAAATCACTACATGCAAAGGGAAAACGAACACCTTCTTCAGGATCAAGAGCCTCCACTTGCACCACCAAGAACAAGGGTTGACTCCAAGAAAGAAGAGATCTAAAAGGGTTGCTTGCATGTGAAAGAAGGGGTACAAATACCCAAGGGTAGGAGAGAGGTGAGGGAATATGAGGTGTCAAGATACTAGAACCTCTAGAGACACATGTCCCTAAGAAATCTCATCCATGCAAGCACTCAAGATGTGCAAGAAAGAAAGATTGTTAAAACCAAAGCTAGGGTAGTGACCATTTGGTCCACTAACCCCTTCGGTCAAAGAAAAACTAAGGGTCCAACATGGTAGTGACCGTTGGCCATGTCACCCAAGGCAAAGGGTTGCTACAACACCAACATGAGACAAAACCTAGAAACCAAGTTCAAGGATAAAGCATGACAGTCGCTACAAACAATAACTACGGAAGCAATTCATTTGAAACACCCACAAGACCAAGGAAAACACACCCGACACTACACTCAAAGATAAAAAATGTGATCGACTCCTCCATCAACTCATACATCCATGCAAACCCTAGCACAACACACATGATGTCACTTCATAAACCAAAGCCCATAAACGTGCCCCTATGCATCATTCACTCTCTCATGATGCTAAGACATATGAGACACATCCAAAATGTGACAAAAAGCAAGATACACCCTTAACATGGGTAAATTGCAACTTGGTCCAAAACAAACACACACATAGCATAACTAGCTCAAACATCAAGCAAACATGACCAAACTGAAAACATAAACATGTCACATGTTATTAAAGCACTTCACATGATTAGGTTAAGGTTTAAGCATCTTATTAAGCAAATCAAGCAAGATCAAGCAATAAGCCAAGTTAGGGGTCTTACAACCATAAACCCCTAACCAGGATTTCACCCCTAAAATCCTACGTGAAAAGAGAAGAGTACTTTCTACACATCTCTTCCTCTAACTCCCATGTGGCTTCCTCCATGCCATGATGATGCCACAAAACCTTAACCAACACTATATCCTTCTTCTCTAGCTTCTTCACCCTTCTATCCAAGATCAACACATGACCCTCCACATACAATACATGCTCATTCAACTCAACCTCCAAAGGCTGCAACACTAGCTCTGTGTCTAGGTGACACTTCCTCAACACAGAAACATGAAACCCCGTATGCAACCTATGCAACTATGATGGTAACTTCAACATGTAAGCTACCTTCCCGACACATGCCACCACTTGGTAAGGTCCCATAAACATGGGAGCCAAATTACCCTTCTTTCCAAACCCCAATATGCCTTTCTAAGGAGAGGCCTTGAGATTCATGTTGTCTCCCACTTGGAACTACAACAACCTATGAAGATTATCCACATAATACTTTTACCTATCCTGGGCTTCCTTCAACTATGGTTGAATCACTTTAATTTTCTCTATTGTCTTCTAGAAAAGCTCAATACCCAAAAGCTAATATTCATCTGTCTTATACCAACACAATAGAGACTGACAATGTCTCCCATAAAAAGTTGCATAAGGTGCCATATCAATACTACTCTGATAACTGTTGTTGTAGAAAAACTCTATTAAACTAAGATGTGCATCCCAACTGCCCAAAAACTATAGAACACAGGCTCTCAATAGATCCTCTAAAGTCTGAATAGTCCTCTCAGACTGGCCATTTGTCTATGGGTGAAACGTCATACTAAACTGCAACTGCGTACCCATCATTGTGTGTATACTTTTACAAAAATGACTATTAAATTGATGACCTCTGTCAGACACTATAGTAGCTGGGATACCATGCATATACACTATCTAATCAACATATATCCGAGCAAGCTTCTTTGTTGTATAAGTTGTCTTCACATGAAGGAAGTGTGCTGACTTGGTCAACATGTCAACAATCACCCAAATGGAATCATGACCTTTGGTTGTCCTAGGGAGACCCACCATAAAGTCCATTGTAATATGATCCCATTTCAACTGTGGTATAGGCAACAGTTGCAATGTCCATGTATGTTTCTGATGCTCAATCTTAATATGTTGTCACATTGGGCACTATGCAATGAACTCAACCACATCACACTTCAAGATAGACCACCAATACAAATCCTTCAAGTTATGGTACATCTTAGTGCTACCTGGATGCATAATGTACATTGAATAGTGAGCCTCCTCAAGAACCAACTTCCTCATATTACCAACATTTGGCACCACTGCCCTATTATGGAAACATATTGTCCCGCCCTCTAACTCATGGAAGCCCTCACACTTCTCACTATAAAACTCTACTTGGATCTATTGTATCACAATATCACCCTACTACACATATTTGATATGCTGCCTCAACGTGGGCTTCACCTATAACTATTCTAATAAGACTTCTAACAAGGAAACCTCCAACTTTACATTTATGTGATGCAACATCACCAACATATCTCTCTTATGTCACACCAAGGAACATAATTGTTCCTTATCAGTAGATGATGACGTGGAAGACTTCTTGGCTCAAAGCATGTACCACTAGATTTGCCTTCCCTAGATGGTAATCTATGGTGCAATCATAATCTTTGATTAACTACATCCATCGTCACTGTCGCATGTTCAGCTTCTTCTTTGAGAAGATGTACTGAAGATTCTTGTGATCGTTAAAGATATGAAACTTCTCACCATAAAGGTAGTGTCTCCAAACCTTTAAAGCATGGACCAAAACAACAAGCTCCAGATCATGCGTCGGGTAGCTCTGCTCTTGTTTCTTAAGTAGTCACTTAGCAAAATAAATCAAATTCTTATCTCACATCAACACACAACCTAATCCATTCTTTGATACATCACAGGAGATGATGTAGCCTTTTACTTGTTCAATCTGAACTAACACTGGTGCACCGGTCAATTTCTCCTATAAAAGCTGGAAAGAACACTGACACTTGTTATCTCAAATAAAAGGTACACCTTTCCTTGTCAGCTTCGTTAGGGGTAACTCTATATCACTGAAGTTATTAATGAATGTCTTGTAATAGCCTGCCAATCCTAGGAAACTACAAACCTCCATTGATGTCTTCACCTGCTCCCACTCTAACACAGACTGAACCTTCTTAGGGTCCACATGAAAACCCTCAGCATATATCATGTGCCCAAGGAAAGACACCTCCTTTAGCCAAAACTTGCACTTGCTAAACTTAGCGTACAACTTGTGCTACCTCAGCAATGTTAATGCCTATCATAGATGTTGCTTGTGTTGTTGGCTATCTCTATTGTATATCAGGATGTCGTCAATGAACACAACCACTAAGTGATCAAGATAAGACCTGAACGTCCATGAATGATGTCAGTTCATTAGTTAGCCCAAATGGCATAACCACAAACTCATAGTGACCATACTGAGTCCTAAAAGATGACTTGGGTATGTCATCCGCCTTGATCCGAAATTGATGGTATCCTGACCTTGGATCAATCTTTGAGAACACCATGTCACCTCATAGATGGTCAAACAAATCATCTACCCTTGGCAAAGGGTACTTGTTCTGATCGTCATTTTGTTCAATAGTTGGTAATAATTGCATAACCTCATAGAACCATCTTTCTTCTTAACAAACAACATGGGATCACCCCAAGGGGAAGTGCTTGGTCTGATAAAGCCCTTCTCTAGCAACTACTGCAACTTCTTATTTATCTCTTGCATATCTACCAGTGCCATCTTGTACAATGACTGTGCTATTGGCTGCGTACCAGGAACCAGACTGATCTTAAAATCAATCTCTTGAGGTGGGGGGACATCTAGAAACTCGTCAGGAAACACATCCTCAAACTCACGTACAACAGGAACCTCATGGATACTAGGACTCCTCGCCTTGGTATCCACCACATGGGCCAAGAAAGTCTGACACCCTTACCTCATCGGCCTCTCTACCATCATAGATGACACCAAACATGTCAGAAGAATCTTCCTATTTCCTTGGAAGACCACAAAATAGCACCGTAAAAGAACATCACCACCTTGGAACTACATTGTAGTACCACCCAATACTTCTCCAAAGTATCCATCCCAAGGATCACACTGAATCTGTACATGTCAAGCAGTGTAAGGCCCACTTGAATGGTGTGTCTTAAGAAAGAAAGAACACATTACAGACACACCTCCCGCAACTCGACGGAACCAACCAAAGGGGTTTCTAAACAAAGACTATCACATCTACGACTAACATGCAAGGAACAAGTACCTATCACCTCTCTAGTGATAAAAGAGTGTGCCACACTTGGGCCAACCAAAATAGATATAAAGCATTTAGATGACAATTCAAAATGAAATAACTCCATTTCACCTCTCCCAACCCATGGATTGACCACTCCCTCTAGTTGACTCATGGCGTTGAATTGAGTCGTCACCTATTGTCACCCTCATCCTCTGCTGGCCTTCATAGACGATCCTTCCAGTGACGCCTGACCACATCCTCTGCCTCCACCACTGTTGAACTGTCATTTATACGACCCTTGCTAACTCTGTCTTGGTTGTTGCATCACCTCCTCATCCTTCATTGGGAAAAACAACCTTAGATTCCCCTATTTTCCACACCTTATAAAAGGTCTTTGTGTCAAACTATGACTTAGATAGGTCTGTCTCTGATACTGATGCCACAATGTGAGCTCCTACTAATGGACAACTATAGCCTCTTCCCTTACTTGGCGACCACTAAGACTGAACCACCGACCTTTGCTATGATTGAGGTGTTGAAAAATCTAGGCTTCTTGAAGCCTCCAGAAGACTATCCTTGATACCATGCCAGACTCTTCCTGGTGTTAGCTTCGCACGTCTCTATTTCCGACTGCTCTATCTGTCTCATAGACTCCACGAACATCGCAAACCTCTTTTGGTTCTATAAAGTTGACATAGTCATCATCAACTCGATGTTAAAACCCTTCTCAAATCATCATATTCTCTCCTTATCTGTCACAACCATGTGAGGGCAAAACCTTAGAAGTTCCATGAACTTAGCCTCATACTCATTGGTCGTCATAGATCCCTACTGGACCCTTTCAAATTGGGAGATCTTTTTGTCTAGATAACTCTTCGGGAAGTATCGTCTTACAAAATCTTGCCAAAACTCCTCCCAACTGATCACCACTTTGAGTCTCTTCTCCTCCTTGATGGTCTACCAATGGCCAACACTGCCCTTCAATAGGTATAAGGCGTGCTTCACCTTATCCTCTTCGAGGATATTGAGGATCTTAAAGGCCTTCTCCAACTCTGTCAGCCACACATCTGCATCTAAAAAGTCCTTTGTACCATCTTACTCTATCGCCCCCCATATGACCTCTCGAAGGTCTTCCCAGAACCCATGGATTCCACATTGGGGACAGTTACCCTTGCTAGAGGTTCAGGCACCCATCTGCCACATGCATAATTGTGGTGATGAACTGTCCAAATATGTACTGGAAAGTGAGGCACCTCAGGCACTCCATACTCTAGCCTACCTCCTGGTGCAGAAACACTACTCTTTGCATGTTCTTCATGTTATCCAGACATATCTTCTTGTTCTTATATACAAGCACAAGCTACAATCATACTGGATAATGCAAGAACATACACAACCCTAGTCCTATGTCCATGTAGACTCAGTGAACCTAGATCTCTGATACCAAACTTTCATGTGACAACCCAGTGCCACATGAATGAGATTACTAAAAAACAAAAAGTGGAATTATCAACTAACAACCACATTACAACAAAATAGGGTAAATTAAAACCGATCACATATAATCATCTCAAGCGAAAACATGTTCATCATAGTTTACAAAGTATGCCACTTGTATCACATATTGTACCACAAAGGTATATACATCACTGAATAGTGATATCCAGCCACAAATATGTTATAAAAGATAACATGTTCATATATACAAGCCATACATGTACAACCATGGCATACTACCAAAAACTATGTATCAATGTGAAACATTCACAAAGCACCCCCAAAGACCTGAGAGTATAGGGACAACACATATGAATCTACTACAAAACACTAGCATCATATCCAACCTTCAACGACTACTGATCTCCTTGCTGCTCGTCCTCAATCGCACAATCTCTATCACATTGTGCACAACCACCTAAAAGATGTAGAAACCCATGGGGTGAGACCAAGGTCCCATCGAGAGATATAACTCTCTGACAACAACTATTGTTAACACACATATATATAACAGGAAAATAACATTATTATCAGGATGATCAGATTCAACTAAATGTACAAGTAAAACTAATAACACAAATTAAGCAGTTTAATCATCTACAATTGATCAGTAGAACATCATATACTTTTAGAAGGAATACGAAGACCATCTATAAAGGATAATAGCTAAACAGTTAAGAAACAAGACAAAGGGAAACATCCATTGCGAATCATATTTAACCCTAAGGAAGTATACTACATGACTGTATTACACCTTTTATGCCTCTTAGAGATGAGGTATACCACTCATACTCCAACTGGCCACTGCTAAGTCAAAATCAGTTTCATAAAAGATCTAAGAGAGTCAGACTCCTATGATCTCCCACACCCTCAGTCATTTTGGAGTCCTTCACAGTGACATATAAAATAAAAACTATGTAAGAGTCTATGTAAGGAGTGGGACCTAGAGGGGATCCACTTCCTACTAAAAAATTGAAGAATAGAACCTCCAGTCCAAACACACCCAAAAGATATGTTGGAGTGGGTGTAAAATTTTTAAATCTTATTAATGGTATTCAAAACAACCAAAGTATAGCAGTGGAAGTAAAATATTGACTATATTCAATTTCTCATAAGGTTACAAAAGAACATCTGATGAATCTGGAGGATTCATCATTACAGTCGCCAATTCTAAGGATTTTATGCCGCATATCGACTGATCTACCCTCGCTTTGGGTTTACTTTAAGTATCCTTTTAGTCTCGTGTAAATAGTGCATCACTAGCTCAAATTACCCTAGTTTCCAGCTTATTTGATCTCATTGTCCCCTACTCACGTTCTCTCTCCTCTATAGATCATCCTCAACTATCACCAACGGTCATGACCCCTACAACACTGACTCTAGCGGTCTCAAGACCATTTGAGCCCATGCAGTCTCAAGACTATTTGAGCCCATGCAGTCTCAAGACCGTTTGAGCCCATGCGGTCTCAAGACCATTTGAGCCCATGCGGTCTCAAGACCGTTTGAGCCCATGCAGTCTCAAGACCGTTTGAGCCCATGTGGTCTCAAGACCATTTGCTGTGATTGTAAAGACCGAATGGACAGTCAAATACAAGACTGTTTGGAGAGGTAACAGTCTCAGACCGTTTGAACATCCGAGAAGTGATGACTGAATTAGCAATGAAGACCGTATGGTCGCATGCATGAAGACCGTTTCACTGCTGTGAAGACCGTTTAGCTAGTAGAGAATCAAGATCGTAGCAGAAACTAGCACCTCCGCCGGTGTTGTGACCTGCTCGCTGACACCACCGCTGCCCACGACGGCCTTCTTACCACAAGCACCGACATCACCGTCAGCAGCATCGACGACGCCCGCTCATCCACCTCACTGTCGTCCTTACCATCGCAGCAGCAACTAGCACCTCCGCCGATGCTGTGACCTGCTCGCTGACACCACCGGTGCCCATGACGGCTAGCTTGCCACAAGCGCCGACGTGGTCTTCCTCACCGTCAGCAGTAGCAATGACGGCGCCCGCTCATTTGTCTCTAATCACAAGCTCTGTACCTACACCGTCGACATCCATGCTTCGCAGCTCACACAAGCAGCACTTACAACCTACCCATCGACATCACTCCTGTCCGCGACCTCCGACGTCGTCTTCTTCACCAACCTTGCTCTGCTGCCATCGCTTAGCCCACCACGAGCACCGATGCCCTCCTCTTCACCAACAACAGCAACGATCCAACAACAACTACGACACCCATTCACTTCCGAACGAGCTGCCAAGTAGCACCCGCAACAGCAGCTACGAAACCACATGACGGCCAAGATCGTTTGCTCGCTTGAGCCGAAACCTCATGAATAGTTGGGAAGTAAAGACCGCATGAGTCCACGTGACTTAGCAAGCTGAATGGAGCACTGCATTGCACCCACATGAAGTTGCCAAGACCGGTTGCTGATTTGCCACGCAAACCGCATGGCCAATTGCATGCGAGACCGCATGGGGCTGTTGCAAAGCATGACCGTATGCGAGACCATGCTGGAGATCATTTGAGTCCACGTGAGGCTGAAGAACACATGATCAGTAACTGTCCATGTGAAAAGCACAGCACAAGATCGTGAAAAGAAAAGGACAAGATCATTTAATGAATGCTCAAGATCGTGAGAATGGAAGACCGTATGGATTTGCATACACTACCAAACCGTTTAGAATAAACAAAGAAAACCGCATGAAGCATTTGCATGCAAACCGCACGAGCAACTGGAGAAATGCTGACCGCATGAGAATGCACATAGCAAGACCGTATGGAATAGCTGCTACGTGAAACCGCATGAATAATTGGGAATTCAAGACCGCATGCACACAAACCGCATGAGCAAATGCAGCAAGACTGCAGAAGCAAATAGCATGGGAAATTGCATGAGCAAACCGCATGAGCATTATTAAAGCAAACCGTATGAATTAGAAACCGAATGGACAAAAGGCACGCACAAGGTGTGACTCCTTGGCCCAAGATATTTTGTCAAGCCTATAAATATAAGGGTAGAGGCATGGTCTAGGGGATCCATCTCATGACGGCCCAAGGCTGCCGGATTGAGACCAGTGTCGGGATGCCGCCAGACTGCCCGAGTACAGTTTCTGACCAAATTTCACCCACAGCCCCAGGATCCCGGTCTGAGCACAGATCTGGAAAGCTGCCAGACTGGGGATAGATCTAGAAGGCTGTTCCATCACCATCTCACCTCTACCATCATTCTACCATTGTTCTACCTCATTCTACCCGTGCAATCCCGGAGGTAGACACGACGATCGAGGTGGAGAGACAGGCGTCATCGACCACAACGGAGCAGTCCCGGAGACTGCGACGATCTACACTGGGTTGTCACAGATCTACTCTTATGCTCCGATGATGCTTTCTTTCTCTCTCTTCTCTTTCTTTGTTGCTCCCTCTATGAGGAGCGAGTAGTTCCATTCACTGGGGTGCGGGGACTAGCCCTGCTGCCCGTGTTTTGTAACTTGTACTAAAAAGATGTTATATTTCCGATTCAATACTAAATCATTTCATACATTCTTGAATGTTGGCCACATTCTTGTATGCATCTATTGTCTTTCGTTGTGGTTTGTCTACGACCGCTCTTGAAGACTCGAATACCGATTTAGTTTTGGTTTCTGGTGTGTGTATCTACCACGCATCCGTTTCGGTATCTAGGAATGCTTTCTAAGGAGTGGAGTAAACTCACCTCCATCATTGTACTTTTATACTATGAAATGGAATCAGTTGACGTACAAAAGTGCAACCTTGATAGGTCGAGGAACACACTCTGAGGAGAGAGTGATGCAAAGTACTTGACCATTCGTTCGGGAATGGCTGACGTTGCAACACTCTCACGTTTCTCATAGCTATCTCCTCGAAATAGGGATAGTCTATAAGGATACTAATCGATTTGGTAATTATCGCTCGCTTGTTAGTTTTCCGATGCACGTTTCACAAGGTTGAGTAAGATTTTCTCTTTGGAGACTACATATCTTCATTGACACGTAGATATGTACCGGATGAGAGTTACTCTACCCGTGAAGGATGTGTGCATTACTCTTGTCCTATAAGACATTGGTGTTGTACAACATCCATGTATCTTGCTTACAAGTCTTGCTATGTTTGGTACAAGTACAATTCATGGGTAGTGGTGGCGAATACCCGCATCACCCCAGTGACCCATCATCATTTGCTAATCTTAGATTTTAATCATTAAACTAGTTTTTATTCTTGCCTTTACTTTTGCATGTTTAGGTTAAATAACTCAAATCAAACTTCTGGTCTTAGACGATTAACTTACATTGATACGAAACAAGAAAAAGACACTCAGATTCTTAACGTTGTCCTTTGGGTTTGATCCTAAATCTGTACTATGATAAGGCTTCCACACTCTTGTGGGGTTGGAGCATTTATCTAGCACCAGTTGTAGGTAAACCTAGAGAGGACATCAACTCTCTAAGGTTTTTGGTGCATATTAGGACTTCCATTGGAAGAGTAATCTTTTGGTGTAAGTTCTAGCTCCATCAAAAAATGGCGCCGTTGCCGAGGACAACGGTATAAGAATCGTCTTTTTCGAATTCCGTGTCGACTTAGGTTTCTCTAGGGTTTTCCATTTTCTTTTCAAAAACCTAAAAAGTGAAGGGCTTAATCTTGCATATCTTCTTGGATTTGAATTGGTTGGTCAAGCCTGATAAACTCTTTCTTTGATTTAAGGTACCAACTCTCTTAAAAATGAAGCATTCAACACCACCAACAGTTAGATGTCAACTATGTGGTGACTATTCTCACGCATCAATTTACTGCTTCAATGTCCCTCCTCTCTACGTGATGGCTCTGCATCAAGTAATCGTGAATCGTATAGTCAGGAAACTCAAAGCAGCCTCTCCATACAACTATGGATATAATGCAAGTTATAATCCATATCACCCTGGAGGCTACTACGAAAAACCTAACTATGGTGGATTTCAAGGTGTAGACTGCAATGAAGGAGGGAACCTGGAAAACAATGCAACTCAATACAATGATGAGGAGAGCTATTATCAATATCAACCCAACGGGTGTAGTGAAGAGCTTTTTCATGAAGATCGACACACATTGATGGAAGAAC
This sequence comes from Alisma plantago-aquatica, assembly GCA_963693085.1. Classification (NCBI taxonomy): domain Eukaryota; kingdom Viridiplantae; phylum Streptophyta; class Magnoliopsida; order Alismatales; family Alismataceae; genus Alisma; species Alisma plantago-aquatica. The sequence goes on along the minus strand of OY856412.1, from coordinate 440,814,222 downwards.
TACATGCTTTACAGATGTCGGTGGCTCAACAACTAGCTGATTAGACAGCCACGACTAAGAAGTTGATAGCCGATTTTGATCAACTTATGCAACTTGTCAATGCTCCTGAGCAACATGTAGAACAACCACCTATTTCAACTAAGCACATCCCTAGTCCACATGTTGCAATCAATTACGATGATGATTATGAAATCATGTGGGATATGCCTTCCAATGATCTTCAAGCATCAGTGCAAGGTGAGGAATCACCTTCAGAGTTAATAATTGAACCCAAGGACGATTTCTTCATAACATTACAAGAGAAAGAATCATCTTTCGAGCCAAGACCTGACTCAGAAAGTGATTCCTACACTATTCCCTTAGGTGAAAGATGGAGTAACCAATACGAGGATTTTCTACAGTCAGGAGGTCAATGGGGGATAAACTTCAATACTTACCCACCTTCTGACTTCATAGACTCAAATCCAACCATTGAAGAGAAATTGGCGATAATCAATTCCCTCAATGAAAAAATCTTTTCAACTTCAGCAGTCTCATCAATAAAATCCATAAAAGAAGGATTAATGTCGCAAGGACTCTACACTCCTACACAATCAAACTCAGATGGATATGTGACTGATTCAGACAAAGATATGTCTTTCATGCATGAGAATCAAATGTCTCCATTTCTGGAACAAGATCTGAACTATCCTTATGAAGAAATTTCTAATCATTCGGCTGATCTAGGGACAGACTTTGAGGATAGAACTGATCAAGATCTTGATTCAGAAATGGACCATACCACTCTCATTGATGAAGTAGAATCAAGGGAGAATGACGGGTCTCAAGATGACAATCCTATGACCGGTCCTTTTCATGAGATGATATTACCTGAGTTACCACCACCAAAAGAAGTCCAGTCGGAGCCAGTCCTCGAACAAGAGCATGATCTTTCTATTGAATCTCCTTCTAGTCACTTGAACAAGTTGACAGTGCACTATGAAGAGAAACATGAGCCATCTCTTGACTTTGGAACGGATTATGATATTACCGTAAACTCTTGTAATGACAAAAAGGACCCTTGGGAAGACATCAAGTCACAAACCTATCCCTCTATAGTCACTCATCCCTATGAAGAAGCCCCTCCTGATATTCAAGAAATTGAGATATGTCCATTGCCTGAGCTAAGTTCCATTCCTCCCATAGAAACTCTTCCTGAGCACTCAATAGAACCGGAGGAGTGTTATGAAGAAGAACTGGAACAACAACATGACTCAGAAATGGTACATATTAGTCCCAATATCGAAGAAATGGGTTCATCAGGGGATTTTAGCCCTCAAAACGATATGTCATGGACTAATCCCTCCCATGAAGATACATCATTGGAACCTCTATCTTAGGATCCCATGATTTCCTTACCCGAGTAAGAGTTTGTTTTACCAGTCAAATCCTCTTCTAGTTACTTGGATGAACTAAGGATGTTCTACGAGGAAAATTCTGAACAAAACCTTGAAAAGAAGAACGACGCTCTTACCAATTTCAACATTGATAAAGATAATGATACTTCTCAAAATAACTCCTCTGATGAAGAAATGTCATCCTGGCTACCATATCCCACACAAGAAAAGCCAGGTGACGAAATGAAGCCAGAACTGGATCCACCACCTGATCCTGGACAGGAGGAAGTTCAAGTGGCCGACCCTCAATCAACTGCCCTAGATTTTGAAGAAAGCAGTTTTACCTTGAACTTCGAGGGTGAGCCACAACTAGAGGGCACAAGTGGGCATAACCTTGATTTCTCGCATAGTCCTCCAGTTTCGACTGCTTATATTTCACCTCCCTCGCTGATGGGGGAAGGTCTCTGGATTCTTTTAGACGGACAACGAGGCGAAAGAAATGTGCATCCAAGTCATCCAGAAGACTCGTTCGAGTCACCACAACCACCCAGTCAACAGGTTGTTCGGGCCACTTCCTCATTCTCGGCACCAGCTATCGCGAGACATCTCTGCCGCACCTTCTTCCAACTATGAGGACCGCCTGGTTAACATTGCACAACCCTTCCCCTCCACCTCGAACCTAATATTTGTTCAGAAAAGAGCGAATTCATGAGTTCAAGGTGGAGGGCGGGTGGTATGACTTTCACTCCACCCTCTATCTTTACTGCTTCCTGGTTTTTCCATTCTAGTTTCTTTTTCATAATTTTTCCGCCTTTATGTAGTTTTCCAAAAATAAAGCCTCTATCTAGCCGGCTTTTGCTTTTCGAATCTATGGTCATCACCTCTTTTCGTTGTAAATCCTTGAGAAACAAATGCTTAAAACTAGCCAATACATGTTTTTCATCTTGAATAGTCTATGAATCCTAATGTCATATCCTCAAATAGGAAAAGATGATACACTTCAATAAGACTGAGATAGATCAAGTACATCGCGCCTCTAACTGATTAATGGATCTGCTGTATGGATTTCTCATTTGATGCTTTATCATGTCACTTTTTGAGCATAGTGTGATGGAGAAAAGAGACCCGTCACATGGAATCGCTAAGCAAACTGCATCATGATCCGAACTCTCTTCTACACTTCTTCCTTTATTTTCACACCCCTCTGTTCACTAACCATGCCAAAGTTTTAAGTTCGGTGTGGCACGCCACACTCCTTTCTAAGTGAAAACTAGAACTTTGCCGAACTTTAAGTTCGGTGTGGTAAACCACACCTCTGCAAAACTCTAAGTTCGGTGTGGTACACCACACCTCTTTCTCCAATACCGCTTCTTCCATACCCCTCAATACATAACAGGGGCGTACCACCTTCTCATTTCACTTCAAAGAGTATACAATGATGTTTGTGCACATACCGAGGTTGGTGAAAAATCTACCCCGATTCCAAAAAGAGGCATGGCAGCCCAAATATGCAAAAAAAAAACCAAAAATACCCTTTCTCCTAAGCCAGGTGAGAATGAATAAAAGCCAGAGTGCGAATAAAAACATGAGAGTTGTGCCCTGAATAAGGATAACCGATAAAGGTCTTGCCCGACCGGTACATAGCTGCCCTCACAAAGGCAGATGCGTCGTGACCGGTAGTGAGATCCTAAGGATCCAAAAATAACCCCTTACCTCCTCTCGAAGAGGTAAAATAGCCAAAAGCCTTAAGCCAACCTATACACACTTCTGAGTTACCTTTAGAAAAAAGAAAAAAAATCGGGTGTAAGGCTAAGTCAACCAGAGTCGTGCATAAATCATTCAAAGTATCTCAATGAGTCAGCTAATAATAAGAGTCTTGATTCAATCAGAGGAGAGACTCTTATCTCTTGATCATACCCCCTTTCTCTCCTTTTTCAACACTAGTGACAGATCATATGCATTTTGTTGATTCTGTGGGTCTTTTCAAAGTCTCATAAAACTTTTAAACATGACCGATACAACAGAGAGTGAGAAGGAAATACTTCAGTGAAGTGAACTCAGAAATGAGGATATCATAAGATGTATTCCGTGATCTAAGAAAGCTTTGATGTTGTATTGATCTGAGCCATGAACAAAATTACGATATGACAATAGGATGAGGCAATCACAAGATGAACGATTTCATTGGCGACTGTTTTAAGTTTTCCGTTTCTCGGGACGAGCAACGCTTAAGTTCGGTGTGGTGATGAATCCTCCAGATCCATCCTCAATCACCAATTCAAAGGATTTCTGACGATTTATCCCTAATTTTGTTTTGTCTCATTTTCCCTTTCTCTTTTCTGTGAAAATTCTGACATTTAAAGCAGATGAGGTAATTCGAACGAGCTTTTTGTCGACTGTCTTAAGTTTTTCTCCATTCCTCGGGATGAGTAATGCTTAAGTTTAGTGTGGTGATGAATCCTCCAGATTCATCATTACAGTCGCCAATTCTAAGGATTTTATGCCGCATATCGACTGATCTACCCTCGCTTTGGGTTTACTTTAAGTATCCTTTCAGTCTCATGTAAATAGTGCATCACTAGCTCAAATTACCCTAGTTTCCAGCTTATTTGATCTCATTGTCCCCTACTCACGTTCTCTCTCCTCTGTAGATCATCCACAACTATCACCAACGGTCATGACCCCTACAACACTGACTCTAGTGGTCTCAAGACCGTTTGAGCCCATGCGGTATCAAGACCGTTTGAGCCCATGCGGTCTTAAGACCATTTGAGCCCAAACGGTCTCGAGATCGTTTGAGCCCATGTGGTCTCAATACCGTTTAAGCCCATGCAGTTTCAAGACCGTTTGAGCCCATGCGGTCTCAAGACCATTTGCTGCGATTGTAAAGACCAAATGGACAGTCAAATACAAGACCATTTGGAGAGGTAACAGTCTCAGACCATTTGAACATCCGAGAAGTGATGACTGAATTAGCAATGAAGACCGTATGGTCGCATGCATTCCAAATTGTTTGGATTAGCACATGCATGAAGACCGTTTCACTACTGTGAAGACCGTTTGGCTAGTAGAGAATCAAAATTGCAGCAGCAACTAGCACCTCTGCCGGTGTTGTGACCTGCTCACTGACACCACCTCTGCCCACGACAGCCTTCTTACCACAAGTGCCGACGTCACCGTCAGCAGCATCGACGGCGCCCGCTCGTCCACCTCACTATCGTCCCCACCATCGCAGCAGTAACTAGCACCTCCGCCGGTGCTGTGACCTGCTCACTGACACCACCAGTGCCCACGACGGCTGGCTTGCCACAAGCTCCAACGTCATATTCATCACCGTCAGTAGCAGCAACGACGACGCCCGCTCGCATGCCTCCAATCACAAGCTCCGTACCTACACGTCGACATCCACGCTCCGCAGCTCACGCAAGCATCACTTACAACCTACCCATCGACACCACTGCTGTCCGCGACCGCCGGCGTCATCTTCTTCACCAACCTTGCTCCGCCGCCATCGCTCAGCCCACCACAAGCACCGTCACCCTCCTCTTCACCAACAACAACAACAATCCAGCAACAACGATGACACCCGTTCACTTCCGAATGAGCTGCCAAGCAGCACCCGCAACAGCAGCTACGATACCGCATGACGACCAAGATCGTTTGCTCACTTGAGCCGAAACTGCATGAATAGTTGGTAAGTAAAGACCGCATGAGTCCACGTGACTTAGCAAGCTGAATGGAGCACTGCATTGCGCCCACGTGAAGTTGCCAAGACCGGCTGATTTGCCATGCAAACCGCATGGCCAATTGCATGCGAGACCGCATGGGGCTGTTACAAAGCATGACCATATGCGAGACCATGCTGGAGATCGTTTGAGTCCACGTGAGGCTGAAGAACGCATGATCAATAGAACACATGATCAGTAGTTGTCCATGTGAAAAGCACAGCACAAGATCGTGAAAAGAAAAGGATAAGACCGTTTAATGAATGCTCAAGACCGTGAGAATGGAAGACCGTATGGATTTGCATACACTACCAAACCATTTAGAATAAACAAAGCAAACTGCATGAAGCATTTGCATGCAAACCGCATGAGCAACTGGAGAAACGTTGACTGCATGAAAATGCACATAGCAAGACCGTATGGAATAGCTTCTACGTGAAACTGCATGAATAATTGGGAATTCAAGACCGCATGCACACAAACCGCATGAGCAAATGCAGCAAGACCGCAGGAGCAAATCACATGGGAAATTGCATGAGCAAACCGTATGAGCATTATTAAAGCAAACCGTATGAATCAGAAACCGAATGGACAAAAGGCATGCACAAGGTGTGACTCATTGGCCCAAGATATTTTGGCAAGCCTATAAATAGAAGGGTAGAGGCATGGTCTAGGGGATCCATCTCACGTCGGCCCAAGGCTGCCGGACTGGACCAGTGACGGGACGCCGCCAGACTGCCCGAGCATAGTTTCTGACCAAATTTCACCCACAGCCCCAGGATCCCGATCTGTGCACAGATCTGGAAAGCTGCCAGACTGGGGACAGATCTAGAAGACTGTTCCATCACCATCTCACCTCTACCATCGTTCTACCATTGTTCTACCTCATTCTACCTGTGCAATCCCAGAGGTAGACACGACGATCAAGGCAAAGAGACAGGCATCATCGACCACAATGGAGCAGTCCTGGAGACTGCGACGATCTACACCGGGCTGTCAAAGATCTACTCTTATGCTCCGATGATGCTTTCTTTCTCTCTCTTCTCTTTCTTTGTTGCTTACTCTATAAGGAGCGAGTAGTTCCATTCACTGGGGTGCGGGGACTAGCCCCGCTGCCCGTGTTTTGTAACTTGTACTAAAAAGATGTTATCTTTCCGATTCAATACTAAATCGTTTCATACATGCTTGAATGTTCGCCACATTCTTGTATGCATCTATTGTCTTTCGTTGTGGTTTGTCTACGACTGCTCTTAAAGACTCGAATACCGATTTATTTTTGGTTTCTGGTGTGTGTATCCACCGCGCATTCGTTTATGTATCTAGGAACACTTTCTAAGGAGTGGAGTAAACTCACCTCCATCGTTGTACTTTTGTACTATGAAATGGAATCAGTTGATGTACAAAAGTGCAACCTTGATAGGTGATTTTGTGATATTTTAGATTGTTATTCTGTTATCAAAACTGCCATTTTTAGCTATTTTCCTCTCTTTTGTATGCACTTTCGCAATAATTAGCCAAGCAATGCTCTTCATCCTATATTTCCATCTTTTGTAGAGTTTTTCCTCATTTTGGTTCAATAAGGCCGTCCCGGCCCACAAAATAAGTCCAAGTCTGTTTCGGCCTTCCTGACACCCGATACAACCTTCGCCTGACAGGGTGGAGCGACACAATGACGCATGACAAAAGGATGCCGTGCAAGAAGGAGCAGATGGACGATACGCCTTCTACCCGATAGGGAGCCCAGCTCGCCCGACAGCCTAGCTTGTCGGGCGACGCAACCACCCACCGGCAGGCGCGCCGTCCATCACGTGACTAATAGCCGACACTCCTGAGCCAAGCGATACTAGTACCGAACGTCCACCGACCTGCGAATAAGGAGGACACATGGCGCTTCGAGCACCATAACTTCCTCCAACTGATGCCTATAAATAGCAGCTACATGAAGCCGAAAAGACAGTTCGGATACCCCGGAATTTGGACAGTTGGGAGCTTTGAGTGATCTTTGGAGGAAACTGCGAGAGCATGAGTATCGTGCCCCAGTGCTCGTGCCGGGCGACACTAGGTGATCTCTTCCTCGTCCCGAGAGGGAGGGGATAGTTCACTTAGAACCGTCCCGGGCGACACTGCAGGCCGATATCAGCCAACGATGACGAGCGACACAAGTGCCCGATAGTAGGACGCGTCGCTCCATGCCCGACACGATATCGAACCCGATACGTTTCGCCCGTCATGCGTGCCGCCCAAGAGGGTGTGTCACCCGACTTGAGCGTATCGGCCAGGTCCTTGAATGATACAGTCGGTCGTCGCGGTGTGCCGCTCGAGAGAGTGTGTCACCCGACACCGCTATATCGGGATAGGCCCCTGTCCGGTATCGGGCGGGAGAGCCGCTGTAGTCTGTCTCCCTTCTACATCAAGAAGGCGACATCTATCTTTAATTCCGTTATTTAATTCCTTTCTTACGCAATGTATCAAGACCCTTAATGTGTATGGAAATAGAAGAGCTTAATTACTTGTTGCTCTATGCTTGGTGCGATATATTGGATGACTGCTATGTTTGATATCTGAACTCTAGCTTGCATGTTTGGATCGCGTTTCACTTAGCTACCGAATCGTGTTTTCCCGTCGCAACAGCTTCGAGAGTCGCGTTGTGGCTCTAGTGTTTGGTCCAATTCTGGAGTACAAGAGTGCCTGGAACGGAGTTGTTTCAGTAATATTCCTCTCTAACTTAAAGTCCGACAACCTTGAGAGGGGTGTTGACACTTGGTTAGAAGTACCCACTCTGAGAGGAGGGGTGCAGGGTGTTACTGCTGCCGCTTGTTTTGCTGTAGTCTTATCCTTCGCATCTTGCCCTAGCTCTAGTATTATCTTTCTATTTCTGTTGCATGAAAACCCCTAAAAACTGCTAAATGACTAAAACCTTAAATCTCTCTTGTAGCTCCAGTTGGAGATAGTTTTCTTTGTTTTATTTGTGACATCTTGTTGTTTCCCTTTTGAGAATTTATATCTCTTTATACCTGCCGGAGTGTAGCGTGTCGATTCTGGGTTCTCAACACTACCCCCTTGTCCCTGTGTTCAACCCCGTATATCTACTTCGACCCCGTAAGAAAATTTGCGGGGGCCTAGAAGGATTCGGGTTTATAAATGTAAAAGCTCAACTGCCTCAAATCCGCCTCCACTTTTAGACGCGCGATTTAGGCCGGTCAACTTTTTGGCATCATTGCCGGGGACAAGGCAAAAATGGTACTGTAGATGAATCCGAATCCACTAACTACACTCCTGTGCCTTAAGATTAGAAATGAGTTTGACAACACTCTTTTTATTTTTCTTTTTCCTTACTATTATTCTTTGCTTAAAATTAATAATTCAATTTTCTAAACTTGAATTTTTGTGCTATTTCAGGCACTCTGAAGAACAGTGATCTGTTCCACTGAGCACCAACTCCAACCGTCATGCCACCTCGTGTGGAGCCATCCATTTCTGGAGACGAACGCCAAGGGGGGAGGCCTGAATCACCTCCACCAGATGGCAATGACCGCTATGGCGGCAACGATCAGCATGAAGATCAGGAATCGAAGCACTCCGAGGAAGGCCACCCCCATGTCAGGCGTCTCCACCGTCAGTGACACATGTGACACCACAACCAAGAACAACGTTGTGAGGCTAGCAACAATGACGACTCTGAGGAGGACAAGAAGACGTTGAGGGAGTTGTCATCAACAAAAGACAACAACTCCAGATGTCCCGTCATCACCCCGCGATTCAACACAGCCAATTTTGAGCTTAAGCCTTCTGTGATCTCTATGATCCAGAACAAAAGCTTCAGGGGAAGCTCGCAAAATGACAACCCCTACCACCACCTCGATGCCTTCAAGAACATATGTGACACGATAAAGATGCGGGGGGTCCCCCAGGAGGTTATATACTACAAAGGATTCATCTTCTCACTGGAGGACAAAGCACTATCCTGGTATCTCGGGTCACCCCACCGGTCCTTGAACGGATGGGGGGCGTTAGCTGAAGCCTTCGTAAATAAGTTTTACCCCACCGAGAGGATAGTCAGAACTCGGTAGAAAATAACTTCCTTCATGTAAAAGTCGAACGAAAGCCTTCACGACGCCTGGGAACGGTTCCAAGAGTACCTGAGGGATTGCCCCCATCATAATTACAAGAAGGGCTTCCTTGTCACCACCTTCTACAATGGCCTGACTCCCGATGAACAGGTGTCACTGAATGCGACAGCAGGAAGTGACTTCTTAGGGAAAAAGCCGAGCAAGTCTGAAAAGATCATCAAAAATATGGCCGAGCTGCAAGCCGGCGCTGAATATGATAGATCCGACAGAGGACAGGCGAGAAAGGTCGGTGAAGGGTCCTCTCTTGAGTCCAAGGCCCTAGAGACCATCACTTCTCAGATTCAGAAAATAGCCATGGATGTAAAGCAGCTGAGGGAATCCGGCGCGAAAGGGAAGAAGCAGGTGGAAAAAGTAATGAAATGTGTAACATGTGGAGAAGGTGGTCATGGGATAGATAATTGCATCTACACTCGACCAGAAGCATCAAGCGACACTGAGTCTGAGGTCGAAGAAACTGAAAAAGTCTCTTTCGTAAATTTCAAAAGACCAGACCACCCCAGTTTCAGCTATGGCAATAAGGAGGCATCTGAGAATTCTCATCAGCTGCACAACTCCACTAGGCCGCCCCAAGCTTTTGAGAAGAGGGGAGGGCCAAGCCCATACATCAAAAACACCCCTTCCAGCCGAACAAAGGAGGTTTTCAGGGGCAAGCTAAGTATCAAGGATCAGTTAGAGAGCAAGGACAAGACAAGGCTTCGAACCAAGAAGATGTGGTGGGATAGTTGTTTGATTTTTTGAAGAAGCAGGACACCGTTAACAACCAGTTGGCGCAGAGCACGTTATCAAGTTCTGGTGTCTTGAACTCATTGCAGGTGCAAATGACGGACATGCAAACGCACCAATGCCAGATGGATCAGCAATTAGCTCAAATAGCCGAGTTAATGAAGAATCCCTCAGAGAAAATACCGTCCAACACCGAAACTGCAAAGAAGGCAGGGATGTGATCGAGAGAAGACAGAAATTGGGCTACAAGAGATGGATGGACGATGTTAGAAGATAAGGAGCGGAAAGGCTGGAGCTGTCAAGCTGGAGAAGAAAACTACAACGCTTCTCGGGAGGCAACCCGAGCTCATTTTTCTTTCCTAGTATAGGGTGCTTTTACTTTCAAGAAAAATGAACATTACAAACATTTGGACTGTAATAAGGCCCGAGTTAGAGCATGCGCCACATGCGCTGACCCTTATGGACCACCGCCTTAGTTTTATTGACCGGGATGGGTAATGCCACCTGAGGCCAGGATCTTAGTCTTCGGCCAATGATGTTTTACTCATCGACCGCTTTTAAACTGCTTTGCTTTCATGATGTATCGGATAGCAACCCAACCGGTGCTATGTATGCGCCCATATCGGGCAAGGGAATTTTGGGGATCGCAAGGGTCGTGCCGACGGATGAACTTGCCCATTTTACTAGTTGCCCTGACGGCCGACACGTGCCCCGGATTTACCTGTTTCACCCCGGTTGAGTTTACTATTTATAGGGGCAAGTTTTTACCGTGTCGGGCTCCTTGCCTTACTGTTTCCTCACTCCCGTATCGTGCTAAGACCTTGTACTTTTTCTCCTGTGTCGCGCAAGACTGCCCTACTCTCGTGTCGTGCGGAAGTACATATCACAGCAAGGTAATGACCGACATACCCTATCGCCCGGCGGACCGTGCCGCCCGACACGTTTCCATCTTTAAGCGAGTAACTTATCAGCCTTACAGGTTTTGTGCTGAGCAACCTTGTATCGCCCGATATGGATGTCACACAATGTACCTTTTAATCACGTCTGCCTAATATGCCATGACAGGAGATATCCATGTTGCTCATCTTTGCCCCGCTTCGCCTGTTTCGCTGTCGGGCGACACACCGCCTCCTTCTCGAATAACTGTATCAGGTATCTCATCATATCACCCCATATCACCCGACAGTCCTGACGCGTATCGCCTTGGTCTTATCGCGTGGTGAGCATCACCCACACCGCATATCGGGCACGAGACTTCACTTCTGAAAACCTCGTATCGCCCGATACGGGGGTGTGGGAACCTCACGCTTTCAGTGTAAATACATCGTCATCATATTTAATTAATCAATGAGTTTGTTTATTCATTTATAGAGATGGCACACATCAAATCAACTGCTGTCCCTGTTGACGCACAAGGAAGGAGGATCTACCCCGCGACTGCCGCAGAAGCACCAACTACCGGGCAGAAACGCCCGAACCCAGGACTAGCCGGGGTGTCAACATCAGAGAAGAGGGCTAGGGTTGGAGAAGTGGCAGCTCCAGCCCCAACACCGACACCCCCAGCAGCAGCGGAACTCCCGGAGCTCTTGTCAGGGAGTTTCGAACCAAGAGACGACGAGCACGCTCGTCGATATGTTGAGCTGGTGACCAAGATCTACCGATCGAGCAGGTTTTCCATAGAGCCTCGTTCGCTGAGATAGGAATCGTGAAGAGGCTGAAGAGCGTACTGGCTGCGGCAGGACTGAAGAAGATCTGTTTCAGCCGGTCTTCTTCATACACTAAGCTGACGATGGAGTTTATGTCTTCTCTCCGCCGGGTAAAGAACTCTACAGTGGAGAGAGAAGAATTTGGCGGGCCAGACAGACTCCAAGCCTGGCTCTACAATTCGGAGTACACCATCTCCGAGAAGCTTTTGAACAAGATCTCCTCCAATGAGGAGGAGAAGAACCTGATGGACAACGGTGAGAGGATCACTGAGGGAGACGGGTTCGATCCCGTACAGCTTTGGGGAAAGCTTACCGGCGAATCTTCATTCAAACCGGGGAGAAAGGTCATGGCGGTGCACTCCTGCTTCTGGAGGATAGTGCACAAGCTGGTGGCATGCTTGCTGTTCAGCAAGAAAGAGTCCAGCAACATCTACACAGAAGAGCTCCACGTCATGTGGCACATAATGGAGGGTCGAGTGATCAACCTCGGTTGGTTTTTGCTGAATAGGATGCATCTAATGAAGGAAGCCACCAAGGAGTACTGCATGGGCGGCATCGTCAATCTCATCGCAGTAGGACTCGGGTACCCAAGCGAGCCGCGCAGCCATTCGAGGACGCAAGGCGACGAGGTGTTTGACACCAAGTACTTGATAAGGACCAACATCGTCAAGAGGGAGGGGAGGAACTTCTTCTACAAGTTTTCGAGGATAGATATACTCCTCCCCCTCCCTCGCTGCACCGACTATGACGTAGAGAAACTGATCTTCACCACCGCCGAGATTGAAGCTATAGCAAATAACACAGCTTTCAGGGCCCCAGAGAGGCCCGCCCCAGAACTACCGATGACAACCGCTAATAGAGTTGTCACTGCTCCGACCGTATCAGCCACCGCCACAACAAGAAGGGTGATAGCTGAGAAAGAACTGGTGATCGTCGAGGTCACCGAGACAGAAACTCCGGGAGCTGCCGCAGAAGAGACAGCCACATCCCCTGTCATCCCTGTGATGCTTGCAAAGGTAGAAGAGACACCTCAGCCGGACTCCAGTAATGGGGTGTTCAGCAAGATTCTCAGAATGGAGCTCGAGGGAGCTCAGTTGACACCAACGCCGCCACTGGTGTCGCCTTTTGTAGCAGGTGAGGAGATCGCCGACAGTGCGGAGGTGGAGCAACGTTCGCCCGCACCGCAGCCATTCCCTCCCTGACAAAAAGGCAAGGCGATAGCTGCTGAAGGAGCACCGTCGCCTCGCCTGGAGGCATTGGCAACGCAAACAATTCATATAGAGTCTACCTCGCCCAGTGGACCTTCACGCGAGCAAGGTGTCGCAAGGACGGAAGGGAGACCCGCCGAAACTCCTCCGTCGCTCAGAAAGTTGCTCGGGCACGAGCTCGACAACCTGCGGGAGGTAACAGACATGAACTCAGCTACCTGTATTTCCCTAACCCGCAAGTTTGCATCTTTCCAAAATAGGTTGAATAGCCAAGAGAGAGAGATGCTGACTCTAGCGAGCCTTCCCGGCAGACTAGAAGCCTTGAATGTAACAATGCAGCATGTTCTCCAATGACTAGACATGCTCGAGGAGAGAATGGACAGAAGTGACGACCATCCGTGCCGAAGGTAGCCGAGACAGTCGCCGTCACCCCCTAGCCGTGGCTCTCTGTCTTCATCGAAGTCTGCTTCGACATCGGCATCCCCTTCCGCCTCCAGCAAGCGATCCATAATGCCCGAGGAGGGGACGCAACCAAAGTCGACCGACGGAGCTCCAGCAGGACATGAGAGCTCCTTAGGTCTAGAGGAAGAAAATCCCTCAGTCTCCCTGGATGAAGTTGAAGATGATAACGAAGATATCAGCATCGGGGGAGACTCTTCTGACGAATCAGAGGGAGAAATGGGGGACGTGTATGCAGCTAATGAAAGACACCTCCCCCGAGGAAGATGCTCGATGGCGGACAGGTTCTGTGAGCCATCTGAGATACCTTCCTTCGAGATGGCTGACTTCGACAGAAGGGCCATCGGATGCCTGAAGATCAGAGACCAGAGACTGCTAGACAAGGTCCTAAGATCGCGGGCAGATGAAGAAGACGTCATCTGGAGCGACGACTACTTCTCCGTACGACGGCGAACACTCTGCGGCATGTTCCGCTCACCGGCCGTCGTCGGAAAAAGACTGTTTAGGGTCCTCAAAAATGCGATAATAGAAAATATCGATAGCAGGACAGGTCGGAAGAAAATATACACCGCCACCCCGACCTTGGCAAGAAGGATAATGAAGGGAGAACAAGACTCCACTGCAGTGACCAACATGCTGCGACACATTGACGAGCATAGCGCTAACCTCGTGTTGGCACCGTACAAGCACCGTGACTTTTGGTTCCTCTGCATAGCAGACTTAAAGAATCACGACATCTGGATGCTGAACTGCAATCACAACGAGGTGCCGCACTCCGGAATTGCTTTCAGCCACCCGGAGGACCAAAAGCCGAGGCTTCTACCACTGCATCTTCTACGAGCTATCAAGCAAGGAGCCAAACATCACAGCGGCGTTTGGAACTTCTATTCTATTCGCAACTTCCCCGTCCAGGCTGAAGAGGGAAGTAGAAACAACGCCTTAGTCGTCTTAAGTGCCATTGAGGTGCTCAGTACTTTTGGAAACTTGAGGGCCCTTAGGGGCACATGTTTCTATCACCGCAGGGGCACATACACCATGCTACTGATCAAAGATGGGCGCTATTTTCGAGATGCAGGGGTACCTGATAAGCTGCTGGACGATGACCAAGAGGACGAATCTTCACAATCCATTAGCTCCGTAGAGAAAGAGGCGGAACTAGAAACTGACACCCACGGGGCAGGCAAGCAGTTGGAGACCCTGCGGAAAGTGCACGGGATGGAAGACATTGCTTCGCCTAGAGGTACAGAAGGGCTGATAAAAAACTTTGACCGCTTCTCGTGCGCTACGCTCACACAGGAGCAGGTAGATGAAATCCTTATGAAGTTAGCAGATGCTACCCCGGGAGATGTCATTTACAAGGCAGGCGATGTGGTAGTCCCAGTAGATGATCTGAGGGATGTGGTTAAAGAAGGAGGATGCGTGGCGGTATCTGTATTTACCGCTTGCATCCAAATATTACAACCAAAGTTCGAACACGCATACATAGCCCATCTTATGTTGTTCAACGACGTCTGCATAGCCGATGAAACAGGAGCAAAGAAGCTTTTTCTGGAAGAGTTGGAAAGCGGGGTCCCTAGCCAAATTTTTTTCCAATTCTGCATTATAACCATTGGACGCTCCTGACGGTGTACACTCGGCAACGAGCAGGAATCTTTTACAATAGCTCGGACAGAAACAAGAACCATCCAGTGCCGTGTACATCAGAACCGTTGTCATCCGTCAAATGCTTAACTCGAAAATACTACGATGAGGTGGCAAAGATGATACAACCATTCCTGGACACGCAAGCAAGCAAATGGCACAAACTCCAATTCTGCCACCGCAGCCCGCAACAGATTCCCCTATCTAACGACTGTGACATCTTTGTCCTGGAATGGATAGCAAACAAAGTAGTGCCTGACCAGCTCCAACACATCGTTTATCACAGCAAGAGAGGAGAGTACGTGTGGGAGCTTCTATCTGACGCAGGCACGCTCATCGGCTAACCCTCACTGGATCAACATTACCCTACCTTATCTACTTCACAACTCTGGGACAGAGTGTGGAGCAAGTTTGGGGGGGTACCATGTACCAGTGAGGGAGGTACAAAATTTTGTCTCAAATTCTTTATTCTTTTGTTCTTTCCTGTATCATGTGTACATATATATGCTCATATAATTTTTTTTCCCTTACATATGTACAAAGTCGCTATATTAGTAAAAACCTGATGCAACTGCTTGCAAAGTTAGTTTTCTTTGTGCTTTAATGAGATACAAGTTCCGTTATATCTTCTTGATAATGCTGCTTCAAACGAACAGAAGATTACGTTTTTCCATGCCAAAATTTTTGAAAAATATAATAATCTCGCAAACAGCTAAGAGACGAGTATGGAGAAGGAAAAAGCTACCCAAACAGCAGAAATCTCTTTGTTTCCCCTTTACCCAACAAAAATCCCAAAAAGAGAGAGAAGCCTTATGACTGTGAATAAAAGCATGAGATTTGTGCCCAATAAAAGAAAAGAAAAAAATATATATACCCGCTTGTTTTCCAAAAGTACCCATCTTTAGACATGGTAGATCCGGGGCAGTGGTACGTAGGATGTGAAATCATTGCTCTAAAGCCAACTGGCTTGGACTGCAGGGACCACTTGCCCGCTAACGGACCCTTACCTGGATGGACTGATGGAAAATAAGATAAAAAACCCAAAAAGCCTTAGCCTACCCTTTACACAACTTTCTGCCCCGAAAATAAAGCTGTTTGGTGTGTAAGCTAACTTCGAAATCATACACTAAAGTCTCGCTGAAGCTGTAGAAAAAATTCTACTGAAATAATAAGGCAGGAAACGCAAGATCTTTTGTTCGTAATGAGACAACATTATCTCTAAAGGCATTACTATACTTGCTTTACCTCTTGGCCTGAAAGCTGTACCAAACAAGAAGAAGCATCACAAAATAAAGTTTAAATATTGATTGAGGACAATCAAAACACTAAGTTTGGGGGAGTTGATAACACCAATTTTTGTGATATTTTAGACTGTTTTTCTGTTATCAAAACTGCCATTTTTAGCTATTTTCCTCTCTTTTGTATGCACTTTCGCAATAATAGGCCAAGCAATGCTCTTAATCCTATATTTCCATCTTTTGCAGAGTTTTTCTTCATTTTGGTGCAATAAGGCCGTCCCGGCCCAGAGAATAAGTCCAAGTCTGTTTCGGCCTTCCTGACGCCCGATACAACCTCCGCCCGACAGGGTGGAGCGACACAATGACGCACGACAAAAGGATGCCACACAAGAAGGACCAGATGGACGACACACCTTCTACCCGACAGGGAGCCCAGCTCGCCCGACAGCCCAGCTTGTCGGGCGACACGGCCACCCACCGGCAGGCGTGCCGTCCATCACGTGACCGATAGCCGACACTCCTGAGCCAAGCGATACCAGTATCGGCCGTCCACCGACCCGCGAATAAGGAGGACACATGGCGCTTCGAGCACCATAACTTCCTCCAACTGTTGCCTATAAATAACAGCTACAGGAAGCCGAAAAGACAGTTCGGATACCCCGGAATTCAGGCAGTTGGGAGCTTTGAGTGATCTTCGGAGGAAACTACGAGAGCAAGAGTATCGTGCCCCAGTGCTCGTTCCGGACGACACTAGGTGAGCTTTTCCTCGTCCCGAGAGGGAGGGGATAGTTCACTTAGAACCGTCCCGGGCGACACTGCAGGCCGATATCGGCCAACGATGATGAGCGACACAAGTGCCCGATAGTAGGACGCGTCGCTCCATGCCTGACACAATATCGAACCCGATACGCTTCGCCCGTCATGCGTGCCGCCCGAGAGGGTGTGTCGCCCGACTTGAGCGTATCGGCCAGGTCCTTGAACGATACAGTCGGCCGTAGCGGTGTGCCGCTCGAGAGAGTGTGTCGCCCGACACCGCTGTATCGGGCTAGGCCCCTGTCCGATATCGGGCGGGAGATCCGCTGTAGTCTGTCTCCCTTCTACATCAAGAAGGCGACATCTACCTTTAATTCCGTTATTTAATTCCTTTCTTACGCAATGTATTAAGACCCTTAATGTGTATGGAAATAGAAGAGCTTAATTACTTGCTGCTCTATGCTTGGTGCGATATATTGGATGACTGCTATGTTTGATATCTGAACTCTAGCTTGCATGTTTGGATCGCGTTTCGCTTAGCTACCGAATCGTGTTTTCCCGTCGCAACAGCTTTGACAGTCGTGTTGTGGCTCTAGTGTTTGGTCCGATTCTGGAGTACGAGAGTACCTGGAACGGAGTTGTTTCAGTAATATTCCTCTCTAACTTAAAGTTCGACAACCTCGAGGGGGGTGTTGACGCTTGGTTAGAAGTACCCACTCTGAGAGGAGGGGTGTAGGGTGTTACTGCTGCCGCTTGTTTTGCTGTAGTCTTATCCTTTGCATCTTGCCCTAACTCTAGTATTATCTTTCTGTTTCTGTTGCATGAAAACCCCTAAAAACTGCTAAATGACTAAACCTTAAATCTCCCTTGTAGCTCCAGTTGGAGATAGTTTTCTTTGTTTTATTTGTGACATCTTGTTGTTTCCCTTTTGGAAAATTTATATCTCTTTATACCTGCCGGAGTGTAGCGTGTCGATTCTGGGTTCTCAACACTACCCCCTTGTCCCTGTGTTCGACCCCGTATATCTACTTCGACCCCGTAAGCAAAGTTGCGGGGGCCTAGAAGGATTCTGGTTTATAAATGTAAAAGCTCGACTACCTCAAATCCGCCTCCACTTTTGGACGCGCGATTTAGGCCGGTCAATAGGTCGAGGAGCACACTCTGAGGAGAGAGTGATGCAAAGTACTTGACCATTCGTTCGGGAATGGCTGACGTTGCAACACTCTCATGTTTCTCGTAGCTATCTCCTCAAAAGAGGGATAGTCTATAAGGATACTAATCGATTTGGTAATTATCGCTCGCTTGTTAGTTTTCCGATGCACGTTTCACAAGGTTGAGTAAGATTTTCTCTTTAGAGACTACATATCTTCATTGACACGTAGATATGTACCGAATGAGAGTTACTCAACCCGTGAAGGATGTGTGCATTACTCTTGTCCAATAAGACATTGGTGTTGTACAACATCCATGTATCTTGCTTACAAGTCTTGCTATGTTTGGTACAAGTACAATTCATGGGTAGTGGTGGCGAATACCCGCATCACCCCAGTGACCCATCATCATTTGCTAATCTTTGATTTTAATCATTAAACTAGTTTTTATTCTTGCCTTTACTTTTGCATGTTTAGGTTAAATAACTCAAATCAAACTTCTGGTCTTAGACGATTAACTTATATTGATACGAAACAAGAAAAGACACTCAGATTCTTAACGTTGTCCTTTGGGTTCGATCCTAAATCTGTACTATGATAAGGCTTCCACACTCTTGTGGGGTTGGAGCATTTATCTAGTGTCACAAACCAACAAGATGTAGTGACCAAACCAGGTATGACCATCTCTAGCGACCACAACACCTCATCATGTGTAGTGACCACCACATGAAGTGAGCATATGTGCTACATCACCACTAGCGACATCTAGGCATTGACTGTCCTAACAACTAGTAGGGTTAGGTCATGCATAGAAACCACAATAAGATCAAGTTGCAATGACCAAAACACATTCCTGCCCAATGCAGTGGCCACCAAGACATGAAGCGACCACATCATGACTCAACACATGTAGTGACCATAAGGAAACAACTCACTTCAGCCGGCCATAAATGGCCATCAAATAGGAAAACATCATCTACAAGGTCAAAAAGGACATATAGCGATCACAAGCGATCGCAAGAAGACACAGACTCACAAGGAGTTAGGGTTAGGGTCGTAGAGACCAAACCATAACCCAAACTCACCACTATCATGGTCATAGAAACCATAAGGAACTAGAGACACCAAGGTGACCACAACAGATGCATAATATTAGGGAAACTGAAGCATCACTGAGGTACAAACTCCATGAAGATGATGATCATCAAACCCTAAAATGACCATCACCAAGGTCAGCCAAGAAACCATGCTATGAGAGAGAAAACCAAGCATTAGACTCATGCATGTGATGAATAAAACCTCCTTCCATCACTTGATGACCAAAGCATGATAAAACCAATGTTTAAGAGTGCATGTATCAACCAACAAATCCATCACCCATAGGTCTCGAGTACATGAACTAGGTTTTAAGAGAAGGATCTAATCTATACATGATTACTACATAATCATAAACCCTACAACAAGGTATCATCATCAAGAATCTTATAATCATGTTTTAGAGAGAAGATTACATGCATGCATGATCAAGTGCAGCAATAGAAGAGGAGAGAGTTATATAATCCCGCTTGAGGTGAAGATTAACTCCAAAAGCCAAAAAACTCCAAGAGAGAGAAGAAACTCCAAGCTTGGATTGACTCCAACACAAAAAAAGATCATCTCAAGAAAAGAAGAGCAAACAAAGGTCAAAGAAAGCCCTAAGAGAAGAGGGTACAAACCCTAGGCTGAAAAGAAAGAGAAAGAGGAGATCTTCATCTCACTCAGGTGATATCATGGGAGAACCAAGGATTTGACCTCTTTTAGAGAGAAGTTCCTTAGGAAGGCCACTGTGGAGAACCATAGTCTCATACAATAGAAGAAAGAGAGGGTAGGCTTTCTAGAAAAATAAGATCAAGAAGGTTGGACCACTTACCAAGCACACATATCACCAAAGGATCAACAAAGAGAGATGCTGCAGCCCTATATTCAATTTCTCATAAGGTTACAAAAGAACATCATAATATCCCACAAAGGGTTTACATGTATCATACAACATAGGGATCAAGTAGGGGGAAATCTAGACCATAACAAGTTCTCTCCAAACTTTAAACCCATTAAGATAAGTCCATAACTTCATGCCATGTCCTCCTTGTCCTTCACCTAGGGTTGGAAGCATACCTCATCAAGAGAAGAAAAAGTAGATGACATCAACAAAGGCTGGTATGTGCATACTAAAAATGAAATTGAGCAATATTATGAATTAAAGGACAACAAATATAAAAGACTTCCCATAGTAAAGATAAGAACCACCCAAGTGGGTATCAAGTGAAAAGGAATTGCAATCATATGATAATAAAAAAATACTTGCAATTAATAAAACAATACATTTGTTCCACATAAACACTTATCATGAGATTAGGGCACATAACCCATCATCAATAATGTCAACCTGCATGCATGTGAGATAAACATAGCCCTATAACAATATAAAGACAATGGCGACCAATCCTCATAAACTTGAAACCTAATATAGATTGGCACATAACCAAACTCCCGAATATATAAAATGTGGGCCAAACCTCATAAATTTGAAACTCGGGTCTGGGGCACATAACCTCCATCCCAAAAGCATAAACGACACATAACCCAAAACCATTGCAATTACACTACTCTAGTGCTACTGAATCACATATCATGTTTAATGTAGAGGCAAGTAGAAAATATAGTCAGATTATACAATCTAGTCACCACAAAAGTGACCAACATATACATCCACCTCATAAGTGGGCAAAAGACATCACATGTCATCATATAGAGTTCCAACATGAAAAAAGCATTATAAAGAAGTAATAGAATGTCCATACATGATCACAAGATCAGTAACAAATAAGATACTTCACATGAAGTATAATTTCTAAAAGAATAAGATAATGTGTAGGCTAATGTCCATGGGATCAAGAGAAGGAAGAAGCATAGGCTAATTGCTCAAAGGAAAAATAGGAGATGCAAGCATACATTTAGAGAGAAGAACTAGAAATTGCTCAATATAGAAACAATGTGGGATGCAATCATACCTTACTTAGAAATCTAAATAGTCCAAAGTCAAATCTAGGTCCAAGCCTAGAACTCCAAAGCACCTATTAATCATGTATGTGAAATTAGGGTTAGATTTACATTGATTTCACAAACCCTAAAAATTTCCTTTTTAATATTAGTGAATTAGGTTATCAAAACCATGCCATGTTTTAGATTAGATTTTTTTGAGTTCAAAACATATTTTATTATATTTTTTTGACTTTTAGATATTCAGTTATGAATTTTGCAAATTATTATCTATTTGGGAAAATCCATTAAAATAAAAAAAAATTATGTTATCTTTTTCTAATTCTGGGACATATTTTATTTTATTTTATTTTTATGAGCTATAAATAAGTAGTTATGGATTTTAAAATTCGGTCAATCAAAAAATTCCAAGTATGCTATAGACTCGCGAGAGGGCAAGAGAGAGAGAGAAGGAGAGCGGCCCCCAACCCTGCTAACTTGGCCAAATTGAAAGTAACCACGATAGTAGGTCAAAGCCCAGTCAGCAGCTCATTTTGACTTGTTCAAAGCAAAGAAAATGGGCAAAAAGACAAAAATGCCCCTGGAAAAAAATGAAACAAAGAGGAAACAAAGGGCACCAAGGTAGATTCAATGGGGGTCAGATTCAAACAACTCTTCATGATGAAACAGTTCACAAACCACAGTGAAGAGACCATGATCTTTAGAACCAAAACTCACGAATAGCCAACTAAGTTCATGGGGAAACCAGAAACTTGCTCACAAGACCTAACCGAACCCGAGAGCCCAAAGAGGGACACGACGACGACCACATCTTACAACATCAGTGCATAAGTTTGGGGAAAATATATGAAAAAAGAGGGGAAGATGTGTGATTGCCTTCGAAGTCAAATTGGAAGGTTGCACATGATAGAGGGAACCCTATGAGGGTAACGAGGGTGTTAGTAGACACCGCAAAGGCTAGAGGCCTCATCCTCGACTCCCTGACTCTGCCGATGCCAGGTTGGTGTCGAAAAGTACCACTGGGTGTAGGAGGAGGGTAACCAGAGCCAGAGGATTACTCTGGGTGAAGTGGTGAACATCATCAACCAATCTTCTATAGGTATGACCGCCTGAGTTGGTGAGGTGAAGGGAAGAAGGGATGAAACATGGGAAAGTCAGGGGAGAAAGGAGGCAGGTTGCACATAGGAGAAGAGACCACGAAACCTTAGTATTTATAAGGTTGATGGATTCACAAAGAAGCCAGGAAGATTGGTGAGAACAAAACATAGTTAAAGGTAGAAAGGAAAGAGAGGAAACCAAGAAAAGAGATCGGGGCAAGGAACTGGTTTTCTCTGAGTCAGAAATCATGAAGAGGAGGAAAGAATAAGGAAGGAGAGAATCTAGCAGTCGCAAGATCTAGATCCGACGACCCACAAAGTGCCCAAAACAAAAGGAAAGCCAGCGTGACCTTAAAACATTAGAAAAATCTGAATAAAGCACGTGACATTTAAATGAATTCGAAATCTAATCCAAATAAGAATTGAACAAAGTGAAATGAAATTCATTATATACTTTCTTTCCAAATCAAATTGAGGGTTCAAAAATAGTCCAATTAATATGAAATGTTGCAAATCGCCCAATTAAGGCATGTACATTCTAATTTTGACATTACATTTCATATTTGGAAACTGTTGATGTGTTAAGTAATCCAAATCCTATTTTCTCTTTTCTCATGCATTAATGACATTAGGATTATCCAATTCTGATGAAACTTCATCCACAAGTTATCTTTGATGAGTTGAATAAGAATTTGCTTTTATTTCTATCTTTGGAAGTTATTTATCATATTATTTGTCATTAATGGCTTTTACACATTTCTCACTCCTAATTAAGCAAGGTTGTCCAAATTCGATGAAAATTGACATTTAAGTAAATTTTGATATGTAGATTACAAATCTGATGTTTGTTTCCACTTTTGAGACTTCCTTTTATGAGATATGTCCTTTTATTATGTGTGGCCTATTATCCTTTTAGTTATTACATTTATCATCATTATTATCTTTATTCATCCAATTAGGTCCCATATCTTTGTACTAACACTAAAGGAGTTATGTAAGATTATTTTGCATGAATTATCATTAAATATTCATTTATCACATGTGACATATTTTATATGTCAATTATTGGTTTAAAACTAATGTGTAAACATTATTCTCACTTTCCATTTCATTCGCTAAGTCATTCCCTCATCTCTTTCACTCTCAGCTTCTGAAAGAAGACTTGTGAACAGCCAAAGAAGACACAAAACTCTCAGTCTCATGTTCTCAAAAATCAAGCTGGGACCTAGTAGTGCACTCATTACCTTCTAGCCAAACCATCAGACACCGCAGGGATACCAAAAGCATCATAAACAAACTGAGTTGGTGTTGGTTCTGATCCATCCACGAATCCATAGAGGTCAAAAGCGTGTAGTAGTTAGGGTGATTCGTACATGCATTAGCTCACTAGGTTTATACCAAACATCTTTTAGATCTAACCTCAGCCTTGTTTGGCTAAGCCCAAAAGGCCAAACTTCTAGGATAGGGTCTAAGATCTAGTATGTTATAGTCTAGTCTGCCTTGGTATAGAGGCATGACACTAGTAAACACGGTATACAAACCCAATCATCTGACGTGGAATTGCATATGTTCTCTATCACATCATATACTGAGATATGACGACAACTGTTCTCCTACTAAGGCATGACTACAATCATCATCCATAACCTATAATTGTATATGCAAGGATATACCTTCAACTTGCAACCCCATATATTCAACAACATGCACTATGAGTTTCCCTTACAAATTACTCATTTTACCATCCAACAAGTATTGATGCTGAAGATGGATCTCTGGCTTAGGTTAACTACATGATTAGGGTTTCACTTGATTAATTATTTCTAATTGGGTATCTTTTAATGCATCAATCAAGTTACCTTAAACAAATTATACAAATACAGGAGTAGATTGCAATGTCAGAAGATATAAAATGTATTAAGCATAAAGCTAATCACATCATCACATAATGCTTTCTCACTACCTTATACCAGGACATCCCCATTGTCATGTCATTATGGGATAGCCATCCCTTATCACATCTTCTGAGGATATCACCTCACATTAGGCACAAAGCCATCATTAAGGTCATCAGATATTCACAATGTTCCATGCATGACATCATTTGTTCATCATGCATCATCAAGGCTCATAATCGTTATCCTGTGTCACATAACAGATTTTATAGTAATCATAAGCTACGATGTTCCTTCAACCTGCAACATTAGGGTTACATAAGTAGGAGAGAGAAAATACTCAATACATACTAGTCATTTGAGTAAGATAAACATTAATCACCATGTATTCAAACATTAGGGTCAATGTTTCTCATAGTTAGCCAATTAGGATCTCCATAACAACACTTAGCATCGTACTCTATTGATTACCTCTTCCCACATTCTTGAAACACATCATGTTATACAACATCAACATTACTAAACGATCATACAAACTAGCAAGATGTAGCAACCAAACCATGTATGACCACCTCTACCGACCGCAACACCTCATCATGTGTAGTGACTACCACATGTAGTGACCATATGAGCTACATCACCACTAGAGACCACTAGGCATTGGATGCCCTAGAAACTACAAGGGTTAGATCATCCATAGTGAGCATAGCGACCACCGAGACATGAAGTGACCACATCATGACTCAACACATGTAGCAACCACAAGGAAACAACTCACTTCAGCCAGCCATAGTGATAATCAAATAGGGAAATGTTAGGACCATGCAAGGTGAAAAAGGACACATAGCAATTGCAAGAAGACATGGCGTCACAAGGAGTTAGGGTTAGGGTCATTGCTACCAAACCAAAACCCAAACTCACCACTATTGTGGTAATAGCGACCATAAGAACTAGAGATACCAAGGCGACCAAAATAGAAGCATAACATCAGGGAAATTGAAGCGTCACTAAGGTACAAACTCCATGAAGATGATGATCATCAAAGCCTAAAACAACCATCACCAAGGCCAGCCAAGAAACCATGCTATGAGAGAGAAAACCAAGTGTTAAACTCATGCATGCGGTGAATAAAACCTCCTTCCATCACTTGATGACCAAGCCATGATAAAACCAGTGTTTAAGAGCGCATTTATCAACCAACAACTCCATCACCCATAGGTCTTGAGTACATGAACTAGGTTTTAAGAGAAAGAGCTAATATATACAATATTACTACATAATCATAAACCCTACAACAAGGTATCATCATCAAGCATCTTATAATCATGTTTTAGAAATAAGATTACATGCATGCAAGATCAAGTGAAAAAATAGAAGAGGAGAGAGTTATATAACCTGCCATGAGGTGAAGATCAACTCTAAAAGCCAAGAAGCTCCAAGAGAGAGAAGAAATGCCAAACTTGGATCAACTGCAACGACAAGCAAGATCACCTCAAGAGAAGAAGAGCAATTTAAGGTAAAAGAAAACCCAAAGAGAATAGGGTACAAACCCTAGGCTAAAAAGAAAGATAAGGAGGAGATCTTCATCTCACTCATGTGCTACCATGGGAGAGCCATGGATTCGACCTATGTTGGAGAGAACTTCCTTAAGAAGGCCACCATGGAGAATAGTAGTTTCGACCAAGAGAAGAAAGAGAGGGTAGGGTTTCAAGAAAAATGAGATCAAGAAGGTTAGAACACTTACCAAATACAAGGATCACAAAAGGATCAACAAAGTGAGATGATCCAACCATAGATCACCACATGCAAGGGGAAAATGGCCACCTTCTTCAAGCTCAAGCACCTCCACTTACACCACCAAGAACAAGGACCGACTCCAAGCAAGAAGAGAGAAAGAACAGAGAGCTAAAAGGGCTGCTTGCATGTTGAAGAAGGGGTATAAATATACAAGGGTAGGGGATAGGTGATGGAATATGAGGTGTCAAGATACTAGAACCTCTAGTGACACTTGTCCCTCAAAAACCTCGACCATGAAAGCACTCAAGATATGCATGCAAGAAAGATCATTAAAACCAATTCTATGTAGCGATTACTTGGTCCACTACACCCAAACGATCGAAGCAAACCAAGGAATCCAACATGGTAACAACCGCTACCCATGTCACCTATGGCAAAGGGTCACTACAACACCAATACAAGCCAAAACCTAGTGACCAAGATCAAGGACAAAGCATGTTGATCGCTACAAACACAACCTAAGGAAGAACTTTGGTCGAAACACCCACAAGACAAAGGAAAACACATTGGGTATTGCACTCAAAGATCAACAACATGGTCAACTCCACCATCAAATAATGCATCCATGCAAACCCTAGAAAAACACACATGATCCCACCTCACCAACCAAGATTCACCAAGGTTCCCCTATGCTTCATTCTTTCATGATGCAAAAACATAGGTGGCACATACAACATGTGACAAAAAGCAAGATACATCCTTAACATGGGTACATTACAACTTGGTGCAAAATAAGCACACACATAGCATAACCAGCTCAAACATCATGCAAATAGGACCAAATTAAAAACATAAACATGTCACAGGTTATTAAAGCACTTCACCTGATTAGATTAAGGTTTAAGCATCATATTAAGCAAAGAAAGCAAGATCAAGCACTAAGACAGGTCAGGGGTCTTACAACCATAAACCCCTGAGAAGGATTTTGCCCCCTTAATCGTACACAAAAAGAGACGAGTACTTTCTATGCACTACTTCCTCTAACTCCCACATGGCTTCCTCCATGCCACCAGTGATGCCACAAAACCTTAAACAACACTATATGATTCTTCTTCAACTTCTTCACCCTTATATCCAAGATCAACAAAGGATCCTCCACATACGATATATCCTCATCCAACTCAACCTCCACAAGTTGTAACACTAGCTCTATGTCTGGGTGACACTTCCTCAACATAGATACATGAAACAATGGATGCAACCTGTGCTACACTGGTGGTAACTCCATCCTGTAAGCTACCTTCCCGACACGTGCCACCATAGGGTAATGTACCATAAACCTGGGAGGCAACTTACCCTTCTTCCCAACCCTCAGTATGCCTTTCCAAGAAGAGACCTTGAGATACACCATGTCTCCCACTTGGAACTCCAACAACCTATGACAATTATCTGCAAAGACTTCTGCCTGTCTTGAGCTATCTTCAATTGCTATTGAATCACTTTAGTATTCTCTATTGTCTTCTACACAAGCTCTGGACCCAAAATCTGATATTCACATGTCTCATACCAACATAACAAAGACCAACACCATCTCCCATACAAAGCCTCATAAGGTGCCATATTGATACTCCTATGATAATTGTTGTTGTAGGAAAACTCTATCACATTGAGATATATATCCTAACTACCCAAAAATTATAGAACACATGCTCTTAATAGATCCTCTAAACTCTGAATAGTCCTCTCAAACTGGCCATTTGTCTGTGGGTGAAATGCCATACTAAACTGCAATTGTGTACCCATCGCTGTGTGCAGACGTTCCTAAAAATGACTGGTACACTGATGACATCTGTTAGACACTATAGTAGTTGAGATACCATGCAAACACACTATCTCATCAACATATATCTAAGAAAGTTTCTCTATTGTATATGTTGTCTTCATAGGAAGGAAATGTGATGACATGGCCAACTTGTCAACAATCACCCAAATGGAATCATGACCTTTAGCTATCCTACGGAGACCAACCAAAAAGTCCATCATTATATGATCCCATTTCCCCTCTGGTATAGGAAACAGTTGCAATTTCCTTGTAGGTTTCTGATTCTCATCCTTAACCTGTTGACACATTGGGCACTTTGCCATGAACTCAGCCACATCACGCTTCAAGCTAGGCCCCCAATACAAATCCTTCAAGTTATGATACATCTTGGTGATACCTAGATGCATAGCGTACATTGAAGAGTGATCCTCCTCAAGAACCAACTTCCTCATATTATCAACATTTGGCACCACTACCCTATTGTTGAAACACACTATCCCACCCTATGACTCATGGAAGCCCTCACACTTCTCTCTGTCAAACTCTACTCAAATATGTTGTATCATAGTTCTTCACATCTCTAATCTGCTGCCTCAATGTGGGCTTCACCTATAACTGTTCTTACATGAAAACCTCCAACTTTACATTCATACAATGTAACGTCATCAACATATCTCTCTTATGGCACACCAAGGAACACAATTGCGCCTTATCAACAAATGATGACACGGAAGACTTCCTTCTCAAAGAATCTGCCACCACGTTTGCCTTCCCTAGATGGTAATCTAAGGTGCAATGATAATATTTGATTAACTCCATCCAGCATCGCTGTCGCATGTTCAACTCCTGCTTTGAGAAGATGTACTGAACATTCTCGTGATCAGTAAAGATCTAACACTCATCGCCATAAAGGTAGTACCTCCAAACATTCAAAGCACGGACCACAACAACAAGCTTCAGATCATGCGTCAGGTAGCTCTCCTCGTGTTTCTTAAGCTGTAGCATAGCAAAAGAAATCATGTTCTTGTCTTGCATCAGCATTCAACCCAATTCATTCTTTGATGCATCACAGAAGATGTAACCTTTCCCTTGCTCAGGCAGAACTAACACTAGTGCACTGTTTAGATTCTCCTTCAAAAGATAGAAAGAACAATGACACTTGTCATCCTAGATAAAAGGTACATCTTTCCTTGTCAGCTTCATTAGGGGTAACTCTATAGCAATGAAGTTCTTGATGAACCTCCTACAATAGCTTGCAAAACCTAGGAAACTACAAACCTTCATTGTTGTTTTCTGCTGCTCCCACTCTAATACAGGCTGAACCTTCTTAGTTTCCATATGAACACCCTCAACAAATACCACATGCCCAAGGAAAGACACCTCCTTCATCCAAAACTTGCACTTGTTGAACTTGGTGTACAACTTGTGCTGCCTGAGCAATGTTAATACCTGACGTAGATGCTGCTCGTGTTGTTGATTGTCTCTGGAGTACATCAGGATGCCGTCAATGAATGCAACCATGAAATGATCAAGATAAGACTTGAACACCTTGTTCATGAACTATGTTGGTGCATTCACCAGGCCAAACAACATAATCACAAACTCATAGTGACCATACCCAGTCATAAAAACCTGACTTGGGTATGTTATCCACCTTGATCCACAACTGATGGTATCCTGACCTTAGATCAATCTTCGAGAATATTTTGGAACTTTGTAGTTGGTCAAACATATCATCTATCCTTTAGAAAAGTGTACTTGTTCTTGGTCGTCACTTAGTTCAACTGTCAGTAATTGATGCATAACCTCATACAACTGTCATTATTTTTAACAAATAATACCAGAACACCCCAAAGGGAAGTGCTCAGTCTAATAAATCCCTTCTCTAGTAGCTCCTACAACTATTTCTTCAACTATTGCATCTTTGTCGGTGCCATCCTATATGGAAACTGCACTATCGACTTCATACCAAGAACCAGATTGATCTCAAAATCAATCTCTATAGGTGGGGAACACTGAGAAACTCATCAGGAAACATGTCCTCAAACTCATAGACAACAGAAACCACACAGATACTAGGACTCCTCACCTTGGTAACCACCACATATGCCAAAAAAGCCTCACACCCCTGCCTCATCGACCTCTCTACCATCATCATTGACACTAAACACGTTAGAATAATATTCCAATCTCCTTGGAAGACCCATGAAACAACACTCAAAGAACATCACCACGTTGAAACTATATTCCAAGACAACTTGATACTTCTCTAAAGTATTCATCCTAAGGATCACATCGAACTCATGCATGTCAAGTGGTATAAGGTCCACTTGAATGTTGTATCCTAAGAAAGAAAGAACACAGTATGGACACACCTCCCGCAACTTGACGGAACCAACCAAAGGGATTTCTAAGCAAAGACTATCACATCTATGACTAACAGGCAAGGAACAACTAGATATCACCTCTCTAGTCATAAAAAAGTGTGTTGCACCTGGGCCAATTAAAATAGATATAAAGTAGGAAGCAGACAAATCAGAATGAAATCATTCCATCTAACCTATCACAACCTATAGATTGACCACTCCCTCCATATGACTCATGGCCTAGAGTCAAACTATCTCCTATTGTCACCCTCGTCCTCTGTAGGCCTACCCAGACAATCCTGCTTGTTATGCCTGGTCGGATCCTCTGCCTCCATCACTGCTGAACTATCATTGTTGCGACCCTTGCTGACTCTATCTTGGTTGTTGCATCACCTCATCATCCTTCATTGGGAAAAACAACCTCAGATGCCCCTATTGTCCAGACCTATAACAGGTCCTTAAATCAAACTATAGTCTTGACAACCCTATCACTAATACTGAAGCAATAGTGTGAGATCCAACGGGTGGAAAACTACAGTCTCTACCCTTGCTTGGTGACCACTGAGACTGAACCCCAATGACCTCTATTGTGTCTATGGTGTTGAAAACCCAGGCTTCTTGAAGTTTCCATAAGATTGTCTTGGATACCGTGCCGATCTCTTCTTGGCGTTAGCTTCACCCTTCTCTATCGCCGACCAATATATTTATCTCACAGACTCCATGAACGTCATGAACCACTCTTGATTCTCCAAAGTTGACACCATCATCATCAACTCAGTGTTCAAACCCTTCTCAAAATGTCACATTCTCTCCTTATTCATGGCAGCCATGTGCGGGCCAAACCTCACAAGTTCCATGAACTTGGCCTCATACTTGTTGATCATCATAGAACCCTATTGGATCCTCTCAAATCACAAGATATTTTCATCCAGATAGGTCTTTGGGAAGTATTAGCTTACAAACTCTCGCCAAAACTCCTCTTAACTGATCACCACTCTTGGTCTCTTCCCCTCCTTGATGGCTCGCTAATGGCCAACACTTCCCTTCAACAGGTGCACCACATGCTTCACCTTATCCTATTTGGGAATATTGAGGATTTTAAAGGCCTTCTCCATCTCTATCAGTCACATACTGCATATTTCCGATCTATCATACGAACATTATCTATCACCCCCACAGGCCTTAACCTCTCAAAGGTCTTCTTAGAACCCTGGGATTTTGCATTAGGGACAACTGTCCTTGCTTAAGGTACGAGTACCTCATCCGACATATGCATAATCGTGGCCATTAAATGTCCAAACATGGACTGGAAAGAGGGATTGGACATAGTTGTTGGATCAAACTTAGGCACTTTAGGCACTCCATATTCTCTTGCGTGCCTCGTGGAACCACACCCTAGTGCAAAAACACTACTCTCAACATGCTCTTCATGTTCTCTAGACATATCTTCGTTTTCTTTTGCATAAGCAGAAGTTACAATCAGATATACTGGATAATGCAAGAATAGACACAACCCTAGCCTTATGTCCATGTAGACTCAGTGAACCTAGAGCTCTTATACCAACCTTTTATGTGACAACCTGATGCCACACAAATGGGATTACTCAAAACAAAATGCAAAATTATCAATTAACAACCACATTACCACAACATAGGGTAAATTAAAACCAATATTATCATCTCAAGCGGAAACATGTTCATCAAAGTTCAAAAATTGTGCCACATGTATCACATATACTACCACAAAGGTATTTACATTACTGAACAGTGTCATCCTACCACAAACATGTTATAAAAGATAACTTGTTCATATATACAAGCCATACATATACAACGATGGCATACCGCCAAAAACCATGTATCAATGTACAACATACACAAAACACCGCCAAGGACCTTAGAGTACAGGGATGACACATAGGACTCTAATACAAAACACTAGTCAATGGTTACTGATTTCCTTGATGTTCTTCCTCAACCACATGATCTCTACCATGTCATGCATGACCACCTAAAAGACGTGGAAACCCATGAGGTAAGGTCCCAAGGATAGATATAACTCTCTGCCAACAACTATTGTTAACACAAACACACACACATATATATATATACACACACACATATATATACACATATATATATGTATGTATAGTAGGAGAGTAACATTATTATTAGGATGAGTAGATTCAACTAAATGTACAAGTAAAATTGATAACACAGATTAAATGATTTAAGTAGATACAACTGATCAGTAGAACATCATATACTTTTAGAAGGAATATGAAGAACATGTATAAAGGATTACAACTAAACAATATAAGAAACAACACAAAGGGCAACATCTAATATGACTCATGTTTAACCTTAAGCAAGTATACTACATGGTTATATTACATCTTTTTATGCCCCATAGAGATGAGGTATACCACTCATACTCCAACTGACCACTTCTAAGTCGAAATAAATGCCATACATGATCTAGGAGAGATGAAATCCTATGATCTCCAACACCCTCAGTCAATCTGAGTCTGCCGCAGTGACATATGGAGTCCAACTGCACAACAACCTAGTCCGCCTTGGTATATAGGCACAAAACTAGTAATAAAGGTATACAAACCTAATCATCTAAGCTACAACGGTAGTTGTCCTCTATCACATCATATACTGAGATACGACTGCAACCGTTCTCCTACCAAGGAATGACTACAGCCATCCTCCATAACATGTAATTTTGGATGCAAGGATATACCCTCAACTTGAACCCCCTGCATATTCAACAATATGCGCTCTAAGTTTCCCTTAGATATTGCTCGTTTCACCATCCAGAAAGCACTGACGCTGAAGATGGATCTATGGCTTAAGGCAACTACATAATTAGGGCTTCACTTGATTAATTATTGCCAATTGGGTATCGTTTAATGCATCAATCAAGTTACAATGTACAAACATTAAACAAATTCTAAAAAGATAGGAGTAGATTGCAACATAAGAAGTTATAAAATGTATTCATCATAGAGCTAATCACATCATCACATAATACTATCTCGCTGCCTTATACCAGGCCATCACCATTCTCATGGCATCATGGAATAACCATTCCTTATCACATCATCAGAGGATATCACCTCACATAAGGCACATAGAAATCACTAAGGTCACCTGACCATTCAAACTATTCCATGCATGACATCATTTGTTCATCATGCCTCATCAAGGCTCATAATCACTATCTTGTGTCACAAACCAACAAGATGTAATGACCAAACCAGGTATGACCACCTCTAGCGACTATAACACCTCATCATGTGTAGCGACCACCACATATAGTGAGCATATGTGCTACATCACCACTAGCGACATCTAGACATTGACTGTCCTAGCAACTAATAGGGTTAGGTCATGCATAGAAACCACAATAAGATCAAGTTGTAATGACCAAAACACATTCCTGCCCAATGCAGTGGCCACCAAGACATGAAGAGACCACATCATGACTCAACACATGTAGTGACCATAAGGAAACAACTCACTTCAGCCGGCCATAAATGGCCATCAAATAGGAAAACGTCATCTACAAGGTCAAAAAGGACATATAGCGATCACAAGCGATCACAAGAAAACATGGACTCACAAGGAGTTAGGGTTAGGGTCGTAGAGACCAAACCATAACCCAAACTCACCACTATCATGGTCATAGAAACCATAAGGAACTAGAGACACCAAGGCGACCACAACATATGCATAATATTAGGGAAACTGAAGCATCACTGAGGTACAAACTCCATGACGATGATGATCATCAAACCCTAAAATGACCATCACCAAGGTCAGCCAAGAAACCATGCTATGAGAGAGAAAACCAAGCATTAGACTCATACATGTGATGAATAAAACCTCCTTCCATCACTTGATGACCAAAGCATGATAAAACCAACGTTTAAGAGTGCATGTATCAACCAACAAATCCATCACCCATAGGTCTCGAGTACATGAAATAGGTTTTAAGAGAAGGATCTAATCTATACAGGATTACTACATAATCATAAACCCTACAACAAGGTATCATCATCAAGAATCTTATAATCATGTTTTAGAGAGAAGATTACATGCATGCATGATCAAGTGCAACAATAGAAGAGGAGAGAGTTATATAATCCCACTTGAGGTGAAGATTAACTCCAAAAGCCAAAAAACTCCAAGAGAGAGAAGAAACTCCAAGCTTGGATCAACTCCAACACAAAAAAAGATCACCTCAAGAAAAGAAGAGCAAACAAAGGTCAAAGAAAGCCCTAAGAGAAGAGGGTACAAAACCTAGGCTGAAAAGAAAGAGAAAGAGGAGATCTTCATCTCACTCAAGTGCTATCATGGGAGAACCAGGGATTTGACCTCTTTTAGAGAGAAGTTCCTTAGGAAGGCCACTGTGGAGAACCATAGTCTCATACAATAGAAGAAAGAGAGGATAGGCTTTCTAGAAAAATAAGATCAAGAAGGTTGGACCACTTACCAAGCACACATATCACCAAAGGATAAAAAAAGAGAGATGCTGCAACCCTAGTTCACCATATGCAAGGGTAAAACAACCACCTTTTTCAAGATCAAGCACCTCTACTTGCACCACCAAGCAAAAGGGTTGACTCTAAGCAAGAAGAGAGAGCTAAAAGGCTACTTGCATGTGAAAGATTGTTGAAACCAAGTCTATGTAGTGACAACTTGGTCCACTGCACCCAAACCGTCGAAGCAAACCAAGACATCCAACATGGTAGCGATCACTACCCATGTAACCCAAGGTAAAGGGTCGCTACAACACCAACATGAGCCAAAACCTAGCAACCAAGATCAAGGACAAAGCATGTTGGTTGCTACAAACACAACCCAAGGAAGCACTTCAGTCAAAACACCCACAAGACCAAGGAAAACACATCGGGTGCTACACTTAAAGATCAACAACATGGTTGACTCCACCATCATCTCATGCATCCATGCAAATCCTAGCACAACACACATGATGGCACCTCACCGACCAAGGTTCACCAAGGAACCCCTATGCATCATTCTCTCTCTCTTGATGCTAAAACATAAGATGCACATCCAACATGTGACAAAAAGCAAGATACACCCTTAAACATGGGTAAATTGTAATTTGGTCCAAAACAAGCACTTACATAGCATAACTAGCTCAAACATCATGCAAATATGAACAAATTGAAAACATAAACATGTCACATATTATTAAAGAACTTCACATGATTAGATTAAGTTTTGAGCATCTTATTAAGTACAAGATCAAGCACTAATCCAGGTCAGGGTCTCTTAGTATCATCCATCACCAACGTTGATGATGCCAATGCATACACCGTCCATGAACACCAACCAAAGAAGTATATGATACCTTTAATGCTAAGACCTCCACCACCTTTGAACCCAGATCCAACCGCCAGCTCTGCAC
Organism: Alisma plantago-aquatica; assembly: GCA_963693085.1. Classification (NCBI taxonomy): domain Eukaryota; kingdom Viridiplantae; phylum Streptophyta; class Magnoliopsida; order Alismatales; family Alismataceae; genus Alisma; species Alisma plantago-aquatica. The sequence continues at coordinate 440,778,710 of OY856412.1, read as the reverse complement.
TAAAGTTCCCTTATTCCTCCAGTGTCTTCTTCTTCTCTTCCTTCCAAGACCTTCTTATGCAGAGGGACTAGCGGTCTCCATGCTTTACGTCTGACGACACAAACACCAACTAAAGGAGAAACAAAGTGAAGTAGTGCGATGATGACTATGAAGCCTACCTCAACCTTCAACTTCCCTCTATTTTCTAGGTAAATATTGTGCTTCTTCTCCCCTCCTTTGCACCACAATGGATCAACATGGTTTTAATTTTCCTAGGTTCTTGTATCAACTATTTTGGGTTTGTGCACCTTCATGATACCTGCCTGGGTTCGTCGAGCACGTCTTCATGTGTAGAATATATAGGGATTTCCATAATTAAAAATCATGTTCTATCAAAATAAATGATTATGGTTTTGAGCTACAATATCTCTAGTTTCTTACATGCTTGATTCATGTTTTTGATAGTTGATCGATTCACACAAGTTTGATCTTATTCACCTCATTTTGTTGATCTTCACTTTTTTACATTGTTACAAACTCAATTACAGTGTTGATGTTCGTTGGGTCTCTCTCATTCTTGTGTTCTTGGTACCTGATAGTGAACAACCATGATGAAGGAGAAGTCTAAATCCTAGCTACAGAGGTGCCCAAACAAGGAATAGTTGTTTGAAAGACCTCAAGGAACTCATTGGGAATTGTTCATGGGATAGAGGAGGTCGAGATCTCAATCATTGAATAGTGATTTTGAAATTCCATAATTTTTTAACTTTTATTTTCTAATGGATGAGAAGGAACTAGATTCATGTTGTTTCCCTGATTTTGACCTTAAGTTGATTTTGGTGTTGTCACCTTGGTATGAGCAATATAGTCCATTTGTCATGCTTTATCTCCCTAGCTGCTCGAGTTTTGAGTGCAGCAAATTACTAGTTTGCCCATGCGATGCCATAAGTTTGAGAATAATATTGTGAGGATATAAACATCTTTGGAAAGTGCTTTGTTTTATAATTAATGAAATCTATTAATCTTAAAGAAAATAAATAAATAAATCAGATTTGAAATCAGAAAATTGATCTACATTAAAGTTTGGATAGTGGTTTATAATTCCCTATCCCTACTTTATTTTAATGTAGTCTTGTTAAATCTACTTGCAACATTTAATATGTTGTTAATTGTGATTATAAGCAAGTTGATCCATAAGTTTATCTCTAAATTAGTTATGCCTCCATTGTTATTGCTCATTCATTAGTTGATCATTCTTTTGATATAATTTTTTTTTGATCAGTAAGCGTGTTTCTCATTCCATCATCAAAAAACTGTACATGGGGGAGCCAAATCTCTAGAGTCTAAACGTGAAGACAAAACAACCTATCTATGCAGGTTTCTATACTCACTGTCTATGCATCGCCACAATTTAAGTGGGCTCACATCACTTTCATAAAAAATGACCTGGTTCCTATGAATCCAGATGTGGTAGATAGTGAGGATTGCTAGCAAAGCCTCGTTCCTATTTTTCAGAAGGTGTAGCTCATCCTTTCTGACAAAAGCAAGAGGTTTAAGTTGCATGACTCTACCCCATATCTCAGTTGCAATTTCACAATCCCAAAGGATGTGATTATTGGTCTCAGCATTTCTCCTACATAGGCTGCACCTTGAAGCCAGGTTGTAGCCCCGTTTCTGCAACTGATCTTCCGTGGTCAGCCTTCCATACATGACCTTCCAGCAGGTGATAATCGCTCGCCTTGGGGCTCTAGACTTCCACAGCCATGAGGCCCATGGGGCTCTGCATATTTCGTTCTACAAAAATTCCACGCTTCTCTAAGGGTGACATTCTTCATGTTACCCAACAGACATGCATCTTCCTCCTCCACCTGGATATTATGACACACCTTAATGAAGCTGTCCATGCCCCTGTTCACCGGGATCGCCCACTGCCCTTCGCTGATGAAGTTACTAAGGTAGCAATTGGGTCCCATATTTTGCCTAAGTTGGAGGTATCTTGGCTCATTAACACATTGCTCAAGGAAATGTCCATCGACCCAAGGATCTTTCCATATCTTCACAGTGGAACCACTGCCTATCTTAAATCTAATATGAGGCAAGCACCTGTCCCTAGCTTTAAGGATATTCCTCCACATCTAGCTTGTGGTTTGTTTGGCCTTGCACGACCAGACTGATTCCTCCTTGATGTATTTACTATGAATCCAACGAATCCATAGAGTATCTTTGTTCTTTGCAATGTCCCACAACTTTATAACAAGGCTCGCATCACTCCAGTCTTTGAATTTTCTGATGCCCATCCCTCCTTCGGTTTTGGGTCTGTATATCGTATCCCAAGCAACCACATGGATATGGTTGCTTTCATCTTTGTCCCCCCACAGAAAATTGCGGCAGATAGCTTCTATTTCGCTAGTCGTGGCTTTAGGTAAAGGGAAAACCCCTATCCAGTACATGTGGTAGGCTGACAGGGTTGATATAACCAGCTCCAGCCTCCCCGCCATAGAAAGAAGTTTGGTCTTCCAAGCCTCCAGCTTAGTCTTGAATTTGTCAACGAGTGGGTAGCACATCTTCTTCGTAAGCCTACTGGCAAATAAAGGAACACCCATGTATCTAACCGGGAAATCAGTACATTCAATCCCCAACAACGTGCTTATTTCTGGTGGTGCATTTCTGCTAAGAAAAAGTTGGCTCTTCGTAGGGTTTATCTCCAAGCTAGAAGCTTCTTTGAACCACTGCACACAGCCTTGGATGCCTGCAACAGACTCCAGAGTGGCTCTAGCAAAGATCAAGAGGTCGTATGCAAAAAGAAGATGTGATATAGTAGTATCTCCGCTAGTGAGAGGTTCTATTTCCTTCCTTCTTTTAGCCTCATCAAAGATAGAGGTGAGACCTTGCATACCAATGATGAAGAGGTAAGGGGCAAGTGGGTAGCCTTGCCTAATCCCACTGGTTGTATTGATGATCTCAGTCGGGGCACCGTTAATCAAAATCTGGTATGATGCAGAATCCAGGCATTCCTTTATCCACCTCACCCAACAATCATGGAAGTCCATAGCTTGGAGCACTTGTATCAGATAGCCACGGTCTATAGAATCATAGGCTTTGCTCAGGTCTGCCTTTAAGCAGAGCTTCTTACCCCCAGTAGCCTTCGTGAAATCGTGCACCAATTCATTTGCAAGGAGAATAGCATCACCTATCCTCCTCCCTTTGACAAATGCACATTGGTTGAGGCTGATAAGGCTGGGCAGGATATATCTCAACATGTTTGCCATTATCTTAGATATGACCTTAGTAATGAAGTTGCACAGGGATATCAGTCTCCACTCCCCAACTTTAGTTAGTTGCTTCACTTTAGGTATGAGGGCCACGTATGACTTGTTCATCTCCTTCAACAAATGACCTTTAAGGAAGAAGTCCTTCACTGCACAACAGACATCTGCGCCAACAATATCCCATGTTGCTTTGAAGAAATGTGCATTCATACCGTCTGGGCCAGGAGCCTTATCACCATCTTCTCTCTTTATGATATCATAAATCTCCTCGTCAGTGACTATGGCGCACATGGCCTGTTTTTGCCTATCATTCAGCTTGGGGAGGATCCCACCTCCAAACTTCTTGTTACTTCTAGGAGCATTGAAGATTTTATTGTAATGGCTGACAAAGGCACCCTCGATAGCCTCCTTGTCATTGATTTTCTTTGGGCCTTCCTTCCTCCTTGATTCGAGGTTCATCGTAGAACCTCGCCTGAGGCGCCGCTATCGCCCCAAGAGCGCGACCCCTAAATGCAATCATTCCCCTCTTGTGGGAACATCCTATATTGTACTTAAGGTTTTTAAAATACCAAAATGTTTATGTATCATGTAGATTTACCAATTTTACTGAATCATACCTTTTTTTAAAATTAACCCATGAGTAGAATTTATTCATCTCACTTTCTTCATAGAAGGCCCATCAGAAAAAGTCACATTGCAATTTTTAGGCCAGGAATCAATAGCCCAAATATACTAACAAAGGAAAACTAGCCCACATTGAAGGCTAAAAACTATACTTATACCCACCACTCTATGCACTCTGAAGCATACCCTTTGTTTCCTTTTTTCCTAGGTGTTGTTCCCAAACCATGTAGGTGTATGCACTTTAGAGGACATAGATACATGGAGATTGTACATTGGATTTTGGACTTGAGGATAGCTTGGGATGTCCAAGTCACCCTCTACATCTGGTCATATCTGTAAATATTGAAATTTGTACTTTGTAATACCACCTTTTAAGGTGAGGATCATTTTATTAGGATATTCATAATAGATGAAATAGTTATAATTTTTTTGATGCTTGATCATTTCATGGATTATGTATGGTAACATTTGAGTGGGTCCCCTATCAGATCCCACTCTTTACAACTTTGGTGAAAGCTTGTGTCTTGTTTGATCCTCCTCCCTAGGATTCCCTAATTTTCACAAGATTTGGAGAAAACCTTCTTAAATCCTAGACCCACATGCGGTGGTTCAATGCAAGGTATAGGTGGTGGAATCTCTTCTCCATGAAAATGGAGGCTTTTGTGCTTTGGGAATCTTCATTCCCATGCTTGATTCTTGTGTTGGGGGTGTTAGCAGACTTTTTTTTATAAAATTGGCTATGGTCATTAATCCCAACGGGCGCCCTTTGAGTTTTGGTCCTTGGGATATCCTCAGTGCCTAGGAAGAGAAGTTTTGGGAGCTCTAGGAAATGATCCACATGACCCGGTGTCCATCCATACTACCTCTTGTAGCTGTAAGAGTTGTTTTCTTCATTATATTTCCCTTCCAATCCTCATGCACATCTCCCTTTGTCATTATCTCACTTTCTTCTTTCTCAAGTGAGGGGGAGTGATGTGCAATGCGTCATTCTTCTTCTCTAGTCCACCTCACTCCTAAATCTTGATCTATTTGAATGTAGCTCAACAAACCATAACAAAAAAAATCATACAAAAAGAGTTTAACCCCTCATAAATAAAAGGAGAGTACGAGGTGGATCTTTGGATGCTCCTATATAAAATTTGGAGGTAGGAGATGAAGCCTCCACCACTAAATATGTAGGGGGGACGACTTAGATCATGCCACACATCTAGAGACATATTTGTGTTTGGTCCCATTAAGAGAAAAGAACCTTAAGTCATTTGACTACACACACAATATATATATATATATATATATATATATATATATATATATATATATATATATATATATATAGAGAGAGAGAGAGAGAGAGAGAGAGAGAGAGAGAGTCAGGCTAGAATACACTCGAGTGTATCCGGAGCGGAATACACTCAAGTAGTTTTTCATGATGCAATATTTTTTTTGAAAATCTAATCCATTGATCTTCTTAAACATCTTGTGAACAACTCATACACAAAATTTGAGCACATTTGGATATGTATAGCTCATGTTATGAAGACCGCAAAAATTATGCATTTCAAATTAGTTTCGCGCGTTGATTTTGTTGCCCTTGGATGAGTGACTTACACTCATCCAAATGGGTTCAAAATTTGTATGTAGCCTATTTATAGTATGACGGTGAAGATCAATGGTTTACATTTTGCAAAAAATAGTCTTGATATACAAACACACTTGAGTGTATTCGTGCGATCTGTACACTCGAGTGTATTCTAGCCCGACTCTCTCTCTCTCTCTCTCTCTATATATATATATATATATATATATATATATATATATATATATGGGTTAATCTTTGATACTCACACTGGTAGCCTGGAATTCGCTACCTGTGCATCCAAAAAAGTAATTACTCGACTCAAAAAGTAAATCCATGTAAAATACACAACAAAAATTCTGGAACAAATATGTAATTGTATATTTGTTATAGTTGGTACAAATATAACTATCTATGCATCAAAAGAAACATTTTGTAAGGTAAAGTAACACTTTACATATCAAAAGTAAGAACCCCCCCCAAAAGTAACCAAAATAAGAGCAGGTAGCTACCCGTGCGGGCATTGAATGAACGCCCTATATATGTATGTATATATAATGAATCCTTAATCATTTCATCATAATATCTTCTAAGTGACTCATATAACTGCCATTAACTTTTATCCATTGGGTCAAAAACAAGTAATCTAGTTCCCAAACAAGTTTGATACCTAAACTACAAAATCTAGTCATTTAAAAAAATCCCCAAAAAATTCTTATAATATATGAATAAACCTTGAATTAAATTAAATTAATCATCGAATCTTGATCAAGTAAAAAATACTTCTTATGCTAACATACTTTAGGTTTGACAAATGAACCATTTCAACCCAAAGATGCAATGTTTAATTGTCGAATCAATATTCTAAGAAGGCATGTATATAAAACCCATATTCATCATAAATAGTCACCAAATATCTTCAAAATATTTTCTATAACAATCAGAGTACCATAAATACATCCTTATCTATATAATATTCAAAGGACAACCAAAATTGCTAAAATATATCACATTCTTAATTATCATAATAAGTCCAAATCATACCTCTATAATATTTGGTTTTTCTCAAATTCATTTCCATCATATCTCAAACTCGCTATTCACCATTATTTTTGCAGGCCATCAACATCAAATTTTCTCAAAACACTATTTATAACCTATATTTTCAATATTCTAGCATTTATGAAACTAATGCCATTTTGTAAAATAACCCCACGAGGCAGGTTATAGGTACTTTGATGAGGGATTAGTAAGGTTTTAATTATATAGGTGAATATTGATATGTGGTGTTGTTTGAGGACGATCTATCTCCTTCTCTTGGGGGTATGAGGGTAGACAAATAAGATGACTTGGTCCTACATTCTACGTTGATATAGAGAAATGGGATTCTAAGAGATGGATGTGTATGGGTTATATTTGATTGGTGATGGAAAGCAATGCGCGAGGCAGGAGAGAGGTTGATGGAGAAAATAACATCATTAGGTTGTGATGAAGAATCCACCAAAGATTGAGGATGGCCTCTTATGAGTTCAAGCAAGGGTTGACATGGTATAAAGAGTGGTATTTTAAGAAGAGGAATGAACAATTCGATAGAGAGGGCTAGGAATGACCTTAAAGCATCGTACGAGTATTATACAGAAACGTACTACATTCATGGGCTTGTCTTTCTTTTATAAACCTAAGGAAAAGATCTAAAGTCGAGGGATTTGATCAAAGCCAGTTGGATCATCCTAGAGACTGAACAAGTTATTTACTAGAACTAATTGTTCAGAAAGAACCAATGTTCCTTCAACAATCATTTGTCCAATGGTGATTCATGAAAGATAGGACAATAAAATGTAGTGAATGTAGTCAAGACTCCTAGTATTTAGTTAAGACGTTAAACGCCCAAACAAAGGCCTCCTATCATGTGCATGGCGAGGCAAGTTCAATCTAATATTTTGGTTGTTTTCTTGGATGCGAGAGAGTGAGAAAGGTCACAACATTCTTTCATTTCTGCTTTCTCGTGTTTTGTGCCCAATTCGAACAACATTAGGACCTTTGTCATCTAGTGCACTTACTATAGTTATTTTCTTTGTGGGTTCAATCTTCATGTTACATGATTTTATGATGGAGTCCATCTGGAAGTTGTGTTTGATGGTCATTTTGTGGAGAAACATTCCCTTCGAGCCAGCCATTCTTCATCCTCATTTGGGCTCAGCTACTCAAGGTGAATTGTATGACCACAACCACAAATAAGAGATTGAAGTCCATTAGGCCCATGGAGTTATTGTGGGATGCAACAATTTGGCACTAGCCAGATGGTTGTCCTCACATTGCACGAAATTGGTGGTGGTGTTTAGTGAATATTCTCTTGCCAATATACAGTAAATTTGCCCCTTAACCTGGTTAACATGCTATTGACATACTTCTAGGGCTATGCTAACAGTTTTCAACGTCTCTTAAGGATAAAGTTTCAGGTTCATAGCAGACTTTTCTCGCATGGAATTCAGGAGCTTTATAAATAGACCTTTTAGGAACAAGTTATGACAAGGGAAGAAAGTTACAACCATATGTGGTAAAAGAACTCAAGAAAATCACCCTTGAAAGGGGCAAAATGTCTCATCATGTGAGACAAGGATGCAATTCTATAAGAAAAACAGCTCCTACATAAGATTCACCCAAAGCAGCTCCTGAAACTGGCAGCCTTGACGCCTCATGTTTATTATTCTGGACCTCGGACAAGCATGATGGTTCCAAGTTGACCTCTACTCGGTCTTGGACATGTGAAGGATCAAGTCGATGACCCTGCAGCTGTATCCCCACTCGTTGTCGTACCATGAGACCAGCTTCACGAAGTTCTTGCTCAGTGCAATTCCGGCCTTGGCGTCGAAGATGCTAGACCTGAAGATCAATCAGAATAGCATTAGCAGAGCTGATGAGCACAGAGTAAAATTTTGCAATCTTCTTCCCTTTGAAAAGAAAATTATTTTATAGCAATCCGCTACTTCACTATATGTACCTGCTGTCACCGATGAAGTCAGCGGACACCAGATCCTCGTCCTCGTATCCCAGAATTCCTTTCAGGTTTCCCTGGGACTCCTCCCTGAAACACAAGAAAATAAAAAGTCAACCATCACGGTTAGAAGTGAAGAGGGAAGGGATCGTCAAACCAGAGGCATGGATCTTAAAGAACACCGGATTCATACTTGATGGCCTCCTTAATCTCATCATAGGTGGCTTCCTTCTCGAGCCTAACGGTGAGATCCACGACGGAGACGTCGCCGGTGGGCACACGGAATGCCATACCGGTAAGCTTTCCGTTCAAGGCAGGGAGGACCTTTCCCACAGCCTGCACATGAAAAAACAAATCAGCTTTTGATCTCAGGCTCAGGAACCAATGCCATAATGTGAGACGACTAGGATCTGCTGGAGATATTACCTTTGCAGCTCCAGTACCGCTGGGAATGATGTTGAAGCTCGCACCTCTTCCACCTCTCCAGTCCTTGCTTGATGGTCCATCAACGGTCTTCTGGGTGGCTGGACAAAAATACAAGGGGATGAGAGGTCGAGCAAGGTCTAACTGAACTGAATTTAAAGTGATAAATCCCAAATTCTAGAATACAAAGTCATATTTACCAGTCATTGCGTGCACGGTGGTCATCAACCCTTCGACAATGCCAAATCTGCCGTGGATCACCTGAAAGTTTTTAAGCAATATAACTGTAAGCCATCATGTCAGCAAGGTCCAACGATGCTCTTTCAAAACAAGCTACTCATCATAGACAGGACCTTGGCCAAAGGTGCGAGGCAGTTGGTCGTGCAACTGGCGTTTGAGACGACGTCAAGGTCCGATGTGTACTCATTCTCATTCACGCCCATGACGAACATTGGGGCATCCTTGCTGGGAGCAGAGATGACCACCTTCTTAGCGCCGCCCTGTGGTAAAGATGAAAACCTGTTTCATTCCATGGTCGTCGAAGGAGTGACTGCGATGAAAAATCTAACTCAAGGTGACAATCTGACAGGAAACCTGCAAGTGAGCAGCTGCCTTGTCCTTGTCGGTGAACACGCCAGTGGACTCCACGACGAACTCGGCGCCGACCTCACCCCATGGGATCTCGCCAGGGTTTCTAATAAAACAACGATATAGCAGATGGGTGGGTAATCAGTAAGCTAGGAACGACAGAATCAGCTTGAAGCCTTGCGAGAGGCGAGCAAAACAATGGGAAACAGAGGAGCACCACCTGCAGCTGAAAACAGTAACGGGCTTGTCTCCAAAAAGGAGGGTGTTGGCATCCTGGACCTTGACGTCGCCGTGTTTCCACTTGCCGTGGACACTGTCGTACTTGAACATGTAGGTCTGGGAAGGAGAAGAATAATCGTCAATTTAGATCGGAAAAACAGACAGTTCAAATTAGGGCTGTTGCTACACCGGCATAAGCCCAGAATGATCAGGCTGCTTGCAAGAGAGACGAGGGAAATCTTAGAGCTACGCACCATGTATTCGGTGGAGATGAATGGGTCGTTCACAGCGACGAGCTCGATGTCATCGCACTGGAGAGCAACCCTCGCGACCAGGCGCCCAATCCTGCCGAACCCTGTTGCAGGGGACCGCGCGATGTTATTACAAGGACATTAAGCTAAACCAGATGAAATTCTGGAAGAAGAAACTCATATAGCATCATTTGAGTTGATGACTCACCGTTGATGCCGATCTTGACCTTGGCGGAAGCTGGAAACGAGAAAAAGAAAAAACAGAGCGTAAGCAGCAAGAGAAGAGGAGAAGAATGCAATTTGGAAATGCCGATAGTGCTTCTGTACCCATTGATTCTACGAAAGCCGAAGGGGAGAGCCGGTGCCTGTGGAAACGGCGGAGATGATCAGAGAGGAGTAACAGTTGCTCTGTAAGTCTGTTTGTGATGGTGAGAGATATGAAGGGCTAGGTCTGTTATTTATACGATGGACTGTGTATGGAAATTCGCAATTCATAGTTGTCAGTTGCATCTTTTTTTTTATGAAGAGTGCGCGGTATTGCTAATATATTTGGTATTTCCCAGTTCGCACGCCCGATTAGAATATCTCAAGAGATTCTTATACAAATAATTTAACAACATGATAGCTGATGCGATGAACCAGTCTCAAAATGAAATAAGGCGTTTACCTTCCTTTCTAGATGAAAGAAAGACGACGGAGAAAATATTCGACTTCTTAGCAGTGTGATCTGTTCTACATCAACAAAAAAAAGGCTGGGATAAATAGTTTTTAGAACTTAGAACTGAGCGGCATTTTTTTAAAATACTGAACCAATCGATTTACTCTTTGCATTTTCAACTTCTTGTTGGTTCTCAATCTTTCAACAATATTTAATACTACTCGATCTTGTTGTCCGTTTTTTTTCAAAGCATGAAAAAACAATTGCATTTATAGCAATACCAACACGTTTTCAATCACTCACAATCTAGGTGCAATCATAACATGCCAAAATGACCATATCAGTCATCATAAAATAACACATACAAATGAGGTTGCTAATTACAAATCTAGTTATACAAATATTTACAATTTGCCAAAGTGCCAATAATATAAAGTTGCTAATTGTGATTCATCCCATTGTTTTATTTAATCCGATCTCTTATAGGCAGTTATCGGTTCAACTCCTTCAAATTAAAATGTTAACTGTAAAATATTTTGTATTGTCCAATGATGCATGCTTACTCAAAATAGACACACCAATTACTATGCCTTTTAGATGTGTACCTGAATAGTCGAGCTGCAATTTGAATTCAATACACTGTCAAATTTTACGAAAATAAGCACTTTAATAGGATTACTAGCAAACACGAAGTTGAATATTTTTCTCTTTTAAACTAATATGTATCAAAATTGCGAATGTGATTCAATTTTTTTTATGATGTCTTAATTAATTTCATAGTCTCAGTTTTAAAGAAACATAAAAACAAAGTTATCATAATCTTCAATCATCTACAAGCCATAATACACCATTTGATCAGTCAATTAGAGTAGTTGAAGTAAAGCTCTAGGACCACCTAGTAAAGCTCATGCTCTAGTGGTTCTCACGGGAATTGTGTTGTCTCCACTACACTAGAATCTAGGGTCCCTCTAGTTTGCATCAATGTGCTATTACTAGAAAGTATCAAAGCAAATGTATATTGATTTAACTGTACCACTTTGTCCTCTTTAATCCATTCCTCTTCTCGGTTGTTGATCTTGTTGCAATGTTTCTTAGATCTTAGCTCTTTATTAAGAAAGGGAAAGCATGATTTTTTACTTTCCACTATATTTTTCATGGAAAACATCATCTAAAAATAAAATGAACAAGATAAGGATACCACTACATTTCAAAGGATACTATATATTGGAACTCAATTCTTCATATGAAAAAGTGTAAGATGACTCCACCCAAGTATAGATAGGAAATGTTTCTGTGAGACCATGTAAGGAAATTATATTATGGTTGGAGAAGGTGTTAAGCACCCCTATCCTATCTGATAAATTGCAAAAGTAACGTAGTTTTTCAAAAAATAGAATAGATTTGATTTGTAGGTTAAAAGTGATAAAAGAAAACAATTGTGATGGAAACAAAAGCTATGCCTTAAGATGGCAATGGACTTTCCATCTTCAACCTACAACATTCTACTGTGATTTATAGTCTCAATCCCCTCATGATATTCCATGGTAAAGATCTAAGCCGGTAGGTTGGGATGTGAATAGGTGGGCTTACGATCTAGTAAAAATCAATGATTGAGTTAAACATTGATATGCTTAATTTAATGACTGTGATGTTTAATTAAGATGTTTTGTAATAGGTCCTTGATTTAACTATCAACAAAAAGTTACATGTAGTCTAGGTAATATTTTTGCATATGTTGAATAAATAAGAACCATTTAATTAGATCATGAAATCAATGATTTCTACTAATCAAAATGGATATATCAATTAGAACTAGACAAACATATAATTAGAATATATTTTGAGTTTAGAACTATATCATCAATTGAAGTATGGAATTCTAGAAGTAATAAGAGAGTGTGCATCCAAACTAATAATATCATGATGGACTCATTTAATAGTTGGGAATAATTGGATTTGGAGGTTGTCATTCTCATAACATCCTAGTGTGCCAAAAAAAAATTATACATGAAGGATCCTTCTAGAGAGAGAGTGAGGGACATAATATAGAGTAGAAAGGTAATTTCTATCTCTAGTTTTAAGAGAATAAAAAAGGTTGAGGTATGATGTTAGATATGTGGGAATATATAGTTGTTTGAAGTATCTATGGTTCGAGTAATCATGGTGAAACTCAAGGTTTTTGGGAAAATGAAAAGCCTTGAATTCAAGTCTAATTGTGAAGCAAACTCTCATTGTGGTGGATTTGCATAAGTGGTGGATTTTCCTTATACTTACTGTGGTCAATTTGGTAAACTGGGTTTATCCATCATGTGTGCATCATCAGAAAGATGAAGTCAATGCCAACCTAAATTTCCTAATGTTCAATTATTTTTGTTGATTAGATTTTTAATTTCGGTTTGAGTGAGGATTGATCTTTGAATGTGATTTTGCTTTCAATATGGAGAATAAGAAGGAAAAGAAAAGAGATAAGTGAAACTTGGGTCCATACTTCTCTTTCTCTTTTATCCTTTCTTGTGGATAACACAAATGATTTTTGAAGGGACTATTTACTTTTAAGGATTTGAAATCAAAATTTATATCCTTAGATAATTAAAGTGAACATTATATTACAAAACTTGTAGAAATATGAATTTGAATGCAAATTGCACACTGAATCCTTGCATTTATATTGAGTGGAAAAGTGGATAAACAGACAGACAAAATGAATGGAGAAATATGAAAAAATGTAGTAAAATTACATAATAATCTGACATGTGCTAGGAGGATGGTCTAATCATAATCATCAATTGATATACAAAGGATGAGTTGTTGTAGTGTGTAGCATTAAACATAAGATACATCTCTATCTTTATGTTTTGGTAAAGTAATATCCCAAAAATTTTTGAACTTTTTTTAATGTGCTTTTGGAAGCCCCCATGAGTTGAATGACTAAACCATTTATTGGTCAACTAATGGTATGTTAGTGGCCCTCAACTGATAGCAACCCTAGGATCACATTGTCTAGCACTACTAGTCCCACAACCAAGGTTTCCATTTGATCGACTAGCATGCCTTAGTTGGTCAACTATGGATCACTAAACCCTATTAGTTGGATTCTCATCTAGATGCCATCTTTCCATTGAGATCCTCTTGTCCACTCTCTCTTTTTTCCCTAGTCGACCCGACTAATCCTTGAGTGTTCAACTAGATATATACACAATTAAACTCCTGCTAACAACTGTATTGCCCCTAGGAACCTTAACTTTCTCTTTACTATTGGATTACTTACTAAATTAAGTCTCTAGTGGGAAGACAAATTCTTTTAGTTAGAGTAGAATATGATAGGTATCAAGCTTGATCTAATATACATATTCAAACCATACTGAAGGCACAAACATCATATTCTAAGAAATAATAATTAGGTTTCATTTTTATGTAGATCTAAAAACTTAGTTCAAAGTATGTCTTATATTTATCCAAGTTACAATTTTTGATTAATATACATTATGTTTTAATTCTACATACTCTTACAAAATGCATACTAATGAAATCCATTTAATTTTAATAATATTTAGAAATTATGCATACACTTTCCCTAGTTTTTGTTGGGTTAAATTACATACATATACAATTTTTGTTAAATAACTTATTCAAAAGTTTAGTACACAAGTTTTTCTTCTAATTTTTAATTATGTAGTTGTAACATACATGAATCTGGGTTCATAGATAAGCCTTCCTTTTTAGGCTTATTTTGATTATAACTTATATTAAGTTCCTTTCCCTTGATTAGTATCTCATTAGAAGAATTTGGTATCTTTTTTATATTTTTAAGAAGAATTTGTATCTGAAATCATAATAAGATGATAAATATTGTTTTACATGAGGTTTTAGAACCAGTTAAGTAATTAAATCTTAAATTGGGGATACTTATATCAAATAATTCCAATAAAGAATATTTTACTCTAATTTGGGACTCTAGAACATTCATAAGATAAAAGATGAAGAGAAAGTTAGATATATATAATATTAAATAAATATAGATTAAGAAAGGTAATTGACACATTTAATGAGTACTTAAACTACAAGTAAAGAAATCTAAATGCCAAACATTATCAAAATGCAAATTAAGTTACAATCAAACTCCTCACACCTTGTATAGCCTACCCGACAATTTTTATGTTAATCATTCTCCATTCAACCATTCTTTTAGTTGGATTAAAGCCTTCAAATTAATATACGTATAAGTAGGCATAATTTTGTTTGATTTGCATATTCCATACCCTGAATCCCTGTAACACGGTGTAACCTCCCCCTTGACGTGCACAATTTGGATCTTGTGTGACCACTATGAGCATGTTTGTTTCTTCTCTTGGCCTCCTCTTCTTCTTCTCTCTCTTTTCATCTTCATGTCCCTTCATTTCCCTTCCCTAACTACAACCATCTCCTTTCCTTCTTTCTATAGTGATTCCACAAGTGACATCATCACCACATGTTGAGGAAGATGTTGTGTACATTGTCCTCCTCCCAGAACGCGACCACTAGAAACATGGTTTACAACCATTGGTGCAACCATCGTTGTAGTATCCTCTAGTTTCCCCACCACAAGACCTTGACCATCTGCAAGCTAATCAACTCTTCATCTTCTCCCTTCTGCAACCCACATTTCCATATTATGTTTGCTTCATCGACAACCTACAACATAGAAGTTTCATTGGATTGATACCAAGAAGCTCCTCTAAATGGCCACTCATGATCTCTTGAATCCCATAAAATCTCCACGAAACTAACAAAGGCGAAGACTCCCTTCTTGGAGGCATGCACAACCATCTAGAGATATCTCCTTCTACCTTGAACTATCCTACCATTAACAAACTACTACCCTTAAGAGAGTCTTTACCACAACCATGAGACCTCAAAGATAGGATCCGATCTGAGTTGATCCAATGAACCTAAAGATGATTATGAACCTCTACCTCTGCCGCCCACATGACTACACCACATCTTTTTCCTATGTCTACATTCTAAAACACAATGTTTCCAGTTCTAATTCCCTTCATCATTCATTCTCGACCACAAAACATCACACCTCCATTCCAACTCCAAGGAACTAAAACTAAAAGAGAGCCTTCACCTAGTTGTTGCAACTAGGTCCTTTACGATCATCTTCAACAACAATCTAAGGCTCTTGTATCTTAGTTCTTCCACTTCCACACTACACAATCATTTATCCACCCACTTGAATCAAAATCTTTGACTCAAATATCCCTTAATACACTAAACCCCTCCTCCATTTCCACAAAAACAAGGATAAAAGATTGCTTCCTTCCCAGTCTCATGGTCGTCCTCACAATCAAATACAATGTCGAATCTAGTGGGGCTTACTTCACGCTGACGACCTTGAGGCAAGGATCCTCGAACCCCCAAACCTCAGAGAAAAACCCCTTCAGATAAAGTTGGCATACTGCTTTCAACAAGGTATAGACTCCCCAACCTAAATTCCTATTTAGTAGTCCTTTTTTTCCTCTTTTGATAATCAACTGGATTGTAACTTAGGAAATAAAATATAACATCAACATGAAAATAAAAAGGTAGTATATCATCATCACCTTGAGACCCTATTTGTCTCATTGTAATACATTTATGCATTGTGTGCATGCCCTTTCATAACTAATAAATGACTAGAATTTGAGGAAAATAAAAATGAGAAGAATCCTCAACTAATTAATTTTTTTGATTTCAACTACCTTTTAATATGGTTTACCTATATGACTATTACACCATAGCAAACCCTATATTGAGGATGACAACCCAATAAAGAAAAATGAGTGCAAATAAGGATGTTAAGAAATGAACATGAGAATATTGAAATCAATGATCTATACTATGGTTTCTATAGTATTATTTTCTATCTATTAATATGGGGAAGATATCTCTAATAGACTAATATCCTCTTTGTACTACATGTATAGCTATATCTTATGAATATATAAACACGTCTAACATGTATTAGTGTATTACATAATCATGACACTATGTTGTATTATGTATCATATGATCCGTATATCTATAGGTTTAATATGAATTAAACAAACACATTGGGAACAATTGGAAATACAATGGATCTAGGAATTATATCGATCAAGAGTGTCCCAATATAAATTAAGTGGTACAAAAAGAAGACGGACCATATAAAGGAGAATGCTTTTATTAATATATATGTATCTATATAAATGGATTAATGAAAATAGCTCCACACACACACACACACACACACACACACACATATATATATATATATATATATATATATATATTATACTCTAGAGGTAAAAGAAACCCTAGAAGTAAATGGTAAGGATACTTTGGATAATTCATACCAGCTAATAAGTCACTAGATTCAAATAGACACACCTTGATAGAGATAAATATTTGTAAAGAAAGATCTTAGTTTAAGGTATATTATGGTGAACTAATGTGCATAAAAATGCTTTTAGGTCGAGAAGGAAGGACTATGAAATTTTCCCCTAAATATAGGGATAGTTGTGAAGATCAAGTATGTGCAATTCCTATTTTATTTTGGGAGTTATCATATATATGATCTAAATTTCTGTATCGATCTATTTAATTGACCACTATCCCTTTTGGAAAATAAGAGATAAACATTTATATTTACTGATTTTAAATCTTGACATTAGATTATTCTTTGAAATGAGCCTTTGATCTCGCTTGCTATGCCTTTAACACCTGATGTGGATTATATCAGAATACTAGTCTTGACACTTTGTTTGTGTGTGCTGAATGTTCTAACTAAAATATCTAGAATAGCAGAACTTATGTACAACCATACATGCATAGGGGTGCATATTCCATTTGGGGTGTGTCGTTCCACCCTTACTTTACAGGCCATGACCATATGTTGTTATGACCTTATTTTAGGTTTATTTAGTCTGGATTGTTTATGCATGCGTAGATATTGTTTTGGAAAATTGTGAATATTTTTTATGGCCAGATGTTTCTTTTATATCAAATATCTCTCTCCATAAATATTGTACCTCAATCTCTAGATTTGACTATTGTTGAACTTACCTACTTTATATGACCCCTTTCCCATGGGAATATCCTTTCGATACTTGTAAACCAATATATTCCTCAAATATTATTTATATGTACATACTCTATGTTTACTTATACATTCCTTTGTTTCATATTTTCTGGGTGATGTTTCCATTTCACCCAGATGTAGCTACACTAGATGATAAGGACAAGACCGTATTCAGAAATTTTAACTTTGAGGATAGCTTGGAATTGACTGGTTGTTCTATACAATGAGCCTTACTTGTTATTAGATATAGTAGATGTATACCTTTTCACTTTGGTATACCACCTTTTATGGCGAGGAATAATTGTATAATGATACACTTTGTAACTTTATAATAGTTAATTTTCCACTTCTTATTAATTATCATGCTATGTTTTATCTATACCATTTGGGTATTAAATGAAATTCCTCTTTTATACATATTTGGAATAGGATGGTTTTATATATCCATTTAATGAAGAGTGGATCCCCTCTTAGATCCCACTCTTTACACTAGTTTAATTTTAGATTGAACTCATTTCCCCAAGACTGATTGCACATACGTAGTGAATCATAAAATATATAGTTCGATTATTATTATACTCAAATTATTACTACTACTTGGTATTCTTGAAATTTCTCAAAATTATAATCTCGTTTCCATTTTTCCTAATTGTACATGGAGCTTTAGATCAAGATAATGTGTATATGACTTCTTGCATTTTTAGAACAAATCAAATATAGTTATGTTTGAGGTGTAAATTGTGGGATACAATACTTCATGCATCTCAATATATCAATATATGTGCATTTATTATATGAATCAATTAAGAGATTTAACATTCTCTTGATGAATGTCTAATGGAATGTGTTTAAGTTCAAAATCACTTGCATTTTAGGTTAAAAAATTAACTTAATTGTGAGTATGTGTCTTTGTTTATTTGGTGAAATGAATAATTTTCTTGTGTTTTATCATGCTCTTAGTTGTATAAAATTGATATTTGTGATCATAAAATGCAAAAGAGTTTTATATAAACATTTATTTATTTTATCCATTATAATTAAATTGAAGTTCCTACAGAACAATGTATTTATCATTTTGTGTTTCCATGGTGTAGCTCTTTTGTTTCTTTTTGTCTCCTTTTCTCTCCTTTGTTACTACAAAAATGAAGCACTTCTTCTTAAACAACTTTTGAGTATATTTCAAATTATTTTGTTTAATAATCTATTTTTTAATATTTTCTTATTATATATATATCTGTGTGTATGGGCGTTCCATGATTAGCGGTCTAGCATTGAAACACACTCCTCAGATATGTTGAAAATAATGTATTCAGGGAAATCCCAAAACTAGAAAAATAGTTATGGGAAACCTTGAGTAATTATAACCTCTAAGAATGAAAGGGATATGTCCTTGAACTAAGAGGGAAATGCTTCCACCACTGAGGAAGAAAACATGGGACTAGATCCTCCTTCCTGAAGTAGCCACTAGGTGAAGTTGTAACACCCATAATGATTGAATCTAATGACTCAACAAGGTTGAGAAACCCCACTATACATAGGCATCATGCAGTCAACTCTGATATCATTTTTCTAAATAATTGCTTCACATGAACTACCGATGCCCGAACCATTGTCACACCCAAGAAGCACATGATTATATGTCATCGAACCAAAAGGTGGAGGAAAAGTGTGGGTGAGTCTAAGTGATCTATTCGACAGACTAGGTGGAGATGGGAGGCACATTGGCAAAAGTAGAGCTTTAGGAATGATGAATGGCCTCAGAGATAAACATTCAAATATTTGGCCTCATATATCTTCCTCATTTGAGTTCAAACCCAGGATGGCTCATGTACACACAACTCCTATTCACAACTACCATGTCAAGGTTGGCTCCATCTTACCTAGGTGGATATCCTTTTCCTCATGCCTAGCCACACGAATCAAGATCACTTTGTCAAATGCCCATGTGGGCCCACACCTACTAGAAGAGATATTGCTTTAGTACTAGCTACAATTGTCATATCTAGACTTTTTTGGTTTTACATCTTTATGGATATGGATGTATACATGATGAATAATTACGATCAAGTCGTAGAACACAGTGAGATGATGGATATTGTTCAGAATCTTGGAGTATGCTTTTATGTAAGGCCCCTCAACTTGTTTAATGAGTTGAATAAGATTAATGATCATAATTGAATTATTATAACCCTAATAACCTTGTTATATGATTTGAAATCATAATACAAGCTTAAGTTTCAAATTTGGTCCAATTTGGACACTGTTTGAGCAAGTTATGTAATTTTATACACATTTTGGACTTTTCAGCAATTTACCCAATTGAGAGGTTTTCTTTGCAATTTATCACTTGAATTATGTTCCTTGGATATTCTCTCATCATTATTGAGCTTGTTGATCCATGGTACACCTATTTAATCCTTGGTTTTAAGGTGTTTCTCCAAGGGTATTTTAGGGTTTACCCCTTCATGGATGAGCTACCTTTGGTAGCTATGAACTAATGAATTATGTGTTTTGTTTGGAAATTCAAGAAATGAGGGATAAGCATGTCTCTATGGATGGTGGGGTAGCTTCTTGTGTGTGTTCTTGTATATTCTTAATAGTTGAAGTCTATGGACACTTGGAAAGATATTAGAACTTCAACCTTTTCTTTTTCTTTATCTTAAAGTTTCATATACTTATCCCTAAGAACCAAAACGATCCATTTTCTCTCCACCACTTCCCTCCTTATACAAATATCGTCCTCCCTGTGTGATTATATGAATTTCCTGTCCAATTAAGAAGAAAGAGGGGATCTTCTTGGAAAAAGAATCTAGGGTTGCAATTGACTTCCTTTTAGGGTTTAAAAAGCTTCCTTCTAGCGATCTTGACCTAAAAGAGTACGGATCCCCTTCTTTCCTACATTTATTTCTTTTTTATTCTTCCTCCTACCTTCCTCCAGGTTGGAACCTTTATGTTCCATAGCAGAAATTGCTCTAAATCCCTAAAACCCTACCTTTCTTGCTCCTTATGCTTAGGGTTTGCTCATTTGATGAAGAAAGGTGCTAGATGGATGAGTTCGCAGCTTATGATTGGATTTCCTACCCTACTTGCTCGTATTTTCTTCTATTTGGGAGTTTATCTTCTAATAATAGGAAAGTTTTATAACTTGCTCCACGTTTATTTCTTACCATAAGCTTGCTAGCTCATGTTCTTGCTTTTAAATGATGATCCATGCACTAAAAAGCTATGCTTGACTTGGATTTCGATTTTTCTAATGTTCCTTGTTTTGATTTCAGTTCTATATGAAACTATGATCATGTATACATTATTCCTAAGGTAGAATATGACTTGGATCAGGTTGGGGTGCTAAGCACCTATCAATGGTCAATTTTAGGGTTTAAAGCTAATTTCTTCTATAAACATATGACTCGATGGTGGTACCATTGCAACAACCCTATGGTGTTGTCTTAATGACAACTGATGGTTGGGATGAAAGATTTTAGATGATAGTGACAACCTATGGTCACCCCCTTAGGTCAAGTTTTGGATCAATTAGAATTTTAATGATCAACCATTAAGTACCCTACTGATGTTATCAACCAATGATGACATTAGCTTAATATTTGATGCTAATTAATGAATGTAGTGTTGATCTAACAACCTATGGTGACTTAATGGTCACTAATAAATGTGGATCAGGTCTCTACAACCTATGGTGAGTTAAGAATCGAAGTTGTAGCATCAATTAAGCCTTAGACCAATGGTTTCTGGGGTCACTTGATGCAATGGTCAGACCTATATTGTAATTGATGGTGTTAACATATGAACTTGATGCAATGGTCAAGATCTAATGTTTATTCCTCAAATAAAGTGGAATTATGGCTAATGTAATATGCTGGTCCTAATAATGTGATTTATATGATTTCCTTTATATGATCAACTTAAGGAGCTTACTTGTTGACAATGGATGGCTTGTTTTAAATGAACAGTCGATTGTGGGTTTTACCCTACTCTCAATGGAACTTTTTGTGTTGTTAATAAAGGAATGTCTAGTGTTAAATGGTGACTCTTTATAGAGCACAAATCAAGGACTTCATAGGTGGTTTATCCAAGGTGTTTACTTATATAAACAACCAATGGTCTTACCTTTTAAACATCCAATGGTTCCGGGTGACATTGTGGTATGGTGATATGGGTTGAATGATGATGGAACAAATGGAGGGTTACCCTTAATATGGTAGTCTTACCTATTCACTCATATGCATAGAATGGATGATAATAATAATGTGTTGATATGTAACCCTAATGAGGTATATCTTGTTATACCTACCTTTAATATAACTAAATGATGGTAATTGGGTATGAATAGTCCTTGAATGACTAATACAATCATGGAGTACTATTTTACTATCGTTTAAACCCTAGTATTCTATAACTCAATGGTTACACCTTGATTTATATGTGGGTTCATACTTGAGAATAGTTGGAATGTGATGGTGATGCTTCACCTTATGCACCCATGATCCAATGGGGACGTCGTGAGTTAGGGTTTGGGTATAAGTGCTGATTAGTAACATTGATATAATTTATCATGTTGAACTTAACTCTAATGCAAATAGATAAAGATGAGTATTCACGTTTGGCATTCTTATATGCTGGAATTATGGTGGAATAACCTCTTCAACATGATCATAACCTTAATGTGTTAATTAGTGCTTATCATAGCCACATGGTTGATACTTTCTTATTCTAAACATGTGCATTATGAATATGATTAGTGTTAATCATATCTAGATTCCTTGCATGTTGATGTAATAAAGGAATGTTCTTAATGTTAATATAACCCTATTATGACTGTTTATGAATATCTCCTAGCTCATTAATGCAATATTGTGTTGATCTGGTGTATTATATGTATGTGATGTTGTTGAGCCTTGTTATATGACATGGAAAGATAATGGTGATCTTGTAGGGAATAGTATGATGGTCTTAATGATCTTTGGGCATGGTTGAGCCCTGAATGAGGTGTAATCTTCTTGTGTTGATAAGGGTGGATACCCTGTGATATTGTAAAAAGGGTTTATGATACGATCGAATCCCAAAAAACAAGATCAACGAATGCGGAAGCGATTAACTAGCAGCGGAATTATTAAAAATCACTAAAAATTAAAACTTTTCGTAAAGAGATCTATAAACAATAAAACTCTTTCCTAAAGAAACATGATAAATTTTTTACAGACTGATCCATCATTACATCTCTATAATATCACATCTCAAGTATTACAACATCAACTACCTTGTTAGCTGTACAAGGTAAGATACAAAATCTTGAGGCATTAAGACAAAAATCTCAGATCTATTTTTAAACATCTACTAACTCCTAGGACCTGAGAGTACAAAGACGACACATAGGACATACTATCTACAAGACTTGACAGACAATGTCTCCACCTGAGGATCATTGCTGTCCCTGATGTTGCTGCTGCTGCTATTGTTGTTGCTCACCCACTGATGGGTTCCTTCGTCCTCGGCGTCTACCTAAAAATTCGAATCCCACGGGGGTGAGACAATTTGAATAATTGTCCCAGCGAGAGTTATAACTCTCCTTCAGAAGCTTTGTTATTGCAATAAGTGAATATTTTTTAATAATAGAATTATAAACATTCAACAGTAGGTATAACATTGTATAAGCTAAGTAAAACAACATTCTTTTGGTAATCATTTCAATTATAACTTAATTGAATTAAAAGACATATAACAATAAGGAATATGAAAAACATGTATACTAGTTATTCAACTAGAGCATTATAAACAATGTAACATCAATCAATGTTTCTCGTAGTTCAACCTAAGCAGTTATGCTACACAGCTGATTATGTTTTTCAAACATTATTATTATGCCCTGAGGAGATGAGTTACACCTCTCATACTCCAACCGACCATTAATAAATCGCAATCGGTACCATACATAGCTCATTATAAGAGCCGGAGTCCTATGACCTCATCCTCCTCAGTCAGTATGAGGAACAACATGCAGGACATCTTGTGTCTCTGCCATAATAGCTTTCCAGGGTATCCTGGCAACTTCGCTATTAGAGTTACAATGGCGTGTTGTACTCTCTTCGCCATCGAGGGATTTCTTGTTTATCCCACATCGATGCGGCATTAACAATATCCTCGGGAGATTAGTGATACATCATCCCGGCATAAACATGTAATGAAGGATTGGGAGATTACAGGTACATCTCACATCAAATCCTTCATTAGGACGTAAGGATATTCGCATCCATAACCCCCACATACTCAAAAGTATGCTCTCCAGGAGTTCCCTTAGGAAAACCTATTTCACCATCATTTAACTTCTGACAATGATGGATCTACGGTCAGGGCTCTACATGATATCATTATACTTGATTATTTAAGTACATTATGGTATTCTTTTAGCATCAGGCATGTTTTCAAACATAAACCAATAAGACGATTGCTTTAAAGAAAAGGTACTACTTGTATCAAGTTCAATTCACATCTTGTTAACATTGGAATATCAATCCCTAACCATCTCATCATTGTGATTCAGGAATAGGGTGTTCAAACCCTTAAATCATCAAATACTTGTTACCAAGTAACATATTGATGTCTTGATGGAAATATAGACATTTCTCATGGCTCATATAGCCTATTGATATCATATGTTACCTTTTACTGGGCAACATAGCATGTCATTACTTTAAAAACTCATAAAGTGCTTTTAATGAATATGACATCATAACCCTTACCTGGCTATGATCGCTTCTGTATAAAAACCTGCATGATTAGCACAATTGATAACATGCACATTTGTCTATATAAGCACAGTACAAATCATTTCCTAAATTCAATCATAGAGTTTCATGCTTAAAAGCATAACCCAGAATTAGGGTTTACTGTTCACATCATCACATTTCCCTATATTAGGGTTTACTATTCACATTGCATCACATTGCCCTAGATTAGGGTTTACTATTCACATTGCATCACATTGCCCTAGATTAGGGTTTACTATTCACATTACATCACATTACCCTAGATTAGGGTTTACTATTCACATTAAATTGAATTAAGATCATACCATCATCATGTATGAGGATTACTTCCATTAATGCCCTTAAATTAGGGTTAAGATTCATAAACCATCATAATTAGGGTTTCCATGATCTCACTATAAAGGATCATACCCTAATTAGGTATATTCATACATATTAGAAGCTTATTACTTGATTCTCATTCATAATAGGAGTCTTCTCTCTCCTCTTACTATTAGATGATGTTTACATCATTCTTGATTAGGTTAAATTAAATCAACACTGACATCATGGGTTGTATCATCAACATTATGGTCATTAGGGTTTACTTGATCAAGGGGTATTAGTCACACTATCCCATCAAGGGTACTTTTGTAATGTTCCCCATTGACCTTACCATGCATCAAACCACTAATTACTTGATCCCTTAATTACTTTGGGTATCATTGAGGTTTAGGTTAATAAACCACTAAACCATCTTAACCTTTAAAGCATCAAACGTTCTTAACCTTTTTAAACCTCAAACGGTTTTGCACTTTCAACCCCCAAACGGTTTTGAAACCGTTTGGTGGTGTTGACCGTTTTTTAACTTTTGAAACCGTTTGGCCAAGTACACACTCAAGACCGTTTGCCCA
Organism: Alisma plantago-aquatica; assembly: GCA_963693085.1. Classification (NCBI taxonomy): domain Eukaryota; kingdom Viridiplantae; phylum Streptophyta; class Magnoliopsida; order Alismatales; family Alismataceae; genus Alisma; species Alisma plantago-aquatica. The sequence goes on along the minus strand of OY856412.1, from coordinate 440,753,372 downwards.
AGATGAGGTGAAGACCGTTTGGTCATGAAGACCGTTTGGTCACCTTTGACTTTGAAACTGCATGGGCAAGATCGATCTTGAAACCGCTTGAGATCAAACAGTTTGGGATCATTTGGTCCTAAACGGTCTTGAAACCGTTTGGTCCAAACCATCTCAAAACCACATGGACCAAAAAGTGAATTAACCATTCCAATTGAGTTAGGGTTTCTAATGTTGAACCCCTCAATCGTTCATTCACTTGTCAGCCACTTATCAATTGAGTCAATTAGGTCAATCCTCAACTGATTCGACACTCAATTGAACCTCAAGTGATCACCAATTAGGGCTTGGATCAATTGAATTAGGGTTTAGAATCGATCACCCTTCATCATGTATGAACATGAGTCTAATTGATGTTGAACCCATTGAACCGTCATTCAATTTGGTCATGACCTGACCCCAAACGGTCTTGGGATCATTTAGACATTCTCAAAACGGTCTTGAGACCATTTTCTCAAGTCAACACCAAAAACTAACTCAACCTATTAAGGTTTGACTCATAGATTTGATCATTAGGTCACTAATCGATTATACTTCAACTTGTTGCCCTTCAATCTTAAACCACTTAACCATGGTCAACCCTAGACCTCCAAATGGTCTTGGGTGACCCCCAAACGGTTTTGAGATCATTTGGACACCCTCCAAACGGTCTTGAGACCGTTTGCCCATTATTTTATCAAAAACCAAGTCATTCACTCAAGGGTTGAACCCTAGGTTTTGTCACCAAATCATCACTTAATTATTTGACAACTTGATATCTTTAGACCCTCAATTGGTCAACCCTACTTAACCCTAGACCTCCAAATGGTCTTGGGTGATCACAAAATGGTCTTGAGACCGTTTGGGTGATCCCCAAACGGTTTTGAAACCGTTTGGGCCACTCAACCCAAACTTCAACATGATTAACTTATTGAAATCAGCAATTAACCCGATTAGGGTTTAGAGGATTAATGTTCCTTCAATTGGTGATTTACTTGGAATTAGATGATGATTTTTGGTGGGTGATTAGTCCACAATATTTACAACAGACCCCAAAATGGTCAACACCTAGTCAACACATCCAAACGGTCTTAAACCATTTGCTTGCATGCGGTCTTGTGAAACCGTTTGCACTCAAACGGTTTGAAACCGTTTGCTCCCAAACGGTTTGGGAAACTGTTTGGAAAAGTTGGGAGATCGTTTGCTAAAGAAAGATTTAGGATAAACATAGATATTAACGCCATCATCTTCTACCTCAAGAATAGGGGAGGTTCTTCACGGAATTGTTTGCAAGAACACTTAGAAGTATGTAAAGAAGAAGAACAAGAAACGATTCTAGGAGAAGAAGGTGCACTTAACAAAGTTAAAGGTTTAGAGTTATAAAACCCACCTTAAGATCTGATCTAGAGCTCCAAGCTTCGTAGCTCTAATGGTGGATGAAGCTCCAAAGGTTGCCCAAGGTCCGTTCTTCAAGGTTTGGATGGAGAAGAAGGCTAGAAAGAAGAATTGTGTAAGGAAAGCTAACAAACCAACCTTGTATAAGGATTTCCACCATGAATTCGAGATGGATGATGATCCATACTTACCCAAACTAGCCTGGTCGTCCTCCTTTGCTCCTGAGCTTCTCCTTAGTCAGACAAAGCAAGAAGATAAGGGAAGGAATGAAGGGAAATGATCCCTTGCTTTGGTGGAAAAGGTTGCTTATATATTTTTGGGATATTTACAAGGAAAAGAAGTTTATTTCCTTTATTTCTCAAATATCCACCAAGTCCTCCTCCACTTCTTGGCCAATTTTTCCTTCTTTTATCCTTATACAAAACTCCTCCCTTATCCTAGGTTAAAGGAAAAGAAACCAACATTATACTATGTTGCATATGTATAAAGGCCATTTTGGTTAAAACTTGGTTATTTAAATATTAAGGTTACCTTTCTTACTTAATAATTCAAATGAGGCACCCTCCTCATTTTCTTTACCCTACTTGATTCCAAGATTCATGAAAGATACTCTAGAGGGTATATTTTACATGTTGCACCCTAGGTTTTGGGTAAATTACACTTTACACCAAAACTAGGTTTTGAAGCACAAGGATTGCTCTACAAGCTATATCTTGGTACCCAAGATTGTGGAATCCATCCCACCATATCATATGCACTCTTATGATGTCTTATCATCATAGGAACATCTCAACATGTGCAATTTTCAATTTAACCCCTCTAATTGGGTAATTTTCACTTTAGTCCATAATTATCAAAACAATATTGCAACATTATACAAAAAGGACTGAAATGGAAATATATGTTCCTCAGAAGTTTTAATTACATCACACAAGATAACCACAAGTATCTAATTACATATTTAGGCAAAACACCTAGGGTTAGTTCATAACCCACGTTAGGGATGTTACAAATTATCTACCCCTTACAAGGATTTCGTCCCCGAAATCAGCAAAACATATTAAGAAAAAAGAGCAGGGTATTTCCTTCTCATCTCTTCCTCTAGTTCCCATGTGGATTCTTCAACACCACGGTGATTCCAGAGGACTTTCACATGACTTATGTCTTTCTTTTTCAGTTGTTTAATTCTTTTATCAAGGATCGATACTGGTCCTTCCTCATAAGATACATCATCATTCAACTCTACTTCCATAGGTTGCAGAACTGATTCCGTATCAGGGTGACATTTCCTAAGAATGGAAATGTGGAACACAGGGTGTAAATTCTGTAGTTCTAGTGGTAACTCTAGTTTATAGGCTACTTTCCCAATCCGTTCAATGATTGGATAAGGCCCCATAAACCTAGGAGCTAACTTCCCTTTCCTTCCAAATCTCAGAACTCCTTTCCAAGGTGAGACTTTGAGATACACTCTGTCTCCAACCTGGAATTCTAAAGGTCTACGCTGCTTATCAGCATATGATTTCTGCCTATATGAAAAACATGTATACTAGTTATTCAACTAGAGCATTATAAACAATGCAACATCAATCAATGTTTCTCGTAGTTCAACCTAAGCAGTTATGCTACACGGCTGATTATGTTTTTCAAACATTATTATTATGCCCTGAGGAGATGAGTTACACCTCTCATACTCCAACTGACCATTACTAAATCACAATCGGTACCATACATAGGTCATTAGAATAGCCGGAGTCCTATGATCTCATCCTCCTCAGTCAGTATGAGGAACAACATGTAGAACATCTTGTGTCTCTACCATAATAGCTTTCCAAGGTATCCTGGAAACTTCGCTATTAGAGTTACAGTGGCATACTGTACTCTCTTCGCCATCGAGGGATTTCTTGTTTATCCCACATCGATGCGGCATTAAGAATATCATCGGGATATTAGTGATACATCATCCCGGCATAAACATATAATGAAGGAGTGGGAGATTACAAGTACATCTCACATCAAATCCTTCATTAGGACGTAAGGATATTCGCGTCCATAACCCCCACATACTCAAAAGTATGCTCTCCAGGAGTTCCCTTAGGAAAACCTGTTTCACCATCATTTAACTTCTGAAAATGATGGATCTATGGTCAGGGCTCAACATGATATCATTATACTTGATTATTTAAGTACATTATGGCATTCTTTTAGCATCAGGCATGTTTTCAAACATAAACCAATAAGACGATTGCTTTAAAGAAAAGGTACTACTTGTATCAAGTTCAATTCACATCTTGTTAACATTGGAATATCAATCCCTAACCATCTCATCATTGTGATTCAGGAATAGGGTGTTCAAACCCTTAAATCATCAAATACTTGTTACCAAGTAACATATTGATGTCTTGATGGCAATATAGACATTTCTCATGGCTCATATAGCCTATTGATATCATATGTTACCTTTTACTGGGCAACATAGCATGTCATTACTTTCAAAACTCATAAAGTGCTTTTAATGAATATGGCATCATAACCCTTACCTGGCTATGATCGCTTCTGTATAAAAACCTGCATGATTAGCACAATTGATAACATGCACATTTGTCTATATAAGCACAATACAAATCATTTCCTAAATTCAATCATAGAGTTTCATGCTTAAAAGCATAACCCAAAATTAGGGTTTACTGTTCACATCATCACATTTCCCTAGATTAGGGTTTACTATTCACATTGCATCACATTGCCCTAGATTAGGGTTTACTATTCACATTGCATCACATTGCCCTAGATTAGGGTTTACTATTCACATTACATCACATTACCCTATATTAGGGTTTACTATTCACATTACATTGAATTAAGATCATACCATCATCATGTATGAGGATTACTTCCATTAATTCCCTTAAATTAGGGTTAAGATTCATTAACCATCATAATTGGGGTTTCCATGATCTCACTATAAAGGATCATACCCTAATTAGGTATATTCATACATATTAGAAGCTTATTACTTGATTCTCATTCATAATAGGAGTCTTCTCTCTCCTCTTACTATTAGATGATGTTTACATCATTCTTGATTAGGTTAAATTAAATCAACACTGACACCATGGGTTGTATCATCACCATTATGGTCATTAGGGTTTACTTGATCAAGGGGTATTAGTCACACTATCCCATCAAGGGTACTTTTGTAATGTTCCCCATTGACCTTACCATGCATCAAACCACTAATTACTTGATCCATTAATTACTTTGGGTATCATTGAGGTTTAGGTTAATCAACCATGAAACCATCTTAACCTTTAAAGCATCAAACGTTCTTAACCTTTTTAAACCTCAAACGGTTTTGCACTGTCAACCCCCAAACGGTTTTGAAACCGTTTGGTCGTGTTGACTGTTTGTTGACTTCTGAAACCGTTTGGCCAAGATGAGGTGAAGACCGTTTGGTCATGAAGACCGTTTGGTCACCTTTGACTTTGAAACTGCATGGGCAAGATCGATCTTGAAACCGCATGAGATCAAACAGTTTGAGATCGTTTGTTCCTAAACGGTCTTGAGGCCGTTTGGTCCCAAACGGTCTTGATGGTCTTGAGACCGTTTGGTCCAAACCATCTCAAAACCGCATGGACCAAAAAGTGACTCAACCATTCCAATTGAGTTAAGGTTTCCAATGTTGAACCACTCAATCGTTCATGCACTTGTTAGCCACTTATCAATTGAGTCAATTTGGTCAACCCTCAACTGATTTGACACTCAATTGACCCTCAATTGATCACCAATTAGGGCTTGGATCAATTGAATTAGGGTTTATAATCGATCACCTTTCAACATGTATCAACATGAGTCTAATTGATGTTGAACCCATTGAACCATCATTCAATTTGGTCATGACCTGACCCCAAACGGTCTTGGGATCATTTGGACATTCTCCAAATGGTCTTGAGACCATTTTATCAAGTCAACTCCAAAAACTAACTCAACCTATTAAGGTTTGACTCATAGATTTGATCATTAGGTCACTAATCGATTATACTTCAACTTGTTGCCCTTCAATCTTCAACCAATTAACCATGGTCAACCCTAGACCTCCAAATGGTCTTGGGTGACCCCAAACGGTTTTGAGATCATTTGGACACCCTCCAAACGGTCTTGAGACCGTTTGCCCATTATTTTATCAAAAACCAAGTCATTCACTCAAGGGTTGAACCCTAGGTTTTGTCACCAAATCATGACTTAATTGTTTGACAACTTGATATCTTTAGACCCTCAATTGGTCAACCCTACTTAACCCTAGACCTCCAAACGGTCTTGGGTGATCACCAAACGGTCTTGAGACCTTTTGGGTGATCCCCAAACGGTTTTGAAACCGTTTGGGCCACTCAACCCAAACTTCAACATGATTAACTTATTGAAATCAGTAATTAACCCGATTAGGGTTTAGAGGATTAATGTGCCTTCAATTGGTGATTTACTTGGAATTAGATGATGATTTTTGGTGGGTGATTAGTCCACATTATTTACAACAGACACCCAAATGGTCAACGCCTAGTCAACACATCCAAATGGTCTTAAACTATTTGCTTGCATGCGGTCTTGTGAAACCGTTTGCACTCAAACAATTTGAAACCGTTTGCTCCCAAACAGTTTGGGAAACCGTTTGGAAAAGTTGGGAGATCATTTGCTAAAGAAAGATTTAGGATAAACATATATATTAATGCCATCATCTTCTACCTCAAGAACAGGGGCGGTTCTTCACAGAATTGTTTGCAAGAACACTTAGAAGTATGTAAAGAAGAAGAACAAGCAACAATTCTAGGAGAAGAAGGTGCACTTAACAAAGTTAAAGGTTTAGAGTTATAAAACCCGCCTTAAGATATGATGTAGAGCTCCAAGATTCGTAGATCTAATGGTGGATGAAGCTCCAAAGGTTGCCCAAGGTATGTTCTTCAAGGTTTGGATGGAGAAGAAGGCTAGAAAGAAGAATTGTGTAAGGAAAGCTAACAAACCAACCTTGTATAAGGATTTCCACCATGAATTCGAGATGGATGATGATCCATACTTACCCAAACTAGCCTGGTCGTCCTCCTTTGCTCCTGAGCTTCTCCTTAGTCAGACAAAGCAAGAAGATAAGGGAAGGAATGAAGGGAAACGATCTCTTGCTTTGAAGAAAAAGGTTGCTTATATATTTTTGGGATATTTACAAGGAAAAGAAGTTTATTTCCTTTATTTCTCAAATATCCACCAAGTCCTCCTCCACTTATTGGCCAAGTTTTCCTTCTTTTATCCTTATACAAAACTCCTTCCTTATCCTAGGTTAAAGGAAAAGAAACCAACATTATACTATGTTGCATATGTATAAAGGCCATTTTGGTTAAAACTTGGTTATTTAAATATTAAGGTTACCTTTCTTACTTAATCATTCAAGTGATGCGCCCTCCTCATTTTACTTACCCTACTTGATGCCAAGATTCATGAAAGATACTCTAGAGGGTATATTTTACATGTTGCACCCTAGGTTTTGGGTAAATTGCACTTTACACCAAAACTAGGTTTTGAAGCACAAGGAATGCTCTACAAGCTATATCTTGGTACCCAAGATTGTGGAATCCATCCCACCATATCATATGCACTCTTATGATGTCTTATCATCAGAGGAACATCTCAACATGTGCAATTTGCAAGTTAACCCCTCTAATTGGGTAATTTTCACTTTAGTCCATAATTATCAAAACAATATTGCAACATTATACAAAAAAGGACTAAAATGGAAATATATGTTCCTCAGAAGTTTTAATTACATCACACAAGATAACCACAAGTATATAATTACATATTTAGGCAAAACACCTAGGGTTAGTTTATAACCCAGGTCAAGGATGTTACAGTTTATATCCTGTGATAGTATGATGGTATTAATGACCTTTGGGCACAATTGAGCCCTGAATGAAGTGTAATCCTGTTATGTTGATAAGGGTTGATACCTTGTGATATTGTGAAAATGATTTATATATTTTGATAGTATGATGACTAGTGTGGTCTCATGAATGGCAAGTGAATAGTACCATGTGACGATGAGATGAGAAATATATGTTTCACACATTTTATATCTTTTAAAAGTTGTGATATTTATATGCTTTCTAGAAGTGAATTAGGGTTTGTATGTCCACTTGTTTGATGCAGCCTTAATTCACCCAATTGGCATAACTAATCAAGTGCAACTCTAATCATGTAGCCTTGTGCCGTAGAGCCATCTTCAGTGTCAGAACTTACTGGATGGTGAAACGAGTATTCCTAATGGAAACTCAGAGCACATACTTTTGAGTATGTGGGGGTGGTAGGTTGAGGATATATCCTTGTCATCCACAATGCAGATTGTAGAGGATGGCTATGTTCATGCCTCATACATCTGATATGATTGAGAATGACTGCGGTCGTATCTTAGTGATTATAACATGATGTGATTAGAGGACAACTGCGGTTATACCTCAGTGATTGGGTTTGAATTCCCTAGATGTTAGCATTGTGACCTATACCAAGGTGGGCTAGTTATAAGACTATATGTAACTGTGATGGCAGCTTTGACTAATATGTCACCTACTTTTTTACTCATACTGACCGAGGGGAAGAGATCTTAGGATAACAATACTCCTAGATCTTGTATGGAACCGAATATCCCATCATAGGAGTCGGTTGGACTTTGAATGGTATGATTCAAATTCCCCAGGGTGTAATAATAGATGTAATATAGTCGTGTAGCATATTTGTTTAGGGTTATACACGATGTTTCACATTGGATGATAACCCTTGTTTGTTACCTTTACATAAAGATGATGCTTAGTGAAATTAAGAGATAGTAGATATACTTATGTTGTGGATATGCTTAAGATTGTAGATGCATACATACAGTAGCCATGCTTATGTTGATAACTATACTGCTACTGCTGATTATAATCATGATGCTAGATGTCTCATGTTGTTAGTTACGTTTAGCATGCTAGCCATGCCTTTGTTACTAGAGATGCATATACTACTAATCATGCTTATGCAGATAGTTGTGCTTATGTTGTTAGCTCTTCTTATGATGTTAATATGTTTGACCTATTAGACATGCTAATGTTGTTATCTTTGCTTATGTGGTCAAACTTATTCATAATGATAGAGATTCTATGTAACTAGACTTGCTCATGATGCTAGATATGCATATGCTACTGAATTGCTTATATTGTCAACAAGATAAAGGGTAATAGTGTGGCTAATGATGATAATTATTATCTGCTCCTTTATGTATTCTATCAATCATCCCTGCTATTGAGCCTATTTTTATATCTGATTAAACTGCTTAAACTATTTAATTACTTAAAATGTTGTAATCAATAAGCATTGTTGGAGGTTATATCTCTTGCTGGGACATGGGTGTGAGAACCCATTACAGTAAATGAGATTACTCAAAACATAAAACAAAATCAATCAATAATTAATCACATACCCAAAAATATGGGATAATTAAAACTGATTTCAATGTCAGCACCTGGTCAGAAACATTTGCATAAGAGCCCAAAATCTTTATTATATCCATACTATGCCAAGAATTTGTTACAAATTGTTCTATTATCTTAGCCACCACATATATACACAGGAGAACAATATTCATATATGACACACAAACAACCATTAATATGCTAACAAAAGTCTGATTCGTTTGAAACACCATATACAAACTTTTTCTCGCCCGGACCTGAGAGTACATGGATGACTCTAGGACACACTAGACATCTAATCAACTTTCTTAAAGATTCATTACTATAGCTCCTCTTTTCTGCCACATGTTTGTTTTCGTCACTTCTGATTACCTAAAAAAATGTGGTGAACCACAAGGGTGAGACCCATGTCCCAGCAAGAGATATAACCTCCAACAATGCTTATTGATTACAACATTTTTAAGTAATTAAATAGTTAAGTAGTTTAATCAGATATAACAAATAAGATCAACATTATTGATGATTAACAAAATACATAAAGGAGCAGATAATAACTATCATCATTAGCCAGACTATCATCCTTTATCTTGTTGACAATATAAGCAATTCAGTAGCATATGCATATCTAGCATCATGAGCAAGTCTAGTAAAATAGCATAGCTAACAACATGAGCATGTATAATTGGTTGAACATATCAACATCATAAGAAGAGCAAAAAACATAAGCACAACTATCTAGATAAGCATGATTAGCAGTATATGCATCTCTACTTACAAAGGCATGGCTAGCATGCTAAACATAACTAACAACATGAGATAGCTAGCATCATGATTATAATCAGTAGTAGCAGTATAGTTATCAACACAAGCATAGCTATTGTATGTACACATCTACAATCTTAAGCATATCCACAACCTAAGTATATCTACTATCTCTTAATTGCACTAAGCATCATCTTTATGTAAAGATAACAAACAAGGGTTATCATCCAATGTGAAACGTTGAGTATAACCCTAAACAAATATGCTACACAGATGTATTACATCTTTTATTATGCCTTGGAGAATTTTAATCATACCATTCAAAGTCCAACCGACCCCTACAAAGGGCTATTCAGTTCTATACAAGATCTAGGAGTGTCGGTATCCTAAGATCTCTTCCCCTCGGTTAGTACGAGTAAAAAGGCAGTGACATATCAGTCAAAGATGCCACCACAACAACATATAGTCAAGATACTAACCACTAGTCCGCCCTTGGTATAGGTCACGACACTAGAAACTAGGGTATACAAACCCAATCACTGAGGTACAACCGTAGTTGTCCTCTAATCACATCATGTTATAATCACTGAGACATGACCGCATCCGTTTTCAATCACATCAGATGTATGAGGCATGACCATAGCCAACCTCCACAATCTACATTGTGGATGACAAGGATATATCCTCAACCTTCCACCCCCACATACTCAATAGTATGCGCTCCGAGTTTCCCTTAGGAATACTCATTTCACCATCCAGCAAGTTCTGACACTGAAGATGGTTCTACGACACATATCACTACATGATTAGAGTTGAACTTGATTAGTTATACCAATTGGGTGAATTAAGGTTGCATCAAACAAGTGGACATACAAATCCTAATTCACTTCTAGCAAGCATATAAATACCACAACTTTTAAAAGATATAAAACATGTAAGACATAATTTTTCATATCATCATCACATGGTACTATTCACTTGCCATTCATGATACCACACTCATCATCATACTATTACAAGATATAAATCCTTTTAACAATATCACAGGGTATCAACCCTTATCAACATAAGAGGATTACACCTCATTTAGGGCTCAACCATGCCCAAAGGTCATTAAGACCATCATACTATCACATGATATAAATCCTTTTCACAAAATCACAGGGTATCAACCCTTATCAACACAAGAGGATTACACCTCATTTAGGGCTCAACCATGCCCAAAGGTCATTAAGGCCATCATACTATTCCCTACAAGATCATCATTATCTTTCCATGCCTTATAACAAGGCTCAACAACATCACTTGCATATAATACACCAGATCAGCACAATATTGCATTAATGAACTAGGAGATATTCATAAACAATCATAGCAGGGTTATAATAACATTAACAACATTCCCTTATTACATCAACATACAAGGAATCTAGATATGATTAACCCTCGTCATATTCATAATGCACATGTTTAGTATAAGAAAGTATCAACCATGTGGTTATGTTAACCACCAATTAACATATTAATGTTATGATCATATTAAGGAGGTTATTCCACCATAATTCCATCATATAAGAATGTTAAACATGAATACTCATCTTTATCTATTTGCATTAGAGTTAGGTTCAACATGATAAATTATATCAATGTTACTAATCAACACTTATACCCAAACCCTAACTCACGACATCCCCATTGGATCATGGATGCATATGGTGAAGCATCACCATCACATTCCATACTATTCTCAAGTATGAACCCACACATAAATCAAGATGTAACCATCAAGTTATAGCATACTAGGGTTTCAACAACACTAATAGAGTTTTCCATGATTGTATTAGTCATTCAAGGACTATTCATACCCAATTACCATTATTTAGTTATATTAAAGCTAGGTATAACAAGCTATACCTCATTAGGGTTACATTTCAACACAATATGATTATCATCCCTTCTATTAATATGGGTGAATAGGTACGACTACCTTATTAAGGGTAACCCTCCATTTGTTCCATCATCATTCAACCAATATCACCATACCACAATGTCACCCAGAATCATTGGATGTTTAAAAGGTAACACCTTTGGTTGTTTACATAAGTAAAAACCTTATATAAACCACATATGAATTCCTTGATTTGTGCTCTAGAAAGAGTCACCAATTAACCCTAGACATCCCTTGATTAACAACACAAAAAGTTCCATTGAGAGTAGGGTAAAACCTACAATTGACTGTTCATTTAAAACAAGCCATCCATTGTTAACAAGTAAGCCCCTTAAGTTGATCATATAAAGGAAACCATCTAAATCACATTATTAGGGCCAACATATTACATTAGCCATCATTCCACTTTATTGGAGGAATAAACAGTAGATCTTGACCATTGGGTCAAGTTCATATGTTAAAACCATCAATTACAGTATAGGTCCGACCATTGCATTAAGTGACCCAAGAAACCATTGATCTAAGGCTTAAATGATGCTACAACTATATGATTAACTCACCATAGATTTTAGAGATCTGATACACCATCATTAGTGACCATTAATTCACCATAGGTTGTTAGATCAACACTATATTCATTAATCAACATCAAATATTAAGCTAATGTCATCATTGATTGATAACATTATTAGGGTACTTAATGGGTGATCATTAAACATCTAATTGATCCAAAACATGACCTAAGGGGGTGACCATAGGTTTGTCACCATAATCTGATACCTTTGATCTCGGCCATCATTTGTCATGAATACAACACCATAGGGTTGTTGCAATGGTACCATCATCGGGTCATGGGCTTATAAAAGAAATCAGCTTAAAACCTAAAATTGACCATTGGTTTATAGGTGCTTAGCACCATAAGTTGCCAAACCAACCTAATACAAGTCATATTATACCTTAGAAATAATGTACACATGATCACAGGTTCATATGAACTCCTCTTTTTCTAATTTGTATTCAGATTTGAATTTCATGGTGTTGTATCTTTCTCTTATAGTTACCAAAAATTCAAGTTTTGATAGATAATGATGCAATTCTTATATTCTTTAAGGTAGGATTGAGATATTCACACCATGACTTCTTATTCTTTATGCTCTTTAGATTGTCTCACAATGACTGCTTGATCAGAGTAATCAGAAAGATAACAATCTAAGAGTTCCATACTTACCTTTCTTCAATAATTGAATACCTAGCCAGGGCACCCAAATACTGAGATTAGGCAGTATGCACCATATTTTTATGTCATATTCCTAATTTAGACATCATCCTAGTCCTAAGTCCTAGTGTCCTTGTAGACTCAGTGAACCTAAAGCTCTGATACCAACTTGTGAGAACCTATTACTCTAAACGAGATTACTCAAAACATAAAACACAATCAATCACTAATTGATCACATACCAAAAAATATGGATAAATTAAAACCGATTTCAACGTCAGCACCCACTCAGAAACATTTGCATCAGATCCCAAAATCTTTCTTATATCCATAATGTGCCAAGAATTTCATACAAATTGTTCTATTGTCTTAGCCACCACATATATACATAGGAGAACAATATTCATATATGCCACACAAACAAGCATTAATATGCTAACAAAAGTCCAATTCGTTTGAAACACCATATACAAACTTTTTCTCACCTGAACCTAAGAGTACATGGATGACTCTAGGACACACTAGACATCTAATCAACTTTCTTAAAGTTTCATTATTATAGCTCCTCTTTGCTTCCACATGTTTGTTTTCATCACTTCTGATTACCTAAAAAAATGTGGCGAACCACAAGGGTGAGACCCATGTCCCAACTAGAGATATAACCTCCAACAACACTTATTGATTACAACATTTTTAATTATTAAATAGTTAAATAGTTTAATTAGATATAACAAATAAGATCAACATGTACTGATGATTAACAAAATACATAAAGGAGTAGATAATAACTATCATCATTAGCCAGACTATCATCCTTTATCTTGTTGACAATATAATCAATTCAATAGCATATGCATATCTAGCATCATGAGCAAGTCTAGTAACATAGCATAGCTAACAACATGATAATGTCTAATTGGTTGAACATATCAACATCATAAGAAGAGCAAAAAACATAAGCACAACTATCTGGATAAGCATGATTAGTAGTATATGCATATCTAATTACAAAGGCATGGCTAGCATGCTAAACATAACTAACAACATGAGATAGCTAGCATCATGATTATAATCAGTAGTAGCAGTATAGTTATCAACACAAGCATAGCTATTGTATGTACACATCTACAATCTTAAGCATATCCACAACCTAAGTATATCTACTATCTCTTAATTTCACTAATCATCATCTTTATGTAAAGATAACAAACAAGGGTTATCATCCAATGTGAAACGTCATGTATAACCCTAAACAAATATGCTACACGGCTGTATTACATCTTTTATTATGTCCTGGGGAATTTGAATCGTACCATTCAAAGTCCAACCGACCCCTGCAAAGGGCTATTATGTTCCGTGCAAGATCTAGGAGTGTCGATATCCTAAGATCTCTTCCCCTCAATCAGTATGAGTAAAAAGGCAGTGACATATCAGTCAAAGCTGCCACCACAGTGACATATAGTCAAGCTTCTAACCACTAGTCTGCCCGTGGTACAGGTCACAACCCTAGAAACCAGGGTATACAAACCCAATCACTGAGGTACCACAGTTGTCCTCTAATCACATCATGTTATAATCACTAAGACACGACCACAACCTTTCTCAATCACATTAGATGTATGAGGTGTGACCATACTCAACCTCCACAATTTTCATTGTGGATGATAAGGATATATCCTCCACCTACCACCCCACATACTCAACAGTATGTGCTCTGAGTTTCCCTTAGGAATACTCATTTCACCATCCAACAAGTTATGACACTGAAGATGGTTCTACGACATAGGGCACTACATGATTAGAGTTGCACTTGATTAGTTATGCCAATTGGGTGAATTAAGGCTGCATCAAACAAGTGGACATACAAATCCTAATTCACTTCTAGCAAGCATATAAATATCACAACTTTTAAAAGATATAAAACGTGTGAAACATAATTTCTCATCTCATCATCACATGGTACTATTCACTTGCCATTCATGAGACCACACTAGTCATCATACTATCACAAGATATAAATCCTTTTAATAATATCACAGGGTATCAACCCTTATCAACATAAGAAGATTACACCTCATTCAGGGCTCAACCATGCCCAAAGGTCATTAAGACCATCATACTATTACAGGATATGAATCCTTTTCACAATATCATAGGGTATCAACCCTTATCAACACAAGAGGATTACATCTCATTTAGGGCTCAACCATGCCCAAAGGTCATTAAGACCATCATACTATTCCCTACAAGATCATCATTATCTTTCCATGCCTTATAACAAGGCTCAACAACATCACTTACATATAATACACCAGATCAGCACAATATTGCATTAATGAGCTAGGATATATTCATAAACAATCATAATAGGGTTATAATAACATTAAGAACATTCCTTTGTTACATCAACATACAAGGAATCTAGATACGATTAACCCTCATCATATTCATGATGCACATGTTTAGTATAAGAAGGTATCAACCATGTGTCTATGTTAACCACCAATTAACATATTAAGGTTATGATCATATTAAGGAGGTTATTCCACCATCATTCCATAATATAAGAATGTAAAACATGAATACTCATCTTTATCTATTTGCATTAGAGTTAGGTTCAACATGATAAATTATATCAATGTTACTAATCAACACTTATACCCAAACCCTAACTCACGACATCCCCATTGGATCATGGATGCATAAAGTGAAGCATCACCATCACATTCCATACTATTCTCAAGTATGAACCCACACATAAATCAAGATGTAACCATCGGGTTATAGCATACTAGGTTTTCAACAATAGTAACAGAGTATTCCATGATTGTATTAGTCATTCAAGGACTATTCATACCCAATTACCATCATTTAGTTATATTAAAGCTAGGTATAACGAGTTATACCTCATTAGGGTTACATATCAACACAATATGATTACCATCCCTTCTATTGATATATGTTAATAGGTAAGACTACCTTATTAAGGGTAACCCTCCATTTGTTCCATCATCATTCAACCAATATCACCATGCCACAATGTCACCCAGAATCATTGGATGTTTAAAAGGTAACATCACTGGTTGTTTACATAAGTAAACACCTTGGATAAACCACCTATGAAGTCCTTGATTTGTTCTCTAGAAAGAGTCACCAATTAACCCTAGAAATATCTTGATTAACAACAAAACAAGTTCCATTGGGAGTAGGGTAAAACTCACAATCGACTGTTCATTTAAAACAAGCCATCCATTGTCAAAAAGTAAGCCCCTTAAGTTGATCATATAAAGGAAACCATCTAAATCACATTATTAGGACCAACATATTACATTAGCCATCATTCCACTTTATTAGAGGAATAAATAGTATATCTTGAGGCTAATGTAATATGTTGGTCCTAATACTGTGATTTAGATGGTTTCCTTTATATGAACTTAAGGAGTTTACTTGTTGACAATGGATGGCTTGTTTTAAATGAACAGTAGATTGTGGGTTTTACCCTACTCTCAATGGAACTTTTTGTGTTGTTAATCAAGGGATGTCTAGTGTTAAATGGTGACTCTTTCTATGGAACAAATCAAGGAATTCATAGGTGGTTTATCCAAGGTGTTTACTTATGTAAACAATCAATGGTCTTACCTAGTAAACATCTAATGGTTCTGGGTGACATTGTGGTATGGTGATATGGGTTGAATGATGATGGAATAAATGGAGGGTTACCCTTAATAAGGTAGTCTTACCTATTCACTCATATGAATAGAAGGGATGATAATCATATTGAGTTGATGTGTAACCCTAATGAGGTATAGCTTGTTATACCTAAATTTAATATAACTAAATGATGGTAATTGGGTATGAATAGTCCTGGAATGACTAATACAATCATGGAGTACTCTGTTACTATTGTTGATACCCTAGTATGATATAACTCGATGGTTACACCTTGATTTATGTGTGGGTTCATACTTGAGAATAGTAAAGAATGTGATGGTGATGCTTCACCTTATGCATCCATGATCCAATGGGGATGCCGTGAGTTAGGGTTTGGGTATAAGTGTTGATTAGTAACATTGATATAATTTATCATTTTTAACCTAACTCTAATGCAAATAGATAAATATGAGTATTCATGTTTAACATTCTTATATGATGGAATTATGATGGAATAACCTCCTTAACATGATCATAACCTTAATGTATTAATTGGTGTTATCATAGCCACATGGTTGATACTTTCTTATGCTAAACATGTGCATTATGAATATGATGAGTGTTAATCATATCTAGATTCCTTGCATGTTGATGTAATAAAGGAATGTTCTTAATGTTAATATAACTGTGCTATGATTGTTTATGAATATCTCCTAGCTCATTAATGCAATATTGTGTTGATCTGGTGTATTATATGTAAGTGATGTTGTTGAGTCTTGTTATAAGGCATGGAAAGATAATGATAATCTTGTAGGGAATAGTATTATGGTCTTAATGATCTTTGGTCATGGTTGAGCCCTGAATGAGGTGTAATCCTCTTGTGTTGATAAGTGTTGATACCCTATGATATTGTGAAAAGGATTTATATCATGTGATAGTGTGATGGTCTTAATGACCTTTGGTCATGGTTGAGCCCTGAATAGGTGTAATCCTCTTATGTTGATAAGGGTTGATACCCTGTGATATTGTGAAAAGGAGTTATATCTTATAATAGTATGATGACTAGTGTGGTCTCATGAATGGCAAGTGAACAGTACCATGTGACGATGAGATGAGAAATTGTGTTTCACACGTTTTATATATTTTAAAAGTTGTGATATTTATATGCTTGCTAGAAGTGAATTAGGGTTTGTATGTCCACTTGTTTTATGCAACCTTAATTCACCCAATTGGCATAAGTAATCAAGTGCAACTCTAATCATGTAGTGCCCTATGCCGTAGAGCCATCTTCAGTGTCAGAACTTGTTGGATGGTGAAACAAGCATTTCTAAGGGAAACTCAGAGCGCATTCTGTTGAGTATGTGGGGGTGGTAGGTTCAAGATATATCCTTATCATCCACAATACAGATTGTGGAGGATGGCTATGGTCATGCCTCATACATGTGATGTGATTGAGAACGGCTGTGGTCGTGTCTCGGTGATTATAACATGATGTGATTAGAGGAGAACTGCAGTTGTACCTCAGTGATTGGGTTTGAATACCCTAGATGCTAGCGCTGTGACCTATACCAAGGTGGGCTTGTTACAAGACTATATGTCTCAGTGGCTAGACACTGCCTTTTTACTCATATTGTTTGCGGGGAAGAGATCTTAGGATATCGACACTCCTAGATATTGTACAGAACCAAATAGCCCTTCATAGGGGTCGGTTGGACTTTGAATGGTACGATTCAAATTCCCCAAGGTCTAATAAAAGATTTAATATAGCCATGTAGCATATTTTTTTAGGGTTATACATGACGTTTCACATTGGATGATAACCCTTGTTTGTTACCTTTACATAAATATGATGCTTAGTGCAATTAAAAGATAGTAGATATATTTATGTTGTAGATATGCTTAAGATTGTAGATGCGTACATACAATAGCTATGCTTATGTTGATAACTATACTGCTGCTACTGAGTATAATCATGATGCTAGATGTCTCATGTTTTTAGTTACGTTTGGCATGCTATCCATGCCTTTGTTACTAGAGATGCATATACTACTAATCATGCTTATGCAGATAGTTGTGCTTATATTGTTAGCTCTTCTTATGATGTTAATATGTTAGACCTATTAGACATGCTAATGTTGTTAGCTATGCTTATGTGGCCAAACTTATTCATAATGATAGAGATTCTATGTTAATAGACTTTCTCATGATGCTAGATATGAATATGCTACTGAATTGCTTATATTGTCAACAAGATAAAGGGTGATAGTTTGGCTAATGATAATAATTATTATCTACTCCTTTATGTATTCTGTCAATCATCCCTACTAATGAGCCTATTTTTTTATCTGATTAAACTGCTTAAACTGTTTAATTCCTTAAAATGTTGTAATCAATAAGTATTGTTGGAGGTTATATCTCTTGCTGGGACATGGGTCTCACCCTTATGGTTCGCCACATATTTTTAGGTAATCAACAATGATGGCAACAAAATCGTGGAAGTAAAGAGGTGCTATAGTAATGAATCTTTGATAAAGTTGATTAGATGTCTAGTGTGTCCTAGATTCGTCCCTGTATCTCAGGTCTGGGAAAGAAAAGTTTATATATGGTGTTTCAAACGAATCAGAATTTTATTAGCATGTTAATGCTTGTTTGTGTGGCATATACAAATATTGTTCTCCTATGTATATATGTTGTGGCTAAGGTGATAGAACAATTTGTATCAAATTCTTTTCATAGTATGGATAAAAGAAAGATGTTGGGCTCTTATGCAAATGTTTCTAAGCAGGTGCTGACGTTGAAATTGGTTTTAATTTACCCATATTTTTGGGTATGTGGTTAATTGGTGATTGATTGTGTTTTATGTTTTGAGTAATCTCATTTAGTGTAACGGGTTCTCACATTTTAGGTCAAAAAATGTATGTGATGATTAATGAATAATGATGAATATAATTTATTATGTCAGTTCAACTAATTGAATATCGAGTTAGCTAATAAAATTTGTGGATTTGGATATGATAGCACTAATTTTATTGGATCTATTGGTAACCAAAAGTGATGATGAAATATATTATTATAGATATTATGATTTATCAAGTAGTTCCATAGGTGAATTGATGAAATTACATCAAGTATATTCATGTTCTTATGAGTCTTTCTTCGGAAATAAGTTAAGTTGATAAACAAAGGTATTTAGAGCTTAGATTTGGCAAAAAGATATATTTAACAATAATAAAGACAGACTTGGAAACTGTTCAGGAGAGATCAAATTTTGAATATTAAGTACAATATGTGTTTTTTTGGGAATTACTTCACATTTTGTAGTGACTTTAAAATTTTTTTTTATCTTTTCCAGGTGTGACCATTATCTCGGTGGCATGACCCCCCATCCAATGAGGATCCATTAGAATAGGATGTTGCCATACTGTATTAATGTGGTGTTAAGAATGGAGATTCCATCCACCTTGAGCCTTACATTTTTTTAGAGATGCCCCTCTCACCTTGATGAATGTAAAGGAACAATTAGTTACTCCCAATTTTGACCCAACCTCCTTCCACTTCTTATTAAAGTTAGATGTAGTATTGGCTCCTTGTGTCTCATGTGAGACAAATGATAGATTGTTTTATAGTGAGGGACATCCTTATATTGATCTGAGTTCAAGGCTTGCTAAACCAGTCCTTGGATCGTGTTTATCAACCTAGGCCAAACGTAACCCTCTCCTACTCAAAGCTAGGTACAGTCAGAGAATAAGGTCTACATGGCTCGTATCCAAGTGCCCTAGACCGAGATATAGTAACTCATTATTTTCCAATAAGTATTTATCTTCCTCTTCTTCTAAAAAATATTACAAAATTAGAAATGTGACTAAAAATAGATCCCTTGGCCAAAGAAAACACCAAAAATACCTACATATTTCAAAAAATTGGTTACTTGGTTATAAAATCCATTGGTCATTTTTTTGGGTCTTAATAACTTATGGCTATTATTTTAGAAGTAAAAGCTTCTTCTTGGGATGTGTTTAAATGGAAAACAATATATACATGATATAAATTACCATTAAATAAAGTTTGAACCATATAGTTATATAGAAAGCATTTATGAACTCTAGTATAAATGATACTAAAATATTACGTCATCTCTAAATAATTACTAACTAGATGTTTGGAAACTCATATTAATTTTGAAAAATAGATAAAGTAGAAAAAAATGCAAATTGAAACAGAGCGTAATTCCCACATATGGATAGTAAAAGACTGGAGACACAATTAAGATCAATGTAATTTATGTTTGGCCAAAACCCTATTTGGACCTAAACAATAAGAAGGATTATAAACCATGGATTAATAATGTTTAATTATCATTAATTAAGTGATTACCAAAATAGTAGACGATCATGGATATGTAAGGAATCTCTAAACTATGTGACTTTTATTTAATATGATTACTATAGTTTTCTTGGCTGAATATTGATATTTATGCATGCTTTTCTATTTGCAAATATTGACATGTAGGATACCATGTCATACTCAGTTTTTTGCCATTTATTATATAAATTATGTGTAGATGTTATGTTGTTATTGAGCTGCTCATTTTTTTCCCTTGCGAGGGAAGAATTAATTTTGTCTAGTACACCTCCCTAGAGAACAAGGTGTATAGGGAGTTCCCTAGAGTACAATGTATATGAGGAAAGACCCTAGAGTACTTGGTACATGGGGTTGGACCCAATATTAAGTTTAGTACTAGTGCGCCTTATTAATGCAACTCACCTAGAAAAAGAATAAAATGGATTATTTTCACTTATTAAAGAATGATTTACTTATGATCTTCTTTCTTTCTTTTGACAAAACTTTTGAACTTATGAAAAAATTATAATATATATATATCATTTTGTCAATGTACCAATACCTTGTGTGTTGATCCTCTTATTTCATGTAACCTTTAAGTTCATAGATAGCATGGGATAAAATGTCAAGTGAGAAAGTGTATATGTTGTATCTATGTATTATGGTCCTAGATAGTGTACATGCTAAATTTGTACTTCTCAATGTGTGATTATAATTTGTAACTATTCATACATAATAGTGCATGTTGAATGTTGAGAATAATATGGTGCATGCTTCTGGCTGTTTGTTCATATATGCTATAATTCTTTCATGTTGCACTATGGAATATGATTGTTTAACATTTTTGGAGTTTTTCCTTTCAATCACTCGAGGTCTAGGGAAAGGGGAATCATGGGAAGTTATAGTAACACCCCTAAATTGCACAAGAACATGAGAATGATACCTAGGACCCCAATAGTGCCATAGCAAAAGACTTCTGTCATTTGAATATGAACATTCATACAAACATGTATATAGTATATAATATACATATTTGGAAGGGTTACATGATTGTATTACAATTTTTTTATTACATATTAAAGATACATTGTGAGTGAACATATACATTTTATCTAGGATCTACAAAAGTTGTCTATTTAACATAAACTCACTCTCCACATATCACAAACCATGTATCCATCCAAGATATGAACCTAAAATCATTCCAATAGGGGAAAACATAAATAGAAATGTGTTGAGAACTAGGAGCCCATAAAGGACATAGCTACTACAAAATAAGGATATTCATGCAATCTACAAATATATCTTGGCATGATTTCAAATAAAAAATGTTAATAATGTAATTTGGAAAACTTTTTCATGTGACGAGATGTATTTTATGGTAGATTTTCATTATACATTTCTCAACTTAGGTTCCATACCAACCTCACTTTTGAAGGAAGGTCACCTATAACTCATAAGTCATACATAAAGGTCACTTAGAAGCTGGATAACATGTTATTGTAAGTTCCACAACAACCTCAGTTGAAGCAAGGGTCACTTATCATTTTATGCATTGATTTTATGTCACCTTTTATAGGTTATTTTCATTCTATTTCTGTAACAACCCATTTTTATCCTAGTCATCTAGTTAGAGTTTACTTGGATAATTACATGCTTAACTAGATCAATCATTATTAAATCTTGATCAATGATGCTATTCTAATGATGATGTTTTAAACCTAATTAGAAACTCTACACATACTTTTATTTGAATAATCACGGTTTTAGAAGTGTAAATACTAGTTGGGTAAAATTAGGGTTTTGATAGCACAGGAATACAAAATTTGATAAATACAATGGTGTAGTAAATGATTTTTAGTATTTTCTTTGGAATTTATATATATTATATAACTCAAATATGAGTGTTCATGAAAATTTTCAGAATTTTGTAATGTTGTTTGGATCTGTTCATCAACCAAGATTTTTCCTAACACAAACTCAACCAATCATGCATTCAGGTTGAAATATAGAAGTCTGGTGTTTGATTTTTATTTATTTATTGGTTTATCTGTTTGGGTTGAAATTTTATTTGTACCTTAAAAATTCAATTTTTGATAAATTTGTGTTTTCATAATTTTTGGAGTGTGTTTTACTAATGCATATTCCTTCGTTGGTTGAGATATTTATAAGAACAACCTTGGCCGAACAACAAAGTCTACCAAAATAAAATATGTAATGAATGGTTTGTTTGTAATTGTTACAAGCACCTCAATTGATTTATATTATCAACCTAACACCTTCGTAGGTCTAATAAAATGCCATCCATGTTCAAGACATGAAATTTCTATGAGAGAGGGAGAGTTAGGGTTTGAGAGGAGAGAGAGGTGGAATTGATGATCTAGGGTTTTATGCTCCTAGAGTTGATGAAATCAAGTAAGTTGGTCTTCTTTAGATAGCTTTTCATGGTGAATCTTCTCTCCTATGTCTAGATTTCATCCTCCTTTTGATAGAATAAAAAAGATAGCAAATAACCATTGTTTTTCTTTCTCTCTTCTTTTCCAGGGTTTTTGGATTGGAAGGAGGAAGAAAGGAGTCGATGGCTAGAACTTTGATGGATTTTTAGAAATTTATATTACATGGGACGTTTTTAATGTGCCTTGCACCTGAGGTGAGTGTTTATCTCCCTCTTGAGCTTTGTATTCATGTTGAAAACCTAATTCTATCCATCTAAAATAATCATGACCATTGCTTGGATTTGTTTGCAATTGTGTGTTTATATAGGAAGATATTGTGAAATCAAGTTCTACCAATTTATATTCTTTCTCATTTAATAGTATGTGTTTACTTCTATGAAAATCCTACGAATAGAGAACTATGCTATTTATATGAAAATTTCCTATAAATTATCCTAGTGAATTGATAGACTTGAAAATTGAGTTGACAAGTCTAGGATTGCGTTTGAAAATTTTAAGAATGAGTTCTGAATTATATTTTCAAATATTTTCTAGAATTAAATATCGCATGTACATAGAGACCAGTATGAGGGTTTGAAATGGAAGTATTCCATGTCTAGAGTTAGTTTTTCCAGATTGGCAGAGCTAATGAATTCATGCATACTTATAACTCATGGATGATTTGTGTTGAAATGGAAACTAGGGTTTCCATGTGTGTGAACAACCTTGATGAACTGTCATGTGCACTTTGATGAGACTAGTGAACAATAAGGTCCTTATGATGTATTGAACTAAGTCAACTCTTTCAAAATCCTAGAAATTCTATATTAAGTTGAGCATAAGAGATAAATCGTGATCTTATATATAATCTTGTAAATGTGAAGAAATGCTCAATTGTAGGTATTATTACTTTAATTGAAGGTAATAAACTTTATAATGACTATATAAACCTAATGCTTATGGAATAAGGAGTAAACCCTACATGAATGCAAGACTTCTATTCAAGTCACATAATAATGAATTGAGAAGATTTTTGGATCTTGGGTGGGCTCTAGAGGGGGGTGAATAGAGCTAAAAGCACTTAAAAAAATTCATTAGAATTTCTAATTATTTTAAGAGATAAGGTTTCTAATATGGAAACCGAGTGCAACCAAGCATACATAGCAAGGATGAGAGAGATTGAACAAGCACATGAATACAAGCTATGTAGGGTGGTTCCAGTCCCCAGACTAGGAGAAAGTTAGTCCACTACCTAGAGAGGTCAAGCTCTAGGATTTTGCAACTACTTATATTCCATTATAAGACGTACAAGGTATGGCCTTCCTTTTCTGGACCAAGGATACCCAACCTTCCCTTTAAGGATAAGGGAGCCAACAACCTACCAAAGGACTTACCTATCTAAGACCGAGTCTTCAACCTCACCAAGGACTTACTCACTTTTTCAAGGAGTCTTCTTCCTTCACTGAGATCTTACCCACTCTTGCAACAAGTCTTCCACCTTGAAGGAATTACCCACTCTTCTTGAATCTTCAGCCTTTGACTTCACCTTCACCAAGGGACTCCTTCCCTTCTTCTTCTTCTTCTTCATCTCTCTTATCTAAGAGAGTTAATCTTCATCTTTATCTTCATCTTCATGGTAAAAATGAGAGATTGGGAGGTGGAGGAAGTGAGAGCCTCACAAGATATACATGTAGGGCTATCTCTCTTACAAATCTCCTACTCACTCTAATGGATGTACCAAGTGATTAAGCTTAGAGAGTGTAAGGAGGCTATAGGATGCACTCAAATATAATATAGAGACCTTCATAGTGCTTGGCTAACCATGGAATGAAGCCTAAGGGGTCCTATTTATAGTTGGGGATGCCTACTAGATAGTAGAAACACTAAAGGATGAAAAGTAGTCAGTGTAGGGTGTCAGTCAAGTTCTGTGTTTTGGAAACTCAACTGAACCTGGACATTCTCAAAATGTATCAAGGGTGTCGGTCAAGTATGTCACAGGAGAAACTTGATT
The DNA here is from genome assembly GCA_963693085.1 of Alisma plantago-aquatica. Classification (NCBI taxonomy): domain Eukaryota; kingdom Viridiplantae; phylum Streptophyta; class Magnoliopsida; order Alismatales; family Alismataceae; genus Alisma; species Alisma plantago-aquatica. The sequence continues at coordinate 440,728,111 of OY856412.1, read as the reverse complement.
GAATAGGCACTCTTTGATGTATTTTAGAAAATGTCATTAGAGTGGTTAAATATCCGATTTATGTGCTCCTAATTTTTTTCTAAGATTAATTACAAGTGATACAATCATTACAAGTGATTTACAACATGATTCTAATAGATATACATCATATTCCACAAAAGTGCACTTGAATTGATTTTGACTCGTCTTTTCTCCAAGTTTGGATGCGCAAGTTAGGGCATTTGGAGTGTATATAAACCTTATATGAAATCACTCAAGTAGAAGCATTAGACACAAATAAGTGGAATGGTTAGTCATCATCAAAACAAGGATTGAATTGATTTATAGCTTGAGTCAACATTCTCCCCCTTTTTGAAGATGACAAACCATTCCATAAATGTATTAAAGAATTTAAGTAAAATCATACCTTTGGAGAAACCTAGGGGTTTCAATAGAATTTATTTTATATACTCCCGCTCAATTGATGCTCATAGTGTTCTCATACTCCCCCTCAATTGATGTTGTTTCTCCTACATGGTTATCTTTCATAACATTTATAGAAACTATGTCTTCTACTCATATATGTTCTACATATATGCGTTCTCCCCTTAACACAAGACATGCTTTCTCCTCACACATGCCTTCTCCTTGTGTTGCATAAGACACACCTTCTCCCTTTTTTTCATTTAAGTAGGGGTTTGAAGAAATAAAGAAAAACATGTTAGTAAAAATGAGATATCAAAATGAGAGTTGAAGAGAAAAACTAGGGGCTTGTCCAAGCATAGTATCTAAAGCAAATCAAGACATGCATTTGAACAACCCTAGATGCATGTATAGCAAACAACTAGGATAATGCTATGTAGGTAAGCAACTCAAGATAGTATATATGTAATTCAAAGAAGAAGCTTAAGCAAGTATGAAACAAGATGCAATCATAGCATATAGTTGAATACCACTTGATCAAAAGACGAACAAGGCTATAACTACATGTATATGAACTACTAGTAGATGATATCACAAATTAGGACTAATAGTAGGATCTAGATCATAGTAAAAGATGAACAAGATAATGAGCATGCTATGAGTAGATGTAGAGATATATCCAAACAAAGAGATATGAAATTTCAGAAGCAAGAAAGGATATGACTCACTAGCAAATATGAATCATTACTAAAAGATGATTACCACTAAGAAACTCAAGGTTGTATCACAACAAGACATGCAAATATATTGTTGTAGTCAGTTTGAGCAAAATAGAAGCACTTTAAGACACAACCAAGATATATGATGAGATCATCATAAAGACATGCATAAAAACTCAAGACAAGTAATTGCAAGATATATAGATATCAAACTAGAGAAATTAGAAAGATATAGTTATATGTAAGATAAGGAAATTCGAAGCATGACAATACGAAAATAATAAAAGTACCAAGGAAGTGCCAAAAGAATAAAACTATTGATTGAGAAAATCTAGTTGAGAAGGAAATTCTCATCCAAAAAGGCATCTGCATATTCTGTGCATAGTGTTTTCAGTCGAGTTTCTGGGTTGAACTTCTTGATCGACAATAGTTGTTGGAAAAACCCATTGGTGCTTGTTGGTAGAGTTTCTATTAAGACAAACTCGGACAACAATAGATGTTGTCAAGAAACACATATATATTAGAAAAAAACATATCTAGAGGCATGATAAAAATATAAGCCATATCCAAACATGTATAAGCAAGTTAGTAATGCACTGTGAAAGCATAATAAATACTTTTTGAGCAAGAAAGTGATGAGAATTGCAATATACCACTTTTGACTTAAAAACCATATGTATAGTGCATACTAACTTGGCAAAAGCACACAATGATTGGATATGAGCAAGATTAACATTACCTCTACTCTTACCATTTATTTTCCACTTGTTGCCACCCCATACACATATCACCTTTCTTCATTTATGTGGATTGAGAGACTAATTTGCAAATCAACAATTCAAGTCAATCCATTAGCAATTGACCTGCAAGAAGAAAGATGAAATGTTCCCTAATCATATTTTTGGGTTCAGAGGGGTTATATTAGCAGACCAAGTCCTATTGCTCTTTGATGATTTCCTAAAAGGACAATATGTAGAATAATGGCCAACTTCCTTGCAATGATTACATGATCTCATTGGAACTACATGATTCTTCATTGAAAATTGGATGTCCTTTATCTTTTTTGTTCCTTTGGCTACTGTCAAGTCCAAAACCATCTCTATCCATTTGTTCAATAGTATGATCTAGGATTTGATTAAGAATGTTTTTAACGTCCTAGAATCTTTGCATAGAGGACCTCAAACTATGATTGTCATGCATAAGAGAAGTAATAGTGGAAGAAAAATGATTGATATTATCTCTAGCATGTAAAAGATCAATTTCTAAGCAAAGAGATTTGGTCATATAAGAATATTTATCAATATGAAGAGAATCAACAATATTCTCTCTACTAGTAGAACTAGAACAAGATTCAAGGACATTGATTTTAGCAAGCAAGGAAGCATTTTCTTTTTCAAGAAAAGCAATCTTAGAAATATAGACACTATTTTCATATTCTATACCTTGCAAAACAAAATCTTTGTCCTCATTTTCAATTCTAAGAACATCAATATCATGCATGTGAGAATTCACAAAATTACTATGATCTTCATTAGAACCAGGCATAAGAGGTTGAGCTTCTAGAAATCTAATCTTATGAAGCAAGCTAGCATTTTTAAGTTTAAGAGAGTCTACTTGACTAAGATAAGCATTGTTTTCATCTAGTAAGCAAATATTAGCATGTTCAAAATCATCTTTTTCTACATGCAAATTATCAACAATTCTAGCAAGATTTTTCTTTTTCTTTTATAAGACTTAAGAGAGGCATGAGTAGCCTGAATAATATAAAATAAAGATTATTTGTCTAAAGAGTGTAGATTACCTCATTTGATTCTTCACTTGTTGAGGCCATGAGAGCAAAATGAGATTCTCCATATTCACTATAGCTTGATCTAGATTATCCACTAGATTCTTCACTTGAGCTTGAGTTGGAGGAGTCACTTGAGCTTTTGTGCCGTTTCTCCTTATTATTGTACTTCTCTTCTCCTCTTTTGTGATGATGGGTCTTTTTGCCTTGTGGACAATCTTCCTTGAAGTGACCCTTCTTTCCACACTTGAAGTATTAAACGTAGGAGGAAGACTTGCTTTTGTAGAGTCTACCCTTGGAGTACATGTCATTTTCTTCAACTTGAGATGATGGAGAAGCTTGACGAACAATAGCCTCAATTTTAGCTTTGATTTCAGCCTTATTCATTCTCTTGAGCTCTTTCTCGTCTTCTCTTTCTTCTTCCTCTTGCTTGTCAAGTGTAACTTCATGGGTTTGAATATTTCCAAAGAGTTCTTCAATATGATATCACTAAGAGACTTTGCGTATTCAATGGAAGTCACCTTGGATTCCCACCTCTTGGGGAGAGTTCTAAGTATCTTTGAGTTTAATCTCTCCTCTAGCCATAGGATGTACTAGGACCACAAGATCATTTACAATGGTATTTAGCCTAGAGTACATATCTGTCACCCTTTCCTTCTTTCCCATCTTGAAGTTTTCAACAAGCCCTTTGAGCATGTAGACTTTGATTTCCTTCACTTGCTTTGTCCCCTCATAAGTGATGAATAGATTTATCCATATCTCATAGGCCATATCATAAGAGGAAATCCGGTTGAACTCGGTGGGGGACATGGAGGCATAGAGAATGTTGATGGATCTTGCATTCAAGGTTGCTTTCTTCAGGGTAGCTTCACCCCATTCTTCTATCTTTGTCTCTGGTAGCTTGTGTGGGTGGTCCACCATTTGCCATAGCTCAAGACATGATCCTTAGATGTAAAATTGTAGCCTTCTCTTCTAATAGAGGAAGTTAATCCCATCAAAGATTGGAATGTTTATGAGGTACCTCCCACTTTGATAATCCCCATCTTATCCTACTTGTGGAAGTATGCTTGGAGAAGACCCACTCTGATACCACTTGTTAGATCTTGGATGGGATCTAAAGGGGGGTGAATATATCTAAAAGCACTTTTAAAAAAAATCATTAGAACCCCCAATGATATCAAGAGATAAGGTTGCTAGTATGGAATTTGAGTGCAATTGAACATACATAACAAGGATTAGAAAGATTGAACAGCACAAGAACACGAGCTATGTAGAGTGATTCCAATCTCCAAACTAGGAGAAAGTGAGTCCACTACCTAGAGAGGTCAATCTCTAGGATTTTGCAACCACTGAATAATAATATTCCATTATAAGACATACAATATATGACCTTCCGTTTCAGGGCCAAGGATACCCAAACTTTCCTTTAAGGAGAAGGGATCCAACAACCTACCAAAGAACTTACCTATCCAAGATCGAGTCTTAAACCTCACCAAGGACTTACCCAATTTTGAAAGGAGTCTTCTGCCTTCACCAACGACTTACCCACTCTCACAAAAAGTCTTATGCCTTGAAGAAATTATTCACTCTTCTTGGATCTTCCACCTTTTACTTCATCTTTGTCAAGGAGAAACTTTCACTAAGGGACTCCTTCCCTTCTTCTTCTTCACCTCCCTTAGCCAAGAGAGATAATCTTCATCTTCATGGTAAAAATGAGAGATTGGGAGGTGGAGGAAGTGAGAGCCTCACAAAATATACACGTAGGGCTAGCTCTCTTACAAATCTCCTACTCACTATAATGGATGTAACAAGTGATTAAGCTTAGAGAGTGGAAAGAGGTTGTAGGATGCACTCAACTATAATATAAAGACCTTCATAGTGCTTGTCTAACCATGGGATGAAGCCAAAGGGGTCCTATTTATAGTTGGGTATGCCTACTAGCTAGTAGAAACACTTAAGGATGATTAATGGCCATTTGGGTGTTGCAATGGATATTTTTTTGAGTTTTGCAACACTCCAATGGCTAGAAATACTTTTTTTGCACTTTCTGTACCGTGTGATCGGTCGAGTTTACTTTTGGGAAACTCGATCGATTGCACTATGTGACAAAGCAAAATTGAAGCATCGACCGAGTTTATCTTGGATGAAGCTTGACCGATCACTTAAATTAGATTTACCGGTGCGAGGTACCCATCAAGTTTTTTGTTTTGGAAACTCGACCGAACCTAGACATTCTCAAATTGCATCAAGGTTGTCGGTCGAGTTTGTCATGGGAGAAACTCTACCGAGTAGGAACTCTATGGTGTATTTTGGAAAATGTCATTAGAGTGCTTAAATATTTGATTTAAGTGCTCCTGATTTTTTCTAAGCTTAATTACAAGTGATACAATCAGTACAAGTGATTTACAACATGATTCTTGTAGAGATACCTCATATTCCTCAAAAGAGCACTTGCATTGATTTTGACTTGTCTTTTTTCCAAGTTAGGATGCATAAGTTAGGGCATTTGGAGTGTGTCTAAACCTAATCTGAAATCACTCAAATAGAAGCAAAAGACACAAATAAGTGGAATGGTTAGTCATCATCAAAATAAGGATTTAGTTGATTTAGACCTTGAGTCAACAAAGATGACTAGAGACTAAGAGGTAACCCTAATCCATGGTACTTCTAAATTGAGTTTTTTATAAAGAATAACGAATTTCTTTTAAACTACCAAATTATCATTAGAATTTAAAAGACATGGTACATGTATCTAAATCCAAGATAAGAAATGGACAAGTGTGAAATAAATTTGAATCATAAGTAATGAGTGAAATAGTACTAAAATGAGCATGAGGAAGTCTTTCATATATATAATTTAACTATATGTGGGTCGCCCTACTTGAATGAAATACACTAAAATTGGATCTTGAAGGCTGTCAGTGAGATAGAAGCACTATATATTAAGTTAGTTAATAATGATTAGTTCCAAAAATATAACGAGCATGAAATGAAAGAAGTTAACAATAACAAACTGTAACGTCCCAAGATTTGAGGTCTCAAATAAAATGATCTTAAAAGGAATCACTTGACTATGCATATCATTAAGGTGCACCTCCTTTTCAGGGACCCATCACTAAAGAACTTTGTGGTTAAGTGTGCTCAACCAGAGTAGTTCTTGGATGGGTGACCAGTCGAGAAGTTTGTCATGGCTTATGTGTGAGTGAGGACAAAGCATGCAAGTAAGGCTAGTGGTGGTCTGTGGGGCCATTCATCATTCTTGAAACTCTTCTAGAGCCTTGGGAAGTGGTCCCGAATGTTACAAATGGTATCAGAGCCATAATCCCTTTAGTAGGTGGGGCCCACATGGGCATGTGGCATGCTATTCTTGATCCCTACAGTTCAAGCATGTTGGAAAGGGTTGTCTATGGTGATGTATCCATCCTTGCACTAGTATTTTGTGATTGGGAGATAAGTGTCCATGGGACATTATGGGTCTACACTATAATGGGGAAATATTATGAGGCCATATTGTTGAGCCTTGACAAGGATGTCAAGAGTCAAAGTGGAGGAAATTGCAGCATCCTAGGATTTGAGGTCTCAGATAAAATTTACCTTAAAAGGAATTATTGGACTACACATATCACTAAAGTGTACCTCCTTTTCAGGGAGTCCATCACCAAAGAACTGTGTGATTAAGCATGCTCAACTCAAATTAGTACTGGGATGGGTGGCCAGTCGTGAAGTTTATCCTGACTTGCAAGTGAGTGAGGACAAAGTGTGTAGTTAAGGCTAGTGGTCATCTGTGGGGCCAGTCGCCATTCCTAAAACTCTACTAGAGCCTTGGGAAGTGGGCCCAAGTGTTACACAAACCTAAAATGGGGAAAAAAACAAGTAGTATCTCAATGGATCTAAGAACCTACCCTAACCCTAATGTGGTGAGATATATGATATTAATGAATAAGACTCATAAGCATGGGATTAAGGAATGTAGATAAGTATAATTAATTTTAATTACAAAATGAAGTCCAATGATGTGGATTGATTCATAAGAATGTGTTCTTGGATTATAATTGTTTGTAGAATACTTGTATTCTAAGAATGGTCTCTTCGATGCCTTTCAAATAAGATCACATATGTGTTGAATAGTAACCCTAGCTGAAGAATGGTAAATTGTAAAAGAGGAGCATTAAATGTGTTAATAATGTTTATGCTTTGAGATTGAATTACTTATACTGAAAATGGATGAAATAGGTATATGTTGTATGATAAACTTTTTATGAGAATGACGAATGACACAAGACATCTATATTCTTATATTCTTGTTGGTCCTAATGTCTCTGTGAATATATAATGAAAATTGTGAAATAGAATGAACTAATAAGAAATATGTAGAGATTGAATTAACATCTAACGATTATGTTTAAGAAACCCTATTTAGGGTAAATGTTGGACAATGAGATTATGACTCAGGCTGATAGCCCATTCATGACGACTGATATGGGATGTTTTGAATGGAAATAATAATACATGTTGCAAACTACAGTTGTTGTGCTTCTTATTTCAATTGTTATCTTTCTTATTAACCCTAATTTTATTTATATCATTCTAGTTGTCAAAGAATACACACATATGATAAATTATGGTTTAATCTTTTTAAGATGAGCAAATGGACTAATAACAAGTAAAATGATGACACATCTAGGCAATTACCCTGAACACAATGAATTTCCCCTGAGGTCCATATTGGGGAAATGAAAAGGATCTCCTTGTAGTAATCATAGAATTATGAAAAGGATTTATGGAGTGTGGATCAGGACCTTTAAGGTTAGCCCACGAATATTTAGGTGTGAGTCACATGACGTGATTCTGGCCCTAAATCCTCTATTGTGAAAGTCAATGTCCATGAGGAATAGACTGATGAAATGAAAATTGTCCAACATGTAATACATGATTGTATGTCATATTCAATGATGATATGTGATATTTTGTTACGTTAGTTCCAATCTCATCTACCCTAGATGATGATGTGATCCTCTTTAAAAACCTTGTGGTGGACTAGGGTCTGTTGTTGATATCTTATGACGACCGACTAAACCCTAAGGTAGTGGAGGTGAGTCATTGACATGATAATCAAGCGCAATGACTTCTACTTGGTGAGGTATGATCCAAGAAGTTTCAAGGCAAATGAATAAAAGATGACTGGACTGTATAACATGAGTTTTACATTCCTTTTACTGCTACTTTTTAAATCTATTGTTGTTGAGTACATTCATTGTTGTGGAAGTTAGTGTGTCTTTTATAAATACAGTGTGTTGGTTTATTTTATCTATCTAGTATGGAATTTGATCTTAAATGTTGAAAACTAGTTTATATTGGAACATAATATTGACTAAAATCATGATTTGGATTACCTATCATTTGATTTGTCTTATTTGGTAGACATGTCTTACGTGGACTTCATCTTCATGACTATAGGATATGCTCCTAGTCCAGCTGGTGGGGTGTCACAAAGATGATGTCGTTGCTATGTTTTGATTCTAAATGTTTATATCATTCATTGTTAGCTCTACAAAATGTTGGGACTTAACTAAGTGTATGCCTTTATGATGAATGAAACTATCACCATGAACTAGAATTCCTATATGCTTGAATTGTCTATTAGACTTAGAAATATCTAAAAGTTTCTTTTAACTTTGATATACTTAATCTAATGTCGATGCATGCACCTATCTTGAGTGGGAAGTATCCACTCATTCAACATCTATATGAGTGTCATGAGGTTTTTCAAACATTTTCGATATAATGCTATCCAGGGGACATGCCATGACAAAGAAGATGTATATAGAATAATCTAGATTAGAATGTCCCTGGACTCTCTCTTTCTTGGGATGGATTTTAGATTGAGTTTGATCTTTCATATACATGTAACTAATGTAAATTAATCTTCATATGAAAAATGAGAGTTGAATATGGATATAGGAAAGTTGATTAAGATTTTGATAATTGAATATGTCATCCTTGGTGTGACACTAGTTAATGATTTTATGGAAAAGGAAAAGCAAAAATTAACCTATTTTTTGTATACTATGTTAATCATGTTTGCCAAGAATCAAGTGTTTTGTTTTTGAATCTAGGTTAAGGTTTAGGGTTTCTCTCTAATGGTTGGCATTTATGTTGATCAAATGAAAGGAGCCAAAAATTTAAGCATGAATATTCTCATGTAAATATGTTTCCTATTTATTAGCATGTGAATCACTTATGCATTAGTTATCGCTCATTTCTACCAAAATACATGATTTTATGATCATTTCCTTGGGCATATGTTACTATTACTCTTATCTTAGGCAATCATAGTGTGACACCCTTCGTCACACAAAGCGACATTACTCAAAACAAAGTGTGGAATTACCTCTAATAACAATATTACCAGAAAATAGGGTAAATAAAACCATTTGCTATTCAATATCTCAAGCGGAAGTATTTTATAAATAAGCCTTCAACTTAGGCCATTTGTATTCCATATATGCCAAAAGATGTTACATATCATGTTCAAAGGTTGTCTAGCCATTACTATTACATATTATAACTTGTTTATGTGTACATGCCATTTCTATACACTCATGGTACAAAATAAATCTATGTGTTGATACTAAGAACAACAAAATCTCCAAAAAAGACATGAGAATACATGGACGGCACATTGGACTCTACTACAAAACTTTGGCTTCATATACAGCCTCTAATAGTTACTACTTTGCTTTTTGCTCAGCACCTGCACCACGACCTTGACCTCCTCATCTATGACCACCTAAAAGTTTTGGAACCCACTGAGTGAGACCAAACATCCCAATGAGAGATATAACTCTTCACAAACATCTATTGTAAGCACAATAATATAATAAAGTAGTTAAATAGAGTAGGTTTACTATTTGAGCAGTTTAAGCAGTTACAACTGAGCAGTAGGATATCTTATGCTTTTAAAAGGAATATGAAGAACATGTATAACTTTTATAGACTAAACTGTACAAGAAATAAGGTATGGGGTCATCCAATGTGATTAGTATTTGACCCTAATCAAATATACTACATGGTTGAATTATAACTTTCATTATTATGCCCTAAGGATTTGAGGCATACCACTCAAATTTAACTGACCACTGCTAAGTCGAAATCAATACCATATAAGATCTATGGAAGAGTTGGACTCTGTGATCATCATGAGCACTACTCGATCAGTTTGAGTCTGTAATGTGGTGACATAACAGTCAAACTACTAAACAACAACTTATAGTCAAAGCTATAGTCCCATAGACATCAACTCATAGTCAAAGCTATGGTCCTGTAGAACAACTAGTCTACCTTGGTACATGGCATAGCACTAGAGAATAGGCTCACACATGGCCATTCCATAAAAAAAATATACCACTATATATCAACAATTTAAGGATACATGGAGTTGTCTCCACTTGCACCCCACATATTAAATAATATGCACTCTGAGTTTCCTGTAGGAGTTACTCATTTCACCATCCGGCTAGATACTGACGCTATGGATCTATGGTACATGAAAACTACATGATTAGGGTTTTACTTGATTAGATATTCCAATTGGGTATCTTTTAATACATCAATCAAGTTACAACGTACAAACCCTCCAAAAGATCTACAAAATTAAGGATGGAGTACAACTTCATAAGATATAAAACATATTAAGTGAGAACTTGTCTCATCATCATATGAAACTTGTAGTACTGTCATTCATAATGTCATCACTAATATCACATCACTATGAGATATCAATCCCTCAATTTATGCATAAGGACTTACTAGGTCATTAGACCAATTCATATAACTCTTGCTCAATCAATATCGCAATATGCCTCAAAATTACTCATAATCACCACCCTGTATTACATAGGGGTCAACATAGCATTCTCATAGATATGACATTCATCTCACTTGCAAGTTTGTGTTACATAAGTAGGAGAGAGAAAGCACAATCACATAATAATCACTTCAAGTAGAATGAGTACATACATCATGTTAACATAAGATTAGGGTTAAGTTTCATATGTATCTGATAAGGGTTTCATAAGATTATGCAACCACTAAACCCCAATTCTACCGCCTCTTACATATTTGGAGAATACTAGGGTTAAGTACTACTGATGATGGTTAGTCACTCATAACTACAAAACCTTATGTAGACCATTACCCTATGTATTGACCATGTACATACTTACATACAAGTGTCTAGACCAACCTCAACACATGGGTGTCTCAACCACTCTCATAGAACATGTCACGACCAAGACACATCAGCATGGTCTCAACCCTAGATGTTATGACCATGACACTTAGTCATGGCATCATGACCGCAACACTAGGAGGCACCTAAATGGGGCGTCACGATTGTGAATCCACAAAGGAGTGTCGCGATCGAGACACATAAAGGTGTTCTGACCCTACTATCACAAGGTGTTATGGCCTTAACCCATTGGTGTCATGACCGCAACCAACTCAATCTTGACTTGTTACATTAATGACATACCCTGAACATGCGTCTCGACCATTAGCTTATCCATCTTGGCCGCAACATCAACCAGCAGATTAAAGGACCATGTAGTAACGTTGCATCAGAACCAGTAGTGCATCGACCACCCTTAGAGTTTAGGGTGTCGCAGTCAAAGCCACCACTTGCAAGAGTGTTGACCGTCATGGAAGACCAAAGATTGTCTTGACCATAGGTTAGCTATATTCCCAACACCATAATAGGTTTGAACAAGGTCAAAACAGGTGGTTAACAACAGGGAATACCAAGCGTCAACAGGTTGAACAATGCCCTATACCAAGTGTTCATTAACCATAGATTATGGATCATAGAAGAATGTGAAAAGAGTTATATTTACATAGAGAAAATTTGAATTCTTATGCATATAAACAGACCAAAAACTTCATGTTATTCAAGTATAAATGAACTGTAAAGAAAGTAGCATTGTTTCATAGATGAAGATTCAAAGGAAACACATAATTTTCCATTTACTACAAAATTGAGTACAAGGCTTTCTTAGGGTTTAGAAGAAAGATAATCTTCTCAAGAATAATCCACAAGTTAACCCTGAGACATGCTATCCCTTCTATTATCAAGAAAGTGTTTTTAATATGTAGGAAAAGTTATATAACCCGCATGATTTGAAGAGAAATAATCTCCCAAGATCTCAAACTCCAAAAACTTCAACCAATCTTCAACACTTCGACCAAAGGATCACCTCAAGAAGAGAAAGAAATGCCATGGTCAAGGGAGAGCTTAAGGAAAAAGAGAAAATAGTCTGAGGCCAAACCAAAGGAGAAAGGAGAAAGAGATGAAAACATCCTCTCATTCAGGTTTCACCATGTCAACACATAGTCTATGACCCCTTATGATGAGGAATTCCTCTCAAGAAATCCACAATGGATGATCCATAGTCTACAGCCAAGGAGGAAGAAAAAGATGGAGGTTTCAGAAGAGAGAAAATGTGATCAAGAGTTAAGACCACTTACCAAGAGAAGAATCTCCAAGAAATCACCACCAAAGGTTGATTCTAGCACAAGATCTTCAACATGCAAGATAGATCGGCCACCCAAGCTGCGAGAATAAATCTTCCTTACTCCTAAAGTTCCAAGGTTTATTAAAATAAATGAGAAAGAGTGTAGGGCCAAAAAGGTTGCTCATATGTGAAGATAAGGGGTTATATACCCAAAGGAGGAAAGAAGTAAGAGATTATGAGGTGTCAACATAATAGGCTATCAAGGAACACATGCCCTACAAAGAAATAGCCTTTCCTCCACTCGGATGCAATATTCAAAAAGTTTATTTTTATCCATAAAAAGTGTAGCGACCTCCAAGGCTACCACCTTGTCTCGGTTGAGACACATCTCATGCATACTTGGTATCAACCAAAACCCTAAACACCATATACATGGTCGAGACACTCTACTAGAGGACAAGTGTTTTGACCATCCTTACCTCTAGGTTGTCTCGATCGAGATAACACTACCTAAGGCATGTGTTGCGGTCACTACACTCACCCAAAAGTGGTGTCATGGTCGCAACAGTCAAACCCTAGCCTAGTCACCATATCAATTAAGCAAACCCTAGAAACCTTAGAATCACCCTAAGATGTCACATCACCAACCATGATTCAAACTAGGTGCCCCATTGCATCATTTTCTCTCTCTTGATTATAAAGTACAAGAAACATTCTCAACATGTGATAATTTGCAAGATAACACTCACTTATGGGTAAATTGCAATTTGGTCCAAACCAAGCACATATATAGCAAATGTAGCTCAAACATTAACCAAATTGGACTAAAATGAAATATTAGCCTGTCACATTATATTAAAACATCTCACAAGATTAAATTAGGGTTTAAGCATTTCATTATACAAGGTAAACACAATCAAGCATAAATCTAGGCCAGGGGTCTTACAACCATAAACCCCTAATAGGATTTTCTCCCCCTAAAATCCTATGCAAAAAGAGATGGATACTTCTTCTATGCCATGATGATTCCATAGAACTTTGGCTAATACAATGTCCTTCTTATTAAACTTCTTGATCCTTTTATCTAGGATCAAAACAAGACACTCTACATAAGATATATCATTATCCAACTCCATCTCAATAGGTTGAAGAGTCAATTCTACATCAGGGTGACACTTCCTCAACATAGAAATATGAAACATATGATTTAGCTTGTACAACTCAGGTGGCAACTCTAGCTTATAGGCCACATTACCAACATGTGCAACCACAGGATAAGGTCCCATATATGTGGCAGCTAACTTACCCTTTTTCCCAAACCTTAGAACACCTTTACAAGTAGAAACTTTGAGGCATACCATGTCTCCCACTTGGAACTCTATAGGTCTATGACAATTATCAACATAAAAGCTTTGTCATCCCATTCTACCTTCAGTTGCTGTTGAGTGAATTTGATCTTTTGTTTTGTTTACTGCATTATCTTAGGACTTAGAAGTTAATATTATCCCATCTCATACCAACAAAATGGAGATCTTCAATGTCTCCCATACAACGCTTTATATGGTGCCATATCAATGCTCCTTTGATAGCTATTGTTGTAGGCAAACTCTATTAGACTAAGGTGTATATCCCAACTTCCCGTAAATTGCAACACACATGCTCTTAACATATACTCCAAGGTCTGTATTGCCTCTCAGATTGTCCATCTATTTGTGGATGGAACACAGTGATAAACCTCAATTGTGTACCCATCACTGCATGCAGACATTCCTAAAAGTGACTAGTGAATTGTGGACCTCTGTCTGACACTATAGTAGCTGGCATGTAGATGCACTATTTCATCGACATAAACCTATGCAAGATTCTCAGCTATAAATGTCATCTTTATTGGAAAAACGTGTGTTGACGTAGTCAATCTGTCCACTATTACCCAGATGGAATCATGACCCTTGTCTATGCTTTGAAGTCCAACTACAAAGTCCATCCTAATATGATCCCATTTCTACTATGGTATAGGCAATGGTTGCAAAGTCTTTGTAGGGTTCTGATGCTCATATTTGACATGCTGACACACTGCGTGCTTAGCCACGAACACAGTGACATAACACTTTAATCTTGTCCACCAATATAGATCTTTCAGATTCTGATACATCTTGGTGCTACCTGGATGCTTGGCATACATAGAAGAATGAGCCTCTTCTAACACTAACGTCTTTAGATTATATATATTTGGCACAACTATTTGGCCATGATAACACAATATCCCATCATCAGATTCATGGAAGCCATCATGCTTCTCACTACCTAACTCTGCCCGAATCTATTGTACTGAAGTATCATTTTGTTGTGCCTCACTGATCTACTGACTCAATGTCAGTTTTACTTATAATTGTGCTAACAGACCTGCTAGCATGGACACCTCTAACTAAACATTCATCTGTCATAAGGTGACCAACATATCCCTTTTATGGCACACCAAATCACTCAAATGTGTCGGCTCAGTGGATGACATTGAAGAAAACTTTCTACTCAAAGCATCTGCCACCACATGTGCCTTCCCTGGATGGTAATGTATGGTACAAACATAATCCTTGATTAGCTCCATCCGGTGTCATTGTCACATGTTCAACTCCTATTTTGAAAAGATATACTACATGTTCTTGTGGTCCGTGAAGATATGAAACTTCTTACCATACAAGTAGTGTCTCCATATCATCAAGGCATGGACCACAACTGCCGACTCTAGATCGTGCACTAGGTAGTTCTCCTCGTGTTTCTTATGCTACCGTGAAGAGAAAGAAATCATGTTCTTATCTTGCATTACCACACAACCTAGAGCATTCTTAGATGTATCACATAAAACAATATAACCCTTTCCTTATTCTGGAAACACTAACATTGGTGCACTGGTCAACCTCTCCTTTGGGATCATAAAATATGGTTAACATATGTCATGCCAAACAAATGGCTCATCCTTTCTTGTTAACTTTGTTAGGTGTAATGCTATTACACTGAAGTTCTTAATGAACCTCTTGTAATATCCTACCAAACCTAGAAACCTGCAAAACTCCATAGGTGTCTTCGGCTGATCCCATTCTAGCACTGACTCCACTTTTTTTGGGTCTACATAGATTCCTTTAGTAGATATTACATGCCTAGAAAAGCCACTTCCATTAACCAGAACTTGCACTTAATGAACTTCGCATACAACTAGTGTTGCCTCAATAAAGACAAAGACTGATGTAAATGTTTCTCATGTTGTTGACCATCTCTGGAGTAGATCAAGATATCATCTATAAACACTACCACAAACTGGTCTAGATAGGGCTTGAACACCCTATTCATCAAAGTCCATAAATGTTGTTGGTGCATTGGTTATCCCAAATGGCATAACCACAAACTCATAATGACCATACCTTGTCTTAAAGGCTTGACTTAGGTATGTCATCTACTTTAAACTGTAATTGATGATAACCTGGTCTTAGGTCTTTCTTAGAAAATATTGTGGCATCCTGTAACTAATCAAACAAATCATCTATATGTGTCAACGAATATTTGTTCTAAATTGTCATTTTATTCAATTGTCGGTAGTCAATACACAATCTCATTGGTCCATCCTTCTTCTTTACAAAAAAATGAGAGCACCCCAAGGAGATGTGATCGGCCTAATGAAAACTTTTTCAAGTAGTTCTTGAATTGTTTCTTCAGTTCATGCATCTCAGCTAGTGCCATCGTATATGGTGTATGCGGTATAGGTTGGGAACCTGGATCTAGATTGATCTCAAAATCAATCTCTCTAAGAGGAGGTACAGCTGGAAACTCATTGAGAAACAAATCCATGAACTCCTATACAACTGACACTTCCTGAATACTAGGACTTTTTGCCTTTGTATCTACTACATGTGACAAGAACACATCACAACCATGTTTTGTCCACTTCTCTGCCATCATAGTTGAAACTAGACATGTCGAAAGAATCTTCCTATCACATTGGAAGACCCACAAAACATCATCATTGAAAAATGTTGCCACCTTGTCACTACAGTCCAAGATCACTCGATACTTTTCTGAAGTATCCATCTCAAGGATTACATTGAATCCGTGCATATCAAGTGGTAGGAGATCCACTTGAATGCAACATCCTAAAAAGGAAAGAATGTAGGATGGACACACTTCCCACAGATGTACGGAGCCAACTAAAGGAGTTTCTAGATAAATACTATCTTATCTACAACTTACAGGTAAGGAACAACTAGCAATCACTTCTCCAGTGATAAAAGAATGTGTCACACCTGGGTCAATCAAAATAGATATGAAATAGGAAGAAGACAAATCAAAATAAAATAATTCCATCTGACCTGTCAAGACCAGAAGGTTAATGACTCCTTTTGAATGACTCATCACATAGAATTAAGTCGTCACCTATTGTCGCCCTCTTCCTCTACCAGCTTGTCTCGAAGAACCAGCTTGTGATGCATGTCCACCTCCTATACCACTTTGTTGTTGACGCTGTTGTGACCCTTGTTGACTCTACCTTGACTGCTGAGTCACCTCTTCATCATTCACATGGTAGTACCACTTAGCATGCCCCACCTATCCACACTTTAAACGAGTTTTGTTTTCATACCACAACCTAGACGGACCTGTCACAGACACTGACGTTGCACTGCAAGCTTCTGCAGGTGGAAATCTATGACCTTTGCCTCTGCTCTGTGTCCACTGTTGATTGAGTCACTAACCTCTATTGAGACTGAGGTGTTGAGGACCTAGGATTCTTGAATCCTCCATAAGATTGTCCTTGGTGTTGTGCATGCCTCTTCTTGGCCTTTGTCTCATGCTTCTCTATCACAGACCTCTCCACTCTCCTAATTGATTCCAAAAAAGTGGTAAAACTCTCCCTGCTCTCTAGAGATAACACTGGAGTTATCATCTAAGTACTCAGACCCTTCTCAAATTGCATGATCATCTCCTTTTCCATTGCAGCCATATGCAGACAAAACCTTAGAAGCTCCATAAACATAGATTCATAAGCATCGATTGTCATAAATCCCTGTCGGATATTCTCAAATTGTACAATCTTCTCAAATTGTACCAATTTCTGTCAGAATTCTTCCAAAGTAATCACAACACCCGCCCTGTTCTCTTCCTTTATGGCCCACCAGTGGCCAACACTCCCCTTCAATAGATATACAACATGTTTAACCTTATCCTCTATTGGGATATTGAGGATCTTAAAGGCCTTTTCCAGTTCAGTTATCCACATGTCTGCATCAGCTTAATCAGATGTTCCCACGTACTCCAACACTCCTACACGTCGAAGTCCTTCAAAATTCTTTCCAGATTCATGAGTTTTAGCACCGGGGATAGTTTTCCTAGGTTGGGTTGCAGGCATCCTATCAACCATGTGTGTCATTATAGCCATGAACTATCCAAACATGGACTGGAATGCAGGGCTGGCTACATTGGCTGGGTCAATTTGAGGCACTTTTGGCACAAAATCAGCCCTCTCTTGCCTCCTTGCACCACCTCCTGGTGCAGCAACACCACTCTCAGCAACATGGTCTTCATGTTCGCCATACATATTTTCTTCTTCTCTTCTTCTTCTTCTTCTTCTTCTTCTACATAAGTAGAAGTGACCACAAGATATACTGTAGGACACTAGAATAGACACATACCCTAGTCCTGTGTCCCTGTAGACTTACCAAACCTATAGCTCTGATACGAACCAAACTATGACACCCTTCATCACACAAAGTAAGATTACTCAAAACAAAGTGTGGAATTACCCCTAATAACAATATTACCCCAAAATAGGGTAAATGAAAACCATTTTCTATTTAATATCTTAAGCAGAAGTATTTCATAAACAAGCCTTCAACTTAGGCCATTTTTATTCCATATATGCCAAAAGATGTTACATACCATGTTCAAAGGTTGTCAAGCCATTACTGCTACATATTACAACATGTTTATATCTACATGATATTTCTATACACTCATGGCATAAAGTCAAAATCTACTTGTCGATACTCAAAACATCAAAATCTCCCCAAAGATTTGACAGTACAGGGATGACACATATGACTCAACTACACAACTTTGCAGCATATCCAACCTCTAACAATTATTGCTCTCTTTGCTGCTCAACACCCACACCACGACCTCGACCTCCTCATCCATGACCACCTAAAAAGTTGTGGAACCCATAAGGTGAAACCAAACATCCCAATGATGGACATAACTCTTCACCAACGTCTATTATAAGAACAATAATATAATAAAGCAATTAAATAGAACATGTATTACTATTTGAGCAGTTTAAGCAGTTACAACTGAGCAGTAGAACATCTTATGCTTTTAAAAGGAATATGAAGAACATGTATAAATGTTATACACTAACAAATACAAGAAATAAGGCATGGGGTCATCCAATGTGATTCATATTTGACCCTAATCAAATATACTACACAGCTGTATTATAACTTACATTATAATGCCCTGAGGATTTGAGGCGTACCACTCAAATCCAACTGACCACTAATAAGTCAAAATCAGTACCATACAAGATCTATGGAAGAGTCAGACTCCATGATCATCACCAACACTACTCGGTTAGTTTGAGTCTGCAATGTAGTGACATAACAATCAAACTGCTGAACAACAACTTATAGTCAAAGCTATAGTCATGTAGATAGCAACTCATAGTCAAAGCTATGGTCATGTAGAGTAACTAGTCTACCTTGGTACATGGCACAACACTAGAGAACATGATCACACATGCTTTTTACATAGTAAAACATTTTACCACTATAGATTAACAATTTAAGGATACATGGAGATGTCTCTACTTGTAACCCACATATTCAATAATATGTGCTCCAAGTTTCCCACTAGGAGTTACTCATTTCACCATCCAGCTAGATACTGATGTTGAAGATAAATCTATGGTATAGGGAAACTACATGATTAAAGTTTCACTTGATTAGAAATTTCAATTACGTATCTTTTAATACATCAATCAAGTTACAAAGTACAAACCCTGAACAAACTCTACAAAATTAAGGATTGATAACTTCAGAAGATATAAAATGTATTAAGTGAGAACTTGTCTCATCATCATATGGCACTTTTAGTACTCATTCATAATGTCATCACCAATATCACATCACTATAAGATATCAATCGCTCAATTTATGCACAAGGCACTTACTAGGTCATTAGAACAATTCATATAACTCTTGCTCAATCAATATCACAATATGCCTCAACATTACTCATAATCACAACCTTGTATTACATAGGGGTCAGCAAAGCATTCTCATATCTATGACATTCATATCACTTGAAAGTTAGTGTTACACAAGTAGGACAGAGAAAGCATAGTCATATAATATTCACTTCAAGTAGAATGAGCACATACATCATGTTATCACAAGATTAGGGTTAAGATTCATATGTATTTGATTAGGGATTCATAACATTATGCAACCACTAAACCCTAATTCTACCACCTCCCACATATTTGGAGAACACTAGGGGTTAATTACTATTATTTATGGTTATCCATTCATAAGTATGACACCTTATGTAGACCATTACCCTATGTATTGACCATGTACATACTTACATATAGATGTCCCGACCACCCTCAGCACATGGGTGTCTCAACCACTCTCATAACACATCATGACTGAGACACATGCATCAACATGGTCTCGACTGTAGATGTTATGACCATGACACTACATAGTCATGGTGTCACGACTGCGACACTAGGAGGCACCTAAATGGGGTGTTATGATCGTAACTCCACCAAGGAGTGTCACGATTGAGACACATCAAGGTGTGTCGACCCTACGATCACATGGTGTTACAACCTTAACCCATTGGTGTCACGACCACAAAGAACTAAGTCTTGACCTATTACATTCATGAAATAACCTAAACATGTGTCTCGACCATTAGCTTAGCCATCATAGCTACAATGTCAACTGCCATATTAAAGGACCATGTAGCAACACTGCGTCACAACCGGTAGTGTAGCGGCCACCCTTAGAGTTTAGGCTATCACGGTTGAAACCACCACTTGCAAGAATGTCGACCTTGATGGAAGACCAAAGGTTGCCTCGACCATAGGTTAGCTATATGACCAACACCATAACAAGTATGAACAAGATCAAAATAATTGGTTAACAAAAGGGAATACCAAGCGTCAACAGGAAGAACAACACCCTATACCAAGTGTTCCTTAACCCTATATTATGGATCATCAAAGAACACGAAAATAGTTATATTTAGAGAGAGAAAACATGGATTCTTATGCATATAAATATACCAAAAACTTCCTTTATTCAAGTATAAACGAACCATAAAGAATGTAGCATGGTTCTATAGATGAAGGTTCAAAGGAAATGCATCATTTTCCATTTACTATGAAATCAAGTATAAGGCTTTATTAGGGTTTATAAGAAAGGTAATCTTCTCAAGAATACTCCACAAGTTAACCCTAAAACATGTTATCTCCTCACTACAAAAAATTTGGCTTTTGTTGAAGAACATTTGTGAGGAACCAAAAATCGTGAATAATGATGTCCATTTGTGAGGGCTCATCCTTCAAATATGGGACCAAATCCCTCAACCGTGTTCTTGACATCGTTAGGCATTTTATGTGAACATTGGTCCCTCACAAATACATTTCTTACGAATCACCCCCTCAAAAACTCCATGCCAAATGTTCCCTCCATCTCATAATCCTTCCCTCCATTCTAAAACACTGATTCGTCTATCAAAATTCATGAAAAAAATCACCCAGTCCCGGCGGGCGCTCCTTTCCCCCTCATTTCCTCCGCACTCCTCCACTGAACCCTCCCCCTCCCGATTCTCTCATCGGTTCCTCCGCACTCCTCCACTGAACCCTCCCCCTCCCGATTCTCTCATCGGTTCCTCCGCATTGGGTTATCCTTGACGCCAATCGCCCTGCTCGGTTTCTGCCGTTCATCCTTCGCATTGGGCTCATCCTTGCTGCCGTTGACGGTTGCTGCCCTCTGCCATTGACGGTTGCTGCCCTCTGCATTGGTCGTTGCTGCTACGCAGTCACCGTGCTTGATTGCCGCCGATCGCCCTGCTCGTCCATTAGTCGTTTCTGCTACACAGCTTGCTTCTTCGGCCACTGGAATCCTCTCTAGGTTCGTATCTTTTTCTCTTTTTCTCATTTGGGAGAGCACTAGCCCCCACTTCGACCCCTGATAGCCAAGATTGGTTCTTCCTCCAATGGGCTTCCAGTTCATACCTCATGTGTCCGCCTCATCTCCCCCCAATGTGATCTGCATAGGATTAGCTGGGTTTACTTAGTAAAAATACTAACCATCTAGTATTCATATGAGTTATCTCCCCCTCCCCTAAGGGTTAACGTTCACACATATAAGAAACATATCACAATGTTGAAAAACTTTGACTATCCTCAGTTGCATGGAGATGGTCATACAACAGTAATAGAGAGTAGTCAGGGGTGTGTTCAATATTTGGAAGCGAGGAAATAGCTCCTTGGGAGTAGCTACCATAACTAAATGGAAGCGAATCAAAGTTGTGATGTACATAAATTCCTAGGCTATGCATCTATAGTATAGCATCCTCATAATGATTTTCTATCATACAACTTTGTGTTTTGTCAATAAGAAAAGAATAATTTACTGATGTGATTGAGTAGATATAGTATTTGATTGAATATTGTCTTTCTCGAATATGTACAATATCTATTAATTGTACAAACTCGAATTTATGTATAATACCTACCATGTAATCCAAGTCATACTTGATCAAATATTACTCATATATAATTGTTGAGGCTCAAGCTTGGTTCAAAGCAATACACATGTGTGCATGTATGTTTAATTTTGCTACTCTGTTCTATTCTATATGAACAAGTGTTCTCATGACACACATATATATGGGTCAGAGCCAAAGTAGTTGATAATGAATGTATTAATAATATTCCTAGTTTCTTTGAAGACAGTATGAAGGAAATAAGCAACACCTCCTTTAAATCTATTATATGTATCATTTACTATATCTGGTGGTATAGAAATAAGGTGATTTTTGAGGAATGGTTAGTCAATGTGAGTGTGCTATAGTCTATTATCCATAATGAGATAAAAGTGCTTCTTTACTAAACGAGCCATGTGTTCTTTTTTCTAGAATTGCTATGCTTGTGCTTATTTTCTAAAGATGAAGAAGGGTTCCATCTGATGTTACTGGTTTATTGATGTAGTGGTGATCAATATGGTTGTATGTGTTCTACAATGTTGGAGTTTCCATACTAAGTTAAAAGTGCTTCTTTTCTAAGGGGGTTCCGTCTCCCTTTTTTGGAGTTTCCTACTTGTCCTTATGTTCAGAAGATGAAGTAGAGCTTCTATCTGGTGTTTTTTAGTCTATTGATCTAGTGATGATCAAGATGGTTGCTTGTAAACTGTTGTGCTGAAATGACCTTTCTTTTGAAGAGCAGTTCTAGAGGTGACCAAAGCATCATTCCGATTAAAAACCCTTACATTTAAACCCATTCCTATAAACACATTTCTTATTGGGTGAAAATTGTAGATTGCTTTGGTGGCTGTATTAACTTGCTTCTCAAGTGAGGCAAAGCTTGGGGAGTTACATTCTTCTCTTCTAACTCAGCATTGTTGGCTTTTCTTTTCCCATAGTCAATTTTCTTAGGAAAGATCTTGTCAAACATGTATGATGGAATCACCAACATGGGATTATATTTTTATCTTCCTCCATGCCAACATGGTTTAGATAGTTGACTCTCATGGAAATAATATTGTCATGGGGGTTCACTTGATTTTTCATGTATTTTCATTCTCATGTGGACACTCTATAGAGTATCAACAAGAGTTCTAGGATTCTTTTGTGGATACTTCACACATTTCATCTAAGTCTCATCCATCTTTTGAAGGGGAAGTGGTTAACCTTGTTACCCCTCCCAACTCTGTTGAGAAAAATAACTTAGAACCTTCCTTTGAGTTTCTAAAATGTAATAAGAAGAATACGTCCAGAGGTAGAGGGAGAAAGGGGTCAACTGAGGATAACAATGCTACTTTATCCAATAAGTTTGATAACTTAGCAATTGTTTATCCAATAAATTTGGGTAGTTATAGTGGATTTCTCATCACACTAGTCATGGTATTGGGAGAGTTTTTTGTTTTGTGGAATGGTATCTAATGCTCTGTTGAAAAGCTTTTTTAATATGATAAATTAATACATACTAGAATCACTACTGGGGATAAAAGATTTCTTCTTACTGCTATTTATGGTCACTTGTACGAGTGTTGTTCTATTTTTTCACTGCGTTGTTTTTGAATGTTTTGTTTTTGGTACTAAGTATAATATAGCCTGGTGTTTTTGCATTTTGCAGAGGCACACTAAGTCATTGTCAACATTTTAGAAGTCTAGGCAGAAGCCTCAAGAAAGAATGGGTGTTCTTAGTAATGTGGGTTCCTCCTTGTTCCCTTAATTGTTAAAACAACATTTGTATATATGTCTTTTTTCCTTTACCCCCTCCATCTAAAATAATACCCTTTCTGTAACATGTGGTTGTGATGCAGGCCCTAAAAGCCAATAACTATAGTAATGATCCTCTGCTAAGTGCAGCTCTGTACTTGGAGATTAATTAAAGGTCGACTGCCCAGGGCTCCCATGGGATACATCCATTTCTGATATAATAGTTGGCACTTTGGAGATCTTTGGCATGGATGGAGGATGCTCAGCTGTGGTGAACTTCTCTGCAGGCTTATTTAGGATCTCATTCGCTGTGGAAACATGAAGGGCGTTGTAAGGCTTATTTAGGATCTCACAGCGAATGAGATCCTGAATATCAGAGAAATTCACCACAACTGAGCATCTTCCATCCATGCTAAAGATCTCCTAAGAGACAACTATTATATTAGGAATGGATGTGTCCCATGGGAGCCCTGTGCAGTCGGCCTTTAATTAATCTCCAGGTACAGAGCTAAAGTTAGCAGAGGATCATTACCATACTTATTGGCTTTTAGGGCCTGCATCACAACCACATGTTAAAGAAAGGGTATTTTAGATGGAGGGGGTAAAGGAAAAAAGAAAAATATACAAATGTTGTTTTAACAATAAAGGGAACAAGGAGGAACCCACATTACTAAGACAAATATACAAATGTTGTTTTAACAAATGTTGTTTTCAAAGACTCCTTTTATTGAATGCATGTCTGAAGCTTTCCATGGGCATGACAGACATTCTATTGATGCTAAGTGTGCACAAAGATGGTATGCTACTAACTTATAATGATACATATCATACAAGTGAACCAGAAGTTACCATCATTATTTATGCCCATGCTTTATTGCTTCTATGCCCATCATTTGATTTTTAAAGATACCAAACTTATTTACATATCATTTCAGTTTCCATTGGAGACTAGAACTTTGTAATTCTACTATGTCCGCCAATCAAAATTTCTGGTCCTCTTCCTTTTCACTTCCTACTTCTATCTGTGATGAAGTGGAAATAACTATTATAAATTTCTTGTGGGGATAGTGTGAAGGCAAGAATGATATCCATCTTATTAAGTGGGATGATGTAAACAAGGTAAAGGATGAAGGTGGTATGTCTATAAAAAAAGTCAAAGACGTTTGTAAGGTTGCTATGATCTTAAATATCTGGATAGTAGCTTCAAAGAAAGGTAGTCTATGGATCAAATTGATCCATGAGAAATACCTTCTTAAGGATTCTATCTAAAATATTGATATCTATGGTCAACTTTCTTGGTATTTAATTCAGATGATCATACATCTGAATTTAAAATCCTATTATGAAAGATTGCTAGAAACAACATCTCAGTGATGAACAACCTAAAAAAAGAGGGTTTTTCTATACTTCTATATGTTTGTTGTGTAGAAGTTCTAATGAATTTATCATTCATTTATTCTTTAATTGCCATGTAGCTGATTTCATCGAGGTAAGGCTGTTGAGTGTAAACTCACTGATAGGATTCCCCTATCATGAAGATTGTACTCATGATATAAAATATTTAAGGTATACTGTCTTGTCTAAGATCAGGTTGTTGTTGCCTAAGGGAGATGTTGGGTCTACTTTCTGAATCCTTTTAGTGATCTTGTGATATGAAGTGATGTCTTGATGATCTATTTTCTTGAAGATTTTGTGATTGGATTGTCTCTTGGCCCTGTTATATAGTCTCTCTGTTTGGGATGGATGGGTACCTATGCTACTGCAGTTCTTGAAGGATTTTTCTTGTTCTTTTGAAGCTCAACTCTGGGGATGCATATGAAGAATGTTTAGTGATCAACAAAAGTTTCTTCTGCCTCTTTTTTTGCTTCTTGTATATTGATAGACTTCATGTATGTCTTCTCCCTTCCCTCCACTTTTCTCTTTTTCCTTTTCATGTTATATATTCGACCCCCTTTTGCTGCAATTGTTGCAAAAAAATCAGTCCTTTTATACTACTGTTTCTTTGATTTTTTTCTATTTCCTCTTGTGTCTCCTATTCTAGCTTCTTTTCTTTTCTTTTTTTGCAATTTCTCCTTCATTTCATGTTCCTTCTGTTGCATCTAAATTTTTGTTACTTCTATGTCCCCTCTTATTGCTATTTCCTTGTTACTCATATCAGAAATTCAGATTCTTACTCAAACCTAGACTACTAGTTCACACAAATCAACACTTCAAGGATAAAAAAAAGGAGGAATCGTTTATCCTGGCTTCTCAAGCATTGCAATGCTTTTATGTGAAGGATCCTAATGCTGATGATTGGTGCACAGTGCTAAAGCATCCTCCTAAAGATTATTCTGAAGTACCTCTTATTGAGAATTGTTTGATTGGTTTACAATCTGAAGCTATTGATGGTGGTGTAACTAGTGATGTGTCTTGGATGAGGAGTGACACCGAGGGATCTTTTGTTGATAGAACTAAAAAAAAGAATGATGGGGCTAATGTTTAGTTCATTAATCTGTCTGTTTTCATCACATGTAACTAGTGATGTGTCTTGGACGAGGAGTGACACAGAGGGATATTTTTTTTGCAAGTCTAGAATAATTTACTTGGGGAATATGTTCTATTGCATTTTTTTTGGCAAACTGTTACTATAAGGCATTTTCTTTGCAATTTATTTAGTCTTGTTTCATATACCAGCAAGTAGGACATCATTATTCTTTTTTGGGATATGAAACCAAGGTACTCTACAAGTTATATGTTTTTCAAATGCTGAATATTCATATGTTGGTGTCTCATATTCTCTGCAATTTATTTGTTTTTCAAATGTAGCTACTACTTTTGTTACTGACATTTCTGCACTAATAATCTAATTTTTTTTCTTGTCAGTTGAAGGATGGCAGGAAGAAGAATCACTAGATCTAGTTGTAACAACACACAGGAGTTGCAACCTATTGCTGTCCCTCCATCCACAATTGTAGAAAATTGTGAGGATGAACCTACTCTACTGTCCAACAATATTGAAAATGATGTAACAGCTGAAGAAAATGTTGAAGATGAACAGGAGAATAGGAAATATGGATGTGGGCCTGCAAGTGAGCAAAGCCTACTTCCTAAGAAAGGGCAGCCACGTCACAAGGTCCAATGGGATTATGAAGGAAATGCTATTGGGGAGAATGGTGCCAAATTGAATCGTTATTGTCATATGCTAGCAAGGAAACCACACATATGGCATCTATACTTGAAGTGGAACGAACAACCAGAACAAGCTTTTGCAGATAGAAAATCAATTATTGAGGTAATCTTTTTCATAAAAAGACCAACAAATTGTATGATTGTTATATCTAAAGTAATATTTTCTATGTTTTTGTAGAAATACTTCGATTTAGGCAGTCACCCTAATGCATGGAATCACATTGATGAACACATTAGCAAAGGGATATCAGTGTGGAGGGCACGTGTAAAGAAAGATTACTATGAAAAGTACAAGATTGAACCAGAATTGATGATGAAGAAAGTTGAGAAAAATGCTTCCATAGATATGGACCAGTTTAAAAATCTTGTTAAAGAATGGGGATCCAAGAAGTCTAAGGTACAATGGTTTCATATAACTTGCATGTATACCTATCTACTTTTTCTAATTATATGTTTCTTATGGTTTAGAAAATTTCCGAGATCAACAAGGCAAACAGAGCAAAAAAAGTGATGGATCATACCACAGGATCAAAGCCATGGATTTGTTATCGGGCAGAAATGGTATTAATAATGGAAACTTGTCTTTCTTAGTAGGAGTTGAACATATAACATGGACAATTATTATGTTATCTATCATGTGTAGGTCAGTAAAGATCAACCCGTTGTGCCTCTTAACAAATTTTTGGAAAAAGTTTACGACAAAAGCCCACAAGTGGTTAGAAAATGGATATTTTCTTTCCTATGATGTCTACACAGCTACATATGCTTAGATATCTCAATTTAAGCTTTCCTTTTATGATGCTTTCTAATTACAGCTTGAAATCTCTGATATCGTGGAAAACCAAGTAGCAAACCAAGAAGAAATAGATCCCAGAAGTGTTGATAATCTAACACGTGTTGCTTATTTGCAAGTTTTAAATCCTTCCAAAAAGGCTAGGATCCGAGGTGTTGGAATTGGGCACAAAGAGATAGGACATAGGGGAAAAGCTGCCCGTATAAGATATGAAATGCTTCTTGAGGAAAGCAATGCAAAGGATGTATGTTGGATTATAACTAAACTTGAACGATTAGTTACAACTAGTCTATTAGATCGATGTTTGTAATTTGTTTTCTATTTCAGGATAAACTTAAGGAACTTGAAGAAATAGTAAATGGATTGAAGAACTCTGT
Organism: Alisma plantago-aquatica; assembly: GCA_963693085.1. NCBI lineage: Eukaryota > Viridiplantae > Streptophyta > Magnoliopsida > Alismatales > Alismataceae > Alisma > Alisma plantago-aquatica. The sequence continues at coordinate 440,699,858 of OY856412.1, read as the reverse complement.
CTCCCAATTAATGACTTGGTATAATCAATCACAGGTAACTCAGATTCACTTGTCTATGTCAATGTAATATATAATTTTTTTTTGACATTGTTGATGTATTTGTTATAGGATGGCGGTATTAATGTTGATTGTGCAGCTGAATACCCCAATCAGAATACTACAGGTGTCTTACACATGCAAAGTGGCACAAATAGGTCGGATGTGGGTTCTTTTCACATACAAGACAATACAAGTAATGGTGCAGATGTAGGAATGTTTCCCAGGCAAAATAATTCAAGCGGGGATGGCTTAGGAAGACTTTCTAGACAAATCAATTCAAGCAATTCAAGGGAGAATGGAGTAGGCAGGCTTTCCATACAAGGCAATTCAAGGGAGAATGGAGTAGGCAGGCTTTCCATACAAGGCAATGGACATCCACTAAGATTTCAGCCACAGGTGCCTCATAACAGCTATAGATTATTTTCAATATTCATACACATAAGAATATTAACATGTACACTTTATTAAAGGCTGTAGTTGAAAGTTGGTGCCCTTCTTCTGGTAATAATCGACAAAGTCATCCTCAAATGCAGAACACACCAAGCACATCTTCATCGGTGTCTTTCACACCAAGAACTCAGCGTTTAAATCAGGTATTCAATACGTACTTGATTAAACTTCTAGTGATCTGAATGACATGATTTAAAAAAAACTGAAGGCTTTACATTTTTCATGTGTTTAAGATATATTCAGTATTGTATAGAGTTCAAATTTTATGTTTATGTTTTTATAGAGTTCTGTTGTACAATTCATGTTTACAACCAGTGTTGGTTATGTCGTTTCCAATTAGTAGGGTATTAATACTTGAATTTGTCACTGACTTAAATCTACATTAGTAGGGTATTAACATAACCAGTGTTGGTTATGTTGTTTTCTATCTCGCATGAGTTCAAGCATCAATTTGTGTAGCAACTGGATTGAAGCAAAGTGCTTTCTTCAGCTCGTTTGATTCAGATGAAAATGGGAGAATATTACTACTTTCAAATGACATACTAGTAGCTAGGATGACTTCAGTTTGGAATTTCATGAATATCCTTACTACTAAATCTTAAGCCATTCTATCATCTTGATCTTTCTTTGGCTTGCGAAAAGTAGCTCAAAAAAAGATATTCTGATGGATTTTTAAAATGATTTCTAAAATGTAGGCATGTTGATAATGCTATCTACAAGATGCATGTTTCATTACTATTAAAATGATTTAGGTATATTCTGGCAGGTCAGCCAATTTTCAGTGTAATAGATCATTGTGATCTTCTTGATCAATATGTTGGCTTGCTAAACGAGTTCAAGAACAACTTATTCTGAGGGATATTTAGATGAGCTCTAAATCTTAGACGTGTTGATTATGTTATCTACAAGCTGCATCATTCTTTACAATTAGAATGGTATAGGGACATTCATCTCCAGACCTTTTAGTTGCATACTGTTTTTCTGTTGGATGGCATGTTTTTCACTAGAAACGACCAGCAGTAATTTATTAATTCAATTTTATCCGGCACCAGGTTTATTCAATGATCATGAAAGGTTTTATTTTTTCTTATGATGGCTGGTTCTGTTCTGGTTTTATGTTGTCTTGAAGCTGCTGTTGACCTCTTTCCTAGTTGTTTGTTGCTGGTTCAGATCTGGGCTGGAATGGCAGGGATCTATAGTTGGTTCTTGTTTCTTTTGTTCCTTCGGTTTCTGGCTGCCTGGCGTTGGTGGCTGTGCTCTCTTTGCTTTGTGTTGTGTAGTCTTGAGTGCTGCTGGTTGTTGACGGCTGGGGCAGGGTAGGTGCTGCCATTGTGATTCTTTCGAAGTGTTGATGATCTGCAGTATATGTTGGTAGGCTTGTTCTGCTATTTTGTGCCTGAGTTGTTGGCTCTACTGTGTTGGTCGAGTCCTTTGATGGTGGCTGATGTGTTGGTTGATCCTCTGTGCTCCCCTCTTACTTTTATAGAGATGGTTGAGTCTGGTTGTGTGGTCCGGTAGCCTGCTGAGGCAGTTGTTCACTTACATTTATCTCTACTTCGCACTCACTCTGATTCCTTTTGGTATTTATATTGATAGGGTAGAATTACTTTTAATGATGGATTTCGATGGACAATGCACCTTGGAGTAGACCAAAACCGAAATATAAGGGTAAGTTGTTTGTTGTACTATGATTTATGTATAAACTTTAAATTCTATTAATATAATGATTTGTCATTTTTAGGAGAAGAATATTCAAGTACCTAACCGTATGAGGCATGGCATTGATGAAGAGAAGCACACCATTTGAAGGAATATGGAGACATTATAGATCTTAAGAGTTTCTAGCATGATATGTTCATTGTCATCAATCTCAAAATTTTGAACCATATGTACTCTTTATTTATATCAACGTTGAGCACGCAATGTATGGATAATATTTTGCTTCAATAACAAAATTTGGTTTGAGGTGATTTAACATTTTTATGTGTCATTTTGGTGTTGAATCTTCTTATGATGTCATGTGAATTAGTATAAAAATTTTGCTTGAGGTTATGTATACAAAGTTTTCATTTTAAAATTTGATATTCACTATAGTAACAATTAATTATCATTTAATAAATCATTCAATAATCAATAACAAAATCATTTACAGTAGTCCCTCATAAATATATTGATGAAGGTCCAGATTGACCATCAAAATTGCATTGATGACGACCACATAGCCCCTCAAAAATAATATTAATGAAGGCATTATCCTTCAAAAATATATTCTCCAGGACCATCAAGTCCCTCAAAAATGTATTTATGAGAACTAAATAGTCCCTCAAAAATGTATTTATGAAGGCTAAATAGTCCCTCAAAAATGTATTTATGAAGGCTAAATAGTCCCTCAATATAACATTCTTGAGGGTCAGTTGGTCCGTGACAATTGTATTCATGAGGGCCACTGGTATTTGTCACGTGAGTTCTCTTCACGGACCATTTGTGAGGGCCAGACCCACAACCGTCCATATTTATGAGGGCCTGTAGAGAGGGGTTTGTGACAGGACTCTCCTGTGAGTAATGGCCCAATTTTTAGTAGTGCCTCTATAATCAGGAACACATTTCTAATAGGTAGAATAACAACTTTTGATCAGATCTTAATATGCTAATAATAGATGAAGGAAAAGTTATATAACCTACCTAATTTGAAGAGAAACAATTTCCCAAGATCTCAAGCACCAAGAAATTCAACCAAGCTTCAACATTTCAGCCAAAGGATCACCTCAAGAAGAAAAAGAAATGCCATGGTCAAAGGAGAGCTTAAGGAAAAAGAGAAAATAGTCCTAGGACAAACTAAAGGAGAAAGGAGAAAGGAGAAAGAGATGAAACCATCCTCTCATTTGGGTTTCACCATGTCAACACATAGTCTATGACCTCTTATGATGAGGAGTTCCTCTCAAGAAAGCCACCATGGATGATCCATACTCTACACACAAGGAGGAAGAAGAAGATGGAGGTTTTAGAAGAGAGAAAACATGATCAAGAGTTAAAACCACTTACTAAGAGAAGAATGTCTAAGAAATCACCACCAAAGGTTGATTCTATCACAAGATCTTCAACATACAAGATAGATCGATCACCCAATCTTCAAGAATAGATCTTCCTTGATCCTAAAGCTCCAAGGTCAGTTACAAGGAAGCAGAATGAGTGTAGATCTAGAAAGGTTGCTCATATGTGAAGATAAGGGGTTATATACCCAAAGAGGGAGGGAAGTAGGAAATTATGAGGTGTCAACATAATAGGATGTCAAGGGACACATGCCCTTCAAAGAAGTAGCCTTTCCTCCACTCACATGCAATATTAAAAAAGTTTATGTTTATCCAAAAAAAGTGTAGTGACCTCCAAGGTCAGCTACCACCTTGTCTTTGTCGAGACACATCTCATGCGTACTTGGTATGTACCAAAACTCTAAACACCATATACATTGTCAAGACACCCCATTAGAGGATAGGAGTTTCGACCATACTTACCTCTTGGTCATCTCGATCGAGACAACACTACCCAAGGCATGTGTTGCAGTCACTACACTCACCCAAAAGTGGTGTAATGGTCACAACACTCAAACCCTAGCCTAGTCACCATATCAATTAAGAAAACCCTAGAAACCCTAGAATCACCCTAAGATGTCACATCACTAACCATGATTCAAACAAGGTGCCCCATTGCATCATCTTCTCTCTCTTGATGCTAAAGTACAAGAAACATTCTTAACATGTGACAATTTACAAGATAACCCTCACTTATGGGTAAATTGCAATATGGTTCAAAATAAGCACATATATAGCAAAGGTAGATCAAACATTAACGAAATTGGACCAAAATGAAACTGGAGGTGTATATAACTGAACAAACTAATAAAATAACATTGGCAAAGGCTGTAAAATATCCTTAGGAATCGTAGGATGATGTTCACCCTATAATAATCATATATATGGTTTCTTCTGCTATCACTCATGCTTTCTTAGTTACCTTTAGAATCTTGTATCATGAATCTAGTGGATGACTGCATGCAATACCATATCATAGGTGAGTGTATCTTGTTTTTAAAGGAATGCCATGTTGTTATACAAAACATATTGAGGATCTAGGACTGCCACCAAGACTAGTACCATCTTTGGAAAATCCTCCAGAGTTGGAATTAAAGATGCTTCCTCTACATTTAAAGTATGCATTCTTGTTGGTAGATCACAAGATTCCGATGATAAATTATGCATCACTAGATCTGCAACAAGAGGAACAATTTTTTGTAGTTCTAAATAACCATCGGGTTGCATTAGGATGGTCTATTACTAATATCAAGGGCATTTCTCCCATCTTGTGACAACATAAGATCCACATTGAAGAAGGAGAAAATCCGGTGGCACAATCTAAAAGGCATCTTATTCCCATCATGATTGAGGTGGTTAAGAAATAAGTCATAAAACTATTATCAAGAGGTATAATCTATGCTATTTCATACTCTATGTGAGTTAATCTGACTCAAGTAGTTCATAAGACGGGGGAAATAATTGTCACTACTAATACTACTAGTCAATTGGTTTCAACTAGGTTTGTGATGAGGTGGTGAGTTTGCATTGATTACTCCCATTGGAATGTTACCACATAAAAGACCAGTGTACTCTACCCTTAATTGAGTAGATTCTTGAGAGACTCTCATTCCACTTGCACTTTTTCTTTTTAGACTGTTATTTAGGGTATGATCGAATTGCCATAGAACCATAGGATCCAGATAAGTCAACCTTCACTTGCCCCTATGGTACTTCTACTTACCGTCAAGTGCCTCTATATCTTTGCAATGCCCATCGACTTTTCAGCGACGTATGCTCGTGAATCATTCATTTGGTTTTTAATTGGGAGAAGTGTCATATGATGGTGGGTGAAAAAATAGTGCTAGGACCTAAGGTGTCCAACAAGGGGTTGGTGATCAATATGGTAAAGATCTAGGTAATTTCCAAACTTCCTCCACCATATTTGGTGAGGAGTTAGGAGTTTCTTGGGTCATGTCGGTTTTTACCGTCGGTTCATAAAAGATGCTTCCAAAATAGCAAAACCCCTTTCCGAGTTGTTAGAAAAAGATATTGAATTTTGCTTTGACAATTGTTCATTAAAATTATTTGAGGTTTTGAAGGAGAAGTTGATATTTGTACATGTGGTGGTGGATACAAACTGGAGCCATTTGTTTGAGCTTATGTGTGACACATCAAACTAAGTAGTTGGAGAAGTTTCGAGTTAACGTAAAGATTGTGTTTCATTAGTTAGTTTTATGCATCTAGGACTTTCAATGATGCTCAACTTAATATATCACCACTAAAAAAGAATTGTTGGTTGTAGTATTTTCTTTTGACACATTTAGGCAATACTTTTTAGGATTAAAGGTGATAGTATAGATAGATCATGCGGCCATAAGGTACCTCTTATAGAAAAATTATGTGAAACTGAGACTAGTCTGATGGATTTTGCTGCTACAAGAATTTGACATAGAGGTTAGAGATAAGTTTGGGGTAGATAATGTAGTAGAAGAGCACTTATCCCATCTAGAGAGGGTGAATGAGTCTGGGTTAGAGATATCAATTGTTGAGGAATTTCCTAATGAGAAGATTTTTGTGAATAAGGAAGGGGATCCATACTCTTTGAATGTTCCCTTAAGTATTACATTAGGGATGACCCCATCTTTCTCAGGCAATGTTGTGATAATATTTGAGGGAATGTGTTACCGAGTGTGAGTTTGAGAGCATCCTTGCTCACTACCTCTATATGCCCACTGAGAGACACTATGCTAGCTCAAGGATGTTTGCTAAGATTTTAGAGAGTGGATTTTATTGGATGTCTTTGTTTAAGGACACTTACGTCCTCATTAGGAGGTGTGATGCATGCCAATGCACGAGAAACATTTATAGGAGGCATGAAATGTCCCTCAGTAAATTTCATGAGGTTGAGGTTTTTTATCATTGTGAAATTAATTTCACTGGCCATTTGTGTCTTCTAATTGCAATCTATGTATTCTTCTTGCCATTGTTTACGTATTAAAATTGGTGGAAGTAATTCTTACATGCACCAATGATGTGCAAGTCATGTCATTGTAAAGGATAACGTTATATGTAGGTTTGGAGTGTCCAAAATAATTATTAGTGATGAAGGCTCCCATTTTACAAGTAGTAAATTTGGAGCATTGTCAAGAAAATATGGAGTAAAGCATTGGGTAGGAACTCTTTACCATCTTCAGACCCAAGTCCAACTATGGGTGTCAAATAGGGAAATGAAAATGATCTTACAAAAACCATCTTCTAGCAATAGAACTAATTAGAACATGCAATTAAATGGTACCATTTGGGAAAGGACAACTTTTAAAACCCATATTGGAACAACTTGTTATAGATTAGTCTATAGCTAGGCATGTCACTTCCTTATGGAGTTGGAGCATAGTGCCAAGTGGGCTTCAAAAAAGTTAAATTTTGATTTATATATTGTAGGGGAGAAGTAGAAGCTAGAGTTGAATGAATTAATTGAGATCAGACTTGACGCTTATGAAAATTTAAGTCTATACAAGGATAGAAGAAAGAAGATCCATGATCACCATATTTTACATAGGACCTTCTAACTGGGACAGTGAGTTTTTTTGTTCAATTTTAGGTTGACGTTGCAGCCAGGTAAGTTGGGATCCTGATGAAGTGGACCCTATGTGGTGGTCAAAGAATTCCCCCATGGAGAAGAGAAGATAATAAATGGTGAAAAGGTCTCTAAGACCAATGGCCAATGTCTTAAACACTATTTTTGGGAGAAGAGGTCCATGAGCAGGAAGAGTTGAAGCTCTTAGAGCATCATTGATGTATTTTCCTTGTTGAACCTAAGATGTTAAATAAGGGTGCTAATGGGTGGAAACCTACCTTATATTTCATTTTATTCTATTAATTAGATTATCTTGTTCTTTTTGTAATTAAGTTATTTAGTTATATCTTGATGCAAGTAAAAAAGGTGCCCTTATGCATTGTGAAGTGTGTAGGAATATTCTGCTTCAGTACCACCAAAATCATGGTCGATAGCACTGACTGATAATCTAGAGGGGTCAATGAATTTTATGAGAAATATTGGTATTACCAATATGCATGTTGGTGGCACCAAACCCTTACCAGTTAGAGGTGTGAGGAGGTAGTTGATGTGCATGATTTATATAGTCTTTTGCCTACTTTGGCATGCATTTTTACTCCATTTTCTACCTCAAGTTTCCTCTAGTAATGCTAGATTTCCCATTTTATTGTTATCTTTACTCCTTCCATGTTTGTAATCGTAGGTAAAATATTTGATGACAAATTGGGGTTAATTCAGTCACAATTTGACCTTAATTGGATTTCCCAAGAGATCACACAACCTTCAAGACATTTTTGAAGTTTTTGACAGAATCACGGCATGTGGCTTGTCCAACACGACATGCTAGTTGTAGGTAGAAACATTCTCACTCTGATGTGCAACAACATGGAGTGTTAGCCAACTTACACGTGTCTCTTCATTCCAAGAATTCTCCAAACTCCCTATCTAGCAACAACACAACATGTCTTAAATACACAAGTTATGTCCTCTCGATCTAGAAGTCGATGTAACACAACAACATGACTTGTTTATATGCATGTTGTGTTCACTCAATCGATACTTGTCTTGATTTTCTTGACTTTTAGTAACACAACATGTCGACTAACCGACACATTGTGCAACCTTAGCGTAGGACAGTTTTACTGACAACAACACACCATGTTGTTTCACCAACACGACGTGTTGCATGTGATGTTTGTATATTTTTAAAGTAAACCATCCCTTATTTTCAAGTATGAGTGGAATCTTTTAGGATGATCATCACTCGTCATTTGGAGCAAACTTTTGACCAGAGTTAAGAGCAGAGGAGAAGGAGGGCAATTTTTTAGAAGGTGCAGTTACTTGAGAGAGAACCTCTTCTCTACTCCATTTCTCTTCACAGACACAGTAAGGACATCCATTCTCTATTCCAACCCCACGAAAAAGAAGGTTTCTAGAGTAGGATCAATATCAAGGATGAAACTTTATCTTCTATCTGAAGTTCTTCCCTTATTTTTCTTCTTCCACAAATTTCTTTGTTCTTTCTCTTCTCTAATCATGTTTTGCTTCATGATCATCACATCTACCTGTGTTTTGCCACCATGTGCAAGTAGAACCATGTTCTTAGGAAAGGGAGAGTAACTCCCGTGTCATAAGTTATGTGAACACAAATTTCATTCTTGATTCTAGTTGTTTACAGTTCTAATATTGCATTGGTGCTTCATTTACTTGCTTGCTTAACTGGACATCTTGTTTTCTTGCTTTATTCTTCTAATATAATCTGGAAACATGTATCTAGGAATATGGAAATGTGATCTTGGCAACACTTTCTTGACCACGAGAGTGGCTAGGAATATGTTGAGGAATCAAAGTTTGTAGTTCAAAACCAAGCATACACATGAAAGTGTTATGCGAAGTTAGAATTGTCTCATATCACTAGGAAGTGTATGAGATACAAAAATCCTTTGTATGTTCAACTAGTATATTAGAATTTCATTATTCTATTAAGTTGTGATGTGGAAGGGGAATATCATTCCTAAGATTTCCTAATTTTGATCTTAATCATCATCCAAAAGACTTGTGTTAGTTTGTTTGTTCAAGAAGTTGAATTAGTTTAATCAAATCCATCAACTTGTGTAAAAGGATCTAGAATGTTGAACGTTAACACTATTGAACCTAACTAGCCTAGATCTCCACAGATACATCCTTGACTATAATTGATCTTTTACACTTGTGAGTGAGAAATGAGTTAATGTGATTAAAATTAAAGCTTGTTTGTTAATACAACCAACAAATTTTTGGCACTGTTACCAGGGAGATACATTACTTTGAGTTAGAGTAAGAGTGTTGAGTAGTATTTGAGACTAGATCACCACCACTCACCATATCTATAATCATTTCTATTGTTTGTATTTTCCATTTTTTTGTGTAACTTACTCATCTTATTTGTCTATATGACTATACATGACATTCCAAAAGACCATACATATGTCTAGACCCAAAAACTAAATGCACATTTAGTATCCATAGAAGATCAAGGAGGAGAGAAAACTCTTCATTCTTGGAGAATGCATAGCCATCATCACCTTATTCAACACCTTCATCCCCACCACATTCACCCTATCACCAAGAGCCAATCATGAAAGATGAGAGGCCATTAAAGGACTTCATTGAACATGATGCCATCAAAATATGTGGGATAACTTCTCTATCATCCCAACTATTATGTAGACGATCCACCATAACTGGTTTGGAGGAACTCTTATGGAAGATTTGAATCTTCATATAGCTAAGTTTCTACATTGTATGACCAACTTCAAGATAAATGGCATTCCTACTAATGATATATGCTTACTATTGTTTCCATTCACCTTGAGGATCAGAGCCAAGGCATGGTTTTCTTTCTTACCAAAGATGTCCATCAAAAGTTGGAATGAGTTGCTTAATGCTTTCCTTGCTAAATATTTTCCATCTAATAAGACCACACAATTAAGGAGTCAACTCACCAATTTCAAACAATAGGAAGGTGAAACACGGTATGACATGAGGTAGAGATTTAAAGACCTTCAACACCTTTTTCCTCACCAGTGTTTGACTAATTGGATATGGTTGCAAACTTTTTACAATGTGTTATTCTAAAACACATGTATGACTATTGACGCTATTGTGAATGGAGCCTTGATGAAAAAGTGTTACAGAGAGGCGTATGAAATTATTGAATACATGACACTCAACCATTTCCTATGGAGCTCAGATAGGACCAGACAACCTTCTTCTCAAGCTCTTCTACTGAAAAGTCAGGAAGAAAGCACACTATTGATGCGGTTGATCTCATTAAAGCCAAGCTAGATGCACTTTCATAGAAATTTGAAAAGCTGAGTTCCCATCCCATACAAGCAGAAGAACAAGTTTGTGATGTATGTGGGGTTAGAGGGAATAATTCTTCATCTTTCTTTCCCTCACAAGTGAATGCTGAGGACATTCTAGAACAAGCAATGTGGTAGGTAGTTTTGGTAACAAGTAGTCATACAACCCCTACTCCAACACTTACAACCCAAGATGGAAAGATCATCCTAATTTCTCCTACACAAACACAAGAAATTCTCAAAACCAACATCAGCAACAAGGTCAAAATCAACAACAAAAAGTGGGCAAACAACAACAAATGAACAATGACCCATCATGATTCAACCACAAGAATAGGAGTTGCAATCAACAGTAACAATCCCAACCAAAGCTAAGTCTAGAGATCTTTCTTGAGACCTTTGTCACAACTCAAATCTAGTAGAATGATGAATTTCTAAACCATGGGTAAATTCTCAAAGATGCAATTGCTCAACTCTCTTCTAAAGTAGACAACATTGTTACCCACACAAAGATTCTAGATAGACAAATTGCACAACAAGCTCTAGCCAACCAAAGGGCCCCTTCTACGTCACTGCCAAGTCAACCAGAGATGAACCTAAGAGATTTAAAATCTATTGCTTTATGGAGTGCAACTGTAATTGAAAGACCCCCACTATTAAATGAGAAGATAGTTGATGATGGTGTGGACAAAGAAGATGATACCAATGAGAAGTAGAGAAAAAATAATGCAGCTAATGAACCACTTTTTACAGACCCACTATTCCTTTTCCACACAGGTTTGCACACAATAAGGATGATGTCAAATAAATAGATTCATGGACAAGCTCAACAAGCTTTATGTCAACCTTCCCTTGACTGAAGTAATTATTGATATGCCCTCCTATGAAAATTTTCTCAGAGACACCTCGACTAAGAAGAGAAGGCATGACCAAGTGGAGACTATTATACTATTTGAGAGGATGAGTTCTATCATCCAAAATAGGATACTAGAGAAACATGATGACCATGGATCCTTCACCATTCTGTTCAAGATAGGCGACACTACGTTTGACAGAGGTCTAGTTGACCTTAGATGTGACGTCCTCAGATTTTCTAAAACTTAATCTGATGTGTGACGTCCAAATTGAAACCCTCACCTCAGCGAGAATCCCAATTTAAACATCCCACACTAGGCTAAGAAAGAGAAAGTCAAGGGAGTCAGAAGGAAATAATCAGTAGTACATGTACATGAACAATAATAAAACCATACACACATGTTCACCATTCAACATATAATTACAACATGAATTGTTACAACATTTGATATTACACATTGAAAGATAAACTTATACATATACATGTACGACATTCTAAAACAACAGGATCTTAAGACAACGGGTCCACCTGTACATCAGCTCGTCACACAACTCTCAACTATCTTGGATCTTCAAGAGCATAACCACAACCTAAACAAAAGATTACATGCGGTACACGTCAGCACAATATTCAAGAATATTGTACTGAGTACGCCTACATATCTTTTATATACCTCTCATCATATCTTGGCAATAAGATAAAACTAATACTTGGCAGTTATAAAGAAATATAGGAAAAGTGTATACTTACACAAAGTTATTCATCAACAAAAGAGAACACATATTTTAAGCTCATTTCCATCATATTTCTCGTACATATGCCCCTAGGGCTTTGATGTTTTTAGGCCTTATGATCTACCACCAAGTGGTTTGTGATCATTATACATGTGATCTACCCCCTAGGAGTTTGTGATCACTTTCTGAGCACCGTGTGCTTTCATATATATGATGGATCAGATATCTTATGTTTCATGTGTTCATAGCCATAAGTATGGAAAAACATGCAACATATCATACAAGAGCAATCATATCATCCAATATCATATGCCAAGTATTTTACTACACATATAATAAGCCAAGTAAGAGGTAATGGCATACCTTGATCAAGACAAACCTAATCGTCATATCCTCATATCAACTATATCCTTGGTTAAACCTGATCAAGACAAGATCATATACTATCATCAGGTTCTCATCATCTCAACCCTAGTCATGTTCATTTTAGGGTTCACTTAGATCTTTAGGATGTGTGCATCATTACTTATATTCTTGTCTTAGAATTAGCTTACTGATGTCATGTTCCAAATTAGGATACATAATCTGAATATGAGGTTCCATATCATTATTTATACATATTAACCCTGAGTTAAATGTATTACTCAAATTAGGGTTTCATCACATGTTTCAAGGTTCATCTTAATATAATAGGGATTCTACGCATCATCTTGATCTCATAATTAAAACTGGTGTTCCATATACTGATATGAGCTTAATCTGTAAATTTCATCATTTATTAAGCATTTATGTATTTATTGTATATTAATTAGGGTTATAAGCCCAAATAGCCACATTAGGTAAATTACATGATTTTGTACATCAACATCATTATTTCTGACTTCAGATGGATTATAAACATGATTATGGACAAATTGACATATTATTACAATTTTAGGCCATCATTAGATATTTATTACTCATGAAGTAAGTATTTCATAGCTTACATGATATCACTATTATTAATGCATCAAAAGCCTGATATTATACTTCCATCTTGTTGTACGCATTTTTCTAAACATTTTGGTATATTATATGTATTTTTATGATGCTCGAGCTAATTACTACAATTTATCAAAGATCTAGGTAATTACTGGAATTACTAGGCAATTTACCTTTTTAGGCCAATGCCCTTCCGACACATGGCTCAAGTGGAAAAAAGTACTCCTCCTTCTGACTTGCCCTGTGCCGGCCGGTTTGGTTGGTTCTCCTGGTTTGGCTATATTGGACCGACTGGTTCTGGGATCGATCTGCCTTTATCCCCCTTTCCCAAGTCACGCCGTCGCGGTGCCTCTGTTTCCTCTATGAAACAGAGGACTGCCTCAAGCAGCCACTGGGTAGGTTTCCATGGTGAACTTGAGACCTTTGCCTTGCGGAACAAGAGTTTCTGACTTTGCATCACCTACGCAACACGGATGGAAAGCTCCAGATCAGGCCATGATGGCCAGGCCACATCAGTGCTACCTGGGTAGGTGCGGCGGAGGTAAAGGGGCGCAAGGCCTCCTTCCAATGTTGCTTCCATTCACAGTGCTACATCTGGGTTCAACCTCTTCCCTCTCCTCCGTACAAGTCTTAGGCGCCGCTGCTACAACATTTTTGGAATCGTCCACCCAGATCTGAATCTCATCCTGAGCTCAAATCCACAGTGGGTCTCCCTACTTTCACGACCGACGTTTCATCGTGGACAACAAAGAAGGTCTGCCCCGATTGTGACAGCTTCTCCTTGCACACTCTGACCCCCCGCAAGGAAGCGCTATGCCGCTTCACGAACTGCCACCGCTGCCTATGTGTCGGTCTGTCTTGCAGCCGTACTGGCTTCATCTCCGGCGAGCGACACTGTCTGCTATATGCACTTTCTAGCACTTCACTCCTCCTTGCGGAACTGCCTGCGTGTTGCACGTCTGCCTCCTGCCTGGCCGCCGAGCTCAGACCATACGCTGTTGTGTGGTGGCGAGCACGCTCGTGGAGATGGAGGGCTCACGCTCTCAGGGGGGGTCAAACAGTTCAACTTGGGAAGTAGTAAACAACCCGTCGGTTATCTCCCGCTCCTCTCACCCCACGATTAGTGATCGTGCTTGCATGGACCATCAGCCACTCGCTTCAACTCATCAACATAATAGCAAGGTGAGATGATGGGGTTCGTTCGATTCTAGTCATCTAAAGGATTAAGAGAGGGCCACGTACTCGGTCTGCAGCTCCTCAAGTCTGGGTGTGTGCCACTGAAGATTATCTAATCTTAGTCTACTATATTGAAACATTGTCCATAAGAATATTAACCTTATTGCATGTGCACCACAAAGCCAAAGATTTCATCATATCATACCTAAATAGCTCCATCTAGAGATATCTCTATGATTAATAAACGTTAACCGAGGCTTTATTATCATCCAGGCTATATCCCATAAAATCTCAATCTCAAGTTTCCACTACTTGACCAATAAACAACTTAATCCAAAAAGGGAATCAACTTAGGGATCTTAATCTTGGTGTCAACACAACTAATCATCCATATTTTATCAAAGTACTTGGAGTTCTCAAGATAAGTCAACATATGAATTCCAATATGTCATTGGACATTTAAGGATTCCAAAAGTCCACTCCATCACATTAGAGCCAGTATCGACCTTACTCTTTTTTCATTGTGGCAACACTTGATCTTGGATATTTGAAGCCAACTAAGATGGACATTCAATTGACGAACCATTTCATCAAGAAACCCCAAAGGTATTGTAGAATATGTGCCTGTGTATGTTGGAAAATTGTACATTCCTCGTGACTTTGTTGTGCTGGACATGAATGAAGTTCCATTGGATAATATTATTTTTGGAATACCCTTTCTTGGAATAGCTGATTGTATAATTTATGTGCAAGAAGGTAAACTCACTCTTAGGGTAGGAGAGGAGACTGTGGAATTTTCTATTTTTGATGCCATGAAAGCTCCAAACAAAATAAAAGAAGTGTCTTGTTAATTGTATTGATAGGCTTGTAGAAGAAAATGAAGATTTTCTTATTTCATCGTTAATTGTTCTAAAGAAGATGAAATGGACACCACAACAATATCAGAAATTTCAAATTATACTCTTATTCCTGATTCACATCCAGCCAATAAAGATATTCCACCACTAGAAGATGATTCTAGCAAGTTAAAAAAGGAGAAAAAGGTAGAACTCAAACCCCTTCCAACGGGTCTAAGGTATGCTTTCCTTGATCTTGATTCTATTTCGCATGTGATTGTAAACACTAATTCAACCGGTAAATAAGAACTCAAGCTACTTAATGAAATTTATTTTAACAAAAAATTTATCAGTTATTCCATTTATGCTTTGAAAGGCATCAATCCTTCCATTTGCATGAACTAAATTAATTTAGAAGATGATGCCAAACCATGTGTAGAACCTCCTAGGCGTTTAAACCAAAATATGATTGAGGTTGAAAAAAAAGAAAATTTTAAAGTGAAGTGATGCAAGAACCATATACCCTATAAGTGACAACGCTTGTGTGAGTTCTATTGATGTAGTACCCAAGAAAGGGGGTGCAATTGTCATAAAAGGGGATAATGATGAGTTGATCCAAACATGTGTAGTCACAGGGTGGTGCATGTGTATTGACTACAAGATATTAAATAAAGCAAGTCGTAAAGATCATTTTCCTTTGAATTTCATAATTTTGATAATTTAAATATTAGTCAATCATTCTTATTTTTTTATCTTGATGGTGATTCTGTATTTTTCCAAATACTGGTATACCCATTGGACCAAGAAAAGACCACATTTACATAAACCTATGGAACTTATGCATATGGATGAATGTCATTCGGCCTTTTTAACACCCCAACAATTTTTCAACATTGTATGATGGCCATATTCTCTGATTTCATTGAGCAAAATAATGGATATTTTCATGGATGATTTTAGCATGTATGGAAATTCCTTTGACACATGTTTATTGAATTTATGTGAACTTCTTCAATGTTGCAAAAAGGTTAACCTAGTACGTAACTGGGAGAAGTGCCATTTTATGTACAATCTAGGGTTGTACTAGGCCATGTGGTATCTAACAAGGGTATTAAAGTTGACAGGATTAAGGTAGAAGCAATTGAAAAGATGTCCACTCCAACATATGTGAAAGATGTTTGCAACTTTCTTGGACATGTATGCATTTTTTATGTTGACCTAGAGGTTATACATTGTCCATATTTTGATAATGACTTAACCATTACATTCATATATATCTAATAAATGTATTCAAGATTGATTTCAGGCTATAGGTACATGAAAAGCATCAATTTACACAAGCCCTAGCTTGTCAAAGTTCAAGTCAAATGCAAGGAAAGTGTGCTAATAAGGAAATCCCTTCAAACGACCTTAGAAGAATTTTGTAATCACTTGTATTGATGATAAGGCTTGTAACTAAGATGAGAAAATATGTGGGACACTTAATACCAAGTTTTAATCACTTTTTAGCCAAATTAGAAAATCAATCACATGCTCCTGATCGGTCAAGTTCCAATCTCGACCGATCCCATGGATTGATTTTCTGATGTATGCATCGGGCGAGTTGTGCATTCACAAAACTCGAACAAATGGCTTACTAATCAAATGTGATTTTGGCTAATCGGTCGAGTTTCCCAGGACAAACTCGACTGATAGTTTGAAAATTGGGTTTGTCTTTTAGTCGATCGGTTGAGTTACCTTTATTGAAACTCGATCGAATGCACTGTATGGAAAATGTAGTAAAAGTGATTATAATCGTTGGTGACTTGTTTGGATGAAAATAGATTTGTTGCCTTGTGCAAAAATGGCTATATTTCGACCCTAAGTGTTCCCCAACTCAAGGGAGCACCCCCAACTATAAATAAGACCCCTTGGAGTTCATTCCAAGTTTTCTCATTCACTACATTCAAGGTCCTTGCTATAGTTGAGTGTGCTATTACTCCTTGAGCCACTTTCTCTCTCTAGTTTATACATCATTTCATGATTTGTGAGTGAGTTAGGATTATTGTAAGAGAGCTCCACCTTTGTGCATGTAAAGCTCTCAATCTTCCATCACTTCCCTATCCCTTTCTTTCATGAAGAAAAGTTGAAGCGAGCTCCATCGAGTTAAGAAGGAGCTATAGCTGGTCCTCTTCAAGGGTGTTGAAGAGGTGGTGATCTTCTCTAAGTGAAGGAGAAGGAAAAGGCTGAAGATCCAAGAGGAGAAGCAAAGTCCTTCAAGGTCGAAGACTTGAGCTTGAGTGGGTAAGACCTAGGTGAAGGCTAAAGACTCAAGCTAAGTGGGTAAGTTCCTTAGTAAGGTGGAGATCTCCTTGTGGTTGGATGGGTAAGTCCTTTGGTGGTATATTGTTGTATATCTCTTTGGTGATATAATAGAGAAAAGTACTTGCAAAGTCCTAGAGGCTGACCTCTATAGGTAGTTGACTGACTCACTTCTAGTTTGAAGTGTGGAACCACTCTACATCCCTTTGTCAAGTTCTTGCTATCAATCTCTCTCATCCTTGCTATGCTTGTTTAGATAGGACTTCAAATTTTCCTTTAGGTATTGCTCCAAATTGATATAATTTGAAGGTCTGATATGTTTTGTGAGAAATTGTCTAGCTGCATTCACCCCCCCTATAGAGCCCTTAGATCCAACATTGTAGACGTTTTATCATTGAACTTCTTCAAGATAGCCAAACTAGTGTGTTTTCATCTTGCCAAAGATGTTGGTTTTCTTTTCAATGAGGACTATCAAGAAACTTTCAGGAAATTGAAAGACGCCCTTATTTATGGCCCCCTTTTCAACCCCCAGATTGGAATGCAGCTTTTGAAATTATGTGTGATGAAAGTGACGACACCGTTGATATAGTCCTAGGATAGAGAAAAGACAAAAAAAATCCATGCTACACATTATGCCAACAAGACCCTAAAAGAAGAACAAATAAATATGCCACCACAAGGAAGGAGATTCTAGCAACAATATATGCCTTCAACAAATTCAGACAATATCTTGTAGGAGCTAAGGTTGTGCTCTACACCAATAATGTTGCAGTGAAGTATTTGTTGAATAACAAAGATGCCAAGACACACCTAATTTGTTGGATACTATTGATTTAGGAGTTTGACCTTGAGATAAGAGACCAGAAAGGAACAAAGAACTATGTTGTTGATCACCTATCACAGCTAAATAGAGATGCAATAGATTCTCTCCCCATTGATGATTATCTACCCGTTGAAAGATTATATGATATTTGCTCCTTTCTAGTCCCTTGGTTCATTGATATCACCAATTTTCTTACAACTGGATGCCTTACCCCTGATCTCACTTATCAAAAAAATAAGAAGTTCCTACATGATGTAAAATTCTTCTATTGGGATGATCCCATTAATGTTCAAGCAAGGGATAAATGGGCTGATCTGGAGGTGTGTAGATGATGAAGAGATTCCAACCACCATTTTTGAATGCCACTCTTCTTCCTATGGAGGGTACTTTGGAGGGAAGAAGATAGATACAAAGATTTTGCAACATTATTATGAGACATTCATGCCTATGTCAAAGCTTGTGAAAAATGTCAAAGGAAAGGAGGTATATTAAGAAGAGATGAAATGCCTCTCAACTCCATTCTTGAGATAGAGGTATTTGATGTTTGGGGTGCAGACTACATGGTCCCTTTCTCATCCTCTTGTGGGTACAAGTACATATTTGTTGTCTATGATTATGTATCAAAGTGTGTAGAAGTTATTCCTACTCAAGCCCCAAATGCAAAATTAGTAATCAATCTATTCCAAAAGATAATATTTCCCTACTTTGGAGTTCTAAGAGTTGTGATATTCGATGGAGGCACACACTTCAGTGAAAAGAAATTCAATAATCTACTCAATAAATGTGGAGTGAAGCATAAGATACCTACTCCATATCACCTACAAATAGTGGGACAAGTTGAGTTACCAAATAGGTAGCTGAAAAATATTCTAGAGAAGATTGTTTCTAGTTCAACAAAAGTCTGGGCACTCAAGCGATATGACACTCTATGGGCATCAATATCTTTCAAAACATCTATTGGAACAACATCATTTAAGCCGATCTATGGCAAGTCATGCCACCTTCCTCTGGAGTTAGAGCATAAGGCTCTATGGGTAATTAAGTTTCAAAATTTTGACTTGCAGAAAGTAGGAGAAAAGAGATTGCTAGAACTCCATGAGGTTGAAGGGCTTCACCTATATGCTTATGAAAATAAAAAAATCTATAAAGAAAGCACAAAGGCATGGCACGATAGGAAGATTAGAAGAAAAGACTTCACTAAAGGAGATAAAGTGATTCTTTTCAACTCCAGGTTGAAGCTTTTTTTGGGCAAACTCCGTTCTAAGTGGTCTAGACCATTCCTTGTATTGAAGATCTTTCCATATGGGATTGTTGAGCTTCAAGGGAAGCAATCAACATTTAAAGTCAATGGCCAAAGGTGCAAGATGTACATAGAAGAAAAGAAGATTGAGAAGGGAGTTTCATGATTTCTCATTGACATTTGTTGAATAAGACTCAAGTCTCACTATGGAATTAAATGGAGGACCTTTGTGGGAGTTGACCCCACACATGATAGATTTTCTTTAATCTTTTTACTCAAAGAACTTTCACTTTTCAAAATAATTTTTTCATGGATGAATGTAATAAATTTAGACTCTCATAGATTACATGCCATTATCATTGTAGGTGCATAAGAATACAAGGAAAAATCAAAGTCTTGCAACTATTCGGCTCAAACATGTCATGCTTCACAAAGGACACGGTGTGTCAAGTTCAGACAGTCAATCTTCATCAACCCAGTCCAGAAGACATGGTGTGTGTAAAACACTACACGTTGTGTTTATAGAATGCTATACAACCCCATATGCTCTGTGAAGTTGCAACACATCATGTGTTAATTTGACACATTGTTCAAAGTCTGAATAAAGATAGTCAAGTGCCCACCTGGAGAGAGACATGTCGTGTTGTATTTTACACACGCCACATGTCTATTGGACATACTTTCTAAAAGTTACTGTGATAATTAAACATTGTGTATGCTTTGAAACACATTCTATGTGTCAAGCGATCTTCATTTCTGCATCTTCACCTCGAATCAATCATCGTGTGCACAAATTTAGACACAATGTGTTACTTTCAAATGAGGTAAAAGTAAAAAGGGGCAACATTGATACATGATGCAAACATAACATGTGTCTCAGTCAACACAACGTGTTGGGCGGGTCAACTAGGGCTTCTCAACCCAATTTCGAATTCAGTTGCACTCTTGCCCTAGCTCTATGCCATGTTCAAGAACCCACACTATTTTCCAGCCCTCTTAGCCATATTCATCCTATATCTATGCCATGCTCAGGCATATTCATTCTACACACCATGTTAAAATATGTGCCAGCAAGCTTCTCAACATCTTTCTCTAATCTCGTCAGTCTTAGACATTGATCCATTGGTACTGTCGTAACCTCTTCTTCACTGCCAATGTGCCACTTTTTTCCAATTCAGCCACAAATTACACACTGCCATCAGCAGCTAGCCCTCGATGCAATGCATTACCATCACAATGTCTAAACCACCAGCACCGCAATCGTCAAGCAATTTTTTTGGTGTTTCCATTCCTCTGTCCAAGCCACCACTAACAAACCAAGCACTGAGACAATCCTATCTACCGCCGATCGATCATCTCTGAGTTCAAGGTCAAGCACAACTGTTGCTCATGTCCATAGAAGTCACATGTATGATGTGAGCTATCTTGCCACATCGTGTTACCACATCTTCTTCTCTTCTTGCAACTCACTTGTAAATTGCACAAACATGTTGTGTCTGGCTCTCAACACGTCGTGTCTACGAACTAGCATCAGTACTTCTTCAAATACTAATGCCCCCTATCAAGTAAGCATCCAAGTTCCACAAAGGCAAGAGATCCTCTTCAACACCTATAAATATCTCACCCACTCAATTCAACATCACTGCTGAAGAAGATGATATATATCAAAAGTTGATCACATGCAGGGTTCTTCTTATGCGTTTTGCTTGCAATGAGACAATGGAAGCATTGGGCCTCAAAGAAGATATTTTGGATTTTCTTGAGGAGTTAAGACTCCAACATATCTACTACAATGTAAGCTCGACTTATGCCATATTGACCAATGAACTTCTTACTACTTTGCATGCGATTGATAACCCAAGAATGCCATATGAACCTTTTGGTATAATCACTTTCTGACTTCTTGGGCATGGTTATAAATTAACATTAAACCAATTTTGTGACACATTTTGGTGTACCTATGGATGGAGTATAGTGACATTTAATAATTAAGATTTCTAGAGGAACATTACTAAATATGACTTTCGTGAAGTTGCTGCCTCCAGGGCAACACACATCCACAACCCCATCTTCTGCTACATTCATAGGCTTCTTAGCACTTGTGTTTTTGCCAAGAAAGAAACACAAGGTGTCTATGGGAAGTAAGATTTCGTTTTCTTGTGGGCAATGTTACACAATTATAAAATCAATATAGGTTATTTTATCCTCTTCTATTTTTTTAAGGTTAGAAGGAAGAAATTAGGCGACATTATCATCAGGAGGATTAATAAACCATATTGACTTGACATTGTTGGAAGCTACCTCCATGAGGAATAGGGTTGATCTCTTATTTCTCATGTCATCAGGTTTAATTGTGAGGGATCCCTATGATAATAGAAAGTTTAGACAATATTTCCATGGACATGAAGAATTCATTGAACTACATGATCTAGAGGGGGGCGCTTGATGAATCTTGACAATTGGAAATTCATTTTGGATGATGAGAGTGGTTCTAGAGATAGAAATGAAACTTCCATTGTAGTAGAGGCATCTACACCACCTCCTCTTATACATGCAGATTGACTATAGATGGGCTATGCCAGATGTGCCACATCTATACATGTATGTTGAGAACCATTTTGACCAGTCAGACACCCAATTGGACCAGCTCAGTCAACAATACACTGATATGCACTCCATGATTTAGAGGATGGATATGTGGCACGTTGCTCAGGCCACTATGCCATGCCCACACCGCCTCCTTTACCACCACATGAGATGACATTCACTGACATTCCTAATGATGATACTTTGAGGCAGTATTTCCCAGGTGTTGATGAGGGCACTGGTCCCTCACTCTGATTCACTCCACGAGATGTATCTAATTGCAAACTTTCTAAGTTTGATTTATCCAGTGAGGACACTGGAAATTTCAAGCTGGGGAGGAGAAATCGATTGGTAGTTTAGTTTTAGTTTTCTTTGGTTTTCTTTTTCTCAGTTACTATTTTAGAAAGTGGAAAATCTAGTGTTGCATGAAGCTTGTTCTCTCCTGGATTGTATTTCCCTTTATGCTACTCTATTTTTCCTATTCTATTTCTAAGTAATATTAGTTAAAGATAAATTTTACAAGCCTTGCATCAATTAAATGAAATTTGTTTCCAACCACATTCTCTTTGTTTTGGTTTATTGCTTTTAGCATGCATGTTCATCTTTCACACTCTTGATTATCTAATACATGTAATGACGAAATCTTCTTGGATTAATCAACACTACAACATTTTTTAGCATTCAATATGCCCTTGTCAAATTCTTAGTGCATTTTCAACCACCCTCTCAATGGAAATTAAAAAAAAAATTGAATGATATCCAGTTGATTATGCAATCTAGTTAACTCTTCTATGCTTTGGGAAAAAGACTTTAGTTTAAGGCCTCATGGTTATCAAGTGGAACCTGATTCACTTTTGATTATATTATCTATTTTTTCAAAATTTAACATATATTCCTTATGGAAGATTGCTAAACCACCCACGTATCATGCTATCCTAGTATAAGTTCATTTTGGATATGATGGTTAGGTTCTATGTCCTAAAGAGGGTAAAATACTCCAATCGGCATTCCACGTGTCATAAGTCTATTTTTGTTTCTAAGTGCCAGAATCGATACTTCAATATCTAGTTCTTATTTTAAAAACAAGGAGAACATTGTTGGATTGCATATGTTAACTCGTATTTCATATTTTATATCCTAAATAATTGAGAAAATCAGGTTGCATATTCACTATTTATTTGGCTTGGTCATCTAAATTCTACTTAATCTGGTTATGTTGATCCTTCTATATAGATTTTTGTCACCTTTGCTGAACTAAACTTCCATCTTGGATGTTTAAGTTGCACTCATATCTAACAACATAAACACATTGATTATGGTTGGATATGCTTCATACACTTCTTTCTTTTGATTTGATTTGATACATGTGTTTTTCATTTTGTTCAATTGTGTTTCCATGTTCTTTTTGGTTGAGGACAAGCAATACTTTAAGCTTAGGGGGATTTGATGTGCATGATTGATATATTCTTTTGCCTACTCTAGCATGAAATTTCATTCCATTTTTTACCTCAAGTTGCCTCTAATAGTGCTAGATTTCCCATTTTATTGTTATCTTTACTCGTTCCATGTTTGTAATTGTAGGTAAAATATTTAATGAAAAATGGGTTAATTCGATCACAATTTGACCTTATTTAGATTCCCCAAGAGATTGCACAACCTTTAAGACATTTTTGAATTTTCTAATAGAAACACATTGTATGGTTAATCCAACATGGCGTGTCAGTTGCAGGTAGAAGCATTCTCACTCTGATGTGTAGCAACACGACGTATCGTCCAACTGACACACCATGTCCCTGTTGATCTAGAGGTTATACATTACCTATATTTTGATAATGACTTAACCATTCCATTCATATGTATCTAATATGTTTGGGACAAAATTCACCAAGTGCTAATCACTTTTATTGCAAATTAGAAAACCAATTACCGGCACTTGGTCGGTCGAGTTTCCCTAGCCTGAAACTCGACCGATCAACCTTGGTCGATTTTCTGAAGATTGCATCGGTCGAGTTGTGCACCCACAGAACTCGACCGATCGGGTAGCAGGCCATTTCCAGTTGAAATGGTCGGTCGAGTTTCCTCAGGACAAACTCGACCGATCATTTGAATATCGGTTTGCCTCTTACTTGATCGGTCGAGTTACCCCCATTAAAACTCGACTGATTGCACTGTACGGAGTTTGTAGAAAAAGTAATATGACCGTTGGTGAATTGTTTTGGGCAAAAATAGAGCCATTTCCTTGAACAAAATGACTACTTTTGCATCCAAGTGTCCCACAACTTAAAGGGCAACCCTCAACTATAAATAGAACCCCTTGGAGTTCATTCCAAGCTGCTCTTCCATTGCAAACTTGGTTCTAGCTTAGTTGAGAGTGTTCCAAGCCCTTGAGCCCCTTTCTCTCTCTACCTTCAAGACAAATTCGTGAGTTAAGAGTGAGTTAGGTCCCTGTGTATGAGGGATATCCTTTGTATTATGTAAAGCTCTCCTTTCTCTCTTCCTACCTCCAAATCCCATTGAAGATTGATTGAAGCTACTTCTCCAAGTGAAAGAGGAGTTGCTGCTGTTCTTCTCCGAGTGAAGGGGAAGATGTGTTGCTGATATTCAAGAGTGAAGATAGCTCATTGCTCCAGATCCCTTGGTGAAGGGAAAATGTGGAGAAGCTCTCCAAGTGAAGGAGAGGTGCAAGGCAAAGCTCAAGTGATATAGGTAAATCCTGCAAGGCTGAAGACAAAGGTAAGATTGGGTAAGTCCTTTGAAGAAGGCTGAAGAATCTTGCTTTGTGGGTAAGTCCTTGGATAGGTAGAAGATCTTAGCTTGAGAAATTAAGCCCTTGGTTGTGTGGTTTATGTATCTTGTAATCTTATAGTGATATATAAGAGAACCAAGTTGCAAATCCTAGAGTCTAACCAACTCTAGGTAGTGGACTGACATCGTTTCTAAGTTTAGGTAGTGGAACCACTCTAAACCACCTCTCCAAGTGCATGCTATTCATTATCTCTTATCATTGCTTTGTATGCTAGAATAGGACATCAAATTGTTGGTTGCTTTAGTTTTTGCACTACGATTAAATTGGTGGTCTAATTGATTTTGTGAAGTGTGTGTAGCTCTATTCACCCCCCTCTAGAGCCCATTGATCCAACAAGTGGTATCAGAGCAGGTCTTCTCCAAGCTACTTCAACAAGTAGAAGAAGATGGGCGATTCAGCTCTTGGGTCACTCAACCTTGAAGGAAGCTTCTCAATGAGACCCCCGGTCTTCGACGGCACAAACTTCCTATATTGGAATAGGAGAATGCAATGCTACCTCCAAGGGGTGAGCTACGAAATGTGGAATATTATCCATCTCAAGTATGAAGATCCAAAAGGGGACATCACCACATGGACGGAAGCTGAGATGAAGCGTGCTCAACTCAACGCCAAAGCCGTGAGCATCATCTACGCCGCCCTTACTCCATCCGAGTTCAATCGGATATCTTCTTGGGACACGGCACATGAGATATGGCACAAGTTGTGTGTCACCTATGAAGGGACCGAGCAAGTCAAGGAGGCCAAAGTCTACATGCTTGGTGGTCTTCTTGAGAACTTCAAGATGGGGAAGAATGAAAGAGTAGCGGACATGTACACAAGGTTAAATGTCATCTTGAATAGCCTTGCAGCTCTTGGGAGTGTCATGGATAGAGGTACAATCAATGCCAAAATCTTGAGATCTCTTCCAAAGAGATGGGAGCCAAAGGTCACTTCAATTGAAGAATTTTACAAGCTAAGCGAGTTGTCAACTGAGGCGCTGGTTGGTAACCTCCAAGCCCATGAACCTAGGCTCGACAAGCAAGAAGAAGAGGAGAAAAGAGAAGAGAAGGAATCAAAGAAGATAAAGGACACAGCCTTCAAAGCTCAAATTGAAGAAATGGTCCGGCAACAACAACTTGCCATGACGTCTCCCTACCCTTCCTCAAGTGAAGAGGAAGGTGTCAACGATCATGAAGCCAACTACTCAAAAGGGAAACACTTCAAGAGCAAGCCCTCCTCCTCAACTCCTAGGTGCTACGAGTGTGGTAAAAAAAGGCCACTACAAGAGTGACTGCCCAAAGGCCAAGAAGAGCCATCATAAGAGCAGCTACAAGAAGGATGACAAGTACAAAACAGAAGCAAAGTACAAAAGGAAAGACGAGAAGGAGAGAAGATCCAAAGATGCAGCTCATGCGGCATGGGAGGAGTCTTCTTCAAGCTCCTCAAGCTCCGAAGATGGAGAATGCCATCTTGCCCTCATGGCCTCAACTAGTGAAGATGTAATTGAGGTAAGTGAGGTAAGCAAGGTTAGTGATGTTAATTTACTTGAGCTATCTAAGGAAACTCTCATTGATATGCTTAATGAATGCCAATCATCTTTTGCTAAATGTAAATCTAAGAGGAAAAGATTAGGCAAAATAGTTGATGATCTTTATGCAAAAATTGACATTCTTGATGAAAATGAAAAATTGCATCTTGATAGCATAGAATCCTTGTAAGGGCAATTTCTTGACCTTGAACTTCAATACAATGGAGTAGAGGTTGAGAATGGTACATATCTTAAAAATATTGAAAATCTTAAGATAGAAAACCAAAAATTCCTAGATGAGCTTGATACTCTTAAAACTGAAAATGTAGAACTCAAGCTTATTGATGATGCTAGGAGAGAAGAAATCTATTCTTATCAAAGAGAAATAGTTGTTCTTAAATCTGAAAATGCAAAATTGCTTGCTCAAATTAATGATCTATCTTCTAGACCTGTTTTGCCTAGAAATGAAGTTTCTAGCTTAACTCTAGAAAAAGATTCTCTTCTTACTAAAGCCCTCTGTCTTGAGGCCGACCTTTTGCATACTAGAGAAGATATTGCTAGTCTATCTACTACTGTTGTAAATCTTAGTGATGATAATGCTAAATTAAGATCTACTTTGCAAAGGTTTCTTTCAGGAAAGAAATCCCTAAATGATGTCCTAGAGCACTCTACCAAACAAGTTGGTACTAGTGGTTTAGGATATAATGGGACTGCTCCCAAAGGTAAGAAGAAGAAGGGTAAGAAGAAGAGTGTGGAACCTCCAATTTTCAATGGAGAGTCTTCCGACTCTAAAAACCCTATGTTTTGTATTCATTGCAAATGTGATGACCATTATTCTACCTATTGTCCTTACAAGACCAAGGGGACCAATCCAAAGATGAAATGGGTCCCCAAGCTAACCCTGGACCCCAAAGTTTGAGTTGGGTTCCGACATCCTATTTTCTTACAGGTTAAAAAGAAATGGATTGTTGATAGTGGCTGCTCTAAGCATATGACTGGAGAAATCAGCCATTTCAACAAATTTGTGAAAAAGAAAGGAGGATCGGTAACCTTCGGGGACAACAAGAAGGGTAAGGTTATAGGTGAGGGTGATGTAGGCAATGAATTATGTATTAAAAATGTATTGCTCGTTGATGGTCTACATCACAATTTAATTAGTGTTAGCCAATTATGTGACAACAGTTATCTCATGCTATGTACTTCTTTAGAATGCTTGCTTCTAGATTCCCTCTCCTACAGTGTTATATATAAGGGAACTAGAAATGGTAATCTTTATGTTATTGTTCTCAATGCTCTTAAGCCCATACTAAATAGATGCTTAGTTGTGGATAAAAACGATCTTTCTCTTTGGCATCGTCGTTTGGGTCATGTGAATTTGCATCAAATGAGGAAATTGAACAAAAAGGACTTGGTTCGAGGACTTCCTAAATTGGATTTTGATAAGGATGAGGAATGCCAACCTTGTACACAAGGGAAAGAAACCAAATCCTCCTTCAAATCCAAAGGAGTCATGAGTACCAAGAGTGTTCTTGAACTTCTTCATATTGATCTATTCGGACCAATGAGAACTCAAACGCTTCGTGGCTCCAAGTATTGTCTTGTTATTGTTGATGATTTCTCTAGATATACTTGGATTTTCTTTCTCGTTTCTAAAAGCGATACTCTTGATGTTTTCTCGAGCTTTTGTAAACGGGTTGAAAACGAAGCTTCTTGCCATATTGTTTCTATCCGTAGTGATCATGGGGGAAAGTTTGAAAATGATCTTTTTGAGCATTTTTGTGAAAAATCGGGTTATTCGCACAATTTCTCTTCTCCTCGCACACCTCAACAAAATGGGGTTGTTGAGAGGAAGAATAGGTCGCTACAAGAGATGGCTAGGACCATTCTTCTTGAGTATGACACTCCTAAGAAGTTCTGGGCTGAAGCTGTTAGCACGCCATGTTTTGTGCAAAACCGAGTTTTCACACATCCGTCTTTCAAGAAAACCCCCTATGAACTATGGCGTGGTAGGAAGCCGTCTATTGATTTCTTTCATGTTTTTGGTTGTCCTTGTTTTGTTTTAAACACGAAGGATTCTCTCAAAAAGTTTGATCTGAAATCCTATAAGGCTTTCTTCCTAGGCTATAGCACTACTAGCAGGGCATATAGAGTATTTAACATTGAATTGTCTAAAATTGAAGAATCTATCAATGTTAAGTTTATTGAAACTAACCCTGTTGTTGGCAAGCATATTGGTGATGATGATGTTGCAGATGAAATAATTACTATCTTAAAAGATCTCAACATCAAAGACAAAGGCAAGCAGGTGATAGAAGAAGAAAAAGAAGAAGAAAAGAAGGATCCCACTCCCCGCTTTGCAAAGAATCACCCCAAGGTCATTGGAAACCCGTTTGAGAGAGTGAGGACACGAGATGCTCACAACAAAGAACAAGCAGATAGCGCCTTCATCTCTCAACTAGAGCCAAAGAACATCAAAGAAGCCCTTGGTGATGATGAGTGGATCCTTGCCATGCAAGAAGAGCTTGAGCAATTTGAGAAGAATCGATTGTGGACCTTAGTGCCAAGACCAAGTGATAGAAAAATCATTGGCACCAAATGGGTCTACCGCAACAAGCTAGATGAGCAAGGAAAAGTGGTAAGGAACAAAGTAAGGTTAGTGGCACAAGGTTACAACCAACAGGAAGGTATTGATTTTGATGAAACTTATGCTCCTGTTGCTAGATTAGAATCTATCCGTATGCTACTTGCCTTTGCTAGTTATAAAAATTTCTTGATATATCAAATGGATGTTAAAAGTGCATTTTTGAATGGTACAATCAAGGAGGAAGTATTTGTTGCTCAACCTCCGGGCTTTGAAAATGACAAATTACCCAATCATGTTTATTTGCTACAAAAAGCTCTCTATGGACTCAAACAAGCACCTCGAGCTTGGTATGAGAAATTAAAGAACTTTTTGCTAGATAATGGGTATGTCATGGGAAAAGTTGATTCTACCTTGTTTCTAAAACACACTTCTAACCATTTTCTTATAATTCAAATATATGTTGATGATATCATTTTTGGCGGGACTGATCTTGATCTTTGCAACGAGTTTAGTTCTCTTATGCAGAGTGAATTTGAAATGAGCATGATGGGTGAGTTGACCTTCTTCCTCCGCTTTCAGATCAAACAAACAAAGGAAGGAAACTTCATCAACCAAGGCAAATACACAACTGAACTACTCAAGTGCTTTGGGATGGAGAATATGAAGCCGATGGATACACCCATGTCAAACACCGCCAAACTTGACAAAGATGAAGAAGGTGAAAAGGTAGATGAGAAGCTCTATAGAGGTATGATTGGAAGTTTACTTTATTTAACTGCCTCTAGACCTGATATTATGTTTAGTGTTGGCTTGTGCGCTCGCTTTCAATCTTGCCCTAAGAAGTCGCATCTCACTGCTGTTAAGAGAATTTTGAGGTACTTAGCCAAAACCCAAAATTTTGGACTATGGTATCCTAAATCAAGGGATTTTACTCTTAAAGCATATAGTGATGCGGATTACGCAGGGTGTTTGATTGATAGAAAGTGCACAAGTGGCACTTGCTTCCTTCTAGGACCATGCTTAGTGTCTTGGTTCTCCAAGAAACAAAGCACAGTGGCATTATCAACTACCGAAGCTGAATACATTACAGCCGGGAGTTGTTGTGCACAGGTCCTATGGATGAAGCAAATGCTCCAAGACTTTAACATATTTTTTGATGCTTCTCCTATCTATTGTGACAATACTAGTGCAATTAACCTATCTTACAATCCTATATTACATAGTAGAGCCAAGCATATAGAGGTTCACCATCATTTTCTTCGTGACCAAATTGCCAAGAAAGATATATATATAACTCATGTGGACACGGAAAATCAGTTGGTGGACATTTTTACAAAACCTCTAGCTAGAGATCAATTCAATTTTATTCGATCTAAACTGCTCGTTGTTGATTTAAATGATATTGCTATGTGATCTAGCTAGTGGTCTCTCTCCTATATGCTTGCTCATGTCTATCTTCACCTTATGTTGCTCATATACATGCTTGTTTATGCTTAAATTGTCTATCAACATGCTTAGTTTTATGCTTGTTTTTGGGTTTTATCGAATTTCACATTTTATTGCTAAATAGTGCCCAATGATGAGAAAAATGTGCCTAGGTATGTTAATTATGCATAATAGAATGGAAAAATAAATTTAATCGGCATGTATATGGCTAGAATCTAAGATTTAGACTGCTAGGTCAGGTTGACCTTCAGTCGAGTTTCCACCCTGGAAAACTCGACCGATCAGGAGCCGAGAGATGTCTTCAGTGGACCATTCGGTCGAGTTGTACACCCTCAGAACTCGACCGATCGACGGGCAGTGCCAACTTAAAAGTTAGGATCGGCCGACTATTTTCCCTTGCAACTAGAAAATAGCCGACCGATTCCTCATCTCCTAGCCCGTGCTCTCAACCCAAGCCCTAACCCTCCCCCGTTCCTAACCCTAGGGTGACTTAGCAACCTGTTCTTGACCTCCCTGGGTGTCTGTGGTGTGTTTTCTTCGGCGTTTGAGGTTTGATCTTGCTTGTGTGCACGTTTTTCTCCTTGTTTTCGTTTCCATGGCTTCCCATAGACGAAAACGTGATGCTCCTGGCAATGCTCCAGCCTCCTCCTCCGTTAATCACTTGATTCCATTCGATAACACCTCCTTTGTGTCTATTGAGGCGGTAAATCTGTATAAGGATCTTCTTCCACGATCTCCTTTTCCTTTTCACCCCTTAGTTGATGCAAATCATTTTCAAGAGTATATCACCTCTATTTCGAGGCTTCTTGTCGAACACCACTTATCCGCCCTAGCAATCGAACGTGACTGCTTCAATAATCATTTATCTAGCACAAAAGCAGTTCACGAGTTCTACGCAAATCTGCGTTGGAACTACGATTTGCTTGTTCCCCCGCCGAATACCGAAATAGTTCTTACCTCGATGATCGCAGGTCGACGTTTTCAAATCTCCGAGGAAACTTTCAACTACTATCTTACCGGAGACGAAGAAAAAAATACTTGGCGTAAGGACTATGATGTGTATTTCGATCTTCTTGACCCGGAAGGTTTCTATAAACACCATGAATTGACGCTACCAGATATTCATCATTTTTTAAAGAAACCTGACGTGGCTTATAAGAAGCGGTCAACCCTACCCTCCTCCTCCCTTGACCTCCAGAGGCGCATCTTGGCCCTTGTGATTAGCTGCAATATCCATCCAAAGTGTAATCAAACGGACATTGCGGAAAACACAGCAGTCCTGATGTATTATTTGTTAAACAATATAGGTGTCAAGTGGGCTCGTTACATCTTACATCACATGACCTGCTTTGACACCGGCAAGAACACCAAGGGCACCCACCCTCCCTACCCATCCCTGATCTGTGGTCTTTTCCAGTTCGCCACTGATAAATCACTCTTTTCTAACTTCCATTACCCGGTTGCTAGAAAAGGAGTGTGCATTAGTGAAACCACCCTTCAGAAGGTTGTCCCTGTCTTTACCCCTGCCCCTGGTGCTTCTGCCTCCGGCTCTGCCTCTGCTTCTGGTGTACCTCCCTCCTCCACCCATGCTCCACCTCCGCAGCCACATCCCCGCCCTAGCCGTGCGTCGTTTCGTGCATCAAATGAAACCCTTCTGGGATATATGATGCATGAACAGGCGTACAACCGTCAGGTTCAGGACCACCTCCACCAGGATTTGTGTTCGATCATGTCTACCATGAACCTGTCCTATACTTCGCCCTACCCTGTCTACCAACCATACTCGGGTAGTGCCTATGCCTCTTATGCATACGAGCATTACTTCACTGCTCCACCACCGTTTTCTACCGAGCCTTCCGCTACCGCTCGACCTCAGTATGTTGCTGGTAATTCCGCTCATGCTTTCCTGTCGTTACCTGCTGGCCCCCTAGCCGCTCTGCTCGCTTCCTTGGGGGACTCTGCTCCGTCCTTCCCGCAGGCCAAGGAGCTCCTTGCTCTTGGTATGTCGTGGGCTGAGCAGAATGCCCGTTGGCCCGGTCGCTCTTTTGGTCCTGACGATGAGGAGATGCCCGACTAGGCTGAGGATGCAGACGAGGATGTTGATGCTGATGATGGTGATGCTGAGGATGCTTCTGACGAGGATGGTGATGATGGTGCTGGTTCTGCTGCTGGCACAGCTGCTCCGCCTTCAGATGGCGACGAGGACTACAACCCAGGCGACGACGAGGAAGCAGTTGACATAGATAGCTTAGATGTCTAGGAGGTTGTCTTAGCTTATAGTCTAGCATGTCTATTATATATATCTTTCTAGACTCTTTTGTATAAGCAACATCCTGGCACATTATTCTGAGTTGTACTATTTTCGTATTTACCGTTTTCTCGCTTTATGGTTGTAGTTGCTCTTGAGGACATCTTTCTGAGTTGGAATATCTTTGCTATGCACTTTGGCTACTTAATCTGTGTTATCTTATGCTTGGTGCTTGTGGAGCTATATTTTGATTCTGACTTGGATTGTATGATCTCCTCTTTGGTTGTATGTTATATGCCTTTACAATGTTGTCTATTATCTTTGCATATATGTGTGGTTGAGTCTTGGAGAAAACCTAGTCTTTACTCTTCTACCCCCCTACCTTTTTGATAATGTCAAAAGGGGGAGAAATATCTCATGGTTTGAGACTCAATCATATTTATTTCTTGTGATTATACTATTGCTTTCTTGCCTAGGTGATCCTTTTCTTGTTAATTTGTTGTTGATCATGTGACATGCAAAGGATTACACATTACACGGATATTAGTATTGCCATGTATAGAAAACCTAACATGCAGGTGAGAGGAAGCATAGTTTGAGGGGGAGCAATTCCAATTGTTCTTATCATGAATCCCCCTAATTCACAAGGCAAATGTATAACTCTCTTATCCTTTTCAATATGTTTGAGGAATGGTTTGTCATTGTCAAAAAGGGGGAGAATGTTGACCTAGAGGTTATACATTACCTATATTTTGACAATGACTTAACCATTCCATTCATATGTATCTAATATGTGTGTTTAAGATTGTTTGCAGGAATTAGGTACATGAAAAGGATCATATATACAAAGCCCTAGAATGGGCCAAGTGCAAGCCAAAATGGCTACAAGTGTGCATTTTAGGATTTCTATGTAAACTACCTTAGAACATCAATGTAATCACTTGTAATGATGAATTGGCTTGTAACTTAGAAGAGAAAAATGTTTGGGACAAAATTCACCAAGTGCTAATTATTTTTATTGCAAATTAGAAAATCAATTACAGGCACTTGGTCGGTCGAGTTTCCCTAGCCTGAAACTGGACCGATCAGCCTTGGTCGATTTTCTGAAGATTGCATCGGTCGAGTTGTGCACCCACAGAACTCGACCAATCGGATAGCAGGTCATTTCCAGTTGAAATGGTCGGTCGAGTTTCCTCAGGACAAACTCGACCAATCATTTGAATATCGATTTGCCTCTTACTTGATCAGTCGAGTTACCCCCATTAAAACTCGACCGATTGCACTGTACAGAGTTTGCAGAAAAAGTAATATGACCGTTGGTGAATTGTTTTGGGCAAAAATAGAACCGTTTTCTTGAACAAAAAATGACTACTTTTGCATCCAAGTGTCCCACAACTTAAAGGGCAACCCTCAACTATAAACAGAACCCCTTGGAGTTCATTTCTTCCATTGCAAACTTGGTTCTAGCTTAGTTGAGAGAGTTCCAAGCCCTTGAGCCCCTTTCTCTCTCTACCTTCAAGAAAAATTCGTGAGTTAAGAGTGAGTTAGGTCCCTGTGTATGAGAGACATCCTTTGTATTATGTAAAGCTCTCCTTTCTCTCTTCCTACCTCCAAATCCCATTGAAGATTGATTGAAGCTACTTCTCCAAGTGAAAGAAGAGTTGTTGTTGTTCTTCTCCGAGTGAAGGGGAAGATGTGTTGCTGATCTTCAAGAGTGAAGATAGCTCGTTGCTCTAGATCCCTTGGTGAAGGGAAAACATGGAGAAGCTCTCCAAGTGAAGGAGAGGTGCAAGGCAAAGCTCAAGTGAGATAGGTAAATCCTGCAAGGCTGAAGACAAAGGTAAGATTGGGTAAGTCCTTTGAAGAAGGCTGAAGAATCTTGCTTTATGGGTAAGTCCTTGGATATGTAGAAGATCTTAGCTTGAGAAATTAATCCCTTGGTTGTGTGGTTTATGTATCTTGTAATCTTATAGTGATATATAAGAGAACCAAGTTGCAAATCCTAGAGTCTAACCAACTCTAGGTAGTGGACTGACATCATTTCTAAGTTTAGGACGTGGAACCACTCTAAACCACCTGTCCAAGTGCATGCTATTCATTATCTCTTATCCTTTCTTTGTATGCAAGAATAGGACATCAAATTGTTGATTGCTTTAGTTTTTGCACTACGATTAAATTGATGGTCTAATTGATTTTGTGAAGTGTGTGTAGCTCTATTCACCCCCCCTCTAGAGCCCATTGAGCCAAAAATCCCTTCATTCCAAGAATTCATCAAACTCCCTATCTAGAAACAACAAAACATGTCTTAAATACACAAGTCATGTCCTCTTGATCCATAAGTCGATGTAACACAACAACACGACGTGTCTTATATGCACACAATGTGTTCTTTCAATCCAGACTTGCCCAATTTTTTTGACTTGTAGTGACACATGACACGCCATGCAACCTTCGCGCAAGGAAAATTTACATTCAATTACTTATAGCAACATATCGTGTTCCAACACATCGTGTCGCCGACAATTTCTGTACAATTTCAAACAAAATTGACTCTTTTGGGATGATTCATACTCATCATTTGGAGCAAATTTTGACTAGAGTTCAGAGAAGAGGAGAAAGAGGGTGATTTTGGAGAAGGAGTGGTTACTTGAGAGAGAACCTCTTCTCTACTCCATTTATCTTCACCAACTATAGTAAGGACATCAATTCTCTATTCCAACCCCTTGGAAGAGAAGGTTTCTGGAGTAGGAGTAGTAACAAGGACAAAACTTTGTCTTCTAGTCATAGTTCTTCCCTTGTTCCTCGTCATCCATGGATTTTTGTTCTTTCTCTTATGTAATCATGTTTTACTTCATGATTCATCACTTGTAGCTACGTTTTACCACCATTTGCAAGTAGAACCTTGGTCTTGGGCATAGGAGAATAACTCCCATGTCATAACTTATGTGAATATGAATTTCATTCTTAATACTACTTGTTTATTGTTCTAAGATTGCATCGGTGCTTAATTGACTTGATTGGTTGATTAACCATCTTGTTTGCTTACTTTACACTTCTAATATAATCTAGAAAGATGTATCGAGGAGAATGGGGATGTGATTTTGGAAACACTTCCTTGACCATGAGAATGGATAGGAATGTGTTGAGGAATCAAGATTTGTAGTTTGAAACCAATCATACACACGGGAGTGTTATGCAAAGTTATAACTATCTCATATCACCGGGAGGTGTATAAGATACAAACCTGCTTTGGATGTTCAACTAATATATTAGATTTTGTTGTTCTATTAAGTTGTGATATGGAATTGAAATCTTATTCCAAATTTTTTATATTCTGATCTTGATCATCATACAAGACTTGCGTTAGTTTGTTTGTCCATATAGTTTAATTAGTTTAATCAAATCCATCAACTTATGTAAACCTATCTAGATTTTTGAGCCTTAACACTTTTGTTCCTAACTAGCCTAGTTATCTATGGATATGACCTGGACTACAATCAATTCCATATACTTTTCAGGGAGAAATGAGTTAAGATGATTAAAATTAAAGCTTGTTAGTTAATACAACTAAGGACAGTCATTGTCATTAGCACCAACCATAGTCTTGGTGGCATTGACACTTTTTTTTATCAAATTTCAAAAAATCTACATGAATGTCTCCTTAGTTTGATATCTTGATGGTATCAAGTCAACCAGATCAAGGGCACAGATAATTGCCTCATCTTGATGTCACTGACCACTATTTTGGTGGTACTAACATTTTTTATCAAGACTCTGAAGCTATAGAAAAATTAGATTGGTACTATCGAGATTCATCTTGGTGGAACCAACACATGTCTCGATAGCATCTGACACCTAGGTTTATGGGTCGATGACACTGAACATCAAGTCAAAGGCACCCAAAAATCAGCTCGATACTATACCCATCTTGGTAGTACCTCAGAAAGACCAGATCTGTGGCACAACATCAACGATCACAAGCAAGCACATAAAATGGTCAGAGGCACCATTCTCCATATGCTACACTCGTGTCGATACCATCAAAATCTATCAATGCCACTGATGTTGGGTGATCCATGGATCGGTACATTGATGGCCCTTGAGTGTCGGTATCAACAACTAGCACTGATGATCACACAGATCGATAGAGACGTCGGTACCACAAACTTAATTTCAGTGGCACCAACCCATCACTAACATAGCACTTGTAAGATATAAAAGGGGAGGCACTGGGTGATATAAAGCCCACCCAATCACTATCCTTCTACTCCAATAGGTGCACTTTGTCCCCAATTAGTGACAACATCACTCCAACGACCATAAATTCACCATGACTTCCTTATTCTCTTTCCCTTCTCTATCCTCCAAGTTGAAGAAATGACGGGTAGATGTTAGACCTCATCCTTTGTGTTGTTCTACATCTGTTGGTTCCTAAGCCAACAATGGTGGAACTTACGGATGAAGGCCACAAGAAGTGCTATGTGGCACAACAAGAATGGGAAATCATGCCTAGTCAGTATAGGGATCGAGCCTTACTCACCAAGATCAGGTTCACTACTAAACTTCAGTGAGTCTACACCAGAATAGGCAGGTGGGCAATCACCCATTCTTTGGTTATTGGCCAACCTACAAAGACCTTTTCCATGAGTTTATTGCCACATTGGAGGTTCTTGCATCCCTAAGCATGGGAAGGATGAAAATTCGATTGGTTTAAATTTTGGCTTTTCAGCACCGACCACCACCTCAATTTGGCTGACTTCAATGCCATATTTGGATGTCTGATGGGTGATGTTAGGTTCACCCCCGATAATTTAGACTATATCATGGCATGGAGATAGATGACTACACTTCCACAAGGCTTCATCATCAATTGACATTTGTTTTTGTTAATAAATATTGAGCACTCATACACCTAAATTCTTCTCCATTACATGACGAACACCATCTTTTCCTAGTTGAAACAATGGTAGGGAAAGGTCTAGAAGGTAGACCTTTATGTGTTGTGGACTTAGTTGACAATAGGGTAGGATAAGGTCAACCTTTGCTCATTCTTCCTCCTTTACATGGTGGCCATGAAGAAACCAACTTAGAGAGGCATCCCCATTCATTTTAGGGGATTGCTCACATCGCTCACCATGCATCTCTACCTCAATTTGTCAAGATGATTTCCCTCTCAATGTTGTCCGAGCTTGTCTTCAAGCCCTTTAAGTTTTCCCAACTCATATCTAAGTATGAAGGAAGGTTGTACGCCTACTGCACTTAGGATAAACATATGTGGGAGTGGGTTCTCCCAAACCGCATCTTCTGCTTAAGTGGTGTGTGCCACCTTCCCTGGCCAGTAGAGGGCGAGGAAGTTTTACCCACCAAAGAAGAAGAAGATAAGACTCAGGATGATAAATAAGAAGAAGAATAAGAAGTGGATGAGGATGTGTAATAGGAGGAACCCACTCCTTTTATACCACGCCTGCATCACATACCTTGTCTCCATGCAACTTTGAGCTCCTAAACTCCAACACCTCCATCACTGAGAGCTTCCTTCATCATGGAGAGCATGTATGAGATGTTGCAATCCACTCAGCAAGGACAACAATAGTATCCAACCACCCTAACTCCGGTCTAGAGATTCAGGAGTAGCTACTCCATCAGCAACATGTGACCTACGATAATGAACATCTTCTCCTAGTCAACTAGGAGAACACCTACATGCATCTACAATAAATCAAGTATAACTAGCATCTGCTCTATGATCATTTATTGGAATCAATAGAACTTTGCTAGCTACTCCAAACATGTCTACCTAGACTTCACAGTTCGCTGGCACCTACTACCCACCAGATCCACATATCTTTTTGGGAATATTACCTCCACCACCATTTTGATTGTCTGGCATTCCTGTTCCACCTATATGTTTGTTTTTTACTATGAGAACATGATCTAATTCAAGCTTACAAGATGATGTAGTGGGTTTTTGTTGCATCATATTCTATATATATTAGTTAGTTTTCATGTTATGTTAGCTTCTTTTCATCTTGTTATTAGGATCCACATATATTTGGTGTAATTCTTGAGTTTAATTAATCATGATTGAATATTTCCAGTAAATAAGAGTATGCTCAATGGTTCTATAGTGAATTTAAAATTTAATCTGAATCTATCTTAATGACCTATCCTTTAAGCTTATGTGCTAAGTCTAAGACGCACTCATTGGAGAAATTGTGTGGATTAATCACCTTGAAGACATACTAAATTAATGAAAAATCCAATTTAACCCTTACTCTTATGTTATGATGATGGAATTTGATTTCTAACCAACGAAATAATATCATGATCTTTATGTCACCTTGTTACACATGTTAATAGGAGAGGGACATATCATGGTTGGGAAAGACATTGTCTCTTAGTCATTTGATCTAATCCACCTTCCATCCATTTTCATTCACCACCATAGGATAATCAAGTTTAATCCAAGTTATTTTCCTCTTGATTACATTGCATGGCATGTGAGGTAGCATATAGTTAGTTCATTTTCTGTTGTGTTAGATAAGAGAAAATGAGCATATCAACTCATTTGAGCAAATGTAGTTGTCATAATAATTATTACATATAGATTTCATTCATTTGTACATATTGCATATGGTATATCTCTATTCTTCACTTTCATTTTATTCATTAAGAAAGAGAGAAGAAAAATATACATCCTTACTCCTCCAAAGAAAAAATATATAGTGAAAAAGTCCAAGCATTGCCTATCGATCTTGCTAAAATAAGGGGTAACAAAAAGGGTATTTGTAAAAGAAATAAAAGAGGAGAAAAGGAGGAAGAGGATTCTTTAGGCTCTATATTCATCAAATTTTAATTATTACATGAAAAATTAAAGAAATGCCTTTATAGAGGATCAAGCTACAAACTGGGTTGCCAATTTTTTTTATATGGAAAATCCCAATGATCTAAAGACAAAGTTTGAAGAAGTACATGATGGCATCATCACATTCCTTTTTATGATATGTTGAATGTGTTGTAGGAGGGAAATCGAGTCATCAACAAGAACGTCGAAGATATCAAAGGCAAATGGAAGGAAAAGATAATGATTTGCTTCACATGCATCCATATGTTCGCGGGCTTTATGTGTGTCTATGTCAGAAGCTACTTGACATACTTTGAATTTATTTAAAATATTACCAGTCAATGAAGAGGCACAAATAAGATCAACACAAGTGTTCTTTTCTTCGGTCCAATCAAATAACAATATGTCAACAAGTCTTTGGGTGTGGAGACCATTATGATGTGTCCCTATAAAGGCGGTTGGAGCTTCTCTCAAGGCTTTTATCCTAGCATGAGAAATAATGTCAGAGAGGACATCCTGAATGACATCATGACAAAACTTGAATCCTGAATGGATGCGACAGTGCACCGCATTGTCACCAAAAGAATCAAGGTGTGTAGAATGACAAAGGAGGCACCTCTCATTGCCAAGATATAGATGAGTCATCAAAGGCTAACGTAAAATGGCTAGATACTCAACCGATGTCATGGGTAATCCACGATCATCAGTAGAATATAAAGAAGAAAGTTGTGTGCATGGTTCTCCTCTAGGGAATCTAGAACAACCCTTTGTGTTTGAGATAAATTTGATGCCTTGAAGTACTAGAAGACCACGTTGTAGTAGGCATCTACAAAAATAGACTATATTGGGGGTGGCAGAAGTAGTACATATTATTCTCTCAATGTAATAAATAAGGAGAAAGTCACAATATTCTACATGCAAACACCTTTTCTCTTACTCATCTTTAGGATGACTCATCTTTTGCATGCATCACTCCACCCTTACAGTAGGCATTAGAACACATTTGTTTTACCTTCATCCATTTTGTACGTGCATCGTATTTTATTTCTGTGCATAAAAATTTGGACTATTCTAGTGATTCTTTATATAGCCACCCATCTTTTCCACCCATTCCTCTAAATGGTATTTCCACCTATATGATTATTCCCACCATTCATGTTTGTATGGGAACCTCTTACGATATAGTTCATTTAGGTAGATTGGAGGAATGTAGATAGGGAGATCACATGGTGCAACAAGCCTATGTCCTACTTACCATGATATTACTGCTCAATTTTGATAGTGTTTTCATTGATCTTGTTGTGGACGTCTTATATATATATTTTTATCGCTTCAGAGTAGTTACATATTCAGTAGTTATTAAGGGTAGGTTTGGGACTGACAGATGGGGGTAGTTAGGAAAAGTATCTCATAGGTATCTATCTTCTTGCTAACTCTTTTAAACAAATATAAGAGTAGTGTTGATTGAGTAAAAGAAAGATTCAATCTTAGGGGATTTTGATGTGTTGATTTTATGTCACTTTTTACATTATATTTTTGTCTATTTGACTAAGAATACTTTCATTTAGATATGTTTTTTCTTTATTTTCTATTTATTAGCATGTAAATAACTTATGTATTAATTATCAATCATTTCTATCAAAATATGCAATTTGTGACCATTAGCTCAGACTTATGTTGTTATTCCTCTTATTTTAGGAAATTATAGTATCTACTGATCAACTCGGTGCCACTGACTTACTTGTTGGCAGTACTGATACCTTAGGACCAACAACAGAATGTCAACATCAACATCACTACTACTGAGAGGCAACTCAGTGCTACCAGACTTCATGTCTATACCATCGAGATATAGACTCGATGGTACCGACTGAGAGTCTAGAGAGCATCAGGGATGACAATTTATTATCTCAATTTTAGAAAAAGTTGTTTTGGTGATATTGATTCAATATCCATACACTTATGAGAATCAACTTGGTGCTAGCGATGTTTCTGTCATCAGTATCGACGTAGCTATCAACACCTAGTCAGTGGTGCTAACCCAGTGCGACCAGTGCAAATATGAGATTTGTTAGATCCAATGGTTGTGATTTAAGTGAGGATTCAGTCTCACTTATGACCTAAGGATGGTGGTTATAGATGAGATATGATGTACATTTTGTAAGTAGGGCAATGAGGAGAGGACACGAAGGAGATTGCTGCCAACTGGAGGATTCAGGTACTTCTAGAGGACAAATTGGTAGCTGGAAGGCTGGTGATTATGGTGTTCATCAGAAGGTATTGTTGTGATGGCTTCTCCAAGAGTTTTTCTATCAATTTTCTAATGATTTACTTCTCTTTCTTCATTTCTTCTTATTGTAACTTGATGACGAATATGCAGAGATAAACCCCTCTTTTCCCTAGGATCCAAGAGTAGCCTGACACATCATTGTACTTGAATTTGATGAGTTTATAATATAGTTTCCTTTGTTCTAACTTGAATCTATGATATTATTAATGTTTTGTTTATGCCTGATCAACATCATGAAAGTATGAGACTGTTAATTACTTTAGGAGAGGGAATAGGAGTTAGAAAGGTCATAGATTCACATAAATAATAACGTGCTTTAGGAGAGGGATAACAATAATGAAATAATAACTAAGAGAATTTACTATACTATTCGCTTTTATTAAGTTACTAATTTGCTACGTGAGTGGGGTTTGTCTTACTCTGGTTAGTACATTATGTTGCGAGAGTGGGTAATGTTTGGTAATAATTTTTTTTTAGAATAACAACACTTAAATATAGATAGAAAAAACTTCAATTGTAGTGTCTATCGTGGTGAAATCACAAGTCTTGGGGAATTCATTAAATCTTAGTTACAACTACCTTAATTCAACTTTCTTAATTTTAGTTCTTTGTTAAATAACCACCAATCAACCATTTCTTTGGCCTAGCTGATTAGGATTCAAGTAATAGTAGTTCCAGTGAATAATTTCTAAATTTGACAACTCGGGCCTAATTAGTTTATATAACATGGTTCTGCATCAACCCCACTTGGAGGGAGAGTCTCTTGTTACTATATGTTTTGTATGAACCTTGGTTGGAGGGAGGGTTACTTATTATCATAAGTTCCACATCGACGTCATTTGGAGGC
This sequence comes from Alisma plantago-aquatica, assembly GCA_963693085.1. Lineage (NCBI taxonomy): Eukaryota > Viridiplantae > Streptophyta > Magnoliopsida > Alismatales > Alismataceae > Alisma > Alisma plantago-aquatica. The sequence goes on along the minus strand of OY856412.1, from coordinate 440,657,293 downwards.
AGGGTCACTTCTTGGAGTATGTATGTATAATGGACGTCTCATTGACATTTAGGGTCTTGCTACATATTTATATAAAACATGAAAAAGTAACCATAAGAAAGAACTAGTTCATACATTATAATTTTCAAAGTGATACTATAATAATAACAAACATATCAAGAGAAAATGTATTATGCTTCTAGTCATGATGAACTTTACAGGTCTTCCATCCTAGTACTACTCTAAGATAAACATGCTTAATTATGAAATACTTGTTGATGTACTACATAAAAAGGTGCATCCTATTTATATGGGCAGTTTAATCATTCCTTTCATTTAGTTGTATCCGAAGTCTCAAATCTTGGAATTTTATACACCCGCCAGTGACTGACACTCTCTCCCAAAAGCTGAAGATCAACTTGATTGTAACCCTAGTCGTCTAGGAAATATCCAAATGAGGGGGTGACAAACACTTCTCGATGTATTTAAATTTTTATAACGGTTCATTTCCTTTCTAAATTTGTCATAGATCTTGAGGCTAATTTCATTCTTTTTTATAGCCCACTATACTTTTTTTGTCGAATAATGTGGGCCCTTGGACGATTTTGAACAAATTCAATGTATTTCAACAAAAAAAATTACTTCTTTGATTAACTTATTATCACCATTTTCTGTTACATCTTTAGCATGATCTCTATCTTCATTCTTGACTATTTGATGCATTGACAACCGATTTTGTAGACCTCCACATATAAGATTAAGGATCTTATTATTTATTCCACATTGCAACTTCTAATTATAAGATGATTTTTTTCAACGTGTGGTATTGAGCCCGTCTACTTCATATTCAACATGGATATTTTCTAGAGATTAAATCATGACTGTCGATCCAGATATTGCTATCTTGTATCATTCCTCTTTATAAAATCACAGAAACAAAAAACTCATCATTATAACCCAAAGTACTTTTGTCGTAGTCATTGATTTGCATTAATCTCTTCCACCAGGTCCTCGTGATGGAATGGAGGCAAGTGAAAATATTTACTTTATCACGTCTGCTATGGAATATGAGTCTAGTTGTTTACTCAATTTATGTGTAGCAATAGATCACTATTAGATATACACTCGTCAAAATAATTAGTCAATATGCGTGTGGTTGTTGATAGTTTTGTGACTTCTATCTCGGTGTGCATCTTTCAGCTTTCTCTTCATTGAATAGTTTAAAATCCATGTTTTCTTTAAGGTAAGTAATATACGACTGTGTATGTCGTTTATCAAGTGTCTTCGCCAAATTTTCGTATGATCCTTCCATGCCAACACAGTAATGGTGTATGACAACTAGTATTTAGACTTAACAAAGCTCATGAAAAAGCTCATATTTTGCATTGTTGGATAGAAGCCCGGGATTGACCCTTCATCATCAAGTTTACTTACCATAATCCTCTTTGTTGTGGGTTCAATCTTCATGTCACGTGATAACAAAGATGGAGTCCATCTGGCAGTTGTGATCGATGGTCTTTTTGTGGAGGAAACTTCCACTTTGACCAACTCATTCTTCATCCTCATTGGGGTTGGCTTCCTAAGGTGGATCATAGGGCCATAACCGCATATATTGATCTAGGTGATCGATACTAGTAAAGGTTGTATGAAAATAATTCTCTTGTAGAAGTGGGCAAACGTAGACAATTAAGGATCGAATGATAACAACCATTATGATCCTATTTAGACGATGACGGTCAATGAGAGGTAAAACTCCATTAGGCCCATGGAGTCTTTGTGGGATGTAACAGTATTTCAGTAGTCAGATCCTGTCCTCAAATGGAACAAAATTGGCAGTGCTATTTAGTCATCCTCCTTGCCAATGTTCAGTGGATTTTACTCCAAAATTGGCTACGCTAACTGCTAGCATCTCTAAAGATAAGGCTCAGATTAAGTAAGAGAACATGACAAGCATGGCACACTATTTTGGCATTGAATTCAGAAGCTTTATAAGGAAACCTTTTAGGAACAAATCATGCCAAGGGGAAGAAAGTTACAACCATGTGTTAAAGAAACTCACGAAAACTACCCTTACAAGGGACAAAATGTCTCATCACATGAGACAAAAGCTGCAATTCTATAAGAAAACCCATGAAATTAAAACAGCTTCTACATAAGATCCACCGAAAGCAGCTCCTGAAACTGGCAGCGCAGGCGTCTTACATTTTATTATTGTTGACCTTGCACTAGCATGATGCTACCAAGTTCACCTCTAGTCGGTCTTGGAGATGTGGAGGATCAAGTCAATGACCCTGCAGCTGTATCCCCACTCGTTGTCGTACCAGGACACCAGCTTGACGAAGTTCTTGCTCAGAGCAATTCCGGCCTTGGCGTCGAAGATGCTAGACCTGAAGATCAACCAGAATTTTATTAGCAGAACCGGTGAGCACAGAGATACGGTAAAAACACACAATTTTATCCCATAGAGACGGCAGCTCGGTTCTTCTCTGTACCTGTTGTCGCCAATGAAGTCAGAGGACACCACATCCTCGTCCACGTATCCCAGGATTCCTTTCAGGTTGCCCTCGGACTCCTCCCTGAAACAACAGATTTGTCATAAATCAACCATCGCGAAATAAAATTGAAAGGGTATAGAACGTAAATAAAGACATTATACTTGATAGCCTCCTTAATCTCATCATAGGTGGCTTCCTTCTCTAGCCTGACAGTGAGATCCACAACGGAGACATCGGCGGTGGGTACACGGAAAGCCATACCGGTGAGCTTTCCATTCAAAGCAGGAAGGACTTTTCCAACAGCCTGAACATGGAAAAACAAGTCAAACTTCAGATCTCTGTCACAGGACGACTTGTATCTGCTGGAGACAATGCCATCATGTTGTCAGAGGACGGTACCTTGGCAGCTCCAGTGCCGCTGGGAATGATGTTGAAGCTTGCACCTCTTCCACCTCTCCAGTCCTTGCTAGATGGTCCATCAACGGTCTTCTGGGTGGCTGCAGAATATACAAGATGATGAGAATCGAGCACAGTCAAATTCATGCTGAATTTGCAGTATCAATGCCTAAATTCAAGACTAAAACAAAAACAACCATTAAATCTGTCTAGCTACAAAGTCACATACCAGTAATTGCGTGTACGGTGGTCATCAACCCCTCCACAATGCCGAATTTGTCGTTGATTACCTGAATTTTTACAAAAGCATTGAACAGTCAGAGACCAAACAACTGAACAAAAATCTATCAAAGGGCACACAGGAGACAAGACCTTGGCCAAGGGAGCAAGACAGTTGGTCGTGCAGCTAGCGTTTGAGACGACATCAAGATCGGACGTGTACTCGTTCTCGTTCACGCCCATGACGAACATGGGGGCATCCTTGCTGGGAGCAGAGATGATCACCTTCTTAGCGCCACCCTGCCATTACAATCAAAACTTGATGTTTCAATATTCAAAGGTCCCCCATTGAAAGGAGCTCATCAAGACGATCAATTGACACGAAACCTGCAGGTGAGCAGCCGCCTTGTCCTTGTCGGTGAAGACTCCGGTGGACTCTACAACGAAATCGGCACCGACCTCACCCCATGGGATCTCACCAGGGTTTCTAATAACAGAATGATATAGCAGATGGGTAGGTCAGTAATCTAGTAATAACATAATCATCTAAAAACCTTGCGAGATGAAATGGAAGGACGGAGGGTAAAGGAGCATCACCTGCAGCCGAAAACAGTAACGGGCTTATCGCCGAAGAGGAGGGTGTTGGCATCCTGGACCTTGACGTCTCCATGTTTCCACTTGCCGTGCACACTGTCGTACTTGAACATGTAGGTCTGAAAGGAGGAGCAAAGATCGATAAATGAGAACGAAAAGCTGGCATTTACATGAACTCGTATGCTGTTGCTAAACCGCAATAATCCTAAAGGAAACAGACGCTAGGAGAAGGTAACAAGGAAAAGCTTAGAGCCACGTACCATGTACTCGGTGGAGATGAATGGGTCGTTCACTGCGACGAGCTCGATTTCATCGCACTGGAGAGCGACCCTAGCGACCAGGCGCCCGATCCTGCCGAACCCTGATACAGAGGACCGGCGATGTTATTACATGGACTTTTAGCTGATCCAGATGTAATTCTAGAAGAAGGCGTTACAAAAAGATCATTTAGGTCGATGACTCACCGTTGATGCCGATCTTGACCTTTCCGGAAGCTGCAAACAAAAACAGGAGAAACAGAGTATTAGTGGCAAGGCAAGAGGAGTCTCCGAGCGGACATCATTAGACATGAAAGAAAATGCCGAAAAACGCTTCCGTACCCATTGAGTCGATGAAAGGATAAGAAAGAACTAAAGCCTTGCAAACAGAGGAGTGTGTGAGAAAGGAGGAAGAGCAGCTCTGTTTGCGGTGATGGAAGGGGAAACGGCTTTAAATGGTATTTATATGCTGAAAACGGCACACATCAATTAGCAGTTTATTACAATCATCGGCTGCGTTTCCTAATGAGTGCGTGGTATTATCGCTAGTGGTAAAGCAGTGGACGACGACCAATATAAGGTATCTCGCACGCGGGATTAGAATATAGCTAAGATTCGTTTCAAAATTAACAACAGGATGGATGATGTGATCCAACATGCTCATAGGCTAGCAGGGAAGAAACCGTTTACTCTCTTCTGTAGATCTATTTACGAAAAAAAATGGAAGAATGACAGCGAAGGGGGAAAAGTTTTCACATTCTTTGGAACCTGTTATATGCATTATTTAAGAAACCAGTTTGTTTGAAAAAAAACATTTTTTGCAATTTCCAAAACCTTCAATCCATGCGCATTTCACCTTGGTGTTTTCTAGTTGATGTCTCTCTTAGGGCTAGTTTGGTTGGGTATAGTAGGGTGCAATTGTGTGAGTTGGCAATGTAAAAATGTACATCAAACACGCACTTTGTCGTCCGAGTATATCCTACTAATCAGACCCTTAGTACATTTTCAAATAAGAGCATGACAAAAAGAACTATTTTTAAAAAATATTTAAATAATTATGTTATCTATACTACACTTAGAAACAAGTCTGTTGCCTCCGTGCAGTTGCTTCAGTCTATTATACTTGTCATATTTGTTTTTTTAAAAAAAAAACAGTTCATCATATTACACCACCGACGTAAATAATCGCCAACCTAAATGAAAGGGTCTTTGTGGCGTTTATCGGCGATAACAGAGTCGGTGGTGACATGATTGACATCTCGGCCTTCTTCCCCCATCTTGGTGTTTCCCCATACAAGGTTAGGTCTGCACTTAGGGATGGTTTGGTAGGATATACTCTGAGTGGGTGTATGATTCAGAAATCATGTTATATAGAAGAGATGGCTTTAGAATGTAGGCAATAGGTTTGGTAAGATGTGGTTTAAACTTGTGGTTTTTGTGTAAGTTTATCTAGTAGGGTGTTGTTCAAGAGCTGGAAAAGGTAAATGTATGTTAGAAACCAACAACAATTAGGATATCTATATTTTACACTTGACAAAAACTTATTTTGGGTGTGGTACCAACTCCACAATTTTCCAACAAAACATGTCTTGATGATTCATTCAAAATCAATAATTTGTGTTCCCATCAACCAACCAAATGGAAATCACAACCCCAATTCATGGGTATAAATGTATTGATCTCATTTTATTCACAACAAACAAACCCTTACTTGATTATAGGGAAATTTTACAATAAGTCTTCTCCCTCTTCCTAGGGTTTCATCTCCACATCTTCCTTTTGGTCTTGACAACTCTCTTGGAAATTGTATCATCCTTGTTCTTCCTTTTCTACTCCATACAAATACATCCTACTCCTTTGGTTCATCATATATCCTTTCTGCTATCTCCCTTTCCTGTAAAGATGGGTGATTTGATAGTAAATATTCACCTCCCACCACCACCTCTTCCTATCCCCTAATGTTTTCTATCCCAGATTTGATGGCATACTCTTCTCTATTCACCACCCACTAACGTCAAATCTACTGAGTTGACCTTTATAACCTTTTCCATAGAAACTGCCCTCACCTATATCTGACATTGAATGGGTATAGATCCCTTATTGTCCATCCTTTCCTCTTCTAACACTCCTCTAAGAATGTCATATTTATTGTGTTTTCCCAATTTACTCCAGTTATCTTGTATTGCCTCCTCTGTATTTTCATGGCTTCCCTTCCCCTGATGAGATTCTAGCTTTTTTTTCTCACTTCCACATGATGATCATACAACACCCTCTTCCTTTCCCTTCACACTAGATCACTATCATTCATCATGGTGGGCATTTATTGCTTGAGTTAGAGAAAGGCCTTGGAGACTTTGTAGCTTTTACTTAAATTTGGGAGGGCTTCTTTTGGATGGTTGATGATGTCTTGGGAGACATTACACATGTTTTCTTGGCTTATCCTATCAATCCCGAGGTGTGTATGCATGATCTAAACTCGACAACATAAGCCGCCTTCCTTTTGTAATTTTTAACTACTCCTCATCCAAGAAATATTTTGGTACTTTGTATAATGTGGGGCTAACAAATTGAACTAATAACAATTTTAAATTTGAAAGATAGTTTTATTCATAATCATTGAGATGGCTTAACAAGACCACAATACAACCTATATATAGGTTTGTAAACCAAAGAAAATCTAGTGGTATCCCATATGGGACTAAATCCCATGGCTTTACAAGAGAGCCTAAATCAAAGGAAATAACTTAATAAAACAAGTGTAAATTAAATTAAATTCCTAACAAGTAGTGGTGTGATGATTGGTGCGTCGTCATATGTGCTCGGATCTAAGCAAAGGTAGGTCATGTCCTACATCAACTTCCCTCAGCTATAAAAGACTCGACTCCATCGAGTCGGTGTTGAGGTATAGTTCAAGAAGGTCGGCATCAATGCAACTGAAATCATCTTCAGATATTCATGTAGCATCAACGGGGGAATAATCAAGCCAATGAACCAAGAAATATCATACGGTGCCTTGACTAGTGAGCACAGTTTGGTCCTTAAGAACAGAGTCGATGCACTCTAGTGGAGGCTGAGTAAGTCGAGGAAGAGGAGGTTGTGTCACTATAATTGGAAAAAGCTAATGAGGATTTGAAGTGACTGCATCTGACAATGATGGAGGCTCAAATGTGCCACGATAAGGGTAAAGATCTTCCACATTGAATACAATACTAATGCCCCAATCTGCTGGCAGATCTAGTACGTAAGTGTTGGGTCCTTGTCTACAAAGTATCTGGAATGGGCCTGACGCTCTGTCATGAAGATTTTTTGGGGTAGTTTTCAGGACGTATACGTACTAGCACATAATATCCTTCTTAGAATTCCTAGAATCTACGGTGAGTATTTGTACACAATTTATATTTTTCATATGATAAAGTTAGTTTTTGGCAAATTTCAGTGTGCAAATCACAAACATGTTGAGAAAAGGTTTCTGCATAATGGGAAGGACGTGAATCAATGGGTATAGGGACGAGGTCAACAGGTTGTCGAGGTTTATAACCATTGACAACTTCAAAAGGGATTTTCCCGATGGACTTATTAGCAGAGCTATTATAAGCAAATTCTGCCGTAGGTAAAACTAAATCCCAATTGCCTAAGCGATCACCCACTAAACATCGCAAAAGATTTCCCAAGATTTTATTGACTACCTCAATTTGGACATCAGTTCAACGGTGAAAGGCAGAAGAAAAATTGAGATTGGTACCAAAAATATTCCATAGTGTCTTCCAAAAATAACTAACAAATTTGACATCCCAACCAAACACTATGGTGGTAGGAAGTCCATGTAGTTTAACAACCTCATTAAAGAAAAGGCAAGCAATGTGAGAGGCATCTAAAGTTGTAAGGACCCTGACCCGCGTTTTGGGAAAACCCAATTTGTTTTGCTTAAGTATGTTGCTTAGCTCCTTGATCTAATCATCGGAGATGTAATTAGGGCATGTTGGAAGCTTGAGTTCCTTGTTTGAGCTTGTTTGGTTGATGCTTGTGTTTTGTGGAGAGGTTTCAATGCAAATTGCAATTTACCCAGGACATAGGTTGATGTGCAAGTTTGCCACCTCTAGTTTGTTCCTTCTCTCTCTTGGCATCATCTATAGGGAAGAGAAAGAGAAATAGATGGACAACTTGTTTGAACATTGGATGAGTGGTGACATCCTTGGTGGTGTTTCAGACACATGTTTAAGGTGTAGCTTACACATAGAGGTGTTGTCGCAGGCTTGAGAGCCTTGGGGAGGCCTTGTATCAGTTTGTGGGTGTCTTGAGGGACATCCTATCAGTTTGGGGATGTGTTGGGGGACATCCTATCGATTTTTTGGTGTGTAGAGGTGCATCATACTGGTTTGTGGTACCTAGGGTTTACCTCTATCGATTTGTGAAGAGAGGTAGAGATGTGTATCGGCCATGACCTAGGAAGGACACCTAGTGGGAGATGCATAACTCTTATCACCTTGTTCTATGGTGTTGCATGTGGCTATTTCTGTTGGCTAAATTGGACATTAATATAATCCCTTTGTTTTGATGATGACAAACATTTCTTTCTTGTGGTTTTAACTTACTATTTGAGTGTTTCAGGGACAAGCATATAAGGTTGTGGATAGCAAAGACTTGGAAGATCAATTTGCTAAAATTGCTTTATTTTCATGATTGTAATCAAATGTAAAAGCGTGTACAAGTATATAATGTACAAGTACTTAGATATAATGTAAATCAAGCATTTATATCTTCCCTATCCACACACAACACTTAGATAGGTCATCTCATAAGTTAGCATCACAATTGCACATTGATACGCACACTCAGTAAATGAATACATTGAATCAGGGATATTCTCGGTCGACAAAAACTTCGACCGAGACACTCTCGACCAATAATAGACCCTCCTAGCTGTTAGACTGAGTTAGAAAAAGTAGTTGGGACTTGAGTTGAACGTTGCAATACACTTACTCCAGACTTACCCTCGGTCGAAAAATTCCTCGACCGAGAGACTCTCGGTCGACAAATTCCTTGACCGAGAGACTCTCTGTCGATAAACTTCTCGATCGAGAAAGGTTCTGGACTTCACTATTCAGCATTAAACAACTAGCCATTGTAATGTAATTAGTGGACACATAATGGCTAGTTGAGCACTAAGAACACCCTAGAAGGTGTCTAGAACGTCCCCAAGCATTAGCAAACCACTCCTATAAATAGGACAAGCTATAGGACACCTAAAGCATCACTTGTGCATACAATTACACTTGAGATTCATTCTTTGTGAGCAACAGGCTGAGCTACACTTACAATCTATTTTCCTTGTGTTCTAAATTAGTTTCCTATAGCTTAGTATCTCCTAGCCACCACTCTACCACATTCATCCACAGTGGATAGGAGATCAATACGCTTGATATAGGATCAAAGCGTTGTACTTAATTGGTAACATTATTTCTTTCTTCCAATCTTGTTCCTTTTATTGTATTTTGTTCTCCTTTACTACTCCTAGGTTGGAGGCTGCGGAAAGGAGGTTGTAGGAGCTTCTTCAGCGGTGAAGGTAGCTCGACGTGGCTTTGGAATACTTCTAGAAGGTCTCAACGGAAAGCTACTTCAAGGAGGAAGGCTACTTCAAGGGGGAGCTTGAAGTTACTTCAAGTGAAGGTTGCTTCAAAGTTGGTGAGACGACTTTGGGGTGAAGGCTATCCAAAGGGTTGTGAAGGTAGTTATATCTTATGTAACATCCTTGTGAGGTAATAAAATACAATTGCTTTCAAAATCCCAATTGGAAATAATTGGGTAGTGGACTGACTCCCTTAGTATTTGCTAAGGGTGGAACCACTCTAAACGCCTTGTCTCCTTCTCCAATATTTTTGTAGTTTCTTGGTTAAATAATTTTTAAAATTATCATAAAACCCTATTCACCCCCGTCTAATGTTTTTCAATTGGTATCAGAGAAGGCTTCAAGGATCTCTAATCGAGTCTTGAAGAAAATGGATGATGGGGTACTAAACAACCTCAACTTAGAAGGAACACTTGTAGCTTAACCTCCACCATTTGATGGCACCAACTACACCTATTGGAAGAGGAGGATGCAATTCTATTTTCAAGGAATCAGCTGAGATCTTTGGAGAATGGTTTCAAATGCATATGATCTTCCTCAAACTGAATATGCTACATGGGATGCTAATACGGTGAGATTAGCCCAATTGAATGCAAAAGCTATAAGTATTCTTTATTGTTCAATTTCTGTAGGTGAGTTCAATAGAATATCAAATTGTGAAACTGTATATGAAATATGGCATAGACTCTCTATTACTTATGAAGGAACTATTCAAGTAAAGAATTCCAAAATTGGTATGCTTAAACAAAAGTTTGAACAGTTTCATATGGAACCAAATGAGTCTATTAGTGAAATATATGCAAAGTTTTCTTCTATTGTTAATGGTTTGAATGCTTTAGATAAAGCAATTAGTGAAGAGGATCAAGTATCTAAAATCCTTAGGTGTTTGCCTCCAAAGTACAAACCAAAAGTAACTGCAATTGAAGAAGCCAATGACCTCACTCGACTAAGGATGGATCAACTCATGGGCAACTTAGAAGCACATGAGGCAACCTTGGAGGAAGAAGAAAGGTTGGCGGCTGAACACAAGAAGGAGAAAATAAAGGACATTGCATTATCAACCAAGATTAGTCATGACACAAGTGAAGATGATAGTGAAGAAGAAACTCTCATTGTAAACGATAAATAGTATAGAAGTTTTAAAACTAACAAAACTTCTAGTATTTCTTCTTCCAGGTGCTTTGATGTGGTAAAAAGGGACCCTTAAAAGGTGATTATCCCAAACTTAAGAAGGGAAAGAAATCATCTCACAAGAAGAAAGAAAAAGCCTACAAAGCTACATGGGATGATTCAAGTGATGATAGTGAAGATGGAGAAAAAGAAGTAGAGTGCCTTATTGCTACAACAAATGAAGAAGAAGAAGAGGTAAGCCTTTTTTATTTATCTAAAGAAGATTTAGTTGCTAGCATTGAGGAATTACATGATAAATATATTGATTGTAAAAGGAAACTAAAAAGAGTTACTAAAACTAATGAGGATCTGTATGCACAATTAGATGATCTTGCTTCTGAAAAGGAAAGTATTATTTCTGAAAATTCTTCCTTGAAATCATCTTTTAATGATTGCAATACAAAATTGCTTACTCTTGAGACAAATCATAATTTGCTTTGTCAAGAAAAGGTTGAATTGCTTGCAAAATTGAATGATCTTCAATCACAACCTATCTTGTGTACTCATCTAGATTATGATGCTATTGTTAAAGAAAGATATACTTTATCATCTAATCTAGATCAAGCAAAGTTAGATATCAAAAAGAAAATGGATGAGATGGCTAAATTACAAAGAGAAATTAGTAGCTTGAGAAACAATGACGTTCTTGATAAGATTCTAAAAAATTCTTCTAGTTATAATGGAAGGAGAGGTTTAGGATATGTTCCAAAAGAGAAATCCTATCAACCTAAACCTAGAAGAACACAAGCACCCAAGACCAAGATCATGTATGTACCCAAGAACAATTAAAAAAGAAATGAAATTGATTCTATTTGTTGTCACTATTACTTGCGTCTTGGACATTACTCTTTTTCATGCCCATACAAGAAAAGGGATGTTGAATTAGTTTGGGTCCCAAGATCTCAAACTTAGAAAATTTGAATATAATTAAGCTGAGATTTGACCTAAAACATCATTTGAATATCTTAATGTCTCATCTGAACTAAATAGACTGATACTTTATCTTATTGCAATAACTCAAGTTTAAAACTAACATAAACAGATTACTGAAAACAGTACAGAAACAATCTCGGTCAACAAAATCTTCGACCGAGACAATGTCGGTCGATAAAATTATTGACCAAAGTAGTTTCTGTCTCTGACCTGTAGAAATCTGGAAAAACAGTAACCACACCGGTCGAAAATGACTTCGATCGAGATAAATTCGATCGAACATTTATTGGACCAAATTTTAATTGATAAAACTGGAGATACAACAACCTTCTCGATCGAAAAGAATGTCGACCGAAAAGAAGTCGGTCGAGAAAGAGTTCGATCGAATAAGGTTCTAGAAAACCTATTTAACTGGTTCAGTTTGCTATAAACTTGCTATAAATTTGGTATAAATGAAAATTGATTGGAAATTATGAATGAATCATAAATCTTGGAGACAACTCTCAAATCACATATTGATAATTTGCATCATGATCTATATGTTGATTCTTGATATCCTTATGAAACATGTTATAAATTTACTAATTATGTGATAAAAAACTATATGCAAATAGAAACCAGAAATGTTTTCTTAAAATCAATGCACACATTTTAAAGCCTTAAATTTCTATTTCTCTTGAAATGATTAAGCATGTTCATTTACATTGTTTGTCTTAAATTTGAACATTGATGAACCATGATTGATCATGAAAAAGATATTGCCTTGATAAATCTTCCTTAAAAGGTATGGTTCTCTGCATTGTGTATCTTAAAACGGGAAAATGTGATGATTTGAGTAAGTTTAATCAAGAAAATAATGGATTTACTTCTCATGAGATTATTTTGGTTCATCTCCTACATGGTTTGGCTTAAAACTAAAAATTATGAACCATGTTGATTTAATCAAGAAAATTACTATTTTATCATAATCCACATGGTTTGTCCTAAGTATTCCTTAGTTTATCTGTATAGAAATCATGTGTCTTGAAATTTGCTTTTAAATGATCATGATCATTGTATTTCATGAAATTATGAATCTGCTTATATTATTCTATCATGATCATTGTATTATGGATATGCCTTTACTGTTTCACCATGATCATTGTGCTTCATCTTCTACTTGATTTTCTTAGAATAATCTTTGATATATATATATATATATATATATAAACCATGAATGGATATTGTTTTCAAAATGATCATAGTGATTCATCTCATTACACATAAAGATGATGTTATCATTGAAAATGCCATTTTTGCATTAAGGTAAATCTCTATGGCACAAATGCATCTTGACATATTAGTTAAATGATTATCTTGTGCTTAGCTTATGGAAAATGATATCAGCCTTGTTATACATGAATACTTTTTATATGATACTTTGTAAGCTATGTTTCAAATAATATGAAATCAAGTGGATCATTGTGAATGCTTAAACTGGAAATCTACAGAAATTGCCTCTCGGTCGAAATAAAAATCAACCGAGGGGCGCCCAAGTCGAAGTCAGACCTAAAATAAGCTTGAAAAAAATACTTAATTGTAAATAATTTCCTTGCACTCAATTTTAGTATATTGAAAATAAGATTTTAGTGCATAGCTCTCATAAAAGGTTAACTTATTATGATCTAATTCTTATTATGACCTTATAATCCTTAAATTATCTTGATTATAAGATTGAGGGGGATCTCACAATAACTATCTTGACTATAAGATTAAGAAGGAGCTCACAAAACTTCATAAACATTATGATAAATCTTGATCAAATCAAACTTTAAAAACTTTCTATGACCTTAGGATTATTAAATTATCTTGATCTAAAATGGACTCTCTATATCAATATGGGCTTAACATCCCTCATTATTGATTAGATATATATTTCTTGATCCTACTATGCCATAAAGAAAATCTCATATCATTTTTGGGGCTTAACATCCCTTGTAAAATGGATGAGAAATCAAAACACATATGCCATGAATCTAAAAGGATCTCATATCATTTCAAGGCTTAACATCCTTTGCAAATGATTGAGAAATAAATTGTGGCTACATTTTACATAAAAATAAGTGGTTTGCATTAAATTGTGATGATTACCCTTGCTTTAAAATTTGAGTATCAAATTATCAAATTAAGGGGGGAAAATAAAAGTCATACTTAATGATTAGCTTGGTTATCTTTTTAAAATGACAAAGGGGGAGAAATAATATAAAATCAATAACATAAAGTAAAATGAGTTTCATAATCTCTCGGCTAGCACACACTTGAAAACAAGAGAATGGCTGTAAAAGGTAAATTTCAGGTATGAAACTCATATGATTTATATTTCCTTGATTTATATTTTGGAAACATTTGTCATCTTCAAAAAGGGGGAGATTGTTAGATAAATTGGACATTAATATAATCCTTTTGTTTTGATGATGACAAACATTTCTTTCTTGTGGTTTTAACTTGCTATTTGAGTGTTTCAGGTACAATCATATAAGGTTGTGGATAGCAAAGACTTGGAAGATCAATTTGCTAAAATTGCTTTATTTTCATGATTGTAATCAAATGTAAAAACTTGTACAAGTATATAATGTACAAGTACTTAGATATCATGTAAATCAAGCATTTATATCTTCCCTATCAACACACAACACTTAGATAGGTCATCTCCTAAGTTAGCGTCATAATTGCACATTGATACGCACACTCAGTAAATGAATACATTGAATCAGGGATATTCTCGGTCGACAAAAACTTTGACTGAGACACTCTCGATCGACAAAGTCCTCGACCGAGAATAGACCCTCCTAGACATTAGAATGAGTTAGAAAAAGTAGTTGGGAGTTTAGTTGAACGTTTCAATACACTTACTCCATACTTACCCTTGGTCGACAAATTCCTCGACCGAGAGACTCTTGGTCGGCAAACTTCTCGATCGAGAAAGGTTCTAGACTGCACTATTCAACATTAAACAACTAGCCATTGCAATATAATTAGTGGACACATGACAGCCAGTTGAGCACTAAGAACACCCTAGAAGGTGTTTAGAACGTCCCCAAGCATTATAAAACCACCCCTATAAATAGGAAAAGCTATAAGATACCTAAAGCATCACTTGTGCATACAATTACACTTGAGATTCATTCTTTGTGAGCAACAAGCTGAGCTACACTTGCAATATGTTTTCCTTGTGTTCTACATTAGTGTCCTATAGCTTAGTATCTCCTAGACACCACTCTACCACATTCATCCACAGTGGATAGGAGATCAATACGCTTGATATATGATCAAAGTGTTGTACTTAATTGGTAACGGTGTTTCTTTCTTCCAATCTTGTTCCTTTTATTGTATTTTGTTCTCCTTTGCTACTCCTAGGTTGGAGGCTGTGCAAAGGAGGTTGTAGAAGCTTCTTCGGTCGTGAAGGTAGCTCAGCATGACTTTGGACTACTTCTAAAAGGTCTCAACAGGAAGCTACTTCAAGGAGGAAGGCTACTTCAAGGGGGAGCTTGAAGTTACTTCAAGTGAAGGTTGCTTCAAAGTTGGTGAGATGACTTTGGGGTGAAGGTTGTTCAAAGGGTTGTGAAGGTAATTGTATCTTATGTAACATCCTTGTGAGGTAATAAAATACAATTGCTTTCAAAATCCCAATTGGAAACAAGTGGGTAGTGGACTGACTCCCTTAGTATTTGCTAAGGGTGGAACACTCTAAACGCCTTGTCTCCTTCTCCAATATTTTTGTCGTTGCTTGGTTAAATAATTTTTAAAATTATCATAAAACCCTATTCACCCCCTCTTGTGTTTTTTCAATTTCTTTGTGGACATGTGTCACCTAGAGTTCTAAGGTGGTGACACCTTCCTCTTGCTCTCTCTTTCGTCTCTCTTGTATATATACCTCTTTCTCTCCATGCAAGAGAATCCTTTTGGCCTTCTTTGCTTTCCTCTTCCTTGGAGGCCGATCTTAAGCTTGGAGAGTGCTCTCCCTTGGAGCTTGGAGGATGAGTCCCATGCTTGTGGTGCTCTCTTCATCCTCTACCTTGGTAAGCCATGATCCTTAGCTTCCTTTCTCTCCTTCTTTCTTCTTCTTATCCGAACTTGGTTACTACTTTTCCTTCTCATGTTCTCTTAACCTTGGTTCCCATCTTCTCTCTTGGAGGTGTTGTGGTGATCAAGATTTGGAGGATCTTCTTCTACCTTGAGCTCGTGAAGCTTGGAGCTTTGTGGTGATCCTTGAGGCGGGTTATATAACTCTAAACCCTCTTTGTTATTATAACTCTTTTACTTTCTATCTTGTTCTTGGCTTGTTATTGCTTGAATTCTAGTAACTCTTTTGAGTATTTTAGCGTTCTATTTTAGAAAATGAACCTTGCTTAGTTGTTGCCTTGCTTTGCACTTCTTCCATCTTGCTTGTAACACCGTCCTAAGGTAGGAGACGGTGAGGCTGATATGCTTGTATAGGCCAATATGTAAGTGGAGGCCAATATGTAGGTTAGACTGTTAGACTTTGGGTGGCCGTCACGACCTATGACACCTGTAGCTATCACCCTTTGTGACAGGTCATTATGACCTTTGAATGTCATGCTTTGTTGATAGCCTTCATGTCTTGGTAATTCTTACAAATGATGTGTTCGTGCACTATTATGCTTCGATGTCATTGCCCATCATGGCTAGATCGACATAATGTTGTTGCCCGATACACCTACAACGTCACAACTTGTGATGCCTTACTTGGGCAGAAGTTGATGCCTCTTTAGGAGCATTACCCGTTAGGGCTCTAACTGTTACGTCTTGTGAGTGGGTTGATGCCTGATATCTCTTGACAACCTGTCACAGGTGAACCGCTATCTCAAACCCTAATCATCCCATCACCTTGAGCATTTCCTGATACACCAGCGAAGTTTGTTACCCCCTTGATGTCTATCACACCTCTGGGTAGTGTTGCCCGATAAGGTGAGTTGGTCGACACCCTCTCCTTCAGGTGTTGTTTCGAACACACCTGTAGTGATTCCTAAAGTGACACACACCTTAAGTAGGTAGGTTGATTCCCTACCTTGGTATGGTTGCTCAATAACTTTAAAGGATAATATGATACCAATACCTTTAAAGGACAATCTGATACCCTGTATGGAAGCCCTAATTGATACCTTGTGGTGGTGTCTAAGTTACTGTGACACCCCGCCATCACACAGATAGCAAGGTGACATGCGAAAACGTGCGGAAACACCATAAACCACATATTACTGAAAACAGGGGTTAATTAAAACCGATTTTGGAATGCATACATAAGAGAACTTTTGCATCCAGATCCTGAAGAGAAACATGTTATATAAATATTTACAAGCCTTGATATATGTCCACAGCTTATCGGAACCAGCTGTACTGTCAGAACCAGAGTTCATCACCTATTTATACATACATAACAAGCCACGTAAGGCCAGCAGCAAGATAGATAAAGTTACAACAGCTAGTCATCGTGAAACGTCGTCAAACACCTCTGAGGATCTGAGAGTACAGGGATGACTCTAGGACTCTACTACAAAACCACCAAAACAATAGCATGTCCATCTCTCTTGCCTTCTACTACTCTTCCTCTCGCTACTCGGCCACAACCTCACGACCATCACCATGTCTAGCGCGATCACCTAAAAAGGTTGTAAACCAGCGGGGTGAGACACAAAGTCCCAGCGAGAAACATAACTCCCCGCCGAAACTATAAAACCTCAGAAGGTTAAAGCAGATGAAGTAGATAGTTGGTTAAGACATATAATAAGAGTAGCATACTGAGAAAGACTGTTATTACCATCAATCTTACCAAGATATCCAGGAGGCATATAACCAAGTATTTCTTTATGGAACATGATTGAAAAGATAAGCTTTATAAGAACTTATCACAAAATATAAGGATCGTACACCTAACTGCAAGGTATAACTAGATCAGCTATATAAGCAAGGCCTCAATCAATGTTCCGTGTTTTGCTCTAAGCAGTATATACTATTCGGCTGGATTATGTTTTGTTATGCCCTGAGGATGTGAGTTGTCCCTTCTCAAATCCAACCTTTGGCTGTGAAGCCCAAAAATCGGTGCCATACAAGGTCAATGGGATAGCCAGACTCCATGACCTCACCTCATCGTGGTCATTGCACGAAAACCAAAGCAAGACCGCAGTCTCATGCTTATATGGCCTCGGCCTCAGGGTCAGCTCCGCAAGCTACCCATATCTCTAGCTCACCTTGACACATGTGCTAGTATACTTTTTGAGCCACGGGCCCGATCGTCGTGCTCTTGAGCCATTAACACATTCATGCTCTAACTCATTGACTCATGGGCCCGTTCACCATGCTCTGTACCATATAGAGACTACAACTACAGTTGTACTCTAATCCTCCCATTTTCAGCTAGGAGAAAACCCCACATATTCAACTATATGCTCTCCAGGTAATCGCATAGGATAAACTCGTTTCACCATCACCAAATTCTGACGATTATGGATCTATGGCCAGGGCAAACTACATGATATGTTCCACTGTAATTAATTAGTATATTTTAAGTGTGTTGTTGAGGCAACCAAGTTATACAACATCGAGTTACATTATCACTATCACTATCATGGGATCCCAACCCCTCCTCAATAATTGCTACTGCCTCTTAAGGCATCAACATCCTAGGATAGCAATCCCTTATCCCATCATCATAGGATAACACCTCAACTAGGCATTTAACCTTTATCAGGTCCTCAGACCTATCTCATCATACTGGTGATGCATGTTATTTCATCAACAAGAGTTATCATCATGATACAGTGTTATTAAAAACACATATACCTCATAGCTCTTACCTAGATATGAATCCATTTAATATAATTGCATGGTTAGTATTCACATCAAGAGAGATAACTTAAAATCACCAGACATAGCTCTTACGGATTATCCCATCATTAGGATTTGCAGATGCACATGTCATGATTATAAATATGTGTGTCATACTGCATTAATTACATCACTGCTATCAAATCATGGGCATCCATCTAAGATCTTAAACATAATTAACATCATATCATCTTTATTTGGCATTATCTTTAAGAATCAAACATGTCATTGGTTTACAAACCATTTTCCATATTTCATTAGCAACAAATATGTGACTATATGATAAGGATCATTAGCTAGGTCTTGCCGAGTTAGACCTAACCCTCACCAAAGGTGCCCGCTACCCTCACTGGAAGTGTGATGGGTAGGGAACCCCCTCACCAAAGATGGTACCGGGTAGGGTAACTACCCTTACTGAAGGCTATCGGCCAAGCACAACGGGAAACCACTTCATGGTGTGTTGTGCAACTAGAGGGAAAAGGTGTTATCGTGCAGCTGGGTCCATGGGGCATATCGTGCACCCATGATCAAGGTGTGATGGTTAGCTATGTGTAATGGGCAAAGCTCAATAGCTACCTATGGTTAGGTTTTGGTTCTATCGGCTAAGATTATGGTGCCCAAGGCTAGCATCATATCGCCCATCAAGGTACACATCAACAACCGATATAAGGGCACAACAGGGAAACCTATCGCCCAACTAAAACCAACATACCATATCAGTCACCACAAGGTACTCACATGGGCCACCACTCAACCCATGTTGGGCAAGAACCTGACGCAACATGTATCGCCCAAGATTCCAAATAGAAATATCAACAAGGCACTCTATCGGCCAAGGGGGCAACAACTACTAGGTCAAAGGATCATCTTGATCAAGGCATATCACCCAAGCTCATCATCAAGGTTAAGAGAGCCATATCGGGCACAAAGCCAACCAAACACATCATAAAAGCCAAGATCAAAACCCTAGACAAAGAGAGGTGTGTCAGGAAGCACTACTACAAGGTGTATCGTGTAAGGCACCAAGCTCATCCCGACAAGGTCATCATCAACCTCAAGATCACCATCATCAAAACCCAAAAAGATCAAGAGGATTGGCTCACCTCTCAACAACCAAGAGAGAGGGGTTTTGCACAACCTCCATCACCAATCGGGCAACATGATGGATCATCTCCAACTTAGATCATCACTCATCCAAAGGCTCACCTCTCAAATCCATGGTGAGAGGAGGGTGTTTCCTAAGCAACTAGAGCATAGACTCACCTCTCAACGAGTAAGGAAGAGGGGTTTTGCCTACACCACTAGAGCTCAAACTCACTTCTCAAAACCAAGGATAGAAAGGGGTATTTCCCCAAAGAAAACCCTAATCTATGGGTTTGGCCAACTAGGTCCAAAGGTACACAAGAAACAACAACATCATCAACAACATGATCACTATATCCACAAGATTAAAGGTACAAACTAGAGTAAGAAACATATCTAACAACATGCATGTCTGATCATGATCATATATGAACATGCAACATAAAAGAAGGTAGTATAGTTAGGGTTATAAGTTATGTAACCCGCCTTAAGCAAGCTCCAAATCTCCAAGCTTTAAGCTCCTAGCTCCAAGGCACACCACCTATGGTTCGGCCACCAAGCTTAGCTCCTCCAAGGGTATCAACCACCAAAGTTGCAAAGGAGAGGTGTCGTTCACCAAGGAGGAGGGGAAACTAAGGAACTAAAGGGATCCTTAGCAAGAGAAATTAGATACATATATAGAAGAGGGTGGAGGAGAAAACAAGGCAATGTGTTGCCCACCTAGGGACACTTGTCCATGGGCAATGCCACATTCTCATCCCACCTCATACACATGTCCAAGGCATTTGCCACATGCAAGCATCATGCACCAAGTGTCCACTAGAGTGGTGACATAAATGAAGCTAAGAGTCAAAGATGGTCATAGGCTGATACACCTCACTCCCTTGCCTGACACAGCCCCATGGGTGACACACCCATGGCTGACACCAAGCTCGCTTGCCCGATATAGGGTCCAACAAGGCAAATTAAGGCCCAAACAAGGCAAAACGAAGCCCAATAAAGCTCAACAAAGCCCAAGGCAACTCAAGCAACGAGTCCAACCCTTCCTCTCAACTCTAGAGGAAGCAAGGAGAGAGAAAACATCTCTTAAGGTGACAAACTTGCTCATCAACCCTAAACTTAGGTTATTTGCAAGTAGCACCTCCAACTCTCAACAAAGCACCAATAAACCCTAATCACCACTTGAGGTGATTAGCAAGCAACTAAACACCAGGGCTTAGGCAAAGCAAACAGGATAAGCCTAAAGTGAAGGTTAGGGTCCTTACAAGCCATAAACCTCTACAAAGGGATTTCATCCCCAAAATCTGAAGAGAAAAGTGAGGGATACTTCCTCCTCATCTCTTCCTCAAGCTCCCATGTGGCTTCCTCAATGCCACGATGATGCCAAAGAACTTTCACAAGAACCAGGTCTTTCCTTTTTAACTTCTTTACTCTTCTATCAAGGATCATCACTGGGCCTTCTTCATAGGTCACATATTCATCAAGCTCAACCTCAACTGGATGTATCACTGTTCCCGTGTCTGGATGACTTTTCTTTAGCATGATGACATGGAACACCGGATGTAACATGTGTAGCTCTGGCGGCAACCCTGACTTATAAGCTACCTTGCCAACACATGCTATTACTGGGTATGGTCCCATATACATGGGTGCCAGTTTGCCTTTCCGGCCAAACCTCAGCACGCCTTTCAAAGGTGAGACCTTGAGATACACTTTGTCTCCCACCTAGAACTCTAAAGGTCGGCGGCGATTACCTGTGTACGACTTTTGTCTGTCCTATGCCACTTTCAATTTTTGTCGTATCACTCTGATCTTCTCTGTTGTTTACTGCACTAGCTCAGGACCTAAAAGTTGATACTCACCAGACTCATATCAACATAGAGGAGGTCTGCACTTCCTGCCATATAGAGCCTCATAAGGAGCCATGTCGATGCTTCGCTGGTAACTATTGTTGTAGGCAAACTCTATCAAACTGAGATGTACATCCCAACTGCCTAGAAACTGCAAAACACAAGCTCGGAGAAGATCCTCCAAAGTCTGAATAGTCTTTTCAAACTGCCCATCTATCTGCGGGTGGAAAGCAGTGTTGAACCTCAACTGCATTCCCAACGCTTTGTGCAACTGTTCCCAGAAATGACTTGTGAACTGAGGACCTCTGTCAGAAACTATCGTTGTTAGTACACTGTACAAACACACTATCTCATCTACATACAGCTGAGCAAGCTTCTCTGATGTATACATTGTCTTTATCGATACGAAGTGCGCAGACTTTGTCAATCTGTCCAGTATCACCCAAATGGAATCATAATTCCTAGTTGTCCTTGGCAGACCAACTACGAAATCCATAGTTATATGATCTCATTTCCACTGCAGTATCAACATGGGTTGCAACATACATGCCGGCTTCAGATGCTTAGCCTTAACTTGCTAGCATACCACACACCTAGCCACAAACTTGGCTACATCCTTCTTCAAGCCAGGTCATCAATACAGATCCTTCAGATTATGATACATCTTGGTGACTCCTGGATGCATAGCATACATCAATGTGTGTGCTTCCTCGAGCACTAGCTTTCTCAGATAATCAACATTGGGGACCACCATCGTATTATGATAACAAACTAGTACATCCTCGGACTCATGGAACCCATCGCGCTTTTTGTTGCCGAACTCTGACCTAATCAACTAAACTGAAGCATCTTCCTACTTTGCATCTTTGATCTGTTGTCTCAAGATAGGCTTTACTTGCATTTGTGTCAACAAACCTTCCAACAAAGAAACTTCCAACTGTACATTCATCTATCGCAAAGAAACGAACATATCCCGCCTATGGCATACCAAGGAACTCAACTGTGCCTTCTTCGTGGGAAGAGAAGAAGACTTCCTTCTAAGTGCATCAACTACCACATTTGGCTTACCGGGATGATACTCAATGGTGCAATCATAATCATTGATTAGCTCAATAGAATGACATTGTTGCATGCTCAACTCACTCTGCAAGAAGATGTACTTCAAGTTCTTATGATCTGTAAAGATTTGACACACTTCCCCATAAAGATAGTGTCTCCAAATCATCAATGCATGAACTACCGCTGCCAGATCCAAATCATGTGTCGGATAATTCTCCTCATGTTTCTTAAGTTGTCACAAAGCAAAAGAAACCACATGATCTTCCTGCATCAGCACACATCCTAAGCCTTTCTTGGATGCATCGCAGTAAACAACATAGCCTTTCCCAGGCTCTGGTAGCACCAACACTGGAGTACTAGTCAACTTCTCCTTCAAATTTTGGAAAGCTTGCTGACAACGATCATCCCAAACAAAGGGTACATCGTTCCTGGTCAATTTTATCAATGGAAATGCGATCACGCTAAAGTACTTTATAAACCTTCGATAATATCCTGCTAGACCCAGAAAACTAAGGACTTCTGTTGGTGTCTTTGGTTGCTCCTAATCTGCAACTGATTCCACTTTCTTGGGACTCTGACTCCTTCAACAGATATCACATGACCCAAGAAAGCCACGTCCTTCAACCAGAACTCACACTTACTGAACTTGGCATATAACTGGTATTGGCGAAGAAGAGTCAACGCTTGTCGAAGATGTTGTTCATTCTCTTGACTGTCCCGACTATAGATCAAGATGTCATCTATAAAAACTACAACAAACTGATCTAGAAACAGATGGAACTCCCTGTTCATCAGATCCATGAAAGCAGTAGGTGCATTGGTTAGCCCAAATGGCATAACAACAAACTTAAAGTGACCATACCTTATCCTAAAAGCTGACTTTGGTATGTCATCTGCCTTAATCCTCAATTGATGATATCCAACCATAGATCAATCTTTGAGAACACAGTAGTGCCACACAACTGATCAAAAAGATCGTCTATCATTGACAATGGGTACTTGTTCTTGATTGTAACTTTGTTCAACTACCGCTAATCTATACACAACTGCATCGTTCCATCCTTCTTCTTTACAAACAGGACCAAAGCACCCCATGGCGATGTGCTCAGTCGGATGAAACCCTTATCCAACAACTCCTGTAACTATTTCTTTAGCTCTACCATCTCGGCTGGAGCCATCATGTACGGTGTATGTGCAACTGGCTGCGTTCCTGGCACCAGATTGATCTCAAAATCAATCTCTCGAGGTGGGGAAACACCGAGGAACTCATTGGGAAACACATCCGCAAACTCTCAAACAACAAGCATCTCCTCAAGGTTAGGACCTTTTGCGTTGGTATCCAAAACGTGAGCTAAGAACACCTTACAAACTTGCCGCAACATCTTCTATGCCACCATAGCCGACACCAAACATGTCGAGAGAATCTTCCTATCTCCTTGGAAGATGAACTTCTCTCCACTGTCATCAAACACTACTTGCTTGGAACCACAGTCCAACACAACCTTATACTTCTCTAAGGTATCCATCCCAAGGATCACATCGAATCCATGCATCTCAAGTGGTATAAGATCCACTTGTATATTGTGTCCCGAAAAAGATAGAACATAAGATGGACACACCTCTCGAAGCATCGAGAAACCATCAAGAGGGGTTTCTAGCAACATGCTATCTTTCTTACAACTAACACGTAAAAGACAATTTTCAAGCATAGTTCGTGCGATAAAAGAGTGAGTAGCACCCGGGTCAACCAAAACAGATATAAAGCAATAAGAAGACACATCAAAATGAAATAACTCCATCTGACCTGCCACCACTCGCAGGTTGACTATCGCCTCTGGATGACTCATAACATGGAATCGAGTCATTGCTTGTTGTCCATGTCCTCTGCTTCCTTGAGCAGACGATCCCGCTTGTGATGCTTGACCACGTCCTCGCCCTCTGCTATCACTGAGCTTTTGTCTGTCTGATCCTTGCTGATTCTGCCTCAACTGTTATGTCATTTCGACATCTTTCCTTGGGTAATTTGACCACAAATGCCCGGTCTGTCCACAGAGGTAGCATGCCTTACCATCAAACTGCGGCCTTGAGGGCCCTATCACTGCCACTAAATCTGTACTATGCACCTTTGATGGCGAAGAAACATAACCTCTTCCCTTACTTGGAGACCATTGTGACGGTGTACTGGAACCTCTCATCATGGAAGGTGCTGAAAATCGTGGCTTCTTAAAGCCATCAAACCTCCGTATTTGAAACTGAGCAGGCCTTTTCCTGTTCATGGATTCCCTTTTCTCCCTGACAAACCTTTCAATCCTGCAGACGGACTCCACGAACGTGGAAAACCGCTCCCAATTCTCCAAGGCAGCAACAAGTGTCGACAACTTGGCACTTAAGCCTTTCTCAAACTGCCTGATTCTCTCATCATCTGTTGCCGCCATGTGAGGACAAACCCTCAACAGGTCCATAAACTTGGCTTCATACTCAGTGATGCTCATCGATCCTTGGCACAGATGCTCAAACTGGTTGATCTTCTCGTCCAAATACGTCTTCAGGAAGTATCTATTGACGAACTCTCGCCAGAAAACCTCCCAACAGATCACCTCACCAGGTTGCTTCTCCTCCTCAATGGCCCACCAGTGACCAGCACTACATTTTAGAAGGTAGACATCGTGCTTTACTTTGTCTTCTTCAGGGATGTTGAGGATTCAGAATGCCTTCTCAAGACCTGTCAGCCACAGATCTGCATCTGCCGAATCAGCCGTTCCAGCGTAATCCAAAGCTTCGACTCGACGAAGCCGCTCAAAGGTCTTCCCAATGCCTGATGATTCACCATGGGGAGCCTGTGCTCTTGGAGGAGGCACTGGCACTCTTTCCACCATGTGATTCATCGTAGCCATCAACTGCCCCATAAGCTGCTGATAGGCATGGTTTTCAAGAATGGTTGGGTCAATTTGGGGGACCTCAGGCACTCGATCTTCATGTACATGCACTCTTGCTCCATCAACTGATGCAGCATCGCTGCTCTCGGCAACATGTTCTTCATGGTTTCCAGACATCTTTAAGCTTTGTCTTCCGCAGAGGGCAGAAGATTATTATAAGAAAATCTGGAAAACTCACAAGAATAGACACAACCCTAGTCCTAGATCCATGTAGACTCAACGAACCTAGAGCTTTGATACCAAAACAACTGTGACACCCCGCCATCACACAGACAACAAGGTGACACGCAAAAACGTACAGAAACACCATAAAACACATATTACTAAAAACACGGGTTAATTAAAATCGATTTTGGAAAGCATACATAAGAGAACCTTTTCATCCAGATCCTGTAGAGAAACATGTTATATAAATATTTACAAGCCTTGATATATGTCCACAGCTTATCAGAACCAGTTGTACTATCAGCACTAGAGTTCATCACCTATTTATACATACATAACGGGCCACGTAAGGCTAGCAGCATGATAGACAAAATTACAACAGCTAGTCATTGTGAAACATTGTCAAACACCTACGAGGACCTAAGAGTACATGGATGACTCTAGGACTCTACTACAAAACCACCAAAATAGTAGCATGTCCATCTCTCTTGCCTTCTACTGCTCTTCCTCTCGCTGCTCGGCCACAACCTCACGACCACCACCGCGTCTAGCACGATCATCTAAAAAGGTTGTAAACTAGTGGGTTGAGACACACAGTTCCAGCGAGAAACATAACTCCACGCCGAAACTATAAAACCTCATAAGGTTAAAGCATATGAAGCAGATAGCTGGTTAAGACATATAATAAGAGTAGCATACTGAGCAAGACTGTTATTACCATCAATCTTACCAAGATATCCAGGAGGCATATAACCAAGTATTTCTTTATGGAACATGATTGACAAGATAAGCTTTATAAGAACTTATCACAAAATATAAGGATCGTACACCTAACTGCAAGGTACAACTAGATCAACTATATAAGCAAGGCCTCAACCAATGTTCCGTGTTTTTCTCTAAGCAGTATATACTATTCAGCTGGATTACGTTTTGTTATGCCCTGAGGAAGTGAGTTGTCCCTGCTCAAATCCAACCTTTGGCTGTGAAGCCCAAAAACCGGTGACATACAAGGTCAATGGGAGAGCCAGACTCCATGACCTCACCTCATCGTGGTCAGTGCACAAAAACCAAAGCAAGACTGTAGTCTCATGCTTATATGGCCTCATCCTCAGGGTCAGCTCCGCAAGCTACCCATATCTCTAGATCACCTTGACACAGGTGCTAGTATACTTTTTGAGCCACGAGCCTGATCACCGTGCTCTTGAGCCATGAACGCATTCATGCTCTAACTCATTGACTCATGGACATGTTCACCATACTCTTTACCATACAGAGTCTACAACCGCAGTTGTACTCTAATCCTCCAATTTTCGGCTAGGAGAAAACCACGCATATTCAACAATATGTGCTCCAGGTAATCTCGCAGGATAAACCTATTTCACCATCACCAAATTCTAATGATGATGGATCTATGGACAGGGCAAACTACATGATATGTTCCACTATAATTAATTAGTATATTTTAAGTGAGTTGTTGAGGCAACCAAGTTATACAACATCGAGTTACATTATCACTGTCACTATCATGGGATCTCAATCCTTCCTCAATAATTGCTACTACCTCTCAAGGCATCAACATCCTGGGATAGCAATCCCTAATCTCATCATCAGAGGATAACACCTCAACTAGGCATTCAGCCTTTATCAGGTCCTCAGACCTATCTCATCATACTGGTGATGCATGTTATTTCATCAACAAGAGTTATCATCATGATACAGTGTTATTCAAAGCACATATACCTCATAGATCTTAACTAGCTATGAATCCATTTAATATACATGCATGGTTAGTATGCACATCAAGAGAGATAACTTAAAATCACCAGACATAGCTCTTACGGATTACCCTATCATTAGGATTTGCTGATGCACATGTCATGATTATAAATATGTGTGGTATATTGTATCAATTACATCACTGCTATCAAATCATGGGCATCCATCTAAGCTCTTCAACATAATTAACATCATATCATCTTTATTTGGCATTATATTTAAGCATCAAACATGTCATTGGTTTACAAACCATTTTTCATATTTCATTAGCAACAAAGATGTGACTATATGATAAGGATCATTAGCTAGGTCTTGTCGAGTTAGACCTAACCCTCAGCAAAGGTGCCCGCTACCCTCACTAGAAGTGTGACGGGTAGGGCTCCCCATCACCACAGATGGTACCAGGTAGGGTAACTACCCTTACTCAAGGCTATCGGCCAAGCACAACAGGCAACCACTTCATGGTGTGTCGTGCAACTAGAGGGCAAAGGTGTTATCGTGCAGCTGGGTCCATGGGGCATATCGTGCACCTATGATCAAGGTGTGATGGTCAGCTATGTGTAACAGGAAAAGCTCAACAACTAGCTAGGGTTAGGTTTTAGTTCTATCGGCTATGATTATGGCACCCAAGGCCAGCATCATATCGCCCATCGAGGTACACATCAACAACTGATATAAGGGCACCACAGGGAAACCTACCACCCAACTAAAACCAACATACAATATCGGTCACCACAAGGCACTCACAAGGGCCACCACTCAACCCATGTTGGGCAAGAACCAGACCCAACATGTATCGCCCAAGACTCCAAATAGAGATATCAACTAGGCACTCTATCGGCCAAGGGGGAAACAACTACTAGGTCAAAGGAACATCTAGATCAAGGCATATCGCCCAAGCTCGTCATCAAGGTCAAGAGAGCCATATCGGGCACAAAGTCAACCAACACATCATAACAGCCAAGATCAAAACCCTAGACCAAGAGAGGTGTGTCGGGCAACACTACTACAAGGTGTATCATGTAAGGCACCAAGCTCATCCTGACAAGGTCATCATCAACCTCAAGATCACCATCATCAAAACCCTAAAAGATCAAGAGGATTGGCTCACCTCTCAACAACCAAGAGAGAGGGGTTTTGTACAACCTCCATCACCAATCGGGCAACATGATGGATCATCTCCAACTTAGATCACCACTCATCTAAAGGCTCACCTCTCAAATCCATGGTGAGAGGAGGGTGTTGCCCAAGCAACTAGAGCATATACTCACCTCTCAACGACTAAGGAAGAGAGGGGTTTTGCCTACACCACTAAAGCTCAAACTCACTTCTCAAAACCAAGGAGAGAAAGGGGTATTGTCCCAAAGAAAACCCTAATCTATGGGTTTGGCCAACTAGGTCCAAAGGTACACAAGAAACAACAACATCATCAACAACATGATCACTATATCCACAAGATTAAAGGTACAAACTAGAGTAAGAAACATATCTAACAACATGCATGGCCGATTATGATCATATATGAACATGCAACATAAAAGAAGGTAGTATAGTTAGGGTTAGAAGTTATGTAACCCGCCTTAAGCAAGCTCCTCAAGCTTGAAAGCTCCAAGCTTTAAGCTCCTAGCTCCAAGGCACACCACCTATGGTTCAGCCACCAAGCTTAGCTCCTTCAAGGGTATCGGCCACCAAGGTTGCAAAGGTGAGGTGTCGTTCACTAAGAAAGAGGAGAAACTAAGGAACTAAATGGATCCTTAGCAAGAGAAAGGAGATACATATATAGAAGAGGGTGGAGGAGAAAACAAGGCAGTGTGTCGCCCACCTAGGGACACTTGTCCATGGGCAATGCCACCTTCTCATCCCACCTCATACACATGTCCAAGGCATTTGCCACATGTAAGCATCATGCACCAAGTGTCCACTAGAGTGGTGACACAAATGAAACTAAGAGTCAAAGATGGTAATAGGTCGATACAACTCACTCCCTTGCCCGACACAACCCCATGGGTGACACACCCATGGCCGACGCCAAGCTCTCTTTCCCGATACAAGGTCCAACAAGGCAAAGAAAGGCCCAAAAAAGGCAAAACGAAGCCCAACAAAGCTCAACAAAGCCCAAGGCAACTCAAGCAACGAGCCCAACCCTTCCTATCAACTCTAGAGGAAGAAAGGAGAGAGAAAACATCTCTCAAGGTGACAAACTTGCTCATCAACCCTAAACTTAGGTTATTTGCAAGTAGCACCTCCAACTCCCAACAAAGCAGAAACAAACCCTAATCACCACTTGAGGTGATTAGCAAGCAACTAAACACCAGGGTTTAGGCAAAGCAAATAGGATAAGCCCAAAATGAAGGTCAGGGTCCTTACAGTTACACCATGTTGATGCTGGGGTCACATGGTATGATGTGATACCCTATGGAGTAGTTGTACGTATGATGTTGAAATCTATGTTCCTATACCTAATAACATGTTTTATAATGTTAATGTGGAATATGCTTCTATGCCTCATAACACACTTCATAATGATGATGAAAGTGATAATCTAAAGATGGTTGTTGATCCATCCTTGTAAACCCTATTCGGGTAAAGTGAAATCCTAATTGTAATGATGTAAAATGCATGGCATGTGTCCTATGAGATGATGATGTTGATGATGTATTGCTTTCTTGTTATCAATTTCTAATCATGCAGGGAGCACCAGTTGATGTACATAGCCAGGTATGAGCTATGATGATTATGATCTATTTGTATGGGCCTTATGAGGCATAAACTGTTGTTGACATCCTTGAAAGAGGAAACGAATGGTCTTATGACCTAATGATGGCTTATTGCCTTGCATGAAATGTTTTCCTAAGTGATGAGAGGAGGGGTTGTCACCCCAAGATATGTGGTCCTCGTGATGGACATTGGTCCTTGTAATGAACATATGATGAATAACATGCATAAAGTGATGATGTGATGAGATCACACCATATATGTTTTAGAATGTTCTAGTGATGAGTTATGCCTTGTTTATGTAGAATTTGTTTAGAGGTCTTACATTGTAACTTGATTGATGTTGAAAGATGCTTAATTTTTCTAATTAATCAAGTGGAATCTAATAGTATAGTTCACCCTGTGCCATAGATCCTTTCAGTGTCAGTTTTTGCTGAATGGTGAAATGAGTTTAACTTAGAGTGCATATTGCTTAATATTGGGGTGCAAGTTGAGGTATCTCCTTGTGTCCTGAATGTATATATATGGGATTAACGACAGTCATACCCCAACAAGATTATAGATATGGTTGTAGCTCAATTTGAAATACAAGAATGGCTACGGTCATATACTAATAAAGAGTACGGATGCAGTCGTAACTCACTAGTGTTGCGACCTATACCAAGCCAGGCTAGATATGTACAACTGGACTATAAGTTGTTGATAGTAGTCTGACTAATGATGTCACTGTCAATATTCTCGTACTGACTGAGCAGATGAGGTCATAGATTCTGGCTCTTCTACTAGACCTTATATGTGACGACTGCTATCAAACCGACAGCCAAATCACACAGTAATTACGCAGAATAACCATTAGCACAAGATTCACGAAAATCACTAAAAATTTAAAACCATTTTGCAAAGAGATCCATTTCTAGGAAACTCTTAAAGAAAGATATAAAGCAATATATACATCATGGTTCACATTGTACATACATTGTACCATCTCATCTCAAGGATATCATATACCAGTTGCTTTGCCCAAACATATACATAAGCAACATAAATCCTCGAGGCATACAAGCCAAAATCTCAGATCATTTATAAAACCATTACGTACTAACTCCCAAGGACCTGAGAGTACAGATACGACACATAGGACTTCTATCTACAAGACACGACAGACAACACACTAAACTTGAGCTATTACTACTATCCCTATTGTTGGTGTCCTCCCTTTGCAGTACGATCACTACCTCCTTGTTTGCATCCACCTAAACAAATGTTGGGACCAACAGGGTGAGACAAAAGTCCCAACGAGAGATATCACTCTCCGCCAACAACATTATTATCATAGGTATACAATATAAAACTGAGAAGAGGATCTTTTATATTAATAATCAAGATTAATCACTATTTATAAGTAGAACAGAGCAATATCATCTTTTCAAGAAATGCAACAATATATGATAGAGCAATAAATCATCTATTCACTTTGTAAGGAATACAAAGAACACATATAACATCTATCCATTTAAGATGTATAAAAGTAGTATAACATCAACCAATCTTTTCGTGTTTAATCCTTAATCAAATATGCTACACGACTGATTACATATTTACAATCACACTTATGCCCTGAGGAGATGAGGTATACCGCTCATGCTCCAACTGACCACGACTACATAAAGCATCAGTACCATACAAGGTCAAAGGAAGAGACGACTTCTAAGACCTCACCTATCTCAGTCAGTACAAGACCACTGGAAGTGGCATCATGTGTCAAACTACAATTAGCTTGCTAGGGTATAGTGGCATCTTCACTATAGAGTTACAGTCGCAATATGCACTCTCTTCAGAGTGATCACACATCAACCCCGGTATATTAATATTGAGTCATGGCATATATCCATACTCTTTGATGACGAGGAAGATCACACAACAATCCCCATTTAGAGGTAAGGATATTTTCAACCATTACCCCCACATATTAAAAAATATGCTCTCCAAGTTAAACTCGTTTCACCATTCAGCAAATTATGACATTGAATGGATCAATGGCCAGGGAGACTACATGATAAGGTTACACTTGATTAATTAGGTGCATTACAGTATCTTTTAGCATCAAACAAGTTACAAGAATGAATTATAACATATTCTACAAAGAAAGGTGTAAGACATTTATCAAGAACTTTCATAATCTTTGGAACACATTGAATGCATAACACTCAGGATCTTAGTCCCTTATCACATTACTGGGGATTCTCATCCCTTAACATTATCATCATCATGATTGATAGATCTGGGTATTCAAGACCTTAGTTCATCACTGAACATTGTCACCTCTTATCAAGTAACTATTACCTATAGCTAGGTCCTCAGACCCATGCATACATTATACTTGTTACACAAGTATTTCACATGGCTCACAAGGCCCATTCAATCTGTATCATATGAAACATCATAGCTTATACCTGGCTATGCTCATCATCTCATGATACCTGCATGGTTAGTATTTCATGATAAAAATAATATCATGTACATATCATCACCATGCAAAAAAGTACATATCATCACCATGAAATATAATAGAAATACAACCTTCCTATTATTAGGGTTAAGGTTTCGCTTTTTAGCTGATTAGGGTTTCAAGTTCATACTATCAAGAATCAAAACCCTAATTCATAACTCCACACATATTAGGAGCATACATTGATATCATAAGTATTCAATCATACTTGTTTATTCTCATCATTTATCATTAAATTATTATCACACAAAGTATGAGTTTCTCTCTCATCCTCACTAGGATATTGATTACATCATACTTTATTAAATTGGTTCAACCCTTTTCTCAAGGTACATTGGCCTACACTTATCAAAATGTATTAAACTCTTTACATCTTAATGTATCATTTGACATAACACACTTCATGTGTTACTCAATCAAGTATCTCAGATTTGAGGTGCTTACCTCCCTATTGGTTTTGAGGTGCTTCCACCATATCGGGCTAGAGGTGTGTGCTTACCACCATATCATCCAAGAGGTGTGTGCTTACCATGATATCGTTCTAGAGGTGTGTGGTTACCACCATATCATCCAAGAGGTGTGTTCTTACCACCATATCGTCCAAGAGGTGTGTGTCACTTATATCAGGTTACTCAAGTGTAGGGTTTTGCATGTCGGGTTAGACCCTTATGCTCATACCTTTTCAAACCTTCAAAGTATCAACCTACCATGTGTTGAGTGACAGCCTAGA
This sequence comes from Alisma plantago-aquatica, assembly GCA_963693085.1. Lineage (NCBI taxonomy): Eukaryota > Viridiplantae > Streptophyta > Magnoliopsida > Alismatales > Alismataceae > Alisma > Alisma plantago-aquatica. The sequence goes on along the minus strand of OY856412.1, from coordinate 440,623,916 downwards.
CAAATGGTTAGTCCTTTTTCAACCAAACCAAATGTACAAAATGATAGGGGTGTGGGGTTCTAAGGTATAACATATTTCATATCACCATATTGGGTTTCATTACCACATCGGGTTAGAGGTTCTTCAACCTGATATCAGTTTGTGCCATGATGATGTCATCATCATCAAGCTCTAGACTTTCGTCCCTTACTATTCTAGTTCATGGACAACAATCCTATGCAACTATTAGAACTCATATATTCATCAATTTTTAAGAAAAATCGAAATTGAAAGTAGATCAACAAGTATAGCAAGATTGAAGGTGAATAATAACATGATTGGGTTCAAGTTATATAACCCATCTCAAGAACAACTTCAAAGATCCAAGCTCCAAAGCTTCACATTTCCAAGGTTTAAGATGAACTTATCAAAGATCCAAGACTTGTTCACAACTCCTCTATATGCAAAGAATCACCATAGATAAGAACTTGGTGAAGAAGAAAAGAAAGGAAGAATCACAACTTGAGATTCATTCTTCAACCAAGGTTGAAGATGACCATGGCTTCACCTTAAGCTTAATGCTCGATCTCCTCCTTGCTCCTCAACTACTATGCATGATATCTAAGAGAAAGAGAGTTGTAGGATTCGAAAACTTTCACTAGTAGGTGAAAGGAGTGGTATATATAATTGAGGCTCATGAGAGAGAGTGTATAAGAGGTGTCATCACCTTATACTACTAGGTGACACATGTCCATGCATGGGTTGACACATGTCCATGCATGCATACATATTTATCTTGACATGAAAAAATCTTGGGATAGTCTAGGGATAAGATTTTGGCCATTGGTTATCTTGTTGAACAAGATATTTCAACCCAACATCACTTTATTCACAAACTGATACAATTTTTTTGAAGGAAAGTTGTAAACCGATATCCATGACCTTCTTGAGGTAATTAACTCATCATGGCCTTTGCCAAGAGTTGAAAAAACGATATGGGATCTCCTCTATGGCTTCTTGGCTGATAGGCACTCCCATGTAAGCTCTACAACTCAATACAACTCAGTACAACTCATTTTAGGGTTTCAACTATACAACTCTTCTTGGTCTTTTCATCACCAAGAATACCATCACTCAAATATGATTCAAACATGGTGCCTATTTCTTTCTATATACTCTATATGATACTAAGAGAGAGTAGGGACACTCTAGAGGTGGTAAGGTACATATCAGACCTAGATTTTGGGTAAATTTTAATTTGCACCAAAATTGGTACACAAGGCACAATCATTATTCAAACAAGCTCCAACTTGGAACTTAGGCTTTCCACAAGCCACCCCTTAGCATCATTATCTCTCTTATGATGCTAAAAAACTTGAGGCACGTTCAAAATGTGACATATTTCCTCATCTTGGGTAAATTGCAATTTACAGCCAAACTATCATATAATGCACAAATAGTTAGCAAATAAGCTCAAACTTGAAAATTAAACTCTCCTTGAGTCTTAATTACTTTTCAAAATATTAAAACAAGTTTATAAATAACTTATTTGAGCAAAACTTCTAGGGTTATGGCATAACCCAGGTTATAGATGTTACAATTATCAACCCTTAATAGGGATTTCGTTCCCGAACTCTCAAGAGAAAAGAGAAGGGTAATTCCTCCTCATTTATTCCTCCAGCTCCCATGTGGCTTCTTCAATGCCATGGTGATGCCTGAGAACTTTCACAAGAACTATGCCTTTCTTTTTCAACTTCTTGATTCTTCTATCAAGAATCATCATTGGACCCGCCACATAGGATATATCTTCATTCAATTCTACCTCTACAGGTTGCAACACCAACTCTGTATCAGGTTGACACTTTCTCAACATAAATATATGAAACACTAGATGTAGTCTATGTAGCTCAGGTGGAAACTCCAACCTATAGGCTACCTTTCCAATTCATGTTGTCACTGGGTAAGGTCCCATAAATCTAGGAGCTAACTTACCCTTCTTCCAAAATCTGAGAACACCTTTCTAAGGAGAGACCTTGAGATACACTCTGTCTCCAACTTGGAATTCTAAAGGTCTACAACGTTTATTGGCATATGACTTCTATCTATACTGTGTAGCCTTAAACTGTTGTTGTATTACTTTAATGTTTTTAGTTGTCTGTTGCACTAATTCAGGACCCAGAAGTTGGTATTCTCCTGTCTCATACCAGCATAATGAAGATCTATAATGTCTACCATATAATGCTTCATATAGTGCCATATCAATACTTTTTTGATAACTATTGTTGTAGGAAAACTCTATTAAGATCAAGTTTAAGTCCCAACTTCCTAAAAATTGAAGAACACATGCCCTAAGCAAGTCCTCCAAAGTCTATATAGTACTTTCAGATTGTCCATCTGTCTGAGGGTGAAAAGTTGTGCTAAACTTTAAATGCGTACCCAATGCTTTATGTAGTCGTTCCCAAAAATGACTTATAAACTGGGGACCTCTATCAGACACAATTGTGGTTGGAACTCTCTATAACCACACTATCTCATCTATGTAGATCTATGCAAGTTTTTCAACAGTATAGGTTGTTTTAACAGGAAGAAAATGTGCTGACTTAGTCAACCTATCAACTATCACCCAAATGGAATCATGACTTTTGGCTGTTCTGGGTAGACCAACCACAAAGTACATTGTCACATGATCCCATTTCCACAGTGGTATAGGTAAGGGTTGCAATGTTCCTATAGGCTTCTGGTGTTCTTCTTTAAATTGCTGACACACTGGACACTGCATAACAATCTCAACCACATCCTTCTTCAAACCATGCCAACGATACATATCTTTTAAGTTATTATACATTTTAGTACTCCCTGGATGCATTGCATACATGGATGAATGAGCTTCCTCCATAACTATCTTTCTTAAGTCATTGGCATCAGGTACTACCATCCTACCATGGTAACATACTACCTCATCCTCTGACTCATGGAAACCATCCCATTTCTCACTACCATACTCTAACCTGATATGATGAATCATAGTATTATCCTGTTGTGCCTCTTTAATCTATTATCTCAGAGTAGGTTTCACATGCATCTCGACCAACAATATCGCTAACAAAGATACCTTTAACTGTACATTTATTTATCTCAAAGAGACAAACATGTCCTGTTTAAAGCACATTAAAGAATTCAACTGTGCTTTATCTATGGGGGGAGATGAAGATTTTCTACTTAGTGCATCTGCCACTACATTAGCTTTTCCTGGATGATAATCAATTTTACAATCATAGTCCTTGATTAAATCCATCCAGTGGTGTTGTCGCATATTCAACTCATGTTGTGAGAATATGTACTTTAAGTTTTTATGGTCTGTGAAAATCTGGCACGTTTCTCCATAAAGATAATGCCTCCAAATCTTCAACGTGTGGACCACTACAACTAACTCTAGATCATGCGTCGGATAATTCTCCTTGTATTTCTTAAGTTTTCGAGAAGAAAAAGAAACTACATGATCACTCTTCATCATCACACATCCTAGACCATTGTTAGAGGCATCACAGAAAACAATGTATCCCTTTCCCTACTCAGGTAAAACCAACACAGGTGCACTATTCAACCTTTCTTTCAACAACTGGAAAGAACACTGACACTTGTCATTCCAAAAAAAAGGAACCTCCTTCCTGGTCAACCTAGTTAGGGGTAATGCTATAGAACTAAAGTCTTTAATAAACCTTCTGTAGTAACCTTCCAGACCTAGGAAATTGTAAATCTCAGTTGGTGTCTTGGGTTGTTCCCAATATATAACAGACTCCACTTTCTTAGGATCAACACAAATACCTAAAGCAGATATAATGTGTCCTAAAAAAGACACTTCTGACAATCAGAACTCACACTTGCTAAACTTAGAATATAGCTTGTGTTGTCTCAACAAAGTCAAGGCTTGACAAAGGTGTTGTTCATGTTGTCAACTATAACACCTGGGCCCACTGCCCTAGGCTCTAGTAGAGTTTTAGAATGATGACTGGCCCACAGACCACCACTAGCCTTAACTGCACGTTTTTTCCTCACTCACGCGTAAGTTAGGGTCAACTTCCCGACTGGTCACCCATCCTAGTACTACTCCAAGTTGAGCACGCTTAACTATGGAGTTCTTCACATATGGGATCTCGAAAAAGGAGGTGTACCTTGGTGATATGGGTAGTCCAATCATTCCTTTTAAGATCATCTTATCCAAGACCTCAAATCCTGGAACGTTACAATCTCCCCAACTTAGACTCTTGATGTCCTTGTCAAGGCTCAACTATAAGGCCTCATAATCATTCCCCATTTCAGTGCTGACCCAAATGGCCCATGTACACCCAGCTCCCGATCACAGCTACCAATGCAACAATGATTTCATCAACTCATATAGCCCTTTCCAACATGCCTGGACACTACCAGCGCATGGGAGGCTCCATCAACTTGGATAGCCCTTTCAAAGATTCGTGGACTGCACAACTCAAATACTAGCATGCCACAGGCCCATGTGGGCCCCACCTACTAGAGGGGAATTGGCTCTATACCATTTGTAACACCTGGGCCCACTGCCCTAGGATCTAGTAGATTTTTAGAATGATGAGTGGCTCCACATACCACCACAACCTCCAAGAAGAGCGCCAGCGCTTAGAAGAAGACCGCCATAAGCTCAAGAAGGAATGCGAAGAACTCGAGAACCGGTGGAATAAGAAGAAGACCAAGCACTCAGCAAGCCCAACGCACTCCTTAGCCAGCCCCTCCAGCCCTGATGACAATGATGATGAAAACATGGGAGGAACAAGCACGGGAGAGGGTGCGCTAAAAGAAGGAAGTGCCAACACAAAGACGACACCAGCTTCCGAGCCAAGGAGAAATGAGCCACCACAACAGTAGAGTTCCTCGAACGACAAACAAAGAAAGAAAAATATGACATTGTCAAGGGAGCTCGATGTTAATTGCAATCCAGAAGAAGTCCAAGAAGAAGTTGTTGAAGATGGTGGGAAACTAGAAGAGAATCAATTCTCCCCACCTACACATGCAATGATGCTAGAAGAGCATATTGCTACTACTCATCGTGAAGAAGTGGTCGTCGAACTCAACACAACTAGAGCAGTAGAGCTCGACAGAATGTTAGGTGAGCTGGGGGCCGAACTTGAGGAGAGTAGTGAGTTCCTCCTATTCCAAGCATAGCGACTATCTCTACGATGGAAATATGGAGGCAACCCTGGCAATGATGGCAGATGCCAATCTAGGGCAAACTTCTGAGGAGAGCTATGTCAAAGACAGCATAGCTGTTGAAGCTTCCTTAGAAGTAGTCGAACCTGGGGCCACTAGACAACGGTTGCACAAGGTGGATGAACAAGTGGACCAGGCAATACCGACAATAGAGGAAACTTTGGCACCCTTGGCATAGGAAGGAACATCTGATGATGAGGATGGTGGGCTGGAAACCTTTTTCACAAATGAGCCCGCCAGGGAGCAGAGTGCACCAGGTAAAGCAGAAATGCTTGGAACAGCTCCCCCTCTGCCTTGCAAGATGAAAGAAATGGACATGACTGCGGTATCACAGATAACATGCAAAGATGTCCTCAATGATGATCTACCCGGGTCAGACATACTATATAACAACAAGGGTAGACATCTTTCCAAAGACCACTTCCGGGGGATATTCATGAAGAAGGTGCGAGTACATAAAAGACTATTCAAGGTACTATGTGCAACCCTCCTAGAAGAGTTCCTAGATCTGGACAAGCCACCGTTAGTCTTCAACGGGACAACACATCTAGCCAGCCTCCTCTATAATGAAGACTACAAGGTAGCAGATGCAGCTCAACTAAAGGTAGCTGTCCAGTGGAAAGAAATAAAATATGTGGTGATGCCCATAAGGAATGTAAAGCATTGGGCATTGATAGTCATCGATCTGTACCAATGGAAAACGACGGTTCTCAATTGATGTACAGCTGAACTGGACAACACCTCGTTGGTCTACAAGAGGAAGGATGCCTACAACGAGAAATCAAGGATGCAGACAACATGTTTCAAGGGTCCTGGAAGCTCTTCTTGCTCAATAAGAAAGTCCCCCAAGAAGAGGCCGGTTCGGGGGATTGCGCCTTCATAGTACTACGAATGATGGAGGCCATCAACAAGGGCATCCCCCTAGAGGATTTAGACAATGAAGACCTACATGGACTGTGGGGTATGTATGCTATGGAGGTCATCTATGATCGTCGATTCTTCAACGACCCGGCCATGCCTACATAAGTTGTACCCCGGAGGCTTCACATGGGTATACATCTACCTGAAAAGGTCACCTGGAGGGAGCAGCTAAAAACCATGTGGGTGGATCCAACTGAGACAGCCAGAGTTGCAGCATGGAAAGAAGGCTGGCATGAAAGCTCTAGAGAAGCTACACAATAGACGTCAGACTATGAAACAAAGCAACCTCCAGTAGTAGAAGTCCCTGAAAAACAACCTCCAAGAGAACAGCCTGAGGAAGGAGAGGTTGAAGAAGAAGATATGAGCGATCATAGACCAGACGGACCGGTAGGAGAAATTACACCTTCTTTCAAGAATTTCGACAGATGGAGCTGCCTCAGTCTGTCTCTGGAAGAACTGACTATAATTATGAGTTCTTTGAAAGAAGACAATTTGCCGAGAGATGTCATCTTCGAGAGAGATGGCATTTATGTGCTAAAGGTCGACCTCCAAGAAATGTTGAAAATAGGAGGATACCTTTCTGTGAGTACGATGTCATCTTACCAGGTGATACTAGGCGATACCATGCCAAATACCCACATGGCATACTTCTTACTGGTGGATGACATCCTAAAAGATAAAAGATCAAGAGAGAAGGAGCGGCTGCAACAACGCCTGGCGACATCCCCACCAGACCACATTTTCCTGCCTATTCTTCACGACAATCATTGGACTTTGCTGCATGTCAACCTCCTTAGAATGACTGTAGTCCTCTACAACAGCTCTGACACAGTCTTCTCTCTTAACAAGAAGACTAATATGACAACAACAAAGACGCCCACATAAGAAAAGGCAAACACATGCGCTAAAGCTATCGTCGAGATGATAAGAAGTCATTGCAGAGGGTACGACCACACAATAGGAAAGGACTTCAAGAAGATGCAATTCTGCCATAGGAGCCCCCAGCAGGTGCCCCTATCAAACGACTGTGGCTTCTTCTATCTATCATGGATGGTGGCCATAGCCACTATAGGCTACAAGGTGGAAAACATGCAATATGAACAATACCACACACTAAGAGGTATATACGCAAGCATGCTCCTCGAGTCCAAGTGGGCCTCCACCACCAACAACAAAAACAAATAAAGAAAGCCCGTTTATACATCTCGCTCAAATTTTGACACCCCGAGACGTTGTGTAGGATAAGTTTGGGGGAGGAGTCATAAACAGGCTACAGAGGTACATTTACCATCTTTTTACCTCTAAATTTTTTGATGAAATTTGAAATTTTGAATTTTTGCTAAAACTACCTTTTAATTTTAAGAAGCTCACCTCGTCTCTTGCTAAATTTTCTGATTGTAGTGTTTCTACCCTCTTAGAGAGAAATACATGAGCAATATATACATGTATATATGAGTAAAACAAGTCATAGAAATACTAATCTACCTCATTGTTGCAATAAGATGTTGTAAATGTGACAACCTTAACTCATGAAACTATCAGAGACTAGAGAACTTCACCTAGTCATACTCCTGACCAACCACCCTCATGTGATGCTTTTGACTAGCAAATCCTTATCTCCGTAGAAAGGGAAATAGTTTCCCTCTTCAAAAGCATATCTAAAAGAGGCTTGGCCACCCAGAAGACCAAGTAAAAATCCCTCGCACACAAGCCTAAAAGGAGATGTAAAAAGCCAAAAAGAAAGAAAAAAAATAATGAGAGTTTTATCCAAAAGATGTTGAAAGTTTCCACACGGCTGGTATATTGTTGCACTCATGAATGCAGATATGTTGTGCCCGTAAGTGGAATCTTGAAGCCAAGCTTACACACTTCCAATCATGAATGAAAACTCACAAAACCACTTGACTTAAAGTCAGAAGTCCAAAAAGGGCAACATTATTCTTACGACAGTTGTGGGTGAGGAGTTCATGAGGAAGACAAAAACACCTAAAGCCTTAAGCCTACCCTAACACATTAGCATAGGGCCAATTGAAAAATAAAGAATTGGTGTGAAAGCTACCCCTCGAAAAAGATCTCGTATTAGTGTGGCCATTGCTTAAGGGAAGGGGTGACAAGTTGAAAGGGAGAAGCCTTTTACAATTGAAGGCAATGACAATATAATGAAGTTCAACAACTCCAGTTGAAAAGGGGGAGGGAATGAGACGTAAGGTTTAGAAAACATGCTACAACAGTCTTGATGCAAGAATGAGATATTTTAGTCATGTTATAATTTTGTCAATTAAGATTGTTTTTTCTCTCTCTGAGTTTTCAAACCTACACTTAGCCTGAGGACATGCTTGATTCTAAGTTTGGGGGAGTTGATAACACTCCATTTTACGTACTTTCTTTGTATATTTTACAACACTTTTAGTATATCTTTTGTTAGCTTTTCACATAATTTTTCTACCTTTTTGACGAAAGCCTCATTTACATGTTTTTAGGTATATTCAAAACCCAGGTCGTGGTCCTCGACTGCGACCGTGACCCTCATTTCCCTCAACCGCGACCGCAACCCACTTATATCTCAACCGCAATCACAGTTTCAGAATTCTCTAGAGATTGAGATCATCAGGCATCAAGGATGGATTGCGGCTATTTTACAGACCGTGGTCATCACTCAACCGCGACCTCAAGGATGGTCGCGATCGGAACATGCACCCCAAAGATAGACCTGGGGTCGCAGTATGGACACAGACCGCGATCGAGAAGGACCGCGGTCATCTTGGAAACTGCAGTCACTGATGAGTTCTTACAAACTGCAATCGAGTGGGAAGACCTCGACCTCGACCGCCCAGACGCAATGTACAAGCAAACCTCGATCGCAGTCGTCACCAGGCCACGACTAAGCTCAACCACGGTGAAAGATGAATAAAGAGCAGACTGCGACTGCGGTCTCACCCCTCACTTAACCAAGACTGCGATCACAATCCGGGCCTAAGTCGATGGAATGTTCCTATAAATAGCACACCCACCTATCTTGTCAAATCATCAGGTCATAGATCATATCCCGAGGACCACAAAGTGCTACTACGTTCCAAATTCATCCCAGACCATCCCCTCCATTAGTCTTAGATCTCCAAAGGTGAAAGCTGAGGAGAGAGAAGACTGAAGACTCCTTCTTCGAGAGAAGATGACCGTCCGCAATATCCATGTTTTAGATCCATATCTGAAGAAGTACTACATTGTATCATCTCTCTTCTCTCTAGATCTATCATTTCCATCTCATTGTACTTCTCTCCTCTCTTCATGGGACTTCATGTATCCATCTTCCTTTAATGTCGTTATGTTTTCCGCAAGCATGAGCGGCTAAATACCTTAACTCGGGTTCGGAGTAGCCACTAAGGCTCTCCCAACATGTATATTGTCTCTTTCTGTTGAATATACACACTCTTATCAAGATTATCTTCAAGCACCCATTTTAATGCTTCACTTGTATGCTTAGCTACCATCTTGTGATGTTTGATTGTTGATATCTCGAAAGAGTAATATCGCTTTATCTTATGTCATGGAGTAGTATGAATGCATGAAAGTGTTGTAATGCTAAGGCTTTAAAACCATATATTCTGTTGCGAGGTTTACATGTGGTCACCTCGAGAGAGGGACTACCCTTAGACTTAGATCTATCCTCGTCTTGAGAAAGAGTGGAATAGACACTTTTGGTGGTTGCTTGTAATCTTGGTAAGAGTATGTGAGAGAAAGAGATGATGTTGCATGTTGGTGAGATGCTTTAGTCGGTGAACCCCAGCCCAGGTTTCCTCCCATATATCTATTTCCTCTCATTTCTTTTGCTTTCTTTTGTTCTTCTTATTTTTGTTTTTCTTGACCTGCTTCAGTGTGTGCGCTATCGTTCCTAAGGGAACGCCCCTTTTATATACCCTCTTTGGCTAGAGTATATAAGTGCTAGACTCTGTGCGCTTAACACTACCAACCTTGTCCCTGTGTTTGACCCTGATCGCTACATCGGACCCCATTTATTGTTGTGGGGGCCTGAGAGTTGGGTTATCTCTTTAAAATTCTGACTACTCTGAATCCACTCCTCTTAGATGTGCAATTTAGGCCAGTCAACAATGTTGATAATGATGTTTATGTGGATATGACCCAAGTTTGTTTTGAGAGGGTCAACTATGTTTGACGATATGAGATGAGTTTGACCATGCAACCCTAGCTAAACCTAGCACCTTGTACGATATATGTGGCATGGTTGATGTGTTGAACATAGCTAGTGGGTTGGCATGCTTTCTTGTGCTAGTCTTATATATGAGGAGATATGATTTGTGTTATATGATATTAGACCAACATATGCCTCAATCTCTTTACAATGGAGGAACTCTAGAATGGGACATACAAAAAGGGTGACCTCTTGATATGAGTCAACCCACCACTTGAGAAGGTCAGAGTACCTAAACTCCAAAATATGTGATATATTGAAAATATGCACGATGAAATACATGATGATGAGTCCCTAGCTAGATTACTTCTAAGTATATGAGTTGAGCTGCCTAGTGTGTGGTTCCCTTAAAAATGGTGAACCCTAGATTTCCTATGAAAATATATAACCCTGGAGAAAGAGGCAATTGAAAATTTGATGCTTTCTATATAGGTGAGGGAGATGTCCCAAGACCCTAAGAAGATGTACATGATGTGTGATATTTTTGATGAGCCTCATACTCGGGTTGGTGGTTTTATGTAAAGGAATCTAGTGGTTTTCCACATTTATTATGTTGGATAAAAGTTTGGTATGGGTAGATGTTGGTGGTTAGCATGTTTTGCCTTGACATAGATAGGTCCTAGCTGGAGTGGCTTGAGCTTGTAGGGCTCTTCCTAGATACAATTGAGATAAGTATGAAACCCTAACATAGATGATAATGTTGTTCCTCAAATTATGTTTGATGCATGAAATAACTCACTTAAGTTGAAACATGATACATGTAATATAAGTCACTCCCTTAAGTTAGGCCTAAGATGAAAGCCATACCACACACATAAGATATATGTTTGAAATTATGAACTCAATACGACGATGCCTTGAGATCTTAGCTTGAATAATCATGAGTAGCATGCCTAATCTCGTACCTAAATGAAAAATGATTAACTAGATATGACGATGCTCTTGGGGTGATAACTCAAATAAATATAATGAATAAATCGCTTAATTTTAGACCCAAAATGAGAAATGATGAACATAATTGGGGATAGTTGCTAGAATATTTAGGGGGAAAACTAAATATGCACGCAATCTAGTATAATGATGAAATAAATGTTCGATGATAACCTCATTTGAAAGTCATGATGATAAACATGCTCATTTGATAGATTGATAAGATCTCGATAAAACATCTTAGGCTTGTGTGAAGACTTGAACAAGACCCTAATGTAGGGATAGTAAAGGATGCAAAAATCCAAATGTCAGGATGATGTCATAATATGATAGAGTGCCAAGTAGTATGTACCTAATTCAGATGGGTACACCCCTGATAATGATAGCCTAAGTGTGAACTTTGTATAAGGGGATGCCTTGATACCTTATTTAGATATCCTTAACATGAGGTTTTTGTTGACTTTGACTCTTAACTATGATCTTGGACGAATTTCGAGGATGAATTTTTTTTGTAGGAGGGAAGGATGTGACAACCTGGTTTTCCTCACTCATCTATTATGATCATTCTCTCTCTTTAAGAAACCCATCTCACTCAATTTAATTTCAATCACAATACTTGAGTATTACGTGACCCAATTTGACCACCTCGATGACAAATTTCATGATATATGGTTCTAATTTGAGAAATTGGAGTAAATATCATGCTTTCACACATCACCTTCTTGCGTCCAATGATGAATCTCATTGTTAGGATCACCTAGCTCTCTTGTGTATTTCATGATGAGGATATATCAATTTTGAATCCAGCGGCGCAAAAATAGCCTCATTTGGACTGTCCTAGCCCAAGATATGGGCATTTGAAAGTTGACACAATTTGTGCACATTTTATTTGATTCGTTGGGATTTATGCCTTAATGGGCCTAACCAGGCATGAGTCCCATGTGTTGCTCTCACACATCGACCCTCTCCTTTCCCCTTTAGGAAATTAACAAAGGAAAGGAGCTCCTCTTCTCCTTCCTCTCCAAATCGGGTAATGTGGGGGTGGGGGAGCTATGAACCCTAGCTTACTACTCCTTTTATACCCCCTCTCTTGTTTCCCTTCTTCTTTTCCCTAGTTTTTCTGTAGCCACAAACCTTATTCTCCCTCCTTTCTTCTTTTTCATGCTCCATGGACCCTGTGGGAGCTCACCCACACATCCCCCCACCGAGCAAGCATGTAAGAGGAGGGTGGCGGATGGTGGCAGCATGCCCTACCCTGACCACCGTGGTGCTGCTTCGAGCAGCCTCAGGCTGGGGGCATCCGGAGAAGGGGAACGAGGTTCCCCTATTCTTCCCCTGCTCCAAGAAGAGTCCCAAATCCGGGGCGAGCGGGCGTGTGGGTGCGATGGGGAACGATTGAAAGTGCCTACACGCAGCTGAGTGTGGGGTGCAACGATGGAAGGAGGTGCAGAACCCCTGGTAGCCCGAGGGCCAGAGCGAGGGAGGCATAGAATTGTGGGGCAACTAGATAGATCGATCACAGGCTCGCGTTATGAGAGCACGAGTCGTCTGATCTCAAGAGAAGGGCCTAGATCAACCAATAAATGAGGGTAATGCCCCCCTCCGATTTCCATATAGTTTTTTATGTAAGCCTTTTAAAAATCTTATCTCCCTCCTCCCTTGGCCAAATATGGCAAATAAATATATCAATTTCATCCTCTCAATGAGACCTACAACATGAACCAACTTGCAGACCTGAGATATGCTTCTAATTATCCTGTTTTGTCTAAAATCTGACCTTTGACTATGATAGATCACATTTAATGTATGTTGGTGATAAAACTTGGTTCCTTATTACTTAATCTACCCTATGATTCTTAAATTAGTAAATTTGTAACCTTGCGACCCTAATGGAGGACCTAATCATACTATTGCCCATGAATGACCTTAATTGTTCTTTTATGTCACTTGTTTGACTAGTGATGATGTACCTTACTCTATTATAATACTCTTGCTTCTTAATGTGGACTTATCGCACCCAATTACTACAGTAATATCTGAAATAAGTAATTTGTGAGTTTTTATTACCAATGTTCAGAAAAGCGGTATTCGGTGTATGGGCAGACAGGGTACTGAATAGAGTATATGCAGTATACAGGAGTATATGCAATTTTAGATTTTTTTAATAAATTAATTACATATCAATATAAATTTATATATTAATCATATATAGTTATATTTTACATTGAACAATTACATATGACAACAAGAAGCAAAACTTCATTTGGAGTGTTGGCAAAGCATGACATGACATCAATTTGATTAACACAAGTTAAACAACCATTCTTATGTTATGAAATGTAAAGTTTGAAATAATCAATAAACATAAATAAATAAATAGAGGAAACTATAAAGTAATTATATTATATGCACCATGCAACTATCAAATTGCAATATAAAATGATGATAGTGCCAAACAATTTCATAGATTAGTATGGTATACTTTAAACATGTTAACAATTAACAACTAGTCAATAAGAATTGGAAGAACAAGAAGACGAATGTATGGAGAAGAATTGAAATTATAATAATTTTGAGAATGAAGATGAGAAGGGAAATAAGATTGGAGAAGAAACCTATTGTTCTTATCAAAGAGAATGAAGAAAATGAGAGAATAGATGAAGACCAATTCAATAGCATTAGAGGAATTCAACAGGTAGTATGAAGAAGAGAAAATAAGAGCAAGGAAATGAGAAGAGCAACATGCTGGACTTAATAAGAAAAGGGGAAATGGAAATGATTTGTTTACTATTTCAACATCAAAGAAAGAAGATGGAAGGGGAAATAGAAGAAGAAAGGGAATTTGTGAACAAAGAAATAAAAGACAATAGTAATATCATACAAAAAATGAAAATAAGAAGCAAGGGAGCAGTAATATTGTATAAAAAAGAAATATGAGACAGCAACAATACCATATACATATCATGTTCCTTTCAGTCTGGAAACGTGGTGATTAAGCGGCCGCATAAGCGGGTGATCGGATGCATAATCGGGTCTGGTCCGATTATTGCTCCACTTTCACATATGCGGGGCGGTCCCCTATCTGAACTGCTTAAGCGGATGCATATGCAGCTGCATAGACCGATTTCCTGAACACTAGTTGTTACCTAATGGGCTAAGACCAACCCCACACATGGTATAATTATGTAAGTGCACCTTTTGGCCTAAATGTCCACATTTCTTGTTTGTCTCCCTTGTGCCCTAATCTTGGTGTGACTCTGATTCGTATGCCTCCCTCTCATCAATTTAGAAATGACTCTATTATTCTTGGTTCTTTGATATGGAGGTTCCCCGTAGGTCATATGTTTCACCCTAATGGTATACATGATATACTTTGGTTATTGAATGCATATTGATGATGTCTAATTGAGGCCAAGACCATATGGGCGTCCACCTAATCTTGAATATGATTCTTATGTCCATACTTCTTTGATATAAATGATGCATTATGCTTGGATCCCTTGTCTTATTTGGAACATGACCTTGTATGCCATATTATAAGTCTTTGACCCTATAATGAGCATAAGTGACCTAAATCATATAATGTCCATATAGAATGAATGGAACACCCAAATGACATGAAACTTGAACCACACTGCTATGATGACGTCTAGATAAGTAAAAGACAATCACATACACTAATAATCAAGCTTGTGTTGGTATGTATGCCCTGAGAGCCAATCATGGGATGATTGGTGGGATACATTAAGATTGATTTGATAAACATCAAAGGCAAGCTTCCAATTCTTTCTGGTTCAGTCATATGAGATAATGATAGAACAGATTGAATGTCTAGAGAATGACAATACTCAATGATGTATGTTTCCTGGTTCATGATCTGAATGATGAGATCATACGGATGCTAAGAGTTTGTACATTCTTATTATGTCCCTAGTCGAATGTCATTGTTGAAGGTAGATAGACAACAATGACACACAAGACTATATTGTGGTGTTGGTTGATGACAGAATCTTACTAGTCATGATATGGAGATATCAAACCAAACACATATGTACTTGTTAGAGAACAAGTGTACCAGATAAACCCACCGTGAGTTTGACACATGGAACCATGACATGGTAGTCACAGTCAGCTCTCACAGTGATAGTGGTGAGTGTGATCTTTGACCTAAAATCACTACACTCAACGCATGTCATTGGGTACACTTTGACATCATCAAACGTAGTCCTGAAACATGGGTTGTTATAAAGGTGATGATTGGGTGGCTTTAACACATGGGGCTTTTGAGGGGTGAGTGATAGATATGGGATTTGTCCCTCCAGAGGGAGTTTGATATCCATGTACACTTGATGAGTAGGATTGAGATAGGCGTGCGCACGCATGTGTGAATTAGTATGTGATATTAGTGTCATACATATATCCTCCAATCTACTCTGAGATCAAGAAAGTGAATGAATGTTGACAGGATGATTGTTCCATGCCTTGAGTTCATTCGGGATATCAGAGACAAAGGAATTATACATTCATTGTAACACCATTCACGGATTGTAGGATTGAAAGTTGTTCTCCAACTTTCCTTTTCACTTGGGTAGCACTGATGTGCGACTAGGCACCGCTCTTTTCTTGTGAAGTCATAAGTGTTATGGACTTTCACTGCCAACGTGAAATGGGCCTATAAGGTCACACACATAGGATTTAACATGGAAGAGGAGTTTATCCAAAAATGATGTTTAGATTGATTACTAAAGGAGTTTAATAGTTCAATTAAACACTTAATCAATTGATAGCTCAGTATCATAGTGTTCAAGGTGTTGGACCGATTGATTAAAGTATCAGATTGATTGAAAATGTAATTGACTGATTCTGCACAGTTTGCACTCCCAACCGATCGACTCATGTGATGAACCGATCGGCTCAGGTTGATGAACCGATCGACTCAAAGTGGTGAGTCGATCGGCTCATGTGTCAATGAAATGATCGGCTCAATTGTTGAACCGGTCGATCTGTATGACCAACCGAGATCATTTGGAAAGTCGGAAGACAATTTTTGCAAATTTTTTTTTTCACTTGTACAAATTTATTTGGACAAGGACTAATATTTGATTAGTGGGAAACAAACATGGAAAGTCAATTCGAATTGGACTAAGACCACGAACCGATCGACGGATGCTTGAACCGATTGACTCAGGTGTCCCAACCGATCGGTTCAGGTGTGAACCGATCAGCTCAAGTTCCCAACCGATCGGTTGATGCTTGAAACGATCGGTTCAGCTGGCGCAGTTAGTTGTTTTTGTGGAAAATCTCGAACCCTTCTACTCCTACTTTAATACCGCATTGCCCGAGGTAAAGAACCATGTCTCATGACCCTCCTATATATAGGGGTATTGGGGGCTTCTCTGACAGTACAACTCAGAACATCAGTTGCTCTGCAAAGTTGTCATTCTCTCTGGTTGTGGTAACCAGGAGAGCCCGAGCAAGTTCTACCCAATAAGGGAGGCATAGAAAGGGAAAGAAAACTATAGAAAGGTGACTGGTGGTAGGAGAGTGTGTTGGTGACTAGTACGCCGATAGGAGGGTACGACTTCTTTCGGTGCCTTGTGTGATAAGGCGATCAGAGTTCTAGGTGGTCTGTGTGGACTACTTCAGAGGCAGGAGACTTCTTCCGCTCAGAGGACAATTGTCAATCCCGACAGTCCCGGTGAGACCAGGAGCTGCACAAACACTGTCCAAGACCGGAGATGAAGACAACACAAGCCACGAGGTAACGTCGCCGAGCAAGCCTCGGAACAAGGTATGTCTCTA
Organism: Alisma plantago-aquatica; assembly: GCA_963693085.1. Classification (NCBI taxonomy): domain Eukaryota; kingdom Viridiplantae; phylum Streptophyta; class Magnoliopsida; order Alismatales; family Alismataceae; genus Alisma; species Alisma plantago-aquatica. Next base: position 440,606,839 of record OY856412.1, on the reverse strand, counting down.
CAAACCAGCCTTCCTATTGTATAGACGTTGACACGATTCCTTATTCTGGGTTTGGAGAGAAGAAAATGTTTGTTTTCGTTGCCTTCTCTGTCTCCCCTAAAACCCAACAGTGGTATCAGAGCCACGTCAATTGCTCTATACTTTAGGATTATCGATGTGATTGATTTTGGTTTTTCACCTTTATCTATTGCATACAAAGCGGATAAAATTGGCTTTATGCATGTCCAATCCTAAATCCACAAATCCCAAAATACATATATGATATGTAATATGAATGCACTCGATACGTGTCACCCTTAAACGAGTTTTGTGGTGGATGTATAGCATGGTTATGTCCAATAAACCCTATGTAGGTGTGTTTGGTTGAATGTGGTTGCTTGCATCTCGGTCTGTGCACTGATTCCCTATCTCTTATTCCTGATGTAACTCGAGATAACTCGAGATTTCTTTCCTACCTTTGCTCCCCCCGAATGTAACTTGGGGTTTATCAATTCAAATGTAAATAGGATAGAACTTTTTATTTCCTGTTATGTCAAAGAACGCCAGACAATCTGATGACAACTGAGACGATTGATTCAAGGCGTGAACCGATCGGTTGGCATTCCAGATGACCGGTACAAGGAACGAGATGAGCAGGTGGCAGCCCTGAGGAGATGTACGATGACCAATGAACTGATCGGTTAGAGGAGCCAATCGATCGACTGGTGGAACCCAAACGACCGACCTGATGGCGAGCCGATCATTCCTGAAGATGAGTTGATCAAACCCAGAATGGCAAAGCACAGAGTTCATCTTGTTTAGGTTGCATGTGATGTAGACCTAGATGACTGTGATTCCTCTTGGCTTGAGGAATCACATTAGGATGGCCATAATCATCGCTTTTATCATTTCACATGTTTTCTATGGGTTATAGCATGTATATGATGTGTACTATATATTATGGTGATTGGATATGTATATGTACCTATAAAAACCAAATCCCTCATTAAATATTAAAGTTTTAGATGCCTTCCAAATGCGACACACGTGAAAAGCTTGATCGGTCAAGTGTTGGCACGCCCTAGCGTGGTGTACCGTTTATCTAGTGGAAGCGTGAAGGATGGATATGTGGGTATGCCCTAGCAGGGTGCATATTCATTGTGTTGGCTTTGGGTCAGACTTAACAAGGTGACCTAGATAGGATCTAGTACCTTGAGGCATGGAGGTGATCATGGCAAGGAGTTTCATATGACATCTTTCAAGAGTTGCATATGATGCAATTGGCAAGAGTTGCCTACCTGGAAGATCTAAGTTGTGGGTGACAGCCCTAGCTGGTCCATGACTCAGAGGATTTTAGGATCTTGACCCACTATAAGGTTTGTACACTACAATCTTCCGAATTGATGGTGAGGTCTATCAATTTGAACAAAAAATAGTGGGAGCAATAATTAATTAAAGTCTTAATTATATCATAAAACCTTTTCAAATCAATCAAGTCAAAAAGGAGTTTTTGGACTAAATTGCATATATTTCCTTTTGTACAATAAATGGTTAATCAACAATAATCACTTTATTTACAATCGGTCCTTAAGATGGAAAAAGTAAATGGGAATAATTCCACGACTGGTTAGGACGTTGAGAAGTGTTCTCAATCGAAGAGTGAAACCTCTAAGTCCTAGTTATACCAGAACCAGATGAACTCGATCCCACCACACCAATGGCTTAAAGGATGCTTATGGAAGCATACCGAAGATGTCATTGATGTGGAGTGCTTAATGTTGTGTTCTCTGAACTATGAGTTGTAGAGACAACATGAGACATATGATGTCTCCAAGACACTATCCTAGTATGTCATGACAGAAGAAGATCCAATAGGTATTCACACACTCAATGTGATTGGGTATGACTAGACTGGGATTTTCTCTGAGCCAACAGTTGGCTACTGGTATGATACTGCAAATGTTGCGAGAATCATACAGTTCATGATGAACTACAACATGAACAACTTTGACAAGCATTGATAGAGTTGTTGGACATGTTGAGGACAGTAGAGGCAAAGATGAAGAAAGACAAACCCTAATCTTTAATGTGATCGATGAAGGGTAGGTCTCAAAGGAAAGGACAAGGGAAAAGCAAAGAAGCGTTCTGATTCTAGCCAGCAATCCAAGCCATCTTTATCCTCGAGGCACAGATGAAGAAGGACAAGCCTAAGTATGTGATGTTGATTAACAGAAAGAAAGGCAGGTCCAAGGGCAAGGGCAAGGGCAAAGCTAAGAAGGGTTCTGATGGTAGATGGTAGCCCAAGTCGTCTTCATCCTCAAGGCACATGGGAGGGTGAATGAGGGAATTGCTCTCTATATCTAGAAGAACAAAAGAAGATGAAAGGAGGGGATAGAGATCTCCACCTAAGGTATCATGAAATGAACCGCTTATGAGGTATATGATACCAAGAAGAAGATCTGACATATATGATATGTAAGATCTACAAAGAAGTGATGCCCTTTACGAAAGGACCAAGAAAGGAGTACCCATCATTAGAGCAAGTGTTGCTGTCATAGATAGGAGTACCTTTCAGTTTATTTCATCCTAAAGGGCACGAAATAGAGTTGAGAACTGCTATTTCAATTTGTCAGTAGAAACACTTTATTGTTGCATCTTTTAGTGACAAGATGACTATCAATATAGTTGATGTTTCCTGGTGGCAATGCCTTGTTTATCTTATGGTACTTGGTATGCATAAGATAAAATGATACCTAAAAGTTATTGATAACTCAAACAATGAATTAGCATTATCATGAGAAATTCATCTCTAGTTTACATATGATGGATAAATCTAGACTCTTTTGGTTAGAGAACCAGTAAGAGACATGAATCTCTTAGACATGATTAATCAATCTTCACTAGTGGTAGTGGGAGAATGAATATCCTATTAGGTATAATACATGTGATGTATTTACATACCTATTAAAGATAATGCTAGTACTTCAAATAGTGTTTAGAGAAATACCAATATGAATATATTGAAGTCTTCAAGAATATCATAGATGGAGTACGAATTTGGTAAAGTGTTAATTCTTGATACTTGAACCAAATGTTTGAGATCCTTATGAGTGATTATGATAGTGTATCATAATGAGCTCATGATTAAGGCATGGTGATGTCTAAATCAAAAGGAGTTATACTCTAAGGAGTTAGAGGATGATTATCAAATAACTAAATTATTCTTAAATAAAGAATACCCCACACTAATAAAGGACATTAAGAATCACAAAGTGTTGTGAGTTCTCAAATTCCTTAACAGATACACCTCAAATATCTATATGATGAGTTGGTCATATGATGAGTCAACAATCTAGATGATATTGAGGAACCGAATTTTGAGTTATGGTTTATGACCATTACATCCTAAATGACTTCCATGTGAACCATAAGGTATGACCTTGATGGTAGCACCCATTGGGATGAAATCCATAAGTGCGAATGAGTCTTAAGCGTTAAGACACATGAATAACATTTTGAGAAGGATGATGCTTGTTGATTGCAACTTAATGACTAAGAGATTTGCATATGGATATATACTAAAACTGCATTCCTGTGAGGAATAAAATAAGGATGTGTACGTGACACAACCTATAAGGTTTATGAATCCATTAATGCAAATGAAGTCTATAAGTTACAATGGACTAATCAATGTGATTAATTGAGTACAAGCAGCTCAGAACTGTGATCTTTACCTTGATAATATAGTCAAAAGGTTTGACTGATATGACAAAGATAAAGAAGGGATCTGTGATTTAGTGGGAGCGTATTTGCATTCCACATGTTGATGTGAAATGGAAATGTTCTAGAATGGAAATCCAAAGTGGAAATTATCTTTAGGGAAGATAGAGACATTTCCTATGTAATAGGAATAGAGATCTATAGAGATAGTTCTCGAAAAACCTCTTGACCTGAAAAGAGAGAGCATACATTGGCAATCTATACTGAAGGGTTCAGTGTGCACAAATTCAGTGGGAGAAAACTTATCCATGTTACATGGAGTTAGTATCCCAAGGACAAGTGTCCAATTCTTATGAAGAATGGAAACACTAAGAGTAGATAAGGATATATCATGTATGTAATCATCCCATCATCTTGCATGTATGGACATGACAAGAATAAAATGCATTCATCATCTTATATGTAGGACATGACAATATGATGTGCTCATCTTGATAACTTGTATGTGATACATGACGAGTGGATGTCTGTCTAGTTCCAGTAAAGGTTACTAGAATACATTAAGAACTTGATAAGTACTTGAGAAGTACTAGTTCTATGGAAATAAGGAAGGGTTCACTATAAAGAGTTACACTGATGCGAACTTCTGAAAAGGATAGAAAATTAATCACAAAATATATGGGATATATAAAAGTGAATGTTTGTTGATAAAGTTGTTTAAAAGGAAAAGTCGAGTATCTGTGTGTTAGAAAACATTAGTAGATACTATGTGGATCTAGAAGTTCATGAGATGAACTTATAGATATTTTAGTCATTGATGACAAATAAGGAGTACTTGGTCATGCAATGTGGCTAAAGTTTAGCAAAGGAATACTAGATCACATATTACGGAAACTCCATCTCATACGTGTGACGTACATCAAAGAGATGAGAGACGTGCAGTTAATATCGACTTTGACAAGGTGCTTCCATAACTCACTGCATTATCACTAGAGCACAGTAACATGTGGGACATGTTTGAAGATCACTAAGAATATGATTCAAAGGTGATTGGCTCACAGTGCAAGTGGGAGTCTATTGGTATGTATGCCCTGAGAGCCAATCATGGGATGATTGGTGGGATACATTAAGATTAATTTGATAAACATCAAAGGCAAGCTTCCAATTCTTTCTTGTTCAGTCATATGAGATAATGATAGAACAGATTGAATGTCTAGAGAATGACAGTACTCAATGATGTATGCTTTCAGGTTCAGGACCTAAACGATGAGATCATACATATGCTAAGAGTTTGTACATTCTTATTATGTCCCTAGTCAGATGTCATTGTGGAAGGTAGATAGACAACAATGACACACAAGACTAGATTGTGGTGTTGGTTGATGATAGAATCTCGTTAGTCATGATATGGAGATATCAAACCAAACACATAAGTACTTGTTAGAGAACAAGTGTACCAGACAGACCCACCGTGAGTTTGACACATGGAACCATGACATGGTAGTCACAGTCAGTTCTCACAGTGATGGCAGTGAGTGTGATTCTTTGACCTGAAATCACTACACTCAACACATGTCGTTGGGTACACTTTGACATCATCAAACGCAGTCCTAAAATATGGGTTGTTATAAAGGTGATGATTGGGTGGCTTTGACACATGGGGCTTTTGAGGGGTGAGTGATAGATATGGGATTTGTCCCTCATGAGGGAGTTTGATATCCATGGCCACTTGATCAGTAGGATTGAGATAGGCGTGCAAATGCATGTGTGAATCAGTATGTGATATTGATGTCATACATATCTCCTCCAATATACTCTGAGATCAAGAAAGTGAATGAACATTGACAGGATGACTGTTCCATGCCTTGAGTTCATTCGGGATATCATTGACAAAGGAATTATACATTCACTATAACACCATTCACAGATTGTAGGATTGAAAGTTGTTCTCCAACTTTCCTTTTCACTTGGGTAGCACTGATGTGCGACTAGGCACCACTCTTTGCTTGTGAAGTCATAAATGTTATGGACTTTCACTGCCAACGTGAAATGGACCTGCAGGGTCACACACATAGGATTTAACCTGGAAGAGAAGTTTATCCACAAATGATGTTTAGATTGATTACTAAAGGAGTTTAGTAGTTCAATTAAAAACTTAATCAATTGATAGCTCAATATCATAGTGTTCAAGGTGTTGGACTGATTTTTTAAAGTATCAGATTGATTGAAACTACAATTGACTAATTCTACACAGTCTGCACTCCCAACCGATCAACTCATGTGATGAACCGATTGGCTCAGGTTGATGAACCGATCAGCTCAAAGTGGTGAGTCAGTCGGCTCATGTGTCAATGAAATGATCGTCTCAATTGTTGAACCGGTCGATTCGTGTGACCAACCGAGATCGTATGGAAAGTCGGAAGACTCTTTTTGCAAATACATATTTGTTTCACTTGTACAAATTTGATTTGGACAAGGACTAATATTTTATTAGTTGGAAACAAACATAGAAAGTCAATTCGAGTTGGACCAGGACCACAAACCGACCGACTCATGCTTGAACTGATCGACTCAGGTGTCCCAACCAATCAGTTTAGGTGTGAACCGATCGGCTCAGGTCCCCAACTGATCGGTTCATGCTTGAAATGATCGGTTAAGGTGGTGCAGTTAGTTGTTTTTGTGGAAAATCTCGAACCCTTCTACTCCTGCTTTAATCATGCATTGCTCGGGGTAGAGAACCCTATCCCATGACCCTCCCATATATATAGCGGTATTGGGGGCTTCTCTGACAGTACAACTCAGAACACTAGTTGCTCTGCAAAGTTGTCGTTCTCTCTGGTTGTGGTAACTAGGAGAGCCCGAGCAAGTGCTACCCGATTAGGGAGGCATAGCAAGGGAAAGACAACTGCAGAAAGGTGACTGGTGGCAAGAGAGTGTGTCAGTGACTAGTACGCTGACAAGAGGGTACGACTCCTTCTGGTGCCTTGTGCGATAAGGCGATCTCAGTTCCAGTTGGTCTGTGTAGACTACTTCAGAGGCAGGAGACTTTTGCCGCTCGGAGGACAACTAACAATCCCGACAGTCTCAGTGAGACCAGGAGATGTACAGACACCGTCCAAGATCGGAGGTGAAGACCGTGCAAGCCGTGAGGTAACGTCACCGACAAAGCCTCAGGACAAGGTATGTCTCTACAAACAATCCTTCCTATTGTATAGACGTTGACACAATTCCTTTATTCTGGGTTTGGAGAGAAGAAATTTTTTGTTTCTACTGCCTTCTCTGTCTCCCCTAAAACCCAACAGCTTGCACCTAACATAGCCAAAAAACCTAAAATGAAGCTAATTAGGGTTAATGATCAGAATCTAATACATGTATGCAATATTGTTGTTAATCAGGTGTTGCTTATGGCTAGATGGTCAAGGATAATTTAAGTTAAGAACCTCTGAATTAGGTATGTGCTTTAATAATTATATGAATATGGCATTCTTGCTTGAATGTGATACATATGTATGCTTGTTTACTTGCTCAAATATTGCCATGTAGTACTCTAGTATTATACTCGATGTTTGTCTCCTACATGTTTTATAACTTGCAAACATAATATAGAAACTCCATTATACAAACCTCCTACACCTGCCTGAAGTTTTGGGGTAAGGACAAGAGGATGGGCATCCTACTTGAGTTATCAAGATAGGGTGAATTGTTGATAAAAGGGTTAGCTAATCTTGAGCACCCTCATAGACTCTTCCAGTGAAAAGTTGTCCATAAAAGGCCTTATGAATACATGATGTTGATGAATGCACAAAATGATGGTATAACTTGAGTGAAATGACATAAAACATGGGCTCTCATTTTTCTAAATACTTAACTTTTTATTCTTTCTCGTTTACTTTTGCAAATCTTTTCAAATTATGCAAAGCTTATGTATATGTATCTTTTAGCCCTGTACTCAGAACCTCGTGTGCTTGACCCGCCTTGTTTCACGTATTTTATAGGTTCAGAGATGGCTAGAAATGATGTGCATGGTGAGCTATGTCAGGTGTACTTGTTGTAGGATCCCTAGTATACATGAACAGTCTTGTAAAATTGTACTCTTGAATATGTAAGTGAAAGCTTGTAATCAGATGATGTTGTTTAATATATCTTGTTGAATGATGAGACTATTGTTGGTGTCTTTATCTTGTTATTTGTTCATGTATGCTTAGAATTTCACGCTTCTACATGTTGTCTTTGGTATTTGTTTGGTTCATGGGACTGGGATTCTGGTTCTGTGACATCGTGTGCCTAAGGTACATCTAGTCAAATCATCTGATTAGCCATCCCCTTCGGTGGCACTTCCACATAGTATAGAGGAAAGGAGATGGTGGAGGGATTTTGTTAAAGTGGACCATCCCAATGCTGCCAATTTCACAATGTGAGGCCAACTCCAAGTAGTTGAGTCATGCCTCCACATGGTTGTTTGTCATGCACTCACGCTTCATAGCTGAAGATCCAATGGCCCATCAAATTTTCAAAATGTAAATGACACACTAAAAATTTAACACGTATACCTCTCTTGTATCTCATGGAAAGATTCAATAAGAATTATATTACTAATCAACTACTTTCAATCACATAGTTTACATTACATCGACTAGCTCATATTTAACATTTCAATAAACAAAAATATCTACCCATTCTTAATGTCTGTGTCGACTATATATGAATTAAGACATCGGGTTAACATTTCTAATCCAACTAAATTAATTGATAATATATTTCAATATTAACTTTTATTTTTTAGATAAATCATTGATGTAAGATAAAAGTATTTATCAACTCCACATATCTAATGTATTTCATTTAAAGTAAAATTGAAGGAAAAAAATAGAAATTCAGTCTACATAATAATTTATTGCTAATTTCATGTAGAGAAGCCACCCACAAACCCTTTTGTTTCCCATAGATGACATGTTAACATCTCAAAAAGTTTCAAACTTCTCAACATTTAAAATCTAAACTCTTTCTCTTAATAGGATCCCAATTGATAAGAAAGAAGGGAAAGAAATAAAACCCACCATGAATTCCTCAGTTTGGATGCATGGGGAAAGAAGAAGAGCATTAGGGTTTGTAGGACGAAAAGAGAGGAAATGGATATAAATATATGTTAGATCAAACCCACTTAGGACTTTTTAAGTAAATCAAGGCTAGATTAGGGTTCCCTTACTTTTATTCATTTAAATATTTCTATATTGTTTGCTTCTCCGTTAGGGCTCTCTAGGGGTTTGTCAAAATTCTAAGGTTCTAATGTTTACTACCATAGATATTATGTTAATAGCTTAAATTAATTACATTTTACCCAAATTTATGTTTTCTCTATTGATCCCAAGGGTTGTATGAATAACCATAGGTCGATTTGACTAATAGTTGGAATCTACTATTGACTGCTAGCATGTAGGATCAACCAAAAGAATCTAAACCTCTAATGTTGGTTAGTCTAACTAGACCAAAAGTTCATCCAACCTCTAGCCCATTGTGATTTCCCCCAATATAAACAATCTGGTCCAAGTTGATAGAAACATGTATGCATTTCCACCATTCCCAAAACATCCCACTAGTGATATATGTCATTCCAAATTGTCTTTAGGTCAACTGACTTTTGCTACCATATCGGGTAAAATTTCTTTAGTTGTTGTTCAGGGCACTTAGATGAAATTCCAACCTAACCAAAAGCTGAAATAATTATATTTAAATTTTATAAACACACTTTTACCACTTCAGTGATATTTGTACACATTTTTTTCAATATTTTCTTTATTGGTATTATTGGTGTTTTCTCTTATTTGAATATCCTTCAATAGAAATTGAAAGTTAATATTTGTAATACCATTCTATTAGATTTCAACTACTATTCAATTTCATAAATATACAGTTCATATGTAAACTAGAACTAGGGTTCCCCCAAATGATCTTTTTTATAATTCAGCATGTTATTGACTCATATGCAAATAGAAAAATAAAAAATATTGTGTTTGAGCTAAAATTTGAGGTTAGGTTTCTCTAACTGCAAGCATTATTTGACAACTCATGTATGGGATGTAACATATCATGTGTGTCAACTAATTGAAGGCATTTTGTACATATCCAGTAAAATTTATCAATAAAATTAATTGTTTAGATTTTCAAGATAGGATCAATCTGAAATAAATTTCTTACAAACCACTTACAAACCATGTTCTTGAAACTTATTATATATTTTATGATTTTTTTCCAGGTTAAATTGTCAATTTGAATGAAAATTGGTATTGTTAAACTAAAGATTGGCTAATGAATATTGAAACTAAACCCTATTTCTTGACCTCCCTTGTGACAATCTGATTTGAACGACCACAACTCATTCATATGCCATGTAAAAATGACTTGGTTTTGATGCCAAGAATATTTGACAATCTAGTCATCAAACATAAATTGTATCAACATAGCCATACATGCAAAAAATATTATGACTACTCAACCAAATCGTACTTCATAATAGGTAACGTTGTCTCAACATGAAATTTCAATGAAAGGTAGTGTTTTCTAAAAGGTTAATGTTATGACTTGGCATCTGCATCCACACGTAATACCTCACTCATGATCCCATTTGTAAAAATGAAAGCTGAAGAGGAGGGGTGGATTGTAATTTATTCCAACTTAATACAACATCTTGATGAAATGCATTTGAGTTGTGAATATATATTTAGGAAAGATCAATCAACCTCAACTAACGTATGTATTCAAGGTTTTTTGGTAGTAAATTTTATGCCCTCCCCTAGTGCTTTCTTGCTAGAATTTTGTAAGTTGCATTCAATACCTCTCAAGGAAATGAAGGATACAATTTATAAATTATACATCTCCTTTATCTGCAATAGAAGGGTGCCTCTTTTATCTCTTATTTTACCAAATGTAGAAGAGTACCCTTTGAGAATAATGACTTCCTCTCCTTACCGACGTCCGAGCCCAACATTTTCACTTGACGCATACAATGAGAACCAAAAATGAAAATAGTAAATTACAACATAGTTAATTAGAACATTAACTCAGTCCTAATGAATAGGTGATAACTCAAGGTTTTGGAAAGCTTTTCTTTGGTAGAGTAATACAACAAAATATGAGGTTACATTTTGTCTAACTTCAAGCAAGCTTGTAAGGGCAAACTTAGCTCTAGGCTCCATTTGATGATAAATACTCACTATTTCTCAAGTATGCTTACACTTATCTAAGCTTACATATTTATAGGCGATACTTCATTAGCACTAAATTATATGTCATGAAGCCATGAATCAAGTTTAGTGTGTCGTTACTAATTATTCACAAACTAGTGGGATAAAATGCCTAATTGCACACTACCTCTAATTAAAACATACATAAATTTGGTCAAACTATTGTTTGACTACATCGGCTTGATCAAACTAATCTTCAAATGGACATGATGTTCACATAAATAGGTGTAGCAACTATGTCTTAGTGGAACACATTTTGACTGAGCATCACTCTAGTTAAAGTTGTAATTCAACCAATCATCAACCTTTTAACACTACTTCTAACTTCTAAAATAGGTATCATGTTTCGATAAGATAAACATATCCAAATTGATGTATAATTATATGAAATGGTATTTAGGATGGTTTGGGGTTGTTCATCACTAGTTCTTATGTGGATTTATCGAGTTGTACAAATATATTTTACAAGCAACAAAATTTGAAGCCAGTCTTGAAACAATCAGTTTCTAAACAACTCTTTGTTTTTTCTACTTTGAATATTTTCTAAAATTCCATGATAATATGTAACACTAAATATACAAGTTAGTAAAAAATATTGGAAATGTTTATGGCACTAGAAGAGAAATTGACATGATATTTGATTATGCTAACAATCTTGTCAATTTCTAATGACAATATTCTCAATAACAAGAATTGAATTTGCAAATGAACTTGCCATAACTTCAATTGTTCTGGTTTGATTTGCATGTAGTGACACGAAAATGTGTGAGATCCTACTTGAGAGGTAGCATGACATCCATCCCTCAAGTAAGTGCAACTCATGGCATTTTTATTGTAGGGAAGGGAAAAATGAATAGCAAGCCTCAACATTTTGCCTAGAATATGTAAAGCTTTGGGATTCATTGCATGTCAAGCAAAAAAAAGTGTATGTCGTTTTATTACCCCTCATTCTTTGTTTCTATAGTGAGATTAAAATAATATACACTCCTTTTCTACCTAAAGCCACATATATTATCCATCAATCAAAAATATTTCTTTCATATCAAAACCTCAAACTACAATTTCATTTAGCTAAAACTTATGTTCTCCAAAATTAGCATTGATCTCATATTTTCATGGAGTTATAATGGTTTGTTGTCCCTAACAAATGCCAAGAGGTAGAGTGTGTGATGTTATGCTAATTTTCCATAGGACAACAAGTCACTTCTTGCTCAATGACGGATTTGAGAAAATGTTGAAGTGGAGTTTGATCTCCTTCCACTTCGATTTAAATGCTATAACTTTGACCTTTCTCCTTCTTGAGGCTGAACAACCTCCTTAGACCCTATTTAAACACGAGAAACCACACTTTTTATACATAAATGTTAAAATCACAATTATGACAGGGGCTTGGCACATCGAGTGTTATAGAGAACTTGAGTATTCTAGAGCCTTCGTATCCATCATAAACACTACATTTCACTATAATAGAAAGAAAGCATCCACAACAATTCAACCAGTGCAAGGCAATGCGAACTATGAACCCTTTCTTTTTATAATCAAATTCTCATCTTCGTTTTCGGTATCATATAGTTAAATGCATTGTCATGAGCCCTCATCTTGTGTGGGGACAAATGCGACAATAAAAAAGAGAAATGAAATCCATGTGTGCACACCAAATCTCAACAAAACATACACAACCACGCACTACAGCAAGAGCAAAATGTCTCATGATGAGACCAAAGATGCAATTCTATGAAAGAAACAGTTCCTACATAAGACCCAACCCGAAGGAGCTAATCCGCAAGCAGGGAGTCTTATGATTTATTATTATTGACTAGATTTCCTGTTCCAAAATCAGCTCTACTCAGTCTTGGAGATGTGAAGGATCAAGTCGATGACCCTGCAGCTGTAACCCCATTCATTGTCGTACCAGGACACCAGCTTGACGAAGTTCTTGCTCAGTGCAATCCCGGCCTTGGCGTCGAAGATGCTAGACCTGGAGATCAACCAGAATTTTATTAGCAGAGCTGATGAGCAGAGAACAGAGTAAGACGAGCAATCTATTTTCAAAAAAGAAAACACGGCTCCTTTCTGTACCTGCTGTCGCCAATGAAGTCAGCGGACACCACATCTTCGTCCACGTATCCCAGGATTCCTTTCAGGTTGCCCTCAGATTCCTCCCTGATACAGCAGATTTGGTATTAGATAAGTCAACCATCACGAGATAAAAGTGAAAGGGTAAGAACGCCAAAGCAAAGGCATGGATCTGAGGAAACTCTTGATTCATACTTGATGGCCTCCTTAATCTCATCATAGCTGGCTTCCTTCTCGAGCCTAACAGTAAGATCCACAACGGAGACGTCGGCGGTGGGCACACGGAAAGCCATACCGGTGAGCTTTCCATTCAAAGCAGGAAGGACTTTTCCAACAGCCTGAACATGGAAAAACAAGTCAAACTTCCGATCTCTGTCACAGGGACCAATGCCATCATGTGAGACGACTTGTATCTGCTGGATACAGTACCTTGGCAGCTCCAGTGCCGCTGGGAATGATGTTAAAGCTCGCACCTCTTCCACCTCTCCAGTCCTTGCTGGATGGTCCATCGACGGTCTTCTGGGTGGCTGGAGAAAATACAGGAGGATGAGATTGGGCAAAGTGGAATTCTGAAATTCTTGTAGTGAATTGAAGTGACTTTTGCGAAACACCCATCAAATCTATCTTATCGCTAAGTTATATACCAGTAATTGCGTGTACGGTAGTCATCAACCCCTCCACAATGCCGAATCTGTCGTTGATCACCTGAAAATTTTCAAAACCATTGAGCACTCAGCGACCAAACAAGAATACATTAAAGGATACCAACAAGAAACAAAACCTTGGCCAATGGAGCAAGGCAGTTGGTCGTGCAACTAGCATTTGAGACGATATTAAGGTCGGACGTGTACTCCTTCTCGTTCACTCCCATGACGAACATGGGGGCATCCTTGCTGGGAGCAGAGATGACCACCTTCTTAGCGCCACCCTGTCATAACAATCAAATCTAAATCGTTTCAGTCTAAGGTACTCTTAGAAGGAGAGGAGCTGGTCAAGGCGATAATTTGACAAGAAACCTGCAAGTGAGCGGCCGCCTTGTCCTTGTCGGTGAAGACTCCGGTGGACTCCACGACGAAATCGGCGCCGACCTCGCCCCATGGGATCTCGCCCGGGTTTCTAATAACAGATGAACGTCGAAGAAGAATGGTCAGTAAGCTAACAACAACAGTATCATCTTAAAACTTTGCGAGGTGACGATGGAAAATAGAGGATCACACTACCTGCAGCCGAAAACAGTGACGGGCTTGTCGCCGAAGAGGAGGGTGTTGGCATCCTGGACCTTGACGTCGCCGTGCTTCCACTTGCCGTGCACGCTGTCGTACTTGAACATGTACGTCTAGGAAGGAGTAGAAAAGATAGACCATTGAGATCGGGAAGCAGCCATTTAGACGAAGCAGACCATAGGAAGAAGGGGGCGAGGGAAAGCTTTGAGCCACGTACCATGTATTCGGTGGAGATGAATGGGTCGTTCACAGCAACGAGCTCGATTTCATCGCACTGGAGAGCGACCCTAGCGACCAGGCGTCCGATCCTGCCGAACCCTGTTACAGAGGACCGGCGATATGTTATTACAAGGGCTTTTAGCAGATGCAGATGTAATTCTGGAAGAAGGCATTGGAAATAATCATTTGAGTGGATGACTTACCGTTGATGCCGATCTTGACCTTGCCGGAAGCTGCAAACAAAAACAAAAGAAACATAGCATATAAGCAGTGAAACAAGAGGAAAATAATGAGAATCGGAGTGCACAAAAAAACTGGCCATGTAGAAAAGGCTCGGTAAAATGAGATCATATATCGAAATGCCGATAGTACTCCCGTACCCATTGAGACGACGAGCTGGAGGGGAAAGCCGGAGGAGATGATGAAAGAGGAGGAAGAGTTGCTCTGTTTGCGATTGCTGGAGATGGGAATTGGGAAGGGCTTAACTACGGCATTTATATGCTGGAGTGCGTATGGCAATTTGTAATTTACAATTGTCACTTATACATTTGATATTTTCATAAGGAAGAGTGCGTGGTATTGCTAGTGGCGAAGCAGTGGACGACGACTAATATGTGGTATCTCGCACGCCGGATTAGAATATCACGGAGATTCCCTTTCAAACAATTAACGACATGATAGATGATGTGATCAACCAAGACACAAAATGAAAGCACAAATTTATCATCCTTTCTAGATGAAAGCACAAATTTGGGAGTTTTCCACATGGTATGTTTGATGAAGTTAACGTCATTGAATTCGCAGGTCACACAATAGATGATACGTATTTTGTGAATTTTCTCGTATCCTTTCTGACTGTGTATCAACTTTTACAAATCCTCATTATTCATTTCGACAGAGTGTATGACAGTACACGCTCCGAGTAGGGCAGATCTAAAAACTACAACAGGAGGGCTTAGTTAGATTTACTAGCTATTAGTTGTAAAATGAGGGGCTGAGTGTAAGAAACCCACTTCGTTTTCTTCGTTATGACAGAAAATATGGATCGTAGGGTTCAAACCCGCGTCGTTAAACCTAAGAAACACTGTGCACACTACTATAGCTCCCCCCCCCCCCCCCCCCAAAAAAAAAAAAAAAACCTCTAGATCTACCCGGAGCTCCATGTATATTCTAGGATGTCAGGAAGACTATTTCAAATCAAATACTGTAGGCTTCCCTTGTATCCCTTGAAACTTAGAAACCTATGTTTGGAAGCACATCATCCATAAAATTAATTCTAAGTAGCCAATTGGGAGACTGAATTCCTCTACAAGGTCGGTATACTTACTCTCCTTCTAATCTTACTAATGCTTCCTAATTCCTATGTTTTATTCCTTTACTTGTCGTCATGGAGATGCAAATTAATGTCTTCCGTTGATAATTCCTATAGGGAGATACACTTGAGATCAAATACTTGGGTGTTCAATTGGAACTTCGTCTGCAAACCACGTAAACATGGTGGGTGAGATGTCATGAACATCAAAATCCTCTCCTACTACATGTTTATTAATGTCACAACTTCCCTTGTCAAGAACAAAAATATCATATGCTCCTGGGATGTTATTACCATATATTTTAGAAAACGAGACCCTTGGGAGTATATCACCACATCCAAAGCCTCTCCATTCTAAAAATATCCTTGCTATATACTCTTTATATTATCCAAAATAGTAATCACACACCTTGTGGATCTTTCTCCAAGATCAACTTTTCCTCTTACTAATGGGTACTATTAGTATATATGATTTGTGTGTTATGTTGTGTTGTGTATTTTGGTATGTACTTTACACTTGTCTTTAGCTTTTCTTTTATCCCATATTGCCTAGTTATGTACCTACTCTATTGACCTATAAAAGAAAGTGCATTGTATATTTTTAGAGATATCAAATAAATATTTTTTATTCTATATGGTATCAGACGTGTTCGATCCCCCTTAATCTTTAGACCCGGCCCCCCTTTCCTGTCTCCATCATGTTGTCACCCTCTCTTTCCCCGCCACCACGATAGCTAACCCATCGACCTCCAACACCTTTCACACCTCCACCACCCATTGACCTCCATTACCTTTGACCTCCATCAACTCCACCACCTTCCCCAACCTCCAACACCCCATTGACCTCCCATCACCATCAACCTCCAACCCCATAGACCCCCGCCCCATCGACCACCAACATTCCATCGGCCTCTGTCGACCTCCATCACCTCCACCACCTTCACCAACCTCCAACAACCCATTGAAGTCCCATCACTATCAACCTCCAACCCAATTGACCTCCACCTCATCGACCGCCAACACCCTATTGACCTCCACGCCATCGACGTCTCTCAATCACCCTCCATCCCATTGACCTCCACCCCTCATTGACCCACATCACATCGACCTCCACCCCATCAACCTCCACCCCTCACCGACCCACATCCCATCGACCTCTTGATATGCATCGTTTAATACACCAATTCACTATGGATTTTTATCCTAGAGTTCAACATTTTTATTGTAAACTACCAATTAAGGTTGTTTATGTAGGGAAATAGGATATTAGGTAGGCATCAGAAATAAAAATTTTACTACCATATTACCCATTAAATCAGGGGATCATGTCAACATGATTTCGAGGATATACATGGTCTTGGAACAAGTCCAACGATAATCTCCTCATTGTTGTAGTTGTTTAGTTGCCTTCTAGTTGCATTGGGACAATGTCTGCTGTACCTCCTGGTCGCACCACGGACAGCAGGTTGACCTTGTCCTCCTAGCGGCAGGAAACAACCTCCTCTTCTCTATGGAAGTCCATAAGACCACGTAGAACTCTGGTTGTTGTACTAGAACGTACATGAAGGAGTTGTCCTTCTAGTTGGTGTGCTAGTCACTAACTTGCTCTCCCATAATTGTTCTCCCTTACTATCCCTCCCTTTATGGGGTAGGACTTGCTCGGGCTCTCTATTGGTTATCACAACTAGAGAGGACTGACACACATATAATGTGTGTGTAATACACAAGTGAACGCATCAAGTAATACAGGCCTTGTGAGGCCCGAGTTGAACACAGGGATACAGATTCTAGAATACTACTACTAACTATGATCTGATCAGCTAAGCCAGTAAAAGTAGTTGAATTGGGTTGATTGAGTAAAAGTGAATGCAGAAATAAAACAAGATTAAAGATTAAGTTACTCAGATTAAAAGAAATTCCTTAGGATAATGGTTTCATAGTGGATAACACTGCAATTAACTCCACACACTAATATCGATTAGCCATATCCCTGGATAAAGAGCCTATAGTAATCTATGGGTTTCTCCTCCCGTTTACACTCCACTTTTCCCATAGGGTCTAATAAACGGGTAAATATATACTTTTCCAACCCTTAACCTCTCTCCTGAAATGATTGAGGGTCTGATAATCTATATATGGTGATCAAGCATAAATAGAGCATGACAATTTTATAGATTTATATCCAGAAAATAGGGATAAAGATGATATTAATGCTTGAAAGTCAAATACGGTGCATTTCTGGGCTACTCCCGGATCCTAAGGAATTAAGGGGATTATCCCCGCATGGTTTTTATTGATGAATACATGGTAGAGAAAGAGAAAACCATAGGAAAAATTAGAAAATATAAGGCAACCCCTGGAGAATAGCCGATCCTGATGATCCCCATCGATGTACGTGTACTCTGCTGTCTTTTAGCTGCAAAATCACCCACCAAAAGTGCTCGGATCGTCCCGAATGAAGCTTTCAGTCTTGTGCTCTCCTTTCCTCTCTCTCCAGTGTCGTGCAATGGAAAACGGCTGAGTCCTATGGTCTGGACATACTCCCCTCAAGTCATAGAAGACAATTAGGGTACGAAATAACACCAAACATTGAATTAGAGTGCTGCCTTTGGATTGCCTGATCAGGTAGAATTGGTAGCATCGAATGAGAAATCGATAGTACCGAGTTGTTAATTTAATCAGGTGCTCCCACAATGTCAGTACTATTGAACTGTCTCAATAGCAATGAGTCTATGTGTCAATCTAACTCTGCCTCCCTAATGCCATCTCAGTAGTATTGAGTCGGTGGACTCGGTAGTATTGAGTTTCTACAAATCCTTTCTTGCGCCTCTTTGATGTGATATCGGTACTACTGACTTTGAGTGTTAGTAGTATCGAGTCTGTCTGATTTTTTTGCTCTTCCACTGACATGAAGTCGATACCATTGACTTTGGATGTCGGTAGTATCGAGTCTGTGAAACTCTATTGTACCTAAATTGCACAAGAACATACATAAGTACTCGGGATAAAATTTAAACTATTTCAATCAGTGAAAATCACATAATTTGATGCATTTAGATAGAACAAGATATTGATAGAATTTTATGAATAATTAATCAATAAATGACAAATCAATGCATAAAACCAAGAAAAATATGCATGTGAGAACGACTAAAAACCCATGCATCAAACTCCCCTAAGCTTAAATATTGCTCGTCCTCAAGCAACACTCTCTTGGATTTGTTTGATATAGGCCAGCAGAAGGACATAACACATGAACTCTTTTCTTAATCATGTCCACCAAACAATCCCTAACCCGGCCTTCAATGACCACTGAACCAATAACGTCTATAAATCGACCAAAAATTTCCATAAAAGTTGTCCACCTATTGATCAATGAACACTATCAAGAAATCAGTTAATATCATAATTATCCAAGCATTTGCTTGGTGCATTATGTGATTCCATAGTTTAAATTTCTCTTTCCTAACTACCAACTAATTGGAAGTAGATCTCCTTAAAAAATGGATGAGGAGACAAATCATTTGAGTGGCCTACCAATAAAAGCAATTGATGGTAAGAAATGAGTGGCAATTGAAGAATCACAAGTACATCTAACTTATTTATGAAAAAGTATGATGAACCTACATGAGTGAAAATAATGTCATGCATGAATCCTAATGTCTGATGTATCTTTCTTTTTTTCCTATCAAATGATGCATGTGTCAAGCAATCTCATCACTAAATGAGACTGATGGAAGAAAACAAAAGAATGTGCCATGTGGATTACTTTGTCTCTTCAAGAAAGGTTAAGGCATACTTTCTCCCTCAAAAACTTTGAACATTGACGAACTTCATATATTTTTTCTAGCCCACATTTTTTTCCTTTTTTTCTTTCCGCATTATTGAGTTTATGCTCAGGCTCTCATTTCATACTATTTTTTATAAGATGTAGAGGTATGTCCTTGCACTTCAATCTTCATAAATTTGAGACTAAAATCCACATGACAAAATAATTGAATGTTATGGAATATATGAAATCTAAATGAAATTGTTATGCAACTAAGACAATATGCACTAAAATTGTTCATGCATATAAATGCAACTTTCTTCATATATATTTTTTCGAATACAAATAAAGAACAAGCTAATTTATCATGTTACCTATTATGATATGCCATGCAATCAAAGGAAATGAATTGGAGTACTCGTTCACCTTGAGGTGGTGAGTCAAAATGGATGGAATCACATAACTAAGAGACAATACCTTTCATAATATTATGATATATCTCTCTCTAATGACATGTGTACAGGGTCATCTTAAGGTTTCTTTCTTATATTTCCATTTAAGATCTCATTAAAGGTTTGATCAACTTAGGATCAACAACATCTTCATTCACATTCCAAGGTTGCTTTAGATGTTTATTCATATCCTATATCCTAAATCTGACTAATCCAAACACTTCCTCAAGTGGTGTTGTAGAAATATTTTTGCAATTAAGCTATAAAGATTGACCATTTTCTTGCAAAGACACCTATGAGTGCAAACCATGCATCTACTTCTCTATGTTTACACTAGATATATGTGGATCCTATAATTGCATAAACTTAAAGTAACATTAAACAACTAAAATAAGATGAAAATAAAAACTAAGATAGATGGTCGTTCTAACACCCCCCCAAGATTGAATATGACTATGTCCACATAGTCAACATTCTCACTTAAATAGTGGAACAATGGTACCATGCTCAGAATGGAGGAGGTGGTGGATGTATCATGTTGAAGTCATGGGGAGGAAACATCCCTTGAAAAGATAGATCTGACAGTGGCATTTGTGGTGGCTGTTGGTATCCTCCAAAGTATCCTTGGTTCCAGTAATGGTTAAAGAATGGATGATGATATTGCTCCGTCCACTGTAGGTGCATATGGACATTCTCTTGGTTGGCTAAAAGAAAACATTTATTCTCATATATTGCCTACTTATTTTGGTACAGTTGTCCTTGTATCTCCTGTACACCAGCCAACATCGCCTGATGTTGCTTCTGTCCTGTCTGAATGTCCTGTAACATCCCATACATACCTGCCATGTCATACAGGTCATGCTCCTCCTGAGAAGGGGGTGGGACAAATGAACTTGAGGTAGCGTAGGTGTGGGCCCATTTATGCGGGTCCACTCTCTAGGTAATGGAAACGGTGGGCTCCACCTCCTCAACATCGTCGTCAGAGTCATGTGGCTGCTCAGTGTCATCATGGATTGCTTCCTCAGCTTGATTGTTGTCCTCACCATCATCAACCGGCCACCTAAGATGCTCGACTCCTTGTAGCTTGAAAATAGGGTCGGGAAGGCTACACTCCCGGTACCTTCCTCCCATTGTACAGCTCGGATACACTGTGTTATAGTGTAAGCTGAGGATTCCTACCTTCCAGAAGTGCTGGAGATCCAACCTCTTTGAAGACACCACCGTTGTGAGAGTAGACAGGTCGAGATGGAGGTGCAACATGATAGGGATAATCAGTCCCCCAAAAACAATTGGCACTTTCCTCTGCACCATGTGCCTAACCGTGACCATGTATAGGAGGAGGAAGGACCCAAAGTTAATGGGTTATCCCTCCAATAGTTTCTAAAGGAAGAAGAGGTCCATCTTTTGGACCTTCTCTTGAGCTTGGGTGGAGCAGGCAAAAATTGTGTTGGTGCAGAGACGATGTAGAATCCGAGCAAAAGGATGCTCGATGTCAGTGACAAAGTTGACGTGCCAAATGATGTAGACCTTTTGGAACCTCGATCAACCGCTCCCATGCAAGGTCATAGTCGAAGTCGGAGGGAGCAAAGCATTCTGGGACATGAGGCCAGTAGAAGATGTGGTTGAATTCTTGTAAGGTGATGGAGTAGTTGGTGTTAAAGAGGTAGAAATTGACTTTGTCATCCCTCCATTCACCTCCTATTTATTGCGTGGGGGCAACAAGGACCTCCAGTGAAGCCAAGAACTAACAAACGAGTTCTGGGTAGGTCGGACAGTCATTGAAGAATGGATTATCCACCTCCATTAATTGATACAGACATACCCAGTGCATGTTTTTGGTGAAGCCCACTCGCTCGATCAGGGCACGATCTCCATATTGCATTGGCACCATCTTCCTTGTCAGAAGATCCTCATAAACCTTCTTGGCCTCCAGGTTTGGATGTTGAATGTGGGTTGGTCGAGGGACCAACTCTCCTTGCATCATTGATGAATATGCACACCTCCTTGGTGCCATGGTGATGATGTAAGAAGGAAGGTGGAGAAAAAGAGGTTCGGTGAAGAATGGTGGCGCCCGATGCAGATTTGGTCTAAATTATAGGAGGGGTGGAGGAGGTGGTGTGAAGAAAATGGATTCACCACCCCTCCTTATATAGTTGATCTCGGGCAGAGTTGGTACTACCGACTTACTATCGGTAATACCGAGTTGTAAACACAAATTCGTGGCTCGGATGTATCGATGGCTGATGTTTGCTAATGACTTGAGTGCGGATCGCTCAGAGACGGTAGTACCGAGTCCCAATTAGTAGTACCGACTTATGTCGTGAATTGATACTACCGACCTCTCAATGAAGATCACCTCAACCATTAGATTTGGCGCACACAGATTGATGACGTCATGAGTTGGTACTACTAACTTTTCAGTCGGTAGTACCGAGCTGGCAAGATTTTCTTGGTATTTCATAGATTTCATCTCGGTGTATCGAACTTGGGAGCGCCTCAAAATTCAGTAGTAATGACTTGGATGTTGATACTACCGAGTTCTTATCAGTTAGGCACGTGAAGATCTTCAGAGACTCTGTGGTACCGACTGGTTTAGTCAGTAGTATCGAGTCTGTCTTTCTTTTTTGGATGTCTCCCTAACATGAATTCGGTACTACCGACTTGTGGACTCGGTAGTACTGACTTTGTATGATCTGCACACTCCAAAAAATGAGTCAAGGTACCTTTTTTCATGAAATAAAAATGAAACAACAACTACAAAACTAAACTGGACATAAACTAGAATAAATAAAGGTTGGGTTGCCTCCCAATAGGAGCCATTGTTTAATGTCCTAGACTAGATGTTCCTAAGAGCAAGAATCTACTGGATTGCAATGAGTTGCACTTCTTCTATTCTTGTCTCTACTTCCCCACCAAAATAATGCTTCAATCTCTGGCCATTAACAAGGAATGACCTCGTTCCATCTATTATCTTCACAACACTGTGGGGAAAAACGTGCTCAATCATGAATGGTCCACTCCATTTGGACCTTAGCTTGCCCGAATGTAACTTAAGTCTAGAATTAAATAGAAGAACCTTCTATCTCAGGAGAAACACCCTATTCAAGATGTTCCTATCATCAATCTTCTTAGTTCTCTCCTTATAAATTCTAGAACTCTCATAAGAATCCATCCTTAGTTCATCTAGCTCATTCAACTCTAATAGTCTCTTCCTACCTGCGTCATCTAGTTCGAAATTCAGCTTTTTCAAAGCCCATTTCCCCTTATCCTCAAGCTTCACTGGTAGATGGCATGCACGCCCATAAACCAACCTAAACAGAGTGGTTCCTATATGTGACATATAAGCTTTCCTATATGCCCACAGAGCATCATTCAACACAAAACTCTAGTTTGTCATGTTAGTTGAGACTATCCTTTCTTAGAACTTCTTCACCTCTCTATTGAACAACTCAACTTGTCCTTGCATCTGTGGGTGGTAGGGAGTACCCACTCGGTGCTTTACCCCATATTTACCCAACAAGGCTCCAAATTTCTTGTTGGTGAAATGTGATCCACCATCACTAATAATCAATCGAGGGACACCAAATCTGCCGAAAATGTTATCTTAAACAAATCGGCACACAACTTGTGCATCATTGGTGCGGGTTGGAATTGCTTCCACCCACTTAGATACATATTCAAGAGCAAGCAATATGTAGAGATTTTAATTAGACGACACAAAAAGGCCTATGAAATCAATGCCCCATGGATCAAACACCTCAACTTCTTGAAAAACATTCAGTCACATTTTATGTCGTTTAGATATACTTCCTGCACATTGACATGAATCACAACGACAAACAAAATTGTGAGCATCCTTAAACAACGTTGGCCAATAGAACACATTTTCTAAGACTTTGGTTGCTGTCTTAGAGGTAGTGTGATGCCCCCTATAGGTAGAGAATGATAGTGTGATAAAATGCTCTCAACCTCACATTCAGGTACACACTTCCTCAGAATTCCATCCTTACACTATTTAAGCAAAATGGGATCATCCCAAATGTAAAACCTTAATGAATGGAAAAATCTGTTCTTCTCTTGGTATCTCCTATCTTCAGGCATCTCCTTGCATGCTAGATAGTTGACAATGTCAGCAAACCAGGGATCCTTGGTCTTAAGAGAAAAAAGTTTTTATCCGGGAATCCCTCAACAATAGGGATATCTACATCTTTTTCATTCACCCTTTCCAACCTAGATAGGTGATCTGCTACCACATTTTCCACCCTTGCCTTATCTTTAATTTCTATGTCAAATTCCTATAATAGTAAAATCCACCTAATTAATCTAGTTTTAGCATCTTTCTTTTGTAATAGGTATTTGATGGTAGCATGGCGGTCCAAACAATCACCTTAGTCTCAACTAGGTATTAGCAAAATTTCTCAAATGCAAAAACAACTACCAAAAATTCCTTTTCTGTTGTGGTATAATTGAGTTGTGCATCATTCAAGGTTTTAGATGCATAATATGTGACTGTAGGATCCCACCACATAGTCAGATGTGTCGCATATTCGTTTAAAAGGTAGGCTCCAATCTAGATCCTACACAATAGGTGCAGAGATTAGCTTCTCCTTTAACACTTCAAAGGCATTCAAACATCATTCATAGAAAGAAAATTCAGCGTCCTTTTCTAACAATTCTGGTAAAAGTTTAGCAATTTTTGAAAAATCTTTGATAAAATGATGGTAAAAACCAACATGTACCAAAAAGCTCCTTACTTCACCAATGTTGGTGGAGGTAGCTTGGAGATTACCTCTATCTCAACTAGGTCTACTTCCATACCCTTTTTGGACACCTTGTGTTCAAGCACTATGCCCTCACTTACCATCATATGACACTTTTCTCAATTCAAGACTAAGTGAGTGTCCTCGCACCTTTGTAAATCTTTGTTGAGATTATATAGGAAATCATTGAATGACTCCCCATATACTGAAAAATTGTCCATGAATACCTCCAAGCATCAGTCTACCATATCAGAAAAGATGGCAAGCATACATCGTTGGAAAGTGGTGGGTGCGTTACAAAGGCCAAATGGCATCCATATATATATGCAAATGTGCCATAAGGGCAAGTGAATGTATATTTTTCTTGATCTTTAGCTCAATTGAAATTTGATTATAACCGAAATACCCATCGAGGAAGAAAAAGTGTGAATGACTGGCGAGTCGTTCCAAGATCTGATCAATGAAAGGTAAATGAAAATGATCTTTTGAAGTGATGACATTTAAACGTCAGTAGTCTATGTTGGGTTTTATGGAAGAAAACATGTGCGGCGGAAGCAACAAAATAAAATACATTTCCACACAACCCGCAATAGGATCTCATCAACAACATCATATTCAGAAAGAGTGTTCGTGATATATACCTTGTCGCAGAGAAAGTCTGGCGATGTCCCACTGTACGATGATGTGCAACGCTTCTGGCTTACATGGACGATACTTCTCTCCTGTCCACCAAAGGCGTCATGAGAAGGTCTGGTGGTGCTTGTCTTGTGTGGTGATCTACGTCGCTTGTAGCGTGTATGGACGGTCATTGGCATCCTCTGAACATAGACATTTCAGCATTTGTGCCTCTACTTCATCCACGTGGATGGACTAGAACTCCACGTCGCGCTTCCTAAGCTGACAGGAAGGAGCAGCCTCTGTGCAATGATGTGCTAGCATCACGGTACTCTCCTTTCTCTCTTGAGGATGATGACGACTAGGGTTTACATATGTGAGCATAAACTAAAAAGCCTCTCTCAATATCTCGTAAAGATATCGGCCGTCAAGTCCCTTTTAAATAGGAGACAAAAGGAAGTAGGGTTTCCTAAACCCTTCGGTAAATAGGATGACTGTGTTAATAAAAATGCTCATGGATTAATTAGAATATTCTAGAATTAATTAATTAACCAATTAATCATATTAATTGATTAATTAATATCTGACTCCATGCAATCGCTCAGGATGTCTCTATGGGCATACATACCAATAGTCTATGCATACACGCCACCCCGTCATTAACCTAGTTGAGATTAACTCATTAGCAACATTAGTTGTGACAGTGATCCCCCCTTTCTTAGAAACTACATGAGTTGGGCTAACCCACATAGAATTCAAAATAGTGTAAATGATACATGCTAATAGGAGCTTGTTGATTCTTTCTTCACTACCTCAGTCATAATAGGATTGAGTCACCTCTGAGGTTGAACTATTGCCTTGGCTCCCACTTCTAGCCGGATTTTGTGCTAGAATAAGCTAGGGAAATTCCCTTTATGTCTGCTATCAACCACCCAAAAGTGGCTTGGTGGTTCTCCAGCACCATAAGTAACTTCTTCTCCTCTTCACTGCTCAAGGACGATGATATAATCACCAGGGGCTTCTCTTCTACAGCCAGGAAGACATACTTTAGATTTGGTGGTAAGGGCTTCAATTCTAACTACAGTGGGCTTAGTAGAGACCGGACCAATGGCGGAAGAGGTGGTCTAAGATCTTCAAAATGTCTTGCATACTGATAGGGGACCACCTTCAGCATCAATACACACTCTTCTAGAGAGTGGCTGCATGTATTCTCATCCTCTATATTCATCAAGCAAGCCGCCAAAGGTAACTTTGGATATGTCTATAGTAAGGAATCAGCAGTGGCCTCCTCTATGGTAGTGATAACACCCAAATTAGTGCATATTTTCTATGCATTTTATCTATAGTTTTGTGCCACTTTAGTCTTAATATGCACTCTTTTGTTCATGTTTTATGCTTTCTGTCTCGCATTAGATAAAAGTAGTAAAAATAGCCAATAATGTAGCTAATTAGCCAATTTTTGACTTATCGGCACCAAAACTAGCCAATTTTGGGATTCTCAAGTACCGAACCTGAAAAGACAAGAATTCCAGCAGCTGGCCGATACGGTCTGGCCGATACGGCTTCCCAATACGGTCTGGCCGATATGGATGCCCGATACGGTCTGGCCGATACGGCTACACGATATGGTCTGGCCGATACAGCTTCCCGATACGGCCTGGCCGATACAACTGCCCGATACGGCTGTCCGATACGGTCTGTCTGATACGGTCTACCCGATACGGTTGCCCGATACGACTACCCGATACGGCATGCCCGATATAGCTTCCTGACACTCCCCCTACCCGACACGGTCTTCAGGCGACAGTCATATTGGCCCACCTGATGCCTCAAGATCGAAGCCATAGATGAAGGACACGTGGACCAATAAAAGTTACAACTCCTATCAACTCGCTACCTATAAATAGAAGCTTCCAACCTACAAAGAGGGAGCCAGAGGGAGGACCCTACAAGAGATAGTGCCTAGACCAAGGAGCTAGTGTGTCAAGTTCCCTAAAAGTCCACTGCCTGATACGGCTGCCCGATACGATCTGTCCGATACGGTCTACCTGATACGGTCTGCCCGATACGGTTGCCCGATACGGTTTAGAGAGAGAGAGAGAGCCAAGGAGTCCAGAGGGACGAAGAGAAGACCTAAGGGCCGAGATCCGGCCTACACAGAGGCCGAGGAGCGAGATCCACCTCTCCTCTACGGGCTATATATCTTCCCTCTTCTCTTTCATTCTACTGCATTCCTCTATTTCTTGTACAAATGATGTTTATCCATCTTTGTTCGGTGCCAACTATACTTGTCTATGGCTAGTTAGCTCCTTCTTGGCTATGTAGCCTGATCTGGGCATTTATATGTACTTTTGCCTTAAGCAAGTAGATTCATATCAGATCTAGTATGTTGCATGTTCTATTTTCTCTTCCAAGCTATGATTGCTAGTTTGGTTGATCTCTTACTCACTTGAACTGTTATTTCTACCTGTATCGAGAGATCTGTTGTAGGAATAGCTAAGAGATGATAGTATGGATCTGAACCCAAGAGGAGGACGATCCAAGGTATCTGTTCCTAACACCCTGGAATATCCTAAAACCCGAGAGGGAACTTAGTGTATTCTGAGGTGTTGATATGTCATTCCTCGAGAGAGGGTCATTGACATATTGTTGATGGTTTAAGTCACGCATCGTGAGAGCGAGTGGGACGACCCCACAGGATAGATGCCACCGTTCATACTAGATGTTTGCTTGGCTGTTCAAGGGTTGTCTACGCCCGAGAATGAGTGCATAAACTGTCCCGTTTGTGGTTACATAGCCAGGAACTCTCTTTCTCTATTTAGTAGAATTACGAGCTCTATTTTGTTTTCTTTTCTTTTCTTTGTTTTGTTTTATATCGTGACAACCTGCTAGACTAGTTCTATCACTTACTTTTATCGACTATCGTCTTGGCTTATCTGACTAAAGAACGAGATATGTGGCGTCCTAAACGTCACCACATCCCTGTGTTCGACTCCGTATATCTACTTAGACCCCGTAATAAAGTTGTGGGGGCCTAGAAGGTTTTGGGTTATAAATTTAAAGCTCGATTCCTTCCTTTATCCCGCGTTCATTTCCGGACGTGTGAAAAAGGCCGATCAACTTTTGGCGCCGCTGCCAGGGACGTGGTTTTCCACGTTTACATGCCTGGTAGATTTTTGTTCTGTCACTATAAGCTTATATATACATGCATAGTTTTCCTCTTGCTTTACACATACTTGTTCATATATACTAAATCACTTTTCTTTTTCTCATACCTTTTTCAGCCATGGACCTTGCTTCCGCAAGACAAGTCATCTTGTCCACCTGTCCTCCCGAGTTTTTCCGCAGTTCCGACTGCTGGCAAATAATTGAAGGTCGTGCTCTACAGCTAGTCGAGTTATACTTACCTCCACCATCGTCATATGTCGAGATTCTAACAACGGAGACTTCCAGTCAGCCCTCGACCCCCATGCTATCATGGGAAGAAAGAACAAATTAAGGAAGTGGAGTTGGCTAGGGAAAGTATTCAAGCACTCACCTCCTTAGCCCCTCATCTCCAAGAAGATGTCGATCCAATGCAACAACTACTAGAAGAGCAGGATCGTCATCTCAAAGTAGCCATCGAGGCTGCAGACCGCAGTAGTAGTATACTTCAAACTGTGGAACACGGATTCATCCTAAAGCATCAGTTTGATACAGCGGGTTCCCCTTATATGTGCAACGCAAAATCGACGGATCTCGAAAGCATTGCTGCTCAAGTATAACAACTTCATGATAAAGATGTTGAACAAGGCGGGAGGCTCCAAGAGCTCATCGATTTGGTTACAATTCGGTTACAACTTCCATCACAAGACAATAAAGACGTTAGTCATCAAGACCATTCCATTGGGTCTGAAGTGCAGTA
Organism: Alisma plantago-aquatica; assembly: GCA_963693085.1. NCBI lineage: Eukaryota > Viridiplantae > Streptophyta > Magnoliopsida > Alismatales > Alismataceae > Alisma > Alisma plantago-aquatica. The sequence goes on along the minus strand of OY856412.1, from coordinate 440,577,569 downwards.
TGCACCATCATCCTATTCAGACCATCAACTAGATTCACTAGGATTTTTCTGTGAAGATCAACCCACTTGGGGAAGCCCTTCATTCTATCCATATGACCCAGATGATGAACCAATGGGAGAAATGAGTCATAGACATGAATGGGTCTAGGATGACGATGATGAAGACTCAAAAAGCCAATTGACCTCACAACTAAAAGGTTGGTTTGCAGAACCAGAGTCAGATATTGAACCAGATCAGAGTGACATTTCTCATATTGAGACTTATCATTTCGCTTTGAGCAGTACGCCAACCATGGTTTGGAACAATTTGTTCAACGACGACGACGACAGTTGCTCGACATGGAGCAGTGAGTATAGTAACGAAGATGAGTTGGAGCAGCACGAGCCATCATTCGCCACCATCCCTTTACAAGGCTTGGTGGACGTCAAGGGGGTAGGATGGATGGTTCACTACAACATGGCTACTGAGCACGAAGACACCCCTGACTCCACACCAGGTGATAAGCTTGGGATGGTAGAACCACAAATAGATTCTTCAGGGGGTACTTTTTTCTCAGAAGATGATTGGATGACTTAGACGGTACATGAAGATTTATCTAAGCATCCAACCTCAAGTGCAGAGATGGAGAGAGAAGATATGAGTCCTCAAGATGATGTCCAACCTCTCTCATCTATCTCATCCTGTGTCGACATCCCAGGACCTTCATTTTTAGAATCATATAATGAAAGGTACCCAGAGGATGATATGCCGAAGAATTCATCCCATTGCAGTTCAAGCCACTTCCAGCACAAAGATGACTTCACCGAGTCGCCAGATTTCACTTCGCTTCTTCAGACTCGGAAGGGCCAACACATCCGCCTATTCTACTCCTACTATGTGGCGAAACCCGTCAGCAAGTCACAGGTGACACTGGTCCTAAAACTTAGGATTTGGGATCCCAGTGTCGGTATCGTGGGGTAACCACCCCCTTTTCTATCACCCACCCTCCCGCCCTTTTATTACAATAAATTTTGCTTTTCATGTTCTTGTTGGTTAATTTCTTTCCTCTAACTGTTTTGATATCCTTGCACCCATGCATCATCTTTAGAACTTCAATAACTGTCACTAAACTCATGCATTCCTGCCTCACTATTTCAAGTTTGAGTCTTGCTCGAGGACGAGCAAAATTTTAAGCTTGGGGTGGTAGGCTTCTCCCTTCTTTTCTCTTCACCCTTCTTGCATGCATGTTTATTTCCTGCATTTAGTTTTAAATTTTCAAAAAAAAATCAGCTTTTTAGCTTTGCAATTATGGCTATATGGTGTGAATCTAATAGATAAATGCTTGACTTTATGCCTAGATGCATAGTTTTATCTTAAAAATTACTTGACCTTCTGCTTGACTTGCTCTTTGACTCTTTCCTTGAGTTTGATAATAAATCTAAGGTTATAGCTTAAAGCTAGATTCCCTTGATCTATGTTGTGAATGGTGAATCCATGGTAAAGGACTGTTGGAATGAGCTAAAACATGATTAAAGAATCCTAGCTGCGGTTTTACAAGCTTGCCTCTATTCTAAGGATTCTTGAATCATAATTTCTACTTCTCATACAAGTATCAAGCGAATTATGATGGGCTTTGAGCTATGATCAAGATGAAGTGTTTTCCTTTATGGACTACGTGCCTTCTCACATTAGATTGAGTCAAAAAGATGAAAAACACAAAAATGTGCAAAAGAGGCTTGGCCGCCCACAAAATCTCAAAAATATATATATAGTTCTCACCCAAGCCTAAAAATAGAATGCAGATGATAAAAGCCTAAGTGTGAACAATAAATGAGCGCTTGTTTTCTCTTTTAGGAGAGTTAAGGATGGTGCCCAGCTGGTGTATGACTGCACTCACAAACGCGGGTATGTTGCGCCTGGTAGTATCACTTCAAATGCTCATTAGAGAGTCACTAGGAACCCCCTAGGTGACCTATGAGATCATCTCAGTAGCAGGGTTGGTTCGAGCGCAGTACGAGGAGTTCGTCTCACTGCTCTGGGCCAAGTGGCTCAGACAGCAGGGACTGTTGCTCGTTACATGGACCAACCCGACGCAGATCGGTATTCTCAGAAGTCAGTAGAGTCTTTTTACTTTGTTTCTTAGGACATGAATAAGTGAGAGGCATGGTATTCCTGATTGGTTTGCATGGATTCATGGTGATGGCTCATTTCTCATCAACCGTGTGATCACCTGTGTGACAACTCTTTCATGTTTAAATAATTATGGTTCAAACCCTCATGAGTATCGACAGGTTGTAGTGAATTTGTTTAATATTACCTGGAAACTCTTTGATCTTGCTTTGGAAGGATTGTGCCTGACAGGTGGGGGTTTGTTCTGAAATGACATGGATCAGGAGAATTGATGTTTGAAACTATTTTTCTTAACCTTAGCATTTATTGCCAAGCTTAATTTGGATGTTATCTTTTTGTTCTTTGAGCACAGCCTTGCTTGAGGACAAGCAAGTTTTAATCTTGGGGTAGTTGATAACACCCAAATTAGTGCATATTTTCTATGCATTTTATCTATAGTTTTGTGCCACTTTAGTTTTAATATGCACTCTTTTGTTCATGTTTTATGCTTTCTGTCTCGCATTAGATAAAAGTAGTAGAAATAGCCAATAATGTAGCTAATTAGCCAAATTTTGACTTATAGACACCAAAACTAGCCAATTTTGGGACTCTCAAGTACTGAACCTGAAAAGACAAGAATTCCAGCAGCTGGCTGATATGGTCTGGCCGATACGACTGCCCGATACGGTCTGTCCGATACGACTGCATGATACGGTCTGGCCGATATGGCTTCCCGATACGGCTTGGCCGATACAACTGCCTGATACGGCTGCCCGATACGGTCTGCCTGATACGGTCTGCCCGATACGATTTCCCGATACGGCTGCCCAATACGTCCTGCCTGATACAGCTGCCAGACACTCCCCCTGCCTGACATGGTCTTCGGGCGACAGTCATATTGGCCCAAGATTGAAGCCACAGATGAAGGACACGTGGACCAATAAAAGCTACAACTCCCATCAACTCACTGTATATAAATAGAAACTGCCAACCTAGAAAGAGGGGAGCCGGAGGGAGGACCCTACAAGAGCTAGTTCCTAGACTAAGGAGCTAGTGTGTCGAGTTCTCCAAAAGTCTACTGCCCGATACGACTTCCCGATACGGTTGCCTGATACGGTCTGCCCGATACGGTTGCTCGATACGGTTGCCCTATATGGTCTGCCCGATATGGTTTAGAGAGAGAGATGAGGAGTCTAAAGGGACAAAGAGAAGACCCAAGGGCCGAGATCCGGCCTGCACAGAGGCCGAGGAGCGAGAGCCACCTCTCCTCTACGGGCTATATCTCTTCCCTCTTCTCTTTCATTCTACTGCATTCCTCTGTTTCTTGTACAAATGATGTTTATCCATCTTTGTTCGGTGTCAGCTATGCTTGTCTATGGCTAGTTAGCTCCTTCTTGGCTATGTAGCCCGATCTGGGCATATATATGTACTTTTGCCTTAAGCAAGTAGATTCATATTAGATCTAGTATGTTGCATGTTCTATTTTCTCTTTCCAAGTTATGATTGCTAGTTTGGTTGATCTCTTACTCGCTTGAACTGTTGTTTCTGTCTGTATCGAGAGATCCGTTGTAGGAATAGCTAAGAGATGATAGTATCGATCTGAACCTGAGAGGAGGACGGTCCAAGGTATTCTGTTCCTAACACGCCAGAATATCCTAAGACCCGAGAGGGAACTTAGTGTATTCTGAGGTGTTGATATGTCATTCCTCGAGAGAGGGTCATTGACATATTGTTGATGGTTTTAGTCACGCATTGTGAGAGCGAGTGGGACGAACCCACAGGACAGATGCTACCGTGCATACTAGATGCTTTCTTGGGTGTTCAAGGGTTGTCTACGCCCGAGAATGAGTGCATAGACTGTCCCGTTTGTGGTTACATAGCCAGGAACTCTCTTTCTCTGTTTTGTAGAATCACGAGCTCGGTTTTGTTTTGTTTTGTTTTCTTTGTTTTGTTTTATATCGTGACAGCCCACTAGACTAGTTCTAGCACTTACTTTTATCGACTGTCATCTTGGCTTATCTGACTAAAGAACGAGATCTATGGCGTCCTAAACGTCACCACGTCCCTGTGTTCGACCCCGTATATCTACTTCGACCCCGTAATAAAGTTGCGGGGGTCTAGAAGGTTTCGGGTTATAAATTTAAATCTTGATTCCTTCCTTTGTCCCGTGTTCATTTCCGGACACGTGAAAAAGGCCGATCAGGTAGTTGGATCATAATCTTCTTCTTCATCCTCCGGGTAACACATTGCTTTGGCTAACGAGATCACCTTAGTGTTTTCCATGATTTCAACTGCTAAAGTGTCCTTTTCTACCTTAGTCGTCATGTGGGCCATGTCAAGGAATGGCTTTACCAGAAATAAAGAAATCTTTCCCTCAACATGGTGAAGCAAGTTGCACTGTGTTGTATCCCCCAAAGTTTTTGAGTGTTCCGATATCTTGATTTCAAACCTGACATCCTGGATACCCATGTTCATACGTCCTCAGCCCATCTCTAAAATCATATCAGTCATGTCTTTGAATGGTCTCCCTAGAAAAGTTCATTGCCATGATCATCCTGCATTTCCATTACCGCAAAATCTGTAGGGAAAACTAATATGTCTACTTTCACCCGAACATCCTCACAAATGTCGTATGGATTGACCACATAATTGTACGCTAAGTATATAGTCATACTACTTTTCCTGGACTCCTTAAGACCTATCTTCTTGAAAGTTAACAAGGGAATAAGGTTTATGCTTTCCCCTAAATCACAAAGAGCTTCTCCAAACTTGGTCTTCCCAATGAAGAAAGTAATGTTGAAACAACCTAGATCCTATCTTTTTGGAGGTCGCAATCCCAGAATGAAAGCACTCACATGCTCCTTTAACACTACCACATCAACTTTAGGTATCCTTCACTTCTTGGTGATTATGTACTTCAAGAACTTATCGTATGATGGTATCTGCTCAATTGCATCGACGAGTGCAATATTGATAGATAATTTTCTAAAACCATCTAAGAAATTCTTGAACTACCAGTCCACTTTTGTTGCCTTCAAGTTGTTTGGAAAAGGCACTAGAGTCACTGGTGTCCTCTGGTGAGGTGGTACATATAATTTTGTTCTTGTTCACTCCACATCATCATCCTACTCCTCAGTTGTCTTCTCATGTGCTAACACATCTGGTTCATCTACATCCACTATTAAAGTCTGATCTATTATCCCTGTAACTTCATCTGCATCTGAACCTGATGGTGCATCATTCAACATCTTCCTACCACTACGAAGTAGGATTGCCTTTACGTGTTGATTTCTAGAAGGCACATTTGTGTTTGCTGGGAATCCCTGCTGGTTTGGATGCTTAAATGTGACCACATCCATTGCTATTTGAGAGATCTGAGTTTCCATATTGCATATCAGTGCCCCTTGGTTCTGGAGTTCTCTCTGAGTTTGACCAATAAGCAATTCATTTTGACTGACCAACTTTCCAAGCATTTCTTCAATACAGTCAATCTTCTTTTGTTCTTGTTGATATTGTGCTTCCCGCCAAACTGTTGTGGCTTGGGTTGTTGCACCTGAGATGGGTCTTGTTGGAAATTGTTGGGATCCTTCCATGAGAACTTAAGATCCTTCCTCCATGAGTAGTCATTGCTCATATACATGTTGTTTGTTGCTGCACAATCTTGCATTCTTCTTCTTCTTCTTTTGAAGGTGGTCCATCATTAGCACACAACTTTTTGGCAATTAGGTCTAGTTTTTCATTTAACGCAGAGATGAGCTTGGACTCTTAGACACTCTTGATGATTGCTAGAATCTCTCTTTCATCGCCCCATGTCTGGTTCTTGGACATGTTCTTTAATATCTCATGATAGCGGGTGGGTTTGTTGTTGAAGAAGAAACCTACTCCTACATTGTCAAGTGTAGTTCTCTCTCCTTTATGTAGACCATAATAGAAGAACTTTTCCTATCCTAACAAACCAATATCGTGATGAGGGACCTTCTGCAACATATCGTAGAATCTCTCCCATGCTTCAGAATATGATTCATTGCTTCTTCACCAGGTCATTTGTCTTCTGTGGAGGAAATTAACGTTCGAAGAAGGCGTCTATCATCTGATCCCATATCTCGATACATTCATCATTGAGATTGTAAAACCAAGACTTTGCACTGTCTGCCAGAGATGATGGAAACAATTTCAAATATATGATAATCGCCAGTGCTCTCTCTATCTTGACCATGTCACAGTTCTCAACAAAGTTACTAATGTGCGTCATTGGGTCTTCAGAACTGTGGCCATGAAAAGCTTGGGATTTGACTAAAGAGATCAATCCTGGATCGATCTTGTAGATACCCACATTGATGGCTTGTCTTTTAATTGGTCCTTTTTTAGTCGTAGACAAAGAGGCCTTGATCCTCTCCCAGATCATCTTCTCTTCTGCTCCATCACCCATTTCTACTGATTCAGGTTCCTCTGGTGTTTCAGGTCCTTCAGGCAGAGGTGTTGGTGATGGGGTTCGATTGAATCTGTCTATAGATCTTATGAATTCCCTTTCTTTGTGAAGGAGTTCTGCTTGACCGAAACCTCGGTGAAGATAGTTCTCAGTACTCGTGGGCTCGGGTATGCACCATGAACTAGTACCTTAAAGCAGCAAAATAATTGTCAGAACATGATATTAGTGATAGGAACATTAATGAGATTATAATTCAGCTTTAAGTAAAATAAAACTAAAAATTAAAAAGGGTTGACCTAGATCGGCCGACATAACACTCGTAGTGTTGTACGTTGCCATTTTCTCGACAACAGCACCAAAAACTTGACACGTATAACATGTTCGTAATACACAAGTGAACGTATCGAGTAATACATGCCTTGTGAGGCCCGAGTCAAACATAGGGAAACAGATTCCAGAATACTACTACTAACTATGATCTGATCAGCTAATCCAATACAAATAGTTGAATTGGTTGATTGAGTAAAAGAGAATGCATAAATGAAATACGCTTAAAGATTAAGTTACTCATACTAAAAGAAATTCCTCAGGACAATGGTTTCATCGCGGATAACACTGCAATTAACTCCACACACTAATATCGATTACTCATATCCCTGGATAAAGTCTATAGCAAGAACTACCCACTCCCACAATGTAGTTCACAACCTATTCTAATGCCAATCCCATTTCCATAGTAATTGGTTGATTGGTTAGGTGCTTTACAATTAATCTCTAGGTTTCTCCTCCCGTTTACACTCCACTTTTCCCAAAGGGCGCAGTAAATGGTTAAATCTATGCTTTTCCAACCCTTAACCTCTCTCTTGAAATGATTGAGGGTCTGATAATCTATCTATGGTCATCAAGCATAAATAGATCAAGAAAATTTCATAAATTTATATCTAGAAAATAGGGATAAAGATGATATTAATGCATGAAAGTCAAATACAGTCCATTTTCAGGCTACTCCTGGATCCTAAGAAATTAAGGAGATTAGCCCCGCATGGTTTTCATTGACGAATACATGGTAGACAAGAGAAAAATGTGGGAAACATTGAAAAATCTAAGGTTACCCCTGGAAAACAGCCGATCCGGATGATCCCCTTCAATGTACGTGCAATCTGCTATCTTTCAGCTACAAAATCACACACCAGAGGTGCTCGGATCGTCCTATATGAAGCTTTCAATCTTGTTCTATCCTCTCCACTCTCTCTGGTGTCATGTGATGAAAAATGGATGAGTCATTTGGTCTGGTCGTACTCCCCTCAAGTCATAAAAGCCAATTAGGTTATGAAATAACACAACCCGTTGGATTAGAGTGTTGCCTTTGGATTTACTGATCGAGCAGACTCGGTAGTATCAACTGAGAAGTCAATAGTATCGGGTTGTTAGGTTAAGCGCGTGCTCCCGCAATGTCAGTACTTTTGAACTGTCTCAATAGCATCAAGTCTTTGGGTCGATCTAACTCTGCCTCCCTGATGCCATCTCAGTAGTATCGAGTCAGGGGACTCGGTAGTATCGAGTTTCTATGAATCCTTTCTTGCGCCTCTTTGATGTGATATTGATACTTCTGACTTTGGGTTTCTGTAGTATCGAGTCTGTGTGAGTTTTCTGCTCTGCTATTGATTTGAATTTGATATCACCGACTTTAGATGATAGTAGTATCGAGTCTGTGAAACTCTATTTTACCTAAAATTGCACAAGAACGTACATAAGCACTCGAGATCAACTTTAAACTATTTCATTTAGTGAAATTCACCTAATTTGATGCATTTAGATATAATAGGATATTGATAGCATTTCATGCATAATTAATCAAATAAATGACAAATCAATACATAAAACCAAGGAAAATATGCATGTGATAATGACTAAAAACCCATGAATCAAGGACAACAATTGTTAGAAGTAATTGAGTTGTGTCTCTGAGAAGCCCCCAATACCCCTCTATTTATAGGAGGGGTTACGGAAAGGGTTCCAAGTCTGTGCGGGAGAGGAAGGGACAAAAATCTCACAAATTTTTGCAACCTACGATAGGCGGAACAGTTGGTTCACAAGTGAATTGATTGGTTGTTATGTGAACTGATCGGTTCACCCACTGAACCAGACATTTCAACATGTTTCCAAAACGCAATTGTATTGCCAATTCTAATCTAATTAATGCACACCATGATGTCAACACTAATCCTTGATATAATCAAATTTCACATCTGAATCTGGCGGTTCACCTATTAAATCGGTCGTCTCAAGACCATGAGTTGATCAGTTCACTCAATGAACTAGTGGTTTCGACCATGATTCATACATAATTCAGCCAATGGAATATCCAATCAACTTGACACTCCAACTGGTAATTTCATCACATGAACCGGTCGGTTGGGAGTCCATTCAGTTGATTTGTTGCTTGAATTGAATACATAAACACTTTAGCAATCAATTCAATTGTCATTCATGATTAAACTCCTCTTCTAGGTGTATCCGATGTGTGTGACCCTATAGGTCCCATATTACGTTGGAAGTGAATGTTCATAACGAATTATGAATCACAAGCAAAGAGCGGTTCCTAGTCACACATCATTGCTACCCAAGTAAATGGAAAGTTGGAGAACAACTACAACCTACAATCTGTGTGTGGTATTACAGTGTTTGTATATCTCCTTTATCATTGATATCCCGACTGACCTCGAGGCATGGAGCAATCATTCTCTTCAACATACATTCCTTGTTCCTTGCTATAGCAGACTGTCTGAGACATATCTTAGCTCAATATCGCTTATTGAATCACATGTGCATGGTCATGCATTTCTCAGTCTCGCTAATCAAGTGTCTAGGATATTATACTCCAGTAGGAGGGACAAATCCCATATACATCACTCACAGTCATCCCCATGTGTCACAGTGCACCCAATCATCATCTTTATGGCAATCCTTATTTAGGATCACATTGGATGATGTCAAATTACACCGAATGATATGTGATGAGTGTAGTGACTTCAAGTCTAAGAACCATAATCACCACCAACACTATAAGAGTTGATTCTGACTACCAATTATGGTTTCCATGTATCACTCTTATGGTGGGTCTGTCTCGTACACTATTCTCTAACAAGTACCTATGTGTTTGGTTTGATATCACATATCATGACTGATATTTCATCAACCAAGGCACACTCTAGTCTTATGTATTACTGTTGCCTACATTGCTTCCACAGTAATTACTGACTAGGACATTACAAGAATGTATACTCTTAACATCTATATGATCTCATTGTTCATGTCCTTAACCCCGAAGACATACGTCATTGGGTAATATCATTATTTATACATTTATTATGTTACTTCATTATCTCATAGCTAAATAGAATAGAATAAATTGGAAGTTTGACTTTATTATTAATCAAATCATTTACAAATTATGTCATTACAATCATCACATGATTGACTCTCTGGGCATACATACCAACAGACTCCCACTTACACTTAGAGCCAATCACCCACAAATCTTATCTCAAGTGATCTAACATGACCATCATGCTTATGTTGTGAAAGTGCCTTTGTCAAGGGGTCAACAACATTGTTTTTGGTTGATACTCTACAAATCTTCACATCTCCTTGATGTACAATCTCTCATATGAGATGGAAACATCTTTGTATATTCTTGGAATACAGATGAGATATGGGTTCCTTATCTTGTGCAATAGCTTCATTGTTGTTACAATATAGCTCAATTGCATCGTTGATGCTTGAAACCACCCCAAGTTCATAGATGAACTTCTTGATCCATACAACCTCACTTGCTGCATTCGATGCAACAATATACTCATCCTATGTTGTAGAGTCAAGAACTATCTCTTGCTTGGAACTCTTCCAACTCATAGTTCCGTTATTGAGGCAAAACACAAGTCTTGATTGTGATCTATAATTATCTTTGTCAATGTGGAAGCTTGCATTAGTGTTACCCTTTACCACCAACTCTTCCTCTCTTCCATAGACCAAGAATTGATCCTTAGTTGTTCTCAAGTACTTCAAGATGTTCTTGACAACTATCCAGTGAGCATCACCTGGATCTAATTGATATCTACTAGTCATGCTCAAGGCATACGAGATGTTTGGTCGAGTACATAACATTGCATACATGATAGATCCAAATTTAGAGGCATATGTAATCTTACTCATATACTCCCTTTCTTCATGAGAACTAGGACACCGATCTCTAGAGATACTGACACCATGACACATGGGCATGTTTCCTCTCTTTGGGTTCTACATGTTGAACCTCTTCAACACTTTGTCCATGTATGTGCTTTGACTTAGTCCAAGAAGCCTTCTGGATTTATCTCTATAGATCTTGATCCCAAAGATGTAGGATGCTTCTCCCAAGTCATTAATAGAGAATGTACTTCCCAACTAGTTCTTTACCATCTTTAAAGAAGGAATGTCATTTCCTATCAACAGTATGTCATCTACATATAATATGAGGAATGTGAATATTCTCCCACTAACCTTCTTGTACACACAAGATTCATCATCATTTCGTCTAAAGCCAAACTCTTTTACTGTCTCTTAAAATGAGGATTCCAGCTCTAAAATTCTTGCTTCAATCCATAGATTGACCTTTGTAGCTTACAGACTTTATTTGCATCCTTTAGATTAATAAAACCCTTAGGTTGTGTCATATACACATCCTCAAGAACATTTGTATTAAGTAATGTGGTTTTAACATCCATCTGCCAAATCTCATAGTCATGATAAGCCATAATGGCAAGCATATTCTGATCGACTTAAACATGTCCACTGGAGATAAGGTTTCATCATAGTCAACACCTTGAACTTGTCTAAAACCCTTTGTAACCAATCTACCCTTATAGGTTTGTAATTTTCCATCCATGTTAGTCTTCTTCTTGAAGGCCCACTTGTAACCTATGGGTTTTACCACTTCAAGTGGAACCGCCAAGGTCCATGCCTTGTTGGTATAGATGGATTCCATCTCATATTTCATGGCCTCAAGCATTTCTCAGACTCTGGTCCCTCAGTAGCTTCTAGATAGGTTGTTTGCTCATCATCTATGACCAACTTATCGCCTTCTTGAGTCAAAAGATAACCAAATCTTTTAGGCTCAAGGCAGGTCCTTCTAGATCTACAAGTTTCATGTGTTACTTGAGGAATTTGATATTCCACAATGAATTATGATTCTCCTTGTTCCTCTTGTACATTTACTGGTTCAATGTTATCTTGTTGGTCTAAGACCTCTTCGAGTTCTACTTTCCTCCCACAATTTCCTTTGGAAATAAATTCCTTTTCAAGGAATACACCAGTTCTAGCAACAAACACTTTGTTTTCAGATGGAGTATAAAATTATTATCCCCTTGTTTCATTGATATATCCAACAAATTAAAATAACATTTATCAGATTTGGGTCCAAGCTTATCAGGAAACATTTTCTTGGCGTAAGCTTAAAATCCCCAAATCTTCATAAAAGACAAATCGGGATGTTTTCCATACCATATCACATATGGTGTCTTTTGAATCGATTTAGATGGTACACGATTAAGGTGTAAACATTGCGGTTTGTAGAGCATGTCCTGGGAAGGAAGTAAGAAGAACGACAAAACTCATCATTGAATGCACCCTATATAGCAATGTGTGATTCCTTCTTTCTGATACACCATTATGATGTGGTGTTCCATGTGGAGTCCATTGTGATACAATACCACAGGCTCATAGAAGATCCTCAAACTCTTGGCTTAAGTATTCTTACCTCAATCATAATGAAGTGCCTTAATACTTTTCCCAAGTTGGTTTTGTACTTCATTCATGAACTCCTTGAACTTTTCAAGAGTTTCTTACTTATGTTTCATAAGGTAAACATAGCCATATATATTGAAGTCATTAGTGAAGGTAATGAAGTATTGATACCCTCCTCTAGCATTTGTTCTATCAGTATGTATGGGTCCTAATAGAACACTATCCCTCTCATTGTTACTAGTGAAAGGGGTCATAGTCATCTTGCCCACCAAATAAGATTCGCATATCTCTATTGATTTGAAATCAAAAGAGTCAAGATAAACATCTTTATGGAATTTGGAGATGTGTTTCTCATTTATGTGTCCTAGACCACAATGCCAAAGTAATGTTTGGTTTGAATCATTGAGTTTTTGTCTTTTGGTATGTACATTATATACGTTTGTCCCTAGATCCATCAAGCATAGACCACAATAAATTAGGGCACTGTGATAAAATATCCCATCTTTATTAATATAACATTGACCATTCTTTATAAGAAACTCGAATCTATTCTTGTCCAAACAAGATGTAGATATGATGCTCCTATTAATGTCAAGTACATAACAGTAGTTATCCAACTCTATTACAATCCCACTAGGTAGATATAACTGATAGGTTCCTACCGTGCTAGTAAAAACTCTTGTTCCATTAGCAACACACAGTTCAACCTCACCTTTCAGTAAAGGTATACTTCTTTTTAGATCCTTCACATTTGAGCAAATGTGTGATCCACATTTGGTATCTAGTACCCAAGATGAAGAAGTAGTGAAGTTAATCTCAGTTACATATATAACTGAAGTAGAGATCTTTATCCCTTGCTTCATCTTCCTTGGTTTCCTTATCCCTCTCCTTATTTTGAATGCAGAAGACTTGGACTTTATCTTAGCCTCATAACACTTCTTCGCCTTGCCTTTGTCCTTGGATTCTATTCCATTGATTTCCATCATAGATTTGTTCTTCTTCATTTGTGCTTTGATATATACCAACATGTCAAGCAAATCATACAATAGTTTAGCCATGTTACTGAAGTTGTAACACTAAATAAAATGGATATATGATTTAGGTAATGATTGAAAAATCATATTCGTGGCCAACTCTTGACCTAAAGGAAATTCTAGTTTCTCTAGATGCTCCACATGCCCAATCATATTGAGCACATGGGGCTCTACTAGATCTCCCTTTGTCATTTTGCACTCAAATAGTACCTTAGAGACATTATACCTTTCTTGCTTATTATGATAATTATGCAACTTATAGTTCATACAGCCCATCATAAGGTTCTTGATGTCTACAACTTCATTGGCATGCTTCAAACAAGCATCCAATTCAGTTTTGGGTGCATATGGAGTGGGTTTCACTGGCACTGGTGTTTCAGGAACACAAAGAACACTTCTTAAAATCCCAAACCAAATATGGAAATATATCTCATTTAGTTTGTCCTTCTCAAAGGAAGATCGCAATGATGATTTGATTTCCATTTGATTCTACAAGAGAAAAAAATTGTATTTGTCAAAAACCCTTTTTTGATTTGATTTGATTTGAAAATATTTAATTAGGCCTTTAATTAATTATCAGTCTGACCATTTTATTCAAATTTATAGCTCTCGCTACCAATTTGGAAGATTGTAGTGTACAATCTTCTAGTTAGCCAAGATGCAAAACAATTAAGACAATGCCCAACGAACGATGGTGCTCATGACCAATTATTAAGGTAGGCAACGTTTGCCAATTGCATCTCATACAATTCTTAGATAGATGTTATGCACAAATCCTTGCCATGGCCCATCTTTATGCTTATGGGCACTTAATCCTATTAAGGTCGCCTAGTTAAGCATGACCCATAAACCAATAAATAGACTATGCACCCTACAAGGGAAGACCCACATATCTACCTATAGACTTTGATGAGATAGATGACAAGCCATGCTAGGGCATGCCCACACTTGGTCGATCAAGCTTTTTATGTGTGTTTCTTATGGAAAGCATCTTATAATTAATATTACATAGAGGGATTTGTATTGATAAATACAAATACATTATCCAATCACCACGTATATAGTACACATCATATACATGATATATCCCACAAAAAATGCAATAAAGAAAATGTGATGGTTATCGCCATTCTAATATAATTCCTTGGAGGCACAAGGAATTACCACAACCTAGGGTCTACATCTCATGAAAAAACTTGTTGTTGATGAAGATATGTTATTGCCAATCTGGGTTGATCGGTTCAACCCTTGAATCGATTGGCTCACCTCCTGGCCGGTCGGTTGGTCACTTCCTCAGTTGTCTGGTCTCTGATACACCACCTTCTGGTTCCTCCATTTGATCGTCTGGGCCTCTAGTTGATCGGTCCTTCTTGGTCCTCATATTCTTCATAGAAATATGAATTTAAACTACCCTACTATTACAAATAATATATAGAGAAACCTCAAGTTACATTCAAGGGGAGGAAAGGTAGGATAGAATAATACTTTTACAATTGGAAGATAAGATAGAGGCTCGGTATGCAAACTGAGATACAACATGAAGTAGGAGAGGGTAATACTTTTACAATTGGAAGATAAGATAGAGGCTTGGTATAGAACTGAGATAGAAAAGGAAATAAACACATAACCACCATGCACAAATAATTAGGGTTATTGGCCATAACCATGGTACACATCCACCATCAAAAAAAAATTAGGGCAACATCTATAAATTTGCATATATATACCATATATATTAGTTTGGGATTTATGTATGGTATTTGATTAGACATTTATATCTGCATAGTATGTTGTTAAGAAATAGTAAAACAAAAAATTCGATCATATCAATAATGCCAAAATATAGTAGATTGGCGTGGATCTGATACCACTGTAGGAGATATGACATTAGGTAGGAAGTGAAATTGAAAATTTTACTACTATATTCCCCATTAAACCAGCGGATCGTGTCAATAACTATATAATGGAAATGATGGTTTTAGGATATACCTGGTCCTAGAGAAAGTCTAGAGACAATTTCCTTATCATTGTAGTCATGGAGTTATCTTCTAGTTGTACTGGGACAACATATGCTACAACTCTTGGTCTCACCATAGATAGTAAGCTGGCGTTGTCCTCCTAGAAGCAGGAAATGACCTCCTTGCCTCTATGGAATTCCACACAAACCACCTATAACTCCTATCATCCTACTAGAATGGACAGGAAGGAGTTATCCCTCTCTTTGGTGTACTAGTCACCAACTTTCTCTCCCACCAGTGTTCTTCCTTATTACTCCTCCCTTTATCGGGTAAGACTTTCTCGGTCTCTCTATTATTTACCACAACCAGATAGGACAATACTTTTCAAAAGTAATTGAGTTGTGTCTCTGAGAAGCCCCCAGTACCTCTCTATTTATAGGAGGGGTTAGGTCAGGGTTCCCAGTCTGTGCAGGAGTGGAAGGGACTGGAATCTCACGAATTTTTACAACATGTGATAGGAGAAACGGTTGGTTCATCGGTGAATCGATCAATTGGCATGTGAGTCGATTGATTCACCCGGTGAACCAATAATTTCAACATGTTTCACAATTGCAATTGTATTGTCAATTCTAATCCAATTAATGCATGACATGACATCAACACTAATCTTTGATGCAATCGAAATGCACATCAAAATTGGGTGGTTCACCTATTAAACCGATCATCTCACGACCATGAGCCTATCAATTCACTCAGTGAACCGACCGATTGGATCCTAATTCATCCATAATTCATCCAATGCAATATCCAATCAAACTGACACTCCAACCAGTCATTGCATCACATGAACTGGTCAGTTGGGAGTCCAGTTAATTGATTTGTTGCTTGAATTGAATACATATACAATTTAGCAATCAATTCAATCCATATTCATGAGTAAACTCCTATTCTAGGCGTATCCTATGTGTGTGACCCTATCGATCACATAATATGTTGGCAGTGCACGTCCATAACCAATTATGACATCACAAGCAAAGAGCGGTGTCTAGTCACACATCATTGCTACCAAAGTAAATGGAAAGTTGGAGAATAACTTCAACCTACAATATGTGTTTGGTGTTATAGTGTTTGTATAGTTCCTTTTTTACTAATATCCAGATTGACCGCGAGGCATGGAGCAGTCATCCTGTTCAACATCCAATCTTTTTTTTCTTGATATAGCAGACTGTCTAAGATATATGTAAAATTAATATCACATATTGACTCACATGTGCATGACCATGCATTTCTTAGTCTCGTTAATCAAGTGTCCAGGATGTCATACTCCAGTAGGAGGGACAAATCCGATCTACATCACTCACAGTCATCTCCATGTGTCGCAGTGCACCCAATCATCACCTTTATGGAAATGCTTATTTAGGATCACGTTGGATGATGTCAAAGTACACCAAACGACATGTGATGGGTGTAGTCCATTCAGATCTAAGAGCCACAATCACCATCAACACAAGAAGAGTTGATTCTAAATACCAATTATGATTTCCATGTATCACTCTTATGGTGTCTGTCTGGTACACCATTCTCTAACTAGTACCTATGTGTTTAGTTTTATATCACATATCATGACTGATGAGATTCTATCATCAACCAACACAATTGTAGTCTAATGTATTACTGTTGTCTACATTGCTTCCACATTTTATAATCGATTAGGAACATTACAAGAATGTATACTCTTGACATCTGTATGATCTCATTGTTTAGGTCCTTAACCTGAAGACATACATCATTGAGTAATATCATTCCTTATACATTTATTATGTTACTTCATTATCTCATAGTTGATTAAAACATAATAAATTGTAAATTTTCCTTTATTATTAATCAAATCATTTACAAATTATGTCATTACAATCATCACATGATTGGCTCCATGAGCATACATACCAACAGTTTATTAGTATAGAAGGGTCGATCCCATGAGACAACATTTTTAAGATTGAGTTGAAAACCCAAATTACCTTAAACAATATTTTTGAAAGGTTTTTATTTATTTGAATAAGAAAGAATGGCATTGTTGTTTGATGGATGATTATGCTACAGAGAGAAGGGATATAACATAGGTAAAGGTTACACCAATGGAAGAAATAGAATTTACAACTTGGAACAGAAAGTAAAGAGTATAACTAAATGTTAAATTTAAAGTACACAGCTTGAACATGAAATGAAATGTTACTCTAGTGCATCATTTTAAAAGTGAAAATAAGCAATTTGTATAACTAAAAGAGATTTGAGAAAACAAGATTGAATCAATGATAAGAGATATTAAGGTTATGGGTTTTACCATCCCAGCCACATGAAACTAGATCAATAATATATGGAAATAAAACAAGTTAGAAGAGGGTATTTGAAAACATTCACAAATGCATCTACACAAGACAAACTCCTTATGAACCCATTGGTCCTGGTGTTTATGGATCCTAGCATGATCATCCCAATAAAGATGTTTCTAAGGTCTCATACAGATCTTTATCCAGATGTTTGGTTGTTCTGAGCCTTGGGTTTAGCGGTCACATTTCCCAAGACTAACACTTGATGAAATAAGAGATCAAGTTGTTTCAAACATGCGATTATCCAAACAAAATACCATCTAATGAATAAAATTATATAGAAGTCGGTTTAATTACACTATGGCTATGGGGCTACTCCCCACACCCCGATATAAGAAACTACTCATGGTCCAAAGAGATTAAATAGAGAATAAAGGAAGAAAGGAAGTAAGACATAGACTAGAAGAAGAAGAATCCTAAAGGGATCTTATATAGTGACAATTAAATGACTATCTCCCTTAGTTCCTTTCTCCCAATAAGACACCAAGAATAATAGAAAGAGAACTAGAATATTGAGAACAAGATACTAACTTTATTGAAGAACAAGAAGGATTATACATGCAAGAATTTAAATAGAAAGTGCTCAAATTAAATTGCAAGTACAAAAAGTTGGATCCTTTCTTGTGGAGTCCCCCCTCCTTTTGGTAGAAACCCTGAAAAGAGGGGGAGAAAGGACTTGGGTGGCGGCTACTAAGATGGCTTCTCATAGATGGTGAGTTGATCAGGTCACCATATGAACTAACTGGTTCATCTTCTAGAGAAAGGGTAAAGGTAAGCATGCAAAACCCTAGTCAACAGGGGTGGCAACACCATTTGACCATTGCTTCATCTCTAGGCAACATGAGATGATCGTTTGTTGTTGAGATACACAATTTGGGGAGTGGAGCACTTGATCGAATGTTGATCTGGCTAGTGAGTGGAATGGTAAAACAAGAGATGAAATGGCCATCTTGTATGAAAGAACTGGTCATTTCTATTGATGAAACGATTGGTTGGAGATTTGAGAAGACATATTCTATTGTATACAAGTCAACCGGTTGGAAGGCTGAGATGATTGGTTGGGAGGCTGAAATTGAAATTTGAAGCCTCTAATTCTTGTTTCTTTTAGGTCTTTGAGTAATGTGAATATTTACCTACATAACCCATGTAATTCAATTAAAAACTCCAATCAATGGCAAGAAGAGATAAATAAGCAATTTATGCTAAGATAATTTAATAGCCAACTATTTATTGTTAAATAAATATAAAAATGTAGAATAAAAGTTGATGAGTTTGCACTCATCAAAATACCCTCAAGTTGAACTTTTGCTTGTCCTCAAGCAACTAAGAATACAAATAATTCCAATTTATACTAGCAACATGTCTCTCCTCACCCTCCTAGCATTACTTTATTCCTTACCTCCTTTCTTGGCCAAGCGACCCGATTTCCTAGAACCACAAAACACAAAATTCCACATTCCCTATTATAACATGTTTCATGGCTTATTTTTATATCAAGACTTTGTAAGGAACATACCTCATCTTACTTTACTTTAACATTCCCACTTTTATTATAAGTACTACATAAGAACGGGATGGATGAGGTTTGGAATAGGATGATCCCTCCTCTATTCGACTTGGGGTCATTTTATTCATGGATTGCAGTTACATCGACCGTATTTTTTAGTGTGCTCTTTTGGCATCTATTATTGGTACATCCCTATTAAATTTATGAGGGGTATGGAAGAATGGATATGGGGGAACACATGCCAACCCAGACTTGGGATTTGGCATGGGGTGATTTTTATTTTTCTTTAGTGAGAAGAATATGGTAGATGCAAGTTGTGCATGTGCTTTCAAACTTACATTTTTTGGGGAGTGTCATCACATCATCTTTGTCACTACATCATACAAGAGATATTACACAATAATATACATATTTAACAATAGAAAAGAAAATGTGTTTGGTTCTGATCAATGCAATAAGGCTTGCCAACATTTAAAAGGAGTAATTTAAATTTTGGGGTCCTAGGTGACATGGTGTTTTCTAATCATGGAAATTTGTAATTTTTTTGCAAAGAAGATTGACTGAATTCAAGGGGTACAAGGATACAAATCTATTCATATTGTCAACTAGATAAAGGCCAACTATTTCAATTTTGAAAGGTGAACTACTTTCTAGAAAACAAACTACATCCATAATAAATTGATAGGAATATAATGCTAAAAAGGGAAGATAGGGGGTGTAATTGTTAAGTACCACCCAACTCCACCCCAGACTTTGAATTTTTCTTATCTCGAGCAAATATTAAACCCGAGATGGAGGGTCAAAATTTTCCGGGTTGCCTCCCAATGAGCGCCTTGTTTAATTTTGAAGGCCCAACAACAGTCTTATCCTCCAAGGTTGGGTAGACTTTAGAGTTTGAATGATGGTGTTATATTGACTTGATTGCATTCCTTACAGCCATTCCATCATCTTTACTTGAGGTCCTTGGAATGTATCATGGATGGCTTGGCATACATCTGTATGCCAAAAACAATGATTGGGATCAGAATGGGTAGGTTCCCATTATTCAATATGAGACGAGGAATATTTATGGGGAATTTGAGTTGTATAAGGATAAATATTCAAAGATGTGGAGTTTCAAGTGTGTATGTAGGGGCATCCCATCATATTTTCCACTAGTATGAACGGGGAGTAGATCGAAAGTATGATAATGGGAGACTTCATTATTGCCATTTGGCAGTGATAACTCATAAGGAACCTGATGAGTATCATAGAGAGGAATTTCAATGAGAGAAGGGGGAAGAAGACTAGGATGGGTTGAGAAGTGGCAACATGTAAGGGAAGGAGCTATGGGACATGGGCCCTTAAATAGTGATGTCATGTACTACAAGAACGGGGGTAGTGGGAAGTTGGATCTCCATCATCATGGGGCTAGCTAGCATGGCCTCGATCTGGTTTGCCTATAGGCCATCGTCTTGAGAATTCAAGATTCTATCATAGGTGAGATCTCAGGGTTGAGGAAGCTTTGGTGCATCTAATTATATTGGTCTATGCAAGTTATGGAAGTAGACTTCTTCTTCTCTGGTACACTTCAGGCTAACTCTAGAGGCTTGGAAGTTGATAAATTCAGTTCCCACTGGTAAGGTGAGAAGTCCTGCCTTGACGTCAATGAGTGCTCTGGCAGTGGTGAGGAATGGTTTGTCAAAGATAAGTGAGTACCAATGATCCTCCCTTATGTCCACCACAACAAAATTGCATGGCTTTAATAGGTACATCATTGATAATGCCCAAAGGCTCAATAATGGAAGAGTCTTCCAGTTGAATACTCATATGAGTGGGTCACGCATCAGTGAGACTAAGTCTCCTAGACATGATCAAGGGAATGATGGATATGCTTTCTCCAAGGTCGGTAAATCCTAATTGGATGGTAGAATCGCCAAGAGAGCATGTGATCCAAAATTTCTTGGGTCTTTTCTCTTGTGTGGAATCTTACTTTGGATAATGTCCGATATGGTTCTAGCCAATTTCACCATTTCAGACTCCTCGGTAAGTACTTGTAGTTCAATGGGATTTGAAGAATTTGGTTTGCTCGGGAATATGTGTCATAGCGTCCAAAAGTGGGATGTTGACGCATAACTTCCTCACAATATATTTGAATTTGTTGAACCTAGAGTCCAACTGGGTCTTTTCCATCCATCCCGCAAAGGCTATATGCAGCTTATAAATAGGTAGTTCTTCTTATGGAGTGGATGATGCTAGTGGCTGTGAGACAATCATTTCATCATCTTCCCCTTGGTTAGGAGTTGTCTGGGGAGAACTCACTCTTTTTGGAGTGGTAAGACCAGATTGGGTAGTCACAACCTTGAGTTGTTCTTGGTATTGTTTTTTGGTTGCCTGAAAAATGTTCTAGCGGGGTTTTTGATTGGACAGAGTTGGGCTAATAGAGCATCGACTTCCTTTTGGTAGGCCTTCTAGGAAAGGATAATTTGATTCTAAGAAAGGATGAATTATTTTAGAGAATCTATCATCTCGTCAGAAGAGGTGGGGGCATTCTGTTGAATTTGTTGTGGAGGTTGGTTCAGATTTTGATATTGTTTCCCTTGGTAGGGTCCATGTTTTGGAAATTACCCCTGTAATATCCTTGGTTCCTAAAATTCCTCTAATTGTTGTTGTAGGGAAAGCCTAGTGGTGGACGATTGTTAGCTTGTGTATGAGGGGGCCTTTGTTGGGGAGCAACTTCAGAAGCATTTTCAGCACCCATTGTGTTTCTATATTGGAATCTAGGGTGGTTTTTGGCCTGATTCGGGTTATAGTAGGCTTGACCTGGTATGGTATGAATGGAGTTGAGGTCCTCCATTTGCTGTCCAGACTCCTTTTGCATGAGAACATTGTAAAGATATTGACATTGTAGGGTATTGTGATCATACCCTTGGCAAATTCCATAGAGAGAGTCTACAATCTTTACTTTTTGAGGTTTCTTTCTCCTCTCATAGGCATTAGAAGAAGACTCTAGGCGATCTTGTTTCGAGACAATAAGCTTAAGGCTTTCAGCAATATTTTTAATGTCAGTATTCTCCCCATCCTTAGCTACCTTGAGGACCCCACTGGTACCTCATCGTGATTTGGTTTCAGAGTTGTGTTTTACAACCTCCCAAGCACTATCAAGGTTTTAAAACATAAAATATCCTCCAGGTGATAAATCAAGAAATATTCTGGTGTCATTGTCAACACCATAGTAGAATATTTTGATTAGTTGGGCTTGGGGAATGTCTTGGTGGGGTCAGTGGCGGAGAAGTTCTTTGAACTTCTCCCAAGATTTTCCTAGGGTCTCACTTGAGGCCATAGAAAATACATTAATTTGTCCCCTGATTTCGTAAGTGAGGGAAGGGGGTAATATTACTCTAGAAATTTGATTTTATAGTGCCTCTCATGTGGTGACATGTTCCCCACCCTCCATGGCACTATATCAGCTGCTAGCTTGGCCAGAAAGAGAGTATTTGAACAATCTAAGACGAACGATGTTCTCAGGGATGCCTGGGATTTTATGCAAGGAACATAAATCAAAAAACCATTGAAGATAGTCTTGGAAAATTTTACCTTTGTTTCTAGAAAAGGAATTGGTCTGAAGCATAGTGATCTATCAGATATATATCTCGAACTGAGGGACGGTGATGTCAGGTGGCATAACAAGGTGTTGTGCATAGGGGGTTTTGTGGACCAAGAAGTCCTTCATTTTTTTTACCACTCAGATTCCTGTTGTGTGGCTTCTTTGGCTTCTTGTTCAATCATATAGGTTGCATGGAAAATGGCCTGTTGAGTTAGACACTCGCCCATCATAGACTCCCTTGGAGTAGTGAGTGCTTGCTTAATCCTACACGTTATTTTCTCCTCATCCATCCTAAAATGGTTTTGTTGATTTAAACGATTGAACGTCCTTTCGATTTTTGAGTCAAAAATTGGTGGTGCAAAATTAGCATGTTGCGAGTGTCACATGCACAGTTATAATCGAACAAATATAAGTGATTGTAGAAAAAATGCAATTCTAGAATGAAAACTTGACAAAAGGAGGAGTAGAACTTCCAGAATGGGACTCGAAAGGTAGAGAAGAAAGAAAAAAAGGTTATGTACAAAAGTTCTCAGAGTTCAAAAAACAATATCTTGTCTCCGGTAACGATGCCAAAATTGATGTGTCATTCAACACACAATTCACTAGGGATTTTTATCCTAGAGTGCAACTTCTTTTATGAAAAAGCTACCAATTAAGGTTGTTTATTAGTAAATAAGGGTTGATCCCACTAGAAAATATTTCAAGACTGATTCTTAAACCCAAATTACTTTGAACAATATTTTTGAAAGGTTTTTATTATTTTTAACAAGAACGAAAGGTCTCGTTGTTTGATTGATGACTATGCTAAGAGAGAAAGGAAAATAACAAATGTAAAGGTTGCACTAATGGTAGAAATAAAAGTTACAACTTGGAATAGAAATCAAAGAGTATAACTAAATGCTGAATTTAAAGTACACAACTTGAACAAGAAATCAAAGTTACTGCATTGCAGTATCCTAAATGTGAAAAGCAAATATTCGAATAACTAAAAGCATTTTGAGAAAATGAGATTGAATTGGTGATAAGACATATTGATGATATGGGTTTTACCTCCATAGCAATGTGAAACCAGATTGATAATCTATGGAAATAAAATAAGTTAGAAGAGGGTATGTGAAGATATTTGTAAATGTATCTACAAAAGATGAACTCCCTACAAACCCATTGGTCACAGTGTTTACATAGCCTAGCCCTATCATTCCAATAAAGATCTTTTCAAGGTCTGATCCAAATCTTTACACTAACATTTGGTTGTTCCAAGCCTTGGGTTCCACAATCACATTCCCTAAGATTAACATTTGATGATACAAGAGATTAAGTCATTTTAAATGCACGATTATTCAAACAAAATACCATCTAATACATAAAATCATATAGAAGTCGATCTAATTACACTATGGCTATGGGGCTACTCTCCACACCACGATATAAGAAAATAGTCATGGTCCATGGAGATTAAAGGGAATACAAAGGAAGAAAGGAAGTAACCCATATAATAGAAGAATAAGAATCCCAAAGGGATATTAGCTAGTGACAGTTAAGTGGTTATCTCCCTTACGCCTTAGTTCCTTGCTCCCAATAAGAGACCAAGAATAATAGAATGAGAACTAGAAATCTTGAGAATGAAATGCTAACTTTATTGAATAACAAGAAGGATTGCACATGCAATAATTGAAATAACAAGTGTTCAAATAAAATTGCAAGTACAAAAGTTGGATCCTTGCTTGTGTAGTCCCCCTCCTTTTATAGGGAAAGGAGAGTTGAAACCCTAAAAAGAGGGGGAGAAAGGACTTGGTCGGTGGCTGCTGAGATGGCTGCTCACTGACGGTGAGTCGATCAATTCACCATCTGAACCAGTCAGTTCGCGTCTACTTGAGAAAGGGTCAAGGGAAGCGGTCAAAACCTTATTCAAGATGGTTGGTGGTGTCATTTGACCATTGCTTCATCACCAAGCAACATGAGATGACCACTCAATGCATGAGATGCCTGGTTTGGGGAGTGGACTTCCTGATTGAATGTTGATTTAGGTGATGAGCGGAATGGTAAATGAGAGATGAAATAGTCATCTTATATGAACGAGACGACAATTTCAATTGATGAAACGATCAGTAGGAGAGCTGAAAAAATAATTTTGTTGTATCTAAGCTGACTAGTTGGAAGGATAAGATGGTAGGTTGGGAGGATGAAATTGGAATTTGAAGCCTATGATTCTTTCTTCTTTTGGATCTTTGGGTAATGTGAATATTTTTCTATAAAACCCATATAATTTAAGTAAAAACTCGAATCAATGGCAAGAAAGGCACTACTACAGAAACAACATTCAGTGTCGCTTTTCTGGGCGTCGGTTCTTTAGGAAAACCGACGCCTATAATATTAGACGTCGGTTATTTAGGCAAACCGACGTCTATATTCAAAGACCAGCCAGACACGGGTACCACTTTGAATACAACGTCGGTTGTTAATAACAAACCGACGCTTAAAGTCGCCCGCGAAATCCAATTTTCGAGCAAAAAAATAGTGTCACTTTCAGCGTCGGTTATGTAGATAGAAACCGACGCCTATGTGCGATGGAAATTTGTGCGAAAAGTGTCACTTTCAGCGTCAGTTATCCTTGTATAACCGACGCTAAAAGTGATTCCCGCCAAATAATTTTGTGAAAATATCGTCCAATTAGACGTCGGTTGTTTCAAACAACTGACGTGAAAGATCTTTAGGCGTCAGTTATTGGAAACAACCGACGCTATTTGGGAACTTAATATCCCGCGATCGCCCGACTCTTTTCCCACACCTGTTTCATTGTCTTCATCGCCCGCCATGCCGCTGCTGCTCGATCGCCTACTGGTTCTCACCGTCGCCGACGCTGCCTGTGCTCCTCGCCTCGCCGACGCTGCCGGTGTTGCTGCTGTGCGTCGCCGCCCTAGCTTCTTCCTGCTTCGTCCAACGTCGCCCGCCGCCCTAGCTCCTTCCTCCCTGCTCACGCCCGGCACCGCCCTAGCTCCTTCCTCCCTGCTCACGCCCGGCGCCGCCCGCTCCTTCCTCCCTGCTCACGCCCGGTGCCGCCCGCTCCTTCGTCCTTGCTCGCCGCCGCCCACCGACGTCGTTGCCGCCTGGAGCTCGTCGGCCACCGCTGCACCTGCCTGCCCTGCCGCCTGGAGCTCGCCGGTTACCGCCACCACTGCTGGTAGCTCGCCTACTTGTCCGCCGCCGCTAACGAAAGGTATGTAAGCTGAAATAATTGGGTACTGCTGTAATGCATCGAAGTAAATATCCTATTGCTCTATTATACTAGTAATGCATGATTAGTTTTACTGATTTCCTTGCTGGTTTCAGTGATTAATGATTGGTACTACTGGTTAGTATTACTTTAGTGATTACTTTAATTCAACAATTCGTAGTTTGTTATTTACAATTACTGATCTGCTTGCCGATTTTAATGATTAGAGATATTGATTAATAGTAAGTATTGATGAATACTT
Source organism: Alisma plantago-aquatica (assembly GCA_963693085.1). Lineage (NCBI taxonomy): Eukaryota > Viridiplantae > Streptophyta > Magnoliopsida > Alismatales > Alismataceae > Alisma > Alisma plantago-aquatica. Next base: position 440,551,316 of record OY856412.1, on the reverse strand, counting down.
AGTTAATTACTGATTTGTTGATTAGATATGTATAGAAGTTCCTTATAAATATATTTTTTGTATACACATACATGTAATTTTGTATAAAATACATGATGTAGTGTGATCTTAAATCCTAGAGTGTACCCCTTTTGTTCTATGATGGTACCTATGACCCTAAATACACCAATAAGGGTCTATTGTATCCTAAAGAAGATTTATTTCTTCCTTCTGCCCTAATTTTTATATGGATCTTAATCTTATATCGCTTACTCATAAATAAGGAAATATCCTCCCTTATGACCACCTTGATGTGTATGTCCCATATAATCCACATGTTGGACCCCAGAGTTGGTGAAAGATTTTCAATCGTGTGTATCACATGGGATTCTTATCTCAACACAATGGACTACAATATATGCATCTAATGCCTTAAATGGAAGACTCGAATGTTATAAAATCCCATCAAAGTAGGTAGAAACAACTTATATATATTCAGATATTAATAATTCCATGAAGTGCACATTATCTTACTCAAGAAAAGTATGTGTATAATGTAGGATTCGTTCCATATAATGGTTTGTTGCTTGCATATATTTGTCATATATTTGTGCTTCTAATCGTAATGTTTGGCCTAATTCAGTAAATTTTGATGCATGTTGAAATAAGATTTAAACTTGTCAATTGTAGAATCCTAATTTGATTTGATTAAACCCTAACATCAATTGTGATGAAACCCTAACATTAATCGTGATGAAACCCTAACATGTACATATCTATTATTGTGTTTGTTGGCCTAGAAACCCGTCCAAGATTGACTCATTAGGAGTAAATCTTGGATAGTCCCCGGTTTGGGACTGTTCTTGAACACCTAATCTCACTTAGGATGTAAGTGTATAATGTGTATTGGGTTTTCGAGAAAATTTCGGTAGCATTTCCCCGTTTGTTCTCTAAGTACATATGTACTTAGAGAACAACGGGGAAATGCTGCCAAAATTTTCTTGAAAACCTAATACACATTATACACTTACTAGTGAGATTAGGTGTTCAAGGATGGGATAGGTGGTACACATTTATTATATATAAGAATGACATCAAATGTGTTTGTTGGCCTAGAAACCCGTCCAAGATTGACTCATTAGGAGTAAATCTTGGATAGTCCCCGGTTTGGGACTGTTCTTGAACACCTAATCTCACTTAGGATGTAAGTGTATAATGTGTATTGGGTTTTCGAGAAAATTTCGGTAGCATTTCCCCGTTTGCTCTCTAAGTACATATGTACTTAGAGAACAGTGGGGAAATGCTGCCGAAATTTTCTTGAAAACCCAATACACATTATACACTTACTAGTGAGATTAGGTGTTCAAGGATGGGATAGGTGGTACACATTTATTATATATAAGAATGACATCACATGTGTTTGTTGGCCTAGAAACCCGTCCAAGATTGACTCATTAGGAGTAAATCTTGGATAGTCCCCGGTTTGGGACTGTTCTTGAACACCTAATCTCACTTAGGATGTAAGTGTATAATGTGTATTGGGTTTTCGAGAAAATTTCGGTAGCAAAGTTATTGACCCTGATACTCTCGATAATTTGCAAAGAGAAGTGGTTGTTACCCTATGTCAGCTTGAGATGTATTTCCCTCCTTCATTCTCGATAATTCCTATAGATGAAGAAGAGTACTATGATAAGTATGATGACTCCAGTCCATTCTCAGTTGGGTTGCCAACTCCACAAAATATTGAAGCTAATGATGACTTATATGTGCGCGGAGATCACAATGAAGGATTGTTAATTGATAAAAGATCACAATTTTAGAGACATGTATGTTTATACAAATGCTAAATGTTTGCCTTTTTCTAGTTAATACAAATGCTAAATGTTTGCCTTTTTCTAGTTAATACAAATGCTAAATGTTTCTCTTTTTAATGACATTTTCAGATGGCTGACCATGATGAGCATGATGTCCATGATGAGCATGAAGTCCATGATGAGCATGCTGTCCATGACGAGCATGGCGAGGATACCAATGTAAGTTCTAAAAACATATCCTGTATTTCTATAAAATTCATTATCCTTCTAGTTATGTCATATATCTTATATTTCTATATTGGGCTAATTTAGTGTGTTTATTTTTGTCAAATTTTAGGTTGATGATGCACATGTACCCACTGAAGCACTGGAGCAACTTGATGCGCAGCACCAAACACTTAACAAGAAAAGGGGCATCACTCTGTTGAAGAAGTTAATAGCGCTTAGTGGCAGTGGATCCAAATTGGTTGTGGAGTTTGATAATGGAGGAAATGCAATTGGAGTGAACCGCAATAATTTTGTAAACTATCTTGGGTGTACCACTCGGAGCCATTGTGGTGTTAAGTATGATAATTGGCATTAAGTTCCTCAGGGGAAAAAAGACTTGATATGGAAGGATTTATGCGTGAGTTATTATTATTTGCAATTCTATTTTGTAGATTACAAATTCTATTATTTGCAATTCTATTTTGGATACTAGTTAATAACATTTCTATTTTACAGAATCTGTTTGCATTGGATGAGAAGTTGCATCGTAAAAGTGTGATGCAACGCGCTGGAAAGATGCTTAGGAATTATAGGGCAAATCTGAACAGAGAATACATAAAAGAGGGTGATAAGAAAAAGAAGTCAGCCCTTGAACAATGGAACTTCTTGGACAAAGAAGATTGGGACAATTTTGTTGCTTCAAGAAAATCTGAAGAATTCAAGGTATTAGGTGTCACTCCCAATTTAATTAATATACATTGTATTCACCTATTCAAGATTAACATTTAGTGATACTAACCAAATCATTAATGTGCATACTAACTAGGCCCTCAGTGACGCACAAAAAGCAAGGCGTGCACTGAATGTGCATGACCACACTATGGGTCCAAAAGGCTATGCAAGCGTTCGCCAAAGACTACATGCGGAGTCTGCGGCTACTCAGGAGTCTTCTCCTACTCAGAAGTCTGCTCCTACTCAGGAGTCTGCCACACCGATGCCTTGCCATGATATCTGGATAGCTGGGAGGCAAAACAAGAAGGGTGAAATAAAGAAGCCCGTAACTACTGAGGCGGCTGCAAAAATGGTAAAATACAACTCTTAGAGCAATCATTTGAATATTGATTATTTGTGGTGTTAACTTACCAATTTCTGTTGATGGTGATTAGCGGGAGCTGCACGAGCAGAGGAAACAAGGCACGTTCATCCCTCAGGGCACAAGGGAAGAATTGACAGTTGCTCTGGGTAACCCAGAGCATCCTGGACGTGTTAGGGGTGCAGACGCTGGTGTGGGCATCAAAGCATTCTTTGGGCCATCCCAGCGCAAACCCAGAGAGGGACTTTCTCAAGAAGAGGTAACCTATTCTTTTTTTAGAATGTTACTGCAAAAGGAAATTCAATAATAAGAAGCTAATGTTTCTTTTATCCATGTATAGGAGAATAAGAGAGTCGAGGATATAGTTGCTAAGAAGGTCAACAATGTAGTTGCTGAGAAGGTCAAGGAAGAATTGCTGCGGTGGCAGGCATCTCAGTCTTCCAATCAGCCTATGGCGACCCACTCTTCTCCTGATGCACAGACTGCGAGTAATCCTAGAGACCCATCTCCTAACACGTCTGTTGTAAGTATTGTTTATGACATTGTAGCTAGTCTTTTCAAGATGATATGTTTTCAAGATGATATGTATATATGTATAACATTCTTTACGTAAATTTGTAGGCATTGAAGCCATGCCGCTTAGGAATACAAGACTATGTTGTTGCAGAGGCGCAGGCTTACCCATCCCTTCCTGGGGAAAGGTTTCACGGGACTCCAATGCCACAGGGCTATGTTCGTGTGGGACCATTACGTGTGTTACCCGATTGGAAGGAAGCTACATTGCCATATCCCCACCCGGATATTGATACACTTGCTGAGGCAGAAGGCGGGGTCATATTGTGGCCCAAAGCAGATGTCGTCTACACTACTGAAATTGTAAGATAAATTTACATTGATTTAGACTGTTAATGTGTATATATGATGTCAACTGATCTGAAATTATATATACAGGTTAAAAAGAAGACACCAGGAGCACCTAGGCCTCCACCTCCACTTCCCGCATTACCAACTTGGGTTCCAACTGACCTAACATACCCGTTAGGTCCTGCTTGTAGGGGAATGGCATGTTGGCTACGGGCACATAATATACATTGCCCGATAATTGTTTCTTTAGATGCAGATTATGCAGGTCAATCATACGATATCTCTTTATTTATACAAGATATTATTGAGCTGTTTATGTATGATTGGCTGAATACATCAATGATAGAGACATGGATAAGGTGAGATCTTGTTTATACATCCATATACCTTGTGTAAGATCCGGTGATCTAGTTTCTTATATATTAATGCATACGTAATACATGTTTTGCAGCTACTTAGTCGAAGATCATTGCAAACAATTTGCATTTGATCATGTGGGATTTTTTATTCCATCATTGATTAGTATGGTAGCTAAAGACCCTGATAATGTTCAACAATACTGTATAGATGCTTTTACAATTTTTGGTCAGCAAAATAAGACGATAATAATAGCTCCATTCAATGTCAAGTAACTTTACTTTATTTATAATTTGGACTTAAGAAAATTCCATTTTTATTGTGCATTTTGAGTTATTAATTGTTAACTTTTTACCTCTAGAGGTAGACATTGGGAGTTACTAGTTATTGTCCCCAGGACATTCACTGTTTATTATCTAGATCCCACGGGAAGTACATTAAACACTAAAATTGGACACGTAATGAGAATGCCATTATTCTGGTGAGAAATATTTCATTTTTATATCTATTAACATCTATTATTACATTACTGTTTACTTATGCAATTTACTGTGTTATATTAACATGTAGGGGTTTAGATGCATTCAAAAAGGCTGGAGGAACGGTCCCAGGGAAAAAGAACCAGCCAATAAATTGGCAGAACGTACAAGTAAGTTCCCGACTCCAATGTATATATTATTGATATGAATTGTGCTTAGTTGTATTATTTTGTATGTTTCAATTTATAATGCGCTACACAAGACAATGGCTGGGCATGCGCATACTATGTGATGCGATTTATGCAGATGATTATCAAATATGCCGCATTGGATATTGATACCATACATGAGGTATTATATATAGTCTCATTAGTTAGTATGAAATATATCAATCTTATTTTTATATTATTACTTATATATATACATCATTCTCTTTGCAGGTGTTTAAAACTGACAAAACTATAGGTAAACGCTTAAAAAATATACATGCTCCATATACGATGGAAGCATTAAATGAAATAAGAGAAGAATGGGCAAAAGCCATACAAGCAGTGGCAACTGTAAGATATAATTGGGATGTTGATAGCGATAATGAATGATACTTTGTAAATGAATATTTCTGAATGTTAATACATGTATTTGAATGTTTCTATATGTGTGAATGTGAGAATTGAATTGATTTCTGAATGTATCTACTTGTGTGAAATTTTCCTTGGGACTTTTGCAGGTTTGTGGCCTGTTTGTAGGCTGATATCAATAGATGTCGTAAACCTGCAGTTCAGAAAACTGAATTATAGGTTTTCATCCTGCTGACCAGCCACAACATGCCTGCAAACTGATATGAAAAAAAAAATAGATATAGGCGTCGGTTATTTACAGAAAACCGTCAGCAAAGACCTACAGCATCGGGTTTCTGACCAAAACCGACGCCTAATGTGGCAACAGCCGAACTGGAAATGGCATCGGCTGTTTGTGTCAAACCGACGCCTATTTAACATATAGGCGTCAGTCTTTTAGTAGATAACCGACGCCAAAAGGGTTCGCGCCACAGAAAACAGCGTCATCTAGGACACTTTCTGCGTTGGTTACCAATTAAACACCGACGCTATATTCCATATAGGCGTCGGTCTTTTAGTAGATAACCGACGCAGAATGTGTCCTAGATGACGCTGTTTTCTGTGGCGCGAACCCTTTTGGCGTCGGTTATCTACTAAAAGACCGACGCATATATGTTAAATAGGCGTCGGTTAAAAAAATGACGCCGAAGTGTTTGACCTTTAGCGGCGCCCACATAGGCGTCGGTCAGAAACCGACGCCAAAGAGGGTTAAACAACCGACGCCAAAGGTTGTTTCTGTAGTAGTGAGGATAAATAAGTAATTTATTCTAAGATTATCTAATCGCCAACTACTTATTGTTAAATTAACATAAAAATGTATTATAAAAGGTGATGATTTTGCACTCATCACCACCCTTAATCTCTTCCATGTAATTCCAAAAATAGCATGTTGAAGACCTAAAAGTACCACCTTTTTGTCTCCCTACGCCACATGATGGAGTAAATCAGACACCGTGGCGGTGTAGGTCTTTATGTTTCTCTCTGCTGTCCCTATGTGGGTTTCTCATATCTGTTGATCCAGATCTACTGCTTTTTACTACCCCTATGTAGGTTTATTAGATCTATTGATACAGATCTATAATTGCACTCTACTTCCCCTATGCAGGTTTCTCAGATCTAATATTCCAGATCTGCCACTACAGATACTACTACTTCTCTCATGTACACTTCATCACTCTAGATTCTATGGCAACTATTGATCCTCCTCGGTCTTTGTGTGTTAAAAGTGTGAAATTTGATGAATCAAAGTATCAGCGTTGGTCGGTGTCTTTAGAACTATATGTCAAAGCTCAAGGGTGCGATTTCCATAATTTGTTGATGCTCAGATCCCTCATGATGCTACGACTGATGAAAAGACCATTCAGGACTATGCTCACTAGTCCAAAGATGATTATAGAGTTATGGCATGGATGATGAAGGTCACAAATGCCTATGTGAAATCCTCAACCTGAATCTCATTTCCCTCAAAAAGCCTAAAATTTTTTAACCATAGGTTGTCGTAATGGGGAATAATACGTGAGAAACATACCTAGATACTAAAGGTTCGAGCGGGGTAGGATGAGGACAATCCTATCTTCGAAATCTTTTCTCTAGCACCAAAGATCCTCATTACACGACGTTGATATGTGCTATCATGACTTTTATCCATGGGAAGGCTTCTCGACTGCTACCCATAATGAGCTAAAGATGAGGAAGAGAGCTTCTTTGATCTTCTATCATTTCTGGATGAAGCTAGGGAAGAACCCCAACCTCTCATCTATGCTTTTTACTAGTTAATATACACCATTGTTGGATAGGAGCTGCGTGGAAGAAATGTATACAACATTTGCAATGATTTCTTGTGAGAAATTGGTAATGGGAGCTTGGAATTGAGAGTGAATAGTCAACTTCATTTGTTTATACCTATGGTAAGTTTGGTTTGTATATGATAAAACAAATTGTGGTGGGTCATAGACCGAAAGTGTGTTGTATAGGATGCGTGAGGTTGCACACGAACATGGATATCCAAGCAAGCGAACATGGCGTGATATTAACAATAGACATTTGTTCACATATTTTTGTTATTATATACATATGCAATTGGATTGAGGATATTTTTGGAGTGGATATTACTATATCTGGTAATAAATATGAAAGTATATGGATATTATATCTGACATCCAAATCTTATCTGATGGATCTCGAATACAAATTTTTTTCCTTAATCTTTGGAGTAGGATGTGAATTGAATATGTAGATCTCAAGTATCCATTTATAGGTCTATCTCTTACCTACCTGCTACTTCTTCTGATCGCTCGATCCTTGCAACCTGCTCGTATGACTTTGGTCGTGGTCATGGTCGAGGTCGTGGTGGTCGTGTTTTCGGTACTCCTGGATGTGGTGTTCCTTCTGGACCTGGATGAGGTCAATCTCCACCTCCTACTACCAGCCACTTCTACAACTTATGTGGGCACACAAACCATAATGAGGACCACTGCCAGGGAAAATATGGTGCACGTGCCTGGGCGGTAGGTCTCCTATGATGCATGTGAAGATTCAATAACAACTTTCTCAAGTTCTACTCAGTTCATGGTTGAGTGGATTCGCTTGAAGTTTGAAAAACTCCTTCAGTCTCATCTATCCTCATAAATGCCTGCTCAAGATAGAGGTTCTTCTACTTTACTTGCATCCCCTGCTACCTACAGTAAAAATATACAGGTCATTGACTCAGGAGCATCATCTCATACTTTTGGTTGTTCTGAACCTTTTACTACCTTATCAAAAACTACTCAAGTTCCTCCTATAACAGTAGTTGATGGGACTCACTTTGTGGTACATGGTATTGGTAGTATATCTCTATCTAAAAATATGCCTCTAAAATATGTCTTATATGTGCCAAGATTTCCAGTTAATATATTATTTGTCAATAAAACTGCAAAGAGCCTTTTTACTCAATCATTTTTTATCCAAAAATATTTGTGTGTTTGAGGATCTCTAAACGAGTATGAGGATTGGTTTGGTCCATGAAGGACTATATGACCTGGATGAGTTACAATGTGGTGATGCTCTGCTATCATCTTCTCAGACTAAATTTGTAATGGCACTACTGTCTGGGACATCCTTCTGATGCATAAATATGATGTCTATTTCCTGATATCCTGGTAAACATTTTTTATGTGAATCCTGCCAATTTGGCAAACCAGCTCGAGCTATTTTTCATAAGAATAAATAGATTGGTTCTAAAAATCTTTTTGATATTGTCCATGTTGATATCTGGGGGCCCTATTCTGTTACTATCTTGTATGGCTTTTTCTATTTTATGACTTTTATTGATGACTATTCTAGGGAAACTTGGTTGCTTCTTTTATAAGATTGTAGTAATATTTATAACAATGTCACCACATTTTTCATTGAGATTCAAACCTATTTCAATAGAATAGTTAAAATCTTATGAACTATTAATGCCTTAGAATTTATGCAACAATCTGTGGATCTTTTTTGTACTTATCGACGTGTCATTCATCAAACTTCCTACTCTTACACATCACAATAAAATGGTGTGGCTGAGAGGAAAAATTGTCATCTTCTTGAACTAACACGTACCATTCTCCTTACTATCATGTTCCTAAACACTTCTAGCATGAAGTTGTTTCTAATCGTGCTACTTAATTAACTCTATGCCCTCTTCTGTGTTGTACAATCAAGTCTCTTTTTCTCATCTTATCCATATGTGCCTTTTTTTTCTCTACCTCCTTGCATCTTTGGCAGTACATGCTTTGTTAAGAATCTCCACCCTGGGATATCTAAACTTGACCCCACTCCACTAAATGTGTTTTTCTGGGATATTCACAAACTCAATAAGGATATCAGTGTTATGATCTTGTCAAATGACAATGGTTTGTTAGTACGGATGTTGTCTTGATTGAACACATGTCATACTATTCTGACTAGAGGTTTGCTTTATCAAGTGATATGTTGGATCTTATTCCTCGACCTGTGGTGGTAGAACAATAATCACACTGATATAACTGAAGAGGTGTCCACGAGAAGACCCAAGGTTACAGTCCCCTCTCTAGCCCCTCAACAACCAATTCCTCACTCGTTGATAGATCACAACACCTCCCAGATATTCTATAACCTACATCTTCCTATTAGTCAACAGAAAGATGCTCGTTCTTACAATCAACATCATTTAATAATTTCTACTCTTCTACTAATCTTTGTGTAACTTTGCATGTTTTACTACTGCTCTTTCTACTATATTTGTACCAAAGAATGCTACACAAGCTCTTCAGAATCCTTTCTGGAGTCATATTATGAAAAGTAGAATGAATACCCTTTGATATCGCAAGACATGGGATCTTGTTCATCTTCTTGATAAATGTTCGACTGTTGGCTGTCGTTGGATCTTTACTGTCAAATATCAACCAGATGGTTTGTGTGAATGGATGAAATCCTGACTGGTAGCAAAAGTTTGCACTCAGACCTATGCGTTGAATACTTTGAAACTTTTTTTCCTATTTCCATACTCAAAATTTTAAGAGTTCTTATATCTGTTGTTGTTAATAAGGATTGGCCCCTTTTCCACTTAATGTTAAAAATTCCTTCATATATGGTGTCTTACATGAGGAAGTCCATATGGAGCAAGCACCTAGTTTTGTTAATTAGGGGGTGTCTCAAAGTCTATAGACTCATGAAGGAAATCTATGGCCTAAAACAAAGCCCATGATCATGGTTTGATAAATTTTTTCAGATTCTTTTCAAGTTCCATATATGACACTTACATTTGGATCATTCTATTTTTATTAAAAGGATTATCTCTAGGTTTGTCATTCTCATTGTTTTGTGGATACTATAATTCTGTCTGGTAGTGATTTTGAAGGTATTTTTGGTACCAAAAGATACCTAGAACAACACTTTATTACTAAAGATCTTGATGAATTCTGGTACTTCTTGGGAAGTGAAGTTTCTAGGTCTTCTTCTCGTTTCTGTCTTTCACAATGCAAATATGTTCTAGATCTACTAACGGTGATGGGAATACTTGGTATTAAACCTGCTAGTACTCCTCTGGATCTCAATGCCAATTGGGATGATGAATCTTCACCACCTTAAGCTTATAGCCACCAATATAGAAGACCGGTTGGTAAGCTTATTTATCTTATTGTGATTAGAAATGATATTATCATTGTTGTTGGACTTGTCAGTGGGTATCTGGATAAACCTCGACAATATCATTGGGATGTTGTTTGACATAGCCTTAAATATATGAAAACTTCTTCAGGGAAAGGATTATTGTATCAAAGACATGGGTACTGTAAACTCACTAAATATTTCAATTTTGATTATGCCAATAGTAGATGCGATAGGAAATCTACCTCTGCCTACCGTACCTTTTTTGGGGAGAATATAGTTACATGGTGCAGTAAATAGAGCTATGGATCAGACTTCTTGTGAATTGATGTGGGTCTAAGGAATCCTCAAGGAATTTGATATCTCTAATTTTGCTTCTATTCCCATGCACTATGATAATAAAGCCTCCATTTTTATTGCCAACAATCCAATGTTTCATGAGCTCACCAAGCATATAGAGGTGGATTTCCATTTTGTTTGTGAATATGTTCTCTCTAGCTGCATTTGTACTCCTTATCTCTTGATAGAAGATTAGGTTGCTAACATTTTTACCAAGATACTTTCCAAGAGTCACTTTTCTACACTGGAGCTATGTTTGACATCTATGCTCCAACTTTAAGGGGAGTACTAGTATATATGATTTATGTGTTATGTTGTGATATGTGTTATGTTGTGTTGTGTGTTTTGCTATGTGCTTTAAAACTTGGCTTGTCTTTAATTTTTCTTTTATCTCATTTTGCATAGTTATGTTTCTCACTTACTCTCATGTCCTATAAATGAGTGTGTATTGTATTTGTTTTAGAGTTATCAAATAAAGGTTTTCTTATTATATAGGTATTGTTTATAAACATAAAACTTCCATTTATACTACACCTAAGTTGAAAATATTAGAGGTCTTCATATAATTCATTCAACTTAGATCGTCCAAAACAATCTTCTTAAATGAAATATCATTGATAACCACTTCATGAAAATGATGATTACATTTAATAAAAATAAAGATTCTCTTCAAATCCTTTTGAATATCCCTTTTTCACAAAAAATTTGGAACATTAACAACGACTATGTTCAACACAATACACTTTTTGAATTGAACACATTCTCTTTCACGATCCTCTCATAGTACTTATTGGCAGAAACATAGGTCATTCATGTCTTCATATTTTTTTGGTGTATACAATGTGAAAGAAATTAAGCACATTTGAGTTTTATTTATGAATATGCACATGCACCTTAGCTTATTTTTTAATTGGATAATAACTTTTAGAAATAATCAAATTTGCAATATATTATTAATAACCAAGCAATTGTGTTTTGAGATCTTTGTTACCTAGGAGTTAAAAGTAATAATGATTAGGTCACTACTTAAATTACATGCAATATGCATAGACCTAAAGAAAGTTATTTCATTTTATAAAATACATGGAATATGATGAGAAATACGTTTTAACCCTCTAGGACCTTTAGTTATGAATGTCAAAATCATATGTAATGTATGTTCCATAAATTAGAAGCATGGGTGTGTACATTTGGTTTTGGGTCACGTATGCATATGTGGATCAAGTAGATCCTATGTCGCATACCTAACCTTCAACCCCTAGTTATTTGATGTGAAATCATAGATCTCTTAAATGTCATCTGAAACATGTAGTTTGATGTGGTTCCAGATGTTCTTTTACCTTTATATCTTAAACATCAAACCATCAACCCCATATTTGGTGTGTCAATGTGAGACACATGTGAGACCATCACCTCCCTTTTTTGCTTCCTCATCAAGAGTGAGGTTGAGCATCATGAACTTATACAAAAATGTCACTACAATTATCTAAGTACAAAATAAAGTAGAGTCTGACCATTAGGTGATCGAATATCATCATGTGTTGTAGGAATTAACTTAAGTGGCAACACCTGTGACTATATTCTTTTCAAAAATAAAAATGCTAAATATTTTATGTTGTAATTTGTTTTATGTCAACCATCATGGCATTTTATAGCCTCCCATCCAAAAAGTCTTCCTCATTTTTTCACTCTTTTAGTTTTGCCCAAAAAGGTCTCTCCCTTGCTAAGTGATTTCATCAATAATTCCTCATCATGTGCTAGTTTATCCCTCCCACTATACTAGATATCATTGTCATCATAAACTTACAGCAGTAGGGATCACAACATCAGCCATATCAACAAGTTCGACGCCCATAAAAATGGTTCCTCATTTTTCCATTCTTTCATTTTTGCCCAAAAATCCTACTCCCATGTTTAAAAAGTTCATCAACTATTCCTCATCATGCCCCAGTTTATCCCTCCCACCACACCAGATATCACTTGTATAAAAAACTAGTAGTAGTAACTATAACAATATAGTTGTAGCAATGATTTTGAACCCCACATTGAAAACCCTTCTTCTTTTTCCCCACTATTTAGTTTTTCCCAAAAAGTTTACTCCCCTATTTGGCATTTTTGTCAACAATTCCTCCTCACACCCTACTTTATCGCTCCCACCACGCTAGACACAATCGCCATCCGAAAGCAATAGTAGTAGCTGCAGCAATATTAGCCATAGCAATAATCATAAAAGCAACATCAATTGATATCAATGATCACCTCCATAAGAAGTAACTAAAAATGAAGACGTAAGCCCCTCCACCTCTATGTACGACACCATCATCATCTAAAGATACTATGAAACATCTTTGAGACAATTTTAACCATTTCTTCCCATGTTGTCTCTCTCAACGTTCTATTTCTTAGTTTTCCTATGTTTGTAATCATCTCTTCCTGTTGTTTGGTCACTAACATGTTCATTAGTAAAAAAACTAAGGTTTGCTCTGAATCTTTAGATCAATTTAGGAAAATAGGTATGTCTTTCACATATTAATAAATATTCAATTTAATTATACCAATCAAATGTTGGTTGATATTAATAATATTCAATTTAGTTATACTATGGATGATGAAAAGTATGTATTTCACATATTTTACTTGAATTTATGATGAAATTTGCTTCACTCCAAAATTCAAACATGGTCTGATGTAGTATTAAGTATGTAGTGGGGCATTGAAAATCTTCTTTACATAGGTTTTATTTTCTATGTATAATATGTTCAAACAATTTGGAAATGAACAATATTGAAGAACTTAGAATCCATATCATGTGTAGTGACATCTTAAAGAACTTTGTTTAGTGGTATTGGAACTGTGAGGACCATCCTTTTCAATAAATCCCTAACATGATTATCAGGAACTATAAAGGGTCTCGACATGGTTGAGCTACATAGGAGAAGAGTGAGAGAGTAGGACATGGTGTGTCTACACAAATCATGGATAGATCAGGTAGCAACCCTAGACCCAGCCTTGAAACCACGCGGTTAAGGCCAACATGCATGAGTTGCACACTTGGAGGACCAGTGGCCTCCTTGCTACTTCTATATCCCCAATCTACGAGCCAGCTTAGTCATCATAAAAGTAACTCCTTAATAAATCCCAAAAATAGCTTTATCTTTACAAAACCCTAGAAAATGCTCGGATGATTTGATGAATACATATGAATATGCCTTTTATGGAAAAACATGTAGTCTACAACCATGTAGCCTTAGTATTGAGGCTTTTATGCACTCTTTCTTTAAAAACGAGATACATGTGTTGATATTGGTTGGATAATGTTGATAAGTTGTTTACTTTTGGAGATGAAATATCACAAATGACTCCTTCCACCTTACCGATCTGTACCAAATGTTTTGATACCTTGATTTGATGAGATTCTTTTTGTAAAGATACATGAAGTTAATAAAACCCCAGTTATATTACAAAAACCTTAAGTTGATGAGCTATGTAGAAATACTATGTTGAAGTAAGGTTCTTTTGGACCCAAGCAATGTTTTTGAATAATAATATTGTATGGATTTAGGGATGCGTTGGGAAGACCCTAATCATACAAGAAACACTAATTTGGTCATTACAACCTTATAAAATGAATGACATATCTTGTGAATTTATGCATGTTGACTAAGTTTGATCGAGTTGCGTGACTCCAAAACTGGTCAGGAGTCTGAATCAGGCATGTAGGATAACTCCTCTTCGATGACTATGTAGTTCACTTGGACTAGAAGTATAATACATAATACGTTGAAAAGATCGATAAGTAAAATTACCTAGTCGTCATATTGTTTTCTTTGTACTGTTGTTTCTTGTGGTTTGATTTCGATTTTGTATATTTACTTTCTCGCACCCATGAAAGAACACTTTGGTAACTGCTTTGCTATACAAATACACAGTCCATCTATATTATATTGCACATAATTCACATTCATATATTAGTAGCTATATCTTCATGGCACCAAGTACTCGTCACTCTTGTGATGGCTCATTTGCATTTTATGATTTTAGGTTTCGATAGACACATGATGTATGGAGATGGAGATGCAAGTGGAGTGAGCAAGCTTTAGTTGTCTTACTATTGTAGACCCTATCATGTATGATGTATTATTGCAACTTCTAACTCCATATCACTATATGCAATTGGAAGTCGTTGAAACACATAATATCTTTAAATACATATATGTGTGTGCATTTATTTCGTGTACTGCAATTTTTTATGTGCAAGTTAGACTTGGTCTTCGATTGTGTGACCTCTAGCCAACGGTCTCTGATTTTGCAAGAACTTCGGGGGCCG
Organism: Alisma plantago-aquatica; assembly: GCA_963693085.1. Lineage (NCBI taxonomy): Eukaryota > Viridiplantae > Streptophyta > Magnoliopsida > Alismatales > Alismataceae > Alisma > Alisma plantago-aquatica. The sequence continues at coordinate 440,536,131 of OY856412.1, read as the reverse complement.
TATACTGGGTGGCTCAGCAGAATGCACAAAGTATAATGTTCATTCGTACTCATGGCAACAGTTCCAGACTCATCTACAAACATTGTATTGTCATCTCCAAGATCTTATTTTCAATCAAAGGAAATTAATACATAGATGTATCTTCAGGGTCTATTTGGTTCGGGATCCCATCCGGATTTCGGCTTGTCTTCTTGTGCCACATCAGCACGATCCAGTCTGGATTGGCGAGATGCGTGTTTGGTTGAACACCTGAAATGGCTCCATTTTGGGTTTCGTTGTCCTGATATCCGGATTAAGTCAATCCTGCTAGCAGTATGATTTCGGGAACCCAGCCTGAATTTCACTCTGTCTTTTATATATTTTGTTTTATATGTCAGGCTGAAAAGCACAAGTTACAAAAAGAAACTGGAGATATAGTTTTGCTAGGTTATGGTTGCGCGCAGCAGTGGCGGTGCTAGGGCAACCCTAGACGATCTGCACAAGGTGGAAGGAGGATCACCCCCCGACTACTGAGATTCGCGTGGCTCCAGAGGCGAGAAACTGGACAAACCTGTTCTCTAATCCAGTTGGGGATGTGAATACAAGGCTCAACATGCAAGAAATTTGTGTTGAGGATGACACCATCATAATCCCACACGTGGAGGTAGATGCAAATGCAGCTTTGTGGTTGAATACAGTCACGGGATATATTATTGGATTCAAACCCCACATCCCAACGCTCCAGGATCATCTTCGTGGAACTTGGAAGCCGACAGGGACACTGGAAGTCATGGGTCGTGCTAACAGCTGCTTCATTATCAAATTTGAGAACATCACTGATATGACCAATGCACTGGAAGGAGGTCCTCGGTATATCAGAGGTAAACCTAAGATACTAAAGAAATGGGAGAAAGGGGAGCCCCTCGAACAAGAAAAATTAACTTCTATTCTGGTTTGGCTAAAGATCACCAATCTCCTGCTGGAGCTGTGGAGTGAAGTGATGATTTCCAGGATTGCCTCCTTTCTTGGCAAGCCCCAGTGTCTTGACTGACAAACCAAAGCTCACACGAGGATGGATTATGCCAGACTCAATGTTCTCATGGAGGCGTCGTCGACATTTCCTAAATCTATCAAGCTCCACACAGATAAAGGCCATGGTTATTGTGTGGTTGTTGAATACGAGTGGATCCCTAAATGCTACCCACATTGTGGCACATTTGGGCACGATAAAGCTCTATGCAATCCGTCTACACAACCTCCTGGTATTACTGGTGAAAGTCATCCTACAACCCCTTCATCCCTTCCACAGCAGGCAGAGGATCGACCTCCAACTGTTCGAGAGAATCCCGATGAAGGCCCAAAGGAGTCATCGGACGATGGCTTCACAGTACCTCAGAAGACATCAAAAAGATCAAGAAGGAAAACACACAACTTGAAAAATGCAGATACCAACTCAAATAGATTCAGTACTTTCTCCGATGAACAAAATGAGGATCAAGCTCATGCTCGTAATACCTCTTCCACTGCCTAGGCTGGCGGCTCGCCAGGATGCGGTGGAAATGCCTGACAAACCAAAAATTATGGCTTGGAATATTTGTGGGCTTACTGTCTGGGGTAAGTAGGATATCATCCGAGACGAAATTAGAAGGGCAAAAGTTGATCTTGCTCTTCTTCTTGAATTCAAAATACATAGAAGAAAGGTTCATAGAGCCAGCCAATGCTTATGGCCTAACTCCAAATGGCTTGAAAATTCTTTGTCAAGCAGCAAAATTCACATCCTTGCTTTGTGGGAAAACCTGTCTTATAAAGTCTCCATTATCAGACAATCAACACAGATGGTTCACCTCAATATGGAATCTGACTCTTACAAGTTCGATATCACTGTGGTCTATGCCAATAATGAAGACAATAGAAGATCAGTGCTCTGGCATGACATTATTGAGATTAGTAAATCTACTAGAGCTCCATGGACTATTATCGGTGATTTTAATGTAGTTAGAATTGCTACTGAATGGATGGGTAGGTCTGCGCCCTCCATGATATCAATGGATGAATTTAATTCAGCTATACAAGAAGTGGATTTTATTGAGATCCCGGCCAATGGGCTATACTTTACCTGGAGCAACCAGCAAGAAGGTCATAACAACACCCGTAGCAAAATAGACAGAGCTTTCTGCACTATTGATTTTTTTATTGTCTTCCCTAAGCATTGGTTACAATGCTCTCCCACAATTCATAGTGATCGTGCGATGCTTATTTTGCATCTAGATGATACTATTAAATAGAGAAGATACCCCTTCTGGTTCTTCATGCTTGGGCTTCCCTCCCAGGCTACAAGGATGTGGTAAGGGGAGCCTGAAACTCACATATTTCTGGTTGTCCTCTCTATAGAGTTTGTCAAAAACTAAAACTAACAAAATGAGCTATTCAGAAGTGGAATTGGGAGAGCTTTGGAGATCTTCTTGAGTCTGCTAAGAATAAGGTGAAAGAAGCTATTCAGCCCAGCTTGGTACTGATAACGCCCCACATGATCATCTCCCCTTAGAGATTTCCAAAAACAAGTCAAATGAGGCAATTAATGCGAGGAGCATTGAGGAATCCATGATTAGACAAAAATCCCACATTTTTTGGCTGAAGAATGGTGACTCCAACTCGAAGTTTTTCTATACATCACTCAAAACAAGAAGAAGAAGAAATTTGATCAAGTGTCTTGAAGATGGCAGTAATACTACCACTGATGATAAAGAGATCGCTAACAAGTTTCTAAACCACTATGAAAATCAGTTTGAAAAAGGCCACAAGATTGGAAAAATGCACACTCTGTCTGGCGTTACAAAGATGACTCAACAACAAATTCAGTCTATCTCTAAGGAAGTGTTTGATGAGGAAATCACTTTTATTATTAAAAACTCAGATGGGGATAAAGCCCCAGGGCCAGACGGGTTTCATGCCCACTTTTATAATCATTCTTGGGATATCATTGGTAAGGACATCATTATGGCCGTCAAGGACTTCTTCACGAAAGGGAGGATGCTCAGAGAAGTGAACAAAACTTTCATCCCCTTAATTCCCAAAACTCCTCAACCATCAAGGCTGGGTGAATGGAGACCCATTGCACTCTATAACTTCATCTATAAACTCATTTCCAAAATAATGGCTAACATACTGAGAGATATCCTCCCTGATCTTATTAGTCAAAATCAATGTGCCTTTGTTAGAGGAAGACGTATTACTCATGAAATCTTATTGGCTAATGACCTTATTAGTGATTTCAGGTCACCAACCGCTAAACCCAAGATTTCTCTTAAAGCGGACTTGTGTAAAGCGTATGATACCATTAATAGGGATTATATTCTTAGTGTTATGAAGGCTATGCATTTCCCTAGATGCTGGTTGAATTGGACCCATGAATGTATGAGCACTTCCTCATACCAGATTCTGATTAATGGCACACCTACACCCATTTTCCAAGCCTCTAATGGCATTAGACAAGGCGACCCGATGGATCCTTATCTTTTCATCATAGGTATGCAGGGGTTTAATGCCATTATGGATAATGTTGTTGCTGAAGGCATTATTACTCCTTTCTATGCAAGGCCAGAGCATATCTCACACTTGATTTTTGCACATGACCTGTTAATGTTCTCTAAAGGAGATGAAGATAATGCTAGAGGCTTATTGCAATGTGTCAACCGTTTCTCTATGTCTGGTCTCAGCTTGAACCCAGATAAAAGTCAATTATTTCTTAGTGTGACATCTCCTACAAGCATTCAAAGAATACTGGGGGTGCACCAAACACAACTTCCTGTGAAGTATCTTGGTCTTCCACTATTCATTGGGCGCATGACAAAAACTCACTGTCAGTCTCTGATTGACAAAATCAAATATAAACTGGACTCCTGGAAAACACATCTTCTTTCCTTGGTGGGTAGATTGGAGCTCATCATCTCTACTTTGTCCGTTTATCACCTTTACTGGATAGGTGTCTTCCCATTCCCTAAGGCTGTGATTGAGGAGATTGAAAGGCTCTGCAGGAACTTCCTTTGGGGTGATAGAGATAATGGAAAACATATCCATCTGGTGGCCTGGAACTCTATTTGCTTGCCAAAGCATGAAGGTGTACTGGGCATACACAAAGTCAATGATTGGATTAAGGCTGGGCTTACTCGTAACATTTGAGATATTGCTAACTGCAAGATTTCCTTATGGGTCTTATGGGTTCACAGCAAGTATATCCAAAATACCTCTATTTGGTCATGTACTAGCAAAGTCTGTCACATATGGTACTGGAAGTAGCTACTAAAATTCAGGGACACCCTACGTCCCTCTGTCTGCTTCAATATTGGGCATGGGGACAAGATTAAGCTTTGGCACGACCCCTGGGTGGAGGGACATTTCCTTGTCGATCTCATTGGTACTGGTCTAAAGCTAAGAAATGGTTTCGATGACCATAGCTTTCTTAATATCTGCATTTCCTATCAAAGGTGGAATATCCCTCACAGTAGAGGCACATTGGCCCTGGCCAACGTTTGTCAGAATCTGCCACTGCAGAAGGAAGACTGTTGTTACTTCACCAACATGAAGATGAACTCCTTGAGAGCTGCCTGGGAGATGTGCAGAGATCACCAACCTGAAATTGTGTGGGCTAAATGGTTGTGGAAAGCTTCTGCTCCTCGCAGATTCACTATTACCTCTTGGTAGGCGTTTCACAACAGGCTGATCACTGAACTGCTTCTCCAGTCGAAGGGTATATAGCTGGCATCTAGATGCACGCTATGCCAAAAGGCTACTGAGGATATCGATCACTTACTTTGGAAATGTCCTTTCTCCAAGGAAGTCTGGTCTCTTGCAGCGTTAACTCTGACTAAAGCTCCACAGAATATCTCAGACGTTTTGTTTCATTCGAACAAAAGGAACAAACTTCTCGTTATAGCTACCGTTCACCATATATGGGCTACCAGAAATAATTCCATTTTTGAAAATCATAAACCTTATGCCTTCAAGGTGTGGAGACATATAAAAAAGGATGCCATAGATTTATATGTATAGATAGATCCATTGGCATCATACTCTACACTTGGATATTTTTTCTTTTTAATGAGAAGGAGTCCCACGCTTACTGATTAAAAAAAACACAAGTTACGAGGTCAGTCTAATTTAATGATGGGATTGGTTTACCAAATAGAAACACATGATTGACTCCAATCCAGATAATCTTCATATATGGACTAACCCAATCTAATCCAGTTCAGATTTCGTAATCTCCATCTCGAACCAAACAGGGGCTCAAAGTCTCCTGCTTTTGTCTTCAGATGGGGTGGAAAACCCTTCCCTATGCACGTCTTCGCGTCTTCAGGTGGGCCAGATACGGTCAGATCTAAACATTTTCCGGGGTCGTGTCCAGGCCAGGCCCGCATTCTGTCTAGTAATAGCATTTGCATTCAGATTGTGCGTCCTACAATAGTCGTACATGACTTGGGACCGACGTCCGTCTTTACTTGGTGTCTACTCTAGGCTTGAATGGTAGGAGGCCCGGTCTAGTGGACGGGGACCTATCTCAGCGCAACACCCTCTTTTCCAAACCGATGCAATGCGAGTTATGTGCATTCAAGACGGTTCGGTTCGGTTCGGCTCCAAGGTATACTATTCAATTATAATGTTATATATACTACCATTAGATACACTATTCAATCTTAATGCACTCACTTACTGATTTCGTAATACATTTAATTAAATGGAACTTGATACATCACTTCACTTTCTTTCTGATTCACATATGCTTGGATTAATTACTGATTTATTAGTTCCAATATGATTCGTACCACTGTATTTAAGAATAAATACGTCAGTATTATGTATAGAACTGTCACACACCGTTCTAGTATCTGCTAGCATGCAACTCTCAACAATAACACTTATATGGAATGATATTTCTATCCCTTTTGTCCTCAACACATAATAAGGACTATGTAAAATTTGATTTTAACTTTATAATGGATATAAAAACTCACTTCTATGGCCAACAATATACGGTAAGCAGGGACATGGCACAGCAAAATTATTTTAAATGGTGCAATGCCTATGAGAGATTCAGGTGTACATTACGGATTATCATGGCCATCGTCTTCTTTGATTCTTTGATGTTGTATGTAACCTTGTGCTATAAACAATTTAGGGAACATAACGCCACACAATATTGTTCGTAAAAGGGGTACAAATCATGATTTAAATAATAAACATGAAAGATTATATCAGAGTTACGCTGAGGCGTGCATGATGCACTGTCTTTAAAGGTATTTTCGCGGTACATAACGGAGAATGTCAGTGCAGTAGTCTCTGATAGTGGCTACTCTCCCAGGATCCAACAACAACTGCCGGCGTGAAGTGTGCACAAACAACCACGACGACGAGTGAAAGGAATCGACCGTTCTTCCAGTGCTAGACAACTGACGGAGAAGTGAAGAAAGAAAAATGGGAGTTGAAAGAAAAATGGGAGTTCTTCGTCTTTTCCAAACGATGGCAGAGACTTTGTTAAATAACAAAAGAAAGGCGCGTGAAATGTTGTGTTGTGGTTTGGAACTGCCCAAACGAACAGATGCAACATCGTAAAAGATGTGGCACATGTTAAAATTGATTCATTGACCGAAGGCAAAATCAAGCTGGGGTCACGCCCACGCAAGGGGCTCCGGGAGGCCGTATTTACACCCCCCATACACGCGGGATGCGACGTGCGCCGACGCGCCCGATTAAAGGGTTTCCAGATCAGACCGGCCCAAACGCTCTAAGCAAACCCGACCATGTGCGTATGTAGCACATATCTCCTTTTTCTTCTCAATTATTTTATAGATAAGAATACATATATAGGGAGGAGGGAAGTCTCCAAAACAAAGAGTATCAGACTAAACTTTTGCCTTTTGGTTTGAAATACAACAAAAAATACAACAATCTTCCAATATTTCAAAACAAAATAAAATTAAAATTCGAGTTGACCACCGGAAGAACTTAAACAAATGGCATGCATAAACTTTAGTAAAACTAAGTTCTTTAAACCAAAGTATAGAGTAAATGCATGTAATATGTAGAAGATTGGTGAAACTATGTTCTTGAACCAATTTCTCCTTTATATGATTAGAGGTACATCACTCACATGACATTCATAAAATCAATTATGTTTCTTACGGATTGGCACCTTTAGGCCATACGCCTACTGGGAAAATTCAGGAATGATCTCGAGATATGGCCAAATCTCAATAAAGTGGCCCCACTCCACACTCATATAGTTGGACTTCCGTCAAGTATATATTGCAGTATATACATCACCATTAATGGCTATAAAATCTATTAAGAAATATATTCAACTTAATCATTGCAAATTGTTGTTTACATCATAAGAATGAGATACATTTATTACAACACATTGACTCATCTGATGACTTAGTTTTTCCCATTGAACCTTCTTCACGAGATCATCATTAATGAAGGTTGGATATCCATCACTTTGACTCTGGTATGGGCATAATCTCATTCTCCTCGATGTATTACTCACTAGTCGTTGACTTAATAGCTCTGTCAGAGGATCAGCCAAGTTTAATTCTGACTTTACATAATCTAATGAGATTATGCCATCACAACATACAAGCTACCTCATAATATTATGACGTAGACAAATATATCTACTCTTTCCATTATAAACTTTGTTTTTATCTCTTACTATGGCGGATTAATTATCAAAGTGTATAAACACTGATGGAGAAGGTTTCTCCCAAATGGGAAGGTCTATTAGAACATGTCTTAGCCATTTGGCTTCAGTCTCAGCCTTTTCTAAGACAATGAACTCGGATTCCATAGTGGAATGAGCTATACATGTTTGCTTGGAAGATTTCTAAGACACCACACCTCTACCCATAGTTAAGATGTAGCCACTTGTAGATTTTAATTCATCTGAATCAGAAATCCAATTGGCATCACGATATCCTTCTAGCATAGTTGGAGATCCACAAAAAATCAATCCATGATTAATTGTGCTTTTTAGGTATCTTAAAATCCTATACAGAGCATCCCAACGATCCTTGTTAGGATTTGAGTATATCTACTTAATCTCCCCACTGCATATGCTAGATCCGAACGAGTACTATTCATTTAGTACATCAGGCTTCCTATTACTTGTGCATATTTGACTTGTTGTACACTAGTACTTTCATTTTTTCTAAGATTGCAATTAGAATTAAAATGTGTGCTTACTGGCTTACAATCAAACATTGAAAAACTTTTGAGGATTTTCTCAACATAATGTTCTTGGGATAGCACAATTCAACAATCAATTTTAAGGAGTTTAATTCCTAAAATTACATATGCTTCACCCATATCTTTCATATCAAAATCAGAAGCCAAAAAGCCTTTTGTACTATTGATTATATCAATATTAGTGCCAAAAATAAGCATGTCATCTATATAAAGACATATAATAACATAAACTTAGTTATCAACTTTTGAATATATACATTTGTCTCCTTCATTTATATAGAATCCATATGATACAATGACCTTATCAAATTTCTCATGCCATTATTCAGGTACTTGTTTCAAGCCATAGAGCGATTTGATTAGTTTGCATACCATATGTTCTTTTTTTGGAACTATATAACCTTTGGGCTGATCCATATAAATTTCTTCATCTATATCTCCATTCAAGAAAGCAGTTTTAACATCCATTTGGTGTATAATAAAATTCTTAATAGATGTCAAATCAATTAAAATCCTGATTGAAGAGATTCTAGTTATATGAGAAAAAGTATCAAAATAGTCAATATCCTTTTGTTGTTTATATCCCTTGGCAACCAATCGATCTTTGTATTTATCTACAATCTCGTCTATTTTCAATTTTCTTTTAAATATCCATTTACATCATATGGGTTTGATGCATGGTGGAAGATCCACTAATTCTCATGTGTGATTAGATAATATAGATTCAATCTCACTATTAATTGCTTCCTTCCATTAGGAGGAATCAGTTGAATTAATAGCATCATTGTAAGATTGAGGGTCATTATCCACTATAAAGGAACATAAATTATCACCAAGATTCTTTTCCTTAATTTCTCATCCTAGTAGATCTTCTAGGTTCTATATCATCGGGCTCTAAAACATCATTATAATTGGATGTATTTGGGATATTTTCTAAAATTTCATTAGAAGGATTAGATAACTTTTCTAAGGGAGTTTTCATAGGAAAGATATGCTCAAAAAAATCAGCATTTTTAGATTCAACAATAGTATTAGGTTCTACAACATTGTTGCTACTTCTAAGAACCAAGAATCTATATGCGGCACTATTTTGAGCATAACCTATAAAGACACCATCTAGAGTAGATCCCAAATTTTGTTTCTTAGGCTCAGTTAATCAGAATTTAGCTAAACACCCCAACACTTTGAGATATTTCAAATTAAGAGGACATCCTTTCCATAGTTCATAAGGTCTCTAATTTGTCTTCCTACTAGGGATGCGATTTTGCAGGAAATAAGATGACAAAATCACTTCCCCCCATAAGTTTTTGGGTGCTACTGAATTGATTAAAATAGAATCCATCATCTCCTTTAGGGTTCTATTTTTACATTTTACGTTATGCAATCTCATTTGATTGAGGAAAATATGGAGGTGTGTATTCATATATAATACCATGGTTTACACAAAAATCATTAAAAGGAGAACAATCATATTCACCACCCCTATTTGAGCAAAGAGGTTTTATTTTCTTATTGAGTTGATTCTCTACTCCTGTTTTATATTTAAAAAACATTTCAAAAGCATCATCCTTTGAATGTAGTAAATATAATTTTGTATATCGTGAGAAATCATCTAGAAAAATAATATAGAAACGTTTCCCACATCTAGATAGATTTCTTTTTAAAACTCCAAGATATGTGTGTACTAAATCTAGTAATTCGGAATTTCTTTGTGAAATTCGAGGACACGGTTTCTTGTTAGATTTAGTTTCAGCACATATTTGACATTTAATATTTAAATTAACAACACTATTAATATCCTTTAGTAAACCTAAAGATTTCATGCGTTGTAAATATTTAAAATTGACATGTCCTAATCTATTGTGCCATATATTAAAAGAATCAACTATGTAAGTAGAAGGAGTTATTTCATTAGCAGAAGAGTTTGGTACATTCAGCAGAAAGAGCCCATTTGAGTAGTATCTCATGCCTAGGTAGTCCCCATACTTGGAGAGAATGACCTTATTTGATTCAAAGGACAGTTTCACCGCAAACTTAACAACTTGAGAGACAGAAATTGAATTAACACAGATATTTGGGACAAACAACACATCTTTGATCAGTAGAATTTTTCCAGAAGTCATCTTAATCATGACATTACCCTTTCCGATCATAGGAGAAGCACTGGAGTTGCCCATGACAACCTGATATTCCTCCTGTCCTACTTTAGTGTAGGTCATGAAAGCATCTTTGTTGCCACTAATGTGGCGACTAGCCCCCGAGTCAATGATCCAATCATTTTGGTGGTATGATCCCATGCTGTCAATGCTGACAATTGCCTCAAATACCTCTTTGGCGACAAGGTTGGTTGAAGTTTCCTTCGAATCATGGACTGCTTGTTTCTTCCTATGCCTGCATTTAGGAGAAGTATGACCAGGTTTTCCACAAACATAGTAAAAAACATTCCTTTTCGTAATATCCTTGTTTCCTTTATATTTATTCTTATTTCCTTTCCCTTTCTTATTCTTTCAATTATTTTTAGACTGGTCATTAGAAACTTTATTTTCCTTAACTTCATTAGCAGTACATGACAACTCTTTATTTAATTTAGATTTTTCTCTAATACGATTTTGATCTTCAACTCGGATATGTATTATTACATAATCCAGTGATATAGTCTTTCTTCTGTGCTTTAAATTGTTCTTGTAATGTTTCCAAGAACCTGTCTGTTTTTCAATTTTAGACCCCACAATGAAAGATTCAAGAAGATCAATTTTTTCATTTTTCAAATCATTTAGTAGAATCTAAAATTTGTGAATTTGAGTTGTTATTTCTTTATCTTCAGTCATATGAAAATTTAGAAAATTCACAATAGTAAAATTTTGGGTAGAAGCCTCTTCCAGAATGTATTTCTTTTTCAGACTTTCTCAAATTTTGGATGCAATTTTAATTGGAAAGTATGCATCAAACAGTTGGTTAGATAATGTACTTAGAATAACATGTCGACATATATGATTTTCTTTTTCCCAATCAATAGAATAATTTTCAGGTTTTGATTCAGTTAAAGTAAACGATACATTAGAAACTTCCAAAGTAGCAATAATTTTTTCTTTCCAACGCCTATAATGTTGTCTATTAAACTGTTCAATTTTTATAATATCTAGAAGTGGTGTTTGCAAAACAGTAGAAATAGTGACAATCTGATTGTTATTGTAAGGCCCCTAAACTTGCTTAATGAGTTGAATAAGCTTTTTTTTAGAGCAAATGGATTGATTCATTACTTATTAGCCATATGGCATCTACAATTGGGAAGAAACATACAAATAGAATATACAAACATCACGTTCAGTAACCCAAGGCCACTACAACTCATATTGGAACAAGAGAAAGACACTTTTGCATTGATTCTTCTTCCTTGAGGCTGTCTTAAGTAGCTTTTCCTGAAGAATTCCTTCAACCTGAGCGTTGAGTAGTGGTAGAGGGGCTGGAACAGGATGATATCCTACTAGTATATCAACTCAAACGAAGCCATACAACTGAGTAATAAGATCAATCCAAAGCAAAGATGAGATCTAGCTGTAGCAAGATATCTCATCGCTCTCCCAAAGAGAGGTCGCAGTGAAGCACGACAGATAAACGCCCACTAGAGGTGACAAAAAAGGCAGATAAAATTGCCAAAAACCACTGGCTAAACAAGCCAACACAGAACGAAAAAAGGGAAACAACGTAGACTGATAAACGCACAAAGGAAGGAAGCGGGAACTTGGGTTACGCGGTCCTAGAAAGCTGGCAACCTGTGGCAGAAAGCGATCACAGTAGCAAAGAGGGGAGTCAAGGTGTGCCTCTGCGCCCCTTGTGCCACAGCCACCACCCCCACCGTGAGTACTATCAAGAACCAGACCCTAGGGTCCAAAAGTCGGCACCGCTCGGAGAAGAAGAGGAGGAAGCTGATACCGCCACAAATGACCACCAGGATCTGGATCCGCCATACCCAAGCAAAAAGAGAGCCCGGGGGGAGAAGGTCGGCGCACACCGGAAGCCGGAACCCCTCCCCCAAGCTAGCCGTCATGCACAGGAGTTCCGGCCCTAGTCGCCCCTGCTATCTCCAGACGCGAGACGCGAGAAGTGATCGCCTATCCTAAGTATGTGGTTTATAGATTGTTGAAGAATAGTTGAATAAGCTTAATTATCATAATTGAATTCTTATAACCCTAATATAACCTTGTTATATGCTTTTAAATCATAATACAAGCTTAATTTTCAAATTTGGTCTAATTTGGACAATGTTTGAGCAAGTTATGCAATTTTATGCACATTTTGGACTTTTTTGCAATTTACCCAATTGAGAGGTTTTCTTTGCAATTTATTACTTGAATTATGTTCCTTGGATATTGTCTCATCATTATTGATCTTTTTTATTCATGGGGCACCTATTTAATCCTTGGTTTGAAGGTGTTTTCTCTATGGGTATTTTAGAGTTTACCCCTTCACGGATGAGCTACCTTTAGTAGCTATCAAGTAATGAATTATGTGATGGCTGGGAAATTCGACAAAGGAAAGATAATAAGGTCTATAAGGACGGTGGAGGAGCTTCTTGTGTATTTTCTTGTATATTCTTAATAGTTTAAGGCCATAGACACATGGGGAAGCTACTTTTACACCTCATGCTTGCTTCCATCCTTATCCATGGGCTATATTTACCTCTTCCTTGCCCAAGTACGAATCTATACTTGCTTTATCTTTCCTATAACCTGGATCAACGTCTCTACTCTATTTTTCTATGGAACCAAGTTCTATAAGGTAGAAGACAACCTCTTTTTGGAGAAGAAGGTCTCCTAGAGCTCCATCTAGCCCTACCTAGGGTTTCTAAGGTCATCTTCTAGGGATTTCGACCAAGGAAAGTTATTTTCTTCCTTCCTTCTCCGTTTATCTTTCTCTTCTCCTTCCTTAGACCTTCCTCTAGGTCAGAACATTATTGTTCCATGGTATAAATTTCTCTAAAGCTCTGAAATCCTACCTTTCTTGCTCCTTATGCTTAGGGTTTGCTCATTTGATGAAGAAAGGTGCTAGATGGACGAGTTCATAGCTTATGCTTAGATTTTCTACCCTATCTGCTCGAGATTTCTTCATTGTTGGGTTTCACCTTCTTATTAGAGGCACGTTTTATAACTTTCTCCATGTTTATTGCTTACCATAAGCTTGCTAGCTCATGTTCTTGCTTGAAAATGATGATCCATGCACTAAAAAGCTATGCTTGACTTGGATTTCCATTTTTATAATGTTCCCTATTCTGATTTCAGTTCTAGATGAACTTGTTATCATGTGTACATTATTCATAAGGTATAATATGACTTGAATCAGGTTGGTTTGACAACCTATGGTGCTAAGCACCTATCAACCAACGGTCAATTTTAGGGTTTTAAGCTGATTTCTTTTATAAACCCATGACCCGATGATGGTACCATTGCAACAGCCCTATGGTGTTGTCTTCATGACAACTGATATTCGAGATCAAAATTTTCAGATGATGGTGACAACCTATGGTCACCCCCTTGGGTCAGGTTTTGGATCAATTAGAAGTTTAATGATCAACCATTAAGTACCCTAATAATGTTATCAATTAATGATGACATTAGCTTAATATTTGATGTTGATTAATGAATATAGTATTAATATAACAACCTATGGTGACTTAATGGTCACTAATGATGGTGGATCAGGTCTCCAAAACCTATGGTGAGTTAATCATATAGTTGTAGCATCAATTAAGCCTTAAACTAATGGTTTTTTGGGTAACTTGATGCAATGGTCAGACCTATACTATGATTGATGGTTTTAATATATGAACTTGACCCAATGGTCAAGATCTACTATTTATTCCTCCAATAAAGTGGAATGATAGCTAATGTAATATGTTGGTCCTAATAATGTGATTTATATGGTTTCCTTTATATGATCAACTTAAGGAGCTTACTAGTTGATAATGGATGGCTTGTTTTAAATGAACAGTTGATTGTGGGTTTTATCCTATTTTCAATGGAACTTTTTGTGTTGTTAATCAAGGGATGTCTAGGGTTAGATGGTGACTCTTTATACAGAACAAATCAAGGACTTCATAGGTGGTTTATCCAAGGTGTTTACTTATGTAAACAACCAATGGTATTACCTTTTAAACATCCAATGGTTTTGGGTGACATTGTGGTATGGTGATATGGGTTGAATAATGATGGAACAAATAGAGGGTTACCCTTAATAAGGTAGTCTTACCTACTCACTCATATGAATAGAAGGGATGATAATCATATTGTGTTGATATGTAACCCTAATGAGGTATAGCTTGTTATACCTAGCTTTAATATAACTAAATGATGGTAATTGGGTATGAATAGTCCTTGAATGACTAATACAATCATGAAGTACTATGTTAATGTTGTTGAAACCCTAGTATGCTATAACCCAATGGTTACACCTTGATTTATGTTTGGGTTCATACTTGAGAATAGTATGGAATGTGATGGTGATGCTTCACCTTATGCATCTATGATCCAATGGGGATGTCATGAGTTAGGGTTTGGGCATAAGTGTTGATTAGTAACATTAATATAATTTATCTTGTTGAACCCAACTCTAATACAAATAGATAAAGATGAGTATTCATGTTTAACATTCTTATATGATGGCATGATGGTGAAATAACCTCCTTAACATGATCATAACCTTAATGTGTTAATTGGTGGTTGTCATAGCCACATGGTTGATACTTGCTTATGTGAAACATGTGCATTATGAATATGATGAGGGTTAATCATATCTAGATTCCTTGCATGTTGATGTAATAAAGGAATGTTCTTAATGTTAATATAACCCTGTTATGATTGTTTATGAATATCTCCTAGCTCATTAATGCAATATTGTGTTGATCTGGTGTATTATATGTAAGTGATGTTGTTGAGACTTGTTATAAGGTATGCAAAGATAATGATGATTTTGTAGGGAATAGTATGATGGTCTTAATGACCTTTGGGCATAGTTGATCCCTGAATGAGGTGTAATCCTCTTATGTTGATAAGGGTTGATACCCTGTTCTATTGTGAAAAGGATTTATATCTTGTAATAGTATGATGACTAGTGTGGTCACATGAATGGCAAGTGAATAGTACCATGTGATGATGAGATGAGAAATTATGTTTCACACATTTTATATCTTTTCAAAGTTGTGATATTTATATGCTTGCTAGAAGTGAATTAGGGTTTGTATGTCCACTTGTTTGATGCAGCCTTAATTCACCCAATTGGCATAACTAATCAAGTGCAACTCTAATCATGTAGTGCCCTGTGTCGTAGAACCATCTTCAGTGTCAAAACTTGCTCGATGGTGAAATGAGTATTCCTAAGGAAAACTTGGAGCGCATACTGTTGAGTATGTGGGGGTGGTAGGTTTAGGATATATCCTTGTCATCCACAATGCAGATTGTGGAGGTTGGCTATGGTCATGCCTCATACATCTGATGTGATTGAGAACAATTGTGGTCATGTCTCTGTGATTATAACATGATGTGATTAGAGGACAACTATGGTTGTACCTCAGTGATTGGGTTTGTATACCCTGGTTTCTAGTGTCATGACCTGTACAAAGGGTGGACTAGTGGTTAGCAGCTTGACTATATGTCGTTGTGGTGGCAGCTTTGACTGATATGTCACTGCCTTTTTACTCGTACTGACTGAGGGGAAGAGATCTTAGGATACCGACACTCCTAGATCTTGTACGG
The DNA here is from genome assembly GCA_963693085.1 of Alisma plantago-aquatica. Lineage (NCBI taxonomy): Eukaryota > Viridiplantae > Streptophyta > Magnoliopsida > Alismatales > Alismataceae > Alisma > Alisma plantago-aquatica. Next base: position 440,520,160 of record OY856412.1, on the reverse strand, counting down.
AACCTAATAGCCCTTCGCAGGGGTCGGTTGGACTTTGGATGATACGATTCAAATTCCCCAGGGTGTAATAAAAGATGTAATACAACCGTGTAGCATATTTGTTTAGTGTTATACACAATGTTTCACATTAGATGATAACCCTTGTTTGTTATCTTTACATAAAGATGATGCTTAGTGCAATTAAGAGATAGTAGATACACTTAGGTTTTAGATATTCTTAAGATTGTAGATGTGTACATACAGTAGCTATGCTTGTGTTAATAACTATACTACTATTGTTGATTATAATCATGATGCTAGCTATCTCATATTGTTAGTTATGTTTAGCATGCTAGTCATGCCTTTGTAACTAGAGATGCATATACTGCTAATCATGCTTATCCAGATAGTTGTGCTTATGTTTTTAGATATACTTATGATGTTGATATGTTCAACCAATTAGACATGCTCATGTTGTTAGCTATGCTATGTTACTAGACTTGCTCATGATACTAGATATGCATATGGTACTGAATTGCTTATATTATCAACAACATAAAGGATGATAGTCTGGCTAATGATGATAGTTATTATCTTCTCCTTTATGCATTTTGTTAATCATAAATACTGCTGATCTTATTTATTATATCTAATTAAATTGCTTAACTGTTTAATTACTTAAAAATGTTGTAATCAATAAACATTGTTGGAGGTTATATCTCTTGATGGGACATGGGTCTCATCATTGTGGCTCGCCACATTTTTTTAGGTAATCGAAAGTGACAAAAACAAACATGTGGCAGCAAAGAGGAGATATAGTAATGAATCTTTGATAAAGTTGATTAGATGTCTAGTGTGTCCTAGAGTCATCCATGTACTCTCAGGTTCGGGCAGGAAAAGTTTGTATATGGTGTTTCAAACGAATCAGACTTTTATTAGCATATTAATGCTTATTTGTGTGGCATATACAAATATTGTTCTCCTATGTGTATATGTTGTGGCTAAGGCGATAGAACAATTTGTATCAAATTCTTATCATAGTATGGATACAAGAAAGATATTAGGCTCTTATGCAAATATTTCTGAGTAGGTGTTGATGTTGAAATCAGTTTTAATTTACCCATATTTTTGGGTATGTGATTAATTAGTGATTGATTGTGTTTTATGTTTTGAGTAATCTCGTTTGGTGTAACGGTTCTCACAGTTATTATTTGAGGCATCATAGGCAAAAAGGGGGTTTCAAAACCTTTCATGTCAGTACCCATTAGTAAATGAAATATTCTTAATATTGTTATTTGTAAAAGGGGTACAAGCCTCGATTTAAAGAGTAAACATAAAAATTATACTAGAGTTACGTTGAGGCATGCAGGATGCACTGTCCTTAAGAGTATTTCTGTGGTACTTGACAGAGAACGTCAGTGTAATAGTCTGTGATAGAGGCTACTCTCCCATGATCCAACAATGATTGCTGGTGTGAAGTGTGCACACACAATCATGATGATGAGCGAAAGGAATGGACCATTCTTCCAGTGACAAACAACCGACAGAGAAGATTTGAAAGGAAAATGGGAGTTCTTCATATTTTCTGAACAATGACAAAGACTTTATTAAATAATAAAAGAAAGGTGTGTGAAAGGCTGTGTTGCGGTTGCAAACTGGGATGCTGTTTAGAACTTCCCAAACGAACAGGTGCAACATCGTAAAAGTTGTGGCACGTGTTAAAATTGGTACAGTGAACTGAAGGACAAAACCAAGATGGGGTCACGCCCAAGCAAGGGGCTCTGGGACACCGTATTTGCAACTCCCTACGCACGGAATGCGATGTGCACCAATGCATCTAATTAAAGGGTTTTCAGACTGGGCCAACCCAAACGCCCTTGGAAAGCCCCACCATGTGCGTCTGTAGCACGTCTCCTTTTCTCCTCAATTATTCTATGGATAAAAATCCATATATAGGAAGGAGGGAAGTCTCCAAAACAAGGAGTATGGGACTAAACATTTTCCTTTTGGTTTGAAATACAACAAAAAATACAATAATCCTCCACTATTTCAAAACAAAACAAAATTAAAATTTGAGTTGACTACTGAAAGAACTTAAACAAAAGGCATGCATAAGCTTTAGTAGAACAAAGTTCTTTGAATCAAAGCATAGAGTAAATGTACGTAATCTGTAGAAGATTTGTAGAACTATGTTCTTGAACCAATTCCTCCTTTATCTAATTAGAGGTACATTACTTAAATGACATTCATAAAATCAATTACCTTTCTTATGGATTGGCACCTTTAGGCCATACACCTACTCAGAAAATCCATGAATGATCTAGAGATCTTCCCAAATCTCAATAGGAGTGGCCTCACTCCACACTTATATAGTTGGACTTTCATCAAGTATATATTGTAGTATATACATCACCATTAATATCTATAAAATCCATTAAGAAATATATTCAACTCAATCATTATAAATTGTTGTTTACATCATAAGAATGAGATACATGTATCACAACACATTGAGCCTTCCAATGACTTAGTTTTTCCCATTGAACCTTCTTCCTGGGATCACCTTTCGTGAAGGTTGGATATCCATCACTTTGACTTCTGGTATGGGCATAATCCCATTCTCCTCGATGTATTGGTGACTAGTCTTTGACTTAATGGCTTTGTCAGAGGATCAACCAACTTTAGTTATGGCTACATAATCCATTGAGATTATGCTATCACATATAAGCTATCTCAAAATATTATTTTTTTGCTCAAGCAAGCACGGTACCTTCTTATTACTTATAAAGAGTTCATTGGTGGGTCCCAAAACACCACACCAAACCAAGAAGAAACAGGAGAAGGAAGAAGAAAGAGAAAGAGAGGGGAAAGCTAGCTACAGAGGGCTAACCCCAAGGTAAACAAAAAATAAAAGAGAAACATCCACACAGGATTACAAACTGCAAAGCAGGCATCCCTTCCAGAGCTTCTAAAATAACTAAGAAAAGAACCCCATGAAGGCAGGATCAATAGTCTAGCAAGATACTCAAATCTTTACTAATTCTGTCCCAGATCTTCTCCTCATCCAATGACCAATTCTCAAAGATGGTCAGATTACGAGCTTGCCAGATATGATAAATGGCAATAGACACAAAGATAGCTTCCTTTGTTTCAGTGTGGCTCCAGCAAGACCAAGGATCAAGTACATCAAGTTCAGAAGAAAGAAACCCATCCTGAATACCCTTCCTCCAAATAGAACGAGCAACACAACAATCATGAAACATGTGTTTTATGGATCCCCCCCCTTCTTGCACATTAAACAAATCGAGGTTATGTCTCACAATATTATGACGCAGACAAATATGTATACTCTTCCCATTATAAACTTTGTTTTTAGCTCTTACCATGGCAACTTGATTATCACAGTGTATAAATATAGGTGGAGAAGTTTTCTCTCAAATGGGAAGATCCATTAGAACATGTCTTATCCATTCAACTTCAGTTCCAGCCTTTTTCAGAGACAATAAACTCAAATTCCATAGTGGAACGAGCTATACATATTTTCTTGGAAGATTTCCAAGACACCGCAACTCCACCCATAGTGCAGATGTAGCCACTTGTAGATTTCAATTCATCTGAATCAGAAATCCAATTGGCATCACAATATCCTTCTAGCACAGTTGGAGATCCACACAAAAAAATCAATCCATGATTAATTGTGCCTTTTAGGTATCTTAAAACCCTATGTAGAGAATTCCAATGATCCTTGTTAGGATTTTGAGTATATCTACTTAATATCCCCACTGCATATGCTAGATCTGTATGAGTACAATTCATTAGGTACATCAGGCTTCCTATTACTTGGGCATATTTGACTTGTTGAACACTAGTACTTTTATTTTTCCTAAGATTACAATTAGAATTAAAAGGTGTACTTAGTGGTTTACAATCAAATATTGAAAACCTTTTGAGGATTTTCTCAACATAATGTTCATGGGATAGCACGATGCAACCATCAATTTTAAGGAGTATAATTCCTAAAATTACATCTGCTTCACCCATATCTTTCACATCAAAATTAGAAGTCAAGAAGCCTTTTGTACTATTTATTATATCATTATTAGTGCCCAAAATAAGCATGTCATCTACATAAAGATGTATAATAACACAACTTTGGTTATCGACTTTTGAATATATACATTTGTCTCCTTCATTTATATGGAATCCATATGATACAATGACCTTATCAAGTTTTCTCATGCCATTATTAGGTGTTTGTTTCAAGCCATAGAGAGATTTGATTAGTTTGCATACCATATGTTCTTTTCCCGAAACCTTCAGGTTGATCCATATAAATTATTTCATCTAAATCTCCATTCAAGAAAGTAGTTTTAACATCCATTTGGTGTATAATAAATTTATTAATAGATGCCAAAGCAATTAAAATCCTAATTGAAGAGATTCTAGTTACAGGAGAAAAAATATCAAAATAGTCAATATCCTTTTGTTGTTTATATCCCTTGGCAACCAATCGAGCTTTGTATTTATCTACATTCCCATCCATTTCAGTTATCTTTTAATATCCTATGGGTTTGATACCTGGTGGAAGATCCACTAATTCCCATGTGTGATTAGATAATATAGATTCAATCTCACTATTAATTGCTTCCTTTCATAAGGAGGAATCAACTGAATTAATAACATCATTGTAAGATTGAGGGTCATTATCTACTATAAAGGAATAGAAATCATCACCAAGGTTCTTTTCCTTCCTCATCCTAGTAAATATTCTATGTTCTATATCATTAGGCTCTAAACATCATTAGAATTGGGTGTATTTGGGATATTCTCAAAAAATTCATTTGAAGGATTAGATAACTTTTCTAAGGGAGTTTTCATAGGAAAGTTATGCTCAAAAAGTTCAACATTTTTAGATTCAACAATAGTATTAGGTTCTACAACATTGTTGCTACTTCTAAGAACCAAGAATCTATATGTGGCACTATTTTGAGCATAACCTATAAAGACACCATCTAGAGTTCTAGATCCCAATTTTCATTTCTGAGGCTCAGTTAATAAGACTTTAGCTAAACACCCCCACACTTTGAGATATTTCAAATTAGGAGGATATCCTTTTCATAATTCATAAGGTGTCTTATTTGTCTTCCAAGTTGTTGGGTGCTCTTGAATTGATTAAAATATAATTCATCATTTCCTTTAGAGTTTTATTTTTATGTTCTGCAATCCCATTTGATTAAGGAGAATATGGAGGTGTGTATTCATGTATAATACCATGATTTACACAAAAATCATTAAAAAGAGAACAATCATATTCACCACCCCTATCTGAGTGGAGACATTTTATTTTCTTATTGAGTTGATTCTCTACTTCTGTTTTATATTTAACAAATATTTTAAAAGCTTCATCCTTTGAATGTAGTAAATATAATTTTGTATATCATGAGAAATCATCTACAAAAATAATATAGAAATATTTCCCACCTCTAGATAGATTTCCTTTTGAATCTCCAAGACCGGTGTGTACTAAATCTTATAATTTGCAATTTCTATGTGAAATTTGAGGACACAATTTCTTGGTAGATTTAGTTTCAGCACATATTTGACATTTATTATTTAAACTAACAACACCATTAATATCCTTTAGTAAACCTAAAGATTTCATGCGTTGTAAATATTTAAAATTGACATGTCCTAATCTATTGTGACATATATCAAAAGAATCAACAATATAAGCAGAATGAGTTATTTTATTAGAAGAAGAGTTTGGTACATTCAGCAGAAAGAGCCCATTTAAGAAGTGTCCCATGCTTATGTAGTCCCAGACTTGGAGAGAATGACCTTGTTTGATTTAAAGGACACTTTCACCCCAAACTTAACAAGTTGAGAGATAGAAATTGAATTAACATGGATATCTGGGACAAACATAGCAAAAAAAAATCCTTTTCTTAATATCTTTGTTTCCTTTATATTTATACTTATTTCCTTTCCCTTTCTTATTCTTCCAATTATTTTTAGACTAATCAGTAGAAAATTTATTTTCTTTAACTTCATTATTAACAAAGTTAGCATTACATGACAACTCTTTATTCAATTCAGATTTTTCTCTAGTACGATTTTGATCTTCAACTCGGATATGCATTATTACATCATCTAATGACATAGTCTTTCTTTTGTGTTTTAAATTGTTCTTGTAATGTTTTAAAGAACCACACAATTTTTCAATTAAAGACCCCACAAAGAAAGACTTAGGAAGATCAATTTTTTCATTTTTCAAATCATCTCGTAGAATATGAAATTTATGAATTTGAGTTGTTATTTCTTTATCTTTAGTCATATGAAAATTCAGAAAATTTGCAATAGTAAATTTTTTAGTAGAAGCCTCTTCTAGAATGTATTTCTTTTTCAGACTTTTGGAAATTTTAGATGCAATTTTAATTGGAAAGTATGTGTCAAATAGTTGGTTAGATAATGTACTTAGAATAACATGTCGACATTTATGATTTGCTTTTTCCCAATCAACAGAATCATTTTTAGGTTTGGGTTCAGTTAAAGAAAACGATACATTAGAAACTTCCAAAGCAGTAATAATTTTTTCTAACCAACGCCTATAATGTTGTCCATTAAACTGTTCAATTTTCATAACATCAGGAAGTGGTACTTGCGAAACAGTAGAAACAGTGACAATCTGATTGTTATTATTTGATAGTATCACATGCGTAAAGGGGGTTTCAAAACCTTCCATGTTAGTACTCACCAGTAAACAAAACACTCTTAAGATTGTTGTTTGTAAAAGGGGTACAAACCGCGATTTAAACACTAAACATGAAAGATTATACCAGAGTTACGTTGAGGCGTGCATGATGTACTGTCCTTAAGAGTATTTCTACGATACTTGATGAAAAATGTCAGTGCAGTACTCTCTGACAGTAGCTACTCTCCCAGGATCCAACAGTGATTGTCGGCGTGAAGTGTGCACACACAATCACGACGACGAGCAAACGGAATCGACCGTTCTTCCAGTGACAGACAACCGGTTGAGAAGAGAAGAAAGGAAAATGAGACTTCTTCATCTTTTCTGAACGACGGCAGAGACTTTGATAAAAAACCAAAAGAAAGGCGTGTAAAAGGTTGTGTTGTGGTTTGGAAATGTTCAAACAAACATGTGTAACAACGTAAAAGATACGACACATGTTAAAATTGGTTCAATGAACAGAAGGACAAAATCAAGCTAGGATCACATAAGGGGCTCTGTGTAACATCCCAATTTTTATGAGTATTTTAAAACCTTTATGTAGTTTTCCTTAAATGAAAATTTGTTAAGGGACTTAATGCAAAGAGTTGAAAATAGTGTTACTTCAAGGATTTCAATGCAAAGAGAAATAAGAAAAGGACTCAAAATAATTTTTCCCTTTATTTTAATTTGTTGCAAATATTTGTGTAATAATATCAATGTGTTTTTCCTTTATTTAAGTCAAAAAGGAATGAATGAGAAAGAGAAAGAGAAAGAAGAAAGAAATTTGAAATTTAAATCACTTGGACAATAAGTATGCCTTTCATTTTTATATATTTAAAAATAAAACCTCTAATGTTCATTTTCTCTCTCCTCTTCTTGGGTTTGCCAAAAAGGAATCATAATGTGCCCCTTATTCATTCATTTCAAAAATATGAGAAAATATATTCTCCTGGCATCACTAAACCACTTTCCCTTTTATTTTTATAAAAACATATGAGGGAAGTGATATTGCCCTTGTTTCATCTCTCATCCAAAGAAAATACATAAAAAGGCAAGGAATAAGTATGCCATGACTTTAAAAGACATATATAGTGTTCCTTTTGAATTTTCGAGTAAAAATCCACAAAGGAAAGTTTCCCCTTAATTATTTAATTAGTTTGTGCATTAAATTAATAAAGAGTGACAAAAATAGAAATCATAGACTTAACATTGAAGAAACCTAAATCTAATTGTCTAGGAATATTCTAGACCATTTAATTAGCCAATGATCCAAATTTGGACCCATTTGGAGTTTGTTTGACCCTCCAATTAAAATAGCAAAGTTTTGAATATAGTTTGATTAGGATTCACATTTAATACCTTTGAATACCTATAGTTTTAGGATTTAAATCCCTATCACGTGTCACTTTTATTTTTCCCAATTTCACAAATTTTACTGATCGTCTGATCTGGGATCCGACGGCCCAGCTGTCATCCCCTACCTCCCACCACTTAAGGCAGGTGGGGCGCCGACAGCCTATTTATTCCCTGATAGATTTCTCTCTCTATGGTCGCTCTCTCCTCACAATTCTTTCTCCCCCAGATTCGTCACTCTCTCACGCACCCAATAAGCCCTTGCTCGTGTGCTCTCATGCACTGTACTTAAAATGGCCTTTAGGGCTCACGTTGATCTCTCCGCCGGTTTATGCAGTCGCCTCCATACTCCCTCCCCTCCTCACCTCAAGGTCTCAGGAGAACAACCAAACCCTGTAAAGACCTCCTCCACCCCCAATTGGTGCTCCTCTCACCTCGAGCCCTTTGACCTACCCCTTCTCCTTCTCTAACGACGGTGGATCAGTGCACGCTAGTACGAGCACCTCAGTACGATTAAACACGCAGTAAGCATCCTCAGAGCCTCCTCTTTGTTTTGGCTTATCCGGTTTGCCCTATGGTCGCCCCAACCTTTGTACCTTATACCTGCCGCCTTTGTGCTCTCCGGAGCCACACATCTCGGAGCCTCTGTGCTCCTTCGGCCCCAAATACAGTCGTCTCGACTTCGCCTTTCCTCTCAGACTCCCTTTTTGAGTTCCATTAATGTGTTTTCGACCTGCTCCCCTAGATTCAAGAGCTGACACAAACTCCCCTATTTTATTTACTTCGACGGTCTATTCCAGGCCCATGATCGTTCCTTCACGGTCGAGTGTATTGTTTTGGATTCATTGGAGCTTCACGGATGCATCCTTGCTATTTTCCCTTATTGTATCAGGGTGTTTGGGATCTCGGTCATCTTGCCTCCCTTCTGGTGCTCACAGCAGTAGTAAGGTGGAGCTCCAATGCTCACCACGGCCCGGGAGTTGACTCCCTGTCTCCGCCGTGTGGCAAGGGAGCTTCTTGAGGTCTCGGGTTTTCACAAACTACTGCCTCAACTAGTTTTGTTTGGAGTTGTTGACTCCAAGATTGCTCTACCGGAGCCATGGAAAGATGGGAAAGAAACTCAGTCTTCTAATGACCATGATACCCCCGCCATATTCATCGAATCATTATCCTTGTATGGGCTTTAGTGTACTTTTCTCATGTTTTCTTTAGTTGACCGCTAATCCACCTGGGTGATCCTCTCGCTCGATTGGCTGAGACTGATTGGTCCGCATCAACTGGGCCCAGCGTCCTAGTGGATAAACATCTGCCTACATTGCATTTCTTTGGTTTCCGATTGGCCCATTTTCATAAATTCGTAGTAAATCGCTCCATGCTTAGAAAATGAGAAAAAATGTGTTTTGGAAATGGTTTTTTGAGAGGAATCCGAGTATGTAGTTTTTATAGTCTATTTCTAAATTGACAAATGTTGGTTTTATACGAAATGGAAATTAGGGTTTTATTTGGTGAATAAAATGTATAATAATGTGAGATATGTTGCAAATAGGATAATTAGGTTTTCTATGACCCAAGACATGATTAGGGTTTTACTCAACCTATATAGAGAGAGGAGATATTCTCCAAGTGAAAAGGTAAGTGGTCCATGCAATTGAACATAGTTAAATTGGTTGATTTATGTATGCATGTATGAATTTGCAATGAATGTCATGTTTATGTTATTTACTATTTTAATTTGCTAAAGTCAGTAAAATTATGATGAATTGAGTTTCATGTTGTATATTGTATCACTTTCATGAATCTTAATGATAAAGTTACAAATAAAGTTCAAAGTAATGTTAAGAGATTTAGGAGAAAGAAAATGCCAAAGTAAAACTTTTATAAGTTCCTCATAAGAGAAGAGGCACTTCGGTGCATAAGAGAAGAGGAATATTTGTGCAACCCGAGGAAACTTATATAGGTTAAGATAAAAGAAATTGACCTAAAAGAAATTCCATGTCTTTTCAATGTTCAATGTTAAATGCTTATTTTTAGTTTTCAAGTTTTCTTTATATTATAACATGTTCAATCCACTTACCATTTGTTTGATGCATGGCTGGGGGCATGATGCCCATAGGTTGGAAGCTAGCTAAGGAGAGATGAACATCAAAGGAGGAAACCCTAGCTCAAGGACCTTCAAGGAGAAGAGCATTGGTGGGGTGCCAACCATACCCAGTTTATAGATCTTTTTCCTTTTACCATGTTTATGCATATGTAAACTTTGTTAAGATTTAAGAATGAGAAATTGTGATTATTATCATGTGATGGTTATTTAAACTCTATTTTGTGCAAAGAGTACCATGGTTGTGACATCCCCCTTGATATGAATGATATGTGTGCTTCCGCTATGAATAGTACAAGTGGGGTGTTACAATAATGGTATCAGAGCCAAAATATGGTTGGTCACCAGGCTTTTCTCATGATCTTATGTAGTTTATGTCTTTTTCACAGTGATGGATCCTAAGAAGAAAGGTGAGAATGAAAAGGTAGCCATGGGTGGGGATGAAGGTGAATCTGTTAGCATGGGAGAACATCGAGAATCTCCACGTCAAGAAACCCCCATGGTGCCCTTTGATATCCTTGTTAGAGCTCTAGCCACTACCTTGGGAAAAAGAGAAGACCAAGTAGGCAACCCTAGGGTCAATCCCGAGCTTTCCCTAGTCGACTTTTTGAAGATCAAGCCTGACTTGTTTGCTGGGGAAGAAGAGATGGATGTGATAGGCAAAGTCGAGAGATGGATGCAGCACATGGAACATTACTTCCGTGACTTAGATGACCCCAACCACTCCAAGGTCCATTTTGGGACACATATGTTGAAGGGTGCTACTAAGACATGGTGGGAGAACCTACTAGGTTCTCGTGAAGCTGATGCTCCTCCATTCACATGTGAGGAATTTTCTGAGGCCTTTAAAGACCACTACATATCCGAGGCCATGATCGAGAAGAAGGAGGAATAATTTTGCAACCTATGTCAACATCGTGACATGACGGTCACCCAATATGCGATGAAATTCTGGATCCTACAGAAGTACGACTACGACTATGATGAACGACGCAAGACAAAGAAGTTCATTAGAGGTCTGAAGCTAGACCTTAGTTTTGCCTTATCGAGACGTGGGCACCGTACACTCCAAAGTGCCCTAGATGCTGTCCTAGAGCTAAAAGATCATCCAGGAAGAGCATGGAAGAAGGAGAGCCACCACAACAAACAAAACTCCAATCTCCACAATGACAAGAAAAGGAAGGAACCGACTGAAGTTCTTGCAAACCAGCATGCAAAGACCCAGTGTGCAAAATGTTCCAAGTATCACCTAGGTGAATGCATGTTTGGGATAGGTGTTTTCTATGCATGTGGTAAGATAGGCCACATCAGACCTAACTGCCCCAAAGCTCAAAAGAAGGAGCCTAATGTCAACGAAGCACCTAAGGAGAAGAGGCATGCTAGAATAATTGCCATGGTAGATAGTGATGATGAAAAGACTGAGTAGGAGTCTGGTAGTGCAGAAATGTTTGAAACTATTGATTCCCATGATAATATTAGCAGTTGAAAATTTTGCACTTGATACGGAAATTTCTAAGGTGGGTAGTTTTAATAAAATTCCGAAGACAAAATTTAATTAAGGTGGGTAGAAATGTAACATCCCGATTTTTATGAGTATTTTAAAACCTTTATGTAGTTTTCCCTAAATGAAAATTTGTTAAGGGTCTTAATGCAAAGAGTTCAAAATAGTGTTACTTCAAGGATTTTAATGCAAAGAGAAATAAGAAAAGGACTCAAAATAAGTTTTCCCTTTATTTTAATTTGTTGCAAATATTTATGTAATAATATCAATGTGTTTTTCCTTTATTTAAGTCAAAAAGGAATGAAAGAGAAAGAGAAAGAGAAAGAGAAAGAGAAAGAGAAAGAGAAAGAGAAAGAGAAAGAGAAAGACGAAAGAAATTCAAATTTTAAATCACTTGGACAATAAGTATGCCTTTCCTTTTTATATATTTAAAAATAAAACCTCTATTGTTCATTTTCTCTCTCCTCTTCTTGGGTTTTCCAAAAAGGAATCATAATGTGCCCCTTATTCATTAATTTCAAAAATATGAGAAAATATATTCTCTTGGCATCACTAAGCCACTTTCCCTTTCATTTTTATAAAAACATAGGAGGGAAGTGATATTGCCCTTGTTTCATCTCTCATCCAAAGAAAATACATAAAAAGGCAAGGAATAAGTATGTCATGACTTTAAAAGAGATAAATAGTGAATGGTTAGGTGAGGGCGAGGTGGAGGGCGACACCCTAGAGGCGGCGGCGAAGGTGGGACAGAGAGCATTCCAGAGTCAATTACGACTCCTCTGGTTGGCTCAAGGGAGGCCAATGGAGCGAATTTGCCCTCTTCTTCTAAGAAGCGTGTGGATCTAAAGGGAACGTCATCTACAACCAATCGCTCCCCGTCCCCTTCCTCTTCAACACCTCCGCCAGAGAGGAGCGGCGATTCCTCATCACATCCACCCGATCCTGACTGGATGCAATCCAGTAGGTTGGGGAGAGCGTGCGATGGCGTCCCCATCCTCAAGTATGTGGAGCCAACTTTCAAGGAAGGCAAGAAAATCTTCTCCTTCTCATGCCAGAAAGATCTTGATCCCATTTGGAAAGAGTATGTTTCACTCCGCTTCACTGGGAGAAAGCCCTTCAAAGGCCAAGTTCAGGGGTGGATAAAGAGGAGATGGAGGTCGAGTGGTGAGTTCCATATCGTGACTGAAGAGCCTGAGGGATTTGTCATCAAACTCCCAACTAAAATAGAAAGAGAGAGGATCTTAGACGAAGCCCCATGGATGCTTGACGGCGCCCTCGTCATCGTGCATCTGTGGGAACCCGACGATCCCCTTCAGCCCCTTTCATTCAAGAAGCTTCCAGTGTGGACCAAGATCACTAATCCGGGTGTTCCCTAGATGATGGATAGACTGAAAGGCACGACCATCCTCCTTGGGTGCCCGGTTGACTTTGATGAGTCTATGATGTCAGCCAACTGCCTCAAGGACACAGTGGTGTGCATTGAGCTTGAATCAAGTGTTGGGTTTCCCAGGGAAGTCTTGATCAAGGTCGACGAATTCCCCAAGAAACTCGGCATTTAATTCGTCTCCAAACCTATCTTATGCTCCAAGTGCAAGTCCTTTGGGCACAGGTTCACTTCATGCTCCTTGGAGCCCAAGCGGAAGGTGCTTGGTAGCGACCTGCAAATCTGCTCGGGGAAGCCAAGAGGCACCCAACCTGTTCGACACAATGTTGGTCATCCTAGTAGAACTATCGATAAACCAGAGAAGCCAAGTAATTTCCAGACGCCAATCAAGGAGCCAGATATGCATTGTGATCCTGTCTTCTCTCCATCAATTAGATTAGATTTAGCATGGGAGCTCAACCAATCTAATCTAAATCTAACTCCACAAGGTAACAAGATTCTTCAGGTATCAGGCATATCTCTTGAATACCACAAGGCTTGCGAACCCACATCAGATGTTGAGTCCACAAGCTCATATGAACCAGATCCAGAGTTTCTCGAGTTCAAACTCAGTGAGAGCCCGAAGCTAAGAAAGAAAAAGAAGAATACAAGGAGGGTTAGAAATGATGAGATACCATGGATCGATGACTCTGCCTGATCCTTCTTTGTTTTCTCCATAGCGCTTCTTAGTTAATATGGTGCAACTAGTTGTCTTGGTGATGTCCAATAGTTTGGCCCAGAATAACATGTTGTCTTCTACCTCCCTGACAATGATAGTTTTTTCTATTCCCTCTTTGCCACAATTTTAGAGAGTGAGGTTAATGCTAGCTGGTTGGACCGGGTGTGGTTGGCTACTAAAGTCCACGGGTGGCAGAGTCCCTTGTTTCCTAGTTCTAAAGTACAACAACATTGAAGGCAAATCATTCCTCTTTGACGGCTCGCTCCTATGCTGCAAGGCTGTAGAGTTTTCTATTTCCTGGTGAAATGCTAGTTCGAGCAGAGGCTATTGAAGATTGAATACAATCCACTCAAAATTGCATGTGGTGTTTAAATGGTGCCTGAAATTCCCCTCAACGAAGCATTTATCTCTCAGGGATGTGTTTTTTAATGAAAATGTCTACTTGTTAGGGTTTGGGGGCTTTGACATATGTCACTGTACTTTTTCTTGGGATGTGTTTGGTCTTCTTGATCTTTCTGTTCCCGGATCTGAGTGGAAATGGTGCAACCATTTATTTGTCTACTTCCATTTTCCAATTTTTTTGTTTGTTATTTGTTTAGGGGTTCTATCCTTTATGTACATGTACCCAAAGTTTTTTGGTTTTTATATAGCAACAGAATTTTTTCCGACCAAAAAAAAGATAAATAGTGATCCTTTTAAATTTTGGAGTAAAAAGCCACAAAGGAAAGTTTCCCCTTAATTATTTAATTAGTTTGTGCATTTAAATTAAGAAAGAGTGACAAAAATAGAAATCATAGACTTAACGTTGAAGAAACCTAAATCTAATTGTCTAGGAATATTCTAGACCATTTAATTAGCCAATGGTCCAAATTTGGACCCATTTGGAGTTTGTTTGACCCTCCAATTAATATAGGAAAGTTTTGAATATAGTTTGATTGAGATTCACATTTAATATCTTTGAATACCTATAGTTTCGATATTTAAATCCCTATCACGCATCACTTTTATTTTTCCCGATTTCACAAATTTTACTGATTGTCCGATCTGGGATCTGATGGCCCAATCGTCATCCCCTACCTCCCACCACTTAAGGCAGGTGGGGGCGCCGACAACCTATTTATTCCCCTATAGATTTCTCTCTCTATGGTCGCTCTCTCCTCATGATTCTTTCTCCCCCAGATTCGTTGCTCTCTCACGCACCCAACGAGCCCTTGCTTGCGTGCTCTCATGCATTGTACTTAAAATGCCCTTTAAGGCTCACGCTGCTCTCTCCGCCTATTTATGCAGCCGCTGCCATACTCCCTCCCCTCCTCACCTCAAGGACTCAGGAGAACGAACAAACCCTGCAAAGACCTCCTCCACCCCCAATTGGTGCTCCTCTCACCTCAAGCCCTTTGACCTACCCCTTCTACTTCTCCGATGATGGTGGATCAGTGCACGCTAGTACGAGCACCTCAGTCTGATTAAACACACAGTAAGCATCCTCGGAGCCTTCCCTTTGTTTTGGATTTTCTGTTTTTCCCTATGGTTGCCCCAACCTTCATACCCTATAGTTGCCGCCTTTGTGCTCGTCGGAGCCACTCATCTCAGCGCATCTATGTTTCTTCAGCACCGAATACAATCGTATCGACTTTGCCTTTCCTCTCTGAATCCCTTTTTGAGTTCCATGAATGTGTTTTCGACCTGCTCCCCTAGCTTCGAGAGCTGACACAAACTCCCATGTTTTCTTTACTCCGACGGTCTATTCCAGGCCCATGATCGTTCCTTCATGGTCGGGTGTATTATTTTGGATTCTCTGGAGCTTCGTGGATGCATCCTTGCTGTTTTCCCTCGTCGTATCAGGGTGTTTGGGATCTTGGTCATCTTGCCTCCCTTTTGGTGCTCGCGGCAGCAGCAAGGTGGAGCTCCAATGATCACCACGACTCGGGAGTTGACTCCCTTTCTCTTCCGTAAGGCAAGGGAGCTTCCTGAGGTCTCAGGTTTTCACATACTGCTACCTCGGCTAGTTTTGTTTGTAGTTGTTGCCTCCAGGATCGCTCTATCGGAGCCATGAAAAGGGGGGTAGAAACCTAGTCTTCTAATGAGCATGGTACCCCCGCTATATTCATCGAATCATTATCCTAGTATGGGCTTTAGTGTACTTTTTTCATGTTTTCTTTAGTTGACTGCTAATCGACCTGGGCGAGCCTCTCGCTCGATTGGTCGACACTGATTGGACTACATGAGCTGGGCCCAGCGTACCAGTGGATAAATAGTTGTCTACATGGCATTTCTTTGGTTTCTGATTGGCCCATTTTCATAAATTCATAGTAAATCACTCCATGCTCAGAAAATTGTGAAAAAATATGTATATGTAGTTTTTATAGTCTGTTTCTAAATCAAAAAATGTTGGTTTTATAGGAAATAGAAATTAGGGTTTTATTTGGTGAATAAAGTGTATAATAATGTGATATATGTTGCAAACAAGATAATTAGGGTTTCTCTGACCCAGGATGTGATTAGGGTTTTACTCAACCTAGAGAGAGAGAGAGAGGAGATATTCTCCAAGTGAAAAGGTAAGTGGTCCATG
This sequence comes from Alisma plantago-aquatica, assembly GCA_963693085.1. Classification (NCBI taxonomy): domain Eukaryota; kingdom Viridiplantae; phylum Streptophyta; class Magnoliopsida; order Alismatales; family Alismataceae; genus Alisma; species Alisma plantago-aquatica. The sequence continues at coordinate 440,503,825 of OY856412.1, read as the reverse complement.
AAATTGAACATAGTTAAATTGGTTGATTTATGTATGCATGTATGAATTTGCAATGAGTGTCATGTTTATGTTATTTATTGTTCTAATTTGCTAAAGTCAGTAAAATTATGATGAATTGAGTTTCATGTTGTATATTGTATCACTTTTGTGAATCTTAATGATAAAGTTACAAATAAAGTCCAAAGTAATGTTAAGATATTTAAGAGAAAGAAAATGCCAAAGTAAAACTTATATAAGTTCCTCATAAGAGAAGAGGCACTTCAGTTCATAAGAGAAGAGGCACTTCAGTGCATAAGAGAAGAGGTACATGTGTGCAACCCGAGGACACTTATATAGGTTAAGATAAAAGAAATTAACCTAAAAGAAATTCCATGTCTTTTCAATGTTCAATGTTAAATGCTTATTTTTAGTTTTCAAGTTTTCTTTATATTATAACATGTTCAATCCACTTACCATTTGTTTGATGCATGGCTGGGGGTGTGATGCCCACAGGTTGGAAGCTAGCTAGCTAAGAAGGGAAGGCCATCTAAGGAGGAAACCCTAGCTCAAGGAACTTCAAGGAGAATAGCATTGGTGGGGTGCCAACCATACCCAGTTTATAGATCTTTTTCCTTTTACCATGTTTATGCATATGTAAACTTTGTTAAGATTTGAGAATGAGAAATTTTGATTATTATCATGTGATGGTTTATTTAAACTCTATTTTGTGCAACGAATATCATGGTTGTGACATCCCCCTTGATGTGAATGATATATGTACTTCCGCTATGAATAGTACAAGTGGGGTGTTACACTCCGGGAGGCCGGATTTGCACCCCCTATGCACGGGATGTGATATGCCCAGTTAAAGGGTTTCCAGACCGGGCCAGCCCAAATGCCCTTGGCAAGCCCCACCATGCGCGTGTGTAGCACATGTCTCCTTTTTCTTCTCAATTATTCTGTGGATAAGATCCATATATATGGTGGAGGGTAGTCTCTAAAATAAGAAACAAGGAGTATGGGACTAAACTTTTACCTTTTGGTTTGAAATACAACAAAAAACACAGCGCACAATGTATAATAGTAACACATATAATATCATACTGTGATTGATATATATTATATAGTTTATTTTGATCAGTTTGACCGTCCAGACTGGTTCTAACTAGGTTTGTACTGCACTTGTCCAAAGTACGAATAAGAGAAGCAAAAAATTGGACCCAAGAGCAGACTGGATTGATTGATTATTACAGATCAGTTTACTGGTCCAAACCATTATATATACATCCTTACTCTTATGTGAAATGCAATGTAATTGTGGATGCTAATTCCATGTGTTCCTCACTTATTATGTACATAGTTGTGAAACCCGACCCGACCCGGCCGGTTGAACTGGTTGGACCTCCACCCGACAAGTTTTGCAGGTCGGGTGGGGCTAAAATCCATTTTTGGACAAGTCCCGAAGTTGACCCAATGACCCGGCCGGTTCAACCCCTGACCCGGTGACCCGGCCCTCAGGTCAAAGACCCGACCGATTTTGTTGGTTTTATTTTTCCTTCCCTGAATAACCATTTGACTAGTTTTAATGTCTTTTCGTGCAACCGCAACAATTCCATACATTGATATATTCATTTAATTGTATTTTATCACTTGTTTTATGTATTGAAAGACAATTTGTGTAACGACAGTCCTCAAACTTACAAACAAATCATTATTAATTAAGCGGAATAAACATAATCAACGGATTAACAAAAATCACTAAAATTTAAAACCATTTTGCAAGGAGATCCTTGATCTGAAAACTTTTACTGAAAGATCCAAAACCCATACATATCATGATTTACATTGTACAACATTGTTTCATCTCATTTTGAGGACAACATATAATAGTTGCTCAATCAAAATACATACCGAAGCAACATAAAACCTCGATGCATACAAGCCAAAATCTCAGATTGTTCATGAAACCATTACGAACCAACTCCAAGGACCTAATAGTACAGAGACGACACATAGAACTTCTATCTACAAAACACGACAGACAGTACACTCAACCTGACCTGTCACTACTGCCTCATATGTTGTTCCTTCTCTGTAGAAAGATCTCCACCGCTTCGTGCTTGTCCACCTAAAAATTATGGATCCCATGCGGTGAGACAATTGTCCCGGCGATATATATAACTCTCTGTCGACCATATTATTATTGATGAAAAACATTATAAAAACTGAGCAGGGTTCTTTTATATTAACAAGAAAGATTAATCATTATATGGACAGAATAATATAATCTCCTTTCTCAAGGAGAACACTGCATCTACCCATGGTAGAGTCATAATTCATCTATCTGCTTTGCAAGGAATGTAAAGAATCATAAATAACATCTATCAACTAAGATATATAACTGAATTGCACATCAAACAATGTTTTCCGTAATGGATCCTTAAGAAGATATGATACACGGATGAACATATTTTACAATCACACTTATGCCCTGAGGAGATAAAGCATACCCCATTCATCTCCAACCGACCACAAACTTCTCACAAGTCGGTACCATACAAGGTCAATGGAAGAGCTGGTTGCCATGACCTCCCTTGTCTCGGTCAGTACGAGACCACTTAGGCTTAGCAGGACATCTCATGTCAGCTGCAATATAGTTGTGCCAGGGTACGTAGGCATCCTCGCTTAGAGCTACAACATCAACTGTGCTCTCTTAGGGGAACATCTACAACAACCGTCCCCAGTTATTGAGTTATGGTCACTTAGGCACCATACTCTGAGCCATGGTCACATAGGCACCATGCTCTGAGCCACAGGTCAGTTCATTGTGCTCTGTTGAGACATTCTTATGAAATTACTGAGTCATGGACACTTAGGCTCCATGCCCCCACATATTCAAAAATATGCATTATGGGTTATGCCGCGGGGAACCTGTTTCACCATTCAGCAAATTCTGACGCTGATGAATCTATGGTCAGGGAAATGTTTTATAGTTTCTAATGATATATTACGTGCATTACATCATTCTTTTAGCATCAAACAAGTTATCATTATTAATCACAACAATTGCTACAAAGAAAGTGTAATAGATCTATCATGCACTTTTCAAGTCTTTAAAACACATTCAAATACTTGGTACTTGGGATCTCAGTCCCTTATCACATTACTGGGGATCCTCATCCCTTCATATCATTATCATCATGATTATTGGATCTGAGTATTCAAACCCCTAGATCATCACATAGCATTGTTACCTCTGTAATAGGTAACTATTACCTCTCGGTCCTCAGACTAAGGTATTCATTTTACTTGTTGTATAAGTATTTCACATAGTTCACATGGTTTGATTAAGTATCTTGTCACCTCTCATTAGGCAACAACCATATAGATGGCTCACAAGGCCCATTAAATTTCTTGTCACCTCTCACTAGACAAAAACTATACACATGGCTCATAAGTCCCATTAAACATCTTGTCACCTCTCACTAGGCAACAACTATACACATGGCTCACAAGGCCCATTAAACATCTTGTCACCTCTCACTAGGCAACAACTATACACATGGCTCACAAGGCCCATTAAACTTTATACTTATCATATAAGTATTTATCATGCCTCATAAGGCTTATGCAATAAGAAAAATACAATCTTCCCATTATTATGGTTAGGGTTTCCCTTTATAGCCGAATACGGTTTCAAGTTCATATTATCAGTCTAAACCCTAATCCATTGCTCCACACATTTAGGAGCATACATTGATATCATAAGTATTCAATCATACTTATTTATTCTCATCGTTTATCATTAAATTATTCTCAACACAAAGTATGAGTTTCTCTCTCATCTTCACTAGGATATTGATTACATCATACTTTTGGTTCAATCCTCCTCTTGACGAATATTAGTCCATCATTAACAATTCGCATCATCTTTTCATTAACACCACATTCAACATACGTTACTCAGTCAATTATTCATGATTGGAGTGTCTCTATCATATTGGGTATCAAGATGTGTGTATTATCATATTATACTTTAAACCACATTCTTTACTTCATGTCATGTATCCATACCGGGCATGTGGTATAACCACATCACCATGTCATTTTTTAGGTTGTATCCCCTAATTAAAATATCATGTACCCATATCGGATGGACTATCACTTAGATCTTATCATTTCAAATTAGCTTTGTATCAGGTATAAGCTAGGTGCTTGACCCCATATCAGGTATAAGCTATGTGATTGGTGCCATATAGTGCACAAGATGTGCCCCATATCAGGCATAGAGCATGTGCCTCATCATATATCCTTTGATTGGTATACACAAGATACCATATCAGTTTCCCTTTAGGATTGTCATATCAGGTATCCATATTGGGAAACATATCGGGTTACATATTGGGTGACATATCGGGTACCATGTTAGGTAGACCCTTAGACTCATAACTCCTTCATTCTTTCAAGGATCAACCTTGTCATATAGTTACTTGACAAACTAGTTGTCTTATTATATTCTCATACCACAAACCATCACACAAAGGGAAGGGTGTATCAGGTTCAATCCCTCATCTAGGGTTTCCCACCAACTTAGGTAAATTATGCCATATCGTGCATGAAGTATGAATTGAACCTCATATCATTCACAAGGTAGGAGTAGGTACTTTCCCTATCCTTCAAGGGGTATCATTCATATCATCCATGTGGTATCACTCACCACTTATATTGGCTTACCCATCACTTAGGAATTATCCAACTCTATATCGTTTAGAGTGTTCACTATCTCTTATTGTGCAAGAGATGTAGTTTTAGATTTGTATTGTGTATATGGGTAAATTGGTATCTCCCATATCATGCAAAGGGAATGGCTCATATTGTGTATAAGCTATCCATTATCCCCATATCGGGTTAACCCTATCTTGAGTTTCATATCGGGTTGAGGTGTTTCAACCTAATCGGATTACGCTTAGAATCCATGCCTTATATCGTGCATAAGGGTTTACTTGTTTATTCATATCATGCACCAATGTGTGCTTCACGGTATCGTGTATCTGGGGTATATTACATGATTATACCGGGCAAGGAATACTTGCTTTAACTTACTCATATCGGGTATCCAACTAGGGTTTCATATTGTCTCACAAGTATACACATGTTCCTGTATCGTGAAAGGAGTCTATACTTGAATTCCTATCATGCAAATGTTTATGGTTAACACCATATCGTGTTCCAAGGTAGGAACTTCATTCCATATTGTGCAAGGAGATATAATCTCACAAGCATATCGTGCAACTAGTGCATGTATATTACCACATCGGGTAAGAGCTACTTGTTTGGGTGCTTCAACCCGATATCACTTTATGAAGTGATACCATCTTTTTTCAAGCTCTAGACTTTCATTCTATCTATTCTAGTTCATGTAAATAGGTCTAAGCAACTACTATAACTCATAAATTCATTAACTATTTAATAAGATTTTTGGAATTAAAAGTAGTTCATTAAGTATAGCAATTTAGGTGATGAATAATAACATGATAGAGTTCAAGTAATATAACCCACCTTGTGAACAGCTTCAAAGCTCCAAGCTCCAAAGCTCCACATCCTAAGGTTGAAGAAGAACTTCTCCAAGGTCCAGGGCTCATTCACAACTCCTCCATGGACAAGAGATCACCATAGTTAAGCACTTGGTGAAGAAGGAAAGAAAAGAATATCCATAACCTGATATCCTACTTCAACCAAGGTTGAAGGTGACCAAAGCCTTACCTAAAGCTTGGTGCTCGAGCTCTCCTAGATCCTTGAGCTGCTTTGCACGATACCTAAGGGTCTTTGCATGATATCTCCAAGGGGAATTATTATGAGGATCATAAACTTTCATAAGTTGGTGAAAGGTGAAGTATATATACTTGATTTCATGAGATAAAGCATATGTGAGGTGTCTTTCCCTCATGCTACTAGATGACATGTGGCCATGCATGGTTGACACATGGACATGCATGCACACATGTATATCTTGCCATGAAAGAGTCTTGAGTATAACCTAGAGACAATATCTCAGCCCTTACTTATCTTGTTGGGCAAGTTATCTCGTCTTTATCTCATTAAATAAGCAACCCGATACACTTTTTGTAAGGAACTTTGCAACTCATCATGGGCCACCTCCTTGAAGTGCTATGCCTGTCATGGCCTTTTCCAAGGCTCAATAAACTAATAGGAGGATCCTACATTGGCTCCTTGGCCGATAGGGCTCCTTATATCAAGTCTACAACTCGATACAACACATATAAGGCTCTTTCCTTCAACTCATTCTTGGTCTTTCATTATTAAGAGTATCATCACTCAATGGTGATTCAAACATAGTGCCCCCTTCTTTCTCTTTCCTCTAAAAGATACATAGAGGGAGTAGGGACACTTTAGAGGTGTTAATTTACATTTTTACCCCACATATTGGGTAAATTACAAATTATACCAAAATTGGTGTACAAGGTACTAGCATTATTAAAACTAGTTGTAACTTGGGATTTAGGCTTTCCACAAGCCACCACTTATCATCATTATCTTTCTTGAGATACAGAAACACTTAAAACACATTACACATGTGAAATTTTGCAATGAAACCCCTTATCTTCCGTAAATTGCACTCTTCACTCAGACATTCGGATAGGATTTCTGTTGGCTTCATCGGGAGGCTCGCGTAGTTTGTTACGTCAGCTCAAAAAGTACCAGTTGCATTGGAATCGATATAATGCACAATTAGTTTGCAATTGAGCTCAAACTTTGAAAACAACTTCACAAGAAGCCTTAATTACTTTTCAAAAGATTAGAACCAGTTGGTAAGTAACTTATTTAAGAAAAACTTCTAGGGTTAGCTCATAATCCAGGTCAGGGGTATTACAATTATAAACCCCTAACAAGGATTTCGTCCCCGAAATCCCAGATGAAGGAAGACAATTGTCATTCATGCCTCATGTCATAAAATCTCCACATAACATCTTGATGTGATGGAGATGCCATATAACTTTGACCAGTACAAAGTCCTTCCACTCAGGGTTATCATTTGAATCTGTCATACAAGACATATATATATTCAACAACCTTTTCATTATTGACTTGTAGTATATATACTGTGTCAGGTAACACCTTCTATATCAAAGAAGTGTTATTCATACTTTGAATGATTCAAGTGTCAAGCCCCACTTAGTTTTAACATTTCTCTTTCATGGATCGATTATGGTTACGTTTTGTCACCCACTTGGGAATTTACAAGTATTATCATATATTTTCAGTGCCATTCTAATATGTTTGACACAACACAAAACTTTCTTATGACATGTACCAATTTTCTTATTAGTTGTACATTCCCTTGTCATAAGAAGAGGCCACTTATTAAAGAAGAACTTATCTCAAAGATATCTCTAGATGTTATGAGTAATCTGCTTCAACTGATCTAGATAGGGACACATTAAGGAATTATCCTTACTTGATAAGTTTCTTCCCAAAACGATTCTGCAATTGTTTCTTCAAATAATACATCTTTATCAAGGTTATGTTTATGCAAAGAATATATCTCTAACATATGATTTTCCTACTAGAGTTATCTTAAAGTTGGCCCCTCTAGGTAGCCAAACATTATTCATCTTATCAGAAGTCATATTCTCACTCTCCCATGCCTTTTGGCACATCTTGGATACCAGAATTTCTTACCTTGGTATCCTTCACATGTGTCAAAAACACATCATATTCTTATCATATCCATTTCTCTATTGTTAATACCATAGTCAAACATTCAAAAGGATCTTTCTTTTATCTTGGGACATAGTATGTTACACATATATTTATCTTGGAACTAAAGTCCAAGACAAACTAATACTTTTCTAAGTATCCATCAACAGATCACCTCTAACTCATGCAGATCAAGTGTCCTCAAACTCACTTTATTTCCATGTTCCTGAAAGGAAAGAACACAAAGAAACATATTCCTTTCATCACCCCATCATTACCCAGGGTTATTCATCAAAGAGGAGACCTCATCATCTCCTAGGATTATTACATGAACTTTCACCATTCATAAGTCATTATACTTGTTGCATCTCAGGTTCCTTGCCATATGCATAGGAATTATATGGATGATTACATATCATCATCCCTTTCTTTATTATTGGCTAACATGTTCATGAACATTTCATGGTTTTATCACATTCCCCATTTTCACATTATGGGAAAAGTTCTTTACTATTCACATAGACTTTATTAAACAGGGATCATTTCCCTTGTTCTCATTCTCATTTCATGAGGATTATACTCCTTACTTCCTCATACACACAGACTGATCTAAGATCATCTCAGATTCCACTTTATTGCACTTAGGATGTGATACAAATTTCCATATCATGTTTCCAGTTTCATTATACTCACTAGATTGTCTCAAAATGATTACTTGATCAAGGTAATAAGAAAGATAACAATCTAAGAGTTCCATACTCACCTTATCTTCAATAGTTGAATACCTGGCTAGGGTATACAAGTACTGAGATTAGGTAGTATGTACTTTGTTTACTATCATATTGTTGTGTGAATTATATATCATCTTTTCACATGTTTTCACACACAAATTTTATTCATTTTGACAAGATTTAGTCTCTTTTCATATTACTTTTGCCATCATTTCGTTAAAATACTTTGCCATATCTTCCCTTTCCATTTTACCATGGAAATCACTCATTTCAATGTTTATTTGTGCAGAAACAGTAAAGTGCACGGCGTTCAAACTTGTTGTATGGTGTGAAACATTCCAGAAAGACTACTGCTTACCCTGACGCACTGTTGTACGGCGTGCACACTCATGGTGCACGACGCACAACTTTCCTGTAGAATGTATAAAGAAATGAACGGCGTGCAAAGGCGTTGCACGGCGTTCACATGGAGCGCAGAAGTTCAACAAATGTTTCTGGAAAGTCGTACGGCGTGCACATGCTCCATGCACGACGTACACTACACAGTTAACTGTCGTCCTTTTGTTAAATGCACGGCGTGCAAACACTTTGCACACCGTTCAGCCGGCAGTTTCAGAAATTTGAAAATCGAGAATTCGAGCCTAAAACGAGGAGGGAAGCGTTGGGACAGTTACGACTGGTCATTGGAGACTCCTGGCTCATCCTAGAGGTAGAGGAGACCAGGGAGGAGGCGAATTTGAAGAGATACAAGGATTTTCTTGAGAAAGAAGGCCATTTCTCTTCTTCTCCTTTCTCATTTGCAGCTCCAAGGTGCAGCAAAGCTTCCCCAACTCCGAGGAGTTTCTTTGGCGAGAAGCTAGTACGTTCTAGAGGAGTTTTAGAAGAGGAATTTCGTCCTTCAGTCGGAATTCCCTCTTCTCTTGGTTACATCTTGGTTCTTCTTGTCTTTTCTTCTCTTACTCATGTCAAAAACTTCATTTTCTGTTGGAATTATGCAAGGTGTAGTTATGGACGAGTAGTTTTCTCCTTCTTGGGCATGGGAGAGTAGCTCCCATGCCGTAGCATGTGTGGAACTATGTGATCTCGTAATAAATACCTATGTTTCTTGTCTCTATTTATGAAAATGCCAGTTTCCTTCTTCTTGCATATGATGTTGGCCGCTTAATGTGCATGTTTTCTGCATTTGTGCTTGATTTGAGAAAATAAGTATGAATGTATGGAGGTATCTTTCATAAAAACTCTTTGTAATCCACGAGAGTAGTTAGAAACGAGTTGAAGGTTTGCTTGTGATCTAAAACGAAATTCAAACATGAGAATGTTGTTTTAAGTTGCGATCGTTGCACATATATCGGGAGATGAAATGCAACACATCAATCCTTTGAGATAAGAACTTGTGTATGTTTAGATTGCTTAGTTCCCTAAGTGTTATGGTATGAGAATGAAATCCCTAATGTCGAAGATCATTAATCATTTGACTAGAAACCTTTTGTTAATCTCTTCTACTTGTATAAATTTAGCTCTTATACATTTCCTTGTCTTAGAAATTAAACAACCAACTTCTTTTAAAACCGATCTAGATTGCTGAAAATTAGGACTGTTGCGTTCAGTTGTTTACTAAAGCTCCTTGTGTTCGATCCTGACTATACTACCTCCGTATACTTGCGGAGTTTGGTTGAATCGGGTAAAAGATCATTAACTTGATTGAAACTCATTGCTTAAATAGCCAACAAGTTTTTGGCGCCGTTGCCGGGGAGCTACGGTAAATTAATTGGAGTAATAAGTGCTGATTAATATTCAAGACTAGATCATCATTTTCATTTTCGAAATTTCCACATACCTTTTAGTTGTGTTCTCAAATTTTTCTTGTTATTTTCAGGTTGCATGCGTCGCTCGCAACGAGGTCTCCAAACAACCCCGTTGTTAGACCTTGAAATAGAGCAAAGTCTTTCAAGCTTGAGGAGATCAAGGAGAAAGGAACAGTTACTACTAGAGGGTACTCCATCACCACCATCACCATCTTCATCATCATCCACGCCATCTTTTTCATCTGTTGAAGGAGCTTCACCAAGCACTTCAACCATGGAAGACGATCGTCCATTGAAGGATTTTGCTATGCCGGTTGCCACCAACATATGTGGAGCCATTGACTTGCCAGCCGTAGAAGTGAACAATTTCTCTATTGCTCCTTCTATGATGCAGATGATTCAACAGAACCATTTTGGAGGTACCGCCAATGAGGACCCAGGTCTTCATATTGCAGAATTTTTGGAGTTACACTTTCAAAATTAACGGTGTATCTGTTGATGTGATAAGACTTATGCTATTTCCTTTTACTCTAAGAGATAAAGCCAAGGCTTGGCTTTTGTCTTTACCAAAGAAGTCTATTAAAACCTAGGATCAGCTTCTTAATGTCTTTCTTGCAAAGTATTTTCCACCTAGCAAAACTGCTCACTTGAGGAACCAACTTACAAACTTTTCTCAAAATGATGGTGAGACTCTCTATGACACATGGGAGAGGTTTAAAGACCTTCAACGTCTTTGCCCACACCATGGTCTTACAAATTGGTTACTTCTTCAGACCTTCTATAACTGACTGTTCTACAACACCCGGTTGACTCTAGATGCCGCAGCCGGTGGTGCTCTTATGACTAAGTCCTACAGGGAGGCCTATGACATCATTGAAGACATATCACTCAACCACTGCCAGTGGGGAGGTGATAGGGGATCTAAATCATCATCATCTACTACAAGTTCTTCAACCCCAGAGCAAGGAGGAAAATACACCGTTGATGCCGTTGATCTCATTGCTGCAAAACTAGATGTTCTTACTCAAAAGTTTGAGAAGATGACTACATTTCCGGTTCAATCTGCTGAAGCCACATGTGAAGCTTGTGGTAATCCAGGGCATACTTCTTCACAATGTTTTACTCCCAACACTATGGAGGGAGATCTTGAACAGGTTAATGCTATTGAGATGCATAGGAACAAGCAATATAATCCTTATTCAAATCAATATAATCCAGGGTGGAGGGATCACCCCAACTTCTCTTACAAGAATACTAGCAATGCTCAAAATTTTCAGCAAGGGCAACAACAACCACCGCAGCAATCACAGTTCAACCGCCAAGGTAATCCGCAGGGTTACAACAACAGAAGTTATCAGCAGCAGCAACAACAACCTCAAAATTCCTCTCTTGAAGCTATGATGGAGAAATTCATAAACACACAAACTCAGCAAAATGAAGAGCTTAGGGGGAATGACAAGCTACTTAAAGATGCTATTCTTCAACTCTCCGCCAAAGTGGACAACATATCCACTCACACAAAGATGCTAGAGAACCAAATAGCTCAACAAGCTCTTTCTCAACAAGGACAACAATCTGGTTCTCTCCCTAGTGTGCCGGAAGTAAATCCGAGACAGCAGGCCAATGCTATCTTTCTAAGGAGTGGGGCTGAGATTAAAAGACCTTCACCATCTAAGGAAAAGGACAGGAAGATACTTGATGAAGAAGAGCCTAGTATTCCTATTTGCAGCAAGGAGAAAGGTAAAATTGAAGAGCCACCATCTTTTAAAGCTACTGCACCTTTCCCTCATAGGCTTGTCAACAATAAGGATGATATCAAGTTCAAGAAATTTATGGACATTCTTAGCAAGTTGCAAGTTAATCTTCCTTTCACTGATGTTATTGCTGAAATGCCTTCCTATGCCAAGTTCCTTAAAGATATCTTGTCTAGAAGGAGAAGGGTTGATCAAGTAGAAACAGTTAAGCTTTCCGAACGTGTGAGTTCTATTATTCAAAACCGCACTCCAACTATTCCGGAAAAGTTGGATGATATGGGACCTTTCACATTGCCATGTAAGATAAATAATGTCATGTTTGATAAAGGTCTAGTGGATTTGGGGGCTAGCATTAGTCTCATTCCAACCACTCTATGGCAGGAATTAGACCTAGGTGATCTAAAGCCAACCAAGATGGTTATAGAGTTAGCCGATCATTCTCTTAAGCACCCAAAAGGTGTATTAGAAGATATGCTTGTACAAATTGGCAAGTTCTATATACCATGTGATTTTGTAGTTCTTGATATGGTGGAGACTCCCCGCAATCCAGTTCTTTTTGGAAGACCTTTCTTGCGGACTGTCGGTTGCCTCATAGACGTTAGAGAAGGAAAGCTAACTCTCCGTGTGGGTGAAGAAGAGATAGAGTTCTCTATTTCTGATGCCATGAAAGCACCCGCACAAGTCAAAGAAATCTGTTTGTTTGACACCGTTGATCCCATAGAAGAGTTTGTTGATGACATGATTGAATTCATGATAAACTATTGTGATGATGTTATGGCTGAAAATCACGTTTCTGAAAATTCTGTAGCTATTCCTATTTTCAAAGCACAAGCAAATAATGTGGAAGCTCTACATGATGAAGAAAAGGTTGATGAAGGAACAACAAAGAATAAGGTAGAACTAAAGGCCCTTCCACCGGGGCTGAGGTGTGCTTTTCTTGATCCAAACTCCTCATCTCTTGTTATCATAAATGATGAATTAACCAATGAACAAGAGAATAAATTGCTTGATGAACTGTGGTTATATAAAGATGTCATTGGTTATTCTATTGATGATTTGAAAGGCATTCATCCTAAAATCTGTATGCATAGAATAAACATGGAAGATGATGCCAAACCAACTGTTGAACCACCTAGGCGTTTAAATCAAAACATGCTTGATGTGGTTAAGAAAGAAATCTTTAAATTAATGGATGTCGGAATCATTTACCCCATTAGTGACAGCCCCTGGGTTAGTGCTATTCATGTAGTACCTAAGAAGGGGGGTGCAACTGTCATAAAAGGAGATAATGATGAGTTAATACAGACACGCATGGTCACAAGCTGGCGTATGTGTATTGGCTACCAGCGTTTAAACAAGGCAACCCGCAAGGACCATTTCCCATTGCCTTTCATTGATTTAATGTTTGAACGCCTTGCAAAGCATTCATATTTTTGTTACTTGGACGGGTATTCCGGATTTTTTCATATTCCTATCTATCCGCCCGATCAAGAAAAGACCGACCTTTTCTTCCTATGGTGTATGGCGCATGACAAAGAAATATCTTCTGGTTTCTATATTGTGCAAAAACTCTTAAACACCATTAACAGGAGGGAGGGAAAAGAAGGAGGTGACATCATGTGTGGTGGCATGATTACTCTAATTGCAATGAAGCTTAATCTTGATCTTACACATTTAGAGCCAACTCCTAGAAAGAACCCGTTGGACATTTCTTATCTTATCTCTTGTGGTGTTCTGCATCGATATGGTAATAATGATGCCAAGTACAAGTTTCAAATCACAAAGAAGCAGTTTCTCATTCTTCCCGACACATCGCAGAATGACATCAGGAACAAAGCAAATTGGAAATGGGTTGGGCCGGATCATGATGAGGCACCTGCTACTCATGGTGCTAGCTCTTCTATGCCAGCACCTGCTCCTACAGACGCACCGCCGCTTCTTCCTTCTACCGGCACTCAGACTGAGTACACTTGGGCGAACCCGGACATGCAGCATCTTTTTGGGTATGTTCAGCGGAGGTTTGATCACATTGATACACGCTTTGATCAGACGAGCACCCACTTCAACACCCGATATGACAGCTTGGCCACACAGTATACAGCTACATATGATATGGTCAACCGGATGGACAGTTGCCACATCTCTCAGGGCCACTATCCTACACCTCAGCCATTCCAACAGCCCTTTCAGCAGCAACCCGAGTTCCATGAGCAGCCCCAGCCATAGCCTGATTTTCCAGAGCAGCCACACCAGTCACCGCAGCAGCAGCATGATCCATCCACACAGCCGATGGATGTTCCTGATATTGTCAGCCATTTCTTCCCCGACCAAGGGGGGCGACAGATCTTTTATTTGATTCATCCATGATGACAGGTACCCGGCTGTGTACCTCTTGAGTTTTGAATGAAGCAGCGAGGCCACTGCTAATTTCAAGCTTAGGGGGGCACAACCGGCCGGTATTTGTGTATTGTTATCTTTATTTCAGTGTTATCTTTATTTCAGTTTTCTTTCTTTGAGTCTATTGTGTCAGTCTTTTCCTTTTCATGTCTTGTTTTTCGATGGTAAAATTCATATGATCAGAGATTATCTTGTTGAGATGAACCCCCTTTCCTTTTATTTCCTCTATGTATCCATTGGCTATATTTAAGAGAAAAATTTGGAATATGTTTGAATGAAATGAAAGCTGAAAGTTATTCATGTACATTGATGAGAAGTGTGTTTGTAATTGATATCTCATTTTTCTACATCATAGACTGCTCAAAACATGTAATGGTTCAAAAAATTTTGCAAATCATCCAACTTGCAGCACTAGTTAGAATACGAGATACTTTTACCAAATGTTTAGTGCATCTGAAAACAAAATTTTACAGTGAAAATTTTGAAAAGAATGATTCAAATCTTGCTAGCCTTGACCTTCCTAATTGACTCTTTGTTTGTATTACACACTCATTACCCAGCAAAAGATGGCCCAATGGCCCACATATTATGCTAGCCTCGTGTGAGTCCAATCTGGCAACGACGGTTAGGTGATATGAGAAATGAAAAGAGGGTAATAGAAATGCCCCAACCAGCATTCCACGCGAGCATAAGCCTAAATTAGCAGCCGAATGTTGGAAACCCAAAATCCTTATCGCTATATCCTTTGGAAAAGAGTTCAATTAAGTTGGTTAAAGATAGCAGTCATTTGATATTCTAAAATCCATATAGCTGAAAATTTTTGTTATGCAAATGCACTAACCTTTGGTTTGAGTATCCAAATTCTCATTAATGTTGTTAGTTGGGTATTTGCTTGATTATTGGATCAACCTCAGTGAACTAATTCTTTCTATCTTGATGTTGAGAATTTGAAGATATTTTCTACAAACACAAACTCAATGCACATATGTTTCTGAGCTTAAGGCACATCTGCTTCTCTTTTCATCCATACATGATTTAAATTTTTCTTCTTTCATATAGCCCTGTTTCTTTTTGCTTGAGGACAAGCAATAATTCAAGCTTAGGGGGATTTGTTGTGTGAATTATATATCATCTTTTCACATGTTTTCACACACAAATTTTATTCATTTTGACAAGATTTAGTCTCTTTTCATATTACTTTTGCCATCATTTCGTTAAAATACTTTGCCATATCTTGCCTTTCCATTTTACCGTGGAAATCACTCATTTCAATGTTTATTTGTGCAGAAACAGTAAAGTGCACGGCGTTCAAACTTGTTGTACGGCGTACAACATTCCAGAAAGACTACTACTTACCCTGACGCACTGTTGTACGGCGTGCACACTCATGGTGCACGGCGCACAACTTTCCTGTAGAATGCATAAAGAAATGAACGGCGTGCAAAGGCGTTGCACGACGTTCACATGGAGCGCAGAAGTTCATCAAATGTTTCTGGAAAGTCGTACGGCGTGCACATGCTCCGTGCACGGCGTACACTGCACAGTTAACTGTCGTCCTTTTGTTAAATGCACGGCGTGCAAACACTTTGCACGCCGTTCAGCCGACAGTTTCAGAAATTTGAAAATCGAGAATTCGAGCCTAAAACGAGGAGGGAAGTGTTGGGACAGTTACGAATGGTCATTGAAGACTCCTGGCTCATCCCAGAGGTAGAGGAGACCATGGAGGAGGCGAATTTGAAGAGATCCAAGGATTTTCTTGAGAAAGAAGGCCATTTCTCTTCTTCTCCTTTCTCATTTGCAGCTCCAAGGTGCAGCAAAGCTTCCCCAAGTCTGAGGAGTTTCTTTGGCGAGAAGCTAGTACGTTCTGGAGGAGTTTTAGAAGAGGAATTTCATCCTTCATCCGGAATTCCCTCTTCTCTTGGTTACATCTTGGTTCTTCTTGTCTTTTCTTCTCTTACTCATGTCGAAAACTTCATTTTCTGTTGGAATTATGCAAGGTGTAGTTATGGACGAGTAGTTTTCTCCTTCTTGGGCATGGGAAAGTAGCTCCCATGCCATAGCATGTGTGGAACTATGTGATCTCGTACTAAATACCTATATTTCTTGTCTCTATTTATGAAAATACCGGTTTCCTTCTTCTTGCATATGATGTTGGCCGCTTAATGTGCATGTTTTCTGCATTTGTGCTTGATTTGAGAAAATAAGTATGAATGTATGGGGGTATCTTTCATAACAACTCTTTCTAATCCACGAGAGTAGTTAGAAATGAGTTGAAGGTTTTCTTGTGATCTAAAACGAAATTCAAACATGAGAATGTTGTTTTAAGTTGCGATCGTTGCACGTATATCGGGAGATGAAATGCAACACATCAATCCTTTGAGATAAGAACTTGTGTATGTTTAGATTGCTTAGTTCCCTAAGTTCTATGGTATGAGAATGAAATCCCTAATGTCCAAGATCATTAATCATTTGACTAGAAACCTTTTGTTAATCTCTTCTACTTGTATAAATTTAGCTCTTATACATTTCCTTGTCTTAGAAATTAAACAACCAACTTCTTTTAAAACCGATCTAGATTGCTGAAAATTAGGACTGTTGCATTTAGTTGTTTACTAAAGCTCCTTGTGTTCGATCCTGACTATACTACCTCTGTATACTTGCAGAGTTTGGTTGAATCGGGTAAAAGATCATTAACTTGATTGAAACTCGTTGCTTAAATAGCCAACACATATCCCTTAAATTTCATATCATCAAAAACATAAGACTTAGCATTCTTAAATTTTCTCCAGGCATCACTTCTATACCTCATCCTCTTTCACACAGATAAAAGAAATTGTAAAGTTGTTAAAAGCTTACTGAGCCAAATATAAGTCCTCATCTTCCTTGTATCCTCATAGGACTTGTCAAAGGAAGCTCAATCGCAACTATTTTCTTATATTTAACAAATAGGATCATGAAACGACATATCAGAATGATACTATTTCATCTGACCTGACTCAACTCGTGGTTTGTTCACTGCCTCAGGCTGATTCTTTTCATTGAATCTTATCATTTCCTGATCCCAACGTCATGCTTTATTGCTCGGTGTTGATGGACCTGCTTGGGACGTCTGTCTACGTCCTCATATGCCACAACTAGACCATTGCCTTTGAGAGTCTTGCTGACTCTTCCTCGATGGTTGGATCATTTCCTCCTTCCTTTTTGGATAAGAGGATGTAATATGCCCAAACTATTTACACTTATAACACATCTTGTAAGCATTCCCCAGCCTTATCATCCTTATAACTGATGTAGAGGCCAAACGAAGAGTTCTAACTGGTGGAACATCAGGTCCTTTACCCTTTTTGGGTAGCCACTGCCCTGGTGCACTAGACATTGGTTGCACTGGTGGTACCAAAAACTTTCCCTTTTTGGAACTATTGAGCCTCTATTCTCGAGTCTGGATAGGTCTTTTCTCAATTCCTACCTCATTATCCTCTTTTGGACATTCTTTTATGATATGTCCAGGCTGCCTACACCTGTAGCAAACCCTGATTTTGGGTTGTAACCTATTTCTTTCGACATTTTCAACTGCCCCAACATAACTATGTTGATCTGAAACTCTATCAGAGCCCAGAACTTCATCATTAGGGGCTATTAATATGGGTTGTGTTACTAATACCCAGTCCACTATACGCATCACTACTGTCCTAAACCACCCAGCAATGGTATCAAAAGAAGGATCCCTTATCATAGTTGGATCATCTTGGGGATTCTCAGGCAGTCGTTCTTCTCTCGTTTGCTCCCTTGCACCTTCTCCTGGTGCAACAATGTGGCAACACATCCTACTATCACACAGACAGCGAGGTGTTACGTGAAAATGTGCGGAAATCACCATAACCACAGATTATCGAAAACACGGGTTAATTAAAACCGATTGCGGAAAACTGATAAATTGAGAAACTATTACATTCCAGTCCACATCCTGCAAGAAAACAGGTTATACAATCATATACAAGCCTTGATACATGTCAACAACCTAGAGCAACAGCTGTCCTGCCATCATACAAGTTCATCACATGTTCATACATATAGAGGCCCACATCCGGCCAACAGCAGGATATACAAAACATCTATGGCTATACATCGTGAAACAACGTCAAAACACCGCCAAGGACCTGAGAGTACAGGGATGACTCTAGACTCTATTACAAAACATCCAAAACAGCAACATATCCATCGCTTGCCTTCTACTGCTCTTCTCGCTGCTCGGCCGCAACTCCGCAACCACCACCACGTCTAGCTCGACCACCTAAAAAGGGTGTAACTCAGTGGAGTGAGACAATTGAACATTGTCCCAATGGGAAACATAACTCCCCGTCCAAACTACAAAACCTCAGACGAACATATACATTAAGCAGTTAATTGATGAGAAGTATAGCAAGAGCAGTCTTAAGAAATAAAGCTATCTAAGCTTACCAGATATAACCAAGTATTATATGTGAAATAGAATTAACAAGACAGGATATCCAAGTTCTAATGCCATTGAAGAACATGCAAGATATAAAGAGAGTAACTACACAAACAAGGCCTCAACCCATGTTTCGTGTTTGTCATAAGCAGTAAGTACTAAACGGCTGGATTACATTTTATTATGCCCTGAGGAAGTGAACCGTACCGTTCAAATCCAACCTTCGGCTGCGAAGCCCAAGCCGGTTCCATACAAGGTCAATGGAAGAGCCAGAATCCACGACCTTCTCCGCCTCATGGTCATGAAAAACACTAGAGGGGGGGGTGAATAGAGTTTTTAAAACAATTTTAACAATTATTTAACTCAAACAACCACAATTGAGATTAGAAGAAGGAGACAGGTGTTTAGAGTGGTTCCAACTTTAGCAAATACTAAAGTTGTCAGTCCACTACCCGGTTGCTTACCCAACCGGGATTTTGAAAGTATTTATTTTATTACCTTCTCAAGGATTTATACAAAATACAATACTTTCCTTTACACCCCTTGAACAGCCTTCACTTGAAGTAGGTGCACCAACTTGAGGTAGCCTTCTTGAAGTAACTCCAAGCTCCCCCTTGAAGTAGCCTTCCTCTCTAGAAGTAACCTCCCGTTGCACCAGCCTTCTGAAGTAGCTCAAGGTCGCTTCTTCACCAAGAAGATCTCCACCCTCTCCAATCCGCAGCCTCCAACCTAGGAGTAGCAAGGAGAGTACAAACAGTAATAGAGAACAAGAAAGGAAAAAGGAAATTACAACTTATCCTTTGTAGCCCAAGGCTTGATTTGCCTAGATCAAGCGTATAGATCTCCTAACCAAGTGTATGGACTTGTGATTGCAGTGGGTAGGAGATACTAGCCTATAGGACACGAATTTTGAGCTAAGGATGAAAGTAGCCAATTGTTACAATGCTCAAATTGCTCACAACAGATTGCACAAAGTATGCTCAAGGATTTCTCAAGTATAACAAGTGAGTTTAAGTGTCCTATGGCTTATCCTATTTATAGGAATGGTCTAAGGATGCTTAAGGACGTTCTAGACAACTTCTAGGGGTTTCTAAGTGCTTAACTAGCCGTTAGGTACAAGTTTGTTGCTTTAGCAACGGCTAATTAATTTACTCTGCAGTTGCTGTCAGAGTTCATCTCGGTCGAGGAATGGTCGACCGAGATACCTACTCGGTCAAAGTTTTGTCGACCGACAGGCTCTCTGGATCAAGTGATTTGCAACGTCTATCTCCAACTGCCAACTACCTTGTCAGTTGTGTCTAACGGCTACTTTGGATCTTTCTCGGTCGAGAAGATTGTCGACCGAGAGTGTCTCGGTCGAGGAGTTGGTCGACCGAGATTGATCCTGTTTCAATGTTTCAATTTAGGCACTAATTATATGTATGAGTGTGCAGATGTGATCCTATTTAAAGGGGATGACTTATCTAAATGTGGTGTTTATCTAGGGAAGATCTAACGCTTGATTTACATGCAATCTAAGTACTTGTACATTATATATTTGTACAAGCTTTTTACAAGGCGATTATATTGCATGAAAATATAAATATGGAAGAATATGGATTTCCCTAGTACTTTGTCATCCGCCTTGTTCCTGCACACTCAAGTAGCTCATTAGATCAATAAGAATGAAATGCTTGTCATAATCAAAACAAAAGGGATTTATAGATGTCCATTTAGCCAACAATCTCCCCCTTTTTGAAGATGACAAACATTTCCAAAATATAAATAAAGGAAATATAAAACATATGAGTTTCATACCTGAAGATTTCCTTTTGTAGCCATTTTTGTTTTTGCAAGTAAGTGCTGGCCAAGATGTTATGAAACTCATTTATATTTTTGATTTTATATTCTTTTCTCCCCCTTTGTCATTTCAAAAAGATATCCAAGTTGAATAATTTATAGTATTTCTCCCTTTTAGATAGATATCCCAAATAGAAGTTTGAATTCTTTGCAATAGATAGTCAATTTAGTCACAATTTTAAAGATTGCATTCTTTTTTATTTATTTTTATTTATTACTCCCCTTATTTTGTATGCTCTACTATGATAGTCTTATAATCCATATTTAGAAGATGTCTTATATGCTTAGAAGAATATTCCATTGTAACAAGAGAAGATAACCAATTTCATTAAAAACATGGAATGTAGTACAAGCATGGAAAGATAATCAAATCATATAGAGATGACCCATTTATTACAACCATTCAAAGATGTCATTACAATACAACTCCAAACCTCATTGGAAAGACTTAAGAGTTACATCAACATCAGGGTCTTTCCCAAGAAAAGGCTCAGCTCCATAATACTGGACCAAAGTTTGCCACTCCAGAGCACCTGTCTTGGTTAAGGCATACGCTTCCAAGAAGGTAGGAACCCGATCAAATCGGAAATGAGCAGCAATATCTTGTAGTTGTATTGATGAAAACTGGGTATGCGTGAGATCTGTAGATGGTGGAGGTGGAGGTTGATAGTAGTTGTAAGATGGATTATATGGATTGAGCATGCCCAGATTTAAAGAATAAGGATATTCATCTGGTTGGTTTGGAGAAAGGGTTTGCATTATTTAGTTTAGATAAGTCATGGCATGATGGTTATAATCTAATTGTTTACTAAGATGATATTGTGATCCAGCAACATAGGTTAGAGTGTTTTGGATGGGATCATAGGGTAGGTTGGTAGGAGGAGGTGGAGGTGGTATATCTTGGGTAGATGTCTCTCCTTCCGTCCTAGCCCTCTTATGACCGAAATCAATTCCCATTTTTTCTACATTATTCTTACTTATTTTTTGTGGTCTACGCTCCCATGTATAACCCATGTCCTCAATTTGTGTCTTAAGAAAATGTTGAGTAATTTGGCATACAAGATCAGCATATGGAGGATTGCCAGAAAACTCAAGCATGTTTTTAAGAATAATGCGGATAAAATTTGTGGGAATACGTTGGATGATGGCATAGATTAGACACATGCAAAAAATAGGAACTTCAGACTTATTTGCTCTAGGATGTATGTTTGTTGAAACAATAAGGTTTACAATCCTAGCTGTAGGTTTGAGATTGATAGCGTAGTATGTGCCCCTATCTTCGTGACAGGTTGTATTTGATTGAAAAATGGTTCTTTTGATGTCACTAAGACTAACGGTATGGTCATCTTGGGAAAATTGATTAAGTGGGTTTCCAGTGGTAAGGTCAAGGGTGTCTTGATATTCCTCTAGGTCAATATTTAGCATGTCAAGAATATCTTCTTCAGTAAATCGAAAGCTATGCCCATTGACCATAGTATAGAAGAAGATGGTTTCATTTTCAGAGTGGGAGATGAGGTTAGCATAGAATTCATTCACTACCTTGGTGGAATAGGAAGGGAAAGAAGGGTTGATGAATTCTTTCAACTTTTGCGCCTCAAAAAGGTCCTCCAAGTCGACGATGTTGAGGAAGTCCATAACTTCAACTGGTCGTCGTGGGAGAGGAGCTTTGGAGGAGAGCCATAGATAGCGATCACCAGCATCTCCGTCGACGAAGGCAATGTCGTTGATGATCGTCAATGGTGGAGTAGCTTCCCTTCCTTTCCTGCCGGCGACCTTCTTCTTCCCACGAGCAGATGATGAGGCCATTGCGTTGCTTGAAGGTGGAGAAGAAGCAAGGAAGTCTTGGGGATGAGGATGCTAAAGATTTGCACAAGAATGTGCTAGAGAGAACCTATGGAAGCAAGAATATGAAAGTGTGAAGAAGTGACCCGTTTTTGGTCCCTTTTATAGCAATCTAGTGACTGGGTCGGTCGACAATTTGTCGACCGAGCGTCCGCAACGGTCATATTCTAGACGCGCCACTCGGCCATCCAACGGTCGACTTGCAACGGTCGGCCGTCAACGGTAACGGTCGGATTGCAACGGTCATATCCCAACGGCTCATTCTCGATCGAGCAATTGTCGACCGACACTGTCTCGGTCGACCAATTGTCGACCGGAAGTGTGTCCGATGTTAGGTCTATCTAGATTCTGTCGGTCGAGAGAGGTGGGATGACCGAGAGGTTTTCGGTCAAAGAATTCGTCGACCGACAGACTTACTGGGTATGAATTTTTAAGCTGATTTTTAATGAAAATGATAGACTAAATTTGTAGAGCATATATATATTTTCTAAGGGAGTAATATTTGTTTTATTATTGACAATATTGGGACAATTTTGTGATCAAAAATTAATTGTACTTTTAATCATAATAAAATGATATTCAATTAGTTATTGTGTCAAACTTATTTTAGGTCGAATTTGACTACGACCATAGCGCCCCTTGGTCAAATTTCATTTTAACCAAGAGGCAAATTTGCAGATTTTCAAATTTGAATATATCGAGTATAATATCTGCATAAAATTTGATTAAGTAACAAGTTGAAGCATACTACTCAATATGATTCTTAAATGAAGGCATAATTAATATCTCAAGTCTTCAAAGATACTAATTTAGAGATTTTGTCTTAAGTGTTGCAAGCAATAGCATATAACTAATAAATCATTTTGCTTGCCGAATATATCATCACGGATCCATTCATACAATTATCATTATCTATGTGTACCAAATAGTGAAAGCATATCCATGATGTAATGATAACAGCATATAATGATAATTCCATCACATGATTTGTATATGGATAGACCAGAAAATACTTTAGGAAAAATCATGTGAAAATAGAAATTTTCTTTTCATTGAAATAAGCATAATTTTAGTTTAAACTTAAATCATTTAGGGAATAAACTAATATTAATCTCATTTAAATTTGCAGGGATGATTTTCAAAATATATCCAGTCATTAATCACAAATAGATAGCAATTTCATCAAATTTAAAAGAATTCAGCAATTTTGTAGCAGACTGGAGATCAGTGACATGCTCGGTCGACAATATCTCGACCGATGGTCTCTCAGTCGACAGTCTTTCGACCGATAAGATTTCTGGAACTGTTAATTTCTTCCAAGTGAAACATAATTATGCAAGTTAAATATTTAGATAATTAAATTTATTTGTTATCCCATTGTGTTGAGTTGAGATAGACATAGAAATATGTAACTCAGGTCCTTGGTCATATCTCAACTTGATTTTGTTCATTTAGTTTGGAGGTTTTGGAACCCAAACTAACTCGACATCTTTTCTCTTGTAAGGGCATGAAAAAGAATAGTGACCAAGGCGCAAACAATAATGACAACATATCGAGTCAACCTCATATCTTTTTCTATGGTTGTGTTCTGTGTTGTCCTTGGGTGAAGATGTTCCTTTAGGTACATATATAGATTGATGGGTTTGTGACTTTCTCCAACTAGGTTGTTGATAGGATTTCCCTTTAGGCTTGTAACCTAGTCCTCTTCTCCCAATTTGATGATAGGAATTATCTAAGATTTGATCGAGAATGCCATTATTATTTAAACTACTAACTTTTTGTTGTAACTTGGCAATCTCATCCATTCTCTTCTTGATATCTAGTTTTGCTTTGTCTAGATTAGATGACAATGAGTTTCGTTCTTTGACAATAGTGTCATAATCTATATGGGTGCACAATATGGGTTGTTTTTGAAGATCGTTCACTTGAGTTTGCAAATTGATCTTCTCTAAAGAAAGTAGATTGCAATTTGCCTCTATAGATTTTATCTTACTATCATGATCTTCAATGATCTTTTTAAGATCTTCATTTTCGGATGTCATAGCAAGAAGCTTAGCATGTAATTCATCATTTGCTTTAATAGATTTCTTTAATTTCTTCTTGCACTCAACATATTTAATATGTGTTTCTTCAAGACTATCAACTAGTTCTTCTGTAGATAAATCAAAAAGACTTACCTCTTCTTCTTCTTCACTAGTTGTAGCAATAAGACAATCTTTGTGCTCATCTTCCTTCTTTGATCTCCATGGGCATCTAGTTGTTGTGTGGCTTGTTCCTAAGCACCAATTGCAACATGTTGTAGTTTTGTCCAAGCAGCACCTTTTGTTGTGATTGTAATCACCATTACCCTCCATTCTTCAAGACCTGGTTAGGGTTCCTTGAAGCCTGCTCTGATACCAATTGAAAAACACTAGAGAGAATAGAGTTTTTAAAACAACTTTAACAATTATTTAACTCAAACAACCACAATTAAGATTAGAAGAAGGAGACAGGTGTTTAGAGTGGTTCCAACTTTAGCAAATACTAAAGTTGTCAGTCCACTACCCGGTTGCTTACCCAACCGGGATTTTGAAAGTATTTTTTTTATTACCTTCTCAAGGATTTATACAAAATACAATACTTTCCTTTACACCCCTTGAACAACCTTCACTTGAAGTAGGTGCACCAACTTGAGGTAGCCTTCTTGAAGTAACTCCAAGCTCCCCCTTGAAGTAGCCTTCCTCTCTAGAAGTAACCTCCCGTTGCACCAGCCTTCTGAAGTAGCTCAAGGTCGCCTTCTTCACCAAGAAGATCTCCACCCTCTCCAATCCGCAGCCTCCAACCTAGGAGTAGCAAGGAGAGTACAAACAGTAATAGAGAACAAGAAAGGAAAAAAGAAATTACAACTTATCCTTTGTAGCCCAAGGCTTGATTTGCCTAGATCAAGTGTATAGATCTCCTAACCAAGTGTATGGACTTGTGATTGCAGTGGGTAGGAGATACTAGCCTATAGGACACGAATTTTGAGCTAAGGATGAAAGTAGCCAATTGTTACAATGCTCAAATTGCTCACAACAGATTGCACAAAGTATGCTCAAGGATTTCTCAAGTGTAACAAGTGAGTTTAAGTGTCCTATGGCTTGTCCTATTTATAGGAATGGTCTAAGGATGCTTAAGGACGTTCTAGACAACTTCTAGGGGTTTCTAAGTGCTTAACTAGCCGTTAGGTACAAGTTTGTTGCTTTAGCAACGACTAATTAATTTACTCTGCAGTTGCTGTCAGAGTTCATCTCGGTCGAGGAATGGTCGACCGAGATACCTACTCGGTCGAAGTTTTGTCAACCGACAGGCTCTCTGGATCAAGTGATTTGCAACGTCTATCTCCAACTGCCAACTACCTTGTCAGTTGTGTCTAACGGCTACTTTGGATCTTTCTCGGTCGAGAAGATTGTCGACCGAGAGTGTCTCGGTCGAGGAGTTGGTCGACCGAGATTGATCATGTTTCAATGTTTCAATTTAGGCACTAATTATATGTATGAGTGTGCAGATGTGATCCTATTTAAAGGGGATGACTTATCTAAATGTGGTGTTTATCTAGGGAAGATCTAACGCTTGATTTACATGCAATCTAAGTACTTGTACATTATATATTTGTACAAGCTTTTTACAAGGCGATTATATTGCATGAAAATATAAATATGGAAGAATATGGATTTCCCTAGTACTTTGTCATCCGCCTTGTTCCTGCACACTCAAGTAGCTCGTTAGATCAATAAGAATGAAATGTTTGTCATAATCAAAACAAAAGGGATTTATAGATGTCCATTTAGCCAACAGGTCAGTGCATGAGTACAACATAAGCAGGACCGCTGTCTCATGCTGAAGTGGTTTTAGCCACAGGGTCAGCTCCGCAGGCTACCCTCTGCCTAGCCCACCTTGGTACAGGTCACGGCGCTAGTAAAACAGAGCCACGGGCCTGAACACCATGCTTTGAGCCATGAACGCATTCATGCTCATCATAGATCCATGGGCCTGTTCACCATGCTCTTTATCACAACTGGGTTACGGGCCTGAACACCGCACCCTGGAGTCTACAACTGCAGTTGCACTCTTACCTCCTTACTAAAGGCTAGGAGAAAACCTCGCATATTCAAAAATATGCGCTCCGGGTTAACCCGCAGGAGAACCCGTTTCACCATCACCAATTCCTGACGATGATGGATCTATGGCCAGGGAAAACTACATGATAGATTTCACTGTGATTAATTAGTATCTTTTAGATGGATTGCAAGATTCAACCAAGTTGTATAACATGCAAGCTATAAAAGGAAACAAACAACATAAACTCAACATTATGCTTTCACTACAATTCACATCATACTGATCCATCACAAGGATCCCACATCACATGTTATCACTTGGCCTCTTGCCAGTCATCCAGATCCATCTCAACCATGGGATCTCAATCCCTCATCACATAGTGCCACTGCCTCTCAAGGCTTATATCATCATCACAGAACATCATTCATAATATACATGTCATTCATTGTTCACATATAATCATTCCTCATAGCCTTTCATTTGGATATGCATTACCTGCATGGTTAGCATATTTCAATAATCAACATGAATAACTTGGAGACTTATATTATCAACACAGGGTGACATTTAGGGTTAAGTGTATTATCAACACAAAATAACACTAGGGGTTGTATCCTTTACTTAAATCATGCTTCATCTCATGATCTCATGTATACGTCATAGAATTTAGCAAACCCTAATGCATGCTCATTATTACTCTTGGCATTATAAGACAAATAAGGTGCTCACACTCGTGTGTATAACCATATTAAGTATTGATGAACAAGCTTTATCATTAAGAGCATTGTCATGCAACGAGTCATATAGATTAACAAAAGTATAGCCGACACATTAGCTTTTTATGACAACCGGAACCCTCACAAGAAGTACTCAAAACCCTAACTAAAAACCATACCGGGCAGGGCTCACTCTCACCCAAAAGTTGTATCAGGCAACCAGCTCACACGGCCCGAGTGCAGTGCACAACGCTGGGTCAAGGGCGCGCGTGCAGGGTATATCGGCCAGTGCAACACGCGCAAGGACGTGCACGGTACTGGGTAGCTGAGTGTTAGCCGTGTGACGCGCACTGGAGCGTGCATCTTGTGCCGGGCAAGCTACCTGTATCGGGCGAGCAACTTGTGTCGGGCGAGCAAGGGTAGGCATCAGGCGTGCCGGGTACCTGTGTCGTACAGGGGAGTATCGGGCGGCACGGTTGGTCATCTCATGCATGGGCGTGTCGTGCAAGGTTATAACGCTCTCTTCCGGGTGAGAAGCTCTACCGGGCGAGAAGCTCAAGGGCGTGCAAGGTTGGTGTCGGGCAACCAAGGATCGGCTCGCGCGCCCGACACAAACAGAACTAACAACAACTGCCAAGGTGAGCATACCGGGCAAGATGCCCCATAAGCATGCCGTGCATGGGGTTTAGGCCAAGAGGGATGTCGGGTAGCACCTCCCCTTGCCCATATCGTCCAAGGTACATCTCAACAAGGGTTATCTACTACCTCACACATGAACACTCGAAACCCTAGAGAAGGGTCACCACCAAACCAAGCTCACCCTTCTAGCCCATGGTGAGAAGAGGGTCTTGCTCAAGCAACTAGGACACAAGCTCACCTCAATCGACTAAGAAGGAGGGGTGTTGCTCATGGCACTAGAAGCCCAAACTCACTCTTCTAGACAAAGGGGAGAAAGGAGTGTTGCTCACCTACAAACCCTAGATCACAAGGATCGGCCAACATGAAAGCTAAACAAGAACCAAGCTACAACATGCATATAAACAAGACATAGCAAGAGATAAAGTAATTAGGGTTAGAAGTTATGCAACCCGCCTTAAGCACTCCAAGCTTCAAGCTCCAAGCACCACCAAGCAAGGAAGATGGAGACTCCAATGCTATCGGCCACCACTTGCTCCTCCAAGGTGTGTCGGCCGACAAGCTTGCTCCTCCAAGGGTGTATCGGATGACAAGCTTGCTCCTCCAAGGGTGTATCGGCCACCACTTTTCTTATTCAAGGGGATATCGGCCACCACTAGCAAGGTAGAGGGGTTGTGTCGTGCAACAAGGTGGAGAGGAACCAAAAGGGACCTAAAGCTAAGGAAATAACCGTCTATATAGAAGGAAAGGGAGGAGAAAACAAGGTTGGTTCAAGTAAGGTGTCACTTGCCTAGGGACACTTGTCCTAGAGCACAAGCCACCACTCTAGCAAGCTTCATCCACATGTCCAAGATGTGCTCCAAGTGTCCACTAAACAAGGTCAAAGCTAGGTCAAGCATCATGGGCGACACAACATGTTGCTCCTTGGGTGACACACTCCATTGCCATGGGCGACACACTTCTTGGCCGATACACATCCACACTTGGCCGATACAAGGCTCAACCCTAAGCAAAACAAGGCACCTCAAGGCCCAACAAGCTCAACAAGGCCCAAAAGAACTCAAGCAACGAGCACAAGCCTACCTCTCTACACAAGAGGAAACAAAGAGAGGGAGGAACACCTCACAAGGTGGAAAACTTGCCCACAAAACCCTAGACTTGGGTTATTTGCAAGTAGCACCTCCAACTCTCAACAAAGCACAACCAAACCCTAATCACTACCAAAGGTGATTAGCAATCACCAAAGCACCAGGGTTAAGCAAAAAAAATAGGGTAAGCCCTAAACGAAGGTCAGGGTCTTTACAAGCAACATTGCTTTCAGCAATGTACTCCTTGTGTTCTCCAGACATCTTTAAGCTTTACTCTATCTTCTTCATAAGCAAAAGTCACTATAAGATATACTGGAGGACACTAGAACAAACTCAACACCTTAGTCCTATGTCTCTGTAGACTTAGTGAACCTTAAGCTCTGATACCAAACTTGTAACGACCGTCCTCAAACTGACAAACAAATCATTACTAATTAAGTGGAATAAACATAATCAGAGGATTAACAAAAATCACTAAAATTTAAAACCATTTTGCAAGGAGATCCTTGGTCAGAAAACTTATACTGAAAGATCCAAAACCCATACATATATTGATTTACATTGTACAACATTGTTTCATCTCATTTTGAGGACAACATATAATAGTTGCTTAATCAAAATACATACTGGAGCAACATAAAACCTCGAGGCATACAAGATAAAATCTCATATCATTCATGAAACCATTACGAACCAACTCCAAGGACCTGAGAGTATAGAGATGACACATAGGACTTCTATCTACAAGACATGACAGATAGTACACTCAACCTGAGCTATCACTACTACCTCAGTTGTTGTTCCTCCTCTGCAGAAAGATCTCCACCGCTTCGTGCTTGTCCACCTAAAAATTGTGGATCCCATGGGGTGAGACAATTGTCCCAACGAGAGATATAACTCTCTGTCGACCATATTATTATTGATGATAAACATTATAAAAGCTGAGCAGGGTTCTTTTATATTAATAGGCAGGATTAATCATTATATGGATAGAATAAGATAATCTCCTTTCTCAAGGAGAACACTGCATCTACCCATGGTAGAGTCATAATTCATCTAACTGCTTTGCAAGGAATGTAAAGATTCATAAATAACATATATCAACTAAGATGTATAACTAAATTGTGCATCAAATAATATTTTCTATAATCGATCCTTAAGTAGATATGCTACACGGCTGAACATATTTTACAATCACACTTATGCCCTGAGGAGATGAAGCATACCTCATTCATCTCCAACTGACCACAAACTTCTCACAAGTCGGTACCATACAAGGTCAATGGAAGAGCCGGTTGCCATGACCTCCCTTATCTCGGTCAGTACGAGACCACCTAGGCTTAGCAGGACATCTCATGTCAGCTACCATATAGCTATGCCAGGGTACGTAGGCATCCTCTCTTAGAGCTATAGCATCAACTGTGCTCTCTTAGGGGAACATCTACAACAACTATCCCCAGTTATTGAGTTATGGTCACTTAGGCACCATAATCTGAGCCATGGTCACATAGGCACCATGCTCTGAGCCACGGGTCAGTTCACTATGCTCTATTGAGACATTCTTATGAAATTATTGAGTCATGGACACTTAGGCTCCATGCCCCCACATATTCAAAAATATACATTTCGAGTTATGCCGCAGGGAACCCGTTTCACCATTCAGCAAATTCTGACACTGATGGATCTATGGCTAGGGCAATGTTGTATAGTTTCTAATGATATATTACATGCATTATAATATTCTTTTATCATCAAACAAGTTATCATTATTAATCACAACAAATGCTACAAAGAAAGTGTAATAGATCTATCATGCACTTTTCAAGTCTTTAAAACACATTTAGATACTTAATACTTGGGATCCCAGTCCCTTATCACTTTATTAGTGATCCTCATCCCTTCATATCATTATCATCATGATTACTAGATCTAGGTATTCAAACCCCTAGATCATCACATAGAATTGTTACCTCTGTAATAGGCAACTATTACCTCTAGGTCCTCAGACCAAGGTATTCATATGGCTCATTTATACCTCCCACCGACCAAGTATTTCACATAGTTCACATGGTTTGATTAAGTATCTTGTCACCTCTCACTAGGCAACAACTATACACATGGCTCACAAGGCCCATTAAACATCTTGTCACCTCTCACTAGGCAACAACTATACACATGGCTCACAAGGCCCATTAAACATCTTGTCGCCTCTCACTAGGCAACAACTATACACATGGCTCACAAGGCCCATTAAACTTTATATTGATCATATAAGTATTTATCATGCCTCACAAGGCTTATGCAATAAGAGAAATACAACCTTCCCATTATTAGAGTTAGGGTTTCCCTTTATAGCAAAATAGGGTTTCAAGTTCATATTATCAGTCCAAACCCTAATCCATTGCTCCACACATTTAGGATCATACATTGATATCATAAGTATTCAATCATACTTATTTATTCTCATCATTTATCATTAAATGATTCTCAACACAAAGTATGAGTTTCTCTCTCATCTTCATTAGGACATTGATTAAATCATACATTTGGTTCAATCCTTATCTTGAGGAATATTAGTCCATCATTAACAATTCACATCATCTTTTGATTAACACCACATTCAACATATGTTACTCAGTCAATTACTCATGATTGGAGTGTCTCTATCATATTGGGTATCAAGATGTGTGTATTATCATATTATACTTTAAACCACATTCTTTACTTCATGCCATGTATCCATATCGGGCATGTGGTATAACCACATCACCATGTCATGTTTTAAGGTGTATCCCCTAATTAACATATAATGTACCCATATCGGATGGACTATCACTTAGATCTTATCATTTCAAATTAGCTTTATATCGGGTATAAGCTAGGTTCTTGACCCCATATCGGGTATAAGCTCATGTGCTTGGTGCCATATCATGCACAAGATGTGCCCCAATTTGGGAATAGAGCATATGCCTCATCATATATCCTTTGAGTGGTATACACAAGAAACCATATTGGTTTCCCTTTAGGATTGTCATATTAGGTATCCATATTGGGCAACATATCGGGTTACATATCGAGTGACATATTGGGTACCATGTTAGGTAGACCCTTAGACTCATAACTCCTTCATTATTTCAAGGATCAACCTTGTCATATAGTTACTTGACAAGATAGGTGTCTTATTATATTCTCATACCACAAACCATCACACAACGGGTAGGGTGTATCAGGTTCAATCCCTCATCTAGGGTTTCCCACCAACTTAGATAAATTATGCCATATCATACATGAAGTATGAATTGAACCTCATATCATTCACAAGGTAGGAGTAGGTACTTTCCCTATCCTTCAAGGCGTATCATTCATATCGTCCATGTGGTATCACTCACCACTTATATTCTCTTACCTATCACTTAGGAATTATCCAACTCTATATCGTTTAGAGTGTTCACTATCTCTTATTGTACAAGAGATGTAGTTTTAGATTTGTATTGTGTATAAGGGTAAATTGGTATCTCCCGTATCATGCAAAGGGAATGGCTCATATTGTGTATAAGCTATCCATTATCCCCATATCGGGTTAACCCTATCTTGAGTTTCATATCGGGTTGAGGTGTTTCAACCATATCGGATTACGCTTAGAATCCATGCCTTATATCATGCATAAGGGTTTACTTGTTTATTCATAGCATGCACCAATGTGTGCTTCAAGGTATCATGTATCAGGGGTATATTACATGATCATATCGAGCAAGGAATACTTTCTTTAATTTACTCATATCGGGTACCCAACTAGGGTTTCATATTGTCTCACAAGTATACACTTGTTCCTGTATCGTGCAAGCAGTCTATACTTGACTTCCTATCATGAAAAGGTTTATGGTTAACACCATATTGTGTTATTAGGAACTTCATTCCATATCGTGTAAGGAGATATAATCTCACATGCATATCATGCAACTAGTGCATGTATATTACCATATTGGATAAGAGCTACTTGTTTGGGTGCTTGAACCCGATATCACTTTATGAAGTGATACCATCTTCTTCAAGCTCTATACTTTTGTTCTATCTATTCTAGTTCAGGGAAACATATCTAAGAAACTACTAGAATTCATAAATTCATCAACTATTTCAAAATATTTTCGGAATTAAAAGTAGTTCATTAAGTATAGCAATTTAGATGATGAATAATAACATGATAGAGTTCAAGTTATATAACCCACCTTGTGAACAGCTTCAAAGCTCCAAGCTCCAAAGCTCCACGTCCTAAGGTTGAATAAGAACTTCTCCAAGGTCCAGGGCTCATTCACAACTCATCCATGGACAAGAGATCACCATAGTTAAGCACTTGGTGAAGAAGGAAAGAAAAGAATATCCATAACCCGATATCCTACTTCAACCAAGGTTGAAGGTGACCAAAGACTTACCTAAAGCTTGGTGCTCGAGCTCTCCTTGCTCCTTCAGCTGCTTTGCACGATAACTAAGGGTATTTGCACGATATCTCCATGGGGAATGGTTATGAGGATCGTAAACTTTCATAAGTTGGTGAAAGGTGAAGTATATATACTTGATTTCATGAGATAAAGCATGTATGAGGTGTCTTTCCCTCATGATACTAGATGACACGCGGCCATGCATGGTTGACACATGTCCATGCACACATGTATATCTTGCCATGTAAGAGTATTGAGGATAACCTAGAGACAATATCTCGGCCCTTACTTATCTTGTTGGGCAAGTTATCTCGTCTTTATCTCATTAAATAAGCAACCTGATATACTTTTTGTAAGGAACTTTGCAACTCATCATGGGCCACCTCCTTGAGTTTCTCTACCCATCATGGCCTTTGCCAAGGCTCAAAAAACCGATAGGAGGCTCCTACTTTGGCTCCTTGGCCAATAGGGCTCCTTATATCAAGTCTACAACTCGATACAACACATATAAGGCTCTTGCCTTCAACTCATTCTTGATCTTTCATTATTAAGAGTATCATCACTATTTGGTGATTCAAACATAGAGCCCTCTTCTTTATCTTTCCTCTAAAAGATACATAGAGGGAGTAGGGACACTCTAGAGGTGGCAATTTACATTTTAAATCCACATATTGGGTAAATTACAAATTGTAACAAAATTGGTGTACAAGGTACTAGCATTATTCAAATGAGTTGTAACTTGGGATTTAGGCTTTTCACAAGCCACCACTTATCATCATTCTCTTTCTTGAGATACTAAAACACTTGAAACACATTCCACATGTGACATTTTGCAATGTAACCCCTTATCTTGGGTAAATTGCACTTTTCACTCAGACTTTCATATAATGCACAATTAGTTTGCAATTAAGCTCAAACTTTGAAAACAACTTCACAAGAAGACTTAATTACTTTTCAAAAGATTACAACCAGTTGGTAAGTAACTTATTTAAGCAAAACTTCTAGGTTTAGGCCATAACCCATGTCAAGGTAGTACAATTTGTTTGCTTCTTTATGAATAGATACTTGGTTTTGTACGTTTGATGTTTCATAATTCATCATCTCATGGTTTCATACAATAGTTTATGTACATATATACACACACTTATATAGTAATATATCTATGGACATACATTTTATTGTAACATACATGCATATACCCACATGTTTACAATAATATTTTGTATATGGTGTCATGATGACTTCCCCGGGTCAACTGGGTCGACCTGACGGTTGAACCAGAGACCCATGACCCAAGAGCTTTGTCAGATCGACCTCTAGGTTGGGTTTGAAAACCTTGATTATGTATCGTTTGGATTAAATAAGTGATAATCCCAATTCTTTATATGTAAAACTCAATTTCTAGAGTAGTGTTTGAATTACTTTTTAGATTCAGAATGCCACTACAGTTGATATGTCATACTTTTAGTTTCCCCTATATCAATGGGATTCAGAACTTGAAATAGATCTTGGATGTTCCACATGCTTATGACATGTTTGAATGTAGTCAAATGATTGTATAATTTTTACATTGTGAACTTATATAGTTATACATGACTACACCTAACCAAATTAACCAAACTAACTCTTTATGTGAAGACCAACACAGCTATATTATGTTGATAGGGATACACACACCTTCTAGCACAACTTTGAACACATCCATTTTCTCAAGATCAATGAACAATTATTTAGAACGGGGACAACGTCCCATGTGGAAGGAAAAAGAAAGAAAAAAGGAAGAAAAAATACAGAAAAATAGAATGGAGAAACTTATTTTACTTATAACTTTCGATGGTAATGAATTTTTTAACAAAATGAAAATCATTCAAATCTTTACAAAAAATATAAAAACTAGACAAATATCGTCATATTTTTGCAAAAAAATATAGAATATAAAATTGAGTATTGTATGTTAGACAAAGTACTCAATTTTCTAGGTACCACACAATTCAAGAATGAGTATTGCATGTCGTTCTTTTGGTATAGTCTTGTAACCTATCTTGACACATGATCTAATGGAATACATTGTCAACATCCTGTAACATCTTATTATTTAATTAGACAGATGGTAAGCACACTTGTGTACTAACTGCCGTTCTTTCAAGTAACTTGAAAGGAGGTCGGAC
This sequence comes from Alisma plantago-aquatica, assembly GCA_963693085.1. Taxonomy (NCBI): domain Eukaryota; kingdom Viridiplantae; phylum Streptophyta; class Magnoliopsida; order Alismatales; family Alismataceae; genus Alisma; species Alisma plantago-aquatica. Next base: position 440,468,185 of record OY856412.1, on the reverse strand, counting down.
AGCTAATGTTGTTGTTGCACAAAAGGTAATATAAGTTATATTACAAATTACAATCTTCTTTTCCCTTTTACTTTTGATATCTTTAGAATACTTGTTGATGATGTAATATTTCTTCTGTGGTGCTTTCAACACATCATCACTAGGAACCTTATACTACCTTCATCTACATATTATAATTATTTTTAGATCTTAGGCTTCACCATCCAGTAAAGACCAGTAGCCTAGTTTGTTACTTGTGCTTCTGTGAAAGCATTTTTGTGTGACATGTTTGTAAAGAATTCTAAATATCTCTTTTCTCTCTCTGATCAAATAAGTATCAAAATGAGTATTATAGTATACTATTAGGGATAGTTCTCATTTCTTTATTAGGATAGTACTCATTTTCTAAGTAACATAATAAAAAAATAAGTATTGCATGTCGTTCTTTTGGAGGTAGCACACATTTTCTGAGAAAACAAGGAAAATGAGTATTATATCAAACAAATGACATGCAATACTCATTTTTCACTTAGTTTGTTACTCAAAGATGGGTATTATCCTAAAAAATATTATAGTATACTTATTTAAATACTTATTTTAAGATACAATAACACCAAAAGAGTGACATACCACTACTAAAATAATGGTCTATAGCGTCAGTTTTTTTAAGCCTGTAGCATCACTTTTTAACCGACGCCTAAGTGGCCATCTCTATAGAATTTGCTCTATAGGGTCAATTTTTTGACCAAAGAAAACCGACCTTATAGAGTAAAAACTGACCCAAGAGGCAGTAAAAAACCTGACCCAAGTGAGAAAGAAGAGGCTGTAAGGTCGGTTATTCCTAAAAAATGACCCTAGAAATGTATTGTAAGGTCATTTATTGTTAGAAAACTGACTCTATAAAGCAACAGAGGTTTTCTCGGTCGAGAAATACGTCGACCGTGAAGGATTTTGGTCAAGAAAATTGTTGACCGAGAATGTATTGTCTTAAGCTTCTTATGGGTCTTCTAAGGTCGATTATTTCTAAAAACACTGACCCAATAGAGTACAAAAAATGAGCTTTCTGATCCCATTGCCTATAAGGTCGGTTATTCCTAAAAAAACTGACCCTAGAAGTTAAAAAACCAACCCTATAAAGCAACAGAGTTCCTTGCTCAGTCAAAAAACTTGTCGACCGAGTGGCTTTCAGTCGAGAAAATTATCGACCAAGAAAGTACTGTCTTAAGCTTTCCAGAGGTCTTATAAGGCCGGTTATTTCTAAAAACTAACCTTATAAATCAACATAGATTTGCTCGGTCGAGAAATACGTCGACCGAGAGATCTCTAAGGTTGGTTATATTTGAAAATTGACCCTAGAGATCTCTAAGGTCGGTTATTTGAAGAAAACCGACCCAACAGGAAAGTGAGTACCTGATAAGTTTGCGTTGAAGTTACTAGGTCGGTTATTAAAAAAAACCGACGCAGTAGGTCTCTAAGGTCGGGTTTTTTAAATAACCGACCCTAGAAGTCACATTTTTTAAAGAAAAATTTGCAGAACAGAAATCTTCAGAATAGAAACTTGTAGAACAGAAATCTGCTTTACACAGTTCAAAACCTACAATAGAAATAAACTTGAAAATGCAATGATGCAAGCCATAAATTGCATTCCAAAGTCATTTTCTAGCTTTTATGTCCAATCCTTTTTGAATTGATGTATCAATCTCCAAACCACACACATTCATAACAACAATAATTCAAAATATTTAGTTGAGACATACTCATACACGTAGCACATACTAACATTCATGCAAGTATAAGATAGATTCATTCAGTTGAGATATAGCACATACTAACATTCATACACATAGCACATACTAACAACAATGATAGATTGCAAGTCTAAGATGATATTAAAATTTATATCAGATACAAAAGTAAATTTGATAGAGTTTCAAATTACATACACAAATGAAGCTATGCATTCAATCCAATGCTATAGTCACTTCATTAAGAAATGCCTTTGACCACTCTTCTTGAAATTCATTTAACTCATCAAGTGTGCAAGGCTGAGTTGTAAAGATTTGCAACAGAAAATGCACATGCTAATAATTTATAAAATGAGTACATCTCACTTGTAAATTAATGATGTTATTCTTTATTACATGATCTATAGTCTGAATGTCATTTGATGCTCCTTTGAAAATAGCTTGCATATATTTCATTACATAGTAGCCACAAGCCCAATCATTATTTTGTATATGACACTACAAATAAAGAATTATACTTAATGTTAGTAAACTACTATAAATAGAGTTGAGATAAGACCATAAGGGTTGACATATAAGAGTTGACATATACATTACTATAATAGTTGTACATATATAAGACTAAGTTGTCAAAGTAGTTACCTTGATATTTTTCAAAGTCAATGCCTTTAATTTGGTGGGTATTATTCCTCCACCTTCACGAAAAGCCTTTATACCCCTATCAATTAATTGATTACGATAGTTGTCTAAATAGGACTTCTAAGTAGAAATATCATGTTGAAGCATAACAATTGATGTGGTGGAAACTAAATTTATGCTTACTCCATAGTTGGCAATTTCAGTTTGTGACTCCTTGTTGTTATTCCCATCGGTCAAGATAATAGAAAGTCATCAATTTTGGTACAACCACCACTAGTTCCCAATGTCTAGATCTGAGTAAAATGCATATTGAAAACAAATATTAGAATTATAAATTTAGTCAATATTAGAATTATATTGAATAATAATACTTACTTGACATTAAAAGGAATTAGGATAATTTCCTTTCCCATACTAGCAAAATATTTGAATGCAGTACAGAAGTACTCATTCACATCATCAATGTGTGTCTCCACTTGACTAGTGATTGAAGGAACTAAGAATCCAACATTCCTTATATCAAAGTTTTTCATCTCGGTATATAAATGGCTGTAAAACATTTGTAATCATTTCATATATTAGAAATAAGCTAAAAATGTATATTGGAGTTTTCTATATTGATGAATCCTTACCTTATCCATACTTCTAATATCAAAGTATTTAACCAATCATATCAGAACAAATATTTAATATCATCAAGAAAAATAAAATTCTCAAAGTCCCTCCCAGTTGCATCTTCTGTTAAATTGACCAACATATGTGATCCCAGGCTTTGGCTGGCTAAGTATCGACACAAACATTTACATTTTCTTCCCAATTCGTCGAATGTAGCTTCGGGAATGAAAGATGGATTGGGCATAGGAGGATTACTAGTAGAATTTTTACTTTTTAGTTTACAACCATGTTAATTAAATTACATACTTATATTACACGAGTTCATATATGTAGTCAAATATGAAAAACATGGTAGATTTCATATATATACTTTTTCATTGATATCCAAGTGTTTAGGCCAACCCACCATAGCACCCTCTGCTATATATGGGTAGTGGTTTGTCCCCCATACCGTCGTACACAAGATGGATGGACACACGACAAATGTCATCAGAAACTAGTTGGCAATGCAATGTACCACCAAGTTTGTATACCTTACCCACTGCCACAACATTATACTCTGGAACCTCCACTACAAGTTTACAGTTCATACCAAATTAGAATTGAAATAATATAAGTTATATATGAAGCAGTAAACCAGATACCTACTATAACTATATATATATATATATATATATATAGAGAGAGAGAGAGAGAGAGAGAGAGAGTCAGGCTAGAATACACTTGAGTGTATCCGGAGCGGAATACACTCAAGTAGTTTTTCATGATGCAATATTTTTTTTGAAAATCTAATCCATTGATCTTCTTAAACATCTTTTGAACAACTCATACGCAAAATTTGAGCACATTTGGATATGTATAGCTCATGTTATGATGACCGCAAAAATTATGCATTTCAAATTAGTTTCGCGCGTTGATTTTGTTGCCCTTGGATGAGTGACTTACACTCATCCAAATGGGTTCAAAATTTGTATGTAGCCTAGTTATAGTACGACGGTGAAGATCAATGGTTTATATTTTGTAAAAAAATAGTCTTGATATGCAAACACACTTGAGTGTATTTGTGCGATCCGTACACTCGAGTGTATTCTAGCCTGACTCTCTCTCTCTCTCTCTCTATATATATATATATATATATATATATATATATATATATATATATATATATAAAATCATGTATATATATCATACTAATAACACAACATATAGAACAAAAACTTACTGCAGATTGTTGTGGTGGGTCATTGGGAGTGCTCCCATGACCTTCTACAATTGGAGCATGGGCTTGTACCTCACCATCTGAGAGACGCACACTTTGAATAGGTTGAGAAGGTTGAGTAGGCTGAAATGAAGACATTATTTCTTTTACTTTATGTGCTACTAATGCTTCAACTTCCTCTTGTGTAAGACCTCCTGCACGACCTCTTTTAGATTGCGAAGGGCCAAAAAAAGACTTGAATCCTATGCCAGCTCCTAATCCCCTAACACGGCCAGGATGCTCCTCCGTACCAAGAGCAACTGATAGTTCATCCATGTGGCCAATTGGGATGAACTTTCCTTCCTTCCTTTGCTCAGGGAGATCAATCTATTCATAGTTAATAAAAATATGAAATCACGATATCAATTAGATATAAATAAATCTAAGTTTGTAGGATTTACTCTTTACTTATTTGGGATAAACCTACCTTCTTTTGTGCCACCTCCTTAGTTTCCAGGTTGACAATTTCACCTACTCAATTCTTTCTAGCATCAATCCACTGCAAGTGTCGGGGTGGATGCTCAGCTTGAGTTGTACTAGACTCTTCTCCAGAAGAGAGTTGCTTCTCTTATAGTTGGTGGCGGAAGGCATAACCACTGGGCCCCAAGCGATGGTCATGCACATTTTTGGCCCGTCTTTCTTTTTGGGCCTTGTGAATAGCCTGATCATTTAAAATGAGGTGTTTCAATTTTGACTTGGCAAACATATATAAAAAGATTCACCTCCTTAATTGTATAAAATTAAAGATTCATACAATACATCACAATCTTTATTACCTAAAACTCTTCCGATTTCCTAGCTACAACAAATCTTTCCCACACCTCAGGATCTATAAAAACATATATATTTGTTGCTTTCTTCTTTTGTTTAGGATTATCTATAAATTCCCTTTTGAGATATGTCTTAAAAGCCCTCCATCGTACACCACAACGTTGTAGCACTTTTTTCTTGTGATCTTTTTCATTTAGATGAAAAACACCTTATACATGCAAAAGAAGCAATAATGTTGTCTTAAAAAGGATATGTCTTTCCAAGCAAACTAAATTAGATTTAATAAACAAAAATATATTAAAATAATATCACTTCCACTCACAGAAATATCTTTCCATAGGAGGTCTTTTAAGGCATTAGAAACATCATGCCAATTTTCTATATCTATTGCCACCTTACTGCATGTGGTCGCCCCTACGTAATGCTTGAAAGCACTAGCATGTTCCCCAATAGGTGCTCCTATGACATCAAACTGGACTGCCAATTTCTCCCCTTTGGCCCTGAGCTCCTACAGCCTACGCATCAGTGTGGGACCTCTATTTTTCTTAGCATCACCACTACCATCCTCATGGTGCTCATGCTCAGAGTGTTCATCTTCACTTGCCATTTTAGAACCTGCAAGTATACATGATAAAAGAAACATAAGTGATAATAAAAGCACAAGTGGTTGAATGATATATGATGTATATTTAAAAGACTACGTGCTTGAATGATAATAAAATAAATATTCAAAGAATACATGCCTCTAGTATTGGTTGAGTTGTTAGTCAAGTAAAATTCCTTCAGCAAGATATATGATTTTACCACCATGTTTTAGTCGGATTGAATCAGTATTTTCCTCACAAACAGGACATGATTTGTATCCTTTTATGCTATATCCAAACAAATTTCCATAAGTTGGAAAGCCATTAATCGTGCAAAACAACATAGCACGCAAACTAAAGATCTCTTTACGTGAAGCATCATATGTCATAACACCTTCTTCCCATAGTTTCATTAGGTCATCAATTAGATGTTGAAGGTAAACATCAATATCATTTCCAGGTTGCTTGGGCCCTGATATCAATATTGACAACATGACATACTTATTTTTCATACACAACCAAGGAGGAAGATTGTATATAACAATCATAACAGGCCACGTGCTATGTTGGATGCTTAATGTACCACAGGGATTCATTCCATCTGTACAGAGTCCAAGTCTTAAGTTTCCTGGTTCTTTACCAAATTGAGGGTATAATAAATCAGTTTTCTTCCATTGTGGTGAATCAGATGCATGTCGTAGGACGCCATCATCATTGGCCTTTAACTCCCCATGCCAAGAAAAAATTTGTGCATCGTCTGTATTAGCAAATAAGCGTTGAAATCGTGGTATTATTGGTAGATAACACATCACCTTGGCAGGAGAGCCATTTTTAGCCTTAGCTTAATTTGTGGTCTTATACCTTGACACACCACATTTTGGACAATTTATCAAATTACTATAGTCCTTTTGAAATAACACACAATCATTTGGACATGCATGAATCTTCTTAGCCTCCATTCCCATTAGTCACATTATTTTCTTTGCTTGATATGTTGAAATTGGAAGCTCGTTGCCTTCAGGAAGAATTTCCTTTAACAAAGACAACAGTGAAGTGAAACTCTTATCGCTCCACCGGTTTTGAGCTTTAAGAGTATATAATCGCATCACAACACTCAACCTCATGAACTTAGTACAACCCTTATATAATGGTTTTTTAGCATCATGGACAATGTTTGCAAATAAAGAAGGTGGATCAATGACATTGTCCCGACAACTACGTAGCATCTCATCAACCATATCATCCTGAATCAGGTCATCCTGAATCGGTTCATCATTGACATTATCATCATTATCTATATCTTCTATGCCACAACTATTAGTATCAACATTTTCTGATCCATAATTAAATTTCTCTCCATGCCAATACCATTCATTATAACCTTGAATGGTCCCATTGCATATGACATGATTCTTAATTTTCTCACCAGTATCAACTTTCAAAATGTTAGCACAATTTCTACATGGACAATATAGCCTATCTGTAGGTAGTTTTCTATGTTCCTCAGCAAATCTGATAAATTCATCAAGACCTTTGGCAAACTCTGGACTGCAACGGTTCTTGATAGACATCCAACTTCGATCCATTTTCTATATCATATTAAAATTAATTATAAAACTAAGCATTTAATATTGATACTATAAGCTGTAAGTTTTTATTGATAGGAAGTTAAATACTTTTATACTAAAGTGTACCACCTATCCCATTTTTGAATATTTAATCTCACTAGTAACTGTATAATGTATGTTTAGTCTTGAAGAAAATTTCAACAACATTTCCCCTAAGTTCTCCAAGTACACTGATGTAAATATAAAATAACCACTCACATATGTACCCAGAAAACAAATGAGGAAATCCTACTAAAATTTTCTTCAAAACTAAACATACATTATACATTTACATCCTAAGTGAGATGAAATATCCAAAAACAATCCCATACCGGGGACTATCCAAAATTTACTCCTAATGAGTAAATTTTGAACGGGTTTCTAAGTTTCTATGATGACCGAGAGAACCCATCCCGGGTGAAGCCGACATAGTAAACTCTCGAGGCATGAGAGGGTGTGGTCCGGTCACCCCCCTCCCATACCTAATCAGCATGAATTGTCATTCGTAAAGTGCCTTCGGTGAGGTTTGAACCCAGGTCCTTCATTGAGATTTACCGAGCTCTTACCACCAGGGCTACTATGGCCGGACGGGTTTCTAAGTTGATACATGCATACATGTATTATTGTCATATTTATATATTAAGTTAAACATCATGCATCGATTATCTCATCTATAAACCCTAAAGTGTCAATCTGGAAACTAAGACCGAGAAGCTTTAGATACTCTTAGAATACATCTCAACTAATCTTGCACTGTCATCGTCTCGATCACCTTGGGTAATATATATATATATATATATATATATATATATATATATATATATATATATTCATCAAAGACAACACATAATTTACAAAATTTAAAACAGCAAAATTTGTTTTGTGAACACCAGTTGTTGCATGGTAGGCAGCACATTTTTAAACAGAATCAATCATACAAATAAAAGTTACATAACATCTTTTTAGTGGTATCACATCACTAGCAATTCTATATGTCAAATTTTTTGTATTCGAAAATTTGTTTTAGGTGTACCACATTTTACTTGTTTTGTATGAACATTTAGGATATATGGATAGGAAAACTAAAAATAAACACATCACTTACAACAAATAAAAGTATATTGGAAATAACTGATGTGTCATTTAGGGAACATACTGGTCAAGATCTTAAATATGATAATGCCAATGAGACATGTTTTAGAATGTTATTAATGTGTGAAGAAGCTGATACATGTTGGAAAGCCATGCTAATGATTAACTTGTGAGTTTAGTTAAGAAAGGCAGGCGGCAACGTAGGTTCTTCTCCATAGGCAGAGCACCTTACCTCAGCGTTCAGGTGCCAGCGGCGAGTGGCAAGGGGTTCTTCTCCTTCGCAGGTCCGGCGGCAGTGAGGTACTTTCTTCTCCGCAGGCACGACGGCGGCGAGGTACTTTCTTCTCCATAGGCAAGGTGGTGGCGCTCTCACACGTCGGACCGGTGCGGCACAACGATTAGGTGAATGATGGCAGAAATGGCAACGACAACGGGCTCGTGTGCGGAAGCGGCAACAGTAACGGGCTTGTCTACAGAAACGACAGCCGGAAATAGAAGCCCAGACATCAGCGCATGAGAGTAGCAGGTTGTGATCGAAATGGCGCCCTAACCAACGCGGGCGACAGGTTATAGTTAACATATAGTGTCAGTTAACAGGGGAAAACTGATGTTATAGGTGAAGTGGTGCTCGTATTTTTGTTGACATATAAGGTCAGTTATTTGGAAAAACTGACCCTATAGATCGAAGCACAAAGCTAAAATCGAGCAAATTTTTGCCGCGGGAAACCTAATGGATCCAATTTTTGTCTCGGTCAAGAATTTTATCGACTGAGATGCTCTATAAGGTCGGTTATAAAGAAAAAACCAACCCTAGAGGTACTTATACATGCACGAAGGCAAAATGGAGCCAATTTTTATCTCGGTCAATAATTTTGTTGACTGAGATGCCCTACAAGGTCAGTTATAACGAAAAAACTGACCCTAGAGGCACTTATACACAATGGAGCTAATTTTTGTCTCGGTCGTGAATTTTGTCGACCGAGATTCCCTACAAGGTCAGTTATAAGGAAAAAACTGACCCTAGAGGTACTTATACATGTGCGAAGGCAAAATGGAGCCAATTTTTGTCTCGGTCGAGAATTTTGTCGACCGAGATGCCCTACAAGGTCGGTTATAAGGGAAAAAACTGACCCTAGAAGTACTTATACATGCACGAAGGCAAAATGGAGCCAATTTTTTTCTCGGTTGAGAATTTTGTCGACCGAGATGCCCTACAAGGTTGGTTATAAGGAAAAAACCGACCCTAGAGGTACTTATACACGCGTGAAGGCAAAATGGAGCCAATTTTTGTCTCGGTCAAGAATTTTGTCGACCGAGATGCCCTACAAGGTTGGTTATACGGAAAAAACTGACCCTAGAGGTACTTATACACGTGCGAATGCAAAATGGAGCCAATTTTTGTCTCGGTCGAGAATTTTGTCGACCGAGATGCCCTACAAGGTCAGTTATAAGGAGAAAACTGACCCTAGAGGTACTTATACATGCGCAAAGGCAAAATGTAGTCAAGTTTTGTCTCAGTCGAGAATTTTGTCGACCAAGATGCCCTACAAGGTCGGTTATAAGGAAAAAACTGACCCTAGAGGTACTTATACACGTGCAAAGGCAAAATGGAGCCAATTTTTGTCTCGGTCGAGAATTTTGTCGACCGAGATGCCCTATGATGGATCTAGGATTTACACCAAAAGATTGCTCTTCCAATGGAAGTCCTAAAGTGCACCAAAAACCCTAGGGAGTTGATGTTCTCTCTAGGTTTACCTACAACTGGTGCTAGATAAATGCTCCAACCCCACAAGAGTGTGGAAGTCTTATCGTAGTACAGATTTAGGATCGAACCCAAAGGACAATGTGAAGAATATGGATGTCTTTGTCTCATTTCATCTCGATCTAAGTTAATCGTTTACAACCAAGAGATTGATAGGATTAATCTAAACTAATCTAGAACATGCAAAAAATAAAGGCAAGTATGAAATCTAGTTAAAGTTTGAAATCTAAGATTATCAGATGATGATGGATTATTGGGGTGATGTGGATATTCACCACCACTACACATGCATTATACTTGTACCAACATAGTAAGACCTGCAAGCAAGATGCATGGATGTTGTGCAATGTCGATGCCCTCTCAGACAAGGAGCATTGCACACATCCTTCACAGATTGAGCAACTCCCATCCGGTACATATATGCGTGTCAATGGAGATATGTGCCCTCCGAAGGGAGATCTTACTCAACCTCATGAAATGTGCATCGAAAGACTAACAAGCGAGCGATATTATCTATTTGATTAGTATCCTTATAGACTATCCCTCTTTTGAGGACATATCTATGAGAAATGTGGGAGTGTTGCAATGCCAGCCATCCCCGAATGAATGGTCACTTACTTTGCATCACTCCCTTTGCAGAGTATGTTCCTCGACCTATCAATATTGTACTTTCATTTGTCAACCGATTCCATTTCATAGTATGGAAGTACAACGATGGAGGTGAGTTTACTCCACTCCTTGAAAAGCATTCCAAGATACCGAAATAGACGTGTGGTGGATACACACATCAAGAACCAACGCTAAATTGGTAATCGAGTCTCAAAAGTAGACGTAGACAATCCACAACAAAAGACAATAGATCATGCAAGAAAGCGGCCAACATTCGAGCACGCAATGAAACAATTAGCATTGAATCAGAAAGATAACATCTTTAGGTACAGATTACAAATTATGGGTAGTGGGGCTAGTCCCTACACCCCAGTGAATTACACTACTCGCTCCTCATAGAGGGAGTAAAAAAGAAAGAGAAGAAAGATAGAACAAGCATCGTCGGAGCAGAAGAGTAGATCTACAATAGCCCAGTGTTGATTGCACCAGTCTCCGGGACTGCTCTGACTTTGTTGATGAAGTTCGTCTCTTGCTGCCTCGATCTTTGTGTGCACCTATGGAGACATATGAGTAGGGCTAGGCATAGCTTGGTGGAGATGAGGTAGCGGTGGAGCAGCCTTGTGGCTTCCTTGATATGATGCCAAAAAGAGGACCCTTGTGGTTCTATTTATAGGCACTAGTCGGGGTCTTCACAATTTTGGTGTGAATCCACTTCACACGGTTTAGAAGACCGTTTTCTTCTTCTTAACGGTTTAGGAGACCGTTTAGTCTTCTTAACGGTCTAGGACTCTTGTCCAAACGGTCTTGGATTTAAACAGTTTGGAAGACCATTTGCTTTTTGGGACTCTCGTCCAAACAGTCTTAGAGTCTGATTAATATCCTCTCAGTAAGATCTAAACGATCTTGGGACTGAGCAGATCCAAATGGTCTTAGGACCGAGCAGATCCAAACGGTCTTGGAGTCTTAACGGTTTGGGTCTCTCATCCATACGGTCTTGGAGATCGATTGCGTCCTCACGAACTTGGGTCCAAATGGTCTTGTCTTCCAACTGGTCTTGGCTCCAAACGGTCTCTACTCCAACCGATCTTCACTTCCAAATGGTCTTGGCCTCTAAACGATCTTGGCTCCCAAACAGTCTCTTCATCTAAATGATCTTTCGTTGATCTTCTCATCTAAATGATCTCTCGCCAACCGGTCTTGTGCCTCAGCGTCCAAACGGTCTTGAGACCGTGAGGCTTCACATGGTCTTGAGACTGTGTGGCCTCACACGGTCTTGAGACCGTATGAAGGGTAAAACCGGTTGGATGGCCAAACCACGAGGAGGTGTAGATATGTTATCAGATGGATGAGAATGATCTGTAGAGAAGAAGGAAAGTGAGTAAAGGAGGATAAGATCAAATAAACTGGTAATTACAACTATTAGAGCATTATTTTCATGAAACTGAGGAGATACTCAGAGTAAACCAAAACAAGGGTGGATCAGTCAATATGGGGCACAACATCCCTAGAATTGGTGACTGTGAAGATGAATCTGGAGGATTCATCACCACACTGAACTTAAGCGTTGCTTGTCTCGAGGAATGGAAAAGCCTAAGACAGTCTCCAAAAAGCTCGTTCGTCTCGTAATTATCTCATCTTCGTGCAAGTGTCAGAATTTTCACGAAACTGAGAAAAAATTGAGGCAAAACAAAATTAGGCCAAAAATGTCGAAAATCCTTTGAATTGGTGACTGAGGATGAATCAGGAGGATTCATCACCACACCGAACTTAAGAGTTGCTTGTCCTGAGGAATGAAAAACCTAAAACAGTCGCCAATGAAATCGGTCATCTCGTGATTGCCTCATCCTTATGTCATTGTTATAATTCTGTTTTTGGCTCAGATCAATACAGCATCAAGGTTTCCTTAGATCACAAAATACATCTTATGATATCCTCGTTTCTGAGTTCACTTTACTAAATTATTTCCTTCTCACTCCTTGATGTATCAGTCATGTCTAAAAGTTTTATGAGACTTTTGAAAAGGGCCGCAGAATCAATCAAACATGTATATGATCCGTCGCTGGTGTTTTCAAGAGAATGGTTAAAATGGAGGCAATTATGGTTCCAGTAGGTTGAAAAAGGAAAGAATAGGGGTGTGATTAAGAGATAAGATCCTCTCCTCTAATCAATTCAAGAATCTTATTATTGGTGGATTCATCAAGATACTTTGAGTGTTTTGTGCACAACTCTGGTTGACTTAGCCATACACTCAATTTTTTTTCTAAAGGTAGCTCAGAAGTGTGTATAGGTTGGCTCAAGGCTTTTGGATAACTTACCTCTTTGAGAGGAGGTAAGGAGTTATTTTTGGAGCCTTAGGATCTCATTACCGGGCACAACACAACTGCCTTTGTGAGGGTAGCTAATGTACCAACTGGGCAAAACCTTTATCAGTTATCCTTATTCAGGGCACAACTCTCATGCTTTTATTCACACTCTGGCTTTTATTCATTCTCACTTGGCTTAGGAGAGAGGGTATTTTTGGATTTTTGTATATTTGGGCTACCGGGCCTCTTTTTGGAATTGGGGTAGATTTTTCCTCAACCTTGGTATGTGCACAATCATCATCGTATACTTTTTGAACAAAATGAGAAGGTGATATGCCTGTGTTATGTATGGAAGAAATGGTTATAGAAAAAGAGGTGTGGTGTACCACACCAAACTTAGAGTTCGGTAATGTTCTAGCTTCTGCTAGAAGAGGTGTGGTTTACCACACTGAACTTAGAGTTCGACAATGTTCTAGTTTACACTAGAAAAGAGTGTGGCGTGCCACATCGAACTTAAAGCTTTGGCATGGTTGGTGGGCGGAGAGGTACGGAGATGAAAGAAGAAGTGTAGAAGAGAGTTCGGATCATAATGTAGTTTGCTTAGCGATTCCATATGACGGGTTCGTTTTCTTCATCACACTCTACTCAAATAGTGACATGATAAAACTTTAAATGATAATTCCATACAACTGATCCATTAATCAGTGAGAGGCATGATGCATTTGATCTATCTCAGTCTTGTTGAAGCTTATCATCTTTTTTTGTTAAGGATATGACATTAGGATTCACATACTAGACACAATGAAATCATTTATCGGCTAGTTTTAAGCATTCTTTTCTCGTGAATTTGCAATGAAAAGAGGTGATGAACACAGATTCAAAAAGCAAAATCTGACTAGATAAAGGATTTATTTGAAGAAGACTACACAATTACAAAAAATGTGGAATATTAAAGAAAGAGAAACTAGAATGGAAAAATAGAAAACAATAAAGATAGAGGGTGGAGTGAGAAACATACCACCCACCCTCCATCTCAAACTTAAGAGTTTGCTTGTCTTCGAGCAAACACTAGGTTCGAGATGGAGGGGAAGAGATGTGCAGTGTTAACCAGTCGGTCCTCGTAATTGAAAGAAGGTCCGATGAAGATGTTTCATGATGATCAGAGCTGAGAGTGAGGAAGTAATACGGACAACCTGTTGACTGGGTGGTCGTGGCAACTCGAACGGGATTTTTGGATGAGTTGGATGCACATTTCTTTCACCTCTTTGTCCATCCAGAAGAATCCAGAGACCTTCCCCCACTAGTACATAACCGACATTTAGTGTCGGTTATTTAAGGCCTTTAGTGTCGGTTTCTAAGCGACACCTATGTGGGCGACGCTAAAAGCCCATCCGTTACACGTCGGTTAAAAAACCGACGCCAAAACCCTTCGCGTGCCACCGAAAATGCGCCAACAGGGCACTATCAGCGTCGGTTATTAGATAAGAAACTGACGCCATATACCTTCGCGCCACAGAAGGACACCATCTTGGGCACTATCAGCGTCCGTTATTAGGTAAGAAACCGACGCCATATACCTTCGCGCCACAGAAGGGCGCCATCTTGGGCACTATCAGCGTCAGTTATTAAATAAGAACCGACATCATATAAACCCCAACACGGCCGTTCTGGCCAGCACGGCCGTGGTGTCTGGTCCGCTGCCATGGCCGTGCACTCCCAACACGGCCGTGCTGGCCAGCACGGCCGTGGTGTTAAGGAAATAGACGTCAGTTATTATTAGAAACTGACACTGTAACGATGTGGCGTCGGTTTTATACAAATAATCGACGCCTATTTTTTGTTTTTTTTCTGTCACTCTGCAGACCTACTGTATGGCTGGTCGCAGGATGAGAAACCTACAGTTCATTTATGAACTACAGGTTTTACGACATACATTGATATCAGCCAACAACAGGCCACAAACCTACAAAATTAACAACAAAAATATTCACACATTTAGCAATGCAACCTGCAGTTCCATTTGATTTTCACACATTTAGAAACATTCATGTAGCTAGCAATCTGTAGTTCCATTCATTTTCACATTCACACATATAGAAACATTCACATAGCAACCAACAGTTTCATTCATTTTCACTCAGACACATGTAGAAACATCCAGACATGTAGAAACATTCACACATATATTATAATTCAGAAATTCATTTACAAAATATCATTCTTTAGTCATTATTTGCTATCAACATCCCAATTATATCTTAAATCCCCCACTACTTGTATGGATGTTACCCATTCTTCTCTTACTTCATTTAATTCTCTCATCGTATAGGGAGCATGTACATCTGGTAAGGCCGTTCCTGTAGTGTGGTTAATTTTAAACACCTGTAAAGAGAATGATGTATATATATAATTAATGAGCTATAAATAAGATTGATATATTTCATATTATATATCTAATGAGACTATATAATACCTCAGCAATACAATCGATGTCCATTGCGGCATATTTGATAATCATGTGCATAAATTGCATCACATAGTATCCACATGCCCATCCGTTGTCTTGTGTAGCACACTATAAATTCAAACATACAAAATATTAAAAAATACAACTAATTAAGCACTGTTCACATAAATAATATATACATATATTGTAGTCGGGAACTTACTTTCACGTTATTCCAAATTATTGGTTGGTTCTTTTTCATGGGGACCTTTCCTCCAGCCTTTTTGAACTCATCAAAACCCCTACATGTTAATGTAACACAGTACATTGCATAATTAAATAGTAATGTAATAACATATGTTAACGGATATGAAAATGAAATATTTCTCACCGGAATAATGCCATTTTCATTATGTGTCCATATTTTGTATTCAATTTACTCCCCTTAGGATCTAGATAATAAACAGTGAACATCTCGGGGACAATAATCAGTAACTCCCAATGCATACTACTACAGGTAAAAAAGTTAAAAATTAATAACTCAAAATCCACAATAAAAATGTAATTTTCTTAAGTCCAAATTATAATAAGCAAAGTAAACTTACTCTACATTGAATGGAGCCATTATCATCGTCTTCTTATTTTGAGCAAAAATTGTAAAAGCCTCACAGCAGTATTGTTGAACTGACGGAGGGTCTTTAGCTACTAGAGTAATCAAAGATGGAATAAAAAATCCTACATGTTCGAATGCAAAATCTGCACATATCTTATCTAAGTAGCTGCAAAATATGTATTAATTACGCATGCATTAATAAATAAGAAACCAGATCACCAGATCCTACACAAGGTATATGGATGTATAAAGAAGATCTCACCTTATCCATAGCTCTATCACAGATGTATTTAGCCAATCATATCGAAACAACTCCAAAATATCTTGTATAAATAGTTTGCTTTCGTATGATTGACCTGCAACATCTGAATCTATAGAAACAGTTATAGGGAAATTTATATCATGTTCGCCTAACCATATTGCCATACCCCTACAGTTAGGACCTAACGGGACAGGTAGGTCCTGTGGAACCCAACTGGGTAATGTAGGAGGTGGAAGTGGAGGCCTAGATGTTGTGGGTGTCTTCTTTTTAACCTGTATATATATATATATATATATATATATATATATATATATATATATATATATATATATATATATATATATATATATATATATAATAATTTCAGATCAACTAACATCATATACACACACTAACAATTTAACGTAATGTAAATTTACCATACAATTTCAGTAAAGATGACATCTACTTTTAGCCACAATATCACTCCGCCTTCTGCCTCACCAAGCGTTTTGCAATCTGGGTGGGCATATGGCAATGGAAGATCCATCCACTTGGGGAATATATGTACCGGGCTCACACGAATCCAACCAGCTGGTAATGGAGACCCGTGAAACATATCCCCTGGTAGGGATGGGTAAGCCGACGCCTCTACAATGACATATTCATTAACTTTTAGACGACATGTCTTCAACCCCTACAAATTTTTGTGTAAAGAATGCTATATACATATCATCTTTTTTTGAAACGAATACAATTTCATATATACATATCATCTTAAAAATATATCATCTTGAATTAAAAAATAGTTACTATGTCATAAAAATACTTACAGCGGATTTGCTAGGTGGTGGGTCTACAGGATTACTCCCAACCTCTGCAGTAGGAGTAGAGCCTGCAGTAGGAGACACCATAGGTATTGTCTGGTAAGTGGCAGTCTGAGATGCCTGCCACTTTTTCATTGCTTCTTTGAGTTTCCTATCAAATAGCTTATCTACCTATACATGGATAAAAGAAACGTCAAATTCTAATTATTGAATTCTCTTTTACAGTAACATCTACAAGGAAAAAATATGTTACCTCTTCTTGTGAAAGTCCCACTTTTGGGACATGTTTTCACTGGGATGGCCCAAAAAAAGCTTTGATGCCCACACCAGCGCCTGCAGCCCTAACACATCCAGGATGCTCTGGGTTATCCAGAGCAACTGTCAATTCATCCCTTGTGCCCTCAGGGATGAACTTGTCTTGTTTCCTCAGCTCGTGCAACTCCCTCTAATCGCCAAAACAAAAATTTGTAATTAAGTAAACACCACAAATAATCAATATTCGAACGATTGATGTAAGAGTTGTATTTTACCATTTTTGCATCCGCCTCAGCAGTTGCGGGCTTCCTTATTTCTCCCTTCTTATTTTGCCTCCCAGCTATCCAGATATCATGGCGAGGCAGAGGTGTGCTACCTATAGTGGAGGACTCCTGAGTAGCAGTAGACTGAGCAGTAGCCTCAGACTGTAGTCTTTGGCAAATGCCTGCATACCCCTTTGGACCCATTGTGTGGTCATGCACATTCAGTGCATGCCTTGATCTTTGTGCCTCACTGAGGGCCTAGTTAGTATGCACATTAATGATTTGGTTAGTAACAGTAAATGTTAATCTTGAATAGGTGAATACAACATATATTAATGAGATTGGGACTGACACCTAATACCTTGAATTCATCTGTTTGTCTTGAAGCAACAAACGCGTCCCATTCTTCTTTGTCCAGGAAGTTCCACTGTTTAGTGGCTGTCTTCTTCCTCTTGTCAGCTTCTTTTATGTATTCTCGGGTGAGATTTGTCCTATAGTTCCTTAGGACTCTCCCATAGCATTGCATCACGCATTTACGATGCAGCTTTTCATCCAATTCAAATATACTCTGCAAATTAGAATTGCTATTAACTAGTATCCAAAAAATTAGTAATCTACAAAATAGAATTGCAAATTAATAATAACTCACGCATAAATCCTTCCATATTACGTCTTTCTTCTCCTTAGAAACTTTATGCCAAGAATCTATCTTACAACCGCAATGGCTACGAGTAACATACCCAAGATATGAAACAAATGAATTGCGATTCACACCAGATGCATTTCCTGCATTATCAAAATCCACAACAAGTTTGGGTCCATTGCCCTTTTGCGCTATTAACTTCTTCATCATAGTGATGCCCCTTCTCCTGTCAACTTTTTGGTGTTGTTGATCAAGTGCCTCAAGTGCTTCAGATGGTACATGTGCATCATCAACCTAAAATTTGACAAAATAAACACATTTACAAGATATAACTATAAATGAACATATAGATATAAATATATGATATATTTTTAAAACTTACATTGTGAGGCAGCGCATTGATGTCCTCACCCTCACGGTAATCATCAGCACGGTCATCAGGAGAATGCTCAGCCATCTGAAAATTCACATTCACATTGTAAAGTTCACATTATAAAGTAATTCACATTGTAAAATTCACATTGTAAAGTTCACATTCACATTGTAAAGTTCACATTGTAAAGCTCACATTGTAAAGTTCACATTCACATTGTAAAGCTCACATTGTAAAGTTCACATTCACATTGTAAAGTAATTCACATTGTAAAGTAATTCACATTATAAAGTAATTCACATTGTAAAGTTCACATTCACATTATAAAGTAATTCACATTGTAAAGTTCACATTCACATTGTAAAGTTCATATTCAGAAAATAAAATATATAAAAAAACATAAACATGCCTCTAATGTTGCGATTTTTTATCAATTAACAATCCTTCATTGTGATCTCCGCGCACATACAAGTCATCATTAGCTTCAATATTTGCTGGTGTTGGCAACCCAACTGAGAATGGACTGGAGTCGTCATACTTATCATAGTACTGTTCTTCATCTATAGGATCTTCAATGAATTGTCTTTTACCATGAAGAACAACCGACCATTTATCATTTGCAGGATCATCGATATAAAATACTTGTTTCGCATGTGATGCCAATATGAACGGTTCATCCTTCTCGCCAATCTTTTCAAAGTTCACTAAAGTGAAACCCAATTCATCCACTATAACTCCTTTGGCGTTATCAACCCAATTACATTTGAAGAGCGGAATTCTGAAATCTATGTAGTCAAATTCCCATATGTCTTCAATGACACCGTAATATGACATTTTAGCTTCACGTGGACTCTTATCCTTTGCACTTTCAAAAAACATAGTCGATACTTGAAGGGTGACCCCACTGTTTTGGACGACACTCTTATCATCTTGGCGCTTTGTGTAATATGTGAATCCATTAATGTCATACCCTTCATAAGACATAACAGTCAATTTTGGTTTAAAGGCGAGGCATTTGATAGTTTCAGTAATATCATCTGGTGTTTGAGATAGTTGATGTAAGACTTTATTTTCAAACCACTTAATAAATGTCTTGTTATGCTCTCTAGCAAGCCACATTGTATTGGCTCGAGGATATTGTCTCTTGATGAAATTGGTATGTTCCTCGATATAAACGTTCACTTCGTCCATGTTGTGTAAAATATACAAGTGACCTTCTTCCAACTGTTCACGGCTGATTACTTTCACACGTGATCCCAAAGTTCCTTTGCCAAATTGCTCGTCAATATTCTTGTCATTATCAGGAGTGTCATTACCACTGAGAAAGTCATTGCAAAAATCCATAACCTCTCTCGCCACATAACCCTCGATAATACTCCCTTCAGGCCGATAACGGTTTCGAACATCACTTTTAAAAACGCTCATGTATCGTTCAAAGGGATACATCCAATGCAAGAAAACTGGTCCCAACATTTTCACTTCCCTAGTCAAGTGGACAACAAGATGTACCATGATATCAAAGAACGACGGAGGAAAATACATCTCAAGCTGACATAAGATAACAACCACTTCTCTTTGCAATTTATCGAGAGTATCAGGGTCAATAACTTTGTTGCACAGACTGTTGAAAAAGAAACAAAGTCTGTTGATTGCAAACCTTACATGCTTCAGCAATATAGATCTAATTGCCACAGGAAATATTTGTTGCATTAGAGTGTGACAATCATGAGATTTAAGACCTATCAACTTCATATCTTTCATTGATACCAATCTACGGATTTTGGATGAGTAACCCTATGGCACCTTCACATTTACCAAACATTCACAAAAAGCTTTCTTCTCCTTTCTAGACAATGTGTAACAAGAGGGAGGTAAGTATGTTCTCCGATTTCCCATTTCACGAAATTCTGTTAATTCTGACCTTATTCCCATTTCACGTAGGTCCAGTCTGGTTTTTATCCCATCTTTAGTCTTACCTGGTATATTCAACAAAGTACCAATGACACTATCACAGACATTTTTCTCAACGTGCATGACATCGATACAATGCCTGACTATCAAAGAACTCCAATAAGGAAGATCCCAAAATATTGACTTCTTCTTGAATAAAGATTTGTTACTCTGTGTGGCCATAGTACATTGTGATCTCTTACCAAATTCATTGACAAAGTCTTTTACTCTTTCATAAACAACCTCCCCTGGTATAGGTTTAGATGCACTCCGTTCCTCATTCAATCCATTGAATGCTTTGCGCTTCCTACGATACGGATGAAGTTTTGTAAGAAACCTTCGATGACCAAGATATACAGTCTTACCGCCATGTTTTAGTCTTGTTGAATCAGTGTTCTCTTCACATATAGGACACGCTTTAGCTCCTTTGACACTATATCTAGACAAATTCTCATATGCTGGAAAGTCATTAATAGTGCAAAACAACATAGCATGCAAACGAAATGTCTCTCTTCGTGAAGCATCATAGGTCATCACACCTTCACCCCAAAGTTTCTTTAAGTCATCAATCAGAGGTTCAAGATAAACATCAATGTCATTTCCAGGTTGTTTAGGGCCCGATATCAACAACGACAACATTACGTACTTATTTTTCATACACAGCCAGGGAGGAAGATTGTATATAATATGCATGACTGGCCAAGTGCTATGTTGGCTGCTCAATGTCCCGTACGGATTCATCCCATCTGTACAAAGCCCAAGTCTTAGATTCCTGACTTCTTCACCAAATTCAGGGTACAATAGATCAATCTTTTTCCACTGTGGGGAATCAGACGCATGTCGTAGGATCCCATCATTATTTTTCTTAACATCTGCATGCCACCTCAAATTCTTCGCATCTATCGGATTGGCAAACAAGCGTTGAAACCATGATATTATAGGTAGATACCACATCACCTTGGCAGGAGAACCAGTTTTGGACTCCCCCGAAGTCGTCAATTTATACCGTGACGCACCACATTTTGGACAATCTTTCAAATCCACATAGTCCTTTTGAAATAATACACAATCATTCGGGCATGCGTGTATCTTCTTGGCATCCATTCCCATTGGGCACAACAATTTCTTTACCTGGTATGTTGAGATTGGCAGCTCGTTTCCTTCAGGAAGCATTTCTTTCAACAAAGTCAACAATGAAGTGAAGCTTTTGTCGCTCCATCTATTGTTAGCTTTCAACTTATACAATCTCAACACAGCGCTAAGCTTTGTAAACTTAGTACAACCTGTGTATAATGATATCTCAGCATCATGCACAATGTTTCTAAAAATTGGAGGTGGATCAGTGTGCTCTACCCCCACAACTATCCAGCATCGCATCAACGATGTCTACTGGAACTGGTTCATTCACATCTACGTCATCGTAGGCAATTTCTTCTTCCACACAAGCACTGCTATCGACATCCACTGGTTTCGGGTTTGAAATCTCTCCATGCCAGTGCCATTATGTATAGCCTTGTATAATCTCGTTGCACATGACATGACTTTTGATTTCGTCACCAGTGCTGACTTTCAAGTTGTTACCGCAATGCCTACATGGACAGTAGAACCTATCTCTAGGTTTTTTCCTATGTTCCTCGGCAAATCTAATAAACTGGTCAAGACCATAAATAAACTCTGGGGTGCAGCGATTGCGAATGGACATCCATGATCTATCCATTCTATAATCAAAGAGAAATCAAATATACATTACAACAAGATTAGGGTCTAGGGTTAACAGATTAGAGTTTTTGCATGGTTAAAACTTTAGGCCAACAAATACATGTGTTGTCATTCTTATATATAATAAATGTGTACCACCTATCCCATTCTTGAACACCTAATCTCACTAGTAAGTGTATAATGTGTATTGGGTTTTCAAGAAAATTTCAGCAGCATTTCCCCGCTGTTCTCTAAGTACATATGTACTTAGAGAACAAACGGGGAAATGTTGTCGAACTTTTCTTGAAAACCAAATACACATTATACACTTACATCCTAAGTGAGATTAGGTGTTCAAGAATAGTCCCAAATCGGGGAATATCCAAGATTTACTCCTAATGAGTATATCTTGGACGAGTTTCTAGGCCAACAAATACATGTGATGTCATTCTTATATATAATAAATGTGTACCACATATCCCATTCTTGAATACCTAATCTCACTAGTAAGTGTATAATGTGTATTGGGTTTTCTAGAAAATTTCGGCAGCATTTCCCTGCTGTTCTCTAAGTACATATGTACTTAGAGAACAAATAGGGAAATGCTACTGAAATTTTCTCGAAAACCCAATACACATTATACACTTACATGCTAAGTGAGATTAGGTGTTCAAGAACAGTCCCAAACCAGGGACTATCCAAGATTTACTCCTAATGAGTAAATCTTGGACGGGTTTCTAGGCTAATGAGTACATATCCACTACATGTATTTGCTCACTTACATTGCATCACTCACAATTAGAGCATTATTAAATAATAAATCAAGAATTCAATAGTTTCAAACATGCAATAATTCACAATTAGAGCAATAAGATTCACTTTGTACAAACATACATGGCATAATTCAGGCACAATAGCAGGTGTGGTCATTGACCCGATTCAACAATATAAGAATAATTTTAGAAAAGTAATGTAGCACAACATTATAGGCTATTCGATTATAATTGAGCAATATAGCACAAAATCAACCAACATGGCCGTGCTAGCACGACCGTGCTACCAACACGGCCGTGCTGCCCAGCACGACCGTGCCAACCTGTGATTTCACACACCTCGGCAGAGGAAGAAGAGGAGGAAGAAGAGCAGAGCAGGTACCTTCGGCGGCGTTGGCTGGGAGAGTAGCAGCAGCGAGCAGCAGGAGTAGGAGAGCAGGCTGCCAGAGCAAGATAGAAGGTCACCGGAGAAGGAGAAAAGGCCGCCGGAGCTGGGGAAGAGGGCAAGCGGCGGCGGAGGTGGGCAGAGGACCACCCAAGCAAGCGGAGAAGCGCACGGCCGCAGTAAACGGCGGCGGAGGTGGGGGCAGAGGAGAAATCACCAGAAATCGCCAAACCCTGGAGTAGCAGCTGCGCGAGACAATGAATGAAACAGAGAAAGGGGAAGAGTCGGGCTCGTGGGTGTTGTTAAGTTATCAATCGGCGTCGGTTATTGAAAACAACTGACACGTAAACCTAAAGGTGTCGGTTCTACAAACCAACCGACACCTATTCTTAATGATAATTGTCGGTTTTTACTAGAAACCAACTGACGTCTATCTACATACACCGATTAAAAAAATTGTTCTCGATTAATGACCATAGTCGTCGGTTTATTTCTAAAACCGACGCTCATAGGGGTGTGAAAATTTTCCCGGGAAAACGCGCAAAAACCCATAATCGTCAGTTATTGTAGTAAAACCGACGACCAAAATGTTCCCAATTTTTGTATCGCGAATAACCTTTCGTCGTCGGTTTTTTAGTAAATAACCGACGCCATATGTCAAATTTTGGAGGTAATTTTTTCACGTGAAATTTGGGATTTGGCGGTTAATTTTAGGCATCGGCTGTTTATTCTAGAACCGACACTAAATAGAAAGCGATACCCGTGTCTAGCCACTCCTCTCCGATATATGTCGGTTTGTGTTTTAAACTGACGTTGTAGGTTTTAGGCGTCAGTTCTTCATTAATAACTGACGACTGGAAAGTGACTACATAAGCCATTTCTGTAGTAGTGCCCCATCAGCGGGGGAGATGGAATATATGTAGTTGAAACTGGAGGACTAGGCGAATATTCGAAGTCATGCCTATTTGTGTTCTCCAGTTGTGGCTCGCCCCCAAATTTCAGAGTCAAGCTGCCTTCTTCATGATCTAGAGAAGTTGATAGAGGGTCGGCCACTTGAACTTCCTCTTGTCCTAGATCAGGTGGCGGATCCGGTTCAGACTTTATTTCATCACTCGGCTTTTCTTGTGTAGGGTGTGGTAGCCAGGGTGACATTTCTTCATCAGGGGGATTGTTCTGAGGATCATCATTTTGATGCCATGTGTTCTCTGGAGGGTTATCATTATCAATATTGGGGGAAATAGGAGCAGCATATTTCATTCCAAAGTTAAGGTGTCGTTCAAATTCTTCTTCGTTGTGCACTCTTAATTCGTTTGAGTAACTAGAGGGAGATTCAATAGGTAGAACGAACTCTTGTTCACATAAAGGAATTATGAGAACCTGAGGTAGAGGCTCCAGTGATGTCTCTTCGTGGGAAGTGTTAGCCCATGGCATATCGTTTTGTGGACTAGAATCCTCCCACAAATCTATTTTTTTGATATTGAGACCAATAGACTCCATTCCTGAGTCAGGCTGTTGTTCCATTTCTTCCTCATAGCACACCTCTGGTTCTATTAAGTTTCAGGAAGAGTTTATATGGGAAGAATGAAACCTTGTTCAAGTAACAGAGATATGTTAGTCTCTTGTATATTTGGTAGCTCGGGAGGAGCTTCTCCGTAGGGGAGAGTGGCCATAAGAAGATTGTTTTGTGGCTCGATGTCTTCCCAAAGGTCCTTCTTGTCATTACAAGGGTCTATAGAAATATCATATTCCATTCCAAAATCAAGAGATGGTTCGTGTTTCTCTTCATAGTACACCATCAACTCATTCAAGTGACTAGAAGGGGATTCAATGGAAAGAACATACTCTTGTTCGAGAACTGGATCCATCTGGACTTCTTGTAGGGATGGCAGCTATGGTAATGTCATTTCTTAGAAAGGATTGGTCATAGAATCGTCATCTTGAGACCCATCATCCTCCCATGATTCTTTTTCATCATTATTAGGATCAATGAGAGAGGTATGGTCCATTCTAGAATCAAGATCTTGATCAGTCTCATCTTGAAGTCTGTTCCTAGATCAGCCGAATGGTCATGAATTTCTTCATAAGGATAAATCAGATCTTGTTCCAGTAATGGAGATTTTTTAGTTTCTTTCTTAAAAGACATCTCCTTATCTGAATCAGTCACATATTCATCTGAGTCTGACTGTGAAGGAGTGTAGAGTTCTTGTAATGTAGACCCTTCCGCTTTGGAATTCGTCAACAAGAAGCTGAAGTCGAAGAATATTTGTCGTATAGGGAGTCAATCATTGATGATTGCTCCTCAATCTGTATGGTTGGGTCTAGGTCTATGTGGGGAGAATATGGATAAGTACCAAAATTTATCCCCAATTGATCTCCCGACTGTAGAAAATCTCCATATTGGCTAATCAAATTTTCATCTAAGAGAATAGTGCAGGAGTCATTTTCTGAGTCAGACCTTGGCTCGAAAAATGATTCTTTTTCTTGTGATACTGTGGAGAAATCATCCTCGGTTTCAATCATTAGCTTTGAGGATGATTCCTTTCCCTGCACTAATGCTAGAAGATCATTGAAAGGTGCCTCCCACATGATATCGTAATCGTCATCGTAATCGATTGCAATATGCGGATGAGAAATGTGCTCAAGGGAAATTGGTTATTGTTCTTCATGTTTCTCAGAAGCGTGGACAAGTTGCGTAAGTTAACCAAGCTCGGCTATCAACTTCTCATTCGTAGCTGTCTGATCAGTTAGTTGTGGAGCCACTGACTTCTGTAGAGCACGTACTTCTTATATTAATGTGTATTGATCTTCATAGTAGGGCTCTTCACTGTACTCGTTGGGTTGATGATGATAGTAGCTCTCCTAATCATAGTATTGATTTGCATTGTGATTCAAATTTCCTTCTGTATTGCAATCTACACCTTGAAATCCGTCATAGTTGAGCTCTTCGTAGTAGCTTCCAAGAGTATATGGATTATGACTTGCGTTATATCCATAGTCGTGTGAAGAGACTGCCTTGAGTTTCCCAACTATACGATTTTTGATTACTTGACGTAGTGCATTCACGTAGTGAGGAGGAGCGTTGAAGCAGTTGATTGATGAATGGGAGTAGTCACCACATAATTGACATCTAATGGTTGGTGGCATTGACTGCTTCATTTTGAAGAGAATTGGTACCTAAAAATCAAAGAAGGCGTTTATCGAGCTTGACCAATCACTTGAAATTCAAGAGAGTATGCAATAAAAACTTTAACTTTTGAGATCAATATTTTCACAACCCTCATTTTTTTTCAAAAAGAAAACGAAAAACCCCAGAGAAACTTAGGTCGATATGGAATTCGACGAAGATGATTCTTACGACGTTTTCCCCAGCAACGATGCCATTTTTTGATGGAGCTAGGATTTACACCAAAAGATTACTCTTCTGATGGAAGTCCTAAAGTGCACCAAAAACCCTAGGAAGTTGATATTCTCTCTAGGTTTACCTATAACTGGTGCTAGATAAATGCTCCAACCCCATAAGAGTGTGGAAGCCTTATCATAGTACAGATTTAGGATCAAACCCAAAGGACAACGTGAAGAATTTGGATGTCTTTGTCTCATTTCGTCTCAATCTAAGAATCGTTTACAACTAAGAGATTGATAGGATTAATCTAAACTAATCTAGAACATGCAAAAAATAAAGGCAAGTATGAAATCTAGTTAAAGTTTGAAATCTAAGATTATCATATGATGATGGATTACTGGGGAGATGTGGATATTCACCACCACTACAAATGCATTATACCTATACCAACATGGCAAGACCTACAAGCAAGATACATGGTTGTTGTGCAATGTCGATGCCCTCTCAGACAAGGAGCATTGCACACATCCTTCACAGGTTGAGAAGCTCCCATCCGGTACATATCTGCATGTCAATGGAGATATGTTCCCTCCGAAGGGAGATCTTACTCAACCTCGTGAAACATGCATCAAAAGACTAACAAGCGAGCGATATTATCTATTCGATTAGTATCCTTATATACTATCCCTCTTTTGAGGACATATCTATGAGAAATGTAGAAGTGTTGCAATGCCAGCCATCCTCGAATGAATGGTCACTTACTTTGCATCACTCCCTTCGCAGAGTGTGCTCCTCGACCTATCAAGATTGTACTTTCATACCTCAACGGATTCCATTTCATAGTATAGAAGTACAACGATGGAGGTGAGTTTACTCCACTCCTTTAAAAACGTTCCTAGATACCAAAATAGACGTGTGGTGGATACACACATCAAGAACCAACGCTAAATCAGTAATCGAGTCTCAAGAGTAGACGTAGACAATCCACAACAAAAGATAATAGATCATGCAAGAAAGCGGCCAACATTCGAGCATGGAATGAAACGATTAGCATTGAATCAGAAAGATAACATCTTT
Organism: Alisma plantago-aquatica; assembly: GCA_963693085.1. Lineage (NCBI taxonomy): Eukaryota > Viridiplantae > Streptophyta > Magnoliopsida > Alismatales > Alismataceae > Alisma > Alisma plantago-aquatica. The sequence goes on along the minus strand of OY856412.1, from coordinate 440,440,334 downwards.
AGGTATAGATTACAAAGCATGGGTAGCGGGGCTAGTCCCCACGCCCCAGTGAATTACACTACTCGCTCCTCATAGAGGGAGAAACAAAGACAGAGAAGAAAGATAGAACAAGCATCGTCGGAGCAGAATAGTAGATCTACAACATCCCGGTGTAGATTGCCCCAGTCTCCGGGACTGCTCCGACTTTGTCGATGAAGTCTGTCTCTTGCTGCCTTGATCTTCGTGTGCACCTCTAGAGATGTATAAGTAGGGCCAGGAAGAGCTTGGTGGAGATGAGGTAGCAGTGGAGCAGCCTTGCGGCCTCCTTGATCTGATGCCAAAAAGAGGACCCTTGTGGTTCTATTTATAGGCACTGGTCGAGGTCTTCATGATTTTGGTGTGAATCCACTTCACACGGTTTCGAAGACCGTTTGCTTCTTTGTAACGGTTTAGGAGACCATTTAGTCTTCTTAACGGTCTAGGACTCTTGTCCAAACGGTCTTGGATTTAAACAGTTTGGAAGACTGTTTGCTTTTTGGGACTCTTGTCCAAACGGTCTTGGAGTCTGATTAATATCCTCTCGGTCAGATCCAAACGGTCTTGGGACCGAGCAGATCCAAACGGTCTTGGGACTGAGCAGATCCAAACGGTTTTGGGACCGAGCAGATCCAAATGGTCTTGGAGTCTTAATAGTTTGGGTCTCTCATCCATATGGTCTTGGAGACCGATTGCATCCTCACGGTCTTGGGTCCAAACGGTCTTGTCTTCCAATCGGTCTTAGCTCCAAACGGTCTCTACTCCAATCGGTCATCACTTCCAAACGGTCTTGGCCTCCAAATGATCTTGGCTCCCAAACAGTCTCTTCATCCAAATGATCTTTCGTTGATTTGCCTGTCTAAATGATCTCTCGCCAACCAGTCTTGTACCTCAACATCCAAATGGTCTTGAGACCATGAGGCTTCACACGGTCTTGAGACCGTGTTGCCTTACACGGTCTTGAGACCGTATGAAGGGTAAAACCGGTTGGATGGCCAAACCGCGAGGAGGTGTAGACATGTTATCAGATGGATGAGAATGATCTACAGAGAAGAAGGAAAGTGAGTAAAGGAGGATACGATCAAATAAACTAGTAATTAGAGCTATTAGAGCATTATTTTCATGAAATTGAGGAGATACTCAAAATAAACCAAAACAAGGGTGGATCAGTCAATATGGGGCACAAAATCCCTAGAATTGGTGACTGTGAAGATGAATCTAGAGGATTCATCACCCAACAAGGTCAGTTATAAGGAAAAAACTGACCTTAGAGGTACTTATACACGTACGAATGTAAAATGCAACCAATTTTTGTCTCGGTCAAAAAATTTGTCGACCGAGATGCCCTTCAAGGTCGGTTATAAGGGAAAAAAATCGACCCTAGATGTGGCGAACGATTCACAAAAATAAGATTAACTAATGCAGAAGCATATTATTAACAGCGGAATTACTGAAAATCACTAAAAATTAAAACCTTTTTCAAAGAGATCCATTCTCAAAAAAGCTCTTTAAACAAGAACCATAATATTATATTTACATACTGATTCACAAAGTACATTATCTGTACTATCTCTTCTCAAGGAATATATATATACATCATTACTTTGCTAAAAAGCACAAGCAGCAAAATCCTCGAGGCATCATGCCAAAATCTCAGATCAATTATAAAAACACTATCGCTAACTCCTAGGACCTGAGAGTACAGAGACAACACATAGGACTCTATTTACACATATACAAGACTTGACAGCCAGTATCTCCGCCTGAGGATTCACTGTTGTCCATGTTGTTGCTATTGCTGTTGTTCTTCCCTTTTTATGAGGTTTCTGTTTCTACCTCAACCGCGTCCACCTAAAAATATTGGATTCCACTGGGGGTGAGACAATTTATAAAATTGCCCCAACGAGAGATATAACTCTCCGCCGAAACATTATTATTGCAGCTTAATGGAAATGAACTGAGCAAAGAAGATTTTATGTTCAACATCAGATAAACCAATATTTAACAGATTAGAGCAATAATCTTAGTCAAAACAATCCAATTATAACTTAATTAGGCAGCATGTCATTTATTTCATAAGTAATTGAAAATCATGTCTAATATCTATCCATATAGGATATGATAAATAGAGTGACATCAACCAATGATTTCCGTATATCAACCTTAAGTAATTATGCTATACGGCTGATTACATTTTACAATCAAGCTTATGCCCTGAGGAGATGAGATATACCTCTCATACTCCAACTGACCCCGATTACGTAAAGCATCGGTACCATACAAGGTCAATGGGAGAGCCAGATTATATGACCTCATCTGTCTCGGTCAGTACGAGACTACTTTTAGCAGAGACATCATGTGTCAAACTGCAAATAGCTTGCCAGGGTATATTGGCATCTTCGCTATAGAGTTATAGCTTGTAGTATATACTCTCTTCAGGGTTATGGCTTGTAGCCAATGCCTGGTATATATATATTGAGGAGTCATGGCCCGTAGCCATACTCTTATCGGGGTATAGTCTGAAACCAATCCCGTACATAGGACCTAGCCCGTAGCTATTCCTATGGGGCATAAGGATATATTTTCCCAATTACCCCCACATATTCAAAAATAAGCATTTCGAGTAAAACTCGTTTCAACATTCAGCTAATTCTGACGCTGATGGATCTGTGGTCAGGGCAACTACATTCTATGGTATCATTTGATTAGTTAAGTACATTATCATATTCTTTTAGCATCAGTCAAGTTTTCAAACATAACTCATTAGGACAATTGCTATAAAGAAACATGTACTATTTTCATCAATTACTTCTCAGTCTTTATAAGACATTGGTATCTCAGTCCCTTATTTCAATACTGGGAATTATCATCCTTTCACAATCTCAATACCATAATCATATGCATCTGGGTATTCAAACCCTTAACTCATCATTGAGAATTTTTACCACTTTTTCAGGTAATTATCACCCTCAGGTTATCTGATCAAGGTAAATATAACACTTTCTACACATGCATCTCTTATGGCACTTGAGGCTCATTAACTCTCTTGTTACCACCATTTCAGCATGTGCCATCCTATACGGTGTTTGTGCTATAGGTTGCGTGCCCAGAATCATATTAATCTCAAAATCAATCTCTCGGAGCGGAGGTACACCTGGAAGTTCCTCAGGAAACACATCCTCAAATTCCCTGACTATTGGAACTTTAGAAGGATGAGGGTTCTCCATGTTGGTATCTACCACATGTGCCAAGAATGTGAAACATCCTTTCCTCATCAATTTCTCAGCTGTCATAGCTGACACCAGACAGGTTGGAAGAATCTTTCTATCTCCCTAAAAGATCCATGTGTCACTATCATTTGTGAACACAACTTGCTTGGACACACAATCCAAGACACCCTTGTACTTTTCTAGGGTGTCAATTCCAAGAATTATATCGAATCCGTGCATATCAAGTGGTATAAGATCCACTTGAATGTGATGTTCAGAAAAGATAAGAGTGTAGGGAGAACACACCTCCCGCAACACTGCAGATCCCAACAAAGGGGTTTCTAGCATCAAACTATTTGCTCTATGACTGACAATCATATTGCAGTCATATATCACTTCTCGAGTGATAAAGGAATGTGTAGCACCCAGATCAATTAAAACATATATGAAGCAGGATGAAGACATATCATAATAAAATAGTTCCATCTGACATATCACAACTCATGGATTAACCACTGCCTTGGGATGATTCATTGCATAGAATCTCGCTGGTGCCTGTTGTTGGCCCTGTGCTCTATTATTGGATGCAGAAGATCTTGCCTGGGACGCCTGTCCACGTCCTCGGGTACCACTAGAAAATGGCTTTCTCTGAGATCCTTGCTGACTCTGTCTCGGGGGTTGATTCGCTACTACATTCCCCATTGGGCAATCCCCTGCCAGATGTCCTACTAGTCCACATCGATGACAAGTTCTATTCTCTTGATGTGGTCTAGAATGTCCAGTTACTGATGTTGATGCTATGTTAGGGGCTCTACTTGGAGGAAAACTACGCCCTCTTCCCCTACTTGACGTCCATTGCGTCTAGGTATTGAACCTCTGTGGTGCTGCCGGTGCAGAAAATCTTAGTTTCTTGAAACCCTCAGACCTTTGTCCTTGAAACTGTGTGTACTCTTTCTTACTCTTAGTCTGACGCTTCTCAATCACAGACCTCTCTATCCATCTTACGGACTCCACAAAGGTGGCAAATCTCTCCTAGTTCTCTAAAGTAGACACCGGTGTGGTCAATTCAGCATTTAACCCCTTCTCGAAATGTTGTATCCTCTCCTCATCAGTAGATGCCATATACAGACAAAACCATAAAAGTTCCATGAACTTAGCCTCATACTCGCTAATGTTCATTTGTCCCTGCCTAATCTGCTCAAACTGAGTAATTTTCTCATCCAGAAAAGTCTTGGGAAAGTATCTACTAACGAATTCTCGTTGAAACTCTTCCCATCCGATCTCAACACCTGGCCTCTTGCCCTCTTCTATGGTCTACCAATGACCAGCACTCCCTTTAAGGAGGTATACAACATGCCTCACCTTCTCATCCTCGGGGATATTAAGGATCCTAAAGGCTTTCTCCAGCTCAGTCATCCATAAGTCTGCATCAGCTGGATCAGCTTTACCAGCATAATCTATGGCTCCGACCCGGCAAAGTCATTCAAATGTCTTGCCGACTCCCTGTCCTTCATGGTGGGTAGGTGTCCTAGGTGTAGGTAATGGCATCCTATCTATCATATGAGTCATGGCTGCCATAAACTGTCCAAACATGGTTTGAAAGGATGGGTTCCCCATATCTGCTTGATTGAACTGGGGTTGTTCAAGTACAGGCTCCTCCCTATCTTGGTCTCTTGCACCTCCTCCTGGTGCAGCAACACTGTTCTCAGCAGCATGTTCATCGTGTGATCCAGACATCTTTAGTTCTTCTTCTCCTCCTATATGAGCAGAAGACACTATTAGATAAACTGGAAGACACTAGAACATACTCAACAACCTTAATCCTATGTCTCTGTAGACTCAGCAAACCTAGAGCTTTGATACCACTAAATTGTGGTGAACGATTCACAAAAATAAGATTAACTAATGCGGAAGCATATTATTAACAACGGAATTACTGAAAATCACTAAAAATTAAAACCATTTTCAAAGAGATCCTTTCTCAGGAAAACTCTTTAAATAAGAACCACAGTATTATATTTACATATTGATTCACAAAGTACATTCTCTGTACTATCTCTTCTCAAGGAATATATATATACATCATTGCTTTGCTAAAAAGCACAAGCAACAAAATCCTCGAGGCATCATGCCAAAATCTCAGATCAATTATAAAAAAACTATCACTGACTCCTAGGACCTGAGAGTACAGAGACGACACATAGGACTCTATTTACACATATATAAGACTTGACAGCCAGTATCTCCAACTGAGGATTCACTGTTGTCCCTGTTGTTGTTGTTGCTGTTCTTCCCTTTTTATGAGGTTTCTTTTTCTACCTCGACCGCATCCACCTAAAAATATTGGATTCTATGGGGGTGAGATAATTTATAAAATTGCCCCAGCGAGAGATATAACTCTCCTCCGAAACATTATTATTGCAGTTTAATGGATATGAACTGAGCAAAGAAGATTTTATGTTCAACAGCAGATAAACCAATATTTAACAGATTAGAGCAATAATCTTAGTCAAAACAATCCAATTATAACTTAATTAGGCAGCATGTCATTTATTTCATAAGGATTTGAAAATCATGTCTAATATCTATCCATATAGGATATGATAAACAGAGTGACATCAACGAATGATTTCTGTATATCAACCTTAAGTAATTATGCTAAACGGTTGATTACATTTTACAATCAAGCTTATGCCCTGAGGAGATGAGATATACCACTCATACTCCAACCGACCCTGATTACGTAAAGCATTGGTACCACACAAGGTCAATGGGAGAGCCAGATTCCATGACCTCATCTGTCTCGGTCAGTTAGAGACTACTTTTAGCAGAGACATCATGTGTCAAACTACAAATAGCTTTCCAGGGTATATTGGCATCTTCACTATAGAGTTATAGCCCATAGCATATACTCTCTTCAGGGTTATGGCCCGTAGCCAATGCCTGGTATATTGATAACACCAATTTTTGTGATGTTTTTGTCCTTTATTCTGTTATCAAAACTGCCCTTTTCTTCTGTTTTCCTCACTTTTATATGCATTTTCACAATAATTGGCCAAGCAATGCTCTCAGTCCAATATTTCCATCTTTTGCAGAGTTTCCTCCTATTTTGTCCCATTTAGTACCAATAAGGCCGTTCTGGCCCGCAAATAAGTCCAAGACTGTCTCGGCCCCCTGACGCCCGATACACGCGCTAACCAGCAAGGCTGCGCGATACGACGACGCGCGACGCAAGGATGCCGCGCGAGAAGGTACCGATGGACGACATGCCTCTTTACCCGACGGGGAGCCAAGCGCGCCGCAACTACTCCATGTGTCGCGCGATATCGACCACCCACCAGCAGGCACCTCTCGCCACGACGCCCGACAACTGACCTCCTTGTGTCGGGCGATACCCGCGTCAGCCGACCACCGACTGAACGGCAGAAAGGAGGACACGTGGCGCTTCGAGCACCATATCTCCTCCCGACCAGCTGCCTATAAATAGCAGCTACAGGGAGCCGAAAAGACGGCTTAGACAGTTTGGATAAGCTTGGTCACTTCAGGTTTCAGAGTCGACGGATCTTCGGAGGAAGCTGCGAGAGCAGGCGTATCGTGCTCCAGTGTTCGTACCGGGCGACACTAGGTGAGCTCTTCCTCATCCCGAGAGGGAGGGGATTGGTTCACCTAGGACTATACCGGGCGACACTGGGAGATGATATCGGCCGATGTAGATACGCGACACGAGTGCCCGACACCAGTGCCTGGCAGTAGGATACGCAGCTCCATGCCCGACACGATACCGAACCCGATACGCTCCGCCCGTCAGGCGTGTCGCCCGAGAGGGTGTGCCGCCCGACTTGAGCGTATCGGTCAGGTCCTTGAGCGATGCAGTCGCCCATCGTGGTGTGCCGCTTGAGAGGGCATGCCGCCTGACGCGGCTGTATCGGGCTAGGCCCCTGTCCGATATCGGGCGGGATGGTTACTGTAGCTTGTCGTCCTTCTACATCAAGAAGGCGACACATATCTTTAATTATGTTATTTAATTCTTTACTCATGCATTGTAATTAAGACCTTTAATGCCTATAGAAATAGAAAAGCTTACTTACTTGCTGCTCTATACTTGGTGCAATATGTTGGATGACTGCTATGTTTGGTATCTGAACTCTAGCTTGCATGTTTTGGATCGCGTTTCGCTTAGCTATCGAATCGTGTTTTCCCGTCGCAACAACTTCGAGAGTTGTGTTGTGGCTTTAGTGTTTGGTCCGATTCTGGAGTACGAGAGTGCCCAGAACGGAGTTGCTTTAGTAACCTTTCCACTCTAATTTAAGTCTGGTGACCCCTAGAGTGGAACCGATGCCTTGTTAGAGGTGCCCGCTTCGAGAGGAGGGGTACAGGATTGGTCCTACCGCCGCTTGCTTTACCGCAGTTTTATCCTTCGCACCTCGCCTTAGCTCCGAGTGTATCCTTCTATTTTTGTTGCATGAATACCCCTAAAAATTGCTAAATGCTTAAAACCTTAAATATTTCTAGTAACTCCACTTGGAGATAGTTTTCTAGTTTTGTTCGTGACATCTTTATGCTTCCCTCCTAGGGAATTTATCATCTCTTTATACCTGCCGGAGTGTAGCGTGTCGATTCTGGGTTCTCAACACTACCCCCTTGTCCCTGTGTTCGACCCCGTATATCTACTTCGACCCCGTAAACAAAGTTGTGGGGGCCTAGAAGGATTCAGGTTTATAAATGTAAAAGCTCGACTACCTCAAATCTGCCTCCAATTTTAGGACGCGCGATTTAGGCCGGTCATATATATATTGAGGAGTCATGTCCCGTAGCCATACTCTTATCGAGGTATAGTCTGAAACCAATCCTGTATATAGGACCTAGCCCGTAGCTATTCCTATGGGGCATAAGGATATATTTGCCCAATTACCCCCACATATTCAAAAATATGTGTTTCGAGTAAAACTCGTTTCACCATTCAGCTAATTCTGACGCTGATGGATCTATGGTCAGGGCAACTACATTCTATGGTATCATTTGATTAGTTAAGTACATTATCATATTCTTTTAGCATCAGTCAAGTTTTCAAACATAACTCATTAGGACAATTGCTATAAAGAAACATGTACTATTTTCATCAATTACTTCTCAGTCTATATAAGACATTGGGATCTCAGTCCCTTATTTCAATACTGGGAATTATCATCCCTTCACAATCTCAATACCATAATCATATGGTTTTGGGTATTCAAACCCTTAACTCATCATTGAGCATTGTTACCACTTTTTCAGGTAATTATCACCTTCAGGTTATCTGATCAAGGTAAACATAACACTTTCTACACATGCATCTCTTATGGCACTTGAGGCTCGTTAAATCTCTTGTTACAATTTACTAAGAAACAAGACATATTATGGTACACAAGGCCCAATAAATAATTTCAATAAATAAAACATCATAGCTCATACCTGGCTATGTTCATCATCTCAGGATACCTACATGGTCAACACACATGATAACAGATATATTAATCATATTTCAGTTCCATGTTGTTCAGGGGTAACACCACTATTCCCTTTCCAGGGTTAGGATTTCTCATTTCATTTCAATCAGGGTTACTCATCCCCTTGTTCAATTAGGATCAATGATTCATCATTTCATTATCCAAGATTAGGGTTTCATGCTATATAGTATAACCTAGAATCAGAGTTTCACACTCCTTTACCCTATTTAGAATTAGGGTTTACTATTCATATCACATCACCCTAGATTAGGTTTTATATTCAATAACCCACAATTAGGGTTTACTATTCACATTATCCCCCTAGATTTGGGTTTCACTCAGAATTGCCCTAAATTAGGGTTTGAGTTCATTAATCATCTCAATTAGGGTGTTATGATCTCTTTATCAAGGATCATGCCCTAATTGTATATCACATCATTTTGAATGTTTTAGACTTAATTGCTACATGATTATCATTCATGTATGAATCTTTCTCTCTCATCCTACTCAGGATGTCCACTACTCAATTCTTGATTAGATTGAGCCTACTCTTTATTCAAATACATGCATTTATGGTTAGCATGATGTATTGAATTATTACATCATTATGCATTAATGATTAATCCCACTAAGGGCATCAATTATAAGTACATCAGGTCTCCAAATGGTTTAATCAATTGAACCTTCAATTATATGAGGGATCCAAAAGAATTGACCAATTAAACTTTCAATTACATTAGGTGATCAATTGGATTAACCAATTAAATCTTCAAGTGCATTAGGTATCCAAATAGATTAACCATATTGGACCTTCAATTACATGAGATATCCAAATGGATTGACCATGTTGATATTCAAAATATTTAATTACTTAGACCCTAAACGGTCTTAGTTCTCATAATTCAATTGGTTGAAAACCAATTGGGCAAATTGCCCTTGAAACCGATTGGACAAGAAAGGTGTTGAAACCAATTGAACTTTGGGTCTCCAAATGGTTTGATACCGTTTGGACCCAAACAGTCTTGAGACTGTTTGGACCCAAACGGTCTTAAGACCGTTTGGTCCAAACCCTCTCAAAACTGAATGGACCAAAAAGTTCTTTCAACACTTAAACAATTCATGGTTTCAATAGATGAACAGATTAACAATTGAATCCTTGATTCATTCATTAATTGATCTATTGAATCATCCCTCAATTGGACCATCAATTAGGGTTTTGAACCCAATTGAGTTAGGATTTATAATCAAGAAAACCTTCAATTAGGGTTTTGAAATCGAGGAAGCTTCAATGATTAACATTGTGAAACCGATTCAATTGAAATCAATGAATCATCATCAAATTATGATATAACCTGACATCAAACGGTCTTGAGGTCATTTGGATGACCTCCAAATAGCCTTGAGACCGTTTTCCCCATACATCATTGAAATTTGTGAAATTTCATTAGGGTTTAGATCATTGGATTGATCATCACTTCAACTATTAATTGCATTTCAATTTTGTATCTCTGGACCTTCAATTACCCAAACATACTCAACCCTAGACCTACAAATTGTCTTGGTTGACCTCCAAATGGTCTTGAGACCGTTTGGGTTAATCAACCCAAAAATCTAAATCAACCAATTGGAATTTCAGCACTTAACTCGATTAGGGTTTGGTAATTGATGAACCTTTAACTAATGAACCCTTTGGAATTAATAAATTAAATTTAAGGGGTCATCAACCATAATCATTAGCATCAAATCTCCAAATGGTCAACTGTGTTCAACTCTTCCAAACGGTTTGAAACCGTTTAGTTCCTAACGGTTTGATGAAACCGTTTAATTCCAAACAGTTTTGTTGAAACCGAATGGACAACTTGTTGAAACCGATTGTAATAGGAAGTCCTTGGAAAAAGTGTCCAAGATGATGTCATAATCATCTACCTTCATCCCTGTAACTTATAATACTTCTGATTTCATGAATTTACCAATTACAACAAACAATTAATCAAGAAGATGAAGGAATCAACGAAATTGCAAGATTGATAGTTGAATAACAATGTCGAGGGGCTCAAGTTATAAAACCCACCTCCAATTGAGCTTCAAAGCTTCAAGCTCACGTCAACAATGGTGGATGCAAATCCTTTCACTATTCCAAGGCTCGTCCTCAAGCTTTGAGTGAAAAGGAATGGTTAGAATTGAAGATGGGATCGAGATGAGAAGAAATCATGCATTGATTTGTGATTTCCACCATGAAATCAAGGTGAATGAAGGTCAAGAATCTTACCAACAGGTTTGGGGTCGTCCTCCTACTTCTCCTAGATCCCTTGGTCATTTTTTCAAGCAAAGAGAAGAAGTGGATTCGAAAAATCCTTTGGTTTGAGTTGTAAAAGGTGTTTTTATAAGAAAATCAATGAGAGAGAAAATGCCTTATAAAAATATTTTAATTCCAAAATTGGTGCCACCTCTCCCCCCTTGGTTCCTTGCATGCAAAGATATATTCCTCACCTCCTAATTCCCTTCCATTATCCATGAATTAAGGGAAAAGAAATTAAGCACCTTAACCCTTATAATATTATTATCCATAAGTTAGTGGATATTTCTTTTTTTTTTCTTAATGTGAGTGGGTTCTCCACTCACGTAGATATTTCCTTTTCCTTTGCAAGGCACAAGGACGTTCACACTTGAGCAAATACATCCCTCAAATTTTTGGTTGAAGGGCTCTTCAATTAATATAATTATTTTTGCATTAAATTGAATTATGTTTTCAATTGTGCTTAAATCTTGATTATTTTAGTATCAAGATTCTCTCTCCTCCAAAGTAATTCAAATGAGGCGCCCCTCCCATTTTATTTTCTCTACATGATGCCAAGAAACATGAGGGACCCTCTAGAAGTGGTATTTTGCATATTGAACCCTAGGTTTTGGGTAAATTGCACATTACACCAAAACTAGGTTTTAATGCACAAACATTGCTTTATCAGCTCTTTCTTGGTACTCAGGCTTTCACAAGCCATACCTCTGCATCATATTCATTCTCATGATGCTTCAACACATGAGGAACATATTATCATGCACAATTTGCAATTTAACCCCTCAACTTGGGTAATTTGCACTTTAGTCCAAAACAAACAAAACTTTGTTTCAACATCATTCAAAAAGGACTGAAATTGAAATATAAGTTCCTCTTGAGCCTTAATTATTTTTCAAAAGATAATATCAAGCATATAATTACCTTTCTTAAACAAAACACCTAGGGTTAAAGCATAACTCATGTCAGTGATGTTACTCTAGAGGTACTTATACACGTGTGAAGGTAAAATGAAGCCAATTTTTGTCTCGGTCGAGAATTTTGTCGACCAAGATGCCCTACAAGGTCGGTTATAAGGAAAAAACGACCCTAGAGGTACTTATAGACGCGCGAAGGCAAAATGGAGCCAATTTTTGTCTCGTTCGAGAATTTTGTTGACTGAGATGCCCTACAAGGTCGGTTATAAGGAATAAAATTGACCCTAGAGGTACTTATACATGCGTGAAGGCAAAATGGAGCCAATTTTTGTCTCGGTCGAGAATTATGTCGACCGAGATGCCCTACAAGGTCGGTTATAAGGAAAAAACTGACCCTAGAGGTACTTATACATGTGCGAAGGTAAAATGGAGCCAATTTTTGTCTCAGTTGAGGATTTTGTCGACCGAGATGCCCTACAAGGTCAGTTATAAGGAAAAAATCAACCCTAGAAGTACTTATACGTGCGTGAAAGCAAAATGGAGCTAATTTTTGTTTGCAGAGGTCTTCTAAGGTCTTATAAGGTATTCTAAGGTCGGTTTTTTAAGAAAACCGACCCAAGAGGTCTTAAATGGTGCCCACATATTTTGTAGACATATAAGGTCAGTTATTTGGAAAAACTGACCCTATAGATCGAGGCACGAAGCCAAAATCGAGCAAATTTTTATCGTAGGAAATTTATAGGTCGGATTTCTGATCCCATTTCCTATAAGGTTGGTTATTTTATGAAAACCAACCCTATATAGATACACTACAAGGTCGGTTATTTTAAGAAAACCGACCCAAGTGGTCTTAAGTGGTGTCTGCATTTTTTATAGACATATAAGGTCGGTTATTTGGAAAACTGACCCTATAGAGATACACTACAAGGTCAGTTATTTTAAGAAAACTGACCCAAGAGGTCTTAAGTGGTGCCCACATTTTTTGTAGACATATAAGGTCGGTTATTTGGAAAAACCGACCCTACAGGCAACGACGTTATTGGCCAAAAATGTAGTAGTGTACAATACTCAATTTTGATTTAGTGTGTTCCTTAGAAAATGAGCATTATTATAGATATGTAATATTTATTTTTACATTTTGTATTTTATCTCAAAATTATGTCAAGATTGGTCTTGATGAAATATATTTTTATAAGGAATCTAACAATTTTGATTTAATCAAAAAAATTGTGATGGATTAAAAGTTATAAGAATAAGCTTTTCTCTCTTCTTTTTTCTCTTTCATTGCTATTTCCCCCTACTTCTTATCAACTCCCACTTTCAGTGTCATGACATTTCCCTAGGCTCAGGTGTACATGTCGTGATGAATAAGATTGTGCCCATAATTTTCCATAAATGATAAGTCTAGAAATCAATTTGTCAATACACATTAAATCAAGATAACTAAATTATGTTGATTATACTACTGGCGGTTGTTGAATTTTGAAAAGTATGTTGATAACATCTAATTTTGTGGATGTTACATGTATATTTGTATATTTAATTTCCCTTATTAGCGTAGGCTTATGTAGATATTCTTGCATTTATCTTTATGTTTTCCATCTTTGTTCTAAATAAGTAATAACCACTCATTTTCTTTATAAAAAAATCATCTACTATAAGCTGGGAAGTCACACCACCACTTGTTGACACTCACAACCCATCAAAGGATAAAATTTTCCATGTGTAGACTGAAAAATCGATAGTCATCTATTGATGGTTCCGCAAGCCAACAACTGACGGCTCGGGTGCACACTCCAACCAAAGGATCCATAGTTGGTCGTCAATTGAAGGATCGCCTACTGACTTCGCCTATTGATGGCTCGGAAGAGGGACGTCGGCTGATGGTGGTGATGCTTGAATCAACTGAAGGCTCCATTGATTTCCTGTTGATGGCTCAGTGGGCGATCGCCTACCGATTGCCCATGGGGCAGTCTCATATGGATGGCTCAGCTGGAGGTTGCCTACTAATGCTTCGATAGAGATTTAACTATCAAAAACCCAGAAGACTCTCTTCTACAGAAACCTTATATGTTGGTCTTTTGTACTGATGGTTCGGGAGAGCTTCGTCTACATAAGGATGCCCTACAACCCTCATCTACCTTGAATAGTTAAGCATGTTCCCCTAGGCACGTGCCAACTGACTTTGTAGCGCAAGAAAAGTCTAATCACAAACATCTCAAGCACCACATCGGATCCTAAAAATAGGGACCCCATACTATATGAAGAGAACCTTCACCTCTAATGATGAAGTGTTGTCCAGATCTCCACCCATTTTTAACCTTTGAAAGAGCAGTGACAAGAGTCTGATTTCTTCCTTCAACCTCCAATGACTAAGGACGAGAGTCGAAGGTTTCCCACCATCACCTCTCACATCCATCAGCTCTGACGACCCTCTTTGCAAGAAGAAGGACGACTGGAGACACCACCATTGCGGTCATCACTCCAATAGTGAAAAAGGTGGTTTCCATCGACCATTAGTACCCTCTTGTGTCTCCTATTTGTTGTGTTTTCCTTCTTCTTCCCCATCTTGTCCACTTTCTCTATCCATCCATCTTGTTATTGATTCGCTCAATTGTAGCTATGTATTGTCTCTCATAACCATTAGTGAATAGACCATTTTATTGGGTTGGAAGTAGTCATAGGACTCTCCCAACATGTAAAAACTTATATCTATTGATTATATACCATGTTTATCTTCATACTCTTGGTCTTTAATGTTTTACTTGCATGATTAGCTTTTGCAATTAGTGTGTATATATATATATATATATATATATATATATATATATATATATATATATATATATATATATATATATATATAGAGTCAGGCTAGAATACACTCGAGTGTACGGATCGCACGAATACACTCAAGTGTGTTTGCATATCAAGATTATTTTTTGCAAAATGTAAACTGTTGATCTTCACCGTCATACTATAACTATGCTACATACAAATTTTGAGCCCATTTGGATAAGTGTAAGTCACTCATCCAAGGGCAACAAAATCGACGCACGAAACTAATTTGAAATGCATAATTTTTGCGGTCTTCATAACATGAGCTATACATATCCAAATGTGCTCAAATTTTGCGTTTGAGTTGTTCACGAGATGTTTAAGAATATCAACGGATTAGATTTTCAAAAAAAATATTGCATCATGAAAAACTATTTGAGTGTATTCCGCTCCGGATACACTCGAGTGTATTCTAGCCTGACTCTCTCTCTCTCTCTCTCTCTCTCTCTCTCTCTCTCTCTATATATATATATATATATATATATATATATATATATATATATATATATATATATATATATATATATATATATATACTTCTTCTATCGGTAATAAAAGCTAACCTCCTCTTCTTTTTCAAATCCCTTAAATGCTAAATGCAAGAGTATTTTTTATTATTATTAAGGAAAGCCTCAACTAGACATATACATTTCTACTACAATGAAGAGCGTGCATGTGTTTACCAAACCAATAGCTCCATTCTCTATTCTAAGAATATGTGTTTACCAGACCAATAACTCCATTCTCCATTCTAATTTATTTTTAAATATATTACTTTATTACTCCATTTTCTTTATCAATCGGTTATTAGATATATAGTATTCTAAGAAATTGAGTTTGTTCACCAATGAACATTTTTAAGAATGTTGACCAACCAATCAGGTTGTAATGTATACATAATTTGCATTGTTTTTGTCTCTTTCTACTCATGATTTTCTCTCTAGTATAGTTTTAAGAAAATACAAATACGATCTAGGCCATTTTGACATCCTTGATTATCCTCTGCCACTCCTATATTCTTGCACTACCTTCCGAACTACTCCTCAATAGTCTCTCTCTTTTTTCCAATAAAATCCAATTCTTTTTCTCATGGTTTCACCATCCCGAGTTTCCATCTATGACCAGCCCACATATCTGTTGATTTCTATCCATAAATTTCATTCTTGTCCACCCAAGATATCTACTACTGAATACTCTTATCTCTCTCTTTTCATACCGAAGTGCAGTGCTCTATAAGAAGAAGAAGAAGAAGAGGGGGAGGAGGAGGAGGACAGACACAATTGGACGGGTGTAGATTACTACCAAGAAGAAGAGGAGGATGGGGACATACACAATTTATACCAGTGCTGATTGTTGTACTCAATCCCTCGTTTGAAACTCTGACGCATGCATGTTGTTAGTACCTAACAATGATCTAAATTGTATGTCGCTTACGTCTGACTTTGACATCCGGCAATGAATTTGAATGCTGAGAATTTTTTATAGAGAACGGACGCTAGAGAGAGGGAATATCCCGATGACGAATCGAAGAATCAAGAATCCGGTCTTCACAGGGTCGCATGCATGCCGCGATGATGGGCGCCGGTGGTAGGAGGAGTGAGTGGTTCCCGGTTTGAGACTTTTGCCTGGGCCGACCTTGGCAGCCGTACCATGGAAACAGGAGAAAAAGTAGCAGCAGCTTGGGAAGGCGTGAGTCTAAAGCGGTGGTGGTGGTAATAAAGAAGAAAACAGCTGGCCCTGGCCCGGCCACATGCAGTGCCTGGTTTTGAGCACATCCGAAAAACCAGAGGCAGGATTCGATGGAGCGACGGTGTAGCCAGGAAGAGATATTCCTCTGTCTCTCTCCTGAATCTGTCCCTTCCAGTCTTCCAGATCTATCCCGCTAAACCTCTACCGCCACCAATGCCACGTTGTTGTCTTCTCCGCCGCTGGTTCCTTGGCGCCAATGGGGGACCCAGCATCACCGACGGCGGCGTCCAGACGCCGCTCCACGCGTATCACCCCCTCGCTCCCGAACGTGGTCCCCCACGCCTCACCCCTTCTTTACGTTTATTTATGTCCTTTTTTTCTCCATTCCACACTCGCATGGACCGGACTTTGAATACATATCGCCTGCCTTTTATCTGTCACCAAGCCATCTGTCCAACTAAGAGCGGCTTCTAGACTATATACCAAGTTCGCTTCCACCTGTCCACCTCCGTAACAACTGACGCAGATTCACCCGTCTCCGGCCTCTTGTTGTTGATGGGCTTCAACTAGGATCGTCCTTTTGCTTGGACCAATAAAACTAAAAATTTCGGAAACCACTGACTTTTAACATACTTCGCCTTATTATTGGCTTTTTTTTTCCTTTCTTTTTAATATATAAACATTAAAATGCCAACTTGTCCATTTTTTCCACCCTCCCAACTTGTAGGGCTACTTCGTGTTTTTATACGCACCTTTACATACTACTTGATTCTTTTGAGTAGGCTAACTCAAACACAATAATGCTTAGCATACATATATATATATATCATATTAGTATTGTATATATAAAATTGACCTAGAGTTCAAGACACATACCAAGTGGTCATAGTTTACAACTGTACAAATCCATATGAATTGTCGTGAAGCCACCTATTTATAAGACGACGACCAGCATAACTATCATTTTGTTTCACATGTGTATGTGTTGTTGTTTGCAACATGCTTTTCTTATTACGTAAACATTTAGTATGGTTCTTTAGCTAACTAACTATACATGCTCTCTTACAAAAAAAAGTCTTCCAACAAAACAATACATCCCCCTTTTTTGGATCCGTGTGATGTCAATACAAAATCTCAACCATATTCGATCCAGTCACCCAAAAGATCTTAGTTCAAAATGTCATCCAAACAAATGAACAAAGAAAGTAAACTACAATCAAATTGATTATTTGGAAACTACCCAAACATAATGGGATCATAATCTTATTGCAAACATACTAACACCACCACCAGTTCATACGGTTAGCCAAACAACATTTGACTTGAATTCGACTACATCCTTAGTTAACCTTGTAAGTTCGGCTGCTAGCCAAACATAATAAGATCATAACGTAGATTGTATCTAGATTGAATCCTACAATTCTATCTCTTAGTCAAAGGAAATTAGACTGGGTTTCTAACACAAAAACCGATTCTATTAAAATTGGAAAATCATAATTCTCCTAACCAATGCAATCCAACTCCCATGATCCCAATCATATGTCTAAGAGATAATTTTCTTTGGAAGAAAATCGTCATCATTATAGCCATTATTAGTATTGTTATTGTTGGTTTTATTATATAATTATTATGTATTATCTATAATACTATAAAAAGAAATATTTCTATATTTTTACAAACGTTGCCATTAGCTAATCAAATTATACCATTTCAAATGCTACACTCTCTTTAACTTTCTCTGTTCTCTCCTTTTTTCAAAGATTTACTACTTTTATATTTACTCTTTTTTCTTCCCTCAAAGACACGAACCCCATCACTCACTCTCGTTCTCTCTCGGAACCCCCACTCTTTTGCTATAACTCCCCGTCTCTCCTCAACCCACTTAACTCATTCCCCAACTTTCACGATTCTATCCAACTTTCCCATAAGGAGAGCTCCTTATTCAATTCAACAATCAATTTTTTTTATTATTATAAATTAATATCAATGTCCTGCCACTTCATCTCTCTTTATTCTATAAACCTTCACCCTAACAAGGCATCTACATCAGTTACATGAATACCGAAACAAATCATCTCTCTCATCCGTCCTTAATCTTTGGTGTTTGCAATCTTTTTAATATTTTTTTTAGTAAGAACAACTGAATAATAATTCATACAACCCCCAAAACGTGCAACTACTAACCGTATCCCCAAAATCAAATAACTGGTTGCCATTGCCAAACGGTAAAGGGATCATCATGCCTTTTAAAATCTTAATCAACATCTATAATGTTTTTTTCTTCTACCAATAGAGAAACCTTAAAAATAGTATACATTTTTAGAAATGATATTATCTGATGAGACATTTATATATGTCTTTCTTAGTAAATATAAATTATAGTTGTGACTCTAAATAGTTTTATATTTCAATTTTAACATACTTTAGTAGTTTTTATATAACATAATACTTAAATATCAATATTATCTTGTTTATTCAAGACTAAAGCCAAATTAATTTATTATAAATTCATTCTCATATATTTATTTACATTTTCCCCTAATAAAATCCAAACAAGTACCCACTAATCTCCCTTCTCAACCATATATACTATTATAAAAAAGAGCAAGTTTATTTAAGATAATTGTGACTATGTTATCCTTGGGGGTGATTAGTTTTTTTTATAACAAAAATGGATGATGGAACGTTTTGTGGCCGGTGTGTTTTACATCTCGATGGAAATATTTATAACCATTAATTAATATAATTTGATTTTATAAAATTATCCACACATTTCCACCACTTTTCAACGTTTTTGTGGAAAAAATGTGTTTTGCAGTAATGGCTAGAATAGTTGGCTATCCCACTGCCTACTATCCCATTTCTATCCTTGGTTTGTCCAACTTCCTTCCTCAATTATTTGACTCTCTACGTTCTTCACTCATTCCATATTCTTGATAACCTTTTAAACTTCATTTCACATAAGAAAGAATTCCTTGATTCTCTCTCTCACTCATTTATATATTTCTTATAAATTCCCTTACCGTTATCCTATCATAACAAATAAAAAAGAATGAGTTTTGTCATTCTAACAAAAAAATAAATTCAAAATCTTAGCTTAAGCTCCTTGATTCACTCCTGTCTTTTTCCATTCCAACTGTTGAAAAGAATGAAGTCTTGGCAAAAAGAACGGAACAAATCATGAATTCATATTTATCAGATGTCAATTGATTTGTTGACCAAGCCATTATCTCATCTCTCATCTTTAGTGATACTACAAAATCATATTTCCATAATTATTATGATAATCATTCACCATTATCTTGGGGTTTTTTTCCCATGAGTCCAATCATCCCAGTCCACTCCCACGTCTCCCCTTAATCTTTTCTCCCGTTAACATTTCTCAGTCTCCATTCTCTCCCATCTTTTCCATCCTCTAAAAAATCATCTAAAACTATGCTTTCAGTATTACTAAGTAGATAATATTTGCAACTTTATCTATGGTAAATTAGTTTGTTTTCGTACCAAAATTAGAATAACTTTTTGTTGAGTTTGATTGTACTTTTTGTGGCACATTAAGAAGTAATACACATAGTGCATCATTACTATTCTAATATGAAGAGTCTAGATACTCTGTTGTTAATTCTTTTACTTGTTCTTAGTTACCCTATTTTTTATTCCTATATTTTTTTTTCATTTGTTCTTGGATATAATTATGAATGAATAGTATTACTTTCTTTCATAGATTCTCTTATTATATTCCTTAATGAATAACTAAAGACCAAGAAATTTGACTTATGTTTGATAGATTTCATAATTGAATAACATTATTTCACAATGATGTTTTGTATCGCTACAACATGACTACTATAGGCAATAATGTAATCGTACATGACAATCTCATTTAGCTTTTTTCCAATAATGTTATCGGATCTCTTGGAGAATATGTCTATCACATCAATTTAATCTTTATTAGTTCAGGCCTAATTAAAAATAGAATCCACATGAAAAAATTAGCCATCACCTTATTAAGAGAATGAACATGTGCATCATTACACTATTTTAATTTTTAGTTCCTTCTAAAAGTTTTTGTGAATAGATTTGCAATGTAAGATGGTTCTTATGTAGTTGATATGATGCCAAATACGTAGTTGAAGGTAAAGGTTCTAACTCTCACAAACCTCTTTCCCCACAAAATGATACATATTTCAAAACAACACCATACATTTGTACGTTAATAAAACTTCCATTCAAATTTTGTGTTAGTATTAATTAGTTTCTAATTAAGAATCTTCAATAACATGATTGCCTTTTAAGATATTGTCTCAATTTCTTTTTCAATCATCTCATTTTCATGCATAACAATCTTTTCATTTTCTCTCTCGAAACTAATCATACTCTTGGATATTTTAAAGAAAAAGTAAATCTCACCCAAATTTCCTATGTTGTTTCAAAATAAAAGTATATGTATAACTAAATCTTCAAAAAGAATTGTCAAGTAAAGATAATTAAAATCTTTCAAAACACTATTAAAATAAAATACTTGATTTTTTTACTCATACATAAGCTACATGTAAAGTTTAAATAGGATATATGACTTGGTATGCTAATTTTGTCCCCATGATTTATTTTTATACATTTAGTATGATGAGTATGATGAGTAAGTGCCAAACTTACCTCACAATATTCTGTATAAAAAATACAATGCCACATCCATCTCTTATTTTTTTATTTTTTTTAGGTGGTTATTATTTGAAGTTCAATGGATATAATAAAAGACATTAAATTTATATTTTCATATAATTTCACGATTAAGAAAACATTGTACTTATTTTATTTACTATAATAATGATTGAAACTAAATTTATCATGTACAATATGTTACATACATGGGTACGTGTGTTGACTAGTTTATGTATATGCTACTGCTAGGATCGTGCCTAAGTTTGATTTGTCCCTAAACACCGCTCGAGTCACCCACTAGGGCAGTGGCACGGCCTCTCTACCGTGTTTCCCAAGAATGAAGCCATCCGCCGTCCGTTTTACCATTCATTGCCTCCCACCGTTTTACCACTCGCCCCTGGCTCCCGTATAAATACCAGCCTTGCCTCTCCCCCCGATAGAGTGCTTTTTTGATAAGCTACACTACACTTGTCTGACTCGTCTGCTCCGCCACCGCTTTCCTTGTCCTTCAAGAAGCTCCCGGCTCCTTCCGTCGTCGTTTCCATGGGTACGCATGCATCTGCTCTGCTTTTCTCCTCCTCCGATTTTCGCTTGTTCCGATCGATTGTCTTTGCCTTTCATTCACCTGCTGTTTTTCTATTTTTTCAACACTGCTGTGTTGCTCACTGTTGCTCCTTTCCCCTTTTGATCGCAGCATACGGCAAGGTGAAGATCGGCATCAACGGTGAGTTCTCCCTCGCCGATCAACTTCTCCTGTTAAACTTTTAGTTGCTTTTGGTGAATCACAGTATAGTTCAGGCATCTAGTGCCGCACATCTGTACACTTAGTGTTATGTTTTCAACGGCTGAACGAATGGTGTCGTCTATCCTCTTTGTAGGCTTCGGCAGAATCGGGCGTCTTGTCGCCAGGGCTGCTCTTCAGAGGGACGATGTCGAGGTCGTTGCCATTAATGACCCCTTCATCTCCACCGACTACATGGTATGCAACCGCTAAACTAGTGTTCTGCCCTCATTGTGATTCGTTGCGATCCTCATTAACTGCCTTTTTTTTTCTTCCACCGATCGTACTCTGTTCTGTCCTTTTCAGACCTACATGTTCAAGTACGACAGTGTCCACGGCAAGTGGAAGCACGGCGACATCAAGGTCCGTGACAACAAGACCCTCCTCTTTGGCGAGAAGGCCGTCACGGTGTTCGGCATGAGGTCTGGGATCCTTTTCCTTCTCCCTGTTTATCGTTGATCTCGAGTGTCTTTATCTGCTAGATGATTTGGTAGTTGACTTGATAGTTTACTTCGTTACTGATCACGCCGCCGCCTCTGTTTTCCCTCCTCTTTTGATTATAGAAACCCCGAGGAGATCCCGTGGGGCGAGACGGGCGCTGATTTCGTGGTGGAGTCCACTGGTGTGTTCACGGACAAGGACAAAGCCGCCGCTCACTTGAAGGTTCGTGCCGGTTGTAGTTTAATTTTTTTTTTTTTTTTTTGGGTTGAGATCTGGTAAGACGACAAAGATTGAGATATTTACCCTTCCTTTCTTAATCATCTCTGTCTCCCTTTTGCCAGGGTGGTGCGAAGAAGGTTGTGATCTCTGCTCCCAGCAAAGACGCCCCGATGTTCGTGATCGGAGTGAACGAGCATGAGTACAAGCCTAACATCAACATCGTTTCCAATGCCAGCTGTACCACCAACTGCTTGGCTCCTCTTGCCAAGGTTATCAATGACAAGTTCGGCATCGTTGAAGGGTTGATGACCACCGTGCATGCCATCACTGCTACTCAGAAGACTGTCGATGGACCGTCCAGCAAGGACTGGAGGGGTGGGAGAGCTGCTAGCTTCAACATCATCCCCAGCAGCACTGGCGCTGCCAAGGTAATGAAAGGGCTTTTTACTATGCGGCGATGTTGTCAGTTATGTGCTTGTCTGCCTGCCTTAACGGGTGCAGAGCAGCGTTATTGTAGAATGTTTTGTACTGATTTTGCATGTGTGATCTTTCAGGCTGTTGGGAAAGTGCTTCCTTCTCTCAACGGCAAGCTCACCGGCATGGCCTTCCGCGTCCCGACTGGTGATGTCTCCGTGGTGGATCTAACCGTCAGACTTGAGAAGGGAGCCAGCTATGATCAGATCAAGGCCGCCATCAAGGCCGAATCCGAGGGTAAACTCAAGGGAATCCTGGGATACACTGACGAAGACCTGGTGTCCTCTGACTTCATCGGCGACAGCAGGTCCAGCATCTTCGACGCCAAGGCCGGGATCGCACTGAACAACAACTTCGTGAAGCTCGTCTCGTGGTACGACAACGAGTGGGGGTACAGCTGCCGCGTGATCGACTTGATCGTCCACATGGCCAAGTCTCGCTAAGAGCACAGAGCGTAGCTGGACGATGAGCAGCAGGTGTTCGTAGAAGTAAGAAAATAAACAAAGCCTGTGCAGTTCGAGGCAAATGCATTAGCTGGGGGTTTGTCTTTTTCAAGGTCCCAATGTGGGACCGTAGTGCTTGGGGTTTGTTTCGCCTTTGAACACTCCCCCAAGTGTTTTATCCGAGTCCGTGGAGATGTTTAAGACATTTTGTAGTCTAGCGTTTCGGCAGTTTATGTGCCCTTTTCTCATCCGTGCTTATAAACAAAAGTTCAGGGGGTTTTGTTACTGGTTTTTTTTTTTTATAAGGGCAGCAATTTGCTCTTCTTCAGTGGGCCAAAATGAAGTAACAAGACCCGACAGAGCTGCTTCGATCCATTTTATTAACAAATCAACCAGGCTAACAAAATCAATCGGATCAACACACAAGCTGGCAAAATAGATATGGAATCACCATTAACCATACAGGCTAAACAAAATCACCTGACAAGCTAACAACTTGATGAATCAAGTGCATGTCTCTGTCTGTATGTTTTTCTGTAGGTCGATGTTTTACTTCTTTTTGGTAAAATTCATCCATTAACGTAAAGAATTAAAAGTAATGTTGTTAATATTATTAATGTATACATGAGTAGGTATAATTTTATTAACAATTTTAGGCAGCAGATCCAATAAGAAAGGAAGATCAAATAAAGCAGGAGAGAAGAAATCAGTGCCAACAATCCTCGTGGATATGTAATGTTCTTCTGGACTCTATCTGACACGAATCTGGACAAAAATATATACGTGAAACGGCGGCGGAAAGTTCTCACTAAGATAGCAAATGTTCGGTCGTTCTTGTACATATTGCGACAAAAATTCCCCAAAGAGATTTTTTTATTTAGGATTAATAAGTCTTAATTACACGAGTAATTAATTATTTAGTTGTATCTTAGTGTAAAAAGAAGACGGAAGATGTTCTCCACAAGACCGTTGTCTGGATATGTCAGGCGTGGTGTGTGTGCGTGCGTTGTGATGTGATAATTCCATCCATCAATGTGAGCATACCTCTCTTCTAGGACTCTTTGGACACTAGTGCCTTATGTAATCCTACATATAAGAATCACAAAAGTTCTAGGAGTGAGCAATATGAGATAAAACTTTTTTCTCACATGTACTAGCTTTAATATATTGGGCTTAACCCACTATTTACATGGCTGTTATTATATATCTAACAATTTCTCATAAAGTCCAATGTGTAGTGTGTTCTACCATTCAGTCCTCTATACTATACTATGTTAAATTCTTTTCGGTTTGAATCTACTTGAGTTATCCAACTGTGACCCTCGTAGGAACTAGGTGAATAAAAGTCTTGAACGTGAACCTTGAGTATAAAAGTATAAGTTGGTAATAACACAATAAAAACATAAAAAAAATAATGCATTAAGGCCATGCATACAAAATTCTATATCATGATTGATAACAGAGAACAACCCAATTCTCCTATTTCGGCCTACACAACATCAATCATTTAGTTGGAGTCTCCAAGGATGTACTGCTAACATCATGTCCTAGGACTTGGCACCATTCAGATACTACTCTTTTTCTAACTTGTAATCATGCCACTAATAGGTTTCCTTCCATCAGATAGACACACATATGCTAGAAGCATCAAATAAGAATACATAGTGTCATATGATTCAATCGATAGCTTATTATTACCACATTGAACCCAATTTGTGAGATCTCCACTCTTTTGGGTTGGGTTGCTATTACCTGTAAATCTATAGGGGTTTCAGTCTCATCCACAATCTGGATTTTTCCACTAAAGCCAAGGTAAGACCTATAGTATTATCTTTGGTACCGACGTACTCCACAACCACGACCCCATTAGACACTAACTCCCTTACAGATTTCAATCTGACTTAGATGTGTCTACGCTATTTTTGATTGTACTTGGAACTCTTTATCTTAGCAATAGTTGTAGTGATATCACAGTGAACTGAAATTGCAGGAAGCGACTTCATGTAAACTGGACACAAGTCCATGTAGTCATTCAACTTCCAATCTAGTTTCATCTAAATCACACAACTTTGCTTCAAAAGTGGACCGCGACAATATGGTCTGTTTCTTAGACCTCCATGAAACAAATCCTCCCAACAGGAATACATATCCTGAGACACCTTTACTCCTAGAATTCACGACAATCCAACATGCATCACTATATCCTTAAGACTACAGAAGAATGTTTACCATAATGCATCCCAAGGGAACACGTTCCCTTGATATACCTCAGAACTCTGCCAGGAGTTTCCCAATAGGTCTTGTCGGGACAACTGGTGTATCTACTTAAGTTGTTCACCACAAACACAATGTCTGGACGTGTGCAGTTTGTAAGATACATCACACTTCCGATAATCTGAGAGTATCGTAATTGAGACACTGGAACTTCAATCTCATTCTTGAACAAGGGTTTGGATGAATCATATGGAGTCTTAACAGGTTTACGTGATATGTACTCAAATCTCTCCAGTATCTTCTCAACATAGTGATACTGAGAGAGAGTTATACCATCAGTAGACCTTATGATTTTAAGCCCTAAAATCACATCAGCGACACCCATGTCTTTCATCTCAAACTTGCTACACAAGAATTACTTTGTCTCATTTACTACTTTCATATCAGAACCAAAAAGTAGGATATCATCGACGTATAAGCATAAAAAAATGAATCCATTATTGAAAATTGTGCAGTAGTGACACTTATCAAATTCATTAGAAACAAAGCCAAACGAAGATATCACAGAATCAAACTTCTCATGCCATTGCTTAGGGGCTTGTTTCAAGCCATATAATGGCTTAACAAGTTTACACACTTTTACTCATTCCCACGACCCACAAATCCCTTAGGTTGTTCCATATATATCTCTTCCTGAAGATCACCGTATAAGAACGCGATCTTCACATCCATCTGATGGATATAAAGATTATAAATGGAAGCCAATGCTATAAGCACTCAGATTGTGGTCATACGAGAAACAAGTGAATAGATATCAAAATAATCTATTCCTTCCCTTTGTGTGTAACCCTTAGCAACTAGCCTAGCCTTATACTTATTGATTGTCCCGTCTACATTAAGTTTATTCTTAAAAATTCAATTGCAACTAAGTACAGAACAATCAGGAGGCAAATCCACCAATTCCCAAGCTCCATTCAAGAGAATTGATTGGATTTCATCATTAATGGCTTCTTTCCAAAACTTAGCTTCTGGATATTTCATAACTTGTTTGAAAGTGACACGATCATCCTCAACATTGTAAGTGAGAAATTCACTTCCAAAGTCTTTGGATGTCCTAGGCCGTTTACTTCTCCTTGGTTCAGCTATTTCTTCAGAATCATCAGATTCAGAAATAGCTTGTTCTGAGTCGCCCCCACATTTGTCATCCTTTCCACGTGCCCAGGAATGAAACCAGTGGCAAATGAATCTTCTTGAGATACTTCATTGAGCACACCGATTTTCATAGGAAATACATCCTCAAAGAATGTTGCATCACGTAATTCCACAATTATATTGACCTCAATGCCAGAGATATCTGATTTTACAATCAAGAATCTGTAAGTATAGCTTGTCTCAACATACCCTAAGAATATGACATCAATCGTTTTCGGTCCCAATTTCTTCCTTTTGTGTTCAGGGACAAGTACCTTAGCAAGACACCCCCCACACTTGAAGATATTTGAGACTCGATTTCCTCCCTCTCCACAACTCAAACAGACTACTCTCTGAATGCTTATGGGGAATTCTATTCAGAATATGATAAGTCATATTCAAAGCTTCCCCCCACATAAAGTTGGGTAATCCAGATGTTTGGAGTAAGATATTTACCATATCTATTAAGGTTCAGTTTTTACGCTCATCAATCTCATTTGATTGTGGTGAATAAGGAACAATGACCTCATGAACTATACCATGCAATTGGCAAAATTCCAAAAACAAGTTTGAGGTATACTCTCCTCCCTTATCAGACCTTAATTGTTTAAGTACTTTACTGGTTTGAGTTTCGGCTTCTTTCTTATAAATTTTAAATTTATCCAATGCGTCATCTTTACTTCTAAGTAAAAAGACATAGCAGTATCTACTCACATTGTCATTAAAAGTTATAAAATAACGCTTTTGATCCCTCATGGAAACACCATTAAATTCACAGATATCTGTATACACTAAATCCAAAATTTCTGAATTCCTATTCACAGAATGAAAACCCTAGGCAGTTTAGCTTGTACACATATTTCACATTTATTATTGCTAATTTCAGATTTAGGGACTAAATTTTGATTCAGCATACGCTTCATTGTGGCAACATTAACATGTCCCAAACGTGAATGCCAAACATCGGATGAAACAAGATTCATGCAAATAGAACTATAATCATTCAAATTTAAAATAGAATTTGAAATAGGTTCAACATGAATCTTAAATAAGTTCTCTACATCACATAAGTACCCCTTGCCAAAAAATAAAGAATCACGAAGACGTGTAATAATAGCCTTATTACATTTGTAGTCTACTCTATAACCTTCTGTAACGACCCACACTTTTGAGTGTCTAAAAGACCTTAAAGTCGCAGATCGTTAATCATAACTTCCAGGATCAGATTCATGAAATAATACAGAATAGTAAACAATTTCCATTAATGATCAAATATTTACATGTTTACATGAAAAGCTCCTCTAAGGAGTTACATAACTTTTAAACAGAATTAACTTTTACATATGTGAAGATATACCATTAAAACTAAACCTTCATGATTAAACTGTAGTGTCTTCAAGATCTTTATCTGTATCCTCATGTCCACGAATCAAGTATATCTGATACCTAAAACGCCGACAAACAAATACGCGATCAGTATATTTCTATACTGGTACGTGGATTCAAACAATAATCACAAGTACAGATATAAGCAAACATCTTTATCTTGCATGTAAGAATATAAACTTATTTTCATATTCTAACCCTTATCTAGTCCACTACCTCAGGTGTAATCACTGTCCCTCCAGGGCTCGTGTGCATTACCCTTAAGATCAGTCTAACCCAGGGTTCAAAATACTATTATTTACTTTACATGATACTCATATGCACTTTATAGTTTGCAAGAACTAAATAAACAAGCAAGCAGTTTATTTGTCGTTTCAATCTCATCGAGAAACATCGGAAATCTCAGAATTCGATACATGTATTCATAAGCGTAACCACATACCTTATGCCATCAAAGAAACCATGCAGAACATTATGTACTTTACGAGTGTATCCAAACATCCAATCAACAAGGCATGTAATCAACAGGTATCTGAAACAAAGCATACTGCATATGTGTCACCATGTATTCATATCACATTACTCAGATCTAGATGCGCTCCTAAACTAGGGTTTAGGGTTATCTCATGTTTAGACTATGGATAAGGGTGACAAACCCTAATTCTATTATATCATGGTTTCCAATATTACAACTCAATCATCCATGTTAGGTTAAACCTTGTTTAGCATCTTAAGGATGTTAAACTATTCGTGATACCTAAGTCACATTTCTAGCATTAAGATTATATCAAGATGTTCACATTGGTTTCGAACCCTAAAACAACATGAATGAGATCATTAATCTAGAATCATCATTTATTTATCATTATCAAGTATTTTCTCATTATACATGTCCAGATCAAGTGTCAACTCAATATAACCTAATCTATTTAAGCATCTGATTATGCAAATCTAGGTTTTACCTTTATACTAATCACATTAACATATGCATTACACATACTTTTAGAACATGAAGCATAATAAGGTTCTGATAGTATTTTATTTGGGTTTCACTCATTCTCCTGATCAATTTGATATATAATTTTGCTATATTTTGAGTTATCCATAATTAACTAGAATTATTACAAGATAAACACTTACCGGCCAATCCGGAGACGCCACGTCATCCTAGCATGTGCCTGCGGCCAGCCGATCCTTTGTTCCAGCGAAGGAGGGGATTAAAACATAACGAACGGACAGTTTTGCCCATCCCTTGATGGCTCGGGCTGTGGAGCTTGCGGGGGTATAATCGTCCAAAATACCTTCGGCTTCTTCTACCTAGCGACGCCGCCGATTCTGCGCTTCCACTTTGTCGTCACCACGATAAGCGAACTCGGGTCCCTTCCTGGCACACGACGTACTCTAGCAATGTGCCTCGCAGTCGAGGGCACCGCCCTCAGGGATTCCCTATCGCCATCCGGCCGTCCTAAACTCCCCCTCTCTCCCTCTGTTCTCAGGCGTGAAAGTCCTGGTGTGAGCAACCACCGCGGTACCGTACGGTGGTCATCCATGCTTCCCTCACTAATCTTTGAGGGTCTCTTGTGCGGGCACAGGCAATGTCGCACGGCTGCCACCGTCAGCTAGCGAGCAACCAGCCTCAGCCTGACTTCTCCACCTCGACGCTGCCTTCGTCCTACTACTGATCTGCACCATCTACGAGTCCCCGACCAGTCAAGGCAAAGCAGCGACCGGCTGCTTGCAAGGAGCACGCCTAGGATGACGATCCGGTGTCAAAAAGCATAGAACACCATTACGCAGGCATGGCTTGAAACCAACTATTTTGCATGCCCATCATCCTCTTCGCTCAGCATGCTGCCAAGACGCAGGCTCCAACTACCATGGCGGTAGAGTTCTGTTGTGGGAAGAACTGGGTTTCAGGCCACTGGAAATCCCGGTGGGTTTCTCCTAAGTTCCCTAGGGTTTGGTACCCCGTTTCTAAGGCGAATATACCTCCCATTATATAGGTGGAGGACTCGGGGTTCGCGTATGCCTAGTAGGGGCAAATAAAGGAAAATATGCCATTATCAATTTCCTTCTTTGAGTACGAGACAACGATATGCATGTACAAAGTAAACTCTCGATGCTTTAGGAAACTACCACCCCTTTCCCATCAAATTTGACAAAACTCACAATATTCATTGTCTTTCCGAAAGTATCTCAAAGATATCTTCTTTATTTGATAATTGACGCCATATTATGGAAACACAACGAATAATCTTAAGAAAGAATCTATTCCTTCTTTTTAAAACAAGCTTCCTATTTTCTTTAGGAAACTTACATATTGTTCCATTATTTGGCTTTCAAGAAAGAGGTGGATAATCCTTTAAATAATTATCCAAGCTACATATTATCTTGGATTATCTGAGAAATCATCTCTTTATCTTTTATATTGTAATTATCCTTCAACATACCGAAAAGGTTACCCAAGGTAACACTATTTGTGTCCCAACCATTGTGTTTCCAATAATGGAAAGATATGTATTCTTTTAACTATCTAACACATTATAAACTTTATTCTCCTTTGGAAAAATGTTTATCAATAGCATTACTATTTATTAATGCCTGAATTCCTTTTATCTATTTGTCTTGTGCCAAAGCACTTGTGCGACAAAGGCAATTAACATTACTATTCCACCAATAAAATCATTGATGAATTATCAAATTAATTCATGCATCATATTTTATAGTTCAATTTGTACCAAAATTTGAGGATATTACATTCACCCCTCCTTAAAAGGAATTTTGTCCCCAAAATTCACACCCAAAAGAAAAAGGTGAATTATAACTCATCTTAGTTTCAAGTCTCAGGGTTAGCACCCTACTTAGACATCTTTACATATGTTATTATGCAAATTCCACACATTAAGACTAAGATTGGTACTTGAATTCAATTCAATATATATCTACATCTTTAGTATACACATCTTATCATCACTTGATGATTTCATTCTTACTTTTAATTTCATTATGACTTAGTGATTTCTCTTTTCACCAAGGTTTCTGACCTATTCATTATTTGCACACAAGGGTGAGGTAACACCTCTAACCCTACGTCATTACACATTCAAAGTAGGATAGTTGACCTCATTATCTCAATAATTTTTTTTTTCATAATGTGTGTCTATCCAATCTCCCTCCCTCATAATGAGATGCAATAAGCATTTAGCTGCAGTCCAAACACAAATTTCATTCCATTCCAAGAGAAGAGATGGTACATCTACATATTACCATTCAATTTCATGCATTAAGTTGAATCATACTCTATATGACTCTAAACTTACTTGTTCTTAATTTCACAACATTCTTATGTCCCATGAATCAAGTGTCCCTTTTCTTACTCTTAAGTTAGGGCACAGCTTATCTCAAGTTTTTTTTTCATGACTTCATTACATCTTTATATTTACATCTCATGTATCATTATGAGCCTTAGCCAAATCCTCGAGGTCTCTAGGGGTATAGGTACTTTTGGAGTGATCTCATCCTCATGCATCAAGGGAGTGTCTTTACATTCACCCTACTGGGCCACATGAACATCAAGTAGGTGGCCAACCTCCTGAGACATGGGCCTAGGGCAAACCAACTGTTACCTCCCGACCACTTGGTCATGTGCATTCAAGATTTATCAACTCCCAACCCATCGGTCCTATGTACCTCTAATACACCCTACTTGACCCTAGGATTGCTTTAGGAATCTACCCTCCCTAAGGGTTTCTTTTGAGATGTCACATCTTTTAAGCACCTTATTCTCTTATTTAATTCTTTAACCAGAATTGCCTTCATATCTCTCTTTTGAGTACACATAATGCAGTGTTGTCCCATCATTGGGCTCGGGCCACCTTCCCTCCAGGGCTTGGTGCCATGTCGGTCTTCCCTCATGGGCTTGACCTCTGTGATCTTCCCCTCCAGGGGCTTGATCCTAAGCAGCTGCATTGTGGACTTAGGCCACCTTCCCTCCTGGGCTTGGTGCCTGCCTGGTCTTCCCTCCTGGGCTTGACCATTTCATGACCTTCCCTCCTGGGCTTGGTCGTCCACTTAGGCCACCTTCCCTCCTGGGCTTGGTGCCTTACTGGTCTTCCCTCCTGGGCTTGACCAGCTGTGTCACTCAGAGTTGGCATCCTTGGGTTCAAAGAATTTAAGTGCTTTCATTTTTTTTAATCTTTAACTCTTCACTCTTCTAGGTGAGGATTAAGGTTACCTCAATATTTAAATATGTTTATTCACTTACCTTTTAAGGGAAAGTCCTAGCCTAGGGTGCCTTCTTGGCTCATAGGAGGGGGTTAGGCTCTCTAGCCACAACCTGATCCCAAGATCTAAGGTTTTGCCTCCCTCATAGGTCATCTTCCCACTCTTTGGGTTGACCCACCCCAGGTTGGCACACTAACCCTAAAGGTTTCATGGATATCTTCTTTTCTTTTATGTCTAACATTTTTTTTCTTTCTTTTCATTAGGCATAACTTTTATCATCAACCCATGTTTACTCAATCTCTGGAATACCCCCTCATGGTCTCTGTTCATTCAATGAACTTGGGTCACCTTCCCTCCAGGGCTTGGTGCTACCTCGGCCTTCCCCTCCAGGGGCTTGGCCACCATCACTAAACTTCTAGAGACAACATGAGGAGTTTGAGCAAGTTATATTCCAACTTTCATTTTCTGATGTATTCAACTATTGGGTTTTTATATCTCTTAAGACTTATCACATAAGTTTTATGCTTCTCATGCCCATATGCATGGGAGACTAGGTTACCTAAACCATCCCTTATCTTTCTTATTCGTGATTTCAAGTTTCACATGGGCAGTGTCCCATACCACCACACCATGTTGATTACCGATTTTTAAGTTTCACATGGGTAGTGTCCCATACCACCACACCATGTTGATTACCGATTTTTAAGTTTCACATGGGTAGTGTCCCATACCACCACACCATGTTGATTACCGATTTTTAAGTTTCACATGGGTAGTGTCCCATACCACCACACCATGTTGATTACCGATTTTAAATTTTCACAT
Organism: Alisma plantago-aquatica; assembly: GCA_963693085.1. Lineage (NCBI taxonomy): Eukaryota > Viridiplantae > Streptophyta > Magnoliopsida > Alismatales > Alismataceae > Alisma > Alisma plantago-aquatica. The sequence goes on along the minus strand of OY856412.1, from coordinate 440,407,027 downwards.
TTTAATTCTCTTATTAATATTTTCTTTTCAAAGATTTTAAGCACGAGATGAGAAGTAGATGAAAATGTGAGATGAGGAACTTGATTTTTCTATTTAAAATTTCTAAGGATAATTTGAAATTATAAACTATTAAGTATTAGTTGATGAATCTGTACTCTGATACCAAATGTAACGACCCACACTTTTGAGTGTCTAAAAGACCTTAAAGTCGTAGATCGTTAATCATAACTTCCAGGATCATATTCATGAAATAATACAGAATAGTAAACAATTTCCATTAATGATCAAATATTTACATGTTTACATGAAAAGCTCCTCTAAGGAGTTACATAACTTTTAAACAGAATTAACTTTTACATATGTGAAGATATACCATTAAAACTAAACTTTCATGATTAAACTGTAGTGTCTTCAAGATCTTTATCTGTACCCTCATGTCCACGAATCAAGTATATCTGATACCTAAAACGCCGACAAACAAATACGCGATCAGTATATTTCTATACTGGTACGTGGATTCAAACAATAATCACAAGTACAGATATAAGCAAACATCTTTATCTTGCATGTAAGAATATAAACTTATTTTCATATTCTAACCCTTATCTGGTCCACTACCTCAGGTGTAATCACTGTCCCTCCAGGGCTCGTGTGCATTACCCTTAAGATCAGTCTAACCCAGGGTTCAAAATACTATTATTTACTTTACATGATACTCATATGCACTTTATAGTTTGCAAGAACTAAATAAACAAGCAAGCAGTTTATTTGTCGTTTCAATCTCATCGAGAAACATCGGAAATCTCAGAATTCGATACATGTATTCATAAGCGTAACCACGTACCTTATGCCATCAAAGAAACCATGCAGAACATTATGTACTTTACGAGTGTATCCAAACATCCAATCAACAAGGCATGTAATCAACAGGTATCTGAAACAAAGCATACTGCATATGTGTCACCATGTATTCATATTACATTACTCAGATCTAGATGCGCTCCTAAACTAGGGTTTAGGGTTATCTCATGTTTAGACTATGGATAAGGGTGACAAACCCTAATTCTATTATATCATGGTTTCCAATATTACAACTCAATCATCCATGTTAGGTTAAACCTTGTTTAGCATCTTAAGGATGTTAAACTATTCGTGATACCTAAGTCACATTTCTAGCATTAAGAATATATCAAGATGTTCACATTGGTTTCGAACCCTAAAACAACATGAATGAGATCATTAATCTAGAATCAACATTTATTTATCATTATCAAGTATTTTCTCATTATACATGTCCAGATCAAGTGTCAACTCAATATAACCTAATCTATTTAAGCATCTGATTATGCAAATCTAGGTTTTACCTTTATACTAATCACATTAACATATGCATTACACATACTTTTAGAACATGAAGCATAATAAGGTTCTGATAGTATTTTATTTGGGTTCCACTCATTCTCCTGATCAATTTGATATATAATTTTGCTATATTTTGAGTTATCCATAATTAACTAGAATTATTACAAGATAAACACTTACCGGCCAATCCGGAGACGCCACGTCATCCTAGCATGTGCCTGCGGCCAGCCGATCCTTTGTTCCAGCAAAGGAGGGGATTAAAACATAACGAACGGACAGTTTTGCCCATCCCTTGATGGCTCGGGCTGTGGAGCTTGCGGGGGTATAATCGTCCAAAATACATTCGGCTTCTTCTACCTAGCGACGCCGCCGATTCTTCGCTTCCACTTCGTCGTCACCACGATAAGCGAACTCGGGTCCCTTCCTGGCACACGACGTACTCTAGCAATGTGCCTCGCAGTCGAGGGCACCGCCCTCAGGGATTCCCTATCGCCATCCGGCCGTCCTAAACTCCCCCTCTCTCCCTCTGTTCTCAGCCGTGACAGTCCTGGTGTGAGCAACCACCGCGGTACCGTACGGTGGTCATCCATGCTTCCCTCACTAATCTTTGAGGGTCTCTTGTGCGGGCACATGCAATGTCGCACGGCTGCCACCGTCAGCTAGCGAGCAACCAGCCTCAGCCTGACTTCTCCACCTCGACGCTGCCTTCGTCCTACTACTGATCTGCACCATCTACGAGTCCCCGACCAGTCAAGGCAAAGCAGCGACCGACTGCTTGCGAGGAGCACGCCTAGGATGACGATCCGGTGTCAAAAAGCATAGAACACCATTACGCAGGCATGGCTTGAAACCAACTATTTTGCATGCCCATCATCCTCTTCGCTCAGCATGCTGCCAAGACGCAGGCTCCAACTACCATGGCGGTAGAGTTCTGTTGTGGGAAGAACTGGGTTTCAGGCCACTGGAAATCCCGGTGGGTTTCTCCTAAGTTCCCTAGGGTTTGGTACCCCGTTTCTAAGGCGAATATACCTCCCCTTATATAGGTGGAGGACTCGGGGTTCGCGTATGCCTAGTAGGGGCAAATAAAGGAAAATATGCCATTATCAATTTCCTTCTTTGAGTACAAGACAACGATATGCATGTACAAAGTAAACTCTCGATGCTTTAGGAAACTACCACCCCTTTCCCATCAAATTTGACAAAACTCACAATATTCATTGTCTTTCTGAAAGTATCTCAAAGATATCTTCTTTATTTGATAATTGACGCCATATTATGGAAACACAACGAATAATCTTAAGAAAGAATCTATTCCTTCTTTTTAAAACAAGCTTCCTATTTTCTTTAGGAAACTTACATATTGTTCCATTATTTGGCTTTCAAGAAAGAGGTGGATAATCCTTTAAATAATTATCCAAGCTACATATTATCTTGGATTATCTGAGAAATCATCTCTTTATCTTTTATATTGTAATTATCCTTCAACATACCAAAAAGGTTACCCAAGGTAACACTATTTGTGTCCCAACCATTGTGTTTCCAATAATGGAAAGATATATATTCTTTTAACTATCTAACACATTATAAACTTTATTCTCCTTTGGAAAAATGTTTATCAATAGCATTACTATTTATTAATGCCTGAATTCCTTTTATCTATTTGTCTTGTGCCAAAGCACTTGTGCGACAAAGGCAATTAACATTACTATTCTACCAATAAAATCATTGATGAATTATCAAATTAATTCATGCATCATATTTTATAGTTCAATTTGTACCAAAATTTGAGGATATTACACCTTCCCTAACTAAAATTACGCCACTAAGGATATTACGTCGAATGGTTGTCGAATGGTTGGAACATGTCTGACCATGTGAAGAGTCAGCACCTTCCCCGAAGGGAACTTCAAGTCCACCCGTCCTTTGCCTTTGACTTCTACAGAGCTGGAATCACCCAAAGTCACGGACCGACCTCGAGAGGCCTGGTAAGACACAAACAAGAATTTATCAGCACATACATGTACATTAGCCCCGGTGTCAATTATCCAATAAAGTGGTTCAAAAATAGAAATGATTTCAGGTTTAATAGACACATATCCATCATTGAGGTTCAAGGATGTAGTCATCATGTTGACCACAACCTCCTCAGTTGCAGATGTGACAACATTTTTTGTCTTCTTACAAGGACAATCCTTGTTCCAGTGGCCAACCTGTCCACAAGTCCAACAAGGTTTGTTCTTCGGTTTATTTTGGATCTTTGCCTTAGGTTTATGTGCATTCTTAGATTTCTTATCTTTGGTGGTTTTAGTAGAAGTAAAATTAACAATAGGATTTGCATCAGTAGGCACCTTGATCGTTTTCTCCTTTAAGTGTTCTTCTTATATATTAATATCTATCATTAGTTCTTCCATTGTATGTGTCCCTTTGCGGTGCTTCAGAGACATACCAAACGATTCCCATAACTTAGGGAACTTTTCTATGATAGACATAACAACGAACTTCTCAAGCAATACCATCTTGGCATCTGAGAGTTCATGAACTAGGAGTTGTAGATCATGTGTTTGATCATAAACAGACTTACCCTCTACCATCTGAAACTTAAGAAATTTAGACACGTAGTATTTTTCAATACCTTGATTTTCAGTACTAAAATTCTTAATTAACGATTCCCACAGAACTTTGGATGTAGTGACAGGTGGATTTGAGTAAGAGTCATACAGTTTGTTATTTAAACCAAACAGAATCAAACTGCAACACGTTTTGTCACCCTTCTTCCAATTAGCAATTATATTTGCATTATCAGGAATCATATCATTAGATTTAGGTTCAATCTCTTCTAAGTACTGATCAAAATCCACAATATTCAGCCAAATTTGCATCCAACTCTGCCAACGGGCAAAGGTGGTACCAGTAAATTTTTCAGACATACTGCTGATATCAATTTTATTGCCCGAACCACCCTGACCGGCCATTATTAATTAACGACAGAAAAGATGATTTCTTTAAGACTAATGTTAATATTATTAATGTCGTTACATGCAACAACAGTAGGTGCAATTTTTTAACAAATTCAGGCAGATCCAATAAGAAACGAAGATCAAACAAAGTAGGAGAACAGAAATAAAAGGAGTCAGAATTCGCAAACCAGATCGTTCCTTGAGAAACAAATGTGATACTTAAAGAAATTAGTGCCTGGAAATCCTCGCAGATAGGCACCATTCTCCTAGACTCAATCTGACACAAACCTGGAATAGACACGTCTCGCTCGCGCTTGACGTCGTCTCGTTACACCACCACCAGGGCAGCACAACAAGCGCAGGAACCTCCGTCTGACAGTTACGTCTCGGTGACATGAAGGAGAAAACTACACTTCGCACAGGAGAAGAACTCTACGAAATGGCTCGGAATGAGGACAATCACTCTCTAGATTAGGGCTCTCAAAACACACGTGAAACGACGGCTGAAGTTCGTAAACTATGTGTTTAACCCTAAAGACCGGTGACGTATATATAGCCATGCACGTCCCTAATTCCTATTCCCAGTAAGACGTAAACACTCGGTTTCTCTTGTACATATTGTGGAAAAATCTGCAAAAGACACTTTCTAGTTAGGATTAATAAATCCGAATAGGAAAGAAACAATTAATTACACGAGTAATTAATTACTTAGTTGTATCCTAGTGTAAAAAGAAGACGAAAGACATTCTCCACAATCCACAATCCACAATATATAAGCCACAAGCCCGAGCCCAAGACTGTGCCCAGCCAGGCCAGGCCAGGCCAGGCGAGACGAGGCGTGGCGGGCGCACGCGTTGTGATGTGATAACCCCACCCACCAAGGAGGTGAACATACCTCCCTCCTAGGACCCCTTAGACACTAGTTCCCCATGTGATCCTACATATAAGGACCACAACAGTTCTAGGAGTGAGCAATATGAGATAAAAATTCTTTTCCATTTGCACTAGAGACAAAACTACTTTTCTCACATGTACTAGTTGCACTACATTGGGCTTAACCTATGCTATCTACATGGCTACTGTCATATATCTAACAGGTAAAATCACAGAAACTTCTGTCAGTAGAACGTTAGGACGCCATCATTTTTATGGTGGAAGGCAAGGTCTGGTTCCGGTGGTTTGACATCGACTAAATCATGAAATAAGGGTTAAGATAACAGTTGGGGTTCCTGGGAGCTGTGCTGAAGCTTGTGGATCTGCAATGCATCTTGTGGAGCCTTTGTCGCCAAAGTTTGCAAAAATGTTGTCGAGCAGTCTCATATTATGTTTACAACGGGCAGAGGATTCAACTTACATATAGTAAAGTGTTTATTTGAGTTAAAGTGTTTGTTTAAGTTAGAAATAAAGGGGTTTCTGAAAGGACAAAATCATGATGGTGTTGAGGCATTCGAGAGAAAAGTGAAGTCGAAGGAAAAACCAGAGTTCTTTGGCTAGTTTATATGTTTTGGATTTTCTGAGTGATGTCAACATAGAATACAAAGTAAAGAACATAAATCCCACCTTTATGTAAATTAGGGCTCATGAGAGACTTAGATATTGGGTCTGGTGTTGTTTTTTCAAAAACTTGATGTGAATATTGTGGCATACAACTCATGAAAATATAATTAACTAATGCGGAAGTGTTCACTAAGCAGCAGATTACCAAAAATCACTAAAATTTAAAACTTTTATATCAAAAGATCCATCAAGTGAAAACTTTCTCACATAGAACAAAAGTAACATATTTACATTTTGTTTTTCAAAAGTACATAACTTGTATCATCTCTTTCTGTGAATTACAAGTATCAGCTACCCTGTTAAATTAAACACAGGCAGTATGAAAATCTCGAGGCACTGAGCCAAAATCTCGAAAGCACTAACTACTACTCCGAGGACCTAAGAGTACAGAGACGACACATAGGACTCTATCTACATCTATACAAGGCATAACAGCCAGTGTCTCCACCTGAGACTTTACTGCTGTTCCTGCTGTTGCTGCTGTCCTTCACCTACTGAAGGATTGCTGCCTCCTCGTCTGTGTCCACCTAAAATGTGATTCCCACGAGCGTGAGACAATTGTAAATTGCCCCAGTAAGAGATATAACTCTCCTCCAGAAACATTATTATTGCAGCTTAAGAAGATAAATATGCAAATATGAATCATATTTGTTTGGTAGCAGATATTTGCATGTCTAACAGATTAGAACATTATTCTTATCAAAAGCATTATAGCTATAGTTTGATAGAACAACATGTCACTTATCCTTTAAAGAATATGAAGAACATGTATAACATTTATTCACTATAGTATCATTACCACAACATTAACTCTCTTCAGGCTTAGATCATATATCTAATGCTTGGCATTGTCATTGGGGAGTCATGGCCTGTAGCCATACTCTTTTCATAAAGTGTTCGGATCTTAGTCCCTCATCTCATCAAGTACAGTTCCACTTCTTAACAAGTTCATTATCATGATTATAGAATCTGGGTATTTAAAACCATAACTCACCATAGAACACTTATTTCCACTATCAAGTAACTTCATACCTTCATATCATCTGACCCAGGGACATTATAATTCTTTCTAAACAAAGCATTGCACATAGTTCACAAAGCTCATAAACAATCTAAGATAATTAACACATCATGTGACACACATGACTTATTAATTGTAGGTTACCTCTCACTAAGCAACAAAGCATATGAAGGCTTATAAGGCATATAGAACATTTTCAGTATACAGAACATCATAGCTCATACCTGGCTATGCTCATCATCTCAGCATATCTGCATGATTAGTAATCATGTTACCATTACATATCAGTACTATGCAACTAAGGGTTATCTTATACATTCATAAGCCATCAGTCTGTAATTGAGCTTCACATAGGATTACTCTGTGTTAGAACTTCACATAGCATCACTTTGTACTAGGGTTTCACATAGCATTACCCTGTATTAGGGATTCACATAACAAGGAATCAATATCAATAACATAAGTATTCAATCATACCTATTTATACTCATCATTCATCATTGAATGTATTATCAACACAAAGTATGAGTTTCTCTCTCATCTTTATCAGAATATAATTACATCATAGTTTATAGGTTTGGATTAACCTTTTTGTAAGGCATGTTATCCTACATTCACAGAGTGCATTACATATTAATGTAACCATTGACATGACACATCTCATGTGTCATTCATCCAATTATACTGGACTTATAACACATCAAGGTATACCAGTATTGGGGTGTTGGATGTGATATCTATCATATCTTAATGTATCACTTCCCTCAACACCATTATCTTTCTTGGGTTTATACGCTTAGCTTGTATTAGGATATTCCCCATCCTAATACTTTATGCACCAGTTCATCACATTTATCATGTAAAGTATTGGTCATTAGTCACTCACTTAGGATATGCAACCATTGCCAATGATATAGACTCACCCTTTTAATCAGGGACTATTAGTATAAGGATACCCATTATCAACCTCTCTAAGTGTTACATTTGTCATAAAATTAATCACTATTCCACTATTAGGAATATCATTCTCCATACTTATAGTTTGAGGATTCACATAGCATATTCCATATATTTGTGGATTTCACATAGTATTACTCTTCAATAGAGTTTTATATAATCATCCTTTTATATCAGGGTTTCACCTAGTATTATGTGAAATTATGATTTCACAACACATCACCCAGTGCTAGGTCTTCACATAGGATTAGTGAAAATGGCGTTCGATGAGAACCCTACTTTGTCTAATGAGCTGTTGTTGAAAATGGTGGAGGACGAACTTCACCATCTGCACGACATGGAGGAGATGATATGGAAGGAGAAGGCACAGATTGAGTGGCTGAAGGATGGTGATTGCAATACTCACTTTTATCACACTGTGGTTAAAGCACGTAGAAGAAGGAGGCGCGTTGAGTCCTTAGTTCTGCAGGACAGAATGATAAAAACTGACCAGAATGTGATGGCGGAGAAAGCTGCGGCTTTTTTTCCAAGATTTCTACAACGACGTGCCCGATGTTGATCAAGATAGCCTTGATTGGTTCATGCAGGAGATTCAGGAGGTAATCCCTATGGACGATAATTTTTCGCTGATAGCTGTTCCGAGCGAGGAGGAGGTGTTGAAGACGATGACGGAGATGGATGCCTCATCGGCCCCGGGTCCAGACGGGTTCACGATACCTTTCTTCACGGTGGCGTGGAATTCCATTAGTTCTGACTTCATGGCGATGGGGGGGGGGCATTCTTCAGAGGACAGAGTTGCCACAGAAGTTTATACTTCTGTAGGATCCTCCTTATCCCTAAGGTCGATTCCCCTAGAGTTTTGACGACCGACTTCAGACCTATCTCGATTGAGAACATGTCGGTGAGGATACTAGCGCGCATCCTGAGCAATAGGCTTGCTCCTCTCATGCCTAGGCTGATATCTCCAGCGTAGGGGGCTTTCCTTAAAGGGACGGATATCACACACCATGTGAGGTTGGTGAAGGAGCTGATGCATGATATTAACCAGGGGTCGAGATACCCAAATATTGTGGTGAAATACAACATGTCGAAAGCGTATGATCGGGTGGTTTGGACGGTCCTGAGACAGATTCTAACAGGCGTGGGGTTTCTTCCGGATGTTGTGGAGCTGGTTATGAAGTTCTTTACTCACACTTGGGCGACAGTGACCATTGGCGATGTCTCAACGGGTTTCTTCCGGATGAGCAAGGGCCTTAAACAAGGCAATGCGTTATCCCCCTATCTTTTTATCATTTTTGAAGACTTTCTTTGCAGAAAGATTAACAGGTTTACCAGAAACGAATCTATCTCTCGCTTCATTACCAGAGGATATGCAGAGGCCCCTTCTATACTGCTATACGCAGATGATGTTCTGCTGTGTTGTAACGCGGACCCAAATTCCATTGAGCAGGTCAGGGAGATCTTTGTGACTTATGAGAAGGCCACGGGGCAGCGTATTAACAGAGATAAGTCGGTGTGCATGGTGGGAGGTCAAGGGCAACATATGGAGGATTCTATAGCTATGACTCTGTAGATTAGAGAAGTTACAGAATCGTTGACATACCTTGGAGTCCCTATTTCCAAAGGTAGAACGAAGATGAAAGACTATAATCATATGATTCAGAAGATATATGCGAAGATTGCCTCTTGGAAGTCGAAACTCCTTTCTTTTGCTGGAAGGAGACTCCTGGTTATGCATGTTCTGACGTCGATCACGTTATACACTAGTGCCGCCATTGGTATTCCATTGAGGATCATAGAGAGAATTGAGCAGAGGTTCTCGAGTTTCCTCTGGGCGGATAGATCTAATAATCACAGAAAGGCATGGTTGAGCTGGGATAGGGTTGCTACTCCACTGGACAGAGGTGGTTTAGGTCTGCAATCTATTCAGATGATAAATGATGCCCTAGTTGCAAAGGCGGGTTGGGAGGTCTTGACTGGGAACACCAGTTGGGCTACCTTCTGCAGAGACAAATATCGAAACCTTCAGATGGGCAGATCAAGGGCTTATCCATGTAATTTGAAGATCGGAAGTACCCCGTCGCCTTTTTGGAAGAATGTCTGGGACATGTTCCCCAAGGTTTACCCTAATTGTAGATGGCGGATTGGCAGAGGCGATATCCTTTTTTGGGATTCGTGGTGGTGTGAGGAAATTTTAAATGATCATGCTATTTATAACAGTGACAGGAGACATATGTTCTTGATTAAGCATTTCTGGATTCAGGACCAGGGGTGGGAACAAATTATTGACGAACAAGGAATTGATCTGATCCAGAGAGCGGAGGTGACGTTAGACGATGAAGATGACAGTCTTATATGGGCTCCAAATGTGAGAGGGAAATTTTCGGTGAGATCTGTGAAGAAATGTCTGGCTGTTGAGATGCAGGAGGGACCTTCGGACATCGGGAAGATTTGGAGCCTTGATATTCCCAGAGCGAGTGCTACTATATGGAAATTCCTCCGGGGAGCTGTTCCTACTGATGATAACGTCAGATCTAAGTGTTGCATACCTCTAGTTTCCAAATGTGATTGTTGTGAGGAGCCGAAGATAGAAGATATGGCTCATCTGCTTTTTCAAGGACAGCTTGCTGGTTTCTTTTGGAGTAGGTTTGCGTCGATTACGGATACTACTGCCCCGCATGACTTCAATTCCCTTATGGCAAGCTGCGCACGAGGGAAATCCAAGAAGATAGATGACTGGTTGATCGGAAAGCTTTCAGCCCTCATTCCTTTTTATATTTGGAAGATACGGTGCGCGGCTAGATACGATGGTACCAGAAGGTCAGAGAGCTGGGAATGGGCACAAATTGTTATGTCCATTAACACTCTTATGAAGATTAAGTCCTTTCTTATTTCTCCTAACGCATATAGTTATGGGGCAATGAGGGAGGCGGGTTTTGATGAACCTAAGACTAAGATGAGGGAGATTAGATTATTCCAATGGAGGACACCGGATCTTCATAATCTCAAATGTAATATCACCATTGGTAGAGATGAGGACGTGAATGGTGTGAATCGCAGATGGGCGGCGGGTGTTGTTCGCAATCACGAAGGTCGTTTGGTTTTGATGTTTCGAGCGTGGCTGAAAGCTTCTGATTATATTGCAGCCTATTTGCAGGCCTGTGCCATTGGAATGAAATTCGCGGTGGATAACCATCTTCATATTTCTATGATAGAGATCGATGATGAGCAAATACATAGTATCTTGTGGGGTAACGGGGTTGTGCCATGGCGGGTTTGGTCTTTTGCCCGTGATCTCAAGAAGGAGTTGAGGAATGATGATGTAAGTGGCTCGCTGGTTCACAAGATAGTTAACTCGATTCCTAGAGAATTGGGTGTGTGGGGGAGAAATTCGATTGAGCTTGTGGTGATAACAGACCAGAGCAGAATGTCGTCTAAGATTAGAGGGATGGCGCTTCTGGAGAAACAGGGCACGCCATATGTGGCTTTGCAGAAGGTGGTTTCGTATTGAGGGTTTGTTGAGGCCGGGTCTTTGTGTAGTCTGCTGAAGGTTATGGGTTGATACCTGCATGCTATTATGAGCAGGAGATGTATCTGTTTTGCGACACTGCCCATACAAGGGGGATGGGATGAATAAAAGCGCCCCCTGACTTAATTTAAAAAAAAACATAGGATTAGTGGCACTACCCTGTATTAGGGTTTCATATATCTTTATCCCAATTTAGGGATTAGGGTTTACCATTCACATCCAGGTGGGGTTTCTCTTTTCTCATACCCAAATTAGAGTTTCCTTCATTGTTACACTAAGTTAGGGTTACATCATCACCCTGGATTTACAAAGACACTCAGTGTTGTCCTAAATTAGGGTTTCACACATAGCTTTACTCTAATTAGGGTTTCACACATAGCTTTACTCTAATTAGGGTTTCACACATAACATTGCTCTAATTAGGGTTAAGGCTCATTGATTAGGGTTTCATGATCTCATTATTATAGATTAACCCTTATCACATAGTTTACTCATAATGAGAAAATTAGGGATTAATTATATAAACATTCATCTCTCTCATTCCCTCTCTCATCCTCTTTAGGATGTTAACTACACCAAGATTAATCTAGGTCAACTCTTTACTTGAGTACACATAGCTAGGGTTAGCATTCACAATCATTATGGGTCTACATCTTTAATAATCATATAGCTGATTGACCTTTGATCATATTAGATGTCCAAATGGTCTAATCAATTAAACCATCAATTATATAAAGAATTCAAAAGGATTGACCAATTAAACTTTCATTTCCACAAAGTGATCATTTGGGTTAACCATTGAAATCTTCAAATGCATTAAATATATAAATAGGTTCACCATATTGGACCTTCAATTACATGAGGTATTCAAATGGATCAACCATGTTGATCTTCACAAAGTTAACTTAGTTAGACACTCAATGATCTTAGTTCTCATACATCAATTGGTTGAAAACCATTTGAACAAGTTGTACTCGAAACCAATTGAACAAAATAGATGTTGAAACCGTTTGCACTTTGGGTCACCAAACGGTTTGAGATCATTTGGTCCCAAACGATCTTGAGACTGTTTGGTCCAAACCTCCTCAAAACCGCATGGACCAAATATGGTCTCAACCAATCAAATTAAAATAGGGTTTCCAATGTTGGTTCCTTCAATCATTGAGTTCATGTATCCAATCATAAATTGGACCTATCACCATACTTCAATTGAGTTAAATAGGTCAACCTTCAACTGATTTGACCCTCAATTGACCCTCAATTGATCATCAATTAGGGTTTGAATCAATTGAATTAGGGTTTGGAATCGATGATCTTTCAACATTAACCAATGTGAAACTAGTTACTTTAAAACCATTGAACCATCCAAATTGGGCATGACCTGACCCCATACGGTCTTGAGGTCATTTGGATGACCTCCAAACGGTCTTGAGACCGTTTGCCCATCTCAACATCAAAATCCAAGTCAATCAATCAAAGTTTGGATCATTAGATTGATCACCAAATCAGCATTTAATTGCACTTCAACTTAGTACCTTTGGATCTTCAATTGCTTAACCATACTCATCCCTAGACCTCCAAACGGTATTGGGTGACCTCCAAACGGTCTTGAGACCGTTTGGATGATCTCCAAATGGTCTTGAGACTGTTTGGCTCATCAAACCCTTGGATTCTAGTGAAAAATCATTAGGGTTTGAGCTATTGAGTTGCTCATCAAATCAACACTTAATTGCAAAGTGATTTGGTACCTTTAGACCTTCAATTGGTCAACCATGCTTAACCCTAGACCTCCAAACGGTCTTGGGTGACCCCGACCATTTGGATGATTCCCAAACAGTTTTGAAACCGTTTGGGTGAATCAACCCAAAACATCAACTCATTCCAATGCAAAAGCAACACTTAGCCAATTAGGGTTAACACCATATCTTTTGTCCTTCAAACACTTAACCATATACAACCCTAGACCTCCAAACGGTCTTGGGTGACCTCAAAACGGTCTTGAGACCGTTTGGGTGATCCCCAAATGGTTTTAAAACCGTTAGGGTCAATTAACCCAAAAAGTCAAATCAATCAAGTTGAAAATCAGCACTAAATCCAATTAGGGTTTGCCTAATTGATTAGACTTCAACTCATGATTCTTTTGGAATTAATCCATAAAATTTGGTGGGTTATCAACCAACATAATTAGGAACATGATTCTAAAACGGTCAACCCTGGGTCAACTCTTTCAAATGGTTTTGAAACCATTTGCTCTCAAACGGTCTCAAACTGTTTGCTCTCAAACGGTTTGGTGAAACTGAATGGGAAAACATGTTGAAACCGTTTGGTCTAGATATTTGGGGAGGTGTGTGCTTATGATGATGTCATCATCATAAAGCTCCAAACTCACGAAATCTACTGTGATTTCCATGGATATTGCATCAATCAACCAAACTTAATTTCAGAAATGTAGATATGATCACCAATTGATAAGGAATTGATTGCAATAATAAAATTAAGGGTTCAAGTTATAAAACCCGCCTCCAATTGAGCTCCAAAGCTCCAAGATCACGACAAAAATGGTGGATGAATCTCTTGAAACTCCCCCTAGGCTCTTCCTCAAGCTTTTGTTGGAAAAGTTTTGCTAGGGTTGAAGAGGAGATCGAAATAAGAAGAAATCAATAATTTATTTTCAATTTCCACCATGGAATCAAGAAGAACGAAGGTCAAGGGCTTACAAACAGGTTGGGGGTCGTCCTCCTGATCCTCCACAGCTCCGTGGTCGTTTTCCAAGCAAGGGGAAAGAAAGAAATCTGAAAAAGCCTTTGTTTTGGCTTAGAAAGGGTACTTTTATAAGAAAATTAATGAGAGAGAAGATACTTTATAAAAGTCTTTTAATTCCAAAATTGTTTCCACCACTTCCCCCTTGGTTTCTTGCATGCAAGGGCATCTCTATCCCCACCGAAATCCCTTCCATTATCCATGAATTAAGGGAAAAGAAATTAAGCACCTTAACCCTTATAATAAGAATATCCATATTTGAGTGGAAATTCTTTTTCTTATAATAATGGTGAGTGGAATTTCACCTCCTTAGGATATGCTCGTGCCTTTTCAAGGCTTTAGGCTTATACACACACATCTGAATCCAACCATTTTAATTTTGGTTGAAGGCCCTTTAATTAATACATACATTTTTGCCCTAAATTGAAATAGGGTTTCACTTAGGATTAAATTTTGATTATTTTAATATCAAGATTCTCTCTCCTCCAATTAAATTCAAATGAGGCGCCCTTCTCATTTTATTTGATCTAAATGATGCCAAGAAATATTAGGGACCTTGTTCAAGTGGTAATTTGCATATTGAACCCTAGGGTTTGGGTAAATTGCACATTACATCAAAACTAGGTTTTAATGCACAAGGATTGCTTTACAAGCTTAATCTTGGTGCCCAAGGTTGTGAAAACCATACTACTACATCATATTCATTATTATGATGTCTCAACATAAGATAAACATTTTATCATGCAAAATTTGCAATTTAACCCCTCAACTTGGGTAATTTGCACTTTAGTCCAAAATAAGCAAATATTGCTTCAACATTGTTCAAACATGACCAAAATTGAAACATAAGTTTCTCATGAGCCATAATTACTTTTCCCAAGATAATATTAAGCATTTACTCAACCTTATTAGGCAAAACATCTAGGGTTAACACATAACCCAGGTCAGGGATGTTACACATTATAAACCCCTAACAAGGATTTCGTCCCCGAAATCCCAGAAAAAGGAGGGACAGATTATTCAGTTGTCATACCCTCAAGTCTCCACATAATATCTTAATATCATGGAGATATCATGGATTCTGTAATCCACACAAAGTTCCTTTCATTAATTCAACCTTATCAATGTTTATGTTTATGCAAAACATAAACCCCTAACATATGATGTCCATATCATTGAAAGGAAGAAGCATAAAAGAACATACTTCAATCATCACTCAAGAATATTTATCAAAAGGGAAAACATATATATCTAACATAGATAATTCACTCAACAATGCTTTATTTATTTAGGAAAAAATCACTTAGCAAACTCTATATAATTGGGAATGTTCACATAGCTTTTCCTTTTTGTTGGGAATGTTCACATAGCTTTTCCTTTTTGTTGGGAATGTTCACATAGCTCTTCCTTTTAGTTGGGAATGTTCACATAGCTCTTCCTTTTAGTTGGGAATGTTCACATAGCTCTTCCTATTAGTTGGGAATGTTCACATAGCTCTTCCTTTTAGTTGGGAATGTTCACATAACTCTTCCTTTTAGTTGGGAATGTTCACATAGCTTTTCCTTTTAATTGGGAATGTTCACATAGCTCTTCTTTTTAGTTGGGAATGTTCACATAGATCTTCCTATTAGTTGGGAATGTTCACATAGCTCTTCCTATTAGTTGGGAATGTTCACATAGCTTTTCCTTTTAGTTGGGAATGTTCACATAGCTCTTCCTTTTAGTTGGGAATGTTCACATAGCTCTTCCTATTAGTTGGGAATGTTCACATAGCTCTTCCTTTTAGTTGGGAATGTTCACATAGCTCTTCCTATTAATTGGGAATGTTCACATAGCTTTTCCTTTTAATTGGGAATGTTCACATAGCTCTTCCTTTTAGTTGGGAATGTTCACATATCTCTTCCTATTAGTTGGGAATGTTCACATAGCTTTTCCTTTTAGTTGGGAATGTTCACATAGCTCTTCCTTTTAATTGGGAATGTTCACATAGCTCTTCCTATTAGTTGGGAATGTTCACATAACTCTTCCTTTTAGTTGGGAATGTTCACATAGCTCTTCCTATTAGTTGGGAATGTTCACATAGCTCTTCCTATTAATTGGGAATGTTCACATATCTTTTCCTTTTAATTGGGAATGCTCACATAGCTTTTCCTTTTAATTGTGAATATTCACATAGTGCTTCCTTTTAGTTGGGAATGTTCACATAGCTCTTCCTTTTAGTTGGGAATGTTCACATAGCTCTTCCTATTAGTTGGGAATGTTCACATAGCTCTTGCTTTTAGTTGGGAATGTTCACATAGCTCTTTCTTTTAGTTGGGAATGTTCACATAGCTCTTCCTATTAGTTGGGAATATCATATAGCTCTTCCTATTAGTTGCGAATGTTCACATAGCTCTTCTTATTAATTGGGAATGTTCACATAGCTTTTCCTTTTAGTTGCATTATACTCTCTAGATTGTTTCAGAATGACTACTTGATCAGAGTAATAAAAAAGATAACAATCTAAGAGTTTCATACTTGCTGTGACGACCGTCTCGCGAAAACAAGATTAACTAATGCGGAAGCGTTCATCAAGCAGCGGATTAGCGAAAATCACTAAAAATTAAAACTTTTTGCAAAGGGATCCATTCATAGGAAAACTCTTTCATTCAGAACCAAAGTAAAACTTTACATCTTGGTTCATATATATACATCTCATGTACTTTTGCTTCTCGAGGAATACAAACATTAACTACTCTGTCTTAACTGTACACAGGTAGTATAAAACCCTCGAGGCACTAAGCCAAAATCTCGAAATCATTAACTACTACTCCAAGGACCTGAGAGTACAGAGACGACACATAGGACTTCTATATACATCTGAACATGACATGACAGTCAATGTCTCCACCTGAGACTTTACTGCTGTCCCTGCTACTGCTGATGTCCTTCACCTCCTGAAGGATTCCTGTCTCCTCGTCCGCGTCCACCTAAAAATGTGGTTCCCACGGGGGTGAGACAATTATAAAAATTGCCCCAGCGAGAGATATAACTCTCCGCCAGAAACATTATTATTGCAACTTGAGAAGATGAGTATGAACATGAGAATCATATCTATTTGACAGCAAATATTTTAATGTCTAACAGATTAGAACATTATTCTATATCAGAAGCATTGCAGTTATTACTTGATAGAGTTAACATGTCACTTATCCTTTAATGAATAGGAAGAACATGTATAACATCTATTCAAACAACATAATCATTACCACTGCATTAACTTTCTTCAGGCTTAGATCATATATCTAAAGCCTGGCATTATCAATGTGGAGTCATGGCCCGTAGCCATACTCTTTTCATAAGTGTTGGGATCTTAATCCCTCACTTCACCACTGGGTTTTTCTCATCCTTTCACAATTTCAATACCATAACCATGAAATCATGGGTATTCAAACCCTTTGTTCATCACTTGAGCACTGTTACCTCTTTCTCAGGTAACTAAAACCTTTAGGTCATTTGACCAAGGTAAGTATGATACTTGCTACACAAACATCCATCATGGCACTTGATGCACATTAACTCTCTTGCCACCTATTACCAGGCACAAGGTATATTATAGCACACAAGGCCCAATAAACAAATTCAAACTAATAACACATCATAGCTCATACCTGGCTATGCTCATCATCTCATGATACCTGCATGGTTAGCACATATAATAGCGGTACACCAATTATCTATCAATACCATGCAAAAACAATGTATTAATAATTTAAGGGTATTACCCTTAATCCTTTACCAGGATTTGGGTTTCCATCACACATGGCTCACAAAACCATTCACATCTTGTCACCTCTCACTAGGCAACAACTTTATTCACATGGCGCACAAGGCCATTCACATCTTGTCACCTCTCACTAGGCAACAACTTTATTCACATGGCGCACAAGGCCATTCACATCTTGTCACCTCTCACTAGGTAACAACTTAAAACAAAGGCTTACAAGCCCAACTCATCTTGTTACTTTTTTCTAAGTAACAAAAACATAATGGCACATATGGCCAATCAATTTTTATCAAATAAACATCATAGCACATACCTGGCTATGATCATCACCTCATGAGACCTGCATGATTGTCACACATGATAATAAACTTATCAAGTTCACAACACATCATGCAATACAGGGTAACACCACTATTCCCTTACCAGGGTTAGGGTTTACCATCAATTAGGCTTTCTTTCACATATCATTACCCTTCAATCATATGCATACAACTATGATTAACATAGGGTACCAAGTCATTGGTCCTATAAGCAATTAGGGATTCATCCCTTAATTGGCACTTAATCACTTAGGTACTATTAGGGTTTCAACCTTTGTACCTTCATTTATTACCAATATTAATAATCATTGGATCAATAGAACATTCATAATCTTAATTCTCAAAAATTGAATTACATTGGACCTCCATTACATAAGGTATCCAAATGAATTAGGGTTTCCAATGTTGATTGCTTCAATCATTGGATTCGTGGAACCAATAATCAATTGGACCTACCCTCATACTTCAATTGAGTTTAATAGGTCAACCTTCAACTGATTTGACCCTCAATTGACCCTCAATTAATCATCAATTAGGGTTTGATTCAATTGAATTAGGGTTTTTAATGTTGATTCCTTCAATCATTGAATTCATGGAACCATTAATCAATTGGACCTTCACCCATACTTCAATTGAGTTTAATAGGTCAACCTTCAACTGATTTGACCCTCAATTGATCCTCAATTAATCATCAATTGGGGTTGGAATCAATTGAATTAGGGTTAGAATCAATGAACCTTCAATATTCATCAATGTGTAACTAGTTACTTCATAACTATTGAACCACCATTCAAATGGGGTATGACCTGACCCCAAACGGTCTTGAGGTCGTTTGGATGACCTCCAAACGGTCTTGAGACCGTTTGCCCATCATATCACTCAAATCCAAGCAATCTAATTAGGGTTTGGTTCATTGAAGTGCTCACCAAATCAGCAATCTATTGCAGATCAACTTGATATCTTTAGACCTTCAACCACTGAACTATACTCAACCCTAGACCTCCAAACGGTCTTGGGTGACCACCAAATGGTCTTGAGACCGTTTGGATGAGCTCCAAACGTTCTTGAGACCGTTTGCCCATCATATCACTCAAATCCAAGCAATCTAATTAGGGTTTGGTTCATTGAAGTGCTCACCAAATCAGCAATCTATTGCAGATCAACTTGATATCTTTAGACCTTCAACCACTGAACTATACTCAACCCTAGACCTCCAAACGGTCTTGGGTGACCACCAAACGGTCTTGAGACCGTTTGGATGAGCTCCAAACGGTCTTGAGACCGTTTGCCCATCCAACCTTTGGACTTTAGTGAAAAATCATCATGGATTGGTCTATCGAGTTGATCAACAAATCAGCATTTAGTTGCAGTATGATTTGGTACCTTTGGACCTTCAATTGGTCAACTATACTTGACCCCAGACCTCCAAACGGTCTTGGGGTGATCCCCAAACGGTCTTGAGACCGTTTGGGTGATTCCCAAACGGTCTTGAGACGGTTTGGGCTAATCAACCCAAAATCTCAACTTAACTCATTGGAATTTCAGCACTATTTTCAATTAGGGTTTGCCTACTTGATTAGCCTTCAACTCATGATCCCTTTGGAGTTAACCCCTCAAATTTGGAGGGCCATTAACCAACGTCATTATGAACAAAAATCTCATACGGTCAACGCTTGGTCAACGCACTCAAACGGTCTTGAAACCGTTTTCCCAAGCAGGTCAAGTTGATCAGGTTGAAAATCAGCACTTAATCCAATTAGGTTTTCCTAATTGATTAGGCTTCAACTCACGATTACTTGGGAGTTAACCCCTCAAATTTTGAGGGTCATTATCCTACATAATTAGAAACGAGATTCCCAAACTGTCCATGCTTGGTCAACTCTTTCATACGGTTTTGAAACCGTTTGCCACCAAACGGTTTGCAAACCGTTTGGTCACCAAACGGTTTTGGTGAAACCGTTTGGTCCCAACCAATGAGATCATTTACTCCCAAGATATTTGGTGAGGTGCTTGCTTATGATGATTTCATCATCATCTTCCTTCGTGCACCCAAGAACAGCAACCGTTCTTGATGGAATTTGCAGCAAAGAAGCAAAAGTTTATCAAATTGAAGAAATCAATCAACAAAGCATAGAAGATTGATGCAATAGCAATGTTTGAAGGTTTAAGTTATAAAACCCGCCTCCAATTGAGCTCCAAAGCTCCAAGCTCACGCCATTAATGGTGGATGAAACTCTAGCAACTCCCCCTAGGCTCGTCCTCAAGCTTTTGATTGCAAAAGTTGGCTAGGGTTGAAGAGGAGATCGAAATAAGAAGGAATCCATAATTTATTTTTGATTTCCACCATGAAATAAAGGAAAACGAAGGTCAAGAGCTTACCAACAGGTTGGGAGGCGTCCTCCTGCTCCTCCCTAGCTCCTTGGTCGGTTTTGCAAGCAAGGGAAAGAAGAAAATCCGAAATAGCCTTTCATTTGGCTTGAAAAAGGCACTTTTATAAGGAAATTGATGAGAGAGAAAATGCATTATTAAAATGCATTAAATTCCAAAAATATGGCCGCCTCTTCCCCCTCAAATCCCTTAAGGACGAGGCACCTTCCTTTGCCTTTAATTCTCCTTCATTATCCTTGATTTAAAGAAAATCAAATTAAGCACCTTAATGCTTATTATATTAATATCCATATGTGAGTGGGTTTTCTTTTTCTTATAATAAGGTGAGTGGAATTTCACCTACTTAGGATATTTTCGTTCCTTATCTTGGCAAAGGAACGTTCATCCTTATTCAAAATCAACCCAAAACATTTTGGTTGAAAGCCCTTCAATTATTTTTATTCATTTTTGCCCTAAATCAAATTAGGGTTTCAATTAGGCATTAATCTTGATTATTTTAATATCAAGATTCTCTCTCCTCTAACTTAATTCAAATGAGGCACCCATCTCATTTTATTTACTCTACATGATTCCAAGAAACATTAGGGACCTTATTGAAGTGGTAATTTGCATATTGAACCCTAGATTTTGGGTAAATTGCACTTTACTCCAAAACTAGGTTTTAATGCACAACATTGTCCAACAAGCTCTATCTTGGTGTCCAGGCTTGTAGAAACCATACTACTACATCATATTCATCCTTATGATGTCTCAACATCAGAGGAACATCTTATCATGTGCAATTTGCAAGTTAACCCCTCAACTTGGGTAATTTGCACTTTAGTCCAAAACAAACAAAACATTGATTTCAACAATGTTCAAAAAGGACTAGAATTGCAACATAGGTTCCTCTTGAGGTCTAATTACTTTTCACAAGATGATATTAAACATTTAATCACCTTTCTTAATCAAAACACCTAGGGTTAGAGTATAACCCAGGTCAGGGATGTTACAAATTATAAACCCCTAACAAGGATTTCGTCCCCGAAATCCCAGAAAAAGGAGGGACAAATTTATTCAGTTATCATTCCCTCAAGTCTCCACATAATATCTTAGTATCATGGAGATATCATGAATTTTGTAATCCACACAAAGTTCCTTTCATTAATTCAACTTTAGCAATGTTTATGTTTATGCAAAACATAAACCCCTAACATATGATGTCCATATTGTTGGAAGGAAGAAACATAAAAGAACATACTTCAATCATTACTCAAGAATATATACCAAAAGAGAAACATATATATCTAACAGAGATAATTTACTCAGCAATCCTTTATTTATAAATTTCACTTAGCAAACTCTATGTAATTGGGAATGTTCACTTAGCTTTTCCTTTTTAGTTGGGAATGTTCACATAGCTCTTCCCTTTTGATTAGGAATGTTCATATAGCTCTTCCTATTAGTTGGGAATGTTCACATAGCTCTTCCCTATTGATTAGGAATGTTCACATAGCTCTTCCCTTTTGATTAGGAATGTTCACATAGCTCTTCCTATTAGTTGGGAATGTTCACATAGCTTTTCCTTTTAATTGGGAATGTTCACATAGCTTTTCCTTTTTGTTGGGAATGTTCACATAGCTTTTCCTTTTTGTTGGAAATGTTCACATAGCTTTTCCTTTTTGTTGGGAATGTTCACATAGCTTTTCCTTTTTGTTGGGAATGTTCACATAGCTTTTCCTTTTGAATTGGGAATGTTCAGATAGCTTTTCCTTTTTGTTGGGAATGTTCACATAGCTTTTCCTTTTTGTTGGGAATGTTCACATAGCTTTTCCTTTTAATTGGGAATGTTCACATAGCCTTTCCTTTTTGTTGGGAATGTTCACATAGCTTTTCCTTTTTGTTGGGAATGTTCACATAGCTTTTCCTTTTTGTTGGGAATGTTCACATAGCTTTTCCTTTTTAATTGGGAATGTTCACATAGCTTTTCCTTTTTGTTGGGAATGTTCACATAGCTTTTCCTTTTTGTTGGGAATGTTCACATAGCTTTTCCTTTTAATTGGGAATGTTCACATAGCTTTTCCTTTTTGTTGGGAATGTTCACATAGCTTTTCCTTTTAATTGGGAATGTTCACATAGCTTTTCCTTTTTTTTGTTGGGAATGTTCACATAGCTTTTCCTTTTTGTTGGGAATGTTCACATAGCTTTTCCTTTTTGTCTCATTATACTCTCTAGATTGTTTCAGAATGACTACTTGATCAGAGTAATAAAAAAGACAACAATCTAAGAGTTTCCATACCCACTTTATCATCAATAGTTGTATACCTGGCCATGGTTTACAATTACTGAGATCAAGTAGTATGCACTTACATGCTATCTCATATCATTATACACACATGATTTTCCCTTGTTCCAACATGACTAAGTCATTTAGGAACTCTTTTAAAGCTCAAACTTTCTGTATTAAGGACTGATAATCTAGGTTGTAAAGCTAGTATCCAGTCCACTATATGCATTACTGTTGCCCTAATCTTCCCAATAAGAGCATGATCATTGGATTCTCTATCCTGATCAGGTCTTAATGGGGATTCTCAGGCACTTGTTCTCCTCTTGCATGATCCTTGCACCACTTCTTGGTGCAACAACATTGCCCTAAGCAATGTGTTCCTTGTGCTCTCCAGTCATTTTAAAACTTTACCCTTTCTCTGCACGAGCAGAAATCATTATAGGGTATACTGGAGGACACTAACACAGACTCGATACCTTAGTCCTATGTCTCTGTAGACTCAGTGAACCTAGAGCTCTGATACCACTAAATTGTGAAGACCGTCTCACGAAAACAAGATTAACTAATGCGGAAGCGTTCATCAAGCAGCGGATTAGCGAAAATCACTAAGAATTAAAACTTTTTGCAAAGGGATCCATTCATAGGAAAACTCTTTCATTCAGAACCAAAGTAAAACTTTACATCTTGGTTCATATATATACATCTCATGTACTTTTGCTTCTCGAGGAATACAAACATTAACTACTATGTCTTAACTGTACACAGGTAGTATAAAACCCTCGAGGCACTAAGCCAAAATCTCGAAATCATTAACTACTACTCCAAGGACCTGAGAGTACAGAGACGACACATAGGACTTCTATATACATCTGAACATGACATGACAGTCAATGTCTCCACCTGAGGCTTTACTGCTGTCCCTGCTACTGCTGATGTCCTTCACCTCCTGAAGGATTCCTGTCTCCTCATCCGCGTCCACCTAAAAATGTGGTTCCCACGGGGGTGAGACAATTATAAAAATTGCCCCAGCGAGAGATATAACTCTCCGCCAGAAACATTATTATTGCAACTTGAGAAGATGAGTATGAACATGAGAATCATATCTATTTGACAGCAAATATTTTAATGTCTAACAGATTAGAACATTATTCTATATCAGAAGCATTGCAGCTATTACTTGATAGAGTTAACATGTCACTTATCCTTTAATGAATAGGAAGAACATGTATAACATCTATTCAAACAACAGAATCATTACCACTGCATTAACTTTCTTCAGGCTTAGATCATATATCTAAAGCCTGGCATTATCAATGTGGAGTCATGGCCCGTAGCCATACTCTTTTCATAAGTGTTGGGATCTTAATCCCTCACTTCACCACTGGGTTTTTCTCATCCTTTCACAATTTCAATACCATAACCATGAAATCATGGGTATTCAAACCCTTTGTTCATCACTTGAGCACTGTTACCTCTTTCTAAGGTAACTAACACCTTTAGGTCATTTGACCAAGGTAAGTATGATACTTGCTACACAAGCATCCATCATGGCACTTGATGCACATTAACTCTCTTGCCACCTCTTACCAGGAACAAGGTATATTATAGCACACAAGGCCCAATAAACAAATTCAAACTAATAACACATCATAGCTCATACCTGGCTATGCTCATCATCTCATGATACCTGCATGGTTAGCACATATAATAGCGGTACACCAATTATCTATCAATACCATGCAAAAACAATGTATTAATAATTTAAGGGTATTACCCTTAATCCTTTACCAGGATTTGGGTTTCCATCACACATGGCTCACAAAACCATTCACATCTTGTCACCTCTCACTTGGCAACAACTTTATTCACATGGCGCACAAGGCCATTCACATCTTGTCACCTCTCACTAGGCAACAACTTTATTCACATGGCGCACAAGGCCATTCACATCTTGTCACCTCTCACTAGGTAACAACTTAAAACAAAGGCTTACAAGCCCAACTCATCTTGTTACTTCTTTCTAAGTAACAAAAACATAATGGCACATATGGCCAATCAATTCTTATCAAATAAACATCATAGCTCATACCTGGCTATGATCATCACCTCATGAGACCTGCATGATTATCACACATGATAATAGACTTATCAAGTTCACAACACATCATGCAATACATGGTAACACCACTATTCCCTTACCAGGGTTAGGGTTTACCATCAATTAGGCTTTCTTTCACATATCATTACCCTTCAATCATATGCATACAACTATGATTAACATAGGGTACCAAGTCATTGGTCCTATAAGCAATTAGGGATTCATCCCTTAATTGGCACTTAATCACTTAGGTACTATTAGGGTTTCAACCTTTGTACCTTCATTTATTACCATTATTAATCATCATTGGATCAATAGAACATTCATCATCTTAATTCTCAAAAATTGAATTACATTGGACCTCCATTACATAAGGTATCCAAATGAATTAGGGTTTCCAATGTTGATTCCTTCAATCATTGGATTCATGGAACCAATCATCAATTGGACCTACCCTCATACTTCAATTGAGTTTAATAGGTCAACCTTCAACTAATTTGACCCTCAATTGACCCTCAATTAATCATCAATTAGGGTTTGATTCAATTGAATTAGGGTTTTTAATGTTGATTCCTTCAATCATTGAATTCATGGAACCATTCATCAATTGGAACTTCACCCATACTTCAATTGAGTTTAATAGGTCAACCTTCAACTGATTTGACCCTCAATTGATCCTCAATTAATCATCAATTGGGGTTGGAATCAATTGAATTAGGGTTTAGAATCAATGAACCTTCAATATTCATCAATGTGTAACTAGTTACTTCATAACTATTGAACCACCATTCAAATGGGGTATGACCTGACCCCAAACGGTCTTGAGGTCGTTTGGATGACCTCCAAACGGTCTTGAGACCGTTTTCCCATCATATCACTCAAATCCAAGCAATAAAATTAGGGTTTGGTTCATTGAAGTGCTCACCAAATCAGCAATCTATTGCAGATCAACTTGATATCTTTAGACCTTCAACCACTGAACTATACTCAACCCTAGACCTCCAAACGGTCTTGGGTGACCACCAAACGGTCTTTCGACCGTTTGGATGAGCTCCAAACGGTCTTGAGACCGTTTGCCCATCATATCACTCAAATCCAAGCAATCTAATTAGGGTTTGGTTCATTGAAGTGCTCACCAAATCAGCAATCTATTGCAGATCAACTTGATATCTTTAGACCTTCAACCACTGAACTATACTCAACCCTAGACCTCCAAACGGTCTTGGGTGACCACAAAACGGTCTTGAGACCGTTTGCCCATCCAACCTTTGGACTTTAGTGAAAAATCATCATGGATTGGTCTATCGAGTTGATCAACAAATCAGCATTTAGTTGCAGTATGATTTGGTACCTTTGGACCTTCAATTGGTCAACTATACTTGACCCCAGACCTCCAAACGGTCTTGGGGTGATCCCCAAACGGTCTTGAGACCGTTTGGGTGATCCCCAAACGGTCTTGAGACCGTTTGGGCTAATCAACCCAAAATCTCAACTTAACTCATTGGAATTTCAGCACTATTTTCAATTAGGGTTTGCCTAATTGATTAGCCTTCAACTCATGATCCCTTTGGAGTTAACCCCTCAAATTTGGAGGGTCATTAACCAACATCATTATGAACAAAAATCTCATACGGTCAACGCTTTGTCAACGCACTCAAATGGTCTTGAAACCGTTTGCCCAAGCAGGTCAAGTTGATCAGGTTGAAAATCAGCACTTAATCCAATTAGGTTTTCCTAATTGATTAGGATTCAACTCACGGTTCCTTGAGAGTTAACCCCTAAAATTTTTAGGGTCATTAGCCTACATAATTAGGAACGAGATTCCCAAACGGTTCACGCTTGTTCAACTCTTTCATACAGTTTTGAAACCGTTTTCCACCAAACGGTTTGCAAACCGTTTGGTCACCAAACGGTTTTGGTGAAACCGTTTGGTCCCAACCAATGAGATCATTTACTCCCAAGATATTTGGTGAGGTGCTTTCTTATAATGATGTCATCATCATATTCCTTCGTGCACCCAAGAACAGCAACCGTTCTTGATGGACTTTGCAGCAAAGAAGCAAAAGTTTATCAAATTGAAGAAATCAATCAACAAAGCATAGAAGATTGATGCAATAGCAATGTTTGAGGGTTTAAGTTATAAAACCCGCCTCCAATTGAGCTCCAAAGCTCCAAGCTCACGCCATTAATGGTGGATGAAGCTCTAGCAACTCTTCCTAGGCTCATCCTCAAGCTTTTGATTGCAAAAGTTGGCTAGGGTTGAAGAGGAGATCGAAATAAGAAGGAATCCATAATTTATTTTTGATTTCCACCATGAAATCAAGGAAAACGAAGGTCAAGAGCTTACCAACAGGTTGGGAGGCGTCCTACTGCTCCTCCCTAGCTCCTTGGTCGGTTTTTCAAGCAAGGGAAAGAAGAAAATCCGAAATAGCCTTTCATTTGGCTTGAAAAAGGCACTTTTATAAGGAAATTGATGAGAGAGAAAATGCATTATTAAAATGCATTAAATTCCAAAAATATGGCCGCCTCTTCCCCCTCAAATCCCTTAAGGAAGAGGCACCTTCCTTTGCATTTAATTATTCTTCATTATCCTTGATTTAAAGAAAATCAAATTAAGCACCTTAATGCTTATTATATTAATATCCATATGTGAGTGGGTTTTCTTTTTCTTATAATAAGGTGAGTGGAATTTCACCTACTTAGGATATTTTCGTTCCTTATCTTGGCAAAGGAACGTTCATAATTATTCAAAATCAACCCAAAACATTTTGGTTGAAAGCCCTTCAATTATTTTTATTCATTTTTGCCCTAAATCAAATTAGGGTTTCAATTAGGCATTAATCTTGATTATTTTAATATCAAGATTCTCTCTCCTCCAACTTAATTCAAATGAGGCACCCATCTCATTTTATTTGCTCTAAATGATTCTAAGAAACATTAGGGACCTTATTGAAGTGGTAATTTGCATATTGAACCCTAGATTTTGGGTAAATTGCACTTTACTCCAAAACTAGGTTTTAATGCACAACATTGTCCAACAAGCTCTATCTTGGTGTCCAGGCTTGTAGAACCATACTACTACATCATATTCATCCTTATGATGTCTCAACATCATAGGAACATCTTATCATGTGCAATTTGCAAGTTAACCCCTCAACTTGGGTAATTTGCACTTTAGTCCAAAACAAACAAAACATTGACTTCAACAATGTTCAAAAAGGACTAGAATTGCAACATAGGTTCCTCTTGAGGTCTAATTACTTTTCACAAGATGGTATTAAACATTTAATCACCTTTCTTATTCAAAACACCTAGGGTTAGAGTATAACCCAGGTCAGGGATGTTACACTTGCGTTATCTTCAATAATCATATACTTGGCCAGGGTATATAAGTATTGAGATTAGGTAGTATGCACTTTATCTGCTATCATATTCCTCACTTTTCATATCATCATACACACATGATTTTCCATTTCCTAGATTTTCTCCAGGCATCCCTTCTATCTTGTATCACAAAGATAAGAGAGATTATAAAGAATTTTAAGGAATACTGAGTAAGATATAAGTTCTCATCTCCCTTGTGTCCTTATTGGACTAGTCAAGGGAATTCAAAAGCAACTACTTTCATATCTTTAACACATAGAATGATAATATGAAGTATCAGATTGAATATATTTCATTTAAGTATTACCCCTCAAGATCACCTATTACATTAGGTTGTTTTCAACACATAGTGTCTAGTTATCTCATATTGCTACTTTTGCCTTCTTATAGTGGCTACTGCCCTGGTGCACTAGGCATCTATTGCACTGGTGAAACCAAAAATTTTGGCTTTTTAGAATATTTAGGCAAATGTCTCTAAAATTATAGAGACCTTACCTTAATTCTCAGCTTATTGCCCCTCCTTGGGCACTACCATCACATATGTACTATTTGTCCAGAGTTATGACAGAGTCTACTTTCTTGCCATTTATTAATCTTTCCCACATTTCCACTGTTCTAACATGACCATGTCACTCAAGAATCCTTTCAAATCCCAAAGTTTATGCATTAAAGACTGGTAACTTAGGTTGTAATACTAGTATCCAATCTTCTATATGCATTACTGTTGTCCTATCCTATCCTTCAAGAGCATAACATAGGATTATCTATCCTGATTAGGTCAAGGTGGGAATTCTCAGGCACTTGTTCTCCTCTTGCCTGGTCCCATGCACCCTCTCCTGGTGCAACAGTGCTGCCCTCAGCAACATGTTCTTCATGTTGTCCAGACATCTTCAAGTTCTTCTTCTCCTATGTGAGAAGAAGATACTATCAGATGAACTGGAAGACACTTAGAACAGACTCTACAACCTTAGTCCTATGTCTCTGTAGACTCAGCAAACCTAGAGATCTGATACCACTTAATTGTGGCATACAACTCATGAAAACATATTTAACTAATGCGGAAGCGTTCACTAAGCAACAGATTACCAAAAATCACTAAAATTTAAAACTTTTTATCGAAAGATCCATCAAATGAAAACTTTCTCACATAGAACAAAAGTAACACATTTACATTCTATTTTTCAAAAGTACATAACTTGTATCATCTCTTTCTGTGAATTACAAGTATCAACTGCCCTGTTAAACTAAACACGGGCAGTATGAAAATCTCGAGGCACTGAGCCAAAATCTCGAAAGCACTAACTACTACTCCAAGGAGCTAAGAGTACAGAGATGACACATATGACTCTATCTACATCTATACAAGGCATCACAACCAGTGTCTCCACCTGAGACTTTATTGCTGTTCCTACTGCTGCTGCTACTGTCCTTCACCTACTGAAGGATTCCTGCCTCCTCGTCCGCGTCCACCTAAAAATGTGATTCCCACGGGGGTGAGACAATTGTAAATTGCCCCAGCGAGAGATATAACTCTCCGCCAGAAACATTATTATTGCAACTTAAGAAGATAAATATGCACATAGGAATCATATTTGTTTGGTAGCAGATATTTTCATGTCTAACAGATTAGAACATTATTCTTATCAAAAGCATTATAGCTATAGTTTGATAGAACAACATGTCACTTATCCTTTAAAGAATATGAAGAACATGCATAACATTTATTCACTATAGAATCATTACCACAATATTAACTCTCTTTAGGCTTAGATCATATATCTAATGCCTGGCATTGTCATCAGGGAGTCATGGTCTGTAGCTATACTCTTTTCACAAAGTGTTGGGATCTTAGTCCCTCATATCACCAAGTACATTTCCACTTCTTAACAAGTTCATTATCATGATTATAGAATCTGGGTATTTAAACCCATAACTCACCATAGAACACTTATTTCCACTATCAGGTAACTTCATACCTTCATATCATCTGACCCAGGGACATTATAATTCTTTCTACACAAAGCATTGCACATATTTCACAAAGCTCATAAACAATCTAAGATAATTAACACATCATGTGACACACATGACTTATTAATTGTAGGTTACCTCTCACTAAGCAACAAATCATATGAAGGCTTATAAGGCCTATAGAACATTTTCAGTATACAGAACATCATAGCTCATACCTGGCTATGCTCATCATCTCAACACATCTGCATGATTAGTAATCATGATACCATTACATATCAGTACTATGCAACTAGGGGTTATCTTACTACATTCATAACCCATTAGTCTGTAATTGATCTTCACATAGGATTACTCTGTGTTAGAACTTCACATAGCATCACTTTGTACTAGGGTTTCACATAGCATTACCATGTTTTAGGGATTCACATAGCAAGGAATCAATATGAATAACATAAGTGTTGAATCATACCTATTTATACTCATCATTCATCATTGAATGTATTATCAACACAAAGTATGAGTTTCTCTCTCATCTTTATCAGAATATGATTACATCATAGTTTATAGGTTTGGATTAACCTTTTTGTAAGGCATGTTAGCCTACATTCACAGAATGCATTACATCTTAATGTAAGCATTGACATGACACATCTCATGTGTCATTCATCCAATTATACTGGACTTATAACACATCAAGGTATACCAGTATTGGGGTGTTGGATGTGATATCTATCATATCTTAATGTATCACTTCCCTCAACACCATTATCTTTCTTGGGTTTATACACTTAGCTTGTATTAGTATATTCCCCATCCTAATACTTTATGCACCAGTTCATCACATTTATCATGTAAAGTATTGGTCATTAGTCACTCACTTAGGATATGCAACCATTGCCAATGATATAGACTCACCCTTTTAATCAGGGACTATTAGTATAAGGATACCCATTATCAACCTCTCTAAGTGTTACATTTGTCATAACATTAATCACTATTCCACTATTAGGAATAGCATTCTCCATACTTATAGTTTAAGGGTTCACATAGCATATTCCATATATTTGTGGATTTCACATAGTATTACTCTTCAATAGAGTTTTATATAATCATCCTTTTATATCAGGGTTTCACCTAGTATTATGTGAAATTAGGATTTCACAACACATCACCCAATGCTAGGTCTTCACATAGGATTAGTGGCAATACCCTATATTAGGGTTTCATATATCTTTATCCCAATTTAGGGATTAGGGTTTACCATTCACATCCAGATGGGGTTTCTCTTTTCTCATACCCAAATTAGAGTTTCCTTCATTGTTACACTAAGTTAGGGTTACATCATCACCCTGGATTTACAAAGACACTCAATGTTGTCCTAAATTAGGGTTTCACACATAGATTTACTCTAATTAGGGTGTCACACATAGCTTTACTCTAATTAGGGTTTCACACATAACATTTCTCTAATTAGGGTTAAGGCTCATTGATTAGGGTTTCATGATCTCATTATTATAGATCAACCCTTATCACATTGTTTACTCATAATGAGAGAATTAGGGATTAATTATATAAGCATTCATCTCTCTCATTCCCTCTCTCATCCTCTTTAGGATGTTAACTACACCAAGATTAATCTAGGTCAACTCTTTACTTGAGTACACATAGCTAGGGTTAACCTCACAATCATTATGGGTCTACATCTTTAATAATCACATAGCTGATTGACCTTTGATCATATTAGATGTCCAAATGGTCTAATCAAGTAAACCATAAATTATATAAAGAATTCAAAAGGATTGACTAATTAAACTTTCATTTTCACAAAGTGATCAATTGGGTTAACCATTGAAATCTTCAAATGCATTAAATATATAAATAGGTTCACCATATTGGACCTTCAATTACATGAGGTATTCAAATGGATTAACCATGTTGATCTTCACAAAGTTAACTTAGTTAGACCCTCAATGATCTTGGTTCTCATACATCAATTGGTTGCAAACCATTTGAACAAGTTGTACTTGAAACCAATTGAACAAAATAGATGTTGTAACCGTTTGCACTTTGGGTCACCAAACGGTTTGAGATCGTTTGATCCCAAACGGTCTTGAGACTGTTTGGTCCAAACCTCCTCAAAACCGCATGGACCAAATATGGTCTCAACCAATCAAATTAAAATAGGGTTTCCAATGTTGGTTCCTTCAATCATTGAGTTCATGTATCCAATCATCAATTGGACCTATCACCATACTTCAATTGAGTTAAATAGGTAAACCTTCAACTGATTTGACCCTCAATTGATCCTCAATTGATCATCAATTAGGGTTTGAATCAATTGAATTAGGGTTTGGAATCGATGATCTTTCAACATTAACCAATGTGAAACTAGTTACTTTAAAACCATTGGCCCATCCAAATTGGGCATGACATGACCCCAAACGGTCTTGAGGTCATTTGGATGACCTCCAAACGGTCTTGAGACCATTTGCCCATGTAAACATCAAAATCCAAGTCAATCAATCAAAGTTTGGATCATTAGATTGATCACCAAATCAACATTTGATTGCACTTCAACTTAGTACCTTTGGATCTTCAATTGCTTAACCATACTCATCCCCAGACCTCCAAACGGTCTTGGGTGACCTCCAAACGGTCTTGAGACCGTTTGGATGAGCTCCAAATAGTCTTGAGACTGTTTGGCTCATCCAACCATTGGATTCTAGTGAAAAATCATTAGGGTTTGAGCTATTGAGTTGATCATCAAATCAACACTTAATTGCAAAGTGATTTGGTACCTTTAGACCTTCAATTGGTCAACCATGCTTCACCCTAGACCTCCAAACGGTCTTGGGTTGGGTGAGTCCCAAATGGTTTTGAAACCGTTTGGGTCAATCAACCCAAAACATCAACTCATTCCAATGCAAAATCAGCACTTAGCCGATTAGGGTTAACACCATATCTTTTGTCCTTCAAACACTTAACCATATCCAACCCTAGACCTCCAAACAGTCTTGGGTGACCTACAAACAGTCTTGAGACCGTTTCGGTGATCCCCAAACGGTTTTGAAACCGTTTGGGTCAATTAACCCAAAAAGTCAAATCAATCAAGTTGAAAATCAGCACTTAATCCAATTAGGATTTGCCTAATTGATTAGCCTTCAACTCATGATTCCTTTGGAATTAATCCATAAAATTTGGTGGGTTATTAACCAACATAATTAGGAACATGATTCTCAAACGGTCAACCCTTGGTCAACTCTTTCAAATGGTTTTGAAACTATTTGCTCTCAAACAGTCTCAAACCGTTTGCTCTCAAACGGTTTGGTGAAACTGAATGGGCAAACATGTTGAAACCGTTTGATCTAGATATTTGGGGAGGTGTGTGCTTATGATGATGTCATCATCATCAAGCTCCAAACTCACGAAATCTACTGTGATTTCCATGGATATTGCATCAATCAACCAAACTTAATTTCGGAAATGTAGATATGATCACCAATTGATAAGGAATTGATTGCAATAATAAAATTAAGGGTTCAAGTTAAAAAAACCCGCCTCCAATTGAGCTCCAAAGCTCCAAGATCACGACAAAAATGGTGGATGAATCTCTTGAAACTCCCCCTAGGCTCGTCCTCAAGCTTTTGTTTGAAAAGTTTGGCTAGGGTTGAAGAGGAGATCGAAATAAGAAGAAATCAATAATTTATTTTCGATTTCCACCATGGAATCAAGAAGAACGAAGGTCAAGGGCTTACAACCAGGTTGGGGGTCGTCCTCCTGATCCTCCACAGCTCCTTGTTCGTTGTCCAAGCAAGGGGAAAGAAAGAAATCTGAAAAAGCCTTTGTTTTAGCTTAGAAAGGGTACTTTTATAAGAAAATTGATGAGAGAGAAGATACTTTATAAAAGTCTTTTAATTCCAAAATTGTTGCCACCACTTCTCCCTTGGTTTCTTGCATGCAAGGGCATCTATATCCCCATCGAAATCCCTTCCATTATCCATGAATTAAGGGAAAAGAAATTAAGCACCTTAACCCTTATAATAAGAATATCCATATTTGAGTGGAAATTCTTTTTCTTATAATAATGGTGAGTGGAATTTCACCTCCTTAGGATATGCT
Source organism: Alisma plantago-aquatica (assembly GCA_963693085.1). Taxonomy (NCBI): domain Eukaryota; kingdom Viridiplantae; phylum Streptophyta; class Magnoliopsida; order Alismatales; family Alismataceae; genus Alisma; species Alisma plantago-aquatica. Next base: position 440,372,569 of record OY856412.1, on the reverse strand, counting down.
CGTGCCTTTTCAAGGCTTTAGGCTTATCTACACACATCTGAATCCAACCATTTTAATTTTTTTTGAAGGCCCTTTAATTAATACATACATTTTTGCCCTAAATTGAATTAGGGTTTCACTTAGGATTAAATCTTGATTATTTTAATATCAAGATTCTCTCTCCTCCAATTAAATTCAAATGAGGCGCCCTTCTCATTTTATTTGCTCTAAATGATGCCAAGAAATATTAGGGACCTTGTTGAAGTGGTAATTTGCATATTTAACCCTAGGTTTTGGGTAAATTACACATTACACCAAAACTAGGTTTTAATGCACAAGGATTGCTTTACAAGCTTAATCTTGGTGCCCAAGCTTGTGAAAACCATACCACTACATCATATTCATTATTATGATGTCTCAACATCATAGGAACATTTTATCATACAACATTTGCAATTTAACCCCTCAACTTGGGTAATTTGCACTTTAGTCCAAAATAAGCAAATATTGCTTCAACATTGTCCAAACAGGACCAAAATTGAAACATAAGTTTCTCATGAGCCCTAATTACTTTTACCAAGATAAGATTAAGCATTTACTTAACCTTATTAGGCAAAACATCTAGGGTTAACACATAACCCAGGTCAGGGATGTTACACATTATAAACCCCTAATAAGGATTTCGTCCTCGAAATCCCAGAAAAAGGAGGGACAGATTATTCAGTTGTCATACCCTCAAGTCTCCACATAATATCTTAATATCATGGAGATATCATGGGTTCTGTAATCCAAACAAAGTTCCTTTCATTAATTCAACCTTATCAATGTTTATGTTTATGCAAAACATAAACCCCTAACATATGATGTCCATATCATTGAAAGGAAGAAGCATAAAAGAACATACTTCAATCATCACTCAAGAATATTTATCAAAAGGGAAAACATATATATCTAACAGATATATTTCACTCAACAATCCTTTATTCATTTAGCAAAAATTCACTTAGCAAACTCTATGTAATTGGGAATGTTCACATAACTTTTCCTTTTTGTTGGGAATGTTCACATAGCTTTTCCTTTTTGTTGGGAATGTTCACATAGCTTTTCCTTTTAGTTGGGAATGTTCACATACTCTTCCTTTTAGTTGGGAATGTTCACATAGCTCTTCCTATTAGTTGGGAATGTTCACATAGCTCTTCCTTTTAGTTGGGAATGTTCACATAGCTCTTCCTTTTAGTTGGGAATGTTCACATAGCTTTTCCTTTTAATTGGGAATGTTCACATAGCTCTTCTTTTTAGTTGGGAATGTTCACATAGCTCTTCCTATTAGTTGGGAATGTTCACATAGCTCTTCCTATTAGTTGGGAATGTTCACATAGCTTTTCCTTTTAGTTGGGAATGTTCACATAACTCTTCCTTTTAGTTGGGAATGTTCACATAGCTCTTCCTATTAGTTGGGAATGTTCCCATAGCTCTTCCTTTTAGTTGGGAATGTTCACATATCTCTTCCTATTAGTTGGGAATGTTCACATAGCTCTTCCTATTAATTGGGAATGTTCACATAGCTTTTCCTTTTAATTGGGAATGTTCACATAGCTCTTCCTTTTAGTTGGGAATGTTCACATAGCTCTTCCTATTAGTTGGGAATGTTCACATAGCTTTTCCTTTTAGTTGGGAATGTTCACATAGCTCTTCCTTTTAACTGGGAATGTTCACATAGCTCTTCCTATTAGTTGGGAATGTTCACATAGCTCTTCCTTTTAGTTGGGAATGTTCACATAGCTCTTCCTATTAGTTGGGAATGTTCACATAGCTCTTCCTATTAATTGGGAATGTTCACATATCTTTTCATTTTAATTGGGAATGTTCACATAGCTCTTCCTTTTAGTTGGGAATGTTCACATAGCTCTTCCTATTAGTTGAGAATGTTCACATAGCTTTTCCTTTTAGTTGGGAATGTTCACATAGCTCTTCCTTTTAGTTGGGAATGTTCACATAGCTCTTCCTATTAGTTGGAAATGTTCACATAGCTCTTCCTTTTAGTTGGGAATGTTCACATAGCTCTTCCTATTAGTTGGGAATGTTCACATAGCTCTTCCTATTAATTGGGAATGTTCACATAGCTTTTCCTTTTAGTTGCATTATACTCTCTAGATTGTTTCAGAATGACTACTTGATCAGAGTAATAAAAAAGATAACAATCTAAGAGTTTCATACTTGCCTTATCTTCAATAATCATATACCTGGCCAGGGTATATAAGTATTGATATTAGGTAGTATGCACTTTATCTGCTATCATATTCCTCACTTTTCATATCATCATACACACATGATTTTCCATTTCCTAGATTTTCTCCAGGCATCCCTTCTATACCTCATCTTGTATCACAAAGATAAGAGAAATTATAAAGCATTTTAAGGAATACTGAGTAAGATATAAGTTCTCATCTCCCTTGTGTCCTTATAGGATTAGTCAAGGGAATTCAAAAGCAACTACTTTCATATCTTTAACACATAGAATGATAATATGAAGTATCAGATGGAATATATTTCATTTAAGTATTACCCCTCAAGATCACCAATTACATTAGGTTGTTTTCAACACATAGTGTCCAATTACTATTTGTCCAGACTTATGACAGAGTCTACTTTCTTGCCATTTATTAATCTTTCCCACATTCCCACTGTTTTAACATGACCATGTCACTCAAGAATCCTTTCAAAGCCCAAAGTTTATGCATTAAAGACTGGTAACTTAGGTTGTAATACTAGTATCCAATCTTCTATATGCATTACTGTTGTCCTATCCTGCCCTTCAAGAGCATAACATTGGATTATCTATCCTGATTAGGTCAAGGTGGGAATTCTCAGGCACTTGTTCTCCTCTTGCCTGGTCCCATGCACCCTCTCCTGGTGCAACAGTGCTGCCCTTAGCAGCATGTTCTTCATGTTGTCCAGACATCTTCAAGTTCTTCTTCTCCTATGTGAGCAGAAGATACTATTAGATGAACTAGAAGACACTTAGAACAGATTCTACAACCTTAGTCCTATGTCTCTGTAGACTCAGCAAACCTAGAGATCTGATACCACTTAATTGTGGCATACAACTCATGAAAACATAATTAACTAATGCGGAAGCGTTCACTAAGCAACAGATTACCAAAAATCACTAAAATTTAAAACTTTTTATCGAAAGATCCATCAAATGAAAACTTTCTCACATAGAACAAAAGTAACACATTTACATTCTATTTTTCAAAAGTACATAACTTGTATCATCTCTTTCTGTGAATTACAAGTATCAACTGCCCTGTTAAACTAAACACGGGCAGTATGAAAATCTTGAGGCACTGAGCCAAAATCTCGAAAGCACTAACTACTACTCCGAGGAGCTAAGAGTATAGAGATGACACATATGACTCTATCTACATCTATACAAGGCATCACAGCCAGTGTCTCCACCTGAGACTTTATTGCTGTTCCTACTGCTGTTGCTACTGTCCTTCACCTACTGAAGGATTCCTGCCTCCTCGTCCGCGTCCACCTAAAAATGTGATTCCCACGGGGGTGAGACAATTGTAAATTGCCCCAGTGAGAGATATAACTCTCCGCCAGAAACATTATTATTGCAACTTAAGAAGATAAATATGCACATAGGAATCATATTTGATTGGTAGCAGATATTTTCATGTCTAACAGATTAGAACATTATTCTTATCAAAAGCATTATAGCTATAGTTTGATAGAACAACATGTCACTTATCCTTTAAAGAATATGAAGAACATGCATAACATTTATTCACTATAGAATCATTACCACAATATTAACTCTCTTCAGGCTTAGATCATATATCTAATGCCTGGCATTGTCATCAGGGAGTCATGGTCTGTAGCTATACTCTTTTCACAAAGTGTTGGGATCTTAGTCCCTCATATCACCAAGTACATTTCCACTTCTTAACAAGTTCATTATCATGATTATAGAATCTGGGTATTTAAACCCATAACTCACCATAGAACACTTATTTCCACTATCAGGTAACTTCATACCCTCATATCATCTGACCCAGGGACATTATAATTCTTTCTACACAAAGCATTGCACATAGTTCACAAAGCTCATAAACAATCTAAGATAATTAACACATCATGTGACACACATGACTTATTAATTGTAGGTTACCTCTCACTAAGCAACAAAGCATATGAAGGCTTATAAGGCCTATAGAACATTTACAATATACAGAACATCATAGCTCATACCTGGCTATGCTCATCATCTCAACATATCTGCATGATTAGTAATCATGATACCATTACATATCAGTACTATGCAACTAAGGGTTATCTTATTACATTCATAACCCATTAGTCTGTAATTGAGCTTCACATAGGATTACTCTGTGTTAGAAATTCACATAGCATCACTTTGTACTAGGGTTTCACATAGCATTACCCTGTATTAGGGATTCACATAGCAAGGAATCAATATGAATAACATAAGTATTCAATCATACCTATTTATACTCATCATTCATCATTGAATATATTATCAACACAAAGTATGAGTTTCTCTCTCATCTTTATCAGAATATGATTACATCATAGTTTATAGGTTTGGATTAACCTTTTTGTAAGGCATGTTAGCCTACGTACATTCACAGAGTGCATTACATCTTAATGTAACCATTGACATGACACATCTCATGTGTCATTCATCCAATTATATTGGACTTATAACACATCAAGGTATACCAGTATTGGGGTGTTGGATGTGATATCTATCATATCTTAATGCATCACTTCCCTCAACACCATTATATTTCTTGGGTTTATACACTTAGCTTGTATTAGGATATTCCCCATCCTAATACTTTATACACCAGTTCATCACATTTATCATGTAAAGTATTGGTCATTAGTCACTCACTTAGGATATGCAACCATTGCCAATGATATAGACTCACCCTTTTAATCAGGGACTATTAGTATAAGGATACCCATTATCAACCTCTCTAAGTGTTGCATTTGTCATAACATTAATCACTATTCCACTATTAGGAATAGCATTCTCCATACTTATAGTTTGAGGATTCACATAGCATATTCCATATATTTGTGGATTTCACATAGTATTACTCTTCAATAGAGTTTTATATAATCATCCTTTTATATCAGGGTTTCACCTAGTATTATGTGAAATTAGGATTTCACAACACATCACCCAGTGCTAGGCCTTCACATAGGATTAGTGGCACTACCCTATATTAGGGTTTCATATATCTTTATCCCAATTTAGGGATTAGGATTTACCATTCACATCCAGGTGGGGTTTCTCTTTTCTCATACCCAAATTAGAGTTTCCTTCATTGTTACACTAAGTTAGGGTTACATCATCACCCAGATTTACAAAGAAACTCAGTGTTGTCCTAAATTAGGGTTTCACACATAGATTTACTCTAATTAGGGTTTCACACATAGCTTTGCTCTAATTAGGGTTTCACACATAGCATTGCTCTAATTAGGGTTAAGGCTCATTGATTAGGGTTTCATGATCTCATTATTATAGATCAACCCTTATCACATAGTTTACTCATAATGAGAGAATTAGGGCTTAATTATATAAGCATTCATCTCTCTCATTCCCTCTCTCATCCTCTTTAGGATGTTAACTACACCAAGATTAATCTAGGTCAACTCTTTACTTGAGTACACATAGCTAGAGTTAACCTTCACAATCATTATGGGTCTACATCTTTAATAATCACATAGCTGATTGACCTTTGATCATATTAGATGTCCAAATGGTCTAATCAATTAAACCATAAATTATATAAAGAATTCAAAAGGATTGACCAATTAAACTTTCATTTCCACAAAGTGATCAATTGGGTTAACCATTGAAATCTTCAAATGCATTAAATATCTAAATAGGTTCACCATATTGGACCTTCAATTACATGAGGTATTCAAATGGATTAACCATGTTGATCTTCACAAAGTTAACTTACTTAGACCCTCAATGATCTTGGTTCTCATACATCAATTGGTTGAAAACCATTTGAACAAGTTGTACTTGAAACCAATTGAACAAAATAGATGTTGAAACCGTTTGCACTTTGGGTCACCAAACGGTTTGAGACCGTTTGGTCCCAAACAGTCTTGAGACCGTTTGGACGCAAACTTTCTTGAGACTGTTTGGTCCAAACCTCCTCAAAACCGCATGGACCAAATATGGTCTCAACCAATCAAATTAAAATAGGGTTTCCAATGTTGGTTCCTTCAATCATTGAGTTCTTGTATCCAATCATCAATTGGACCTATCACCATACTTCAATTGAGTTAAATAGGTCAACCTTCAACTGATTTGACCCTCAATTGACCCTCAATTGATCATCAATTAGGGTTTGAATCAATTGAATTAGGGTTTGGAATCGATGATCTTTCAACATTAACCAATGTGAAACTAGTTACTTTAAAACCATTGGACCATCATCCAAATTGGGCATGACCTGACCCCAAATGGTCTTGAGGTAGTTTGGATGACCTCCAAACGGTCTTGAGACCATTTTACCATGTGAACATCAAAATCCAAGTCAATCAATCAAAGTTTGGATCATTAGATTGATCACCAAATCAACATTTGACTGCACTTCAACTTAGTACCTTTGGATCTTCAATTGCTTAACCATACTCATCCCTAGACCTCCAAACGGTCTTGGGTGACCTCCAAATGGTCTTGATACCATTTGTATGAGCTCCAAACGGTCTTGAGACCATTTGGCTCATCCAACCCATGGATTCTAGTGAAAAATCATTAGGGTTTGAGCTATTGAGTTGATCATCAAATCATCACTTAATTGCAAAGTGATTTGGTACCTTTAGACCTTCAATTGGTCAACCATGCTTAACCCTAGACCTAAAAACGGTATTGGGTGACCCCAAAACGGTCTTGAGACCGTTTGGGTGATTCCCAAACGGTTTTGAGACCGTTTGGGTCAATCAACCCAAAACATCAACTCATTCCAATACAAAATCAACACTTAGCCGATTAGGGTTAACACCATATCTTTTGTCCTTCAAACACTTAACCATATCCAACCCTAGACTTACAAACGGTCTTGGGTGACCTCCAAACGTTATTGAGACCATTTGGGTGATCTCCAAACGGTTTTAAAACCGTTTGGGTCAATTAACCCAAAAAGTCAAATCAATCAAGTTGAAAATCAGCACTTAATCCAATTAGGGTTTGCCTAATTGATTAGCCTTCAACTCATGATTCCTTTGGAATTAATCCTTAAAATTTGGTGGGTTATCAACCAACATAATTAGGAACAGGATTATCAAACGGTCAACCCTTGGTCAACTCTTTCAAACAGTTTTGAAACTGTTTGCTCTCAAACGGTCTCAAACCGTTTATTCTCAAACGGTTTGGTGAAACCGAATGGGCAAACATGTTAAAAATGTTTGGTCTAGATATTTGGGGAGGTGTGTGCTTATGATGATATAATAATAATCAATCTCCAAACTCACTAAATCTACTTTGATTTCCATGGATATTGCATCAATCAACCAAACTTAATTTCGGAAATGTAGAAATGATCACCAATTGATAAGGAATTCATTGCAATAATAAAATTAAGGGTTCAAGTTATAAAACCCACCTCCAATTGAGCTCCAAAGCTCCAAGATCATGGCAACAATGGTGTATGAAGCTCTTGCAACTCCCCCTAGGCTCGTCCTCAAGGTTTTGTTTGAAAAGTTTGGCTAGGGTTGAAGAGGAGATCGAAATAAGAAGAAATCAATGATTTATTTTCGATTTCCACCATGGAATCAAGAAGAACGAAGGTCAGGGGCTTACCAACAGGTTGGGGGTCGTCATCCTGATCCTCCACAGCTCCTTGGTCGTTTTCCAAGCAAGGCGAAAGAAATAAATCCGAAAAGCCTTTGTTTTGGCTTAGAAAGGGTACTTTTATAAGAAAATTGATGAGAGAGAAGATACTTTATAAAAGTCTTTTAATTCCAAAATTGTTGCCACCACTTCCCCCTTGGTTTCTTGCATGAAAGGGCATCTCTATCCCCACCGAACTCCCTTCCATTATCCATGAATTAAGGGAAAAGAAATTAAGCACCTTAACCCTTATAATAAGAATATCCATATTTGAGTGGAAATTCTTTTTCTTATAATAATGGTGAGTGGAATTTCACCTCCTTAGGATATGCTCGTGCCTTTTCAAGGCTTTAGGCTTATCTACACACATGTGAATCCAACCATTTTAATTTTTTTTGAAGGCCCTTTAATTAATACATACATTTTTGCCCTAAATTGAATTAGGGTTTCACTTAGGATTAAATCTAGATTATTTTAATATCAAGATTCTCTCTCCTCCAATTAAATTCAAATGAGGCGCCCTTCTCATTTTCTTTGCTCTAAATGATGCCAAGAAATATTAGGGACCTTTTTGAAGTGGTAATTTGCATATTGAACCCTAGGTTTTGGGTAAATTGCACATTACACCAAAACTAGGTTTTAATGCACAAGGATTGCTTTACAAGCTTAATCTTGGTGCCCAAGCTTGTGAAAACCATACCACTACATCATATTCATTATTATGATGTCTCAACATCAGAGGAACATTTTATCATGCAACATTTGCAATTTAACCCCTCAACTTGGGTAATTTGCACTTTAGTCCAAAACAAGCAAATATTGCTTCAACATTGTTCAAACAGGACCAAAATTGAAACATAAGTTTCTCATGAGCCCTAATTACTTTTACCAAGATAAGATTAAGCATTTACTAAACCTTATTTGGCAAAACATCTAGGGTTAACACTTAACCCAGGTCAGGGATGTTACAAATATAGTACATGATTATCTAAAAGAAAGGAGGTTGTAGGTTCTTTTGATTGAAGAGGAGGGACCCTAGATACAGGAAGTGTAAGGACTAGCTTGGGGTTTGGAAATGAAGAGGTAGATTTTCTACATAACAGACATTGTTAGTGATGATTGGATGTGTTTGGGTGATCTCTTGGAGTTCTCATATTTGATGTCTTTTTGAAGGTGATGGAAGAATGGATTGGGGTATTTGGCACAAAGGATGTGAGGCGGTTTGTGTGCCATAAAGCCAGTTTTGATATTAGAGTATTTGGCACAAGGAGGTTGAGAAGGTTTTGTATATTGGAGTATCCGGCATAAGAAGGTGAGGAGGTTTGTGCCATCTAATCGATTTCATCATGGGTAGGGATAACTATGTTGTTTAAGGAGTTTGTGGTGGCTGGCTATGAAGCAAGAGAATAAGATGTTCTATAATAAGGCAACGGTTCCCAAGGGGTTGAATAATGGTGTCTTTTTTTCACTACAACACACTAGATTATAGTGGGGCTGGTGATGATTGATTGTAAATTTTCAAAGCAAAGCAAGTGGAAATAGTTTTGAATATTTCTAATGTCTAAGGCCTGGATAGTCCCCTCTAGGTAGAAGCGATGTTGAGAAAACCTTTTGTCACATAAAATGACCATTCATATGGCATTTGATGGACGACAAGGTTTCCCTTTCAACTGGATTTAGTGGATCAAATCTTGTTCACTACAACCTCTTTCTCTATCCTTCTCAATGGCTCCTCGTATAAGTTCTTCTGTGGCTTCAACAACCTTCGTCAAGGTGGTCCACTATCATCACACATCTTTCTCATCATTACATATGTGTCCAATAGATTTTTCATCCTAGAGGATGAGAACAACATACCTAAACCAATCCATCTTGATAACCATAACATCGATCCCTCCATTCACTTTATTAATGATACTTATGATCTTTATTAAACCAACAACTAACAATATCATAAATATCAAGAGGGTCGTAGCCATTTTACAATTGATCTTTGTCGTCTAGATCATCTACTCCAAGTCTTCACTTAGGTTCTCATATCAATATATGGAGCGGTACTATGCTTATTTTTTAATTGTAAATTAGACCATTTCCCCACTAACTCTAGATCAAACTCTTTATCCTCACACCCTTCCTTCTAAAGTATCGACACCCATTATCGACATTTTTAAAAACAAACTCAATGGTAGAACAAGCTCATTCCTCTCTCTCTCTGTCTCCAATTGAGTTGCCCTTACTAATGTTGTTTCTGTCACCTTCCAACATATTTCCTCAATTGTAAGCCCTTCCTAAACACTCTTGACAAACTCATGAGTGAATTTATTTAGAACTATAAATATAAATGGAAAAAGGTCATTTTTTGTTGATTGTAATGGATTATTTCATTATATAAGGGATATGCATCCTAGAATGTTATTATTACCTTCGATGAAAGCCTAGTAGTTAGGTGAAATGATGTCCTAAAGATGCAGAGTAAGTGTGAGACTCAGAGTTTTAGCTAGATTTTTTTAGTTACATTTATGAAAGTTAATCAGTCAGTAGTTTTGGACAAGTGTGGGATGTTTTTGTCTCGGTAATTAGGGGTAGGTGACTAGTGTTAAGTTTTATAATGGTTCTATGTGAAAGGGTGGAAGTATCATGAATTTTGTCAATGATATCTTTAAATAGGTGTTTGAGGAGTGGCCAACTAATATTCTAAAAGAAGCTACGTAATCCATCTTGACTTGGGGATTTGTTTGGATGGATATGCCCCCTACCTATATTAACATCATTGTTAGTGAACGGTGATGCACAGATAAAAATATTTTTGACTTTTAGGTTTGTAACCAATTATGGGTGGAAGGAGAAGTTTTCAGATGATTGGGTGGAGTGATGTTGGTTGAGGTTATGGATATGTGAGGTGGCATGATGGATGATATCTTATTTATTTGAGGTAACATGTTCTTCAATATTAACTAAGTGAATAGTGTTTCAGATTTTGTGAGCAGATCACATTTTATGAATAAGCAATGTTACAGTCCTCTTTAGAGAGCTACATAATTTTGGAACATTCTTGTCAATGTCTTCATCGTCAATGATGTATTCTGGTCTGGTTCACATTAAAGCATTTAATGCCTTATCTTGACTTTAGCATTTTCCATTTTATTTCTTTTTCTCTTTATTATTCCAAAAGGCCATGTAAGGTTCTAGTATGAATTATTTTATCAATATGCCACATAAGTGGTTAACTTGCATATTAGATCCCGGTTAAAACATTCACTAAGGTATTTGTGCATAAACCCATTTATTAGCATAAATCGTGAACAAGTGTTCACCAACCCACTATTATTTCCACAAATTGAACATCAAAGCCAAAAAGGATAGATAAGAAAGGAAAATATTGGAAAAGGGCCAAAAAGAGAATATGTCTAAGTTTTATTTCGTTATAGTTGTGTCCATTCATCACGGTTGTGGTCCTTCATAGACACCTTGACTGTGGTGCCCACCATGATTGTGGCGTTCAACATCGACAATGACCCCCAGAACGATCATGCCCCCCTCCACACCCATGTCACCACTCACCTAACATGACCGTGGTGCCCCCCATGGTTCTGGCCAACGAGCCTCCAAAGTCCCAATTTTACCTATCATTTTAGGCTCTACCACCTCGCCGTGCCAACCCACCACAGCCGTGATCACCCTCAACCCTCATACACCACGGCCATGTCACCCAAACACTACTGCTTTTTGCATAGAGTTCCCAACTTTATCCCCATTTACCCTAGTGCTTCCCTACCACCTATATAAGATAAGGTGGCAGACAAAACACTAGGTTAGCTACCTCTAGCATTCACCCCCCTTTGCATTCAAGAGTTCCACCTATCTTCCTCCCTCCATCACTCCACATCCACCTCATTTCCACCCCAAAACCCTAATTTTCTAGGGTTTCCACCACCAAACCTTACCTTTCCTTCTCACTTTCCATCTTGTAGGGAAGTGCACAAGCTTTACAAAATGGAGGTGAAGAAGGAGGATCTTCCACGAGGTACCATGGGCTTCTACCTATTTCATCTTTCCTTTTTGCTATTTTGTTTGATTATGAGTAGCTAAGCCCTCTTGGTGGGATGTTTGGGGGATAAAATGCTACTTTGATACCTTGTGGGCAGAATGCAACTTGTAATGAACATATTTCCATTCTATGATGATTGTCTCTTATTTATATCTCATTTCCCATTATTTTACGTGCAATTTATGCTTCTAAACATGGAATGCTTATTATATGATGCTTGATAACACTTATACTCTAGGGGAAAATGAATTGTATGTGGCTATTTCAGGAATTGCTCCTAGGTCCAACTGGTGGATCCCTAGCTAGCACCCTATCGTCCTACATACAAATATCTTCTCCTACAACTAAGTGTGAGATCTATGTAGCTAGTGTTAGAGTGATTAGTGAAATTGTTCTAAAGTCTAGATGGTGAGTAACATGAGGTGAAACACCCTCATCTGCGCTCTCCCTTCCTACCCTTGACTCTCAATTGTCCTAATAATCCTTACCCTAGAAACGTAGATTAGTTGAATCGAATAGAAATCCCGCATAAACCTTGACCCAATTGATCCTCGTAAGGCTAGATAGGGGGTGTAAGGGTGTATCCCCTCTCTCACACTCTATTCTATCCATGGTTAACCAATAGTCTAGGGATATTTCATTGCATTTGACTAATTGTTTGGTTTGGCAATCTCGAATGAAGATATGGGATTTGCATGTTATATCAACCCTCAACTTGGATTCTTGTGACATCCCCCCAAACAACCCACTCTCCCCATAACTTGCTAAAATCCGTCCTGTTTGCTTAGCTTGCTTATGCTAGTGTAGTTTCTTGCTTTAATTGCTCCTTAGTTAATTGCTTAGTTCTTGTTCGTCAATATTGATAGGGTAGTTAGTTCATCCTTTATCCTTGCTTAATCTAGTTAGTTGTAATCTAGGTCTTTAATTGCTTTAGTTCCTTAAATGCTAATGTATTGTAGTGTCTTTCTCTTGTTGAAGTAGTTTCTCTTTCTTTGTTAGTTACAATTTCTTGTTTAGGGTTAACTTAGGAGTTCTTCTAGTCTAGTTTCCTTTTCTTTCTTTTAATTGCTTGCATCATTAGTATAATCAATAAGACGAACATCAAACACTAAAAACCCTACTCTCCTCTTTAGGAACATAGATCACGCTAACCTAGCTCTAGTGCCCCCCTTTCCCTGCAGATCAACCCCTCACTTGCCATTCACCTATACTACAATATGATTATGTGCGCTTGCGGGTGACATATTACAGTCTAAGTGATTGTGTTAGTATAGGACCCTTTATAAATTTGAAACATCCGAGTGTGTTTTCTTTGAGTTGCATCTAGTCACCATTCAGTTGATTAGTGTGTGACCTTGGGGAAAACACATCGGGCTACCACCCACAAGGAGGCTTCTCTCCTTTGCACACACACACAATATCACACACTCTCTCTCATAATTATAGGTGGCACATGAAGGCCTACTTTGATACATTGAGAAAAGATGATATGATGGAGAAGTCCCCTTGTATATGCTTTTCTTATTAATTATAGAAGAGCAACCCCCTCTCCTATGAATAGGATAATAAAGCGTACAAACTCAAGACATATCCTAATGGATCAAGACACCACTGGGCGCATTTAGCAAAGAGACTAAATAACTTACTTAATAGACTCTCTCACATGCTTAAAGTGATGACAACTCCTAGAGCTCTCTCCATTTTCCAAGATAATGATGGATCACCTTGGTGGGTCTAATCAACTTTGAAGAGGATGCCTAATTGCTTTTTGTAAGGAGTGCAACCCGAGAGGGGGGATCCACTCCCTACTAAAAAAAAATTGAAGAATAAAACATCCATTCCAAACACACTCAAAGGTATGCTAGAATAGGTGTAAAATTTTCAAACTTCAATAAATGGTATTCAAAACAACCATAGTGTAGCAGCAGAATTAAACTAATGACTATATTCAATTTTCACAAAATATTACAAAAGTACATAATAATCTCCATACATAAGGATCTAAGTAGAGGGAAGTCTAAACTACTTCAAATATGTCTCAAGCAACATCTCCAAGAGCTAGGTCTATGTTGGAAGCTATGTTCTCCTTGGTCATGTTCAACACCTCGATCTAAACCTGGATGGTTGGGAAAACACCCAACAAAAGGGAAAGGAAAACAAAGTATGTGCCAACAAATATGAATAGGATATCAAGGAAAAGAAAACATATAAATAGAGGATAGTGTTCATCATAAGATGAAGATTTTAAGAGTATGAGGCTATTTTTAAATAGATGCTTGCCATAAACAAAATATAATAAAAAGTTGCATGCACGATAATTATGACTACCTTAACTAAGTAGGGTTCAGGCACCTACCGGACCTCTACCTATAGGTAAGGGGAGAATTAATACATTTCCAGTCAACTACACATATTTCTATGGGGGAGAATAAGACATTCCCCATGGCGAATTAATACATGCCTTATCTATGAATGGTTGTACATAAGTACCACTAATATAGATAAATAGTTCATAAAATCAACGTGATAGAAAAGAAATCATGGCAAGTAAAAGCATCATATCAATTAGAACATGTCAGTGGGGTACGATACCCAAGAAAAAGAATATCATTACCAATATTGAGGCAATTTAACAAAAGAATAATGAAAAGAGGAAATAGGGTTCATTAAAGCCTCATTAGGGGAATATTGGGTTTGGTTTGCAAATATCCCAACTTAGGGTGTAAGAATGCAAATACCAACTCTTTAGCTCCCTATTAACCACTTTTGAATACTTTAGTTGAGTTTAGGGTCTACCTCTCCTATTTTCAATACATAACCATGTATTAGGGTTGTAGATATGTATTAAAGTAAATAAACCCTAATTTTTGGAAAAACTCTGATTTAGACCTTAAAAACATCACCACTGATCTAGTTAGGTTCTTTTGATTAAGAAAACATATAGTTTTGCATATTTTGGAGTTATGAAGGTTAAAGTGTATTTTTTGTGGTTTTTAGGTTTTTAATTCATTTTATAAAAACTCTTTTTGACAAAACTCAAAACCAGACCTTGCAACTATTTTTATTAGAAAGAGCACATTTTTCTGAGTTTAGAACATATTTTCTTTTTTATTTTTGGATAAGAAAATAAATAGTTATGAATTTCTCAAAACTAACCAATCGGAAATTGCCACATCAACAAACTGATCGAGATAAGCAGAGAGAGAGAGAGAGAGAGAGGGAGAAAACACCATTTTACCCAAGATCAGAGTTGGAGATGCATAGGTAACCAAACTCGATCTTTTGGAGAAGGTAAAACAACAAGAAACCAAAACCCTAGAAGAACATGGTAAATAGAGATGGCGATCATCGATTTTAATCATAGAAGCATGAGTTTTAAACATGTAGTAAGAAATATATGAGAAGGGGGTTATAAAACTCGCCTCAAGGAAGGTGGAAAGGTTCAAGAAGCAAGGTTCCCTAGCTATAGAGGCTGGTTTCTCCAACAAAGATCCTATCTCGAGCAAGAAGTACCTTCTCCACTTTAGAGGTGAAAAACCTTAGCAAAAGAAATGGATATGAGGTGTTTAAGGGTTCTAGGTGGGGTTTCACCATAGAAGGCCATGGTTCCGACCTGGAAGAAGGTGGGAGGAAGACTAATAATGTGAAAACTGGTAAGTAAAGGAGGAAACTTACTATTTTTGGTCGAAATCACCAAGAAGAAGCTTTAGAAACCCTAAATAGAGCACATTTGGAACCCTAGAAGCCTTCTTCACCAAGGTAAGTACTCTCTTTTACCATGGGACAACACCTTCGTGGCCAAACAGAGTAGGAACGATGCTCTGAGCTGGGGTAAAGAGAAGGAGAGCAAGCATTTTCAAATTAGGAGGTGGGAAGTGGTAGATTTGGATTTATAAAGAAGGGGGCACGCATGAGGTGTCTATGAGACTTTGTATGTACCCTTAGCCTAGAGCTTCATGGCCATGCAAAAGGACAACTCATATTTTTTTGGTGACCGGGGAACCCCTCCTCAGGGCTCACCACATTTGTGACAAGTCCTGGCAAGGCAAAACTCGGGAGACACTACCCTGCCTGTAAGGACAATGGCCCAGTAAGTTGCATCGTTGGCTGATCGATGCAACAGGCTAAATAATTTTCGAGTAGCACACCCAATAGGATTCAAACTCGGGACCCTTCATGAGGGGCCCTGTGCTACGACCGGTTGAGCTACTACTCGCCGACAAGAGGAGGACAACTCATAGAGACCTCTTGTATATCAAATGTGTTGACCTAGAGATTATACACTGTCCATATTTTGATAATGACTTAATCTTTCCATTCATATGTATCTAATATGTGTATTCAAGATTGATTTCAGGAGTTAGGTACATGAAAAGGATCAAATTGCTCAAGCCCTAATTTGCTATAGTTCAAGTCAAAAGCTATACAAGTGTGCTGTTTAGGAAATCCAGGTAAATGACCTTAAAAGATTTTTGTAATCACTTGTATTGATGATATGACTAGTAACTAAGATGAGAAATTTGATTGGGACACTTTGCACCAAGTTTTAATGACTTTTGACGCACTTTAGAAAATTGATCACAGACAGCTAATCGGTCGAGTTACAATCTTGTCTGATCCATTGGATCAATTCTTAGAAGAGTGCATCGGTCGAGTTGTGCATTCACAGAATTCGACCGATCGGGTTACTGACTAAACATAACTTTCATTGGTCGGTCGAGTTTCCTCAGAACAAACTCGACCGATGGTTTGAAATTTGGGTTTGTCTTTTACCCAATCAATCGAGTTACCTTTATTGAATCTCGACCGATTGCACTGTATGAAAATTGCATAAAAACTAATTGTGACCGTTGGTGACTTATTTGGACAAAAATAAATCTGTTTCCTTGGGCAAAAATGGATATAATTCGACCCTAAGTGTTCCCCAACTCAAACGAGCACCCCTAGATATAAATAGGACCACTTGGAGTTCGTTCCAAGGTTGCTCATTCCGTATGTGCTTGGTTCTTACTTAGTTGAGAGTGTTGCACACCTTTGAGCCCCTTTCTCTCTACCTTCAAGTCAAATCTGTGAGTATGAGTGAGTTAGGAGCTGTTGTAAGAGAGCTACCCCTTATATCCATGTAAATATCTCCACCTCCATCTTCCTACCCCCTTTCCTTATTGAAGAAAAGGCTTAAAGATCTTCTCTGAGTGAAGGAGAAGGAGTTGTTGTTCTTCAAGGTTGAAGAAAGCATGGTGTTCCAGATCTCTGAGTGATGGAGATAGGTGAGATAGATATTCAAGAAGGATAGGTAATTCCTTGAAGGCCAAAGAATTGAAGATGGAGTGGTTAAGTCCTTGTTGAAGGTTGAAGACTCCATGGTTTAAGTGGGTAAGCTCATTTGGTAGGTTGAAGATCCTTGCTTGAGGTATTAAGTCCTTGGATGAATGCGGTTTTGTCTTGTAATCTTATGAATGAATATAAGAGCATCAAGATGGCAAAGTCCTAGAGCCTAACCACCTCTAGGTAGTGGACTGACTCACTTCTAGTTTGAAGTGTGGATCCACTCTAAACCACTTTGTCTAAGTGTATGTTCTTCCTTGTCTCTCACCCTTGCTATGCATGTTAGTTAGGATCTCAAATTGGTTGTATGTTTAAGTTTTTGCACTTAATATAATTTGGTGGTTTAATTCATTTTGTGAGATTTGTGAAGCTCTATTCACCCCCCTCTAGATCCCTTAATCCAACAAGTGGTATCAGAGCAGGTCTTCTACAAGCTACTTCCACAAGTAGGAGAAGACGGGCGATTTAGCACTTGGATCTCTCAACTTGGAGGGAATCTTCTCCATGCGACCTCCGATCTTTGACAACACTAACTTCCTCTATTGGAAGAGAAGAATGTAGTTATATCTCCAAGGATAAAGCTATGGGATATGGAAGGTGGTGCTTCTAAAGTATGAAGATCCAAAGGGAGAAATCTCTACATGGACGGAAATCTAAATGAAGCAAGCTCAACTCAATGCCAAAGTCGTGAGTATCATCTATGCAACCCTCACCCCATCCGAGTTCAATCGGATATCCTCTTGGGACACCGCACATGAAATTTAGAACAAGCTATGTGTCACCTATGAAGGAACGGAGCAAGTGAAGGAAGCTAAGATCTACATGCTTGGTGGTCTACTTGTGAACTTCAAGAAGGGCAAGAATGAAAGAGTGGTGGACATGTACACAAGGCTTAATGTGATCATCAATGGATTGGAAGCTCTTGATAGTGTGATGGATAAAGGCACAATCAACTCCAAGATCTTAAGATCTCTTTTAAAGAGATGGGAGCCCAAAGTGACATCTATTGAATAAGCGTACAAGCTTAGTGAATTGTCAACCGAGGAGCTGGTTGGCAACCTTCAAGCCCATGAGCCAAGGCTTGATAAACAAGAAGAAGAAGAAGAAAAGAGAGAAGAGAAGGAGTCCAAGAAGACCAAGGACACAACCTTCAAAGCTCAAATTAAAGAGATGGTTCGACAACAACAACTTTCTCTCAAGTCCCTTACTTTTTCCACAAGTGAAGATGAAGGCCCAAATGAGCATGAAGCTAACTACTCCAAGAACAAACACTTCAAGGGGAAGTCTTCTTCATCAACTCCTAGATGCTATGAATGTGGCCAAAAAGGCCATTACAAGAGTGACTGCCCCCAAGGCCAAGAAGCGCCACCATAAGAGCAGCTACAAGAAGGACAATGAGTACAAGAAAGAAGGAAAATATAAGAAAAAGGAGAGAAAGGAAGAAGAAGCAAAGATGCAACTCATGCAACTTGGGAGGAGTCTTCCTCAAGTTCTTCTAGCTCTGAAAATGGAGAATGCCACCTTGATCTCATGGCCTCTACAAGTGATGATGTAGGTGAGCTAAGTGAGGTAAGTGAAGTCAATTTGTATGAGTTGTCTAAAGAAACTCTTATTGATATGCTTAATGCTTTCTGGTCATCTTTTACGAAATGCAAATCTATAAAGAAAAGGTTAGGAAAGATAATAGATGATCTTTATGCTAAGATTGAGATTCTTGATCAAAATGAAAAGATGCACCTTGATAGTATTGATACTTTGCAAGGGCAATTTCTTGATCTTGAGCTCCAATACAATGGAGTTGAAGTTGAGAATGGTGTCTACCTTAAGAACATTGCTACTCTTAATGAAGAAAACAAAAAATGCCTAGATGAGATAGATGTTCTTAGAACTGAAAATGTAGAACTCAATCTCATTGATGAAGCTAGGAAGCAAGAAACTCATGTTTATAAAAAAGAAATTCTTTTTATTAAATATGAAAATGCTAAGTTTCTTGCTCAAGTTAATATCTATCATCTAGACCTATTTTGCAAAGTAATGAGGTAGCTAGCACTGCTTTAGAATGTGATTCTTTTCATACTAAAGCTCTCAGTTTAGAGGCCAATTTGTTGCATGCTAGAGATGATCTTGCTAGCTTATCTTCTACTGTCATTAATCTTAGTGATGATAATGCTAAATTAAGAGTTTTTTTACAAAAGTTTCTTACGAGAAAAAAAATCCCTAAATGCCGTACTAGAACACTCTACCAAACAAATTGGTACTAGTAGTTTAGGATACGATGGGACTGCTCCTAAGGGTAAGAACAAGAATAAGAGTAAGGGTAAGAAGAAGACTGTGGAACCTCCTTTCTTTAATGGAGTGACTTCCGGCTCTAAGAACCTAATGGTATGTGTTCATTGTAAATATGACAATCATTACTCTACTTATTGTCCTTACAAGCCAAAAGGGACCAACCCAAAGATGAAATGGGTCCCCAAGCTAACCCTAGATCCCAAAGTTTGAGTTGGGTACCGACATCATTCTTTCATGCATGTTAAAAGAATATGGATTGTTGATAGTGGCTGCTCAAAGCATATGATAGGTGAAATCAACCATTTCAACAAATTCATGAAAAAGAAAGGAGGATCGGTGACCTTAGGGGGAAAAATGGTAAGGTAATAGGTGAGGGTGATGTAGGAAACGGGCTAAATATTAAATTTTTTTACTTGTTGATGGCCTACATCACAACTTGATAAGTGTAAGCCAACTTTGTAATAATGGTTATCCTGTTCTATTTACTTTTTTAGAATGGTTGCTTCTAGATTCCCTCACTTACAATGTCATATATAAGGGAACTAGAAATGGTAATCTTTATGTTATTGTGCTTGATGCTCTAAAGCCCGTACTTGATAGATGCTTAGTTGTGGATAAAAATGATATTTCTCTTTGGCATCGCCGATTGGGTCATGTGAATATGCACCAAATGAAGAAATTGAGCAAAAAGGAATTAGTTCGGGGACTTTCCAAATTGGTTTTTGAAAATGATGAGGAATGCCAACCTTGTATACAAGGCAAGCAAACCAAGTCCTCCTATAAATCCAAATGAGTCCTTAGTACCAAAAGAGATCTTGAGCTTCTTCATATTGATCTATTGGGACCTATGAGAACTCAAACGCTTCATGGTTCCAAGTATTATCTTGTGATTATCAATGATTTCTCTCGCTATACTTGGACATTCTTTCTCGCTTCTAAAAGTGATACTCTAGATGTTTTCTCAAGCTTTTGTAAATGAGTTGAAAATGAAACTTCTTGCCCAATTGTTTCTATCCGTAGTGACCATGGGGGAGAGTTTGAAAATGATCTTTTTGAGCATTTTTGTGAAAAATCTGGTTACTCGCACAATTTCTCTTCTCCTCATACACCTCAATAAAATGGGGTAGTAGAGAGAAAGAATAGGTCAATACAGGAGATGGCTAAGGCCATGCTTCTAGAATATGACATTCCTAAGAAGTTTTGGACTAAAGCCGTTAGTACCTCTTTCTTTGTGCAGAACTGAGTTTTTACGCATCCTTCTTTGAAGAAAACCCCCTATGAGTTATGGCGTGGTAGAAAGCCATCCATCGACTTCTTTCACGTTTTCAGATGCCCTTGTTTTGTTTGAAACACGAAGGATTCTCTCGACAAGTTTGATCCGAAATTGTACAAGGCTTTCTTCCTTGGCTATAGCACTACAAGCAGGGCTTATAGAGTTTTCAATATTGAACTATGTAAAATTGAAGAAAATATTAATGTTGAGTTTATTGAATCTAACCCTACTATTAGAAAGAATTTTGTTGATAATGATATTGCATATGACTTAATTTCTATCTTGAAAGATCTCAACATCGAAAAAAAAGGTAAGCAGGTGGTTGAGGCAGAAGATGAAGAGAAGAAGGATAACACTCCTCGCTTCGCAAATAATCATCCCAAAGAGCTAATCATTAGCAACCCATTTGAGAGGGTGAAGACACGAGCTACCTACAACAAAGAACAAGCATGCAATGCCTTCATCTCACAACTGGAGCCAAAGAACATCAAGGAAGCTCTTGGAAATGACAAGTGGATCCTAGCCATGTAGGAGGAACTAGAGTAATTCGAGAAGAATCATGTGTGGACTCTAGTGCCAAGACCAAATGACAGAAAAATCATTGGCATCAAGTGGGTCTACCGCACCAAGCTTGATGAAAATAGTAAGGTGGTAAGGAACAAAGAAAGGTTAATGGCACAAGGCTACAATTATCAGAAACTTATGCTCATGTTGCTAGACTTGAATCTATTAGAATGCTACTTGCCTTTGCTAGTTATAAAAATTTCTTGCTATATCAAATGGATGTTAAAAGTGTGTTTTTGAATGGTACAATCGAGGAGGAAGTATTTGTTGATCAACCTCTGGGCTTTGAAAATGACAAGCTACCCAATCATGTTTATTTGCTACAAAAATCTCTCTATGGACTCAAACAAGCACCTCGAGCTTGGTATGAGAAATTAAAGAACTTTTTGTCGGACAATGGCTATGTCATGGGTAAAGTCGATTCTACTTTATTTATAAACACATTTCTAGCAATTTTCTTATCATTCAAATTTATGTTGATGATGTCATTTGTGGAGGAACTAATCTTGATCTTTGCAAGGATTTAGTTCTCTTATGCAGAGTGAGTTCGAGATGATCATGATGGGTGAGGTTACTTTCTTCCTCGGCTTCCAAATCAAGAAACCAAAGATGGAAACTTCATCAACTATGGCAAGTGATGTATGCAAAAATTGTCGTTATTTTGATATGTAATTGGTTATTTTCTTTGTCATTTGTGCTTAATTGAATATATTTTTAATATATATTTTACCAAATTAGTAAAAATCACTTGTGCATCATTTCTTATATTTTTACATATATTTACATGCATTTTACATGTTTTAATTATTATAATAATTATTTGATTTTATTCATTAATCATTTTATTGCAGATAATTATTATTTATTGGAGCAAAGTCGATACCACCGAATTGCAACTCAGTGGTATCGACATGGCATCATAGTACAGATATTTTATGCTAAAGATCGAAAAGGAAAATGATTTTTTACTGTGAAGAAGACAGTGATACTGACTTCCAACTCAGTACCACTGACTCAGACGCTGCAAACCAAATTTTAATGTATTAAATCTAACACATATTATATAAAAAATCACATTTTAGGTTTCCTCTTGACCTAAACATATACGACGACTATAAAAGGCACCATTAGAACCACAATTAAAATATCTATCACGGGGTGATGATACGGCAGCCAAATAGAGGGAGAAAAGTAGATGAACCCTACCCGGAGGACCTTGGAGGTATTTTGGCAGTGGAAACAATGGCAAATCCTCTCCATGTTCTCCAGATCCACTCTTTAACCCTTACTCCAATTTACTATATCTCAAAATTCATGTTTTACATCTTTTTGACTTACTGTGATACCATGTCGTCTATTTTTGACTAAAAATCTTAATTCCTTAGGACCCGGGAGTAGCCCAGGAAATCGTTGTATCGACTTTTTACATGATTTAATATAGATTTCTCTTTATTCATGGATATATAATTGTGGAATTGAATGACCTATCTATGCTTGATCACCATCGTTAGGATAATAGATCGATAATCACTCTAGAAGGAGGATTAAATCTTGGAAAATTACAATTTATATACTAGCCTACGCGTTCCTTGGGAAAGGTAACATATGACTAGTGGAAAGAAACCCAGAATATTTGATATTGCACCTATACTAATATATAAATTACTATAGACGTGAAATTGGCTTAGATCTAGGTAGCGAATTGCACTGTGGAGGCGGGCAATTCTGACTACATGCTTTCTATCTAGGGTAGGAGTAAAATTTATATTAATTCGGTAGATATAAGATATAACGAGATCCCGTGGTGAAATCGGTAATCCTAAGGAATCTATCTCATTTGAATCAATCACTTTTAATTTTTCTTTTAATTTCCTATTATTTTTGTTTAAACTCAAATCTAACTCTTATTTTCAGCTTTGCTGATCAATCCTAATTAGTAATAGTCTTTAACCTCACAACTCCCCGTGTTCGATAATTCGGGACTCATAATCCCATATTACTTCGACACGTACACTTGTGTATTACACGCATGATATACACGTGCCAAGTTTTTGGCGCAGTTGCCAGGGAGTTGGCATGGTTGACACTATGAAAAGTTAGGATCGACCACTCTAGGCCATTGTATTTATTTTCCTTTTTTATATTTTTTATTCTTCCCATTTTCCATTACATAACACTTTATTGTTAGTTTAGGCATTGTATATATTCATCTAAATATTTATTTGTAGTTAGTTTTCTTTCATTTAAATAAAAAGTAAAAAAAGAGCACACGGCCCCTATTTGTTCTGAGTGTGGAAATGCACATGTAGGTTATAGATGTCTGAGCCCACCTTCATCACATCATGAGAAAACCTCAAAGGAAATTCGTCGTGAGCATATTAGGATTATGGTTCAATATGTTTTAAATCTCAAAGGTCCTGTTTCTAATGGAGGTTGGGGTAAAGTAGAGAAAATGGAAGAAGTTGAGGTTGAGGATAAGGAATTAGAGAGTGAAGAGAACATACTAGAAGACGTTTTAGAACCACCTCTACCATGTCCTTCCATTGAGCCCACACCCACACCCTTGACTCCTAGGATTGATCTTGAATATGATTGGGGATCTCATGAGGAAGATGAGAAGAATGATGCAAATAAGGTGGAAGACAATTTTGATACATGTATTTGGGATATGAGTGAAGGAGAGGAGGATCCAGAAGGTGCTTTATTTGATAGTGATCTTAGAGAGGAGGAAGAGAGCGAGGAAGAGGATATTGATAGTGAAAAGGTGGAGGAATTTCCCATTACCCATCACATAATTCCTTCACCATAAGACCCATCTCTTCATTTCCTTATTCAGGATCCTATATGGGATATATATCCAGATGATAATTTTGAAATTTTTTGTGAGGATATTAATGAATGTTGGGGAATTGAATTATTAGAAGAGGAGGAGGCACACAAATTCACCTTTGACGTAATCCCTCCGTTATGTGTAGATAGGAGTGATCATTGGGGATGGTCATAGAAATTAAGGAGCAATCATAATTATACCTTTCATCATCTCATGGATACCGATTTCTACATGTTCTCCCATGTCAAGACTTGGTTGTGATTCATGTTCATGTACGCTACAATAATAATTTACTTTTGAAATGGAATGTCAACCATACATGTTGGTCTTCTAACTATTATTTGTTTTTTATCATTGTTGCAAGGAACCAAAAGTTTAGAAGGAAGAGGCGGAGAGAGCTCCACCCTCCTCCATGACCACCTGATTATTGTTGATTGACATGTGTCCAGCCTAAGACGTTAAACAAGGGAGCTTATGGGAGAAAACTCACCAATCAGGTTTATTTTGTTAAACTTTCAATTCAAGTTTTACATTTATATTTTATAGTTTTTTGATATCTAGTTTTGATGCAAGTAAAACGGTGCATTGATATGTTTATTCAGTAAGCAGATACACACTGAGTCGATACCACTGATACTCGATCGGTGACACTGAGTCAGACATTTTATCGTTATATGAAAACTCTGACATCATCTCGGTACCACCGACTTCACTGTCGGTAGTACCGAGTTCTCATCAGTGACATCTCACAAGCTGAGCAAGCATAGACACTTCACCGAGCTGGAGTGCTTATTGGAGGGCACATCTTCATGTGGATCTCACCCACCCGTCTTTTACCTAGATCTCATCTCACATATCGATACATCCGTTCTATTTGTTTTCCTTTGCTTTTGACATTGCGGACAATGTCATATTCAAGATTAGGGGGAGGAATGGAACGATGCTTCTATCTTAATCTCTTGCATTTTTACTTTTTATCATATATCTACAGTTTTTGTTTTCAAAAAAATAGATTTTCCATCTTTATTTTTAGGGTCCACTTCTATCTAATGTACGTGTGGATGAAATTTAAACTTTTAGTTAGGATTAGCTGCTCTTTGATGACGTGGTGTCATTTTTGTTTCTTTCAAAAATATGCTTTTATGCTTTACTCTTTAAGCTAAATTTGCTATGTTTAAGAGTACATAACTGGAGGAATTGTTTGAATTAGTCATCTTGAAGACATACTGATTGAATGAAAAACCTAACTTAACCCTATGGCTTGTGTTATGACGTTGATGTTTGAGTCCAAACCAACCAAACAATAACGTGATCTTTAATGTGAAATCTAGAAATAAACTCTAAGGTTACCGTGTTACACAAGTTGATAGAAGAGGGAGATATCATGGTTGGGAAAGATATTGTCTCTTAGTCATGTGATCTCATCCACCTTCCATTCATCTTCATTCACCACTACATGATGATCAAGTTTAATCCAAGTTATTTTCCTCTTGTATGCATTACATGGCATGATAGGAAGCATATAGTTAGTTCATTTTATTATGCATTAGAAAAAGAAAAAAAATAATATAATCTCTTTTGAGCATTTGTAGTTTGCATAATAAAATTTCATATAGTTGCATTTGCATTGCATATTTCATAAGATGTTACATATTTATTATCTTCTACGGTATTCTCTCATGAAAGAGTGTAAAAAAAGTTGTATCTCCTTACTCCTTCTCCAAATAAAAAAAAATCCAAAGCATGAACTATTCATCTTGCTAAAAATAGGGTAAAAAAAGAGTTATTGAAAAAGAAAAAGAAAAATAAAAAGAAAAAATAGGAGAAAAGGAGGAAAAGGATTTTAAGTTTAATGTCATATTCTCTTTAAGCAACAAAGGATGAGATTGTGGATCTTTTTATAAACACCTTCCACTTATACTCATCATTAGGATGAGACATCCATTCCATGCATCATTATACCGAAATAAAAAAATACGCATTAGAAGGCATACATTCACATTTTATCCATCATACAGGTGCATCATATTTTTACTTTTTGCATAAATAATTTGGATGATTCTTGTGAATTCTATTTTCATATCCATCCATCTTTTTCCACCCATTGCTCTGTATGGTAGGCCACTGATATGATTATTCCCCTCATCCATATTTATTTGGGGATCTGCTTCCAAGTAGTTTATTTAGGCATATCAGAGCAATGTAGATAGGGAGATCACATGGTGCATCAAGCATGTGTCCTACTGGCTATGATATTAACTGCTTCATATTGATAGTATTTTTTATTAATCTTATTGTGGACATCTATTATGAACATTATTGATCGCTTTAGAGTAGTGACTTGTTCAGTGGTTGCCAATGATCGATTTGGGACCTACTGATGGAGGGTGGTTAGGAAAACTAATTCATAGGTACATGTCTTCTTGCTGACTATTTCAAACAAATATAATAGTAGTGTTGTGATGCGATGATTTTGAGTCGCATTTATATACTTGGTTTACTCGCGTTTTATGCGTTTATTGGTCATTTTGGTGATTAATATTGCATAATTCACTTACTTTAGTCTATGATCCTTCTCAACATCAATTCTCTCTTATTATATTGTTTTGAGCATAAATGATTACAATGATAGGTTTTATCTCGACTTATGTGGTTTTGTTTTGCAATTTCAGGAAAAACGCATATCTACAGCCGTCGATACCATCGACACAACCATAGGTTGCCAGTCGTAAGGAGCAACACAAAGTCAATACCATCGATAGGGAATTCGATGGTATCGAGTTACCATCAGGTTGCTGGCGAGCAGAGAGTCGATACTATCGACCCAAAAGTCGATACTATCGACACGTGGAGTTTCAGTGACGGAAAAGGGATAAAACCGACGCTAAAGGAAGTCGATACCATTGACCCTCGTCGATGGTATCGAGTCAGCATCAGGCGCAATGAAGAAAAGAAAAGAAGACTTGCTGATATCGCGCAGTGTCGATACCATCGACCCGCGTCGATGGTATCGACACTGTCAGATCAAAGTTTGTCTCAGATCGACCCAAATCTGACGGCTGTGATATTTTTGCAACCTAATTCGGTGATTATACCTAATGACGGCACCCAAGAGCATGATATCATGTCATTAGCCACTGCACACGTCCCGAGAAGGTGTGGAGAGAAGAACGGAGCCTAGAAGCACACCCCAGCCATTCCGGAAGCTGAAGAAGACGTTTTCCACCGCCGAAAGGCTGTAGATCGCGCATTCTACACCGAGGAACGCTTGGATCTTCTCCATTCAGGGGTTTCATTACTTATTCACATTTTTCTTCATGTTTCCCCTTTCTTCACCCACATTTTACTCTGAGATGAACATGCGGGGCTAATCCCATTTATCTTTAGGACCGGGAGTAGCCTGGGGAAGCATTGTATGACATTTTTATCATAGTAATTCATAATTTATCTCTTAAATCCGTGGTATGATTTCGTTTTCTCAATTATATTGTTATGCTTGATCACCATAATAATAATCTAATACCTTTAATTACTTTGAAAGAAGAAATAACGGTTGAAGAGAGACGAAATTCACATTAATTAACAATTCCCTTGAACAAGGTGATGTAAGGTTAATGGTGGACACCCAGAGGTCGATTCTAATGCACCTAGTTTAGGGTATAGGTTACTACGACGGTGGAACCGACCTAGACTTAGGTAGTGAATTGTACCACGACAGTGGGCAATTCTGACTACAGGCCACTACCCGGATTAAGAGATGAACCTGAGTAACTATATGGAAATTCATATAATGAAAACCCACAGTGAAATCATAATCCTAAAGATCTCCACCTCAATTGATTAAACTAAACATTTAATCGATTGCATTGTTTTCTTTTATTTTCTCTTATTTTTAAAACAACTCTCATAACCTCTTTATCAGTCTCGCTGATTGCAAGTAGTTAGTTGTAGTCTACCGATAATTCAGTGTCCCTGAGTTCGACTCGGGCCTCACAAGGGCCTATACTACATTGACGCGTGCACTGGCGTTCGACGCACGGTAAAATCGTGTCAAGTTTTTGGCGCCGTTGCCGGGGACACGACAATTGTCGGCACTACGAGTGCTGCAAGCGGCCATTCTAGGCCACATTTTTATTTTATTATTTTATTCTCATTTTAAAAAAAAATTCATAGTTTATCATTCATATTTAGAAATCGTCTACCAAAGGTACTGAACTGAGATTTTCCTCTTACAGGTACTGGTGCATGGTGAAGACGCGTAGCACCGACTACACACAACAATCACCAGAGGTTCCACTGCCGGGACTAGACAACGAGCAGAACTCTATTCAAGACCAACCAGAAGAAATAGATTCCGA
This sequence comes from Alisma plantago-aquatica, assembly GCA_963693085.1. NCBI lineage: Eukaryota > Viridiplantae > Streptophyta > Magnoliopsida > Alismatales > Alismataceae > Alisma > Alisma plantago-aquatica. The sequence continues at coordinate 440,344,012 of OY856412.1, read as the reverse complement.
TTCAGAACCAGAAGCCATGGCAGAAGAGCAGACGATATGGGAGAAGATAAAAGCTTCTTCCTCATCCACTTCAAAGGGGCCAATAAAGAAGCAAGCGGTCAACATTCTGACTTACAAGATTGATCCTGCATTAATAAATCTGGTCAAATCAAATGCATTTCATGGGCTCAAAAATGAAGACCCGGTGACTCACATTAGCCAGTTCGTGGAGAACTGCGACATGATCAAGATAGACAAGTTTCCACAGGAGACATTGTACTTGAAACTGTTTTCCAGCTCTCTGGAGGGAAATGTATGAGAATGACTACATAATCTTGATGATGAGTATGTGGAATCATGGAACCACATGGTAGAAGTGTTCTTTGAAAGGTTCTTTCCGCCGGAGAAGACAAATGATATGATTAGAAAAATTCATAATTTTAGTCAGAAGGCAGGAGAGACTTACTCTGAGACCTGGGAACAGTTCCAGATCATGCTAAGGAGGTGCTCGCATCAAGGACTTGACAAGGAGACGCAGGTCAAAATCTTTTATTTTGCTCTTTCCGAGCATTATAGAATTAACTTAGATTCCGCTGGTTCAGGGTTCTTCTTAAACAATACAGACACGAGGTGTTGGAAAATTTTGAAGAACATGGCTAAGAAGAAATCCTGGGGTGACAGAGACGCCGTAGAGTATGTTCGGGCTGCAGGGGAGTCAAAGGCCATCAAAGAACTAAATGAGAAGATGGAACTTCTAGCAAAGAAACTACTTGCAAAAGAAGACACAAAATCAGATGATGAGGCTAAAAAAAATTTCATGCGCCAGCAGCAGGGGTACAGAAACAACGATTACTCGTGGAGGAAAGACAAGAAATTTTCTTAGAAGGACCCAAATAATTTCTTGCAAGACCCAGACACAAAACCCCAATCGTCACCAGAGGATAAGAGCAATGAGTTTCTCAATCAAGTAATAAAGCAGAATCAAGAACTAATGAACACTTTTGGCCAGAAGATCAAGCAACAAGGTGAAATAATGAATCAGTTTGGGAAGACCTTACAAAGTCACGGGGCTCAGATGAGGACTATAGAAACATCTTTGGTGCAGATGGCAGTTGAGATAGCAAATCTGAAGAAGCCAACGCAGCAAGGCTTTCCAGGTAATACAAACAATCCAGGAGGGAACCAACAGGCTAAGGCAATCTTGCTACAGAGCGGTAAGAAGATTTTAAACCCCAGGGCCGATGAACCAAGAAATCCCCAGTCAGAAAACACAAGTGAGGCCACAGAGGAGGTTCCAATCCCAATCACCGAGCCGGTAGATGATGTGGTAGAGGTTGTTGTAACAAAACCCGCCATTGTTGAGGAGGAGACACAGAAGAGGACACCATATGTGCCGCCACATCAAAGGGCACAGACTGTCCCGGTCCCATATCCCAATAGTGTGAAGGCCAAGAAAGTGGACGCTCAGTCCAAAAAGTTTCTAGATAGCTTTAGAAAGCTGTCTGTCAACATTCCACTTTTAGAAGCAATAGAGCAAATTCCTTCTTACTGTAAGTTTCTGAAAGACATCATTACAAAGAAGAGGAAGATCCCTGACACTGAGGTTGTGGTTCTCAAGGAGCAGGTGAGTGCTTTCATCATGGGCACATTGCCACCTAAAAGGCAGGATCTGGGCTGCTTCAATATTTCATGCTATATTGGGAAAGTGAAATTCGGCGAAGTACTATGTGATTCAGGGGCAAGTATAAACCTGATGCCTCTCTCTACATTCAAGAAATTGGGATTAAAAGAATCAAGGCCAAGCAATATGACCATATAGTTGGCGGATAACTCCGTGGTGAAGCCATATGGTATTTGCGAAGATGTGTTAGTTAAAGTTGATCGGTTTGTTTTCCCATCAGACTTTGTTGTAATGGAAATGCAAGACGAACAGGGTAATGAATTACTCCTTGGACGACCCTTCCAAGCCACTGCTGACATGATACTGGAGATGGGGAGATGTCGTTTGACCTTGGGTATCACTGATGATCGGTTTGAAATGGTCATGCCCTCAAGCACTACGCAATCTGAAGTAAAGGAGCAATGCCGCATGATGAAGCACTTTGATCAGAATATTTCTATTTGTCTAGGGAAGCCATTTCTAGATATGGCTCATGTAATGACTAAAGTAGAAAAAGGGACACTGGATGTATACATCATGGAGCAGACCAAGGTTGTGTCTCTTAGTAAGGCTGTGGGTTTTCCCAATGATGAAGAGGAGGACATTCCGCCTTCTACTGAAGATGAGGCCATAGTAAGTTTTGTCTTTAATGTATATCCAGAACTGCCTCTTGAAGCCTGCCTAATTAACATAACACATTATTGGATGAGAAGCAAGTCACTACAAGAGTGTGCCAATATGCTTCAGGTGCTGCCGTGTTTCTACGCTAGGTACTATGAAGACCTTGGAGAACTCCCACCACCGCTTCAGTCGTCCCTAATCAGCCCGCCAGAATTAGAATTGAAGCCATTGCCACCGCACTTGAAATATGCATTTCTAGCTGAAGGTGAAAAGCTGCCAGTGATTATTTCAGCATATCTGAGTGCACAAGAGAAGGATCAACTACTGATCGTGCTGAAGAACCACTGAGGTGCATTCGAGTGGTCGGTTGCGGACATCAAGGGGATTTCCCCTGCATTGTGCCAGCACAAGATCCGGCTCGAGGATGGAGCCAAACCTGTAATTCATCCACAATGCAGATTAAATCCTAGCATGATGGAGTTCGTCAAGAAGGAGGTGATCAAGCTCCTTTCTGCAGGTATCATCTATGCTATATCCGACTCGACGTGGGTGAGTCCTACACAGATAGTCCCTAAAAAGGGGGGAATTATTGTTACACATAACTTGTTGAATGAGCCAGTCACGACCCGTCTGGTAACCGGGTGGCGTGTATGTATAGACTACCGTAGATTGAATGCTGCTACGCTTAAGGATCATTTTCCTCTCCCATTCATTGATCAGATTTTAGAGCGATTAGCAGGTCGATCTCATTTTTATTTTCTCGATGGTTATTCGGGCTACAATCAGATTTCCATTGATCCTAAGGACCAAGAGAAGTCCACCTTCACTTGTCCTTATGGAACCTTTGCATACCGCAGTATACCCTTCGGTTTGTGTAACACACCGACAACCTTTCAACGTTGCATGCTAGCCATTTTTTCGATACGGTTGAACGCTGTTTGGAAGTCTTTATGGACGATTTCTCCGTCTATGGTGTGTCTTTTAATGAATGTTTATATAATTTGGACAAGGTTTGCAACGATGTGAGGACACACATTTGGTTCTCAATTAGGAGAAATGCCATATGATGGTTAGCGAAGGGATCATGCTTGAACATAAAGTGTCTAGCAAAGGGTTGGAGGTAGATCCGGTGAAGATTGAGGTTATTTTCAAACTACCTCCACCGAATTCGGTAAAAGGAGTACAGAGTTTTCTAGGTCACGCCGGGTTTTACCGCCACTTTATAAAAGATTTCTCAAAAATTGCCAAACCATTATCTGAGTTGTTGGAGAAGGATGTTGTCTTTGATTTTAACGAAAAATGTTTACATGCTTTTAATGTGCTTAAAGAAAAATTGATTTCCGCACCGGTTGTGCAAACACCGGATTGGACAAAGTCATTCGAACTGATGTGTGATGCATCAGATTTCACAGTGGGGGCAGTTTTGGGACAACGTGTGGACAATAAACCCGCTGTGATTTTCTATGCGTCCAAAACCTTAAATGAAGCACAACTGAATTACACGACAACCGAAAAAGAACTTCTCGCCGTTGTTTTTACTTTTGAAAAATTCCGACAATATCTTGTAGGATCTAAAGTCGTGGTATGGACGGACCACGCCGCCATTAATTACTTGATGGAGAAAAAGGATGCCAAACCTAGACTGATTAGGTGGATCCTACTGTTGCAAGAATTTGACATTGAAATCAAAGATAAGGCGGGAATAGAAAATGTGGTTGCGGACCACTTGTCTAGGTTGGAAAGGGTAGATGAGAAGGATGTGCATATACCCATTATCGAGACGTTTCCTGATGAACAACTTCTATCGGTGAAATCCAAAGATCCTTGGTTTTCGTACATTGTTAATTATCTTACCTGTACAATTATCCTAGATGATTGGACATACCAAGAGAAAAAGAAAATTTTCCATTCTTTGCGTTATTATTTCTGGGATGACCCTATTCTGTTGAAGCAGTATAAGGATGGTGTGTTGCGCAGGTGTGTACCGAAAGTGGAACATGAAAGTGTCCTTCGTCATTGCCATACTCTACCGATGGGTGGCTACCATGCTAGTTCTCAAACTGTGGCCAAGGTACTTGAGAGCGGCCTTTACTGGCCTACTTTGTTCAGGGACACATATGCCTATGTGCGTCAATGCGATTCCTGCCAACGGGCATGTAACATTTCAAAAAGACAGGAGATGCCCCTCAATCTATTTCAAGAGGCCGAGGTGTTCGATCTGTAGGGTATTGATTTTATGGGACCCTTTGTGTCCTCCAATTCTAACTTGTACATTCTGTTAGCTGTTGACTATGTATCTAAGTGGGTAGAGGCAATACCCCCTAGGACTAATGATGACGCCGTAGTGTGCAGGTTTGTCAAAGAATACATTTTCAGTAGGTTTGGTGTACAAAGAATGATTATTAGTGATGGAGGTACACATTTCTAAAATTAAACGTTTGCGGCATTGTTGCGAAAGTATGGGGTGAAGCACAACATTGGTACCCCATACCACCCGCAGACACAGGGGCAGGTGGAAGTCTCCAATAGAGAGATTAAGAAGATCTTAGAGCGCACTGTGGCTTCGACGAGAAAAAACTGGAGCACCTTGTTACCAGACACTTTGTGGGCATATAGGACGGCGTTTAAGACACCTATAGGCACTACGCCTTTTAGGTTGGCTTACGGTCGGGCCTTCCATTTTCTGGTTGAATTGGAGCATAAGGCGCACTGGGTGCTGAGGAAGTTGAATTTGAGCTATGATGAAGCAGGAAAGAAATGTATGTTAGAGCTAAATGAACTTGACGAGCTAAGGATGAATGCCTATGAAAGCTCGCGGATCTACAAGGAGCAAACAAAGCTGATTCACAATCGACATATTCAGATGCGTGTCTTAAAAAAGGGAGATCGTGTACTCTTGTTCAACTCCAGGTTGAAGATGCATCCTAGGAAATTGAAATCCCGATGGAGTGGACCGTTCACCGTAGAGGAGGTCAGGCCACATGGCGCAATCATGGTGCGTGATGGCGAGACAACATTCTTGGTTAATGGACAACGATTGAAGTTGTATTTCGATGATGATTACACGAGGAGAGTGCATGAGGTCAAACTCATGGCACTTCCAGATGCATGAGGAGCTTGATTTCGTCTAGCCTAAGACGTTAAATAAGGGCGCTTGTTGGGAGGCAACCCAGCCATCGGTAGTTTCGTTTAGTTTCTTTCACTTTTGTACATTAGTTTGATTCGATTTTGTTTTTAGTGTAAACAAGATACCTTGACCGTTTGTTCAATGTGCAAGACTGAGGCAAGGTCGATGCCATCGACCCTTGTGTCGATGGTATCGAGAAAGGCACATGTAGGCGGCTACAAAAATTTCTCTGAGTCGATACTATCGACGGCCTCGTCGATGGTATCGACATGCCTACAGATTGATCGCAAGAACGAGGTCGATAGTATCGACATAGGTGTCGATACTCGCGAGATCTCTGGAGATATTCAGACGAATTTGTCTCAGTGAAGTCGATACCACTGACGGGCCTGTCGATGGAATCGACCCAGTTACAGGCAGAAAGCGGCGGCCGGGCCTCGCGAGGGTGTTTTCCCTAAGCAGAAGTCGATACTATCGACTTGCGTCGATGGTATCGACGTGACATGTCACCGATCCGTGAGAGGAAATCAACGACAATCGCTGCATCAAGAGAGTCGATCTGTCGGATGGGTCGATTCCATCGACTCGACGCGTCATCGATCTGGGCCCCCACATCCGGCTATCGACAACTGTCGATACTAGCGGAAGACCGGATTGCGCCACAGGAGTCGATACCATCGACCCGCGTCGATGGTATCAACGGGTGCACAACAGCGACAACCTCAGCTATAAAAGGGATATGTTGTTGTCAACTTGATTCACACCTTCAAGGACTACCTCATCCACTTGCGCCGTGCATCTTGTTGTGCAATCGGAGCCCGGCTACGAGCATCCAAGGAGCGAGTTCTTCCCCGAGCCTTCACCGAGCGGAGATTGTCTTCTCCGATCTTCACCGAGCTCTGACTTCTATTCCTTCTTTCTTGGCGACAATGGTGTGTACAACCGGTGCTTCTTCTTCACGAGAGGATCCTATGGAGATCCCCAAGTTCATTCCTCCACCCACTACATCTATTCTGCACCCGCGGATTGTCCATCCTTCCGCGGAGGTCCGAAAGGTCTATGAGGAGATGATGAAGAGAAAGATAGAGCCGACCCGATACGTTGATCAGGACATGGTTCATTATCTTGGGTTCGAGCCCAATCTTGCCTACGTTCTCAAAGGGAAGGCATGGCATACAGGCAGGAGGCCCGATGAGATGGAATTCCACGCCGACGGCCATCCATTCTTCAGTGAGTGGCCGACATACAAGGAGCTAGTGACAGAGTTCATGGCGTCGCTGGACATATGCGTCGTGCCAAACAACGTTATTGCCACTGATCAGGAATGGATCAAGGGCCACGTTTCTTTCCGGCTTTACAACAATGATTACACTCTCACTCTCAGGCAGTTCAATTCCATCTACAATTGGAATCATGGGAGAGACCAGTACCGGAGGCCAGATAACTGGACAGACTATGATGCTATTTTCGCTGAGCTAGTGACTGCGCCTCCCGACAAATCCGTGAGCTACCATAATGTGGCGGTTGCGGATTTTGAGCATCTGTTTATGCGGGTTCTTCACCGCATGCTCTGCACCACGTTGTTCGCTCGTGGTGACCTGTCTCTCAGCAAGTTTCAAGAGACAGACTTGTTCTTCCTGCACAAATTGCTGAAGCACGAGGAGTGCAATTGGGGTGCGTTTTTCTTAACGCGCGTGTTGGCTGTAAAGAGGAGTACGCGGAAGGCTCCAATCCAATTTGGAGGGCTCATCACACCGCTGGCCTCCTATCTTGGGTTAAATTTCTCCTAGCTTACTCCCCTCTCCAATAGGAGCAAGGTCAACCTGCAGCATCTGCACCACTCCAACCTCATCTTGCTTCGTGATGGCTTAGCATATGCACACTTCCATGTCAATCAAGCATATCAAGAGTGTTCACTTCCAGACCCCGTCTTCCACATAGAAGGTGCCCATCATTTCAGATGGCCTGTCATATCCATTGAAGACTCCGATGAAGATGGCGGCAATGATGACAATGACAATGACGGCGACGAGCATGAAGAGGAAGAGGAGGCTTTCACCCCTCTTCACGTACGAGTGGCACCTAGGAAGTGCCCCTGCATGCATTCGGGTGCATATTCATCTTCACAACCTCCACCACCACAACCCTCTTATTAGGGTGAGGATGCCTACTCCATGTAGGGGATGTATACAATGCTGCAGGAGATTCATCAGACGCAGCAGTAGCATACAACTTCATACGCCGGTATTCAGGATACAACGAACTGACTGTTAGACAATCAGAGGGCCATTTTTGAGAATGAGTGCCTCCTCCTCAACAACCAACAACACATCCACGACAGGTTGCATAGGATGGAGATGCAGCATCAGCCCTTCTATGATCATTACTGGAGCCAGAATTATTTTGGGGGGTATCCACAACCTCCACCAATGCCCCAGTATGATTCGAGCTTTCAGAGGCAGTACCCATCTTGGGACCCCAAGGCTCCGCAGTACCCACCTCCTCCTGAAGAATGATCGGTATCACTGTTCCACCTTTTAAGGTTGTTTTTGACTATGAGGCCATAGTCGAATTCAAGATTAGGGGGGGAGTTGGAACAACTCTATCCTTTAGTTTTCTCAATTTTTAAGTTTTTATTGTTTTGTCTTTTGTCATTTATTTCTTGTAGTTCTTAGTTGTTTGTAGGATCCACACTCTATCTAGTGTAATTTTGGATGTCTTAAGTCATGTGTTATCTCGTTGCTTGTACTTGGGAATTAGGGGAAATTTTGAAAATTTTTAGTGTTTTTGCAAGCTTGTGTTGTTAAACTTTGAGCACATAACTTAAGGAAATAATTGGGTTTTTCAACTCTAAAACAGGAAATCACAACTATACATTCCTATGATTCATGAAAAGTGGATGGAACTGGTTGTTTAAGCCTAAACTGATCAAATGATAATGAGACTTTAATTTGAAATAAGAGAGAAAAACCTCTTAATTACTACACAGGTTAGTAAGGAGGGACACATAATAATTTTCAAAGGTTCAGTCAATTAGTCTTGTGATCTATCCACCCCATTGCTTTCATAATCCACCTTAAGAACTGGAAGTGCATTACAGTTTTAATCTCTTTGATTTCATTCCATGTAGATAGGTCTTGCATTACATCTATTTTCTCTTATTTTTGAATGAAAAGAAAGAAAAAAATAGAATAGCTATACATGCACATTATCCTTAGGTGTGTGTCATTTAGTTGCATAATTATCATTTTGTACTTGCATTCACATTTTTGTGCATAAAGTACATCATGCATCTTATGTCTTCTGACACATAAAAGGTGATGAATGTGTTCCATACCTTCTGAATGCTTCAAATGTATAAGTTATGCAACATTAAGTGAGCCCGACAAACAATTCGTTGTCAGCTATGAAAATAAGGACTTGAAAAAAAAGTTTTGAAAATAAAAGAAAAAAAAGAAGAGAATTGAGAAGCAAGTAGGATTGAGAAGGAGAAAGGAACCTGTTCTCACTGCCTTTTTAAGAAGAATAAGTACATGATGTAGCTCTCTTAGATATTCCATCTCACCTTGAGACGGAATGATAGTGCATGCATAATTCCACCCAAATGTAGGCATTAGGGCATTTTCACTTGCATATGCATCATTTAGGTCATTAATGTTTTGTACATGTTAAAGCCGTATAATGCTTCCATTTATTCCATGAGCCACCCATTCCATCCACCCGTTGCTCGAATTGGTAGGCCACCGTGATTTTCTCCTCACTCATTAATACCAGGAGAACTGCTTCCATGTAGATGGTAGTTTGGGTGAGCAACGTAGAATAGAAGATCACAAGATGCACCAAGTCTGGACCGGAGAATTTTATTATGTTAACTACCTTATGTGATAGTGTTCATCAATTTTGAGGTAGATATCTTTTATGGATGATTACTGTCGCCTTTAGGGTAATTATCATTCCGTGGTTAGTGAGGGCCGGAATGTGAATGACCGGAGGGGATCATGTGGTGATGTTTGTTGTGACAATCTGTTCTTCAGTTGACTCTCGCAATTTTATTCTAAAGTCTTGTTTCTCGAGGATGAGCAATGTTCAAGCTTAGGGGAGTTTGATGCGATGATTTTGAGTCGCATTTATAGACTTGTTTTACTCGTGTTTTATGCGTTTATTGGTCATTTTGGTGGTTAATATTGCATAATTCACTTACTTTAGTCTATGATCCTTCTCAGCATCAATTCTCTCTTATTTTATTGTTTTGAGCATAAATAATTATAATGATAGGTTTTATCTCGACTTATGTGGTTTTGTTTTGCAATTTCAGGAAAAATGCATATATGCAGCTGTCGATACCATCAACGGTTGTCGATACCATCGACACAACCAGAGCAGCACAGAGTCGATACCATCGACATGGAAGTCGATGGTATCGAGTTACCATCAGGTTGCTGGCGAGCAGACAATCGATACTATCGACCTAAAAGTCGATACTATCGACACGTGGAGTTTCACTGACGGATAAGGGATAAAACCGACGCTAAAGGAAGTCGATACCATCGACCCTCGTCGATGGTATCGAGTCAGCATCAGGCGCAATGAAGAAAAGAAAAGAAGACTTGCCAATATCGCGCAATGTCGATACCATCGACCCGCGTCGATGGTATCGACATCGTCAGATCAAAGTTTGTCTCAGATCGACCCAAATTCGACGGTTGTGATATTTTTGCAACCTAATTCGGCGATTATACCTAATGACGGTGGCCAAGAGCATGGTACCACGTCATTAGCCGTTGCACACGTCCCGAGAAGGTGTGGAGAGAAAAACGGAGCCTAGAAGCACGCCCCAGCAGTTCCAGAAACCGAAGAAGACGTTTTCCACCGCTGAAAGGCTGTAGATCGCGCATTCTATGCCGAGGAACGCTTGGATTTTCTCCGTTCAGGGGTTTCATTACTTATTCACGTTTTTCTTCATGTTTCCCCTTTCTTCACCCGCGTTTTGCTCTGAGATGAACATGCGGTGATAATCTCCTTTATCTTTAGGACCGGGAGTAGCCTGGGGAAGCATTGTATGCCATTTTTATCATAGTAATTCATAATTTATCTCTTAAATCCGTGGTATGATTTTGTTTTCTCAATTATATTGTTATGCTTGATCACCATAATAATAATATAATACCTTTAATTACTTTGAAAGAAGAATTAACGGTTGAAAAGAGACGAAATTCACATTAATTAACAAATCCCTTGAACAAGGTGATGTAAGGTTAATGGTGGACACCCAGAGGTCGATTCTAATGCACCTAGTTTAGGGTATAGGTTACTACGACGGTGGAACCGACCTAGACTTAGGTAGTGAATTGTACCACGACAGTGGGCAATTCTGACTACATGCCACTACCCGGATTGAGAGATGAACCTGAGTAACTATATAGAAATTCATACAATGAAAACCCGCGGTGAAACCGTAATCCTAAAGATCTCCACCTGAATTGATTAAACTATACATTTAATCGATTGTGTTGTTTTCTTTTATTTTCTCTTATTTTTAAAACAACTCTCATAACCTCTTTATCGGGCTCACTGATTGCAAGTAGTTAGTAGTAGTCTGCCGATAATTCAGTGTCCCTGAGTTCGACTCGGGACTCACAAGGGCCTATACTACATTGACGCGTGCACTTGCGTTCGACGCACGGTAAAATCATGTCATGTTGCTTGAGGATGAGTAATATTCAAACTTAGGGGTGTGATGTATGCAAAAATTGTCATTATTTTGATATCTAATTTGGTTATTTTCCTTTTCATTTGTGCTTAATTGAATATCTTTTTTATACATATTTTACCAAATTAGTAAAAATCACTTGTGCATCATTTCTTATATTTTTACATATATTTACGTGCATTTTACATATTTTAATTATTATAATAATTATTTAATTTTATTCATTGATCATTTTATTGCAAATAATAATTATTTACTGGAGAAAAGTAGATACCACCGACTTGCAACTCGGTGGTACCAACATGGAATCAGAGTACAAATATTTTATGCTCTAGATCGAAAAGGAAAAGGATTTTTTACTGTGAAGAAGTCAGTGGTACCGACTTCCAACTCGGTACCACCGACTCAGACGATGCAGACCAAATTTTAATGTGTTTAATCTAACACACATTGCATTAAAAATTACATCTAAACATGTACGACGGCTATAAAAGGTACCATTAGAACCGCAAATAAAAGATCTATCACGGGGGACGATACAATATCCGAACGGAGGGAGAAAAGTGGAGGAACCCTACCCGGACGACCTCGGAGGCATTTTGGCGGCAGAAACAACGACAAATCCTCTCCATCTTCTCCAGATCCACTTTTTAACCCTTTTTCTAATTTACTGTATCTCGAAATTTATGTTTTACATCGTTTCGACTTACTGTGATACCATATCATCTATTTTTGGCTAAAAACCTTAATTTCTTAGGACCCGGGAGTATCTCGGGAATCGTTATATCAACTTTTTACATGATTTATTATAGATTTCTCTTTATTCCTGGATATATAATTGTGGAATTGAATGACCTATCTATGTTTGATCACCATCGTTAGGATAATAGACTGATAATCACTCTAGAAGGAGGATTAAAGGTTAGAAAATCACAATTTATATACTTTCCTACGCGTTCCTTGGGAAAGGTAACGTACGGTTAGTGGAAAGAAACCCAGAATCTTCGATAATACACCGAGACTAAGATATAAATTACTACAGATGTGAAATTGGCTTAGATCTAGGTAGTGAATTGCACCGTGGAAGTGGGCAATTCTGACTACATGCTTTCTATCTAGGGTAGGAATAAAATTTATATTAATTCTATAGATATAAGATATAATGAGACCCCATGGTGAAATTGGTAAACCTAAGGAATCCATCTCATTCGAATCAATCACTTTTAATTTTTCTTTTAATTTCCTTTTATTTTTATTTAAATTCAAATCCAACTCTTGTTTTCAGCTTAGCTGATCAATCCTAATTAATAATAGTCTTTAACCTCACAACTCCTCGTGTTCGATAACTCGAGACTCATAATCCCATATTACTTCGACACGTACACTTGCATATTACATGCATGCTATACGCGTGCCAGCAAGTACACCAATGAACTACTCAAACACTTTGTAATGGAGAAGATGAAGCCGATGGACACACCCATGTCCAACACTGCCAAACTTGATAGAGATGAAGAAGATGAGAAGGTAGATGAGAAGCTCTATAGAGGTATGATTAGAAGTTTACTTTATTTAACTACCTCTAGACCTGACATTATGTTTAGTGTTGGCTTGTGTGCTCGCTTTCAATCAAGTCTTAGGAAGTCACATCTTATTGCTGTTAAGAGGATTTTGAGGTACTTAGACAAAACTCAAAACTTTGGTCTATGGTACCCTAAGTCAAGGGACTTTACTCTTATAGCATATAGTGATGCTAATTACGCAGGATGTTTGGTTGATAGAAAGTGCACAAGTGACACTTGCTTCCTTCTAGGACCATGCTTAGTGTCTTGGTTTTCCAAGAAATAGAGCACCGTGACATTATCAACTATCGAGGATGAATACATTGCAACCGAGATTTGTTGTGCCCAGGTCCTACAGATGAAGCAAATGCTCTAAGACTTTAACATACATTTGATGCTTCTCCTATCTATTATGATAATACTAGTACAATTAATCTTTCTTATAATCCTATATTGCATAGTAGAGATAAACATATAGAGGTTTGCCATCATTTTCTTTGTGATCACATTGCCAAAAAGGATATTTATATCACACATGTAGACACAAAAAAGAAATTGGCAGACATTTTCACCAAACCTCTAGCTAGAGAGTAATTTAATTTTATTAGATCTAAACTTCTCCTAGTTGCTTCTAATGATATTGACAAGTTATATAGCTAGTTGCTTTTATCCTATATGTCTTGCTCATGATTTACTCACCTTGCTTGTCTAAAATTGCTTAATTTGCTTGTTGACATGCTTAGTTTCACTTGTTTTTGGGCATTTCTCGAATTTCAGGTTTTTATCTCTGAATAGTACCCAATGATGAGTGATATATGCCTAACTATGTTCAATATACATAATAGACTCGAAAAATGAATTTAATTAGCATTCATATGGCTAGAAATTAAGTTTGATGGTTTTAGGTCAGGTTGACCATTGGTCGAGTTTACCCCAGGACAAACTCGACCAATCTGTGGCTGAGAGATGTTCTAAAATGGACCAATCAGTCACTTTTCCTTCTCTCAGAACTTGACCGATCAACGGGATGAAGCCAACTTAAGTTGGGTTTGGCTGAATATTTTCCCTCTCAACTAGAGAATAGCCGATCGATTCCCCTTCTTCTAGCCCTAAGCAAAGAACACTGCGGTCATAATGTATTGCCTTCTTGAGAATATCAGAGTCAAATGGTCGAGATACATTCTCCACCACATGACCTATTATGATTCCGATAAAAACATCCGAGGCACCCATCCACCCTATCCATCCCTGATTCGTGGTTTGTTTCAGTTTGCCACTAAGAAATTACTCTTTTCTGAATACCATTAAAAGCTTGCCAGTAAAGGTGTGTGTATCGGTGAAACCACAATTTAGAAGTTTGTTCCTGTCTTTGCCTCCACCACATCCGGTGCTTCACCCTCAGCCTTTGCCTTTGCAACCCCTGCCTCCTCTGCCCGAGCTCCTCCTCCTCAGCAACCTCGACCTAGCCGTGCCTCATTTCGTGTATCCAATGAAACCTTATGGGCTACATGATGCACCAACAGGCATACAACCAACAGGTCCAGGAGAACCTATATCAGGATTTATGTTCAATCATGTCAAACATGAACATGTCCTGTCACTACTACAGAAATAGCATTCAATGTCACTTTTCTGGGCGTCGGTTATTAAGGAAAACCGACGCCTTATATGTTAGGCATCGATTGTTTAAGCAAACCGACGTCTATATTCAAAGACCAGCCAGACACGGGTACCGCTTTGTATTCAGCGTCGGTGGTTTATAACAAACTGACGCTGAAAGTCGGCCGCGAAATCCAAATTTTGATCAAAAAAAATAGTGTCATTTTCAGCGTCGGTCATGTAGGTATAAACCGACGCCTATGTGCGATGAAAATTTGCGCAAAAAGTGTCACTTTCAGCGTCGGTTATCCTTTTATAACCGACGCTGAAGGTGGTTCCCGCCAAACAATTTCATGAAAATATCGTCCAATTGGACGTCGGTTGTTGCAAACAACCGACGCTAAAGATGTTTAGGCGTCGGATGTTGTAAACAACCGACGCTATTTGGGAACTTATACTCCGCGATCGCCCGACTCTTCCCCTTTCTTCTGTTTCATTGCGAGCAATTACCCTATTTCTCTGCTGCCGGCGATTTCTCTCCGGCGATTTCTTCTCCAGTGCCATTTCTCCGGCTATTTCTTCTCCGGCGCCCCCTTCTCCGACGCCCCCTTCTCCACCACCACTCCTCCTTCTCCGCGCCCCCTTCTCCGCCGCCCCTACTGCCCGCCCCTGCTGCCTGCCCCTGCTGCTCCAAGCGCCTGAGGCCGCCGCCACGCCTGACTCTTCGGCGCCGCCTGGTGCTTTTCCACGGTCGTCGCGCCGCCGCAACCACCGCCAGAGCCACCGGAGCTGCTAGCTGCTCCTCCACCGCCGTCGCTGCTAGCTACTTCTCCAGCCAGAGCCACCGGAGCCTCTGCCTTCTTCCCTCTGACAAGGTTGGTCTTCCCGCTGCTAGCTGCTCTGCTTTTTTATGCATCGATCAAATTGTTGTGATAAAAATGCATGTAATGTATTTGATTAGAGTTAATCTAATCTGGATGTTCATAATAATGGTATGTTAAATATGATGATTAGGGATAAATATAATGTCTAGTACACAAATATTAGATGATATTCAAGAAAACCCTAGTTTGATGAGCATGTTGTTAATCATATTAATTATGATTCTTCTATATATTCTGATGTCATTATATAATTATGTGATCCCAACATATTAAATTGAATTAGAATGATTTCATGAATTATAGGGTTTTAAAGTTGATAAACATGTACATGAAGAAATAGGGTTATTAAACCAATGGTTATAACATAGTATGATCTTAATCTGATCTGGATGTTCATAATAATGTAGTATGTTAAATATGATGATTAGGGATACATATAATGTCTAGTAAAGATTCCTAGACCTTTTGTTTGAAACTATTGATTTCTTGATTTATTATTTAATAATGCTCTATTGATTAGGATTAACCATGTTGCCTGTACTTTATAGACATTTATTATATATAAGAATGACAACACATGTATTTGTTGGCCTAGAAACCCGTCCAAGATTGGCTCATTAGGAGTAAATCTTGGATAGTCCCCGGTTTGGGACTGTTCTTGAACACCTAATCTCACTTAGGATGTAAGTGTATAATGTGTATTGGGTTTTCGAGAAAATTTCAGTAGCATTTCCCCGTTTGTTCTCTAAGTACATATGTATTTAGAGAACAACGGGGAAATGCTGCCGAAATTTTCTTGAAAACCCAATACACATTATACACTTACTAGTGAGATTAGGTGTTCAAGGATGGGATAGGTGGTACACATTTATTATATATAAGAATGACATGAAATGTGTTTGTTGGCCTAGAATGTGAACAATCATTGTTTTTTATATTACTTGTACATTGATATAAATTAGAATGAACAATCACTAAATTATATACTGTTTGTATGGAGTCCGACTTCATTGTAGATATCTATTATTGTGTTTGTTGGCCTAGAAACCCGTCCAAAATTTACTCATTAGGAGTAAATCTTGGATAGTCCCCGGTTTGGGACTGTTCTTGAACACCTAATCTCACTTAGGATGTAAGTGTATAATGTGTATTGAGTTTTCGAGAAAATTTTGGTAGCATTTCCCCGTTTGTTCTCTAAGTACATATGTACTTAGAGAACAGCGGGGAAATGCTGCCGAAATTTTCTTGAAAACCCAATACACATTATACACTTACTAGTGAGATTAGGTGTTCAAGGATGGGATAGGTGGTACACATTTATTATATATAAGAATGACATGAAATGTGTTTGTTGGCCTAGAATGTGAACAATCATTGTTTTTTATATTACTTGTACATTGATATAAATTAGAATGAACAATCACTAAATTATATACTGTTTGTATGGAGTCCGGCTTCATTGTAGATATCTATTATTGTGTTTGTTGGCCTAGAAACCCATCCAAAATTTACTCATTAGGAGTAAATCTTGGATAGTCCCCGGTTTGGGACTGTTCTTGAACACCTAATCTCACTTAGGATGTAAGTGTATAATGTGTATTGAGTTTTCGAGAAAATTTTGGTAGCATTTCCCCGCTGTTCTCTAAGTACATATGTACTTAGAGAACAGCGGGGAAATGCTGCCGAAATTTTCTTGAAAACCCAATACACATTATACACTAACTAGTGAGATTAGGTGTTCAAGGATGGGATAGGTGGTGCACATTTATTATATATAAGAATGACATGAAATGTGTTTGTTGGCCTAGAATGTGAACAATCATTGTTTTTTATATTACTTGTACATTCAAGGATTGCTAATTGATAAAAGATCACAATTTTAGAGACATGTATGTTTATACAAATGCTAAATGTTTTCCTTATTCTAGTTGATACAAATGCTAAATGTTTTCCTTTTTAATGAAATTTTCAGATGGCTCACCATGATGAGAATGATGTCCATGATGAGCATGAAGTCCATGATGAGCATGCTGTCCATGACGAGCATGACGAGGATACCAACGTAAGTTCTAAAAACATATCCCGTATTTCTATAAAATTCATTATCTTCTAGTTATGTCATATATCCTGTATTTCTATATTGGCTTAATTCGGTGTGTTTATTTTTGTCAAATTTTAGGTTGATGATGCACAGCTACCCACTGAAGCAATTGAGCAACTTGATGCGTAGCAACAAAAACTTAACAAGAAAAGGGGTATCACTCTGTTGAAAAAGTTACTTGCGCTGAGTGGCAGTGGATCCAAATTGGTTGTGGAGTTTGATAATGGAGGGAATGCAATTGGAGTGAACCGCAATAATTTTATAAACTATCTTGGGGTTGTCACTCGAAGCCATTGTGGTGTTAAATATGATAATTGGCATAAAGTTCCTCAGGCGAAGAAAGACTTGATATGGAAAGATTTATGCGTGAGTTATTATTATTTGCAATTCTATTTTGTAGATTACAAATTCTATTATTTGCAATTATATTTTTGGTACTAGTTAATAACATTTCTATTTTACAGAATCTGTTTGCATTGGATGAGATGTTGCATCGTAAAAGTGTGATGCAACGCGCTGGAAAGATGCTTAGGAATTACAGGACAAATCTGAACAGAGAATACATAAGACAGGGTGATAAGAAGAAGAAGTCAGCCCTTGAACAATGGAACTTCTTGGACAAAGAAGATTGGGACAATTTTGTTGCTTCAAGAAAATCTGAAGAATTCAAGGTATTAGGCGTCACTCCCATTTTAATTAATATACATTGTATTCACCTATTAAAGATTAACATTTAGTGCTACTAACCTAATTATAAATGTGCATACTAACTAGGCCCTCAGTGACGCACAAAAAGCAAGGCGTGCACTGAATGTACATGACCATACTATGGGTCCAAAAGGCTATGCAAGCGTTCGCCAAAGACTACAGGCGGAGTCTGCGGCTACTCAGGAGTCTGCGACTACTCAGGAGTCTGCGGCCACACCCTTCCCTCGCCATGATATCTGGATAGCTGGCAGGAAAAACAAGAAGGGTGAAATAAAGAAGCCCGAAACTGCTGAGGCGGCTGCAAAAATGGTAAAATACAACTCTTAGAGCAATCATTTGAATATTGATTATTTGTGGTGTTAACTTACCAATTTTTGTTTATGGTGATTAGCGGGAGCTGCACGAGCAGAGAAAACAAGGCACGTTCATCCCTCAGGGCACAAGGGATGAATTGACAGTTGCTCTGGGTAACCCAGAGCATCCTGGACGTGTTAGAGGTGCCGGCGCTGGTGTGGGCATCAAAGCATTCTTTGGGCCATCCCAGCGCAAACCCAGAGCGGGACTTTCTCAAGAAGAGGTAACATATATATTCTATTTTTATAATGTTACTGCAAAAGGAAATTCATTAATAAAAAGCTAATATTTGTTTTATCCATGTATAGGAGAATAAGAGAGTCGAGGATATAGTTGCTAAGAAGCTCAACGATGTGGTTGCTGAGAAGGTCAAGGAAGAATTGCTGCGGTGGCAGACATCTCAGGCTTCCAATCAGCCTATGCCGACCACTCTTCTCCTGGTGCACAGACTGCAAGTAATCCTGGAGACCCATCGCCTAACACGTCTGCTGTAAGTATTGTTTATGACATTGTAGCTAGTCTTTCCAAGATGATATGTTTTCAAGATGATATGTATATATGTATAACATTCTTTACATAAATTTGTAGGCATTGAAGCCATGCCGCTTAAGAATGGAAAACTATGTTGTTGCAGAGGCGCAAGCTTACCAGTCCCTTCCTGGGGCAACGTTTCATGGGACTCCAATGCCGCAGGGCTACATTCGTGTGAGCCCGATACATGTATTACCCGATTGGAGGGAAGTTGCGTTTCCATATGCCCACCCCGATATTGATACACTTGGTGAGGCAGAAAGCGGGGTCATATTGTGGCCCAAAGCAGATGTCCTCTACACGACTGAAATTGTAAGATAAATTTACATTGATTTAGACTGTTAATGTGTATATATGATGTCAACTGATCTGAAATTATATATACAGGTTAAAAAGAAGACACCAGGAGCACCTAGGCCTCCACCTCTAATTCCCGCATTACCAACTTGGGTTCCAACTGACCTACAATACCCGTTAGGTCCTGCTTGTAGGGGAATGGCATGTTGGCTACGGGCACATAATATACTTTGCCCTATAATTGTTTCTTTAGATGCAGATTATGCAGGTCAATCATACGACAGCTCTTTATTTATACAAGATATTATTGAGCTGTTTATGTATGAATGGTTGAATACATCAATGATAGAGACATGGATAAGGTGAGATCTTGTTTATACATCCATATACCTTGTGTAAGATCCGGTGATCTAGTTTCTTATATATTAATGCATACGTCTATATGTTTTGCAGCTACTTAATCGAAGATCATTGCAAACAATTTGCATATGACCATGTGGGATTTTTGATTCCATCATTGATTAGTATGGTAGCTAAAGACCCTGATAGTGTTCAACAATACTGTATAGATGCTTTTACAATTTTTGGTCATCAAATGAAGACGATAATAATAGCTCCATTCAATGTCAAGTAAGTTTGCTTTATTTATAATTTGGACTTAAGAAAATTCCATTATTATTTTGCATTTTGAGTTATTAATTGTTAACTTTTTACCTCTAGTGGTAGACATTGGGAGTTACTAGTTATTGTCCCCGGGACGTTCACTGTTTATTATCTAGATCCCGCAGGAAGTACATTAAACACTAAAATTGGACACGTAATGAGAATGGCATTATTCTGGTGAGAAATATTTCATTTTTTATATCCGTTAACATCTTTTATTACATTACTATTTACTTATGCAACTTAGTGTGTTATATTAACATGTAGGGGTTTAGATGCATTCAAAAATGTTGGAGGAAAGGTCCCAAGGAAAAAGAACCAGCCATTGTCTTGGGAGAACGTAAAAGTAAGTTCCCGACTCCCCGACTCCAATGTATATATTATTGATGTGAATTATGCTTAGTTGTATTAATTTGTATGTTTCAATTTATAGTGCGCTACACAAGACAATGGCTGGGCATGCGCATACTATGTGATGCGATTTATGCAGATGATTATCAAACATGCCGCATTGGACATCGATACCATACATGAGGTATTATATATAGTCTCATTAGTTAGTATGAAATATATCAATCTTATTTTTATATTATTACTTATATATATACATCATTCTCTTTGCAGGTGTTTAAAACTGACCACACTATAGGCAAACGCTTAAAAAATGTACATGCTCCATATACGAGGGAATCATTAAATGAAGTAAGAGAAGAATGGGCAATAGCTGTACAAACAGTGGCAACTGTAAGATATAATTGGGATGTTGATAGTGATGATGAATGATACTTTGTAAATGAATGTTTCTGAATGTTAAAACATGTATTTGAATGATTCTATATGTGTGAACGTGACAATTGAATTGATGTCTGAATGTATCTACTTGTGTGAATCTTTTTATGTTAATTTTGCAGGTTTGTGGCCTGTTTGTAGGCTGATATCAATGGATGTCGTAAACCTGCAGTTCAGAAAACTAAACTGCAGGTTCTCATCCTGCTGACCAGCCACAGCAGGCCTGCAAACAGATTTATAAAAAAAAAATAGTTATAGGCGTCGGTTATTTACCTATAACCGTCAGCACAGATTTACAGCGTCGGTGTTTTATAAAACACCGACGCCAAAAGTGTTTGCGCTACAGGAAATGGGAGTCATCTAGGACACTTTTCTGCGTCGGTTTTTTAGTATATAACCGACGCAGAAAGCGTCCTAGATGACGCCGTTTTCTGTGGCGCGAACCCTTTTGGCGTCGGTGTTTTATAAAACACCGACGCCTTTATATTAAATAGGCGTCGGTTTTTTAACCGACGCTGAAGTGTCCAACCTTTTAGCGGCGCCCACATAGGCGTCGTTCCGAAACCGACGCCAAAGGGGGTTAAACAACCGACACTAAAAGGCACTTCTGTAGTAGTGTGTACACATCCCTACCCCACATACCAGCCTTTCCCCAGTAGTGATTATGCTTCCTATGCATATCATCATTACTACCC
The DNA here is from genome assembly GCA_963693085.1 of Alisma plantago-aquatica. NCBI lineage: Eukaryota > Viridiplantae > Streptophyta > Magnoliopsida > Alismatales > Alismataceae > Alisma > Alisma plantago-aquatica. The sequence goes on along the minus strand of OY856412.1, from coordinate 440,322,732 downwards.
TACCCCCGAGCCTTCCTACTACTGTTGTTGCACCTTCAGATGGAGACGAGGACTACGAGCCTGGAGTTGATGATGACGATGTTGTGGACATAGATAGTCTAGATGTCTAGTTGTTTCTTAGTTTTTAGTCTAGTTTGCTGATCATATATATCTTTCTAGGCTATTTTGTATTAGAAACATCTGGGCACATTATCTGAGATGTATTATTTTATCTTCAATTTTTCATCACTTCTTGCTTATAGATGATTTTATGAGAACATGCCTCTGAGTTGTAATATATGCTATGTGCACTCTTTCTCTTTGCTCTATTATATATTATGAGTTGGTGCCTTAATTCACCATATTTTGATTATGACTGAGATTGTATGTTTCTTTCATCTCTGGTTGATATATGATATGAGATTGCATGTATGATTATCTGCCTGATTCTGTTTGGAGAAGACCTATTTGTATGCTCTTCTACCCCCCTACTTTTGGATAATGTCAAAGGGGGGGGGACTTCAATGTCTAGAAACTCAATCATATTGATATTCTGTGTCATACTACTGCTTATTTCTTATGAGATCCTTTTCTTGTTCATTTTATGTTTTATCATGTGACTTGCAAAGGACCATATAGTACATGTATTCTATAACTGCTTTGTGTAGATAGACTAACTATGCAAGTAAAAGTAAGCATAGTTTGAGGGGGAGCAATTCACATTGTTCACATCTTGAATCCCCCTAATTCACAAGGCAAAGGTATAATTTCAATATCCTTTTCAATATGTTTGAGGAATGGTTTGTCATTGTCAAAAAGGGGGAGAATGTTGACCTAGAGGTTATACATTGTCCATATTTTGATAATGACTTAATCATTCCATTCATATGTATCTAATATGTGTATTCAAGATTGATTTCAGGAGTTAGGTACATGAAAAGGATCAAATTGCTCAAGCCCTAATTTGCTACAGTTCAAGTCAAAATCTATACAAGTGTGCTATTTAGGAAATCCATGTAAATGACCTTAGACGATTTTTGTAATCACTTGTATTGATGATATGACTTGTGACTAAGATGAGAAAATTGATTGGGACACTTTGCACCAACTTTTAATCACTTTTTATGCACTTTAGAAAATTGATCACAAGCAGCTAATTGGTCGAGTTACAATCTCGACCGATCCACTGGATCAATTCTCTGAAGAGTGCATCAGTTGAGTTGTGCATTCACAGAACTCGACCGATCGAGTTACTGACCAAACACAACTTTCATTGGTCGGTCGAGTTTCCCCATAACAAACTCGACTGATGGTTTGAAATTTGGACTTGTCTTCTACCCAATCGGTCAAGTTACCTTTATTGAATCTCAACCGATTGCACTATACGGAAATTGCAGAAAAAGTGATTATAACCATTGGTGACTTATTTGGACGAAAATAGATCTGTTGCCTTGGGAAAAAAGGCTATAATTCGACCCTAAGTGTTACCCAACTCAAAGGGGCACCCCAGCTATAAATAGGACCACTTGGAGTTCATTCAAAGGTTTCTCATTCCATATATACTTGGTTCTTGCTTAGTTGAGAGTGTTGCACACATTTGAGCCCCTTTCTCTCTCTACCTTCAAGTCAAATCTGTGAGTATGAGTGAGTTAGGATATGTTGTAAGAGAGCTACCCCTTGTATCCATGTAAAGCTCTCTACCTCCATCTTCCTACCCCCTTTCCTTATTAAAGAAAAGGATTGAAGAGCTTCTCCAAGTTAAGGAGAAGGAGTTGCTGTTCTTCGAGGTTGAAGAAAGCATGGTGTTCCAGATCTCTGAGTGAAGGAGATAGGCAAGGCAGACATTCAAGAAGGATAGGTAATTCCTTGAAGGCCAAAGACTTTAAGATGGAGTGGGTAAGTCCTCGTTGAAGGCTGAAGACTCCATGGATCAAGTGGGTAAGTTCCTTAGGTAGGTTGAAGATCCTTGCTTGAGGTATTAAGTCCTTAGATGAATGTGGTTTTGTCTTGTAATCTTATGAATGAATATAAGAGCATCAAGATTGCAAAGTCCTAGAGCCTAACCACCTCTAGGTAGTGGACTGACTCACTTATAGTTTGAAATGTGGAACCACTCTAAACCACTTTGTCCAAGTATATGTTCATTCTTGTCTCTCACCCTTGCTATGCATGTTAGGTAGCATCTCAAATTGGCTGTATGTTTAAGTTTCTGCACTAAATATAATTTGGTGGTCTAATTCGGTTTGTGAGATTTGTGAAGCTCTATTCACCCCCCTCTAGAGCCCTTAATCAAACCAAATATTAGTTCTAAAAGCCCATGGAGACTTTTAGGCCATACCCACCGTCCTCCAATCAAAGAAATAACCCTATTGGTTGATAGCTTTTAAAGATAAGATCATTTATAAAGAGGGTAATCCCTAAAATACACTTAGATAGAAACACCTTCAAACCAAGGTGCAACTAGGTGCACAATGGTTCAAAATCTCGTGAATGGTAAGAGAATATCTAAGAATTATAATGAATGTGATAATTTGCAAAGAAAACTTCCCAATTTGGTAAATTGTATAAACGTCCAGAATGTACCTAAAATTGCATAACTTGCACAAACAACATCCAAATTGAACCAAATTTGATACTTAGGCTCATTTTGTGATTTCAAACACATGAAAAAGATATATTAAGGTTTAGAGTACTTAATTATGGTATTTAAGCTTGTTTAATACAATAAGTAAGGTTTGTGGCCTTACACTTCTGGCCCAAATTTATTTACCATTGTTCCACTTAAGTGGTGAGTTTGCATTTTAGATCCTTAAATAAGCTTTCACTGAGGTATTTATGCATAAACCCTTTTATTGGTACAAAAAGTGAATAAATGTTCACCAAACCACTATAAATTCTACTAATTAAACATCAAGGACACAAAGGACAGAAATGAAAGAGAAACTTGGGAAAAAAGATTATATGGAGATTACATCTAGGATTCAGTATGTTACACTTTCCCCGTGTGATTACCCCATGGCTCTATGAATCTGGCATTGGTCTAGGTTACCACCTCTGTAAAAATTTGATGTGATATTCTGCTGATTAGTTTCTAGGTTGATCTTTGTCATGCGTATACTAATGGGCACCAACCCCAACTTAGTCTCTTCTACATCCTCCCATTGTCGATGGACGTCTCACTGATGCCTCATTTTCTCTAATTAGACGAGTGTCGCGCCCCAATCTCACATTAACCACAAACCCCGAAATTAGGGCACGACAGGTGGGGTTAACACATAACCAACCACTCGTCACTTTTTAAAACAATTCAAGGAATTTAAATGATAGCCAAGTTTAAACTGTAAACAGAAAACTGAGCAAACTGCAGGAACTTTTCTATTTAACTGATTAAAGATACAAGCAAGGTCTACAGCATAATACATTGATTAACATAAAGAAAGCATAACATTAATTTACATCTTTGTACACATTCTCTCTCTCACTCACACCTTGTCCCGAAGATCGAGGGGAAAGGACTAAGAGACCTCTAACTAGACTAACTACAAACCTTCTATCAACTAAGCGTTAGGATGAAACGATCCTTTTGATCCTTGATGTTGTTGCTGACCTGAAAATGTTTGAGTAGAGGGGTGAGCCTACTCGCTTAGTGAATAACATTTCACTTAGCTATCACTAAACAACTCGTCAGGTTTATAAACTGAAAATAAACATATATGCAGTTCAAGCAGGGCAATTCTATTGACATAGCGAATATACAGATAATAATCACATTTCTATGCATCAACAGGTATCTCTGGTAGATAAACAGTTATATAGATTTACTTTGATCCTACATGATTACTTATACATATTATTATTATTATTATGCCCTAAATATATGCAGTGTACTCTGCATATAAAGATCCGCAACAAGTCCATGCTACGGTCCCACCGTACAAGACTTAGCGACACACCCGGGAAATTGCTAAGTCTGACTGCTGTCCTGGTCTGCTACAGGACTCCCAGGCTCACACGGCCTCATTGTACTCTCAAAAGAGTGTACTCTAGACTCCTCCTTTAACCTGAGCACACAGGAGGAGAGTCTCACAGGGTTACCTTCGTGACACAAGCACGAATGGTGTTAGATAACCGTGTATTCTTTTCTTTTCCCAGTGCCACCGTGACACACACACAGATTATTGTTGAACACTGCTTTTCTGCCCTCGTGCCACCGTGACACACACACGGATTATTGTTGAACACGAGTCACCGACCATCTAGACACACGCTAGTAGGTCGTTTCACCCCAAGGTGCAGACCTCTCGAGGGGTTCTACGGTGTTAGGGCACCTAAGTCTATTAACTGATTAACAAGTAAACAATTAAACAAGAATATTACATAGAAACTGTAAGATATAGAATTTCCTTTTTTTTCATCATTCACATCACGCATTTCAAGTTCCAATGAACTTATCACACTAAAATGTACATGATACACTGTTTAAAGGTCATATCAACTGATACTGAAGCAAATAAGCATTTAAAATGAGTTAAATAATGATTTCTAAATGAACTGCCACTCACCACTTGAAACTCGGCCGATCACTATGGAACTCGGCCGAACACTTCCCAGAATCTGTAACTCAGCCGACCAACCTCAGCCGACCAACTGGCAACTCGACCGATCCTCTGGGGAACTCGGCCGATCAGGACACCGCTTATACACCTACAAGGAAACTCGGCTGATCAGGACCAAACTCGGCCGACAAAAACGCTGTTCGGTTACCCAAATAAGAAACTCGGCCGACCGAATAAGAACTCGACCGAACCGCGCACAGGCAGAAAACAAAAACGACCTGCAAGAGTCGATTTCTCTCGAATCGACGGGAAAAACTCAAACAAACACCGCCAAACGTTCGCAATCGATGCATACCACCAAAACGGACTTGAAGGGGGAAGAGAAACGAGCTAGGGCTGCTCCTTGCGCCCCAATCCTCAAGCCGTTTCCCTGCAACCGTAGCTTTAGCTGCGAATCCGAATCGAATTGACGGAGAAGGTGATCAACGGAGGGAAGAGGATGAGCTGCAGCAGCTGATCGGAGCAAAACGAAGCTCTGACGTCTCTCCCTTCTCAGCTCCCTCTCTCTCTCTCTCTCTCTCTCTCTCTCTTTCTCACGCGGAAGAAGAACGCTGCTGCGTTCCTTCGTTTCTGAGAAATGAAACGAGTTAAGGAAGAGAGAAAGGATAAGGAGGAAACTTTGGGGCCTAAACGCAAAGTTCAAAACTTTCAAAAATTACAAACGGGTCCCTATAAGCCCAAAAACATGCAACTTTTGACTCGAAGGTCGGATTCGAACGATTTCTCTGGCAACACTTCCAACGTAAGATCCTACACACTTTAGAAGCTAGAAAACACACTAAGCACATATCATATCCATTTTAAACATTATTAACAAAAACAGGCTTATAACTTAACACATCAGCTAAACTCTTGCTTAACAGCGTACTTACAGGATAAGCTCGACGCGGGTCGTAACAATTCCTCTTTCCCTTATAAGAATTTCGTCCCGAAATTCCTAGAAGAGAAAAGGAAACTTGCCACACATCTCAGACTCCAGCTCCCACGTAGCTTCTTCAAGATTATGGTTTCTCCACAAAACCTTCACTAAAGGAATCTCGCGGTTCTTAAGCTTTTTGATCCGGTGATCAACTATCTGCACTAGTCCTTCAACATAGGACACATTTGTTCTAAGCTGCGCCGGTTCTGGATCTAGAATCTTTTCTGTACCGGGATGACACTTTTTCAGCATAGACACGTGGAAGACATCATGAAGATTTGCCAACTCAGACGGCAAATCCAACCTGTAAGCTACAGGTCCAATCCTTTCAACAATAGGATATGGACCCATATACCTAGGGGTCAACTTACCCCTCTTGCCAAACCTCATCACTCCCTTCCACGATGAAACCTTCAAGTAAACCTCGTCACCAACCTCAAACTCAAGAGGTCGACGTCGTCTTTCTGTATAACTTTTCTGTCTGTCCTGAGCAGCTTTTAACTGATCCCTGATCACAGATATCTTTTCTGTAGTTACATCAACTAGCTCAGGTCCAAGAATTTCTTTCTCACCCACCTCGTACCAACAAACTGGCGATCTACACTTCCTACCATAAAGAGCTTCATATGGAGCCATTCCAAGACTAGAATGGTAACTGTTATTATATGCAAACTCCATTAGGCTTAAGTGTTCTTCCCAGTTACCTCTGAACTGTAGCACGCATGCTCTCAGCATGTCTTCAAGGGTCTGAATGGTCCTTTCAGATTGACCATCTGTCTGTGGGTGGAACGCTGTACTGAACTTCAGCCTTGTGCCCAACGCACGATGTAACTGATTCCAGAATCTACATGTAAACTTTGGATCTCTGTCAGAAATAATGGAAACTGGAATCCCATGCAACCTGATTACTTCATCCACATAAACTTTGGCCAACTTTGAAACGTCAAAGGTTGACTTGACAGGAAGAGAGTGAGCAGACTTAGTTAGTCTATCCACAATCACCCATATCGAGTCTGAACCCTTCGGCGTCCTGGGTAATCCTACCACAAAGTCCATCGTGATGTGTTCCCATTTTCATTCTGGTATAGGAAGCGACTGCAGAGTACCAACAGGTTTCTGATGCTCAACCTTAACCTGCTGACACACCCCGCACCTAGCCACGTATTCAACCACATCCTTTTTCATACCTGACCACCAGTACAGCTCTTTGAGGTTCCTGTACATCTTTGTGTTACCTGGATGCATTGCATACATAGAAGTATGCGCTTCTTCAAGAATCTGCTCTTTCAACTCACTGTTCCCAGGTACACACAATCTATCATGAAGGTACACCATGCCTTCATCAGAAAACCTGAACTCTGTTCTCTTACCTTCTGACATTTCCTGCATGATTTGCCACAACTCATCATCACTCTGCTGTAATTCCTTAATCTGATTATAAAAAGTAGGTCTGACTTGCATCTGAGTAATCAACCCACTCTGTCCTGTCACATCCCAGTCCAAGTTCAACCTTCGCATATCTACAAGCAAGTCTCTCTTGAAACATGCCATAGAAAATGCATTGGCTGTTGAACTTGACTTTCTACTCAAGGCATCAGCTACAACATTCGCCTTACCAGGATGGTAATCGATTGTCACATCATAGTCTTTGATCAGCTCAAGCCATCTACGCTGTCTCAAATTCAAATCCTTCTGAGTGAAGATATATTTCAGGCTCTTATGGTCTGTAAACACCTGACATGTCTCACCATACATGTAGTGACGCCATGTCTTAAGAGCATGAACTATAGCAGCTAATTCCAAATCATGAACAGGGTAATTCTCTTCATTCTTCTTAAGCTGTTTAGATGCGTAAGCCACAACTTTGCCTTCTTGCATCAGTACACAGCCCAAACCTCTCCTGGAAGCATCACAGAACACTGTATAGCCTTTTTCTGCTTCAGGCAAAACCAACACTGGTGCTGAAGTCAACCTTTTTTTCAAAATCTGAAAACTTCTCTCACAGTTATCAGACCAAACAAACGGTACATCCTTCCTCGTCAAGCGTGTCAAAGGTGATGCTAACACACTGAAGTTCTGTATGAACCTTCTGTAATAACCTGCTAATCCCAAGAAACTTCTGATCTCAGTAGGAGTCTTAGGCTGTTCCCACTGAAGTACAGAATCAACTTTCTTAGGGTCAACACTAACTCCGCCTCTCGAGATAACATGTCCAAGAAATTCTACCTCGGCCAACCAGAACTCACATTTGCTAAATTTAGCAAACAACTGGTGTTGTCTCAACAACTGCAACACTACTCTCAGGTGTTGCTCATGCTGTGCATTGTCTCTGGAATAGATCATAATATCATCTATAAAAACTACAATAAACTGATCTAGGAACGGTTTGAAAATCCGGTTCATCATATCCATAAAGGTTGCTGGGGCATTGGTCAGTCCAAACGACATGACCAAAAACTCATAATGCCCATACCTGGTTCTGAAAGCTGTTTTGGGAATATCAGAAGCCTTTATCCTAAGCTGATGATATCCAGATCTCAAATCTATTTTAGAAAAGATTGTCGCTCCACGCAACTGATCAAACAGATCATCTATTCTCGGCAATGGATACTTGTTCTTTATAGTGATCTTGTTCAGTTGCTTGTAATCTATACAGAGACGCATGGTACCATCCTTTTTCTTAACAAACAGGACTGGAGCACCCCACGGTGAAGAACTGGGTCTAATGAAACCCTTATCTAGTAACTCCTGCAACTGCACCTTGAGTACTTTCAACTCTGCAAGTGCCATTCTATAGGCTGGCAGTGCTACTGGATGACTACCTGGATATATCTGAATTTCAAAATCAATGTCTCTGACAGGAGGTAAGCCTGGTAATTCTTCTGGAAAAACGTCAGAGAACTCACGAACCACAGGCACATCATAAACACTGGCGGTGCTCTTCTCTGCTCTGGTGTCAACCACATGAGCAAGGAACGCTTCGCATCCTTTCTGTAACATCTTATCAGCTACTGCAGCTGATATTATGCACGTGGGCAGAACTTTCCTATCTCCAGTAAAGATACAAGAAAATTCCCCTAGTTGAAAGGTAGCTTCCTTCTTCCAACAATCGAGTTACACTCGATATGTTTCAAGACAATCCATACCCAAGATGACTTGAAAAGTGTTTACATCCAAGGGTATGAGATTAGCAGCAAAGGTAAAACCTCCAAAAGATAACAAGCATCCGGGACAAAACTCGGATAAAACTGTTGGCCCACCTAGTGGAACCCTCAACACTAACTCAACTGCCAACTCTTGAGTTAACAGATTAAGTTCACCAACTAAAGAACGTCGTATAAAAGAGTGAGTAGCTCCTGGATCTATCAAAACTGAAACTGGTATGCTATTAAACAAAAACATCTCTCTTGTAACAACTTGTGAAGAGATTATACCTTCCTGAGGTGTCAAAGAAAAGAAACGTGCTGAAGCTCTCCCTTTTCCACGCTGTCCTCTCTGACCACTCCTGCCACTAGACACTCCACCACCTCTAGAACCAGAAGCCACAGAGGAACTTGGAACATCATGGTATTGAGGCTGGAAAGCTTGTGATGCTGCTTGTCGAAGTTGAGGACATTCCCTTTTGACATGTCCCATCTGTCCACAGTGGAAACATCCTGTATAATCTAAACCCCAACATTGCCCAGAGTGAAATTTTCCACAGGTATTACATACTTGCATTTCCTGCCTCTGTGGACCAGTCACAGAAGTAGATGATCCAGAAGACTGTCCACTAACGACACTGCTCCATCTTCCTGGGTTGTATCCTCCTCTGCCTCTTGAAGTAGTGACATCCTCAGATCTCTGCCTGCCAAAACAACCAAAGCCACGCCCAAGCTTGGAAAAGAAGCCTCTACCTCCACCTCTGTATCCACTACTGGACTGCCCTCTACTGAAATCTGCAGATCTCTTCTTAGACTCGGGCACCCTGTCAGCATTCACAGATTCTTCAACCTGTCTTGCTGCCTCAACAAACTCACCAAAGTTCTCTCTGTTCCTCTTGCTAGTAGCAGAAACTGTATGCCGAATTTCTGGCCTTAGCCCTTCCCGAAACCTTCTGCATCTTTCTATGTTGTCGGGAACAAGCTGCGGACAGAAATTAGCTAACCGTGTGAAAAGTGCTTCATACTCTGTAACTGTCATGTTCCCCTGCTTGATATTCTGTAACTGCCTGATTTTCTCATTAAGAAAAGTGGGTGGATAGAATTTGAGATGAAACTCCTCAGAGAAATCCTGCCAGGAAAGCTCTGTACCTCTCCTCTTTTCTTCCACACCACGCCACCACAACTCAGCATCGCCTGTTAAAAGGTAGACCGCATGATTGATCTTCTTATCTTCTGGAAGCTCCATCAGACGAAAGACCTTTTCTATCTGTCTAAACCACTCATCAGCTTCGGCGGGATCTGTAGTGCCACCAAACTCTGTGCCACCAAGCTTCTTCACAAGCTCATACGATCGCATCAGATCCTTACTGCTGGTAGAAGAAGAATCTCTCCTATCAGCCTTGTACCTTTCTTTGGTCTCCAGGAACATCCTGTACATCCTGGATGCTTCATCCACGTGGTCACCACCACCTGGACCCAAGTACCGAGGGTCAGGGCCAACATGGCTCTCGGCCTGATCATCACGATCAAAGCCTCTTCCTGCCATCTGCAATGATATAATAGAATATTTCCTATTAGAAAACTACAGATAGAAGAAAGACACTTAAACCTTAATCCTATTGGTCTCTTATCGTCCCCTGACCTTGAGTAACTATGTACTCAAACCAAAGCTCTGATACCAAAAATTGTCGCGCCCCAATCTCACATTAACCACAAACCCCGAAATTAGGGCACGACAGGTGGGGTTAACACATAACCAACCACTCGTCACTTTTTAAAACAATTCAAGGAATTTAAATGATAGCCAAGTTTAAACTGTAAACAGAAAACTGAGCAAACTGCAGGAACTTTTCTATTTAACTGATTAAAGATACAAGCAAGGTCTACAGCATAATACATTGATTAACATAAAGAAAGCATAACATTAATTTACATCTTTGTACACATTCTCTCTCTCACTCACACCTTGTCCCGAAGATCGAGGGGAAAGGACTAAGAGACCTCTAACTAGACTAACTACAAACCTTCTATCAACTAAGCGTTAGGATGAAACGATCCTTTTGATCCTTGATGCTGTTGCTGACCTGAAAATGTTTGAGTAGAGGGGTGAGCCTACTCGCTTAGTGAATAACATTTCACTTAGCTATCACTAAACAACTCGTCAGGTTTATAAACTGAAAATAAACATATATGCAGTTCAAGCAGGGCAATTCTATTGACATAGCGAATATACAGATAATAATCACATTTCTATGCATCAACAGGTATCTCTGATAGATAAACAGTTATATAAATTTACTGTGATCCTACATGATTACTTATACATATTATTATTATTATTATTATGCCCTAAATATATGCAGTGTACTCTGCATATAAAGATCCGCAACAAGTCCATGCTACGGTCCCACCGTACAAGACTTAGCGACACACCTGGGAAATTGCTAAGTCTGACTGCTGTCCTGGTCTGCTACAGGACTCCCAGGCTCACACGGCCTCACTGCACTCTCAAAAGAGTGTACTCTAGACTCCTCCTTTAACCTGAGCACACAGGCGGAGAGTCTCACAGGGTTACCTTCGTGACACAAGCACGAATGGTGTTAGATAACCGTGTTTTCTTTTCTTTTCCCAGTGCCACCGTGACACACGCACGAATTATTGTTGAACACTGCTTTTCTGCCCTCGTGCCACCGTGACACACGCACGGATTATTGTTGAACACGAGTCACCGACCATCTAGACACACGCTAGTAGGTCGTTTCACCCCAAGGTGCAGACCTCTCGAGGGGTTCTACGGTGTTAGGGCACCTAAGTCTATTAACTGATTAACAAGTAAACAATTAAACAAGAATATTACATAGCAACTGTAAGATATAGAATTTCCTTTTTTTTCATCATTCACATCACGCATTTCAAATTCCAATGAACTTATCACACTAAAATGTACATGCTACACTGTTTAAAGGTCATATCAACTGATACTGAAGCAAATAAGCATTTAAAATGAGTTAAATAATGATTTCTAAATGAACTGCCACTCACCACTTGAAACTCGGCCGATCACTATGGAACTCGGTCGAACACTTTCCAGAATCTGTAACTCGGCCGACCAACCTCGGCCGACCAACTGGCAACTCGACCGATCCTCTGGGGAACTCGGCCGATCAGGACACCGCTTATACACCTACAAGGAAACTCGGCCGATCAGGACCAAACTCGGCCGACAAAAACGTTGTTCGGTTACCCAAATAAGAAACTCGGCCGACCGAATAAGAACTCGGCCGAACCGCGCACAAGCAGAAAACAAAAACGACCTGCAAGAGTCGATTTCTCTCAAATCGACGGGAAAAACTCAAACAAACACCGCCAAACGTTCGCAATCGATGCATACCACCAAAACGGACCTGAAGGGGGAAGAGAAACGAGCTAGGGCTGCTCCTTGCGCCCCAATCCTCAAGCCGTTTCCCTGCAACCGTAGCTTCAGCTGCGAATCCGAATCGAATTGACGGAGAAGGTGATCAACGGAGGGAAGAGGACGAGCTGCAGCAGCTGATCGGAGCAAAACGAAGCTCCGACGTCTCTCCCTTCTCAGCTCCCTCTCTCTCTCTCTCTCTCTCTCTTTCTCACGCGGAAGAAGAACGCTACTGCGTTCCTTCGTTTCTGAGAAATGAAACGAGTTAAGGAAGAGAGAAAGGATAAGGAGGAAACTTAGGGGCCTAAACGCAAAGTTCAAAACTTTCAAAAATTACAAACGGGTCCCTATAAGCCCAAAAACATGCAACTTTTGACTCGAAGGTCGGATTCGAACGATTTCTCTGGCAACGCTTCCAGCGTAAGATCCTACACGCTTTAGAAGCTAGAAAACACACTAAGCACATATCATATCCATTTTAAACATTATTAACAAAACAGGCTTATAACTTAACACATCAGCTAAACTCTTGCTTAACAGCGTACTTACAGGATAAGCTCGACGCGGGTCGTAACAACGAGAGTCTACTCCTTACTTTTATCCTTAATATGATTCTCTTCTTCTCTAGTTATGTGGGCTACTTATGGAGATCCCACCTCTGTCAGATGATATGAAAGCTTTTGGTGTCCTCTCATCTTCAACTTTGTGCTATGTAGATGTATGGACTAGCATGCACTCATATGTTTTCATTTAATATATGCATGGGCTCATAATAAAAATGATTTTACTTATATTTTGTAGTTTGTTTGATTAAGTTGGATTCTAAGGATTTTCTAATAGTTAGTATTAGAGATGACATGAATCATGGTGTTTAGAGTGTAGCATCAATGCACAAATCAAATGATCTCTACAAGGTCAATAGAATTCGGATTAAAGATAACGTAGATGCATTTAAGAACAAACGAACTTAATCCAATCTTCTAAATTGCGGGCACTCCAAACAGGGCCATTGCAGATGATGTTATATCTACCGTCCCAATTCTGTGTTCCAAACTATGTCCTAGTTAATCCACCCATACGTCTACCTTGAACACAACCCTAAAAACTTATTTGGGCATACTAATCGCTGCGATTAAAAGGAACACGCGGGACACCAAATCGAGATAGAGGATTTGAACCCATTACGAATACTGTAGATCAAGAGATGCCTGGAGTTGCTTGCCTTGAGGACCAGTCAATCACTGGTGTTCCAAGGGAATTTAAGAGTGGTTGTACTGCATGCCGACACTAGCTCCGTTCCACACGGCTAGCATCGGTTCCTGAGTTAAAAACGATCTAGCAGCTCTCTCAATTGTCACTAGTCGGGTTGAACGTGGGACGAGATGATAAATGGTTCGTTAAGACCCACCGTTGTGCCATTGGTCTTCACCAAGAAGCGAGATTCCATAGTTTGAATATGGATGACGATTTCCGAAGCAGGAGGGACAACTAATTAATCGATCAAACTACGTTAACAAGGGATGAACTCTGGCTGGTAGATAACCGCGTGGAGTCCAGCGAGACCGCGGGTAGAAGAAGAATCAAACCGACAGTTCACTAATTAGCGAGCGACGAAATGCCAATGCACGGTGGACAGAGAAGAGTATCACACGGCAAAGAACAGTAAGTCTTAAGTCAAGGTCAAGCTGATGTATGGACCTTAACCGGAGAAACTGGCGTATATATATGTAGATGTTAGTTCGTGCTAGGAATGCGAAATCTCTCCCTCTGCTTTCTTACTGCAACTCATTCCATCAAGGAGATGTTCAACAAGCTTCATTTTGCTTTCTTCACTTTTTCTCTCTGCCTCGCCCCTACGATCGCTTGCTACTCCAATGACCGTATGGCATTGCTGAACTTCTCAAGGCAACTCCAACCTCACCCATGGCCAGCTGCAAACGAGTCATCCGACTGTTGCCTCTGGAATGGAGTTCGATGCAGTGGAAACCCGTCAACGGAGATATCTTCCAGGCGGGTCGTGGCATATTGCAACTCGTCGACAAGAACATGTCTGGTCCCATTTCTGGGTCCTTAGGGAGGTTAGACAAGTTGAGGGCCCTTAACCTTTCGAAAAACGCCCTCTATGGTTCCATACCAGAAGCACTTTTCTCTGCACGGTCACTGCAGCTGCTTCACCTAGATTACAACCAATTATCAGGTACACTCAACCCAGCTATTGGAAACCTCTCACAACTTGCCTACTTGAGCATCACACACAACAAACTCTCTGGACCGATCCCAGACATGTTTCACCAGTTGGCTGAGAAACTTAAAATTTTCAATGTTTGGTCAAATAACCTCACGGGCCAGCTGCCGGCTTCACTATTTAAGTGCTCCGCCCTTGAGGTTCTAGCGTTGATGGAAAACTCTCTAACATTGAACACCGACGATGACTTTTCTGTGCTCCAAAACCTGACGCAGTTATTTATTGGATCTAATAGATTCACTAACGGCATCCCAAAAAGTATCTTCTCATGTAGAAAGCTCCTTCGCTTGGAATTCGCTAGCTCCAAACTTGAGGGGGAATTCCCACACCAATTCAGTCGTGTCCGTTCCCTCGAACACTTACTAGTTAGTAACAACAATTTTATCAATATCACCGCAGCCCTAACTGTTTTAAGCCGGTGTCCAAATCTAAACATGGTCGAATCACTACTGAAAAGTGGGTTATTTCAGACGGGCCTAATATCTTATATCCAACGGCGGCACAGAATAGACGGGCCCCTCCCATAATCACATATTAATTAAATAACAGTTTAACCTCTGTCCGTCCATACCCCACCCACCCCACAATCCAGAAACCCGACTCGGCTTATGTCTATCCATCCGCAATGCCACATAAGGTATAACTTTCATAGTTTCATTACCCTTCACTTCTGCAATTTTTTTCCCGCTTCTGCCATTTTTGCTCGCGCCATCGCCGGCCCTAAAAGGGGGAAAACCCCGACCGTGCAATCCCTCTTCCTTTCCCAAACTCTGTCTCCCTCCTTTCCACCACCACCTCACCTCTCCTCCTTGAGACCATGGCCCTGTTCGGCAGTTCCCTTTTCGGCTCTGCCTCATTGCCGGATGAAGAACAATGATTGCCCACGGCCTGGGTGGCATATCATCCGCAAAGATGATGCATGCACAGGAGCAGCCTTGAAAGCCATGAACACGACGATTCACTGCATGAGCAGAAATTGCTAGCAATCAAACCAGGTACGAAATTCTCTGAGTTGGGTTCTTCGTTTTTATACTATACTAGTTTGATAAAAGTTGTTTGCTGAGTGGATTCTGGTAATCTCAAAGGTATTTTGTATGCTATACCGTGTACAAATCACATACTTTTATGCAATAAAATATGGTGATTGTTCTCTTTGAAGTTGTTATTCTCATTTTATATTTACATTTCGTCTTTCAATACCTTGCTATCCTATTGTTTCAGATCCTCCCATTCTTGTTGTCGTTGACATGTTTGATTAAATGCCAGCAGATGAATGTTATGTAACCAACGAGGCTATTGCAGTGAAGGCACTAAGAAGACTTGGTCTTATGCCTATATATCATATATATGTTGTTATCACGAAACATGCAAACAAATCCATCGTCCTCTACCCAATAATCATGTGTAGAGAACTAGTATAACAGACCCAACCAGAAACACCTAAAATCGCAGCATGTAAACAAACAAGCAGTGGAAGCTTCTCCTAAATGACAACTAGACTTGTATAAAAAAGAAGACGTTGTCATTGTTTTTGCGGGTTTTTTTTTTTTGGGGGGGGGGGTAGATTGTTCTTGTTGTTTTGCACCTCCATATTGGAGGCCATGATCACAAGCTTCTAATCTAATTATACTAAAACAGGGCATGCTCTGTTCTTGATAGGTTTGCAGACCTCTTATTTAGTCCTCCCCATAATGCTAACCAAGTATGTTGAATACATATAAATTAACATTTTGGTACTTGTTTGTATGCTCCTAGAGAAATAAAGTTCTTGACGAGTTTAAAAAAGTGTTACTTTCATGTGTATACATGACCTTCATAAACATCATTATTATATGTTATAGTAGTTATCATGCTTATTGAGGTGGCCGACTAGTCGGTGACTAGTCGCTGACTAGTCTACTGGTCGCTGGAAGGGGTACCGTCTAGCCAACTGCCTAAATTGGATTGCGGCTTGTCGCCCTCCCAGACCGACTGGTCGACCGACTAGCCCGACAGGTCAGTCTAATACCTGACTGGGCGGCCGCTTAGTCACATATGGGCTTTTAGTTTTTCTTTTTCATTTTTTTCATGTTTGACTATTTTTGTTTGTTTTTTACCATCATTCAATTTGAATATCAATTTCATTCACACTGTACTAGATATTGTGATGAATTGTAATAAATATAGTAATAACTGAAGCAATGCCAACTGCCAACATGAGTGTAATTACAAATACCCTCTTAAAAATTTATGTCATTATTGTTTTCATCATCATGCTCAATATATATTGTATCCACTTTTGATGAGGTTGGTGCATTTTGAAATCTTTGGTGCATATATGGACTTCACATGACAAACATTTGAACATTCTCAAAACTATCTAAATTCTTCAGACTTTAAGAAACAATTATGTATTCACCTGTAGTGTAGTAAACAATCTTTTGACTACATCCTTGCTTCATTTTATTGATTAATATATGTACATTTACCTCTATTTTTTAAAGATTTCTATCCTCATTTACACCCATTGATGTAAAAGCTAAATCATTATTTATGTTCTTATACACTGTACAAAGTGAATAGAGTCTTAATCTAATTAAATGTGCATATAGCATATTTCAACAGGACGATGTTTTTTGTTATAAAAAATTTTCATTTGAATACTTCATCCTATATAATAGGATGAAAAATCACTTTTACAAGCTTAATATATATGCAAAACATTTTTAAACTCAAATCAAAATATAACAAATTCAAGAAACATAGTAGGTATTGACGATAATACATTTATAGTATGTTAGAATTATTTTCTTAACATGAGCTTATTTTTCTAAAATTTTAATGATATCGATAACAAATTATGAGATAGTAATTTGTATCAACAAACTCGATGCTCAATGTTTCAATGAAATGAAATAACTGACATATCAAATTACTTTCAATAAAACAAAATTATATATGCATAGAAATAAACTATATCATTCTACAAAAAGAGGGCATGTAATTTTATAGTGAAGATTGTCCTTGAAAGTATTGATTTGAGAATTTTGCTAAATAATTGCCCAATCAAAATCACATAAAAAGGATATAAAACATTCTACATGGTGTGTATGGCAATTACAATTTTTTGAAGCTAACTTATGCTATCTAAAAATGAATATAAAAATAGAATGTAAAATATTAGTCCTTAATATTTTGATCCAGTTTTTAGAATATTTGTTTACAATATGTGTGTGGGCTTTTTATAATTTTTGTTAGTTTATGCTTCTTATAATTAAAATACAAATAGAATGTAGAATTTCAATGTGTCATATGCCTAATATTGAAATGAAGATATTTTCCAAAAATATCTAATAGTAAAAAAAATTATACATACAAAATATAAGATTATTGAATAAAAACTAGTATATAATGCAATGTAGCCATGAATACGTGTATCTTTACTATGGCCAAAATCATTTTTTTACTAATACTAAATATTTACGCAGTAGTCAAATTCTGTCTAGTAGATTACTGCTATGAAACCTTCTGGTGGGGATGTGATGTTGTGTACCATCGGCTACGTCATGGGATTTTCGACCCAACACGCAAAGACAAATGCTACATAATCTACTTGTTTCGGTTCCACATGCTCTTCCAGAGTCGCTTCTTTAGTGCCGAGCTGGTGGACTGATTATAGGCCAGTACTACACCATGCACCCAACCATCCGCAATTGTCACATCCGTAGGACATTGAGCATTAATAACTACACACCCCACATCGCCCTCCTCTAACTCCACCCTTCCCTCAATTCATCAGCCGCTCTTCTAAGAAAGGTCAGTCCACTTGCCTAGAGAGGTCAACCTCTAGGACTTCAAACAATTGCACTCTTATATTCACTTATAAGACTTACAATACAAGACCAACAAAGGACTTACCTATCCAATACAAAAGAGTCTTCAACCTTACCAAGGACTTACCCACTTTGCAAGAGTCTTCGGCCTTCTCCAAGGACTTACCCACTCTTGCACAAGTCTTCGGCCTTGTAGGAATTACCCACTCTTCTTGGATCTTCCACCTTTGACTTCACCTTCACTCGGAGAAGCCTTCCACCAAGGTCTTACCTACTTGAGCTTGAGTCTTTTGCCTTCTCCAAGGGCTTACCCACTCTAGCTCCAAGTCTTCGGCCTTGATCTTCACCAAGGGACTCCTTCCCTTGTTCTTCTTCACCTCTCTTGGACAAGAGAGAGAACCTTCATCTTCAAGATAGGAAATGAGAGATGGGGAGGTGGTGGAAATGAGAGCCTCACAAGATATACAAATAAAACTAGCTCTCTTACAAATCTCCTACTCACTCTAATGGATGTAGCAAGTGATTTAGCTTAGAGAGAGAGAGGAGGTTGTAGGAAGCACTCAACTATTGAATAGGGACCTCACAAAGAGTTTGCAATGAATGCTCTCAACCTTGGAATGAAGCCCAAGGGGTCCTATTTATAGCTGGGGATGCCTCTTGACCTTTGGGAACACTTGTGAATGAAAACTAGCCGTTTTGTGGCTTGCAACAGATCTATTTTCACTTGTTGCAACTCCACAACGGCTAGAAACACTTTTCTGCACTTTTTCGTACAGTGCATTCGGTCGAGTTTCTATATGTGTAACTCGACCGATCAAGTAGCAGGCAAACCGATGTTCAAGGGATCGGTCGAGTTTGTCCTGAGGAAACTCGACCGACCACTTCAACAGGAAATGGCCCACTACCCAATCGGTCGAGTTCTGTGAGTGCAAAACTCGACCGATGCAATCTTCAGAAAATCGATCAAGGTTTGATCGGTCGAGTTTCAGGGTGTGAAACTGGACCGACCAAGTGCCTGTAATTGATTTTCGAAGTTGCATTAAAAGTGCTCTAATAATCGATCTAAGTGATCCTGGCATTTTTCTAAGCTTAATTACAAGTCATACAATCATTACAAGTGATTTACAACATGATTCTAATGGATATACATCATATTACAAAAACGTGCACTTGTATGACTTTGACTTGTCTTTTCTCCAAATTGAGATGCGCAAGTTAGGGCAATTGGAGTGTGTCTATACCTAATCTGAAATTACTCAAGTAGAAGCATTAGACACTGATATGTGGAATGGTTAGTCATCATCAAAACATGAGTTTAGTCAATTTAGATGTCAGTCAACATTGACCTAATTGACCTTGAGTCAACACCACCAACTCCAGAGCGCGACCACCGCTCCTCTCCGACTGACATCCACCTCCTGTCGTCGTCGCGAGCATGACCTGCAGCATCACCTGTGACTTGTCCACCCCACACCTGCAAGACCATGAGGCCAGCAATCAAGACCGTGAGGAACCTCGCCACCTATAAGACCGCGAGACCAGAGCGCGTGAAGACCACAAGGGTGCAAGACCGTTAAGGCGTCTGAGACCGCATGAACCCAAAGACCGAATGGACCAGAGACTGAACGCCTAACCCATGAAGGTGGCACAAATCAAGACCGTGAGGAAGCAGCGAGGAAGCAAGATCGTGAGGAGAAACCGAGAAACCGAAACTGCGAAGACCCTCATTACTCACATTTATTTTACAAAGATATATAACTATATAGAAGATTCTAGTTCAATTTTGACCCTATTTTTTCCAATAGGAAACCTTGTGGCTTGCAACTTGCCTTCCACCCCACTCACACTCAAATTCTTGTAGTGTATTATTATTAAATGTTCAACCTATGATTTTTCTTCTTTGGTTCATTTCTAGTTTCTCCAGTATCTTAAATTGTCTCTTTGTACATTTGGATGCAGGATAAGCAATGGGGAGTATTCATCATGTACGGTAAGAAGGTATTTACTTTTCTATAATTTAAAATGTTTTACTTGACATTTTTATTTATGTTGTTAGATGATTTGAATATACCACAAAAAAAGTCTCTAGTATATGAGAGTTTTTCTTTGGTTCTTGGTAAAAAGCTGACCCGATGTTTATTATTAGCTGATATTATATTCAACTTAGATTCTAATATGCAAAAAATATGTCATTTTAGGGCATCCAAATTGAGTGGATGACTTTTTATTAAGATCCTATTTGCCGGTCTTTGGATCTAGGATGCCAGCTACAATAGTTGAACAAAATGGTTTTCTGCTTTGTGCTACGTAGTATCTGGTTGTTACATTGAATTTGAATTTTTTAATAATGTGATATTGTGGGTTGTGGGTGTAGCTCCACACAACTTAGTATGGAGCCCCAAAAATACTAGAAAGGGCCCGATAGACTTTACATTGCGTCTCCTCAAGCATGGTTTAGGGTTGAATTGGTCCCTTTGAGAAATGGTCTCACTTCTGATCAATAGTGTCATGATATGAATGAAACACCCTTGCCAAAGTTGTCGTGTATATGCCTAGCTACTACGAGTTCGTTATTTCCCAATCTAATTGTTCTTGTAAATCTTCCAGTTGAAGCATGGCCTTTTGGTAATTCCGGTGGGAGGCTACTTCTTTTCTCGTTCAGGTGATTGGATTTGGCTCAAGCGATCAATGCATAACATAAAGATGTAATAGGAGAGGGGATCTTTCTCTTATACCTCTAGAAGAGTTCTAGTTTCTTGACGTTCTATACAGTAGATTCTGGTGGAGCAACGATGATGTGTTGGGTGCGTTCGTTGTGTTCATCTTTTTTAGTGTGGCCAAAATGTCCTCCACCATGGGTGTAGCAACAACCAACCTAGTATGGGGCTCTGATAATTATCGAAAGGATCAGAAAAAAATTACATTTTGTTTCCTCAAGTCTAGTTTAGGGTTAAACTGTCGCCTTTTAGAAATGGCCTCACATTTTACCTATATAGGGGCGTGGTGTGAATGAATCCTAGTTAGTACTTTGACCAAGGTTGTTGTGAATATGTCTAGCCACTAAGGGTTACTTATTGTTCTATATAACTGCTCTTCTAAATCTTCCTCTTGAAGCATGACCTTTGGGTGATCCGGATTGGGGTCCACTTGTTCAAGTGATTAGATCATTTGTCTCAAGCAGTCAAGACATAGCATAAGGATGTAAGGTGGAGATGGGGTTCAATCTGTCTTACTCCTGTAGTGTCTTGAAAGGGTTCTAGCTTTTTGATATTCCACACAATAGATGTCACTCCAATGATGACGATGAGGTTGGTGCTTTCACTGTGAAATCCCTTTTAGTGTGGCCAGAATCTCCTCCACCATGGGTGTAGTAGCACAAACAAATATGGCATGGGGCTCCAGTGACACTAGAAAGGAGCTGATAGATTTCACACACTATTTCTTCTAGCTTGGTTTAGGGTTGAAATGTCACCTTTGAGCAATGGCCTCACATCCGTCCAATTCTTTTTACTTTGAATGTTCATTTCCAGCTGCTTCCTACAACTTAACTTTGTCTTTTTACATGCTTAGAAACATGATAAATTAATTGTATGGAATGTGTACTCTTGGTTAACCTAGATCATAATATTGCTTGGGAGTTTTATACGAATTAATGAAAAGATTTCAGCTTTTCTTTTCTTATCAACTAGGCAATCCTTTCCATAAAAGAGTTTGGTATAGACACGTATCATGTATATATCAATACCCACCATTTGTTATGTGCTATTCATAATTGTATATTCATGGACAACAATCCATTGACAGAATTTTTGCTTTGGTTGATCATTTCTAGCTGCTTCCGGGAGCTTAATAGGGTCCATTTCCATGCTTAAAACATGATAATTAGTAGGAGATGAGTACTCATTGTGCATTGGTCGAAAAGTATGTGGTCGCATATATCCGTAACATACTAAACCATTTGTCTTGTTTACTAGAAGTGTCTTTGGTTATCCAACAATCGTTCATTTCCATGTTCAAGTCCGCTGAAGATACACTATCATATTTAATATTAGTACCAATTATTTATAAATTTCAAAATAATCTTTGGTATTTAGCAACGACAATCTAAACTCAAAAAAAGCAATGACAATCTATGATATATTGAGTTTGGTTCATTTCTAGCTGCTCCAGCATCTTAAATTGTCTGTTTGCACATTTGGAAGCAGGATAAACAATGGGGAGTATTCATAATATACGGTAAGAAGGTATTTACATTTCTACCATTTAGTATGTTTTACTTGACATTTTGATTTACGTTGTTAGATGGTTTGAATTTACAACAAAAAAGTCATTAGAATATGAGAGTTTTTCTTTGCTTCTTGGTGAAACATTGACCCGGTGTTTATGTATTAGCTGGTATTATATTCAGCTTAGATTCTAATATGTGACAAATATGTCATTTTTTAGGGCATCCAAATTGAGTGGATGACTTCTGCTTAAGTGCCTCTTTGTGGTCTTTGGAGCTACGATGCCAGCTACAAACCTTAAACGAAATGGTTTTCTGCTTTGTGCTATGTAGTATCTGATTGATACATGAAATTTGAATGTCTTATTAATGTGATATTGTGGCTTTTACAGTAATGAGGCAAGCTACGTAAGTTACATTTCTGTATGTGTACATTTGCCAAATATTTTGCAGTGAGAAACTTTGCCATACTTGTTACTTGTTACCATTTGTATGAGATGTGTATGATGACTCCTCAATGTGATTATTAATGAAATTGAACATTTTAGTACTAATGAAGTGGATTAAGATGCTTTTGCAGCATGATAGTATGTATTCTGGTTTATGTGATTGATGGTGAATGAGAATCTGTTCATTTGATACATAATAATTAGCATTTTTTTTAATAAACTCCATACCAGAATAGACGGTTGCTGCATTCGAGACTGAGTTTAAATAATATATTTTTATTGGTAGAGCTGCGCTCAGAATAGACGGTGGCTGCCTTCCTGCCTAATGGGACCGTCCAAGTTGAATTCAACTTTAACCGAGACACAGAGGACGACCCTGACTCGTCGGTTGAATCAGATTGGAGGGGCATGTATGTTCATTGTGCTCCGGAATCAACGGCAGCAACTGTTCCAAATAGCCTTATTTCCAGTAGTGAATTAAGTGGCAACTTCAGAGGGGAGGCCTTGCCTTTTGATGGGAAATGGGAGTATCCTACTCTAAATGCTCTCGTCATTGACAACTCCAACCTTTCAGGGTCCATTCCAGTTTGGCTCTCTAGGTGTTCGCAACTGGTTGCCTTGTCACTCTCTGGGAACCGTCTGGGTGGAAGCATACCTGCCTGGTTTGGGAGTCTAAAGTACATACTCCGCCTTGATTTATCAAACAACATGCTGTCAGGAGATATTCCTGAGGGTTTTGCTCCAGTTGGAAGCCTTGCCTTCACTACTAAAAATTTCCAAAAATATTTTTATGTTAGAGCTTCCAAACTGGACCTCAGCAACAACTTACTCAATGGGACCACGTGGAGGTCGCTTGCAAATCTAAAGCACCTTGGTAGGCTCAACTTAAGCACAAACTTTTTGTCTGGTTCAATCCCAGATTCATTTTCTGATATGACACAGCTTGAACTTCTAGATTTATCAACGAACAACATATCTGGTACCATTCCACCATCTCTTCAGAAATTGACGTTCCTAAATGAGTTCAATGTGGTGAACAACCATTTGGAGGGCAGAATCCCAACCGGAGGCCAGTTCCTTACCTTGCCTTGCCCCAGCTTTTTTGGCAATCCTCTGCTAGATTTATCTGAATTCCCTCCCTGCAATGGGTCAATTCTACAGCATCCTGATCATCCGACGATGCCGCCGCCCCAATTTCCACCAACTGCGAAGCGTAGTGGGTATATAAGTCTCGATGTTGTTCTGCCATTTTGTTTTGGGGTGCTGGTTGGCTTCTTTTCTATTTGTTGGTGGATGTGGCATTTGCTAGCATAACAAAAGTTGTAACAAAGTGTGTAAATCTCCTTTCATCTGAATGTCAAACAAGGTCGATCGATCGCTATACTAAGTACATAAAGTAAGGTTTCACATAATGAACCGTAGATCCTGATTTAGCAGGCGTATATTTATGTCCCTTGCATTTGATGTATTTGTTTGTGAAATTTCATCTGTAGGTGTAGCCACCATCTTTCAAGTGTTCAGTTACGTATCTCATGGTATCAGTTTCATTCCTCTTTATATGTTGACGAGGATCTCAAATAAGGCTGCAAATACAGTTTGCATAGTTTTATTGTTAATGTTTTCTTTTACAATAACATTTCATAGAGTAACCCTTGACATGAAAAATTGTCTCCACATAATTTCAAATTCAATTTTTTTATTCAACGTTCATCAAGTTATTCTATTTAAAACAAACCATTCTGACGCAGTCGGAAGAACGGGGTTTAGCAAGCGCTAGAACCCTAAAAGAATAACTAAGTTTGCAAGCGACAAACTTAGTTGATAAACCCAGAATCCACCAGGAAGAACTGGAATCTACCAGAAAAGAGAGAAACTCTCGAATTTGATTAAACGATAAGAGATGCCTTGACGGCTACAACTGAGGGTGTATTTATACATGTAGAGAAAGCCCTGATCCTAACCCTAATGCAATTACTTTCCTAATAGAATTGAAACAAAAAGGAAAATTACTAAAATACAAAACTATTATTTTCGAGGCTGAAACGGACTCGAATCCCGTTTTGAGGGTATACCTCGCGGCAAAGCCGCGATTTGTATTTATTGGCCCGTTTTCCTTTCCGAAAAGGTATTATGGAGTTTTTTTTTGACGTCGGACGTCGATTTTGGAAAACCTTGACAAACTGAGATTTGTCTTTAATGCTTGATGTTTTGTCTTAAATGCTGGCCGCAAGTCTTCCTACATCACATTCTCAACCAGATCCGTGAAAACTGACATATGTACATAAAAGTAAAACAATAGTTCATACAACAATATCCATACCCACCCTAAGAAAGTGAGAGTTGGATAAAAATAATCTATCTTAATCATATTTAAAAATTCTTCATCAAGACTTCTTTGTTTGATGACATCATACCTAATACTATGGAAAAGATCAACATGACAATCATATAGAGCCTTAATGACCAGAAAACTTCCACACCAACAAGGTAATTAAACATGTATTAATAGAATATGTGACAATGGAATGATCTCTTATCATTCATATGCAGTCTGGATACATCAAACTACACATACATACTAGTAAAATAATGATTCATACAACAATATCCATATCCATCCAAAAAAAGTGGGAGTACATTGATGAAAATAATATATGTTAACTCAATTTACATCTTCATCATGACTTCTCTGTCTGACAACATCATACCCGACAATATGGGAAAACTAATATGTTGACTCATATAGTGCCTTAGTGAGTGGAAGCCTCCCGCTCCAACAAGATAATATATATCAACTAGTTCTGTCAAAACTGAATGAAAAGAAGTCTGGCTACATGCAACAAACTATATGTACATAAAACTAAAACATTTATTCATACAACAATACCCAAACCCATCTTTAAAAGTGAGAGTACATGGATAAGAGTAATCTATGTTAGTTCTATTTACATCTTATTTATCATGATTTCTCTATTTGATGACATTATATCTAATAGTATGGGAAAAATCAACTTCAACTAGGTAAACATGTATGAGTCAAATTCTTGAAAATAGAATGGTCTCTTATAATTTATATGCAAACTAGATTATACCAAAGTACACTTACGTAAAAGTAAAACAATAGCTAACACAACAATACCCATAGCCGTCTTATGAAAGTGAGAGTACATGGATTAATATAGTCTATGTTAATTCTATCCATCTCTACATTACCATGACCTATCTGTTATGTGAAGTTTTACGTAATAATATGGGAAAAATAAGATAAGATTCATATAAAAGTGCTACTGGGGAAATGCTCCCTCTCCAACAAGGTATACATGTTAAATGATAAATTTGAAATATTTTGGGCTTAAAAGGAACTACCATAAATTATTTAACATGCCAAGAGATATTTCTGGAATAAAATTTTACAACTTTATAATAACTGGATATTCATATAAAATAGCCATTTCAATCACCTTATAACGAAATCACACATTTTCTAAGCCTAGTTTAAAGGACCATATAAGTAAAGGTATTATTCTAAACATATAAATTAGTCAAGAAAAGTAAAATGTTGAATATTTAGAAATATATAATTTAAATAGAGCAATTACACCAGTAAAGTTCTATGAATAAGAAGCATCATATAGAAACCGTAGAAGTCCCCTATTTGGTCAGTTAGCATCATCAAGTTAGACTTGTTTGGCTTGGTTTGCACCAACCAAGATACAACTAAAAGGATCATGTCCCAATTGCTTCATTGTACAACCTTATGTTTGTCGATACCTCTAAGAGTTGTTGGTCTTCTTCGTATGGATGAGGAACACAATTTAGGGGATTAATCAAATGTAACTTACTAAACATCCAGTTCCATACCTGAGTACTCAAGCGGACACTTACTAAAAAACACTAAGAAAAATTGTGTGGTGATTTTATATTTTAAATACCCAAAAGTCTAATGACCAAAGAAATTGCTACATAAGATCACATTGCTTCAAATTGCAACAAAGAAGAATGCTAAAAATTGGGCCTTTGATTGCCTCTATGTACATGAGGTTCCATACGGTACTCTTGAAGTCCATGAAGTTGGGTGTCATTCACCTCTTGATATAGGCCTCCACAAACCCACACACATCCCCAAATGTGAAATTCTAGGGACCATCTCACAGCCTCCTAGAACTACTACAAGAGAACTCGTTATCCCTATTGGTATGTATGCCCTGAGAGCCAGTCATGGGATGATTGGTGGGATACATTAAGATTGATTTGATAAACATCAAAGGAAAGCTTCCAATTCTTTCTGGTTTAGTCATATGAGATAGTAATAGAATAGATTGAATGTCTAGAGAATGACAATAGTCAATGACTTATGCTTTCAGGTTGAGGACCTGAACGATGAGATCATACGGATGCTAAGAGTTTGTACATTCTTATTATGTCCCTAGTCGGATGTCAGTGTGGAAGGTAGATAGACAACAATGACACACACGACTAGATTGTGGTGTTGGTTGATGACAGAATCTCATTAGTCATGATATAGAGTTATCAAACCAAACACATAGGTACTTGTTAGAGAACAAGTGTACCAGACAGACCCACCGTGAGTTTGA
Organism: Alisma plantago-aquatica; assembly: GCA_963693085.1. Taxonomy (NCBI): domain Eukaryota; kingdom Viridiplantae; phylum Streptophyta; class Magnoliopsida; order Alismatales; family Alismataceae; genus Alisma; species Alisma plantago-aquatica. The sequence goes on along the minus strand of OY856412.1, from coordinate 440,295,337 downwards.
CACATGGAACCATGACATGGTAGTCACAGTCAGTACTCACAGTGATGGTGGTGAGTGTGATTCTTTGACCTGAAATCACTACACTCAACACATGTCGTTGGGCACACTTTGACATCATCAAACACAATCCTGAAATATGAGTTGTTATAAAGGTGATGATTGGGTGGCTTTGACACATGGGGATTTTGAGGGGTGAGTGATAGATATGGGATTTGTCCCTCCTGAGGGAGTTTGATATCCATGGCCACTTGATGAGTAGGATTGAGAAAGGCGTGCACGCATGTGTGAATCAGTATGTGATATTGATGTCATACATATCTCTTCCAATCTACTCTGAGATCAAGAAAGTGAATGAACGTTGACAGGAGACTGTTCCATGCCTCGAGTTCATTCAGGATATTAGTGACAAAGGAATTATACATTCAATGTAACACCATTCACAGATTGTAGGATTGAAAGTTGTTCTCCAACTTTCTATTTCACTTGGGTAGCACTGATGTGTGACTAGGCACCGCTCTTTGCTTGTGAAGTCATAAGTGTTATGGACTTTCACTGCCAACGCGAAATGGACCTGCATGGTCACACACATAGGATTTAACCTGGAAGAGGAGTTTTGTCCACAAACAATGTTTAGATTGATTACTAAAGGAGTTTAGTAGTTCAATTAAACACTCAATTAATTGATAGCTCAATATCATAATGTTAAAGGTGTTGGACATATTGATTGGAGTACCAGATTGATTGAAACTGCAATTGACTATTTCTGCACAGTCTGCACTCCCAACCGATCGGCTCATATGATGAATCGACCGACTCAGCTTGGTGAACCGATTGGCTCAAGTGGTGAGTCGATCGGCTCAGGGACATGGTGAACGATTGCTTCAAGTGTTGAAACGATCGGTTCAACTGTTGCAACTGAGCAAGTTGGGAAAGTCAGATTGGTGAGAAATTTCTTTTCGTTTCACTTACCCAATTTGATTGGACGAAGGATTGGTATTTGATACCAATTAGAAATAAAAGAAGGAAAGTCAATCGGGAACTGATCAGGATCACGAATCGATCGATTCAGAAAGAGAACCGACCGTTTCTGTGACGACCGTCTCGCGAAAACAAGATTAACTAATGCGGAAGCGTTCATCAAGCAATGGATTAGCGAAAATCACTAAAAATTAAAACTTTTTGCAAAGAGATCCACACATAGGAAATCTTTTCCAACAAATGCCATTGTATATCATATACATTCTGTTTCAAATGTACATATCCTGTACCATCTCTTTCCAGAGACTACATCATCAGCTGCCTTATAAACATATATGCAGGCAGCATACAAATCTCGAGGCATCAAGCCAAAACCTCAGACTGATATATCAAAAACACTGACTAAAAACTCCGAGGACCTGAGAGTACAGAGACGACACATAGGACTACTATCTATATGACTAGACAGACAATATCTCCACCTGAGATCTTATTGCTGTCCCTATTGTTGTTGTTGCTGCTGCTCTTTCCCTGTTCTAGGGTTTCTGCTCTGCCTTTCATGCATAACTAAAAATGTTTCCCACGGGGGTGAGACAATTATAAAAATTGCCCCAGCGAGAGATATAACTCTCCGCCAGAAACATTATTATTGCAACTTGAGAAGATGAATATGAACATGATAATCATATCTATTTGACAGCAAATATTTTAATGTTTAACAGATTAGAACATTATTCTATATCAGAAGCATTGCGGTTATTACTTGATAGAATTAACATGTCACTTATCCTTTAATGAATAAGAAGAACATGTATAACATCTATTCAAACAACAGAATCATTTCCACTGCATTAACTTTCTTCAGGCTTAGATCATATATCTAAAGCCTGGCATTATCAATGTGGAGTCATGGCCCGTAACCATACTCTTTTCATAAGTGTTGGGATCTTAATCCCTCACTTCACCACTGGGTTTTTCTCATCCTTTCACAATTTCAATACCATAACCATGAAATCATGGGTATTCAAACCCTTTGTTCATCACTTGAGCACTGTTACCTCTTTCTCAGGTAACTAACACCTTTAGGTCATTTGACCAAGGTAAGTATGATACTTGCTACACAAGCATCCATCATGGCACTTGATGCACATTAACTCTCTTGCCACCTCTTACCAGGCACAAGGTATATTATAGCACACAAGGCCCAATAAACAAATTCAAACTAATAACACATCATAGCTCATACCTGGATATGCTCATCATCTCATGATACCTGCATGGTTAGCACATATAATAGCAGTACATCAATTATCTATCAATACCATGCAAAAACAATGTATTAATAATTCAAGGGTATTACCCTTAATCCTTTACCAGGATTTGGATTTCCATCACACATAGCTCATCAGAACACTGTACATCTTGTCACCTTTCACTAGGCAACAACTTTATTCACATGGCTCACAAAACCATTCACATCTTGTCATCTCTCACTAGGCAACAACTTTATTCACATGGCGCACAAGGCCATTCACATCTTGTCACCTCTCACTAGGCAACAACTTAAAACAAAGGCTTACAAGCCCAACTCATCTTGTTACTTCTTTCTCAGTAACAAAAACATAATGGCACATATGGCCAATCAATTCTTATCAAATAAACATCATAGCTCATACCTGGCTATGATCATCAACTCATGAGACCTGCATGATTGTCACACATGATAATAGACTTATCAAGTTCACAACACATCATGCAATATAGGGTAACACTAGTATTCCCTTACCAGGGTTAGGGTTTACCATCAATTAGGGCTTTCTCTCACATATCATTACCCTTCATTAAAAATAGGGTTTTCCATTATTAACCATTTAGGTTTTCAAGATCATATTATCAATGATCAAACCCTAGTTCATTGCTCCCCACATCTAGGAGCCAACATTTATACCATAAGTATTCAATCATACTTAATTATTCTCACCAATTATCATTAAATGATTATCATCACAAGGTATGAGTATCTCTCTCATCCTTAAGTTGAGAATTAACAAAATGACCATGTTAGTTCACTTTCAATTCAGCTCTAAGTCAAGCATAGACCACCACGGCCGTGCTACCTTGTACGGTCGTGCAGAGTGAAGCTACCACGGCCGTGCTACCCTGTACGGTCGTGCAGAGTAAAGTCGCCACGGCCGTGCTGCCTTGCACAGTCGTGCTACATAGGATCATCACATGAATCATATTTATATATGAATTCTATTATTTGATCCTTTAAACTTGATTAGGTCACATCAACCCTTCAATCATATGCATAAAACTATGATTAACATAGGGTACCAAGTCATTGGTCCTATAAGAAATTAGGGATGCATTCCCAATTAGGGTTTCTCATGAAATCACCCTCAACTAGGGTTCCACATGGATGCACCCTCAATTAGGGTTTCACTTGGAATCACCCTCAACTAGGGTTTCACATGGAATCACCCTAAACTAGGGTTTCACATTGAATCACCCTCAACTAGGGTTTCACATGGAATCACCCTCAACTAGGGTTTCACATGGAATCACCCTCAACTAGGGTTGAATTCAATAACCCTATCAATTAGGGTTTATGTTCATGTTTAGGGTTTCATGATCTCTTTGATTAAGGATCATAACCCTTATACACCACATGATTCATATTCATGTATGAATTCATGCTATCAGCTTCTTAACTTGATTAGGTCATATCAACCCTTCAATCAAGTACATACAACTATGATTTACATAGTGTACCAAGTCATTGATCTTATCAGCAATTAGGGTTCATCCCTTAATTGACACTAATCACTTAGGTACTATTAGGGTTTTAACCTTTGTTCCTTCATTGGTTAACATTACTAACCTTCATTGGATCAATAGTACATTCATCATCACATTGTACCTCCATTACATAAGGTATCCAAAGGAATTAGGGTTTACTATTCATCCTAATTAGTGATTTCACATGTAGGCAACCTCTTAATAGGGTTATACATGAAATCAGCCTCAATTAGGGTTTACATCATGTATTGGATCCATGCATTTGTTATGCATTAATGACTAGTACCATTAAATGTATCTCCCACCTAATCACATTAGGTTTTCAAAAAGGTTTGATCCATTGGACCTTTAATGACATAAGGTATCCAATTGAATTAGGGTTTCCAATGTTGATTCCTTCAATCATTGGATTCATGGAACCAATCATCAATTGGACCTATACCCATACTTCAATTGAGTTTAAATAGGTCAACCTTCAACTTATTTGACCCTTAATTAACCCTCAATTGGTCATCAATTAGGGTTTGATTCAATTGAATTAGGGTTTGGAATCGATGATTCAACAACACTAATCAATGTAAGACTAGTTGCTTTGAAACCATTGAACCATCATCCAAGTTGGGTATGACCTGACCCCAAACGGTCTTGAGGTCGTTTGGATGACCTCCAAACGGTCTTGAGACCGTTTGCCCATCATATCACTCAAATCCAAGCCATCCAATTAAGGTTTGGATCATTGGATTGATCACCAAATCAGCATTGCATTGTATAACAACTTGGGACCTTTAGACCTTCAAACACCTAACCATACTCAACCCTAGACCTCCAAATGGTCTTGGGTGACCACCAAACGGTCTTGAGACCGTTTGGATGAGCTCCAAACGGTCTTGAGACCGTTTTCCCATCATATCACTCCAATCCAAGCAATCTAATTAGGGTTTGGTTCATTGAAGTGCTCACCAAATCAGCAATCTATTGCAGATCAACTTGATATCTTTAGACCTTCAACCACTGAACTATACTCAACCCTAGACCTCCAAACGGTCTTGGGTGACCACCAAACGGTCTTGAGACCGTTTGGATGATCTCCAAACGGTCTTGAGACCGTTTGTCCCATCCAACCTTTGGATTCTAGTGAAACATCATCATGGATTGGTCTATCAAGTTGATCAACAAATCAGCACTACATTGCAATATGATTAGTACCTTTGGACCTTCAATTGGTCAACTATACTTGACCCCAGACCTCCAAACGGTCTTGGGGTGATCCCCAAACGGTCTTGAGACCGTTTGGATGATCCCCCAAACGGTCTTGAGACCGTTTGGGCTAATCAACCCAAAATCTCAAATTAGCTCATTGTGATTTCAGCACTGATTTCAATTAGGGTTAGCCCAATTGATTAGCCTTCAACTCATGACTCGTTTGGAATTAATCCATCAAATTTGGTTAGTCATTAGATCACATCATAAGGAACAGTAATCCCAAACGGTCAACGCTTGGTCAACGCACTCAAACGGTCTTGAGACCGTTTGCCCAAAAAGTTCAATTAAATCATATTGAAAATCAGCACTTAATCCAATTAAGTTTCCCTAATGGATTAGGCTTCAACTCACGATTACTTTGGAGTTAATCCCTCAAATTTGTAGGGTTATTAATAAACATAATTATGAGAAGGAATCCCATATGGTCAACGCTTGGTCAACCATATCAAACGGTCTTGAAACCGTTTGCTCAACCAGGTCAAGTTAATCAGGTTGAAAATCAGCACATAATTCAATTCGATTGCCTAATTGATTGGTCTTCAACTCTCGATTCCTTTGGAGTTAATCCCTCAAATTTGGAGGGTTATCATCCTACATAATTAGGAACAAAATTCCCAAACGGTCAACGCTTGGTCAACCATCTCAAATGGTCTTGAGACCGTTTTCTCCCAAACGGTCTCAAACCGTTTGCCCTTAAACGGTTTGCTGAAACCGCATAGCCAATCAAATTAAAATGATTTGGAGTAGCTATCAAAACGGTTTTGCTTGGTAATTTTCTTTGGATAAGAATCTAGGATGATGTCATCATCCCCTTCCTTCGAACAACCAAGAACAGCAACCGTTCTTGATGGAAATTGCAGCAAGAAACAAGAGTGCATCAAATTGAAGAAATCAATCAACAAAGCATAGAGAATTGATGCAATAGCAATGTTTAAGGGTTTGAGTTATAAAACCCGCCTCCAATTGAGCTCCAAAGATCCAAGCTCACGCCATTAATGGTGGATGAAGCTCTTGCAACTCCCCCTAGGCTCGTCCTCAAGCTTTTGATTGCAAAAGTTGGCTGGGGTTGAAGAGGAGATCGAAATAAGAAGGAATCCATAATTTATTTTCGATTTCCACCATGAAATCAAGGAGAACGAAGGTCAAGGGCTCACCCACAGGTTGAGGACGTGCTCCCTGCTCCTCCCTAGCTCCTTGGTCGGTTTTGCAAGCAAGAGGAAGAAGAAAATCCAAAAAAGGCCTTGGTTTGGGCTTGGAAATGGCATTTTTATAAAGAAATTGATGAGAGAGAATATGCCTTATAAAAATGCATTAAATTCCAAAAATATGGCCGCCTCTTCCCCCTCAAATTCCCTAAAGACGAGGCACCTTCCTTTGCCTTTAATTCTCCTTCATTATCCTTGATTTAAAGAAAATCAAATTAAGCACCTTAATGCTTATTATATTAATATCCATATGTGAGTGGGTTTTCTTTTTCTTATAATAAGGTGAGTGGAATTTCACCTACTTAGGATATTTTCGTTCCTTATCTTGGAAAAGGAACGTTCATCCTTATTCAAAATCAACCCAAAACATTTTGGTTGAAAGCCCTTCAATTATTTTTATTCATTTTTGCCCTAAATCAAATTAGGGTTTCAATTAGGCATTAATCTTGATTATTTTAATTTCAAGATTCTCTCTCCTCCAACTTAATTCAAATGAGGCACCCATCTCATTTTATTTTCTATACATGATTCCAAGAAACATTAGGGACCTTATTGAAGTGGTAATTTGCAAATTGAACCCTAGGTCTTGGGTAAATTGCACTTTTCACCAAAACTAGGTTTTAATGCACAACACTGCTTTACAAGCTTAATCTTGGTGCCCAAGCTTGTGAAAACCATACCACTACATCATATTCATTCTTATGATGTCTCAACATCAGAGGAACATCTTACCATGCAACATTTGCAATTTAACCCCTCAACTAGGGTAATTTGCACTTTGGTCCAAAATAAGCAAACATTGCTTCAACATTGCTCAAACAGGACCAAAATTGAAACATAAGTTTCTTATGAGGCCTAATTACTTTTCCCAAGATAAGATTAAGAATCTACTTAACCTTATTAGGCAAAACATCTAGGGTTAAATCATAACCCAGGTCAGGGATGTTACAAATTATAAACCCCTAACAAGGATTTCGTCCCCGAAATCCCAGGAAAAGGAGGAACAGATTATTCATTAATCATGCCCTCAAGTCTCCACATATCATCTTAATATCATGGAGATATCATGAATTCTGTAATTCCACACAAGGCTCCTTTCATTAGTTCAACCTCATCAATATTTATGTAGAGCATAAACCCCTAACATATGATGTCCATATCATTGAAAGGAAGAAGCATAAAAGAACATACTTCAATAATCACTCAAGAATATTTATCAAAAGGAACAACATATATATCTAACAAAGATAATTTACTCAGTAATCCTTTAACAAACTCCATGTAATTGGGATTGTTCACATAGTTCTTCTTATTAGTTGGAAATGCCACATAGCTTTTCCCTTTTTGATTGGGAATGACACATATCTCTTCCCTTTTTGTTGGGGATGACACATAGCTTTCCCTTTTTGATTGGGAATGACACATAGCTCTTCCCTTTTGATTGGGAATGAAACATAGCTCTTCCCTTTTTTATTGGGAATGACACATAGCTCTTCCCTTTTTGTTGGGGATGACACATAGCTTTCCCTTTTTGATTGGGAATGACACATAGCTCTTCCCTTTTTGTTGGGGATGACACATAGCTTTCCCTTTTTGATTGGGAATGACACATAGCTCTTCCCTTTTTGATTGGGAATGACACATAGCTCTTCCCTTTTTGATTGGGAATGACACATAGCTCTTATCTTTTTGATTGGGAATGACACATAGCTCTTCCCTTTTTGATTGGGAATGACACATAGCTCTTATCTTTTTTATTGGGAATGACACATAGCTCTTCCCTTTTTGATTGGGAATGACACATAGCTCTTCCCTTTTTGTTGGGGATGACACATAGCTTTCCCTTTTTGATTGGGAATGACACATAGCTCTTCCCTTTTTGATTGGGAATGACACATAGCTCTTCCCTTTTTGATTGGGAATGACACATAGCTCTTATCTTTTTGATTGGGAATGACACATAGCTCTTCCCTTTTTGATTGGGAATGACACATAGCTCTTCCCTTTTTGTTGGGGATGACACATAGCTTTCCCTTTTTGATTGGGAATGACACATAGCTCTTCCCTTTTTGATTGGGAATGACACATAGCTCTTCCCTTTTTGATTGGGAATGACACATAGCTCTTCCCTTTTTGTTGGGGATGACACATAGCTTTCTCTTTTTGATTGGGAATGACACATAGCTCTTCCCTTTTTGATTGGGAATGACACATAGCTCTCCCCTTTTTGATTAGGGTTGGAATTGCACAAAGCATCTTCCTTTATTGGAATTGCACAAAGCATCTTCCTTTATTGGAATTGCACAAAGCATATTCCTTTATTGATTCCATATTTCTTATTTCATGATACTCATTAGATTGTCTCAGAATGACTACTTGATCAGAGCAATAAAAAAGACAACAATCTAAGAGTTTCCATGCCCACTTTATCATCAATAGTTGTATACCTGGCCAGGGTTTACAAATACTGAGATCAAGTAGTATGCACTTACATGCTATCATATTCCTTGCTTTTCATATCATTATACACACATGATTTTCCCTTGTTCCAACATGACTAAGTCATTTAGGAACTCTTTTAAAGCTCAAACTTTCTGTATTAAGGACTGATAATCTAGGTTGTAAGGCTAGTATCCAGTCCACTATATGCATTACTATTGCCCTAATCTTCCCAATAAGAGCATGATCATAGGATTCTCTATCCTGATCAGGTCTTTGATGGGGATTCTCAGGCACTTGTTCTCCTCTTGCCTGGTCCCATGCACCCTCTCCTGGTGCAGCAACATTGCCCTTAGCATTGTGTTCCTCGTGTTCTCCAGTCAATTTCAAGTTCTTCTTCTCTTATGTGAGCAGAAGATACTATCAAATACACTGGAAGACGCTTAGAACAAACTCTACAACCTTAGTCCTATGTCTCTGTAGACTCAGCGAACCTAGGGCTCTGATACCACTAAATTGTGACGACCGTCTCGCGAAAACAAGATTAACTAATGCGGAAGCGTTCATCAAGCAACGGATTAGCAAAAATCACTAAAAATTAAAACTTTTTGCAAAGAGATCCACACATAGGAAATCTTTTCCAACAAATGCCATTGTATATCATATACATTCTGTTTCAAATGTACATATCATGTACCATCTCTTTCCAGAGACTACATCATCAGCTGCCTTATAAACATATATGCAGGCAGCATACAAATCTCGAGGCATCAAGCCAAAACCTCAGACTGATATATCAATATGACTAGACAGAAAATATCTCCACCTGAGATCTTATTGCTGTCCCTGTTGTTGCTGTTGCTGCTGCTCTTTCCCTGTTCTAGGGTTTCTGCTCTGCCTTTCATGCATACCTAAAAATGTTTCCCACGGGGGTGAGACAATTATAAAAATTGCCCCAGCGAGAGATATAACTCTCTGCCAGAAACATTATTATTGCAACTTGAGAAGATGAATATGAACATGATAATCATATCTATTTGACAGCAAATATTTTAATGTTTAACAGATTAGAACATTATTCTATATCAGAAGCATTGCAGTTATTACTTGATAGAATTAACATGTCACTTATCCTTTAATGAATAAGAAGAACATGTATAACATCTATTCAAACAACAGAATCATTACCACTGCATTAACTTTCTTCAGGCTTAGATCATATATCTAAAGCCTGGCATTATCAATGTGGAGTCATGGCCCGTAGCCATACTCTTTTCATAAGTGTTGGGATCTTAATCCCTCACTTCACCACTGGGTTTTTCTCATCCTTTCACAATTTCAATACCATAACCATGAAATCATGGGTATTCAAACCCTTTGTTCATCACTTGAGCACTGTTACCTCTTTCTTAGGTAACTAACACCTTTAGGTCATTTGACCAAGGTAAGTATGATACTTGCTACACAAGCATCCATCATGGCACTTGATGCACATTAACTCTCTTTCCACCTCTTACCAGGCACAAGGTATATTATAGCACACAAGGCCCAATAAACAAATTCAAACTAATAACACATCATAGCTCATACCTGGATATGCTCATCATCTCATGATACCTGCATGGTCAGCACATATAATAGCAGTACAACAATTATCTATCAATACCATGCAAAAACAATGTATTAATAATTCAAGGGTATTACCCTTAATCCTTTACCAGGATTTGGATTTCCATCACACATAGCTCATCAGAACACTGTACATCTTGTCACCTTTCACTAGGCAACAACTTTATTCACATGGCTCACAAAACCATTCACATCTTATCATCTCTCACTAGGCAACAACTTTATTCACATGGCGCACAAGGCCATTCACATCTTGTCACCTCTCACTAGGCAACAACTTAAAACAAAGGCTTACAAGCCCCACTCATCTTGTTACTTCTTTCTCAGTAACAAAAACATAATGGCACATATGGCCAATCAATTCTTATCAAATAAACATCATAGCTCATACCTGGCTATGATCATCAACTCATGAGACCTGCATGATTGTCACACATGATAATAGACTTATCAAGTTCACAACACATCATGCAATATAGGGTAACACCAGTATTCCCTTACCAGGGTTAGGGTTTACCATCAATTAGGGCTTTCTCTCACATATCATTACCCTTCATTAAAAATAGGGTTTTCCATTATTAACCATTTAGGTTTTCAAGATCATATTATCAATGATCAAACCCTAGTTCATTGCTCCCCACATCTAGGAGCCAACATTTATACCATAAGTGTAACACCCCTGACCTGGGTTATACCTTAACCCTAGGTGTTTTGATTAAGAAAGATGATTAAATGCTTAATCTCATCTTTTGAAAGGTAATTATGGTTCAAGAGGAACTTATATTACAATTCTTATCCTTTTTGAACATTGTTGAAATCAATGTTTTGCCTGTTTTGGACTAAAGTGCAAATTACCCAAGTTGAGGGGTTTAAGTGCAAATTGTGCATGATAATATGTTCCTCATGTGTTGAAGCATCATGAGAGTAAAGATGATGCTGAGGTATGGCTTATGGAAGCATAAATACCAAGAAAGAGCTGATAAAGCAATGTATGTGCATGAAAACCTAGTTTTGGTGTAATGTGCAATTTACCCAAAACCCAGGGTGTAATATGTAAATTACCACTTCAATAAGGTCCCTAATGTTTCTTGGCATCAAGTAGAGAAAATAAAATTAGAGGGGCGCCTCATTTGAATTAAGTTGGAGGAGAGAGAATCTTGATATTAAAATAATCAAGATTTAATCCTAATTGAAACCCTAATTCTATTTAGTGTAAAAACAAATATAATAATTGAAGGGCCTTCAACCAAAAACGAGATGGTTGAATTTTCTCAAGTTTGAACACATTTGTGACTTTGCTAGGCCACGAAAATATCTCAAGCAAGTGGATAACCCACTCACCATTATTATAAAGAAAAGTAATATAGACTCAAATTGGAATATTATTATAATATGATCTAAGGTGCTTAATTTGCTTTTCTTTAAATTGATGGATAATGAAGAGGAATAAGAGGCAATGAAGATAGCCTCGTCCTTAAGGATTTTGAGGGGAATTTGAGGGGGAAGAGGCGGCCATATTTTTGGAATTTAATGCATTTTAATAATGCATTTTCTCTCTCATCAAGTTTCTTATAAAAGTACCTTTACCAAGCCAAAACAAAGGCTATTTCGGATTCTTTTCTTTACCCTTGCTTGGAAAACGACTAAGGAGCTGTGGAGGAGCAGGAGGACGACCCCAACCTGTTGGTAAGGTCCTTGACCTTCGTTCTCCTTGATTCCATGGTGGAAATAAAAAATAAATCATTGATTTCTTCTTATTTGGATCTCCTCTTCAACCCTAGCCAACTTTTTCATCCAAAAGCTTGAGGACGAGCTTAGGGGGAGTTGATAGAGCTTCATCCACCATTAATGGCGTGAGCTTGAAGCTTTGGAGCTCAATTGGAGGCGGGTTTTATAACTCAAACCCTTAATCATTACTATTGCATCAATCAATTATGCTTTGTTGATTGTTTTCTTCAATTTGATACATACTTGTTTCCTTGCTGCAATTTCCATCAAGAACAGTTGCTGTTCTTGGTTTTTCGAAGGAAGGGGATGATGACATCATCCTATATGCTTATCCAAAGAAAAGTACCAAGCCAAATGGTCATGATATCTATTCCAAATCGTTTTAAATTGATTGGCTATGCAGTTTCAGAAAACTGTTTTAGGGAAAACGGTTTCAAGACCGTTTGATATGGTTGAACAAGCGTTGACCGTTTGGGAATCTTGTTCCTAATTATGTAGGATAATGACCCTCCAAATTTTAGGGGTTAACTCCAAAGGAATCGTGAGTTGAAGGCCAATCAATTAGATAAATCGAATTGAATTAAATGCTGATTTTCAACCTGATCAACTTGACCTGTTTGGGAAAACGGTTTCAAGACCATTTGATTGTGTTGACCAAGCATTGACCGTTTGGGATTCCTGTTTATAATGATGTTGGTTAATGACCCTCCAAATTTGAGGGATTAACTCCCAAGGAATCGTGAGTTGAAGCCTAATCAATTAGGGAAACCTAATTGAATTAAGTGCTGATTTTCAATCTGATTTAATTGACCTTTTTGAGTAAACGGTCTCAAGACCGTTTGAATGCATTGACCAAGGGTTGAATGTTTGGGATTCCTGTTCCTAATTATGTGGTCTAATGACTCACCAAATTTGAGGGATTAACTCCCAAGGAATCGTGAGTTGAAGGCTATTCAATTAAGCAAACCCTAATTGTTTATGGAAGCAATAACTCAGTATACTATGTCAAACATAGTTGTTTGTATTTGATCATATGGTTGATGTAACCAAATCAAGTGGAGAGAATGATAGAAATGAATTCATACATGAGTATGATTCATATGGTGATTTAGGGTAGGATCCTTAGTAAAGAGATCAAGAAACCCTAATTGAGAAGGTTAACGAACCCTAACCCTGATTTAGGGAAATTTTGAGTAAAACCCTAATCTAGGGTAATAGTGTAACCCTAATTAAGGGTAATAGTGTAACCCTAATTAAGGGTAATGACTTGGGTAACTCTAATTTAAGGTAATGAAATACCAAACCCTAATTAGAGGAATAATGAATCCCTAATTTATGGGTAATTGAATGAAACCCTAATTGGGATGATTAGTGAAACCCTAATTGAGGGTGATTCCCTGAGAAACTCTAATTGAGGATGATTCCATGTGAAACCCTAATTGAGGGCGATGTCATATGAAACCTTAAACCTAACACAGAGTAAAGCTATGTAAAACCCTAAATTTGGGCTATAGTGCATGGAATTCTAATCATGGGCAATATGATGATAAATCATAACCCTAATGTCTGGGTAATGATATGAGTAAACCTTAATGATGAAATAATGAGTAATACCCTATAATGATGAAATATCTTAAGTGGTTGACTATAGGCAACCTTATAACAAGCAATGCCTTAATTTGATATGAGTCCATATCATTGAAGATAGTTGGACAATCCTTGTGTGTGATCTATGCACATCATGGTAAAGGTGATAGGTTGGTGGATGAAAGTATTAAGATGTGAAATTCCTTATTATAAGATAAGTTAATAAACTCATGTAAGATATAAGTGATGAGGGAAGTGATACATTGAGACATGATATATATCACATTTAGCATTTCAGGGTTGATATACCTTGATGCATCTCAAATCCAATATTTTTAGATAAGATACACAAGGAGAGTGTTATGTAAATTGTCACAATGAAATGTAATGAGTTTAACATACTTGATAAGTAAGCTAAAATGAGTATGATGTAATCATACCATGATAATGATGAGAGATAAACTCATACCTTGTGTTGATGATCATTTAATGATAAATGATAAGAATATTAAATACTTGGAATGTCGATGGATGCTCGTAGATGTATGGAACAATATATTAGGGTTGTATTGATAAAATAAACATGAAACCCTAATTGATGTGAATAGTAAACCCTAACCTTGTGGAGGAAATAGTGGTGTTACTATTATATTACATGAGTTAATATGTTATTGTTGCCTAGTGAGAGGTGACAAGATGTTTAATGGCCTTGTGAGCCATATGGTTAGATGTTACCTGGTAAGAAGTAACAAGATGTTTCATGGGCATGATTGAGCCCTGAATGAGGTGTATTCCTCTTATGTTGATAAGGGTTGATACCCTGTGCTATTGTGAAAAGGATTTATATCCTGTGATAATATGATAATTGGTGTAATCTAATGAATGGCAAGTGAATATTACCATGTGATGAAGAGATGAGAAATTATGTTTCATATGTTTTATATCTTTTCAGGTTTTGATATTTATATGCTTGCTAGAAATGAATTAGGGTTTGTATGTCCACTTGTTTGATGCAGCCTTAATTCACCTAATTGGCATAACTAATTAAGTGCAACTCTAATCATGTAGTGCCCTGTGCCGTAGAACCATCTTCAGTGTCAGAACTTGCTGGATGGTGAAACGAGTATTCCTAAGGGAAACTCGGAGCGCATATTGTTGAATATGCGGGGGTGGCAGGTTGAGGATATATATATACTTGTCATCCACAATTGCAGGTTACAGAGGATGGCTATGGTCATGCCTCAAATATTTGATGTGATTGAGGACAGCTGCGGTTGTACCTCGGATTAGAGGGTTTTGTATACCCTGTTTTCTAGTGTCGTAACTTGTACCAAGTACGGACTAGTTGTTATCAGTTGACTATATGTCACTGTTGGCAGTTTGACTGGTATGTCACTGCAGTTTACTCGTACTGACCGAGGGGAAGAGATCTTAGGATGCCGGTACTCCTAGATCTTGTACGGAACCGAATAGCCCTTCGCAGGGGTCGGTTGGACTTTGAATGGTACGATTCAAATTCCCCAGGGCATAATAAAAGATGTAATACAGCCGTATAGCATATCTGTTTAGGGTTATACATGACGCTTCACATTGAATGGAAACCCATGTTTGTTCTCTTTACATAAAGATGATGCTTAGTGCAACTAAGAGATAGTAATTATACTTATGTTGTGGATATGCATAAGACTGTAATTGTGTACATACAATGGTCATGCTTATGTTGATATCTTACTGCTACTGTTGATTATAATCATGATGCTAGATATCTCATGTTGATAGTTATGTTTCACATGCTATCCATGCCTCTATAATTAGAAATACCTGACAGAGGCTTAATGCCTGTAATTAGGTTTGGTTAAAGTCCAATGCCTGGATGTGTAATCAGGATTGGTATAGTCCAATGCCTGAAACATTTATACCTGATTGATATAGTTTAATGCTTGCATAATACATGATGATTTATATAATCACATGTCTGGCATAAGTGAATACTTATTTAGCTGATTGGCTAAGGCCAACAAATAGAAACAAGAATGAATCATGGGTGACACATCAGAATAATGAATGACATGAGCAAAGCTTGAGATGTTGAAAATGTATGGTAGATGAATGTTATACATGTTCTTTCTATTTCTTATAAAGAGAATAGATGAATTATTGTTCAATCATAGATATGTGTAATACTTTAAAAGATGAGAATGATCTAAACTGCTTATCCTCTGCTCAGTTTTATATTAATTAAACTACAATAATGATGTTTCTGGTGGAGAGTTATATCTCTCGCTGGGGCAATTTTCAATTGTCTCACCCCCGTGGGAACCAATATTTTTAGGTGGACGAGTGTGAAAGAGACTGATAATATCTTTCGGATGAAGAACATCAGCAGCTACAAGGACAGCAGTGAAAACTCAGGTTGAGTGTGCTGTCTATCATGTTTGGTAGATAGAAGTCCTATGTGTCGTCTCTGTACTCTCAAGTCCTCGGAGTTAGTACTTAGTGCTTTTAATGTATCGTTTTGAGATTTTGGCTTGATGCCTCGAGGTTATTATGTTGTCTGTGTTTAGCTTTTAACAAGGCAGTTGATGTTGTAACCCTTGAAAAGAGATGGTATAAGATATATACTTATGAACCATGATGTAAATGTAATACATTGGTTCTTGTTGAAAGAGTTTTCCTATGATTGGGTCTCTTTGAAAAAGGTTTTAAATTTTTAGTGATTTTCTATAATCCGCTGCTTAGTGAACGCTTCCGCATTAGTTAATTATGTTTTTGTTAGTTGGATGCTACAATTAAGTGGTATCAGAGCTCTAGGTTCGCTGAGTCTACAGAGACATAGGACTAAGGTAGTAGAGTCTATTCTGGTATCATCTAGTGTATCTGATAATGTCTTCTGCTCATATAAGAGAAGAAGAACTTAAAGATGACTGGGTCACATGAGGAGATTGCTGCTGAGAGCAGCAATATTGCACCAAGAAGAGGTGCATGGGAGCAGGCAAGACAGAGACAATTGCCTAAGAGTCTCCTAGTTGATCCATTTATGATAAGAAAATCTTTCTTTAAGTATTACTGTTGGGTAGATTAGAGCAACAGTAATGCATATAGTGGACTGGATACTAGCTTTACGATCTAGGTTATCAGTCCTTAATACAGAAGTTTGAGCTTTAAAAGAGTTCCAAAATGACTTAGTCATGTTGGAACATGGGAAAGTCATGTGTGTATAATGATATTAAAAGTGAGGAATATGATCGCAAATAAAGTGCATACTACCTAATCTCAGTATTTATATACCCTGGCCAGGTATACAACTATTGATGATAAAGTGAGTATGGAAACTCTTAGATTGTAATCTCTCTGATTGCCCTGATCAAGCAGTCATTCTGATACAATCTAATGAGTATCATGAAATCAGAAATATGGAATGAATAAATGTGTGATATACTAAGTATAAGAAAGAGAAGTCTGAGATAATCTCAAATGAGCATGTTGTATGAGGAACTAAAAGTGTACTCCTCATAAGATAAGGATAAGAATAAGGGAAATGAAACCTGTTCAATAATGATGTAAGTATAATAAATGTATTTTCCCTAACGAAGAAATGGGAAATATGATGAGATCATGAGATGATCATAAACATGCTAAATGGATAATGTCATGTAATCATCCTTATAATTCCTATGCTAAAGGCAAGGAACCTAGGAAGAGCTAAAGAGTAAATGATTCATGAATAGTTGAAAATACATAAATTAATAAGAGGAATATGAATCCTTGTTTTCTTTCCTTTCAGGGACATGACCATCAAGTGGGTCTTAGGACACTTGATGTGCATAAGATAAATGTGTTCATGTGATGGATACTTAGAAAAGTATCAGTTATCTTGGACTTTGGTCCCAAGATGAGGACATATGAAACACATAATGTTCCAAGATGAAAGGAAGAGATATATATGATGTGTTTCCAACACATGTGATAGATATCAAGGTGAAAGATTATGGTATCTGAGAGATATCAGATGGGTTAGGTTGGCTACCTGGATTGGTCAACTGTGAAATTAGTCTGATTATAATAATATGAACATCATATGTTAGGGGTTTATGCTCTGCATAAACATGATCCTAATAAAGAATGTATGATGCTTCTCTGAATAAGAAAAGTGTTATTTGACACAAAGTTGACTCTATAGTCAATGATGAGGGACAGTGGGGCATGTGCCTTGTGTGTTGATTCTATGAGAATTTTGTATGGAAACACTTGGTGCTGATCAAAGTTTTATGGTGTATCTATAATAAGGAGATGATATGTGAAGACTAGATAGTATGATGAATAATATACATTTGTCTTCCTTTATCTGGATTTCGAGGACGAAATCCTTGTTAGGGGTTTATAATTTGTAACACCCCTGACCTGGGTTATACCTTAACCCTAGGTGTTTTGATTAAGAAAGATGATTAAATGCTTAATCTCATCTTTTGAAAGGTAATTATGGTTCAAGAGGAACTTATATTACAATTCTTATCCTTTTTGAACATTGTTGAAATCAATGTTTTGCCTGTTTTGGACTAAAGTGCAAATTACCCAAGTTGAGGGGTTTAAGTGCAAATTGTGCATGATAATATGTTCCTCATGTGTTGAAGCATCATGAGAGTAAAGATGATGCTGAGGTATGGCTTATGGAAGCATAAATACCAAGAAAGAGCTGATAAAGCAATGTATGTGCATGAAAACCTAGTTTTGGTGTAATGTGCAATTTACCCAAAACCCAGGGTGTAATATGTAAATTACCACTTCAATAAGGTCCCTAATGTTTCTTGGCATCAAGTAGAGAAAATAAAATTAGAGGGGCGCCTCATTTGAATTAAGTTGGAGGAGAGAGAATCTTGATATTAAAATAATCAAGATTTAATCCTAATTGAAACCCTAATTCTATTTAGTGTAAAAACAAATATAATAATTGAAGGGCCTTCAACCAAAAACGAGATGGTTGAATTTTCTCAAGTTTGAACACATTTGTGACTTTGCTAGGCCACGAAAATATCTCAAGCAAGTGGATAACCCACTCACCATTATTATAAAGAAAAGTAATATAGACTCAAATTGGAATATTATTATAATATGATCTAAGGTGCTTAATTTGCTTTTCTTTAAATTGATGGATAATGAAGAGGAATAAGAGGCAATGAAGATAGCCTCGTCCTTAA
Source organism: Alisma plantago-aquatica (assembly GCA_963693085.1). Classification (NCBI taxonomy): domain Eukaryota; kingdom Viridiplantae; phylum Streptophyta; class Magnoliopsida; order Alismatales; family Alismataceae; genus Alisma; species Alisma plantago-aquatica. The sequence goes on along the minus strand of OY856412.1, from coordinate 440,276,511 downwards.
GGATTTTGAGGGGAATTTGAGGGGGAAGAGGCGGCCATATTTTTGGAATTTAATGCATTTTAATAATGCATTTTCTCTCTCATCAAGTTTCTTATAAAAGTACCTTTACCAAGCCAAAACAAAGGCTATTTCGGATTCTTTTCTTTACCCTTGCTTGGAAAACGACTAAGGAGCTGTGGAGGAGCAGGAGGACGACCCCAACCTGTTGGTAAGGTCCTTGACCTTCGTTCTCCTTGATTCCATGGTGGAAATAAAAAATAAATCATTGATTTCTTCTTATTTGGATCTCCTCTTCAACCCTAGCCAACTTTTTCATCCAAAAGCTTGAGGACGAGCTTAGGGGGAGTTGATAGAGCTTCATCCACCATTAATGGCGTGAGCTTGAAGCTTTGGAGCTCAATTGGAGGCGGGTTTTATAACTCAAACCCTTAATCATTACTATTGCATCAATCAATTATGCTTTGTTGATTGTTTTCTTCAATTTGATACATACTTGTTTCCTTGCTGCAATTTCCATCAAGAACAGTTGCTGTTCTTGGTTTTTCGAAGGAAGGGGATGATGACATCATCCTATATGCTTATCCAAAGAAAAGTACCAAGCCAAATGGTCATGATATCTATTCCAAATCGTTTTAAATTGATTGGCTATGCAGTTTCAGAAAACTGTTTTAGGGAAAACGGTTTCAAGACCGTTTGATATGGTTGAACAAGCGTTGACCGTTTGGGAATCTTGTTCCTAATTATGTAGGATAATGACCCTCCAAATTTTAGGGGTTAACTCCAAAGGAATCGTGAGTTGAAGGCCAATCAATTAGATAAATCGAATTGAATTAAATGCTGATTTTCAACCTGATCAACTTGACCTGTTTGGGAAAACGGTTTCAAGACCATTTGATTGTGTTGACCAAGCATTGACCGTTTGGGATTCCTGTTTATAATGATGTTGGTTAATGACCCTCCAAATTTGAGGGATTAACTCCCAAGGAATCGTGAGTTGAAGCCTAATCAATTAGGGAAACCTAATTGAATTAAGTGCTGATTTTCAATCTGATTTAATTGACCTTTTTGAGTAAACGGTCTCAAGACCGTTTGAATGCATTGACCAAGGGTTGAATGTTTGGGATTCCTGTTCCTAATTATGTGGTCTAATGACTCACCAAATTTGAGGGATTAACTCCCAAGGAATCGTGAGTTGAAGGCTATTCAATTAAGCAAACCCTAATTGTTTATGGAAGCAATAACTCAGTATACTATGTCAAACATAGTTGTTTGTATTTGATCATATGGTTGATGTAACCAAATCAAGTGGAGAGAATGATAGAAATGAATTCATACATGAGTATGATTCATATGGTGATTTAGGGTAGGATCCTTAGTAAAGAGATCAAGAAACCCTAATTGAGAAGGTTAACGAACCCTAACCCTGATTTAGGGAAATTTTGAGTAAAACCCTAATCTAGGGTAATAGTGTAACCCTAATTAAGGGTAATAGTGTAACCCTAATTAAGGGTAATGACTTGGGTAACTCTAATTTAAGGTAATGAAATACCAAACCCTAATTAGAGGAATAATGAATCCCTAATTTATGGGTAATTGAATGAAACCCTAATTGGGATGATTAGTGAAACCCTAATTGAGGGTGATTCCCTGAGAAACTCTAATTGAGGATGATTCCATGTGAAACCCTAATTGAGGGCGATGTCATATGAAACCTTAAACCTAACACAGAGTAAAGCTATGTAAAACCCTAAATTTGGGCTATAGTGCATGGAATTCTAATCATGGGCAATATGATGATAAATCATAACCCTAATGTCTGGGTAATGATATGAGTAAACCTTAATGATGAAATAATGAGTAATACCCTATAATGATGAAATATCTTAAGTGGTTGACTATAGGCAACCTTATAACAAGCAATGCCTTAATTTGATATGAGTCCATATCATTGAAGATAGTTGGACAATCCTTGTGTGTGATCTATGCACATCATGGTAAAGGTGATAGGTTGGTGGATGAAAGTATTAAGATGTGAAATTCCTTATTATAAGATAAGTTAATAAACTCATGTAAGATATAAGTGATGAGGGAAGTGATACATTGAGACATGATATATATCACATTTAGCATTTCAGGGTTGATATACCTTGATGCATCTCAAATCCAATATTTTTAGATAAGATACACAAGGAGAGTGTTATGTAAATTGTCACAATGAAATGTAATGAGTTTAACATACTTGATAAGTAAGCTAAAATGAGTATGATGTAATCATACCATGATAATGATGAGAGATAAACTCATACCTTGTGTTGATGATCATTTAATGATAAATGATAAGAATATTAAATACTTGGAATGTCGATGGATGCTCGTAGATGTATGGAACAATATATTAGGGTTGTATTGATAAAATAAACATGAAACCCTAATTGATGTGAATAGTAAACCCTAACCTTGTGGAGGAAATAGTGGTGTTACTATTATATTACATGAGTTAATATGTTATTGTTGCCTAGTGAGAGGTGACAAGATGTTTAATGGCCTTGTGAGCCATATGGTTAGATGTTACCTGGTAAGAAGTAACAAGATGTTTCATGGGCATGATTGAGCCCTGAATGAGGTGTATTCCTCTTATGTTGATAAGGGTTGATACCCTGTGCTATTGTGAAAAGGATTTATATCCTGTGATAATATGATAATTGGTGTAATCTAATGAATGGCAAGTGAATATTACCATGTGATGAAGAGATGAGAAATTATGTTTCATATGTTTTATATCTTTTCAGGTTTTGATATTTATATGCTTGCTAGAAATGAATTAGGGTTTGTATGTCCACTTGTTTGATGCAGCCTTAATTCACCTAATTGGCATAACTAATTAAGTGCAACTCTAATCATGTAGTGCCCTGTGCCGTAGAACCATCTTCAGTGTCAGAACTTGCTGGATGGTGAAACGAGTATTCCTAAGGGAAACTCGGAGCGCATATTGTTGAATATGCGGGGGTGGCAGGTTGAGGATATATATATACTTGTCATCCACAATTGCAGGTTACAGAGGATGGCTATGGTCATGCCTCAAATATTTGATGTGATTGAGGACAGCTGCGGTTGTACCTCGGATTAGAGGGTTTTGTATACCCTGTTTTCTAGTGTCGTAACTTGTACCAAGTACGGACTAGTTGTTATCAGTTGACTATATGTCACTGTTGGCAGTTTGACTGGTATGTCACTGCAGTTTACTCGTACTGACCGAGGGGAAGAGATCTTAGGATGCCGGTACTCCTAGATCTTGTACGGAACCGAATAGCCCTTCGCAGGGGTCGGTTGGACTTTGAATGGTACGATTCAAATTCCCCAGGGCATAATAAAAGATGTAATACAGCCGTATAGCATATCTGTTTAGGGTTATACATGACGCTTCACATTGAATGGAAACCCATGTTTGTTCTCTTTACATAAAGATGATGCTTAGTGCAACTAAGAGATAGTAATTATACTTATGTTGTGGATATGCATAAGACTGTAATTGTGTACATACAATGGTCATGCTTATGTTGATATCTTACTGCTACTGTTGATTATAATCATGATGCTAGATATCTCATGTTGATAGTTATGTTTCACATGCTATCCATGCCTCTATAATTAGAAATACCTGACAGAGGCTTAATGCCTGTAATTAGGTTTGGTTAAAGTCCAATGCCTGGATGTGTAATCAGGATTGGTATAGTCCAATGCCTGAAACATTTATACCTGATTGATATAGTTTAATGCTTGCATAATACATGATGATTTATATAATCACATGTCTGGCATAAGTGAATACTTATTTAGCTGATTGGCTAAGGCCAACAAATAGAAACAAGAATGAATCATGGGTGACACATCAGAATAATGAATGACATGAGCAAAGCTTGAGATGTTGAAAATGTATGGTAGATGAATGTTATACATGTTCTTTCTATTTCTTATAAAGAGAATAGATGAATTATTGTTCAATCATAGATATGTGTAATACTTTAAAAGATGAGAATGATCTAAACTGCTTATCCTCTGCTCAGTTTTATATTAATTAAACTACAATAATGATGTTTCTGGTGGAGAGTTATATCTCTCGCTGGGGCAATTTTCAATTGTCTCACCCCCGTGGGAACCAATATTTTTAGGTGGACGAGTGTGAAAGAGACTGATAATATCTTTCGGATGAAGAACATCAGCAGCTACAAGGACAGCAGTGAAAACTCAGGTTGAGTGTGCTGTCTATCATGTTTGGTAGATAGAAGTCCTATGTGTCGTCTCTGTACTCTCAAGTCCTCGGAGTTAGTACTTAGTGCTTTTAATGTATCGTTTTGAGATTTTGGCTTGATGCCTCGAGGTTATTATGTTGTCTGTGTTTAGCTTTTAACAAGGCAGTTGATGTTGTAACCCTTGAAAAGAGATGGTATAAGATATATACTTATGAACCATGATGTAAATGTAATACATTGGTTCTTGTTGAAAGAGTTTTCCTATGATTGGGTCTCTTTGAAAAAGGTTTTAAATTTTTAGTGATTTTCTATAATCCGCTGCTTAGTGAACGCTTCCGCATTAGTTAATTATGTTTTTGTTAGTTGGATGCTACAATAAGTATTCAATCATACTTATTTATTCTCACCAATTATCATTAAATGATTATCATCACAAGGTATGAGTATCTCTCTCATCCTTAAGTTGAGAATTAACAAAACGACCATGTTAGTTCACTTTCAATTCAGCTCTAAGTCAAGCATAGACCACCACGGCCTTGCTACCTTGTACGGTCGTGCAGAGTGAAGCTACCACGGCCGTGCTACCCTGTACGGTCGTGCAGAGTAAAGTCGCCACGGCCGTGCTGCCTTGCATGGTCGTGCTACATAGGATCATCACATGAATCATATTTATATATGAATTCTATTATTTGATCCTTTCAACTTGATTAGGTCACATCAACCCTTCAATCATATGCATACAACTATGATTAACATAGGGTACCAAGTCATTGGTCCTATAAGTAATTAGGGATGCATTCCCAATTAGGGTTTCTCATGAAATCACCCTCAACTAGGGTTCCACATGGATGCACCCTCAATTAGGGTTTCACTTGGAATCACCCTCAACTAGGGTTTCACATGGAATCACCCTCAACTAGGGTTTCACATTGAATCGCCCTCAACTAGGGTTTCACATGGAATCATCCTCAACTAGGGTTTCACATGGAATCACCCTCAACTAGGGTTGAATTCAATAACCCTGTCAATTAGGGTTTATGTTCATGTTTAGGGTTTCATGATCTCTTTGATTAAGGATCATAACCCTTATACACCACATGATTCATATTCATGTATGAATTCATGCTATCAGCTTCTTAACTTGATTAGGTCATATCAACCCTTCAATCAAGTACATACAACTATGATTTACATAGTGTACCAAGTCATTGATCTTATCAGCAATTAGGGTTCATCCCTTAATTAACACTAATCACTTAGGTACTATTAGGGTTTTAACCTTTGTTCCTTCATTTGTTAACATTACTAACCATCATTGGATCAATAGTACATTCATCATCACATTGGACCTCCATTACATAAGGTATCCAAAGTAATTAGGGTTTACTATTCATCCTAATTAGTGATTTCACATGTAGGCAACCTCTTAATAGGGTTATACATGAAATCGGCCTCAATTAGGGTTTACATCATGTATTGGATCCATGCATTTGTTATGCATTAATGACTAGTACCATTAAAGGTATCTCCCACCTAATCACATTAGGTTTTCAAAAAGGTTTGATCCATTGGACCTTTAATGACATAAGGTATCCAATTGAATTAGGGTTTCCAATGTTGATTCCTTCAATCATTGGATTCATGGAACCAATCATCAATTGGACCTATACCCATACTTCAATTGAGTTTAAATAGGTCAACCTTCAACTTATTTGACCCTTAATTAACCCTCAATTGGTCATCAATTAGGGTTTGATTCAATTGAATTAGGGTTTGGAATCGATGATTCAACAACACTAATCAATGTAAGACTAGTTGCTTTGAAACCATTGAACCATCATCCAAGTTGGGTATGACCTGACCCCAAACGGTCTTGAGGTCGTTTGGATGACCTCCAAACGGTCTTGAGACCGTTTTCCCATCATATCACTCAAATCCAAGCCATCCAATTAAGGTTTGGATCATTGGATTGATCACCAAATCAGCATTGCATTGTATAACAGCTTGGGACCTTTAGACCTTCAAACACCTAACCATACTCAACCCTAGACCTCCAAACGGTCTTGGGTGACCACCAAACGGTCTTGAGACCGTTTGGATGAGCTCCAAACGGTCTTGAGACCGTTTTCCCATCATATCACTCCAATCCAAGCAATCTAATTAGGGTTTGGTTCATTGAAGTGCTCACCAAATCAACAATCTATTGCAGATCAACTTGATATCTTTAGACCTTCAACCACTAAACTATACTCAACACTAGACCTCCAAACGGTCTTGGGTGACCACCAAACGGTCTTGAGACCGTTTGGATGATCTCCAAATGGTCTTGAGACCGTTTGGCCCATCCAACCTTTGGATTCTAGTGAAAAATCATCATGGATTGGTCTATCAAGTTGATCAACAAATCAGCACTACATTGCAATATGATTAGTACCTTTGGACCTTCAATTGGTCAACTATACTTGACCCCAGACCTCCAAACGGTCTTGGGGTGATCCCCAAACGGTCTTGAGACCGTTTGGATGATCCCCCAAACGGTCTTGAGACCGTTTGGGCTAATCAACCCAAAATCTCAAATTAGCTCATTGTGATTTCAGCACTGATTTCAATTAGGGTTAGCCCAATTGATTAGCCTTCAACTCATGACTCGTTTGGAATTAATCCATCAAATTTGGTTAGTCATTAGATCACATCATAAGGAACAGTAATCCCAAACGGTCAACGCTTGGTCAACGCACTCAAACGGTCTTGAGACCGTTTGCCCAAAAAGTTCAATTAAATCAGATTGAAAATCAGCACTTAATCCAATTAGGTTTCCCTAATGGATTAGGCTTCAACTCACGATTACTTTGGAGTTAATCCCTAAATTTTGTAGGGTTATTAATAAACATAATTATGAACAGGAATCCCATACGGTCAACGCTTGGTCAACCATCTCAAATGGTCTTGAAACCGTTTGCTCAACCAGGTCAAGTTAATCAGGTTGAAAATCAGCACATAATTCAATTCGATTGCCTAATTGATTGGCCTTCAACTCTCGATTCCTTTGGAGTTAATCCCTAAAATGTGGAGGGTTATCAGCCTACATAATTAGGAACAAAATTCCCAAACGGTCAACGCTTGGTCAACCATCTCAAACGGTCTTGAGACCGTTTGCTCCCAAACGGTCTCAAACCGTTTGCCCTTAAATGGTTTGCTGAAACCGCATAGCCAATCAAATTAAAATGATTTGGAGTAGCTATCAAAACGGTTTTGCTTGGTAATTTTCTTTGGATAAGCATCTAGGATGATGTCATCATCCCCTTCCTTCGAACAACCAAGAACAGCAACCGTTCTTGATGGAAATTGCAGCAAGAAACAAGAGTGCATCAAATTGAAGAAATCAATCAACAAAGCATAGAGAATTGATGCAATAGCAATGTTTAAGGGTTTGAGTTATAAAACCCGCCTCCAATTGAGCTCCAAAGCTCCAATCTCACGCCATTAATGGTGGATGAAGCTATTGCAACTCCCCCTAGGCTCGTCCTCAAGCTTTTGATTGCAAAAGTTGGCTAGGGTTGAAGAGGAGATCGAAATAAGAAGGAATCCATAATTTATTTTCGATTTCCACCATGAAATCAAGGAGAACGAAGGTCAAGGGCTCACCCACAGGTTGGGGACGTGCTCCCTGCTCCTCCCTAGCTCCTTGGTCGGTTTTGCAAGCAAGGGGAAGAAGAAAATCCGAAAAAGGCCTTGGTTTGGGCTTGGAAATGGCACTTTTATAAAGAAATTGATGAGAGAGAATATGCCTTATAAAAATGCATTAAATTCCAAAAATATGGCCGCCTCTTCCCCCTAAAATCCCCTAAGGACGAGGCACCTTCCTTTGCCTTTAATTCTCCTTCATTATCCTTGATTTCAAGAAAATCAAATTAAGCACCTTAATGCTTATTATATTAATATCCTTATGTGAGTGGGTTTTCTTTTTCTTATAATAAGGTGAGTGGAATTTCACCTACTTAGGATATTTTCGTTCCTTATCTTGGCAAAGGAACGTTCATCCTTATTCAAAATCAACCCAAAACATTTTGGTTGAAAGCCCTTCAATTATTTTTATTCATTTTTTCCCTAAATCAAATTAGGGTTTCAATTAGGCATTAATCTTGATTATTTTAATTTCAAGATTCTCTCTCCTCCAACTTAATTCAAATGAGGCACCCATCTCATTTTATTTGCTATAAATGATTCCAAGAAACATTAGGGACCTTATTGAAGTGGTAATTTGCATATTGAACCCTAGGTCTTGGGTAAATTGCACTTTTCACCAAAACCAGGTTTTAATGCACAACACTGCTTTACAAGCTTAATCTTGCTTCCCAAGCTTGTGAAAACCATACCACTACATCATATTCATTCTTATGATGTCTCAACATCAGAGGAACATCTTACCATGCAACATTTGCAATTTAACCCCTCAACTAGGGTAATTTGCACTTTGGTCCAAAATAAGCAAACATTGCTTCAACATTGCTCAAACAGGACCAAAATTGAAACATAAGTTTCTTATGAGGCCTAATTACTTTTCCCAAGATAAGATTAAGAATCTACTTAACCTTATTAGGCAAAACATCTAGGGTTAAATCATAACCCAGGTCAGGGATGTTACAGTTTCATGGGTCCCAACCGATCGGTTGAGTGTCAACCGACCGGCTCAGGTCCCCAACCGACCGTTTCAGAAATGAAACGATCAGTTCATGTTGCGCAGTTGGTTGTTTTTGTGAAAAATCTCGAACCCTTCTACTCCTGCTTTAGTCCCATATTTCCCGGGATGGAGAACCTTGTCCCATGACCCTCCTATATATAGGGGTATTGGGGGCTTCTCAATGTACAACTCAGTGCAAACCAGTTGCTCTGCAAAGTTATCGTTCTCTCTGGTTTTGGTAACTGAGAGAGCTCGAGCAAGTGCTACCCGATAAGGGAGGCACAACAAGGGAAAGACAACTGTAGTTGCAATTGGTGGCAGGAGAGTGTGTCAGTGACTAGTACGCTGATAGGAGGGTGCGACTTCTTCCAATTCCTTGTGAGACAAGGAGATTGGAGTTCCAGGTGGTCCGTGTGGACTACTTCAGAGGCGGGAGATTTCTGCCACTCAGAGGACAGCTGTCAATCCCGACAGTCCCGGTGAGACCAGGAGTCGTCAGTCCCGGTGCGACCAGGAGCTGTACAGACACCGTCCAAGACCGGAGGTGAAGACCGCGCAAGCCGCAAGGTATTGTCGCCGAGCAAGCCTCGGGACAAGGTATGATTCCACAAACCATCCTTTCCTATTGTATAGACGTTGACGCATTTCCTTGTTCTGGGTTTGGGGAGGAGAAATTTTTTTATTTCCGCTGCCTTCTCTGCCTCCCCTAAAACCCAATAGTGGTATCAGAGCCACGTCAACTTCTCTATACTTTAGGATTATTGATATGATCGATTTTGATTTGTCGCCTTTATTTATTGCATACGACGCGAATAAAATTGGCTTTATGCATGTCCAATCCTAAATCCACAAATCCCAATTTACATATATGATATGTATTATTAATGCACTCGATACACGTCACCCTTAAACGAGTTTTGTGGTGGATGTATAGCGTGGTTATGGCCAATAAACCCTATCTGTGTATGGTTGTATGTGGTTGCTTACATCTCGGTCTGCGCACCGATCTTCCTTCTCCTTTTCCTGATGTAACTTGAAATAATTTGAGATTTCTTTCCTACCTTTGCTCCCTCCGAATGTAACTAGGGGTTTCTCTTTTTACAATGTAAAATAGGATAGAATTTTATTTCCTATTATGTAAAAGAACGGAGGACATCCTGACGACAGCTGAGACGATCGGTTCAAGGCGTGAACTGATTGGTTGACGTTTCAGACGATCAGTTCAAGGAGTGAGCTGATCAGTTGATGACCGGTTTGAGGAGCGAGATGAGCGGGTGGCGGCCATAGAGAGATGCACGATGACCAGGCGAACCGATCGGTTGGAGGAGCCAACCGATCGGCTGGTGGCACCCAGCCGACTGACCTGATGGTGAGCCGATCAGTCATGTGATGAGTTGATCAAACCCAGAAAGGCAAAGCACAAAGTTCATCTTGTATAGGTTGCATGTGATGTAGACCTAGATGACCGTGATTCCTCTTGGCTTGAGGAATCACATTTGGATGGCCATAATCATCACTTTTATCGTTTTGCATGTTTTCTGTGGGATATAGCATGTATATGATACGTACTATGTATTGTGGTGATTGGATATGTATATGTATATAAAACCAAATCCCTCATTAAATATTAAGTTTTATATGCCTTCCAATTGCGACACACGTGAAAAGCTTGATCGACCAAGTGTGGGCACGCCCTAGTGTGGTGCATCGTCTATCTTGTGGAAGCGTGAAGGATGGATATGTGGGCCTGCCCTAGCAGGGTGCATATTCATCGTGTTTGCTTTGGGTCGGACTTAACAAGGTGATCTAGATGGGATCTAGTACCTTCAGGCATGGAGATGCTCGTGGCAAGGAGTTGCATATGACATCTTATCAAGAGTTGCATATGATGCAATTGGCAAGAGTTGCCTACCTGAGAGATCTAAGTTGTGGGTGACAGCCCTAGCTGGTCCATGACTTAGAGGATTTCAGGATCTTACCCACTAGAAGGTTGTATGCTGCAATCTTCTGAATTGATGGTGAGGGCTATAAATTTGAACTAAAATAGTGGGAGAGATAATTAATTAAAGGCCTAATTATATCGTCAATTTTTCAAATCAATAAAATAAGTCAAACATGAGTTTTTGGACTAAAATTGCATATTTCCTTTTGTAGTACAAATGACAACAAACAACAATCACTTTTCTTTGCGGTTGGTCCTTGAAAAGGACAAGCTAAATGGGGCAAACTTACACGACTGGTATAGGACATTGAGAATTGTTCTCACTCAAGAGTGAAAGCTCTATGTCCTGGATACTCCAATTCCAGAGGAACCTGCTCCTAATGCACCAAAGGCAGAAAGGGATGCTTACAAGAAGCATTTTGATGATGCCATTGATGCAAAGTGCTTGATGTTGTGCTCTATGAACCACGAGTTGCAGATACAACATGAGAACATGGGTGTCATTGAGATGATTCAGCATCTCAAGAACATGAATGAAGATCAAGCACGACAAGAGAGATACAATGTCTCAAGGGCACTGTTCAAGTGCGTCATGATAGAAGGAGATCCGGTTGGTCCTCACACACTCAAGATGATTGGGTATGTGGAGAACCTGATAAGACTGGGATTTCCACTGAGCCAAGAGTTGGATACTGACGTGATACTGCAATCGTTGCCAGAATCCTACAGTTAGTTTGTGATGAACTACAACATGAACAACTTTGATAGGCCACTGTCAGAGTTGTTGGGCATGTTGAGGACAGCCGAGATACAGATGAAGAAGGACAAGCCTAAGTCTGTGATGGTGATCACGAGCAAGAAAGGCAAGTCCAAGCGCAAGGGCAAGGGCAAAGCTAAGAAAGGTTTTGATGCTAGCCAGGAGCCCAAGTCGTCTTCATCTCTCAAGGCCAAGGGAGGCGTGACCAAGAAAGGCAATTGCCACCATTGTCAAAAGCCAGGACATTGGAAAAGGAATTGTCCTCTCTATCCGGAAGAACAAAAGAATAAGGAGGCGACAGACGTCTCTACTTAAAGGTGTCATGAAAGTAAACTTGTAACACTTTTGAGGTATATGATACCAAGATGTAAAGTGTAAAGCACTCAATAAATGGGGCAAGTGTTGCCGCCATAGTTAGGAGTACTTTAGTTTATTTTCAGCCTAAAAGGCATGTAATACAGTTATGAACTGCTATTTCATATTTGCCAATAGATAGAAAGACTTTATTTTTTCATATTGTATGACAATGATGGGAATGAATAAAGAGATGTTTCAATTTCTAAAGATATGATATTTGTGGAAATGCCTTGTTTATCTTGTGGTATTTGATATGCATAAGATAAAATGATACCTAAAAGTTATAGATAACGCAAACAATCAAATTAGCATCAATCATGAGAAATTCATTTCTAGTTTCCATGTGATGGATAAATCTAGACTCTTTTGGTTAGAGAACCAGTTAGAGACATGAATATCTTGGACATGATTAATCAATCTTCACTAAAGGTAGTGGGAGAATGATTATCCTATTAGGTATGATACATGTGATGTATTTACATACCTATTGGAACAAATGCTAATACTTCAAATGGTGTTTAGAGAAATAGCAATATGAATATCTTGAAGTGTTCAAGATTATCATAAATGAAGTGCAAATTTGGTAAAGTGTTAATTCTTGATGAAATCAATGAATGAAATACTTGGACCAAATGTTTGAGATCCTTATGAGTGATTATGATAGTGTATCATAGTGAACTCATGATTAAGGCATGGTGATGTATAAATCAAGAAGGAATCATACTCTAAGGAGTTAGAGAATGATTATCAAATAACTGAATTCTTCTTATTAAAAGAATACCCCACACTAATAAAGAACATTAAGAATCACAAGGAGTTGTGAGTTCTTATATCCTTGACAGATACACCTCAATTATCTATGTGATGAGTCAACTATCTAGATGAATGAGAGGAACCAAATTTTGAGTTATGGTAGATGACCATTACATCCTAAATGACTTCCATGTAAACCATAAGGTATGACCTTGATGGTAGCACCCATTGGATGGAAATTTATAAGTGCAAATAAGTCTGAAGTGTTAAGACACATGGATGACATCATGAGAAGTATGATGCTTGTTAATTGCAACTTAATGACTAAGACATTTGTCATATGGATACTAAAACCGCATTCCTATGAGGAATAAAACAAGGATGTGTACGTGACACAACCTATAAGGTTTATGAATCCACTAATGCAAATGAAGTCTATAAGTTACAATGGACTAATCAATGTGATTGATTGAGTACAAGCAACTCAGAATTGGATCTTTACTTTGATGATATAGTCAAAGGGTTTGACTGATATATCAAAGATAAAGAAGGGATCTGTAATTTAGTGGGAGCGTGTTCACATTCCACATGTTGATGTGAAATGGAAATGTTCTAGAATGGAAATCCAAAAGTGGAAATTATCTTTAAGGAAGATAGAGATGTTTCCTATATGATAGGAATAGTGATCTATAAAGATAGTTCTCGAAAACCTCTTGACCTGAAAAGAGAAAGCATACATTGGCAATCTGTACTGAAGGGTTCAGTATGCACAGATTCAGTGGGAGAAAACTTGTCCATGTTACATGGAGTTAGTATCCCAAGGCCAAGTGTCCAATTCTTATGAAGAATGGGAACACTAAGAATAGATATGGATCTATCATGTATGTAATCATCCCATTATCTTGCATGTATCTACATGGCAAGAACAAAATGCATTCATCATCTTGTATGTAGGACATGGCAATATGATGTGCTCATCCTGATAACTCATATGTGAGACATGACGAGTGGATGTCTGTCTACTTTCAGTAAGGGTTACTGGAATACCATGATAACTTGATTAGTACTTGAGAAGTACTAGTTATATGGAGAAAAGGAAGAGTTCAATGTAAAGAGTTACATTGATGCGAACTTCCGAAAGGACAGAAAATTAATAGCAAAATATATATAGGATATATAAAAGTGAAATTTTGTTGATAATTGGAAATGTTCCAATAAAACCATTGAAAGGAAATGCTGAGTATCCGTGTGTTAGATACTATATGGATCTGGAAGTTCATGAGATGAACTTATAAATATTCCACTCATTGATGACAAGTATGGAATCCTTGATCATGCAATGTGGCTAAAGGTTAGCAAAGGAATACTAGATCGCATATTACAGAAACTCCATCTCATACGTGTGACGTACAACGAAGAGATGTGAGACATGCAATTTATACTGACTTTGGCAAGGTGTTTCCATTACTCACTATGATCATACTAGAGCACAGTAACATGTGGGACATGTTTGAAGATCACTATGAATATGATTCAAGGGTGATTGGCTCGCAGTGCAAGTGGGAGTCTGTTGGTATGTATGCCCTGAGAGCCAATCATGGGATGATTGGTAGGATACATTAAGATTGATTTGATAAACGTCAAAGGCAAGATTCCAATTCTTTCTGGTTCAGTCATATGAGATAGTGATAGAATAGATTGAATGTCTAGAGAATGACAATACTCAATGACGTATGCTTTCAGGTTGAGGACCTGAACGATGAGATCATACAGATGCTAAGAGTTTGTACATTCTTATTATGTCCCTAGTCGGATGTCATTGTGGAAGGTAGATAGACAGCAATGACACATAAGACTAGATTGTGGTGTTGGTTGATGATAGAATCTCATTAGTCATGATATAGAGATATCAAACCAAACACATATGTACTTGTTAGAGAACAAGTGTACCAGACAGACCCACCGTGAGTTTGACACATGGAACCATGACATGGTAGTCACAGTCAGTACTCATAGTGATGGTGGTGAGTGTGATTCTTTGACCTAAAATCACTACACTCAATATTCAACACATGTCGTTGGGTACACTTTGACATCATCAAACACAGTCCTGAAATATGGGTTGTTATAAAGGTGATGATTGGGTGGCTTTGACACATGGGGCTTTTGAAGGGTGAGTGATAGATATGGGATTTGTCCCTCCTGAGGGAGTTTGATATCCATGACCACTTGATGAGTAGGATTGAGAAAGGCGTGCATGCATGTGTGAATCAATATGTGATATTGATGTCATACATATCTCTTCCAATCTATTCTGAGATCAAGAAAGTGAATGAACGTTGACAGGATGACTGTTCCATGCCTCGAGTTCATTCGGGATATCAGTGACAAAGGAATTATACATTCACTGTAACACCATTCACAGATTGTAGGATTGAAAGTTGTTCTCCAACTTTCTATTTCACTTGGGTAGCACTAATGTGTGACTGGGCACCACTCTTTGCTTGTGAAGTCATAAGTGTTATGGACTTTCACTGCCAACGTGAAATGGACCTGCAGGGTCACACACATAGGATTTAACCTGGAAGAGGAGTTTTGTCCACAAATAATGTTTAGATTGATTACTAAAGGAGTTTAGTAGTTCAATTAAACACTCAATTAATTAATAGCTCAATATCATAATGTTCAAGGTGTTGGACATATTGATTGGAGTACCAGATTGATTGAAACTGCAATTGACTATTTCTGCACAGTCTGTACTCCCAACCGATCGGCTCATATGATGAACCGATCGGCTCAGCTTGGTGAACCGATCGACTCAAGTGGTGAGTCGATCGGCTCAGGGACAGGGTGAATGATTGATTCAAGTGTTGAAACGATCGGTTCAACTGTTGCAACCGAGCAAGTTGGGAAAGTCAGATTGGTGAGAAATTTCTTTTCGTTTCACTTGCCCAATTTGATTGGAAGAAGGATTGGTATTTGATACCAATTAGAAATAAAAGAAGGAAAGTCAATCGACTGATCAGGACCACGAACCGATCGGTTCAGAAAGTGAACCGACCGTTTCATGGGTCCCAACCGATTAGTTGAGTGTCAACCGACCGGCTCAGGTCCCCAACTGACCGTTTCAGAAATGAAACGATCGGTTCAGGTTGCGCAGTTGGTTGTTTTTGTGAAAAATCTCAAACCCTTCTACTCCTGCTTTAGTCCCATATTTCCTGGGATGGAGAACCCTGTCCCATGACCCTCCTATATATAGGGGTATTGGGGGCTTCTCAATGTACAACTCAGTGCAAACCAGTTGCTCTGCAAAGTTGTCGTTCTCTCTGGTTTTGGTAACCGAGAGTGCCCGAGCAAGTGCTACCCGATAAGGGAGGCACAACAAGGGAAAGACAATTGCAGTTGTAACTGGTGGTAGGAGAGTGTGTCAGTGACTAGTACGCTGACAGGAGGGTGCGACTCCTTCCAATTCCTTGTGAGACAAGGAGATTGGAGTTCCAGGTGGTCCGTGTGGACTACTTCAGAAGCGGGAGATTTCTACCGCTCGGAGGACAGCTGTCAATCCCGACAGTCCCGGTGAGACCATGAGTCGTCAGTCTCTGTGTGACCAGGAGCTGCACAGACACCGTCCAAGATCGGAGGTGAAGACTGCACAAGCCGCGAGGTATTGTCGCCGAGCAAGCCTCGGGACAAGGTATGATTCCACAAACCATCCTTTCCTATTGTATAGACGTTGACACGTTTCCTTGTTCTGGGTTTGGGGAGGAGAATTTTTTTATTTCTACTGCCTTCTCTGCCTCCCCTAAAACCCAACAATCCCTTCCAAATAGTCCAATAGAAATATCTATGGTGATCAGGGCATTCTGAACTAAGAATATTAGGGATTTTCCTTATATTATACATTGTTACTCATGTTTCATAATTACATACCATGATAAAATTAATTGTCTTATTAATACAACTCATTAATTGATTTTAGGCTTATGAACATTGTAAATTATCATTATGAAAGAAAAGGAAAATTTCACAATATTGATCAAGGCATATAATAATTTCAACATTCAATACTAGTAAACAATATCATTGGATTCCGTTTTATTAATCAGCTTTTTAGATCATTCACATTGGGCCACTTCCCCAATCAATATTTTTTCTCAAGTAGTTTCCCTAATAAAGATTTCGCTAGCTTATCTATATTGACTACCGATCTCCTCATTGACTATTTCTTATCATTGTTGATATCATATCATAGTCGCATCATGAATTCAAGATAGAACTATATATCACAACAAGCATAGGTGACATGAAGTATACCTATTAACCATGAATACCATAAATTTCAAGGATGAGACTAGGCTAACCTATTCTTTAATTCTAGTCAAAATCAACATTCACTTGTTATCTCATTTTACACATAAATATATTAAATATATATGAGATCACTAAAATTCAAGATATTCATTTTTTGGAAGTTGTACTTTTTACAACTAATTTAGCTATTATAATATTGCTTAAAGTAGTTTGTTAATTAGCTTTGAATTAATTTACATAATGTACAAGTTATACCAAGTTCTCTAATCATCATTCTCCCATATGCTCATGACATGAAGAAGAATAGGAGACCATCTACTACTAGATACTCCTATATATACACCTCAAAATATACTATTTCTCTTACCGATAATTAGCTTTAGAATCTTCCTATTGATATGTACATATACTAGAGAAATTGTTTTATTGAAGTGTGAGATAATGGTTCAATGGGTGGATATTCATTCACTAGCCATGATAATGTAGATGTAATTGATTGATAAGACTACATCTAAATGCAATACAAGCAGGGTAGTTTATACTAAATTAACCCAAGTAAATCCCAATATTAAATACATCATTTCATATTACTAATATTACCTTTTTATGTTGATTAATTAATACTTTTTAATTATATTATACTCTAGATCCATATAAAGTACACCACAACATGTGAACGTATCACACCAAGATAAAATCCCACAATACAAGATAGAGAGTAAATTCCAGGCTCTATGTCTACTAAATAGCTCATGGCCTACAATGGGGCTCGCCATCATTGGCCTTGATATCCAAACAAGTTGGTCAAATAACTTGACTACTCCTCTAACTTTGGACACTCATCTAGAGAGTAATAAAACTAAACTTACATTGCCTACATAAATGGCTCCATACTATGTGATTTTTGTAGTGAATAAGATGATATATCTACAAATTCTAAAAAGATTCATAAACTTATAACTTCAAATAAAAACCTGGTTTAATAAGAAATTAAAATTTCTTTTCAAAATATATTCTTATATCGTAAAATTTGAGCTGACCCAAGTATATCAATGCCTCTAGATTCAAATTTCTTTTTCACAAACAATTCCTGTTTTGACTCTAAGTTTGATCAAAATCCATCATTTTCAGCCATCTTATTTAACCATATAATTAAAAATACCAACTTAACTGTATATGAATTAGCATAGCAAAATAGGATGAACATGACAATTTATGGTTCTTTAAGCATCGTGGGAATTATCTAAACTTTTAGTTACTCAGAGATTTTCTACTCATCATTCTTGTCCATCCACTATTTATCATGAATTTAAGATAGCTAATCTAGTATTCGGAAGAAAAGCCCCAAATCCCACTTATGTAAGTGAGTGTCTATCCATCCCATTAATAGGTAAAAAACTACAGGAGCAAGGAAGGGATGAGGAAATAATAGAAAATCCTTGAATTTGATCATACTACAAATTTCAAACTTGGATTTGATAGAGAAAAGGAGAAGAAATGATTGGATCACACTTACTTTGGTTGATCTAATTGGAATTTTCAAGTTCTTGGTCTCATTTTTCTATATCTTTCACTTTTTATCAAAATCACCTTGCAAACCGCCAAAAACCCAAATCATCACTAATTATATATGGATAGTGAAAAAAAAACTTTGACTTATTCTTTTTAACCTGGATTTATTAAATCTCAAGATATCAACATTTTAGTGAAAGGTCCCTGGTCAACCTACAATTGGAAGAGACAAAACTAGTTACTCATGTTGTTGCAACTCATTGTTGTGAACCATTTTAGAAACTTGATCTTTTGGACCATTTTTTTCCCAACATGACATAATTCAGAATACGTACAAACCAGTTTGGATACATTCGTACTTTACAATCAAAGTCATGAAAGCATGTACATATGCACTATAATTAAAAATATAGATCGTTCCTATCTACTCTTAGATAGAGGACATCACATGTGCATTCCATTGGTCACCTATGCATGTATATTCCAAAGGGATATGTAATGCACAACATGGACCAAAGAGGAGAATGGGTCAGTAATTGATGGTACTATATTCTTATATTGAGCTATTTTAAAAAGTATGTGCAAATTATGATTCAGGTATAATATCAATTCTAGGAGGGGACTATTTTGTGGAGTTATATTAGCAAAATAAGGCTCACAAGTATCCATGTCACCAATTGTTCACAATTCAAGATGGTAGCTTCAATATCAATATATTTGAGATTATTACAAAAAAAATGATCAAATTTAAATATTAGGATTAAGGATTGTCATATTATTTCTTAAAGAACTAAAGTGTCATGTGTTCAATTATCTATGAAAGAACAACAGAATAGCCTAATTGATATTTTAACCAGTCACCTGAGGGACAACTAATCCATTAAAACATGTGCACAAGCGGCAGGACGTACCCTACCTCAAGTCAGCCCAAGCTCTAAGGTGATATGTCCCAAAAGGAGTCAAAACTCCATTAGATCAAATCCAGTGCTATCTTAATATTTATAAAATTCAACAATTATGACTTAATGGTAGTGACCTTCAAAGGTAGGAATGGCTTATAAAATAATTTAGGGTTCACAACCAAACAAGATGCATGGAAATCAAGAGGGGAAAGAACTAAGTCAACAAGTAAATTGAGAATCTAGTATCTTATTTCAAATCAAGAGTTTCCAATAAAAATGTACACAAAATCTCAATTGATGCCAAGTTCCCAAGACTCTAGCAAAAAGAATGTACTAGGGTCATTATGTGTCACATGGCTTGGGAATCACTTCTTTATTTCTTATTATGTGCATTTTCTTCTTTACCCTATACTAAGTGAGATACATAATAGTTATCTTTGGTTGTTATAATGCCTCATTGTAAATTATCATGTTGATTTACTTCAATATAGTCCTCATCTAGAATATGATGTACTAACCATTACCCATGTTCATACCATATGATTTATAGGTTTATATTTACATATACATATGATCCCTTTTGGTCCAAGTGCCATTAATGAGGTGAAGATTATATTTTCATGTTTGTATGGTTCATATTGTGGTTTACACATACAAAATAACTTAAGGTCCATCATTTTCTATATTCATAAATCTAAGCATGAATTACTTACTATTTTACATTATTTTGAACTTAGGTCTGGAACATAACTAATTAAGTAAAGAGGGTTATATCGTTAGGATTTTGGTGCATGATTGATATAATATTATTTACAAGTTATTACTATTTTTAATGATTTGTCTCGTATTTATATTTAAATATTCAATTTTCCATGTAATCGGTCAAATACATAAATTCTATGAACATAATTCATAGTTACTACTTGTATAAATTTATGATTATTTGTCACATGTGTACCACTTTCCAAGTTGTTTATCATTAGTAGGATCCCTAAAATTCCCACCAACAATTACTCTCTAATAAGATATTAGGTTAGTACATGATATTTTCTCAACATACCATGCAAGAAATAAGCTAGATATGTTATGCATTCAAATTTTCCAATTTTTTCATAGTTATTTCCATTATTATATTGATACCCCATGGTTTATACTGTTGATGTTACATTTTACATATCATTTTCCACACAATGATCATATTGATTTCTATAGTTGGTTGTTTAATTGCTTTGTGAAGCAAAAACTAGTAAATAAGAGATGAGCAGGAGGAGAACCTATCGAGTAGGTAGGGAGAGATGGCCAGAGAAGGGTGTAGTTGGGGATCTGGGAGTCTCTGTTCTTCGGTGATGGTTGGATCTTAACTAGGCTGGTCGCTAGAGTGGCATCACCCTCGGTTTGCCTCCTGGAGGAAGTGGGTGGCTGAAGCATGTTTATGGTCACTAATAGTCCTTAGAATAGAGCCAAGGTGTCAACAGTGCACGAGGGAAGCTCCGGATCGAGATTTCTATCATGGAGTTGTATAACATATGCGAGGGTCCAAGCAGTGGCAATGATGGCTTGGAGATCTCCTAACAAGCTTGAGCTTGCCAGCGGTGGCGTAAGGCTACAGTGTGCAATTCTAGGAGCCATTAGTGCAAGGTGAGGGGCCAAGGAGATTTGTTGATGGTTAGAGAAGATGCCTGGACATTCAAGTAATAATTAGTATTACAAGTGACTGGGTTTCTAAGTAACATAGCTCACCAATAGCTTACAAACTTGGAGGCTTATCAACTGGGTATGATGGGGCTTAGATTAAGGCAACTCAAGATAGGGTTGGATTCGTGGAACCATAGAGAAGATTTAGAGAAAGTTTATTGGGCTTGAGGAGGTGCAAGGATTGCCAAATCTATTCATCGACATTTTAGGCTACCATGCACCACCCAATTGGGCATTTGAATTTTGGTGCAACCCAAGAGATGTAGAGTGGTCATCGGGGGATGGCAGAGGATAATGAACCATTTGAGTAATATTTGAGGTGTAAAGATGAAGAAATGGGTGGAATTGTCTCACCATTGGGAGGCCAGTAGCCGTGGTGGTCGGGAAAGACAACCCAAGTGTGTTGTGTGGCCTCCATTCCTTGCAGATGGCCTTAAGCCATGATGAGTGTATTTATAACCATTTTTACATACTATTTTACTCGCCTTTTCAGGGTTGTTGTGTTTCTATTTCCTAATTATATCTTCATACTCATTCAATTGTAATTATCTTTTCTTTTTTTAACTTTAATGCATTTTTATATAAATTTTATGAAAAACCAACTAAAATTGTAAGAAAATGCCCAGATGGACGATCAAGCCCTCACGGTGCTACGCCTCAAGGGAAGGAAGGCCCAAAAGCTTTCCATTTGATTACCTTCCAACCACATAGTCAAGCGATTGACTCTGCCATTTTCCCGACTCAAGCCGCTCTCTACCCTGAGTCTTCCATATTCTTCTGTTCTGATGCACGCTATCAACATCCAGTTCATTTTGGTTCACCCCATGCTGGTTTGCTAGAGAAGTAGATGCTAGGTCCAAATTGAGTAACCCAGGTGAGTCTCTTGTTGGACTGAATAAGGGCCATGCAATTAGATGCCTTCGACCGCACACATTCAAGTTTAGGGTTTTGACAACAAGGAATATGTGACGCCCCGTGCCATAAACCACAAGATAACTCCAAACTAAATGTGGAAACAAAACTAAACAAGAGGATTACCAAAAAGCACAGAAAATTAAAACTAATATCATTAAGAACCAAATCTGCAAAAACCTTTGCATATAAGTCCTCACAGGACACCTGCATCGAATGTCATAGATCACGAGGTGCTTACATCAGCATGTTCTTGTCGCATATGCCATCATCTTACTATAAGAGAAACTTTTCTATATATATATATATATATATATATATATATATACACATGAACATCTTCCATATCATTACATCAAAAGGGCACACAAGCAAAAGCCATGTATCGATAGCATAACTACAGACACATCAAAAACACCCCCAAGACCTGAGTGTACATGGATGACTCTAGGACTCTACACCAAAAGACTAACATCACTTCCAACCTTGTCTACTACTGTTCTTCTTGCTGCTGCTCTGCCTCAGTTGCACGATCTCTACCTCCTCGTGCATGTCCACCTAAAAGATGTGCAAACCCACAAGGTGGGACCAAAAGTAACAGTGAGAGACTAAACTCTACAAAATCAAGGCAAGGATTCAACCAATGTTATCCATATTTGTTCTTGTTCCTATGCAATTACACTACATGGATGTATTACATATTCTATTATGCCCTGAGGAGATGAGGTATACCACTCATACTCTAAGTGGTCACTACTAAGTTGAAATTAGTGCCATACAAGGTCTATGGAAGTGGCAAAATCCATAACCTCTCCACACTTCCCGGTCAGCATGAGAGAAACATTAAAATGACATAACATATGAGTCATCTGTCAAACAGCCTAGCCCACCTTGGTATATAGGCACAATAGTACTAAAACTGAGCTATGACCCAAAGTCACACTCCTGCCAGGATATGGCCTGCAACCAATCCTATGAAAGTATATACTGAGTCAGATCACTAAGCTACAACCCGTAGCCACACTCCTTCCAGGGTATGACCCACACCCAATCCTATGAAAGCATATATTCAATAGTATATGACTCTGAGCTTCTACTAAGGGAGAACTCATTTCACCATCCAATACTAAGGATGACATTGTAATGGATCTATGGCACAATGCACCTACATGATTATGGTTCCACTTGATTAGTTATGCCAATTAAATGTCTTTAGCATCAATCCGGTTACAATGTATAAAGCCATAACAAACTCTACAAGAATAAGGGTATAATATAACTTCATAAGATATAAACCGTATAAGGTGTGAACTTGTCACATCATCTCATAGCACTAAAACATTGCCAGCCACAAGGCCATCATCACTATCACATAGCCACACAAGGCTGTCACTAATGTGATGTCACTGTGGGATATCAATACCTCAATCACACCTCTAAAGTTATCACCTCAAATCATACATAAGGCACCTGGAAGGTCAGAGGACCCTAGTCACATCATTCATGTATCACATGTCTCATCATGCCTCATCAGGGCTCATTCATCCTGTAGCACATCATAGTCACCGTAGTGTACACTAGGCATGATATTTAAGCACATATCATCTGCATGGTTAGAGGTTCATAAGTAGGAAAGAGAAATCATCATAGCATTATAGCCACTCCAAGAAAGAGAAGCAACACATCAATATCTATAGATTAGGGCTAGGGCTCCACACTTATCCGATTAGGGTTTGTAGCTATATCTCATCACCAACCCTAGGTACATCATCTCCCCATATCCTTGGAGAACTTTAGGGTTAACCAACATGATTAGGGTTGATTGAAACATCATCTAAACAACACTAGGCATAGTTCAATCATTTCTCATATACAAGTGTCGATTAGGTGTCCAAGTACATGTGTCAACTAGTCACTACTCATGTGTCGCGACCACCCACTATACATGGGTCACGACCACACACAACCATGGTGTCCCAACCACGATGCAACCAAGGTGTTTTTCCCGCCACACCTCCACATGTCTTGACCCATACTCAAGCATATCTCAACCCTTCATGACCCTAGGGTTTCGACCACCCAAGGTGCACATGTTGTGACCACCACAACTATGATGTCTTCACAACAGTGCACCTCTGCCCAGGTTGCGACCGTGATGCGCCACCTTTTGGTCACAACTGTGATTCATTGTGGTTAGGCATCTTGATCAATCATGAAATAGGCATTACAGCCCTGACCGGCCTAAATCGCGCATCCTAAATTTGGAGGCGGATTTGAGGTAGTTGAGCTTTTACATTTATAACCCGAATCCTTCTAGGCCCCCGCAACTTTGTTTACGAGGTCGAAGTAGATATACGGGGTCGAACATAGGGACAAGGGTGGTAGTATTGAGAACCTAGAATCGACATGCTACACTCCGGCAAGTATGAAGCGATAGTAAATTCCCCAAAAGGGAAACAACAAGATGTCACAAACAAAACAAAGAAAACTATCTCCAACTGGAGCTACAAGAAAGATTTAAGGTTTTAGTCATTTAGCAGTTTTTAGGGGTTTTCATGCAACAGAAACGGAAAGATAAAACTAAAGCTAGAGCAAGGTACGAAGGATAAGACTTCAGTAAAACAAGCGGTAGCAGTAACATCATGCACCCCTCCTCTCAGAGCGGGTACCTCTAACCAAGCATCAACACCCCTCTCGAGATTGCTGGACTTAAGTTAGAGTGGAATGTTATTGAAACCACTCCGTTCCAGGCACTCTCGTACTCCAGAATCGGACCAAACACTAGAGCCACAACACAACTCTCGAAGTTGTTGCGACGGGAAAACATGATTCGGTAGCTAAGCAAAACGTGATCCAAACATGCAAGCTAGAGTTCAGATATCAAACATAGCAGTCGTCCAACATTTTGCACCAAGCATAGAGCATCAAGTAATTAAGCCTTTCCATTCCCGTAAACATTAAAGGTCTTAATACATTGAATAAGTAAGGAATTAAATAACAGAATTAGAGATAGATGTCGCCTTCTTGATGTAGAAGGACGACAGGCTACTGCGGCTCTCCAGCCCGATACCGGTCAGGGGCCTAGCCCGATACAGCAGTGTCGGGTGGCACACCCTCTCGGGCGGCACACTATGACGGCCGATTGTATCACTCAAGGACCTTGGACGATACGCTCACGTCGGGAGGCACACCCTCTCGGGCGGCACACATGACGAGCGAAGCGTATCGGGTTTGATATCATGTCGGGCATGGAGCGACGCGTTCTACTGTCGGGCTCTTGTGTCGCTCGTCTACGTTGGCCGATGTCGGCCCGCCGTGTCGCCCGGGACGGTCCTAAGTGAACCATCCCCTCCCTCTCGAGATGAGGAAGAGCTCACCTAGAGTTGCCCGGCACGAGCACTGGGGCGCGACACTCTTGCTCTCGTAGTTTTCCTCCGAAGATCGCTCAAAGTTCCCAACTGTCTGAACTGTCTTTTTGGCTTCTTGTAGCTGCTATTTATAGGCAACAGTTGGGGGGAAGTTATGGTGCTTGAAGCGCCACGTGTCCTCCTTATTCGCGGGTCGGTGGGCGGCCGATACTGGTATCGCTCGGCACAGGGGTGTTGGCTGTCGGTCACGTGACGGGCGGTGCCTGCCGGTGGGTGGTTGTGTCACGCGACAAGCTTTGGTTGTCGTGGCGAATTTGGATCCCTGTCGGGTAGAAGACGTGTCGTCCGTTAGTTTCTTCTTACGCGGCATCCCCTTGTCGTGCGTCGTTGTGTCGCTCCACCCTGTCGGGTAGATGTCGTATCGGGTGTCAGGAAGGCCGATGCAGACTTGAACTTATTTGTGGGCCGGGACATCCTTATCGTACCAAAATGAGGAAAAACTTCTACAAAAGATGGAAATATTGGATTAAGAGCGTTGTTTGGCCAATTATTGCGAAAATACATATAAAAGAGAGGAAAACAATCAAAGAGGGAAGTTTTGAT
The DNA here is from genome assembly GCA_963693085.1 of Alisma plantago-aquatica. NCBI lineage: Eukaryota > Viridiplantae > Streptophyta > Magnoliopsida > Alismatales > Alismataceae > Alisma > Alisma plantago-aquatica. The sequence continues at coordinate 440,250,468 of OY856412.1, read as the reverse complement.
AACAGAAAAACAGTCTAAAATATCACAAAATTTAGTGTTATCAACTCCCCCAAACTTAGCATTTTGATTATCCTCAATCAATATTTAAACTTTATTTAGTGATGCTTCTTCTTGCTTGGCGTAGCTTTCTGTTCAAAAGGTGAAACAAGAATCGCAATGCCTTAGAGATAATGCTGTCTCACTACGAACAAAAGACTTTGTTTTTCCTACCTTTTTGTTTAAGTAAGATTCTTCTCTACAGCTTCGGCGAGACTTTGTTGTATGATTCTAAAGTTAGCTTACACACCAAACAACTTTATTTTTGGGGCAGAAAGTTGTGTATAGGGTAGTCTAAGGCTTTTTGGGTTTTTCATCTTGTTTCCCATTAGTCCATCCAGGTAAGGGTCTGTTAGCGGGCTAGTGGTCCATGCAGTCCAAGCCAGTTGGCTTTAGAGCAGTGATTTCATATCCTATGTACCACTGCCCCGGATCTACCATGCCTAAAGATGGGTACTTTTAGAAACAAGTGTGTGTATATTTTTTTTTCTTTTTCTTTTATTGGGTACAACTCTCATGCTTTTATTCACCCTCATAAGGCTGCTTTCTCTTTTTGGGATTTTCATTGGGTGAGGGAAAACAAAGAGATTTCTACTGTTTGGGCAGCTTTTTCCTTCTTCATACTCGTCTCTTAGCTGTTTACGAGATTATTATATTTTTTGAAATTTTTGGCATGGCAAAACATAATCTTTTATTCGTTTGAGGCAGCATTATCGAAAATATATAACAGAACGTGTATCTCGTTAAGCACATAGAAAACAAACTTTGCAAGAAGTCGCATCAGGTTTTTACTAATATAGAAGCAAATTTTTTTCAAAAAATTTTATATGATCATGACATTTTATACGAGCATGAGTACATAAACATGATAAAGAGCAAGAACAAAATGGCACAAAGGGTGGAGGTGAAGAAAATTTTTATACCTCCTTCACTGGTACATGGGTACCCCCCCAAACTTACTCCGCACTCTGTCCCAGAGTAGTGAAGGATACAGGGTGAGGTCATGTTAGCCCAGTGAAGGTTATCTAGCGGGTTCGCTTGTGCCTTGTAGAAGCTGCAATATGCTTCTTTGCTGCAACCATTTTATTTCCCCAGCTGGAAGTAGCCGAAATAAGTGCAAAGCTCTCAAGAAGGAGGCTCGAAGCTTGTGCATGGTATATAGAGAGCTCTTGAAAACACTTGTGGATGCTTCCCCCCATTTTAAGAGGATGGAACCGGAATGCCCAGACTTAATCTGGAGGCCATCGGGGAAAGACTTGTGTTTTCTCTGGAGATGGTCCTAAACCACCACAGAAGACAGACTATGATAAGGAAGTGATCCTTTTCGGGGTTCTGACATTTTTGTCCGACAATTGTTGCTTCAGCTGCGGCCACAATTCAGATTCTCATTTGTCACCTCGGCCGGAGATTTGCCTTGTATGATCCATACATGTTATCAAGTTCATTAACCATGTTAGGTAGGAAAAGCAAAAGAAACTCGATAAAACTTGACTTATTTCAAAATCCGGGTATCGTCCATCAAAAGAAAGTTCGAGACGATACAAGATTGGACGATACGAAGAGAGTTGCACGACACAACACACTGCCCGACACGGGTATGCCGGGCGATAAGGTCGCCAAAAGGCATCCACTCGATAGGACGTCTCAGAATTAAAATATGTCGCCCGATATGGCGTATCGGGGAAACACTTATCGATCGTTGTGACGTGCTTAACTGTGTCGGGCGATACACAAAAATCGACTAAGCTCGTAAACCCGATACGCAACGTGCGATATGAAAACCCGTGTCGGGCGATAAGTCTGTCGGGTTATACCCTTGCTCTTTGGAGCCATCGCCCGATACAAGGGTGAAGGCAAGCTGGCCGACACGCGAGCAAAAAGAATGTTACTGCATGTGGTACAAGTGGCTAAAAGAGTAAGTGTAGTGCCCCGACACGTTGAATCCACCTTACTATATATAGCAAACTCAGCTGGGGGTAAATCGGGCAGTTTTGGGGCGCGCATCGGCCGTTTGAGACATGCCGTTCCCGAGACGACGGTCCCGTCAGCCTAATTAAGGGCATTTATTCCCATACACGATACGGTTGTCGCTCGGGAATACCATCCATCACGGATCTTACGGTGCCCAAGAAACTTCAGCCCGATACAAGCGTGACCGCGTGCCAGCTGAGCTGCTGCTCAACACGGCATAATAGAAGGCGGCTGAAACTAAAGCAAGGCGGAGAAAAAGTAATTGTCAGGCAAAACATCATCGGTTTAGGGTAGAGTCCCTGACCTCAGGCAGAATTACTCCTCAATGCTTTGTAAAATGCAGCGATGGCCCATAAAATAGGAGAGTCAGTACGCTCGGCGCGTGCGCTGACTCGGGCCTTATTACAATCCATAAAGTTTGTTTTTACAAGTAATAAGAAAAAAAGCATCCTACTCTAGGAAAGAAAGAAAAACTTGGGCTGCCTCCCGAGGAGCGCTGAAGTTTGCGTCACCAGCTCGACCGATGTAGGATCATCTTGTTCAGCCCTCGATTGTACCCATATCTTGCAAGTTGATCTCTGCTCTCCTGACAAAAGCTTCATCCTCATAGAACCTTTTCACCCTATGCCCATTCACTTGAAAGGCTTTGGTTGGATCATCCTTGTCGTAGAGCTCCATCATTCCTGATGGGTATATCTTTGACACAGTGAACGGTCCTGACCATCTCATTTGTAACTTCCCAGGGAAAAGACGAATAGAGGACTTGAATAACAAGACTTTATCCCCTTTGCTTACATCTTTTCTCCTGAGGTGGGCATCATGCCACGATTTTGTCCTCTATTTGTATATTTTTGCATTTTCGTAGGCGTTCGTTCTCAGCTCTTCGAGCTCTTGAAGCTGCAAAAACCTCTTTTCTCCTGCTTTGTCGAGGTCCATATTTAGGAACTTGATTGCCCAAAGGGCCTTGTGTTCCAATTCCAAAGGCAGATGGCAGGACTTTCTGTAGATAAGCCTATAGGGGGTGGTTCCAATGGGCGTTTTGTAAGCAGTACGGTAGGCCCAAAGCGCGTCGTCAAGCTTCATAGACCAGTCTTTCCTCATTTTGTTGACAATTTTCTCCAAGATCTGCTTGATTTGTCTGTTGGAAACCTCTACCTGCCCTGACGTGTGTGGGTGGTAGGGTGTAGCGATCTTATGCTTCACTCTGTACTTGCGCAGGAGTACTTCAAACTGTTTCTCTCCAAAGTGCGACCCTCCGTCGCTTATAACAGTGCACGGTACACCGAAACGAGGAAAGATAGTCTTTTCGAATAGCTTGATTACCGACTTGGCGTCGCACGTTTGGGTGGATACGGATTCTACCCACTTCGATACATAGTACACCGCGACGAGTATGTATTGATACCCCCGGGATGGGGGAAACGGTCCCATGTAGTCGATCCCCCACACGTCAAATATTTCTACTTCGATCCAACTCGCCATTGGCATTTCATTCCTCCATCCTATGTTCCCTGTAAACTGGCATTGTTTGCAAACTTTTACAAATTGTGCAACATCTTTAAATAAGGAGGGCCAGTAGAATCCTGACTGTAACACTTTTGTAGGTGTTCTTTCGCTACCGAGGTGTCCACCATAGGGGGAGGCATGGCATTCTTTTAGGATTTCCACAGTTTCTTCCTCTGGGATGCACCTCCTGTATAAGTTGTCAGCGCATCTTCTGAACAGGAGAGGATCATCCCAGTAGTAGTTTTTAGCATCTGCGAATATCTTCTTTTTCTGATTGTACGTGATGTCAGGAGGCATTTATCCGCAAGCAAGATAATTGCAGATGTCTGCAAACCAGGGTAAGCTTTCTTCTTGAGCTTTGGCCAACGTAAGAGCCTCGTCGGCATAGTCGTCATTGATTGGTGGCCCTCCCTGTCTCTCAGCCACGATCCTTGATAGGTGGTTGGCGACCACATTTTCTGCTCCCTTCTTGTCGATAATTTCGTGGTCGAACTCTTAGAGCAACAAGGCCCACCTCAACAGTCTGGGCTTTGCGTCTTTCTTTTGCATTAAGTATTTTATGGCCCCGTGATCCATGTATACCTTGACCTTTTCCCCGACGAGATACGACCTGAACTTATCGAGCGCGAAGACGATCGCGAGCATCTCCTTTTCAGTTGTTGTGTAGTTTACCTGAGCCCCGTCCAACGTGCGACTGGCGTAGCAAATCACATGGTGCTTTTTATCTTTCTTTTGCCCCAGGACTGCTCCAACCGCGTAGTCGTTAGCGTCGCACATCAGCTCAAAAGGTAAACCCCATTCTGGCGCTTGAAGGATAGGTGGTGATATTAAAGCATTTTTCAGGGCCTGAAAAGCACTGAGACAATCGTTAGAGAAAACGAATTCAGCATCTTTTACCAGAAGATTGGACAGCGGTTTGGAAATCTTTGAGAAGTCCTTGATGAATCTTCGGTAATATCCGGCGTGCCCGAGGAAGCTTCTCACTCCCGTCACGGATTTCGGTGGAGGAAGCTTAGATATTGCTTCAACCTTGCTTACGTCCACCGCGATCCCACGCCTTGAGATCTTATACCCTAGAACGATGCCCTCCCGCTCCATGAAATGGAACTTTTCCCAGTTTAGGACCAGGCTGTTCTCCTCGCACCTTTGAAGAACCAATGACAGATTTTTCAGACAGCTATCGAAGTCCTTTCCATAGACTGAAAAGTCGTCCATGAAAACTTCTACGACATCTTCTAGAAAATCTGAAAACATCGATATCATGCATCTTTGAAAGGTGGCGGGGGCATTGCAGAGTCTGAAGGGCATCCTTCTGAAAGCATAAGTGCCGTAGAGGCAGGTGAATGTTGTTTTCTCCTGATCTTCGGGCAAGATGGGTACCTGGTAAAATCCTGAAAAGCCATCAAGGAAACAAAAGAAATCGTGATGCGCTAATCTTTCAAGAACTTGGTCAATAAAAGGTAGCGGAAAATGATCTTTTTTGGTAGCCTGGTTTAGCTTTCGGTAATCGATGCACATCCTCCATCCGGTGACGGTCCTAACTGCCACCTCATCGCCCTTCTCACCCTTAATCACTATCATCCCTCCCTTTTTGGGTACTACGTGAATCGGACTCACCCAGTTGCTATCGCTGATTGGGTAAATGATCCCCGCATCCCTTAGCTTGATTACCTCTTTCTTGACGACTTCCTTGAGCATCTGGTTTAGCTTCCTCTGGGGTTGAGCCAGAGGCTTGGCGGATTCTTCCAAGTTGATGCGATGCATGCATAAGGTGTGTCTAAGGCCTTTGATGTCCTCTACTGAATATCCTATAGCCCCCTTGTGCAGCCTCAACTCCTCAAGAAGTCGGTCCAGCCGGTTTCTCGAAAGAGTGGCGTTAACGATCACAAGGTTTCTCTCTTCTTCATCTAAGAATTCATATTTCATCCCTTCGGGCAATAGTTTCAACTCAGGCTTTGCTCTGGATGCCTTCTCTTGAGGCTCCTCCTCAAGAGAGGCATACTTCACAGACTCCACCACCTCGTCCTCTTTGTGCAGACCTTCGTCAGACAGGTCAAAAAGGTCGAGATACTCCGCAATTTCAAGATCTTCAAAGTCGGGATCCTGACAACTTATAGCCCTCGCAAGGGGGTCCACTATCCGGATGTCCTCCTCTATCTCCTCACATATTTTATCGTAGCTGTCCGCGAAACACGCAGATTCTGACAGGGAAGGACCTTTCATGATCTCCTTCAACTTGAAGTCCAAGTGGTCGTTTCTGACCCTCAGCGTGATAATCCCCTCTGAGACATCATTCAACGCCCTTCTTGTTGCCAAGAAAGGACGTCCAAAGATGATCGGACAGCGGGGGTCTTCTGCTGTGTCAATGACTACTATGTCACAAGGAATGAAGAAATTACCGACCCTGATCGGCACATCCTCAACAACACCGACTGGTCTCTTGAAGGTATGGTTTGCCAGTTCAATCCTTATATTGGTATGAGCCATGTTGGTTAAACCCGACCTTTTCGTGAAGCTCAGGGGCATGAGGCTGATGCTCGCCCCTAAGCCGGTAAGACCTTTTTGCTCAATGTTGTCCCCGATGGCAAACAGGATCGTAAAAGCTCCAGGGTCCCTTCTTTTGTTAGGCAGGTCAAGCTTCAAGAAGGCTGAGGAAGCAGATGCTAGGTGCACTGTCTCAACCCTTCCTCCCCTTCTTTTCTTCGTGATAAGATCTTTGAGGAACTTGGCGTAGGTCGACATCTCCTCCAAGGCGTCAAGGAAGGGGACTTCAAGATGTAGTTTCCTGATCGAGTCCATGAACCTTTCGTGACGCTTTTTCATATTTGCCTTGATCAGCTTATAAGGAAACAGCAACCTGGGAGCATAAGGATTCCTCCCACCAGACAGCTCATCGGAAGGCTTTTGTGTAGGCTCTCGAGCTTCTGCTTGTCTACGTTCATCCTCAGCCGGAATCGCACTCTCAGACCTTGGCTCAGGCTCTGGTCTGGCTTCATCAGCGCGCTCCACCATCTTCCCAGACCTTAGTACTGCCATTCTGGCAGTTTCAGGGTAGGAGAGTGTCTTTCCTGCAGGGTCCTCTCTCAGAGCGGCCATCTAAGCCAATTGTTGATTGACCTTGTGCTGGCGCATCTGCAGACTCGCCATCTGGTGTTGCATGGGATTCAGAGCTCCAGGACTAGCTAGCGCTCACTGTGCCATCTGGTTGATGATAGTGTCTTGTCTTTTTATGTAAGCGAACAATAGACCAACCAAGTTGGGTGGGTGCGAAATCTCATCTCGTCCTTGACATTCACCCTCAGACAGAGATTGCTCACAGTGAGACATGGTGTCAGAGCTCAATGGACAAGATCTCCGTTCTACAGAGTTCCTGAAAAGGCATGAGAAATCAAGTTTAGAAAATAGAATTATTTATTTTGTGTAAGGGAAAATGATAATAAAATAACAAAGGAAAGAAAAGAGTGTTGTCAAGCTCATTTCTAAGCTTGAGGCACGGGAGTGTAGTTAGTGGATTCAGATTCGTCTACAGTACCATTTTTGCCTTGTCCCCGACAACGGCACCAAAAAGTTGACCGGCCTAAATCGCGCATCCTAAAATCGGAGACGGATTTGAGGTAGTCGAACTTTTACATTTATAACCCGAATCCTTCTAGGCCCCCGCAACTTTGTTTATGGGGTCGAAGTAGATATACAGGGTCGAACACAGGGACAACGTGGTAGTGTTGAGAACCCATAATCGACATGCTACACTCCGGTAGGTATGAAGCGATAGTAAATTCCCCAAAAGGGAAACAACAAGATGTCACAAACAAAACAAAGAAAACTATCTCCAACTGGAGCTACAAGAAAGATTTAAGGTTTTAGTCATTTAGCAGTTTTTAGGGGTTTTCATGCAACAGAAACAGAAAGATAAAACTAAAGCTAGAGCAAGGTACGAAGGATAAGACTTCAGTAAAACAAGCGGTAGCAGTAACATCCTGCATCCCTCCTCTCAGAGCAGGTACCTCTAACCAAGCATCAACACCACTCTCAAGATTGCTGGACTTAAGTTAGAGTGGAATGTTACTGAAACCACTCCGTTCCAGGCACTCTCGTACTCCAGAATCGGACCAAACACTAGAGCCACAACACAACTCTCGAAGTTGTTGCGATGGGAAAATACGATTCGGTAGCTAAGCGAAACGCGATCCAAACATGCAAGCTAGAGTTCAGATATCAAACATAGCAGTCATCCAACATTTTGCACCAAGCATAGAGCAGCAAGTAATTAAGCCTTTCCATTCCCATAAACATTAAAGGTATTAATACATTGCATAAGTAAGGAATTAAATAACAGAATTAGAGATAGATGTCGCCTTCTTGATGTAGAAGGACGACAGGCTACTGCGGCTCTCCAGCCCGATACCGGTCAGGGGCCTAGCCCGATACAGCAGTGTCGGGCGGCACATCCTCTCGGGCGGCACACTATGACGGCCGACTGTATCACTCAAGGACCCTGGACGATATGCTCACGTCGGGCGGCAAGCATGACGGGCGAAGCGTATCGGGTTCGATATCGTGTCGGGCATGGAGCGACGTATTCTATTGTCGGGCTCTTGTGTCGCTCGTCTACGTTGGTCGATGTCGGCCCGCCGTGTCGCCTGAGACGGTCCTAAGTGAACCATCCCCTCCCTCTCGGGATGAGGAAGAGCTCACCTAGAGTTGCCCGACACAAGCACTGGGGCGCGACACTCTTGCTCTCACAGTTTTCCTCCGAAGATCGCTCAAAGTTCCCAACTGTCCGAACTGTCTTTTCGGCTTCCTGTAGATGCTATTTATAGGCAGCGGTTGGGGGAAGTTATGGTGCTCGAAGTGCCACATGTCCTCCTTATTCGCGGGTCGGTGGGCGGCCGATACTGGTATCGCTCGGCACAGGGGTGTCGGCTGTCGGTCACGTGATGGGCGGCGCCTGTCGGTGGGTGGCTGTGTCATGCGACAAGCTTTGGTTATCGTGGCGAATTTGCCTCCCTGTCGGGTAGAAGACGTGTCGTCCGTCAGTTTCTTCTTGCGCGACATCCCCTTGTCATGCGTCGTTGTGTCGCTCCACCCTGTCGGGCAGAGGTCGTATCGGGTGTCAGGAAGGCCGATGCAGACTTGAACTTATTTGTGGGTCGGGACGGCCTTATCGTACCAAAATGAGGAAAAACTTCTACAAAAGATGGAAATATTGGATTAAGAGCATTGTTTGGCCAATTATTGCGAAAATACATATAAAAGAGAGGAAAACAGTCAAAAAGGGAAGTTTTGATAACAGAAAAACAGTCTAAAATATCACAAAATTTGGTGTTATCAAGCCCTTTAACATGGCATCACAACCTAAGGAAACACAACATCGTGACCCAAAGGAAATCCATGTCGTGACCAAACAACAAGACAATGTCACAACCATCTCCATAAACAACATTTGTTTTGGCCCAAAACCACTCATGGGTGCAAGTATCAACCCAAAACACAAGAGGGCAACTATCTCAACCGTAACAACGTCAAATAGCTAAAAGACCAAACATCGTCACGGCCCAAAACCATGGATCTGATGTCCCCAAATCCTACAAATAGTACCAAGAAGATCATCTAGCAAACATATTTAAGAGTGAGAAATCTAAACTTATATTAGGGATAGAACTCGTCTAAAACATGATAGGACAGTGAGGAAAACCACCATCCTTAAGAAGGAAGACATCACCCAAAATTGGGTAACAAACTCTAACACAAGTACCATGAAGACACCATGAAAGGTACCTCAGGCAAGAGAGATAAAACCCATGTTTGGCAGCACCAAACCATAACTCAAACTTAATAGGACATCAAGACACTCATTGATCATGCATGTGACCAAAACCAAGATCAAGAGGTTAGGGGAAACAACCATCACACTATAATCACCAAAAAGGGACATCAAAACTAGGGTTCATATTACTTTCAAACCAAACATGATTTTAACATCAACCAACTCCTAGGCTTTAGCATCATCATATAGAATGTTAAGAGAACGTCTTAGATAGAGAAAACATCAATATGCATATATGCAAGGTGCATTAACAGAGAAGGTTAAGAGTTATATAACCCGCCTTAAGGAAGACCACTCCAAGGATGATAGCTCCAAGTACATGATCACCAAGGATGTTGAAGCTCCACCAAGGGCTCCACTTTCATCCACAAGAGCACCTCAAGAAGAAGAATTCATCATGGTAAAAGGTTGTACAAGAAAAAGGGCAAGGAAGAACCCTAGGAGGATCCAATGAAAGGAGAAAAGAGAGGAGAAACTCCCTCTCACTTGGGTGTCACCTTGTCAAAATATGGCCTATTACCCTTGTGATGAGGAGCTCTCTTCTCAATAACAGCCAACATGTCAAAACATAGTATAAGCCCAAGGAAGGAGAACAATATGGGGTAGGGGATCCAAGGAAAACGTTACAAAGAAGGCATATACTTACCAAGGTTAAAGATGAAGCAAGAGTCACCACATTCAAGAGATCTTGATCACCAAGGCTCCAAGGATCAACACTCCTTGCTCCACCAAGCTCCAAGGATGAGCAAGCAAGGAAGGAGATGGGAAAAGTAAAAAAAGGGTCACTTGCATGGAGAGATAAAAGGTTATATACATGAGGGGAGAAAGAAGGGCAAGGATGAGGTGTCAACACCCTATTGCACCAAAGGAACACTTGTCCATCCAAGAAACCAACATGCAACCACCCTAGCCATACATTCACAAGATGGTGATACAGTCCAGGTTGGGTCTCGACCACCTAGGTCAACCAACATGGTCACGGTCACAAACCACCATGGAACACCATCCACGGTCGTGACAAAACACCAAGCACAATAAGGTCACGACGCAAGGTAACCAAACTCGTCTTAGGTCGAGACACTCTATACAAAGGCAAATATCTCGACCCAAGACCAACCAAAACCATCTAGACCGTGACCACAACACCTAGAGGGGGTGTCTCGACTGGAACACTCACACAAATAGCTCAAGGTTGTGACATAGGTCGCTACACCCACATAGCTCACATAGGTCGATACACACACAACCCTAGAAACCCTAATCACCACCAAGGGTTCCACCACTCAACAAAGGCTCAAAAAAGGCACCCACTTCTTTCTCTCTCCTCTAGGTGATGTCAATAAAGAGAAGGAACTCTCTAGAGGTGACAAATTGCACATTCACCACCTACTTTGGGTAAATTTCAATTTGCATCAAAACTAGCAAACATAGAACAAACAACATCCAAACAAGATCAAACTAGAGACTTAAGCTCTCCACAAGATCTAAGATCATATAAAATGATTAGAGAAAGGTTCTAAGCACATCATAAAGCCAAAGAAAGTAGGGCTATCCCAAAACCTAGGTCAGGGGTCTTATAGAATGCATCTATACGAAAGAACCCTTACCGTCCATTCTAAAGGGTCTCTGACTGGGGATTAAAAGCCACACAATGCAGCACAAACCTTAAAGGGGAGTGAGGAGGTAGAATCCACAACATAGATATTGGTCTTCCTATACTAGGTGTCATGTCCCTCTCCATTGTTTCTTCTATGTTTTTGTTGTTGTCCCTCATCATGAGCGAGTAGACGTTTGTGATGGGGCATGGGGACTAGCCCCATATGCCCTTATTTTATTCTAAACTCTACAATATAGTTTCTAAATAAAGTATCATTTTTCTTATCTTATTGTCTTGCAAATTGATGACTTACTTTGCATATACGTTATAATCATGGATACATAGGTTGTTGTGAGCATGATTAGAACACCAAAACGATCTTATCACCCCATGAGGTTTCAGTAAGGGATAGTGATGTGATTCAACTATGATATGCTACGTGTCTAGGATGGTCATTCGTAAGTGAGGAGTCCATTTAGAATGAACTAGGAACTTGGGTGCCGAGAATGGTCAGTTCTAAGGGAGTTTAAACTAAGTGAAGACATGTATCCCATGAGGGTGCAAAAAATAAACATATATTTTAGTAATAACCATTGAAGAGTTAGAGTTCTTTAGGATAATTATGCAAGTGGTGGTAATGAAACCCCATGCCTTGGTTCTCTTTATTATCTGCTATTTACTTTTTTAATCTATGTTACTTTTGATAACAATCTAGTTTAATCAATCTGTCAACTAATCAGTGATAAATATTACTCTCAATACTTCCAAATCTATATAACTACTTAAAAACGTTATCTTTTGGGTTCGATCCTAAGGTATACTACAATAAGGCTTCCGCTCATGTGGAGTGGGGAATTAGTGCAGTGCTTTTGGTTAGACCTAGAAGTCATTCTTTTTGGATATTTCGTGGTGCGACATTTGGAGCTCAAAATTGGCGCCATTGTCAGGGACAATGATAATTATATATTTTTAGAAGTTAAGTATAATAAGAATTTCCTTTTCTAAATTTTATAATTTGTTTTTTTATTCTTTGAAAAAGAATAAAAAAACCGTTTGTTTTTTCTTAGTCTTGTATATTCTCTTAGTTTGATTTTGTAATTTATAGTTTATTTTTTTAATTTTAGTTTAATGATGCAAATTTCTTGTGATTTAGATTTTTTTCTTATAAGATCTTTGTAATTTATTGTCTTGTCCATTTGTAAAAGAAAAAATTGTCTTATATCTTCACTCATTGAAACATCTTTTCTCTTGAGCCTAATATTCAAAATTTCTAATTTTCATGAATTTATTCATAATGGATTGGACGCTACAACAAAGTATACAATGTGAAAAGTGTGGCTCCATCTACCGTGACATATGGGGTTGTCCCGAAGTGACTTTCCAAGCCAAGAATATTCAAAGAAGACTTAAAGCATACTGTAATTAGCAATATTATGAGGGAAACAATGGAGAGTTTGACTATGCAGATCAAATTCAGCCTGGTTAGGATAAGAGTATGGATGCCCTCCATAGAATGTTAGTTGACCTCCAAGAAAATCTAAAAGACCATGAAGCTCAGAATAAAAGATTGGTGGCTGATGTGGCTCATCTAGAATCCGTCTAACAACCTCCTATATGTGCAATTGTAAGTCAACTAAAATTTAATCCTAAGCATCCAAAGCAGTCAAACATCGTAGTGAAGTGGTTAGGGAACATGTGCTCCACACCTCCAACCCATGTTATTGCACTGATTACCCCCTATTAAGATGTAGAGGATGACAAAGAAAACACTCCAGTCATGATCTCCAGTCACTTGGTTGGTAGCAATCATGTCTCGTCCAAAGGAAATCATCCAACCACGTCATATGCAATGCATGTCCTCCCCATCAATGTTGAAGCGCCATCTATTATAGTCCCAACTACTCTCCACATTCTACCAGAAGAGCATGAAATACCAGTATACAAGCCTGGCATCCCATATCCAGGAAGACTCAAGCAAAAGCTTGACATTAAGTTTGCCAAATTCAAAGAAATTCCTAATGACAAGACAACAATTTCATATCATAAAGTGCCAACCTAACAAAAGGAGTTTGTTGAATCCAAGAGGGAGCTGGGTATATCCTAGGTGGAGGAGTCAAAGTTGCATTTTGACATCGGGAAGGAGCCTACTGCTTGTATTGATATTCTGATTGATTGGGCTGAAAGCTAGGAGCATGCACAACCATATAAATGTATATATCATGCTGATTTTATAGGTGAGATATTTCCTCCTATTTTAACACCATATGCTCTATATGCAAACTCAAGAGATGAGAAGAAGCCAGATCCAGATCCTTCACCTGACTTAGCACAATTGGCAATGTCTGTTCAATATGTGTCAAGATCACCTTTATAATTCATGGAGGAGCATACTTCAAAGCCATCAGATAGGCAAAACTTCTACATTGTGCCACTTGATCCACACACAACTACTACATGATCTCTACTGACGGAGGAGTTTTTATGTATCCTATTGCATGGGCTATGGGGAGAAAACAACATCCCTTCAAGCCTCCGAACATCTCATTCAAGCTACCATGACCACCACATCATATGTCGCACCATGGAGCTCTCATGTACAAGGAACCAACCCTTGTTCATATTCCTTTTAGTTAGACCTTCTTCGAGTTGACTGGGCCACCTAGATAGGTATTGAGGATTTATTCTCCTCCATCTTGAATTTTGTGTTTGCTCGAGATGAGAAAATTTCTAAGTTTGGTGTGGAGGGTGGGTGGTACATCATCTCCACCACCTCAACTCTACCCTTTCCCTTTCTCATCCTCAAACATTTCTTTTTTTCCATCTTTTATTTGCATATGTCTTATTTTCTATTTTATTTTTAATTTTTGTGTGAGTTGTGGCCTTTACCTGGCTAGCTATTTTGATGTATGCAAAAATTAGAAATATATAAATGAACTATTATCTTTTTTTCAGCTGACCCGTGCAAAAAGAAGTTTTAAGGAATACACATGTCTTGAATAGATTCAAGCCTCTATGACAACAATTGAGCATTCTTTCTTCTTAGAAATTATGATAAGCAGAATGAGTCAGAAAGGTCAAGCCACATGTGGTTCTGATATGACTTGCAACATAATTCATAAACACTTCTTTACCCTACACTAACTGAATTAATCAATATAATATTATGATATGATTCCAAAACAGAGCAATACAATGAAGAAGCACACATCAACCTCTTGTTCACACTCATTTTCCATCATTTCTTATCTCTTCAACATCTACAAACAAGATAAAATTAATATATTTCCCACTATATGCTAAACCCTAAGTCTAGGGTCGCATCCCTTCTACAATTATACCTCTTTTTCTACTTTTGTCTACATGCATGGTATAAATAAAAGAGGTCAATGAGCGTAAAGAAAAAATACAATCAATGTAACCACAAGTGAATAAAAGGTCTTGAGTCAAATGGAGGAGAGACAAATAAAATAACCAAATCCAAAATAAGGTTTCAAGTCAGATAGAGGATAGATGAGGGAATCAAGTCCATGCCATGTCTCTCTCCCCCTTTCGTCCAATTGTTCATACACAAGGGACTTATCAAAATTTTCTCCAACTAGCCGAATAGCCCTGACTTGTGCTTACTTCTATTTGCACAGACAAATCATGAGTATTATTAAGATGAAATTAGTTCGTCGCATTTCTGGAGTCTAGAAAATGGAGGAACAAGCCCCAATGGGGGATATCCAAGTGTGTCTATGTGACCCCAAAGGACTAGGGTCGCTAGTTCATTTTTGGTGGAAATTGACCAGAAAGTTTTCTTAGTTGGGAAAGAAAAGTTTGGATCCTGATATCAATTGTTGACCTCCTTTTTATTTTGATTTACTCAGGACGAGCAAAGGATTAAGTCTGGGGTAGTTTGATGAGTGTCTTTATACCCATTTTTACATACTATTTTACTCACTTTTTAAGGGTATGTTGTGTTTCTATTTCCTAGTTTTATCTTCATATTCACTCAATTGTAATTATCTTTCTTTTTCCGAACTTTAATGCATTTTTATATACATTTTATGCAGAACTAGCTAAAATTGTATGATAATGCCCATATGGATGACCAAGACCTCATGATGCTACGCCTCAAGGAAAGAAATGCCCATAAACTTTCCATTTGATCACCTTCCAACCGCCTAGTTAAGACACTGGATCTGCCATTCGCATGACTAGCACCGCTCTCTACCTAGATACTTCCAGATTCTTCTATTCTGACGCACACTCCCAACATCCAATCCATTTCGATTCACCCCATGTTGGTCTGCTAGAGAATCAAACATGAGGTCAAAATTGAGTAACCCACGCGAGTCGCCTATTGGAACAAGTACGGGCCATGCAATTAGATGCCTTCGACCACAATAATTCAAATTTAGAGTTTCAACAATGAGGAATGCATATATAAAAGGAAACCCTTATCATCCATTCTAAGGGGTCTTTGACTAAGGATTAGAAGCCACACTACGCAGTACAAATCCTAATGGGGAGCGAGGAGGGAGTTGGTACAATAGAGAGATTGTTCTTCCTACACCAGGCGTCATGACCCTCTCCATCGTTCCTTCAATCTTTATATTGTTGTCCCTCACCATGAGCGAGAAGACATTTATGTTGGGGCATAGGGACTAGTCCCATGTTCCCATATTTTATTCTACCTTGTATCTAAACTCTACAATATAGTTGCTAAATAAAGTATTGTTCTTCTTATTTTCTTGCCTTGCAAATTGAAAACTTACTTTACATATATGTTATAATCATGGATATGCGGGTTGTTGTGAGTGTGATTAGAACACCAGAACAATCATCTTTATTCCAATGAGGTGTCATCAAGGGATAGTGAGGTGATTGGGCTACGATATACTGTGTGCCAAGGATGGTCGGTCGTAAGTAAGGGAGTCCAGTTGGAATGAACTAGGAGCTTGGGTGCCGAGGATGGTAAATTCCAAGGAATTTTAAGCCAAGTGAAGACATGTATCTCATGAAGGTGCAACAACTAAACCTCTATTTATGAACTACCATTAAAGTGTTAGATCTTGTAAGGATAATTATGTAGGAGGTGGTAGAGAAACCCCATGCCCTGGTTCTCTTTATTATCTACTGTTTACTTGTTTAATCTATGTTGCTTTCAGTAAGAATTTATTTTAATCAATATTTCAACTATTCGGTGATAAATATTACTCTTAATACTTATAAATCTATATAACTACTTAAAAAGGTTGTCCTTTGGGTTTGACTCTAAAGTATATTGCAATAAGACTTTCGCTTGTGTGAAGTGGGGAATTAGTGCACTACTCTTGGTTAAACCTAGGATTTATTCTTTTAGGATATTTCTTGGCGTGCCATTTGGAGCCCCATCAAGCCATCAGATCCAAAATGGACAATTGGCATATCCCTACAAATGATTTGCTTATAAAATTTCTACATGGCACATATTAATATATTTTGAACCAATTTTCTTCAAGTTCTTAATAATGTCTAGTATTTATCAAAATACTAACTCACACTAGTATCCCTTCAATTCCCCTCCATATATTATCTTCATGAATCACCCAAAACCAAAATTTCTAATACTTGTGTAAGTGATTCCACAACTTGTGAATTACATTCAATCATAAGAGTATAACATAACTTTTGGGCATAATATGTAAGGAAATACCAATAAAGTTCCAATTAAGGTGTAATTGCAAATGATGATATGAAAAAGTTAAATTTGTAAAATTTAGCTCAATAATATGAATAGTACCCACAAATTTGTATGTTACAACCATCTTTGCATAGTGACCCAATTTGGTCACTACGTCTAGTCCCTACATGATGGGAGCAACTTGATCTGATTGATATATTCAACACCGATCCCCAAGGCGATGTTAGTTTCTTTGAACATGGATCATTACTGATATGGATTATATTTTGATACTAATTCTCATCTTGTTTAACTTAAATTCAATATATACATAAATAGTCATATTGATTCATTCAAACTCAAATTCAATGACCTACTACTATTATATTATCGACCCACACATAAATCGTAATCATGTATAAATTATGAAATCATTTGATAAAATTGTAAAATGAGATTAGTGCTTCGATAAGTCTAGGGTCACTAGTTATGCTAGGAGGAGACAGAGTTAAATGAATTGACAACAAACGTGGCACACTGACTATATTCCAACTTCTCTGCATCAATGCACTCACTACCTTTAATGTCAAGGAAAGCAAGTCAAGCATTTCAAGAAAAAGTCACAGTCACACCCCTACTACTATTCTAATAGATATTGATTCTTATCTGAGGAGAACTCTTATACCTTTAGAGTAGACTATAGCAGCCTCCAATTCAATCACATTGTCTTCTTCCCGAGAACCTGCATGGGATTCGTGAACATGAAAAGATGCTCCTGGCCCCAAAAAAAATCTATGAAATCCTATGTACCTACTCTATAGCTCTTGCCTTCCTTTCCTTCCCTACACATTTGATGGACGGTTGTCACTACGAAGCTATACAGAAGGTAAATGTTTATTGTTTTAGTTAGCTAGAAGTTCCTTATCCCTCTCAGTATAGACGAGTTGTTGGCAGCTTACAGTATCTAGCTCTTACCAGACTAGACGTGATCTTTGCTATCCCTAAGCTTGCACATATTATGCATTGCCCTACGGATGTCCATTGGGAATCAGACCCTTTGTGTCTTCTCTTATCTTCTAAAGAGGCAAAAATACAATAAGTAGATACATAAGATCGATTCTTTGAAAGCATCAAATCAGAAAATCCTTTTTCACATTGAAATAGGGACAATGAAGACAACACCACACACCCACCCATCCACTAGTGACGACGTATGTGACAATCCTAGTAAATGGAAGCACACAACCCCCCAGGAATGCATGTGTGGATTTCCGCATTGTCGAATAAGATCAACTGCTCTCTCATGTCAGAATCAGAACCTCCTCCTCCTACAAAAGAAGATGTTAAGATTTCACTTTGCACGTTGGACCCGTTGGTATGGAGGACTTACCCAGGTCCCATTCTGCTCCATATCAGACATCTTTCTTAAAGGTACTAAATACAACTCCATTAATGAGCAAACTGAAGGTTGGGCGTTGTAGATTCTTATCCAAGACTTGTATCATTTGATGATGCCATGTGAATCGCTAGAAACATGTTCAATGTATTGCTAACCCAATAACGAAAGTTTCGTAAGGGGACTGGAGCAGGCTACTATGAGACCAAATATCTTCTTTCTAAAGAGATTCGATTCATTTCTATGCCCAAGGTCAAATATTGAAATCATTTCTGAGGTTTTCCCTGACTTTGTTTGTGTCTACAAACAATTCAAAATACCTCGACTTTTTTAGAATTAGAATAGGTCTGAGTCAAATAGCAATGATTTGAATCTTTTTACATTACACTATTTTGGAAACCCAAGGACTCGATCATATGGATATGTCAAATATAGGATTTCTAATCCTAACAGGAAAATGAGCAATTGGATCTCCTTGAGTCAAGTCAGCACACCTGCTGTAAAGCCATCTTGAATAGGAAAACAAGAACGGAGTCGAAGTCGATTTTAGATGTGGGAGTCTTAACATAGAGTCAGAACTATTGGACTCTGAGATTGGATTTTTTCATAGTAGGAGTGTATTAGAGAAGCGTCTATTGCCAAAAAAAGGAAGACTAAAAGGATTCAAAACTTCATGTAAAATTTTCTTTTTTTTGCCATACCGACCCACAATTTCTTTGTCGTTCCCCCATCATCTTCGACCCACATTGACAAGAGCATTATCTAATGTAATGCAAGGAGATTTGTGTTCGCTAAGATCTCAAGCCATAACTCTCAACATTTACTACCTTCTCAAACTCCCAGTCAACTTGATGGTTGTGGCTTCATCATTCCCAGGAACTCATTTTCCTGTAACAGAAGAATCAACACGTTCTCCCCTTTCTCTTCTGTAGAGATCATCTTTTTCTTATTTTATAAAATTGTAAAATGAGATTAGTGCTTCCATAAGTCTAGAATCACTAGTTATGCTAGGACTCATTTCTAGAAATATCTCTCTCTAGTAAGTATATTATATCAAGTTTCTTAGAAGATAAACTAATACTTCTTACAAATATCTAAGTCTAAGTCATATGTTAATTCATACAATATGATTCCTCCATAAAGATTCCACTTTAGATATTTCCCTTTTCTTATGTTTTTGAATCCTACAATGTAATATCTAAACAAGGCCTTCAACATAGAAAACATCCTCACTCATACATACTATCTTTGGGTCTATGATCTTCTTTGTACCAGGATGACATTCTTGTACATGAAGACATGAAACTCATCATGTAGGTATATAACTCTAGTGGTAACTCAAGCTTGTATGTTACTGGTTGAATCCTTTGAATAATTGGATTGGGTGCCATATTTCTAGGAGTTCACTTGTATTTCTTTCCAAATAGCTGAATACCTTTCTATGGTGACACTTAGAGATAAAATTCATCTCCAACACCGAACTCTCAGGGTCTGTGTCTTTTCTATGCATTGATTTCTATATGTTTGTGATTCTTCATTGCATGATCACTGATATCTTGGTTGTGTCTTAAGAACTTTGGGCCCAAAATCTATCTTTGACTTACTTCATACCAATGGATAGACATCTACACATTCTTCTATATATGCTTCATGTAGATGCATATCAAAGCTGGAATAATGATCGTTACTATATGCTAACTCCACAAGACAATTTTTTATCCCAACTGTCGCAAAATTGTATATGTGGGTTTGTAACATAATATTCAAGTGTATGAGTAATATGCTTAGACTCTTCAACTAGTTGGGGATAAACATAGTACTAAATTTCAAACCTCCTCGTCAAGCACAATTCATCTAATTCTAAAATGTAGATGTGACTTGGGATCTACTTCGAATATGATGAATATTTGATTCCATGCAATATGATTACTTCATTTGTATAGACTTTGGCTAATTTGGGTGCATCCCATGTTGACTCTTCATAGGAAAAAAATTGCTAACTTTTTGATTGAATCCAGAATCACCCGCTGACTTGAGATGATGAGATGACCTAGGTAAACGACATGATCCAAAATAATAACCAAGGTTTAAGCTTGTCTAGGTGAGCTTTCACTAATTGCTAAAATTTAACTAATTGTCACTCTTACTTTGAATTGAAATCAGCCTTAAATTTTTTTTTTCTTTAAATATATAAAACTACATAAAGATCTTTTGAACTTAATAACATCTATTTATGCTTGAAAGCAAACTTCTCATAACCAAATTTGACTTTTACAACATAATTGATAAGCTTAACATAACCGAGTTAGACTTTTACAACATAATCGGAAAAAAAGAAAATCAAAATTTTTGGCATTTAATTTGCATTATATACAAGATTACACAATACTAGTCTCATTGACATTCTCACATTACCAAGACCAAGGGAAGAATAACTGTAACATCCTTATTTTTGGATACTTGCTTACAATCTTTCTTATATCATATCATTTATAGTCACATATTATATATGGGTCAATTTTCAATATTTTTTTGGTCATTACCATGCACTGGAAAATTTTCCACGAAGACAAAACATCAAAATAAGATGAGTTATGCAATATCAAAGCTTTATTTTTTATTAATCATATTAATTCATTAGATACCCTAACTCGGAAACTAACTCCACTAAAATATTCTAGACACAAAATAAGCCAACAGACCAAATTTGGGGTTTGATCTGACTTTATTAGTCTAGGTAACTAGTTTGTTAAAGATAATAGTAACTAACTCAAGATAGTTGCTTTTATCCACACTTCTGTTCTTTTGTGCCTTTTCTCGGTCATTGGATGTGGCAGCGGGGACGCTGGTGTACTCCCACCCATCTGTGCCATCTTCAACCTCAGTCCATAGGGACTGGGACTCCTGTTACCGATCAACAGCAGATTTCTTGTTGCGTGAATGATCGTTCTCGAAACTGACTTCACCAATAGATTCGTGAGTGCGATGAGCACCATATAAGCCCATGTATGAACCCTTGTTCTCACCTAGTCAAAAACACCAAAATCTTCCGCCATCCTTCTTCCACACCACCATTGCTAGATATTGTAGAGTGTCTGAGATATTGTAGAGTGTCTGACTCGACCTTGAGAGCATCTACATTGCACGATAGAAGGTCCTTGTAGGTTTATTTTCACTCAATTCGACTGACTTCACCCCGAGTACACCCCTTCTATCATCTTCAACCTTCATCTATCCACCGTCGTCCAACATCACCAGGCCATACCCACCCAATCTAGCACTGCTACACCATCTGTAGCGCCCCAGAAACTCGCCCACAGTCTTCGCTCGGCCCGCGAATCGCTGAAGCGCCTCATCCACAAGACCACTGGAAGGCACTGCAATGGAGTCTCTCCGACCAGGAGCTCCAAGGGGTAGCGACCGTTGAGAAGTGGACAAAGAGGCTCTCAAGGACTTGGGGAAGCTGTTGTGACCACCAGCGAGGAACCACAAAAGGTATATCGCCTGAACTCTTTTTCCCCTATTGATGCCCTGTTTCAAGTATGTTTGGCTGACGGCATGAGTTCCTCGCCAGAATTGGATGCGCGACCCACCATCTATCGCCGACTTGACCCCTATACTAGTTCTTTTTGGTTTTCAACCCGATATTGAACCCCCCCCCCCCCCCCCCTTCTCTTGTTGTGATCATGTCAGACCCTGTTCCTCCTGAAGAGCTTACTGCTCTGGCCTTCACAATGTGCATACGAGGATGATCTAGCCTACTCTAACCACCAGTTCATCTCTGTGCCCTGGTCTTGCCAGATCACGTTCCACTATGGGAACAACCAATAAGATCTCTCCACCTTGGCTCAAGAACGCTGGCCAATGACAATCCTTCTTGTCCCTTAAACCTGTAGCTACTTCGATGGTTTGGTTACAGACGTTAACACAAACTTACTTGCATCCACACATAGAATTATCCTAGCCACGACCTCGTAGATCATGTACCATGTACCATGTTTTCGTTCCCAATAGGTAATCTAATTAACAGGAAACGATATATAGACTATGGTCATATTATAAATCTATGTCTATGATACTACTGTGAATCTAGTACAACCTCACTGATTTGGAACCACTCATCCAAATACATGTATCACTAATCTGTGTAAGGAGTGGGACCAGAGGGGATTCAATTCCTACTAAAAATTTGAAGAATAGAACCTCCAGTCCAAACACACCCATAAAGTATATTGGAGTGGGTGTAAAGTTTTCAAATCTTAGTAAATGGTAATCGAAACAACTAAAGTATAGCAGAGGAATAAATATAAAGACTATATTCAATTCTTCACAAAAATATTACAAAAGTACATCATAATCTCCCTCATAAGGTTGACATGTAAGATACAACATATGGATCTAAGTAGAGGGAAATCTAAACCATAATAACTTTGTCTCCAACTTTAACTCCTTAAGCTAGGTCCATATCTTCATGCCATATCCTCCATGTCCTTCACCTAGGGTTGGAAGCATACCCTAGCAAGATGAGAAAAATAGATGACATCAATAAAGGTTGTTATGTGTATACTAAAAAGAAAATTCAGCAATATATGGAGTAAAGGACAACAAGTACAAAAGGCTTCCCATAGGAAAGATAAGGACTACACAAGAGGGCATAAAAGAAATTAATCACCATCATATGACAAAAAGATACTTGCCATAAATAAATAATGAAGTGGTGCCACATACGCAAATATCATGAGATTAGAGCACACAACCCATAATCAATTATCATCATCTTGCATGCATGTGGGATAAACATAGCCCTAGAACAATATAAAGACAAAGTCGGCCAAGTCTGATAAACTTAAAACCTGGTAGAGAATGACACATAACCAAACTCCCAAATACATATATAGAGTGGGCCAAACCTCATAAATTTGAAACTTGGGTATGGGGCCACCTCCATCCCAAAAATAATAGGAGCATACTACCCCGAGAAGGAAATACACATCTTCCCAAAAACCAATGTAATTACACTACTCTAGTGCTACTGAATCACATAGCATGTTTAATGTATATGCAAGTAGAAACTATAGTCACGTCTTACAAATTAGTCACCATAAAGTGACCAACATAAACATCCAAATCATAAGTGGGAAAAAGACATCACATGTCATCATATAGAGTTTAATCATGAACAAAGCATAAGAAAGACCAAGAGAATGTCCTAACATGTTAATATGATAACAAGATCAGTAACAAATAAAAGGTACTTCACATGAAGTATATTTTCCAAAAGAACAAGATATGGTGTAGGTTAATGTCCATAGGACCAAGAGAAAGAAGAAACATATGTTAATTGCTCAAAAAGAATAATCAGAGATGCAAACATACATTTAGAGAGAAGAATTAGAAATTGCTAAAAATAGAAATAATATGGGATGCAATCATGCCTCCTTAAAAGTCAAAATAGTCTAAGGTCACTTCTTCATCCAATTCTAGTTCTCCAAAGAACCTATCAATCATGTATGTGAAATTAGGGTTAGATTTACATTGATTTCACAAACCCTAAAAATCACCTTTTTCCTTATATATAATTTTGGTTAACAAAACCATGCCACATTTTAGTTATATTTTAGTTTACCTTTTTCTGAGTTTAAAACATTTTAATTATATTTTTCTGAGTTATAAATTTTTAGTTATGAATTTTGCAAGTCATAACCAATTTAATAAACCCTTGAAATTTGCATAATTATTAGTTTGGGTTTAGTTGATGAAAACTATGCCATTATATAGATAATGGAGCACTAATTCTAGAACATTTTTTCTTTTATTTTTCTGATCTATAAATTAATTTCTATGGATTTTACAAAAATAGGCCAATCATAAAATAACTAAAATCCACGTTATCAGCAAATCCAGTCAGCGGGTATGTGAGTTGGCCCAATGAGAACATGCCAACTGGGCCAGGTCAAACACAAATCAGTGTAAGAATCAACACTCCAAATAGGTATAACAAACCGTCAAAAGATGAAAATACCCTTGGTAAGAAAATAAAAAAGGAAACCAAGACGAGGGGCAAACCAGACATATGAGCACATGAAATCTTCCTTCTTCTTTTAAGCAGTAAACCAACAGAATGAAGACTGAATCTGGGAATCAAACTCATGATATGGGGCTTATCAGCAGAAGGCAACAAACAAAAGGGGTTCCTCACCTTGTTCTGATCTCAACGAACCAAGGGAAAGGGGTTTGGGTTCTCAGAGAAGCAAAACACTATTCGACCATGGTTGGGGGAAGACTTGTATGTGGTTGAAGAAAGGGGGGAACAATGATGCAAACAAATAGATGTAAAATGTTAGTAGTAAAAAGAAGTAAGAGAATACAATTTCCCCTGTTTAATTTTCTTTAGAGGATGTTATTAATATTATGGAAACAATTAACATGTATTGTGGATCTAAGTTACTATTATCCAAAAGAAATTAGAAATAAACATAGTTAAGGACAATGAAGAGAGATTGAGGAATTTAAGTAAAGGCAAGATATTCTTTACTTCTCTCATTAGTGGATAATGTTGAAAGGTCATAAATACCCAACATAGTAAGTAAAACATCCGTGGATATGAAATAATCCACTATACAATTTTTTAACAATAGAGTGATATCAAATTTATTTCTCTTGTATTAATTGGTCCAGCTGTCAAATTCCATTTTTTGTTGGATAATACTAGTACTCATAAATAAAGTGTAACATCCCTGACCTGGGTTATGAACTAACCCTAGGTGTTTTGCTTAAATATGTGATTATATGCTTGTGGTTATCTTTTGAAATGTAATTAAAGATTTTGAGGAACTTATATTTCTATTTCTGTCCTTTTTGAATCATGTTGAAACATTGTTTTGATGATAATGGACTAAATGCAAATTACCCAAGTAGAAGGTTAACTTGCAAATTGCACATGTTAATATGTTCCTCTGATGTTGAGACATCATATGAATGTGTATAATGTAGTGGTCGGGATTCCACAAGCTTGAGCACCAAGATATAGCTTGTAGAGCAATCCTTATGCTTTAAAACCTAGTTTTGGTGTAAAGTGCAATTTACCCAAAACATAGGGTGCAACATGTAAAATATATCCCCTAGAGAATCTCTCATGACTCTTGGCATCTATTTGAGTAAAGAAAATGAGAAGGGCGCCTTATTTGAATGATCAAGAAGGAAAGATAATTTTGATATTTAAATAATCAAGATTTAAACACATGGCCTTGTATATATATACAACTTATATGATGTTTTCTTTAAACTTTGGTTAATAGAGGAGTTTTTCACGTGGATATAAGGTGTAAACGTGGCCATTGAATGGAGTAAGAGTTAGTGGTCTTTAGTTGAGAAATAAAAGAAGATAATCCTTTTTCTTTTCACTTTCCTTGAAAATATCCAAAAATATATATATAGGATCCTTATCAACAAGCAAGGGATCGTTTCCCTTAGTCCTTTTCTCATCTTCTTGCCTTGGCCGACCAAAGGATAGCTCTAGAGTAGAAGGAAGATAACCAAGCTGGTTTGGTAAGTATGGATCACCATCTACCTCAAATTCATGGTGGGAACCGTAAAGCAAGGTTGGTTTAATGGTGTTTTTCACACAATTCTTCTTTCTAGCCTTTTTCTCCATCCAAAAACTTGAAGAACGGACCTTGGGCAACCACTGGAGATTCATCCACCATTAAAGCTATGAAGCTTAGAGCTCTAGATCATACTTAAAGGTGGGTTTTATAACTCTAACCCTTAAGCTTTGCTTTTGCATCCTTCTTTCTTAGAATCCTTGCTTATTCTTCTTCTTTAGACACCTTTGTGTGTTCTTGCTAGCAATTCCGTGAAGAACAGTCCCTATTCTTGAGGTAGAAGATGATGACGTTAAATCCAATGTTTATCCTAAAAGTAAATTTAGCAAACGGTCTCTAACCTTGCTCAAGCGGTTTCCCAAACTGTTTGGAAGCAAACGGTTTCAAACTGTTTGAATGCAAATGGTTTCAACCTAGACCGCATAGAAGCAAACAGTCCAAGACCATTTGGAGGTGTTGACCAGGAGTTGACCGTTTGGAGGTCTGTTGTAAATAATGTGGACTAATCACCTACCAAAAATCATCAAGTAATTCCAAGTAAATCACCATTTGAAGGCACATTAACCATCTAAACCCTAATCGGGTTAATTGCTGATTTCAATAATTGAATTAGGTTGAAGTTGGGTTGAGTGGCCCAAACGGTTTCAAAACCATTTGGGGATCACCCAAACGGTCTCAAGACTGTTTGGTGATCACCCAAGACCGTTTGGAGGTCTAGGGTTAAGTAGGGTTGACCAATTGAGGGTCCAATGATATCAAGTTGATAAGCAATTAAGTGTTGATTTGGTGACCAAACCTAGGGTTCAACCCTTAAGTGAATGACTTGGTTTATGATGACATAATGGGAAAACGGTCTCAAGACCATGTGGAGGATGTCCAGATGATCCCAAGACCGTTTGGGGGTCACCAAAGACCGTTTGGAGGTCTAGGGTTGACCATGGTTAAGTGGTTGAAGATTTAAAGGTAATAAGTTGAAGTGCAATTACTTATTGACCTAGTGATCAATCTATTGAGCCAAACCTTGATTGGTTGAGTTAGTTTTTGATGTTTACTTGAGAAAACGGTCTCAAGACCATTTGGAGGTCATCCAAACAATCCCAATACCGTTTGGGGTCAGGTCATGACTAAATTGTATGATGGTTTAATGGTTTCAAATCAATTAGACTCATGTTGAAACATGTTGAAGGGTGATCGATTCCAAACCCTAATCCAATTGATCCAAGCCCTAATTGATGATCAATTGAGTGTCAAATCAGTTGAGGGTTGACCTAACTAACTCAATTTATGAGTGGCTACCAAGTGCATGATCGATTGAGGGGTTCAACATTGGAAACCCTAACTCAATTGAAGTGGTTGAGACACTTTTTGGTCCATGCGGTTTTGAGGTGGTTTGGACCAAACAGTCTCAAGACCGTTTGAGACCAAACGATCCCAAACCGTTTGGTGCTCATGCGGTTTCAAGAATGGTTGTGTCCATGCGGTTTCAAAGTCAACTTGGCCAAACAGTCTTCACGACCAAACGGTCTTCACCCCATCTTTGGCAAATAGTCTTGAGTGTGCACTTTACCAAACGGTTTCAAGGTCTGTTCAAGACCGTTTGAGGGTTTAGAGTGTAAGATCGTTTGAGGTCTAAAAAGGCCAAGATCGTTTGATATCTTAGTGATCGATATGGTTTAGTGATTGATTAACCTAAACCCTATAAATACCTAAAGTGATTAAGGGATCAAGTAAATAGTTGATTAATGTATATCTTGATCAGTGGTGATCATTACAAAGGTACCCTTGATGGGTTAGAGTGACTAATATCCTTTTGATCAAGTGAGCCTTAATGACCACAATAGTAATGACATAAACCATGATATCAGTGTAAATTGACTTAGCCTAATCAAGGGTGATGTAAACATCATCTGATAGAAAGAAGAGAGAGAAGACTCCTTATATGAATGATAATCAAGTAATAAGCCTCCAATATGTGTGAACATACCTAATTAGGGTATGATCCATGTTAGTGAGATCATGAAACCCTAATTGTGATGGTTAATGAATCCTAACCCTAATTTGAGGGCATTAATGTAAGTAAACCTCATACATGATGATGATATGATCTTAATTCATTGTAATGTGAATAGTAAACCCTAATTTAGGGTAGTGTGATGTAATGTGAATAGTAAACCCTAATCCTGGGTTATGCTTTTAAGCATGAAACTCTATGATTGAATCATGAAATATGGAATCATTATTCCTAATTAAACAAAGGGGTTGAATAACCCTAATTGAATTGAATAAGAAACCCTAACCCTAGAAACCAGTCATGGTGATGTAACACGGTCGTGGTATATCTTCTGTAGCACGACCGTGCAAGGTAGAACGGCCGTGGTGACTTCCCCTTACACGACCGTATAAGATAGCACGGTCGTGGTGTTCCATACTTGACTTGGAAATAAATTGTATTGTGTTGATTTAGATATAATGTGCATGTTATCAATTGTGTTAGTCATGCATGTCTTTATAAAGAAGTGAGCATATCCAGGTAAGGGTTATGATGTCATATTCATTGAAAGCACTTTATAAGCTTTGAAAGTGATGATATACTATGTTGCCTAGTAAAAGGTAACATATGAGATTGATATGTTGTATGAGCCATGAGAAATATCTGCATTGTTACAATCAAGGTCATGCTGTTAAATGACTTAATGATAGTACGTTACTTGGTAACAAGTGTTTTGATGATCTGAGGGTTTGAACACCCATATTCCTGAATCATAATGATGAGATGGTTAGGGATTGATATCCCAATGTCAACAATAAGTGATATGAACTTGATACAAATAGTACTCTTTCTTTATAGCAATTGTCTTATTGGTTTATGTTTGAAAACATGCCTGATGCTAAAAGAATGCCATAATGTACTTAAATAATCAAGTATAATGATATCATGTAGAGCCCTGACCATAGATCCATCATTGTTAGTAGTTAAATGATGGTGAAATAGGTTTTCCTAAGGGAACTCCTGGAGAGCATACTTTTGAGTATGTGGGGGTTATGGATGCAAATATCCTGACATCCTAATGAGGGGATTGATGTGAGATGTACTTTAATCTCTCAATCCTTCATTATATGTTTATGTTGGTATGATGTATCACTAATCTTCCGATGATGTTGTTAATGCTGCATCAATGAGAGATAAATAAGAAATCCCTCGATGGCGAAGAGAGTATAGCATGCCACTGTAACTCTAATAGTGAAGTTGCCAGAATACCCTGGAAAGCTATTATGGCAGAGACACAAGATGTCCTGCATGTTGTTCCTCATACTGACTGAGGAGAGATGAGGTCATAGGAATCCAGCTCTTCTGATGACCTATGTATGGTACCGATTGCAATTTCATAATGGTTGGTTGGAGTATGAGAGGTGTAACTCATCTCCTCAGGGCATAAATATGTTTTGAAAAATATAAACAGCCGTATAGCATAATTTCTTAGGGTGAACTATGAGAAACAATGATTGATGATACATTATTTATAGTGTTCTAGTTGAATAACTAGTATACATGTTCTTCATATTCTTTATTGATATATGTTTTGACATCCAATCAAGTTATAATTGAAATGATTGCCTAGAGAATACCACTCTATTTAGCTTATTCAATGAATTGCCTGCTGTTAAATAATTATAATTCTACTGCTCAGTGTTATCCGTTTATTTGCAATAACAATGCTTCTGGAGAAGAGTTATAACTCTCACTGGGACAATTATTCAATTGTCTCACCCCCGTGGGATTCAACTTTTTAGGTAGACGCTGAGGTCGAAGGAACCTTTCAGTGGGTGAGCAACAGCAGCAGCAACAACAACAACATCAGGGACAATAGTGATCTTCAGGTGGAGACACTGTCTGTCAAGTCTTGTAGATAGAATGTCCTATGTGTCATCTCTGTACTCTCAGGTCCTAGGAGCCAGTAATGTTTAATATAAATCTGAGATTTTGTCTTAATGCCTCGAGATTTTTGTATCATGTCTTGTACAGTTAACAGGGTAGTTGATGTTTGTAATCCTCAAGATATGAATCTACAGAGATGTAATGATAAATTAGTTTGTAAATAACTTATCATGTTTCTTTATGAAAGAGTTTTACCATTTGTAGATCTCTTTATGAAAAGTTTTTAATTTTTTTTGTGATTTTCAGTATTTCCGCTGCTAATTAATCGCTTCCGCATTCGTTGATCTCGTTTTCCGAAACAGACGTCACATAAACTATAATAGAAATTAACAAGATATTTATAAAAGGATTCAAATAAATTAAATGACATATTGAACATTCTAAAAATACAAACCAATGTATATTTTGAATTTTTCGTGTCTTAATTAACAAATATGTCAAAATCTACTTTATTTTAACTTTGTTTGGACCCTGAAACAAATTTGGAAAGATAATATACAATTAGAAACAGTAATTGTTAGTTGTTCAATTTAATACAGTCTATTTGAATAATTTTGATTTTATTACCTATCATTTGTTAAAAAATTCTTGACTTTTCTCCATTTACAATATACGTTGTATATTTTCCCTAGCAAACAAAAATAGATAAGTTTCTTTCTACTCAAGACAAATAGTCCTATATATAGACCCCTCCCCATGGCCTTCACACGCATAGAAATTACTTGACCAATAGGACACCCTAACCTTCTCTCTTATCCTCCTATTCAAGTCCCTTGTATGAGGCATCAAAGACTTATGATATCATGGTGATACCTCATCAACCATCGATGTTGATTTGGATCAAAGATTTGAACTTTGTCAAGTTGAAAATCCTCTTTTAGGTATGTATATCTACTATATTTTAAATTGGGCATAATATTGTGACTAAACTTCTTTTTCCCATATGAGGCATTGACTATATTGTGGCCAATCCTATCCTTTTGTGAAAGTGATCTTCCTTGTTCATAATCTCCTGATTTGCTAATGTTGATACCACATTGATGGTCTTCTGACCTTATCTTACCAATGATTAGGGTCCTTTGACCCCATTTGATGTAAACTTGGTATTCTTATCCTTCACATGAAAAATAACTATGCTTCATTCTTTCATGCCCCATTTGCGTGGATAATTGACTAGTCATAACTATAAGTAGTGATTCCCTACAAGCATTGGGTTTTATTCCCCTGTCACTTATATTTTTTTATAGACACTAGGTCTTATTCCCTTACCATGCATTGCATTCTATTCCCCTGCCACTTATGATATTAGACCCTGGATTTTATTCCCCTATCATGCGGTGGGTATATTACCATGTAACTTACCATATTTGTTTTACACTGAGGTTTTAGTCCTCCTGCCATTTGGTATGGAATACATATGGATTCCTAACCTACCTTTCATCATATGCTAGTTAGTTTTTATTATTCACCTTGCAACTATTTATCTTTGTGATTATTTTTATGTGAGTATGGCAAGACTCCTTTTAGTTATCATATATTGGTTAATAAATGCCTCATATTTTGGACATGAATAAATGTTTTTTTACAAACCCTTCTCTTTGGGAGATCTCATTATTGACATCACTTTATGTCAAATCTTCTCTCACTTTACTTAATGCCAAAAAAAATGTACTCTGTGCTTTCTTAACATTCACTGATGTCCTTTCCTTTAGTTTTCCTCCTCCTAGGTGTTTTTGTTCAACCCACCCATAGGTAGCACAACCTCAGGCGTAGGACATAGAAGACATTGCATGCAAAAGTGGACCTAGCATAAGGAGTTGATGCTTGGGAGGAAGACTTGATATTGTTTTGGATGACCCTCTATTGGTCCTATTTTTTGTTTTAATATGTATCACCATGCATGGCGAAGGATAGTGATAATATCAAGATTTCTACTAGTTGGATGTTTTGTATTCTACTACTACATTTGGTATCATGATACATACATTTTGAATAAATTGGTTATCACCCCTTTTGCAAAAAAATCATAGTGGTGTTTGATATATGGGATGTTTTTCTTTTTATTTAATTTAGTAGGTAGTGGATCCCCTCTCAGCTCCCACTCCTTACAATATGGTATCAGAGCTAATGGTTGTCAGTTATCTAACTATTTCAATCTTGTCTCCCTTAGGATGGTTACCCTAGACCCTAGTTTATGAATCAAGTGATGACTAGGAAGATATGTTTTGTGATAAAGGTTGAGTTAAAAAAACCTACCCTTTGTAACCTATGACTTTTGCATGTTCATGAGAACCTTAGAGTTGGAAAGCTAGCTACACAAGGATCTAAAATTCAACTGTAGGTGGTTTTGACTGGTTAGTTGGATGCATGAACAACATAAACACCTGAAAGAAAAAATATTTCACAACCGAAAGATGCTTATGTGACCATAGCACCTTGATGTTGTTTAGCTTGACTTATTAGGCCAAACCTTTTTAAGGGGTGGAGAATAGGTGATTGATGATACATGGATGGTTAGATTTTGAGGATGAAACCCTTTTAATGGTTGGAGTGTTGTAACAAACCAAAACTTACAATCTTACCCTATTCCATGATTAGAAATATACTAAGATTGGTTTCTCAGATTTTACCAAACAAGGGTAAAAATGAAAACATAATTTGTAATGCTTAATTATGTGCCAATTTGAAAATAAAATAATGAAATTGTTACATATATTTTCTTTACTAGCATAATGGCTAAATGAAAATGAATAATATGCTTTGGAGTAACAATTGGTAATTCCATGTCCATAAATATTAATAATGTTCAATTATTAAATAAATATAGATTTGATAGACTAAATATATTAAAAATGTGTGAAATGTGGAACTTCGTGCATAATAATAATATATAGCTCTTTTAAAAAATGTATTGAAGATGATAAGACTTAATTGAGTGGATGAATTGTTTTGATAAACATAATGGTAATAAGTCGAATATTATAATGGTTCCATAACTCACAAAAGAGAATTTCAAAAATAAAATACAATGATAAAACATAGTCCTTGGGTCCCAATTACCTTGTGTGCCAAGTTTCACATTTTTTTTGTGACCGAGAGAACTCATCTCGTACGAGTCTGACATGGTAAACTCTCGAGGCATGAGAGGGTGTGGTCCGGTCACCCCCCTCCTATGCCAAATTAGCGTGAATTTCTGTTTGCACAGTGCCTTCGGTGAGGTTCGAACCTGGGTCCTTCATTGGGACTTACCGAGCTCTTACCACCGGGGCTACTTTCACATTGTTTGCATAATGATAAAATTTAATTCTAATTGGAAAAGAAAATAGGATAAAAGATAAAATAATTAAATAAATTACTAAAAGTCCCCAAAAGTGGAGTTAAAACTGAAATTCAAAATCCACATACTAAAATTAGTCTATGTGTGAATTTTCATCTTATTTGGACAAACTTGCCTATCCTAGTGTAGTTTAGGAGAGAATGCACATATAAGCCCAAAACATTAAATAACATGTTAAATAACCCCAAAAGGGGAAATTCATTGTAAAATTGTATTTTGCATGTTTTTGTTTGCTTAAGGGACAAGTTCCACATCTTTTAGGATTTTCAAGATGACTCGAATTCCTTAAGGAAATGTAATGAATGAAAAGGCCAAAAATATTAAAAAGAAAATGTCTAATATATTAAGTGAATAATGTAAAAAAACTTGTATGGATTGTCATGAATGAAATTGTAGTGTAACATAATGGAAAACAATGTCCTACATGCAACATATAAGAAATAAAGTCTGAAATTTATTTTATAAACACACTAATTAATACATATGTAAACTATAGCATCACACTCGTATGTACTAAACAAAAAGATGTAAAATGGCAACAGTAAAAAGAAGTACGAGAACATAATTTCCCCTCTTTAATTATCTCTAGAGGATGTTACTAATATTATGGAAACAATTAACACGTATTGGGGAAACTAAGTTATTATTATCCCTCAAGAAATTAGAAATAAACATAATTAAGGATAATGAAGAGAGACTGAGGAATTTCAGTAAATCTAAGATATTCTTTACTTCTCTCATGAGTGAAAAATTTTGAAAGGATCATAAATCCCCAACATAGTAAGTAAAAAGTTCATGTACACAAAATAATCTACTATATAATTTTCTAACAAGAGAGTAATGTCAAATTTATTTCTTGTGTATTAATTGCTCCAATAGCCAAATTCTATTTTTGTTGGATAATACTAGTACACATAAACAAATTATAAAATTAATTAAAAATATAATGTGAAAAGGATTCAAAAAAAGTAAATGACATATTGAACATTCAAAATATGAAAACTAATGTACAATTTGAATTCTTCATGTCTTAATTAACATGTGTCAAACTTTACTTTATTTTAACTTTGTTTGGACCCTCAACTAAATTTAGAAAGAGAATATACAATTGTAAACATTAATTGTTAATTGTTTAATTTAATACATTCTGTTTGATATGGTTTACTTTTCTTACCTATCATTTTTAAAAGAATTCTAAACTTTTCTCCATTTACAATATATATTGTATATTTTCCATAGCAAAAAAAAATAGATAAGTTTTTTCTACCTAAGACAAATCGTCATATATATAGACTCCTATCTATGGGCTTCATACACACAGAAATCACTTGACCAATAGACCACCCTAACTTTCTCTCTTATCCTCCTATTCAAGTCCCTTGTATGGAACCATCAAAGACTTGTAACCTCATGGTGATCCCTCATCAGCCATCTATGTTTCAAACTTTGGAACCTTGACTCGGATTATAGCTTTAAATTTTGTCAAGTTGACAATCCTCTTTTAGGTATGTACGTCTACTATATTTTAAATTGGGCATAATATCATGACTAAACGTCTTTTTCCCATGAAAAATAACTATGCGTCATTCTTTCATGTCCCATTTGCATGGATAATTGACAGTCATAACTATAAGTAGTGACTCCATATAGGAACTAGGTTTTATTCCCCTCTGCAGTTCCCCTTCCACATATGATATTAGGCACTAGGTTTTATTCCCCTACCATGCACTGGGTTATATTCCCCTGCAACTTACTATATTTGTTTGGCACTGAGGTTTTGGTTCTCCTCCCTTTGGTATGGAATATATATGGGTTCCTACCCTACTTTTCAGTATATGCTAGTCATTGCTTATTATTCACCATGCAACTATTTATCTTTGTGATTATGTTAATGTGAGTATGGTAAGACTCCTTTTAGTTATCATATCTTGGTTAATAAATGCCTCATATTTTGGAGATTAATAAATCTTTTTGACAAACCCTTCTCTTTTGGACATCTCATTATTGGCATATCTTTATGTCTAATCTTCTCTCACTTTAATTGATGTCCAATTATTTTACTATGTGCATACTCAACATACACTGATGTCCTTTCCTTTGGTTTTCCTCCTCCTGGATGTTTTTTTTCAATCCACCCAAAGGAGAAAAACCTCACGCATAGGACATAAAAGACATTACATGCAGACTTGGACCTATCATAAGGAGTTGATGCTTAGAAGACAGACTTGGTATAGTTTTGTATGTCCCTCTGTTGGTCCAATGTTTTTGTTTTCATATGTATCACCCTGTGTGGTGAAGAATAGTGATAATATCAAACTTTGTAATAGTTAGATTTTTTGTA
The DNA here is from genome assembly GCA_963693085.1 of Alisma plantago-aquatica. Classification (NCBI taxonomy): domain Eukaryota; kingdom Viridiplantae; phylum Streptophyta; class Magnoliopsida; order Alismatales; family Alismataceae; genus Alisma; species Alisma plantago-aquatica. The sequence continues at coordinate 440,215,269 of OY856412.1, read as the reverse complement.
TTCCACTACTACATTTGGTATCATGATACATACATTTTGAATAAATTGGTTATCATCCCTTTTGTGAAAAATTGATAATGGTGTTTGATATATGATATGCTTTCCTTTTTATTTAATTTAGTAGGGAGTGGATCCCCTTTTAGGTTCCACTCCTTACATAGTGCATGAAAAGTCACCAAGTAGCCAAGATGATATGGATTTGATTTTTTTTGTAAATTATATGTAGGATTATACAAATATAGAAGTTAAAAGTTGTAAATCATACAACACAACATGTGCTCTAGTTATACTACAAGTAGCAAATAACTCAAATCACTAACGAGATATTTGATTTATTATATTATGTGTAGATCACATGAAGTGTATCAGAACATAAAGTATCACAAAAAGTTATGATCTACCCCAATTTCAGATTATATTAATTGATGAACCTAATGGGGGACCTCCATATAAGAAACTAAAATAATAATAAAAAATCCCTTATAAGAAATCCTAACATAAAAAATCTCAATGAATTGTATTTGATGTTTTTAGATCTCATAATATTTTAATTCTTCATGTTACTCAAGGGAAAAAAAATTTCAAATACAGGTGCTTCTATGGATTATATAGTAGAAAATAATAAAATTTAAGGGTAAAACTCCCTTGTAAAAAGTACACAATGATTAGTTAAACATAAAAGTAAGTTTACACTAATATTTACTCAATGAAGTTGAAAATTCCCTCTACTAAAAGATGACTTGATAGTGACAACACAACAAATGACCAAGTAGAATAAAATGAGATTTTCATTGCCATGGTGTATGTAACAAGAAAACAAGAATTTGCTTTCTGATATATGTTGAAAACAAGACAAGAGACGGTTGTCAAAAACACAATGTTGAAAGCATAAGTGGCATATTGAAAGAAAAAAGACAAGAGACATTTGTTAAAAGCCAACAATGTGAAAGAACAAGAAATGTACATATTGATTTTAATCACTCTATCCTCAAAGCTTATAGCAAGAAATGAATTGGAAGTGAAGAGAAAGAGTCATTATAACTATTGATTTCTTCCTTCAATAGATATCCCTTGCTTATTATGTTATAGTTTCCGCAATGGGTTTCTTGGTTTGAAGTTCTCTATTCCAAGAGAACTTTCATTTGTTATAGTCATTCATCCTTCTTCCTGTATGTTGTAATATTATTCTTGTAGTTGATTATTCTTTTTATTAGCATATTTTCTAGTGTAGTTCTTCCATTTTCCCACAAAATTTTCATTAATCTTTCTTTTAGAAAAATTGTGTGTTCATGTTATTTTCATTCCATGGATTGTAATCAACTAGCCTTGCTTTGATATTATTAAAACAACAGGATCTTGGTGATCTTTGGTTATCGACACTCTCTTTTTTTAATAATTAATGACACACATCATCTTCACAGGTTATCATCTGAATTGGTAAGTTTTCTATCATCATATAATTAATGTCATCTATGTATTATCCCTTCATCTGAAAGCAAACTATACACCTAATTGGTTGTAACAACAAACCCTACCATGATATAATCATCCACTAGAATCAATTGTTCACCACAACTTTGACATTCTAGACCCATCAATCATTTAAATACTTCACCAATTCAGCAAAAACCATCCACCAAAACCCTATCTTCCCACCCTAAATGGTATCACATACATTTATGCATGATTTCTATGGTATCACTTACTGATGTTTTGTTTTTCCAACACATAGTTATGGATGAGATGACCACATGTAAGGAGTGCCATGCCAGAATCATGCATGCAAAATGCAAGTGTCCACGTCAAGTAATATAGGCCCATGAGGTCTGAGTTTTGAACTTAGAGAAATGCTTTCCAGAAAAGATTGGTATGTATGCCCAGAGAGCCAATTATATGATGATTATAATGACATATCTTGTAAACAATTTGAATAACAATGAAGGCAATCTTCTAATTTATTATGTTTTATTTATTTAGGAGACAATGATGTAGCATAATTGATGTCTAAATAATGATATTACTCAATGACTTATGTATCCGGGTTGAGTATCTGAAGAATAAGATCATACAGTTGTTAAGAGTATCTGCATCATTGTTATGTCCCTAGTCGGTAGTTATCATGGAATGCTAATAGACAACAATTACACATAAGACTGGAGTGTTTGTTTGTTGATGACATAATCTCATTAGTCATGATATGTAACATCAAACCAAGCACATAGATACTTGTTAGATAGCAGTCTATCAGATATACTCACATTGAGAGTGATGCATGGAAACCATGATTGATAGTCAGAATCATCTCTCATAGTGATGGTGGTGATTATGGTTCTTGGACCTGAAATCACTACACTTAGTACATGACGTTCAATGTGCTTTGACATCATCCGCCGTGACCTTGAATAAGGGTTTCCATAAGGGTGTCTCTTGGGTGCATTGTGACACATGGGAATAACTGTGAGTGATGTAGATGGGATTTATCCCTCCTACATGAGTATGATATCCTGGACATTTGATAAGCAAGACTGAGAAATGCATGGTTATGCTCATGTGAGTCAATATGTGATATTGAGCTTACATATATTACAGATAGTCTGCTCTAGTTCAAGGACCATGGATTGAACATTGAAGAAGATGATGATTCCATGCATTAAGTTCAATCTTAGTATCAGTGACAAAGGAACTATACAATCACTGTAACACCAATCACATATTATGGCTTCAAGTTGTTCTTTAACTTTCCAATTACTTGGGCAGCAATGACGTCTTTCTAAATACCACTCGTTGCTTGTAATGTCATAAATCTGTTATGGACATTCAGCGCCAACATAACTTGGAGCCTATAGGGTGACATACATAGGATACACTTGGAATAGGAGTTCATTCATGAATGTAGTTTAAAATTGAGTACTATAGTATAAGGTATTTAATTTAAACAACAATGGTTGATAGTTGACTGACTGAACTGTGAATCGACTGGTTCAAGTGTTGAACCTATCGATTCAAGTGTCAGGTCAAAGTGAACTGATTGGCTCAAATCTATGAACTACATGTTCAGGTTGTGAATTGAAATTATGGTTAATCAATTCAATTGGATCAAGGATTGATGCTGATATCATATTATGCATTAATTGAATATTAATTGCCAATACAATTGCAATTGGAAAACATACTGAAATAATCAGTTCAAGGGTAGAACTGAGCGAATCACATGTAAACTAACATGTTAAGAAGAGACCTGACGAGTTCAAAGTTTGTTGGTTCCAAAAAATTCATGAAATTCCCCCTCTTCAAATCCCTCTCATACTGGAAACTCTGACCTTGGCCTTCCTATAAGTAGATGGGTATTGGGTGCCTTCTAGAGACACAATAATAAGCTTTGACAATTGTTGTCTTCTAATAGTTGTGGTAACATGAGATCCCAAGAAACTTCTACCCGTCAAAGGGAGGAACAACAAGCGAGAGAAAATTGAGAGAGAGCAAGTTGATGATATCACACCAATTAGGAGAGACAACTCCTTGTTCGTTCATCTCGAAAGACAAAAGTTCTCAGTGGTCCATGTGGTCTACTACAGAGGTGAGGAGGTCGTTTCCACCCTCTTAGGATGACGCAAACAACTGATGTCTGTGGTGATCAACCAGGAAGCTGCCACTGTTGTTGTCCAGGTGCAACATGAAGAAGGTCACACACTGTTGCAAGGATTGTCGCTGGACTTGCTCCAGGACCAAGTATAAGCCTTGCAACCTACTTTTCCATTACATTAACATCTTGGCATGATCTACTATTTTAGGGGAATATGGCAAGTTAAATTTTTGTTTCTGTTGGCTTATGTGATGCCATATTTTCCTACAGAAACTACTACTAACTGTAACCTAATCATCTAGGCCTGGAAAAATTGATTGAATGGTTGTTTTATAACTAATAGAAAACAATTAAATATAAATTAAAGAATGTGATCAGGAATGGATGGATTCCTTAGGATTATAGTTTAACCATTGTATCTATTACATTCAAACTTCATTTTGTTAATAATTATTTACCCTTAACCATTGACTAAAGACATGTAACAACTATTACCCACTCCCTCAATTTAATACACTACCTAGACTAAGACAAACTCCACTTCTGTAAAGATATAGGAATTAGCTACGTGCATTATCGATAACTCAAGGTAGTTCTTTCACACCCGTAAGCTCTCTCTCTCGAGCTGTGACATGATCTATATAAATATATAACTTCTCCAACCCTTAATTCCTCTAGCGAAGCAATTAGTGGTCTAATATATTGGTTGTGGTGATCAAGCACAAACAATTCAATAAGAAAGTATAGGTTCACAACCAATATGAAGGAAATAGATTATTAACTCATAAAATTTGAATACAAAACAATATTAGACTACTCTCTAGACCTAAGGAATATAGGTATTATCCCAACATGATTTGTATCATCATACAAAGAGAGGAAGAGGGAGAAAATGAGCTATATATTAGAAAATCAATGTAAAACCCAAAGAGAAGTAGTCCTGGAGATCCCCCATGGTATATATTGTGATCCACAATGATCTAACTACAAATCTACCCTCTAGAGGTGCCTGAAGCATTTAGTATGTGGGTATCTCCTTCGTCTCCTCTTCAGTCTTTGGGCCCCATTGCAATGAGATAGAACGTGATATCCTCAACTGATCCAACTCCCCTTAGGTCATAAGTGTGGCTTTTGTCATCACTAAGTCACAACTGTCAGATCTCTCATGATTTTCAATTTGCACTGATTGCATAAAGTCAATACCACCAATTGGAAGTTGGTGGCACTGAGTTTGAGGTGTCTCGAAACCTCAAACTATGTCATTATCAACAAGTGTGATGATAGTATCTAGTTGATATCTACAAGTTTTGACTTGATTTGGGTGCTAAAGTTGGTACCACCGACTTGGGTGTCAATGGAACCAAAGCAATGAATTTCGATTACTGATGCTCTATTGATGAGGAGTTGATAGCACTAAATCCTTTCATTGGTAGAATCAACTACATACTTGGTAGCACCAAGTGTTGTCTCGATAGAACCAAGATTTTTGGAATTCCCTATTAGAATTTTGTGTCATGTCGCTACCATCAACATAGGTGTTGGTAGCACCGAGTTGTCATATGAATGCTTAATTTACTTGAAATGAGGGATAATCAACATAAGTCTGAATTAAAAGTCATAATTTAGCACAATTCTATAGAAAAACTCAACATGTGATGCAATAGAGATTCACATCCTAATAATGAATGCAACATAAATCTAAAATGAACAATTATGCAATACAAGCATAGAAAATTGCCTATGAAAAGTGACTAAAACTCAGTGCATCAAAATCTCCTAAGCTTGAATGTTTCTCTCCCTCGAGCGACACTACCTTTGGTTTTATTTGAAATAGTCAACAACAGGAAAAATTCTATGAACTACATTTATCAAATACCCCCACGTGGCGGTCCCAAACCGGCCCACACCATCCATTGAACAAATAACTACTCTAAAGTGAACAAAATTGTTCATTAAATATGCCCACCCTTAGATCAACGAAACTTTATTAATAAAGAGAAGTTAAAGTCAATAGTGCATACACTTGATGCAACATGTGATTCATTATCTACAATGCTCTATCTACCTACCAAACAATGTTGGAAGCAGTTCCCCACCCTTAGAAATGAATGAGAGGAATAATCATGTATATGGCTTACCATACAGAGCAATGGGTGGAAATGAAATAGGTGGCTATGAACAAGAATCACAAGTACATCCAAATTATTGATGCATAAACAAAATATGATGAACCTACATAATGAAGGGAATGAAAAACATGTTTACTCCTAATGCCTCCTACTATAGAGGAATGGAACTAAATGTCTCATCTTAATGATGAGTGTGGGTGAAAGGATGCATACATATAAATTGTATTCACTTTCTCCATGAACCAATTTCAGATTGAGTTCAGTGCATCTTTTTTCCCTTTTTTATTCTCTTTTTTTCTACCCTTTATTCTAGCATGATTTATGATTAATAATATGGATTTATTCATTATTTCTTTTCTTTTGATATTTCTCCTTTTTTTTCTTTCATTTGGGGGATATGGATGTAGATCCTTTCACTTTGATTTGTGGATAAAGCTATACAATTACATGTTGTAAAATATGCAAAGAATGATGCAAAATGAGAATCCAATCTACATGAAACTTCTTATGCAAATAATTGATATGCACATCTCTATATCTATTTTAATTTAATGAACTATAAAGAGAATAACTATCATGTACACAATGTAGTCAAGAGGAAACAATTTGGCTTATATGATCATCCTGTGGTAGTCGATGAAATATCATGAAGGGTGGATGGAATCACGTTATTAAGAGACAATGCATTTCTTAACTATCTTAAATCCATCTCCTATCAACTTGTGTATAGGGTGACCTTAGAATTTCGTTCTAAAAATCCCATTTTAATCTCTCATGATTTGTTTAGTTTATTTGGGCTCAAACCTCATCATAATACACAAGTCTAGGATAACTTAAGATTTTCATTCATATGAATTGTCCTCAAGCAACTAATCCAAACACTTCCTCCAATTGATGTTACTTATATTTTGCACATAAGCTTATAAAGATTGATCATTTTTCAATTAATTGTAAGAGCATGAAACACATTCTTTATGATGATAGATGAAATCATGATAACTAAGTTTTACGATTACACTAGATATATTTTGGATCCTATTACTTAGAAATAACAAAAACTAAAATAAGATAGAAAAGAAACAAGATAAATATATTCCATCACCCAAAGCTTGAACTTGACTATGTTCTCATAGTCAAAACTCAAACTAAGAGGTGGAACATGGTAACATGTGCTCCGTAGGGTGGTCGTGGTGTCTGAAATGTACCTGATGAAATCAATGGATCAGGTTTTGTAGGCGTGTCTCTCCTTCTATGTTAGTGCCACCAACATGTGTTTGGGTGGTAACAAGATATGACATCATGTGTCCTTTAATCTAGACGAGTCGGTGCCATTGAGAAGTCTCTTAGAGTATCGATGGTCAAATTTCTATAGCACTTGATTTCTTCTCAAAAAATGTCGGTGGTACCGACACTGCTGTCAGTCCTGCAGACTTTCTGCATACCTACCTATCAAGGAATCAATGCCATCGCTATGTGTGTCTGAGGCACCGAAGATTTGTAAAATCCCTATTATAAATTTTGCAACATGTCGATGCCATAGACTAGGTTGATGGTGGTACTGACACTAACTATGCCTACACACCACACAAAAGCATCAAGGTACTTTTGTACATCAATTAAAAATCTAACAAGAAAAATGTGAAATGCAACAATTGAAACAAACCAATCAAAGCTAAATGATAGAAATAAAATTGGGTTTCCTCCATAAGCACCCTTGTTCGATGTCCTAGGCTTGACAAGGTGATTTTCTTCATCTTAGGCTATCAGGGGATTTTTGTGAAGACTTATCTAGAAGTCTGAACTCCACTCTATCATTATCTATCCACACTATGAAGTAGCCTCTACCCATGGCAACGACCACATCTATTGTATCTTGGAACGATCTTCCTAACAACATCTTGGATCATCGCATCTCATGCATATATATGACCCAAAAGTTGACGATTTAGATAGATTTGTTGACCTTAACTAGAACATCCTCACATATCCCATAAGGAATCACAATTGATCGTCTTCCAATCAGTTTTTCATGGGCATCTTTGTTGGGTTCTTCAGTCTCATCTTTTAAAAGGTAGAGAGAGGCATGAGATTTATGCTTGCCCTAGAGTCACATCGTGCCTGTTGGAAATGTTTTTTGCCTATGAAACAAGGGATGTAGAATCATCCTAGGTTCTTTATCTTTATCAAAAGCCTTCCCTAGATCATACCACTCACCACTTCATCAACATGCAAGACATCTATATCTTTTATCCACCTTTTCCTTTTGGTGATATCCTCAAGAATCTTCCATATGCAGGGATTTGTTCTATCATCTCTACGAGTGGGATGTTGATGTGGAACTTTAGGAAGATGCCTAGGAATTTTTGAAATTTCTTTTCCTCATTTATCAGATTCATATTATCTGAGAATGTCACATGTGGCTTCTTTATATGCTTTTGTGAAGGAATGTATGGTACAATTTGGGATCTTCTCCTGCATTAATTCCACCTCCTAGGATAGAGTCTGGAACGTCTCTTGGGGGATGGAATGACCTATGGTTGCTCCTTCTCTATTTGTGGGGCTTCCTTGTTGAATGTGACTACTTCATTATGAATTAGAACCTTCATCTTCTCTTGTTTCATGGACGCCTTATATAGAACTAGGGGTGTGGACATAGTGATGGTGGAAACTTTAAGTTCCTTGTCTTGAAAAAATAGAGAAATGAAACTTTTAGTACATCCCCTAGTCTTCCATACATGTTGTAGGAAATGAAACTTTTGGTACAAACTCCCATTATATCTTTAAAGTGTGTTGATCTGATGACTCTCAAATAACCAAATATGTTTCCTTGAAAATAGAGAAAAAAAATTTACTTGATGATGATGACGAGTTGTCTATGTGTTCCAATGTAATCCATGTTGAATGGGCTTCTTTATGTATGTCACCTCTACTATGAATTGGGAGATTTGATTTTTAATATTATGGATCTGATTCCCTTGATTTTGCTCCACTCTTTTTGAACAATCCAGTAAGGCCTCATTTTGACTCACTAGTCAACCTAGCATGTCTTCTATGCTATCTTACTAGGGGGCCATGTGTTGCTGATAATGTTGTAAATGTTGCCTTGTTGTTGTTTGGGTTGTTTTGCATGTTAAGGGTCCTGTTAAAAATCATTAGGATCTTTCTATGAGAATTTGGGATCCGTCCTCCATTAGTATTCATTTATTCCCTTGTTGTTCAATTTCCATAAAAATATTCTCTCCTCCTCTTCACCACAATGATAAATATCTTCTCCAGCTTCCTTATGAGCCTCTCCATCTGATCGTTAAGTTCTATGATCTCTTTCAATCCCATTGCAACGACAAGGTTGACAGTACGAGTTTAATTAACCCTATCAATCTTAGGGGTCGATATAACCCATCGATCGTGGTATTAGTTCCCTTAGAGAAGAAGAGTAATAACCTAACAAAAGTGACAAGAAGATTCCATCAAGTTCTATAGTTATCGAGATGAGAGGTTGAAAGATGTCGTGAGAGTGAGTACGGACAGTCAATATGTGCTAGTTCAAAAGGGCAGAACCCCACTATAACCTAGGACTACTAAGAAAAATGTTACAATGAGGCCTCTATTTATAGCCGAGAAGAAGGCTTGATGGAGGTAATTAGGGCACTGATGATGAAGGTTGATAGGCGTAGGTCAACACATGGATGTTCACAGGGGCAATGTCGATATGCAGGGTCGAACGGTGCACCTCGTTGTTGTCAAGGTTGAAAGGTTGTATTGGTGAAAATCAAGAAGATAGAGTTTAGGTCAATAAATTCTTGTGAGAGGATTATCAACTAATCATTTTTGAAAAACTTGTCGACCTGGGAGATTGATTGGTAGCTCAATCAAATTATAACATCAAAGGTTAGCTAGGAGAACAAAGTAAATGAAAAGACCACAAAATAAAGATAAATCTTGGGTTGCCTCCCAAGTAGAACTTTGTTTAGAGTCATTTAGATGGACTATTGAAGTTATATGATTCTATATCAGGTGCTTTGGACAAATCCAAATCTACTTTCTTTGTGAAAACTTCATCTTCATAGTAGTGCTTCAATAGATATATGTTGACTAAGAAAGTCCCAAACGCGTCCCTGTCAATGTCCATCATACTAGAAGGATACATGGTGGCTACATTAAACCATCAAGATCATAGTTTTCTAGAGAAAAGTTAGAGTGCATAATTGAATAATAAAAAGTAATCTCCTTTATAGACATCCTTGCATTTGCTGTGAGAATTATGTCAAGCTTTAGTGCATTTTTTGTAGATCTTTTTGTTTTCGTAGGCATGTAAGAGGGGTTCCTCTCATTCATGTAATTGAAGGAAACACTTCTCTGCCAACAACTATCACTTAACATGATATATAACCAGAAAAAAAATTAGTCTGAATAATTATTATCGGGATGACCTACTCCTATTAATAGATGTATAGACAATGTTTATACGTGTTGTGTCTCAGATGATGAAGCTCACTCTATCATTGAGAAATGTCATGTAGTCCCTTATGGGGGACATTTTGGGTGCCAAGAAGACTGCTATGAAGATTTTGAATTTAGGATTTTATTGGAAATCTAGCTTTAAAGATTCACATGCCTATGTTCGAGCATGTGATGCATGCCAAAGAATCAAGAATATAAGCAAGAGGAATGAAATGCCCCTCGTTATTTGGACTGGGTTTTGTAATTTTTTACATCTAGGGAATCGACTTCATGGGACCTTTCCCTTCCACTTTTGGAAATCAATACATATTAGTTGTTGTCGACTATGTATCAAAGTGGGCAGAAGATGTGGCTCACCCACATGTGACCCCAAAATAGTCATGCTTCTTTATACAAAATCTTCCTTCCAAGATTTTGAGCCATGAGAACATTAATAAGTGATGGTGGTTTGCAATTTATCAAAAAATAGTTTGAAGCTCTTCTAAAGCGATATGGGGTAAAGCACAAAATCTCGACTCCAAACCTTCTACAAACTGTTGGTCAAGTGGAAGTTTCAAATTGACAAATCAAACAAATTCTTGAAAATATTGTGGGGAATTCCAGGAAAGATTGATCCTCAAAACTCGAGGATGCCCTTTGGGCATATCAGACCACATAAAAAACTAATACTGGAACAACACCTTATCGACTAATCTATGGAAAATCTTGCCATCTCCCTTTGCAATTAGAGCATAGAGCTTATTGGACCATATAGAACTTCAATATGGACTCAAACCTCAAGGTAATTGCAAAAGTCCACATACCATGGTCTGACAGAGTCAATGATATAGATAGCTAAGAGTGAATCATCTCAATAGGATTCATCAATTGGTAAGGGGTCATGTTCTTCCACATGTATAAAAGAAAGGTGATCTGCAACCATGTTTTTGGATCCCTTTTTTTCAATAATTTCATGATCAAACTCTCGTAACAGGTGGGCCCATCGAAGAAGGCAAGGTTTATATCCTTTTTATTCATTAAGTATTTGATTTCTCCATGGTCCTTATAGATGGTTAACTTTCCTCACAACAAATATGATCAAAATGTATCAAAACCATAAATGATTGCAAGCCTTTCTTTCTCAATGGTAGTATAATTTTTTGCACCTTGTTAAGAGTTTTGTTGGCATAATAAATCACATGATGCTTCTTGTCTTTTTTTTGCCCAAGAATTTCCCCAACAACAAATTCACTAGCATCATGGACAAGTTCAAAGGGAATGTCCCAACTGGGGCTTGCATGATTGGTGAATAAGTAAGGGTATCGTTTAGTTTATAGAGATCTTTAAGATATTCTTCTTCAAAAACAAATGGGGCATCTTTTACCAAGAATTTAGACATGGACTTTGAGATTTTGAGAAATCTTTAATAAAATAGTGATAATACCCAACATAGCCTAGAAATATTTGGACAAACGAGACATAGGAAAGGGGTGGTATCTTGGAAATATCTTGAATCTATCTTTTGTCGACTTCAATTCCAACTTTGGACACCTTGTGCGGAAGAACAATACCTTTTGTACCATAAAATTCCACTTCTCCCAGTTTAGAACGAGTTGTACATGAGATAAGTTCTTCATATAATCATCAAATGATGACCCATAGATAGAGAAATCATCCATGATTTCCTCAATGAATGCAAATATAGATGGCATACACCTTTAAAAGGTGGCAAGGGCATTGCAAAGTTTGAATGGAAATTAGTGGAAAGTGTAGGTTCTGTAGAGACAAGATAAAGTGGTCTTATCTTAATCATTTAGATGGATATATACTTGGTAGAAATTGGAGTAACCATCTCAATAGAAGAAGTAGGAGTCACATGTCGGGCGTTCTAGGACTTGATCAATGAGTCGAAGGGGCAAATGATCCTTTCTTGTTGTGACATTTAAGAATCTATAGAAGATGCACATGCACCAACCAATTACTATGCATGTGGCTAATTCCTTACCATTACCTCCTTTAATAATAGTCATCCCTCCTTTATTTGGCACTACATGGATTGGGATTACCCAATTAGTCTTTCTAATGGTGTAAATAATTCTGGCATCATAGAGTTTGATAATTTCCTTGCACATAACCTTGCAGATTTTTTCATTTAACTTTATCTACCTGTGATACATGGTTAGACAATGTCTTCTAAGTTGATCTTATGCATACAAACAATACAACTGAGTCACTTAAGGTCATCTATAGAATAGCCAAGAGCCTTTGATCGAATTTTGAGTTCTGTCAAAAATTGTCGTTGTTGATCTGATGTTAGTTGAGAATTTATAATCATATGGTTCATTTGCTCGTCATCTAAGAATTCATACTTCAAACCTTTTGGGATAGGTTTTGATTATGGGGGGGGGGGTTTGATGCAAAAATGTCCTTTGATTCTCTCTAAAGAGAGATGTACTTGGTCATTTCAATCGTTCCTTGTTGATTTGCTTCCTCCTCTTCTACGGCTTATAAGAATGCCAATATTTCTTCCACTTTAGGGTTTGTAGTCCCATAAGTTGGATTGGTGAGTGTTTGTATCAAAGGATCTACAATAGTGTTATGTTCTTGAATTTTAGCACATAATGGGTTGTAACAATCGAAAAAATAACTTGTCTCTACTAGAGAGGGTCCTTTCATGTGGTCTAAAAAATTGAAGTCAATGTGCTCATCATTGTCAACTTGAATAATTATTAGCCCATCTATGATGTCGATCAAAGTTCATGTAATGGAGAGAAAAGCTCGGTCGAAAAGCATCAGGCACATAGGATCTTCAATGATGTTGATCATGAGTATGTCACAAGTGATGAAGACTTCCAATTCAAATAGGGACATCATTGGCTACACCAACTGGCTTGGTGCAAGAGTTATCAGATAACTTGATCATCATATTTAAATGAACCATGCCTATCAATCCCAATCAAATTGCTAGAGAATGTGGCATGATGCTTATGCTTGCACATAAGTCGGTCAGGCCATATCTTACTGAAGTGTCTCCTATAAGAAATAGAATAGTGAAAGCTCCAGGATCTCCTATTTAGTGAGCATAGTCGATTAGAAAAATCCTATGGCCATCCTAGCCAAACACACAATTTCTATCTCTCCTCATTTTCTCTTCTTGGTGATATGATCTTCCAAAAATTTGACATATGTTAGCATTTATTTGATGCCATCAAGGAGAGGGATGTCTATATTCTTATTAGTATCTAGAAATGAACTGTATCTTTTCTCGAATTGCGCTTTAATAAACCTATAGGGAAAAGATGCTCCACATAAGATTTTAGAAGACCTTATAGAGGGGATGGACTTGGACATTCCTCAAAACTTCTTGGTTTTAGAATGTCTCCTTATAGATTTGTAGACTCATCATCTTTAACTATAGTTGGCACTGTAAGTGGTATATTTGAGGTGGTACCAGACAAGAGTGTCACCATCCTTGCAGTCTTGCTATTTGGGTTTTGTTTGGTGCTATAAGGAAACTACCCAATTGGCTTCTTGACCAGTGCAACTATGGAGGCTAGTTGTTGGTCAATCATTCTATTGTGTTGTTGCAAGTCACTAATTTGATTATTCACATTCCCTAAATGTGCTTGCATGTTGGTAATAAGGTTACCATTGCTCATGATACATTCCCCCAATCTATTAGTTTAGAAGCTTATCTGGTTTATTGAGTTCTGTTGTTGTTGGAACAGGCTTCCCCTAGGCGGATGCTGAAAATTCCTTCTTGTTGTGGTGTTCTATTATCATTTTGTGGGTATCCTGGGAGATTTTCTCTTCCTATGGCTAGTACTCTTCCCATCATTTGAGATGGTTGGTTCAGTTGGTAAGAATTTTCTACTACAGAGGTATTTCCATACAAAAAATTGGGTGGTTAGGTCTTTGTAACTTACATAAGACACATTCTCCATAAGGATTACTTGATGGTTTTCTAATTTGTGAGTATATATGCAATGATAGACTCCATGACTGCCTTCTCCACAAGTACACACATTTCATGATTGCTTCAATGTAGTACCTAGAGTTGTCTTCTTTCTGTCTGTGCACATCTGTTGCCATTTTGTCCAGCTTGGTGTTCATATTTTCAAACAACTTTAATTCAAAAATGAACGAAGTGGTGTTGATGGATTATGTAGTTCAAGTAGATCCTCTATCGTAGTCTTGTCCAGCTTGTGTGCAACCATATTTTTAACGATTTACCAAGAAGTCTCAACACATGTTTCATGAAGTTACTCCATGTCTCTGTAATGAGAGATCTTCTTCTTGTCGAGGTGAGCCCTTCATAGAAAGTGGTTGTAAGGAAACTTTGTTCAATGTTGTGATGTGGGCAGTCTCACATATATTCTTGGTACCTTTTTCAAGTTTTGTACAAATTCTCATTAGAATTTTGTTTAAAACTAGTGATTTGTGCTTGACTAAAGCATTTTCTCAATAGGGAAATTTGTTAACAAGGCTTCAACTATTTGTTGCCAAGTGGTAACTCCCTTTAGTGATAGATACCAAGCCAAAGACATGTCTCTAAGGAAAAACTAAAAATCCTTGAGGTAGATGATGTCTTGAGGGACCTAATATATTTTAAGGGTGTCATATAGGTTTTTGAAAGCATCAATATGATTGTAGGATTTTTGTTTTGACAAAATTTTCTCCAAAAGTATACTATGGATAGATATTAAGGAAAGTAGGCTTTGGTTTGAAATTGACCACCGGTATGCAAGGTATTACTATAGATTTATTGTCATTGTCACATGCCACAACCAACGAGCAGAGAGATGGGTGATTCTCTAGAGCCTGTCATGCGGCTAGTTGATCATCCATTGGATCGACAAAAAGATGCTCAATTTGTGAAAGTTCACATAAAATCTCTAGGATTAAAGAAAAAAGGAAAATTGACTATTTGAAAAAGATCAAATGAGTTAGAGTCAGTGACAGGAACCATAAATGACACTAAAGGTAGGCAAATAAAATAAAGAAAAAGGTGTAACCAAGTATGTTGCCAAACTTAAGAACGCAAACTAATTATAAGTAGACTTTAGGTTCTAAATGGTTTCTTGTTGTCTTATCCCAAACAACGACTCTAAAAGTTCATCACTCTTTTTTGCAGATCAAAGTGTAAACACAATTGACTACTCAAAGATACCAGACTTCAAATTTATACCCGACTTCAAGAGACACCCTCAACTCAGTACATAGTCTATTTTAGTAATACGGGGTTGAACATAGGAATAAGGAAAATTACAGAATAAGAATTGAAAAACCTTGCTTTGTTTAGTTGAATCAAAAGAGTGAAATAGTTATTCCAACTAAGGAATGAATTAATCGAACTAAAATAATAAATCTAAGTTATGAAAGATTTAAAAAAAAGATAATTGTGAAATGGTAAAAAGGGAACTTGGATTGGGTTTCACCAATTAGACCATCCTCAACCTGGAAAACCTTATATTCCAATCTATATATGTTCTTGATATATTTTGCAAACAGTCATAAAATATATCTACTCTATCCTTCTCCCGAGGTCTGAGTAAATTTCAACCCAAAGCTTTCTCTCTCTCAAGATGATACCAAAAGATCAAGAATAACCATATGACTCTTATTATAATAACTCCTCACACTCGTTTCTCATTACTAATCCATACTCCAAATCTCCCTGAACTTGTTCCATCGAATAAATCCAGATCAAATATCACAAAAAGGTAAATAATCAAATAGGCAACACATTTATTTTAGACTGTAGAAACAAAATTGCATGAATATGTTTATTAAATAAAAGAAGAAAATATTACATGCTAGGGGAGGACCTGATGGTTACTCCCAACCCAAGTTATCGGGTTTATCCACTCATGGTGTAAGAAGAAAACAAACTACAATTTGAGCAGGTCATATTTCTCGAATAAATATTATGAAATAATAAGAGAAATAGGGGAAGAAGTCGATACAATGGTATATCAAAGCCAGAGGTCGATCTACCAACCTTTCAGTTGGATTTGACTAGAAGATTGATGGATGAGAGGGGTCAAAGATATCCATATCAACCTTGAAGAGGTCAATCGTCTCAACTGACATTGGTCCAACACCGGATCGGACCAGATCAAACCGAGGACTATATTTGTGCAAAAGTATAGACTACAGACCTAATCGTTTTGAAGTAGGAGCAGACCATTTCAAACTAGGACCGGATTAGGAACGGACTGTCTGGACCATCATCAGATTTTTTTTAGCATTCCATGACTTGTTTAATAGTAAACCTATGATAATTTAATTACATCTCACTAATATTTAGCATTACTATAGACATTTACACTACTAGTGTTGTAATATGTGATTATTTATACTTTTTATTTAAAAATGTCATATTTAAAGGAATTTAACATATAAAATAATCCACGCTCCAGACTGCGATCTAACCAATTTTGAACTGGATCAGACCGCAAATCCAATTTTCAGAATTCCCAAGCCCCGGACCGGACCCAACTCAAAATGGTCCAGGACCGGACCGGACAAACTGACTGGTCCAATCTAGTTTTACAGTATGGACCATCATTTGCTCACCCCTACTTTTGCTGGCGGATCTTGATCAAGACTAGCATGTTGACTTGATGGAGGAAGTGGATGGTGACAAGTCATAAAAATGTCTCCTAATCTTACTTATCTAATATATTAGGGATACACTCAAATACATTGTTAATCCAATCCTATCACTTAAATAAGTAAAGTTTGAGTAGAGATAGAAACAATGCATTAACATTGTATAAATCCCAAATTTGTCTTATTTGGTTATGGTCTAATTCAATTTGAGGTACTTTACTGCATTATCACGTTAAATGGTGTAAAGAAGACTCGAACCATGTAGTTGTAATATCTTATCACTATTCCTTAATTAAGTAACTCTTTTAATATTTCATTATTCAATAATTTGAATTCATTGTAATCTATATGTACCTTTGACCCATTCTTATCCAGGGTCTCGTAAATTGTTATCCATCGTATATAGATCTAGATCCAAAGGCCTTCAAATTGTAAAGTACCATTTATTCAATTTCTTTACCTTAAAATGAACTTCATCCTCTAAATTGAGGTTATATCTATCTGATATAGTAGGAAAGGACTTCATCTTTAGATAGGCAAACTCTCAAAGTATCCATTATCAACATACAACCAAGTCAACATACTCACTTCAAACTAGATTTGCATGTAAAGAGAAAAATTCAACAACACAACCCACATTAAAAAGATTTTAAGAACTTAGTCATCCATAGAATACTCCTTGATTATCTTTGTTTGTGTTTGAAATTCAAATAACCGCTAACTATTAGGGGTTATCCTACACATTTTTTGTTGCAAAGGTATTACTCAATGTTTTATCTTTTGCCCCTTAATAAAGCATTCAAATAAAAATTAAAATATCTTACAAAAACATTAACATCTACATAAACATATTTGTAAAGGCACACACTACATATTAGGGTATCATAAACCCCACTAATCGATGCAAGGTATAATTAAGGCTTCATGTCATTATTTGCCAAAAATCAAACATTTTACATTGTTGATACGGGTTATGCTCAAATATCATGGTCATATTTCATCATTCAAGGTGTTTATGTTTCATTCTTGCATGATTTTTTCATTCAATTGTGTGGGTTATTACAAAATTCATAACTTGGATTCTTTAATTTCTTAATTGAATTGTGTTGAAGAACTATATTTTATGATCATGTAATATATGACATCAAGATCTATTGAACTCAAGGTGATGATTTTAAGCTTATACTTCACATGTATGGTTTGAGGTATAGACTAAGTGGTGCTTATCTAATTGACTAGTAATACATATATTAGCTTTCAATTTAAAGTGAGTATTCTTACATAATATATTATCAAGGTAAAAATATTGATAACATATTAAAGTAACTTATGAGAAAAGTTACCCCCTAGAAGCATAAATAATAAACAAACTAGCCATCCATCATAAATATACCATATAAATAAACACTAACTCCTAATGATTAACATAATCAAGTGAATACAAACACTAAATCAATTAATTATTAGCTATTTTTTATATCACATGAACATGAAAAGTATGGGGAGATAGGGCCTATTGAAAAAACAAAAATTTTGCCAAAAATCCAAGCTTAGGATCAGTTGTAGCTATAAAATGTTGATATATTACATGCATAGAAGGAATTATAGAGCATAAAATGGTGCACACTAGTTTTTTGACAACTAGATACATCTTATGTCAGTATCGGACTATTACTTTTAGATCTGAATCAAAAGTAGTTGTTGTCACGTAGTAGCTTGGGTTTTGCCTTCACAGAAACACCTTATTATATTGTGGATGGATGGAAAAATTCTTCGAAGACTATGCACAAATTCCTCAACTTCTATGTCATCCATACGGATGTTGGATCTCTTGGTGCACCATCTTGGTCGCCAAGAGGAAGTAGATAACATTACTACTCTCCTCCTATAGTGGGATATCATCCTTGGGGTGACTTTCTCTCTCCCAATAGGGAAATATCAAAGGCAAATTCTCTTTCAATGTCTATCTCTCCCTTGGATATACCGCCTTTTTTATAGGAGAGTCAAGGGATTGGATTCACTAAAAGCCAATCCCTTCCATGTTCACAAATCACAAGTAAAACCAAAACTAGGATTAACTTGGCCTACCCTCCAATTGATCGACTGGGACATCCAATCGATTGATTGGTAAGATCAGAAAATTCTTAATCCAATTGACTAGACTAGTTTGATTACAAATCCACCAAATTTAATTCTTTCCCGATTTATGTCCAATCAATGGATTCATTCACATCATCAATTGATTGGTCACTTTCATAATCTATGATCAAGAAATTGTTTGACAATAAACCAATCACTTTGTCTAAATTATCTGATCAACCAACTTGACCATACAATCAATCAATTGGGTAGGAAATCAACCTTAACATAATTCAAAATCATTATAATTACGTATGTGAATGCAAACTCCAATCCATTTAAGCATCATTATGCGTTGACCCCATATGCTCATTGTTACATTGATGGTGAAGTCAAATACCTTACAAGAAAAGAGTGGGATTTAAGAACTCACCATTTCTTCCCAAGTAATAGGAGTAAGTTGGATATAAACTTCAATTTGTAAGTGGCCAATGTTACCATGAAAGTATAATCCTTTTATCAAAAAATTCATGGATTAATCATCCACTTCTTATTCAATTTATATATCTTGAACTAGGGAAATCTATTGAGATATAGTGAGGTCAATATCATATACTAACTCACTTGAACATGTCCATACATTTTGTAGTCTAACTTGTCAATATATCATGATATCAATCCAATAGAGGGACAAATTTCCTATCCATCACTGACAATCATAAAAAAGTTTCCCTCTACATCCAATCACTACTTGTATTGCAACGCTCTTTAGAGACATGTTTGGTGGTGTTACTGTACACTAATAACATGTCTTGTTGTAGTGACATTACGTCTAAGGATCACAATCACCACTATCACATTGAGATATGATTCTAAATGGCTTGTCATGGCTTCCATATGTCATTCTTAGAGTGGGTCTATCTAGTACCACTTGTTATCTAACAAGTACCCATGTATCCAAATTGATATCAAATGTCATGACTAAATATAATAATTATCATTAAACATACCCACTAGTTTTATGCATTGTTGTTGTCTTATAAAATCCAAAATAATAATTTCCTAGGGACTAAACAAGAATATATACTCTAAGTACACATATGATCTCCACATATGATCTCGTGTTTAACTCAATCAAACCAAACCATATGTCACTGAGTCAAAACATAGTTAGGAAATTATTACATATATTCATTAATAATCAAGTCATACATAAATTATTCTATTACAATCATTGCATGACAACTCTCAGGACATACAACCAACAATCTCACACTTGCATCAATGACAACCACTCATGAACATAATTCTAAGTTATCTAATATGACCATCATGTTTATGGTGAAAAAGTATTTTTGTGAAGGGATAAAATACATTGCTTTCGGTTGTTACTTCATCTGGTATGATCGGTGCCTTCTTGTCATGATCAAAGCATACAATACATCTCAATGTCTACATAACATTACATACATGAGAGATCTATTTGACAAGAAATATTGATCTTAGTCTTGTGTGCCATCTCTTCTAAAGAGCTTAGACATTTAGATTCGAAGGGACTTATTTCATGAGACATGGCTAAGTTTCCTCCCTTAGAATCATGCATGCTAAACCCCTTTGATGCCTTCTCATTGTATGTAGTTTGGTCTAGGCCAAGAAACCTTCTAGATCTATCTCTATATGTATTGATTCCTATAATATATGACGCTTTGCCTAAGTTCTTCATTGAGAAGGTATTTCTCAACCTAGTATTAACCAATTGTAGAGTAAGCATTCCATTTCCCATTCATAGTATATCACCCATATACGATATGAGAAATACAAATATGCTCCCACTAACCTTCTTGTAGGCATAAGATTTATATACATTTTTGACAAAGCCACACTCTATGATAAATCCATGTTTTACATATTGGCCATTGCGGTTTTATTGCTCATACCATGGGTTGTGATTGATAGTGTCCCAACCCTAATTTATATAATGTGATCCCTGATTATAACTATGGGAAAATAATATGGGAGGGTAAAGAGTAGTTTTTCTTATTGATAGACAACAAACTCCTCTTTGATATATAGGAAAGGAGAGAAGTACAAGGCAAGCAAACTTAACCCTAATGGGCCAAGATAATTAGGCCCATATATGAAAATAATTTTAACACTGCTCCTCAAGATGGAGTATATATGGTGAAACACATATCCAGTTAGGATTTGCAAAACTCAATTACATGTTGCAAGAAAATGAAAATAAAAATGTCACTCCCCATACAAGATTTTCACTCCTCATTAAACATAACTTTACAACTAATAAAAGATTTGAAGACACCTTCATTGAAGTTATGTTCTACAGACTGGAAGCAATTGAGATTTGAATATATCTTTTTGAAGTCCATTTAGAGTGAAGAACATCAACATCAATCTGGAGTTGGCGATTAAAACACTATGACTATGCCATCTTCACTGGAAAGGAATCTGTCATAGGAATCAGTGTGATCAACACATCCAATGATAGAGTAGTAAAAGTATCTTCAAACACATATTATGATGAGATGATGATGATAGTCAAACTAGATCCATATAGACTGTCACTCTCGGGGGCTTGATGGGAATGGAACACATCATCAAGGAAATCCCAAGTAGATTACTAGAATAATTATCTTGGAAGATGTAGCTTTGAGAAGACATAAATAAAATAGCTCGATGAAGATAAAATCTAGACAAATGATCAACCTTGCAGTTCTACTATTGTAGTCTTGAAATTATGAACTAATGAGAAATCTTATGTGAAGAAGAAACCATCTCTCTCATGATAAGGTACAAGAATGATCAAATGAGACATCATTTACACTAGTGGGAACAACAAGCAGGAATAAACGCAACGAGCTATGTCTAGACGTACATAATGAGGTATGAATGTGAAAAGATATGTGTCAATGCTACAATTGAGATCCTTCAACGTCGTCTAAAAGTAATGGCCAACTGGAATAAGTGAAGAATATATATCCAACCCACATACATATCAGTATATGAACATGAAGAAGCACAGTATCATTGGGAAAGAGATACATCAATGATGTACATGTGGCATAGTGTCATTGGGATAGAGACACCAATGATATACTATAAGAACAATGCTTAGTAAGAATGAAGTGCCACAAAAACATAAAAGGTGGATGCGTTGAATAATAAAAAGCTCCATAAATATTAAAATAGTCTGGAGTGATACATATACTCTCTCTCATACTTTTCCCCCTCACACTCCCTCTTTATACATTCTTTCTCTCTCGTACTCTCTCTCACCTCAGTGTCTGCCCATACTAATCACAAAATGAGTGAGCAGTTGGTGTGGGAAATAGACAATACCTCAATGCATGTGGAAAGGGATGTATACATGAGGGATGATAGGTGTGAAAATAAAAAATATCAAAGAGGAGAAAGGAAACAAAAATAGGATGGTGCCCCCTTTTTGTGTGCTTTATAAGCTAGCGCGTGGGCTTTTGTTTCCAGTATGTCAGTATAACCAATAATGTGACTCAATATCTTACATAATATGAACTAGATAGATCCCAATAAAATAAATTAATGGATCTTTGTGACTCAAAAAGACACATTTGTCTAACCCTTAGACCATATAAAGACAACTCATAGCAGATCTATTTTTTTACACTAGATATAATTTTATTTTTTGTCGATCCATATCAAGAAAATGGTTGATGTGACACAAACAAAATGAATGATAAAGTCTTTGTTGGTCAAGGTTGGTCAAAGATGTCATTGTTGTTTGTTATTTATTTTTTTCTCCTTTTGTGGTTGCTGCCCTAGGGAGTTCTTTGTTTTCTAGGAAGTGTTTTATTATGCTGGTTGAAGACTTGAAAAAACCATAATAGCGAAAAGAATGATGGAAATAACCTCCGTAAATAATTGTACAATACCTTTAGCGGAAAACTCGATGCATGACTTATTATTGCGGTAGGGTATGCACTCCAATAGGTAATGATGAAGGCGGAGAAGGCGAGATGTAAGAGAGGGTCATTCAGTAGTCTTGTAGAAGGCACGTCTTGTGGCATGTCCTCTGCACTGCTCGACGTGCCCAGATCTGGAGCGTGCATAGAACTTGACACACAAGACAGCATACAAGCAAGATGCAACAACCAAATTGGTGTCAAGTTGCGGAAGGTTCCACTAGATGTAAATTAGACAAGGTAGATAGTGATGGTGATGGCCAGGATGGATAGTGCAACGTAGATTCAAAAAAATTGAATTTTTTAGGGCAGGAGAAGCAAAGCATTGAATAACAACAAAATCAAGGGGAATCAACTACTAGATAGATGGACTCAAGGGGAGTATATAAATGTGGTTGATAGTCGGGATGAAGAAGACCGACATAAGGATAAAATATCTATAATTTTTATGAACAAAGAAGAGAGGAGATGATCATGGAGTTCAGGATGATGCTTGGAGGGAAGCCAAGCTAAGGAGAGACAGAGACTGCCTGCAGACAGAGGCTCTCTTTTCCCCCTTAGGATAGGATAAATTATCAGATATTGTGTGAAAAAATAATATGAGAATCTAATGAGATGTGTATATTATTGATTAATGGCACACTCCTTTCCAAAGCAAGCCAAATTAAACCTAATGGGCCAAGACAATTATGCCAACATAACATAATAAACTAAACAACAATGATTCTAACAATAATCCATAATATGGTTATCTTATTATGAATAATTTAAAAGGGCAACATTATTATATCTATTGGTTATCTCTTTCAAAAGGATAATCCTCATTATCTTGTTACCACAGTTCTCTTGACTACACTATCTATGTGTTTGACTAGGAACATGATTTTTATATGTAATTGATGTTAGATGCCCAAATAAAGTTTTATCGTACATATACTACTCTATATTGATGGATACATTTCTCTTGCTTGCTCTTTTTTGGGGTTTGTCTGAAAACCACCAAAGTATAGGTGATATAGAGAAGAGTTCTAGATAGGACATTACTCTAGTATAGGTGATGTAGAGAAGAGTTCTAGAGAGGGCATTACTCTAGTATAGGTGATGTAGAGAAGAGTTCTAGAGAGGACATTACTCTAGTATAGGTGATATAGAGAAGAGTTCTAGAGAGGACATTACTCAAGGAGTTGAGGCTTTAGAGATAGCTTGAGACCGGCTAAGATTCCCACTATAAGTAGTCCTTATAGTGTTTGTTGTGCCTTTTTCTAGTTGTAAAGACACTCCTTGTGGTAAGGAACATATAAATAGAACATATTATATTAGTTAACTTTTGTGTTGCTAAATAATTATATGTGTATGTATACTATACATTTGAGAAATGAAATAAAATAGATCACTTTGTTCATATATTTTAGTTTTTTTGGACTAGGATGTTCTTTATTCATCAATAAGTAATGAAGGGTATCCTCTTGGATCCTACTATTGACACACTTACATGTATCTGTCAACCACTCAAAAAAGGTACAATCCACTATATTGGCCTAAGTGTCCCCTCTTTTAACAGATTCAAAGTTTAAACCCCATTGACCACATGGAGGGATTCATAAACCTCTTAACAATGGCATTCTCATCTTGTTTTTGATTTGATATTTGATACCACTCAACAAGCTAAATCAAAACAGTTTTGATACTCCCTAAATTTATGATATTTTATATTTATGTATTAGATTGTGTTTTCTAAAATCTAATACTCATACTTGAGTAATATTTTCCAAGTGTTTTTATCATTCATGAAGAATAGTTACGAGGTAGTAATTTACTAGGAAAAAACTTTTCTAGGTTGAATAGATAACAACACAACTTCATTAATTATTATAGAAACTATGATATTTTCTATATTTTTATGTATACTTATTTATACATTCTTTTTAGATGACAACCATTTGAAATATAAGGAAATATTTTCATCAAAAATAACCATTGAAAGATTTTTGTTTTAAATATGCTAATTTATTAAAAGCATCCCAATAAATTAATTAAGAAATAATTTTCATTTGGCTTATAATATAACCATTTATCTAAAGGGTTGATATAGTCTTTTTGTAAACTCTGTTATTGAATCAGATATTCACTAAACATTATTTTTATCTTGTGTGTGGTACATGCATGTTTGTTTATAAAATATCTGAAATGTAACAACTCACGTAAGATTCCACTCACATTGATGAAACTTAGCATCAAATTGTGATGTTAATTATGAGATTATGCAAAGTGGGATTCCATAGGAATTTGGATCTACTAGATTATGGAATCCATTAATCCCAATCAGATGGATCCTTAACTTGGATCATTCTGTCTATCTGGTTTTTGTTCCATTTCTACTACCCCATCAATCCTCGATGGATTCTTCTTATGTTCTTCATATATGTATATCTAATTTCATCCAAGGTTTACAAGCACATGATATATCAAAAATAAAATCTTTGACAAAGATCATGAGAAGTTCAATTCACTAGATGTCTATTTTCTACTTTGTCCTTATTTCTTTAAACTTTTTACTCTAAAAGTCTAATTCCAACTTTTACCCTATAGGCTCCGATGTGTGAAGAGTTAATAATTTGGGTACTTGGCATTGTGATCTCCTCCCTCCCTTCTTTTCCTTCTCATTTAACTTATTTATTTGGTAAGCGGTTTGCTTTTGGATTTTTCAATGTTTTCTTTCTTTTTTTATCTTCTTTTTTAGGTTTCTGGCAAATTCATAGGTTTATGAACCTTTATTCTTTTCTCCTTGATGCATATGATACTTGTATTCTCTAAATGGATGATTATTCCATGTTTTATTTTATTTAATTTATTATTCATATGTCTTCTACGGGTTTGCATTGGACGTGTCATTTCCTCTTCCTCCTTTTCATGTTTCCATACAAATATAGAAAATGATACTAAAATTTGTGAAAATGGAAGCAAAAATTGTTTAAATTATCATTTCATTTTTGTGCATCCAAGAGTAAACTTGTGAGTTACATTGGATTCCATGTCTCTTATATTTTTCCACATAAGCTAGAGCACCTTACATGTAGTTAGTCATTATGCGAGTTGATATCTTTTGGAATTTGTGGCATTAGTTGGAGTTCCTATCATTTAGTTGGTTATTAACCGGTCATGTTTATTTTTCATGTAGTAGATACTGCTTTATCCACCACTAACTATTTTATCTTTGACTACCTATTTTGTTTTGTTTTACCCAATCAATAGATTCATTGGATAAACAACAACATTTACTAGGGAAAATTTTCTACTTTGGTAAACGACCCCATCTTCAAATATTTTTGAAGTTCCAGTGGAGATTCAAGAGTGATCTGCTATCTACCTCCCTTTTCATCTTGGCTACTTGTATTCTTATTTGCATGTTGAATTAATTCTCATTTTCATGTTGAACTAACTACATCTACTTGTCTCTTAAATAATGTGTATAGAAGTATATTTGATGGGGATAACATCAGCCAATGATGTGTTTGTTTTCATCAATCTGGATGATCCAAATATGATCAATACAATATGTATATTGGACAGTTTCACACATCTTCATGAGTAACATATGAACTTAAATTCTATTAGAATTAAGATACATGGTTCATATGAGTGTATGCAATTTTTCAAGTACATCACAAGCTTCCAAGAGGAATGCTAACCCATCAAATACCTCAATCTATCTTTATCATATTTTAAGCTTAGGAACTCCGCTTGGGATCCCGTCATCCAAAAATCATATACAAAGCTATCCATTGGAAGAATAAATTATATAACAAGTCAAGTTGTGTCACCCTCCTTAATGCTACTATGGCTAACATCTCATTTACTTCCTGAGTTGTATCTCCTACCATCTATGGTAAAGAAGCAGATCAATATCATCTATAAAAAAATCTTATTTAGAGATACACCAGATATAAAGTGTTATCATTTGGTCAAATGAAACATTGGTTGCATACCACGTAGACATGGGGGTTGAAGTATCATGGATATCAAATTTATGTATTTGAATTTAGAAACTATATTCACATATTGAAGGACATCAACAATTTTAATACAAAATTATGTAATTGCATAGTCCCCAATTTTGAACTATACATGATTAATATGTGGCAACATATCATGCTAATGCTCAATTAGATTGATTGTCAAGAAAATATATTTTTAAAATAGTTTTGATAAGATGTGGCAACATCTCAAGATTTAAATAAAAAATAGTTCTTAAACTTATTATGTTTCCTTGTTGATTTTATTCATGTACAAACAAACCATATAACGTCACATGTTATTCTTCCCAGATTATAGACATGTCTTGGTGCAGAGACTGGAAAAATGGTCGAGTTATTATGTTTTGTTTACATCATCAATAGTGGTGCTACTAAAGAATCAAAATAGAGTGAAGCTATTATGTGAATGGATTGATTGATTAGTTGGTTGAACTATATTGAGTAGATAATTCAAAATAGAGTGAAGCTATTATGTGGATCGATTGATCGATTAGTTGGTTGAAATATATTGAGTAGATAATTGTATGAAAATAAACTTGCACACTATTTTATCATAATTTATATTGATAGTGGGGAAGAAAAAGAAAAAAGAGAGTGGATTTTTTTTACGTAGAGAAGGGAAGCAAGAAATAAGGAATCAAGGAGATATGATAGGGAGTGATAAATAATACAAAAGCCATTAGTTAGATAACATGTTATTGGGAAGTACTATCCAGTGGA
Organism: Alisma plantago-aquatica; assembly: GCA_963693085.1. Classification (NCBI taxonomy): domain Eukaryota; kingdom Viridiplantae; phylum Streptophyta; class Magnoliopsida; order Alismatales; family Alismataceae; genus Alisma; species Alisma plantago-aquatica. Next base: position 440,187,713 of record OY856412.1, on the reverse strand, counting down.
ACATGGCTGATGAATAAGAGAAAACCATAAGAATAAGAGAAAGAGAAAATAGGTTAGAAAGTTGGGTGGGGAAATTTAATGAGAATAAAAAAATGTTAATTTCATGTATTGAAATATTCTATGACTTGTTTAATAGATGACGATGACACACCATTAATTAGTATAACACATCCACTTCTTGTGATACTACATATTTGAACATTTTTCTTAAATCTTATGAAATCATGAATATTGCTATTAACATACTGCTAAATAAAAAGATAAATATTTAAACATTTTAAGGTGTAAAGATTAACATGACTAGTAGAAAATAGATATAAAAATTGAAATTTTCATCAATTATTTCAAATGATAATTAAAAAGTAGATAATACTCAGAATAAAAAAATAACTAGCTAGTGCAAAATGAGAGTAAAGTAACAACATAGCATTAATTAAAAGAAATTTCCTTTGACTTCAATGAAGAAAAGAAACCAATTCAAAGACTTGTAAGCATGGACCTTTGACTTGAAGTGAGAAAAAAACTTTTGTACTAACCATGAAATCACTAATTTCTAGTACACTAAATAAATATTATAACTTGGCTACATTTAAACCATTAGGTATCTATATTAAGGGGGCATATTTTATTTCTTGGGGTGGCCATGGCCCCCACTCTCCCTAGATCTACTTCCACTGCTAATCCATGAAGAAAACCATTATCACCCACTAATCTATAGGCCACATATGTATTTTCTTGTTGATACACATTTTAGATAGTAATCCTTCAACTTTTACCTACCTATCCCTCAATTATAAAATGATTTATAGATATACAACCAACTGGTGGGATTGAGGAGTGGGGTTTTTATAGTGGAACTTGTTGTATTTAGAGTTGCTTAAGCCAAAGTGGCCAAGAATGAGAAAGCGTATATCGAGAATGAGCATGCCATCTGCCCTTTTATATTTAATATTTTTTTATTCTTAGCACCAGAAGTTGTGAAACTTCTGAAGATGGTCCAAAAAGGTATGAATAGTAATATTATGACTCCCAATTGTATGAATATAGTGTTTCAGAAGATTTATTTTGCCATACATAAAGAACTAGAGGTGTATCTTATTGCCCTCTTGTATTCTACTTCGATGTAAAAATTTAGTCCTTATATAATATAGGAATAACCAACTTACCATCATTCTCACACTATATAGCTTTCAAAACTAACACAGTCGATGTTCATAGTGGTGGATCCAGAAATTCGAATGGGAGAAACCTCTTATGTTCTGGTGTTTCTTAAAATTATAATGTTTGTCACAACTATAAAGAAATTAAAAACATGACACAACTTTTGGGACAGAAAAAGGCATTAGAACAAAATTCAAATAAGATCCAATTTGTACCACAACAATTAGATGATTTGATAGTGTGTTTCTACTAACTAAAAATGTATCTAGTTTTTTTTTATTCTTATTCCCAATAATATGAAATACAATCATAAAAGAAAAGAAGGACATGTAATGGACAAATATTAAAAGAAGTGAATGTAGGAACAAACGTGAAAATTTTGTAGAAAGTTGATCATGTGTTCCTTATTTGACGTCCAAACAATTCCTGGTAGTAATTAAAAAGACTGATTGCATCCATGTACAACTAAGAAGACCGATCAATAACCAAGGGACTATAGACAAGTGTAGTACCAATAGCTCAGAAACATGAAATATCAATATTCTAACACAAACATAACTAGATGCTCACTTTAAAAAAATTGAATATAGAAAATAGATGACCCCATCTTAGTATACATGTGGCATTAAATTCATCCACTAGTGACTTAGAAATTCATTGTAATAAGGACAAGTTAGATGACTTGTCATTGTAAGTAGGTATTTGACGATATGGTTTTTTGTTTAGTTAAGAAATATGTAACACTCAGGTCCACTATAGAGTTTCAGGAAGGACGACTGGTCCCAAAAGCTACCACTTGTCTTAACTAGGCAGTTTGTCCTCACTCACATGAAGTTGGGATAATCTTCCAGATTGGTCAGTCATCCTAGTACTACTCTGGGCTAAACACGCCTAATTACAAAGTTCTTTAGTGATGGGCTCTCTAAAAAAGAGGTGCATCTTGGTGATATGGGTAGTTTAATCATTTCTTTTAACATCACTCCATCTGATGCCTCGAATCTTGGGACATTACAATCTCATCCACTTAGAATCTTGGCATACTCATCAAGGATCAATGATATAGCCTCATACTCTCTCCATGTTTCAATACAGACCCAGAATGGCACATGTACACCCAGCTCCCATCCACGATCATCGGTGCATGGGTGGCTCCATGAACAAGGATAGCTATTTCCAACGTGCCCTGGCCGCACAACTTAAGACTGATGTGCCATCCCCGTGTGGTCTCCCATCACCATTTGTAACACTCGGACCCACTTCCCAAGGCTCTAGTAGAGTTTTAGAAATGACGACTGACCCCAGAGACCACCACTAGCCTTAACTAGACACTTTGTCATCATCCACACAGAAGCCCGGATAAACTTCCAGATTGGTCACCAATCCTAGTACAACTCTGGGCTAAGAACACCTAACCATGGAGTTCTTTAGTGATGGGCTCCCTCAAAAAGAGGTGGACCTTGGTGATATAGGTAGTCCAATCATTCCTTTTAACTACAATGTTCTTTAGTGATGGGTTCCCTGAAAAGGAGGTGCACCTTGGTGATATGGGTAGTCCAATCATTTTTTTTACATCATTTTATCTAAGGCCTCAAATCTTAGGACATTAAAAAGATATTGAGTTTGTATGCAACACCAATTACTACAAACAAAAAGACATAGCATTAGCTACAATAAAAGTGTGAAATTTTGTATTTTTATGTATGAGATGTTATACAATATTTCAAATATATAATGTTAACACATGTTTCTCAATATACCATGGTTAATTATTGGTAAAAAAAATTATGCAAAGTTATCTTTTTGATTTGTGGGGATAAATGTATTTGTGCGAATTTGGATGGAGAGAAGGAAAATATGTATTGGACTATCAATAAAAATAAGTAAAAGAAACATAAAATGAATTGATCTCTTATTACTAAAATATATGAGACACTAGAAAAGTGAAAATAACTGACATTGAATTTGACCCTCAAAATAATGTTGATGACTACTCAAACACTTTCTATCAACTTTTCCACATCCAAAATACCAAGCAATCATAGAATAACATGTCAAAATACTATCACCCTAAATGGTACGCATCTTGTTTTTTAGAGAATATTGAGGCACATGTATATGATAAGCTGCAATGAGGATGAGACATATTAATCAGAAGTGATACTAGTGAGTTAACAAACAAAAAAAAGGAATCAAACATAGAGGATAGTAAAAATTCAATATTAAACACCCTCATTAGTTGTGAAAGAAAAAATGATGGTCCAATTCATTGAAAATAAACTAAATAGGACCACAATAAAAGTATTACCACTACACCACTATAACAATACGTTCAAAAAGTCATATACTCTATATAATTACAAAAAACAACATAAGGAGAAACTAAAAATATATTCCTTTAATTTTCCTCCTTTCTTTATTGATATCCCCATCAAGCACTAACAAGGAAGAAATGTTATGTGGACAAAATCCTACAACTAGACTCTATAATTGATTTCAAATTATATTAAAAATAATAGATGTTGTAGGGATTGAACACAAATGATCTCATATGAGTTAATGATCATATGATACAAAATAGGTTGATTTGTAAATGGAAACTAGTGTGGTGCTACATTAGGTAATGGTCCACAATATTAACCAAGTAATCTTTCTTTTTTTCACTTTAAAACTGATTAAGGCATGGGCCTCATGCATCATGTACGAATATATACCACTTCATGTTCACTTACACTTTATTGAGATCTTGATTTCCCACAATATTCAATATGATACCCTTTACTTATGAAACCATCATAGTTTTTCCACGTCATGGTGATTTCCCTCGCCTAAACAACATCAGAAATTCTAATCAGAGTCACCAGTTCTCTTGTGGATAGGTGCATTTTGTAGGATTTTTCTACAATCTCCATCCACATTAAGCCTTCCCTAGTCATTAATAGGATGGATCGACTTCCCATATATTCAATTCTAGATGTGTTACTCATTTTTGTAGAGAGATTCCAAATCTCACCCCTCATTGGTTTTACTTTACTAACTATATAGAATTGGTACCTCTTTTCATACTTGAATATTTGGTATTATATATTGCATACTTTTTATGGTAGATAAGTTCTAAGAAATAAAAGTTAGAGTCCTTGACATCTACACCTACCTCGATGCATCTAGACATTCTCAGGAGACCTAATGTTTACAAAAATTCTATATAGTCTTTTTCTTCTATTGGTCTGTACCATTTATTGTCTTCTAACTATTTCACCTTCTTGTAAGTGTATATAACAGAAACATACTTAGATATGTACATATATTTCATATTTTATCCTCAATATAAACCCCCAAGAACACCTAATAAGATGAATATGTACAAATAAAAGATGAATGGAGATCTAAAATGAATATTACTAGTATAAAACACTTAATTGAAGGAATCAACCTTCTAAGAAAATCAACTAGAACACCATCTTAAATTAAAATGTAACACTTATATATGGATTTAGAGGCCCATTTTAAAGACAAACATATACATAGGGGTATCTTCGATGCCTAGGTGGTATTTTTAAAAATTTTCAAAAATAAATTTTGGTCATTAGGTGTGTAATCTTTACTATTTATCAAATTATCTAAATCCAATATGAAGGAATCCACTATTATAATTTAAGCATATTCCAAGTTTCTATATGATTCTTATAATCTCTAATGTTAGATATGAGCCATTCCTATTCTCTTTCACAATGTGTTCATTGATTATCATTTCAACATCATTGGTCAATGGCTTGTTTTGACATAGAAGATACTAAGAAGCCCCTAACTCATTTTGGGGAAATTAACTTCGATATTGTCTCCTACTTGTAAAGTTATGAAATAAAATGACAAATAGGCTTGCTTAGTTTCTAAATAATGAGATTTGGATTGTATCATTTCAGAATTTTTCTATCTAAAAGAATTACTCAATAAATAAACATATCGAATTTCTTAACTTTTTTTTAAATCTTATCCCAAAACCAAGTTCCATTTGAGGCTCCCCCACTTTGCTATTGAGCCCCTCTTCAAAGAGAGAGATGGAGAGTATGTTGATATATATTGTAGAAGATATATGCATCCAACAACCAACTTACCTTTCCATTATTATACCTCCTTGTTGTTGCTAACAAGAAATTGAAATACTTGTAGTATTTCACTCTACATGAAAAAAAATCACTCTTCAAGACCTTAATAATTTATTAGCTTGAACCACAAGTCAACTATTGATGTTACTCAATTATTCTTTTTACAAAAAGGTCCCACATTGGGTTCACAAATAATGCTAATTCATTTTTACACAGATGTAAGCTTAGAATGACTTGTTACATACAAGCTACCTTGGTCTCCTCAGGTAACACCCCCACAACACAAACATGCACATATTGGAACGAAATATGGATTATCCATTATTCATGCACTTTATGGGCATTACATAATTTTTTTGGGTCAATACATTACATTAATATGGCATGCATAACTAACATAATAATTTAATTAACACATACTTCGATGCAATATAACTCTCAAATTGTTCTACCACAAAGAATAGTAAAAATTTGTCACATAGTGTGAAGAAATATAAGACAAAGATAATCTTGAGATCAAGCTCCTTTTTCTAAAATACTAAGTACAAAATGAAACTATATGTCTAATGTTATGGATCTTCATATAGTTTCACCCCAAGAAATCAAGTTCCTCAAGATCCTAGTGATAGTCATCTAGATCTAATTTTATTCTAGATCCTTGATGTACTGAGTTTTAGTCACTTTCCAGGGGCTATTGTTCCATGAATTTAGTGCATAATTGTTCATTTTGAGATATGTCATGAATTGTTTATCATTATTAGCCTATGAATCACTATTGCATCAAATATTGAGTTTAACTACCGAATTGCGCTAAATTCTCACTTTCATTTAGACTTATATTGATTTACCCTTATTTCAGGTAAAATGAGAATTTATATGACAGCTCGGTGCTACCAACACCCATGTAAGAAATTCTAATAGGAAATTTCAGAAATCTTGGTGCTAAAGAGACAACCCGTGGTGCTACTGAGTATGGATTTGATGCTACCGAAGAAAGGAGTCAGTTCTACTGACTCATCATCCAGAGAGCATCAATAATCATAATCAATTGCTTTGGTGCCACTGACACCTCAGTCGGTGGTACAGACTTTAACACCCAAATAAAGTCAGAACTCGCAAAAATCAACTCAGTTCTATCGCCACACTTGTCGGTAGTACCAATATAGTTTGAGGGTTTTGAGTCAGGCAACAACTTAGTGCCACTGACATCTAGTTGGTGGACCAACTTTACGCGATCAGTTCATATTGAAAATTACAATAGATATAACAGTTGTGACTTAATGACGACCAAAATCCCACTTATGACCTAAGGGGAGTTTGGCCAATTAGGGATATCATGTTCCATCTCATTGTAATAGAGAACGAAGCTGAGAGAGGAGGAGACAAAGGAGATAGCCATAGATCAGACACTCTGGGCACCTCTAGAGGGTAGATTTGTAGTCAAAATGCCACAAATCACGATATCTACTACGTGGGATCTTCGGGACCGCTTCTTCAAGGATTTTTCATTCATTTTCTAATGGCTAGCCTATTTTCTCCATCTTCTTCTCTTTGTATGATGAGAGAAATCATGCGAGACTATCCCTTCCTCAGGACCCGGGAGTAGCCTGATATTTCTTTGTATTCAACTTTTTTGAGTTGATAATCTATTTCCTTCGTTTTGGATGTAAATCACAATTTACCATCAAAAATTTCTTATCGACTTGTTTGTGCTTGATCACTACAACCAATATATCATACCACTAATTGCTACATAAGAGAGATTAGGGGTTGAAAGCGTAGGGATATATGGGCACATAGTAGGCAGTAGAAACAAAATTTTATTTACCCATAGAACAACAAGATCACGTTCAACAACTATGTAATAGGAAGGATGGTGTAAGGAGTCTATACCTTGTCTGGGGTAAGTCCAGTGACTATTCCTCGTTGCAGTAGAGCAACTCCCCTAGTTGCATTGGGACAACGTCTTAAGTAACTCTTGGTCTCACTAGATTGATGTTGTGATGACCCACCGCCACAAAAGTGAGATTGCTCAAAACAAAACGTGGAATTATAAACTAACAACCACATTACGACAAACATGGTAAATTAAAATTGATCATATATAGGCATCTCAAGTGGTAACATAAACATAAAGTTCAATAAGTTGTACCACCTATATCACATATCATATAATGATATTATATTCATGTACAGTGGTCTTCCTTCCACAAACTTGTTACAGAAAATAATGTGTTCACATATACAAGCCATACATGTACAACCATGGTATACTACCAAATACCTCATAATGATGTACAACATCTACAAAATACCCCAAGGACCTGAGAGTACATGGATGACACACATGACTCTACTACAAAATACTAGCAGCATATCCAACCTTCAACAGCTACTGATATCCTTGTCGCTCTTCCTCAACCGCACAATCTCTACCACATCCTAGACGACCACCTAAAATATGTGGAAACCCATGGGGTGAGAACAATGTCTTAGCGAGAGATATAACTCTTCACCAACAATTATTATTAACACAGATAGATAAACAAAATAGGAAAACAACATTATTATCAGGATGAGAAGGTTCAGCAAAATGAACAAGTAAAATTGGTAACACAGATTAAGTAGATTAAGTAGATTAAGCAGCTACAACTTATCAATAGAACATCATATACTTTTAGAAGGAATATGAAGAACATGTAAAACCATCATCAACTAAACATTATAAGAAACAAGGCAAAAGGGCAACATCCAATGTGATTTATATTTAACCCTAAGCATATATATTACATTATGTCTTTTATTATGCCCCGTGGAGTTGAGGTTAGCCACTCATACACCAACTGACCACTGCTAAGTCAAAATTGGTGTCATACAATATCTTGGAGAGCTATACTCCTATGGTCTACTGTGCCATTAGTCAGTCCAAGTCTGTCACAATGACATATAGAGTCCAACTACAAAATAGCCTAGTCTGCCTTAGTATATAGGCAAGACACTAGTAAATAGGGATACAAACCCAATCATCTGAGGTACAACCTCAATTGTTCTCAGTCACATCATATATTGAGATACGATTGCAGTCATTCTCCTACCAAGGCATGATCACAGTCATCCTTCATAACATGTGATTGTAGATGCAAGGATATACCCTCAACTTGCACCCCCAAATATTTCAACAATATGCGCTTTGCATTTCCGTTAGGAATTACTCATTTCACCATCCAGTAAATAATTTTTGGATCGAAGGGCTCTAGAGGGGGTGATTAGAGCTACAAAATTTCTCACAAAATAGATTCGACCTTCAAATTATAATAATTAGAAGCAAAAGCTTAATGGAAATTTGAGTTCCTATCTAACAAGCACAGTAAGGATGAGAAAGATTGATAGCAAGCACTTGACAAAGGGATGTAGAGTGGTTTCACACTTCAAACTAAAAGTGAGTCAGTCGACTACCTAGAGAGGTCAACCTCTAGGACTTTGCAAGTGCTTTTCCCTATTATATCACCACAGAGATTTTACATCAATAGACCACCAAAGGACTTACCCATCCAACTACCAAGAGATCTCCACCTTAACAAGGAACTTACCCACTTAGCTTGAGTCTTCAGCCTTCACCTAGGTCTTACCCACTCAAGCTCAAGTATTCTGCCTTGAAGGACTTTGCTTCTCTTCTTGGATCTTCAGCCTTTGCCTTCTCCTTCACTTGGAGAAGATCACCACCTCTTCAACATCCTTGAAGAGGACTAGCTATAGCTCCTTCTTCACTCGATGGATCTTGCTTCAGCTTTTCTTCATGAGAGAAGGGGATAGGGAAGTAGTGGAAGATTTGAGTGCTTTACATGCGCAAAGGTGGAGCTCTCTTACAATAATCCTAACTCACTCACAAATCATGAAATGAAGTGTAAACTAGAGAGAGAAAGGGGATCAAGGAGTAGTAGCACACTCAACTATAGCAAGGACCTTGAATGTAGTGAATGAGCAAACTTGGAATGAACTCTAAGGGGTCCTATTTATAGCTGGGGGTGCTCCCTTGAGTTGGGGAACATTTAGGGCCGAAATATTGCCATTTTTTCTCAAGGCAACGGATCTATTTTCATCCAAACAAGTCACCAATGGTTAGAATCACTTTTTCTACTTTTTCCATACAGTACATTTGGTCAAGTTTCAATAAAGGTAACTCAACCGATCTGCTAAAAGACAAACATAATTTTCAAACTATCAGACGAGTTTGTCTTGGGAAACTCAAATGATCAGCTAAAATTGTATTCGGTCAGTAAGACGTTTGGTCGAGTTCTGTGAATGCACAACTCGACTAATGCACATCATCATAAAATTAATCGAAGGGATCGATCGAGATTAAAACTCGACTGATCAGTAGTCTGTGATCAATTTTCTAATGTGATTAAAAAGTGATTAAAACTTGGCACTAAATGTCCCACATATTTTTCTCATCTTAGTTACAAGTCATATCATCAATACAAGTGATTACAAAATACTTCTAAGGTCATTTGAAGGGTTTCCTTATTAGCACATTTGCATTGCATTTGACTTGAACTTTGAAAAGCTAGGGCTTGTGTAAATTGATCCTTTTCATGTACCTAAAACTGAGATCAATCTTGAATACACATATTAGATATATATGAATGGAATGGTTGAGTCATTATCAAAATATGGACAATGTATAACCTCTAGGTCAACAGTAATGATGCTGACGTTGGATCTATGGCTTAGGGAAACTACATGATTAGGGTTTCAGTTGATTAATTATTTCCAATTGGATATCGTTTAATGCATCAATCAAGTTGTAACATACAAACCCCATATAGATTCTCCAAAGATAAGGGTAGATTACAACTACAAAAGATATAAAATGTATTAAGCATAAGGCTAATCACATCACTACATGATATTGTCTCACTGCCATACATAATTCCATCACCATTATCACATCGTCATGGAATAACCATCCCTCATCACATCATTAGAGGATATCACCTCACATTAGGGACAAATCCATCATAAGGTCATCAAACCAATCACATTATTCATGTTCTTGTAGGGAATGTCATTAATTAATCATGTCTGATCAAGTCGCATATTCATCGCCATGTGTTACATAAGAGATCCAATAACAATCACAAGCTATGAGGTTCATTCAACCTGCAACGTTAGTGCTACACAAGTAGGAGAGAGATAACACTTCAATATATGCTAACCACTCAAGAAAGATGTGCATTATATCATGAATTCAAGATTAGGATTAGGGTTTCTCATAATTAACTAATTAGGGATTTCATAATAGCACTTAATTTCATACCCTAGTGTTAACCACTTCCCACATTATTGGAGCACATATTATAGTCAACCATCATTACTAGTAGGCCCACCATATAAGGAGCACATGTGTCATAAAGCCTCATCGGTTGAAGAGAACCAAAGCCAAGAAAACTTCATCGATTGAAGAGAACCAAAGCCACCTATCTTCTATGACTGAAGAGAAGACCTACTCTTCATTGACCAAAGGGAATTGGGATCCCCTAGCGACCAAAAAGAACCACCAGGCCTTTCTCAACTGAAGAAGAGAGAATCATCAACAAAACTACAAGTTCAACGCCTTGTAATCGAAGGAAAACAAAAGAGCTACCTCATCGACTGAAGATCCTAGGTCATCTATGTGACCTCCTAAGGGAACCATCTCAATGATCAAACCATCACCAAACCTTCGACCATGTGGACCATAACATGAAGATCATCAAGAGATAGAAAACTAATTGCCATAGCATGATCAAAATAGATGGGTTATCAACATGAAACTAAAATGACAAAGAGTGTAGTACATCAAGGAAATCATCTTCTAAAACCCTAGAATTTGACCACCAAAATGTAATCATAACCAAACTATGATCATGAGGGAAAACCAATCATTCCAAAACATCATATGCATCCAAAAAGTCCATCACCAAGAGAGAGAAAATAGAAGCAAAACATAGGAAAACCAGCGCTAAACATGTGCATCTGATAATAAACATCTCCATCATTTATTAAAATATTAGGCACAAGAATTAGAGTTTAAGAGAAAGTGCTAATATATGCAAGATTACTACATAATCATAAACCCTAAAATAAGGTATCATCATCAAGCAACATACAATCACGTTTTAGAGGTAAGAAAAACTTTGCATGCAATATTAAAGTGCAAAAATAGTAGAGGAGAGAGTTATATATCCCTCCTTGAGGTGAAGATCAACTGACAAGCCATGAAACTCCGAGAGAGAGAAGAAACACCAAGCTTGGATCAACTCCTCAGCCAAGCAAGATCACCTCAAGAGAAGAAGAACAAACCTAGGTCATAGAAGGCTCAAGAAAGAGAGGGTACAAACCCTAGGCTAAAAAGAAAGGGCAAAGAGGAAATATCCATCTCACATAGGTACTACCATGGAAAATCATGGATTCGACCACTATTGGGCAGAAGTTCCTCAAGAAAACCACCATGGAGAGCCATCGTTTGGCCAAGGGGAAAAAGAGAGGATAGGATTTCAAGAAAAAGAGATCAAGAAGGATAAACCACTTACCAATCACAAGGATCAACAAAGGAAGATGCCCCAACCCTAGGACACCACATGTAAGGGTTCGGCCTCCTCCTTTAAGATTAAGCACCTCCACTTGTACCACCAAGAACAAGGAAGGACTCCAAGAAAGAGAAGATCAAGAGAGGATAAAAAGGATCATATGCATGCAAAAGAAGAGGTATAAATACCCAAGGGTATGAGGGAGGTGAAAGAGGTTAGGTGTCCAACTGAACATGCCACTTGTCCATCCAAAACTCAGCCATGCAAACACTCAAGACATGCATGCAACTAGGATCGTGAGAATCAAGGTGGATCATAGACCTCACTTGGTCCAATGGACCAACGGTCAAAGAGAACCACAGACCACAAGGCCAAACAGTTGAATAGAAAACAAGGAAGGTCATTGATCACATATGATTCAAAAACCCTAGAACCTCTTCGACCATAGAGAGGGGAAAAGCTCTTTGATCAAAGGGAACACAAGGTGCACTCAAATCATCAATGACCGAAGGAACCAAGGTCAAAGACACAACAAGGTGGGTCGCTGAAAACCAACTCAAAAGGGTCAACACTCAAGCAAGGTCAACCATCAAACTAGGGCATCCAAGCAAACCCTAGAAACATCAGCCACAAGATGCCACCTCAACATCCAAGGTACAATAAGGCACCCCTAAGCATCATTCTATCTCTCAAGATTCCATGACATAATATGTACATCAAACACGTGAAAAATACAAGATACACCCTAAACATGGGTAACTTGCAAATTGGTCCAATACAAGCACACATATAGCATAACTGCTCAAGGTTCATGCAAACTGGACCAAACTGAAATCACAACACTTCACATGTTATTAAGACACATCACATGATTAAATAAAGGTTTAAGCATATTATTAAGAAAAAGTAAGAAAGATCTAGCACTAAGCTATGTCAAGGGTCTTACAGATGTTGTCCTCCTAGCGGTAGACAACAACCTCCTTGTCTTTATGGAAGTCCACACAGACCACCTAGAATTCATGTCGTCCTATTAGAACGGATAGGAAGGAGTTGTCTCTCTCATTGTTGTACTAGTCACCAACTTGCTCTCCCACAATTGTTCTCCCTTGCTATCCCTCCCTTTATCAGGTATGACTTTCTCGTGCTCTCTATTGGTTACCACAACTAGAGAGGACAGTCATTGTCAAAGGTAATTGAGTTGTGTCTCTGGGAAGCCCCTAGTTCCCCTCCATTTGTAGGAGGGTTAGGGTCAGGGTTCCCAGTTTGTTTGGGAGTGGAAGGGACCGGAATCTCACTAATTTTCTCAACCTATGACAGGCAAAATGATCAGTTCACCAGTTAAGCGGTCAGTTGGCATGTGAAACAATTGGTTCACCCAGTAAACCAATCATTTCATAATGTTTCACAATTGCATTGGCAATTAATATTCAATTTAATGCACAACATGTCATCAACACAAATCCTTCAATCAATCAAACTGATCCACCAATTGCTCGGTTCACAACCTGAGATGACCGTTTTATGAACATGAGCTAATCGGTTCCTAAACTGGTCGGTTCACTATCCAGAATTGCCAAACTTGGTTCTATTGACTTGACACACTGAAACGGTCGTTTCAACACTTGAACCAATCGGTTCAACTGTCTAGTCATTCAATTTTCAATCAATGTTGTTTAAATTGAATACATAAACATGTTAGCAATCAATCTAACTGTCATTCATGATTAAACTCCTCTTCTAAGTTTATCTATATGTGTGACCCCATAGATTCTATGTTATGTTGGAAGTGAATGTCCATAATTGATTCATGACATCACAAGCAAAGAGTGGTGCCTAGTCACACATCATTGCTACCCAAATAATCAGAAAAGTTGGAGAACAACTTCAACCTATGATATGTGTTAAGTGTTATAGTGATTGTTTAATTCCTGTGTCTCTGATATCCGGAATGAACTTGATACATGGAATCATCATCCTCTCAATGTTCAATCCATGTTCCTTGATCCAATGCATATTGTTTGAGACATATGTGACCTCAATATCATATAATTATTCACATTTGCATGCACATGTTTTATCAGTCTCTCTTATCAAGTGGCATGGATATCATACTCTAATAGGAGGGATAAATCCAATCTACATCACTCACATTCATCCCCATGTGTCACAAGGCACCCAATCATGACCTTCATAGCAACCCTTATTTAGGATCATGGTGTGTGATGTCAAAGCACACTGAACGACATGTGATGAGTATAGTGACTTCAATTCTAAGAACCACAATCACCACCTTCATTATGAGAGATGATTATGACCACCAATTATGGTTTCCATGTGTCACTCTAAGGTGGATTTGTTTGATACATTGTTCCCTAACAAGTATCTATGTGCTTGGTTTGATATCACATATATCATGACTGATAAGATTTTGTCATCAACCAAGCACACACTCTAGTCTTTAGGGTTACTGTTGTCTATCTGGCTTCCATAGTAACATCCGATCAGGAACATAATAAGAATGTGCATACTCTTAACATCCATATGATCTCATTGTTCAAGTCACATACTTGAAGACATACCTCATTATGTAATTTGTCATTATTTAGACATTCATTATGTTTCCTCATTTATCGACCTTTATTAAGGAGGTCAATAGCCATCTATACCAAGCAATGATATCCCATGTTTGATTTTCCCCAGTCCATGCACATTAATATACTAACTATTTAACATTCTTTCAGGATCATCCATGGCTCCCATTGAGGACGTGACACCCACCACAAGAACTATCCCACAACCATGTGATAAATAATCTCACTTGAATCCTCAAATGTTGAAACCAACAAAACACCACGCCTCACCACTCTATCCATGGAAGATACTCTCGCAATGAGAATCTAGGTTGTGGACCACAACACAGTGAATTTTGTCCTTGCTACAATGCATACCTGGCTTCTTACACAACAATGATAGAGAAACCTTCCTAAAGCTACATGATTTTCATACAAACAAACATTGAAGGATCTGGGCAACAAGTAGAGAGTGCAAGATCTCCTTACTATATTCAACTTGGAGACAGTGTGTTTATCGAACATGACCTCTTCCGTTGCACAGAAAAAGGAATTCATGTCCTCTATTAAGAAGGTCTTGTAGCACAAACTAACAGGCAAGCGACCAGTGCACGGCAGTAAATTCGAGTCCTACTTTACAAAACCAATGAGGTACTTACTGAGAAGATACTCAACAAAATATTTTGTGCCTCAGACAAAGAAGTTGAAACAACTTGCTCATGCCTCCTAGACAAAGATGACTCATGCACTTTTAGCTAACAAACTCTGCTTCAATCTCACTAGCCAATACCGCTACAAGTTCGGTGTTGTCAAGCTGTCGAAAGTGCATTCTAGATTCTAGAGAGTCATGTACAAAATCATCACTAATATCCTTGTATGCAAATCTGAAATCGATAACATTTATCATGAAGAGTTGTATACCATGGAAGGCAAACCCATCAACTTTGGTCAACTACTGATTTACAGATGGCAATCCATAGAACCCCTACTAGAGAGTATGGGCGGTCTTATCAGTCTTATCTACAAATCCTATGGACATCATGACTCTTAAAAGTTTCAATGAAATCATAGGGGAGCAAATTATCTCAATTAGATACTTGATTAGCATTGGTATCCTTGTGCGCCAAAATGAGAAGCCTCACTATCGCTTCATGCAATCTGATATTCACATTCTAGTGCTAAAATGCATTGACTACGATGCACAATAGTTGATCTTTACCGAAGTTGAACCCAAGACAATTCTAACACACTTCAATGTTTCCAGCTCTGCCCATGAAAGTACATGCATCGTCTCAGCTACT
Organism: Alisma plantago-aquatica; assembly: GCA_963693085.1. Lineage (NCBI taxonomy): Eukaryota > Viridiplantae > Streptophyta > Magnoliopsida > Alismatales > Alismataceae > Alisma > Alisma plantago-aquatica. The sequence continues at coordinate 440,172,006 of OY856412.1, read as the reverse complement.
AGGATTCAACCAGTGCCTATTGTTCCATCAATTACCCAGGAGCCACTTTTGATGATCCATAAGGAAAGATACCACGAGGATCTAGTGAATTGTAACTTTGAGTCTCCTCCACACTCTCCACCACAGACTGTTGTACACATTGTCATTCATGTGTCCTCAAAACAAAAGGAGACTCCCATAAGTAGTGCACACAATAACTCTTCCAACCAATCAACCTAGAACCCATGTCTCTACCTACCAGCATTCCATCTATAGCATCGCCTCCACATGAGGTTTGTAAGATTCCAATCATTCCACCCTACCTTCAATAATAGGTAGTCATTCCCTTTTCCTCCCAATGTGTAGAACAACAAAACCCACCTTTTCCAACTTCTACACACCAATCATCTGATATGGTGTTTCCTGACACACTAGACTGAGTTTTTGGCTATGAGTTTGACATCTTGTGAGGTAACTACTGAGCACATGTCTGATATTTCTAAACTAAAATAAGAGGTACATGTTTTGTCTAATTAGGTCGAGGCCTTACACCAAGATGGTGCATGAACTCCAACAGCTGCCTTGATAAGTTGTTGTGATCAAACGCAAGTTTGACACCCTAGCTCACCTCCCTATCAAATGACAGAGATGTTATCCCTACAACACTAAATCCTCAACTATTGGAAGGATAAGGATGATGTGAGCCAATTAAGAATCGAACATCACCGCGCATTACACCAACACTATCACAAAATGTGAGGGATACTGACTCAAGGAGCTTTATCTCCATCTTCACAATCTTCACATGGAAATTCTTATATACCAAACACAACTAGTGACAAGCTTCGACGTCAATAACCTAACCACTCAATTCATTCCCTCAAAAATTTTGTCTCGCATGTCTTAGAGACCCTAGTGGCCAAGAATGACCTAAATGGCACTTCTCCAATTTTTGTCATTGCACCAGAGCATCCATGAACTGTTGCACCTCACCAAAATCCCTCCAGAAAAAATAATATTTGGGATTCCTTCTTATCTTCCAGAGACATATGTCATCCTGTCTGAGTACATCCATGTCCACCCTTCTAACAATTACTTTCCAATCACTCAGGTTCTCCATTCACTTCGTAGTCATTGAACTTCTGAGGAAGGCATTTCTCTAGACTTATATGACGAAAAAATAGACCTACAAGCCAATGTTAATAGCCCAACTGACATCGGTCATGCTTCTTCTAATGAGGATAATGAATTTGTGAGATGATCTATCAAACTTTGCTCCAAGATGTCCAAATCTCATCTTCCCAGAACCACCTTTACCTCTTTCACCTCAAATCCCTTGAAAATGCATGATTTTAATTAAGATTTCTTGCAAAGGATACCAATTTGAGATATAATTGTCCTACATGATATTCTAAATGAAAACATAGATGGACAACAATGGAACGTGGTCCCCTTCTAGGAATGTGTTTTGTCACATATTTTGTAGCCCATCCAGAACCAACAAACATCTTTTCACAATAGTGGCATCTACTATTTTACAAGATGTGATGTCCATTGACAAAGAGTGGCCATTCTATAATGCCACACTTTACCTTGTTCATTGTTTGTTCTAAAATCATTTGAACATGTCATTTATAGAGACATTCCTTGCTAAAATCAAGGAGAGGATAGCACTAGTTATTCCTGTTACCTTTCACTTTAAAGGTTATTGGCTCCTATGCATGGTGAATCTATTTAAACAACAAATTACCATGTTCAACACTTGTTTCTCTTATCTACACCATACATATATGTGTTTTCGTGATCCTAGAATAGAAAAGATTCCACACATCCCTATCCGTCTACAACATCTTATTCATCATTGTCCTTACTACAAACCTAACTGGACAATCTATGTTATTGTGCCACAAGTCCACTAGAAAAACTAAGAGAAAGGTGATAGTGCTTTCATTTTACTTTGAGTCATGAAGGCTCTTAAGCATGGAATCTCTATCACCAAAATGGGCCCTAACGGTTTTCCACATTATGAGGGTGTTACTCAATGGAAGTAATACAAGATCAATGTTTCTTCCAAGATAAAATTCTTGAAAATCTATGGTATATCCTTTAATCCCACAACCCGCCAAGGAACACTTTCAGTAGCTCCTTCATAACGAGGTAGCAGAAAAAGATCTAATAGAAGATTCCCTCTCGATTCCCAACCACCACAATCTATATTCGATTTTGTATGGGCTCGTTAGGTTGTTGATGTCTTCAACATGCTGGATGAACTTGAGCCAATTCTTTTCTATGGGCTTGCAGCATCCATTGAACCAATTTTCTAAATTTTGATAGGAGTTCCCCTTGTGAACTCTCTTTGGATGAACTTACCTCACCAATAATACAGCTCAAAGATGGCAAAGATAATTATAGTTCTACAATTATCTGATGGTTATGAAAGGTGACCTCAAAGGTACTTTCAAACCGAGAGATTATTTATCCCTTAGTCATACGGTTGCATATCAGTTCCTTTTAAGCCATATCCTGGATGATGTCTACATGATTGGACCTAATATGAAAAATGTCTATGTAATCAAATCACTTCTAAAGAAAAAATTTGTTACTCAAGCACTTGCAAACATCCACTCGTCTCTATATTGTCCGACCCATGCTTCACGACAATCATTGAACGTTACTCATAATCTTCACTCAAGACGTTCGTGTGATATTGTATACCAACTCTGATTTTTCCTACAACCTTGTCATCCTCAGATACTCATCTTTGATAGAAAGTGTCCTGAATGCATTGTTGATACTTGTTCGAGGGCACTTATTCCTCTTATATGTCAACATGGAAATGATTATGCTTCTTAGGGCTCGACAAAATGGAAGGCCCTCCAGTTTTTCCATCACATCCCACAACAATATTGTCTTTCAAATGATTGTGGCATCAACATTCTTCACTAGAAGTAATCCCATCTCAATTCTTCATGTTGTGGTTGAAGAATGCCATGGGTATAACTACCTTTGCCCTCATGGCAATTATGCAATGATGCTTCTGAATTCTAAATGGGCGGTCAAAGATCACGGTCGTCAGATTTATATGGCAATCTCACATGCTTACTTTTTCTTCCTTGTTTTCACACTCTGGGAGTAGTTTGTGTTGCAAATCTGGGGGTGTAATCCTGTGAGATAGGTATCCATGGTATCAAATAATCATTATTTTTTCCCTTAATCATTTTACACACCTTCTTTCATTTCGCACATTTTCAACATCTTTTTGAAATGTTTTTGTGTACAAAATGATGAAGATGAAGATGATCAAAAACTTCATATCCAAAAAAATTAGTCCTTGTTCTTCAAGCTATGTTTTTACAAATCAATTGAGAGGAAGTAGCAATCGGGACAATTCTTTAAATCTTAATTGATATTGATATTGATTTTATATATTTCTATCAGAAAAAGGTTACTTATTCATGTGATTTGAATCTAACCTTAGAACATCATAAAATTTTTATTGAAAAATACCAACCAAAATAAACTCATATTCAGTGAAGGAATATTCTCATAAAAAAGGAAAGAGCTACCTCGTCATCCATTCCATATCCACAACATAAAAAATCCCAAAAAGAGTGAGGAATAAAAGCAAAGAATGAATATAAAAATCAGAGAGTTGTGCCCTAATTTTAGTCAAAGGAGCTACCAAAGTGGTGTATTGTTGTGCTCATGAAACACAAATATGCCGCTTTTAATAAACTCCAAGATCAAAATATACACACCCCCATTTTAATGGTGTTCATCAAAGATATAGCAACCTTAGGCAGTAGTACTTAGGATGTGCAATCACTGCTATAAAATCAATGAGTTTGGAATGTAGGGACTACTTGCCCATTCGAAGGACCTATATTTGAGTGACCAAAAATAAGGGATCCCTACAAGCCTTTTATCCTATCCATTTCATCCACGACTCGCCAAACAAATTAAAGATACTTTTGTGGAAATTCAGTTTCATTATAAATCATGCACATTGTGCATGTAGTAGAAAATTACATTAAATGTTAGGCATATGTAGAAACATATGCGTCAAATTTTAGACATATGTAGTAATTAACTATAACATGGGGTTATGATATACATTGAATCTAGAAATATAATGTTGTTATAATTTGGCTGAGGAGTTCGCAACATGATTCTGCCTTCTTGTTCATTTGTAAAAGATCACCTCCCAGGGAGAAGTTAAGTATTGTCTAGTGAAAGCTGCTTTGAAAAGTGAAATGTGTGTCGGAGATAGTATATGAGTAATAAAAACCAATAAATAAGAAAATAAGGATCTTATGAATGATTGATGTTCTTACAAGGCAAGATCATTTTATGAATTAGTAGAGGCTTTTGATAAGAGGTTGATATAAAAACTTCAACCAGACATCACTGCCATCATATTGATCACTCTATTTCACTCAATGATTCTATTAGCTTGAAGACAAGATAAATTCTATGTTTTGGAGAGTTGATACATTATTTTTTATGCATATTTCATAACTCTTTCATAATATGAAGTTGTCTGATTAAGTGATTAGGGATCATAAATTCCTTCATTTTACACTTATTCGTCAAATATTGAGTTCTAACTAATTTCTTTTGCAAATTGTAGAAATTGAACTCAAACTCATGAAGATCGATGGCCTACCCATCAACCTCCAAGATTGATCGTAACTTATGGAAAAGATGTCAACCTCAACAAAGAATCACACCCATCAACCTCTCAGGTCGACACTTGAATCATGATCAAGGGATTTATATATTGATCTATCGAGCTTCTACGCTGAGACAGTCATCGACACTCAGAACAATCAATTCTAGCTCCATACTCAAAATGAAGGATTCAAGCTCGATAAAGACCCATTGATCTGAAGCATTGTAGCATACCATAGACCTCCAAATTGATGACCCAGTAAAACAAAACCCATCGAGCTACTATAAAGATTGATTTTGACCTTCCCCATTGACAATCCATTATGAGGCAACAATCGACCTCCGAGACGATGACTAGAAGCCCAGGTTCAGTGCCACGTGAACCAATCACAGACCAACAAGGTGCAAGCCAAATCCTACAAAAAGACCCCAAAGGTGTCAACTCAAGGCATTATGTTTTTTGGAGAACAAGATGAAGGGCTATTGTAGAGGCCAAGAACAAGTCTATAATAGTTGATCAAGATAGATCTATTGACCTAGTGAGGCCCATCCTCATCTAAACTTGTCACCATCCACTTCCTCCATCAGGTCGACAAACCAGTCTTGATCAAGATCCACTAGAAAAAGAAATGTAGATGATTGAACTCTCAAGGTCAGTTGGGATATCTATTGACCCCTCTCATTGATCTCTCTCTTTGTCAGATCCAACTAAAAAGTGGTTAGATCGACTTGTGGCTTCAATCTACCCTTATATCATCTTCTTCCCCTACTTCTCTTATTATTTCATACTTTTCATTCGTAATGTGTTTACTTCTTACACCATGAGTGGCTAAAATTGATAACTTGTATTGGTAGTAGATGTCAAGTCCTCCCAACCATGTAATCTTTCCTTCTTCTATTTAATACATATATTCTTGTAGTTTTGTTTCTATACTCAATATAAATGTGTCGCTTGTTTTATTATCTACGTTGTTGTGATGTTTGATCTGAATCTATTCAAGAGAATGAGTTTAGTGAGATCCAAACTAAGGATAAGTAACGAGACAAAAGAGTGAGGAGTTACTATAATAAGAATAATATATTAATTCTTGGTCTTTTGGTTATCATCTCGAGAGAGAGATACCTTCAGATAGAAATCTACTCAAACCTTGAGAAAAGAAAGGAGTATATATCTTTTATGATTGTTTCCAAATCATGTAGAAAAAATGTATAAATTGGAAGAGGAGGTTTTTCATGATTGAGGTTGGTTTGCTTGGTGAAACCCAAATCTATGTTCCATTTTTACTGTTTCACAATTATTTTCATTTCATTTCATCTTTTATAATTTTGATTTACTATTTTAATTAGATAAATTCATTCCTAAATTGGAATACATGTTTCGCTCATTTTGATTCTAAACTAAGCAAGGGGCTTTTCTATATGTTTTTTTGCTTGTCCTTGCGTTCGACCCTGTATTACTATAATAGACTGCATATTGAGTTGTGGATGCCTCTTGAAGTTAGGTATAAATTTATAGTCAGATATCTTTTAGTAGACAATCATGTTACACTTTTGACCCACAAAAAAGAGTGATCACCCTTGTATTATTACTTTCTAGTGGAAAGTCTTTTTTAAAATGTTTTACCTTTGCACATATAATATGAATAGTACATAAATGATAAGATTGATTTATTGTTTCCATATTAGAAACTGAATTTCATTCATGATTAACATGATGATGCTTATTAGTATGGTATGTTTGTTTTGATTGATTGATTTAGAATGTATCAGAAAAGGAAATTTACATGTGACATGTGATTATGTATTAAACTTATTGAATAAACCAATTTTTGATAGATTAGTTTGAGTCTAATATAGGGATATCACTAATACACCGCCTTAGTGTTAATCCGTAAGGGTAGTCCTAATAGTGTGTGACATTTAAAATGACTTGCTGACACCTAAATGTCTTAACCCTTTATTATAGTGTGGATGCAAATCGTATAAGTAAATAGTTAATGATAATTAAAAATTTTGTTGAAACTGAATAGAACTATTCTATAAAATATCCACAACATAGCTAGGACAAAAACAACACTTCTCCTCATTGATGAAGAACTCATGTTGAACAAAAATTAGATGTAGTACACCTTCCATATATGGTTACAACAAAGAGAAGATACACAAAATATCTTACATATCCTTTGTGGTAACTTTCTCAAGAAAGAGAAAAGATTAATAAAAATGAAACTAAGACTGCACCTCTTATTGTCTGTTTTGGCATGTTTCAACCTCTTTTGAGGCATATATGAAATTGATGGTAAATCTTGGACCCAAAAATTCAAATATTTAAATTATATTTAAAATAAGAATAAGAGATAATGACGTGAGAAAAATGAGAAGCAAAGTCTCTTGCCCTTTGTTTACACTTCCAAAGCATTATTGGATGGAGAACAAGAGAGGAACTTTAGGTCATGAGCATGAGAAAATGGAGGTATGATGGGATCAATACTTTGGATGGTAGTGGTTGACTCATGCCCTAGAAGGACAGGTTGTAGACCTTCATAAAGAGGCCAACTAGGTGATTGGCACAACCCTGGAAAAATAGAGACCTTGATAAGCACATAATATTACATTTCATGGGACATGGTGACCATAACTGTGTTTAATTGGAAGTCTAAAATTTATGACGATGGAGATATGACAACATGTGGTTGTGGTCCCCTTCATGTCGGTCTTAATGAACATTTGGGGGTGATGGTGGAGTGTGAATAAGGATACAGATTGTTGTTGGAGGAGGAAGTGGTGTCACATAAGAGACGATGTAAGGGAGGCAAATCAAAGGGCTAGCCTTCATCCAAGCATTAAATGAATGACACAAATCTCAAGTAGTTGTATGGAAAAACATGATGTTCTTCACTTCATTTTATAAAGTATTAGGGTAGGAGATATATGGTTAAAGGAAGCATAGGGTGGTAATGGATACAAATATTCTTTAAACAATCGTCTCTTCAGTTACGTGAAAAACAAGTCCTACATTAAATACATGCATCTATGAGGAAAATCCAATAATTATTGCTTGCAAATGCTTAGACACAATATGCTCGCTCATTGATTGGCAACATATCATTTTCTCTCTAATATGGGTTTTTATCAAAACAATTGATCCAGTTAGCAACTCTTCCTTTTCATAACTCTTTTTTATTAAAAAATAGTCAATGTTTATTTGTTTAATGGATGATCTTGTAGGGAGGACCTGAGAATTGATAAAGAAAACAAATACTACAAGAAACAAAGAATTGAATTAGAATTTTGGGAGAGTAAAATCTGAGATAAAGGTGGGTTGAAAACATTGCAATACATTTTGGAGTCTTTCATTATATCATTTTAGAAAAATGACAAATGCATGTGTATGAAAGAACATTTTCTACATTTTAGTATAGATGATGTGACTTGAGATTAATGGATGACACACAAATGTGGTGAGATATTGACATGTAGCTAATTGTTGATAGAGAAAGGTGGGTTGAAAACATTACAATACATTTTAGAGACTTTCATTATATATTTTAGAGAAGGTAAAATGCATGTGTATGAAAAGAACATTTTGTAATTTTAGTATATGTGACATGGCTTGAGATTACTGGATGACACACAAATGTGGTAAGATATTGATATGTAGGTAGGTAAAAATAGAGGGGGAAGGGGGTTATGTTGTTGGGATGGTGTGGTGGAATTTTTAATATTACATTTTTGAACTTATTTTATTAACATTGTCCAATAGGGGAGTTTATCGGAGGTAAAGGATGGTGGCTTCTTCGGTATGAGATAATGATAGGGGTCACACACTTAACCTAATATATACAAAGAATAGTTACTAGACTAATTTGATATTAGCAAGAATAAGGTCAGTTGTCAAAGTGATAAGTGTGAAATGGAAATTTCAACCATTTGAGATTGGTGGCAATGGGGGTCATAAAAGGATCCACAATCATGAATAAGGAGAGAAGAAACATGGTTAGCCACATAGTGTCAAACTTAAAGTAATAAACTAGAAATGACTATGTTAGGCTCGTTAACTATTTTTATAGCTCATCATATGTATTATATGTCTATGTATCCATATATAGCTATTTACTATGGTACACAACTGTCATTGTTCACGCATCACATGTGGATTGGTGGATTTCTCATGGTTGGTGTTGTTGTGCATGCAGCCATTTTTATGGTAAGAGACTATGATCCAACTACTCGATACAATGATCTCTCCTATCTGATCATGTCCTTAGGCATTATGATGTAATCATATCCATCTCAACTAGGTATGCCTTTTTCAAGGCTTTCAAATTTTTGGCTTGTATATTCATAATGAGACCATGAGAACTTTAGGTCATCCCAAGATATGTTTTTAGATACCGTTATACAACTACAACCCAACTTTTCTCAATGAATACAAAAGACCCATGTTTTAGCACCTGATACAACAAAAAGCACTAGTTTGACTGGGGGTGGTGATTTAGTGGTAGTGGGTGGAAAAGTCTCTTCATTACCCATTCCATTGGTGATAGGAACTCTAGATTTTTTGGTCTATCATATTCATGAATTTACAGTTCATGTCACAGAGACTCTCCCCTCCAAAGGTGTTCTATTTTCTCGTAACTCATGATTGATACATGATAAAGCCAATTTCTTATCAGATTTCACCAACCCAACTACCATTATCAGAGTATTCCTATATCCACTCTCAGATCGCATGGAGATTCCAATCTTCAAGCAAATAGAATGAAAGCATGAGATTTATTAGTAATAGTAGCTTGAAACAAATATCATGATGGTGATCAAATAGCATGGGAACGTCTCATCTCTTGACGAGTCTTGATTCCTTTAGATCAAAATGTTATGATTCACTCTAATGTTGCTTGCTAGTGGATGTTGGGATAAACTATGAATAAGAATAAGAAATCGAAGAAGTCAAGACTCCCTATATCCACCTCTGACTTACATACCTTCCTTGATAAGCTGATTTGGTTGGTAACTATGGAAACCTCCTTTTTGGCTCATACATAAAGACCATCCTTGAGTTCTCTTTTAAACGAAGATGAGAAGGGATAGCTGAGGGGGCAAAAGATTGATTCCGTTGGGATAGCTGAGGGGGAAAAAGATTGATTCAGTTTTGACATTCATGTCAGACAGTTGGTAAGGTTGATAGAAACCTTTTCACAGTAAAATAATGGTCACTCCTATCCCGAGGTAAGAAAGAATAGATGACCTACTAAAGACATAGTCTCAATGGTTTTCCCATTCCCTAAAAAATCTTACCCATACCATAGGGGTTGCCCCGAGACCTCTTGTCGAGTGGCTCCTTACGCCTATTGGGATAGTTGCACAGTACTTCAATTTTGGCTTTCTCATGCCGTGTCTTCAAACAGCCGATGGGAACTTAGATGAGTCTCAAAACTCATTTCCCTCAATATTTGACATTTTTGTCCCCTTCTCTGATTTCATACTCACTTGTATGGAACCTGTCTAAATAGAAAGATCATCAAATGGAGACATATATTCTATTTATATAAAGAAAGAAGTTATTAGTTCCTCACAAATATCCTCTAATTGTTGCTTTATTGAATTGTTGTTATCGAAGTTGAGCTTGAAGAGCTTGTTCTCTCCACTCTTGCTACTTTCTTTGCTATTGCTTATGTTGAACACCAGAGGGATGAATGGTGAGTATTGTCTCTTAATCCTCTATACCTGCCTGACTTGGGAATTTATCTATAATAATAAATCATCCCCCTTGATCCCACTCGAGTGGGAATATAGGAAGCGGGTGAAGCCCAGTAATACCATGATGAGACTTTTCTTTAACCCGGCCTAAAAAGGAAGAGTTTGATTTCCCATTTTCACCTCTCCAACTTGTTTAAGAGGCATTCATCTTCGCAACACTACTCTGATCTTTAGTCTTTAGACTCCCTTCTATCTCTCGACATAACTAAACTATCAGGAATTCTCATATATTAGAGGCTACATATGTTCATCCTTTTTCTCTTTGACCCCCTCTTTCTCCATTGAAGTCATTCCCCAGATACCACCAACTTGGTTCTCATTATCTCCTTCCTCCCCACGCATGAAATACAAGGTTTTTGTTTTATATTTAGCCTAATCCTTACTCTTACCTTCTTTAAGTGGGACGATCCTGAATCCATGACTGATAACATCAGTTTTGGTGCAATTTCAATAGCCTTTTACATAATAAATGTCATTAGAAATAATGTTTAGGTGTTTAGATTTATCTATTTTATTCTAGTATATTTAAATAATAAGCTCTAAGTTAGTTTTGATGACATTTTAAGGAATGAGATGCATATCAAGTGAAATTGATAAGTTCTTATTGATTGATCAAAAGACCTCTCTTCGAGTTGTCAATCAATCAGTCGACAGGAAGGTCTGACCAAGAGGAATGAGAAAAGATTGTCGATTCAAGACTGATAAACTTATAGAGCAGTAGTCGGATGAATTGAAGTACCTCAACAGCCATCTGCCGAGGGTAGGAGTGTCAGGAAAGAAAAGGGAAATCTCACCTCTGTCGATGCAACGTTGACAGACCGATCCATCTAACACTGACAGACTCTTATCAGTAAAAAGCTATTGGTCCAGCACTCGACACACTTGTTGAGCGTTGAACTCTCGATAGTCCCAGTGAACGATTCTACTGATAGACTACGTCGACAACATTATCAACACCCAAAGATGACTATCGAGGAGTCACCTCAACAGACCTATCGATGGTAAGATGGATAGTTCATTTGTTAGTGAGAATGTTGTCGACCACAAAAAATCGATCGACACTTCTTTCGATCGACAAATATTGTAATAAGCAACTGTCGACAGGGATGTCGATAGACATGATGATCGGGAAAGGGGTCGACAGACATAACCCTATAAATACGCCCCCGAACAGCCATCTCAGACATGTTGAATTTTTAGGAGTCAGAATGTTGAGAGGTTTTCGCCAAACTTCCTCAAGTTCCAAAGTAGGAGGATGAGTGTTGTCAACCTGTATGGATTCTTGGATCCAATCATGTCGACCTTCTCTCGTCCAGCTCCTTCGTCACCATCAAGTAGCAAAAAGGACCTTCTTACCTCAAATCAAGATCAGATTCGAGGAGAAAGATTATCGACCGCCAAGATATCGACTGAGAGGTTGGCAAACCGATCATTTGATCTACCCTTGTATCGATCTCCTCTTTCTCTTTTCAACATTATGACTTGTTTTAGTTGTATTCTTTTTATTTCTTCGGTCATGTGTGGCTAAAACCCTAAATTGGGTTGGGAGTATACGTTAGGCTTTCCCAACCATGTAATTGTTCATCTTTCTATTTTATGGCATATATTCTTTAAAGTTTTGTTCTTCTACTGTTGTTTAATTGCGTCAATTGATGATTAGCTACCTTTTTCCGATGTTTGATATGGATATTGTTTGAGATAATGATTTCAATGAGATCTGTATTATTGGATAGCAATGATTCATGAGAGTGAGGAGTTGCTATAACAAAAGTCATATTATCTTCCAACAATCCTTTGGTTATTAACTCAAGAGAGGGAACCCCATTAGATAGACATCTACCCGGATCTCGAGAGAAAGAAGGGACAAATAAATTCTTATGATTGTTTGCTAAACAAGTAGAGAATGTATATAAAATAGGAGTGAAGGTTTTATGTGGTTGAGATTGTCTTAATTAGTGAAACCCAATCCAAGTTCTTTTTATCTTGATTTCTCGATTCGTCTATTTTTCTTCTTTGATTTTCCATAATTTAGGTTCACCTTTTTAATTAGATTAAATTCATTCGTTAATCGGAACACCAAAAGATTGCTTTTGGTTAAGCTAGACTAAGCAAAGATTTCATGTTTTTATTGTATTATTCTCCTTGTCCCTACATCTGACCCCGCACTACTACAAAGACTATGCATCTAGTTGCAGACGTCGCTTCTAGTCGGGTATAAATTTAAAGTCCAATTTCTTTAACTGGACAGTCGTGTTTACACTTTTGACCCATGAAAAAGAGCGATCAATGACTATCAAGTAGTGTTCTAAAAAGCGGTAAATGTGTTCGCATATGTGTATGCAATCCTCAACCACTCCACACATAACTATGTAGTGCCATTTTTGGGCATGGACTGAATATGTGGTTTGTGGTCCTCATATGTGCCCGCTTAGGCCCTGCATTTCATTTGGCGCCTTAGCTAAAAAAATAATTAAAACCTCAAATAAAATCAACCAAATCGAATGACAACTTCTTTTATATGGTTAGTTTTAGATCAGATATTGATATTTGCTACCTCAGGAAATAATTTTGTTTTGAATGAGTGGTGCGCAATATAGCATTACATGTTCCCTCAAATTATCAATGTTTTATTATGCTCTTTCCTTTGCTCTTTTTTTCTTGTTTTTTGCTCTAAGATTAGAACATATTGCACTTATAACAGTTCTTATTATGTTTTGTCTAAAAGGGGAATCTATTGTAGATATTAATTGGATATGATATTTTTATTACTAAGTATCAAATTTGTGTGCTTCCTAGGGAGTAATTTCTATTTCCTACGACATTTTCTTCTCTGTTTATTATTGACTTGACTTCTTCGTATCATTTTATGTTTTTATTCTAGTTTTGATGTTCTTTTTCTTATTTTACTTTGAACTACCATAATGTTGTGTTAATGTTACAATTCCTATTGTGCTCATTCCATAAATATTCTACTACGAATTACATGTGTTAGTTTGTTGTTACTGTATATAAGCGTTGGGTTTTTATTGATCTTCTTCTTAATGGTTGGAAAATGTGTTTCATCTTCAATGATGTAATGATTTGTTAGTACATTATGGCTATTAGGTTGCGCAACTACATAGTATAAAATTTATGATTATGATTATAATTTTTTATAATAAAAATATGTATAAATATATAATTTATTAAAAAAATCTAAAAGCACATATGCCTCGCTTATTCTCCCGCATTCCTCTTATACTCTATGTGGTACCCTGACCGAATGCATACCCAATAATGCATTTTAGAAGATTGCTATCAAGTAGTGCCTTCTAGCTTTCACCACTACCCTAAATATTCTACCAGCATCACAACTGATTAAAGGAGATCAACATCAAATTGTTGGAATGTTGTTCTTCATCCTTTTATTCAATTATGAAGATATGTTATTGATTTACATATTCCTGAACCAATAATATACACCTTCCTTGCCTACCTTGGTACAAACATACTATAAGTCAAATAATAAACTCTAACTGACCTCTTGCATGAGAGATTTACCTTGAGTCAGGATATGGTCATTTTTTTCATAGAGGAACGTGGACTTTCATAGAAGCTAATAAGTAGGTAGACTCATCATCGTCGTGAGATAAGGTTTTATTCATAGCCTTAGTGCTTGGAACTTACTTAATTCAGCTTATTTGGGGAAACTATTAATTCTGTAAATCGGGCTTATTTACTGGAGTATGCTAGGCTAATTAGTGAAGTGGCTTGGGGTTTTAACAGTCTTCGTACAATATGTTCATGTAGTGTGGATCGATGAAATTAAGAAAAAAGCTTGTCATCACAGAGGAGAAAGATGAGTTTAGTTCTTTTATATATATAGGAAAACACCTTCTAAGCAGTTCAACAAATGCTCTAAGTGCTCAAACGGGACTTGTAAAAAAATTCTCCTTTCAATTCTTAGTCTAAAAATCATTTTTGACAATAGAAAGATGCACAACTCAAATTGTCAAAGTATCATAGTCGGAGGAGGCTATTCCTTCCGTCTTCTTGTGATTTTGAGAGAGAAATAAATGTAAGAAGACCTAAATGGCATGATCGATATTTTTTCAAGTGCCAAGGTTGATTCTTGAAAAAGGCATTCTTGAAATCTATTGCTTATCTAAGGTGCAAAGAGCTGGTACTACCACCTATTAGCAGCCTAATTCCCCTTTTTTTTATTTTCCCCAATCTACGTTTGAGAAAGAGTCAATGGGCATTCATGAGCAAGAAAAGAAGCAACAAGGGCAGGAGTGGTTGGTCACCTAAGAAATAAATAGAATTGAATCTATTCCCCTGAAATGAATATCTACATGGCACACACATTTCCTACTTTTCATATCATAAAGGAAGTGAACAATCACTTTTTCTTCCCCATTTGCTTACATTGATGAAGGCATCTTCCATATTTGGAATTTGGATGGAAGAAAGAATAGTCAATCTTGCACTTCCTGAGCATAGGAAACACGAGGAGTCAAATTCACTTTAAGCTATGCAAAGGAATTGAATTAGGTTACTGTTCTGGCTAGGTCTTCAAGAAAGAGGGCTAGGCACAGGAGAGGAGATGGATATTCAATTAGAGATTTCCATTGTTCAAGCTATCTCATAAGGTAATTCAATAGTTGGTTATCCCATGATAGCCTTAGGAATAGGTTATGAATGGTTGGGGGTCATGTATCCTTTGTGCCAAAAACTTTGACTTCAAGTTTGAGTGACGGCAGGACCAGGGTATCTGGAGGCTTGAATGGTCAAGACTTCTTGGTCTTTTTCGTGTCCAAAACCAATGACAAGCAAGGAGAGTTGTGGTGATATTGGGATAAATCATGAACATCGCCCCTTCCAATGCCAAGTGAATATAAGTCCTCCATCAACTTCTAGAGCAGAACGATTAGCTAGTCTTCTATGTCCAATTATGGGGAAACATTCAATGGAAAGACATGAAGTCATTACAAACTATGGAGACTACACAAATAAAGGATTAGATATTGACTCATTCGTAAGTGGAACCACAGAGGTGAAGTCAAAGTCAAGTAGAAAGAAAGTGATGCTAGCACCTTTCTAAGGCTCTCTTTCTCTCTTCCTTTCCCTACTAAGGATATCTAAACTTGGTAGTTACCGCTCTATGTTTGTGGGAATATTTTATTGAAACAAATAGAGTATTGCTATATAAACCTTTGAAACTATCTCACATCATGCATGAGCAGCCAAAACATACAGGAAAGGAAGAACATTAGCTACATGATGTACCTACCATTTGCCTTTCTCTGATGTTTTTAAGTTGGCCAATGCCTTTCTTTAGCTAATAGAGAGTGTTCGGCGTCACGAGTGGTGCTTTCAAGATCCAAATTGGGAGATAAAAAAGGAAAGTGTTTTTTAGGCCTGAGGAGTGCATCCTAAAGGTCGGGTAAGAAGGAAGGTCCTGATATAAATAGATGGAAGATAATCCAACTGCTACAGTTCATTGTTATACCACTAATGCAGTCTATTTGGCCCCCACGGGTGGTAGAACAAGCTTTTCCTAGTTTTTCTTTATGGGGTGAAAGAATTTGCTATGAAAATAGATGATTCAATAGCATTTGTTGAGGATGACATGGGTAATAGGAAAGTAGATTGATATGTATAGAGTAAGTGACATCCTTGTACTAAGTCATCAAATGAGCCGCGTTAGCAAAGCCCACGCTTATATGCATTAGCACACAATGTGTCCAAAGAGGGCCTGAATGAAAGACCTCAACTTGGATGAACCGTCAAATAAATTCCTACAAATGAAGGATTGGGAATGTCAAGCCAGATTTACTCTATGGAAGTCCATAGAAGTCCCATTGGATCTGTCCAAATTCAAATCTTGTCAAATCACATGAAATCATGCAAAGTAGATCATGAACTAGTCAATCATGTTATCCTTACCTTCCAACCAAGCCCTTTGATTATGCTTCTAAGCAGTCTCAAATAGCCTCCCCTTACCTTGATGCTTATAGCTCAATTTCTTTTCCAGTGATGGCAAGAATCTATAAAACATTGCTTTATCTTCTTCTTGTCTTCTTTCTCAACGGCATCATGGCTACATGAGAGAAAGTGATGTAGCCCACTCAGTCGAAAAGGGGGCCGCTTTCTTGCCCCAAAAATTCCAATCCCACCATTCGGGCTCAGCAAGCATAATAAGTATGCTCTTAGGTTGCCTTTCATTCCTACAACAATAATGTATGGTTCAAAGCACCTTGTTCCATTCGGCGTCAATCCCCTCCATCACTATGATAGTGGGGGTGTTCTTTCTTTTTCTATCCCTTGATGATGGATAATAAAGCCAATCAATTTGCCATAGGTCCACTATGTTTTGTGTAAATGTGTGTACTTGTTAGATTTTGTGGGGTTTCATATGGGCTCTTTGTCCCCTTAGGACAATTTACCTACTTATACACTTCATGGGTCTTATACCTTTATAATAGGGGAGGGCTTTGAAATAAGTCCAATTTGTGTTTTTTTCATCAAAGAAGACCCAATTTTTTAGACTCGTAAAGGTTGACCCATTACCTTGAGTGAGGCCTAAGGTGTACACCTCTTATCATGATATGTGATCTTATCAACTATTATTCTGAGCCCAATGCTCTTGTCTTAGGGTAGGATATACATAAGCCATAAATCACGGGAACTTCTCATTTTTTATTGACAACCTATGTTTAGAAACCATCATCTTTATGACTTGAGTACTTCTAAACAAAAGAAGATGCTCTTGCATTTAAGAGACTCAAAGAATATGATCCCTTGTGGTATGAACTATCTTGCTCAACATTTACGCCCAATGTTAGGTACAATAGATGACAACAACCATGAAGAAGTGTATGTGTCTAATCTACCTAAAAGTTTTAGAGTGTTTAAAATAGGACATCATCTTACTTGCTGGAATAATGAGAAAGGCATAATATATCTATGGGGAAGCTTATCATGTTGATATTGAGAATAAGATTGTATTTCCATCTCTTGCTTTGACTATCTTTCGTGAGAATTCTCACGATTCTATCAATTGGTCAATCCATATTTCAAACATGAATGAAGATACTTACATTTGTCATGGTTACCATGGAGTTCATGTTGATGTCTATCATTTATGGTAAGGATCTTGACTATTATGATGTAAATTTATTGTATGCTTTTATCATGAAGAACTTCCATATGCCTGGTGGAAAGCCCAAATGGGTAGGTTACTTTGAAACAACCAATATAGATTATTTATATGGATCTCTTGAGGCATATGTATCATGTCTAAAGAACATCAAAAGACCCTTTCGACCATATTGAAATCAAGATGACACTCTCATGTTCTTTACAGGTTCCTTTACATGAGTTTACTATAGTGAAGAGCTCAAATATGCCAAAACATTGGGTTACGAAGTAATACCACGCAGAGGGTACATATTTGAGAAAAAGGAAAGCCCTTTTGTCAATTATGTGGACACACTCTTTAAAAAAAGGTTAAAAGCCAAGAAAGTGGGTTATGTTCCCTTATCCAATATTTGGAACAATGAATTCTCTTTATGTTCAGTTTGGTATCAATCCTGAAAGTACAATGATTAAGATTTGTTCAGATGAGAGATACGACAAATTATTTAAAGAAAGTGGTTTTCCATGTCAATTCTTAGAACATTTTTTTCTTTCAAGATCACTTTATGTCACTCTAGTTGAGCATATGTGTTCGCTTCATAGAAGCTTGATGTGATCCACTTAGATTCCTAAAGCAATGAAGCATGTGAAGCAACATTTAATTTTTAAAGAAAGAATGTCCTCCTGAACGACTTTCCAAGAATGAAAAGGCAATGACATGTCCATCGCTTGGGAGTCCATGCAAGGAGTTCCAGTTGAAGCCTTGCATTTTTGGAAGCAGAGGGGGCAAGTTGACCATCCTGAGTGTGACACTTCATTCTCAGCTTTTCTTTCGGCCACATCAAATTGAAGTTATTGTTTCATATGTGTCTCTCACTCTGGTCTGAAGTCCTTTAGGGTTAGAAAACCTTTACCACAAGTGGATTTCCGTAGTCCTAGGTTTTCTTCTTTGTCTATCAATTTGTCTTGATCCTCTTTCCCTCTTCCGCATTAGTGGTAGCAGTCCTCTTTTTCATCTTATATGACTTTGAAGCACACTAGCTAAGCAAGGACATCGGGAAATGAGAAAGATACATACATCAAGAAGGATTGTATTAGGATGTGCCTTTGTTAGTGATTAGGCATGCAAGTGGAAACACAGGGGTAGATAGCTAAATGTGGGTGTGATTGTCATTCCCCACTATGAAGTAAAAGTCAGAGAGAAGGTTTGGTTGCGGTACTAGGCTTGAAGACAAATTAGGACCAACAAGTCCAGTCATTAAATGCAACAAGTTGGAGGAAGTGAAAATTGGCTCGATTATCGGGGGAGGTAGAGGGAGAAAGCCCTAGGTTGACTTTGGGATTCTAGGTGTACACTATTCTATCTAGAAGTATAGTAGAAAAGTACAAGTAAAAGACTTGATTTTGGGGTTGGAGAAAATGCCCGATGAGATCTTTCTTAGCTCTACAAAGAGAATTTTAAATACATAACGGTAAAAATTTAAGCTTTCATTAAAGGAATGGAAGTTGAACAAGACAAGGTTATGTACCTATAGACACTTCTTTGATTCACTTCAAATATACAGAAACTGGTCTTAGACATCATAGGATCATACGACTGTGGTGGACCTATGCCACTATCTGTTCAAGGGAGTGATAAAAAAAGAAGACAAAGACAGGGAACTTCTGTAGTAGGCTTTCTTTCTGACCACTTCTTCATAGTGATATATAGGTTTAGGAGTGGTTGGGTGAATTTGTACCTTTAGGAGAGAGAGGTTCTACAAGTCTAGCCATTAATTGCCTTTCATCTTATGGATCTTCATACCATGAGTTGGGGAACAAGGATGAAGTGGAATATGCAGGAACAAAGAAGTATAATACATGGAATGTGTGCTATAGTTATACTATGGAAGGGATACCTCCGAATGGTACCCATTATAGATCTCTTATCGGACAAGAGATCTTGCTTTTTTTATTCCTATCCCCCCTCCAAAATTGTAAGCATATTTTCAAGCTAGATCAATCTTAATGCTTTTCCTTTTCTTTCGAGTGTCCTCCTATATCCTGTAAGGAAATATGGCATGAGGTAAGGTAGCGGAAACAAAAAAAATTATTTGCCATATTGCCTAAAGACAGTAGATCGCATCAACAACTATGCAATGGGAAGGATGGTTGCGAGGTTATACATGGTGCTGGAGCCAGTCCATCAACAATTATCTCGACGTAGCATGCACCTTTCTTCAAGTTCCACATGGACGTCTGTCATTGTCGACCTCATGGTCTGTCACCATAAACAACGGTTGACTTCATCCTCCTAGTGGCAGGAAACTATCTCCTCACCTCTAGAGTAATATGTACAGACCACCAGAAACTCCTATCGTTCTTGTGGTACGGGCAGGAAGGAGTTGTCCCTTCTTGTCAACGTGCTAGTGTTGACTTGCTCTTCTAATTGTCTCTCCCTTGTTGTTCCTCCCTTTGATGGGTAGAACTTGTTTGGGTTCTCTTAGTTACTACAACTAGAGAATACAAAAATTTTCAAAGCTTATTGTTGTGTCTGGGAAGCCCCCAGTACCCATCTATTTATAGAAGGACCCGGGTCAGGGTTCCCAATCAATCTGGGAGTCAAACAGACAACTTTTCATGAGTTTTCTAGAACAACAAATGGTGAAGCGGTCGATTCACTCATCAACCAGTCGGTTCGTGCATGAACCGATCGGTTCGTGCATGAACCGATCGGTTCGTGCATGAACCGATCAGTTCGTGCCCCAAATCGGTCGGTTCATGCATGTTTCATGTTCTTAATCACATTGGTATTCAATGCATGATTAATGCAAATCATGACATCAGCATCAATCATTGATCCAATCGAATTGGCCATTGAACTGGGTGGTTCATCACATGAACTGGTCATTTGGGACCATGAATCGGTCAACCAGTTTTGTTCCTAATTAACCTGACACTCCAACTAATTTCAACACTTGAACCGGTCAGTTTAGAGTCTAGTTAGTCAATTTTTAATCAGTGTTGTTTAAATTGAATATCTAAACACATTTAATAATCAAGTTAAACATCATTCATGAATTAACTCTTATTCCAAGTTCATTCCTATGTGTGTGACCCTATAGGTCCCAAATTACATTGGCAAAGAATGTTCATAAATAATGTATATCATCACAAGAAAAGATTGGTATCTAGCAAGACATCATTGTTATCCAATAATTCGAAAAAATTGGAGGACAACTTCAACCTACAATTTGTGATTGGTGTTGCAGTGATTGTATAGTTCCTTTATCTCTGATATCAAGATTCAACTCAAGGCATAAAATCATTATCATCTTCAATGTTCAATCCATATTCCTTGAACTAGAGAAGATTGTCTGAGATATATGTGAACTCAACATCATATATTGATTCACATGCACATGGCCATGCCTTTTCATTCTTTCTTATCAAGGCCAAGATATCAAACTCCTGTCAGAGAGACAAATTCCATCTACATCACTCACAGCATCCCCATGTGTTATAGTGCACCCGAGCACCACTTTTATGGAAACCCTTATTCAGGATCACGGTGGATGATGTCAAAGCACACGGAATGACATGCGATGAGTGAAGTGATTTTAGGTCTAAGAACCACAATCACCACCATTACAATGACAGATGATTTTGACTACCATTCAATGGTTCCATGTATCATTCTCAAAGTGGGTTTGTCTGATACATTATTCTTAAACAAGTATCTATGTGTTTAGTTTGATATCACATATCATGCCTTAATGAGATTCTGTTATCAACCAACACATACTCTAGTATTATGTGTTATTGTTGTGTATTAGCTTTCCACAATAGCATCTAACTAGGGACATAACAAGAATGTATATCCTCTTAACATCTATATGATCTCATTGTTCAGGTCCTCAACCTGATGACATACATCATTGAGTAACATTAACTTTAGACATTAATTAAGTTACATCGTTATCTCATAACTAAATAAAATAGAATAAATTAGAAGATTGTCTTTATTATTGATCAAATCGTTTACAAGTTATGGCATTACTATCATCATATGATTGAATCTTTGGGCATACATAGATATAGACTCCCACTTTCACTTAGATCCAATCAACCATGAATATTATCCCAAGTGATCTAACATGGCCCTCATGCTTCCGCTACAAAAGTGCTTTTTTCAATGGGTCAGCAACATTACTTTCAGTTGGTACTCTACAAATCTTTACATCCCCTAGTATGATTTCTCATATGAGATGGAACAGCCTTTGTATGTGTTTGGAATGATGATGTGATCTGGGTTCCTTAGCTTGTGCAATAGCTCCATTGTTGTCACAATATAGCTAAATTACATCGTTGATGCTTGGAACCACCCCAACTTCAGAGATGAACTTCTTGATCCAAACAGCCTCCTTTGTTGCATTGGATGCAGCAATATACTCAGCCTTTATTGTATAATCTAGAACTATCCCTTTCTTGGAATTCTTCTAGCTCATAGCTCCATTTTTTAGGCAAAACACAAATCTTGATTGTGATTTATAGTCATCTTTGCTAGTTTGGAAGCTTACATTGATGTAACATTTTACCACCAATTCTTCCTCACTATCACAGACAAGGAATTGATCATTAGTTCTTCTCAAGTACTTAAAGATGTTCTTCAATGCTATCTGGCGAGCTTCTCTGGGATCTGAATGATATTTACTCATCATTCTCAAGGCATATGAGACATCTAGGTGAGTCCATAACATTGCATACATGATGGATTCAATTACAGATGCATAAGGAATCTTTGTCATGTGTTCCCTTTCTTCACAAGAATTGGGATAATGAGCTCTAGAGATAGTAACACCATGACGCATGGGTAGGTTGCCTCTCTTTGAGTTCTCCATGTTGAACCTCTTTAGCACTTTTTCAATGTATGTGCTTTGACTTAGTCCAAGAAGCCTTCTAGATCTATCTCTATAGATCTTGATTCTAAAGATGTAGGATGTTTTGCCTAAGTCATTCATAGAAAATGTAATTCCAAGCCAAATATTTACCATCTATAAAGTAGGTATGTCATTCCCCATCAATATTACGTCATACACATACAATATGAGGAATACAATCATGCTCCCACTAACCTTCTTGTAAACACATGGTTCATCTTTATTTTGACTAAAGCCAAACTCTTTGACTATTTCATTAAAATGAAGATTCCAACTCTGAGATGCTTGCTTCAATCCATAGATTGACCTTTGTATCTTACAAACTTTGTTTGCATCCTTTCAATTTATAAAACCTTGAGGTTGAGTCATGTACACATCCTCAAGTAGATTTCTGTTAAGGAATGTTTTTTTAACATCCATCTACCAAATCTCATAGTCATAATAAGATGCAATGGCAAGCATGATCCTGGTGGACTTTACCATGGAAACTGGAGAAAAGGTTTCTTCATAGTCAACACCTTAAACTTTTCTGAAACCCTTTACAACCAATCGACCTTTGTAAGTTTGTACATTACCCATGTCGATCTTCTTATTGAAGACCCACTTGCACCATATGGGTTTTACCCCTTCATGTGGATCCACCAAGGTCCATACCTTGTTAGTATACATGGATTCCATCTCAGATCTCATGGTTTCAAGATATTTGTCAGATTTTGGTCCCTTAACAGCTTCTAGGTAGGTAGGTTGCTCATCATTAATGACCAACTCATTGCCTTCTTGAGTCACAAGATAACCAAATCTTTCTGGCTCAAGTCGTCTCCTACTATATCTGTGAGGTTCCTATGTTATTTAAGGAATTTGAGATTCCACAATGGTTTGTGACTCTCTATGTTCCTCTTATACCTCCTCGGGTTTAATGTCTTCTTGTTGGTCTCGAACTTCTTCAAGTTGTATCTTGCTCCCACTAAATCCTTTAGAAATGAATTTCTTTTCTAGGAATGCTTCATCTCTCACAAGAAACTATTTGTTGTCAGTTGGGTTATACAAGTAGTATCCCTTAATTTTCTTGGGAGATCCAATAAAATAACATTTATCAAATATAGGGCCAAGCTTTTCAGGGAATATTTTCTTGACATAAGCTTCACACCCCCAAATCCTCATAAAAGACAGTTTGGGACGCTTCTCAGTCCATATCTCATGTGGTGTCTTTTGAACTAATTTAGATGGTTTACGGTTTAGTGTAAATGTTGCAATTTTAAGAGCATAACCCCAGAAGGAAGTCGGAAGATCAAAAAAATTCATCATTGATAGAACTATATCTAGAAATGTGTGATTCCTTCTTTCTGATACACCATTGTCATGTGATGTTCTAGGTGGAGTCTATTGTGATATGATACCACAAGCTCACAGAAGGTCCTCAAACTCTTAGCTTAGGTATTCCTCACCTCAATCAGAATGAAGTGCCTTAATACTTTAGCCAAGTGGGTTTAATATCTCAGTTATGAAATCTTTAAATTTTTCAAGAGTTTCTGATTTATGTTTCATCGGCTAAAAGTAACCATACCTACTGAAGTCATTAATGAAGATAATGAAATATTGATACCCACCTCTAGCATATGTTCTAAAAGGGCCACACATATCAATATCTATTAGTCTTAATAGATCACTATCCCTCTCACTATTACCAGTGAAGGGAGTCTTTGTCATAATTCCCAACAAACAAGACTCACATGTTTCTATTGATTCAAAATAAAAGGAGTCTAGTTATCCATCTTTATGGAGTCTAGAGATGTGATTATCTTTGACCTGCCCAAGATGACAATGTCAAAGATATGTTTGGTTTGAGTTGTTGAGTTTTGACCTTTTAGTATTTATGTTATAAACATGTGTATTAAGATCTAATAAATAAATACCATAATATATTAGAGCACTACTATAAAAGATCTCATCTTTTGAAATAGAACATCGACCATTTTGTATATAAAAGTCATATCCATCATTGTTCATACAAGATACATAAATAATATATATTTCTATTTATGGTAGGTGCAAAGTAGCAGTTCTTTAACTCTATTACAAGCCATGTGGGCAGAGATAAATCATAGGTTCCAACTACACTTGCAGCAACTCTAGCTCCATTTGCAACGTGCAGTTCAACCTCACCCCTTCATAAAGGCTTACTTCTTTTTTGATATTACATATTCGAACGTGTGAGATCCACATCTGGTATCTAGTACCCAAGATGAAGAAGTAGATACATTTATTTCAATAATGTATATACTTGAAGTGGAGATCTCTATCCCCTCCTTCTTCTTCCTCAGTTCCTCCATATAGAGAGGAAAATTTCTCTTCCAGTGTCTAGGCTGACAGTGGTGACAATTGCCTCCCTAGTAACCCCTCCTTTTGGCTTCAATGAAAAAGACTTGGGCTTCTGGATAGCTATAGAATTTTTCTTAGATTTGCCTTTACCCTTAGACTTTCCCTTTCCTTTATTGATCATCATCACACACTTGTGCTTATCTTTCTTTATTTGTGCTTCAGCTGTTCTCAACGTGCCTAGAAACTCTGACAATGGCTTGTCAAAATTGTTGATGTTGTAGTTCATGACAAACTGGCTATATGACTTTGGCAGTGACTAAAGAATAACATATGAGGCTAACTCTTAACCTAAGGGAAATCTCAGTCTTGTAAGGTTCTCTACATACCCAATAAGCTTGAATACATGTAGAGATACTAGATCTCCTTCTGTCATGTTGCACTTGAACAACGCCTTAGAGACATCATATCGCTCTTGTCATGTATGATCTTGGTACATGTTCTTAAGATGTATTACCATCTCAATCACATCCATATTCTCATACTATCTCTACAACTCATAGTCCATTGAACACAACATCAAGAATTTGACATCTACAACATCCTTAGAGTGCTTCTTGTAAGCATCTTTGTCAGCCTTAGGTGCACTGGGAGAAGGCTCATCTGGCTCTAGTTTTTTTAGGATATAGAGCTTGCACTCTTGTGTGAGAACAATCCTCAACATCCTAAACCAATCATGAAAATTATTCCCATCCAACTTGTCCTTCTCAAGGACCAATCGCAAATAAAATATGTTGTTTGTCATCATTTCATTCTACAAGACATATTTGCAATATGTCAAATGATTTGATTTGATTTGGTTAAGAAAAATTTAACAATGTTTAATTAGGCCTTTAATTAATTATCGCTCCCACTATTTTGTTCAAATTGATAACACTCACATATCAATTTGTATGATTGTAGCGTACAACATTCTAGTGAGCCAAGATCCATATTTCATCAAATCATGAATCAGCTTCAGTTGATCGCCCACAACTTGACTATTTAGGTATGCAACTTTTGCGAAATTTTTATCTAAATGCAACTCTTAGAGAGGCGGTGTGTCCAACTCTTTTTCATAATACATCTTCATTCCTCTAGGTATTTAATCTCATTAAGATCGCCTAGTTACGCCTGACCCAAAAGCCAACATGATAGAATATACACTCTGCTTTGGCAGATTTGTATATCTATCATCACACTTCCACAAGATGGACAGCGCACCACGCTTTGGCGTAACCAAAACTTAGTCAATCAAGTTTTTTATGAGTCATTCTTGTAGAAAGCATCTAAGACTTAATATTGTACTTGAGGGATTTTATATAGATTCATATACATATCCAATCACCACATATTTTTAGTATGTATCATATACATGATATAACCACAACAAAACATGCAATAATAAACACAAGCAATGGTTATGGCCATCCTAAAGTAATTCCTTGGAGCCACAAGGAATTACTACCACCTAAGGTCTACATCATATGTAGCTACCTGTTGTTGATGATGATTTATGTTGAACCAGTCCGAAACGATATGTTCAACTCTTGAACTGGTCAATTGGCCTCCTGGTTGGTCAGTTGGTTGCTCAAACTGCTCATCTAGAATATGTTCCTTGTGACGTGTGGATTCCTCCATCCGGTCAGTTGGGCTACCAGCCTATCAGTTAGTTCCTCCTATCATCGCCTCCTTGGTCCTCCAGTCGATCAGTTTGTCTCCTGAACTGGTCAGTTCGCCTGATGAGCCGGCCAGCTCACTTGGTACAGAATGATTTCTTTGTCATAACCAGAATTAAAACTTATCCTATTATTACATTATAATTGTGAAACCTCAAGTTACATTCGAGGATAGCATAGGGAGAAAAGAATTAATACTTTACATATGGAAAAGAAAAGAGACGTTCGGTATGCAAAACGAGATATAAAAGAGAACAAAAACCATCCACTATGTGCAAAAGGTCCAGGGATAAAAGCCATAACCATGCTACTGCTCACCAACAAAACAATTTAAGATGACTCATATCAATAACATATATATATGTATATATATAATATATATATTTATATGTGTGTACACATATATATGTGTGTATATGTATATATACACATATATATACATATGTATATGTGAGTGTATATATACATATATATATTGGGATTGGTTGTGGTGTTTAATTGTATATTCACATTAACTAGATTAATCATTCACATCATATGAAATAAATAAATAATAAAACTAAAATCTGATCATATCGATTAAATCTCAAGACATAGTAAATTGATGTGACTCTAACTGTAAGGAAATATGGCATCAGGTAAGGCATCGGAAACAAAACAATACTTGGCATATTCCCTAAACATAGTAGATCGTGTCAACAACTATGTAATGGGAATGATGGTTGTGAGGTTATACCCGGTCCTAGAGCAAGTCTGACGATAATTTCCTCACAGTAGCGTGCAACTTTACTCAAGTTGCACTTGGACATCTATCATCATCAGCCTCCTGGTCTGTCACCATGAATAGCGGTTGACATCATCATCCTAGCGATAGACAACGACCTCCTTGCCTCTAGAGTAGTCCACACAAACTATCGGGAACTCCCTTCGTTCATGTGTAACAGCCTCCTAGCCTCTAGAGTCGGTCAATTTTCAATCAGTGTTGTTTAAATTGAATACCTAAACACATTTATTAATCAAGTTAAACATCATTCAGTCTCGCTACCCAAGTAATTTAGAAAAATGAAAAACAAATTCAACCTACAATCTGTGATTGGTGTTACAGTGATTGTATAGTTCCTTTGTCTCCGGTATCCGGATTGAACTTGAGGCATGGAATCGTCATCCTCTTCAATGTTCAATCTATGTTCCTTGAACTAGAGCATACTGTATGAGATATACGTGAACTCAACGTCATATATTAATTCACATGCACATGGCTATGATTTTCTCACTCTCTCTTCTCAAGTGGCTAGGATATCAAACTCATTTAGGAGGGAGAAATTTAACTACTTCACTCACAGTCCTCCCCATGTGTCATAGTATACCCAAGCACCACCTTTATGGAAACCCTTATTCAAGATCATGGTGGATGATGTCAAAGCACACAGAACGACATGTGATGAGTGTAGTTATTTCAAGTCTAACAACCACAATCACCACCATCACTATGATAGATGATTTTGACTACCATTCAATTGCCCATGTATCATTCTTAAAGTGGGTATGTCTGATACACTATTCTCTAACAAGTATCCATGTGTTTGGTTTGATATCACATATCATGACTTAATGAGATTATGTCATCAACCAACACACACTCTAATATTATGTGTTATTGATGTCTATTAGCCTTTCATAATAGCATCCAACTAGGGCATAACAAAAATGTATATTCTCTTAACATCTGTATGAACTCATTGTTCAGATCATCAGCCCAAAAAACATATGTTATTGAGTAATACTATTCTTTAGACATTTATTAAGTTATATCATTATCTCATAACTTAATAAAATAAAATAAATTGGAAGATTTTCTTTATTATTAATCAAATATTTTACAATTTATGTCATTACAATCATCATATGATTGGCTCTCTGGCATACATACCAACATCACCACCCTACTGCTCGCAGTCTAAATCCCCCTTCTACGCTTGGTTAAGACTATGCTTGTCTTTCCTATGAATGACATGACTGAAGTTGATAGGAAACCAAGTTGTGAGGAAGGTAGGTGGGAAGGAAAAGAAGTTGGTGATATCTGGCTGAAATGCAAGTAGTTGGGGCCCTAATAATATTCTCCAGTTAAAGTGGGTAGATGGGCATCGGTTTGCATAACAATGGAAGGGGACCACTTTGTTTGTAGGAAATCTGGATTCTTTTATTTGAGTCAAATGCCTTGACTTGACAAGATTGGATAGCTAACTTGCTTTGGAGAATGGGAAATCTTTATTCATTTCCAACAAGCTTTATGAAAGGGAGGTAAGGCCCATGCAGTTCGGTTGGTGTCTTTGGAACAAGACAATTTCTTCTTGTTTTTAGTCGAGCCTCCTCCTCACTTAGGAAATACATACCAATAGTTCAGATAGATTGGGGAAGGGTTTTATTTAGATCTTCTAGGGGGATCATTTTTAGGGGGGGGGCATTGATAACATGTTATTTTTTGGACCTTTTGTGTCTATTTTATCTCCATAATGTCACCCTTTTATATTTTTTCTATCTATTTTAGATGTCGTTGGAAAAAATATGATTTAATTGCCTAAGCTAATAATCCATTTTTACTTCATACAGACTTATCATCGGTCACTACAATCCAGCATACTACAACTTCATCATTGTAGTTGCAACACACCATGCAGCCTTAGTGATTGAAGGAGAAGCCACCCTACCGGCCAACAAAACTTGAAGTTGTAGCGGTCGCTAGAAATCGCTAGTTGTTGCAATCGTAAGGATTAGACGAGTGTTTCGACCATGAGGATCAATTGTCTGTTGAGACCACAAGAATCAACCGATGTAGCGACTGAAGGCTCCCAAAACTCATGTAGTCGCTACAACATGGGCGTTGCAGTTGGAAGAATTCTTATATGTTGCGACTGCAATAGTCCATCAGGAGTAGCGACCACAATAGAGGTTAAGTCAGTGGACTACACATATAAATAGATCTCCACCTCAGCCATACAAAAGGGTCGGATCATCAGAGATATGACAAAGTGCTTCTGCATGCCAGAGTCACCTCCATCCACTTCCGCCAATCTTCTACCTCTAAAGACAAAGATCTAGAAGAGAGATAAGATCATTATAACTTTGATAGAGAAGGAGTTGCCATCCATCCTCTATACCGACGCTAGATCCATATCTGAAGGAGTATCTTTGGTGTATCGCCTTCCTTCTCCCTTAGATCTAGCATTCCCCTTACGTTGATTCACCCAGCATCTTTGTCTATCTTAATGTATCTTCACATGTGAAAAACTATAATGCTACTCATGAACATGAGTGGTTGAACTCATTGCTTGGGTTGGGAGTATCCACTAAGGCTCTCCCAACATGTATTTACTTACGTCCATTTGAATATATATGCTCTTAGCAAAGATTACCTCCATTCTCTTGGTCTTAATACTTCACTTGTATGATTAGCTACCATCATGTGATGTTTGATTGTTAGTGTCTCGAAAGAGTGATACTAACATTATCTAAGTGTTTTGGAGTTGCATGAATGCATGAGAATGTTGGAATGCTTAATCTTACGATCATATAGTTGTTATTGCGATTTTTTGTTTGTCATCTCGAGAGAGAGATGGCCTTATAGTCTAGATCTATCCTAAGCTCGACAGAGGAGGGAATAGACACATATGATGATTGCTTGTAATCTTGCTAAGTTTATACAAAGGGTGTGAGTATTGCATGTTGGTGAGAGATCTTAGTAGGTGAAACCCAATCCAAGTTCACATACATATTTGGTTTCCACGTGCTTGTTTGCTTTCGTTCTTTTTTTGTTTCTTTATCTTTCTTTCACTTGTTTGTTTGTCGGAGCAATATCGTTCCATCAGAAACACCATATTAACTTACCATTTTATGTGGTCTATCTGAGCAAAGTTCTCACATTCTTAACACTTTCCCTTTCCTTGTCCCTGTGGTTTGACCTTGATCTACTACATCGGACCCCATATAATAGTTGTGGGGGCCTGAGAGGCGGGTTACAAATTCAAGAGTCTGACTACTCTAGATTTGCTCCATTTTGAACATGTGATTTAGGCCGGTCAACCTTTTTGTGCCGTTTTTAGGGATGAGGCAAGCAAAACTATTAAGAATGTGAACTTGTTCATTGTACACATGTGCCTCAAGTTTAGTGATAGACTTAACTACACAAATTCTAAATCTGCTATATCTAACTGCTTTGAATACTCTGTCTCATATGTCTGATTTTAGACTCGACTGTGAAAACTATTTAGGTAGCTTGGGGAGAAAAAGATTTAGACGACACCTTATTTTCTTTCACATCAACATGCCGCCCCGTAGAGGAGGACATGCTGGTGGATGAGGTGGAGGACATGCTGGAGAAGATTAGAATGCAAGGATAGAGGATATTTGAACTCCACCAAAAAATGAATTTGAGCATGATGATGGCAACTCTGATGGAACTAGACACATGTGCATTTTGATACCTCACTACATACCTCATGTCGTATAGGAATGTGAAGAACATCGTGAGTATGAATGCAAAGAACAATGCAGATATGAACGTGACGAACGTCATGAAGATGAACGTGAGAAGCAATGTGAAGATGCAAGGAACGATGCCATGATGACCATTGTCTCCATCGATCAAGAAGTAACCAGAGGAGCCATAGTGAGCACGAGGACAATAATTGTAACCATGAATAAGACGATGATGAAGAAGGCATTTCCCTCTGATATCTAGGCGCTACAAGAGCAAATGAGTCGAGGAATCCTATTATCATTCCAAGATTTGATGCACCTAACTTTGAATTGAAACATGCAGTCATATCCATGATTCAAAACAAGTCCTTTAGGGAAAATTCTAGAGATGAGAACTGATGTCATCATCTTGATGCCTAAAAAAATATCTACGACACCATCAAGATGAGGGGAGTCCCACAAGAAGTGATATATTGAAAGGGTTTCAACTTTTCTCTAAGAGAGAAAGCCCTGACATGGTACCAATCTTTACCCGACATGAAGATTAATGGTTGGGGACCCTTGGTCGATGTTTTCATCACCAAGTTTTACCCAATGGAGAAGACCCTCATGAGTAGGCAAAAGATAAACAGATTTACACAGAAGGTCAGAGAAAACTTTTTTGAAGCATGGGAACGATTCCAGGAGTACTAGAGGGATTTTCCACATCACAACTACGACAAGGGTCACCTAGTCACAACCTTCTATAACGGTCTTACTTCTACTGAGAGAACTTCAATGAATGTTGCCGCAGGAAGTGACTTCTTAGGGAAAAAAACAAAAAAGACTATGAAAATTATTCAAAACATGGCAGCTCTGCAGGCATGGATGGATTTTGATAGGAGAAATAGATATTCTACAAGGAAAACTACATCTGAAGGTCCTTTTGTGGAATCAAAAGCTTTAGAAAGTATCACTACCCAGACTCAAAAGATTGCTACAGATGTCAAACAACTGAAAGACTCTGGAAGCAAGGGAAAGAAGTCTATTGAGAAGGTTATGAAATGTGTAACATGTGGCAAAGGAGGTCATGGAATTGATAACTACATCTCACGCAACCAGAAGGTAGTGAAGATAGCGACGAAGAAGAAGAGACAGAGAATGTCTCTTATGCAAACTTTAAAAGACCAGATCACCCTGGTTTGAATTAAGAAAACAAAGATGTTGTGGAAAACTCTCACCAATTGAGTGGAGCGTCTAAACCACCACCAAGATTTGGAAGAGGAGGTGGACAGACTTAGTATACCAAAACTACAACTTATCAGCAAATCAAAAATAATTACCAAGGCCAAGGGCAAGGTCAAGGCCAATATCAGAACAAGAATGCAAATCGAAAAAACCAAGATCAAAGCCAAACTAAGAGCAGCAACCAGTCAAACATGATGGCTCAACTATTTGATTTTGCAAAGAGACAAGTCTCGGTGAATGATCAGCTCACCCAAAGCACCATCACAAACTCGGGTGTTTTAACCATGATGCAAACTCAAATGGTCGACATGCAAACGCATCAAAAATAGATTGACCAGCAACTTGCACAACTTTCAGAATTCATAAAGAATCCTCAAGGAAAGATCCCCTCCAACATAGAGACTGTGAAGATGGCTACTCGTCACTCATGAAAAGTCATGGAGAGGAAACAAGAAGAAATTTATCAAGAAGGAGAGGCTGTCGCTAAGCCACAACCTGAACCCACTATAGCAGAGGTGGAATCTGATAAGGAAGAGTCTACAAGGAAGGGAAAGAGTAAAGAAAAAGACCAGGAAAGAAAAGTACAAAGACTAAGAAGCCAGGTTTTTCTAAAGAAGCATTTACACAAAGAGATCCCTATTCCCCAAGATTTCCTTTTCCTTACAAGTTAATTAAAGTGCAACTTAAGAAAAGATACAAGAAGTTCATGGAGGCGGTGAAAAAGCTGCACCTAGACATCCCCTTCCTTGATGTTATTGAAGAAATGCCCACATATGCAAAGTTCTTCAAAGATCTTATCACGAAAAGAAGAAGAGGAGATCATATAGAGACGGTACGGCTAGCCAAGATGTCTAGTGTGTTTGTCAAGCCAAGATGCCCACCAAGCAGTGGTGAATCCAAGATTTTTTATTCGGGAGGGCACCATATAATATATTAGTAAAAAAAAGTGCATGTGTTGCAAAGACAAAAAGATAAGAGACGTATTTGAAAAGAGAACCAATTTTGAACATTTTTCTTATCTATAAAATAAAAAAGAAGTAAATCTATCGATCATAAATTGTTCACAATTGTCTGTGACGGCAAGACATCCCTTGAAAATGGTTTATGATGGTTTCATCGTCAATAGTAGAGAAAATATCCTTTTCAATGTAAGGAAGGAGACAATCATTGAGCCAATTATCCTCCATCTTATTACGCAATTGACTCTTTATAATCTTCATGGTAGAAAAAACTCTTTTTACTGTGGCAGTTGCAACGGGTAGAAGTAAAGCAAACATGAGAAGCTTAAACACTAGTGGAAAATATTTATCTTTCTTCAGCTTCACAAGTTTTTGAGCGAGAGGTCAAATCCTTTTAGTTGGAAAATTTCTCTAGAAGACTGCACAGCTAAGATATATGTGCCGAACTACATATCCAGTACTCCAAGATCTACTTCACCAAAATCAAATGGATAAAATTTGACAAGTCGTAACATCTTTTGTTTGTCATAAAGGATAAATCCATCACTTGGATCAAAACAAGCAACACATAGTAACAACTATGTGTTAGTCTCATTAAAACAGTTATCAAACTCAATTATTATATAATCAATAACAGTGTCGAATACCTCAAATCGATAATGATGTAAATTGGTAACTTTTTCTAGATTTCTTCTTGATCTTCCAGGTGGTGAGAAATATTCATCCATATTAGGAATTTGAATACCAAATCTATTATAGAAGTCAACCACTACTTGAATAAATATCTCCCACTGGTCGTCTTCTATCCTCAAGGTGTGCAATTGTTGTTTGGACAAGTTCACCATTGTCATTGCATTTACAATATTTTGGTCTTTCTTCTGCAATGCTTGTGATAATTCATGTGTTTTTCCTAAGACAGATTTCATCAAATGTAAAGTAAAAATATACTCAAAGGTCTGAATTTAAATCTTGAAAATATTCACAAGCCCTCTTTGTTTTTCTTCCTTTCCATCTTCTACAATGATATCCAAAACACCAACAAAAGAACAAAACAATCAAATAAAATTCAACAAAGATGCATAATGTGAACTCTAGTGTGTATCAGTAGCTCTTCTAATACCAAGTTCTTGATTCAGACCAATA
The DNA here is from genome assembly GCA_963693085.1 of Alisma plantago-aquatica. Lineage (NCBI taxonomy): Eukaryota > Viridiplantae > Streptophyta > Magnoliopsida > Alismatales > Alismataceae > Alisma > Alisma plantago-aquatica. The sequence continues at coordinate 440,137,719 of OY856412.1, read as the reverse complement.
CCAGTTACTAGTTCATGTGTCTTAATTCATAATCTAGTCTTTCCACTTCTTTAAGTCTAAGTGTATCATGACGCTTACATGAGCCACACACTATATGCATAATTTTTTATATGGATTCAAATAATGAAGCAACAAGTGGATGGCCTTGTGCTATAGCAACAAGAACTAACTGAAGCTGGTGAGAAAAACAATGCACATAAAAAGCACATGAATTTTCCCTTAAAATGGGAGTTTTCATTACACCAAATTCTCCTATCATATTTCTTGCCCCATCACATCATTGACCTCGAAATTGGGAGATGATAAGTTTAGAAACACAAAAAAGTGAATAAATATCTTATTTGAGAGAAAGTGAAGATGTGTTGGTGACGTGCACAATTCCAACAAAACACTGGATTATTTCACCTTTTGAATTCACATATCTTAGAACTAAGGCCATTTGTTCTTTAGTAGACGCATCTCGTGCTTCATCAACCAAAATAGTGAATTGATCTTTTCCAATTTCTTGAACAATTCTTTCCCTTATTTCAGTTGCAATTACATGACATATATCTTTTTGGATGTATGGAGAAGTTAACTCCATATTCCCAGGAGCATTAGCTAAACTCACTTTATTATCAGTTTCATTATGCGAAATAAGAAATTGTAACAACTCCAAAAATATTCCTCGATTTAATGAATCAATACTTTCATTACGGACATGAAATGCTAAGCCTTGATTCAAAAGATAGCAGATGCAATTAATCGATGCTTCTAATCGTATTGATTTTGTTTTCTAACATCAGCATCTTGTTTGCATAGTAGAACATCAACATGTTGATCTTGTTTCATGAGAGCTTTACACATTTTTGTGCATTATTACGAATAATTGTACTACTACCAACATGCTTTTCAAATCCTTTTTGTCTTTCCGATTCGTGTATCCTCTATTGAAAAAGGCAGGACCATGACCGATTTGAGGAAATACATAGCAATAGAGGCAAAATGCAGCATTTTTGTCTATGTTATACTCCAATCAACTAGGATACTCAGTGAACCAGGATGGATTAAACTGAAAAAATTTGCTACCAAATTGAGTTAAGGTAAATTTATGACCCTTTGGTTGACAAGGACCATTTTGCAAATAAGCCCTATGGATGTTATCTCGAACATTTACACCATAATGTGACACATTTGGCCTCAATCCCAGATCAAAAATTATCTCATCATGATTAAATTCTATTTTCAAGTCTTTGAACAACTAGATTCTTCTATTGTGTGTCTTTCATTAGAGTTATGAATCGATTGTGGATCATGTGGCAACATTCTCTTGTAATAATTTTGCATAGAGATTAAGTGGTCGAACTCTAGACATTATAAAATGAGAACACCTATTAGTATTGTAAATACATATTTTTCAAGAATAAAATTATTAAGTATAAGTTTTACTTTATATACCATGGAACAAAATGTGTATGTGAGTGTCTAAGAGAATTTAATAATTATGCTTGCAAAGGAACAATGTAGTATGATTTTATGTGTAATGATATGTGCAAGTAAATCCATAGAAACAAAGAAAAAATCAATCATAGTTGAAAATAAGGAGTGAAAAGAGAAATATACCAGAATATGATATGATAATTGAAATTTATGGAACGCCACGCAGTGGTATCCCTGTGTTTGAATAATTGAACAGATAAGTCATCGTGCCGCACTTTCTCAACCGTGACATGGACAGTGGAATAGAAATGAATCAGTGTTTGCCGCACTGATCACTGTCACTTTCTGACTATGAGAATAAATGAATCGGTGTCCACCACACTACACTGTGTTATCTCTGCCTCTTTGTGGAAAGGGTAATAGACAAACAATTGTGTCTTCTTGCACTCTGCCCAGGGGAAAAGACAAATATAGTTAGTTAGGGAATAGACAAACTTCCATTTCGTTATCTCTGGCCTCTCATCATCTTTGGACTCTACAACAATGTAGAAAAATAGAAGATGTGTAGCCTGTAATACAGCAATGTCTTAGTGTTACGTTTTTATGCAAAGAAAAATCACCGGCTTTTTCCCTTATGTGGAAGAGAAATAGCCTCAATATAATAACATCCCTCAACAGGGAAAGAAGAGTGCACACTAGGGAAAGACTCTTTGTCTCATAGACATTTTATAGAAACACAAACATTTTATAGAAACAAGGACAATTTTGTTTGGACATTTGACTTGATGCCCTAATGTTCAAGCAAATAGGTAGGGCACCATTCCAAATTCTAGAGATCTAATTTATTACATTAATTAGTATAGGTGGTGGCGGGTAGGGAATGTGCCCTCCCGTGCCCTTGTGTGCCTTCAACCCCACCACCAAGAAGAAAGATCTCAGGGCATTCACTATCCCCTTCAATGTTGGAAATAATGTAGAAAGAAAAGGGTTGGCAGATCCAGGGGAAAATATAGTCTAATGCAGATCTCCTTAACCCAAAGGCTTGGACTAATTGACATGGTAAAGACTGGAATGAGGATCGAGTTAGCCGATCAAACTTTTACAAAGCCAATGGGAATAGTAGAAGATGTTCTGATTTGCGTTAGGAAAATTTTTATACCTTGTGACATAGTGGTGATTGATAGCGTTGAGGACCAATCGTGTCCAGTGATCTTTGGAAGACCCTTCCTTTCCATGGGTAGAGCCTTGATCGACATGGTAGAAGGGATTATTACCCTTCATGTCAGAAACGACCATATCGATTTTCTTAACCAAGATGCTATGAGAGGACATTCTCTATTCGAGTCGGTCTACTTCATAGATAGATATACATTACTGTGAAGAAGTACAAGAAGATAATGCCATTGTCAATCCTCTCATGAGAGTCCTGAATAGTTCAGACCCCAGTATGGAAGATCCCAAAGTAGTAGCAATCTTAGATTATCTAAACCAACCAGAGGAAGATTTCAGTGATGAAGAAGGTATTGTGGAAACGGCAAAGTATGCTTCGCTTGAACAAACACTGGAAGAGAAAGTTGCACCAAGCCAAAACTTGAATTAAAGCAATTACCTGAAGGTTTGAAATATGAGTTCCTGGATAATAAGGAAAGAAATCTCATTATTATAAACTCCATTGTGATAGAAGATCAAGAGGAGAAGTTGTTAAACAAACTTAAGCAACATAGAAAAGCACTAGGATACTCATTCGAGGATATCAAGGGTCTAAGCATGGCCCTCTGCATGCACCACATAAACCTAGAAGACACTGCCAAACCTTTAGCTCAATCATTGAGGAAGCTAAATCAGATGTTGAAAGAGGTTGTTAAGAAGGAGGTAATCAAGTTGCGAGATGCTAGAATCATATATCCTATAAGCGATAGAGACTAGGTCAGTCCAATTCATGTGGTACCCAAGAAAGGGGGTGACTGTTGTAAAGGGAAGAAATGGAGATGAAGTGGCAACATGAATCGTGATAGGTTGGCGTATGTGCATAGATTACCAGAAATTAAATGCAGCTATGAGGAAAGATCATTTCCCTTTACTATTTATTGACTAGGTGTTGGAAAGGTTGGTGCAACATTTATATTTTTATTCCTTAGATGGATATTTGGGGCTATACCAAGTGTTAATTCACCCAAATGATCAGTAGAAGACCACCTTCACCTATATCTATAGCACCTACGTCTTTTGGAGAACTTCATTTGGATTATGTAATGCACCTGCCACCTTCTAAAGATGTATGATTTTCATGTTCTCATATTTCCTAGAAGATATAATGGAAGTCTTTATGGATGATTTCTCTGTATATGGCACACATTTTGGTAAGTGCCTCACAAATCTGTCTCTAGTCTTACAATGGTGCAAAGAGAAACACTTAGTCTTGAATTGGGAAAAGTGTCATTTCATGGTAGAAAATGGTATTGTGTTGGGACATAAAATCTCTGAGAAAGGAATAGAGGTTGACCTTAGTAAAATTGAAGTTGTATCCAAACTCCCTCCCCCAAAAATAGTAATGGGGGTAAGAAGTTTTCTTGATCATGTTGGGTATTATAGGTGGTTTATTAACGAATTCTCAAAAATTGGCAAGCCTTTGTCGAACCTTCTGTTGAAAGATGTAGAGTTTGATTTTACACATAAGTGTCTCGATGCCTTCAACACTATAAAAAATGATTTAACTACAGCCCCAATCCTATAGGCTCCGAATTGGGAGCTCCCTTTTGAAATCATGTGTGACGCCAGCGATTATATCATTGGGGTTGTTCTTGGACAAAGGACGGATAAGAAACATCACACAATTTATTACGTCAGTCAAACTCTTGACGAAGCCCAAGTCAATTACACCACCACGGAAAAGGAGATGTGTGTGATAGTGTTTTCTTTTGACAAATGCATATCTTACTTGATAAGATCAAAAGTGAAGGTGTACACAGACCATGGAGCTATAAAATATATAATGTGAAACAAGGATACAAAGCCAAGGTTGTCAAGATGGGCTTTATTGTTGCAAGAATTTGATAATGAAATCACCGATAAGAAAGGAACAGAGAATGTGATTGCCGACCACCTATCAAGGATCATGATCATAGAAGAGAATTAGATGTCGGTTGATGACAATTATGCATATGGAGCTCTGATGATGGCCAAGTCAGTTGAACCTAATCTGCCTTGGTTCACTGACATTTGTAACTACTTGGCCTACCAACGAATGCCTCCTAATAACATACAACCAAAAGAAGAAGCAATTTCATATTTGAAGAACTGCTATGGGTATGATCCCCTTCTATTTAAAAAATGATCCAACAACTTATATCGCTGATGCATTCCAGAAGAGGAAGTACCCCGAATCATTGATGAGTGTCATTCTTTGCCCTATGGGGGACACCATGGAGGAGAAAGAACTACAACTAAGATCCTACAGTCAGGCTTTTGATGACCGACTCTTTTTAATGATGTTATGGCCTTTGTCAAATGTTGTAAAGAATGTCATCTCAATGGAAACATCACCAAGAGGAATGATATTTCTATGTCAAATTGGGTAGAGATGGAAATTTTCATCTTCTAGGGAGTGGACTACATGGGACCCCTCACCCCTCCAAAGGCAACAAGTACATCCTCATGGTCGTAGATTATGTTTCCAAATGGGTGGAAGTTATTACAACCCCCACTTGCTACTCTAAAGTTGTTGTGAAATTATTTGTAAAAATTATTTTCCCTAGATTTGGAGTCCAACGCACTGTCATTAGTGACGAGGGATTCCACTTCAAGGAAACACAGTTTGAAGCATTGTTAAAAATATGGAGTTAAACATAAGGTTGCAACACCTTACCACCCATAGACATCGGGCCAAGTAGAAGTATCTAATGGACAAATTAGATAGATCTTTGAGAAAACTATCAGTAGAACCCACAAAGACTGGTCCATGAAGCTTGATGACGCTTTGTGGGTTACAAAACTACCTATAAGATGTTGATAGGGACAACTCCCTACCAGCTTATCTATGGGAAGTTATTTCATTTACCGGTGGAACGAGAGAATAGATCTCTTTGGGCCATCATGTTTTTGAATATGGACCTTGACAAGGCAGGAAAGAAGCGATACCTATAGCTACAAGAGCTTTAAGATCTAAGGTTACACGCTTACAAAAATGTTCGTATCTACAAACACAAAACAAAGGTGTGGCACAATGGCCACATAAAGAACAAGAATGTGTTAGAAGGGGACAAAGTTTTGTAGTTCAATTCAAGGATCAGATTATTCCCAAGAAAGCTCAGGTCCAGGTGGTGTGGTCCTTTCACGGTAGCTAAGATTTACCCATCTAAGGTAATGGAAATTACCAGTGAAAAGATTGGTACTTTTAAAGTAAATGGGCACATAGTAAAAAGATAGTATGAGGACAAAGTTCTCGTAAGGAGATCAGAACTGGATTTAGAGGAGCCACAACCAGCACCAACAGAAGAGACCTGAGAAACCATATCAGAGAGTCAATCTAAAATCTACAAATTAGTGCTTCTTGAGAGGCAACCCAAGGATTTTCTGCTTTCTTTAAATTTGCAATCTTTCCCTTTTCTAAGTAGATTGTATATACATCACCCAGTTTTTAAATTTTGAACTTCTCTTTTCTAAGTAGTAAGCTTCAGAAAATTTTGCTCTATTATTACATCTTTCATTGCTTTGAATGTACTATATTAGTATCTTAATCCAACCTTGCATAATTGTTCTTGAAACACCTCTAGCGGACGCCACACGATTAACCTCTTGTTGTGATCGATACCCCCTTCCCTAGCTGCTTCGACCGCTAGCCATGCCAGAAAATAATATTGTAATATCTCTTAAAATCTTATGAACTTTAGTTTTTAAATAATCTAGCAGTCGCTATGATTCACAATTGTTGTGTTTGCTACACATTTAGCGCCTGACTGTATCTAGTTCTGGACCTGTTGTGATTGCAACACTACTCTAGTCGTAGCATTTGCTACGGCGCTTCATTAACCTGGTACAAAAGGGGCAAACACAGAATAGTAAAACACCTTCTCTCACTTTCTGACTCTAGCGATTCTCTGGAAAACTAAAGAACGATCAAGACTATAGCAGATTGTGGTGGACTTCCGAAGACTGAAGCACATCAGAGGCAACCTGTAGTGCCATGGCAATCAAAGAACTGCTTCTGACAACTGCTCCCGAAGATCCCTTTCTCTCCCTCTCTCATCTCATCTCGACATCCAGAAGGTCCAACTACGATCTTCCGACCATTTTCTATTCACTTTCTTTTTCTCCTATGAAGATTCTGGTACACTATGAATCACCTTTTTCTGACTCTCTGATCACCCCCCATTGCGACTAGAATCCTCCTAACATTTCAATCGTTGTACCTATATTGACCATGATGTAGTCCTATTTTAGGACTTCATCCTATGCCTTTTTGCACTATAATCACATCTAAAAAATGGTAGATTGCAAATAAATTCCCTTAATATGAACTATCATATCAAATATACTACTTATGGCTGCTTTTTGCATATTTTTCAGGTCTCTTGTGCATGCATTAGATGCAAAGGACAGAGATGGGTCTAAATCTTCCCCGAGCATTCTTTGAATGTACAAGAATAAATGCAGAGAAAAAGAGAGTCATTTGAAGAAGTTTGGAACCAAGATCAGCAGAAGGAAGCTTCCCCTCGATCATTCTACATCACCACGATCGTGGTGAAATGGTCCAAAAAGTCACAGGGAATCCACGAGATTTGTACATGAATGCCCACGGTCGTGGTCATCCAAAATGGTCGTGGTCACTGAAGACAACATGGTCGTTAGCATCAACATGGTTGTGGCCAAAGAACCACAACTTTCTTGTGGCACACACCACGACCGTGGCCCAATGTGTCAAAAGTCATAGGGATCTAGCGCGAAATACACATTATAGGCCACGGTTGTGGCCATCATCACGATCGTGGCCCATGAAGGCCACCTCACTCGTGGTTCCCGCCACGACCGTGGCAAGATGAAGATAGAATGTGTACAAGAAGAAGAATGACCGAGGCATTCTCCCTCTATCACGACCATGTCACACAACACGGTCGTGGTGCCATCCCTCCACCACGACCATGGCAGTTGCCACGGTCGTGTCCACTCCACCCTCCTAACCTCCATTCTACATCTCATATATACCACGCCCATATCATTCCCCACAACTGTACCACCTCATACTCACCATGGCTGTGGTAATCACCTAACCCTACTCAACTTTTCCACTACATTTCCATTTCTACCCCCACTTAACGTAGTGCTTCCACACCACCTATTTATACTTGGGTGGCAGACATAGCAGGAGGTTAGCCACTCCTTACCTACCTCTAGCATTCATTACCCACCCTCCTTGCATTCAAGAGCTTCACCTACCTCCCACCTTACATTTCCACCTCATTTCCACCCAAAACCTTAGTTTGCTAGGGTTTTCCACCATAATCCCCTATATTCTCAAGCCATTTTTGAGCTTGGAGGGAGGTGCTTTGTCTTATACAATAAGGAGGCAAAGAAGGAGGGTCTTCCATGAGCTACCATGATCTTCTACCTCTTTCTTCTTTCCTTTTTGCTCTTTTGCTTGATTATGTGTAGCTAAGCCCCTTGTGGTGGGCTATTTGGGGCTAAAATGTTACTTTATTACCATGTTGGGGGAAATAACTTGTAATGAATATATTTTCATTTTATGATGATTGTCTCTTGTATCTATCTCATTTCCCATTATCTTACTTGTGATTTGTGCTTTTAACCATGGATTGCTTGTTGTATGATGCTTGAAAAGACCTAGCTTCTAGGGGAAAATAGATTGTATGTGGCTATCTTAGGAACTGCTCCTAGGTCCAAATATTGGATTCCTAGCTAGCATCCTATATTTCTACATACAAATTCCTTCTCCTACAAATAGATGTGAGATCTAAGTAGCTAGTGTATGAGTAGTGTAATTGCCTATAGTTTTCTAAAGGCTAGATGGTGAGTAACATGAGGTGAAACACCCTCATCTCTACCCCCATTCTTACCGTTGGCTCTCAATTACCTAATACCACTTACCCTAGAAACCTAGACTTGCCAAGTCCTATTAGAATCACACCCAGCCCTAGTTTCCTAACTAGTAGCTTAGGGTAGATTCATGTAGCACTTGCCTTATTTTTTGGTTTTGCAATCTAGATTGAAGATATAAGGCTTTCATGCTATGTTAACCCCCCAACTAATATCCTAGTATCATTTCCCAAATAGCCCACCTCTCATTAATATTGCTTGAAACCCACCTTCTTTTCTTAGCTTGCTAATGCTAATTTAGTTGATTGCTTTTATTACCTCTTAGTCAATAGCTTAGTTCTTGATAGTTATGTTTTGCTTGAGTAGTTAGTGCTCTTTTGAGTTTGTCAGTGTTAATCTTGCTAGTTAGTTGTAATCTAGGTCGTTAATTTCTCTATTGTCTAACTTTCCTCACTAGTGTAACTTAGTTGTAGTCTCTTTCTCTTATTTAGTTAGTTGTCTTGCTTTGTTAATTAAACTTAATTATTTAGGGTAACTTAGGGTTTTTGATAATCTAGTTTTCCTTCTTTCTTTTAGTTTCCTACTCAATTAGTATAATCAATCAAAACCACCAACAAACCCTAAAAACCATATACTCTGCTTTAGAAACATAGCTCACGCTAACCTAGCTCTAGTGCCCCCTCTCTCCCTGTGGATTGACCCTTCTCTTCTCACTTTCCTATACTACAACACGACCATGTGCGCTTGCAGGTATGTGTGATTGGTTTAAGTGAGTGTGTCAGATTAGGTCCAATATAAATATTGAAATATTCTCATGTGTTTCCTTTGGTTGCATCTAGTCACCATTTAGTTGATAGTGTGTGACCTTAGGAGAATCGCACCAAACCACAACACGAGGCTCCTTCGATTCATCTTATCATTTGTCATTTGCTTCATCATCATTACTCTAACATTGTCCACTAATTTCATATCATCTTGCTTACCTCTTCCTTCTGAATATACAATCCCTTTAAATTGGCAACAACTTTTGACGTTTCATAAATCGCAACAACTTTTGACGTTTCAATTGCAGCACTTGTTGAGGTGTTGCGGTCTCTATATAACCATGATTGTAATCAAGGTACTGGATTTGTTGCGATTGCTACACCCAACACTTGTTGATGCCGCTACGTCTGATCCTCATTTTGACCAATTGTAACCAAACCGTGCAGCGACCGCTACATATGAAACATGTTTTGACCGCTACATCAGAACTTTGTTTCAACTACTACAACTAAAATGTGTAGTGATTACTATACTTTATAATTAAACTACCTAAACTTTGTTTCGACCGCTACAAGTAATGATGTATTGCAACAGCTACACCATCTGTGATCTGTGAAAATCACAGACTTTATATCTGAATGTTACTATTATCAAACGAAATATTGACGAACATAATTTTAAATGCCTAACAAATAAGCATTACGCAAACCACATGATGTCATCCTCAAACTCTGATCAATTAGACAGAAAAGAAACTTCCCTAGAGGGGATTCAAGAGACCATCACAACGATTGACAAAGAACTCAATGATAATCCAAACATGCCACAACAGAGGAAACTCCACTTGCAGCTAATCAATGAAAGTATAGATCATACTTGGACATGAGTCACATGGGGATACAGAGGCGTCCCAAGGAACAGAAGGAACAAATACATCTAAATATGTGCCATAGGAGGAAGAACCTAAGGCAAAAAGGAAGCGCAAAGCGTCTGAACCTAATGTACCAACAACAAAAAGTAAGGTACCAATGAAGACATGGACACAAGCTCTGAAATCAGGAAAGAACCCAACATCAACATTTGTGGAATAACTGGAAACATTCATACCTAGATACAAGTATCACCAGTCAAATTATGAAATGATCAAGAGGACCAAAACCTCCAAGACAACAAGGTACGTGGACGTCCCAAACATCAAAAGAATAGGAATCTACGATAGAGCAATGGAGTTCCTAGGCAGAGCGAATCTGTACACCATATGTACAACAAATGTATGATCACTGACTGAACTGACTGCTAAGTTCATGTCCTCACTTGAGAAGATACCAGACGATGATAGTGAAAGAAAGGAGGTCGGAGGACAGTTTGAACTGCAAGTGAGGATGAGGGGCAGAGAGTTAACTGTGTCATTGAAGTTATTTTGAATATAATCTTCACTGAAAGCGAAGAAGAAGCCAAAGCTTGCACAACAGCACTAGGTGAACGGGATATTGTAGGCTACAGAAATCACAAAATGTGTGAGAAGCTGACAGGAGAACACATACGCATCCCCAGGAAGTCAAAAGCAACATTGATCACCTCATGTTTCATAAGAGTGATTCAGAAGATCACAGCAAACTCAATCTTCACATGTTCTAAGATAGGAGGTGTGTCAAAGGGAGATATATTTATGATATGGTCAATGTTGAACAAAAGACCAGTCAACATTTGAAAGCTACTCATAGTCAGACTATCGGTAGTGGTGGGACCAGAAGCCATGAAGACTAGATATTTATGCATGGGGGCCAAATAACTCTCATTGTGTCTTACTTCTTAGATCTTGAACAATTAAGAAGATACAAAACTATTGAGGGATACATGAAGAATGATACCAAATCCCTAATAACCACTGGAATACTAGCACAAAAAGGAGAAAAGTTCTTCTACAAACAATCGCATTCTAAATTACTACTCCCCCTCTCGGAGACGGCTTATTATGATGCGGTCAAACTGCGGCCTAGCCTGGAGGAAGTCAACAAAATGCACTCTAGTGCTATTCAGTGAACAACAGAACCCCACTCACCTACTGGAATCCAACAAGAAGGGGAACAAGTGCCAGAGATAATGCAAGCTTGCCCGGATAAGAGGAAGAAATTGGCAACAATATCACGTAGAGTCATATCGCAAGCAACTACGTAGGCACCTCAGATCTCCCTTCATCTCCCTCCTATGAAAAATCAAGCCACCTTGCATGTCGATGAAGGATTCCAAGCTGCCCCGTCATCTCCTTCAATCATCCAGATATTACCAGAAGCATTGGTTGAAGAACCATGTGACCAATTGACAATCCCTACAACCACCAGGGAACAAATAAAAGCGATAGAGGAAGAACTAATGGTACATTCTGAAGAAGCCAGGCAACCAACCCCACCCCCACGACAACTTACGTGACACCAAAATTACCAACTAAAAGGATGGAAGATCTGCCTACACCACCAGGTGTTGATGAGAAAATGGGTGCAATGCAGGGAGGCATATGAGAAGAACATGTACAGCCAGCACAATAAGAAAAACAATTGAGTCCTCGACTAGAAGCTGCAGCAAGCAATCAACCACAATCGCGAACTTCCAATACAACGGCACTTGTAGCAACAATACCTACAAATGAACATCAACCGCGCCATCCAACCTTTGGCGAAGAATTGGGCCATTGGTTTGATGTCATTTGGGCGCACATGAATAATTCTTCTTCAACCAACATGTTTATAACTTCTAGCATGTATGCACTAACAACGCAGGTACAAAGCATCGATGCAAGAACTGTGTCCCTTCCCCTACAAAGCATCAATGCAAGAATTGTGTCCCTTCCCCAGTTTATGCAGGACATTATCAACAACCAAGCAACGATGATGAATGTCATACAGACGATGGCAAAAGAGATGGCTGAACTCCTAAGGGAATGAGAAGTGATGCCCAAAGATATGGATGACAGGCGCCAACATCACGATAAAACCCTCAAGGTGGTAGAAGAAGAATATAAAAGCCTGGAAGAGGAGCAGACGGAGGTGGAAAACAAACGCCAGCTATGGGAATAAAGGCGAGCCAAAAAAAGGTCAAAGCAGACTATCAGTCCTTCACCATCCCGAGAATCATCAAGCCCCTTGAACACCTAGCAACATGAAGATGAAGAAGCGGCAAGTGCACTTCCTTCATACAGAGAAGAAAGTGTGAATATACTTAAGGGTAAGTCAGAGGAGGACGCCATGAAAGGGGAGAAACCACGCCTTGAAGTGCAAAATGTTGTTGAGAGCACAAACAACAACGCACAAGAGTTTGACTTAAACTCTCAGTCGACAGAGGGAAAAAATAATTTGATAAACCAACCTACAAGAGACAACATTGGTCAGGAGGAAGCAAGTGCGGAAAAATTGACATCTTGCGACATCAAAACAATAAACCTATACATGGATGAGATGAACATCAGCATGGACATTTGTGACATCTACCTCTAGGAGCATGTCCACAATGAACAAAATGATATTTTGTATGACGGCAAGATGGCTGCCACTATAGCACCACTCAACGACGTGGAACTTGAAATGCAATCAGTTGCAAAATAGTTTATAGAAGAGTATGTTAATGCAATTACAGCTGAAGATAAAGTAGAAGCAGATCCAATAGGACTGCTGAAGGCCCTGCCCCCATCTCTATTCCTGCCATTGTTGCCCCAACCTCACATGTGTGAATAGCTGGCAAGGGGACATCAGATGATGATGAAGGCGGTCTAGCATCATTCTTCGTTGGTGTACCACATAGGGAGCGTCATCTATCTATGGAACAAGATAAAATGGCTGAAGCAGCCTCGTTCCCATGGAAATTGGCTGGAATAGACATGTCAGTAGTTTCAAGAATAACATGTAGAGGCGTCCATGTCCTGGTTGACATGATGAAAACCTCCCCGGTATAGACATTTTTACCACAACAAAGGGAGATCGCTGAACAGGGAGCATTTCAGAGGAATATTCTTGAAATGAGAACACGTGCATAGACGGTTGTTCAAGATGCTTTGTGCAACACTTCATGAAGAATTCTTCCACCCTGATAAAGTAGAGCCAGTGCTCAATGGCACAACACATCTGGCAAGGATGTTGTATGAAGAAAAATAAGATTCAAGAACTGTCAAAGAGCTACAAGATGATGTGGAGAGGGCAAACACTTGTTTCATTACATTGCTCATCAGGACCGTCAAGCACTGGGCCCTAATTGTTGCAAATTAGCCACATCGCTTTCTATAACTATTGTGTTGTTGAGCTGCACAGCATATCGCTGATTTTCAAGAACAAGGAAGCACGAGATACCTTGAAAGTGTCAATCCGTCTTCAACAAGCTATACAAGTGGCAGGAAACTGCCACAAGCCAAACTGGAAGAACTTCTCGATCACAACTAAAGGTCCTCAAGAACAACAGGGAATGGGGGATTGTGCATTTATAGTGCTCAGAATGATAGAGGTTGTAAACAAAGGTATCCCACTAGAGGATCTTTTTCTCAAAGACATGTACGGGATGTGTGGTACTTACACTATGGAAGTTATTTATGATGGATGCTTTTTCAAAGACCCGGCAATGCCTTCTGATGTTGTTCCACGTGGATTACATACAAGAGTTCCTCTGCCAGAGAAAAAGTCTTGGAGAGAGCAATTAAAGACTATGTGGGTCAATCCTACTGAACCAGATCGAGCATCTTCTTAGAAGACAGTGTGGTCATCCGATAACCCACAAAATGATGTCAAATAGAATGAGCAACAAAACCTTCAGGAAAAGACAGTTGTCAAAAAGCCAACTGTCACAACCATCCCAGAAGTTGATGAACGACAAGAAACTAGCTCTGGAGAAGGGGGGTTAATGATGAAGAACTGCATGAGGTAAGGCCAGATGGGCCGACAGGCGCCATAGAACTAGCTTTCCATGACTTTGACAGATGGGCCTATGAAGATATGTCATGGGATTCACTAATCCTGATAATGGATAGGCTGAAAGAGGATGATAATGTGGGGGACGTTATATTTGAAAGGGATGGAATATGAATGCTCAAAGATAACCTCGGTGACACCTTGAAGATAGGAGGATGCCTATCTGTAAGTCTGACGTCTGCATATCAATCACTACTGAGTGATAATATGTCGAATCTTCACATGGCATGTTATCTACTTGTGGAGGACATTCTACATAACAAAATGTCAGGAGAGAATGAGCGTCTAAAACTCCATCTTATGACTTCCTTGCCCAACTATGTATTCTTTCCCATCCTCCACGACAGTCATTGGACACTGCTAGTGATTAACATTAAAGTAAAGACTGCAATCTTATATAATAGTTCTGACTCGACATTTTCTTTTAATAAGTAGCTTTTAATAAATACACAAACATTACTATGTCAAAGACACCAATAGAAGAGAAGGATAATATGTGTGTAGGAAATAATAAATATGATCTGCAAGTTTGGCAAAGGATACAAATCAGGATTTCAAAAGGATGCAGTTTTGTCACAGAAGCCCCCAACAAATCATTAACTCAAATGATTGTGGCTTCTACTGTCTTGAGTGGATGTCAGCTCCAGCTCTGAAAGAAGCAAAAATAGAAAGCTTGCACAATGAACGTTATCATGCGCTGCGGGTGGGATTTGTCGACATGATAATGCAATCAAAATGGGATGAATCTGAACAGCCACAACAAAATTAAAGCTAGCGTGTTTATTCCTTACCTTCATCTTTGACACTCCATGTTGAGTGTATGATAAGTTTGGGGGAGTTATAAACGGGCATGAGAGGTACAATTTTTCCCTTTAATTCCAATTTTGAAAGTTTTGTACAAATTCATACTTTACCCCGAAATTGTAGGAAAATTTAAAAAATTTTGAACTTTGAATTTTCTTTCATAAAATGAACCATTTACTATAATTCACAATTTTGATATCTACCCTTCCAGGATTTATTTACTTCTCTCACCTTTAGACTTGTTTTTCTATCTGCTATTTTATAGCATAATTATATCAAGAGTAGTACAAATGAGCTACTAATTTACATAAAAGAAAAAGACACAACAATACAATCATATTCCATTCTTACATCAAAATATTGTGTAAAGCGGAAGAACACTCTTGAACCTATGAAATCCCTAGAAATAAGGAGGACTTAATCAGCCACTCTCCCAACCATTCTCCCTAGCCTTACGGTGCTAGTTGGAAAGTATACACCTCCAGCAAGATGGAAACAACTATCTTGTCTAGTCCGAAAAATCTCTACTTTGGGATCAAAAGAGGCTTGGTTGCCCAAAAACCTTATCAATCTTTTTTCCCAAGCTAGTGAGCAAAATAAAAGGCCAAAATAGATAAAATTGTGAGAGTTGTGTCTAGAAAGATGTTGAAGGATTTCACACGGTTGGTGTATTGTTGCACTCGAGAATGCATATATGTCATGCCTGGTATTGGAATCTGGAAGCCAATATTAACACACATTAATTTCGAAGTGGACCTCACTAAGCCACCTGACACTACACCAAATCCCAATGGGCGATATTGTCCTTAGGATGGCATTATGGTTGAGGTAAACTGAGAAATGCAGGAACACACTTAAAGCCTAACCGACCCCAGCACAATAGCTTAGATGTAACCAAAATAAAGGTAGGGTGTGAAATCTACCCCTTGCAAGAACCGTTTATGAGTACAGTTAGGAACCGAGACAAGGAGGATATTGCAAGGGAGAGTCCTTTACTACAAAAGGCAGTGGTAGGTGCATAAAGTCGTGCAACTCTAGAAATAAGGGGAGGGAATATGACCTCGGTAAGTGGACCAAGCCTGTCACAAAGGTTTGATTGTAAGGATGAGATAATTTGTGGTGGTGTGTTTATCTAAAAGAAAACAACTATAGTTCATCACTCGATGCTTTGATTCTATCTATTAGCCTGAGGACATGCTAAATTCTAAGTTTGGGAGAGTTGAGAATATGTTATTTTGTGGGCCTTTTGTGTCTATTTTATCTCCATAATGTCATCCATGTTATGATTTTTCAGTCTATTTTAGATGTCCATGGAAAAAATCCCATTTAACTGCCTAAGCTAATAATCTCTTTTTACTTCATACAGATTTATCATTGGTCGCTACAATCCAGCATACGGCTGCTTCATCGTTGCAGTCACAACACATCACACAGCCTTAGAGACCGAAGGAGAAGCCGCTCTAGCGGCCAACAAAACCTGAAGTTGTAGTGTGGTCACTACAAGTGGATCAAACGAGTGCTTTGGTCGCTAGGATCAATTGTTTATTGTGACCGCAACAATCAACCGATGTAGCGACTGAAGGCTCCCAAAACTCCCGCAGTCACTACAACCTGGGTGTTGCAGTTGGAAGAATTCTTATTTGTTGTGACCGCAAGAGTCCGTCAGGAGTAGCGACCACAACATAGATTAAGTCGGTGGACTATACCTATAAATAGATTTCCACCACGACTATACAAAAGGGTTGGATCATCATAGATACGAAGAAGTGTTTCCACATTCCAGAGTCACCTCTATCCACTTTCGCCGATCTTCTACCTCTGAAGATGAAGGCCCGAAAGAGAGTGAAGATCACCATCATCTTCGAGAGAGAAAGATTTGTCATCCATCCTCCACACCGACGGTAGATTTAGATCTGAAGGAGTACTATTGGTGTATCGTCTTCCTTCTCCCTTAGATCTATCATTCCCCTTGCCCTGATTCACCCAGCATCTTTGTCTATCTTGATGTATCTCTTCATGTGTAAATCTGTAATGTTACTCATAAATATGAGTGGATAAACTTATTGCTTGGGTTGCGAGTAGCCACTAAGACTCTCCCAACATGTATATACTTACATCCATTTGAATATATATACCCTTAGCAAAAATTACCTCCATTTGCTTGGCCTTAATGCTTCACTTGTATGATTAGATATCATGTTTTGATGTTTGATTGTTAGTGTCTCGAAAGAGTAACACAATCCTTATCTAAGTATTTTGAAGTTGCATGAATGCATGAGTAAGTTGGAATGCTTAAGCTTACGAACATATGGTTGTTATTGCGATTGTTTGTTTGCCATCTTGAGAAAGAGATAACTTTATAATCTAGATCTATCCTAAGCTTGAGAGAGAAGGGAATAGACACATATGATGATTGCTTGTAATCTTATTAAGGATATACAAAGGGTGTGTGTATTGCATGTTGGTGAGAGATCTTAGTAGGTGAAACTCAATCCAAGTTCCCATCCATGTTTGGTTACCACATGCCCGTTTGCTTTTATTCTTTTTTTATTTCTTTATCTTTCTTTCACTTGTTTGTTTGTCAGAGAAATATCGTTATGTTAGGAACACCATAACCTACCTTTTCATTTGGTGTATCTGAGAAAAGTTCTCGCATTCTTAACACTTACTCTTTCCTTGTCCATGTGGTTTGACCCCGATCTACTACATCGAACCCCGTATAATAGTTGAGGGGGACTGAGAGTCGGGTTATAAATTTAAGAGTCTGAATACTCTAGATCTGCTCCATTTTGGACGTGTGATTTAGGTCAGTCACCCATATTTGGAGTAGCACCACTTTGTTTAAGGACTTCCCAAGAACAAAAAAATAATCTACTTGACTTGAATGGTTAGTGAATGACATAGCATGTCTAACTTCTTGTGGTAATGAGTATCTCCAAGGAGAGAGCCCACCAAGCCTTTAGATTAAGGAATGCATGATTGCCTAACCTCACACACGTCAGTGATTCCAAGGCAAGACCAAGGGAGATCATAAAGGTTGCTCTTATTGAAGCCAAAGAGGAACCAATCCCAAACCAACCCAAGAGCATGGAGCTCTTGTTAAAATATGTCTCCCATCAGTGCTTTGGCCCTAAAACAAGAAAAAGATCCTCCATTGTTAGATCTCATCATTCATTTTGTAGGGAATAGACCCAGAGTAGAATCACTTCACTTCTCTCCTCATGCGGGCAAGTTGATGCATTCAGTTAATTTACCTCTTCTGCTTAGTTTCTTATATACATCAGACCTGGCACACCATATGGATGAGAGTGAGGGATAGTTCCACTTCAAAAACTGATTTGGAGTCATGGGCTTGATTTTTTAAAGGAAACTTCCATCTTCATGTATCTGATGTACCCTCAATTCGATATCGATTTAGTCAGACTATCCCTTAAATCACTTGGATGGTTGATTGGACATCATAATTTTCATTAAAGTTTTCTTTCTTGCATCATTTTCGTAAGAACTGTCGGATTTGATTCCTCGTATAGCAAGCAGTTTCCTTATTTTTTACGAAATGACCCGCCTTGCTTTGTGGCTATCAATGGAATGTAGACACTCTTCGGTTCCCCAACAATGGAACTAGATTATCAAACAAGATTTATTGGAAGGGAATGATAATAATTAATCTTTTTGAATGTATTGACTTCTCTTCTATTCAGATTAGTTGGCTCGAGTGTGAACAAATTGAAGGCTTTTCGTTTTGACCAACTTCGGTTGGGGCAAGAACATTGGTAGGAAATACCCTTTGGTAGAAACAATATGGTTCTACTTTATTTTGATCGGATGGAGTCAGTTTGAGATTCACTCGCTTGTTCTCAGAGAATCCCCTCATGGTAGGGTTATTAAATGGAATGGATCACACTTTCGTACGGTTGTAGAGAGCATTAAGGTCAAGTAAATGTATCTCTCTCGTTGATTTTGTCCTTGAGGCGATGTTGAATCGCGTCAAGGAAAGATTTTAGGAAGAGCATCATCTTCTACACGGCCTACTTTTTCAGATGGGCGATCAATATTTCTTTGAGTAAAATCAATTCCTGTAGTTTTTCTCTCGTTTCCAGTGTTTTCCCTTTCACCTATGCCCCTCGAGTTCTTTGATCAAACTCAAATTTGGACCTGGATCCACCTTCCATCCTTCCTCCATAAGATCTATGTGTCCCTAGGTCAGTTCGTATCTTTGGATGAAATGCACATGTAGCAATCTACGGGTTGGCCCTCCCAAATCAAAGAATGGAATTGAGAATCGCCTTCGGGATTGTCATGATGTAAATAAAAGCTCTAAGAAGTTTGTCCTAATACGGATATACTAATGGAAGAAGCATATGCTTTCATCTTTAATTGTACATAGAGAGAGGTGGTCCCCCTCCCTCAATCAACGGTCTGATCTGCTCATAGGGGAATCAGGGGTCTCATTCAATTTGAAGTAGTGTTCACTGTGTCTCCAACGCTATTACGTGGGCACACCCTTGTGAGTAATGTCTGTTCCAGTATCCCTGACCAAGTATGAGATTCCCTGACTGATTTTGTCTTCTCATTACCAGATGATTTCCAAGATGGATATCAAGGCGGATGTGCTAGTATGAATGTACCTCTCGTTCTTTAGATATGGATTGGGAAATCAATCATTTAATTGTAAAGGTGAAGAGGGTATCTCAATGGAACTATGATGACTCGTCCATGGTATAGCCCATTTCCTATATTGGTGATACAAATTGTGGATTGGTGGCTTGTTCCACAACGTTTGCATTGTGTAACTCCAGGCATCTGTCTAGAGTGTTCCAAGATACCTCTTTATTAGGGGATAGCTTGGACTTCAATCTCGTGTACCTAATTCTCATATGGTTTGAGATCACTTAGTGACCTTGCTCCAATCTAGTAGGAGTGAGTTTGCAAAAAGGTGGAGGGTGTGGTGTCCTTCAGAGATCAGGACAATTGAATGATGTTTTCATTGGGAACTGGTTGCATACTCTTTCCTATTGTGGTTCATTCATCAAGTGCCAGAGGTGAATAATGGTCATCAGGTGTAGTCGATATATTTCAAAATATGTGTGTGATTTTCTTTTGATTCCCACAATCACAAGAAAATTTAGCAAGACCGCGAGCAGTTTGTCTTGATCTCCTATGGTTCATCCTGATATGGATGCCTAATCCAAAAGAGTTGGGGGAATCCCTCTCTCTGTTGCTTTTTTCAAGTGGTTAAGGGCGACGAGAAGAGGCAATTTTTTCCATTGGCATTATATGCTTTGATTGGGGGATGACTTGAAAACCCATCTATATGATCGAGTCCCAGTTTGTTTTATTACCAACAGATGTTCAACCATCTTGCTCTATTTTCTCGATTTTCCAGGAAGATGTGTGGGCCATCACAGTTTGATGCCAGCAACTGATAGGTTTCCCTTATTGTATTTGAGGTCATGCATGTCCTCTTTGATCGAACGCTACAATCGTCACCTCTGCTTTGGCTTGCAATCTCTTTGACACGCGTCATCTTGTGATGGGTCGTAAGAGATATGTGAGTTTTTTGGTGGGGCAGCCAATCGAGATATTATTCCTCTCCTCTTGGCCCCTCTTCTCACTTTCTCGCCACATCTTGGGTGTGCACAGAGCAGTCCGGGTGAGCCTACAGCTCTATAATTACACCATCCTTGGGGATGGCGTGGTCATAGCTAACAAACATGTTGCGGAAGTCTACCTAGCTCAGTTAGCTAGGGTATAGGTTTCTCATCAGAAATCTTTGACTTCTTGTCGCCCAAAAATACTCACTTCAGATATCTTCTAGGTTGCGCCAAGTTCGTGCAATAGGGTGAAAGACTTGAGGTTGTTCACCAATTTCCCCAAAGTTATTTCTCAACACTTTGAGTCTGATGTCTAGGTCTGTGTAGGAAATATAATCTCACAGATTGAGTGATTTCTCTCTTATTATGGGTGTTGGATTCAGGTGTTGGCTTTATTGAAAAAACAATAGTCAATGAATCAATTGCTTTCTCCTTGTCTGTGACAGGTGGATACTTGATTGGCCACTATCATGGTGGTTAGGTCAACGGTTGCCCTTATTGGTATAGGGCCTTAGTTACGTGGCTTCGTGGAAAGCTGGCTCCTAAGGATCCTTAGGTAGTTCCTGAGGAAGTATGTCCTCATATAACATTTGCATGATGTGAGTGTTGCTCTGGGAAATCTCTTTTTGGATACCCAAGTATACATTTGCACCCGTACAGGTTGTGGACTGTTGTCAGTGGTCAAGTTGTGACCTTTAGGTGGTTGACTGTTGAATTGCCCCCAATTGGATAGGGATGCCACCCTTAGGGATGAGCATCGGGACGGGTAACCCCGGGTTTTGGCAGGCCCAGATCCATATCCATATTATTATGCGGGCCACGGGCCGGGTTTTTGCCTGAAATTTTTTTTAAAAGTTGAGCCCGTACCCGGCCGGTATAAAAAATATGGGTTTCGGGCCGGGCTCGGGCCAGCCCGTCTAACAATAGGTTTCATCAAAATCACGTGTTTGATTTACAATCAATGTTGAATTTGTATATAAGTAGAAAGATATTTGTTGTAGACATATTTATTAAATTTTAGAATGTCGTTGTGTTAGGAATGACGGTGCTTTGCGTGAAGGTTGAACATAATATAAATGAGCAGACAAATTAATAATCCACAATGTTGTTGCTAGTTGTTGATTCGTACCGATCAGTTATTAGACTTGTTATTATAACCAACTATTAGTATAGGGGGAGTTGGTTGATTATATCAATCATTAGACGATGGATCCTTTTATGGAAAAAGAAGTTTTAAAATGATATACATATTTGTGTATTTATATTATATGGTATGGATTATTTATGCGGGCCGGGTACTGGGTTTTGGGTCTGGGTTTATGGTGGCCCGAGCCCGGCCCGGATAAGAAAATGGGCCTAAAATGCCGACCCGACCCGCCCATTTAGAATACATGGGCCGGGTCTGGGTCGGGTTTGACGGGCCGGGTAGCGGGCTGGGTTGGTCCGGCCCGGTCTGATGCTTAACCCTAGCCACCCTTATCTCTATGGGCCTATTGTGGAAATGTCTGGCGGGAGTTGTGGATTGAGCATAGTATAATAGTATATTATACTTGGTATACCTTGACCCCGCTTCAACAGTGTACAATGGTTACCTTATCTCAGAATTGATTGGAGGGGTCCATCCTAATTGAGCAATTCAGTTCAAAAGATCTGAATTATTATTATGGGGGACATTGGGCAATTCTAATTATGGGTAATTTCATCAATTTCTTCTCTTGATTATTCACTTTGATGAGAAAAGGGTTGATGTTGGAGTAGAATAAGGAAGGAACGATGTTCACCTCAAATCAATTGATTCATCATGGTAGAGGATAAAAACAACGAATGGACCTTATTTGAGCTTTAAATCGATGTCCAGAGAAGCAAGGAGTATGCCATCCTTTTTCGACCAGAACACCAAAAAAACCTAATACTACTCTCCATAAAATAGCTAAAGTACGCTTGAGCAATCAAAATGAGATGTTTGTTTACATTCCAGGCAAAGGTCATAATTCGCAGGAACATCCCCTAGTCTTAATCAGAGGAGGTAGAGTGAAAGATTTGCTAGGTGAGAAATTCCATTGTATTTGGGGGGTCAAAGATTTGTTGGAAATTCTGAATTGAAGGAGAGGAAGATCCAAATATGGTGTAGAGAAATCAAAAAAAAAAGATGAACAAAGATTTTGTGGCTTTTGTTGTCATTTTTATATTCTCCATGTCCTCCAACTTGGAGTTGGCAGAGTGCGTCACACCTGCCAGGGTGGAGGCACCTGAGGTGATTCTTGCAACAATCGAGGAAATTTTTGTGGGACGTCGGGACGATCTTATTGGAAGAGGAAGGGCACCTCTTCTCCCCCGAGGATCAATTGCAAGAAGCTCATGTACGATAATGGAGAGGGTGTCCGAATGGAATGTGTCCTCTACCACTTCTGCTTTGGGAGTGGAAGATTGCTTAGATTTCTTGGGGATCATGGAGAATGAGGGTTGGGGGAACAACTTATGTGAGATGATAGTGGGGAAAATCCTTCGGTCATAAAGAAGCCTTCATAGAAGAGTCCTTTTTTCACAACCCGGTTGGGTGGAGGGTCGACTCAGAAATAGCAAGAATGGTTGTCACATCCAGGAGATCGATTGGAGATAGTCCACTAGACCGATTTTCCATTCTTCTAATGATTATGATGAAGGTGAGAAAGATATAATTCCATTCACTAATTCATCATTATCTATGTTGCTAAATCTCAATTTGGTCTTACTTTTGTTTTATTTTGTTATGAAAAAGGGAGGGGGAAGTTAGTGCCAAATGCTTAGCAATCCTTGGTAGAGATGATTTATGATTCCGTGTTGAACCTCGTAAATGAACAAATAGGTAGTCTTTTAGGAAATGTGAAACAAAAGTTTTTCCCTTACATCTTGGTCACTTTGACTTTTTTAAAATTTTGTAATCGTCAAGGTATGATACCGTATAGCTTCACAATGACAAGTCATTTTTTCATTACCTTGGCGCTCTCATTCATTATTTGTATATGTATTACTATAGTTGGATTCTAAATAAATGGGCTTCATTTTTTAATCTTTTGATTACCCGCATGAGTCTCGTTGTCATTAGCACCTTTTTTAGTACTCCTTGAGCTAATCTCTTATTGTTTTCATGCATTAAGCTTAGGAATACATTTATTTGCTAATATGATGGTCGATCATAATTTAGTAAAGATTTGCTTAGACTATACTAAGTATGAGTAATCTTTTCTATTTCATAGAAGATCTTGGTCATTTATTTATAGTTCTTGAATTAACCAGTCCGGGATTAGGTGTAGCTATATTACAAGCTTATGTTTTCATGTTTTTACGATCTTAATTTGTATTTATTTGAATGATGGTATATATCTTCATTAACTCCTACATTTCATAATTGAATAAAAAGGAGGAGTGCCCAACTATGTGATTGAATATACATCTGTGTCCTTTTTGTTCCACAGTATTGGCATCGTCAATTCACATGTCCCTTCCATTATTACTCCCTTCTTTCTTTATGGCAAAGACCATAATCTCCTTGCAAATGATCATTAGATCTTGGTTCTTCTTCACGGAGATGGCTAATCATTTAAGTCTTTAGATAGCACAACCAAATCTTTAACAAGGTGGAAATTCTTGTATTCTCTATGTACATGTTCCTATGGCTTGCATGAGTATTGCAACGGCCCTCAACTGTTTCTCATTACTATTAACAAAGCATCCTCTTTTTCTTCTCCCTTTCAGAATAGGTATATAAAATGGTGCTTTTTTCATTGTTGAACTTTTGCCCCTGGGCTTTTGGGGAAGGCCCATGTGGGATACCTTTTAGGTGTGGGTTGTTGTGGGACCTTTGTATTCATTTTGTTTTTTATTTACATGGGTGCACTATGTTTTCAAAAGCTTTATATCGAACTGGCTTCTATTTGAATATGTGTTGGACCAATCGGTATATCAATTATCAAGTTTTCAGCCAACCGGTGGAACATGTTGCATCAACCTAGGGCATTAATCGATCTGGTACATCAAGACATCTTTCTATCCTCGTTCCAATATACTCATTCCAAACTTGTCCAACTTTGCTAACTCCCTCTTCCCCACCCCTTTCCTCTTTGTTCAGTGAAACATGTGTTCATCTTTTCATGAATCGCTCCTAGACGAAAAGGGTTGGTGTGGACTCTAACCCCCCCCCTCTAGAGGGAGGATTGGAGAGGATGAAAGACTGATTATAGAAAATGTCAGAGTCAAATCGTCACATAGTTCACTAAGGAGGCCACCTACTCTGTTTGAAAATTGTTCCTTTTCCCATTTCTGGTTGGAGAATAAGCGTATGAATGAGAGTTCCCACATTTGGAATTCATCCATCGAAGTGACCAAGCAAATAAGTGGAAGGAAGAAGGAAATGAGATAACTCTTTTTTTGTCTGTTTCATAAATGGATCTTCCCTCTACACCAATCACGAGTTTCTTTCACTCGTGATAATTTTTGAAAAAGTCCTTTGATGTCATTTCAATTTAGGTCTGATTCGGATCCCTCTGTTGTTTTCCTTTCTTTATGAACCTTTTCTCAAAATGAAAAAGAAGATGATACACTCGCATTGTATAATTTAAGTGCTTATTTCTTGCTAAAGATCCTAGTTCTACAATTGGTGGGTCATTGAGTTATCCAAATAAGTCGTGTTTTCTGTGGTTTTCCCATGTTACAACTTTCTTACCAATTTGAGCGATCCAGAATGGATTGGTAAAAGATTCCATTAGGGAGTCTAGCCTTGACTCTTCTGTGTGGTATTCATTCTTGTTTGGATCTTGGAATCACATCCAGTAGTGGTTGGAACATCTTACAAAATCCAACCACTTCATCTACTTCTTTTTCCCCAACCCTTTCATGTAACTCTATTGAAATATAATGGTTTCATGTTCCTTTATCTATTAGTTATTTCTTTATGTTCATATCTCTTTTTCCAATTTCGGACTCGATTAGTTCACAAGATTGAATGGCCAAATCTTCTCGAGCTTGGTTTATTATTTTTTAAGAATGTTGAGTAGGACCAAGGTATGGGGGGAGGCTATGGGTATGGAAGGCACTTTCGAGGAAGTTCAATTCTTTTCACATGTTTTGGTGTTGCATCTCCTCTTTTGATTCATCTTCTTTTTGTCCCTCCTGTAGTTGCTTGCCTCCTGTGCATTGTCGGGGTTTGGTCATGCCATGGTGCTACGGTAGATAAGATAGAATTCACCCTTAACCTCTACCTCCCCCTTTTCCAAGTGTGACATACTTAGAACTATTGAAGAGACTGACCCATTGGTTACTATGAAATGCTTCTATCCCAACCCAAAGATTTGGGCATGATATTTCCATCAAAATCTTGTGAACGATTTTTTCCAGTTGGACTTGGAAAAAGGGGAGGCTTCGAAAGTGAAGTGGGCCGAGAGGAGTGAAATCACTCAACAATAGGGAGAGAAAATTGAGCTCGAGCAAATTGAGAGGAACGAAATCACTCAACCGATAGGGAGAGGAATTTGGCAGGATTGATGACTAGGAAAGGATTCGTCAAATTGACTTTTCGAGATCCGAAGTTTTTCAAGAAAGGTCCATCAAAATCTTACGAACGGTTTTTTCCAGTTGGACTTGGAAAAAGGGGAGGCTTCGAAAGTGAAGTGGGTCGAGAGGAGTGAAATCACTCAACCAATAGGGAGAGCAAATTGAGCTCAAGCGAATCAAGAGGAACAAAATCACTCGACCGATAGGGAGAGGAATTTGGCAGGATTGATGACTAGGAAAGTATTTGTCAAATTGACTTTTCGAGATCCGAAGTTTTTTAAGAAAGGTCCATCCTTCAATATAGCAATTGGGTTTTCCAGGTCAGGCCAGATCATGAGTGAATACAAAATCAAAAACATACATAGATGTTTCATTAGTTGTAGTTGCGGAAAAACTTGGAATCATTCTACCACTTCTCGTTGGAGTAGTCTTTTTAGTGCTTGTGAAACATAAAGTAATGGCTTTCGTGCAACGTCGAAGGGGACTTGATGTAGTGGGATCATTCGGATTGTTACAACCTCTAACATACGGTTTGAAATTGATTCTAAAAGAACTTATTTCCCCAAGTAGTGCAAATTTCTTCCTTTTTAGAATGGCTCTAGTAGCTACATTTACGTCTGGTCGCTAGGGCCATTGCATTTTTTATTATGGTATGGTATTGGTCAGATTTGAACATAGGGGTACCTTATTTCTTTTCCATATCTTCATTGAGTGTTTATGGAATTATTAAACTAGGTTGGTCAAGTAATTAGTGGACGTTCGTTGGGTCGCCTATGATCCTCAAACCTCTCATTGGTGGATAAGGTTGACGACTCAGTAGTAATTAGTGGACGGCCGTTGGGTCGCCTATGATCCCCGAACCTTTTGGAATTGACTTTCTCATCCGGTGGATTTGATCTATATTCTGAGAGAAATACATACCAAAAGGTTTAAAGAAGGAATGTGAAGGAAAGTAAAGGAACAACCCACCCATTCGACCCTTCACCTCCGCAAAGCGGCTGGATGCTTAAAGGAAATGCATGTTTGTGATACATTTTACGAGATGCATAGGGGAGTTCCACCTATGAGCAAGGAAGGACGTGGGTACCACTGACTGTGGGGAGCATTCTCTGCCATGTCGATGACTCCGTCTAAAAGACAACAATAGGGAAGGAAAGGGTTGCTCGCTTCATATAGGGAAGGAAGTCGTCGGGATCATGAGGAGGTCTTGTCTCATAACCCAACATTCACTCCGACATATCGCACCCCCAGTCCCCGTGCGCCACAAGATCTATTATCTGAGATCCAGTTTGGGATTGGACGTCTTCTCATGTATAGTGAAGAAGACCCAGAAGAAAGGATCCACTCCCTTGTGGGGGACACCACCAAACAGCTTTGAGACTCCCCACCAAGTCCCATGCGCCCAGCAAAGGCTTCAAATCGACAAATCCCATAGGGGGATGGAGTACACCCTTCCATTTCCAAGCATGGAGATCGAAGTGAGATGTGAGAGAATTCGCTAGTTTTTTTGTCAACATGTGCATCGTCTGAGATGATTGCATAGAGGGAGAACCATCTCCATGGAAGAGAGAAAGATCAACTTTTCTAGAGGTTGTATTCTCAGGGGTCAAGAGAAGACCCCAAAGTATATGACAAGGCTTTGTGGATACAAAATAATGTCCTTGACGCCCGCAATCCTATTCATAAGACAGGCTTCTCCTCTAGAACAATAAGGTAAGGAAAGATCAAGTTGAGTAGCCACATTGTGCATATCTCCCAACCCTCATCGTGTAGGGCTTGCTTTGACCACGGACTACCAAGCAATATCCACTTCTTTTTGTCACATACATATGGTTCATTCCCATAAATCAGGCCCTGACTCATACCCCAAGCCAAAGAGAGGGGACGATGAATTTATCCATCTTCCTTGCAATTTTTTAGGACCAAAAAATACTTTCATGAAAAAAAATTGACAAAGGTGATCACAAAAAAAAGTCTATCCCAAGCCACCGACGTCTTCCTCCCACAATTGAGGAGGAGAGAGAGACATATCTTGCATGAGACTGATAGAGTAGCAAGGATGAAGGAAAGCCTCAGGAGGAATCAAAATCAGAGAAAGACTGCAAAAAGTCACTTCTCCTCAAGAGAAGGCGATAGGGACTGCTTCATGGGCAGGAAATCATTTAGGACAGATAATTGAGAGAGAAAAAATGAATATGAGATTTTTCAAAAAATGGAGCGTGTAGAATTGCTCCATCTACACTTTGGATTCCTAAGACACGCAGCTTTGTAAGGAAAGTGAGGGGAAAAAGTTAGTGTAAATAGTGGGAAGGTCGACAGGAAAGGGGGATTTCATGAGAGTTGACGACACGGGATTGGCTGGAGCTTCGAGGGCCAAATTTGGGGGGATTCCGGTCTGGAGCGGTAGGTTTTGGTATAGAGGGAATATTCGTTAATATGAAAATGCAAACAAAGATGATAGGAAAATCATGAAGTAAGGATCAGCTATATACTTGTGGACAACGTACGAGAGAAAAGTTTGAATGGGAAAAGGAGGGCAACGTGTGATATTCCACAGTAGGACACACTAGAGGTGGTGAGTCTGGGACAGTAAGTGATGTAGAGCTTCCTTGTGCTGCATACTGCACCATTCTACAGTAAACAGCTTCCATACCAGAAACTAATGCACAACATTGAACAGTTAGAAACGGCCCCACACATCTTTGAAATAAATCATATAACATCATGTTTACCATACCAAAAAAGGTGTGGGGACCAGGTTTTGGTCAAGTTAATGTGAGTGTGCTTTTAAAATGAACTAGTTACCATTCACCCTTTTAGTTGCAGATCAATCATGGATGCACATATCAGTTATACCCAAGATGCTAACCCGATATGTTAGCCAACATGATAACCCGATATACCAATCCAAGGTGGTAACCCGATATGGTATTGTGTATATACTACTTGAACGATACCATGATGAGGCATATACTCGATGCCCGATATGGTGCACACTTGTGCACGATATGGCAGCAAGTATACTTTTATATATGATATAAGGTTAAACTTCTAGTTCATAAACGATATGAGGTCATGTTTTCTAACTTGAGATGATAAATTCTAAGTGATACCCAATCCAATATGAGTACATGATATGGAATAGGGGATACACCCTAAACACGATATGATAATGTGGTTACACCACATGTTCGATATAGATACATGATATGATATCAAGGTTGTATCTCAAGCACAATATGGTACCATACACACATCTTGATACCCGATATGGTGGGGATACTTCAATCATATGTACTTGATTGAGTGACATATGTTGTGTGTTGTAATTAAATGCAACATTAAGATGCAATGAATTTAATACAATTTGATAATTGTGAGTTAATGTACCTTAAAGAGGAGAATGAAGTCAGCTTAATAAAGTATGGTTTGGATAATAGTTTCAAGTGAGGTAAGGATGTTACACCAATGTATGGTGAAGGTGATACACCATATGATTGGTAAGGTTAATACCCTAATGGGTAAGTGATGAGGGATATGATAATGCCTAGATTGATATACACCTAACCCAATACATGTGTTCAACTTGACATATATGATTCAACCCAATACACCTTGTAAAGGTGAGATAAAAACACTCTTAGGAATGATGAGTATAAACACTGAATAATGGTGTGGCTACCTTGATAGGTGTAATACCTAAAGTGGTTGATAATGGCCAACCCTATATCAATAATGCCTAACTTGAGATGAGTCCATATCACTTAATGATAGTTAGGTAATTCAAGTGTGTGATTTATGGCCAATACACTACAGGGTAAATGTGATGAGTTAGTGCATAAAGTATTAGGATGGGAAATACCCTAATACAAGATAAGTCTATGAACTTTAGTAAGTTAAAAGTGATGAGGTAAGTGATACACCAAGGCATGATAAATATTACATCCAACACCTTCAGATTGATACACCTTGATGCACATCAAATCCAATATACTTGGATGAGTAACACATGAAGTGGGTCATATGAGTTTAATGCTCTTTGATAAGTGTAGGCTAACATACCTTGAGAAAGAGTTAAGCCAAGTTAATCAAGTATGATGTAATCGATATCCTAGTGAGGATGAGAGAGAAACTCATACTTTGTGTTGATAATCATTTAATGATAAATGATGAGAATAAAGAAGTATGATTGAATACTTATGATATCAATGTATACTCCTAGATGTGTGGAGTAATGAATTAGGGTTGGGATTGATAATATGAATTTGAAACCCTATTCGGCTATAAAGGGAAACCCTAACCCCAATGATGGGAATGTTGTATTTCTCTTATTACATAAGCCTTGTGAGACATGTTAAATACTTGTATAACAAGTATGATATTTATGTGGTATAATGACCTAATAGATAGTTGTTGCCTAGTGAGAGGTGACAAGATATTTAATGGGCCTTGTAAGCCATGTGAATAGTTGTTGCCTAGTGAGAGGTGACAAAATATTTAATGGGCTTTGTGAGCTATGTGAATTATTTGTACGACAAATATAATGTTTATATAATCCGATGTCTTAAAAGATAGTTGTTTCATAGTGAGAGGTGACAAGATGTTTAAAGGGCTTTGTGAGCTATGTGAATTATTTATGCAACAAGTATAATGTATAACTTGGTCTGATGACCTAGAGGTAATGGTTACCTGATAAGTGGTAGCAGTACTCAGTGATGAATTAAGGGTTTGAATACCCAAGCATGTAGATGATAAGAGATTGAGATCCTAAGTGTTATATGTATTCCAAAGAAACATGAAAGTACTTGATAAATGTATTATACCTTTCTTTGTAGCATCTGATATAATTCTTGCTTGCAACTTGATTGATGCTAAAAGATATTGTAATGCACTTAATTAATCAAGTGGAATCTTATCATGTAGTTTCCCAAACCATAGATCTATTTAGTGTCAGAATTTGTTGAATGGTGAAACGAGTTTAACTCGATATACATATTATTGAATATATAACTAAACAGGGGTGCTCAGTGGACTCCCCAACTAAACCGGGGTGCTCAGTGGACTCCCCAACTAAACTGGGGTTGCTCAGTGGACTCTCCAACAAAACCAGGACCGCTCAGTGGTCTTTCTGATGAAAAATAATCTGGGAAAGCTCAGTGGTCTTCTCCCGAAGAGAGTGCATGTTGCGACTGTAACTTTATAGTGAAGATATCACTATACCCTGGTAAGCTAATTGTAGTAGACACTAGATGTCTTGCCAGCTCGTACTGACCGAGACAGGTGAGGTCTTGACAGCCGGCTCTGCCATTGACCTTGTATGGTACCGATTTCGAATTAGTAGTGGTTGGTTGAAACATGAGCGGTATACCTCATCTCCTCTGGGCATAAGTGTGATTGTAAATATGTAATCAGCCGTGTAGCATATTTGCTTAAGGATTGAATACGGAAGACATTGGTAGATGTACACTTCTTTTATACATCTTAATTGGATAGACGGTATACATGTTTCTTAATATTCCTTGTAAAGTGAAAAGATGATTTATTGCTCTATCATAGATAGTTGTATTACTTTAAGAGAAGAGATTACTTCATTCTGCTTATAGCAAAGATTAATCCTGCTTATTAATGTAAAAGAATCCTCTTCTCAGTTTTGTACTATTTATCTGTGATAATAATAATTGTTGACAGAGAGCTATATCTCTCACTGGGACAATTATCTCACCCCGTGGGATCCACAATTTTTAGGTGGATGCAAATGAGGAAGTAGAAATCGGATTGTAGAGGAAGGACCACATCAGTTGGGATAACAGTAGTAGCTCTGGTTGAGTGTACTGTCTGGTGTGTCTTGTAAATAGAAGTCATATATGTCATCTCTGCACTCTCAGGTCTTTGGGAGATAGTTCTTAGTGGTTTTTACGAAGGACTTGAGATTTTGGTTTGATTACCTCGAGGTGTTATGTTGTTGTTATATAAATCTGAGTAAAGCAACTGGTACTTATTATCCTCAAGCTGAGACGGTACAATGTATGTACAATATGAACCATGATGAATATAAAGTTTTGGTTCTTTCAGTAAGAGTTTCCTGGAAGATGATCTATGTGTCAAATGGTTTTAATTTTTAGTGATTTTTGTTAATCCGCTGCTTATGGTTATTCCGCAATTATTACTGGTGATGGCTTGATTTGATGACAGGTCATCACAGACACGTGGCACCTAGTATCTTAAAAAGATGACACCTCATATACATTCTTTTTCATAAACCTCAACTATATATACCACTCCTTTCACCTATTAGTGAAATTTTTTGAAATTTACCACCATCTTTCTCTTAGATATCGTGCATAGTGTCTTGTCATCGTGCATAGGTGAAGGGGTAACTGCGGCAGGACAAATATGGAAAAATGGTAGGATATATACTGACACGTAACCAGAGTTCAGATAGAAATGACCAATGTCAAAAGACCCACACCAACTCTTGTTACCGTGGATGCCAATATCAGCAGGCTTGATTGATCACCCAGCTCCCTTGTTGACAAATCAAATTGAGGATTTCCTGGTCCAAAATATGGGCTCTGCGCAAGCAGAAATCCTAGGCCAGTTAGTAGCATGTAGGAGCAGAACAAGGCCACGAGAAGATTAGTGGAGTGAGATGATATGTTATTCATTTGTAGAAGGCTGCAATGCCGCATAACTGTGAAGGCGAGGATGAAGCCATTCTTCGATGCAGCACAAGGAACCAAGAACATGCAACGCACAGCTGGCAAGCTGTGACACATTGCAGCAATGACCTCCTGGTAGTTCCTGTGGGCCGCACATGAGTCATTGCCACCTGCCCTGGGCGGTCGATCTGGGACGGGCGCCAAGCACACCCCACCCCAACCGAGACACCTCTTTGTAGACTGCATGTATAAAGCATTTTCGTCTTCTGTGGATGGATGGAGTCAAAGTTAAATGGTGTCAAGGCTATTTATTTAATTTAAATGTTGGATGATATACGGATGCTCATTTTGGACAAAGCATGATAAATGTTGGATGATGAAGGCTATTTATTTAATTTAAATGGATCACCTGTGGGTGCCCAGCAGACCTGCATAATGAACTTCTGGTGCGGCTTTGGGTGAGTTTCAGCAGATGGTTAGTTTATACAGACGAGTTCGGATCGAGCGAGTTAACGTATGAATAATTGCAGTCGTATGACGGGTTTAACATTGACATGCAACTAATATAATGCTTCTGAGAGAATGAACAGAAACCATACCTATCAAACCGAATCAATCACCCATGGGTCAACCTTTTAATCTGGTTTTGGGTGTAGAAATCAGCTAGAACTAACCCACAGCCGTACCCATTTGTTTATTATGAGACTCATCTAGGTTAAGTAATGCCTACCTATGGAATTAAAGAAGAAATACTGCTAAACACTAAAAGGGAATAATTCTCATTCATCAACTGTATCTCTACATGGACGCAGATAGAGCCTTTATATAGGCTTCTAAAAGAAAGACTAAACGGGTGGTAGCCAATGTGGGACTAAACCACTTGACTTCACAAGAACCCAAAAACGAGAAAAAAAAAAAAAAGACATAATAAAATAAAGCATGCGATAACACGGCGGCACCTATGCTCATAAGTGCGTAAAGGTGGGGCATGTCCTACATCAACTCCCCTCGGCTGCAAAAACTCAACTCCGTCGAGTCAGTATTGAGGTAGAGCTCAAGAAGATTTGCATCAATGCGGCGGAACTCCTCTTCGGTGATCCAAGTGGCGTCCGATGAAGAACGGCCTCTCCAGCGAACCAAAAAACGATGTATGGTGTCCTGACTGGTGAGGACGGTCTGGTCATCCAAGACGGTGTAAATGTGTTCGGGGGACTGTTGAGGAAGTCGAGGCAGAGGTGGTATCACTGCTGAAGACGGTGGAGCACAATGACGATCTGAAGAAGCTCTTGCTAGTGGTGGAGGGGGCTCGAATGTACCACCATAAGGAGAAAAATCCTCCACATTGAATATTGCACTAATGCCCCAATCTGCTGACAAATCTAGTACCTAAGCATTGGGTCTCTGTCGACTAAGTATTTGGAATGGTCCTGACGCTCTGGCGTGAAGCTTCTTGAAGGAATTTTTGGGGTAGCGTTCAGGGTGCACATGTACTAACACATAATCTCCCACATTAAATTCTTGAAACCTGCGGTGTGCATCTGTAGAAACCTTATAGTTTTCATAGGACAAAGTAAACTTTCGGCGAATCTTGGCATGCAAATCATGAATGTGCTGGGCAAAGGTCTCAGCAGTATAGGAAGTACGGTCATTAGTGGACAGAGGTAAAAGATCTATAGGTTGACGAGGTTTGTATCCATTAACAACTTCAAATGGACTTTTCCTGTGGATCGATTGACAGAACTGTTGTAAGCAAATTCAACAGTAGGTAGCAATAAATCCCAATTGCCTAAACGCTCACCAACAAGACATCGCAGGAGGTTACCCAAACTCATGTTGACCACCTCAGTTTGAGGGTGAAAGGCAGGAGAGAATTTAAGGTTGGTACCAAAGATTTTCCATAAGGTCTTCTAAAAGTAGCTAACAAACTTAACATCATGATCAGAGACTATGGTGGTGGGGAGTCCATATAGCTTGACTACCTTATTAAAGAAAAGGCGAGCAATATGTGAGGCATCAGAAGTCTTACTACAAGTAATGAAGTGGGCCATCTTTGAAAAACGATCAACAACCATGAACACATAATCATGGCCACGAGAAGTGCGGGGAAGACCTAAAATAAAATCCATACTTAGATCATTCCAAGGCTCATGGGGAATAGGGAGGGGAGTGTACATACCCGTATTTTGTCTTTTGGTTTTGGCCAATTGACAAGTATGACACTGAGACACTATGCGAGCTACATCACGTCGTAAGGAAGGCCAATAAAATATGTCTGTCTCTAGAGCGGTGGTCTTATCTCTACTAAAATGGTCAGCAAGGCCACCAGCATGTAATTCCCAAATGAGAAAATCTCGAATTGAAGTAGAAACGATACATAATTGGGTGCCGCGAAAAAGAAATCCATCTCGTAGAATAAAATCACAAGCACGGCCAGGTGTACTACCGAGAAGGTCAGAATGAATAGTCGTGAAGTCAGGACAGGTGGAATATTGCTCTTTCAGACGGTCAAAGCCCACGACTTCAACGCTCATAGACTGTAGGGTGGCCAAGCAATGACTGAGAGCGTCTGCGGCCTTATTCTCAACACCTGAGCGATGTTTGAGAACAAAAGTGTACTACTGAAGAAACTCACACCACTTAGTGTGACGCACACTTGAATTCTTTTAGGAATTTAGAAAGTGAAGGGCCTGATGGTCGGACCAAAGGATGAATTCCTAATGGAGAAGATAGTGCCTCCAATGACGCAGGGATTGCACAACAGTGTAGAATTCTTTATCTTAAGTGGAATATTTACGCTTTGTGTCATTGAGTTTCTCACTGAAAATAGCAACAGGGTGACCGTCTTGACTAAGAACGCCTCCAATGCCAACATCGGAAGCATTATAAGATACTTCAAACGGAAGTGAGAAATCAGGAAGGCGAAGAACCGGGCTTCAGTCAACTTAGTTTTGACAACCTCAAAAGCACGTCTTGCAGATGGCGTCCACTCGAATTTGTCACACTTCATTAACTCAGTGAGAGGAGTCATAATAGTGATAAATCCTCGAACAAAATGATCATAAAAAAGTAGCCAGTCCGTGAAAGCTACGAAGCTCAGAAATCGAAGTGGGTTGGGGTCAATCAGTGATGGCTTTGACTTTGGTCGGGTCAGCCTTAATGCCGGTAGCGGATACAAAGTAGCCAAGGAATAGGACTTTATCTTGAAGGAACGAGCACTTCTTTAGATTGACATACAATTTCTCAGTTCAATGCGTCTCGAAGATAAGCCAGAGATGATTTAGGTGTTCGTCCTTGGTCTTACTAAAGATCAGAATGTCATCAAAGTATACCACTAAAAATTTTCCAATGAATGGCTGTAATACATGGTTTATGACTCGCATGAAGGTGTTGGGTGTGTTAGATAGGCCAAAAGCATGACTAGCCACTCATATAATCTATATGGGGTTTTGAAGGCAGTCTTCCATTCATGGGACTCCTTAACACGGATCTAGTGATAACCGCTACGGAGATCCATCTTGGAAAAATAGTGGGATCCCGTCAATAGATCAAGTATGTCGTCAAGGCGTGGTATAGGGAAACGATATTTCACAGTGATCTTATTGATGGGTCGACAATCTAAACACATTTTGTAACTACCATTCTTCTTGGGGGCAAGGAGAGCAAGAACCGCACAAGGACTCTTGCTCTCTCGAATGAATCCTTTGAGGAGGAGGGCATCAACTTGGCATTTTAATTCAGCATGCTCAGTCGGGTTCATACGGTAATGAGGTCGGTTAGGTAGCGAAGACCCTAGAATCATATCAATCTCATGTTGAATATCACATAAAGGGGGGAGCTCATCAGGAAGGTCTGTGGGTGTCATGTCTTTGAAGTCATCGAGAAGGGAGACAAGTTCTGGCGGTGGGGGTTGAACATCGGAGATAGGAGTGGATTCTTTGATATATAGGATCGTGGCAGCAAGTAGCGGCAGGGGTAGCGTCTGCGGAGGCAGAAGGCAGCGGCTACGGCAGCAACGGTAGATAGCGTCGGCGGCGGCAGTAGATAGGGCCGCGTCGGCGACGTCGGGTGCTATAGTGGTAGCGACGGATAACGGCAACGGTGGTAGCAGATAGCGGCAGTAGCAGTCGATGGCAGCAACAACGGATGTGGCTGGAGATGGCAATGGAGGACTGGGAGGGGCGGGATGGTGGAGAACGGCGGCCGTCACAGGTAGGACCTAACCCTAATGTTTTTAGGGTTAGGCTCTGACACCACTTAATGCCTATCTACAGAATTAAAGAAGAAATATTGCTAAACACTAAAAGGGAATAATTCTCAATTATCAATTGTCTCTACATGGGCGTAGATAGAGCCTTTATATAGGCTTCTAAACGAAAGACTAAACGGACGGTAACCAATGTGGGACTAAACTACTTGACTTTACAAGAGCCCAAAAATGAAAAAAAGGAAATAATAAAATAAAACATGCTAAAAAAGTCTAACTA
This sequence comes from Alisma plantago-aquatica, assembly GCA_963693085.1. Classification (NCBI taxonomy): domain Eukaryota; kingdom Viridiplantae; phylum Streptophyta; class Magnoliopsida; order Alismatales; family Alismataceae; genus Alisma; species Alisma plantago-aquatica. The sequence continues at coordinate 440,100,466 of OY856412.1, read as the reverse complement.
ATAACACGGCGATGCCTACGCTCATAAGTGTGTAAAGGTGGGGCCTGTCCGACAGCATTAAGCTGCAGCCAATGTTTTAAAAAATGCGAGCCAGAAGGCGAATGGATAAGATCTTGTAGCCACTTAAGCCTCAGGCTGGTGCTTTAACAAAAGCGGAAGATTAAGTTTACTACACATACATAAACTAAAACAAATATACATACATGTCCATGTACATACATGCATGCATATATACACACATATATAATCATATTTTTCATAATTCTGAACGGATTACACTTTGCATTAATTATTACAAGTACCGGTATATTAAAATGTGATTGTGTTAGTATTAGTAAACAATATATAAGTAAATGGTCAATTAGTGCATTTATATACTCGGTAATTCCTACAATAAGCATAATACAATTCTCCTGTCACCTGGATAGTATATAATTAGTAAGCACTAACCAGTGACCATATTATTTATAATCATTAAACTATGGTTATTAAATTATTAAGGAACAGTAACCTATATCAGCTACATTGTACAACAGTTAGTTGTCATTACGTAGAGTAGAAGTTCCCATATAAACAAAACCCCTATATGAAATATGATTTTTATTTCTTATCTATATATATTCACCTAAGTAGTATGTATATGAAACAGCGACTACTAATAGCCAGCTTAGATGTGGTTTTCAACTAAATAGGGATAAATACAGGCACTCCAAAAAAGCAGAAGTAAAGCAGCATATGCGGAATAATATGGACCCACTAAGCGGCCTAGGTGGATAAAAGTGAATGTCTACTGTCTACCACTTAGTCGAGTGCCTTATGCCCAAATTAGCCGTCCAGGGTCTTCGGCGCTAACCAGCCACTTGGGGCCACATGTAACAGACTCAAATTATGAAATAACTGGTCATCCAAAGGGTGTCACATTAAGCCCAAAATTAGTCGGCATGATTTGTAAGTTGTCCCATTAGATTTTGATTTTCTAATGTCGGACTCAGATGGTTCACAACTCCATCTCCAACTTTCTAGAGAGACCACAAAGCACCGCATCAGCAGTTTGTGAAAGTCCGTTGAGGCTTAGAACGGCTCTAGGACGCTATCACAATGCCACAGCAGGTGTGGCTAAACTATAACTAATGTGTCTGGCGGACCTGGCCAGAATGATGCCTAGCAATAGGCAACCGACTCCCCTATGGCCCACAGTAACTATCATGGAGTTACCACCTCACTACATCACGGCTTAACAAGTTTGTGATGCATCATCAATGTTCCTCTCCGGCTAGCATTTCTGTGGTGTTTTGCAGCATCATTGAGAGGCAGCTACAAGGTGTTGCATTGTTAAATGGCTTCATCTTGGCTTGTGCAGTTGTGTTTCATTGCAGCCATATGCAATTTAACAGGTGATCCTTTAAATGACTAGTTTTCTTCTCAAACCCTTTTTCTACTCCTACATACTACTCTAGAGTCTAGATCGGCCATAATTTCTGCTTGTATAGCGCCAGATTCGAATTGGCCTTGGTCTTCTAAAAGTCTCATTTTGAATAGTCAGCAAGGGATTTGTAGTGATTAAGCCTACATATTTGGTGCCCACGGTTGCAACTTACAACAGGTTTAATATCAATATCTAGCACTTATTGCTTAATTCTAAAGTGACATGTAAGTCAGTATGTATTCAGCCATGTATCCAACCAATTTTCTTTTTTGTTTGCAACAGCAATTGGGATTACTTAGATCATGTAACTCATAAGTTTCTACGGAAATTTATGACCACCTGATAATTGACCGACAAACCACCATATACAGAATGGGTGACCTTTTGGTCCTTTTCAGCCCGGCATTTGGAAGCACTTCATTTTGACCAGCGCCCACTTTGACCCATACCAGCATTATCCCAGCCAAAACCTAACTCACCTGTTTGACTGTCTAAAAATAAACCAAATCGCAAGACTCATTTATTGAAGAACAGCTGCTGTACATGAATATGTACATAATAATAATAAAAACTAACACTATTCCAGGAGTATCATTTCAGAATATACTAGGATTGCTTGGCAACTTACCCTAACATCAAATGATTCCTCAGAAAATCTAGCATATAGAGGTGGTTTTTGGTAACCATCTTTTAGGGGCAATGTTCTACCAACGATGGTACACCTTGGTACATGCCACCTGGCCTGAGCTCATCCAAGGTTTCAACATTCCTGTAACCACTCAACTCTCGAAGGCCACTCCAACCACGGCGCTTCAGGAAGTCTGTAAGGTCTTCTTCACTGTAGAGAGTCTTCTCTTCGGTGTGTACAGACATTCTGTCATTTTCATCACATGTGCAGATCTTAATTGTTAATCCTGCACATATAGAAGTTCATAATAAAGGCAAGGTACTTGTTCTTAGATCCTACTGGATGTTTAGTAAATGGAAGAGGTGGGGATGTACCAAAACTTATTCATGGTTATAGATGTTTTTATGCGGATTTCATAAGGAGTTCAGGACCAAATGAAACCTACTAAATATCACATTCCAAGATGAACAAAAGGACAAGATCATGGACATACAACCATCATTTATGATATTTTGTAAGAAGATCACGAGGGAAACATATAAAATACAAAATTACCCTCATCCAGGTGTAGTGTGTACGTTCCCAGTGGCATATCCCTATCAAGGCTCCTGACTACTTCATCTTCATCTTCTAACCAAAATGCTCTTCTGGTTCTTAACCCAAAAGCTGACTTGATTGCCTCTTTGATTGCCTCTGCAGTGCCATCAATACCTATTCTTCTGATATAGTCTCCACACTTAACTACGATAACTCTCCCGCCATATGCAGTACTGGTGTCACCACCTGTTAATGGGGAAAGACAAACTAATTAAACAGACTTACATTCCCGAGTTTGCTAGTCCATAAAAATGTCGTCCGTATAATGTTTGACAGATGATATTATACAACTAGAATTGAGTTTCACTGGTTATTACCAAATATAAAATGAGTACTTTAGTTAAAAGAATGTACTAATTACCTACATTCCCATGCATATACACAACGGCATCAACTTAGGAGAAACATAAGTGAGAATTAAGTTGATTACTACTGACAAAAATTTTATGTAGCCAAAGGAAATCAACTAATGAAGAGAAATAAACTGAAATCTCTAGACTTTTTTTTATATACCTGATTTTGTATTAGCATGCAAATTTCCATATGATAGTTCTGGTGTTTTGATGACATCTTTACTATATTGTGTACACACAGAATCCTCTATATACCACAAAGAAATACGCTAAGTAAACCAGCTAGATGTTAATACCAATGATTTTATGTTAGCAAAGTCAGAAGTTCACAAAAACTCATGGGCATTCTCAAAGAAAATGGAGAAAAAATATGTTAGATAATCTAACCGTACATGATTTGTGCACAACTATAAAAAACCAGAATAATTTCCTTTGACTGATAGAGATAAGAGGTTTCACTTTTCTTTCATAGAAAAAGCAAACTTATAAGGAGAAACCCACCAAGAAAAGAAACAAAATGCATTTTGGTATAAAATTGAAGGTAGCAGTATCCCAATCAAAAGTACAAGCAAACCCACAACCATAGAGCTATCAAGGATGTCTCAAAGTTCAATTCCTACTAATTGAATCATATTGGGATTTTTTAAGTTATGTGCTACTGGAGCATTGTACAAGACCTTATTTGCAAGGCCCCTCAAAACTCCCACGTTGGTATCCTAGAGAGAGTTTTCCCCCTTTGGACTTTCATACCTTGCAAGCTAACTTGGAACCTTTGGTAGGGAGAGGTTAGTAATTTGAACTATATTCTGGCCTTTCACTGTAATGAGGAATGTGTGTGTATTTATTTTTGCTGTGTTTTTTGTTTCCTTTTTCTTTTTTCTTTGGGGGGGTGCGGGTGAGGATGTTCATAGTAGTGCTCAGTAAATCGAAAAACCACACAGAACTAGTAAAAAGATTGGAGAAACATACAAAAGAAAACAATCAAAAGGCAGGTGATGCCAAAACCAGAGCAATATGCTCTTTTAATTTTGAGCATAACTACTTTACAAGCCATTACAATGAAGGCCATTCAATACACAATTTTCAAAAAAAAACAGTTGCCTGTAAGCATTACCATTGGTAGTCGTATCCCTCCAATTCCATGGAGGAACTCCACTGGCTCCAACAGCCTCTGCTGCAGCTATGGCAAGAGGGTGCCCATCGTGATCTAAACTTCTTTCTAGATTCAAAGTTGACCTACCATTAGCTACCATGATATAAAAACATTATGTCAGAATTATCAGATTCATTCATGAAAAATTCAGGTATCAATGGTAGCAACATAAATCATGAATTTTTTTTATATTTTGGTCAAAGTAAATAAAGAATTCTGAATCCTGAGAACAGAAAAAAATTTAGTATATGAATACATACACAGATCTGTATTGTTGCAGACTTACAAATCCTGCTCTGCACATTCTGTATCTACTTCAAACAAGAAAAAGACAAACTCAAAATGTCACAAGAACATTTCAAGATTACGCACACATTATATAATTAAATCAACTTTTCTACACAACACAGAGCTCGTAAAAATGGCCATAAAGAATCTGTTGGATACAGCCCGGTCAATTTATAGAAAGATGCATGCATATATATGATTCAATTTGCCAGTATGTGCCTATTGTTATAGATAGTTATATATTTATTATACATCTTGGATATTACCCAGCGCATTTATATAGAGATGCATACATAAATCTGGTTTAATTTGTCAGTATGTGCCTATTGTTATTTTTAGTTCTATGCCTATATTTATTCTAGTTTTTCTTTATTGAGTATCAATTTAACTAGAGAGTCTTGGGACTACCATGAAAATCAATGTGTATAGTGCTTACGGATCTTGACAACATTTTTCTGTAAAGAACGTTAACAATTGACATTCTAAGTAAACAATTGTCAGTTGTTACTAAAAATAACTTACTGTGAATCTTGTTGTGAATCTTGTTACTAACGTGATGTTAGTTCCAATTGTAGAGACTGTTCAGGTAACTTGATGTTAATTAATTTTTTCTTCTGGAACTCTTTGTTTCACAAATTAAATTTAGAAGTTTAACTACAATGAGATTAGGTTGAATGTTAATCATAAATCTATAGATGCACTATTTTATAAACTTAGTTGTTACTAAAATAAACCGCTTCTAGACTATGGATCAAATGTATGAAGGTGGCCATATTAAGTTGGCGATATCAATTCATTAGCGTTCTTGTTGTTAGGATTTTGAACCATTGCAATTCTAATTCAACTTGTATTATGTTGCTAAAAATCTCTCTTATGGTCCCACTCTTGTCAGAATTTTCAGATCATTTTGTCGCCTAGTTCTTAACATTTCTTTCATGTGAGTCATATACTCCGTCCCTGTGGACTATATCTTTGATTCCGCCTTATAGTATCCAATCTGCACTAATCGCCTATCTCTGTTATCCAATAATCTTTATCCGTCCTATCAAAGGACACATGTCTCACAGCTGAGTGTGATGATCGTGCACCTCTATACAAATATGCTAATATAATACCGGAAGCATGAAAGGGTGGCAGTGAATGTTGTTATAAGTTATAACTATGTTAACAAAGAGTAAAAGGGATCATGTGCTAGGACAAAAGGGCAGTTGTTGAAAATTCCATGCAATGGGTTCAAAAATTGTCCACAAGTCAGTATAGAACACCTATCTAAAATGCAACGAGTTCATGAGGTAGAACAAAGATCAAAAGATGTTGTCCCCAAGAAGATCACTTTTCATTTATATTTATCTTTGACTGAAATTGGATGGTCTTATTTTCATATCCTTTTTTGTCATTTTCATATCTATGAATAAGAAATAGGTATACATTTAATTTTTAGAAAATGATGTATCCATACCGTACCATATCCTAAATTTTTAGGAGAACCAAGAGTAGATTTAGGTTGTGAAACCATTTTTCGTGCCATGTGGGGCGAAAATATAGGCGGCGAGGAAGACAATAGGGCTGGCAACGGCCGCCGCCGGGATTCTTCGTCTTCGTCTGGCCACCCTTCAACTCATCACGTCAATGCTAATCTTGTTGCGGAGACTACAGATCTTGGGTAGATTTGCTAAAAGTAAAACAAGGAGACACTACCCTCAAAAAGGTTGATATCGAGTTGTGTGGCCAGACTCTCATCTACCCGCGGGAGAAAGCGCAGAAGAATGTTGAATGATGAAGTTGGTGCCTTGCTAGATATGTTGTCGGACTAAGAGTTCACATTCCTACCATTATTGAAAGCTATCTTTCTCAGATATGGATCTTAAAAGGCTCTGTCGAAGTTATATTATAGGCGAGGTTTTTTTCTCTTTAAGTTCTCGGATGAAATTAATATGGAGAGTGTTCTTGATGGAGGAGTATGCTTTGTTAGAGGAAAACCGATGATACTAATGAGATGAAGGCCAGGTGATGTTCTTAGGAGGTTCAAACTAACTGACATACCAATTTGGGTCAGTGTTCATGAGCTTCCTCTGGAGTTGTGGGATATGAAGATGTTTGCCAGGTTAGGATCATACCTTGGTACTCCTCCCCGCACGGATAGGCTTAAGCTTTGATCTCAAGAGACTGGACTAAACTTCAAGTTTTAACGCCAACAAATCCAATTTTCCCCGGGAAGCTAGAAGTGTCAAGTGAGAATGGCACATCACACGTGATTTATTTTGAATATGAATGGATTCTGATGTGTGTCATGTATGCAAACTTTTTGGACACAACAACTGTAGGGAGAAGCCTGAGAGTAATACAAAGCAAGTCAGAGTTGAGAAAAGGCATGTAGAGAAGCCTATTGGGTTATGCCTGAAGGAAAAGACTCAACTTCTCAGTCCAATGTCCAGGTGTATGAATCGGAAAGGAGGAATTCCATGGAGCAAATGAGCAATTCGAGGGGGATGACAATCTGGAAGTTGGCAAACCTAATAGTTCTGAGGTTGTTGTCCTGATTACCCCACCTAATCCCTCTAAAATCAACAAAATGACTAGAAGCAAGCAAGGTTCTGAAGAACATGAGTTTCACAACCCTAAAAGGACTAAGAAGGCTGAGAACAGAAATATCTCGAGTAGCAAGTCTACTAAAGTTCCCGGATTACCACCACTCCATATAATAGATTCCAGATTTGGTGATTAATGAGGAATAAGGCAATTCTTCTAAAACCACTGAAGCACTGGTTATCCCTACTTCTAATGGATAGTTTCTCATTCGATGTTGTTTCCTGAAATGTTAGAGGTCTTAATCTTAAGGCTTTTAAAGTCCAGGAGGAAATAAGGAGGTTCAGGCCTCAGCTCTTCATTCGAAATGAAACTAAACTTGGAAGAAAAGACCCAAAAGTTGATTCACAACTACCATTGAATTTCTAATCATGGTTCTCACAAGTTGGGTAGAGTTATCATCATGTGGAAGATAAATGATTGTCAGGTTACTAAATACAATGAATCTGATCAACATGTTCATGCGAGAATACAAGTCAATGATATTATCTTCTTACTGATTGTTGTTTATGGACACAATCCTAATAATGATAGAGTATGGCTATGGCATGACATTGAGAATATTTGTGCCAGTTCTAATGAACATTGGGTCGTAATGGGTGATTTTAATGTGGTTAGAAAGGAAAATGAGAAAATGGGCCAGGATCCTCCTTCGAGAAAGTCTATGGAAGATTTTATAATTGTGTGCTTAATTGTGGTCTCTTCAAAATTAATTTGAATGGCTCTCTCTTTTCCTAGGATAACCATCAAGGTGGAGCTAATTTTGTTACTTCTTGGATCGACAGGGATTCTATACAACAATTTCTTGGACTATTTCCCTGAATTTAAAGGTATTCTTCATTCAAATATGGTCACCACGGGGTGCTCAATCTCACCATCGGTGAGAGAAAAATTGAAAATTCTCTTCGGGTTTATTAATGCATGGGTTGAGAAAGATGGTTTTTTGACCTGGTTTAAGGCCACGTTTGGTACATAGGATGGGAAATCAATAAGATAGGTGGAAGGAACGGATGTAATGGGAAACGAAATGCAAAAGGATGTCGAGTTTCCTATCATGCGTTTGGTTAGGGTGAGAATTGGATTAGATTTGACTCATTGGCTACACCATGTCTCCAGAAATAGCCATATGGATGGAACACCATATTTCGTGGAGATCGTACTGAGTAGGTGCCAATGACAGAAAAATATGAGCAAGTCGTTAAACTCCTGTCTTCGGGTGGAGTATCGAGACGCCCAGCCATGAGCAACAGGCTTGTCAAGGGCTAGGAGTCTGACAAACTTTTCTAAGAAACAGGTTCAAGGTTTCCGGAAGTCTGTAACATTGTGCAGTTCTGCAGCAGCACTGGTCCAGGGAACGTTTCGGTGTTAAGGTGTGATCGGCCGAAGTGTTGTTTGAAGAGTCCGAGATTGATCGGGACGAAGGCATGGATTGAATAGAGTACCTTTGCCGCGATGGAGAGAGTGTAGTCAATTGCAGCGGCAGCGCGTTGCCATGTCGGAGAGGCCGGGTGGATCGCAAAGGCAGCACACGGTGAAAGAGATGGGTTTACATATAGCCTTGCTGCCGTGTGAGAGAGATAGGGAGAGCAAGACCGAGGACGAACTGATTATTGCCGCCATCGACTTGATAAGCCAGTTGTTGCGGGCCTTGCGGCAGTCATGTTGGGGATCAGGAAATTCAGGAGCTTGCCGGATTAGCGAAACTCGCCCCCTCATGCGGGTTTGATTAATGATACACATGCAAGATGTCAGTCCGTCCCGGATTTTAATCCCAGCAAACTATAATCAAAACAAACATAGGAAACAGATGCAGTGAGGGATTACAATGACATCCTTCATTTCATCCGTCGTACCAAACATGGCCTAAAGGAATGGATTAGTCCCTGCGAAGGTGTCCCTAAGTTTAAAGTCTATTCCAAGATGAAGGTGGTTAGCACTTGTCTTTCTGTATGGAACAAAAGAGTGGTTGGTAATTTTTCTAAAAAGGTCAGAGTGCTTGAAAGTTTAGCTCTTACAGCTCAAATCAGAGCTGATAAAGATCTTTCTAATGAGTCTTTGCAAGACATTGTTATTGATTGCAGAAAGGAAGCTCATAATGCTATGCTTTTGGAAGAATCCTTTTTCAGGCAAAAGTCGAGAATCCAGTGGCTTAGAGAGGGGGATTATTACGTTTTTCTATAACTCCATGACGATGAGAAGACATATTAATCATATCGAGGCCATTTCTATTGATGATGTTCTATGAACGGATAAGAATGTCATCAAATCCATATTGTGGATTACTATAGTAGCATCTTCAACAATAAGTATTTTTCTCAACCCTGGAAACTCAAAAAATTAAACTTCTCTGTTCTTGATGACATTCAAAAGCTAGCTTTGGATAAATTCATTTCTATTCTAGAAATTGAAGAGGTCATCAAACATATCAATTGTGACAAGTGTCCAGGACCAGACGGTTATGATGGGAAATTTTTTAAAAGTTGTCGGGGGATCATCAAAGATGATGTTATTGATGTTGTTCTTAACTCCTTTAAAAATGGTAGAATGCTCAAGGAAGCCAACAGGACTTTCATAACCCTTATTTTCAAGTCTAAAAATATTTTTGATCTGAAAAACTGGCGTCTTATTGCACTTTGTAATGTTATGTTTAAGATTATCTCTAATATCATGAGTAATAGACTGCAATGAGTATTCTTTTCTTTGGTCAGCAAGAACCAGTGTGCTTTTATCCAAGGGAGAAGCATACATGATGTCATCCTTTTATCTAATGAGCTCATTCATGATCTTAATAAGAAAAACACTAAACCTAAGGTATGTCTTAAAGATAGACTTGTCTAAGGTATATGACTCTGTCTCTTGGGATGCTCTTTTTTAGGTTGTTGATCTTATGGGTTTTCCTAAGTGCTAGTGTGTCTGGCTTAAAATAATCTTCTCTACTACTTACGAAATACCGGTAAATGGGGTGCCTACTTGTGCTCTCAAGCCAAGTAATGGAGTTAGGCCAGGTGATCCCCTAGCTCCATATCTCTTTGTTCTAGTTATGGAGACTTTTTCTCAATTGATGGATAAAGTAGTTCAAGAGGGAAGGCTCAAATCAATTAAAGCTTCTTTTGATTTCAAAATCTCGCATCTTATCTTCGCGGATGACACAATGATATTCATGGAAGCTGATGTCAAGGTGCTATTTGTATCAAACCCATGTTTCATGACCTTCGTTCTATTACTGGTTTAAAGATCAATGTAGATAAAAGCTCAGCTACCTATAGTGTGGGAGCAGATAAAGCCAAAATTTCGAGATTCTTGGCATTGGTGAAGGTTCCCTACCTCAGAGGTATCTCAGTATTCCTTTGTTTATAGGGAAACTGTCAAGAAGTCATTGTGCCCCTTCGATCAATAAGATTAAAAGCAAATTAGATGGTTGGAAAGCTAAAAGTTTATCAATGGCTGGTAGAGTCAAATTGGTGCATTTTACCCTGTCTGATATTCATCTGTATTGGACCTCGACTTTTCCCTTGCCTATGTATGTTTGTGATGATATCGACATAACTCTACACATATTTCATTTGGGGTCAGACTGATAGCATATCTAGTTTACATCTTATTAAATGGGACAATGTTACCAAACCCAAGAGTGAAGGTGGCTTGGGTATTAGAACTGTCAGATAGATGATTGTTGCCTTTGTCATCCATCAAGGCTGGAACATTGCTACAAAGAAAGACAGTTTAAGAATCAAGTGGATCCGTGAAAAGTATCTCAATAAAACTCCTTTTGGACTATCGGTGATAATAATAGTTTTTCTTGATTTTTCAACTGAATTATTAACATCAAAAATCAGCTCAGAAGACATATCGAATCAATTTGGGTAATGGCAAGGATACCTTTATCTGGAAGGACCCTTGGCTCCTAATGCCTCTCTTCTTGTGGATTACTTAGGGAGAGAGATCACTATCAAACTTGGGAATGATTTCAATGCAAAGCTCAGTGTCTTAAATCTCTGGTAATGAATGGAGTTTTGAGAAAACAAGATTACAAGAAGGTCTGAATAAACTCCTAGATAAATTTCCTAGTCCGAGCAATTATGTGATGAAATCACTTTTGACAATAATGCTCATGCTAAGATCATGGATGTTTGGAACGCAACTAGATTTGTTAGCATCTCCAGTCCTTACTTTGAATGGTTGTGGAAGTTCAGGCTCCCAAGAGATTTCAAATACACTGTTGGAAGGTGGGTCATGGCAGATTGCCTACTTCTAGCTATATTAAGAAGTTGGCCATTCAGCTTTCTTCTATGTGTTTTCTTGTAAACAAGATGAAGAAAGTATCTGGCACGTTAGTTTTGAATGTGAGTTTTCTGTCAGGAGATGGAGTAAAGCAAGTAAATGTGTCCTACATAGTGTTCATGGTTCTAAAGATGAACTTGCCAAATTCATTTCTAAAGAACAACACCTACTTTGTGTTTGTGTTATCTACTGGCTATGGAGAGAGAGGAATAGTAGAGGCCAAAATGATATAGAGAATTCTGTTCTGACCCTGTGGAAAATTATCAAGTCTGATCAGTGAATTGAAAAACGGCCTGAGCGGCCGATTAAATGGCCGATTAACCGGCCCAGCACCCAGGCCGTTTAAATTTTGCCAAAATTGCCGGTTAAACGCTTTGTAGTTAATCGGCCATTTTTTCCCGCTTTTTGCCCTTTTTTCCGTTTTTTTTTCGCTTTTTGGCATTTTTTTCCGTTTTTTTATTTTGTTGTACACATGTAACTTTATATAAACTATATGGTCCCAAGTATTATTGGCCATAATATATTAAACTTATATACATTAAATATCTTATGATAAGCCCTAGTTCTAATATAGAATGCATACTTTGTATGCAAGTTGGGATAATAGGGTTCTGCTGTAAAGTGTAATTCATACAAGTAAAATATATGTAACTATTATCTAATTTTAGAATGCATACTTTAATTAAATATACTGCTGTAATGTATGACTAATTGATGATATGCATATATAACAATAAGTTAGAAAGGTATCTAATAATTAGTTTATTGTTTACTGCTTAGCTATGTAAACATGTGATGCAAAAAAAATTATGTATCATGTATGTAGGGTGTTTTATCCATGTCAAATCTATTGTTTATTATATTGCGGCTGTAAATATCGTCTTATAGCTATCTTATAAACTATTTGGGTGTTTTGTATTGTTGGGTAGAGTGTTTAGAATCTTTAGATATATAAAAAAGTTCCAAAGAGTATTAGTATTTATATACATATATATGTAATTTTGTATAAAATTATATAGGAAACTAAAGTTCGTTTTTTCAAAAATCGGCCGCTTACCGGTTAACCAGTTAACGATGTTGTCCGCACAGTTACCGCTTAACGTTTTTTAAAACATTGAGTCTGATTATGAAGACTATCAAAGTTGCAGTGGCTAGTTTCATGCTTTATCGTCTTCCCTGTCTCAGAGTTTGATGTCCTTTTAGGATGGTTTCATTCTCTACAGATCTCCTTTTTTCCCTTGCCCGTGTAATTACTGTTTCATTCCTCCTTTAGGGCTTGTATTTTTTTCGTACAGTTGCTTGTTTTTCTTTTTAGACAGATAGCTTCTCTAGCTGTCTCTCATCATAGTCACAATATATTCTGACTTTCTGAAAAAGGCGTGTTTAAAATGCAAATTTTTCCCTAGACATGAAACGGCCGAATAAATCTCAATCCCTGAATACTACGTTTATTTCCATATTATTCGCAGATTATTCACATTTAATGTTTTTTCCCGTATTATACTGATTAAGACTCTAACTTAGCTAGACTGCATATGTGTTTGTGTATTTAAAGGCATATATGTGTGTGTATGTAATATATGTATATATATGTATGTAACAGTTATAGATATATGTATGTAATATATATGTACTTATATATGAGCAAAAATATATATACATAAAAGATGTATGCAATATATGTATATATCCTCTGATTTTTTTCCTGACTTTTTTCCGAATTGTTGACCGTATTTTTACTGTATGTTGACTGATTTTTACCCGAATTTCCTGCATAATTTCCGAATTCCAAATTTTTCAACTCAACCGAACGTATCCTGAATACCAAATTTGTGACTATGTCTCTCTTCCCTCGTATTTTTTCACAATAATAAAAAAAGGAAAGAGAGCTTTTTGGGACCAAAAAAATGTATCTGTACCTATACAAGTATCAGTGTCTGCATCATGATGGTCTTCCTTTCAACCTATTAATGATGTTGATGACCACGACAAGCAGAACTATATTGTTTGGTCTACTGGAATCTCTAATGTCATGACTTATATATGAACACAGTAATAAAAATGTTCTATGCTTGTCAGATTCAGGTGCCCAAGGGGCCCTACTAGGAGATTGCGTAATTAAATTGAAGGGAAATTGGATGCACGGACAAGAGACCTAACAGCCTATATGGCCACGTAGGAGCACCTAGGGTGGTTTGACAATTTGTTCCCTAAAAGTTTCAGTGTTTTATATATCCTTCTAGAGCTGTATTTGACATGTGTGAAGGCAATTCATACATTTATAGGCTTCTACTTCACACTTACATGATGTCTTAGGGTCTAGAACATTAAAGAAAACAATAGCACTCAGCCAAGCCAAGGCGCCACCTTAGTGCCATAACAGCCATGCCCACTCTAGTTGCTTACTAAGATTCCATGAGTTCGGTTGGCTCGTGTCTTAGCCAACAAGAAGAAACTCAATGAAGTTATCATCTAAAAGTGAATCATATATTTGCAATCATCTTCTCGTGGTACTTTTAGGTAGACTATTAAGGCCCTAAGAGGAGCTAAGAATACTACCATATGCTCTCCAAATACCTTGTGACACTACAAAAGCAGCCTCAGGAACTTCAATTGATTTACCTCCTAGCCAACATAACAAGGTCATCTGTCGAGATCATTGGTCAAGAATCTTATTGTCAATCCCTTCCCAAAGCTAGTGGGTATCTAAGGTTTTTGGAGTGAACCTACTCATCAATTTCTGCTTTATTGTCTTATGAGCACAGTCACAAATTCGGTATTCAAGATACATTTGGTCGAGCTGAAAAAAATCAAAATTTGATAATTATGCGGTAAACTCAAGTAAAAGGAGGTCAACGCAGTGTCCAAGGGGCCCTACTAGGACATTGCTAAATTAAATTGAAGGGAAAATTAGACTAGGACATTGCTAAATTAAATTGAAGGGAAAATTGGATGCGCAAGCGGTAACCTAGAATAGCCTGCATGGCCATGTAGGAGCACCTAGGGTGGTTGGACAATTTGTTCCGTGAAAATTTCAGCTTTTTATATATCATTCTAGTGCCATATTTGACAGGTGTAAAGGATTTTTGTACATTTATAGGTTTCTACTTCACATTAACATGATGTTTTAAGGTCTAGAACATTAAACAAAACAATAGAATCCCAGCCAAGGAAAGGCACCACCTTGTTGCCTTGACAACCATGCACTCTTTACTTGCTTACTAGAAAACCATGAGTGCAGTTGGCTTGTGTCTATGTCAACAAGAAACCCAATATTTTATCATCTAAAAGTGAATTATATCTTTGCAGCTATTTTCTTGTGGGGATGTGATGATGTACTTCTAGACTATACAGCCCTCAGAGGAGCTAAATTACTACCATATGCTTTCCAAATACCTTGTGACACTGCAACAGTAGCCTCAGAAACTTCAAATGATTTACCTCCTAGCCAACATAACAAGGTCATTGGTCTAGATCACAGGTCAAGAATCTTATCATTTATCCCTTCCCAAAGCTTGTGGGTGTGTATCTAAGATTTTGGAATGAGCTTACTCATCAACTTCTGCTCTATTGCCTTACGAGCATAGTAACAGATTCAGTATCCAAGATATGTTCGGTCAAGCAAAAAAATCAAATTCAGGACTTATAGGGTAAAAATCGGTCAATGTACGGTGCCCAAGGGGCCCTACAAGGACATTGCTTAATTCAATTAAAGGGAAAATTGGATGCACATGTGGTAGCCTAGAATAGCCTACATGGCCATGTAAGAGCACCTACAGTGGTTGGACAATTAGGTCCCTACAAATTTCAATTTTTTATATATCATTCTAGTGCCATATTTGACATGTGTGAAGGCTTCCCATACATTTACAGGGTTCTATTTCACAATCACAAGAATTTTTAGGATCTAGAACATTAAAGATAACATAAGCACCCTAGCCAAGCCAAGGCACCACCTTGGTGCCTAATCAACCATGCACTCTCTACTTGTTTACTAAGAAAACCATGAGCTTGGTTGGTTTGTGTCCATGCCATCAAGAAGAAACCCAATAAAGTTATCATCTAAAAGCAAATCATATCTTCACGATAATCTTCTCGTGGGGATGTGATGAAGTACTTCTAAATTATCAGGCACTAAGAGGAGCTAAAATACTACCATATGCTCTCCAAACACCTTGTGACACTACAAAAGCAGCCTCAGGAACTTCAATTGATTTACCTCCTAGCCAACATAACAAGGTCATATGTCCAGATCACTGGTCAAGAATCTTATTGTCAATCCCTTCCCAAAGCTTGTGGGTGTGTCTAAGATTTTGGAGTGAGCCTACTCATCAACTTTCGATCGATTTCCTTATGAGCATAGTCACAAAATCGGTATTCAAGATCTGTATGGTCGAGCTGAAAATTTGGAAATTTGGGAATTATGCGGTAGATTCAGGTAAAAAGTGGTCACCATACCGTAAAAGTACAGTCAACGATTTGGGAAAAAGTCAGGAAAATCAGAGGATATACATATGCATATGCATATATATACATAAATTTAGATATATGCATACACACATATATTGTGCACAGGCACAGACATATATATGCACATATGCATTGCACACACATATATATGCATATAATATACATACATATAGTGTTTTGGCAAATTCAGGTGTTCTCCGATGAAGGGACCCAGGTTCAAACCACCAGACAAGCATTTCTCAATTTAATACCCCTAGGCATCCGACCTTCGCTACAGGTTGTGGGAGAGGGGGGAGTAATCTCACACTTAATCCATAAGCACATATGCATTTATATACACATGTATATACACTTGAACAAAGTCATAGTCTTAAATGGTGTACGATGGAAAAAATACATATAAAACGGTAAAAATACGTAAGACATGAATCATTCGTGAATAATATGTTTATAAAATAGAATATTCAGGAATTGGGAGTTATTTGAACGTCACATAGGGCTAGGGAAAAAATTGTGTTTAAAACACGACTTTTTCTTATTTTAGCAGCTTTCATTAGACAAGTATAAGGATGAGCCACCTGGTGTTCTTGCTTGGGATGAGTTCCTAGAAGATGCAACCAGTCGACTTCAGACATACAACATTGCAACTATCATGACAGGAATGACTACAATGTGGAGAAATGTCAGGAGAAACATGGAAAAAGTACTTGGGACTGATCAACTTGCTACTTTAGACTTTAGAGGATGCGCCTCTATTATTTTGCCTACCTTTACTTCATCTAATTCTGCTAGTAAAACTAGCACATTTCCATGGATACTTTGCCAAATTCGTTTAGAGCTCTATTTGCTAGATGTCTACTTCATGCATATTCAACATCTTCTATAGATGTCCTTATTATGGTAACCACCAATGAGTTAGTAGTTAGTGCCACTTCTTACAGAATTAGAAATCATGCGAGTACCCATGACATCAGCTTTTCTTCCAATGGTTGTGTGATGTCTACATATGTGTTATAATTCGCCCCTAGCTTTTAATTTATATGCCCCATCTCTTGCTCATAGTTTGCTGTTTGTAAGATAAATTATAGAAGAGCTGGTTTGTTCTATGGTATTCTATCCATCTTCATGTATTTTCGAGACCTTTGCACAGTGATGAGGATTGGTAAAGGCATTGTAGAGTAAATGGGCTTTACTATTAGAAATTATTTATCAATTTTTGTGCCGCCTTTTGCAGTAAATCCTTTATAACAGCATTTCCTGCTTGGGCATACCTTTGCTGTGAAACAGGGTGCCTACTATCTATATTTCTTTTAATAGTCTTAGGCGTGTACAAAGCCCTTCAAGGGCCAAGGTCAATCTTACTTTTTAAATTTCATTTCTATAGAGAAACTGGGAATTGCTTATTGAATGAATTAACCAATGTACAATACAGTCTCTTATATAACAGAAGAGAATAGAGACTAAAGCAGAGATGAGCAATATGGACTAAACTACTGAAGTAAGAACATAAGTGAGGCACATGCTATGCACATGACACTCAAGAAAACACAACATATCTCTATAATTTCCTTTGTTGATGACTACTTTGGAGCTACTCAGATTTCTTTTATATGGAGATTAATCTCAGGCTTCTAGTACTGTTTAAAAAATTTAGATGAACGATAGACCCTTTTTTGGTGCCCATTCATGTGCTCATACTGAATGCTCTACACTTTGCTCAACAAGATTTGAATTTAATTGTCTTTAAAATGGATTTGTATATCAGCAATTCGAAACTAGGC
This sequence comes from Alisma plantago-aquatica, assembly GCA_963693085.1. Taxonomy (NCBI): domain Eukaryota; kingdom Viridiplantae; phylum Streptophyta; class Magnoliopsida; order Alismatales; family Alismataceae; genus Alisma; species Alisma plantago-aquatica. Next base: position 440,082,903 of record OY856412.1, on the reverse strand, counting down.
CTCAAAATAGAAAGGGTCGTAGAGCATATAATTGTCTCCTTGATAATAACAGGAAAATAATTTTCAATCACATGTTCCCAAGACATCTAGTTCATTTGCTCTTTTGATTGTTTGTTTTCTAGTAAATAGATAGGTCATTACAGTTTTAGATAGCAAATTCCCTTTGATTTTCTTCATCCTAGTGTGATTTGTTTTGACACCACAAATTCTGGTCGTGCCTAATTTGTGAAAATTCTTGTGTAACAAGGATAAGTTGCTCTTTTGAATTGGCAGATGTGTTTTCCTGGGATATTCCCGTGTGCAAAAAGTGTATATAGATGTACTTTTTTGTTTCATCAGCAAAAAAATGCTTACAAATGTTGATGTTTTCTTCAAAGAGATCCCATATGTACTGTATGTTGGATCCACTTGCTATCTAAGCTAGTTAAGAGTAATTAAAGTCAAACTTCTCCTGTATGACTGTATTAAAGTCAAACTTCTCCTGTATGACTGTATTCTCTAACATCTACATGTTTCAGTGATTCCCATTGCATCTCAATACAACAGCCAAAGGTGTGCACAAAAATGGAAGAAGAAAAAAAAATTAATCGAACTTGGATTTTCCAATGTCCCTCTCGTTGATCCCTCATTGAATAAGAAATGTTAATGCTCGAGCAATATTCTTCTGCTAGCAATGTTTCTAATCTTCATCGACCTATAGACATGAGGAAAGCCACATGCTCATTTAATCCTCATCTTATAGCTCAGTTATGTTTTTATTATAAGCTTGGACGTGTCATTTCTTTCACTTACGGTTTTATGATCATACATAGACATGTCATTTCTTCTTTCGTTTTTTTATGACTGCTATTTTATTTCTATTACTAAACATGAAAGAGAAGTGTCATTTCATCTTGGATTTCATCTTGGATGGTATCATCCCACGGAAATGAAAGTGTTATATGATAGAGGCCATTTAAGGTCATGGATTCTCCCAGTCATGGCAATCTTGTGGATGGCATTGGATCGTGTTCACAATCGACTAGAATCTAAATGGGGTGATAGATTGACTTATAGCTCACTTGCTGCCAAGGAAGACACAAACATGGAGTGTATAGATTACTTGAAGTATTTAATGCATGATGTAGCATTTGTTCCAATTGCATACTTGATCATGATGATCAATTATTCAAAAAACTTGGAACATCTTCTCAGAGACAAGAACTAATCCTGCGGATTTGAATCTCAATTTCTATTGAAGTTTTATTAACTTTATTAGATTGATGTCAAAAGTATATGCTTCCGTGTGCTAATGAACAAGAAGAATTTTGTATGAAGCAACTGCTTCTATTGTTTTTTAATTGAAAGGAGAGTAAAGTATATTGGTTTAAATAGTGTTATCTATGGACTCACGTCTTCAGCTATGGTCCTATAAGGAGTCACATTTTGCTAGGTTTTGGTTTATGCAATTCATCACATCACCATTCTCTATATCTAAAAAGAGGGGTGACCTAGAGCTATCTCTCATTGTGAATGTTTGCGGTAAAATTATATCTAGTAAAGATACCACTAGCATCCGAGCTACTAGAGATCTTGAAAAAGAGATCGTGAAACTTTGTCATTAAAGGCCTAGGAAACTTGATGTACATTCAAGGAATTGAATGACTTGCAACTCTGCTATTTGTTTGTCTCAAAGAAAGCGCAGCGGTGATTTGTTTGAATTGAATGTTGGGTATGAAACTCCCTTCCCTCATGCGTCAAGGTATAGAATGCTAGTTGGACTTGTTTATTTGACGACGATTAGAATGTCTCCTTAGCATTATGCATCATAGTTTAGCACTTGTCATTTTTCGATGTTTACTAATTCTAGTTTCATTGTGTATTGTGCTTGTTAGGTTAAGACAAACTTAATAAATATATGCACATGTTAAGAAGTGCATTTAAATTAATCCAAGATACATTATTGCACTTTTGTCAAACTTATACTAACCTTTCACCTATCGTTTTTACAGTTACCAGATTCTAAATTATTTTCCTCGACTAAATGAAACACTAGCTCGTATTTGAAACCATAATTCTTGAAACGAGTGGTTGATGGAAGATAGAGCTATTGTGCTTGTTGACTTGAAAGGTTAGCAGTCACTAATGGTAATCATCATCATCATCATCTAAGCCTCAATCCCAGCCATCTTGTGGTCGCCTACAGGGATCCTTCTTTTCCAATCAGCTCTATTATGGGTCATATTTTGATCAAGATGTAAAGATCAAAAATCTCTCTTCATAAGTTCTTCCCAAGTAAATTTAGGCATGCCTCTTCTTCTTTTAATTGTGATTGACTCAATAGCATTGCTCCAATAGGTGTTAGTCGGTCCGTGTTGCACATGTCCATACCATCTCAAATGAACCTCGTGCAACTTGTCCTCAATGCTTGCCACTCCCACATTGTTCTAGGTATAGTATTTCTCAAGCAATCTTTTTTTGTCTTCCCAAACATCCATCTTAGCATACGCATTCGGCCACATTCATAAGCGATGTCACCACCTTTGTCATCTAAAAATTAAATCATGTCATGTTGATGTTGGCTACATGGAGCTTTTTTTTCCATTCTGCCCACTTTGCTCTTTTTTTATCAGTATTCTATCTGAGACATAATGATCCCTCATTATTTTTCCCGAAGTTAATTAGGTATATCGCATTCCCTTTAACTCTTACTCGACTCTAGCATTATTGTAAACTAGTGCACTTAATGATCCTGGACATGTTCAAATCACCTAAGGCAGTCATCTCATTGTGGAGCGGCTAGTTTTATTAGAATCTAAGTCAGCTAGGCTTATCCTTCCACTCGAAAAGACCATTAATGAAGTTCTAATATAATGGAACAGTAATTGTAACAAATTATGGATCTAACTAAATGCGGTTAAATATCTTAAATAGCAGTTTTGAATATTGTGGGATGTCATTCAATGCATAGTATGGAAAAAGGAGACTTTAGGAGTTGCATTGAATCTTGCAGAAGTGATGTGGTGACATATGTGTTGCATAAACTTGGATCGGAATGTCTTTTAAACATTGTGTATCACAATGGGAAACCTTTGAATCCACATTACTCAGTCTTTATAGCAATTTTGTGACATTTCCACATAAAGCTGCATATTTGTATATTCCTCCTCATAAATCTTCCTCAATTAGGCTTAGCCAGAGTAGCAGAACAATGACTAGGCATAGAAACTTAATTTTACTTATTGTATTGAGCATCTTCTAGATGTATTCACTATCATTAGCATAAAACCAAAATACACGTACTAGTTTATACATGATAATCACATGAGAGTCTTGATACTGGAAAAAATTATAACGGTTATCAACGTGACAATAAAATTATTATCCCCCATCATATTGCACCTATGAAAGAACCTATTGCAAGCCTTAGATCTCTAAGATGTAATGCCACCAAATAAGCCTTATGTTAGAGCGTCTAAGAATTTAGTTAAGTTAATCAATGAATTTTGTTATATGGGCCCAATTCTATCTTAGTCCATTAGGGTTTCCCGATTCCTTGTACTTGCTTCCTTTCCTATATATAAAAGCAAATGGCTTCCATCTATTAATAACAAACATAGGGGATTTCCCCATTATATTGTTTCTTCACATGGTATCAGAGTAACCGATCTTACGCCACCCTAGGTAAGAGAGCGGGAGCCAAAAGGAGGAACGCCCCGTTGCGGGCAACCTCCGCCCTTAGCGGTGCTTGGTTGCTCGCAAGGATTTCCTATGGCTATATCCCATGTCAAGCTCCCCTTCTTTCTCCTCCCCGACCCCTCATTGCCCGCTGCTCTCGCCGCTCAAGCCCATCGTCCTGCAACCTAGCCCCACTAACCAGATGGCAACTAACCACCCCTGAACCTCGTCAACCTAGCCCCTACTAACCATAAAAAACCCACACACACCATGTCCCTCCCGCCATGTTGATTTTTCCCAACAGTTGATAAACCCATGCCTTCTCTTCGCCATTGGCCACTTCCCTTCCCCTCCCCCCCCCATTCCCCTTTCACAATCATTGCCTATTGCACCCCATTTTTGTTGCCCTCCTACTCCCACTACCTGCCTCCCCTACGGCTTCCAAAAATCCAAGCCACCGCCACCTCCTTCTCTTCCTGCCTCGCCTGCTGTCGTTGTTCCTTGTTGTCTTAACTTGGTTACTTCAGGTTAGCCCCTTTCCAATCTAAGAAGCACCAAAACTATTGTAGTTGATGCATGCCACCTTTATCATAACGAGGAAGGAAAAGTGGTCTTTACAACAAAAGCACCGCAGAATACGGAGACAATCATTTTTTTAATCTTCTAGCTAGATACTTACGGTGTTGCTCCTTGTTTCCATCTATTCATTTGCTTTTCCTACCATCCCTACTTACTTTAAACCTTAATTCCCTTAAATACTTTTTGTCCGACATATACATTATGCATGTTGCTAATCGAATTTTGGCCTAAGGACCGGACAAATTTGCTTGTTTTGGTTGCACAAAGATTCATTTATTTTCTATCTAGACCTATGTAATCTGGTCATGTACATTGACTCAACCTACCGGTTAGCCTCCAGATATTTTCCTACATATCCTCACCTCTAAATTGTTTATGACTTTCCACCTCAACCACTCTCTTGATTCTATTCATGATTGGCATGAGGGGGAGAATAGAGGAAGATGAGTAGAGGAAGTGATGAGATGGAAGAGAGACGAAGAGAGGAAGCATTTGTTTTTATTGCTATCTAAATGGACCTTCATGCTATATTTCGTTGTTATGTGATGTTGCCTTTGTTGCTATGTGGATCCTTTTATTGCTATTATATTATTGATCTTTCTTCCTTGCGGGGTGTCGAACCCGTTCATCATCTTCTGATGTTATGTTATATGTATGGATGATGTTGTTTCTGCATACTTTTGCTAATGGTCTTCTATCTGGCTATGTTATCTCTACTTTTTAGCTATTTTTTGTGCTCTCTGATGCATGTCGACTCCTTGCTACTGTGATCTAGCACTCTCTGGAATATTTTGTTCCATCACTCTCTGACTTGTCCAAGCTATGTTTGCATGTTGACTCTACTTGTCTGTGCTTTGTATGTACATTGACTACCGTTGTTGTGATCCAACACTCTGGACTGTGACCCAGTACCCTTTGGATTGGTGAAGCTAGCGAGTGAGATGAAGACTCTAACGCCTACCTGCAGCCATTTACTACTGCTCCAGATGCCATATCTTTTTATCGAGAAGCTCCTACATGTCTGCTTTAGATTATATATTCGAGAGGGAGTGTTTGAGTGTTGAGTCTTTGTCGTAATATTGAGGGGGGAGAAATAATCTTGTATGGGTTTGGATTATCTTCAATGCTACTTTGATTTTTAGTCTGTCGGTCTCTTTACAAGCTGACTTGGGATTCTCCCAAGCTTCAGCTTGAGGGGGGTATTAAAGAGTCTAAGTATTTAGTTAAGTTATTGAGTGTATATGTCATGTGGGCCCAATTCTGTCTTTACCTATTAGGTTTTCTCCGCTTCCTTGTACTTGCCTCCTTCCCTGTATATAGGAATGGAGGGCTGCCGTTATGACATAGGGATCTCCCCATTAAATTGTTTCTCCAAACCTTTATTCTCTTAAACATTGTACCCAAATTAAACGGGCTTGTTTCAAATAAGAATAGGACGCATATGAGACTGAGGAACTATACAACCAAGTGGAACAGAACTGTCTTCATCTTTTCCTCTGGAACCCTCACACACCAGAAGAAGAAAGCAATTCATCTTTGACTTACATCTATTAAACTTGTTTACTTTTATAGCAATGGGGTTGTGTAAAATCAAAACACAGCCGACGAGAATCAGGTGGTAAAGCTGAAATCCAAGGTAAGGCCCACCCCTCAGCATCCTGTTTCTAAGTCACAAGCATGTGTATGCATAATCATCCTGATTCCCATTTCGGTTTGTACTGTTGTTGATTATAATATGATTTATTGGAACAGAGCTTTCTTCATCGTTTCCCCTAGAACCTTCACACTCCAGAAGAAGCAACTATTCACCTTCGAATTACGATAGTTTAATTTTATAATGATGGGGAAAAGCGAAACACAGCCAACGAGGATCAGGTTGTAAAGCTGAAATCCAAGGGAAAGTCAACCCACATTATCCTATATCCAAGTCACATATAGAGTGGGTGTATGCATAATCACCATGATTCTCATTCCGGTCTGTACTGTTGTTAATCATGATGGATTTAATATCTTTCCATTAAAAAATCTGGTCAGAATTAGTACCTTCAACAGATCCAAATGAAATTCCAGCATCTTCAAGACCTAAACAACAAACGTCAAAGAAAGCACTATTAAGAATTTCAGACAATGAATATCCAATTATAACATCTGATCATTGCAAAAATATGAAGAAATCAAAACATAAAAGCCCATGAAATAGGGGTTCAGTACCAAACAAAGATATGCAGTATTTAAGAATTTCCACTCATGACAGATTGGAATAAAAATCAAAGGTGAGAGGATGAAAGAAGAAACGTTTTAATCTCAAAGCAGGAACATCATTGGAGTATAAATTGTTTTATTTATCCATAATACCTATTAGGAATATGTATTTCAGTTTTTATATTTTTTTAAATCTACTACTTGTCCTGACCCAACATGCAAATACAGCTAGCCAAAAGAAAATTAGTCAGGTATTTTTCCACCTGCTGTTGGAGCAACAATTAATAATCTGGACTCTGGAGTTTTCTTTCATGGTGTTTTTTTCTGCCGGCAACGGCCACTACCTCGGATTTCACCCATGGATATCTTCCAAATCAAAGGCCTGTGTTTTTCCTTAAATCAAGTTCTCAACCCTTCCCATCAATCATTCCCCTCACTCTCATGTTATGATCATTAATTTTCACCTTTTGCTATCCTTTATATCCCTTCCTGACCACTGCTACACTTTGACAACAATATCAGTTCTCACCCTTGAGCCCCAGGTTGACTAAAAAAAGACGAACAATCAGAGAAGGCAGCAACAAATCCTCCTCATCCGATGCCAATGCTGGGCTAGGGCAGGAATGCATCCACATGGAGTACTTGCTCAATTAGCTGATGCACTTCTAATGGTTCCTCTAACCAAACAGATTAGCACGGGAAAAGAATTTGACATCAGGGGAGTCGGCCATTTCACTTTGTATAGAAGGTTACAAACTAAATAAAGAGAATGGCTAGTGTGGACAAGTGTAATTTCCACTGTTTTAAAAAGTGGGCCAGGCGCCCGCCTGAGTGGATGACATGCCCAGCCGCCTAGTTAAGGCTTTGAGGGGGCTGGAGGTGGCAGGCTATTAAGCAACCACCTATGACCCGCTTGGCCCGCCTATGCGTCCGCCTGAAAACCTGTTTCGAGCGCCCGTTTTGGCCGCTTATTTTTTGGGCGCTGGATTTAGCACATTTGCTGTAACATAATACAATAATATAAGTTTGTGATACTATAATACATTAGTACAATATGTAATATTAATGTATAATACATTCATACTATAATACATTAATATATACACTATGTATCTAGTTATTTATTGCATATTATATTCCTGTAACAATCTACCTTATACACTATGTTACATCTTTATATATTAACTGCTGCACCTTACATTACATATTTATCATTTATGTCTGCATTAGTTCTCTGCTACGTAATAAACTACTAATGATACACTAATATACTATACTAATATACTGTCCGGCCATAGTAGCCCGGGTGGTAAGAGCTCGGTAAGTCCCAATGAAGGACCCGGATTCGAACCTCACCGAAGGCACTTTGCGAACGGCAATTAACGCTGATTTGGCGCGGGAGGGGGTGACCGGACCACATCCTCTCATGCCTCAAGAGTTTACCGTGTCGGGCTCGCTCGGGATGGGTTCTCTCGGTCACCAAAAAAAAATATACTAATATACTGTCTATGTAGATGTACTCTGTAGTATATAATACGTACAAGGTACAATTGTGTAATGTACATATCACGTACTGCCTACTACTGTATTATATATATATATATATATATATATATATATATATATATATATATGTAGTATGCACCACTGAAGTATAATATATATGTCACGTACTACATGAATATGTACCACTAGTGTGTATATATCATGTATTTGCTACTGTTCTATGTAATTAATTTAATATATTACTGTATTCAGTATGTTATAATTGAGTTAATCCGGTTATTTTATACTCATCACACGGTTTATATATGTATAATAATTCTTTAAAATATATTATTTATATACATCTGTGTAATTGTCTATAAAATTGTATATGAACGTTGACACCCCCTTTTTCAAAAAGCGGGCGCTCGGCGCTCAAGCGGCCACAAGGAGCTGTCTGTTCTCCTCCCGCTTTCTAAAACATTGGTAAATTCTCATGCATAGTAGATAATGAACAAAATGGGCTTGGATAGGGGGGAACAAGATGCAGGTTCCAAGTGTAGGATTATCAAAGGTTTCAAAAAGAAGGATGATCCTTGTTGGATTAACCTCGTAAGTGGTGACCCGTTTCATTATAGTGAAGTGGAGGGTTCAAGTTGTTGTACCACAGGGACAGAGTGTTAGCCATTGGTCTAGTCAACTTTTATGGGCTGGGTTAAATCAGATGTCAGCAAAGCAAGATATCAGATTCTGTTGCAAACAGGTATTATCTTTCTACTGTTATTATAGGATGGGAGTCATTTGATGCTTGTCATCTCGGACCACGACTTCTCCTGCTGTGGATTCTTGGTTCATCGGTGCCTAATCCTAATCTTGGCCTTCCTTTTGTCAAAGACATCAGTCAAAGATGCTGAAGTGCCCTCTTAGGTCAAATACATGTACCCAATTCAGCTGCTATAACCTACCATCACAGAGAACCGCAATCTCGATTTATTGAGCATGGTGTGAGATAGAGCTCTCACTCTCCCCTCCACCTACTCCCAATTTGGGAGTTCAGTGTGTTCGAACCTACAGATTCACACTTGGGTTGCCCTCTCAAGTCAACCCCAACATCAAGGATGGAATGCAAGGACAACAGAAAAAGCAGTATCATGAGTGCAGAAGTGGGACTGGTAACCATGAACAAGCTGCTGATGGTTAGACTAAGCCTAATTTTACTGCACACTTGTAACGAGTGCCGCATGAATAAATGAAGCGATGATACACTCATAGATTGTTTAGCCAAATATTCCGATGATACAGCCATAGACAAGTATACACAAAGTGGAAGCTCGAGATACAATTTCTACCAGTAAAGGCCACCCTGAGTTCCCCGAGCTTAAGAGCCTTATTCTTCCTCTGTGGATGGAGCGACACAAAGGTTGAACTGCCTAGGTCCCTGAAATGTTTGCTACCTCAGTTTTGAGGGTAGGAAGCAACACAAATGTGTCCAACAGCAGCTGTCAAGTTGGTAGTCCCCACGTCCTTTTGAATCATGAGTCAGTTTGTCATCAGCTGGATCACACAGGATCCAAAAAAACACCTGCTAGGCAGATTTACATAACCCGTACGCTTTGGATGAGATTTCCATCCGGATTTATCTTTCGGTCAGTTTTTTTTCCAAACCAAACATATGCTGTCAGATTTTCATCCTCAATTGAAATTCGATCCAGTGCCAACATCAATGTAACAAGAGCGCCCTAAGGAGATAGGCCCAGAGAAAGAGTGGGACAATGAAATGTAGCAAACTCATTGTTCAAAAAAAGGGCTGACCATTTTTATTTTCAATTTTGATATTTAAACATTTTGTTTGAAAAAACTGAATTCTAAACGAAGCCATACTCTTCAACTGCAATGCAGGCAGCAGCAATGAGGTGTTTTGTGGTGGACCGGCCACGTCTCAGCCTGTGTCTGGGCTTGCCTGGTACGAGACAGCCTGAAGAACGTGTTGGGCGTTTTGGCATCGCAAGATCTCTTTTTCCTTCATGTTTGGTTCAGTACCTCCTGCTCATGGGAGAGGGGTGCGCTTCATGGCTGGAGAAGAAGAAGCCAAGCCGTAAAGTTACCCCTCTGCCCCTTTGATTGGCATGTGTCACGCGTACTAAGGATAGTATAGGGTTTTCCGGGTTTTGATTTCATTTAAACCGTGCGTCTGGTTGATTTAATTTGGACCGAGCATGTTCCTGTCACACCCTCGATCAAGATTTAATGTTAGGGGTACGTTTGTCTTTCCGCCCTCCTTGCAATGAGATTTCAGTATTTCAAAAAATAGGTTTTATCTCGGTTCTGATTGGCTGGATAGGGATTTTATCTTCGAAAAATCATAGTAATTAATGTACAGCTCTGTTTGGGTCAACCCATATATCGATTTTGATCAGCTTTTCGAGATATAGATGATTGGATAAGTTTCAAAGGATGTTTTGACTCCGAGTTTCCCTGTTTTAGACAAGAACCATGAAACCCTAGAAACTAAAGTGAAGATTAATTATTAATGAGTGTTAAGTGAATGTACAGGGTGATTAGAGTTCAACCAACCCAAGAAAGTGATTAAGGTTTCGAACTAGGAAGAGCAACTAGGGTCTTCTCTAAGAGAGAGGTAAGTGGTTCATGCCTTTGGTTTCATTATATTGCATCATCAAGTTTTGTTCGCACTATCATGTTTAAAGTTTGTATTATGCATGTTATGATGTGAATTCTAATTATTTAAGAGGTATCTATTATATGCACATCTTGTTAAGATATATTGCACACATGTTTATATGTTAAGATCATATCAGTTAAGAACTATACCTCTTCATGTTTAAGATCAGTAGTACAATTATAGGTGAAAAGTAAAAATCCTAAGTAAGATATAAGATAATGATCAGAACAAGAATTAATAATTAGGCACTATCTCATGAACATGTTATGGAAGGTCGGTGCCTCATGAGCCCCCTTCAGTTGCATTTCAAGCCCAAGCTTGCACACCTGGAGTGTGTCCAGTGATGTTTAAGTTTACGGGTTTAAGCCCAAACCTACACACTATGTGTGTGCTCAGTGAGATCAGATCAGATAAGGTTCATTGAGTAGATGCGTAATAAGAATGTTTAACTAAGTTACGAATGCATCCTAAAGCCATTAACAATGTTTATGCATGCTCATGTCAGTTTTAAACTTTAAGTTATGTTCATATTAACACTGGAACCCAACCACTTACAGCGGTTTGTCGAATGCATGGCTATGTGTAGATGCACATACGTTGTTTGCAACATGGGATAGCTTATAAGATGTGGATGTACATACGAGTTCAAGACCTGGTGGTGTGCCATCTATAAGATCTGAGGAGGTTTAACTAGTTTACTAGTAATGTCATGTATCATGCTCCTTGTTGTAAGTTTTGTGAAAAGAATAAATATGAGAATCGATGTATCTATATCTTGTGTAAAGTTATTTTTATTATTACAATGAATGATATATGCTACTTGTGACATTCTTCGAGTGTGATTTTGTTGGTCCATGCTTCTGTGTTGTGTATATATGGATCACACTTGGGGGATGCTACATGATCGAGACGGTGTAGAGACAGGGAGCATTCTTCTCAGGCGAGAAGTGTTAACATGAACCCAGATGCAATCTGGGGTTCCATGTTCTTCCATAACCAAGATTTGACCATACCATTATGTTTCTGACATATGGAACCTTTGTCACTCTCATCAGGAGTTTTTGACTATATAATGTCAACCTTCTCCCAAGATTCAAGAACGGTACATATGGCATTCATCCAGAAAAGTTAATTCTATGAGTTGAGCTTCACAGAAGTCATTTGTGGTTGACCATTGTAGACGATTGTAGAAGTCACTAGCTTTTTGTCCCCCACAGTGAGACCGTATCAGACATTTTTGGACATGTCGTGTGGAGTTCCGACATGACGTGTAATTCTGTTGGCCTAAAATGACAGGCTCCCAGCAACACGCCATGTGGAAATTTTACACGGCGTGTAAGGTGTCGAAGACGAGAAACAGTCTTCCGCCGACATGCCTTGTGGAGACCGACACACCATGTAAGATATCGTAGACGAGAAATAGTCTTTTGTCGACACCTCGTGTCAAGATCCGACACACTGTCTAAGTTTTCCAAGACGAGAAACAGTCTTCCGCCAACATGACTGAGACGCTGTGTAAGATGTCAAAGACAAGAAACGGTCTTCCACCAACACGTCATGTAGATCAGACAACATGCCTTGTTCAAAGACGTTGATGCACGATCTGGAAGGGAATTGGCGTTGTCAAAGAGAAAACAACCACGAGAAGACGCACCAGGGGAGTGACGGGAATCAGCATTGTCACTTGTGATAATGGATGATGTGAAACTGACGCATCAACAGCCCCTAGAAGCTTGGGCACTCATCCAAGTATTGGGAATACATGTAGAGGAAGAAGTACAGGGAGGAGGATATTTGTCCCTCTCTACGTAATAGAATAGACAGTTCTCCTCCTTTCCTTCAAGGAGCCACCTTACTGTAGCGCATACAGAGGAAACTGAGAGGTCGATGGCGCCCAGCGGTGAGAGAAAAGCGGTTGTGGGCACAGAGAGGAGAAGAGGAGAGAGAGAAGTTGGCAGCGGGTATTTGCTTAGGGTTTGCTTTGATACCATGTGCAAGTATTGAGCCAAACATGATATTCTATTGTATCGAGTTTTCCTTCATTATATAGGAATAGAACATTACATAATAGACCCAATAAAGAAAGGAAATAAGAAAAGAATACATGAATTTCCTCTATTTTCTAAAGATATAAATAATATTGTTACATTTACGCTCACGCAAAACACTAATTGCATGGTCGTCTATAAAATATGCATAGCTTGTATCTGTGACTTGGCATGAAAGTCAATACAATATGTTGAAAGCTTGTCCATTGTTATAGATGAGATACATGTTTAATGTTAGGTAAATTTGTTAGCATTATGGGTGAGTTGACAAAGCATGTTTAAGATGATATTCCTTGGTGCATGTTATTTGGATGATATTGTGTTGATTGATGAAACTAAAGATGGATCGAATGATAAAGTTGAACTTTGGAGAAATGTGTTGGAATCGGATGGATTGATGATTCGTAGGAGCAAAACTGAGTATATACTTTGTGACTTCAGCAAATCTTGAATTGTGAATGGTGGGCCAAGTTGGATGTTGTGGATGTACCCAAATGTGATAAATTTTGTTATTTGGGTTCTATTATTCAAATGGATGGGAATGTTCAAGATGATGTTTGTCACATAATCACTCTAGGATGACAGAAATGGAGGAGTGCAACTGGAGTATCATGTAATCGGAAGATCCCTCTCAGATTAAAAAGTAAGTTTTATAGAATAGTTATACAACCAGCCATTCTATATGGAAGTGAATGTTAGGCGGTGAAGAAATAATGTCTCACAAGATGAATGTGGCTAAAATATGTATGTTGAGATGGATGTGTAGAAAGACAAGAAAAGATCACTTGATAAATGACTATATCAGGAACAAAGTGGGGATGGCGAGTATTGAGGACGAGTTGCATGAGGGTTGTCAGAGATGTAAGTACAAGTGCAACTTAGACCTACTAACGTGCCTATACGGAGCAATGCTATCGAGTCGAGCACAATTATAAAAGAACATGTAGGCCTAAATTAACCTGGGAAGAGCCTACAAAGATAGATTTTTTATTTCTATATCTTGATCAGAGTATGACCCATAACATAGTTGATTGGAAAAGAAGGATCCATGTAACCGACCCCAACATGGTTGGGATTGAGGCTTAGATGATGATGATGATGAGGCAAATTTTATTAGTGTGTTAAGTGTGGGTATTCGATTCAAAACCTATTGGCAACGGAAGGGACTACACACCTTATAAATCCTAGGATCACCCCCAGCCTTGCACTAAAAGGTTTGGCATGACACTCTTACAGACTTATAGTCATATATTCACAAGCTCTCCTATGTGAACATTTTGGTCAGTTCAATGAAAAGTGTGATGGAGATGCGTTATTAATTCAGAAAAGAGGTTGTCTTGTCAGCGCCCTCAACCAATTGATCTAAAGCTTCAATTATCTTATTGCCTAAGCTCACATTCTCAACATTATGGGGAGATGATAAGGTGCTACTTTTGAGCCTCCTTGGGTCGACTGGGTGTAGTATGTGCATTATGAGATACAACATTGGTGACTCCCGATCTTATCCATCCTATAAGATATAACTATTAGGAGTTACATTGTTGTCTAAGACCAAAACTTTAGTCTAAGAAGAATCAAATATTATAAACTTCTTGTATATCAGCTCATTATCATTTGTGCCTGAGATCTTACCTTTGTGGAGATACAAATGAGGGACCAATTTCCATGTACTCAATTTGCATATACATGACACTTGATAATAAGTGTAGAAGTTCTTGATGACTGAAATAACTTTTCTAAGACTTCTGAAATCCGTCTTTATTATCATGGCTTCACCTCCATGTCACGAACAAGAGAGGCAACCATAGAACATAACTATTTATAAGTGTGCTTATTTTTCCAAAATACTTCTTGGAAGGGTCATGATTGTTTTCTATTGTATTAACTCAACCATGTGTTTTGAGTTACTAGGCCAATGCAACTTTATTTCATTTGAGTCTTACCTTTTGCGTTACTTATGAACCTTATGTTCGATGTTTTTATATGGTTCCTTGTTTGTCTATCTGTAGCCTTTAGTGACTAACCTTGGAGGCACATACACTCCGGTACAAGTCATGGTTGTTCTACATCCACATTGTCGACAAACACTACCACAACACCACTGGAGTTGCAACTTGCAATGGATTAGACAAGTTGTGCCCAAGTATTTCTTTCATTAGATCGTTCCTCTACATGTTTCTCTCTCTATCTATGTACAATCCTATATCTGTCTTCCTAGCTGTCTTGCTTACTAGTTGTTCAGTGTTGACAACTTTGATGTTGGATAAAAGGATATTATGAACAAATTTCATATTTTCCCTTAAGTGATAACAAGTGGAAAGGCATATAATCCATCATATGGCTCCACCAACATCTAGTTTTTCTCATGGTAAAATGTGCATAGATTAGATAATGATTATTAGTCATGAAAATGCAAGTTTGTAGAGTATACTATTTGTTCATTCTGAAAAGTACATGTAAAGATACTTGTTGGTCCTTCATCCAAGGTTGATTTGTATGGCCACTTTGGACGTTATATTTGTTTGCTTAAGTACCTAAGGCTAAGTGATGACAAGTGGAAAGGCATATAATCCATGTATGGCTCCACCAACATCTAGCTTTTCTCATGGTGAAAATGTGCATAGATTAGATAATGATTATTAATCATGAAAATACAAGTTTGTAAAGTATACTATTTGCTCATTCTGAAAAGTACATGTAAAGATACTTGTTGGTCCTTCATCCAGGGATGATTTGTATGAGCACTTTGGTCATTAAATTTTTTTTGCTTAAGTACCTAAGACTAAGACAACAACGCCAAAAATCTATGTACTTTGAGATCTTCCGATCCAAGGGTTATTACTTATTAACCATCATCAATACTACTTTACTTGTTTCATGCTTAAGATAGTTTAGGTATATGTGCTTTCAACAACATTGACAAAGCTTAATGGCTCTTCAAATATGTATAGCCCAACTTGATTATACATACCTAGAGTAAGTCTAGAATGTTTGAGTGCATGAGAAACACCTGATATGAAAGGACTGTGTATCCTTCCATATCACATACCTTCATCTTCTTGTCAAGAAAACACATGTAATTGGAAGGCAACCAACATTGTAGGAACCAGTGCGTGGATGAAGATGGTGAATTTTCAGAGGCCTTGCTCACGTCCCATTGTGCTTGTACTGAGGGAATTGGTTGAACCAATGGACGAGGGAGTGATAGGTGCCGATGCGGTCTTCTTGCATAGCTAAACTGGATCTGCTCCTCGGCCTGGCACCGCTTCATTCAGAGTTCCTCCCAACGGGCCGCCGAGGTGCGCCTGATGGCAACCTAACTGAGGTTGCGGGTAACAACCCTAGACAAGCTAGTCGCTAAACTCACGAGTTATCATGTGCCATGGTTGTTAAGGCGGCCAGGCGCTAGTCATTCCTAAGGGGGCGCCTAGGGCACCTAGGCGCCTAGACTGGTGTCAGGCGTTTCTGGGTGCTTTTTCATTCTTTTCAAAATGTTGATTTTTTTATATTTATATTCATGTTTTCAGATAAGTAACATTAAATAATGACATTATTACATAGTATAACATAGAATTTAGGCAAAATCACACCTAACATGACCTACATTAGAACTGATTGGCCCTAATTTGAACTCATTTGATCCAAATTTGACCTAGTTTACCCTAATTTGGCCTAAACCAAACCTTAGTTTGTATAACAAGACCTAATCAGACCCAATTTCCCTATAATATTTATATATACACCCAAATGAGACCGAATTTGGAAAAATCAGACCCAATCTTCCAAGTTAAAACTATTTGCCCTAAATCATACGTGTTTTCCCCAAATTACACCTAATATGTCCAAATTTGACTTGATTTGGCCTAAATCGAACCTATTTTTGCATATTATGAACAAATCAGACCTAGCTTCCCCAAATTTTCCCTATGTTGACCTAAACAAGATCTAATTTGGTCAAATCAGACCTGATCTCACAAAATCTTACCCATTTCTCCCAAATCAGATTTATTTTCCCAAATCAAACCTAATCTCTTTAATTTGACATAATTTGGCCTAAAATCAAACATGTTCTTTGTACATGACCTAATCAAACCTAACTAGCCCTAATTTTAACTATATTGATTTGAGGCCTTACATGGCAAAATTAGACCTAATTCTCTCAAATCAGACTTATTTCCCTCAAATCAGGCATGTTTTCCCCAAATCAGACCTAATTTACCCTAATTTGACCTCATTTGGTATAAATCATACCCAATTCAACCATAAAATGACTCAGCTTGATCAAATACATACCTAATTTATGTTGAATTAGCCTTGAAGTGGCTTAATTTGGGCCTAAAAGGCCTCAGGCGACCATTTAGGTCACATAGGGGGTTGGGCGCCTAGTTTGAGGCGGGTTATCTTAAGCCTAGGCGCCGCCTAGGTGGGGGCCTTGATAACTAAGTCGTGCGTTCGGATGGTCGAGATGGTGGCCTCGAGCATGCATCGAATGGACAGAGATGGAGTAGAGTCAAGATACCCGCCTGTCTCGACGATGTCAAGGCAACATAGGGCAAGGTAGAGGTTGTTTGTGCATGCCATCTGAACTCGAGATGCTAACCTCGTTGTAAACATGATGATGAGCTGATGAGGTGTTGGCAGGTGGTTGGAGGCCAGTTATACAGGTTGGAGGCCGCAACAGAAAGGAGTGGACGCATTTTTTGGAATATCAGGAGGATGACAAAGGGGGGATAGATGAGGATAACAGTCTGCATAGATGAGGACGGCAGTCTGGACAGACATGGAGAGGGATCCAAAGATCTGGGATCCCTTGAACGGCTGGGAGGGGACAAACTTCGTGCGGCAGGCCATAAGCTCGAGCATGTAGAAGAGCCTACATCTACGAGAAGAAGGATGTTTTATGAAATACACATAAGAGAGGAGACGCCCATGAGGCGGTGAAGACGAGGTATGGCGGGCAGCCACCCATAGGCAAAGGCTCTCTTATTTTCTTCCTAGGGTTAGGATCAATGCTCTAATATCATGAGGAAAATAAAATGGAGGCTAATGAGATGATATATTAGACAAAGCCCCACTCCTATATATAGGAAGGGAACACTTACAAGGAAGCGGAATCAAACCCTAATGTGCCAAACATGCTTAGGCCCATTTACATGATAAACTAAACAATAATAACTCTAATAGTTTCTATTGTTGCAGTTTCTATTGTTGCAGTTTTTTGGTGGTTGTTGGGGTCCTGCTAGCATTATTTGCAATGGCAGTAGGCCTGATGGGTGCTAGGAAAAAGTCAAGGTCAGTAGGGAGTCCGACTATATGCACTCAAAAAGTCGAGGGGAGAATGGGGTGAGCTAGAGTACATTTTTTAAGAAAGAGAATAAATAGCTCTTTTGTGTATACATAAGAGAAAAAGAGTAGTTAATAGATTCAACCGATTCACGTGAAGATGAGAAAATAGGAGCAAGTGCGTGTGCGAGTGTGTGTGTGCGCGCGCGCGTGTGTGGCGGTATTCTCTATGCCACTTATGCATTTTGGTCCATTGGTTGCATCGCATATACATATGCAGCCCAATATGCTGCCATTACCCACATATGTGGGTATATGCTAGGCATATGTGCGTGCGTGCGCGCGCACGCGTGTGTGTGTGTGTCATGTATATATAGCGGTATTCTCTATGTCACTTATGCATTTTGTCCATTTGTTGCATAGCATATGCATATGCGACCCAATATGCTGCCATTACCCACATATGTGGGTATATGCTAGGCATATGTGGGGTATATGTGGCTGCTTTTTCAAACAAGACATGTACATGTTTTATTGAATTTATATACATGTTTATCAATGTATAGTATTTAATTGTATTCAGACTAATTATAGACTTACATCCACAACCACATCTATGTATGTATATTATTTTCTTTTTGTGTATATACACACACACATACATACATATACATTTCAGCACTTACATTTGCAGTATATTCAACAACAAAAATATGTACCTAGTTACATACAGATACGCAAAATACACGTACATATATTTGCATGCTTATATGCATACTTTTTCATATACATACACATGCACATGTAATCTGCATGTGTATATGCTTTGTAAATGTTGTAAAGTAAAAGAAGGTTATGTGATATATTTGATAAGAGGAATCCCCCTCCTATATATAGGAGAAGTGGGAAGCGTACAAACTTTAGACTAAACCCTAATGGGCGAAGACACACTTGGGATCATATACAAATAGACTCAATTAACTTAATTAAATAGACTCTCTAATACAGCCCTCAAGCTGAAGCTTGGGAGAATCCCAATTCGGCTTGCAAACAGAGAAACTAAAGATAAAGAAAAAGATAAGCCAAGCCCATACAAGAATATTTTTTCCCCTCAAGAGTACAATAAAGCACTCATCAGTCAAATACTCCCCATCAAGTAGATAATCGAAAGCAGGTTTGCAAGCAGGTCTGAATCTGAAGCATGTCGTAGGTGGAGGTCGCATACATGTAGCAGAAGCTTCTTGATAAAAAGGATGTAGCATTTGGAGTAGTAGTAAACAAGAGCAAGAAGGCGTCAGAGCTTTTATCACAGTCGCTATCATCGCAGTCCAAAGAGTGTTGGTTCACTGTATAAAAGTCCATAGAGTGTTGGTTCAAAGTAGAAAAGTCCAGAGAGTGTTGGTTCACTGTATAAAAGTCCAGAGAGTGTTGGTTCAAAGTAAAAAGTCCAGAAAGTGCTTGTTCACAGTAGAAAAGTCCAGAGAGTGTAGGTTCACAGTAAAATGGTTCAAGAGTCTGGCTCATTGTCCAGAAACTCAACGTGTGCAAGGCACGGACAATGTTAACGTGCAAAGAAAGCACACACAAAAAGTAGAAGACACAGTCGACATAGCCGGATAGAAGATCATCAGCTTAAATAAGCAAGCAATAGACATGAAGCTTCAGATAGTAAGATCTCCAAGAAGCATAACAATAGAAGCAACACCACATAGTAACAAAATCAGAATGAAGATCCATATAGATAGAAATGGAAACAAAGTCTTTGTCTTTTCATCTCCTCTCCTCCATATCATTCCTCTACTCATCCTCCTCTATCTCCCCCTAATGCCAACCACAAACAAGATCAACGGTTGGGTGGACAAACACAAGTTCTACTAGATATAGGGAAATAGACAGAAGGGGTGCAAGTGGAGTGTACAAACCTCAGACATAATCAATATGTAGAACAACCATATGTGAGGAGGGATGAAAAGCAACAGATTTCAAATTAGAGAAGAAAGTCCATGTTATCAAACAGGAGTTTCAGCAGCAGAGTTAGAGAGTTGCTATAAGAGGGAAACAATTATTTATTGCAGCATGCACGTGAAGGGAGTAGTAGGGTAAAACTATAGATATGTAGGTTGGTTGTTTATGTTCGAGTGAAATTGTAAAGTGGGTTTTGTATATCTTATGTAAAAGCAAATACAGTGCTCTCTCTTTATAATCCAAGAGATAAAGGTAAATGTCAAAAATAAGAGATATGGGATAAAACTAAAAACAGTAACAGGAGTAGTGAATATATCAACACTCCCCCTCAAGTTGGAGCATAGATATCAATCATGCCCTGCTTGTCCACCATGACAGGGAATCTGGTTTTGGGAAGAAGCTTTGTGAAGATATTTGCTACTTGATCAGAAGTATGAGTGTATGGAGTAGAGATGTTTCCTGACAAAACAGCTTCTCTGACAAAATGGCAATCCACCTCAATATGCTTGGTGCGCTCATGAAATGTTGGATTGCTGGCAATGAATATAGCAGCTTTATTGTCACAATACATAGGAATAGGATCAGGATCAAAAATGCCAAACTCCTTCAGAAGACGACGAACTGACAACAGTTTACAAGCAGAATGAGTCATGGCTCTATACTCGGCCTCAGCACTAGAACGGGAAACAACAATTTGTTGCTTGTTGCGCCAAGTAACAAGATTACCTCCCACAAAGGTACAGTAACCAGATGTAGATCTACGATCTATCATGTTGCCTGCCTAATCAAAATCGGAATATCCGGTGCTTTTACAATGTCCATGTCTTCTGTATAATAAGCCCTTTCCTGGAGAATTTTTCAGATACTTAAGAATATGACACAGCATCAGTGCAATGTTTGGGCTTATCCAGATATCTACTACTAATCCAACTGCAGAAGATATATCAGCTCTTGTAACAGTCAGATCTATAAGCTTACCAACTAATCTAAGATATTGTTGGTTATTTGAGTACGGAGGAGAGGAGTCATCATCCTAGTTGGTATTAGGGTTCAGAGGAGTACTAGTAGGTTTTGCTCCAAGCATGCATGTTTCTGCCAAAAGATCCAGAACATATTTTCTCTGTGATAAGCAAATACCTGAAGAGGAGCAGGAAACTTCAATGCCTGGAAAATATCTCAGTTTCCCTAAATTTTTAGTGATAGTGTTTTTCCATGTATTCTTTTAGTAGCATGGATGTCTGCTTGATCACTCCCATACAAGATGATATCATCAACATAAACAATCAGAATTATAAGACTAGAGGAAGTCTTCTTAATAAAAACTGAGTGATCAGAATGAGAGCGGCGAAAGATAAATTTGTGAAGAATAGGACTCAATTTGTCAAACCAAGCTCGTGGACTCTATTTCAGCCCATATTGTGTAACCTGCGTACTTTATAACACTCCCCCTAGGCAACAAACCTTGGTGGTTGATCCATATATACCTCCTCGTGCAGGTCACCATATAAGAAGGCATTTTTGACATCCAGTTGAAACAGGGGCCAATCACAGTTTACAGCCACAGAAATAAGGACACGGGCACAATTTAGATGTGCAACAGGAGAGAGTCTCAAAATAGTCAACTCCATATGTTTGAGTATAGCCTTTGGCTACAAAACTAGCTTTCAATCTTTCTATTGTGCCATCCGGCTGATACTTGATTGCAAGGACCCAGTGACATCCTACAAGAGAGCAATCTGTAGGAGAATCAACCAAGTCCCACGTATGTCGATCAGTAAGGGTCTGCGTTTAAATCTCCATAGCCTGGCGCCATGTAGGATGTTGTAAATCCTGAGCAGCATTCTTAGGAATAGAGACAGACGATAGCAAAGGTAAAAGTGGCAAAGCTAGTGCCAAGATCAGCAATAGAACAAAAATTTCCAATAGGATGTAACGTGCAAGACCGGGTTCCTTTATGCAGACTAATCGAAACATTTAAATCAGAGAGTACCCCTGGTTGTGTGGGATCTACCGACGAAGATGTAGGATTTGGTGAATGAGGGGCGATGGAGGGAGTTGTAGCTTTTGGTCTTTGTTGATACATTTTCAGAGGCGGAGACAAGGCAACAGAAGTACGTGACACATCAATCTCAACAGACAAAGACAGTTGTGTATCAACCAACAGATCAGATGACAAAGTAGAACCTGCTACAGAGTAGAATGGCATATGCTCAAAGAAAACCACATCGGCACGGACAAACCATTTCTTTGCAGATGGATCCTAGCATCTATACCCTTTCTGAGTCTGAGAGTAGCCCAAGAAAACACATTTCGTAGACCTTGGGTCAAGCTTTGTTAAGAGCAGGACGTAAGTTTTTGACAAAGCAAGTACTTCCAAAAATCCGCAGAGGTACAGAATTAGTGGGGTATCTAGGTACAAAACGTGATAAGGCACTTGATTGTCTATCACAGAGGAGGGCATTCGGTAAGCAGTAGAGATAGCATCTGGCCAGAAGGTTATGGGTACATTATAGTGAAAAAGAAGAGTGTTAGAACTTCTAGAAGGTGATGATTCTTGCGCTCAGCAGCCCCATTTTGTTGGGGGTGTAAGAAAAGGAGGTTTAATGAATAGTACCCACAGATGATTGCACAAACTTGAAGGCATTCTCAGTGTGAAAAACCTTAAATTGGTGTGCAAAACTGAGTATGAATTTCAGCAAAGAAGGTGGTGATAGTATCTAGCATATGAGACCGGTCTTTCAATAAAAACAGCCATCTAGTTCTAGAAAAGTCGTCAATAAAGCTCATAAAGTACCGAAATCTGGAAGTACTTAGAACATAACATGGACCCCAAACATCCGGATGCATAATATCAAAAGGATTTTTAGAACCAATACAAGGTTTATTTGAATAACTGATACGAGTTTGCTTGCCCAGTTGGCAAGTTTCACAATGAAAAACAGAATATGAAATGCTTCAATTTTGCAATAGATGGATGGCCCAATCGATAATGCCATTGTAAGCCTGTCACAAACATAATCAGCAAAGCAGTATTCTTCGGCGTATCCAAGTAGTACAGTCCTTTTGGTCCCTCATGGCCCGAACCAATCCTCATCCTCGTGCGGAGATCCTGAAATACACAACCGTCCGGGTCAAAGGTCACCGAAGGCTCTTCACAGGTCTATTGACAGATAATAAATTCAGTGGAAATTTGGGAACATAAAGAGTTGAGCGCAATAAGAGATTGCCAGGAGTACAGATACTCCCTATGCCATAAACAGGAGTTTGAGAGCCATCAACAAGAGTAATAGGCGGAACATTAGAAGTTGTATTGAGCTCAAAAAATAGTGTAGAATTGTCTGAAATATGAGATGAGGCGCCAGAATCAATCACTCATTTATTTTTACCATAAGATGCAAATGAGGCAAGGAGAGTAGAACCATCATCAGCAGAGCCATCAGTAGTAGAGGAAGGGAGACGAGACTGAAGGAGCTTCTCAAACTCAGAGCGAATCCAATCCACAGATGGTTGGGATGATGAGGATGGTGCAGATTACGTTGACTAGTACTCACCTGATTGGCCTAGGCAGGCTAACCATGTTTTTCCCAACAATGATCTTCGGTATGGTTTGTGGGGCTACAGAAATTACAATTATTGTCTAGAAAGAGGTTGTCTTTGACCAGAGGATGACCAACCTCAGCCAGGACCAGCAGTAGAGCGTTCATGGCCACGACCACGACCACAGTTGGAATCTCTTGAGCAGTCAGCCAGAGCAGTAGCATCAGAGAGATTGGGTGGCTGAGAGGAGACAGACGGGAAACAATGGACCGATTTCAAGACATCATGAAGCATAGGAAACGGGTCATTGGACAGGATTTGATCGAAAACACCAACGAATGAAAGTGGCAGACCTGCAAGAAACTAAAGCAGTTGAAGTTCGTTGAGCTCACATTGTACTTCTATGATATCTGCGGAGAGAGGGTGATACACTTCAAACTCGTCCCAAAGAGTGCAGCATTGGTTGTACTAGTCCTCAATAGAATCAGTATCAGATACTCCTTAGCCAGATGTTTGAAAACTTCAAACACTTTTTCGAATTTTGCTTATTAGAGTAAACATGTCAGAAGTTTGTCCCACATGGCTTTGGCAGTCTGGAGTCGAAGAAGAGACTGATTGATTTTAGGCTCAGCACTATTGCTCATCTAAGACATTACGTTGGAGTATTCCTTAGCCCACATATCATAGGTTTGTTTAGTTTAATCATCGGCAGTGGCGGCAGGTACGACTGGGGTAGTAGAAGTAAGATGTGAGTAACGACCATGAGCTTTAACGTAGAGCTTGAAGACCGCAGACCAAGTGTGATAGTTGGAGCCATCCAACTTAATAGCAGTGATGCAGAGCGTCCAAAAGGACTCAGCGGATCCCATTAGAAAGCACATAGGATCGCAGATATGTCAGCGAGCAGTAGCAAGAAGAAACCCAACGCATGGGCAGCAGTGGGATATCAAGGAACTTAAGTCACTAAATCATCCAGACATCAGGTGACGTAAGCAAAATGGGGGGTCCCCAGAAAAAGACAAGAGACCAGAAGAAGAGTGGTGGTTTTAGATGTGAGGCAGGGTGCTGACTAGCGGCTGGGCTAGTGTTGGGTAGAGGCAGGGGTTAGCGGTGGATGGGGGGATTGAAGGCTGGAGTGGTTGGAATGAAGCAGGCGGTTGTGCGGGCGGCTGGGGGGTTTGCGACGAAAAGGGGTGATGGCTGGAAGGAGCCGGGTGGAGGGTTGTAGGGGCAACGGAGGAATGGGTGTGGTAAAAGGAGGGTTGGCGGCTAGTGGGCAGGTGGAAAGTAGGGGCAGGCGGTGGCTAGCGGGCGGACGGGGGTTCGTGTGGGTGGTGGCTAACAGGCTTAGTTACGGGCAGGCGTTGAGGTGCAGGAGGTCGGACGGGCGGCTAGGGGCAGGGATGCGGCGGCGGGTGGGCAGTGGGATGGGGAGGGGATGCGGGAGGCAGGAGCGTCGGGGATAGAGGGAAGCGGTGGCGGGTGGGCAGGGGGCGGCGGGCGCTGAAGAAGGGGGGTTGTGGGTGGGGAAAAAGAATTACAGAGGATCATAACTTGCTCCCATGGTAAAAAAAAGTCTGCCTTGAGGCTCTTGAGGATTACGCCTCGAGGCGAGGCTATCCCATTTGCGCCTCAAAGCTTACGCCTCGATGTCCTGGATTGAGGCTTACACCTCACAATGTCTAAGGCTCGCCTTAAAGCACTGAGGCTTTGAGGCTTAGCTGAGGCGCAAGCCTCGATTCTGGATGATAATGTATTATGTTAACCACCAAATGATCTACTAATAAGATTTCTACAAACACTTTATCTAGAAAATAATATTCAGAGTTGTAGTTAATTATAATGATTTTATTACTAAAATTTATAATTATCGTTCTCTGAGTGACATCTTTCAATCTTCATTGCTAAATCTACCTTTGTTTGCTACCTTCTCATGTACTATGTCGGTGAATTTCATCTCCTTGTTAACTAATTTTGGATCCTTGTTCCTACTAATTCAAAATTCTATCTCTCTTACTTTTTCAATGTTCATTACATATATTAATCTAATAGTATAATGAATTGATATCTTATTATTTCTATACATATTCTTCAATATTGTGGTGGTCTTTAATTTCTTTATATCCTTATTAAGTTCCATAAATATTTTATATTTCATTTTAGTTTTGTTTGTAACTTTATATATACATATTTATGCTCCACGGATGCATATACATAAAATATATCTAAACATATATCATTATATATATAATATATAAATTGTATATACATGTATAATTTTATTTATTAAAACCGCCTCATGCATATTTTGAGGCTTACGCCTCAAACACTTCGAGGCTTACGCCTCGCCTCACTAAGACAAAAATGTCTCGTTACGCCTCACGCTTTTTATAACCTTGCTTGCTCCCGATACCATGTAAAGTGGGTTTTGTATATGTTATGTAAAAGCAAATACAGTGCTCTCTCTTTTATAATTCAAGAGATAAAGGTAAAAGCCAAAAATAAGAAATATGGGATAAAACTAAAAACAGTAACAGGAATAGTGAATATATCAATAGAAATGATAAAACTATATGAGGGGAGGGACATATGAAATATGAGATCAGAAGGAATAGGTAATTGTGGTTCTAGAGTCAAGTGTTACCGTAGTTGCTATAGTAATGCGGTTGTAGATGTCAAAAATGTGTGTCCAGATCTCTTTCCACTTCCATATTAGAATTAGGGAAGGTACTCGAGGAGGAAGTAGAGATCTAGGGTGGTCCTAGGAAGAGGATCTCATGGGGAGGATAACCCCTATACGGACACAGCAACCTTTAACTCAAACCTCTATTAGAACAGCCACTGACTGAGGAGAAAGAAGATGCAACAGCTCTTTCTCGAAGGCATGTAAAAGACTCTCTCCCTCTCCTACAAGGAAGGCTCAAGGAAGAGAAGGAGGCTGCTAGAGGCAGGCAGAATTCATGAAGGAATGGGTTGGAAGCTCCCAAAAACCCATTGTGCTATAGTAGGATACTGCAGCAATACGACAGATCTGAGGGAAAGGACACCTGGCGCGGAAAAACAATGAAAGCAATGATATAGAGAAGCAGGAGGGCAACAATCTCTAGTCAAGTAGAAACAGTAGGAGGAGTGTCAACAGCAGAAAAAAGGAGATGGAGCAGTAAATGTCATGGATTGATAGAGTAGAAAGGCCCAAAGGGCGCCCAAGAAGGAAGAAGGGCCGCCCACCGGCATTAGTCTCTTTGTTTCTTTTTACTTGACGGCTAGAGTTTTGGTCCTTTTGGATCCTTGTTGTGATACCATGTTATGAAGTAAAAGAAGGCTATGTGATATATTGGATAAGAGGAATCCCCCTTCTATATATAGGAGAAGGGGGGAGCATACAGACTTTAGATTTAACTCTAATGGGCCAAGACACACATGGGCCCATATACAAATAAACTCATATAACTTATATAGCATACTCTAATAGTAACAAAAGTCTCCGACTTTTACAAAAGATTAGTGATTTATCACAATTTTAAAGGCTCCCTATTGTTCAGCATGATTAATGCATTGGTCACCGATTTTGTTACTTTTCCCAATTTCACGATCTATATGATTTTGGATGACTTATCACCATTTTTCTTTTTTAAGTTGCTTGCTCTTTATTTTACAATACCGTGTAAAAAGAACTCACCATATACACTAAACCACCAACCCCCACTTCCTGACAATTTATGTTGTTGGGTCGTCCTTTTCCCCCTTCCCTTCTCTCTGACATTGCGTCCGCATCCTCGACTTAATATTCTTCTCCTCAATCAGCAAATAGGCAATCCTCCTCTTAATTTTCTTAATACCATGTAAAAAGAACTCACCATATACACTAAACCACCAACCCCACTTCCTGACAATTTATGTTGTTGGGTCGTCCTTTTCCCCCTTCCCTTCTCTCTGACATTACGTCTACATCCTTGATTTAGTATTCTTCCCTTCAATCAGCAAATAGGCAATCCTCCTCTTAATTTTCTTTTTTTCCCCTTATTTGTCTCTTATATGTCATTACCATTATCATGTGTGCTAAATGATTCATTATTCAATATCGTTGTTCAGCATGTTTCTCTCAAATTGTTATATACGTTGTTATTTTACAACTTTTCTTTACTTCTTTTCCTACTTTCTCCACTCAATAAGATTGTATGTTTGGTGACCTTGATAGTTACATGTTTATATAGTCGACTTATTCCTGACTATTATTGGATAGTCGACCGAACTTTGAACAAAAGTTATTTTTTTGTGCCCAAATTTACCAGATTTATTCCTGATTATACACACACACACACATACACACATACATACATACATCTCTTGATTTAATACCCCCTGGGCGTCCGACCTCCGCTACAGGTCGTAGGAGAGGGGGAGCGTGTACTCTTCTCCTGTTCTAAGAGTCGAGCAACTCTCAATCGCATACACACACACATATACAATATATATATATATATATATATATATATATATATATATATATATATATACACACACACACACACACACACATACATACATATATGCATATACAAGTATGGGATTAAGAGAGAAAGATTTCTCCTCCCCACTCGCACAACCTGTAGTGATGGTTGGGCGCCCAGGGGGTATTAATACATATATACATATGTATGCATGTGTGTTGTGTGTATAATTAGTAATATAAGCATCTATGTAAACATATGATGGTCCAAATTCATGAAACAACGTCCTTAAACATCCCCAATAGGTTGAAATGTATATGTATTCAAAAAATATTAATTAGAGCAAGAATTTCATAATATGTATAATCATTGACTACACGTATCAATATTAATTTCAGTACTTGAAACTACGGAAGGGTTATTTTCTGCAACTAAAATAAGACTTGTATAGTAAAATAGTAGAGAGTAGAGATGATATTTCAAGTTGTGGTAAAGCAAATGCCAATATCTAATGAAAAAACCAAACAAAGGTCTTCCAGAACTACAAGATATATTGCCATGTATATGCTATATAATAAAGTCCGAGAATCCAAAAGCCAAAATGGTATAGTATTTTGACTATATAAAAAAGAAAAACCCAGCCTAAAGGTACTGAAAAAGTACTAAAAATATTATTTTGACGTGGAGCAGGGATAGGGAATCAAGTAAAAAGAAACAAATAGGCCTGACGCATGCCCGACTCGGCCCAGTCAGCTAGGTCTGCACCTAGGACCAGATCAGCCTGTACATACGTTTCAAGCAGCTGACCAGCTGCCCCGACATCCTAGGTGAGTACCTAATTAAGCAATATTTGTAGGCAGCCAGCCCAGAAGTGCCTAGTCAGACCATCTTTTTAGGCAGCCTGCCTAGGAACACCTAGTCAGGTACCTCAACAAGTATAACTCTAAGCAGAACCCTCTCCACCCGTACAACCCATACTGCTTTTCAGAATCATGGTATAGAGAGAGAAAAAGTGCCCTAAGTTGGGAACTTGAGATACAGTCAGTTGTGTCGATGTTGTACAATTAAGTCAACTTATAAAAAGCATCTTATAATACAAAACTGAATTGTTGATCTCGTATGTATCATATGAATGGTTGGAATGTGAGCTCATTTGGATATTTGCATGCTGTGCATCTGAATTCGGAAGGCTACAAAAATGCTGCATTGAGAGAAAAAAAGGTCCTTACTTCAGTAATTGCCTGAAAAATGGCTTACTATCATCCAAATGAGCTCAAATAGACTACTCATGTATTGAGAAGTTCAACTATTTGTATTTTCTGAAAAGCTTGACCCAGAAATGCAAGCACAACTCAAGTAGATGGAATCATATCATCCTCTCTCTCTCTCTCTCTCTCTCTCTCTCTCTCTCTCTCTCTGTTAATAGGTAAAGAAACAGATTTGGGTTTGCATCAATTTGGTGTTATTAACAAGTCTTTTTAAGTAGTCCAATTGTACGGATATGAGGATTAGACGTAGTTAAAACTCTATGAAGATAGCATCTATACTATTTCAGTATATTCAAAATATTTGAATGCTAACTGCTAATCTCATGAGTTACAATTGGTATATATGACCATAAAACTTAATACTGAGTTGTTACAAATCTCTATTTTGAAACATGTCTTATCTACAGACTTACAGAATATATATCTTATCCATACAGTTGGATTATGTCTAGTTTTCACAATAGTGACATCATATAAACTTAAATCAGTTTTTGCCCCGTAAATTTAAAGAAAATCTAGACTATTGATCTTCTCAATTGTCTTACAAATAGTCTACATACCAAATTGGAGCCCATTTCAATATTTATAGGTACGGCTGAGCATTGGACCAGGTTGTCCCCGATCTGATCCGCAACCAGACCCGAACCTAACCACAGTTTTTACGGGTGGGCTAGGGACTTGATGTTAGACTCAAACATTTACGTCTTTGTATTTTGCGAGATATTATCTAGGATAATTTGACGGTGGTTTAGCACTTCATCATTGCCATTGATATGTACATTAATAGCGTCATGATGGTGGAGTTATATACCTCTTATTTGATTTGTTTTTTAACACAGTCTATATATTAGCTTGGTTCACATCCATAAGGTTGGATAATAATAATAAGTAATTTGAGAACATGGCTGTACCTTTATCGGGAAACTGCAAGTAAGAATCGACCTTGGACGATGTTGGGCTTTTGTAAGCAGGATTCTTACTCCTCTCTTTAAGCAACTCATCGAGCTCCTTGTAGTATGACATCTTTGCTG
This sequence comes from Alisma plantago-aquatica, assembly GCA_963693085.1. Lineage (NCBI taxonomy): Eukaryota > Viridiplantae > Streptophyta > Magnoliopsida > Alismatales > Alismataceae > Alisma > Alisma plantago-aquatica. The sequence goes on along the minus strand of OY856412.1, from coordinate 440,052,717 downwards.
AGCCACTCCCTCTATCCTGATGTTTTGCCTTCTTAAACTCCTTGAGCAAGTTTCTCCACTTGTCCGTGCACATGGTTGGAGACCTATCAAACCCTCTGTCCCTCATCTTGGCAGAGATTTGCTCCCACAAATGCTTGTTGGACTTGCTGGTGTTGAACAGCCTATCCATCTCCCTCCTGAAACTAATCAGGCAGCGAGTCTCCTCCTGCACCCAGGTCTCAGCTCTCTTCTTGGGCGCCCTTATTTCAAGGTCCTCTCCGCTGCTCTCAGTGAGGATTGCAGGCGGAGGCAATTGTTGTCCTGATGCCATGCCCCCATTCCTTACCACCTCCATCATCATGTCCCGCCCCTCCTCCTTGTAGAAGTCCGCTGATTGTGGCTTCTCTGACAAGTATATCCCTTCCATTGGACAGCCACTAATGTTCCCCGGAGAAACGTAAGAGAAGGAGGGGCTGTCTAGACTAACAGAGAACATGTTACTGAAATGAGGTTGTGTTTTCTAACAAATGCAGGATCCATTCCGCAGAAATCCTGAAAGGCACTATCAGAAAGACAACTGATTGCCGGCGTTCTCCCACGTGATAATGTAATGGACAGAAAGAAGAGACAGATAATTAACACTCGCTAAACGAGGAGCGGTGTAATCTGAAGGCACCGGCAAAGCAGTAGCGGTCAGCAGCATAGACTGAACAACCGGGGAGAACGGATTCTTCAATGAAGAGGGGAGCAGTCGTGACATGAAGAGGGATACAAAACCCTTCTGAGCAACCCTCCGATAGCTGATAATAGCCGGCGGCGCCGGAGATGGAAGAAGACTGACAAAATAAAGTTAAGAGGAGACCGTGCGCTCGAGAGAGAAATCCCTTGTCCGGGGGTGCTGCGAGTGAAGTACTAGTGGAGGAAGTCGGGGCTTTCGTCGCCGGTCAGAACAGACTCGTAGCAAGCGTCAATCACTGGGTGGCCCTCCCCGTAGAATCGTACAGGCTCCAGGCGAGCTGAGCGTTCGTCTTTTCTACAGGTGTGTGAATGCGAGATGGGAACCCAATTGATGGGATCGGGATTGTAAAAATGTCTCAAGAGCTGGATATTATTTCAACCAGCACAATTGAACCGTCTGTTTCTTTTTACCGGTGAACGCACAAGTGTGACATATAAAATTTATTATAAATGTGCAGGGAATGGACTCGTATGTGAAAGTGTCCCTACACTAAAAAATATTTGTGTTGGTCGTTTGAAAGGAGAGAATCAAGGAACCGTTTCTGTTGGATGGAGAGAGAAATATAGAATTAAAGATAATAAAAATTAATAGGAGAGTGTGATAATAAATATTTGTAGGAGTAAAATTTCTTGAAAAAAATGAGAGAAGAGAGTGAATCAAGGAGAGCGCAGCATCAAACTCGCTCTTTTTATATTCTTTTTATAGTAGTATAGATATAATCGTTCCCTCTCCTATAAACTTCAGTTTCTGCATTGAAATTTCGTTCTTCGGTTAATCCATTTGTGTGAGCAAGCCTCTATATCGCATTGCTTGAATGTATTAAAAATAATCTATCCAACTTGCTAATAGCTTTGGTTTTCTTTTACCATCGTTGTGAAATATATGTTGTTTTGTAGCTAGCAACATCTCCATTGGAGTGTAGTGATGATGATAACAATCTACAGGACGATGATAATGTTGGTAACAATATGATAACATCATGGGAAAAAATGCATCATGTTGACATACATTTGAATGAGTTGTACACGAGGTTACAATACATAGTGTTGGGACAACAAGTTAAAGGTGTGTCAATACAACAGTTGTATGTAAAAGATTGTCGGTTCAGCTCCACCTAGTGTCAATTTTTCAAGGACTCCGTTGAAGACTATATAATTTGCAATTATTATAATGTGTTAGCATAAACTTTACTTGTTCTCCAATTAAGCTAGTATCCACTGAGTTATTGTGCCTGAAGAGGGAGATTGCCCCATTTTCTTCTTTCATACTTTTCAACAAATTTATATTAGTTTGGAGGTGTCTAGAACTTGATATTACTTCTTTCTTGATAATTATCAGTTGATTTCCTTTTGTTACCTCTTATCTAGAGAAGGTGTTCTCACTGGTGACAACCTCAAGATCCCTTTTTTGCCTACTTAAATCCCAAATGTGAATTTTATATGCCATCATGTCAATTTTACAAATAACACGCTTAATATTAACCCTGTGAATAGGGTTTGACATGGAATTATAGTCTTTATCTAAGAAAACATGTGTCACATTTATATTCTTATGTGTGATTCTTTTGCCACGGATGGAGGGAAGGGATTTTAATTAGAGAATAACTATAAAATAGATTAGGTCATGGTCGCGTGTAGTGGCGGTGGTGGAGTCGATCAGAGACCTCCCCTCCAACAAGGAGGTAGGCGGCCACGCTCACCCATTGTTGACCAAGTATGGGTTATCAAAGCATTAAAGGACCGAGCTGTCCTCTACAAGATCTTAGTAGGGGATGTAAACACCAGACTTTCCCAATCACAAAACATTGTAGAAGAAGACACAATTATCATCCCACATGATGAAGTGGATGTCAATGCAGCATTATGAAGAAATACCATGGCTAGATACATCATTGGGTTTTGTTCCCATACCCCTACTCTACAAGATCATCTACACTGGATCTAGAAACCTATTGGGGCAGTCAAGGTTCTTGGAAGAGCTAGCAGAAGCTTCATCATTAAATTCCAACATGAAAATGATATGAACGCAACCTTGGAAGGAGACCCTTGGTACATCATAGGGAAGCCAATGATTTTGAAAATTTGGGAGAAAGGCAAATCCCTAGAACAAGAGAAGTTATCATCGGTTCCTTTTTAGTTGAAACTACAACACCTCCCCCTTGAGCTATGAAGTGAGACAATGATAGCGAGAATTGGATCATGTCTAGGTAAAGGATAGGCATATGAAGGATCAGAACCGCATAGACTATGCTAGAGTCAATGTTCTGATGGAGGCATCATCGTCATTTCCAAATGTGGTGAAACTGAGAATGCATAAAGGCCATGACTATGTTGTTCATGTTGGATATGAATGGGTTCTAGAAAGGTGTCCTCATTTGGGACATTTATCCATGTCAAATCCTTGTGCAAACCAAAACACTAATAGGAGAAGGAGAATTGTGTGCAGACGAATGGCAAGCGGAGATGGAAAAATAGGCAGAGGCGAGTGGGCACGCTGAAAACATTATGCAAGTTGACCCACAACCTGCTCTTGACAATCAACCTGCCCTCCCCTACGACTACTAGGATAATAGCAAGGCAATATGAGAGCATGGTTGATGGAGATGGTTTCACGCAACCAAGGAGAACCACCAACCCTCAAAGCAAAAGATAAACAAGAATCCAACGAAATTCAAGAGCGAAGCAAAATGATAAGTCTAGAAACACATTACATTCTCTTGAGAACTTGAATCCTATATAGAAATGGGGCGACAATACATCCCCCCAGCCCCATGATTGATAGACCTACCATCATGGCTTGGAATGTTCGGGGCTTGTCTCAATGGGGAAAAAGGACATGTTCTGAGTTGAGTAGGTAGAGCAAAGGTTGATATTGCTCTACTTACAGAAGTTAAGATTAAAAGAAGCAAGGTGAAAAAATTATGGAAAAAAACCTTGCTCGATGCAATGTGGTTAGATAACTCTAAGAGTTGCAACAAAGTGTGGATTTTGATTATTTGGGAAAACCAGGTTTACTGCATTATCCCATCTTTCAGTCAGGACAACTTCTCCATTGTGGATTGGCTTTTGGTGAAAAAACATAGACATGGTTGTCATCTATGTAGAAAATGATGATAATAAAATAATTAAGGCTTTGGGAGGATCTTCAGAAGATGAAATCTCAACTCAAATCACCTAGGTCGTGCTAGGTGGATTTAATGCAGTGGAGGGCAAAAAATGAAAGGAAAGGGTGCACTACTCCTTCATCCAAATCGGTGGAGAATTTCAATCACGCTATTTTAGATATTGATGTTCTATGATTCTAGCTAAAGGATCCTTTTTCACATGGAACAACCAACAAAGTGGTAGCAAGAATACTAGAAGTAAAATTGGTAGAACCTTCTGTCAATTACACATGATAATGGAATTTCCAAAAACCTAGCTAGAGATTATACCTATGATCTACAATGATCATTATGTTCAAGTCCTGCATTTTGATAAAGAGCCACAATGAAATAAGTATGCCACAAGATACTTTAATGCATGAGCATATCTTGAAGGCTTCAAGGAAACAGTTTGTGAAGCTTGGAAAAAGAACTACATTGGAACTCCTATGTACATGTTGTGTAAAAAGATGAAACACACTGAGAAAAACCTCTAGACTTGGATTTGGGAGAGAATTGGTGATCTCAAGGATTCTGTAAAAAGTAGATAAAAAGAAGCATTCCAGGCACATGATCTAAAAGACAAAGACCATGTCAATGAACTTTACTAGGATATAGCTAAACAAAAAAAGGAAGAAGGGATTCTTGCTAGATCAGCCAAAGAGTCTATTCTAAGGAAAATTATTTAGGGTGTTCTGGCATAAACATGGGGACTACAGTCGAAGTTTTTCTATGCATCTCTCAAGATGAGAAGGTGTAGAACCCAAATTAAGGTCCTTGAGCATTATGGTGATCAGATCATAGATGAAGAAGATATCAAAGGGAGCTTCATGTTGCACTACAATAAAGTATTTAGTAAAGTAGAGGGGCCTCATGCTTAGAATTACAATTGGTTAAACATCAAGAAATTGATTGATGTGTAGGTGGAGGAAATGTGCAAATCACTAACGAATGAGGAGATATATGAGGTATTTAAAAGGGTAAATGATGATAAGTATCCTAGCCCCGTTGGCTTTAATACCCATTTCTTGAATCTACATGGGATATGTAGGTAAGGATGTATATCTGGCGGTGAAAGATTTTTTCATAAAGGGTAGGCTCCTTAAAGAGGTAGATCAAACTTAAATTTCTCTTATACCTAAGGTTAAGAAGCCCAAAAAAAAAGTGATTGCGGGCCTATCTCTCTATGTAATTTTTTGTATAAAGTTATCTCCAAGACTCTTGTTAACCGAATCATGGATCTTCTACCCAGTTTAATTAGTTATAATCAGTGTGCATTTGTTAAGGATCAACACATCTCCGATGCTATTCTATAGGCAAATGAGCTTGTGCATGATTTTAGAAAACAGAATGTAAGCAGCAAATTGTGTCTAAAAGCATATTTAAGTAAGGAATATGATTCCATAAGTCGTGAATATATGCTTGAAGTCATGAAGGAGATGGAATTTCACAATTGTTGGATGCAATATATTAAAGAGTGCATGAACATGATTTCTTTCTAGTACCAGATCAATGGTGCTCCCTCCCCAATCATACAAACTACAAGAGGCATCATACAAGGGACCCCCTTACACCCTACCTCTTTGTGATAAGGATGCAATGTCTCACCTTGATCCTTATAAAGTTATGGAAGTCAAATCACTCACCCCGCTCAAGGTAAGAAACATTGAAGTCTCACACATCTTATTTGCAGACGACTTGTTGTTGTTTTTTTCATATGCTATTGAGAAATATGTTGAAGGTATCAAGGACAACATGAAGCTTTTCAATTCTTTATCTGGGCTTGAGAGAAACCTAGATAAAAGCCAACTCTTCACCAGCAAGTCAACACCAGAATATATCAGTATTGCTCTTGGAATCCATAGAACTATTTTTCTAGTAAGGTACTTGGCAATGCCTATGTTCATAGGTCGCCTCACTTAAAACTTTACTCTTCTTATAAACAAAATAAAGATGAAATTGGATTCTTGGAATACAATGCTACTCTCTATGGCAGATAGATTGGAGCTCATGATCTCAAATCTATCATCATACCACCTTTTTTGGACGGACATGTTTCTTCTGCTAGAGCAACTGTGAAGGAGATTCAAAAATTGTACATGTCATTCCTTTGGGGGGCAGAGAAGGGGGAAATCACATCCATACAATCCAATGGGAAAGGATATGTAGACCTAAGCTGGAAGGAGATTTAGGTATTCATAGGGTTGAAATTTAGTTCAAGGCATGGATGATGCACTTTCTCTGGGATATTCGCAACCACAAGTACGATGTGTGGATCAAATGGGTGCACAATAGATACAGAAAGACTAGATCAATGTGGTCGCGCTCATCCAAGCAACAAAAAATCTAGATTTGGCACACCATTTTGAGATTCATAAATGAATTTCTCTCTCGAGTTAGACTCAACATCGGCACATGTGACTCCATCATACTGTAGGGAGATCCTTGAGTCAATGGATGCTTCCTCCATCACATTATTGGAAACCAACTAAGTTGCACACTAGACTTGATGACTCTCAGAGACTAAACATGATTATTAGGGAGAAGGCTTGGACCTTCCCATCAGTCAGAGGCATTGAATCCTATGTTCTCAAATCCTGCTGAATGGAGAAAAGGAAACCTACAATTTTGAAGGGATTACACAATTTACTCTAAAGGGAGCTTGGGATCTATGTTGAGTTTCCTATCCAAAGGAAGCATGGGCACAATGGCTCCGGAAAACAAAGACATCACAATGATATCTAATTCATGGTTGGAAAATATTATAGGGGAAGCATGTGAAAAAGGATTTACTCCAAAAAAGGGGTTCCCATCTAGCCATGCAACCTATGTAACCAAAAGGTAGAAGACATCCTCCACTTCTACTGGAGATATGGCCTCACAGGAAACATTTGGTCCATGACCCGCAATCACCTACCTCTGGTTCCAATATGTCAAGAAGAAACTTTGGATATTGTAGATAAGAACAACCATATTTTAATTTTTACTATTATTTATCACGTATGGTTTATCAGAAGCTAGATCGTTTTTAATAATTATAAGTCATTACATGTATAGTTTGTAATAGAATCATAAATGACTACGATAGTCTCATGGATACTTAGGTTTTCCCCTTTATGCTTTTGTAGTGTTAAATCCAGCCACTTGTAAAGTTTGATGGTAATGTTTCAATAGAAGAGTAACATGCTTAATGATAAAAAAAAAGTTTTTTAATATATATTAAAGTAGAATCATATCAAAAGTCAGAAGGTGGTACTTATACTTATGGTGACCCAAGATCTTATAGAAAAACTTTTTAAGCAAATGTTAGGGGATTTTTGTGCAAATTTCCTCACTGGGTCAATCTTATTTTTGTTTCTTGGTGCTTTCAACCATGTCTTTTCTCAAAAGAATTTGGTATGAGAGGGATCATTCCTCACAATATTTAAATTTTGGTGTGTGCTTTATTTTCTCCATATAGTTGTGCCCTACAATTATGCCCCCCCCCAAAAAAAAAAACGTGCTTAAACCCCGTGAAGAATATTTTACAATGACACACTGGTGGTGGACAATGTTGAAGATTATCCTTTACCATGTGGTGGTGGAAAACAAGGTTGTTGACTACTAGTATTCTCATGTAAACTACAATTGTGGATGGGATATCTAACTTCTAGTGTTCTACTATTTAAGCGGTGGTGATAGACGAGGCCTGCAATGACAAAGAGTTTGATTATTGCACTGCATTTTTGTCGTTACTATCACTAAGATATATCATTTTTATTATCATACCACACTCCAATAATAGTAAGTTCCATCTTCATATGCAATACTATAAAGTATGAGTGATCATGTATGGGTTCTCATAAGTAGAATTAATTACCTTTGATCATTTATTGTACTATCACATGATTTTATCATTGAATTTTCAATCTGAATCCATAGGTGACTTTACAAGATAAGTTCATATTTGTAAACTTTTCCTTGTAAAATATTTTTTAATTGATATGGTTCCTAGAAAATCATTGCATTTGAATCCTTACCTAATTTTTTTAATTGATGCTTGTTTATGTTTTAATGTCAATGTGATACTTATATGGTAAATGTATTGTTGTTTTTTATCATAAAAAATAATGATAGCATGTTCCAAAAATATGCTCTTGATGTAAAATTAGAAATTTTAAATCATTACAAATTTGTGTATTTCAAGAATTAAGGGGAAAATATTGTTGATATTTCAGCATAAATATAAATACAAAAATACTTATATATTGATTTCATGTCCAAGAACGAATTAAGTTGGAGAGATAAGGATCAAACTATTTCCAAAATTTGCAAATTTTTAAAATTTATGCTATGAGATTATTGTAAAGGAAAATTAGACATTTTACCACTCTGTTTTACTATTGTTTATATCATAATGTGGTTTCAAATTCTCAATATGGAATTTATATTATAAATGCATGTAGCACATGGAAAGAACCTTTGTGATGATCATTAAATACCCATATAGTATGTATCCATTAGGTATAATCCTTGAGAATCTCTAATAGTTTGGAAATTTTAGCGTAGTAAACACAATTAAGTGATGAACATGCTTACTTCACATCTCTAGTGAAAATATGGTAGCATTTTCATGTTTGTTCCTCACATATATATGTATTATTATAAATTCTAAATTAGTATGTTTATATAAATAATACAAGACATTACTTGATTTAAATAGGAACCAAAAAACACACGTGCATTTACTACTTAGTTTGCACATATAAAAATTAATCATATTGGAGTGTACAAGACCAAACTTGTTGATTAAATTGTATAAAAATTAGGAAGCTTAATATTGATTTGTTATGGCAATGAATAAGGACCATTTTTTTGCTTTACTATAATCATATTCATATTGTGATTTTGTGTGAACCATCCCTCTTATGAAACCTTGAATATGATTATTATGATAGATATTCAAAGAAAAATACCCAACTTAAAACTAGTACATACCAAAAACCTAAAGTCAAGATGAGACAAAAAAACTTGCGAAATTTTCTTTATCCAAATAAAAAATTATCATCAAAACTTTAAGTAAAATAGGTATGAATGATCATCATAAATACACATAGAAGTCTAACCAATAAGACCAGGAACAAATCGTATTGTCCTATAGTTAAGACCCACAACAACATACAACAAAAAGTCAAACCATCATAAATATTCACATAATGTAATGAAAGAATCCATTGTTGACTCAAGGTCAATTAGGTCAATGTTGACTCACGTCTAAATTGACTAACCCGTGTTTTGATGATGACTAACTATTCCACATATTGGTGTCTAATGTCTCTACTTAAGTGATTTCAGATTAAGTATAGACACACTCCAAATGCCCTAACTTGTGCATCTCATTTTGGAGAAAAGACAAGTCAAAGTCAATACAAGTGCACGTTTTTGTAATATGATGTAAATCCATTAGAATCATGTTGTAAATCACTTGTAATGATTGTATGACTTGTAATTAAGCTTAGAAAAATATCAGGAGCACTTAGATCGAATATTAGAGCACTTTAGATGCAACTTTGAAAATTGATTACAGGCACTTTGTCGGTCGAGTTTCCCAGCCTGAAAACTCGACCGATCATCCTTGATCAATTTTCTGGAGATTGCATCGGTCGAGTTATGTTTTCACAGAACTCGACTGATGGAGTAACTGACCAAATCAATTTTCATTGGTCGGTCATGTTTCCTCAGGACAAACTCGACCGATGGTCCGAATATCGGCTTTATCTTTTACTTTATCGGTCGAGTTACCCTTATAGAAACTCGACCAATTGCACTGTACAGAAAAGTGCTTCTGGCCGTTGTGGAGTTGCAACAAGTGAAAATATATCCGTTGCAAGCCACAAAACAGCTAGTTTTCGGCCCCAAGTGTTCCCAAAGGCTAAGAGGCATCCCCAGCTATAAATAGGACCCCTTGGGCTTCATTCCAAGGTTGAGCATTCATTGCAAACTCTATGTGAGGTTCCTATTCTATAGTTGAGTGCTTCCTACAGCCTCCTCTCTCTCTCTAAGATTAATCACTTGCTACATCCATTAGAGTGAGTAGGAAATATGTAAGAGAGCTAGTCTTATATGTATATCTTGTGAGGCTCTCACTTCCACCACCTCCATTTCTCTCATTTCAATCATGAAGATGAAGGTTCTCTCTCTTGTCCAAGAGAGGTGAAGAAGAACAAGGGAAGGAGTCCCTTGGTGAAGATCAAGGTTGAAGACTTGGAGCTAGAGTGGGTAAGCCCTTGGTGAAGGCAGAAGACTCCTTGCTCAAGTGGGTAAGTCCTTGGTGGAAGCTTCTCCGAGTGAAGGTGAAGTCAAAGGCAGAAGATCCAAGAAGAGTGGGTAATTCCTACAAGGCTGAAGACTTGGGCAAGGGTAGGTAAGTCCTTGGAAGAAAGACGGAAGACTCTTGCAAAGTGGGTAAGTCCTTGGTAAGGTTGAAGACTCTTTGTATTGGATAGGTAAGTCCTTTGGTTGGTCCTGCATTGTATGTCTTATGAATGAATATAAGAGTGCAATAGTTTGGAAGTCCTAGAGGTTGACCTCTCTAGGCAAGTGGACTGACACACTTCTAGTTTGAAGTGTGGAACCACTCTAAATAGCTTGTCTAATTGGTGCATGTTCAATATCTCTCTCCCTTGCTATGTATGTTTTAGTTGCACACAAATTTCCTATTTAGCAACCTTATCTTATGATATATCTTGAAGGTTTAATGAATTTTGTTCAAGTGATTTCATCTCTATTCACCCCCCCCCCTATAGAGCATCTAATCACCCATCTAGGATCCAACAATTGGTATCAGAGCGGGTCTTCTCCAAGCATACTTCAACAAGTAGGAGAAGATGGGTGACTACCTAGGAGGGAGATTCTCGACCAGCCTTCCAATCTTTGATGGGAGCAATTTCCTCTATTGGAGAAGAAGGCTTCAATTCTACATCCAAGGATCAAGTCTTGAGATGTGGCAAATGGTGAACATCCCATACATGCTACCAAAGACAAAGATTGAAGAATGGGATGAAGCTACCTTGGAGAAAGCAACCTTGAATGCTAGAGCCATGCACATCCTATACGCCTCCATGACCCCCACCGAGTTCAACCGGATTTCTTCATGTGAAACAACCTATGAGGTATGGAGAAAGTTTTGCATCACTTTTGAAGGGACAGATCAAGTGAAAGAAAGTAAAGTCTACATGCTCAAAGGGCTGCTTGAGAACTTCAAGATGGGAAAGGAGGAGAGCATAGCCAACATGTACTCAAGGCTCAACACCATTTTGAATGGTCTTGCTATTCTAGGACATCCTATGTCTAGTGGAGAGATCAACTCAAAGATCCTTAGAACTCTCCCCAAGAGATGGGAACCCAAGGTGACTTCCATTGAAGAAGCAAGGTCTCTTAGGGATATTCCTATTGAAGAGCTCATTGGAAATCCACAAGCACATGAAGCCACACTTGACAAGAGGGAGGAAGTAGAAAGACAAGAAGAGAAAGAACTCAAGAGAATGAAGAAGGCTGAAATCAAAGATCAAATCAAGGCTATTATTGGTCAAGCTTCTCCATCCTCTCAAGTTGAAGAAGATGCCATGTACTCCAAGGGTAGAGTCTACAAAGGCAAGTCCTCCTCCATCTGTTGCTTCACATGTGGAAAAAAGGGTCACTACAAGGAAGATTGCCCACAAGGCAAAAATACCCATCTTCACAAGAAGAAGGAGAAATGGCACTCAAGCTCAAGTGACTCCTCCAACTCAAGCTCAAGTGAAGATTCAAGTGAAGGATCAAGATCAAGCTCTAGTGATGAAGGAGAATGCCATTTTTCTCTTATAGCATCAACAAGTGAAGACTCAAGTGAGGTAAATCTAAACTCTTTAGATAAAGAATCTTTGATTGCTATTATTCATGATATTTGTGCCTCTCTTAAGTCTTCTAAAAGGAAAAAGAAAAAACTTACTAAAATTGTTGATAATTTGCATGTAGAACTAGATGATCTTGAACATGCTAATTCTTGCTTGCTTGATGATAAAAATGATTGTCTTAGCCAAGTAGACTCTCTTAAACTTGAAAATGCTAGTTTGCTTGATAAGATTAGATTTCTAGAAGCTCAACCTCTCATGCCTAGTTCTAATGAAGAGCATACCTTAATTGTTGATTCTCTCATGCATGATATTGATGTTCTTAAATTTGAAAACAAGGACAAAGATTTTGTTTTGCATGAATTAGAAATAGAAAATGCCTCCTTGCTTGCTAAAATCAATGGGCATGAATCTTGTTCTAGTTATACAAATAGAAAGAATGATGTTGCTAATCTTCATATTAATAGAGAATCTTATTTAACTAAAGCTCTTTGCTTAGAAAATGATATTTTGCATGATAGAGATAATATCAATAATTTGTCTTCTACTATTGCTTCTCTTAAGCATGATAATAACAGTTTGAGATCTTCTTTGCAAAGATTCTTAGTTGGTAAAAAGAATCTTAATGATATCCTACACCATACTACTAAACAAATTGGTAGACATGGTTTAGGGTATGATAGTAGTCAAGGGAACAACAAAGATAAAGGACCTCCAATATTCCATGGAAAATCCTCTAGTTCTAAGACTATGGGCACATGCAACTATTGCAATGATTTTGGCCATTATTTTACTTGTTGTCCTTTTAGGAAAGCACCCAAGAGAAATAGGACTTGGGTTGCTAAACTAACCCCTCTAGACCCAAAAATATGATTGGGGACCATTTCATCTTTCTTCTTGTAGGTACTTGCAAATGGGTTGACTTGAGCTATTGAATTGCAAATTGACTTCCCAATCCACATGAAAGAAGAAAGGTGAGATGTGTAGAGGGTGACAACAAGTGGAAAAATGAATGGTAAGAACAAAGGTAAAGGTTTCTGTTGCTTATAACCATTTCTAACTTGTTTTTGTCAAGTTAGTGTGCACTATACATATGGTTTTTGAGTCAAAAGTGGCATTTTGTGTTTCTCTTCACATTCTTGCTCAAAAACTATTTCAAATGCTTTTATAGTGTATTACCAACTTGCTTAGACATGTTTGGATATGGTTTGTATTTTTAGTATGCCTTTAAATGTGTTTTTATAAAATATGTGTGCCTTTTTGACAGCTACTCTGTCGGTCGAGTTTGTCCTGTTTGAAACTTGACCGATAGGCACCAATGGGTTTTACCAACAGCTGTCGTCGGTCGAGTTGTCAATGCACAGAACTCGACCGATAACACTGTGCACAGAATACACAGTTGGCTTATTGAATAAGAATTTCCCTCTCAACTAGATTTTCTCAACCAATAGCCTTATTCTTTGGCACTCCTTTGGTACCTTTATATATGCATATTGCCATGTTCTAAACTGCCTATCTTGCTTACAACTCTATCTCTCTAATTGCTCTAAGTTGGTATATCTATATCTTGCAATTACTTGCTTTGAGTTGTTTTGCAGGTTTTGATGATGATCTCTTTGGATCTCTTGGTTGTGTCTAAAAATTGCTTCCGTTGTACTCTAACTTACTACATCTATCTAGGTGTATATCTTGTTTTGATACAACCTTGAGGTTCTTAGGGGTAATCATCTTATGGTAAGGATGCATATCTAGTGAGTTATATCCTTTCATGCTTCTAAAATTGCATATCTCTTTGTTTGGATATATCTCTACATCTACTCATAGCTTGCTTTATCTTGTGTATCTTTTGGTATCTCTTGCTATTATCTAGATCCTACTAGTAGTCCTAACTTGTGATATCATCTACTAGTAGTTCATATACATGTAGTTCTAACATTGTTTATGATTGGAATCTTTGTTCGTCTATATGCTATGCTTGTATCTTGTCTCATACATGCTCAAGCTTGTTCCTTGAATTGCATATCTACTATCTTGAGTTGCTTGCATAACATTGTGATGTAGGGTATATAGATCTACATTATATGTAGAAATTGGAGTATTTTTGGATTTTATGTAGGTTTTGCTCCAGTTTCAATTTTTGGTGCAAGACTAGTGTTTTTCATGCAGAAACGACCTTCTGAGCAAGACTCATGCTTCGCGATGAGCTCTGATGGTTTTTGGTCAAATTTCGTCATCTTGAGGGTCAAAATTGTGTTTGATTATTTTTTTGCAGCACTTTATCTTGCTTTTTGGGATGTTCAAGTATATGCTTTAACTTGCTTTTATTTCTATGCTTGGACAAGCCCCTATCTGTGCTCTTCTACTCTCCTTATATATATTTGTGTTATCTCCTTTCTCTTTAACAAGTGATGTTTCTTTTTTCTTCATAACCCCACTTTTTGAAATGACAAAGGGGGAGAAAGGTATGTCTTCTTTTAAAAGAGGAAGAAGGCATGTCTTACATGAAGAGAAGAAGTATGTACATGTAAAGGGGAGAAGGTAAAAGGGAGAAGACATATATGTGTAGAACATATATGAGTAGAACACATAGTTTCTATAAATGTTATGAAAGATAACCATGCAGGAGAAATAACATCAATTGAGGGGGAGTATGAAAACTCCACGCACATCAATTGAGGGGGAGCATATGAACTCAATTCTATTGAAAACCCTAGGTTTCTCCAAAGGTATGAATTTACTTAAATGCTTTCAATACATTTATGGAATGGTTTGTCATCTTCAAAAAGGGGGAGAATGTTGACTCAAGGTCAATTAGGTCAACATTGACTCACGTCTAAATTGACTAAACCCGTGTTTTGATGATGACAAACCATTCCACATATTGGTGTCTAATGTCTCTACTTGAGTGATTTCAGATTAAGTATAGACACACTCCAAATGCCCTAAATTGCGCATCTCATTTTGGAGAAAAGACAAGTCAAAGTCAATACAAGTGCACGTTTTTGTAATATGATGTAAATCCATTAGAATCATGTTGTAAATCACTTGTAATGATTGTATGACTTGTAATTAAGCTTAGAAAAATATCAGGAGCACTTAGATCGAATATTAAAGCACTTTAGATGCAACTTTGAAAATTGATTATAGGCACTTTGTCGGTCGAGTTTCCCAGCCTGAAAACTCGACCGATCATCCTTGATCGATTTTCTGGAGATTGCATCGGTCGAGTTGTGTTTTCACAGAACTCGACCGATGGAGTAACTGACCAAATCGATTTTCATTGGTCAGTCGAGTTTCCTCAGGACAAACTCGACCAATGGTCTGAATATCGGCTTTGTCTTTTACTCTATCAGTCGAGTTACCCTTATAGAAACTCGACCGATTCACTATACGGAAAAGTGTAGAAAAGTGCTTCTAGCCATTGTGGAGTTGCAACAAGTGAAAATATATCCGTTGCAAGCCACAAAATGACTAGTTTTTTGCCCCAAGTGTTCCCAAAGGCTAAGAGGCATCCCCAGCTATAAATAGGACCCCTTGGGCTTCATTCCAAGGTTGAGCATTCATTGAAAACTCTATGTGAGGTTCCTATTCTATAGCTGAGTGCTTCCTACAACCTCCTCTCTCTCTCTAAGCTTAATCACTTGCTACATCCATTAGAGTGAGTAGGAAATCTGTAAGAGATCTAGTCCTATATGTATATCTTGTGAGGCTCTCACTTCCACCACCTCCATTTCTCTCATTTCAATCATGAAGATGAAGGTTCTCTCTCTTATCCAAGAGAGGTGAAGAAGAACAAGGGAAGGAGTCCCTTGGTGAAGATCAAGGCTGAAGACTTGGAGCTAGAGTGGGTAAGCCCTTGGTGAAGGCAGAAGACTCCTTGCTCAAGTGGGTAAGTCCTTGGTGGAAGCTTCTCCGAGTGAAGGTGAAGTCAAAGGCAGAAGATCCAAGAAGAGTGGGTAATTCCTACAAGGCTGAAGACTTGGGCAAGAGTAGGTAAGTCCTTGGAAGAAAGACGGAAGACTCTTGCAAAGTGGGTAAGTCCTTGGTAAGGTTGAAGACTCTTTGTATTGGATAGGTAAGTCCTTTGGTTGGTCATGCATTGTATGTCTTATGAATGAATATAAGAGTGCAATGGTTTGGAAGTCCTAGAGGTTGACCTCTCTAGGCAAGTGGAATGACACACTTCTAGTTTGAAGTGTGGAACCACTCTAAATAGCTTGTCTAATTGGTGCATGTTCAATCTCTCTCTCCCTTGCTATGTATGTTTTAGTTGCACACAAATTTCCTATTTAGCAACCTTATCTTGTGATATATCTTGAAGGTTTAATGAATTTTGTTGAAGTGCTTTCAGCTCTATTCACCCCCCCTATAGAGCATCTAATCACCCATCTAGGATCCAACATCCATATGTAACATGCCACCATTATCAAATCGAAGACCTAATAGAGAAAGAACCAATGTATTTATTTGTTTATTTCAACATGTGATTTATACGAAGACCCATATATGAGAAGGCACAACATCATGTGTAATTTGTTCTAGTTATAGTTTATAATCTCTGGGAAATATGAAAGAGGCATTATGCAACATATGAAAGTGAGAATATAAGGTCACTCTAGACCGAACTATATTATTTCTTGTTAACTCTTTATATTCTCATCCTTTATGTGACTATATTATACCTAAAAATGTGTTGAAGAACCATGTAAGACTCACAAATAATCCCAACGAGAGTATCTCACTCTAGGATAGATAACCATGATTTGAGTGTATATTATACAAATTTAAGAATATATAAAGGTGATATATCTTATGTTAGTTCCAAATAATAATTTAAAATCATAGGTAAAGACAATGTATCTTTGTTACAAGACATAGAGACATCTCAATGTACATTATTAGCCAATCACACATATAAACCATCTCAAGTAAATGATCATAGCATTACTTACAGTATGGTGATTTATATGTCTGTTGGGAATATCATGTAAGTATCGTGATTAGAGAAAACAATTATAACATATTCAAATATATATTATTTTAGACTCTTTCCCTAGTTACTTTAAAGTGTAACATTCAAATTATAAGTTTATGATTGTAGAGTTTCTAAGCCAATCTTAGAGGGACTAAGGAGTAATCAATATCACAGAGATCCTTCTGCGACTCATTTAGTGTGAGAAGATAAGTAGGGGCTCATTCATCGGTGACATGCTAGTAGGGGCTCAACATTCAAGCCTATATAACATTAGGTCCACCCTTGGTACACATGTCACAACAACTATCACATCACATCGGTAGTACTACCCGCTCATCATTATATAACAACTATTTTCTCAATCACATTGTCAGGACTATCATTATCACTCAAGATATGGCCTCAATCACACTCATATAATTGGGTGATATCAGGGACCATACCTCATATGGATACTCAATAACCCAAGTATAGTTAACAACACACAACTCTGAGTACCTTAGTGCAACTCCATAGGTTGCTACGAATATACATGTTTTGCAACCCTACTTTTGAACACTAGGATAGTTATGTGGTGTCATGGATTACACTATGTATTAGGGTCTTATTTATCACTTCGTCTAATTACTTATCTTTTGTAGGGTATGGTAGGGTAGTGTAAATGCTTACCCTTACCCTTACCCTTTTAATATTGTAGGTAATGGGTAGGGTAATTACCATTTCCCTGAATACCTATACCCTACCCTTACATGTGCACACCCGTTTACCGATAGGATACTTGGGTAGGGTAATGGGTGAAGTGGATAAATAAACATCAAGATGGATATAAAATATTTTAAAAAAATATTCATAAGACAATCCCTTCATAAAAAACAACATATTAGTAATACAACTATTAGTTAGTAATAAATTGTGTTTTTATGATCTACTCCAAAATACTATTATGGAACCTTTTTATACAAACAATGACCATTTTACTATTTTTTATACTAGGTCATATTTTGCTATATAATGTCTTACAATGAATTCTTTATTCTCTCTAATATATGATTATAAAAGTTTTTCGTGCTACTGGTTGTTTAACCAACTTCTTGGAATAAGATAATAGCACAAATTAATAAAAAAAAATTATGCTTGTTAAGATCTTTAGTTGTCATTAATAAACCTAATAGAATCTCAAATTTTTAACTCAACATTATACTAATTGGTAAATCAGTGTAGACTGTAGGGGTAAATGTCTCCATTTACTCTACCCTCTTTAGATGTCAATGAAGCGGGTGAAGGGTAAATGGGTGGTGGGTAAAGATATGCTTACCATTATCCTGCCCTACATGGTATGGGTGATGGGTAAAGATATGCTTACCATTACATGTGTGTCTAGGGCATATCTTGTGGGCCATATCACATTTATGCCATAAAGTTTTCAACATTAGCCTTAAACAAGACATTAACATCATATATTTTTCTTACATCATATTTATTCAATATTTCATGCAAGGAACACACATGATAAGGCCACTTTCTTATATTTATAAGTTTTCATAAATCATTGATTTAAGCAAGGAATAACTTATAACAAAGAAACCCTTTATTCAAGATCCAACAAGAAGGTCACATCAACACATTCTTGTCATGCCAATAAACTTTTAAAGGTCCCCATCAAGGAAGGATCATCATCTTAAAGGTTGGCCCTAAACAAAACACTAAGAATAGAGGGAGGAAGAAGAAGAAGGCTCAAGATCCTCGAGATCTATACAGGAATAGATCCCTAATCGTTCTAATGAGGGAAAGGAGGAATAAGAATGGAAGAAGAGAAAAGAAACAACCTCAAGGGATGTTCCTCCACTAAGGTTTGATTCGTGAGAACCTTTCCAAGGTAAGGGAGGCTAGATCATCCAAGAACACATCTCTCTCTACCCCTTTAAGATCTAAAACTTTGAACAAGGTGGAAATGAGATTTGGTCATAACTCAAGAGAGAAAACAAGCTTATAAACTCCAAAAACCTGACAAACAACTGCACCAATTAAATAATAACGACATAGGGAACTGGGCTGGATTTAGGGAAATTCGGCTCAATTTCCAAGTTGGTGGGAACACATCGAACAATGGAAGCTTGATGGACCAAAAAGAATGGACCCAATAGGAAATGGGCCCGAGTTTATGAGAACTCAACTGAGTTGAACACCACCAATAGCTCCCAACTTGGCATGTCAAATTAGGAATAATCCCTCATCTCAACTTATTTGTTTTATAACATCCAAATTTATGGACTACAAGCTTGTCCAAGTTGTCACATGAGCAAAAAACATGGTCGACACAAACTCAACCAATTTGTGCCATTTTGGCTGAGTTCTGAACAACTTGGTTGACTTATCTATCGTAACGTGTGCCAAGGTCTCAAATAACTCATCTGATGTTATAAGGAACTCGGTCAAGTTCAGGGTCAATGATCCAAGAAGTCACTCCAACTAAGAAAACTCCAAGTTACATACACTAAACCTAAACTTGGCCATGCATACATACAACAGTCTCTCAAAATACTAAGGTGCATGTGTTACAAGCATCAAGGTCAAAATACACACACATACTCACACATAAATGCATACACACACACCATTATCTATTTGGGAGCTAAACTACATCTCAACATGTTCAACAAATTAGGGTTTCAACCATATCATCCCAAGCTCTAATCCAACTTAGGAATTATCAATCTGAGCTTATGTACACATTCAAGAAAATATCACATCCCATTTCACATGGAAATTCTACATTAAAAATAAGCATATGATTCTTATTTATTAACAATCATTAGTAAAAATCATATTATCAGAGTATGAAATTAAGCATGTAAGTATACTAAATAGAATGAGAAGAAAAAACAAAGAAAAGCTAGGTATGTGGCCTTATGATCCCAGTCCCTTATGATGTATCAACTACATCATCATTTCTTGTAACACATGAAAATAACCTTCAACTATGTTAGGCATGTACTCTATTCATTTAAAATATACATGTTAGGAGGAAAAACACCAAAATCTAAGACTCTTTTTAGCATAGTAGTCATACTTGGATAGTAGATAAGTGTACACATATTTATTTAGGGAACTAAGGGGGAATGTTGTTAGAATTACATTCAAAATAGGAAATAAGCACACAACTCTATGCATCAACATGACTGTAAATTCAGTAATGGGTTTATTCTGAGTGATAATCATCCATACTACATAATATAATGAGTATCATACGTATGTTATGAAGTTGTTAATTTCATGATTGTAAAGTTCTAACATTATGTATTCTTATATAAAAAAGGTATTTTATGGATACATGCCATGTGCTTTCATGAGTGTAGCATTGAGGCACTAACGATAGGTCAATTAACAGAGAGATACATACATACATACATACATACATACAGACAGACAAACATGAATATAGACAAACAAACAAATAGACTGACACATAGATGACAAATAGGTAAAAAATAGAAAGATAAATAGACACATAAACATAGTGACAATTGTATATATAAACCGTACACACATACAAATATATATATACATGTTTGTGTGTACAACCTTGTTGTCGTGGTTGCTTGAGAAAAATGAATATCACTCATGAAAAAGTCGACGAAGTACCATAGAGAGATACATATATTATTTGGGAAGATATTCCAATAAGATAATGAGTGATTTCCACTAACAATGCTATTTTACTTACCACTACCACTTAAAATAATTTTCTCTATATTAAGTGTATTAATTATTTAAATTAAGGAATGAAGAAATAAAGATATTACATATCAGTGTTCAATCATACGGGAGACCCTAGAACTGAGTTAGAGTATGATGAAAATCATTGGGACCCTCTGGCAACAAAGCCCTAGAAATATGACTTTGTTAAGAAATTAGATAAAAATTTCATTAAACAATGTAGATTGAGAAAATGTAGGCAACTACTTATTTTGATATTGAATTAATTATGACTTTGTTTGATACTTATCTTTTCTATTTATAAAGAGGGAGTTTCCTATAAGTGAAATCTAGCATGAAGCAAATAAAAATATTGAGGTTGAAAGCTTGTCTAGGATGTGTTGTTCTGGAAAGAATCATATAAATTTCTTCCAATCCATAAGCAGCATGTGTTACTTATAGTATAATTTTTATGTTTTCCTTGTAATAGATGGAATTTGTTGATGTAAAATGTCAAATTTAAGAAACTTTTGTGCCATAGTATGCTTGTCTTTAGTCAATAGGAGCGATAAAACCATAAACATAGAATCTTCTAAGTTTGCTAACAAGATGGTAAATTCGAAATAATCTTCCACAACTATTATATAGATTCATATTGACTATAATGTTGTATGAATACTTCTCTATAAAGTCTTTTGAATAGCATATGACCAATTTACTCGAGTATGTTTCGTGTGCTTCCAATGATTTACAACAAACCTAAGAATCCTTCTCTCTATGTAAAACAAGAAAGTTGGTAACTATATATATAATTTGAGACATAATTACATTGTTGCTTTAAGGTGTCCACAATCATGTTACACGTGCTTTAGGAACCAAAACACAAGTAAGATCTAAATGGAGAGGTTTCTAGGGTATGAGGCATGCTCATAAATCCTAACAACCTAAACGGAAGTTGCATAATTATTGCCTAATGTACTCCCCTAGTAGTTGACGTAGCTTTGTGCATACACATCATCTATCAAAATATATAAATATTTGGGTGTTGTGTCAATTAAAACATGAGATTAAATTAAACCCTTTCTTAACAAATAAGTGAGTTTGAGTTATTTTAATCATTTAGTCCTTGTGTAGTATCTATAGGTCAAGGCCTTCAGGTCATGGCTCCTCATTTCTCACACTATATCTATGGTCAACCATTATGGCACATACATCACTATGTGTCGATTTGTGAGAAGATGTTTCCAAATGTCACAATTTTTATAATTACAATATATATATATATATATATATATATATATATATATATATATATATATATGAGAGAGAGAGAGAGAGAGTCAGGCTAGAATACACTCGAGTGTATTCGGAGTAGAATACACTCAAGTAGTTTTCCATGATGTAATATTTTTTTAAATATGCTCATAAATCCTAACAACCTAAACGGAAGTTGCATAATTATTGCCTAATGTACTCCCCTAGTAGTTGACGTAGTTTTGTGCATACACATCATCTATCAAAATATATAAATATTTGGGTGTTGTGTCAATTAAAACATGAGATTAAATTAAACCCTTTCTTAACAAATAAGTGAGTTTGAGTTATTTTAATCATTTAGTCCTTGTGTAGTATTTATAGGTCAAGGCCTTCAGGTCATGGCTCCTCATTTCTCACACTATATATATGGTCAACCATTATGGCACATACATCACTATGTGTCGATTTGTGAGAAGATGTTTCCAAATGTCACAATTCTTATAATTACAAAATATATCAACTATATATGTTAGGATATGACAATTTTGTCGTCATATATATATATATATATATATATATATATATATATATATATATAGAGAGAGAGAGAGAGAGAGAGAGAGAGAGAGAGTCAGGCTAGAATACACTTGAGTGTATTCGGAGTAGAATACACTCAAGTAGTTTTCCATGATGCAATATTTTTTTTAAATCTAATGTGTTGATCTTCTTAAACAGCATGTGAATAGCTCATATATAAAATTTGAACCCATTTGGACATTTATAGGTCATGTTATGAAGACTACAAAAATTATGTATTTCAAATTAGTTTCGTGCGTCGATTTTGTTGCCCTCAGATGAGTGACTTATACTCGTCCAAATGAGCTCAAAATTTGCATGTAGCCTAATTATAGTGAAACAATGAAGATCAATGATTTACATTTTACAAAAAAATAGTCTTGATGTGCAAACACCACTTGAGTGTAGTGTGTAATCTGTACACACGAGTGTATTCTAGCATGACTATATATATGTATAAATATATATAATATGTATGTATATATAAGAGAGAGAGAGAGAGTCAGGCTAGAATACACTCGAGTGTATCTAAAGTAGAATACACTCAAGTAGTTTTCCATGATGTAATATTTTTTTAAATATGCTCATAAATCCTAACAACCTAAACGGAAGTTGCATAATTATTGCCTAATGTACTCCCCTAGTAGTTGACGTAGTTTTGTGCATACACATCATCTACCAAAATATATAAATATTTGGGTGTTGTGTCAATTAAAACATGAGATTAAATTAAACCCTTTCTTAACAAATAAGTGAGTTTGAGATATTTTAATCATTTAGTCCTTGTGTAGTATCTATAGGTCAAGGCCTTCAGGTCATGGCTCCTCATTTCTTACACTATATCTATGGTCAACCATTACGGCACATACATCACTATGTGTCGATTTGTGAGAAGATGTTTCCAAATGTAACAATTCTTATAATTACAAAATATATCAACTATATATGTTAGGATATGACAATTTTGTCGTCATATATATATATATATATATATATATATATATATATATATTAATATATATATATATATAGAGAGAGAGAGAGAGAGAGTCAGGCTAGAATACACTCGAGTGTATTCGGAGTAGAATACACTCAAGTAATTTTCCATGATGCAATATTTTTTTTTTAAATCTAATGTGTTGATCTTCTTAAACAACATGTGAATAGCTCATATATAAAATTTGAACCCATTTGGACATTTATAGGTCATGTTATGAAAACTACAAAAATTATGTATTTCAAATTAGTTTCGTGCGTCGATTTTATTGCCCTCAAATGAGTGACTTATACTCATCCAAATGAGCTCAAAATTTGCATGTAGCCTAATTATAGTGAAACAATGAAGATCAATGATTTACATTTTACAAAAAAATAGTCTTGATGTGCAAACACCACTTGAGTGTAGCGTGTGATCTGTACACACGAGTGTATTCTAGCCTGAATATATATATATATATATATATATATATATATATATAATATATATATATATATGTATGTATATATAAGAGAGAGAGAGAGAGAGTCAGGCTAGAATACACTCGAGTATCTAAAGTAGAATACACTCAAGTAGTTTTCCATGATGTAATATTTTTTTAAATATAATCCATTGATCTTATTAAACATCATGTGAAAAGTTCATATATAAAATTTGAGTCCATTTGGACATTTATAGGTCATGTTATGAAGACCACAATAATTATGCATTTCAAATTAGTTTCGTGCGTCAATTTTTTGTCCTCAGATGAGTGGCATATACTCATCCAAATGAGCTCAAAATTTACATGTAGTATAACAATAAAGATCAATGGTTTATATTTTGCAAAAAAATAGTCTTGACATGCAAACACCACTTGAGTGTAGTGTGTGATCTGTACACTCGAATGTATTCTAGCCTGACTCTCTCTCTCTCTCTCTCTCTCTCTCTCTCTCTCTCTCTATATATATATATATATATATATATATATATATATATATATATATATATATATATATATATATATATATATATATATATATATATATATGAGCTATTCACATGATGTTTAAGAAGATCAACTGATTTGATTTAAAAAAAATTGCATCATGGAAAACTACTTGAGTGTATTGTTCTCCGGATACACTCGAGTGTATTCTAGCCTGACTCTCTCTCTCTCTCTCTCTCTCTCTCTCTATATATATATATATATATATATATATATATATATATATATATATATATATATATATATATATTCTAACCTAACTCTCTCCCTCTCTCTCTATATATATACACACATATATACATATATATATGTATATATATATATAGAGAGAGAGAGTGAGGCTACAATACAAGTAAGTGTATTCAACCTCAAATACAATCAAATTTTAAGCCCTTGGATCTAATGTGTTTTTGATATGCGGTTGGGAAATAAATCCCCCACTACCGGCACACCCGTACGCTGACCCCACCCTACTGGATCCCCTGTCCACTCTCTTTCTCTCCTCCCCTCTCTCTCCACCCTACCAGATAAAATCTTTTTCTTGTTCACTCCTATACTCTCCTTTTCTCTCTCCTATCTTCCACACTAGGCTTCTTTCTCTTTCTTCTTCCAACCTTCTCCTCTCTCTTATTCTCTGATCTTCCTCTTGGCATAATTATCGATTTTCTCCTAACCATCGTGTGGTGTGAACTGGGTCATCATGTGGTTTCTTCTATGTTCATCAGACTTATTGCACCAATAGACAATGGAAACTACTAGCCGACCCTATTCATTTTTAATCTATAGTTATCGTTATTTTGTAGTAGTTATGGCCTTCACAGGTCATTGTTGTCGTAGTGCTAGCTGCCATGATGGGAATATCTCTAGACTATATATGTTGTTAATTACTTCTATACACTAAGAAAGGTTGTTTTGATGATGACAACTAAGTAAGAAAAAATGTTGTTGCAATCGTAAAGAAACGTTCATTATCCCTTCTCGTCTCTTTGATAAACCCTCCTCCTCTTGGTAGCATTCTCCCTTCGGAAGCCTCTCTTATCCGGCAAATGAGCAGTAGTTTTCACCTCCATCGGGATGGTTCATGGTACTAGCCGCCGACAAGTGTAGGTTCGGCTGAATACACCTCTTTCTTTGTATATATATGTGAGTTGTGGCTGGACGTGAAGCTCCTCTTAGTACTGTGGCTGTGACAATTCATCCTTTGGAGATCACACTACGGTCTGAAGCACATGCCATGTTGGAATTAATCTCGACTTGGCCAAGTGTTTTGTTTTAGTATTTCCAAGTATTAAGTCATCTAATAAAATGTGTACAACCAGGTGTCCAGTTGTAACAAGATATGTGCATGTTGTTATGCATAAGACCGAGTCTTATGGTAGAGTCTTGTTTTGTTGGATCTGAGTATTAGATCATGGTAGCTAGATAGCCACGATGTTATCTTCCTGTTTCGAGTTTCATTCTATATTTAATCAAACGAACAGTAGGAAATAAAATCATCAGTTCCTCATTGCAAGGTCCTTCTCTTCTTTGGATGTACCACGAAGCTTAGGCAGGATCCAATGAAATTGTCCTTAACCCTATATGTGGTATTAGAGCATCAGGATGCCTAAGTACGGGTCTACATCTGGTGGCTCCAAAGCAGGAGAATCTACCGATACTACAACCACAAAAGAAGGAGTTGTTACCTTGAAGTATCCCATGTCGACCAAGTCGAATTACCCGATTTGGGTAATGAAGATGAAAGATAACATGCACGCCCAAGGAGTATGGACAGCAATTGAAGCTTCCATAGAAGATGGCAAGGTCGAGGAGAGGAAGGATTAGATGGCTTTGGCTGTCATGTACCAAGTTGTTCCTGAAGAAACGATGCTACAGCTTGTCGGGAAGGAGACGACTCGCGAGGCCTGGGAGGCCCTCAAGACGATGCACGTTGGAGTTGAGAGAGTGAAGGTGAAACTCCAAGCACTACAATGGAAATTCGAGAATCTTCACATGAGTGAAGGCCAGCAGGTGAACAAATTTTCCGACAAGTTGAGCGGGGTGGTGAACCAGATTCGTTCTCTTGGAAAACAGATGGAAGAATAAAACATCATGAATAAGATGCTTCGGAGTGTACCTCCAAAGTTTCTATAATTTCAGCCACGATGGAGCAATTTGGAGACCTCAAGTGTTACACCCCAATCTCACAATTACCACTAATCATGAGATTAGGGCATAAATTGAGGATTTAATGTAATACAAAGATCACCCTTAACTTTTTCTTCTTTTTGAAACTCTTTGTTTTCTCGCATTGAACCACATAAACTACTTTACAAGGGAATCTAAACATTGATTTCTCTAATCTGATTTCAATAGTAAAAATGCATGTATAAACATTCATTATGTTTCTCATACTTCTAAGCACATAAGACTTGTTGATTTGCATATATTGCTAAAAGAGGAATAATGCTATACATCATCATTTACAACTCTCTCTTATTTCCTTACAAGGACCTAGAGTGACAAGGACCGACTGAACTTAACTATACTCAAACTTAACTCTTATGGTAGATCTACTTTGATGCAATGATATCTTCAATCTCCACGGTTTCCCTAAAAAATGTGAGTAGAGGGGTGAGCCTACTCTCTCAGTGAATGAGTACTTCAAAGAAACAGTCTAAGGCACTCATATAATTATAGATATACTTTTAAGCAACTGATATCAATTATAACAGTAGTAAGATTTAAAGAGACTAATCATTGACAAAGCATAAATATGGCAGGATACTCTAGATATCAATAAGAGTAAATCAATATATGAGCATGTTTGATTAAATTCAAAGAGAACTAATAATTCAGAAACATATAAAGAATAATTTCTGGGAAACTATACTCGAATCTTTCTTAGCCTTTCTTACTTATAAGAAACTCTATTAAACTTATATTATCATATTTTAGCTTATGCCCTAATCATATGCAGTGTACTCTACATATGAAGACTCGTAGTGAACTACGATCTCACCGTACAAGACTTAGCTTAAAACTCGGGAAGCTAAGCCTAGAACTGAATCTGGGTTTGCTTGACTCGAACTGTCACGTCTGACTAAGGCAGCTAAACAACTGGCCTTTAACTGGACCTCTCCTTCTAGGGTGAGTACACAGGCGGAGGGTATGAGACGCTCTATGGGCCTCATCTTGGTACACTCTGTGGGTACCTCTGGGTTACCACCGGGATTTCCGGTTCATGTTGGGTAACATATCTTCTCTTATGAGACTTTCTCAAGGTCTTCATCTCCCCGCACACTTTGTGGGTACAATCCGATCCCCATATACTGGTCGCTGCCAGGGTGGATCGTTTCCTCCCTACAGTGCAGACATCCGTAGGGAATCTACGGTGTTCATGGCACTTATGTCTATTATTTTATTATTCTTAGAAATCTCTTTCTACATTGTACCTTTCACTTACTTATACTTGACTCTTATATCTCTATGGTACCACATCTATTTAATTGAAGTTTATAATACAACATGTACATCATTCTAAACTTGGCAGAGCAGTATATTTAAAACATTGTAATTTACTGAGAAATCAACATATTGTAAATACAGGTAGACTAAAGTTCTTAAATAAACTTAATACATGTCAACTTGGCACTTTATGTACTAGAATCATGCAATTGAACTTCTTAATACACTGATAAGAGTTAATTACTTAACATATGAATAATCATCATTAGCACCTGTAAACTATTCGTTTCATAGATCATCTGATAACATTTACCACAACTGAATTGTTAAGCATCACACATTTCATACTGAGAACATGGTAATCAAAATGTTTAATTCATTGAACACCCTATCCTTAGGGTTTCATTTACCTCATTCACTTATCACATGGCTCTCGTAAGGATTTAATATGTCATAATCATCCACTAAATACATATTGCTTTAAACAAGTCATATACAATCAACATATGTATGAAATCCTCGAATTGAGCTAAATTAGGGTTTTCCATGCCATTCATTGAGATATAATGAATCAAGAATAACATTGCATAAATAGAGTCTATGATGCCAAGAAAAAAAAACACTTCAAATGGATTTCACCATATTTATTCACAAATTTCCAACTTTCCACTCATATAGGGCTTCACCCTCTTTACGAAGATATCAAGCAAACACTATTCACATCACATGAAATCCAAGATAGTATCTGACATATATGTACTATGCATTCAGATAAACAATCATTCATAACCAAGGGGATCCAGATAAACAAATTTCTCTATTTAATTATACAGTAATTTCAGTCATAGACAAATTCCCTATATTTAGTTTACTCTTATAACCTTTGCAAATACTTAGGGAATTCTCATTAGGATGTATTGTATACATTTTCAATATAAATTTATCATCTAAAATTCAAACAAATAGAGGAAGAATCCATTCCATATCATTTTGCAACAACTTAGATCAAACAAACAATTCAGGGTTTGTAGTTGCATACTAAGCAACTAAAGATTATGGATATTTAACCAATTTTCGTGCAATATATTGTTTAAAGGAAGTTCCCACTCAACCTAAGGTGTGAAAATACCTTAAAAACGCAGCTCATCCCTGAAAATCTCGATCTCATATCAAATCCCTAGCATTTCACCCGATTCTTCTTCCTTTCAACTCAGAAACCCTAAAAATTAGGGATTATGAACAAAGAGTGAGAAAATGACTTGATTTGATATAATTTCGAATCCAAATAGGGGAGGGACGGAATCTTTACATGTGAGAGAACATTCACCATGAAACTATATCCAAAGAAGCTAAACTTACTTGATTTCATTATTTCTCGGACCGCAAAACCCTAGGTCAGCATCTCCATCAATTTCTCCTCTCAAACCCTAACTCTCCCTCTCTCTCTAGGATTTCGTTTCTTTGGATTGAATTACGAACTATGAGAGCTCATTGTGTGTTAGGTTGACCATATAGAGAAATTGAGCTACTTGGGTCAATTGCACATTGACTCCTTACTATACTTTCTATTATTTCAGCTGAATATTCTATCATAAAAATATTACCGTAATTCATCTACTGATAAGGTCTAAACACATTCAAAAATTATGAAAATTTGACATGTTGTTTATTATTGAGTTTCATATCACTATTTTAAATTTCAGATCATTTGGTATTACCAATAAATAATTAAAAATAAAACACTACACTGCTAAAAAGCACTCTATCAGCATTTTGGTCGAAGTATAGTTCGACCAAGAACCACATTCAAAGAACACTCAAATATTCTGAAATTTTTCTCCAATATACATGATTAAAATATCCATATCATATCCAAAACTAAATTAAATACAAAATTTGTAGAAAATATGAAAAATCATTTACCACACTGCTATCTTGATAAAATTCCATATTCATGTACAATCAAAACCCTAATTTTTGCCGATTAGGGTTTACAATTCTCAAACCCTAATTATTCAAACTAAAATCATAGTTAGAGTTTATTCTTAGGTTTGAAACATCACAATTGATATACTATCATTAATCAAGTCTAAATGATGTTCAAAATCTAATCGAGCATGTAATCATTCAGCTAAACCCTAATTTACCAATTAAGCACAAATGTGGTCATTATAATTCTCACCCCCTTAAAAGTTTTGTCCTCGAAACATAAATACACAAACAAAGTATATTCAAAGTCTATTTTAATCTTCTGAAATCTTACTTGTCATTATATTCTTGTACTTCACACTTGAATGCAGTTTTTAACATTAAGTCCTTCATTTCTTTTCTAATCACAACATGTTTGAAATAGTTCTCAATGACAACAAACAAATTCTCTATGCCACAATCAATCATAGAATAGAGAGAGAAACAACCATTTCAAAATTTTCATACTCTTGAGGTGTTACCTCAACATTGATAATCTGATCCAACTATCTCAATTCATATGTCTCAATATGTACTATTGTTATGTATTACCTCTAAGTCACAAAAGAGAGTTCACCATGTTCTTTTGAATTTTACTATTGTGCTACTCAAATAGCAAAATAGTCTTGAGTTGGAAGACATGATTTAACAACAATTGTACAATACTACTCACGACATCCCCATTGTATCATGGATGCATAAGGTGAAGCATTACCATCACATTCCATATTATTCTCAAGTATGAACCCACACATAATTCAAGGTGTAACCTTCAGGTTATAGCATACTAGGGTTTCAACAATAGTAACAAAGTACTCCATGATTGAATTAACCATTGAAGGACTATTCATACCCGATTACCATCACTTAGTTATATTAAAGCTAGTAATAACAAGCTATACCTCATTAGGGTTACATATCAATACAATATGGTTATCATCCCTTCTATTCATATGAGTGAATAGGTAAGACTACCTTATTCAGGGTAACCCTCCATTTGTTCCATCATCATTCAACCAATATCACCATACCACAATTGTAAAATACTAAGATCGATTACTGGTATGAATGACTACAACTATCAGACACCTTTAATTAACATATTGCTTACACATGTACAACTGAAATCATAAGTAAAACAAATTACATCCCTTGGTATACCTTCAACAAATTATACTTCTAAAAACAAATTCATATATTACTAAAAGCCATTGTTATCTCTTATCTCTCTCCTCATTCACTATTACTTACTTTCTGCTACTTATCCTTCTCATTTTAATCATGTAGATTAAACGTTCCTAAAATTGAAACATACAAGGTATGAATAGATTATTCATCCTTCTTGCTATCACTGCAAGAATTTATCTCATATCGCACTTCACTCATATTGTATTTCTCCTTTTGTTCAAAACACACCTCTTATATTTCAAATCTATTTCTTATCCTTTGCTCTAAATCATTTCCATATTGTTTATCTACCTTTCATATTAGCTACCTTTAAATCCTGGATTACTATCAGTGCTAGTTTACTTCTCATAGTGCAAATCTCATGATCTTGTTTTATAGATATGCTAGTATTCAAGGTCAAATCATTAGTGACATCCCTTGAACTACTACAACTCGAAGCATTCTAGGGTTTGGTCCTTATCAGTAGCATGACGTTATTGTGATGTGACTTTGCTCCCTTAATTTGAAATTCAAACTTTGGATCTCACAAGTTTTACTAAAGTATTCTTTATCTTATCGATTGAATTTCCTTTCTCTTACTTGTCCATTCAGATAGATTACATTCTCAATTACCCTACTAGGGTTTCATCATCATATTGTGTGTCATTATTATATTCCCTAGATGTCTCTACCACAGTGGTTATGCATCATATATGATTTATTTTCTTATCACTTCATTCCCACATTTCTTTCATTAAGGAAGATATGAAATAGAAGATGATTCTAAGAATTATAATTCTTATCTTCAAACATTCCCTTAATACATTTCTTGTATGTAGGTTTAGTTAGTTATCAACAAGGATACTTGACTAATTAGCACTTTCTTGAATCTCACAACCTCTTTCTTTTATAATCTACATTACTCCATTATGTTTCATACCCTTCTTTACTTTCCATAATCCTCTTACCACATACTACTCTTCTACCTGTCATCTTTAACTTCTATTTTTTTTTTTCTTATGATCATGTTGCTTCTTTTATGTGTATGATCATATATACCATGTTGCATATATTTCTTTTCATCCTTCTACTAATGTGAAGTTGATATTCTAAATCAAGAATCTCTCTACTAGTTTCACCTCATGTTTAATACATTACATATCCTTCATTTTAAATCAAACGACTCATGCAAGGGTGAAACATAGTTTCTCTTTCAATCAAGTTTTTCCTTCCTGAATATAGTCTACCTTTGTATGACTTATTCATTTATTTAGCTACACTTTTGTTCTTCTTTTAGAAACTAGTTTGTTATTCTATAAAGACTTAGAATCCAAAGGCAGTAAGGATGAATGTATTAAACTTCATAATAAAGGTATACATTCCATGCTCTCCATTATATCATAACCCTCATTCCTTAATCAAGCTCATCGTTTCCAACATTTATCTTTGTTTTAACTTAGTTTCTTATCCTAGTCTTATGATTTACATGCTCATCTAGTTATCTTCACTTCAACTCTTCAGAAGACTCTTCACTTCTATGTACTTATTGTATACTTAGATCTTTTCTTCTATTTTCCCTTTGCTTTGGAGTACATAAAAACATTGTACTAGGTTATATAATCCATTCCTCATGATTAATTCTTACTATCTTGGCCCCTTACATACTTTTCTCATATCTTTTCCATATTTCATATTTAGAGTTTATATAATACTAATAGTTAAACTTAATCTGAACCTTATGTCGTATTCCTTTATTCTCAATTAAAGGTTTCTCATATGAGGCCCCAAAGTTGAATCTCATATATATCAGTTCCAACTGATTCTTAGCTATTCTAATCTTTCCCATATGTTTCAACATCTTAGTGTATGCACATTCTCACTATGATGTATGTCTAAATTATTCAGAGTCTACTCTTATTATATTTTTAATAGGAGTCATTAGATCCCAGTAACGCATCTTGCCAGCCAGACCAGGTCGAACATGTAGTCCTGAAGCCAAGATCTACTCAAGATTAACTAACTCCTATTGATCTCAAACATGTGGAAAGAATATCCACTTAAGGCAAACTCATTCAAACATAACTTTTGGTCTACTTGATACAAAGAATATAAACAATAACTGAATCACTTCATGATACACAACAATAATAAAGAACCATATATATTCTACAAAATGATAGTCTGAATCCATACATATAAGAGCATTTCTATTTATTTACAATCAAAGAAGCAATATAAAGCAAGAGTTGTATCACACTCTATGTTTAATCTCGTACTCCTTCATTACTTATTGGTATCCTAACCCTAAGATTTCTAGGGTTTCTCTCTATTCCATCCTCCCTCTGCATACCTGGCCAGGGCATCCAGAGAAGAATATATATAGTAGCTTGATATTGGTCAATCTAAGTATTCAGATACTGGGCCAGGGTATTCAAACACCCAGACTTCCCAGAGATAAAGACACATCACTACCTATCTTCCACACTTATGACTCTAACTTACTAACTTAATGGTCCCTGGAAACTCAACCTAAGTTCTGATACCAAGTTGTTACACCCCGATCTCACAATTACCACTAATCATGAGATTAGGGCATAAATTGAGGATTTAACATAATACAAAGATCACCCTTAACTTTTTCTTCTTTTTCAAACTCCTTGTTTTCTCGCATTGAGCCACATAAACTAACTTTACAAGGGAATCTAAACATTGATTTCTCTAATCTGATTTCAACTATAAAAATGCATGTACGAACATTCATTATGTTTCTCATACTTTTAAGCACATAAGACTTGCTAATTCACATATATTGCTAAAAGAGGAATAATGTTATACATCATCATTTACAACTCTCTCTTATTTCTTTACAAGGACCTAGAGTGATAAGGACCGACTGAACTTAACTCTACTCAGACTTAACTCTTATAGCAGATCAACTTTGATGCAATGATATCTTCAATCTCCAAGTTTTCCCTAAAAATTGTGAGTAGAGGGGTGAGCCTACTCACTCAATGAATGAGTACTTCAAAGAAACAGTCTAAAGCACTGATATAATTACAAATATACTTTTGAGCAACTGATATCAATTGTAACAGCAGTAAGCTTTAAAGAGACTGATCATTGACAAAGCATAAATATGGCAGGGCTAGCTATCAACAAGAGTAAATCAATATATGAGCATGCTTGATTAAATTCAAAGATAACTAATAATTCTGAAACATACAAAGAATAATTGCTGGGAAACTATACTCGAATCTTTCTTAGCCTTTCTTACTTATAAGAAACTCTATTAAACTTATATTCTCATATTTTAGCTTATGCCCTGATCATATACAATGTACTCTACATATCAAGACTCGTAGAAAACTACGATCTCACCGTACAAGACTTAGCTTAAAACCCAGGAAGCTAAGCCTAGAACTGAATCCGGGTCTGCTTGACTCGAATTGTCACTCTGACTAAGGTGGCTAAATAGCTGGCCTTTAACTGGACCTCTCCTTCTAGGCTGAGTACACAGGCGGAGGGTCTGAGACGCTATGTGGGCCTCATCTTGGTACGCTCTGTGGGTACCTCTGGGTTACCACCGGAATCTCTGGTTCATGTTGGGTAACCTATCTTCTCTTAGGATACTTCCTCAAGGGCTTCGTCTCCCTGCACACTCTGTGGGTGCAATCCGATCCTCGTATATTGGTCGCTGCCAGGGTGGATCGTTTCCTCCCTACAGTGCAGACATCCATAGGGAATCTACGGTGTTCAGGGCACCTATGTCTATTATTTTATTATTCTTGGAAAGCTCTTTCTACATTGTACCTTTCTCTTACTTATACTTGACTCTGATATCTGTATGGTACCACGTCTATTTAATTGAAGTTTATAATACAACATGTACATCATTCTAAACTTGGCAGAGCAGTATATTTAAAACATTATAATTTACTAAGAAATCAACATACTGTAAATACAGACAGACTAAAGTTCTTAAATAAACTGAATACATGTCAACTTGGCACTTTATGTACTAGAATCATGCAATTGAACTTCTTAATACACTGATAAAAGTTAATTACTTAACATATGAATAATTGTCATTAGCACCTATAAACTATTCGTTTCAAAGACCATCTGATAACATTTACCACAACTGAATTGTTAAGCATCACACATCTCATACTGAGAACATGGTAATTAAAATGATTAATTCATTGAACACCCTATCCTTAGTGTTTCATTTACCTCATTCACTTATCACATGGCTCTCATAAGGA
This sequence comes from Alisma plantago-aquatica, assembly GCA_963693085.1. Lineage (NCBI taxonomy): Eukaryota > Viridiplantae > Streptophyta > Magnoliopsida > Alismatales > Alismataceae > Alisma > Alisma plantago-aquatica. The sequence goes on along the minus strand of OY856412.1, from coordinate 440,017,650 downwards.
TTTAAAAAGTCTTAAACATCCAAAAAATACAGATTGCTTTAAACAAGTCATATACAATCAACATATGTATGAAATCCCTGAATTGTGCTAAATTAGGGTTTTCCATGCCATTCATTGAGATATTATGAATCAAGAATAACATTGCATAAATAGAGTCTATGATGCCAAGAAAAAAAACACTTCAAATGGATTTCACCATATTTATTCACAAATTTCCAACTTTCCACTCATATAGGGCTTCACCCTCTTTACGAAGATATCAAGCAAATACTATTCACATCACATGAAATCCAAGATAGTATCTGACATATATGTACTACATATTCAGATAAACAATCATTCATAACCAAGGGGATCTAGATAAACAAATTTCTCTATTTAATTATACAATAATTTCAGTCATAGACAAATTCCCTATATTTCAGTTTACTCTTATAACCTTTGTGAATACTTAGGGAATTCTCATTAGGATGTATTGTATACACTTCTAATATGAATTTATCATCTAAAATTCAAAAAAATAGAGGAAGAATCCATTTCATATCATTTTGCAACAAGTTAGATCAAACAGACAATTCAGGGTTTGTAGTCGCATACTAAGCAACTAAAGTTTATGGATGATTTAACCAATTTTCATGCAATATATTGTTTAAAGGAAGTTCCCACTCACCCTAAGGTGTGAATACACCTTAAAAATGCATCTCATCCCTGAAAATCTCGATCTCATATCAAATCCCTAGCAATTCACCTGATTCTTCTTCCTTTCAACTTGGAAACCCTAAAAATGAGGGATTATGAAGAAAGAGTGAGAATAGGACTTGATTTGATATGATTTCGAATCCAAACAGGGGAAGGATGGAATCTTGACATGTGAGACAAGATTCACCATGAAACTATATCCAAAGAAGCTAAACTTACATGATTTCATCATTCCTCGGACCGCAAAACCCTAGGTCAGCATCTCCATCAATTTCTCCTCTCAAACCCTAACTCTCCCTCTCTCTCTAGGATTTCGTTTCTCTAGATTGAATCATGAATTATTGGATCTCCTTGTGTGTTAGGTTGACCATATAGAGCAATTGAACTACTTGGGTCAATTGCACATTGACCCCTTACTATACTTTATCTTATTTCAGCTGAATTTTCTATCATAAACATATTATTGTAATTCGTCTACTGATAAGGTCTAAACACATCCAAAAATTATTAAAATTTTACATATTATTTATTATTGAGTTTCAGATATCTGGTTAAAATTTCAGATCATTTAGATTTACCAATAAATAATTAAAAATAAAACACTACACCGCTAAAAAGCACTTTGTTAGCATTTTGGTCGAAGTATAGTTCGACCGAGAACCACATTCAAAGAACACTCAAATATTCTGAAATTTTTCTCCAATATGCATGATTGAATTATCCATATCATATCCAAAATTAAATTAAATAAAAAATTTGTAGAAAATATGACAAATCATTTACCACACTGCTATCCCGATCAAATTCCATATTCATGTACCATAAAAACCCTAATTTTTACTGATTAGGGTTTACATTTCTCAAACCCTAATTCTTCAAAATCTGCCAAGGAGCTGGCCTGGCATGAAGAAATGATCCAAGAGTTGGATGCTATCAGCAAGAACAAAACTTGGGAGTTGAAGGTGCTACCACCTGGACACAAGGTCGTAGGGGTAAAATGGGTGTACAAGGTAAAAAGGGACTTGAAGGGGAATATCATCAAACATAAAGCAAGGCTCATGGAAAAAGGATATGTGCAACAACAAGTAATAGACTTTGAAGAAGTGTTTGCTCTAGTTGCGAGAATGGAAACTGTGAGACTTGTACTAGCATTTGCAGCTCATCGCAGTTGGGATGTTCATCACTTTGATGTCAAAACAGCGTTCCTAAGCAGAGAACTTCAAGAAGAGGTATACATCTCTCAACCTGAAGGATTCATGGTGAAGGGGGAGGAATACAAAGTGTGCATGTTACATAAGGCCCTATATGGATTGTGACAGGCACCTAGAGCTTGGAATGCCAAGCTAGATAGGAGTATGAAGACACTAGGCTTTAAAAGGTGTTCACAGGAGCAGGTTGTGTACACAAGAAAGATCAAAGGAAATATACTTGTTGTAGGAGTATACGTAGATGATCTGATTATAACTGGGCCAAACACAGATGAAGTTATCCAGTTCAAGGAACAAATGAAGAAGGAATTTGATATGAGTGACCTGGGGTTACTTTCCCATTACTTGGGAATTGAGGTTGAGCAGAAAGAAGGATCTATCTCTTTAAAGTAATCAACATATGCAAGAAAAATATTGGAGCAGGTAGGACTGAGTGACTGCAACTCGAGCAAGTTTCCCATGGAACCAAAACTAAAACTAAAGATGGAATATGAAGGAGAGGAATTCGACACTACTATGTACAGAAGCATGGTCGAAAGCTTGCGATACCTGACACATACTCTATCTGATCTATCCTATTCAGTTGGGCTAGTGAGTCGATATATGGAGAAACCTAAGGTAAATAATCTCCATGGTGTTAAACAAATCCTTAGGTACGTGAAGGGCACTGTGAATCATGGACTAGTTTACAGGAAGGGAGCTGGTCAGATCAAGATTGCAAGATACTCAGATAGTGATTTAGCAGGTGACATGGATGAAAGAAAGAGCAGAACTGGTGTGGTGTTCTATCTGAATGACAAGCCAGTCTCATGGATATCACAGAAGCAAAAGTGTATGGCCTTATCCTCCTGTGAAGCAGAATTCATGGCAACAACTACGGTAGCTTGCCAAGGCATATGGATGAGGAATCTACTTTCTGTGATTACAGGTGAAGAAGGTGAGGCAATTAACTTATTGGTGGATAATAAGTCAGTCATTGCCTTGATGAAGAATCATGTATTCCATGGGAGAAGCAAGCATATCAAAACAAAGTTTCACTTCATTCGTGAAAAGGTTGAAGAATGGCATATTGTCGTCACCTATGTCAGCACTGATGAGCAGCGAGCCGACATCCTCTCAAAGGCATTTGGCAGACTTAAGTTCACTGAAATGAGAAAAGCTTTGGGAGTAAGTGATATCAGTAATCAAAGTCAAGATTAGGGAGGAGTGTGTTGGAATTAATATCGACTTGGCCAAGTGTTTTGTTTTAGTATATCTGAGTATTAAGTCAACCAATAAAATGTGTACAACCAGGTGTCCGGTTGTAACAAGATATGTGCAGGTTGTTATGTACAAGACCGAGTCTTATGGTAGGTTGGATCTGAGTATTAGATAGTTGCAGCTAGATAGCCACAATGTTATCTTCCTATTTTGAGTCTTGTTCTGTATTTAAACAAATGAACAATAGGAAATAAAATCATCACTTCCTCATTGCAAGGTCCTTCTCTTCTTTGGTTGTACCATGAAGCTTAGGCAAGATCCAGAGAAATTGTCCTTAACCCTATACGCCATACTTAATTAACTACAACAATGAAGGGAACCTCTCTCTCTTCATCGGATGCCTGGTGGTGGCTTTGCTGCTAAAACCAACGGCGACTACTACTTCTATTTGGGCGGCTACGATGCCCAGACCAGGAGCAAGTTCGTCAGAGTGCATAGATGACATCCTTGTCACATCAGACAATGAAGAAGGTGAGGGAGAAAAGTTTGATGAGCCACGAATGGCGATTGAGCATGGACTGGATGTGGTGTTATTAATGATGCTTTCGAATCATGTTGAGTGTGAGGAGAACTAGAGGACGGCCCAAGTCCCACAAGGGATGTTTAACAAGTTTAGGCAGAATGTGCAACATCAGAATGGCCTTTGTCTGCTCATGCTCGAACACCTTTTCATGATCAGGTATAGGTTAAGGGATAAACAACAACGACAAGCGATTAGAGGAACTCATAGAGCATAGAAAAGACTTTGAGGTAGAGGAAGAGGTGAACCTGTCACTGCTGCTGAGTGTGCAAATAATGAATCAGACAAATGATTTAATATGGAAATCCATTCCCAATAAATCATCCCAACCTAACTACAAGAAATGTGCTAAGCAAATTGCAGTAGCAAGAATTTTTTTTGGCATAGGTTTCAGTACAGAAGGAGCCACATACACTACTCGTCTATCTTAAGTGATGGATGGGTAACATCGCTCCATCATTCGCACTAGAGAAAGAAAGCCAATCTATCTAAATTTAAATTTGGTACGTAGTAATAGTAGTTATTAGATGATGCCACCGTGCATGCTTCTGCCTCAATGAAGAGTGCCGCCTGGTGTGTCCGACAACGTGAATAACAAGAACTAATGTTTCACTAGCAACTACACGGACAAAAGCTGATGTTTTTCATGCTCTAGTTGTTCTTCTCTCTCTACATCCCGAGTTATGTTGCGTGATATCCATGCATGATGAGTTCATCCTTTCATTCCAGGCATGCATCTCGCCCTTCCACTCCTACGTGAACTTGGTGTGGAACCACTTGTTCTTCCCACTCCCACTGCCGGTTCCATTGATGTACATCATCATCATCATCATACTCTAGCTGCCATGAGTGTTATTGACACTATTTATGGCCTGAAGCATATCCCCATACTACTCCTCCTGGTTCGTCCGCCGCTTGTCTCGAACTGGTGCTGGTAGTGGGCCTGCTACTGCGAGTGGTGCAAGTACCCTCCTGCATGCGGGCATCCATAGCACTGTGACTCCTGTTTCACAATAGTGGTGTCCATAGCGCCGCAACTCCTACTTTACGATAGTGGTGACCAGCCGATGCGTGGTGTTATGATGCATTAGCATCAAACTGCCACTAAGGTCCATGAGCGTAAGGGGAAGGATAGTGCCAGCTTCCAATTACCTACAATAGAAGTTGTGATCACAGTTATAGGTGACACAACTCAATACGTCCAAGATTCCCTCCTGTCCGATAGGCAAGAAGTCACTGCATTAGTCCACGGTGTGTCTTTCGATCCCTGCTGCATTTTTCCTTAGGAATTCCTTATACCTTTTTCCTACGTCGATGCTTTAGAGAGAAAAGGCAATCACACACAGAGAGAGAGAGAGTGAGAGAGAGTGGGTTTTCACCGGTAGAGAGAGACAGGGAAGGAGTGTGAGGTATCACACAAAACCAGGTAGAGGGAGAGAGAAAACTGTACAACATGTGGGAGTGGGTAGGGTCGGTATGACTGTACATGTGAGTGGGTTCTTTTGTTGCAGATCTGATCTATATCTAATGACTACAAAGTTGATTATAGTTGGGGCTCAATACACTTGAGTGTATTCTAGTCTCACTCTCTCTCTCTCTCTCTCTCTATATATATATATATATATATATATATATATGTGTGTGTGTGTGTGTGTGTGTGTGTGTGTGTGTGTATGTGTGTGTGTCCCTTACTATAGGTCAATTTGTAAATACTTGTGTATCTTATATCCTCTAAGATATATCCTTAAACGTTCAACCAAAGATGTTGTATCATACATTTTTGTTGTTTGATTGATTTAAATATAATGTGTCATATGCAAAAGTAAGCAATATAGACCTAGATCCCATTCAACTTTTTGAATGTTTATAGATAATAATGATTAATATAGAGAAACCCTAGGGGTCAAGGAAGGTTGGGAGGCAAAGCTGCAAATGAGGTGCAATCCTTGCCTCCTCCAACTTGCTCAGGTCTGCCAAATGGAAGGAAGCCCGATGTCAATCCTGTGCTTAACAATCTAGAGGATATTTCTTCTTCAACAATTTAGGATGAGGTTGTGGTGGCAGATTCCTATTCAACTCCACTTCCTCCTCCATCTCCCTTGACACATTCTCCTAAGGATACATCAGATGCATTTGCAGCTCCCTTGTGGGCAGATTAGCTTAGGGTGGGTTGAAGTGGTTGTGAAGTTATCGATGTTTCTCCTATCCAATTTGTTAGCCCCCTGATATGGAATGGGATGAAGTGTGCCTCAATCTCAAGTCAGGAGGGGGATGCTTCGTATTGGACAGAGAATTTGTCGATCGATTTCAATGGGAGGAAGCAGTATTGAAGCCAACTCTCCATATGGATTTGGAGACAGTGGACACCGAGCGAAAACTTTGATGTAGTTGTCGAGGAAAGGTAAGGCTTTCTATTCAGAATGCCCACTTCTAAGAAAAGGGAAAGGGTTATAAACAAAGCTCTGTGGATGATGGATGGTGCACTCGTCATCACCCAAGCATGGGATCCTGGTTCCGCCCTTCCTCCTCTTTCCTTCATGTAAGTACCTATTTGGCTGAAGATAAAAAACCCTAGGGTGTTGTGGATGTTGGACTGATTGGATAGAGTTGCCAACGTTGTTGGCAAGCCATTGGACTTCAAAGATGCATCCCTTACTACAAAATGCCTTGAAGAAGAAAAGGTGTGCATTGAGCTCAATTCCACTTCGAGTTTCCCCAACGTCGTCATGGTTCAAGCAGACGACGAAGTAAAGTTTCTCAAGAATGAGTTCATCAGAAAGCCTCAGATCTGCTTGGGGTGCAAATGCTTTAGCCGTATACTTTCCTATTGCCCTTTGGTCACTAGGAAGGAGTCTGTTGGTAATGATTGACAAATTTGAGCTGGGATTCTTCATCAGTAGAAGGTGTTCAAAGAAATGCCAAAGTAACAAGGGTCCATTCTGAAGCTCGAGCATCTAGTTATGAACATGACAAGTGGGGTTCTACCTTAGATTCTCAAATTGTTAATGATAATGCTCAAGTTAGCATCGAGGTTGAGAAGGGGTTGGATGTCTCAAGTCTCAAGCTACTTTTTTTGATGTCCGTCCAATAGAGGAGACAGATCTGGTATGTTACTTGTCGAAGGTACAAGTTGATGGGATAAATTTAGATTGGGAGTTAGTCATTCGTCCTACTCATAATGGAACTCCAAAGGAAGTCTGCAACGTGAGCCAAATTATTCAAAGTTGTGGTTTCTCACTGGAGTACAAGCTAAGGGAAACTCCCTATGAGGATGAAGAGGGGTCAGATTTATTTGATTCTGAATCTGATCTAGATGCATTCAAAAGGTGTGCAAATCCTAGTTCCAAGAAGAAGAAAGTAAGGCTAAAGAATGGCAAGTCAGTTGATGGTTCGAAACTAGATTTATCTAACTAGGAGCTTTGGTTGGTAGCTTGAAGATGAGGTGTAGTTGATGTTTTACTGGCGTGTTGCTTTCTATTCATTATCATTCTTTTTGTTTGGTTTAGTCTTTCCTTTTACTAGTCATGGTTTTGTGTTCTGGGTCTACCTTTTAGGTCACCTCCCTGCATGGAGTATGTCCTACATGTAGTCTTGATTATTGTTACAGGTGTGAAACTTTTTCTAGTTTTGAGCCTCTATGTGTTAGGCTTTGATGGTCTTTCCTATTTTAGAGCTTGGAGTTTTGGGAAACATCTATGTTTGTACCCATAGTTTGGTATAAAATAAAGAGACTCACACAAATTACACCAAAAAATAATGATTAATATATAAATAGACACTGATTTTATGTTTCATATCTTGAGTCTAGAGCTAAATTTTATGTGGTGACTCATATTGAAATTTGAAATTTGATTTTAACCCATTATAAGTAGATGTATATTTTGACCAATTAACAAAATCATATATATATATTTTACTTATGGAAATGAAATTGATATAATAGTTAGCTAAAGTGAATATGTTTGTTAAGAACGCTCTTTGACAACAGTAACACACATTTGAAATGATGATAATATTAGACTAGACACAATACAAATCCTATGCATATTTTCCAACACAAGGGTGTGCATGTTTTCTAAGGCATGATATGAATTATAAACAATGAGGTTAAAATCAAGAAAGTTATATATAATTTAATATGTGTGGTTATAATGTAATGAACTAATTATAATTATCAAGGATAGTGATTTAAAAAGTCTAGTCATAAAGGCTATTATAGAAAGCCAAATGGATTTGATGAACACAGTGGATTTAAACCTCTAGAGAGAAAGTATGAGCCTATATACATATTATCTCAAATAGTAGTACAAATATAAGTACCAAGATAAATGATTTTTTACCCACTCAGATCTAAGTATGAACAACCTGGCTTCTAGTTAGACCCATCCGAATCCAGGAAACTAAAGACTGAAAAAGATGAAATTGTAAGACCACTGACCTGTGTTTTGGGCTAACCCTATTTTTTAATTCTTGATTAGATGCTTAGAATCTTGATCTAATCCTTTGATATGCTTTTAGAGCTTGAGGAAATCTTAAGTTTCCAGTTTGATCCTGTTTGGATGATGTTTATGCTTTTTATGCTTATTTTGGGTCAAATTGCAAATTACCAAATTGAGAGGTTATCTTGCAATTTGCCACATATAGAGTGTTCCCTTAGTGCTTTAGCATCATGAGAGAGAGTATGATGTTTTGGGGCATCTTGATTGAGCCTTGGATGAGTGGTGACATCACTAGGAGTGATTAGGGTTTCTAGGGTTTTGTTTGGTGTCGACCATGTGAGCTTGGTTGAAGTGTAGCGACCTTTGTCTCGACCTTGATGGGTGTTTTGGGTGTGTCTCGACCAAGACACCTTCCTTGGGTGATGTGGTTTCGACCTTGATGCCATATATGTGGTTGGGCTGAGATGGTTTGTCCTTTGGTGATGTGTTTCGACCTGGATGTTTGGGTGGCCTTTTATCTCGACCTAGACAAGTTATTTTGGTGTATCTCGACCTCTTGATGTGTTGGGACCGAAACCAACATGTTGGTGAAATATAGAGGTTGATATCCAACATTGGTTGGATCACCATCTCGTGCATGCATGCATATAGTGGTTGCATGGCTATTTTCTTAGTGAACAAGTGTCTCTTTGGTGCCTTTAGGTGTTGACACATCATCTCCACTCTACTTCCCTCCTCCTTCATGTATATATCCTCTTTCTTCTCCTTGTGGGTGAACCTTTCGGCCCTATTTCTTTCCTCCCTTCTTGTGTTCAAGTTTTCCAGCTTTAGGAGCTTGGAGAGAGCTGGCCTTGAAGCTTGGGTGGCCGACCAACCTCCCTTGGTGCTTGTGGTGACTCTTAGTCATCTTCAACCTTGGTATGTGTATGCCTTTCGTTGGTGGTTTTTTCCTTTGATATTCTACCCCCATCTTCTCCTCCTTTCTCGTCCATAGACTATGGACTATCCATGGTGTCCATCTTGAGAGGGATCTCCTCATCACAAAGGGTCAGAGACCATGTTTTGACAAGGTAGTACCCATGTGAGATAAAGTTTCCCTCTCTTTTCTCCCTTCTTCCTTTGGATTGGCCTAGGGTTTCTTGCCCTCTTTTCTTAAGCTATCTTTGAACTTGGTGTCTTTTTCTTCTTGAGGTGTTCTTGTGGCTGAAAGTGGAGCTTTTGGTGGAGATTCATCTTCCTCCTTGGTGATTGAGAGCTTGAAGCTTGTTCTGTCTCTTAAGGTGGGTTATATAACGCTCTACCCTCTCTATTATTGCACTTTTCTTTGCATGCATGTTATTGTTTCTCTCTCTAAATCATCATCCTAACATGCTAGTAGATTATATCATGTTCTAGAGCTTGAATGAGGGTGGATATTATGCTTGGTTTGTTTAGAATCTGAACCCTAATTTATGGTACCCAGTTTTGAGATGTTAATGAGATAGATGGTTTCTCTTATCTTTTGATCTTGGATTTTGATCACATGCATAAAGTTTGCTGAACTTAGTGTAACATGGAGTTTAGGTTCTTTTTTGAATGTGAGCTGATCTCTCCTACATAAATTCTTGTTAGTGACTTCCATAGTGCATAATTTTGGTTTTTTGGTGATAGTTTTAATGTGAAGTTTTCCTCCTTGATGATGATGGTTTTCTTTGATGTTTATCTTCTGTTTTTTTGCCATAATTATCTTATATTTTGATTGAGGTTTATCTCTATTTTGGTGATGGTTAAGTGTTCTTAAGGTGGCTTGACCTTGGTGGTCATAACGCCTTTGTTTAGTTTTGGTCGCAACACTTAGTTTTGTGATTGGGTTGAGACACATGGTTTTGTATCGATTAACACCATTTGTTTGGGTTTGGATGGTCATGATCTTGTGTTCGAGACACCATGTTGGAAGGTGGTCTAGACATTTGTTTTGAGAGTGGTTGTAACACTTGGTCGTGACCTAGTGATGGTATTGGTCGTGACTCAGTTGTGGCTATGTTTCAGTCGTGGCTAAGTGGAGATGTGTCTCGATCGTGACAAACCTTGATGGGTGGTTGAGACACATGTCTTATGAGAGGTCGAAACACATACATGTGTATATGGTTAATACATGTGCATGAATAACTAATTAATAATTCATGTATAGTGTTGTTTGGATGATTGTTTAATTAACTCTAATCATGTTTCATAACCCTAATGTTCTCCAAGAAAGTGGGAGATGGTGAAGATAGGGTTTGGTGATGGAATAGAGCTATAAAACTGTAATTGGTTGTACATGAAACTCTAACCTTAGTTTTGGGTCATGTGATGTGATTTCTTATCATACTTGAAGTGATTATCATATTATGATGTTTTTCTCTCTCTCTTTTATAAATTCCTAACCTTGAAAGTGTTATGAGTGTCATAGATATGTGAATGCTATGGTCAATTCTATATTATACATGATGGTGATTATCCACATTGTTGAGGCATAATGTGATGATAAACATGCATGGATTATGTAATTGGGTCCTATGACCTGGAAGAGGCTATATATCTAGTGTGATTTTCTAAACTCCCAAGATGAGATAAGGGATTGATATCCCATGACAAAGTGATTATGTTGATAGCCTTGAATTGGAAATCATGACAAGTGATAGTATGATAGGCTTGCACCTTATATGCTTTATACTTTTTGAAGTTGTTGTATGCCCTTATCCTTGTAGGATTTGTTTATGGTTTGTACATTGTAACTTGATTAATGCTAAAAGACACTTAATTGGCATAACTAATCAAGTGGAACCTTAATCATATAGTTGCCATATGCCATAGATCCATCTTCAACGTCAGTACTTGCTGGATGGTGAAACGGGTTCTCCCTTAGCAGAAGCTCGGAGTCGTATACTTTTGAGTATATGCATTTCAAAGGTTTGTTGCAGTCATACCCTGGTGGGAGAAGGGTCAAGGTCATATCTCAATGTGTGATACAAAGTACATATATGATATCTTTTGAGGATGGTTGCGGTCATACCTCAGCAAGAGTGTGACTGCGGTTGTAGCTCAATTTTACTAGCGTTGTACCTATATACCAAGGAAGGCTAGGCTATTTTGCAATTGGACTTGATATGCCACTATAGCGGACTCGGACTAATTGAGGCATGTGGAGAGATCATTGGGTTTTGGCTCTTCCAATGATCTTGTATGGCACTGATTTCGACTTAGTAGTGGTCAATTGGAGCATGAGTGGTATACCTCATCTCCTCAGGGCTTTAATAAAAGATGTAATACAGTCGTGTAGTATATTTACATAGGGACAAATGCATATAGCATTGGATGAGCCTTTGCCTTGCCTTTGTACAGTTTAATTGATAGAAGATATACACATTCTTCATATTTCTTCTAAAAGTAGAAGATGTTCTACAATTCAGTTGCAATTGCCTAAACTACATCAATAGTATTATTTGCTTATTGTGTTATAGCTTTACTGCTCTTCTTTACCTTATACCTGTATTATAATAGCATTGGTGGAGAGTTATATCTCTTGTTGGAACTTTGGTCTCACCCCATTGGTTTCCACATCTTTTAGGTGGTTGTACACGAAGAGGTGGACATCGTGCAACCGAGGAAGAGCTACAGCAAGAGCAATAGCTGATAAGGTTGGATGTGTTGTTATTATTTTGGTGATAGAGTCCTAGAAGTCAACCCTGTACACTAACGTCATTGGGATTTTCTCAATGTGCTTTGTGGATATGTTATTGATACAATTTTTTGGCTTGTGATCCATGTATGTAAGATATCGCATGTGTATATGTATATATGTGGAACATGTACCTCATATAACAGATTGATGACATGAATGATGGTGCATAGTAATGTAAGCACCTTGCGAGATAATATGTAATGCATGTGATAGGTTTGTGGAATTATATGTGATGAGCTTCTACGTTTGGTGCTTTCGAGAAATCAGTTTTAATTTCCTATGATTTTTGGTAATCTGCAATTTTAGTTACAATTCCACATTTGGTTTTGAGTAATCTCCTTTGTGGCGCATTGGGGCATCACATTTTGGTTGGTATCCGAGCTTTAGGTTCATTGAGTCTACAGGGACCTAGGACTAGGGTTTATGTTTGTTCTAGTGTCCTCCACTATGTCCTATAGTGACTTCTACTTCTGCACAAGAATAAGAGTAGAAAAGATGTTTGGAGAATACAAAAAACATGTTGCAGAGAGCAGTGTTGTTGCACCCGAAGGTGGTGTAAGGGATTAGGTGAGAGAAGATCAGGCTCCTGAGATGCCCGAGTTAGAATCTGCAGTGGTGGTCAATCCTGCTTTTTAGCCCATGTTTGGACAACTTATGGCCACCATTACACATATGGCAGACAGAATGCACGTTCCTCAAGTAAGAGCAACAATCCCTGATGTGGAATCTTTGGGTTATGGGAAGACCTTTGAAAGTTTGAGGTGAGTTGGGGCTATGGAGTATGCTGCTACTACAGACCCAACAGAGACAAACCTTTGGCTGATGAAACTGGAGAAGGTCTTTAAGATCCTCAACATCCCCGAGGCATACAAAGTAAAGCATGTTGTATATCTTTTGAAGGCGAGTGTTGGCCATTGGTGGGCCATTGAAGAAGAGAAGAGGCCTGGTGCTGCTATCATTTGGGAGGAGTTCTGATGTGAGTTCGTCAATCAGTACTTTCCTTAGACCTATCTAGATGAGAAGATATCCCAATTTTGAGAGGATTCAATAGGGATCCATGTCGATCAACAAGTATGAAGCAAAGTTTATGGAGTTGCTGAGGTTCTGTCCTCACATGGATGCTACAAATCAGGAGATGATCTGACACTTTGAGAAGGGGTTGAGTCTGAAGTTGTCAACCCCAGTGGCTGCTTTGGAGATTCATGAGTGATTTGCTACGTTTGTGGAGTTGGATAGGAGGATAGAGAGATTAGTGGTTGAGAAGTGTGATAAGAGCGCCAAGAAGATACCATTGTAGTATCAGGGACAATCATTTGGAGGCTTCAAGAGGCCTAGGTTATCGGCATCATCAGCACCGTAGAGGTGAAGTGCATAGACGCAGTGGTCTTCAAGTAGAGGTAGAGGTTGTAGTTTACCCCTGACAGGAGCCCACAGTACAACGTCAGTGTCAGTGATAGGGTCGTCTAGGCCTCATTTTGAGAGCAAAACTTTCCATAAGTGTGGACATGTAGGACATTTGAGGTGGGCGTGTCCAGTAAAAGATGATGAGGTGACCCAATAACCAAGACAGAGTCAGCATGGCTCACAATGGAAGTAGTTTAATAATGGTGGGGGTTGAGTACATGGACATGCATCTCAAGCTGGTTCTTCAGGACAAGCCAATAGAGGAAGAGCACGACAACAACCAATGACGCAATTCTATGCCATGAGTCAGCCAAAAGGAGTGGTCAACCCGCGAGTAGTGACTCATCAGATGGAGTTATTTCATTCTAATTTATCTTCTTCTTATCTTATATCTGTTTTGGTTGACTTGGGTGTGACACACTCTTTTGTCACTCTAGAAGTGATTGATAGTTGTTCTTTTCCTGATAGTCATAGATGAGATAGTCTTTGTTGAGAAACCTTGTTGGTTGGTTTTGCTGAGTTGCAGCAGGTGTGTTCTTCCTATGTCCTTTCTTTTTTAGGACATAGCATTCAAGTGGATCTTATACCACTTCATAATCATGGATTCAATGTGATCCTTGGAATGGACACCTTGGATAAGTATTTGGTGGTCTTAGAATATAGTTCCAAAGTGGCAACATTTGTCGACGATGGTGTGACATGGATCTTCCAAGGAGATCGGAAGATTCTCCCGACATGTCTGGTGTCAGTGATGGTGTCTGAGAGGATGACGAGGCAAGGATGTGAAGCATTCTTGGCACATGTAGTGGATACTAAGGTGAGGAGTACTAGTACCTAGGAGATTCCAGTTGTCCATGAGTTTGAGGACGTATTTCCAGAAGTGTTCCCCGGTGTTCCCCCACCCTGAGAGATTGAATTTGAGATCAACCTAGTCTCAAGTACACAAATGATAGCTCAAACACCGTACATGATGACTCCAACTGAGATGGCAGAGTTGAAGAAACAGTTGCAAGAGTTGCTTGAGAAAGGTTTCATCAGACCGAACACGTCTCTATGGGATTCTCCCATGTTATTTGTAAATAAGAAAGATGAATCCACAAGGCTGTGTATCGATTATAGACAGTTGAACAAGGTGACAATAAAGAACAAGTATCCCTTACCATGGATTGATGATTTGTTTGACCAGTTATGAGGTGTTGCAATCTTTTTTAAGATAGACCTGATTGGGGTATCACCAGTTGCGGATCAAGGCAGATGACATACCTAAGTTAGCTTTTAGGACTCAGTATGGTCATTATGAGTTTGTGGTTATGCCATTTGGGTTAACCAATGCACCAACAATGTTTATAGACTTGATAAACAAGGTGTTTTGGACGTTTTGTTGATCATTTCATGGTGGTGTTCATCGATGATATCTTAATATAGTCTAGAGACAGTCAACAACATGAACAACATCTTCGTCAGGCATTATCTTTGTTGAGACATCATCAGTTTTATGCCAAATTCAGTAAGTGCGAGTTTCGGATGAAGGAAGTGTCTTTCCTAGGATATGTGATATCTGTTGAGGGTGTTTGTGTGGACCCCCAAAAGGTTTAGTTTGTGATAGAGTGGGAACAGTCGAAGACGCTGACAGAAGTTCACAGTTTTCTGGGTCTAGCAGGCTACTATAGGAGGTTCATTAAGAACTTTAGCTCAGTGGTGTCACCCCCAACGAAGATGACGAGGAAATATGTGCCTTTTGTATGGGATGACAAGTTTTAATGTGCCTTTCAGTCATTGAAGGAGAAGTTGACAAGTGCACTAGTACTAGTTTTTCCTAAGCAAGGGAAAGGGTACATAGTCTTCTGTGATACGTCAAGGAATGGTTTGGATTGTGTGTTGATGCGGGACAAGAATGTGATTTCTTTTGCTTTGCGACAACTTAAGAAACACAAGGATAACTACCCAACCCATGATCTGGAGTTAGCTGTAGTGGTTTATGCCTTGAAGATCTGGAGGCACTACCTATATGGTGAGAAGTTTCAGATCTTCACAGATCATAAGAACTTGAAGTATATCTTTTCATAACAGGAGTTGAACATGAGGAAGCAATGCTAGATGGAAATAATCAAAGACTATGACTGCACTATTGATTAACATCTAGGACAGGCAAATATCATGGCAGATGCACTGAGCAGAAAGTCTTCTTCATCATCATTTGTGAAGAAGGCACAATTGTGTTCCTTGGTGTGCCATAAGAGAGACATGTTGGTCTCCTTACATCAAATGAATGTACGTTGGAGGTTTCTTAGTTGGCTGGGCTGTTGGCACAGTTGCAGGTGAAGCCTACATTGAGGTAGCAGGTTAGAGAGGCACAATAGGTTGATACTATGATACATAAGATATGAGCAAAGTTTGGCAGTGAGAAGCGTGATGGTTTCCATGAGGTAGAAGATGGGACAATGTGTTACCATAGCTGAGTTGTGGTTCCTGATGTTGATAATATGAGGAAGATGGTTCTAGAAGAGGATCACTCTTCGATGTATGCCATGCACCCAGGTAGCACCAAGATGTACCATAACCTTAAAGACTTGTATTGGTGGCATGGATTGAAGTGTGATGTGGCTGAGTTTGTGGCCAAGTGTGCATTGTGTCAGCAAGTTATATCAGAGCATCAGAAGCCTACATGGATGTTGCAACAGTTGCCTATACTGCAGTGGAAATGGGATCATGTTACGATGGACTTTGTGGTTGGTCTCCCTAGGAAAGCAAAGGTCATGATTCCATTTAGGTGATTGTTGACAGGTTGACCAAGTCAACACATTTCCTCCTTGTAAAGACAACATATATGACGAAGAAGCTCGCTCAGATATATGTTGATGATATCATCTGCTTGCATGATGTTCCAGCTACTATCCTGTCAAGCAAATGTCCTCAGTTTACAAGTCACTTTTGGGAGAGTTTGTGCACAACCATGGGTATGCAATTGAGGTTTAACACTATGTTTCACCCGCAGACAGATGGTCAGTTTGAGAGAACCATACAGACCTTGGAGGACATGTTGAGAGCGTGTGTCTTACATTTTTTGGGTAGTTGGGATATCCACCTCAGCCTGATAAAGTTTGCTTATAATAACACTCATCAGAGAAGCATTGACATAGCACCATATGAGGCGTTGTATGGGATGCGTTGTAGGTCTCCATTGTGCTGGTATGAGACATGTGAATACCAACTTCTAGGTCCTGAGCTTGTGCAGTAGACAACATAAAATATCCAAGTGATTCAACAACAGTTGAAAGTTGCCCAGGACATACAAAAGTCATATGATGATAACCGTCACAGACCCTTGGAGTTCCATGTGGGACACAAGCTGTATCTCAAGGTCTCTCCTTGGAAGGGTGTTTGTAAGTTGGATCCTAGGTTTATGGGACCTTACCATGTGATGGCACGTATTGGGAAGGTGGCCTATAGGTTGGAGTTACCACCTGCGTTGCACAAGTTGCATCTAGTGTTCCATGTGTCCATGCTGAGGAAGTGACACCATGATACCGAGTTGGTTTTACAGCCAGTGGAGGTTGAGCTGGATGAGGACATATGATGAATGCATATTCATCTCTTATTTTTTCTTCATTTAGAATAATTAATTAGGATTTTTTTTGTTAATTTTAGCTTAATTCAGAAATAAATAGCACTTTCATCTTCTCGATGTTCTCTTCCTGAATTCTTATGAGATTTCTCTTGATTTTTAGGAATTATCTAAGTATTTAATCGAGATAATAAAAGATGAAGATATGAGGCTTTCCAAATATTCCCGCAGTGCCTAAGATTCCCGTCACCAAAATAGCCATATCTTTTGCGTCTAAAGGTGAAATTTCAAGATCAAGTATGGAATGAAAAAAGAATTTTATTAGATACAGAAAAGGTATATTTTGTGGTGATTTTGGCATTTAATTGACTGTGTAATTAACCAGTGAACGTAGCCTCATGTTTCCCACAGAGTCTGATATACCTCTCACCAAAACAGTCATAACTTCCATATATAAATTCCAAATTTGGAATATAAATATGTTTTGGAAAGATAATTGCAAGTTCTACAGGAAAAATATATTTTTAGACCTCTTCTGAGCGTTTTACAAAGGAGAAATACGTTCTAAAGTCCAATTATGGAAATCTGCAGAACATACTAGAGAGAGCAATCAAGGATTGATAATCATTATTCTTTTAATTAACTCTTTCCAATAGCCTCAAACTCTTTGTATTATCTTAGGGCTTACTCTCATCCTTATCCTATAAAAGGAGGGGCACTTCCTCCTCATTTCATCATCACTTTTTGTATGAAGGATTTCTAGAGTAGTTTATTTCTGTAATCTCATTCTTAAGCAATAAAGTAGCATTTCATCTCTGTTAAGTGTTATTTTCAATCCTATTATTTCCGTCGTGTTTAGATCTAGTTCTTCATTATCTCCTACTCCCCTCTCTTGAGAAATTGAGCAAGGTAGGAAGAGACAACAATCTTCAGTGTCTCTAACCGAGGATCAGTAGTCGTAAGACTCGAATATGGCTAGATCACTTCCTTCCTCTGTCTCTACTTGCTCCTTCTCCATGAGTGAGTAGTATTTTATCGAGGCAAGGGAATAACCCCTTAGACATGGATTTCAACTTTTCCTTAATGATTCTAGATGGCCTTTGAGATTGATAACTAGTTGATATATCAAAGTAATTAATTGATAATATCAAAAGTTAATCTGAATGGATATGACCTTGGAAATTCGGGTTTAGAACGACAATCTCAATTGCATAAGAGTTTTGAAATGACCGTGGATTTTCTCTTTTTAGGATGATGAACTAAGAAACATGAGTACTAGGACCAATGGGCTCATGTGGAGATCATCTTTAGTGGATTTTTAATTCACTTGCCTTCATCGTATCCATCGTTTAAGAATTAATCGTTTGCCTAGGCTAAGGTGGTGAAAACCCCTAAAGCCTCGATTCTCTGCCTTTGATTTCAATCATCGATCGTTTTTGTTTGCTTCAATTAGTAGTCTTTTTAATTCATAATTGCTTTTTGTGCTAACAACAATCTTTGTTTACCTTTTGTAGGGCAAATAATATTTTGTTTAAAGTGCAATTTAATTTTTGCAATTTCTTTCTTAATTTAATCAATCATCACCCAAACTGACTTTTACATTCTCGTTCCAAATATGAAAATACCAAAAAAACAAATAAGTAAGTTCTTCAAACAATTGGGTTAAGATGAAAAAATCTTAAAAAGTTGTCCTTTGGGATTGATCCTTTCTATACTAGCCTTAACCAGAAAGTTAAAAAAGGTTTAAACTCTAGGATTAACAATCTTAGTGATTGGTGTGCTAAGCGACGCATATCAACATAACCTATGTGGAGGGTCTAATGTTGATACTAGATAGGAGGATCAAGAAGTTGAAGAAGAATGACATGGTGCTAGTAAAGTTTATGTTGCATCACCATGGTGTTGAGGAAGCCATGTGGGCACTTAAGGAAGAGATGTGTAGAGAGTACCCGTCTCTTTTCACTTAGGATTTCAGGAGTGAAATCCTTGCTAGGGGTTTATGGCTTATAAGACCCCTGGCCTATGTTTTAGGTTGCCCTATATATTTTGCTTGATTAGATGCTTAAAACCTTGATATAGTACTTTGAGATGCTTTTAGAGCTTAAGGAAAGCTTAAGTTTCCAGTTTGATCCTGTTTGGATGATGTTTATGCTTTTTGTGCTTGTTTTGGGTCCAATTACAAATTACCCAACTAAGATGATTATCTTGTAATTTACCACATCTAGAGTGTTCCCTTAGTGCTTTAGCATCATTAGAGAGAGTATGATGCTTTGGGGCATCTTGATTGAGCCTTGGATGAGTGTTGACATCACTAGGAGTGATTAAGGTTTCTATGGTTTTGTTTAGTGTCGACCATGTGAGATTGTTTGAAGTTTAGAGACCTTTGTCTCGACCTTTATGGGTGTTTTGGGTGTGTCTCAACCAATACACCTTCCTTGGGTGATTTTGTTTTGACCTTGATGCCCTATATGTGGTTTGGTCAAGATGGTTTGTCCTTTTGTGACGCGTTTCGACCTGGATGTTTCAATAACCTTTTGTCTCGAACTAGACAGGTTGCTTTGGTGTTGTCTCAACCTCTTGATGTGTTGTGATAGAAAACAATGTGTTGGTGGCCTATAGAGGTCAATACACAACATTGGTTGTATCACCATCTCGTTCATGCATGCATATAGTGGTTGCATGTTGTTTTCTTAGTGAACAAGCATCCCTTTGGTGCCTTTAGGTGTTGACACATCATCTCCACCCTACTTCCCTTCTCCTTCATGTATATAACCTCTTTCTTCTCCTTGTGTGTGAACCTTGCGGCCTTCTCTATTTCCTCCCTTCTTGTGTTAGAGTTTTCTAGCTTGAGGAGATTGGAGAGAGATGACCTTGAAGCTTGGGTGGCCGACCAACCCCCCTTGGTGCTTGTGGTGACTCTTGGTCAACTTCAACCTTAGTAAGTGTATGCCTTTCTTTGGTGGCATTTTCCTTTTATATTCTACCCCATCTTCTTCTCCTTTCTAGGCCATAGACTATGTACTATTCATGGTGGCCATCTTGAGAGAAAACTCCTCATCACAAAGGGTCGGAGACCATGTTTTGACAAGGTGGTACCCATGTGAGATGAAGTTTTCCTCTCTTTTCTCCCTTCTTCCTTTGGACCAGCCTAGGGCTTCTTTCCCTCTTTTCTTTATCTATCTTTGACCTTGGTGACTTCTTCTTCTTGAGGTGATCTTATGGCCTAAAGTGGAGCTTTTGGTGGAGCTTCATCTTCCTCCTTGGTAATCGAGAGCTTGGAGCTTGTTCCTCCCCTTAAGGCAGGTTATATAACACTCTACCCTCTCTATTATGGCAAATTTCTTTGCTCATGCTACTATTTCTCTCTCTAAATCATCGTCCTAACATGCTACTATGTGATATGTTCTAGAGCTTGGATGACGGTGGTTATTATGCTTGGTTTGTTTAGAATCTGAACCCTAATTTATGGTACCCGATTTTGAGATGTTGATGAGATAGATGGTTTCTCTTATCTTTTGATCTTGGATTTTGATCACATGCATAAATTTCGTGGACATTAGTGTAAAAGGGAGTTTAGGATGTTTTGAACACGAGCTTATCTCTCCTACATAAGGTTCTATTTGGTGATTTCCATAGTGGATGATTCATGGTTTTTGGTGACCATTTTTATGTGTAGCTTTCCTCCTTGATGACGGTGGTTTTCTTTGATGTTTATCTTCTATTTTGGCCGTGATTATCTTCTATTTTGATCAAGGTTTATCTATGTTTTGATGATGGTTAAGTGTTGTTAAGGTAGCTTGACCTTGGTGGTCGTAACGTCTTTGTTTACTTTTGATCGCTACACTTATTTTGGTTCATGGGTCAAGACACATGGTTTTGTTTCAGTCGACACTCATTGTTTAGGTTTGGATGGTCTTTACTCATGTCTTGTTGTGGTCGAGACACCATGTTGGAAGGTGGTTGAGACACTTGCTTTGAGAGTGGTCATAATACTTGGTCGTGACCTAGTGATGGTATTGACCGTGACTCAGTTGTGGCTATGTTTCAATTGTGACTAAGTGGAGATGTGTCTTGGTCGTGACAAACCTTGATGGGTGCTTGAGATACATCTCTTATGAGAGGTCAAAACTCATGCATGTGCATATGGTTAATACATGTGTATGAATAAGCAATTAATGATTCACATAAAATGTTGTTTGGATGATTGTTTAATTAACTCTAATCATGTTTCATAACCCTAATGAGCTCCAAGAAAGTGGGAGATGGTGTAGATAGGGTTAAGTGATGGAATAAATCTATCAAACCCTAATTGGCTATACATGAAACTTTAAGCCTAGTTTTGGGTCATGTGATGTGATTGCTTAGCATACTTGTATTGATTATAATATTATGATGTTTTTTGCTCTCTTTTTTATAAATCCCTAACCTTGCAGGTGTTATGAGTATCATAGCTATGTGAATGCCATGGTGAATTCTATATTACATAGGATGGTGATTATGCACATTGTTGATGCATAATGTGATGATGTACATGCATGGACTATCTGATTGAGTCCTATGACCTAGCAGAGGCTATATACCTAGTGTGAGGTGATAACATCCTAGGATGAGATAAGGGATTGATATCCCATGACAAAGTGATTATGTTGATAGCATTGAATCAACAATCAAGACAAGTGATAGTATGATAGGCTTGCACCTTATATGCTTTATACTTTTTGAAGTTGTAGTATGACCTTATCCTTGTAGGATTTGTTTATGGTTTGTATGTTGTAACTTGATTGATGCTAAAAGACACTTAATTAGTATAACTAATCAAGTGGAACCTTAATCATGTAGTTGCCCTACGTCGTAGATCCATCTTCAATGTCAGTACTTGCTAGATGGTGAAACAGGTTTTCCTTTAGTGGAAGCTTGGAGTCGTATACTTTTGAGTATATGCATTTCATATGATTGGTTGTGGTCATACCCTGACAGGAGAACGGTTGAGGCCGTATCTTAATGATGTGATACAAAGTACATATATGATATCTTTTAAGAATGGTTGTGGTCATACCTTGGCAGGAGTGCGACTACAGTCGTAGCTTAGTTTCACTAGTGTTGTGCCTATATACCAAGGCAAGCTAGGTTGTTTTGTAGTTGAACTTGATATGTCATTATGGCAGACTCAAACTGACCGAGGGGTGTGGAGAGATCATTGGGATCTGACTCTTCCAATGATCTTGTATGGCATTGATTTTGACTTAGTAGTGGTTAGTTGGAGCATGAGTGGTATACCTCATATCCTCAGGGCATTAATAAAAGATGTAAAATAGATGTGTAGTATATTTGCATAGGGACAAATGTGAATAACATTGGATGAGCCTTTGCCTTGCTTTTGTACTGTTTAGTTGATAGAAGATATACATGTTCTTCATATTTATTCTAAAATTATAAGATGTTCTACAATTCAGTTGCAATTGCCTAAACTTAATTGTATTATATGCTTATCATGTTATAGCTTTGCTTTCTTCTCTTCTTTACCTTATACCTATGTTATAATAGCGTTGGCAGAGAGTTATATCTCTCATTGGGACATTTGGTCTCACCCTGTGGGTTTCTACATCTTTTAGGTGGCCGCACACAAAGAGGTGGAGATCATGCAACTGAGGAAGAGCAGTAGCTGGTAAGGTTGGATGTGCTGCTAGTCTTTTGGTGATAGAGTCCTAGATGTCATCCCTATACACTCATGTCTTTGGGGTGTTCTCAATGTGCTTTGTGGATATATTATCGATATGAGGTTTTTGGATTGTGAGCCATGTATGTAAGATATGGCATGTGTATATGTATACATGTGGAACATGTACCTCGTGTAACAGATGGATGACAGGAATGATGGTGCATAGTAATTTAAGCACCATGTGATATGATATGTAATGCATGTGACAAGTTTGTGGACTTATATGTGATGAGCTTCTGCTTTTGGTGCTTTCAAGAAATCAATTTTAATTTCCTGTGATTTCTAGTAATCCCCATGTTTAGTTATAATTCCGCATTTGGTCTTGAGTAATCTTGTTTGTGGTGCATCGGGGCGTCATAGAAACTACCAGGGGCCCATAGGGAACCATCCTATTTTGATGCTAAATCATGTGACTTGATATAATTCGATCCATTTGTGTTATAGACTCACAACAAATAGGCTGACTTGTATGTTATGTAGGATATTCTTGTATTCTAGGTTTGACATGTTTGTAGACACGTCAAATTCAGGAACTTAGTCGATGCATTTATCAATACAAAAATATTTGAAGTATATATACATACATATACATATATATATATATATATATATATATACACATACATACATACATACATATATATATGTATATATATTACACCAAAATAAATAAGTAACAAATAAGATAGATATATAGGGAAATCTTTCTTTTTATATTATTTTGTTAAATGTGACATATTAACACAAAATAATGTATTTTCCCTCCCACCTTAACTACCACATGCACTAAAGACCACCTTCTAGACAGTTTACCCCTCTTCACTATAATTTTGTTATTAGGATTTTAGAGAAAGAATATATGAGGAATAAGGGGAATTATTCAATTTTATCTAAAATTTTTGGCTAGTCTTCATTTTCATTTTCCTATTTTAAGATCATTCTATCTTAAATTTTGTTTGGACAACCTAGAATTTTACCAAGTTAGGCTTCTTCCCTTCATGTAGTACCCATGTCATGGTTACCCGCTAAACATGTTTTGTATGATCTTGATCTCCTTAGTTATGTTTATTCAATGTTTTATCATGCAGATTTTTGGCTTAAGCTTGTACTTTTGCTTATGTAAGAATAGAATTCTTAATGAACATGCACATTTACAAAGTGAATTGAATATGGTTGGATCTTGAATGTGTAATATTTTAGGTTTGATAAATTTTAAGTCGATCTAGGGTTTTGGCAATGATGATGAAACACGAATGGATGGTATGTTGAGCATGATATGTATAAGATATAATATCTAAATACATAAGATGTATACATACATGCATATTGATCTTGTTGGTGTGGGCGTAGTTATACCTTAATTTAAGTGTCTAATGTATTTATATATGTTCATGTTATGGTTAGATGAGTGCATGTATGACCAAGGTAGTTTTTGGTATATAATGTTGTGGTTTGCTACCTCGAAGTGATGTGTTGGACCTATAATCCTCAAATTTATTCGAGTTTCTTAATAAATTGATCGAGTTGGGGTAGGCCAATTCATGTGATTTGTTGTTGATCTCGTCTAAGAGTTGTTGGAACCCTAGCAAAGTTGGTAGGTCTGAACTCGGGCTGATTTGGATGAACCAGATAAGGATATTGATGACGTTCATAATTCAAAGAGTGTGAGTGGGTGTGAGACAGATCTATGATGAGATGAATTGGGTAGGATGTATGCTAAACTCGGGCAAGTTGGTACCAACTTGGGTGAGTTAAAGTGTGAAAGTTTGAGTTGGTGGGTGAATTTAATTGAGCTAAGGTGGAGTACATGACTAGCCAATTTTTCCAAGTTCCTAGTTGGCTCAACTATAGTTTGTTGTGTCAGTCTAGCTGTTGTTTAATGTGAGCCTATTGGGCTGGGAAACTAAGCATAGTTCCCTAAACTTGGCTCAATATTTGTTACATCTCTGGTGTTTTGTTATACAATGGTCTTTATTAGATTGTTGTGATATATATAGCCAAGTTCTCTCCTTAGTCATGAGAAACATTCTACTTCTCCATGTTTGAAGTGTTGGACCTTGGTGGAGTGACTAGAGGGAAATCTTGAGGTATTATAGCCTCCCTCATCTTGAACAAGTCTATTCTTGGGTGGATATTGAAGGAAGATAGTGGTTTAAGGTTAGTTTATCCCTTTTCTTCGGTTCTTCTTTTTATTCTCTTCAGCACCATAGTTAAGCTTTTCGTGGATAGATCTTGAGGATTTCAAGCCTTATTTTTCTTATACCCTCTTTTCTTGATTGCTTTGTCTAGGACAAGGTAGAAGATGACATTATTGGGCTTGTTGGCATCCGTGTCATGGTGGGTTGGTCATGACACTACTACAAATATGACATATTGCATCATGTCTTTTTTCAAAGAAAACTGATGGTATTATATATAATGTTGGTTCCATGTAGGCAACCGACATGGATTGACCAGATGAGAAAACACTGGCTGCACTTTTTTTTTGTCGTTGATCGCTCATTAGTGAAACTGATGCTATATATCACCCTACAAATATAGAATTTTGTGCAAAACTTTTGGTAGAATTTCATTTGCCTCCAAAAATCATACATCGTCGATTATTTTAGAAACAACCAACGACAAAAAAGGTACATGCGCCATCTACCCTGTGGAAAATAATTGGAGCTTCATGTCAATTTTCTCCATAGGGACTGACGAGAAAGTTGTTCACGCCATGTGCCCCATGAGAATTTTCCTACCTCCACTTGATGTTTATCGTCGGTTATTCTTTCCATAACAAACAGAGTAGGTGTCAATGGGTTGTGAGATTAGGCATCAATTTTTGTAGACAACTGCCGAGAAAATTTGTGTTTATGTTGGCATTTTTTCATCTACAACTAATGACCTAAACTCTAAGGCGTAGGTCTTTGAAATAATAGACAATATATGGTTTACTTAACCCGCAAGAAACCCTTCCTCCCACTTGCACGTATTTCTATAGAACAGGTGTCTGGCGATTTGCTTAGATACTGCTCCCCACCTCTCACCTCCATCGTCGGTGGTTCTCTCGGCCCCTAATGTTGGTTCTCTCACCTCCATCGCCACTGGATGTGACTGTTACAACCCGTTCCTAGCTTTTCTGGTAATCTTAGAGTTTTAAGATAATCTTAATGCTTGGCATACTTTTGGTAGTATTATTCTATGTTGTGCTTTGTATTAACTTTGGTAACCGTAAATACTTGTTTGGGCAACTCATAATCATGACTTAAGCATACTATAAAGATATGAGTTGGAGTTAATATGACATTAACTCATACATGTATACAAGAAGAGAGTTAATGAAGTTGGAGGAAATAATTAATAAATATTTTTTTATTTGAGAATATTATCAAAATAATACTTTATGATTATAGAGAATTTAATTATGAATCCAACAAAAAAAGAACAAACCAAATCAGATTTAAAATAAGAGAGTTATTGCCTTTTTAGTAAACATGTACTAAGTACCACGACCGACACTGTGTCGACACCGCAACCGCCGTGACCGACGTTGCATCGACACCGCGACCGCGATCGCCGCCGCCCAAGATATCCAATCATAAAATGATCATATCACGAGCAATACTTATCTGTTTTCAACAAAACGAAGTGCGTTAGAACCGCGATTTGATCTTCTATAATCTTAAACAACTTTCTCTACGAGAGGGTGACCTAAAAAGTGATTTCTAGGGTGATTTTTGTAGAAGAACGTGAAGAATGGTGGAAATCCAAAAAGGGTTGCTATAGATTTGACTTGGTAAGTAGTTTTAACCATCGATTCTTCCTCGTCCTCGTTTCCCCTTACTCAAAATCCTTGATCCAGTGATTTTGAGGTTTGGGCTAACCTTTGACCTTTATCTTCTACCTACAACAGACCTCATTTAGGATTGAAAGGAAGAAGAAACCACTAATTTTGCTAGAGTTCTGATATGGATTCGAGAGTTTCAGAGATGTGATGGGTTTTTAAGGTGTTTTCACACCTTAGGGTGAGTGGGTACTTCCTTTAAATAGTAGATTGTACGAAAATGAGTTAAATCATCAATAATTTTCAATTGCTTAGTATGTGAGTACAAACCCTAAATGGTTTTTTTGATCTAGCTTTTTTGAGATGATATGAAATGGATTATTTCTCTGTTGTGATGAATTTCAGATTATGAAATCACATTAGAAATGATTACAATCTATCTAACTGAGAATTCTTAAAGTAATTGTAAAGGTTACATAAATATACTGAAATCTAAGATTTTCGGCTATGACTGAAATTGTTGTATAATTGAATAAAGAAGTTTGCTTAGTTGAATCTCCTTGGTTATGAATGATTGTTTTATTTGCATGCGTATTACATATATTTCAGATAAGATCTTGGATTTCATTCAATGATATAAATGTTTGCTTGATATATCAGTAAGGAGGGTGAAATCCTAAATGAATGGAAAGTTAGATGTTTGCAAATAGACATTTTGATTCAATGTAATTCTTGATGTATGATGTTTTAGTAAATGGCATGGAAATCCTAGTTCAGTTCATTACATGGTTTCATATATATATATTCGATTATATGTGAACTACTGAGAGCAATTCTTATTGAATGATGTTATGATGTATTCAATCCTTATGCGAGTTATGTGATAAGTGAATGAGGTAAATGAAACCCTAATGATAGGGTGTTCAGTGAATCAAGTATTGTGATATTAATGTTTTTCAATATGAGATGCGGTTATGCTTAATAGTTCAATTGTGGTTAATGTTATCAGATGGTTTATGAAATGAACGGTTTACAAAGCTGAACTAAGGTATTATTGATGTGATGATTGAATTGTAAATTTATAGTGTGAATTAGACATGTAGATGTATTGAACACTATAGAATCCTCACATGATGAGGCATGTGCTGTGAGGAGGAAACAACTTCCTGACTTGAGGTAGTCTAGATCAAGGTAATCTGGAGCGCGCCAGTAGGGTGCGGGGGTATTGACCAGTAGGACAGGCTCCTTACAGTTGTATGGTACCCAACACGAACCGGGGATGCCGGTGGTACCTGTATTACATGTTGAGTGATCAGTGGTCAGTAGGTCCACTGATGCACAATAAGCCTGAGGGATTTGACTCACCGCATGAGCACCCAGGTTGAGAGGTGGAGTCTGAGATATCCGGCTACTACCATTAGCATCCGAGAGGTAGACGTGCCGAGGCCCACTGCAGATGGGGTCTTACTCAAGAGATAGGCTTAGGAACCTGTACATTCTTCTAAGCCTTGTACAGTGAGATCGTAGCTTGCTGTGATTCTTTCCCATGTTGTGGTACACCTCATGTGGGTTCAGGGCATAATAAGATGAATGAGAGGTTAAACAAGTGTGTGTAGCTATTCAATTATTCTTTGTATGTTTATGAATTATTAGTCCTCTTTATGATCAATCAAGCATGTTCATATATTGATTTACTCTTGTAGATATCTAAAGTATCCTGCCATATTTATTATTGTGAATGATTAGTATCTTTAAGGCTTACTGTTGTTATAATTGGTATCAGTTGCTCAAAAGTATATCTATAATTATATCAGTGCTTTAGACTATTTCTTTGAAGTATTCATTCACTGAGTGAGTAGGCTCACCCTTCTACTCACAATTTTTAGGGAAACCACATGGACTTGAAGAAGGTCAAAGCATTAGAGTAGATCTACCACATGAGTTAAGTATGAGATTAGTTAAGTTCATTCGGTCCCTATCACTCTAGGTCCTTGTATAGATGTGAGAGAGTTGTAAATGATTTTTTGTATCTTTGTTTCCTTGATTAGAGAGAATGCATCTTATTATCATGTCATATGTACATGGAAGTGTGAGAAACAGAATGAATGTATGGATGTGTATCAATAATGTTGAGATCATATTATAGTAATAAAAGTTTAATTCTCTTGTAAAGTTTGTTTATGTGATTGAATGTGAGAAAACAAAGAGTTTGAAATGAAATCAAGGAAGAAAAAAAGTAAGGGAGTGAACTTTGTATTAAGTATAATCATCAAACGTATGCCCTAATCTCATGATTAGTGGTAATCGTGGGATGCAGGTGTAACAACTTGGTATCAGAGCTTAGGCTGAGTCATCAGGGACCATTAAGATAGAAAGTTAGGGTTATTAGTGTGGCAGTTAAGAGTTGATGTGTCTATAGCTCTGGGAGGTCTGAGTATTTAGATATCCTGGCCCGATATCTGAATACTTAGGTTGACCAGTATCAAGCTACTCTGTCTATTCTTCTCTGGATGCCCTGGCCAGGTATGCAGAGGAAGGATGGGCTAGAGAGAAACCCTATAAATCTTAGGGTTAGGAGATCAAAAAGTAATGAAGGAGTGATACAACTCTTGCTTTATATTGCTTCTTTGATTGGAGATCAATAGAAATGCTCTTATATATATATATGAATTCAGATGATCAGTTTATAGAATATGTATGGTTATTTTAGATTGTTGTGTATCATGAATTTGATTCAGTTGTTATTTGTATCATGTAGACCAGAAGTTATGTTTAAATGAGTTTGCCCTAAGTGGATATTCTTTCTACATGTCTGAGATTAATAGGAGTTAGTTAATCTTGAGTAGCTCTTGGCTTCAGGACTGTAGGTTCATCCTCGTCCGGCTGGCAGGGTGCGTTACTAGGATCTAATGACTCCTATTGAAAATATAATAAGAGTAGACTCTGAATAAAATAGACCCACATCATAGTGAGAATGTACATACACTAAGATGTTGAAACATATGGGAAAGATTAGAATAGCTAAAAATCAATTGGAACTGATATCTGAGATCCAACTTTGGGGCCTCCTATGAGAAACCCTTAATTGGGAATAAAGTAACATGACATAAGGTTCAAATTAAGTTTAATTAGTATTGTATGAACTCTAAATATGAAATATGGAAAAGATATGAGAAAAGTATGTAAGGGCCAAGATAGTAAGAATCAATCATGAGGAATGGATTATATAATCGAGTATAATGTTTTTATGTACTCCAAAGCAAAGGGAAAATAGAAGAAAAGAGTTAAGTATACGATAAGTACAAATAAGTTAAGAGTCTTTAGAAGAGTTAAAATAAAGAGAATTAGGTGAACATGTAAATCATAACTAGGATAACAAACTTAGTTGAAACAAAGAGAAATGTTGGAAATGATGACTTTGATTAAGGAATGAGGGTTATGATATAATTGAGAGCATGGAATGTATACCTTTATTGTGAAGTTAATACATTCATCCTTACTACCTTTGGATTCCAAGTCTCGATAGAACAACAAACTAGTTTCTAAAAGAAGAACAAAAGTGTAGCTTAACAAATGAATAAGTCATACAAAGGTAGACTATATTCAGGAAGGAAAAACTTGATTGAAAGAGAAAATAAGTTTGACCCATGCATGATCCACTTGATTTTAAAATGAAGGATATATAATGCATTAAACATGAGGTGAAACTAGTAGAGAGAATATTGATTTAGAATTTCAACTTCACATAAGTAGAAGGACAAAAAGAAATATGTGCAACATGGCATACATGATCAAACACATGAATAAGAAACATGATCATAAGAGAAAATTAGAAGTTAAAGATGACAGGTGGAAGAGTAGTATATGGTAAGAGGATTATGGAAAGTAAGGAAGGGTCTGAAACATGATGGAGTGATATATATTATAAAAGAAAGAGGTTGAAAGATTTAAGCAAGTGCTAATTAGTCAAGTATCCTTGTTGATAACCAACTAAACCTACATACATGAAATGTAATAAGGGAATGTTTGAAGATAAGAATTCTATGTCTAAGAATCATCTTCTCTTTCATATATTACTTAATGAGAGCAATGTGGGAATGAAGTGATAAGAAAATGAATCATATCTGATGCATAACCACCACGGTAGAGACATCTAGTGAATGTAATAATGACACACAATATGATGATGAAACCCTAGCAGGGTAAATTGAGAATGTAATCTATCTGAATGGCCAAGAAAGAGAAAGGAAATTCAATTGATAAGATAAGGAAGACTTTAGTAAAACTTGTGAGATCCAAAGTTTGAATTTCAAATTAAGGGAGCAAAGTCACATCACAATAGTGTCGTGCTACTGATAAGGACAAAACCCTAGAATGTTTAGAGTTGCAGTAGTTCAAGGGATGTCACTAGTGATTTGACCTTGAATACTAGCATCTCTATAAAACAAGATCATGACATTTTCACTATGAGAAGTAAACTAGCACTGGTAGTAATCCAGGGTTTAAAGGTAGCTAATATGAAAAGTAGATAAACAATATGGAAATGATTCAAAGCAAAGGATAAGAAATATATTTGAAATATAAGAGGTGTAATTTGAACAAGGAGAAGTGCAAGATGATCAAAGTGTAATCTAAAACAAATTCTTGCAGTGATATCAAGAATGATGAATAATCTATTCTTACCTTGTATGTTTCAATTTTAGGGATGTTTATTCTATATGATCAAAATGAGAAGGATAAGTAACAAGAAGTAAGTAGTAATGAATGAGGAGATAAGAGAAAACAATGGCTTTCAGTAATACATGAACTTGTTTTTAGAAGTGTAATTTGTTGAAGGTATAATGAGGGATGCAAATTGGTTCTACTTATGATTTCAGTGTACAAGTGCAAGCAATATGTTAATTAAAGGTGTCTGATAGTTGTAGTCATTCATACCAGTAATCCATCTTAGTATTGTACAGTTGTGGTATGGTGATATGGGTTGAATGATGATGGAAAATGGAGGGTTACCCTGAATAAGGTAGTCTTACCTATTCACTCATATGAATAGAAGGGATGATAACCATATTGTATTGATATGTAACCCTAATGAGGTATAGCTTGTTATACCTAGCTTTAATATAACTAAGTGATGGTAATTGGGTATGAATAGTCCTTGAATGACTACAACAATCATGGAGTATTGTGTTACTATTTTTGAAACTCTAGTATGCTATAACTGATGGTTACACCTTGATTTATGTGTGGGATCATACTTGAGAATAGTATGGAATGTGATGGTGATGCTTCACCTTATGCATCCATGATCCAATCAGGATGTTGTGAGTAAGGGTTTGGGTATAAGTGTTGATTAGTAACATTAATATACTTTATCTTGTTGAACCTAACTCTAATGCAAATAGATAAAGATGAGTATTCATGTTTAACATTCTTATATGATGGAATGATGGTGGAATAGCCTCCTTAATATGATCATAAGCTTAATATGTTAATTGGTGGTTATAATAGCCACATGGTTCAATAATTTCTTATGCTAAACATGTGCATTATGAATATGATGAGGGTTAATCATATCTAGATTCCTTGCATGTTGATGTAATAAAGGAATGTTCTTAATGTTAATATAACCCTACTATGATTGTTTATAAATATCTCCTAGCTCATTAATGCAATATTGTGTTGATCTGGTGTATTATATGCAAGTGATGTTGTTGAGCCTTGTTATGAGGCATGCAAAGATAACAATGATCTTGTAGGGAATAGTATGATGGTCTTAATGAACTTTGGGCATGGTTGAGCCCTGGATGAGGTATAATCCTCTTGTGTTGATAATGGTTGATACCATGTGATATTGTGAAAATGATTTATATCTTGTGAGAGTATGATGACTAGTGTGGTCGCATGAATGGCAAGTGAATAGTACCATGTGATGATGAGATGAGAATTTATGTTTCACACATTTTATATCTTTTAAAATCTATGATTTGAAGAGGAACAAATGACTCAATGTTAAAAATAAAATTCTAGACCATAGTATTCGAAATCTTAAAAGGAGAGAGATACCCCTAGTAAAGGTTTTTCAGAGGAATCATGTATAGAAGAAGTTACTTGGAAAGTAGAATCGGAGATGTTTAACAAGTATCTTTTCCTCTTTTATAAATTTCGAGACGAAATTCTTATTAGAGGTGGATAATTGTTAAAACTCGTTCCTAGCTTTGCTGGTAATCTTAGAGTTTTAAGATAATCTTAATGCTTGGCATACTTTTGTTAGTAATATTCTATGTTGTGCTTTGTATTAACTTTGGTAACCTTAAATACTTGTTTGGGAAACTCATAATCATGACTTAATCATACTATAAAGATCCGAGTTGGAGTTAATATGGCATTAACCCATACATGTATGCAAGAAGAGAGTTAATGATATTGGAGGAAATAATTAATAAATATTTTTTTTATTTGAAAATATTATCAAAATAATATTGTATTGATTGTAGATAATTTAATTATGAATCTAAAAAAAAAGAATGAATCAAATTGGAGTTAAAATGAGAGAATTATGCCTTTTTTAGTAAACATGTACTGAGTACCGCGACCGACACTGCGACCGACGCTGCGTCGACACCGCGACCGTGACCGTGACCGACGCCACCCAGGACAACCGATCATAAAACGATCATATCTCGAGAAATTCTTATTTATTTTCAACAAAATGAAGTGTGTTAGAACCACGATTCAATCCTCTATCATCCCAGATAACTTGCTCTATAAGAGGGTGACCTAGAAGGCAATTTCTGGGGCAATTTTTGAGGAAGAATGTGAAGAACGACAGAAATCCAAAAAGGGTTGCTATAGATTCAACTTGGTAAGTATTTTTAATCATAAATTCTTCCTCTCCTCATTTCTCCTTGCTCGAAACCCTTGATCCAATGATTTTGAGGTTTGGGTTAACCTCTGGCCTTCATCTTCTACCTACAACAGACCTCGTTTAGGGTTGAAAGGAAGAAGAAACTGCTAATTTTGCTAGAGTTCTAATATGGATTCAAGAGTTTCAGAGACGTGCTGCATTTTTAAGGTGTTTTCACACCTTAGGGTGAGTGGGTACTTCCTTTAAGCAGTAGATTGCATGAAAATGAGTTAAATCATCAATAATTTTCAATTGCTTAGTATGCGAATACAAACCCTAAATGGTCTTTTTGGTCTAGCTTTTGTTAGATGATATGAAATGGATTATTTCCCTATTGTGATGAATTTTAGATTATGAAATCACATTAGAAATCTAAATGAGAATTCTTAAAGTAATTGTAAAGGTTACATGAATATACTGAAATCTAAGATTTTCGGCTATGACTGAAATTGTTGTATAATTAAATAAAGAAGTTTGCTTAGTTGAATATCCTTGGTTACAAATGATCGTTTTACTTGCATGCGTATTACATATAAGATCTTGGATTTCATTTGATGATATAAATGTTTGCTTGATATATCAGTAAGGAGGGTGAAACCCTAAATGAATGGAAAGTTGGAGGTTTGCAAATAGACATCTTGATTCAATGTTATTCTTGATGTATGATGTTTTATTAAATGGCGTGGAAACCCTAGTTTAGTTTATCACAGGGTTTCATATATATATTTGATTATATGTGAACTGCTGAGAGCAATTCTTATTGAATAATGTTATGATGTATTCAATCCTTATGCGAGTTATGTGATAAGTGAATGAGGTAAATGAAATCCTAATGATAGGGTGTTCAGTGAATCAAGTATTGTGATATTAATGTTTCTCAGTATGAGATGTGGTTATGCTTAATAGTTCAATTATGGTTAATATTATCAGATGGTTTATGAAATGAACGGTTTACAAAGCTGAATTAAGGTATGATTGATATGATGATTGAATTGTAAATTTAAAGAGTTAATTAGACATATAGATGCCCTGAACACTATAAAATCCTCACAGGATGAGGCATGCGCTGTGAGGAGGAAACAACTTCCTGATTGGAGGTAGTCCAGATTGAGGTAAGTTGGAGTGCACCAGTAGGGTGAGGGGGTCTTGACCAGTAGGGAAGACTCCTTATAGTTGTGTGGTACCCAACACCAACTGGGAATGGTGGTGGTACCTGTGTTACATGTTGAGTGATCAGTGGTCAGTAGGTCCACTGGTGTACAATAAGCCTGAGGGCTTTGACTCACCGCCTGAGTACCCAGGTTGAGAGGTGGAGTTTTAGAAATTTGTCTGCTCCCATTAGCTGCTGAGAGGCAGACGTTCCGAGACCCACTACAAATGGGGTCTTACTCAAGAGATAGCTTAGGAACCTGTGCATGCTTCTAAGACTTATACAGTGAGATCGTAGCTTGCTATGATTCTTTCACATGTTGTGGTACACCTCATGTGGTTTCAGGGCATAATAAGATGAATGAGAGGTTAGACAAGTATGTGCAGTTATTCAATTATTCTTTGTATGTTTCTGAATTATTCTTCCTCTTTATGATCAATCAAGCATGTTCATATATTGATTCACTCTTGTAGATATCTAGAGTATCTTTCCATATTTATTATTGTGAATTATTAGTCTCTTTAAAGCTTACTGTTGTTATAGTTGATATCAATTGCTAAAAGTATATCTGAAATTATATCAGTGCTTTAGACTATTTCTTTGAAGTACTCATTCATTGAGCGAGTAGGCTCACCCCTCTACTCATAATTTTTAGGGAAACCACATGGACTTGAATAACGTCAAAGCATCAGAGTAGATCCACCACATGAGTTAAGTATGAGATTAGTTAAGATCAGTCGGTCCCTGTCACTCTAGGTCCTTGTATATATGTGAGAGAGTTGTAAATGATGTTTTGTATCTTTGTTTCCTTGATAAGAGAGAATGAATCTGATTGTCATGTCGTATGTACATGGAAGTGTGAGGAACAGAATGAATGTATGGATGTGTATCACTAATGTTGAGATCATATTAGAGTAATACAAGTTTAATTCTCTTGTAAAGTTTGTTTATGTGATTGAATGCGAGAAAACAAAGAGTTTGAAATGAAATCAAGGAAGAAAAAAAAGTAAGGGAGTGAATTTTATATTAAGTATAATCATCAAACTTATGCCCTAATCTCATGATTAGTGGTAATCTTGGGATGCGGGTGTAACAGTGACGCTACTCCCCACCTGATTTTCCTCCTCTGTCAGTGACACATGCCCATTCATCCTCCTATGCCATTGTCAACCAAACCCTCCTCCTATTCCTCCTCCGCTGTTGTAGGTATCCCCTCCTCCTTCTTCTATTCCCTCCTATTCTCCATCTCCCTTCCCCCTTTTCTCCTTCCCTAACCTAGTACGATTTCTTCTCATATTTGAGAAGAAATCATACTATGATAGGGGAAGGAGAGGAGAGGAGGAAGGAGGAGAGGGGGAAGGGAGATGAAGATAATTAGGTACTCAATTTTGATGAAATTAATAAAAATCATAGTGAATTGTGATGAAAATTAATTAGATTGTGATGAATTGTATAATTTTGATGAAAATGCACATATGTAATGTATTTAATGATGATTCATGCTACATTATCCTATCAAATCAGTATATATCTTTAAGATTTTTGTGTTGACTATCTTTCTCAAATCATATGATTCCCCATTTTAATGTAGATATCCTAGTAAATAGATCCTTGATTCAAAAGTAATTTGTCACACTAAGTCTAAATGAATTCATATTGTATGATGTAACATGGTAATATGTGAGTAAACCATAATTTCTGAATTCTTAATCTATAAAGTCTAGTCTATAAACCTCAAACTATGTTGTTGGCCTAGATACCCATATGAGATTTACTCATTAGGAGTAAACCTTGGATAGTCTCCGATTTGGGACTATTCTTGAGCTACTTCATCTCACTTAGGATGTAAGTGTATAATGTGTATCCAATTTCAATAAATTTTGGCAAGATTTCCCCTTTGTTTTCTAGGTACATATGTAGGTGGGTATTTACCCTTCTACATCAGTGTACTTGGATACCTGCGGGGAAATTGTGTTAGAATTTATTGAAATAGAACACACATTATACACTTACTAGTGAGATGAAGGACTCAATAATGGGATAGGTGGTACACATTCATGAATTTGAATTCTATTACATGATTAAGGCTCACTTATTCAAAC
Organism: Alisma plantago-aquatica; assembly: GCA_963693085.1. Lineage (NCBI taxonomy): Eukaryota > Viridiplantae > Streptophyta > Magnoliopsida > Alismatales > Alismataceae > Alisma > Alisma plantago-aquatica. Next base: position 439,981,211 of record OY856412.1, on the reverse strand, counting down.
ATACTTTTTCCTAAAATTTACTTGTCTAGATAGAACCTGGTGAGCTACTCATCTCCCATATGATCATATAGAAATTGATCGATCATGGATGTCTAAACCAAATCGATGCACTCCAAAGTTTATTAATGGTCTAAATGAGTTTATAAGATTTGTAGAGGAACATAGAAAACAACCTAGAGATAGGTCTATATCCCCTGTAAGAATTACAACAACAACCTAAAAGTTGACACTGTTGACACGATCAAAGATCATGTCATATGCAATGGGATTGTACATGGCTATACATAATGGTACTGGCATGGAGACATTCCTAGTATGAGATCAACATATGTTGGTAGTGGTAGTTGTGTCCAAGAAGAAATGGCTGACGATATTGATGAGAACAAACCAATTCCAACAGACATGGTTGATGCAATGCTAGATAGTTACGAGGTAAATGTTACAGACCCACCTCCCTTATTTCGAAACATTGTGCATGATGGTGAGAGACCGTTATACTTAGGTTGTACTAAGTTTATGAAGTTGAGTGTTGTGTTGAGATTGTATACACTAAAGGCTAACAATAGATGGAGCGACAAAAGCTTCACTTCTCTATTGTCTTTGTTGATAAAAATTACCCTTGAAGGCAACGGGCTTTCAATCTCATCATATGAAATGAAAAATATGTTGTCCTCAATGGTAATGGAGGCTAAGAAGATACATACATACCTGAATGACTATGTGCTATTTTAGAAGGACTATATCAATATGAAAGAATGTCCAAAATGTAGGGCATCTAGGTACAAAAGGACGACATCATGTAAGACTAAATATGAGTCTCCTGCCAAGGTGATGTGGTATCTGCCTATAATACCCCACTTTCAACGCTTGTTTGCTAATTCCTTAGATGCACAAAATTTGTCTTAGCATGAGGTAAAGAAAAACAATGATGGTATTCTATGACATGCGTCTGATTTACCATAATGGAAGAAGATTGATTTATTGTATCTTGAATTTGGCAAAGAAGCTAGGAATTTAAAACTTAGACTTTGTACTGACGGGATGAATCCATATGGAACATCAAACAACCAATATAGTACTTGGCCTGCCATGCTTGTTGTATACAATCTTCCTCCTAGGTTGCATATGAAAAATAAGTATATCATGTTGTCATTGTTGATATCTAGCCCCAAATAACATGAAAGTGATATTGATGTTTACCTTGAACCTCTGATTGACTATGGGGAGAAGATGTGATGACTTATGATGTTTTGTGCCGAGAGATGTTTAATTTATGTGCTATGTTGTTTTGCACTATTTATGACTTTACTGCTTATGGGAACTTGTATGGATACATCGTTAAAGGATCCAAGGCATGCCCAATTTGTGAAGAAAATATAGATTTTATCAGACTAAAACATGGTGGTAAGAATGTATATCTTGGTCATCGAAGGTTTCTACCAAAGGTGCATTATTATCGAAAGTTGCACAAAACATTCAACGGCTCAAGTGAGGAACGAAGTGCCCCTAAACCTATGTTAGGGACATATGTTTATGCAAGAGTAAACAACATTATAAAGCATTTTGTTAAGAGATTGTGTACTACCCCACGGGTGAAAAGTCTTTATCCAAAAAGAGGTCTATATTTTGGGATCTTCCTTATTGGAGTTCTTTGACAGTTTGACATTATATCAATGACATACATGTTGAGAAAAATATTTGTGATAGCATTATTGGCACTCTGTTGAATATACCCAGTAAGACTAAAGATGGCATGAAATCCAGAATGGACCTACATGAAATTGGTAGAAGGAAAGAATTAATAAAAGTAGTTACCAAAGGTCGTTGCACATATCTACCTCCTGCTTGTTACACCTTGTCTACAAACAAGATGAGAACTTTTTGTGAGTGCTTGCATAATGTTAAGGTACCATAAGGATACTCGGTCAATATGCGTAGATTGGTATCAATGAAGGATCTGAAGATGATAGGTCTTAAATCTCATGATTTTCACACTCCAATGCAACATATATTGCATGGGGATATTCGATCTATCCTTCCTAAGCATGTAAGGTTTGCAATCACTCAGGTTTGCTTCTTCTTCAACACTCTATGCAGAAAAGTAATCGATTTTAAGATTCTAGATAAGTTGTAAAGAGAAGTGGTCATTACCCTATGTCAACTTGAGCAATATTTCCCCCCTCATTCTATGATATCATGGTACATCTAGTTGTCCATTTGACTAGGTAAGTGAAAATTTTGGGTCCAGTTTTCTTACATTGGATGTATCCTTTTGAGTTTTACGTGAGTGTTTTTAAAGGTGATGCTTGGAACCGTTGTCGCCCCGATTGGAGTATCATTGAGGGCTATTTTTCTAGGGAGGTTATGGACTTTTGCAATGACTTTTTGAGTTGCAACAAAAATACTGCTAATGTTGTGAACCCTGATGTTTATTCCGACAAAGGTATTTTGGGAGAACGGAAGATAAATTTTAGTTGTAAGTAGCGGGAACAATCACACTTGTATATTTTACACAACATTGACAATGTGGGTATTTATATCACCGAACACACCAATGAGCTCAAGAGAAGTTGTCATCGAGCCAGCCTAATGTGGCTTGCTAGAGAGCATAATCGGACATTTATTAGGTGGTTTGAAAAGGAAGTACTCAATCAACTATCTCAAACACCAAATAATGTTACAAAAACTATCAAATGGCTCGCATATAAGCCAAAGACCCACGTTACATCTTACGAAGGGTTTTGCATAAATGGACTTTCATACTACCAAAAATGTCAAGATGATAAAAGTGTCATCCAAAATATTGGGGTCACCCTTAATGTGTCTTCATTGTATTTTTCTAGTGCCAAGGATAAGAGTCCATGTGAAGTAAAGATGTCTTATTATGGTGTCATTGAAGACATGGGAAATTGACTGCACAAAGTTTAGAGTTCCATTATTTAGGTGTAAATGGGTTGATAACAATAAAGGAGTTGTAATTGACGAACTCAGTTTCATAATAGTAAATTTTGAGTGGACAGGAGATATAGATGAACCCTTCATCATGGCATCACAGGAAAAACATATATTCTAGAGCAAGAGCAAGGATAAGAGCAAGGGCAAAAACAAGGGCCTTTGTAAGGAGTGGGACCACCACTCCCTACTAAAATTTTGATTTGAAGAATTAACATCCATTATGAACACACTCAAAGGTATGTTGGAATAGGTATAAATTTTCCAAATTTATTATAATGGTATGCAAAAGACCAAAGTGTAGCAGTGGAATAAAAATAACTGACTATATTCAACTTTCATAAAAGATTACATAAGTACATCAAAATATCCCATTAGGGTTTACAACAAGATTAAAAAAAAGGATATAGATAGAGGGAAGTCTAAACTACTTCAAATCTTATCTCTAGAGCAACATCTCCAAGTGCTAGGTCCGTGCCCAAAGCTATGTTCTCCTGGTTTAACTCAACAGCTTGTCCTAACCTAGGTGGTTGGGAGAGCACCCAGCAAAAGGGAAAGGAAAACAAAGTATGTGTAAACATTATGAACAAGTATAAGAGATAAGTAAATAACATGAAACATAAAGATATTGAATCATCATAAGATGAGAAGTCCAAGAGAATGAGGCATAATCAAATAGATGCTTGCCATAACAAAAATATAACAAAAGAATTGCATGCATGATTAATATTGACTACTTTAACTAAGTAGGGTTGAGGCACCTACCGGACCTTCAACCTATAGGTTAGGGGAGAATTAATACATTCCCAGTCACATATACAAATTTTATAGAGGAGAAATAACACATTCCCCGGGGGGAGAATAAGACATTCCCCAGGGCGAATTAACATGCCCTAACTATGGGTGGTTGTACATAAGTACCACTACTATAGCTAAATAGTCTAATAAAAGCATCATGCTAGAAAAGAATCCATGGAAAGTAATAGCATCACATAAGTAGAACACAGTAGTGGGGTACCAAGACCCAAGAAACAGTATCTCAAATCTGATTTTGAGGCTATTTGAATAAGAGAAGTACTAATAAAGGAAATAGGGTTCTTTTCAAGCCTCATTAGGGAAAATAGGGTTGGTTCAAAATTATCCCAACTTAGGGTGTAAGGAATGCACATACATAAAGAGGGATTGCACATACATAAAGAGAGATTGCACATACCTCTCATAAGATTTAAACTACCAACTTTCACCACTTTATTGAATCTAAGATCAACTTTTCCTATTTCCAATGTATAACCATGTATTAGTGTAGGTTATATGCATTAATGTAAAGAAAACTCTTATTTTTAAATTTTTGAGAAAAGCCTCAATTTAGACTTTGAAAATATCACCATTGATCATATTATGTTCTCCTAATTAAGAAAACATATAAATTTTGTATATTTTGAAGTTATGATGTTTAGAGTGTATTTTTGGTGATTTTCAAGTGATTAAGTCATTTTCTAGAAAACCACCTTCGACAAGACTCAAAACCAATGCTTGAAAATATTTTAGTTAAAAAGAATTTTTTTTTAGTTCACTACATATTTTATTTTAATTTTTGGACAAACAAATCAAAAGTTATGAATTATTGAAATTTGGCTAATCAGAAATTGACACTTCATCAAACCGAACGAGACAAGCGAAGAGAGAGAGGGAGAAAACACAATTTGACCCAAGATCAGGGATTAGAGTTGCATAGGTAACCAAACTAGATCTTCTAGAGAAGGTAACATAGAAAGAAACTAAAACACTAGAAGAACATGGTGAATAGAGATGGATATCATCGATTTTAAACATAGAAGCTTGAGTTTTAAGCGTGTAGTAAGCAATATATGAGAAGAAGGTTATGAAACTCACCTCTAGGGAAAGTAGATAGATCTAAGCAGCAAGGTTCCTGAGCTTATAGAGGTTGGTTCCTCCAACAAAGCTCCTATCTCAAGCAAGAAGGGCCTTCTCCACTTTTGGGGTGAAAAACCCTGACAAAAGAACATGGAGATTTTGTGTTTTAGGGCTCTAGGTAGAGTTTTACCATAGAAGGTCATGGTTTTGACCTGGAATAATGTGGGAGGAAGACTAACAATATGAAAATAGGGAAATAAAGGAGGAAACTTATTATTTTTGGTCGAAATCACCAAGAAGGAGCTTTAGAAACCCTAAATAGAGCAAATTTGGAACCCTAGGAGCCTTCTTCACCAAGGTAAGCACTCTCTTTTACCTTGGGACATCAACTTCATGGATAAATAGAGTAGGAACGAAGCTGTAATCTGGGTGAAAGACAAGGAGAGCAAGAGTGTTCGAATTGGGAGTTGGAGAAGGGGTAGATATGGCTATATAAAGAAAGAGGTCAAGCATGAGGTGTCTATGGGACTTTCCATGTGTCTTTAGCCTAGGGCTTCATGGCCATGCAAGAAGACAGCTCATATAGGCTTCTTATATATCAGAGGTCGGTCTTAAAATCCCATGGAGACTTCTAGACCATCCCCACCGTCCTCCAATCAAAGAAATAACCTCATTGGTTGATAGCTTTTAGAGATAAGCGCATTTATAGAGAGGGTAATCCCTAAAATGCCCTTGGTGAGAAACACCTTCAAACCAAGGTGCAACCAAGTGCCTCATGGTTCAAAAGCTTGAGAATGGTAAGGGAGTATCTAAGGATTATAATGCACGTGATAATTTGCAAATAAAACCTACCAATTGGGTAATTGCATAAAAGTCCAGAATGTACCTAAAATTGCATAACTTGCACAAGCAACATCCAAATTGAACCAAATTTGAAACTTAGGCTCTTTTTATGATTTCAAAACACATAACAAAGTTATATTAAGGTTTAGAGCACTTAATTATGGTAATTAATCTTGTTTAATACATTAAGCAAGGTTTGGGGCCTTGCACAAATTTATTTACCATTGTTCCACTGAAGTGATGATTTTTAATTTTAGATACTTAAATAAGATTTTACTGAGGTATTTGTGCATAAACCCTTCTATTGGTATAAATAGTGAATAAATGTTCACCAAACCACTATAAATTCCACTAATTAAACATCAAAGCCAAAAAAGGATAGAAAGGAAAGGAAAAGGGCCAAAAAGAGAATGTGTCCAAGTTTCAGTATGTTACAACACTCCACCCATTAAAGAGGATTTCATCCTCAAAATCTAAAGCAAAGTGAGACGGGTGAGTATGAAACATCTCACCACTAAACTCCCAGGTTGTTTCCATTAAACTTCCACTAAAACTTTTACTAACTTAAATTCCTTGTTTTTCAACTGCTTAACTTGGGAGTTCAGAATCTTCTCGACCAACTCCACATAGGTCAGGTTCTCATGGATCACCTAAAGGTTCCATTTTTATGATTTTTTTTTGGCTTATTAGAATTATATTCATTAGGATATCACATTATCATTATTATTCTTTTAATTGTGTCATGTCATATTTAATTTGTTTCCAAAAGAGTTGTGTTTGATTATTATGCACAAACCCAATATATTTCTTATTTATCTCATTAGGAATTTTAGCATAACTAGAGTTATACTAAATTATCTTAATATGCACTATTATATCTGACCATTATCTTTAATTATTTGGATTTAGACTCCATTATCAATTGTATCATATTATTTTGAATGAAATAGGACACTTTATCCAATTTGTTACAATTAATCAAAATAATGTCACATTAATTACTTATATGTGTATTAGATATTGTTACTTTACCACTCTTGCTCACATTAATGTCATAATTAATCATTCTCTCATATTTATTCACTTCTTATTATTGATTATGAACATTTATGTGAATCAATTACTTCTTATCCATATTGAAGTTAGTATATATTTTTTAATAATCAAGGTGGGACATATTACATATTAATGATTTGATTCACATACTAAGTCATTAGGTGATTAATTAGGTGTGTATTAGAGAACAAGGTGATATGCATTTCATATTGATGATATTATTAATCTATGATTTATGTGTATTAAAGTATGTTATCTGATTATGACATCTAGTGACACTAATGTATCATAAATGTCATTAAGGATGTATACATTAAGGTTAGATGATTACAACTTAGAATTTAGGTCAATATGATCATTATTCTTTGCCTATATATTCTTAGTATGCATTAAGTTCAAGATTAGGTTACAAATATCATGCTCATCATATCATTAAGGTTTATTGGTTCAAGACATGTTTATCATCATGTGTACCCACTATTAGCATTAATATGTGAGTTACTCATATTATGTGCATTAGATATTCATTAGGGTTAAAAAATGTGAACTATTCATTACATGACTATTATTTGTTCATTAGTATATAAACAAGCATGTCAGGTTATAATTATGACTTATTTGGTCAAAATGAAGGATCCAAGAAAACTATCCTTCTAATAATGGAGTTAGGGTTTCTAGAGTTAGTGTAGTTAGATTTTGATATGTTACAAGACTTCATTTCCTTAAAAAGTATTTCGTCCTTGAAATGACTACCCAAACATCATCAAACCAACTACTCTCCACCCCTTAAAAGGTTTGACCTACCAAGCCAAACTAATCTAGAGGTAAAAGGGTGAGTCTAACTAAACCATGTACAAGATCCATCACGCTTCCATTGCGCACTCTGATTGCTTACTAAACACCAAACTTCAAAGTCTAGGTTCAAGGGATAACTATCCAAACATGTGGTTCTATGGGTCATAAGGGAAATATATTTGGTATCCATCCTAAAATAAGTCATTACACCTGGGAAACTAGTTCAACATATTAGGGTCCCTAAAGATAAATCATATAGATGTCTAAGGCTACTATTGCCTAAAAGCATGCTATTTCAGACAATTCATATCAGCTCAGGCCATATCGGTATCATATGGATTCAAGAGTCCTTGTAAACCAAGCTAGTGGTGTGGAGGAAAATCTTGCCATCCCCTGAACCCTGATCCTTTCTAGACACCTTTGCTTTCAACTTCGTGTCCTAGTAGCTGTCTAAAGGCCAAGCTAAACAACCTCAAGTTACTATGGTTACTTGTGCATCTTTTAGTTGTAAGTATTTTAGGGATTCATTCATAATTATTATAATGTGAAACTATAGGATCTTAAATCAACCATTAATCATCTATTGATCAAATCTAGGGAAAACATGTCACTTATAGGTAAGGCAAGTATCCTAACTAGGGAGACAAAATTGAAATAGTCATATTCCAACTACCATGGGCTCTGATACCACTATGTAAGGAGTGGGACCACCACTCCCTACTAAAATTTTGATTTGAAGAATTAACATCCATTCTGAACACACTCAAAGGTATGTTGGAATAGGTATAAATTTTCCAAATTTATTATAATGGTATGCAAAGGATCAAAGTGTAGCAGAAAAATAAAAATAACTGACTATATTCATCTTTCATAAAAGATTATACAAGTACATCAAAATATCCCATTAGGGTTTACAACAAGATACAACAAAAAGTATCTAGATAGAGGGAAGTCTAAACTACTTCAAATCTTGTCTCTAGAGCAACATCTCCAAGTGCAAGGTCCGTGCCCAAAGCTATGTTCTCCTGGTTCAACTCAGCAGCTTGTCCTAACCTGGGTGGTTTGGAGAGCACCCAACAAAAGGGAACGGAAAACAAAGTATGTGTCAACATTATGAACACGTATAAGAGATAAGTAAATAACATGAAACATAAATATATTGAATCATCATAAGATGATAAGGCCAAGAGAATGAGGCATAATAAAATAGATGTTTGCCATAGAAAAAATATAACAAAAGAATTGCATGCGTGATTAATATTGGCTACTTTAACTAAGTAGGGTTGAGGCACTTATCGGACCTTCAACGTATAGGTGAGGGGAGAAATAATACATTCCCAGTCACCTATACAATTTTTATAGAGGAGAAATAACACATTCCCCAGGGGGGAGAATAAGACGTTCCCTAGGGTGAATTAACATGCCCTAACTATAGATGGTTGTACATAAGTACCACTACTATAGCTAAATAGTCTAATAAAATCATCATGCTAGAAAAGAATCCATGGAAAGTAATAGAATCACATAAGTAAAACACAGTAGTCGGGGTACCAAGACCCAAGAAAGAATATCTCAAATCTGATTTTGAGGCTATTTGAATAAGAGAAGTATTAATAAAGGGAATAGGGTTCTTTTCAAGCCTCATTAGGGAAAATAGGGTTGGTTCACAATTATCCCAACTTAGGGTGTAAGGAATGCACATACATAAAGAGGGATTGCACATACATGAGAGATTGCACATACCTCTCATAAGATTTCAACTACCAACTTTCATCACTATATTGAGTCCAAGATCAACTTTTTCTATTTCCAATATATAACCATGTATTAGTGTATGTTATATGCATTAATGTAAAGAAAACCCACCCTTATTTTTGAATTTTTGAGCAAATCCTCAATTTAGACTCTAAAAATATCACCATTGATCATATTATGTTCTCCTGATTAAGAAAACATACAATTTTGTATATTTTGAAGTTATGATGTTTAGAGTGTATTTTTGGTGATTTTAAGTGATTAAATCATTTTCTAGAAGACCACCTTTGACAAAAATCAAAATCAATACTTGAAAATATTTTTATTAAAAATAAAATGTTTTTCCAAGTTTACAACATATTTTACTATATTTTTTGGATAAACGAATCAAAAGTTATGAATTATTGAAATTCGGCCTATTAAAAATTGACACATCATCAAACTGAACGAGACAAGCAAAGAGAGAGAGGGAGAAACACCATTTGACCCAAGATCGGGGATGGAGTTACATAGGTAACCAAACTAGATCTGCTAGACAAGGTAAAACAAAAAGAAACCAAAACCCTAAAAGAACATGGTGAATAGAGATGGATATCATCGATTTTAAACATAGAAGCATGAGTTTTAAGTATGTAGTAAGCAATATATGAGAAGAAGGTTATGAAACTCGCCTCTAGGGAAAGTGGATAGGTCAAAGCCAAAAGGTTCCTGAGCTTATAGAGGTTGGTTCCCCCAACAAAGCTCCTATCTCAAGAAGAAGGACCTTCTCCTCTTTAGGGGTGAAAAACCTTGACAAAAGAACATGGAGATGTGGTGTAGGTGAATTTTTACCATGGAAGGTGATGTGTACAAATCATATCATCTTTTGGACCATGTTTGGTTGCATATCCATGTTGTTTTTGACTCAATTATCACTCTCATTCATGCTAAATTCTATATTTTTAGCTATTCTTACTTGTCTCATGGTTTGGATTGTAGGTACTACATTTTGCAATGAAATGATGAGGAATATATCATATTATCACTTATTGGAACAATCCTCAAGTATCTACATATTTTGGAGTTTGAAACTGCACAAATACCACTTTTTACGGCGTGTAAAACTGACCTACACGTTGTAAGTTATGAGCAAAATACACAACAGCTCAGAACAGCCATTGACACGCCGTGTCACTAATCGACACGCCGTGTCAACATGGGACACGCGGTGTTTTTGTTTGACATGTTGTGTCAATGTACAACAAAATTCCAGCCAAGTTACATGCACTTTGTGTTACGTCGTGTGGCCAATTTGCATGCTACAAGACCCACACGCCGTGTAAAGTATATTTTCAACCCAAACTCAAAGAACAACCACTCCACTCTCATATATATGAATGGGAATGACTTAGGACGGATTAGGATAGACTTTTTGGAGGGCAACTCGACTGGAGGGAGTCCAGGAGAAGTTGGAGGAGATCAAGGGAGATAGGAGGTGGCTACTCGAGAGAGAACCCTCTTCTTCTTCACTATTTGCAGCAAGGATCTTCTTCTTCCTCTTCTATCCACTTGGGAGTGAAGAAATCTGGAGAAAGTGCAGCAAACAAGGATGGAGCTTGACTTCTAGCCAGAGTTCTTCTTCATTCTACTACTTCTCATGGACATACTAGTTCTTTCTACTCTTTTACTATGTCCTTTGATGTTTTCTGGAGAAAGTGCAGCAAACTATGTTCTTTCTCTAGCCATGGATGAGTAGAATCTAAATCTTGGACATGGGAGAATAACTCCTATGTCATAGCTTGTATGAACATATGAATTTTGTACTAAATGTTAGTTGATTGTATGTTCCAAGAGTTGTTTTACATCTGAAATACTTATTTGTGTGACTGGCCATCATACTTGCATATTTTATACTTTCTTTCATAATCTAAGATGATGTGTTTGAGAGTATGGAGTTACTCTTTTGGCAACTTGTCCTTGACCACTAGAGTGGCTGGGATAAGTTGAGGATCAATGTTTGTGATTCAAAATGAAATACATATATGAGAGTGATGTATGGAGTTAGAATTGTCATCACTTTACCGGGAGGTGATTGATGACTACAAACCTCTTTTGCAAGTTAATAAACATGTTTAAATTCGTATTTTAATATAAGCTATGATGTGATAGTGAAATCCCAAATCTAGGATCCTCCTAAATCTGAATCTTAACCTTTCTTAAGTGATAATTTACTATTTTGTTTTAAATCTATAATTTCATTGTTCTAATCCAATCATCTTTTATACAATGATCTAGATTATTGAAAATCATAACTCTTGCGCCTAGCTAACCAACACTCCTTGTATTCAACCTCAACTACAACTACTCTTGTTTACTTGTGGGAAATAGCTAGTTGAGTAAAAGATCATTCTTATGATTGAAACTCGTTAGTGTAATAACCAAATAGAAGGTCATGGTTCTGACTTAGAATAAGTGGGAGGAAGACTAAAACATGAAAATAGGGAATTAAAGGAGGAAACTTACTAGTTTTGGTCAAAATCACCAAGAAGGAGCTTTAGAAATCCTAAATAGAGCAAATTTGGAACCCTAGGAGCCTTCTTCACCAAGGTAAGCACTCCCTTTTACCTTGGGACATCACCTTCATGGATAAATAGAGTAGGAACGAGGATCTAAGCTGGGGGAAAGACAAGGAGAGCAAGAGTATTCTAATTGGGAGTTGGAGAAGGGGTAGATATGGCTATATAAAGAAAGAGGTCAAGCATGAGGTGTCTATGGGACTTTCCTTGTGTCTTTAGCCTAGGGCTTCATGGCCATGCAAGAGGACAGATCATAGAGGCTTCTTATATATCAAAGTCCAGTCCTAAAATCCCATGGAGACTTATAAGTCATCCCCACCATCCTCCAATCAAATAAATAACCTCATTGGTTGATAGCTTTTAAAGATAAGCTCATTTATAAAGAGGATAATCCCTAAAATGCCCTTGGTGAGAAACACCTTCAAACCAAGGTGCAACCAGGTTCCCCATGGTTCAAAAGCTCGAAAATGTTAAGGGAGTATCTGAGGATTATAATGCATATTATAATTTCCAAAGAAAACCTATCAGTTGGGTAAATTGCATAAAAGTCCAGAATGTACCTAAAATTGCATAACTTGCACAAACAACATCCAAATTGAACCAAATTTGAAACTTAGGCTCATTTTATGATTTAAAAACACATCATAAAGTTATATTAAGGTTTAGAGCACTTAATTATGGTAATTAAGCTTGTTTAATACATTAAGCAAGGTTTGGGGCCTTGCACACATTTATTTACCATTGTTCCACTGAAGTGATGATTTTACATTTTAGATACTTAAATAAGATTTCACTGAGGTATTTGTACATAAACCCTTCTATTAGTATAAATAGTGAGTAAATGTTCACCAAACCACTATAAATTCCACTAATTAAACATCAAAGCCAAAAAAGGATAGAAAGGAAAGGAAAATCTTAGAAAAGGGCCAAAAAGAGAATGTGTCCAAGTTTCAATATGTTACCGCCTTCTACTTCTACTCCTTCCATTTCCGACTCTTCTAGTGCTTCAAGACGGGTTCCTTGCTATATTGAGTGGATATATGTGAGGATAAATAAAGATGGAGAAATCCCCATCCAAGCAACACAGGAGGCGGTAGATAAAATGATAAATTTCTTGGTCTCACAATAATTGACCATGTTCTTTTTTTTACTGAATTGTTAAGTTTTAATTATTAGCCCATTTTTTGATGATAATTAGTTGGACATGGATGTCCAAGCAAAGGAGGTAAAGTTCACCCCTCAAGGAACACACGATGAATTGATAATTTCTCTAGGGATAGAAGAGCATCTTGCATGTGTTAGGGGTGTTGGAGCTGGGTATGGGATAAAATCTTTTTTTAGCATACCCCAACATAAGAGTAAACAAGGCAAGGAAGGGGAAGTGGATGCAGAGTATATGTAGAGAATTGTAGATGCAACCGTAGAGAAATACATAGCTTCTCAGGTGATGTAGAAACCAGTTTCTCCAACAGTCTCATAACCGAATAATCACTCACCCACAGAGTGCATTGAGAGTACACTAGTACATAACCGACCTTTAGTGTCGGTTATTTAAGGCCTTTGGCATCGGTTTCAAAGTGACACCCAAGTGGGCACCGCTAAAAGTCAAACCCTTCAACGTCAGTTTTAACACCGACGCCATAACCCTTCCCGCCACTAAAAGCGCGCCAACAAGGGCACTATAGGTGTCGGTTATTAAATAAAACTGACACTATATCCAGGTCAAAGACGTCGGCATTTCACAAAAACCAACACCGTATAACCCTTCCCGCCACTAATAAAATGCACCAGTAAGGGCACCATCGGCGTCAGTTGTTATATATAACCCACACCCATAGTCACATAGACGTCGGTTTTTTCTATTAACCGACATTGTATATATTGTCGGTTTTATATAAATAATCGAGACCTATGTTCTGATTTTTTTTCTTATCAGTTTGTAGGCCTGCTGTATGACTGGTCAACTTGATGCAGAATCTGCAGTTCAATTCTGAACTACAGGTTTACTACATCCATTGATATCAACCAACAACAGGCCACAAACCTGCAAAGTCATTCACATTCAGACACATATATTGATCAGATACGTGTAGAAACATGCAAAGTCATTTACATTCACATTCAGTTCCATTCATTTCATCTCTTTTCACATTCAGACATTCATGTATTGATCAGGAAAAGTCATTCACATTCACACATGACAATTCAGAAAAAGTCATTCACATTCACACAAAAATAAGTATGAGAATAAAGTTTAGAAATATCATTCTTTATTCATCATCGTCATCATTGTCATCCCAATTATATTTTAAAAATCCCACTACTTGTAGGGCTTTTGCCCATTCTTCTCTTACAACATCTAATTCCTCCCTCGTATAGGGAGTATGTACATCTAATAACTTTTCACCTGTACTGAAGTCAGTTTTAAACATCTGTAAAGAGAATGACGTATATATATAATTAATAATATTAAGATTGATATATCTCATATTATCTAATGAGACTATATATAATACCTTTTGTATAGTATCGATTTCCATTGCGGCATGCTTTATAATTAGGTCCATAAATCACATCACATAGTAGGCACATGCCCAGCCGTTGTCTTGTGTAGCACACTATAAATTGAAACATACAAAATATTCAAAAATGTAATTTTCTTAAGTCCAAATTATAAGCAAAGTAAACTTACTCAACATTGAATGAAGCTATTATCACCGTATTCTTATTTTTACCAAAATATTCAAAAGCATCACAACAATATGAAGTAATTGAAGAAGGGTCTGTATCTACAAGACTAATCAAAGATGGAGCCAAAAATCCCACATGGGAAAATTCAAAATCTGTACATATTGTGTGTAAGTGGTTGCAAAACATGTATTGCGTATGCATTAATATATAAGAAACCAAATCACCATATATAATACAAGGTATACAGATGTATAAACAAGATCTCGCTATATCCACACCTCTATCATAGATGTGTTCAGCCAATCATAATGAAACAACTCCAAAATATATTGTATAAATAGCTTGTTTTCATATGATTGACCTGCATTAATACCTATGCATTAATATGTGTGCAAAACTTAAATAAATAGATTGTTATCGTATGATTAACCTGCAACATCCTCTGGAATTGTAACATTTATAGGGCAATTTCGATCATGTTCGTCGATCCATACTGCCATACCCCTACAATTAGGACCTAACGAGGCATGTAGGTCCCTTTGAAGCCAATTTGGTAGTTAAGGAGGTGGATGTGGAGGCCGAGATGTAGCAGGTGTCATCTTTTTTACCTAGATATATAATTTCAGATCAATTGACTCATATATACACACTAACAAATTAATGTAATGTAAATTTACTATACAATATTAGTATAGACGACATCTGTTTTGGGCCACATTATCACTCCGCCTTCTGCGTCACCAAGTGTTTCAGAATCTGGGTGGGCATATGGCACCAGATGGTACTGGAGTCCCATGAAACATCTCCCCTAGAAGGGTTGGATAAGCCTGTGCCTATGCAACGATATATTCTTGACTTTTTAGATGGAATGGCTTTAACCCCTACAAATTTACGTAAAGAATGTTATATACATATATACATAAATATATCATCTTGAAAAGACTAGCTACTATATATGTCATAAAAATACTTACATCAGACGTGCTAGGTGGTGGGTTAAAAGGATTACTCCCAACCTCTGTAGTAGGAGTAATAGAAGTGTGGCACGTCAGAGGTACCCTCTGAGTGGCCGTCTGAGACGCCTGCCACTTCACCATTGCTTCTTGGACTTTCCTCTCAAATAATTCATCTACCTATACATGGATAAAAGAAACGTAGCTATCGATTATTGAATTCCCTTTTACAATAACATTCTAAAAAAAGAATAGGTTACCTCAACTTGTGAAATTCCTACTTTTGGGACAAGTTTGCGCTGGGATGGCCCAAAGAATGCTTTGATGCCCACACCAGCGCTTACATCCCTAATACGTCTAGGATGCTCTAGGTTACCCAGAGAAACTGTTAATTCATCCCTTGTGCCCTTAGGGATGAACTTGTCTTCCTTCCTCTGCTCATGCAGCTCTCGCTAATCGCCATCAATAGAAATTGGTAAGTAAACATAACAACAATCAATATCGATCGATTGCACTAAGAGTTGATTTTTACCATTTTTTTAGCCGCCTCAGCAGTTTCAGGCTTCGTTATATCTCCCTTCTTGTTTTGCCTCCCAGCTATCCATATAGCATGGGTGAGGCAGAGGTGCGGGACCAATAGTAGAGGACTTCTTAGTAGCAACATACTGAGCAGTAGACTCAGCCTATAGTCTTTGGCGAACGCCTGCATAGCCTCTTGGACCCATTGTGTGGTCATGCACATTTAGTGCATGCCTTACTCTTTGAGCATCATTGATAGCCTTGTTAGTAAGCACATTGATTTGGTTAGTAACACTAAAGGTTAATCTTGAATAGGTGACTACGTAAGAACGTATATTAATTAAATTGGGAGTGGCGCTTAATACCTTGAATTCATTTGTTTTTCTTTGGGTAACAAACTCCTCCCAGTCTTTGGTGTCCAGGTAGTTCCATTTCTCAGTGGCTGACTTCTGCCTAAATTTATTTTTTAAAGAGAATATAATTTTTTTTATTAGTGTAGAGTTAGTAAAAAAGTGATCAATGTCTAGAATTGGAAATCAATCAAGAACCTCTTCTCAGCATCGCGTACGTAATCTTGGGTGAGATTTGTCCTATAGTTCCTTTGGACCCTCCCATAGCGTTGCATCACGCATTTACGATGCAGCTTTTCATCCAGATCAAATATACTCTGCAAAATAGAATTTCTATTAACTAGTATCCTAAAAATTAGTAATCTACAAAACTAGAATTGCAAATAATAATAACTCACACACAGTTCCTTCCATACTAAGTCTTTCTTCCCCTTAGGAAATTTATGCCAAGATTCAAAAATAGGACTACAATGGCTGCGAGTAAGAACCCCAAGATATGAAATAAATGAGTTGCGGTTCACTCCAACTGGATTTCCTGCATGATCAAAATCCACAGCCAGTTTGGGTCCATTGCCCCTTTGTTGTAGTAACATGTTCATCATTGTGATGCCCCTCACTTTCTCAAATTTTTTTTGCTGCTCATCAAGTGCCCCAATTTCTTCAAGGGGTACATCACCAACCTAAAATTTGACAAAAAAACACACTTACAGGATATAACTATAAATGAACATATAGATAGAAACCTCAGGGGTATATTTTTAAAACTTACATTGTGAGGCGGCGCATTGATGCCCTCACCCTCACGGTAATCATCAACACGGTCATCAGGAGAATGCTCAACCATCTGAAAGTTCACATTCACATTGTAAAGTAATTCACACTGTAAAGTTCACAATGTAAAGTTCACATTCACATTGTAAAGTATTTCACATTGTAAAGTTCACATTCACATTGTAAAAAACATTGAAAGTTCACATTGTAAAGTTCACTTATCCTTTGCACTTGCAAAAAACAATGAAGATGCTTGAAGGGTGACCCCATTGTTTTGGAAGACACTCTTATCATCTTGACGCTTTGTGTAATATGATAATCTATTTATGCCAAAACCTTCATAAGACATAACATTCAATTTTGGTTTAAAGGTGAGGCATTTGATAGTTTTAGTAAGATTATCTGGTGTTTGAGATAGTTGATGGCACATATAAACTATATATCAAAGATTTGAATCAAAATGAAGAGTAAATAAACCATGATTCCATATATCAAAGATTTGAAGTAAAATGAAGCCTAACGGCACATTGGGAGAGTGAGAATATTATACCTCACTTGAAGGTTGAAGAAGAAATATATGCAAATCAGCAAGTCAACAACACCTGCAACAACACATTGGGAAGTTATTCTTCCATAATAAACCTTACATGTATTCAAACCTTTCACAATTTTGAAAACTTTTTTACTTGTAGATCTAAGGAGAGGGAAAAGGTTACTTGCATCATTATCAACAATCATTAAATTTAGTCTTATTGTATTCACATTGTTACCAAAAGGTTACTTTATATTATTGTGCATGAATTTCCATATATTACTTATTTAACCTATAAATTCTATTAATTCAATATTAACTTAGATTATGGCACATTGTTCACATTTATGGACATCAAAACTTCAATTGTTATTCCAACTCATGTATTAAGCACATTATACTTATTATTAAGTATATACTAGCTACAATGTGAATATTAGTTATCAAATGAAGCATAAGCAAAATATTTCATGAACCCACTTATATGTTAGCACAAACTAGATAGTTATCAAGTGGGTGAGTCCCACTATGGAGCTCTAGAGGAGGATTATTGAGTAGATCATATGCTATAATGCAAATAATAGACAACTTGTTTGCTTTCATGCTCGGTAGACCAAATGGATATGTTATTTGTAAAATAAGAAGGCTTGTGGAGATATACATAGAAAGAGAGACATTCTTGTGGACTTTATTGTTTTTGAAAAGGCTTATGATTGTGTACATGAACAGTGTTGTATAACTTGTGTTGGATTTTGGAGAAAAATATGTGGCAACCTGATACATTGCATTAATTACACACATGGCTGTTATCTGGAATGTCATTAAGCACAACAAGGATTACTGGTTTTTGAGATTTTATGATTAGATGATGACCATTAAAGCTAAAGGCCAATAATTGGTCAAGTTATAGGATATAAGCACATAAAGGAGTCACTCTCAAGTCATGGGTGAACATAGAGGGTCCAAATGATACTTGGGGTGCATTTAGATGGTTTAAGAAATTAAGAATAATAAAAATAGACATTGATTACTGATCCAGGGGATTAGGGTAGCTAGGGTTCATAATATATATATATATATATATATATATATATATATATATATATATATATATATATATATATATATATATATATATTATGAGCAGAAACACGTGTGAAGCAAAAACTGCATGGGTTGATTGTTGGGGGTTGTAAGTCAGATGGGAGAACGGGGGTCGCAACGCAGAGCTGAAAGAGAAGAGGCGGTGGACCGAAGAAGAAGAGGCGACGGTCCTACTTACTTGCGTAGGTGATCAGGGAAAGAAGAGGAGGCATGCCGACTTACTTGCGGCGGCAGGAGCAGCAGAGAAGGTGCCGGCAGGCGACAGTGCAACGACTGGTGGTAGTGAGAAGAAGAGGATCGGCAGTGCGTGTGGCAAGAGCGGCAGGCAGCAACAGCAGTTGCGGCGGAGAGAATCGCCCGAGAGACCTAACTTGAAATCGGCAATGGAACAGAGAAAGGGGAAGAGTTTGTGGCTCGCGCGGGTGCTATTAAGTTAACAATAGCCATCATTTATTAAAAACAACTGACGCTTAAAATAATAGGCATCGGTTCCCACCAAACAACTGACACCTATCTTCAATGATAGTCATCGGTTCTAACTAGAAAAATTGACGTCTATCTACATATGCCGACAAAAAAAGTTCTCGAATTATGACCATAGTCATCGGTTTTTGTAGAATACCCGACGCCAAAGGGGGGTGAAAATTTTCGGGGGGATAGCGTGTGAAAACACATCGACATCAGTTATTAATTGTAAGATAACTGACGATAAAAATGGGCCAAATTTCTGTCTCGCGAAAAACCTTTAGTCGTTGGTTGCTTTTTTAACAACCGACGCCTTATGTTAAATTTTGGAGGTAATTTTTTTCGCTGAAAATTTTAGATTTGGCGGTCAATTTTAGGCGTCGGTTGGTTATTAAGGAATCGGCGCTAAATAAAAAGTGATACACGTGTCTCGCCGCTCTTCACAAATAGATGTCAGTTTTTGTATTCAACTGACATTGTATGCTTTAGGCGTCAGGTAGTTGTATACAACCGACACCTGTAAATGTGATGTTATAAGCCATTTTTGTAGTAGTGGTAGTCCTTCTTACCTACACGACACAGCTGGGGTAAGATTCAATTCAAGTCAATTTATATTTCCTCATGATAAAATAACCCTTCGGGTCAATATTTATGTTTGTCAAATTAAATTTGTGTTTCATAAAATGCAAGTGGCTAGAAAATGTTGTCTTGCCATCGATGAACCAACAGAAAACATCATGGAAGATGATGAGGCTTGTATCTCCGATGTGGTTCATGGTATTCCCCTTCCCACCGATCACTATCTTGTGAAAACCATACATGTCTTTCCAGGAATGAGGGACATACCTCTCCCATACAAGCACCCAGATGCCACCACAACCAAAGAGGTATATGGCAGCTTTACTAGGTGCCCTAAACAACTCGTTATATTTGTTCAAGTATGACAAATGTATATTGAAACTTAAATAAAATAACAGAAAGCTAATATTAGAATATATGCATGCATCCTACAACAGCTAAGAAGCCCCCTAAAGTTCTGAAGCCTTCATCCCTCATTTTATTCAATAGGAGTTGTTCAACTCCTTGGTCCCTAACTGTCATACATTGACATGATAGTGAAACACTATAGACCAAACAGTTACCATTGTGATCAGCCTTGGAGAGGATATGGTAGGTGTACAACGGGACAATGTTATAGTGTTGACAGATGTTTCTGAGATATTTAAGTATGATTGGTTGAATATATCAATGATAAAAACTTGGATACAATGAGTGTGAATACCCTGTAATATGTGAAAATTATTTAATTGTTTCCCACATATAAACTGAGTATTGGTTATATAATATATTTCAGACATTTGTATTACGTGGCTCGTGACTTCGAAATAGCAATTGTGGGATTTCTAATGCCATCATTGATTAGTGGTGTAGTTAGAGATTTGAGTGGCGTCAAAGAATATGTGACTATTGTGATGCAGTATTTTGGTGCTTCCTAGAACATGATCTTAGCTCCCTTCAACGTTAAGTAAGTTTTTGTCTTTTTTGTTTATATATCTAACCTATGAATACAATTTTGTTGTGAGATTCAATTTTTAATTTTAATTTCCTTCTATTTACTCAGTGGTATGCACAGGAAATTGTTAGTGATTGTTACCGAGACTTGGAGGGTGTATCTCTTTGATCCTTTGGGTGAAAAACTATCACCAAATGAGGGACACCCAATGAAATTGGTGATTCAATCATAAGTATAGTTTCTCAGTGCCCTATATATTTATTAATGTTTGCATTATAATGACAACTTAATAATGCAACATATATGTTAATTTAATTTATAGGGGTGTGAAAGCATTTCGTAATGGCGGGGGGAAGGTCGATAAGAAAAAGAAATTAGTAACTTAGATGAGTGTTGATGTATAGTCTTCTCATTCCAATTGTATAATATACGACCAACTCTACTTGATTACATTTATTAATGTAATTGTAAATCTACATGCCCCTATATAAGACAATGGTTGAACATGCACATATTACGTAATGTTGTATATGCAGGTGATTGTCAATCACACAGAACAAATCAAATGTATATATAATGTAAGTTAATAGTCTTGGATCATATTAATGAAGTAGTCTCATTACAAACAATCAAATCTAATTATAAGTCTCATTCTCTTTGTAGGTTTTTTAGAAGATTGGATCCTATACATTGGAGCAACTGAATGACGTACATGAACATTGGGCAGCCTGCTTCATCGGAAATGTGGATTTAAATGAAAAAATTGATGGTTGATTGATATTTTTTGGTAGTCTAAACTTTGATGTCAGATTTTTTATATGTATTATGTGAGTGTGAATTAAATGTTGATATGTAACATTGTGACTTAAAATCTAAGATGGCAGGTGATGTTAATATGTATTTTGTGAGTGTGAATTGAATGTTAAGTGCATATGCGTGTGTAAATTTGAATGTGATATATGAGGAAACGATTGATGTTTGTTCATGCATATATGTATGAATTTGAAGTGTGGCTGAGATGGAAACAATATAGTTGTGAGTTCATGGATTTATGTGCAATTTGAATTGAAAAATATGACACAATGTGTTTGTTACTATGTATAATTTTATCTTTTTCTTACAGGTGTGTCAGCCTGTTGTTAAGTAGAGATGATTTTAGAGAGCATGTTGTTCTTCAAAACTTTCAGTTCTAAAGAACAAGGCTTCAGACAGGCTAGCATGCTTGACAACATGTCTACATTCCTATTATATAAAAAAAACATATACATTTATCGTTGATTATTTGGAAATAACTGACTAGTTACACATTCTGCGTTGGTTATTCATAAAAAACAGATAATATAGACCCAAAATTTCATTGTTCATTCAATGATAAAACGGACATCAGGAAATTTGGCGTCGGTTATTTGTCATCACACTATCGACGAGGAAATCATAATGACATTAATTGTTTTCCTAAAAATTGATAAGAAAATTTTAAAGCATGCCTCAATATGTCACTCGTTGCAAGTTACGTCATCAATTCTTCCCTAACAAAGTACCGCCGACATAAACTTTTTCTATTGGTTTGCGTAACTGACAAAAAATTAGTTGAGTTTTACCATTGCCCACTTGGTCGTCGATTTGAAACTAATGTGGAATGCCAAAATAACCAAAACAATGTCCCCTTTCTGCAGTAGTGTGAGGAAGCCATCTTGTTGTTGTTTGGAGGCTTGAGCATGAAGAAAAAGATTGTCTAGTTGTTTGGTGGTTGGAGCTCAAGAATAGGAGCTTGATAAGCTTTGTTTGGCTTAAATTTGGCTTCTTGGAGGTGAGTGAAATTTTTTCCTTCACTAGTTGCATGTAGAAGCAAGATGGAGGAGATGTAATAAGCATGTAAGATACCTGAATTCTCTTGATGCTTGCAAATGGTGTGCTTATGTTCTTATCATTCTTTTTCTTAATTATGCCTAAGATACAAATTTACAACCATTAGTTTATTTAAATGGCAAGAATCTCCCTTTCCATTACATCTATAATAATTGAATGTTTTTTAAGTTAGTACACATGTTTCTACACTAATCTTTATGTAACTATTTGGATGAGGTGAAACGGTAGTCTTACTCACCCTACATGTGTTATTATTGTTAATGGATTGATATTCCTTTTCCTTTTCATGCATGATGTATGTCTACCTATGCTATTAGAAACAACTCCTAAACAATGAGGTGAAATTGAGGGTTCATGCAAGTTGAATACTTAGTCAATGTATATGTTAAGTGTAGAGAGTGATGATTCTTGCATATATAGCCCTAAATTATATTAGTGATTATTTCTTAGTAACCCTAGTGGCATAGCTCTTAGTTTATAAGTGTTACAACCTTGATTTTGCTTGTATGGTTGTAAATGCAATTTTTCCAATAAATGTACATGTATGAAATTGTATGATTTATGTAGAATAAAGGGGTTTCTTTTGGAATAATATCCTTTGTATATGTGATTTCGTGGATCCTAATAAATTAGTGAGTCCAATATGATAAAAAGGAAAGAAAATTTGAAAGAAATCAAATAATGCATAAAAAGGTAAAGAAATTAAGATAATGATGAGAATTATGTAGAAGTCTCTAGAAAGATTGTATGATTGTTTATGGATTAGGTTTCAAATCCAAATGGTTTCTAATGGTAAAAGAAATCCAAATAAATGAAATAGAAGAGAAAGAGAGAAAATATGAATAAAATATGCCTTATTAAGAGATAACTTGCATATGAAGAAAAGTCTCTCATAATTTCAATTTTTAGTCCCAAACTTTTCATGTGAATAGTTTAAGTCATAATGGACTTTCCTTTAAAATTTGGGATTAATTGGATATGTGGTTTGAGAGTTATGATTTTTGTAAGAATCTTTAAAGTGAGAGGATTGTGCATAAATGTCACAGATTATAATTGGGTTAGAATTTGGATAATTTGAGTTATTCTTGAGTGTGCATGATGTGGACCATTGGATCTAAGATCCAACCACATGCGGTCGTCCCTTACCTTCAACCAAAAATGGCAACATGGAACAGCGGGGAGGTTGCTTCCCGATTGGATTTCTCGACGCTCAGTGGATGAGCAAAAATGAGGACTTTCTCATTGGCTTCGGGAGTCCAAGACGAGCAATTCCATCCCTAGTTTCACAGGGATTGGGAGTCTGTTGTGATTTTCCTAAATTAGTGCCACCATAACCTTGATCCTTAGGTATAAAAGGGGGAGTAGACCCCCTCTGTGAAGCCACAACTTACACCTAAAGATTCATCCAGAACACGCGAACTTCCTAGGGTGATCAATTGAGAGTTTGGTCTTGACCTTCCTCTCTGACCAACCCATTAGTCATCGGAGTAGTTGGACCTTGACTTGTCGTTCCTAAGAGGTGGGAGAGCAATTGAAGGCATCGTTCGACTCGCCGGGGTTTGTCAGAGGCGACAACACCTTCTCCCAAACTTGAGGAGGCCTAGATCCAAGAGTCAACCAAGGAGTTGACCAACCTTGGCCTGACGCTAACACACGAGAGGTAGAAGATAATGATGGGAGAAAATACGATGTTGCCCTCAACCCCTCTTCATACAGGTAAGGCCTTTTTGGTCTTTTCATTTTGTTTTAAGTGGGTCTCGGTTGCCTGGGCCCAGGTGGTGGCCCCTGATTGGTCAGAAGGCGATCAATTTAGGAAAATCATATTTAATAATGGTTTATCTGATGGAAAAGAGTTGTATATGAGAATTAATAAGAAAAATGCAAGGAATCCACTAAAAATAGAATTGAAGCCTAGTTCTACTTGTAATTTGAAAAGTGTATAAAGTTGTCATCTTTAATGGGTTTTTTTAATGAACACCCCTAAGTTCAGTTGATAATTGGATCTAATGATATTCCCTGAATGTTTTGAGTTAAATATTAACTTGATGTTAATGAAAGGAAGAATTAGATCTAAAAGGATGATCTTTGTACATAGTTGGCTTAATTTAGGGTTCCTTGTATATGAAAATGCATTAATGGGCCTAGAAACCCTAATTCGGTAATTATGACTTCTATGTGGCTTTAGGTATGGAAATCCATAAATAGGATGGAGATATGATATTCATAAGCTAATTTGAGAATAAAGACCCATAATGTGGATAATTTGAGTAATTAGGGTTTTATGAATAAGAAAAGTGCTTTTAGGGTTTTTGACCTAAAAGGGGTAAAATTGGAAGATAGAATCAAGAAACTCTATTGAATCCTAATAAGGCTTATAAACCTTAGAAAGGAGTCTCAAGTCGATAAGGAGTAAAGAGAAGAGCAAGGATTTCCAGGTGGCCCAGGTAGCTCAAAAAACATCCAGCTGAAGGGGATGTGTATGAGGGTTGGGACCTTTATCTGCGGAGCTTCATAGTGTACCTGATGATAGTTCAGTCGTGGAAGATCAATGGGGTGTTCATATTTTCTTTCACCTCGCATTCCCTCCAATAATATCCATAGATCTTCTTTTGATAGCAAGGGAAGTGTTGAAGACGGATGTGGATTGGGGGAGGTTGGCAGGTACCCGATCAGTAATGCCAGTAGAGCATGATGAATTGATTCGGGTGGAGTATCTGGTTTAGGTTTTCCACCATCATGATGACCTTCATATGGGAGAAATGATGCTAATACAAACAATTTAAAATCATTTACAAAAGTGTTTTGTTTCTCCTTAAAATTAATGCCATCAACATTGGGTTTGGTAAGTTTCATTGTTGATATAACATATGTCTCTAATTCTTTTGTACAACTTCACATTCACTCGGAGAAGCTTCCACCAAGGACTTACCCACTTGAGCAAGGAGTCTTATGCCTTCACCAAGGGCTTACCCACTCTCGCTCTAAGTCTTCATCCTTGATCTTCACCAAGGGACGCCTTCCCTTGTTCTTCTTCACCTCTCTTAGCCAAGAGAGAGAACCTTCATCTTCATGGTTGAAATGACAGAAAGGGAGGTAGTGGAAGTGAGAGCCTCACAAGATGTACTTGTAGGACTAGCTCTCTTACATATTTCCTATTCACTCTAATGGATGTAGCAAGTGATTAATCTTAGAGAGAGAGGTGGCTGTAGGAAGCACTCAATTATAGAATAGGAACCTCACATAGAGTTTTGCAATGAATGCTCAACCTTGGAATGAAGCCCAAGCGGTCCTGTTTATAGATGGGGATGCCTCTTAGCCTTTGGGAACACTTGAGAATGAAAACTAGCCATTTTGTGGCTTGCAACAGATATATTTTCACTTGTTGCAACTCCACAATGGCTAGAATCACTTTTATGCACTTTTCCGTATAGTGCAATCGGTCGAGTTCTATAAGGGTAACTTGACCGATAGAGTAAACGACAAAGCTGATATTCATACCATCGGTTGAGTTTGTCCTGGGAAAACTCGACCGACCAATGAAAATCGATTTGCTCAGCTACTCCATCGGTCGAGTTCTGTGTAGTGTAAACTCGACCGATCAAAAGTCATTTTCAAGATCCAATCAGGATCGGTTGAGTTTGCAACTCACATAACTCGATCGATGAATAGCCTGATGTGAATTTTGGAAAATGGCTTTTGAGTGCTTAAACATTCGATCTAAGTGCTCTTGATTTTTTCTAAGCTTAATTACAAGTCATAAAATCATTACAAGTGATTTACAACATGATTCTAATGGATTTACATCATATTACAAAGATGTGTACTTGTATTGACTTTGACTTGTTTTTTCTCCAATTTGATATGTGCAAGTTAGGGCAATTGGAGTGTGTCTATATCTAATCTGAGATCACTCAAGTAGAGACATTAGACACCAATATGTGGAGTCATCATCAAAACACGGGTTTAGTCAATTTAGACATGAGTAAACATTGACCTAATTGACCTTGAGTCAACACCATCCACATCAGCTTTGATCCTCCAAATAGTTTTAGACCATTTGATCTCAAACGGTCTTGAGATCGTTTACTCCCAAACGGTCTTGAGACCGTTTGGTTTCAATCGATCTTGAAACCGATTGGTTCCAATGTTGAAACTTTTGCTCATGTACTTTGTTGAGGTGTGTTCTTAAGATGACATCATCATGTTCAAGCTCTAGACCTTCAAAATTTGTTGTGATTCTTGTGGTAATTTCAACAACTAATCAAATGGAATTTCGAGAATGAAGAAAGAATCAACATATGATGAAGAAATGAAATCAATAATAACATTCAAGGTTTCAAGTTATATAACCCGCCTTCAAAGTTGAATCCAAACTTCAAGCTTCATGTCTTTAATGGTGAATGAATCTCTCTCCACTTCCCAAGGTCCGTCCTCAAGTCCTTGAGTGAAAAGGATGGCTAAAGTTGAAGATTGAATGGAGAGAAGAAGAAAATAAGCATTGAACTTCGATTTCCACCATGAAATCAAGTTTGAAGATGACTATGGAGCTTACCTATAGGTTGGGGAACGTCCTCCTGTTTCTCCTAAGCTCCTTTGTGTTCAACCAAAGCAAGGAAAGAAAAAAGGGTAAAAAAATCCTTTCATTTGAGTTGGAAACGAGATGTTTATAAGGGAATTTCAATGAGAGAGAAAGTATTATAAAAATCCTTTTATTTCCAAAATTGGTGCCACATACTCCCCTCCATCCCTTTCATATGAAGCCATATCCCCCACCTTACAATTCCTCTTCATTATCCATGAATTAAAAGAAAACAAATTAAGCACCTTAACCATTATAATAATAATATCCAAAATTGAGTGGATATTTCTTTTTAGTTAACTAATGTGAGTGGGCTCTCCACTCACTTTAGATATTTCGTTGCCTTTGCAAGTCACAAGGACGTCCATCCTTATAGAATTTCAACTAACATATTTTTGGTTGAAGGGCACTTCAATTAATATATTTATTTTTGCATTAAATTGAATTAGGGTTTCAATTATGCTTAAATCTTGATTATTTTAATATCAAGATTATCTCTCCTCAAAAGTAGCTCAAATGAGATGCCCCTTTCATTTTCTTTTCTCTACATGATGCCAAGAAACATGAGGGACTCTCTAGAGGTGGTATTTTGCATATTGAACCCTAGGTTTTGGGTAAATTGCACATTACACCAAAACTAGGTTTTAATGCACACCATTGCTCAACAAGTTCTTTCTTGGTACTCATGCTTGCCACAAACCATAACTATGCATCATTTTAATTATTATGATGCTTCAACACTTGAGAAACATTTTATCATGTAAGATTTACAAGTTAACCCCTCAACTTGGGTAATTTGCACTTTAGTCCAAAACAGGTAAAACATTGATTTCAACATTATTCAAAAAGGACTAAAATGAAACATAAGTTCCTATTGAGCCTTAATTACTTTTCAAAAGATAAAAGCAAGAAAATAAATGACTTTCTTAAGCAAAATAACTAGGGTTAAGGCTTAACCCAGGTCAGGGATGTTACAATTATAAACCCCTAACAAGGATTTCGTCCCCAAAATCCCAGGTAAAGGAGAGACAAATATTATTCATTCATCATATCATCAAATCTCCACATAACATCTTAATGTCATGGAGATACCATAGAACTTTGATTAATACACATTTCTTCCATATTTCTTATTTAGTTTAGTATTCCACTCCCAAGGAATGTCCAGAGTTACGTTCTATCATCAACACTAATCTTTCTTATCACTTGTACCAACTATCTCATTAGTTATACATACTCCTTTTTATAAGGGAAGGTTACTTGTCAATTAAGAACTTATCTTAGAGATATCTCTAGATTATATATATATATAAGTTGCTTTAACAGGTCTAGATAGGGGTATTCTTATGGAATTATTTTTATCTTGATAAATTTTTCCACAATAATAACAATTGTTCCTTCAATTAGTAAATCCGTATCGATGTTATGTTTATGCATAGCATAAACCCCTAACATATGATGTATGTACTATTTTATGTAACTAAACTGATTTCTCAATTGGCCATTCCAGTTAGCTAATATTAATCATCTGATTAAGAGTTATGCTTTTACTTCCTCATACCACCTGATATTTCTTATATAACAGAATTTCTTACCTTGGTATCAGTCACATATGTTGAAAACACATCACATCCTCATTTTTCTTTCTTGTTGGGACATTACTTGTTACACATATCTTTATCTTGGAACCAAAGTGCAAGAAAAACTGATACTTTTCTGGGTATCCATTAATTGAACATTTTTAACTCATGCACATCAAGTGTCATAAGACTCACTTGATTGCCATGTCCCAGAAAGGAAAGAGCACAAGGAAATACATTCCTCTTATCACCCCATCATCACCTAGGGTTGTTTATTAAAGAGAAGAAATTATCATCCTCTCTAATTATTATATGAACTTTCAAATGTTCATGAGTTATTGACTCTTATTTCATCCTAGGTTCCTTGCCATCAATATAGGAATTATAAGGATGATTACATATCATTATTCCTTCCTTTGTTATTGGCTAACATGTTCATGAACATTTTGTGATTTCATCACATTTCCCATTTCCACATTATGGGAAAACATATTTACTATACAAACAGACTTTATCGAATAGGGATCACCTCTCTTGTCCTCATTCTCATCTTATGAGGATTATACTCTTCATTTCCTCATATACACGGATTGATCTAAGATCATATCAGATTCCATTTTATTGCACTTAGGATGTGATACAAATGTCCATACCATATTTCCAGTTTCATTATACTCATTAGATTGTCTCAGAATGACTACTTGATCAGGGTAATCAGTAAGATGACAATCTAGGAGTTCCATACTCACCTTATCTTCAATAGTTGAATACCTGGCCAGGGTATACAAATACTGAGATTAGGTTGTATGCACTTTGTGTACTATCATATTCCTTACTTTTCGTATCATTATATACATAGGATTTAATAATCCTGGATTTTCACCAAGCATCACTTCTATATTTTATCCTCTTTCACAGATAAGAGCGATAATAGAGCATTTTAAAAGAATACTGAACAAAATATAAATCCTCATCTTCCTTGTGTCCTCATAGGACTAATTGAGGGAAGCTCGAAATAACTACTTTTTCACTTTTAACTCATAAAATTATAAAATGATATATCAAAATGATATTATTTCATCAGACCTGTTTTTAACTTGCGGATTGGTCACTGCCTCAGGCTGATTCTTTTCATAGAATCTTGTCGTTGCTGGTTGCCGACTACGCTTTCAGTTATTGTATGCAAATGAGCCAGCTTGGGACGCCTGTCCACGTCCTCGGGTGCCACTACTAGACCACTACCTATGAGAGTCCTACTGACTCTGTCTTGGCGGCTGGGTTACACTCACATCTCTATCCCAACAATATTTCATCAGATGTCCCATCCTCCCACATTTATAACAGTTTCTGTTCTCCCACTATGGCATAGATGGCCCTTTACCCCTTCTGGTTAGCCATTGCCTTGGTGTATTAGACATTGGTTGTACTAGTGGTACCAAAAACTTTCCCTTTTTGGAACTACTAGGCCTCTGTTCCTGGGTTTGGTTAGGCCTCTTCTCGATTCTCTCTTCCTTATTCTTTGCTGGACAATTCATTCTGAAATGTCCAGGCTTCCCACACCTGTGGCAGATTCTACTTTTGTGTTGTAACCTATTTCTTCTAACATTTTCTATTGCTTCAACATGTTGATGTTGATTAAGAATCCTGTTGGAGTCCAAAACTTCATCATTGGGGGTTGGTAATCTGGGTTGTATTGCTAATGCACGATCCACTATATGCATCATAGCTATCCTAAATTGCCCAAACAGAGCATGGAAAGATGAGCTCTCTATCTCTACTTGGTTAAACTGAGGATGTTCAGATACTGGTTCCTTCCTAATATGGTCCCTTGCACCTCTTCCTCATGTAGCAATGCTGCTTTCAACAATATGTTCTTCATGTGATAAAGACATCTTTAAGTTCTTCTTCTCCTATATGAGCAGAAGACACTATCAGATATACTGGAAGATACTAGAACAGACTCAACAACCTTAATCCTATGTCTCTGTAGACTCAGTGAACCTAGAGCTCTGATACCACTAAATTGTGGCATAAAAATCGATATTCACTAAGCGGAAGCGGTTATTAACAGTGGATTACTAAAAATCACTAAAAATAAAAACTGCTTACAAAGAGATTCAAACACAAGAAAACTCTTTTGTCAAGAACCGATGTATTTTATTTACATTCTGGTTCATAAGTACATGTCATGTATCATCCCTTCTTGAGGATTACAAACATCAACTGCCCTGTTAAAAACTATACACAAGCAGCATAAGAGCCTTGAGGCATCAAGCCAAAATCTCAGATCGATTCATTAAAAGTACTAACTACTAACTCCGAGGACCTGAGAGTGCATAGATGACACATAAGACTATTAACTGCTTAACATGACAGACCGTATCTCCACCTGAGATATTACTATTGTTCCTACTGCTTCTATTGTCCTTCCCTTACTTTATGGTTTCTACTTCCTTGTCCGCATTCACCTAAAAATGTTGGATCCCACGGGGGTGAGACAATTGTAAATTTCCCCAGCGAGAGATATAACTCTCCGCCAAAAACATTATTATTGCAGTTTAATAGAATAAAACTGAGCAGAGGATTTATATATTCAACAGCAGTTAGATCAATGTCTACACATATTAGAACAATATTCTTATTCAAAGCATTTCAGTTATAACTTGATAAAACAACGTATCATTTATCCAATAAGGAATTAAAGCACATGTATAACATTTATCCTTCTAGGATATGCTAAGCAGTGTAACATCAACCAATGATTCTCGTATTTCAACCTTAAGCAAATACACTACATGAGTGATTACATTTTACAATCATACTTAAGCCCTGAGGAGATGAGGTATACCACTCATACTCCAACTGACCATGACTACATTAAGCATCAGTACCACACAAGGTCAATGGAAGAGCCGAAATCCAAGACCTCAACCTTCTCGGTCAGTACAAGATTATATGGTAGAGACATCATGTGTCAAACTGCAAATAGCTTGCCAAGGTATATTGGCATCTTCGCTATAGAGTTATAGCCTGTAGCATATACTCTCTTTAGGATATGGCCCGTAGCCAATGCCTGATATTATAATGTGGAGTCATAGCCTATAACCATACTCTTATTGGGGTATGGTTCGTAACCAATCCCATGCATAGGACATGGCCCGAAGCCATTCCTGTGGGGTGTAAGGATATGTTTGCCCATTACCCCCACATACTCTAAAGTATGTTGTCTGGGTTATGCCGCGGAGCAACCCATTTCACCATTCAGCAAATTCTGACACTGATGGATCTGTGGTCAGGGCAACTATATTATACGATATCACTTGATTAATTAAGTACATTACTATATTCTTTTAGCATCATTCAAGTTATCAAACATGAATTATCATAACAAATGCTACAAAGAATATATAATACTTTCATCAAGTACTCTTTAAAACTTTATGAAGCATTGGGATCTCAATCCCTTATCTCATCAGTAGCATTCTCATCCATTCACAAACTCATCATCATGATTTAAGAATATGGGTATTCAAACCCTCCTTTCATCATAGAACACTTGTTACCACTTATTAGGTAACTAATACCTTCAGGTCATCTGACTAAGGTATACATGATCCTTGCTACATAGCATCTCACAGAACTCACAAAGCCCATTAAACATCTTGTTAACAAATAATATATCATAGCTCATACCTATCTATGCTCATCATCTTATGATACCTGCATGATTAGTACACCTGTTAACAGCCATTTCAATTACACATCAATACCCTGTAATACAAGAGCAACACCACTATTCTCTCATTAGGGTTAGGATTTCCCATTTCATGTCAATTAGGGCTACTCATCCCATTATCTAAAATTAGGGCTATGGTTTATCATCATATTGCCCAAGATTAGGGCTTCCTGCACTATTACCCAAAATTAGGGTTTCACATTCCTTCACCCTATATTAGGGTTAGGGTTTCATATCAGGGTTTCATATAACATTACATAACATCACTCTAAATTAGAGTTTCTCATCACATTACTACATTAGGGTTTCACATGTTCATATTATTGATCCAGATCCCAATTTAGTGCTTCACACATCTAGGAGCATACATTGTTATCATAAATATTCAATCATACTTATTTATTCTCATCATTTACCACTAAATGATTATCAACACAAGGCAGGAGTTTCTTTCTCATCCATGCAAGAGTATGATTACATCATACTTTATTATCTTGTCTTAACCCTTTCTCAAGTATGTTAGCCTTCACTTATCAAAGTGCATTAAACTCATTACATATTAATGTAACAATTAACATAACACACTTCAAGTGTTTCTCATCCAAATATATTGATTTTGAAGTGTATAAAGGTATATCAACCTTGAAGTGTTGAATATAATACCTATCATATCTTGAATGTATCACTTACCTCATCACTTCTAACTTGCTAAGTTCATTAACTTATATTGTATTAGGGTATTTTCCATCCTAACACTTTATGCACTAATCCTATATTTATCATGTAATGTATTTGTCATAATTTATACATTTGAATTGTCCAATCATCATCAATTGATATGGGCTCATCTTAGGTTGAGTCATTGTTGATATAAGGTTGTCCATTATCTACTACTTTAGGTATTTCATATAACATCCTTTTAAAATAGGGTTTGTTATTAAAATACCCTGAATTAGAGTTTTCTCATATCATCACCCTAGATTAGGGTTTCTCTATTACCCTAGATTAGGGTTTCACTTAACATTGCCCTAAATTAGGGTTAGAGCTCATCAACATTTTCGATTAGGGTTTCATGATCTCATCATCATGGATCTCATCATCATGGATCAACCTAATTACAAATTTTATTCATGTTAAAAGTGTTGAGGATTAATCACTACATGATTATCACTCACGTATAAGTTTCTCTCTTTCATCCTCTCTAGGATATTAATTACTTCAAACTTGATTAGATTGAATAAACTTGAATGAATGGTTAACATAGTGTATTAGGTCATTACCTCCATAAGCATCAAAGTTTAACCACTCTAAAGGTACTAATCACCTAAGTACTTTAGAGGTACTTCCATTATAATCAATCTTGAGTTACTTTAATAGTACTCATTTAGTTCTGAGATCAAATGAACCTTCAACAATTTTGACTAATAAACCTTCAAACAGTTTGGATACATACCTCCAAATGGTTTAAGAACGTTTGGGCCTTCAAACGGTCTTGATCAATCTTTCAAACGGTCTTGACCAATTGTAAATAAAATCAACCCATTTAGTTTTGAAACCAAATCAATCTATTCGATCTTGAAACTGAATCCATTCATTCGGTCTTGAAACCGAATCATCCATTCGGTCTTGGGTTTGCAATCAATGGACCCTCCAACATTGAAACCATCCATCAATTGAACTATTGAAAGTACATCATATTGTAGCCCTTGGATCTCCAACCATCCTCCACAATCAACCATTCACCTCTAAAGGGTCTTGAGACCGTTTGGGTCAATCAACCTTGAAATCGATTCCCTCAACTAGGGTTCCAATCAATTCAATCGATTAGGGCTTGAAATTAGTGGATCATCCATACATGGAACCTTTAAAATCAAATCAATTGGTATCATTTGATCATCATCCATACACATCAACTTTGATCCTCCAAACGGTTTGAGATTGTTTGATCTCAAACGGTCTTGAGACTGTTTACTCCCAAACGGTCTTGAGACTGATTGGTTCCAATGTTGAAACTGTTTGCTCATGTAATTTGTTGAGGTGTGTGCTTAAGATGACATCATCATCTTCAAGCTCCAGACCTTCAAAATTTTCTGTGATTCTTGTGGTAATTTCAACAACTAATCAAATGGAATTTTGAGAATGAAGAAAGAATCAACATATGATGAAGAAATGAAATCAATAATAACATTCAAGGTTTCAAGTTATATAACCCGCCTTCAAAGTTGAATCCAAACTTCAAGCTTCACGTATTTAATGGTGAATGAAGCTCTCTCCACTTCCCAAGGTCCGTCCTCAAGTCCTTGAGTGAAAAGGATGGCTAAAGTTGAAGATTGAATGGAGAGAAGAAGAAAATAAGCATTGAATTTCGATTTCCACCATGAAATCAAGGTTGAAGATGACTATGGAGCTTACCTATAGGTTGGGGCACGTCCTCCTATTTCTCCTAAGCTCCTTTGTGTTCAACCAAAGCAAGGAAAGAAAGAAGGGTCGAAAAAGCCTTTCATTTGAGTTGGAAATGAGATGTTTATAAGGGAATTTCAATGAGAGAGAAAGTATTATAAAAATCCTTTTATTTCCAAAATTGGTGCCACATACTCCCCTCCATCCCTTGCATACGAATCAATATCCACTACCTTACAATTCCTCTTCATTATCCATGAGTTAAAAGAGAACAAATTAAGCACCTTAACCATTATAATAATAATATCCAAAATTGAGTGGATATTTCTTTTTAGTTAACTAATGTGAGTGGGCTCTCCACTCACTTTAGATATTTCGTTGCCTTTGCAAGGCACAAGGACTTCCATTCTTATAGAATTTCAACTAACATATTTTTGGTTGAAGGGCACTTCAATTAATATATTTATTTTTGCATTAAATTGAATTAGGATTTTAATTATGCTTAAATCTTGATTATTTTAATATCAAGATTCTCTCTCCTCAAAAGTAGCTCAAATGAGATGCCACTCTCATTTTATTTTCTCTACATGATTCCAAGAAACACTAGGGACTCTCTAGAGGTGGTATTTTACATATTGAACCCTGGGTTTTGGGTAAATTGCACATTACACCAAAACTAGGTTTTAATGCACAACATTGCTCAACAAGTTCTTTCTTGGTACTCAGGCTTGCCACAAACCATAACTCTACATCATTTTCATTCTTATGATGATTCAACAATTGAGGAACATTTTATCATGTAACATTTGCAAGTTAACCCCTCAACTTGGGTAATTTGCACTTTAGTCCAAAATAGGCAAAACATTGATTTCAATATTATTCAAAAAGGACTAAAATGAAACATAAGTTCCTCTTGAGCCTTAATTACTTTTCAAAATATAAAAGCAAGAAAATAAATGACTTGCTTAAGCAAAACATCTAGGGTTAAGGCTTAACCCAGGTCAGGGAAGTTACATGCATGTACAACATAGAGGTTGAGGTCATTGGGTAGAGGTGCTTCTTCAAGAAGTAGACAAGGTGTTTCTGCAATGACGAGGTGATAACAACAATAACTACTTCAGATAAAAATCTAGAAATACAAGTCTACAACAACATAAGACGTGTCTAGTTGTTGGATAAATACTATGTGTCAAGGTATATTGGATATCCTTCTATTAATTTAATCTACTGATATTTTTATGGATATGACCGATCTACATGGCTTGGATTTTTGGGGATAATTTTTTTTTTCTATTTGTGGTGCATCTGTCCCCACCAAAATACTACAATATGTTGTACATGTGATTTGTGCTCTAGTGTTATGAGAACCTAGTCGTGTTAACCGTTGTTTATGAATTGATGTCATCCTATATGTATTGATATAGATCGTGCTCATTTTAAGTTAAGACCATATGAGACATGTCAAGATCCGTGCTTATGCTTTCACTAAGTTTTGTTAATCTCATCAAGATTTTATGGAGACTTGTTGGTTTTTATGATGTGCTTCGGGGTTACTTTCTTCTTAGCCCTGCCCTTGGTTATTTAGGTTAATTCAGGTGTTGGAGACTACACTTCATGTCTCTCGTTGTCTCAAAACTATGCTTCTCTGGAATATCTAAGGAAGGAAATGGTGTCATGTGATCTAGTTGAACTATAATATGAAACTTTGGGCATTTTCAACATGTTTCAGACCTAGTCTTAGTATCAAAATTGTCAACTTGATGCAAGAGCATTCCTCATATGTACTAAAGATAGAATAAATTTAAGATATAATAGAAGGAAAAAATTGTATACATGGTGGAACTTGATACTTCTTGAAATGAATGTGGTTGGATCACATGGGACCAAATAGAAAATTTGTATTATAATTTATCACTTGTATATTTGTTTATAGCCTATACCTCTGTAATTGTAAATTAATTTATGTATTCATAGTTTGGTCAATTGACACATGTCATTGAAAATTTAAGAACTACTTACTTGTTGGATAAATATTTATACCTTTTCCATTAACTTGTTGGATATTTGATCAGGGTTAAAGCACGACATATTTTGTGTCTTTATTTGGGAAAATAATATATATGATGGTTTTATATTTCATAGAATATGGTTGATTCATTATATGTAATGAATATCCTTTTTTCCAGAGTGATTCTGTTAATAACATATGAAGTATGACAAATGTGACATACATACTATTTTAAGATATGTGAATGCGTTAATTTGGATTTTATAGATGTTGAGAATTGGATCAATGATCTTGATTATTTTGAAAGTTAAATATGTGCTTCCATTTACCAAATATTCATGGAATTTCATTTGACCTCGGTACTCCCTTTACCAAATAAAAAGTGACATTCTTGACATCAACCAAAAAATGCACTAAAATTTATCCAAGTGAAAAAATCAAAATATAATTGCATTCATGAGTAGGATATCCTTTCATTATGGTGTTTTATTATTTCTTCACAATTCAAACATGGAGTTGGTTGAAGACTTACTATATAAGATTGATATAGTGTGTAAAGTACATGAATACCAACTTTCTATTATGATATTTAAATAGTAACAATGAGATATTTGATGTCCATGAAGGCACGATTTCTCAAAATATTAATGTGATAATTTTCTATCTATACACTCAAAATTCCCAAATCATGTTTTGTCCAGGGTAAATTTTTTTAGAAGAAATCCTAATTTAAAACCCCAATTAAGCATCAACTTAGAGCCCATAAAACCTAGCCCTTCAAAAACAAAAAGTAGACAATCTCAGTCTAAATGTCTGTCTAAATTTCCTAGTTAACTAAATAAAAATCTTTGGAATCATGCATAGTAAACCAAAAATCTTTCTAATTTCAATGTCCATAATGAGTTTCCATGAATCATACTATATTCTTAATAACAAGTAACTATATTGTATTATAGCATGTAAATTTAGCATTACAATAAGAATTTCTACACCATCATAACCTTCAGTGACCAAGGGACCATCTATTAGTAGGCATATGGTGGATACATGTTGTTGGACTCTAGTTAAATTTTAACATATATACTTGTATGAAAAATATCCTCAAAGTCGATTGTCCTTGCGATTCTCCTATGGTTCCTTTATTTAACACATATAAAGTTGACTAGTATAGGGGTGATATATTGGATTACTGCTTTGTGATTCGTGTCAGTGTGTGAACAATACGTTATTCTAGAAAAAACCATAATATTATACATTTCCATGATCCAAACTTGTTTTTTATTGACCATGATAATAACTAATCAAATAAAAGACAAATATATGAACATATTTTGGATGTACCATCAACAATATTAACAAGGTTATTAGTAGGAGGATGAAAATCAACAATATGTCTTCCATAATCAAAATATATAACTTTATGCTATGGTGAACCATTACAAGATAGCAAGTGTGTCTCTTACTTATTAATCAACTAAGCTAATTGACTTACAATTATCCTAAAAGCACTACCCTTTTGTCCACTTGGTTGTATTAATCAAGTGAAAGTCACTATACTATTTTAAAGGATACACCATATAGGTATTGAGGTGAACCTATGACCTTAAGTGTGACACTCAATTACATAATCAAAAGCAACCATATCCTTAGACTAGCAGCACATAATAAAGCACTTAATGAAAGAAAAATAAATCATACCATTAGGTTCTAAATAATTACGGATAAGAAAGTATCACTATGGATTTTCCCTTTTTAAACGATCATATCACTATTTAGGATAAAATATACAATAAAAGCTCCATCACGTATATTATTGTGTCATTAGATAAAATATACCTAATGTGAACCAATACGAATATAACCATGTGTAACACTACAAAGTAGTTAATACATATTTACATAACTTACACTCATAAAATTAAAGTCATGAAGAAATGTGTAAATAACACCCTACCAATATCTAAAAGTATAGGTATTAGTATAAAACCCAACTCATACCTCTGGTGGAGTTCTTCTTCTACTATTTTCATTAACTCTACCAGTGAGATGACATGTCACTAGGGCAATGATAACATGATAGACATCATGTTTTGAGTTCCAATCTTGAATAATGATTGATACTATTATTATTAAATGTATTGCCGATATGTTACCAACTAAACCCATATCAAACTCATTCTCATGTAAAAAGTGACTATGAGAATATTAACAACAATAAGTTCCATTGATATTTTGAAACAAAGACAAGCAATTATCATAAACTCACAAATGTTATTCTCATAGTAAGTCTATACCTACACAAATTGCATATGTATGCCATAATAATTATTTAGAACTCATGCATCATAATTTTACAAGGGACCACATAAGTTTCCAAGAGATCCTTAGTACATGAACTAAACATATATACACTATCTTCACCCTAATCGTGGTCACTCATGTTGATTTCTAGGTAAGTTGGAGGATGACTCAATGTCATTACCTCAAAAGTTTGGTTACATGTTACTAGCTATCATTTAAGTGAGCATATATAATAAGTAATGATATAGATTTACTGTATACTATATCATATTAAAGTATTATAAGATGTATTTAACATTAAACATATGAAGACAAACATAAAAAATTAACAATTAAGCATAATAATAGAACTTTCCTTCTTCATTTATGCTTTGAAAATACTTGGTATGCACATCTAGAAATTAGAAGTCATAATGGTATGAAAGCTTGCATGACTCATCATACCTACCTTAGCATTTAGTTGACCACTCTAAGATAACAACACATCCTTAGTCTTTTATAAGGCTAAGTAAGTGTGTTTAGCATCCTCACATCTCATTACCACTCATTAGTTATAGGATGGAATTATACTCACATCTCAATTTCATATTCATGTCATTCAAGTTTTATTCCCATATTCATATCATAAGGATTGTAGTCTCTTTCCTCCTATCCATCACTTCATATTACATATATAGGACACCGGGCCATCTATCCCACTCATTATGGCCCCAAAATCCCTAGGTTACTTGTTCCTCATGATACAAACCACTCAATATTATTCTTCTAAGACCCAAAGTTCTTAGGTAGACCAAACTTGTATCACTTCCCCCATAACAAACATTTGAGGGAAGATTATGGTGTTCAAGGATATTACCTATGTGAATTAGGAATTCCTCTTTGTTACTTATATGTTTAAATCATCTTAAAGACTATGATTCATGATGAATGTAGGGTCATTTGATGGGAACTATATCCATTCACATTAAATTCTAGACCTTGATATACACAAATTAAGCAAATCACAATATTGATGCAACATGAAGAATTACTCTCATTTCATAGAATTTCACATAATAGAAACATCCATTCATGATTTTAATAGATCCATTTCACCATCCCTATCGTTCCTTGCCTTTTCATTTTTATCCCTCAAGTTCATAATTTCAAACAAGTTAGAAATATATTGAATATTTGTAGTGAATTTGGGACTGTCTTCTTATATAATTCATATGACTATGAGAACAACAAAGAAGAAGCACAATTAACATATCTTTAGTATAATAGGTAAATTCATAATTCATTAATTTGTCTTAACTAGAGGCTTTTTTCCACTAGGGGTGATTATTCTTATTTCTTCTCAGCTGTTGTTGTATCTACTAACCTCTTATTATAGAAAGGAACCTAAGTTTGTCTACAATTGAGGGTAGGTTAGAAAACTCTTGATCTTATTTTCCAAGAAGATATGTCCTCCACAAGAACCATAAACCAAATTTAAGTAGAATAAAAGATAGGTGTAAATGAGAATCTTTATTAGGTGATACTCCTCATATAAATCTTATTGATGTATTGAGTAGGAGAGTATAAATTAGATATGAAGGAATTAATAATAATTACTTCCTTAGTGTTATAGCTCTACTTCCATCCTATCTAATTTCCCCAAGAATACTAAGTTTGAGAGAATTTGTGATACATAGGTTGATAGTGGTGAAAGGTCATTTGTAGTTCGACATGTGTTTAAAGGGGTCAAACAAATATATTTATATGATTTTCAAT
This sequence comes from Alisma plantago-aquatica, assembly GCA_963693085.1. Lineage (NCBI taxonomy): Eukaryota > Viridiplantae > Streptophyta > Magnoliopsida > Alismatales > Alismataceae > Alisma > Alisma plantago-aquatica. Next base: position 439,940,254 of record OY856412.1, on the reverse strand, counting down.
TAAGTTATTTTGGCATATATACCCCTAGACCTAAAAGAGCCATCACCCAATCGACTTTCTCATTACTTTATATAGTTAATGAGGTTTTAGTAGCTGGGAAACCTCTTTATCAAATCCTTTGAATTTATACCAAAGGTCAATAGTCATGTCCAACTTCCAACATACTTTCTACTAATTGCTTTGACTATTAGGCCATTACTACCACTCATTAGGAAAAATTGTAATGAATCACTCCTTGATATTCTAATCCGCTATGTGACCCTAACAATCCAGTAGAACTTGTAAATAGTTAGATGACTACTAAGTCGTTGGCCCAACTCTAGTCGATCATTCTCAGGTCAACTTTTTGTCCCGACCCTATGAAATTAAACTCAACTCTATGATTTGTACTAGGAGATTCCAAATTAATTTTTATTTAATAAATTGTATATGTTATAGAAATATATTTTTATTTCCATTCTTCATTTTTCATTACTTGGGTATTTTATCCTAGTCCTAAACTCTTATCATACATTTTGAAAAATTATAGTTTCTTATCATATGTACATTCATACCGGTACAAGTCATCCAATTACGATGTAGTCATTATAATGAATCGCTTATACACATGACTCATAGTTTCTTTTAGATCATTAGAAGGGATTATGGAAAGGTTAGGATTACTTAGAAATGGTAGTTGGTCATTTTAAAGTATCTATGTGAATGATGAAGCACTTGCAAAAAGATTGAAGTACACTAGTTTTATTTTTAGCTAAGCATATTTTTGAATTTAATAGAACAATAATGACTCACACGATCCAAATGAATACTGAGAATATACAATGGAATACAAAATATGTAAGCCAGTCATATAGACCCACTCAATTGTTTAATAATATTTTATGACTTTGTGTTGATTATATTGGATTACACCGTTCTAATAGGCTATAATTACTTAACCATACATATAAGACCATGTGTTAATTGGTCCCATTAATACATCTCTATGACTCATTCTTAAGGAATATATAATTTTAGGTGCTCATCTTCATGCAACCTATCACTTATGTCACACCCTTTGTCACAACTTAGGGCCAAACATACAAGGGAACCAACACCTTAGTATGTCACTGTACAAAAATGAGGGATATTTATGTGAAACTCTAAATAACCCAATGTACTCAAACTTGATGATTGTGATTTAACATTGAATCCCCTTTACTCATCATCTAAACATGAGTAGTATAAACTAGATATACATATCTATTCTACACTTAATCATGTGTGATCTTTGGAATGTTTGGGTAGAACATTGTCAGAGGATTCCATGTATGTTGTGTATATTCAACAATATATGAACCTAAAAGTACTTTCATGATCCATGGATCATCATGAGAACTCCCATTTGCTTCCATAAGTATAGTACTATACGGAGTTTTATGATTCCTGAGGCTTATTAAAACTAATATAAATTAGCATTACACTTCATATCAATCCATGTAATTATCTTTCAACATAATTTTATCATATGTGAAATGTCCTAAAAAATTGAATCACAAATGCAATTATAAGCTAAACCCCTTATTAGATGAAAAAGATAACAATTGGTATCCGGTGTCATGTGGATTTGAGAGGTCTCTATCACAACAACACATGAAAGAGATCCTTTAGATTTTGATATAAACCTTCGAGTGCTCCAACTATGTATCAAACCACAACTTGTGGCTAAAAAACCCCAAGCTTACCAGTTGAATTGACAAAAATTGCACAAAATCACTATATAGGTCGACAAAGTCAATTTATACAAATTGAAGCAATGTAGTCAGTTTCATAAAGAAAAATAACTTCTAAAATCAACTTAATTTAGTTATATATATCAATAATATAGTAAAAGGTAGCAATAAGGTCTATATAAAAGATGTAACTCAGATGTGAAAGGGGGAAATTATCTTTGTTAACATAAAGTAACAACAAAAAACTTGTAATATGATAGTCAATTGCGGACTCATACATCCATTCTATAATTTTTAATAATTTCCATTCTAACCAAAGACAACATTCAATAATGTTGACACAATTGTATTGAGTACATCTACATTCTAAATATCTAAAATATAGATTATATTTCTTGTTTGTGTACTGAATATGTGTCTACATTGAACAAAATGAAGAATAGAAGAAAATTCCCAAAGCTTCTATGAGAATGGATTTATAAAAGAAAACCATTAAACTAACCTCAATCTCGGTCAAAGTGAGAGAAAATAGAGATTGGAAGAAAGAGTTCTTATGGTGAATCTACAAAAATTTCTTTTTGAGGGTCAGATAAGAGAAAAGCTAGATATGGAGACGAAACATCATAAACTTACTTAAGAAAGATCTTGATTTTTTAAAGGAATCGAATATTGAACTAGACTAGAGAAAGATTTATTTTTTTCTTCAACATATCCTCAAAGCTCTTGTTCTATAGAGATCACAAACTTGTAGATGTAGAATGATGACTATGAAAGAGTTTATATTCGCATTAAAGATTTATATAAGGTTCATGTGCTTAGTTTAGTTACATTTTACCACATGTTATATTTTGTATTTGCAAATGATTAAATAAAGAGACAATTTATTAAATTACAGATAAGTTGCAGGTGCTATTGATGATTACTCATATGTCAAGTAATTAACTCTTATCAGTGTAATAAGATGATAAATTGCACGATTCTAGTGTGTATGTGCAAAGTGGACATGTAATCTATTTATTTAAGAATTTCAGTTTGCCTGCATGTATAGTATGTTGATTACTCAGTATATTACAGTATTTTGAATATACTACTCTGCCAAGTTTAGAATGATATACATGTTGTATTATAACTTCAAATAAGTAGACGCAACACCATAGGGATACCAGAGTCAAGTATAAGTAAGTGGAGGATACAATGTAGAAAGATCTTTCTAGGAATAATAAAATAATAGACTTAGGAGCCATGAACACCGTAGAACTCCTATGTGAGGTCTGCGCCTTAGGGGTGAAACGACCTAACCCTGGCATCGTTCAGTATACAGGGGTCAGAACGTGCTATCAGGTGGCACGGGGGACGAAGCCCTAGTGGAAGTCTCCTTAAATTATAGTTTATAGACCAGGAGAGTAGTCAGACTTAGCATTTCCTGGGTGTGTCCGCTAAGTCTTGTACGGTGTGATCGTAGTGCACTACGAGTCTTCATATATAGAGTACACTACATATGATCAGGGCATAATAAAATGAATGAGAGGTCAAACAAGTGTGTACAGTTATTCAATTATTCTTTGTATGTTTTTGAATTATTAGTTCTCTTTATGATCAATCAAGCATTTCATATATTGATTCACTCTTATAGATATTTAGAGTATCTTGCCATATTTATGATTGTCAATTATTAGACTCTTTAAAGCTTACTGATGTTATAATTGATATCAATTGCTAAAAAGTATATCCATAATTATATCAGCGCTTTAGACTATTTCTTTGAAGTACTCATTCACTGAGCGAGTAGACTCACCCCTCTACTCACAATTTTTAGGGAAATCACATGGACTTGAAGAAGATATCATTGCATCAGAGTAGATCTGTCACAAGAGTTAAGTCTGAGTATTGTTAAGTTCCGTCAGTCCTTGTCACTCTAGGTCCTTGTAAAGAAATAAGAGAGAGTTGTAAATGATGATGTATAATATTATTCCTCTTTTAGCAATATGTGCAAATCAGAAAGTCTTATGTGCTTAAAAGTATGAGGAACATAATGAATGTTCATACATGCATTTTTTACTGTTGAAATTAGATTAGAGAAATCAATGTTTACATTTCCTTATAAAGTTGGTTTATGTGGTTCAATGCGAGAAAACAAAAAGTTTTGAAAGAGAAGAAAAAGTTAAGGGTGGTCTTTATATTACGTTAAATCCTCAATTTATGCCCTAATCTCATTATTAGTGGAAATTGTGAGATCGGGGTGTAACAACAAAACTTGTTGTAATCAATAAGCATTGTTAAGAGTTATCTCTCTCGTTGGGACATGGGTCTCACCTATGGGTTACCATAATATTTTTAGGTGATTGTCAGTAGTAGTAGCAGATCGTGGAAACAAGGAGGAGCTGATGTGATGGAACACATAAAGAATTGATTAAATGTCTAGCGTGTCCTACAGTCAACCATGTGCTCTCAGATTCGGGTAGGAAAGTTTTATATATAGTGTTTTATCAACTCGAGCTTCATAGTATTCTGATGTTGTACATGTACACGATATCTCATGTGTATAGTTGTATATGTTGTGTCTAAGGTCAAAGAGCCTTTATAAGAGACTTTTGATAAGATTTATAAAGTAATGTGAGATCTTGGGCTTTTGTGCAAATGTTGTTCAGTAAGTTTGTGAAAATTAAATCAGTTTTAATTAATATTCTTTTAAGATATGTGTTTTATTAGTGCTTGATCATATTTGAGTTTTAAGTAATCTCACTTTTTGTGACAAGTTGTCACGTGTTTGTTATTATCAAATAAACTGCATGAATTTTTTATAATAATTGGAACTTCACATAATAAATACACAATTTCTCCCACTCAAAAACATTAGCCGCTTCACTTCTTCTCCTTTCACAAATCTCCTTATTTTCACCAACCCAATCACCCCTCTCACACATGCTCCTCTCCTTTTTCTATTGGTTAAAATCAACAACTACTTCCACCCACTCACATAGCATCTTCTTATTTTTGTTATTCACTATTTCCCTTTGTATTTTATTTAAACCATCACTCACAACTTCTCTCCACCCGACTATCTAGCCAACAACCTCCACCACCACCCAGCTTTTTAATCCACACATGATGCATCCACATATTGATTCAGTTAGTTAAATAGAACATTATCCCATCGATACGTACACACACTCTCTCTCTCTCCTTGCTTTCTCTTTTCTCAATGTGAAAGATTGTGCTAGAATGTAAAGAAGATAGTGGACACAAACAAAATCATCCTTAGCCTCCCATATAGACTGTAACATCTTAACCCACTGCTCAAGACTCTAGTAGAGTTTTAAGAACGATGATTAGCCTTACATACCACCACTAGCCTTAAATACACACTTTGTCCCCACTCAAGTGCAAGTCAAGATCAACTTCCTGACTGGTCACCCATCCTAATATTACTCTAAGCTGAGCACACTTAACTTTGAAGTTTTTAGTGTAAGGTGCACTTTTGTGATACGGTAGTCCAATCATTCTTTTTAATATCGTTTTATTTGAGGCCTCAAATCCTGGGACATTAAGTTGTTGAAGCCCATTATTGTACAAGAATAATAATGGATATATCTTAGTTACTAGTAAGAAAATGAAAGCATCTTACAATAGATAAAAACTTTACACATAAACATGTTGAATATTTCTTGAGTTTTGAGTTGGAGACTTGTATACCTTTAAGTTGCATCTTATAAAGGAGCTTAAAGATTTGGTTAGAAGAGTAAGTCGTATCATAGATATATGGGACCTTATCCAATTTTTTAACTTTGGGAAGGTTTCTTACATCTTGGATTTAACACCTAAATTGAACATACTTCACAAATCGAAAACTTTATATTTAGTGTGTGTACAACTAGCAAAGTATGTTTCCTAAAAAGAAGGACTAATTCAAATCTATGATATATAGATAAAAAATCTTGGGAACTTATTCTTATATAGGTGTTGTGTCATCAACATGGGTTTAAATAATCTACATGAGATATATAAGGGGAGATATATCATTGTTACTCCTCTCTTTAGTAGGTTTTTGAGGATCCTTAAAAGAGAGGTGAGTTTGAGATCTTATTTTTTAAATCATTGGTCTATGCTTTACCATGTAATAATGAGATTTTATATGAGCAAGTATTTATTTTATGTTTCACATGTTTGTCGTCTAAATACTTTCTTAACATTATTTTGAGTTCATTACTTATGGTTGAGTGAGGTACATATGTAATTTTGTCTAAGTTAGGGTTTTAAGGATAATATGGTCTTTTCATATAAATAATATGAAAGGAAATAATAATATTATGAACCTTCTATATGCCCTTGGTGTTGGTGAACAAATTAGAATCAACTTAGAGCTTAGGCATGGTTATAAAACCCTAAGTGTCGACAGTTGGGCCATTGGCAGCCACCACTAAGAAGAAGTCATTTTTTGGCTACGTGTAAGCCATTCGCCTATCTGAGATTCCATTGTTTAGACCAATTGAATGGCTTACCCATGGCTACAATAGGTGGCTAATAATTTTTTATGTTTAGATGAATTCACTCTTGACTGGTTTTAATTTGGACCAATTTAGGGCTAAGTCAAATTGACTTGTGTGGATCACAATAGCGACTAGTGTGCCAGAAGTGGACTTGATAGAGCCTCTAGTTGTTTTGAGTTGGTTGTTACTTAAATATAAGTAGGACTCACTAGTTGTACATCTCATAACTCAATTAAGAGTTAATTACTTATCATGACAAGAATTATTAAAAATTACTGAGAACATTAATGTCATAATACTTGATTCATTGAATACCCTACCCTTAGGGTTTCATTTAATCACAACAAATGCTACAAAGAAAGGTGTAATACATCCATCACATACTTTTCAAATCTTTACAACACATGATATCTGGGATCTCAATCCCTTATCACATTACTGGGAATTCTCATCCCTTCACATCATTATCATAATTACTGGATCTGGGTATTCAAACCCTTATATCATCACATAGCATTGTTACCTCTGTAACAGGTAACCATTACCTCTAGGTCCTTAGACCAAGGTATTCATTTCACTGGTTGTACAAGTATTCTCATGGCTCACAAGACCATCACACATATTGTCACCTCTCACTAGGAAACAACTTATTCCCATGGCTCCCATAAAGATTTCATGTGACATAAACATTCACTGAATAAAGACTACTATCAACAAATCATATAAAATCAATATATGTATGAAACCTTGGAACTGAGCTAAATTTGGGTTTCCATGCCATTCACCGGGATATAAAGTTTTTAAAAGTACTTGATAAGAGTATTATTTTCTTGTAGCATTTGTCATAACAATTCTTGTTTGAAAACTTGATTGATGCTGAAAGAATATGGTAATGTACTTAAATAATCAAATGGAATATTATCATGTAGAGTCATGGTCATAGATCCATCATTGTCAGTATCTGGTGATGGTGAAATGGGTTTTCCTGCTAGTTAATCCAGAGCGTATATTGTTGAATATACGGGGTGCTCCTAGCCGAAAATAGGAGGATTAGAGTGCAACTTTGGTTGTAGACTCAAGATATGTTTAAGAGCATGGTGAACAGGCCCATGGCTTGGTGTGATAGAGCATGAATGCGTTCATGGCTCAGTGAGCACGGTGAATTGGCCCATGGCTCAGATTTACTAGCGTCGGGACATGTACCAAGGTGGGCTAGAGAATGGGTTGCCATGTGAGCTAACCATGTGACTGACGTCACTTAAGCAAGAGACTATGGTCCTGCTTGTGGTCTCGCACTGACCGAGCCTTTGATCTTGTATGGCACCGGCTTTGGGTTTCGCAACCAAAGGTTGGATTTGAGCAGTACGGCTCACTTCCTTAAGGAATAAGGATGATTGTAAAATGTAATTCAGCCATGTAACATATTTGCTTAAGGACGAATTACGAAAACTATTGGTTGATGTCACATTGCTCATTGAATCCTAAATGGATAGATATTATACATGTTCTTCATATTCTTTATTAAAATGGATGGATGTTTTACTGCCTTATCATTCATAATTGTAATGCTTTAAAAGATAATATTGCTCTATTCTACTAATAATAATTAAATCTTGTTGTTCAATAGTGATCTTTCTATTCATTTTATCAATATTCTCTATAATAATAATGTTTCTGGCGGAGAGTTATATCTCTCGTTGGGACAATTTTCAATTGTCTCACCCTGTGGGATCCAACATTTTTTAGGTGGACGAGGAGGTAGAAACCCTACAACAAGGGAAGAAAAACAACACCAGGGACAACAGTGACATCTCAGGTGGAGATACTGACTGTCGTGTCTTGTAGATAAGAGTCCTATGTGTTGTCTCTGTACTCTCAGGTCCTAGGAGTTAGTAGTTAGTGCTTTAGTGTTCGATCTGAGATTTTGGCATTGAATACCTCGAGGTTTTATGTTGCTTATGTGTAGATTTAACAGAGCAACTGTTGTATGTAATTCTCAAGAAGAGAAGATACATGGTATGTACTTTGTGGGCCAGAATGTGTATATAATATTTTGGTTCTTGTTATAGGAGTTTCTTGGAAATGGATCTCTTTGCAAATGGTTTTAATTTTTAGTAATTTTCAGTAATCCGCTGCTAATGTTTTCTTCTGCATTAATTGTAATGATTTGTTTATCAGATTGGTATTGGGTCGTCTCATGGAGTCATATATTGTTGAGTATATGCATGTTCATGGGTATGGTTGAGGTCATATCTTGGTAGGAGAATGACTGCAGTCGTATCTTGGATATTGTATATGTGATATGTTTTAAGGATGGCTACAGTCATACCTCAGTATATGTGCGGTCATATATCAATTTCACTAGTGTCATGACCTATATACCAAGTGCGGACTAGGTTGTTTTGTAGCTTGACTCATATGTCACTGTAGCAGACTCGTACTAACCGAGGGCGGATGAGATATTAGGATTATGATCATCCTAGATATTATAAGGAACTGATTTCAACCTGGCAGTGGTCAGTTGGAGTTTGGGTGGTATACCTCAATCTCCCTAGGGCTTAATAATATATATAAACAACCGTATAACATATCTATTAGGGTTAAACATGCTTCACGTTGGATGATAACCCTTATTTACTCTTTTCACATATAGATGATGTATAGTGCTATAAGAGAAGTAGCCATGCTTCTGTTGTTAGAAATATTGCTACTATTGGTTATGTGTATGATCAATGTTACCTCATTTCGTTAGCTACACTTATACTACTATCCATGTATGTGTAGTTAGCTATGCTAATACTGCTTATCTCCATTCCATCATCAATTCTAGCCATTCCTTTTCACTTAAAGCTCAAGGATGAGCTTGGGATAGTGTAAGGTGTTGCTTTCACCATTAAATATGTGGAGGTTTAAGCTTTGGATCTCAATTGAAGGCGGGTTATATAACTTGAACTCTTGAACTTTGTTATTGATTCCATATCTTTAACAATTATTGATTCCTTCTTTATTCTCGAAATTTTATTTAAATGATTGTTGCAATCACCATGAAAATCATAGCAAGCTTCGTGGGTTTATAGCTTGATTATTATGACATCATCATAAGCACACACCTGCACAAATATCTAGTGCAAACGGTTTTGTAACCTTGGTCCAAACGGTTTCACCAAACCGTTTGGAGACCAAACGGTTTGCAACCCGTTTGGATTTTGGATCCCAAACCGTTTAGAAGGGTTGAACATTTGGATGGGTTGACCATTTGAGGTCAGGACCCTAGTATATGTTGGATGATGATCCAATGGATCCAATTGATTGATTCAATATATAGACAATCCTTCAATTAGAAACCCTAATCGGGTTGAGTGCTAAAATCCTAAATTGATTGAGTTAATTTTTGGGTTGACTAGCCCAAACGGTCTCAAGACCGTTAGGAAGTCACCCAAACGGTCTCAAGACCGTTTGGAGGTCCCAAGACCGTTTGGAAGCCTATGGTTGAGTATAATTGGATGGTTGAAGATCTAGTGACTTCAAATTGAAATACAATCGATGGCTCAAATGATGATTGAATCAATGATGCAAACCCTAATTGAATTTCATAGATTTCAATGATGGATTGGGCAAACGGTCTCAATAGCATTTGGAGGTCATCCAAACGACCTAAAGACCATTTAAGGTCAGATTATGACATAGCTAAGTGGTTATTCAATGATTGCAATCGAATTAGTTCCACAATGTCAACCATTGATGGTTCCTCGATTTCAAAACCCTAAGTGATGGTTCCTTGATTATAAACCCTAGTTCAATTGGGTTCAAAACCCTGATTGAAGGTCCAATTGAAGGGTGATTCAATGGTTCAATTGAAGAATAAACCAGTGGTCCAATTGGTAGATGGTTCAATGATTGAAACCTTAAATTGACTAAGTGATGGAAGACCCTTTTGGTCCATTCGGTTTTGAGAGAGTTGGGACCAAACGGTCTTAAGACCGTTTGAGTCCAAACGTTCTCAAGACCGTTTGGGATCAAACGGTCTCAGGAATGTTTGGGACCAAACGGTCTCAAACTATTTGGAGACTCAAGTTCATTCGGTTTCAAAATGTGTTGACTAAACGGTTTCAAGCACCAACCTTGTTAAACGGTTTCAAACTGTTTGAACTTAATTGGTCAAGACCGTTTGAGGTCTAAGTGATCAAGACCATTTGGGGTCTAAGTGACCAAGACTTTTTGAGGCTCAAATTGGTTAAACCATTTGGACATCTAATATGATTAAAGTTCAATTAGCTACTTAATTAATAATGTTGTAGACTAAAGGTGATCATAATGGTTAACCCTAACTGTGTGTACTTGAATGAAGAGTTGACCTAGATCAATCTTGGAGTACTTGACATCCTAAAGAGGATGAGAGAGAGAGAGAGGAATGCTTATATAATTAAGCCTAATTCTCTCATTATGAATAATGTAATCAGGGTTTGATCCATAATAATGAGATCATGAAACCCTCATTGAAAAGATTAATGAGCCTTGACCCTAATTTAGGGAAAATCCATGTGAAACCCTAATTTAGTACAAAGCTATGTGTAACCCTAATTTAGGGCAAAGCTAAGTGAAACCCTAATTGAGGGAAATGTCAAGTGGAATCCTAATTTTAGGTAATACTATGTGAAACCACGATATAGAAGGATGTTATGTGAAACTCTAATGAAGAGTGATATTAGGTGAAATCCATATGTATGAGAGATTCTATGTGAACCTTAATTTATAAATATGGAAAATCATATTCCTAGTAATGGAGTAATGATTAATATATTAACAAATGTAACACCTAGAGAGGTTGATAATGGATATCCTTATGTCAATAGTTCCTAACTTAAGGATGAGTCCATATCATTGGCAATGGTTGTATATTCTAAATAAGTGACTTACGACCAATACATTACATGATAAATGTGATGAACTGGTGCATAAAGTATTAGGATGGGTAATACCCGAATACAAGCTAAGTGGATGAACTCAAGTAAGATAAAGGTGATGAGGGAAGTGGTACATCCAAGATATGATAAATATCACATTCCACACCCCAAGACTGATATACCTTGATGTGTTTTAAATCCAATATATTTAGATGAGTGACACATGAAGTGTGTTATGTCAATTGTTATATTGAGATGTAATGCACTTTGATAATTGTAGGCTAACATGCCTTATGAAAAGGCTAATCCAAACCAATAAGCTATGATGCAATCATATTCTGATAAAGATGAGAGAGAAACACATACTTTGTGTTGATAATTCATTTAATGATGAATGATGAGAATAAATAAGTATGATTGAATACTTATGTTATCCATATTGATTACTAGATGTGTGAAGCAATGAAATGGGATTTGATCATTAATAATATGATCTTGAGAACCTAAATGGTTATTTATGGAAAACCCTAATCCGGGGTAATGATGTGTAAATCCCTAATATAGGATGATGAATGTGATACAAAACCCTAATCCAGGGTGATGTTATGTAATGTTACAAGTAAACCCTAAATTGGGTAAAAGGACATGATGAACCCTAATCTGATGTGAATAGTGCATCCTAACCCTAAATTGGGTAATAGGATATAATAAATCCTAATACAGGGTGATGCTATGTGAAGTCTTAATACAGAGTAATTCTATGTGAAACTCAAATACAGATTGATGAGTTATGAATGTAATAAGAAAACCCTTGTATGGCATGGTAGTGATATATAATTGTTATCATGAGTACTAATCATGTAGGTATGTTGAAATGATGAGCATATCCAGATATGGGCTATGATGCTCTGTATATTGAAAATGTTTTATAGGTCTTATAAGCCTTCATATGCCTTGTTGCTTAGTGAGAAGTAATCTGAAAATTTATGAGCCCTGTGTGCCATATGATGTTTTAATTACTGAAATTGTTTATGAGCTTCATAAGCCATAATATGCCTTGTTGCCTATTAAGGGGTAACAATAGGTGATATGAGCTTTGTGAACTATGTGGAATGCTTTGTGTAGTCAGAATCATAATGTCCTTGGACATATGACCTGAAGGTATTAAGTTACCTAATAAGTGGTAACAAGTATTCTAGGATGAGTTAAGGGTTCAAATACCCATATTCTATAATCATGATGATGAACTTGTTAAGAAATGGAAATGTACTTGATGAGATGAGGGATTAAGATCCCAATACTTTGTTAAAAGAATATGGCTACAGGCCATGACTCCAAGACAATGCCATATATTAGTTATGTGATCTAAACCTGAAGAAAGTATATATTGTGGTTATAACTCTATAGTGAATAAATGTTATACATGTCCTTCATATTCCTTAATGGATAAGTGACATGTTGTTCTATCAAGTTATAGTTGAAATGCTTTAGATAAGAATAATGTTCTAATCTGTTAGATAATGAATTAATTGTTGTTAAACAATTATGATTCATCTGTCCAGGTTTATCCTATTAAACTACAATAATAATGTTTCTGGAGGAGAGTTATACCTCTCACTGGGACAATTTACAATTGTCTCCCCCCGTGGGAATCAAATTTTTTTAGTGGATGCAGACGAGGAGGCAGGAATCCTTCAATAGGTGAAGGACAACAATAGCAACAGCAGGGACAACAGTGAATTCTCAGGTGGAGACACTGGCTGATATGTCTTGTATAGATGTACATAAAGTCCTATGTTTCATATCTATACTCTCAGGTCCTCGGAGTAGTAGTTAGTACTTTCGAGATTTTGGCTCAGTGCCTCGAGATTTTATACTGCATGTGTTTAGTTTAACAGGGCAGTTGATGCTTGTAATTCTCGGAAAAAGATGATGCAGGTTATATACTTGTAAACTAGTATGTAATCAAATTATTTCAGTCCTTTGTGAAAGAGTTTTCTTGTGTGGACCTCTCTGAAAAATGGTTTTAATTTTAAGTGATTTTCAGTAATCCGCTGCTTAGTGATCGCTTCCGCTTAAGTAAATTATGTTTTTGCGATCGGTGTGTTACAATTACCTCCAGGTCATCTGACCAAGGTATTCAGGATACTTGTTACACAAGCAAGCATTTCACATAGTTTACCAGGAATATTCAACTTCTTTTCACCTGTCACTAGGCAACAAATAAAGTAATGACTCACAAGGCCCATTATCATCATAGCTCATACCTGGTTGTGTTCATCATCTCATGATACCTGCATATCAGTTTTGAAACCGTTTGGTCTAAAACGGTTTGGAAACCGTTTGACCAACACAAAGAAAAACCGTTTGCTCATGATATTTCTTGAGATGTGTGCTAAGATGATGTCATATATATGAAATATTTCAAGAAGAAATAAAGGATCAACATATGATGAGAAATTGAAATCAATAACAACATCAATGGGTTCAAGTTATATAACCTGCCTTCAAAGTAGCTTCAAAGCTCCAAGCTTCACTTCTCTAATGGTGAATGAAGCTCCTTCAACTAGTCAAGGCTCATTTCCAACTCTTTGGATGCAAAAGATGATCAAGGTTGAGCATTGGTTGGAAGAGAGAAGAAATTCAATGTTGAAATCCGATTTCAACCATCAATTCAAGGTTGAAGATGATCATGGAGCTTACCTTTAGCTTGGGAAAAATTTTACTCCTACTCCTAAGCTCCTTGGTCATCAGCCAAAGAAAAGGAAGAAAGTGGTTTGCAAAAAGCCTTTCAAGTTAGAAGAAAATTGAATATATGTGATTGATTTTCTAGGAGAGAGAAAGTAGGGGAAAATCCATCCACTTTCTTTGCCACATGCCCCCTCCCTTCCTTGCCTCTGAATCCAACTCCCTTCATCCTCAATATCCTCTCATTTATCCTTGGATTGAAATCAATCACATAAGCACCTTAATTAATATAATACTATTATCCATTTTTAGTGGACATTACTTTTTAATTAACAATTGTGAGTGGGTTTCTTCACCTACTTAGGATATTTCGGTGCAAATCAAGGCATTTGAACGTCCTTGAATTATAGGATTTCAACCAAAGCCTTTTTATTTGCTGGGTACTTCAATTAATATATTTATTTTTGCTACAAAATAAATTAGGGTTTCAATTATGCTTAAATCTTGATTATTTTATTATCAAGATGATCTCTCCTCAAAAGTAATTCAAACAAGACGCCCCATTCTTTTTATTTTCTCTAAATGATACCAAGAAACAGTAGGGACATTATTGAAGTGGTATTTTACATGTTCAACCCTAGGTTTTTGGGTAAATTGTAAATTATACCAAAACTAGTCATTTAATGCACAAACATTATTCAAACAAGCTCATTCTTGGAACTTAGGCTTCTACAAGCCATACCTCAGCATTATTCTCATTCTTATGATGATACAACACTTGAGGAACATTTATCATGTATCATTTGCAAGGTAACCCTTAAATTGGGTAAATTGCACTTTGGTCCAGAACAAGCAAGTATTGCTTCAACATTATTCAAATAGGACCAAAATTGAAACATAAGCTCTCCTTTAGTCTTAATTACTTTTCAAAAGATAAAGGCAAGAATCTAAAAGACTTACTTAAGCAAAACTTCTAGGATTAGGTCTTAACCCAGGTCAGGGATGTTACACTCTGAGCTTCCATTAAAGGAATACTCATTTCACCATCTAGCAAGTCCTGACACTAGAATGGATCTATGACACAAGACACTATATGATTAGGGTTTCATTTTGATTAGTTATTGCCAATTGGGTGAATTAAGGATGAATCAAACAAATGGACAAACAAAACCTAATTCATTTATAGCTTTGTGGACAAATAAAACTTAATTGATTTCTAGCGAGCATTAATATATAGCAATTCTGGAAGATATAAAACATATAAGGCATAATACTTATTTCAACATAACATGGTACGATTTCATTTCCATTCATGAGACACTACTTGTCATCACACCAACACATGATATAAATCCTTATCACATTATCCCAGGGTACTGACCTTTATCACATTGTGAAGAGGATCACACCTCCATCGGAGTTCAACCATGCCCAAAGGTGAGTAAGACCATCACATTAACTCTTGCAAGAACATCATTATCTTCCCATACCTGATCAACAAGCCATCATCATTTTTGTGATACATATGTTCAACATAACATTGAAATAAGGAACTAAAAGATGAACACATGATAACATAGTAAGGTTATCTTAGCATTAAGGGCATTTCTTTATTATAACAATATGCAAGGGAACTAGGTATAATTAACCACCATCGTTTAGTTGTACTAAGGGTTAGATTCAACAACACAAGTTGAATTAACATTACGAATCAACAATTTACAACAATCTTAGGTATATATGCATTAGAGGGCAAAGGTAAGACTACAAGCTCATGGTCTTAAAACCATTGATCCTAAATCATTAAATCCCCACCATAAGATCAAGTGAAATAAACACAACCCATTGAATCATAGACCACACATCAAAGCATCGCGTTCAAGGAAATTCAAACCATTTCATTGTGTATATGAATCACCACCATTGAATTATGATTGCATAAAACATAACCATCATATTAGAGCATCGAACCTAAACCTTCTAAGTATAAATCTCACTCAAGACCTCCATATGTTAGATAGGTAAAACCATCGCATGCAAAACATGTAAAACCTTGAGACATTCATCTATGAAAACCATTGAGTTATGACCTAGAAAGACAATGTATCACCATCAAATGTGAGCCCTAAACTCACCATCGGTTGTGAGCTCTAGGCTCACCATCTATTGTGGGCTCTAGGTTCACCATCGGTTTCAAGAGTATGGAAACCCATCAAGTTAGATATTAGTGGAACCATGGTTTGTATAGTCAAGAAAAACATTGATTGAGTAACTAAGTGAACCGTCGTTCTAATACTTAGAGAAAACAATCCATAACCTTTTAGGATGACCATCAGTTGTGTCACTAATGAGTACCATCAGTCTAACACTTAGAGAAACCAGAAAATCAACAATTAGGATAGCCATCGACTGTGAAACTAGTGAGACCATTGAATTTCATCACTACATGGAAGAACAAACTTCAAACATCGAGTAAAATTATTGATTCATGGAGGAGAAAAAACATCATTTGGCTAGGGTTTACAGAATCATCATTTGAACAAAAGATAGGAAAAACAAGACCATCGGTTCTTGAGCACATCAATCCATCAAAACAACAACAAGATGTGAACCATCAGTTGTCACAAGAAGCTCAACCATCAGGTGTTGAATCAAGAAGGGAAAACAGTTCATAACACCTAAGGAAAACCATCGTTTGTGAGGGTTAAGACAACCATCAATCATTTAGTGAAGAAGGCAAGATATACATCCTTTCTTGAGCTCACTAAAATCATCAAAAATTAACTAAGGTGCCACCATGTTCTTCCAAAAAGCCAAACCATCGGATCACACAAAAAAAGAGAAATCAGTTCAAGGCACCAAGGAAAACCCATTGTTTCAATACTCAAGAACCATTATTTGCTATGGTTATGGAAACCATCGACCATTAAAAGGTAAGAGTAATATAATTATAGATGTTCTAGGATTCTAACAAGGTCACCAAATTAGTAACAAAGCATAATCATTGTTGGACACAAGGAACTAACCATCAGATCATGAGGCAAGGTAGAAATCAGTTCAAAACATATCAAGGATAGTCATCGATTCTCACCACAACAACACCATCGATTCGTGGTCAAGCAAGGTATAAGGCTCATCTTCCAAGATAGAGAACATGCATAAGATTAAAGAGTGTAAAAAAAAGATTATCTACTCAATAATCATCATATATAAGCACAATTTAACTAAAGATTCACATTTTCTACTAATTACTGTGTCTTAGAGCAAGATTTGTTCATGGCAAGTTAAAAGTAAGCAATAAACATGAAGAGAGTTAGATAACTCGCCTCAAGGATGAAGATGAAGGTCCAAACAATAAGGTGGATCCATGAAAGAGCAAAGAAAATCCTACCTTTGAGCTCCTCACTCATCCAAGCTAGCTTTTCTCCAAGAACAAGCAACCCTAGGTGAAGGAAGCAAGAAGAAAGGTGTTCTTCAAGAGTTCTAGCACAAAATCCACCATGGAAACTATGGATCTAACCAAGAAGAAAAGAGGGGAAGGTAGAAAAGCAAGGAGAACAAAGGTAAGAGAGAAGATCTTACTTGTTGGGTTCAACAACAAGCTAAGGAAGCTCCGAGACCTTGGAGGGAGGATAGATTTGAGCTCTAGGTGCACATGCAAGTAGATCGACCAAGCTTCATCCATCTTGGGCTCCTTCCTCTGCACCAAGCAGGGGAAATGGGATCCAGGCAGCAAGGAAGAAGAGAGCGTGAAGGGAGTGTGTAAGGGATCTGTTTGCATGTAAGGAGGGAAGTATAAAAAGCTAAAGGGGAGAGAGAATGAACATGCAAGGTGTCTTAGTCAAACTTGCCAAGTGTCCATGGTCAAGAGCATATTTTCCATTCAACCCATTATCCCATTGTTAGTGGAAGTCAAGAGGCTGGCTGAAATTTGATTCCCAAGTTATCCACCAACCTAGCTCATAAGAAAACCCATTGAATCTATTACACAAGGTAAACCCATCTATGAGAGGAAATCCTAAGTTGAACCTTAGGCAGGTGTCACATACAAAATCAAGGTGCATCTAGGCACCCCATAGTACATATAACTCCGACTTCATATGAAAATATGTGAGGCACAAAAAGAATGAGAAATATTACAAGAAAAACCTTAGATATAGGTAAATTGCTTAAAAGTCCAAAACGTACACAAAGTTACATAACTTGCACAAACGATGTTCAAATTGGACCAAACTTGAAATATGGCTTAATTAACTGATATCAAAGCATAAGAAAGAGTTTGATTAAATAGACATAAAATGAGGTAAATTAAGCATCATTAGGGTTTAGACTAGGTCAGATAGTCTTACAAAATAAGTATGTACTTTACGTATTGACTCCTTATAGACCCAATAAAATGCCAAATAATATATTATGTGTACCAATCTATTTATATATTTTATGTGAAATATTGATCGCAAATGATTTTAATTAAGTGATCATGTTGGTTAACTATATAAATGATTGTAAAAAAGGAGATTATAATAAGAAATCCCTCATCTTTTGGTTTTATGCATATACACATACAAAGATTTCTATTTTGAGTGTATTTTAACTCTAAATAGCGCATGTTCGAGATGAAATACTCTAATAATAATATATTTAAGTTGTTATCAAGCAAGAGGAAAAACATTTCCCAAGGGTCCTTCCGCGCACACCTGACTTACTCGTCAAATTCTTCCTTTCAGCTGTTGCGGGTGGGACTTTCGACAAGAGTTCGATTTATGGGACTTGCGAGGGGGGGGGGACATGCCGGTGATGCACTACAAAACCACCCCTCCCAGTGTGCGTCCCAATTTTACTTTTTTTTTACTTGTTTTCTTTTAATTTTTTGAGGGAAAATAAAAGAAGGGTATCCATTATTTTGTTTATAACTTTTACTCCGTAATGAATTTTTTGACAGAACAAAATCCACCATATTCGTTATAAGAAATCATTTGAACAAGACTAACATTGATATATTTTTGAAAAAAAATAATATGAAATAATAAAGAAGTCTTATTTGTACATTTTTTAAAAGAAAAAAATTAAGGATTGAGCATGCACATAAATAGCAAATTAACACAAATCTTAACATAATGCGCTATTTGTAGAAAATATCTAATTATGGTGCTAATACACCCAATTATAGTGTGAATGATGCCTACTTCTTAGAGTATGTACATGAATAATAAATTAGCACAAATTCTAACATAATGTGTCTAATATTTGTAGAAAACCGCTCAATTATAGCGTAAATGTGCATATGGTGTGAATGCACATACTTCTTAGAGTACGTGCATAAATAGCAAATTAGCACAAATCTTAACATAATATGCCTAATATATGTAGAAAAGCATTCAATTATGGTGTGAATGCATATATTTCTTAGAGTATGTGCATAAATAGCAAATTAGCACCAGTTTTAACATAATGTGATTGCTAATGCCCTCAATGCACCCACTTTTGATTGAATATGCCTACTAGTGCCTTCTATGCACCCAGTATTAATTGAATGCACACACTATCACCATGAATGTGCCCATGTTGGATTGAATGCGCCTAGTAATACCCTCAATGTACCCACTTTTGATTGAATGTGCCCACTAGTACCTAAATGTGCCCAATATTAGTTGAATACGCACACTATCATCCTGAATGCGCCCACTTTTGATTGAATGTGCCTAGTAATGCCCTCAATGCACCCACTTTTAATCAAATGCACCTTTTAATGCCCTCAATGCACCCACTTCTGATTGAATACACCCACTAGTGCCCTCAATACACCTAATATTAATTGAATGCGCACACTATCGCCCTAAATGCGCACACTTTTGATTGAATGCACCTAGTAATGCCCTCAATGCACCCAATTTTAATTGAATATGCCTACTAGTGCCTGCAATGCACCCAATATTAAGAATGCACATACTATCGCCCTGAATGAGCCCACATTTGATTGAAAGTGCCTATTAACGCCCTCAACACGTCCACTTTTGTTTGAATGCGCCTAGTAGTGCCATCAATGCACGCAATACGAATTGAATGTACACACTATTGCCTGAATGCCCCCACTTTTGATTGAATGCACCCAAATTAATTGAATGTGCACACTATCGCCCTGAATGCGCCCACTTTTGATTGAATGTGCCTAGTAATGCCTTGAAAGCACCCACTTTTGATTCAATGTACCCACTAGTGCCTCAATGCGCCCAATATTAATTGAACGTGCACACTATAGTCCTGATGAGCCCAGTTTTAATTGAATGTGCCTAGTAATGCTCTGATTGCACACGCTTTTGATTGAATGCGCCCACTAGTGCATCAATGTTCCCAAATTAATTGAATGTGCACATTATCACCCTAGATGCGCCCACTTTTGATTGAATGCACATAGTAATGCCCTCAATGCACCCACTTTTGATTGAATGTGTTTACTAGTGCCCTCAATACACCTAATATTAATTGAATGTGCACACTATCACCCTGAAAGCACCCACTTTTGATTGAATGCACCCACTAGTGCCTCCATGCGCCCAGATTAATTGAATGTGCACACTATCACCCTGAATGTGTGTACTTTTGATTAAATGTGCCCACTAGTGCTTAAATGTGCCTGAATTAACTGAATGTGCACACTATCATCCTGAATGTGACCACTTTTAATTGAATGCACCTACTTTTTAGATGTTGTGCATAAATAACAAATTAGCACACATCTTAACATAATGTGTTTAATATTTAAAAAAATGTGCATATCATTTTTTTAAAGTATATCAATATAAGTCTTATTAGATTGGATTTTTTGTAACGAGTCCATCAGTTTTTATTTCGTTGAAAAATCCATTACAGATCAAAAGTTACTCATATTTTTATTTTTGTGCTCTTTTGTGTGCAGCTATGCCATGTGGCAAAAAAAAAAAGCAAAATGGGGTCGGTCGGTGAAACCACCCCCAGCCCAAGTGGAAAATCACTTTGCAGCCTGTGTTAAGGGTGTGTCACGCCTGAGACACGTCAATATAAGATTTTCGTATTATCAAGCACATGTTCAAGATAAAATACTAAGATCTTTCTCAAAAATTAAATTTTGTAAAACTTATAATTCCCATTTATATTTAAAAAAACTCAAACACTAAGGTCGTGTTTGGAAATGGACTGGATCGAGATTAGTCCATGTCGCCTAGCGCCACATCTACCCAATCTGGTCCGGCTTGGGCGTGAAACGCATTTGGCAACCAACCCATTTTGATCCCCATTTTGGGATAACGGAATCCCATTATTCGGTTTAACTCAATCCCCCTTGAGGCGGGATTACAATTCTCAATCCGGTTTGCCCCGACACCACCCTCCCCCGATCCCTCACAACCCTCCCTCTCCCTCTCGCCCTAACCTTCTCCTCACGATGCTTCACTACAGTCACCTATCTTCACAACTGTTGGTCTGTATGAGAAGTAAAAGCAAAGGCGGCTACCTCGAGCAGGTCACAGATGGAGTCCAGTGGTCGTCGGGTGAGGTGTCCACATGGAGCATCAGTGTTGCCGCCTGCCACTGCCGATCTACTTGGGCGGCTACCTCCCTCAAAAGTAAGGTAGCCATGCCCTGCCCTGCTCTTCTCTACTACCTGCTCTGACATTGATTTGTCTTGTCGACGCACAGAAGAAACCCTAGCTCGCCCAAGGCAACAAGAAACTCTAGCAAGTGTATGTGTGCCTTCTTATTCCTCTCCTTCTACTGTGAGGTTCTACAATTCCACATACACCTTTCGGAGGAGCTGTTCACGGAAGCTGGTCGTCGTCCTTTGTTGTTGAACTACGGCGATTCTCCTCCCTCGTGCTGCAGCGGCCCTGCCCAGACCGACGATTCTACACTTTGTCGTCGTTCTCGCCTCCTTCTACTCAGGTTGGTCACAAATTAGGGTATAGGGTGCTTTGTTTGTGAGGTCGATTAGGGAAGACGTACAATAATCAGGCATGTGTATCGATTAAGTGGCAAATGAGCCAACATTAGTTGCAAACATTTGAATCGTTGTGTATGATACTGATTTATTCTACTTCTAACTACTATTGTTATCTACAAATGCATCAATTTACCGCTATTATGTGTCTGTGTGCTTAGTTAGAGCAATATCTAGTAACCCTATAGCAAATAAAAGCAACTAGCATGCCTGATTTTCGAGTTTTTTGCCGGCCAAGTTATTCTGAGTATATAAATCTGTGTAAGTAGACCATAATTGGGGAGCAAATAGTTGTTAGTCTTATCCTAGATTTCCTTTTCTATCATTTTTTTCCCTCACCCTGGTTTCTGTGACTTTTTCTTTGTTTTTCTAACATGATTGGGCATTAATGGTTGTTAATGTCTTGGACATATCTCTTTGGAATACCTTTATTTAATGTTATATTTTTTGTGATATATTATGATATCATAATTGTAGCATCAATTGCATATTATTTTTTGAAAGAACAAGTGAACCCAATATGGCATAATTCTACAAATTTTGTTGGTTCTCTATTGAAAGCTAGCTTCAATTTTAGTACTTATTTAGTTTAATTTTATGATTTTATCAAGTGAAAAGGATGTTATTGTGAATTTTGCATATAACAATTTGGACTCCTATCCTATCTATTTTCATCCCAATTATTTTTTAATCAAATGAAATTAAATTTATGCACAATCATTCATATTATTCATGTATGCTTGTGTTGGTATTAAATATAGAATATGCTCACGTGGTTTCAAAGTGGATATGAATATGGAAATTGGTATTCTGGGAAAGATCATTCATGTATAGATAAAACCCACAAAAAAGAGTCAAAACTACATGCATAAGATGCCTATCTAGCTTGAATTTGACCGATATATTAGTGATAGTCAGGTGCGACATAATAAAGAGGGTTGATTGGTCCCAACTAAAATTATGTGTAGGCAACTTTAACAATAGTGAATGTTTTACAAAACATGAGCTTTAATTTATAAATAAATTATATTAGAGTGATGAAGTAAATAGATTGCTTATGATAAATTTAGTTTTCAAAGATATACTTCATGCTTACTACATGGGATGACTACACTTTCTTTCTATATTTATACATGAGTAGTAAATTTACTCGACAACCTTGAGAAGTTGAGATGGAATTTCTAACACCCTAATTATTTTCCAATTATAAAATTGAATAGTTCTTATTTAGGCCAATTGATACATGATATGCATCTTCCATGATTTTCCATTTCATTATTTGTGTCTGATTGCTTGAGAGCATGAAATGGTTTAAGATTAGGGAATTTGATAAGTGCACTTTGTATTGAATCTTATTTGCTTGATTGAGTGCTTATGTCCAATTGTATCACCCTTAGACGGAAATATATTTCCAATCATACCAAACTTAGATGGAAATATATGTCCAATTATGCTATCTTGTTGCTTATTTATTATCCACATGGCTTTAATAGTAGTTCCCATTATTTTGTCATATCTTCCACTTGGGTAGGCAACAAATCTGATCCTAGGAAAGAACGGTCAGAATTTGTGAAGATCAGATGACATTTGTGATGAACAAAAGATGTTATCGCATGTCCCTAAAAACATATTATGTTCCTCATTTGTTAACCAAGATAAAAATCCTTAAAAATTACATGGCATTAAAGAAACTCTAATAGCATTGATTCATTGTCATCATTGTCATCTACTAACCTACATGCTATAGAGTCCATGTCATAATTCCCATTATATATCTACTCATGATCAATGTCCCTCCAATTGATGAACTACACTCCATAAAGTCAAATATACAATGTGTAATTTCGTAATGGAGTAATTAAGGAAAATTGACATATTTACATCTTATTAAAAGAATTTGACTCTTGCTTAGGTTAAGGATCTAATTCATATCAGATAAAAAAGATGGTAGATTGTGCCCATATAATAGTAGGAGGATGAAGACATCTCCCTAGAACCCTTCTACTATGGATTTGATCTTTCATTGATTTTACAATCAACTTTCCTCTCTATCTTGCATTTAGAGTATCCATTATTAATCCTACAATATATACCATGGATGAACCTAATTTTTGCCTACATTAGCTCACCATGAGCAGGTAGTATCTTTGATTTGGAATGCGGGAGAAGACTCATGGTTATTTCATGCTTATGATTTATTTTAATGAATTAAATGTTGTATCTAAATGTCACTCTTGAGTTTTTGTGATCTTAATTTTATGTGTTGTTGATTGATCACCTATAATACATTTCTTATATCTTTCTATGTGTTTTGAGATCATACATGGATCAATAAGTAAATTTGAATGCAAGATATCAATCTATTCTATGATAGTGGTTAGGTTAAGAGGGGAAACAACAGGAGATTTAAAACCTGTCTAACTAAATAAGTGTGAGGTCTAGGTTAGGTTAATCCCTGCATCTACAGAGTGATGCCTGGAAAAGTTTTTTTCCTATACAAATGAATATTTTTTTTATTGTGTGGTATTTTACCATGACATATGTGGCTAGGTGAAACCCACTTCTCAAGATTTTTCTCTTCATTTAATAAAACACATTAGTCTATGTTTTATTTCTTCTTTGTTAAATTGTTTTCAGTTCATGTAAACCACCAATTAATCTTAAAAAAGATCAAGTTTATTGAAACCACCAGTTGACTCCTCATGGAGATGACCTCTATTACACGAATTCTGGAATATTTTAGGGCAAGTGGTTTGAGTTATAACAGTTATTCAAAATTCATGAAAATATACTAATAGTTTATTATTATGCATGGTATAAGCTATCAAAATGGTTGCAATTTTTATATTCCTTAATATTTTTTTATGTATGCTTGTATATGATGGAAACGATCCCAAAATGATGGATAGAGATGGAAATTCACATCTAGTTGAATATTTTAAATAGAATTGTACTAATTCACAACAGAGCAACTGTGGTGCTACTTATATAAACATCTAGTTGAATATTTATCTATAAAAATGCTTAGCGCGTATTTCTGCTAGTAACCCTATACAACAGACCACCTGTGGTGCTAGCTTTTCGAGCTACTGCACTTGCTTACTTCTTATTTCAGTTTTTCAGCTGTTTGCTTGCGTTTCTGGTTCAGCTATGATCTTGCTCGGTTGCTAATTGAGCTCCCTATATATGCTTGCTTGGCTGTTATTTCGTGACTGGTCTATGAATTACAACACGTAATAGTATGCACATTTTTCCAATCAATTTACACGTTTGAATAGTTTGTTATGGGCTAATCAGTTCATTTTTATGTGTCTTTATTTTTAGAAAAAGTCATCTTGCTGTCATTCGAACTGCTATTTTTTAAATGTTGCATCTAGTGTTGAGTATTACAATATTCTAGGTTTGTGTGTGTTACATCAACTTAATGGTATGCACATTTGTCCATCAAGACATATGTCATACGACCCCTATGTGGTGATTGCTCGAATATGTGTTTGTGTCTCTATAGTTTGATTGTGTGTTTATTGTCTATCCTACAAAATTTTACTGTCTATAGTTTGGAAAGATTGTATTTACATGTTATATAGTAATTATCATTGTAAACACCGCTCACTGTCATTATATACTGCAACACCTACGCGAGTATGTCTTACACAAACCCAAAGCACCGTATTGTTTGGTCAAGAGAGTCTGATGCCGCTCTAATAACAACATTGTGGAGACAATATGACTTAGGCAGGTGTATTGACAGTCATTTTACTAAGGACTCTTGGAGGGAGACAACTTTTGATGTGCAAAATAGGATGGGAAAGGATGCAGGTAAGTTAGAACAATTCAAAACTTGGTGGAAGAACTTGAGGAAGGACTATGCCGCTTTGAAGCTTGTGACCAACAAGAGTGGCATTGGATGGGATGACACAAGGCACATGCCCACACCGCCTGACACCCCTGAGTGGAGGTAGAGCATTGCGGTATGTATAGTAATCACACCCTTAACCCCAACAAAGTAATGTCCTACATCTACACTTACATTTACTAATACAAAATTTTTGAATACTTAGGAAAAAAAGGACCTTGCTAGGTTGCTTAGGCACCCCTTTCCCCACTAATACGACATCGAGATGATGGCGTGGATGAACATTGCTAGAGGACACCATGCAATGTCTTCCACGGACACACAAATCCCTTCCGATGTTGCCTCCGAGGATGATGTTACTGTCGACTTAGATGTGTCTCATACACCCATGAACACAGAAACCACATCAGGGGAATCGAACATACGCACATCTGGGATGAAAAGTGAGGGTGACACCGGGGGAGGCAGAACGAATACCCTGAGTGTTGGGGGAGGACTCCTCCTGCCCATAGGTGCAAGAAGTGACCATCAATGGTGCATGAGCGATGTGTGCCTTCTAATGAAGTGTTATCTGAATTCACACAGGTGTACGTAAAGGTTCACGAGTTAGGCACATGTGTGGCAACCAGAGCCTTTGAAAAAGAAGAGTTTGCAACTATTTTACAACATTTCAATGACACTTTCCCCGATGCCCCCACTGTTGTTTTTACAACACTTATGAATGCCATAAAGGACTCAACAAACCATGACATCTACCTCAACCTTCAACACATCCCTCAAAAGATAACAATATGGTTACAAGACCTTTGGGAAAGGTCCCAAGTCGGCAATACAACAACAATACCTTCAATTCCGTCCTATTTTGTGCCATCTCAGCAACCATTTGTGTCGCACACCCCACCACCCAACTTCAACAGCACATCAAGCATACCTTCCATGTGGTATACTCCATCCAATGATGCTGGCCCTTCGGGATCATAAGTGGGAACTACCTTTTTCCATTATGTTTCCTATGTTTCAGACCATCAATTTATATTTGTTTAACTGTTGTAATAATTTCTTTCTCATACAGACATTTCAATTTGCTTCATTGTTGTAATAATTGCTTTACCATACAGACGTTTATTTTCCGTACAATCTAATTTGTTTGTAGCCTTTAAGACTGTTGTTTCACATGTGGATTGGTTTAAATTATGTTCAAGTAGTTATTATCTTGTTGATATCATTTTACTTGTAGGCATCATGTCTGCCAATGACCAAACACAATCACCTGACCTCCTCATACACAATTTAGATACCTTGTCTGGTCTAGCAAATCACATTGTCGATGCAATTGCTGAGTCAATTGTGAACTCCATCATAGACGACATTTCCGTTGATGCCGACATATCACCCACAATACCTAGGCCAGTTAGCATAAGGAGTGGCCACATAAAGGTCTTATAAATATTAACCGGTCATGAACAAAGGGCATATGACCTATACTGAATGCGACCACATACTATAATGGCCCTTGTGGACAAGCTTGAGAGTCGTGGCTTGTTACGAAGTACTAGAGGCGTCACTACAGTTGAGGCTGTATGCTACTTCCTACAGATGGTTGGATATGGTCATACAAATCGTGCTTTGGTGGAGGACTACATTCACTCTGGTGAGACCATAAGTAGAAAGTTCAACGAAGTGTTGGACGATGTATGTGCATTGACCCATGACTATATTGCCAGGCAAACTGCATCGACATACACGACAACACATTCTCATATATTGGAGACCCCAAGGTTCTACCCTTACTTCAAGGTAATAGTTAGCCCCTACAAATTAATAATAATTTTCAAATATTCTGTATGTTTACAACCTATTTTGGTGTTATAGAATGCCATCGAGGCAATTGACAAAACACACATCCCATTCTTGGTCAAACGAGACAAGCAAAATTGCTACCGAGACAGAAATGGGAATGTCTCTTTGAATGTCATGGTTGTAGTAGACTTCTCGATGGAGTTTACATTTGTCCTAACTGGGTGGGAGGGGTCAGCTGCTGACCAACGGGTCCTACAATCAGCAATGACCACTGGCGGGTTTAAAGTTCCACAGGAAAAGTTTTACCTAGTTGATGCAGGGTATGCCAACACACGTCAATTTCTTGCACCTTATCGCAACACAACTTACCATATTTTTGAGTATCGAGGAAACAACCATTCCTACACCAGCAAGAAGGAGATGTTCAACCACCACCACGCTCAACTACGTAATGTTGTTGAAAGAGCATTCGGGGTGCTGAAGAGGCGGTTTGCCTACCTTAAAAAGGGGGTGACATATCATATACATTCATAGTGTCACCTCGTAATGGCTTGTTGTATCCTCCACAATTATATCCGACGCTAACATGATGGTGACACTATCATGGATGAACTCCCAGATGACAGTTCAACGTCTGCCGTCCCCCCTTATGGGGTTGACCTGAGTTCACTTCAACAAACAACTTTGGCCGATTCAAGGGAGGGCGATATTTTACGTGAATCCATTTCTAATCTCCTTTGGGAAACTCGTTGACATAGCTTTGTACTTGTCATATTTGTATAACTTTTTTGTTAACTCATCGACCACGTGACTCTAGAGCACTACATTTTTTGATCTCTGAACTATTTTATGGATCCTAATCATAAACGTCACATTATGTTTCGGTAGGTTTTCTTGAAATGGAGAATGGAATGCCTTGTTGTCCACGCGGCCCTCAATGCACTGTACGCGTGTATATGGATGTTGCAGATGCGGTAAATGGACGTTTTGAAGACAACAACCCCCACATACCATATTTTACATGTGGTAGGGGTCTTGTGCCGAACATATGTCAAATGAGGTTGCAACTACAACTGTCCTTCCCTTGTTGCACCTCCCTTTTTGGGAAGCACTTGCTCAGGATCTCTCTTGGTTACCAAAACCAGAGAGAACGACAACTTTGCAGAGCAACTGGTTGCACTAAGTTGTACTCTGAGAA
The DNA here is from genome assembly GCA_963693085.1 of Alisma plantago-aquatica. Lineage (NCBI taxonomy): Eukaryota > Viridiplantae > Streptophyta > Magnoliopsida > Alismatales > Alismataceae > Alisma > Alisma plantago-aquatica. The sequence goes on along the minus strand of OY856412.1, from coordinate 439,911,637 downwards.
GCCCCCAATACCCCTATATATAGGCGGGTCATGGGACAGGGTTCTCTGTGCCCGGCAATATGGGACTAAAGCAGGAGTAGAAGGGTTCGAGATTTTCCACAAAAAGCAACTAACTCTCAACCTGAACCGATCGTTTCACAACTGAAACGGTCGGTTGGGACCTTAAACCGATCGGTTCACAAGTGAACCGGTCGGTTGGGACACCTCAACCGGTCGGTTGGTGGTCCTGGTCGGTTCCCGATTGACTTTCCTTCTTTTGTTTCTAATTGGTATCGAATACCAATCCTATTTCCCAATCAAATTGGGCAACTTGAAACAAAAGGAAAATTCTCACCAATCCTACTTTCCCAAGTTGCTCGGTTGCACCAGTTGAACCGATCGTTTCAACACTTGAACCGATCGTTTCACTCTAACCATGAGATGATCGACTCAACACTTGAGCCGACCAGTTCAGCAACCTCAGCCGACCGGTTCCAGTTCAGCAACCTCAGCCGACCGGTTCAACACTTGAACCGATCGGTTGGGAGTACAGGTTGTGCAGAATCAGTCAAATGCGATTTCAATCAATCTGATACTCCAATCAATATGTCCAACACCTTGAACAATATAATATTGAGCTATCAATTGATTGTGTGTTTAATTGAACTACTAAACTCCTTTAGTAATCAATCTAAACATTGTTTGTGGACAAAACTCCTCTTCTAGGTTAAATCCTATGTGTGTGACCCTGCAGGTCCATTTCACGTTGGCAGTGAGAGTCCATAACATTTATCACTTCACAAGCAAAGAGCGGTGCCTAGTCACACATCAGTGCTACCCAAGTGAAAGTAGAAAGTTGGAGAACAACTTTCATCCTACAATCCGTGAATGGTGTTACAGTGAATGTATAATTCCTTTATCACTGATATCCCGAATGAACTCAAGGCATGGAACAGTCATCCTGTCAACGTTCATTCACTTTCTTGATCTCAGAGTAGATTGAAGGAGATATGTATGACATCAATATCACATACTGATTCACACATGTGTGCGCATGCCTATCTCAATCCTACTCATCAAGTGGCCTTGGATATCAAACTCCCTCAGGAGGGACAAATCCCATATCTATCACTCACCCCTCAAAAGCCCCATGTGTCAAAGCCACCCAATCATCACCTTTATAACAACCCATGTTTCAGGACTGTGTTTGATGATGTCAAAGTGTGCCCAACGACATGTGTTGAGTGTAGTGATTTCAGGTCTAAGAATCACACTCACCACCATCACTGTGAGTACTTACTGTGACTACCATCTCATGGTTCCATGTGTCAAACTCACGGTGGGTCTGTCCGGTACACTTGTTCTCTAACAAGTACCTATGTGTTTGGTTTGATATCTCTATATCATGACTAATGAGATTCTGTCATCAACCAACACCACAATCTAGCCTTGTGTGTCATAGTTGTCTATCTACCTTCCACTATGACATCTGACTAGGGACATAACAAGAATGTACAAACTCTTAGCATCCGTATGATCTCATCGTTCAGGTCCTCAACCTGAAAGCATACATCATTGAGTACTGTAATTCTCTAGACATTCAATCTGTTCTAACACTATCTCATATGACTGAACCAGAAAGAATTGGAATCTTGCCTTTGATGTTTATCAAATCAATCTTAATGTATCCCACCAATCATCCCATGATTGGCTCTCAGGGCATACATACCAACAGACTCCCACTTGCACTGTGAGCCAATCACCCTTGAATCATATTCATAGTGATCTTCAAACATGTCCCACATGTTATTGTGCTCTAGTGCCAACATAGTGAGTAATGGCAACACCTTGCCAAAGTCAGTATAAATTGCATGTCTCTCATCTCTTCGTTGTACGTCACACGTATGAGATGGAGTTGCCGTAATATGCGATTTAGTATTCCATTGCTAACCTTTAGCCACATTGCATGATCAAGGATTCCAGACTTGTCATCAATGAGTGGAATATAAGTTCATCTCATGAACTTTCAGATCAATATAGTATCCACTATTGTTCACTAACACACAGATACTCGACATTTCCCTTTTAAATGGTTTTATTGGAACATTTCCAATTATCAACAAACTTTCACTTTTATATATCATATATATTTTGCGATTAATTTTCTGTCCATTCGGAAGTTTGCATCAATGTAACTCTTTACATAGAACTCTTCCTTATCTCCATAGAACTATTACTTCACAAGTACTTATCAAGTTCTCATGGTGTTCCAGTAACCCTTACTGGAAGTAGACAGACATCCACTCGTCATGTCTCTCATACGAGTTATCAGGATGAGCACATCATATTGCCATGTCCTACATACAAGATGATGAATGCATTTTATTCTTTCCATGTCATACATGCAAGACAATGGGATGATTACATATATGATAGATCCATATCTATTCTTAGTGTTCCCATTCTTCATAAGAATTGGACACTTGGCCTTGGGATACTAATATCCATATAACATGGACAAGTTTTCTCCCACTGAATCTGTGCATACTGAACCCTTCAGTACAGATTGCCAATGTATGCTTTCTCTTTTTAGGTCAAGAGGTTTTCGAGAACTATCTCTATAGATCTCTATTCCTATCACATAGGAAACATCTCTATCTTCCTTAAAGATAATTTCCACTTTTGGATTTCCATTCTAGAACATTTCCATTTCACATCAACATGTAGAATGTGAACACGCTCCCACTAAATCACAGATCCCTTCTTTATCTTTGACATATCAGTCAAACCCTTTGACTATATCATCAAAGTAAAGATCCAATTCTGAGTTTCTTGTACTCAATCAATCACATTGATTAGTCCATTGTAACTTATAGACTTCATTTGCATTAGTGGATTCATAAACCTTATAGGTTGTGTCACATACACATCCTTATTGTATTCCTCACAGGAATGCGGTTTTAGTATCCATATGACAAATATCTTAGTCATTAAGTTGCAACCAACAAGCATCATCCTTCTCAAAATGTTATCCATGTGTCTTAACACTTAAGACTCATTTGCACTTATGGATTTCATCCAATGGGTGCTACCATCAAGGTCATACCTTATGGTTCACATGGATGTCATTTAGGATGTAATGGTCATAAACCATAACTCAAAATTTGGTTCCTCATATTCATCTAGATAGTTGACTCATCACATGAACAACTGATCACATAGATAATTGAGGTGTATCTGTCAAGGATATAAGAACTCACAACCCTTGTGATTCTTAATTTCTTTCATTAGTGAGGGGTATTCTTTTATTAAGAAGAATTTAGTTATTTGATAATCATTCTCTAACTCCTTAGAGTATGATTCCTTCTTGATTTAGACATCACCATGCCTTAATCATGAGTTCATTATGATACACTATCATAACTACTCATAAGGATCTCAAACATTTGGTCCAAGTATTTCATTCATTGATCTCATCAAGAATTAACACTTTACCAAATTTGCACTTCATCTATGATAATCTTGAACACTTCAAGATATTCACCATTTGAAGTATTAGCATTTGTTCCAGTAGGTATGTAAATACATCACATGTATTATACCTAATAGGATAATCATTCTCCCACTACCATTAGTGAAGATTGATTAATCATGTACAAGATATTCATGTCTCTTACTGGTTCTCTAACCAAAAGAGTCTAGATTTATCCATCACATGGAAACTAGAAATGAATTTCTCATGATTGATACTAACTTGATTGTTTGAGTTATCAATAACTTTAGGTATCATTTTATCTCATGCATATCATATACCACAAGATAAACAAGGCATTGCCACAAAGATCATATCTTTATAAATTGAAACATCTCTTTATTAATTGCCATCATTGTCATACAATATGCAAAAATAAAGTGTTTCTATCTATTGGCAAATATGAAATAGCAGTTCATAACTGTATTACATGCCTTGTAGGCTGAAAATAAACTAAAGTACTCCTATCTATGGTGGCAACACTTGCCCCAATTATGAGTGCTTTACACTTTACATCTTGGTATCATATACCTCAAAAAGTGTTACAAGTTTACTTTCATGACACCTTCAAGTGGAGACATCAGTCGCCTCCTTCTTCTTTTGTTCTTCCAAATAGAGAGGACAATTCCTTTTCCAATGTCCTGGCTTTTGACAATGGTGGCAATTTCTTTTCTTGTTCACGCCTCCTTTGGCCTTGAGAGCTGAAGATGACTTGGGCTCCTGGCTAGCATCATAACCTTTCTTAGCTTTGCCCTTTCCCTTGCTCTTGGACTTGCCTTTCTTTCTCATGATCACCATCACGGACTTAGGCTTGTCCTTCTTCATCTGTAACTTGGCTGTCCTCAACATGCCCAACAACTCTGACAGTGGCCTATCAAAGTTGTTCATGTTGTAGTTCATCACAAACTGACTGTAAGATTCTGGCAACGATTGCAGTATCACGTCAGTAGCCAACTCTTGGCTCAGTGGAAATCCCAATCTTTGCAGGTTCTCCACATACCCAATCATCTTGAGTGTGTGAGGACCAACTGGATCTCCTTCTGTCATGACGCACTTGAACAGCGCCCTAGAAATATTGTACCTCTCTTGCCGTGTCTGATCTTCATATATGTTCCTGAGATGCTGAATCATCTCAATGACACCCATGTTCTCATGTTGCCTTTGCAACTCATGGTTCATTGAACATAGCATCAAGCACTTTGCATCAATGGCATCATCAGAATGCTTCTTGTAAGCATCCCTTTCTGTCCGTGGTGCATTAGGAGCGGGTTCCTCTGGAATTAGAGTATCCAGGACATAGAGCTTACGCTCTTGAGTAAGAACAATTCTCAATGTCCGATACCAGTCGTGGAAGTTTGTCCCATTCAGCTTGTCCTTGTCAAGGACCGACCACAAAGAAAAGTTGTTGTTGTTTCTTTCCATTTGTACTACAAAAAGGAAAATATGCAATTTTAGTCCAAAACTCATTTTTGACTTATTTGATTGATTGAAAGTTTGACGATATAATTAGGCCTTTAATTAATTATTGCTCCCACTATTTTAGTTCAAATTGATAGCCCTCACCATCAATTCGGAAGATTGCAACGCACAACCTTCTAGTGGGCAAGATCTTGAAATCCTCTAAGTCATGAGTCAGCTTTGGCTGATCGCCCACAACTTAGATCTCTCAGGTAGGCAACTCTTGCCAATTGCATCATATGCAACTCTTGTTGAATGAACATGCACAACACCTTGCCATGAACATTCCTTGCCTCTGGGCTTAGACGCTCTAAGAATCACTAGTTAAGTCTAACCCAAAAGCCGACACGGTAAACATGCACCCTGCTTTGGCAAAACCTACATGTCTACCCTTCACACTTCCACAAGATAGACAGCGCACCACGCTTTGGCGTAACCTACGCTTGGTCGATCGAGCTTTTCATGTGTGCCGCTAATGGAAGGCATATAAGACTTAATATTTTAATGAGGGATTTGATTTTTATATACATATACATATCCAATCACCACAATACATAGTACGTATCATATACATGCTATATCCCACATAAAACATGCACAAATGATAAAAAGTGATGATTATGGCCATCCTAATGTGATTCCTCGAGCCAAGAGGAATCATGGTCATCTAGGTCTACATCACACGCAACCTGTACAAGATGAAATCTGTGCCTTGCCATCCGAGTTGATCAACTCATCACATGAATGATCTGTACTCTCCAGCCGGTCGTCTGGGTGCCACCAGCCGATCGGTTGGCTCCTCCAACCGATCGGTTCGCTCCTCCAACCGATCGGTTCGCTTGGTCATCGTGCATCTCTTCATGGCCGCCGCCCGCTCATCTCGCTCCTCGAACCGGTCATCAACTGATCGGTTCACTCCTTGAGCCGACCGTCTGGAACGTCAACCGATCGGTTGACGCCTTGAACTGACCGTCTCAGCTGTCGTCAGATGTCCACCGGTCTTCGACATAACAGGAAATAAAATCTATCCTATTTATTACATTGTTTTTAGAAAGGGAAACCCCGAGTTACATTCGGGGGGAGCAAAGGTAGGAAAGAATCTCGAATTATTTTGAGTTACATTAGGAATAAGAGAGGGAAGATCGGTGCGCAGACCGAGATGCAAGCAACCACAAACAACCACAAACAGATAGGGGTTTACAGGCCATAATCATGCTACACATCCACCACAAAACTCATTTAAGGGAGACGCTTATCGAGTGCATTAATAATACATATCATATATGTAATTGGGATTTGTGGATTTAGGATTGGACATGCATAAAGCTAATATTGTTCGCATCGTATGCAATAAATAAAGGCGACAAACCAAAATCGATCATATCAATATTCCTAAAATATTGAGCAGTTGACGTGACTCTGATACCACTGTTGGGTTTTAGGGGAGATAGAGAAGGCAGTGGAAACAAAAAAAAATTCTCCCCAAACCCATACCGAGGAAACATGTCAACGTCTATATATTAGGAAACGATGGTTTGTGGAATCATACCTTGTCCTGAGGCTTGCTCGACGACAATACCTCGCGCTTAGCGCGGTCTTCAGCACCGGTCTTGGACGGCGTCTGTGCAGCTCCTGGTCGCACCAGGACTGACAACTCCTCCTCTTACCGGACTGTCGGATGACAGTTGTCCTCCTAAGCGGTAGTGTCCTCCCGCCTCTGTAGTAGTCCACACGGACCACCTAGAACTCCACACTCCTTGTCCCACAAGGAAGTGGAAGGAGTCACACCCTCCTGTTGACGTACTAGTCGCTAACACACTCTCCTGCCTCCAGTTGCAACTGTAGTTGTCCTTCCCTTGCTGCACCTCCCTTTTTAGGAAGCACTTGCTCGGGCTCTCTCTTGGTTACCAAAACCAGAGAGAATGACAACTTTGCAGAGCAACTGGTTGCACTGAGTTGTACTCTAAGAAGCCCCCAATACCCATATATATAGGCGGGTCATGGGACAGGGTTCTCTGTGCCCGGCAATATGGGACTAAAGCAGGAGTAGAAGGGTTCGAGATTTTCCACAAAAATCAACCAACTCGCAACTTGAATCGATCGTTTCACAACTGAAACGGTCGGTTGGGACCTTGAACCGATCGGTTCACAAGTGAACCGGCCGGTTGGGACACCTCAACCGGTCGGTTCACAAGTGAACCAGTTGGTTGGTGGTCCTGGTCGGTTCCCGATTGACTTTCCTTCTTTTGTTTCTAATTGGTATCGAATACCAATCCTATTTCCTAATCAAATTGGGCAACTTGAAATGAAAGGAAAATTCTCACCAATCCTACTTTCCCAAGTTGCTCGGTTGCACCAGTTGAACCGATCGTTTCAACACTTGAACTGATCGTTTCACTCTGACCATGAGCCGATCGACTCAACACTTGAGCTGACCGGTTCAACACTTGAACCGATCGGTTGGGAGTACATGTTGTGCATAATCAGTCAAATGCGATTTCAATCAATCCGATACTCCAATCAATATGTCCAACACCTTGAACAATATAATACTGAGCTATCAATTGATTGAGTGTTTAATTGAACTACTAAACTCCTTTAGTAATCAATCTAAACATTGTTTGTGGACAAAACTCCTCTTCCAGGTTAAATCCTATGTGTGTGACCCTGCAGGTCCATTTCACGTTGGCAGTGAGAGTCCATAACATTTATGACTTCACAAGCAAAGAGTGGTGCCTAGTTACACATCAGTGCTACCCAAGTGAAAGTAGAAAGTTGGAGAACAACTTTCATCCTACAATCCGTGAATGGTGTTAAAGTGAATGTATAATTCCTTTGTCACTGATATCCTGAATGAACTCAAGGCATGGAACAGTCATCCTGTCAACGTTCATTCACTTTCTTGATCTCAGAGTAGATTGAAGGAGATATGTATGACATAAATATCACATACTGATTCACACATGTGTGCGCACGCCTATCTCAATCCTACTCATCAAGTGGCCTTGGATATCAAACTCCCTCAGGAGGGACAAATCCCATATCTATCACTCACCCCTCAAAAGTCCCATGTGTCAAAGCCACCCAATCATCACCTTTATAACAACCCATGTTTCAGGACTGCGTTTGATGATGTCAAAGTGTGCCCAACGACATGTGTTGAGTGTAGTGATTTCAGGTCTAAGAATCACACTCACCACCATCACTGTGAGTACTGACTGTGACTACCATCTCATGGTTCCATGTGTCAAACTCACGGTGGGTCTGTCCGGTACACTTGTTCTCTAACAAGTACCTATGTGTTTGGTTTGATATCTCTATATCATGACTAATGAGATTCTGTCATCAACCAACACCACAATCTAGCCTTGTGTGTCATAGTTGTCTATCTACCTTCCACTATGACATCTGACTAGGGACATAACAAGAATGTACAAACTCTTAGCATCCGTATGATCTCATCGTTCAGGTCCTCAACCTGAAAGCATACGTCATTGAGTACTGTAATTCTCTAGACATTCAATCGGTTCTATCACTATCTCATATGACTGAACCAGAAAGAATTGAAAGCTTGCCTTTGATGTTTATCAAATCAATCTTAATGTATCCCACCAATCATCCCATGATTGGCTCTCAGGGCATACATACCAACAGACTCCCACTTGCACTGCAAGCCAATCACCCTTGAATCATATTCATAGTGATCTTCAAACATGTCCCACATGTTATTGTGCTCTAGTGCCAACATAGTGAGTAATGGCAACACCTTGCCAAAGTCAGTATAAATTGCATGTCTCTCATCTCTTCGTTGTACGTCACACGTATGAGATGGAGTTGCCGTAATATGCGATTTAGTATTCCATTGCTAACCTTTAGCCACATTGCATGATCAAGGATTCCAGACTTGTCATCAATGAGTGGAATATAAGTTCATCTCATGAACTTTCAGATCAATATAGTATCCACTATTGTTCTTAACAACATAGATGTATAACAACCTTTCGTACTGAATTCACTTTTATGTTTGAACAAGCAGCTAGGCCTATTTTATGTTCAGAAATTTTTATTTGAAATCTATGTTCAGAACCCGACATTATTTTACTAATCATCAATCATGTTACAGATGTCGATGAATCCATCTGAAGTTCCGAGGTGTGATTTTGGGTTAGATGCAGCCTTGCGGCTTAACACAGAGGATGCAGAGTTGTATGATTTTGGCATTCTGAGTGAAAGGTCGGGAAAAATGTATTACATATGTCCTTCTCGTGGGGTGCGCTAGTAAATACATACATAATAGGTTGCCCTCATGTACGCTGCACATTCGTTGTCATTCACTTAAACTTGATAATACATTTTAGGGAAAAGATCAGTGCAGATACTTCTGTTGGGCAGTCGATGTCCCCCCAACAATTGATTCTTTGATAGATGAGATTATGTTACTAACTGTCGAGTGCAAGTCACTGTGGGGCCATGCAATGAACATGAAGAACTTTGTTGAAATGCATCACAACTACGATGATATATACACCAACAAAAAGTATGAGCATGAGGTTCTAGAATGCTACGTTGCCAGTCTGGAGGAAGATTGTAGTCTTCTTTTGGACATTCACTACTACAGAAATAGCATTCAGTGTCGCTTTTCTGGGCGTCGGTTATTAAGGAACACGGACGCCTTATATTAAAGGCGTCGGTTATTTAGAAGAACCGACGTCTATATTCAAAGACCAGCCAAACACGGGTACCGCTTTGTATACAGCGTCAGTTGTTTATACAAAACCGACGCATCATGTCATCCAATTTTCGAGCGAAAAAAATAATGTCACTTTCGGCGTCGAGTCTGTAGTTAAAACACCGACGCTTATGTGCGATGGAAATTTGCGCGAAAAGTGTCCTTTTCCGCGTCGGTCGTCCTTTAATCACCGACGCTGAATGTGGTTCCCGCCAAACATTTTCACGAAAATATCGTCCAAATGGACGTCGGATGTTGCGAACGACCGACGGTAAAGATGTTTAGGCGTCGGTTGTTGTAAACAACCGACGCTATTGGGGAACTTCATAACCTTCGATCGCCCGACTCTTCCCCTTTCTTATGTTTCATTGCTACCCTATTTCCCTATTGCGGCGATTTCTCTGCTGCTGGTACTAGTTTTTCTCCGGCGCTTCTCTCCGGTGCCCCATCTCCGGCGTCCCCTCTCCGGCGCCCCTCTCCGACGCGTTTCTTCTCTGGCACCCCTACTGCCCACCCTGCTGCTCCAACCGCCTGCGCCGCCGCCACGCCTGACAACCGGCGCCGCCGCAACGCCTGGTGCCCACCTGCCTGCCACGCCTGAGAACCGGCGCCGCCGTACCCCCTTCTCCTTCTCCTCCGCCTGGCCGCTGCCTGCCTGCCGCCGCCTGGCCGCCTGCCTGCCTGCTGCGTCTGACGCTCCTGCTCGTCGGAGTCACTGCCGCTGGTTCTGGAGCTCGTCGGCCGCCACCCACGTACTCAACCAGCTCGACCTCACCCTACTCTTCTTGCCCAGGTACCTGCAGACCTACCCAGGCACGAAATTGGTTCTTTATGTGCTGACCTAATCTTCTTGCCTAATCTGCTTGCACGAAATTGGCTCCCTACTCTGCTTGCTTAATGTGCCTAATCTGCTTTAAGTGGTCCTAATATCATAACATGATAGTTTTATTATATGATTTGTGGCACTTTAGGGTGTATATACATGCAAATTATATAAGTGATAGATGTTGGATGTTTGTCAAGGTTTCTTGAAGATTGAATAAGTGATAGATGCTGGATGTTTATTTATTTCATCTATCCATGTTGCCTATAGTTTATAACATTGCATTGTGAATTATTGCATGTTTGAAACTATGAAATTCTTGATTTATTAGATGATATTCAAGAAAACCCTAGTTTGATGAGCATGTTGTTAATCATGTTAATTATGATTCTTCTATATATTCTGATGTCATTATATAATTATGTGATCCCAACATATTAAATTGAATTAGAATGATTTCATGAATTATAGGGTTTATATAAGAATGACAACACATGTATTTGTTGGCCTAGAAACCCGTCCAAGATTTACTCAGTAGGAGTAAATCTTGGATAGTCCCCAGTTTGGGACTGTTCTTGAACACCTAATCTCACTTAGGATGTAAGTGTATAATGTGTATTGGGTTTTCGAGAAAATTTCGGCAGCATTTCCCCGTTTGTTCTCTAAGTACATATGTACTTAGAGAACAACGGGGAAATGCTGCCGAAATTTTCTCGAAAACCAAATACACATTATACACTTACATCCTAAGTGAGATTAGGTGTTCAAGGATGGGATAGGTGGTACACATTTATTATATATAAGATTGACATCAAATGTGTTTGTTGGCCTAGAAACCCGTCCAAGATTGACTAATATATACTTGTTTCCTAATATATACTTGTTTAAAAGGTTAACTGATGTTATACAACTTTTTCTGAAAATATATAACATCGTTATATGTACTTACACTTTGTTAAAACTAATATTGTGCAGTCTCTGTCTTCCCATAACAATGAATATGAATTGGGCCTCTATGTCAATGTTAACGTTCCCTATTGAAGAACAATTGGACATCATCCTAGATGATCGTTCCTTAAACCAATTGGTCATACCCAAACATTGGCATTTTCTAAAAGGAAGACACTACATGCCTGGTAAAGTGACCCTAACTTTTGGAAATTATTCACATGTAATCGAGGTTGAGTATGATTTGGCGGGAAATCTTGTATCAAAATCCGGTTGGCGTGATTGGATTGGAGAGCTGCATGTGGTCCGTTGGAATAGGCTTTTTCTCCGTCCAGTTGGCGATAATTCCATCAAAGTTTGGATAACCAACAGCAACTGCGAGACCCCCGATCATCTTCTGTGGTATGAGCGCACGGCGTCGCATATCAGCTCAGACAAATCTGAATCTGAGGCCCCTATCAGTTCAGATTCGTCTAAATACAGTGAGGAGTTTCGTGACACAGCTTCATCATCAAAAAGAAGTTACTGATGCATGCGGGACCATGTTGGTGTAGTATTTAGTTGTCTATCTATCTAGACTTGTCTGTAGTAATAGTTTTTTTAATTATGCGCATGTTTAGGGGTACACCAACCCCTTTGTTTAGTTATTGTTATAACTAAAGTGTGTGTTCCCATGAATGGAACTGTAAGTTGCTACATGAATGCTTATAACTGAAGTGTGTGTTCCCATGAATGTTCCCATTTACATGATTACACTACTATTTTCTCATATTGTCTTGCCTCAAAAAAAAATTCTTTTATTGTTTAGTCTATTTTAATACGACATACTTGCTTATATCTTTCTTAATGATGAACTGTAATACGACATACTTGCTTATATACTTGTTTCCTAATATATACTTGCTTTCCTAATATATACTTGCTTTCTCTGATCATAGAATGGATAGATCATGGATGTCCATTCGTAATCGTTGCACCCCAGAGTTTATATCTGGTCTTGATCAGTTTATTAGATTTGCCGAGGAACATAGGAAAAAACCTACAGATAGGTTCTACTGTCCATGTAGGCATTGCGGTAACAACTTGAAACTCAACACTGGTGAGGAAATAAAAAATCATGTCATGTGCAACGGGATTGTACAAGGCTATACAGAATGGCACTGGCATGGAGAGATTTCAAAATCGAATCCAGTAGATGTCAATAGCAGTGCTTGGGTGGAAGAAGAAATTGCCTCCGATGACGTAAATGTGAACGAACCAGTTCCAGCAGACATTGTTGATGCGATGCTGGATAGTTGTAGGGTAGAGCACACCGATCCACCTCCTATCTTTACAAACATTGTGCATGATGCTGAGATACCGTTATACACAGGCTGTGCTAAGTTTACGAAGCTTAGCGCTGTGCTGAGATTGTATAAGTTGAAAGCTAACAATAGATGGAGCGACAAAAGCTTCACTGAATTGTTGACTTTGTTGAAAGAAATTCTTCCTGAAGGAAACGAGCTGCTAATCTCAACATACCAGGTAAAGAAAATGTTCTGCCCAATGGGAATGGAGGCCAAAAAGATACACGCATGCCCGAATGATTGTGTATTATTTCAAAAGGACTATGTAGATTTGAAAGATTGTCCAAAATGTGGTGCGTCACGATATAAATTGACGACTTCGGGGGAGTCCAAAACTGGTTCTCCTGCCAAGGTGTTGTGGTATCTACCTATAACATCACGGTTTCAACGCTTGTTTGCAAATCCGAAAGATGCGAAGAATTTGAGGTGGCATGCAGATGTTAAGAAAAATAATGATGGGATCCTACGACATGCGTCTGATTCCCCACAGTGGAAGAAGATTGATGTATTGTTCCCTGAATTTGGTGAAGAAGTCAGGAATCTAAGACTTGGGCTTTGTACAGACGGGATGAATCCGTACGGGACATTGAGCAGCCAACATAGCACTTGGCCAGTCATGCTTGTTATATACAATCTTCCTCCCTGGCTGTGTATGAAAAATAAGTACGTTATGTTGTCATTGTTGATATCGGGCCCTAAACAACCCGGAAATGATATCGATGTTTATCTTGAACCTTTGATTGATGACTTAAAGAAACTTTGGGCTGAAGGTGTGATGACCTATGATGCTTCAGCAAGAGAGACATTTCGTTTGCATGCTATGTTGTTTTGCACTATTAATGACTTTCCGGCATATGGGAATTTGTCTGGATATAGTGTCAAAGGAGCTAAAGCGTGTCCTATATGTGAAGAAAACACTGATTCAATAAGACTAAAATATGGCGGCAAGACTGTATATCTTGGTCATCGAAGGTTTCTTTCAAAATTCCATCCGTATCGTAGGAAGCGCAAAGCATTCAATGGATGGAATGATGAACGGAGTGCACCTAAACCTATACCAGGGGATGTTGTTTATGAAAGAGTAAAAGACATTGTCAATGAATTTGGTAAGAAATCACAATGTAGTATGGCCACACGGAGTGACAATTCTTCATTCAAAAAGAAGTCAATATTTTGGGATCTTCCTTATTGGAGTTCTTTGTCAGTCAGGCATTGTATCGATGTAATGCACGTTGAGAAAAATGTCTGTGATAGCATCATTGGTACTCTATTAAATATACCAGGTAAGACTAAAGATGGGATAAAATCCAGACTGGACCTACGTGAAATGGGAATAAGGTCAGAATTAACAGAATTACGTGAAATGGGTAATAAAAGAACATACTTACCTCCCGCTTGTTACACGTTGTCTAGAAAGGAGAAGAAAACTTTTTGTGAATGCTTGGTAAATGTTAAGGTGCCACATGGTTACTCATCCAACATCCGTAGATTGGTATCAATGAAAGATCTGAAGTTGATAGGTCTTAAATCTCATGATTGTCACACTCTAATGCAACAAATATTGCCCGTGGCAATTCGATCTATATTGCCGAAGCATGTAAGGTTTGCAATTACCAGACTTTGTTTCTTTTTCAACAGTCTATGCAGCAAAGTTATTGACCCTGATACTCTTGATAATTTGCAAAGAGAAGTGGTTGTTACCCTATGTCAGCTTAAGATGTATTTCCCTCCTTCGTTCTTTGATATCATGGTACATCTTGTTGTCCACTTGACTAGGGAAGTGAAAATCTTGGGACCGGTTTTCTTGCATTGGATGTATCCCTTTGAACGATACATGAGCATTTTTAAAGGTGATGTTCGAAACCGTTATCGTCCTGAAGGGAGTATTATTGAAGGTTATGTGGCGAGAGAGGTTATGGATTTCTGCAATGACTTTCTCAGTGGTAATGACACTCCTGATAATGACAAGAATATTGAGGAGGGCAAAGGAATTTTGGGATCACGGGTGAAAGTAATCAGCCGTGAGCAGTTGGAACAAGCTCACTTGTATATTTTACATAATATGGACGAAGTGAGTGTTTATATCGAGGAACATACCAATTTCATAAAGAGACAACATCCTCGAGCAAGTTCAATGTGGCTTGCTAGAGAGCATAATAAGACTTTTACTAAGTGGTTTGAAGATAAAGTCTTACATCAACTATCTCAAACACCAAATGATATTACAGAAACTATCAAATGTCTCGCCTTTAAACCAAAACCGAAAGTTATGTCTTATGAAGGGTTTGACATTAATGGATTCACATATTACACAAAGCGCCAAGATGATAAGAGTGTCGTCCAAAATAGTGGGGTCACTCTTCAAGCGTCAACTATGTACTTTGCAAGTGCAAAGGATAAGAGTCCACGTGAAGCTAAAATGTCATATTACGGTGTCATTGAAGACATTTGGGAGTTTGACTACATAGATTTCAATATTCCGCTCTTTAAATGTAATTGGGTTGATAACACCAAAGGAGTTATAGTGGATGAATTGGGTTTTACTTTGGTGAACTTTGAAATGATTGGCGAGAAGGCTGAACCATTCATATTGGCATCACAGGCAAAACAAATATTCTATATCGATGATCCTGCAAATGATAAATGGTCGGTTGTTCTTCATGGTAAAAGACAGTTCATTGAAGATCCTATAGATGAAGAAGAGTACTATGATAAGTATGATGACTCCAGTCCATTCTCAGTTGGGTTGCCAACTCCACAAAATATTGAAGCTAATGATGACTTATATGTGCGCGGAGATCACAATGAAGGATTGTTAATTGATAAAAGATCACAATTTTAGAGACATGTATGTTTATACAAATGGTAAATGTTTTCCTTTTTCTAATTTATACAAATGCTAAATGTTTTCCTTTTTCTAGTTGATACAAATGCTAAATGTTTGCCTTTTTTATGACATTTTCAGATGGCTGACCATGATGAGAATGATGTTCATGATGAGCATGAAGTCCATGATGAGCATGTTGTCCATGACGAGCATGGCGAGGATACCAATGTAAGTTCTAAAAACATATCCTGTATTTCTATAAAATTCATTATCTTCTAGTTATGTCATATATCCTATATTTCTATATTGGCCTAATTCAGTGTGTTTATTTTTGTCAAATTTTAGGTTGATGATGCACATGTACCCACTGAAGCACTGGAGCAACTTGATGCGCGGAGAGGACATTCCAACTCGAGATATCGTCTACCGTTTCCTCCTCCTCCGCAGTAATATCCTCATCTCTAAACGTTTCTCGTAGGATTCTGAACCCCTCCCTTCCCTCTACTACATCGAAGCCATGCCACAGTTGAACCCTTTCGCCGAGCCCTACCCGGCCAAGCAGGCGTCGCCTGAAGCACCACCGTCGTCGTCGTCTCCACCTCCATCGCAACTTGCTGTGCTAGTCCTGACAGTTTATCACCCACATGCCTTCCTCCTCAGTTCCTGCCGCTAGACGACCACACAATGGATCCAAGAGGATTGCAGGCGTTCGCCAAAGACTATAGGCTGAGTTAACTCAATAGTTAACTCAGCCTATAGTCTTTGGCAAACGCCTGCATATCCTCTTGGATCCATTGTGTGGTTGTCTAGCGGCATGAACTGGGGAGGAAGGCATGTGGGGTCATAAACTGTTAGATATAATTGGGATGTTGATAGTGATGATGAATGATACTTTGTAAATGAATGTTTCTGAATGTTAAAACATGTATTTGAATGATTCTATATGTGTGAACGTGACAATTGAATTGATGTCTGAATGTATCTACTTGTGTGAATCTTTTTATGTTAATTTTGCAGGTTTGTGGCCTGTTTGTAGGCTGATATCAATGGATGTCGTAAACCTGCAGTTCAGAAAACTGAACTGCAGGTTCTCATCCTGCTGACCAGCCACAGCAGGCCTGCAAACAGATTTATAAAAAAAAAATATATATAGGCGTCGGTTATTTACCGATAACCGTCAGCACAGACTTACAGCGTCGGTTTTTTGTTGAACACCGACGCCAAAAGGGTTCGCGCCACAGAAAACGGCGTCATCTAGGACACTTTTCTGCGTCGGTTTTTTAGTATATAACCGACGCAGAAAGCGTCCTAGATGACGCTGTTTTCTGTGGCGCGAACCCTTTTGGCGTCAGTGTTTTATAATAAACCGACGCCTTTATATTAAATAGGCGTCGGTTTTTTAACCGACGCTGAAGTGTCCAACCTTTTAGCGGCGCCCACATAGGCGTCGTTCAGAAACCGACGCCAAAGGGGGTTAAACAACCGACACTAAAAGGCACTTCTGTAGTAGTGATTCCTTCACCCATGATGACGCCATAACATTGAATGGCAGAGCTAAATTTAGTTTGTCTTCTCGATTTACATTATCTACCATTTGATGTTTTTAACATTAAATATTTCTTAATTCATCTGTTGTATTACATTAACAGGCTTTTGTTATTTAACGTAATGTTGGTGTATGTTTTATGGAGGGTGTATGTTTTTTCATTGTGATGTTGCTGAATGTTAGTTAACACCTTAATTGTGCCATACACCCTTACATCTGAAATATATTACTTACAAAATTTGTACTATAGCTGAGCCTCCAACAACGCCTTATTTTATGTGGTGTACGAAGCTTGATATGGTTCTCAGAGGTATGATGAGAAACCAATATGAGTTGGGGAGATGTGTTAATGGAGTATATACTACACATACTTGGATGGAGGCATGGCGTGACTTCCGAAACATAACTGGAGGGCCTTACATATCTTTGAGTGAGTTGCAGATGAGATGGCAACACATAAGGAGAGAGTTCATAAGAGACAATCTTTTTATTTTGGGAGATTTATTGCCTCCCCCGCCATTGGTCGTGCAACGCAACTTCGTGACGACTCATCGCACTTACCCACCTGGGGTTGTTGAATACCTTAACGCCGATGAGTGAATCAAACAACCACGTTAGACGGTGAAAGTAACACATGAACTTGTAATATATTTCCACGACACTGTAGTTGTTTGTGTTTACTTTGCAACATTTAGTATATTTATTTATTAACTATAGATGTCGTCATCGCAGTCAAAAGCAACGACAAAGTTTGAAAAATTATTGATATCTCTGTCGAAGATTTGAAAATATGTAGAAGAAAACCAATGGGAGCCTACACGTGAAGAGGGCACAAATGGGAGCCACGAACAAGCCAAGGGTTTTACTCTTCCTGTCGTTGCTATTTCATTGGCCAAAGGACAACATCACATAAGAAACCAATAAGTTGTTGCAAGAAGCCTGTCGTGTGTCATGGGACGAGTACGACGAGGCCATGAAGTTGGTCGACTGGGACGTTCCTACCTGGGATCAAAATAAATCTTCCTCCACATCAAAGCCTGTCCCCCACAGTGGTTGGTCACAATCTTAGATTGTGTATCGATGTCTATGTCTAGGTCCAGGGCAGACCTCTCCTTTGTGTCCCTCAATTTGTATGTTAGAGATGTATTTGCCCGTCAACTAATAAGTTATTATCTATTTTTTATGTGGTATTAAGTTCTGCTGGAGACATGCTATTCTCTTTGCTACGCGTGTTTGCGAATTTAAATTCATAAATCATGCATTTTATATATTATTTATTATATAATACATTCTTTATGCAATTATCTTTGAATGTTATCTTTGATTGAAACAACAACAATATCAAGGTGTTACACACATTACTTGAGATATCACAATTTTCGTTGCATCCGTATTAATATTCACATTAATTTATGTACAACATGTTAAAAGAGAACGAACTAATTAAAATTTAGAAAACTAGAACAATCCACAAAGATTAAACAAGATATACAAATGGAAATAAATTAGAAAAGTAGACAGACTAGTGATACAATGTGATTTTGAGTTAGAGCCCGCAGATAAGATATATTTGCTAAGTCACACTCATCACTTACTTAAGAAAGCACACACAATGCTGGAATAACAAACACGCAAACACGACACCTTCTCTTATTTATAGGCATATAACAAGATAACATGACAATTTCAATAATCTTTTCATTTTACATTTCCTGGATCAAATATGTAAAATACTACCTATTTACAACATACATAACAATCGAAGACAACGATACAGTTTGATTTATTTTAAATCATCACGTACTTATGACCATACTCATATATTATGTTTAATTTTTCTAAATACAAAACTGACATTCATAAAATCTACATTGATTTTTTTTTTAAATTTTACCCTTGTGCTTAAACGGCATCACAACTACACATTTATTACTCTTGTTAAAATAGTTTCTCAACATCAGTTAAAATAGTTCTATAACATCAGGCGTTGCCAAATAAAAGCTCAGCCTAGGTCGCCAAACAGAATCAAAATGAAACCCGTCTAATGCAGTCAAGACTGGGAATTCCCAGGAAAAACTCATTCCACGCACACCTGACTTACTGGTCAAATTCTTCTTTTCAGCTGTTGCGAGCGGGCGGGACTTCCGGCAACACCTCTTTTCCGGTGCTGGCGGCAACGGCAACCACTCCTCTTCGCAGGTAGCCCATCTACTGCTACTTTTGTATTGCATGTATACCCGTCCATCTCCCGTCTCTATTGGTATTCTTTCACTCTTTTTCCACCTTCCACTTCCGTCTTTATCATCTTTGCGGATCTCTTCTAGTTGCTGCGACTCCTCCCGCGCCTACCGCTGTATTAAGGCTTCCATCACGCCGCAGCTGCCGCATCTCAGAGCAACCGCCACAGTCACCAGCAGCAGTAACAGCTGCTTCCACCATCACTCCAAACGGAAGTTATTTCGCATCCTCCTCCTACTCCGGCCATCCGGTGCTCTCGTTCCCCTCCTCCTGTCCTCTTTTGGGTGGCCGGCGTCCAGCTTATCCGCAGCCGTGTCCACAGGGTCGAGGATGGCCACGCCATTAAGGCGTGTCCGGGCTACCTGCTTTGCTGACCATTTGAGGAGTAGAATAGGAGAAAAATCTCTGAATGTTAGAAAGATAATTATTGCATCAATTATATGAACATTTTTTGGCAATCGTTCACTTTTTTTTGAAATTGCACAATTGAAAATTGAATGATTCCCAAGTTTTAGAATCTTATATTCATGTCCATTCATATACCACACACTCATGAAATTATATAAACCAAGCAAGTATTTAAATATACGTCACACTAGACAAGCAGCAGAAAGCGATGCCTAAACATGATTATCGTTTAGGCAAATCTCAACTAACTGGCCAAAATGACAAACTGGGGAATATTTGGACCTACATTGTTGAAAATTTAGATGAATAACAACTGATGAGCCCTAACTTGATCTAAATCTGACAAACTGCTAATGATCATGTTTTGATTGGTCACATATTAGATGAAAACCAAAATTCGTCCTAACTTAACATAATATCGACATACAAGCAGTATGATAAGAAAAGATTATTAGCAAATACTTATACCTAAATTGGTCAGTAATTGGATGAAAAGCATTTGATACCCAAATCAGTATGCAACCCCTAAAACAATTATTTTATCAATAATTACTTAATTAGCAGTAGGTATGTTAGCACCCATGCCACCATTGAACCAGAACAGAAACACAAGCAGTATCTGAGGTTAGAGGGAAACAGCTTTAGCTGGCCAAGGGTAGCGGTGCCACCGTGCCAGGCTGCCAGCAGTTGGAAAAACGCAATAGCCAGTGAGAATGAGCTGTGGCCATGTTGGCCGCTTTTGTATGTGCGACCAACATTATGCCCAATTCCACAGTATTCACCCTTACATACACGACTTGTGCAGCTGCATATCAAATCATAATGTGTTATTGTGGCTTGTTGTGCCTCTCTCATTGACACGACTAATTAGATTTTCATTGATTGCATCAGTTAATTTTGTCAATCAATATTTGTGCTAGATTTGATATATCATTGAAAGTTAAATAGAATTATTTTAATTTATCATTTTGTTATGGTCTTTAGCAAGAGAACAAAACCATATGCATTCTCCTTTGCGATTGCAATCATAATCCTAAACAAAGCTATATATTACATCACCTAGTTGGAGATATCGCAATCTAAGTCTTGGATTACAATTTACAAGTAAACACGAGAGTTTGGCTTTAATATTCAGTAATGCAAGCTTATGCTCCAGGAAGTTCTGTTTATTCAATAATTAAAATTTAGTACATGATATCATGAATCATAAAAACTCAAGGAAAGACTGCAATTATCAATTGTCAGGTCAACACTATAGGATAAGTGTACATGACTTTATATCTGCCTGGCAAAGTAGCTATCAGAAAAATATTTTAAAATATAGCAAAATAGAAAATAATGAAGTTAAACATTAGTAAGATTGAATGTGTAGACGTTTAGGACCAAAATAGATAAGACTCATCTCTTATTAATATAAATTTTCCTAAGGCCAGAGAAGACTTTGATAGGTTGTAGAAGGCGGGGGTTGATTTTTTTAGTTGGGAACCAAAAGAAGAAATCTATTCTAGAACATGTGGCAAAGAGCATTGTAACATGTAGATTGAGTGGTAGAGACAATGGAATATTGGCTGGGAGCTTAACTGAAACAAGAAGTTGTTTTGGTGATCAAGTAATATCCCGTGTCTCCAAGAGGACATGCAAGTGTGCACAAACAAATTTTAGCGTGAATATTGCTTAACCTAGCAGTTGATGTTATAACTGAAGTCATTCGGAACTCAAGCTGGTCCAAATATGGAAGGATGGAATAGAAACCTCACATAAATCCTACTAGAAAAATTAGAGAAACATAAATAAAGAGATTGACAAAAGTTAGATAAAATAACAAGAACTCCTTCATTCCACAACAACTTGACAAACACCATTTCACACTTGTTACATTAAAGTTAAAAAGGAACAATTTCACTCCCATCTATTCATTGTGGTCTTTAACGAGAGAAAAACCATTTATTTGCCTCAACAATCAGAATGTGAACCTTGACATTGATATTTGCCTACATCATGTAGTTTGAGAGTTGAGATGTCCTTTCTTGTGTTATTTTATCAATGGAATGTTTGGCTTCAATTTTTTAATGCTCAAAATTTGATACCCCTGAATGAGAATGTTGATAGCAACCTCTATAGGCGAGATCCATCTATCAATTAAAAAATCAAGTATGGGACATGAATCACAAACATAATGCAAAGATTGTAGTTTATCATTATTAAGGTTTAGGCCCTACAAGGGACAAGGGACGTAGAAGGCTTTACACGCCTTTAAATTGCTTGAAACAAAAGTTTAGACAATTGATAAAATCTTATGGAAGAAACTAAAGAACCACAATAAAAATGAATATGATGAAATGAAACCCTACTAATGTCTAATATACTGTAGACTAGAGATTTATGTCCAATAGAGGGGTGCTCTCTCTCACTGAGATGAGCTCTTTCTAGGTATAAGGACCTCGACTTGACAGGTAGTAGTAGGGGGTTACCAAATTTTAAAATTGGGAGCCAACCCATAGTGACAGATTCGGGATTCGGCAATTTTTCAGTTAGGCGATAAAAATCAGAATTCACGAAAAATCGGGAAAGTTCGTGATAAAATTGATAAATTTTTCTCAAAGTACGGTCCCATATGTGTAGATATATGTGTGTATGTGATTATACATATACATAAATATTTGGGTCACTTAAATATAATCTTATTGAGTAAAAAATTAGGAAAACAATTAAAGAATAGTTAACTATAACAATTAGTTATAACAATGGATAGTCGGGAGAGTGGGGGGTCAGGGGTTTAGTGTATATCAAGAGTTTTATGCACATGGTCTTATGAAAAAGAGCAAGCGACATAAAATAGAAAAATTGTGAGAAATCGTGAAAAGTCATGAAGAATAGTGAAAAATCATATAAATTGCAAAAAAGTGGGAAAAATCGTGAAAAGTCGTCAACAATTGGCAACCTACGTATAAATTGTGCTGAACATTCAGGAGCCTATAACATCACGAAAAATCGCCAATTTTTCGTAAAGTTCGGAGACTTTTGTTACTATGGCCAAAACAATGCATCTGCGATAAGCAAAGACTAGTCTAACATGCAAATTATGTAGTAGAGACAATGGAAAGTTTGCGAGCACATGAATTGGAACAATAGGTTAGTTCGGTGGTATTAATAATCAGTTTATCTCCAAGAATATTGTGCAAGTGTGACACAAAACATAATGCATCTTGGATCATGATTAATTTATAGATGAGGTTCTAGCTTAGTGATTCCAAAAGGAAACCTGATAGGGTTTTGAATGAGTTTGAACTGACACAAACAATTTTCAATTAATGGAAGCAACAAGATATTTTATCATAGAAGATGAAGGAATAGTCTACATGGAAGGTTGAAGAGTGATGAAAATCTTTGTGTTTTTGTATGTGTATGTATAAAACTATGTGTCATCTGTCTGTGGAGATAATTAAGGTGGTAGTAGAGGATAAGATGGGAAATTTAATCCCTATTGAAACTCCTATTCTTTGCTACAGAATTCTTATATGGTGATATCATTAGTGTTATGTTAGATTACGCTCATTGTAAATGGGCAATATTTGATATTTTCTTACAAGTGGAGGCAGTATTTCAAGGGAAACTGTTTCTCTTGTTTATATGCAACAATATACATATTAAAATCAGATGTCTCAAGTGATTGCAAAAGCAATTAAACCGAGGGGCTGGGTACACTGCCGTCGACAACAACAGGGCTTCCAGACATGAAGACTTTGAAGCAGCAACACAGATGGATCAAGAAAAGGAAGCGCAACCAATGGAGTTCTAAGAGGTAGATTCTTCTCATCCCGATATCCCGAGGCTGATGGAGGGAGGGAGATCTAAAATAGGAAGAAACAAGTCTTTGAGATATACTGCTTGAATGAATGGGGCACAAAACCACTATATGAAAGATGAGATATATACAACTAGAGGACATAGTCATGGCAAATGAGGTAAGATACCCTCTATCTCTAATTCACATAGAGCGAATGGGATCCCAGCAAGGTCTAGGCAATATGATGTGATGATCAAGGGGATCGACTAACATACGCTTACCTTGCATTGCCATTGAAACTTAAAGTTGTGGGGAAACCTTCAACATCATTTGGCATGGATCTTGAGTGTGGTTTATATGCAATACTTTGTCCGATAAATTAAACTATATCAGAGTGCAGACAAATAATTGGACCATCTTTGCTTTCTACCTATGTACACATCCTTGAAGCATGTGTTTCAACCTCCTCAATTGCAAAACGAATTATGTGCTCGTAATTTACAATATCTTGCTGAAGCTCTATGATGATAGAATTCTAGAAGCTGTTGGCAATATTGCAACAAAGATAATCATAGTCAGCAAGAGCACGAGAGTAGCAGGAGGGGTTACAAGGTTTGTAATGAAATTGATTTAAATATGGATTTTCTTCCTATGATAGCTATAGGTTAAGAATACACACTGATATAAGGGAATCTTCCCATATCTGATTTTAAAGAGCAGCATGTTCGACGCTTAAGCGGTGACATCTCATCTACCCGAGGAATCTTAGATGAAGCACTGCTGAAGTGTTTTTTTGTTAAGCGGGTGCTTTTTCCGCTTCAACCCACTTTATCCCGTTATGTGTGGGCCGCTTAATTTCCCTCTTAGGACTACTTAATTAAAAGTTAAAACAAGGTTCGACATATTCCAACAACAAATATATAAGAAAAAAATGGATTGCTCAACACGTACTATGTACTATAGGATATAAAGGTAAAGAAATAAACCACAGTATTATGTTCTTCTACCTATACTAAACATGTTTATCAATGTTATATGTATTTCTACCACTCACCACCTGCTATGGAAGTAGTACTTTATAGCTGATTGATAATATCCTATAGGACAGATTTATATTCTACCGTATAAGAGTTCTATGTTAGTATTGTGAAAGTACCATGTAAAAGTATTGCGTGATATGAGTACTAAGTCTATGAAACTGCAATATACATTATACAATGTAGAATACATGTATGTACTATTATGTTAATTGAGATAGTTAGATAATATAAAATTTAGTATACATGTGTCCTGAAATTGTTGGTTGACTGCTATAATATGCTATAGGATACCCTAATAAAATCTATGTTGAGTTCACTATTTAAAAAGTAATATGGTATAACAGCTAAGAGTAAGTTAGTAATATAATGTGCTTTTATATTGTTAAGTCCATAAACTGTAATAGATACAATTACTTACAAAGTTACAATTGCCTACCCTATTCTAATGAATATTAATCACAATACTTGGCTATTGTGTGTTTTTCAATAATTTAGTCCAATTGTATTACTGAAATGAAAATACAATACTTCAATGTACAGTCCACTTTTTCAGAATGCGGCCACTTAATTAGCTGCTTCATGCTTAAGCGTTAAGTGAAGGTTGGCCGCTTGCTTCCTGCTTCACGCTTTCCAAAACCTTGATTCCCATAATATATGTTGTAGTTGTGGGAAGTAGGCCTAGACCATTAGTGAAACTGTTGCCTAGAGAGGACGCCCCAAGAGATTGTAATACTGAGCAATTTGCGATTTCCAGAGAATTTATCGCCTCAACCATGTATCGGCAATAAACAGTATGCTGTGTGAATGGAAATACGCCCTAAGGAGAAACCGCTTTAAAAACAACAACATGAAAACATATGAGAACAATAATGCCTTCACTACCGATCCATCTTCAGTCCTACTTACTTCAGAAGATGAAGCAGTTATAGAGAATGATCATGATGTTTACAAAGTTCCAGATTGCTAAGAGCACAAAAGATAAGGAGCAGTCGTCCCAAGACAGATAGAAGAATTACACAGAAGAATGTCAATTTTGGATGGCATTCAAAGACATCTATGATAAAAGAAAGAAGGCCAATACTAAGTCTTGTTCTGATGTGTATAGCAATGGAAAGGGGATATAGACAATCCCAAGATCAGCAGCCACACAATTACATATGTTGAAGGTGAAATGAGTGTTCTAGGAGGGGGGAATACATGGGCTAATGGGAAGAAGAGTCACAGAAGTATATAGGAGCCAGGAAAATCCTTGGGTGAAGTGTATTCAGGGTAATTCTTGGAAATACATGCTGTAACTTGATCCTGTCCCAAGTTTTAATCTGTAATGGATGCTTGTGATAGATTGAGAATTCCTAAGCAAAACATAAATGGGTTAACTACTTTACAGAGAAGAGCCTCCAATGGACCATTGAGGTATTCTAGGCCAAAAGGGTTATTGAATTGATTTCTAGCTCCAAAATTACACACGGAGTGGAACATAGTGGTATGAAATTCTCACCAATTGGCTAATCCTAATAAAAGGAAAATTGTGAAGGAGCTTGTGCAAATAGATAAGCTCGTTGTTGTTGGTCTTGTTGAAGCAGAAGTAGGAAGGTGGCTGGGAAAATAATAGAAAAATTAGATCAACACCTCACAAACAATCGAGTCAATCAGCTCATCAGGGAGTATTTGGATACTTTGGGACTCAAAACAGTGACCAGTCAACGACATCTGCAGTCATGGACAATTGTTACACGTATAACTAGTATTCTCTTGGTATTATTGGATCTTTACTTCTGCTCAATGGCAACCCCGTAATTGATAATGTGAAATTTTCTCTGGAGAAGAATTGAGTATCTGGGAAATTTCTGAGGAATCTTGATCCCTCATGCGTGACCTTAATTTGTGTCGAGTTTTGAAGGAAAAGGGTTGTAAATTGTTTAATAGAGTTGATTCGGACGGGTTTATGTGGTTCTTGAGAATTGCAAGTTGATAGATTTATGAAGTATCAAAATGTAAGATCGCAACACCATCCCTTTGAAGGGATGTAACTCCACTCCTAAACATTGCAATCACTTACTTATCCAAGCTATTTGGGTACACCACAAAGAGTTTAGTTTTCTCAAGAATAGTTGGCAAACTAGTATCAGTCTTGAGGAAGCACTCGGATCCTTCTGCTCTCAAGTCAGGATCTGGAATGAATCGGTAATTGGTAATTCTTATCTTGACGAGGAGGTTATCCCGAACAGCTTGTAATGTGTAAACATTAAAAAAATGCTAACCCCTCTATGGTTGAACCTGAATCTGAAATTCAAATAAAATTAGAAGTTATAACTCTGGAAAAGATCTACCAGGCTCAAAAGGCCATGATTTATTTGGTTAGTTGGATGATTGGATCTTGGGTGATAGAAATACCACCTTCTCCAGTCAATGGAAAAAGTTTGACAAAGGGATTTAAGGATGCTAAGGGGCCGTTTGGATGGAATTTTTAAATTTCCAGAACTTTTAACTGTAAATGGCATAGTTAATCACGAGAAATAGTTTGCTGGACATGCAGATACGCCTGAAGAACAATATTTGGAATGGAGATGGTGGATGCAGGTTGTGATTTCAAATTCACGCAAAATTGGTGTGACTGAAGACTCACGCAGGCTGCCGCCATCATACCACCTGCAACATGGGCTAGAGTGTCTAGCTACCGCAGCATGGTGCTTATAACTGTTATTTATATATGATTTTCTGGGATTTTGAATATGCCGGCCAAACTAGGCCTAATAGATTGAACCAACTGCTGGAGAGAAGATCCTATGAGGCTTATTTGCGTGATTTGGTGGTATTTTGAAAACATGTCATGTGGCCTTGCTGTATCTGGAGAACTTTTGGTCGGTTGCATTATTTTTTTTGGTCTGTATCTGGAGAATTACCCATTGAAAACTTGTAAATACAAAATTAAAGCAAATAGAAGGAATGGCATAATCGAAAAAGGCCCTATGCAAGATGGAGGGTTGAAAGGCACCTCTATAGTCTAAACATAAATCAGTTTGAGGTGGTCGGTAGTTCTATTTACAAACACATTAGGGAGATTTCTCTTGTTCTCACAGCAATGAGGATATGGTTTCTTTTCTGTGTTAATCTCAAAAGTTGAGAAACTTGCATGCTGGCACCAACTATGACCTACGAGCTTATGCAATTTGATGCATAAATTGATTATGAAAATTGTGGTTGATGGAATTGTGAAAATCTTTCCTCCAATAAACTTTAATGTACAATCAGCTTCGTATAGGTTGATCCCTAGTTGTTATTGTTAAGGCGGCGCCTGGGTGGAGTACGTAGGCCTTTGCTTAGTTAAATTTGAGAAAAAAGATATGACGCCTAGAAGCACCTAGGGTGTCAGGAGGATCTTTTATACTTTGTTTAGTGAGCTATATGCCATTTTAATCTTCTATTTGATATTTGAAATGCCTTACATACAATATTCAGATTCTACTTCACTCTTACATGATTATCCAGGGTGTAGAAATAAATACGTGAAACACCTAATACAGACTATAGATAATTATATTATTGCACATAAAAATATTCGAAAAAATATGGAATCATGCGCCTAAGCTTACTAAATAGGCTAAGGCACCTTTTACAACTGTGGGTGAATCTCATTAAATCTTGTAATCAAGAGGTCATTCATACCGTGAGTAAAAAGACAAGGCAGAAGCTTGATGGCCTTGACGATAAAGAAATCTTATTATCATTGTCACAAATTCGTGATTTATGCAGTAAATTTTAGTTGCGGGAGTAAAATATATATATATATATATATATATATATATATATAGAGAGAGAGAGAGAGAGAGAGAGAGAGATAGAGAGAGAGAGAGAGAGAGGCTAGAATACACTCAAGTGTATTCGGAGCAGAATACACTCAAGTAGTTTTTCATGATGCAATATTTAAAAAAAAATGTAATCCTTTGATCTTCTTAAACATCTTGTGACGCAAAAATTATGCATTTTAAATTAGTTTCACGCATCGATTTTGATGCCCTTGGATGAGTGGCTTACACTCATCCAAATGGGCTCAAAATTTGAATGTAGCCTAGTTATAGTATGACGATGAAGGTCAATGGTTTACATTTTGCAAAAAATAGTCTTGATATGCAAACACACGAGTGTATTCGTGCGATCTGTACACTCGAGTGTATTCTAGCCTGACTCTCTCTCTCTCTCTTTCTATATATATATATATAGAGAGAGAGAGAGAGCTCAACTCTCTCTCTCTCTGACTGTCCATCATTAAGAAACTGGCCATTGGTATGGTCTAGCGATTTAACTTCTCGACAGAAGACAATAAGAGCTAAGGAGGAAGGGAAGGGCTGTAGTTAGGCAGAGCATGGATGATCACGATCCTGCACTGTTGTTTCTTAATGGCAGATGAATACATGATGATTGATGGTGGCCCAACAACTAGTGCCAGGTGTACTTGTACAACCATACATGCATCCATGGTGCATCTGTATGATGTGCACCGCCGTGAAGTGGTATTGTCTCAACCCAATGCTCATGTTAGTGGCATGAGGGGCACTGGAAAAGAGTGCTCAGATGAAGCTGCCCAAAAGGATGCTCGTCGTGAAGGATCCTAGAGATGTAGTCATGGTGGAAGGAGCACATAGCAGGACATGACCATGCTGGCTGTGAAAAAAACATATAATGCAGTCATGGTTGAAGAAAGATTGTTGAAAGAAACAGGTTGATGTACTTGACGTTGTCTAGAATGAAGCCGATATACAGTCCATTCCAGTCGATTCCTGCCATCAGTGAGGAGCCACACAACTGTTTATGAACGTAAATATAACCCTTGAATATGGCATACAT
Source organism: Alisma plantago-aquatica (assembly GCA_963693085.1). NCBI lineage: Eukaryota > Viridiplantae > Streptophyta > Magnoliopsida > Alismatales > Alismataceae > Alisma > Alisma plantago-aquatica. The sequence continues at coordinate 439,882,131 of OY856412.1, read as the reverse complement.
ATTATTCCTGACACCGGTCTCCTACAATGTTGACGCGATCTTTCTAAAGATGAAGCTCCCATGTTGCAGTTGTTGTGCGCTGTCGGGTCATGGTCCAAGAGTATCTGCATGTGGAAACTCATCCTGCATGGCTTCAGAGTAGTTGTAGTTTGAAGTTGTGGTGGAAGAAGTGTTTCCGCTGCAACATTTGTAGGTTGACTTAATAAGAGAAACATAATCAAGAGGAAGCTGTAAATGGTTTTGCACAGATTATGGAAACCAGGAAAAGTACAACTGAAACACAAGGCACACTTTAACTGCTTTATATATCTATCTATAATCTATATATAAGATAATAACAATCTTAGAATCTAGCACAATCCTCATGCTTAAGTGAAAAATGTCTTATAGATGAGAAATAAAAGACTGAATCATGATGATTGAAAGGTGGAATGGGAGTGGAGAAACAAACTTGGTAATGAATGGGTTGTGTGTTGGGGTGTATCATCATTCAAAATTTTTTTGGAATCGCTCCGTTCCCTTTGGAATCGCAATCAAAGAGAAGATTGAAGAGCTATGGGTGACTGATGGATCAAGTGATTATCAGCTATATGCTTGCCAACAACAATGATGAGAAACAAGCAGCCAAGTAGTCCAACAAATACTGATGGTAACAACCGGTGCCAAAGGCATGCTGGATGCACGTGCAACATATTGGGGGAATTAGGTCTGATTTGGTCATGTAAGGCCTCATTTAGATCAATTTAGGGTTGGTTAGGTACTTAGGTTTGATTTGGTCATGTTATGCAAATTAGGTTTGATTTTAGGCCAAATTATGTCAAATTTGAGCAAATGAGGTCTGATTTGGGGAAAACAAGTCTGATTATGGGGAAATGCTCTGATATGGTGAGATTAGGTCTAATTTGGCCAAATTAGATATTGTTTAGGTCAATATAGGGAAAATTTGGGAAAATTAGGTCTGATTGGATCATAATATACAAAATTAGGTTTTATTTAGGTGAAATCATGTCAAAATTGGGCACATTAAGTCCAATTTAGGGAAAACAAATATGATTTGAGGGAAATTGTTCTAAATTGGATGACTAAGTCTTATTTGGCCAAATTTTGTCTCATTTAGGCAAATATATGAAAAATTTATGGAATTTGGGATTGATTAGGTCATGGTATACAAATTAGGTCTGGTTTAGGCAAAAATTTGGGTAAAATAAGTCAAATTTGATCAAATTTGGATCAAATGAGTTCAAATTAGGGCCAATCAGTTCTAGTTTAGGTCTTCTTAGTTTTGATTTAGCCTAAATTCTACATAATAGTATTATACATGTTTTAGCTACAAACATAATACATGTAATTCTATATGAATTTTGTTTAGGTAAAACTTCCACAATTCAATCCACATCTAATGAGTTTGTTGCTTTTTTCATACGATGCTAGCACATTGATTGCATATTTATGATGCATATTATTATTTATGTGTAAGGATTGTATTTTTCAGAAATTTTACATATATTTGTTAAAGTAAAAAATAAATAAAAATGCCTGGAAACGCCCGGGCCTCCGCCTGGGCGCCTAGGCTGTCTGGGCGTCCCCCTGGAACGCCTGGTCGCTTATACAACCTTGCCTACATAACCCTCACCTATCACTTTACCTTTGTTGTTGTCACCAAATGTCACGAATCCTCCTTTCTTTTTAGTGAACTTGTTGAAGTGGTTGCTTTCACCTGTCATATGCTTTGAGCAATCACTATCAACAATTTATTTTCCTTTTACCTACAAGAAAGGAAGATGTCAGTGCCCAATTCAAACCTTAGGATCTGGAGTTAGCTTGGGGACCCATTTCATCTTTGGGTTGGTCCCCTTCTCTCTATAAGGACAATAAGTAGAGTAATGGTCATCACTCTTGCAATGAACACAAACCATAGGGTTCTTAGAGCCGAATGACCCTCCATGGAAGAAAGGAGGTTCCTTCCTCATTTTCTTACCCTTTTCCTTGCTCTTGCTCTTTGGAGCTCCCCCTACATGTCCCAAACCACTAGTACTAACTTGTTTGGTAGAGTGATCTAAAACTTCATTGAGGGATTTTTTTTCCTTTTAGGAATTTCTGCAAAGAAGCTCTTAGTTTGTGATTATCATCATTAAGAGTAATGACAGTAGAAGATAAGCTAGCAAGATCATCTTGTGCATGAAGTAAATCGGCCTCCAAACAAAGGGCTTTAGTATGTGTTAGGTTATCTCTATGTTTATGGGCTAGGGAGATGGCCCATTTACTTATTGTTTTATGTTTTGCTGTGTGTAGATGGATCTTGGAGGTGGATCCATTTAGCACTTTTATTCTATATATTGTAACATCTCCCCTATGTATTTGTGTGACTAAAGAAGAAGAAAGAAACCCTAGCCGTCAGTGGCTTAGGGTTATCCCCTCCCGTGGTTTTTCCCTTTCTTTTGAAGGGTTTTCCACGTAAATCTTGTTTTCACGTGTCGTTTGATCTTATAGCTCTATTTATCATGGTATCAGAGCCTTAATGCTTTTTTTTCTTGCTGCTGCCGAGCTGCTACAGTACCCCCTCGTACTGTAGCAACGTCGATACTGTGGAGACTTCTATCGCTTCTTCTGCAAGGTTCTGCTCCAACCAAGGATCTCCCTTCATTTTCTCTTGGTCCTAGTGGCCAACAACTGTGTAACGGAGGCAGTCCTTGGCCTTGATAGGGGCTTCTTGCTCTAGTTTTTTTCTGATCCGGTAACTGCCTGTTCTGTCCCCATTCTCAAATGCCCCCAAGTGGCGGTGGGGGGTTCAATGTCTGCATGGAAACCTATCCCTGGAGGCCGTCCCTAACCCTACTCCGTTCCCCCCCAAAGGCATTCAACAAGGGGAGGTGTCAAGTAGGGTCTGGATCTATCTTTTTCCAAGGTTGTAGGGCCGATTTTACTGTAGCAACTGCTATTCTGTACATCATATTTTTTTTCTTCTAATCGGCTGCATTTTTTTTGGCTTCTCCTGCCATTCTTTGGGGCTGATCTTCATCCTCTACGTTGTTGTTTCTCTTGTTCATAATGGCTGAAGAAAACAAATCAATGGATCTTCTAAAATCAAAAGATAGCATCATCATGCATATAACATCAACGAAGTTAAAACGATCCAACTATCTTCTTTGGGTTGCTGCTGCAGAGATGGCCATAGATGGACGTGGACGAACTGGTTATATCAATGGAACCAAAAAACCACCAGAACAAATGGAAAAGACTTGGGATACTTGGTATTTTGAAGACAATCAAGTAAAGTCTTGGATTGTTAACTCTGTTTCTGCAGATTTACAACCATTAATTCTTCGTACAGCCTATGATACGTGGGAGACGTTGCAAAACATGTTTCGACAGAAAAAGACCGACACGCGTATTTATTAACTGACCAAAGAAATTTTCCATGTTCTGCAAGGAAAGATGTCTGTAACCGAATATTATCGTACTCTCAAGTCCAAGTGGGAAGACTTGGACTTTTATGTTGATGAAACATGGTCATGTTCAGCCGATCAAAAGCTATACCGGACTAGAAAATGGAAGAGTCGGCTTTTATCTTTCTTGGGGCTCTGAATCCAGAGTTTGAGAATGTCATGAGCTAGATCCTAAATAGTGTGTCTATCCCTAGCATTGAAGAGACATACTTCCAAGTGGAGGCAGAAGAAACAAGACATTTAGTTATGAGGGGTAAGACTGAGGAGAACAATTATGACAATATTGAGCACTCAACGCTTATGAGTCGCTACTCTAAACCATCTGCTGCAACTAGAGAGAAGCCTGTTTTAAAATGTACTCACTGTCAAAAGATAGGTCATTCTGTGGATTTTTGTTGGGATTTGCATCCAGAGAAGAGACATGATAGAGGGAAAAGTGCCCGCTCTAATGGAAAAAAACATAGCTGCTATTGCTACTGATGTAAATGAAGACAACATTCTGAATTTAACTTCAGATCAGATTAAAGAATTGCAAGGTTTGCTTTTCAAAGTCATGCATACTAAAGAGAATGATTCAGCCACTTCCTCAATCAATCATGCCTTATCTGCTAAAGGAAATTGTTAATATATGTGTTGCTTGTTGATATCAAACACCTTCTTTGGATTTTGACTATGTGAATATGTGCTGGCAAGTTGATCCCACATTTGTTTTGCCGTCTGCAGGTACAATAGTGTGACACTAATCTTGGTCTCACTACTATTCAGTTACTATGTCATGACTGTGGAGTCGTCCTTCACCCAATCATCATAGGCTTTCACATCCTTTGAATCGGCTGTTGCAGGAGGCACGGGTGGTGGATCTCGCGTCAGGTGTGACATTTTTCCTTGTGATTTAACATATATCTGCATAGAGCACACCCAGTGTTGGTAGTTTCGCCCATCCAGCTTCACAATTGTCACCTGACGTCGTAGATCTTCATGAGTAGACGCCATCCGGAAGAAACAAATGCAGACGTAGAGTTACAGGCAGGCAGCAGCAGTCAGACACATGCAGTAGAAGTCAGCAGTCAGAGGCAGAAGTCCAACACATGGACTAGTAGTAGAAAGTAGAAGATCCACGCATGGATCGTAAAAAAAAACCCACGTAGGGGCAACAGAGAAGAGAAAAAAACCTACGCCAACATGGAGGATCAGTCACTCCACCATGAGGCGCAGGCAGACAGAGAGGATGAAGCCCGTTACGTCGTCAACGTGCCAGAACTAAAAAGTTACCGAGGCTGTCCGGAGATTTCGGAAAGAGAAACGGAGCTAGACGGAGGGGCCTGTGGTGGATTAGGCCACAAGGATGGAGGTTATTAGGGGATTAGAGGTGGATGGAGGGCTGCGGAGGGGTGGATACTGTAGCAGCGGCGGTGCTACTGTAGCAACACTGTAGCGGTGGAAAAAAGGAGATTTCAGAGTCTGGCGGCGGCTAGGGTTGGTGGAGAGAGAGGGATTAGGTTTAAGGTGGATCGGCCCGCTATGATACCATGTGAAAGACAATGAGATTTGGAGAGCTTAGGGTTGCACAATGTGTGTACCCTTCTATTTATAGAAAAGTAACAATTACAGAAAGGTCCAGATATAATGGAAAATAACATAACATAAATAAAGCAACACATATATTAACAGAAATCAAGGTATATATCTATCCCCTTTGAAAGACAATTGGGTAATTAATATTGGTGCCATAAATCACATTGTGAACTGAGGTGCCGCAATGCAACGTGCAATGCAGCGTTGGGAGTGGCAATAGGCCTTCTCCCTTTTTATTAATAAGAGAAGTTGGAGAATTTACATAGAGGTCCAGCAGGATATATAAATTACAAAATAGAATAAATAGCTGAATATATATGAAATATGTTAACACTCCCCCTCAAGTTGGAGTGTACACATCGTGTAGGCCCAGCTTGTTGCAAAAACTCTGAAATGCTGCTGGACTCAATGGATTCGTAAGAACATCTGCAAGTTGATCTTCATACTTGACATGCGGAGTCACAACAGTTCCATTCTTGATCTGATCTCTAATAAAGTGGCAGTCAACCTCTATGTGCTTAGTACGTTCATGGAAGACTGGGTTCCTGGCAATGTAGATGGCCGCTTGATTGTCACATCTGAGTTTTATAAGAGACAAAACGAGAATCTTTAATTCAGAAATTACAGATTGAACCCACTGCAACTCACAACATGCATGTGCCATTGCTCTATACTCAACTTCCGTGCTAGATCTTGCCACAACATTTTGCTTTTTGCTTTTCCAGGTAATAAGGTGATTTCCCAGAAATGTACAATATCCAGACGTAGACTTCCTGTCATTCAGATTACCAGCCCAATCTGCATCTGCATAACCAGTAAGAGAAAGTGTAGATACAGGAGTCTTCGGCCTATAATAGGTGATTCCCTTACCAGGTGCACCTTTCAGATATCTCAGAATACGACAGACTGACGTCAAATGAGACAGTTGTGGTGAGCTCATATGCTGACTCACCACTCCTACAACAAAAGAAATGTCAGGGCGTGTGACTGTCAGATTTATCAATTTTCCTCCAATTTTCCTGTGATATCCTGGATCTGGATAATCAATATCATTAGTCATCTCCTTTACATGATAGTCCATAGGAGTAGATACATGCTTGGACTCACTCATACCTGTTTCCTGTAGTAAATCCAGCACATATTTTCTCTGAGACAAATTGGTACCTGCATGAGATCTAAGTACTTCAATGCCCAGAAAGTATCTCAGTTTTCCCAGATCTTTTGTATGAAACTGCCCCTGCAAGCCTTCTTTCACACGAAATATGCTTGTAGAATCACTGCCAGTGATAACTATATCATCAACATACACAACAATAATAATAGATTTGTGAGAAGAGATGAGGAGGAGAGGAGATGAACACCGAGAGATTTGTCGACTGCAAGGAGCAACTTCCATGAGAGGGCAATAGCCGTCTTTTTTTTTATATATATATTAGGGTAAGATACATAGTGGTACAAAGGAGAAAATAATAGAGAAACAATAAAACAAACAATATAATAAAGATAGAACCAGGAGGCAGATCGCCGATTTCCGCCGCTGTTCCACTGTCGATACCATCGACAGGACTGTCGATGGTATCGACAGAGTGCTGTTCTGTTGCTGTGATAATATCGATACCATCGACCTCCTGTCGATAGTATTGATGGGGACGCAGGTTGTTTCACACTCCCCCTCAAGCTGGAGAGTACACATCGTGTATGCCCAACTTGCCACAATTTCTGAAAAGCTGTCGGATCCAAAGGCTTTGTCAAGATATCCGCCAGTTGATCTTCAGACTTGACGTATGGCGTCACAATAGTGCCATCTTTGATTTGATCACGAATAAAATGGCAATCAACTTCTATATGCTTTGTACGCTCATGAAAGATAGGATTCCTGACAATGTGTATAGCAGACTGGTTGTCACACTTGAGCTCCATAGAAGACATAATAGTGATTTTTAACTCAGAAAGAACATATTTGACCCATTGTAGTTCACAACATGCATGGGCCATAGCACGGTATTCAGCCTCAGTGTTGGATCTAGCTACCACATGCTGCTTTTTGCTTTTCCAAGTAATCAAATGATCACCTAGGAAAGTACAATAGCCTGATGTAGACCTTCTATCAGTATGATCACCAGCCCAATCTGCATCTGAATACCCTGTGAGAGTCAAAGTAGATGGAGGCACCTTGGGTTTAGAATATGTGATCCCTTTACCAGGAGCACTCTTCAGATATCTCAGAATCCGACAAACTGCTGTCCAGTGTGACTGTCGTGAGTGCATATGCTGACTCACGACGCCAACAACAAAAGAAATGTCAGGTCCTGTAACGGTCAGATATATTAGCTTGCCAACTATTCTCCTGTAGTATCCTGGATCTGAGTACTCAACATCATCAACCGTCTCCTTGATGTGATAATCCATATGAGTAGATACCGGTTTAGATTCAGTCATGCCTGTTTCCTGTAGTAAGTCAAGCACATATTTCCTCTGAGATAGATTGACACCTGCATGAGATCTAAGCACCTCAATGCCTAGAAAATATCTCAGTTTACCCAGATCCTTCGTTTGGAAGTGTCTCTACAACCCTTCCTTCACACGAGATATGCCTGTAGAATCACTGCCAGTAATCACTATGTCATCAACATATACAACAATAATGATAGAACCACAAGAAGAGCTAGAGTAGAATAAAGAGTGACCAGTCATGGAGCGAGAAAAACCCATCTGGAGTACAACCTCACTGAACTTGTCAAACCAAGCTCGAGGAGACTGTTTCAGCCCATATATGGCTTTCTTCAATTTACACACCTTCTGACATTCCCCCTGAGCAACAAACCGAGGAGGTTGTTCCATATATACCTCTTCCTGTAGGTCACCATATAGAAATGCATTCTTAACATCAAGCTGAAATAGGGGCCAATCAAAGGTAGTAGCCAGAGAAATAATAATCCGCACAGAATTTAGACGAGCTACTGGAGAAAAGGTCTCAAAGAAATCAACTCCATAGGTCTGTGTGTAGCCTTTTGCTACCAATCTGGCCTTCAACCTCTCAACGGATCCATCCAGATTATGTTTGATGGTGAAAACCCATCTACAACCCACTGCTTGCTTCCCTGCAGGTAAGTCAACAAGATCCCATGTGCCATTATGCAAAAGAGCTGACATCTCAAGTTGCATTGCCTGTTTCCAGCCACTGTCCTTCATAGCATCATAGTGATTCCTTGGTATATCAACAGAATCAATCCCAATAGCAAATGCGCGGGCCTGCTTAGATAAGTGGGAAAGACAACACACATTTGTAATAGGATGTCTAATAGTACAAGAACGAGTACCTTTCCGAACAGCAATAGGAAGATCAAGATCTGATGCTCTGCAGGAATCTTGTGAGTAGAAGACGATGAGGAAGGCTCAGGGACTGGTGTCGCTACCTCTTCTGGATCTTGTCTGCCTCGCCTACTATAAACATATGGGTACTGCTGAATAACAGGCCTGTCAGCTGCCTGCTCGTCCTGAATAAAAGTATAATCAGGAATGATGGGTGGGTGGCGCTCCCTCACTCTGCACAGATGGTGCCACTCACTCTGAAAATCTGGTGGCACTCCCTCTCTCAACTGCTCCCCCTTACTCATAGCATCGGAGAAATATGGAGTGGTCTCATGAAAGGTAACATCCCTAGACACAAACATGCGACGAAGACTAGGATAGTAACACTTGTATCCTTTGCTAGTACTAGAATAACCAAGGAACAAGGTTTTAACCTAGGAGAAAGTTTGTCAGCCTTAGGGTCAAAATTATGGACAAAAGAAGTGCAACCAAACACTCTAAGTGGAACAGAGAAGGGCTGATCCGTGGGTCGTAACACAGAGAAAGGAGTTTGTCCTTTAAGAACAGAGGATGGTTGTCTATTAATTAAGAAGCAAGCGGTTAAAAGAGCTTCAGGCCAGAATTTCTCAGGCACATTGGATTGAAACATGATCGAACGAGCAATATCAAGAAGATGGCGATTTTTCCTCTCAGCCACCCCATTTTGCTGAGGGTGTGAGGACAAGACGTGCGATGGATCATGCCCACAGAATTGCAAAAATCAGACATTGCCTTTTGAACATACTCTAAAGCATTATCAGATTGGAGAGTTTTTATATTGCAGTCAAACTGAACTTTTATTTCTTTATGAAAATGTTTCACAATAGATAGCACAGACTCTCGACTTTTGAGAAGGTAGATCCATGTCATGCGGGAAAAATCATCCACAAAGGAAATAAAATAACGAAAACCATTATAACTCTGGTCTTTAACAGGACCCCATACATCACTGTGGACTAACTCAAAAGGACAAGATGCCCGCTTATTGACACGATTGGGATAAGACAACCTATGATGTTTTTCCAGCTGACATGACTGGCACTCTAAAGATGACACTTGGGACAACTCAGGTTCCAACTTCCGCAGGCTCTCTAACGACGGATGTCCATATCTGCAATGCCATAGTAAGGGGGAACCACTCAACATGATGGATGGAGCTGAAACAGATACTGGGCGAGACAGACTGTCACCGTGGAAAAGGTAAAGATCACCTTTCCTAGGCCCCCCACCAATCGTCCTCATACTCTTGAGATCCTGTAAAACAAAACAAGAAGGCCCAAATGTTACCTTACATTTTACAGTGTCAATCAATTTTGCAACAGAAAGAAGATTAAAAGGAAACTCAGGCACAAAGTGTACATATTTAAGATCAATCTTTGGTGTTAGAGGGACATGTCCACTAGCTAGCACTCTCCTCACTGAACCATCTGCCAATGTGACAGATTGGTGAGGGATATACGAGTCAATAGATTGGAGCAATCTCTTCATACCAGTCATGTGCTGTGACGCGCCAGAGTCAACCACCCAAGATGAAGTAGAGCCAGAAGTTATGAGAGATGTAGCCTGATTACTCGCAGTAGATGCCAGGTTTGTTGATGACGAAGATGAAGATCCCACACTCATGTGCTGTATAGCTTGAATGAATCGATCATACTCCTCCTGAGTAAGAGTGATGCCGGTCCCAGAATTGGTGCCCACAACTGAAGATGGAGAGGAATATGTAGAGGTGGTGTGCTGCCCCGACAAGGAGACGAGTCCCTCAGATTGGGCTTTAGATAGCCGTTGGATCACCCGGAGACTCCCAAACAGTAGTTCCGGCTCCCCAGAACTGGCCGAAAACTGCTGTAAATCAACCAGAAGCTTGCTAGCGGCTCCGGTCCTTGGTGGCTAGATCTACAACAACGAGGGAAAAGCTGCTATCGATCCAGCGATGAAGACGGCTAGCGGTTGCTAGCCCAGCAACACCCGCGCCGGCGGCGGGCTGCCGTTCCTGCCGGCCCGACGACCGAGGTGGCCGCGGCGCCTAGAGAAGCGGGGAGGCGACGACAGCTGGGAAGGAGAAAGGAGGCGGGAAGGCTGTGGCGGCGGCTTGTTGAGGAAGCGGGGCGGCGGATCAAAGCCGCTCTGATACCATGTGAGAAGAGATGAGGAGGAGAGGAGACGAACATCGAGAGATTTGTCGGCTGCAAGGAGCAGCTTCCATGAGAGGGCAATAGCCGTCTCTCTTCTTTTTATATATTAGGGTAAGATACATAGTGGTACAAAGGAGAAAATAATAGAGAAACAATAAAACAAATAATATAATAAAGATAGAACCAGGAGGCAGATCGTCGATTTCCGCCGCTGTTCCACTGTCGATACCATCGACAGGACTGTCGATGGTCTCGACAGAGTGTTGTTCTGTTGCTGTGATAATCTCGATACCATCGACCTCCCGTCGATAGTATCGACGGGGATGCAGGTTGTTTCACAAGATCCACCAGACGAACTAGAATAAAATAAGGAGTGATCAGTAACAGAACGAGAAAAGCTCATCTTTAGCACAACATCACTAAACTTGTCAAACTAAGCTCTAGGAGATTGTTTCAATCCATAGATGGCTTTCTTCAGTCTACACACCTTCTGACACTCCCCCTGAGCAACAAAACCAAGTTGTTGCTCCATGTATACCTCCTCTTGTAGATCATCATGAAGAAAGGCATTCTTGACATCGAGCTGAAATAGAGGCCAGTCAAATGTAGTAGCCAGAGAAATAAGAATACACACAGAATTCAGACGAGCCACTGGTGAAAAGGTCTCAAAGAAATCAACCCATATGTCTGAGTGTACCCCTTTGCCACCAGTCTTGCTTTCAATCTCTCCACAGAACCATCTGAATTATGTTTTACTGTAAATACCCATATGCATCCCACAACATTTTTATCTGGAGGTAAGTCGGCAAGTTCCCAGGTGTTGTTCAGTAAAAGAGAAGACATTTCAACATGCATAGCATGTTTCCAGCCAATATCCTTCATAGCATCAAGATGATTTCTTGAAATGACCACATAGTCAATCCCAAGAGCAAATGAGCGGGCCTGCTGAGATAATTTGGACAAACAACACACATTTGTAATAGGATGCCGAATAGTACAGGAACGGGTACCTTTGCGAACAACAATGGGAACATCAAGGCCAGATGGTTCTTCAGGAATCCCTTGAGTAGAGGAGATGGGGAGGGGTCAGAGACCGGAGTCGCTACCTCCTGTGGATCTTGTCTGCCTCGTCTGCTATAAACATGTGAATATTGTTGAATTAGTGGACCATCTGCTGACTGCTCTTCTTGAATTATAGTATAGTCAGGAATGATAGGTGGCACTCTCTCACTCTAATGTGGTGCTGTCACTCTCTCACTAGTATTTGATGGTGGCACTCTCACATAATTGCTCCCCCTTACTGGGAACACTAGAGAAATATGAAGTAGATTCATGAAATGTCACATCCCTAGACACAAACATACGATGGAGATTTGGACAATAACACTTGTACGCTTTGCTAGTGTTGGAGTACCCAAGAAAAAGAGTCCTAATTGACCTAGGAGATAACTTATCAGCCTTAGGATCAAAATTGTGGACAAAGGAAGTACAACCAAACACTCTAAGGGGAACAAGGAAATGTTGATCTTGGGGATGTAAGATAGAGAACGGGGTACGTTCTTAAAGCACAGAAGATGGTTGCCTGTTGATAAGGAAACAAACAGTAAGTAAAGCGTCATACCAGAATCGCTTAGGAACATTAGATTGAAACATGATTGTCCTGGTAATATCAAGAAGATGACGATTTTTCCTCTCTGCTACCCCATTCTGCTGAGGGGTGTGAGGACAACATGTACGATGTATCATCCCAACAGAACTACAAAAATCAGCCATAGCATTTTGAACATACTCCAAGGCATTATCAGATTGAAGAACTTTAATATTGCAATAAAATTGAACTTTTATTTCTTGATGAAAATGTTTGACAGTGGATAGCACAGACTCGAGACTTTTCAACAATAAATCCATGTCATACGCGAAAAGTCATCCACAAAGGAAATAAAATAATGAAAACCATTATAGCTATGGTCTTTTATAGGACTCCAAACATCACTGTAGACCAACTCAAAAGGACAAGACGCTCGTTTATGGACACGACTGGAATAAGACATCCTATAATATTTCCCCAGTTGACAGGACTGACACTCTAAAGACGATACTTGAGACAATTCTGGTTCTAACTTTCTCAGGCTCTCTAATGAAGGATGTCCATATCTGTAGTGCCACAGTAAGGGAGAGCCACTCAACAAGATAGCTGGAGTAGGAGCAGAAACTTGGCGAGGCAAACTGTCACCGTGGAAAAGGTAGAGATCACCTTTCCTAGGCCCCCCACCAATCGTCCTCATACTCTTGAGATCCTGTAACACAAAACAAGAAGGTCCAAAAGTTACCATACATTTCACAATATCAATCAACTTAGCAACAGACAGAAGATTAAAAGGAAAAACAGGCACATAATGTACGGATTTAAGATCAATTCCAGGAGTCAAAGAAACATATCCACTGGCTAATACTCTCCTCACTGAACCATCCGCTATTGTTACAGATTTGTGAGGAATATGTGAGTCAATGGCGTGAAGAAGTATCCTCATACCAGTCATATGCTGTGACGCTCCAGAGTCAACAACCCATGATGAAGTTGAACCAGAAGCCAATAAAGAGGTAGCCTGATTACCAGTGGTGGACGCCAAGTTGGCTGAAGATGATGATCCCAAGCTCAGATGCTGAGTAGCCAGGATAAATCTATCATATTCCTCCTTGGTGAATGTGATGCCAAAAGGACCAGAACTCGAAGCAGGAGGCTCAGTAGACTCAGTAGTGGTAGCATAGTTTGCTGCTCCCACAAGCGGTGCAGCAGATCGACCATGCTTCTTCCAGCATTTCTCAACAGTGTGTCCAGGCTTGTCGCAGAAAGTGCATTTAGGACGAGTTCCATGTCCTCGGACCATACCTGTCCGTCTCCTCTCACTACAGCAGCTATAGAAGCATGAGATTCTCCCTGAGATGAGACTGCGGTAGGATCAACATGTTCAAAATTTGCCTGTAAGATCCTTGAATAAGCCTCTTCCAAACTGGGAAGTTTATCAGAAGCTAGGATAACACTGTGGGCTGAACTGCACGAAGAACTCAGACCAGACAAAATTTTTGCTGTAATCAAGTCATCTCTGTCTTTGACTTGCTCTTGGACAGTCACTGGATGGTAGAAACTCAGCTCTTGTGCAATACCTTGGATCACTCCAAAGTATTCTTCTAAAGGTCTGTCTCCTTGTCGTTCTGCAAAGAGGCGGTCATATATCATGAACTAACGAAGCACATTCTTCTCTTGAGAATAGTGTTTCTTTACAACACCCAGATCTCTTTGGCAGTAGTGTAGAACATGAACCTCGAGGCAATCCCAGGTTCCATGCTCCCCCACAACCAAGTCTTCACCAGACTGTTATGGCACTTCCATTCTGCATAGCCTTTGTCAGTAGACGCAGGATGATCAGAATCAACATGTCTCGCCTTGTCGCGTGACTCCAATACAGTATGGACCGCATTCATCCATAAGAGGTAGTTCTTCCCGTTCAGCTTGATGGAGGGGATATGTGACATCTCACTGTAGATGGTCGATGCCTTGGTGTCCTCCATGATTTAACGAGAAGAAGAGGTGACAGATTGATACGCGTCACAAGAAGATATGCGTGACAGAGTGATACACGCCACTTCATAGAATCGGATGCATATCTGACGCATCCACAACCCCCAACTGAAATTCCCTAATCACACATGAAGGAGATGTGATTAGGAATTTCCTACGTACCGACGGACCCTCCGGTTTAGGATTTAAAAATCCGTTGGATCAACCGAAGGACCCGACGATCTGGAGAGGGGGGGCTGCGGCTACTATGCCTGCCCCGAGCGGCGGCTTTCCTCCACTGAGCCGGCGACGCGGCGGCCTGAGATGGCTGGCGGCTGCTGGAGCCGACGACGCCAACTGTTGGCCGGTGGCGGCGTTGGGGGCTGCTGGCGGCGCTGCGGCTGGGTAGGGTTAGGTTAGAACCTTTGCTCTGGTGCCATGTGAACTGAGGTGCCGCAATGCATCATGCAATGCAGCGTTGGGAGAGGCAATATGCCTTCTCCCTTTTTATTAATAAGAGAAGTTGGAGAATTTACATAGACGTCCAGTAGAAATTACAAAATAGATTAAATAGCTGAATATATATGAAATATATTAAAACACATGACTAGGAACTCCAAGTGGTTCTCCAAATATAAATTGGGATATAGTCAAGAGTGGATTTTCATGGCAGATGGCTCTAGGGCTAATGTGGCAGGAAAATGGAGTATACTCCTTATGCATGATCTTATTCTTTCTAATGCTCTACATGTTCCCAATCTTTCTCTTAATTTGCTTTCCGTTAGCAAAATTACAAAAGACCTAAATTGTGTTTGAGTTTCTACTTTGATCGATGTACCTTGCATGACCTGGTGACGAGGAAGAAGATTGGGATTGGTTTGGAAAGTGATGGTCTCTACAAGATACCAAGAAAGGTTGCTGGTGCTCTTCAAGCTGCTCTACATGACAGATCTAATGAAATTCATTCGTGCATGCTCGTTTGGGTCATTTGAGTTTTTCTTCCTTACAAAAACTTTTTCCTGGTTTATTTAACCAAATAAAACAAAAAGAATTTCAGTGTGATATTTGTGAACTCTCTAAGCATCGCCATGCTTCCTTTGATACATTTAGCAATAAAAGAACCGATCTTTTTTCCTTGGTTCACTCTGATGTTTGGGGCCCTGCTCCTGTTGTTTCTATGGGGGGATATCGTTATTTTGTAGGTTTTATTGACGATTATTCCCGATGTACTTTTATATATCTGATGAGGAACCGATCTGATATTCCTAGGATTGTTCAAACCTTTATTGCTATGGTGGAGAATCAATATAATACTACTGTTAAAAGATTTTGTTCTGATAATACACGAGAGTATCTTGACAACTATTAAATCCTTCTTTGATTCCAAAGGCATTGTTCATGAAACATCATGCAGTTATACCCCAAAACAGAATGGGGTTGCAGAATGGAAGAACAAACATCTGCTTGAAGTTACTAGAGCATTGTTTTTACAACGGAATGTTCCACAACGTTTTTGGGGAGAGGGTGTTATGACTACATCCTTTCTTATAAATCACATGCCTAGTTGTGTTCTCCGTGGATCTACACCCATATCCTTGGTATCCAAAGATAAACCTCATTTTTCTCTCCCTCCGAAGGTTTTTGGGTGTCTATGTTATGTTCATGTCTTATAGCCCGATAGATCAAAATTTGACCCTCGTGCTATTCATGCTATTTTCTTGGGATTTTCTTCTACTCAGAAAGGATATAAGTGTTTTGATCCTACCACAGGGAAACACTACGTCACCAATGATGTAACTTTTCATGACCATGTCGCTTATTTTGTGAACAAGCCTCCTCTTCAGGGGGAGAACTGCTGTAATGAAGAGGATCCTTGTATTTTGATAAATTGTGAACCTTCTTCTACGACTCTAAATGGAAGCAACAGTCAAGGGGAGTCTAGGATTGAAAGTAGAGAAAGATTTGGTCAAGTATATGAGAAGAGACCAAGAATTCCAACCAATCCCAATCCATCTTCTCTTCACGAACCAGGTCAATCCTCCAGTGCTGACGAGATGCAGGATGATCCAGAAAATATTTCTCACGAGGTGCAAGATGATACAGATGATATTTCTGATGACCGACCTATTGCTCTTAGAAAGGCAGTCCGTGAATGCACTAGGCATCCTATTCAAAGATATGTTACCTTCTCCCGTCTTAGTACACGGTATCAATGTTTTCTGTTCTCACTTGCAATGTCTTCTGTTCCCAGGTGTGTTGCGGAAGCCTATCTTGATCCAAGATGGGTCCAAGTTATGAAGGAGGAGATGAATGCTCTTAAAAAAGAATCAAACTTGGGATGTTGTTGATAAACCCGCGGACGCTCATATTGTGGGATCCAAGTGGGTATACACCATCAAATATAAAGCAGATGGAACTGGGGACATAAATAAAGCCAAACCGGTTGTTAGAGGCTTCACTCAAATATGGAATAGATTATCTAGAGACCTTTGCTGCTGTTGCAAAAATGAACTCTATTAGGATTGTGTTAGCCATTGCCGTTCACTTGTCTTGGAAATTACACCAACTGGACGTGAAGAATGCCTTCTTGAATGGGGATCTTGTTGAAGAAGTTTTTATGCTGATGCCGCTTGGATATGAGCAGGAAGGAAAATGTTGCAAATTAAAAAAGGCTTTATATGGTCTTAAACAGTCCCCACATGCTTGGTTTCAAAGATTGCAGGTTTTTGATGAAAAGGTTAGAATTTTTGCAAGGAAATGGCGACCACACTCTCTTTGTTAGAAGGACTGCAAGGAATTGCACATTGATGTTTGTTTAAGCGGATGACATGATAATTACTAGGGATGATGAGGATGAGATCTTAGAGCTAAAAAATAAACTTGCAGATGAAATTTGAAATCAAAGATCTGGGGAAACTAAAATATTTTTTGGGAATTGAGATAACGAGGTCTAAAGATGGTCTTAGCTTGTGCCAATGCAAATATGCTTTGGATATCCTCAAAGAAACAAGGAAATTGGGGTGTAAACCGGTTGATACTCCTATTGAGAAAAATCACAAGCTGTCTAAAAGATGGAAATCCATTTAATCATGAACAAAAGAGCATTTATCAGAAGCTGGTTGGAAAACTTATATATCTTACTCTTACCAAACCTGATATAACATATTCTGTCAATATTGTAAGTCAATTTATGCATGCTCCTACTGACTCTCATCTTCGTGCCGTTTATCGTATTCTTGCATATTTAAAAAGGAATCCTGGCAAGACCTCCTCTACACTAAAGGTGATGAGCTAAAGATTGAATGCTTCACTGATGCTGATTGGGCTGGTTCTCAAGATGACATGCGTTCTACTTCTGGATATTGTGTTTTCTTGGGAGGAAATCTTGTCATTTGGAGAAGTAAAATAAATCAGTTATTGCTCGATCTAGTGCGAGGCTGGATATAGAGCGGTCGCCTTAGGGGTCACTGAAATGCTTTGGGTCCAAATACTTTTATCTGATATGGACATCGTTTCAAAAACTCCCATGATGTTATATTATTTGTGACAATAAGTCTGCCATTAATCTTGCTAATAACCCCGTGTTGCATGATTGAACCAAGCACGTGGAGTTAGATCGACATTTCATCTGTGGAAAGATTGATGCTGTGATTTTGTGCCTACCTCATGTGAAGACAAACGAGCAAGTTGTAGACATTTTCACAAAAGGCATGTCTGTCTCCACCTTTGCCGATTCTATTTGCAAGTTGGGCATGTATGACTTGTATGCCCAACTTGAGGGGGAGTGTTAAGTTGTCTCTATGTTTATAGGCCAGGGAGATGGCCCATTTACTTATTGTTTTATGTTTTGCTGTGTGTAAATGGATCTTGGAGGTGGATCCATTTAACACTTTTATTCTATATATTGTAACATCTCCCCCATGTATTTGTGTGACAAAAGAAGAAGAAAGAAACCCTAGTCGTCAGTGGCTTAGGGTTATCCCCTCCCATAATTTTTCCCTTCCTTTTGAAGGGTTTCCACATAAATCATGTTTTCATGTGTCGACTGATCTTTTAGTTCTATTTATGAATATGATAGGAATCTCTCTCATGAGTAATACTAGCTACCTCATTACTAGGCAATAAATGTCTAGAAGAAAGATCATTGATTTGAGCAAGCAATCTAGCATTTTTAGTTCTAAGCAAGATAAGCTCATCAAGATAAATCCTATTTTCATCCTTAATAGCATCACAAGCATGTCTAGGATCATCAATTTCAGTTCTAAAACAAGCTCATCAAGACGGGTTTGGTTTTCCTCAAGACTATTGATGTTCTTAAGGTAGATACCATTCTCTACTTCGACTCCATTGTATTGGAACTCAAGATCAAGAAATTGACTTGCAAAGAATCAATATTATCAAGATGCAATTTCTCATTTTGATCAAGGATATCAATCTTAGCATACAAATCGCCGGAGAGGTAGTAGCTCGGTGGACAAGGCACGGGCTCCCAAGAGTAGGGACCCGGGTTCAAATCCCCGGTTGTGCGCCTTTAAGCTCCTTGGTCCCGTCACGTAGCCCGACCTCTGCGTGAGTTTAACTGCGCTCCCCGATGTGCGGGTAGTTGAGGGGATGCTGGGGGTTTACGCTACTAGGCCGGGTCTCACTTAATTCACGGCTCGTCCCCAGGGGTGGTTCCAACGTATCTAAAAAAAAAATCTTAGCATACAAATCATCTATGATCTTCCCTAACCTCTTCTTAGATTTTCATTCGGATAAGAAGAGCGCGGGAGCATTAATCATATCAGTGAGAGCTTCTTTAGATAACTCATTTAAGCTTACCTCACTTATCTTACCAATGTCTTCATTAGTAGAGCAATGTGGCATTCTCCCTCATTGGAGCTGCAATCACTAGAAGAAGACTCCTCTCATGCAGCATGGGCTGCATCCTTGCTTCTTCTTTCCTTCTTGTCCTTCTTGTACTTGCCATCTTTTTATAATCCTCTCTTTTCTTGGAGCTCCTTTTGTGGTAGGACTTCTTGGACTTGGGGTACTCATTCTTGTAGTCCCTTTTGCCCACATTCATAGCACCTTGGAGTAGAGGAAGATGATGACTTTCCTTTGAAGTGCTTCCCCTTGGAGTAGTTAACTTTATGCTCACCAGGGGTTTCATCTTCACTTGAGGAAGGAGGAGAGGACCGACAAGCAAGTTGTTGTTGGAGAACAAGAGCCTCCACTTGAGCTTTGAATGTACTTCTTTGATCTTCATTGATTCCTTCTCTTCTTGCTTCTCATCTTCTTCTTGCTTGTCAAGTCTTGGCTCATTAGCTTGAAGATTGCAATGAGCTCTTTGGTTGCAATGTAACCAAGACTTCTAACTTCTTCAGTAGAGGTCACATTAGATTCCCATCTCTTGGGGAGAGACCTTAGAATTTTGGAGTTAATGGTCCCTCTATCCATGGTGTGGCCCAAGGAAGCAAGTTCATCGATGATGGTGTTGAGCCTCGTATACATCTCGACCACTCTCTCCTTTTTGCCATCTCGAAGTTTTCAAGGAGACTCTTGAGCATGTAGATCTTTTGGACTCCTTGACTTGCTTTGTGCCTTCATAGGTGATGCACAACTTGTTCCATATCTCATGGGCTATGTCCCAAAAGGAGATCCGATTGAACTCGGTGGGGGTAATGGCTGCATAGATGATGCTTATAGCCTTTGCATTCAACTGTGCCTTCTTTAGTGTAGCTTCATCCCAAGTAGCTACATCTCCTGCCGGCTCGTTGTATAGAATGATGACTACTTTCTACATGCCGTAGCTCATCCCTTGAAGGTAAAACTTCATCATCTTCTTCCAATAGAGCAAACTTGTGTCGTCGAAGATTGGGGGTCTCTTGGAGAAACCATCTTCAAAGTTGAGAGACCCAAGTAGGTTGTTGCCCATCTTCTCGTCTCGTAGGATATCTTGTCGGAGAAGATCGTGGCTCTAATACCACTTATTGGATCAATCGGCTCTAAAGGAGGGGGTGAATAGAACTAAAAACACTTGCACAAGATTCGTTAGACCTTTAAGTTACTTCAAGATAAGATATTGAAAATATTGAATTTGTGGTGCAACTAAGCATACATTGCAAGGATGAGAGAGATTAAATAAGATATAGAACAAACTATGTAGAGTGGTTCCAATCGCCAAATTAGGAGAAAGTCAGTCCACTACCTAGAGAGGTCAAGCTCTAGAATTTTGCAACCATTGCATACTTATATTCCATTATAAGACATGCACTTACATCTTCCTTTTCCGGGCCAAGGATACCCAACCTCCTTTTTAAGGACCAAAAGGAGCCAATAAACCAACCAAGGACTTACCTATCCTTTAAGCTAGAGTCTTCTACCTCTACAAGGTCTTACCCACTCTTGCAAGCAGCTGGACACCTTCGCCAAGAAGATCTCTTTCTTGTATCGAGTCATTTGTCTTGAAGGAATTACCCACTCTACTCTCGGATCTTCATCTTTGACATTCTCCTTCACATTGAAGAAGCTTTTGCACCGTCTCCTCCCACTTGGAGAAGTTTTGCACCTTCTCCTTCAGTTGGAGAAGCTTTCACCAACTTGATATCAAGAAAGGGGTTGGGAAAAGGGAAGCTTTGAGAGCTTTACAAGGCTACAATAAAATAGCTTTCTCACACATATCCTATCTTACTCATATGGATGTTTTGATTTGCAAACAAGAGAGAAAGTGACTCTAGTGGACTGAATGCACTCAACGCCCAAAAGTAATACATGTATCAAAGTTTTTTATATTACTGATTTCTATAAACTGATTAGTATTTACTTATCTATTGATTTGTATTTACATATCTACTGATTTGTATTTACTTATCTACTGATTTGTATTTACTTATCTACTGATTTGTATTTAGGTATCTACTGATTTGTATTTACTTATCTACTGATTTGTATTTACTTATCTACTGATTTGAATTTACTTATCTACTGATTTGAATTTATGTATCTACTGATTTGTATTTACTTATCTACTGATTTGTATTTACTTATCTACTGATTCGTATTTACTTATCTACTGATTTGTATTTACTTATCTACTGATTTGTTTTACTTATCTACTGATTTATATTTACTTATCTACTGATTCATCACATTATTTAAATTTAGGGCTTTGTATTTTTGATCTACTTTTTAAAATTATTTAATCATATACTGATTTATAATTGTTTATCAACTGAGTTGTACTTTTTTTTTATCTAATCCTTTGTATTTGTTTATCTACTGATTGATATCCATTTATCTAATGCTTTGAGTTTACTTATCTAACGTTTTGAATTTTTTTATCTACTGATTTGATCTAATGCTTTGAGTTTACTTATCTAACCTTTGAATTTTTTTAATCTACTGATTTGTTTTTACTTATCTAATGCTTAGTATTTATTTATGTACTGATTTGTATTTATTTATCTAATGTTTTGAATTTTTTTATCGACTGATTTGTATTTATTTATCTATTGATTTGTATTTATTTATCTACTGATTAGTATTTACTTATCTACTGATTTGTATTTATTATCTACTGTTTTTTATTAATTTGTCTACTGATTAGTATTAATGTACTGTTTCAACTTGTCTACTATTTGACTTTATTAATCTACTGCTTTGCTTTTTAAATGTACCACCTCATGAATAGAAATACAAATATAGTTAACATTTCTGATTTCTAATTTATGAGTAATCAATTTTGTGATTAACTCAAATTGGCTTTACAAAAGCCCAATAAATGAAAATGGCAAATATCTCCTAAAAAGTACTACAAATTCAGATTTTTTAATGTACAATTTCTACTATATGAGCAATTTAGATATATCTACTAATATATATATATATATATATATATATATATATTTACAAGATATATATATAAAAATGCCTGGGCCTCCTAGGCTGCCTAGGCTATATATATATATATATATATATATATATTTACAAGATATATATAAAAATGCCTGGGCCTCCTAGGCTGCCTGGGCGTCCATATGGAACGCCTGGCCGCCTATACAACCATGGCTAGAAGCTTGAATAACATGAAGGAGCAAACTTGGGATGAAGCCCAATGTGTCCTATTTATAGTTGGGGATGTCCACTAGTGTCTAGGAGCACCAAGAAACGTTTTCTAGCCGGTTGGGTGTTGCAACAGATATAATTTTGAGTTTTGCAACACTCCAACAGTCAGATACACTTTTTCTGCACACTCCATACAGCGCAGTCGATCGAGTTTCAATAAAGATAACTCGACCAATTGCTATAGGACAAAGTAAATTTGAAGCATCAATCGAGTTTATCCTGGATGAAACTCGATCGATCACTTAAATCTATTTTGCCAGTGCAAGGATTCGGTTGAGTTTGACCTGGGGTAAACTCGGCCGATCCTAGACATTTGCCAAGATCAATCCTAGGCATCGGTCGAGTTTCTAGGAAGGAAACTCGTCCGATCAAACAACCTGTGATCAATTTTGAAAAATGTCATTAGAGTGATTAAACGTCTGAATTAAGCGCTCCCGATTTGTTTTCATCTTAGTTACAAGTCATAGCATCAATACAAATGGTTACAAAAATTGTCCTAAGTGATTTTAGTGCGTTATCTAAGAAAGTGCATTTGCATAACTTTTGACTTGAACTAGATCAAGCTAGGGCTTGATTGAATTGATCCTTTTCATGCACCTAATACTCGAAATTAGTCTCAAATACACATATTAGATACATATGAATGTAATAGTTAAGTCATCATCAAAACATGGACAATGTATAACACTTAGGTCAACAAAAAACGACAATAGAACGATGGGAAAATCCTTCTAGATCTCCACCAAGGAAAAGTAGGATTGTTTTGAAAAATGTCATTAGAGTGATTAAACGTCTGAATTAAGCGCTCCCGATTTGTTTTCATCTTAGTTACAAGTCATAGCATCAATACAAATGGTTACAAAAATTGTCCTAAGTGATTTTAGTGCGTTATCTAAGAAAGTGCATTTGCATAACTTTTGACTTGAACTAGATCAAGCTAGGGCTTGATTGAATTGATCCTTTTCATGCACCTAATACTCGAAATTAGTCTCAAATACACATATTAGATACATATGAATGTAATAGTTAAGTCATCATCAAAACATGGACAATGTATAACACTTAGGTCAACAAAAACGACAATAGAACGATGGGAAAATCCTTCCAGATCTCCACCAAGGAAAAGTAGGATTGTTAAACCCCAATAGTAGTAAGAAAGATGATTTTTTTGCCATGATTTGACATTAGTTCTCAAAGACGATAAAGTAGACAACGATGGTGTAGACGATGATGGCGTAAACAATAACGATGTAGAGAGAGCTGGTGGCTATAGAACATGAGGGTAACAATGTAGGGGGCGACGACTTGCATGACGATGGCGGCAACGTAGGCATCAACATTCGCATAGATAGCAACATAAGCGGCAACAACATCAATGACAGAGGCAACAAGCTTCTTGACAACGCCATCACAACTTTGATTATTTTGACTTTGAGATGGAGATGGCTCCTTGGAGACGCTCCTAAACATATTAGGGAAGGACATCCTTGTGGGAAGCCTAGCAACGCCTAGGGGCAACAACAACTTGCAAAGGGGCTTCTGTTTTTTTCTCTCCTATGAGGGTTAAGGGCGCATAAAGCCTGCTCTAATAGCTCTGGAAAATGCCAATAGTGAAAAAACTTCCATGTGTATTTTCTTATTGATAAATATCCTCTCCTATATTTAGGATAAGGGGAAACATACAAACTTAAGCAAAACCCTAATGGGTCAAGACACAATTGTGGACATATTACAAATAGACACACTAAATTAAATAAATAATAAGATTCTCTTACAAGTTGAATCTAAAATAACTTAATTCTCAAAACATGTATCACATAAAATGACTTATGCTAATTTTTCATAGCTACTAAAGATAAGACATGTGTTACTGTGAGCTAACCAAGGACATGTGGAAATGACTTAATGCTTGGCAACCACCTATGAGTTTCTACACATCTGAATTGGAAAGTGAATTAAAGAGGGAAACTCCCTTTCCATAATTCCTTGGTTGGCCCACGATCCCTCAGTAAATGTATTGTACTTTTTGGAGAAGAGACGAGCCTAAATGAACATTTGGAGAGCTTGTGAGGAAAAATTTAAAATCTTTACATCTTAATGAGAATATAACCCATAACAGAGCTGAACGGAAAAAAATAATTCATGTAGCCGGCCCCAACATGGGATTGAGGTAAGATGATGGTTATTGAAGAGGAAATAGGCAATTTCCATGTGTGATTAATAATAGCTTCAGAGTTCAGAGGGGTCCAAATCATCTGTCCTGAGTTTGTGTTTGGGGCATGTCCCATTTGATCTCTTCCATTAAAACACCTAATTATTTTTTAGGAGTGGATTTTTGGTGTTTATGTATGACTGGGTATAAAATGGGACATAATTTGGAACATGAAGTTGGGGCAGAAGATCTGGAGTGGCTTCAGAGCCATTGTCTAGCAGATCTGAAAGAGCAGAATTTAAATTTCTCTTTCAATGGCATTGAATGAAAACTCCCATGGCTATAAAACTCATCAAGAGTGGAACTGTGGACGCCAAAAGTTGTGCATCAGAATCTCTGCACAATAAAATGTATCAAACAATCTTATTACAATTCAGTTGGTCTCCATTACCAATAGGTCAGGTTAAGCTTGATATGGATGGAACATTTGACGCAAATTTACCGTGCGCAGAAACGCAAGTGAACGCGTCGAAGTAGTACAAGCCTTTGTGAGGCCCGAGTCGAACTCAGGGATACGTGAAATCGTCAGAGACTCCTACTAACTACTTACGATCAGCTAAGCCGATTAAATAATTGAGGGTTGTTAAAATAAAAACAAAACAAAACAAGCAATCGATTAAATTGTTGGTTTGATCAATTCAAAAGGAGATCTTTAGGATTTCGGTTTCACCGCGGGTTTTCATTGTATTAAATTCTATATAGCTACTCAATTTTATCTCTCTATCCGGGTAGTGGCCTGAAAACAGAATTGCCCACTGTCGTGGTACAATTCACTACCTATGTCTAGGTCGGTTCCACCGTCGTAGTAACCTATACCCTAAACTAGGTGCATTAGAAACGACCTCTCGGTATCCACCATTAATCTTACACCGCCTTGTTCAAGGGATTTGTCAATTAATGTAAATTCCGTCTCTTTTCAACCGTTAATTCTTCTTTCAAAGCAATTAAGGACATTAGATTATTATTATGGTGATCAAGCATAACAATATATTGGAGAAAACGAAACTATACCACGGATTTAAGAGATAAGATATGAATTACTATTATAAAATCGTCATACAATGAATCCCCGGGCTACTCCCGGTCCTAAAGACAAAGGGGATTAGCCCCGCATGTTCATCTCAGAGTACAATGTGGAGAAGAAAAAGGGAAACATGAAGAAAAACGTGATTGAGTGATTAAACCCCTGAACGGAGAAGGTCCAATCGATCCTTGGCGTGGAATCTGCGTTCTCCCGCCTTTCGGTGGTGGAATTCGTCTTCTTCAGCGTCCGGATCGGCTGAGGCGTGCTCTCGTGCTCCGTTCTTCTCTCCTTGCTCTCTGGGATGCGTGCATCAACTAATGACGTCCTTCCCCAGTCAAGGGCGCCGTCATTAGGTATATCTCCCAAATTAGGTCGCCAATTAACCACAACCGTCCGATTAAGATTAATCTGAAACAAACTCATATCTGACGGTGTCGATACCATCGACGCGGGTCGATGGTATCGACCTAGCGTGATAGCGGCAACTCTTCTTTTCTTTCGTCTGTGCGCCTGATGTCATCTCGATACCATTGACGCGGGTCAATGGTATCGACGAACCTGTAGCGACGGTTTTGTCGTTTTGTGTCGCTGTAGCTCCACCAGTCGATAGTATCGACATTTTGGTTGATAGTATCGACACACTTCTCGCCAGCAACCTGATGGTATCTCGATACCATCGACATCCCTGTCGATAGTATCGACTTTCTTCTGGTCCTTGCGGTTGGCAACCTGTGGTCCGGTCGATGGTATCGACCACCGTCGATGGTATCGACGGTAGCAAATACTTGTTTTTCCTGAAATTAACACACGGAACCACATAAATCCACACAAAATATATTCTTTCGATAATTAATACTCAAAATGCTTAAATGAAGAGAATTTGATATAAAGAAGTAACATAGACCAAAGTGAATGAATTATGCAACATTAACCATGAAAATGACTAATAAATGCATAAACACATATCAAACAAGTCTATAAATGCGACTCAAAATCATCGCATCAATATTGCAAGGAGAGAACAATAAAGCAACTGCGGCTGGTGTGTGTGGGATCATAGAAGGAAGGATGGGAAGGAGGCTTTATAATGGATTATTAAACAATGAGCACTGTTCAATTCTAAAAGAAGAAATATGGGGTATCCTGCTTGGACTTGAACTAGCTTATCAATGATTCTGTCATTCTTGACAATGACCATAAACCACTCACTTGAAGCATCAGTTTCATGATAACTAAAGATTGAGTGTATCATCCATCCCAATTAACTAGCAGACTATCTCTCACGTTGGGCCTTCAAGTGAGAGTTTGGGTTTCCATAGATTGGTTATACCTAGTGTGTATTTTAGGAAGTGAGTGAGCTGTATTCCAATGAGCATATTCTTCTTAATTGGATGCATAGGGAGGGTGCATGAATAAGATGACCTCAATTTGCCAAAAGATGTACACATATAAGTTTATATCGGTCCACAATACATGCAGAAGTCTAGGTCATGAATGACATTTGAAGTGAAGTTGAAATTTTTATGTAATCTATTGACGTGCTAAACCAGATTAGCAGGGTGCTATGGGATGCAAATATTTTTATCTGATATTTAGTGTGAAAGGGAAGGAACTGTTGATAATTGTAAGAGATAAATGAGAAATGACTTCTTCTAGTATGTCATTTGCTGGAAAACCTGATCTTCCCATTCTATTGCTAATAAAATCTGAATTTTTAGGTTCATGTAAGTGAACATAATATCTCAAACTCCTTCTGTCCCGAAGAAATCTTCCCAACCTCTATTTTTCAATCAGTTAGAAGAAACTTTACCTTCATTCCTGTGGTTGCTGCCGGTGTCATCATTTGAGATACATGTTGCCACGATGATTATCCTGCTTTGTAGCCTCTCCTTGGCCCACTACGATCCTCTGCTAGAACCATTACTGACGACTCCTTCCTTCTCTTCCCTCCTATTCCCCTAGCACTTTAACCATCACCCCCGTCCATCCTCTTTACTGTTGCCATTTGAAGCTAGCACCAGCAGCATCACTCGTGCCTTTGCCTCCTACTTTATATTTCCTTTGACCATGCCTATCTTCAACCTTCAACTTCCCTTTGCTTGCACCACCACTAATTTTAGCTGGTCTCAGTGTTGCTGTTGGCAGGTATGTTGAAAGAAGGAAAGGAGATTACTATAGCAAGGGAGGAGATAGAGGATGTCAACAAGAGGAGGCAAGGCCTTAAATGTCAGTAGTGGCGGCGGCAGTTTCAGTTGGAGGCGTAGGTGTGGCAGAGGGGTTGTCGACGAGGGGTCATTGGGCATGGTGGCAACGCCTCAAGGTGTTGGTTCAATTATGTAACGTTTGTAACTTAAAAGTAACTACCAATATGTTGGGGTGTATATATTATTTATTTATTTGGGCAAAGGACAAGTGGGATTGTAGTTTATCCTATACGTAATGCGGTATTTGGAATAATTTCAATGATTGCTTCTTTCCGGAGGATTAACTGCTTTCCTTAACATGCTCAATTTCCAAGTTTAGTAGCTTTGCACGTTCCCTTGGTCCTGCAGCACCAACCATCCTTTGTACTCAATACCTTAGCTACATTCAAATTACAGTTACAAGCTGACGAATAGGTAAATGAGTATATAAATACTGACAAGCCACTTCGATAAACAAATTCATGTGAATGCCAGTTTTCCGGGGTAAGAGGTTATGCCAGCCGGCCTATATGCACAGCAAACTCCAGATCTGTGTGGCAGTTAGATTGGTCAAAACGTGATGATCTTCGTGGTTTTGTAATGTGTGATCAGATCCGCTATATTCACCACACCGACTTGTTTGAATCTGGGTTTGAAATGTGTGATCAGATCGTTACAACATCTACGATTTTCACATAGACACATTCTAATCTGGGTTTGATTTTTGAAAATCACGGTGGTTCGATTATATGATGCATTGTAGTTCAATTTCTTTAAAGGTTCTTTTTAGAAGAATTGGTGCAGACTCCCAAACAAGGGGCAATCATACTGTTACATTCCCTGTATAATAGTTGCACATGCCGTCTCCAAGAGAATATTATGTACGTACCAAAAACACTGTAAAAATATTAAAACAGATTTGGAAACGAAGAAATTTTGATCAAGGCCCTGTTTGGCAGGGTGTAGAGACATTCATCGAAATTCAATCAATTCATTTACACCGTACCAAACTAGCCCTAAAGCTGAATCTAGGTATACAAACTGGGGAGATGGTTTGTTTCCTGTTTTAGTGTTTCTTAAATATGTATACCCGACTGCTTAAAACCATCTATACCTTCTGTGGTGTAGGAGATTGATCATGCACCATCTACCTCCTTTCCTTGTTGGGAAAAAAAAGGCCAATTAGTACTACTAGTGTTTGCTATCGAATTAACATGGCCTAAGCTCGACATTCAGTTGAACACTACCCCTCTGAATGGATCAAGTAGCATTTGCTTAGTTGAATTTTATTGTTTACAATTGTTAGTTAATGTCAGTCTGGCAGGACGTGTTCGGCACACAAATGGTTAGATGTATGAGCAAGTAACAAGCGTTCTTCTCCAACAGAAGAGATCCAGTCACTTTGCTTCCCCCAGTTCTCTTCTGAATGACTTAATTTAGACCTTGTGAAAGATCTTGAAATATTTTTTACATCATTACAGGTACTGTCGTGGTAGTTTCTTGTCACGCACGTAGTCACGCAGACGGTGTAATGCTTGGATCAGTTTTGTGAGAATGCCCAATTGATGCTTTTCGTGTCATAGTCATAGTCATTTGGTCATTTGCTCTCAAAGGTTCCACTTCAAACTGGCTTAACAGTTTAAGATGCCGTAAGTCTGCTGTTTCCCTTTGCTTTTAAAAGTAGTCTTTCTCTCTCTCTATATATATTAGCTTTTTTTCACTCCCCCCTAATATTCCAAGCACCCCGTGGTTTTAGTAGCCTGTCAAGGCGGATAGAGTTGGGTTGCTTTTGCTTTCTACCAGCAATGGGCTCTACCTGCTTCGCCCGCTTCGGAGTTCCACCTCTTCGGAAAAGCCACCATACAGCATGCATCTCTCGAACTTACTACACATCCTCGTCCTCTATATCTGCATCTCCTCCTCCGTCATCTCTAGTCCTCACCACGCCATCACCGCTCGTAGTCTGCGCCCAATCGAACACATTCTCCGAAGCGCCGCAGCGGTCCGAGGAATGGTTCGCTCTCCGGAGGGACAAGCTAACAGCGAGCACATTTAGCACCGCCTTAGGTTTCTGGAAAGGCAACCGCCGCGCGGACCTATGGTACGAGAAGACATTCTGTCCCGAGGCCGTCGCCCTGGAGGCCTCTGCGATAGCCGCCATGAGCTGGGGGGTAACCAACGAGCCAGCCGCCATCGAGCGGTACAAGACCATCACGGGCCAGGAGGTCGGGTCAATGGGGTTCGCCGTCCACGGCAAGGCGCAGTACGGGTGGCTGGGCGCGTCGCCTGACGGGCTCCTTGGTTGCTCTTCTCCGGATGGTGGCGGGATCCTGGAAGTGAAGTGCCCTTACAATAAAGGCAAGCCGGAGTTGGGCCTCCCGTGGCCGGCCATACCGTACTACTACGTCCCACAGGTGCAGGGATTGATGGAGATCATGGATAGGGAATGGGCTGACGTTTACTGCTGGACGCCGAATGGGAGCGCTCTGTTCAGGATCCAGAGGCAGCGGGAGTACTGGGACGTGATGCAGAAGGTGTTGCAGGAATTCTGGTGGGGGTCGGTTGTTCCTGCCAGGCATGCGGTCATGACGGGGAAAGAGGAAGGGTTTGTGAGGGCGTATGAACCTAAGCCCAGGCATGAGTTGACGGGGATGATTATTGGTAGGAGTAGAAAGTTGGCCGCTGAGTCCAAGCTTGTATTCAAGGAGATCGCCGGTCATGTCGAGTTCTACGACAGGTGACTGTGTCATTGACCTCCATTGAGGAGGAGAATGCAGCAGGCGCAAGCCGGTATGCTCTTCCCGGGAGGCAAGACGGTGTTGAGTTTACCACCCTCAACGTATTTGTTGTATTGTTTCAATGGGAAAAAGGAAAATCCAAAATTCAGATTTTTTTTGCCTTTTGGATCACCAAGCAGAAAATCAATTGTTTATTTGTTACGAAAGCAAAAGCAATATATATATATATTCCCTTTCATTTTCTTTCCTGAACCAGAAAGAACGTGCTTTCGTATGCTGGTCTTGCATTTGGAGAGATCCTTGTTTTGTGGATCTGGAAAGTTGAGTATAATGGTTGCCTACCAGGTTCGTTGTTCCTTCCGTGCTTCTTTTCCTGATGCTGTACAAGTGAGGAATCACGCTTACGTTCTGGGAACTCCAACGTCCTTGTAAAGCTTCGAGTTTGAACAACCAAACCCACCTCCGGGAATAAAACCAATTGTAGCAAGAAGACATCAAGTATGAAAAACTAGTTGCCATAGCTCTTGACGTTAACACAACTTTCATTGACTACAAAAGCAATAACAATAGGAAGACCTCGCCATAGCTCTTGATGTTAACACAACTTACATTGACTACAAAGGCAATAACAATACGAAGACCTGTCCAACAGACAATATCTTCAGTAAAAAAAAACTAAAAATACACCGCAAGTTCATCCTCCGTCTACACCCAGGCCCCTAATTTCAATCATTTTCATATTTTCCCCATCAATTAGGATATATTATTGTGTTGCTTTCAAAATCTATGATCCGCTATCCTCCAGAAAACGCTCTGAAGGCTCACTCAATCGCACCACTTGTACGGTCATTTTGTACAGCTTCTGTGAATATCGGCTGGTGGGGATGTTGAAGGGCCACGACTTTTTTTATTCTTTTTCATTGATACCAATTTATCCAGCAAACACTGGGCCACAATCCATTATCAAATAGCCCGACGCATTAGGTTTAGACGAGCAATCCACTCTTTTTCCAATACGTCCAGTTATGATAGACAGGAAAGTGCTTGTTGTACACTTGACGTGCCCCCTGTCATACAAAGGAGCAAATATAGGGATTCCAAGCCGAGCAAGTGGGACAACAGCACATCACATATCCATGCGAGTCTAGGACATCAACGCTTTGCAATTTTGGAGGTGTCGGCATGCACTTGAATTTGCATCGACGCAAGCCGAAGGGATAAATAACATGAGAAGGGACGTAGAAAGTGGTACCACAGCATGAGAAACAGTCGACCATTAATCCAATTTCAAAAAGATATAGTTAGGCTTATGGAAATGACTTCTCCGGGACACAATCAACAATATCGACTGCCGATCAAGATCTGATTTTATTCAAGAGCAATGGGCAAAATATGATTAGGAGAAGGGTGACCGGATAAGTGAAGTACTCGGTGAAAGAGTGGGAAAGACAAGAGAGCACAAGACTAGGAGAGCACGCAAACTCATAATTATATTTGGCGGTGGCCAGGTGCGGTTGATATATTGTGAGTACCCATCTTAATGCCAGTTTCAGCTTTGTTTTATCTCCTTCATATCAACAAGCCTCTCGACCAAACATGGACACCTCCCCAATAGCAAACGTCAGAGAGGAATCACACATGACGAGCTGGCAACCTAATCTAAAGTAGACTGAGGCTAGCCCTCTCAAACCTTACCCCCAAACTGTGAACCTTGGTCTTCTGTCCATCTATCCTTGCCATGATAGAATCTACTAATCTTGAGAAGTAACTAGATTCAGACTTAGCACACAACATACATTCTCAACCCATCGTTGTGTGCTGTTGATTGTTTGTTTGAGTAGGGTATAGGGAAGAAAGAGCTTGTGTGTGTGTGTGTGTGTTATAAATATATGTATCCATAGTGTCATTGTAGGATGTTGACACTTCTCTTAAACAAGGAAGCATGAGCAGAGAGGAGCGAGTCAATGCAAAAATACTTTCTTGTTGCTTGCTGATGTTGCTTTTCATCTAAAATTGGAAGTGTAAACATGACAAGAGTGTTTTCTATATGTGTGTGGCAAAACATCATCACATGTAGTGAATCATATAGTAGCGTTGCCATTCATCTCAATACAATTATGAAAACATGGAAGGGGATTGTGTTTGCATGTGGCACAACAATATATCCTCAAAAGGCATAGTTTATTTTAATGGTAATCCCTAGATTCAATACAGACTCATGAGCATGGAAGAGAGATTAGGCATCAACATGTAATACATTCATATTAGGGGGAAGCTAGCATTCTTCTTGTGAGAACTAATATGTTCTTTTCCACACATCATTTTTAGTGATGCTATTCAATCTATAAGCGAGATAAGGGAAACAAGATGATGGGGTGAGTGAGTATGGTGTGAGAGAGAGAACATTAATGTGGGTGAAATAGAGATAAAGTGGGTGGTTTTGTTTAGAGAGAGAGAGATACAAAATTGTAACAACATAGAACCAAGTTCACTTGATCCCATGTTCAAAGGGTGTCACTTTATTTATTATTATGAACTTTTTTAGAGGAATCCTATCATACATTTACATTTTCTATATTCAAAATGTGCCAAGAATCTATAAGGAAGATATAAATGTGTAAATTTAATTTGATGATAGTGATATATGATAAAGGTGAGAAGGAAAGTAGCATGCAATGAGGGAGAAACATAAAAGAGGCTAGTGTTGAGCTCGGAGAGAGAAGTTGGTCATCATGAGGAGGACAAATGCAAGGAGAAATAAGGAGGATAGAAAAGTGAATCATGTGATAGGTGGGGATTGCGACATGATAGATTATGTGGGTACATTAAAATTATACTAGGAAGTTATAACTTGTCACAATATGCCCAACGATATAACCATATGTATTGACAATATTAATCAATAAGGATGGTATTGGGTTTTGGGGTTAGGTATCACATCTACTCAAGCTTTTCGATGTTGGATTATCAAGGAACTATAACATGATTTTAGATCTAGATACCCAATAGTATATATGTGTCCCACATAAATGGAAGACACCAACTAGCATGTCATAAGATTCTCGATCTCAACATATTGAATGGGATACCATAATAGAGGTATTATGGATCCACTTGCACAAATCATGTCACGCCAAAAGGTCCATCTATGGTAGAATGTGATGGACCCACCATTATGGTAGAATGTGATGGACCCACCATTATGATGGAAGTCATAAATGGGAACTCAAGTATGTATGGACCAATCGGATTTGCACTAAAGTGGGAACAAGGTTATGAATATTTATATATACTCAATTTTGTTAAGTAAACCTAGAGTATATATGAGGGGGATTGTAAACTTTTTGGATTTATATATTGTATAAGATGATATTAAAGGAAATGATCAATAAGGTACATCTCCTTTTCAAGGGATCAACACTAGAAGCTCTAAATTTAAGCACGTCTATCTTGGATAAATTCTAGGATTCTCAACCCCAAACTAAGTGTTCTTAATTTTCTTGAGCGTGTAAAACAAATACGAGGATATTCATGTTGGTTTGTTCGGTTAGCAACATTCCCACAAATATGTTGGTGACTTGTGCCTAGGATTTGGTCCCTGAGAGTCACCGTGTATATCCTTTACTATCCAAGTTAATAATACTAGTGTCATGTGTATATGAGTTAGTTATAATCTAGTTAAGCATGTTAGGAGAATGATTTTGAATATGATTATTTTTTATTCATATAAAATGTGATGTTGATATGTCTCTTCATTTGATCTACATTATTTATAGACTTTTAGCTAATTATTAATGTACAAAGTCACATGATGATGAGGCGGATATAGTGCTTTCTACCATGTTAGATGATTTTGTGTATGAGATGACTTAATTTCAAAGTTTTAATTATTATAATTTGTGTGTGTGGCCATGTGGAGTTGGGTGAATTTATTATTCCTTGTCATGATGATTTGTTGTTAAAATCATCATGACAAGGAATAATAAATTCACCCAACTCCACATGGCTAAAATAATCATTTGTAGGACTCAAAACATGATTATGTGTGTCCTTCTGTAGATGATGTGGAACCCTTGTAATACTACTAAATTAGGTCAAAAGATTATAGCTCCCTAACCACGAACTAAATGAAAACAACTTGCACTAATTTCTTTTCAAAACAAGCAAGCACTTGAAATATATTTTCTATATTTTTAACCAGTGTTTCAAAAATCGGTATGTGCATGCGTATAAGCGACGACATATAAGGTTTGGCCACAATAAAATTGGAAGCGTGAACATGACAAGAGTGCTTTCTATATGTGTGTGGCGAAACAACATTCACATGTAGTAAATCATATAGTGATGATGACATTCATCTCACTACAACTATGAAAACATGGAGAGGGATTGTGTTTGCATGTGGCACAACAATATATGCTCAAAAGGCATTGCTTATTTTAATGGTAATCCTTAGCTACAATACATACTCATGAGTACGAAAAAGGGATTAGGCATCTGTTGGAAGATGGGCTCTAGAGGGGGGGGGTGAATAGAGCTAAAATCACTTAAACAAGTTCATTAGACCTTCAAGTTACTTCAAGAGAAACTATTGCAAATATGGAATTTGATGTGCAACTAAACATACATATCAAGTATGAGAGAGATTGAATGAGATCAAGAAGAAGCTATGTAGAGTGGTTCCAATCTCCAAACTAGGAGAAAGTCACTCCACTACTTAGAGAGGTCAAGCCCTAGGATTTTGCAACCATTTCATACTTATATTCCATTATAAGACATATAATAAGACCTTTCTTTTGCAGGGAAAGGATACCTCAGCTTCCTTTTCAAGGAAAAGGAGCCAATAAACCTTACAAGGTCTTACCTATCCTTAGAGAAAGAGTCTTCAACCTCTACAAGGGCTTACCCACTTTTGCAACGAGTTGGACACCTTCACCAAATAGCTCCCCTCTTGCAACAAGTCTTCTGCCTTAAAGGAATTGCCCACTCTTCTCATGGATCTTCAACCTTCACCTTCTCCTTCATCTTGGAGAAGCTTTCACCAACTTTGCTCTTGAGAAAGGGGTTGGGAAAGGGAAGATTTGAGAGCTTTACAAGAGTACAATGGAGTAGCTGTCTCACACGTAGACCATCTCACTCATAATGACATTTTGATTAGTAAACAAGAGAGAGAAAGGGGATGTATCTGAAAAAACACACTTAACATAGCTAGGAGCAAGGTAGGCAAACTAGATGAACCCCAAGGGTCCCTATTTATAGTTTGGGGTGTCCACTAGCCACTAGAAGCACTTAAGGATGAATTCTAGTCATTTGAGGTGTTGCAATAGATCTATTTTTGTTGTTTGCAAACTCCAATAGGTAGAAACATTTTTTCTGCACTCTCCATACAATGCAGTAGGTCAAGTTTCAATAAAGGTAACTCAACCGATTTCACTATTCGACAAACTAATTTTGAGTCGTCTGTTGAGTTTATCCTGGATAATACTCGACTAGTGGCTTAAATGACTTTGTCAATGAAGGGTGTCGGTCGAGTTTGACCTAGGAATAACTCGGTCGAACCTATCAATTTCCACGACCCATCCTTGGCGTCGATCGAGTTTCTCACAGGGAAACTCAGCCGAACAGACTACACATGATGCATTTTGAAATTTGTCATTAAAGTGCTTAAACGTTCATTTTAAGTGCTCTTGATTTTTTCTCATCTTACAAGTCATAACATTAATACAAATGATTACAAAAATTGTCCTATGTCAATTAGGATGTTTTCCACAAAAGTGCATTTGCATTGACTTTGACTTGTTTTTTGATCAAGCTAGGGCTTGATAGAATTGATCCTTTTCATGTACCTAATACCTAAAATCAATCTCAAATAGACATATTAGATACATATGAATGGGATGGTTAAGTCATCATCTATATGGACAATGTATAACTGATAGGTCAACATTCTCCCCCTTTTTGAAGATGACAAACCATTCCTCAACATATGGAAAATGACTTAGAATTTAAACTTTTACCTTGTGAATTGTAGAGGGATACATGAATGAGCAATAATAATTGCTCCCCCTCAATTCATTCTTACCTTTTCTTGTAGTTAGTTTCTCCAAAAAGCATAATCATATCACATATATACTATTGAGTCCTCCTACATAGTCACATGATATTTCAATGAATTAACTAGAAAAGGATCACATTTCAATTTGCACTTGAGCTCATATCTCCCTTGTAATACTTGATCTCATTTCTCCCCCTTTGTCATTTCAAAAAGGTAGGGGGTGGGGAGAGCTAAAAAGTACAAGGCTTATCCATAGGCACATATGACAGAAACAACCACTAAGAAAGTACCAACCAAAGAACCAGAGAGAACAAGCATACTAGAGTCATAATCAAGATATGGAAGTACATACACAGAACTCATAAGATATAACCAAGCATAGAGTTTAGGTACATAAGATTAGATTACAACAAAAGATATGTCCTCTCTAAATGAAAACTACAAAAACAATGGAAAACAACGAGATATGAAAATAGTACACCTCATATACAATGCCCAGATGTTCAGTACATGATGATATAAAAATGATATAAATATGATCACCCTATAGATTAAGAACTAAAGATCTACTGAATCTAGGTCAAGGTCCTCGTCTTCACCATCTGACTGGCAGTCTTCATCTCCATCTGAAGGTGCATCTAGGGAAGCAGGTGTAGCCTCACCACCATCTCCATCATCATCAAAGCAATCATCACCATCTTCACCTTCATCCTCATCATCACCATTATCATCATCTTGATTGGACATCTCCTCATCCTCAGGAGGTCTAAAGGAGCGATTACCATGCCACTTGGCATTTTTCTCAGCCCAAGACATACCACATGCATGTAATGCATTTACTTGCACAAAGTTGGCTATAGAAACCCCATCAAAACTGGCAAGAAAGGTGGAGGACAAGTCTAGGGGATGAGAAAGAAGTGGATTATCACTCCGCTGAGAAAAGGATGTAGGGGAAGGTCCACCATCAGAGGTAGGGGGTACAACAGAAGCAGCATGGTGGTGGTCTGGGTAGAACTGACTGTATGCATAGGAAGCATAGTCGGAAGTTGGGTAGGGATGGTAGGTGGGGTAAGGATGGGTGTAGGACAAGTTCATGTTTAACATTATTTGAACTAGATCCTAGGGTAGGTGCTCCTGGAACTGTAGGTTGTATGCTTGTTGGTGCAGTATGTAACCCATGAGGGCTTCATTAGACACCAAGAATGAGGCACAATCAGGTCTAGGAGGTGAAGGGGCTTGGGTGGAGGTTGAAGCATCATGTGTGGTAGAGGAGGTGGGATGAAAAAACTTTTTGACAGTGGTTTCACTGATGTAAACACCTTTCCTACTTACTTTGTAGCCAAGATTGTGATGACCCGACAGCTGAATCACCACCAATAATTATGCAAAATAACCATTAGCAACAGATTAACGAAAATCACTAAAAATTAAAATCATTTTGCAAAGAGATCCATTTTATGGAAAACTCTTTAAGAAATAACCAAAACTTTATATACATCATGGTTCACATTGTACATACATTGTACCATTTCATCTCGAGGATATCATATACCAGTTGCTTTGCCAAAACACATACTGAAGCAACATAAAACCTCGAGGCAATCAAGCCAAAATCCCAGATCGTTCATAAAACCATTACGTACTAACTCCCAAGGACCTGAGAGTACATAGACGACACATAAGACTTCTATCTACAAGACACGACAGACAACTCCTCCCTCTACAGTAAAGTCTCTACCTCCTCACCCACGTACACCTAAAAATGTTGGGACCAATGGGGTGAGACAATTGTCCCAGCGAGAGATATAACTCTCCACCAACAATATTATTATCATAGGAAAACAATATAAAATTGAGCAGATGATATTTTTTGTAAATAAGCATGTTTAATCATTGATTAATTACAGTGCAAGGCAATAGCAATGTTAAGTAGTTCAACTATCCATAACAAAGGTATAGATCATCTATTTGCTTTATAAGGAATATGAAGAACATGTATAACATCTATCAACTAAGATGTATAAAAGTAATGTGGCATCAACCAATGTTTCCGTATTCAATTATTAAGCAAATATGCTACACGACTGATTACATATTTACAATCACACTTATGCCCAGAGGAGATGAGGTATACCGCTCATGCTCCAACCGACCAAGGCTACGTAAAGCATCAGTACCATACAAGGTCAATGAAAGAGTCGGATGCCATGACCTCACCCGTCTCGGTTAGTATGAGACCACTAGCAGTGACCACATGTCAAACTACAACTAGCTTGCTGGGGTATATCATCATCTTCACTAAAGAGCTACAACCACAACATGCACTCTCTTTGAGGAGATATCACATCAATCCTCTGTACATTTTCATCATGGAGATCATAAGGCAACCCTGGC
The DNA here is from genome assembly GCA_963693085.1 of Alisma plantago-aquatica. Taxonomy (NCBI): domain Eukaryota; kingdom Viridiplantae; phylum Streptophyta; class Magnoliopsida; order Alismatales; family Alismataceae; genus Alisma; species Alisma plantago-aquatica. The sequence goes on along the minus strand of OY856412.1, from coordinate 439,843,356 downwards.
ATTCTCTGGGGTGATAACACATCTATCCCCATCTGGACGAAGGATATGTTCGTCCATCATCCCCACATATTCAAAAATATACTCTCCGAGTTAAACTCATTTCACCATTCACCAAATCCTAAGACTAAATGGATCTATGGCCTGGGAACTACATGATAATATTCCACTTGATTAATTATGTGTATTACAATATCTTTAGCATCAAACAAGTTACAAGCATGAATTATAATGAATGCTACAAAGAAAGGTGTATTACATTTATCAAATACTTTTCATAATCTTTGGAACACATTGAATGTAACATCCCTGACCTGGGTTTAGGGCTAACCCTATTTTTCCAGCTTAAATAAGTTGCTTAGAACTTTAATATAATTCTCTAAAGTGTTTTGTTATCAGGTAACAAACTTATGTTTCAAGTTTGGTCTTGTTTGAATAATGTTTGAGCAATGCTATCTTATTTTGGAACAAAATGCAATTTACCCAAGATGAGGGGTTATATTGCAATATGTCACATGTTGAATGTTTCTTAAAGTGTTTTAACATCATAAGAGAGAGAATGATGCTAAGTGGTGGTTTGTGGAAAGCCTAAATTCCAAGTTTGAGCTTGTATGAATAATGCTAGTGCCTTGTGTACCAATTTTAGTACAAATTGTTATTTACCCAAAATGTAGGTTGATATGCAAATTACCACCTATAGAGTGTCCCTACTCCCTCTATGTATCATTTAGAGGAGAGATAAAGAAGGAGACACCATGTTGAATCATCTTTGAATGATGGTACTCTTGGTGATGAAAAGACTAAGAGATGATGTATAGTTGAAGCCCTTACATGAGTTGTATTGGGTTATAGAGCTCACATGAGAGTGCCTATCGGCCAAGGAGCCATAGGGGGAGTCTCATATCAGTTTTTGAACTCTTGTCCTTGTCCATGATGGGCTAAACACCTCAAGGAGGTGAAGTGTATCAGTTTACAACTTCCTTGGAAAAGTTGTTTTGGGTTGTGAATAAAGTGGTGATTGAGTTGATATACCTTATCCAAAGAGATAAGTGATGGCCGAGATATTATATCTAGATTATCCTCAAGTGTTTTGCATGTCAAGATAAATTAGAGTGCATGCATGTACACGTGTCAACCATGCTTGGACACTATAACATCCCTGACCTGGGTTATGGCCTAACCTTAGAAGTTTTGCTTAAGTAAATTATTTAAAAACTTGTTCTAATATTTTGAAAAGTAATTAAGGCTCTTTGTGAAGTTTATTTTGAAGTTTGAGATTATTTGCAAACTATGTGTGCATTATGTGATAGTCTGAGTGTAAAGTGCAATTTACCCAAGACGAGGGGTTATATTGCAAATGTCACATGTTGAATATACCCTAAGTGTTTTAACATCATACGAGAGAGAATGATACTAAGTGGTGGCTTGTGGAAAGCCTAAATTCTAAAGTAAGAGTTTGTTTGAATAATGCTAAGTGCTTTGTGCATCAATTGTGGTACAAATTGTAAAAATAAAGGGTTGATTTGCAAAGTACCACTTATAAAATGACCTTACTCTTTCCTAGTGTCATATAGAGGAGAGATAAAGAAGGAGACACTATGTTTGAATCATTTTAGAGTGGTAGCACTCTTAGTCATGAAAAGACCAAGGAAGTTGTATAGTTGATATCTTTGTATAAGTTATATCGAGTTGTAGACTTGATATAGGAGTCCCTATCGGCCAAGGAGCCATAGAGGAGTCTCCTACCAGTTTGTTGATTCTTGGTTTTGTCCATGGCAGGCTAGGAACCTCAATAAAGCAATAGATATCGGTTTGCAACTTTTCTTTGGAAAAGGTTGTGTTGAATTATGAATATAAAAATAGTGTGAGTGGAAGTAACTTGCCCTAGAAGATAACCAAAGGGACGAACCTTATCCCTTGCATTATCCTTAAGTTCTTATTATGCATGGCAATATAAATATGGGATGCATGCAAATACATGTGTCAATCCATGCATGGCCATGTGGCACTTAGTAGCTTAAGGTAATGACACCTCTTACACTCTTTTTCATAAACCACAACTATAAATACCATTCTCTACACCTATTAGTAGAATTTTCAGACCTTGTTACCATCCTTCCCTTAGATATCATGCATACCATCTTAGTATCATGCATAAGTAAAGGAGTGTCGAGTTTAGAGCTTGGTATCAGCCATAGAGAAAGGATATCAGCCAAGCAAGGTGATATCAACCTAGCAAGGTGATATTGGCCACAAGGGGTGAAGATATCGTGCAAGTGCTAAAGAGCTCAAGCCTTGGACCTTGGATAAGCTCGTCTTCAACCTTGGGAATGTGAATATTTGGAGCTTGAATTTTGGAAGTTGTGCTAGAGGCGAGTTATATAACTTGAACCCAACTATGTTATTATTCACTTTCAATATTGTTGAACTACTTTAAATTTCAAAATCCTTTGATAATTAATTAATATTCCTTTGAGTTCCAATAAGTTGTTAGGACTGTTGTCCATGTCTTAAGGCAATAAGAATAATAATCTAGAGGTAGATTATGGTGACATCATCATGGTACAACCCGATATGGGGTTGAAGTACCTTAACCCCGATATGAAACCCAAGATGATGAGTAATCCGATATAGAGATGGGTGATACCTCATGAACAATATGAGGCATATGTACCTACTTACACCTTATACATGATATAAGGTTAAGATCATACTTCATGCACGATATAGTGTTAATTGAATACTCTAACCGATATAGAGTTGGAACCCTAGATGATAGAATGAAACCCGATACACCCTATTGTTTTGTATGAAGGATTGTTGTGAAAGAGCTCAACCTGATATCTAGCTGTCGTTCAAAAATATGATAGAACTGATTCCTTGAAGGCATGAAAAGTTATAATGGTCTACCGAAGATGCTAACCCGATATGTTAGCCAACATGATAACCCGATATACCAATCCAAGGTGGTAACCCGATATGGTATTGTGTATATACTACTTGAACGATACCATGATGAGGCATATACCCGATGCCCGATATGGTGCACACCTTGTACACAATATGGCAGCACGTATACTTTTATATACGATATAAGGTTAAACTTCTAGTTCATAAACGATATGAGGTCATGTATTTCTAACTTGAGATGATAAATTCTAAGTGATACCCAATCCAATATGAGTACATGATATGGAATAGGGGATACACCCTAAACACAATATGATAATGTGGTTACACCACATGTCTGATATAGATACACAATATGATATCAAGGTTGTATCTCAAGCACAATATGGTACCATACACACATCTTAATACCCGATATGGTGGGGATACTTTAATCATATGTACTTGATTGAGTGACATATGTTGTGTGTTGTAATTAAATGCAACATTAAGATGCAATGAATTTAATACAATATGATAATTGTGAGTTAATGTACCTTAAAGAGGAGAATTAAGTCAACTTAATAAAGTATGGTTTGGATAATAGTTTCAAGAGAGGTAAGGATGTTACACCCATGTATGGTGAAGGTGATACACCATATGATTGGTAAGGGTAATACCTTAATGGGTAAGTGATGAGGGATATGATAATGCCTAGCTTGATATACACCTAACCCAATACATGTGTTCAACTTGACATATATGATTCAACCCAATACACCTTGTAAAGGTGAGGGCAAAACACTCTTAGGAATGATGAGTATAAACACCGAGTAATGGTGTGGCTAATACCTTGATAGGTGTAATACCTAAAGTGGTTGATAATGGCCAACCCTATATCAACAATGCCTTAACTTGAGATGAGTCCATATCACTTAATGATAGTTAGGTAATTCAAATGTGTGATTTATGGCCAATACACTACAGGGTAAATGTGATGAGTTAGTGCATAAAGTATTAGGATGGGAAATACCCTAATACAAGATAAGTCGATGAACTTTAGTAAGTTAAAAGTGATGAGGGAAGTGATACACCAAGGCATGATAAATATTACATCCAACACCTTTAGATTGATACACCTTGATGCACATCAAATCCAATATACTTAGATGAGTAACACATGAAGTGGGTCATATAAGTTTAATGCACTTTGATAAGTGTAGGCTAACATACCTTGAGAAAGAGTTAAGCCAAGTTAATCAAGTATGATGTAATCAATATCCTAGTGAGGATGAGAGAGAAACTCATACTTTGTGTTGATAATCATTTAATAATAAATGATGAGAATAAAGAAGTATGATTGAATACTTATGATATCAATGTATTGTAACATCCCTGATCTGGGTTATGAAGTAACCCTAGGTGTTTTGCATAATGAGAGTAATTATATGCATGCTTTTGTCTTTGAAAAGTAATTAGGGCTCAAGAGGAATTTATATTACAATTTTAGTCCTTTTTGAATATTGTTGAAATCAATATTTTGTCTGTTTTGGACTAAAGTGCAAATTACCCAAGTTGAGGGGCCTATTTGCAAATTGTGCATAATAATATGTTACTCATGTGTTAAGGCATCATGGTAATGAAGATGATGCAGAGGTATGGCTTGTGATAGCCTGAATCCCAAGAAAGAGTTGATAAAGCAATGTTTGTGCATGAAAATCTAGTTTTGGTGTAATGTGCAATTTACCCAAAACCTAGGGTGCAATATGTAAATTACCACTTCAATAAGGTCCCTAATGTTTCTTGGCATCATGTGGAGCAAAGAAAATGAGGGGGGGTGCCTCATTTGATTTAAGTTGAAGGAGAGAGAATCTTGATATTAAAATAATCAAGATTTAAGCATAATGGATATATTAATGCAAAAATAAATAAAATAATTCTAGGGCCTTCAACCAAAATTAATTTGTTGGAATTAAGATGTATGAGTTACCATCCTTGAGCTTGAAAGGATCAAAAATATCTTAAGGAGGTGAAATTCCACTCACCTTATTATAAGGAAAAGAATTCCCACTCAAAAAGATATATTAGTATTATAATCACTACTATAGAAATAGCATTCAGTGTCACTTTTCTGGGCGTCGGTTATTAAGGAAAACCGAAGCCTTATATGTTAGGCGTCGGTTGTTTAAGCAAACCGACGTCTATATTCGAAGACCAGCCAGACACGGGTACCGCTTTGTATTCAGCGTCGGTTGTTTATAACCAACCGACGCTGAAAGTCGGCCGCGAAATCCAAATTTTGATCAAAATAAATAGTGTCATTTTCAGCGCCGGTTATGTAGGTATAAACCGACGCCTATGTGCGATGAAAATTTGCGCAAAAAGTGTCACTTTCAGCGTCGGTTATCCTTTTATAACCGACGCTGAAGGTGGTTCCCGCCAAACAATTTCATGAAAATATCGTCCAATTGGACGTCGGTTGTTTAAAACAACCGACGCTAAAGATGTTTAGGCGTCAGTTGTTTTAAACAACCGACGCTATTTGGGAACTTATAACCCGCAATCGCCTGACTCTTCCCCTTTCTTCTGTTTCATTGCGAGCAATTACCTTCTCTGCTGCCGGCAATTTCTCTCCGGCGATTTCTTCTCCAGTGCCATTTCTCCAGCTATTTCTTCTCCGGCGCCCCCTTCTCCGCCACCACTCCTCCTTCTCCGCGCCCCCTTCTCCGCCGCCCCTGCTGCCCGCCCCTGCTGCTCCAAGCGCCTGAGAACCGGCGCCGCCGCCACGCCTGAGATTAGGCGCCGCCTGGTGCTTTTCCACCGTCGTCGCGCCGCCGCAACCACCGCCAGAGCCACCGGAGATGCTAGCTGCTCCTCCACCGCCGTCGCTGCTAGCTACTTCTCCATCCAGAGCCACCAGAGCCTCTGCCTTCTTCCCTCTGACAAGGTTGGTCTTCCCGCTGCTAGCTGCTCTGCTTTTTTATGCATCGATCAAATTGTTGTGATAAAAATGCATGTAATGTATTTGATTAGAGTTAATCTAATCTGGATGTTCATAATAATGGTATGTTAAATATGATGATTAGGGATAAATATAATGTCTAGTACACAAATATTAGATGATATTCAAGAAAACCCTAGTTTGATGAGCATGTTGTTAATCATGTTAATTATGATTCTTCTATATATTCTGATGTCATTATATAATTATGTGATCCCAACATATTAAATTGAATTAGAATGATTTCATGAATTATAGGGTTTTAAAGTTGATAAACATGTACATGCGGAAATAGGGTTATTAAACCAATGGTTATAACATAGTATGATCTTAATCTGATCTGGATGTTCATAATAATGTAGTATGTTAAATATGATGATTAGGGATACATATAATGTCTAGTAAAGATTCCTAGACCTTTTCTTTGAAACTATTGATTTCTTGATTTATTATTTAATAATGCTCTGTTGATTAGGATTAACCATGTTGCCTGTACTTTATAGACATTTATTATATATAAGAATGACAACACATGTATTTGTTGGCCTAGAAACCCGTCCAAGATTTACTCATTAGGAGTAAATCTTGGATAGTCCCCGGTTTGAGACTGTTCTTGAACACCTAATCTCACTTAGGATGTAAGTGTATAATGTGTATTGGGTTTTCGAGAAAATTTCGGTAGCATTTCCCCGTTTGTTCTCTAAGTACATATGTACTTAGAGAACAACGGGGAAATGCTGCCAACATTTTCTTGAAAACCAAATACACATTATACACTTACTAGTGAGATTAGGTGTTCAAGGATGGGATAGGTGGTACACATTTATTATATATAAGAATGACATCAAATGTGTTTGTTGGCCTAGAAACCCGTCCAAGATTGACTCATTAGGAGTAAATCTTGGATAGTCCCCGGTTTGGGACTGTTCTTGAACACCTAATCTCACTTAGGATGTAAGTGTATAATGTGTATTGGGTTTTCGAGAAAATTTTGGTAGCATTTCCCCGTTTGTTCTCTAAGTACATATGTACTTAGAGAACAGCGGGGAAATGCTGCCGAAATTTTCTTGAAAACCCAATACACATTATACACTTACTAGTGAGATTAGGTGTTCAAGGATGGGATAGGTGGTACACATTTATTATATATAAGAATGACATCACATTAAACGCTTAGGTTGTAAGTGTATACCCTAATCTTTTCCTAATATATACTTGTTTCCTAATATATACTTGTTTTCTCTGATCATAGAATGGATAGATCATGGATGTCCATTCGTAATCGTTGCACCCCAGAGTTTATATTTGGTCTTGATCAGTTTATTAGATTTGCCGAGGAACATAGGAAAAAACCTACAGATAGGTTCTACTGTCCATGTAGGCATTGCGGTAACAACTTGAAAGTCAACACTAGTGAGGAAATCAAAAGTCATGTCATGTGCAACGGGATTGTACAAGGCTATACAGAATGGCACTGGCATGGAGAGATTTCAAAATCGAAACCAGTAGATGTCGATAGCAGTGCTTGGGTGGAAGAAGAAATTGCCTCCGATGACGTAAATGTGAACGAACCAGTTCCACCAGACATCGTTGATGCGATGCTGGATAGTTGTAGGGTAGAGCACACCGATCCACCTCCTATCTTTACAAACATTGTGCATGATGCTGAGATACCGTTATACACAGGCTGTGCTAAGTTTGCGAAGCTTAGCGCTGTGTTGAGATTGTATAAGTTGAAAGCTAATAAGTAGTCTTTGGCGAACGCTTGCATAGCCTTTTGGACCCATAGTGTGGTCATGCACATTCAGTGCACGCCTTGCTTTTTGTGCGTCACTGAGGGCCTAGTTAGTATGCACATTAATGATTTGGTTAGTAGCACTAAATGTTAATCTTGAATAGGTGAATACAATGTATATTAATTAAATTGGGAGTGACGCCTAATACCTTGAATTCTTCAGATTTTCTTGAAGCAACAAAATTGTCCCAATCTTCTTTGTCCAAGAAGTTCCATTGTTCAAGGGCTGACTTCTTTTTCTTATCACCCTCTTTTATGTATTCTCTGTTCAGATTTGTCCTATAATTCCTAAGCATCTTTCCAGCGCGTTGCATCACACTTTTACGATGCAACTTCTCATCCAATGCAAACAGATTCTGTAAAATAGAAATGTTATTAACTAGTATCCAAAATAGAATTGCAAATAATAGAATTTGTAATCTACAAAATAGAATTGCAAATAATAATAACTCACACATAAATCTTTCCATATCAAGTCTTTTTTCCCTTGAGGAACTTTATGCCAATTATCATACTTAACACCACAATGGCTCCGAGTGGTACACCCAAGATAGTTTACAAAATTATTACGGTTCACTCCAATTGCATTTCCTCCATTATCAAACTCCACCACCAATTTGGATCCACTACCACTTAGCGCTAATAACTTCTTCAATAGAGTGATGCCCCTTTTCTTGTTAAGTGTTTGGTGCTGCGCATCAAGTTGCTCCAGTGCTTCAGTGGGTACAGGTACATCATCAACCTAAAATTTGACAAAAATAAACACACTAAATTAGCCCAATATAGAAATATAGGATATATGACATAACTAGAAGATAATGAATTTTATAGAAATACAGGATATGTTTTTAGAACTTACATTGGTATCCTCGCCATGCTCGTCATGGACAGCATGCTCATCATGGACTTCATGCTCATCATGGACATCATACTCATCATGGTCAGCCATCTGAAAATGTCATTAAAAAGGCAAACATTTAGCATTTGTATTAACTAGAAAAAGGCAAACATTTAGCATTTGTATTAACTAGAAAAAGGCAAACATTTAGCATTTGTATAAACATACATGTCTCTAAAATTGTGATCTTTTATCAATTAACAATCCTTCATTGTGATCTCCGCGCACATATAAGTCATCATTAGCTTCAATATTTTATGGAGTTGGCAACCCAACTGAGAATGGACTGGAGTCATCATACTTATCATAGTACTCTTCTTCATCTATAGGATCTTCAATGAATTGTCTTTTACCATGAAGAACAACCGACCATTTATCATTCGCAGGATCATCGATATAGAATATTTGTTTCGCCTGTACATAGTTTCACGTGGACTCTTATCCTTTGCACTTGCAAAGTACATAGTCGACGCTTGAAGAGTGACCCCACTATTTTGGACGACACTCTTATCATCTTGGCGCTTTGTGTAATATGTGAATCCATTAATGTCAAACCCTTCATAAGACATAACATTCGGTTTTGGTTTAAAGGCGAGACATTTGATAGTTTCTGTAATATCATTTGGTGTTTGAGATAGTTGATGTAAGACTTTATTTTCAAACCACTTAGTAAAAGTCTTATTATGCTCTCTAGCAAGCCACATTGAACTTGCTCGAGGATGTTGCCTCTTTATAAAATTGGTATGTTCCTCGATATAAACACTCACTTCATCCATATTGTGTAAAATATACAAGTGAGCTTGTTCCAACTGCTCACGGCTGATTACTTTCACCCGTGATCCCAAAATTCCTTTGCCCTCCTCAAAATTCTTGTCATTATCAGGAGTGTCATTACCACTGAGAAAGTCATTGCAAAAATCCATAACCTCTCTCGCCACATAACCTTCAATAATACTCCCTTCAGGCCGATAACGGTTTCGAACATCACCTTTAAAAACGCTCATGTATCGTTCAAAGGGATACATCCAATGCAAGAAAACTGCTCCCAACATTTTCACTTCCCTAGTCAAGTGGACAACAAGATGTACCATGATATCAAAGAACGAAGAAGGGAAATACATCTCAAGCTGACATAGGGTAACAACCACTTCTCTTTGCAAATTATCGAGAGTATCAGGGTCAATAACTTTACTGCATAGACTGTTGAAAAAGAAACAAAGTCTGGTAATTGCAAACCTCACATGCTTCGGCAATATAGATCGAATTGCCACGGGTAATATTTGTTGCATTAGAGTGTGACAATCATGAGATTTAAGACCTATCAACTTTAGATCTTTCATTGATACCAATCTACGGATGTTGGATGAGTAACCATGTGGCACCTTAACATTTACCAAGCATTCACAAAAAGTTTTTTTCTCCTTTCTAGACAACGTGTAACAAGCGGGAGGTAAGTATGTTCTTTTACTACCCATTTCACGTAATTCTGTTAATTCTGACCTTATTCCCATTTCACGTAGGTCCAGTCTGGATTTTATCCCATCTTTAGTCTTACCTGGTATATTTAACAGAGTACCAATGATGCTATCACAGACATTTTTCTCAACGTGCATTACATCGATACAATGTCTGACTGTCAAAGAACTCCAATAAAGAAGATCCCAAAATATTGACTTCTTCTTGAATGAAGAATTGTCACTCCGTGTGGCCATACTACATTGTGATTTCTTACCAAATTCATTGACAATGCCTTTTACTCTTTCATAAACAACATCCCCTGGTATAGGTTTAGGTGCACTCCGTTCATCATACCATCCATTGAATGCTTTGCGCTTCCTACGATACGGATGGAATTTTGAAAGAAACCTTCGATGACCAAGATATACAGTCTTGCCGCCATGTTTTAGTCTTATTGAATCAGTATTTTCTTCACATACAGGACACGCTTTAGCTCCTTTGACACTATATCCAGACAAATTCCCATATGCTGGAAAGTCATTAATAGTGCAAAACAACATAGCGTGCAAACGAAATGTCTCTCTTGCTGAAGCATCATAGGTCATCACACCTTCAACCCAAAGTTTCTTTAAGTCATCAATCAAAGGTTCAAGATAAACATCGATATCATTTCCGGGTTGTTTAGGGCCTGATATCAATAATGACAACATAACATACTTATTCTTCATACACATCCAGGGAGGAAGATTGTATATAACAAGCATGACTGGCCAAGTGCTATGTTGGCTGCTCAATGTCCCGTACGGATTCATCCCATCTGTACAAAGCCCAAGTCTTAGATTCCTATCTTCTTCACCAAATTTGGGGTACAATAGATCAATCTTCTTCCACTGTGGGGAATCAGACGCATGTCGCAGGATCCCATCATTATTTTTCTTAACATCTGCATGCCACCTCAAATTCTTCGCATCTTTCGGATTTGCAAACAAGCGTTGAAACCGTGATATTATAGGTAGATACCACAACACCTTGGAAGGAGAACCAGTACTGGACTCCCCCGAAGTCGTCAATTTATACCGTGACACACCACATTTTGGACAATCTTTCAAATCTACATAGTCCTTTTGAAATAATACACAATCATTCGGGCATGCGTGTATCTTCTTGGCCTCCATTCCCATTGGGCACAACATTTTCTTTACCTGGTATGTTGAGATTGGAAGCTCGTTTCCTTCAGGAAGCATTTCTTTCAACAAAGTCAACAATGAAGTGAAGCTTTTGTCGCTCCTGCGGCTACTCAGCAGCCTGCTGCTACTCAGGAGTCTGCTCCTACTCAGGAGTCTGCCACACCCATGCCTCGCCATGATATCTGGATAGCTGGCAGGCAAAACAAGAAGGGTGAAATAAAGAAGCCTGTAACTACTGAGGCGGCTGCAAAAATGGTAAAATACAACTCTTAGAGAAATCGTTTGAATATTGATTATTTGTGGTGTTAACTTACCAATTTCTGTTTATGGTGATTAGCGAGAGCTGCACGAGCAGAGGAAACAAGGCACGTTCATCCCTCAGGGCACAAGGGATGAAATCCTGGACGTGTTAGAGGTGCCGGCGCTGGTGTTGACATCAAAGCATTCTTTGGGCCATCCCAGCGCAAACCCAGAGCGGGACTTTCTCAAGAAGAGGTAACCTATTCTTTTTTTAGAATGTTACTACAAAAGGAAATTCATTAATAAGAAGCTAATGTTTCTTTTATCCATGTATAGGAGAATAAGAGAGTTGAGGATTTAGTTGCTAAGAAGGTCAACGATGTAGTTGCTGAGAAGGTCAAGGAAGAATTGCTGCGGTGGCAGGCATCTCAGGCTTCCAATCAGCCTATGTCGACCCACTCTTCTCCTGATGCACAGACTGTGAGTAATCCTGGAGACCCATCGCCTAGCACGTCTGTTGTAAGTATTGTTTATGACATTGTAGCTAGTCTTTTCAAGATGATATGTTTTCAAATTTATATGTATATATGTATAACATTCTTTACGTAAATTTGTAGGCATTGAAGCCATGCCGCTTAAGAATGCAAGACTATGTTGTTGCAGAGGCACAGGCTTACCAGTCCCTTGCTGGGGCAACGTTTCATGGGACTCCAATGCCGTAGGGCTACATTCGTGTGAGCCCGCTACATGTATTACCCGATTGGAGGGAAGTTGCGTTGCCATATGCCCACCCAGATATTGATAGACTTGGTGAGGCAGAAGGCGGGGTCATATTGTGGCCCAAAGCAGATGTCGTCTACACGACTGAAATTGTAAGATAAATTTACATTGATTTAGACTGTTAATGTGTATATATGATGTCAACTGATCTGAAATTATATATACAGGTTAAAAAGAAGACACCAGGAGCACCTAGGCCTCCACCTCCACTTCCCGCATTACCAACTTGGGTTCCAACTGACCTAACATACCCGTTAGGTCCTGCTTGTAGGGGAATGGCATGTTGGCTACGGGCACATAATATACATTGCCCTATAATAGTTTCTTTAGATGCAGATTATGCAGGTCAATCATACGATAGCTCTTTATTTATACAAGATATTATTGAGATGTTTATGTATGATTGGCTGAATACATCAATGATAGAGACATGGATAAGGTGAGATCTTGTTTATACATCCATATACCTTGTGTAAGATCCGGTGATATGGTTTCTTATATATTAATGCATACGCCTATATGTTTTGCAGCTACTTAGTCGAAGATCATTGCAAACAATTTGCATATGATCATGTGGGATTTTTGATTCCATCATTGATTAGTTTGGTAGCTAAAGACCCTGATAATGTTCAACAATACTGTATAGATGCTTTTACAATTTTTGGTCAGCAAAAGAAGACGATAATAATAGCTCCATTCAATGTCAAGTAAGTTTACTTTATTTATAATTTGGACTTAAGAAAATTCCATTTTTATTTTGCATTTTGAGTTATTAATTGTTAACTTCTTACCTCTAGCGGTAGACATTGGGAGTTACTAGTTATTGTCCCCGGGACATTCATTGTTTATTATCTAGATCCTGCGGGGAGTACATTGAACACTAAAATTGGACACGTAATGAGAATGCCATTATTCTGGTGAGAAATATTTCATTTTTATATCCGTTAACATCTTTTATTACATTACTATTTACTTATGCAATTTATTGTGTTATATTAACATGTAGGGGTTTAGATGCATTCAAAAAGGCTGGAGGAACGGTCCCAAGGAAAAAGAACCAGCCAATAAATTGGCAGAACGTACAAGTAAGTTCCCGACTCGAATATATATATTATTGATGTGAATTGTGCTTAGTTGTATTATTTTGTATGTTTCAATTTATAGTGTGCTACACAAGACAATGGCTGGGCATGCACATACTATGTGATGCGATTTATGCAGATGATTATCAAATATGCCGCATTGGACATCGATACTATACATGAGGTATTATATATAGTCTCATTAGTTAGTATGAAATATATCAATCTTATCTTATTTTTATATTATTACTTATATATACATCATTCTCTTTGCAGGTGTTTAAAACTGACCACACTATAGGTAAACGCTTAAAAATATATATGCTCCATATACGATGGAAGCATTAAATGAAGTAAGAGAAGAATGGGCAAAAGCCATACAAGCAGTGGCAACTGTAAGATATAGTTGGGATGTTGATAGCGATAATGAATGATACTTTGTAAATGAATATTTCTGAATGTTAATACATGTATTTGAATGTTTCTATATGTGTGAATGTGAGAATTGAATTGATGTCTGAATGTATGTACTTGTGTGAAATTTTCCTTGTGACTTTTGCAGGTTTGCGGCCTGTTTGTAGGCTGATATCAATGGATGTCGTAAACCTGCAGTTTAGAAAACTGAACTGCAGGTTCTCATCCTGCTGACCAGCCACAGCAGGCCTGCAAACTGATATGAAAAAAAAATAGATATAGGCGTCGGTTATTTACAGAAAACCGTCAGCAAAGACCTACAACGTCGGTTATTTGATAAAAACCGACCCCTAATAGTACAAACAACCCGACCGTGCAGGATAGCACGGCCGTGGTGGAAAAGGCGTCGGTGATTCATATAAAACCGACGCCTATAGTACTAAACACGGCCGTGCAGGGAAGCACGGCCGTGTCGTCTTGAAGTATAGGCTTCGGTGTTTTAGTAGATAACCGACGCAGAATGTGTCCTAGATGACGTTGTTTTCTGTGGCGCGAACCCTTTTGGCGTCGGTTATCTACTAAAAGACCGACGCCTATATGTTAAATAGGTGTCGGTTAAAAAACCGACGCCGAAGTGTTCGACCTTTAGCGGCGCCCACATAGGCGTCGCTCAGAAACCGACGCCAAAGGCTGTTTCTGTAGTAGTGAATGGATTAAGGTGCTTATTTTCTTTTCCCTTAATCCATGGATAATGGAAGGGAGTTCGGTGGCTTTGAGTTGCCTTTTCATGCAAGCAAACCAAGGAGGAAGAGATGGTACTATTTTTGGAATTAATTAAATTTTAATTAAACATTTTCTCTTTCATCAATTTCTTATAAAAGAGCCTTTTTCAACCCACTAAAGGGTCTTTTTCGATTCCGTTTCTTCCCCTTGCTTGCAAAACCGACCAAGAAGGCTAAGGACAGCAGGGAGCACGTCCCCAACCTGTTGGTAAGCCTTTGATCTTCGTTCTTCATGATTTCATGGTGAAAATCATAAAACAATACATGATTTCTTCATTTCTTCATTCCATCTTCAACCCTAGCCGATCTTTTCACTCCAAAAGCTTGATAAACTACCTTGGGAGGTTGCTAGAGCTTCAACCACCATTGGATCCGTGAAGCTTGGAGCTTGGGATCAGATTTGAAGGCGGGTTATATAACTTTAACCCTTAATCTTTGTCATTGAATTCGATTTCTACTTGCAATTGAATTAGTTGTTATTATTGCAACAACTTTGCTTGATTGATGGAGTTGCCATGAAAATGGCAGTAGCTTTCGTGAGTCTAAAGGTTGAAGATGATAACCTGTTCATAAGCACACACCTTAATCAAAGAACAACAACAAACGGTCTTGGACTTTTGGCCCAAACGGTTTGCAAACCGTTTGGTAAAGTTGGATCCAAAACCGTTTGGCATGGTTGACCGTTTGGTCTAGTTGACCGTTTGGACACCAAACCGCATGGTATGATTGACCATTTGGTATAGTTGACCGTTTGAGGTATGAACTTAATCAAAGGTTGGATGATGATCCAATGGACTCAATTGAATGATCCAAGGTGTGCACGATCCATCAAGTTGTAACCCTAATCAAGTTGATTGATGGAACCCTTGATTGGTCCAATTGATTTCAAGACTTTTTGGGGCAAATGGTCTTGAGACCGTTTGATCCCAAACGGTTTCAAAACTGTTTGGTGGATTGAAAGTTGATCCTTGACCCATGGATGGTGATCTAATGGTTTGGATTGATGAACCTTTCAATTGAATAAGCAATGATCATTTCAATGGTGCAATTGGAAATCGATTTGATTGAGAATTGACCTAGTTAGCCCTTGCGATTTTGGGACTAATTTGGCCCAAACGGTCTTGAGACCGTTTGAGACCAAATGGTCTTGAAACCATTTGGTGATGTAACTTCAAGACCGCATGGAGGTTGTTAGTGGTTCAATCATTAGGATATTAAAGGCAATGATAGTCCTAATTATCCAATGATGATTAGTAATGTTAATAAAAAAGGTACAAAGGTTGAAACCCTAAAAGTACCTATGTGATTAGTGTTAATCAAGAAAGAAACCCTAATTGCTAATAAGAGCAATGACTTGGTACACTATGAGTATTCATAGTTGTATGAACTTAATTAAGGGTTGATATGACCTAATCAAGGTGAGAGGTATGATAACATATAGTTGATATATGAGTATGACTCATATGGTGATTAAGGGTATGATTCTTAAGTAATAAGATCATGAAACCCTAATCATGAACCTAAACCCTAATTGACAAGGTTGTTGATCCTTAACCCTAATCCAAGGTATGGATGTAACCCTAATTTGGGGTGATGATGTGAATAAACCTAATAAAGAGTAATGTGATCTAAAACCCTAATTGGGATGAATAGTAAACCCTAACTATGAGAATGGATCATGAAACCCTAATTGGGATGAATAGTAAACCCTAATTGTGGAACATTGAATGTAAATCTTTTTAAAGGGAGAATTTGATGTGAAACTCTAACTGAGGATGGTTTCATGAGGAACCCTGATGTTTGATGTATTGTGAAGCCCAAACTCAGGGTAATGCTATGTATTGCTCAATGAACCCTAATCTTTAGCAATATGGTGATAAACTATATCTTTAATGTAATGAGGGGATGATTATCCTTAAATGACACGAAATGGGAAACCCTAACCCTAGTAAGGGAATAGTGGTGCTACCCATGAATAGTGAATTCATATTTGTTGAACATGGCTCTAATATGCAATTGATATCACTGTATTATCTGTGCTAACGATGCAGGCATCTTGAAATGATGATCATGGCCAGGTATAAGCTATGATGTTTAATTCACTGTTGTGATTGTATCTTGAGTGCCATAATATACCTTGCTATCTGGTAAGAGGTATCAAGAGAGTTAATGGGCATCAAGTACCATGTATGATGCTTATAATAGCAAAGTATCATGTTTGCCTTGGTCAACTGACCTAAAGGTGATGGTTACCTGGAAAGGTGGTAACAATGCTTAATGATGAATCAAGGGTTTAATGACCCAGGGCCATATGATTATGGTGATGAAATTGAGAAGGGATTGAGTTCCCAATATATTTTAAGATTGTTAAGCAATTAATGAAGTTAGTACATGTTTCCTTATAACATTGTCATAATGAGTTTTATCTGAGAACTTGCTTGATACTAAAAGAATATGAAAATGTACTTAATTAAACAAGTGAAATCTGTTCATGTAGTGCTATGACCATAGATCCATCATCGTCAGCAATTGGTGATGGTGAAACATGTATTCTATAGAATTCCTGGAATTCACATATTTTGAATATGTGGGGGTAAATGGACGAAAATATCCTTACGTCCGGGTGAAGAGATTGAGAAAGAGTAAACATTAAACCCCTCAATCCTTCATGTGTCAGGATAGATGTACCATAAATCTCCTGATGGTTGGGATGGATGTATCAATAATCTCCCAATGTTATTTCATGTCGGGTCGAAGGAGATAAACATTAATGCACTCGATTACCGATGAGAGTACAGTTAACGCTGTAACTCTATAGCAAAGTTCCAATATACCCTGGAAAGCTATTTGAGCAGTCGACACAGTCCTGCTTGTAGTCCTTTGCTGACCAGGATGTGGGAGGTCATGGGAATCCGACTCTTCCATTGACCTATTTATGGTACCGATTCCGATTCTAGAAATGGTCGGTTGGAGTATGAGCGGTATACCTCATCTCCTCAGAGCTTAAATCTGTTTATAAAATATAATCAGCCGTGTAGCGTACTTTCATAAGATTGAAATGCGAGAATCACTGGTTGATGTCATATTGCTTAGCATGTCCCTGATACATAGATATACTTATATTCCTTTAATTCATATTGAATATGAGACATGCTGCTTAATCAGTTTACAACTATAATATTGCATAAGAATGTTGCTCTAGTCTGCATAGATGTTGATCCATCTTCTATTGATTCATATTATCCCACTGTTCAGTTTATTTCTATTAAACTGCAATGACAATGTTTTGGTGGGGAGTTATATCTCCCGCTGGGGCAATTTTTATAATTGTCTCACCCTCGTGGGATCCAATGTTTTTAGGTAGACGCAAATGACAAGGCAGAAACTCTTCTGCAGCAGAAGAGCAGCAATAACAGATACAGGGATAGCAGTGATCCAATAGGTGGAGACATTGGCTGTCTAGTTATGTGTAGATGGTCCTATAGTCGTCTCTGTACTCTCAGGTCCTAGGAGTTAGTGTTTTGATACTTTGATCTGAGATTTTGGTGCATGTATGCCCTGAGTTGCAATGGTGCATGTCATGTACATATGAACCAGGATGTAATGTTTTACTTTGGTTCTATATGAAAGACTTTTCCTGTGAATGGATCTCTTGATAAATGGTTTTAATTTTTAGTGATTTTTAGTAATTCCACTGCTAACGACCGCTTCCACATTAGTTAATCTTGTTTTATGAGTTGTATGCCACAAGTAAAGTGGTATCAGAGCTCTAGGTTCGCTGAGTCTACAGAGACATAGGATTAAGGTAGTTGAGTCTGTTCTAGTGTCTTCCAGTTTATTTGATAGTGTCTTATGCTCTTATAGGAGAAGTAGAACTAAGGATGTCTGGATCACATGAAGAACACGCTGCTGAGAGCAGTGTTGCTACACTGTGAAATGGTGCAAGAGGTCAGGACAGGGAGGAACCTATACCTGAACAACCCCAGTTCAACCCAGCTGATATGGGGAGCCCAGCCTTCCAGGCGATGTTTGGGCAGTTTCTGACAGCTATGACCCACATGACAGATAGAATGCCAGTACCTGCACCTAGGGCACCACCCCATGATGAAAGACATGGTGCCGACAAAACTTTTGAAAGGCTTAAGAGGGTAGGAGCCCTAGAGTATGCTGGTACATCCGATCCGACAGATGCTGATCTATGGTCGACTGAGTTGGAGAAAGCCTTCAGAATCCTCATGATTCCTGATGATGAGAGGGTCAGACATGCTGTATATCTCCTCAAAGGAATTGCTGGCCACTGGTGGACCATTGAGGAGGGCAAAAGACCTGGAGTTGTGATTGGATGGGATGAATTCAGGCGTGAATTTGTCGCTTGATACTTTCCCAAGACGTATCTAGATGAGAAGATATCCTAGTTTGAGAGAATCAAACAAGGACCCATGAACATTAGCGAGTATGAGGCTAGGTTTATGGAGTTGCTGCGGTTCTGTACGCACATGGCATCCAATGATGAGGAGAGAATTCAGCGGTTCGAGAAGGGGTCGAATGCTGAATTAACCACTCCGGTGTCTGCTCTGGATAACCGGGAGAGGTTTGCAACTTTTGTGGAGTCTGTGAGACGTATAGAGAGGTCTGTAATTGAGAAGCGACAGACCAAGGGCAAGAAGGAATATCCACAGTTTCAAGGGCAGAGTGCTGAGAGTTTCAAGAGACTGAGGTATTATGTGCCTACACCACCACCAAGGTTTAATACCCAGACGCAATGGACGTCAAGTAAGGGTAGAAACCGTAGTTTACCACCAAAGGGAGCTCAAAGCTCAGCCTCTATGTCAGTAACAGGACCACCCAGACCACCAAGGGGGAATATAACTTGTTATAGATGTGAAAAAGAAGGCCATGTGGTGAGGAACTGTCCTGAGAAAGTCAGGAGTGTGACCCAGCAACCGAGGCAGAGTCAGTAGGGCTCTCAGAGGCAACATCCTGGCAGTGGTGTTAGAGGACATGGACCAACATCCCAAGCCAGTTCTTCAAAATCTAACAACTAGGCACAGGGTCAACAGTAGGCGACAACTAGGTTCTATGCTATGAACCAGCCTGAAGCAGTAGTCAACCCTCGGGTTGTGACAGGTTAGATGGAACTATTTTATTCTAATGTCTTTATCCTGCTTTGTTTCTGTGTTAATAGATCCGGGTGCTACACACTCTTTTATCACTCAAGAAGTGATTTATGACTGCAATATGATTGTTAGTCATAGAATAGATAGCTTGCTGCTAGAGACACCTTTGATGGGATCTGCAGTTTTGCAGGAAGTGTGTTCTCCCTACAATCTTTTCTTTTCTAATCACCGCATTCAAGTGGATCTTATACCACTTGAGATGCAAGGTTTTGATATAATCCTTGGAATGGACACCTTAGAGAAGTATAAGGCCGTCTTGGATTGTAGTTCCAAATAAGCTGTGTTCACAGATGGTGGTGACACATGGATCTTTCAGGGAGATAAAAAGATTCTTCCAACATGTCTTATGTCAGCTATGATAGCTGAGAGCCTGATGAGACAAGGATGCTCTGCATTCTTAGCCCATGTGGTTGATACCACAATGGAAAGCCCTCATCCTTCTGAAGTTCCTATAGTCAGGGAATTTGAAGATGTATTTCCTGAAGAACTTCCAAGTATTCCGCTACCCCGAGAGATTGATTTTGAAATAAATCTAATCCCGAGCATGCAACCAATAGCACAAACACCGTATAGGATGGCGCCTGCTGAAATGGTAGAGCTCAAGAAACAACTGTAAGAGTTGCTTGAGAAGGGTTTTATCCGACTGAGCACTTCACCCTGGGGTGTTCCAGTCCTTTTTGTTAAGAAAAAGGATGGATCGATGCGGTTATGCATTGACTATAGACAGTTAAACAAAGTCACCATAAAGAACAAGTATCCTCTACCAAGGATTGATGACTTGTTTGACCAGTTGCGTGGTGCGACTGTCTTTTCTAAGATAGATCTGAGGTCAGGATACCATCAGTTACGTATCAAGGAGGGTGACATACCTAAGTCTGCCTTTAGGACAAGCTATGGTCACTATGAGTTCACAGTTATGTCATTTGGACTAACTAATGCACCAACTGCATTTATGGAACTCATGAATAGAATCTTTTGGCCTTTTCTAGATCAGTATGCCGTTGTCTTTATAGATGACATTCTGATCTATAGTAGAGATGCTCAGCAACATGAGCAGCATCTTCGCCAAGCTTTGACTTTGCTAAGGGAGCATAAGTTATATGCTAAGTTTAGAAAATGTGAGTTTTGGTTGCCAGAAGTTTCTTTTCTTAGACACATAATATCTGCCTCAGGTATTCGTGTTGATCCTAAGAAGGTAGAATCTGTCCTGCAATGGGAACAACCAAAGACACCGACAAAGATAAGAAGTTTCCTAGGACTGGCTGGCTATTACAGAAGGTTCATTAAGAATTTCAGTTCAATAGCCTTACCCCTGACCAAGTTGACCAGGAAAGAGATTCCTTTTGTCTGGAATGACAAGTGTCAACAGTCTTTCCAGTTGCTGAAGGAAAGGTTAACATGTGCACCTGTGCTGGTGCTACCTGAGCAAGGAAAGGGGTATATAGTCTTCTGTGATGCATCTAAGAATGGCTTAGGATGTGTGTTGATGCAGGATAAGCAAGTGATTTCTTTTGCTTCTCGACAGTTTAAGAAACATAAGGAGAATTATCCCACACACGATATGGAATTAGCTGCTGTGGTCCATGCCTTGAAGATCTAGAGACATTATCTCTATGGAGAAACATTCTAGATTTTCACAGACCATAAAAACCTAAAGTATATCTTTTCTCAGCATGAGTTAAACATGAGGCAACACCGCTGGATGGAATTAATCAAGGACTATGACTGTACAATTAATTATCATCCAGGGAAGACCAATGTAGTTGCTGATGCACTAAGTAGAAAATCAACATCACCAACCCTAGATAAAGCACAACTAAACTCTTTAGTGTGCTCTAAGAGATATATGTTTATCTCCTTAAGGCAAGACAATGTACAACTTAAAGTGTCATTGTTAGTCGGGTTGTTGGCTGAGATGCACATAAAACCAACTTTGAGACAGCAGATCAAAGAAGCACAACAGACTGATTCTATGATTCAGCATATTAGGTCAGAATATAGTAATGAGAAGCGGGATGGCTTCCATGATTCCGATGATCAGGTAGTCTATTACCATGGTAGGATGGTAGTACTGGATGTTGATAATTTAAGAAAGTTAGTCCTGGAGGAAGCTCATTCTTAAATGTATGCTATGCATCCAGGGAGCACCAAAATGTATCATAACTTAAAAGATATGTATTGGTGGCTTGGTTTGAAGAAGGATGTTGCTGAGTTTGTTATGCGGTGTCCGGTGTGTCAACAAGTTAAAGCTGAACATCAAAAGCCCGCAGGAACAATGCAACCCCTGGCTATACCACAATGGAAGTGGGATCATGTAACTATGGACTTTGTGGTTGGTTTGCCTAGAACCGCCAAAAGTCATGATTCCATTTGGGTGATAGTTGATAGGTTGACAAAGACAACACATTTCTTACCTGTCAAAACAACCTATACAACTAAGAAGCTTGCACAAATCTACATGGATGAGATAGTGCGTCTACATGGGGTACCAGTTACAATAGTTTCTGATAGAGGTCCTCAGTTTACGAGTCATTTTTGAGAATGACTTCATAAAGCTTTGGGCACTCAGCTGAGGTTTAGTACAACTTTTCATCCTCAGACAGATGGACAGTCTGACAGGACGATACAAACTTTGGAGGACTTGCTTAGGGCATGTGTCCTTTAGTTTGTGGGGAGTTGGGATCTACATATGAGCTTGATAGAGTTTGCTTATAATAACAGCTATCAGCATAGTATTGATATGGCACCATATGAAGCTTTGTATGGTAGACGTTGTAGATCTCCCCTATGTTGGTATGAAATTGGTGAATATCAACTTTTGGGTCCTGAGCTGGTTCAACAAACAACTGAGAAGATAAAGGTCATACAGCAACAGCTGAAAATAGCCCAAGATAGACAGAAATCCTATGCTGACAAGCGTCGTAGACCCTTAGAATTCCAAGTCGGAGACAAGGTATACCTCAAGGTTTCACCTTGGAAAGGTATCCTGAGATTTGGAAAGAGAGAGAAGTTAGCTCCGAGATTTATGGGACCTTATCCAATCATTGAAAAGATAGGAAAGGTGGCCTATAAGCTGGAGTTACCACCTGAGGTGCATAGATTGCACCCAGTGTTTCATATCTCTATGTTGAGGAAGTGTCATCCTGACACTGAGTTAGTTCTACAACCTGTGGAGGTAGAACTAAATGATGACATATCTTATGTTGAAGGACCAGTGTTGATTCTTGACAGAAGAATCAAGAAGTTGAAAAAGAAAGATAATAATCTTGTAAAAGTCCTCTGGAATCACTGTGGCATTGAAGAAGCTATGTGGGAACTAGAGGATGAGATGAGCAGGAAATATCCTACTCTTTTCTCTTAATGTTTTGTTGATGATTTCGGGGACGAAATCATTGTAAGGGGTGGATAAACTTGTAACATCTTTAACCTGGGTTATGAAGTAACCCTAGGTGTTTTTCATAATGAGAGTAATTATATGCATGATTTTGTCTTTGAAAATTAATTAGGGCTCAATAGGAATTTATATTACAATTTTAGTCCTTTTTGAATATTGTTGAAATCAATATTTTGTCTATTTTGGACTAAAGTGCAAATTACCCAAGTTGAGGGGCCTATTTGCAAATTGTGCATAATAATATGTTCCTCATGTGTTAAGGCATCATGGGAATAAAGATGATGCAGAGGTATGGCTTGTGATAGCCTGAATCCCAAGAAAGAGTTGATAAAGCAATGTTTGTGCATGAAAACCTAGTTTTGGTGTAATGTGCAATTTACTCAAAACCTAGGGTGCAATATGTAAATTACCACTTCAATAAGGTCCCTAATGTTTCTTGGCATCATGTGAAGCAAATAAAATGAGGGGGGCGCCTCATTTGATTTAAGTTGAAGGAGAGAGAATCTTGATATTAAAATAATCAAGATTTAAGCATAATGGATATATTAATGCAAAAATAAATAAAATAATTCTAGGGCCTTCAACCAAAATTAATTTTGTGGAATTCAGATGTATGAGTGACCGTCCTTGAGCTTGCAAGGATCAAAAGTATCTTAAGGAGGTGAAATTCCACTCACCTTATTATAAGGAAAAGAATTCCCACTCAAAAAGATATATTAGTATTATAATGGATTGAGGTACTTATTTTATTTTCCCTTAATCCATGGATAATGGAAGGGAGTTCGGTGGCTTTGAGTTGCCTTTGCATGCAAGCAAACCAAGGAGGAATATATGGTACTATTTTTGGAATTAATTGAATTTTAATTAAACATTTTCTCTTTCATCAATTTCTTATAAAAGAGCATTTTTCAACCCACCAAAGGGTCTTTTTCGATTCCTTTTCTTCCCCTTGCTTGCAAAACCGACCAAGAAGGCTAAGGACAGCAGGGATCACGTCCCCAACCTGTTGGTAAGCCTTTGATCTTCGTTCTTCATGATTTCATGGTGAAAATCATAAAACAATACATGATTTCTTCATTTCTTCACTCCATCTTCAACCCTAGCCGATCTTTTCACTCCAAAAGCTTGAGAAATGACCTTGGGAGGTTTCTAGAGCTTCAACCACCATTGGAGCCGTGAAGCTTGGAGATTGGGATCAGATTTGAAGGCAGGTTATATAACTTTAACCCTTAATCTTTGTCATTGAATTTGATTTCTACTTGCAATTGAATTAGTTGTTATTATTGCAACAACTTTTCTTGATTGATGGAGTTGTCATGAAAATGGCAGTAGCTTTCGTGAGTCTAAAGGTTGAAGATGATAACCTGTTCATAAGCACACACCTTAATCAAAGAACAATAGCAAACGGTCTTGGACTTTTGTGGTCCAAACGGTTTGCAAACCGTTTGGTAAAGTTGGATCCCAAACCGTTTGGCATGGTTGACCGTTTGGTCTAGTTGACTGTTTGGACACCAAACTGCATGGCATGGTTGACCGTTTGGTATAGTTGACCGTTTGAGGTCTGAACTTAATCAAAGGTTGGATGATGATCCAATGGACTCAATTGAATGATCCAAGGTGTGCACGATCCATCAAGTTGTAACCCTAATCAAGTTGATTGATGGAACCCTTGATTGGTCCAATTGATTTCAAGACTTTTTGGGGAAAACGGTCTTGAGACGGTTTGATCCCAAACGGTCTTGAAACCATTTGGGACCAAACGGTTTCAAAACCGTTTGGTGGATTGAAAGTTGATCCTTGACCCATGGATGGTGATCTAATGGTTTGGATTGATGAACCTTTCAATTTAATAAGCAATGACCATTTCAATGGTGCAATTGGAAATCGATTTGATTGAGAATTGACCTAGTTAGCCCTTGCGGTTTTGGCACTGATTTGGCCCAAACGGTCTTGAGACCGTTTGAGACCAAACGGTCTTGAAACCATTTGGTGATGTAACTTCAAGACCGCATGGAGGTTGTTAGTGGTTCAATCATTAAGATATTAAAGGCAATGATAGTCCTAATTATCCAATGATGATTAGTAATGTTAATAAAAAAGATACAAAGGTTGAAACCCTAAAAGTACCTATGTGATTAGTGTTAATCAAGAAAGAAACCCTAATTTCTAATAAGAGCAATGACTTGGTACACTATGAGTATTCATAGTTGTATGAACTTAATTAAGGGTTGATATGACCTAATCAAGTTGAGAGGTATGATAACATAGAGTTGATATATGAGTATGACTCATATGGTGATTAAGGGTATGATTCTTAAGTAATAAGATCATGAAACCCTAATCATGAACCTAAACCCTAATTGACAAGGTTGTTGATCCGTAACCCTAA
This sequence comes from Alisma plantago-aquatica, assembly GCA_963693085.1. Classification (NCBI taxonomy): domain Eukaryota; kingdom Viridiplantae; phylum Streptophyta; class Magnoliopsida; order Alismatales; family Alismataceae; genus Alisma; species Alisma plantago-aquatica. The sequence continues at coordinate 439,817,873 of OY856412.1, read as the reverse complement.
TCCAAGGTATGGATGTAACCCTAATTTGGGGTGATGATGTGAATAAACCTAATCAAGAGTAATGTGATCCGAAACCCTAATTGGGATGAATAGTAAACCCTAACTATGGGAATGGATCATGAAACCCTAATTGGGATGAATAGTAAACCCTAATTGTGGAACATTGAATATAAATATTTTTAAAGGGAGAATTTGATGTGAAACCCTAACTGAGGATGGTTTCATGAGGAACCCTGATGTTTGATGTATTGTGAAGCCCAAACTCAGGGTAATGCTATGTATTGCTCAATGAACCCTAATCTTGAGCAATATGGTGATAAACTATATCTTTAATGTAATGAGGGGATGATTATCCTTAAATGATGCGAAATGGGAAACCCTAACCCTAGTAAGGGAATAGTGGTGTTACTGATGAATAGTGAATTCATATTTGTTGAACATGGTTCTGATATGCAATTGATATCACTGTATTATCTGTGCTAACAATGCAGGCATCTTGAAATGATGATCATGGCCAGGTATAAGCTATGATGTTTAATTCACTGTTGTGATTGTATCTTGAGTGCCATAATATACCTTGCTATCTGGTAAGAGGTATCAAGAGAGTTAATGGGCATCAAGTACCATGTATGATGCTTATAATAGAAAAGTATCATGTTTACCTTGGTCAACTGACCTAAAGGTGATGGTTACCTGGAAAGGTGGTAACAATGCTTAATGATGAATCAAGGGTTTAATTACCGAGGGCCATATGATTATGGTGATGAAATTGAGAAGGGATTGAGTTCCCAATATCTTTTAAGATTGTTAAGCAATTAATGAAGTTAGTACATGTTTCCTTATAGCATTGTCATAATGAGTTTTGTCTGAGAACTTGCTTGATGCTAAAAGAATATGAAAATGTACTTAATTAAACAAGTGAAATCTGTTCATGTAGTGCTCTGACCATAGATCCATCATCGTCAGGAATTGGTGATGGTGAAACAAGTATTCTATAGAATTCTTGGAATTCACATATTTTGAATATGTGGGGGTGAATGGGCGAAAATATCCTTACGTCCGGGTAAAGAGATTGGGAGAGAGTAAACATTAAACCCCTCAATCCTTCATGTGTCAGGATAGATGTACCATAAATCTCCTGATGGTTGGGATGGATGTATCAATAATCTCCCAATGTTATTTCATGTCGGGTCGACGGAGATAAACATTAATGCTCTCGATTACCGATGAGAGTGCAGTTGACGGTGTAACTCTATAGCGAAGTTCCAGTATACCCTGGAAAGCTATTTGAGTAGTCGATACAGTCCTGCTTGTAGTCCTGTGCTGACCAGGATGTGGGAGGTCATGTGAATCCGACTCTTCCATTGACCTATTTATGGTACCGATTCCGATTCTAGAAATGGTCAGTTGGAGTATGAGCGGTATACCTCATCTCCTCAGAGCTTAAATATGTTTATAAAATATAATCAGCCGTGTAGTGTACTTTCATAAGATTGAAATGCGAGAATCAGTGGTTGATGTCATATTGCTTAGCATGTCCCTGATACATAGATATACTTATATTCCTTTAATTCATATTGAATATAAGACATGCTGCTTAATCAGTTTACAACTGTAATATTGCATAAGAATGTTTCTCTAGTCTGCATAGATGTTGATCCATCTGCTATTGATTCATATTTTCCCACTGTTTAGTTTATTTCTATTAAACTGCAATGACAATGTTTTGGCGGGGAGTTATATCTCCCGCTGGGGCAATTTTTATAATTGTCTCACCCTCGTGGGATCCAATGTTTTTAGGTAGATGCAGATGACAAGGCAAAAACTCTTCTGCAGGAGAAGAGCAGCAGTAGAAGATATAGGGATAGCAGTGATCCAACAGGTGGAGACATTGGCTGTCTAGTTATGTGTAGATGGTCCTGTAGTCGTCTCTGTACTCTCAGGTCCTAGGAGTTAGTGTTTTGATACTTCGATCTGAGATTTTGGTGCATGTATGTCTTGAGTTGCAATGGTGCATGTAATGTACATATGAACCAGGATGTAATGTTTTACTTTGGTTCTATATGAAAGACTTTTCCTGTGAATGGATCTCTTGATAAATGGTTTTAATTTTTTAGCGATTTTCAGTAATTCCGCTACTAATGACCGCTTCCGCATTAGTTAATCTTGTTTTATGAGTTGTATGCCACATGTATACTCCTAGATGTGTGGAGTAACGAATTAGGGTTGGGATTGATAATATAAATTTGAAACCGTATTTGGCTATAAAGGGAAACCCTAACCCCAATGATGGGAAGGTTGTATTTCTCTTATTACATAAGCCTTTTGAGACATGTTAAATACTTGTATAACAAGTATGATGTTTATGTGGTCTAATGACCTAATAGATAGTTGTTTCCTAGTGAGAGGTGACAAGATGTTTAATGGGCCTTGTAAGCCATGTGAATAGTTGTTTCCTAGTGAGAGGTGACAAAATATTTAATGGGATTTGTGAGCTATGTGAATTATTTGTACGACAAATATAATGTTTATATAATCTGATGTCTTAAAAGATAGTTGTTGCATAGTGAGAGGTGACAAGATGTTTAAAGGGCTTTGTGAGCTATGTGAATTATTTATGCAACAAGTATAATGTATAACTTGGTCTGATGACTTAGAGGTAATGGTTACCTGATAAGTGGTAGCAGTACTCAATGATGAATTTGAAAAACCACTAGAGGGGGGGGGTGAATAGGGTTTTATGATATTTTAATAATAATTTAACCAAAGCAAGCAAACACAAAAATATTGGACAAGGGGACAAGGATTTAGAGTGGTTCCAACCTTAGCAAATACTAAGGCAGTCAATCCACTACCCAGTTGCTTACCCAACTGGGATTTTGAAAGTACTTAAATTTTTTTACCTCGCAAGGATGTTACATAAAATTATAAATACTTTCTCCAAACCCTTCGGACAACCTTCACCTAGAAGTAGTCTCACCAACCTCAAAGCAACCTTCCTTGAAGTAACCTCAAGCTCCCCCTTAAAGTAGCCTTCCTCTTGAAGTAGCTTCCCGATGAGACAACCTTCTTGAAGTAGTCCAAAGTGCACCTTCTCCACCTGAGAAGTCAAACCCTCTCCAATCCGCAGCCTCCAACCCTAGGAGTAGTAAGGAGAGTACAAATGATATAAAGGAACAAGAAGGAAAAATAGAAATTACAATACTGTTGTAGCACAAGGCTTGATTTCCTATATCAAGCGTTTTGATCTCCTAACCAATGTATATGGAAGTGTAAGTGCAGTGGGTAGGAGATGCTAGCCTATAGGACACGAATTTAGAGCAATGGAAATGAGTAGCAAATGTTGGAGTTGCTCAATTGCTCATAAGAATGGATTCTCAATTGCAAGTATGAATGCTCAAGTATTGCACAAGTGTACTTTGGGTGTCCTAAGGCTTGTCCTATTTATAGGAATGGCCTATGAATGCTTAAGGATGTTCTAGACACTTTCTAGGGGGTTCTAAGTGCTCAACTAGCCGTTAGGTATCCATTAGTTGCTTTAACAACGACTAGTTAACTAATTCTGAAAAGTGTAGACAGATACATTCTCGGTCGAGGAATTGTCGACTGAGATCCCAGTCGGTCGAGGTCTTTGTCGACCGAGGGACTGTCTGGAGCAAGTGTATATAACATTCTGATCCAACTCCCAACTACCTTATCTGCTGTGTCTAACAGCTACTTGGGTCATTCTCGGTCGAAGAGTTTGTAGACCGAGAGTGTCTCGGTCGAGAAGTTTGTCGACCGAGAATGACTTTGTTTCAATGTTTTAAACTAAGTACTAAGTGTGTGTATGAGTGTGCAGTGTGACACTATTGTAGGGGATGACCTATCTAAGTGTTGTGATTGACTAGGGAAGATCTAAACGCTTGATTTACATGATATCTAAGTACTTGTACATTATATACTTGTACAAGTTTTTACATTTGATTACAATCATGAATTAAAGCAATTTGAGCATATAGATCTTCCAAGTTGTTTGTCATCCACCTAATTCCTGCAACACTCAAGTAGCACGTTAGATCCACAAGAATGAAATGTTTGTCATCATAAAAACAAAGGGATTATAATAATGTCCAATTTATCCAACAATCTCCCCCTTTTTGAAGATGACAAACATTTCCTAAATATAAAATAAGGAAATATAAATAATATGAGTTTCATACCTGAAGTTTACCTTTTGTAGCCATTCTCTTATTTTGCAAGTGTGTACTGGCCCGAGTGTTATGAAACTCATTTTACTTTATGTTTTTGGTTTATATTATTTCTCCCCCTTTGTCATTTCAAAAAGATATCCAAGAAAATCATTTTGTATGACTTTTATTTCTCCCCCTTAATTTTATGCTATGCTCCCCCTAACTAAGATATTCAGTTTTAAAAATAGGGATTAATATAAATGTAAACCATTTATTGTCGAAGTTAGCCACAATTTGTTTCTCAATCATTTGCAAAGGATGTTAAGCCTTGAAATGATATGAGATCCTTTTAGATCTATGGCATATGTATTTTGATTTCTCATCCATTTTACACGGGATGTTAAGCCCTAAAATGATATGAGATTCCCTTAAGCCCATGATGGATACATATTTATTTCTCATCCATTTTGCAAGGGATGTTAAGCCCTGAAAATGTCATGAGAACCTTTTAAGATTATAGTAGAGTACATGAAAAGTATCTCTGACCAAATGCACGGGATGTTAAGCCATAATTTGTTTAGAGAATTCCATTAAGAACAAGATATATCACATTCATGAAATTTATATTCCTTTATTTTCATAACTAAGATTAAAAATACTAAGGTCATAACATGTTTCATCTTTTCTTTATGACGTTCTCAAAATTTGGTAAGCTCCTTCTTAATCTTATAGTCAAGATAGTTTTTGTGAGCTCCCCCTTAATCTTATAATCAAGATGTTTTAAGGATTCTAAGGTCACAATAAATATTAGATCATAAAAAGTTATGCACTAAAAATTTTGTTTTCAATATACTAAGATTTAGTGAAGTAAAATGATGTACAAATAAGCATTTTGTCAAGATTATTTTAGGTCAACCTTGACTTCGACCATAGCGCCCCTTGGTCAAACTTGATTTCAACCAAGAGGCAATTTCTGCAGATTTTCAAATTAAAATACATTTGTGCCATGAAATTTTACTATTTATGCAAAATGTCATCTTCATATGAGCTGAATCACAATGATCAAGAATAATATCCATTCATGGTTTGTATATATGGATCAAAGATTATTTTAGACAAACCAATGAAATACAATGATCATGACACAATAATTATGATAGAACAGTAGAAGCATATCCACAATGCAATGATCAAGATGAAGTCATATAAATACAATGATTATGATTATTTTAAATTAGAATTCAATATACATGGTTCATATTTTCAGTTTTAAGCCAAACCGTGTAGAGAATAAACCAAAATAATCTCATTCAGGTTCATAAGTTTTCAATTTTAAGACAAACCATGCAAATAAACATGCTTAATAAACTTTTTCAATCAATGAATAAGGTTTGTTCAAAATCAGTCTTCATATATCACTTTTGCAATATGTTTAAGGATTTCATATTCATAATGTTATACATTAATTCATGATGCAAAAAGATCAATATGTCTTGTTTCAAAGACGGTATCCAAGATTTATTCTTTATTTGCATATTAAATCAATCATTAATAACAAATTGATAGAAAACTAGATTAATTGAAAACAGGTTCAGCAGAACTTGATTCAGTCGAACTGTTTGTCGATCGAATTTATCTCGGTCGACATTTTTCTCGACCGAGAGTTCTACTGTTTGTATAGGTTTTATCAAATTTGTTGCAAACTTGAAAATAGTAACCTGCTTGATCGACTATTTCTCGATCGACAATGTTCTCGGTTGAACAGTTTCTCGATCGAGAATGTTTCTGTACTATTTCAGAACTATTTTCAATAATTTGTTTCCAAGTAAAATAAGAATATGAAAGTTAAAGCTCGATTGTGTTGAGATATGAAATTTGTATATCAAGAATCAGTTTAGGTCAAATCTCAACTAGTCAAATTTAAACCTCTAAGTTTTAGGAACCCAAGCTAGATCATCATTCCTTTTCTTGTATGGGCATGAAAAAGAGTAGTGTCCAAGACGCAAGCAATAATGACAACTAATAGAGTCAATCTCATTTCTCTTTCTAGGAGTTGAGTTGTTCTTGGGTACATACATGGATTGATTCTCTAGCACTTGTGTCCTTCTCCAACTACGTTTTTGATGAGATTTTCCCTTAGTCTTGTAACCTAGTCCTCTCCTTCCAATTTGACGATAAGAATCATTTAAGATATTATCAAGAATATTATTATTACTCAAGCTACTCACTTTTTGTTGTAACTTCATAATCTCATCCATTTTCTTCTTGATATCTAATTTTGCTTGATCTAGATTAGATAATAAAGAATCTCTATCTTTCACAACAATATCATAATCTAGATGTGTGCACAAAACATGTTGTTTTTGAAGATCATTTACTTGAGTGTGCAAGTTTATCTTTTCTAGGGAAAGAAGATTGCAATTTGCTTCTACAGATTTCAGCTTAATATCATGATCTTCAATAGCCTTTTTGAGATCTTCATTTTCTGATGTGAGAGTAAGAAGTTTAGCATGTAGCTCATCATTTACTTTATTTGATTTCTTAAATTTATTCTTGCACTCAATATATTTCTCATGTGTATCTTGAAGATTAGCAATTAGATCTTCTTTTGGCAGATCGAAAAGACTTACCTCTTCTTCTTCTTCTTCTTCATTTGTTGTAGCAATAAGACATTCTACTTCTTCTTTTCCATCATCACTATCATCACTTGAATCATCCCATGCAACTTTATATGCTCTTTCTTTCTTTTTGTGAGATGATTTCTTTCCTTTCTTGAGTTTTGGACAATCACCTTTCATGTGTCCCTTTTTGCCACATTCAAAGCACCTGGAAGAAGAAACACTAGAAGTTTTGTTAGTTTTAAAACTTTTATACTGCTTACCGTTTACAATGAGAGTTTCTTCTTCACTATCATCTTCACTTGTATCATGACTAATCTTGGTTGATGCTTTGAATGCAATGTCCTTCTTTCTCCCTTGTTGAAGTTCACATTCTCATCTTTCTTCCTCTTCTAAAGTTACCTCATGTGCTTCTAAGTTGTCAATGAGTTGTTCCATTCTTAGCCGGGTGAGATCATTTGCTTCTTCAATAGTAGTCACCTTGGGCTTGTATTTGGGAGGAAGAGACCTAAGGATTTTTGATACTTGATCTTCTTCACTGATCACTTTACCTAAAGCATTTAAACCATTCACAATAGAAGAAAATTTTGCATACATTTCATTAATAGACTCATTTTGATCCATACGAAACTGTTCAAATTTTTTCTTGAGCATTCCGATTTTAGAATTCTTAACTTGAATAGTTCCTTCATATGTTATAGAGAGTCTATGCCATATGTCATATGCCGTTTCACAATTTGATATTCTATTGAATTCACTAACGGAAATTGAACAATAGAGTATACTTACAGTTTTTGCATTCATTTGGGCTGATCTTACCGTATTAGCATCCCAAGTTGCATACTCTGTTTGAGGGAATTCATATGGATTTGATACCATTCTCCATAGATCCTATCTAATTCCTTGGAAGTAGAATTGCATCCTCCTTTTCCAGTAGGTGTAGTTAGTGCCATCAAAAGGTGGAGGTCTTGCCACGAGTGTTCCTTCCAAGTTGAGGTTGTTGAGTACCCCATCACCCATTCTTCAAGACTTTGTTAAGGTTCCTTCAAGCCCTGCTCTGATACCAATTGAAAAACCACTAGAGGGGGGGTGAATAAGGTTTTATGATATTTTAATAATAATTTAACCAAAGCAAGCAAACACAAAAATATTGGACAAGGGGACAAGGATTTAGAGTGGTTCCAACCTTAGCAAATACTAAGGCAGTCAATCCACTACCCGGTTGCTTACCGAACCGAGATTTCGAAAGTACTTAAATTTTTTTACCTCGCAAGGCTGTTACATAAAATTACAAATACTTTCTCCAAACCCTTCAGACAGCCTTCACCTAGAAGTAGTCTCACCAACCTCGAAGCAGCCTTCCTTGAAGTAACCTCAAGCTCCCCCTTGAAGTAGCCTTCCTCTTGAAGTAGCTTCTCGATGAGACAACCTTCTTGAAGTAGTCCAAAGTCCACCTTATCCACCTGAGAAGTCAAACCCTCTCCAATCCACAACCTCCAACCCTAGGAGTAGCAAGGAGAGTACAAACAATATAAAGGAACAAGAAGGAAAAATAGAAATTACAATACCGTTGTAGCACAAGGCTTGATTTCCTATATCAAGCGTTTTTATCTCCTAACCAATGTATATGGAAGTGTAAGTGCAGTGGGTAGGAGATACTAGCCTATAGGACACAAATTTAGAGCAATGGAAATGAGTAGCAAATGTTGGAGTTTCTCAATTGCTCATAAGATTGGATTCTCATTTGCAAGTGTGAATGCTCAAGTATTGCACAAGTGTACTTTGGGTGTCCTAAGGCTTGTCCTATTTATAGGAATGGCCTATGAATGCTTAAGGATGTTCTAGAAACTTTCTAGGGGGTTCTAAGTGCTCAACTAGCCGTTAGGTATCCATTAGTTGCTTTAACAACAACTATTTAATTAATTCTGAAAAGTGCAGACAGAGACATTCTCGATCGACGAATTGTCGACCGAGGGACTGTCTGGAGCAAGTGTATATAACGTTCTGATCCAACTCCCAACTACCTTGTCTGCTGTGTCTAACGGATACCTGGGTCATTCTCGTTCGAAGAGTTTGTCGACCGAGAGTGTCTCGGTCGAGAAGTTTGTCGACCGAGAATGACTCTATTTCAATGTTTTAAACTAAGTACTAAGTGTGTGTATGAGTGTGCAGTTGTGACACTATTGTAGGGGATGACCTATCTAAGTGTTGTGATTGACTAGGGAAGATCTAAATGCTTGATTTACATGATATCTAAGTACTTGTACATTATATACTTGTACAAGTTTTTACATTTGATTACTATCATGAATTAAAGCAATTTGAGCATATAGATCTTCCAAGTTGTTTGTCATCCACCTAATTCCTGCAACACTCAAGTAGCACGTTAGATCCATAAGAATGAAATGTTTTTCATCATCGAAACAAAGGGATTATAATAGTGTCCAATTTAGCCAACAGAATTAAGGGTTTGAATACCCAAGCATGGAGATGATAAGAGATTGAGATCCTAAGTGTTATATGTATTCCAAAGAAACATGAAAGTACTTGATAAACGTATTATACCTTTCTTTGTGGCATCTGATATAATTCTTGCTTGAAATTTGATTGATGCTAAAAGATACTGTAATGCATTTAATTAATCAAGTGGAATCTTATAATTTAGTTTCCCAGACCATAGATCCATTTAGTGTCAGAATTTGTTGAATGGTGAAACAAGTTTAACTCGATATACATATTATTGAATATGTAACTAAACCGAGGTGCTCAATGGACTCCCCAACTAAACCGGGGTGCTCAATGGACTCCCCAACTAAACTGGGGTTGCTCAGTGGACTCCCCAATAAAACCAGGACTACTCAGTGGTCTTCCTGATGAAAAATAATCCGGGAAAGCTCAGTGGTCTTCTCCCGAAGAGAGTACATGCTGCGGCTATAACTCTATAGAAAAGATACCACTATACCCTGATAAGCTAATTGTAGTAGACACTAGATGTCTTGCCAGCTCGTACTAACCGAGACATGTGAGGTCTTGACAGCCGGCTCTGCCATTGACCTTGTATGGTACCGATTTCGACTTAGCAGTGGTTGGTTGGAGCATGAGCAGTATACCTCATCTCCTTTGGGCATAAGTGTGATTGTAAATATGTTATCAGCCGTGTAGCATATTTGCTTAAAGATTGAATACGAAATACATTGGTTGATGTACACTTCTTTTATACATCTTAATTGGATAGACATTATACATGTTTCTTTATATTCCTTGTAAAGTGAATATATATTTTATTACTCTATCATAGATAGATGCATTACTTTAAGAGAAGAGATTACTTTATTTTGCTTATAGCAAAGATTAATCATGCTTATTAATGTAAAAGAATCCTCTTATCAGTTTTGTACTATTTATCTGTGATAATAACAATTGTTGATGGAGAGTTATATCTCTCGCTGGGACAATTGTCTCACCCCGTGGGATCCATAATTTTTAGGTGGATGCGAATGAGGAAGTAGAAACCAGATTGCAGAGGAAGGACCACATCAGCTGGGACAACAGTAGTAGCTCTGGTTGAGTGTACTGTCTGTAGTGTCTTGTAAATAGAACTCCTATATGTCGTCTCTGCACTCTCAGGTCCTTGGGAGATAGTTCTTAGTGGTTTTTACGAACGACTTGAGATTTTGGTTTGATTACCTCGAGGTGTTATGTTGTTGTTATATATATATATATGAGTAAAGCAACTGGTACTTGTTATCCTCAAACTGAGACGGTACAATGTATGTACAATATGAACCATGATGAATATAATGTTTTGGTTCTTTCCGTAAGAGTTTCTTGAAAGAGGATCTATGTGCCAAATGGCTTTAATTTTTAGTGATTTTTTTTAATCTGCTACTTATGGTTATTCCACAATTATTATTGGTGATGGCTTGATTTGATGACGGGTCATCACAGACACGTGGCACCTAGTAGCTTAAAAAGATGACACCTCATATACACTCTTTTTCATGAACCTCAACTATATATACCACTCCTTTCACCTATTAGTGATTTTTTTTTTGAAATTTACCACCTTTTTTCTCTTAGATATCGTGCATAGTGTCTTGGCATCGTGCATAGGTGAAGGGGTAACGTTCATAGAGCTTTGGTATCAGCCATAGCAAGGTGATATCAGACAAGTGAAGGGATATCAGCCACAAATGAGGGATATCAGCCACAAGTGGTGAGGTATCATGCATAGTGCTGAGGAGCTCAAGTTTTAACCCTAAGAGGAGTGGTGAAGATCATCTTGAACCTTGGGAACATGAAGCTTTAGAGCTTGGAGCTTTGAAGTTGATCTTGAGGTAGGTTATATAACTTGAACCCAATTATGTTATTATTCACCTTCAATTCTGTTATACTTGTTGATCTACTTTCAATTTCGAATTCTCTTAAATAATTGATGATCCCTTGAGTTCTAAAAGTTGTTAGGACTATTGTCCATGAAATAGAACAGTAGGAACAAAGGTCTTGAGCTTGATGATGGTGACATCATCATGGTCCAACCCGATATAGGGTTGAAGTACTTCAAACCCGATATGACAAACCCTAGACAATGGGTAACTTGATATAGTGATGAGTTTATACCTCATGGATGATATGAGTGACACATACATACACCTTGTGCACGATATGAGGTCAATCATACACACCTTATGCATGACATGGTGTCAATTATACACCCTAACCTGATATGGTGTTGAAACCCTAGATGATGATATGAAACCCAACATACCTTGGAACCCCACACTCCTATAATTTTGTATAATGGGATGATTGTGAATGGTTCAACCAATTGTCTAGCCTGTCACTCAACACATGATAGGATTGATCCCTTGAAGATAGGAAAAGGTATGAGCATAAGGGTCTAACCCGATATGCTAACCTGATATGCTAACCCAATATGGTAACCTGATATGGTGAGGTGAATATACTACTAGCACGATACCATGATGAAGCACATACCTTATGCACGATATGATGATGAAGTGCACACCTTGTGCACGGTATGGTATCATTATACACGATATGATGTCAAGCACTCACCTCATACACGATATGGAGCTAAGTACCTCTAACTTGAGACGACAAACCCTAAATGTTGGGCAACCCGATATGGGTGCACAATATGGTAATGGGGAGTACACCTTATACATGATATGGTGATGAGGATACACCTCGTGCCCAATATGGATGCATGATATGATGATGAGGTTACATCTCAAGCATGATATGGAAGCACAATATGGTGTCAAGTACACATTTTTATGCCCAATATGGTGGAAGCACCTCAATTCAATTTACTTGATGGAGTAACACATGAATTGTGTTATGTCAAGTAATACATTAAGACATAAAGAGTTTAATGCAGTGCGTTAAGTGTGGGCCAATGTACCTTGAGAAAAGGATTGAGCCAATTTAATAGAGTATGATGCAATCAACATCCTAGTGAGGATGAGAGAGAAAATTTTTCATGTGATAATCATGTTAATGAGCATACATTGATACTCCTAATATGAGTGGAGTATGAATTAGGGTTTGATTCTTGATGATATGATTTGAAATCCTAATCGGTAAGATAGGGAAACCCTAACCCAAATAATGGGAAGGATGTATTTCTCTTTTATCACATGGTGATGATGTGAATCTGAAACCCTAATCGGTTAGAATGGGAAACCCTAACCCTAATAATGGGAAGGACGTATTTCTCTTGTATTGCATGGTGATGTTATATACTGCTAGTGTTTTTATCATGAAGTGCTAACCATGCAGGAATCATGAGATGATGAGCATAGTCAGGTATGAGCTATGCTGTTTTATATAATATAGATTTAAATGGGTCTTGTGAACCATGTGAAATACTTGTGCAATAAGTATAATGTATACCTCGGTCTGAGGACCTAGAGGTAACAATTACCTGATGAGAGGTGACAATTTTCAGTGATGAACTAAGGGTTTCAATACCCATATCTAGTAATCATGATGGTGATAATGCTAAGGGAAAATAATCCCTAGTAATGTGATGAGGGACTAAGATCTTGAGTGTTATAAATTCAATGTGTTTCAAAGATCATGAAAGTACTTGATAAACATATTACACCTTTCTTTGTAGCATATGTTATAATTCATGTTTGTAACTTGGTTGATGCTAAAAGATACTATAATGCACCTAATTAATCAAGTGGAATCTCATCATGTAGTTTCCCTGACCATAGATCCATTCAGTGTCAGAATTTGCTGAATGGTGAAATGAGTTTAACTCAGAGAGCATATTTTTGAATATGCAGGGGTGAAGGATTACATATATCGATACGTCCTAATGAAGAATTGATGTAGCACCTTCCTCATTTATTTTATATCGGGATTGATATGTGAATCTCCCGACCAAATGAGGAATTGATGTGTAAATTCTTCTTCATTAAGTGTTATCAGGATTGATATATAAATCTCCCGACCAAATGAGGAATTGATGTATAATCTTCCTTATTTATTATAATACGGGGATGGATAATTGAAATCTCCACGAAGAGAGTGCATGCTATGGCTGTAACTCAATAACGAAGATACTAGTATACCCTGGTAAGCTAATTGTAGTTGACACAAGATGTCCTACTAGTTGTCTCGTACTGATCGAGACGAGTGAGGTCTTGGCAGCCGACTCTTCCATTGACCTTGTATGGTACTGATGCTTTACATAGTCGTGGTCGGTTGGAGCATGAGTGGTACACCTCATCTCCTCAGGGCATAAGTATGATTGTAAATATGTAACCAGTCGTTAGTGTAATTGCTTGAGAATCGAATACGGAAAACATTGGTTGATGTACATTTCTTTTATACATCTTAAATGAATAGATGTTATACATGTTCTTCATATTCCTTATAAAGTGAATAGATGATTTATTGCTCTATCATAGATAACTGCATTACTTTAAAAGATGATATTTCTCTATTTAGCTGATAAATAATAATTAATCTTGCTAATTAATATAGAAGAACCTTTGCTCTATTTTATTCTATTTACCTATGATAATAATATTGTTGGCTGAGAGTTATATCTCTTGCTGGGACAATTGTATCACCCTGTGGGATCCACAATTTTTAGGTGGACGCAGACGAGGAGGTAGATACCTTACTACAGAGGGAGAAAAATAACAATAGCAACAACGGTAACAACTCAGGTTGAGTGTACTGTCTGTTGTGTCTTATACATAGAAGTCCTATGTGTTATCTCTATACTCTCAGGTCCTTAGAGTTAGTAAGAAATGGTTTTATGAATGATATGAGATTTTGGCATGTATTCCTCGAGGTTTTATGTTGCTTATGTATATGTTTGGGTATAGAAAATGTTATATGTTATCCTCGAGATGAGATGGTACAATATATGTACAATGTGAACCATGATGTATATAGAGTTTTGGTTCCTTCTTTAAGAAATTATTGGAAATGGATCTCTTTGAAAAATAGTTTTAATTTTTAGTGATTTTTGTTAATTCGCTGCTTATGTTTATTCCGCGTATTTACTGGTGATGATTTGGCTTGATTCAATGTCGAGTCATCACATTAAATGCATAACACTCGGGATCTTAGTCCCTTATCACATTACTTGGAATTCTCATCCCTTATCAGTATCATCATCATGATTGCTAGATCTAGGTATTCAAACCCTTGGTTCATCACTGAACATTGTCACCTTTTATCAGGTAACTATTACCTCTAGGTCCTCAGACCAGGTATACATTATACTTATTGCACAAGTATTTCACATTACTCACAATGCCCATTTAATCCGTATCATATGAAACATCATAGCTCATACCTGGCTATGCTCATCATCTTATAATACTTGCATGGTTAGTATTTCATGATAGAAGCAATATTAAGTACATATCATTACCATGCAACATAAGAGAAATACAACCTTTCCACTATTAGGGTTAGGGTTTCCCTTTTCACCGATTAGGGTTTCCCTCTTTAATAGATTAGGGTTTCAAGTTCATATTATCATGAATCAAAATCCTAATTCTTATTATCAAGAATCAAAGCCTGATTCATAGCTCTACACATATAGTGGTATCAATGTATGCTCATTGAATGATTAACACACAAAGTATGAGTTTCTCTCTCATCCTCACTAGGATAATGATTACATCATACTTTATTAAGTTGGCTCAATCCTTCTCTCAAGGTACATTGGCCTACATTTATCAAAATGCATTGAGCTCTATACATCTTAATGTATCACTTGCATAACACACTTCATGTGTTACTCAATCAAGTATATTGGATTAAGGTGCTTCCACCATATCAGGAAAAGAGGTGTGTGCTTCACACCATATCAGGAAAAGCGGTGTGTGATTCACACCATATCGGGATAAGAGGTGTGTGTGTTCTTCACACCATATTGAGAATAGAGAGGTGTGTGCGCTTCACACCATATCAGGCAAAGAGGTGTGTGTGTGCTTCACACCATATCGGGCAAAGAGGTGTGTGTGTGCTTCACACCATATCGGGCAAAGAGGTGTGTGTGTGCTTCATACCATATCGGGTAAAGATGTGTGTGTGCTTCACACCATATCAGGCGAAGAGGTGTGTGTGTGCTTCACACCATATCAGGCGAAGAGGTGTGTGTGTGCTTCACACCATATCAGGAAAAGAGGTGTGTGTGTGCTTCACACCATATCGAGCGAAGAGGTGTGTGTGCGCTTCACACCATATCGGGCAAAGAGGTACTTCAACCCGATATCGGGTTGAGCCATGATGATGTCATCATCAAGCTCTAGAATTCATTCCTTACTATTCTAGTTCATGGAAAACAATCCTGTCACTAATATAACACATGGATTCATCAATTATACAAGAAAACTCAAAATTGAAAGTAGATCATCAAGTATGGCAAGATTGATGGTGAATAATAACATGATTGGGTTCAAGTTATATAACCCACCTCAAGAACAACTTCAAAGCTCCAATCTACAAAGCTTAAAGTTCCCAAGGTTTAATATGAGATTATCACAGATCCAAGACTCGTTCACAACTCCTCTACATGCAAGGAATCACTATAGATAAGAATTTGGTGAAGAAGAAAAGAAAGGAAGAATCACAACCCGAGATCATGATTTATCCAAGGTCGAAGATGACCATGGCTTCACCTTAAGCTTAATGTCTCAAGATACTTATTTCTCCTTACTTCCTTGCATAATATCTAAGAGAAATGGAGTGATAGGGTTCGAAAATATTCACTAGTAGGTGAAAGGAGTGGTATATATAAGATGAGGTTCATGAGAGAGGGTGTATAAGAGGTGTCATCATCTTACACTACTAGGTGCCACGTGTCCATGCATGGTTGACACGTTTCCATGCATGCACACATATTTATATTGACATGTAAAACTCTTGAGGATAATCTAGGTATAAGATTTTGGCCATTAGTTATCTTGTTGAGCAAGATATTTCAACTGAACATCACTTTATTCACAAACCGATACACTTTTTCTAAGGAAAGTTGTAAGCCGAAATCCATCACCTCCTTGAGGTGCTTAACCAGTCATGGAAAAGGAAAAGAGTTTAAAAAACGATATGGGACCTTCTCTATGTCTCCTTGGACGATAGGCATCCCCATATAAGCTCTACAACTCGATACAACTCAAATAAAAGCTTCAATTATACAACTCTTCTTGGTCTTTTCATCACCAAGAATGGTACCACTCAAAGATGATTCAAACATAGTGACTATTTCTTTATCTCTCCTCTAGATGATGCCAAGATATAGTAGTGACACTCTAGAGGTGGTATTTTGCATATCAACCCTATATTTTGGGTAAATTGCAAATTGCACCAAAACGAGTACACAAGGCACAAGCATTATTCAAACAAGCTCTAACTTGGAATTTAGGTTTTCCCCAAGACACCCCTTAGCATCATTCTCTATCTTATGATTCTAAGACACTTGGGGCACATTAAAAATGTGACATATTGCAATATAACCCCTCATCTTGAGTAAATTACAATTTTCACCCAAACTATCATATAATGGACAAACAGTTTACAAATAAGCTCAAACTTGAAAATTAAACTCAAGGAGAGTCTTAATTACTTTTCAAAAGATTAAAACAAGTTTATGAATAACTTACTTAAGCAAAAATTCCATGTAATGGAATAACCCAGGTTAGGTATGTTCCGATTATCAACCCCTAAAAGGGTTTTCGTCCCAAAAATCTCAAGAGAAAAGAGAAGGGTACTTCCTCCTCATTTCTTCCTCCAGCTCCCATGTCACTTCTTCAACGCCACGATGATGCCAGAGAACTTTCACAAGAACTATGCCTTTCGTTTTCAACTTCTTGATTCTTTTGTCAAGAATCATCATTGGACCTTCCACATTGGATATATCATCATTCAATTCTACCTCTATAGGTTGCAACACCAACTCTGTATCAGGATGACACTTTCTCAGCATAGATATATGAAAAACTGGATGTAGTCTATGTAACTCAGGTGGAAACTCCAACCTATAGGCTACCTTTCCAATCCGTGCTGTCACTAGGTAAGGTCCCATAAATCTAGGAGCTAACTTACCCTTCTTCCCAAATCTAAGAACACCTTTCCAAGGAGATACCTTGAGATACACTCTGTCTCCAACTTGGAACTCTAAAGGTCTTCCGTGTTTATCGACATAAGACTTCTGTCTATCTTGTGTAGCTTTCAACTATTGTCGTATCACTTTAATCTTTTATGTTGTTTGCTGCACTAACTCAAGACCCATAAGTTGGGATCATGCCATGAGAAGATGTACTTTAAGTTTTTATGATATGTGAAAATCAGACATGTTTCTCCATAGAAATAATGTCTCCAAATATTCAATGTGTGGACCACTACAACTAATTCTAGATCATGCGTCAGATAGTTCTCTTCGTATTTATTAAGCTGTCAAGAAGCAAAAGAAACTACATGATCACTGTGCATCAGCACACATCCTAGACCATTCTTAGAGGCATCACAAAAAATAATGTATCCCTTTCCCTGCTCAGGTAAAACCAACACAGGTGCACTAGTCAACCTTTCTTTCAACAACTAGAAAGAACGCTGACACTTGTCATTCCAGACAAAAGGAACCTCCTTCCTGGTCAACCTAGTTAGGGGTAATGCTACAGAACTGAACTCTTTAATAAACCTTCTATAGTAACCTGCCAAACCTAGGAAACTGCAAATCTTAGTTGGTGTCTTGGGCTGTTCCCACTCTACAACAGACTCCACTTTCTTAGGATCAACACGAATACCTGAAGTAGATATAATGTGTCCTAGGAAAAACACTTATGACAACCAGAACTCACACTTGCTATACTTAGCATATAGCCGGTGTTGTCTCAACAAAGTCAAGGCTTGACGAATGTGTTGTTCATGTTGTTGACCATCTCTACTCTATATCAGGATGTCTTTTATGAAGACCACTATGAACTGATCCAGGAATGGATGGAAGATTCTATTCATTAGCTCCATGAATGTAGCTGGTGCATTAGTTAGTCCAAACGACATAACTACAAACTCATAATGACCATACCTTGTTCTAAAGGCTATCTTAGGTATGTCATCCTCCTTGATCCATAATTGATGATATCCTGACCTTAGATCTATCTTAGAGAACACTGTTTCACCACACAACTGGTCAAACAGGTAATCTATCCTTGGAAAAGGATATTTGTTCTTTATAGTCACCTTGTTAAGCTGTCTATAGTATATGCATAATCTCATAGACCCATCTTTTTTATTTAATAAAAAGAACTGGAGCACCCCATGGCGAAGTACTCGGTCAAATGAAACCTTTCTCAAGCAACTCTTGTAACTATTTCTTGAGTTCTGCCATCTCATCTGGGGCCATCCTATAAGGTGTTTGTGCTATTGGTTGCATACCTAGAATTATATTAATCTCGAAATCAATCTCTTAAGGTGGAGGAATATCTAGAAATTCTTCAAGAAACACATCCTTGAATTCCCCGACAACAGGATTTCTTCAAGACATGTTCCAAGAATGCTTCACATCCTTGTCGCATCAGCCTCTCCGCTACCATTGTTGACACTAGATAGGTTGGAAGAATCTTTCTGACCCCTAAAAGACCCATGTCTTATCACTGTTTGTGAACATAGATTGCTTGGAAGCACAATCCAAGGCAACCTTATATTTTTCTAAGGTATCCATACCAAGAATTATATCAAACCCATGCATCTCAAGTGGTATAAGATCCACCTGAATGTTGTGTTATGAAAAGGAAAGAACATAGGGAGAACATACCTCCCACAACATTGTAGATCTGACTAACGGAGTTTCTAATAACAAATTATCTGTTCTACAACTGACAATCATATTTGTAACATCCCTGACCTGGGTTATGGCCTAACCCTAGAAGTTTTTCTTAAGTAAGTTGTCTAAAAACTGGTTTTAATCTTTTGAAAAGTAATTAAGACTCTTTGTGAAGTTTATTTTCAAGTTCGAGTTTATTTGCAAACTATTTGTGCATTATATGATAGTCTGAGTGTAAAGTGCAATTTACCCAAGATGAGGGGTTATATTGCAAAATATCACATATTGAATGTACATTAAGTTTTCAAACATCATGAGAGAGAGAATGATACTAAGGCGTGTCTTATGGAAAGCCTAAATTCTAAGTGAGAACTTGTTTGAATAATGCTAAGTGCTTTGTGAATCAATTATGGTACAAATTGTAAATTATCTAAAATGAAGGGTTGATGTGTAATTACCACTTCTAGAGTATCTCTTCTCCTTTCTAGTATTATGTAGAGCATAGAGAAAGAAGGATATACCATGTTGGATTCATCTTTGAGGGATGATATTCTTGGTGATGAAAAGACTAAGGAAATAGTGTAGTTAAAGCTTTATATGAGCTATATCGAGTTATAGACTTCGTATAGGAGTCCCTATCGGCCAAAGGAGCCATAGAGGGAGTCTCCTATCAGTTTTTTGACTCTTGGCTTTGCCCATGAAGGGATAAGCACCTCAAGGAAGTTACATGTATCAGTTTGCAACTTTCTTTGGAAAAGGTTGTGTTGGAATTGTGAATATCATAATAGTGGCAATAGCTTGCCCTAGAAGATAACCAAAGGGACGACCCTTATCCTTTGTATTATCCTTAAGTTCTTATTTTGCATGGAAATATAAATATATGATGCATGAAAATACATGTGTCAATCCATGCATGGCCATGTGGCACTTAGTGGCTTGAGATGATGACACCTCTTACACTCTTTTTCATAAACCACAAGTATAAATACCCTTCTCTTCACCTATTAGTAGAATTTTCAGATCTTTTTACCATATTTCCCTTAGATATCATGCATACCACTTTGGTATCATGCATAATCAAAGGAGTGTCGAGTTTAGAGCTTGGTATCGACCATAGAGAAAGGATATCGGCCAAGCAAGGTGATATCAACCTAGCAAGGGATATCGGCCACAAGAGGGAAGATATCGTGCAAGTACTAAGGAGCTCAAGTCTTGGATCTTGGATAAGCTCATCTTAAACCTTTGGAACGTGAAGATTTGGAGCTTGAATCTTGGAAGTTTTGCTAGAGGCGGCTTATATAACTTGAACCCAACTATGTTATTATTCACTTTCAATATTGTTGAACTTGTTGAATTACTTTCAATTCGAGTTCTTATGATTAATTGATGTTCCTTTGAGTTCCAATAAGTTGTTAGGACTTGTTGTCCATGAACTAGAATAGCAAGACAAAGGTATTGAGGTTGATGATGATGACATCATCATGGTACAACTCTATATGGGGTTGAAGTACCTTAAACCCGATATGGAACCCAAGATGAAGACTAACCCGATATAGTGGTGAATGATACCACCTGAACGATATGAGTGTTATTTCATGGACAATAGGAGTGTTGCCTACATGTACCTTATACACGATATAAGTTCAAGTCTATACCTCTAGTACGATGTGGTACACCCTAACCAATATGATGTGAAAACCCTAGATGAGGAAGTGAAATCCGATATGCTTTTGAACCTATACCCCTATCCTTTTGTGTAAAGGATTGTTGAGAAAGAGCTCAACCTAATATCCAGTGTGCTGTTCAAACATATGATAGAACCGATCCTTCAAAGCATAAAGGGTTATGAGCCTAATGGTCTACCCAACATGGTAACCCAATATGTTACCCAACATGGTAACCCGATATACCATCCCAATATGGGAACTCGATATGGCTACTAAAACAATACCATGATGAGATATATACTACATGCACGATATGGTGCACACCTTGTGCATGATATGGTACCAAATATACCCATATACCCGATATAAGGTCAAGCATCTAGCTCATATACGATATGATATTAACTTGAGATGATAAGAACTAAGTGATAGCTAACCTGAGATGGATACACATTATGGTGTTAGGGGATTGTTACAACCCCAATTTTTGGATTCTTTTGGTGAGAAATGCAATTCTCCTATTAAAGAGATATGAACAAATACTGATGTGATTTGTTTTGGAATGTATGAATTTCGTGTACAATAGCCTTGTTGGTTGCTTCGTGGGCTTTATTGGCTGTTGGGCCCAATAACAAGAAAAAGAAAAAGGAAATTCAAATAATAAATGAATAAATAAGAAAAGGAGAAAAGGAAGAGGTAGAAACCTTTAGAAGGCAAGGGAATATCCTCCATGAGGGGATTTCATGCCTTTAGGGTTCCTTGAGGTCCAAGGAGTCCAAAATAGCAAGATAATGGTTTAAGAAAGAGAAAATAACCATTAAATATGGCTTATTAAAGAATAACTTGCCTTTGAAGAAAAATCCCTTTTCCTTTGGAATTTGGGACTCATTTAAAGCATGGCAGTAGATATAGGCAAGAGAGAGAAACCCTTAAAATTTGGTTGCAAAATGATGCACAATTTCCAAGATATGAAATTTAGAAATTATCCTAAAGTGAAAGCATTAATCACATAAGATAATGTGTCATAGTGATATTGGGAATTTAATCCCAATTTTCTCGATTTTTGGATTAAGCATGACTGTTGGATCGGTGATCCAATGACTGGGAATGAATCCCAATCTCGCAGGGACTGCTTGCACAGAGTCCACCTGTGAGATCCTTGATCGGATGTTTCCTCGAAGAGGAAAGATCGTTTGAGAGTGAGAAGAACTCCTCTGGCTTTGGGAGAGAATTTCAGTGCAAACTGACCCTACATGTGGGTGGTTTGGTCATCGATTGGGAGAGTCCCCAATCCAACAGGACTGCTCCTTTGACCCTATATATAAGGGAGGGCTTGTGAGGGCACCCGCATCACAACTCTCAACCATAGAGCTTTTAGAGAGCGAAGAGGAGTGTTTTGGCAAGTTCAATTTAAGAATCCATCTCGACCTACCCCCTCATCTTCTAGTTGACCACGTCGGAGCTCTGACGACCTGTTGGAGGTGAAGGCACGATGTGAACGGGCAATTGAGTAGGCGGTTGAGTTCGGTTGGAGGCGGCAAAGCTTCCTGGACTCCTAGTTTGCTCACTGGTGGACGGGATCTCGGAGTCAACCTTCGAGTTGACCGCAAGCTCGCGGCAGGTTGCTCCCGCGAGGAAGAAGAAGACCCTGGGCAAATTACGAAACTAGCCCTCCCACGCCTTTAGTTTAGGTAAGGGAAATGCGGTCCTTAGGTTGTTTTGATCACGAGTGAGACACACGATCATGGACCATTGGATCTCGCGTGGTCCAGTGCACCATGGATCGAGCGGCCGGTGACTTTTCAGAAAATAAGAGATAATCTAAGAAAAACACTTTTCTTTGCAAAATTCGTAGAAATTGCTAAGAAGCTCTGATGAATAAACTTAATATATGAAATTTGATCAGAAAAATATGAGGAACATGATAAAATAGTTTGAGAACCTAATTTCGTTCCTAATTGCAAAAGTATGATAAGTTGATGAAAAGTTCATTAAAATTAGGTTAGAAACCCTAATTAAGATTAATGATTGAATCTATGATGCTTAATGGGTTAATTTGAGTAATAATAACCTTTAGAATGATAATGGTAGATTAAAATCTAATCTAGATGAGAAATTTCATGTTTTAGGGTGTTAAACCAAGAATATATGATAAGGTATCTAGAAACCCTAATTTAGGGTAAAAGAAGAGATGATTATGTTTAATTTGAAATATATGGAAATATGTTGATAAATGTTGATCCTAAGCCTGTTAGGAGATATCATGATTAGGGTTTATGAGTAGTTTTTCTTATTTAGGGTTCGTAGTGATAAAAGTGATAGCAAAACCCTAATTGTAAGTATAACCCTAAAAAGAAGTAGAAACCCTAAGGAGCAAGTTAGATTGGATAGATCTTGATATCATGATTAGTAAAAGGAAATTGTATGCTTATTTTAGGATCTTGTTGTGTGGTTTCTTGGATTTCCTACTTGCCTGGAATATTTCTATCTCAAATTAACAGAACATGTATGTGATTATTTATGAATAATCGATCTAGTTTCATGAAGTTTTCTCGAACGATTGATCAATTGGATGCAACCTAAACTATTGAGTATTTATTTATGCAATCCTATAAAGTCACTATGATTATCACAATTAAGTATATATGTGCATTCTCGAACCTACATGCCACCCTGATGTATGATGCATGACCAAGCCCCAGAGGGAAGGTCTAATCGGTCAAGCCCCAGAGGGAAGACCATTGGGCACCAAGCTCGGGATGGAGAAGGTGGCCTTATGTCCCTTGCAAGGACAAAACCCTAAGATAGGGTAATCTAGGGTTTAGGGAAAAAGTGGTTGAGAATGTCACATTGAAAATGAAATTTGGATTGTTAATAACTTATTTGTGATAACTATGTTGTTAGCCATTATTTGTGAAATTTTGATTGTTCCCCACATACCAGTATAGCAATATAATGACCGATGTTTTATTTGTCGGCATTTTAGGTACAACAACATAAAACCTCGAGGTAAACAAATCAAAATCTCAAGTCGTTCATAAAAACCACTAAGAACTATCTCCTAAGGACCTGAGAGTACAGAGATGACACATATGACTTCTATCTACAAGACACGACAGACAATGTACTCAACCTGAGCTACTATTGTTGTCTTTACCGATGTGGTCCTTCCTCTGTAGTCCGATTTCTATTTCCACATCCGCGTCCAACTAAAAATTGTGGATCCCATGGGGTGAGACTATTGTCCCAGTGAGAGATATAACTCTCTGCCAACAATATTATTATCACAGGAAATAGTATAAAAATTGAGCAGAGGATACTTTATGCAAGTAAGTAGGTTTATTTTCAGTATAAAGCATTAATATTGATAATAGAGTTATAAGTCATCTATTTACTTTATAAGGAATATGAAGAACATGTATAACATCTATCTACTAAGATGTATAAAAGTAATAAGGCATAAACCAATGTTTTCCGTATTTGATCCTCAAGCAAATATGCTACATGACTGATTACATGTTCACATTCACACTTATACCTAGAGGAGCTGAGGTATACCGCTCATGC
Organism: Alisma plantago-aquatica; assembly: GCA_963693085.1. Taxonomy (NCBI): domain Eukaryota; kingdom Viridiplantae; phylum Streptophyta; class Magnoliopsida; order Alismatales; family Alismataceae; genus Alisma; species Alisma plantago-aquatica. The sequence goes on along the minus strand of OY856412.1, from coordinate 439,793,524 downwards.
TCCAACCGACCACTACTAAGTCAAAATTGGTACTATATAAGGTTAGTGGTAGAGTCGGCTGTCAAGACCTCACATGTATCAGTCAGTACGAGATAACTGGCAGGACATCTTGTGTCAACTGCAAATAGCTTGCCGGGGTATAGCGACATCTTCACTATAGAATTACCGCCATAGCATGTACTCTCTTCGGGAGAAGACCTGTAACATCCCAGGATTTGAGGCCTCGGATAAAATGATCTTAAAAGGAATGATTGGACTACCCATATCATCAAGGTGCACCTCCTTTTTCGGGAGCCCATCTCTAAAGAACTCCATAGTTAAGCATGCTTAGCTTGGAGTAGTACTAGGATGGGTGACCAGTCGGGAAGTTGATCCTGTCTTGTGTGTGAGTGAGAATAAAACACGTAGTTAAGGCTAGTGGTGGTCTGTGGGGCCATCTGTCATTCCTGAAACTCTACTAGATCCTTGGGCAGTGGACCCATGCGTTACAAATGGTATCAGAGCCAAAACCCCTCCAGTAGGTGGGGCCCACATGGGCATGTGGCATGCCAATCTTGAGCCGTGTGGTCCAGGCATGTAGGAAAGGGTTGTCCATGGTTGACGTAGCCACCCTTGCGCTGGTATTCTGTGATCGGGAGCTGGGTGTCCATGAGCCATTCTGGGTCTGCACTGAAATGGGGTGATATTATGAGGCCATATAGTTGAGCCTTGACGAGGACGTCAGGAGTCTAAGTGGGGGAGATTGTAACATCCTAGGATTTGAGGCCTCAGATAAAATGATCTTTAAAGGAATGATTGAACTACCCATATCACCATGGTGCACCTCCTTTTTCGGGAGCCCATCTCTAAAGAACTCCATAGTTAAGCGTGCTCAGCTTGGAGTCATACTAGGATGGGTGACCAGTCGGGAAGTTGATCCTGGCTTGCGTGTGAGTGAGAATAAAATGCGTAGTTAAGGCTAGTGGTGGTCTGTGGGTCCAGTCATCATTCCTGAAACTCTACTAGAGCCTTGGGTTGTGGGCCCAGGCGTTACAAGACCACTGAGCGATCTTGGTTTAGTTGGGGAGTCCACTGAGCACCCATGTTTGGTTTGGGGAGTCCACTGAGCACCCTGATATAATAATTACATATTCAAAAATATGTATACTGAGTTAAACTCATTTCACCATTCAGTAAATACTGACACTGAATGGATCTATGGTCTGGGCAACTACATAATAATATTTAACTTGATTAATTAAGTGCATGACAATATACTTTAGCATCAATCACGTTACAAGCAAGAATTATATCAGATACTACAAAGAAAGATATAATATGTTTATCAAGTACTTTCATGATTCTTTGGAACACATATAACACTTAGGATCTCAATCTCTTATCATTATCATGCTTGGGTATTCAAACCCTTAATTCGTCACTGAGTACTGTCACCACTTAGCATGTGACCATTACCTCTAGGTCATCAGACTAAGGTATTAATTCACATATTTCACAAAGCTCATTGAATTTGTATCATATAAACATCATAGCTCTTACTTAGCTATGCTCATCATCTTATGATACCTGCATGGTTAGTATATCATGCTGACAACAATATCAAATATATGTCATAACCCTGTAATGCAAAAGAAGCACATTCTTCCCATTAATTAGGGTTAGGGTTTCCCTTCATCAACCGATTAGGGTTTCAAATCAGCTCATCACCCATTCTTAGGGTTACGATTTACCTTTATTACCCAATTAGGGTTTTAATATCACATCATAGAGGATTAAACCCTAATTCATACTCCATTCATCCTAGGAGTATCAACATATACTTATTACATTGTTGATATAAGTTTCTCTCTAATCCTTATTAGGGTGTTGATTCCTCCATACTTCTACTGAGTTGGCTTCATTCTCCTTTAGGCACGTTAGCTCATAATTATGATATTGCATTAAACACATTACCTTTTAATGTTGCATTTAACATAACACACAACATATCACTTAATCAAATACATTGGATTGAAACATACCTACCATATCAACATCATGGTGCATATATGCTATCATATTGTGTTTGAGATACAACCTTTACAACATATCATGTAGCTAGATCGGGCATGTGGTGTAACCACATCATCATATCATGTTTAGGGTGTATCCCCTAACTTCATAATGTGTATCCATCTTGGGTTGGCTATCACTTAGTTCTTATCATCTTAAATTAACCTCTTATCGTGTATGAGCTAGATGCTTGTCCTCATATCGAGTATAAGAGTATATTTGGTACCATATCATGCTCAAGATGTGCACCATATCGGGCATATGGTATATGCCTCATGATGGTATCGTTCAAGTAGTGTATATTCAATACCATATAGAGTTCCTATGGTGAATTATCATATCGGGTTGCCATGTTGGTTGACATATCGGGTTAGCATATTGGGTAGGCCATTATGCTCATAACCCTTTATGCCTTCAAGGATTAGTTCTATCATATGTTTGAATGACACACTGGATATTAGGTTGAACTCTTTCACAACAATCCTTTACACAAAAGGATAGGAGTATGGGTTCAAAAGCATATCGGATTTCACTTCCTCATCAAGGGTTTCAACTTCATATCGGTTAGGGTGTACCATATCATGCAAGAGGTATAGACTGCCTTATATCGTGTATAAGGTGCATGTAGGAAACACTCCTATTATCCATGAGATAACACTCATATATTTCATGTGGTATCATTCACCACTATATCAGATTACTCTTCATCTTGGGTTCCATAACGGGTTTAAGGTACCTCAACCCCATATCGGGTTGTACCATGATGATGTCATCATCATCAACCTCAAGACCTTTGTCTTGCTATTCTAGTTCATGGATAAAAGTCCTAACAACTTATTGGAACTCAAAGGAACATCAATTAATCATATGAACTCAAATTGAAAGTAATTCAACAAGTTCAACAATATTGAAAGTGAATAATAACATAGTTGCGTTCAAGTTATATAACCCGCCTCTAAAGAAACTTCCAGCTCCAAGCTCCAAGCTCCAACTCTTCACATTCCCAAGGTTGAAGATGAGCTTATCCAAGGTCCCAAGCTTGAGTTCCTTAGCACTTGCATGATATATTCACTACTTATGGCCGATATCACCTTGCTAGGTTGATATCACCTTACTTGGCTGATATCCTTTCTCTTTGGCCGATACCAAGCTCTAAAACTCCACATTCCTCATTATTGCAAGATACTAGGGTAGTATGCATGATATATAAGGGAAATATGATAATGAGATCTGAAAATTCTACTAATAGGTGAAGAGAAGGGTATTTATACTTGGGGTTTCTGAAAAAGAGTGTAAGAGGTGTCATTATCGTAAGCTACTAAGTGCCAGATGGCCATGCATGAATTGACACATATATTTACATGCATCCCATATTTATCTTTCCATGAAAAAATAAAATCTTAAGGATAATGCAAAGGATAAGGGTCGCCCCTTTGGTTATCTTCTAGGGCAAGTTTCTTCCATTATTATTATATTCATAATTCCACACACCCTTTTCCAAATAAAAGTTGCAAATCAATACATATGAATTCATTGAGGTGCATAGCCCATCATGGGTAAAGACAAGAGTCAAAAAACTAATAGGAGACTTCCTTTATGGCTCCTTGGCCGATAGGGACTCCTGTTTCAAGTCTACAACTTGATATAGCTCGTATAAAGCTTTCAACTATACAACTTCCTTAGTCTTTTCATCACCAAGAGTGCTACCACTCTAGGATGATTCAAACATAGTGTCTCCTTCTTTCTCTCTCCTCTATATGATACTAGGAAGGAGTAAGGACACTCTAGAAGAGGTAATTTACACATCAACCCTACACTTTGGATATATTACAATTTGTACCATAATTGATGCACAAAGCACTTAGCATTATTCAAACAAATTCTTACTTTAGAATTTAGGCTTTCCACAAGCCACCACTTAGTATCATTCTCTCTCTTATGATGTTAGAACACTTAGGGTACATTCAACATATGACATTTTCAATATAACCCCTCATCTTGGGTAAATTGCACTTTATACTCAGACTATCATATGATGCACACAGTTTGTAAATAAGCTCAAACTTGAAAATAAACTTCACAAAGAGCCTTAATTACTTTTCAAAAGATTGAAGTGAGTTTTTAAATGACTTACTTAAGAAAAACTTATAGGTTTAAGCCATAACCTAGGTCAGGGATGTTACAATATAGCCATTATCTAGTGAAAAGTTCTTTAATTTCTCATATCGAGTTCTAGGGGCTTGTTTGAGTCCATAAAGAGATTTTTGTAATAAGTAAACATGGTTAGGTAGCTTATCATGTTCAAAACTGAGAGATTGAGCCACATAGACTTCCTCCTCTATTCTACCATTTAAAATCACACTTTTAACATCCATCTGGTATAGAAAGAAATTTTTATAGCTAGCAAAGGCAAGTAATATTTCAATGGATTCAAGTCTAGCAACATGTGCATACGTTTCATCAAAGTCAATACCTTCTGGTTGATTGTAGCCTTGAGAAACTAACCTTGCTTTGTTCCTTACCACTTTGCCGCTTTCATCTAGCTTGTTGCAATAGACCTACTTGGTGGCAACAATCTTCCTATCATTTGGTCTTGGCACTAAGGTCCACACTTTGTTCTTTTCAAACTGCTCTAGCTCCTCTTGCATATCTAGGATCCATTCATCATTCTTGAGAGCTTCTTTGACGTTCTTTGGCTCAAGTTGTGAGATGAAGGTGTTTTTTTTTGGTGAACCCAACTCTTCTATTTATTTTTTTGAAATTTTTGTAAATGTACAAGTAACTATACACTCTACTTGTTGTAGACAAGTAAGAGAATGTGTATAAGTAGGAACAGAAAAGAAAGAAAAAAGAAAATGACACAAGTTTTAAACACCACACCAAAGGAATGGAGAGGCATCAAAGACAGGGTAGAAAAGAGAGAAAGCATCCTCCAGCTAATCACCCTAAAACTCAATGTATATCATCCAAGATAATCATCCACAAACTTTGAACAACCCTCTCATAGTTTCTCTGAACTCTGTCATTTCTTTCCTTCCATATCCAGTGAAAAACACAGATGCAGATCATCAGATACTTCCTACCTTGAAGGGAGCAGAGATCCTCCAAACTCTCAAGAATCTAAAAAGTGAAAGCAGAGCAAGAAAGTCTCCAAACAGCTCGGGTAAAATGGCAGGTAAAGAACATGTGATCCACATCTTCTTTAGATGACTTACATAAAGGGTACCTTGAAGCAAGACTAATACCCATTCCTTTAATATAGCCAAAGGTAAGAACCCTACCATGACTGATCTTCTAGTCCAACAATTGGAAACTTTTAGGGCCTTTATATTTCCATAACCACTGATAAAAAAGGAATAGGGGTAGCACCAGATTTCGAGCTCAAATTCTCCATAACCACCCTAAGGTTGACATCAGATTTTCCTACAAAAGCAACATTGTCACTATTAACTTTACAAGGAGGCATGTTCTTCAAGATGTTGAACATCTTTATATGGAGCATGGACTCATCAAAGAACCAATCACCATCATGAATAAGATAGCTAACTGTAGCATTACTGGTGAGACCCAGCTGGATAATACTTTGCTTACCAATCATCTAAACTAGAAGCTTAGATTTTGGGAGTCAGGATCATGCCAGACATAGGTATCTGACCCATTACCAATAGTGAAATATATAAAGTTACTGAGAATTTCTCATTCCATCAACACTCTTCTAAGAAACCAAGAGAGAGATTCATTGATTGGTAAGGACCAGAAAGAATGCTTACTCAGATATTTTTTGTGTATCCATTTTATCCAGACACTATGTTTCTTTTTGGCTATGTTCCAACCATTGAGAAGAACTGAGGCTTTGACGACTTCTCTGCTATTCGTAATACCCAAACCTCCTTTGATTTTGAGTTTGACTAAAGAATTCCACTTAACAAGATGGACTGGGTTCTTGTTATCCACCTTTCCCCAAATGAAATCACGACACATTTTATCTATTTCCTCACAAGTAGAAGAGGGTAACGAAAACACACAAGCCCAATATTGGTATGTGGCAGTGAGAGTAGACTGAACTAGTTTGATCCTACCAGCCATGGATAAGTGTGAAGCTTTCCAATTATCAAGTCTTCTTTTAATTCTATCCACTAAAGGACTACAGTGGATTTTAGTGAGCCTACCTATGAAAAGGGGAACTCCAAGGTATCTTACCAGAAGAGAACCTTCATTGATGCCCAAAACCTTGCCAATACTATTTTATCCACACCAAGGTTGTAAATGACCACACTCTTCTCAAAATTTATCTTCAGACCAGTGTAGCTATAAAGCGTATCAAAGACTCTTTTAATGGCAAGCACACTCTGAATATCAACTTCAGAAAACACCATAAGGTCTTCTACAAAGAACAAATGAGAAACCTCTAAGGAAGCAGAGGCCTTCAAAGGCCTAAGATTACCCTGTTTCACTTCTTTATCAAGTAATAGAGAATTCACCTGCATGACAAGAACAAAGATGTAAGGAGCAAGGGGGTCACCCTACCTTCTCCGTTGCTAGTCTTGAAGGAATTCATGGCTTCCCCATTAACCAATACTTCATACATCATAGTTTCAAAAATTTCTTTGAGCCATACAGTCCAGCAGTGGGGAAAGTTCATAGCATAGAGAATATAAAAAAAGGACTTCCAGGAAACTAAATCATAGGCTTTTGAGATATCTATCTTGAGGCACATCTTGGGCTTGCATCCTTTCTTGTTAAAGTCATGGATGGGTTCATTAGAAAGAAGAATAACGTCTTTCATGCTTCTACCTTGTACAAAGGCACATTGACTAACACTGATAATAGAAGGCAAAACACTATACAATCTATTTGTTAATAGCTTAGAAATGATCTTATAAAACAAATTGCAGAGGACAATAGGTTTGAGATTCTTCAACTCATTTGAATCTTTGACTTTAGGGATAAGATTAATAAAGGTGTGATTAGCTTCCTTAAGTAACCTTCCAGTATTAAAGAAACTAAACACAACTTCAACCACTTTAGGACAAATAATACTCCAACAATCCTTATAAATTTTGTAATTAAAACCATCAGACCCAGGGCATTTGTCTGCATTTAGGCCCTTGACTTCATCAGTAATATTCTTAATTGTGAAATGTATGTCCAAGAAAAGGTTATCCACATCACTAAGCATAGGAAAATAGAGATCATCCAAAATCCCCAGATTAACAACATGGGAGTTATTGAACAAATCAAAGTAGTAATCCACAATATACTTTTTAATGATAGTGACATCAGAGAAAACAGTACCATCAATGGATAAAGGTTTAATATGGTTGAAATTCCTTTTGACCTTGATAGATGAGTAGAAAAACTTCAAGTTGGAGTCTCCTTCTTTTAACCAAATAACTCTCGAATTTTATCTAAGCAAAGACTCTTCCTGCAACTTAGCTTCTATAGCTTCTTTCCTTTTAACACATACATCTTCTTAGAGAGTAACATTAGATGGTTCCAAATCTAGTTTCAATTGAGCTTCAACAGCTGAGAATTCTTTTTCCTTGGCTTTATTAGAGAAATTGCCCACATGAATTTTGTTCCAATCAGATAGATCTAATTGAAGCTTTCTGAGCTTGGAATACACTTTGAAGATAGGGAATCCCAATAAATCATTACTCCAACTTTTCTTAATAGTATCAATAAAGTCAGTTCTAGATGTCCACACATTAATAAATATGAAAGGAGTCTTCACTTTAACTCTATCTCCAATGTCAAGGGTCATGATCTTATGATCGCTAACTATGTTAGAATGAAGGACACCCTTAAAATCATCAAACTCGATCACGAATTTATCATTATATAGAATTCTATCAATGTATGATGTCACAAAGCCCTTCCCACTTTGGTGATTGTCCCAAGAGAAAAGGAAACCATTAAGCCTGAGCTCAAAAAGACGACATATAAACATGCAGATATTAAAATCCTCCATAGTTTTATTAGAAGGGGGATCTAAACCCAACTTCTCATCCACTTTCCTCATAGCATTAAATTCCCATAGGATAACCCAGGGAGAATCAATATTATGATAGATAGCATCAATCTCATTCCATAGATTAACCCTGTCATTATTAGGGTTATGCCCATGCACAACAGTGATAAAGAAATCTTTATTGGCACATGAAACCTTTGCATGAATAGACTGGTTAGTTTCACAGATTTTATTCACAAGACAAGAATCCTCTTTCCACAGGACAACAACCCTCCCCAAGACATGGGAGTTGTGATTGGAGATCCATCTATACTTGGAAAAATGTTTAGCCATAAGCTTGCACATCTTTGCTTCCCTAACTTTAGTTTCATTGAGAATGATGATGTTCGACTTGAACTCCATTATCTTAATCTGGACTGCCAAGGCTTTTAGGCTTAAGCCTCTGACATTCCATGAGAAAATGTTGATGGAGCTATCCATTGGAAACCTTTAAGACTAGCACTTCACTAGTTTGGGGCAAATCAGATCTACTACCATCCTTTCCATCCATCTTTAGACTATCAAATTTGTTGGTTAACGAGTCATGGATATTCTAAGCAGTTTCCTTACTAGCAACAGGGAGTTTCCTACCTTTTCCTTTCCCTTTCTTTCTTCTGTAACCTTTTTGAACTTCAAAACCATCATCTTCATTTACATGTTCAGCCAAAGGTGGGGTAGAAAGATCAACGACTGTCCCTATAACTATAATGTTAGCCTCAGAAGAATCCGAGTTTGAATTAAGAGTGGTATCTTCAAATGAATCATTAGGGACATGGAACTCATCTTCTTATCCACCAGCATATGTGGTGATGCTACAATCAATAGTAGAGCTCATAGCTTGTATCATTGTATTTTTAGTAGGACTTGAGTTAGTAGTACGCAAACTTGCTTGCGCAACATGATCTTCATTAATAGGTGTAGAAAGGGTATTTAGGACAGTCTGTGTATCAGGACTAATCTCAACCACCTTCACAACATCAATATGCAAAGTATTTTGTACCCATACCATATTCTTTCTTTGATCAGGAACGTTCCCATTGCAGTCATTGTGCCCAAATAACTTGCACACAGAACAAGCATTTGGCCACCATTCGTAATCGAAGTTAATAACATGAGAACTACCTTTATCACTCTCCACTTCGAGCTCACTTGGAAAATCTGAACCTTCTGGCATTAGGACCTACAACCTTGCGAACTCTAGGTTTCTCAGATCAAAAGTTGCTTTATCAACTCACAACAGATTACCTAGGAAAGAGCCTATCCTTGAAAAAATCTTCATATCCCAAAGGTCAAGCGGAAGTTTGTGTACAAAAATCCAGATTGGCATATCAGTATGTCTAAATCTTCACAAAGCATCCCCTGGTTTCCACTTCTTCAACACCACTAGCTTGTTTCTAACAAAATACAAACTACCATCCAGTACATTATCTAGATCTGACTCATCAGAGAATTTGATCAGAAAGAAGCCCTACCCGTGGTTAATGACCTCAATCGTTCCCTTTAGAATCCAAATCTGCAATAGGTACCTCTTGAGAGTAGGGAGATATGGTTTGAAACCAACAATATAGCCTGCAAGGCAATTCTTCCATCTCTCTGCATTCCTAAGTGTTTCCTCTTCTGGATAGATTAGTGTCTGGACTTGAATCTCGATTTCCATTTTCTCCAGTGAAGTTTAATAGGACCTTGGTTTCATCAGATTTGCCTAGGAATCAGTATTATAAGAAGTGAGTTTAGCATTAGGGTCAAGAAACGATTCAACACAAAGTGTTCCAGCAGAGGAGTGCTCACTCCTCCAAGAAGGAGAGGGAGGTCTGCCTCCAGGAACGTCATTATCGTGCCACCATCCGCCGCCAGAAGCCATCTCTTTGGACATTAGTTTTTTTTATTGTGACATGAAGGTGTTGTCAGCTTGTTCTTTGTTGAATGCAGCCCACGTCTTCACCCTTTCAAAATGATTGCTTATTATAAGTTCTTTAGGATGATCTTTTTCAAATCAAGGAGTTGGATCCTTCTTTTCTTCTTCATCTACTACCACCTCTTTTCCTTTGTTGTTGATGTTGATCTCTTTAAATCTGGGAATCACCTCATCTGCAACATCATCATTTACAATATTCTTGGAAATAGAGGGGTTAGTTTCAACAAATTTAACATTGATGGATTATTCTACTTTAGAGAATTCAATGTTAAAAAACTCTAAATGATCTACTAGTAGTTCTATAGATAAGAAAGAAAGACTTGTAAGATTTCACATCAAACTTGTGGAGAGAATCTTTGGTTTTTAAAACAAAACAAGGACAACCAAAATATGAAAGAAATCGATGGAGGTCTTTCTACCATGCCATGTGATTTATGTAATTCTCGGGATGGATACCCTAGAGAAATATAAGGTTGTCTTGGATTGTGGTACCAAGCACGCTATGTTTACACACGGTGATAAGACATGGGTCTTTCAGGGGGGACAGAAAGATTTTTCCAACCTGTCTAGTACCAGCAATGGTAGCTAAGAAGCTGATGCGACAAGGATGTAAAACATTCTTGGCACATGTGGTAGATACCAGAGCAAAGAGTCCTAATCTTTTTGAAGTTCTTGTTGTCAGGGAATTCGAGGTTGTGTTTCCTGGAGAATTTCTAGATATTCCTCCACCCTGAGAAATTGATTTTGAGATTAATCTTATTCCGGGTACGCAACCCATAGCCCAAACACCTTATAGGATGGCACCAGATGAGATGGCAAAACTCAAGAAACAGTTATAGGAGTTGATTGAGAAAGGTTTCATTTGACCGAGTACTTCATCTTGGAGTGCTCCCGTTCTTTTTGTTAAAAAGAAAGATGGGTCTATGAGACTATGCATAGACTATAGACAGCTTAACAAGGTGACTATTAAGAACAAATATCCTCTGCCAAGAATAGATGATCTGTTTGACCAGTTGCATGGTGCAATAGTGTTCTCTAAAATAGATCTAAGATCAAGATATCATCAGTTACATATCAAGGAGAGTGACATACCTAAGTCAGCCTTTAGGATGAGGTATGGTCATTATGAGTTCATAGTTATTTCGTTTGGACTGACTAATGCACCAGCTGCATTCATGGAGTTGACGAAGAGAATCTTCTATCAATTCCTTGATCAGTTTGTAGTGGTTTTCATAGACGACATCTCGATATACAGTAGAGACGGTCAACAACATGAACAACACCTTTGTCAAGCCTTGACTTTGTTGAGACAACTCAAGTTATATGTTGAATTTAGCAAGTGTGAATTCTGGTTGTTATAAGTATATTTTCTTGGACATGTTATATCCATTTTAGGTATTCGTGTTGATCCTAAGAAAGTAGAGTCTGTTGTGGAGTGTGAACAACCCAAGACATCGTCTAAGATTTGCAAATTCCTAAGTTTGGCTGGTTACTACAAAAGGTTTATCAAAGACTTTAGTTCTATAACATTAACCCCTAACTAGGTTGACCAGGAAGGAAGTTCCTTTTGTCTGGAATGAGAAGTGTTGGCATTCTTTCCAATTGTTGAAAGAAAAGTTGACTAGTGCACCTGTGTTGATTCTACGTGAGTAGGGAAAGGGATACATTGTTTTCTGTGACGCTTCTAAGAATGGTCTAGGTTGTGTGTTGATGTAGAGTGATCATGTAGTTTCTTTTGCTTCTCGGCAGCTTAAGAAACATGAGGAGAATTATCCAATGCATGATCTAGAACTAGCTGTAGTGGTTCACGCATTGAAGATCTAGAGACATTATCTCTATGGGGAAGCGTGTCAGATTTTCATAGATCATAAAAACTTAAAATACATTTTCTGACAGCAGGAGATGAATATGAGACAACGTCATTAGATGGAATTAATCAAGGACTACAATTGTACAATTTATTATCATCCAGAGAAAGCCAATGTAGTGGAAGATGCCACTCAGTAGAAAATCCTCATCTCCACACATAGATAAAGCACAATTGAATTCTTTAGTGTGTTGTAAGTAGGATATGCTTATCTCTTTGAGACAAATGAATGTGCAGTTATAAGTATCTTTGCTAGCTGGATTGTTAGCTGAGATGCATGTGAAACCTACTCTGAAAGAACAGATTAAAGAGGCACAACATGCTGATACTGTAATTCAACAGATTAGGTCAAAGTTGGGAAGTGAAAAATGGGATGGTTTCCATGAGTCAAAAAATAGGATAGTCTATTACCATGGTAGGATGGTAGTTCCTGATATCAATAACTTAAAAAAGTTAGTTATGGAAGAAGCTCACTCATCCATGTATGCAATGCATCTAGGGAGTACCAAAATGTATCATAACTTAAAAGATATGTATTGGTGGCCCGGTTTGAAGAAAGATATAGCTGAGTTTGTTATGTAGTGTCTAGTGTGTCAACAAGTTAAAGCAGAACACCAGAAGCCTATAGGAACATTACAACCCTTATCTATACCTCAGTGGAAATGGGATCACGTGACGATGGACTTTGTGGTTGGTCTACCTAGGACAACCAAAAGTCATGATTTTGTTTGGGTGTTAGTTGATAGGTTGACTAAGACAACACATTTTCTTCCTATCAAAGCAACCTATACTGCTGAGAAACTTGCACAGATCTACATAGATGAGATAATGCGATTGCGTGGAGTTCTAGCTACGATTGTGTCTAATAGAGGTCCCCAGTTTACAAGTCATTTTTGGGAACGACTACATAAAGCTTTGGGTACGTAGTTGAAATTTAGTACAACTTTTCACCCTCAGATAGATGGACAGTCTAAAAGGACTATACATACTTTGGAGGACTTGCTTAGAGCATGTGTTCTTCAGTTTGTATGAAATTGGGGCTTACATTTGAGCTTGATAGAGTTTGCCTACAACAATAGTTATCAGACTAATATTGATATGGCACCATATGAAGCATTATATGGTAGACGTTGTAGATCTCCGTTATGCTGGTTTGAGACAGGAGAATACCAACTTCTAGGTCATGAGTTAGTGAAACAAACAACAGAAAATATTAAAGTGATATGACAATAGTTGAAAGCTGCACAAGATAGATAGAAGTCTTATGCCGATAAACGCCGAAGACCTTTAGAGTTCTAGGTTGGAGACAGAGTGTATCTCAAGGTCTCTCCTTGGAAAGGTGTTCTCAGATTTGGGAAGAAGGGTAAGTTAGATCCTAGATTTATGGGACCTTACCTAGTGACAACACAGATTGGAAAGGTAGCTTATAGGTTGGAATTGCCACCTGAGCTACATAGACTACATCCAGTGTTTCATGTGTCTATTTTGAGGAAGTGCCATCCTGATACAGAGTTGGTGTTGCAACCTATAGAGGTTGAATTAAATGAAGATATATCCTATGTGGAAGGTCCTATGATGATTCTTGATAGAAGAGTCAAGAAGTTGAAGAAGAAAGACATAGTTCTTGTGAAAGTTCTCTGGCATCATCATGGCATTGAAGAAGCCACATGGGAACTAGAGGAACAGATGAGGAGGAATTACCCTTCTCTTTTCTCTTGAGATTTCAGGGATAAAATCCTTTTTAGGGGTTGATAATTGTAACATCCCTGACCTGGGTTATGGCTTAACCCTAGAAGTTTTGCTTAAGTAAGTCATTTACAAACTTGCTTCAATGTTTTGAAAAGTAATTAAGGCTCTTTGTGAAGTTTATTTTCAGGTTTGAGCTTATTTACAAACTATGTGTGCATCATATGATAGTCTGAGTGTAAAGTGCAATTTACCCAAGATGAGGGGTTATATTGCAAATGTCATATGTTGAATGTACCCTAAGTGTTCTAACATCATAAGAGAGAGAATGATACTAAGTGGTGTCTTGTGGAAAGCCTAAATTCTAAAGTAAGAATTTTTTTGAATAATGCTAAGTGCTTTGTGCATCAATTATGGTACAAATTGTAATATGTCCAAAGTGTAGGGTTGATGTGTAAATTACCTCTTCTAGAGTGTCTTTACTCCTTCCTAGTATCATCTAGAGGAGAGATAAATAAGGAGACACTATGTTTGAATCATCCTATAGTGGTAGCACTCTTGGTGATGAAAAGACTAAGGAAGTTGTATAGTTGAAAGCTTTATATGAGCTATATCAAGTTGTAGACTTGAAATAGGAGTCCCTATCGGCCAAGGAGCCATAAAGGAAGTATCCTATTAGTTTTTTGACTCTTGGATTTTCCCATGATGGGCTAATCACCTCAAGTAAGTCATATGTATTGGTTTGCAACTTTTCTTTGGAAAAGGGTGTGTGGAATTGTGAATTATAATAATAGTGGAAGTGAAGATAACCAAAGGGACGACCCTTATCCTTTGCATTATCCTTAAGATTTTATTTTTGCATGGCAATATAAAGATGGGATGCATGTAAATATATGTTTCAATCCATGCATGGCCATGTGGCACTTAGTAGCTTAAGGTAATGACACCTCTTACACTCTTTTTCATAAACCCCAAGTATAAATACCCTTCTCTTCACCTATTAGTAGAATTTTCGGATCTCATTATCATCTTTCCCTTAGATATCAAGCATACTACTATAGTATCATGCATGAGTGAGGAGTGTCGAGTTTTAGAGCTTGGTATCAGCCAAAGAGAAAGGATATCGACCAAGCAAGGTGATATCAACCTAGCAAGGTGATATCGGCCACAAGTAGTGAAGATATCATGCAAGTGCAAAGGAACTCAAGCTAGGGACCTTGTATAAGCTCATATTCAACCTTGGGAATATGAAGAGTTGGAGCTTGGATCTTGGAAGTTGCATTAGAGATGGGTTATATAACTTTAACCCAACTATGTTATTATTCACTTTCAATATTGTTGAACTTGTTGAATTACTTTCAATTCGAGTTCATATGATTAATTGATGGTCCTTTGAGTTCCAATAAGTTTTTGGGACTGTTGTCCATGAACTAGAATAGAAAGACAAAGGTATTGAGGTTGATGATGATGACATCATCAAGGTACAACCCGATATGGGGTTGAAGTACCTTAAACCCGATATAGTGGTGAATGATACCACATGAATGATATGAGTGTTATCTCATGGATAATAGGTGTGTTGCCTACATGCACCTTATACACGATATAAGGTCAAGTCTATACCTCTTGCATGATGTGGTACACCCTAACCGATATGAAGTTGAAACCCTAGATGACGAAGTGAAATCTGATATGCTTTTGAACCCATACTCCTATCCTTTTGTGTAAAGGATTGTTGTGAAAGAGTTCAACCTGATATCCAGTGTGTCATTCAAACATATGATAGAACTAATCCTTAAAGGAATAAAGGGTTATTAGCATAATGGCCTACCCAATATACTAACCCGATATGTCAACTAACATTGCAACCCGATATGATAATTCACCATAGGAAAAGGGGATATGGTATTGAATATACACTACATGAACGATACCATCATGAGGCATATACCCTATGCCCGATATGGTGCACATCTTGAGCATGATATGGTACCAAATATACTCTTATACTCGATATGAGGACAGACATCTAGCTCATACACAATATGAGGTTAGTTTAAGATGATAAGAACTAAGTGATAGCCAACATGAGATGGATACACATTACGGTGTTATGGCTCTAAACATGATATGATGATGTGATTACACCACATGCACGATATAGATACACGATATGATGTAAAGGTTGTATCTCAAACACAATATGATAGCATATATACACCATGATGTCGATATGGTAGGTATGTTTCAATCTAGTGTATTTGACAAAGTGATATATGTTGTGTGTTATGTTAAATGCAACATTAAAAGGTAATGAGTTTAATGCAATCTCATAATTATGAGCTAACATGCATTAAGGAGACTGAAGCCAACTCAGTAGAAGTATGGTGGAATCAACATCCTAGTAAGGATGAGAGAGAAACTTATATCAACAATGTAATAAGTATATGTTGATACTCCTAGGATGAATGGAGTATGAATTAGGGTTTAACCCTCTATGATGTGATCTTGAAACCCCAATTGGGTAATAAAGGTAAATCATAACCCTAAGAATGGGTGGTGAGATGATTTTAAACCCTAATCGGTTGATGAGGGGAAACCCTAACCCTAATTAATGAGAAGAATGTGTTTCTTTTGCATTACAGGGTTATGACATGTATTTGATATTGTTTCCAGAATGATATACTAACCATGCATGTATCATAAGATGATTAGCATAGCTAAGTAATAGCTATGATGTTTATATGATACAGATTCAATGAGCTTTGTGAACTATGTGAATTAATACCTTGGTCTAATGTCTTAGAGGTAATGGTTGCCTACTAAGTGGTGACAATACTCAGTGATGAATTAAGGGTTTGAATACCTAGGCATGATAATGATAAGAGATTGAGATCCTAAGTGTTATATTTGTTCCAAATAATCATGAAAGTACTTGATAAACATATTATATCTTTATTTGTAGTATCTCATATAATTTTTTCTTGCAACTTGATTAATGCTAAAGGATATTGTAATGCACTTAATTAATCAAGTTAAATATTATTATGTAGTTTCCCATACCATAGATCCATTCAGTGTCAGGATTTTCTGAATGGTGAAATGAGTTTAACTCGGTATACATATTTTTGAAAATGTAATTATTACACCAGGGTGCTCAGTGGACTCCTCAAACTAAACATGGGTGCTCAGTGGACTCCCCAACTAAACCATGATCGCTCAGTGGTCTTCCTGATGAAACTAAACTAGGATCGCTCAGTGGTCTTCCTGTTGAAAAATAATCTGGGAAAGCTCAGTGGTCTTCTCCCAAAGAGTGTACATGTTGCAGATGTAACTCTATAGCAAAGACGCCTCTATACCCTGACAAGCTATTTACAGTTGACATAAGATGTCCTCTAGTTATCTCATACTGATCGAGATAGGTGAGGTCTTGACAGCTGGCTCTGCCACTGACCTTATATAGTATCGATTTCGACTTAGTAGTGGTCGGTTGGAGCATGAGCGGTATACCTCATCTCCTCTGGGAATAAGTGTGAATGTGAACATGTAATCAGTCGTGCATCATATTTTCTTGAGGATCGAATATAGAAAACATTGGATGATGCCTTATTACTTTTATACATCTTAGTAGATAGATGTTATACATGTTCTTCATATTCCTTATAAAGAAAATAGATGACTTATAACTTTGTTATCAATATTAATGCTTTATACTGAAAAGAAACCTTCTTACTTGCATAAAGTATCCTCTTCTTAGTTTTTATACTATTTTCTATGATAATAATATTGTCGGCAGAGAGTTTTATCTCTCATTGGGACAATAGTCTCACCCCATGGGATCCACAATTTTTAGGTGGACGCGGACGTGGAAATAGAAACCAAACATCAGAGGAAGGACCACATCAGTAGAGACAGTAGTAGTAGCTCAGGTTGAGTACAGTGTCTGTCATGTCTTGTAGATAGAAGTCCTATGTTTTGTCTCTATACTCTTAGGTCCTTGGGAGATAGTTCTTAGTGGTTTTTATGAATGACTTGAGATTTTGGTTTGTTTACCTTGAGGTTTTATTTTGATGTTGTATATGTTAAAGTAAAGAAACTCATACTTGTCATCCTCAAGCTGAGACAATACAAAGTATGTACAATATGAACCACATGTATATAAAGTTTTGGTTTGTTCAATATGAGTTTTCCTGGAAAAGAATCTAATGTGCAAAAATGGTTTTAATTCTTAGTTATTTTTGTTAAACTCTACTGCTTATGGTTATTATGTGATTATTACTGGTGATGGCTTGATGTCTCATATATCATGGGCAAAGTTGATTCTACCCTCTTTCTTAAACACACTTCTAGCATTTTTTATCATTCAAATATATGTTGATGATATCATTTTTGGCAAAACTGATCTTGATCATTGAAAGGAGTTTGGTTCTCTTATACGAAGTGAGTTAGAGATGAGTATGATGGGGGATCTTACTTTCTTACTTGGATTCCAAATCAAACAAACAAAGGAAGGAAACTTCATCAACCAAGGCAAGTATACAAGTGAACTCTTAAAGCACTTTGGTATGAAGAACACCAAGTAGATGGACACTCCCATGTCAAACATCGCCAAACTTGATAGAAATGAGGAAGGGGGAGAAGGTAGATGAGAAGCTCTATAGAGGTATCATTGGTAGTTTGTTACATTTAACTGCCTCTAGACCTGATATCATGTTTAGTGTTAGCTTGTGTGCTAGATTTCAATATAGTCCTAGAAAATCCCATCTTATAGTGGTTAAGAGGATTCTAAGGTACCTAGCCAAAACCTAAAATTTTGGACTATGGTATCCCAAGTCAAGGGACTTCACTCTTACTACTTATAGTGATACAGATTATGTAGGGTGCTTGATTGAGAGAAAGTGCATAAGTGGCACTTGCTACCTCCTCAGACCATGCTTACTTGGTTCTCCAAGAAACAAAGCACAAGGTCTCTTTTAACTACTGAGGTTGAGTACATTACAACATGGAGTTATTGTGCCCAAGTCCTATAGATGAATCAAATGCTCCGAGAGTTTAATGTTCATTATGATGCTTCTCCTATCTTTTATGATAATACCAATACAATAAATATTTCTTACAATCATATATTACATAGTAGAACCAAACATATGGAGTCCACCATCACTTCCTTCTGACCACATTGCCAAAAAGGATATATATATATATATATATATATATCATGCATGTGGACACAAAAAATCAACTTGCTGACATTTTCACAAAACCTATAGCTAGAGAGAAAAATACTTTTATTACATCAAAATTGCTTTTTACTTCTCTTGATAATAATGATATGCCTTTAGCTAGAAGTTCACATTCCTATGTGTTCTTTCTTATAATTTGCTCACCTTATGCTTGTTTGTGTTATATATGTTGAGCTTTTATGCATTGTTTTGCTTATTTTTGGCTATTTTTCACAAACACTTGTCTTACCACAAAATAACAGCTAATGATGAGTGGAATGTACCTTAATATGTGTACAATACATGATAGGTTATAGAAATAAATTTATATAGCACTCTAGTGGCCTAGAATCAAATTTCTTTTGGATAGACTTAGATATCAACCGAGTTTGTTTTTGGAGAAACTCGACTGACAACAGGCCATGGATTGAACAAAACCTCAGTTGCGGCTGAGTTTCCCAAACCTAAAATTTGACTAAAAACATTGTTGGGTGGAAAGTATATAGGTAGTTGATCGACTTTCTCCCTCTCAACTAGAGAAAAGTCAATTGATAACCCTTATTTATTGTTTGTTCTTAAACCCTAGGGCTACCCAAACCTCATCCTTACCTTCTCTAGCCCCAGATCACCTTTCCTAGCCTTCCCCACCTTGATCATACTGCTTGGATAGCCTGCAGTACCCTCCATCTCCCTCATTTTGTTTCCATTTTATATCTTTTCTTCTCCATGGCTTCAAAATGAAGGAAAAGGATTGGCCTAGTTGGAGTACCTTCATCCTCCACTACTTATAGGGTCGTTTCCTTTATTGGCACCTCCTTCATCTCCTCTCAAGTAGTCAATAAGTAAAAGGAGCTTCTTCCTTGAAATCCTTTTCCTTTTTGTGCACTACTTGAATCTCAAAGTGAGTTGATGAATGAGGTGGTTGTCGTGTTCAATGCTCAACATCCTAGTGCACTTTGTGTATAGTGATTGTGCTACACCAACTCTCTTTTTAGTACAAAATTTGTCCACAAATTCTGTGCAAACCTCATATGGAACTACACCTATCTTGTTCCACCCCCAAACCAATAAGAGATCCTTACCACCATGATTATGGGTAATACGCTTTCCATCTCATAATATTCCTTGAATTCTTACTTCAATGGTGCCTCTATCGCATACACAACGCTAACCACCTATCACCAATATCTTGACCTTCTTGACCCTAAGAAATTGTACCAAAGTTTTGAACCCAAGCTTACCCTACCCGAAATCCATAAGTTCCTGAAGAAACATGAGGTTCCCTATAGGAAGAAATCAATACTCCCTCTTACTCCCTTGACAACAATATTTGCCTCATTGCACTTGTAGTCAACTATAATATCCATTCAAATAAAAACCAAATGGACATTGCAGAAAACACTATTGTACTAAAGCACTATCTCCTAGATGATGTCGAAGTCAAATGGGCACATTACGTTATCCATCACATGACTTGGTTTGACTCTAGGAAGAATACCTATGGAACCCACACACCTTATCCAAACTTGATGTGTGGTTTGTTTGAACATCATTCTGAGAAATCCTTTTTCCATGATCTTTGTAACATCCCTGATCTAGGTTATGCCATAACCTGGAAGTTTTGCTTAAGTAAGTTATTCATAAACTTGTTTTAATCTCTTGAAAAGTAATTAAGACTCTCCTTGAGTTTAATTTTGAAGTTTGATCTTATTTGTAAACTGTTTGTACATTATATGATAGTTTGGGTGAAAATTGTAATTTACCCAAGATGTGGGGTTATATTGCAATATGTCACATTTTGAATGTTCCCCAAGTTTCTTACCATCATAAGAGAGAGAATGATGCTAAGGGGTGTCTTGTGGAAAGCCTAAATTCCAAGTTAGAGGTTGTTTGAATAATGATTGTGCCTTGTGTACCAATTTTTGTGCAATTTGCAATTTACCCAAAATATAGGGCTGATATGCAAAATACCACCTCTAGAGTGTCCCTACTATCTCTTGGAATCATCTATAGGAGATATAAAGAAATAGGCACCATGTTTGAATCATCTTTGAGTGGTAGCATTCTTGGTGATGAAAAGACCAAGAAGAGTTGTATAGTTGAAGCCTTTATTTGAGTTGTATCGAGTTGTAGAGCTTATATGGGGATGCCTATTGGCAAAGGAGCCATAGAGGAGGTCCCATATCGTTTTGTCAACTCTTTTACTTTGACATGATGGGTTAAGAACCTCAAGGAGGTGATGGATATCGAATTACAACTTTCCTTAGAAAAAGTGTATCGGTTTGGTTATAAAGTGATGTTGAGTTGAAATATCTTGCTCAACAAGATAACTAATGGCCAAAATCTTATCCCTAGATTATCCTCAAGAGTTTTGCATGTCAAGATAAATAGGTTTGCATGCATGGACACGTGTCAACCATGCATGGACACGTGGCGCCTAGTAGTGTAAGATGATGACACCTCTTATACACCCTCTCTCATGAACCTCATCTTATATATACCACTCCTTTCACCTACTAGTGAATATTTTTGAACCTTGTCACTCCATTTATCTTAGATATCGTGAAAGGAAGTAAGGAGAAATAAGGAGCTTGAGACATTAAGCTTAAGGTGAAGCCATGGTCATCTTCAACCTTGGATAAATCATGATCTCGGATTGTGATTCTTCCTTTCTTTCTTCTTCACTAAATTCTTATCTATAGTGATTCCTTGCATGTAGAGGAGTTGTGAATGAGTATTGGATCTGTGATAAGCTCATATTCAACCTTGGGAACGTGAAGCTTTGGATCTTGGAGCTTTGAATTTGTTCTTGAGGCGGGTTATATAACTTGAACCCAATCATGTTATTATTCACCATCAATCTTGCCATACTTGATGATCTACTTTCAATTTTGAGTTTTCTTATATAATTGATGAATCCATGAGTTCTATTAGTGACATAGGACTATTGTCCATGAACTAGAACTGTAAGGAATGAAGTCTAGAGCTTGATGATGATGACATCATCATGGCTCAACCCGATATCGGGTTGAAGTGCCTCTTTGCCCGATATGGTGTGAAGCACACCACACACCTCTTCACCCGATATGGTGTGAAGAATAAACACACCTCTTTGCCCAATATGGTGTGAAGCACACACACACCTCTTTTCCCGATATGGTGTGAAGTGTACACACACCTCTTTGCCCAATATTGTGTGAAGCACACACACACCTCTTTGCCCGATATGGTGTGAAGCACAAACACACCTCTTCGCCCGATATGGTGTGAAGCACACACACATGTCTTTGCCCGATATGGTGTGAAGAACAGACACACCTCTTTTCCCGATATGGTGTGAAGCAAACACACACCTCTTTGCCCTATATGGTGTGAAGCACACACACATCTTTGCATGATATGGTGGAAGCACCTTAATCCAATATACTTGATTGAGTAACACATGAAGTGTGTTATGTCAAATGATACATTAAGATGTATAAAGTTCAATGCATTTTGATAAATGTAGGCCAATGTACCTTGAGAGAAGGATTGAGACAACATAATAAAGTATGATGTAATCATTATCCTGGTGAGGATGAGAGAGAAACTCATACTTTGTGTGTTAATCATTCAATGAGCATACATTGATACCACTATAAGTGTAGAGATATGAATCTGGGTTTGATTCTTGATAATAAGAATTAGGATTTTGATTCATGATAATATGAACTTGAAACCCTGATCCGTTAAAGAGGGAAACCCTAACCCTAATTAGTGAAAAGGGGAACCCTAACCCTAATAGTGGAAAGTTTGTATTTCTCTTATGTTGCATGGTAATGATCTGTACTTAATATTGCTTCTATCATGAAATACTAACCATGCCAGTATTATAAGATGATGAGCATAGCCATGTGTGAGCTATGATGTTTCATATGATAAAAATTAAATTTGCCTTGTGAGTCATGTGAAATACTTGTGTGATAAGTATAATGTATACCTGGTCTGAGGACCTAGAGGTAATAGTTACCTGATAAAAGGTGACAATGTTCAGTGATGAACCAAGGGTTTGAATACCCAGATCTAGTAATCGTGGTGATGATACTATTACGGGATGAGAATTCCCAATAATGTGATAAGGGACTGAGATCCCGAGTGTTATGCATTCAATGTGTTCCAAAGATTATGAAAAGTATTTGATAAATGTATTACACCTTTCTTTGTAGCATCTGTTATAATTCATGCTTGGGGTGATGCATGAACATATCCTTACGTCTAGATGGGGATAGATGTGTTAACTCCCCAAAGAATGCCAGGGTTGCCTTTTGATCGCCCTGATGAAAATGTACTAAGGATTGATGTGATATCTCCTCGAAGAGAGTGCATGCTGCGGCTGTAGATCTTTAGCGAAGATGTCGCTATACCCCAGCAAGCTAGTTGTAGTTTGACATGTGGTCACTGCCAGTGGTCTCATACTAACCGAGATGGGTAAGGTCATGGAAGCCAGCTCTTCCATTGACCTTGTATGGTACTGATGCTTTACGTAGCCGTGGTCGGTTGGAGCATGAGCGGTATACCTCATCTCCTATGGGCATAAGTGTGATTTTAAGTATGTAATCAACCATGTAGTGTATTTGCTTAAGAATTGAATACAAAAACATTGGTTGATGCTACATTACTTTTATACATCTTGGTTGATAGATGTTATACATGTTCTTCATATTCCTTATAAAGCAAATAGATGATCTATAGATCTATTATTATGGATAGTTGAACTACTTAACATTGCTATTGCCTTGCACTGCAATTAATCAATGATTAAACATGATTATTTACAAAAAAGATCCTCTGCTCAGTTTTATACTATTTACCTGTGATAATAATATTGTTGGTGGAGAGTTTATCTCTCACTGGGACAATTATCTCACCATGTTGGTCCCAACATTTTTAGGTGGATACATACGAGGAGGTAGAGACCGTACTACAGAGGGAGGAGAACAGCAGCAGGGATAGCAGTAACAACTCAGGTTGAGTGTATTGTCTGTCGTGTCTTATAGATAGAAGTCCTATGTGTCGTCTCTGTACTCTTAGATCCTTGGGAGTTAGTATGTAATGGTTTTATGAACGATCTGAGATTTTGGCTTGACTGCCTCAAGGTTTTATGTTGCTTCAGTATGTGTTTCGACAAAGCAACTGGTATATGATATCCTCGAGATGAAATGGTACAATGTATGTACAATGTGAACCATGATGTTTATAAAGTTTTGGTTCTGTCTTAAAGAATTTTCCAGAAAATGGATCTCTTTACAAAATGATTTTAATTTGTAGTGATTTTTGTTAATCCACTGCTAATGGTTATTCTATGTAATTATTGGTGGCGATTCGACTGTCGGGTCATCACAAAGGTTTGGTATTAGAGCCTAAGGTTTGCTGAGTCTACAGAGACATAGGATTAAGGTTGTTGAGTCTGTTCTAGTGTCCTCCAGTTTATCTTATAGTGACTTTTGCTCATATAGGAGAAGAAGAAAGCTAAAAGATGGCTAAAGAACATGAAGAACATGTTGTTGAGAGAAGTGTTGTTGCACCAGGAGGAGGTGTAAGGGATCAAGCTAGAGAGGAATCAGTGCCTAAGAATCCTCATATTGATCAAGAAATGCTAGAAAACCTAGCCTTTCATTCTCTTTTAGGCAGTTCATGACCATAATGACACATATGGCAAATCAGATGCCAGCACCAGCACCTAGGGCACCATTTCCCAATGAAGGACATGGATCTAGTAAGACCTTTGAGTGGTTACACTGAGTAGGATCCACCAAATATGTTGGTACAGCTGACCCAACAGATGCGGATTCATGGCTCACTGAGCTGAAGAAAGCCTTTAGAATCATTAGCATTCCATATATTGATAAAGTTAGGCATGTTGTGTACCTTTTAAAAGGAAGCGCTGGCCATTGGTGGGCCATTGAAGAAGAGAAAAGACCTGGTGTTGAGGTTGGATGGCAGGAATTTTAATGTGAGTTTGTCAGTAGATACTTTCCCAAGATTTATCTGGATGATAAAATCTCACAGTTTGAGCAGATTAGACCAGGACCGATGAAGATTAGTGAGTATGAAGCTAAGTTTATGGAGCTTTTGCGGTTTTGTCCACACATGGCTACTACGGATGAGGAGAGGATTCAACATTTTGAGAAGGGTCTGAACGCTGAGTTAACCACACCTATATCTGCTCTAGAGAATAGAGAGAGGTTTGCCACCTTTGTGGAGTCAATTAGGTAGAGAGAGAGGTTTGTGATTGAGATACGTGAGGCGAATGGTAGGAAAGTACCTACCCAGTTCCTGGGACAGAGGTATCGAAGTTTCAAGAAACTGAGGTTTCCTACACCAGCAACACCATAGAGGTTCAATGCTCAGACGCAGTGGACATCAAGCAAGGGTAGAGGCTATAGTTTTCTGTCAAGTGGAGCCCATAGAATGACATCAATGTCAGTGAGAGGACCATCTAGGACGTAATGGGAGAATAGAGACTGCTTTAAGTATGGGCAGATAGGACATCTGATAAAGGATTATCCAGTTAGAGATAGGGAGGTAACCCAACCACCGAGGCAGAGTCAACAAGGTTTTCAGAGGAAACAATTTAGCAGTGGCATATAAGAATGTGGATAGGCATCTCAAGTAGGTTCATCTGCATCAAACAACAGAGCACATAGTTGACAACATGCAACGACAAGAATCTATGCTATGAATCAGTCAGAGGTAGTAGTCAATACACGAGTCGTGACAGGTCAGATGGAATTGTTTCATTCTGATATGCATTCATCTTGATTCATATCTATTTTGATTGAACCAGGTGCTACACATTCCTTTATCACTCGAGAAGTGATTCATGACTACAATATTGTGATGACCCGATAACAAATCAATCTGTCACCAGTAATAATCGTGGAATAACCATAAGCAATGGAATTAACAAAAATCACTAAGAATTAGACCCATTTTGCACATAGATCCTCTTCTAGGAAACTTTTAAGCAAGAACCAAAACTTTATATATATGTGGTTCATATCATACATACATTGTACCATCTCATCTTGAGGATAACAAATACATGTTGCTTTACTCAAACATATACAACAGCAACATAAACCTTGAGGTAATCAAACCAAAATCTCAAGTTGTTGATAAAAACCACTAAGAACTATCTCCCAAGGACCTGAGAGTATAGAGATGACACATAGGACTTCTATCTACAAGTCACGACAGACAGTATACTCGACCTGAGCTACTACTATTGTCCCTGCTTATTAGGTCCTTCCTCTGTGATCTAGTTTCTACTTCCTCATCTGCGTCCACCTAAAAATTGTGGATCCCACGGGGTGAGACTATTGTCCCAGCGAGAGATATAAATCTCAACCAACAATATTATTATCACAGGAAATAGTATAAAACTGAGTAGAGGGTACTTTATGCAATTAGTAGGTATATTTACAGTGCAAAGAAATAGTATTGATAAGATAGTTCAACTGTTCATAATAGAGTTATAAATCATCTATTTGCTTTATAAGGAATATGAAGAACATGCATAACATCTATCTACTAAGATGTATAAAAGTAATGAGGCATCAACCAATGTTTTCCACATTCGATCCTTAAGCAAATACACTACACGGCTGATTACATGTTCACATTCATACTTATTCCCATAGGAGATGAGGTATACCGCTCATGCTCCAACCGACCACTACTAAGTCAAAATCGATACCATACAAGGTCAGTGACAGAGTTGGCTGTCAAATACCTCACATGTCTCAGTTAGTACAAGATAACTGGCATGACATCTTGTGTCAACTACAATTATCTATGTTGGGGTATAGAGACATCTTTGCTAAGAGCTATAGCCACAACATGTACTCTCTTCGGGAGAATACCACTGAGCTTTCCTAGATTATTTTGATCACGAAGACCACTGAGCGATCCTGGTTTTAGTTTCATTAAGAAGTCCACTGAGCAACCTAGTGTAGTTGGGGAGTCCACTGAGCACCCCAGTAAAATAATTACATATTCAAAAATATGTATACCGAGTTAAACTCATTTCACCATTCAGCAAATCCTGACACTGAATGAATCCATGGTCTAGGCAACTGCATGATAACATTTAAATTGATTAATTAAGCGCATTAAAGTATCTTTTAGTATCAGTCAAGTTGCAAGTAAGAATTATATCAGATGCTACAAAGATAGGTATAATATATTTATCAAGTACTTTCATGATTCTTTGGAACACATATAACACTTAGAATCTCAATCTCTTATCATCATCATGCTTGGGTATTCCAACCCTTAATTCATCACTGAGTATTGTTACCACTTATCAGGTAACCATTACCTGTGGGTCATCAGACTAAGGTATTAATTCAGATAGTTCACAAAGCTCATTGAATATGTATCATATAAACATCAAAGCTCTTACTTAGCTATGATCATCATCTTATGATACCTCCATGGCTAGTATATCATGCTAACAACAACATTAAACACATGTCATAAGCATGTAATGCAAAAGAAACACATTCTTCCCATTAATTAGGGTTAGGGTTTCCCTTCATCATCTGATTAGGGTTTCAGATCATCTCATCACCCATTCTTAGGGTTACTATTTACCTTTATTAACTAATTATGGTTTCAAGATTACATAATTAACATTCCAATCTTAGTTTCTCTCTTATCCTCACTAGGATGTTGATTGCACCATACTTTAAATAAGTTGTCTTAATTATCCTCTTGAGGTCCATTAGCTCACCACTATCAAATTGAATTAGCTTCATTGCATCTTAATGTTGCATTTAACATACAACATATATCACTTAGTCAAATCTATTGGATTGAAGCATACCTATCATATCGGGCATCATGGTGTATATATACTATCATATTGTGTTTGAGATACAACCTTCACATCATATCGTGTATCCATATAGGGCATGTGGTATAACCACATCATCATATCATGTTTAGGGTGTATCCCCTAACACCATAACGTGTATCCCTCTCGGGTTAGCTATCACTTAGTTCTTATCATCTCAAGTTAACCTCATATCGTGTATGAGCTAGAAACTTGACCTTATATCGAGTATATGGGTATATTTGGTACCATATCATGTACAAGGTGTGCACCATATCGTGCATGCAATATATTATCTCATCATGGTGTCATTTTAGTAGCCATATTGAGTTCCCATATTGGGTTGGTATATCGGGTTACCATGTTGGGTAACATATCAGGTTACCATGTTGGGTAGACCATTAGGCTCATAACCCTTTATGCTTTCAAGGATTAGTTCTATCATATGTTTGAATGACACACTAGATATAAGGTTGAACTCTTTCACAACAATCCTTTACACAAAAGGATAGGAGTATGGGTTCAAAAGCATATCAGATTTCACTTCCTCATCTAGGGTTTCAACTTCATATCGGTTAGGGTGTACCATATCATGCAAGAGGTATAGAATTGGCCTTCTATCATGTATAAGGTGCATGTAGGAAACGCTCCTATTATCCATGAGATACCACACATATTGTTCATGTGGTATTATTCACCACTATATCAGGTTACTCTTCATCTTGGGTTCCATATCGGGTTTAAGGTACTTCAACCCCATATCGGGTTGTACCATGATGATGTCATCATCATAAACATCAAGACCTTTGTATTTCTATTCTAGTTCATGGAAAACAGTCCTAACAACTTAATTGAACTCAAAGGAACATCAATTAATCATAAGAACTCAAATTGAAAGTAATTCAACAAGTTCAACAATATTGAAAGTGAATAATAACATAGTTGGGTTCAAGTTATATAACCTTACTCTAGCATAGCTTCCAAGCTTCAAGCTCCAAATCTTCACGTTCCCAAGGTTGAAGATGAGCTTCTCCAAGATACAATACTTGATCTCCTTTGTACTTGCACGATATCTTCCCTCTTGTGGCAGATATCCCTTGCTAGGTTGATATCACCTTGCTTGGTCGATATCCTCTCTATGGTCAATACCAAGCTCTAAACTTGACACTCCTTTGCTTATGCATGATGCCAAAGTGGTATGCATGATATATAAGGGAAAGATGGTAACAAGATCTGCAAATTCTACTGATAGGTGAAGAGAAGGGTATTTATACTTGTGGTTTATGAAAAAGAGTGTAAGAGGTGTCATCTTCTTAAGCCACTAAGTGCCACATGGCCATGCATGGATTGACACATGTATTTGCATGCATCCCATATTTATCTTGCCATGAAAAATAAGAACCTAAGGATAATACAAAGGATAAGGTTCGTCCCTTTGGTTATCTTCTAGGGCAAGCTATTACCACTATTATAATATTCACAATTCCAACACAACCGTTTTCAAAGAAAAGCTGCAAACTGATACATGTAACTTCCTTGAGGTTCTTATCCCATCATGGGAAAATACAAGAGTCAACATACCGATAGGAGACTCCCTCTATGGCTCCTTTGGATGATAGGGACTCCTATACTAAGTCTATAACTCGATATAGCTCATATAAAGCTTTAACTACACTATTTCCTTAGTCTTTTCATCACCAAGAATATCATCCCTCAAAGATGAATCCAACATGGTGTCTCCTTCTTTATCTCTCCTCTAGATAACACTATGAAGGAGTAGAGACACTCTAGAAGTGGTAATTACACATCAACCCTTCATTTTAGATAATTTACAATTTGTACCATAATTGATGCACAAAGCACTTAACATTATTCAAACAAGTTCTCACTTAGAATTTAGGCTTTCAACAAGCCACCCCTTAGTATCTATCTCTCTCTCATGATGTTAGAACACTTAGATAACATTCAATATGTGAAATTTTGCAATATAACCCCTCATTTTGGGTAAATTGCACTTTACACTCAGACTATCATATAATGCACAAATAGTTTGCAAATAAACTCAAACTTGAAAATAAACTTCACAAAGAGTCTTAGTTACTTTTCAAAAGATTAAAACCAATTTGTAAACAACTTACTTAAGCAAAACTTCTAGGTCTAGGCCATAAACTAGGTCAAGGATGTTAGAATTATCAACCCCTAAAAAGGATTTCTTCCCCGAAATCTCAAAAGAAAAGAGAAGGGTACTTCCTCCTCATCTCTTCCTCTAGCTCCCAAGTGGCTTCTTCAATGCCACAGTGATTCCAGAGAATTTTCACAAGAATTATGTCTTTCTTCTTCAACTTCTTGACTCTTCTGTCAAGAATCATCATAGGACCTTCCACATAGGATATATCTTCATTCAATTCAACCTCTACAGGTTGCAACACCAACCTTGTATCAAGATGACACTTCCTTAGCATGGACACGTGAAACACTGGATGTAGTCTATGTAGCTCGGGTGGCAATTCCAACATATAAGCTACCTTTCCTATATGTGTTGTCACTGGGTAAGGTCCCATAAACCTAGGAGCTAACTTACCCTTCTTTCCAAATCTGAGAACACCTTTCCAAGGAGAGACCTTGAGATACACTATGTCTCCAACTTGGAATTCTAAAGGTCTACGACGTTAATCGGCATAAGACTTCTATCTATCGTGTGCAACCTTCAACTATTGTTGTATAATCTTTTTAGTTGTTTGTTTCACTAACTCAGGACCTAGAAGTTAGTATTCTCCTAACTCAAACCAGCATAACGGATATCTACAACGTCTATCATATAATGCTTCATATGGTTCCACATCAATACTATCCTGATAACTATTGTTATAGGCAAACTCTATCAAGCTTAAATGTAAGTCCCAACTTCCTACATATTGAAGAACACATGCTCTAAGCAAATCTTCCAAAGTCTGTATAGTCCTTTCAGACTTCCCATCTATCTGAGGGTGAAAAGTTGTACTAAACTTTAACTGCATACCCAGGGCTTTATGTGGTCGTTCCCAATAATGACTTGTAAACTGGGGACCTCTATCAGAAACAATCATAGTTGGAACTCCATGCAATTGCACTATCTCGTCTATGTAGATTTGTGTAAGCTTCTCAGCTGTATAGGTTGTTTTGACAAGAAGAAAATGAGTTGTCTTAGTCAACCTATCAACTATCACCCAAATGGAATCATGACTTTTGGCTGTCCTAGGTAGACCAACCACAAAGTCCATCATCATGTGATCCCATTTCCACTGAGGTATAGGTAGGGGTTGCAATGTTCCTGTAGACTTCTGGTGTTTTGCTTTAACTTGCTGACACACTAGACATTGTATAACAAACTCATCTACATCTTTCTTCAAACCAGGCCACCAATACATATCTTTTAAGTTATGATACATTTTGGTACTCCCTGGATGCATTGCATACATGGATGAGTGAGCTTCTTCCATAACTAACTTTCTTAAGTTACTAACATTAGGAACTACTATCCTACCATGGTAACAGACTATCCCATCTTCTGACTCATGGAAACTGTCTCGTTTCTCACTGCCTAACTCTGACCTAATCTGCCAAATCACAGTATCAGCATGTTGTGCCTCTTTAATCTATTCTTTTAGAGTAGGTTTCACATGCATCTCAGTTAACAATCCATCTAGCAAAGATACTTCTAACTGCACGTTCATTTGTCTCAAAGAGACAAGCATATCACGTTTACAACACACGAAAGAATTCAATTGTATTGTATCTATGGGTGGAGACAAGGATTTTCTACTGAATGCATCTTCCACTACATTGGCTTTCCTTGGATGGTAATCAATTGTAAAATTGTAGTCCTTGATTAACTCTATCCAGCGATGTTGTCTCATATTCAACTCATGCTGTGAGAAAATATATTTTAAGTTTTTATGATATGTGAAAATCTGACATATTTCTCCATAGAGATAATGCCTCCAGATTTTCAATGCGTTGACCACTATAGCTAATTCTAGATTGTGTTTCAGATGATTTTCCTCATGTTTCTTAAGCTTTCAAAAAGCAAAAGAAACTACATGATCACTCTACATCAGCACACAGCCTAGACCATTATTAGAAGTGTCACAGAAAACAACATATCCCTTTCCCTGCTCAGGTAGAACTAACACAGGTGCACTAGTCAACCTTTCTTTCAACAATTGGAAAGAATGTTGACATTTGTCATTCTAGACAAAAGGAACTTCCTTCCTAGTCAACCTGGTTAGGGGTAATGTTACTGAACTGAATTCTCTGATGAACCTTCTATAGTAACCTGCCAAACCTAAGAAACTGTGAATCTTAGTCAGTGTCTTGAGTTGTTCCCACTCCACAACAGACTCCACTTTCGATAAACATGAATACCTGAAGCAGATATAACGTGTCCAAGAAAAGACACTTCTGACAACCAGAATTCACACTTACTAAATGTAGCATATAACTTGTGTTGTCTCAATAAAGTCAAGGCTTGACGAAGGTGTTGTTCATGTTGTTGACCGTCTCTACTGTATATCAGGATGTTATCTATGAAAACCACTATAAACTGATCAAGGAATGGTAGAAATATTTTATTCATAAATTCAATGAATACAGCTAGTGCATTAGTTGGTCCAAATGACATAACTACAAACTCATAATGACCATACCTTGTCCTAAAGGCTGACTTAGGTATGTCACTCTCCTTAATACGTAATTAATGATATCTTGACCTTAGATCTATCTTGGAGAACACGGTTGCACCATGCAACTGGTCAAACAAATCATCTATCCTTGGCAGAGTATATTTGTTCTAAATAGTCACTTCATTAAGCTGTCTATAGTCTATGCATAGTCTCATAGACCCATCTTTCTTTTTAACAAAAAGAACTGGAGCACCCCATGGCGAACTACTCGGTCGAATGAAAAATTTCTCAAGCAACTCCTATAACTATTTCTTAAGTTCTGCCATCTCAGTTGGTGCCATCCTATAAGGTGTTTGGCTATGGGTTGCATACCCAGAATTAGATTAATCTCAAAATCCATCTCTTGGGGTAGAGGAACATTTGGAAATTCCTCAAGAACCACATCTTTGAATTCCCTGACAATAAGAACTTCAGAAAGACTAGGAATCTATGCTCTGGTGTCTACCACATGTGCCAAGAATGTGAAGCATCCTTGTCGCATCAACTTCTCAGCTACCATTGTTGATACTAGACAAGTTGGAAGGATCTTTCTGTCCCCCTGAAAGACCCATGTCTTATCACCATGTATGAACATAGCTTTCTTGGAACCACAATCCAAGACAACCTTATACTTCTCTAGGTTATCCATCCCGAGAATTACATCAAACATGTGCATTTCAAGTGGTATAAGATCCACCTGAATGTTGTGTCTTGAAAAAGAAAGAACATAGGGAGAGCATACCTCCTGTAACACTACAGATCCGACTAATGGATTTTCTAGTAACAGATCATCCATTCTACGATTGACAATTATATTACAGTCATTATTCACTTCTCGAGTGATAAAGGAATGTGTAGCACTCGGATCAAACAAAACAAATACAAAGCAAGATGAAGACATATCAGAATGAAAAATTCCATCTGACCTATCACAACTTGTGGGTTGACCACTACCTCCGGCTGATTCATAGCATAGAATCTCACCATTACCTGTTGTCGACCTCATGCTCTATTGGCTGGAGTAGATGATCCTGCTTGGGATGCTTGTCCACGTCCTCGTGTGC
Source organism: Alisma plantago-aquatica (assembly GCA_963693085.1). Lineage (NCBI taxonomy): Eukaryota > Viridiplantae > Streptophyta > Magnoliopsida > Alismatales > Alismataceae > Alisma > Alisma plantago-aquatica. The sequence continues at coordinate 439,760,130 of OY856412.1, read as the reverse complement.
CTCTACTGAACTGTTGTCTCTAAGAGCCTTGTTGACTCTTCCTTGGTGGTTGGATTACTTCCACATCTCTAACTAGACAATCCTTTATCATATGTCATGTCTGCCTACACCTGTAGCAGACTCTGTCCTCCCATTGCAACCTAGGTGGTCATGTCACTGACATTGATGATGAGCTATGGGTTCCACTTGGTGGAAAACTACAACATCCACTATGTCTAATCACTAAACCTCTGTGGTTCTACTGGTGCAGTAAACCTTGGTTTCTTAAAATTTCCAAATCTTTGTCCCTAGAACTGTGCAGGTACTTTCCTACTATTTGACTCATGTTTCTCATTCACAGACCTTTCTATCTACCTAACTGACTCCACAAAGGTGGAAAACCTCTCTCTATTCTCTAGAGAAGACAAGGGTGTGGTCAACTTAGCATTCAGACCCTTCTTGAAGAACCAAATTATCTCCTCATCTGTAGTAGCCATGTGCGGACAAACCCATAGAAGCTCCATAAACTTAGCTTCATACTTGCTAACTTTCAATGGTCCTTGTCTAATCCACTCAAACTGTGAGATCTTCTCATCTAGATAAGTCTTAGGAAAGTATCTACTGACAAACTCTCGTCAGAATTCCTGCCATCTGACCTCAACACTAGGTCTTTTCTCTTCTTCAATGGGCCACCAATGGCCAGCGCTTCCTTTCAGAAGGTATACAACATGCTTAACTTTATCAGCCTCTGGAATTCCAAGGATCCTAAAGGCTTTCTCTATCTCAGTAAGCCATGAATCTACATCTGCTGGGTCAACTGTACCAGCATATTCAGTGGCTCCTACCTGACACAACCGCTTAAAGGTCATACCAGATCCATGTCCCTTACTGGGAATTGGTACCCTAGGGGTTGATGCTGGTATCCAATCATCCATACGCGTCATCGGATTCATGATTTGCCCAAAAAGAGCATGAAAGGCTGGGTTTTCTAACATATCTAGATCAAGCTGGGGATTTTTAGGCACTGGTTCTTCTTTAGCTTGATCTCTTACACCACCTCTTGGTGCAGCAACACTGCTCTCAACAGCATGTTCTTCATGCACTCCAACCATCTTTTAGTTTTACTTCTTCTCCTGTATGAGGAGAAGTCACTATAAGATAAATTGGAGGTCACTAGAACATACTCAACAAACTTAATCCTATGTTTCTGTAGACTCAGTGAACCTTAGGATCTGATACCAAAACTTTGTGATGACCCGATAACAAATCAAGCCATCACCAGTAATAATCACAGAATAACCATAAGAAACAGAAGTAACAAAAATCACTAAGAATTAAAACCATTTTGCACATAGATCCTCTTCCAGGAAACTTTTACAGCAAGAACCAAAACTTTATGTATATGTGGTTCATATCGTACATACATTATATCGTCTCATCTCGAGGATAACAAATACCAGTTGCTTTACTCAAACATATACAACAACAACATAAATCTCGAGGTAATCAAACTAAAATATCAAGTCATTGATAAAAACCACTAAGAACTATCTTCCAAGGACCTGAGAGTACATAGATTACACATAGGACTTCTGTCTACAAGACACGACAGACAGTATACTCAACCTGAGCTACTACTGTTGTCCCTGCTGATATGGTCCTTCCTCTGCAATCCGGTTTCTACTTCCTTGTCTACGTCCACCTAAAAATTGTCAATCCCACGGGGTGAGACTATTGTCCCAACGAGAGATATAACTCTCAGCCAACAATATTATTATCACAGGAAATAGTATAAAACTGAGCAGAGGGTACTTTATGCAATTAGCAGGCATATTTGCAGTGCAAAGCAATAGTATTTATAAGATAGTTCAACTATTCATAACAGAGTTATAAATCATCTATTTGCTTTATAAGGAATATGAAGAACATGTATAACATCTAGTTACTAAGATGTATAAAAGTAATGAGGCATCAACCGATGTTTTCTGTATTCAATCCTTAAGCAAATATGCTACACGGCTGATTACATGTTCACATTCATACTTATGCCCAGAGGAGATGAGGTATACCGCTCATGCTCCAACCGACCACTACTAAGTCAAAATTGATACCATACAAGGTTAGTGGCAGAGCTGACTGTCAAGACCTCACCTATCTTGGTCAGTACAAGATAATTGGCAGGACATATTGTGTCAACTGGAATTAGCTATGTCGGGGTATAGCGGAATCTTCGCTATAGAGTTACTGCCATAGTATGTACTCTCTTTGAGAGAAGACCATTGAGATTTCCTAGATTATTTTGATCAGGAAGACCATCGAGCGATCCTAGTTTTAGTTTCATTAGGAATTCCACTGAGAAACCTGGTGTAGTTGGGGAGTCCACTGAGCACCCCTGTTTAGTTGGGGAGTCCACTGAGCACCCCGGTATAATAACTACATATTCAAAAAAATGTATACCGAGTTAAACTTGTTTCACCATTCAAAAAATCCTGACACTAAGTGGATCTATGGTCTGGGAAACTACATGATAACATTTAACTTGATTAATTAAGTGCATTAAAGTATCTTTTAGCATCAGTCAAGTTGTAAGAAAGAATTATATCAAATGCTACAAAGACAGGTATAATATATTTATCAGGTACTTTCATGATTCTTTAGAACACATATAACACTTAGGATCTCAATCTCTTATCATCTGAGTATTGTTACCACTTATCAGGTAACCATTACCTTTGGGTCATCAGACCAAGGTATTAATTCAAATAGTCCACAAATATCATTGAATCTGTATCATATAAACATCATAGCTCTTACTTAGCTATGCTCATCATCTTATGATACATGCATGGTTAGTATATCATGCTAACAACAACATTAAACACATGGCATAACCTTGTAATGCAAAAGAAACACATTCTTCCCATTAATTAGGGTTAGGGTTTCCCTTCATCAATCGATTAGGGTTTCAAATCATCTCATCACCCATTCTTAGGGTTACGATTTACCTTTGTTAACCAAATAGGGTTTCAAGATTACATATTTAACATTCAAGTCTTATTTTCTCTCTCATCCTCACTAGGATGTTGATTGCACCATACTTTTAATTAAGTTGGCTTTATTCTCCTCTTAAGGTCCATTATCTCATCATTATAAAATTGAATTAAACTCATTGCATCTTAATGTTGCATTTAACATACAACATATATCACTTAGTCAAATCTATTGGATTGAAGCATACATATCATATCGGGCATCATGGTGTATATATACTATCATATTGTGTTTGAGATACAACCTTCACATCATATCATGTATCCATATAGGGCATGTGGTGTAACCACATCATCATATCATGTTTAGGGTGTATCCCTGTAACGACCCCGCCTCGCGGTAACCCCCACTTAAGGAGTAAGACACGTTATCCCAATATTTCAGGATCACTGGTTCGACATTTAATCAATAATAATTATCAAATTCTACTATTACTACACTGGAAAGCTGGAATAAAATAAATCCCTTGCATACCTTGTAAAAATTTTGGATTTCTAGACTTCTATCCATAGATGGAGCCTATCTATCTAATCCTCCTTGAATTGATTATATGTACCTTCACAATGTTTCAATTCGGTGTTTGTCCTTTTCAAATATTGTACCTAAAACACAGAAAAATAAAACGTCAGTCAGTATATTGCTATACCGGTATGTGGGGAACAATCAAAATTTCACAAATAACTACTAGCAACCTAGTTATCACAAATAAGTTAATAACAATCCAAATTACATTTTCAATGTGACATTCTCAATCGCTTTTGCCCTAAACCCTAGATTACCCTCTCTTAGGGTTTTGTCCTTGCAAGGGACATAAGGCCACCTTCTCCATCCTGAGCTCGGTGCCTCGGGTCAACTGTCATGGTGCCCAATGGTCTTCCCTTGGGGGCTTGGTCATGCATCATACATCAGGGTGGCATGTAGGTTTGAGAATACACATATATACTTAATTGTGATAATCATAGTGACTTTATAGGATTGCATAAATAAACACTCAACAGTTTAGGTTGCATCCAACCGATCAAACGTTTAAGAAAACTTCATGAAACTAGATCAATTATTCATAAATAATCACATACATGTTCTGCTGATTTGAGATAGAAATATTCCAGGCAAGTAGGAAATCCAAGCAAGCACACAACAAGATCCTGAAATAAGCATACAATTTGCTTTTATTACTCATGATATCAAGATCTATCCAATCTAAGTTGCTCCTTAGGGTTTCTACTTCTTTTTAGGGTTTTACTTGCAATCAGGGTTTTGCTATCACTTTTATCACTACAAACCCTAAATAGGCAAAACTACTCATAAACCCTAATCATCATATCCTATCTCTCCTAACAGGCTTAGTATCAACATTTATCAACATATTTCCATATATTTCAAATTAAACATAATCATCTCTTCTTTTACCCTAAATTGGGGTTTCTAGATACCTTATCATATATTCTTGGTTTAAAACTCTAAAACATGCAATTTCTCATCTAGATCAGATTCGAATCTACCATTATCATTCTACAAGTTATTATTAATCAAATTAACCCATTAAGCATCATAGATTCAATCATTAATCTCAATTAGGGTTTCTAACCTAATATTAATGAACTTTTCATCAACTTATCATACTTTTGCTATTAGGAACGAAATCAGGTTCTCGAACTATTTTTATCATGTTCCTCGTATTTTTCTAATCAATTTCATATATTAACTTTATTCATCAGAGCTTCCTAGCAATTTCTACAAATTTTACAAAGAAAAGTGTTTTTCTTAGATTATCTCTTATTTTCTAAAAAATCATTGGCCGCTCGTTCTGTGGTCCACTGGACCACGCGGGATCCAATGGTCCACGATCGCGTGCCTCACCCGTGATTAAAATAACCGAAGGAAAACATTGCCCTTACCTGAACTGGAGGTGCGGGAGGGCTAGTTTGGTAATTTTTCCAGGGTCTTCTTCTTCCTCGCGCGAGCAACCTGCCGCGAGCTTGCGGTCAACTCAGAGGTTGACTCCGAGATCCCATCCACCAGCGAGCAAACTAGGAGGCCAGGAAGCTTCGCTGCCTCCATCCGAACTCAACCGCCTACTCAATTTCCCGTTCACATCATGCCTTCACCTCCAACAGGTCGACGGAGCTCCAACGTGGTCAACTGGAAGATGAGAGTGTAGGTATAGATGGATTCTTAAATTGAACTCACCAAAACACTCCTCGTCACTCTCCGAAAGCTCTACGGTTGAGAGTTGTGATGCCAGTGCCCTCACGAGCCCTCCCTTATATATAGGGTCGAAGGAGTAGTCCTGTTGGATTGGGGACTCTCCCAATCAGCGACTAAGCCACCCACATGTAGGTTCGGTTCACACCGGAATCCTCTCCCAAAGCCAGAGGAGTTCTTCTCACTCTCAAACGATCTTTCCTCTTCAAGGAAACATCCGATCAAGGATCTCACAGGTGGACTCTACGCAAGCAGTCCCAGTGAGACTGGGATTCATTGCCAGTCGTTGGATCACTGATCCAACGGTCGCACTTAATCCAAAAATTGAGAAAATTGGGATTAAATTCCCAATGTCACTGTGACACATTATCTTATGTTATTAATGCTTTGACTTTAGGATAATATCTAAATTTCATATCTTTGAAATTGTGCATCATTTTGCAACCAAATTTTTAGGGTTCTCTCTCTTGCCTATATCTACTCACATGCCAAAAATGAGTCCCAAATTCCAAAGGAAAAGGGTTTTTTCTTCAAAGGTAAGTTATTCTTTAATAAGCCTTATTTAATGGTTATTTTCTCTTTCTTAAACCATTATCTTGCTAGTTTGGACTCCTTGGACCTCAAGGAACCTTAAAGGCACGAAATCCCCTCATGGAGGATATTCCCTTGCCTTCTAGAGGTTTCTACCTCTTCCTTTTCTCCTTTTCTTATTTATTCATTTATCATTTGAATTTCCTTTTTCTTTTTCTTGTTATTGGGCCCAACAGCCAATAAAGCCCGCTAAGCAACCAACAAGGCTATGGTACACGAAATTCATGCATTCCAAAATAAATCACATCATTATTTATTCATATGTCTTTAATAGGAGAAATTGCATTTCTCACCAAAAGAACCTGAAAATTGGGGTTGTAACATCCTTCCCCTCTTATAGGAATTTTGCCCTCAAAATTCCACCAAGCATATAAACAAATAGGATAAGACTTTCTTATGTCCATCATGGCTCCCATGTGGCTTCACCCTCTCCATGGTGCTTCCAAAGAACCATCATCTCTTATATTCTTACATCTGAGTTCTCTCTCACCTTAGTATCTCGTACCCTCGTTGGTGACTCATGACATTTCAACCTCTCTCTTGAAGCTTATTAGGTTCATGGCTCAACACATGGCTCGGGTACCTCACATAGTGCTCTAGATCAGACTCATGGAACACGTTACATGATATTATCCTGAGGGGGAAGGCTAAACATAAGCAACTCCACCAATCCATCTCAAATGGATCCATGCGTTGGGGATTCATCTTTCTCTTCTATAGCTCAAAGGGGTCAGATTTTCATAACACATATTCTCCCACAGTGAATTGCATGTTAGTCTACTTTACATCAGCTCACGACTCATGTCGCCCCTGGGCTTTCTCAGCCATCACACGACCAAAGCGACTTCATTTGCACACACTGTGGACTCTCTGACCTTTACAAGGTCCTCTCACCGACAACATCATAGTGAAATGGTGACCGACACCACCACCCTCATAGAGATTCTTACATCCTAATACTGGATATGGTGGCTAACATCACAACTCTCATAGGACAAGAAATGTCCCCATGTATCACTGTAACGACCCTCAAAATTCAGTCCCAAAAATTTCTTACCTTTAATAAAGATGAAACCCAAAGTTGAAAGAATTTGTCTTTCATTTGTTGACTTAAGTTGAGACCATGCTCAATTAGTATTCTAAAATGAGTTAATACCACACGTAGACATCATGTGAACTTTGAATGAATCATTTACATAATGCATCAATACTTATTGACATCAATTCCATTTAATGCACAAAAATCTAACCCTAATTATGCAATGGTGACTAGTTAGGGTTGAGTGATAAATTGGACTCTCATACATGTATAATGTATCCCATTAATTAGTATATGACTAGATAATAGAATAATAGAGCTTCCCATGAATTTTGGTAATAAAATTCCTTTTCAATGATTATTAATGTGTTAATTACCCTAAGTATCTAATAATGTAAAACACATGTTTCCCTAACTCTTATCCAAAATCTAATTGGATAATTAGATTCCTCATGGTCGAATTATCTTTCCTACCTAATTTGGTTGGGTTTAGATACTCCTAGATGCCCCAAATGATATTAGGAAGTAAGTAGGAGATAATGGTGATTTGTGATTAATTGATTTATAATAATGCACATTATTATCTTAGTTTTACCAAAGTATTCAGATAAACACCTGTCATGCATGACTCAGAAGAACCCGGCTCAGTGACAGTCATCAGATGATAATCCGATGAGAGGGGCTTCATCCCCTACCTCCCGTAGAGTCTATGCGAAGGAGGGAAACAGAGACTCGATCCCTAACCCACAATATCCCTCTCGTTCCTCAATAGCTTCTCGTTATCTCGATGCCAGTAGATTCAGGAGGTAATCCTGAGTTCAAGGAACCCTAGCATCACTCATATAAGTAGCCCTAGTGAAAACGCCCAAAACCCCCCTTTCTCCAATTTGCACGGCGACCACGCCCACCTCACCTCCTTACACAGAAGCACCTCTGGTGGATCCCTATAGCACTACCAGACGTCTTTGAACTTGTTTTTAGTCTCAATTGCTATCGAAGCCATCTGTGGAGGCGTCGTGGATCCGAGCTTCACCCGGGTGGTCAGCGAGCTTGAGCGAGCAGCTCAGTTCCTTGAAGATCAATTCCTCCTCCAGTAAGCATCCCCATACCCCTTTCTATCAGTTTCTAATGCCATTACATACCACGATTCATCCTAGTGATGTACCCATGAAACCTTCTTCTGACCAGTGAAGTTTGTCCACCTATCAGGCTTTCATCCATGTTTAGGCCACGGAAACCCCTCCATTACCTTCGTCATGCCAACCCGAAGCTTTTTCCGCCCTCATTCATTCTGTTCTACCGTTGTTAGATTAGAACCCAGTTTTGAGTTGGGTCCCCTACTCTGGCCATGGCGTCTTTCTGTTCTCAAGCCTCCATCCACCTCGTTGCATGTTCCTAAGATTGCTAAGACCAGAAAGAGATGAGGAATGATCTCCAGTTGCTAACTATTTGATTTATGGTATGTAGCCTCGAGTTTGGTATGAGCTCATAAGCTCCAGTTGTACCATCGACACCATGGCTAGCAGAGAAGAAACCAAATGCTAAAATTACCCTCACATCCTTACAATGTCAATATCAGTGTCACACTACCATGGGTAATTCTGTTATTTCACCTAATCATTTTAATATCAATCGCATATTCATATTGATGAATGTTTGACCGTTGTTCCCTATCACAGGTCCTAAATTAGGCACATCATGCGAGGACAAAGTTGTCTTTCGAACCTTGATTTTCAGATTTTCTCATAAATTTCTTAAATGATTTTCCTCACCTTTGATTGGTCAGATTATATCTGATCTTTACAAATTCATATAAAATAATCTATAGCTCAGATGGGAAAAATCAATATATAGTTTTGATCAGTTTTTCGATATCTATCGCATGGTCCTAGTTTCAGACCTAGAATCCTAACCTAATTTCCAAATTTAATTAGAGTATCATACACCTATGTTAAGAAAATGTAATTAATTCATAATTATGTTATTCACGGGATATTAGGATTGATCGGGACTTCATCTACTATTAGTATACCTCCTCAGGATCAGGTGAGTGGATCATGCACACTGAGTATAATTCTAGGGTTATGGGTTTACATTATTTGTTTATTGGTTATGACTACTCAATAATGTGCAACTACGCTATTATTCAATTTATGCTTATGAAAAATCATGCAAATGCTATGAATTTATGTTTTCTACTAGTTTGATGAATATGCTTTCATTTGGAACACTACGAATCATTGCCATGCTAATTAATCAAGAAATCATGATAACTATGTTCAAGTATAATAAATCATGTTATGTTGATCATGTTATGTGAGTCTTAATTGGCCTTATGTGAGCCTTAATTGGCCTTATGTGAGCCTTAATTGGCCTTATGAGCTCTGTGGGAGCATTATGTGAGCCTTAACTGGCCTTATGTGAGCCTTAAATGGCCTTATGAGCACCGTGGGTGAAAATCAGGAGAGCGATTATATCAACTCAAGTAAAAACCCCTATTATTATGAAATCATGTTAAGTTAATCATGTTCTTATATAATCATTCTAATTATGCTATGTATTTATGTTCCAAGTTATTCTTCATGTCATTTCAATTATAAATTATTCTTCTTATATAATTGCTCAGTGCCACTCACATAGTTTTATGTTGCCTTGCATGGGCTGGGGACGAGATGTCCGTAGACGAGGAGGAGAAGAAGTAGACTTCATGGATGTTAGCTCAAGCTCAAGGATAGTTCATGAATCCTACTTGGTGGGGTGCCATTCTAGATATTTGTCTTTTCTTTTAGTTATGTTATGTTGGAGTTTCATTCTTTGAACTCTTTTATGTTGGACTTAGAGACTTTTGTTTTTGGTATGTAATAAGGCACTCTGGTGATATTCCTTTTATTCTATGGATTTTTCTTGGTCAATGCTATAATTTCACGATTTGTCATGATCTCCATTATGTGCAAATGCTTCCTCTATGGTTGTGTTATTATTAGAATGGAGGTCATGACAAATGGTATCAGAGCAATCCTAGAATGACCACTATAGTAGGATATTATGTGTCACTCCACGTGCTTATCTGAGTCTCCTTTCCTATTCCAGATGGCCCCTAAGCATCGCCCAGAGCATGACAAGTCACCCCATCATTCTAGTGGAGAGAGTGATCATGACTTTGAGCACAAGGAGAACCCCCATGGAGAAGACCCTCCCCTCTCATACAATATGTTGGTCAGAGCTTTATCTGATGCAATTGGAGGCCGTCATCAGAGGAGGAATGAAGTTACCTTAATAGACTTCCTCAAGGTGAAACATGAGACGTTCACGGGAGAAGAAGAGTTGGATGTTGTGGGTAAGGCTGAGGCCTAGATCCGCAACCTAAAGCATTGCTTCCACGACTTGGACTGTTTTGAAGAGTCCCACGTCAGGTTCGGGACTCACATGCTTAGAGGACCAGCTCGTGTTTGGTGGGAGAACTTCTGTGATGCCAGAGACCCAAATGAAGAGCTACTCACATGGGAGGAGTTTATAGAGGCTTTCAAGAGCCACTATGTGTCAGAAGCGATGATGGATAAGAAGGAGTTAGAGTTCCTCCACCTACGATAATGTGGCGACATGACTATTACCCAGTACGCCATGAAGTTTCACATCCTCCAGAAGTACGGGACTGAGATGACTGAGCTGAAGTGAGCCAAGAAGTTCATTCAAGGTCTCAAGGATGATCTCAGCTACTCACTTTCTTGACGAGGCCACAAGACGATGCAGGAAGCTCTTGATGTGGCACATGAGCTTGAGGATCACCCGGGGAGGTCTTGGAAGAAGAACTCCCATAACGGACAACGTCGCCATCACGACCACTACAATCAGGACCGACACCACAATGATCACAAAAAGCGCAAGGCCCCTGAGGATCCCCCAGTTAGGTATGCATGCCACAAGTGTGGCAAATCCCATGTAGGATCGTGCAGATTTGGCTTAGGTGTTTGCTTCTACTATAGAGGACATGGCACTTCAAGGACAAATGCCCTAGGTTAGCTGCAAAGAAAGGAGCAGATCAAAACCCTAACCTAGGTTCCCCAGAGAAAAGGAAAGCTAGGGTTTTTTCTATGGTGGATTGTTGGATAAATTGGACATTATGACAAATCCCTTTGTTTTGATGATGACAAACATTTCATTCTTGTTGATCTAACGCGCTACTTGAGTCTTGCAGGAATAAGGTGGATGACAAATCTCTAGGGAATCTATATGCTTGAATGATTGTAAATGTCATGAAATGTAATCAATTGTAAACTTGTACAAATATATAATGTACAAGTATTTAGACTTCATGTAAATCAAGCGTTAGATCTTCCCTAACTAAACACCACACTTAGTCATGTCATCCCCTTCAATAGTGTCACATATGCACACTCGTACACACACTTAGTGCCTTAATTGAAAGATTGAAACAGGGTCAATCTCGGTCGACAAACTCCTCGACCGAGACACTCTCGGTCGACAAACTTCTCGACCGAGAAAGACCCAACTAGCCGTTAGACACAGCTGACAAGGTAGTTGGCAGTTGCAAATGAACGTTGATCCAGAGAGTCTGTCAGTCGACAAAACTTCGACCGAGTAGGTATCTCGGTCGACAATTTGTCGACCGAGATGGACTCTGACAGCAACTGTAGAATAAAGCAACTAGCCGTTACTAATGCACCTAACTTATACCTAACGGCTAGTTAAGCACTTAGAACCCCCTAGAAAGTGTCTAGAACGTCCTTAAGCACTTGTAGGTCATTCCTATAAATAGGACATGCCTTAGGACACCTAAATACACCTAAGCTACACTTGTGCTATACTTGAGCTTGAATACTCATTGGCAATCTGTTTTGAGCAATAGAGCAATTCCAACATTGGCTATTCATTCCCATTGCTCCATTTTTGTGTCCTATAGGCTAGCATCTCCTTTCCACAGCACTTACACTTCTACACTCATTGGTTAGGAGATCAATACGCTTGATATAGGCAAATCAAGCCTTGTGCTTGAAAGGATAAGTTGTAATTTCTGTTTTCCTTCTTATTCCTTTTATTCTTTGTATTCTCCTTGCTACTCCTAGGGTTGGAGGCTGCGGATTGGAGAAGGTTCTTCTCGAAGGAGAAGGTGGACTTCAAGCTACTTCAAGAAGGCTATCGCAACGGGAAGCTACTTCAAGAAGGCTATTGCAACGGGAAGCTACTTCAGGAGGAAGGCTGCTTCAAGGTTGGTGCAATTACTTCTAGGTGAAGGCTGCTTCAAGGTTGGTGTGATTACTTCTAGGTGAAGGCTGCTTGAAGGGTTTAGGGAGAGAATTGTAATTTTATGTAAAGTCCTTGCGAGGTAATAAAATTAAATTCTTTCCAAATCCCGGTTGGGTAAGCAACCGGGTAGTGGACTGACAATTTTAGTATTTGCTAAAGTTGGAACCACTCTAAATCCTTGTCCCCTTGTCCAATATTTTGTGGTTGGTTGTTTGAGTTCAATAATTGTTAAAATTGTTTTAAAACTCTATTCACCCCCCCCTCTAGTGTTTTTTCAATTAGTATCAGAGCGGGCTTCAAGGAACCCTAACAAGGTCTTGAAGAATGGGTGACGGGGTGCTCAACAACCTTAATCTTGAAGGGACATTTGTTGCCAGGCATCCAGTGTTTGATGGAACAAACTACACATATTGGAAGAGAAGGATGTAGTTCTACTTTCAAGGCATAAGTTGGGACTTATGGAGGATGGTCTCAACCCCATACGAGCTTCCTCAAATGCAATATGCAGAGTGGGATGCAAATATGGTAAAATCGGCTCAAATGAATGCAAAGGCTGTAAGTATTCTTTATTGTTCAATTTCAGTAGGAGAATTTATTAGAATATCAAATTGTGAAACAACCTATGAAATATGGCATAGATTGTCCATAACCTATGAAGGTACGGTTAAAGTTAAGAATTCTAAGATTAGTATGCTTAAACAGAAGTTTGAACACTTTCGTATGGATCCAAATGAATCCATTAGTGAAATGTTTGCAAAATTCTCTTCTATTGTTAATGGTTTGAATGCCTTAGGAAAAACCGTTCTTGAAGAAGACCAAGTATCAAAAGTACTTTGATCACTTCCTCCCAAATACAAGCCCAAGGTGACAGCCATTAAAGAAGCTAATGATCTCACTAAACTGAAAATGGAGCAACTCATTGGCAATCTAGAAGCTCATGAGGCAACTTTAGAAGAGGAAGAAAGAAGAGAACGTGAACGTCAACAAGGCAAAAAGAAGGACATTGCATTCAAAGCATCAACCAAGGACACTTATGACATAAGTGAAGATGATAGTGAAGAAGAAACTCTCATTGTAAATGGTAAGCAATATAAAAGTTTTAAAACTAATAAAACTTCTAGTGTTTCTTCTTCCAGGTGCTTTGAATATGGAAAAAAGGGACACATGAAAGGTGATTGTCCAAAACTCAAGAAAGGGAAGAAATCATCTCACAAAAAGAAAGAAAGAGCATATAAAGTTGCATGGGATGATTCAAGTGATGGTAGTGATGATGGAAAAGAAGAAGTAGAATGCCTCATTGCTACAACAAATGAAGACGAAGAAGAGGTAAGTCTTTATGATCTACCAAAAGAAGATCTAATTGCTAGTCTTCAAGATACTCATGAGAAATATATTGAGTGCAAGAAGAAACTTAAGAAATCAAATAAAGTAAATGATGATTTAAATGTTAAACTTCTTGCTCTTGTATCCGAAAATGAAAATCTCAAAAAGGAAAATGAAGATTATGATCTTAAGTTAAAATCGGTACAAGCTAATTGCAATCTTCTTTCCTTAGAAAAGTTAAACTTGCAAACTCAAGTGAATGATCTTCAGAAACAACCTGTTCTATGTTCACATTTAGATTATGATGAGGTTGCCAAAGAAAGAAACTCTCTAGTATCTGATTTAGATCAAGCAAAGAAAGATATAAACAAGAAGATGGATGATATTGCTAAGTTACAAAGAAATATAAATGAGTTAAGAGGAAATGACATGCTTGAAAATATTCTGAAAATTTCCTCTAGTTATAATGGAAGAAAAGGATTAGGATATGATCCAAGGAGAAATAAACCCAAAAGAGTTAAAGCATCCAAGACTAAGATTATGTTTGTACCTAGGAACACAATTCCTAGAGAAAGAAATGAAGTTGACTCTATTAGTTGTCATTATTGCATGCGTCTTGGACATTATTCATTTTCATGCCCATATAAGAAAAAGAATGATGATTTAGCTTGGATTCCTAAAACTTAGTAGCTTAAAATTAACTAGTTGAGATTTGACCTAAACTGATTCTTGATATACAAATGTCATATCTCAACACAATCGAGCTCTAACTTGCATAATCTTATTTTGCTTAGAATAAATTAACAGTTCTGAAAAATATTCTAGAAACCTTGTCGGTCGAGAATCTGTCGACCGAGTGAACCTCAGTCGAGAAATTGTCGACCGAGCATGACACTGATTTCCAGTCTGCTGTAAAATTGCTGAATTCTTTTTGTAATTGATCAAATTGCTATCTATTTGTGATTAATGACTGTATATATTTTGGAAATCATCCATGAAAACTTATATGAGATTAATTTGGTGTATTCTCTAAATGATTTAAGTTAAAACTGAAATTATGCTTAGCTTAATAAAAAGGAAATTTCTGTTTTATCATTATTCACATGATGTTTCCTAAAGTATTTTATGGTCTACCCATATAGAAATCATGTGATTACAATCATGGAATTATCATTTTCATCATGATGATGCTGTGTTAGCAAGAATAGATAATGATAATTGTATGCATGGATCCTTGATGATACATAGGCAAGCAAAATAATTCAATGATGATATCTCTCTTAGAAATGCTTGCAACATATAAGATAAAAATTTCTCAATTGGCATCTTTAAAAGACTTGAGATATTAATCGTGCTTTCATTTTTAAGAGGATGTTTTCATATTGAGTATCACTAAACATGCTTCAAAATTGATATCTAATCAAGTACTTCACATATGAATGCTTAAATTGGAAATCTGCAAATTTTTGCCTCTTGGTTGAAATAAAATTTGACCAAGGGGCGCTATGGTCAAAGTCAAGGTCGACCTAAAATAAGCTTTGACAAAATGCTTATTTGGACATCATTTTATTATACTTAATCTTAGTATTGATAAAGGTCAAAATCAAAATTTAAAATCATCTGTGACCATAGAAGCTTTAAATTGCTTTAATTGTAAGATTAAGGGGGAGCTCATACAAACAAATTTGATTATTTGCTTAAGAAGCTTACAAAAACATTGTAATCATCATTTGGAGCTTATTAAGACCTTAGTACTTTTACTCTGGGTTATGACGAAATCTATGAATTTCATAAAAATGATATATCTTGTTCTTAAAGGAACTCTCTAAACAAATCAGGGCTTAACATCCCATGCATTTGGTTGGAGACATTTTTA
The DNA here is from genome assembly GCA_963693085.1 of Alisma plantago-aquatica. Lineage (NCBI taxonomy): Eukaryota > Viridiplantae > Streptophyta > Magnoliopsida > Alismatales > Alismataceae > Alisma > Alisma plantago-aquatica. The sequence continues at coordinate 439,744,801 of OY856412.1, read as the reverse complement.
TGTACTTTAAGATTAAAGGATTCTCATTTCATTTTTAGGGCTTAACATCCCTTATAAAATGGGTGAGAAATCAATATACATTCATCATAAGCTTAAGGGAATCTCATATCATTTCAAAGCTTAACATCCTTTGCAAATGATTGAGAAACAAATTGTGGCTAAATTAGACAAAAATGATATTAAATCCATGTTCCTAATAGAATATCTATTTAAGGGGGAGCATAGTATAAAATTAAGGGGGAGAAGAATTATAAAATATTCACCCTGGATATCTTTTTGAAATGTCAAAGGGGGAGAAAGAATATAAAATCAAAAATGTAAATGAGTTTCATCTTGATGGCCAAGCACTCACTTGCAAAACAAGAATGGCTACAAAAGGTAATCTTCAGGTATGAAACTCACATGCTTTATATTTCCTTATTTCATATTTAGGAAATGTTTGTCATCTTCAAAAAGGGGGAGATTGTTGGATAAATTGGACATTATGATAAATCCCTTTGTTTTGATGATGACAAACATTTCATTCTTGTTGATTTAATGTGCTACTTGAGTCTTGCAGGAATAAGGTGGATGACAAAGCTCTAGGGAATCTATATGCTTGAATGATTGTAAATGTCATGAAATGTAATCAATTTAAACTTGTACAAATATATAATGTACAAGTATTTAGACTTCATGTAAATCAAGCGTTAGATCTTCCCTAACTAAACACCACACTTAGTCATGTCATTCCCTTCAATAGTGTCACATATGCACACTCGTACACACACTTAGTGCCTTAATTGAAAGATTGAAACAGGGTCAATCTCGGTCAACAAACTCCTCGACCGAGACACTCTCGGTCGACAAACTTCTCGACCGAGAAAGACCCAACTAGCCGTTAGACACAACTGACAAGGTAGTTGGTAGTTGCAAATGAACGTTGATCCAGAGAGCCTGTCGGTCGACAAAACTTCGACCGAGTAGGTATCTCGGTCGACAATTTGTCGACCGAGATGGACTCTGACAGCAACTGCAGAATAAAGCAACTAGCCGTTACTAATGCACATAACTTATACCTAACGGCTAGTTAAGCACTTAGAACCCCCTAGAAAGTGTCTAGAACGTCCTTAAGCACTTGTAGGTCATTCCTATAAATAGGACATGCCTTAGGACACCTAAATACACCTAAGCTACACTTGTGCTATACTTGAGCTTGAATACTCATTGGCAATCTATTTTGAGCAATAGAGCAATTCCAACATTGGCTATTCATTCCCATTGCTCCATTTTTGTGTCCTATAGGCTAGCATCTCCTTTCCACAGCACTTACACTTCTACACTCATTGGTTAGGAGATCAATACGCTTGATATAGGCAAATCAAGCCTTGTGCTTGAAAGGATAAGTTGTAATTTCTGTTTTCCTTCTTGTTCCTTTTATTCTTTGTATTCTCCTTGCTACTCCTAGGGTTGGAGGCTGCGGATTGGAGAAGGTTCTTCTCGAAGGAGAAGGTGGACTTCAAGCTACTTCAAGAAGGCTATCGCAACGGGAAGCTACTTCAAGAAGGCTATTGCAACGGGAAGCTACTTCAGGAGGAAGGCTGCTTCAAGGTTGGTGCAATTACTTCTAGGTGAAGGCTGCTTCAAGGTTGGTGCGATTACTTCTAGGTGAAGGCTGCTTGAAGGGTTTAGGGAGAGAATTGTAATTTTATGTAAAGTCCTTGCGAGGTAATAAAATTAAATTCTTTCCAAATCTCGGTTGGGTAAGCAACCGGGTAGTGGACTGACAATTTTAGTATTTGCTAAAGTTGGAACCACTCTAAATCCTTGTCCCCTTGTCCAATATTTTGTGGTTGGTTGTTTGAGTTCAATAATTGTTAAAATTGTTTTAAAACTCTATTCACCCCCCCCCTCTAGTGTTTTTTCATGGATGATGAAGGTAAGGTTTATTTTTTCAAATTACATTAGAAACTAATGCACTCATTAAGTTTACCAGTGATGTTAGATATAATGCAAAGGTTATCCATGTTAATACCATATCATGATTATGCTTAGTGTTGTCTTATGAAATGTTATGATCAGACAATAAGTTAGGGTACATATATGTGAAACCCTAAGGTGGGTAGTACCTCATTATGACATGAAAATTTTGGGGACAAAATTTCTATAAGGTGGGTAGGTTGTAATGACCCTCAAAATCCAGTCCTAAAAATTTCTTACCTTCAATAAAGATGAAACCCTAAGTTGAAAGAATTTGTCTTTCATTTGTTGACTTAAGTTGATACCATGCTCAATTAGGATGCCAAAATGAGTTAACACAACACGTAGACATCATGTGAACTTTGAATGAATCATTTATATAATGCATCAATACTTATTGACATCAATTCCATTTAATGCACAAAAATCTAACCCTAATTATGCAATGGTGACTAGTTTGGGTTGAGTGATAAATTGGACTCACATACATGTATAATGTATCCCATTAATTGGTATATGAGTAGATAATAGACTAATATAGCTTCCCATGGATTTTGGTAATAAAATTCCTTTTCAATGATTATTAATGTGTTAATTACCCTAAGTGGCTAATAATGTAAAACATATGTTTCCCTAACTCTTATCCAAAATCTAATTAGATAATTAGATTCCTCATGGTCGAATTATCTTTCCTACCTAATTTGGTTGGGTTTTGATACTCCTAGATGCCCCAAATGATATTAGGAAGTAAGTAGGAGATAAAGGTGATTTGTGATTAATTGATTTATAATAATGCACATTATTATCTTAGGTTTTACCAAAGTATTCAGATAAACGCCTGTCACATGGGACTCAGAAGAACTCGACTCAGTGACAGCCATCGGATGATGATCTGATGAGAGGGGCTTCATCCCCTACCTCCCGTGGAGTCTGCGCAGAGGAGGGAAATAGAGACTCAATCCCTGGCTCGCGTTATCCCACTCGTTCCTCAAAGACTTCCCTTTATCTCGATGCCAGCAGATTCGGGAGGTAATCCTAAGGTCAAGGAACCCTAGCATCACTCCTATAAGTATCCCTAGTGAAAATGCCCAAAAACCCCCTTTCTCCAGTTTGCACGGTGGCCACACCCACCTCACCTCCTTGCACAGAAACGCCTCCAACGGATCCCTATAGCACTACCAGATGCCTTTGAACTTGTTTTCAGTCTCAATTGCTATCGAAGCCATCTATGGAGGTGTCACGGATCCGAGCTTCACCCAGGTGGTCAACGCGCTTGAGCGAGCGGCCCAGTTCCTTTTAAGATCAATTCCGCCTCCAGTAAGCATCCTCATACCCCTTTCTATCAGTTTATAATGTCATTACATACCACAATTCATCCTAGTGATGTACCCATGAAACCTTCTTCTGACCAGTGAAGTTCGTCGCCTATTAGGCTTTCATCCATGTTTAGGCCACGGAAACCCCTCCATTACCTTCGTCATGCCATCTCGAAGCTTTTTCTGCCCTCATTCATTATGTTCTACCTTTGTTTGATCGGAACCCAGTTTCGAGTTGGGTCCCCTTCTCTGGCCATGGCGGCTTGCTCTTCTCAGGCCTCCAACCACCTCACCGCATGTTCCTGGGATTGCTAAGACCGGAAAGACTTGAGGAATGATCTCCAGTCGCTACCTATTTGATTTATGGTCTGTAGCCTCGAGTTTGGTACCATCGACGCCATGGCCAGTAGAGAAAAAACCAAATGCTAAAATTACCCTCACACCCTTACAGTGTCAATATCAGTGTCACACTACCATGGGTAATTCTGTTATTTCACCTGATCATTTTAATATCAATGGCATATTCATATTGATGAATCTTTGACCGTCGTGCCCTGTCATAGGTCCTAAATTAGGCACATCATGTGAGGGAAAAGTCGTCTTTCGAACCTTGATTTCTAGATTTTCTTAAAAATGTCTTAAATGATTTTCCTCACCTCTGATTGGTCAGAATATACCTGATCTTTACAAATTCATAGAAAATAATCTATAGCTCAGATGGGGACGATCCATTGTGGTTTTTGATCAGTTTTTTGAGATCTATCGCATGGTCCTAGTTTCAGACCTAGAATCCCGACCTAATTTCCAAATTTAATTAGAGGATCATACACCTATGTTAAGAAAATGTAATTAATTCATAATTATGTTATTCATGGGATATTATGATTGATCGGGACTTCATCTACTGTTAGTATACCTACTTAGGATCAGGTGAGTGGATCATGCACACTGAGTATAATTCTAGGGTTATGGGTTTACATTATTTGTTTATTGGTTATGACTACTCAATAAAGTGCAACGACGCTATTATTCAATTTATGCTTATGAAAAACCATGCAAATGCTATGAATTTATGTTTTCTACTAGTTTGATGAATATGCTTTCATTTGGAACACTACAAATCACTATCATGCTGATTAATCAAGAAATCATGCTAACTATGTTCAAGTATAATAAATCATGTTATGTTGGTATAGTTCTCTCAATCATGTTATGTGAGCCTTAATTGTCCTTATGTGAACCTTAATTGGCCTTATGTGGGCCTTAATTGGCCTTATGGGCTCTATGAGAGCATTCTGTGAACCTTGACTGGCCTTATGTGAGCCTTAAATGGCCTTATGAGCACTGTGGGTGCAAATAAGGAGAGTGATTATATCAACTCAAGTAAAAAACCCTATTATTATGAAATCATGTTAATTTAATCATGTTCCTATATAATCATGCTAATTATGCTATGTATTTATGTTCCAAGTTATTCTTCATGTTATTTCAATTATAAAATATTCTTCTTATATAACTGCTCAGTGCCACTCACATAGTTTTATGTTGCCTTGCATGGGCTGGGGATAAGATGTCCGCAGACGAGGAGGAGAAGAAGTAGACTTCAGGGACGTCAGCTCAAGCTCAAGGATAGTTTGTGAATCCTACTTGGTGGGGTGCCATTCTATATAGTTTTATTTTCTTTTATTTGTGTTATGTTGTAGTTTCATTCTTTGAACTCTTTTATGTTGAACTTAGAGACTTTTGTTTTGGTATGTAATTAGCCACTTTGGTGGATATTCCTTTTATTCTATGGATTTTGCTTGGTCAATGATATCATTTCATGATTTGGCATGATCTCCATTATGTGCAAATGCTTCTTATGTGGTTGTGTTATTATTAGAAGGGAGGTCGTGACAATCACCCTAAATGAGCACACATGCTCTCGTCAGACCCTCTAGTCTGGATCATACTCTATCAGTTGGGGTGATAAATTGTGCTAAACTTTAAACTGGTGTCGAGTTCTTCATGTACCTACTTCCTCCGTATGGAAGTGAACTTGAGACCATGCCTCCGATATAGAACTTGAATCATAGTGTAGATGAACTATCTCTCTCTCATATATAGTTCAACCAGATATGTCACATTGACAGTGCTCTCTCTCTTAGGCAAGGGATTAGGTCAACTTGGTAAGGCAATCTCCCATAACTCATATTGCATCATGGCCTCTCTTGGTCCATAGGAGACCATCCATAACATCTACGGTAATCTATTCTCATTCCCTCCCAGGGACTCTTCATTGTCCGTAGCAACTGACTGGGTTATCGGTGTTCAGCCTTCACCCACTGGCATGCATGGCGACAAGCCACATGCAACTTTTTATACTTATTTATCTCAAGTATTCAAAGCACTACTGTAAACTTTCATCATCATAGTAGTACCAAGATGCAAGGTGTACTTACCATCACAAGCTCATGCATATCATGATTCCTCAAGGTTGACTCCTCAGAAACCCTAGAACACTCTATTCATAGGTTCCATCACCTTCCTTTCCTGAGAGGTGTATATGAGGTTCTTTAACCATCCTCTTACCGCATCAAGCCATGAACTGGCTAACCAAGTAACCGCCACTTGACCAACGGGTCTTGTTGTATCTGTGTGTTAACCATACAAGTCTCACAAACTTAGGTTTCACCCAGGCACCTCTTCTAGCCTTTCTACTGGCTAAACTAGATAGTTGTGTCTCGACGAAGAGCATCCATTATTACCTTACATCCTTATGTGCTAGGTAACGGTGAATACATAAACCTTCATATATTCCACTTATCATCCTCATCTTAGATTTAGGTCTAATTGAGTCAAGAAAACTTCGAGCTCATCATCTTAGTTATCAAACTCAAACTTATATAACTCATAAATTCCATATTGCTCTGGATAAAACATCCTCATGATGACTACCTTAGTTCTCTTCATGTTTGTAAACCATCCATACATCGTACTCTCGACAAAGGTACACTACTATCTCTATCCTCATACATTGTAGTAATGTTCCAACTCACATCATATTTATCCTTAGGGTATGGCATGCGTATTTCCCTATTTCTCACCCCCATAATGAGAGGAAATAAGCATTTGTTTTTAGTCTAAATACATAGTTCTTCCCATTCTAAGAGTAGAGATGGTGCATCCCACATCACCAGTACACCTTCCCAAACTAAGATGAAATGTGCATCACATGTCTCCACATTTTGAACATCTCGATATCAGGTCTACATCCATAGAAAATCGTTCCCAAACACACTTGGGTTGTCACACAATCCTTAGTCATCTCCTCTAGGTCTGTAGGGTGCCGGTACTTTTGGGGTCGTCCCTCTTCCCTTATGCATCTAGGGAGTGCCCATCTCATTTGCCCTTTGGGTCCCATGAGTTCATGAAGGTGATCAATCTCCTGACCCATGGTCCTCATACAACGATAGTTGTTACCTCCCGACCCTATGGTTTTGTGCAACTAGGGAATTAGGCAACTCCTACTCCCATCGGTCTTATCCCCACCTGACCTTAGTATAGACTTAGGATTCTATCATGGTACATATCAAACTTGAATCCCTACCCAAGTCTCCATCATCTCTCTCGACATATTTGGTCAAACTTACATCCTTTCATAGGGATTATAGCGACCTACCTACCTCGATCAGGCCCCATACAGGTTACCTCCATGGAAACACATCCACGTGCCCTTAGAGATGGTTATCGATGGGTCTATAGGCTTGTTCTCATACTATGTGCTCTCTATTTAGCTCCTCAAGCTCCTAAGAGATACCTCTTTAGGTTATCTAAAACCTAAACCAAAATCTAATACTTCACCCTACAAAAGGGTCCCTCCCCAGGATGGGAGAAAACTATCTCTTGATAGAAACAAAGGTCACAAACATCCCCACATCCAGGGTTTACATCATCATGAGCATGCTTAGCCCTAGCAAGCTACCAAGGCATGTAGCTAACAAGAAGACCACCCACTAAACCATGCTAGGTCTCCTTGGTATGTCATACTTATTCCTATTCCCCAACATTGGACCAAGATCATACATACATATGTCCCCAACCTATATGTGAGGGGTTCATCAAATGTATACCTTAGTCAAAGGGGTTTCCTTTTCCTCTAAACATGAGGGGTTCCATGCTTGAATCTATAGAAACTCAAACATCTTCATTAGCATCAGGTGCACCAGGTGCTACTACTTCCCCTCTTGGTCTAGGAACCCTCGGTTCACTTTTATGCGTCAATTGCCTAACTGCATGATCAACCTTTCAACCACAAACCAAATAGGTACAAGGTATAGCACGCACTTCCTACTCTTATACCACGTGACAACACCTCAGAGTTCTGCAGCAGGACAACCAACTAGGTGTGAGGCCTCACAACTTGATACTATACCTCTTTGGTCTAAGGAACTTTCTTCCTATACCTATAAGGTAGGCATCTAAAACATCTATACCTTAATTCCAGGAGCCACTTTCTCTTTCTAGGATTTGGTTCCTCTAAAGGAAATCAAAGTATGTCAAGCCTCCAAGGTTCATGCACGTAGCAACCACAACCATCCTCTTATGTTGTGCATGCTAGGTCAAAACATATCCAACTTCTAATGGCTCCCCCTGTCTCGGAGTCTAAGCTCCCAACCTTCTTGCTCGGGTCTTACTTTCTCTCTAGAGCTAACCCTACAACCGACCTTACTACTGGAGGTTCTCTCTTTAAGAAGGTGGATCAAGCTCTTAAGGATACATGCATACACCTACCTGGGTGAAATGTATGATCCAAACATGTGTTCAATCAAGGTTATCGAAAGCTCTACATGCTTATCTCATAAGCTATCCAACACACCCTTTTGGCCTAGGTCTCAACCTACTGCCAGCACTACTGACATGCTCTCCTACATAGATGCATGCCTCTTTTATGCTCATAAAAGTCCATAAAGGTTTCTATATGGTCACCACTATCCTTTTCGATGAAGGAGCTATCCTTCACCCTAACAGGCATGACCCTTCCAAGGTCAGGTCACCAAACACACTAGGTCAAACCTAGCTCCTGCTTGTCATGGGTTCTCAAACACAATATGCATGTCAATCCACATACATACCTATGTGGTCAAAAACGATATCCAACTCTTCATGTCATCTCCCTCCCTAACTATCACTTAGGGTTAGGGTTAGCATCATCCTCAGATGATGTGTCAGGTCTCTACCTCTTCCTGGAGGCCTCTACCTTTAAGGCTAACTCTCTCCTCGTCCTCCTATAAGAAGGTCTAACCTCAGATCTCTCCAGAGGGCAGGACAACACACACCATGCAACCTTAAGCATGTAACTAATATTTAATTTACACTTAAACTATTAAGCTTATATCCATGACATCTTGTTTAAATGCTTTTCATTAATTTGATGGAGGTTCCCTTAATCCTTATCATACTTACCAAGACTTCAAGAGGGTGAGGAAGAGAGGAAAAAAAACCTAAACCTTAGAACCTTACTTGAATTAAGGTTGAGAAGGGATGAAAATAGATGAGAGAGTCCTAAAGGTGACTTATTTCGAGTCAAGACCTCAGACATTGGCCAGGCAGTCACACCGCATCTGGGAGTCCTCGTGACCGACTATCAGGACAGAGGAAAATATTGCCAGCCCCCAGACCATGATCCTAGGGACAAATTCTAGTCATTTGGGGTGTTGCTACAGATCTATTTTTGATGTTTGCAACACTCCAACAGCTAAAACATTTTTCCCACACACTCTGTACAGTGCACTTGTTCAAGTTTCAATACTTAGAGGGGGTTTTCTTTAAGGAAGAATGAGTGAAAACTCAGTTTTGCACAAAACATGAAGTAGTAACGACTTCAGTCCAGAACTTATTTAGAGTATGAAACTTTAGAAGCATGGCCCTAGCCATTTCTTGTAAAGACTTATTCTTTCTCTATACAATCCCATTTTTTGAGGTGTATGAGGGTAAGAAAAGTTCTATGCATAACTTGATTCCTCACAAAACTTCTCAAACAAATCATTTTCAAACTCTCCCCCATGGCCACTATGTATAGAAATGATTAAGCAAGAAGATTCATTTTCAACTCGTTTGCAAAAACTAGAGAAAACATCTAGAGTGTCATTTTTTGAAACTTAGAGAAAGTCCAAGTATAACAAGAGAAATCACTGGCAATCATGAGGCAATACTTACTACCATGCAACGATTGAGTTCTCATTGGTCCAAATAGATCAATGTGAAGAAGTTCATGAGCTCTTTTGATTCTAAGGACTCCTTTGGATTTAAAGGAGGATTTGGTTTGCTTTCCACATGTACAAGGATGGCATTCCTCATCCCTCTCAAAGTGCAATTTAGGAAGTCCTTTAACCAATTCCTTTTTGCTCAACTTCTTCAACTGATGCATATTTACATGACCAAGCCTACGATGCCACAAAGATATATCATTTTTATCAACAACAAGGCATCTACCAAGAATAGGCTTAAGAGAATCAAGAACAATAACATAAAGATTTCCATTTCTAGTTCCCTTATATCTAACATTATAGGAGAGGGAATCTAGAAGCAAGCATTCAAGTAAGGTAAATAATGAAAGATAACCATTATTACATTATTGGCTAACACTAATTAAATTGTGATGTAGTCCATCCACAAGAAGTACATTCTTGATTCATGGTGAATTACCCACATCACCCTCACCTATCACTTTACCTTTGTTGTTGTCACCAAAAGTCACCGATCTTCCTTTCTTTTTTCGAAATTGTTGAAGTGTCTTATCTTGGCAACAAGTTTATCATTTTCAGTTCTAATCAAAACAAGCTCATCAAGGAAAGCTTGGTTATCATCTTTAAGACCATTCATGTTCTTAAGATAAATTCATTCTCTGCCTCAATGACATTGTATTGCAACTCAAGATATCAACAAATTACCATTTCAAAGAATCAATACTATCAAAATGAACTTTCTCATTTTGCTCAAGGAGATCAATTTTAGCATACAAGTCAACAATAATTTTTCCTAATCTCTTCTTATTGGATTTGCATTGTAAATAAGTAGAATGGGAAACATTAACCATATCAATGAGGGCTTCTTTATATAGTTCATTTAAACTTACCTCACTTCCCTCACACATGTCATCACTAGTTGTGGCCATGGGAGCAATGTGGTATTCTCCATCATTGGAGTTGGAATCACTAGAAGAAGACTCCTCCCATGCAGCATGGGTTGCATCTTTGCTTCTTCTTTCCTTCTTGTCCTTTCTCTTGTACTTGCCTTCCTTCTTGTAGTCCTCCTTCTTCTTGGAGCTACTCTTATGATATGACTTCTTTGCCTTGGGGCGATCATTATTCTAGTGTCCTTTTTGACCACACTCATAGCACCTTGGAGTAGAGGAGGAGGGATTTCCTTTAAAGTGCTTCCCCTTATAGTAGTTAGCTTCATGATCACTAGGGGCTTCATCTTAACTTGAGGATGGAGTAGTCCGACATGCAAGTTGTGTTGAAGAACAATTGCCTCCACTTGAGATTTGAAGGCATTTTCCTTCATCTTCTTTCACTCCTTCTCTTCAAGCTTTTCTTCTTCCTCTTGCTTGTCAAGTCTTGGATCATAAGTTGAAGATTCACAATGAGATCTTTGGTAGATATCTCACTAAGGCATATTGTTTCTTCAATGGAGGTCAACTTGGATTGCCACCTCTTAGGAAGAGACCTAAGAATCTTGGAGTTGATGGTTACTTGATCCATGGGGTCGCCCACAGAATCAAGTCCATTGATGGTGGTACTAAGCCTTGAGTACATCTTAGATACTCTCTCTTTGTTTCCCATATTGAAGTTCTCAAGAGGTCCCTTGAGCATGTAGACTTTGGAATCCTTGACTTGCTTGGTCCCTTCATAGGTGATGCATAGTTTGTTCCATATCTAATAGGTGGTGTCTCAAGAGGAGATCTAGTTGAATTCAGAAGGAGTGAGGGCTGCATAGATGATGCTTATAGACTTAGCATTCAGCTGGGCCTTCTTCAATGTAGCTTCATCCCAAGTGGCTACATCTATTACCAACTCATTATAGGGAAGGATGACTACTTTCCACATGTCATATCTCATTCCTTACAAGTAGAACTGCATATGTTGCTTCCAATAAAGGAAGTTTGTGTCGTCAAAGATTGGAGGTATCATGGAGGATCCACCCTCTAAGATGAGAGAACCTAGAAGGTTGTCGCCCATCTTCTTGTATCATGGGAGAACTTGTCGGAGAAGATCGTGGCTCTGATACCACTTGTTGGATCAAAGGGATCTAGAGGGTGGTGAATAGAGCTAAAAGCACTTAAACAAAACTCATTAGACCTTCAAGTTACTTCAAGGGAAATTATTGCAAATATGGAATTTGATGTGCAACTGAACATACATAGAAAGGATAAGAGTGATTGAATGAGATCAAGAACAAGCTATGTAGAGTGGTTCCAATCTCCAAACTAGGAGAAAGTCAATCCACTACCTAGAGAGGTCAATCCCTAGGATTTTGCAACCATTGCATACTTATATTCCATTATAAGACATATAATGAGACCTTCCTTTTGCAGGGCAAGGATACCTAGCCTTCCTTTTTAAGGATCAAAAGGAGCCAATAAACCTTACAAGGTCTTACCCCACCTCAAAAGGAATTTTGTCCCCAAAAATCACACCCAGTAAGCTTAAGGTGAATGAGAACTCATCTTAGTGAGGATTGTGTGATGTCCTAGATGATAGATTATGTGGGTATAATAAGATTCTACTAGGAAGTTATAACTTATCACAATATGCCCAACCATATAACCATATGTATTAGTAATATTAATCAATAATGTTGGTATTGGATTGTGGGGTTAGCTATCACAACTACTCAAGCTTTTTGATGTTGGATTAACAAGGAACTATAACATGATTTCAGATCTAGATACCCAACAGTAGGTATGTGTCCCACATAAATGGAAGACACAAACTGGCATGCCATAAGATTCTTGATCTCAACATATTGAATGGGATACCATATAGAGGTATTATGGATCCACTTGCAAAGATAATGTCATGACAAAAGGTCCATCTATGGTAGAATGGGATGGACCCATCATTATGATGGAAATAATATATGTGAACTCAAGTATATGTGGACCAATTGGGCTTGCACAAAGTGGGAACAAGGTGATGGATATTTATATACCCTCAATTTTGTTGAGTAAACCAAGAGTATATGTGGGGAAGATGGTAATATCTTTGGATTTGTACACTGTATAAGATGATATTAAAAGAAATGATCAACAAGGTACATCTCCTTTTCAAGAGCTCAACACTAGAAGCTCTAAGTTTAAGCATGTTTGTCTTGGATAAATTCTAGGATTTTAGCCCCAAGCTAACTGTTCTTGATTTTCTTGAGCATCAAAAAAATGAGGATACTCATGTTGGTTTATTGGGTTAAGAACATTCCCAGAAACATACTAGTGACTTGTGCCTAGAATTTGGTCCTTGAGAGTCGTCGTGTATTTCCTTTACTATCCAAGTTAATAATATTGCTATCATGTGTATATGAGTTAGTTGTAATCTAGTTAAGCATGTTAGAATAAACCAATTTATAAATAGGATAATTTTTTCTTCATATGAAATGAGATGTTGATATGTCTCTTCTTTTGATTTACATTATTTATAGACTATAGCTAATCATTAATGTACAAAGTCACATGACTTGGAGGCGGATATAGTGTTTTCTACCATGTTATATGGGTTTGTGTTTGAAATGACATAATTTCAAAGTTTTCCTTATTATAATTTGTGTGGGTGTGGCCATTTGGAGTTGGGTGGATTTATTATTTCTTGTCATGATGATTTGTTGATAAAATCATCATTTGTTAGGACTCAAAAACATGATTATGTGTGGTCTCCCATAGTTGGCGTCGCACCCTTATCCTAGTACTAATTTAGGGCAAAATATTATATCTCCTTAACCATGAGCCAAATTAAAACAACTTCCACTTATTTCTTTTGAAAACATGAAAGACTTGAAATATATTTTCTATATTTTTAACTAGTTTTTCAAATTTTGGTTTGTGTGTCTGCATAAGCAGCCGCATATAAGGCTTAGACCACAGGCCAAACCACATACTGTAAATCCCCCAAAAATCAAACAAGGGCCACATCAAGGACGCATGGACACATAAAAGGCTGATTAATCCTCAATTTATATATATATATATATATATATATATATATATATATATATCCCTCTTCTTTTTTGCATTTACATCAATGCATTTTTGTCTAGATTTAGATCATAGTTGCACAATTGTATTTATTTAAGTTGTGATAATTGCATGCATGCATGATTGCATCCATTCTTTCATGCAATTATTCGAATTAGATACGCAATTGTACAAATTACATATATAAGCACATTACTATAATTTATTTATATAGATAAAATAATAAATAAATAAATCCAAAACAACATATATTTACACATGTATTCCCATATATCACATATACTTTGTTTGGCAACCTCTCTGAACATATAACACATATTGTTTTTTTAAACTATTTCTAACAAAAAAATAATGTCGACACATTTACAAAATTTAAAACTTTTCACAGTTGTTGAGAAATGAAATTCAAAATTTTAGTTCCTTACTACAACATTGGATATTTTCACACCTTTTATAGATTATGATGTTAAAATAGTACCCGGTAAGTCCCAATGAAGGACCCAGGTTCAAACCTCACCGAAGGCACTTTGCGAATGGCAATCCACGCTGATTAGGCACGGGAGGGGGTGACCGGACCACACCCTCTCATGCCTCGAGAGTTTACCATGTCGTCTTTTCCCGGGGTGGGTTCTCTCAGTCATCAAAAAAAAATAGTAGCAATGAATGTGACTAAGATATCTCTCACACCAAATCCTAGGACCTATAGAGATCATGCACCTTTATCTAAGAAACATAACTAACTATTTACTTCAATTCTATGAATAAGTAGTTTAGATTCTTCCAAGCCTCCATTATTTGTGTATACCTTGATTTGACTAAAAAATGTTTCAGATACACATAGGTTTCCCCACAACCAATGTGAACAAGCCCAATATACTATAGTATATAAGAGTTAAATTTTTATTTTCACATATTTGACAGTTCTTAAATGTATGTCAAGAACATGTGCTTGAAATGACAAATGTCACCTATTAAAATACTTCAGACAATTAACTAAATTGGGAAATAAAAAAATCAAATAAACCTCATTATTTTATTTCAATCAAGATTATAAATAGTCAAAATATGATTATTGGACTATTTTGAGAAACATTGTTATGATGCATTTCTCAGTTATTGATAACTACCTAACTTATTTATTTTATAGGATTATCCTATATACATTTGGCTACATCATCCAAGTGATTTACAATTATCTTATCCAAATGACTTACCATACAAGTCTTATGGTATATAAATGACCTTAAGACTAACAAATTATCCAACTATCTAAATCTACCATGAGGTTCATTACACATTGTTACTGAGGCTCTATGAATATAGCATGAGACCTTGCATCTTAGGTATATATGACGTTCATCTTGTATTGCAAAAAATCCAAATTGTATTGGTGATGAAGGTCCTTGTAATGACCGCACTACTGGGCTTAGTTGAGAGAGTCCCTAGCATGTGACTTTTTTAATATAAAAGTATGGTACCATTGATCTCTCTAATTAAATTTGGGTACCTACTGAATTAAGGGGATCCATTTTGTCACACACATTAATCTCTCATGTACTTTCCAATGAGTTAGCCCACTGCTATTTATGTTAGCACCTATATCAATTTGGTCAATCATCATATTTGTACTTCTTGAATATTGACCTCTCAAGAAGGATATATGATGTTTAAGATAGATAGATAGATAGATAGATAGATAGATATATGTATGTATATTTATATATATATATATATATATACATATCACAAGTTCACTAATCCACAAAGGGAAGACAACATGTAACAAGATCATTTATTGTGTAACTTGTTAGCTACCTATTCACTTCACATATCCACATCGACCAATCCTATATATTTGGATCTATATTATAATTAGTTCAATGTAAACTATTTAGTAGCCTTTGATCTCTCTCTTAACCAAATCTTATGGATATTGAATTAATGGTGAGTTTCTAGCTAGGGCTTACTCGTTTACTTGAATTACATTCACATGAAAGATATAAAATACAAACTCAATATTTCTTATCAATATATCTTTTATTTATTTGTCATAACCTATAACAAGTTATAAGGGAACAATTGTCACCTATATAAGTATGTCATTGTTTTAGTAAATAAAGGATGTCAATAGAAGGAAACAAATAGCCATTTACTCAATTTACTCAAATTACATACACATGAAAGATAAATAACAAACTCACTTTTTCTTGTCAATATATATTGTTTCTTTGTCATAACCTATTACAAGTTATAAGGGAAAAATTGTCATCTATATAAGTATGTCATTATTTTAGTAAATAAAGGATGTCAATAGAAGGTGACAAATACCCCTTTACTCGATTTACTATAATTACAAATACATGAAAGATATAAACTAACAAACTCATTATTCCTTATCAATATATCTATTGTTTCTTTGTCATAACCTATTACAATTTATGTGGGAACAATTATCATCTATATTAGTATGTCATTGCTTTAATAAATAAAGGATGTCAATAGAAGGCAACAAATACCCATAGCATATTACAATTGCATACCCTGAGCAATACATAAGTTGTAATTGTATACATACATAAAATATGGTCAACTGATAAAAAATATAGTTATACAGAAGTAATGCACAAGTAACAAGACGTTTAATACTAACATGATGCATGAACCATTTTTGTGGAACCCCAGTTTTTAACTTTAAATTTGAGATAAACTTAGAGGCCACTGGACAAATTTTGAACTAAAATAATGTCACTTAAGCAATTTTCAAAATATACAAAACCAGTTTTACACTTCTTTTAAATAATATAATTATACGTACACATCTTACAACATCTCCTAATGCAATAATTTAACTTATCATATCAAAAACTAACTTTTGAGATTGATATAACTATTTATAACATTGGAAATTTGTGTGAGTTTTCTAGCTCTGATATCAAGCAAGTAAAATATTTTACATCATACTAGACTATCACTCACTCTAAAAAGTGGGACCTAGAGTGACTAGTAACCTTTGATTGACTAGAGTAACTAATACACGAACTCCAACTCCTCCAACATCCTATCAAAATTCATCAAGCTTCTTATTTCACATTGCATTCTTTATTTTTACCTACCCATGTTTTTGTAGAGGGGTAGGGTACTAACCTAGTGAGTGGGGGGATCTCCAAAATCGGTGATGACATTACATTATACTCACTAGATTTAAAAAAAATCACATTTATCTATAAATATTTGTAATAAATAACTACTCAAAATAATATACAATTAAAATATAGTAACTTAAAAGGTAGTATGGTTGATATTCAATGACATCTAATAACTCATCTATGACTAATTTTTTTGTTTGGATAGTGGGGAGTTTCACCCTTGTCCAAGGTATCAGGAGAGAGACAATAGCTGACAGCGTACACCAAGGGCCTTTGATCCCTTCCTGTAATGCCCCAACGGGATTCGCTGAGATTCGATCCCGCAACCTGTGCTCCACAAGCTGCAGGCTTGACCAGCTGAGCTAGCTAGCAAGTGCAATAACTCATCTATTACTACTATTATTATAGTACTTCCACAATCATTATTTTGTAATGGCAAAAAAATTGAAATAATATGAGGACTGCTAAACGATAATCTAAAGGAAAGTTTTTCTACATCTTTTCTAGTATGGTAATGCATTAAATGAATAGTCAAATTCATTTCTTACATTTACCCAAAACCAAATTGGTTTTAATAACCATGTTTATATCACTTAGTTGATACATGTAACTCATGTACAAGACTTAAAATAAAGTAATAACCTTAACCCATCTAACTAATAACATTTGTATACCACAAAATTTCCACATGTGGCTATAGAAACTCAATAATGTCCTACTAAGGCCTTGTGTCATCGGTACCTAGGAAACATGACTCTCCTAAAAAGAATTGTCAATAGCCTAGTTATAAGGGCCCCATGGTACATCTACACCACTAGGCCTAATGGATAGCTATAATTCTACATTAGTAATAAATAACTAAGTAACCAAAACAAATTTTTACTTGGATAGAAAGTGAAATCATCATATCTTTCCATGAAAATTACATAATCCTATGTAATGGTTAGGTAATCCATCATGGTCTGCTCAATGTTACTTACTCTCAATATACATCATTGGTAGTCACATTATCCTATCCTAGTATAGTTCCTAAAATAAGGATATGTGGTGTTCATCCTCACCTAGTATAGTCCCTAGTATAAGGATATATGGTGTTCATGTTATTTAAATTTATTACTAACTCACTACCACCAAACCTCTAGAAAATCATGGGACCCTAAATTGTTTTTAGTGGTACCATATATGTACAACAACGAGCTTAGATAGTTCAAATTTCACAACATAGGTTAATGCAAACAGACATAATAACCTAATGCAACTCAAAATGTAATCAGAGTTCATTAAACACCCAATACATGTCACTCACTTCACTAATATATACATGATGACTTTCATGGGGTTCAATAAGTAGTTGGATGTGGATAACATACATAAGAATTTTTTGTGGGAAAAATGTACTCAAAAATTATGTTAGACTTATAGTTTGAGGCTTTATATAAGTTGGGATAATTAATGTGCAATCATCTAGGTTAACATATGAATTATGGACTTCATGGGATAATAAAGTAAAATTTTGAAATTCATACAAGGTAATATGATATAAATGTTAGTGATGGGATAATGAAAATGTGAGTTTCCATTATTAAATGATGTGAATAGTGGCATTTTAAAATAATATATCTTAAATAATGGGATACCCTATTTGGATTGGGAGTCGTATAAAATAATTATAAAAAATTAGTAGAACTGTAAAATTGTAATCCACATGGATATATTAACTAGGATACTAATTTCATCTTAAGTTGACAGATACAACTATTGTGATTTATTCAGCAAAGTTACATGTAATAATTGAATCATAACTGCATTAAAAATTATTTTACTTGACCAATTCTTGAATTTTCCCTATGTTTTCACACTGTCACATGTTAATATCTCTCACACTCTTATTGGATCCTGATCATACATGGACTGTAATCGAATAGATCACATTGCTCCCATACACTCTTCCTTTCCCAGTCCTTATCAGTCTAGGACTCTAAGTCCTAACTCTCTTTTCTTCCTTTCTCTCCCTCTAGTTTCCTCTTTGGCCCTGAAGCCTTTCCCAACTGTCGCTATACACAAAGCCTAACTATCCAATCACCATTTTGTCTTGGTTTGGTGACCACCAACAACCTTGTGATCCATGACTTCTTCTTTCACCTCTATTCCATCTCCAATTACGATTTCCCACCATTGTCGTCCTCCAAATCATATATATATATATATATATATATATATATATATATATATATATATATATATATATATATGTGTGTGTGTGTGTGTGTGTGTGTGTGTGTGCTTATGATTATGTTATGAAATTTAAGAAATTAAAGCAGATGATATCAATTTTTATGTGTGTCACGTGGGGTTTTCCGGTTCTAGCTTCATCATGATTGGGAACAATAATGTATAATGTGTGCCTTTGATAGCTTTTTGCTCCATTTTCTCTATCAAAGGTAGTATAGGTAGGATTATTTCTTATTGATGTGGTTCTCTAAGAAAACCAAAATAAATGGACACATATGTGGACATTGACACACTAATCTACAAAAATATAGGACAGGACACATCAACATGATGAAAAGATGTATATGCTTGTCGTTGTGAATCATAGACATATAAGTTAATGTGGAAACCAATGATTAAAATCATATATAAGCACAAATAGACACACACACACACATATATATATATATATATATATATTCTTTTCTCTATATATATGCATATATATCATCCCACCCACTAACACACCTCTAGGTGCAGCACTTTCATCTCTTTCACATTCATCCACCTTAACTGTAACATCCCTGACCTGGGTTATGGCTTAACCCTAGATGTTTTTCTTAAGTAAGTTACTTACAAACTTTTTCTAATCTTTTGAACAGTAATTAAGACTCTTTGTGGAGTTTATTTTCACGTTTGAGCTCAATTGCAAACTATTTGTGCATTATATGATAATCTGAGTGTAAAATGCAATTTACCCAAGATAAGGGGTTACATTGAAAAATGTAACATGTTGAAAGTACCCTAAGTGTTTTAACATCATAAGAGAGAGAATGATGCTAAGTGGTGGCTTGTGGAAAGCCTAAATTCTAAGTGAGAACTCGTTTGAATAATGCTAAGTGCTTTGTGCATCAATTATGGTACAAATTGTAATCTATCTAAAATGTAGGGTTGATGTGTAAATTATAAATTCTATATGGTCTCTAATCCTTCCTAGTGTTATCAAGAGGATGTAGAAAGAAGGAGACACGATGTTTGAATCATCTTAGAATGATAGCACTCTTGGTGATGAAAAGGCTAAGGAAGTTGTATAGTTGAAGCTTTTTATGAACCATATCAAGTTGTAGACTTGAAGTAGGAGTCCCTATCGGCCATGGAGACATGAAGGGAGTCTCCTATTGGTTTTTTGAGTCTTTCCTTTTCCCATGACGGGCTAGACACTCAAGAAAGTCATATGTATCATCTTGCAACTCTTCTTTGGAAAAGATTGTATTGAATATAATAATAAAGTGAGTGGAAGAAAACTTGCCCTAGAAGATAACCAAAGGGACGACCCTTATCCTTTGCATTATACTTGAGCTTTTATTTTTTTTGCATGGAAAGATAAATATAGAATTCATGCAAGTACATGTGTCAACCATGCATGGCTATGTGGCACTTAGTAGCTTAAGATAATGACACCTCTTACACTCTTTTTCATAAAACCCAAGTATAAATACCCTTCTCTTCACCTATTAGTAGAATTTTCGGATCTTGTTATCAACCTTCCCTTAGATATCGTGCATACCACTCTATCATTGTGCATGTGTGAAGGAGTATCGAGTTGTAAAGTTTGGTTACGGCCATAGAGAGGGATATCGGCCAAGCAAGGTCATAGCAACCTAGCAATATGATATCGGCCATTAGGAGTGAAGATATCATGCAAAAGCTAAGGAGCTCAAGTCTTGGATCTTAGGGAAGCTCATATTCAACCTTTAGAATGTGAAGAGTTGGATCTTGGAGCTTGGAAGTTTTTTTAGAGGGGGGTTATATAACTTAAACCCAACTATGTTATTATGCACTTTCAATATTGATTAAACTTGTTGATTACTTTTGATTTTGAATTCCTTTGATCAATTGATGTTCCTTTGAGTTCCAATAAGTTGTTAGGACTATTATCCATGATTTAGAATAGCAAGACAAAGGTCTTGATGTTGATGATGATGACATCATCATGGTACAACCCGATATGGGGTGAAGTACCTTACAATCTGATATAGAACCCAGGATGGTGGTTAACCCGATATAGAAGTGGGTGGTACCTCATACACGATATGAGGCATGTCCTATAAATGATATGGTATATACCTAATTACACCTTATACACGATACAAGGTTAGGATTTTATCTTTTACATGATATGGTACCCCTAACTAATATGAAGATTAAAACCCTAGATGAAGAAGTTGAAATCCGATATGCCTTTGAAATCCGATATGCCTTTGAAACTGGACATAACCCTATTACCTTGTGATGGGTTGAAGAGAAACTAAGTATCTATCTTGTCATGTAACTATAATGATAGAACTGATCCTTGAAAGTATAAAAAGGTTATGAGCTTAAGGGTTTATCTAACATAGGTAACATGATATGATACCCAACATGCAAACCGATATGACAATCCAAGATGGGAAACTAATATGGTATCTTGTATATGCTACTTGGATGATACCATGATGAGTTTTGTACCCCATGCATGATATGGTGCACACCTTGTGCATGACATGGTATCAAGTATACCATGATACCCGATATGAAGTCAAGCATCTAGTTCATACACGATATGAGGATGACTTGAGATGATAAGAACTAAGTAATACCTAACCTGAGATGGTTACACGATATGGTGTTAAGGGATGCACCCTAAACCCCATATGATGATGTGGTTTTACCACATGCCCGATATGGATAAGCGATAGGATGTGAAGGTGGTATCTCAAACATAATGTGATAGTATATATATACACCAAGATACCTAATATGGTAAGTATGCTTTAATCCAATAACTAAGTGGTATATGTTGTATGATAAATACAAAGATGTAATGAGTTTTTATTCAATTTGATAATGGTGAACTAATGGACCTTAAGAGGATGATTAAGCAATCAATATCCTATCAAGGATGAAAGCTAAATCAACAATGTAATATGTACATATTGATACTCCTAGTATGAATGGAGTATGAATAAGGGTTTAATCTTTTATGATGAGATGAGTTGAAGCCCTAATTGGTTAATAAGGTAAATCATAACCCTAAGAATGGGTGATGATATGATTTGAAACCTTAATCAGTTGAATGAAGGGAAACCCTAGCCCTAATGGGGAGAATGTGTTCTTTTGCATTACATGGTTATGACATATGTTTGATATTGTTGATAGCATGATATACTAACCATGCAGGTATCATAAGGTAATGAGCATAGCTAAGTAAGAGCTATGATGTTTATATGGTACAGATTTAATGAGCTATGTGAACTATGTAAATTAATACCTTGGTCTGATGACCTAGTGGTAATGGTTATCTGCTAAGTGGTGACAGTACTCAATGATGAACTAAGGGTTTTGAATACCCAAGCATGATGATGATAAGAGATTGAGATTCTAAGTGATCTATGTATTCCAAAGAATCATGAAAGTAATTCATAAACATATTTATGCCTTTCTTTGTATCATCTGATATAATTCTTATTTGTAACTTGATTGATGCTAAAAGGTATTGTAATGCACTTACTTAAGCAAGTTAAATATTATAATGTAGTTGCCCGGACCATAGATCCATTCAGTGTCATGATTTACTGAATGATGAAACGAGTTTAACTCAGTATACATATTTTTAAATATGTAATCATTATATCGGGGTGCTCAGTGGACTCCCCAAATGAAATAGGGGTGCTCAGTGGACTCCCCAAATACACTAGGTTGCTCAGTGGACTTCCTGTTGAAACTAAACCAGGATCGCTCAGTGGTCTTTCTGATGACAAACAATCTGGGAAAGCTTAGTGGTCTTCTCCCGAAGAGAGTACATGCTACGGCTATAACTCTGTAGTGAAGATGCCACTATACCCCTACATAGCTAACTGTAGATGACACAAGATGTCCTACCAGTTATCTCATACTGACTGAGACAGGTGAGGTCCTGACAGCTGGCTCTGCCATTGACCTTGTAAGGTACTGATTTCGACTTACTAGTGGTTGGTTGGAGTATGAGAGGTATACCTCATCTCCTCTGGGCATAAGTGTGAATGGGAACATGTAATCAGCCGTGTAGCATATTTGCTTAAGGATCGAATACAGAAAACATTGGTTGATGCTTCATTACTTATATACATCTTAGTAGATAGATGCCATACATGTTCTTCATATTCCTTTTAAAAGTAAATAGATGACTTATAATTCTCTTATCAATATTTATGCTTTGCACTGCAAATATACCTACTAGTTGCATAAATTATCCTCTATTCAGTTTTATACTATTTCCTGTGATAATAATATGGTTGGTAGAGATTTATATCTTTTGTTGGGACAATAGTCTCACCCCCGTGGGATCCACAATTTTTAGGTAGACGTGGACGAGGGACTAGAAACTGGAATACAAAGGAAGGACCACATAAGCAGGGATAGTAGTAGTAGCTCATGTTGAGTACATTGTCTGTCATGTCTTGTATATAGAGTCTTATATGTCGTCTCTATACTCTCAGGTCCTTGGGAGATAGTCCTTAGTGGTTTTTATGAACAACTTGAGATTTTGGTTTGTTTACCTCGAGGTTTTATGTTGTTATGAATATGTTAAAGTAAAGCAACTGGTACTTGTTGTCCTCGAGAAGAGACGGTACATTGTATGTACGATATGAACCACATGTATATAAAGTTTCAGTTCCTTTTGTAAGAGTTTCATGGAAAAGGATCTATGTGCAACCAAAAAATGGTTTTAATTCTTAGTATTTTTGTTAATTCTGATGCTTATGATTATTCCACGATTATTGCTGGTGATGGCTTGGTTTGTAATTGGGTCGTCACAAAGTTTTGGTATCAGAACCTAAGGTTCGATGAGTCTACAGAGACATAGGATTAGTTTATTGAGTATGTTCTAGTGTCCTCCAGTGTATCTTTTAGTGACTTCTCCTCGTACAAGTAAATTTGAAGATGGTTGGAGTACACGAAGAACATGCTGCTAAGAGTAGTGTTGCTGCACCAAGAGGTGGTGTGAGGGATCAGGCTAGAGAAGAACTAGTGCCTAAGAATCCCCAACTTGACCAAACTCTATTAGAAAATCTAGCTTTTCACACTCTTTTTGGGCAGATCATGAATACGATGACGCATATGGTTAATCGGATACCTGCACCAGCCCCTAGGGTACCAGTTCCCAATGAGGGACATGGATCTGGTAAGACCTTTGAACGGTTGTGTTGGGTAGGAGACACTGAATATGATGGCACAGCTGATCCAGCAGATGCAAATTCATGGCTTACTGAGATAGAGAAAGCCTTTAGGATCCTTGATATTCTGGAGGCTGATAAAGTTAAATATGTTGTGTACCTTCTGAAAGGAAGCGATGGCCATTAGTAGGCCATCGAAGAAGAAAAAAGACTGGGTGTTAAGATCGGATGGTAGGAATTTCAACAACAGTTTATCAGTAGATACTTTCCTAAAACTTATCTTGATGAGAAGATATCATAGTTTCAGAAGATTAGACAGAGACTGATGAAGGTTAGCGAGTATGAAGCTAAGTTTATGGAGCTTCTACGGTTTTTTCCACACATGGCTACCACAGATGAGGAAATAATTTGGCGTTTTGAGAAGGGTCTGAACATTGAATTAACCACACATGTATCTGCTCTAGAGAATAGAGAGAGGTTTGCTACCTTTGTGGAGTCAGTTAGGTGGATAGAGAGGTTCGTGACTGAGAAATGAGAGGCGAACAATAGGAAAGTACATGTATAGTTTCAGTGTTAGAGGTTTGGTAGTTTTAAGAAACCAAGGTTTACTGTGCCAGTAGAACCACATAGGTTCAGTGCTCAAACATAGTGGATGTCCAGCTGAGGTAGAGGTTGTAGTTTTCTGCCAAATGGAGTCCATAGCTCAACATTGATGTCAGTGACAGGACCACCTAGGTCGCAATGGGAGGATGGAGTCTGCTACAGGTGTAGCCAGGTAGGACATGTGATAAAGGATTGTCCAGTTAGAGATGTGGAAGTAACCCAACCACCAAGGAAGAGTCAACAAGGCTCTTAGATACAAAAGTTCAGTAGTGGCACTCGAGTACGTGGACAAGCATCCCAGGTAGGATCATCTGCACCATTCAATAGAGCACGAGGTCGGCAATAGGAAACAGTGAGATTATATGCTATGAATCAGCCGGAGACAATGGTTAACCCACAAGTTGTGACAGGTCAGATGGAATTATTTCATTCTGATATGTCTTCATCCAGTTTTGTATCTTTTTTTATTGATCTGGGTGCTACGCATTCCTTTATCACTCGAGAAGTGATTCATGACTACAATATAATTGTTAATCGTAGAATGGACAATCTGTTATTTGAAACTCCATTAGTCGGCTCTGTAGTGTTGGGGGAGGTATGCTCTCCTTGTGTTTTTTCTTTCTCATAACACAGCATTCAGGGAACTTATGCCACTTGAAATGCATGGGTTTGATGTAATTCTCAGGATGGATATCCTAGAAAAGTATAAGGTTGTCTTGGATTGTGGTTCCAAGCAAGCTATGTTCACACACGGTGATAAGACATGGGTCTTTCAGGGGGATAGAAAGATTATTCCAACCTGTCTAGTGTCAACAATGGTAGCAGAAAGTTTGATGCAACAAGGATGCTTTGCATTCTAAGTACATGTGGTAGACACCGGAGCAAAGAGTCCTAGTCTTTGTGAAGTTCCTATTGTCAAGAAATTCTAGGATGTGTTTCCTGAGGAATTCCAGATATTCCGCCACCCCGAGAGATTGATTTCGAGATTAATCTTGTTCTAGGTACACAACCCGTAGCCCAAACACCTTATAGGATGGTGCCAGCGGAGATGGCAGAACTCAAGAAATAGTTACAGGAGTTACTTGAGAAAGGTTTCATTTGACCGAGTACTTCACCATGGGGTGCTCTAGTTCTTTTTGTTAAAAAGAAAGATGGGTCTATGAGACTATGCATAGACTATAGACAGCTTAACAAGGTGACTATTAAGAAAAAATATATTTTTCCAAGGATGGATGATCTGTTTGACCATTTTTGTGGTGCAACGGTGTTCTCTAAGATAGATCTAAGGTCAATATATCATCAGTTATGTATCAAGGAGAGAGACATACCTAAGTCAGCTTTTAGGATGAGGTATGGTCATTATGAGTTTGTAGTTATGTCGTTTGGACTAACTAACGCACCAGTCGCATTCATGGAGTTCATGAATAGAATCTTCTGGCCATTCCTTGATCAGATTGTAGTGGTTTTCATAGACGACATCCTGATATATAGTAGACACGGTCAACAACATGAACAACACCTTTGCCAAGCCTTGGCTTTGTTGAGACAGCACAAGTTATATGCTAAGTTTAGCAAGTGCAAATTCTGGTTATCAGAAGTGTCTTTTCTTGGACACATTATATCTTCTTCAGGTATTCGTATTGATCCTAAGAAAGTAGAGTTTATTGTGGAGTGGGAACAGCCCAAGACATCGACTGAGATTTGTAGTTTCCTAGGTTTGGCAGGATACTACAGAAGGTTTATCAAAGACTTTAGTTTTGTAGCATTACCCTTAACTAGGTTGACCAGGAAGGACGTTCCTTTTGTCTAGAATGACAAGTGTCAGCATTCTTTCCAGTTGTTGAAAGAAAGGTTGACTAGTACACCTGTGTTAGTTCTACCTGAGAAAGGTAAGGGATATGTTATTTTCTGTGATGCTTCTAAGAATGGTCTAGGTTGTGTGTTGATGCAGAGTGATCATGTAGTTTCTTTTGCTTCTTGACAGCTCAAGAAACACGAGGAGAATTATTCGACACATGATTTAGAATTGGTTGCAGTGGTTCACGCGTTGAAAAATTGGAGGCATTATCTCTATGGAGAAACATGTCAAATTTTCACATATCATAAAAACTTAAAATACATTTTCTCACAGCATGAGCTGAATATGAGACAATGTCACTGGATGGAGTTAATCAAGGACTATGATTGTACAATTGATTATCATCCAGGGAAATCCAATGTAGTGGTTGATGCACTCAGTAGAAAATCCTCGACTCCACCCATAGATAATGCACAATTGAATTCTTTAGTATGTGGTAAATGAGATATGCTTGTCTCTTTGAGATGGATGAATGTGCAGTTAGAAGTATCTTTGTTATAAGGGTTATTAGCTGAGATGCATGTGAACCCTACTCTGAAACAATAGATCAAAGAGGCACAATAGGTTGATATTGTGATTCAACAGATCAGATCAGATCAGAGTTGGGCAGTGAGAAATGGGACGGTTTCCATGAGTCAGAGGATGGGATAGTCTATTACCATGATAGTATGGTAGTACTTGATGTTAGTGACTTAAGAAATTTAGTTATGGAAGAAGCTCACTCATCCATGTATGCAATGCATCTAGAGAATACTAAAATGTATCATAACTTAAAAGATATGTATTGGTGGCCCAATTTGAAGAAAGATGTAGCTGAGTTTGTTATGTAGTGTCCAGTGTGTCATCAAGTTAAAGCACAACACCAGAAGATGACAGGAACATTACAACCCCTACCTATACCTTAGTGGAAATGGGATCATGTGACGATGGACTTTGTGGTTGATATACCCAGAACAGCCAAAAGTCATGATTCCATTTGGGTAATAGTTGATAGGTTGACTAAGACAGCACATTTTCTTCCTATCAAAACAACTTATACTGTTGAGAAACTTGCACATATCTACATAGATGAGATAGTATGGTTGTGTGGAGTTCCAGCTACGATTGTGTCTGATAGAGGTCCCCAGTTTACGAGTCATTTTTGGAAACGACTACATAAAGCTCTGGGTACGCAGTTGAAGTTTAGTACAACCTTTCACCCTTAGATGGATGGGTGGTCTGAAAGGACTATACAAACTTTGGAAGACTTACTTAGAGCATGTGTTCTTCAATTTGTGGGAAGTTGGGACTTACATTTGAGCTTGATAGAGTTTGCCTATAACAATATTTATCAAGCTAGTATTGATATGGCACCATATGAAGCATTATACGGTAGACGTTGTAGATATCTATTATGTTGGTTTGAAACTGGAGAATACCAACTTCTGGGTCCTAAATTAGTGCATCAAACAACTGAAAAGAATAAAGTGATACAACAACAGTTGAAGGATGTACAGGATAGACAGAAGTCTTATGCCAATAAACGTCATAGACCTTTAGAGTTCCAAGTTGGAGACAAAGTGTATCTCAAGGTCTCTCCTGGGAAAGGTGCTCTCATATTTGGGAAGAAGGGTAAGTTAGCTCCTAGATTTATGGGACCTTACCTAGTGACAGCACGGATTGGAAAGGTAGCTTATATGTTGGAACTACCACCTGAGCTACATAGATTGCATCCAGTGTTTCATATATCTATGCTGAGAAAGTGCCATCCTGATACAGAGTTGGTGTTGCAACATGTAGAGGTCAAATTGAATGAAGATATATCCTATGTGGAAGGTCCTATGATGATTCTTAACAGAAGAGTCAAGAAGTTGAAGAAGAAAGACATAGTTCTGGTGAAAGTTCTCTGGCATCATTGTGGCGTTGAAGAGGCCACATGGGAGCTAGAGGAAGAGATGAGGAGGAAGTACCCTTCTCTTTTCTCTTGAGATTTCGGGGATGAAATCCTTTTTAGGGGTTGATAATTGTAACATCCCTGACCTGGGTTGTGGCTTAACCCTAGAAGTTTTGCTTAAGTAATTTACTTACAAACTTTTTCTAATCTTTTGAAAAGTAATTAAGACTCTTTGTGGAGTTTATTTTCAAGTTTGAGCTCAATTGCAAACTATTTGTGCATTATATGATAATCTGAGTGTAAAATGCAATTTACCTAAGATAAGGGGTTATATTGAAAAATGTCACATGTTGAAAGTACCCTAAGTGTTTTAACATCATAAGAGAGAGAATGATGCTAAGTGGTGGCTTGTGGAAAGCCTAAATTCTAAGTGAGAACTTGTTTGAATAATGCTAAGTGCTTTGTGCATCAATTATGGTACAAATTGTAATCTATCTAAAATGTAGGGTTGATGTGCAAATTATAAATTCTAGATGGTCTCTACTCCTTCCTAGTATTATCAAGAGGATGTAGAAAGAAGGAGACACGATGTTTGAATCATCTTAGAGTGATAGCACTCTTGGTGATGAAAAGGCTAAGGAAGTTGTATAGTTGAAGCTTTTTATGAACCATATCAAGTTGTAGACTTGAAGTAGGAGTCCCTATCGGCCATGGAGACATGAAGGGAGTCTCCTATTGGTTTTTTGAGTCTTTCCTTTTCCCATGACGGGCTAGACACTCAAGAAAGTCATATGTATCAGCTTGCAACTCTTATTGGAAAAGATTGTATTGAATATAATAATAAAGTGAGTGGAAGAAAACTTGCCCTAGAAGATAGCCAAAGGGATGACCCTTATCCTTTGCAGTATACTTGAGCTTTTATTTTTTTTGCATGGCAAGAAAAATATATAATTCATGCAAGTACATGTGTCAACCATGCATGGCTATGTGGCACTTAGTAGCTTAAGATAATGACACCTCTTACACTCTTTTTCATAAAACCCAAGTATAAATACCCTTCTCTTCACCTATTAGTAGAATTTTCGGATCTTGTTATCAACCTTCCCTTAGATATCGTGCATACCACTCTATCATTGTGCATGTGTGAAGGAGTATCGACTTGTAAAGTTTGGCTACGGCCATAGAGAGGGATATCGGCCAAGCAAGGTTATAGCAACCTAGCAATATGATATCGGCCATTAGGAGTGAAGATATCATGCAAAAGCTAAGGAGCTCAAGTGTTGGATCTTAGGGAAGCTCATCTTCAACATTTAGAACGTGAAGAGTTTGAGCTTGGAGCTTGGAAGTTTCTTTAGAGGCGGGTTATATAACTTAAACCCAACTATATTATTATGCACTTTCAATATTGATTGAACTTGTTGATTACTTTTAATTTTGAATTCCTTTGATTAATTGATGTTCCTTTGAGTTCCAATATGTTGCTAGGATTGTTGTCCATGATTCAAAATATCAAGACAAAGGTCTTGAGGTTTATGATGATGACATCAGCATGGTACAACCTTATATGGGGTGAAGTACCTTAAGATCTGATATAGAACCCAAGATGGTGGTTAACCCGATATACAAGTGGGTGATACCTCATACATGATATAAGCATGTCCTATAAACGATATGGTAGATACCTAATTACACCTTATACACGATACAAGGTTAGGATTTTATTTTTTACACGATATGGTACCCTTATCAATATGAAGATTAAAACCCTAGATGAAGAAGTTGAAATCCAATATGCCTTTGAAATCTGATATGCCTTTGAAACCCGACATACCCCTATTACCTTATGATGGGTTGAAGAAAAACTAAGTATCTAGCTTTTCATGTAACCATAATGATAGAATTGATCCTTGAAAGTATAAAAAGGTTATGAACGATAGGATGTGAAGGTGGTATCTCAAACATAATGTGATAGTATATATATACACCAAGATACCCGATATGGTAAGTATGCCTTAATCTAATAACTAAGTGGTATATGTTGTATGATAAATAAAAAGATTTAATGAGTTTTTATTCAATTTTATAATGGTGAACTAATGGACCTTAAGAGGACGATTAAGCAATCAATATCCTAGCAAGGATGAAACTTACATCAACAATGTATTATGTACATGTTGATACTCCTAGTATGAATGGAGTATGAATAAGGGTTTAATATTTTATGATGAGATGAATTGAAACCCTAATTGGTTAATAAGGTAAATCATAACCCTAAGAATGGGTGACGAGATTATTTTAAACCTTAATTAGTTGAATGAAGGGAAACTCTAGCCCTAATAGGGAGAATGTGTTGTTTTGCATTACATGGTTATGACATATGTTTGATATTGTTGATAGCATGACATACTAACCATGCAGGTATCATAAGGTAATGAGCATAGATAAGTAAGAGCTATGATGTTTATATGGTACAAATTTAATGAGCTATGTGAACTATGTGAATTAATACCTTGGTTTGATGACCTAGTGGTAATGGTTATCTGCTAAGTGGTGACAATACTTAGTGATGAACTAAGGGTTTTGAATACCCAAGCATGATGATGATAAGAGATTGAGATTCTAAGTGATCTATGTATTCCAAAGAATCATGAAAGTATTTCACAAACATATTTATGCCTTTCTTTGTAGCATCTGATATAATTCTTGTTTGCAACTTGATTAATGCTAAAAGGTATTGTAATGCACTTAATTAAGTAAGTTAAATATTATCATGTAGTTGCCCAGACCATAGATTCATTCAGTGTCAGGATTTACTGAATGATGAAATGAGTTTAACTTGGTATACCTATTTTTGAATATGTAATCATAATACTGGGGTGCTTAGTGGACTCCCCAAACTAAATAAGGGCACTTAGTGGACTCCCCAAATACACTAGGTTGCTCAGTGGACTTCCTGATGAAACTAAACTAGGATCGCTCAGTGGTCTTCCTGATGACAAACTACAATGCTCGGGCCCACTACCCAAGGCTCTAGTAGAGTTTCAAGAATGATGACTGGCCCCACAAACCACCACTAGCCTTAACTGCGCACTTTATCCACACTGACGCACAAGCCAGGATCAACTTCCCGACTGGTCACCCATCCTAGTACTACTCCAAGCTGAGCACGCTTAACTATGGAGTTCTTTAGAGATGGGCTCCCTGAAAAGGAGGTGCACCTTGGTGATATGGGTAGTCCAATCATTCCTTTTAAGATCAACTTATCCCAGGCCTCAAATCCTGGGATGTTACAATCTCCCCCACTTAGACTCTTGACGTCCTCGTCAAGGCTCAACTATAAGGCCTCGTAATCTCTTCCCCATTTCAGTGCAGACCCACAATGACCCATGGACACCCAGCTCCCGATCACGGAATACCAGCGCAAGGGTGGCTACGTCAACCATGGACAACCCTTTCCTACATGCCTGGACCGTATGACTCAAGACTGGCATGCCATGCCCATGTGGGCCCCACCTACTGAAGGGGAGTTGGCTCTGATACCATTTGTAATGCATGGGCCCACTACCCAAGATTCTAGTAGAGTTTCAAGAATGATGACTGGCCCCACAAACCACCACTAGCCTTAACTGCACACTTTATCCACACTAACGTGCATGCCCGGATCAACTTCCCGACTGGTCACCCATCCTAGTACTACTCCAAGCTGAGCACGCTTAACTATGGAGTTCTTTAAAGATGGGCTCCTTGAAAAGGAGGTGCACCTTGGTGATATGGGTAGTCCAATCATTCCTTTTAAGATCAACTTATCCCAGGCCTCAAATCCTGGGATGTTACACAAACAATCTGGGAAATCTTAGTGGTATTCTCCCAAAGAGAGTACATGATATGGTTGTAACTCTATAGGGAAGATGTCTCTATACCCCGGCATAGCTAATTGCAGATGACATAAGATGTCCTATCAGTTATCTCATATTGACTGAGATAGGTGAGGTCTTGACCGCCGTCCCTGCCATTGACCATGTATGGTACTGATTTTGACTTACTAGTGGTTGGTTGGAGTATGAGCATTATACATCATCTCCTCTGGGCATAAGTGTGAATGGGAACATGTAATCAGCCATGTAGCATATTTGCTTAAGGATCGACTACAGAAAACATTGGTTGATGCTCCACTACTTATATACATCTTAGTACATAGATGCCATACATGTTCTTCATATTCCTTTTAAAAGTAAATAGGTGACTTATAATTTTGTTATCAATATTTATGCTTTGCACTGCAAATATACCTACTAGTTGCATAAATTCTCCTCTGTTCAATTTTATACTATTTTCTGTGATAATAATATGGTTGGCATAGAGTTATATCTATCACTAGGACAATAGTCTCACCCCCTGGGATCCACAATTTTTAGGTGGACACGGACGAGGGACTAGGAACCGGACTGCAGAGGAAGGACCACATAAGCAGGGACAGCAGTAGTACCTCAGGTTGAGTACATTGTCTATCATTTCTTATAGATAGAAGTCCTATGTGCCATCTCTATACTCTTAGGTCCTTGGGAGATAGTCCTTAGTGGTTTTTATGAACAACTTGATATTTTGGTTTGTTTACCTCGAGGTTTTATATTTTTGTGAATATGTTAAAGTAAAGCAACCAGTACTTGTTGTCCTCGAGAAGAGATGGTACATTGTATGTACAATATGAATCACATGTATATAAAGTTTTAGTTCTTTTTGTAAGAGTTTCTTGGAAAAGGATCTATGTGCAAAAAAATGGTTTTAATTCTTAGTGATTTTTGTTAATTCTGTTTCTTATGATTATTCCGCGATTATTACTGGTGATGGCTTGATTTGTAATTGGGTCATCACACTAACGACTACCCACCCAACTCCATCTTGATGGGGCATGACCCTAGAGTTCGACATGGCATCTTTAGTGTTAGAAAATCTTTGAAAATATATGGATCGATTCATTGTGGATACAATTGCTAGAACCCCTAGTTGCATATGATTCAAGGTATATCAAGCTTTTCTCATATTTCATATTGTTTCAGATATATCATGCAATCACATGGTGTATTTATGGTGTGACAAATTTTCTTGATAGTGTTTGTCTTGTTGCCTTCAGAAGTGGTCCATGTGTTGGTTGGGTATCATTGTTTCTCATGTGAATGGCTCTAGTGAATTAGTTGACCTCTCCTTTGGGTCTGGAGTGACGAGTGAAGGTATACTTGGTTCTAGGTTGGCTCGCAGCCCGTGTTGGGGCTTGTTGAATCCCCAAGAAGATGAGAAATCTTTTGGTCACCATGATTTTTTATTTTGATTGTATATTTCCCATTTTTGTCAAAGGATTTGAGCTTCAATAACTGTACTCCTTACCTGTGTGAAGAAAATAACAACATAATGATTTTCAGTTTTTGTCCGTGTATTGATTTCTTTTTTTCCTCATTTGTGATGTGAATGTTGGGAATTTTCACGCTTCATCTCACTTTTGACAATGTAGTATGTTAGTCATGGGAATATTGTGATATGATAGTGTCACGCTATATGATTTTAAATCATGTATAGGTTATATCAATCATTTCTTTAAGTAATTTCAACTCATTATATTAGTAATAATGTCTAACTTATAAAATAATAGTATTTAACTCTAAGTCAAAAAATACTATAGGCATGTGTTAGAGTAATTATTATTTAGTTTGTTATATTATATGAGCCTAATTGTCTTGGATCAGTACGATTAAGTTATGCATCTTCTTAATTGCCTCTTTTCCTATATATAGGAGAGGGTTTTTCCGTCTTTTTATAAGAAATATATCTTTATCCTTATATTTAATTTTTCATATTATATCAAGGAATTGATCCTAACCTTAGGGGAAAATACAGAGCCTCCTCCTATGAGTAGACACCGTCTCTTCTTAGTTTGACCTTTCTCTAGACATCATCCTGACCTCCATGAACATATCCTCTCTTTTTCTTTTATAATTTTTTTTAATCTATCTTTCAAAACTCTATCTTGGTCATCACTCACGTTTATATGCCACCACGATTCCACCTATTTTGTCATCCTTCCCATCCCTCCCTTGTATGGACATCGACAAATATCCATCCACGAGTAGAGACTACACATCGTCGCGTCACCATGCCAACAATGATGACGAGCTACCACCACCACTGCTAATGTTAATGCACTACCTCCAGCCTCAAGCAACATCAACAACCACACTAATGGTCACATATCACAACTGGAAGTGGCAACACACTACAAATCATTTCCAGTAATAGCAAAAAATGTGGCACGACTATAGATCGTAGTCGAGCAATGGTAGTAGGCCATCACTACTAGCAGCTAGCGCACAAAAAGATGTTTCTCACCAGATTCCACTTACTATCTTCCTCTACCACTGTCTCACTATCTCCTTCTAGCTTCGTTGGTACCTCCCTATGTATAATAGTTATCCATCACTACCCATTCTCCAAATCTCTAGTCAGGCAGAAAGGAATCAAATGGATTTCCATGTCAACAACGTTGTCTTTGCTATTTTCCAAGGCATCACAAAGCTGCATAAATTGCCAAAAATTCCTTATTTTCACCCTATTTTCATTTTTTTTTATACATGATCCCCAGTGAGACTCCCTAACTAGGGGACAAGTCCCCAAATCCTCCAACACTTCAACGGCCATCTATCAAGGAGTCCTTTTTCATCTACCTTCAAAACCCCTAATATGTGCATCATTTTCCACATGCAGGGGAGGGTGTATTGGTTCTTTTTCATACCAACTACTTACTCACTTCTTATTTCGTGTGTCATATGGATATGTAGGTGGGAGATAGGGTATGAGGAATGGGAGAGAGAGAGAGTAGTTGAAAAAGGAGTATGAAAAGAAAAAGAGAGATGGTATGTATGAGTCAAGGCTATTTTGATCTCCATGGATATTCTTATTATTACACACATCTATCTTCCTATGTCTTTGTGGTGTTTAATTCCAACTAAACATTGTGCTTCTAGTGAAAACATTAGCACATATATTTCCTAATGAGACTATGGCTCTTCATGTTTGTTCCATGATATGCATCTAGGTTGGCTATGTATGTTTCTTTTATTTCAGTAGGCCACAACTTTCAGACATGTTTGGACTAAGCTTGTTGCACTTATTCTAGCCTTTTGTTCCCACTAGGGTTAGTATTATTACAATCCTAATACATCTCATAAGATAAATGGTTACTTTTCAAAATATCATAAATGTCAAGCCTACAAATATACAAATAGTTTACATGTAAGGTTGTTGATTCATCATGAATTTATCTTCATTGAGAAATTGTATTCATATCTTCTAGAAATTGCATCTTTCTATTTATTAAATGTCAAGATGGTTCTTCTAGTGATCTAGTTGGGATTTCCTTGATTGATATATTCCACTTCCATCAAGCCTCCCTATGAGTCACACTCCAGATAGATCCACTCTGTAGTGAGAATATTATCATATATGCATTTGAAAATACCTCTACTACTACATCATTGATTGTGTTGATTGTTCTTACTCTAATCACACATTCCTTTTTAGTGAAGATGACATAGTCATTGTGTTTCATCGTCTACTCTATATTGATAGAGATGTTCTCCATTCCACATGCACTTTAAAGTATCTTCTCCAAAGCTCAAGTATTTCCATCCTGTAAAAATAACTTCAAAGGAGGCATCATCAAATATTTTATTATTTTGAGAGTCATGTTTAAGGGTGAGTGAAAATCTTGTATCGGGAGTGACATTTTTATTATATATTTTTCCCATTGTTTAATTGAGTATTGTAAGTCCAATCTAGATATGTGTTTCACCCACACTCCTGCTTGAGGGGGAGTGTTAGAGTTATTACTATTTACTTTGTTATGTTATAGGGCTCATTGCATTGACCCATTAAGGTAAAGTTCTTACTTCCTTGTACTTTCCTCCTATCTTATATAGGAGATGATTTTATCATCTATCAATAAGAAATATCTCATTTGCCTTCTATGTTTAATTTCACATTTATGTTTTTGGAATTACAAAAATAAGATCTATTGAATGACATAGGGTCTTGTAAACTAATTCAACTATAAAGAAGAGTTGATATCTTATGTTTCACCTTATACACATTCTTTGCAAATCCTTATACTTATTGTGATGATTCATTAAAAGATACCCTATGTTGATATAGGATTTTGACTATGACTATTGGCACACGATTTAAGTTATGTTTCATCTCTTATTGAGTCATACTAAAAAATTATTTTTATCATCTCTCTTAGACATATTTGTAGCATATCTATTTATAATACATATGCATGATTGAAATGATCTCAATTGAGTCAATATTGTAGAATTAATCGTTATTCATCTTTCATGTGATGATAATTTCAAACTAAACCCTAATTTTATATAGCATGTTTATATCCATTGAATTTGCACCCTACTTGAATTCTTGCACTATATTTTTCCATTTTGTGATGGAAACCTAAATTGAGTATTTTATTTAAGATCTTTCCTCTCCATCTATATGCATGTTTGATTTTGATAACAATACAATGTAAACCATTTTGACTCTAGGTGGTGATCCCAATTGTGTGTATCTTATCTACATGGGAATTAGATGGTGGTTCCTATTCCCTATTCATAGTGTGATGATGCTATTACTTGCCCAAATATTCTGGTTATGGTAATGACGCCATAAACCTTGTTTCTTTGTTGTTGTTTATCATTTGAGTATGTAAGTAATTGATTTCATTATTTATTATTATTCAATATATTGAGATTTAAGGCAAGAATAGATATTTGTGGCGTGTTGTTTCATTCACTATAATTCAACTTAAATTTGAAGTCATTATTGCATGCATTTTGATATTATAAATTTCTTTCTTTGTTTAGGAACATTTATACTTCATATCATTCTCTTTATACATATTTCGTTTAACACTATGTACATGCATATACCAACATTCATTGATAATTTCCATTGTTCTTATTTTTTAGGGTTTGTTCCCAAACCCTTGGATGATAAAAGGCTTTGGAAGAGTCAAATAGGTGGTAAAAGATATTCATATTGCGTGGCTTATCATTAGGAGTTAGAATTCAGGTGGTCAAGTTGCCCTAGACACCCAGAAACCATAGCTTTCGATATAGTTTTCCTTGGTGAACCTTTTTGAATTATGAACTTGTAGTAGTTAGATAATTTTATTTTCAGATACACACATTCTTTATTTGAGAAAATACTTGATATATTAAACGATGGTACATTCATCTCTTTCCAAAAATTCTCATGGTTTTTGGAATGTAGATGTTTACTTTTATTTGGTTGAGTAAGTGACTGGTTCCTCTCTCGGGTCCCACTCCTTACATATTTCTATATTAGTTTGAAAAGTTTGTTTATGTTATTTACAGATTATTTTACATGATATATACGCGTTAGGGTTAATTAGTTGGATTTTGGTGAAACAAACCACTAAATTTTCTAGAATAGGGGTTTAGGTGTAATATCGCTAAAATTGACTAAAATGATGAAAATATAATAATTAAGTATATGTATTTTTTGATATATGGATGTGGATTAGGGTTAGTAATAAACATGAAAATGATAATGAGACCTATAAGCATGTATACCTAACAAATTAGAGTTTGTTTTGAAGAAATCATTCAACTTTGGACTGAATGAGGCCAAAGATCAGCCACCCTTCTAGCTAGTACAACGATACATTTCTAATATGTAAATACATCAAGAAACTAAATTTAAGTGTAAAAACACGTTCCCAAGTTCAAATCAACCCCAGACTAGTTCAATTAAGCTATCTCTTATCTATTCTAACCATAAACTCATAAGGTGTGTCATGGAACATGTGTGAATGATAATAGTGATTATTTATGGGCAGTCCTAACTAAGTAAGTTGGCTTAGGTTAGTTGAATAAACTCTAAAACATGGATGGTGAGTTACACACTTGAACATACATTTACAAGTTCTACTTGTTTAGGTGTAGTCTAAATAGGTTGAAGGTAATAAACAATTGAAAATCCAATACTCTTGAATGTTCATATCTAAGTTTGTTTATTGCCAAGTAAATACCCTTTTTGAAAAGTTTCTTGCATACAACCTATATTGAGATCTATTTTCCATAAAGACTTAAATGAATATATATATATATAAATATATATATATGTGTGTGTATGTGATTACTTGTTATCTTATGATATTTCCTCACTTAGAAAGAAGATAATAATCTATTGAATAATTTTTTAGGACCTGAAGTAAACTCATTTATATTTCATCCCAGTAGAGGGTTCAAGTCAAGAGTGTATAAATAGGTTCATATACTTGGGTTTGTGGATGTCGTGGGTGTTTTGGATAAAGAATGTATGATGTAACTAATCACAATCGTGTATATGTTTACATAACTATATTAGATGGATATGGTGTACAATTGTAAATATAAGTCTTAGCATATCTTACAATCAAGTAACTGTGTGAGTGCTAAAATCAAGTGACTATGTGAATACTGATTATAATCACATAAAAATGATATGTGTTCTATTGCTTGGATTTTGTTTAATTAGTTGGGCATGATGTTCACCTCAACACCTATCATGTTGGTCATGTTTAGGTTGATTGACGTGGAGAATTATCACACAAAAAAACACCAAACATGTGTAATTTTTACCTAAGCAATCATTCAATAATATGATCGCAAGATGACAGGTTTTCTATGTTATACTCAAGGATCGAGTCCCAAGAGAGAATATTTTTAAGAATTTTTCTAACTTTTATCCGTTTTAATTAAGACTACTAATTAAAATCGGAATTTGTTTGGGTTTGAATCAATCTACCTACAATACAAATATTATGGGCACAAATTGATTCTACTTTAAATAATAGGAAACATAGGGATAAAATCATGTTCCACCACCACTACTCGCACTTGCTCATTTATACCATACATATACTTGTATAAAAACTAATTGATTAGTGCTATGTAAGTTCTAGTGCTTTTGGATTGAAAAAATACATAAGTAAATATGAGTCTAAATTTGATGTCTTGATATTCACTACTCTAGGGACTTCTCATCTGAAGTTCTCATCTAGAATTCAACCAAGGTTAAATGATATTCGAATCTTGGTATAATATTATAATATATCACATAAAGAGAGCAATCAATCCACAAGACATGCACTAAATGATTACTCATGAACTAAAATAAAATTCATACAAACAATAGAATAAAAACATAAATTGCAAAATTGGGTAGAAGGTCTAATCTTTGCACTCAAATGAATAAACAACTTGATCCACATAGAGAGATCAATACAACCCAAGAAAGAAGAAAGTAAAATTGTTTTCATGGATGAAGGTAGGAGTGAAATGACATGAAATGTGATGGGCAATCTTCTTCTTCCCTGGGTATTGACCCTGACTTATGGGGGCTAGGTAGGACAAGACAACATGTATGGAGGCTGAATGGACTACTTCCATAGTGAAAAAGGTGGAATAATGGAAGGAGATAGGCTATCAATAGAGTGGTATTGATATTCAATAGAGGATAGGCTCAATATGGTGGTTTATTAATGGATGGAGGACAATAACAATCTTACATGAGAGATACATAGCTACCTTACTTTTGGTCTTTAGTAACAAAGAATACCAAGGGATAGATTGTAAGGAGGATGACCCCTAGAAAGTGGTGGTTGGGTTTGTATTTATAGCCACATGTAGAAGCATTAGTATTGTCTTCTACGAGTTTGAAAGTCATATAATTAATGAATGAAGCCCACAAAATCAACTGAGATGATCAATGTTGCTAGTTAGTTTGGGAACCTTGGTCGATCATCTCATGGTTGATCAGCTTTAGTTGACTCGATGCATTTATTCTTATATTTCTCAATCAATTTTATAAGTCAACCAATTTACATGCATGAAATTGAGATATATGGTTGATAACTATTGGTTGATTAGTCAGTCTGGAATTAAATCTATTGATCTACACCTATAGTTGGGTGAAGTTTCTTGTCCATGGAGCTCAATTTCTTCTTGGGTGTTTCCATCAAGGGAGGTTGCTATCATGCTATCGAGAAAAGGCATTGTTGAGCATGCAAGGATAGAAGGGCTAATCGAACAAAATTTATTGTATCCTAACATTGATTGGTCAGGGAAGTCAATCTTCCAACTGTCAACTTGTTGTTGTTGGTGTGTGCAAAAGTTCTAGTCCTAATAGAGTATTTTCTCAGGACATGGTGAGAACATTACTTATCATCTGATTTATTACTTTTAAATTCACCAATCAAATTTACATGGGATAGAATAATTTTGCACATTTTTGTCTTCTGCTACTAGTCTGCTACAACTTGTCAAACATATGGAATGGTGTCAGATTTATATGTTACCTCACCTCACTTCCTCCACAACCCACTCTCCTACAATTTCAGTTTTTTAGGTCATAAATAGCTTCCCCACTTTTAGCGACTGCAAAGTTAGATTTTTAGGTTGTAAAGATTCCTGAGCTCTAGTGAGACCAACAATAAAAGAATATCAAATGTTTTCTAGCGTCTGATGGAGTTTCAACATCTAAAGGATCCTCAAAACAGACTCTGTATTCCAGTCTTGGTATAAAACATGTGCTTTTTTCTCTTTGAACTAGAAGTTTTATTATATTTTCTGTCTTCTTCATTGTTATCTAGGAATTTTCACAACTTCTTCCTTCCATACACCATTCTTTTTCAAGATGGTTATTTTCTGTCCTCTCCATCGTTATCCAAGATTTGCACATCTTCTTCCTTCCATAAGCCTTTCTTTTGTAGGATGGTTACGAATCAAAATGGGTCACCTAAACATAGTTGAATCAACGAATTGGAATGGGTCACCTTACCAACTTAGAAGTGTAGTCATGCCAATTTAGAGAGAAATTATCCTATAATAGTGGCCACAAAATAGATAAAATTCATAAGTAAAAGATGTATTAATTTAGCAATGAGTGCATTGTTGGATCTATGGGATCTAGAGGGGGTGAATAGAGATAAAATCACTTCAACAAAACACATTAGATCTTCAATATATTTCCTAAAAGAAATTGCAATATTGAAAAGTAAGGGGAGAGAGATTGAGCACACACCAAAATAAGACTTATATGTATAGTGGTTTCAACCTCCAAACTAGGAGGTGTGCATCCATTACCTAGAGGGGTCAGTATCTAGGATTTTCAATCATGTCACACTGCTTATATTCCATTATAAGAGTTACAACATATAGACCACCCTTTTCAAGTACAAGGTCTAAACTATCATTCCTTTTAGGGTCAAGGATCCAATAACCATTACAAAGGTGTTACATCTCTACCTACTAAGAATGTTCATCCTTCACCAAGGTCTTACCCATTCTTGTAGAATGTCTTCATTATTTGACCACCCTTCCTTCTTCAAGGAAGTCCACCTCCTTCTTCAAGGATATCACCTTGAAGAAGGATCCAATAACCATTACAAAGGTGTTACATCTCTACCTACTAAGAATGTTCATCCTTCACCAAGGTCTTACCCATTCTTGTAGAATGTCTTCATTATTTGACCACCCTTCCTTCCATACACCATTCTTTTTCAAGATGGTTATTTTCTGTCCTCTCCATCGTTATCCAAGATTTGCACATCTTCTTCCTTCCATAAGCCTTTCTTTTGTAGGATGGTTACGAATCAAAATGGGTCACCTAAACATAGTTGAATCAACGAATTGGAATGGGTCACCTTACCAACTTAGAAGTGTAGTCATGCCAATTTAGAGAGAAATTATCCTATAATAGTGGCCACAAAATAGATAAAATTCATAAGTAAAAGATGTATTAATTTAGCAATGAGTGCATTGTTGGATCTATGGGATCTAGAGGGGGTGAATAGAGCTAAAATCACTTCAACAAAACACATTAGATCTTCAATATATTTCCTAAAAGAAATTGCAATATTGAAAAGTAAGGGGAGAGAGATTGAGCACACACCAAAATAAGACTTATATGTATAGTGGTTTCAACCTCCAAACTAGGAGGTGTGCATCCATTACCTAGAGGGGTCAGTATCTAGGATTTTCAATCATGTCACACTGCTTATATTCCATTATAAGAGTTACAACATATAGACCACCCTTTTCAAGTACAAGGTCTAAACTATCATTCCTTTTAGGGTCAATGATCCAATAACCATTACAAAGGTGTTACATCTCTACCTACTAAGAATGTTCATCCTTCACCAAGGTCTTACCCATTCTTGTAGAATGTCTTCATTATTTGACCACCCTTCCTTCTTCAAGGAAGTCCACCTCCTTCTTCAAGGATATCACCTTCAAGTCACCACTTTTCTAGAGAGAAGTGGGAAAGATAATGGAGAGCTTCACAAGATGTACATTGGAGAATCTCTCATACAAGGATCCTAACTCACACAAATTAGATATGGATTAATAAAATAGATTGAGGGAGATTAGGGACTCTTGGAGGAAAAATCACTCCACTATAGAAAGGGAGCATAGAGGGAAAATTTGGAATGAAGTCTAAGGGGCCTTTTATAGTTGAGGTTGCCTACTAGCCAGTAGAGACACTTAGGATCATATTTTAGTTGTTTTGGGTGTTCCAATGGATATTTTTGAGTTTTGCAACACTCCAACGGCTAGAAACATTTTCCTGCACTTTACCAAATAGTGTTGTTGACTAAGTTACCTTTTGGGAAACTTGACCTCAGTACTATATGATAAAATAATTTGAAGTTGTCGGTCGAGTTTATCTGGAATGAAACTCGGTCGATGGTTTTAATTTATTTTGCTAGTGTAGGGTGTCGGTCAAATTTCCACCAAGATAAACTTGGCCGACCCTAGGTATTTCTAAGAGACATATTGGTTGTCAGTTGAGTTGTCACCAGGACAAACTCAGGCAAAAAACTAGTCTATAATCACTTTTGACAAATGCCCAAAAAGTTCTTAAACATTTGAAATTTCTATTAAGCTTAACTAAAAGTCATACATTCAGTACAAATGGTTTACAACATGATTCTAATAGAGATACTATTTAATCTTTAAAACTTTCATTGATTTTGACTTGAATTCTAGAAAACTAGGGTTTGCTAATTTCATCCTCTTCAGGTACCTACTACCTGAAATGTGATCTCAAGTAGATGTATTAGATACACATAATGAAATGGTTAAGTCATCATGAAAATATGAACAATATATAACTATCAGGTCGAAATCCCCCCCCCCTTCTGAAGATGACAAACCATTCCTTAACATTTTGAGAATGACAAAAAAAATTAAACATTTTTACCTTTGATATGTAGGCGGATACATGAATTTATAAAATTAATTGCTCCCCCTCAAATTATGCTTACCTTCACCTCTAAGTTTAGTTCATCCAAGAACACAACCACCACATATATATGACATGTAATTTTCAATAAGAAAGAGATATGCAATTTAAAGATCAATTTCAATATGTGTCACGCTATTTCTCCTCCTTTGTTGTATCAAAAAGGGAGGGGTAGAAGAGCTAGGTATGGTCTTAATAAACTCATAAGCATCATATACACACACCAAGCACCAAGTAGTAATAGAGAAAACTAATAACATTAAGTCATAATCAAAATATAAGATAGCAGACACCAAAACTCATATAGTAACTGATCAAAGAGTTTAGTGTATAGATGATAATGACTACAACCAAAGGAAACTAGTCTATGATGAAAATAAACCATTAAACTAATGGCATGAAAATATAAATAGTATCCTCACATAGAGGTTCCCTATCCAAATAAATGGTAATCTT
This sequence comes from Alisma plantago-aquatica, assembly GCA_963693085.1. Classification (NCBI taxonomy): domain Eukaryota; kingdom Viridiplantae; phylum Streptophyta; class Magnoliopsida; order Alismatales; family Alismataceae; genus Alisma; species Alisma plantago-aquatica. The sequence goes on along the minus strand of OY856412.1, from coordinate 439,700,602 downwards.
GTAAAAAAATGGCAGGTACATGATCACTCTCAGAACTAAGAACTAAACATCTAGATCGTCTATGTCCAGGTCATCCTTAGTAGGGTTTTCATCCTCATAACTAGTGTGGTTAGGGTGCATAGAAGATGCAGCAGTAGTAGCCTCATCACCATCATTAGCTCCATCATCTTCATATCATTCTATCTTCCCATCAGTATTGTCATCATCATCCTCAACCTTTGCATCAACTTCCTCGACCATCTCCATGTCATCATTAGGATCAAAGTTGTGAGTGGCTAGCCACCGTATATGTTACTCACTCAAATACATGCCAGTGGAAAGCAACACCTTATCCTTCTCAAAAGTGGGTGTAGAAACCCATTCAAAGTCGTAAGGCATGGTAAAAGCAAGGCGAGGTGGGAGGTTAAGAAATTGAGTGGCACTTGGTTGTAGATGAGAGGAAGCAGGTGTAGTTCCAGGATTAGAAGTAGGGTGTCCAGAAAAAGAGGCATATTGGTGGGCAGGGTAGAACTAATCATATGCATAAGTAGCATATTTAGTAGCAGAGAAAGATGGCTAGTATGATGGATATGGGTTAGGGAAGGATAAGTTCATGATTGACATAATGTGAACAAGATCTTGGTGAAGATGTTCCTTGACTTGCATCTGATAGGTATTCAGATACATAATGTAACCCATAAGGGTCTCATTTGACACAGAAAAACAATCCCTAGAAGGTCTCGATGGTGGAGGAGGAGGTTGGTTGGATGAGGAGGTGTGGGTATGTCTGCCCAAAGAGCCAATAAAATGATGATTGTAATGGTGTATCTTGTAATCAACTTGATTAATAATAAAAGGTAATCTTCCATTTATTCTATTTTATCCCGTTATTAAATAATGATGTAACCTAATAAATGTCTAAAGAATGACGTTACTCGATGACGTATGTCTTCAAGTTGAGGACTTGAACAATGAGATCATACAGATGTTAAGATTATATACATTTTTGTTACATCCCTAGTTGGTTATTATTGTGAAATTCGATGGACAACAACAACACATAAGACTAGAGTGTGCGGTGGTTGATGAAAAAATCTCATTAGTCATGATATGTGATATCAAACCAAACACATAGATACTTGCTAGAGAGTGGGGTATCAGACAAACCCATCTTGAGAGTGATGCATGGAAACCATTAATTGGTAGTCAGAATCATCTCTCATAGTGATGGTGGTGATTGTGGTTTTCAGACCTGAAATTGCTACACTCATCACAGTTGTTTGATGTACTTTGACGTCATCCAACATGACCTTACATAAGGGATACCATAAAGGTGATTCTTGGATACAATGTGACACATGGGGAATGATTGTGAGTGATGTATATGGTATTTTTCCCTCCTATATGAGTTTGATATCCCCGCCACTTGATAAGAGAGACTGAGAAATGCATGGCCATACTCATGTGAGTAAATATGTGACATTGAGTTCACCAGTATCTCAGGCAATCTGCTCTAGTTCAAGGAACATGGATTGAACACTGAAGAGGATGAAGATTCCATGCCTCAAGTTCAATCTCAATACCAGGGACAAAGGACTATATGATCACTATAACACTAATCACATATTGTAGGTTGAATTTGTTCTCCAACTTTCCAATTACTTGGGTAGAAATGATGTGTTTCTATATATTGCTCATTACTTGTGATGTCATAAGTTGGTTATGGACATTCACTACCAATGTAACTTCGGACATATGCAGTCACACACACAGGATACACCTAAGAAAGGAGTTTACTCATATATATGGTTTAAACTTGATTACTAAAGTGTTAGATATTCAATTTAAACAAGATTGGAAATTAGAACTCTGAAATGACTGGATCAGTTTGTGAATCAATCAGTTCATATGTATGAACTAACTGGTTCAGGTTCTGAATCAAGAGTTTGATTGATCAATGACATTGAATCAAGGATTGATGATGACATCATGTTGTGCATTAATCAAATATCAGAATCCAATACAATTGGGAATAGGAAATGTAGTAAACTAATTGATTCAAGGGTTGAACCGGTTTGGTTTAGTACTGAACCATCCATTTCATGGTTTGCATGTTCTAGAAAATTCATGAGATTCTATATCTTTGATTCCTAGTTGATTTAGAAATCCTAACCATGACCCTTCTATAAATAGAGTAGTCGTGGCTTTCTAGAGACACAACAATAAGCTCTAACAAATTTTTTCTTCTCGTAGTTGTGGTAACGTGAGAACCTGAGCAAGTCTTACCCATAAATGGGAGAGACAACATGGGAGATCAAGTTGACGCTAGAACGTTGACTAGAAGGGACAACTCCTTTTTGTTTGTTCCAAAATAACAACATGAGTTCTTGGTAGTCTGCATGGACTATGTAGAGGCGAGGAGGCCTTTGCCACCCGCAAGAGGATGTTGTCAACTATCATTCATGGTGATAGACTAGGAGGCCACCTCTAACAGTCGTCTAGGTGCAACTTGAAGAAAGAAGCACGTTGCAGCAATGATAGGTACTAGACTTGCTCTAGGACCAGGAATATACCTTACAACCCTCCTCAATTCATAGTTGTTGATGTGATCTACTGTTTAAGCGGAATATGGCAGTAAAAAAATATTTATGGTGTCATATATCCATAGAGTGGTATTAGAGCCATGTCAATTTACTATATTTTATAAATTAATCAATATGATCAGATTTTTAGTTTTATCATTTATTTATTACATGTGATGTGAATATTTAAATGATTAATGTGCATATTTGATTAAATATTAGGTATCATCCCTATATATATATATATATATATATATATATATATATATATATATATATACTTTATATGTGTCATCCTAAAAGTTTGTTATGCTGGTGGATGTTGGCATGGTTATGGCCAATACCCCTAGATCTTTGTGCTTGGTTGGATGGTTGTTATTCCTATTTATATCTCAGTTTGCATATCAATACTCTCTCCCCTTTTCCATATGTAGAAGTATTAATATTTTCCTTCCTATGTTCCCCTCGAATGTAACTCGAGGTTTCCCTATTATACTATAATATGTTAAATTGGAATAGTATAGTTTTTATTTCTTGTTTTGGTAAAGAAGACATTCTTCTCCAGACAAACTGACTGACTCAGAAGTCGAATCGATCGACTAGAAGATCAAGGAGGCCAGATGACAAGAGGAGTCATAGGTTTGTAAATGGGTACGGGTAGACCTGTTGACCCACAAATCCGGACCCTTTAAAAACCTATCATGGGTCTAAATTTTGGACCCGCATAATTGTAGACCCACATACTCATAGACCCTCATATAAGTAGGTCCACAAACGGGTATGCTTGGACCCAGACCAATGGACACGTTATACATAAATAATACTTAAATAATATATTATTATGTCTACTAATCTAATTAATATAATAATTCACATTACATATTACTCTAATTATAATAAGGTTAAGACTAGTCCTCTAATTACGAATTAACTATTCTAATTACAACAATGAGCAACTTATGTTACCTTAAAATCAAATTAGTTACATGATATGTTACATTATTAAAACACTATGACGATGACTACAAATATGTAAATAAATAATTCAACTAATCTTAAATCTATAAAGTATTGCATTTTTAATATAACTATTTTTATATGAAGTTCCATAAATAGATAAAATATTTGCAAACAAAAATGTCTGCAAACATGTGGGGTTCATTAGGGCGCAACTAAAAACAACATCAGACGTGTGTTAGGCTATGAAAATAAAGTCTAACATAACTAGATGAAAAAGATGATGAAAAGAGATGGAAGTAGTAGTAGTGTTCAGGGGGAGGCACCCCTTAAATAGTAGGGCCTCAACAAAATAAACCAGTAAACCAAAATATGGAGCATCAAGTAGCCTAAATAGCTCTAGAATCTGGTGCCATATGCCAAGATCTCTTCCAAGGTATAGTGTCCCCCATATCCACTGTTGTTGCCAAAGATGGACATCTAAGTGTCTTCATCCACTATCACCAAAGTAGCTGCCAAGGTCTATCATGCAGTGCAAAATGATGGAGTATGTGTGTTTCAGATCAAAATTAATGCGGTCTAATGGTTGAGTAATACTATAGTACTTTTGAGAATTTCTTGTTAACCATATATGCCAAAGGATAGCAATCATCATATTTTGTGGTTCGAGTTGTGATTGTGTAGGCCTAAGCCTTTTTATGAGGGCATGTGAGTATAGAAAATCCACTAGTATATGTGAGATGTAATGGTCATTTAGAATTCGAACTGTGAAAGGACAAAGCTAGAAGAGATGCTCAGTGGATTCTTTGTCTGAAAGGCATAAGTGACATCTAGTAGGTCCAACAAAACCCATTTATCTGATGTTATTGTTAGTGAGAATTTTGTTGTGTGTGATAAGCCATAGAAACAAATTGAATTTTTGCGGTCATTTTGTGTTCCAACAAAGTGTAAGGTTTGTCATATGTCTTATGTAGGTGAGGAAGTGGTAAGCATTTTTTGGCGAGTATGGTTTTCCCCAAATCCATGAAATATTGTTATCGGTGTTCTATTCAAGAGTATGTATGATATATTCTATAGTGTCTGGGTTTAGATGTTGTAAGAGGAAGGTCTTGAGTATGTTTTGTCTGTTGCTAGTAAGTGAGTGAAAAGCTTTGGTTGTTTTGAGGTTGATCATGTTCTGAGGAATATGGAAGTTGATGCACAAATCTCGAATCATTTTGTTATGATACCATGGATCATTCTAGAAATTGATTTTTTGGAGGAATGGAGAGGTATGTTCATCATATGCAAGATGGTGTCAATGTGATTATTTATGAATTTCCACAATGGTGATGTGATAGATTTGTGAGTCCAGTTCCATGGGTTCTTCTTTGTATAATATTTATGAATGATAATCAGTTTCCATATTTTTAAGGTATTTGATATTAGGGTATGTATGATTTTTGTGATGAGACATATGGTGTGTAAAGACAAATCAATAATGCCCCATCCCCCATAATCCTGTAATAGAGATGGTTTTCCAATTGACCAAGTGTATCTTAGTTTTCTTAGAATTAAGTGGTAGTGGTTCCATAAGAATTTCTTTCTAATGGAGTCTATCATATCTATGATTTTTGTTGGTAGAGGAATGCAGCTAAGGTAATATATTGTCATAGAAGTGATAGCACTTTTGAGTAAGGTGATCCTTTCGGCCAGACTGAGGAAATGATTAGTCTAAGATCTAGGTTTGTGGTTGATTTTTTCAATAATGGGTAGCTATAGTTTGTTTTGTGTAGGATGAGGTGTTATGGGGAGTCCCAAATATCTAATTGGGAAAGACTCAATTTTGCATTTGAGGAGGGTTTGGTATCATAGAATGGTTTCAGGTAATGTGTGAAGTCCTATGATGGAAGATTTTTACAGGTTGATCCTAAGTCCTGAGATGTAAGAAAATAATCCTATGACACAGATTGTGTTAATGATGGTTTGATCTTTAGGTTTGACCAAAATCATAGTGTCATCCTCATATTGGATATATTTTCAAATCTTTCCTGTGGATATTGAATATGATCCAGAGAGGAACCTATTTTAAACATATTTATGAGCAGATTTGTGACCATGATGAAGAGGTAATGTGATCAAGGGTCTCCTTATCAAAGCTCATTGGTGTTTTTGAAGTGACCAAAAGGTGAGTTGTTAATGATAGTAATGAACGTGTTGGAAAACCATAGCATTTCATAGTATGGATAATACAGTTCCAATTGACATAGTCGAAAGCTTTTTCAAAGTCAAGTTTGATAGCTAAAATTGGGATCTTGTTTTTGTAGCATAGGTGAAGAGTTTCATTGACCATGATGAAAGTATCTTGAATGTTTCTATTTTTTAGAAAAGCATTTTCATTGTTGTCTATGATATGCTCCAAATGAGGTTTGATGCGGTTGTTGAGAATTTTTTCCAGAATTTTATAAGATGTGTTGATGAGGTTGATAGGTCTAAATTGTTGTATAATGTTTGGTTGATCTACTCTTTTTATGAAGGCTATGTTTGTGTGATTTAGATCCATGATGTATTTGTGGATGTTGTCATTTGTGTGTATCGTGTGTAGGAGTTGCAGGAAATCTTCTTTTATGGTGTCCCACGTCGTTAGTTAGAATTCTTTATTAAGTCCATCAAGTCATGGTGATTTTTTTCCCCAAAATAGTGATGGCATCTTTGAGTTCTTCCATAGTAAATTTTACCAAGGTATTTTTTGGGGTGCAAATAGTTTTTGACAGATGTAGTTCCAATTAATGGAATTGAGAATGCAAGGTTCATGCCCAGTGTTAAAAATGTGTTGGAAATGTGTGAAAATGTGCTTGGTGATGATGGTTTTAATTGATGTGTTTACTCCATTGATATTGAGTCTGGTGATGATGTTGTTGTTGGCATTATTGTTGCACCATTTGTGAAAATATTTTGTGTTTTTATCACCTTCTATGGCCCATTTAATCTTATCTCTTTGTGTCCAGATAGTGTGTATATAGTTCTGGATAACATCTATCTCTGATTTTATGGCTAGGATTAAAGATGGGTCAGTGTTGGGGTCTCTATCCACATATAGGTGTTGTTGTTCTAGGTCTGTGAGTCTATTCATGATGTTGCCAAATTTTATCTTTTTCTATGTTTTGAGGGTCCTTCTAATGTTTTTGGTGTTGTTATGTATGTGTAATCCTAGCTCTTTGGATGTCAATTGGTATGTGGGCAAATTTTCCTTTACATATATGAAGACAAGATGGGTCCTTAAGCCAGAAATTCTCAATCAAGAAAGGTTTGTGACCCCATATGATATTTTTGGTATCCAAGATGATTGAGAAATGGTCGGAAATGGGTCTATGGGCAACTACAACATTTGAGTGGGGGTATAAATTCCCATGAGGGTGAGAAAATAAAGTGGTCTATTTTGGTCCATGAATGTTGTCCATTCCATGTAAATTTTGCATTTGATGGTGTGATTTTGATCATATTGTGTTTGGTGATGTAGTCTATGAGAATTATGTCATATTTTTTCAATGTGCCAGAGGGATTGTATTGATTGAGTCTAGCTATGGTGTGGGTGATGAGTTTGAAGTATCCACCAATAAACCAAGGTTGTGGTGAACATGTATGGAAGAGATGAGCAACTTCATTAATGTAACATTGTTTATCTGTGCTAGGCTCCTTGTAGAGTCCCATGAAGATCCATTCCTTAGCGTCAGATAAGTTTGTGATGTGAAGAGTGATGGTGTAGTCTCTGTATACAATATTTGTGATGTTAAAGATATTGTTGCTAATACCTATGATAATACCACCTTTAAGACCCTGAGGAGGAAGTTGGAACCATTGATTGATGTGTTTCCCACCTATGGTTTTTAGAGCAAAAGGGGTCAGAGTAGTTTCTGTTTCGATGATGGTGGTGATGGTGATGTTATTTTTATACATGTTTCGTCTAATGTGTTTTTTTTCTTTTAAGATTTGATGTACCACAAACATTCATGATGATATCTTCATGATATAGTATGATAGAAGATACTCTACTATGACTAGTCTAGACTAATGTTGGATGTGTAGTTTATCCAGACTCATATAAGTGTTGTGGATGTGTCTCTAGTTTATCCATCCCATAAATTTTTCTATATCATCTAGTGCAGTGTGGGTATTTGTATCTGTATCAAAAGAAATACCTAAAGTGTTGGCAAAGGTTGTGAAAGTGTGTATGTCTTGATAGGATGCAATTTCATCTATATTATCGATAGAAATCTCATGTTCTCTATCGTCAAGAGTATGAAGAAAGAAAGGTAGTTCTATGATAAGTGAGATGACTGGTGAATTTGATTTGTTACATGTATTTGTTGTGGTAAAATAGTTCTTCTTGGTGAGTCCTTCTAGTGTAATCATCAGCAAGCCAAAAGTTGAGACTATAGAGGGTGTCTTTCCTTTGCCCTTCTGTTTGGGGATCAGTTAGGATCTAATCTATTCTATGATGTTTAATTTGATTTTATTGACTGTATCTTTTTTGAGGTTTGTGTATGAAGTTGGGTTGTTGTGGAATAGTATGGGTTTGATGGAGTCGAGAAAGGAGTTGTTGTTACTTTCCATAGATGGTGAAGCAAGTCCAAGGCATTTTTAGGGATGCTAGGGTTGGAGTTTCCTACTGAGATGTCATAGGAGCTCTTTCTTTCCCAAACCATTTTCCTGTCATTAGGTTTTTTGGGGGCGAAAAAGGATTTTTTTTTAATTGATGGACAGTACCATGATTGTGGGTGTAGTCTGATATCAAAGAAGGTTGTGGGCACGCTGGTAGGGCTTTCAGAAACAAGTTTAATCTAATATACTTTCTCACCTAATTGAATTTTGATAGATACCATCAAGGTGATAGCATGTTTGATAGAGAAGATAGAGAAATATGTGATGTAGTTGGAAGGATGTAGGGTGTCATGGATAACAAATGGGTTGCTCTAATCGAATGTGCAATTGCACGGAAGATTGAAACTTCCCATAAGTGTGGAGGGAGGTTAGATATGGATGCCCATCTTGATCCACCTGATCCAGCAAGGGATGAGCCGTGTTCAGGGGATCACTTTGAGATGTTGTCTTGGATAAAACTAGATCCATGCAGGATTGTCATAGCTTGTCCAAAAATGTGTTTAAGTTTGGTACCCTCAAGCACAGAGTAGAGGAGTCGGGTGGGTGAAAGAATCTTAGGTTTAAGGACAATATGTCCTAAAAGAAGAAGAGAAATGGCTCAGATGACATCGAGGATATTGATTGTGTTGTTGTTGATGTTGTTTGTGATGGTAACAAGGATACTACATCTGGTGAAAATACAGAGCAACCTCATCAAATTGGCTAGAAGATCGATGGGGAATTCCTTCTCGAGGTGGACAGGTGGAGACATGGAGAAGGGAGAGGTTCAGGAGGGGAAGTGGAATGTTTTATGAGATGTAGGATCTAGCTCAGTAGACATTGATGGTTCTGCTGGTGGTGGTATATGAAGGAGAGATTCTATGTGAAGAGTAGGTGATTTGTTGCATGGTGGTGGAAGATTGGAGGAAAGGATCCGAGGTTGGTTAGGAGAGGAAGAGGTGGAAATGGGTAATGGGTGGGAGATCATATTTGGGATGTAGAGGCACAAGAAGAGATTATGGTCCCTAATCGATGGTAAGATGGAAAGTGATCTTTAGGAAGGTACAATTGTGTGCTTATCCCTTCTAAGTCTGTCAAAAAAGTTGTTATTATGATGCAAAGTGGTGTTATGTATTGTCTTTTGTATGGCAAGATCTTGGGAATGAGGTTTTTTGTGTGTTGTTGTATGAGAGGTGACCATGCATCATGTAGATAAAGCAAAGGGGATATTTACATTGGAACTTAGAGTGTACAGATCTGAAGCATCAAGTACAGTGAGGCTTTTGGTCTGAAAACTTTCTGTGCCGCGTAAGAACATCCATTTCTTGTCATTGGTATCCTTTTTGAATGATTGTATAGCTAGGTCAGTAGTGGTCTAAGTCAAAAGTGGTGGGAAGTTAAGATTGTATGGAATTTGTTCAAAAGTTGTAGTATGGTCTATGAGATTTTTGTGGGTTGTAAATCATTGAGGTGTATTGAAAACTAAAGGAGTGGGTGTAGGAACAAACCTGGAGTAACATGATGTGATCTCCTCTGAAGATGTGTTTGTATCTTCTACAGCTGAAGAGGTTTTGGAATCTGTTTTGGACATGATCTCTATTGGGTTGGTGAACGTACCCAATTTTGGTTGATGTTCATCACGAACAAACATATGATTTGTTGAATCTGAGTCTTCAAACTCTGAGTCGACTGGCATTCTGAACAGTGGATTTAGCTTAATTGGTGTTTCAGAGAAGAGGTATGTAACCCATGCTGTGAGAGTGTAGTGTGCTATAGGCTTGAGGTAGATTATCCAATCCCTTCTTAAATGTGGTTCTTCTATCATTTCCACCCACCCTTTGGTGATGTTCATATTTGAAGCTTTATTTGTGGTAATGGAAACTAGGAAGCTTATGTTGTCGATCTGAATGGTATTTCTTCTAGTAAGAATGTTGAATTTGAGGTATTTCCACTTTGAGGGTAGTGTGATCAAAAATCTATTGTCAAAGTCAATGGAGTATTCCATGAAGGGGAATTTTGAAGTCATGGTTGGTGTGGTAAGGCCAGAAGAGTGTAATCTGGAAGTTTTTTGCTGTGTAGATCTTCTACTATAATTGTATGTTCTACTTACATGGAGTTGTGTAGTACCTCTAGGTTTCCCTTTCTATCTCATGGCATTGCAGAGGTGTGCCCCTGTCCTCATTGTAGGAGGAAATGAAGGTGAGAATGTGTCATGTTGGTGTAAAATGCTTCCTTGAAGGGTTGCATGAATGGTGTCCCTAGATAGCCTCAGAAGCTAGGGCTAGCGTTGGAACAACCAAGTATTGTGATGTCTGCAAGAGTAGTATTCAGCCACCAGTAGAGTATTTCTAATGGAGTGATTCTAGTGAATCTGATGTGCAATGTGTTTATATTACTGGTGTGAGTTAAAGGTGTTATCAATGCAGGTGGTCGATGGGTGGCCGATGCGATGTGAAGACAGCATGTTTGCTATTGTTACCCAACAATGTTTTTCACCATTTTTAGGCTATTGTAGGTGTGAGTTAATGGTGAAGATGATAGATCAGAAACTAGAGAGACAGGAGAGTAAAACTCATAGCCCTAGATCCGGTGTTGTTTTGGTGATGGTGTTTTGAGAAGTTGGAGCTTTCTCTCACTTCATCCCAAACTTCTCCAACAATTAGTCCTAATAGTGACTAAATAAAAAAAATTCATATAACTATTACATGTTTATGTCCTATATAATAGAAATATCTTGTTATATAAGAATATATCAAAGATAGTCATAAATTTTCTTACATAAAAAGTATGATGTTTGTTTTAGAACCATTTATCTGAATACTCGCACGGTAGACCCGCTATTATTATGGGTATGAATATGGTGTAGGTCTAAATGTTTATTATGTGGGTCCAGAACTGGAACTGAACCCTCTAAATAAATAAGTATGGGTATGGGTATGGCCACACACGCACTGTACCTGCACTGTTTACAGCCTTAAGGAGTTGACTAATCAGTCGGTGGGCCCATTGATCGACTGGAGGAGTCTAGGTGACACTTGGATTGAATACCATTCGACCAATCCAAGAGACCAACTGACTGACTAGGAGGCCAACCTATCGGTTTAAGAGTTGAATTGATCGACCCATATTGGTTCTAGCATAGATCTTCATCAACAACAGGTTGCTACATATGATGTGGACCTTAGGTGGTATTAATTCCTTGTGGCTCCAAGGAATTATAATAGTATGGCCATAACTATCACTTGTGTTTTATTATTGCATATTACATTTGCAGATATAGTATGTATATGATACATATAAGTATGTGGTGATTGGATATATATATGTTTTGTATAACTATAAAATATCTCAATCAAATATTAAGTCTTACATGATTTCCATAAACAACACACATGAAAAGCTTGATCAACTAAGCATAGGCACACCAAGCATGGGGTGTTGTCCATCTCGTGGAAGTGTGATGGTAGTCATGTGGGCATGCCAAGCAGGGTGCATCACTATCGTGTTGGCTTTTGGGTCAGACTTAACTAGGTGACCTTAATGAGATTAAGTGCCCATAAGCATGCAGTTGACTATGGAAAAGAGTTGTACATACCATCTATCCAATAAATACATGAGATGCAATTGGAAAAGTTGCCTACCTTAATAATTGGTTATGGATGTTGGTGTTGGTCGGGTAATTACTTTTTTTTTGCATCTTGTCTCACTAGAAGGTTGTATGATGCAATCTTCCGAATTGATATGTGAGTCCTATCAATTTAAACAAAATAGTATGAGCAATAATTAATTAAAGGACTAATTAAACATCATCAAAATTTATTTTAATCTAATCAAATTAAAAGTGTTTTTGACAAATTGTAAATTTTTATTGTAGAAAGGCAAATAAATCATTGTTGTGATCAGTCCTTAAAAAGCATAAACTTAATGGGACAAACTTCCATGACTGGTTTTAGACTTTAAGAAGGGTTCTCAATGATGATCTTAAGCTCTACGTCCTAGATACACTAGTGTCAGAAGAACCTACTCTTGATGTGCCTAGGGCTGAGGTACATGCTTACGGGAAGCATGGGGATTATGATGCCTTAGACATCAAGCACCTTATGCTATGTTGTATGAACTATGAGTTGTATGAGCATCATGAATACATGGGGATTCTTGAGATCATAACACATCTAAGAACATGAACCAAAATCATGCAAAGCAAGAAAGGTACAATGTCTAAAAGGCGCTCTTTGAGTGCAAGATGACAGAAGGAGATCTAATAGAGACGCATGTGCTCAATATGATTGGACATGTGGAACATCTAGTGAGAGTGGGATTCTCTTTGAGCCAAGAGTCATCCATGTATATGATTCTACAATCGTTGCCAGAATCATATAGCCAGTTTATTGAGTGTTTTACTTGAGTAACTTGGACAAACTGTTGTCGGATTTGCTTAGCATGTTGATAAATGTCGAACCAAGGATGAATAAGGAAAATCTATGATGATGATTAGGGGAGAAGAGTCTAAGGATGAAAGCAAGTCCAAGAAGAGTTCTGAGGTGAAGAAGAAGTCCAAGTCTTCATCACTCAAGGCAAGGAGAAAGACAAGTGCAAAACGAATATATCCTTTGCACTTAAAGGGACTCAAGAAGATGAGGTAGGGGATAGATATCTCCACTTCAAGTATACACATTGTTGAGATAAATATGTCTACTTATTCATCATGGGTACTAGATACCATATTTGGATCTCACATATGTTCTACTATGCAGGATTTGAAAAGAAGTAAGACTTTAAAAAAGGGCGAAATCAAATTTTGCATTGCAAATGGAGCAAGATTTGTTGCCACTGCAGTTGGAACCTACAATTTTTCTCTGCCCATGAGGCTTGTAATAGATGTAAAAATTTGCTATTTTATAGATGTCATTAATATAAACATCATTTATGTATCTTGTATGTATAAGGATGGATATGAATTTCATGCAAATAACATTTGATGTTCTATTTCAAAAGATGAAATATTTTATGGCTGTGCCCCAATGTCCTATGATCTTTATTTGTTAGATCTAAAGACAAATGTTTATAACGTAAAATACCAAAAGAGTAAAACTCAATAAATCAGACAAAATTATTCTTTGGGATTTCTATCTAGGGCACATCAATGGGAAATGCATTTCTAGACTCCATAAACATGGATATCTAGACTCTTTTGATTTCAAATCAATAGAGACATGTGAATCTTGTTTGTTGGGAAAGACAAAAAATACTCCATTTGTTGGTAATAGTGAGAGGACTAGTGATCTATTAGAACTCATACATACTAATGTATGTGTCCCTTTTTGAACAAATGCTAGAGGTGGTTATCGGTACTTCATTATCTTCATTATTGATTTCAGTAGGTATGGTCATGTTTGCCTGATGAAACATAAGTCAGAAACTCTTGAAAAGTTCCAAGGATTTCATGAATGAAGTACAGAATCAACTTGGTAAAAGTATGAAGGCACTTCATTTTGATCGAGTTGGAGAAAACTTAAGCCAAGTGTTGACCTTGGTATCGTATCATAATGGACTCCACCTAGAACAACCAAGCATAATGGTGTGTCAAAAAGAAGGAATTACACATTGCTAGATATGGTGCGACCAATGATGAGTTTTTTTATCATCTGACTTCCTTCTGGGGCTATGCTCTAGAAATTGCAGTATTTACACTAAATTGTGTAGCGTCTATATCGGTTTAAAAGACACCATATGAGATATGGTATGGGAAGTTTCCTAATCTATATTTTATGAAGATTTGGGGTTGTGAAGCTTATGAGAGAGAATTTTTCCAAAAAGCTTGAACCCAAATTGGATAAATGTTATTTTGTTAGATATCCTAGGGAAACCAAAGGATACTACTTTAAACCCCATCTGGCAACAAATTGTTTTTTCCAAGGATGTTGTATTCCTAGAAAAAGAATTCATTTCCATAGGAATCAGTGGGATTAAAGTAGAACTCGAAGAGGTTCGAGACCAATAAGAAAGCATTGAACCTATAGAGGTACAAGAGGAACATAGAGAGTCACAAACTGCTATAGAATCTCAAATTCATCATGTAACCAGGATCCTTGCAGATCTAGTGGGACACGTCTTGAGCCAGATAGATTTTGTTATCTTTTGACTCAAGAAGGCAATGAGTCCATAATTGATGATGAGGCAACTACCTACCTAGAAGTTGTAAAGGGACCAACCCTGAGAAATGGCTTGAGGCCATGAGATCTAAGATGTAATCCATGTACACCAACAAGGTATGGACCTTGGTGGGTCCACCTAAGGGATAAAACCCATAGGGTGAAAGTGGGTCTTCAATAACAAGACTAACAAGAATGGTAATATAAAAACTTACAAAGGTAGATTAGTTGCAAAGGGTCTCATACAAGTTCAACGTGTTGACTATGACAAAACCTTTTCTCCAGTTGCCATGGTTAATTCGATCAGGATCATGCTTGCTATTGCAGCTTATCATGACTATGAGATTTGGTAGATGGATGTTAAAATCAAATTTATTAAATATTCTTGAGAACGTGTACATGACATAACCCAAGGTTTTATAAATCGAAAGGATGCAAGTCTATAAGCTACAAAGGTCAATCTATGGATTGAATCAAGCATCTAAGAGTTGGAATCTTTGATTTGATAAAATAGTCAAAGAGTTTGGCTTTAGTCAAAATGAAGATGAACCATGTGTTTACAAGAAGGTTAGTGGGATCATGATTGCATTCCTCATATTGTATGTGGATGACATACTATTGATGGGGAATGACATCCCTATTTTATGTATGGTAAATACATGGCTAGGAAATATGTTCTCTATGAAGGACTTGGGTGAAGCATCCTGTATCTTAGGAATCAAATCTATATAGATAGATCTAGAAGCCTTTTTCCTAAGCCAGAGTACATGCATTGACAAAGTTCTGAAAAGGTTTAGCATGAAGAACTCAAAGAGATGAAACTTACCCATGTATCATGGTGTTAGTATCTCTAGAGCTCAATGTCCTAGTTCTTGTGAATAATGGGAGCACATGAGTAGGATTCCATATGCATCTACAATTAGATCTATCATGTACACAATGTTATGTACTATCCTGATGTCTCATATGCCCTGAGTATGACTAGCAGGTATCAGTCAGATTCTGATGAAAGTAATTTAACTTCCGTAAAGAACACGCTTAAGTACTTGAGAAGAACTAAAGATCAGTTCCTTGTCTACGATGGTGAGGAAGAGTCTGTGGTAAATGGTTACACCGATGCAAGCTTACAAACTAACAAAGATGATTATATATCACAATTCAGATTTGTGTTTTTCCAAAACAACATAGTTATAAGCTGGAAGAGTTCTAAGAAAGAGACAGTTGATGATTCTACAATTTAGGCCAAGAATATTGTTGCATCCAATGTTGTAAAGGAGGTTGTTTGGTTCAAGAAGTTCATTTCTAAACTTGGAGTGGTTCCAAGCATCAATGATGTAGTAGAGCTATATTGTGACAACAATGGAGCTATTACACAAGCTAAGGAACTTATATGGCATCAACGTTCCAAGCACATATTACGACATTTCCATCTCATATGAGAGATCGTACAATAAGGAGATGTGAAGATTTACATAGTACCAACTGAAGGCAATGTAGCCGACCCCTTTGCTTGGATCCAATGATGGGCTCTAGAAGGGGGTGAATAGAGCTAAAAATACTTAAACAAAATTCATTAGACCTTAAAGATATTTCTAAGATAATATGGTAAGTATGAACTTTCAGTGCAACTAAACACACATAGCAATGGATAGAGAGATTGAACAAGTAACACATGCTATGTGTAGTGGTTCCAAACTCCAAACTAGGAGAGTGTTCATTCACTACCTAGAGAGTTAAACCTCTAAGATTTTTCAACCATGTCTCACTCCTTATATTCCATTATAAGAGTTAAAACACCTTCCTTTTCTAAGACAAGGATAACTAGCCTTCCCTTTGAGGAAAAGGGATCCAACAACCTTACAAAGGACTTACCTATCCATGACCAAGATTCTTCTACTTCACCAAAGACTTACCTACTTTTGCAACGAGTCTTCCTCCTTCACCAAGGACTTACCCACTCTTACAACAAGTCTTCTGCCTTGAGGATTTACCCACTCTTAAATTGGATCTTCTGTCTTTGACTTCACCTTTACCAAGCAGAATCTTTCACCAAGGAACTCCTTCCTTTATTCTTTACCTCTCTTAGACAAGAGAGAGATTCTTCATCCTCATGGTAGAAAGAGATATTGGGAGGTGGAGGAAGTGGGAGCCTCACAAGACATACATGTAGGACTAGCTCTCTTACAAATCTCTTGCTCATACTAATGGATGTATCAAGTGATTAAACTTGAGAGTGGAAAGAGGATCTTAGAGGCACTCAACTATTATATAGGGACCTTCATAGTGCTTGGATAACCATGGGATAAAGCCCAAGGGGTCCTATTTATACTTGAGGTTGCCTACTAGCCAGTAGAAACACTTGGGAATGAAATTATAGCCTTTTGGAGTGTCACAACGGATATACTTTTCAGTTTTGCAACATTCCAACGGTTAGAAACAGTTTTTTTGCACATTTCATACAGTGTAGTCAGTCGAGTTTGCTTTTGAGAAACTCGACCGATAGCACCAAGTGGTAAAACAAACTTGAGTTGTCGGTCGATTTTATCCTATATGAAACTCAGACGACTGCTTAAATTTGTTTTGCATGTACAGGGTTTTGGTCGAGTTTATCCTGAGGTAAACTCAGCCGAACCTGAAAGTTCCTAAGATCCATAAAGGGTGTTGGTCGAGTTTATCCTATATGAAACTCAATAGACAAAAATCCTTATGATGAATTTTGGAAAGTTCCATAAAAGTGCTTAAATATTTGATTTAAGTGCTCTTGATTTTTTCTAAGATTATTTATAAGTCATACAATTATTACAAGTGATTTACAACATGATCCTAATAGATTTGAGGATTTTTCCACAAAAGTGGACTTGCATTGATTTTGACTTATTTTTCTTCAAGTTATGATGTGCAAGTTTAGGCATTTGGAGTGTGCCTATACCTAATCTGAAATCACTCAAGTAGAAGCATTAGACACAAATAAGTGGAATGGTTTAGTCATCATTAAAACAAGGGTTTAATCAATTTAGACCTTGAGTCGGCTTTCTCCCCCTTTTGAAGATGACAAACCATTCCATAAAATAATACCTCTAGAGAAACCTAGGGGTTCCAATAGAATTAAGTTCATATGCTCCTCCTCAATTGATGCTAATGGAGTTCTCATACTCCCCCTCAATTGATGCTATTTCTCCTGTATGGTTAGCTTTGATATCAATTATAGAAACTATGTCTTCTACTAATATATGTTCTGCATATATGTGTTCTCCCCTTTACATAAGACATGTCTTCTCCCTCTTTGTAATTTCAAAATGTGAGTGGGTTTAAAGAGCTAAAGGCACAACTTATTAGTAAAAAGGAGATGTTAAAAGTTAGAAAGGAGAGTAGAAGAGAAAATACTAGGGGCTTGTCCAAGCAGAGTAATAAAGTTGATCAAGAAATGCATTTGAACAGTCCATGATGTAAGTAATTCTAGCAAATATAAAGGCAATTCTATGAAACTAAGTAACTCAATATAGTAGATATGCAAGTCAAGGAACAAGATTGAGTATGTATGAAAACAAGATACAAGTATAGCATGTAGTTGAATACCAATTGATGAACAATACTAGAATCACTTGTATATGTACTACTAGTAGATGATATCACAATTCAAGACTACTAGTAGGATCTAGATCATATCAAAAGATACACAAGTTAAAGAACAAGCTATGGGTAGATGTAGAGATATATCTAAACAAAGATATATGCAATTTTGAGAAGCATGAAATGAAATTACTCGCTAACAAATATGCATCCTTACGAACACCAGTTCCTTGTTCACAACCCCATTCAACACACAATTTCTTATAAAAACATTTGTGGACAACCATAACAACATATCAATGCTTCCTAAATTAATCAACATTAATAGCTTATGAATGTTTAGATGCACAAATATATGCAAGCACAAGATTTATTCAAATCCTAGGTTGATTTACAATAGCAACATCTAAATAAGTAAACTCAAAACATTAGATAAATAAATATAATTAGTAGATAAACAAATACAAAGCAATAGATAAAAAAGTACATCTCAGTTGATAAACAAATATAAATCAAGAGATGATTAAATAATTTCAAAAAGTAGATGAATAAATATAAAGCCCTAAATTTAAATAATGTGATGAATAAAAAATCATTATATGAACGAATGAGTAGATAAGTAAATACAAATCAGTATTTAAGTAAATACAAATTAGAGCGTCTTGCTCTGGAGCTGGGAGAGAGGGTGAGACAGAGGGTTTTTGGGGATGTTTACCTCTGTTTGAGCGGTGAGCAGGCAGCCAGCGAGCGAGCAAGGAGGAGGGAGAAGGGCGGCGGTGAGCAGGCAGTAGGCGGTGAGCTCTGGAGTAGGCATAAGGCCGGCGAGCTCCTGAACCGTAATGGAAGTGATCATTGAAAAAATACTAGACAATCATATTTTGTTTCATATACAATGTTCAATTTAAATAAACACTCCCTTAGAGGATCTAATATTAGGCACAAAGTCATGTCTTAAATACTCTGGAAAAATATATATATTGATTCAAGATCACAACTCCCATGTAGGTAGACATCAAATCCACTCTTAACAATGTATTAAAGGACTAATCAAGTAAAAATGATACCAATACTAGAGTCGGGTCAATCAAGAACCCTACATAAATCAACATTAGATACAATAAATGAAGATGGAGACCAGACTCTATGGTACTCCTAGTTGTAATAGCACACACATAGAAACCAGTTGATCAACCACAGTAGAAACAGAGACGGAGACCAGACTATAAGGTACTCCTACAGGTCACACACATAGCACACACGTAGAAACGGAGATGGTTCCATTACCTTTGATTGGTCAGAGCAGCGGCAGAAGCAGTGGCGGCGGTGGAAGGCAGCAGAAAGGCGGCACCGGAGTTGGAGCAGTTACAGAGCAGGCCGCCAGAGTTGGCTGGAGCAGTAAGAGAGAAGGCTGTCGGAGGCACCGGAGCAGCAAGAGAGCAGACCGCTGGAGTTGGAAAGAGAGCAGTTAGAGAGCAGGCCGCCGGAGTTGGCCAGAGCAATAAGAGAGCAGGCCACCGGAGTTGGCCAGAGCAATAAGAGAGCAGGCCGTCGGAGGCGCCAGACCAGCAAGAGAGTAGGCCGCCAGAGAGCAGGAGACCAGGCCGCTGGAGCAGCGAGCGGCGGTGGCAGAGGAGCAGAGACCAGCAAGCGGTGAGCAGCAGGTGGCCAGCGGTGAGCAAGGAGAACGGTGGTGGTGGGCAGCGGCACGGAGGGAGTTTGCTTGCTCACCGGAATCGCCAGACCCTAAGCCGATTGCAGCACAGAGAGAAAGGGGAAGAGTCGAGCTCGCTCGCACGCTATTAAGTTAACATTCGGTGTCAGTTATTCAACAAAACTGACACCTGTTCTCAATGATAATCGTCGGTTTTAACTAGAAAAAGACCGACGTCTATCTACATATGTCGATTAAAAAATTAGTTCTCGATTAATGACCATAGTCATCGGTTTTTTTTAAATCCGACGCTCAAAGGGTGTGAAAAATTTCCCGCGAACAGCGCAGGAAAACCCATAAGTGTCGGTCATTGTTGTAAAACCGACGATCAAAATGTGCCCAATTTCTATTTCGCAAATAACCTTTAGTCGTCGGTTTATTACTTAATGACCGACGCCATATGTTAAATTTTTGGAGGTAATTTTTTTTGTTGGAAATTTTGGATTTGGCAGTTAGTTTTTGGCGTCGGTTTGTTATTAAGGAACCGACACCAAATAAAAGTGATACATGTGTCTGGTCACCCTTCATAGATTGATGTCAGTTTATTTTATACACCGACACTTTATTGTTTAGGTGTCGGTGTATTTATGCAACTGACACCTTTAAAAGTGATGTTATAAGCCATTTCTGTAGTAGTGTCACCACGCTTTTCTCATTATTTAATATTAAGATTTTAGGGTTAGGGTTAGGGACTATACTCTATCTCTTAGAGTTTCCATATCCCTTGACCTACTAAAGTTTTCATACCCCAATGGGTTATCCCAATCCAAGTCCTTTCTCTATGAAAGGGCTTACCCATACTTATATATTTCTAGTGTTTACCCTCACTAAAGGGGCCTACACTACAGGTTACATCTTTTCACATTTACTTCTCTATTTAACAATTTCTTTTCAAGGCTTATTAAGCAAAGAGGTGAGAAGTAGACAAAATATGAGATGAGAAACCTAGAAGATACCTTATACCTTAATAATTTTCTCTTATATTTCTAAGGATGATTTGAAATCATAAACTATTAAGTATTAGTTGAGGAATCTGTGCTCTTATACCAAATGTAATGACCCACACTTTTGAGTGTCTAAAAGCCCTTAAAATCACAGATCATTACTCATAAATTCCAGGATCAGATTCAAGAAACAATATAGAATAGTAAACGATTTCCATTAATGAACAAATATTTACATGTTTGCATAGAAAGCTCCTCTAAGGAGTTACATAAATTTTAGAAAGAATCAACTTATACATGTGTGAAGATATACTGCTATGACTAAACCTTCATGAATAACTTTAGTGTCTTCAACATCTTTATTTGTAACCTCCTGTCCATGAATCAAGTATACATGATACCTAAAATGCCGACAAACAAAAATGCGATCAGTATATTTCTATATTGGTATGTGGGTTCATCCAATAATCACAAGTATATATATAATCAAACATCTTTTACTTACACATAAGAACATAAACTTGCTTTCATATTCTAACCCATATCTGGTCTACTACCTCAGGTATGATCACTGTCCCTCCTGGGCTCGTATGCATTACTCTTAATATCAGTCTAACCCAGGGTTTAGAATATTATTATTTACTTTACATGGTACTCATAGGAACTTTATAATTCGCAAGAAGTAAATAAACAAGCAAGCAGTTTATCATTCGTTCAATCTCATTGAGAAAACTCAACAAACTTAGAATTCAATACATGTATTCATAAGCATAACCACATATCTTATGCCATTGTAGAAACCATGCAAAATAACTCATGTACTTTAAGATTGCATCCAAACATCCAAGAAACACATCATTTCATCAACATTATCTGAAACATGCATACCACATATGTGTCACCATGTATTCCCATTACATTATATTGATCTAGATGCGTTCCTAAACTAGGGTTTAGGGATGTATCATGTTTGGACTAGGAATAAGGGTCACAAACCCTAATTCCACCATGTCATGATTTCTAATATTACAACCTTTTTATGCATATTATGTGAAACCCTATTCATCATCTTAAGCATATTAGGTCATCCGTGATACTTAGATCATACCATTAGCATTAAGATCATAGCAAGATGCTCACATTGGTTTCAAAACCCTAAACCAGCATGTATAAGATTATTAATCTAGAAACATCAATTATTCATTTTTATTAAGTATTTCCTCATTATACATGACAAGATCAAGTATTAACTCAACATAAACAAATCTACTTAATTAAGCATCAATTTAAAGGAATCTAGGTTTTCCTTTCTATTAATCACATTAAAACATGTATTGCATATACTTTTGGAACAAGAAGCTTAATTAGACTCTGATTATATTTTCTTTGTATTCCACTCATTTTTCTGAGCAATTTGATATATAGTTTTTCTATCATCAGAGTAACCATTAATTAGCTACATTTATTACAAGATATCTGATTTGGACCGATAAGAAACTGACACCTCATCAATCCATTATCCTTAGCTAATATCCATGTGAGACAGCTCCGGCCAATGGCGCTACACTACATCAACCCAGAGCGCCTATGCGGGCTCAACTTGATAACATGATTAATTACCAATTTGCCCATGTGCAATGACCTAGATGTGTCACGTGGACCAGGGCAAACGAGATTAATCCCTCCAGGGATTGTCTCCCTCACTGCCTACTCGCGAGCAGATTTCCGTGAGTCAACTATGTGGTTGAGTCCGGCTTTCCAGTCTCGACAGCCCTCTTCACGGGTGGGGTTGAGTCCACAGGGACTCCCCAAGTCTAGCGAGCTCCCTGGCTCACAGAACGGTGGCTGGAGTCAAGGTATCTAAGTCGATAGGTACACCAAAACACCACCAGGAACAAAAGAAGAGAATTACCTCTCATCGTCATCATTTCTGGGTGGAGGTAGACTCCTAAAGATCCTACGCATCTTCCCCAACCCTCAGGTGTGTTAGCTGTGGTTTGAGGCGGACTGGGTTATAACTTCTTCGCCATTTTTCCTGCCGATGGTGGCCAGAGTTGGGGAAGGACCCTGGGGTTTATGCCCATCAACCTAACTATCTTGATCTCTCTCCCATCATCTAGAGGTGCTTCATAGTCAATCAATTGCCTTGGAGTGAACCTGAGGGTGAGTTCTCACTTCAGGAATCAAGAAGGCAGGGAGTGCCTAGGGTCGGCTCCATGGTTGAAAGGAAAGTAATAGATGGAAGGTTTATGCTCTAAGGGTCACGAACCTGCTCCTGGATGCCTTAAATAGGTTTGGGGTCTATAAACCTGCTTTAGGATTATAGGCGTATCCTGGATTCTCCATGATAATGGTAACTTAGGGGTTGTCCGAAACCGGGTTCCTCTCCCGAATCCATTGGGATTATTAGCTACTCGCCTAACCCACCTAATAGGGAGGAAGAGTCCCGAGGGAACTAAGTTTGTTGTTGTCACTGGACTCAACAGAGGCGGGCGAGAGTGGTGACTCCCCCTCTCATAGTTCTACCCGGGTTGGGGAGTCAAGATCCGCCTAGCCTCTGCCCCACTCTATTAACTTAATTCCTCTTTAATAAAAAGTTCACTTTCTTATAATAATTTTCTAGGGCACATCATTATCTCAAATTATCTCAAACTTTGGCATAAACCCCAAGTTATCATTGTCTACCTCCTATTAAAATATGGGAGCTTAAAACCTTCTTTAATTATCCAAAATAGAGTCATTAATCAAAAGGTGGATAATTCTTCAACTATTTATCTAAGCCACCCAATAACTTGGAACATTCTAGAATTTCTCCCATTATCTTCTATTCTGATTATCTATCAACCAAAATTATCTTGGATATCTATTATGATTACTAGTATCCTCAATATCCAAAAACATATCTCAGGGACCCATATGTGAACTCCGATTAACCAATTGGGCTGAAAAGTGTCCCTAAGGCCCATGAATCACATCTTGGGCCTTCCCAAAGTTTCATAAGCTTAAACACATTCCTAATGTCCAAATTGAGGCTTTGCTAGTCACTACATCTTATATTAGCCTCACATGATCACATATGTTCAAATCACTCTATTTCCTTATATTTATCATTTAATATAATTCTAGGGTTTGGAATCATCAATCCAAGGTTCCTCAATCCTTTTCCTTGTTATTTCATTTAGGCTAGAAATCTATAAATTTCACAGATGTAACAAATGTTGTTTACATGCACTTCCTATGAATTGTGATATTATTATAGTGACATTGTTTTAAGGAAAAAAAGCTATTATTTTTTATCATTTTATCGAAGTCACGTTCTTTTGATATCCATTTGGATGGTAATTTTCCTCTTGTATGGGAAGCCTTGATTTTTTTGATGTCCTTTTTCCTAATGTTTCTCAAATCCCCAATTAATATGCTCATATCGCCTTTTAGCTGATAATTTCCATCTTTGTCTTCTCTTGTGGTGCATGCTTCCAACCCCTTAGGTAGAGAGCAAGGAGGAGAGTACCAAGGTTGACCAGGACAACTCTAGGTGTAGACAATCCTTCTTGGGAGATAGATTCAAGGTGGGTACATAACTCTCTGTTGATCCTATTCTATAGTTAGATTTCCTTCTATATCACCATGCCTGATGAAGGATCATGATATAAACAAGCATTGTAATAGTTAGGTATTTTATATTTTTCTGCTATACTTTGGTATTGTATATTGTTATTTGAGAAATGAAAATTACACCTATTCCGACATACCTTTTTAGCATGTTTGGATTAAGGATGGATTTATTCCTCAAATTAAGTAGGAGTGGAACCCCTCTTAGGTCACACTCCTTACAATATACATATAAACATCAAAATCATTTTTACTAACTTCTAATGTTTACACCTACTTGTGTACCACCCTTCATTATTCATTCTATTTTCTTTGAAAATTTTTATTAGGGTTCAAGGATAAATTCCCTTGCATTGCTCTTTCTTATTCTTCAATTTTCACTAGGGTCCGCTTGTATATGGTATTATTCTCCTTCATTATTCTTGTATACCCAAGTTCATGATTTTTTTTATCAAGGTTTAAGTATTAATGTCTTATTCACAAAGTCTTTTTTTCTGTATCCTATTTATGTTTTTCATAGGCAGATTGGATTAACATAGCATATCTATAGGTTCTTAAAAGTTTATATGATTTCCCCTCATAAAAGAAACATACATTACACAAAACATGTTTCACGTACATTTATTTTTAAATCTAAAACTAGTATTTCATTTTTTTTTAGTTTTAGGTACTTAGGGTTGAAAGGAATGGAAAGATGAAATGTTGCAACCCCAATTTTTGGGTTCATTTGGTGAGAAATGTAATTTCTCATATTAAAGATATTTGAACAAATAATGATAGAATTTGTTTGGAATAAATGGATTTCATTTACAATAGCCTTGATGATTGTGTTGTGGGCTTTATTGGCTATTGGGCCCAATAACAAGGAAAATTCAATTAGTAAATGAATAATTGAGTTTTGAGAAAAGAAAGATGTGGAAACCTTTAGAAGGCAAATCCAAAGAGGGATTTCGTGCCTCTTGGGTTCCTTGGGGTCCAAGGAATCCAAGATGATCAGATAATGGCAAAAGAAAGAGGAAATATTAATTAATTCGTTTTAATAAAGAGTAACTTTCTTATGAAGGAAATGCCCCTTTCCTTTGGAATTTGGGACTCAATTTTGGTATGCGAGTAGATAAAACCAATAGGAAGTTTCCCTTAAAATTTGGTTAAAAAAGGATAAAGGAATTTTGAGTTATTATTTTTAGAATATTTCTAAAGTCAATGAATAAATAATCATCAAATCGTAAATATGGATATTCGGATTAAATTGAGACTGTTAATATGAGATCCAACGGACCAGACCAAATCCTAGTTCTACGATATCTCTGGTAAGAAGATGACCAGGAAGCATAACCTTCCTTTTTTATTTGCTCAAGTAGAGGCAATGTGCAACGAAGGAAACAATTCCATTGGCTTCGGGAGTAATTTTCGCATCAAACCGACCTGGGATTGCAGACCTTTCCTGAACTCTATAGGTTTTCCCAAGTTCATGGGAGAGCACTAGTTGATGACCCTATATATATGAGGGAGGGGGCACAAGCTGCGTGCATCAATTTTAAATCTGTCCTTGCGTTCGCGATGGGGAACCACACTGGTTCATGCAAGCATCTGGGAGTAAAGCCTTGACCTAGCCGCGGGCGAGATGCCCTGTTCCGGCGCAAGGTTAGGCTAAGGGGATGGTCAACCCCGACCCTCGGAGAAGGAGCGGGTGTCTACGGCCAGTCTAGGGATGGTGAACAGAGGCACCGAACCGGTTGCGAGGAGCTTTGGACCACCAGAAGGGCGAAGTCAACCCAGTGGTTGACCGCCAGGCAGCGCAGGTCGGGCGCAAGGTCCCTTACGCGAGGAAGGGGATGACATAGGGGGAAAAGACCCCCCTATCCCTGACTCTAGTAAAGGAACTGAAGGGTGGAAATGTCTTTCTGCTGATTAGTAGGCCGAACCGCGTGCAAAGGAAAAAGAAAAAGAAAAAGGGGCCGACATGGCCGCCAGTGATTGGCCAAAAAGGTATTTTTCTTCATGATTTCGTAACTAATTAACTGTAACTCCGATGATAGCAAGTAAAATATGAAAATTGATCCTGGAATGAGAGGAACACAAATAAATTATATTTGAAGCTTAATTCTGCTTGCAATATGTAAAGAATGTAAAGATGCTATCTTTAATGGTTTAATTGATGAAAAACCCTAATCTTTGATGATTAATATATTTAGTAGGGTTTAATGGATGATTAAAGTTGATATTAGCCTGTTAACGATAAAAAGGAACATTAGGAACAAAAAGGATGAAATTTTCACGTAATTGGTTTAATATTAGAGTTTCATGCGCATAAATATGTTTTAATGGGCCTTGAAACCCTAATATTAGTGAATGAGACTATTAATGGCTTTAATTGATTAATTTCATGATTAAAGTTAAAATATGATAAATCTAAGCTATTTAGAGTACAAAAGTCCTTAATTTTGGATAAATACCCTAAATGTAGTAATTAGGGTTTTCTCATGAATAAAAGGTAGAATTAATGGCAAATCGAGTCCATATGTGAATTAGACCATAATGAACTTTGAATTGATGATAAATTCATATAATGATCTTGTCATGGATTAAAAGGATAAAAATAGTAGTTTTAATGTAAAAGAAGCTTAATGAACTTAATTGATGGTTAATGGTGCCTTAAATCTGAGAATAGGGTTATATGTTGTTAAGATAACCTTAATATTGAAGAAAAGATGAGATAATAAGGGTTTATGAGTAATGGTATAAAATTAGGGTTTAAAATAGTAAAAGATGAAGGGAAACCCTAATTGCAATGGAAACCCTAAAATGGATAAGGAAACCATAGGAAGCAATTTCAAGTTGAATAGAAATAATCTTGATAAAGTGTGTAGTAAATCGAGTACATGTGATTTTCAGGATTCTTGATTGTATGGTTGAACTACTTGCTTGGATTGCCTTCTTGGTTGGAATTGATATTAGCTTGAGAAATCTACTGAACAGGTATGTGGTTACGCTTATGAATAATCTCTCTAGTTTCACGGTGATTCCCGAAGTTTTTATCAGTTGCTTGAAAATAAATGTTCGATGTTTATTTATTTCATGCAACTATAAAGTGACTATGATTATCACTATAAAGGTGCATACATGACTGGCTCAGATCCTGGTCCACCTCTGTGGCTTTGCAAAGGCTAAAAAGGGGTAACCTAGAGCAAGGTCTAGGTTATCGTGAGTTAGAAATTGGACTACCCACGCGTAGTGCCATGAGACTCTTTAGCATGCCATGAGTTAAGGAGTGGGCTACCTACTGGTAGTGCCATGTGACTCAACCCTAGAAATGGGTTCACCTGTTAGGTGGGATCATGAGGGGTTTAATGGGGATCTACCATAAGGAAGGTAGCATCCAGGTCCATTGTAGGGATAGCACAGAGGCTAGGGTATGTAGGGATTGAGCAGTCATGTGGAAAATGTAAAGTTGTTTGTTTAAATCATAATTGACTGATTACATTGTTATCATAGTTGCATGATTATTTATTTCCCCCACATACCAGCTTTATGTTGACCGACGTTTTGTTTGTCGGCATTTTAGGTACAAGCCAAAAGGACAAATAGTAAATCATCATGTTGTGAAATACATGAATTAAAATACAAGGAGGATTAGTTAGAGTAGAATTCATATGTGGATAGAAGTTTAGAGATACAAGTTTTCAAAAGGTATGCAAAGTTTTTATTTTCACCATATTTCAATATAGTTGGTAGAATTTAATAATTGTTATTAATTATTTGTCGAACCTTTGATCTGGGTTATTAGATAACGGCTCTGACCTTTCGGTATCCCTTAATTGGGGGTTACCGGGAGGCGGGGTCATTACATTTGATATCAGAGCGAAGGTTCCTCACTTAATCTTTAATAATTATTAAATTTTACAAATTATGTAGAACCCAAGGGAGTTATTAGAGGATTATCTGAAAGACAGAGGTGTCTAGAAAAGGATCACGACCCAGGGCTGGCAATATTTTCCTCCGCACTACTAGTCAGAATATGAGGACTCCCGGATCCGTGTGACTGCCTGGCCAAAGTCTTAGAGTATGATTTGAAATAAGATACATTTAGGACTCTCTCATCTCGTTCATCCCTTCTCAACTCAAATGTTGTTAAGGGCCTTAAGTATTAGGGTTTTCTCTCTTTTCCTCACCCTCTTGAGGTATGGGTAAGGTCGATAAGGTTTAAGGAATCCTCCACCAAATTAATGAAAATCATGTAAATAAGATGTCATGGACATAAGCTTAATAGAGTAAGCATAAACTAAAGGATAGATACATGCTTAGGTCGTACGACATAAGTTGTCATGCCCTCAGAAGAGACCTGAGGCTAGACCTTCTTATCAGGAGGATAAATAAAGAGAGTTAGTCTTGGAGATAGAGACCTCCATTATAAGTAGAGACATGGCACATCCTCTGAGGATGATGTTAACTCTAATCTTAAGTGAAAGTTAGAGAGAGAGACAACATGATGAGTTAGATGTCATGATAGACCAGGTGTTTGGATAGACATGCCTTGGATGCCATATGAGCCATTGCATGATCGATTACCCTTGGCGACCCAACCCTGGGAAGGGTCGAGCAGGTTAGAGTGAAGGATAGCTCCTTCATTGATGAGGTTAGAGAAGAACATATGGAAACCCCATGAGCTTATATGAGCATGGCATAGTAGGCACCCATAGTACGTTAGTAGTATGAGTAATAGGTTGAAACCCTAGACAGGAGAGTATGAAGGATAGCTTATGAAATAAGTATAAAGAGTTATGGATAATCCTGAGCGAACATAAGTTGAACATAGGCTTCACCCACGTAGAGGTATGCTTATGAACTTGAGCCTTCATGGAGAGAGGACCTCTCATAGTAAGGTTGTTTTTAGGGTTAGCTCTAGAGAGAGAAAGCAGGACCCTAGCAAGGAGGTTGGAAGCTTAAAACCTCGAGATATGAGGAACAATGGAGAGTTGAGGATGATGCTTCTGGTACCTATGTGCCTATGGTATAAGTGGTTACCTGTTGAGATGAGACAAAGAGTGCCTTAGACCCTGAGGAGGTTTATGTAACCAGTTGTGAGGCATTATACCTAGTTGGTTGTCCTTGAGGAGGACTCAACTTTGAGGTGTTGCTTATATAAAAGGATCATGGGAGTACATGGCATACCATGGACATTCTTGATTTGTGGTTAAGAGATTGAGCAGATAGTTGAACACCAGAGAAGTGAACCTAGGGTTCCTAGGCCTAAGAGGGGAAGTGGTGTACCTAATGCTCGGGATGAGAGTTGAGTTCTACAGATGTGAACATGGTGCTTCTCATGGTTAGAGGAAAGGGAAACCCTTTGAGTTTAAGGTATGTTTGATGAACCCCTCTGTAAAGAGTGAGACTCGAAAGGGGATCCACCCAAATGATATAATACAAGAGCCATGTAATAATATAGCAGCAGGAACAAAACTATTACAAAGTCACTTCATAATTCATTTATACAATTGTTCCTCACCGTAATAGGTGATTTTACAACAACAAAAAAACTTGAACTAAGTACAACTAAAGCTAGTAGCGGAGGGTAACCCAGCCATTCCAAGCTATCCTTAAGTTCAATTCATGTTAGTGATCTTTTTGAGCTTTTGTCTTCCAATGCACCTAATCCTGGGTGGAAGGGAACATCACCCTGAAACATAGGAAACAACAAAGAGGTCAGCAAAGGCTGAGTATGTACACATAATAAACTTTAGGCATTATATTGGGATAAAAGTGCAAAAAGAAATGTTCCCACAAGAAGGGGTTATTTGCAATTAGGTAAGTTCAAGAGAAATGTAACAAAAGAAATGAGGCATATTAAGTTTCAGATTACAACATGATAATAAAAGAGTGTCTTGCCATAACATTCATCCATAGATTCATATTAAAACAAATAATATGTGCATGCATAACAATGTAGACTAAATATACCTAAAACAGGGCTATAACACCATAGGATCATGGCCTAAAAATAAACAAGGGTGGAAACGCACACCCCGGGCGAAATACGCATGCCCTATATAAGTATGGTTGTACATAAGTACCACTATTCTAGATAATCTAGTCAAACACGCAGCATGCTATAATAGAGTGGCAAGACTATCATTTTAGTCAATATCAAACCAAAAAGGCAACAAGGCAGGAGGGGCCTAAAGACCCATAATCATGTCAATTTAATAATCACAGTAGTAAAAGATATTCATAACAGGAGTTATAAATGTCCAAGAATAATAGATTTCTAAGAGAAATAATAGTTCAAGAGATGCCTCATTAAAATGTATATGGATTTAGTCAAATAATGCCCAAAATAAAATGGAGGATGTACATACCTGATCTTCATGACTAATGGTTAACTCAATAGTTATACTTGGTCCCCAAAGTCAAGTATCCATCCTAGGAACACATAAGGTGTGTTAGTCAATCCATAGCAACCCGTGTCCAGCATGGTATATTTACAAGAATGTCGTATTAAATAAATCTAGGGTTTTATTCCTGCATACACTAGTATATAAATATGTCTCATTAAGTTTTTAGTTACCATCAAATATAGGGATAAACATTTAAGGTTTCAATGCACAAATTGATTCTAGCATCTAGAATATGTTCAATACAATTTATTGATTTTTAGAACGTGTTGTTTGCTAGTCAATTACATATGTACACATAGATAAATGTACATTTTGATGAGGTCCCATTAACTATAGTGGATAGTCTATAATAATGTAAAAGCCTACATAATTTATTGGCAATCTAACCACCCACACGAATAAATATGTTAGTATTGTTGACTTGAGAAACTATTAATAATAATATGCATACATATACACCAAGTAATACACATAAGCGTAGATGAATTTATTGATCGGGTCAACTATGTTTTAAGTTTTCAGATATTATCTTCATACATTGTCTAGTTTCCTTATCAACTCTTTTAGTTGGTTTATAAGATCTGAAACATATGAGAAGGATACTGACATGTACATCAAGGGCCTTATTGATATCCAAGGATCAATACTGGTTCAAGGTTGGCTCCTTTCTTCTTGGATCATTGAAGCCTTGCTGTTGGTGGCACATGAGTTTGCATCGTCTAAAAGCTAACGATCATAATGAACTAAACCAGAACAAGTCTGCGCTTGCTGGTATAGGGCGACTTCTGATCCAACTTGATGCTCGACAAACAAGATGGGGTATCAAGGGATGAAATATGGCGGCTGTGGTAGTAGAATGAAGATTAAAAAGTGGCAGAAGGAGGAGTAGGAGGATGACTTGCAGGTGGCGTGGTGTTGCAGTGTGCGATCAGACTTGTTGATCATTCCGAGCAGTCGAGGAAGATTTGAGAAGGTGTTGGTGAGGTCGAATCCATAAGGGTCATGAATGTGTGGGCACAGAGAGAGGAGTGTCGGTGGCTGGGTGCTAGGGGCCAGATCATCGGCGGCTAGGGCCCTTGGCGCCAAGGAGAAGTAGGGTGTCGCAGCTTCCTCTCTTTCAGATGTTGGCAGTCGATGAAGATTGAAGGGGGCATAGAGAAGGAGATCATGATGGTTGGGACCCCGCTGGGTGCTGTGGTGGACCCATCATTGAAGACGACGGGGCGTCGCTGCAATGGTCGGCCGACCAACAGCCTCCACCGGCTACAGTCAAGGTGGTTGGCGGCGATCTGATACATGTTGCATCGTTGATGGTTCTTGCATCTACAGGTCTGGTTCTCACGTGGTTGGTGCAAGGAATGGAGGAAGAAGAGGAAGCGGCATCGATGCCTGGAGGGCAGCGCACAGCAGAAGATGAGCGGCGGCAATCACCTTGTTGCAACAGCACTGGTGCAGGGGGAGGGTAGACCGTCGACTAGGAAAGGAGGACCATTTATGAGGCATCGTGGTGTTGGTGGCACAACCTGGCATTGCTCGACGCTGCCTGGCGTCGTTTGGCTCTACTAGGAATAGGGTGGTGGGTAGTGGTGGTTCCTTGCTGCAGCGGTGGCGTTTCTCAGAAGTTGGATTGGGACCCGGCCTTGGTTACTCTTGGCTTTGTCTGGCATTGCAGATCCATAGTTGTCAAGGTGAGGTCAGAGGCGTCAGGTTTGTACCCAGTGATGATCTTCTGTGGTGGCAATTATGAGGTGCTGGTGGACCTGGTGGCAATGACGATGGAGGTGGTTGATGCAAGGTAGAAAGGGGGCAATGGCGATCATGTTGCGAGGAGATGAGTCGGCTTCAGTTGGTGGGAAGAGGGGAGTAGATTGTGACTTGGGAACTTGCACCTCGTCTGCCAACTACAGATAGTGATTGTCTCACAGTCAGCACCATCGGGCACAGGGTGAGGGAGAACTGATGGCTTGGTCAAGAAAGCAGACGAGGAGGAAGGGAGGAAGAGAGCACGTGATGAAGTTACTTCTTCTACGGATGGGATCCTTGTGAAGCGGCAGGCAGAGAAGAAGGTGGGGCGCCTGTTTGATCAGGTCAACACAGACCAGATCTTCCCAAGGGTGAGGAACAAGTCACAATAGAGGGATTGGAGTGACAGGAAAATATCATGCGAGACCTTACTGATGCTATTATTGTGAACAACGATTATAATCATCAAACACAAGTGTAATCACTAATTCAATTGGATGAGCAACTGTTATTCAAAAGGTATGAAATTTGACATGAAGGCCAAAATGGATGTGAGGAATCTGATTTTGGAACCAAATTCACATTTTGAAGATGTATCATATTAAATTTCACTTTTTACATATTAACACACCAAATGTATTTACTCTTCTTAATTAATCAATGATGGCACATTATTTCCTATTAAATCAATTTCTATTCTAGAGGGTCAAATTAGAGTCAAGTATACTAATTGGCATATTCATATACCAAATTTCATATTATATTTAGTTTGTCTATACCATCCTAATACCTAACATTTAAGAGGTATTTCAATTCATTTTACTATTAGGATTCAAATTATCATAATATATCTTAAATTAGAAAATAAAATACTAGATATTAACATAATCATATATGCTCTATACTAAGGGAGGTTTAAGCTATAAATGTATATTTCAGTATGTTACACCTCACAGCGAAGTTGATGACATGGGAAGGTATGACCGTAATCCAATGTTGAGGATGAGAACAAGTGTGACCTAGCATGGTTTAGTAGGTGGTCTGCTTGTGCCTTAGTAGCTTCCTAGGGTTAAGCGTGTTCATGTGGATGTAAACCCTAGACATAAGGACATTTGTGACCTTCGTTATCAAGAGATGAAGTTTTCCTCCTATCCTGGGAGCGGGACCCTTTGGTAGGGTGTATACTAGTTTTGTTGGTTTAAGTTAACCTAAAGAGGTCTGATAGGATCTTGAGAAGCTAAGTGAAAAGTACATGGTACGAGAATGAACCTGTAGACCCATAGATATCCATCTCTAAGTGCATGAGGAGGTGTTACCATGGAGGTAACCGGTATGGGGCCTGACCAAGGTAGGCAGGTCACCATGACCCCTGTAAATGGATGAAAGTCAGCCCATGAATGTAGAGAGAGAGAGATGATGAAGGCTTGGGTAAGGTTCTAAGTTGAACATGTACTATAAGAGAATCCTAAGTCTATCCTAGGGTCAGGTAGGAATAAGACCAATGGAAGTAGGAGTTGCCTAATTCCCTAGTTGCACATGACCATAGGGTCGGGAGGTAACAGCTATCATTGTCTGAGGGCCATGGGTTAGGAGATTGATCACCTTCATGAACTCATGGGACCCAAAGGGCAGATGAGTAGGGCACTCTCTGGATGCATAAGGGAAGAGGGATGACCCCTAAAGTACCGGCACCCTATAGACCTAGAAGAGATGACCAAGGATTATGTGGTGACCCAAGTAGGTTCCAGATCAGTTTTCCATGGAAGTAATTTTTGATATCGTGACGTTTGTGAGGTAGAGACATATGTGTTACGTTTCAACTTAGATTTGAAAGTGTACTGGCAAGGTGGGATGTACCATCTCTACTCTTGGAACATGAAGAACTCTATATTTAGACTACAGCCAAATGCTTATTTCCTCTTGTTATGGGAGTGATAGATAGGACAGTATGCATGCCATACACCAAGGATAAATATGATGTGGGTTGGAACATTGCCACGAGATATGGGGATAGAGAAGATAACATACCCTGGTAAAGTGAATGATACATTGATGGTTTGCAAACACTAATAGGAATGAGGTAGTCACCTTATGAGGATGTTTTTATCATGAGATATGAGTCATACAAGGTTGAGTTTGATCACCAAGAAGATGAGCTCAAAGTGTTCTATATGAAGATAGACTTAGAGTTCGAGTTTGAGATGATAAGTGAAATATAGGGAAGTGTATGTCTTCAATGTTACCTAATACCTAAGGATGTGAAGTGGTAATAGATGCTCTGGTTGATATATATCTGTCTAGTTTGGCTAAAATCTAGAAGAGGTTGTTAGGCTAACCCTAAGTTTGGAAAGGAGATATGTTTGGCTAATACTCATATGTAATGAGATATGTTGAACAAGTTAATGGTTGTTTGGTTAGCCAGCCTAGGTCTTGATGCAATGAAAGGATGGTTGTAGAACCTCAAAGGCACTTCTTTGGAAAGGAAGGTGATGAAACCCCGACTAGAGTGGTTTAGGGTTTCTGAGGAATCAATCTTGAGGAATCATGACATACAGGAGATCATGATTTAAAATTACCATATACCATGGTACTACCAAGGTAACAAGTGACAGTAGTTGTAACATCCCTAACATGGGTTATGCTTAATCCTAGATGTTTTGCTTAATGAAGCTGATTATATGCTCTCTCTTATCTCTCTAAAAGTAATTAAGGCTCAAGAGGAACTTATATTTCAATTCCAGTCCCTTTTGAATAATGTTGAAACAATGTTTTGCTAGCTTTAGACTAAAGTGCAAATTACCCAAGATGAGGGGTTAACTTGCAAATTGTACATTATACAATGTTCCTCATAGAAGCATCATGAGAATGAATATGACTTAGAGGTATGGCTTGTGATAGCCTTAATACCAAGAAAGAGATGATAAAGCAATGTATGTGCATTAAAACCCAATTTTGGTGTAATGTGCAAATTACCCAAAATCTTGGGATCAATATGCAAATTACCACTTCAATAAGGTCCCTAATGTTTCTTGACATCATGTAGAGCAAAGAAAATGAGAGGGGCATCTCATTTGTACCTCTTTGGAGGAGAGAGAATCTTGATATTAAAATAATCAAGATTTAAGCATAATTGGAACTTTACTTCCATTTAATGCAAATAAATAAATAAAATAATTGAAGGGCCTTCAACCAAAAACAAGATGGTTAATTTTGATCAAGTGTGAGCATCTTTGTGCCTTTTCTAGGCCACTAAAATATCCAAAGGAAGTGGATAACTCACCCACAATATTATAAGAAAAAGAAATATCCACTCACTTATGGATATTAGTATAATATGATTTAAGGTGCTTAGATTGTTTTCCTTTAAATCATTGATAATTGAGAGGAATAAGAGGCAAAGAGGATAGCCTCGTCCCTAAGGAAGAGAAGGGAGCATATGGCAAGAAAGTTGAGGAGATAATTCCTACTTTCTCTCTCTTAAATGAATTTTCAATAAAATTCATATATAAGCTCCTTTATCTTTGAGGTGAAGGGATAATTTCGAATCCACTTTCACTTCTTGCTTTCAAAAATGACAAGAGAGCTTGGAGAAACAGTAGGACGACCCCCAACCTATTGGTAAGCTTCTTGACCTTCTTTCACCTTGAATTCATGGTGGAAATCACAAAACAATGCATGATTTCTTCTCTATTTCACTCCATCTTCAATCCTAGCCAATCTTTTCACTCCAAAGATTGAGGACGAGCCTTGGGAGGGTTGCAAAATCTTCTTCCACCATTTTTTATGTGAATCTCCAAGCTTTGAGGCTCAATTGAAGGCGGGTTATATAACTTGAACCCTTGAACTTTGTTATTGATTCCATATCTTCATCAATTGTTGATTCTTTCTTTGTTTTTGAAATTTTATTTGGTTGATTGATGCAATCACCATGAAAATCATAGAAAGCTTTGTAGGTTTATAGCTTGATGATGATGACATCATCATAAGCATACACCTCCACAAATATCTTTTTAGCAAACGGTTTCAAAGTTTTGGTCCAAACGGTTTCACCAAACCGTTTGGTGACCAAATGGTTTGCAAACCATTTGGACGTTTGGGTTCCAAACCGTTTGGGGTGGTTGACCGTTTGAAATGGTTAACGTTTTGAGGAAATATGATGTTGTGCTTGGATATTGATCCAATGGTTGCAATAGGTTTGATCTTGATGATTTCAATTGTGAATGATTCCTTAAATGTAAACCCTAATCGGGTTGAGTGTGGAACCCTAAGTAATTGAATCAATTTTTGGGTTGACTACAGCCAAATAGTCTCAAGACCATTTGGAGGTCACCCAAATGGTCTCAAGACCGTTTGGAGGTCAACCAAGACCGTTTGGAAGTTTATGATGAGGTATGATTGGATGGTTGAAGATCCAATGATATTACATTGAAATACAATCAATAGCTCAATTGATGATTGATTCAATGATGCAAACCCTAATTGAATTCCATAGATTTTAATGATGGATTGGGAAAATGGTCTCAAAACCATTTGGAGGTCATCCAGACAACCTCAAGACCGTTTGAGGTCAGGTCATGACATATCTAAGTGGTTATTCAATGATTGCAATTGAATTGGTTCCACAATGTCAACCATTGATGGTTCCTCGATTTCAAAACCCTAATTGATGGTGTCTTGATTATAAAACCTAGTTCAATTGGGTTCAAAACCCTAATTGAAGGTCTAATTTAAGGGTGATTTAATGTTTCAATTGAAGAATAAATTGGTGGTCCAATTGATAGATGGTTCAAGGATTGAAACCCTAAATTGACTAAGTGATAGAAGACCTTGTTGGTCCATTCAATTTTGAGAGGGTTTGGACCAAACGGTCTTAAGAACGTTTGGGTCCAAATGGTCTCAAGACTGTTTGTGTCCAAACGGTCTCAAGACCGTTTGATACGAAACGGTCTCAAATCGTTTGGAGACCCAAGTTCATTCGGTTTCAATATGTCTTGTCTAAATGGTTTCAAGCACCAACCTTGCTAAACGGTTTCAAACTGTTTGAACTTAATTGGTCAAGACCGTTTGAGGTCTAAGAGACCAAGACCTTTTGGGGTCTAAGTGACCAAGACTTTTGAAGTTCAAATTGGTTAAACCATTTAGACACCTAATATGATTAAAGGTCAGTTAGCTACTTGATTGATAATGATGTAGACTAAAGGTAATCATAATGGCTAACCCTAACTTAAATGAAGAGTTGACCTAGATCAATCTTGGATTACTTGACATCCTAGAGAGGATGAGAGAGAGAGGAATTCTTATATAATTAAGCCCTAATTCTCTCATTATGAATAAATATGTAATTCGGGTTTGATCCATAATAATTAGATCATGAAACCCTTATTGAAAAGATTAATGAGCCTTGACCCTAAATTAAGGCAAAGCTATGTGAAACCCTAAATTACGACAAAGCTAGGTGAAACCCTAATTGAGGTAGATGTCAAGTGAAATCCTAATTTCAGGTAATACTAAGTGAAACCCTGATAAAGAAGGATGTTATGTGAAACTCTAATGAAGAATGATATTAAGTGAAATACATATTTATGGGAGATGTTATGTGAACCTCAATTTATAAATATGGAAAATCCTATTCCTAATAATGGAATAGTGATTAATGTATTGGCAAATGTAACATCTAGAGAGGTTGATAATGGATACCCTTATATCAATAGTTCCTAACTCAAGGATGAGTCCATATCATTGGCAATGGTTGTATATTCTAAATACGTGACTTATGACCAATACATTACATGATAAATGTGATGAACTGGTGCATAAAGTATTAGGATGAGGAATACCCTAATACAAGCTAAGTGGATGAAATCAAGTATGATAAAGGTGATGAGGGAAGTGATACATCAAGATAAGATAGATATCACATTCAACACCTCAAAACTGATATACCTTGATGTGTTTTACATCCAATATATTTGGATGAGTGACACATGAAGTGTGTCATGTCAATTGTTACTTTGCGAAGTAATGCACTTTGATGAGTGTAGGCTAACATGCCTTATGAAAAGGTTAATCCAAACCGATAAACTATGATGCAATTATATTCTGGTAAAGATGAGAGAGAAACTCATAATTTGTATTGATAATTCATTTGATGATGAATGATGAGAATACATAAGTATGATTGAATACTTATGTTATCCATATTGATTCCTAGCTGTGTGAAGCAATGAAATAGGACTTGACCATTAATAACATGATCTTGAGAACCTATATGGTTATTTATGAAAAACCCTAATCCAGGGTGATGTTATGTAATGTTACAGTAAACCCTAAATTGGGTAAAAGGACATGATGAACCCTAATCTGATGTGAATAGTGCATCCTAACCCTAAATTGGGTAATGAGATATAATAAACCCTAATACAGGGTAATGCTATGTGAAACCCTAATACAGGGTAGTGCCATGTGAAACCCTAATATAGGGTAATGCCATGTGAAACCATAATACAGGGTGATGCTATGTGAAGTCATAACACAGAGTAATTCTATGTGAAGCTCAAATATAGATTGATGAGTTATGAATGTAATAAGAAAACCCTTATATTGCATGGTACTGATATATAATTGTTATCGTGAGTACTAATCATGTAGGTATGTTGAGATGATAAGCCTAGCCAGGTATGGGCTATGATGCTCTATATATTGAAAATGTTTTATAGGCCTTATAAGCCTTCATATGCTTTGTTGCTTAGTGAGAGGTAACCTGAAATTAGTGAGCCCTGTGTGCCATATAATGTTTTAATTATTGAAATTGGTTATGGGTTTTATAAACCATAATATGCCTTGTTGCCTATTAGGGGTAATAAGAGGTGATATGAGCTTTGTGAACTATGTGGAATACTTTGTGAAATAAGAATCATAATGTCCTTGGTCAGATGACCTGAATTTATTAGTTACCTAATAAGTGGTAACAAGTATTCTATGATGAGTTAAAGGTTCGAATACCCATATTCTATAATCATGATGATGAACTTGTTAAGAAATAGAAATGTACTTGATGAGATGAGGGATTAGGATCCCAGTACTTTGTTAAAAGAATATGGCTATAGGCCATGACTCCACAAAGATAATGTCAGGCATTAGCTATGTGATCTAAGCCTAAACAGAATATATGTTGCGGTTATAACTCTATAGTGAATAAATGTTATACATGTTCTTCACATTCCTTATTGGATAAGTGACATTATGCTCCATCAGGTTATAGCTGCAATGCTTCAGATAAGAATAATGTTCTAATCTGTTAAACAATGAATTAACTGTTGTTAAGCAATTATGATTCCTCTGTTCAGTTTTATCTTAATAAACTACAATAACAATGTTTCTGGCGGAGAGTTATATCTCTCACTGGGGCAATTTTATAATTGTCTCACCCCCGTGGGTACCACATTAATAGGTGGACGCAGACGAGGAGACATGAATCCTTTAATAGGTGGAGGACAACAACAACAGCAGGAGGAACAACAGTGAATTCTCAGGTGGAGAAACTGGTTGATATGTCTTGTATAGATGTACATAGAGTCCTATGTGTCATCTATGTACTCTCAGGTCCTCGTAGTAGTAGTTAATGCTTTCGAGATTTTGGCTTAGTGCCTCAAGATTTCATACTACCTGTGTTTAGTTTAACAGAGCATTTGATGCATGTAATCCTTAGAGAAAGATGATACAGGGCATGTACTTGTGAACCAATATGTAATTAAGTTACTCTGGTTCTTTATGAAAGAGTTTTCCTATGTGTGGACCTCTTTATAAAATGGTTTTACTTTTTAATGATTTTTGGTAATCCGCTGCTTAGTGATCGCTTCCGCTTAAGTTAATAACATTTTATTCGAACGATGCATTACAATTTAGTGGTATCAGAGCGCTAGGTTCATTGAGTTTATAGAGACATAGGACTAAGATGTTGAGTATGTTCTAGTGTCTTCCAGTTCATCTGATAGTGACTTCTGCTCATATAGGAGGAGGAGAAAAACTTGAAGATGTCTGGAACACACGAAGAGCATGATGTTGATAGCAGTGTTGCTGCACCATTAGGAGGTGCAAGAGACCAGAATAGGGAAGGGCATGTACCTGAACAGCCCCAAATTGACCCAGCTATGATAGAAAACCCAGCCCTCCATGCTCTATTTGAAAAAATCCTGACAACCATGACACACATGGCAGACAGGATGCCACCACCTGGACCTAGGGCACCATCCCACCATGAGGGATATGGAGCCGGTAAGACTTTTGAGAGGCTTCGTCGGGTTGGAGCCATAGATTATGCTGGTACATATGATCCAACAGATGCTGATTTGTGGCTGACAGAGATGGAGAAGGATTTTAGTGATAGTAAATAAAGTGCATACTACCTAATCTCAATACTTGTATACCCTGGCCAGGCATATGATTATTGGAGATAAGGCAAGTATGGAACTCTTAGATTGTTATCTTTCTAATTTCTCTGATCAAGTAGTCATTCTGAAACAATTTAAAGAGTATAATGAAATTAAATAGGAACTGCTAAGTGAGCTTTTCCAATTAAATAGGAAATTGCTCAGTGAACTTTTCCCAATTAAATAGGAACTACTAAGTGAACTTTTCCAATTAAATAGGAAATTGCTCAGTGAACTTTCCCAATTAAATAGGAACTGCTAAGTGAACTTTTCCAATTAAATTGGAAATTGCTCAGTGAACTTTTCCCAATTAAATAGGAACTGCTAAGTGAACTTTTCCAATTAATTAGGAAATTTCTTAGTTAACTTTCCCAATTAAATAGGAACTACTAAGTGAACTTTTCCAATTAAATAGGAAATTGCTCAGTGAACTTTTCCCAATTAAATAGGAACTGCTAAGGGAACTTTTCCAATTAAATAGGAAATTGCTCAGTGAACTTTCCCAATTAAATAGGAACTGCTAAGTGAACTTTTCCAATTAAATAGAAAATTGCTCAGTGAACTTTCCTAATTAAATAGGAACTGCTAAGTGAACTTTTCCAATTAAATAGGAAATTGCTCAGTGAACTTTCCCAATTAAATAAGAACTGCTAAGTGAACTTTTCCAATTAAATAGGAAATTACTCAGTGAACTTTCCCAATTATATAGGGTTTTCTAAATGAACTTTCCCAGCCACATAGGGTTTGCTAAGTGAACTTTCTTAAACAAATAAAGGATTGATGAGTGGATTACCTCTGTTAAATATATATATGTTCCCTCTTTGATGAACAACCTTGGGTAATGATAGGGGTATGTTCCCTTATGTTTCTTCCTTTCATTAAACATGACAATCAAGTAAGTATTATGATATTTGATGCACATGGATTAGAAATAATCTATTGATGGATACTTAGAAAAGTATCAGTTTGCTTTGGACTTTGGTTCTAAGATAATGATATATGGAACAAGCAATGTCCTAAAGTAAAAGAAATACTTTGTGCATGTGTACCCTTGGTGGTAACAACAGGAAATCAAATATGATAAGGATGAGATGTGTTCTTAATACATATGATGAATACCAAAGTAAGGTATTTATGTTGGTTAACTATAGTTGCCAACTGTGAAATCAATCAAGTTACATCAAATATGTGGACATCATATGTTAGGGGTTTATGCTCTGCATAAACATAAACATTGATAAGGGTGAACTAATGGAAGAAAACTTTGTGTGTGGATTAAAGATCTATTGTATCTCCATGATATTGAGATGATAATTAGAGACTTAATGACATGAGTAACAACTATCTTTTGTTATCTGGGATTTCGGGGACGCAATCCTTGTTAGGGGTTTATAATTTGTAACATCCCTGACCTGGGTTATGCTTAACCCTAGATGTTTTGCTTAATGAAGTTGATTATATTCTCTCTCTTATCTCTCTAAAAGTAATTAAGGCTCAAGAGGAACTTATATTTCATTTTCAGTCCCTTTTGAATAATGTTGAAATAATGTTTTGCTAGCTTTGGACTAAAGTGCAAATTACCCAAGTTGAGGGGTTGACTTGCAAATTGTACATGATACAATGTTCCTCGTGTGTTGAATCATCATGATAATGAAGATGACACAGAGTTATGGCTTGTGATAGCCTGAATACCAAGAAAGAGCTCATAAAGCAATGCTTGTCATTAAAACCCAGTTTTGGTGTAATGTGCAAATTACCCAAAATCTAGGGATCAATATGCAAAT
This sequence comes from Alisma plantago-aquatica, assembly GCA_963693085.1. NCBI lineage: Eukaryota > Viridiplantae > Streptophyta > Magnoliopsida > Alismatales > Alismataceae > Alisma > Alisma plantago-aquatica. The sequence goes on along the minus strand of OY856412.1, from coordinate 439,658,124 downwards.
TACCACTTCAATAAGGTCCCTAATGTTTCTTGACATCATGTAGAGCAAATAAAATGAGAGGGGTGTCTCATTTGTACCTCTTTGGAGGAGAGAGAATCTTGATATTAAAATAATCAAGATTTAAGCATAATTGGAACTTTACTTCCATTTAATGCAAAAAAATAAATAAAATAATTGAAGGGCCTTCAACCAAAAACGATATTGTTGGTTTTTATGAAGTGTGAACATCTTTGTGACTTTGCTAGGCCACGAAAATATCCAAAGGAAGTGGATAACTCACTCACAATATTATAAGAAAAAGAAATATCCACTCACTTATGGATATTAGTATAATATGATTTAAGGTGCTTCATTTGTTTTCCTTTAAATCGTGGATAATTGAGAGGAATAAGAGGCAAATAGGATAGCCTCGTCCATAAGGAAGAGAAGGGGGAATATGGCAAGAAAGTTGAGGAGATAATTCCTACTTTCTCTCTCTTAAATGAATTTTCAATAAAATTCATATATAAGCTCCTTTATCTTTGAGGTGAAGGGATAATTTTGAATCCATTTTCACTTATTGCTTGCAAAAACGACCAAGGGAGCTTGGAGAAACAGGAGGACGACCCCAACCTGTTTGTAAGCTTCTTGATCGTCTTTCACCTTGAATTCATGGTGGAAATCACAAAACAATGCATGATTTCTTCTCTATTTCACTCCATCTTCAATCCTAGCCAATATTTTCACTCCAAAGCTTGAGGATGAGCCTTGGGAGGGTTGCAAAAGCTTATTCCACCATTTTTGACGTGAATCTCCAAGCTTTGAGGCTCAATTGAAGGCGGGTTATATAACTTGAACCCTTGAACTTTGTTATTGATTCCATATCTTCATCAATTGTTGATTCTTTCTTTGTTTCTGAAATTTTATTTGGTTGATTGATGCAATCACCATGAAAATCACAGCAAGCTTCATGGGTTTATAGTTTGATTATGATGACTTCATCATCATCACACACCTCCACAAATATCTTTTTTGCAAACGGTTTCAAAGTTTTGGTCCAAACGGTTTCACCAAACCAAACGGTTTGCAAACCATTTGGAGGTTTGGGTTCCTAACCATTTGGGGTGGTTGACCGTTTGAAATGGTTGAATGTTTGAGGAAATATGTTTTTGTGCTTGGATACTGATCCAATGGTTGCAATAGGTTTGATATTGATGATTTCAATTGTGAATGATTCCTTAAATGTAAGCCCTAATCGAGTTGCGTGTGGAACCCTAAGTAATTGAATCAATTTTTGGGTTGACTAAGCCCAAACGGTCTCAAGACCGTTTGGAGGTCAACCAAGACCATTTGGAAGTTTATGATGAGGTATGATTGGATGGTTGAAGATCCAATGATATTACATTGACATACAATCAATAGCTCAATTGATGATTGATTTAGTGATGCAAACCCTAATTGAATTCCATAGATTTTAATGATGTATTGGGCAAACAGTCTCAAGACCATTTGGAGGTCATCCAAACGACCTTAAGACCATTAAAGGTCAGTTCATGACATAGCTAAGTGGTTATTCAATGATTGCAATCGAATTGGTTCCACAATGTCAACCATTGATGGTTCCTCGGTTTCAAAACCCTAATTGATGGTGTCTTGATTATAAACCCTAGTTCAATTGGGTTCAAAACCCTAATTGAAGGTCTAATTGAATGGTGATTTAATGGTTCAATTGAAGAATAAATTGTTGGTCCAATTTATAGATGGTTCAAGGATTGAAACCCTAAATTGACTATTGATAGAAGACCTTGTTGGTCCATTCAGTTTTGAGAGGGTTTGGACCAAATGGTCTTAAGACCGTTTGAGTCCAAACAGTCTCAAGACCTTTTGAGACCAAACGGTCTCAAAGTGTTTGGAGACCCAAGTTCATTCGGTTTCAATATGTCTTGTCTAAATGGTTTCAAGCACCAACCTTGGTAAATGGTTTCAAACCGTTTGAACTTAATTGGTCAAGACTGTTTGAGGTCTAAGAGACCAAGACTGTTTGGGGTCTAAGTGACCAAGACTTTTGAAGTTCAAATTGGTTAAACCATTTGGACACCTAATATGATTAAAGGTCAGTTAGCTACTTGATTGATAATGATGTAGACTAAAGGTAATCATAATGGTTAACCCTAACTTAAATGAAGAGTTGACCTAGATCAATCTTGGAGTACTTGACATCCTAGAGAGGATGAGAGAGAGAGGAATGCTTATATAATTAAGCCCTAATTCTCTCATTATGAATAAATATGTAATTAGGGTTTGATCCATAATAATGAGATCATGAAACCCTTATTGAAAATATTAATGAGCCTTGCCCCTAAATTAAGGCAAAGCTATGTGAAACCCTAATTGAGGGAGATGTCAAGTGAAATCCTAATTTCAGGTAATACTAAGTGAAACCCTGATAAAGAAGGATGTTATGTGAAACTCTATTGAAGAATGATATTAAGTGAAATACATATTTATGGGAGATGCTATGTGAACCTCAATTTATAAATATGGAAAATCCTATTCCTAATAATTGAATATTGATTAATGTATTGACAAATGTAACATCTAGAGAGGTTGATAATAGATACCCTTATATCAATAGTTCCTAACTCAAGGATGAGTCCATATCATTGGCAATGGTTGTATATTCTAAATAAGTGACTTATGACCAATACATTACATGATAAATGTGATGAACTGGTGCATAAAGTATTAGTATGAGGAATACCCTAATACAAACTAAGTGGATGAACTCAAGTATGATAAAGGTGATGAGGGAAGTGATACATCAAGATAAGATAGATATCACATTCAAAACCTCAAAACCGATATACCTTGATGTGTTTTAAATCTAATATATTTGGATGAGTGACACATGAAGTGTGTCATGTCAATTTTTACTTTGAGAAGTAATGCGCTTTGATGAGTGTAGGATAACATACCTTATGAAAAGGTTAATCCAAACCTATAAAATATGATGCAATTATATTCTCGTAAAGATGAGAGAGAAACTCATACTTTGTGTTGATAATTCATTTGATGATGAATGATGAGAATACATAAGTATGATTGAATACTTATGTTATCCATATTGATTCCTAGTTGTATGAAGCAATGAAATAGGACTTGACCATTAATAACATGATCTTGAGAACTGATATGGTTATTTATGAAAAACCCTAACCAGGGTGATGTTATGTAATGTTACAATAAACCCTAAATTGGATAAAAGGACATGATGAACCCTAATCTGATGTGAATAGTGCATCCTAACCCTAAATTGGGTAATGAGATATAATAAACCCTAATACAGGGTAATGCTATGTGAAACCCTAATACAGGGTAATGCCATGTGAAACCCTAATACAAGGTAATGCCATGTGAAACCCTAATATAGGGTAATGCCATGTGAAACCATAATACAGGGTGATGCTATGTGAAGTCCTAACACAGAGTAATCCTATGTGAAGCTCAAATATAGATTGATAAGTTATGAATGTAATAAGAAAACCCTTATATTGCATGGTACTGATATATAATTGTTATCATGAGTACTAATCATGCAGGTATGTTGAGATGATAAGCCTAGCCAGGTATGGGCTATGGTGCTATGTATATTGAAAATGTTTTATAGGCCTTATAAGCCTTCATATGCTTTGTTGCTTAGTGAGAGGTAACCTGAAATTAGTGAGCCCTGTGTGCCATATAATGTTTTAATTATTGAAATTGGTTATGGGTTTCATAAACCATAATATGGCTTGTTGCTTATTAAGGGGTAATAAGAGGTGATATGAGCTTTGTGAACTATGTGGAATACTTTGTGAAACAAGAATCATAATGTCCTTGGTCAGATGACATGAAGTTATTAGTTACCTAATAAGTGGTAACAAATATTCTATGATGAGTTAAAGGTTCGAATACCCATATTCTATAATCATGATGATGAACTTGTTAAGAAATAGAAATGTACTTGATGAGATGAGGGATTAGGATCCCAATACTTTGTTAAAAGAATATGGATGCATGCCATGACTCCACAAAGATAATGCCAGGCATTAGCTATGTGATCTAAGCCTGAAGAGAATATATGCTATGGTTATAACTCTATAGTGAATAAATGTTATACATGTTCTTCACATTCTGTATTGGATAAGTGACATGATGCTCCATCAGGTTACAGCTGCAATGCTTCAGATAAGAATAATGTTCTAATCTGTTAAATAATGAATTAACTGTTGTAAAGCAAATATGATTCCTCTATTCAGTTTTATCTTAATAAAGTGCAATAACAATGTTTCTGGCGGAGAGTTATATCTCTCGTTGGGGCAATTTTACAATTGTCTCACCCCCGTGGGTACCACATTTTTAGGTGTACGCGGATGAGGAGGCAGGAATCCTTCAATAGGTGGAGGACAACAACAGCAGCAGTAGGAACAGCAGTGAATTCTCAGGTGGAGACACTGGCTGATATGTCTTGTATAGATGTACATAGAGTCCTATGTGTTGTCTCTATACTCTCAGGTCCTCGGAGTAGTAGTTAATGCTTTCGAGATTTTGGCTTAGTGCCTCGAGATTTCATACTACCTGTGTTTAGTTTAACAGAGCAGTTGATGCATGTAATCCTCAAAGAAAGATGATACATGACATGTACTTGTGAACCAGTATGTAATTAAGTTACTCCGATTCTTTATGAAAGAGTTTTCCTATGTGTGGACCTCTTTGTAAAATGGTTTTAATTTTTAGTGATTTTTGGTAATCCGCTGCTTAGTGATCGCTTCCACTTAAGTTAATAACATTTTATTTGAACGATGTGTTACAATAGTACTTTGTATGTCTAAGATGAAGTTGCATGGGGTATGTGGCAATGCAAGCTGAGGGAGAAGGACGAACACCAGTAACCTAGAGCATTGATATAAGGGATAAAGAGTTCCCAAGAGGGAATGGAAGTTCATCACTATGGATGATGTTGTAAGTCTTCCCTAGACGCATCATGGGAGTTCATCACTATGGAGTTCATCACTATGGATAGATCTCCTTACCACGATGACATGAGAAAGGAAGAGTTCTTTTAAGGGACAAATCCAGTTGAACTACATATGAGAGAGATGGTTCAAATACACCATGATGCGAGTTCAAAAGTATAACCTAAAGGTTCACTTCCAGGAGGTGGAAGTAGATACATGAAGAACTTGATGTTAGTACAGTTTATCACCCCTAACTAATGGTTAGTATGATCCAAACTAAAGGGGCTGATGAGAGCATGTGTGCTCATTTAGGGTGATATCTAGAGACAGTTCTTATCCTATGAAAGATGTGATGATAACCACCATAGCCAGTAACGGGATTTAAAGAAGCTATGTAAGGGAGGTTGTGTTGGTCACCACTTCAGTAAGGTGATGTTGGTGAAAGGACCACGTGATGGTTAGAAAAGGACCATAGTGTGTGTAGATGAAGTCGCTTTGATCGTGTAATGGCTGAAAGGAGCCTAGAGATGACGAGAGTCGTGAGCGGATACAAAGTAGACTGACATGCAGTTCACTGTGGGAGAATATGTGACATGAAAATCTGACCCCTCTAAGTTACAGCTAAGAGAGTTGAGTCTGCGATACATGGGTTCGTTTGAGATGGATTGGTGGAGAAGGTTAAGTTTGATCTCACCCCTCATGATAAAGTAATGTGTGATGAGTCCATGGTGTCCAATTTAGAGCACTATGTGATGTACCCAGACCATGTGCTGAGCAATGAACCTAGTGAGCCCCAAGGGAGGCTGAAATGACCTGAGTCACCTTGAGGTTTATAGATGCCAAGGTGAAAGAACTCAGAGAAAAGAATATGTGATGATGAAGGTTCTTTAGAAGCGCCATGGATAAGGTAAAGCCCCATAGGGGCCGATGATGGACATGGAAAAGTCTTATACTGAATTGTTTGTTTGCTTGATAGAATTTTGAGGACAAAATTCCTATAAGAGGGGAAGGATGTTGCAACCCCAATTTTTGGGTTCATTTGGTGAGAAATGTAATTTCTCATATTAAAGATATTTGAACAAATAATGATATAATTTGTTTGGAATAAATGGATTTCATTTACAATAGCCTTGATGATTGTGTTGTGGGCTTTATTGGCTATTGGGCCCAATAACAAGGAAAATTCAATTTGTAAATGAATAATTGAGTTTTGAGAAAAGAAAGATGTGGAAACCTTTAGAAGGCAAATCCAAAGAGGGATTTCGTGCCTCTTGTATTCCTTGGGGTCCAAGGAATCCAAGATGATCAGATAATGGCAAAAGAAAGAGGAAATATTAATTAATTTGGTTTTAATAAAGAGTAACTTGCTTATGAAGGAAATGCCTTTTTCCTTTGTAATTTGGGACACAATTTTGGTATGTGACTAGATAAAACCAAGAGGAAGTTTCCCTTAAAATTTGGTTAAAAAAAGATAAAGGAATTTTGAGTTATGATTTTTAGAAGATATCTAAAGTGAATGAATAAATAATCATCAAATCGTAAATATGGATATTCGGATTAAACTGAGACCGTTAATATGAGATCCAACGGACCAGACCAAATCCTAGTTCTACGATATCTTTGGAAAGTAGATGAATAGGAAGCAAAACCTTCCTTTTTTATTTGCTCGAAGTAGAGGCAATGTGCAACGAAGGAAACAATTCCATTGGCTTCGGGAGTAATTTTCGCATCAAACTGACTTGGGATTGCAGACCTTCCTTGAACTCTGCAGGTTTCCCCAAATTCATGGGAGAGCACTGGTTTATGACCCTATATATATGAGGGAGGGGCCACAAGCCACATGCATCAATTTTGAATCTGTCCTTGCGTTCGCGATGGGGAACCACACTGGTCCGTGCAAGCATCTGGGAGTAAAGCCTTGACCAGGCCGCGGGCGAGATGCCCTGTTCCGGCGCAAGGTCAGGCTAAGGGGATGGTCAACACCGACCCTCAGTGAAGGAGCGGGTGTCTGTGGCCAGTCTAGGGATGGTGAATGGAGGAACCAAACCGGTTGCGAGGAGCTTTGGACCACCGGAAGGGCGAAGTCAACCCAGTAGTTGACCGCCAGGCAACGCAGGTCGAGCGCAAGGTCCCTTACGCGAGGAAGGGGATGACATAGGGGGAAAAGACCCCCCCTGCCCCTGAATCTAGTAAAGGAGCTGAAGGGTGGAAATGTATTTCTGCTGATTAGTGGGCTGAACCGCATGCAAAGGAAAAAGAAAAAAGAAAAAGGGGTCGACGTAGCCGCCAGTGATTGACCGAAAAGGTATTTTTCTTCACGATTTCATAACTAATTATCTGTAACTCTGATGATAGAAAGTAAAATATGAAAATTGATCCTCAGAACGAGAGAAAAACAAATAATTTATGTTTGAAGCTTAATTCTGCTTGAAATTTGTAAAGAATGTAAAGATGCTATCTTTAATGGTTTAATTGATGAAAAACCCTAATCTTTGATGATTAATATATTTAGTAGGGTTTAATGGATGATTAAAGTTGATATTAGCCTATTAATGATAAAAAGGAACATTAGGAACAAAAAGGATGAAATTTGCATGTAATTGGTTTAATATTAGAGTTTCATGTGCATAAATATGTTTTAATGGGCCCTGAAACCCTATATTAGTGAATGGGACTATTAATGGCTTTAATTGATTAATTTCATGATTAAAGTTGACATATGTTGAATCTAAGCAATTTAGAGTACAAAAGTCCTAAATTCTGGATAAATACCCTAAATGTAGTAATTAGGGTTTTCTCATGAATCAAAAGGTAGAATTAATGGCAAATCGAGTTCATATGTGAATTAGACCATAATGAACTTTGAATTGATGATAAATGTGTATAATGATCTTGTCATGGATTAAAAGGATAAAAATAGTAGCTTTAATGTAAAAGAAGCTTAATGAACTTAATTCATGGTTAATGGTGCCTTAAATCCGAGAATAGGGTTATATGTTATTAAGATAACCTTAATATTGAAGAAAAGATGAGACAATAAGGGTTTATGAGTAATGGTATAAAATTAGGGTTTAAAATAGTAAAAGATGAAGGGAAACCCTAATTGCAATGGAAACCCTAAAATGGATAAGGAAACCATAGGAAGAAATTTCAAGTTGAATAGAAATAATCTTGATAAAGTGTGTAGTAAATCGAGTACATGTGATTTTTAGGATTCTTGATTGTATGGTTGAACTACTTGCTTGGATTGCCTTCTTGGTTGGAATTGATATTAGCTTGAGAAATCTATTGAACAGGTATGTGGTTATGCTTATGAATAATCGCTCTAGTTTCATGACGATTCCCGAAGTTTTTACCAGTTGCTTGAAAATAACTATTAGATGTCTATTTATTTCATGCAACTATAAAGTGACTATGATTATCACTATAAAGGTGCATACATGACTAGCTCAGATCCTGGTCCACCTCTGTGGCTTTGCAAAGGCTAAAAAGGGATAACCTAGAGCAAGGTCTAGGTTATCGTGAGTTAAAAATTGGACTACCCACATGTAGTGCCATGAGACTCTTTAGCATGCCATGAGTTAAGGAGTGGGCTACCTACGGGTAGTGCCATGCGACTCAACCCTAGAAACTGGTTCACCTATTAGGTGGGATCATGAGGGGTTTAATGGGGATCTACCATAAGGAAGGTAGCATCCAGGTCCACTGCAGGGACAGCGCAGAGGCTAGGGTATGTAGGGATTGAGCAGTCATGCAGAAAACGTAGAGTTGTTTGTTTAAATCATAATTGACTGATTACATTGTTATCATAGTTGCATGATTATTTGTTTCCCCCACATACCAGCTTTATGCCGACTGACATTTTGTTTGTCGGCGTTTTAGGTACAAGCCAAAAGGACACACAGTAAATCATCATATTGTAAAATACATGAATTAAAATACAAGGAGGATTAGTTAGAGTAGAATTCATATGTGGATAGAAGTTTAGAGATCCAAGTTTTCAAAAGGTATGCAAAGTTTTTATTTTCACCATATTTCAATATAGTTGGTAGAATTTAATAATTGTTATTTATTATTTGTCGAACCTTTGATCCGGGTTATTGGATAACGACTCTAACCTTTCAGTCTCCCTTAATTGGGGGTTACCGAGAGGTGGGGTCGTTACATGAAATTTAGGTGAGAAGGCCTAAAAGGTTTGTTATTTTAGGGAAATCCTAGCTTTGACCAGGTAGGGTACACAATGACCTGGGAGTCCACCTAAACCAACCCGTGGTTTGGAAGAAACTTTTTCCAGTCCCCATGTTTTCCCCAGTCCTATATGCCATTTACCTATGGAAAAACTCTAATAATTCCCTTGTGTATATGTAGAGTGTTTGAAACTGTTAGGTATTAAAAGTTATTTATATGCATTTGGACTTGATTCCAATTGTAACGACCCTTCGTTCCCTTCATCCCCATAAATGGGGACCATGTGGAGACATTTCTAATATCCAAATTTATAATAAACAGCCAACAAAATGAATAATTTCAAACAAAGAGTTTTCAAAATTACAAGGAAGATAAGATCTCCTCAAAGGAGTTACACAATATTTAAAAGGGGGGATTTGTACTAATTATCTTGAACTAAAATGAATAACAATTAACTATCTAATCCTCCATGTAGCATAAGCTTAAAGTCTTGTGAATCTTTACTCTTGGAGTCTATTTCTTCATTCTTTAGGTATGTAGCTAACCTAAAATGTAGACAAACAAAATGTGGGTCACATATTATTATATTGTGTACTTGGGTGAAACCAAAATGTGTGCATGTAATATTAACAACATATATACCAATAAAAGTTCGACTTTTGCAAGTAACCAACTTATACTTTTCAATTTAAATTTCTACATCATAATCATTCTATCTCATTGGGTGTAACAATATTTGTTCCCACAATAAATACTATACGATTTGTTCCAACAATGGAATCTATGATGAATACCAACAATGAAGTCTTTGTACCTTTGAATATTGGTTCTTAATCACTCTATAGTGATCTTCTCTTAAACTTTGGGAGTGTTTATCTTTCAAAATCTCCCTTATGAGATTATTTTGTTGGGTTCATATATTTTAGACTTTATATGACACACACAAATTCTTATATCATGCAAGAGGTAAAGCGACCAAGACATTTTTGCATATCAAATAAAATTTGAATAAAACCCCAAGAAACTTAAGAAATAAAACATATTTAAAAGTTTCCAACCATAATAACCCCACATACTTTATTCACCGAGTGGATGATATCCAATCAACTCAATCCAAGACTTATGTACAATCAAGACTTAGTCTGAAAGTAAACATACAATGCTAGAGTGTTACCAAACAATTCAAAAACCTTTGCTAGGGTTTCAAGAAGGGTCCTAGATTTCATATTTATGTATGATATAGGGCTAAGATTTGATTTAATATATTAAGCCCATTCTTTAGGGAAAACATACTTACTCACATCTTCGATTCTACAACCAATACTTTTACTAGGATATCAAATTTCCCTCACTTAATTAGAAGATATTATTCTTATCTACAATATTCTAGATTACTATTTTAAAAAGAAACGATGGTTCAATGATCTTTACAACTAGGTACATCCCACAAATTAGGTTTTGATCCATATGCTATATGCAAGTATACCTAACTTGCAAGTCAATATCGTGTAACATATCATCCTTAGAGTTATCACATAAAAGTAACCAGATCCGAATTAGGGTTTCAAAAGATGACACTCACAATTAGATTATTGATATTATCATATTTAGGGTCATACAATCATAATTATAGATATTACATCACTAATCAAACTCTAATCATCAAGAGATGGATATTAGAGCAAGTCACAGAACTAGGGTTCTAATTAGCCTCTACATATATTTTTATTGGATTCTTCATATTTTTATGATCATTTTAGAGTAATTTTATGTAATTTTTGGATCCATGTATCTTTTATTATGAAATTTGTAAGCTTGTATATTGAACTAAATGTCTGGTCTGTGGAAGAGAGGAAGAAATAACCTATTTGTGAAAATCATGGGTCGTTGATCATTACTTAGAGGTTGGTTGGAGATAGATCAAAAGATTGATATCTTCTGTCCTCCACTTGGATTCTATAGAGACATAGGGGAAGGTTAAATGGTTGCAAGATGTCCATCCAATCCTTGGTCAAGTTTGACCAAGATCATGTTGTACCTTGCATACAAGAAGGCAACACCCGGGCCGAGCAATTTGCAATACAAAAGGGAAAAGGGATAAGGAGAGGGTAGTAGAGAACGAGAATAGCCTGATCGGCTGTGGATCATTGTTGTGAAGCCAGTGAGGACCTCATTTGGGGTGGGGTTGACTTGGAGATGGGGTTCCCTAGTGGTGACATTAGGTTAGAAGAAGTGGAACAATGAGGGTAACTAGGGGTACTTTAGGCATGTTTTGTGTGACAATAGGGAAAAGTCGGGGATGGAGAAACAATTTTAGATGGATTTTTTATAGGATTATCATCATACAATCTAGATTTAAGGTTTATAAACTAGCTTGTCACAGTGAGAGACAGTGGCATCAGGGTGTTTGTACTCCATACTCTTGGCTTCACAACTAGCCAAATAAGGCATGCTTGGGATCAAATTGGGGTAAGATTAGTAGGGTTTTTAGAAAGAGACAAAGACTCAAGAGAGATGTGGATATGATCACAAAAAGAAGGGCGATTGAGGCTCTTCAATTTTCATCCAAGAGGTGGAAGATAACTTTTGAATCATTGATGTGAGATCCAACTTCTTAGAGGCGTGTGACATGCTGAGGGAGGTGTCCTAAAGTTCTAGTTCCGTAAAATGCATTCAATCACATTGAAAAATTACCAACTCTATAGTCTAGGATAAAATAACAATTATAACTGTAAGGTGACATCCTGCTATCACACAAACAACGAGATGCCACACGAAAACGTGTGGAAACACCATAAACCATATAATACCAAAAACACGGGTTAATTAAAACTGATTGTGGAAATAGACCTATTACATTCAAAATCTCATCCTGCAAGGAAACATGTTATATAAATATACATAACCTTGATATATGTCCACAGCTTATAGGAACCAGCTATCCTATCAGCACATGAGTTCATCACCTATTTATACATACATAACGGGCCACATCAGGCCATCATCAGTATATACAAAGCTACATCAGTTATACATCGTAAAACATCATCAAAACACCTCGGAGGACCTGAGAGTACATGGATGACTCTAGGACTCTACTACAAAACAACCAAAATAGCAACATAACCATCTCTTGCCTCCTACTGCTCTTCATGCTGCTCGACCGCAACCTCACGACCACCACCACGTCTAGCACGATCACCTAAAAAGGTTGTAAACCAACGGGGTGAGACACATAGTCTCAGCGAGAAACATAACTCCCCGCCAAAACCGTGCTCTGGAGTCTACAACTGAAATTGCACTCTAATCCTCCTATTTTTTGCTAGGAGCAACCACACATATTCAACAATATGCGCTTCCGGGTTAACCCGCAGGAGAATCCATTTCACCATCACCAGCTACTGACGATGATGGATCTATGGCTAGGGCAAACTACATGATATGTTCTACTGTAATTAATTAGTATATTTTAAGTGGATTGTTGAGGCAACCAAGTTGTAAAACATAAACAGCATTGAGTTGCATTATTACCATGGGATCTCAATCCCTCATCACAGAATGCCACTGCCTCTCTAGGCTTACATCATCACCATGGGATAGCAATCCCTTATCTCAACATCAGAGGATAACACCTCAACTAGGCACTCAGCCTTTATCAGATCTACAGACCTTTCACATCATACTGGTGATACATGTTATCTCATCCACAAGGATTATCATCATTTAGTGTTATTCACAACACATATACCTCATAGCTCTTATCTGTCTATGAATTCATTTGATACACCTGCATGGTTAGTATGCATATCAAAAGAGATAACTTAAATCACTAGGCATAAATCTTTATGATCATCATGCTATTAGGGTTGAAGGTACATGATTGGATTAACATCCATGATCATAATTACAAGAGGCATAAAGTTGTATTAATTACATTATTGTTATCAAACCATGAGCATCCACTATGCCCTTATCTTATAAACATAACTGTGTGTCTTATCATTTTATGTAGCATCATCTTTAAGTATCAAACATATCATGGTTCACAACCTATCATTCATAACGCATCATCAAGATAACGAATCACCAAAACTAGGGTTTCCAAGCTAGGTGCAACCCTTACCAAAGATACTGCCTACCCTCACTATAGGTGTGACGGGCAACACATCCCTTACCCAAAGGGGTATCAGGCAGGATAACATCCCTCACTAAAAGCCTATCGGCTAGGGCACTTAGCCACACATATCGGTCAACGATGGGGTGCATCCATGCACAAGGGATGTCGGTCAAACAGAGATGATGTGTATCGTGCAACTAAGGAACCAGGGGTGATATCGTGCAGCTCATACCGTGCAACCAAGGGGCAAGGGTGTGTCGGGCAACACAACTAGACCTAACGGCTAAGACCCTATCACCCATTAGGGTTAGGGTTCATATCGGGAAACCTCCTTCACCATATCGGCCAAAGCCATAACGGCCAAGGCCATGGCACCCAAGCTTAACACTATGTCGCCCAACAAGCTTACTACAACAAACGACACCAAGTCACCACAAGGTGGCCTGTCATCCAACTGGGTTAGGCACTACATCTCGGTCACCACTAAGGCACCTATTAGGGTTTCACTGCCCAAGCATCATATTGGGCAACAACAAAACTAGCCTATGTCACCCCAGGTACAAAATAGAGGTATCTACTAAGCAACATGTCGACCTAAGACACAACACCAACTAAGGCAAAGGTACATCTCGGTCAAGGCATATCGCCCAAGGACACTAGCAAGGTTAAGGGGGTCATATCGGGAAACAAAGCCAACCGAACTCAACTTATCATAATGTCCAAACCAAAACCCTAGAAGAGGGGTATCGTGAGAAGCACAAGGTCCATATCAGTTTGTTCATCGCCAACCTCAAGATCACCATCATCAAACCCTAATAGATCAAGAGAGTTGGCTCACCTCTCAACAACCAAGAGAGAGGGGTTTTACGCAACCTCCATCACATATCGTGCAACATGATGGATCATCCCCACACCAGTCAAGATCCCAACCTCCACTAGGTCAATGTCCAACCAAGGCTCACCTCTCAAATCCATGGTGAGAGAAGGGTATTGCCCAAGAAACTAGAGTATAGACTCACCTCTCAACAACCAAGTGAGAGGGGTTTTGCCTACACCACTAGAGCTCAGACTCACTTCTCTAAACCAAATGGAAGAGAAAGCGGTTTTGCCCAAGTGATCCTAAACTCATGGTTCGGCTACCATGGTCAAGAACACATAAACAACATATCCATCATATATTCAATAAGATTAAAGGTAGAAACTAGGGCAAGAAACATATCTAACAAGATGCATGGCCGATCAAGATGAAACATTAACATGCAATAAGAAAAACTAGGGTTAGGAGTTATGTAACCCGCCTTAAGCAAGCTCCAAGCTCCTAGCACCAATATCCCAAGCTCCAAGCACCACCACAAGAAGAGAAGCAAGACACACTCTAGGCTTCAGCCACTACTAGAGGAAGAAGAAGACTCCAAGAAGATCGTCCACCAAGCTCTACCAAGGAGAGGTATCATCCACCAAGGAAAATGGAAGGCAACTAAGGAACTAAAAGGGATCCCAAGCAAGAGAAAGGAAAGACATATATAGAAGAGGGTGAAGAGGAAACTAAGGCAAGGTGTCGCCCAACCTAGGGACACTTGTCCATGGGGCAAAGCCACCTACTCATCTTGCCACTTCCACATGTCCAAAGCATTTGCCACATGCAAGCAACAAGCACCAAGTGTCCACAAGGGGGTGACACAAATGATGCAAGGTGGTGGGGTGTGTGTCGCCCATCATGGCAAACTGTCACACCCACTAGCATCCTCCTTAACCGATATACATGGCCAACACAAGGCACCAAGCTTGGATGATACACCTAGAGCCTACCCGATACAAGGCCCAACAAGCAAGGCAAATTTCAAACAAGGCTAAAAAAGGCAAAACAAAGCCCAAAGCTACTCAAAAAACAAGCCCAACCTATCCTCTCAACCCTAGAGGATGCAAGGAGAGAGAGAAACATCCCTCAAGGTGACAAACTTGCATATCAACCCTAAAACTTGGGTCATTTGCAAGTAGCACCTCCAACTCTCAACAAAGCACAAACAAACCCTAATCACCACTAGAGGTGATTAGCAAGCAACTAAACACAAGGTTTAGGCAAAGCAAACAGGATAAGCCCAAAACGAAGGTTAGGGTCCTTACAAGCCATAAACCTCTACAAAGGGATTTTGCCCCAAAATCCGAAGAGAAAAGCGAGGGATATTTCCTCCTCATCTCTTCCTCAAGCTCCCACGTGGCTTCCTCAATGCCACGATGATGCCAGAGAACCTTTATAAGAACTAGGTCCTTCCTCTTCAACTTATTCACTCTTATGTCAAGAATCATAATTGGACCTTCCTCGTAGGTCACGTCTTCATCAAGCTCAACCTCAACCGGTTGTATCATTGTCCCTGTGTCTGGATGACTTCTCTTCAACATACTGACATGGAACACCGGATGTAACCTATGCAAATTTGGCGGTAGTTCTAACTTGTAAGCTACCTTGCCAACACGTGCTATTACCGGATATGGCCCCATATACCTGGGTGCCAGCTAGCCTTTCCGTCCAAACCTCAACACGCCTTTCCATGGTTAGACCTTGAGATACACTTTGTCTCCCACTTGGAACTCTAAAGGTCGTCGGCAATTATCTGCATATGACTTCTGTCTATCATGTGCCGCTTTCAATTGTTGCTGTATCACTTTGATCTTCTCTATTGTCTGCTGCACTAACTCAGGACCCAAAAGCTGATACTCGCCCAACTCATACCAGCACAAAGGATATCTACACTTCTTGCCATATAAAGCCTCATAAGGAGCCATGTCGATGCTTTGCAGGTAGCTATTGTTGTAGGTGAACTCTATCAAACTAAGATGTACGTCCCAACTGCCTAGGAACTGCAAAACACAAGCTCATAGAAGATCCTCCAAAGTCTGAATAGTCCTTTCAGACTGTCCATCTGTCTATGGGTGGAAATTGGTACTAAACCTCAATTGTGTTCCCAACACTTTGTGCAACTGTTCCCAAAAAAAACTTGTGAACTAGGGTCCTCTGTTAGATATTATCATTGCAGGCACACCGTGCAAACACACTATCTCATACACATACACATGAGCAAGCTTCTCTGTTGTATATGTTGTCTTCACAGGTATGAAATGAGTAGACTTTGTCAATCTGTCCACTACCACCCAAATGGAATCATGATTCTTAGCTGTCCTCAACATACCAACTATGAAATCCATGATTATATGATCCCATTTCCACTTTGGTATCGACATGGGTTGCAACGTACTTGCTGGCTTCTGATGCTCAACCTTGACTTGTTGGCATACCGCACACCTAGCCACAAACTAGACTACATCTCTCTTCAAGCTAGGCCACCAATATAGGTCCTTCAGATTATGATACATCTTGGTGACACCTGGATGCATAGCATACATTAACGTGTGCACTTCCTCGAGTACTAGCTTTCTCAGATTATCAACATCGGGGACCACCATCCTACCATGATAGCAAACTAGTCCATCCTCAGACTCATGGAACCCATCACACTTTTCGCTGCCAAACTCTGATCTTATCAACTGAACTAAAGCATCCACCTGTTGTGCGTCTTTGATCTGCTGTCTCAACGTAGACATTACTTGCATCTGTGCCAACAATCCTGCCAATAAGGAAATTTCCAACCGTACATTCATCTTCCTCAAAGAGACAAACATATCCCTCCTATGGCATATCAAGGAACTCAACTATGCCTTCTTCATAGGAAAAGAAGAAGACTTCCTACTAAGCGCATCAGCTACCACGTTTGCCTTACCAGGATGATACTCAATGGTGCAATCATAATCATTGATCAGCTCCATCCAGCGACGTTGTCGCATGTTCATCTCACTTTGCAAGAAGATGTACTTCAAGTTCTTATGGTTTGTAAAGATCTGACACACTTCCCCATAAAGACAGTGTCTCCAAATCTTTAACGCATGGACCACCGCTGCCAGCTCCAAATCATGTGTATGATAATTCTCCTCATGTTTCTTAAGCTGCCGTGAAGCAAAAGAAACCACATGATCTTCCTGCATCAGCACCCATCCTAAGCCTTTCTTGGAAGCATTACAGAAAACAACATAGCCTTTCCCAGGTTCTGGAAGCACTAACACTGGAGCACTAGTCAGCTTCTCCTTCAAACTTTGGAAAGCTTTCTAACAACGATCATCCCAAACAAAAAGTACATCCTTCCTGGTCAATTTTGTCAACGGCAACCCGATAACACTGAAGTTCCTTATAAACCTCCGGTAGTATCCTGCTAAACCTAGAAAACTACGAACTTCTTTCGGCATCTTCAGTTGCTCCCATTCTGCAACTGACTTCACCTTCTTAGGGTCCACTTTGACTCCTTCTATAGATATCACATGACCCAAGAAATTCACTTCTTTCAACCAAAACTCACACTTACTAAACTTGGCATACAACTAATGTTGGCGTAGAAGAGTCAACACTTGTCGAAGATGTTGTTCATGCTCTTGATTGTCCCGACTATAGATCAAGATGTCATCTATAAAAACTACAACAAACTGATCTAGAAACAGATGGAACGCCATGTTCATTAGATCCATGAAAGTAGCAGATGCATTGGTTAGCCCAAACGGCATAACCACGAACTCAAAGTGACCATACCTTATCCTAAATGCTGACTTTGGTATGTCCTCATCCTTAATTCTTAATTGATGACATCCATACCGTAGATCGATCTTTAAGAACACTGTAGCACCACGCAACTGATCAAATAGGTCGTCTATCCTCAGTAACGGGTACTTGTTCTTGATCAAAACTTTGTTCAACTGCTGGTAATCTATGTACAAATGCATCAATCCATCCTTCTTCTTTACGAATAGGACCAGAGCACCCCACGACGATATGCTCAGTCTGATGAAACCTTTATCCAGCAACTCCTATAACTGCTTCTTCAGCTCTGCCAACTCGACTGGAGCCATCATGTACAATGTCTGAGCAACTGGTTGTGTTCCTGGTACCAGATTGATCTCAAAGTCAATCTCTCGAGGTGGGGGAACATTGGGGAACTCATCGGGAAACACATCCACAAACTCTCGTATAACATGCACCTCCTTAAGGCTAGGACCTTTTGCCTTGGTATCCACAACGTGAGCTAAGAGCGCCTTACATCCTTGCCACAAAAACTTCTCTGCCACCATAAATGATACTAAACATGTCAGAAGGATCTTTCTGTCTCCCTGGAGGATCCACTTCTCACTATCGTCATCAAACACTACTTGCTTGGAACCATAGTCCAACACAACCTTATACTTCTCTAAGGTATCCATCCCAAGGATCACATCAAATCCATGCATATGAAGTGGTATAAGATCCACTTGTATAATGTGTCCCAAAAAAGATAGAACACAAGATGGACACACCTCTCGAAGCATCGAGGAACCATTAAGAGGGGTTTCTAACAACAAGCTATCATTCTTACAATTAACAGGTAAAATACAGTTATCAAGCATACTACGTGCGATAAAAGAGTGTGTAGCACCCGGGTCAACCAGAACAAATATAAAGCAAGAAGAAGACAAATCAGAATGAAATAACTCCATCTGACCTGCCACCACTCGCGGGTTGACTATCGCCTCCGACTAACTCATAGCATAGAATCAAGTCATTTCTTGTTGTCATCCATGCCCTCTGCTTCCTTGGGCAGACGATCCCACTTGTGATGCTTGACCGCGTCCTCGCCCTTTGTTACCACTATATTGTTGTTTATCTGACCCTTGTTGATTCTGCCTCAGCTGTTGTGTCACTTCAACATCTATCTTTGGGCAATTTATCCTGAAATGCCCAACATGACCACAAAGTTGACATGACTGGTCTCTCTATTGTGGCCTAGACAGCCCTGTCACTGCCACTAAAGCTGTACTATGGGCTTTGGATGGCAAAAATCTACACCCTCTTCCCTTACTCGGAGACCACTGTGACGACACACTAGAACCTTGTATCACCCAAGGTGCTAAAAACCTTGGATTCTTGAAGCAATCAAACCTCTGTCTCAAGAACTGAGCAGGCCTTTTCTTGGTCATGGACTATCTCTTCTCCTTAACAGACTGTTCTATCTTTCAGACAGACTCCACAAACATGGCGAACCGCTCCCGGTTCTCCAAAGCAGCAACAGGTATTGTCAACTCAGTGTTCAAACCATTCTCAAACCGTTTGATTCTCTCATCATCTGTCGTTGCCATGTGAGGACAAAACCTCAGCAGGTCCATAAACATGGCATCATACTCGGTGATGCTCATTGATCCTTGGCGTAAATGCTCAAACTGGTTGATCTTCTCGTCCAGATACGTCATTTGGGAAGTATCGACTAACGAACTCCCATCGAAAAACCTCCCAATAGATCACCTCACCAGGTCACTTCTCCTCCTCGATGGCCCACCAGTGGCTAGTACTACCTTTCAGAAGGTAGACAGCGTGCTTGACTTTGTCTGCTTCAGGGATGTAGAGGATCCAAAAGGCCTTTTTGAGACCTGTCAGCCACAGATCTGCATCCGCTGGATCAGCCATCCCAGCATAACTCGAAGGTCTTCCCAATAACCGATGTTTCACCATGGGGAGCCTATGCTCTTGGTGGAGGCACTGGCAACCTTTCCACCATGAGATTCATCGTAGCCATTAACTGCCCCATAAGCTGCTGATAGGCAGGGTTTTCAAGAATGGTCAGGTCAAGTTTGGGAACCTCAGGCACCCGATCTTCATGCGCATGCACTCTTGCTCCATCAACTAATGCAGTATCACTGCTCTCGGCAGTATGTTCTTCATGGTTTCCAGACATCTTTAAGCTTTATCTTCCGTTGAGGGCAGAAGGTTATTGTAAGAAAATCTAGAAAACTCACAAGAATAGACACAACCCTAGTCTTAGATCCCTATAGACTCCGCGAACCTAGAGCTCTGATACCAAACTTGTAAGGTGACATCCCGCTATCACACAGACAACGAGATGCCACACAAAAATGTGCAGAAATAC
This sequence comes from Alisma plantago-aquatica, assembly GCA_963693085.1. Classification (NCBI taxonomy): domain Eukaryota; kingdom Viridiplantae; phylum Streptophyta; class Magnoliopsida; order Alismatales; family Alismataceae; genus Alisma; species Alisma plantago-aquatica. The sequence continues at coordinate 439,637,848 of OY856412.1, read as the reverse complement.
CATAAACCACATAATACCGAAAACACAGGTTAATTAAAATTGATTGCGGAAAGAGAACTATTACATTCAGAACCTCATCCTGCAAAGAAACATGTTATATAAATATACATAACCTTGATATATGTCCACAATTTATAGGAACCAGTTGTCCTGTCAGTACATGATTTCATCACATGTTTATACATACATAATGGGCCATATCAGGCCAGCAGCAGGATATACAAAGCTACATCAGTTATACATCGTAAAACATCATCAAAACACCTCCGAGGACCTGAGACTACATGGATGACTCTAGGACTATGGGCTCTGATCTCTAAAACACAAAATAAATGTAGCGGAAGCGGTTCGATTAACAGTGGAATACGAAAAATCACGATAAATTAAAACCTTTCGAAAACGAGATCTCAAAAACTTGAAACTCCTTTCATAAAAGTAAGATGAACTGTTTACATCTCTGATAAATCACTTCTCGAGTGATTATATACATTGTGATACAAAATCTCAAGACTTCAAAATTCTCAGATCAACAAACTCCTAGGACCTGAGTGTACAGAGACGACATAAGACTATTCTGACTACAAGACTAGACAACACAGTGTTTCCACCTGAAATCACTACTGCTCCTGGATTTGCTGCTATTGCTGCTATCCACCTGCAGATCGGTTCCTTCGACCTCGACGTCCACCTAAAGGTAGAAAATCTACGGGGTGAGACAATTTTAAATAATTGCCCCAGTGAGAGTTATAACTCTCCGCCAGAAACTTTGCTAAAAGCAATTAGGAATATCATGAGCAGGTAACTTAGATTATTCACAGCAGGCTTGATAACAATTACTCATCTTTATTAAGGAATATTAAGAACATGTATACTAATACTTGAATAGGATATTAGAAGCAAGAAATGTAATATCAATCAATGTTCCTCATAGTTCAACCTAAGCAGTTATGCTACGCGGTTGATTATGTTTTACAAACATCATTATGCCCTACGGAGATGAGGTATACCGCTCATGCTCCAACCGATCACTAGTAAGTCGTATCGGTATCATACTAGGTCATTGAAAGAGCCGGATTCTCATGACCTTCAACTACCTTAGTCAGAATGAGGATAAACATGCAGGACATCTAGTGTCTCTGCTAATATAGCTCACCAGGGTATTCTGGTACTTCGCTATTAGAGTCACAGTGGCATTCTGCACTCTCTTCACTATCAAAAGATTTCATGTTTATCTCTCATCGATGCGGTATAAAAGATTCCTTTGGGAGAATAGTGTTACATCATCCCGGTATAAGCATATAGTGAAGGGCTGATGGATTAAGATTCATCCACATCAACTCCTATACTAGGATGTAAGGATATACACATCCATATTCCCCCACATACTCTAAAGTATGTGATCCAGGAGTTCCCTTAGGAAAACTTGTTTCACCATCATTTAAACTCTGACAATGATGGATCTATGATCAGGGCTCTACATGGTATGATTATACTTGGTTATTAGGTACATTTCAGTATTCTTTTAGCATCATACATGTTTCCAAACATTCAAGTACTAAACATGGCTATAACAGAAGAATACTAAATGTAACAGGTATTACTCATATCAGTTATCAGATGGATATCAATTCTTAATCATCTTATCACTATAATTCAGGAACATGGGTGTTCACACCCTTATATCATCATAACACTTTGTTATCAAATGACATGTTAGCATCAAGTCATCTATTAGCATGACCTTGATGTCACTCATGGCCCTTAAGGCATATCAGTTTCATATGATGCCATTTGCATCTAGGCAACATAGTTATTTCTGTTCATAAGCTATTGACATGTTTTTAATGAATATGATGTCATGATCCTTACCTGGATATGATTATTCTCTTATAAGAACCTACATGATTAATTCAATTGATAATAATCAACAATTCATAATCAGATCAACAATCAATAAGACAGAATTAACCCTTCAATTCAAAGGTTATACTTTTATGTCCTTACAAAGGGTAAGATTCCCTTGTTTACATCATTTAGGGTTATTCACCCCTTTCATTATGATTGGGAATAATAATTCCTCATCTCATATCTTGATCATACAATTCATGCTTAAAGGAATAACATGAGTTTAGAGTTTCTCGTTCATTTCAACATATTACTATGAACTAGGGTTTACTATTCACATTACTCATGATTACCCTAGAATTAGGGTTTACTATTCACATTACTCATGATTACCCTAGAATTAGGGTTTACTATTCACTTCATAGTGAAATGAGCTCATATCATCATTATGAATGAGAAACATCATCATTGATGCTTTCAAATTAGGTTAAGACTCATCAATTATCTTAATTAGGGTTTTCATGATTCTCTCATAAGTGGATCATACCCTAATCCTGCATATTCATATACATTGAAGGTACTTTATTTGAGTTTTAACCATAAATGGTACTTTCTCTCTCTCCTTACTAATGGATGGTGATTTCATCACTCTAGATAGGGTTGGTTTAAGTCCTTATTGATTAACATAAACCAAATCACCACTATCATGTCATTAGGGTTTACATAAAATAAGGTATCCTTTAATTGAACCCATTTGAGTTGAAACGAGTGTGAACCCATTTGAGTTGAAACGGGTGTGAACCCATTTGAGTTGAAATGAGTGTGAACCCATTTAAGTTGAAACGAGTGTGAACCCATTTGAGTTGAAACGGGTGTGAACCCATTTGAGTTGAAATGAGTGTGAACCCATTTGAGTTGAAACGGGTGTGAACCCATTTGAGTTGAAACGAGTGTGAACCCATTTGAGTTGAAACGAGTGTGAACCCATTTGAGTTGAAACGGGTGTGAACCCATTTGAGTTGAAACGGGTGTGAACCCATTTGAGTTGAAACGGGTGTGAACCCATTTGAGTTGAAACGGGTGTGAACCCATTTGAGTTGAAACGGGTGTGAACCCATTTGAGTTGAAACGGGTGTGAACCCATTTGAGTTGAAACGGGTGTGAACCCATTTGAGTTGAAACGGGTGTGAACCCATTTGAGTTGAAACGAGTGTGAACCCATTTGAGTTGAAACGAATGTGAACCCATTTGAGTTGAAACGAGTGTGAACCCATTTGAGTTGAAACGGGTGTGAACCCATTTGAGTTGAAACGGGTGTGAACCCATTTGAGTTGAAATGGGTGTGAACCCATTTGAGTTGAAACGGGTGTGAACCCATTTGAGTTGAAACGGGTGTGAACCCATTTGAGTTGAAACGAGTGTGAACCCATTTGAGTTGAAACGGGTGTGAACCCATTTGAGTTGAAACGAGTGTGAACCCATTTGAGTTGAAACGGGTGTGAACCCATTTGAGTTGAAACGAGTGTGAACCCATTTGAGTTGAAACGAGTGTGAACCCATTTGAGTTGAAACGAGTGTGAACCCATTTGAGTTGAAACGGGTGTGAACCCATTTGAGTCTATTGGTCCAAGATCGTTTAGTAAAGTTGGATAAGGACCAACATAGGTATTAATGCCCTTTGTCTTCAACCTTGAAACCAAGGTCTGTTCTTCACGAAAAAGCTTGCAAGGGTGCAAGGAAAGATGGGGAAGAAGAAGAACTAACTATTATTTGCAAGAATAAAAGTATGCATAACAAAGCAAGGTGTAGAGTTATAAAACCCACCTCAAACGCTGTTCCTAGAACTCCAAGCTCCCAAGCTTCGAAACTTTAATGGTGGCTTGAGCTCCACAGGTCATACAAGGTTGTTTCTTCAAGGAAAAGTTGGGAAGGATCGGCTAGGAAGAGAAAGCTAAGTGAATTAACCATGAAACCAACCTTATACAAGGATTTCCTCCATGAATCCAAGCTAGAAGATGGTACTCTCTTACCTTAGAACAGGTTGGTCGTTTCCCTGAGCTCCAAAGCTTTGCCTTGGTCGGTTGAGAAAGATGAGAAGTGAGGAAGTGAAGGGAATACGTTTGGTTGTTTTACAAGGAACTAGGCTTATATACCTTAGGTTGTTTTCCACCATTAGGACCTCTAAAACATAGATTTCTCATCTAAGTCCCTTCTTCTTTCTAAGGCACGTCCAGACATGATAATCTTATGCAAAGCTCATCAAAACTCAAGATCCAAGGGTAGAGAAAACCAACATGCATACTAAGGTACATATATGAAGGGTCTCCTTACTCTTACTAGGTGTTTTCACTACAAAAGTCATCCTTCTTATCCGATTATTTAATTGAAGCGCCCCTCTCATCATTTCTTCTCTAAATGATGTAAAGAGTCATAAAAGATATACTAGAAGGTATATTTTACAGGTTGCACTCCATATTTTGGGTAAATTGCACTTTTCACCAAAATTAGGGTTTTAAGCACAAGGATTGTTCCACAAGCTGCACCTTGGTGCCCAAACTTGGGAAATCCATCATACCTCATCATATTCCTTCATATGATGTCTCTTTGTTAGAGGAACATCTTAACCTGTGTAATTTGCAAGTTAACCCCTCTAATTGGTTAATTTGCACATAGGTCCCTGTATTACCAAACAATACTACAATCATTGTTTAAAAAGGACAGAAATGAAAATGTATGTTCCTTAGGAACTTAATTACATGCCAAAAGATAATCACAAGGATTTAATTACATATTTAGGCAAAACACCTAGGGTTAATTCATAACCCAGGTCAGGGATGTTACAAGGACTCTACTACAAAACAACCAAAACAACAGCATAACCATCTCTTACCTCCTACTGCTCTTCTTGCTGCTCCGCCGCAACCTCACGACCACCACCACGTCTAGCACGATCACCTAAAAAGGTTGTAAACCAACAAGGTGAGACACACAGTCCCATTGAGAAACATAACTCCCCGCCGAAACTATAAAACTTCAGAAGAAGCAGGTAAAGAAGATAACTGATATCAACAGATCATAAGAGAAGCATTCTTAGCAGAACTTATATTATTAACAATCTTACCAGGGTATCCAGGAGGAATATGACCAGATATTCTTTATGGAACATGATTGACAAGATAAGCTTTATAAGAGCTTATCACAAAATATATGGAACGTATGAATAACTGCAAGGTATAACTAGATCAACTATACAAGCAAGGCCTCAATCAAAATTCCGTGTTTTACCCTAAGTAGTATATACTATTCAGCTGGATTACGTATTATCATGCCATGAGGAAGTGAGCTGTACCATTCAAATCCAACCATCAGTTACGAAGCCCAATCCGGTGCCATACAAGGTCAATGGAAGAGCCGAACTCCACGACCTCACCACCTCGTGGTCAGTGCACGAGTGCTTAACAAGCAGGACCGCAGCCTCATGCTTAGGTGGCTGCAGCCACACAGGGTCAGGCTACCCTCTGCCTAGCCCACCTTGGTACAGGTATCGGCGCTAGTGATCCGAGCCACGAGCATGTTCATCGTACTCCATAATCATTGAGCCCTGAGCCATGGGCCTGTTCACCATGCTCTTTCATATTGATCCACGGGCCTCAAACTGCGCTCTGGAGTCTACAACCAAAGTTACACTCTAATCCTCCTATTTTTGGCTAGGAGAAACCACACATATTCAACAATATATGCGCTTCCGGGTTAACCCACAGAGAACTTGTTTCACCATCACCAGCTACTAACGATGATGGATCCATGGCCAGGGCAAACTACATGATATGTTCTACTATAATTAATTAGTATATTTTAAGTGGATTGCTGAGGCAACCGAGTTGTAAAACATAAACATCATTGAGTTAAATCATTACCATGGGATCTCAATCCCTCATCACAGAATGCCACTACCTCTCAAGGCTTACATAATCACCATGGGATAGCAATCCCTTATCTCAACATCAGAGGATAATGCCTCAACTAGGCACTCAGCCTTTATCAGATCTACAAACCTTCCACATCATATTGGTGATAAATGTAATCTCATCCATAAGGATTATCATCATTCAGTGTTATTCACAACACATATACCTCATAGCTCTTATCTGGCTATGAATTCATTTGATACACCTACATGGTTAGTATGCATATCAAAAGAGACAACTTAAATCACTAGGCATAGATCTTTATGATCATCATTCTTCTAGGGTTGAAGGTACATGATTGGATTAACATCCATGATCATAATTACAAGAGGCATAAAGTTTTATTAATTACATTATTGTTATCAAACCATGAGCATCCACTATGCCCTTATCTTATAAACATAATCGTGTGTCTTATCATCTTATATAGCATCATATTTAAGTATCAAACATATAATGGTTCACAACCTATCATTCATAACGCATCATCAAGATAACGACTCACCAAAACTAGGGTTTCCGAGCTAGGTGCAACCCTTACCTAAGATACCGCCTACCCTCACTATAGGTGTGACGGGCAACACATCCCTTACCTAAAGGGGTATCGGGCAGGATAACATCCCTCACTAAAAGCCTATCAGCTAAGGCACTTAGCCACACATATCGGTCAACGATGGGGTGCATCCATGCACAAGGGATATCAGGCAAATAGAGATGATGTGTATCGTGCAACTAAGGAACCAGGGGCAATATCGTGCAGTTCATACCGTGCAACCAAGGAGAAAGGGTGTGTCGGGAAACACAACTAGCCCTAACGACCAAGACCCTATCACCCATTAGGGTTAGGGTTCATATCGGGCAACCTTCTTCACCATATCGGCCAAAGCCATAACGGCCAAGGCCATGGCACACAAGATTAACACTGTGTCGCCCAACAAGCTTACTACAACAAATGACACCAAGGCACCACAAGGTGGCCTGTCATCCAATTGGGTTAGGCACTACATATCGGTCACCACTAAGGCACCTATTAGGGTTTCACTACCCAAGCATCATATCGGACAACGACAAAACTAGCCTATGTCACCCTAGGTACAAAACAAAGGTATCTACTAAGCAACATGTCGGCCTAACGCACAACTCCAACTAAGGCAAAGGTACATCTCGGTCAAGGCATATCGCCCAAGGACACTAGCAAGGTTGAGGGAGTCATATCAGGCAACAAAGCCAACCGAACTCAACTTATCATATCGTCCAAACTAAAACCCTAGAAGAGGGGTATCGTGCAAAGCACAAGGTCCATATCGGTTTGTTCATCACCAACCTCAAGATCACCATCATTAAACCCTAATAGATCAAGAGAGTTGGCTCACCTCTCAACAACCAAGAGAGAGGGGTTTTGCGCAACCTCCATCACATATCGGGCAACATGGTGGATCATCCCCACATCGGTCAAGATCCCAACCTCCACTAGGTCAACGTCCACCCAAGGCTCACCTCTCAAATCCACGGTGAGAGAAGGGTATTGCCCAAGCAACTAGAGTATAGACTCACCTCTCAACAACCAAGTGAGAGGAGTTTTACCTACACCACTAGAGCTCAGACTCACTTCTCTAAACCAAATGGAAGAGAAAGGGGTTTTGCCCAAGAAACCCTAAACTCATGGTTCGGCTACCAAGGTCAAGAACACATAAACAACATATCCATCATATATTCAACAAGATTAAAGGTACAAACTAGGGCAAGAAACATATCTAACAAGATGCATGGCCGATCAAGATGAAACATAAACATGCAACAAGAAAAGGAAGTAGTATAGCTAGGGTTAGGAGTTATGTAACCCACCTTAAGCAAGCTCCAAGCTCCTAGCACAAAGCTCCCAAGCTCCAAGCACCACCACAAGAAGAGAAGCAAGACACACTCTAGGGTTCGGCCACGACTAGAGGAAGAAGAAGACTCCAAGGAGATCGGCCACCGAGCTCTACCAAGGAGAGGTATCGTCCACCAAGGAAAAAGGAAGGCAACTAAGGAACTAAAAGGGATCCCAAGCAAGAGAAAGGAAAGACATATATAGAAGAGGGTGAAGAGGAAACTAAGGCAAGGTGTCACCCAACCTAGGGACACTTTTCCATGGGGAAAAGCCACCTACTCATATCGCCACTTCCACATGTCCAAAGCATTTGCCACATGCAAGCAACAAGCACCAAGTGTCCACAAGGGGTTGACACAAACGACGCAAGGTGGTGGGGTGTGTGTCGCCCATCATGGCAAACCGTCACACCCACCAACACCCTCCTTAACCGATATACATGGCCGACACAAGGCACCAAGCTTGGCCGATACACGTAGAGCTTGCCCTATACAAGGCCCAACAAGCAAGGCAAAGCCCAAACAAGGCTCAACAAGGCAAAACAAAGTCCAAAGCTACTCAAAAAACAAGCCCAACCTATCCTCTCAACCCTAGAGGATGCAAGGAGAGAGAGAAACATCCCTCAAGGTGACAAACTTGCATATCAACCCTAAAACTTGGGTCATTTGCAAGTAGCACCTCCAACTCTCAACAAAGCACAAAAAACCCTAATCACCACTAGAGGTGATTAGCAAACAACTAAACACAAGGTTTAGGCAAAGCAAACAGGATAAGCCCAAAACGAAGGTCAGGGTCCTTACAATAAAACTTTCAAAAATTCCCTAGACCAGTCAGAAAGTCTGACTGACTTGAAATTTTAGGATAAGCTTCCTATTATCTTTATGTTGCTAATAAAAGAACACGACAAAAAACTGGTGAGTTGATCAACATTTCTTTGGACATCAATTCACCCTTCTAATAAGTTCTATTAAATGTCTCTGAAATCACATATGACCTCATAATGTGCTCAACATTCTGATATAACTTTTGAAGAAAGTATTATTAAACCAAAGAAGATCACAGTTGTTTGATACTTGTACTATTGAACTAATAATTCTTCAAATGTTGTCCCAAACGATCTAAGAGAAAACATAAACAATCATATTAGAAAATGTTTTTGAAAAAATCCTTTTCAGTCACAAATTCTACTAAAAGTAGGCATATTCTGAGCCCTCACACCTAAAATCACCCTATTTATATGCCATCTCTATATAAATAAATTAGTGATGGACTCTGACCTATTTAAAAGAAACATATGTGTGCCCTTCCATGCATGTTGTGTTGGATAATATATATTCAATATACCATAGCTTCATTTTTTGTGAGTTCCCATAGTATATATAGTGTGCTTTCAACATTTACCTTGAAACTGGTGACTTGACTTTAATTATTCTTACAGTGATATCCTTCATCTACTCCTTAAGACTATATCCAAAATAAAATTTGTATATGCCCATGCCTTTAGAGGACTTGGCTTCATCGTATCTTTAACAACAACTAAACAATTCCTGTGGAGACTATTAACCAAATTAAAGCAAAATTTTGTCATCAGAGAGCTCACTTTGTCGCCATTGCACCCCATCCTCCCACAACTGCTCCACTCCCTCTCTGGTTAACAACCCATTTGGCAAGAATATATACCCATCCTAACTGCCAAGATTCTTTAGATGCTCTCAGAGCTCCCCGTAATCAAGCTTTCATGTCCTTACAACACATGTCCCCTTGATGGCCCTCCAAGCGAATACCCTATGCATTTATCTGCATAGCATGGATCTTGTATTTAAGGAGTAACCCTTCCATCGTACTTACACTTCTTTTTATCCTACATATAACATTGGATAAGGGTGTCATCACATCTACAACTAAGCAGTTTTTTTAAGTTAAATACTTTTACCGGTAGTGTTTGCTCTTCGTAAGCTTGCTACTAATGATATTACCTTTAATTAACCTATTCTAGGATACCTCACGTCCACATGATGTACTCTCCTTTAACCTAATATAAAATCAAGAATAAAAATGGGATGCACAATCTGATTTGAATCCCACTCGAACCCCACTTTACTTAAAAAATCATCAATATATTACTATGAACAAATTGAATTAGCTGGTGCTCTTTTTTATAGACAATTCAATTGCATCATGGTAAAGATAAATCTGAGGTCACATTCGTGAAATCAAATTACAGTAAAAACTAAAAGTAGTTAGATGTGTTTTAGGTACATCGAGCACCATTAAAAGTAAATGATATAAATGTTGGATCAATGGGCTCTAGAAGGGGGGGTTGAATAGAGCTTCACAAACTTCACAAAAGTGATTAGACCACCAAATTATATTAAGTGCAGAACTTAAACCAAAATAGCAATTTGATGTCCTAAACTAGCATACAAAGCAAGGATAAGAGACAAGGAATAGCATGCACTTGGACAGGTGGTTTAGAGTGGTTCCATGTCCTAAACTTAGGAGCAATGTCAGTCCACTACCTAGAGTTGGTTAGGCTCTAGGATTTGTAACTTGGTTCTCTTATATATATCACACAATAAGATTACAAGCTACAACAACCAACCATCCAAGGACTTATATATCAAGCCAAGATCTTCTACCTCACCAAGGACTTACCCACTAAGCAAGTAGTCTTCAGCCTTCTTCAAAGGACTTACCCACTCTTGCTCTAGTCTTCGGCCTTGCAGGAATTACCCATCTTGCTTGAGCTTTGCCTTGCACCTCTCCTTCACTTGGAGAGCTTTAGCACCTTCCTCCTTCACTCGGAGGCCTGGAGCAGCTAGCCTTCTTCTCCTTCACTCGGGGAAGAACAGCAACCTTCTTCTCTTTCACTCGGAGAAGAAACTTCAGTCAATCTTCATAGAGAATGGAGATGGGAGAAGTGTAAAGGAGAGCTTTACAAGATTACAAATGATAGCTCTCATACATGGGATCCTAACTCACTCATACTCACGAATTTGCTTTGAAGGTAGAGAGAGAAAGGGGCTCAAAGGATTAGAAACCACTCAACTAAGGCTAGGACCAAGCATATGTGAATGAGCAACCTTGGAATGAAGTCCAAGAGGTCCTATTTATAGTTGAGGGTGTCCCTTTGAGGTTGGGAGAGTTAAGGGGCACAAACTAGCCGTTTTACAACTTGCAATGGATCTATTTTGAGTCCCACCTACTCCTCCAACGGTTGGAATTGCTTTTTCTGCATTCCAGTACAGTCTGATCGGCCGAGTTTCAATAAAGGCAACTCGGCCGAACCACTAAGCGACAAGTCTGAAAGATAGACTGTCGGCCGAGTTTCCTTGGAGAAACTCGGCCGATCGGTCGACTTTCAACTTGGACCGATCAGTGGATCGGCCGAGTTTCCCACCATAGAAACTCGACCGAACAGGGATCGACTGAGTTGGTAACTCGGCCGATTGCCCAGAAATTTCCAGAATATATGGATCGGCCGAGTTTGGAATTCGGCCGACAAAATCCCTGTTATGGGTATTTTGGAATTTTCGTAAAACTGTACAAACGATGGATTTTTGAGTCCCAATCAATTTATCCATCTTAGTTACAATACAAAACATGAGTATAAGTGATTACATCAATTGTTCTAAGCCTCTAAGGGCTATATTACAAAACGATCAAAAGTCACATGTTTTGCATGTGCTGGATGAGTAGCTTTGGAGTTGAATGTGATTCTTTTCTTGTACCTAATGTCTGAAACAATCTCAAATAGATTTGTTAGATACATATGAATGGAATGGTTAAGTCATTATCAAAATATGGGCAATGTGCGACACCTAGGTCAACATTCTCCCCCCTTTTGACAATGACAAACCATTCCTCAACATATTGAAAAGAATGTGAAAGTTATACCTTTTCTTAGGGAATTGCAAGGGGATGCAAATATGATCAATTTGTAGTGCTCCCCCTCAATTCATGCTTACTCATTCCTGCATGGTTAGTTAAAAAACAAGCAACCACAGCACATATGTATATTATATGATTCTAAGCAAGTCTAGATGCATTTCAGTTAATAGACAAGAAAAGAACCATACAAGCAATAAAAACAATATGATTGAGCTTTTTCTCCCCCTTTGTCATCTCAAAAAGGCAGGGGGGTAGAAGAGCATAAAAGCAAGGTCTGCTCCAACAAAAACACTCAATCAATCACTCCACAGAAAGATAGAGGAACACCAAGATAAACCATGAAAGCAAAGCATGTCATTTATCAAAATATGGAAAACACTACAATATTAACCATACAAAGCGTTTCCATAAACCATAAAACAAAAACTACACGGATAGCATAGAGTAGAAATAGTACAACTCAGATGATGTGCCTAATGTATATAGTACAATCATAGTCCAAAGAGATATAACATGGTCATCTGAGACTAAAACTAGACACATCAGCCCCTAAGCTAAACTACTCTATGTCGATATCATCAACAGCAGCATCGATGTCCTCGTCTGGCCGGTAGTCCTCGTCGCCATCATCAGAAGGAGGAGCAGCAGCCGGTGTAGCCTCGACATCATGATCAGCATCGTCGTCATCATCCTCGTCTTCAGCATCCGTCGCAGTAGCCTCATCATCATCAGTCTCAGCATCCTCCTGATCAGGCATATCCTCGTCTGGAGGACCAGAAGCACGCCCGAGCCACCTCGCACTCTGCTCGGACCAAGACATGCCTAGAGCATGTAACTCATAGGCAACCTCAATGGGGGAGCAGAAGAAGTGTACTGGGCCAGAAGCTCAGACAGACGACCACCTGGGAGCGCCAGAATCGGGGAAGGGCATCCACCTGCAGAGGGTTCAGCGGAAGCAGAAAAGGGTGGAGCAGGGTAAAACTGGCTATACGCGTAAGAAGCGTAGTCACCACCGGGGTAGGGCTCGTAGGTGGGGTAAGGCTGAGGGCAGGATAAAGACATGGAGGACAAGATGTGGCATAGATCCTGATGATGGTGTTGCTGGACCTGCATGTTGTACGCTTGCTGGTGCATGAGATACCCCATGAGGGCCTCATTGGAAACGTGGAAATCAGCAAAGGCAGGCTGCGGAGGAGGCTGGAAGGAAGGTTCAGGTGGAGGAGGGGCAGCTGTGGAGGGTGGAGGTGCAGCTGAGGAGGGTGGTGAGGAGGGTGGAGGTGGAGGTGGAGGTGCAGCTGAGGAAGATGATGCACCAGGGGTAGGCACACTCTTTTAGAGAGTGGTCTCACTGATATAAACTCCTTTGCGATCAGGGCGGTAGAGAAAATCGGCAAAGAGAGATTTTCCAGTGGCATGCTGGAAAAGACCACAAATAAGGGCAGGATATGGAAGATGTGTGCCCTTTGTGTTCTTTCCCGAGTCAAAACAGGTCATATGATGAAGGATGTAGCGGGCCCATTTGACTCCTTGATTCTTCAACAGAAGATACATCATCATCGCCGTATTCTCGGCAATGTCCGTTTGATTCTTCTTGGGATGGACATTGCAGCTGAGAATAAACGCCAAGACGCGGCGAGGGGCAGAAAGGGCGGAGGAAGGCAAAGTACCCCTTTTTCTATAAGGAAAGTTGGGTTGCTTGAGAAATTTGTGGATGTCGGTCAAGTCAACCTCAATTGTCTTATAAACATCCTCGGGGTAAAGAAGATCAAGATAGAGAGGATAGTCGGTGATCCAAGATGTCGTGCCAACATTTCCATTAAGATAGAGATTGAAGGAACGCTCAGTAATATGGAAAGGTTGTCCGACGATCATGGACGTCAACACAATAGAGGTGTCCGCGGATGGGACCAAAGAGTCATAGTTCCATCGCAAATTTGCGTAGAACTCACGGACGGCTTGGGAACTATATTTCAAATTATAAAAGTGGGCATCCTCTATGCAAAACGCCTCAAGGTGATGGGTGCGAAAGATTTGACAAGCTTCAAGGAGGTCGGCGTGAAAACTGTTGGGTTGATGAAGAGCTCGAAAAGGGAAGGGAGAGTGAGGAAGGAGCTCTTTGTAACGAGAAACAGCAGCATTGTCAATAAACGAGAGATTGTCGAACACCATATACCTTGGAGCAAGGGGAGTCGCCATGGCAGGGGCAGGAACGGCTCGTTTCCGGCGTTGGGACCTCATGGAGAGGAGAAAGAGGAAATAGAGCCGATCCGCGCGGAGAGAGAGGGCAGGCGACGCCCCGAGAACAGCAAGAACGAAAGCACAAGGTCGATCAGAGGTGAAAACGGCCGGAAAGAGGGAAGAGAGGACCAGGGTTAGGAAGGGTCAGGATTTATGGCTAGGGTTCGGTCGACTTTGCTCTAGTTGAGAGGGAGAAAGTCGGCCGATTCCTATATATATAAAACCAGTCTGCCGCCGATCGGTCGAGTTTGGGAAATGGAAACTCGGCCGATCGAGCGCACAGGTGCCCTGTATCCCGACCGTTCGGCCGAGTTGGAAACTCGGCCGACCAAAACCCTGATGTGGAAAGATCGAAATTCTAGCCCTAGCCTCAAATGACCGAATGCAATTTTTCTTTTTGGTCTAGATTGTATATTAAGCATATTTAGGCACATTCCCATCATCATAGGGTACTATTTGTCGATTAAAACCCGATTTGCGAGAAAAGCCCGAAAAAGAGATAGAAACTAGAGAAAAATTAGCAAAAACAAGCATTTTGAGCAATTAAAGCATTTATAAGCAAGAGCAACACATATAAGATGTAACCAACTAATTAGAGAGCAATTCAATATCATCAAGAGAAATTATGAGCAATTTTGATCTAATAAAATTAAATTGTTCTCTAGCAAGCGGTTTAGTGAAAATGTCGGCCAACTGATTTTCCGTATCCACATGTGTGATATAAATATCCTTTTTGACAATGTGGTCATGGAGAAAATGATGGCGAACTTGTATGTGTTTAGCTCTACTAAGCAATATTGGATTATAAGAAAGATTGATTGCACTAGTATTATCACAGTAAATAGGAGAAGCATCAAAATAAATGTTAAAGTCTTGGAGCATTTGCTTCATCCAAAGGACCTGGGCACAACAACTTCCGGCTGCAATGTACTCAGCTTCGGTAGTTGATAATGCCACTGTGCTCTGTTTCTTGGAGAACCAAGACACCAAGCATGGTCCCAAGAGGAAGCAAGTGCCACTTGTGCACTTTCTATCAATCAAGCAACCTGCGTAGTCAGCATCACTATATGCCACAAGAGTAAAGTCCCTCGACTTAGGGTACCATAGTCCAAAATTTGGAGTTTTGGCTAAGTACCTCAAAATCCTCTTGACAGCAATAAGATGTGATTTCCTAGGGCTTGATTGAAAGCGAGCACATAAGCCTACACTAAACATTATATCAGGTCTAGAGGCAGTTAAATAAAGTAAGCTTCCGATCATACCTCTATAGAGCTTCTCATCTACCTTCTCACCTTCTTCATCCTTGTCAAGTTTTGCGGTGTTTGACATGGGTGTGTCCATCGGCTTCATGTTCTCCATCCCAAAGCATTTGAGTAGTTCAGTTGTGTATTTGCCTTGGTTGATGAAGTTTCCTTCCTTTGTTTGTTTGATTTGAAAGCCGAGGAAGAAGGTCAGCTCACCCATCATGCTCATCTCAAATTCACTCTGCATAAGAGAACTAAACTCTTTGCAAAGATCAAGGTCAGTTCCGCCAAATATAATATCATCAACATATATTTGAATTATGAGAAAATGGGTAGAAGTGTGTTTTAGAAAT
The DNA here is from genome assembly GCA_963693085.1 of Alisma plantago-aquatica. NCBI lineage: Eukaryota > Viridiplantae > Streptophyta > Magnoliopsida > Alismatales > Alismataceae > Alisma > Alisma plantago-aquatica. The sequence goes on along the minus strand of OY856412.1, from coordinate 439,622,439 downwards.
AAAGTACAATCAACTTTGCCCATGATATACCCGTTATCTAACAAAAAGTTCTTTAGTTTCTCATACCAAGCTCGAGGTGCTTGTTTGAGTCCGTAGAGAGCTTTTTGCAAGAAATATACATGATTGGGTAACTTATCATTTTCAAAGCCTGGAGGTTGAGCAACATATACTTCCTCCTCGATTGTACCATTTAAAAACGCACTTTTAACATCCATTTGATAAAGCAAGAAATTTTTATAACTAGCAAAGGCAAGTAGCATACGAATAGATTCTAATCTAGCAACAGGAGCATAGGTTTCATCAAAATCAATACCTTCTTGTTGATTGTAACCTTGTGCTACTAACCTTGCTTTGTTCCTTACCACTTTTCCTTGCTCATCAAGCTTGTTGCGGTAGACCCATTTGGTGCCAATGATCTTTCTATCATTTGGTCTTGGCACTAAGGTCCACACACGGTTCTTCTCAAATTGCTCAAGCTCTTCTTGCATGGCAAGGATCCACTCATCATCACCAAGGGCCTCTTTGATGTTCTTTGGCTCCAGTTGGGAGATGAAGGCACTATCTGCTTGTTCTTTGTTGTGAGCAGATTGTGTCCTCACTCTCTCAAACGGATTGCCAATGATCAACTCCTTGGGGTGATTCTTTGCAAAGCGGGGAGTGGGATCCTTCTTTTCTTCTTCTTTTTCTTCTTCTTCAACCTGCTTACCTTTGTCTTTGATGTTGAGCTCTTTCAAGATTGGAATGATTTCATCTGCAACATCATCATCACCAATATGCTTGCCAATAACAGGGTTAGTTTCAATAAATTTAACATTTATAGATTCTTCTATTTTAGATAGTTCAATGTTAAACACTCTAAAAGCCCTGCTAGTAGTGCTATAGCCTAGGAAGAAAGCCTTGTAAGATTTCGGATCAAACTTGTCGAGAGAATCCTTGGTGTTTAAAACAAAACAAGGACATCCAAAAACATGAAAGAAATCAATAGACGGCTTCCTACCACGCCATAGTTCATAGGGGGTTTTCTTAAAAGTCGGATGTGTGAAAACTCGGTTTTGCACAAAACATGAGGTGCTAACGGCTTCAGCCCAAAACTTCTTAGGAGTATCATACTCAAGAAGCATGGTCCTAGCCATCTCTTGTAGCGATCTATTCTTCCTCTCAACAACTCCATTTTGTTGGGGTGTGCGAGGAGAAGAGAAATTGTGCGAATAACCGGATTTTTCACAAAAGCATTCAAAAAGATCATTTTCAAACTCTCCCCCATGATCACTACGGATAGAAACAACATGGCAAGACGCTTCGTTTTTAACTCGTTTACAAAAGCTCGAGAAAACATCAAGTGTATCGCTTTTAGAAACGAGAAAGAAAGTCCAAGTATATCTAGAAAAATCATCGACAATAACAAGACAGTACTTGGAGCCGCGAAGCGTTTGTGTTCTCATTGGTCCGAAAAGATCAATATGAAGAAGCTCTAGAACTCTCTTGGTACTCATGACTCCTTTGGATTTGAAGGAGGATTTTGTTTGTTTCCCTTGTGTGCAAGGTTGACATTCCTCATCCTTTTCAAAATCCAATTTAGAAAGTCCTCGAACCAAGTCCTTTTTGTTCAGTTTCTTCATTTGATGCAAGTTCACATGACCCAAACGACGATGCCAAAGCGAAAGATCGTTTTTATCCACAACTAAGCATCTATTTAGTATGGGCTTTAGAGCATCTAGAACAATCACATAGAGATTACCATTTCTAGTTCCCTTATATATAACATTGTAAGACAGGGAATCTAGAAGCAAGCATTCTAAGGAAGTAAAAAGCACAAGATAACCATTATCACATAATTGGCTAACACTAATTAAGTTGTGATGTAGGCCATCAACAAGCAAAACATTCTTAATGCACAATTCATTTCCTACATCACCCTCACCTATAACCTTACCCTTTTTGTTGTCCCCAAAGGTTACCGATCCTCCTTTCTTCTTCACAAATTTGTTGAAATGGCTGATTTCTCCAGTCATGTGCTTAGAGCAGCCACTATCAACAATCCATTTCTTTGTGACCTGCAAGAAAAGAGGATGTCGGAACCCAACTCAAACTTTGGGGTCCGGGGTTAGCTTGGGGACCCATTTCATATTTGGGTTGGTCCCCTTAGGCTTGTAAGGACAATAGGTAGAATAATGATCATCACATTTGCAATGCATACATACCATGGGGTTTTTAGAGCCGGAAGACTCTCCATTGAAAATTGGAGTTTCCACACTCTTTTTCTTACCCTTCTTCTTCTTCTTACCTTTTGGAGTAGTCTCATTGTATCCTAGACCACTAGTACCAACTTGTTTGGTAGAGTGCTCTAGAACATCATTTAGAGACTTCTTACCCGAAAGAAACCTTTGCAAAGTAGATCTTAATTTAGCATTATCATCACTAAGATTTGTAATGGTAGTAGATAAACTAGCAAGATCTTCTCTAGCATGCAAAAGGTTGGCCTCAAGACAAAGGGCTTTAGTAAGAAGAGAATCTTTTTCAAGAGTTAAATTTGCAACTTCATTTCTAGGCAAGATAGGTCTAGAAGATAAATCATTTGTTTGGGCAAGCAGTTTAGCATTTTCAGATTTAAGAACAACAATTTCCCTTTGATAAGAATAAACGTCATCTCTCCTAGCATCATCAATAAGCTTAAGTTCAACATTTTTAGTTTTTAGAACATCTAGCTCATCTAGGCAATTTTGGTTCTCTATCTTAAGATTTTCAATAGTTTTAAGATAAGTACCATTTTCAACCTCTACTCCATTATATTGAAGTTCAAGGTCTAGAAATTGCCCTTGCAAGGAATCTATGCTATCAAGATATAATTTCTCATTTTGATCTAGAATATCAATCTTGGCATAGAGATCATCAACTATCTTTCCTAATCTTTTTCTTTTAGCTTTACATTTAGCAAAAGATGATTGACAATCATTAAGCATTTCAATGAGGGTTTCCTTAGATAACTCAAGTAAATTTTCATCACTTACCTTGCTTACCTCACTTACCTCAATAACTTCTTCACTAGTAGATGCCATGAGTGCAAGGTGACATTCTCCATCCTCGGAGCTTGAGGAACTTGAAGTAGAAGACTCCTCCCATGCCGCATGAGCTGCATCTTTGGATCGTCTCTCCTTCTTGTCCTTCTTCTTGTACTTGGCTTCTCTTTTGTATTTGTCATCCTTCTTGTGGCTGCTCTTATGATAGCCCTTCTTGGCTTTTGGGCAGTCATTCTTGTAGTGGCCCTTTTGACCACACTCGTAGCACCTAGGAGTGGAGGAGGAGGGCTTGCTCTTGAAGTGTCTTCCTTTTGAGTAGTTGGCTTCATGATCATTTGCACCTTCATCTTCACTTGAGGAAGGGCAGGGAGACTTCATGGCAAGTTGTTGTTGCCGGACCATTTCTTCAACTTGGGCTTTGAAGGCAATGTCCTTCATCTTCTTTGATTCCTTCTCTTCTCTTTTCTCCTCTTCCTCTTGCTTGTCGAGCCTTGGTTCATGTGCTTGAAGGTTACCAACCAGCTCCTCGGTTGACAACTCGCTCAGCTTGTAGACTTCTTCAATTGAAGTGACCTTTGGCTCCCATCTCTTTGGAAGAGATCTCAAGATCTTTGCATTGATGGTACCTCTATCCATGACACTCCCAAGGGCTGCAAGGCTGTTCAAGATGACATTCAACCTTGTGTACATGTCCGCAACTCTTTCATTCTTCCCCATCTTGAAGTTCTCAAGTAGGCCGCCGAGCATATAGACCTTGGCCTCCTTGACTTGCTCCGTCCCTTCATAGGTGACACACAACTTATGCCAAATCTCATGCGCCGTGTCCCAAGAAGAGATGTGGTTGAACTCCGATGGTGAAAGGGCGGCGTAGATGATGCTCACGGCTTTAGCATTGAGTTGAGCACGCTTCATCTCATCTTCCGTCCACGTGGTGATGTTCCCCTTCGGCTCTTCATACTTGAGATGGACTATCTTCCACATCTCGTAGCTCACGCCTTGGATGTAGAATTGCATCCTTCTCTTCCAATATAGGAAGTTTGTGCCGTCGAAGACCGGGGGTCTCATGGAGAAGCTTCCTTCAAGATTGAGTGACCCAAGAGCTGAATCGCCCATCTTCTCCTACTTGTTGAAGTAGCTTGGAGAAGACCTGCTCTGATACCACTTGTTGGATCAATGGGCTCTAGAAGGGGGGGGTTGAATAGAGCTTCACAAACTTCACAAAAGTGATTAGACCACCAAATTATATTAAGTGCAGAACTTAAACCAAAACAACAATTTGATGTCCTAAACTAGCATACAAAGCAAGGATAAGAGACAAGGAATAGCATGCACTTGGACAGGTGGTTTAGAGTGGTTCCATGTCCTAAACTTAGGAGCAATGTCAGTCCACTACCTAGAGTTGGTTAGGCTCTAGGATTTGTAACTTGGTTCTCTTATATATATCACACAATAAGATTACAAGCTACAACAACCAACCATCCAAGGACTTATATATCAAGCCAAGATCTTCTACCTCACCAAGGACTTACCCACCAAGCAAGTAGTCTTCAGCCTTCTTCAAAGGACTTACCCACTCTTGCTCTAGTCTTCGGCCTTGCAGGAATTACCCATCTTGCTTGAGCTTTGCCTTGCACCTCTCCTTCACTTGGAGAGCTTTAGCACCTTCCTCCTTCACTCGGAGGCCTGGAGCAGCTAGCCTTCTTCTCCTTCACTCGGGGAAGAACAACAACCTTCTTCTCTTTCACTCGGAGAAGAAACTTCAATCAATCTTCATAGAGAATGGAGATGGGAGAAGTGGAAAGGAGAGCTTTACAAGATTACAAATGATAGCTCTCATACATGGGATCCTAACTCACTCATACTCACGAATTTGCTTTGAAGGTAGAGAGAGAAAGGGGCTCAAAGGATTAGAAACCACTCAACTAAGGCTAGGACAAAGCATATGTGAATGAGCAACCTTGGAATGAAGTCCAAGAGGTCCTATTTATAGTTGAGGGTGTCCCTTTGAGGTTGGGAGAGTTAAGGGGCACAAACTAGCCGTTTTACAACTTGCAACGGATCTATTTTGAGTCCCACCTACTCCTCCAACGGTTGGAATTGCTTTTTCTGCATTCCAGTACAGTCTGATCGGCCGAGTTTCAATAAAGGCAACTCGGCCGAACCACTAAGCGACAAGTCTGAAAGATAGACTGTCGGCCGAGTTTCCTTGGAGAAACTCGGCCGATCGGTCAACTTTCAACTTAGACCGATCAGTGGATCGGCCGAGTTTCCCACCATAGAAACTCGACCGAACAGGGATCGGCTGAGTTGGTAACTCGGCCGATTGCCCAGAAAATTCCAGAATATATGGATCGGCCGAGTTTGGAATTCGGCCGACAAAATCCCTGTTATGGGTATTTTGGAATTTTTGTAAAACTGTACAAACGATGGATTTTTGAGTCCCAATCAATTTATCCATCTTAGTTACAATACAAAACATGAGTATAAGTGATTACATCAATTGTTCTAAGCCTCTAAGGGCTATATTACAAAACGATCAAAAGTCACATGTTTTGCATGTGCTGGATGAGTAGCTTTGGAGTTGAATGTGATTCTTTTCTTGTACCTAATGTCTGAAACAATCTCAAATAGATTTGTTAGATACATATGAATGGAATGGTTAAGTCATTATCAAAATATGGACAATGTGCGACACCTAGGTCAACAATAAAGTTTTGATAGAATAGGGGGAGATACACCTAACAAACCTTTAGCACACCCAAATAGAAATAAATACACAACATGTACTCGAGCATTAAGTGTTTGACGGAAAAATTTGTCTTCCCATTTGTGTTTAGTGTCCTCCAAAATCTACTCCAACATGTATAAACCCTATGAAATACCATCATCATGCAGCTGGTCATGATATGAATATCCTTGTTCAAAAATCAAGAACCATCTAGCCCGCCTCAACTAGAAATCTAGATAATGTCGTAATATAAATAAGTGATGTTTCTATTTAAATTTGGAGTAAAATAGTCTGATTTTTAAATAAACTTCTATTACGAGCTATCCAGATTTTTTGAAAGATATAACATGTTAGAAATTCAAGGTGCTGGAATTATATGTTCGTTCCCATCAAATAGGGCTTATGGGGGAACATTTGCCAATGCCTGCTCTTGGTTCTAAATCCGGATCATACTTCAGGGTTAAGCTGATCCGATACACCGAACCCTAGGACGATACTAGCAGCGTCAACGCGAAACTGCAAGTCTGCCAGTGACGATCGGGTATGGATACGGTGTCGGAGCAAGCGGAGAGTTCGATTGCACATTCGCGTTAGCACCCAAAAAGTCTAAAAACCTTCTCATCCTCTTCTTTGCTGCCGTGACTCCAACTGGAGAGGTGGGAGGGGAAAAGAGAATCTGATGGCGCCGAAGGCGAAGGAGAAACCGAAGCCACAGCCACAGCCGGCGGCGGCCGTGGAAGACCTCTTCTCCACCCTGCATCGCCATACGGAGGAAGGGAGGTACAGTCAAGCCGTCAAGGTCGCAGATCAAGGTCCCAACGCAACTCCACCAACGCCACCTCCCGTTCCTTGCTGAAATTTCCAACTCTTCGTTAATTATTACATCCTGACTGACTGCTGCAACTTGTGCTCCAGTTTTGGCGGCTCTACCGGGTGACCAGGACGCCCTGCTATGCAAGGTGGTGGCGCTAATCAAGGAGAATCAGATAGATCGGGCCCTCTCTGTTATAAATGACTCTCAAAGGCTCCCGGTTGATCTCCGATTTCACAAGGTACGTCCGTAATAGATGCTTTTACTTCAGTTACTTGCATTCCTTTATGATGATCTGTATCAAAAATGTCAGCTATCTCTGCATTGGATTGATTATGCAACTATATATCAGAATATGTTTTGTGTAAAACCTGCTTGCACAATAATCCCCATAAGAGAGGCAATGCAACAAACCCTCCAAATTTTTACGTAGAAACAAGGTCTCAACAAGATGAACGAGGCTGAAATGCGTATGCTGAGATGGATGTGTGGGAAGACAAGACAAGATCGCTTGAGAAATGACTATTAGGAATAAAGTGGGGGTGGCGAGAATTGAGGACAAGTTGCGCGAGGGCCGACTTAGATGGTACGGACATGTGCAACGCAGACCTACTAGTGCGCCTGTACGAAGAAATGCTATTGAGCCAAATACTATAAATAGAAGAAGAGGAAGGCCTAAATTAACATGGGATGAGCTTATAAAGAGAGATTTTGAATCTCTACATCTCAATCAGAATATGGCCCATGATAGAGTTGAATGGAAATAAAGGATCCATGTAGCCGACCCCAACATAGTTGGGATTGAGGCTTAGATGATGATGATGATGATGATACGTAGATGCGGCGATGCTGCTTTCGGATACAAGGATTGAGACAAACATATACAAAAGAAGGGACAAAGACGCCAAGCGGATAACCCCACTTCATTCATGGAGAAAATGGCTGTAAACATCCTTCATCACAGAGAAGTTAGAGCTACACTTGCTATGACTAAACTAGTGAATTTGGAAGGACAGGGGTCTGGATGCTGTCAACCTTACTTGCAAGGTCGCCTGTAATGGTCGTCTAAGAACTCCCATGTGGCTTCAGATCTAATCCTTCTCTGCAATTTAACAAACACCTTCGTTGCTGAGACCCCATGGTGTCGGTTGATTGGCACACACCCATAGTTGTCTAGGAGGCCAGGAGTTCCCTAGGGCCGCCCAGACAGCCTAGTTGCTAGGCGGCGGCCTAGGGATTTCTAGGCTTTTTTATTTTTTTTATTAAGACAAAATTACATTTATATACAAAACTATATATTATATATAATATGGCATGTAGTATTCGAGAGGGAGAGGAGGTGGGGGAACAACCATCATCTGCTACTGTTGGGAAACAGAAGGAAGAGGAAGAGGACAATAGTGTTGTCGGGGAGAATGAAGAAAACTAAGAGAAGGGGGAGAAAAGAAGAGGAGGCGGGGGAGGAGGAACAATGAAGTTGGGAAGCAATTATCACTTGCTGTTGTCAGGGAGAAAGAAGGAAGAAACATGAAGAGGGGCATCAATGTTGTCGCGGAGAAAAAGCAGCAGAAGAGGGGGGGAGGAAGAGGAGGCAAGACAGGAGGAAGAGGATGCGGGGGAGTTGTTGTTGTTGGGAAGGAAGAAGAAGAGGGGCAAAAATGTTTTTAGGAAGAAAGAAGGAAAGGAAAAGGACACGGAGGAGGAAGAAGAGGAAGGCGGGAAATGAAGAGGAATGTGTACCTTGTTGATGCTCACATAGAGATGGCGCTTGCGTTGTTGGGGAAGATGCAAATTCCACCTGGGGGGAGAGGGCTTGCGTCGTAGGGAGTCAGGGGGAGTGAGGAAACAAAGACTGACTTTAGTATTATTCGGGTTGTTTTAGAAGCCCAAAGGACAGGCCAAGCCCAAGAACCGCCCAAGCGGGCGCCCAGGTCGCCCACTCCTCCCAGACGCCTAGACACCTATTCAGGTTGGGCGCCTAGAGTTGCGGCTGCCCAAGTGGGCGCCAATACAACTAAGCACACACCATGGTGTGAGTTGATTATTGGCAGACCCCATGGCGTGGGTTGATTATTCGGGACTGTATGGTGTTGGATGCTTGTTCTTGGCTGATTGTCTCCACTATTGTCACGCCCACGGTAGACTCTGTGGCAGCAAGCACTTTTGATGGTTTAGCCACTCAAAATCTCTTGTAGCTACAAGCCAGACTAGATGGGCGTGAGAATTGGGTGGTAGGTTGAGGCTTTAGTCCTAAGAAGCATGGACACGAACATATACATTATTATCAACACAAACACAAACACAAACACGAGACAACAATATTAAGAAATATAGGACACAAGAAGACGCCAGACGCGGCAAAAAAATATACGAGTATGTTATTTTTATGTATAAACACAAAAAAGAACAAGCACATTTAAACACGAAGATCATCTCGACCACACTATATCCAAATTCATATTTACATTCAAAGACACATTGCATAAATCATGAAATCAAGCCGACATAGACATACTATCAAACAAACCCATGTTGTAATCACAATAATGAACCATTCTGTTTATTCTCAAATAACAATATGAATTATATGCCACAAGAATGAACTTTGTAAAATATTTTGCATACAAAATTTTGGACTGTTGAAAAATAGTGGTGGTGGTGGGCAACAAAGAAAGAAGAGGGTGGTTGGTTTTCATTTGTAGAAAAGGAGAGTGAAAACAATGATGGAGGTGCTTCCCCTTCGTAGTTAGTGTTGGGCCCTAGCTTGGATGTGCCCAAGCCGTGTTCCGGCTGTCCAACTCCTAATAGAAAAAGTGGGACTTGTATATGTCTGGGCCGTGTCCAATATCGGACACAGATACAACAACCTCCGGGAAGTGTCCATGCTTCCTAGCCACAGGCCACTGGTCCAATCCACTTGAGCACATGAATGAGTCATGGTAGATTGATGCATGCATTCATGCCTACCAACGACCCATTAAGAGTTGGGGATCAAAACTAGACATAATACTAGTCATTAAGGTGGTAGGTTTTAGGATCCATTTGTCCTAAATGCGTTGCTAGTCTCCATAGAAGAATCAAAGGAACATCTGAAGTGCGTAGTCATCTAATTTTGATTGGTTGTAAGTTTGGGGGTGGTACCCCAAACTCATCTATGGAAGCAGTTAGATAACTTAACACTTTCATTATGGAGTAGTCAATAACTATGTGTATTGGTATTTGGTGATTGAGTGTGGTACATTTTGTAAGCTCAAGATGGTCTTCGTTGTGATTGGGTAGTTACGACTGATAAAGTTGGGCACCTTTGTGCATATAACAACGGAAACCTTAATTATATTCACATGCTACAATTGTGGAATCTTTTATAATGAAGTCCATGATGATGTTGGTTTAAGCCTTTGTCAACCGGAGTGAAAAGTATCTGGACTAGGAGGAGTGTTTGTTGGCGTTACTTTTGACACTCTTTACTTACTAACAAGGTGGCGAATATCCTCAGTGGAGGTTAGTATAGTCAATGTTTCATATGCGGGGTACATGCGGTGCGACTCACTTGCTAGACAACATATGCATAAGCGGTCCAGTATGCGGTCATATGCGGGGTATATGCGGCCAATTTTTTGTTAGAAGTTCTGAAGACTTTTTTTTAAATGTAATTTGTTTCAGTTTAATTTAAAGTTTTAAACTACTTACTTACCTACACACCCACATGTATAGATGTATATTTATGTATATATATTAATACATTTTATAATCTATCTATATCTATGTATATTGTAGTAATACATCACTAGTATCAATGTTTCGAAAAGCATTTTTATGCGACCCTCTTGCCAGACCGCATATGCATAAGTGGCCCAGTATCCGGTCATGGCCGCATATGCGGTCCTGTGCGAGGCATACACGAGGTATATGCGGCCATTTTTTATTAGAAGATCTGCAGATTTTTTTTTCAATTTAATTTGTTTTGATTTTATTTAAACTACTTATATACCCCCACACCCACATGTACATGTATATATATATGTATATGTATTAATATTGAAAGGTATTAATACATATACATATATATACACATGTAGATGTGTATATATATGTATATGTAGTAATACCTTTCAATATTTATCTATATCTATATATATTGTAGTAATACATCAATGACATACTTACACGTCATCATCATAATCAATGGCATACTTAAATATATTACATAAATATTGTTAAATGTGTAATATTCTATTTTATGTATATGCATTTTGATATATATGGACATGCATGTATGATATATATTGGCATCTACATACGCACATGTCCATATATATGCATATACTGTACATACATTTACATTTCAATATGTATATATCTACATATAACACACACATATTTCACATATGATATTTATGTGTACATAGATATGAATAGTTAAATACATTATACATCTATATTCGTATGAACACTTATAAATATACATAATCTTGTGTTCTATAAATGAAATATATAATTTCTATTCTTAATATATATATTTTTATGCTATATATAACTAATTTATTAAGAAATTAAAAAAACGCATATACTCCCGCATACCACATATACTCTACAAGGTGACCTCTCCACACGCATAACACATACCACTTTTTAAAACTATGTCAGTGTTTTAAAAAGCGGCCCGAGCGGCTGCTTTAACGACCGCCTGAGCGCCACAAGGTTTTGGCAGCTTAGTTGGGTCTTCAGGCGGGTTTTAGGCGGCTGTGAGTTAAGCAACCACTTATTATCCGCTCAGCCCGCTTGAGCGTTCGCTTAAAAGGCTTCTTCGGGAACCCATTTCTACCCGCTTAAATTTCTGGCGACCAATAGCAGGGCCAAATGTCGGCCAACATCTACTGGCCTACTAATTTAGTTGTTATATATACTAATATAGTTATATACTAATGTGATATGAATATATACTATTGGAATATGGATACACACTACTGGAGTATGCAAGTATATTAATGTGTATTTCTACTATATAACATACCATATTATCAACTTCATCTACTTAATTCCTATAATATTATATACTGTATAGTTGTATTTTTTTTGAAAGTACCATATAGCTATATATACTTATTCTTTCCCTTTAATGTAATCATCATCATCATCATCATCATCATCTAAGCCTCAGTCCCAACTATGTTGGGGTCGGCTACATGGATCCTTCGTTTCCATTCAGCTCTATCATGGGCCATATTCTGGTTGAGATGTAGAGATTCAAAATCTCTCTTTATAAGCTCATCCCATGTTAATTTAGGCCGTCCACTTCTATTTATTGTGCTTGACTCAATAGCATAGCTGCGTACAGGCGCATTATTCGGTCTGCGTTGCACGTGTCCGTACCATGTGAGTCGGCCCTCGCACAACTTATCCTCAATGCTCGCCACCCCCACTTTATTCCTGATATAGTCATTTCTCAAACGATCTTTTCTTGTCTTCCCACACATCCATCTCAGCATACGCATTTAAGCCACGTTCATCTTGTTGAAATCTTGTTTCTTCACCGCCCAAATTCACTCCCATAGAATATGGCTGTTCGTATAGCTGTTCTATAAAACTTACTTTTTAACCTGAAAGGGATCGTTTGATCACATAATACTCCAGTTGCACTCCATTTCAACCATCCTGCAGTGATCCTATGAAAAACGTCATTTTGGACATCCCCATCTATTTGAATAATAGAACCCAAGCAACAAAATTTATCACATTTTGGTATATCTACTCCGTCCAACTTGGGTCCATCATTCACACTGCGAGATTGGCTGAAATTGCAATGCATATACTCAGGTTTGCTCCTGCTAATCATCAATCCAGTTGATTCCAATGCCTTTCTCCAATCTTCAACTTTATCATTCAATCCATCTTTAGATTCGTCAATCAAAACAATATCTGCGTTATAGATCTTAGTCTCTTCTCAATAATCCTCTCCCAAAGCTTCATTGTGTGACTCATCAACTTGATACCTCTGTAGTTTGTGCAACTCTGAACATCCCCTTTGTTCTTGTAGATGGGGACTACAATATTATTTTCTCCACTCATCCGACATCTTCTTGGTCTTCATGATCTTGTTAAAGAACTTTATTAACCACATAACTCCTTCATCCCCCACACTCTTCCATATATCAATGGGAATACCGTCTGACGTCCGCATGCCTTTCTCATTTTCACCTTTTTCAAAGCATTCTTGACCTCAAATGGTGAAACTCGTTGCGTATAAATGATATCTCTTGTATTCATGTCACACAAGGAAGCACATAAGCGGACACGGACACGGGACACGGCGATTTTGGAAAACATAGGACACGGACACGGACACGGCTATGGACACGACATTTTTTTTAAATTAAACTATATATATATATAACACATAAGAAATAAAAAATTGATAATTAGACAATATAACTTAATTTAAGATAAAGCTAAAAAATGAAACCAATTGGCGATTGTATAACCACAACCAATGTTTTAGAAAGCGGGAAGTGGGAGGCGTGCAGAGAGCACCTTGTGACCGCTTGAGCGCCAGGCGGCTGCTCAGGTGGGCACTTTTTGAAAAAGCGGATACTGAAATTCTTCTATAATTTGATAAAAAGATATACATGCTTGTATATAAGTAATATATATATATATATATATATATATATATATATATATCTATACAACCTACACAACAAAATAAAGCACCCAAATAGTTTTTAACATAGTTGTATTATGGTATTTGGGTATTACTAATACCCAAACTGTTTACTAATACTGTAGTGAATATATTTATAACTATATATACTAAAATGCACTATGCAGTAGAGGATATATAATGTATTAATGTAGCTTATGCAGTATCATCATCATCATCATCATCTAAGCCTCAATCCCAATTATGTTGGGGTCGGCTACATGGATCCTTCGTTTCGATTCAGCTCTATCATGGGCCATATTCTGATTGAGATGTAGAGATTCAAAATCTCTCTTTATAAGCTCATCCCATGTTAATTTAGGCCTTCCTCTTCTTCTATTTATAGTGTTTGGCTCAATAGTATTGCTTCGTATAGGCGCACTAGTAGGTCTGCGTTGCACATATCCGTACCATCTGAGTCGGCCCTCACGCAACTTGTCCTCAATGCTCGCCACCCCCACTTTATTCCTGATATAGTCATTTCTCAAACGATCTTTTCTTGTCTTCCCACACATTCATCTCAGCATACGCATTTCAGCCACGTTCATCTTGTTGAGACCTTGTTTCTTCACCGCCCAACATTCACTCCCATAGAGCATGGCTGGTTGTATAGCTGTTCTATAAAACTTACTTTTTAACCTGAGAGGGATCTTCTGATCGCATAAAACTCCAGTTGCACTCCTCCATTTCAACCATCCTGCAGTGATCCGGTGACAAACAAATAGAATATATATAATGTTTTTCATTAATATCCAGTAAACAATAGAATATATATTACACTATAGAATGTATTAGTACATTATAGTTATATAAGGTAGAAAGGTAAAGAAATACAATTTGCAGTAGATAATTAGATATTTATGTATGTATTATTGTATTATAAAATGTATTATACAGTAATGTTTCATATTAAACAATGTACAGCAGCAATGTATTACATTATTACAGACTTCTAGTATTGCACATTATATTACATGGTAATACAGTCACTCATGCACATAGATAGATACTGGGAAAGTCAATATATAGAAGCAGCAACAACATTTGATTAGAAAAAAATGAAAAAAGAAAGCAATTGTACAAAAATCCAGCGCCTAAAATTTAGGCGGCCAAAAGCGGGCGCCCAAAACAAGGAATCAGGTGGGCAAATAGGCGGGCCAGGCGGGTTTAGGTGGCCGCTTAATGGGCTGCCGCCTGAGTGGCCGCTCAAGGCTGTAACCAGGCGGTTGAGCCTCCTAGCCGCTCAAGTGGCCGCTTAGGCGGGCGCCTGGGGCGCTTTTCAAAACACTGACCACAACATTGAAACATTGAAGTAGAATTATCCATAAAAGAGGTCTTTTCATTTTTATGTCAAATACAAGTTAAAAAAAAGACAATTTTACTTCCATTCGTATTCAATGTGTAATACCCAAACATGACGAGATATAAAAATTAAAAAGAAGAGAGATCGGTAGATTAAATAATAGAGATTGAAACATGAAAAAGTGGAATTCAATTTCAAGATTTTAATGTGAATGATGAGACTCATATGAAATGATGTAAAAAAACCCCAAGAACTGAAGTTGTGTATTTTGAAGTCTAAAAGAATCAAAAGAACTCATATGAAATGATGTAAAGAAACCCCAAGAACTGAAGTTGTGTATTTTGAAGTCTAAAAGAATCAAAAGACAAAAAGATTGATGAAATTTTAATAAAGAGTAAGCATTTTTTGCAATTCCAGTAGCCTAGTCTAAGAATAGACTTCACGGATTCAGTCCCATGATGTGCCACACTGTTGAATTTCGGAATATTGACCATTAGACATACATAAGAGTCTTTAAGTCGATACCTAGTACTCAGTAAATGTAGATGTCATATAAATTTTGAGACTGTTCGTAAGGAATTTATTTAGATACACTCATACACATCAGCAATTAATATAAATACACAACTGGATATTCAAGAAAGTGATTAACATAGAAACATTGATAGAACAAGGAAACAATGGATAAAGGTTGATAGTTTCCCTCAGTTAATCAGTTTTCCAGAATTAGAGGAAGGCCCCAAGCCCAAGAATAGATGAACAAGTCAAGAGATTATATAAAAACAAGAATAGGGAGATAGTTGTTGCTGCTCTAGACTTAGATATGTGATAAGAACAGCAAGAATACAACTGCCACCCTCTTGCGAACTGAGCTGGATTTGATCTATCAGAGACATGTTTAGCTGCCTAGTTATGTGACTACGTTAGTGGAATGGCAAGCCTGTTTTGGGCTGTGAATGGGCCTGGCCGTGTCCAAGCCGTGTCCACCTATAAAAAAAAATGTTGGACACGGCTGGAGAAGTGTCCAATACGTATTTAGGCGTGTCCATGGAGTACAGGTGTCCAATACGTGTCGGACACGGGTACGACACCTGTTTTGAAGTGTCCGTGCTTCCTAGATGTCACATGAGTCTCTAACATTACTGGCAGTATCTCAATTGAAAAGCTTATGGAAGTAATTTCTCCACTGATGCTTGATATCATCGTCCTTCACCAACACTCTGCCATCTTCATTCTTGATGCATTTTACTTGACTCAAGTCTCTTCCTTTCCTTTCTCTTATATGGGCCATTTTAAATATATCTTTTTCCCCTTCTCTTGCGTCCAATTTCTTATAAATATCATCAAAGTATCTAGACCTTGCCTCCCGAACAACCTTTTTAGC
The DNA here is from genome assembly GCA_963693085.1 of Alisma plantago-aquatica. Taxonomy (NCBI): domain Eukaryota; kingdom Viridiplantae; phylum Streptophyta; class Magnoliopsida; order Alismatales; family Alismataceae; genus Alisma; species Alisma plantago-aquatica. The sequence continues at coordinate 439,606,496 of OY856412.1, read as the reverse complement.
TTCTTTCTTTGTTTGCTTGTATCTTTGGAATGTTGCATCATCTAGAGATATGGGCAAGCTCCTATAGATCTCCCTTTTCAGCTTCATAGTTTTCTCTACTTCATCACTATACCATCAAGTCTCTTTCTGTGGAGGCCCACAACCTCTGGACTCCCCCAAAACCTCTTTGGAAATTTTTGTTATGCAGGAGCTCATGTTATGCCACAGTGTTAACATCAGACTCCAAGTTCCAAGTTCCCTCCTTGATGAGTTTATCATGAAAAGTCAATTTCTTTTTTCTTTAAGATTCCACCACTTGATCCTGCTATCTTAATTTCTGTTATGCTTGCCTTTATTGATCTTCATGTTAATATCCAAAACCACCAACCTATGTTGGGTCGTGAATTCTTCGCCAGGAATCAATTTACAATCCTTGCATATATTACGATCTACCTGCCTCGTAAGGAGGTAATGAATTTGACTATAATTGTGCCCACTCTTGAAAGTAATCTTATGAGATTCTCTTTTCTTGAAATGGGCGTTTGCCAAAATCATGTCATATGCAACTGCAAAATGTGATATCCTCTCTCCGTTTCTGCTGCCATATCTAAAACCAGCACAAACTCTTTCATATCCAACATTGCTACTCCCCACATGGCCATTTAAATCGCTCCCAATAATAATCTTCTCTTCAGTCGGTATTCCCTGCATCAATTCATCCATGTCATCCTAAAAATCTTTCTTAACATCCTCGCTAAGGCCAACTTGGGGGGCATAAGCGCTAATAATGTTAAAAATATTTCCCCTAAGAACAACCTTGATAACGATGATTCTATCACCCATCCTTGTGATCTTGACAACATCATCCTTCAACATCTTATCAACAATAATACCTATGCCATTTCTATGTTTATGAAAACTTGTATACCAGATTTTGTATCTCGTGTCTCCAATCTCTTTACAACATTCCCCTGTCAACTTGGTTTCCTGCAAGCAAGCTATATTGACTTTTCTTCTTATCATGGTATCCACTATCTCCAACGATTTCCCTGTCAAGGAGCCAATATTCCAAGATCCAACTCTAATCCTTTTTTGTTGAACTCGCTTCTTTACCTGCCTTTGTCGAAAATGTTGTCCTTGCACATTTTTCACTACATCCGGGCGATGATGCATCGGGACTAGCTTCTTTACTCACACCCGTCCAAGATGTGGAAACCTTTTTTCGCCTTTCAACACAACCGGGCGTCGTTGTGTCGAAATCCCTTGCATATTTATCACTGCACCCGGGTGCCGACGCAACGCGTCACTAGGTAGGGACACACTCCAACGAAATTTTTATAAGGATTCATGTCATATAAAGAGTGACAAAATTTTTATGCTTGGCTGTCAACCTACCACCAACCCTCCTTCACCCGGGGTTGGGACCGGCTACATTTGCACAAAATGTACGAAAACATAGGCGGAGTTTTCTATTGTAAGTATTTCTACTGTATTTCTTATTGTGTCTCTTGTACCGATCTACGTATGTATTATCTATTGTTATGTACTCAATTACTTATACTTAATTAATTAGATGTAGCCGAGCAGTGTATATATTATTTGCGATGCACTTCTAGTTCGTATACTATATATAATGTACTATCTACTACTGTATATTACTGTTAAATTAGTTTTTTATTGTATTAGTATATTGCAATACACGGACTTCATTCATGACAGTTACAACAGCATTAAGTTTATGTAATTGTTTTATATCAGCTGTGTTTTATAATTTTTCTATAAACTGGTCGCATTGTTGTCTCAGGTGAATTTTACATTTATCACATGGTTTAGATATGCAAAAAAGCTCCTAAAATATGATTATTTATATACATATCTATGTAATTTTATATATAGAATCATATAGGAATCAAGCACCCGCTTTTTCAAAAAGCGCCCACCTGGTGCTCAAGTGGCCATAGGGTGTTGTCCGCTCGCCTCCGGCTTCCCACTTATTAAAACATTGAATTATATGTAGCATAAACATATATATTAAGCATATAAGTTATATATTTAATTTGTAGAACACAAAGTTATGTATATGTCATTAGTATCCACACATATTGAGATGCTTGTCATCTCCACCCTTTGTACAGTTTTACTTTTTTGAGAAATAGGGAGAATCCCACACTTAATGATAAAAAAAAATGTAGATGTATAGTATATTTACATATTCATATATGCTTACACATACATAGCATATTTGAAATATGTATGTGTATTATATGTAGATATATACATATTAACATGTAAATGCATATACAATATATTCATATATGTGATAATGTGTGTATATACATTTCGGTGTATATCATATATGCATGCCCATATATATCAAATTGCATATACAGAAAATAGACTAGTACACATTTGAAGATGTTTGTGTATTATATATAAGTATACCGGACTATAATTAATTTATTGAATAAAATCCAAAAATGCATATACTTCCGCATACTACATATACTCTATAACGTGAGTCACGTGACCTCTCCGAACGCATAACACATACCACTTTCTAAAACCATGAGTATATCACACGCTTCTTGTATTGCAATTCCTTGAGCTTTGAGGTCACTTGAATGTTTGTTGGTCTATGCTGAGTGGTGATTGATTAAGATGGTTGAATGCATGGTCGTTGTGATGTCCATGTCGACCAACATTGATCTTATCAGGATTTTTACGTCTTTGGAATCTAGATGATCGATTCTTGGTAGTCTCTTGGACTTATATGTACTTAACCTAGGTTCACCAATGTATGTGAATCAAACATTTGCAAACAATAATGGCCTCGGGGTAGGCCTTGACTTCCTCCTTTGCTTCTTTGATCTGGGATAGAGCATTTTCTAACTGATGGAGTGTTCCCATTCTATGTTATTTTTCTTTTGATTTTGGAGAGAGCGTCTTCTATCTGATTTCATGCTCCCATTTTCCGCTTAATGTTGAAGTCATGCTGTTAATATTGTTCGGATGGAGTCACACATGTTGGTGGTTGAGGAGTCTAGAGCTGTAGTGATATATCCGAACAGCAAAGCACCGGTTGAGAAGTGAACAGAGCCTCTTTCAATTGGCTACGACAAGAGTTGTCAATTCCTTCTTTAAGTTGAGAATGCCGTATATTTCTGTCTCATGACCTGATCTTTGAATGCAATGGTATAGCCCCCTTCAATTCCAATGATAAATGTATCACACTTTCTGTTACTAAAGGCTTGGTGTTACCAGAGAGTGCGAGCTTGATGACCCCTGTATAGTGCTTTCAAACGATTGGAAGGCATCATCAGCTTTATGTGACCACTTGAAGGGCAGGGATGGGCATAGGGCCTGGTCATACTGGGTTTTGGTAGGCTCGAGCGCAAACCCAAAGTCTTCAAGCAGACTGCTGGATTGGTCAAGGGCTGGATTACGTGTGAGTGATTGGCTTGTACCTAGCCTGCACAAAAGCTTTGGTTTCGGAATGAATTCTGGCCAACCCAAATAAAATGCTAAAAATAAAGAAAAATTTGAACATATACGTAGATCCATATTTTTCAATAACGCCAACAAAAATGTATCTTAGCTAAAGTATAATTTGGGAAGTCTGTACTGAATTTTATCTTATAAAATATACATATTTTATATAAAATGGTGGTTATATGTACATATACACTCAAATCTGGGTATCTAGTTTCTGGAACCTAGATTTACCTTGGCCTGGGCTCGACCCATATGAAAGTTTCGGGCAAATTTGTTGGCCTGATCCATCCATGTAACTTGAATTGATTGAAAATGGGTCGGGTTATGTGGGTCGGAACATGGGTCTGATCGGGCTGGTAGTCTGACGCTCATCCCTACTTGAAATTGTCTCACAGGAGAGGCACTATTAATGATATTTTGATGTGACTGCAACATCTTATGAGCTTTCGACAACAACTAGCAAACATGAGGATTGAGGAAACTACATAGAACCTGAATGTGGTTGATCGAGGCAAATCTAACATTGGATGGATTTTCTAGGTCTAGCCCAAAGGACTGGGCCTGTTCCAAATTCTTCATGTAAAAAATATAGTGGTTCATTGTATTATCTATGGAAATTGATTGGCAAAAAAGATTAGCTTTCTTTTTTGTCTGTTTAGATTTTTTTTTAAATTGAAAGTGTCATGACCCCTCGGCCTTGGATTTATAGAACCAGACTGACACTCGGATAATACAGTGCAGCCAAGGATTCTCCGGGAACTAGCTCAAGGTTATTAAACGCCCAAGTCTTCTAAGTTACATCCAGTTCCTACCCATGCCCCATGGAACCATACATCAAGCGACCCTGAGGAGTGGTGTTTTTTCCATGCTATCCAATGCAGTAGTAGTCCTAAAACCTCCACCATTCCCACAAAAAATCAAATTTAAAATCTTAGATTTGTGGTGTTGAGAGCATATCTTTGGAAGTTACACCAGTCCCTTAGCTTCCATATTGATGACTTCTAATTCACTGGAAACTATTACAGCCTTTGATAAATATATAATTAGTTGGTAATCACTTATGTGTCGTACCTGGGACTTGTATCTTTGCATCCACCGAGACTTTTGCCAAATGTCTGCTTGATCAAACAGTCCTTTATTTGGAGTTTCTTACAAAGCTGTAGGTTAATTGGCTTATTCTGGATGATGTATCTGTCGTTTGGGTGGAATGTGGCGGAATATGGTTTAATGGCTGTATATTTTTCTGAGTTCTTTCTTGTTTCTATGCATGTGAAGTTTCTATATATCACCAAATATGAAACTATTTATGACACAAGCCCAGTGATCAGACACTGAGTCTACTAAAGTGGTCTTAGTTGTGGCATTGATCGATTTGATCTTCGGTTCAGTTTACAGAGCCTTGTGTGTTAATTGCAATATATAGTTTACAGTCCTGTGCATATTTTTGAGTCACACTTTCTATGTAGAAAGTAAATATATTCTGGGAGGTCTCTATTCAGAAGACTTAAACCTTTTTGTTGCTTTATCAACTCAATTTATTCACATAAATGGCTAATACCAGCTCACTTTTTTTATGGTCTTCTATGATACTTCTTAGATATTTCTACACCATTTTTTTGTCAGAGTAATGTGTTTCAATTCGGTAAAGGAAGAATGTATTTTGTTTTTCTGTTTGCTGTCAGAACCATTGACCGATTTAGTGTTCATTTATGTTACCTTGTCAGGCATATTGCCTTTACAGGCAGAACAAATTTGACGAAGCAAAACAGGCTTTGGGAAATCTGGAGAAGAATGCCATGGTTATGCAATTAGAAGCTCAGATCCTTTACCGGTTAGAAAAAATTGATGCTTGCCTAGAGTGCTATGAGAGTCTCGAGAAACTAAAAGTTGACTCCTTGGATTTCAAATCCAATTATATTGCTACGTTAGTAACAGCTGGAAAGGCTTCTGAAGTTCAGAAAAAGTTGGACACACTTAGAGTCAAAGCATCAAGCAGCTTTGAGTTAGCCTACAACAATGCTTGTTCATTAATTTCACGGGGAAAGTACACTGAAGCTGAACAACAGTTGCTTGCTGCTCACAAGTAATCCCTTTTTCATTTCATTCTTATGCATCAGCTGATCTATATAGATCATTGCTTATATATTTAGGAGACTGAGATATCATGGAAAGGACAAAACACTGCTTAAATAGACAATCACACATTCTGATACCGTTAGGTTTTGTTCTAAACACCAACCTAAGCAATCAAGTTTCATCATTTCATGAAGGTTTGGCACACATCACATTTAGTAAATGTCATACCAAAGAGATTGAAGATTCACGTAGCTTTTAACTGGTCTAATGGTCCTTCAATGATTTTTGATGTGTAAAATGTGCTGAGATTGACAAACAGTTGCTTATTGCTAAATTTTTTCATTCTTTCTTGTTATATATGAGCAGAAATGTTAAAGGAGGAAAGCGTAGTAGCCATTAAACAGAGCTTTGAACTGTAAGATCAAAGGGGAAAGAATATTACTTAATAGACAGGGAAAGAAAAACTTCGGACAGATTATTAGTGACTTTTTCTTAACCATATCATTACATCTGGTCTGCTTATTGCCTTTTCAGATGTTATAAATTCATAAACTGGATAGTTGGATATAAGCAATCAGTGGCAGCGCTAAACACCTTTTGGTGGAAACTTTTGTGGAAAAACATACCTTCTTTCATCTACTCTAAGGAGGATAGTGTAGTAGCCATTAGAAAAAGCTTTGACGTAAAATCAAAGGGGAAAGAATATTACTTAACAGTCAGGGAAAGACAGATAGATTTTAGTGTTGTATGTATAATGATGTTTGCTTAACAATATCATCGCATCTAGTCTGCCTAATTGTTTTTTGAGATGTTATAAATTCATAAATCGGATACTTGGATATGAGCAATCAGTGACAGCGCTAAACACCTTTTGGTGGAAACTTTTGTGGGAAAACATATTTTCTTCCATCTACTCTAGGAAACTATTTACTTTTCTCAAGTATTGAGTTTCTAAGAGATTACTTGCATATTGTAGATCTTTAATTTACACCGCTACTAGTAATATGCTGGTGCCTTTCAGCCCTGTTTGTGTCTTGTACATTTGTGTGTCTGCTATTTTGTTGGTTTTAATGGGGCAGGGAGTTTCATATGGAAACACGAGGTGAAGTGGGCGTTTTTTTTTAAATTCTTTGATTGCTACTGCATCAATCAGTCTAATTGTAGAAAAAAAACATTCCTGGTTTCCCCCATCATTTGTTTTTCCTTATTTGTGGCTATTTAATAGAAATCATGGATTCTGATTCCAATAAATTTGTCTGCATCAGAATTGGCCAAGAGACGCTGGCTGATGATGACTTGACCTATGAGGAAATAGAGAGTGAATTAGCACCTGTAACTATTCAGCTCGCATATGTTCGGCAGGTAAAGTTAAGGTTACTCCTCTTGTCACATGGAAATGCCATCTTCTAATATCATAAACCAAATGTTTCAGTTACTAGGACATACTCAAGAAGCCCTTGAAGCTTACACAGATGTTATAAAAAGGAACCTTGATGATAGTTCATCACTTGCTGTAGCTATCAACAATCTTATAGCACTAAAGGGCACAAAGGAAGTTTCAGATGGCCTTAAGAAGCTAGATAAATTGGTAGATAAAACGAATGGTATGCGTCATATCCAACTTTCTCATGGTCTTGACTCAAAACTGGTGAAACGTCAGAAGGAAGCTATATATTCGAATATGCTGCTTTTGCTCCTCCATGCCAATAAACTAGATCAGGTTAGTAGTGCCCATCTGCTATCATTGCCTTGGCTGAAAATCTTTTCTGTCTAAAGTTCATAGGATAGTAGGCCTTAAATTGTTTATTGTTATGTTTTTTATATATTAGCAGGAAACATATGATTCTTGATATGATCTCTCAAGCCAATGTAAGCATCTAGAGATATAAAATACATTAGTTTGCAAGAACCGTACTATCATGTGAGATTCAGAGATAGACTAGGATATGTCTTTCTTTGTTCCTTCATAGTTGGATGTACTTCCTTTTTTCATGTTTTTTACTTTTTTCCCCTGTTCCTATGTGTCTTTATACTTGCCATGCTGCTACTTACAAATAGGATGACCTTGCTCATCAGAGTCCAGTCAAATTTATTTGCAGTTCAGATTTTTAGAGAGAATTCAGAAAAATCTTGATGATGCTGGCTGTTGGTTGCCAATGTGAGGACTAGCAGCACAGTTTCCCTTGGGTCTGCGTTCTACGTAGAGCATGCTGAAGCCATTACGCTGAGAAGAAACTAAAAGAGGAGATGACGGGGAACCAAGTCCCCAGGGAACCACAAACTAAATTCATGGATCAAATATATCACATCTTCCCGGACAATACCTCCTGGGCTGGGTATCTATTTCTAGATTGACTGAAACCCTAACTTCTCGGGCATTGCACATAATTGCCAAACAAATTATAAAATAAATAAAAGATCAAAACTTGAAAAATACAGCTAAGCCCCTGTAATTAAGATAAAATATCAAATGTAATTAAAGATGTCTAATCGGGTTCTCTTGCGAGCTTCTGTTCTATACCAGGAGAAGCATAATATCACCAACGCCTCTTCTAGCAATGTGTCTGGTTGGCGTTATAAAAGCAGTTGTTCAACATCCAATCACAGATTGCCACCTCTGTATAGCCAGCAGCAGCTCGGCTGAAATTCAGAGGTCGAGATGTGCTGTTTTGATGCAACATGTGCAGCTCCTAAACCCTAGTACAACCTACGGAAGTCACAAACCTTTTTCGATCTCGCTCCAGGATCCTCAAGCAAGCTCCTTCCGGCCACACTGCATTCTATCCTTCACAACTGTCTATAATGTCACAAAGCTGTTGCGGGCATTTCCTTTTTTTCTCAGCCTCGAGCCCCTACCAGGTCGTACACAACAACAGATATATAGCAGACTACTGAGGCGGGTTAAGTAAGAGAAACTACAAGCTAGAGAACAAAATTCATATATACTTGGGGTCCATTGAGGCCATGTTAGGTGTTTTGTGGTGTACTTAAGATTGATTAAGCTTAGAGAACAAAATTCATATATACTTCTTAAAGTACATACATGGATATATGTGAATATATATGCAAAATCATAATATATATATTACATGATAGATTTGATGGAACCCAACCTTATTCTTCTGCACTGCATTATATGGATTTTTTTGATGATTTTGCTTTCCATTTTAAGTTCATAGATTGAAATTTTCGATTTCAACTTTGCTCCAATGGCCTCAAGAGAAAAAGTTACATAAAATTTGAATGATATATTGTAAAATTCTAATGTGGCGGTTTCAGTGATAAAATTTATAGAACTTAATAATGGAATTTGCTATAAACGATTTACATAATACTTTACGTATTATGTTAGGGGGGTCGCTATGTGTTTTGGGTAAATGACTGATATGGTCGTGATGACAGAAGAGTACAAATGGAGTAATAAGGCGGATTTTGTCTAACATCAATAGAAGTAGATTGAAACTAATTAAAGAAGAGTGAGGTATCCAACATATAACCTATTTGAAAGATTTTAGGTAACAAATTTAAATGTAAATTGATCTTTGATTGTGTAAAAATGGTCTTCTTAGATCTTGTTTAGCACACTAGTTGATGAGACGTGTTGCCTTGTTACCTTTTTTCTGCATCACCACACCGTGTGATGAACCCATTTTTCTGATGAACCACACTATTCACTGACATTCTTTGGATTTTTGCTTTCTTATTACCAAATCTACAGGGAGTTAAATGTTGCTAGAAACCATAGAGCCAACATGTTGTCTTCAACACTTCCACCACCCATGAAAATAGATTATGTGGAAATTGTGGTTTGTCAATGTAAATTAGAAAGTATTTTTGAGATAATATTTCTTTGGAAACTTGACGCAACTTATGGAGGTTTAAGTTGAAACTCCAGGATAGACTTATCTACCACACTCACATACACAAAAGCAAGGACTCACCCTCTTTTGCTGCCCCCCACCACCACACACATCTCATAAATACATCAATGGAAAGAATGATCCCATATTCTCCATGAGACACATAATCAATCATCCGTATGAAACAAAAAAAGTATTAGAATATTGGGTATATATGGGGGGAAGAAGATTTAATTGTCATATGTCTATTTAGGGGAAGGGGGAAATATAAAACCAATAAAACTCAGTCGGGTTTTTAACCTGATGACAGGTCACTAAGTCAAAGCTGGTTCTTGGCCAAAACGGATTTCAGCCTTACCCTGACCCATTGGGTGACCAGCCTGGTCAGACCGGGTTCAAAACACTACAGAAGTACATATTCAACATATAATATTGATACTGAGTTATTGACTATTGAAGCCTAAGTAGTATGTATATTCAACATCCTGATTAATGGAGTTCTCTTTACACTTCTCAGTGCACAGCAAGCTGTCTTTACCTAGTAGATTAGTGCTGACTGCTGAGGAATACCTTTCCCAAGGAGCTTCTTGTAATATCTGAGAACGATTTCTGCGTTTAATGGAATAGAGGGAAAGTTAAAAAAAAAATATTATGTACGACATCCTGATTGTAAATCGGAGGAAAGTATAACACTATAATGAGTATATCTTGATTTTCAACACATGAAATTTTGTCAAATTCAATTAATTTCATCAAAGCTTGTATTAGATTGTCGACATGCATACACAAATTTTCATTGAATTCTACAGCATTTTGATAGATCGGTGTTTCTTTTGTTGACCTGTACAGAATTAGTTTCTTTATGCAAATGTGAACGATTTCATGGAATAATCCTTACTACCAGGGTCAGCAGAACCGAAACGGTTTCTATTGCATACGATTTCATCTCGGACTCGGAAATCACTTTGAACCAGTTTGACTTTTACTTAACCTTCCGGTTTGTCACTAATCCAGTAATTTGCTGCAGCTGTTATTGCTTCTTACAATTGCAGCAGGCAGATGCTACCTTCCTCTCTCTTCCCCTATTCTTCCGCTTCCTTATCTTCATCCCCGTCTCCCTCTTCTTGTCATTGTAATCAGGGGCGGATCGGGGGGGTTGGGGGGCTAGGGCGGCTATACCCTCCCTCCCAAATCCAAAAATTAAAATGTAGTTATAAGCTTATGGTAAAATGTAACACATTACATATAAGTTTCTGCACAAAATATGAACAAGTAAGGTCTGTAGTTATGCTGGTCTCTGTGTCTTAACTTGTTTCTAGTGGCCCGGGTTCAAACCCCAGCTACAACATTTTTTAAGTTAAAATTGGCTCCCCTATTGTGACTCAACTCTCCTAATATCACTTTCTGGATCCACCACTGATTGTAATAGTTTTGCTTTTCATTTTCTTGAACTGCTGGTGTCACCTAGTCGCCTTTGTAATCTAAACAGTCTCCTAAGAGAAACACCACGAGCGAAATGATGCTCGGTAGGTGTGACAAGAGCGTTGTTATAGGAACATTGCGCTATAGCATGTGGTAACATGCACTACTATAGGAAAGATGTACTGCAATTGTGCCAAAAGAGCACAGGTGAATAAGTGGGTACCTAGGAAGCACATATACTTCCCACGATGTCTTGTTGCCGCATCTACCGTGTGTCGGACGCCGATACAACTTGGACATGCCTGGACACTTGACCAATTTTTTTATTATATTTTATTACGTATTGGACACGACAAGAATACACCGTCCCAACAAACACGCGGCTTAGTGAACCTCTCTGCCCACTAAACACGCAACGCAACTCACTTTCACTTCTAAAAGAAACATGACAACCCCCCAAATTGTCCCCTTGGACCCCAACACTTCCCCACTCACGCTGTGCAACCGACTCACAATTCCTCCCACCATCTGCCGCAAGCCTCCAGTCAAGTTTCCGCAAGCCTTCACTCCAACCACCATAAGCCTCTCTCCAATCGGTGCCAAGCACCACTGTCTCTGCTGGCATAGTCATAAATTCGGTAAAAGTTCGGTCAACTATTTGAGAAACAATCAGGAATATGTGTATATATATATATTTATATTCACTGTCTGCGCGGGTAACTATCTTTTGTTACCCGTGGATCTATTTTGTAATAGTAAGGCACATAATTGTAATGAGACGACCAAAATTGTAATAGAAAGTCTCATTTTGTAAATACATCGTAAAATTTTTAAATTTTTTATTATCCCTCGAAAATAGTAAAAAGATACTTGTGACAAAACAATAAATATTTTACGTTGTATTACAAAAGGAGTCTTTCCATTACAATTTTGGTCATCTCATAACAATTTTGGCTGTCTCATTACAAATGTGTGCCTTCCTATTACAAAACAGATGCACGGGTAACTATAGTTACCCACATGAGTAGTGAATGAATGGCCATATATATATATAGTTAAGCTGGATTACACTCAAGCGTACTGGAGACGCTATACACCTCAATCGTTTTCCATCGTGAAGCAATTATTTTAGAAATCTAAACCGTCGTTCTTCTTAAATATCTTAAGAACATACAATATAATAAATTTGAGCTCTTTCGACACTTATAGGTCAAGCATCTAAAAGATGTAAACATCATGCATTTGAAATTAGTTATCTGCGTCGATTTTGTTGTCCTTTATGAGTGACTTACACTCGTCCAAATGGGCTCAAATTGTGTATGTGGTCTATTATTATTATAACAATGAAGATCAATGGATTAAATTTTGCAATTATGTAGTCTAGATAGGCAATCACATTGGGGTGTACGGTGTGATCTGTACACGAGTGTATTCTAGCCTGAATACACACACACACACACGCATGATATACATATTGATCCACCAACGCCCAATAATCAAGTCAAATAACATGCTCCTAGGTATATATATAGTTGGAGCAGCAGGCCAAGTATATAGCCCAGGTATATCCATTCGTTACCAACGTCATAGTCCAGATATTTGAGCCAAACTCTATTGTCAAAAACTAATGACGGATAGCGGGAGGAGTTGTGAATGCAGCGATAAAAATGAAAACAAAAGTGAGAAGAGGAAGAAGAGAGAAGAGAGGAGTACCTGGTTTGGCATTGAAAAAGCTCATTTTCTTCTTGCCTTGATGGCCGCCTCTTACTGGCTGGTGGCCACCTTTGCAGAAGGCTGACAGACTGCCACAGCTTGCTCCTGTCCCTGCAGTGTCCAGTGTCACTGCTGTAAGGGCAGACGTCGGCTTTGTCGACTTGTCAGTTGCGTGAGTTGTCAGGGATAAAAAGGGAGTGGGACATGTTTAGGATTAGTGTCAGGGGTTTCAGAGAGGTGGAGGGTCTAGGCGTGAAAAGAATCAGGGCTCTAAGTGGAGCAACAATTATTCCATAGGGCAGAATATGGCATTTAACGTTAGAAGCACAAATAATAGACGCATGCCGAATAATTTGTATTATTCGGTAAATGTCTGGGATTCTTGTGCAATTCAGGGCTACATGTCCAGTGAAAAATTTGTTAACAATACGTGAATAATTCAAGAATTCGGTGAATTATGTGACAGTGTCTGCTGGCACCAAGCTTCTTCCCTTGACCCCCACAGCTTCTGGGAGCAAAGCAGCCGTCATCCACCTCTGGTGTCATGAGAAGCTGCTGCTGCTAGAGTCTGTTGCAGTTGCAACCAATGCTTACAACAACTCCAGCTGCCGTTTTAAGCAATCTTGCTGCCACCTCCGCCTTCTACAGCACACATGCACTCCTCCCTTCTTTTCTCCCTAGTCAGTAACTCTTTCTCCTTTGTCTTCTTGATTTCGTGTTGCTGCTCTCTCTTCGATAATTTCTTTCTCCCTCAATTACCACTCTATTCTTTCCATGTCTTTTCTCTCATCCTCTCTATGACTTCATCTGTCTCCTCACATTATCTCTAGTCCATCACAACTGTCTCCTAATTATACCCTTTCTCGCTGCTGCATTAGTTCCCCCCTTCTTGTTCTCCCTTGGTCTCTTCCCCCCATCAAAGTAACGAGTCATTGTATTCTCTCTTCCAAATTCTCTCAATTTCTGCTTGACCTTCATTCCCACAAACCACCATGCACCATTGTCCCATTCCTTTCCCTCTCTAGGGCTGAGCATCGGTCCAAAATCGGACCGGACCGGACCGTGGACCGAATTTCAACATATATATGGACCGTAGACCAGACTGTTTTGAGGTAGGACCGGACCGGGACCGAACCATTTTGTGCTAGAACCGGACCGGACCAGGACCAGGACCAGACCGTTTGGACCGTAATCAGTCTTTTTTACATGTTTTATAACTTATTTAATTATACAAAGTTGATAATCTTAGTCACTTCTAACAATTATATAACTTTAGTATCAAACATTTATACTAGTAGTGCTTATATATGTACTTTATTTGTAGTTATTATAGAATGCACCTTCAAATATACATGAATTTTGTATAAAAGTCGGTCTGCGGTCCGGACCGGACCGAAGACCGAACTAATTGAAATTCCCGAACCGCGGACCGGACCGAACTCAAAATGGACCGGACCGGACCGGACCGAATTGAGCAGTCCGGTCCGGTTTTGCGGTCTGGACCATTATTTGCTCACCCCTATCCCTCTCCCTTTCTTGCACCATCATTGCCACCAATGTCTTCTCCCCCTTCTCTCCAATTTCGCCTCAGATCCTGTTTTCTTCATACGGCCCTGCCCCTGCACCAATGTCTCCCTAATATTTCTAATTAGTTTTCTTTTGGGTTCTGTTAGAAGTTGAAAATAATTGACTGTTGTTGAATTGATTGTAATGTACTAATATGTATTTTTGCTGTATTATTCAATATATTATTCTCTATGTTGGATTTCTTGATTGTTGAATCAAGCTTATTATTGATTGTTTACTGTCTAGCAGCTAAAACCTTATGATTTAAGTTGTCGATTTGCTTTGATATATTGCAAGCAGTGACATGAATGTGTTTTGAATTTATTTATGAAATAATTAGGTCATGTTTGTTGTGTTTGATGGTTCTTTTTCTGTTGTGATGAATGGACTTTGTGAACGTATGCCGCAAAGCTGCATGCAATGAACATGTGAGAGTTCAAGACCTCTCACCCTTTTATTATTAGAAACTGGAGAAATTACATAGAGGTCCAACAATATATAGAAATTACAAATAATAGAATATAAAGAGATATATTAACACTCCCCCTCAAGCTGGAGCGTACACATCGTGTATGCCTAGCTTGTTGCAAAAGCTTAGAAATGTTGTTGGACTCAATGGCTTTGTGAGGACATCTGCAAGTTGATCTTCAGATTTAACATGCAGAGTCACAACAATGCCATTCTTGATCTGATCTCTGATGAAGTGACAATCAACCTCTATATGCTTAGTGCATTCATGGAAGATTGGATTCTTGGCAATGTAGATAGCAGCCAGATTGTCACATCTGAGCTCTATGGGAGACGAAACAGGAATCTTTAGCTCAGAAAGCACAGATTTAACCCATTGCAACTCGCAATAGGCATGAGCCATTGCTCGATACTTAGCCTCCATGCTTGATCTAGCCACAACATTCTGCCTTTTGCTTTTCCAGGTGATAAGGAGATTTCCTAGAAACGTACAATATCTAGAAGTAGACCTCATGTCATTCAGATTACCAGCTCAGTCCGCATCTGCATAACCAATAAGAACAAGAGTAGACACATGAGTCTTTGGTCTATAGTAGGTGATCCCCTTACCAGGTGCACCCTTCAGTTATCTCAGAATACGACAGACTGCCATCCAGTGTGACTATTGTGGTGAGCTCATATGCTGACTCACTACTCCTACAACAAATGAAATATCAGGGCGAGTAACTGTTAGATATATTAATTTACCAATAATTTTCCTGTAGTATCCTAGATTTGGATAATCGGTATCATCAGTCATCTCCTTCACATGATAGTCCATAGGAGTAGCCACCGGCTTGGATTCGCTCATGCCAGCTTCCTGTAGTAAATCCAACATGTATTTCCTTTGGGATAAATTAGTACCTGCATGAGATCTAAGTACTTCAATGCCCATAAAATATCTCAGTTTGCCTAGATCCTTTGTATGAAAGTGCCCTTGCAATCCTTCCTCACACGTGATATGCCTGTAGAATCACTGCCAGTGATAACTATATCATCAACATATACACTACAACAATAATAATGGATCCAATAGAAGAGCTAGAATAAAATAAGGACTGACCAGTCACAGAACGAGAGAAGCCCATCTTTAGTACAACATCACAAAACTTATCAAACCAAGCTCTACGAGATTGTTTCAATCCATAGATGGCTTTCTTCAATCTACACACTTTCTGACACTCCCCTTGAGCAACAAAACCAGGAGGTTGCTCCATGTTCACCTCTTCCTGTAGACCACCATGGAGAAAGACATTCTTTACATCAAGCTGGAATAGAGGCCGGTCAAAAGTAGTAGCCAAAGAAATAAGAATCCGCACGGAATTGAGACGAGCCACTGGTGAAAAGGTCTCAAAGAAATCAACTCTATATGTCTGAGTGTAACCCTTTGCCACCAGTCTAGCCTTCAACCTCTCAACTGAACCATATGGATTATGTTTTACTGTGAATACCCATATGCAACCCACAACATTTTTACCTGGAGGTAAGTCAATAAGATCCCATGTGTTGTTTTGTAGAAGAGCAGACATTTCCATACGCATTGCCTGTTTCCAGCCAATATCTTTCATAGCATTTAGATGAGTTCTTGGAATGACCACAGAATCAATCCCAAGAGCAAATGACTGGGCTTGCTTAGATAATTTCGACAAAACAACACACATTTGAATAGTACATGAACGAGTACCTTTGCGAACAACAATGGGAACATCAACGTCAGATGGTTCTGCAGAAATCTCTTGAGTAGAGGAAGATGGGGAAGGCTCAGAGACCGGAGTCGCTACCTCCTCCGGATCCTGCCTGCCTCGTCTGTTGTAAACATGTGGATATTGTTGAATTAATGTATCACCTGCTGGCTGCTCTTCCTGAATTACAATATAATCAGGAATGATAGGTGGCAGTCTCTCACAAATGTCTGATGGTGGCACTCTCTCACTTTCACACAATTGCTCCCCCCTACTGGGAACACTCGAGAAATATGGTGTGGATTCATGGAACGTTACATCCCGAGACACAAACATATGACAGAGACTGGGACAATAGCACTTGTATCTTTTGCTAGTGTTGGAGTACCCAAGAAAAAGAGTCCTAATAAACCTAGGGGATAACTTATCAGCCTTAGGATCAAAATTGTGGACAAATGACATACAACCATACACTCTGAGAGGAACAAGGAAAGGCTGATCCTTGGGACGTAAGACAAAAAACGGAGTACGCCCTTGAAACACCAAAGAGGGTTGCCTGTTTCAGTAAGTAAAGAATCAGACCAGAACCTCTTAGGGTCATTGGATTGAAACATAATAGTCCTGATAATATCAAGAAGGTGATGATTTTCCGCTCAGCTACCCCATTTTGTTGAGGGGTGTGGGGACAAGACGTACGATGAATCATCCCAACAGAGCTACAAAAATCCGCCATAGCACTTTGAACATATTCCAAGGCATTATCAGATTGAAGAATTTTAATATTACAATCAAATTGAACTTTTATTTCATGATGAAAATGCTTGACAATGGATAACACAGACTCTCGACTCTTTAACAAATAAATCCATGTAATGCGGGAAAAATCATCCACAAGGAAATAAAATAGCGAAAACCATTATAACTATTGGTCTTTATAGGACTCCAAACATCATTGTGGACTAACTCAAAGAGACAAGACGCCCGTTTATTGACACGACTGGGATAAAACATTCTATGATGTTTTCCCAGTTGACAGGACTGACATTCTAATGAAGACACTTGGGATAACTCAGGTTCTAACTTTCTCAAGCTCTGTAACGACGAATGTCCATATCTGTAGTGCTACAGTAAGGGAGAACCGCTCAAAAGGATAGCCAGAGCCGGAGCAGATACTTGGCGAGGCAGACTGTCACCGTGGAAGAGGTAGAGATCACCTTTCCTAGGTCCCCACCAATCGTCCTCATACTATTGAGATCCTGTAATACAAAGCAAGAAGGCCCAAATGTCACTGTATAGTTCACAATATCAATTAATTTTGCAACAGAGAGAAGATTAAAAGGAAATTTTGGCACATAGTGAACAAATTTAAGATCAATTTTAGGAATTAGAGAAACAGATCCACTTGCTGACACTCTCCTTACTGAACCATCTGCTATGGTCACAGATTTGTGAGGAATATGTGAGTCAATGGAATGTAGTTTCCTCATACCAGTCATATGATGTGACGCTCCAGAATCAACCACCCATGAAGAAGTTGAACCAGAAACCAGTAAAGAGGTAGCCTGATTACCAGTGGTAGATGCCAGATTTGCTGAGGAAGATCTCACACTCAGATGCTGTGTAGCCAGAATAAATCTATCATATTCCTTTGTGAGTGTGATGCCAAAAGAACCAGAACTTGATGCAGACGACTCAGAAGACTCAGTAGTACTCGCATAGTTTGCTGACCCCATAGGAGGTGTAGCAGGTCTACCATGCTTCTTCCAGCATTTCTCAACAATGTGTCCAGGTTTTTCACAGAAGGCGCACTTAGGACGTGCTCCACGTCGTCGGCCCATACCTGTACGACCTCCTCTAATTGCAGCGGCTACAGATGCATGAGAATCTCCAGAAGGTGAGAATGTTGTAGAATCAACTGGTTCAAAATTTGATTGTAAAATTCTCGAGTAGGCTTCGTCCAGGCTGGGAAGCTTATTAGAAGCGAGGATGACACTGCGGGCTGAACGACATGAACTTAGGCCAGATAGAAACTTAGGACGCGCTCCACGTCCTCGGCCCATACCTGTACGACCTCCTCTAACTGTAGCGGCTACAGATGCACGAGAATCTCCAGAAGGCGAGAATGTTGTAGAATTAACTGGTTCAAAATTTGATTGTAAAATTCTTGAGTAGGCTTCTTCCAGGCTGGGAAGTTTATCAGAAGCGAGGATGACACTGCGGGCTGAATTGCATGAAGAACTCAGGCCAGAAAGAAACTTTATAGTAATCAAGTCATCTCTGTCTTTGACTTGTTCTTGGATAGTCACTGGATGATAGAAGCTCAATTCTTGAGCAATACTTTAGATCACTCCGAAATATTCTTCTAAAAGCTTGTCTCCCTGTCGGCGATCATATATCATAAATTGACGAAGAGCATTCTTTTCTTGGGAGTAATGCTTCTTTATTGCATCCCATATGTCTTTGGTAGTAGTATAGAACATGAACCTAGCAGCAATACCAGGTTCCATGCTCCCTCATAGCCATGTCTTCACCAAATTATTATGTCGCTTCCATTCAATATAGCCTTTGTCAGTAGAAGCAGGAGGATCAGAATCAACATGCCTTGCCTTATCTCGGGATTCTAACACTGTATGGACAACATTCATCCACAAGAGATAATTCTTCCCGTTAAGCTTGATGGAGGGGATAGGTGACATCTCGTTGTAGATGGTAGATGCCTTGGTGTCCTCCATGATTCAACAAAGAGATAGGGTGACAGAGAGATACACGTCACAGAATGGATTGAGGGTGACGGAGAGATACACGCCATCAGAAGGATTGAGTGACAGGGAGACACGTCACGTCAAATGATTAGATGCGTGTCTGACGCATCTACAACCCCCAAACAAAAATTCCCTAATCACACATGGAGGAGATGTGATTAGGAATTTCCTACGTACAGACGGAGCCTCCAGTATGAAATTTAATGAGCCGTTTTACGTAAAAGCTGCCTTCGAAATCAACCGGAGGAACCAGGGGCTGCTGGCGGCCGGTGTGCCTGCCCCAGGCCGACGACTACGGTGCCCGCCCTTGGCCGGTGGTTGCTACTGCCGCTCCTAGTCGTCGGCGGCGACTGCCACCCTCGGCGGCGGCGCCGACTGCCTTTGTGGCTGGCTGGCGGCGGCGTGGAGGAGAGGAAGAGAGAGGAGAGAGGGGGGGACAACGACCTGGATGAACCCTAGGAGCAACCTTGCTCTGGTAACATGTGAACTTATACCGCAAAGCTGCATGCAATGCAACATGTGAGGGTTCAAGACCTCTCACCCTTTTATTAATAGAAACTGGAGAAATTACATAGAGG
This sequence comes from Alisma plantago-aquatica, assembly GCA_963693085.1. NCBI lineage: Eukaryota > Viridiplantae > Streptophyta > Magnoliopsida > Alismatales > Alismataceae > Alisma > Alisma plantago-aquatica. The sequence continues at coordinate 439,586,859 of OY856412.1, read as the reverse complement.
TCTAACAATATATAAATTACAAATAATAGAATATAAAGAGAACTATTAACAAACTTTATGGATGATTTTTTAAGTGAATGAAATTCGATCTCCACAATTAAGTTTCTATGACAGGATGTGTTTATTCATACAAAATTGTACACACACACGTGTGTGAAAAATTTGCTGTCTCTTTGACACTGTGTCTGCGTCCTAAATTTTTAAAAAACGCCATGTCCGTGCTTCCTAGATGGGTATTGGACTACATGGTTGGATGAGTAATCTTTTCTCCATTTTATCTCCCTTATCTCCAATCATGGTGAACAAGAGTGTGGTTGGGGATGAACATGGTAATAAACACTTTATAATAAAATATCTAGCAATGAAGAAACACCACAACTTTATATAGATAATCTAGTTGGCAGGCGTCATAAAGTGCCTGCAGGCAGCCTAGAATGGGAGGGACGAGGCGGGCTACCCGCAAGCATGGAGTCTCCTTTGGTTTCTCTATTCTTGTGTAGGTTTAGGTTTCTCAAAAGAGTAAGATTGGAAGCAAATGGGATTATTCCAATTAGGCAAAACCCTACTCGTATATATGGGAGAGGGGACTAATACAAGCATAGTCACACATTTAGAATTCGGAATTCATTCAGCGAGACTGAAAAATTCGGCATTCGGGAATGATGCAGAAAAGTCAGATAAAATTTGACAAAGATTCAGTAATTGTTTAAGTATTCGGACGATACAAAATGTGTGTATACATACAAATATTACATTTATATACTTATATACACTATAAACACAATGATGTATATCTTTATATATATACACGCCATATGGATTCTCTATTCCCAACTGCCAAATTATATAACATGTTCTTATTCCATAAGCAAAATATTCATGAAGTTCGGGAGCAATTCTTGAAATATAGGGATAATTTGTGGAAATTCTTTTGAAATTTGGACATAGCATTGCCACATGAAAAATTTGTGAATTGTAAGCGAATAATTCAAAAATTTGAAGAATTTGTGACTATGAATGCAAGCATGGACTCAAACCCTACTGGACCAAACCTACGTAGGCCCATATATACATACTAAACATATAACTAATAACTGTAATACACATGATCTTGGTAAGAGGCATTCTTCTAGCACGTGAATTAAGATCATCTCTTTTCCCGCATGCTGGGTCCTAGTTCAAGATTCAATATGAAGTTTGAGAGAATGTTTGTTTTTGTGCACTATTCAAAAGCTTAAATTTTAGTTTTCACTACCATATTCTAATGGGAATCGTAACACATGATGGTTTGTATTTGAAATGATACTTTTAGGTTTAGAGATAGACCATTACTACTGACTAGAAATTCCCTAGAAGTGTAATTGTCTTCTCCTAAATAATATAGCCCCAACAAAATGTGCTAATTTATTACTCTTCTCGTTTGCGTGTAGATTTAAATCTTAAAATCTAGGACTTCTTTTCTTAATTGTTTGTTGCACTTTTGTACTTGAAATACAATAGTGAGACTGTTATTTTTTCCTTAGCAGCCTGTTTAACGATGTTTGATTTTGTTCTTGCTGATGGAAAAGTGTTTACAAGTGCTATATACTTAAAACTATTCCTCGGAATCTTGTAACTTGTTTTTTTGAATGTCTTCAGGCTGAAGACCTCGTTTCTGCACTTCAAGAAATGTACCCAAATAGTGTTACACCAGTATTGCTTCAAGCTGCAGTCCTGGTAAGGGGGAAAAAGGTGCCAAAAGCTGAGAGTATTCTTGGCCAGTATGCAGATAGCAATCCTGAGAAATCTAAACAGGTTCTTTTAGCTCGAGCTCAGATTGCTGCAGCTGCAGGTCACTTTCAGATTGCTGCAGACTCTTTGGCTAAGATACCTGACATCCAGTATCTTCCTGGACCAGTTGCTACAATAGTGTCTCTAAGGGAGAGAGCTGGTGATATAAGTGGTGCCATTACGGTTCTAGACTCTGCCCTGCAATGGTGGAAGAATTCCATGACGGAGGATGATGCTAAGCTTCATTTAATAATGCATGAGGCTGCCACTTTCAAATGCAACCACGGGCTTGATGGAGAAGCTGCCAAATTGTATGAAGAGCTTGTGAAGAGCCACGGTAGCACCGAGGCATTGGTGGGATTTGTGAAAACTGCTGCTTCAGTAGATCTTGACCAGGCTGAGGCATATGAGAAGAAATTAAGACCACTTCCAGGTTTAAAGGGAGTGAATTTGGAGAGCTTGGAGCAAACATCTGGTGCAAAACCTCTGGATGGTTCTCTTTCAAGAATGGATGTACCGGAGGAATTGAAGGAAAAAACCAAACCGAAAAGAAAGAGAAAGAGAAAACCAAAATATCCAAAGGGTTTTGACCCTGCTCACCCAGGACCTCCACCTGATCCAGAGAGATGGCTTCCTAGGAGAGAGAGGTCAACATATAAAGCAAGAAGAAAGGACAAGAGGGCACAAATCCGGGGTTCTCAAGGTGCTGTTGCTAAAGAGAAGCATGAAACTAACACAAGTGCAGGGAATCCTGACCCCAAACCTGGTGCTGCTGGTTCTTCGAAAGTAGGGACGAGCTCCCAGAAGCAATCTAAATCCAAAGCGAGAAAGAAGTCCAGGTCATAATCTAATTGTTTTGTTTTCTGGTAGAAATTGTGTAAGCATCTGTCTTTTGAAACTGAAGATCCTTCATTCAGAGAGCATGTAGGTTTTACCTTATTTTACTGTCTGTCTTCCTTCGGTGGTGAAAATTTTACATTCATACAACCCTCGTTATTTTTGGACCAGGCGTTCCTTGATGGGATGGTTGATGATTTAATTCAGAGGACAATAATGTTGAACACATCTATTTTGTTTGGCTAATGGCCGATATGTTTTACCGGTAGCATCTCAACAAATTTATCTATGATGCGAAACTATAATGATCACAGCCAACAGGAAATCATGGTCTCATTGTGTCCGTTTTTACTCCAGAACTAACGAGACAAGTTCGGCATTTGGGCATGTTTGTTTAGCAGGATTAGACAGATTTATAAGAATCATCACGAAAATCTCACTAAATTGAATTTCTTTTCTTCAAGGTTTTTGTAATATCAAAGAATAGGCTTGGTTGTCATGTAGTACCGCAATGGTGCCGGCTGTAGGGGGCTTGTAACATCTCAATTTTTCTATCTTTATAGTATCACAAGCATGATACACATCACAATAACAATAAAAAGAAATTAACAGATGCTAGTGTATACAATATATTCTCATAAATTTCGAGTAAAAAAATGATTACGTCAAAGTTTATAAGAACGGCTAAATACATGATGCAAACATATGTAACGTCTTTACATCTTAGATTGTGTATGTGGTGTTCCACTAAGCAAATCTTTTTTAATTGTTAATGTGTCCTCTCTCTTGACCGATCTTTTTAAAGACTAGAACATCTCACCTAGCCATGTCCAAATAGGAATACTACATTTAGAGTAGGTGACATAAATTTATAATAAGATAAACATGAATATATTATACTTGAAAGGGAAAATTGACAACTAAAAAGATGAACTAAAATTTGAAAGTTGTGCATGCTGACCTAACAATTATACATTGGTCATATTTTAATGATGACTTAACCATTCCATCCATGTGTATCTAATATGTCTATTGGAAATCATTTTTAGATATTAGGTACATGAAGAAGATGAAATGAGCAAATCCAAATTTGCTAGAAATCAAGTCAAAATCAATGCAAATGCAAGGTTTGAAGATCAAATAATACTCTATTAGAATCATGTTGTAAATCATTTATATCAAATGTATGACTTGTGATTAAGCTTAATAAAAATTTAGATAACTTCATTTGAACATTTAAGCATTTTTTAGGCATTTGTCAAAAGTGATTATAGATTGGCTTGTCAGCTGAGTTTGTCATGGTGACAACTCATCCAACAATCAATATGACTCTTGAACATACCTAGGGTTGGCCGAGTTTTTCTAGATGGAAACTCGACCGGCAACCTACACTAGAAAAACAAATTAAAGCCGTTGGTCGAGTTTCAACCTAGATAAGCTCGACCAACAACCTCCTATTGTTGTCATATAGTGGTCGGTCGAGTTTTCCAAACGGTAACTCAACTGTCAACACGGTTCGGTAAAGTACATAAAAATGTTTCTAGCCGTTGGAGTTTTGTAAAACTAAAAAATATATCCGTTGGAACACCCAAAATGGTTAGAATTTGATCCTAAGTGTCTCTACTGGCTAGTAGGCAACCTCAACTATAAAAGGGGCCCTTGGACTTCATTCCAAATTTTCCTTCTATGCTCCCTTGCTATAATTGAGTGATTTTGCCTCTAGGAGCACCTAATATCCCTCAAGCTGGTTTACTAATCTACATTCAATCTGAGTGAGTTAGGATCTTAATAAGAGAATTGCTCCAATGTACATCTTGTGGAGCTCTCCATCTATTTTCCAACCTCTTTCTAGCTAAGGGTGACTTGAGGTGACTTCCTTGAAGAAGGAGGTGGACTTACTTGAAGGAAGGGTGATCAAAGGCTAAAGATCTTCTATAAAAATGGGTAAGACCTTGGTGAAGCCTGAAATTCTTGGTAGGTAGATAGGTAAGACCTTTGTAATGGTTATTGACTCCTTGACCCTAAAAGGAATGCTAGTTTAGCCCTTGTGCTTGAAAATGGTGGTCTATATGTTGTAACTCTTATAATGAAATATAAGAAGCGTTGGTTAAAAATCTTAGAGATTGATCCTCTAGGTCTTGGATGTACATCTCCTAGTATGGAGGTTGAAACAACTATACATCTAAGTCTTTTTTTGGTGTTTTCTCAATCTCTCTCTCCCTTGCTTTTCAGTATTGTAATATCTTTTAACAAATATCTTGAAGGTCTAATGTGTTATGTTTAAGTGGATTTACTCTATTCACCCCCTCTAGAGCCCATAGATCCAACAATTGGTATCAAAGCTTGGTCTTCTCCAACTAAGTACTATAACGAGTTGAGAAGATGGGCAAAAATCTGAAGGGATCTCTCAACATTGAGGGTGGCTTCTCCATGCGTCCATCTATCTTTGATGGCAAAAACTTCCTCTATTGGAAGAGGAGAATGCAATTCTACATCTAAAGCATGAGGTACAACATGTGGAAGGTTGTTGGATTTCCATACAAAGAGCCGAAGGGATAATTTGCTACATGGGATGAGCCTACCTTGAAGAAAACTCAACAAAATGCTAAAACCATTAGCATTATCTACTCCATCTCACTCCAACCAAGTGCAACCAGATTTCTTCTTGGGATGCAACTTATGAGATTTGGAACAAGCTTTGCATCACTTATGAAGGCACCAATCAACTCAAATAATCCAAGATGTATATGCTCAATGGTCTTCTTGAAAAATTCAAGATGGATAAGAACGAAAGAGTTGCTAACATGTATGCAAAACTCAACACTATTGTGAATGAGATTGTAGATTTGGGTCATCATATCGATCAAAGAAAGATCAAATCAAAGATCCTTAAATCTCTTCCCAATAGGTGGCAAACAAAGGTGACCACCATTGAAGAAACAAAATCTCTTGGTAAAATTCCTATTGAAGAGCTCATAGAAAATCTATAATCTTTTGAAGTGAGATTTGACAACCAAGAAGAAGATGAAAAGATAGAAGAGAAAGAATCTAAGAAGATGAAGGAAAGTTCATTCACGACTCTAATTTAAGATATGGTGCATCAACAAGTTATTAGCCAAGCTCCTCCATCCTCCAATGAAGATGAACCTTCTAGTGATCTTGAAGCCCATTACTCAAAAGGTAAGCAGTTCAAGGGTAAACCCTCCTCCCTCTTACTCCTAGGTGCTATGAGTGTGGTCAAAAGGGACACTATAAAAATTATTGTGCAAAATCCAATAAATCACATCACAAGAGCAGCCATAGGAAAAAGGAGGACTACAACAAAGAAAGTAAATTCAACAAGAATGGAAAGTAAGAAAGAAGAGGCAAGGATGCAACCCATGCCGCTCGAGGGAGTCTTTTTCTAGTGATTCTAGTTCAAAAAGAAGGAGAGTGTCACATGGCCCTCATGGCATGCACAAGTGAAGATGTGAGGTAACTCTAAATGAACTTTTAAAAGATGCTCTTATCAATATAATTCATGCTTCATGTTCTTTTTATTCAAAGTGTAAATTAAAAAAAATAGAGATTAGGGAATATCATAGATGATTTATACGCTAAAATAGAAGTGTTGGAACAAAATGAGAAAACTCATAATGATAACATAGACTCCTCACAAGAAAAATTCCTTGAGTTTGAACTTTAATATAATTGTGTTGAATCTGAAAATGGTATTTATCTAAAGAAAATAAATGGTCTTAAAGATGAAAATCAGACTTATCTTGATGAACTTGTGATGCTTATAACTGAAAATGTTAGGCTTCTTTCTAGAGTTAATGATCTTGAATCTAGATCTATTTTTCCTAGTAAGGAAGTATCTAACTTAACTCCTGAAAAGGATTCTTATCTAACTAAACCCCTCAATTTGGAGGCTGATTTATTGCATGCTCATGATGATCTTTCTAGTATTTCTTCTACTATCATAACTCTTAGTGATTATAATTATATTCTTAGAGAATCCTTACAAAATTCCTCAAAGGGTAAATGAATCCCTAAATGAAGTCCTAGAACACTCTACTTGACAAGTGGGTAATAGTGGTTTGGGATATGAAGAAGGCCCAAAGAGCAAGGGAAAAGGTAAGAGAAAGAGCAAGGGACCTCCAATATATCATGCAAAGACTTTTGGCTCCAAGACATCAATGATCTGTGCTCATTGTAAGAGCAATGATCATTATTGTATTATTTGTCCTTATATGAAGAAGGAGACCAAACCAAATATGAAATGAGTCCCCAAGATAACCCCAGATCCCAAAGTTTAAATTGGGCACCAACCTCTCTTTTTTTGTAGGAAAATGAAAAATGAATTGTTGATAGTGGTTGCTCCAAGCACATGATCGGTGAGATGATCCATGTCAACACCTTTACAAGAAGAAAAGGAGGTTCGATGACTTTTGAGGACAACAAGAAAGGTAAAGTGGTAGGTGAAGGTGATGTAGGTGATTAACTATGCATAAAGAATGTTCTTCTTGTGGATAGCCTACATCAAAATTTAATTATTGTTAGTCAACTTTGTGATAATGTATATCTTGTTCTCTTTACCTCTCTTGAATGCTTGCTTCTAGATTCCCTCATTTACAATGTCATATATAAGAGAACTAGAATTGGAAATTTATATACTATTGTTTCTTAGCTCTGTTAAGCCTATTCTTGGTAAATGCCTAATTGTTGATAAGAATGATATATCTTTGTGGCACTGTAGGCTAGGACATGTAAATATGCATCAATTGAATACGTTGAGAAAAAAGGAATTGATCTAAGGACTTCTTAAATTGAACTTTGAGAAGGATGGGGAATGCCAACCTTGCACAAAAGGCAAGCAAAATAGTCCTTCTTTGAATCCAAAGGAGTCCTTAGCACCAAGAAAAATATGTAACTTCTTCACATTGATCTATTTGGACCTATGAGAACTTTAATGCTTTGTGGTAGCAAGTATTGTCTAGTGATTGCCGATGATTTCTCTCGCTTTACTTAGACTTTTTTGCCGATGATTTCTCTCGCTTTACTTAGGCTTTTTTCTTGATTGTAAAGAGTGATATACTTGATGTTTTCTCAACTTTTTGCAAATGAATTTAAAATGAAATATCATGTCAAATTGTTGCTAACCATCGTGACCATGGGGGATAATTTGCAAATGATTTGATTGAAAGTTCTTGTAAAAAATCCGGTTACATGTACACATTTTCTTCCCCTCGTACACCTCTACAAAATGGGGTAGTAGAGAGGAAGAATAGGTCATTACAATAGATGACTAGGACATTGCTCTCGGTGTATGATACTCCCAAGAAGTTTTGTGCTGAAGCCGTTAGAACCACTTGTTTTATGCAAAATCGAGTTTTCACACATCCTTTGCTTAAAAAACCCCATATGAGTTATGACATGGTAGAAAGCCTTCTATTGACTTCTTTCATATTTTTGGTTGTCCATACTTTGTTTTGAATACCAAAGATTCTCTTGATAAGTTTGATGCAAAAGCTTACAAGGATTTCTTTCTTGGATATAGAACTACTAGTAGATCTTATAAAATGTTTAACATCGAACTATCTATAATGAAGAATCCATAAATGTTAAATTTATTAAAACTAACCCCTCTATTTCTGAATGAGGATGTCGTAGATGAAGTAATCCCTAGATTGAAAGAACTAGACATCAACAACAAAGGAAAAGAAGTGGATGAAGTTGAAGTCTCAAAAGAAGATAGAAAGAAGGATTCCACTCCCCTCTTTGCAAAACATCATAAAAAAGAGCTCATCATTGGCAAACCCTTTGAAAAGGTGAAGACATGGGAAACTTTCAAGAAAGAACAAGCAGGTTGTGACCATCTATCAACTTGAGCCAAAGAATGTCAAAGAATCTCTTGAAGACAATGAGTGGATCCGATCCATGCAAGAAGAGCTTGAGCAATTTGAAAAGAACATGATGTGGACTCTTGTACCAAGATCAAGTGATATAAATATCATTGGGACAAAGTGGGTCTACATGAATAAGCTTAATGAAAGTGGTAAGGTGGTAAGGAACAAAGCAAGATTACTACCACAAGATTACAACTAACAAGAAGATATTGATGAAAGTTATGCACCCTTTGCTAGTCTTGAACTCATTAGAATGCTACTTGCCTTTGCTAGTCATAAAAAATTCTTAATTTATCAAACATATGCTAAAAAGTGCACGTTTGAATGGAGAAATAGAGGACGAAGTCTATGTGGATCAACCTCCTAGATTTGAACATGAAAAACACGAAACCATGTTTATATATTACAAAAGGCTCTTTATGAACTCAAACAAGCCTCTAGAGCTTGGTATGAGAAATTAAGAAATATTTTAATTGATAATGGCTATGTCATGGGAAATATTTACTCTACTATTTCTAAAACACATTTCTAACAATTTCTTAATCATTCAAATTTATGTTGATAATATCATTTTTTGTGGGACTAATCTTAATCTTTGTAAGGAATTTAGTTCTCTCATGCATATCGAATTTGAAATGAACATGATGGGGGATCTCACTTTCTTCCTTGGTTTTGAAATCAAGTAAAAAAAACATGGAAACTTCATCAACCAAAGGAAGTACACAAATGAACTCTTAAAGTGCTTTGGGATGAAGAACACAAAGACAATGGATACTATCATATCCAACACCAACAAACTTGACAAGGATGAAGAAGGTGAAAAGGTAGACGAGAAGTTCTATAGAGGTATGATTGGTAGCTTAGTATATCTAACTGCCACTACACTGTATATACTATTTAGTGTTGTGTTGTGTGCTAGATTTCAATCAAACCCTAGAAAATCTCATCTTTTAGTTGACAAGAGGATTTTAAGGTACCTAGCCAACACTCAAAATGTTGGAGTATAATATTCTAAGTCAAGGGACTTTACTCTTACATCCTGTAGTGATGCGGATTATACTGGGTGCTTTGTTGATAGAAAGTGCACGTCACACTTGCTTCCTTACTTTAATATTTTCTATGATGCTTCTCCTATCTTTTGTGATAATGCTAGTGCAATTAACTTCTCATACAATTCTATATTGCATAGTAAGATAAACACATACAGGTGTACCATCATTTCCTTCATGACCACATTACTAAGAAAGACATACATATCACTCATATGGACACATGAAATCAACTTATGAATATTTTCGTTAAATTTCTAGCTAGAGAGTAATTCAATTTTATTAGATAAAAATTTATTGTTAATGCCATTAATGATATCAATGTGCCTCCTAGATAAGATGTTCATATACTCCTCTATGTTTTTGCTCATAATTGCTTATCATGTGCTTCCTTTTGGTTAAAGCGATAATTTAAAAGTCTTGTTTTTGTTCAAATAGTGCTTAAATTGCAAAATGCTTGTTTTAACGCAAATAGTAGCCCATGATGATTAAAAAGTGTCTATATATGCTATATATACATGATAGGCTAGTAAAATACATTTACATAGGGATCTAGGACCTTATAATTAATTTTCTAATCTTTGTGACAAACTCTCTTGTCAGTTGAGTTTGCCTTAGGGTAACTCGACTGATGGACTGCTTGAGGATTGAACTATAAACATTTCCGACTGAGTTACCCAAATGCAAAATCGACCAAAAACATTGTGCCATGTATGATAACCGGGTTTAGTCATAGAATTTCCTCCCTGTCAACTAGAGGAAGTCAACCAACAACCCCCATTGAATTCATCCTCCAACCCTAGACCCCATAATACCTCTCTCCTAGCTTATCTCATCCTAAATTGTCTCCCCTAATCCAACCCTAGTTCATTTTTGGGTGTTTTTCCTATCGTTCCACTGACCGAGCTCCTGGTTTTGCTTCTTCTTGTCTATCTTCTCGTCTCCCATGGAAATTGGTAGGAGAAAACAAAGCTCCTCATCTATGAACACCTCAGCCCCTACCATAACTCCAGTCACACCATTCTTACCTATGATGGAGCCTCTTTTATTCATATACAAGCTGTCAATCCTAGAAAGAGATTCTCCCTCATGTACCCTTTCCTTTTTGACTTGGCAGAGGCTAAGGATGAGTTCTTGAAGAGTATCAAGAATCTCTTTCTTGGACAACATGTTAGTGATCTTTGCGTCAAACGATATTGCTTTTTCAATTCTCACGCTAGCACTAAGGCTGCCCATGAGTTCTGTGGCAACCTAACATGGAACTACACCACTCTTGTACCTCCACCTAGCACCCAGATCACCCTTATGTCCATGGTAGTAGGGACTCAACTTACAATCATTGATGAGACCTTCAATACCTACTTCATTGGAACCTTATCTACCACTAATTGTATGTCTACCTATCCCAGTCACCTTGATTTGTTCTATCCTGAGGAGTTCTAGAAAATCTTTGAACCCAAATTATCATTGTCTAATATTCACGAATCTTTGAAGAAGCCTGACCTACCTTTTAGGAAGAAAACCATCCTACTTTCATCTTCCACAGACCTAAAGACACATCATTGCACTCATAGTAAACTACAATGTTCTTCTGAAGAGAATTCAACTGACATCACAGATAACTCCACAGTGATTGTGTATTGTATCCTTCAGGGTATTCGTGTCAAATGGGTCAGATACATCCTTCATCACATGACCTACTTTGAATTAGAAAACAACACCTGTGACTCCCAACCCCCTTCTCCTAATCTCATCTGTGACCTATTTCATTTCTTCACGGAGAAATCCCTTCTATAAACACTTGAACTACACTCAACACAAGAAAGGTGTGTGTATCAATGAAACCACAATAAATAAGACCTCCCAATCCTCTAGCTCATCCACCCTGGTGCCTCATGTAGGGAAATATGGCATCAGATATGGTAGTTGAAACAAAAATTTTACTGCCATATTCCCCTTGAACAACCGATTGCGTCAACAACTATGAACTGAGAATGAGGGTTGCAAGGAATATACTTGTGTTGGATAAATTGGACATTATAATAAATCCTTTTGTTTTGATGATGACAAACATTTCATTCTTGTTGATCTAACGAGCTACTTAAGTGTGCAGGAACAAGGTGATGACAAAGTTCTAGGGAAACCATACGCTTGAATGCTTGTAAATGTCATGCAATGTAATCAATTATAAACTTGTACAAATATATAATGTACAAGTACTTAGACTTCATGTAAATCAAGCGTTAGATCTCCCTAGCTAAACACCACACTTAGTTAGGTCATCTCCTTCAAATAGGATCACATATGCACACTCATACACATACTTAGTGGTTTAATTAAAAGATTGAAAACAGGGTCAATCTCGGTCGACCACACTCCTCGACCGAGACACTCTCGGTCGACAAACTTCTCGATCGAGAATGACCCAAGTAGCCGTTAGACACAGCTGACAAAGTAGTTGGCAGTTGCAAATAAACGTTGATCCAGAGAGCCCGTCGGTCGACAAAACTTTGACCGAGTAGGTATCTCGGTCGACAAATTGTCGACCGAGATGGTCTTTGACAGCAATTGCAGAATAAAGTAACTAGCCGTTACTAATGCACCTAACTTATATCTAACGGCTAGTTAAGCACTTAGAAGCCCCTAGAAGTTGTCTAGAACGTCCTTAAGTATCCATAGGCCACTCCTATAAATAGGACATACCTTAGGACACCAAAAACACCTAAGCTATACTTGTGCTATACTTGAGCTTGAATACTCACTTGCAATCTGTTTTAGAGCAATAGAGCAATTCCTACACTTGCCATTCATTCCTATTGCTCCCATTTCGTGTCCTATAGGCTAGTATCTCCTATCCACTACAATCACATTGTCATACACATTGGTTAGGAGATCTAAACGCTTGATATAGGAAAATCAAGCCTTGTGCTTACAACGATATTGTAATTTCTGTTTTCCTTCTTGTTCCTTTTTATCTTTTGTACTCTCCTTGCTACTCCTAGGGTTGGAGGCTGCGGATTGGAGAGGGTTGACTTCTCAGGTGGAGAAGGGGACTTCAAGCTACTTCAAGAAGGCTATCGAACGGGAAGCTACTTCAGAAGGCTGGTGCAACGGGAGTTGGTGCATCTACTTCAAGGGAAGGCTGCTTCAAGGTTGGGCGATTACTTCTAAGTGAAGGCTGCTTGAAGGGTTTGGGAAAAGAAATTGTATTTTATGTAAAGTCCTTGCGAGGTAATAAAATAAATTTCTTTTCAAATCCCGGTTGGGTAAGCAACCGGGTAGTGGATTGACGGCTATAGTATTTGCTATAGTTGGAACCACTCTAAACCCTGTGTCTCCTTGTCCAATATTTTCATTGTGGTTGTTTGAGTTAAATAATTGTTAAAATATCTATAAAACTCTATTCACCCCCCCTCTAGTAGTAATCAATTGGTATCAGAGCAGGCTTCAAGGAACCCTAACTAGGTCTTGAAGAATGGAGGGAAATGGTGAAAAGTGCTTGGACAAAACCACTACATGCTGCAATTGGTGTTTAAGAACAAATCACAAAACAACCGGATGCCCATGGAGATCAAAGGAAGAGGATAAGCACAAAGAATGCTTTATTGCTACAACTAGTGAAGAAGAAGAAGAAGAAGAGGTAAGTCTTTTTGATTTATCTAAAGAAGAACTAGTTGCTATTATTGAAGAAACACATAATAAATATGTTGAGTGCAAAAAGAAATTAAAGAAATCAAATAAGGAAAATGGTGATCTAAATGCTAGACTTCTTGCTCTTACATCTGAAAATGACGATTTATATGCTAAATTGAATACTCTTGGTTTTGAAAAAGATGACATTGTTTCTGAAAACCGTACTTTGAAATCATCTCTAAGTAGTAGTGAAGTGAAGATTTTTACTCTAGAAACAAATTATGATCTTCTATATCAAGAAAAGGTTGAATTACTTGCAAAGTTAAATGACTTTCAAAAACAACCTATTTTGTGTACACATCTAGATTATGATAGTATAGTGAAAGAAAGGAATTCTTTATCATCTAATCTAGATCAAGCAAAACTAGATATTAAGAAAAGAATGGATGAGATAGTAAAGTTGCAACAAGAAGTTAGTAGGTTAAGCAACAATGGAATCCTTGATAGAATATTGGATAATTCCTATCATCAAATAGGGAGAAGAGGACTAGGTTATAAGCCCAAAGGGAAAACTCATCAACAACCTAGTTGGAGAACGACACGAGCACATCAAGCCACATTTGTACCAAAGAACAACCTAGAACAAAACCATAGAAAAAGACTTGAGGTTGATTCTATATGTTGCCATTATTGCTCTCGTCTTGGACATTACTCTTTTTCATGCCCATACAAGAAAAGGAATGTTGAGTTAGTATGGGTTCTGAAACCCCCAAATTAAATTGATTAGACAAAGTTGAGATATGACTGAATACTATAAATTGCACATCCTTATGTCTATCTCGACTTAACAGAAAGGGGTAACAAAATGATTCAAGTAACTAAAATTTCTAACTTGAAAATTTATCTCAATTAAGGTCCTTAAAACTTAAAATTTTGAATATGATAAGTTGAGAGTTGATCTAAATGATACTTTGATATTCATATGTTTATCTCAAACTGATCTTTGAAATAATTAGATACAGTCTATATTGTACTTGAAATAGAATTCTGAACACTTTCCAGAATTACGGTCGGTCGAGAATTTGTCAACCGAGTGAACCTCGGTCGAGAAATTGTCGACCGAGTATGTCACTGTTTTTCAGAATGCTGTAAAATTGCTGAATTCTTTTGAAATTGTTCAAATTGTTGTCTATTCGTGATCAATGACTGTATAATAAAGTATCAATTATGGAAATCATCCTTGAAAGATTATGAGAAATAAATTTGGTCAAAAACCAAAATTATTCTTAGTTTAAAGAAAATTTCTGTTCTATCATTCTATCATTACATAGACAAGCAAAAGAACTTATTGGTAATTTATATCTTAAGAAATGCTTGCAAAAAGAACAATGTTTTCAATTGATATCTTTAAAAGATTTGAAATATTCATTATGCTTTCATGTTTAGTATCACTTAAACATGCATCAAAATTGATATGAATGCTTAATTGGAAATCTGCAAATTTTTGCCTCTCGGTTAAAACAAAATTTAGCCAAGGGGCGCTATGGTCGTAGTCAAGGGCGACCTAAAATAAGCTTTGACAAAATGCTTATTTGGACATCAATTTATTGAACTTAATCTTAGTATACTTTTGATAAAGGTCAAAATCAAAAATTTATCATTTGTGACCTTAAAAGTCTTAAATTGCTTAAATTGTAAGATTAAGGGGGAGATTATAAAAACAAATTTGATTATTTGATTATGAAGCTTACATTGTTAACATCATTTGGAGTTTGTTATGACCTTCGGATGCTTAAAAGTAATTTGTATGAAAAAGAATTTCATCAAAATGATATATCTTGCTCTTAAAGGAACTCTCTAAACAAATCAGGGCTTAACATTCCTTGTTTTGGTTGGAGACATTATTTTTTAAGTACTCTAAGATTAAAAGGACTCTCATTTAATTTAGGGCTTAACATCCCTTGATAGATGAGAAATAAATATACATTCATAAGCTCAAGGGAATCTCATATCATTTTAAGGCTTAACATCCTTTGCAAATGATTGAGAAACAAATTGTGGATAAATTAGACATAAAACCATGTTCCTAATAGGATATCTATTTAAGGGGGAGCTTAATATAAAATTAAGGGGGAGGAGAAATAAAATGTTTAACCTGGATATCTTTTTGAAATGACAAAGGGGGAGAAAGAATATAAAATCAAATATATAAATATAAATGAGTTTCATCTTGATGGCCAGCACTCACTTGTCAAACAAGAATGGCTACAAAAGGTAATCTTCAGGTACGAAACTTACATGCTTTATATTTCCTTATTTCATATTTTAGGAAATGTTTGTCATCTTAAAAAAAGGGGAGATTGTTGGATAAATTGGACATTATAATAAATCCCTTTGTTTTGATGATGACAAACATTTCATTCTTGTTGATCTAACGAGCTACTTAAGTGTGCAGGAACAAGGTGATGACAAAGTTCTAGGGAAACCATACGCTTGAATGCTTGTAAATGTCATGCAATGTAATCAATTATAAACTTGTACAAATATATAATGTACAAGTACTTAGACTTCATGTAAATCAAGCGTTAGATCTCCCTAGCTAAACACCACACTTAGTTAGGTCATCTCCTTCAAATAGGATCACATATGCACACTCATACACATACTTAGTGGTTTAATTAAAAGATTGAAAACAGGGTCAATCTCGGTCGACCACACTCCTCGACCGAGACACTCTCGGTCGACAAACTTCTCGACCGAGAATGACCCAAGTAGCCGTTAGACACAGCTGAAAAAGTAGTTGGCAGTTGCAAATAAACGTTGATCCAGAGAGCCTGTCGGTCGACAAAACTTCGACCGAGTAGGTATCTCGGTCGACAAATTGTCGACCGAGATGGTCTCTGACAGCAATTGCAGAATAAAGTAACTAGCCGTTACTAATGCACCTAACTTATATCTAACGGCTAGTTAAGCACTTAGAAGCCCCTAGAAGTTGTCTAGAACGTCCTTAAGTATCCATAGGCCACTCCTATAAATAGGACATACCTTAGGACACCAAAAACACCTAAGCTATACTTGTGCTATACTTGAGCTTGAATACTCACTTGCAATCTGTTTTAGAGCAATAGAGCAATTCCTACACTTGCCATTCATTCCTATTGCTCCCATTTCGTGTCCTATAGGCTAGTATCTCCTATCCACTACAATCACATTGTCATACACATTGGTTAGGAGATCTAAACGCTTGATATAGGAAAATCAAGCCTTGTGCTTACAACGGTATTGTAATTTCTGTTTTCCTTCTTGTTCCTTTTTATCTTTTGTACTCTCCTTGCTACTCCTAGGGTTGGAGGCTGCGGATTGGAGAGGGTTGACTTCTCAGGTGGAGAAGGGGACTTCAAGCTACTTCAAGAAGGCTATCGCAAGGGAAGCTACTTCAGAAGGCTGGTGCAACGGGAGTTGGTGCATCTACTTCAAGGGAAGGCTGCTTCAAGGTTGGGCGATTACTTCTAAGTGAAGGCTGCTTGAAGGGTTTGGGAAAAGAAATTGTATTTTATGTAAAGTCCTTGCGAGGTAATAAAATAAATTTCTTTTCAAATCCCGGTTGGGTAAGCAACCGGGTAGTGGATTGACGGCTATAGTATTTGCTATAGTTGGAACCACTCTAAACCCTGTGTCTCCTTGTCCAATATTTTCATTGTGGTTGTTTGATTTAAATAATTGTTAAAATATCTATAAAACTCTATTCACCCCCCCTCTAGTAGTTTTCAACTTGGTCTAGAGCAAGTCCAATGACTATCCTTGTTGCAATGTGATTCTTTCTTCAACTTACACCTAGACATCTATCAGTGGTGTCCTCCTGGTCTATCACCACCGAAAATAGTTGACAACATCCTCCTAGCTGGTGGTAAAGGCCTCCTCACCTCTACATAGTCCACACAGACCATCGAGAACTCGTATCGTTCTTTTGGAATAGACAAGAAGGAGTTGTCCCTTGTAGTCAATGTTCTAGAGTCGACTTGCTCTCCTTGCTGTCTCTCTTTGGCTCTCTCCCTTTTACGGGTAAGACTTGCTTAGATTATCACATTACCACAACTGTGAGAAGACAACAATTGTCAGAGCTTATTGTTGCATCTCTAGAAAGACTTAAATACCTCTCTATTTATAGGAGGTTCAGGGTTAACATTTCCAGATCAATTGGAAGCCGAAGAGACAAAAAAAATTCATGATTTATTTGAAACCTGCGAACCATGAACCGGTCATTTCACTACTGAACTAATCCATTCACATGTGAGTTGATCAGTTCAACCCTTGAATCAATCGATTCACTATGTTTCCTATTCGTGATTGTATTGGCTTTTAATATTCAATTAATGCACGGTATGGCGTCAACATCAATAGTTGATCTAATATCATTGATCAACCAAACAGTCAATTGACAACTTGAACTGGTCGGTTCATACATCTAAACCGATCGGTTCACAAACTAAAATAGTCATTTTCGAGTTTTGATTGTTGATCTTGATTAAATTGAATACCCAATGCTTTATTAATCAAATTTAAACCATATTCATGAGTGAACTCCTTTTTCTAGGTGTATCCTATGCCCGTGTCTGTATAGGTCCCAAGTTACATTGACAATGAATCTCCATAACCAACTTATGACATCACAAGCAATGAGCAATATCTAGTAGGACATCATTGCTACCCAAATAATTGGAAAGTTGGAGAACAACTTCAACCTACAATCTGTGATTAGTGTTATAGTGATAGTATACTTCCTTTATCCCTTATATCGAGATTGAATTTGAGGCATGGAATCATCATCCTCTTTAATGCTCAATCCATGTTCTTTGAACTAGATCAGACTATCTAAGATATATGTGAACTCAATATCACATATTGACTCACATGATCATGACCATTCGTTTCTCAGTCTTGCTTATCAAGTGGCCGGGATATCAAACAGAGGGACAAATCCCATCTACACCACTCACAGTCATTCCCCACGTGTCACAATGTATCCGAGCATCACCTTTATGGTAACCCTTATACAAGGTCATGTTGAATGATGTCAAAATACATCTGAACAACATGTGATGATGTAGTAATTTTAGGTCGAACAACAATCACCACCATCACTATGAGAGCCTATTATGAATACCATTCAATGGTTTCCATGCATCATCCTCAAGATGGGTATGTTCAATACACTATTCCCTAAAGAGTATCTATGTGTTTAGTTTGATGTTACATATGATGAATAAAGAGGTTCTTCCATCAACCAACATACACTCTAGTCTTAGGTGTTATTACTATCTATCAACTTCCACAATAAGAACAACCTAGGGAAATAACAAGAATGTATATGCTCTTAACATCCATATGTTCTCATTGTTCATGTCCTCAACCTGATGACATATGTCATCAAGTAACATTATTCTTTAGACATTTATCATGTTTCATCATCATCATCATCTCATAACTGAATAAAATAGAATAAATGGAAGATTGCCTTTTATCATTAATCAAATTGTTTACAAGATATGCCATTACTATCATCATATGACTCGTTGTCTGGGCACACATACCAACAGACTCCCACTTGCACTTAGAGCCAATCACCCATGAACTTAATCCCAAGTGATCTAACATGACCTTCATGCTTATGCTACAAAAGTACTTTTGCAAGGGTGTCGACTCAAGGTCTAAATTGACTAAATCCTTGTTTTGATGATGACAAAACCATTCCACTTATTTGTGTCTCATGCTTCTACTTGAGTGCTTTCAGTTAGGTATAGACAGACTCCAAATACCTCAACTTGCACATCCTAACTTAGAGGAAAGCAAGTCAAAATCAATGCAAGTGTACTTTTATGGGAAAGGCCTCAAATCTATTAGAATCATATTCTAAATCACTTTTAATGATTGTACGACTTGTAATTAAGCTTAGAAAAAATCAAGAGCACTTAAATAGAATATTTAAGCACTTTTATGGCACTTTCCAAAATTCATCACAAGGACTTTTGTCGTATGAGTTTCATCTAGGATAAACTCGACCAACACCCTTGATGGATCTTGAGAACTGCCAGGGTCAGCCGAGTTTACCCCTGGATAAACTCGATCGACACCCTATACAAGAAAAATAAATTTAAGTCATTGGTCGAGTTTCATCCATGATAAACTCGACCGACAACTCAAATTTGATTTGTTGCATAGTGCTATCAGTTGACTTTTCAAAAAGTAAACTCAACTGACCACACTATATAATATGTGTAGGAAAAGTGCTTCTAACCATTGGAGTATTGCAAACCTTAAAAATGTATCTTTTGTAACACCCCAAACGACTAGAATTCATTCCTAATTATCTCCATTGGCTAGGAGGAAGTCTCAACTATAAATAGGACCCCCTGGGCTTCATCCCATGATTAGCCAAGCACTATGAAGGTTCCTATATTATAGTTGAGTGTCTCCAAGAGCCTCCTTATACTCTCAATCTTAATCACTTGTTACATCCATTATAGTGAATAGGATATTTGTAAGAGTCTAGTCCTACATGTATATCTTGTGAGGCTCTCACTTCCTCCACCTCCGAATCTCTCTTTGTACCATGAAGATGAAGAATATATCTCTTGGAAAAGATAGGTGAAGAAGAAGGGAAGGAGTCCCTTGGTTAAAGTTTCTCTTTGGTGAAGGTGAAGTCAACGGCGGAAGATCCAAGTCAAGAGTGGGAAAATCCTCAAGGCGAAAGACTTTTTTTAAGAGTGGGTAAGTCCTGTTGGATAAATTGGACATTATGATAAATCCCTTTGTTTCGATGATGACAAACATTTCATTCTTGTTGATCTAACGTGCTACTTGAGTGTTGCAGGAATAAGGTGGATGACAAAGCTCTAGGGAATCTATATGCTTGAATGATTGTAAATGTCATGAAATGTAATCAATTGTAAACTTGTACAAATATATAATGTACAAGTACTTAGACTTCATGTAAATAAAGCGTTAGATCTTCCCTAGCTAAACACCACACTTAGTTAGGTCATCCCCTTCAATAGTGTCACATATGCACACTCATACACACACTTAGTGCCTTAATTGAAAAATTGAAACAGGATCAATCTCGGCCGACAAACTCCTCGACCGAGACACTCTCGGTCGACAAACTTCTCGACCGAGAAAGACCCAAGTAGCCGTTAGACACAGCTGACAAGGTAGTTGGCAGTTGCAAATGAATGTTGATCCAGAGAGCCTGTCGGTCGACAAAACTTCGACCGAGTAGGTATCTCGGTCGAAAATTTGTCGACCGAGATGGACTCTGACAACAACTGCAGAATAAAGCAACTAGCCGTTACTAATGCACCTAACCTATACCTACGGCTAGTTAAGCACTTAGAACCCCCTAGAAAGTGTCTAGAACGTCCTTAAGCTCTTGTAGGTCATTCCTATAAATAGGACATGCCTTAGGACACCTAAATATACCTAAGCTACACTTGTGCTACACTTAAGCTTGAATACTCATTGGCAATCTATTTTAAGCAATAGAGCAATTCCAACATTGGCTATTCATTCCCATTTCTCTAATTTCGTGTCCTATAGGCTAGCATCTCCTTTCCACAACACTTACACTTCTACACTCATTGGTTAGGAGATCAATACGCTTTATATAGGCAAATCAAGCATTGTGCTTAAAAGGATAAGTTGTAATTTCCATTTTCCTTCTTGTTCCTTTTATTCTTTGTATTCTCCTTGCTACTCCTAGGGTTGGAGGCTGCGTTTGGAGAAGGTTATTCTCGGAGAAGAAGGTGGACTTCAAGCTACTTCAAGAAGGATATCGCAACGGGAAGCTACTTCAAGAAGGCTATTGCAACGGGAAGCTACTTCAGGAGGAAGGCTGCTTCAAGGTTGGTGCAATTACTTCTAGGTGAAGGCTGCTTCAAGATTGGTGCGATTACTTCTAGGTGAAGGCTGCTTGAAGGGTTTAGGGAGAGAATTGTAATTTTATGTAAAGTCCTTGCGAGGTAATAAAATTAAATTCTTTCCAAATCCCGGTTGGGTAAGCAACCGGGTAGTGGACTGACAACTTTAGTATTTGCTAAAGTTGGAACCACTCTAAATCCTTGTCCCCTTGTCCAATAATTTGTGATTGGTTGTTTGAGTTAAATAATTGTTAAAATATCTTTAAAACTCTATTCACCCCCCCTCTAGTATTTTTCAATTGGTATCAGAGCAGGCTTCAAGGAACCCTAACCAGGTCTTGAAGAATGGAGGGTAATTATGATTACAATCGCAACAAAAGGTGCAGCTTGGACAAATCTACAACATGTTGCAATTGGTGCTTAAGAACAAGCCACACAAAAACTAGCTGCCCATGGAGATCAAAGAAGGAAGATGAACACAAGGATTGTCTTATTGCTACAACTAGTGAAGAAGAAGAAGAGGTAAGTCTTTTTGATTTATCTAAAGAAGAACTAGTTGCTAGTCTTGAAGAGACACATAATAAATACGTTGAGTGCAAGAAGAAACTAAAGAAATATAATAAAGCAAATGATGAATTACATGCTAAGCTTCTTGCTATTACATCTGAAAATGAAGATCTTAAAAAGATCATTGAAGATCATGATATTAAGATAAAATCTATAGAGGCAAATTGCAATCTACTTTCTTTAGAAAAGATTAATTTGCAAACTGAAGTGAATGATCTTCAAAAACAACCCATCTTATGCACCCATCTAGATTATGATTCTATTGTCAAAGAAAGAAATTCGTTGTCATCTAACCTAGATCAAGCAAAACTAGATATCAAGAAGAGAATGGATGAGATTGCAAAGTTACAACAAAAAGTTAGTAGTTTAAATAATAATGGCATTCTTGATCAAATCTTAGATAACCCCTATCATCAAATTGGGAGAAGAGGACTAGGTTACAAGCCTAAGGGGAAATCTTATCAACAACCTAGTTGGAGAAAGACACGAGCACATCAATCTATATATGTACCTAAAGGAACAAATACATTTGTACCAAAGAACAACCTAGAACAAAACCATAGAAAAAGACTTGAGGTTGATTCTATATGTTGCCATTATTGCTTACGTCTTGGACACTACTCTTTTTCATGCCCATACAAGAAAAAAGATGTTGAGTTGGTATGGGTTCCAAAACCCTCAAATTGAATTGATTAGACTAAGTTGAGATATGACCGAAGACTTTAAATTTCATATCTTTATGTCTATCTCAACTTAACATAAAGAGATACAAAATGATTCAAGTAACTAAAATTTCTAACTTGAAAATTTATCTCAATTAAGGTCATCAAAACTTAAAGATTTGAATATGATTAGTTGAGATTTGATCTAAATGTTCCTTTGATATTCATATGTTTTATCTCAACTAAAACTGATTTTTAAATTGCATAATTGAATTAAATATAGTCTATATTTTACTTGGAATCAATAAATAGTTCTGAAGATAATACAGAAACCTTGTCGGTCGAGAAATCTTCGACCGAGCAGTCAGTCGGTCGAGAAATCTTCGACCGAACAAGTCACTGATTTCAGTCTGCAGTAAAATTGCTGAATAATTTGATTGATCAAGTGGCTATCTATTTACTGTTAATGACTGTTTTACATGCAAAATAAGTTGAAGATCATTTTTTAATATAAATGATATCATTTCGATTGATCCTCTAAATAAGGAAAAACTGAAAATCATGTTTAGAAATCACTATTTTATAATGTTTTACATGATTTTTTAAAGCATTTCCTGGTCTATCTATATAGAAATCATGTGTTATGACATTTAGTTTAAATGATCACAATCACTGTATTTCATGGAATTATCATTTTATTGTTCTATCATTACATCATGGATATGCTTTCACTATTTTATCATTCAGCTCATAAAGATGATGCTATGTTACATAGAACAAATAGATAATGATTATTGTATGCGTGGATCCTTGATGATACATAGGCAAGAAAAATGATTCATTGGTGATTTTTTGCTTAGAAAAATAACTTTAAGGTTTGCAAAACATAAAATAAAGAATTTCTCAATTGGTATCTATAAGAAATTGAGATATCATTCATGCCTTCAAGGATATATGTCTTTTCTTGAAGAATCACATGATTAATATGAACATAAATATGACTTGATTTATGCACTCATAGTAAAAAGGACATCATTCATAATAGGTTTTATTCAAAGTAATTTAATTGATATCTCTTTAAGTTATCTGCAAAATTTATACTTCACATGTGAAATCTGCAGATTTTGCCTCTTGGTTGAAATAAAATTTAGCCAAGGGGCGCTATGGTCGTAGTCAAGGACGACCTAAAATAAGCTTTGCAAAATGCTTATTTGGACATCATTTTATTATACTTAATCTTAGTATACTTTTGATAAAGGTCAAAATCAAAATTTAAAATCATCTGTGACCTTAGAAGCTTTAAATTGCTTTAATGGTAAGATTAAGGGGGAGCTCATACAAACAAATTTGATTATTTGATTAAAAAGATTTTGAAGCTTGTTACGACCTTAGTACTTTTACTCTTGGTTATGAAGACATCTATGAATTTCATAAAAATGATATATCTTAAAGGAACTCTCTAAACAAATCGGGATTAACATCCCTTGCATTTGGATGGAGACATTTTTATTAAAGGATTCTCATTTGACTTTTAGGGCTTAACATCCCTTGATAGATGAGAAATCAATATATAAGCTTAAGGGAATCTCATATCATTTCAAGGCTTAACATCCTTTGCAAATGATTGAGAAACAAATTGTGGCTAAATTAGACAAAAATGATATTAAATCCATGTTCTTAATAGAATATCTATCTAAGGGGGAGCATAGTATAAAATTAAGGGGGAGAAGAAATATTCAACTTGGATATCTTTTTGAAATGACAAAGGAGGAGAAAGAATATAAAATCAAAAATATAAATGAGTTTCATAACATCTTGGCCAGCACTCACTTGCAAAACAAGAATGGCTACAAAAGGTAATCTTCAGGTATGAAACTCACATGCTTTATATTTCCTTATTTCATATTTAGGAAATGTTTGTCATCTTCAAAAAGGGGGAGATTGTTGGATAAATTGGACATTATGATAAATCCCTTTGTTTCGATGATGACAAACATTTCATTCTTGTTGATCTAACGTGCTACTTGAGTGTTGCAGGAATAAGGTGGATGACAAAGATCTAGGGAATCTATATGCTTGAATGATTGTAAATGTCATGAAATGTAATCAATTGTAAACTTGTACAAATATATAATGTACAAGTACTTAGACTTCATGTAAATAAAGCGTTAGATCTTCCCTAGCTAAACACCACACTTAGTTAGGTCATCCCCTTCAATAGTGTCACATATGCACGCTCATACACACACTTAGTGCCTTAATTGAAAAATTGAAACATGATCAATCTCGGTCGACAAACTCCTCAACCGAGACACTCTCGATCGACAAACTTCTCGACCGAGAAAGACCCAAGTAGCCGTTAGACACAGCTGACAAGGTAGTTGGCAGTTGCAAATGAACGTTGATCCAGAGAGCCTGTCGGTCGACAAAACTTCGACCGAGTAGGTATCTCGGTCGACAATTTGTCGACCGAGATGGACTCTGACAGCAACTGCAGAATAAAGCAACTAGCCGTTACTAATGCACCTAACCTATACCTAACGGCTAGTTAAGCACTTAGAACCCCCTAGAAAGTGTCTAGAACGTCCTTAAGCACTTGTAGGTCATTCCTATAAATAGGACATGCCTTAGGACACCTAAATATACCTAAGCTACACTTGTGCTACACTTGAGCTTGAATACTCATTGGCAATCTGTTTTGAGCAATAGAGCAATTCCAACATTGGCTATTCATTCCCATTGCTCTAATTTCGTGTCCTATAGGCTAGCATCTCCTTTCCACAACACTTACACTTCTACACTCATTGGTTAGGAGATCAATACGCTTGATATAGGCAAATCAAGCCTTGTGCTTAAAAGGATAAGTTGTAATTTCCATTTTCCTTCTTGTTCCTTTTATTCTTTGTATTCTCCTTGCTACTCCTAGGGTTGGAGGCTGCGTTTGGAGAAGGTTCTTCTCGGAGAAGAAGGTGGACTTCAAGCTACTTCAAGAAGGATATCGCAACGGGAAGCTACTTCAAGAAGGCTATTGCAACGGGAAGCTACTTTAGGAGGAAGGCTGCTTCAAGGTTGGTGCAATTACTTCTAGGTGAAGGCTGCTTCAAAATTGGTGCGATTACTTCTAGGTGAAGGCTGCTTGAAGGGTTTAGGGAGAGAATTATAATTTTATGTAAAGTCCTTGCGAGGTAATAAAATTAAATTCTTTCCAAATCCCGGTTGGGTAAGCAACCGGGTAGTGGACTGACAACTTTAGTATTTGCTAAAGTTGGAACCACTCTAAATCCTTGTCCCCTTGTCCAATAATTTGTGATGGGTTGTTTGAGTTAAATAATTGTTAAAATATCTTTAAAACTCTATTCACCCCCTCTAGTGTTTTTCAAGTCCTTGATGAAGGTGGAAGATTCGTTGCAAAAGTAGGTAAGTACTTGGTGAGGTAGAAGATTCTTGGTCATGGATAAGAAAGTCATTTGTAAGATTATTGGCTCCCTTATCCTCAAAGGGAATGCTAGATATTGTTGTCCTAAAAAAGGAAGGTTATATGTTGTAACTCTTATAATGGAATATAAGGAGTGAGACATGATTGAAAAGTCTTAAAGGTTGACCTCTCTAGGTAGTGAATGTACACTCTCCTAGTTTGGAGTTTGAAACCTCTATACATAGATTGTGTTACTTGTGCTTGTTCAATCTCTCTCTCCCTTGCTATGCATGTTTAGTTGCACTCAAATTTCATACTTACCATATTATCTTAGAAATATCTTGAAAGTCTAATGATTTTTTTAAGTGTTTTTATCTCTATTCACCCTCCTTCTAGAGCCCATCATCGGATCCAACAAGTGGTATCAGAGCATGTATTCTCCAAGCATACTTCTACAAGTAGGAGAAGATGGGAAATTATCAAGGTAGGAGATACGTCATCAACTTTCCAATCTTTGATGGAAGCAACTTTCTCTATTGGAAGAGAAGGCTACAATACTACATTCAAGGATCAAGTCTTGAGCTATGGAGAATGGTGGATCTTCCATACAAGCTACCAGAGACAAAGATAGAAGAATAGGATGAAGCTACTTTGAAGAAAGAAACTGTGAATGCTAGAGCCATTAACATTCTCTATGCCTTTCTTTCCCCGCCAAGTTCAACAAGATCTATTCATGTAAAATGGCCTATGAGATATGGAGAAAGCTATATGTCACTTATGAGGGGACAAAGCAAGTGAAGGGAAGTAAAATATATATGCTCAAAGGCCTCCTTGAAAACTTCAAGATGGAAAAGGAGGAGAGGGTAGCCGAGATGTACTCAAGGCTCAACACCATTGTGAATGGTCTTTCCATTCTAGATCATCCTATGGATAGAGGAAAGTAAATTCAAAGATACTTATAACTCTCCCCAATAGGTGGCAATCCAAGGTGACCTCCATCAAAGAAACATATTCTCTTGGTGATATTCCTATCGAAGAGCTCATAGGAAATCTACAAGCCCATGAAGTTAAACTTGACAAGCAAGATGAAGAAGAAAGAGAAGAACAAAAAGAGATCAATAGAATGAAGAAGGATGAAATAAAAGCTCAAATTGATACTATTATAAGTCAAGCTTCTCCATCCTCTCAAGTTGAAGAAGATGCTATGTACTCCAAAGGTAGACTTCACAAAGGCAAGCCTTCCTCCTCCTTTAAATATGGAAAGAAGGGCCACTTCAAGGAAGATTGCTCACAAGACAAAAGGACCCATCATCACAAGAGAAGGGAAGGGAAGAACAAAAAGAAGAAAAAATGGCATAAAACCTCTAGTGACCCTCCAACTCAAGCACAAGTGAAGAATATAGTAGAGGATCTATCTCAAGCTCCAGTGAAGATGGATAATGCCATTTTACTCTCATGGCATGTGCAAATGAATATTCAAA
Organism: Alisma plantago-aquatica; assembly: GCA_963693085.1. Lineage (NCBI taxonomy): Eukaryota > Viridiplantae > Streptophyta > Magnoliopsida > Alismatales > Alismataceae > Alisma > Alisma plantago-aquatica. The sequence goes on along the minus strand of OY856412.1, from coordinate 439,559,641 downwards.
TGAGATAAATATAAACTCTATAGTTAAAATATTTAATTTCAATTATTCATGCTACTCGTGCCTCTCTTAAGTCTACTAAAAAGAAAAAGAAAAAACTTGCTAAAATTGTTGATAATTTACATGAAGAAAAAGATGATCTTGAACATGCTAAAATTTTCTTGCAAGATGATGTTGACAATCTTCAAAAGTATTATCTAGAACTAGAATTGCAATTCAATAGTGTTGAGAGTGAAACAATGCTTATCCTATACAAGTAGATGCTCTTAAAATTGAAAATTCTAACTTGCTTGATAAGATTATATCTCTAGAATCTCAACATCTTATGCCTAGTTCTACGAAGAGCATAGTAAAATTGTGAATTCTCTCGTGCTTGATATTGATGTTCTTAAAACTAAAAAATGAGGACAAAGACTTTTTTTTGCAAGGAATAGAATCTAAAAATAGTTTTTATCTTTCTAAAATTGCATTGCTTGAAAAAGAAAATGCTTCCTTGCTTGCTAAAATCAATGTCCTTGATGTTTTTCTAGTTCTACAAGTAGAGCAAATAATGTTTTTGCTCTTCATATTGAAAAAGATTCTTATATGAAAAAATCTCTTTGCTTAGAAACTGATCTTTTTCATGTTAGAGATGATATCGATCAATTATTTTTACTATTACTTCTCTTATGCATGATAATCATAGTTTGAGATCCTCTATGCAAAGATTCTTAGATGACAAAAATAATTCTAATCAAATCCTAGATCATACTACCGAACAAATGGGTAGAGATGGTTTTGGACTCGATAATAGACAAAGGAACAACAAAGACAAAGGACCTTCACTTATCTATGGAGAATCCTCTAATTCAAAGGCTATGAGATTATGTAATCATTGTAATGATATTGGTGATTATTCTACATATTGCCCCTTTAAGAAAGCACACAAGAGTAATAGGACTTGGGTTGCTAAGATAACCCCTATGGACCCAAAAATGTGATTGAGGACCATTTCATATTTCTTCTTGTAGATCACTTATAATTGGATTAACATGAGATATTGATTTGCAAATTGGTTTCTCAATCCACATAAAAGAAGAAAGGTGAGATGTGTATGGGGTGGCAACAAATGGAAAAGAAATGGTAAGAACAAAGGCAATATAATTCTTACTCATATCCAATCATAGTGTGCTTTTGGAAAATTAGTATGCACTATACATATCATTTTTGAGTCAATATTGGTATATTTTGATTCTCTTCACTTTCCTGCTCAAAACCTACCCATGATGCTTTCATAATGCATTACTAACTTGCTTATACATGTTTGGGTATGTTTTATATTTTTATCTTGCCTCTATATATGTTTTTATGAAACATATGTGCTTTTTGGTAGAAGCTGCTGTCGGCCGAGTTTGTCCTGAAAGAAACTCAACCAACAAGCACCAATGGGTATTGCCAACAACTGTTGTCGGTAGAGAAGTTCAACCCAAAAACTTGACCGAAAACACTGTGCACAGATTATACATATGACTTTTTGGATGAGAATTTCCCTCTCAACTAGACTTTCTCAACCAACAACCTTATTCTATGACACTCTCTTTGGTACCTTTATATGTGCATATTTCCATGCTTTAAGTTGCCAATCTTGCATACAACTCTATCTCTCAAATTTCTCTAAATTGGTATCTCTATATCTTGCAAATACCTATCTTGAGTTGTTATTCATGTTTTGATGATGATCTCTTTATATCTCTTGGTTGTGATCTAAATTGCTTCTGTTGTGCTCTAGCTTTCTACATCTATATATATGTATATCTTATTTTGATACAACCTTGAGCTTTTTGGTGGTAATAATGTATTTGTTGGCCTAGAAACCCGTCCAAGATTTACTCATTAGGAGTAAATCTTGGATAGTCCTTAGTTTGGGACTGTTCTTGAAAACCTAATCTCACTTAGGATGTAAGTGTATAATGTGTATTGGGTTTTCAAGAAAATTTCGGCAGCATTTCCCCATTTATTCTCTAAGTACATATGTACTTGGAGAACAGCGGGGAAATGCTGCCGAAATTTTCTTTAAAACCTAATACACATTTTACACTTACTAGTGAGATTAGGTGTTTAAGAATGAGATAGGTGGTACACATTTATTATATAAAAGAATGACATCACATGTATAAACCCTAAAGTTTTAACCATAAACTCTAATCTGTTTACCCTAGACCCTAATCTTGTTGTAACATTTACTTATTTTCTCTTTGATCATAGAATGGATAGATCATGGATGTCCATTCGCAATCGCTGCACCCCAGAGTTTATTTCTGGTCTTGATCAATTTATTAGATTTGCCGAGGAACATAGGAAACAACCTGGAGATAGGTTCTACTGTCCATGTAGGCATTGCGGTAATAACTTGAAAGTTAGTACTGGTGATGGAATTAGAAGTCATGTCATGTGCAATGAGATTGTACAAGGCTATACAGAATGGCACTGGCATGGAGAGATTTCATACCTGAAACCAGTGGATGTCGATAACAATGCTTGTGTGGAAGAAGAAATTTCCTCCGATGACGTAGATGTGAATGAACCAGTTCCAGTAGACATCGTTGATGCGATGATGGATAGTTGTGGGGTAGAGCACACCGATCCACCTCCCATGTTTAGAAACATTGTGCATGATGCTGAGATACCATTATACACGGGTTGTAAGTTTATGAAGCTTAGTGCTGTGTTGAGATTGTATAAACTGAAAGCTAACAATCGATGGAGCGACAAAAGCTTCACGTCATTGTTGTCTTTGTTGAAAGAAATTCTTCCTGAAGGAAACGAGCTGCCGATCTCAACATACCAGTTAAAGAAATTGTTGTTCCCAATGGGAATGGAGGCCAAGAAGATACACACATGCAAGAATGATTGTGTATTATTTCAAAAGGACTATGTGGATTTGAAAGATTGTCCGAAATGTGGTGCGTCAAGGTATAAATTGACGACTTCGGGGGAGTCCAAAACTGGTTCTCCCACCAAAGTGATGTGGTATCTACCTATAATACCATGGTTTCAACGCTTGTTTGCCAATACTATAGATGCGAAGAATTTGAGGTGGCATGCAGATGTTAAGAAAAATAATGATGGGATCCTACGACATGCGTCTGATTCCCCACAGTGGAAGAAGATTGATTTATTGTACCCTGAATTCGGTGAAAAGGATAGGAATCTAAGACTTGGGCTTTGTACAGATGGGATGAATCCGTACGGGACATTGAGCAGCCAACATAGCACTTGGCCAGTCATGCTTGTTATATACAATCTTCCTCCCTGGTTGTGTATGAAAAGTAAGTACGTTATGCTGTCGTTGTTGATATCGGGCCCTAAACAACCTGGAAATGATATCGATGTTTATCTTGAACCTCTGATTGATGACTTAAAGAAACTCTAGGGTGAAGGTGTGATGACCTATGATGCTTCATGAAGAGAGACATTTTGTTTGCACGCTATGTTGTTTTGCACTGTGAATGACTTTCCAGCATATGGGAATTTGTCTGGATATAGTGTCAAAGGATCTAAAGCATGTCCTATATGTGAAGAGAACACTGATTCAATATGACTAAAATATGGCGGCAAGACTGCATATCTTTCTCATCAAAGGTTTCTTCCAAAATTTCATCCGTATCGTAGGTTGTGCAAAGCATTCAATGGACAAAATGAGGAATGTAGTGCACCTAAACCTATATCAGGGGAGGATGTTTATGAAAGAGTGAAAGACATCGCCAATGAATTTGGTAAGAGATCACAATGTACGATGGCCACAAGGAGTGAGAAGTCTTTATTCAAGAAGAAGTCGATATTTTGGGATCTTCCTTATTAGAGTTCTTTGACAGTCAGACATTGTATCGATGTCATGCACATTGAGAAAAATGTACGTGATAGTGTCATTGCTACTCTGTTGAATATACCAGGTAAGACTAAAGATTGGATAAAATCCAAAATGGACCTATGTGAAATGGGAATAAGGACAGAATTAACAGAAGTAGTTAGTAGCGATCAGAGAACATACTTACCTCCCGCTTGTTACACGTTGTCTAGAAAGGAGAAGAAAGTATTTTGTGAATGCTTGGTAAATGTTAAGGTGCCACATGGTTACTCATCCAACATCCGTACATTGGTATCAATGAAAGATCTGAAGTTGATAGGTCTTAAATCTCATGATTGTCACATTCTAATGCAACAAATATTGCCTCTGGCAATTAGATCTATATTGCCGAAGCATGTAAGGTTTGCAATCACCAGACTTTGTTTCTTTTTCAATAGTCTGTGCAGCAAAGTTATTGACCCTGATACTCTCAATAATTTGCAAAGAGAAGTGGTTGTTACCCTATGTCAGCTTGAGATGTATTTTCCTCCGTCATTCTTTGATATCATGGTACATCTTGTTGTCCACTTGACTAGGGAAGTGAAAATGTTGGGACCAGTTTTCTTGCATTGGATGTATCCCTTTGAACGATACATGAGCATTTTTAAAGGTGATGTTCGAAACCGTTATCAGCCTGAAGGGAGTATTATTGAGGGTTATGTGGCGAGAGAGGTTATGGATTTTTGTAATGATTTTCTGAGTGGTAATGACGCTCCCGTGAATGACAAGAATATTGAGGAGCATTTTGACAAAGGCGTTTTGGGATCACAGGTGAAAGTAATCAACCGTGAGCAGTTGGAGCAAGGTCACTTGTATATTTTACACAACATCGACGAAGTGAGTGTTTATATCGAGGAACATACCAATTTCATCAAGAGACAATATCCTTGATCCAATTCAATGTGGCTTTCTAGAGAGAATAACAAGACATGTATTAAGTGGTTTGAAGATAAAGTCTTACATCAACTATCTCAAACACCAGATAATGTTACTGAAACCATCAAATGCCTCACCTTTAAACCAAAATTGAATGTTATGTATTATAAAGGGTTTGACATAAATGGTTTCTCATATTACACAAAGCGTCAAGATGATAAGAGTGTCGTCCAAAATAGCGGGGTTACCCTTCAAGCGTCTTCATTGTTTTTTGCAAGTGCAAAGGATAAAAGTCCACGTGAAGCTAAAATGTCATATTACGGTGTCATTGAAGACATATGGGAGTTTGACTATGTAGATTTCAGAATTCCTCTCTTTAAATGTAATTGGGTTGACAACAACAAAGGAGTTATAGTGGATGAATTGGGTTTCACGTTAGTGAACTTTGAAAAGATTAGCGAGAAGGGTGAACCATTCATATTGGCATCACAGGCAAAACAAGTATTTTATATCGATGATCCTACAAATGATAAATGGTCGGTTGTTCTTCATGGTAAAAGATAGTTCATTGAAGATCCTATAGATGAAGAAGAGTACTATGATAAGTATGAAGACTCCAATCCATTCTCAGTTGGGTTGCCAACACCACCAAACATTGAAGCTGGGGATCACAATGACTTGTATGTTTGCGGGGATCATAATGAAGGATTGTTAATTGATAAAAGATCACAATATTAGAGGCATGGATGTTTATATTTTTATTATGTTCCCATGATGACCGTGCTGATGATCACCGTGAGGGCGAGGACGTGCTTGCACCGCCTGACAATGTAAGTTTTAAGAATATATCCCTGAGGTTTCTATCTATATGTTCATTTATAATTATATTATGTAAGTGTGTTTTTTTATCAAAATTTTAGGATACTAGTTAATAGCAATTCTATTTAATTTGCAGGCATTCTCCAAAGACTACAAGCTATGCAAGACAGCCATGACATAGCTATGCAGGCCATCGACATTGCTTTGGAAATCCAAAGCGCAACAGTCGGAGAGAAAGCAAGCATCCCACACTAAGGTTATATAGATATATAGTGGGACTAAGGTGACGATCCCACCTGCTAAAATAGGTTACCGACAACTACATGTTACGACTGGGAGGTTGTAATTCAGCAACCGTATGCATTAGCAGGAGGACAAACATATTTCACCACGAGTTAACATTGAAGAAGGTCTACTAACCTACACTGAGCTAAACAAGTTTATCAGTATTGATAAACTTGTTTAGCTCAGTGTAGGTTAGTAGACCTTCTTCAATGTTAACTCGTGGTGAAATATGTTTGTCCTCCTGCTAATGCATACGGTTGCTGAATTACGACCTCCCAGTCGTAACATGTAGTTGTCGGTAACCTATTTTAGCAGGTGGGATCGTCACCTTAGTCCCACTATATATGTACTAAGATATAGTGTTGTATGTAAATTCGGCGCTGCTGTTGTTATGCACTATATATGTGTTAGTCTGTCATGTTGTTATATGAATCTGAAACACTTATGCGTACTGCACTTTATGTATCTGTATCTGTATCATGCTTCCCTTCATTGTGGCTTCTTTTGCTGTTTCATGACTCTTTCAATATGATTTTGTTGACAATGATGAATAAAGAATAACTTTGTTCTCATAATTAATTTTGTGTGAATGTGAATGAATTTTTATGAATTGTGTGTGAAAATCATCAATACATGAATGTTTCTACATGTGTCTGAATGTGAAAAGAGATGAAATAAATGGAACTGCAGGTTGCTACTGGTTTCTACATGCGTGTGATGAAAAAAAATAATATGAATTAAATGTTCTTATACATGAGTGTGAATCACATATATATAATATTGTCCATCATGTTAAATTTGCAGGTTTGTGGCCTGTTGTTGGCTGATATCAATGGATGTCATAAAACCTGCAGTTCATAACTGAACTGCAGGTTTCTCATCCTGCGACCAGCCACAGCAGGTCTGCAGACTGATAGAAAAAATAAATAAAAACATAGGCGTCAGTTATTTAAACAAAACCGATGACATATGGTTACAATGTTGGTTTCCATACTAGTAACCGATGTCGATTTCCCTAATGAGGCCAGACACCATGGCTGTGCTGGCCAGCACGGCCGTGGCAGCGGACCAGACATAAAACAGGCGTCGGGTATTTGTATAAAACTGACGACATATGGTAACAGTGTCGGTTGCCCTACTAGTAACCGACGTCGATTTCCCTAGAGGCCAGACACCACGGTCGTGTTGGTCAGCACGGCCGTGGCAGCAGGTGAGATGGCATCGGTTATCACTAATAAACTGACGCCGATAGTGCCCCAGATGGCGCCCTTTCTGTGGCGCGAATGTATATGGCGTCGGTTTCGAAGCTAATAACCGACGCCTATACCCCATGCTGGCGTGTTTTCAACGCGTTTTCGATGGCGCACGAAGGGTTGTGGCGTCAGTTTGAGAACTGACGCGTAACGGTTGGGCTTTTAGCGGCGCCCACATAGGTGTCGCTTAAAAACCGACACTAAAGGCCTTAAAAAACCGACACTAAAGGACGGTTATGTACTAATGTGATATAGAACACCACCCATATAAAACTTGAAATTAGGAATAAGAAAGATAAAGGGGTGGGTTTAGGTGACCCACTCTCCCGTGTGTGTGTGCATGAGGAGCATGACACTTATGTAAGAGGTCTTCAGAAATATAAGAACCCAATAGTCAAATGTATATGAAAATGAAAATTTGAATATAACTTGATCAAACCCCTCATGTTGTATCTACAAGTTTGGTGATGATGACCAAGCCCCTGAAGGGGAAGTACGATGTAGGCACCAAGCCCCTAGAGGGGAAGGTGGCCCAAGTTCACTGAATGGACATAACCCATGAGGGGGTATCCAAGAGATTGAGTAGACATGGGTTGAGAAATTATAATGATAAGAATTCATGTAAGATGAAAAAAAAATGAAACCTTTAGGGTTAGTGTGCCAACCTGGGGTGGGTCAACCCAAGAGTGGGAAGATGATCTATGAGGGAGGCAAACCCTAGATCTTGGGATCAGGTTGTGGCTAGAGAGACTAACTCCATCCTATGTGCCAACAAGGCACCCTAGGCTAGGGCATTCCCTTAAAAGGTATGTTGAATAAATAGATTTAATTATTGAGGTAACCTTAATAGTCACCTAGAGGGGTGAAGAGTCAAAGATATAAACATGAAAGCACCTACATTCTTTGAACCCAAGTATGCCATCTTTGAGTAACACAACTGGTCAAGCCTAGGATTGGGAAGACCAGTATGGCACCCCAAGAGGGAAGGTGGCCTGAGTGGACGACCAAGCCCATGAGGGAAGGTTATTAAATGGTCAATTCTAGGATTAGGAAGACCAGTAAGGCACCAAGCCCAGGAAGGGAAGGTGGCCTAAGTCCACAGTGTAAATATTTAGGATGAAGCCCCCAGAGGGAAAGATCACAGAAGGTCAAGCCCAGGAGGGAAGACCGACATGGCACCAAGCCCTGGATGGGAAGGTAGCCTGAGCCCAATGCTGGGACTATACTGTATAATGTGTAGTCAAAGAGATAGATGAAGGCAATCATGGTTAAAAATTATATAAGAGGATAATGTGCTTAAAAGTAATAGAGATGTGACATCTCAAGGAAGCCCTTAGGAAGGGTAGAGTCCTAATGCAATCCTAGGGTCAAGTAGGGTGTATATGAGGTACATAGGACCGATGGGTTGGGAGTTGATATGCCCTGAATGCACATGACCAAATGGTCGGGAGGTAACAATTAGGTTTACCCAAGGCCCATGTCTCAGGAGGTTGGCCACCTTCATGATGTTCATGTGGCCCAAAGGTGTGAATGTGAAAGACACTCCCTTGATGTATACAGATGAGATCACTCCAAAGATACCTATACCGCTAGAGACCTAAAGGAAATGGTTAGGGCTCATAATACATGAGGTGTAAATATAAAAGATATAAGAAAGTCATGAAAACTTGAGAGAAGTTGTGCCCCAACTTAATAGTAAGTAAAGGGACACTTGACTTCATGGAATATATGAATACTATGAATTAAGAAAAAGTATGTTTAGAGTCATATCAAGTATGATTCAACTTAAAATGTGAAATTGATAGGGAATGTGTGGATGTACCACCTCTGTTCTTGGAATGGAATGAACTTTATTTTTAGGTTGTAGTCAAATGCTTATTTCATCTCATTATGAGGGAGGAAGATTGGGTAGACACACGTTATGCTTAAAAATTTAGATATGGGGATGAATATCCTACATTGGATGCATAATGACATGAACTAGGGTTAGAGGTGCCACCTCAACCTAGTGTGAAAATAAAGAATAATAGGTTGGAAACCTAGGTGAAAAGAGCAATCACCAAGCGAAATTGAAATCACTAAAAGAGAATGAAACCATCAAGAGATGATAAGATGTGACTAATAAAGATGTGGATATACTTGAATCTCGATTCAAGTGCCAAAATTTGTAATATGACATGTTTTGGCATACTAAGGAAAGTTGTTAGAGATATCTAAGTGGGGTGCTAACCCTAAGTACGAAAATAACGTGAGTCATCATTCACCTAGGCTTAGTAGGCCTGAATTTTGAGGACAAAATTCCTTTTAAGGAGGGGTGAATGTTACATCCATGAAATTTGTAGATTTATAGCCTAAATGAAATTACAAGGAAAAGGATTGAGGAAACTTGGATTGATGATTTCAAACCCTAGAATTATATTAAATGATCAATTTAAGGAAATAGAGTGTTTTGAACATATGTGATCATGTGAGGATAATATAAGATGCAATGGCAACCAAAGCATCAATTTGGTAATTAGTAATGTGTGTAAGCTTATGGAACCTTGGGAATGCCCAAGATGTGATTCATGGGCCTTAGGGATACTTTTCAGCCCAATTGGTTAATCAGAGTTCACATATGGGTCCCTGAGGTATATTTTTTGATATTGAGGATATTCGTGATCATAATAGATATCCAAGATAATTTTGGTTGATAGATAATCAGAATATAAGATAATGGGAGAAATTCTAGAATGTTCCAAGTTATTGGGTGTCTTGGATAATTAGTTGAAGAATTATCCACCTTTTGATTAAGGACTCTGTTTCAGATAATTAAAGATGGTTTTAAGCTCCCATATTTTAATAGGAGGTAGAAAATGATAACTTGGGGTTTATGCCAAAGTTTGAAATAATTTGGGATAATTGTGTCCTAGAAAATTATTATAAGAAAGTGGACTTTTGATTAAAGAGGAATTAAGTTAATAGAGTGGGGCAGAGGCTAGGCGGATCTAGACTCGCCAACACGGGTAGAACTATGAGAGGGGGAGTCACCACTCTCGCCCGCCTCTGCTGAGTCCAGCGACAAAAGGGAACATAGTTCCTTGGGACTCTTCCTCCCTATCAGGAAGGTTAGGCAAGTAGCTGATATTCCCAATGGATTCGGGAGAGGAACCCGATCTTGCCAACCCCTAAGTTGCTGTTATCATGGTGAATCCAGGATACGCCTAAAATCTCAAAGTAACTGGGAAGTAGGGCCAGGCACCGCTGCCTCCCCTTGCGGACCCAAGCCCATTTAGGGTCTGACTGGTTCTATGTAACTGGAATTTTCATGGAAGTCGTTTTCCCAAAGCTGAAATTAAGTTCATGGAAAATGAGTTTTGGGTGACTGGTTTGAAACCAAATTTCAAGAAAATGAATATGTTGATCTGCTTCGTTGACAATGGATTAGGGTAAAGATTGGGGAGAGAGTTGCAGCGGCGTCATGTTGGATGTGGAGGGATTCACTTATTCTCCCCCTTCCAACGAGAAGCAACATTAGAAGGATTAACTTTGCAGCTTGAGTTTCCCGTGGGTTCAAAATCTTGGAACGAAGATCACGATCTTAATTTTGAACTTCCACCATCACGCTAGTTGCTGGTGGCTGCTTTGCTCAGAATAGAGATTATGAGAGAACATGGAGAGATCAGCGATCGGTGCGGTTGGGGAGTTCTCGGACGTCAGTGAGGTGCCACGAAGTCCAACGAAGCAACAAGATCGTCCGGGAGTTGCCACATATTCACCAGCCCCTTTTCATCGGTCGCTCGTCTTGTGGAGTTGTGAGAAGAGAGCCGCCAAGGAAGGCAAGACCCTAGAATCATCAGCTCGGGGTGCTGCCGGGGGCGATCAGCGCTGGGGACTGAAGCGGGAGAGAGGAGTCCTGGGAGCGGCAGGAGACGCGGTCGGACGGCGGCAGACGACCCGGGGGAGGACGGCGAGGAGGCACACCCTATTGAGTCGCCGCTTGGTCAGAAGAAGGAAGCGGGCGAGAGCCGCGAGACGCGTAACTCGTTTTCCCATTGGTTTTCTACGGAAGCCATTTTCTGAAGCGTATATATATCACCGGAAGCCCAGGGAAAACTGAGAAAGTTGAGTTCCACACTTTCATCAAACCATTCAAACGAAATTAGTATGGGAAATTGACTTCCAATTTTTTCAGGACAAATTACATCAAACCAGTCAGACCCTTAAGGCATCAAGGAGTAGGTTCGTGATCCTCAGAGCATGAACCTTACATCTATTGCTTTCCTTCCATCTATTGCTTTCCTTTCAACCATGGAGCCGACCCCGATCACTCCCTGCCTTCTTGACTCCTGAAGCGAGAACTCACCCTCTGATTCACCCCCAGACAATTGATTGACTGTGAAACACCTTCGGATGATGGGAGAGAGATCGAGACAGTTAGGTTGATGGGCGTAGACCCCAGGGTCCTTCCCCGACTCTGGCCGCCGTTGGCAGGAAACATGGCAGGGTCTTTCATATTCTAACCCAATCTGCCTCAAACCATCGCCGACACACCTGAGGGCTGGGGAAGATGCGTAGGATCTTCAAGAGTCTACCTCCGCCCAGAAACGACGATGATGAGAGGTAATTTTCTGCTTCCATTCCTAGTGGTTTCAGTGTACCTATCGGCTTAGATACCTTGACTCCAGCCACCGTTCTGTGAGCCAGGGAGCTCGCTAGACTCAGGGAGTCCCTGCGGACTCAACCCTGCCTACGAAGAGGGCTGCCAGGGCACTCTAAAGCCGGAGTCAACCACGGAGTTGACTCACAACAAGCTGCTCACGAGTAGGCAGCGGGGGAGACAATCCCTGGAGGGATTAGTCTCGTTTTCCCTGGTCCGCGTGACACATCCAGGTCACTGCGCATGGTCAAATTGGTAATTAATCCAGTTAGCAAGCCGAGCCCACGTAGGTGCTCTTGGTCAACATGGCGTAGCGCCATTGGCCCGAGCTGTCTCGCGTGGATATTAGCTAAGGATAATGGATTGATGAGGTGTCAGTTTCTTATTGGTCCAAATCAAATTATCTTGCAATAAATTTAGCTAATTAATGGTAACTCTGATGATAGCAAAACTATATATCAAATTGCTCAGAAAAATGAGAGGAATCCAAAGAAAATATAATCGGAGTCTAATTAAGCTTTCTGTTCTAAAAGTATATGTAATACATGTTTTAATGTGATTAATAGAAAGGAAAACCTAGATTCCTTTAAATTGATGCTTAATTGAGTAGATTCATTTATGTTGAGTTAATACCTGATCTTGTCATGTATAATGAGGAAATTATTGATAAAGATGAATAACTGATGTTTCTAGATTAATAATCTTATACATGCTGATTTAGGTTTTGAAACCGATGTAGACATCTTGCTATGATCTTAATGCTAATGGTATGATCTAAGTATCACAGATAACCTAATATGCTTAAGACAATTAATAGGGTTTCACCTAATATGCATAACTAAAGGTTGTAATCTTAGAAATCATGACATTGTGGAATTAGGGTTTGTGACCCTTATTCCTAGTCCAAACATGAGACAACTCTAAACCCCAGTTTAGGAACACACCTAGATCTGTTTAACGTAATGCGAATACATGGTGACACATATGTGGTATGTATGTTTCAATTAATGTTGATTGTATGATGTGTTGCTTGGATGTTTGGATGCACTCTTAAAGTACATGAGTTATTTTGCATGGTTTCTGCAATGGCATAAGGTTCATGGCTACGCTTATGAATACATGTATCGAATTCTGAGTTTGTCGAGGTTTCTTGATGAGATTGAATGAATGATAAAGTGCTTGCTTGTTTATTTACTTCTTGCAAATTATAAAGTTCTTACGAGTATCATGTAAAGTAAATAATAATATTCTGAACACTGGGTTAGACTGATCTTAAGAGTAATGCACACGAGCCCAGGAGGGACAGTGATTACACCTGAGGTAGTAGACCAGATATGGGTTGGAATATGAAAGCAAGTTTATGTTCTTATATGCAAGTAAAAGATGTTTGATTATATATATACTTGTGATTATTGGACGAACCCACGTACCAGTATAGAAATATACTGACTGCGTATTTGTTTGTCAACATTTTAGGTATCAGGTATACTTGATTCATGGACATGAGGTTACAAATAAAGATATTGAAGACACTGAAGTTATTCATGAAGGTTTAGTCGTAGTGGTATATCTTCACACATGTATAAATTAATTCTTTATAAAATTTATGTAACTCCTTAGAGGAGCTTTCTGTGCAAACATGTATATATTTGTTCATTAATGGAAATTGTTTACTATTCTGTATTATTTCTTAAATCTGATCCTAGAATTTATGAGTAATGACATGCAACCTTAAGGTCTTTTGGACACTCAAAAGTGTGGGTCGTTACAACATCACACTAAGGTTATTTAAATCCATGTTGGGACATCATAGGAGCAAGGCATCCATGTGTTTTACATGTGATAATACTAGAATAATATAAACATGTTGGTAGGAAATAACACATCTACCATGAAAATGGGGTGAGCATGACATATACACATTTTCTCTAAGCTTGAAATGATACACATCTGCTATAATAATTTCACTTGCATATATTTATCACCTCTACAATATCAAGTGTGGGAACATACACATCCACACAAAATCCAGATATGTCACATTCTACTAGTAGTCACCATGTGTTGCATATTGAAAGAATAAGAAAGTATAAATTAAACTATGTGGAATGAGAAAATCCATAGAATATCAGATGGATTAAAGTTAAAAGAATATCTATTATAAAAAGGGTTCTTTCCAATAAGAACAATTCAAGGAAATAACTTCACTAAGAAGATCAATGTTTTCAAGTACCAAATAGATCAAGAGAGAAATATAGGTAAAATACTCAATACAGAGTGTATGAGATGCAACAAACCTCTAAATGTGAGTCAATATGTCAAAGTCTTAATCCTAGATCCAGGTCAGGGTTCCAAGGTTTGAAACACATGTGGTTGAGAAAATATCACTATATGAATTGTTTCATGAGATTACAAGGTTTTGGCTGCTCTTCTAAGGAACTTGAATATAAAAGATAAGGGGAGAAGGTTAGGAGTCACGTCCTATTGGTCAAGTGATTTTGATGTGTGTGAATCCCATGGAGAGGGGTCTATATGTATTGAACTATTAGTCTTGGGTAGCAAGAAACTTATCCATTTTTATTTACTAGGAAAAATATGTGATGTATCTTGTAAAAGGAGAAAAGTTAAGCATTCACTAGTACATAATAGGAAAGAATAAGTATAAAAATATATCATTTTCCTCCATTTCTTTATTTCTACATTATATAAGATATTTTTCCTTTTTTTCAACAACTTGGTCATAGAAATATTGATTACAACATTTATAATAAAGAGACTTCTGAATAGTTCATTGCGTAATTATTTACTTAATGTAAACGTTGTATAATAATTTAACGTATAATTTGTAGGATATTTTTTTTGACTTCTTTTTCTATCATTCCATTTATGAGCCTCTTACACATACCTATTCATCCCATTACGAAATAACTTTCTCACAATGTTTCTCTTCTCAACTTTAGAGTCATTGAAAATATGTATAACAATGTTATCCCAATAATAGGCATCTATTTAATAATATTAATTTAGATCCAAGATTCCAAATTTGAGGCAACAATATATATTTCTAATATATTTTACATTAATTATTTGTAGAGGACATAGGGTCTAATAAGTTTATATGTCCAAAACTAATTATTATTAAAAGATGAATTTAAATCAAAAGGATGAAAATATTATCTATCAAACTATTTTCTTTTTCTCCTCGTTCTTAATGATTTTAGGAGGTAACAGGGAGGTTTACAAAGGAAATTGTTTAGTCAAGATTTTTATTATATCTTATTTGGGTTAAAATTTTGATTATATAAAATTGAGAATGCTTATTTGTTTCCAAACAAATATATAATTGAGTTAAATATTTGTTTCCTTTATGATATGCTAATGTGATTGTTTTCATTTATTTATTGCTTTCAAATATTAGCGAGATATACTAGCTCTTTAGATTTTGTTATAATTTATTAAAATATCTTGTGCATTCCACATTGTTGTAATTACCTTAGTTTATATTTATATAACTCATTTCGTATTTGTAAAGTAAATCCACTTAAAAAATTTCCACCATGATATATATGGAAATATATCATTCATGTACAACATTGTTTCCCTTTATTATATGCCACAATTGTATTTATTACAACTTCACCTAAATTATATATGTATAAGACATACAAGTTGGTTCATATTACTTATTTAATATATTTAATAAATAATTTAATATTGTATGACTTGTCTTACATTTTCTTTTCTTAATGAAATTAGGATAGTGATGATTGTTCAAATTAGGTGAAATTTGTCACCCAAGGTAATTCGAACCCAAGGAATATATACTTTACCATTATATTTGGGTGCTGAAGATACATTTAGTTAGTTTTAATACAGTTAGAGTTATGGGCTCATCACCATTATATTATTATAAAATTGCATCATTTTATTTGTTATTTCGAGTCCCATTATCTTTACATTGTTAGAAATAGTGTTTCCTTACATTATGATGCACATATTTCCATATTTTGTTGATTTATCATATTAAATCCATTAATTCAATATTTATTTAGATAGTGGTACATTATAGAAACACCAATTATTATTCTAATTTTTGTACTAACCATATTATACTTCTTATTAATCATATTCTTACCCATTATGTGCATACTAGTTTGTGTAGGAAATATATATGACATATTTAATGAATTTACTTACATGTTAGCACTTAATTGAATTATTATGTTAATATGAGTGTATTTTGATATGTGATGTTGATTATAGAACTTTATATCACTGAATATGTTATATTTGTTTCAAGCCTAAATATGTAATGAGTTACCATTGAGATGTTCATATTATGTATGTTAACAATATACATTAATATATAACTTTATCCTTATCTGGTCAAATCTATGGAACCAAGCCACTAACTCTTAATCATGAAATAGGATATGATCCTAGATTTCAGTACGTTACAACACCCCACCCCTTAAAAGGATTTCATCCTTAAAATTTAAACATCCATATATTATTATCCAACTACTCTCCACCCCTTAATAGGTTTAACCTAATAAGATAACTCTTATAGATATCAGGGTTATATGTACATCTTTTAATCATGAACACTTTTAATGTTGTTCATGCATCCAACTAACATTTCATATACACATAGGGTTTAATTTTAGGTCCTTGTGATTCCAACCTATAAAACCTAAGGTTCACATCTCAAAACTAAAGATTCACCTAGTACCACTTCCCACATATGAGAGGGGTGAGGAGGGTAGGTCTATTAAACTTTTGTGTACATGCCATATCTTCCTTGGGTAAACATTCTAAGGGAGATAAGATTCAAATAATTAGATCAAACGACTGCTAATGGCTCTTATATCATTTTGTAAGGAGTGGGACCTCAGAGGGGATCCACTCCCTACTTAATTTGAGGAATAAATCCATCTAATATAAACACACTAAAAAGTTATGCTGGAGTAGGTGTATTTTTTCATTTCTTAAATAATGGTATACAAAACCAAAGTATAGCAGCGGAATATAAAATATATAACTATTACAATGCTGGTTTATATCATAATCCTTCATCATGAAGGGTGATACAAAAGAACATTGAACTATAATATAAGATCATTAGAGGGTTATCTAACCACATTGAATCTATCTCCCAAGAAGGATCAACTACACCTGGAGGTGTCCTCAGAAACCTTGGTTCTCTACTCCTTGATATACACCTAAGGGGTTGGAAGCATACCCCACAAGAGAAGTCAATGGTGGAAGTTATCAACATAAAAGCTGGTATGAGCATACTAATAGGGGATTTGAACAACATTAGGAAAAAGAACATCAACTAAATCAAGGTTTCCCATACAAGAGGAAAAGTACCATCCAAGTGGATATCAAAAGAACATGATACTCAATAAGATGATAAAACAATAAGATAATTCTTGCCTTTTAGCAATGTCACTACAATAATATCATAATTCATAAGCAATGCATGTAAGCAACATTAGACTAAGGTGATTTAAAGTAGGGTAGGGATGCCGTAGAAGCAAGGCATCCATATGTTTTACATGTTACAGTACTAGAATAATATAAACATGTTGGTGGGAAATAACACATCTACCACGAATATGGGGGTGAGCAGGAACATATACACATATGCTCTGAGCTGGACAAGATACACACCTACTATAATAATTTCACTTGTAGGAATTATCACATTTGCATTATCAGTGTGGGAATGAACACATCCACTCAAAATCCACATATATATAATTATACTAGTAGTTACCACATGATGCATATAAAAAGAATAAACAAGTCTAAATTAAACTATGAGGGATGAGAACATCTGCGCAATATCATATGGATTAAGTTGAAATAGTATCTATTAGAAAAAGGGATCTTTCTAATAAGAACAATTCAAAGAAATAACTTCACTAAGAAGATCAGGGCTTTCAAGTGCCAAATAGACCAAGAGAGAAATATAAATCAAATTCTCAATATACAGTGTAGGAGATGAAAAACACCTATAGATGTGAGTCAACTTGTCAAAGTTCAAATAGTAGATCTAAGTTAGGGTTCAAATTTTAAAACAATGTTGGTTGAGAAAAGATCACTATATGAATTGTTTCATGAGATTACAATGCTTTGACAGATCTTCCAAGGAATTTGAAAGGTTCAAAACCATGTCCTATTAGTCAAGTGATTTCTATGTGTGAAGACCATGGAAAGGTGTTTATATATAACTATTAGGCATTGGTAGCAAGAAACTTATCTATCATTGTTTACTAGGGAAATACATAATGTATATTGTAAAAGGAGTAAAGTTAAGCATTCACAAACACATAATAGAATGAATAAATATAAAAAACGTCATTTTACTTCCACATATATATGTCTATGTTTTATAGTATACTTTTCCTTTTTTTTCAACAACTTGGTCATGAAATATTGACTACTACATTTACAATAAGGGGACTTCTAAGTAGCTCATTGTGTGATTATTTACTCAATGTTAATGTTCTATATATTTATTGACTTCTTTTTCTATCATTCCATTTATGAATCTCTTACATATACTTATTCATCCCATTACAGAATAGTTTTATCACAATATTTCTCTTCTCAACATTAGAGTTATTGAAAACATGTATAACAATTTTATTCCAATATAAGGCATCTATTTAAGAATGTTAAGTTAGATCCAAAAATCCAAATTTGAGGCAACCACATATATTGATAATATATTTTACATTAATTATTTGCAGGGGATATCAGTGCTAATAAATTTATATATCCAAGACTAATTATTATAGACACATGCATTTTAAATCAAAAGGGTGAAAACATTATCTGTGGAACCATTTTCCTTATTGATGAATTTAGGAGGTAATAGGGAGATTTACGAAGAAAATCATTTAGTCAAGATCATTATGCTTCTTATTTGAGTTAACTAATTGATTATATAAATTTGTAAATATTTATTTGTTTCCAAACAAATATATAATTTAGTGAAAATATTTGCTTCTTTAATGATACATTAACATGATTGTTTTTACTTATTTATTGCTTTCAAATATTAAGGAGATAGAATTAGTTCTTTAGAGTTTATTCTAATTTATTAAAATACCTCATGTATACACATTATTGTAGTTACCTCGATTTATATTTCTATGACTCATTTTATATTTGTAAAGTAAATCCATTTTAGGATTTTCCATCATCATAAATTTCTCATTAATTTGTCATTGTTCCCCTTTAAGTTATGCCACAATTTTATTTATTATGACTTCACCTAAATTATATATCTATAAGACATGCATTTTGGTTTATACTACTTATTTAATATATTAGATTGTTAATAATTAATTTAATGTTGTTGGCCTTATCTTACGTTTTATTTTCTTAATAAAATTAAGATAGTTGTGCTTGTTCAAATAAGGTGAAACTTGGCGCCCAAGGTAATTGGGACCCAAGGAACATATTTTTACCATTATATTTGGATTTTTGAAGATTCCTTTTATGATTTTTAATACAATTAGAGTTTTGGGCTCATTACCATTATATTATTATAACACTACATCATTACCATCATTATTTATTACATAGAGTCCCATTATATTCACATTGTTATCAAAAGAGTTTTTTTAATATTATTACGTATGATTTTCCATATTTTTCCTATTTATCATATTAAGTCCATCAATTAAATATTTATTTATATACTAGTACATTATGGAATCACTAATTATTATTCTAATTTATGTATTAAGCATGTTATACTTCTTATTAAACATACTTTTAGCCAACATATTCATACTAGTTCACAGAGGAAACATATGTGGCATATTTAATGATTTTTCTTACATATTAGTACTTAATTAAGTTATTATGTTATTATAAGTGTATTTTTTATATGTGATTATAGAATTTTATACCACTTAATACATTGTACTTGTTTTCAAGACTAAATATGCAACGAGTTACCATTGAATTATTCATGTTATGTGCATTAACAATGTACGATACGGTATAACTTTATCCTTGTTTGGTCAAATATATGGAACCAAACTCACTAACCTCTTAATCATGAAATAGGACATGATACTAGATTTTAGTATGTTATAATACCACCTGAAGTTCTAGGGAGGAACCCAAGATCCTTAAATTTGATAAACCCTAGAATAATACCTCCCAAGGATGGGACCTTATAACATACTCAAATTTAGGCATATAAGTGGACCCCCTTCTTCCAGACCCATATTCTTTATCATGTCAAAACTTTTCCCTTAATACTAAGTACATTACAAAACTTTAGAGTAAATGAGTATGATGGATATATAAAGGCCCTTAATATTTGATATATGGGGTAAAATAACCACAACAAGTTCAATAAACATATTTAATGAAAAATTCTACCAAATACCATGATTGAATCTAATTTGACACTCTAAAATATTTGTTGAGGTATAAGATGAAAGGAATTACATTTGAATGTGATGTAGTGTCATAGTAAATTAATTAAGATGGATAAATGCATAAAAAAGATGTAAAATATACATATAGTGAAATCTAATATTAAACACCTTCAAAAGTTAAAATTGATGGCAAAGTGAAGTCCTCACATCCTAATTAGCTAATATACCAATTTTCAAATTGATTAGTGATTGGATGCACCCCTAATTGATTGAAGCTAGGAAATGATATAGCCACTAAGATTTGATCATTTTAATTTTTGTTTCTTTTTCTTTACTAAACTACTAGTTCATTTCTCAATCACAGCTTTAGTCATTATCAGAATGCGCTGGTCCTGTGTCTTGCTCCAGAATCCTGGCCGTGCATGACCTGCTCAAGTAGCCACCAGCTAGCAATTTCGTCCTACCATCTTCTTCTCCTATTCCCTTTCTTCTCATCCTCTTATTCCTCCTTTCCATTTTGTGGAATAGGATGGTTTTATATTTCACATTTCGATGAAGAGTGGATCCCCTCTCTGGTCCCAATCTTTACAACATGGAATCAGAGCCTAAGCAATTAAATTTAACTATTTCTAGTTATCCCATGTAGCTTTTAATTAGGTAGTCGAGTATCGCATATAGGTTGTTGATATGCCTATCCTTGATTCATGTAGTACCAACTAGGGTTTTAATCATTAATAAGTTGGTCAATTCCACTCTCCTAACTACATATGTGGTTGAGACTCAATCTTTAGTAATCTCAATCACCCCTATCCTTTATAAAGGTGAAAATGTCACCATGTAGGAATTGACTCTTATAGTACTTGATTGCTATCTCTTATTATCTATGAGTTTGGTTTGAACACTATGAATTGTAGGTTGACTTAAATACTCATAGATAGGCATTACTCTTGTCATCACCTTAGATCCCTTTTTCTTTGTTGTTTCTCTAACATGGCCCCCCATACATACACTTTGGATGTTGAGCATGAATGATGATAAACACAAAAGCATGACATAATTTTAGGATTGGGACGATCCCCTGGACTAAGTGTTAATCTAAACTAGATTTGTTATGTATAGGGATTCCTTACCTTCAATATACAGTATCTCAACATAGTTATGCCCAAGGCCATCTATTTAAGGGCTGGCTACCTCCTCATTGAGCTGGTTATGCCTCAAAATGTGGATTGTTGTATGGAAGCTATTAGTTTTGTAGAATGTTCTTAGGAGTTCACCTCTCTCATATCCAAAGTGTATCTAGATTACCCAGTGGTCAAGATGATGTGTGGTGAGACTGTATGGTCACCCTATCCTGTGAAGGCACCACTGTTGCAAACCAACAAGTGACTAAAAAACCCTAACCCCCTACCTATAATATTAGATGGTAACCTGGCCCTATGTAGAATGTTGTGCCTTAGTAGTACTTGATATAAGTTGACCATATGTAACAATAATTATAACATACCAAAATCTAAAACCTTAATCTATTCAAAGGTTAAGAGGTTAGAGACATTAGTTCTTTGGGTTTAGCCAAACAAGGTTGAGGATATACCTAATGGTAGTTAATGGTAACCATAATATTTAATGTGTGAGTAAATCACCCTAACATATATGCATGAAAACAAATATGACATAATACCCTCATATTAATCTTAAGACCAATAATGGATACATAAAATATGTCATATGAGATAAATGATAAATATAATATAGGATCCTTTTGGTCGTAATGTGTAGATATGAGACACAATTAGAAGAATGATAATAATAATGATAAAATAATAATAAGATAGAATTTTCTATGGGTTTTGGAATAAGAAATGAGAAAAAGAAAGAAATAATAACTCCCTAAACAAGATAATGTGATATTGAATTATTTAATATGAGAAATAATGGTAATAATGAATAATGGGATAAAATTGATAAAAGAAAGACTAATTCGATAAGAATAACTTCATATTTGTTTCTTTGTATATGATATGTCTTGGAGGCCAAATTTCACAAATTTCAAATAATAATAATTATATCAATTTTATTTAGAAAAGAAAAGGTGGTTTTCCTTCAAAATGTGAGATAAATCATCGAATGAATCAAAAAGTGGAAATAATATTAGATTCATAATATACACATTAAAAACATCCTTTGGGTGAATTTTCATGTAATTTGGATAATCATTAATATACATGTGCAGATTAGGAGAGAGAAAGTATGTAAGTCCAAACTATTAAATAATGTATTAAATGATACCAAGAGATAAAATTAATGACAAATTCATGTTTCATGTGTTTTAGTTTGCTTGAGGGTGAAGTTTCACATTATTTGCATAATAGCAACTATTTTTATTTTAACTAGGAAAGAAAATAAGAATAAGAGTCAAATATATTGAATAAATTATTAAATAACTCCAAAAGAGAAAATAAATCTCAAATTCAAAATCTAAAAGGCACAAATTTTGCCTATAGGTAAAATTTCAACTAATTTGGCCAATCTTAAATATTTTATTCAATTTAGGAGAGATAATATAATTTAAAGAACAAAAATATTAAATAATATGTTTTAAAAAATAATTAATGACAAAATTGTGTTATTCACATTTAATAGTGCTTATAGGACAAAGTTTCATATTTTTAGAAATTTTCTAGAAGCCTCTAGCTCATTAAATGGATAAAATAAGTGATATATTGAATAAAATATTAGAAGTCTTAGAAAAAGAATAATGCCAAAATCAGTATGTTCATCCAAAATTATCTAACCTACCAAATTTGGATTATTTGGAATTTGTTTACACCCTCAAATAATTATAGAAATTTGGATTTATTTAGACTTTGTTTGCACCCTCAAATAATTATAGAAAGTTTTGTACATTAAATGCATTAAGAAAACAAAATTGAGAAAGTTGTATTAAATGACATTCATCACAACACACATGAACAGTAACCACGAGCCAAGGCCCAGTATTTTGGGAATAAATCCCTCATTTTTCAATAAAACTTCACTAAATAACTTGCACTGGTTTGAAATTTTAATTTTGCATCCATACCCTACTCGAGATCTATAATGAAGAATTATAGAAATGCCTAACACGTTCATCAAGTATTTTGAAGCAACTTCTTGCACACTTCTTGAAACTCAAATTTATATAAATAGGACCCTACCCTCATATGAAACGCACACCCAAAGACTTTCCTCTGATTTCAATTTTGCCTTGCATCATCATTTCATCCACCGCCAAACGTGGTTTTTGGTTTGAGTTTGTGGAACGAAACAGATGCATGGTGGATACATGCATCAAGAACCAACATTCAATCGAGATTCGAATCTAATAGTACAAACATAGACAATTCATACTAAAAGATAAAAGATAACACAAGTTGGTGATCAAGCAAAAAGCATTCATTAAACGATTGATGTCGAACTGAAAAGAAAGTATATCTCTATTGCAAATTATGGATTACATTGCATGAAATGAAAACATGGGTAGCGTGGATACTCCCCCCACCCTAGTGAAAGAGACTACTCGCTCATAGATAGGACAAATAAGGAGGCAAGAAGAGAGAGAGAGAACATAATCCCCACAAAGGAGAGAGGAAAGTCAACCCCTTGGAAGGAGAGAGAATGACGATCTTCACACTTCACAGGTTGCTCGATGACGAGCTCCCTGATGTCTTGCTTCTTCTAAGCGTAATTGGACCTCAAGTAAACAACTTTGGCACTTGTTCATCATGATCAACTAGTTAGTTTCACGAACGAGCGACGAACAAAGTTTTCCCCAAACTCTTGGACAAGCTTCTCCTTGCCTAGCCGGTCATGCGTGTGTAGCAGGGAAGGGGATGATCACTTGTGTTTTCTCCCTTTTGCCTCTCTATTCTCTTATTTTCTTTTTCTCATAATTATGGGTATTCTTATAAATTGTCTCTTTTTAATTGATTTTTGTTGCTTATCATGCCAAAACAAATAGTACATTTATACCCTTTCATAGCGTAAAGTTTTGATTTTTATTCAAGGGAAATTTGGTTTCTTACAATTTAATTTCACAAAAAAATTAGTAAATAAAGTGAATCTTGTAAAAACCATATCTTTTTATTGGAAGCTCCAAATATCCTTTGGAATAAGAAAAATGAGCTCTATCTAATAAAAATGGTTTCAGTGTATGGTTTCCATTTTTTCGAAGGATATTTTTTAGGAAATGAAATATATGCATAAAATTAGTAAAAATTGTAACTTTGTCACATAAATTCCAAAATTAACATAAAAATATGTTTTATTGATCAAAAGAATCTAATATGTTGATTGATGAGATTTTCAGATTCAAAATCTGAGGTTTTCTAAAAAGGTCTACATTTAAGGTTTCTTTACACATTATAAAACCCTAATACATGTGAATAATATGTAATTAGGCAAAATTGATCTTGGAAATAACTAGATTGGTGAAGAGTGTTTCTAGGGCTCTGGTTTATGGTATGTTTTCATACCTTGTTATTCCTTTTGATCAATAACTTATTTTTATCATTCTCTTGGTCCTATGGACAATAGCCTACAAAATATCTTTTTCTCTTTGAGAACATATTTCTTGTGGGATACCTTATTTATTTCTGATCTTATGATCAATTTATTATGATGGACATTATTTTGTACTCTATCCTATATATTGTACATGGTGGAACTTTACTTGGTGATATATGACCTTTTTCCCATTTTTGTGGTGATTACTTATATTGTCATTTACGTGGTGATAAATCTTGTTTAATCTGACTATATTTTATACTTGCCTCTACATTAAGCATGTTATGTGACTCAGTAGCTCTAGAGTAGTGTAAGTACATTGGTTTTTGAGTTATGTGCCCTTATTATGTTTTGGGGATGGAGGTTGTGTGCCCCATACCCAGGTTTCAAGTTTTTGAGGCTTGGACCACCTTTATATATATTGTGAGTCTGATAGTACATCATTCTCTATCAGGTTTCAGGTTTATGAGGCTTGTCCGCCATTGTCTTTATATTGTTTTAGTGATATGCTTATATCACATACATGCAGGATGGCGTTATTATTGAAGGGCTGTGTGACCTAATTCTTTATATGTGCTTGTGTGGCACAACTTTATTGTTTCATTAATGGCAAGTATCTCTTTTGTTATTGCAAATCATTTCTCTTGATACCTACTTGGGTAGTTCTTTTCTCTTCTATGGGAAGCATTCTTTACTTGATGTCTTTTTATTCCATATATTCCTCAATTCTATTTTAGTATGCACATACCAGCTTTTTGTTGATGTCATCTACTATTTCTCTTCTTGTTGGGGTATGCTTCAAACCCCACGTTTAGGTGAAGGAGAACATGGCATTCAACATGGACCTGGCTTAAGGAGTTGATTCTTGGAGACAAACTTGATATGGTTTAGATTTCCTTCTACTAGATCCTTATGATGTAATATCCATGAAAACCCTATATATGAGATGATGATATACTTTTGTAAAAATTGATTATAGTCATGAAACTTTTATTCCACTGTTTTACTTTGGTTTTTTGTATACCATCATGTATGATTTGAAAATTTTAGACCTATTCCAACATACCTTTTGAGTGTGTTTGGAATGGATGTTTCATTCCTCAAATTTTAGTAGGGAGTGGATCCCCTTTGGGCCCCACTCCTTACAATAATTTTTCCCCTCCTATGCTATAGGTGAGAGATATTTTGGGTATCCCCCCTACTTACTTTGTATTAATGATTAGACTCGTTAATAGAATGAAGTGATGATAGAATAGTAGTAGGTGTCTACTATAGTGGAAAGAGGTTGACTTAGTTCTCGGATCAACTTTGGTGCCATTTTTTGGATTCTTATTGTAAAGTTTTCATTGTCAAACTTATTTTCATTATTAAATTATATGTATATTTTTTTTTTCAAATTTTATCAAAAGTTTTGGAACCAAGTCACCACCACAAGAAAGTTTGAGCAGTAGCAAATCCTTTAGTGAAGAAACTCTTGAATGGCATGATCAACCTGAGACCCTAGGCCTAAAAATAGTGTAGAGAGTGTGAAGATGAAGTTTTTGATATTAATATGATATGGAGTGGTGTACAATAATCTACTAAGTGTATTGTAAACCTTAGATTGGTTTAGAAATAGGCCTTAGTATACCTGAGTAGTGATGGATAGATTTCGAAGATGGAATCCTCTTGAAGGGGTGGGGTTGTTGTAACATACTCCAATCTATGCATATAAGTGAAACCCCCTTCTTCTAGCCCCCTATTCGATTATGTTATCACGTAATTTTTTTTACCCTAATACAAATTACATTAGAAATTTTAGACTCAATTAGTATGATGGATAAAACAACCACAACGAATTCAATAACAACTCATGCTTGACTCTAATTTGACACTCTAAATATTTCTTGAGGTATAAAATGAAATAAATCACGTTTATATGTGATGTAGTGTCACAATAGATTAATTAAAATGGATAAATGCACTAAATAGATGTATAATATATATAAAGAAGTCTAATAGTAAACGCCTTTAAAATTTGAAAAGATGGAAAATTTGAAGTCCTCTCATCCTAATTAGCTGATATGCCAATTTTCAAATGGATTTGTGGTTGGGTGCACCCCTAATTGATTGAAGAAAGGAAATCATATAGTTATTGAGATTTGATCGTTTTAATTTTTGTCACTTATTTACTAAACTCTTGGTTCATTTCTCAGTCACACCTTCAGTTTTGTCACCATGTGTTGGTCATGCATCTTGTGCCGGAACCTTGACCATGCACGACCCACTTATGTAGCCGATGGTCAGTGGTTTTATCCTATCATCTTCTTCTCCTCTTCCTTCTCCTCCTCTTATTCTTCCACTTCCTAGGCGTGTTCAATGGGCCTCCTACACATGTGGATCCAATTGGATGCTGAATAGCATCTCTCCTTCTCACCATCTTCTTATTTGCTGCTACTTCCTCTCCCACTTCACCTATGCCTCCTCCTCTTCTATTTTCCTTCCACACCTATTGAACCCTAGAGGATTTTCTTCTTCTTGCCCTCCTCACACCCATATGTTGTAGTGGAAGAAATATGTCATCCTCAACACAATGACCGCCTACTGTCCTTGATGAATGCATATTCATCATTTATTTGTGCATCATTTAGGATAGTTCATCAAGACATTTTTAGTAATTTATTCTAATTCAGAAATCAATTGCACTTTCATCCTATCAATATTCCTTTTATGAATTTTATGAGATTTCTTTCAATTTTTTAGGAATTATTGAAGATAAGAAGAGATGAAGGTAGGATGCATTTCAGTTTTCCCACAATGCTGATTTAAATATATATCTTGCACCAAAATTGGCATAACTCTCACATCCCAAGGTAAAATTTGATGTTCAAATATGATTTGGAAAGGAAATTCAAAAGCCTATAGGAAAATTATATTTTCGGGTGTACTTTAAATTCTCTATACAATAGGAATTCACTCGAAATTACTTCTGTGAGAATCTACATTAAAAAGAGTTACATGGTCAAGATAATTAAAGACAATCAAGAGTCTATTGACTAGATCTTGAAAATTCAAACTATCGGTTCCCCCATTTTTTCTCCTCTTTTGAGGGAAGCATACCCCATCCTTCTCCTATAAAAGGAGGGGGGTTCTCCATCTTTCATCATCAAATTTTGTACAGAGAAAACTCTGAGCGATTGTTCTTTCTTGTATTTGCATTCAGATTTCAGCAATAAAGCTTTTTGTTCTTGAAGTTAAGTTTTCCCTTTAGATTGCTCTTCAAATATCTTTTTATTTCCATTGCTTGTTTAGATCTAGATCTCCTTCTTCTCCCCCTTTCTATAATTCTGGAGCAAGGGATTAATGGTACATCCATTTGATAGTCTCTAGCATAAAGATTCATTTTCTTTTTAAGTCTAGACTATGGCTAGTATCCTTTCTTCCTCCATCTCCCTCTACTCCACTATCATGAGTGAGTAGTTTTCTTATCGAGGAGAGGGGAGTATCCCCCTAGCCATGTGATGATTAGAGTGAAGTTTTACATGACTTTTTAGAGAAATGATTTTTGGTTTGAATATTGATGATTTTAACAAAATGATCTCTCATTTTCATCGCTTGTTAATCTTGGCAGATGCAACTGTGGAACTCAAGATTTAGAACAACCAAATCGATTATATGGGGATTTGGATGAGACCTCAGAAAATTCCCCATTAGGATGATTGAATTAAGATCAGTGAACGCCATGACCAATGGGTTCACGGGGAGTTTATCTTTTGTGAATCATTTATGAATGTTTTACATACCTTCATTTATCTTTATTATCATGTAATTTCTTCACTTTTATTTTACATTGGCTAGGGTGGTGAAATCCCTTAGCTTTGATATTTCTTTATTTTGATTAGTTCATCTTTAATTCAATATCTTTATTTTTTGTTTTAGTTTTAACAAACTCTCAAAATAGATTTTACATTCTTGTTCTAGCAATCAGATTTTAAACTCAACCATCTTCATCTCCGTCTCTAGGGATCGATACCTTTCTATATTTAGAAGGTTAAACTCTAGGATAACTTGTCTTAGTGATTGTTGCATATTACAACGACACACATCAATTTGGCACCGTTGCTGGGGATGACACAATTATTTTTCAAATCTGGTTGCCTATATATCTTGTATAATCCTTGTTCATATTCTCTAACTTGCATAACTTTAGTCTTTTTTATATTTTTGTAATTTATTTTTGCCTCCCGAGCACAATTTTGGAAGTGTATCTCCTCTTTCTGTTGAGTTTCCATTCTAGCAGTACTGCTTTCTATGCGGTTCGTGTATATCTTGTATAATCCTTATTCATATTCTCTAACTTGAGTAACTTTAGTCTTTTTTATAAAAAATTATATTTTTGTAATTTCTTTTTGCCTTCCGAGCACAATTCCGAAAGTATATCTCCTCTTTGTGCTGAGTTTTCATTCCAACAATATTGCTTTCTAGTTACTTTTTTTTTAAAATTTTAGTTTATTCCATAATTTCTTAGATTTATAATTTTTAGTTCTCTTTGTAATTTTTGACTAACCTCTTATTTGTAATCTTTCTTCTCTCGTTCGTCGATTGACATATCTTTCAAGAACTTTTCTTTTCAAATGGAGTGGCATCTTGATATCCCCCACAATGTTATTATTGTGGTCTTTACCACCATGCATCTCTTGCCTGCCCGACTCTTCCCCATGCTTATGATAGCACCCCTTTTAATTGTGAGCCCTTTCATCCTGGTAGGTATAATGTGAATCCACATTTTTCTAAGAACCATTATGGGGAACCTTGCTATCCATATTCTAATGGGGGATATGATCCAAAAAATTTTGTGGGGTGTAACCATTAAAACCTTGGGGGTTATGAACATGTTTATGAAACCCAATATAATCCTCAACAAGAATAGAGACTTAGGGCTCTAGAGAAGATAGTAGTAGAAGGAGAAACAAAACTAGAAACCAGTCAAGCCTTCTTAACCGCCTTGCTAGAAGCTCAAACCTAAAATATAGATTGTTCAAATATGTTTCCTCATGATTTGGTGACACCTTGTAATATTGAATCTTCCTACCAAGATGGACGCAATGGAAATTATAATCCACCATCTTCTGGAAACTATTATGAGGAGCAATGCCACCCAAAACAATATGAGGGATACTATGGCCAAGGATACTATGGGGAGTGTGGCGAGGATGGACAAAATTTTGGGGCATATGAATCTAATTATGAAACAAAATTTAAAGAGAGACTTTGGGCCTTAGAAAAGATGGCAACGGAAGGACAAGCAAAACTAGAAACCAACCAAGCCTTGTTAGCTACCTTACTAGAAGCCCAAGCATATACTCCCCCTATAGAACTTGAGCAACCCAAGATGGTTCTTCTCGACGATGACAACGATGATCCTATTTTTGTGTCATATATGTCGGATCATGAAGAAATAGCACAAACAATGGAGCCATATTTTGCATGCGGTGAGGATGTGGGTATCCCTATCTTTCATTTATAGACTTTACTACTTGAATATGAAAAGTCAAAGTAGGAGAGTCAATATGAAAATCCAACAACTCCCTCCACCACTTACAAAAATCCAATTGACATCGAAGATCAATACCCTTATTTTGAGTTTACTTTGGATAATAAGCATCCACCCCCCTTTGATAAAATGATTCCTCACATTCTGTCACATCCAATTTCCATTCCATGCACAACTAATTTAGAAGAAGAGACACAACCCTTGGAAGAAGTCTACATAAACCCTTCCACTGGCTACAAGAAATGTAACATACCCAGCTCTGGCTATCTTAATCATCCCTCCTCTTTCCTTAGAACTGTTTTATCAACATAAGGTATCATGACACCTTGGTGTTATTAAGTTTAATAGGTACATAAAATGAATACTTAGAATGCAAGGAAACACTTTCAAGAGTAAATTTGAGGCCAAAATCGAGTTCTTCATGCCCTGATTACCCTAACCACCTATTTTCTAGTCAATTGAACGATAATTGCTCTCCCAGTTTCATTTACGAGTAAAAGAAATAAATTGACATAATTTCTAAACAATTAAGGATCAATTTCATAATCAATTAACTGTGTAACGCGACTTCCTCGGCGTTACTGTTCTTCTCCCTTCTCCGCGTACTAGTACGACGCGTTCTCAGCGGCCGTTTCCTTCCACCTCATTTCTTCTTTTCGTCTCTGCCTCCCTTTGCTTATTTATCCTCTCCTCTTCCTCCCTTTCCTTGCCAGCCTATCCCCAAACCCTATCCGCCGCACTCCCTTTCCCCCTAGAACTGATATGGTTGTTCAACGTCAGCGCCTCCTAATACATTGGTCTTCATCGGCTTCATCAATCACCAGCAAGCAGCACAGTCACTTCATTCTACTCTGCTAGATCTGCAATCCTTCGACATCAGCAGAGAGCTGACCACCAATGGCACTACTTTACTCACTCTTCTGCACCTCGTGCCCTGGTGCCACTAGCCTTTCCCTTGCTTGCACCCAATGCTCATGAACTCAAGAAGAAAGATGCCTCCTCCTGATCAACAGAGGGCCCTTTCTGAGCAAAAGAACGATGGCTGCCACCTCGTTAGATGCCAGCGGTACTGGAAAGGGTGACTGCACCAGCGACTGCTATGCCTGGCACTGGGACAATCCCTCCTCCTTTCTCCTTGCGTCCGACCACCGTGGCTAGCAGGTTCTACTGCCACCACTTCTGCAGATCATCAATGATCTGTCTACTGGCCACCTAGTACCATGAAGCTGTAATCTTTCCGATCATCACGACCATGCACAAGGGCCAGCGGTGATGCAGTTTTATAGACCATCGATTGATAGATGACTGCCCGAAATTCCCAACACCTCTGCAACTCCAGCCTCAGCACCATTAAATAAGAGTGCCGCCCACATACTTCTTCCTCCACCAAGCCGAGGCCCTGTCGCAACTCTTAGGACTACAAACACCATCCCGTCTATTCCTATAGGATTGCTGGGGATCGGGGCACACTGTCCAGTCATGCTCAGACTATGAGGCGCCACTACTCCTCCCTCTGGACCTGACGCCATCAAGCCAGTCGATGGATCTCACAAACAACCTACGCCTACCGACCTCTCCCCTCGTCTAATTTGCATTGCCAATTCACCAACAGACAACATGCATCCTCCATGAAATGGAGTCCTGAAGATCTCACCGCCCTCTCCTCGTTTCTCTACAATCACCATGAATCTACACATAGCCTTCCTTTTATGAGATGTCCCTGCATAGTAAGATGAAGGAGGAGACGTCCTCGACTCTTCCCTGATGAACAACCTTCAGAAAACTCAATGGAGACTCTACAGTGTACGACATCTCTAGGCACTCCCTATATGGGTCTTAGTTGTGACCAAGTTCAGAAGGTTTGAAGGGAGGCGAGCTACTACCTCAACATTTGCAGATTCTGCGGTAGCTGAGACCTACAATGATTTAATCCAAAGATCTGAATATACAAGGATCATTAGGAACCGAACTGCATTATGGCCATCAAGATTTGTTTATGGTAAGCTTCCTCTTCTATTTTTAGGACTATAGTTCATGAGACAAATTATGTCTAGCCTCGATGATAACTAGTAGTATATATAATGATATTTCATGCATAAGGACTAATGATAAGCAATGAGAGATTCGGGCATAGATTAATCAAGTCTGATGTACGTAGATTCTCAAACAAATAACATGAGTAATAAGCTAGTTAGATAATTATAATGCAAGGATGGTTTTAATTTTGTAACAAACTTACTCATAAATTGGATCTAAATTATTGACTCTTTTAATAATAGTATTTGATCAACATTATCTCATGTAACACATTCTTGTACCTAAGTAGGGAAAGATGATTAATTGTGATAGATATGGTTATTAGGAATATGAATATCGATAAGGAATAACTCGAATTATGAATATATAACCTTACATAGAAATGACACACATATGTAGGCATCCCCAAAACCTAACTCAACTTAGGTGACTAGAATAGGTTTAATATACTTTCAATGATAAATCGGCAAATCTAAACTAATGTGTGTATATAATACTTTTAGGTTGAGAAGGACGAACTTGAAGTTCACCCCTAGAAATAGGGTTATTCTTGAAGATAAGGTATGTACTCCTCCCTATTTATAACTAGGCATTATTATGACTAAATTTCCCATAATGAGGCAATATTTTGAAATACTTGCTCTTATTCCATTTGTTGGACAGTTCATATACTTTCAGTTGGATTTGTTATTCTTTTGAAATTAATATCATATTGAATTGGGTTAATGACCCCATCTGCTATTGTGGTTAAATCATGCCACATGATTGTGAAAGGTACATCTTGCCACTCTATTTATGCATGTTAGATAATTCGACTAGTTTAACTATCGTAGACGCTTATGCGTAACCATTAGGGCGCGCTACTTCCGCTCGGGGTGTGCTACTTCCACCTTTTTATATACATAGGCGTGCTACTTCCGCCTAGGGTGAGCTACTTCCACCCATTTTTACTTAGGTCAATGACTCAGTGGTGTCTTGGCCATATTATAGTTACTTTAGTCAAATATATCTGCATGCAAATATTTGTTGTGATACTGATGATTGATAATGGCAAGATCTGTTATTTCACTTGTTTATTTATATGCCTCATTTTTTTAGAAATTCTTTCTTTTGACAATTCTCATTGAAACTTACCTAACTTTTATAGCCCCTCTCTTGATGGGAACATCTTACTTTACTTTTTAATGCCCTAGTTAATTCTTTGATGTACATACTCAGCTTTTGCTGATTTATATCTTGTTTTCCTATTTTTCTGGGTGTTTCCAAAACTACCCAGGTATAGGTGCTTTGAAGGACGTGAACACATGAAGGTCGTACACCTGAAGTTGGCTTAAGGATAGCTTGGAATAGTCGGGTTGCCCTCTGCATCTGGGGCTCCTATGAAATGTAGTTATAGTATTTCCTATTTATGTACCACCTTAGAGTGAGGAAGTTGTGTACATGGACATATTTTGTAACTTTGTAAATAGTTATGTTTTCTGCTGCTTAATTATTTCACAGCTCATGTTTTTACCATTGAGTGGGCCCTCTATCGGGTCCCACTCTTTACAGAATGGTATCAGAGCCTAAGCAGTCGGTAACTAGACTATTTTAAGTTATCCTAGATTGTTCCTTGGTAGGTAGGTGTCCTTTTAGAGGTTGTTGCCATACCTAAACCTGAGTCGTACATTACCGAATAGGGTTTCAATCATTCATTTTGGAGTTAATCATCTCAAACAATCGATGGCATTGACTTTTGGCCAAACCCTCATTAACCCTACCCTCACCATAGCGGTATAGTTTTATACACTAAGGGTTGACTCTCTTAAACATTAATTCTTTACCCTTGCCTTATGGGTAGATACTTCATCTCGAATAAAGAGTAGATTGAATTGAACTCACATAATTGTAGGTCACCCTAGTACAAGTCATTAAATCTTTTTCTTTTGTTGATTTCTAGCATTGCCTATGATACATGTGTTATGTGGACTGAGCATGGACGGATACAAACTTGGGATATTGATGTGAGCTTAATATTTTGAGATGTTTTATGATAGTATGTGATGATACGAACTAGATCCTCAAGGTTAAGCATGTCCTGCCTATGGCATGGAGTTATTCAACATAGTTTTGCTTTAGACTCGCCATCCAAGGGCTAAACACTATTCTATCTAAACATGAGATATCTCATAAATAAGAGTTTGTTGAAGGAAGATATATGTTTCAAATAGCTATCCTTGGGTTTTCATCGCCCACACACCCATAAGGTAGGAATAATACTTATCTCCATATGTCATAGAAATGAATGATCACGTAGTTGGAATAGAATTAAAAAAAAAATCCTGCCATGTTATTTTTTTTCCCGAGGACATACAGAGACATACTCATGTTTGGAAGCTATAGTGAATACTCTCTTTCTTGAAACTTTAGATGTACACTGACACCGAGGTTATGTGAGGTAGGTACATCTAGGTTTGCTCCTTAAAGAGTTTACCACTCTCTCATTGCCACTGTGTAATTTTCTTACCTGATGTGTGAGATGAGGTGTAGCTGGACTATCTAGTTCATCTGGGCTTGTACTGACATCATGGATGTTAAAGGACTAGGGAAGTAGAGACCCTAATCTCTTCTTATTATGGTTATGCAATCTTACAAATATCTGGTGTTTTGGGATGTAATGGCCTAAGTCATGATTATGGGAATGGTGGAATGATGGAGGTCATGTGTAGTTGGACCTGCTAGTAGTTAACGGTGTGCTAGAAGAAACATGTATCCCATATTCATATAGAATTGAGATATACTAGTTCTATGCCTCGATGATGTGTGTAGAGAAGCTTCTTGTGAAAATGAAGTGATGTTATGGTGATAGTATATGTGGTACAAGGTAGAAAGTGGTCAACTTGATTCTCGTATAGATTTTGGCGCCATTTTCGATTCCAATCGCAAGGTTTTAATCGTTCAACTTAATTTTTCATTATTATATTTAAAAAAAAACTTTTCTGATTTCATCGATGGCTTTGGAACCAAGTTACCACGTCAAGGAAGTTGTAGGATTAGACATGCCTTCATGTAGAAATCTTGGAATTGCATGTTCAACCCTCCGACCCCAGGGATAAAGAAACAAATATACTAGCTATAATCTAGTCGGGTACCTCTCTTGATTCTTTGTATGCTTAGATAGGTCCTTTCTATGGGTAGAACCTTACATGCTTGGATTTTAACTTAATTTAATGAATAGTTGAAATCAATGGTTACTAATATAGGGAACTGATTATGGAAGGGATACCACATATTATAATAGTAGGATGAAGAGACTCCCTAAAAATGTAGTTAACTGTTAAAAAAAATCGAGATAACCTTCAATCTTAGTGTAGACTTCCTAAAAAAGTATACGATATGAGTAGATAATAACACTTGATGAATGGATAAGATAAGTCCATGTTGGGTTTCGTATATAAGTGTAATGATAATGTGTTATGCTAGGACTCCCTACCTTAACTCAATCTAGTGAAATAGAAACTTGTAATAGGTTAGAATTTATAGCTTAGTATTTTGGGTTATAGCTTGGTGGATTTCGGGGACGAAATCCTCTTTAAGGATTGGAGTGTTGTAACATACCCAGCTCTGGCTATCTTAATCATCCCTCCTCTTTCCTTAGAACTGTTTTATCAACATAAGGTATCATGACACCTTGGTGTTATTAAGTTTAATAGGTACATAAAATGAATACTTAGAATGCAAGGAAACACTTTCAAGAGTAAATTTGAGGCCAAAATCGAGTTCTTCATGCCCTGATTACCCTAACCACCTATTTTCTAGTCAATTGAACGATAATTGCTCTCCCAGTTTCATTTATGAGTAAAAGAAATAAATTGACATAATTTCTAAACAATTAAGGATCAGTTTCATAATCAATTAACTGTGTAACGCGACTTCCTCGGCGTTACTGTTCTTCTCCCTTCTCCGCGTACTGGTACGGCGCGTTCTCAGCGGCCGTTTCCTTCCACCTCATTTCTTCTTTTCGTCTCTGCCTCCCTTTGCTTATTTATCCTCTCCTCTTCCTCCCTTTCCTTGCCAGCCTATCCCCAAACCCTAGCCGCCACACTCCCTTTCCCCCTAGAACTGATATGGTTGTTCAACGTCAGCGCCTCCTAATACAGCGGTCTTCATCGGCTTCATCAATCACCAGCAAGCAGCACAGTCACTTCATTCTACTCTGCTAGATCTGCAATCCTTCGACATTAGCAGAGAGCTGACCACCAATGGCAC
This sequence comes from Alisma plantago-aquatica, assembly GCA_963693085.1. Classification (NCBI taxonomy): domain Eukaryota; kingdom Viridiplantae; phylum Streptophyta; class Magnoliopsida; order Alismatales; family Alismataceae; genus Alisma; species Alisma plantago-aquatica. The sequence goes on along the minus strand of OY856412.1, from coordinate 439,523,115 downwards.
TACTTTACTCACTCTTCTGCACCTCGTGCCCTGGTGCCACTAGCCTTTCCCTTGCTTGCACCCAATGCTCATGAACTCAAGAAGAAAGATGCCTCCTCCTGATCAACAGAGGGCCCTTTCTGAGAAAAAGAACGATGGCTGCCACCTCGTTAGATGCCAGCGGTACTGGAAAGGGTGACTGCGCCAACGACTGCTATGCCTGGCACTGGGACAATCCCTCCTCCTTTCTCCTTGTGTCCGACCACCGTGGCTAGCAGGTTCTACTGCCACCACTTCTGCAGATCATCAATGATCTGTCTACTGGCCACCTAGTGCCATGAAGCTGTCATCTTTCGGATCATCACGACCATGCACAAGGGCCAGCGGTGATGCAGTTTTATAGACCATCGATTGATAGATGACTGCCCAAAATTCCCAACACCTCTGCAACTCCAGCCTCATCACCATTAAATAAGAGTGCCGCCCACATACTTCTTCCTCCACCAAGCCGAGGCCCTGTCGCAACTCTTAGGACTACAAACACCATCCCGTCTATTCCTATAGGATTGCTGGGGATCGAGGCACACTATCCAGTCATGCTCGGACTGTGAGGCGCCGCTACTCCTCCCTCTGGACCTGACGCCGTCAAGCCAGTCGATGGATCTCGCAAACAACCTACGCCTACCGACCTCTCCCCTCGTCTAATTTGCATTGCCAATTCACCAACAGACAACATGCATCCTCCATGAAATGGAGTCCTGAAGATCTCACCGCCCTCTCCTCGTTTCTCCACAATCACCATGAATCTACACATAGCCTTCCTTTTATGAGATGTCCCTGCATAGTCAGATGAAGGAGGAGACGTCCTCGACTCTTCCCTGATGAACAACCTTCAGAAAACTCAATGGAGACTCTACAGTGTACGACATCTCTAGGCACTCCCTATATGGGTCTTAGTTGTGACCAAGTTCAGAAGGTTTGAAGGGAGGCGAGCTACTACCTCAACATTTGCAGATTCTACGGTAGCTGAGACCTACAACAATTTAATCCAAAGATCTGAATATACAAGGATCATTAGGAACCGAACTGCATTCTGGCCATCAAGATTTGTTTATGGTAAGCTTCCTCTTCTATTTTCAGGACTATAGTTCATGAGACAAATTATGTCTAGCCTCGATGATAACTAGTAGTATATATAATGATATTTCATGCTTAAGGACTAATCATAAGCAATGAGAGATTCGGGCATAGATTAATCAAGTATGATGTACGTAGATTCTCAAACAAATAACATGAGTAATAAGCTAGTTAGATAATTATAATGCAAGGATGGTTTTAATGTTGTAACAAACTTACTCATAAATTGGATCTAAATTATTGACTATTTTAATAATAGTATTTGATCAACATTATCTCATGTAACACATTCTTGTACCTAAGTAGGGAAAGATGATTAATTGTGATAGATATGGTTATTAGGAATATGAATATCGATAAGGAATAACTCGAATTATGAATATATAACCTTACATATCAATGACACACATATGTAGGCATCCCCAAAACCTAACTCAACTTAGGTGACTAGAATAGGTTTAATATACTTTCAATGATAAATCGGTAAATCTAAACTAATGTGTGTATATAATACTTTTAGGTTGAGAAGGACGAACTTGAAGTTCACCCCTAGAAATAGGGTTATTCTTGAAGATAAGGTATGTACTCCTCCCTATTTATAACTAGGCATTATTATGACTAAATTTCCCATAATGAGGCAATCTTTTGAAATACTTGCTCTTATTCCATTTGTTGGACAGTTCATATACTTTCAGTTGGATTTGTTATTCTTTTGAAATTATTATCATATTGAATTGGGTTAATGACCCCATATGCTATTGTGATTAAATCATGCCACATGATTGTGAAAGGTACATCTTGCCACTCTATTTATGCATGTTAGATAATTCGACTAGTTTAACTATCGTAGACGCTTATGCGTAACCATTAGGGCGTGCTACTTCCGCTCGGGGTGTGCTACTTCCACCTTTTTATATACATAGGCGTGCTACTTCCGCCTAGGGTGAGCTACTTCCACCCATTTTTACTTAGGTCAATGACTCAGTGGTGTCTTGGCCCTATTATAGTTACTTTAGTCAAATATATCTGCATGCAAATATTTGTTGTGATACTGATGATTGATAATGGCAAGATCTGTTATTTCACTTGTTTATTTATATGCCTCATTTTTTTTAGAAATTCTTTCTTTTGATAATTCTCATTGAAACTTACCTAACTTTTATAGCCCCTCTCTTGATGGGAACATCTTACTTTAATTTTTAATGCCTTAGTTAATTCTTTGATGTACATACTCAACTTTTGCTGATTTATATCTTGTTTTCCTATTTTTCTGGGTGTTTCCAAAACTACCCAGGTATAGGTGCTTTGAAGGACGTAAACACATGAAGGTCGTACACCTGAAGTTGGCTTAAGGATAGCTTGGAATAGTCGGGTTTCTCTCTGCATCTGGGGCTCCTATGAAACATAGTTATAGTATTTCCTATTTATGTACCACCTTAGAGTGAGGAAGTTGTGTACATGGACATATTTTGTAACTTTGTAAATAGTTATGTTTTCTGCTGCTTAATTATTTCACAGCTCATGTTTTTACCATTGAGTGGGCCCTCTATCGGGTCCCACTCTTTACAAGAAATATGTCTCTATTTTTATCCCTCATGAACCCTTGGGAACTCCTTGCATAGAGGAACTAGAGTTACATGCTATATCAACCATGAATCCCATCTATCCCAAGGTTGATTGCATGAACTTTGAGTAGAGAAAAAATACTTATCATGCTGATTTAAATGTTGTTGTCCCTTTCATATCACCACTAATTCTCCTAAATGCATGTCAATATGATCGGGAAAACTTGAGCTAGATCCTACGCCTGACTTTGTACATCTGGCACTACATGTGTTACCAACCAGGTACCCACCAACCTCCCCCAATCCACATCCATCTTCAACACTTCCTTCACTATCGATGAAAGATCTGTGGATCCTTTTGGAGGGACTGTGAGGTGAAATAAAATATGAACAACCCATTGAGATTCCACAACTACCCTATCACAGGGTACACTATGAAGGTCCAATAGTCAATGTCCAAGTCCTCATACACATCCCCTTCAACTGGACATTTTTTGAGCTACCAGGGCCACATGGACGCCGTCTTCTTCCCTCCATCTTGGGTTTAAGTTTTGCTAAGGATGAGCAAAATTTTAAGTTTGGGGTAGAGGTGGGTGGTACGTACTCCTTCCACCCACTCTATTTAACCTTTTTTTGTAAATTTTCATCATGTTATGTAGTTTAGTTTTTATTTCTAAAAATTGCAAAAAAAATTAATTTTTTAGTTTGGCCTTTATCCAATCGACCAGTTTGAATATATGTTTATCATTTTAATCCCTTGAATTTAGTAAAACTTTTTGTAAAATTTATTACAAATTGCTATGTCTGAAACCATTTTGTCACCTAGGACCCTAAATAACATCACTCGGAATAATTGGCAAGTGATAAGGAATTGATCAGAACCAAGTATAATTTTTCCCTATATTTAAACAATGGATTATCTTGTTATAAACCTTGTATGATGTTATTTATAGGAATATTCTAACTGAAGCAATGACACTCTCTGAAAAAATATGAAAAAATGAAAAAAATGTTGGAAGTTATAAGCACAAGAACATATATTCCTTCCCTTTATTTTTCTTCTAAAAAGTGAAGCAAAGAATCACCACTGGACAAAACTCAAGTCCGGGGTGGCATGCTTCCCAAAATAAAAACTCCATACCCCACAAAGAGCCTACCAAAAAAAAAATGCCAAAAGTCCACATGAAAAAAATTGTGACCACTGTAAGCCAAAACTCCACAAATTCATATCCCAAGTAGAATAGAGGAGGGATCGATATTTTTTCATCACTTCCTTCTCTATTTTTGCATCCCCAATTTCATCGTGTTCTTGTGCAACAACTTGAAAAAATAAAATAAAAATTAAGAGTGTCAAAGTGAAAGTAAGATGAAGCCTATTTTTCTATAAAATTTCATTTTTGAAGCAAGATGTGATAATTATTTTGATAGGGAATATAGAACTTTATGCTATGTGGTTCTAGGAGATTGGGCCACTTGGCCAAAAATTGGAGATAAGGATTATAGTGATATTACAAGGGTGAGGAATGACATATTGGGAGTATAAATTGGATTTTATTTGTAATTTAATTTTCTTGAGGACAAGCAAAGATTCAAGTTCAAGATATTTTGATGAATGCATATCCATCATTTATTTGTGCATCATTTAGGATAATTAATCAAGACTATTTTGGTAATTTATTTTAATTCAGAAATCAATTGTACTTTCATCCTCTCAATATTACTTTTATGAATTCTGATGAGATTTCTCCCATTTTTTTGGAATTATTGAAGAGAAAAAGAGATGAAGGTAGGATGCATGCATTTCAGTTTTCCTGCAGTGCTGATTTAAATATATATCTTGCACCAAAATAGCATAACTCTCACATCCCAAGGAAGAATTTAATGTTCAAATATGATTTGGAAAGTAAATTCAAAGGCCTACAGGAAAATCATATTTCGGGTGTACTTTAGATTCTATGGACATAGGGAGTTCACTTGAAATTGCTGCTGTGAGAATCTGCATTAAAGAGAGTTACATGGTCAAGATAATTAAAGACAATCAATAGTTTATTGACTAGATCTTGAAAATTCAAACTGTTGCCCCCCCTCCTTTTCCCCCCTCTTTTGAGGGAAGCCTACCCCATCCTTCTCCTATAAAAGGAGGGAGTTTCTCCATCTTTCATCATCAGATTTTGTACTAAGAAAACTCTGAGCGGTTGTTCTTTCTTGTATTTGCATTCAAATTTCAGCAATAAAACCTTTTGTTCTTGAAGTTAAGTCCCCCCTTTAGTTTGCTTTTCAATTTTATTTTTATTTTTGTTGCTTGCTTAGATCTAGATCTCCTTCTTCTCCCCCTTTCTATAATTCTGGAGCAAGGGATTAAGGGTACAACCATTTGATAGTCTCTCACATAAAGATTTATTTCCTTTTTAAGTCTAGACTATGGCTAGTATCCTTTCTTCATCCGTCTCTCTCTACTCCACTATCATGAGTGAGTAGTTTTCTTACCGAGGTGAGGGGAATATCCCCCTAGCCATGTGATGATTAGAGTGAAGTTTTACATGACTTTTTAGAGAAATGATTTTTGGTTTGAATATTGATGATTTTAACAAAATGATCTCTCATTTTCATCGCTTGTTAATCTTGGCGGATGCGACTGTGAAACCCAAGATTTAGAACAACCAAATCGATTACATGGGGATTTGGATGAGACCTCAGAAAAGTCTCCATTAGGATGATTGAATTAGGATCCGTGAATGCCAGGACCAATGGGTTCACAGGGAGTTCATCTTTTGTGAATCATTTATGAATGTTTCACATACATTCATTTATCTTTCTTACCGTGTAATTTATTCACTTTCATTTTACATTATCTAGGGTGGTGCAATCCCTTAGCACTGATATTTCTTTCTTTTGATTAGTTCATATTTAGTTCAATATCTTTATTTTTTGTTTTAGTTTTAACAAACTCTCAAAATGGATTTTACATTCTTATTCTAGTAATCAGATTTTAAACTCAACCATCTTCATCTCCGTCTCTAGGGATCAATACCTTTCTATACTTAGAAGGTTAAACTCTAGGATGACTTGTCCTAGTGATTGTTGCGTGTTACAATGACGTGCATCAATCCTCACTACCAAAGCCATAGTAGGATATCACCAATAATGGTGGGAGCCACCAAAAGACAAACACACCTCTTCCTCTTCGTCTACCTTCCTTTCCTTCTCTTTCCCCCTTCCTTATTCCCGCAACATGAGAACTAGATCCATATTTTTAGGTTGTGGTAGAGATCTTCAGATGCACACCTAATACCACCACTTTATCCTAATCTCCTCGACACCACCATGACAACATCTTGAAACACCCTTGGAGCAGAACCATGCCACTATCAATGTTGCACCCTCATTGACATCTCAAAATGAAGAAGGGAATGCGATTTTTCTTCAAATTCCATGCTCACTTCGACAACGGGAGGCTCCCCATGAGTTTGATAAGAACTAAAGGATTGGATGACATGTTGACCTATGTAGTATGGATAATCACCAAAAAATTCGTGTTTAGTTAACCCTAGGAGACATGGAGGATGGAGTAATCCAGTTTAGCTAAGGTCCTCAATCATCATATAGGTTGTTAAAAGAACAATACAGTTCTACCTACTATAGGTCAGTTGATATTCTCTAGAAAATTTATTTTGAATTGATGGATTATAATCATGACCTTTGGTAATCGACCAACACATATTATCAGCTAGTTTGTCTAATCTTGCACCCCAAATGTATACATAAGTAATATTAACATCCATAGATATAAATATCTATGTTATAAGAATTATATACCTACTCTAACTATTGTTACATGGGACCAATTGATATGATGTTTTAGTTGTTTGTTAGGATGATTGCTAAATGAATTTAGATAAATAAATTGCTTATACTAGTGAATCAGATTGGTTGATAACTTGTTAAGAAGCTATTTGTAAGTTAATCCATATCAATAAGAAAATCTAGTAAAGTAATATCATCCCATTCATATAGAATATGAACCCTAGAGACTCATATATGAGTATATAGATTCAATGGTAATTAGTAATGCATATGGAGATAAGGAATACATCTATCAAGGTTTACCTATGTTGATTGATATGGGATATGCGATGAGAAATATTATTAAGAACATTGCTTTATAAACATAAGTATGGATGTCATTTTTGTTAATAATAATAAAGGAATATACTTTCGTTTGTCTAGATAGTACATACTCATATTTAGGTCATAGCCAAGAGTTTGACAATAAAGTGTTTATACACACAAACATGCTAAATATAATGCCAAGGATAATATGGAATCACATGGTATTAGAGAAATAATTACATTCAAGACCTAGATTGACAAATATTACCTAACCCATATGTAACATAGACATATTTATATTCATGTGACTACATAAAATTATAACTAAAATAGGTCTAAAAACATAAATAGAGAACCTAATTTTAAATAAAACTAGTTAGAAAACATTTGATAGCTATTCAAACAATAATGATATTCTTGTATCATGTACCTTGTTGATTTCTCATAAAAAATTCTTGGATACTTGTTAAATTCACCCCTAGAGAAAGGGTTATACAGGATGATTAGGTATGTACATCCTCTATTTTCATTTTGGGAATTATTTGGCTGAAACCTATATCCATTTAAAGAGGCATCTCTTGAACTATCGATTATACTTGACATCCAATTATTGGACACTCATATCTCACGATCTAGATTCATATAAATTCTTGTCATTGTTGAATTATTCTTTTGTAATGGGTCTTTAGAGCCCTCCTATTATGATTTTCTTTTTACTAAAATGTTGACTAAAATTCTAGTCTCACCACTCTATTTATGCATGCTACATATTTGACTAGAATATCTAGAATAGTGGTACTTATGTATAAATATATTTAAAAAGGGTGCACATATTACACCCGAGGTGTGCATTTCCATATTTCTTTTAGGCCATGATCCTACGATATTATGGCCCTATTTTTGGTATATTTATTCTACATTTTTATGCATGCAAAAAGTTTCTTGTTTTATATTAAAATTGTGGTTCATTGTTATGGCAAGACATTTTATTCTCATTCTTGTAATCTAGATTTTAATATACCTCATTTCTTTTATTATATTTCCTTTTAGCTAACCTAATTACAAATAGCCCCATTCTTGTGGGAACATTTCTTTCTGGTACTTTTAAACCAATATAATGACTAAGGTTTATTATATGTACATACTCAACCTTTGTTGGCCTATACTTTTTTTTCTATGCTCTGAGTGATGTTCACTTCCACCTAGTTGTAGGTAATTAGAAGACAAGGATGCACTAATATTGTATACATGATATTGGACCTAAGGCTAGCTTGGAATGGTTGAGTTTCCCTTTTGAACAAGTCTTGTATGTTAATAGATTTGCTAGATGTATACCTTTTTACTTTGATATATCATTTTTCTTTGGTGAGGAACAATCATAAATGAATCATCATGTAACTTTGTCATAGTTTCATTTTTTCCGCTTATTTGTTATATGTATCTATAATATATACCATCTAGAAAACAAATCAAATTCCTCCTTAATTTCCTGCATTTTGTAGAATAGGATGGTTTTATATTTCTCAATACAACAAAGAGTGTATGTATCATATAATCATAGCCTAGCTAGATGAATCCATGCTAGCATATATGGTGCTTAGGTAAGTAAATCACATACATAATTAGTATTATGAAAACCAGAATGAATTTTGTAACTTGATATAGTTACCAAACTTTTCATGTACTGGTGTATTTGTGACATGTGTTTACCTTGCGCTATATGTAAGTGAACGTATCGAGCAATATAGGCCTTGTGAGGCTTGAGTTGAGCACAGGGAAATGGATTCTAGAATATTACTACTAACTATGATATGATCAGCAAAGCTAGAAAAAATAACTGAATTGGGTTGATTGAGTAAAAGCGAATGCAGGACTGAAACAAGATTAAATATTAAGTTACTAAGATTAAAAGGAATTCCTCAGGACAATGGTTTGACCGTGGATAACACTGCAATTAACTACACACACTAATATTGATTACCTCTATCCCTGGATAAAGACCGTGTAGCAAGAACTACCCATTCTTGCAGTGTAGTTCACTACCTATTCTAATGTCAATCCCATTTCCATAGTAATTGGTTGATTAATTAGGTTCTTTACGATTAGTCTCTGGGTTTCTCCTCCCGTTTACACACCACTTTTCCCAAAGGACGCAGTAAATGGGTAAATCTATATTTTTCCAACCCTTAACCTCTCTCCCGAAATGATTGAGGGTCTGATAATATGTCTATGGTGATCAAGCATAAATAGAGTAAGATAATTTCATACATTTATATCTAGAAAATAGGGATAAAGATGATATTAATGCATGAAAATCAAATACAATACATATCCGGGCTACTCCTGGATCCTAAGGAATCAAGGAGTTTAACTCCGCATGGTTTTGATTGACAAATACATGGTAGAGATGGAGAAAAATGTGGGAAACATTAGAAAATCTGAGGTAACCCCTGGAGAATATCCGGTCCGGATGATCGCCTTTGATGTACATGCATTCTACTGTCTTTCGACTACAGTATCACCCACCAGAGGTGTTCAGATTGTCCCGGGTGAAGCCTTTGGTCATGTGCTCTCCTCTCCTCTCTCTCCAGTGTTATGCAATAGAAAATGGACGAGTCCTTAGGTTTGACCATACTCCCCTAAAGTCATAGAAACCACTTAGGGTACGAAAAATTGCCAGCCGTTGGATTAGAGTGCTATTTTTGGATTTTCCTGATCAGGTAGAGTTGGTACTATCGACTTTTCAGTCGATACTACAAAGTTGTTAGGTTAAGCATGTGTTCCCACAATGTCGACACCATCAAATTGTTTCGATAGCACCGAGTCTTTGGGTTGATCTAACTCTACCTCCCTGATGCCATCTCGGTAGTATCGAGTCGGTGGACTCGGTAGTATCGAGTTGTTGTGAATCCTTTCTTGTGTCTCTCTAACGTGATATCGGTACCACCGACTTTGGGTGTTGATAGTATCGAGTCTTTGTGAGTTTTTTGATCTGTTATTGATGTGAATTCGATACCACTGACTTTGAATGTCCGTAGTATTGAGTTTGTGAAACTCTATTGTATCTGAAATAGTACAAGAATGTATATAAGCACTCTGGATCAGCTTTAAACTATTTCAATCAGTAAAAATCACATAATTTGATGCATTTAGAAGAACAAGCTAATGATAGCATTTCATGCATAATTAATCAAATTAATGACAAATCTATACATAAAACCAAGGAAAATATGCCTGTGAAAATGACTAAAAACCCATGCATCAAACTCCCTTAAGCTTAAATGTTGCTCATCCTCGAGAAACACTCTCTTGGATATGTTTGATGTAAGTCAGTAGAACGACATAACACATGAACTCTTTGCTTAATCATGTCCACCAAACAATCCCTAAGCCAACCTTCAATGACCACTGAACCAATAACTGCTATAAAGCAACCAAAAATTTCCATAAAAGTTGTCTTTCTTTTGATCAATGAACACTATCAAGAAAACAATTAATATCATAATTATTCATGCATTCACTTGGTGCATTATGCGATTCCCTATTCTAAATTGCTCTTTCCTAATTACCAACTAATTGGAAGCAGACCTCCTTATAAAAATGGATGAGGAGATAAATCATTTGAGTGGCCTACCAATAAGAGTAATTGATGGTATGAATTGGGTGGTCATTAACGAATCACAAGTACATCCAACTTATTTATGCAAAAGTATGATAACCCTACATGAGTGAAAATAATGTCATGTGTGAATCCTAATGCCTAATGTCTTTTTTACTATCAAATGATGCATGTGTCAAGCAATCTCATCAGTAAATGAGACTGACAGAAGAAACAAAAGAATGCACCATGTGGATTACTTTGTCTCTTTAAGAAAGGTTAAGGCATACTTTCTCCCTCAGAAACTCTAAACATTGACGAATTTCATATATATTTTTTCTATCCCACGTTTCCCCCCCCCCCAGCATGATTGAGTTTATGCCCGGGCTCTCATTTCATACTATTTTTTTCCTAAGATGTGGAGGTATGTCCCTACACTTCAATCTTGGAGACTAAAATCCACATGAGAACAACAATTGAATGCTATGGAATGTATGTAATCTACATGAAATTGTTATGCAACTAAGATGGTATCCACTATAATTGTTCATGCATACAAACACAACTTCTTTTTTCTAATGCAAGCAAAGAACAAGCTAATTTATCATGTCACCTAATAAATTGGAGTACTCATTCATCTTGAGGCGATGAGTCAAAAATGGATGAAAAAAATGGATGGAATCACATAACTAAGAGACAGTGCCTTTCATAAGATTATGATATGTCCCTCTCTAACGACCTGTACACATGGTAATCTTAAGGTTTCTTTCTTAGATTTCCATTTAAGATCTTGTTAAAAGTTTGATCAACTTAGGCTCAACAACATCTCCATTAACATTCCAAGGTTGATTTATATGTTCATTCATATCCTATGTCCTAAAGCTGACTAATCTAAACACTTCCTCATGTGGTATTGTAGAAAAATTTGCAATTAAGCTATAAAGATGTGACCATTTTCTTGCAAAGACACCTCTGAGTACAACCTATTCGATATAAGAAACCATGCATTTACTACTCCACGTTTACACTAGATAGATGTGGATCCTATAATTGCATACCTAAAATAAAAATAAAACAACTAAAATAAGATGAAAATAAAAAGTTAAGGTAGATGGCTGTTCCAGCACCCCCTAAGCTTGAATATGATTATGTCCACATAGTCAACGTTCTCACTTAAGAGGTGGAACAACGATACCATGCTCAGAATGGAGGAGGTGGTGGATGTGGCTTGTTAGGGTCATGGGGAGGAAACATCCCCTGAAAAGACAGATCTGACAGTGACATTGGCGGTGGTTGTGAGTATCCTCTAAAGTAGCCATGGTTCCAGTAATGGTCGAAGAATGGCTATTGATATTGCTCCATCCACTGCAGGCGCATACAAACATTCTCTTGGTTGGCCAAGAGAAGACATTCATTCTCATATATTGCCTATTGATTTATGTACAACCGTCCTTGTATCTCTTGTACACCAACTAGCGTTGCCTGATGCTGCTGCTGTCCTATCTAAATGTCCTACAACATCCCATACATACCCACCATGTCATACGGGTCGTGCTCCTCCTGAGAAGGGGGCGGGCCAGAAGAACTTGAGGCAGCATAGGTGCGGGCCCATTTGCGTGGAATCACTCTCCAGGTAATGGGGATGGTGGGCTCCACCTCCTCAACATCCTCGTCGGAGTCATGTGGCTGCTTAGGGTCGTCATGGGTTGCTTCCTCGACTTTATTTTTGTCCTCATCAATGCCAACCGGCTACCTAAGATGCTCGACTTCATGTAGATTGAAAATAAGGTTGGGAAGATTATGCTCCTAGTACCTTCCTCCCATAGTGCAACACACATACACCTTGTTGTGGTGTAAGCTGAGGATACTCACCTTCTGAAAGTGCTAGAGATCCAACCTCTTAGAAGACACCACAAGTGTGAAAGAAGAAAGGTCAAGATGGAGGTGTGGCACGATAGGGGTAATCAGTCCCCCAAAAACAATTATCACTTTCCTCTGCACCATGCACCTAACCATGACTATATGGAGGAGAAGGAAGGACCCAAAGTTAACGGGCTCTCCCTCAAATAGTTTATAAAGGAAGAAGAGGTCCGTCTTTTGGACCTTCCCTTGATCTTTGGTGGAGTGGCTGAAGATAGTGTTGGTGTAGAGGCGATGTAAAATCTGAGTAAAAGGATGCTGGATGTCGGTGACAAAGTTGACGTGCCAATTGATGCGAAACCTTCTGGCACCTCAGTTAACTACTCCCATGCAAGATCATAGTCGAAGTCAGAGGGAGTGGAGCGTTCTGGAATATGAACCCAGTTGAAGATGCGGTTGAATGCCCGCAAGGTGATGGTGGTTGGTGTTGAAGAGGCAAAAAATGACTTTGCCTTCTCTCCATTCACCTCCTATTTGTTTCTCGGGGGTGACAAGGACCTCCAGTTAAGCCAAGAACTCGCAAATGAGTTTCGGGTAGGTCGGCCAGTCATTGAAGAATGGATCATCCACCTCCATTAGTTGTCGCTAACATACCCAACGCAGGTTGTCGGTGAAGCCCACTCGCTTAATCAGGGCACAATCTGCATATCACGTTGGTAGTATCTTCCTCATCAAAAACTCCTCATAAACTTTCTTTATCTCTGAGTTTGGATGTTGAATGTGGGTTGGTCGAGGGACCAACTCTCCGTGCTCCACCGATGAAGATGCACCTCTCCTTGGTACCATGGCGATGATGTAAGAAAGAAGATTGAGAAAAAGAGGCTCGATGAAGAGTGTCGGTGCCAGGTGCAACTTTTTCTGAGTTGTAGGAGGAGTGGAGAAGTCGGTGTGAAGAAAAGGGATTCACCACCCCTCCTTATATAGCTGAGCTCGGGCAGAGTTGGTACTACCGACATGAAGTTAGTAGTATAGAGTTAGAAACACAAATCCGTGGCTCGGTTGTATCGACGACTGATGTTTGCTGATGACAGGAGCACATATTGCTTAGAGTTAGTAGTACCGAGTCCCAGTCGGTACTACTGAATGGTATCACGGATCAATACTACCGACCGCTCGATGAAGATCGCCTCAACCATTGGATTTGTCATACACATATTGCTGACGTCATGTGTCAGTAGTATCGAGTTGGCTTTTTTCTCGGTATTTTTGAGATTTTGTCTCGGTGTCTCGAACCTGGGAGCACCTAAAAAGTTGGTAGTACCTATTTGGATGTCAATACTATTGAGTGCTTATCAATTAGGCATGTGAATATCTTTAGAGACTTGCTGGTACCGACTGGTCTAGTCAGTAGTACTTAGTCTGTCTTTCTTTTGTGGATGACTCCCTGATGTGAATTTGGTACTACCGACTTGGGGACTTGGTAGTACTGACTCTGTATGATCTTCACACTCCAACAAACAAGTCAAGGTACCCTTTTTCATGAAATAAAAATGAAATAAAAACTAAAAAGCTAAACTGAACATAAACAAATAGAAATAAAGGTTGGGTTGCCTCCCAACAAGTGCCATTGTTTAACGTCCTAGACTAGACATGCCTAGGATCAAGAATCTACTGAATTGCAATGAGTTGCCCTTCTTCTATTCTTATCTCTACTTCCCCACCAGAATAATGCTTCAATCTATGGCCATTAACAAGGAATGACCTCGTCCCATCTATTATCTTCACAGCATCGTGGGGAAAAACCTTCTCAATCATGAATGTTCCACTCCATTTGGACCTTAGCTTGCCCGAATGTAACTTAAGTCTAGAATTAAACAGGAGAACCTTCTGTCCCAGGAGAAACACCCTATTCAATATGTGTCTATCATGAATCTTCTTAGTTCTCTATTTATAAATTTTATAACTCTCATAAGCATCCATCCTTAGTTCATCTAGCTCATTCAACTCTAATAGTCTCTTCCTACCTACTACATCTAGTCCAAAATTCAGCTTTTTCAACGCCCATTTCACCTTATGCTCAAGATCCACTGGTAGATGGCATGCACACCCATAAACCAACCTAAACATCATAGTTCTTATAGGTGACTTATAGGTTGTCCTATATGCCCACAAAGAGTCATTCAACACAAAACTCCAGTTTGTCCTATTAGTTGAGACTGTCCTTTCTAAGATCTTCTTCACCTCTCTGTTGGACACCTCAACTTGTCCTTGCGTATGTGGCTGGTAGGGAGTGCCCACTCTATGTTTCACCACATATTTACTCAATAAGGATCCAAGTTTCCTATTGGTGAAATGTGATCCACCATCACTAACAATCAGTCAGGGGACACCAAATCTATAGAAAATATTATCTTTAACAAATTGACACACAACCTGTACATCCTTGGTGCGGGTTGGAATTGCTTCCACCCACTTAGATACATAGTTGACAACAAGTAATATGTAGAGATTAGATTTATACAACACAAAAAGGGCCCATGAAATCCATGCCCCATAAATCAAACACTTCAACTTCTTGAAACACATTTAGTGGCATTTCATGTCGCTTAGATATATTACCTGCACATTGACATGCATCACAATGATGAAAAAAATTGTGAGCATCCTTAAATAGAATTGGCCAAAAGAACCCACTCTCTAAGACTTTGGCCGCGGTCCTAGAGCTAGCATGATGCCCTCTTGTAGGTAGAGAGTGACAGTGTGGCAAAATGCTCTCAACCTCACATTTGGGTACACACTTCCTCAGAATACCATCCCTACACTATTTAAGCAAAATGGGATCATCCCAGATGTAAAACCTTAATGAATGGAAAAAAATCTTCTTCTCTTGGTATCCCCAATCTTCAGGCATCTTCTTGCATGCTAGATAGCTGACAATGTCTGCAAACCAGGGATCCTTGGTCTTGAGAGAATTTTTTTTTTCATTAGGGAATTCCTCAACAATAGGGATATCTAAATCTTTTTCATTCACCCTTTCCAACCTAGATAGGTGATCTACTACAACATTTTCCACCCCTTCCTTATCCTTAATTTCAATGTCAAATTTCAATAATAGTAAAATCCACCTAATTAATCTAGGTTTAGCATCTTTCTTTTGTAACATGTACTTGATGGCAGCATGATCAGTCCACACAATCACCTTGGCCCCAACTAGGTATTGGCGAAAATTTTCAAACGCAAAAACAACCGCCAAAAGTTCCCTTTTTTGGTTGTATAATTGAGTTGTGCATCATTCAAGGTTTTGGATGCATAATATATGACTGTAGCAGCCTTATCACAGTGTTGACCCAATACAACACCTAGCACATATTTCGATGCGTCGCACATCAGTTCAAAAGGTAGAATCCATTATGGAGAATGCATAATGGTTGTAGAGATCAACTTCTCATTTAGCACTTCAAAAGTAGTCAAGCATCGTTCATAAAAGGAAAATTCATCATCCTTTTCTAACAATTTCGATAAAGATATAGAAATTTTTGAAAAATCCATTATAAAACAATGATAGAACCCAACATGTCCCAAAAAGCTCCTTACTCCCTTCATCGATGTCAGTGGAGGTAGCTTGTAGATGACCTCTATCTTAATTGGGTCTACTTCCATACCCTTGTTGGACAACTTGTGTCCAAGCACTATGCCCTCACTTACCATCATATGACACTTTTCCTAGTTCAAGACTAAGTGAGTGTCCTCACACCTTTGTAACACCTTGTCGATATTATACAAGAAATCACTGAATGACTCCCTATATACATAAAAATCATCCATGAACACCTCCAAGCACCGCTCTACCATATCAGAAAAGATGGCAGGCATACAACGTTGGAAAGTGGTGTGTGCGTTACAAAGGCCAAAAGACATCCATATATATGCAGAAGTGCCATAAGGGTAGGTGAAAGTAGATTTCTCCCAATCCTTTAGCTCAATCAAAATCTGATTATAATTGGAATATCCATTGAGGAAGCAAAAGTGTGAATGGCCGATGAGTCATTCCAAAATCTGATCAATGAAAGGCAAAGGGAAATGATCTTTTAACGTTATGACATTTAATGATGGTAGTCTATGCAAACACGCCACCCCATCACCAACCTAGTTGAGATTAACTTATTAGCAACATTAGTTGTAACAGTGATCCCTCCTTTCTTAGGAACTACTTGGGTTGGGCTAACCTACATAGAATCTGAAATAGCATAAATGATACTTGTCGATAGGAGCTTGACCACTTCTTTCTTCACTACCTCATTCATAATAGGGCACTATCGCCTTGGTTCCCTCTTCTAGCTGAATTTTGTGCTGGCACAAGCTGGGAGAGATACCCTTTATGTATGCTATCGACCACCCAAATGTGGCTCGGTGGTTCTTCAGCACAATAAGTAACTGCATCTCCTCTTCACTACTCAAGGATGATGATATAATTACTGGGAGCTTCTTTTCTACAGCCAGAAAGACATACTTTAAATGTGGCGGCAATGGCTTCAACTCTAACTCAGGTGGGCTCAACAGAGATGGGACCAATGGCGGAGGAGGTGTTCCAAAATCTTAGAAATGTCTTACACAGTGATAGGGTACCACCTTCAACATAAACACACACTCTTCTAGAGAGTGACTACATGTATTGCCATCCACTATATTCAACCAGCACGCCTCTAAAGGCAACTTTGGATATTTCTACAACAAGGAAACAACAGTGGCCTCCTCTATGGTAGCTGGGTCATAATCTTCTTCATCATCCTTTGGGTAATGCATTAATTTAGCTAACGAGATCACCTTAGTGTTTTCCATGATATCAATTGCCAAAGTGTCCCTTTCTACCTTAGTCATCACATGGCCCATGTCAAGGAATGGCTTCCTAAAAAATAGAGAAATCTTTCCTTCCACTTGCTAAAGCATGTTGCACTGTGATGTATCCCCCATAGCTTTTGAGTGCTTAGGCATCTTGATTTCAAACCGGTTGTCCCAGATACCCATGGTTAGACGTCCTCAGCCCATATCCAAAATCATATTTGCCGTGGCTTGGAATGGTTTCCCTAGCAAAAGTTCATTGCCATGATCATCCTGCATTTATATTACAACAAAATATGTAGTGAAAACAAATCTGTCTACTTTCACCATAACATCCTCACAAATACCGTATGGATTGACCACAAAATTGTCTACCAATTGGATAGTCATACTACTTTTCTTGGATTCCTTCAGACCTAGATTTTTGAAAGTTGACAAGGGCATAAGATTTATGTTTTCCCCTGAATTACAAGGATCTTCTCCAAACTTGGTCTTCCGTATGAAGCAATTAATGTTAAAACAACCTAGATCCTATCTTTTTGGAGGTAACATTCCCATAATGAAAGCACTCACCTTCTCCTTTAATGCTACCACATTAGCTTTAGGTATCCTTCTCTTCTTGGTGATTATGTCCTTCAAGAACTTGTTGTACGATGGTATCTGCTCAATTGCATCGATGAGTGGAATGTTGATAGATAATTTCTTGAAACCATCTAAGAACTTCTTGAACTGCTGGTCTACTTTCATTGCCTTCAAGTTGTTCAAAAAAGGCACTGGGGTCACTGATGTCCTCTGATGAGGCGGTACATATGCTTTTTTTTTCTTGTTCCCTCCACCTCATCAGCTTGTTCCTCAACTGTATTCTCCTGTACTAACACGTCTGGTTCATCTGCATCCACTGTCACAGTCTGAGTTGTTTTTCCCGTAACTTCACCTGCATCCAAACTTGGTGGTGCATCATCCAACAACTTCCTACCACTGCAGAGTAGGACTGCCTTGACGTGTTGATTTCCAGAAGGCACATTTGTGTTTGTTGGGAATTCCTATTGGTTTGGCTGCTTCAATGTGCCCACATACACTACTATTTGAGAAATCTGAGTTTCCATGTTGCGGATTTGTGCCCCTTGGTTCTGGAGTTCTCTATGAGTTTGACAAATAAGTACTTCATTCTGGCTAACCAACTTCCCAAGCAATTCTTCAATACGGTCAATCTTCTTTTGTTCTTGTTGATATTGTGCTTGGCCACCAAACTGTTGTGGCTTGAGTTGTTGCGCCTGAGATGGGTCTTGTTGGAAATTATTGGGATCCTTCCATGAGAACTTAGGATGCTTCCTCCATGAGTAGTCATTGCTCCTATAATGTTGTTGTTGGTGCACAAACTTACATTCCTCCTCTTCTTCTTCTGAAGGTGGTCTGTCGTTAGCACACAACTTTTTTGCAATCAGGTCTAGCTTCTCATTTGCAGAGATGACCTTGGACTCCCTAACACTTTTGATGGTTGCTAGAAGCTCTCTCTCATTGCTCCATGAATAGTTCTTGGACATGTTCTTTAATATCTCATGACAGCGGGCAGGTTTGTTGTTGAGGAAGAAACCTGCTCCTGCACTATCAAGTGTGGTTCTATATCCCTTATACAAACTTTAGTAGAAGATATTTTACTACCCCAACAAATCAATACTGTGATGAGGGACCTTCCGCAACATATTTTAGAATCTCTCCCATGCTTCAAAATATGGATCATCGGCCTGCTGTCTGAAATTATGGATCTTCTTTACCAAGTCTTTTATCTTTTGTGGAGGAAAGTAACACTCAAAGAAAGCGTCAATCATCTAATTCCATGTCTCGATACACTCATCATAGAGATTATGAAACCACGACTTTGCGATGTTTTCCAAATATGACGGGAATAGTTTCATATATATGACAGTTGACGCTATTCTATCCATCTTGACCATATCACAATTCTAAACAAAGTTACTGATGTACATCATCAAATCTTCATAAATGTGGCAGTGAAAAGCTTGGAATTTGACTATAGAGATCAATCCTAGATCGATCTTGTAGCTACCCACATTGATGGCTTATCTTTTAAATGATCCTTTTTGAGCTGTTGAGGAAGAGGCCTTGATCCTCTCCTAGATCGTCTACTCTTCTGCTCCATCACCCATTTCTGCTGATTCAAGTTCCTCTGGTGTTTCAGGTCCTTCAGGAAGAGGTGTTGGTGGTGGGGTTTGGTTGAGTCTGTCTACAGATCTTCCAAATTCCCTTTCTCTGTGAAGGAGTTCTACTTTACCGAAACCCGATGAAGATGGCTCTCCGTACTTGTGGGCTTAGGTATGCACCATGTACTAGTACCTTAAAGTAGAAAAAATAATTGTCAGAATACGATATTGGAGATGGAAAAAATAATGATATTTTAATTTAACTTTGAGTAAAATAAAGCTAAAAAAATTAAAAAGGGTTGGCCTAGAGTGGCCGACCACAAAACTCGTAGTGCTTGATGTTTCCGTTTCCCTCACAACAATGCCAAAAACTTGATACATATTTACCGTGCGCTATACACAAGTGAACGTATCGAGTAATATAGGCCTTGTGAGGCCTGAGTCAAACACAGGGAAATAGATTCCAGAATACTACTACTAACTATAATCTAATCAGCTAAACTAGAAAAATATTGTTGAATTGGGTTGATTGAGTAAAAGTGAAAACAAGATTAAAGATTAAGTTACTCAGATTAAAAGGAATTCCTCAGGACAATGGTTTTACCATGGATAACACTGCAATTAACTCCACACACTAATATCGATTACCCCTATCCCTGGATAAAGAGCATGTAGCAAGAACTACCCACTTTTACTACCTATTCTAATGCCAATCCTATTTCCATAGTAATTGGTTGATTAGTTAGATGCTTTACAATTAATCTCTGGGTTTCTCCTCCCGTTTACACACCACTTTTCTCAAAGGGCACAGTAAATGGGTAAATCTACACTTTTCCAACCCTTAACCTCTCTCCAAAATGATTGAGGGTCTGATAATCTATCTATGGTGATCAAGTATAAATAGAGCAAGACAATTTCATAGATTTGTATCCAAAAAATAGGGATAAAGATGATATTAATACATGAAAGTCAAATACAATACATATCCGGGCTACTGCCAGATCCTAAGAAATCAAGGGGTTTAGCCCCGCATGATTTTCATTGACGAAACTTGGTAGAGAAGGAGAAAAACGTGAGAAACATTAGAAAAATCTATGGTAACCGCTGGAGAATAGCTGGTCCGGATGATCCCCTTCGACGTACGTGCGATATGTTGTCTTTCGGCTGCATAATCATCCACCGAAGGTGCTCAAATCATCACGGGTGAAGCCTTTGGTACTGTGCTCTCCTCTCCTCTCTCTTCGGTGTCATGCAATGGTAAACGACTGAGTCCTTAGGTCTAACTTACTCCCCTCAAGTCATAGAAACCACTTAGGGTATGAAAAATTGCCAGCCATTGGATTAGAATGCTGTCTTTGGATTTTCCTGATCAGGCAGACTCGGTACTATCGACTTTTCAGTCGATATTACCGAGTCGTTAGGTTAAGTGCGTGCTCCCGCAATGTTGGTACTATCAAACTGTCTTTATAGCATCGAGTCTTTGGGTCGATCTAACTCTACCTCCCTGATGCCATCTCGGTAGTATCGAGGTGATGGACTCGGTAGTATCGAGTTACTGCAAATCCTTTCTTGCACATCTCTGATGTGATATCAGTACTACTAACTTTGGGTGTCGGTAGTATTGAGTTTGTGTGAGTTTTTTTATTTGTTATTGACGTGAAGATGATACCACCGACTTTAAATGTCAGTAGTATAGAGTCTGTGAAACTGTATTTGTAACACCCACATCCCACAATTACCACTAATCATGAGATTAGGGCATACGCTTTAGGATTATACTTAATACAATGTTCACTCCCAACTTTTTTATTTATTTCAAACTCTTTGTTTTCTCACATTCAATCACATAAACAAACTTTACAAGAGAATTTAAACGTTTATTACTCTAATATGATCTCAAGTTTAATGATACATATCCATAGATTCATTCTATTTCTCACACTTTCATGTATATATGACATGATAATCAGATACATTCTCTCTTATTAAGGAAACAAAGATAAACACATCATTTACAACTCTCTCACATCTATACAAGGACCTAGAGTGATAGGGACCGACTAAACTTAACTAATCTCATACTTAACTCATGTGGCAGATCTATTCTGATGCATCAACCTTCTTCAAGTCCACATGGTTTCCCTAAAAATTGTGAGTAGAGGGATGAGCCTACTCGCTCAGTGAATGAGTACTTCATAGAAACAGTTTAAAGCACTTATATGATTACAAATATATTGTTGAGCAACTAATATCAATTATAGCAACAATAAGCTTTAAATAGTCTAATCATTCACAATCATAAATATGGTAGGATACTCTAGATATCTACAAGAGTGAATCAATATATGAACATGTTGGATTGATCATAAAGAGAACTAATAATTTAGAATCATACAATGAATAATTGAATAACTGCTCACACTTGTTTAACCTCTCATTCATCTAATTATGCCCTGAACCCACATGAGGTGTACCACAACATGTGAAAGAATTACAACAAGCTACAATCTCACTATACAAGGCTTAGAAGCATGCCTGAGTTCCTAAGCCTATCTCTCATGTAAGACCCTGTCTACAGTGGGCCTCGGCATGTCTGCCTCTCGGCAGCTAATGGGAGTGTCCGGATATCTCAGACTCCACCTCTCAACCTGGGTACTTAGGCAGTGAGTCAAAGCCCTCAGGCTTATTATGCATTAGTGGGCCTACTGACCACTGATCACTACAACATGTAACACATGTACCACTGGCATCCCTGGTTGGTGTTGGGTACCATACAACTATAAAGAGTCTGCCCTACTGGTCAAGACCCCTGCACCCTACTAGTGCGCTCCAGCTTACCTTGATCTGGACTACCTCCAGTTGGGAAACTATTTCCCTACAGTGCAGTCCTCATCCTGTGAGGATTCTACAGTTTTCAAGGCATCTAAATGTCTAATTCACTCTTTAAATTCACAATTCAATCATCACATCAACATATCTTAGTTTAGCTTTGTAAACTGTTCATTTCATAAACCATTTGATAACATTTACCACAAATGAACTATTGATCATAACCACATCTGATACTGAGAAACATTGATATCACAATACTTGAGTCATTGAATACCCTATCCTTAGGGTTTCATTTACCTCATTCACTTATCACATGACTCGCATAAGGATTTAATGTGTCATAAACATTCACTGAATAAAGATTGCTTTCAACAAGTCATATACAATCAACATATGTAGAAAATCTTCAAATTGAGCTAAATTAGGATTTCCATGCCATTCATTGAGATATCATGAATCAAGAATTATATTTAATAAATAAAGTTGATGATGTCAAGAAAAACACTTCAAATGGATTTCACGATATCTATTTGCAAATTTCCAACTTTCCACTCATCTAACGTTTCACCCTCTTTACTTAGATATCAAGTAAACACTATTCACATCACATGAAATACAAGATAGTATCTGACATATATGTACTTACACATTCAGATAAACAATCATTCATAATCAATGATATTAAGATAGACAAATTTCTCTATCTAGTTATACAACAATTTCAGTCATAGCCGAAAGTCCTAAATTTCAGTTTACTCTTATAACCTCTAAAAATACTTAGGGAATTCTCATTAATATGGATTGTATTCATTTATAATATTATTTTATCATCTAAAATTCATCAAAATGGAGGAAGAATCCATTCCATATCATTTTGCAATAGCTAGAAGAAAAAGGCAATTTAGGGTTTGTACTCGCATACTAAGCATTTGAAGATTATTGATGATTTAACCCATTTTCATGCAATATACTGTTTAAAGGAAGTTCTCACTAACCCTAAGGTGTGATAACACCTTTAGAACACAACCAATCTCTGAAAATCTCGAACTCATATCAAAACCCTAGCAAATCATTAGATTCTTCTTCCTTTCAACTCGGAAACCCTAGAAATGGGGGATTATGAAGAAAGACTGAGAAAAGGGGGAGATTTGTTACCATTTCAAATCAAATCAGAGGAGAGATAGAATATGTACATGTGAGAGAAGATTCACCATGAAAGGCTATGCAAAGAACCTAAACTCACTTGATTTCGTAATATCTCAGATAGAGAAACCCTAGGTCAACATCTCCACCACTTTCTCCTCTCAAAACCCTATCTCTCCTCTCTCTCTAGAATTTCATTTCTCTGGAATGAATAAATAAATATGAGATCTCCTTGGGTTCTATCTTGCTCAGATAGATCAATTGAGGTGCTTGGGTAATTCACACATTAACCCCTCACTATACTTTTTCTTATTTCAATAGATTTTTCTATTATAAAAATGTTACTGTAATTCATTTATTTCAGTAGTCAAACATCTTCCAAAAATTATGAAAATTTATTAGGATGTCTAAAATATAATTCTAGAGATCCACTATAAATTAAAAATCATTCGGATTTACCAATTAATAATTAAAAATCAAACACGAAATTGCTAAACAACACTCTATCGACATTTCGGTCAAAGTATAGTTCGATCAAGAAACACATTCAAAGAACATCCAAATATTATGAAATTTTTCTCAAACATGCATAATTGAGTTATACATATCATATACAAAATTCAATTAAATATAAATTCTTATAAAATATGAAACATCATTTACCACACTGCTATCCTGATCAAATTCCATATTCATGTACTATAAAAACCCTAATTTTTGTAGATCAGGGTTTACATTCCTCAAATCCTAATTATTCAAACTAAAATCATAATTAGAGTTTATTCTTATGTTTGAAACATCAAAATTTATCTACTATCATTAATCAAGTCAAAACGATGTTCAATCTAATCAAGCATGTAATCATTCAAGTAAACCCTAGTTTACCAATTAAGCACAAATGTGGTCATAACAATTCTCATCCCCTTAAAAAGTTTCATCTCTGAAACATAAATACACAAACAAAGTATATTCATAGTTTCTTTTAAACTTATGAAATCTTATGTGTCACTATACTCTTGTATTTCATATGTGTATACTATTTTCAACATTGAGTCCTTTGGTTCTTTTCTAATCACAACATGTTTAAAGCATGGATTCTCAATGAAAAAAAAAGAATTATCTTGCCTCAATCAATCATAGGAAAGATAAAGAGAAACAACCATTTTCAGTATTTTCATACTCTTGAGGTGTTATCTCAACATTAATAATTCAATCCAACCATCTCAATTCATACGGCTCAATATGTACTATTGTTTGGTATTACCTCTAAGTCACAAAAGAGAGTTCACCATGTTGTTTTGAATTTTACAATTGTGCTACTCAAATAGAAAAATAGTAATGAGTTGGAAGACTAGATTCAACAACAATTGTACTATACTAAGCTAGATTACTGATATGAATGACTAAAAGTATTAGACACCTTTAATTAACATATTACTTACACATGTACAACTGAAATTATATGTAAAACAAATCTACATCCCTTAATATACCTTTAACAAATTATACTTCTAAAAATAAATTCACATATTACTAAAAGCCATTGTTTTCTCTTATTTCTCTCATCATTCATTACTACTTACTTTTGCTACTTATCCTTCTCATTTTGATCATATAGAATAAACATCCCTAAAATTGAAACATACAAGGTAAGAATAGATTATTCATCATTTTTGATATCATTGTAAGAATTTATTTCATGTCACACTTTACTCATGTTGTATTTATCCTTTTATTCAAAACACACTTGTTACATTTCAAATTTATTTCTTACCCTTTGCTCTAAATCATTTTCATATTGTTTATCTACCTTTCAGATTAGCTACCTTTGAACCCTAGATTACTATTAGTGCTAGTTTACTTCTCATAGTGCAAATCTCATGATCTTGTTTTATAGAGATGCTAGTATTCAAGGTCAAATCATTGGTAACATCCCTTGAACTACTACAACTCCAAACATTCTAGGGTTTGGTCCTTATCAGTATCATGACATTATTGTGATGTGACTTTGCTCCCTTAATTTGAAATTCAAACTTTGGATCTCACAAGTTTTACTAAAGTCTTACGTATCTTATCAATTGAATTTCTTTTCTCTTACTTAGCCATTCAGATAGACTACATTCTCAATTTACCCTGCTAGGGTTTCATCATCATATTATGTGTCATTATTACATTCACTAGATGTCTCTATCATGGTGGTTATGCGTCATATATGATTCATTTTCTTATCACTTCATTCCCACATTGCTCTCATTAAGGAAGATATGAAAGAGAAGATGATTCTGAGACTTAGAATTCTTATCTTCAAACATTCCCTTGATACATTTCTCGTATGTAGGTTTAATTAGTTATCAACAAGGATACTTGACTAACTAACAATTGCTTGAATCTCCTAACTTCTTTCTTATATAATCTATATTACTCCATCATGTTTCAAACCCTTCCTTACTTTCCATAATCCTCTTACCATATACTACTCTTACACATGTCATCTTTAACTTCTAATTTTCTCGTATGATCATGTAGCTTATTCATGTTTATGATCATGTATACCATGTTGCACATATTTCTTTTTATCCTTCTACTAATGTGAAGTTGATATTCTAAATCAATAATCTCTCTACTAGTTTCATCTCCTGTTTAATACACTACATATCCTTCATTTTAAATCAAACGACTCATGCATGGGTCAAACTTAGTTTCTCTTTCAATAAATATTTTCCTTCCTGAATATAGTCTACCTTTGTATGACTTATTCATTTGTTAAGCTACACTTTTGTTCTTCTTTTAGAAACTAGTTTGTAGACTTAGAATCCAAAGGTAGTAAGGATGAATGTATTAAACTTCATAATAAAGGTATACATTCCATGCTCTCAATTGTGTCATGTAATCCTCATTCCTTAATCAAGCTCATCATTTCCAACATTTCTCTTTGTTTCAACTAAGTTTCTTATCCTAGTCTTATGATTTACATGTTTATCTAATTCTCTTTACTTTAACTCTTCTAAAGACTCTTCACTTCTATGTACTTATTGTATTGTTAACTCTTTTATTCTATTTTCCCTTTGCTTTGGAGTACATAAAAGCATTTTACTTGATTATATGATACATTCCTCATGATTGATTCTTACTATCTTGTCCCTTACATATTTTCTCATATCTTTTACATATTTCATATTTAGAGTTCATATAATACTAATCATTAAACTTAATCTGAACCTTATGTCATGTTCCTTTATTCCCAATCAAGGGTTTCTCATATGAGGCCCCCAAGTTGGATCTCATATATCAATTCCAATTGATTCTTAGTTTTTCCAATCTTTCCCATATGTTTCAATCTCTAGTGTATGTACATACTCATTACTTTCTGAGTTTGCCTCCCTATAGTTTAATTACTCTTATTATATTAATTATTAGGACTCATTAGATCCCAATAACGCATCATGTGCTAGCCGAACCAGGCTGAACCTGCAGTCTTGAAGCCAAGAGCTACTCATGATTAACCAACTCCTATTCATCTCAAACATGTGGAAAGAATATCCACTTATGGCAAACTCATTTAAACATAACTTATGGTTTGCTTGATACAAAGAATGCAAACAATAACTAAATTAATTTCATAGTGTACAACAATCTTAAAGGACCACATATATTTCTAAAAACTGAATATATGAATTCAAATATATAAGAGCATTTTTTGATCTCCAATCAAAGAAGCAATATAAAGCAAGAATTGTATCACATTCTATCTTTAAGCTCTTACTCCTTCATTACTTTCCAGTCTCCTAACCCTAATATTTCTAGGGTTTCTCTCTAGCCCATCCTTCCTTTGCATACCTAGCCAGGGCATCCAAAGAAGAATAGATAGAGTATCTTGATACTGGTCAACCTAAGTGTGCAAATACCATGCCAGGGTATCTAAATACTTAGACCTGCTAGAGCTGTAGACACATCACCTCCTATATGCCACACTTATAACTCTGACTTTCTATCCTAATGGTCCCTAACAACTCAACCTAAGCTCTGATACTAAGATGTAACACCCACATCCCACGATTACCACTAATCATGAGATTAGCGCATAAGTTTTAGGATTATACTTAATACAAAGTTCACTCCCAATTTTTTCTTTTATTTCAAACTCTTTGTTTTCTCGCATTCGATCACATAAACAAACTTTACAAGAGAATTTAAACTTTAATTACTCTAATATGATCTCAAGTTTAATGATACACATCCATACATTCATTTTGTTTCTCACACTTCCATGTATATATGACATGATAAGCAGATACATTCTCTCTTATTAAGGAAACAAAGATACAAAACATTTTTACAACTCTCTCACATCTATACAAGGAATGAGTGATAGGGACCGACTAAACTTAACTAATCTCATACTTAACTCATGTGGCAGATCTACTCTGATGCATCAACCTTCTTCAAGTCCACGTGGTTTCCCTAAAAATTGTGAGTAGGGGGGTGAGCCTACTCGCTCAGTGAATGATTACTTCATAAAAATAGTTTAAAGCACTTATATGATTACATATATATTGTTGAGCAACTGATATCAATTATAAAAATAGTAATCTTTAAAGAGTCTAATAATTCACAATCATAAATATGGTAGGATACTCAAGATATCTATAAGAGTGAATCAATATATGAACATGTTGGATTGATCATAAAGAGAACTAATAATTCATAAACATACAATGAATAATTGAATAACTGCTCACACTTTTTTAACCTCTCATTCATCTAATTATGCCCTGAACCCACTTGAGGTGTACCACAACATGTGAAAGAATCACAACAAGCTATGATCTCACTGTACAAGGCTTAGAAGCATGCCCGAGTTCCTAAGCCTATCTCTCGAGTAAGACCCCATCTGTAGTGGACCTCGACACTCTACCTCTCGGTAGCTAATAGGAGCAGCCATATATCTCGGACTCCACCTCTCAACCTGGGTACTCAGGTGGTGAGTCAAAGCTGTCAGGCTTATTGTGCATCAGTGGACCTACTGACCACAGACCACTACAACATGTAACACAGGTACCACCGACATCCCCGGTTGGTGTTGGGTATCACACGACTATAAGGAGTCTGCCCTACTGGTCAAGACCCCCACACCCTATTGGTGCACTCCGTCTTACCTCAATCTGGACTACCTCCAATTGGGAAACCATTTCCTCCCCACAACACATGCCTCATCCTATGAGGATTCTACAGTGTTCAGGGCATCTAAATATCTAATTCACTATTTAAATTCACAATTCAATCATCACATCAACATATCTTAGTTTAGCTTTGTAAACTGTTCATTTCATAAACCATCTAATAACATTTACCACAACTGAACTGTTGATCATAACCACATCTCATACTGAGAAATATTGATATCACAATACTTTAGTCACTAAACACCCTATCCTTAGGGTTTAATTTACCTCATTCACTTATCACATGACTCACATAAGGATTTAATGTGTCATAAACATTCACTGAATAAAGATTGCTTTCAACAAGTCATATACAATCAACATATGTATAAAATCTTCAAATTGAGGTAAATTAGGATTTCCATGCCATTCATTGAGATATCATGAATCATGAATTATATTTAATAAATAAAGTTGATGATGTCAAGAAAAACACTTCAAATGGATTTCACAATATCTGTTCGCAAATTTCCAACCTTCCACTCATCTAGAGTTTCACCCTCCTTACTGAGATATCAAGCAAACACTATTCACATCACATGAAATACAAGATATATCTGATATATATGCACTAACAGATTCAAATAAACAATCATTCATAATCAATGAGATTAAGATAGACAAATTTCTCTATCTAGTTATACAGTCATAGCCGAAAATCCTAAATTTCAGTTTACTCTTATAATCTCTGCAAATACTTAGGGAATTCTCATTAAGATGGTATGCATCCATTTATAATATGATTTTATCATCTAAAATTCATCAAAATGGAGGAAGAATCCATTCCATATCATTTTGCAATAGCTAGACAAAAAAGGCAATTTAGGGTTTGTACTAGCATACTAAGCATTTATAGATTATTAATGATTTAACTCATCTTCGTGCAATCTATTTTTTAAAGGAAGTTCTCACTAACCCTAAAGTGTGAAAACACCTTTACAACACAACCAATCTCTGAAAATCTCGAACTCATATCAAAACCCTAGCAAATCATCAGATTCTTCTTCCTTTCAACTCGAAAACCCTAGAAATGGGGAATTATGAAGAAAGAGTGAGAAAAGGGGGAGATTTGATACCATTTCAAATCAAATCAGAGGAGGGACGGAATATGGACATGTGAGAGAATATTCACCATGAAAGGCTATTCAAACAAGCTAAACTTACTTGATTTCATCATATCTTAGATAGAGAACCCTAGGTCAACATCTCCACCACTTTCTCCTCTCAAAACCCTAGCTCTCCTGTCTCTCTAGAATTTTGTTTCTCTATAATGGATCACTAAATATGAGAGATCCTTGGGTGATAGATTGATCATATAGAGAAATTGAGGTGCTTGGGTAATTTACACATTAACCACTCACTATACTTTTTGTTATTTCAACAGATTTTTCTGTTATAAAAATGTTACTATAATTCGTTTATTTTAGAGGTCAAACATCTTCAAAAAATTATGAAAATTTATCAAGATGTCTTCAATGTAATTCTAGATATCCAGTATAAATTGAAAGTCATTCAGAGTTACCAATAAATAATTAAAAATCAAACACTAAAATGCTAAACAACACTCTATCAACATTTCGGTCAAAGTATAGTTCGACCGAGAACCACATTTAAATAACATCCATATATTATGAAATTTTTCTCCAACATGAATAATCGAGTTATCCATATCATACCCAAAATTAAATTAAATATAAAATTCGTAGAAAATATGAAAAATCATTTACCACACTGCTATCCTGATCAAGTTCCATATTCATGTACTATCAAAACCCTAATTTTTGTCGATCAGGGTTTACATTCCTCAAACCCTAATTCTTCAAACTAAAATCATAATTAGAGTTTATTATTATGGTTGAAACATCAAAATTGATCTACTATCATTAATCAATTCAAAACGATGTTCAATCTAATCAAGCATGTAATCATTTAGGTAAATCCTAGTTTACCAATTAAGCACAAATGTGGTCATAACAATATTGTACCTGAAATTGCACAAGAACGTAAATAAGCACTCGGGATCAACTTTAAACTGTTTCAAATAGTAAAAATTATATAATTTTATGCATTTAGATAGAACAGTCTAATGATAGCATTTCAAGCATAATTAATCAAATTATTGACAAATCTTTACATAAAACCAAGAAAAATATGCCTGTGAAAATGACTAAAAACCCATGCATCAATTTGCATGCATTCAAGTACATAAGGTATAAGTAGTCATGAAAATATTAGGGTAAACAAAGTTGTTGCAAGTACGTAAGGTACACATTGTGGAAATTCTAGTACATGAAACATGGGAGGCATGCTGTGATATAGCGAAATATGTCCAACTTAATCTCACTTTTAAGGAGTATCCAAATATGTGTATGGTCACCCCAATTGAAGGGAAATACTTGTGGATGAAGAATAGTATGAAGTCCCTAGGGCTAGGATATGTGGCTAGAGAACTAGCATCTTAATGATAAATAAGAGGACACCATATACTAGACTCCTCCTATAAAGATGTGTTGAACCAACTTCTCTTTGATTCTAACTTAACTCTAGATGTCTTAGAAGGACATAAACCTAAAATATGAGATGTATTATGATCTGATTGTATATTATATGAGGCATATTAGTCCTTATAAATACGTAGTCAAAATAAGAACAAACGTAAAATTTGTTATATTTTGGCTTTCTAAACAAGTGATTCCGAAATAGGCATGTGAATCCTTGATGAATGAAGTTAGTATATAATGTAGTTATACAAATATAATAGATTAAAAGTAGTTATTCCACAATACATGTGAGCTTAAGGGATTCTTTATTCATGATAATACAATGAGACATGAATTGTGATAACATAAGAGACCCATATTTTTAAATAAGTAATGAATGATGATATATATCTTATAATTGTTGGAAAATACAGGCACAGAGTAAGCAGTGAAAAAAAAAGTTTATCTATATGTGTTCCCCATAACAACAAGATCGCATCAACAACTATGTAATGGGAAGAATGGTTTAACGAGTTCATACATGGTATTGGAGCAAATCCAGTGACTATAACTCATTGTAGTAGTCGTGCAACTATCTTCTAGTTGCTCTTGGAAAACATCTGTGTAGCTCCTAGTCTTCACCACAGACAATAGGCTCGAACAATGTCTATAACAACTCTTGATCTCACCACGGACTGCAAACTGATGTTGTTCTCCTAGCGACAGACAACAACCTCCTCGCCTTTAAATAAGTCCACACTGACCACCTAAAACTCCTGTAATTCTACTAGAACAGACAAGAAGGAGTTGTCCCTCCTATTGGTGTACTAGTCACCAACTTGCTCTCCCATAATTGTTCCTCCCTTGCTATCCCTCCCTTTAGCGGGTGGGACTTTCTCAGGCTCTCTATTGGTTACTACAAATAGAGAGGACAATAATTATCAGAGGCAACTGAGTTATGTTCTAGGAAGTCCCCAATACCCCTCTATTTATAGGAGGGTGTAGGGTCTAGGTTCCCAGTCTGTGTGGGAGTGGAAGGGACTAGAAGATCATGAATTTTCACAACATGTGAGCACTGCACCAGTCAGTTCCCAACTGAGCCAGTCAGCTCAAATGTGACTTGATCGGTTCACACCCTGAATCAGTTGTTTCTCTATGTTTCCCAATCACAAATGAATTTGAAAATTTGAATCTAATTAATGTACAACATTAATTCCTTGTACCAATTGAATCGAACAAGTGAAACAATCAACTATTCTCATGAATCAGGAAAATCACCAGAAGCTTTAGTTTGCATGATCGAGCTGATTGGTTTAGTAGGTGAATTGGTCATCTTACCAAACCTGAGCCAATCAGTTCACCCAGTGAGCTGATCGGTTGATGCCTTGACTCATGTAAATTCAAGTAATTCAATTTCTAATCAAATTGACACTCCAAACAGTCATTTCATCACATGAGCCGATTGGTTGGGAGTCTAATCAATTGATTTGTTTCTTGAACTGAGTACCTAAACACTTTATTAATCAATCCAATCATCATTCATGATTAAACTCCTCTTCTAGATGAGTTCCTATGTGTGTGACCCTATAGTTCCTATATCACATTGGCGGTGAATGTCCATAACTAGTTTATGACATCATAAGAATGGTTCCTAGTCACACATTAGTTCTACCCAAGTGAATGGAGAGTTGGAGAACAACTTCAACCTACAATATGTGTAAGGTGTTGCAATGATTGTCTAATTCCTTTGTCTCTAATATCAAAATGAACTCGAGGCATGGAATCGTCATCCTCTTCAATGTTCAATCCATGTTCCTTGAAATAGAGCAGATTGTCTGAGATATATGTGACCTCAATATCATATATTGATTCACACGTGCATGTGCTTCCCAATCTCTCTTATCAAGTGGCCATGATATCAAACTCCAGTAGGAGGGACAAATCCCATCTACATCACTCACAGTCAATCCCCATGTGTCACAACTACCCAATCATCACCTTTAAGTCAATCCTTATTCAGGGCTACATTTGATGATTCCAAAGTATATCAAAATACATGTGATGAGTGTAGTGACTTTAGGTCTAAGAACCACAATCACCACCTTCACTATGAGAGATGACTCTAACCACCAAGTATGGTTCACATGTGTCACTCTTAAGGTGGGTCTGTTCGATACATTGTTCTCTAACAAGTATATGTGTGCTTGGTTTGATACACCATATCATGATTAATGAGATCTTGTCATCAACCAAAGCACACTCCAGTCTTATGTATAATTGATGTCTATCAACCTTCCACAGTAACAATCGACTAGGGACATAATAAGAATGTACATACTCTTAGCATCCGTATGATCTCATTGTTTAAGTCGCATACTTGAAGACACATGCCATTGAGCATTGTCATTCTTTAGACATTCATTAAGTTTCCTCGTTGTCTCATAACTAAGTGAAACATAATGAATGGGAAGCTTGACTTTATTATATTAATCAAATCCTTTAAGTTATATGCCATAAAAATCATCACATGATTGTCTCTCTGGGCATACCATACCAACAGACTCCCACTTGCACTTAGAGCCAATCACCCACAAATCTCATTCTTAGTGATTTAAACATGTCCATCATGTTTCTCATGTGCAATTGCTAATCCAGCAGGTTAGCAACATTTTTTTGT
Organism: Alisma plantago-aquatica; assembly: GCA_963693085.1. Taxonomy (NCBI): domain Eukaryota; kingdom Viridiplantae; phylum Streptophyta; class Magnoliopsida; order Alismatales; family Alismataceae; genus Alisma; species Alisma plantago-aquatica. Next base: position 439,489,511 of record OY856412.1, on the reverse strand, counting down.
AGTTGGTATATTGCATGTTTCACATCTCTTCATTGTATGATTTCTTGTTGAGACAAAATTGTCATAATATGGTATTTGATATTCCTTGCCTAACCAGTAGCTCCATTGTTGTCACATCATCTCTACTGAGTCATCACTGGTTGGAACATATTCAAGTTCATCCATATGAACTTCTAGATCCATACAATATTCACTCTTGTGTTCGTAACACAAGGATACTTTGCTTCTATTGTAGAATGGAATTAATGGTCTGTAGTTTAGAGCCCTTCCAACTCTTTTCTTTAAACTTAAACATATTTTATATTGCAATCATTTTTGTCATTCAGGAAGCTTACGTCGGTGTAACCCTTTACACCCAAATCTTCCTTGTTTCTTTAATCTAGCAACCAATACTTCTAAACTTCTCAAATACTAGTGGATTTCTTAATGACATTCCAATGACCTTTATTGGAATCTAATATCATCTTGTCATATCCAACACATACAAGATTGTGGGATGAGTACATTTATATAGCATATATGATAGATCCAGTTTCTAGTGCATATGTCATCTAACTGATGCCGTTTCCATTCTTCACAATAATTGGAACATAGGGTTCATGAGAGACTAATCCAGATTCTCTCTCATTGAATCCTTTATGTTAAACTCTTTCAACATCTTTATATTGTATGTGCTGAATTTGGGCTATGAAACTTTCCAGATCTATCTCTATAGACCTCAATTCCTATCATATAGGATGTTTCATCCAATCCTTCATTTTGAAGTATTATTCCATGCCAAGTCTCAATATTCTCAATACTGTGATGTTATTCCCCATCAGTATGTGGAATATTTATATATATGCTCCCAATAAATCTTTTATAATCACAAATTTCAACCTTTATCTTGATTCAAGTCAAACTCTTTGACTATCTTGTCAAGTCAAAAGATCCCATCTATGAGATTCTTGTTTTGTTCCCTAGATTGAACCTTGTACCTTATAGACTTTCTTTGCATTTATGAAGTTATAAAACCTTTAGGCCGTGTCAAGTACACATCCTATCATATATTCCTTTTAAGGAATCCAATTTTAACCTTAATATGCCAAATCTTACCATCTATACAAGCTGCAACAACAAGCATGACAATTTGAGCTAATTTCTTCATGTTCAACAGTTTGAACCGATTTGAAAACCTTTCCAACCAATATGTCCTTTTAGGTTATCTATGTAGGTTTTTTCAACAAGACCCAAAAGAACCCTTGGGTTTTACCCCTTCAGGTGGTACTATAAAGGTCATACCTTGCTAGTATACATGGATTTCATAATGGCCTTAAGCCATTTCTCAGATTACAGTTCTCAATAGCTTCTAGTGATTTGTTGACTCATCATCTCATGACCAACCTATATGATTTATTGAGTTTACAACCTTTCACTCTCAGATATGTTTCACTATAAGTATGAGGTTCTTTGTTACATAAAGAACTTGATATTCCATAACAATTTGTGATTCTCACTTGTTCTCATTGTTCCTCCTTGTCAATCTCAAACATCTTGAGTTCTACTTTTACTCCCACTAATTCTCTTGTAACTTAGTTATCCTAGTAAGTAAACACTTTTGTTATTGGATTGGGATTAAAGGTAGTATTCAACAATCATGATATGTGGATAAACCTTTTCCAGAAACTACTTTCCTTATGTAGGTTTCAATCCTTAAGACACATATGGACATTCCCATATCATATCACATATGATGTCTTTTAAACCATTTAAGATAGTACTTAGTTTTAGTAAAAAGCATGTATTCATGAGGAGATTTAAAAGATTAGATTAATATGATAGTCACATAATGATCCATATTAATGTAATTCCTTCTTTCTGACACATCATCATGTTCAAATGGATTTGACTTGTGATACACTACAACTATCTATTCAGAAGGTTCTCAAACTATTGATGTAAAGTATTTAACATTTAATCATATCACAATTTCTTAATACTTTTATCAAAATTATACTTCATATATAATCTCCTTGATCACTTCAAGATATTTGTGTTTGTATTTCACCAAATACAAAATCTATATCAACTGAGATCATTAGTGAATATTATGAAGTATAAACGACTACCTCTAGCATTTATTCTATAAGATCTTCATACATCAACATGTATAAGACTAAATAGAGTGCTTATCGTCCTACTACATCTAGTGAAGGATATTTAGTTATATTGCTCATAAGTAAGACTTGCATATCTCTTATTGATTCAACAACTAAAAGAGTCTATACAAATATCAATATGAATCCTAGAAATGCATTTCTCATATATGTACTCTAGACGACAATGCTAAAGATTGTTTGAGTTATCAATTATAATCCTTTGGTATTTACATTATAAACATTCATCTTTAGATCATAAAGATCACTAGATGTTTGATGAATTGCCATACAAGATCACATCATTGAAATAGAAGCATTAACATCTCTTTGTTGTCATACAATATGCATAAAGAAAAATGTTCCTATTTATTCGCGTAATGAAATAGCAGCTCAACTAACTCAATTACATGCCCAATGGGATAAGATAAATTCAAATGTAGACTAAGTTTGTAGCAACTCTTGCTCCACATAGTCCATATTTGTCCTTTCATAAAGGCTTTACTTCTTGTTAGATCCTGCACATCATGTATGTCAGATCTTTATCAGATATCACATACCAAGATGAAGAAGTAATAAGATTTATCTTGTAATGTTTATACCTAAAGTGGAGGCCTCTTCCCCTTACTTCTTTTTCTTTAATTCCTCCAAAAAAAGAGGGCAATTCCTTTTCCAATATCTAGACTGGTGATAATGGTGTCAATTGCCTCTTTTCTTCACTCCTCCCTTTACCTTAGATATGAAGACTTAGGCTTCTAGCCAGCTTTAAAACTCTTCTTAGATTTTCCTTTGCCTTTAGACTTTGCATTTGTCTTGTTGATCATGATCACAAACTTGGGCTTATCTTTCTTCATTTGTGCCTCAACTATTCTCAACATGCCCAACAACTTTGTCAACGTCTTTTCATAGTCATTCATGTTGTAGTTCATGACAAACTGGCTGTATGACTCTGGCAAGGACTGTAGAATCACGTCAGTGGCCAAATCTTGACCCAAGGGGAATCCCAGTTTATCAGGTTCTTTACATACCCAATGAGCTTGAGTAAATGAGGACCTACTGGATCTCCTTCTGCCATGTTACGCTTGAATAATACCTTGGAGACATCATATCTCTCTTGTTTTGCCTAATCTTAGAACATGTTCTTGAGATGTGTGACCATCTCAATAACATCCATGTTCTCATGCTGCCTCTACAACTCATAGTTCATGGAGCATAGCATCAGACACTTGACATCCACAACATCTTAAATATGTTTCTTGTAAGCATCCATGACAACCTTAGATGCAGTGGGAAGGGGTTCTTCTGGCTCTGGTGTCTCCAGGACATAGAGCTTGCGCTCATGTGTGAGAATAATTCTCAATGTCCTGAACCAGTCACGAAAGTTGTTCCCATTTAAGTTGTCCTTCTCAAGGACCGAGCACAAATAAATCTGGTTGTTGTTTGTTTCCATTTGATTCTATAATAGAATTTGCAATTTTGTCAAAACTCATTTTTGATTTGATTTGATTTGATGAAAATTTTGATGACATCAATTAGCTCTTTAATTACTATCACTCTCATTATTTTGATCAAATTGACAACCCTCAAGTATCAATTTGGAATATTACATCTAACGATCTTCTAATGAGCCAAGATCCAAAATAATTCAACTATTACCCGACCAAAGCTAGCGTCCATAGTCAATCGTCAAGATAGACAACGTTTGTCAACTACATCTTATGCAATTCTTGGATAGATAATGTGCACAATTCTTTGCCATAATTATATGTATACTTTTGGTGCTTAATCTCATTAAGACCACACAGTTAATCCCGACCCAAAAGCCGACATGATAGTAATGCACCCTGCTTGGCATGCCCACATATGACCATCACACTTCCATGAGATAGAAAACACAACAACCTTGGGGTGCCCACACTTAGTTGATCAAGCTTTTCATGCATTCCGCTAATAGAAAGCATCTTAGAGTTATTATGTTTGATTGAGGGATTTTATATATATCATATATATATGCATATACTTTATCTAATAACCACATATATAGTATGTATCATATACATGTGATATCCCACAATGTAAACATGCAATATAAAACAAAAAAGTGGTGGTTATGGACATATCTACTATAATTCCTTGGATCCACAAGGAATTACTACCACCTAGGTCAACATCACATTAGATGCATGGACCCGTTGTTGGTGTAGATCTGTGCTTGCCAATTCGGGTTGATCCGTTCAACCCTTGAACTAGTCATCTCGCCTCTTGGCCGGTCAGTTGGTTGACTAAAATGATCGGTTGGCCTCTTGCCAATCCGATGTATTGACACCTCCAAATGATTAGTTGGCTCCACCAATCGGTCAGTTCACACCTCATGCAGTCTGCCTTCCTTGGTCCTCCAACTGACTATCGTCATGTAAAATGGTCAGCTCGCCTGATGCTAATTGTCATCTCCATTGTTTCAAGAAATAAAACTATCCTATTGCTATTAAACTTACTACATTTTAAAGAGAAACCTCAAGTTTCATTCAAGGGGAGCAAAGGTAGGAAAGAATTAACTTTACATTGAGTGGAAGAAGGTAGAGTCTCAATATGCAATATGAGATGAAACATGAATAAAACCAAACCATCAACCACACATAAATATTTGGGTTATTGGCCATAACCAACTACACATCCACCATCAAAACCAATTTTAAAGTGACGCATGTTTATTTCATATATATACATATATTAGTTTGGGATTATATGTGGTCTTCGATCAGATACACATATTAAATAATTTAAATATTTGCATCGTATGCAATAAATAAACTAAAAATCTGATCATATTGATTATCCCAAAACTTAGTAAATTGACATGGCTCTAATACCACTGTCGGGAAATACAGACACAAAGTAAGCATCAGAAATAAAAGTTTATCTATATGTATTCCCCACAATAGCAAGATCGCGTCAACAACTATGTAATGGGAAGGATGGCTTGGCGAGTTCATACCTGGTCCTGGAGCAAGTCCAGTGACTATTACTCATTGCAGTAGTTGTACAACTGTCTTGTAGTTTCTCTTGGACAGTGTTTGTGCAGCTCCTGATCTGCACCACAGACGACAGACTCAGACAACATTTATAGCAGCTCCTGCTCTCACCAAGGACTACATGCTGACGTTTTCCTCCTAGTGGTAGACAATAACCTCCTGGCCTCTAAAGAAGTCTACACGGATGATCTAAAACTCCTATCATTCTACTAGAACAAATAGAAAGGAGTTGTCTCTCCCGTTGGTGTACTAGTCACCAACTTGCTCTCCCACAATTATTTCTCCCTTTCTATCCTTCCCTTTAGCGGGTAGGACTTGCTCGGGCTCTCTATTGGTTACCACAACTAGAGAGGACAATAATTGTCAGAGGCAATTGAGTTGTGGTCTGAGAAGTCCCCTAGTACCCCAATATTTATAGGAGGGGTTAGGGTCTGGGTTGCCAGTCTGTGTGGTAGGGGAAGGGACCAGAAGATCGTGAATTTTTGCAACCTACAAGTGTCAAAATAGTCGGTTAGCAACCGATCCGGTTGATTCACATGTGAGTCAATTAGTTCACACCCTGAACCAATTGTTCTACTGTGTTTCCCAATCACATATGAATTTGGCAATTCAAATCCAATAAATGTCTAACATTAATTCCTTGTACCAATTGAATTGAACAAGTGAAATGATCAACCATTCTCATGAATAAGGGAAATCACTAGATGTTTTAGTTGTAATGACCAAGCCGATCGATTCACTAGGTGAACCGACCGTCTCACCAAACCTGAGCCAATCAGTTCACTCAGTGAGCCGACCGGTTGGTACCCCAACTCTTGTAGAATTCAGCCAATTCAATTTCTAATCAATCTGACACTCCAAACAGTTGTTTCATCACATGAGCTGATCAATCGGGAGTCCAGTCAGCTGATTTGTTGCTTTAATTGAGTACCTAAACACTTTAGTAATCAATCCAATCATCATTCATGATTAAACTCCTCTTCTAGATGAGTTCCTATGTGTGTGATCCTATAGGTCCCATATCACGTTGGCAGTGAATGTCCATAACTAGTTTATGACAACACAAGCAAAGAGTGGTGCCTAGTCAGACATCAATTCTACCCAAGTGAATGGAAAGTTGGAGAACAACTTCAACATACAATCTGTGTAAGGTGTTGCAGTGATGGCCAATTCCTTTGTCTCTTATATCCGGAATGAACTCGAGGCATGGAAGAATCATCCTCTTCAACTTTCAATCCATGTTCCTTGAAATAGAGTAGACTCTCTGAGATATACGTGACCTAAATATCATATATTGATTCACATGTGCATGAGCATGCATTTCTCAGTCTTTCTTATCAAGTGGCTAGGATATCAAACTCCAGTAGGAGGGACAAATCCCATCTACATCACTCAGACTCAGTCCTAATGTGTTACATCTACCCAATCATCACCTTTATGACAATCCCTATTTAGGATTACATTTGATGATGTCAAAGTATGCTGAACGACATGTAATGAGTGTAGTGACTTTAGATCTAAGAACCACAGTCACCACCTTCACTATGAGAGATGAATATGACCTCCAAGTATGGTTTCCATGTGTCACTCTCAAGGTGGGTATGCCTGATACACTCTTCTCTAACAAATATCTCTGTACTTGGTTTGATATACCATATCATGATTAATGAGGATTCTGTCATCAACCAACACACACTCCAATCTTAGTCATTAATGTTGTCTATCTGCCTTCCACAGTAACAACCTACCAGGAAGATAATAAGAATGTACATACCCTTAGCACCCGTATGATCTCATTGTTCAAGTCACATACTTGAAGACATACGTTGTTGAGTATTTTCATTCTTTAGACATTCATTAAGTTCCCTCATTATCTCATAACTGAGTGAAATAGAATGAATTGGAAGCTTGTCTTTATTTATATTAATCAAATCTTTTATGTTATATGCCATCTCAATCATCACATGATTGGCTCCCTGGGTATACCATACCAACAATAATCTCCGATAACCATATGCATGGTAGAACAATAAGTTAATCACAAGGTCCAGTAAGGAAGATATAGAGGTACACAAGTCCTGTGGAGTTAGAATTTTTTTTACTTGATGAGTACATGAGGCTAGAGGGGTTAGGATAAGATCATGCTATTAAGTACCTACACCTCTATAAGCCCTAAGGGAATGCCTAAGGCCAATGGTACATGAGGAAAATATATATAATAAAAAGAATTATGTAATAATTATTGTATGAGTAAAAAATAATGACGAAACCTTAAGGGATGTTGTGTACAAACTCTAAGGCCTGAGAAAAGCACTAACCCCTTGTGTTTATGACATTTAAGAACTTTTTGGAGTTAGAAAAATATCCACGTATTAGGAGTCACTTTTTTAGCATGACTCAACCCAGTTGTAGAACTATAAGATGAATTATGGGATCACCATCTCTACACATGAAATACAGTGAACTTTGTATTTAGACTATAACCAAATATTAATTTCATCTAAATTTATATTAGTTTCATCTAAATGCAGGTGTAAGAGATTGGGTAGTCACCTTTGCCATACATAAGTTATATATGTCAAATGAATATCTTAAGCTTGATTAGTAATATAATGAGAGAATATCGAGGCTTACCTCACCATCTTGGATATAGTTAAAGGATAATATTATGAATAAATAAGACCTAAGTATTGTAATCATCAAGAAATTAAATAATGCAATAGGGATGGGGGACCATACTTAAAACAGTCTTGGTTCTAGCCTCAATTTATATATATATACACATATATGTATGCATGTATATGTATATATGCATAAATAAATAAATAAATAAATAAATAAATGTATATATATGATCACCTTAATAAAAGGTTGATGATAGTTTAAATAAAACCTTTCCAAGGTGGGTCGCTGATAACATCTCATTTTGTTTACTTTTTGTGTAGGATTTATGCCTCCCCAAGCATACCTTTTATGGATTTCTCTACTTATTTTAGTGCCTTAGTGTCAAAGTCTTAAATTCATACATCTCTTACTCTTGCAAGGTCATGCTATGCCACGACTACGATCAATACTGCAATCGTGACTATATAGCCTACTAATGTCCCTGCCACGGTCGCTGCCTCTGTTCCCGCTTCTTCACACCGTGACAACGACCCTCCTACCAAAGCAATGCCCCACGGTCGAGGCCACCCTCCAGCATACCGCGGCCGAGGCTCCCCCTCGACTGCGATAGATAACCAGCACACCACGACCGTGATGGAGGTCATGCCCAACCTCTACCTCACGAATGCTGTCCAGAGGTTAAGTCAGTGGGCAACATCTATATTTAGACCCCCACCTTGACATGTCAAATCATTAGATCATCAAGGACCATGAAGTGTTGCTGAATTCCTAAGTCATCCACGTTCATACCCATCAGTCTTGGATCTCTGAAGATAGAAGTTAGAGGAGAGAGAAGATTGATCACCCCCTTCATCAAAGGAAGAAGCTTCCAAAATCGTGCCCACTCTAGATCTAGACTTGAAGAAGTATAGTGGTGTATTGCCTTCTTCCTTCTCTATCTAGATCTATCATCTCCATCATGTTGTACTCTCCCTCTTCATAGTTATTGATGTATCTATCCTTCTTTGATTTCATTATGCTGCCCATCAACATGTGTGGCTAAACATCTAACTTGGGTTGGGAGTAGCCACTAAGGCTCTCCCAACATGTATATTCTTATTCCCCTTTGAATACATATATGCTCTTATCAAGATTATCTCCATACTCTTATTTTTAATGCTTCACTTGTATGATTAGCTACCATCTTATGATGTTTGATTGTTGGTACCTCAAAAGAATAGTACCAACCTTATCTAGTATTATGGAGAGGTATGAATGCATGAAAGTATTGGAATACTAAAGCTAATGGTCATATGGTTTGGTTTGTGGTTGTTGGGCCATCATTTCGAGAGAGAGACTACCTTAAAATCTAGATCTATCATAATCTCGAGAGAGGAGGGAATAGACATTTTTGATGATTGCTTGTAATTTTGATAGGAGTATATGAAGGGGTCTGAGTTTTGCATGTTGGGAAGAGACCTTAGTAGGCAAAACCCAATCCAAGTTTCCTTCCATACCTTTGTTTCTTACTGCTTGTTTAACGTTTTTCTCTTGCTTTATTTTCTTTCTTTTACCTTTCTTTGTTTTAGCTGGAGCATCATCATTCTTTAGGGAACACCACCTTTAATACATCCTTTCGTTTGGAGTATACGAGTGTGAGACTCCATGTAATGAACACTTATCGACCATGTCCCTATGGTTCAGCCCTGAATACTACATCAGACCTCGTATAATAGTTGCAGGGGCTTGAGTGTCGGGGTTTAAACTTAAAAGTCTGACTACTATAGATCCGCTCCATTTTGGACGTGTAATTTAGGCTGATCAACTTTTTGGTTCCATTTCCGGGGATAAGGCAAAATGGTACTGTTAAGAACACGAGTCCACTCACTATACTCCCGTGCCTCAAGCTTAGCCATAAGCTTGACTGCACAAAAACTTTAAATCCGCTACCCTACGATTGCATAGAATAGTTCATTTTAAGACATCCAATTTTCTAACTTGATTGTGTGGTCTATTTAGGGAACCTAGAGGGAAGTAGATCTATTCAATTCTTCACTTTAGCTTCAAGCTACCATTCCACCTCGTGTGGAGGACAGTCTTACTGGGGACGATCAAAATGCAAGGGTTCAATGCAATCAACCGCCACATGAGATGGAAGAAGAAAGAGAAGACCATCACTCAGATGGTCGCCACTGTGAGGAAGAGAGACACGAGGAAGATCGACATCACCACCATCACCATCTTCGTAGAAGGCACCATAGGAATCACCAGGAACATGAACGTGAGAATGAACGTGAACGTGATAACCAGAACAATGAGAGTGAAGATGATGAGGAAGGGAAAACTCTTAGAAATCTAGTCGTGACTAGAGCCAACGAGTCAAGATGCCCAATTATCATTCTGCACTTGAATGCAACTAATTTTGAGTTGAAACCTGTTGTAATATCGATGATCTAGAACATGTCCTTCTATGGGACCTTAAGGAATGAAAATCTGTACCATCATCTTGATGCCTTCAAAAACATTTGTGATACGATCAAGATGAGGGGAGTGCCCCAAGAAGTCATATATTGCAAGGGATTCAATTTCTCTCTTGAAGATAAAGCTCTATCCTAGTACCTTAACTTACCCCACCAATCCATAGATGGATGGAGACCCCTTGCATATGCTTTTTTCACTAAATTTTACCCCACTGAAAGAACTATCTGTAATATGCAATAGATCACTTCTTTTGCTAAAAAACCAGGGGAAAATCTTCACGAGGCATGGGAACATTTTCAAGAATACCAGAGAGATTTCCCCCACCATAACTACCACAAAGGATTTTGGGTAACCACATTTTACAACAGGCTAACTCCCACAGAAAGAACTTCACTAAATGCAGTTGCCAGAAGTGACTTTCTTGGTAAGAAACTGAGTAGAACCATGAATATCATCGATAACATGGCTGCATTGCAAGTAGACATAGAATATGACAGAAACGATACATGATCAAATAAGAAGGTAGGCTCTGAAGAGATGTCAATCAAAGCTAAGGCTTTGGAAAACATTACAGCTCATATTCAAAAAATCACTACTGACGTCAAACAATTAAAAGACACTGGGGGAAAGGGCAAGAAACATAATGAAAAAGTCATGAAATGTGTTACATGTGGCAAAGGAGGGCATGGAGTCGACAATTGTATCTATACACGGCTAGAAGAGAGTGAAGAAAGTGAAATAGAAGAAGAAACTAAAAATGTCTCTTATGTCAATTTCAAATGACCAGATCATCATGGATTTAACTACGACAACAAAGAAGCTGCTGAAAATGCTCATCAACTAAGTAATTCATCTAAACCATCTCCAATATTTGAGAAAAAAGGAGGACCAAATCAATATACTAGAACTACTAGTTATCAGACAAACAAAAATAGCTATCAGAGTCAAAATAAAAATATGAGTCGACAGGGTCAAGGATAGGGTAAAGGATTGAGCCAGGCCAAGGATAGCAACCAAACTGACATGATTGCTCAATTGTTTGACTTTGCAAAGAGGCAAGCTGCGATAAATGACTAACTTGCCCAAAGTTCCATCACCAATTCAGGAGTGTTAACTATAATGCAAACTCAGATGGAAGACATGCAAACCCATCAAAGGCAAATTGATCAACAACTTCCCTAATTAGAGGAACTTATGAAAAACCCTTCGGGGAAGATCCCGTCAAATATAGAAACTATGAAGATGGCCACTCTCCAATTAGGAAGGATGTTGGAAGACCCTGGTACCAACAACATCAAAGAAGAAAGAAGCCATGGTGAGCAACAATCTGACAAGGTAATTATACCAGAAGAGTCTAAGGGACAAGGATCATTCGAAGACAGCCGAGAAGAAGAAAATGGTAAAAAGATGAAGGATATAGAGGTTAAGAACTCAGATCCTATAGGAGAAGTTTTTATTCATAGAAATCCTTATGCCCCAAGAGTCCATTTTCCCTACAAACTGATAAAGGCATATTTAAAGAAGAGGTAGAAGAAATTTATGGAAGCAGTAAAGAAGCTACACCTAGATGTCCCTTTTCTTGATGCAATTGAAGAGATGCCAACATATGCAAAATTCTTTAAAGACTTAATCACAAAGAGAAGGAGAGGGACCATGTTGAGATTGTAAAATTGGAAAAAATGTCGAGAGCATTTGTTCAAGCTGAGTTACCAACCAAAAAGAGAGATCTAGGGGTATTCAACATACCCTTATGTGTCAGAGACAATGTGGAAAGGAAGGGATTAGCCGATTTGGGAGCAAGCATTAGTCTTATGCCCTTAACTCTAGCACAAAGGCTTGGGTTAACAGATATGGTGAAGACGGGAATGATAATCGAAGTAGCTGATCACACCTTTACGAGACCCGTGGGAATAGTGGAGGATGTTCTAATATGAGTCGGGTGATTTTTCAAACCATGAGAGATAGTAGTGATTGACACAGCCGAGGATTCTAAGTGTCAAATGATGTTTGGGAGACCTTTCCTTGCAACTAGAAGGCCTCTAATAGATGTAGCAGAAGGAATCATTACTTTGTGTGTTGGGAATGATCACATCGACTTATGAGTATAAGACGCTATGAGAGGACCGTTTCTCTTTGAGTCAGCTTACTTTATGGATAGTTACAATCAATACTATGAAGAGGTGCAAGAGGATAAGGCGATTGTTTATCCCCTTATGCGAGCTTTGAATAGTCCTGACCCTACTATGGAAAACCCAGAAGTCATAGAAATCCTAGATTACCTAAATCAACCTGAAGAAGGGCTCAGTGAGGATGTTAAAACTATAAAGTATGCATCACTTGAACAAACACATGAAGAAAAGAGAGCACCAAGACCAAATCCAGAATTGAAACCAATTCTTGAAGGGATAAAATATGAGTTTCTGGACAAGGAGGAGAGGAATCCTGTAATCGTTAATGCTAACTTGACAGATGATCATCTAGAAAGGTTGCTAAAGGAGCTCAGATTGCATAGAAAGGCTATAGGGTATTCAGTAGAAGACATCAATGGCCTCAAACCTACCTTATGCATGCATAGAATATATCTCAAAGAAACAACTAAGCCTTAGCTCAATCATAGAGGAAGTTGAATCAAATGCTAAAGGAAGTCGTGAAGAATGAAGCTATTAAGCTGCGGGACTCCGAGATCATTTACCCCATAAGTGATAGTAATTGGATAAGCCCTAATCATGTGGTGCCTAACAAAGGTGGAATGACAGTGATAAGAGGAGAGGACAGAGATGAAGTGGCAATGAGAATAATAACAAGTTGGCGTATGAGCATTGACTATTGCAAGATGGAATGCTACTACCAAAAAGGATCATTTCCCTCTGCCATTTATCGATCAAGTTCTAGAAAGATTAGCTCATCATGATTACTTCTATTTCCTAGATGGGTATTCAAGATTCTATCAAGAATTGATTCATCCTAATGATCATGAAAAGACAACCTTCACCTGCATATATGACATGTACGCTTTCAGAAGGATGCCATTCAGGTTGTGCAACACACCAACAACTTTCCAACACTACATGATATCTATGTTTTTAGACTTTCTAGAAGACATAGTGGAGGTCTTCATAGATGAATTCTCTATCTATGGAACATATTTTGAAGCATGTTTAAGAAACCTATCCTTAATATTGCAACACTGTGAGGAAAAACACCTTGTCTTGAACTGGTAAAAATACCATTTTAGGTCTAAGACGGTATCGTCTTAGGGCATAAGGTATCCAAGAAAGGGATAGAAGTGGACCTAAGTAAGATCGAGGCCATATCAAAGCTTCCACCACCTAAATCCATTACAGGATTAAGGACATGCATGATATTATAGACGATTTATAAAAGAATTCTCGAAAATTGCTAAACCTCTTTCAACTCTCATGATTAAAGATGCTGAATTCAAATTCACTAGTGAATGTTTGGATGCCTTCCAGACCCTTAAAAAGGTGTTAACAACAGTGCCGATCCTACAAGCGCCAGATTGGGAGTTACCATTTGAAACAATGTGCGACACCAATGATTTCACTATTAGAGTTGTCCTAGGATAAAGAAAGACAAGAGGCACCACATGATTTGCTACGCAAGCTGAAAGTTGGACAAAGCCCAAGTAAACTACACCACAACTGAAAAAGAAATGCTGGCTATCATATTTTCCTTTGATAAGTTCATGTCATACTTAGTGGGATCGAAAGTAAAAGTATACACTAATCACAGAGCTATAAAATATCTCATGCAGAAGAAGGATACCAAGCCGAAACTTCTGCGATGGGCCTTATTACTGTAAAAATTCAACCATGAGATCATTGATAAAAAAGGAAAAGAGAACATGGTTGCAGACCACCTATCAAGGATAGTTTTTGATGAAGAAAATAAATTTCCTATAAACGACAACTACACTGATGAAGCTCTCTTGATGGCCCAGTCAGATGAATGAAGCCTACCTTGGTTTGGTGACATTTGCAACTATCTAGCCTGCGAGCAACTTCCACCAAAGATTACTTATAATCAGAAGAAGAAATTATTCTCTGATCTAAAAAATTACTATTGGGATTACCCCCTTCTGTTCAAAAGGTGCTCTGAGAACTTATATCATCATTGTATACCAGAAGAAGAAGTGCCTCTAATCCTCAAAGAATGCCATTCCTTGCCTTATGGGGCCACCACAGGGGGTAAAGAATAGCTACAAAGTCCTACATTCAGGTTTTTATTGGATAACTCTTTTTAAAGACGCTGCATAATTTGTCAAGACCTGCAAAGAGTGTCAACTCACGTGAAACATCAGCCAAAGGAACGGGATGTCGATGGATGATGGGGTAAAAGTTGAAATTTTCAATGTATGTGGGCTTGATTATATGGGACCTTTTACATCATCAAAAGGAAACCAATACATACTTGTTGCTGTGGACTACGTCTCAAAATGGGTAGTGGTTGTTACTACCCAAACATGTGATTCTAAAGCAGTAATCAAGCTATTCGAGAAAACTATCTTCCCACGGTTCGGGGTACTACACACTATTATAAGTGACGAGGGGTCTCACTTTAGAGAAAAGCAATTCAAAGCTCTATTAAGGAAGTATGGAGTAAAATACAAAGTTACAACACCATACCATCCCCAAACATCGGGACAAGTCAAGGTGTCTAACATGAAGATCAAGCAGATCCTAGAGAAGACTGTAAGTCATACAAGGAAGGATTTATCTATAAGATTTGACAATGTGTTATGGGCTTACCACACAACGTATAAGAAACCTATAGGAACGACACCCTACATGTTGATTTATGGAAACACCTATCACCTGCCTGTATAACTAGAACACAAAGTCATTTGGGCTATCAAATTTCTAAACATGGATATTGGAAAAGTGGGAAAGAAAAGATTTCTCCAACTTGAAGAATTTGAAGAGTTGAGACTACATGCTTATGAGAATGTAAGGATCTATAAGCAAAGAACTAAGGTATGGCATGACTCCCACCTAAAGAGCAAGGATGTCCATGAAGGAAATAAAGTTCTTTTATTCAATTCAAGTATCAGGTTGTTCCCTAAAAAGCTGAGAACAAGATGGTTCAAGCGCTTCTCCATTGTAAAAATATATCCGTCTAGGATGATGGAAATAACCAGAGACAAGACATGCACTTTCAAGGTGAATGGGTAGAGGGTAAAAAGGTATTACAAAGATGAGGCCTTTATGAGAAGGACTGAGCTAAGATTGGGAAAACCCAATCCTCTAACAAATGAAACATATGAGCAAGTATCAACACCAGATGAAGGAGGATGAAGCCAGAATGAGAGAGAGTCAAGCTAAAAGTCTTTAAAGTAGAACTTCTTGGGAGGCAACCCAAGATTTTTCTACTTTCTTTTAAAATTCAAGTTTTCCTATATCTCGTGTTATAGTCTATGAGCTATGTACCTCTCTCCTTCTAGGTATTTTGGTTTTCTGCATCTAGAAAAAGTATAAATGTAGTATGTAGATTGCCTTGTTTTCACATAAGTTTTAATGAGATATTAGGTGCTTTAGTTTTAGTTAATTGTCTCTATCAACATAGTTATGTGTGCACCGTGGTCGCGACACCTGCCTGAGTTGCGGCATCCGCCGCGGTCGCGGTACCGAATTTGCATGTCTTACGACCATGGTCACATCAACCAACTCGTCCGCGGTCGTGACTCCCTCAAAGTATATAAGCAAAATGCTCTCGATGCCGGGGATTTCTTTCTCTTCTCATTTTCCGATTCTCGAACATTGGAGGAGTCTTAATCGAAGAACAACCTAATGCAAGACACCGCTATGAAAATAAATCACCAAGCAACGTTCGTCGTGAACCTGACTGCCAACACCGTGACCTCGCTTAGATAGTGCCACCTCCACTGCTACTTCTATAGCCACACATGTTTCAAACTCCCTGCTAAGCTGAGGTACCGTCACACGCTTCCTTGGGTTACCACCTTCTTTGTCCATTGCCTTTTGGGGGTTCATCACCTTCCTTGTTTCTATGACCCTAGAATTGGTTTTCTCTATGGCGTGGCAACCATTGGAATCACTGAATATGTTTCTGCTCATTAACCAAAGTTCCACCGACATTTTTCCATTTCCTCTTCACCCAAAGTTTAACCTATGGAGACATTTTACTCGTACGCTTTTGGCTATATCACCACTGGTCGGTCGGAGTTTGGGCAGGAATACCCACGACGATTGTAGTGATCGTGGTCGAGTGGTTACCTTCATGACCATGGTTGCGGCACCAATTGTAGCTTAGGCCACGGTCTCATTCCTTCCCTATACGAAGTTTCTCTTGATCGGGTCTAACATCGACCGCAGTCAAAGTACCCTTTGCGGTCGCAACATTTCTTTTACTTTGATAATCACATGCCGTGGTCATGGCACCTTTCTCTACTGCGGTATTGCTTTCTATTTATGCTGTAGTCGCGACATCTCATGCGATTTAAAAAAGCAATATTCAAGAACAAACAATTAAAAATGAATTAAACATTAATGCCATGAATAAAATATAAAATACAATCTTGCTGACAACAATTTGAATGTGCAAAATTTCAGAATGTAACCTCAACTGATGACACTTTGATGTAGGAAGATAACTTCACTAAGAGATGTGGAAGAAAACTTAGAGAAGATAACCAAAACACTAAAGGATAACCCCAACCTCTCACCAACAAAGAAGATTTAGTCACAACTAATGAAGAAGAAATACGAGTACATTCTGGCCCATAAGATGCCAGAAGAGTGTGAAATCTCAGGAGACGTCACAAATAGAGACCTCTAAGTACTAGCCTTCTAAAATAGAACTACAAAAGCTGGGGAAATGTAAATCCAAAGCCAAGGATACAAAAGGCGGAAAAAAGAGGAAATTGACGACCGCGAAAAAATCAAAGGGCCAAGAAAAAGAAGCGGCCCCTGAAGAGGTCAATGAGGAGGAATAGGAGGCCCTGAACCAGTAGGCATCAACATTCATATGGAGAGATCAACTACACTAGTCACAATTCGACTGGGTGCTAAAGACTAAAGGCTTCAAACCGACGTGATACCTAGACGTCGATGACTTCAAGAAGATGGGAATTTATGATAGGGTGATCGACTTCTTGGAAGGCACCAACCTGCGTGCCATGTGTATGTTAGAAACTCCTTCACTCACTCAACTGACAACAGAGTTCATGTTGTCACTGGAAAAAATTCCCGTTAGTGATGGCGAGTGCAAAAAGGGTGGCAGAGACTTCAAGCTTGAAGTGAGAATAGGGGGGAAGGCTCATATAATTACTGAAGCCATGCTCAACACTATATTGACCAAGAAAATAGAAGAGACACAAGACTACTCACTTGTGCCAGGTGAAAAAGAAGTCATCAGATACAATAGTCACAAGATGTGGGAGAAGCTGACAGGAGAACACGAGCTCAACTCAAAAAATTCAAAGGCGACTCTCATCACCTCCTGCTGCATCAGAGTAATACAGAAAATAACTGCCAACACAGTCTTCAAAAGATAAAAAACCGAAGGAGTGACTAAGGGAGACCTATTTCTAATATGGTCCATGCTCAACAAGAAATCGGTAAAAATCGTGAGACTGCTTATCGAGAGGTTGTCAGCCACTGTAGGAGGGAAAGCAAAGAAGACAAAAGAATTCTGCATGGGAAGTCAGATAACCAGAATTGGTTATCATTTTAAGGATGCCAACCTATTGATGAAATATAAGAAGACCAAGGGACATACAAAGATAGATGCCAAGTCACTCATTAACTCAGGCATTCTGGCATAGAAAGGCAACAAATTTTTCTACAAATAGAGCTTCTCTAAAGTACGTATACCACTACCAGAGATGGTATATTATGATGCCCACGAGCTATGACCCACACATGAGGATGTAGAAAAAATGTACTCATGCGCCACCAGCATGGCTGCAAGCGTCACCAGCATGGCTGCAAGCCTAGTATCACCCACTGGAGAGAAGAACATGAGGGATACTACTCTAAAAATGGAGATGCAAAGGCCAGAGGAAAGGAAGAAGCTAGCAATAAGGAAGCGTAAGAAGAGAACATCAGAAAAATCTGCCACCCCAAGTCTACCCTCACCATGCATGTATGCCGAGGTCAAAGACCAATATGAAGTGGAAGTAAATGAAGAAGGCGACTAGGCTCATGTCGAGGCCATCGAAGAAGAACAACACAGAGGGAGAAAAGGGACACCGTCAAGAGTCTGACAGCCCCAAAGTTACACCCAACCCTATGATACCAAAAGTGGTATTGCAAGTACCTAAGCAACCAAATGTGAGTACCTCTTCCCAAGCAACAAATACTAATCCAATGCAGAACAAGTCAACTCCACAACCTAAGGAGCTTGTAACGTCAATGACTGTTACACCCCGATCTCACAATTTCCTCAAATCATGAGATTAGGGCATAAGATAGGACTTATATGTAACACAAAGAACACCCTTAACTTTTTTCTTTTCTTTAAAACTCTTGTTTCCCTGCATTGAACCACATAACATCTTAACAAAGGAATCTGAACATTTCTTTTACTAATCAAACTTCAATAGTAAAGGTACATGTATAAACATTCATGATGTCTCTCACACATTATGCACATAAAACTTGCTAATTAGCATACATATCAAAAGAGGAACAATATTACACATCATAATTACAACTCTCTCTCTTATCTCTTACTGAGGACCTAGAGTGACAAGGACCGACTGACTCAACTAATCTTGTACTTAACTCTTGTAGCAGATCTACACTGATGCTCTGACCATCTTCAAGTCCACGCGGTTAACCCTAAAATGTTTGAGTAGAGGGGTGAGCCTACTCGCTCAATGAATGAGTACTTCAAGGAAACAGTCTAAGGCACTAATGTGATTACAGATATAACTTTGAATAAACGTTATGAAATTTAACAACAATAAATACTACACTGCGCAGTTCTAAAACAATATAATTGAAATAACAAAGAATGTAAATATTGCATCCAAAGAATAACTACTAGAAGACTATGCTCTAGTCTTCCTTAGCTCATTCATTCATAAGGAACTCTGTGAACCTATATGATCATATTTTAACTTATGCCCTGATCTATGCAGTGTACTCTGCATAGAGACTCGCAGTGCACTACGGCCACACCGTACAAGACTTAGCGACACACCTGGGAAATGCTAAGTCTGACGCCAGCCCTGTTCTGCCACAGGACCACAGGCTCTCCGGCCTCAATGCACTACTCCGAGTGCTCTAGACTCCTCCTCTAACCTGAGCACACAGGCGGAGAGTCTCACGGGGTTACCTCCATGACTCCGCACGGAACTTGTTGCAATAACCCCTATTTTCTCCAGTGCCACCGTGACTCCGCATGGATTATTGTTGAACACTGTCTCTCTGTCCTCGTGCCACCATGACTCCGCACGGTTAATGTTGCAACACGAGTTTCACCCCTAAGAAGCATATCTCTCGAAGGGGTTCTACGGGGTTCAGGGCACCTAAGTCTAACATTAATATTATAGATACATGTAAAACAGAAATCATAACTCATTTTACATTTCTCACAAGGCTCACACGGCCTGCCATATCATATCATATAAAACATCATTGCTCATGTATTCAACATATACCATGTCTCAGTAACATCCCTTTCTAGGGCATGTCATATCTCATCACCTGCAATTTACGAGATATGTATTGAAATATAAGAAGCCCTGCAGTATGTAGATATCAACTCAGAGAGAACAAGCACATAAAGTTAAATGCACTAGAAACATACAATTCAACAGTTAAGTATCACCACATCTCATATCGAGACCTTTAATGTCACCATAACATGATTCATTGAACACCCTATCTTTAGGGTTTCATTTGCCTTATTCATTCATCACATGCCAACACCCTACTCTTAGGGTTTCATTCGCCTCATTCACCTTTTCATTTACCTCATTCCCTTGTCACATGGCCCTCATAAGGATTTCATAGGATATAAGCATTCACTAAATAAAGATTGTTTTCAACAAATCATATACAATCGATATATGTATGAAACCATGGAAATTGAACTAAATTTAGGTTTCCATGCTATTCACTGAGATATCATGCACCAAGGATAAAATTCAAATAAGGTAATCCATGAGGTACATCCTAACCACTTATAAGATTACTAGTCCTTTTCAATAAGGTTGAAACTCTAGAGATATCTCAATTAGGTTAAACCCTAATTACATCATATGGTATAAATCTGAAAAGCATTCTTTCTAGGATGTGTTGTATACGTTTATGATGTGAATCTACCATCAAAGAGTCATTCAAACAGAGAAGGAATCCATATCATATCAAATTGCAACAACTTAAATTAAATGAACATTTCAGGGTTTAGAATCACATACCAAGCAATTAGGGATTTGGATGCTATAATCAAATTTCGTGCATTATACTGTTTAAAGGAAGAACCCACTCACCCTAAGGTGTGAAAACACCTCAAAACTGCAGCTCAACTCAGGGGATCTCGAACTCATATCAAATCCCTAGCAAATCTCCCAATTCTTCTTCCATTCAACTAGGAAACCTTGAAAATGAGGGATTATGAAGAAAGGGTGAGAAAAGAGGGAATTTCGACATCATCTTGGATCAAATCAGAGCATGGACGGAATCTTGACATGAGAGAGAAGATTCACCATAAAAGTCTATGCAAAGGATCCAAACTTACTTGATTTCACCATTCCTTGGACCGCAAAACCCTAGGTCCGCAATTCCTCCTCTTTCTCCACTCAAGCCCTAACTCTCCCTCTCTCTCTAGATTTTCATTTCTCTGGGGTGGATGACGAAGAATGAGAGATGTGTGTGTGTGTGGTCGATCATATAAGTCAATTTGAGCTTCTTGGGTCAATTGCATATTGACCCAACACTCAACTTTAATTATATTGGCTGAATATTCAGTTAAACAAAGTTACTGTAATTCGTTTATTTAAGAGAACAAACCTTCTTAAACAATTATGGGAATTTAGAAAGTTGTTTATAATTGATCTATAAAGCTTCAGTTAAAATTTGATATCATTTCGAGTTACCAATAAATAATTAAAAATAGAACAGTGCACTGCTATATTGCAGTATGCAGCAGATTCGGTCGAGTTTGTCCTGCACAAAACTCGACCGACACCCTCACTGTAGAGATCAAAAGTCATCAAAAAATTATGCCAATTTATAAGAGTGTCTAAAACTGTGTTTTTAAAGCACAGTTAAAATTTGAGATCAATTGGATATACCAATAAAAAGATAACATTCAATTACCACACTGCTATATAAATCTGGAAATATGATCGGTCGAATTTGAAACTCGACTGATAAACAGGTCAGAACATTCTTCCAAAATTCTGATATTTTCCAATGTTGTTCAAATTTTATATATACAAATCATATCCAAATTTTAAGTAAATCAGAGTTACACATAAAATACTAAAAATCATTTAGTGAGACATTCTACTTATCAAATTCTGTATTCATATGTCATTAAAGCCCTATTTTGGGCCGATTAGGGTCTATGCTTCTCAAACCCTAATTCTCAAGACAAAAGAACATTTAGACTTCTTATCATAGTTAAAACATCCTAATTGTGTTATCGTCATTAATTAGATTTCAAGAATGATTATTCCAATTAATCTTTGCAAATTGTCTAGGTAAACCCTAGTTTACCAGTTAAGCTCAGATGGGGTCGTAACAACTCTTCTCCCCTTAGAATGTTTCGTCCTCGAAACATAAACCCACAAGAAAGATACATTCAAGGTTATTTTAAGCTTCTAAAGCCTTCCATGTCATTATATTCTTGTATTTCATACCTGAATGTAGTTTTCAACATTAGATCTTTTAATTCTTTACTAAATCACAACATATTTCAAATAGTTCTCAATGATATCAAGTAAATTCTTTATGCCACAGTCAAACATAGAATGCAAAGATAAACCACCACGCTTTCGCTGCGCAACTCTGATACTTTGATACAACTATCTCAACTTATGCGGCTCAGAAAGTTCTATTGTTCTGTATCACCTTTAAGTGACAAAAGTGAGTTCACCATGTTATTTTAAACTTTAATAAAGTGCTATCCAAATAGCAAAACAGTCTTGAATTAAAAGACTAGATTCAACAATCAATTGCACAATACTACTCTTGGCATCCCCATTGGGTCATGGATGCATGAGGTGAAGTATTACCACCTCATTCCATACTATCCTGTTTCGATCCTGGGACCTGTGGGTTATGGGCCCACACACAATTCAAAGTGTAACCATCGTATTATATCATTTTAGGGTTTCAACCACAGTAATAAAGAAATCCACAATTGTATCAGTCATTCAAGCATTAATCATACTCAATTACCATCACTCAGTTATATTAGAGCTAGGTATAACAAGCTACACCTCATTAGGGTTATTTGTCCAGACAATCTGATTATCATCCCTTTCTATTAATATGAGTGAATAGGTATAACTACCTTATTCAGGATATCCCTCCATGTGTTCTGACATCATCCAAACCGTATCACCATATCACAAATACACAATAGTAAGATGCATATCAGGTATGAATTACTACAACTATCATACGCCTTTAATTTAACATATAGCTTACACAAATACCCTGAAATCATATGTAAAACCAACTTTCATACCTTAATATGCCTTCAACAAATCATACATGTAAAAACAAATTCACATATTATACAAAGCTAGTGTTTTCCCATATCTCTCTGCTCATTCATTACTTCTTTACTTTTTGCTACCTATCCTTTTCATATGATTATATACAATAAACATCCCTAACATTAAACATTCAAGGTAAGAATAGATTATTCATCATTCTTGCTATCACACAAGAATTTATTTCTTATCGCACTCCATCATAATGTATGTCACTATTACATTCACTAGATGACCCCACCAAGGTAGTTATGCACCGTATATGATTCATTTTCTCTTATCATTTCATTCCCACCTTACTCTCATTAAGGAATATATGAAAGAGAAGATGATTTTAAGACTTGGAATACTTGTATTCAAACATTCCCTTAATACATTCTCGTATGTAGATTTACTTAGTTATCAACAGAGATATTTGATTAATTAGCACTTGCTTGAATCTCACAACCTCTTTATTTATAACTTTTCCATCATATTTCAAACCCTTTCTTACGTTTCATAGTCCTCTTACCATATACTACTCTTTAACCCGTCATCTTTAATTCTAATTTTTTTTTTCTTATGACGATGTTGCTTATTCATATGTATGGTCATGTATACCATGTTGCACATATTTCCTCCTTTATCTTTATACTATTGCGAAGTTAACATTCTAAATTAATATCCCTTCTATTAGTTTTTCCTCATGTTGAATACATTACATATTCTTCATTTTTAAATCAAGTGGATCATGCATGGGTCAAACATAGTTTCTCTTTCAATCAAGTTTTTCTCTCCTGAATACAGTCTACCTTTGTATGACTTATTCATTCGTTAAACTAAACCTATGTTCTTTGCTTAGAAACTAGTTTGTTGTTCTAGTCTTATGAATTACATGTTCATACGATCCTCTTCACTTTTACTCTTTTGAAGACTCTTTACTTCTATATATGGACCTATTGAATGCTCAACCCTATTCTCTACTTAGCCTTTGCTTTAGAGTTCATAAAATCATTATACTCTATTCTATGATTCATTCTTCATGATTGATTCTTGCTATCTTGAACCATACATACATTTCACATATCGTTTCTATATTTCATATGTATAGTTCATATAATATTAATCAATAAACTGATTATGAACTTCATATCATGTTCCTTTATTCCCAATTAAGGGTTTCTCATATGAGGCCCCAAAATTGAACCTCAGATATCAGTTTCAACTAATTCTTAGTTGTTCTGATCTTGCCCATATGTTTCAACATCTTACTGTATGTACATTCTCACTCTAATGTGGGTCTAATTATCCAGAGTCTATTCTTATTATATTATTAATAGGAGTCATTAGATCCAAGTAACGCATCCTGCCAGTCAGACCAGGCCAAACCTGAAGTCCTGAAGCCAAGAACTACAAAGGATTACTCAACTCGTATTCATCTCAGAAGTGTGGAAGAAAACTTATCCACTAACAAAAGCTCATTCAAAGGTCAATTCTAGTCTACTTGTTACAAAGAATGAAATCAATAAATGCTACAACTGCATAGTGTGCAACAAATCTTAAAGACCCATATATATTTCAAACTATTGAACATTTCAATTCAAACATATAAGAGCATTTCTATACATTTCCAACAAAAACAACATTATGAAATGTAAGTTCTATCTCCTTTTACATTTATTCTCTTAATTCTTGTTTCTTTTCTCGTTTTCTAACCCTAACATTTCTAGGGTTCCTCTCTAGCCCATTCTTCCACTGTATACCTAGCCAGGGTATACGTGAGAGAATAGACAGAGTAGCTTGTACTGGTTGATCCAAGTATTCAGATATCGGGCCAGGATATCCAAATACTCAAATCCCCAAAGATAACATCAAAACATCTCCTATCTGCCACACTTATGACGCTAACTTACTAACTTAATGGTTCTTGACAACTCACCCTAAGCTCTGATACCAAACTGTTACACCCCGATCTCACAATTTCCTCAAATCATGAGATTAGGGCATAAGATAGGACTTATATGTAACACAAAGAACACCCTTAACTTTTTTCTTTTCTTTAAAACTCTTGTTTCCCCGCATTGAACCACATAACATCTTAACAAAGGAATCTGAACATTTCTTTTACTAATCAAACTTCAATAGTAAAGGTACATGTATAAACATTCATGATGTCTCTCACACCTTATGCACATAAAACTTGCTAATTAGCATACATATCAAAAGAGGAACAATATTACACATCGTAATTACAACTCTCTCTCTTATCTCTTACTGAGGACCTAGAGTGACAAGGACCGACTGACTCAACTAATCTTGTACTTAACTCTTGTAGCAGATCTACACTGATGCTCTGACCATCTTCAAGTCCACGCGGTTAACCCTAAAATGTTTGAGTAGAGGGGTGAGCCTACTCGCTCAGTGAATGAGTACTTCAAGGAAACAGTCTAAGGCACTAATGTGATTACAGATATAACTTTGAATAAACGTTATGAAATTTAACAACAATAAATACTACACTGAGCAGTTCTAAAACAATATAATTGAAATAACAAAGAATATAAATATTGCATCCAAAGAATAACTACTAGAAGACTATGCTCTAGTATTCCTTAGCTCATTCATTCATAAGGAACTCTGTGAACCTATATGATCATATTTTAACTTATGCCCTGATCTATGCAGTGTACTCTGCATAGAGACTCGCAGTGCACTACGGCCACACCGTACAAGACTTAGCGACACACCTGGGAAATGCTAAGTCTGACGCCAGCCCTGTTCTGCCACAGGACCACAGGCTCTCCGGCCTCAATGCACTACTCCGAGTGCTCTAGACTCCTCCTCTAACCTGAGCACACAGGCGGAGAGTCTCACGGGGTTACCTCCATGACTCCGCACGGAACTTGTTGCAATAACCCCTATTTTCTCCAGTGCCACCGTGACTCCGCATGGATTATTGTTGAACACTGTCTCTCTGTCCTCGTGCCACCATGACTCCGCACGGTTAATGTTGCAACACGAGTTTCACCCCTAAGAAGCATATCTCTCGAAGGGGTTCTACGGGGTTCAGGGCACCTAAGTCTAACATTAATATTATAGATACATGTAAAACAGAAATCATAACTCATTTTACATTTCTCACAAGGCTCACACGGCCTGCCATATCATATCATATAAAACATCATTGCTCATGTATTCAACATATACCATGTCTCAGTAACATCCCTTTCTAGGGCATGTCATATCTCATCACCTGCAATTTACGAGATATGTATTGAAATATAAGAAGCCCTGCAGTATGTAGATATCAACTCAGAGAGAACAAGCACATAAAGTTAAATGCACTAGAAACATACAATTCAACAGTTAAGTATCACCACATCTCATATCGAGACCTTTAATGTCACCATAACATGATTCATTGAACACCCTATCTTTAGGGTTTCATTTGCCTTATTCATTCATCACATGCCAACACCCTACTCTTAGGGTTTCATTCGCCTCATTCACCTTTTCATTTACCTCATTCACTTGTCACATGGCCCTCATAAGGATTTCATAGGATATAAGCATTCACTAAATAAAGATTGTTTTCAACAAATCATATACAATCGATATATGTATGAAACCATGGAAATTGAACTAAATTTAGGTTTCCATGCTATTCACTGAGATATCATGCACCAAGGATAAAATTCAAATAAGGTAATCCATGAGGTACATCCTAACCACTTATAAGATTACTAGTCCTTTTCAATAAGGTTGAAACTCTAGAGATATCTCAATTAGGTTAAACCCTAATTACATCATATGGTATAAATATGAAAATCATTCTTTCTAGGATGTGTTGTATATGTTTCTGATGTGAATCTACCATCAAGGAATCATTCAAACAGAGAAGGAATCCATATCATATCAAATCGCAACAACTTAAATTAAACGGACATTTCAGGGTTTAGAATCACATACCAAGCAATTAGGGATTTGGATGCTATAATCAAATTTCGTGCATTATACTGTTTAAAGGAAGAACCCACTCACCCTAAGGTGTGAAAACACCTCAAAACTGCAGCTCAACTCAGGGGATCTCGAACTCATATCAAATCTCTAGCAAATCTCCCAATTCTTCTTCCATTCAACTAGGAAACCTTGAAAATGAGGGATTATGAAGAAAGGGTGAGAAAAGAGGGAATTTCGACATCATCTTGGATCAAATCAGAGCATGGACGGAATCTTGACATGAGAGAGAATATTCACCATAAAAGTCTATGCAAAGGATCCAAACTTACTTGATTTCACCATTCCTTGGACCGCAAAACCCTAGGTCCGCAATTCCTCCTCTTTCTCCACTCAAGCCCTAACTCTCCCTCTCTCTCTAGATTTTCATTTCTCTAGGGTGGATGACGAATAATGAGAGCTGTGTGTGTGTGTGGTCGATCATATAAGTCAATTTGAGCTTCTTGGGTCAATTGCATATTGACCCAACACTCAACTTTAATTATATTGGCTGAATATTCAGTTATACAAAGTTACTATAATTCGTTTATTTCAGAGATCAAACCTTCTTAAACAATTATGGAAATTGAGAACGTTGTTTATAATTGATCAATAAAGCTTCAGTTAAAATTTGAGATCATTTGGAGTTACCAATAAATAATTAAAAATAGAACAGTGCACTGCTGTATTGCAGTCTGCAGCAGATTCGGTCGAGTTTGTCCTGCACAGAACTCGACCGACACCCTCACTGTAGAGATCAAAAGTCATCCAAAAATTATGCCAATTTATAAGAGTGTCTAAAAATGTGTTTTTCAACCACAGTTAAAATTTGAGATCAATTGGATATACCAATAAAAAGATAACATTCAATTACCACACTGCTATATAAATCTGGAAATATGATCGGTCGAATTTGAAACTCGACCGGTAAACAGGTCAGAAAATTCTTCAAAAATTCTGATATTTTCCAATGTTGTTCAAATTTTATATATACAAATCATATCCAAATTTTAAGTAAATCAGAGTTACACATAAAATACTAAAAATCATTTAGTGAGACATTCTACTTATCAAATTCTGTATTCATATGTCATTCAAACCCTATTTTGGGCCGATTAGGGTCTATGCTTCTCAAGCCCTAATTCTCAAGACAAAAGAACATTTAGACTTCTTATCATAGTTAAAACATCCTAGTTGTGTTATCGTCATTAATTAGATTTCAAGAATGATTATTCCAATTAATCTTTGCAAATTGTCTAGGTAAACCCAAGTTTACCAGTTAAGCTCAGATGGGGTCGTAACAACTCTTCCCCCCTTAGAATGTTTCTTCCTCGAAATATAAACCCACAAGAAAGATACATTCAAGGTTATTTTAAGCTTCTAAAGCCTTCCATGTCATTATATTCTTGTATTTCATACCTGAATGTAGTTTTCAACATTAGATCTTTTAATTCTTTACTAAATCACAACATATTTCAAATAGTTCTCAATGATATCAAGCAAATTCTTTATGCCACGGTCAAACATAGAATGCAAAGATAAACCACCACGCTTTCGCTGTACAACTCTGATACTCTGATACAACTATCTCAACTTATGCGGCTCAGAAAGTTCTATTGTTCTGTATCACCTGTAAGTGACAAAAGCGAGTTCACCATGTTATTTTAAACTTTAATAAAGTGCTATCCAAACAGCAAAATAGTCTTGAATTAAAAGACTAGATTCAACAATCAATTGCACAATACTACTCTTGGCATCCCCATTGGGTCATGGATGCATGAGGTGAAGTATTACCACCTCATTCCATACTATCCTGTTTCGATCCTGGGACCTGTGGGTTATGGGCCCACACACAATTCAAAGTGTAACCATCGTATTATATCATTTTAGGGTTTCAACCACAGTAATAAAGAAATCCACAATTGTATCAATCATTCAAGCATTAATCATACTCAATTACCATCACTCAGTTATATTAGAGCTAGGTATAACAAGCTACACCTCATTAGGGTTATTTGTCCAGACAATCTGATTATCATCCCTTTCTATTAATATGAGTGAATAGGTATAACTACCTTATTCAGGATATCCCTCCATGTGTTCTGACATCATCCAAACCGTATCACCATATCACAAATACACAATAGTAAGATGCATATCAGGTATGAATTACTACAACTATCATACGCCTTTAATTTAACATATAGCTTACACAAATACCCTGAAATCATATGTAAAACCAACTTTCATACCTTAATATGCCTTCAACAAATCATACATGTAAAAACAAATTCACATATTATACAAAGCTAGTGTTTTCCCATATCTCTCTGCTCATTCATTACTTCTTTACTTTTTTCTACCTATCCTTTTCATATGATTATATACAATAAACATCCCTAACATTAAAACATTCAAGGTAGAATAGATTATTCATCATTCTTGCTATCACACAAGAATTTATTTCTTATCGCACTCCATCATAATGTATGTCACTATTACATTCACTAGATGACCCCACCAAGGTAGTTATGCACCGTATATGATTCATTTTCTCTTATCATTTCATTCCCACCTTACTCTCATTAAGGAATATATGAAAGAGAAGATGATTTTAAGACTTGGAATACTTGTATTCAAACATTCCCTTAATACATTCTCGTATGTAGATTTACTTAGTTATCAACAGAGATATTTGATTAATTAGCACTTGCTTGAATCTCACAACCTCTTTATTTATAACTTTTCCATCATATTTCAAACCCTTTCTTACGTTTCATAGTCCTCTTACCATATACTACTCTTTAACCCGTCATCTTTAATTCTAATTTTTTTTTCTTATGACGATGTTGCTTATTCATATGTATGGTCATGTATACCATGTTGCACATATTTCCTCCTTTATCTTTATACTATTGCGAAGTTAACGTTCTAAATTAATATCCCTTCTATTAGTTTTTCCTCATGTTGAATACATTACATATTCTTCATTTTTAAATCAAGTGGATCATGCATGGGTCAAACATAGTTTCTCTTTCAATCAAGTTTTTCTCTCCTGAATACAGTCTACCTTTGTATGACTTATTCATTTGTTAAACTACACCTATGTTCTTTGCTTAGAAACTAGTTTGTTGTTCTAGTCTTATGAATTACATGTTCATACGATCCTCTTCACTTTTACTCTTTTGAAGACTCTTTACTTCTATGGACCTATTGAATGCTCAACCCTATTCTCTACTTAGCCTTTGCTTTAGAGTTCATAAAAGCATTATACTCTATTCTATGATTCATTCTTCATGATTGATTCTTGCTATCTTGAACCATACATACATTTCACATATCGTTTCTATATTTCATATGTATAGTTCATATAATATTAATCAATAAACTAATTATGAACTTCATATCATGTTCCTTTATTCCCAATTAAGGGTTTCTCATATGAGGCCCCAAAATTGAACCTCAGATATCAGTTTCAACTAATTCTTAGTTGTTCTAATCTTGCCCATATGTTTCAACATCTTACTGTATGTACATTCTCACTCTAATGTGGGTCTAATTATCCAGAGTCTATTCTTATTATATTATTAATAGGAGTCATTAGATCCCAGTAACGTATCCTGCCATCCGGACCAGGCCAAACCTGAAGTCCTGAATCCAAGAACTACAAAGGATTACTCAACTCCTATTCATCTCAGAAGTGTGGAAGAAAACTTATCCACTAATAAAAGCTCATTCAAAGGTCAATTCTAGTCTACTTGTTACAAAGAATGAAATCAATAAATGCTACAACTGCATAGTGTGCAACAAATCTTAAAGACCCATATATATTTCAAACTACTGAACATTTCAATTCAAATATATAAGAGCATTTCTATACATTTCCAACAAAAACAACATTATGAAATGTAAGTTCTATCTCCTTTTACATTTATGCTCTTAATTCTTGTTTTCTAACCCTAACATTTCTAGGGTTCCTCTCTAGCCCATTCTTCCACTGTATACCTAGCCAGGGTATACATGAGAGAATAGACAGAGTAGCTTGTACTGGTTGATCCAAGTATTCAGATATCGGGCCAGGATATCCAAATACTCAAATCCCCAAAGCTAACATCAAAACATCTCCTATCTGCCACACTTATGACGCTAACTTACTAACTTAATGGTCCTTGACAACTCACCCTAAGCTCTGATACCAAGCTGTTACACCCCCGATCTCACAATTTCCTCAAATCATGAGATTAGGGCATAAGATAGGACTTATATGTAACACAAAGAACACCCTTAACTTTTTTCTTTTCTTTAAAACTCTTGTTTCCCCGCATTGAACCACATAACATCTTAACAAAGGAATCTGAACATTTCTTTTACTAATCAAACTTCAATAGTAAAGGTACATGTATAAACATTCATGATGTCTCTCACACCTTATGCACATAAAACTTGCTAATTAGCATACATATCAAAAGAGGAACAATATTACACATCGTAATTACAACTCTCTCTCTTATCTCTTACTGAGGACCTAGAGTGACAAGGACCGACTGACTCAACTAATCTTGTACTTAACTCTTGTAGCAGATCTACACTGATGCTCTGACCATCTTCAAGTCCACGCGGTTAACCCTAAAATGTTTGAGTAGAGGGGTGAGCCTACTCGCTCAGTGAATGAGTACTTCAAGGAAACAGTCTAAGGCACTAATGTGATTACAGATATAACTTTGAATAAACGTTATGAAATTTAACAACAATAAATACTACACTGCGCAGTTCTAAAACAATATAATTGAAATAACAAAGAATGTAAATATTGCATCCAAAGAATAACTACTAGAAAACTATGCTCTAGTCTTCCTTAGCTCATTCATTCATAAGGAACTCTGTGAACCTATATGATCATATTTTAACTTATGCCCTGCTCTATGCAGTGTACTGTGCATAGAGACTCGCAGTGCACTACGGCCACACCGTACAAGACTTAGCGACACACCCGGGAAATGCTAAGTCTGACGCCAGCCCTGTTCTTCCACAGGACCACAGGCTCTCCGGCCTCAATGCACTACTCCGAGTGCTCTAGACTCCTCCTCTAACCTGAGCACACATGCAGAGAGTCTCACGGGGTTATCTCCATGACTCCGCACAGATCTTGTTGCAATAACCCCTATTTTCTCCAGTGCCACCGTGACTCCGCACGGATTATTGTTGAACACTGTCTCTCTGTCCTCGTGCCACCATGACTCCACACGGTTTATGTTGCAACACGAGTTTTACCCCTAAGAAGCAGATCTCTCGAAGGGGTTCTACGGTGTTCAGGGAACCTAAGTCTAACATTAATATTATAGATACATGTAAAACAGAAATCATAACTCATTTTACATTTCTCACAAGGCTCACACGGCCTGCCATATCATATCATATAAAACATCATAGCTCATGTATTCAACATATACCATGTCTCAGTAACATCCCTTTCTAGGGCATGTCATATCTCATCACCTGCAATTTACGAGATATGTATTGAAATATAAGAAGCCCTGCAGTATGTAGATATCAACTCAGAGAGAACAAGCACATAAAGTTAAATGCACTAGAAACATACAATTCAACAGTTAAGTATCACCACATCTCATATCGAGACCTTTCATGTCACCATAACATGATTCATTGAACACCCTATCTTTAGGGTTTCATTTGCCTTATTCATTCATCACATGCCAACACCCTACTCTTAGGGTTTCATTCGCCTCATTCACCTTTTCATTTACCTCATTCACTTGTCACATGGCTCTCATAAGGATTTCATAGGATATAAGCATTCACTAAATAAAGATTGTTTTCAACAAATCATATACAATCGATATATGTATGAAACCATGGAAATTGAACTAAATTTAGGTTTCCATGCTATTCACTGAGATATCATGCACCAAGGATAAAATTCAAATAAGGTAATCCATGAGGTACATCCTAACCACTTATAAGATTACTAGTCCTTTTCAATAAGGTTGAAACTCTAGAGATATCTCAATTAGGTTAAACCCTAATTACATCATATGGTATAAATCTGAAAAGCATTCTTTCTAGGATGTGTTGTATACGTTTCTGATGTGAATCTACCATCAAGGAGTCATTCAAACAGAGAAGGAATCCATATCATATCAAATTGCAACAACTTAAATTAAACGAACATTTCAGGGTTTAGAATCACATACCAAGCAATTAGGGATTTGGATGCTATAATCAAATTTCGTGCATTATACTGTTTAAAGGAAGAACTCACTCACCCTAAGGTGTGAAAACACCTCAAAACTGCAGCTCAACTCAGGGGATCTCGAACTCATATCAAATCCTTAGCAAATCTCCCAATTCTTCTTCCATTCAACTAGGAAACCTTGAAAATGAGGGATTATGAAGAAAGGGTGAGAAAAGAGGGAATTTTGACATCATCTTGGATCAAATCAGAGCATGGTCGGAATCTTGACATGAGAAAGAAGATTCAACATAAAAGTCTATGCAAAGGATCCAAACTTACTTGATTTCACCATTCCTTGGACCGCAAAACCCTAGGTCCGCAATTCCTCCTCTTTCTCCACTCAAGCACTAACTCTCCCTCTCTCTCTAGATTTTTGTTTCTCTGGGGTGGATGACGAAGAATGAGAGCTGTGTGTGTGTGTGGTCGATCATATAAGTCAATTTGAGCTTCTTGGGTCAATTGCATATTGACCCAACACTCAACTTTAATTATATTGGCTGAATATTCAGTTATACAAAGTTACTGTAATTCGTTTATTTCAGAGATCAAAACTTCTCCAAAAATTATGGAAATTTAGAAAGTTGTTTATAATTGATCTATAAAGCTTCAGTTAAAATTTGAGATCATTTTGAGTTACCAATAAATAATTAAAAATAGAGAAGTGCACTGCTATATTGCAGTCTGCAGCAGATTCGGTCGAGTTTGTCCTGCACAGAACTCGACCGACACCCTCACTGTAGAGATCAAAAGTCATCCAAAAATTATGCCAATTTATCAGTGTCTAAAACTGTGTTTTTCAATCACAGTTAAAATTTGAGATCAATTGGATATACCAATAAAAAGATAACATTCAATTACCACACTGCTATATAAATCTGGAAATATGATCGGTCGAATTTGAAACTCGACCGATAAACAGGTCAGAACATTCTTCAAAAATTCTGATATTTTCCAATGTTGTTCAAATTTTATATATACAAATCCAAATTTTAAGTAAATCATAGTTACACATAAAATACTAAAAATCATTTAGTGAGACATTCTACTTATCAAATTCTGTATTCATATGTCATTAACCCTATTTTGGGCCGATTAGGGTCTATGCTTCTCAAACCCTAATTCTCAAGACAAAAGAACATTTAGACTTCTTATCATAGTTAAAACATCCTAATTGTGTTATCGTCATTAATTAGATTTCAAGAATGATTATTCCAATTAATCTTTGCAAATTGTCTAGGTAAACCCTAGTTTACCAGTTAAGCTCAGATGGGGTCGTAACAATGACACTGTCAACAATGCCTACAGAGCAGCAACACCAACACCCATAAACATTTAGTGATGTACTAGGGCACAAATTCGATGCCATGTGGTTACACATGCAGCATGCTTTCGAGATTAATTTCAATAATACTTCTAGCTTGTGCACACTGACAATGCAGGTACAAAGTTTGAACACAAGAACTGAGGCACTCCCCCAGTTCATGTAGGGGGTAGTCAACACTCAAAATGCAATGATGGAGACTCTGAAGATGCTAACAGAAGAAATGGCGGACCTCAGAAAAGAACACGATGCCATGAGAGCAGATAAAGAACTGATGCAGAGGGGGTATGAAGAAGCGTTAGAATATTTAAAGAAGGAACGTCAATGCTTAGATGAAGAACGCTGACAACTAGCTGTAGAACGCCAGGAGATGGATGGTTGGTGGCAAAGAAAGAAGTCAAAGGGTCTAACCAGTCCTTCCACATCACAAGCCTCCTCAAGCCCCTCGAGCCTAGATAAAGATGATGATGACATAGGAGGAATAGGTGCAGGAACAAATTCAAAGGATGAAAGTACCAACGCAAAGACTACCCCAAGGGTGGAACCTTCTGCAAAAGAAGCACAACAAAAGTCAAAAACTCATCAAGATGCCGAGATGAAGAAGACAAATGCCTTATCAAGAATGTTCAATTTGAACAACAACCCATAAGAGGACAAAGCTATAACTGAGGAACCTCAACCAAATGTCTTCTTCAGTCGTCGTCAGGGAAGAAAACACTATCATAGAAGATCTCACATCAAGAGAAATAAGGGATCCTAACAAGTTCTTGGATGACATGACTTTTGGAATGGATAGACTTTCTGCAAGACCCAACACATTACCAGCACAATGACACCCTCTATGATAGAAAGATGACTGTGACTTTAGCCACACTCAATTCAGCAGAATCAGAGCATCCATCAGAGCAGGACAGACCCATAGAAGACTTAACTGGTGAGTTATCTATGAACAATGAAAGTCAAGTAGCAAAACAAGTACAGTTGGATGTCAAGATACAACTTCCCATGACAGAAGTACGACCCTCCAACAATGCAAACAACATGAGACGTAACCTCAGAAGATGACGAAGGGGGACTCACCTCTTTCTTCATAGACGAGCCATTTAGAAAGTGGAACACACCATTTGATATTGTACCATTAGGTGTTGCCCCTCCTCTACCCTACAAAATGGCAGGCATGGACATGACCTCCTTATCCAGAATCACATGTAGAGATGTCCATATCTTAGCAAATGTGCTTGATGACAACCTTCCATGCACAAATATTCTCTACCACAATAAAGGAAGGTCGCTTAACAAGACCCTTTTAGAAGGATCTTTCTAAAAAGAGCACGAGTACACAAAAAGCTATTTAAAGTACTCTACGCAACTCTGTTGGAAGAATTTTTACATCTCGAGAAAATGCAACGTATCTTCAACAAAACCACACATCTAGCGAGTCAACTTTTTGATAAAAATTACAAATATGCCGATGTGAAAGAACTACAACAAGTAGTGAGCAGAGAGGACATGAAATTTGTAATCATGCCTATAAGGACTATAAAGCACTGGGCCCTTATTGTCATCAATCTATATGAGAGTCATACAATAGCGTTCAATTGCTGCGTAGCTATATTGGACAACACGTCCTTGGTTTACAAAAACAAGGAAGCGAGAGATATTTAAAGGTGCCACTACGTCTGCAGCGGGAAATTCAGATAGTGGAAAACTGACACCAAGGGATATGGAAATAGTTCTCAATATGTAAAAAGGTCCCTCAAGAAAAGGATGAGACATGGGATTGTGCCTTCATAGT
Organism: Alisma plantago-aquatica; assembly: GCA_963693085.1. Taxonomy (NCBI): domain Eukaryota; kingdom Viridiplantae; phylum Streptophyta; class Magnoliopsida; order Alismatales; family Alismataceae; genus Alisma; species Alisma plantago-aquatica. The sequence continues at coordinate 439,453,200 of OY856412.1, read as the reverse complement.
ACTGAGGATGATGGAAGCAATCAACAAGGGAATCCCACTGGAAGACCTCTGACAGAAGACTTACATGGCTTACGTGGTGTCTATGCAATGGAAGTTATCTATGATCGCCACTTCTTCAACGACCCGACGACGCCTTCAGATGTAATACCACATCATCTTCACTAAGAAATACCTCTACCTAAAAAGAAAACTTGGAGGGAAAGGCTTGAAACCCTATGGGTCAATCTAGAAGAACCCGCTAGGGCAACTGCTCAGAAAGAAGGATGGGTAGCAGACACTCCTAACAAAGTAGAGAAACTACCTGAAAGCAAGCCAGAACACTCTCCTTTGGCAGAAAAAGACAAAGAACAATCTCCAATTCATGAGCCTAAAGAAGGGGAGATAGATGAAGATGATATGCCAAAGATAAAACCTTATGGGCCAGTAGGAGAAATAGTGCCAACCTTCAAAGATTTTGATAGGTGGAGCTGTGAAAGCTTATCACTAGAATCCTTATAGTTGATAATGAAATGCTTAAGGGAAGGTGACACCATGACAGAGGCAATCTTCAAAAGGGATGGCCTCTATGTACTAAAGGATGACCTTAGAGATACTTTGAAAATAGGAGGGTGCCTTTTAGTCAACACTATGTCAGCCTATCAGTCACTGCTGAATGAAAACATGCCAAATGTGCATATGGCCTACTTTCTCCTAGTAGATGATGTCTTGAAGAATAAAAGGTCAGGCAAAAAAGACCGCCTAATGTAATGCCTGGCGACCTCTTTCCCAGACTATGTATTCATGCCCATCCTACATGATAGTCATTGGACTCTGCTAGTAGTCAATATTATAGCTAGGACTACAATTCTATATAACAGCTCAGATGCAATCTTTGCACTAAAAAATGTACAAACATGACTACTGCAAAGACACCTATGGAAGATAAGGCAGTCACATGCATCAAAGAAGTGGTATAAATGCTCAAAAATCATAGAAAAGGGTACAAGCATAAAGAAGGAAAAGACTTCAAGAAGACACAGTTCTGCCATAGAAGCCCTCAACAAGTACCACTGTCAAATAACTACAACTTCTATTGTCTAGCCTGGATGATCACCCTAGCTACAAGGAATATGAAGGTGGAGGGCATGCAACATGAACAATACCACCCACTATGAAGAGTATACGCCATCATGCTCCTCGAGTCAAAGTGGCGACTACAAACAACTAGAAGCAACAAAAAGAAAGCCTATTTATACATCCAACTCCAATTTTGACACCCCGGGCTGGGGTGAATGATAAGTTTGGGAGAGGAGCCATAAACATGAGTGAGAGGTACAATTTTTTCCCCAATAATTTTCAAAAAAATTCTTTTTACATATTATTGCTTCTACTACAATCAAGAATGAGAAACAATTTTTTTCAAAAAATTATTTTAAATTTTTTTGCTATAAGTCACAATTTTGCTTAGCCCCTTCTTAGACTTGTTAGCTCCCCTACTATATGTTGTAGTGCTCTCATTTCTAGAGAGGCGCAAATGAGTGGCCAATACACATAAAAGTAATAATAAGAAGCCCAACAATACAATTTTATCTCATTCTTACAGTAAAACGTTGTGTGTGGAACAATCCTAAGTCTATGGAATCCCTAGAAATTGGATGACTTTACCAAGCCATACTCCTGACCGATCACCCTAACCTGACAGTTCTAGCTAGAAAATCCTCACCTCCCTCGAGAAGGAAACACCTGCCCCTTCCAGGTTTAATTATCCTTGCTTAGGGATGAAAGGAGGCTTGGCCGCCTAGAAAATCATTTAAAAACCCCTCACCCAAACCTAAGAGGAGATATGAAAAGCCAAAAAGAAGAAAAAAAATGGAGAGTTGTGCCTAAAACATGCCGAAGGATCCCACATGGCCGGTGTATTGCTGTACTCATGAATGCAGATATGTCATGCCCATAAGTGGAGTCCTGAAGCCAAGTATATCCACCTACACTCCCAAGCAACCCTCACGCAACCACCTGACTTAACGTCATGAGCCATTGTGGCAACACTATCCTTACGATAGCTTGTGGGTGAGGGAAATTGAGGGGAATAGGAAAACACTTAAAGCCTAAAACCTACCTGAGCACACTAGCATAGGGCCAACTAAAATAAAGGAAGGGTGTGAAAGCTACCCCTCAAGGGGATGTTGTATAAGTATGGCTAGAAATCTAGCATAGGGAAGGGGGAAGTCATTGAGACGGAGATCCCTTTACTAGTAAAAGGCATTGACAAGGATTCAAAGTCACACAACTCTGGATATGAAAGGGAGGAAATAGAATCTTAGGATTTAAAATGGTCACACCATAATGCTTTTGCTGTAAGAATGAGATAACTCTATAATGGTAGGCTTGCTGATTTTTTTTGTTACCCATAGCTCATCTCTATATGATTTTGGGCCTACCATTAGCCTAAGGACGGGCTCAATCCTAAGTTTGGGGGAGTTGATAACATCTCATTTTTTGTACCTTTTGCGTAGGATTTATGCCTCCCCTAGGTAACCTTTTATGGATTTCTCTACTTATTTTAGTACTTTAGTGTCAAAATCTTAAATTCATACATCTCTTACTCTTGCAGGGTCATGCTATGCCACGACCATAGTCAATAACATGACCACGACTGTATAGCCCACTAATGTCCATGTCGCAGTCACTGCCTTCGTTCCCACTTCTTCACACCACGACTGTGACTCTCCTACTGAAGCAATGCCCCATGGTCGAGTGCACTCCTTGACCAAGGACACCCTCCAGCATACTACAAACGAGGCTCCCCCTCAACTACTGTAGATAACCCATACACCATGATCACAATGGAGGTCGTGACCGACCTATATCTCCTGACTGTGGCCCATAGGTTAAGTCAGTGGGTAGTGTCTACAAATAGACCTCCACCTCGACACGTCAAATCATCATATCATCAAGGACCAAGAAGTGCTGTCGAGTTCCTGAGTCATCCACATTCATACCCATCAGTCTTGGATCTTTGAAGAAGGAAGTCAGAGGAGAGAGAAGATTGATCGCCCCCTTCTTTAAAGGAGGAAGCTGGCACAACCACACCCACTTCAGATCTAGAGTTGAAGAAGTACATTGGTGTATTGCCTTCTTCCTTATCTATCTAGATCTATCATCTCCATCATGTTTTACTCTCCCTCTTTGTGGTTATTGATGTATCTATCCTTCTGTGACACTATTATGCTGTTCGTCAACATGTGTGGCTAAAAATATAACTTGGGTTGGGAGTAGCCACTAAGGCTCTCCCAACATGTATATTCTTATTCCCCTTTGAATACATATATGCTCTTATCAAGATTATCTCCATACTCTTATTTTTAATGCTTCACTTATATGCTTAGCTACCATCTTGTGATGTTTGATTGTTGGTACCTCAAAAGAATAGTACCAGCCTTATCTAGTGTTATGGAGTAGTATGAATGCATGAAAGTGTTGGAATACTAAAGCTAACAGTCATATGATTTTCTTTGTGGTTGTTGGGTCGTCATCTCGAGAGAGAGAGAGAGACTACCTTAAAACCTAGATCTATCCTAATCATAAGAGAGGAGGGATTATACATTTTTAATGATTTCTTGTAATCTTGGTAGGAGTATACGAAGAGGTGTGAGTTTTGCATGTTGGCGAGAGACCTTAGTAGGTGAAACCCGCCCCAAGTTTCCTTCCATACCTTTATTTCTTACTGCTTGTTTAACATTTTTCTCTTGCTTTATTTTCTTTCTTTTACCTTTCTTTGTTTTGGCTGGAGCATCATTGTTCTTTAGGGAACACCACCTGTAATCCATCTTTTTGTTTGAAGTATAAGAGTGTGAGACTCCATGTACTTAACACTTACCAATCCTGTCCCTATGGTTCGACCTTGAATACTACATTGGACCCCGTATAATAGTTGCAGGGGCTTGAGTGTCAGGTTATAATCTTAAAAGTTTGACTACTCTAGATACGCTCCATTTTAGATGTGTGATTTAGGCCGGTCAGTCGCTAGCCTTAAGTACATATGAAACTCATTTGTAGGGTTGATATTACAATATAGATGAGAAATATGTATGATATCATCTTGATAAAATGGCCTCAATAGTAATGTGATTTTCTATTTAGTACATGCTCACTTGAACATATAATAAAACACTAGATTTAAGTGATATATTTGATGTGATGAAAGGACTAGCTTAAACATTATACTCCCTAGGGTAAAAAAGAAAATTATATTGGAATGGTATTAATTTTCTCTAATCGAGTTCAGATAAGGAGTATGCACTTAATGAGAAGTCTTAAGCCTCAAAGAAGGAGAAGACTTGTATTTGAAAACATCTTCCCTTCAATTTATACCTAATGTAGGTTACTCTATGGTAGGAGAGTTGTTCCCTTGTCAAGGATGAAGATCTTCACAATGTCACGAATTCAAGATTCCTTGAGGAAGACATGATGTATGAATAAAGGATATTATGACATTTACATATGGATGTGTAGTAAAAAAAACCTAAAGAGGATGAAAGGAACATGGTTAGTAAACAACAACTAATTAAGTAATGCATTGTCTTATATCCTTTATAAAGCATCTTATAGTAAGATATCTATACTCTAGAGGAAGTAGCATAATTTTATTAGGATAGTTTTCGCATTGAGTGAGTAGAGGCCATGGGACTCATCCCTAGTAGCACACAAATTAACTTACATTTTTAGGGATGCTGAGAATGAAATTTTACCCTTTCTATGAAGAAAGAATCATGTCAAAACCTCACTTGAGCTAGCTTTTTGGATGGATAACAAAATACTTGATAGTCTTGGCTTCATTTTACCCTGAAATCATGACATATATAGAGTTAGATATGAATTATCATGTGTGATACTAGTAGTACCTTCCGTCCACCTCATATGTGGTAAGGTTTGAATTTTTAGGACCCAAGGCCAAGAATGAAACACACTGAATTACCCTTCATAGTGAGAGATCATGTCAATCAATCTTGGCCATTGTAAAAAATTGTGTAAGATTAAACCCCATGTATGTGGCTCCGTTTGAGATTTTAGAACAGTTTGGTAAGACTGCTTATCATCTTACCTTGACATCCTTGTATAGCTCGATGCATGATGTGTTCCATGTGTTCAACTTAAAGCGTTATGAGAAGGATGATGCTCATGTGTTGAATATTGAACCTTTAGAGCTTCAAGGTAGATTGACCTACCCGTAGGAACATATAAGGATATTATATTCAAAGGTGAGGGAACTCCAAAGAAAAAAGATATAAATAGTTAAGGTTCTCTATAAACATCATGGTGAGGATGAAGAAACTTCGGAGTCAAAAGTTGACATGGAAAAATCTCTACCCAACTGTTTCTATTTGAACCAAATTTTGTGGGCAAAAGTCTTTTAAAGGGGAGAGGATGTGAGGACAGAATTTCCCTACATTTAGTAGAATTTATAACTAAAAAATAATCCTTAAGAAACTTAAAAAACAATGTGGCTGTTTTTTTTATCATAATTCCTTTGGGACAATAATTCAAGATTTTTTTCATTCAATAGTGTATATATTAAACACCTGTGTTCCTTTTTAGATATAATACTTCTTGTAAGACCCTAACCTGCATTTATGGTTAAACATGCTTGCTTATCTCAATTGGTTTTTTATCACTTTAATCAAACCCTAATTTATGATTTTATATCATTTGATGAAGCTAAGTTTCAAGTTTGGTCCAGTTTGGACATTGTTTGATTAAGTTTTGCAATTTATGTGCTTATATGGACCTTTCATGAAATTTTCACATATCTAGGGTTTAATCTATAATTTTCACACGTGTGATGTTCCTTAGAAATGTTCTTAACATATCTGATATAGTTTCACCTTTGAACACCAAGATGCACCATCGAATGTGTGGTGTCTTCTAGTTTAGGGTTGATGACCTAGGGTTTCTCACCTAAGTGCCTAACCAGATGGTTTTCTATAGAAGTTAGGGATCCGATGGTTTCACTATAAGAGTGAAGGATCCAATAGTTTCCTTTGTTGCATGGGATTCAATGGTTTTCTATAGAGGCACAAGAAGTGATGGTTTTCCATGTAGTATGCATCGACCGATGGTGGATCAAGGTTGCATAAGTGGATAAGAAAGGGCATGATGTGATGGCCTAACTGATGACACAACTCGATGGTGCTCCTAGGTTTATAACGTGACCGTTCACCTAGGTGCCAACTGATGTCTCTCCTTGACAAACGATGGCATATCTACTTTGCATGGATGGGAGTTTTTGACCTTTTGACACATGGCATGCATGCTTTCAACCCTCAACCCCCTTCCTCTCTCATCCTAGCCTTACATGCTCCCCTCCTATCTCCCAAACAAAATATTTACTCTCCTTAATCTCCTTCTAATTTCTTAAGAGGTCTGACCTTCTTTCTTGGTGGAAGAAGAAGAGCTCTTGAGGACGAAGCTTGGTCAAGCTTGGTTGCATGTTGCTTTAGGGTTTGGATCTACCTTCTCTAGGATCGTTTGAAGCGTCATAACCTAGTCTCTAGCACTAACCAAGTAAGAGAATCTCCTTATCTTCATTTTTCTTTCTCCCCTCCTTCTCTCTTCTTCTTTGTGTGAATCCATGGTGTTCTTGGTAGAACTCAAGCATGTGGTTGAAGAACCTTTTTTCTCTTATCTTTTGCCCTAGATCCTCCTTGTTTGTGAAGAAAGGATCCATCTAGGAGCGCTTTGAGTGCTAAAAATAGGGTTTCTCTTCTCTATTTTAATATACCATGTTTTTTTGATGCTCATTCTCCTCCTTGAGGCGAGTTATATAACTTTCATCCCATTTCTTGCTTACCTTTAACATGTTATATGTAGATATTGCCCTCAAAACGTGGTAATATGTAGAAAGACAATCGTTTGGGTAAAGTTTGATCGTATGTAGTAGTATTTGTGTAGGTAAACTACCCCTAGATCTTATGCATGTTCTTCTTTTGAAGTAAGCAACCTAAACCTTGCAAGTTTGTGGAAATCAATGGTTTTGTTTCCTTTGAAAATTTGGATCCATGGTTTGACTCCTCATGTGAAACGATGATTTTCATGGCTTGAGAATGGATGGTTCCACTAGTAAGTGAAACAATGGCTTTTCTTAGCTTGAGAAAATGATGGTTACACTACATTCATGAATCAGTGGTCATATTTGATACCGAAGTTGATACTCTCATCAAGTAGATGAATTGATGGTTTACCTAACAGTTGAAACGATGATTTTTACTTGGTGTAGAAGAACTGATTTCACCTAGCATTGATAGCCAATGGTTTACTTAATTCTCACAGCTGATGGTTTACCTAATGCTCATAGCTAATGGTTTTCCTAATGCTCACAATCGATGGGTTGCCTAATGCTCACAACCGATGGTTTTCTTAATGCTCATAATTGATGGTTTGCCTAATGCTCACAATTGATGGTTTACCTAATACTCACAACCAATGGTTTCCTAATGCTCACAACTGATGGTTTACCTAATGCTCACAATCGATGGCTTGCCTATTGTTTACAATCGATGGCTCTACTAGTCCATGAAATGATTAACGAACTAAATTCAATAAACAATGGCTTCACTAGGTACATGATTCTATGGTTTTCCTAGTGTAGCAAAGGAACTGGTAGTTATGTTTACTATGGAAACTGATGGTTGTGCTAAGTATGTGATTTGATGGTCTTGCTTCTACCTAAGTGTGTGTATGAACCGATGGATTACTTATGGGTTTTGATTTGTGACAATCAATCCAGTCAACCTTGTTAAAATCTTAGTTAAAATGATCAAGTGGTGATGGTTTAATATAACTACCTTCTTCTAATGTTGTAATGATGAAGGGATCTCTCATAATGCTAATGGTAACCTACTGTGTTACCTTTGAGAATTTCATATCTCTTATGTTTGGTGAACTCTTATGATAAATATTTAAATAACAAGTTTGTTGATGACACGAAGAACCTTCTACAAGGTGTTGAACAATAATGATGTTCTTGAAGGGAATATTGTGAATGGTCTAAATGGCCTTTGGGCATGAATTGAGCCCTAATGGAGGTGTAATCATCTTTATGATTGACAAGGTACTAGTACCCTATGATGTTGTTATAAAGAATGTGTCTCATATGTTTTATATCTCCTGGAATTGCTATGTACCAATGTTTTTGTAGAAATATTTTGGGGTTTGTATATAACTTGATTGATGCAGTATAAAATCACCCAATTGGTTCAATTAATCAAGTTAAACCCTAATCATGTAGTTCCATGTTCCATAGAACTATTCCATAGTCATGACTTGCTGGATAGTAAAATGAGTATTCTAGAAGGGAAACTCGGAGTCGTATATTGTTGAGTATATGTGGGTGCAGGGAGGGTATATCCTTGTCATCATGATCCCAAGGTTATGAAGAATGATTGAGGCCATGTCTCAGATGAATGATTATATATGTGTGATGTGATTGAGTACGGCTAAGATGGTACCCCATATGATAGGGTTGAGTACCCTGGTTTGTAGTGTTGGAGCTTGTGTCCTAAGGATGGACTAGGTGATTGCAGCTTGACTGGCATGTCACTACAACAAACTTGTACTGATCGAGGGGAAGGGATATTGGGATTACGACACTCCTAGATCTTGTACGGAAGTGATTGTGAATTGGCAGTGGAGAGTTGGAAGTTTGAGTAGTATGCCTCAAACTCCCCATGGCTTAATAAAATATGTAACTCAACCGTGTAGCGTATCTACTAGGGTTACTTGACGACTCACATTTGTTGATAGCCCTCACTGAAAAACACTAGAGGGGGGGGGTGAATAGAGTTTTTAAATATTTTAATAAATTATTTAACTCAAACAACCACAATTGAAAATGGAAGAAGGAGACAAGTGTTTAGAGTGGTTCCAATCTTAGCAAATACTAAGATTGTCAGTCCACTACCCGGTTGCTTACCCAACTGGGATTTTGAAAGTATCAATTTTATTACCTTCATAAGGATTTACACAAAATACAATACTTTCTTACACCCCTTGAACATCCTTCACTTGAAGTAGATGCACCAACCCGAGGTAGCCTTCTTGAAGTAACTCCAAGCTCCCCCTTGAAGTAGCCTTCCTCTTTAGAAGTAACCTCCCGTTGCACCAGCCTTCTTGAAGTAGTTCAAGGTCCCCTTCTTCACCAAGAAGATCTTTCAACCTCTCCAATCCGCAGCCTCCAACCTAGGAGTAGCAAGGAGAGTACAAACAATAATATTGAACAAGAAAGGAAAAAGGAAATTACAACTTATCCTTTGAAGCACAAGGCTTGATTTGCCTAGATCAAGCGTATAGATCTCCTAACCAATGTGTATGGAATTGTGATTGCTGTGGATAGGAGATGTTAGCCTATAGAACACGGAATTTGAGCTGAGAGAAGAAGTAACCAGTTGTTAATATGCTCAATTGCTCACAAACAGATTGCTCAATGTAAATGTATGCTCAAAGATTGCTCAAGTGTGTAATCAAGTGAGTTTAGGTGTCCTAAGGCATGTCCTATTTATAGGAATGTCCTACAAGTGCTTAAGGACGTTCTAGACACTCTCTAGGGGTTTCTAAGTGCTTAACTATCCGTTAGATATAAGTTAGTTGCTTTAACAACGACTAGTTAATTAATTCTGGAGTTGCTGTCAGAGACCATCTCGGTCGAGAAATGGTCGACCGAGACACCTACTCGGTCGAAGTTTTGTCGACCGACATGCTCTCTGGATCAAGTGTTTTGCAACGTTTATCTCCAACTGCCAACTACCTTGTCAGCTGTGTCTAATGGCTACTTGGGTCTTTCTCGGCCGAGAAGTTTGTCGACCGAGAGTGTCTCGGTCGAGGATTTTGTCGACCGAGATAGACCATGTTTCAATGTTTCAAATGAAGACATTAAGTGTGTGTATGAGTGTGCATATGTGACACTGTTGAAGGGAATGACCTATCTAAATGTGGTGTTTAGCTAGGGAAGATCTAACGCTTGATTTACATGAAGTGTAAGTACTTGTACATTATATATTTGTACAAGTTTGCAATTGATTACATTTCATGACATTTACAATCATTCAAGCATATAGATTCCCTAGTGCTTTTTCATCCACCTTATTCCTACAACACTCAAGTAGCACGTTAGATTAACAAGAATGAAATGTTTGTCATTATCAAAACAAAGAGATTTACAGATGTCCATTTAACCAACAATCTCCCCCTTTTTGAAGATGACAAACATTTCCTAAATATAAAATAAGAAAATATAAAACATGTGAGTTTCATACTTGAATATTACCTTTGTGAATTTCTTCTCTTGTTTATAAAATGTGTGCTTATTATTCCCTATGAATTATGGAACATGAAATCCAATTCTTTAGGGAATATAGCAACTTTCAATGTAAAGCCAAGAGTTTATGAAACTCATTGATTGAGTTTTACATTTATATTTATTTCTCCCCCTTTGTCATTTCAAAAAGATATCCGTTAAAAATAAAACTCCCCCTTAATTAGATGTCCCAACAAATTCAATGACAAAGATGTCCATTAAAGCCAAAATGATGCAAATAAACGACATTGTTAAGAAACACAAATATCAAAGAAAACATCTTCCAAAGAAGTGATAAGCAATTGCTTCCTTATTTTGTTGAATTGGTCTAGTGGAAGCGGTTTTGTAAAAATATCAGCCAATTGATCTTCCGTATCAACATGATGAAGGGATACATGATTTTTTAGAAATATGATCTCTTAAAAAGTGATGACGGATTTCAATATGTTTAGCTCTGCTGTGTAAAATAGGATTGTGTGCTAAGTTTATAGCGCTTGTGTTGTCACAAAAGATAGGTGTAGATGAAAGAGTAAAACTATAATCGTTTAATACTTGTTGCATATAAAGCACTTGAGCACAACAAGATCCGGCTACCATATATTCAGCTTCAGTTGTAGAAAGGGCAACCGTGTTTTGTTTCTTGCTAAACCAAGATACTAAAGTTCTCCCTAACAAGAAACATCCACCACTAGTGCTCTTGCGATCAAGTCGACAACCAGCATAATCAGCATCAGTATAAGCTTTAAAATCCAAGGATTGTCCTTTTGGATACCATAAACCAAAACATGTAGTGCCGGCTAAGTATCGAAGAATTCATTTAACTGCTTGAAAATGAGAGTGCATAGGTTGTGATTGAAATCGAGCACAAAGACCAACGGAAAACATGATGTCCGGTCTAGAAGCAGTTAAGTAAAGCAAACTACCAATCATGGCTCTATATAAGGAATCATCAATAGGCTCCCCATTTTCATCCTTATCAATTTTAGTAGAAGTGGCCATAGGAGTAGTAGCATGTTTTCACTGATCCATCCCAAAACGTTTTAAGAGTTCTTTAGTATACTTTTCTTGGCTTATAAAAATCCCGGCAGGCGTTTGTTTAATTTGGAAACCAAGAAAGAAAGTTAGTTCACCCATGAGGCTCATTTCAAATTCTTTTTTCATAATGTCACTAAATTGTGTGCACAATAATTCATTTGAAGCGCCAAAAATAATGTCATCAACATATATTTGAACAACTAGAAAATCAGATGTATATCTTTTGAAAAATAAGGTAGAATCTAAATTTCCAATAGAAAACCATTTTCAAAAAGATATGTCTTGAGCCTTTCATACTAGTTCCTAGGTGCTTGTTTTAAACCATAAAGTGCTTTCTTAAGTTTATAAACATAGTCACCTTTTTCCGGTATTTCAAAACCGGGTGGTTGGACAACATATACTTCTTCTTGAATGATTCCGTTTAGAAATGCACTTTTTACATCCATTTGGTAGAGTTTGATGTTTTTATGTGCAGCAATAGCTAGTAACATTCTAATAGCTTCAAGTCTAGCTACTGGTGCATACGTTTCATCAAAGTCTATTCCTTCTTGTTGATTATATCCTTGTGCTACTAACCGAGCTTTATTCCTTATTACTTCTCCTGCCTCATTTAGTTTATTCCTAAAAACCCATTTGGTTCCAATGATGGTTTTATCTTGTGGTTTAGGAACTAAATCCCATACATCATTTTTTGTGAATTGGTTTAATTCTTCTTGCATTGCTATTATCCAATAATCATCTTTAAGAACTTCAGATATCTTCTTAGGTTCAATGATAGAAACAAAAGCCATGTTTGCGACATCCTTAAAGAAAGAGCGAGTTTTTACTTTATCATTTGGATTTCCAATAATTAATTCTTGAGGATGATCCTTAATAAGTCTAGGTATAGGTTGTGTTTCATCTTGATTATTGTTTGTAGTATCTTTCTCACTATCATTTGGTATGTTTAAGTTTTCGAATTGATTAGTAAGATCAATTATTTCTAGATTTTATGATTTGGACTCTTCATGAAAAGAGACATGAATAGATTCCTCAACTTTTCTAGAGATAGTGTTGTAGACTCTAAATGCTTTGTGGGATTTAGAATCAAACTTATCTCTATCATCTTTGGTATTTAAGATATAGCATGTAGATCCAAAGGTATGAAAATAGTCAACTCTAGGTTTCTTAGAATGTATTATTTCATATGGAGTTTTCTTCAAATGAGAGTGAATAGTTACTCTATTTAACACATAGCATGCGGTGTTTACAGCTTCAGCCCAAAAGGTTTTGGGTGTGTTATGTTCGAGCATCATAGTTCTAGCCATTTCTTGTAGTGATCGATTTTTCCTTTCAACTATACCATTTTGTTGTGGAGTGCGTGGAGCAGAAAAATTGTGAGTGTACCCTTGAGATGTACAAAATTCTTCAAAGACATGATTTTCAAATTCTCCACCATGATCACTTCTAATGATACATATTTTGCTTTGTAATAGATTTTCAATCATAGAACAAAATTTTATAAAAACATGAATAGTATCATCTTTGGTTGCAATAAAATGTACCCATGTATATCTACTATAATCATCAACAATAACAAAAAAATATCTTTTGCCACCAATAGATTGTGTCCTCATGGGTCCAAATAAATCCATATGAATTAATTCTAAAGATCTACTGGTGCTAAGTACATGTTTAGGTTTAAAAGAGGTTTTTGTTTGCTTTCCCAATGTACATGGTTCACAATTTTCAACTTGATCAAAGGATAAAGTTGGCAAACCACGAACAAGATCATATTTCACTAACTTTTTGATAACATGTGAACTAGCATGTCCTAGCTATTTATGCCATAGTTGTAAAGTATTTTCATTTGCAAGCAAGCATTTTCCTACTACAGATTTCATAGAGTTAGGTCTAAGAATATAAAGATTTCCAACTCTTTTTCCTTCATAGACAACATTTGTAGTGTTTTCTATTAATAATTTGCAGCAGGTTTTGTTAAATAAAATATCATAGCCACTATCAAATAATTGACTCACACTTATTAAGTTATGGTGCAAACCATCAACGAGTAGAACATTCTTTATTTCGAGGTTCGTACCAATGTTACCTATTCCAATGATTTTACCTTTACCCTTATCTCCAAAAGTGACTGTTCCACTCTTCTTTTCTTCAAAAGTTTGAAATGCATCCTTGTTTCCGGTCATGTGTTTGGAACATCCACTGTCGACCACCCAATCCTGCATTAAAAGGTAGGTTTTGGTACCCATGTGATGGTCCGATATGGTTAGAAGAATTTAAGTACAGATTGCAAAAATTCTGATTCAGAACTTCAGTCGGTCGATAATTGTTCGACCGACATCTTTCTTGGTCGACTAATCGTCGATCGAGAAGGTTGCTGTATTGCAAATTAAGAATAAAGATTCTGCTCGGTTGACCAACTTTTGACCGAAATAGTTGCTATTTATTTTGATTTGTTACAGGCATCTGGTCGGTCGACAAAAGTTCGACCGATTATATTTTCGGTCGACAATACTTCGACCGACTAAGTTTTTGTTTCAGTACAGCAGTTCAGAAAATTACCATAATGCATGAAACCTTTTATTAAGTTGAGATAAGACAATATAAATTGCAAAATTGAGCGTTTGATCATATCTCAACTAAATTGCATTCGACTCTACTAAGTTTGGGGTTTTGGGACCCAAACTAAGTAGGAATCCTTGGTCTTATAAGGGCATGAAAATGAATAATGTCCAAGACGTAAACAAAAATGACAAGTAATAGAGTCAACTTCATTTCTCTTTCTAGGAATTGTGTTCTTAGGTACAAACATAGTCCGAGTTCTTTTGGGTTGATTTTTCTTTTGAGCATATCCTAAACCTTTTCTTCCATTGAAACTAGAGGAGGCTTTTAGAATGTTGTCAAGGATATCTTTTCTTCTTAACTCATGTAGGTTTCTTTGTAGCTTAGCAATGTCATCCATCTTTTTGTGTGCATCTTTTCTTGCTTGATCTAAATCAGATAATAGGGAGTCTCTTTCTTTTACAACATTGTCATAGTCTAGATGGTTACACAGAATTGGTTGAGTCTGAAAATCTTTTAGTTTAGCTAACAATTCAGTCTTTTCTTGAGAGAGAAGATCAACGTTTGTTTCTAGAGTGAGTAGCTTTTTAGTGCAGTCATTTAAAGATGTTTTTAAAGACAAATTCTCAAGATCAATGTTGTTCTTTTCAGAAGAGAGATCATTTAATTTAGCATAGAGCTCGTCATTTGTTTTGATAACCTTCTTTAGTTTCTTCTTGACATCAACATACTTATCATGAACTTCTTGTAGACTAGTAATTAACTCCTCTTTAGGAAGATCAAGTAGGCTTACCTCTTGAGAGTCTTCATCATCTTCTCTTGCCATTAGACATTCTATCTTTTCTTCTCCACTTTCACTTTCACTTGACTCGTCCCATGCAGCTTTATAGGCTTTTTCTCCCTTCTTCTTGTGTGAGCTTTTCTTTCCTTTCTTTGCTTTAGGACATTCATTTTTGAAATGTCCTTTCTTTCCACACTCAAAGCACCTAGGAGGAGAGGAAGAAGAACTAGAAATCTTGTTAGATTTAAATCTTTTATATTTCTTACCATTGACAATCAAGGCTTCTTCTCCTTCTTCTTCACTTGACTCCTCACTTTCTGGTGTGATTATCTTTGAAGCTTTTAGAGCCATATCCTTCTTCTTTCCTTGTTGAAGTTCACGTTCTCTTCTTTCTTCCTCTTCTAGGGTTGCTTCATGAGCTTCTAGATTGCCAATGAGTTACTCCATTTTTAGTCGAGTGAGGTCATTAGCTTCTTCAATGGCTGTCACCTTTGGCTTGTATTTAGGAGGAAGTGATCGAAGAATTTTTGATACCTGATCTTCTTCAAGAACAGTTTTTCCTAGGGCATTTAAACCATTAACAATAGAAGAGAATTTTGCAAACATTTCACTAATAGATTCATTTGGATCCATACGGAAGTGTTCAAACTTTTGTTTAAGCATGCTAATCTTAGAATTCTTGACTTGAACTGTACCTTCATAAGTTATGGACAGTCTATGCCAAATATCATAGGCTGTGTCACAGTTTGATATCCTATTAAATTCTCCTACTGAAATTGAACAATATAAAATGCTTATAACTTTGGCATTCATTTGAGCCAACTTTACCGTATTTGCATCCCACTCTGCATATTGTGTTTGAGGAAGCTCGTATGGGGTTGACACCATCCTCCATAAGTCCCAATTGATGCCTTGGAAGTAGAACTGCATCCTTCTCTTCCAATATGTGTAATTTGTTCCATCAAACGCTGGAGGTCTAGCAACAAGTGTCCCTTCAAGGTTAAGGTTGTTAAGCATCCCGTCACCCATTCTTCAAGACCTTGTTAGGGTTCCTTGAAGCCTGCTCTGATACCAATTGAAAAACACTAGAGGGGGGGTGAATAGAGTCTTTAAATATTTTAATAAATTATTTAACTCAAACAACCACAATTGAAAATGGAAGAAGGAGAAAAGTGTTTAGAGTGGTTCCAATCTTAGCAAATACTAAGATTGTTAGTCCACTACCCGGTTGCTTACCCAACTGGGATTTTGAAAGTATCAATTTTATTACCTTCACAAGGATTTACACAAAATACAATACTTTCTTACACCCCTTGAACAACCTTCACTTGAAGCAGATGCACCAACCCGAGGTAGCCTTCTTGAAGTAACTCCAAGCTCCCCCTTGAAGTAGCCTTCCTCTTTAGAAGTAACCTCCCGTTGCACCAGCCTTCCTGAAGTAGTTCAAGGTCCCCTTCTTCACCAAGAAGATCTTTCAACCTCTCTAATCCGCAGCCTCCAACCTTGGAGTAGCAAGGAGAGTACAAACAATAATAGTGAACAAGAAAGGAAAAAGGAAATTACAACTTATCCTTTGAAGCACAAGGCTTGATTTGCCTAGATCAAGCGTATAGATATCCTAACCAATGTGTATGGAATTGTGATTGCTGTGGATAGGAGATGCTAGCCTATAGAACACGAAATTTGAGCTGAGAGAAGAAGTAACCAGTTGTTAATATGCTCAATTGCTCACAAACAGATTGCTCAATGTAAATGTATGCTCAAAGATTGCTCAAGTGTGTAATCAAGTGAGTTTAGGTGTCCTAAGGCATGTCCTATTTATAGGAATGTCCTACAAGTGCTTAAGGATGTTCTAGACACTCTCTAGGGGTTTCTAAGTGCTTAACTAGCCGTTAGATATAAGTTAGTTGCTTTAACAATGACTAGTTAATTAATTCTGCAGTTGCTGTCAGAGACCATCTCGGTCGAGAAATGGTCGACCGAGACACCTACTCGGTCGAAGTTTTGTCGACCGACATGCTCTCTGGATCAAGTGTTTTGCAAC
Source organism: Alisma plantago-aquatica (assembly GCA_963693085.1). NCBI lineage: Eukaryota > Viridiplantae > Streptophyta > Magnoliopsida > Alismatales > Alismataceae > Alisma > Alisma plantago-aquatica. Next base: position 439,436,448 of record OY856412.1, on the reverse strand, counting down.
GTTTATCTCCAACTGCCAACTACCTTGTCAGCTGTGTCTAACGGCTACTTGGGTCTTTCTCGGTCGAGAAGTTTGTCGACCGAGAGTGTCTCGGTCGAGGATTTTGTCGACCGAGATAGACCCTGTTTCAATGTTTCAAATGAAGACATTAAGTGTGTGTATGAGTGTGCATATGTGACACTGTTGAAGGGAATGACCTATCTAAATGTGGTGTTTAGCTAGGGAAGATCTAACGCTTGATTTACATGAAGTCTAAGTACTTGTACATTATATATTTGTACAAGTTTGCAATTGATTACATTTCATGACATTTACAATCATTCAAGCATATAGATTCCCTAGTGCTTTGTCATCCACCTTATTCCTGCAACACTCAAGTAGCACGTTAGATTAACAAGAATGAAATGTTTGTCATTATCAAAACAAAGGGATTTACAGATGTCCATTTAGCCAACACTCACTTTATCTCTATTAAATTATTAGATGATGTGTAAATAGTGTCAACTTTACCTGTTCCTATAAATACTATGTTAATCTCTCAATTTTGTAATATTATCTCCTTTATCTATTTAATTACATAAATATTTTGTAATAAATACACACCTTTGAGGGTTATAACTCTCATCGGGGCATGGGTCTCACATCGTGGGTTACCACATCTTTTTCGGTGATCATCAGTAGTGTCATCGGAGCTGTGGTAGTGAGGAGGAGCAGCTTGGATATTGGTAGAAGTAGAAGGTTGTCTAGTTCTTATTGTGTCCTAAAGTCATCCTAATACTCTTAGATATGGGCATGGAATTTTTGTAGACAATGTAAATCAAATTGAGTTTCTGGAAGTATTATGATGTTTTACATGATGTGTACATGTGGACAATGCCTTTTGCATACAAGTTGTGGCTAAGGCTATTGAATAGTTGTATAGAAACCTGTTATGATATGTGATTTTACACAGGATGTGGACCTATGTGTAAATGGTCTTGGACATGTTTAAGATTTTTTTGGTTTGAATTATGCACCTTTTTTCCAGTGATGTGATTAATTAGTGACCAACCATGTTTTGGATTTGAGTAGTCTTGTTTAGCGTGTTGGGTTGTAGATCTGGTGGTATCAGAGCTTAGGATTCGCTGAGTCTATAGAGACATAGGACTTAGGTTTTGTGTCTTCTCTTACATAATCCAACATATCTATTCATAACTTGTGGTTATACATATATGTCTGGAGAATGTGAAGAGCATGTCAAGAGTAGCTACATAGCACTAAGAGGCGGTGATAGGAGGTCGATACCTGAAGGAAGAGTACATGAGATGGGGCCAAAATAGCCTGTAGCACCTCTGTTTGACCCTTTAATCATGGCTAATCTAGCCTTCCAGTCCATATTTGGATAAATCATAGCAACGATTACACATTTAGAGGATAGGGTGCCTGTATCTCAACCAAGGGTACCTATCCCTAATGCGGAATCTCATGGTCAAGGGAAGACCTTTGAGTGGCTGAAGCGTGTGGGAGCCATCGAGTATGCAGGTACACCAGACCCGATAGACACCGATATGTGGTCATCAGAGTTGGAGAAGGCCTTTAAGATCCAGACATCTCAAATGAAGATGTGGTTAAGCATGTTGTTTACCTTTTGAAGGGCAGTATTGGACATTGGTGGGCCATAGAGGAAGAGAAGAGACCAAGAGTTGTAGTGAGCTGGGAAGAGTTTTGATGAGAGTCTATGAGCCGCTACTTCCCTGAGACATACTTGGATGAGAAGATAGCCTAGTTCAAACAGTTGCACCAAGGGTAGTTTTCTATCAAGTATTATGAGGCAAGAGGTTTATGGAGCTGTTGAGGTTCTATCCTCACATGGAAACAATAGAGAAGGAGGGAATCTAGAGGTTTGAGAAGGGTCTGAACTCTGAGTTGTCTACAACAACATTGACTTTGGAGAATCAGGAGAAGTTTTCCACTTTTGTGGAATCTGTGAGGAGGATAGAAAGGTCTGTTGTTGAGAAGCAAGAAGCCAATGTGAGGAAAAGGTCAACCCACCAAGTACAATCGTCTGGTAGCTTCAAGAAGCCAATGTTGTCTTCACTACAGTATCAACAGTCACAACAAAGATCAACTTTTTTGAGTATAGTCCCAGTGGTTCCCTAGTAAAGGGAGAGGTCGTAGCTTTCCGCCAGCAGGGGTGAATAGTTCAACATCTCAATGTCAGTGATAGGGCCATCTAGGTTGCATTACAATATGAGGTCATGCTTTAAGTGTAGACAAGTCGGCATGTGAGATGGTTGTGTCCTATGAAGGACGAGGAGGCAACACAACAATCGAGGTCGAGTCAGCGAGGCTCACAACAACAACAGTACAATAGTGGTGGTGGTAGAGGATGTGGCCAGACATGAAAGTAGGGTCATCAGGATCAACTAACAGAGCCTGAGGATGACAACAGGTGACGGCTAGATTCTATGCCATGAGTCACCCAGAAGGAATGGTCAACCCACAGATCGTGAGGTCAGATGGAACTTTTTCATTTTGACTTATCTACTTCTTTTTTTTATATCTTTGGTTGACCTAGGTGCGGTGAACTTATTTACCATGAGAGAGGTGACAAGAAGTTGTAATTTGCCTATTTTAGTAGGACAAATACCCTCTTTCAAGAAACCCCTTTGGTTGGTTCCGCTGTATTGCTGGAAGTGTGTCCATCTTGCGTTCTCTCTTTCTCGAGATGCAACATTCAAGTGAATCTCATTCCACTTGACATGCATGGATTCAATGTGATCCTAGGGATGGATACCTTAGAGAAGTAAACGGTTATTTTGGATTGTAGTTCCAAATTTGTGATGTTCTATGATGGGGATGTCTCTTGGACCTTCCAAGGAGATAGGAATATCCTTCCTACCTATCTTGTGTCAGTTGTGATAGTAGAAAAGTTGACGAGACAAGGGTATGATGCTTTCTTAGCACATGTTGTGGATACTAAGGTGAGGAGTCCTAGTATCCATGATGTACATGTAGTGTGAGAGTTTGAGGATGTCTTTCTAGATGAGTCTCCTGTTGTCCACCTCCTAGAGAGATTGATTTTGAGATCAATCTAGTTCCTGGAACAAAACCCATAGCTCAAGCACCCCACATGATGACACCTGTAGAGATGAAAGAATTGGAGAGACATTTGTAGGAGTTGCTAGATAAGGGTTTCTTACGGCCGAGCACTTCACATTGGGGTGCTCTAGTGATGTTTGTGAAGAAGAAGGATGGTTCTATGAGGCTTTTCATAGATTACCGATAGTTGAATAAAGTCATAGTGAAGAACAAGTACCCGTTGTTGTGGATTAATGATTTTTTTGATCAATTGAGAGGTGATACAATGTTCTCCAAGAAAAATTTGAAGTCAGGGTATACTAGTTGAGGATCAAGGAATATTACATAGCTAAGACTGCTTTTCGGACTAGGTATGGTCATTATGAGTTTTTCGTTATGCTATTTGGGCTAACCAATGCACCAACAACTTTTAAAGACTTTATGAGTAGAGTGTTTAAACCATATCTTGACCAGTCTGTACTTGTGTTCATAGATGATACCAGTCAGCAACATAAGCATCATCTTTGCCAAGCATTAGAGTTGTTGAGGCAACACTGGATGTATGCCGAATTCAACAAGTGCAATTTTTGGCTGACTGAGGTATCTTTTCTTGGTCATGTCATATATGCTAAGGGTGTTTGTGTAGAGCCAAAGAAGCTGGAGTCAATGCTGGAGTGGGGGCAGCCCAAGACATAGATTGTGGTTTAAAGCTTTCTAGGTATGGCAAGTTGCTATAGGAGGTTCATTAAGAATTTTAGTGATGTAGCGTTACCTTGACCAAGTTGACTATGAAGGGTGTTCCTTTTACCAGGGATGACAAGTGTCAATGTTCTTTTCAGTTGTTAAAGGAGAAGTTGATGAGTGGTCCATTGTTAGTGTTGCCAAAACAATGGAAAGGCTACATTATTTTATTTAGTGCTTCAAAGAATGGCTTGGGATGTGTATTGATGCAAGACAAGAATGTGATTACTTTTTCTTTGTGAAAACTTAAGAAACACAAGGAGAACTACCCAAATCATGAATTGGAGTTATTTTCTATAGTTCTTGCTCTGAAGATTTGGAGACACTATATGTACGGGGAGAAGTGTCAGATCTTCCCAGATCACAAGAATCTCCAGTATAATTTCTCAAAGCAGGAGTTGAATATGAGGCAAAGGAGATGGATGAAGTTGATCTAAGACTATGATACACGCTAGACTATCATCCAAGGAAGGAAAATGTGGTGGCTAATGCACTGTACATGGAGTCATCTTCATTACCATCTACAGATAAGGCACAATTACACTCCATGGCATGTCACAAGTGTGATATGCTAGTGTTGCTTCGGTAGATGAACGTACAATTGGAGGTTTCCTTGCTGGCATGATTGTTGGCACAGTTGCAGGTCAAGTTGACATTGATACATCAGAGCAGAGACACATATAAGAATGATAGTGTGATAGAAAACATCAGATCAAAGTTTGGCAGCAAGAAGCATGTTGAATTCCATGAGTTAAATGATGATACAGTGTGTTTACAAACATAAACATTGTTCCAAGCATTGATGGTCTAAGGGATATGGTGCTTGAGGAGGCTCATTTATCGATGAACACGATGCATCCTGACAGTACAAATATGTACCATAATCTAAAGGCTTTGTACTAGTAGCCAAGTCTGAAGCGTGATGTAGCAGAGTTTGTTGCAAAGTGTCCAATCTATTAGTAGGTCAAGGCAGAGTATCATAATCATGCAGGTACATTACACAGTTGCCAATACCATAGTGGAAATGGGATCATATAACCATGGACTTTGTGATTGGTCTTCCAAGGACAACCAAAGGTCATGATTCCATTTCGGTGATAGTTGACCGGTTGACCAAGTTAGCTCACTTTCTTCCAGTTAAGACAACTTATACTGAAGAGGAGTTAGCATAGATCTACATTGATCATATAGTTTGTCTACATGGTATACTAGTTACCATAGTATATGATAGATGTCCTCAGTTTACGAGTAGGCTTTTAGAATGTCTGCATACAACTTTGGAGACACAACTAAGGTTTAGCAAAACTTTCCACCCATAGACAGATGGCCATTCAGAAAGGACCATTCAAATTTTGGAGGATCTTTTAAGACCGTGTGTTCTTTAGTTTCTTAACACTTGGGATGTACATCTAAGTCTGATTGAGTTTGCCTTCAACAATAATTATCAAAGAAGCATAGAAATGACACTGTAGGAAGCTTCATACAGAAGGTGTTGTTTGTCACCTCTTTGTTGGTATGAAATAGGCGAGTATTAGCTTTTGGGTCCCGAGTTAGTTGAGTGGACTGCATAAAAGATTGAGGTGATTTAGCAGTAGTTGAAGGCATCTCAAGATAGGTAGAAGTCTTATGCTTATAACTGTTGTAGGCCACTAGAATTCCAAGTTGGAAACTATGTATATCTCATGTTTTCCCCTTATAAGGAAGTGGTGAGGTTTGACAAGAACGGTAAGTTGGCTCCTAGATTTATGGGACCTTACCCTATCTGAGAACGAGTTGGAAAGGTGGCGTACAAGCTAGAGTTACATCTCGAGTTGCATAGGTTGCACAATGTATTTCATATTTCCATGTTTAGGAAGTGTCACCGAGATACAAACCAATACAACCCAGTGGAGGTTGAGTTGGATGATGATGTTTCTTATGTGGAGGGTCTCGTGTTGATCCTAGATAAGCATGTGCAAAAGCTGAGGAAGAAGGGCACAACCTTAGTGAAGGTTTTGTGGCATCACCGTGGGGTGGAGGAAGACACATGAGAGTTAGAGGATGAGATGCATATGAAGTACTCATTTTTTGTTTGCGTAGGATTTTAGGGGCAAAATCCCTATTAGGGGTTTATGGCTTAAGATCCCTGGCATGGTTTTATGGTTGAACATGCTTTCTTATCTCAATTGGGTGATTACAACTATACTCAAACCCTAATTTATGATTTGATATCATGTTACAAAGCTAAGTTTCAAGTTTGGTCCAGTTTAGACATTGTCTGATTATGTTTTGCAATTTATGTGCATATATGGACCTTTTATGCAATTTTCCTATATCTACAGTTTCATATACAATTTTCACATGTATGATGTGCCTCACAAATGTTATTAACATATTTGGTATCGTTTCACCTTTGAACACCTAGATGCAACATCAGATGTGTGGTGTCTTCTAACTTAGGGTTGAGGACCTAGGGTTTCTCACCTAAGTATCTAACTCAATGGTTTTCTAAATAAGTTAGGGATCTGGTGGTTTCACTATAAGAGGGGAGGATCCAATGGTTTCCCTTGTTTCATGGGATTTGATGGTTTCATGCAGTGTGCACCAACCAATGGTGGAACAGGGTTGCATAAGTGGCTAAGAAAGGGCACAATCTGATGGCTTAACTGATGACACAATTCAATGGTGCTCCTTGGTTGATAATTGGACGGTTCACCTAGGTGCCAACCAATGGATCTCCTAGGTTTACAACCAATGGCATATCTACTTTTCATGGATGGGATTTTTTGACATTTTGACACATGCATGCATGCTTTCAACCCTCAACCCCCTTCCTCTCTCATCCTAGCCTTATATGCTCCCCTCCTCTCTCCTAAACAAACACTTTGCTCCCCTTCATCTCCTTCTTGTTTCTTGAGAGGTCTGACCTTCTAGCTTGGTGGAAGAAGAAGAGATCTTGAGGATGAATCTTGGTCAAGCTTAGTTTCATGTATCTCTAAGGTTTGGATCTACCTTCTCTAGGATCGTTTGAAGCTTCCTAACCTAGTTTCTAGCCCTAAACAAGTAATAGAATCTTTCTTATCTTCATTTTCCTTGCGACCCTCCTTCTTCTCTATTATTCTTAGGGAGAATCCATGGTGTTCTTTGTAGAGCTCAATCATGTGGTTGAAGAACCTCTTCTCTCTTCTCTTTTTCCCTAGATCCTCCTTGTTTTTGAAGAAAGGAGCCATCTAGGAACATTTAGAGTATAAAATCTAGGGTTTCTCTTCTCTATTTCAAGCTACCTTGCTGTTTGAACGTTCATCCTCCTCCTTGAGGCGAGTTATATAAATTTCATCCCATTTCTGGCTTACATTTAATTTGTTATATGTATATCTTGTCCTAAAAACGTGGTAATATGTAGGAAGACGATCCTTTGGGTAAAGTGTGATCATATGTAGTAGTATTTGTGTAGGTAAACTACTCATAGATCTTGTGCACGTTCTTCTTTTGAAGTAAGTAACCTAATCCTCACATGTTTATGGAAATCGATGGTTTTGTTTCCTAGAAACCTTGAATCAATGGTTTGACTCCTTATGTGAAACGATCATTTTTCTTGGCTTGAGAATCAATGGTTTCACTAGTAAGTGAAACGATGGCTTAGCTTAGCTTTAGAAGACAACGGTTACACTCCATTCATGAATCGATGATCATATTTGATACCTAAGTTGATGCTCTCATCAAGTATATGAATTGATGGTATACATAACACTTGAAATGATGGTTTTTACTTAGTGTACAAGAACTGATTTCACCCAGTATTGACAAGCAATGGTTTACCTAATGTTGAGAGCTGATGGTTTACCTAATGCTCACAACTGATGGTTTGCCTAATGCTCACACCTGATGATTTGCCTAATGCTCACAACTGATGGTTTGCCTAATGCTCACAACTGATGGTTTTCCTAATGCTCACAACCGATGGCTTGATTATTGTTCACAACTGATGTCTCTACTAGTCCATGAAATGATTAACCAAATAAGTTCAAGAAGCAATAGCTTAACTAGGTACATTATTCGATGATTTTCCTAGTGTACCAAAGGAACCAGTGGTTATGTTTACTATGTAAACCCATGGTTGTGCTAAGTATGTGATCCGATGGTCTTGATTTTTCCTAAGTGTGTGTATGAACTGATGGATTACTTATGGGTGTTAATTTATGACAATCAATCCTACCTTGTTGAATCTTAGTTAAAATGATTAAGTGGTGATGGTTTAATATGAATACCTTCCTCTAATGTTGTAATTTTGAAGGTATACTCTCATAAGGCTAATGGTAACCCTCTTGTGTTACCCTTGAGAATGTCATACCTCTTATGTTTGATGAAATATTATGATAAATCTGTATATAACATGAGTGTTGATGACATGAAGAACCTTCTACAAAGTGTTGGGCGATAATGATGTTCTTGTAGGGAATATTGTGAATGATATAAATGGCCTTTGGGAAAGACTTGAGCCCTAGTGAAGGTGTAATCTTCTTCATGATTGACAAGGGACTAGTACCCTATGATGTTGTAACAAGGAATGTGTCTCATGTGTTTATGTCTCCTGGAGTTGATATATACCAATGTTATTGTAAAAATCTTTTAGGGTTTGTATGTAACTTGATTGATGCAGTCTAAACCACCCAATTGGTTTAATTAATCAAGTGAAACCCTAATAATGTATTGCCCTATGTCATACACGTATTCCAATATCAAGACTTGTTGGATAGTAAATGAGTATTCCATATGGGAAGCTCAAAGTCTTATACTATTGAGTATATGCGAGTGCAGGGAGGGTATATCCTTTCATCCTGATCCCATGGTTATGGAGAATAGTCAGGGCCCTATATCAGATGAATGATTATATATATTTGATGTGATTGAGGACAACTACGATTTCACCTCGGGTGATAGGGTTGAGTACCCTGGTTTCTAGTGTTGTGGCCTGTGTACCAAGGGCGAACTAGGTTGTTTACAAATTGATTGATATGTCACTGTGGCGGACTCATATTGATCGAGGGGAATATATCTTAGGATTCTGACTCTCTTATATCATGTACATAACTAATTACAACTTTACAGTGGTCATTTGAAATTTGAAGTGGTATGCCTCAAACTCCCCAGGCTTAATAAAATATGTAACCTTGTCATATGCCCTATCTGCTAGGGTTACTTGACGACTCATATTAGTTGATAACCCTTACTTTGTCTTTGTTAAATTATTAGCTGATGTGTAATGGGGTAAGTGAAATGAACTATTTAAATGGTGTCAACTTTACCTGTTCCTTCAAATACTATGTTAATCTCTCATGTCTATAATATTATCTGCTTTATCTATTTAGTTTCATAAATCTATTGTAATCAATAAACATTGTTGAGGGTTATATCTCTTGATGAGACATGAGTCTCACCTCATGGGTCACCACATTTTCTTAGGTTATCATCAACATCATCATCAAAATCATGATGGTGAGGAGAAACAACTTGGAGATCAATAGAAGCATAAGGTTGGCTAGTTATTAGTGTGTCCTAGAGTCATCCCTATACTATTAGGTCCAGGCGAGGAAGTTTTGTAGACAATGTATACTGACTTGAGTTTTTATTAGTATTTTGATGTTGTATATGATGTGTACATGTGGAAAATACCTTTTTTATATAGTTGTGGTTGAGGCCACTATACAGTTGTATAAAAACCTGTTATGGTATGTGTTTTATGCATGATGTGGGACCTATATGTAAATGTTCTTGGACATGTTTAAAAAGTTTTTTTGGTTTTATGCACCTTTTTTCTAGTGATGTGATTAATTAGTGATCGATCATTTTTTGGATTTGAGTAATCTTGTTTGATGTGGTGGGTTGCCACACTTCTCTAGAGAGTTATCCTAATTTGAGCATATTATGAATGTGATTTTGGAGACTCTAAACTCAATATAACAGACAAGTGACTTGAAGGCCAAGGAAAGGTTATTCAACTCTCTAACTTTGTTTTCATATTTGTATATATCTATATAAAAACAATAGGAAGATTACCCTAATTTTCAAGCCAATATGACTTCCCTAGTGGTATATGGAATTGTTGAAGGTTTTATAATATTTTTTCAAACCTAGACTAAAAAGTTGGTGGATTTTCAATGTTATTGATAACATTTAATGTAATAAGAAATATAGGACTTAACATGTCACATGGGTATGAGATGTTGGATCTTAGATCAAGGTCCATAAGACATCTTCCACTCCTGACAAAAAAGGAAAGATCCTCAATGACCCTTCTCTCCCTAATCATCTCTCTCTCTAAAAACTATGCCAATATTTCTTTTCTTCAATCGGGCCCCAACCATTCCTGATTAGGCTGGTTATAAGACCAAGATTGGGGAGTACAAACACCCCACCATAAATTACTTCACTATTGCAAGCTACATTTTGGAAACCTTAAACCGAGATTATCCCTATAACTTCATTTCTCCATCCCAACTTTTCCCTAATGTTTCTACGTGAAAACAAGCTTGAAATCCCCCTCATCACCCTTATCATTCCACCTTGACTAACCCAACATCACCACAAAGAAATCCATTCTCCAGGCCACCCCAGCCCCGACCAAGGCCCTCGTTGAATTCACAAGAATGAGCCACATATGATAAGCCTATTCATGTTATTTTCTCCCCTTTCCTTACCCCTATTACCTCTTGTAGTGGTGACCCGATCCACCATAGGTGTTGCCTTCTTGTGCTTGAGACATAAGCAAGGAGAAGTCGTTGGATCCACACAATTATGCTCAACATTGAACAAGGACTATTATAGTATCTTACATATATGCAAAAACCTCCTCCTCCTCTCTCTCTCCTATTAGAATCCAAGGGGAGCAGAAAAGATATCAGTTCCCGATCTATATCTGATCAATCGTTGAAATGCAATCAATGGGCCATGATAATCGTAATTAGGTTACTTGTAACATCCCACAATTTGAGGATTTAAACAAAAGGATCTTATAATGAATTATTGATTACTCATATTACCAAGGTGAACCTCTTTTTTAGGTATCCCCTCAATAGGTACTCTGTGATTAAGCATACTCAACCGAGAGCAATGCTAGGATGGGTGACATGTCAAGAAGTTGATCCTAGGTTGTGTGTGAGTGAGGACAAAGCACACAACTGAGGTTAATGATGGTTTGTGGGGCTAGTCATCATTCCCAAAACTCTACTAGATCCTCAAGTGATAGGCCATGCATTATAAATGGTATTAGAGCTTCATTCTTCTCTAGTAGGATGGCCCCACATGGCATGTTGCATGGCAGTCTTGAGTTATGTGGTCGGGGCATGTTGGGAAGGGATATCCATGGTGATGATGCCACCCTTGCAATGGTAGTCATGATCAGGATCTGGGTTCACATGGGTCATTTTGTGTCTACACTAAAATGAGGAAAGATAATGAGGCCATATAGTTGATCCTTGATGAGGAGGTTGAGATTCTAGGTCGGGTAGATTGCAATATCCTATGATTTGAGGCCTATGATAAACTAGTCTCAGAACTAATGATTATACTATCCATATCACCTAAGTTACCTCCTTTTCTAGTACCCCATCAGTGGATACTTGTGGTTAGGCATGCTCAACCTATAATAGTAATAGAATGGGTTCTCTATCGGGAAGTAGATCCTAAGCTTGCGTGAATGAGGATAAAGCGCACATCCAAGTCTAGTGGTTGAATGTGGGGCTAGTCGTCATTTCATAAACTCTAGTAGAGACTTAGGAAGTGGGAATGATCATTACAAATGATGTAAGATCTAGCTCCCATCCATTAGGTGGGGCCCACATCGACTTTTGATGCTCCAGTCTAAAGTTGTGTGTTTTAGGCATGTTGGAAAGGAATATCATAGTTGATCAATGCAGGTTTGCGTTGGTAGCTGTGAATAGGAGTTGGGTGTACATGGGCCATTAAGGGTCTACACTAAAATGGGGAATATAGATAATGATCCCATGATCGATCCTTGATGAGGACATCAAGATTCCAAGTGGGGAAGATTGTAACATCCCGTTATTTGAGGGCTTAGATAAAATGATCTTAAAAAGAATGATTGGACTACCCATATCTCTAAGGTGAACCTCTATCACACCCTGATTTCTGGGACCTAGAAAATACACCATTATGTCATCTATGAAATCAGTACATGATTGATTTATGGTTAAATTAAGGCCCATAAAATTTTCATGATATTTTAATATAAGAGAAAAGGCATGTAGAAAGTATCTCTTGTACAATTTGGTCAGTTTTGTAATATCCTCAAGTTTGGTGATTTCATATTTAGTTCAATTATATGAGGTGACAACCAAAGTAGAACAATGAAGGAAACATGATGACTCTAGATAATGGATGAGAGCCCTAGACCTAGTTTAGTCTTCATATTAAGTAAGTAAAATAACATTGATCAAATGAATCATAAGGAAGCTTAAATTGTGAAATTATATTGGTTCAAGATTTAAGTTTGAAACTGAGAGTCTGATTAAGCTTATGGACCCTTTGGAAGACCAAGGATTGGGCCATTGGCCCTAGAACCCAATTCAATTCCAATAGGGCCAATTAAGGTTCACATATGGGTCCTTGGAGAAAAAAAGTTTGAAATTGGGCATTTAGTGCCCATAATAAATACTAAAAATAATTTTAGTAGATGAAATAGAATATAAGATGGTGAGAGAAATTTTAGGTGATCTCTGTATATCTAGTGGCATAGGTAATTAAGTTAGCAATTATCCTGTATTTATTTAAAAGACATGTTTGGAGTGTTTACCCAGTTAGTTTTAACATAATATCTTGCTCATGTAAAGATGATGACAACATAGTGTTAATATGAAAATTTGGGATCAAATAGAGCTATGAGGTGGACTATATAAAATATTTCTTTAATTCATACTTTATCAAAAAATAATAAAAAGGGGGGGGGGGCGACTCCAGCCTGCGTAGATTGGAGAGCCGCCACCCCTATTTTATAGGACCCGAACAGAGTTTCAATGAATAGGGATCTGAGATGGCTATCTATGGAAATTAAGGCTATAAAATCCTCATGGGATTTGAGAACAAGGTCTTACAAACCTATCACTAGGGTTTTTTTGTGTTAGGAACAAGAACAAAGGACCAAATGAGAGCAAAGGAGAAGAAGAGAGGCGACACTGTGAGTGTTGTGGTTAGGAAATCTTGACTCCTGACCTTACAAGGAACAGAAAGGTCACCGCCCATGGCATGGAGACGAGGTTAAAGGAGGGGAATCATACTTCCTTGTAAACAGGTGGCCAGGGAGGTTCCTTGCCTCCTGTGTTATAAGGAATCTTCAACTGTGAAATTATTTTGGTTCAAGCTATAAGTTTGAAATCGAGAATTTGATTAAGATTATGGACCCTTTGGAAGACCAAGGAATCAACCCTTGGTCCTAGAACCCAATTCAAGTCTAATAGGGTCAATTAAGGTTCACTTATGGGTCCTTGTAGAAAAGAATTGGGAATTGGGAATTTATTGTCCATAATAGATACTCAAAATATTTTTAGTAGATGATAACTTGAATATAAGATGGTAAGAGAAATCTCAAATGATTTCATATATTTAGTAGCCGTAATTAAGTTAGTAATTATCCAGTACTTAATTGAAAGACATGTTTGAAGTGTCTATCCAGTTAATTTTGACCGAATATCTTGCTCATGTAAAGATCATGACAATATAGACTAATACCAATCAAATAGAGCTATGATATGGTCATAATAAAACATTTCTTTAATTTAGATTTTTATCAAATAGAAAAAGAAAATATAAATAAAAGGGGGGGGGCAACACGGACTATAGAGCCACCACCCATGTTTTACATGACTCGAATAGAGTCCCGTTGATCGAGGATCTAGGATGTATATGTATGGCAAGGAAGGCTATAAATCCCTTGTGGGATTTGAGCACATGGTCTTACAGTCCTATATCTAGGGTTTTGTGCTGTTAAACATGAGAAAGGAGATCCGAAGGAGAGAGAAGGAGAAGAAGAGAGGCGACACTGTGAGGGATGTGGTTAGGGAATCTTGACTCATGACCTCATAAGGCATAGACAAGGCATAACCCATGGCATGGATGTGAGTACAAAGGAGGAAAGTATACTTCCTTGTGAATAGGTGGCTAGGGAGGCAAGATCGACCTCACAGGAGATGGGCGGGACGACGACGACAGACCTCACAAAGTAGAGTATCCACACAAAGGAGAAAGTCAGGAGCCGAGTTTGTTGGACAGAGCAAGAGCCAGACCCTAGATGGGGATATGTGAGTGTGATCCCTACTTGTAGCTGCTACGATTGCACATGGCCGAATCAGGACAGCCAGGTCCAAAATCAAAGATCCGAAATGCTCAAAATAGGTATTCTTTGAAAATTCATAGATTAGGATAGGGAACTCGATTTTATCAAACAAGGTATATGTAGAAAGCTAATGATGTCTATTATCTTAAAAAATACACCCAGATAGTGTTTTTCATGTTTTATTAATATTATAATTTCATTACAAAAAGATATGAGATTTCAATCTTTTAAACATCAAAAATAGCAAACGACTTTAAAAATTAGTGTATTTAATGTAAGTATATTTTGATATTTATAACATTATTCCAAAACCCGATCTTTCTAATTTGAAGTTTTAATAAGGTTTTTGATATAAAACCTACTAAGGGTATTATGGGTATTTCACCAATTGTCTGACCATGAAACGATATGAGATTTTTACCCAAACATTAATGTATAATGTTCTTACTATCTTCGAGTTGTGGTGAGGTTTCATGTCTTTATAATCTATTATTTGATTTTTAGACCTAACATGATATTATATGATGTGTTTTATGGATATTAATGAAATATTACATAATATATATGCTTAGTCGCTATGAAATAGAGTTTTTGGTGTATTTATATCTGATTTCAGATAAGCTAAAGTAGTTAGATACATATGGGTATATTTAAAGTTTCTCTTGATCATGGATAAATATGTTCACATATTAGTACATTATGTGATTAGTATGCTTATTCAAGTATGAGGGTTATGGTGATTATGTAATATGAGTTCTGATATGCATTCAGAACTAAGATTTTATTGTGGTTTTAGATCATAGTTAGATTCACTATAAACAAGAACCCTACTTTAGTTTAGATAGTAAGACTGATGGGAGTTTGAGATTTATAAATAAAAATAGGGAACATACACTTGAACTTATAGAAATTTATTGATATCCAAGTGATTAGGTTGCAGAAAAGGGACCAAGAACACATTAACAGAAGCATTGAAATCAATGGAAGTGGGCCATGTCCGTTGAATTTCATTATTATTATGATGCCGCCTATCCCTTACTACAAAGTAACTTAGAGATTAAGTTACTTTCATACTTTAGTATTTCATATCCAATCATGCTTTAATCAATCAAATTTCATTCAGATCCAGTCATGTTGCCCAATTTTCAAATTTTAGATATTGGAGATTTATATTACTTTTAGACACTCAATACTTGTATGCTTAGTTCACTTTATCTTTCTCAAGACTTAGTCTCAGATGTCATATATCAGATATTAGAATTTCATTAAGACAATTTATTAAATCAGAGTTTCAGATTAAGATTTATCTAGACAATAAGAGTATCAAGTTTTAGATTCAGTTTGAAATTAAAGAATAGAAATACAAGGTCAAAGATAATAGATTAGATTCAAATATATAAATTAAGAATAGATTCAGAGATAAGAGATTAATATTTAGAATAAGAAATTAAGAATAGAGATAGAAAATGACATCAAAACATTAATTATATACATTATAGGATAAGTCGTCACCAAAGAGTTTCATGACGATTCATAGGGAGCACTGTGTAAGACACTGTGGGTGTTATAGAGAGCATGTTCTACCAATAGAGGATGCGCTGCAACATAGAGGACACTTAAGTGTCAACAGAGGGCACTTTGGGCCAATAGAGGGTGTGTTGCATAATAGAGAATACTCCAGTGTCAATAGAGGGCACTTTGTGCTAACATAGGGTGTTTTGCACCATAGAGGACACTTCAGTGTCACAGAAGAGGACTTATCATATAATGGTCACCATAATCAAATGAAAGACAAAAATAAAAGACTTATCAATTCACTATAAGTTTAAAACCTTTCAATATTAGTCCAACTTTTAGTTATAGTATACTCATGTTTATCTTATCAGAAATTCAATGCCACTTACTCTAACCTAGGTTTCCCTTTATACATGGCTAGGGAGGAGATGTCTGCATGTACCAATCTTTAGGAAGAGAGGTCAATATATATGATTCATATTCATTTTAAATATGTTTTCTTGGCGGGGCGTCATGTACATGATCCGGGACATTAAGATAGAGTCCCTATTTTAGCATTGACATAAGACTTTTTATATAGTTTGATGTAATCATGTTCCTTTTCCTTAGAACATATCAGAATTTCTTTCATATATAGTCTATAATGATTCTTATCTATCATTATTATAATGCATATCATGTTAATAACACTCCTCAATTGATTTTTTTAGCTTTCACTGATGTGATAAGAAAATTGGGGTGCTACACTATGCTATCAAAGCAATAATGTACATATCCATAAGGAAAATTCTCATATTCACAGTTTAGATTGCCCATTAGAAACCTAGTGAGACTAGTTAGATTAAGAAAGACAATTAGTAACCTTAGTTATAAAATAAGTGAGTGAAAGTTAGTAGAATCCATATTAGAGGTGTGATCATCCAATAGAAGTTGAGATATGCATTAGGGTTATTGTCTAGCTACTTTGGACTTTTTAGTGTTAAATTTAGATTGTTGTATAATATGCCCTCTCTTTTTCCCATATGTTTGTGGTATAGGACACAAGATTATGGGGTCTTGTAGAGGGGATGCTATATGCATAACTGTATACTTATTTTGCTTGTATCACTCTTTCTAATGCATATGATATGGGACATGTGTACTATTAGGTGAGATAAATATGATAAGACATGACACCTTCAGATGTTTGACTGGTCAACATGCATCGGGAGGTGAAAAAAATTGACAAAATGTTTGAGGTAGATGGCCACCTAAATCCAACTGCATACCTATTAGAACCCTAAAATGCATACCAAAGGTAGATATGCTGAAATAAATGCGTGTCTTGGCTTTAAAGTGGAATAATGATTGGAAGGAGATGAGGTCTTTTTTCTACTATACTTGATGATGATTAGAGAACTTTTGATGTCCTTAGGACCTTCATCCCAAGGAGGAATTGTAGCTGGAAGTCAAGTCATGATGGTTGTTAAGGAAAATACTTGATGATAATAGAATTCATGTTATGGATCGAGTTTAAGATTAAGGTATGATGATTGCTAGAGGAGATTCATAATTTTTAAGGGTATACAGAGGATGCTTTAAGCATATGGTGATACAAGATATGTGCTAGTATGGATCAATGATATAGGATCATTATAATGTTGGGCTTTAGAGACTTTTCACATGAGAAAGATCCTAGAGAAGTTGTTTGATTAAAGTTCGATTCAATATTCTAGGGGATAAGAACAATTTCATGAGCAAATACTGACTATTAGTACCTTGGGTTTACCTGACGTAGAGTACCATGATAAGAAGAAGACATTCATTAGAAATCATATTAAGATAGGACATTCAAGTAAGATTTTTGTACTTTCATGGCTACATATTATTGTGCCTAAGGTCTCAAGTAGAGACATGTTGGTGAGATTTATCAGAATTTTAAAATCCAAAATTTAAGTAAATTACATGATTTTCTATTTTAGACGCCCAAGTAGAGATACATGCTATGATGCATGTGAATAAGACTACAAGTAAACATATGTCATGTTCATAACATAGAATGATTAAGATCCATTAATTCAGATCATGAGAAGATTAATGGATTATTTTTCTATAAAATTTCTTGGTAATATTTGATAATAATGATTAAGATAAAAGAGTAGATTATATCAAGATTTAAGATCATGTTGAGATAAGAATGCCTTAAGATTCATATAGATTATATATAATAAGATGATATTAGATTATAGAGTTGGACCCAAGCCATAGTGCATGTCAACTCAAGAGGCATGACCCAGACCCTTTGTACAAGTCATGAGGCCCAAACCCTTAGTGCAGGTCGATTCAGATACATAGCTGGACCCTATATGTAGGTTATGTGACCTAGGTACCTTACTGCAGGTAATGAGACCCAGATACCAGAGTACAAGTATTCAGAGAAAGATACATAAAAAGAAAGGATTAAGAGTAAGGAAAGGAGAGTTATTTATGATTAAGATTTTTCTATCATTTTCCATGTTAGTTGTAAATATATACTAGTTGTGGTTAGATATCATTAGTTATCCATGAGAAGGTCATAGATTAAAGTTGCCTATGAGGCTTTATGGCAAACGTCAAGAGTTTGTGTATGTAAGGTATGTGAAACCCCAAGGTGGGTGGCCTCCTATAGTTTAGCCGAATATCAAGGACAAAATTTCCAAAAAGGTTGGTATTATTGTCACACCTTGATTTTTGGGACCTAGAAAATACATGATTAAGTTATCAATGAAATCAATACACGATTGATTTATGGCTGAAATAAGGCCCCATCCAATTTTCATGATATTATAATACAAGAGAAAAAACATGTAGAAACTATATCTTGTACAATTTGGTTTATTTTGTAATATGCTCAAAGTTTGGTGATTTCATATTTAATTCAATGATATGAGGAAACAACCAAAGTAGAACAATGAAGGAAACATGATGACTCTAGTAAGGAAACATGGATGGGAGCCCTAGACCGAGTTTAATTATCATATTAAGTAAAATAATATTGATCAAATGTATCATAAGGAAACTTCAATTGTGAAATTATATTGGTTCAAGCTTTAAGTTTAAAACTGAGAATATGATTAAGCTTATGACCCTTTGGAATACCAAGGAATGGGCCATTGGTCCTAGAACCAAATTCAAGTCCAATAGGGCCAATTAAGGTTCACATATGAGTCCTTAGAGGACAAAATTGGGAATTGGGCATTTGCTGTCCATAATAAATACTCAAAATATTTTTAGTAGAGGAATAATTAGAATATAAGATGGTGGGAGAAATCTCAGATGATTTTCATATGTTTAGTGGACTAGGTAATTAAGTTAGTAATTATCCTATATTTATTTAAAAGACATGTTTGGAGTGTCTATCAAGTTAGTTTTGACCTAATATCTTTCTCATGTAAAGATGATGACAATATAGAGTTAATCACAATCAAATAGATCTATGAGGTGGTCTATATAAAATATTTCTTTAATTTGGACTTTTATCAAATTGAAAAATAAAATACAAATAAAAGGGGGTTGATTCCAGACCAACGTGGACTGGAGAGTAGCCACCATTGTTTTACACGACCCACATAGAGTCCCATTGATCGAGGATCCGGGAGGACCATATATTGAAAGGAAGGCTATAAAAGCCTCATGGGATTTGAGCACATGGTCTTACAAACCTATTGCTAGGGTTTTGTGCTATTTGACACGAGAAAGGAAGATCGAAGGAGAGTAAAGGAGAAGAAGGGAGGTGGAACTATGAGGGCTGTGGTTAGGGAATCTTGACTCCTGGCCTCACAATGCACATACATGGCACCACCTTAGCATGGAGGCGAGGCTGAAGGAGGGGAAGAAAGCTTCCTTGTGGACAGGTGGCAAGTCTGACCTCACTGGATATGGGTGGGACGACGGTGGCGGATCTCATGAAGTAGAGTATCCATACAAGGGAGAAAGCTTGGAGACAGATATGTAGGGTAGAGAAAGAGTCGTACCCCAGTTGGGAATCTATAAGTGTGATATTGTTGGGGATCCTGCTTGCAACTATTGGGCATGCACGTGGACAATTTAGATGGCCAAATCCAAGATCAAAGGTCCAAATTTCTCAAAAAAGGTATTTTTGAAAATTCATAACCTGGGATAGGGAACTCGGTTTTAGCAAACAAGGTGTGTATATAAAGCTAATGATGTATACTATCTTATAAAAATATACCTAACTAGTGTTTTGAATGTTTTATTAACATTATCATTTTATTACTAAAAGATATGAGATTTCAATCCTTTAAAATATTAAAAATAGAAAACAACTTCCAAAATTTAGTGAAGATTTAACATAACTATATTTTGACATTTGTAACATTATTCTAAAGCCCGCTCTTTATGATTTGAAATTTTAATAAGATTTTTAATATAAACCCTAATAAGGGTATATTGGTATTTCACTTATTATTTGACCATGATTCGATATGAGATTTTTATCCAAACCTTAATGTACATTGTTTCTTACTATTTTTGAAGTTATGGAATGGTTTCATGTCTTTATAAACTAGTATTACATTTTTAGGCCTAACATGATATTATATGACGTGTTTTATGGATTTTGATGAAATATTACATAACATATATGCTTCATCACTATGAAATAGAGTTTTTGGGATATTTATATCTGATTTCAGATAAACCATAGTTATTAGATACATATGGGTATATTTGAAAGGTTTTCTTGATCATGGGTAAATATATTCATATAGTAGTACATTATGTGATTAGTATGGTGTAAGGAGTGGGACCCACTAAGGGGACGACTCCCTAACTTGATACTTTAAGAATATTCTAGCAATACCACAACCATTCATTTACAACATTTAGATATAAGGGGAGCTAAAACACCTTCAAAATAATATTGCAACATAGAGCAACAATGTGATAGTAGCGAAAAAGTAAGTGTTAATTATTACATGATCCAATTATTCCTAAGTAATTTTCCACATGGGCATAAAGAGTACATGAAAGATATTAAAGCTAAATGGATATGTTGTAGTGGGAAACCTAGACATCTCAGAAACTTTCAGGAACTATTGTTGAACAGGCCCCACGAACCCTAGATCCTCAGGTGCAGGCTCCTCCTCTAAGGTAAAAATAGGCTCCTCTGCACCTGGGTGGAAGGGAACATCACCTTGAACATGGGAAACAAGGTAGAGGTCCACAAAGGCTGAATATGTACATATATAAAACACTTTGGGTATTATATTGGGTTAAAGTGTAAAAGAGATGTTCCCACAAGAAATGGGATTGTTGAAATTAGGTGAGTTCAAGAGAATTGTAACAAAAGAAATGGGGTATACTAAAATTCATATTACAAGCATTAGAATAAAAGTGCCTTGCAATAACAGTTAACCACAGTTTTGGTTTAAAATAATAAACATTTGTATACATAACAATGTAGACCAAATATATCTAAAACATGACCATAACACCATAAGATCATGGCCTAAAAGAAATAAGGGTGGAAACACACACCCCAGATGGAATGCACACACCCTATGTAAGTATGGTTGTACATAAGTACCACTATTCTAAATATTCTAGTAAAATATGTAGCACATGTAAATAGAGAGACAAGACTAGCATTATTGTCATTTTCTCACAAAATGGAAAGCAAAACAGGAGGGATCCAAGAACCCACATAATCATGATGATTTAATAATCATAGGAATATATTGATTCAAATTAGGAACTACAAATGTCCAAGGATTTAGATTTCTAAATGATTTAACAATTTAAGAGATGCTTCATTAAAATGAATGTAGATTTTAGTCAAATAATGCCCAAAATAAAATAGAGGATGTACATACCTTCTGATCAGACCTATATATCCAGTAACACTTCCTAGGCTCAGGGTTAGGGTTGTCTCAACCTAGTCCCAATATATGTGCATTATATTCATATAAATTACATTAAATCCCTTAATGAGAGAATGACCCTACTATAAGCAAGAAATCTGGTTGTGAAACCTATCCCATTAAAACAATCACATTTTTCTAATTTGAAAAATGTATTTATATGTATTATTTGGACCATCAATAATTACTTATGAATTTTACAAGGGTAGACCATTTCCTGATTGAATATTATAATTGATTGTGAATTGATGACTTTGCCGTTGAGGGAATTTGTGAAATTAAAACATGATGTCTCACAACTGTGAAGAGATCAGAACCATGGGTTTTTGGAGTCAACATAGTAAAAAAAACATAATTCTGTATAATGCCCTCATGGGCATGACATGAATAATATAGGCACCATGGGTGAGACTAGGTTTTTGCCCCAGGGATTCATCTCCCTAGATCTCGAACCAATGGCTTCATGTTAGAGCTCAAAGCAGTAGGAGGGATGCTCAAACAATCCTTCTTGTGAGGAGGGGACCTTCTCCCTAACTCCACCTCATCCTAATGGATGCAACAAGCTCTAGCTTGGGTCTTGAGGTGGTTAGGATAGATGAGGAAGCTCACCACATAGAATAACCAAAGCAGAAGAAATTGGCAGAAAATTTCAGGGTATGGCAGGGAGGACCTAAAAAAACTATAGTATCATTAGAGAGTTTCTTATTACTCAAAAATTGAGGGAGGAAGAGAAACAGGCTAAAGCAGTCATGTCGCGCAAGAAAATCAGCGAGTTGCTCGGTCAAAAAGCAGTTGGAGATGACAATGTCACGAGCCAAAATGGAACTCTGCAAGGAAGGTCCAAAATACATCACCTACATGCTGCGATGATTGATGTTCAACCAATTACCCATGATGAGTTTGGTCAGGTTTTTAGGGTCAGGGACCTACATGGGTCCCTCTCGATGAGAAGCCAAAATGGAGGAGAGGTAGTGAAGTTTGTCAATCCAATAACACATGAAGGAATAAGACAATGTACTTATGTTGGATGAGAAATGGGAGTCACTAGATGGTCATCTCGAGAAGAATTACTCAGGGGCAAACCCGGTCACTCGGAGCTCCAATATTTCTCCTTGAAGTAGGTGGTTCGTCCAAATCCTTCCAAGCAGCTATGATCAAAGTAAGTGATGGAACACAATCAAGAATCCACGAGGAAGCTCCCTAGATTGGAAGGAAAGAGGGGGGAGGTTTCTTGGGGGAAATGTTGTGAGGGAAGTAAGGAGAAATGACAATTTTCTTCAGGGCGATTGGGCATTTAACCTACAATACACTCTACAACCTTTATTAGGGCTCATTGGAATCTATAAAGAGAGTGGAGTCATTTGGAAAAAGAACCACACAATTTGGTGGAAAGTAGTGAGAGAAATCGACACTAGACATCGTCACCAGCTATTAGTTTATTTCACATGAAGAAGTTGGGGGAAGGGGATGACTAGATCCACCTCCCGCTCACTAGAATTGGCACGCGTGATGAAATAAACTGGCTCTGAGACCTTGGTCCAGGAGTGACAATGAAGTCAATTAATTTAATCAATAACCTAGGTTTGATTACACATTATCCCCTAGGGTCTATTTAAGGGTGCATTTGAGATCCAAAAGACTCCAAATCTTGAGGGTTAGATAATATGAACACGAGAAACCCAATTATAGGATTATATCTAGGGTTGGAGGTCTCAATGATTATCATTTCACCACTAAGCACTAGTTACCTAATTTGGGATTTACTTACAATTATGTGGTCAACAAGGGTGTATTTGACCCCTGATTAAACCCAAGTTTGGTGGGTACCCTAATATGATTATGGAGAACACAAATATGAACTTATATATGTGGTTTTGAGGTTATGTATGTTATAATCTAACCATTATGCATTATTGATCCATTTAATGTAATGAATTTGACCTAGTGGTCACATATGATGAAACCCTTCATATTATTCGAATTTTGTCCCTCTAAGATCCTAAGTCTATATAGCGTATATTACTATGGTCAATACATTTAGATTAGTATTATTACTAATTAATTCCCCAATTTAAGTATTATGGTAATAATAACCTATGATTTCATTTCTACGGAATCCTAATGAGTCATTAGTGTTCAAAGATTTGAATGTTAACTAGTTCACTCTAAAATAGGAAAAAAATAGTCTTTAAGAGGTGCCTAATAAATTAAGGGATAATGAAAGGGAAAAGAAAGGTTTGTACCTGGAATTTGGAATGTTATATATGACTCATTCAAGTATGAGGGGTTTGGTGACTATATAACATGAGTTTTGATATACATTCAAAACCATGATTTTATCATGGTTTTAGATCATAGTTAGACTCACTCTAAACAAGAACCCAAATTTAGTTTAGGTAGTTAGAGTGATGGGGGTTTGATATTTAGAAATAAAAAAGAGGGAACATACACTTGAACTTATAGAAATTTGTTGATATCCATGTAATTAGGTTGCAGAAAAGGGATCAAGAACACATTAGAAAAATCATCAGTATCAAAAGAAGTCAGCCATGTCCATTAATTTCATTATTATTATGATTTAGCCTACCCCTTCCTATAATGTAACTTAGAGATTAAGTTACTTTCAGACATTAGTATTTCATATCCATTCATGCTTTGAGCAATCAAATTTCATTCAGATTGAGTCATATTGCCTAATTTTACAAATATTAGATATTTGATATTTATATTAATTTTAGACACTCAATACTTGTACGCTTAGTTCAACTTATTTTCTCAAGCCTTAGAATCAATTTTCATATATCATACATCAGAAATTAATTAAGGCATTTTATTAAATCAGAGTTTCAGATAAAAATATATTTAGACCATAATAATACCAAGTTTCAGATTTAGAGTTAGATTCATTTTAAAATTAAAGAACAGAGATAAAGAGTCAGAGATAATAGATCAGATTCATACATTTAAATTTAGAACAAATTCAAATAAGATACTAAGACTCAGAATAAGAAATTAAGGCTTTACTAGAGATATAAAATGATATCAAAACATTAATTATATACATTATAGGATAAGTCCTCACTAGAGAGTCCCATGATAGTTTAGAGGGCACACTGCACCAGACAATATAGGTGTCATAGAGGGCATGTTGTGCCAGTAGAGGGTGCATTTTACGTTAGAGGACAATTCAATGTCAATAGAGGGAATTTTGTTCCAACAGAAGGTGCATTACACATTAGAGGAAACTTCAGTGTCAACAGAGGGCACTTTGTGCTAACAAAGGGTGTGTTGCACCATAGAGGACACTTTAGTGGCACAAAGGAGGATTATCGTATAATGGTGGACACAAATAAGATAAAAGACATATCAATTTAATATAAGTTGAAAACTTTTAGATATTAGTTCAACTTTCAATTATAATATATCCATGTTTATCTTTTAACTTTCAATTATAGTATATCCATGTTTATCTTATTAGAAATTCAATACCACTTACTCTAACTTCATTTTCCCTTTGTGCATGGCTTGAAATGAGATGTCTGCATGACCTAATATTCAGCAAGAGAAGTAAAGATAGAGGATTCATTTACAATTTAAAGAATTTTTCTTGGTGGGGCGCCATCTAAACGATACGATACTTTAAGAAATAGTTCAAGTTTTAGCATTGGTATATAGGCTTTTTTACAGTTTGATGTAATCATGCTTCTCTTTCTGAGTATTTATGAGAATTTATTTCATATACAGTCTGTAATGGTTCTCATATGTCATTATTGTAATTTATATCAAATTAGTAACACTCCCCAAGTTTTAAAAAATTAGCATCCGCTCATGTGATAAGAAAATTGGGGTGTTACGTCCTCCTTTTCAAGCATCCCATCAATGAGTACTTTGTGGTTTAGAATGCTCGGGCCATAGTAGTACTAGGATCAGTGTCCAAAAGTTGATCCTATATTGTGTGTGAGCATGCATATATGGTAGTGGTGATATGTAGGGTCAATCATCATTCCTTAAATTCTACTAGAAGCTTGAGAGGTGGGCTTGAACATTATAGTATTCTCCCTCTCTTTAACCAATAATTTAGTTTAATACATAAATCTTACAAATATCATAAAAATTGATCCACAATTCAATTTTTTTAAACAAATACTTTAAGTTGATAAGAAGAACATGAGGAGTCTAATAGAAATACAGATTATACTAACTAGAATCCCAACTCTCTAACTTGAACAAATATGCATCTTTTTTAATTATTTGAGATTGACTCATCAACCAATATTAAAGACTATGAAGATGATCCCAAATATGATAATATCATTAAATTTCATTTCTTATATCATATTTTTGAACCCTAATTCAAATATAGTTACTTTTATGTGGTATCTCTAAGGTAGATATGCTAAACGATGTTGACGTCAACTTGGGTTAATTATCTATTGTGTATGGATCAAACCATAATTTAGGGGATGTATAACATTATTAAATTCTTTGAACCATGGTTTATTTTGAATACATCTTGTCTAGAATATCATGAAATAAAATAATGATATGTTATGATAAAATGTGCAAAAAGTGATATCTTAGGAAAAGTGTCGCTTTTAGAATTGAAAATATGAGTAAGTAGGGTTTTTCTAAGAAGGGGAATCAATATTTGAAAACCCTAAAATCTAAACTCAACCTATATAATAGCTAATATGAACCCTAGGACCCATGATAAAACCCTAGCAAGGTTTTATAATTGTTTGTTAACATTCTATCATTATGTGTATTTTCATATTAACTCTTGATTGGACAATAGTCTTGGATTGACTTTGTAACATATTGAAACCTAGAATATGACCCTATTCCATGATTAGGAGGTTGGTAAGCTTGGTTCTATAGATTTGACCAAACAAGGATAAAGTTATGCCTTAATGTATACCGTTAATGCACATAACACGAATAACTCAATGGTAACCCATTACATATTTAGGCTTGAAAGATAATTTAACATATTAAGTGGCATAAGGTTCTATAATCAACATCACATATTAACATAATTACTTAACTATGTTGTAACATGTAACAAAATTCACTATATATATCATATATGTTTCCTTTCCTAGTTAATTTACACATAATGGCCAAAATACGTTTAATAAGAAGTATAATATGCTTAATACACAATTTTGAATAATAATTGGTGTTTCCATGTCCATATATATGAATAATGTACCATTATTTGAATAAATATTGAATTAATGTACTTAATAGGATAAATAAGTAAAACATGGAAATTCGTGTATAATAGTACATGAAAACGCTTTTGGTAACCATGTGAGGATAATAGAACTCAATGTAATGAATATTGATAATATTGATGAAATATTATAGTAAATATAACAATGGTTGGTGTTGGTATGTATGCCCTGAGAGCCAATCATGGGATGATTGGTGGGAAACATTAAGATTGATTTGATAAACATCAAAGGAAAGCTTCCAATTCTTTCTGGTTCAGTCATATGAGATAGTGATAGAACATATTGAATGTCTAGAGAATGACAGTACTCAATGACGTATGCTTTCAGGTTGAGGACCTAAACGATGAGATCATACGAATGCTAAGATTTTGTACATTCTTGTTATGTCCCTAGTCGGATGTCATTATGGAAGGTAGATAGACGACAATGACACACAAGACTAGATTGTGGTGTTGGTTGATGACATAATCTCATTAGTCATGATATAGATATATCAAACCAAACACATAGGTACTTGTTAGAGAACAAGTGTACCAGACAGACCCACCATGAGTTTGACACATGGAACCATGACATGGTAGTCACAGTCAGTACTCACAGTGATGGTGGTGAGTGTGATTCTTTGACCTGAAATCACTACACTCAACACATGTCATTGGGCACACTTTGACATCATCAAATGCAGTCCTGAAACATGGGTTGTTATAAAGGTGATGATTGGGTGGCTTTGACACATGGGGCTTTTGAGGGGTGAGTGATAGATATGGGATTTGTCCCTCCTGAGGGAGTTTAATATCCAAGGCCACTTGATGAGTAGGATTGAAATAGGCGTGCGCACGCATGTGTGAATCAGTATGTGATATTGATGTCATACATATCTATTCCAATCTATTCTGAGATCAAGAAAGTGAATGAACGTTGACAGGATGACTGTTCCATGCCTCGAGTTCATTCGAGATATCAGTGACAAAGGAATTATACATTCGCTGTAACACCATTCATGGATTGTAGGATTGAAAGTTGTTCTCCAACTTTCTACTTTCACTTGGGTAGAACTGATGTGTAACTAGGCACCGCTCTTTTCTTGTGAAGTCATAAGTGTTATGGATTTTCACTGCCAACGTGAAATGGACCTGCAGGGTCACACACATAGGATTTAACCTGGAAGAGGAGTTTTGTCCACAAACAATGTTTAGATTGATTACTAAAGGAGTTTAGTAGTTCAATTAAACACTCAATCAATTGATAGCTCAATGTCATTATGTTCAAGGTGTTGGACACATTGATTGGAGTATTGGATTGATTGAAATCACAATTGACTGATTCTGCACAATTTGCACTCCCAACCAATCAGCTCATGTGATGAACCGATCGACTGAGCTTGGTGAACCGGTCGGCTCAAGTGTTGAGTCGATCGACTCATGGTCAGGGTGACACGATTGCTTCAAGTGTTGAAACGATCGATTCAACTGGTGCAACCGAGCAAGTTGGGAAAGTAGGATTAGTGAGAATTTTCCTTTTGTTTCACTTGCCCAATTTGATTGGGAAATAGGATTGGTATTCGATACCAATTAGAAACAAAAGAAGGAAAGTCAATCGAGAACTGGTCAGGACCACGAACCGACCGGTTCAGAAGTGAACCGACCGACTCATGGGTCCCAACCGATCGATTGAGGTGTCAACCGACCGGTTCAGGTCCCCAACCGACCATTTCAGTTGTGAAACGATCGGTTCAAGTTGCGAGTTGGTTGTTTTTGTGGAAAATCTCGAACCGTTCTATTCCTGCTTTTTAGTCCCGCATTGCCCGGGATGGAGAACCCTGTCCCATGACCCTCCTATATATAGGGGTATTGGGGGCTTCTCAGACAACAACTCAGTGCAAACCAGTTGCTCTGCAAAGTTGTCGTTCTCTCTGGTTTTGGTATCAGAGAGAGCCCGAGCAAGTGCTACCTGATAAGGGAGGTACAACAAGGGAAAGACAACTACAGTTGCGACTGGTAGTAGGAGAGTGTGTTGGTGACTAGTACGCTGACAGGAGGGTGTGAATCCTTCCAATTCCTTGTAGGACAAGGAGATTGGAGTTTCAAGTGGTTCGTGTGGACTACTTCAGAGGCGGGAGGTTTCTGCCGCTTGGAGGACAGCTGTCAATCCTGACTATCCCGGTGAGACCAGGAGTCGTCAGTCCCAGTGCGACCAGGAGCTGCACAGACACCATCCAAGACCGGAGGTGAAGACCGCGCAAGGCGCGAGGTATTGTCTCCGAGCAAGCCTCGGGACAAGGTATGATTCCACAAACCATCCTTTCCTATTGTATAGACGTTGACGCGTTTCCTTATTCTGGGTTTGGGGGAGATTTTTTTTGTTTCCGCTACCTTCTCTGCCTCCCCTAAAACCCAACAGTGGTATCAAAGCCACGTCAACTGCTCTATACTTTATGGATTATCGATATGATCGATTTTGGTTTGTGGCCTTTATTTATTGCATACGATATGAATAAAATTGGCTTTATGCATGTCCAATCCTAAATCCACAAATCCCTATTTACATATATGATATGTATTATAAATGCACTCAATATGTGTCGCCCTTAAACGAGTTTTGTGGTGGATGTATAGCGTGGTTATGGCCAATAAACCCTATCTGTGTATGGTTGTATGTGGTTGCTTACATCTCGGTCAGCGCACCGATCTTCCTTATCTTATTCCTGATGTAACTCGAAATAATTCGAGATTTCTTTCCTACCTTTGCTCCCCTCGAATGTAACTCAAAGTTTATCCTTTTACAATGTAAAATAGGATAGAATTTTTTTCCTGTTATGTCAAAGAACGGAGGGCATCTGACGACAGCTGAGATGATCGGTTCAAGGCGTGAACTGATCGGTTGACGTTTGAGACGATCGGTTCAAGGAGTGAGCCGATCGGTTGGTGACCGGTTCGAGGAGCGAGATGAGAGGTGGCAGCCATGATGAGATGCATGATGACCAGGTGAACCAATCGGTTGGAGGAGCCAACCGATCGGCTGGTGGCACCCAGACAACTGGGCCAGAATGAGCAAGTCATTCATGGGATGAGTTGATCTACTCAGAAGGCATAGCACATAGTTCATCTTGTATAGGTTGCATGTGATGTAGACCTAGATGACCGTGATTCCTCTTGGCTTGAGGAATCACATTAGGATGGCCATAATCATCACTTTTATCATTTTGCATGTTTTCTGTGGGATATAGCATGTATATGATACTTAATATGTATTGTGGTGATTGGATATGTATATGTATATAAAAACTAAATCCCTCATTAAAATATTAAGTCTTATATGCCTTCCATTAGCGGCACACATGAAAAACTTGATTGACCAAGCGTAGGTTACGCCAAAGCATGGTGCGCCGTCTATCTTGTGGAAGTGTGAAGGGTAGACATGTAGGTTCTGCCAAAGCAGGGTGCATGTTTACCATGTCAGCTTTTGGGTTAGACTTAACTGGTGATTCTTAGAGCATCTAAGCCTAGAGGCAAGGAATGTTCATGGCAAGGTGTTGCACATGTTCATTCATCAAGAGTTGCATATGATGCAATTGGCAAGAGTTTCCTACCTGAGAGATCTATGTTGTGGGTGACAGCCCTAGCTGGTCCATGACTTAGAGGATTTCGGGATCTTTCCCACAAGAAGGTTGTATGCTGCAATCTTCCGAATTGATGGTGAGGGATATCAATTTGAAGTAAAATAGTGGGAGCGATAATAAATTAAAGGCCTAATTATATCGTCAAACTTTCAAATCAATCAAATAAGTCAAAAGTGAGTTTTTGGACTAAAATTGCATATTTTCCTTTTGTAGTACAAATGGCAACAAACAACAATCACTTTTCTTTGCGTTCGGTCCTTGAAAAGGACAAGCTAAATGGGACAAACTTCCACAACTGGTATAGGACATTGAGAATTGTTCTTACTCAAGAGAGAAAGATCTATGTCCTGGATACTCCAATTCCAGAGGAACCTGCTCCTAATGCACCAAAGACAGAAAGGGATACTTATAAGAAGCATTCTGATGATTCCATTGATGCAAAGTGCTTGATGTTGTTCTCTATGAACCACGAGTTGTAGAGACAACATGAGAACATGGGTGTCATTGAGATGATTCAGCATCTCAGAAACATGTATGAAGATCAGGCACGACAAGAGAGATACAATTTCTCAAGGGAACTGTTCAAGTGCTTTATGATAGAAGGAGATCCAGTTGGTCCTCACACACTCAAGATGATTGGGTATGTGGAGAACCTGCAAAGACTGGGATTTCCACTGAGCCAAGAGTTGGCTACTGACGTGATACTGCAATCGTTGCCAGAATCCTACAGTCAGTTTGTGATGAACTACAACATGAACAACTTTGATAGGCCACTGTCAGAGTTGTTGGGCATGTTGAGGACAGTCGAGATACAGATGAAGAAGGACAAGCCTAAGTCTGTGATGGTGATCACGAGCAAGAAAGGCAAGTCCAAGCGCAAGGGAAAGGGCAAAGCTAAGAAAGGTTCTGATGCTAGCCAGGAGCCCAAGTCGTCTTCAACTCTCAAGGCTAAGGGGGGCGTGACCAAGAAAGGCAATTGGCACCATTGTCAAAAGCTAGGACATTGGAAAAGAAATTGTCCTCTCTATCTGGAAGAACAAAAGAAGAAGGAGGCAACTGATGTCTCCACTTAAAGGTGTCATGAAAGTAAACTTGTAACACTTTTGGAGGTATATGATACCAAGATGTAAAGTGTAAATCACTCATAATTGGGGCAAGTGTTGCCGCCATAGATAGGAGTACTTCAGTTTATTTTCAACCTAAAAGGCATGTAATACAGTTATGAACTGCTATTTCATATTTGCCAATAGATATAAACACTTTATTTTTGCATATTATATGACAATAATGGCAATCAATAAAGAGACGTTTCAATTTCTAAAGATATGATCATTGTGGAAATGCCTTATTTATCTTGTGGTATTTGATATGCATAAGATAAAATGATACCTAAAAGTTATAGATAACTCAAACAATCAAATTAGCATCAATCATGAGAAATTCATTTCTAGTTTCCATGTGATGGACAAATATAGACTCTTTTGATTAGAGAACCAGTGAGAGACATGAATATCTTGGACATGATTAATCAATCTTCACTAAAGGTAGTGGGAGAATGATTATCCTATTAGGTATAATACATGTGATGTATTTACATACCTATTGGAACAAATGCTAATACTTCAAATGGTGTTTAGAGAAATACCAATATGAATATCTTGAAGTGTTCAAGATTATCATAGATGAAGTGCAAATTTGGTAAAGTGTTAATTCTTGATGAGATCAATGAATAAAATACTTAGACCAAATGTTTGAGATCCTTATGAGTGATTATGATAGTGTATCATAGTGAACTCGTGATTAAGGCATGTGATGTCTAAATCAAGAAGGAATCATACTCTAATGAGTTAGAGAATGATTATCAAATAACTAAATTCTTCTTAATAAAAGAATACCCTTCACTAATAAAAGAAATTAAGAATCACAAGGGTTGTGAGTTCTTATATCCTTAACAGATACACCTCATTTATCTATGTGATGAGTTGTTCATGTGATGAGTCAACTATCTAGATGAATATGAGGAACCAAATTTTGAGTTATGGTTTATGACCATTACATCCTAAATGACATCCATGTGAACCATAAGGTATGACCTTGATGGTAGCACTCATTGGATCGAATCCATAAGTGAAAATGAATCTTAAGTGTTAAGACACATGGATAACATTTTGAGAAGGATGATGCTTGTTGATTGCAATTTAATGACTAAGACATTTGGCATATGGATACTAAAACTGCATTCCTATGAGGAATAAAACAAGGATGTTTACGTGACACAACCTATAAGGTTTATGAATCCACTAATGTAAATGAAGTCTATAAGTTATAATGGACTAATCAATGTGATTGATTTAGTACAAGCAACTCATAATCAGATCTTTACTTTGATGATATAGTCAAAGGGTTTGAATAATATGTCAAAGATAAAGTCAGGATCTATAATTTAGTGGGAGCGTATTCACATTCCACATGTTGATGTGAAATGGAAATGTTTTAGAATGGAAATCCAAAAGTGGAAATTATCTTTAAGGAAGATAGAGATGTTTCCTATGTGATAGAAATAGATATCTATAGAGATAGTTCTTGAAAAAAAATCTCTTGACCTAAAAAGAGAAAGCATACATTGGCAATCTGTACTGAAGGGTTCAGTATGCACAGATTCAGTGGGAGAAAACGTGTCCATGTTACATGGAGTTAGTATCCTAAGGCCAAGTGTCCAATTCTTATGAAGAATGGGAACACTAAGAATAGATATGGATCTATCATGTATGTAATCATCCCATTATCTTGCATGTATCGACATGGCAAGAACAATATGCATTCATCATCTTGTATGTAGGACATGGCAATATGATGTGCTCATCCTGATAACTCGTATGTAGGACATGACGAGTGGATGTCTGTCTACTTCCAGTAAGGGTTACTATAATCCCATGAGAACTTGATAAGTACTTAGGAAGTACTAGTTCTATGGAGATAAGGAAGAGTTTGTTGTAAAGAGTTACATTGATGCAAACTTTCGAAAAGATAGAAAATAAATCGCAATATATATAGGATATATAAAAGTGAAAGTTTGTTGATAATTGGAAGTGTTCCAATAAAACCATTTTAAAAGGAAATGCCGAGTATCTGTGTGTTAGAGAACAACAATGGATACTATATGGATCTGGAAGTTCATGAGATGAACTTATAGATATTCTGATCATTGATGACAAGTATGGAATCCTTGATCATGCAATGTGGCTAAAGGTTAGCAAAGGAATACTGGATCACATATTACAGCAACTCCATCTCATACGTGTGACGTACATCAAAGAGATGTGAGACATGCAATTAATACTAACTTTGGCAAGGTGTTGCCATTACTCACTATGTTCGCACTAGAACACAGTAACATGTGGGACATGTTTGAAGATCACTATGAATATGATTCAAGGGTGATTGGCTCGTAGTGCAAGTGGGAGTATGTTGGTATGTATGCCCTGAGAGCCAATTATGGGATGATTGGTGGGATACATTAAGATTGATTTGATAAACATCAAAGGCAAGCTTCCAATTCTTTCTGATTCAATCATATCAGATAGTGATAGAACAGATTGAATGTCTAGAGAATGACAGTACGCAATGACGTATGCTTTCAGGTTGAGGACCTGAACGATGAGATCATACGGATGCTAAGAGTTTGTACATTCTTGTTATGTCCCTATTCGGATGTCATTGTGGAAGGTAGATAGATAACAATGACACACAAGACTAGATTGTGGTGTTGGTTGATGACAGAATCTCATTAGTCATGATATAGAGATATCAAACCAAACACATAGGTACTTGTTAGAGAACAAGTGTACCAGACATACCCACAGTGAGTTTGACACATGGAACCATGAGATGGTAGTCACAGTCAGTACTCACAGTGATGGTGGTGAGTGTGATTCTTTGACCTGAAATCACTACACTCAACACATGTCATTGGGCACACTTTGACATCATCAAACGCAGTCCTGAAACATGGGTTGTTATAAAGGTGATGATTGGGTGGCTTTGACACATGGGGCTTTTGAGGGGTGAGTGATAGATATGGGATTTGTCCCTCCTGAGGGAGTTTGATATCCAAGGCCACTTGATGAGTAGGATTGAAATAGGCGTGCGCACGCATGTGTGAATCAGTATGTGATATTGATGTCATACATATCTCTTCCAATCTACTCTGAGATCAAGAAAGTAAATGAACGTTGACAGGATGACAGTTCCATGCCTTGAGTTCATTCGGGATATCAGTGACAAAGGAATTATACATTCGCTGTAACACCATTCACGAATTTTAGGATTGAAAGTTGTTCTCCAGCTTTCTACTTTCACTTGGGTAGCACTGATGTGTGACTAGGCACCGCTCTTTGCTTGTGAAGTCATAAGTGTTATGGATTTTCA
Organism: Alisma plantago-aquatica; assembly: GCA_963693085.1. Taxonomy (NCBI): domain Eukaryota; kingdom Viridiplantae; phylum Streptophyta; class Magnoliopsida; order Alismatales; family Alismataceae; genus Alisma; species Alisma plantago-aquatica. Next base: position 439,401,621 of record OY856412.1, on the reverse strand, counting down.
CTGCCAACATGAAATGGACCTGTAGGGTCACACACATAGGATTTAACATGGAAGAGGAGTTTTGTCCACAAACAATGTTTGGATTGATTACTAAAGGAGTTTAGTAGTTCAATTAAACACTCAATCAATTGATAGCTCAATGTCATTATGTTCAAGGTGTTGGACACATTGATTGGAGTATTGGATTGATTGAAATCGCAATTGACTGATTCTACACAATTTGCACTCCCAACCGATTGGCTCATGTGATGAACCGATCGGCTGAGCTTGGTGAACCGGTCGGCTCAAGTGTTGAGTCGATCGACTCATGGTCAGGGTGACACGATTACTTCAAGTGTTGAAACGATCGATTCAACTGGTGCAACCAAGCAAGTTGGGAAAGTAGGATTAGTGAGAATTTTCCTTTCGTTTCACTTGCCCAGTTTGATTGGGAAATAGGATTGGTATTCGATACCAATTAGAAATAAAAGAAGGAAAATCAATCAGGAACTGGTCAGGACCATGAACCGATCGGTTTAGAAGTGAACCGACCGGCTCATGGGTCCCAACTGATCGGTTGAGGTGTCAACCGACCGGTTCAGGTCCCCAACCGACCGTTTTAGTTGTGAAACGATCAGTTCAAGTTGCGAGTTGGTTGTTTTTGTGGAAAATCTCAAACCCTTCTACTCCTGCTTTTTAGTCCCGCATTACCCGGGATGGAGAACCTTGTCCCATGACCCTCCTATATATATAGGGGTATTTGGGGATTCTCAGACAACAACTCAGTGTAAACCAGTTGCTCTGCAAAGTTGTCATTCTCTCTAGTTTTGGTAATCGAGAGAGCCCGAGAAAGTGCTACCCGATAAGGGAGGACAACAAGGGAAAGACAACTGCTGTTGCGACTGGTAGAAGGAGAGTGTATTGGCGACTAGTATGCTGACAGGAGGGTGTGAATCCTTCCAATTCTTTATGGGATAAGGAGATTAGAGGTCCAGGTGGTCCGTGTGGACTACTTCAGAGGCGGGAGGTTTTTGCCGCTTGGAGGATAGCTGTCAATCCTGACAGTCCCGGTGAGACCAGGATTCGTCAGTCCCGGTGCGACCAGGAGCTGCACAGACACCGTCCAAGACCGGAGGTGAAGACCGCACAAGGCGTGAGGTATTATCGCCGAGCAAGCCTCGGGACAAGATATGATTCCACAAACCATCCTTTCCTATTGTATAGATGTTGACGCGTTTCCTTGTTCTGGGTTTGGGGGAGATTTTTTTTTGTTTCCACTGCCTTCTCTGCCTCCCCTAAAACCCAACAGTTGGATCCAAAAATCTAATTTAATTATATTTCATAATAGAAAATCTAAAAACCCAAATCTAATTGAAGAATTGTGATCCTTCAGTCCCAGTTAGCTTGGCTGCCAAGTTTCACATTATTTGAAATGATAATAACTACCCTAAATTCTTTAAGAATGGAAAATAAGATATAAGGTCAAAAATATTAAATAAATTATTGAATGACTTCAAAGTGAAAAAAAAATCTCAAACTCGTATTCTACATACCAAAATCAGTCTATATGTAAATTTTCACATTAATTGAACAATCCTAGCTATCCTAATTTTATTTAGGAAAGAGAATATGACTTAAGATAAAAAAATATAAAAAATAATAAATAATCCCAAAAGTGAAAATTGATGCCAAAATTGGATTCACATGCCCTATTTAGTCATGATGTAAACTTTTATATTGTTTGAGCATTAATTGCACCCTCAAATAGATTTAGAAATATATTTGCACTTAAAAGGACTAATTTGATAAATGTTCACATTTAATGCGTTTGATTTCCCAAAGTTTCTTGGAAATGTCATGTATAACACATTAAATTGCGGTCTTCCTATTGTTTCTTGGGGTTATTTATCACAATACAATATTGATTTCAAGACAAGTCATGGCCATTTGATCTTTGATCAAACGACGCATGCATCATCTCCTACCTTGAGTAGGATACAACATCACACATGAACAATGACGTTGTGATGATGTTCCAATTTATCATCGATTTATCCCTTGTCACTTGATGTTTCTTCACACTTTTTCATGCATTCAATTCGTAAGATGATTTCACACTCATTAGGCATTAATTCAAGCCCTAGTTTCCTCTTACTGTGATTTGGCAAAATTCACTCTCATGATTCTCGAAGCCTCCTCACCCCAGATGCACGTACCCGAACCCATATATATGGGATTGTACTCCCTATGTTTGCCACACCTACTCATATTTTCCTCTTGGTTTAATCTTTTCTCTATCTTCATGTATCGCTGGCGCCAGTCCAAGAACCAGTCCCCGACGCCGATTGTCTTCTTCGTCTCATCCTAGCTCAATTATGTTTGCTACAAGTCTCGTCAACCTTTGTTCTTTGTTTCCGACTATCCGTACATGGTATTATTTCCCCAATCGAGTTCAACCTATTTTCCATTGAGGACCAGCCAGCTGCTTTGCAACCATGGCATGGTTCAGGGAAGGGGATGAACCCATTTGTGATGTCTGATCTTTTCCCCTCACTTGCCTTTGCTCTTCATTTTTCTGCCAGGGGTATTTTCATACTTTCACAAAAAAATTGGTTTAGTCATGATTGTTTTTCACATGCACCCTAGACACATACACACTCTCACTCTCCATTAATTTGAGTTTGGATGCAAGGGCAATATAATCTTTTTGCTTTATTTATTTTCCAAAAAATTCAAAAAATTGACTCAACTTCCATAGTTCACAACTAATTATTTGTTATTGAAAAATTACAAAAAAATACTCTTTGAAATCATATAGAAGATTCTCTACCTAACTAAATATATTTCACAACCTAAATCTAACCATAATAAGAGTCTATAATTTAGGGTTTGAAATGTACACATTAACAATAATATTTATATCTGAATGTAATAATATGTGAGAAGAACCATGACTTGGATCTAGGGTTTAGACATTGAAAAGTTGACTCCTATCTAGAGGCATGTTGCATATACTTAATCACATTGAGAAATTAATCTAATTTGAGTCTCTCTTAATGTATATTGCATTTTATTATCCATATTGAGAAATTAACCCAATTTCCTCCTCTTTAATGTATTTTGTATCCCATTGATCAAATTGAGAGATTTATCTGATTTCCCGCTCTCTTGATTTGTTGAGACATACTACATAATAGATCTTCTCTCCCTTTAGAGAATTTGACTCATGAGAAAAGTTACATGCTTTTTTCATCTTATCCTATAATGAAACCCTAAATTTTGGTATTGAACTAAGTTGTTCCTTACTATGAGATGGAACCCTAATTTGCCCACTTTTGTGTGAATATTTTATATTATCCATTTTTGTATTGAAAATCTCACTTACTCTACTTTTTTGTTAGAAGTTTCACTTGTTTCTACATTTTGCATGATTTGTGATTCGATAGCCCTAGAGATGTATAAGTGCTTTATCTTGATGGGGTTATGTGCTCTTTATGCTTTGGGATGGAAGTTATGTGCCCCATACCTAGGTTTTGTGCCCATCTTATATATTGGGGAGCTTGGTTATGTGCCTTCCTCTATTAGGTAATGGGTTGCATGCCCTATCTACTATTGTTTATTTATATTTCACTAGTTTTATGTTTATCTCACGTGCATGCATGTTTACTATTGTTGATGGGTTATACACCTTAGAATTTTGTGTGTGTTTTTTTAACACATCTTGTTAGTATTTTGATTAATGGCAAGTGTAATTCTTGTTTATCATCTTCTTGAAATTCATATTCTTTTGATATCCACTTGGATGGTACTTTCCACTTGGATGGGAAGCCTTATCCCAATGTTGCTCAAATCTCTATTGACATGCTGATACCAGTTTTTATGCTGATAATTTCATCTTTGTCTTCTCTTGTAGGGTATGCTTCCAACCCCTTAGGTAAAGAGCAAGGAGGAGAAAATCAAGGTTGACAAGGACAAGTCCAGATGTAGCTAATCCTTCTTGGAAGATAGATTCAAGGTAGTTTTATAACTCTCTACTGATCCTATGCTTTAGTTTAGTTTTCTTATGTATCACCCTGCATGGAGAAGGATGATGATATACTTAAGCATTGCAATTGTTAGTTTTTTTATCTTGCACTACTACATTTGATATCTTGAAACATACTTCTGAATAAATTGTGTTATCATCCCTTTGCAAAAATTCGACTGTGTTTGGCACATGGGATGCTTCCTTTATTTGATTTAGTAAGTGAGTGGATTCCCTCTCAAGTCTGCCTCTTTATAGATTTTATTGGCCATCATCAAACCTCTGAATAAGGTGCACATGTTAAAATGGTTAATTGTATTACTCACATTTTATTTTTGAAGTTTCGCATAGTTTTATTTGCAGCTCTTCAACATGCAAAATGCCTTGGTTGTTTTACATGCGGATTATACATATTTGTATGTGTTACCTAAAGTCTAAAATATCTAAACCTAATAAATGAATCAAATAAGAGGATTTTAGGGAGATAATCACTCTCAAAGTTTAAGAAATTATCACTAGGAGAGTGATTAAGAAATAATATGAAAAGGTGAAAAGGGTACAATGCTAGAACAAACTATTTAAGGTCCATTACGTCAACATATATTGGTACACCCAATGATATAGAATTATTATGGGTGGAAATATAAACCAAAAATGAAAATTTTATTACTTGACAAAATTTGAACTTTTACTAATATATATGTTGTTAATTTTACATGCATGCATATTGATTGTATTGATGTACACATTACAATAATATGTTGACCTACCTTTTGTTTATGGGTGTTTTATGTCAGTTGCAAACCTAAAGAATGAAGAAATGGACTCCAAGAGGTATAATTCACAAGGCATAAATATGACAATACATGGAGAATTAGATAGTTTACTTTTAATCATTTCCTTTTAGGACAATTAGTACCTTTCACCCTTTTCTAAAATATTATCGAACTCCTAGGAGATCTTATCTTCTGTATTCTTGTCAACAAATCTCTACTTGAAATCATTATTTAGTATTGTTCTTTATTATAACTCTCGATCTCAGAATTTATGTAACCACTCTTTCCACCATTTTCCTCACTTATGGAGTATCATGGGAGTTTTGTTCATTACATTAGGTTGAGGTTCATATCCCAAAATCGTTTGGTAAAGGGTGTACATGTAGCTTTATGTGATAGAAATTGGTAATATTTTGACATAGAGTACTTATTACCTTAGAGCTAGGAGGTTTTGGGATCCATTTGGAGGAAGGATATCGACAAGTATATCTAACTTATCATATATTATGGGTGATGTTGCACAATGAATCTTTTTGTAACAACTGTTATTGTTTTTGTGAAGAAAACTTGAAGTTTCTATCAGCCTAATAAATGGAATGCTTGGGTTAGCGATATTAATGTGTGAGATAAGGCTATAAAAGTCAATACAAGGGTCAAACCAAAATGATAATGAATGGATATTTTTTATAAGTTTATAATTATAAGTTGGAAAAATTATGAGTGTTTAGATATGTATATCTAAATGCACAAACATTTGTACCAAGGTACGCAAATCCATGTGGGGCACTTTTGTAATTTTTTTGTTAGTTTGAAAAAAGGTTTTTAGTTTAAAGGAAGAGACTTTGAAGAGTTTTTTTATGTCCCAACATGTAGATTTGGTATCAAGGTTTATTATGCCCCAAACACCCTTGATTTAGGAAGGCATATAGTCTCCCAAGATACTAGTGTATATTATTATATTTCCATGTAAAGTCCCTTGTAGAGTTTGTCCATGCTACTTTTGATCTTTGAAGGGAAAAGAATGCAACTCAAGAAGTATGAGAGGAGTGGAGTGATAAAATCTAGGACAATTCGAGTAGCTAGTGTGAGGGAACAACTCAAACAACTATTTGAATTTTTTCTAAAAGAGTCTAGGATGGTATTATAGATAAAAAAAAGTAGCTATTGTAGTGTGAGAGGTAGTCTAAGGTATTTTTGGTTTGGAAGGGTTTTGTGTCCATTGTAGAATATGGGAGAAGATGTGTTGGTCTTATTGGGGGATATGGTTGTATGCCCGGAGAGTCATCATGTGATGATTGTATTGGGAAAGATTGTATGAGATTTTATTATTAATAGAAGTTAATTCAATTTATTATGTTTGTCGCAATATTGATATAATGACTAAATTTAATAGTGTCCTAAGAGTGTATGACTTCATGACTTTTAAGTTGAGAACCTAAACATGAGATGATATGTATACTTAGAGTAATCATTCTTTGTTTATCCTACTCATATATTATTGTAGATGTTATAGGATAATAGTAATACATAAGACTAGAATTTGTAGTGATTGATGACTGTCTCTTTAGTTATAATATTGGATATCAATTTAGACACACGGATACTTGTTAGAGAACAAGTCATATTGGATATTCTCACTTTGGGAATGACACATGGCAGCCATATTATCATGATTATAATAATATTTCAATGTTATAATGGTGATTGTGATCCTTATACCTGAATTCTACATTAACCACATGTTATTTTGTATACTTCAACACTACTCAATGTGATTTCAATAAGGGTTTCCATACATATAGTGATTGAGTGGATTGTGACACTTGTGTATAATTGGGAGTGAAGCATATAGAATTTGTCCCTCCTATTGGATGACATCCTGAATACTTGATGAGTGGGTCTATAATGTGCATGGACATGCTCACATGAGTCAACATATGACATGGATCTCACATGATATCAATAGTGTACTCTAGTCCTGTAAACACAAATTGAATGTTAAGAGGATGACTACTCCATGCCTTGAGTTCAATCTAGATATGAGATAAAGGGATCCTACAATTATGATAACATTAATATCTTATAGGTTGAAGTTGTTCTTAATTTATTCCAGTTTCTTGGGTAGCAATATAGCATTGTTAGATACCAATCTTTGCTTGTGTTGTCTATGACACCATTGCCAATGTAACGTGGAACCAATAAGGACACACACATAAAGATGCATAAGGGAAAAGAAAATTTGCAATCACACACATAATTATAATAGTTTTGTACTATGCATAGAGTGATTTCCTATCCAACCAATGGACTGAATGGTTGGGTCAATTGATCAACTAAGTCTTAGTCATCAATTGATCATGATTGAAGAAAGTGACCAGCCAATTAATTGGGCCAACCAATTGATCGAATGAACACTCCAAGTTGTAAAAGAAAAGAATAGGAAGTTGATCAAACTGAAACCATTTGATCAAGTGAATCATATTTGAACTCACCAAAAGAATCAATCAGCTTGATTGGGAGTCTGAACTGATTGACTACATGTCTATATGAGTTTTTGTGTTTTGAGTTTTCTTATGAATAACAAACAAGAGTGGGATTAGGTCTTCGTGAAACCCTACCCCTTTACTCCTTTATATGAAGAATGAACGTCCATGGGATGAAAACACACAAGTTTCTCATGAGTTTCTACCTTGTGGAAAAGAGAAATTCATCTCAAGGACAAAAATGAAAATAGAAGGAAGAGAGGAACATGTGAATGGAGGATAAGTGGTGCATGGAAGAGTAGATGCCAATGCAGTTTGTGCAGAGGCTTGAGGACGAACCACTTATATAAGGAGAGGACAATTCCTACAAGGTGTTGCTACTACAAGGAGTACGACATCTAGTATGCGCCATAATAAGTTTGATATATATTTCTTATATTCTTTAATGTATTGATGTTTTGTGGCTACGAGATCCATTGTCTAAATATTTTTGTGGAAAATTTGTATTTATGTTGCAACCCTCTCACAAAACTGTATAGTGGTACCAGAGTCAAAGACATATGCCTTTTACATTGATTTTGTTTTTGAATTACAACCTCATTATTGAAAACAAGTGTAGTGTGTGTCCATGCTAATCACCGACTATCTTATATATATATATGATATATTATGTTACATAAACAATGTGACATCTTTAAAATCATTTTGTCTGGTAGATGTAGACACATAAATTAGATATATTGTGGAGAATTCTTCTAATTGAAACATTTAATGTCATGGTTTTTATGATAATCCAAAACACATAACATGTACATAGCTTGAATGCAAATTCTCTTTATCTACCTTCTCCATGTAAATTTACATCTTGCAAATTAGTGTTGACATCACAAGTGGACAAAGGATGGAGAGAGGTAAGTACACACCGACATGGAAGGTTCTTGATGAAGATGAAGTGCTAAATTCATAAAAAATTGAAGGTTTTCCCAAATAGAGTATCAAATAGCCGATGGATTATAAGCAGATCGATTGAAAAGCTTATAAAGGTAGAATTAGTGTTACATTGGATGTGGATTGTTTGATTATTTGCTTACAAATCTTGTTGACCCAAGATATTGTAGTAGTAGATATATCATGTTTTATCACATGTGGTGATTGTTATAAGATAATAATATCTATATAATGGTGATCAGAAACTTGTGGATATATATATATATATATATATATATATTAAAATCCTCAAATATAATATTGTTTTATATGCCTTTCATTGTGCAACACACATGAGAACCTCAATCGACTATGTTTGGTAACGCCAATCTGTGGTGCACCATCAATCTTGGGGAGGTGTGATAACAAGTATGCGGGTCTGCCCAAGTAGGGTGCATGTCTTAGGTTGGACTTCACTATGGTGATCTTAATATGATTAATCACCTAGAGTCATAAAGCTAACAAATACTTCATAAGATTTATTATGACAAGGAGCTATGTAACCATTTGTACAAGAGTTGCATTGAATGCAATTGATAGCTATTACCTACCTAAAATATAAATGTCATCCTGCTAGAAGATTGCTCATTTTAATCTCATGAATTAATAATGAGGGTAATTTTAATAAAATAATGGTTGTCACATTAATCAAAGACCAAATTAATATCAACAACATTTATTTTAAAATCAAAATTATGACTCGTGTAATTTTTCTTTCTATTCTAATGGAAAAACACATATGATGACCTCTCTTTGTGATCTATCCTTGAGAAAGAATAAATCAAGTGGAAATAACTTCATTTACTAGTATAGGACATTAAGAACTGTTTCACTCATGAGTGTAAGCTTTATTGTCCTTGATATGCCAATGCTAGTAGGACAACCTATAAATGTGCCTAGGGTAAAGAGAAAAGCTTACCGTAAGCATGTTGGTGATGACATAAATATCAAGAGAGTCATGTTATGCTCCCTGAATCATGAGCTTCAAAATCAATATGAGAACATGGGTGCTTTAGATATGGCCACCCATATGAGGAATATGCCTCAAGATCAAGCATGACAATAGTGAATTGATGTCTGAAAGGTCATTTAAGTGATATGATGAATACATCTCAATTAAAAGAAGGAAGACATATAAGATAAAACTTGGTGGGCAAGTCTTCCTTTTCATCAAAAGATACAATTTTTTTTAACAAGATGACAATAATTGAATATCCTCTAGATTTGAAAATTTTATTTAGAAATTTATAGAAAAAGGCTTGTAAAAATATCAACTAAAGGAAAATTTGCTCTTAATTCCATAGAGTAACACCTTTTGTATGTGAACTCATTAACTATTGGTAAATCGGTGAAAGGAGTGGATAAATAGGCATCTTTTTAAAAAATGCATATTAAATGGGATTAACTCCACATTAACCATAGAGAGGATTTTATCTTCATGTTTGAGTTAATGGACAAAAATATGGTGTCAACACAATGCATATCAAATTATTAATCTAATAGATTCAACAAAATGATCAATAAGAAATGGTTGGTTTGAGTTAATATAAATTATCTAAACAAGTCTTGAAGAAATTTTCAAATTTATCAAATCAAGTAAGAGTAGTTTGTACCGTGACATCCATTAACCATATGATGAACTCACAAATTAGATTAGCCATTCATCTTTGTCCTATCTCTTAAAAATGTGATTTATGTATTTAACCATTTATCAACCACTTATCATGGTTGATGTATCTCAACTAACAAGAACATATGTAGTAAGAGACTTCCTATATGTTAAAAAAAAGTCACCAACCTAAATTTACATACAAGGACATAGTCATGCAATAACTTGTACTTATTCTCATGTAATAGGCAGTTAAAGCTTCAACCATTGTCCACTAAATTTGTATCTTTCTTGAGTATGCTAAATTAGGGGAGGTAGGACACCTGGGCTGATATTATGTAATTATGCAAAGAAATTTAGAAAAACAAAAATCGAAATCTAGAATTAACTAATAATGGATTAATAGATGTCAAAAAGGCACCAAAATACAAAGCAGTCTCCCGATATATATGGGGGATTCACACACGAGTATGTAATGCAAGTTCTCTACAAGTTCCATGGAGTAGATATAAATTCATGTAAGAGATAAGAGGAAATAAATACTAATACTACAAATGTAAAGAAGTAATTATGGACAATAGAGATTCACAAGGATGCATATTCCACCAAGGGAGAAGGAAATTTACCCCTTTTGATTCCTTGTTCTTTACTTTAGACTCTATGTATAGGTTCAACTATAACTCATTTTACAAAATTTAATCTGACCAAATGAAAGATATCTTGCTATAATCACTCTCTTGCACTTCATATTTCTATAGAAATTTGAAAGGACATGTAATGTCTCAGTATAAACATGTTGTGTCTCTTGACAACTGCCTATGGTTTGGAAAGATAATTGTCTGATATGAGATTCCATGGTTGACACAATGTTGTGGTTTATTTTGAGTGGATTCTAATGAATATGCACTTAGCATTATTGGAGAGACACACATTGTTGTGGTTGACTGGACAAATCCCACTGTAATATGAAATTATGTGCATTAGGAAAACTAGACATATCATTCATTATTTAATTGGCTAAAGTTCTTGTGGACAAACACATTATACTTGAGGTGAGGCATGACATGTCTAATGTTGGGAGGACTCATATGGATCTTGAACTAGAACATGCGGTGCTCTAGGAAAATCACGTCATGTATGATTGTTGGAAGGATAAATTGAAGATCTTGGAGCCTCCAATGTCAATGATGATGGTAGAAGTTCCAATGAACCACATATTATGAATTCTTCAAAGAAATAAATTCAATTAAATAGATTATAGTAAACAAAGTATCAATAATAAATATGTTGTTTGAAGTACAATATGTAGCCAAAATTTAGAGCTTGAAGCAATAAGACTAGTGAAAGTGGGCATAAAAGATTACACAAACTACATTCTTCGAACCACACCAATCTTAAACCGTTTCTTATCCTCCAACAATAAAATTCAAATTGAGATCCAAATACGAGTGCATGTAGTGAATATGATGAAATTTAACTTTTGGTTTATCTAGCAGATTGTTGACATAAATTAGAAAATCCTTGTTGTAAAATGTGGTGGTCCGTTTCAACTATGACAGACAACTAATTACCTCCCATATCATCAAGATTCCTTCATTCTATATCATTTACCCCAAAACAACAAACCCAATGTTTTTACCCCTACCTTAGTATTCCCAATTTGAGTACAAATATAACCTCATTTCCAAATGAAAGAATTCTAGAACTTCAAATATGGGGGCACATTCCCACCTATTTAAATTTAAAATTAAGGCACCCAACCATAGAAACTAGATTGGTGTTTTAATCTAGGTTGGCCTACCAAGTGGGCTACTATTACCTATTTTCTAATTCTTTAAGATCTAGCATTTCAATTAAATTATTTTTATAAAGCACCCAACCATTGCTACTAGATTCCTAGTTCAAGCTAGATTGGCATACTTTGTGGACTCTTTTCCAATAAGCAGAAACATGTTAAAGTTCTCTCTACAATCAAGTTTTCCTAATTGGTTTAGTTATATGGATCCTACATTGAATTACTTCAGGTAGTTTGATTCAAGAAGATAATGGGGAGAGGATGGATCCTTATCTAAAAAAAAGATCCACAATCAGATTAGTTTTACCAATTACAAGTTATTGTTATCATGCATGTTCTAGAATCAATTGCACACTACATAAATGTCAAGTTGGTTAGTTCAATCTTAGATTTGTCATCATCATCACAAGGATAAGACAAACAATACCAAAGTGGAGGTGATAGTATGAAAAGATGAACTGCTTTATCAAATGAAATATATGCCATTATAGAAGACGGTCTCAAAGAAAGATTCACAATTCTAGGATTTGACTACACTTAAACTTGCAATTCAACAAAAAGAAAAGAAATGTTCTTACAAGAAATGCAAAACCAATTTCAAACGTTAGATGTAAATATGAAACAACCATACACATATGATGCATAACAAATATAGATATGAATGCTAAATAATAATACATCAACTAAAATTAGTCTAGGTGTCACCCACCCCAATCTTATTTTAATGTCCAAATTGCAAAAAATAAGCTTGTGACAAGGCACAACTGGACGCTCACTGTAGGGAGTCAAGGTCAAGTACTCCTACTGTTGGTGTGGCTAAGAGGACCATGAATTTGCATCCTAGTCATTTGGAGCAGGCTCTCGAGCATACAATTTTGGGTAGTGGCCTTGGATGATATGTCAACTGTCCATTTGGTGTAGGACAAAAAACATCTCCTAGTAGTGAAGATGAAGGGCATTAAGTTATGCATCCTAGTGGTCCATCTAGGCCAACTAGTGCTGGAAGAGAGGAAGGAATGCACCCACACATGTGTTTCTAGTCATGGGTGAACCAAGTGTTCTCTATATGAGTGACCATGGAAGGTGTAGAAGAAGAGAAAGTGGATCCAAGTATGGATCATATGCATTGGCATCCGCTGTTGTAGCTACCACTTTAGGTTGTTCACCTGAGATAAAGTTACCAGTGTTCCATTGGGAATGGAGAAAAGGCATGTAATGGCCATGGATATCAACATAAAATTGCTTGTTTTCTACATTTTATAGTAGCATCATAGAAACAAGCAACCTATTGTCAATAATGTCATTTCCCTCAAGGGAAGGCAGTTTTGGGAACACCCAAGCTTCTCAGAAAACTCGGATATGAGACCCCCAATAATGACATCATCATCAAATTTCTTAAAAGCTGCCAACCTAAAAATTTATGTATTTGTGACACCACATGCTTTGGGTGGTGCACATCATGTCCATGGTCAATGCCTTTCCTCAAGTTGTTCTTAGTAACACATGTCATGATACTTCAGGAATAATTTTTAGCCTTAGGGGATCAAATCATATTTTCAAGGATGAGACATGTCATGTTTCATTGGATGCACACTATGCCTTGGAACAAGTAAAATCATTTGTGCAATTGAGGTAGCATTACATTACTATGGCTTTTGAAAAAACTTGTCAATTTCTTGAGTATTATGTGAGAGAGGAAATTTTTTACCAAATTGCATAAAAACTCAACCCTTCTATTGATGGACAAAGTCTAACCAAACGTGTGACCAATAGCTCCATGCTATCCACCCCACTAGAAAGGTAGGGAGAGATTGGTGGTGGTGTGTGCCATGTGGAGGCTTTGTGTCACCTGACTCCACTTATTGTAGGTGACAAGACAAAGGAAGGTTGTATGACCTATGGCCATTGGATCCAGTTGTGGGACTTGGGGTTCTTCTTACTCATTGAGCACACTGTGAGAAGGTTGACTATCCCAAGGCAAAGCCCTTGCCGACAAGAAAGGGGAAGGGGACACGATAGGTTGTGAGGAGGTGCAAGGTGGTTGGGCATGGTCACGGGGGCTCCACGAAGCCAAATCCAAGTTTGAAGGTAGCCAGACATGGCCAAAGATGAAGCACTAATTTAGTGGAGGTGTGCAATAAGATTTATATAAGGGATAGGTGATTAGAAAAAAGAGGGGGAGAAAGGCAAATGCACCATACCAAAATCAAGTAGTGATTCTATTTTGAGCTATAGTTCATTATTCTCTCAAAATCTAAGTCAATTATTAAATTTGTCTCTCATTCTAGATCTCATTTGATTATTTTGGTCAATTATCATGTTATTGAATATTGCTTTGTCTCATTTTGAAATTATTGCATTGGAATGAGTTCCATCCTCTACTTGAGAAATAATTACAACCAATCACTCAAATTGGCTTTGTGAAACATTTTTGTATCCATAAACACAATTTGAATGATTTGTTCCTAGACACCTTGAACATATTGTTTGCCTATGTCAATATTCTTGAAATGAGAACTAATGGATTCAGAATAAGAGAAAAGTACTATCCATATTGATATATATCAACATTGGAATTAGTCATGAGAGTAATGAAGTTATGCTCCTCATGATCATGAATAAAGAATGTATTAATTTTATAAACTAGCTCAGTAGAAATTGAACGTATTACAGAGTCATTGGCATCATATTCAAGAAGCTATGTATTTTTGAATGAATTACTATAGGGGCTAATAATCATTTAGTTAGATTTAATATCAAGAGAAGAACCCACGTTCTTCACCTTCCAATTTAATGCTGACATTACAAAGGTGAACGATGACCTTTTCATATGTCAATGGATTATTAGTTAGATTTGATCCCTTTACCTTTAGTTTTTAGATCACTACACCACTATCTCATTCACCAGATGATTGCCTAAGAAAATGACAATCCATGTATCACTATCCATTTCTCTCCTCAAGACCAAGCCATGGTTTTTGTGAACCCTAACCTAGGTGATGCCCTACACTGCATAATTACCTGATGCTTTATATAACCACCCTGTATTCCACTAGGAATTAGATCCAGAAGACCTACAAATCACTCCAATGCTCCCTATCACCAAAAACACCACATGCACCTCCTTCCTTCTTGAAACACCACAATGTTGCACGTCAACAAAATGTAAGACACCCAAACATAGAAACTCATCCTATTTCATGACGAGGATGGTTAGTAAGTTTGGTTCCTTAGATTTTACCAAACAAAGACAAAGTTATGCCTTGATTTATATTGTTAGTGCACATAACGTGAATAACTCAATGGTAATACCATCACACATTTAGGATTCAAAACAATTTTAACATATTAAGTCGCATAAGGTTTTGTAATCATTATCACATATTTAATTTTTAATTATGTGCTAACATGAAATAAAATTGATTAAATATGTGGCATATGTTTCCTTTGCTAACTAATATGCACATAATATTTGAAATATGTCTAATGAGAAGTATAATTTTCTTAATACATGAATTATAATGATAATTGGTGTTTCTCTCTCTCTCTCTCTCTCTATATATATATATATATATATATATATATATATATATATATAAAGAAACTCTTTTGGTAACAATGTCAACATATTGAGACTCTAAATAATAAATAATTATGGTAATGATGTAATGTTATAATAGTATGATGGTGATGAGCCCAAAACTCTAATTGTATTAAAACTAATAAAAGGAGTCTTCAAAACCAAAATATAATGGTAAAAGTGTATTCCATGGGTCCCAATTACCTTGGGTGCCAAGTTTCACCTTACTTGAACAATCATAACTATCTTATTGACATTAAGAAAAGAAAATGTAAGATAAGGCCAAAAATATTATATTTACTATTACAAAAAAATAACATATTAAATAAGAAGTATAAACCAAATTGTATGGATTATAAATATATAATATGATTGAATTATAATAAATAAAATTGTAGTGTCACATATATGGAAACAATGTTGTACATGCATGTTAAATCCATGGAAAATTTATCATGGTGGAAAATCTTATAATGGATTTACTTTCCAAATACAATATGAGCAATACTAATATAACCGAGGTAATCACAACAATCTATAATATGTAAGATATTTTAATAAATTAATATCAAACTTTAAGGAACTAATTCTCTCTAGTTAGTGTGTGAAAGTAATAAATAAATGTAAAAAATCACGCTAACATATCCTAAAGAAATTTTTTAATTAGATTATATATTTGTTTGGAAACATATAAACATTCCCAAATTTATATAATCAATTAGTTAAACTAAGTAAGAAACAATAATAATCTTGACTAAATGATTTCCTTAGTAAAACTCACTGTTACCTCCTGAAATCGTTAACAACAAGGAGAACAGGAAAATGGTTCAATAGATAATGTTTTCACCTTTTGATTTGAAATTCATGCATCTATATTAATTAGTTTTGGATATATAAATTTATTAGCACCTATCTTCTCTGCAAATAATTAATGTAAATACATTAGAAATATGTATGGTTGCCACAAATTTGGAATTTTGGATCTAACTTAATATTAATTAAATATATGTCTTTTATTAAAGTAAAATTATTATACATGTTTTCAATTACTCTAAAGTTAGAAGAGAAACACTGTGATAAATTTATTCAAAAATGGGATGAATAAGTGTATATAAGAGGTTTATAGATGTATGAAAGAAAAGGAAGTCAACAAATATATCCTATATAATTGTACATTAAATTATCATACAACTTTACATTGAGTAAACTATTACACCACTAGATATTTAGAAGTCTCTTAAATGTAAATATAGTAGTCAATTTTTCTATGACCAAGTTGTTGAAGAAAAGAGAAATTGATAATAGAACATAAACATGAAGAAATGAAAGGAAAATGATGTTTTTTATATTTATTGTTTCCTATTATGTGTTAATGAATGCTTAACTTTTCTTCTTATACAATGTACATTACACATTTTCCTTAGTAAACAAAAATAGATAAGCTTATTGCTACACCCAACCCTGATAGTTCTATATATATACCCCCCTCTCCATTGCCTTCACACACATAGAAACTACAAATAGAATAGAACATGAATCCTAACCTTCTCCCTTATCCTTCTATACAAGTTCCTTGGAAGAGCCATCAAAGTCTTATTATCTCATAAAACAATTCATACAGTGATATTTTCTCCACGACTGGTGTTTTAAACCTTGGAACCCTGATTTGGATCAAAGGTTTAAACTTTGATAAGTTGACTCACATCTAGAGGTATGTTGCATCTCTTTATGAGTTATATTGAGCATACACCTAATTTCTCTCTCTCTATCTCTCTCCCGCCCTCTCTCTTATGTATGTTGCATCCCCTTGATCATTAACATCCCAAGCTTTCAAAAATATATTTAAGCTTGAGAATAAGGTTTTTCTTAAATAGAGATAATTGAGGGGCTTAATGCAAAAAGACCATGAAATGAGATTTATTAATGGATAATAAAGTGAGAAGATAATATGAGGATCAATATACTTTTTTCTCTGTATATATATGCTTTATGTGTTATAATTATCTCAAAGAGATAACTGTTGGTTTTCCTTTTCTTTTTCTCTCTCTTAACCTTGAGAATGTTTGAAAAGAAATAAAAGAAAAAGAGCAAAAGAAGTATAATTTGAAAATATGCACGTGGAATAGAAACCTTTACCAAGAAGTTTTCTTTTTATGTTTTAATATACAGAGGGAGTATAATTATTCTCTATTTCTCTCTCCACTTTGGAATACCAAAAAGACATAAAGAAAAAATGTAATGCAATTAATGGCTTAATTTGGATGCATGTAAAAGAATATCCATCAATCACATGGTGTATATATTACTTTCTTTCCCCTATTGAATACACATAATATAATCTTCTCTCTTGTCTCTTTATTAAAGAAAACTCTCTAAAAGGCATAAAATACTTAAATATGGATAAACATTGATCATCTCATTTTTTGATTCAAAGAAATAATTAAGGAGAATCGTTTCACATTATTTCACATTCTAATGCTTGAAAATTAAGTAAATAACAAATATGGAAATTGCAAATAAAGGATATGCAAAACTCGAATTTTATTATCTGGAAAGGATGTAGACTACGTAATTAATGTGCGGTGCAAATTTGGTTTTGTTTCACCACTCAAATATAGGTAAAAAGAATGACAATTCATTTACTGTAGGCAAAACCAAAATTATGTAAAGCAGAGTAATTGTTGGTCAAAATTAGTCAACATGGAAACTATATATTTGAAATAGTAGAAGGAAAGATAGAAGGAGAGCTTGATATTTTCTTTTTAACGTTCCAAAGTTTTAATAATTGAATACAATGTGATCAATATATTAACTGGAGACTATAAAAATGTGAGTTTTGACCCGTCATCTTTCCAACACAACTACGAAGCATGATATGAAAATAAAAATTCATTATGTACGAGAAGATGTTATATAAGTCGGAAATAAAATTGATGTATTTCATATGGACAATTAAAAATGGTTTATTGTTCTGTAATCATAACATCATTTCAAATAAATATAAATTATATGGCAGTGAGTAATGGGATTCAACAAATTTTAAAGAACACATTGAAATCATGTTGCATATTCTTGCTATGCAATTAGTGCATGTAGGTGTAAAACAAGTTCTTTTTTTCTTTCCTCCATTTTGTGATTTTTAAAAATGAAACTATGTATCTTGATCTTAGTTCCATGGAATTAAGACATTATGGGACTATAAAAGGAATGGTGCAACTCTCACACTCTTTCTCTCTTTTTACAAATACAATGTAATGGTTATTTAGTTAATGTCACACTTTTGATAAACAAATAAATGTAACACATTTTCTCTTCTTTTTATCTTTCCTCTCACCTAAAGAAACTCAATAAAAAGTATATTATAATATAATAAAGGAATCAAAAGAGATAATTAGTTTGACCACAAAGTTGGACTTTAGTAATTAACAAAGGAAAAGAAGTTTCACCTATCTCTATCATTTAATTCATTTAAATTTAAATTAAGATAATGAGAAATGTTAAATTGAACGGAAAAATATTCAAATTTTAATGACATAGATAAGAAGATTCTAGGCCCATATAACCTGTAAATGAGACTGCCATGATCCTAGCATACCAAGGAAGTAAACACTAGCCTATGATCTTGCAAATCACATTCGGGCACTGCCTCAATACTTGATCGACAATGATTTTTACCAACCTTCAGTCAGGGTGATTAGATCTCCATCAACCTAGGAAGAAAAGTAGGATCTATTTTAAGATAAAGGTAAGTGGTCCATGGCAATTGGACATTAGTTATGTTTTCTTTTTATGTATATATGTATGAAATACATGAAGGTATTAATTATTATTTCAATTGTTTAAAGTCAATGAATTTATAATAAATTGAATTTCATATTTTATTGTTCATATTATAGTATCACCTTCACGCACATTAAATATGGGGTAACAAATAAGATCTAAAGAGAAGTTAAGAGTTTTTAAGAGAAAGATAAAGATAAAAAGATAACTTATCTAAGATCCTTACTAAGAGGCTCCTCGGAGAAAAATTAAGAGGCACTTTGGTGCATAAGAGAAGAGACACTTATGTGCAACCTGATGATTCTTATATAGGTAAAGATAAAAGACACTATCTAAAAGAGCTTGTATATATTTTTAGATGTTTAATGTTTAAAATTTGTTTTCAATTTACATGTTTCATTTAATCTATAATATGTCTAATTCCACTTATCATTGGTTTTATGCATGGTTGGGGGCACGATGCCCGTAGGTAAGGAGCAAGCTTAGGGGGGAAGAAGCTATATGTCATGCAAGGACTAGTACAAGGAACCTCCTTAAAGGAAAAGTTTCAGTGGGGCACCAACTACAATTAGCTAGAATTTCCTTTCAAAAGAATTATGTCTTGTTATATATGTGAACTTTGTTAAGGATTTGAGAATGAGAATTGTATCTATTATGTGTGATGGTTTATTTAAAATTTATTTTGAGCTATGTATATCATATTTGTGACATCCCCCTTAATGTGAATAAAAATTTATGCTTCCGCTCTATATTGTGAATATTTTACAAGTGGGCGTTAAAATAATGGTATCAGAGTCAACATATATTTGGCCACCAAGATTTTCTCATGACTGCCTAGATAGCTCTTCCAACCTTTCTTTGATGATAGAAAACATATGAATAGATGATAGGAAGTCAAGGAATTAGAACTTATATCCATTTTACTTAAAAGGTAAAATCCCTAAAAGAAATACAATTTTAGATAAATATATATGTGCATATGTGTTAAGAAAGGTGATTATCTAATTTGGAACCTCTATCATAGCTAGTGACATGCCCTCCCTTCTTCTCAATGGTGATGGCCAACTAATTGAGAATTTTAGAAGAAATTTCAAGAGAAAAAGACTTATTATGCATATGTTCTTCTTCTTTTTAGTATGTGGTATGGGACGTGTATGCTATTAAGATCTTAAATATTAGCATACTGAGTTCTCACACCTTTATATTTGTGTCTGGACAACATAGGCCCAAAGATGCCACCCAAGAGAGTTGATATGAGAGACCTAAATTAGAAAGTTATTGTAACCTAATGCAAATTGATATTAGAGACCCATATAAAGAATAGATGTCCTGGAATATTAGTGCTAAGTTGAGGATGATGTTAATGAAGGTATGATTTAGTATTAAATCTAATTTTAGTTAGAAGGAAATACATGTTGAGTATTGTAAAGTAAGTAAAACCTTAAGATGGGTAATACTATGTAAATTTTAAGGATGAAATTTATTTTAGGTGGGTAGAAATATACCATCTCGAATTTTCAAAATTTATTCAAGCTTGAAAATAAGGTTTATCTTAAATAATGATAATTTAGGGGATTAATGTAAAAAGACCATGGAATGAATTTTCTTAAAGGATAACAAAGTGAGAAGATAAAATGAGGCTCAAAATACTTTTTATCTTTTTATATGCTTTATGTGTTGCAATTAACCCAAAGAGATAAATGTTGGTTTTTCTTTTCTTTTTCTCTCTCCTATCCTTGACAATGTTTGACAAGAAATAAAAAAGAAAGGGAAAATGTAGAATTAAAAAATATGCATGTGGAATAGAAACCTTTGTCAATAAGTTTTCTTTTTAGCTTTTAATATACAGAGAAATTATAATTATTCAATATTTCTCTCTCCTCTTTAAGATACCCAAAGACAAAGAAAAAAATGCAATGCAAATACTAGCTTAATTTTCAATGCATGAAAAAGAATATACATCAATCACATGGTGTAGATATTACTTTCTTTCCCCTATTGAATACATGTACCATTGTCTTCTCTCTTTTCTCTTTATTAAAGTCTCCAAAAGGAAAAAAAAACTTAAATATGGATAAACATTGATCATCTCATTTTTTAGTCAAAGAAATACATAATGAAATCTTTTCACATTGTCTCACATTTTAATGCTTGAAAATTAAGTAAATAACAAATATGGAAAATGTAAATAAAAGATATGCAAAACTCGAATTTTATTATCTAGGAGGGATGTAGAATGTCTAATTAATGTGTGGTCTAAATTTGGTTTTGTTTCATCACTCAAATAAATGTAAACATAATAGCAATTCATTTAACACATGCATAACAAAAAAATGTAAACATAGACTAATTGTTGGTCAAAATTAGTGAACATGGAGACTATATATTTGAAATAGTAGAAGAGAAGCTGGAAGGAGAGTTTGATTATTTTCCTTTTATCCAATGTTTAAATAATTGAATATAATGTGATCAATATATTAACTAGAGACTATAAAAAATGTGAGTTTTGACCCGTCACCTTTCCAACACAACTAGGAAGCGTGATATGAAAATAGAAATGTGATTATGGATGAGAAGATGTTATGTAAGTCAGAAATAAAATATATGTATTTAATATGGACAATTAAAAATGGTTTATTATTACATAATAATTACATTATTTCAAACAAATATGAATTATATTGGAGTGAGTAATGGCATTCAAAAATTTTTAAATAACACATTAAAACCGCATTGCATATTCTTGCTATACAATTAGTTCATGTAGATGTAAAGTAAAGTTCTTTTTTCTCTTTCCTCCATTTTGTGATTTTTTAAAATGAAATAATGTGTCTTTATCTTAGTTCTATGGAATTAAGACATTATGGGATTGTAAATGGAATGTCACAACTGTCGCACTCTTCTCTCTCTTTTTACAAATACAATGTAATGGTAATTTGGTTAATGTCATACTTTTGATAAACAAATAAATGTAATACATTTTATCTTCTTTTTTTCTTTCCTCTCACCTCTAAACTCATTGAAAATTATATTACAAGTTAATAAAAGGAACTCACAAAACAAAGAGATAATTAGTTTGAACACAAAGTTGGAATTTAGTAATTAACAAAGCAAAAGAAGTTTCACCTATCTTTATCATTCAATATATTTAAATTTCAATCAAGATAATGAGCAATGTTAAATTGAAGGGAAAAAGATATTCAAAAATTTAATGCAATATACAAGAAGATTTTAGACCCACAAAACCTATAAATGAGACCCCCGTGATTATAACATACCAATGATGTGAATACTAGCATATGGCCTTGCAAATCACATCAGGTGCTGCCTCAATACTCGATCGACATGGATTTCTACCAGCCTTCAGTCAGGGTGATTAGATCTCCATCAACCTAGGAAGAAAACTAGGATCTCCTATAAGATAAAGGTAAGTGGTCCATGCTAGTTGGATATAAGTAGTGTTTGCATTTTATTTATGTATGTATGAAATACATGAAGGTATTAATTATTATTTCAATTTTTTAAAGTCAATGAATTTAAGATAAACTGAATGTCATGTCTTATTGTTCATATTATAGAATCACCTTCATGCACATTAAAGATATGATTACAAAAAAAAAACTAAAGAAAAGTTAAGAGTTTTTAAGAGAAAGATGATGATGAAAAGATACCTCATATAAGATCCTTACTAAGAGGCTCCTCTGAGCAAAACTAAGAGGCACTACTATACATAAGAGAAGAGACATTTTAGTGTATAAGAGAAGAGACACTTTAGTTCATAACAGAGGATGCACTTATGTACAACCCAAGGATTCTTATATAGATCATGATAAGTGAAATGATCTGAAACAAATTATATATCTTTTTAAATGTTTAATGTTTATTTTCAATTTACATGTTTCATTTAATCTCTAATATGTTCGATTCCACTTAGCATTGGTTTTATGCATGGATGGGGGTGCGATGCCCGCAGGTAAGGAGAAAGCTTAGGAGGAAGAATCTATCTGGCATGCAAAGACTAGTACAAGGAACCTCTTGGAAGGAAAAGTCTTGGTGGGGTGCCAACTATAGTTAGCTGGAATTTCCTTTCACAAGAATTATGTCTTGTTATATATATGAATTTTGTTAAGGATTTGAGAATGAGAATTGTGATTATTATTATGTGATGGTTTATCCAAACTTTATTTTGAGCTATGAATATCATATTTTTGACATCCACCTTGATGTGAATAAAAATATATGCTTCTGCTCTATGTTGTGAATATTTTACAAGTGGGGTGTTACATGACCATATTAAGCAATTAATTTGGTTTCTGTCTCTTAATGCATGTTGCATTCATCTATGAGTCATATCGAGCAATTACTTTCTTTACTCTCTCTCTTGAGCCTCTTTGAGTTATTTTGGTGATAAATATTATCTTTCTTGATTTGATGACCTATTTGGTTCTAATCTTAATGCCTTTGAACTCCTATTTCATGTTGGAGTTTTAATTATACTTTTCTAGGTGAAACTCTATTTGTGAAATTCGAACCAGGTTGTTCCTTTTTGTGAGATGGAACCCTAATTTACCCACTTTTGTGGTGGATGTTTTATATTGTCATTTTATCTGATGACAATATCATTAATTCTATTCATAAGACTAAACTTTCACTTTCCTCTACATTTTTCATGCTTGTGATATAGTAGCCCTAGATACATATAAGCACTTTCATTTTATGGATTTATGTGCCCTTTCTTTTTGGGATGGAGGCTATTTGCCCTATACCTTGGGTTATGTGTCCATATTATTTTGGGATGGAGGTTATGTGTGTTGACCTAAGTGTTACACATTGTCCATATTTTGATAATGACTTAATCGTTCCATTCATATGTATCTATTATGTTTGTTTGAGATTGATTTCAGGCATTAGGTACATAAAAAGGATCAAATCGATCAAGCCCTAGCTTGTTTTAGTTCAAGTCAAAAGCAATGCAAATGCACTTTCATGGAAGACACTCCAAATCACCTTAGATAATTTTTGTAATCATTTGTATTGATGATATGACTTGTAACTAAGATGATAAAAAATTGGGAAAACTTAATTTGAACATTTGATCACTTAAAAGCCATTTTTCTAAAATTCATTACAGGATGATCATTGGTCGAGTTGTAAACTTGACCAATCCTTAATGGATTTTGAAAATGACTTCGATCGGTCGAATTACACTTTCACATAACTCGACCAATCCCTGTGCAACCCTAAACTAATTTAAGTGGATCGGTCGAGTTTCCAATAGGAATACTCGATCAATGGTTTAAATTGGATTTGTCGCATAGTATGATCGCTCGAGTTATCTTTATTGAAACTCAACCAAATGTACTGTACAAAAAATACAGAAAAGAGATTCTAGCAGTTGGGGAGTTACAAAACTCAAATTTATATCCATTGCAACCCTCAAAATGGATAAAAACATTCATAAGTGTTCCTACCCTCTAGTGGACACCCTCAACTATAAATAGGACCTCTTGGAGTTCATTCCAAGGTTTCTCCTTAATGCTAGTCAAGCTCCTTGCTATAGTAAGTGCATCTAGTCCACTTGAGCCCCTTTGTCTCTCTTGATTACACTTCAAATCTTCATTATGAGTGAGATAGGATCTGTGTGAGAGAGCTATGTCATTGTATGCATGTAAATCTCTCAAAGCTTCTCCTTTCCCAACCCCTCTCTTCAAGATCAAGTTGATGAAAGCTTCTCAGATGAAGGAGAAGGTGCAATATTCTTTAAGCTGTAGAAGAAGGTGCATAAAGCTTCTCTGAGTGAAGGAGGAGGACAAGGCGGAAGATACAAGGAGCTGAGTGGGTAAATCCTTGAAGGCAAAAAACTTAGTGCAAGAAGGGGATCTCCTTGGTGAAGGCATCCAACTGGTTGCAAGAGTGGGTAAGACCTTGGTGAGGTAGAAGACTAGATCTTAGATAGCTAAGACCTTGATTGTAAGGTTTTTGGCTCCCTTGACCTTAAAGGAAAGCTGGGTGTCCTTGTCTTGGAAAAGGAAGGTCATATGTTGTAACTCTTATAAGTGAATATAAAGAGTAGACAGGGTTAAGAAATCCTAGAGCTTGACCTCTCTAGGCAGTGAACTGTCTCTCTCCTAGTTTAGAGAGTGGAACCACTCTAAAATAGCTTGTTCAATTGGTTGTTCAATTTCTCTCATCCTTTCTATGCATGTTTAGATTGCCATCAAATTCACTATTCGCAATTATGCCTAGTTGAAGTAAATTGAAAATCTAACTATTTTTGTGCAAAATTTGAAGCTCTACTCACAACAAGTGGTATCAGAGCCACAGTCTTCTATAACACATCTCCTATGAGATGATAAGATGGGTGACTTACTTGGGTCCCTCAACATAGAGGGAGGCTTCTCCATGAGACCCCCGTTCTTCAACGACACCAATTTCCTCTATTGGAAATGGTAGATGCAAATTCTACCTTCAAGGAATGAATCATGACATGTGGAAGGTGTGATTGCTCCATACAAGGAACCAACATGTGATGTAGCTACTTGCGATGAAGCTACACTCAACAAGGCATAGCTCAATGCCAAGACAATAAGCATCATCTATGTTTCCCTCACTCCCTCTGAGTTTAGCTGAATCTCAACTTGGGACACAACCCATGAGATTTGAAACAATTTGTGCATTACCTATGAAGGCACACAATAAGTCAAGGACTCAAAGATCTACATGCTCGATGGACTGCTTGAGAACTCCAAAATGGGAAAGAAGTAAAGAGTTGCCAAGATGTACACAAGGTTCAACACCATCACTAGTGAGCTTGTTGTAGGGAAATATGGCTACAAATTAGGTAGCAGAAACAAAATTCTTTATCTATCATATTCCCCATAACCAGCTGATCATGTTAGTAACTATAAGATTGAAAGGATGGTTTCGAGGATATACGTGGTCCTGGAGCAAGTCCAATGATAATCCTCATCTTTGTAGTTGCAAAATTCTAACTCTTGATTGCACTAAGATTCGTCTGACTGCTCCTCTACGGACAACAGACTTGAGCATCGTCTTTTGCAACAGCTCCTCTCATCACAGAATGTTGGTTGATGATGTCCTCCTAAATGGCAGACAACAACCTCTCGCTTCTAGAGAAGTCCACATGGACCATCTAGAACTCCTATCATCCTGCTAGAACGGAGAAGAAGGAATTTTCCCTTCTATTGGCGTACAAATCACCAACTTTCTCTCCCACAACAACGATCCCATTTGTTCTCTCCCTTATTATCCCTTCCTAGTTGGGTAGGAATTTCTTGGGCTATCTTGGTTACCACAACCAGAGAGGACAATGTTTATTAGAGCAACTGATTCTCAATTTTCTATGTTGTGCTATGGGAAGCCCCCAATACCCCTCTATTTATAGGCGGGGTTTGGGTTAGGGTTCCTAGTCTATGCAGGAGTGGAAGGGATCGAAAGATCTCAAATTTTTGCAAAAATTCTAGAATTTTCACAGTCGACAGTAGCCAAACCGGTCATCTAGCATGCTAGACGATTGGCTCGGATTCATGGAGGAAATTCCATTACAAGGTTGGTTTGCTAGTATTCCTTACACAACTCTTGCTTCTAGCCATCTTCTCCATCCAATTCTTGAAGAAAGGACCTTAGACGACCCCTGGAGCTCAAGCCACCATTAAATCTATGGAGATTGGATCTCTAGATCAGATTCTAAGGCGGGTTTTATAACTCTAAACCTTAAAGCTTTGATTATGCATCTTCCTTTCTTGCAAACATTGCTAGTTCTTCTTCCGTCCATCCTTCTTTGCACTCTTGCAAGCAAAACCATGGAGAACAGGCCTTGATCTGGAGGTAGAAGAAGGGGGCGTGAATACCAATGCTACTTTAGCAAACGGTCTTGCACCCCTTGGCCAAACGGTTTGCAAAACCATTTGGGGCAAACAGTTTCAAAACCGTTTGAAGGGCAAACGGTTTCACAAGGTTGGTTTGAGAAAACGGTTTCAAAACCATTTGAGGGAGTTGACCAAGGGTTGACCGTTTGAGATTCCTGTTCATAATTATGTTGGTTAATAACTCACCAAATTTTATGGATTAGTTCCAAAGGAATCATGAGTTGAAGGCTAATCAATTGGGCAAACCCTAATTGAAATTAGTGTTGAAACTCCAATGAGTTGATTTGAGATTTTTGGGTTGATTAGCCCAAACGGTTTCAAGACCGTTTGGGAATCACCCAAACGGTCTCAAAACCGTTTGGGGGTCACCCAAGACCGTTTGGAGGTCTAGGGTTGGATATGGTTAAGTGTTGGAAGATCCAAAGATATGGCATGAACCCTAATCAGCTAAGTGCTGATTTTTGTAAGTATTGAGATGATGTTTTAGGTGATTGAGCCCAAACGGTTTCAAAACCGTTTTGGGATTACCCAAATGGTCTCAAGACCGTTTGGAGGTCACCCAAGACCGTTTGGAGGTCTGGGGTCAAGTATGGTTGAGTAATTGAAGGTCTAAAGATACCAAATTGAAATGCAATCAAGTGCTGATTCGATGATCAACTCAATAGCTCAAACCCTAATGATTTTTCACTAGAATCCAAGGGTTGGATGAGCCAAACGGTCTCAAGACCATTTGTAACTCATACAAATGGTCTCAAGACCGTTTGGAGGCCACCCAAGACCGTTTGGAGGTCTAGGGGTGAGTATGGTTAAGCAATTGATGATCTAATGATACTAAGTTAAAGTGTAATCAATTGCTGATTTGGTGATCAATCCAATGATCCAAACCCTAATTGGTTGACTTGGATTTTGATGATTTGATGGGAAAACGGTCTCAAGACCGTTTTGAGGTCATCCAAACGACCTCAAGACCGTTTGGGGTCAGGTCATGTTCAAATTGGATGATGGTTCAATGGGTTCAAATCAATTAGACTCCCATTGAAATATGTTGAAGGGTTGACGATTTCCAAACCCTAATCCAAATGATTCAAGCCCTAATTGATGATCAATTGAGGGTCAATTGAGTGTAAAATCAGTTAAGGGTTGACCTAATTAACTCAATTGATGAGTGGATAATAAGTACATGATCGATTGAGGGGTTCAACATTGGAAACCCTAACTCAATTGGAGTGGTTAAGACACTCTTTGGTCCATGCAGTTTTGAGGAGGTTTGGACCAAACAGTCTCAAGACCGTTTGGATTCATGCGGTTTCAAAACCGTTTGGAGGTTGAAAGTGCAAAACCGTTTGGGATCTTTTAAGGTCAAGAATGTTTATTGCTTTGAAGGCTTAGATGGTTCAATGGCTGATTAATCTAAACCCTAATGATATCCAAAGACATTAAGGGAACAAGTAATTAGTTGGTTGATGCATGCTATGACTAATGGTGGACTTTACCAAAGTACCCTTGATGGGTTTAAGTAGTCAACACCTCTTAATCAAGCAAACCCTAATGAACATTGTAGTAATAATGTGACTTATGTTATCAAGGTTGAATTGACCTAACCTAATCATAAGAGATGTAAACATCATATAATAATAAGAGGGGAGAGAAGACTCCTAATATGAATGAGAATCAAGTAATATACTTCCAACATGTATGAATACACATAATTAGGGTATGATCCTTTACAATGGGATCATGGAAACCCTAATTGTGATGATCAATGAATCTTAACCTAAGTGAAGACATGAATGGAAGTAATCTTCATACATAATGATGGTATGATCTCAATTCACTGCTATGTGAATAGTAAACCCTAATCTATGGTAATGTGATGCTATGTGAATAGTAAACCCTAATCTAGGGTAATGTGATGCTATGTGAATAGTAAACCCTAATCTAGGGTAATGTGATGCTATGTGAATAGTAAACCCTAATCTAGGGAGATGTGATGATATGAACAAGTAACCCTAATTCTGAGTTATGCTTTTAAGCATGAAACTCCATGATTGAGAAATGAGATAGGAATCACTATTCCTAATCTAGTTAAGAGGTTGAATAACTCTATTTGGATTAAATGAAAATCCTAACCCTAGAAACCAACTGTGGTATTATGACACGGTCATGGTGAGTCCTTTGTGGCATGACCGTGCAAGGTAGCACGGCCGTGGTATCACATATATAATTTGAGAAGAACCTATACGGTGCTGTTATGATACAATATGCATGTTATTAGTAAATATTGATCATGCAGGTTTTCATAAAGAGGTGATCATATCCAGGATAGGATTATGATATCTTATGTATGGAAATTACTTTATATGCTTCAAGTATAATGATATGCTATGATACCTAGTGAATGGTAGATTATGAGTTCAAGTACCTATATTCTATAATCATGATGATAAATTTAGAAAGGTACTTGATAAGTTGAGGAATTGAGATCCTAACACTTTGTGAGAAAAAGTATGGCTACAGGCCATGACTCCCCAATAATAATGTCAGACATTAGATATATGATCTAAGTCTGAAGAGAGTTAGTGTTGTAATAATGGTTTTATAGTAAATAAATGCCATACATGTTATTCTATTTCTTAGAAGATAAATGACATATGGGTTTATCAAATTATAGCTGTATTTCTTTAATAGGAAGAATGGTTTAATCTGTTAAACATTGTTTTAACTACTCCCAGACAAATATAACTTCTTTGTGTACATTTATTCTCTTAAGCTGCAATAATTATGTTTCTGGAGAAGAGTTATAACTCTCGCTGGGACAATTTTATAATTGTCTCACCCTGTGGGAAACATATTTTTAGGTGGACGTGGGCGAGGAGGTAGAAATCCTTCAATAGGTGAAGCGCAGCATCAACAGTACCAGGGACAGTAGTGAAGTTTCAGGTGGAGAACTGGCTGTTATGCCACGTATAGATGTAGTTAGAGTCCTATGTGTCGTCTCTGTACTCTCAGGTCCTCGGAGTAATAGTTAGTGCTTTTGAGTTTTTGGTTTAGTACCTCGAGATTTCTGTATCTTGCCTTATATAGTTAACATGGTAGTTGATGATTGTAATCTCGAGATACAACCTTACAGAGATGTACTGATGGATCAGTTTGTAAATAACTTATCATGTTGCTTTATGAGAAAACTTTACCATTTAAAGATCTCTTCACAAAAAGTTTTAATTTTTAGTGATTTTTGGTAATCCGCTGCTTAGTGAACGCTTCTGCATTAGTTAATCTTGTTTTCTCGAGATAGACGTTACATTTAGTGGTATCAGAGCTCTAGGTTCGCTGAGTCTACAGAGACATAGGACTAAGGTTGTTGAGTCTGTTCTAAGTGTTTTCCAGATTATTTGATAGTATCTTCTGCTCTCATAGGAGAAGAAGAACTTGAAGATGTCTGGATCACATGAAGAACATGCTGCTGAGGGCAGTACTGCTGCACCAGGAGGAGGTGCAGGAGACCAGAATAGGGAGGGGCCTGTACCTGAATAGCCCCAGATTGACCCAAATGAGATAGAAAACCCAGCTCTCCATGCTTTATTTGATAAATTCCTGACAGCCATAACACACATAGCAGATAGGGTGCCACCATCTGCACCTAGGGCACCAACCCATCAGGAAGGTTATGGAGTCGGCAAGACTTTTGATAGACTTCGTCGGGTGGGAGCCATAGACTATGCTGGTACATCTGACCCAGAAGATGCTGATCTATGGTTGACAGAGCTGGAAAAGGCTTTCAGGATCCTTGATATTCCTGAAGTTGAAAAGGTAAAACATGTGGTATACCTCCTAAAAGGGAGTGCTGGTAATTGGTGGATGATAGAGGAAGATAAGAGACCAGGCAAAGAAATAGGATGGGAGGTATTCCGACGAGAATTCGTCAATAGATACTTACCTAAGACGTATCTAGATGAGAAGATCTCTCAATTTGAGAAGATCACATAAGGACAGATGAACGTTAGCGAATATGAAGCTAAGTTCATGGAGTTGTTGCGGTTTTGTCCGCAGATGGCAGTTAGTGATGAAGAAAGAATTCGGTGTTTTGAAAAGGGATTGAACGCTGAACTAGCCACTCCTGTGTCTACCTTAGAGAATAGAGAAAGGTTTTTCACCTTTGTGGAGTCAGTAAGAAGGATAGAGAGGTCGGAAATCGAGAAACAAAAGACAAGTAGTAAGAAGACGTACACCCAGCCTCAAGATCAAAGGCCTGAAAGTTTTAAGAAGCCAAGATTTTCTATACCGACAGCAATATCAGGATTTCCTACCCAGACACAATGGATGTCAAGTGGAAGTAGGGATCATAGTAGTACACCAAGAAGACCCTCCGACATAGCATCAACATCGATAACTGGATCGTACAGACACTTTGCACCCATGATCTGTTACCAATGTAGACAACCGGGACATCTGGCAAAGGATTGTCCAGACAGGAATACAATAATGACTCAACCTCAAGGACAGAGTCTGCAAGGCTCACAAGGGAGGCAATATAATAATAGAGGACGTGGACATACGTCCCAGACAGGTCATATGAAATAAGTTTTGTTTTGATATTTCATATCAGGATTCTATGTGTTAAAGATATGAAAATTTGCTGTTTTTGAATTCCTTTGACTAAGTCCTAGAAGGATAAAAGGGAGATAAGAACTTATATATTACTCAGTATTCTTTAAAAAAATTTATAATCTCCCTTAATTGTGTATTAAAAGATGAGATATAGATGTGATACCTGAAGAATAATCTAGTATGGTAAATCCTGTGTGTATAATGATATGAAAAGTGAGGAATATGATGATAAGTAAAATACATACTACCTAATCTCAATACTTATATACCATGGCCAGGTATATGGTTATTGTAGATAAGGCAAGTATGAAACTCTTAGATTATTATCTTTTTGATTACTCTGATCAGGTAATTATTCTGAAACAATCTAGAGAGTATAAGGAAATTAATGAGAAAAGCTAAGTGAAACTTCTAAATAAATATACTCAGTGAATCTTCTTAGTGAATACTTAGTGAATATACTTAGTGAACACACTCAGTGAATTTCCTCAGTGAACACTTAGTGAACTTTCTTAGTGAATACTTAGTGAACTTCCTCAGTGAATATACTTCGTGAATATACTCAGTGAATTTCCTCAATGAATACTTAGTGAATATACTCAGTGAACTTCCTTAGTGAAGACTTAGTGAATATACTCAGTGAACTTCCTTAGTGAATACTTAGTGAATATACTCAGTGAATACTTAGTGAATATACTCAGTGAACTTCCTTAGTGAATACTTAGTGAATATACTCAGTGAACTTCCTCAGTGAATACTTAGTGAATATACTCAGTGAACTTCCTCAGTGAATACTTAGTGAATATATTCAGTGAACTTCTTTAGTGAATACTTAGTGAATATACTCAGTGAACTTCCTTAGTGAATACTTAGTGAATATACTCAGTGAACTTCCTTAGTGAATACTTAGTGAATATACTCAGTGAATTTCCTCAGTGAATACTTAGTGAATATACTCAGTGAACTTCCTTAGTGAATACTTAGTGAATATACTCAGTGAACTTCCTCAGTGAATACTTAGTGAATATACTCAGTGAAATTCCTCGGTGAATACTTAGTGAATATACTCAGTGAACTTCCTTAGTGAATACTTAGTGAATATACTCAGTGAACTTGCTCAGTGAATACTTAGTGAATATACTCAATAAATTTCCTCAATGAATACTTAGTGAACATACTTAGTGAACATACTTAGTGAACATACTCAGTGAATTTCCTCAGTGAATACTTAGTGAACATACTTAGTGAGCATACTTAGTGAACCTACTCAGTAAATTTCCTCAGTGAATACTTAGTGAACATACTCAGTGAATTTCCTCAGTGAATACTTAGTGAGCATACTTAGTGAGCATACTCAGTGAATTTCCTCAGTGAATACTTAGTGAATATACTTAATAAACATACTTAGTGAACATACTCAGTGAATTTCCTCAGTAAATACTTAGTAAGCATACTCAATGAACTCCTTCAGTGAAAGCTTTTGAGCAACATACTTAGTAAATTTACTTAGTGAAATCTTCCAAGACAAATTGCTTAGTGAATCTTCTCAGTGAATATTTCCAAATTAATTGATTAGCAAACTTTATTAGTGAACTGTTTTAAATAAATAAAGGATTGTTGAGTGAATTATCTATGTTAAGGTATGTATGTTTCTCTTTTGGTAAACATTCTTGGGTGATACTAGAAGAATGTTCTTTTATGCTTCTTCCTTTCAAAAGTATGGACACCTTATGTTAGGGGTTTATGCTTTGCACAAACATAAATAGTGACAAGAAGTAATTAATGAAAGGGACTTTGTGTGAATTACAAATCCATAATATCATCATAATTTTGAGATAATATGGGGAAACTTGAGGGCCTTACTAATGAATAATCTGTCCCTCCTTTTCCTGGGATTTCAGGGACGAAATCCTTGTTAGGGGTTTATAATTTGTAACACCCCTGACCTGGGTTATGAACTAACCCTAGGTGTTTTGATTAAAATTATAATTAGAGGCTTGTGGTTAACCCTTGATATGTCATTAAAGCTTTAGAAGAATCTATATTTTCATTTCTGCCCTTTTTGAACAATGTTGTAAGATTGTTTTGTTTAATAGGGACCTATGTGCAAATTACCCAATTAGAGGGGTTAACTTGCAAATTTCACATGTTAAGATTTTCCTCTAATGATGAGACATCATAATAATGAATATGATGTGGTGATATGGATTCCCCAAGCTTGGGCACCAAAATATAGCTTGTAGAGCAATCCTTGTACTTTAAAACCTAGTTTTGGTGTAAAGTGCAATTTACCCAAAACATAGGGTGCAACATGTAAAATATACACTCTATAGAACCTCTCATGCATTTTAGCTTCAAGTGGAGTAAAGAAATGAGGGGGGTGCCTCATTTTAGTAACCATATAAGAAGGATAATCATTGTAATTGAATAATCAATATGTATGCAAAATGACCCTTATATATGTATGACTTAATAAAGTGTTTGTCTTCTTTTCCTCTAAACCAAGGTTGAGAGATACGTTTGCATGTTATGAGAAGGGAGGAACGTGGCAAAGAAGTAGGAGAGGGGTGTGGAGGATATAGATGTAAAAGAGAAGAAGTATTTATCATTGCCTTGGATATATGCCCAAAAATATATAAGCAAGCTCTTTCCACAATCAAGGGATCATTCCCTTCATTTCCTCTTCTCATCCTTTTGCTTTGGGCCGACTAAGGAGGAGGTTAGGAGCAGAGGAGGACGACCAAGTTGATCTAGGTAAGTTTGGTCATCTTCTAGCTCGGATTCATGGAGGAAATTCCATTACAAGGTTGGTTTGCTAGTATTCCTTACACAACTCTTGCTTCTAGCCATATTCTCCATCCAATTCTTGAAGAAAGGACCTTGGAAGACCCCTGGAGCTCAATCCACCATTAAATATATGGAGCTTGGAGCTCTAGATCAGATTCTAAGGTGGGTTTTATAACTCTAAACCTTAAAGCTTTGATTATGCATCTTCCTTTCTTGCAAACGTTGCTAGTTCTTCTTCCCTCCATCCTTCTTTGCACTCTTGCAAGCAAAACCGTGGAGAACCGGACTTGATATGGAGGTACAAGAAGGGGGCGTGAATACCAATGCTACTTTAGCAAACGGTCTTGCACCCCTTGGCCAAACGGTTTGCAAAACTGTTTGGGGCAAACGGTTTCAAAACCGTTTGAAGGGCAAACGGTTTCGCAAGGTCGGTTTGAGCAAACGGTTTCAAAACCATTTGAGGGATTTGACCAAGGGTTGACCGTTTTATATTCCTGTTCATAATTATGTTGGTTAATAACTCAACAAATTTTATGGATTATTTCCAAAGGAATCATGAGTTGAAGGCTAATCAATTGGGCAAACCCTAATTGAAATTAGTGCTGAAATTCCAATGAGTTGATTTGAGATTTTTGGGTTGATTAGCCCAAACGGTTTCAAGACCGTTTGGGAATCACCCAAACGGTCTCAAAACCTTTTGGGGGTCACCCAAGAAATTTTGGAGGTCTAGGGTTGGATATGGTTAAGTGTTTGAAGATCCAAAGATATGGCATGAACCCTAATCGGCTAAGTGCTGATTTTTGTAAGTATTGAGATGATGTTTTGGGTGATTGAGCCCAAACGGTTTCAAAACCATTTGGGGATTACCCAAACGGTCTCAAGACTGTTTGGAGGTCACCCAAGACCATTTGGAGGTCTGGGGTCAAGTATGGTTGAGTAATTGAAGGTCTAAAGATACCAAATTGAAATGCAATCAAGTGTTGATTCGATGATCAACTCAATAGCTCAAACCCTAATGATTTTTCACTAGAATCCAAGGGTTGGATGAGACAAACTGTCTCAAGACCGTTTGGAACTCATCCAAACAGTCTCAAGACCGTTTGGAGGCCACCCAAGACCGTTTGGAGGTCTAGGGGTGAGTATGGTTAAGCAATTGATGATGTAATGATACTAAGTTAAAGTGTAATCAATTGTTGATTTGGTGATCAATCCAATGATCCAAACCCTAATTGGTTGACTTGGATTTTGATGATTTGATGGGCAAATGGTCTCAAGACCGTTTGGAGGTCATCCAAACGACCTCAAGACCGTTTGGGGTCAGGTCATGTTCAAATTGAATGATGGTTCAATGGGATCAAATCAATTAGACTCCCATTGAAATATGTTGAAGGGTTGACGATTTCCAAACCCTAACCCAAATTATTCAAGCCCTAATTGATGATCAATTGAGGGTCAATTGAGTGTAAAATCAGTTAAGGGTTGACCTAATTAACTCAATTGATGAGTGGATAATAAGTACATGATCGATTGAGGGGTTCAACATTGGAAACCCTAACTCAATTGGAGTGGTTAAGACACTCTTTGGTCCATGCGGTTTTGAGGAGGTTTGGACCAAATGGTCTCAAGACCGTTTGGGACCAAATGGTCTCAAGACCGTTTGGGACCAAATGGTCTCAAGACCGTTTGGGGCCAAATGGTTTTAAAACTGTTTGGATTCATGCGGTTTCAAAACCGTTTGGAGGTTGAAAGTGCAAAACCGTTTGGGATCTTTTAAGGTCAAGAATGCTTATTGCTTTGAAGGCTTAGATGGTTCAATGGTTGATTAATCTAAACCCTAATGATATCCAAAGACATTAAGGGAACAAGTAATTAGTTGGTTGATGCATGCTATGACTAATGGTGTACTTTACCAAAGTACCCTTGATGGGTTTAAGTAGTCAACACCTCTTGATCAAGCAAACCCTTATGAACATTGTAGTAATAATGTGACTTATGTTATCAAGGTTGAATTGACCTAACCTAATCATAAGAGATGTAAACATCATCTAATAATAAGAGGGGAGAGAAGACTCCTAATATGAATGAGAATCAAGTAATATACTTCAACCATGTATGAATACACATAATTAGGGTATGATCCTTTACAATGGGATCATGGAAACCCTAATTGTGATGATCGATGAATCTTAACCTAAGTGAAGACATGAATGGAAGTAATCTTCATACATAATGATGGTATGATCTCAATTCACTGCTATGTGAATAGTAAACCCTAATCTAGGGTAATGTGATGCTATGTGAATAGTAAACCCTAATCTAGGGTAATGTGATGCTATGTGAATAGTAAACCCTAATCTAGGGAGATGTGATGATATGAACAAGTAACCCTAATTCTGAGTTATGCTTTTAAGCATGAAACTCCATGATTGAGAAATGAGATAGGAATCACTATTCCTAATCTAGTTAAGAGGTTGAATAACTCTATTTGGATTAAATGAAAATCCTAACCCTAGAAACCAGCCGTGGTATTAGGACACGGTCGTTGTGAGTCTTTTGGGGCATGACCTTGCAAGGTAGCACGGCCATGGTATCACATATATAATTTGATAAGAACCTGTATGGTGCTGTTATGATACAATATGCATGTTATTAGTAAATATTGATCATGCAAGTTTTCATAAAGAGGTGATCATATCCAGGTAAGGATTGTGATATCTTATGTATGGAAATTACTTTACATGCTTCAAGTATAATGATATGCTATGATACCTAGTGAATGGTAGATTATGAGTTCAAGTACCTAGATTCTATAATCATGATGATAAATTTAGAAAGGTACTTGATAAGTTGAGGAATTGAGATCCTAACACTTTGTGAGAAAAAGTATGGCTACAGGCCATGACTCCCCAATAATAATGTCAGACATTAGATATATGATCTAAGTCTGAAGAGAGTTAGTGTTGTAATAATGGTTTTATAGTAAATAAATGACATACATGTTCTTCTATTTCTTAGAAGATAAATGACATATGGGTTTATCAAATTATAGCTGTATTGCTTTAATAGGAAGAATGGTTTAATATGTTAAACATTGTTTTAACTACTCCCAGGCAAATATAACTTCTTTGTGTACATTTATTCTCTTAAGCTGCAATAATTATGTTTCTGGAGAAGAGTTATAACTCTCACTGGGACAATTTTATAATTGTCTCACCCCGTGGGAAACATATTTTTAGGTGGATGTGGGCGAGGAGGCAGAAATCCTTCAATAGGTGAAGCACAACATCAACAGTACCAGGGACAGTAGTGAAGTTTCAGGTGGAGAACTGGCTGTTATGCCACGTATAGATGTAGTTAGAGTCCTATGTGTCGTCTCTGTACTCTCAGGTCCTCAGAGTAATAGTTAGTGCTTTTGAGTTTTTGGTTTGGTACCTCGAGATTTCTGTATCTTGCTTTATATAGTTAACATGGTAGTTGATGATTGTAATCTCGAGATATGACCTTACAGAGATGTACTAATGGATCAGTTTGTAAATAACTTATCATGTTGCTTTATGAAAAAGCTTTAACATTTAAAGATCTCTTCACAAAAAGTTTTAATTTTTAGTGATTTTTGGTAATCCGCTGCTTAGTGAACGCTTCCGCATTAGTTAATCTTGTTTTCTCGAGATAGACGTTACATTTAGTGGTATCAGAGCTCTAGGTTCGCTGAGTCTACAGAGACATAGGACTAAGGTTGTTGAGTCTATTCTAAGTGTTTTCCAGATTATCTGATAGTATCTTCTGCTCTCATAGGAGAAGAAGAACTTGAAGATGTCTGGATCACATGAAGAGCATGCTGCTGAGGGCAGTACTGCTGCACTAGGAGGAGGTGCAGGAGACCAGAATAGGGAGGAGCCTATACCTGAACAACCCCAGATTGACCCAGATGAGATAGAAAACCCAGCTCTCCATGCTTTATTTGATAAATTCCTGACAGCCATAACACACATAGAAGATAGGGTGCCACCATCTGCACCTAGGGCACCAACCCATCAGGAAGGTTATGGAGTCGGAAAGACTTTTGAGAGACTTCGTCGGGTGGGAGCCATAGACTATGCTGGTACATCTGACCCAGCAGATGCTGATCTATGGTTGACAGAGCTGGAAAAGGCTTTCAGGATCATTGATATTCCTAAAGCTGAAAAGGTAAAACATGCGGTATACCTCCTAAAAGGGAGTGCTGGTAATTGGTGGATGATAGAGGAAGATAAGAGACCAGGCGAAGAAATAGGATGGGAGGTATTCCGATGAGAATTCATCAATAGATACTTCCCTAAGACGTATCTAGATGAGAAGATCTCTCAATTTGAGAAGATCACACAAGGACAGATGAACGGTAGCGAATATGAAGCTAAGTTCATGGAGTTGCTGCCGTTTTGTCCGCAGATGGCAGTTAGTGATGAAGAAAGAATCCAGCATTTTGAAAAGGGATTGAACGTTGAACTAGCCACTCCTGTGTCTGCCTTAGAGAACAGAGAAAGGTTTGTCACCTTTGTGGAGTCAGTAAGAAGGATAGAGAGGTTGGAAATCAAGAAACAACAGACAAGTAGTAAGAAGACGT
Organism: Alisma plantago-aquatica; assembly: GCA_963693085.1. Lineage (NCBI taxonomy): Eukaryota > Viridiplantae > Streptophyta > Magnoliopsida > Alismatales > Alismataceae > Alisma > Alisma plantago-aquatica. The sequence goes on along the minus strand of OY856412.1, from coordinate 439,362,721 downwards.
ACACCCAGCCTGAAGATCAAAGGCCTGAATGTTTTAAGAAGCCAAGATTTTCTATACCGACAGCAATATTAGGATTTCCTACCCAGACACAATGGATGTCAAGTGGAAGTAGGGATCATAGTAGTACACCAAGAAGACCCTCTGACATAGCATCAACATCGGTAACTGGATCGTACACACACTTTGCACCCAGGATCTGTTACCAATGTAGACAACCGGGACATCTGGCAAAGGATTGTCCAGACAGGAATACAATAATGACTCAACCTCAAGGACAGAGTCTGCAAGGCTCACAAGGACGTGGACAGACATCCCAGACTGGTCAGATGAAATAAGTTTTGTTTTGATATTTCATATCAGGATTCTATGTGTTAAAGATATGAAAATTTGTTGTTTTTGAATTCCTTTGACTAAGTCCTAGAAGGACAAAAGGGAGATAAGAACTTATATCTTACTCAGTATTCTTTAAAACAATTTATAATCTCCCTTAATTGTGTATTAAAAGATGAGATATAGATGTGATACCTGAAGAATAATCTAGTATGGTAAATCCTGTGTGTATAATGATATGAAAAGTGAGGAATATGATGATAAGTAAAATACATACTACCTAATCTCAATACTTATATACTCTGGCCAGGTATATGGTTATTGTAGATAAGGCAAGTATGAAACTCTTAGATTATTATCTTTTTGATTACTCTGATCAGGTAATTATTCTGAAACAATCTAGAGAGTATAAGGAAATTAATGAGAAAAGCTAAGTGAAACTTATAAATAAATATACTCAGTGAATCTTTTTAGTGAATACTTAGTGAATATACTTAGTGAACACACTCAGTGAATTTCCTCACTGAACACTTAGTGAACTTTATTAGTGAATACTTAGTGAACTTCCTCAGTGAATATACTTCGTGAATATACTCAGTGAATTTCCTTAGTGAATACTTAGTGAATATACTCAGTGAACTTCCTTAGTGAATACTTAGTGAATATACTCAGTGAACTTCCTTAGTGAATACTTAGTGAATATACTCAGTGAATTTCCTCAGTGAATACTTAGTGAATATACTCAGTGAACTTCCTTAGTGAATACTTAGTGAATATACTCAGTGAACTTCCTCAGTGAATACTTAGTGAATATACTCAGTGAACTTCCTCAGTGAATACTTAGTGAATATACTCAGTGAACTTCCTTAGTGAATACTTCATGAATATACTCAGTGAACTTCCTTAGTGAATACTTAGTGAATATACTCAGTGAACTTCCTTAGTGAATACTTAGTGAATATACTCAGTGAACTTCCTCAGTGAATACTTAGTGAATATACTCAGTGAACTTCCTTAGTGAATACTTAGTGAATATACTCAGTGAACTTCCTCAGTGAATACTTAGTGAATATACTCAGTGAACTTCCTCAGTGAATACTTAGTGAATATACTCAGTGAACTTACTTAGTGAATACTTAGTGAATATACTCAGTGAACTTCCTCAGTGAATACTTAGTGAATATACTCAGTAAATTTCCTCAATGAATACTTAGTGAACATAATTAGTGAACATACTCAGTGAATTTCCTCAGTGAATACTTAGTGAACATACTTAGTGAACATACTTAGTGAACCTACTCAGTGAATTTCCTCAGTGAATACTTAGTGAACATACTTAGTGAGCATACTTAGTGAACATACTCAGTGAATTTCCTCAGTGAATACTTAGTGAACATACTTAGTGAGCATACTTAGTGAACATACTCAGTGAATTTCCTCAGTGAATACTTAGTGAATATACTTAGTAAACAGACTTAGTGAACATACTCAGTGAATTTCCTCAGTAAATACTTAGTAAGCATACTCAATGAACTCCTTCAGTGAAAGCTTTTGAGCAACATACTTAGTAAATTTACTTAGTGAAATCTTCCAAGACAAATTGCTTAGTGAATCTTCTCAGTGAATATTTCCAAATTAATTGATTAGCAAACTTTCTTTGTGAACTGTTTTAAATAAATAAAGGATTGCTGAGTGAATTATCTGTGTTAAGGTATGTATGTTTCTCTTTTGGTAAACATTCTTGGGTGATACTAGAATAATGTTCTTTTATGCTTCTTCCTTTCAAAAGTATGGACACCTTATGTTAGGGGTTTATGCTTTGCACAAACATAAATAGTGATAAGAAGTATTTAATGAAAGGGACTTTGTGTGAATTACAAATCCATAATATCATCATAATTTTGAGATAATATGGGGAAACATGAGGGCCTTACTAATGAATAATTTGTCCCTCCTTTTCCTGGGATTTCAGGGACGAAATCCTTATTAGGGGTTTATAATTTGTAACACCCCTGACCTGGGTTATGAACTAACCCTAGGTGTTTGGATCAAAATTATGATTAGAGGCTTGTGGTCAACCCTTGATATGTCATTAAAGCTTTAGAAGAATCTATATTTTCATTTCTGCCCTTTTTTAACAATGTTGTAAGATTTTTTTGTTTAATAGGGACCTATGTGCAAATTACCCAATTAGAGGGGTTAACTTGAAAATTGCACATGTTAAGATGTTCCTCTGATGATGAGACATCATAATAATGAATATAATGTGGTGATATGGATTCCCCAAGCTTGGGCACCAAAATATAGCTTGTAGAGCAATCCTTGTACTTTAAAACCTAGTTTTGGTGTAAAGTGCAATTTACCCAAAACATAGGGTGCAACATGTAAAATATACACTCTAGAGTACCTCTCATGCATTTTATCATCAAGTGGAGTAAAGAAATGAGGGGGGTGCCTCATTTGAGTAACCATATAAGAAGGATAATCATTGTAATTGAATAATCAATATGTATGCAAAATGACCCTTATATATGTATGACTTAATAAAGTGTTTGGCTTCTTTTCCTCTAAACCAAGGTTGAGAGATATGTTTGCATGTTATGAGAAGGGAGGAACGTGGCAAAGAAGTAGGAGAGGGGCGTGGAGGATATAGATGTAAAAGAGAAGAAGTATTTATCATTGCCTTGGATATATGCCCAAAAATATATAAGCAAGCTCTTTCCACAATCAAGGGATCGTTCCCTTCATTTCCTCTTCTCATCCTTTTTCTTTGGGCCGACTAAGGAGGAGGTTAGGAGTAGAGGAGGACGACCAATTTGATCTAGGTAAGTTTGGTCATCTTCTAGCTCGGATTCATGGAGGAAATTCCATTACAAGGTTGGTTTGCTAGTATTCCTTACACAACTCTTGCTTCTAGCCATCTTCTCCATCCAATTCTTGAAGAAAGGACCTTGGACGACCCCTGGAGCTCAATCCAACATTAAATCTACGGAGCTTGGATCTCTATATCAGATTCTAAGGTGTGTTTTATAACTCTAAACCTTAAAGCTTTGATTATGCATCTTCCTTTCTTGCAAACGTTGCTAGTTCTTCTTCCCTCCATCCTTCTTTGCACTCTTGCAAGCAAAACCGTGGAGAACAGGACTTGATCTGGAGGTAGAAGAAGGGGGTGTGAATACCAATGCTGCTTTAGCAAACGGTCTTGCACCCCTTGGCCAAACGGTTTGCAAAACCGTTTGGGGCAAACAGTTTCAAAACCGTTTGAAGGGCAAACGGTTTCGCAAGGTCAGTTTGAGAAAACGGTTTCAAAACCATTTGAGGGATTTGACCAAGGGTTGACCGTTTGAGATTCCTGTTCATAATTATGTTGGTTAATAACTCACCAAATTTTATGGATTATTTCCAAAGGAATCATGAGTTAAAGGCTAATCAATTGGGCAAACCCTAATTGAAATTAGTGCTGAAATTCCAATGAGTTGATTTGAGATTTTTGGGTTGATTAGACCAAACGGTTTCAAGACCGTTTGGGAATCACCCAAACGGTCTCAAAACCATTTGGGGGTCACCCAAGACATTTTGGAGGTGTAGGGTTGGATATGGTTAAGTGTTTGAAGATCCAAAGATATGGCATGAACCCTAATCGGCTAAGTGCTGATTTTTGTAAGTATTGAGATGATGTTTTGGGTGATTGAGCCCAAACGGTTTCAAAACCATTTGGGGATTACCCAAACGGTCTCAAGACCGTTTGGAGGTCACCCAAAACCATTTGGAGGTCTGGGGTCAAGTATGGTTGAGTAATTGAAGGTCTAAAGATACCAAATTGAAATGCAATCAAGTGCTGATTCGATGATCAACTCAATAGCTCAAACCCTAATGATTTTTCACTAGAATCCAAGGTAGGATGAGCCAAACGGTCTCAAGACCGTTTGGAACTCATCCAAACAGTCTCAAGACCGTTTGGAGGCCACCCAAGACCGTTTGGAGGTCTAGGGGTGAGTATGGTTAAGCAATTGATGATCTAATGATACTAAGTTAAAGTGTAATCAATTGCAGATTTGGTGATCAATCCAATGATCCAAACCCTAATTGGTTGACTTGGATTTTGATGATTTGATGGGAAAACGGTCTCAAGACCTTTTGGAGGTCATCCAAACGACCTCAAGACCGTTTGGGGTCAGGTCATGTTCAAATTGAATGATGGTTCAATGGGTTCAAATCAATTAGACTCCCATTGAAATATGTTGAAGGGTTGACGATTTCCAAACCCTAATCCAAATGATTCAAGCCCTAATTGATGATCAATTGAGGGTCAATTGAGTGTAAAATCATTTAAGGTTTGACCTAATTAACTCAATTGATGAGTGGATAATAAGTACATGATCGATTGAGGGGTTCAACATTGGAAAACCTAACTCAATTGGAGTGGTTAAGACACTCTTTGGTCCATGCGGTTTTGAGGAGGTTTGGACCAAATGGTCTCAAGACCGTTTGAGTCCAAATGGTCTCAAGACCGTTTGGATTCATACGGTTTCAAAACTGTTTGGAGGTTGAAAGTGCAAAACCGTTTGGGATCTTTTAAGGTCAAGAATGCTTATTGCTTTGAAGGCTTAGATGGTTTAATGGTTGATTAATCTAAACCCTAATGATATCCAAAGACATTAAGGGAACAAGTAATTAGTTGGTTGATACATGCTATGACTAATGGTGGACTTTACCAAAGTACCCTTGATGGGTTTAAGTAGTCAACACCTCTTGATCAAGCAAACCCTAATGACCATTGTAGTAATAATGTGACTTATGTTATCAAGTTTGAATTGACCTAACCTAATCATAAGAGATGTAAACATCATCTAATAATAAGAGGGGAGAGAAGACTCCTAATATGAATGAGAATCAAGTAATATACTTCCAACATGTATGAATCCACATAATTAGGGTATGATCCTTTACAATGGGATCATGGAAACCCTAATTGTGATGATCAATGAATCTTAACCTAAGTGAAGACATGAATGGAAGTAATCTTCATACATAATGATGGTATGATCTCAATTCACTTCTATGTGAATAGTAAACCCTAATCTAGGGTAATGTGATGCTATGTGAATAGTAAACCCTAATCTAGGGTAATGTGATGCTATGTGAATAGTAAACCCTAATCTAGGGTAATGTGATGCTATGTGAACAGTAAACCCTAATCTAGGGAGATGTGATGATATGAACAAGTAACCCTAATTCAGAGTTATGCTTTTAAGCATGAAACTCCATGATTGAGAAATGAGATAGGAATCACTATTCCTAATCTAGTTAAGAGGTTGAATAACTCTATTTGGATTAAATGAGAATCCTAACCCTAGAAACCAGCCATGGTATTATGACACAGTCGTGGTGAGTCCTTTGTGGCATGACCGTGCAAGGTAACACGTTCGTGGTATCACATATATAATTTGAGAAGAACTTGTATGGTGCTGTTATGATACAATATGCATGTTATTAGTAAATATTGATCATGCATGTTTTCATAAAGAGGTGATCATATCCAGGTAAGGATTATGATATATTATGTATTGAAATTACTTTACATGCTTCAAGTATAATGATATGCTATGATACCTAGTGAATGGTAAATTATGAGTTCAAGTACCTAGATTCTATAATCATGATGATAAATTTAGAAAGGTACTTGATAAGTTGAGGAATTGAGATCCTAACACTTTGTGAGAAAAAGTATGGCTACAGGCCATGACTCCCCAATAATAATGTCATACATTAGATATATGATCTAAGTCTGAAGAGAGTTAGTGTTGTAATAATGGTTTTATAGTAAATAAATGCCATACATGTTCTTCTATTTCTTAGAAGATAAATGACATATGGGTTTATCAAATTATAGTTGTATTGCTTTAATAGGAAGAATGGTTTAATATGTTAAACATTGTTTTAACTACTCCCAGACAAATATAACTTCTTTGTGTACATTTATTCTCTTAAGCTGCAATAATTATGTTTCTGGCGAAGAGTTATAAATCTCGCTGGGACAATTTTATAATTGTCTCACCCCGTGGGAAACATATTTTTAGGTGGACGTGGGCGAGGAGGCAGTAATCCTTCAATAGGTGAAGGGCAGCATCAACAGTACCAGGGACAGCAGTGAAGTTTCAGGTGGAGAACTGGTTGTTATGCCACGTATAGATGTAGTTAGAGTCCTATGTGTTGTCTCTGTACTCTCAGGTCCTCGGAGTAATAGTTAGTGCTTTCGAGTTTTTGGTCCAGTACCTCGAGATTTCTGTATCTTGCCTTATATAGTTAACATGGTAGTTGATGATTGTAATCTCGAGATACGACCTTACAGAGATGTACTGATGGATCAGTTTGTAAATAACTTATCATGTTGCTATATGAAAAAGCTTTACCATTTAAAGATCTCTTCACAAAAAGTTTTAAGTTTTAGTGATTTTTGGTAATCCGCTGCTTAGTGAACGCTTCCACATTAGTTAATCTTGTTTTCTCGAGATAGACGTTACAGATACACTGTTCTCTAACATGTATCTATGTGATTGGTTTGATATTGACATATCATGACCAATGAGATTTTGTCATCAAACAACTCACACTTTGATCTTATGTGTTATTGCTATCTATCAACCTTCCACAATAACAACCGATCAGGGACATAATGAGAATATGTACATTGTACTCTTAACATTCGTATGATCTCATTTCCCCAGGGCTAATACTTGAAGACATACGTCATTGAGTAATATTATTTTGTAGACATTTGTAATGTTACATCATTATCTCATAACTGAATTAACATAATAAATTGGAAGCTTGCATTTATTTATTAATCAAATCAATTACAAGTTATGCCATTAAAATCATCATATGATTGGCTCTCTGGGTATACATATCAATAGACTCCCATTTGCACTTAGATCCAATCACCCATGAATCATATTCCAAGTGATATAACACGACCATCATGCTTCTGCTGTGAAAGTGCCTTTGTCAAGGGGTCAACAACATTGTTTTAGGTTGGAACTTTGCAAATCTTTACATCTCCTCGTCGTACGATCTCTCATATGACATGGAATCGCCTTTGTATATGTTTTGAGCACTGATGCATTCTGGGTCCCTTAGCTTGTGCAATAGCTCAATTGTTGTCACAATATATCTCGATTCCATTGTTGACGCTTGAAACGACCCCAAGTTCTATAATGAACTTCTTGATCCATACAGCCTACTTTGCTGCTTTCAATGCAACAATATACTCGACCTCTATTGTAGAATTGGCAACTATCTCTTTCTTGGAACTCTTCCAAGTTACAAATATGATGTTTAGGCAAAACACGAATCCTGATTGCAATTTGTAGTCATCTTGATCATTCAGGAGGCTTGCATCGTTGTAACCCTTTACCACCAACTCTTCCTCTCTGCCATATACCAAGAACTAATCATTAGTCCTTCTCAAGTACTTGAGGATGTTCTTCATGGCTATCCAGTGAGCATCACCTGGATCTGAGTGATATCTGCTCGTCATGCTCAAGGCATACAAGATGTTTGGATGGGTACACAACATTGCGTACATGATTGATCCAATTGCTGAGGCATATGGAATCAAACTCATGTGTTCCCTTTTTTCACAAGAACTTGGACATTGAACTTTAGAGATGGTCACTCCATGCAACACTGGAAGGTTTCATCTCTTTGAGTTCTTCATGTTGAACCACTTCAACACTTTCTCAATGTATGTGCTCTCAATGGATGGGTACACAACATTGCGTACATGATTGATCCAATTACTGAGGCATATGGAATCAAACTCATGTGTTCCCTTTTTTCACAAGAACTTGGACATTGAACTTTAGAGATGGTCACTCCATGCAACACTAGCAGGTTTCCTCTCTTTGAGTTCTCCATGTTGAACCACTTCAACACTTTCTCAATGTATGTGCTCTGACTTAGTCCAAAAATCATTCTACATCTATCTCTATAGATCTTTATCCCCAAGATGTAGTATCTTCTCCCAAGTTAATTATAGAGAATGTATTTCCAAGCCATATCTTTACCTTTTGTAAAGTAGGGATGTCATTCCCCATCAATAGTATGTCTACATAAAATATGAGGAATGTCACAATGCTCCCACTAACCTTCTTGTACACACATGGTTCATCTTCATTTTGAATAAAGCCAAACCCTTTGGCTGTCTCATCAAAATGAAGATTCTAGCTCCGAGATGCTTGCTTCAATCCATAGATTGACCTTTGTAGCTTACAAACTTTATTTGAATCTTTTGGATTTATAAAACCCTCAGGTTGTGTCAGGTACACATCCTTGAGAAGATTCCTATTAAGGAATGTGGTTTTAACATCCATCTACTAAATCTCATAGTTGTGATAAGCTGCAATAGCAAGCATGATCCTGATGGACTTAACCATGGCCACTGGAGAAAAGGTTTTGTCATAGTCAACACCTTGAACTTGTTTGAAACCCTTTGCAACCAATCTACCCTTATAGGTTTGAATGTTTCCATCCATGTCAGTCTTCTTCTTGAAAACCCACTTGCACCCTATGGGTTTTACCCCTTCAGGTAGATCCACCAAAGTCCATACTTTGTTGGTATACATGGATTCCATATCAGATCTCATGGCCTCAAGACATTTCTCAAACTTTGGTCCCTCAATAGCACCTTGATAGGATATTATCTCATCCTCTATGACAATTCACTACCTTCCTCAGTTACAAGATATCCAAATCATTCAGACTCAAGGTGTATCCTATCAGATCTATGAGGTTCCTGTGTCACTTCAGGAATTTGAGATTCCACAACATCTTGTGATTCTCTTTGTTCCTCTTAATCATCTATCGATTAATTATTTTCTTGTTGGTTTCAAACCTCTTTGATTTCCACTTTTCTCCCATCGATTCCTTTGGAAATGAAATCCATCTCAAGGAATGCAACATCCTTGGTAAAAAAAAAACTTTGCTGTCAAATTGTGAATAAAAGTAATATCCTCTTGTTTCTTTAGGATATCCAACAAAATAACATTTATCAGATCTTAAGACAAGATTTCTAGGAAACATTTTCTTGACATAAGTTTCACATCCCCAAATCCTCATAAAAGACATTTTGAGACACTTCCCATTCCATATCTCATATGGTGTCTTTTGAACCGATTTAGATGTACTTAGTTTAGTGTATACACAGAGATATGTAGAGGATAACCCCAGAAGGTAGTCAGAAGCTTGACTAAACTCATCATAGATCACATTATATATAGAAATGTGTGATTCCTTCTTTCTGATACACCGTGTTCTAGGTGGAGTCCACTGGTCCCATGGGCTCTAAGAAGGTCCTCAAACTCTTGGTTTAAGTATTCTCCGCCTTGATCAGAATGAAGTGCCTTAATACTTTTACCAAGTTGGTTTTGTACTTCACTCATAAACTCCTTAAACTTTTCAGGAGTTCCTAACTTGTGTTTCATTAAATAAATGTAGCCATACCTAATGAAGTCATCAGTGAAGGTAATGAAGTATTGATACACACCTCTAGCGGTTGTTCTAAAAGGTCCACACACATCAATACATATGAGTCCTAATAGATCACTAGCCCTCTCATTGTTACTAGTGAAATGAGTCTTAGTCATCTTGCCTAACAATAAAGATTCACATGTCTTTATTGATTCGAAATAAAAAGAGTCTAGATAACCATCTTTATGGAGTCTAGATATGTGATTCCCATTTATGTGCCCTAGACGACAATGCCACATGTATGTTTTATTTGAGTTGTTGAATTTTAGTATTTTGGTGTTAACTTTATATACATCTTCCTTTAGATTTAACAAGTAAATACCATAAGACATTGAGGCACTGCCATAAAAGATCCCATCTTTTGAAATAGAAAATTGACCATTTTTAATATGGAATTCAAATGCATCCTTGTCTGAACAAGATATAGAAATGATGTTTCTATTTATAGCAGGTACATAATAGTAGTTCTTTATATCCATTACAAGACCTATGGGTAGAGATATACTATAGGCTCAAACTACACTGGCCGCAACTCTTGCGCCATTAGAAAATCACAGTTCCACCTTCCCTTTTCCCAAAGGCCTAATTCATTTTAGATCATGCATATGAGAACATATGTGAGATCCACATCCGGTATCTAGTAACCATGATGATGAAGTAGATATGTTTATCTCAATAATGTATATACCTAAAGTGGAGATCACCATTCCCATCTTCTTCTTCCTGAATGCCTTAAAATACAAAGGATGTGATCCTCTTGTACTTTTCTTTGTCCTTATCTTTAGTGTTGAAGATGTGGATCTAAGCTTGACCTCAGAATTCTTCTCAGTCTTGCTTTGATCCTTAGACTCAGCTCCACTAGTCGCCATCATAATATTGTCTTTCTTCAAGTTTGCTTCAACATGAATCAACATGGAAAGCAAGTCTGACATCTATCCAACCATATTATTCACATGATAACATGCAATAAAGTAGCTATATGATTCAAGCATAGTCTTTAGAATCATATCAGTGGCCAACTCTTGGCTCAAGGTGAATATGAGTTCTTCAAGATGATACACATGTCCAATCATATTGATCACATGTTCTTCTACTGAGGTTCTCCGTTAGCTTCGACTCAAGTAGCACCTTCAGAATATCATCACTATCTTGCTTTGTGAGGCCAAGTGTCACTTTCTTAAGACGTGTTACCATATCAAGAACACTCATGTCCTTGAATTTCTCATGCAACTCATAGTTCATGCAACTAAAGATAAGATACCTTATCTCTAAGGCATCGTTGGCATGCTTCCAGTAAGCATCCACTTGTGCCCTAGGTGCATCAGGAGCAGGTATTTCTGACACTGGTTTGCCAAGGATGTAGATCTTGCACTCTTCATTGAGAACTCTTCTCAAAGTCCAAACCAGTTGTGGAAATTTGTCCAGTCAAGTTTTTCCTTCTTCAAGACCAATCACAATTTGGTTTTGTTCATCATTTGATTCTATAAAAGAAAATTTGCATTTGTCAAAAACCCTATTTGATTTGATTTGAAAATTTTGACGATATTAATTAGGTCTTTAATTCTTATCACTCCCACTATTTTATTTGAATTGATAGCCCTCAATATCAATATGGAATATTACAATGTACAATATTCTAGTGGGCTAAATCCAAGATAATTCAACTGTGGCCCGATCAACACCACACAACACAGTCAATCATCAAGGTAGGAAACTTTTGCCAATTGCATCATATGCAATTTTGGATAGATGATATGCGCAACCCCTTGCCATAATCATTTGTATGCTTCTGGGCCCACACACTCTGAGAATCACCAATCAAGCCTGACCCAAAAGCTGACACGATAATAATGCACCTGACGCAGAACCTACAATATTATCATCACACTTCCATGAGATAGAAGGCGCACCACACAGAGGCTTAACCTATGATTGGTCGATCAAGTTTTTCATGAGTGACACTTTTGGAAAGCATCTAAGACTTGATATTTTATTTAAGGGAATTTATATTTATAAATATATATACTTCATCCAATCACCAGATATATAGTACGTATCAGATTCATACTATTTCCCACAACAAAAACATGCAATAAATGAAAGTAATGATTATGGCTAGCCTAATGTAATTCCTTCGAGGAACAAGGAATTACGTCATATAGGTATGCATCACATGTAGAAACCTATTGTTGATGAAGATTCATGTGTGCCAATCTGGGTTGATTGGTTCAACCCTTAACCGATCAGCTCGCCTCTTGATCCGTTGTTTGGTCGTCTCACTAGCACCAGTCATCTAGTTTTGTCGATCCACCATCTACTGGCTCCTCTAGCTGATCAGTCGGTTCCACTAGGCGGTCGGTCCGGCTCATCCTTCTGGCCCTCCTTAGTTCTCTAGCTGATTGTCTCATCTTTGGGATGTCTTCCTTCTTCGTCATAATAGGAAAGTAAACTATCCTACTTTTCCATGATTATAGAAAAACCTCGAGTTACATTTGAGGGGAGCAAAGCTAGGAAAGAATTAACTTTACATTTGAAAGATAAGATAGAGGAATGGTTCACTGACCAAGGTAAAAGGATAAACCAACCACACAACCATGCAAAGATAATATGTGTTATTGACGATAACCATGATACACATCCACCATCAAAATCAGTTTTAGGGCAATGCATGTAAATTGCATATATATATATATATATATATATATATATATATATATATATATATATATATATATATATATATATATATATATATATATATATATATATATATATATCACACAAATATATATATATATATGTGTGTATATATATATATATGTACATATATATATATATATATATATATATATATATGTACATATACATATATAAATATACATATATATGTATATATATGTATGTATATATATATATATATATATATACATATATATATGTATATATATACCTATATATATGCATATATATACATATATATACATATATATACATAAATATATATACATATATATATACATATATATATATATAGATAAATATATACATATATATGCATATATATACACACACACATATATATATACATACATATATATACATATATATACATATATATATATATATATATATATATATATATATATATATATATATATATATATATATATATATGGCCATTCATTCACAACCCACACATGTAACTAACTTTAGTTACATGTGTATCTATTTTGTAATAGAATGGTACCTATTTGTAATGAGATGACAAAATTTGTAATACAAACACTCATTTCACATTTTAGCATAAACTACTGTCATAATATCATTTTTACTGTAATCAGACATGTAATACATTATGAGTGTTTCTATTACAAATGTTTTCATCTCATTACAAATGTTGTCTGCCTCATTATAAATAGGTACCTTTCTATTACAAAATAGATCCACGGGTAACTAAAGTTAGTTACCCACACGGGTAGTGAATATATATCCTATATATAATCTATGGTATTGGATTTGACAAGATATTATTTGCATCACATGCAATAATAGAATGATAAAATTAAAATCTAGTCATATCGATTATCCCATAATATAGTAAATTGACATCGACTCTGATACCACTATAAGGAAATATGACTACAGAGCAGGCAGCGGAAATAATAAATTTATCTACCATATTCTCAATAATTTACAGATGATGTCAGTAACAATAAGATGAAAAGGATGGTTTCAAGAATAAATCCGGTTCTAAAGAAAGTCCAGTGACAATCCTCGTCGTTGTAGTTGTGCAACTCTAACTCATGGTTGCACTGGGACTTGTCTGACTGCTCCTTCATGGACAACAGACTCGAGTGCCGTCTTTTGCAGCAACTCCTCTCGTCATGGACAGCTGGTTGAATATGTCCTCTTTAGCGACAGACAATGACCTACCACCTCTAGAAAAGTCAACATAGACCACCTAGAACTCCTGTTGTCCCACTAGAACAAATAAGAAGGAGTTGTCCCTTCCGTTGGCGTACTACTCACTAACTTGCTCTCCCACAACAATGATCTCAGTTGTTCTCTCCCTTGCTATCCCTCCCTACTAGGGTAGGACTTGCTTTGTCTCTCTTGATTACCACAACCAAAGAGGACAGCGTTTGCCATAGCAATTGTTACATCCTTGAAATTTGTGAATTTCAAGCCTAAATAAAACTAGGGACACATGCCAGTCCAATTGGGATAATCAAGATTTACATATGGATCCCTAAGATATGTTTTGGACATTGAGGATGCTCATGATCATAATAGATATCTAAGATAGTATGTGGATTAGATAATTAATTATAAGATGATCCACCTATTTCTTGGAAGCCAAATAAAGGAATAATATGTAAGTACCCAAAGGAAATAGGAGACATGGTTTAAAGGAAAGAAGAAGTTTGGTATACAAAGGATACGCAACGAACCCCAATTAGGAAGTATAACTGGAAAAGGAGTTAATGAGTTTCATGTGGAAATGATATTTGATTTAAGATATACTTTAAAGCAAGACAAAGGAAGAGAAAGATAGGAAGTTCACTTGGCAGTGTTTCATGGAATTCCATGGTAATCAAAGAGATAACTCTTGATAATAAGAATAAAGAGATACCTTTCATTACATAGGGAAAGAGAGTCATATAGTAATGTGCCTTAAACCCAAAGAGGAAAAGAAAAGAGAATTAGTTCTTGGTGGTTTTTACATTGGGAGTGTCTAGCCGTGACTTGAGGCTAGTAAAACTCAATCACCTTCTTTTGTAAATTACGGTATACAATTGTCTCTCTCACCCATGAATATATAAGGAAGGTGACTCGTACTTTTTATATAAGTTCTTTCCTACCTTCATTTCAAAGAAGGATCAAATCCAGGCTTGCCACCACCTTCTTCACCATCTTCCCCGTAACCCTAAGAGACCACCTAATCTATATATATAGTGGGGGTGCTACTTCCACCTCAGAACAGGGTCTCGGACCCCCTGGACCTAGGAGGGAGAAGCACATACTTTCTACTTGGATCTCACCTTTGTGTGTTAGGAAGGAACTTGTAGCCAATACGTGCGTCCATCATCCTATAGGCTGGGCCAAGTCTTTGTGAAGACCAGGCTGAGATGGGGGGTCAGTATAGGCCTCGTCCCTCTAAAACGCTCACCATCGCGTGCAACTGGGTGGAATCCTCCCACCATCCTATTCCTATGGTTGTTCATCACCACTAGTCTAGAAACCTGCAAGGTTTCTCATTGTCGGGTCACTGGGAAACGACCGAAGCAGTGTCACTACAAGAGTTGCGTGAGAAGGTGTTTGCCACCATCAGTAGACCTGGAGCGCAACCAGCCTCATCAGGAGTCTCCCAACCATGACCCCAGGCAGAGCCAAAGTGGTGGGAGAGCACGAGGATGATCAGCCTCCAGACGGAGGCAACGTAGGTTGGCATTCTCACAACCTAGATGATCGCAAAGGAGGAAGAAAATTAGTATCCTGGGTGATGGGCGGTGGCTGTGGTGGATGGGGTTGAGGTGGAGTAAGAGCTTAGGTGCCTGCTGGGTGTTAGATTCTGACCACAATGGCAGTGACCAGTGTACGTCTACATGTGAATGAGAATGAGAGAGAGAGAGCGGAGAGGGAGGAACCTAGAGAAAACCCCTACCTACGTCGACAATAGTGGGGGTGTAGAGATGACGCTTTGGTGGTTGTACGATGGAACGCTGGAGTCACTCCGTCATGGGACTCCTGTGAGCGCCTCTGTGTTGGAGAGGCGAAGGTGAGAAGGAGCCAGGTCGTGGCCCGCTGAACCCCAACCAAGCTACCAATTCAAGGTTCAATTGGATTTAGGGGGGGTGCAGGACCAGTCCACCGAGAGTGACCTTTTGGACTGGAGAGTCAATGGCCAATAGTGGTTGCCACGTCGCCCACATTAAGGTAAAAATGTGTTTCTTTCTTAATTCGTAGAAAATGCTACGAGTATCGAAAAATAGAAAAATTATATATGAAATTGCTCAGAAAAATGAGAAGAATCCAAATAAAATATAATCAAAGGCTAATTATGATTTATGGTCCCAAAGTATATGCAATATGTGTTGAAATACTATAAATAGAAATGAAGATCTAGATTCCTCTAATATGATGTTTAACTAAGTAGATTTGGTTATGATGAGTTAATACCTAATATTTTTATGTCTAATGATGAATAATTGATGATTCTATAATATTAATCTTATTCATGTTGATTTAGGGTTTTAAAATCAATGGCAACATTTTTATATGATCTAATGTTGATAATGTGATCTAGGTATCATGGGTAGTCTTATATGTTTAAGATGATGATTAGGGTTCCACCTAATCTACATAATGGATTTAGTAATCTTAGAAACCATAACGTGAGGAGTTAGGGTTTGTAACCCTAATCTATGGTCCAAATGCGGGATAGACCTAAACCCTAGTTTAGGAGTGCATCTAGATCTAAGTAATGTAATGCGAATACATGGTGACACAGATGTAGTTTGCTTTGTTTCAGATATTTGTTGATTACATGATTTGTTACCTGGATGTTGGGATGCACTCTTAAAGTATATGATGTTCTGCATGATTTCTACGATGGCATAAGGTACATGGTTACGCTTATGAATACATATATCGAATTCTAAGATTGTCGATGTTTCTTGATGAGATTGAACGACAAATAAACTGCTTGCTTGTTTATTTACTTCTTGTGAATTATAAAGTTCCTATGAGTATCATGTACAGTAAATAATAGTATTTGGAACCCTGGGTTAGACTGATCATAAGGTTAATGAACATGAGCCCCAGAGGGATAGTGATTACACCTGAGGTAGTAGACCAGATATGGGTTAGAATACGAAAACAAGTTTATGTTCTTATATGCAAGATAAAGATGTTTGATTATATGTGTACTTGTGATTATTGTTTGAACCCACATACCAGTATAGAGAAATACTGATCGCGTATTTGTTTCTTGGCATTTTAGGTATTAGGTATACTTGATTCGTGGACATGATGTTACAAATAAAGATATTGAAGACACTAAAGTTATTCATGAAGATTTAGATATAATGGTATATCATCATACATGTACATGTTAACTCTTTATAAAATTTATGTAACTCCTTAGAGGAGCTTTTTATGCAAACATGTAACTATTTGTTCATTAATGTAAATTGTTTACTATTCTAAATTATTTCTTGAATCTGATCCTAGAATTTATGATTAATGATATGTGACTGTAATGTCTTTTAGACACTCAAAAGTGCAGGTCGTTACATTTGGTATCAGAGCCCAGATTCATCAACTAATACTTAATAGTTTATAATTTCAAATTATACTTAGAAATTTTAAGAGAAAAATTAAGTCCCTCGTCTCACATTTTCGTCTACTTCTCGTTTCTTTGCTTAAAAAGCCTTGAAAAGAAATTGTTAATTAGAGAAGTAAAATGTGAAAAGATGTAACCTATTGTGTAGGTCCCTCTAGACAGGGTAGACACTAGAAAGATTCATGTATGGGTAAGCCCTTTCATAGAGGAAGGACTTGCATTTGGTTATGAAAACTCTAGAGAGTTAAGGGATACAAAACTCTGAGAGGTAGAGTATAGTCCCTAATCCTAACCCTAAAAACCTTAATCTTAAATAATGAACATGGTGTGATGGTATGGGACACTACCCATGTGAAACTTGAAATTAGGAATAAGAAAGATGAAGAGATGGGTTTAGGTAACCCAGTCTCCCTTGCATGTGTGCATGAGGAGCATGAAACTTGTGTAAGAGGTCTTAATAAATATATGAACCCAATAGTTATATATATATATATATATATATATAAATATATATATATATATATGAAAAAGTGAATGTTTGAATATATCTTGCTCAAACCTCTTATGTTATCTCTAGAAGTTTAGTGATGGTGTCCAAGCCCCTAGAGGGGAAGGTTGAGGTAGCACCAAGCCCCTGGAGGGGAAGGTGACCCAAGTTCATTGAATGGATAGAAACCATGAGGGGGTATTCTAGAGGTTGAGCAAGCATGGGTTTATATGTTATAATGATAAAAGTTATGCCTAATGAAAAAAGAGGTATCTATGAAACCTTTAGGGTTAGTGTGCCATCCTGGGGTGGGTCAACCCAAAGAGTGGGAAGATGACCTATGAGGGAGCCAAAACCTAGATCTTGGAATTAGGTTGTGGCTAGATAGCCTAACCCCCTCCTGTGAGCCAAGAAGGCACCCTAGGCTAGGACTTTCCCTTAAAAGGTAAGTGAATAAATGTATTTAAGTATTGAGATAGCCTTAATCCTCACCTCAAGGAGTAAAGAGTTAAAGATATAAAAAAATGAAAGTACTTAAAATCTTTGAACCCAAGGATGCCAACTCTGAGTGACACAACTGGTCAAGCCCAGGAGGGAAGACCAGTAAGGCACCAAGCCCAGGAGGGAAGGTGGCCTAAGTGGACGACCAAGCCCGGGAGGGAAGGTCATGAAATGGTCAAGCCCAGGAGGGAAGACCAGGCAGGCACCAAGCCTAGGAGGGAAGGTGGCCTAAGTCTCACATTGCAGTTGTTTAGGATCAAGCCCCTGGAGGGGAAGATCACAAAGGTCAAGCCCAGGAGGGAAGACCAACATGGCACTAAGCCCTGGAGGGAAGGTGGCCCAAGCCCAATAATGGGATGACACTGCATTATGTGTACTCAAAAGAGAGAGATGAAGGCAATCCAGGTTAAAGAATTAAATAAGAGAATAATGTTCTTAAAAGATGTGACATCTCAAAAGAAACCCTTAGGGAGGGTAGAGTCCTAATGCAATACTAGGGTCAAGTAGGGTGTATTATAGGTACATAGGACCGATGGGTTGGGAATTGATATGCCCTGAATGCACATGACCATGTGGTCGGGAGGTAACAAATAGGTTTATCCAAGGTACATGACTCATGAGATTAGCTACCTCCATGAGGATCATGTAGCCTAATGGGTGAATGTGAAAGGCACTCTCTTGACGCGTAAGGATGAGATCACTCCAAAAGTACCTATACCCATAGAGTCCTCGAGGATTTGTATAAGGCTCATAATGATACATGAGATGTAAATATAAAGACATAAGGAAGTCATGAAAACTTGAGAGAAGTTGTGCCCTAACTTAAGAGTAAGAAAAGGGACACTTGACTTCATGGGATATAAGAATGCTGTGAAATTGAGGACAAGTAAGTTTAGAGTCATATAGGGTATTATTCAACTTAATATGTGAAATTAAAAGGTAATGTGTGGATGTACTATCTCCACTTTTGGAATGGAATGAACTTTGTGTTTGGGTTGTAGCCAATTGCTTATTTCATTTCATTATGAGGGAGGGAGATTGGGTAGACACATTATGCTTAAAATTGATAATAAATGTCTTAAGTCGAATGTGTAATGACATGAACTAGGGTTAGAGGTGTTACCTCACCCTTGTGTTAAAAGTAATGAATAATAGGTTGGAAACCTAGGTGAAAAGAGAAATCACCAAGTAATAATGAAATCATCAAGAGATGATGGGACTACTAGAGATATGGATATACTTGAATTTCAATTCAAGTGTCAATATTAGTAATAAAATGAAAATTGATTAAGTAGGGTATTAACCCTAAGTTTTGAAAAAAATGTGAGTTATCATTCACCTAGGATTAGTGGGCCTAAATTTTGAGGACAAAATTCCTTTTAAGGAGGGGTGAATGTTACATCCTTGAAATTTGTGGATTTCAAGCCTAAATAAACCTAGGGACACATCTCGATCCAATTGGGATAATCAAGATTTACATATGGGTCCATGAGATATGTTTTGGACATTGAGGATGTTCATGATCATAATAGATATCTGAGATAATATGTGGATTAGATAATTAATTATAAGATGATCCACCTATTCCTTGGAAGCCAAATAAAGGAACAATATGTAAGTACCCAAAGGAAATAGGAGACATGGATTAAAGGAAAGAAGAAGTTTGGTATAAAAAGGATACCCAACGAACCCCAATTAGGAAGTATAACTAGAAAAGGAGTTAATGAGTTCCATGTGGAAATGATATTTGATTTAGGATATAATTTAAAAGAAGACAAAGGAAGAGAAATATAGAGAGTTCACTTGGCAGTGTTTCGTGGAATTCCAAGATAATCAAAGAGATAACTCTTGATAATAAGAATAAAGAGATACCTTTCATTACATAGGGAAAGAGAGTCATATAGTAATGTGCCTTAAACCCAAAGAGGAAAAGAAAAGAGAATTAGTTCTTGGTGGTTTTTACATTGGGAGTGTCTAGCCGTGACTTGAGGCTAGTAAAAACCAATCACCTTCTTTTGTAAATTACAGTATACAATTGTCTCTCTCACCCATGAATATATAAGGAAGGTGACTCGTACTTTTTATATAAGTTCTTCCCTACCTTGCATTTCAAAGAAGGAGAAAATCTAGGCCTGCCACCACCTTCTTCACCATCTTCCCCGTAACCCTAAGAGACCACCTAACCTATATATATAGTGGGGGTGCTACTTCCACTTCAGAATACGGTCTCAGACCTCATGGACCTAGGAGGGAGAATCACAGACTTTTTGCTTGGATCTCGCCTTCGTGTGTTAGGAAGGAACTTGTAGCCAATACGTGCATCCATCATCCTACAGGTCGGGCCAAGTCTCTGTGAAGACCATGCTGAGATGGGGGTGGGGGGGTTGGTATAGGCCTCCTCCCTCTAAGACACTAACCGCCGCGTGCAACTAGGTGGAATCCTCCCACCATCCTCTTACTATGGTTGTTCATCGCCGCTAGTCTAGAAACCTACAAGGTTTCTCAATGTCGGGTCGTTGGGAAACGACCGGAGCAATGCCACAATAGGAGTTGTGTGGGAAGGTGTTTGCCACCGTCAGTAGACATGGAGCGCAGCCAACCTCATCAGGAGTCACCCAGCCATGACCCCAGGCAGAGACAAAGTGGTGGGAGAGCACGAGAATGATCACCCTCCAGCTAGAGGCAACATAGGTAGGCATTCTCGCAACCTAGATGGTCGCAAAGGAGGAAGGAAATTAGTATCCTGGGTGATGGGCAGTGGTTGCGGTGGATGGGGCCGAGGTGGAGTCAGAGCTTAGGCGCTTGCTGGGCATTCGATTCTGACCACAATGGCGGTGACTAGTGTATGTTTGCATGTGAACGAGAACTAGAGAGAGAGCAGAGAGGGAGGAGCCTAGAGAAAACCCCTACCTACATAGGAGATAGTGGGGGTGTAGAAATGATGCTTTGGTGGATGTATAATGGAACGCTGGAGTCGCTCCATCTTGGGACTCCTGTGAGCGCCTCTGTGCTGGAGAGGTGAAGGTGAGCAGGAGCCAGGTCGTGGCCCACTGAACCCCAACCAAGCCACCGGTTCAAGGTTCAACCGGCTTTAGGGGGGTGCAGGACCAGTCCACCGAGCATGACCTTTTGGACTGGAGAGTCAATGGCCAATACGTGGTTGCCACATCACCCACATTAAGGTAAAAATGTGTTTCTTGCTTAATTCGTAGAAAATGCTACGAGTATTGAAAAATAGAAAAATTATATATGAAATTGCTCAGAAAAATGAGAAGAATCCAAATAAAATATAATCAAAGGCTAATTATGATTTATGGTCCCAAAGTATATGCAATATGTGTTGAAATGTTATAAATAGAAATGAAGATCTAGATTCCTCTAATATGATGTTTAACTAAGTAGATTTGGTTATGATGAGTTAATACCTAATATTTTCATGTCTAATGATGAATAATTGATGATTCTAGAATATTAATCTTATTCATGTTGATTTAGGGTTCTAAAATCAATGCCAACATTTTGCTATGATCTAATGTTGATAATGTGATCTAGGTATCATGGGTAGTCTTATATGTTCAAGATGATGATTAGGGTTCCACCTAATCTACATAATGGAATTGGTAATCTTAGAAACCATAACGTGAGGAGTTAGGGTTTGTAACCCTAATCTATGGTCCAAACGTGGGATAGCCCTAAACCCTAGTTTAGGAGCGCATCTAGATCTAAGTAATGTAATTTGAATACATGGTGACACATATGTAGTATGCTTTGTTTCAGATATTTGTTGATTACATGCTTTGTTGTCTGGATGTTGAGATGCACTCTTAAAGTATATGATGTTCTGCATGATTTCTGTGAGGGCATAAGGTACGTGGTTACACTTATGAATACATGTATCGAATTCCAAGATTTCTGATGTTTCTCGATGAGATTGAATGACAAATAAACTACTTGCTTGTTTATTTACTTCTTGCGAATTATAAAGTTTCTATGAGTATCATGTAAAGTAAATAATAGTATTTTGAACCCTGGGTTAGACTGATCTTAAGGTTAATGCACACGAGCCCCGGAGGGACAATGATTACACCTGAGGTAGTAGACCAGATATGGGTTAGAATATGAAAACAAGTTTATGTTCTTATATGCAAGATAAAGATGTTTGATTATATGTGTACTTGTGATTATTGTTTGAACCCACGTACCAGGATAGAGAAATACTGATCGCGTATTTGTTTGTCGGCATTTTAGGTATTAGGTATACTTGATTCGTGGACATGAGGTTACAGATAAAGATATTGAAGACACTAAAGTTATTCATGAAGATTTAGATATAATGGTATATCATCATACATGTACATGTTAACTCTTTATGAAATTTATGTAATTCCTTAGAGAAGCATTTTATGCAAACATGTAACTATTTGTTCATTAATGGAAATTTTTTACTATTCTGTATTATTTCTTGAATCTGATCCTGGAATTTATGATTAATGATCTACGACTTTAAGGTCTTTTAGACACTCAAAAGCACGGGTCGTTACATTTGGTATCATAGCCCATATTCATCAACTAATACTTAATAGTTTATAATTTCAAATTATCCTTAGAAATTTTAAGAGAAAAATTAAGTCCCTCATCTCACATTTTTGTCTACTTCTCGTTTCTTTGCTTAAAAAGCCTTGAAAAGAAATTGTTAATTAGAGAAGTAAAATGTGAAAAGATGTAACCTCTTGTGTAGGTCCCTCTAGAGAGGGTAGACACTAGAAAGATACATGTATGGGTAAGCCCTTTCATAGAGGAAACACTTGGGAGTTAAGGGATATGGAAACTTTGAGAGGTAGAGTATAGTCCCTAACCCTAACCCTAAAAACCTTAATCTTAAATAATGAACATGGTGTGGTGGTATGGGACACTACCCATGTGAAAATTGAAATCAGGAATAAGAAAGATAAAGAGATGGGTTTAGGTTACCCAGTCCCCCTTTCATGTGTACATGTGGAGCATGAAACTTGT
This sequence comes from Alisma plantago-aquatica, assembly GCA_963693085.1. NCBI lineage: Eukaryota > Viridiplantae > Streptophyta > Magnoliopsida > Alismatales > Alismataceae > Alisma > Alisma plantago-aquatica. The sequence goes on along the minus strand of OY856412.1, from coordinate 439,339,514 downwards.
GTAAGAGGTATGAAGAAATATATGAACCCAATAGTTATATATATATATATATGAAAAAGTGAAAGTTTGAATATATCTTGCTCAAACTCTTATGTTATCTCTAGAAGTTTAGTGATGGTGGCCAAGCCCCTGGAGGGGAAGGTTGAGGTAGCATCAATCCCCTGGAGGTGAAGGTGACCCAAGTTCATTGAATGGATATAAACCATGAGGGGGATATTATAGAAGTTGAGCAAGCATTGGATTATATATTATAATGATAAAAGTTATGCCTGATGAAAAAAGGAGGTATCTATGAAACCTTTAGGGTTAGTGTGCCAACCTGGGGTGGTTCAACCCAAAGAATGGGAAGATGACCTATGAGGGAGGCAAAACCTAGATCTTGGAATTAGGTTGTGGCTAGAGAGCCTAACCCCCTCCTATGAGCCAAGAAGGCACCCTAGGCTAGGACTGTCATCTGGTGAGCTGAGTTGAACCGATTGATTCATTCCACAACCAATTTCAACTCAAATTAGTCTCACACTCCAAACACCCATCTTAGCCCTTGAGACGACTGTTTGGCACTCTAGACAACCTCTCATTCTGTGAGATGGGTGTTTGGCAGTGTAGTCAGGCTACTTATTGCATGAATCAATCACCTACATATTTTAGTAATTAATTCAACTGTCATTCAAGATTAAACTCCTCTTCTAGGTCGAGACTTATGTGTGTGACCCTATAGGTCCCATATTACGTTGGCAGTGAAAGTCCATAACAACTTAGGACATCACAAACAATGAGCGGTGCCTAGTCACACATCAATGCTACCGAAGTAAATGGAAAGTTGGAGAACAACTTAAACGAACAATCTATGTATGGTGTTGTAGTGTTTATATAGTTTCTTTTTCCCTGATGTCTAGATTGAACTTGAGGTATGGAACAATCATCCTCTTCATCATTCAATCTTGTTTCTTGAACTAGAGCGTATTGTCTGAGATATAAGTAAGTTCAAAATTGCTTACTGACTCACATGTGCATGACCATGCATTTCTCAGTCTTGCTAATCTAGAGGCCTTGAACATCAAACTCCTATAGGAGGGACACATCCCATTTCTATCATTCACAATCTATCCCCATGTGTCAAAGTTACCCAATCATCACCTTTATAACAACCCATGTATTAAAACTATGTTTGATGATGTCAAAGTGAACCCAATGACATGTGATGAGTGCAATGATTTCAGGTCTAAGAACCACAACCAACACCATCATTGTGAGAGCTGACTATGACTTCCATGATGATGACTTCCATGTTTCAGTCTCATGGTGGGTCTGTCCGATACACTATTCTCTAACATGTATTTGTGTGATTGGTTAGATATTTCCATATCACGACTGAAGATATTCTATCATCAACCAACTCACACTCTGATCTTATGTGTTATTGTTGTCTATCATCCTTCCACAATAACAATCTACCAGGGACATAATGAGAATATATATTGTACTCTTAATATCTGTATGATCTCATTTCCCTGAGGATAATACTTGAAGACATATGTCATTGAGTAATATTATTCTCTAGACATTTATAATGTTACATCATTATCTCATAATTGAATTAAAACAAAATAAATAGGAAGTTTGCCTTTATTTATTAATCAAATCAATTACAAGTTATACCATTACAATAATCATATGATTGACTCTCTAGGCATACATACCAACACTTGTTGCTTTGTGTCGCACCTTGGATAGAGGGACTATCAACTCCAAGATCCTAAGGTCTCTTCCCAAGAGATTGGAACCCAAGGTGACTTCAATTGAATAAGTTAGAAGTCTTGGTGACTTACCCACCGAGGAGCTCATTGGCAACCTTCAAGCTCATGAGCCAATGCTAGATAAGTAAGAAGAATACAAATAAGAGGAGAAGGAATCAAAGAAGATCAAAGACAATGCCTTGAAAGCTCAAGTCGAGGCAATGATTCTCTAAGAACAACCTCTCCACCCTCCTCAAGTGAAGATGATGTCCCTAGTGACCATGAAGCAAACTATTCCAAGGGCAAGCACTTCAAGGGAAAGTCTTCCTCATCCTCAACTCGTAGATTCTATGAATGTGGATAAAAGGGGAACTACAAGAATGAATGCCCCAAGGCCAAGAAGGCGTACCACAAGAGTAGCAGCATGAAGAAGTATGACTACAAGAAGAAAGGCAAGTATAAGAGGAAGGATAAGAAGGATAAGAGTAGCTAGGATGCATCTCATGCAGATTGGGAAGAATCCTCTTTAAGCGGCTCAAGCTCCGATGAAAGAGAATTCCATCTTGCACTCATGGCCTTCAAAAGAGAATACATTGGTGAGGTAAGTAAGGTAAGTGAGGTAAGCTTGCATGAGTTATGCAAAAAAAATCTTATTGATATGTAAATGCTTCATGTTCATCTTATGCCGAATGCAAGTATAAAAAGAATTGGATAGAAAGATCATTGATGATTTGTATGCTAAAATAGATAATCTTGATCAAAATGAGAAGTTGCATCTTGATAGCCTTAATTCCTTGCAAGGGCAATTTCTTGAACTTGAGCTCCAATACAATGGATTTGAAGTAGAGAGTAATATCTACCTTAAGAGCATCAATAGCCTTAAGGAAGAAAACCAAGCCCTAGTAGATAAGCTTCCTTTACTCAAAATTGAAGAAGATGATCTTAAGCTTGCTTGTGATGCTACTAAAGATGAGAATAGAGCCTATATTGATGAGCTTGTTTTGCTAAGAACTAAAAATGCTAGATTTCTTACTCAAGTGAATGATCTCTCTTCTAGACCTTTATTACCTAGTCATGAAGTGGCTAGTATTACTTTAGAGAAAGATTCTTATCTTACTAAATCCCTCTGTTTGGAGGATGACTTACTTCATGCACAAGATGATCTTGCTAGTTTACTTCTACTATCATTACTCTTAGTGATAATAATCACAAACTAAGAGCTTCCTTGTAGAAATTCCTCAAAGGGAAGAAATCCCTCAATGAAGTTCTAGATCACTCTACCAAACAAAGTCGTACTAGTGATTTGGGATATGTAGAGGGAGCTCCAAGGAGCAAGAGCAAGAGCAAGGGAAAGGGTAAGAAAAAGAGCAAGGGGCCTCCTATCTTCCATGGAGAGTCCTATGGCTCTAAAAACACTATGGTTTGTGTGCATTAAAAGAGTGATGATCATTACTCTAATTATTATCCTTATAGAGAGTAGGGGACGAACTCAAAGATGAAATGCATCCCAAAGCTAACACCAGATACCAAAGTTTAAGTTGGGAACCAACATCTTCCTTTCTTGTAGGTAAAAGGAAAATGGATTGTTGATAGTGGTTGCTCAAAGCATATGACTGGTGAAATCAACCACTTCAACAAATTCAGAAAGAAGAAAGGAGGTTTAGTTACTTTTGGTGAAAACAATAAGGGTAAGGAGATAGGTGAGGGTGATGTAGATGATTCTCTATGAATAAAGAATGTTCTTCTTTTGGATGGCCTACATCATAGTTTAATAAGTGTTAGTCAACTTTGTGATGACGGTTATCTTGTTCTTTTTACCTCACTTGAATGCTTGCTTCTAGATTCCCTCTCCTACAATGTTGTATATAAGGGAACTGGAAATGGTGATCTCTATATTATTGTGTTTGACTCTATTAAGCCTATTTTTGGTAGATGTCTTGTTTCCAATTCGAATGATATTTCTTTATGGCATCATAGGCTTGGTCATGTAAATATGCATCAGATGAAGAAGTTGAGCAAAAAGGATTTGGTGAAGGGACTTCCTAAATTGGATTTTGAAAAGGATGAGGAATGCCAACCTTGTACCCAAGGAAAGAAAACCAAGTCCTCCTTCAAATCCAAAGGAGTCCTTAGCACTAAAAATTTCTTGAGCTTGTTCATACTGATCTATTTGGACCAATGCGTACACAGTCACTTCATGGTAGCAAGTATTGTCTTCTGATTGTCAATGATTTTTCTTGATATACTTGGACCTTCTTTATTATTTTAAAAAGTGATACTCTTGATCTTTTCTCAGCTTTTTTCAAATGAGTTGAAAACAAAGCTTCTTGTCAGATTGTCTCTATCCACAGTGATCATGGGGGAGAATTTGAACATGATTTGTTTGAAAAGCTTTGTGAAGAATCCAACTATGCACATAACTTTTCTTCACCTCGAACACCTCAACAAAATGGGGTTGTAGAGAGAAAGAATAGGTCACTACAGGAAATGGCTAGGACCATGCTTCTAGAGTATGACACTCTAAAGAAGTTTTGGGACGAAGCCATTAGTACTTCATGTTTTGTGAAAAACTAGGTTTTCACTCATCCATCTTTATAGAAACCCCCTATGAGCTATGTCATGGTAGAAAGCCTTTCCTTGTTTTCTTTCATGTTTTTGGTTGTCCTTGTTTTTTTTAAGACCAAGGATTCCCTCAACAAGTTTGATCTGAAATCTTACAAGGCTTTCTTTCTTAGCAATAACACTACTAGCAAGGCTTATAGAGAATTTAACATTGAATTGTGTAAAGTAGAAGAATCTATCAATGTTAGATTTGTTGAGATTAACTCCTCTATTTCCAATAATGTTTCTATTGATGATGTTGCAGATGATTTGATTCCTCCCGTAAAAGAACTCAACATTGTTGATAAAGGAAAGAAGGTGTTAAGTGATGAAGAAGAAGAACAATAAGAAAAGATGGATCCAACCCCTCGCTTTACAAAGTATCATCCTAAAGACCTCATCATAGGAAATACTTTTGAAAGGGTGAAGATGCGGGCTTCCTATAATAAGGAGCAAGAAGATAGAGACTTCATCTCTCATCTTGAGCCAAAAGATGTCAAAGAAGCTCTCAAGAATGATGAATGGATCCTTGCCATGCAAGAAGAGTTGGACTAGTTCAAGAAGAACTGAGTATGGACTCTTGTGCCAAGACCAAGTGACATAAAGATCATTGGCACCAAATGTGTCTACCACAACGAGCTTGATGAAAGCAGAAAAGTGGTAAGAGATAGAAAAAAGTTAGTTTCTCAGGGCTACAATCAGCATGAAGGTAATGATGTTGATTAAACATATGCACCTGTAGCTAGACTTCATTCAATTAGAATGTTGATTGCTTTTTCTAGTCATAATTTTTTTTTGCTTTATCAAATGGATGTTAAGAGTGCATTTTTGAATGGTACAATTGAGGAGGAAGCATTTGTTGCTCAACCTCCCGACTTTGAACATGATAACTTCCTAACCATGTTTATTTATTACAAAAAGCTCTCTATGGTCTCAAACAAGCACCTCGATCTTGGTATGAGAAACTAAATAACTTTTTGCTAGACAATGTATATATCATGGACAAAGTCAATTCTACCTTGTTTCTAAAACACACTTCTAGCAATTTCTTGATTATTCAGATTTATGTTGATGATATTATCTTTAGCGGAACTGATCTTGATCTTTTTAAGGAGTTTAGTTCTCTTATGCAGAGTGAGTTCAAGATGAGCATGATGGGGGAGCTTACATTCTTCCTTGGCTTTCAAGTCAAATAAATAAAGACTGGGAACTTCATCAACCAATGCAAGTACATAAATGAACTAGTTAAGTGCTTTGGGATGGAGAACACCAAGCGAATGGACACCCCCATGTCAAACACCACCAAACTTGATAGAGATGAGAAAGGAGAAAAGGTAGATGAGAATCTCTATGTTGGTATGATTGGAAGTTTACTTTATTTAACTGCCTCTAGACTTGATATAATGTTTAGTGTTGGCTTGTGTGCTTGGTTTCAGTCAAATTGTAGGAAATCACATCTTATAGCGGTTAAGAGGATTTTGAGGTATCTAGCCAAAACAAAAAAATTTGGATTCTGGTGCCCCGAGTCAAGGGACTTCACTCTTACTGCTTATAGTGATTTTGATTATGTAGGTTGTATGATTTATAGAAAGAGCACAAGTGGCACTTACTTCTTCCAAGGACCTTGCCCAGTTTCTTGGTTCTCTAAGAAACAAAGCACTATGGCTTTTTAAACCACCAAGGCTGAATACATTGCATCTGGAATTTGTTGTGCCCAAGTCATATGGATGAAGCAAATGCTCCAAGACTTTAACATTCATTTTGATGCTTCTCCAATCTATTGTGATAACACTAGTGCAATTAACTTTCCTTACAATCCTATACTGCATAGTAGAGCTAAACATATAGAGGTATGTCATCATTTTCTTCATGACCACATTGCCAAGAAGGTTTTTTTTATCACAGATGTGGACACGAAAAATCAAATTGCTTATAACTACTCTTGATGATATTGACATGCCTTTTAGCTAGTTGCTATCTTACCTATATGTTTCTTGCTTAAAATTGATCCTCTCTTGCTTTCTATGTGCTATAGTTGTCTTGTTTTCATGCATTGTTTCACTTGTTTTGGGTATTTTTCAAAATGAATATTTTATCATCAAATAGTACCGTATGATGAGTGAAATGTTCCTCAATATGTTTAAAATGCATAACAGGACAAAGAAATAAATTCAATTAGCACTTTGGAGGCAAGGAATTAAAATTTCTAATTCTTCGACAGACTGCCGATCGGTCGAGTTACAAACTCGAATGATCCCTGACCGAGGTCATGTGAAAATAGTCAATCAGCCAAGTTTCCACTTTTTAGAGATCAACTGACTGACAGGATGGACCAAACTAAAAAAGGGTATCGGTCAAATTTTCTCCCTCTAACCTAGAGGTAAGTCGACCGATCCCGACCTCCAGCCTCCTTGACCTCACATCATAGGTTCACACATCCTCTCCTTGCCTCGTTTAACCTCCCTTGCCTCTTCCCACACCCTTCTAGGTGTTTAGACGACCAGTTGGTGAGGTTCTCTCCCTCTTTCAGTTGTTTTTGCTTCTCAATCTGCCTCCATGATGTGCAACCATAGGAAGAGAGCCGTCCCTAGTGGTGCGCCCTCGTACTGTTCCACTCCTTGCCTCTTATGCTTTGATGACACCTCTTATAGGGAAATATGACATCAGATAGGTAGAAAAAACAACAATTTCATTGACATATTTGCCATAATCCAATAGATCACGTCAAAAACTATGTAATGGGAAGGATGGTTTCATGAATATATACCTGATCTTAGAGCAAGTCCAACGACAATCCTCATCTATGTAGATGCGCACTCTATCTTGGATGGTGGTTGTGCAGCTCCTGGTCACACATGGGCTCGTCTGACTGCTCCTCCATGAATACCAGACTCAAAGTACTGCTATAGTGGCTCCTCGGATCTCACCATAGATTGTGAGTTGACGTTGCCCTCCTAACATCAACCAAAGGACTCCTACCTCTAGAGTAGTCCACACAAACCAACTAGAACTCCTTTCGTCCTACTAGAATAGACATGAAAGAGTTGTCCCTCTTGTTGGTGTACTAGTCACCAACCTACTCTCCTGCAATGATGATCATCAATTGTTTCTTGATGCATGGGTTTTTAGTCATTTTCACAGGCATATTTTCCTTGGTTTTATGTATAGATTTGTCATGAATTTGATTAATAATGCATGAAATGCTACCAATAGCATGTTCTATCTAAATGCATTAAATTATGTGATTTTTACTAATTGAAATAGTTTAAAGTTGATCATGAGTGCTTATGTACGTTCTTGTGCAATTTCACATACAATAGAGTTTCACAGATTTGATACTATCGATATTCAAAGTTGGTGGTATTGACTTCACATCAATAACAGATTAGAAAACTCACAGAGACTCGATACTACTGACACCCAAACTCGGTAGTACTGATATCATGTTAGAGAGGTACAAGAAAGGATTCACAACAACTTGATACTACCGAGTCCACCGACTCAATACTATTGAGATGGCATCATGGAGGCAGAGTTAGATCAACCCAAAGACTCGATGCTATCGAGACAGTTCTATTATACTGACATTGCAGGAGCACACACTTAACCTAACAACTCGGTAGTATCGAATGAAAAGTTGATAGTACCAAGTGTACCCGATCAGACAAATCCAAAGACAATGCTCTAATCCAACGGCTGGAAATTTTTTGTACCCTAAGTGGCTTCCAAGACTTGAGGAGAGTACGACCAAACCTAAGGACTCAGTCATTTTTCAATGCATGGCACCAGAGAGAGAAGAGAGGAGAGCACAGGACCGAAGGCTTCGCCAGGGACAATCCAAGCACCTCTGGTTGGTGATTGTGTAGTCAAAAGATAGCAGATCACACGTACGTTGAAGGGGATCATCTGGAATGACTATTCTCTAGGGGTTACCTTAGATTTTCTAATGTTTCCCACAATTTTCTCCTTATCTACCATGCATTTGTCAATGAAAACCATGCGGGCTAAACCTCTTGATTCCTTAGGATCGAGAGTAGTCTGGATATGTATTGTATTTGACTTTCATGCATTAATATCATCTTTATGCACTAATATCATCTTTATAAATCTATGGACTTGTCTTGCTTTGTTTATGCTTGATCACCATAGATAGATTATCATACCTCAATCATTTCCAGAGAGAGGTTAAGGGTTGGAAAAGCATAGGAGGAGAAACCCAAAGATTAATTGTAAAGCACCTAAATAATCAAACGATTACTATGGAAATGGGATTGACATTAGAATAGGTAGTGAACTACACTGCGAGAGCGGTTAGTTCTTGCTACATATTCTTTATCTAGGGATAGGGGTAATCAATATTAGTGTGTGGAGTTAATTATAATGTTATCCACGGTGAAACCATTGTCCTGAGGGATTACTTTTAATCTGAGTAACTTAATCTTTAATCTTGTTTCAGTCCTACATTCGCTTTTACTCAATCAACCCAATTCAACTATTTTTTTCTATCTTAGTTGATTAGATCATAGTTAGTAGTAGTATTCTGGAATCCATTTCCATGTGTTTGACTCAGGCCTCACAAGGCCTATATTACTCGATACGTTCACTTGTGTATAGTTTACGGTAAAAACATGTTAAATTTTTGACACTGTTGTCAGGGAAAAAACAACATCTAGCACTATGAGTGTTGTGGCTGGCCACTCTAGGCCAATCCTTTTTAATTTTTGGTTTTATTTCACTCAAATCTGAATTATAATATCATTATTGTTTCCGGCTCTAATATCATGTTCTAATAATTATTTTTGCTGCTTTAAGATATTAGTGCATGGTGCATACTCGAGCCCATGAGTACGGAGAGCAGTGGGGTTTTGGTCAAGCATAACTCCTTCACAAAGAAAGGGAATTTGAAAGATCTATAGACAGATTCAACCAAACCCCACCACGAACACCTTCGCCTGAAGGACATAAAACACCAGAGGAACCTGAATCAGTAGAAATTGACGATGGAGCAGAAGAGCAAATGATCTAGGAGAGGATCAAGGCATCTTCCTCTACAGCTCAAAAAGGACCAATTAAAAGACAAGCCTACAATGTGGGTAGCTACAAGATCGATCTAGGATTGATCTCTTTAGTCAAATCCCAAGCTTTTTATGGCCATAGATTTGCAAATCTGATGACGCACATCAGTAACCTTATTGAGAACTATGATATGGTAAAGATAGATAGAATATCAACAACTGTCATATACCTGAAAGTGTTCCCATCATTTCTGGAAGGCATCACAAAGTTGTGTTTCACAATATCAATGATGAGTGTATCGAGACATGGGATAAAATGATCAACATTTTCTTTGAGCTTTACTTTCCTCCATAGAAGACAAATGACCTGGTGAAGAAGATCCATAATTTCAAACAACAGGATGACGAATCATATTCTGAAGCATGGGAGAGATTCCAAAATATGTTGCAGAAGGTCCCTCATCATGGTATTGATTTGTTGGGGTAGGCAAAGATCTTCTACTATAGTCTGCACAAGGGAGAGAGAACCATGCTTGATAGTGCAGTAGTAGGTTTCTTACTCAACAACAAACATGCCCGATGTCATGAGATATTAAAGAACATGTCCAATAACCAGTCATGGGGCAATGAGAGAGAGCTTCCAGTAACCATAAAAAGTGTTAGGGAGTCCAAGGTCATCTCTACGTTAAATGAGAAGCTATACCTAATTGCAAAAAAGTTGTGTGCTAACAACAGACCACCCTCAGAAGAAGAAGAAGAGGAATGCAATTCTATGCCCCAACAACAACAGTATAGGAGCAATGAATACTCATGGAAGAAGGATCCTAAGTTCTCATGGAAGGATCCCAACAATTTCCAACAAGACCCATCTCAGGCACAACAACCCAAGCCAAAACAATTTGGTGTCCAAGCATAATATCAACAAGAATAAAAGAAGATTGACCATATTGAAGAAGTGCTTGGGAAGATGGTTAGCTAGAATGAAGTGCTTATTGTTCAAACTCAGAGAGAACCCCGGAACCAAGGGGCACAGATCTGCAACATGGAAACTTAGATCTCTCAAATAGAAGCGGATGTGGGCACATTGAAGCAGCCAAACTAGCAGGGATTCCCAGCAAACACAAATGTGCCTTTTGGAAATCAACACGTCAAGGCAGTACTACTCCACAGTGGTAGGAAGCTATTGAATGATGCACCATCAAGTTCAGAAGCAGGTGAAGTTATGGGAACAACAACTCAGACTGTGAAAGTGGATGCAGATGAACCAGATGTGTTAGCACAGGAGAAGACAACTGAGGAACAAGCTGATGAGGTGGAGGGAACAAGAAAAAAAGCATGTCCTGCCTCACCAGAGGACACCAGTGACCCCAGTGCCTTTTTTGAATAGCTTGAAGGCAACGAAAGTAGACTGACAATTCAAGAAGTTCTTAAATGGTTTCAGGAAATTATCTGTTAGTATTGCACTCATCGATGCAATTGAGCAGATACCATCGTACAACAAGTTCCTGAAGGACATAATCACCAAGAAGAGAAGGTTACCTGAAGCTAATATGGTAGTGTTAAAGGAGCAAGTGAGTGCTTTCATTATGGGAACGTTACCTCTAAAAAGATAGGATCTAGGTTGTTTCAACATTACTTGCTTCATTGAGAAGACCAAGTTTGCAGAAGATCTTTGTGATTCAGGGGCAAGCATAAACCTTATGTCCTTGTCAACTTTCAAAAATATAGGTCTGAAGGAGTCTAGGAAAAGTAGTATGAATATCGAATCGGTAGACAATTTTGTGGTCAAGCCATACGATATTTGTGAGTATGTTATGGTGAAAGTAGACAGATTTGTTTTCACTACATATTTCATTGTAATGGAAATGCAGGATGATCATGAAAATGAACTTTTTTCTAGGGAGACCATTCCAAGACACGACGGATATGATTTTGGAGATGGGCCGAGGATGTTTGAACATGGGTATCCAGGATGACTGGTTTGAAATCAAGATGCCTGAGCTCTCAAAAGCTATGGGGGATACATCACAGTGCAACATGATTTAGCAAGTGGAGGGAACGATTTCTCTATTTCTGGGGAAGCCATTCCTTGACATGGCCCATGTGACGACTAAGGTAGAAAAGGACACTTCAACAGTTGATATCATGGAAAACACTAAGGTGATCTCATTACCAATGCAATGAGTTACTCGGAGGATGATGAAGAACATTATGACCCAACTACCATAGAGGAGGCCACTGCTGATTCCTTACTGTAGAAATATCCAAATTTACCTTTGGAGGCTTTCTTGATGAATATAGTGGATGACAATACACATAGTCACTCTCTAGAAGAGTCTGTGTTGGTGTTGAAGGTGATACCCTATCACTATGCAAGACATTTAGAAGATCTTGGACCACCTCCTTTGCCATTGGTCCCATATCTATTGAGCCCACTTGAGTTAGAGTTGAGGCAATTGCCGCCACATTTAAAGTATGTCTTTCTGGCCATAGAAGAGAAGATCCCAATGATTATATCATCATCCTTGAGTAGTGAAGAGGAGCATCAGTTACTTGCTGTGCTGAAGAACCACTGAGCCACATTTGGGTGGTCGATAGTAGACATAAAGGGCATCTCTCCCAGCTTGTGCCAGCACAAAATCTAGCTCAAAGAGGGAGCCAAGGGGATAGTGCAACCTTAGAGGTGACTCAATCCTATTATGACTGAGGTAGTGAAGAAAGAAGTGGTCAAGATCTTATCAACATGTATCATTTATGCTATTTCAAATTCTATGTGGGTTAGCCCAACCCAAGTAGTTCCTAAGAAAGGGGGGGATCATTGTCAAAACTGATACTGCTAATGAGTTAATATAAACTAGGTTGGTGATGGGGTGGCGTGTTGGCATAGACTACCATCGTTTAAATGTCGTCACATTAAAAGACCATTTTCCTTTGTCTTTCATTGATCAGTTTTTGGATCGACTCGCCGACCGTTCACACTTTGCTTCCTCGATGGGTATTCTAGTTATAATCAAATTTCGATAGAGCCAAAGGATCAGGAGAAAACTACTTTTACCTGCCCTTGTGGCACTTTTGCATATAGATGGATGTCGTTTGGCCTTTGTAATGCACCCTCTACTTTCCAATGTTGTATGCTTGCCATATTTTCTGATATGGCAGAGTGGTGCTTGGAGGTGTTCATGGATGATTTTTATGTATATTGGGAGTCATTCAGTGATTTCCTGTATAATCTCAACAAGGTGTTACAAAGGTGTGAAGACACTCACTTAGTCTTGAACTGGGAAAAGTGTCATATGATGGTAAGTGAGGGCATAGTGCTTGGACACAAGGTGTTCAATAAGGGTATGGAAGTAGACCTAGTTAATATAGATGTCATCTCCAATCTACCTCGACTGACATCAATGAAGGGATTAAGGAGCTTTATAGGACATGTTGGGTTCTATCGTCGTTTTATAAAGGATTTTTCAAAAATTGCTAAACCTTTATCGAAATTTTTAGAAAAGTACGTTGAAGTTTCCTTTGATGAATGATGCTTGATTGCTTTGGAAGTGCTAAAGGAGAAGCTGATTTCTACACCCATTGTGCAGGCTGTAGATTGGAGCCTACCTTTTGAACTGATGTGCGATGCATCAGACTATGCGGTAGGCATCATGTTGGGTCAAACCGTGATAAGGCTCCTATAGTCATATATTATGCATCTAAAACCTTGAATGATGCACAACTCAATTATACAACCACAAAAGGAACTTTTGGTGGTTGTTTTTGTGTTTGAAAAATTTCACCAATACCTAGTTGGGGAAAGGAGACTGTGTGGACTAATCATGCTTCCATCAAGTGCCTATTACGAAAGAAAGATGCTAAACCTAGATTGATTAGGTGAATTTTACTATTACATGCATTTGACATTGAAATTAAGGTTAAGGCAGGGGTGGAAAATGTTGTAGAAGATCACCTATCTAAGTTGGAAAGGGTGAATGAAAAAGATTTAGATATCCCTATTGCTGAGGAATTCCCTGATGAAAAACTTTTTGCTCTTAAGAACAAGGATACATGGTTTGTATACATTGTCAACTATCTAGCATGCAAGGAGATGCCTGAAGATTGGGGATACCAAGAAGAGATTTTTCCATTCATTCAGGTTTTACATCTGGGATGATCCCATTTTGCTTAAATAGTGTAGGGATGGTATTATGAGGAAGTGTGTACCTGAATGTGAGTTTGAGAGCATTTTGTCACACTGTCACTCTCTATCTACAGGAGGGGATCACGCTAGCTCTAGGAACATGGCCAAAGTCTTAGAGTGTGGGTTCTTTTGGCCAACTCTATTTAAGGATGCTCGCAATTTCGTTCGTCATTTTGATGCATTTCAACGTGCAAGTAATATATCTAAGCGACATGAAATGGCACTAAATGTGTTTCAAGAAGTTGATGTGTTTGATTTGTGGGGCATTGATTTCTTGGGCCCTTTTATGTCATATAATTATAATCTCTAGATATTACTTGCTGTCAACTATGTATCTAAGTGGGTGGAAGCAATTCCAACGCACACCAATGATGCACAGGTTGTGTGCCAATTTGTTAAAGATAATATTTTCTATAGATTTGGTGTCCTCGACTGATTATTAGTGATGGTGGATCACATTTCACCAATAGGCAATTTGGAGCCTTATTGAGTAAATATGGGGTGAAGCACCGCGTGGGCACTCCCTACCACCCATAGACACAAGGACAAGTTGAGATTCTAATAGAGAGGTGAGAAAGATCTTAGAAAGGACAGTCTCAACTAATAGGACAAACTGGAGTTTTGTGCTGAATGACGCTTTGTGGTCATATAGGATAGCCTATAAGTTACCTATAGAAAATACACCATTTAGCTTGGTTTATGGGTGTGCATACCATCTACCATTGGATCTTGAGCATAAGGCAAAATCGGCGTTGAAAAATCTGAGTTTTGGGTTGGATGAAGCAGGTAGGAAGAGACAATTAGAGTTGAGTGAGCTAGATGAACTGAGGATGGATGTGTATGAGATTTCAAGAATTTATAAGGAGAGAACTAGGAAGATTCATGATAGGAACATATTGAATAGGGTGTTTCTCCTAGAAAAGAAGGTTATCCTATTTAATTCTAGAATTAAGTTACATCTGGGCAAGCTAAGGTCCAAATGGAGTGGACCATTCATGATTGAGCATGTTTTTCCCCACAGTGTTGTGAAGATAATAGATGGGACAAGGTCATTCCTTGTTAATGGCTATATATTGAATCATTATTTTAGTGGGGAAGTAGAGATAAGAATAGAAGAAGTGCACCTCATTGCAATTTAGTAGATTCTTGCTCTTAGGCACGTCTAGTCTAGGACGTTAAATAATGGCGCTTGTTGGGAGGTAACCCAACCTTCATTTCTATTTGTTTCTGTTCAGTTTAGATTTTTAGTTGTTGTTTCATTTTTATTTCATGAAAGTAGGTACCTTGACTCATTTGTTGGAGTATGCAGATCATACAGAGTTGGTACTATCGAGTCCTCAAGTCGGTAGTACCAAATTCACATCAAGGAGTCATCCATAAAAGAATGACAGAATTGATACTACCGACTAGACCAGTCGGTACCACCGAGTCTCTAAAGATATTCACATGACTAAATGATAAGCACTCGGTAGTATCGACATCCAAGTCAGTACTAATGACTTTTTAGGTGCTCCCAAGTTTGAGACACCAAGATAGAATCTCAAAAATACTGAGAAAATAGCAACTCGATACTACCGACATATGATGTTAGCAATCCGGGTGTGCCAAATCCAATGAATGAGGCAATCTTCAGTGAGCGTTTGGTAGTATTGATCCACGACACCATTCGGTAGTACCAACTGGGACTCGGTACTACCGACATCAAGCGATTCGCGCCCCTATCATCAGCAAATGTCAGCCGTCAATACAATTGAGGCACAGATTCATGTTTCTAGCTTGGTACTACTGACTTCATGTCGGTAGCACCAACTCTGCCTGAGCTCAGCTGTATAAGGAGGGGTGGTGAATCCATTTTCTTGACACCAACTCCCCCACTCCTGCAACTTAGAGCAAAGCTACACCGGGAGTTGACACTCTTCACCGAGCCTCTTTTTCTCAATCTTCTTTCTTGCATCATTGCCATGGAACCAAGGAGAGGTGCATCTTCATCAGTAGAGCAAAGAGAGTTGGTCCCTCGACCAACCCACATTCAACATCCAAACCCAGAGACAAAGAAGGTTTATGAGGAGCTTCTAACGAGGAAGATGATGCCAACACGATATGGAGATCGTGCCCTGATTGAGCGAGTGGGCTTCACCGACAACCTACGTTGGATATGTCAGCGGTAGCTAATGGAGGTGGATGATCCATTCTTCAATGACTGACTGACCTACCTAGAACTTGTTTGTGAGTTATTGGCTTCACTGGAGGCCCTTGTCACCCCTGAGTAATAAATAGGAGGTGAATGGAGAGAAGGCAATGTCAATTTCTGCCTCTTCAACACCAACCACTCCATCACCTTGCGGGCATTCAACCGCATCTTCAACTGGCCTCATGTTCCAGAATGCTCCGCTCCCTCCGAATTTGACTATGACCTTGCATGGGAGCGGTTGACTGAGGTGCCAGAAGGTTTCCGCATCAGTTGGAATGTCAACTCCATCACCGACATCGAGCACCCTTTTGCTCGGATTCTACATCGCCTCTATGCCAACACCATCTTTGTCCACTCTGCCCAAGCTCAAGGGAAGGTCCAAAATATAGACCTCTTCTTTCTTTACAAACTATTGGAGGGAGAGCTCGTTAACTTTGGGTCCTCCCTTCTCCTCCATATGGTCACAGTTAGGTGCATGGCTCAGAGGAAAGTGCCAATTGTTTTTGGGGGACTGATTATCCCTATCACGTTGCACCTACATCTCGACCTTTCTTCTTTCACACATGTGGTGTCTTCCAAGAGGTTGGATCTCTAACACTTCCAAAAGGTGAGTATCCTCAACTTGCACCACAACATGGTGTATGCATGTTGCACGGCAGGAGGAAGGTACCAGGAGTGTAGCCTTCCCGACCCTATTTTCAATCTACATGGAGTCGAGCATCTTAGGTGGTCAGTCGCCATTGGTGAGGACAACAATCAAGATGAGGAAGCAGCCCATGACGACCCCAAGCAGCCACATCAATCCAACGATGATGTTGAGGAGGTGGAGCCCACCATTCCCATTACCCAGAGAGCAGTTCTGTGCAAATGGGCCCGCACCTATGCTACCTTGAGTTCTTCTACTCACCCCCTTCTCAGGAGGAGAATGACCCGTATGACATGGTGGGTATGTATGGGATGATGTAGGACATTCAGACTAGACAATAGCAACATCAGGCAACGGTGGATGGTGTACAGGAGATACAAGGATGACTGCACCAAAATCAACAGGCAATATATGAGAATGAACGTCTTCTCTTGGCCAATCAATAGAATGTCCATATGTGCCTGCAGCGGATGGAGCAATATCAAAAGCCATTCTTTGACCATTACTGGAACTATAAGTACTTTGGAGGATACCCACAGCCACTGCTAATGTCGTCGTTAGATCTGTCTTTTCAGGGAGTGTTTCCTCCCCATGACCCCGTCATTCCACATCCACCACCTCCTCCATTCTGAGCATGGTACCACTGTTCAACCTCTTAAGTGAGAATGTTGACTATGTGGACATAGTCATATTCAAGCTTGTGGGGGTGTTGGAACAACCATCTATCTTAGCCTTTTATTTTCATCTTATTTTTGTTGTTTTATTTTATTTTTGGTATGCAACTATAGGATCCACATCTATCTAGTTTAAATGTGGAGCAATAAATGCATGGTTTCTTATATCAAATAAGTTTTATTCTGAGGTGTCTTTGCAAGAAAATGGTCACATTTTTATATCTTAATTGCAAATATTTCTGCAACACTACTTGAGGAAGTGTTTGGATTAGTCATATTTAGGACATAGGATATGAATGAACACCTAAATCAACCTTGGAATGTGAATGAAGATGTTGTTGAGCCTAAGCTGATCAAACCTTTAATGAGATCTTAAATGGAAATATAATAAAGAAACCTTAAGATTACCCTATGCACATGTCATTAGAGAGGGGCATATCATAATCTTATGAAAGGCATTGTCTCTTAGTTATGTGATTCCATCCATTTCACTCATCCATTTTTGACTCACCACCTCAAGATGAATGAGTACTCAAATTTATTTCCTTTTTATTGCATGGCATAGCATAATAGGTGACATGATACATTAGCTTGTTCTTTTCTTGCATTAGAAAAAATAAAAGAAAAAGTTGCATTTGTATGCATGAACAATTTTAGTGCATACCATCTTAGTTGCATAACAATTTCATGTAGATTACATACATTCAATAACATTTATTTATTTTTTCACGTGGATTTTACTATCTATTTATGAAGATTGAAGTGTAGGGACATACCTCAACATCTTAGGAAAAAATAGTATGAATGAGAGTCCAAGCATAAACTCAATCATGCTGAAGAAAAAAGAAAAAAAATGTGGGCTAGAAGAAATAATATGAAATTCGTCAATGTTCTGAGTTTCTGAGGGAGAAAGTATGCCTTAACTTTCTTGAAGAGACAAAGTAATCCACATGGCACATTCTTTTGTTTCTTCTATCATATTCATTTATTAATGAAATTGCTTGACACATGCATCATTTGATAAAAACAAAGAAAGAAAGACAATAGGCATTAGGATTCACGCATGACATTATTTTCACTCATGTAGGGTTATCATACTTTTGCATAAATAAGTTGGATGTACTTGTGATTCTTCAGTTACCATCCAATTCATACCATCAATTGCTCTTATTGGTAGTCCACTCAAATGATTTATCTCCTCATCCATTTTTATAAGGAGATCTGTTTCCAAATAATTGATAGTTAGGAAAGAGCAATTTAGAATAGGGAATCACATAATGCACCAAGAAAATACCTGAACAATATGATATTAATAACTTTCTTGATAACATTCATTGATCAAAAGGTGGACAACTTTTATGGAAAATTTTGGTCACTTTATAGCAATTATTGGTTCAGTGGTTATTGAAGGCCGGTTTGGGGATTATTTGGTGGACATGATTAAGGAAAGAGTTCATGTGTTATGTCCTTCTGCTGACTTACATCAAATAGATCCAAGAGAGTGTTGCTCGAGGATGAGAAACATTTAATCTTAGGGGAGTTTGATGCTTGGGTTTTTAGTCATTTTCACAGGAATATTTTCTTTGGTTTTATGTATAGATTTGTCAATAATTTGATTAATTATGCATGAAATTCTATCATTAGCTTGTTCTATCTAAATGCAACAAATTATGTGATTTTTACTGATCGAAATAGTTTAAAGTTGATCCCGAGTGCTTGTGTACGTTCTTATGCAATTTTAGGTACAATTGAGCACAAATTCGATACTACTGACATTCAAAGCGGTGGTATCCACTTCACGTTAGTAACAGATCATAATACTCACATAGACTCGATACTATATACACCCAAAGTCGGTAGTACCGATATCATGCCAGAGAGATGCAAGAAAAGATTCACAGTAACTCGATACTACTGAGTCCACCGACTCGATACTACCAAGATGGCATCAGGGAGGCAGAGTTAGATTGAACCAAAGACTCTGTGCTATCGAGACAACCCGATAGTACTGACATTGTGGGAGCACGCTCTTAACCTAACAACTCAGTAGTATCGACTGAAAAGTCTATAGTACCAAGTCTTCCCAATCAGAAAAATCCAAAGACAACACTCTAATCCAACGACTGGCAATTTTTTGTACCCTAAATGGTTTCTATGACTTGAGGGGAATACGACCAGACCTAAGGACTCATCCGTTTTCCATTACATGACACCGAAGAGAGAGGAGAGGAGAGAACATGACTGAAGGCTTCACCCGGGATGATCCGAGCACCTCAGGTGGGTGATTCTACAGTCGAAAGAAAGCAGATCCAACGTACATCGAAGGGGATCATCTAGACCAACTATTCACTAGGGACTACCTTATATTTTCTAATGCTTCCCACGTTTTTCTCCTTCTCTACCATGTATTTGTCAATGAAAACCATACAGGGCTAAACCCCTTGATTCCTTAGGATCCGGGAGAAACCCGGATATGCATTGTATTTGACTTTCATGCATTAATATCATCTTTATCCCTATTTTCTGGATATAAATCTATAAAATTGTCTTTCTCTGTTTATGCTTGATCACCAGAGATAGAGTATCAGACCCTCAATCATTTTAGGAGAGAAGTTAAGGGTTGGAAAAGCATATATTTACCCATTTACTACGCCCTTTGGGAAAAATGTTGTGTAAACGGGAGGAGTAACTTAGAGATTAATCGGAAAGCACCTAACTAATCAACTAATTACTATAGAAATGAGATTGGCATTAAAATAGGAAGTGAACTATACTACGGGAGTGAGTAGCTCTTGCTACATGCTCTTTATCAAGGGATATGGGTAATCAATATTAGTGTGTGGAGTTAATTGTAGTGTTATCTGTGGTGAAACCATTGTCCTGAGGAATTCCTTTAAATTTGAGTAACTTATATTATAATCTTGTTTCAGTACAACATTCACTTTTACTCAATCAACCCAATTCAACTATTTTTTTTATGGCTTAGCTAATCTGATCATAGCTAATAGTATTCTAGAATCCATTTATCAGTGTTTGACTTGGGCCTCACAAGGCCTATATTACCCAATACATTCACTTATGTATAGTGCATAGTAAACACATGTCATTTCTCTACCTTGGCTATCCCTCCCTAGTCAGGTAGGACTTGCCTGGGCTCTCGTGGTTACCACAACCAGAGAAGACAACAATTATCAGAGTAATTGATTCTCAATTTTATCTGTAGTAGTTGTCTTTTGGGAAGCCCCCAGTATCCCTCTATATATAGGAGGGGTTAGGGTCAGGGTTCCCAATCCCCAACCAATACGAGACTAAAGAGGGAGCGGAAAGGACCGGAAGATATTGAATTTTTGTAACAATTCTGGAAGTTTTGCAACCTGCATGCGTCAAAAGGGTCATCTCGCATGCGAGACGATCATTTCTCTAAGCAAACGACCTTTCATACTTTCCAGTTTTGCACATATGTCGGCAATTCAATTCCAATTAGTACTCAACTTGACATCAACACTAATCCTTGGTACAATTGAATTGCACACCTGAGACGGTGGTTTGGTGCATGTGAGATGGGTGTCTCACATCACCTGAGATGGTCGTCTGGCCAAGCCAGAAGAGCGTCTCGTAGTCCATTTCAGGCTGAATTCCACCTAATGCACAATACAATCAACCTGACACTCAAAATGACTATTTCAACACTTGAAATGATCATTTGGCAGTCTAGTAAGCTAATCCTTTATGTGAATTGAAATACCTAAATAGTTTAGTAATCAATTCAATCCTCATTCAAGATCAAACTCCTCATCTAGACGAGTTCCTATGTGTGTGACCCTATAGGTCCCGTATCATGTAGGTTGTGAATGTCCATAACTAGCTTATGACATCACAAGAAATGAGTGGTGCCTAGTCACACATCATTGCTTCCCAAGTGAATGGAAAGTTGGGGAGCAACTTCAACCTACAAAATGTGCAAACTGACAATGGGAGGTCTCGTAGAACCCCATGTTCTCAATGTGATTGGACATGTGGAATGACTGGGATTTCTTGTAGGTCAAGAGTTGACCATGAATATGATCATGCAAGCATTGCATGAATCATATAGTCAGTTTATCACATGCTTGGCATGTTGATGCCAAAGAAAGAAAGAACAAGGACAAATCCATGATGATGATCAACGAAATTGAGTCCTAGGGAAAAAAACAAGGCCAAGAAGGGTTCTGAGGCTAAGATGAATCCCAAGTCTTCTACACTCAATATATGGAGAAGGGTAAGTGTAAAAAGAATTTGTCCTTTTCACTTAAAGGATAAAGATAACAAAGTGCCACAATTGTTACTTGTTTGGACATTGGAAAGGAATTATCCTCTTCATAGAGGATCTCAGGAAGAAGATTGAGATAGATATCTCTACTTCAAGACTTGAGAAGAAGTAAGCTAGAACTATGAGGAGAAAGGGTTGTTGCCACTATAGTTAAAGGTTGTCATTCATGGGCACATAATAGAATTATTGAATTGCTATTTTGTACGTGATAAACATCATATGTTTTGTATGACAAGAACATTATGATCTTGTATGGTGATGCCCTATGTCTCATAAACTATACTTGATAGTTGTAAAGACAAATGTGTATGAAACATATATTGAATGACTTGATAACTCCAACATTGAATACTTAAAGCAGTGTCATCTAGAGCACATAAATAAGAAATGCATTTCTAGAATCTATATGATGATTATGTAGACTCTTTTGGTTATTGAACCAACAGAGACATGCATGTCTTATTTGTTGTGTAATATGACAAAAGCATCTTCACTAGATGTAGTGGGAGATCCACTATTCCATTAGGACTAGTACATATTGATGTACATAGACCTTTTGGATGAATGCTAAAGGAAGTTACAAGTACCTCATTATATTTACTAATATGATCAACAAATATTGAAATTTGTATTTACTATAATACAAGTTTGGATCTCTTGAAGTGTTCAAGGAGATCATAAATGAAGTACATAACTAAATTGGTATAAGTATTAAGATACCTCGATATGATCAATGTTGAAATACATAAACTAAGAGTTTGAGGACCTTCTGGGAGATCATGATAGTGTATCATAATGAACTCCACCTAAAACATACTGATGTTTTAGAAATAAGGTGTCACACCCTATTAAGTCATGGTGAGTTTATCAATAAAATCTAGCTAATCTTATAATTTTTTTGGGCACATGCTTAAACACTAAACAATGTACCACCTAAAATGGTTCAAAAGACACCATATGAGATATGGCATGGGAATTTTCCATATGAGTCTTTTGTAGGGATTGAGATTGAAAGCTTGTATAAGAAAATAGTTTCTTAAAAGTCTAAATCCACATATCACATGAATGTTATCTTGTTGAATACTACTTATATTCCAGCCTGACAACAAAGTGTTTGTTTCTAGGATGGCTAAATTCCTAAAGGGAAATTAGTTCCAAAGGAATGAGTGAGAGTAAAAGTATAACTAAAAATGTTCAAGACAAACAAGAAAAACATTGAACCTAAAGAGGTACAACAAGTAACAAGGAGAATCACAAAATGTTGTGGATTATCAAGTTCCTTATGAAAACACAAAACTCATAGTTTAGTAGAATGGATTGAGTTTGAAAGATTATGATTTCTTATAACTCAATAAGGTGGTAAGTTGATCATAGCAATTAGTCAACTACCTACATAGAAACTATTGAGGAACCAGATTCTAAAAAATGTCTTGAAGCCATGAGATCTATGATGGACTCCATGTAGATCAACAAGGTATGACCTTGGTGGATCCACCTCAAGGGTTAAAACCCATAGGGTGCATTTGGGTCTTTGTAAGAAGACCAACATGGAATGGTTCACCAGTTACCATGGTTAAATCCATATAGATCATGCTTGTTGTTGCAACTTATTATGACTGTGAGATTTGGCATATGGATGTTAAAACTGCATTCCTTAATTGGAGTAATTAAGAGGATGTATATGTGGTACAACCTAATGGTTTTATATATCCATTAATGCAAATAAATTCTATAAACTACAAAGGTCAATATGAGCATTGAAGCAAGCATCTCAGAGTTGGAATCTTTAATTTGGCAAGATAGTCAAAGGGTTTGACTTGAGTTAGAATGAAAATGGAATCTGTGATTACAAAATATTTAGTGGGAGCATATTGATATTCCACATAATGATGCATAATAACGTCCTTATCCTATAAATATTAACACATGGCAAGGAAAGTACCTTCTATATGAAGGGTTTAGGCAAAGCTTCCTATGTGATAGGGATCGAGGTCTATAGAGATAGATATGGAAAGCTTCTTGACCTAAGTAAAAGCACATACATTGGCAAGATGTTAAAGGGTTCAACATGCAAGACCCAATGAGAGAAAAGTTGTCCATGTTCTAGGGAGTTAGTCTTTCAAGAGCCTAGTGTCTTAGTTCTTATGAAGAATAGGGACACATGGATCGATGCCATTAGATCTATCTTGAATGCAATGCGATGTAGTTATCCCGTTAACTCATATGCATTTGACATGATGAGAAGATATATATATATATATATATATATATATATACCTAGCAATCTCGTATGTATTGGACATGACGAGAGGGTATATGTCAGATACCAGTGAGAGTCATTGAACTACCATAATGAACATCCTTAGGTGCGTGTAAAGCACTTAAAGGATTGGTTATTTAGTTATGGTAATAAGGAAGAGTTGGATGTAAAGGGTTACACCCATGCAAGCTTCTAAACTAACAAAATAATCACAATTTAAATTTATGTTTGACATTAAAAAAGAACTATAAGCTAGAAAGGGTTCTAAGCTAATGGCAATTGTTCTAATCTACAAAAGAAGTTGAGTATCTCTATGTTATGAAAACAACATAGGATATTGTATGGATCAAGAAGTTCATAGATTAATGTATGTGAGGTTCCAACCATTGATGACACAATAGAAATATTGATGACAACAATGGAGCTACTAGATAGGTTGGGAATCTCAGATAGCATACTATGTCACTTCCATCTCATACGAATAGTCATACAACAAAGAGATGTGAAAATTGCAAAATACCTACTTAAGGCAAACATTACTAAACCCGCTATAAAAGTACTTGTTCAACCGAAGCATGATGGTCATGTCAGGTCACATGGGATGGGATCTGTGGGTGATTAGCTCTAAGTGCAAGTGGGAGTCTGTTGGTATGTATGCCCAGAGAGCCAATCATATAATGATTGTGATAGCATAACATCTAAATGATTTGATTAATAATAAAGGCAAGCTTCCAATTTATTTTGTATGTTTAGTTATGAGATAATGCATAACATATAAATGTCTAGAGAATGATATTACTCAATGATGTATGTCTTCAAGTATGTGACTTGGAAGAATGAGATCATACAGATGTTAAGAGTATATACATTCTCATTATGTCCCTGATCAGTTGTTATTGTGGAAGGTTGACAGACAACAATAACACATAAGATCAGAGTGTGAACTGGTTGATTACAAAATCTCATTAGTCATGATATGGTGATATCAAATCAAGCACATATACATGTTAGAGAATTATGTATCAGACATACCCACTATGAGACTGACACATGGAAGCCATCATCATGGAAGTCATAGTCAGCTCTCACAGTGATGGTGGTGATTGTGGTTCTTAGACCTAAAATCACTACACTCATCACATGTCATTGGGTACACTTTGACATCATCAACGCAGTCCTAAAACATGGGTTGTTATAACAGTGATGAATGGGTGACTTTGACACATGGGGATTGACTGTGAGTGATATATATGGAATTTGTCCCTCCGATAAGAGTATGATATCCAAGGCCTCTTGATTAGAGAGATTGAGAAAAGTATGGCAATACACATGTGAGTCAATATGTGATATTGAGCTTACATATATCTCATGCAGTCTGCTCTAGTTCAAGGAACAAGATTGAATAATAATGAGGATGACTACTCCATGCCTCTAGTTCAATTTGGATATCAGTGACAAAGGAGCTATACAAACACTATAACACCATACACAGATTGTAGGTTGAATTTTCTCCCTAACTTTCCATTCACTTGGGTAGCAATGATGTGCGACTAGGCACCACTCTTTGCTTGTGATGTCATAAGCTAGTTATGGACATTCACTGCCAATGTGATATGGGACCTATAGGGTCACACACATAGGAACTCATCTAGAAGAGGAGTTTGATCTTGAATGATAATTGAATTAAGTACCAAAGTGTTTAGGTACTCAATTCACACAACAAATTGACAGATTGGCTAACTGAACTGCCAAATGACCATCTCACTGGGTGAAACAGTTGTTTGGGTAGCTAGACGAGCATCTCAAGTGTTGAGATGGCCATTTGGGTTGTCAGGAAGATCAAAAATTGAATTGTCTTAGTTCTGCCTTGTGGACCGACCAGTTCAAGTTGTTGAACCGATCGGCTCAACTCAAACTCACCAGATGGACGTCTGGGTGAGTGAGATGGCCTGGTTGGGGTGAACGAAAGTTTTGGAGTTTTCCCAAACTCGTTTCAATTGCACAAACTTGGGGTGCAAGTAAATTAATGTATGACATTAATTAGGAAACAATTTGCCAATTCATATCAAATTGGAAAAGCACGAGATGACCATCTCGTGTCCCAAGTGGCATTTTTGCTTAGCAAAATGACTGTCTCGTGTGGGAGATGACTGTATCACTTGGTGAGATGACCGTTTCGTCACATGAAGGTTGTGAAACTTCCAAAAAAGTTGCAAAAATTCAAGATCTACTTGTCCTTTCCATTCCCACTTTAGTCCCGCATTGGTTGGGGACTGGGAACCCTGACCCTAACTCCTCCTGTATAGAGAGGGTACTGGAGGCTTCCCAGATAACAACTACTACACAAACAATTGATAATTACTTACTCTGATAATTGTTGTCCTCTATGGTTGTGGTAACCATCAGAGCCCATGCAAGTCCTACCTGACTAGGGAGGGATAGTCACGAGAGGGAAACAACTATAGATCATTGTTGTGGGAGATCATGTTGGTGACTAGTACACCAACAAGGGGGGCAACTCCTTCCTGTCTGTTCTTACAGGATGAAAAGAGTTCTAGTTGGTCCGTGTGGACTACTCTAGATGTAGGAGTTTGTTGGCTACTGCTAGGAGGGCAATGTCAACTCACGGTCTGTGGCGAGATCTAAGGATTCATTGCAGCAGTTGTCTGAGTCTACTATCCATGGAGGAGAAATTAGATGAGTCTGAGTGTGACTAGGAGTTGCACAATCACCATCCAAGACAGAGAACGCATCTACATCAGTGAGGATTGTCACTGGACTTGCTCCAAGACCAGGTATATTTTTGTGAAACCATCCTTCCCACTGCATAGTTATTGACATGATCTGCTAGTTGATGGGAAATATGTCAGTAAATTTTTTATTTCCACTACCTATCTAATGATGTATTTCCATACACTCTCATCATGTCTATATATATGAGATTACTGGATATCCTCTCATCATGTCCAATACATATGGGATTACTGGATATCTTCTCATCATGTCCAATACATATGAGATAACAAGATAAGTACATAAAGTTGCTTTCAAGATAGATCCAATTGGGAATGTAATGACATCTATCCATGTGTTCCTATCCTTCATAATAATTGGGACACTAGGCTCCTAAAAGACTAACTCCATGGAAAATGGACACATTTTTTTTCTCATTGAGTCTTTCATGCTAAACCCTTCGACATCTTACCAATGTATGTGTTGTTACTTAGGTCAAGAAGCTTTTTCAGATCTATCTCTATAGACCTAGATCCTTATCATATAGGATTCTTCGCCTAAACCCTTCATATAGAAGCTACTTTTCTTGATAGGTTTTAACATACGTAGGATAAGGACGTAATTCCCCATCACTATGTGGAATATTAATATGCTTCCACTAAATCTTTTGTAATCATAGATTCCATCTCCATTCTGACTCAAGTCAAACCCTTTGTCTGTCTTGTTAAATAGAAGATTCCAGCTCTGAGATGCTTGCTTCAATCCATAGATTGACCTTTGTAGCTTATGGACTTTATTTGCATTAATGGATTTATAAAACCATTAGGTTGTGTCACGTACACATCCTTTTAGTTATTCCAATTAAAGAATGCCGTTTTAACATCCATATGTTGAATCTCATAGTCATACTAAGATGCAACATCAAACATTATCCAAATGGATTTAACTATGGTAACTGGTGAAAAGACTTCATCATGTTCAACAATTTGAACTAGTTTGGATATTATTGCATCCAATCTACCCTTCCATGTTAGTCTTCTTACAAAGACCCAAATGCACCCAATGGGTTTTAATCCTCTAGGTGGATCCATCAAGGTCATACCTTGTTGGTTTACATGGAGTCCATCATTAATATTATGGCCTCATGCATTTCTTATATTTTGGTCCTCAATAGTTTCTAGGTATGATGTTGACTCATCTATATGATCAACTTGCTGCTGTAACATACCAAAACCTAGAACTTAATCTTATTCCAGGGATAAGGAGTTAGAAACCTTAGTCTTTGAGGTTTAGCCAAACAAGGATAAGGGTATGCTCTTTAGTGACCTTAAATATGTTAATGCATGAATAAATCACCCTAAATTGTAGAAAATAAATTAATATTACCTAATGCCTTTAAATTAATCATAAAATCTATGATAGGTACATAAGATATGACACATGAGGTAACAATGTGCATAAAAAGACAAGGTGTCCATTATTAAGAATAATGAATTATAATTCCACAAAATACGAAATAAATAAACTTATGTGAGATAATGATAGGATAGATTCATTCTAGATCATTCCTTTGCCTTATGGTGCAAGGAAGAGAAAAAGGAATCAATAATAATGCTTAAAACATGTTAATGAGATATTGGATTATTAATGAGAGAAATAATAGAAATAATGGATAATGGACTAAAAGGAAAACATATTGGATAAGATTAACCTCATCTTCATTTTCTTGGCTTATTCTTTGGCTTGGAGGCCAAGTTTCACCAATTTAGGATAATAATAATCATACCTATTTTATTTAGAAAAGAAAAGGGTGTTTCTCCTTAAAAATATTAAATGACTCCAAAAGTGGGAAATAATCTTATATTCATAATTTACATATTAAAATATACCTTTGTACGAATTTTCACTCAATTTGGAGAAAGTTTGATGAAAAAGTGAAATCAGGAGAGAGAAAGTGTGTAGAACCATAAAAATATTAACTAATTGCACAAACAACTCTAACATGTAAAACTGATGGAAAATTCATATTCCACGCATTAAATATGACTTGTGGGTGAAGTTTCATCAAATTTGGATAATCTTATAACCATTAATGAAGGAGGAAAGAGAAAATAGTAATTGATTTATTTAACACATTAAAAGTTCTCAAAAGGCAAATCTAATTTTATATTCGGATTCTACATATCAAAATTAGCTTAGATGTAAAATTTCATCCAATTTAGAGTTTATTTGCACCCTCAAAAGAAGAAAGAGAAAAAGAGAAATAAATGCATTCACACTTTATTCCAATTGGTTTAGGAGTTTATTTAATCTGTCACGCTAATTTTAATTGAATTAATATTCATGCATAGGATCTGGGCTATTTGTTTCTTGATCGGATGGCTATCAGCTCATCCTCTACCTCTTGACAAAATAGGAAACCGGCTTGTTCACAGACAGAACCTTCCGCTTGGGATTTCTCAACCTACGTTCCATATCTGCTCATGATTTTTGCTCCTATGAATTCCTTATTTGATTCTGCTCCTGTTGATCCCTTGCTTGAACCCTAAACCCCTATATATAGAAAATGCCCAATTCACTTCTCTCCATTGTTTTTCACAAATGATCAACCCTTGCACGCCAGCCTTCTGCGAGTACCCATAAACTTTCCTCGAAACCTCTCTTTGTCTCCTCTGCCCTCAATTGGGCCAGTGGTACGCCTATTCTCTAGGACCAACTCACTCTATGTCTGGTGAATGCTTTGCATGAATCTGCCTCCTCTACCACCTTCAGGCTAATCAACTTTTCGGTAAGCATCCTTGGACCCACAACCTTCTTTTACAATCATCATTTTTGCATGGATTCGTCTGAGTTGCTCTACCCTGTAGCTCGACAGCTCCTTTGTTTTTTCGGCGACACCTGTGACGGGTGTTCTTCCCCAGTGACTTGGTTTTTACTCCTTTGTGTGCCCATGTCTTCACGGTCCTCTGATGCTTGTGTCTTTGGTCATTTTTTGTGGTGAACTTGGTCTTTGGGCATATCTTGGTTCTGGTTATTGCGGAAGGTCCTTCTAGGGACTATATTGTATCGTTGGATCTCAACTATGGTTTGTTTGAACCGTTGATGCTTCAGGTTTGTGATATCATTGCTAGATTCATGAATTTTTCCTTACAATCACAATATTTCAACTCAAACACCCTCTGATGGGGTTCCAGTTCATGATGAACCTAGGAGGAAAAAAGCCTCATGCATTTGGTCCTAATTGTCCTTCAGTTTTCTTTATTTAATTTGACTTGCAGTTGAGGGTAGTTTGGTAACTTCTCCCCTCTTGCTTCTTTGCTTTGTGCATGTGTCTCGTTGATGTGGTTGAGTGGAGGGTCGAGTTGGCCAACCCTGATTGGGCCAACTTGAACCGCGCAGTCCCACTCTCTCTCTTTCTCATGTATTTTCTTATTTGGCTTTTTGGTGATTTTTGATTGGCCGATTTTATAAAATTCATATCTTTTGTTGTGGTTGTCCAAAAATTACAAATAAATACTTGACGGATTCAAAAAAATGTAAGATTTCTAATGGTATTGTTTTGTCACCTGAATCTAATCTTATAAAGAGGTGATTTTGATGGATTAATCTAAATAAGTAATAACTTGTAAAACTCATACATAAGTATATATAAGTCAGAAAAATATAAAAAATGTTTTGACTTAGAAAAATATAATTAATAATATGGCATGGTTTTGAGAACCTAATTCATTAATAATAAAAAGGTGATTTTTAGGGTTTTGAATAATCGATGTAGTTCTAACCCTAATTTCACATACATGATATCAGGTGCTTTGGAAACCTAGATTTGGATCTAGATGTAATCTTGTTTTGTTAAGACATTGTGAGAGGTATATTTGCATGTTCTATTCTTCTTTATTGATCAATAACCTAAATTGTCTTTATTTTGGTCCTATGGACAATAACCTATACACATTGGTCTTTTCTTTTGATATCATGGTTTTTGTGAACTATCTTGTTTGTGGTGATCTTGGATATTCTCTTGACTCGTTTCCTCATGCCTTAGTGCATGTTGGACTTATTTGTTATTATATGTCCACTTTGATGTGGATGATAATGATGATCACTTATGTGGTGATTAATTTGTAAAATCTTATTATACCTTTTACTTGCCTCCCTATTAAGCATGTTGTGTGGTTCAGTAGCCCTAGAGTAATATAATTTACATTGGTTTTGGGTTATGTGCCCTTATTATTATTGTTTTGGGATGGAGGTTATGTGCCCCATACCCGGTTTCACATTTAAACCATTTGGCCCAACATTTATATATATTGTGAGTTTCGTTATGTGACAATCTCTATCAGGTTTCAAATTTATGAGGCTTTGCCACCTTTGTTATTTATGTTGTTCTAGTGCTATGTTTATCTCACCTACATGCAGGTTGTTATCTATTTTGTGCTCTAAAACATTATGAGTCCTTTTATGGCACCACTTTTATTTTTGATTTTATGGCAAGTATTCCTTTTATCATATGTTAGTGATTCTTTCCTTTTATGCCCATTTGGGTAGTTCTTACCTTTTCATGGGAAGCCTTCTATACTTGATGTACCTCTTTCCTAATATATATTGCTCAATTTCTTTTTAGCATGCTCATACTAGCTTTTTTCTGATATCCTCTTTTCTTTTCCTTTTGTGGGGTACACTTCCAACCCCTAGTGTTGGACAAGGATAAGGAAATCTAGGAGGACCTGAACCACAACAAGTGTAGCTGATTTCATGGGAGACTTTTCTTGAAGTTGTCAGGCGATCCCCAACGAGTCTTATAGATGTAGTTAGTTTTTCCTTTATGTCACCCTTCGTGGTGAAATTTTAGTATGATAAGAAGCTTTGTAATGGTTAGATACGTCTTTTAATTCCACTGCTACTTTGAGTTATGATACAATCATGTTAAATAAATTTGGTTTCATCCCTTTTAAGAAAACATTTTTGTTGGTGGATGTGCCTTTTTATTTTTAGTAGGGATAGGGATCTACTCCTTACAACATGGTATCAGAGCCTATAGTTTTTGGTTATTTAACTATTTCAAACTTGTCTCCCTTAGGATGTTTACCTTTTCCATAGGTTGCTTATACCTAGTATCATTGCCTTGTGCATAAGAAAACCCTAATGGTGGGAGATAACTCGACAATTGACAACCAATATGGTTAAGAGACACCCCAAAACCCTACGTTTGGTCAGGAGACCCCATCCTCTGCTAATACAGGAGTAGTTATCACTCCAGAGCAAGCGTTGGCCATGTTTTGACAACTTTTTTCTACTTCCATGGCGGGGAAGAAGAAAGACACGTATGTGCCTGAAAAGCCTAAGGAGTTTTCAATCATGGAGTTCATGAAGATGCAACCACCCTCCTTCAAGGGTGAAGGTGAAATAGAGATGGTCGACAAAGCTGATGATTGGGTGTTAGCCTTAGAGAGGACCTTTGATGGTATGGCTTGTCCTCCGCACTAGAAGGTTAGGTTTGCTTCATATGTTTTGGATGGTCCCACTCGAGTTTGGTGGAACTGGATGGGAAGGACACGTGATATCTCTACCATGACCTGGGAGCAGTTCTTGATGCTTTTTCATGGGAAGTATCTAAATTGTTGCCCTAAAGAAGAAATAAGCAGATTTCTACATCTTGAAGCAAGGTTCCTTATCCGTTTCTACTTTTGTGCAAAAGTTTATGTTGTTGGAACGTTATGTAGTTGGTTTGAGTGAGGAACATAGGGCTGACCTATTCCTTTAAGGACTCAACTATAATGTGGGTCATGCTCTTAATCCACAACTATCCTTTACCTTTCATCAAATGGTTGATAAAGCTTTGGCCATGGAGTCTTACCCAGGGTTTCAACCTAGGGAGTTTGATAAGAAGAGGAAACCCTCACGGGATGAGAAGAGAAGAGACAAGTGTGCTAGGTGCAATGGTTACCATCCTACAGGAAACTTCTCTCAAGATAAGAATCAAGCAAAGTATCAGACTGACTTTCGAGTTGTGTGCCATCATTGCAATGAACCTGGACATATTCTCCCTAGGTGCCCTCAGCTTCATAATGGACATGTACTAGCTCAACAACAACAACCTCGAGTGCCTCATCATAATAATGGTAACAACAATGGAAAAAGACCTGTAGAAAGGCAAGCCGGAAGAGTTTTTGCTTTGGATGGTCAAGAAGGCTATGATGATGATCAAGTTGAAGGTAAACCTTAGTTCCATAGTTAGACTTTCAAGTTATGTTTCCTTTTGCATGGTACCTTATATATATATATATATATATAAGATGTTGCCTTTGTACCTATAGTTTTGCTTGGCTTATTAGGATGAATCTTTTTAAGGGGTAGTAGATAGTTTTTTATATTTCAAGGGCAAAATCTCTTTAAGGGGTGGTATGTTGTAACATACCAAAACCTAGAACTTAATCTTAATCTAGGGTTAAGGAGTTAGAAACCTTAGTCTTTCAGTTTAGCCAAACAAGGATAAGTCTATGCTCTTTAGTGACCTTCAAATATGTTAATGCATGAATAAATAACCTTAAAATGTAGAATATAAATTAATATTACCTAATACCTTCAAATTAATCATAAAATCTATGATAGGTACATAAGATATGACACATGAGGTAATAATGTGCATAAAAAGACTAGGTGTCCATAATTGAGAATAATGAATTATAATTCCACAAAATACAAAATAAATAAACTTATGTGAGATAATGATAGGGTAGATTTGTTCTAGATCATTCCTTTACCTTATGGTGCAAGGAAGAGAAAAAGGAATCAATAATAATGATTAAAACATGTTAATGAGATATTGTATTATTAATGAGAGAAATAATAGAAATAATGGATAATGGACTAAAAGGAAAACTTATTGGATAAGATTAACCTCATCTTCATTTTCTTGGTTATGCTTTGGCTTGGAGGCCAAGTTTAACCAATTGAGGATAATAATAATCATACTTATTTTATTTAGAAAAGAAAATGGTGTTTCTCCTAAAAAATATTAAATAAAATATTAAATGACTCCAAAAGTGAGAAATAATCTTATATTCGTAATTTGCATATTAAAATATGCCTTTGGTTGAATTTTCACTCAATTTGGAGAAAGTTTGATTAAAAGGTGAAATCAAGAGAGAGAAAGTGTGTAGAACCATCAAAATTAAATAATTGTACAAACAACTCTAACATGTAAAATTGATGGCAAATTCATATTCAACACATTAAATATGACTTATGGGTGAAGTTTCATCAAATTTGGATAATCTTATAACCATTAATGAAGGAGGAAAGAGAGAATAGTAATTGATTTATTTAACACATTAAAAGTTCTAAAAAGGTAAATCTAATTTTATATTCGGATTCTACATATTAAAATTTGCTTAGGTGCAAAATTTCATCCAATTTGGAGTTTATTTGCAACCTCAAAAGAAGAAAGATAAAAAGAGAAATAAATGCATTCACACTTTATTCCTATCGATTTAGGAGTGTATTTAATATGTCATGCCAATTTTAATTGAATTAATATTTGCATGTCGAATATGGGCCATTAATTTCTTGATCGGACAACAATCATCGCATCCTCTACTTCTCGACAAAATAGGAAATCGGCTTGTTCACACACAAAACCTTCCGCTAGGGATTTCTTGACCTATGCTCCATATCTGCTCGTGATTTTTGCTCCTGTGGATTCCTTGTTTGATTATGCTCGTGTGGATTCCTTGTTTGATTATTTTCTTCTCTCCATTATTTTTCATATACGAGCAACCCTTGCACTCCAGCCTTCCGCAAGTACCCATAAACTTTCCTCAGAACCTCTCTTCGTCTCCTCTGCCCTCAATTGGGCCAGTGCTATGCCTTTCTATGGGACCAACTTGCTCTATCATCGACGAGTGTTTTTCTTGAACCGGCCTCCTCCACCACCTTCAAGCTAAATAACTCTTTAATAAGCATCCTTGGACCCATAGCCTTCTTTTCCGATCATCATGTTTGTGTTGATTCGTCTGAGTTGCTCTACCCTGTAGCTCATCATCACCTTTGTTTTTCCAGTGACGCCTATGGCGGGTGGTCTTCCCCAGTTACTCAGTTTTTGCTCCTTTGTGTGCCTGTGTCTTCATAGTGCTCCGACGCCTGTGTCTTTGGTCCTATTTTGCGGTGAACTTGGTCTTTGGGCAGATCTTAGTTCTGGTCATGGCGGTAGGTCCTTCCAGGGACTATACTATACCATTGGACCTCAGCTATGGTTCATTTGAACCGTTGATGCTTCAGATTTGTGATATCATTGCTAGATTTGTGAGTTTTTCCTTAGAATCACAATATTACAACTCAAACACCCTCCGATGGGGTTCTAGTTCACGATGAACGTAGGAGGAACAATGCCTCGTGCATTTGTTCCTAATTGTCATTCAATTTTCCTTCTTTGATTTGACTTGCAGTTGAGGGTAGTTTGGTAACTTCTCCCCTCTTACTTCTTTGCTTTATGTGTGTGTCTCGTTGATGTGGTTGAGTGGTGGGCCGAGTTGGCCAACCCTGATTCGGCCAACTCAAACCACACGGTCCCACTCTCTCTCTCTCACACATATTTTCTTATTTGGCTTTTTGGTGATTTTTAATTGGTCGATTTTATAAAATTCATATCTTTTGTTGTGGTTGTCCAAATATTACAAATAAATACTCGTTGGATTCAGAAAAATGTAAGATTTCTAATGGTATTGGTTTTGTTTTTTGAATCTGATGTTATAAAGAGGTGATTTTAATGGGTTAATCTAAATAAGTAATAACTTGTATAATTCATAAGTAAATATATATATGTCAGAAAAATATAAAAATATGTTTTGAACTTAGAAGAATATAAATAATAATATGGAATGGTTTTGATAACCTAATTCATTAAGAATAAAAAGGAAATTTTTAGGGTCTTGAATAATCGATGTAGTTCTAACCCTAATTTCGCATATATGATATTAGGTGCTTTGGAAACCTAAATTTGGATCTAGAAGTAATCTTGTTTTGTTAAGACATTGTGAGAGGTATGTTTGCATATCCAATTCTTCTTTATTGAGCAATAACCTAAATTGTCTTTCTTTTGGTCCTATGGACAATAACCTATACACATTGGTCTTTTCTTTTGATATCATGGTTCTTGTGAACTATCTTGTTTTTGGTGATCTTGGATATTTTCTTAACTCTTTTCCTCATGCCTTAGTGCATGTTGGACTTATTTTTTATTATATGCCCACTTTGAGGTGGATGATAATGATGATCACTTTTGTGGTGATTAATTTGTAAAATCTGACTATACCTTTTACTTGCCTCCCTATTAAGCATGTTGTGTGACTTAGTAGATCTAGAGTAACATAATTTGCATTAGTTTTGGGTTATGTGCCCTTATTATTATTGTTTTGGGATGGAGGTTGTGTGCCCCACACTCGGGTTTCAAATTTATGTGGTTTGGCCCAACATTTATATATATTGGGAGTTTGGTTATGTGCCAATCTCTATCAGGTTTCAAGTTTATGAAGCTTGGCTGCCTTTGTTATTTATGTTGTTCTAGTGCTATGTTTATCTCACGTACATGCAGGTTGTTATGGGTTTTGTGCCCTAAAACATTATGAGTGCTTTTGTGGCACCACTTTTATTATTGATTTTATGGCAAGTATTCCTTTTATCATATGTTAGTGATTCTTTCCTTTAGTGCCCATTTGGGTTGTTCTTACCTTTTCATGGGAAGACTTCTATACTTGATGTACCTCTTTCCTAATATATATTGCTCAATTTCTTTTTAGCATGCTCATACCAGCTTTTTATTGATATCCTCTTTTCTTTTCCTTTTGTGGGGTACGCTTCCAACCCCATGTGTTAGACAAGGATAAGGAAATCTAGGAGGACCTGAACCACAACAAGTGTAGCTGACTTTGTGGGAGACTTTGCTTGAAATGGTTAGGTGAGCCTTAGCTAGTCCAATATATGTAGTTAGTTTTTCCTTTATGTCACCACATGTGGTGAAAGTTTAGTATGATAAGAAGCTTTGTAATGGTTATATACATCTTTTAATTCCACTTCTACTTTGAGTTATGGTGCAATCATGTTAAATAAATCCCGTTTCATCCCTTCTAAGAAATTTTTTTGTTGGTGGATGTGCCTTTTTATTTTTAGTAGGGAGTGAATCCCTATGGGATCCCACTCCTTACAGCTTCCTTATTGAATTATAAGATATCATAATATTTTAAATTCAAGGCATGTTCTACTAGAACTATGAGTTTCGTGTTTACATAAGGAACTTGAGATTCCACAACAACTTGTGATTCTCCTTGTTCCTATTGTACCTCTTTAGGTTCTATATTTTCTTGTTTTTCTAGAATAATTCAAGTTCTAATTTTACTCCCATTGATTCCTTTGGAACTAATTTCCATTTAGGAATTCAGCCATCCTAGCAACAAAAACTTTGTTGTCAGGTTGGAATATAAGTAGTATTCAACACGATAACATTCATGCAATTTATGGATAAAACCATTTAAGAAACTATTTTCTTATATAATCCTTTGATCCTAATCATTACAAAAGACACACTGGGACACTTTCCATGTCATATCTCATATGGTGTCTTTTGAACCAATTTACACGGTACATCATTTTAGTATAAAGCATGTGCCAAAAAGAAATTGTAAGATTAGCTAGATTTTATTGATAATATCACCATAACTTAATACGATGTGATACAATCATTCTGACACATCAGTATGGAGTTCAATGTGATACAGTATCACAATCTCTCCAGAAGGTCCTCAAACTCTTGGTTTAAAATATTTTAACATTGATCATATCAATGTTTCTTCATACTTTTACCAATCTAGTTATGTACTTCATTTATGATCTCCTTGAACACTTCAAGAGATTCATACTTGTATTTTATTAATATAAATTTCAATATCTACTAATTGCATCAGTAAATATAATGAGGTACTTGTAACTACCTTTAGCATTCATTCTAAAAGGTCTATGTACATCAGTATGTACTAGTCTTAATTGAATAGTCGATCTCCCACTACATCTAGTAAAGATGGTTTTGTCATGTTGCACAACAAATAAGACATGAATTTCTCTATTGGTTCAATATCTAAAAGAGTCTAGATGACCATCATATGGATTATAGAAATGCATTTCTCATTTATGTGCTCTAGATGACAGTGCTGTAGGTATTCAGTTTGTTTGAGTCATCGAGTCATTCAGTATATGTGTCATACACATTTGTCTCTACAAATATAAAGTATAGTTTGTTAGACATAGGGAATTCCCATAAAAGATCATATCTTTTAAAATGAAACATAATTTTCTTGTCATACAAAACATATAATATTTTCATCAATGGCATGTACATAATAGAAATTCACTAATTCTATTATTTTCCCAAGAGCGGTAATTTCCAACTATAGAGGCAGCAACCCTTTCTCTGTACAGTTCTAGCTTACTTCTTCTCTGGTCCTGAAGTAGAGATCTCCATCTCCATCTACTTCCTGAGATCCTTTATAAGGAGGACATTGCTTTCCAATGTCCTAACAGGTGACAATGGTGGCACTTTGTTTTCTTTATCCTTTAAGTGAAAAGGACATAATCATTTTACACTTACCCTTCTCCATGTATTGAGTGTAGAAGACTTAGGCTTCTTGCTTAGCCTCATAACACTTCTTAGCCTTGCTTTTACCCTAAACTCACTTTTGTTGATCACCATCAGAGATTTGTCCTTCTACTTCCTTGCTTTGGCATCAACATGCCAAGCATTTAATAAACTGACTATATGATTCATGCAACACTTGCATAATAATATTCATGGTCAACTTCTAACCTAAGAGAAATCCCAGTCATTCCACACATCCAATCATATTGAGCAAATGGGGTTCTATTGGATATCCCTTTTTTAGTTTGCACTCAATTAGTGCTTTGGAGACATTATACCTTGATTGCTTTACATGATTCTTAAGATGTGTTACCATCGAGAGAATGTACATGTTATCATGTTGTTCATGCAACTCATAGTGCATACAACATATAGGTATTTAAGTGTCTCTGGCATCATTGGCATGCTTCCAATAAGCATCCATTTATCCTTAGGCGCATTTGGATTGGGTTCCTCTGGCATTGATCTATCAAGGACAAGGAGATTTTTATCATTGATGAGAACATTTCTCAAAGTCCTTAACCAATTGTGGAACCTTTTATGTTTTGTCCTTATTGAGGACTTATCGCAATTTGAACATGTTTGTGTTTGACATTTGATTCTACAGAGAAATATTGCAACCCTTTTTAGAAGATTTTTTTTTTGGTTTGATTTGATAAATTCAAGAATATTAATTAGGTATTTAATTAACTACCACTCCCACTATTTTATTCAAATTCATAGCCCTCAATATCAATCCACAATATTGCGGTGACAATGTTCTAGTCGGCCAAGATCCATATTTCATCAAGTCATGACCATCTTTGGTTGATCACCCACAACTTGATTATTTAGGTAGACCAACTTCCCAATTGCATCTGAATGCAACTCTTGGATAGATGATATGGGAAACTCTTTTCCATAATCTTTTGCTTTCCTCTGGCACCTGGTCTCACCAAGTTATCACAAGTCAAGCCTGACTCAAAAGCCGACATGATAATAATGCACCCCACTTTGGCAGAAACTACATTACTACCATCACACTTCCACGAGATAGACCACACACCACGCTTTGGCATAAACTACGCTTGGTCGATAAAGATTTTCATGTGTGCCACTTTTGGAAGGTATCTAAGATTTTGATATTATATTTAAGGGAGTTTGTATAAATACATATACTTTATCCAATCACCACATATATAGTACGTATCTTATACATGCTATAACCAGAAACGAGAACAAGCAATAAATAAAACACACAAGCGATGGTTATAGACATACTAATGTATTTCCTTGGAGCCACAAGGAATTACTACCACCTATGGTCCACATCATATGCTACCTGTTGTTGGTGAAGATCTGTACTTGAACCAATCCGGGTTGATCGGTTCAACTCTTAAACCATTCGGCTCACCTCCTGGTTGCTCGGTTGTGCTCTTCGGAAGCCCTCGTCTAGTTCTCAGGTCCAAGCAACGTCTAGAAACCTCTAGGCGATCAGTTGGGACACTGGACGATCGGTTCATCCTCCTGTCGTCTAGCCTCCTTGGTCCTCCAGTTGATCGGGTCGTCTCGCAAGCTTGTCATTTTGCTTTTGTGTAGATCGCCATTTCACATTGAAACATAAATTAAAACTATCCTCTTTCTTATTACATTGTGTATGAGGAAAACCTTGAGTGACATTCGAGGAGATATAGAAAGAAGAGCATTAATTTACATTTGGAAGGAGAGAGAGGCTCAGGATGCAGAATGATTAACAAAAAGAATAAATAACCACAATCATGCACACACAAATATGGGGTTTTGGCCATAACCATGCTTCACATCCACCATAAAAATTGATTTTGTGGTGACACATGTAAATTTTATATATATATATATATATATATATATATATATATATATATATATATATATATATATATATATATATATATATATATATATATATATATATATATTTGTTTGGGTTCTTATGTGGTGATTTAGATGGATGTGCACATTGACCTATTAAATATTCACATCACATGCAATAACTAAACACAGTAAAACCAAAAATTGATCATATCAATTATACCAAAACATTATTAATTAACATGGCTCTGATACCATTGTAGGGAAATACGACATCAGATAGACAACAACAACAAAATTTTTACTAACATATTTCCCATAAATCAGCAGATCACATCAATAACTATGAAATGGGAAGGATGATTTCATGAAGTTATACTTGGTACTAGAGCAAGTCCAGTGACAATCCTTTTCGATGTAGATGTGTACTCTGTCTTAGACAGTGGTTGTGTAGCTCCCAGTTGCACTAGGACTCATCTGACTGCTCCTCCATGGACACCACAATCGGATAATTGCTACAATGACTCCTTAGATCTCGCCACAGATTGCGAGTTGGCGTTGCCCTCCTAGAAGCATCCAAAAGACTCCTGCCTCTAGAGTAGTACACACAGACCAAATAGAACTCATGCCATCTTGCTAGAATGGATAGGAAGGAATTTTCTCTCCCGTTGGTATACTAATCACCAACCTACTCTCCCACAATAATGATCATCAATTGTTTCTCTCCCTTGGCTATCCCTCCCTAATCGGGTAGGACTTTCCTGGCTCTCGTGGTTACCACAACCAGAGAGGACAATAATTTTCAAAGCAACTAATTATCAATTGTTTGTGTAGTAATTGTGTTCTGGGAAGCCCCTAGTACCCCTGTATATATAGGAGAGGTTAGGGTCAGGGTTCCCAGTTCACTGCCAATACTGGACTAAAGCAGGAGTAGAAAGGATCGGAAGATCTTGAATTTTGGTAATAATTTTGGAAGTTTTGCAACCTACGTGCCACGAAATAGTTGACTTGTAAATTGAGACGGTAATCCCACACGCGAGACAGTCATTTCACACTTTCCAATTTTGCGCATATGTCGGCAATTCAATTCCAAATAGTACTCAACTTGACGTCAGCACCAATCATTGATACAATTGAATTGCACCCCCCATATGGCCGTTTGGTGCATGTGAGATGGGAATCTCATATCACCTAAGACTTTCATATGGAAAATCTAGATGGGCGTCTCGCAGAATGTTTCATGCTGAATTCCACCTAATGGATAATACAATCAACCTGACACTCCAAACATATGTCTCAACACTTGAACTGATCATTTGGCAGTCTAGTCAGCTGATCCGTTGTGTGAATTGAAATAATTAAACCATTTAGTAATCAATTCAATCATCATTCAAGATCAAGCTCCTCTTTTAGATGAGTTCCTATGTTTGTGACCCTATAGGTCCCATATCACATTGGCACTGGATGTCCATAACTAGCTTATGACATCACAAGTAATGAGTGGTGCCTAGTCACACATCATTGCCACCCAAGTGAATGGGAAGTTGGCGAGCAACATCAACCTACAATTTGTGTATGATGTTATAGTGTTTTTATAGTTCATTTGTCACTAATATCTAGATTGAACTAGAGGCATGGAGCAGTCATCCTCATTATTTTTCAATCTTGATCCTTGAACTAAAGCAGACTGCATGAGATATATGTATTCTCAATATCACATATTGAATCACATGCATATGGTCATACTTTTCAGAGTCTCACTAATCAAGAGGCCTTGGATATAATACTCCTGTAGGAGAGAAAAATCCTAGATCTAACACTCACAGTCAATCCTCATACATCAAAGTCACCCAATCAATACTGTTATAACAACCCATGTTTTAAGACTGCGTTTGATGATGTCAAAGTTACCCAATGACTTGTAATGAGTGTAGTTAGTTTAGGTCTAAGAACCACAACCACCACCATCACTGTGAGAGCTAACTATGACTTCTATGATGATGGTTTCCATGTGTTAGTCTCACGGTGAGTCTGTCCGATACACTGTTCTCTAACATGTATCTGTGTGCTTGGTTTGATATTGACATATCATGACTAATGAGACTCTGTCATCAAACAACTCACACTCTGATATTATGTGTTATTAAAGTCTATCAGCCTTCCACAATGACAGCCGATCAGGGACATAATGAGAATGTATATACTCTTAACATTTGTATGATCTCATTCTTCCAAGTCATGTACTTGAAGACATATGTCACTGAGTAGTATCATTCTCTAGACATTTATTATGTTATTCATTATCTCATAACTAAATATAAAAAATAAATTAGAAGCTTACCTTTATTATTATCAAATCAGGTATCTACTACCATATTCCAATCATCATATGGTTGGCTCTCCGGGCATACATACCAACACACTCCCATTTGCACTTAGAGACAATCACCTACAGATCTCATCCTTAGTGACCTTACATGACCATCATGCTTTTGTTGTGCAAGTGCTTTAACATTGGGTTTAGCAACATTTGCTTTAAGCCGGTATTTTGCAATTTTCACATCTCTTCACTGTATATCTAATCGTATGAGATGGAAGAGTTGTAGTATGCTATCTGAGATTCCCTGCCTAACTAGTACCACCATTGTTGTCATAAGTATTTTTACCATAGTATCAATGGTTTGGAACCTCAAACAAGTCCACCCATATGAACTTCATATAGTATCCTCTACTGTTCTCATAACACAGAGATACTCAACTTCTTTTGTAGTTTTGAACAACTGTCATCAGCCCAGAACCCTTTCTAGCTTATAGTTCTCATCAAACATTAATTTAGATTGTGGTTATTTTATAAGTTTGTAAGCTTGCATGGGTGTAACCCTTTACATCCAACTCTTCCTTATTACCATAACCAAGGAACCAATCCTTTAAGTGCTTTAAAAGCATCTAAGGATGTTCTTTATGGTAGCCCAGTGACTCTCATTGGCATCTGACACATACCCTCTCGTCATGCCTAATATATATGAGATTTCTAGGTAGGTATATATGTCCTCTCATCATGTCAATACATATAAGATGATTGGTTATCCTCTCATCATGTCCAATACATACGAGATTAGTGGATATCTTCACGTCATGTCCAATACATACGAGATAACGTGATAAGTACATAAAATTGCTTTCAAGATAGATCCAATTGTGAAGGCAATGTCATATATCCATGCATTCCTATTCTTCATAAGAATTTGGACACTAAGCTCCTGAGAGACTAACTTTATGGAAAATGGACACATTTTTCTCTCATTGAGTCTTGCATGCTAAACCCTTCAACATCTTACCAATGTATATGCTCTTACTTAGGTCAAGAAGCTTTCAAGATCTATCCCTATAGACCTAGATCCCTATCACATAGGATGATTTTCCTAAACCCTTCATATAGAAGGTACTTTCCTTGCCATGTTTTAACATATGTAGGATAAGGATGTAATTCCCCATCACTATGTGGAATAGTAATACGCTCTCACTAAATCTTTTGTAATCACAAATTTCATCTTCATTCCGACTCAAGTCGAACCCTTTGTCTTTCTTGTCAAATAGAAGATTCCAGCTTTGAGATGCTTTCTTTATTTCACAGGTTGACCTTTGTAGCTTATGAACTTTATTTGCATTAATGGAATTATAAAACCATTGGGCTTTGTCATGTACACATCCTTTTAATTATTCCAATTATAGAATGCAGTTTTAACATCCATATGCCAAATCTCACAGTCATACTAAGCTGCAACAACAAGCATGATCCATATGGATTCAATCGTGGTAACTGGTGAAAAGACATCATCGTGTTCAACAATTTGAACTAGTTTGAATCTCTTTGCAACCAATCTACCCTTACATGTTGGTCTTCTTACAAAGACCCAAAAGCACCCAATAGGTTTTATCCCTCTAGGTGGATCCACCAAGGTCATACTTTGTTGGTTTACATAGAGTCCATTAATAT
The DNA here is from genome assembly GCA_963693085.1 of Alisma plantago-aquatica. Classification (NCBI taxonomy): domain Eukaryota; kingdom Viridiplantae; phylum Streptophyta; class Magnoliopsida; order Alismatales; family Alismataceae; genus Alisma; species Alisma plantago-aquatica. The sequence continues at coordinate 439,295,653 of OY856412.1, read as the reverse complement.
TATGGCCTCATGCCATTTCTCAAATTTTGGTCCTCAACAATTTCTAGGTATGATGTTGACTCGTCTATATGATCAACTTACCACCTTCTTGAATTATAAGATATCATAATATTTCAAATTCAAGGCATGTTCTACTAGAACTATGAGTTCTATGTTTCCATAAGGAACTTAAGATTTCACAAAAACTTGTGATTCTCCTTGTTCTTATTGTACCTTTTAAGTTTCTATGTTTTCTTGTTTGTCTCAAACATTTTAAGTTCTACTTTTACTCCCATTGTTTCCTTTGGAACTAATTTCCATTTAGGAATTACACCATCCTAGCAACAAACACTCTGTTGTCGGGTTGGAATATAAGTAGTACTCAAAAAGATAACATTCATGTGATTTGTGGATAAATCTATTTAAGAAACTATTTTCTTATATAAGCCTTCAATCCTAATCACTACAAAAGACACAACGGGACACTTTCCATGTCATATCTCATTTGGTATCTTTTGAACCAATTTACACGGTACATTGTTTTAGTGTAAAGCATGTTCCAAAAAGAAATTATAATATTATCTAGATTTTATTTATAATCTCATAATGAATTAACATGGTGTGACACCTTCTTTCTGACACATCGGTATGGTTCAGGTGGAGTTCAATGTGATACACTATCACAATCTCTCCAGAAGGTTCTTAAACTCTAGGTTTAAAATATTTCAACATTGATCACGTCAATGTTTTTTCGTACTTTTACCAATCTAGTTATGTACTTCATTTGTGATCTCCTTTAACACTTCAAGAGATTCACACTTGTATTTCATTAAATACAAATTTGAATATCTACTAATTTCATCAGTAAATATAACAAGGTACTTCTAACTACCTTTAGCATTCATTCAAAAAGGTCTGCATACATCAATATGTACTAGTCCTAATGAAATAGTCAATCTCCCACTACATCTAGTGAAGTTGCTTTTGTCATGTTGCACAACAAATAAGACATGCATGTCTGTATTGGTTCAGTAACCAAAAGATTCTAGATGAACATCATATGGATTCTAGAAATGTATTTCTCATTTATGTTCTCTAGATGACAGTGCTATAGGCATGCAGTTTGTTTGAGTCATCAAGTCATTCAGTATATGTGTCATACACATTTGTCTCTACAACTATCAAGTATAGTTTGTAAGACATAGGGCATTCCCATAAAGGATCATATCTTTTAAAATGAAACATAATGTTCTTGTCATACAAAACATATAATGTTTTCATCAATGGCATGTACATAATAGCACTTCACTACTTCTATCATTTACCCATGAATGAAAATTTTCACTATAGAGGCAACAACCCTTGCTCCACACAGTTCTAGCTTACTTCTTCTCTGGTCGTGAAGTAGAGATCTCTATATCCATCTTCTACCCGAGATCCTTTAGAAGGAGGATAGTTCTTTCCAATGTCCTGACAGGTGACAATGGTGGCACTTTGTTTTCTTTATCCTTTAAGTGAAAAGGATAAATTCCTTTTACACTTACCCTTCTCCATGTATTAAGTGCAGAACACTTAGGCTTCATCATAGCCTTAGAACACTTCTTAGCCTTGCTTTTTCCCTATGACTCACTTTCGCTGATCACCATCACAAATTTGTCCTTCTTCTTCCTTGCTTTGGCATCGACATGCCAAGCATTTGATAAATTGACTATATGATTCATGCAACACTTGCATAATCATATTCATGGTCAACTTTTGACCTAAGAGAAATCCCAATCATTCGACATGTCCAATCATATTGAGCACATGGGGTTCTACCGGACATCCCTTTGTTAGTTTGCACTCAATTAGTGCTTTGGAGACATTATACCTTGATTGCTTTACATGATTCTTAAGATGTGTTACTATCTAGACAATGTACATGTTATCATGTTGTTCATGCATCTCATAATTCATACAACATATCGTTAGGTATTCAAATGTCTATGGTGTAAGGACCCTGACCTTCGTTTAGGGTTTACCCTGTTTGTTTTGCTTAACCTTGATGCTTAGTTGCTTGCTAATCACCTTTAGTGGTGATTAGGGTTTAGTTGTGCTTTGTTGAGAGTTGGAGGTGCTACTTGCAACTAACCCAAGTCTAGGGTTTTGTGGGCAAGTTTGCCACCTTGTGAGGTGTTCCTCTCTCTCTTTGCTTCCTTAGGTGTTGAGAGGAAGGTTTGGGCTCGTTGTTTGAGTTCTTTTGGGCCTGGTTGAGCTTGTTTGGGCCTTGTGAGTTTTGCCTTTGCTTCTTTGTGCCCTGTGTTGGGCAAGGGAAAGTTGTGTCGGCCTGAGCTTGTGACGCCTAGGGTTTGTGTCGCCCTAGTGGTGTATCGCCCAAGATGGGGAGTGTGTTGGCCAAGGGGAGTGTGTGTCGTCCATGGTGCCTTGTTGTGTCGCCCATGGTGTTTGACCTAGCTTTGACCTCGTTTGTGTCACCACTAGTGGACACTTGGTACATACCTTAGACATGTGTATAAAGCTTGCTAGAGTGGTGGCCCGTGCACTAGGACAAGTGTCCCTAGGTAGGCGACACCTTGCTTGGTTCCATCTTGTTTTCTCCTCCCTTTCCTCCTATATAGGCGGCCCCTTTCCTTAGCTAGGAGTTCCTTTGGTCCCTTGGTTCCTCTCCACCTTGGTGTGCACGACACACCCTTCTTCCTTGCTTGTGGTGGCCGATACCCCCTTGGAGGAGGAGTTGGTGGCCGATAGCCTTGGAGTATCCATCTTCCTTGCTTGGTGGTGCTTGGAGCTAGGAGCTTGGAGCTTTCTTAAGGCGGGTTACATAACTTCTAACCCTAGCTACATTATCTTCTTCTATGATCTTATTTATATGTTAGTATCTTAGTACCTTGCTTAGTCTCCATGTTGGTCGATCCTTGTGGATTAGGATTTCTCGGTGAGCAATACTCCTTTCTCTCCTTGGTCTAGAGGAGTGAGCTTGAACTCCTAGTATCATGAGCAACACCCCTCTTTCTCTTAGTCAATTGAGGTGAGCTTGTGTTCTAGTTGCTTGAGCAATACTCTCCTCTCACCATGGACTTGAAGGGTGAGCTTGTTTGTTGTGGACCTTGTTTAGGGTTTTCTTGTGTTGCCCGATGGGTGATAGGTGGTGTGCAAGACCCCTCCTTCTTAATTGATTGAGGTGAGCCATCTCCTTGACCCACTAGGGTTTTGGGTGTCCTTGTGCTTGAGGAAGACGATAACCTTGTGAGCTGCACCTTGGACGATATGAGTTTAGGGGAGGTGCTGCCCGACAGTCCTCTTAACCTACCCCTTTGGATGATATGCTTGGGAGGTGGTGGATGACACCATGTCTTTGTGACAGGCGTCACACCTTCCTTGCCTTGTGTCGGCCGATAGGCCTGGCTTAGTTGGTTGCACGATAGGTCTCTTAGAACTTGCCCTTGTGATGGCCGTTTGGCCCTGGGTTGGTTAGTTGGTTAGTACCCCTTTCTCTGGTTGTTTGAGCTTAGTATACCTGACTTAGAAGTGGCTGGTTGTCATTATGCCTTGCTGGACAGAGCGTTGCTAGTTGGCCTGCTGTGGGCATTGCACCCTGAACCCTGACGGGTGTCACCCTAAGTTCTGTGAGTGTCGACCGACAGCCCATGACGGGCGTTGCATTTTAACTTGATGCCCGACACCCCATTGCATGTCATGTTTCTTTGCTTAGCTGCAAACACAGTGTTGTGCGTCACATGCTTGACCGTTGTGTGTTGACCGACAGGTGTTGGGCGATAGGGTTAGTACCCTGCCCGATACACCCTATAGTGAGGGCATGCTGCCCGACACAACTTTTAGTGAGAGTTCTTGATGTTGTTAGAGAGGGTTCTATCCCCATATAAATCATTTTACTCGATGAGAATTATTATAGTAACGCTTGTTTATGTAAAATGCATGTCTTTACGCATGAATGTGACCCTCTTGATTCTCTGTATTATACTAAGGAGAATGATAGGCACGTAATATGGTTTGCTTAAAGATATGATCATAAGTTGATGCATGGTTAAGGAAGCATATCTAACCATTGATGTAACCTTATGTGATAGCATGATCATTCTATGATTATTGTACACTAACCATGCAGGTGAGGCCTAGCCAAGAAAAATGTCTATAAGGTATATGTGATGAATAACACTACTTTGAAAGTCACTCTTGATACTGAGATAACATATATAATGTGATTCCTATTCCATGATGATGATGATGTAAGCCATGAGAGGCAGTGGCACTATGTTATGAGGGATTGAGATCCCATGGTCTGTGATGATCCTTGAGATTGATCTAGATTGATTGGCAAGAGGCCAAGTGATAAACATGTGAGGTGGGATTCTTGTGATGGATCAATATGATGTGAATTGTAGTAAAAGCAACTGTTGAGTTTTATATTGTTTACTTCTGTTATAATTGCATGTTATACAACTTGATTGAATCTTGCAATCCATATAAAAGATACTAATTAATCATAGTGAAATATATCATGTAGTTGCCCTGGACATAGATCCATCATCGTCGGGAATTGGTGATGGTGAAACAGGTTCTCCTACGGGTTAACCCGGAGTGCATATTGTTGAGTATGCGAGGTTTCTCCTAGCCTAAAGTGAGGAGGTAAGAGTGCAACTTCGGTTGTAGACTCCAGGGTGTGGATTCAGGCTCGTAGCCCAATTATGATAAGAGCATGGTGAACATGCCCATGGCTCAGGATATGTCATATGAGGAGCATGAATGCGTTCATGGCTCAGAGCACGGTGAACAGGCCCGTGGCTCAGTTTCACGAGCGCCGAGACCTGTACCAAGGCGGGCTATGCAGAGGGTAGCTTGACCCTGTGGCTAAGACCACTTCAGCACGAGACTGCGGTCCTGCTTATGTTGTACTCGTGCACTGACCACGAGGTGGGAGGTCGTGGAGTCCGACCCTTCCATTGACCTTGTATGGCACCGGCTCTGGGTTTCGCAGCCATCAGTTGGATTTGAACGGTACGGTTCACTTCCTCAGGGCATAATAATACGTAATCCAGCCGAATAGTAATTACTGCTTAAGTCAAACTCGAAATATTGGTTGAGGCCTTGCTTGCGTAGTTGATCTTGTTATATCCTGCAGCTACTTATATGTTCATCATGTTATCTTATATGTTCATCATGTTATGTGGCACTATATCTTATCTTGTTAATCATGTTTCATAAAAAGGTTGGTTATATGCCTTGAGTACATCTGGTAAGCTTGCTAAAGTATGAACAATTGTACTTTATTTACTGCTCTTGTTATACTTCTTATCAGTTAGCTACTTTATATACATATCTGAGGTTTTGTAGTTTCGGCGGGGAGTTATGTTTCTCACTGGGACAATGTTTAATAGTCTCACTCCACTAGTTTACACCCTTTTTAGGTGGTCGAGCTAGACGTGGTGGTGGTCGCAGAGTTGCGGCCGAGCAGCAAGAAGAGCAGTAGAAGGCAAGCGATGGATATGCTGCTATTTTGGATGTTTTGTAGTAGAGTCTTAGAGTCATCCCTGTACTCTCAGGTCCTTGGAGGTGTTTGACGATGTTTCACGATGTCTAGCCATCGATGTTTTGTATACCCTGCTGCTGGCTGGATGTGGGCCCTTATGTATGTAAAAACAGGTGATGAAGTCATGTGGTGACAAGACAACTGTTGCTCAAGCTGTGGATAAGTTTTGTATATGTTTATATAACCTGTTTTCTTACAGGATGTGGATTGGAATGTAATAGTTTGTCAGTTTATCAGTTTTCCGCAATCGGTTTTAATTAACCCGTGTTTTGGTAATCTGTGGTTATGGTGATTTCCACACGTTTTCGCGTAACACATCATTGTTTGTGTGATAGGGGGATGTGTTGCCACAATGTACTTCAGATTCTTATGATCTGTAAAGATCTGACACACTTCCCCATACAGATAATGTCTCCAAATCTTTAATGCATGAACCACTTCCGCCTACTCCAAGTCATGAGTAGGATAGTTCTCCTCATGTTTCTTAAGTTGTCACGAAGGAAAAGAAACCACATGATATTCCTGCATCAGCACACAACCTAAACCTTTCTTGGAAGCATCACAGAAAACAACATAGCCCTTTCCAGGCTCTGGTAGGATCAACACTGGGGCACTGGTCAGCTTCTCCTTCAAACTCTGGAAAGCTTGTTGACATCGATCATCCCAACCGAAAGGTACATCCTTCCTAGTCAACTTTGTCATCGGTAACGCAATCACACTGAAGTCCTTGATAAAACTCTGGTAGTATCCCGCTAAACTCAGGAAACTACAGACTTCTGTCGGCGTTTTCAATTGTTCCCAATCTGCAACGGATTCCACCTTCTTCGGATCTACTTTAACTCCTTCCGCAGATATCACATGACCTAAGAAGGTCACTTCTTCCAACCAGAACTCACACTTACTGAAACTCCTACCTGGAACCCCAAAGGTCGTCGGTGATTTTCTGCATAAGACTTCTGCCTGTCCTGTGCCACTTTCAACTGTTGCTGTATCACCTCGATCTTTTCTATTGTATGTTGTACTAAGTCAGGACCCAAAAGCTGATATTCACCAGACTCATACCAACACAAAGGAGATCTGCACTTCCTTCCATACAAGGCCTCATAAGGAGCCATGTCAATGCTCCGCTGATAACTGTTGTTGTAGGCGAACTCTATCAAACTAAGATGTACATCCCAGTTGCCTAGAAACTGCAAAACACAAGCTCGAAGGAGATCTTCTAAAGTCTGAATAGTCCTCTCAGACTGTCCATCTATCTGTGGGTGAAAGGCAGTACTGAACCTCAACTGCGTTCCCAATGCTTTGTGCAGTTGTTCCCAGAAATGACTCGTAAACTGCGGACCTCTATCAGAAACTATCGTTACTGGCACACCATGCAAACGCACAATCTCATCTACATATACTCAAGCGAGCTTTTCTGTTGTATATGTCATCTTCACAGGTATGAAATGGGCAGACTTCGTCAATCTGTCCACTATCACCCAAATGGAATCATGATTCCTAGTTGTCTTGGGCAGACCAACTATGAAATCCATGGTTATATGATCCCATTTCCACTGCGGTATCGACAAGGGTTGCAACATACCTGCCGGCTTCTGATGTTCAGCCTTCACTTGCTGACAAACCGCACATCTAGCCACGAACTCGACCACATCTCTCTTCAAGCCGGGCCACCAGTACAAGTCCTTCAGACTATGATACATCTTGGTGACACCTGGATGCATAGCATACATCGATGTGTGTGCTTCCTCAAGCACTAACTTCCTTAGATCATCAACATTGGGAACCACCATCCTATTACGATAGCAAACCAGTCCATCCTCAGACTCATGGAACCCATCACGCTTTTTGCTGCCAAACTCTGATCTGATCAACTATACTGCATTATCTATCTGTTGTGCATCTTTGATCTGCTGTCTCAAAGTAGGCTTGACTTGCAGCTGTGCTAAAAGTCCAGCTAACAAAGAAACTTCCATCTTTACATTCATTCGTCGCAAAGAAACAAACATATCCCGTCTATTGCATGCTAGGGAACTCAACTGTGCCTTCTTTGTAGAAAGAGAAGAAGACTTTCAGCTAAGAGCATCCGCTACCACATTCGCCTTACCAGGATGATACTCGATGGTACAGTTGTAATCATTAATCAACTCCATCCATCGGCGTTGTCGCATGTTCAACTCATGTTTTGAAAAGATGTACTTCAGATTCTTATGATCCGTACAAATCTGACACACTTCCCCATACAAATAATGTCTCCAAATCTTTAACGCATGAACCACTGCCACCAACTCCAAGTCATGAGTAGGATAGTTCTCCTCATGTTTCTTAAGCTGTCGCGAAGCAAAAGAAACCACATGATCTTCTTGCATCAGCACACAACCTAAACCTTTCTTGGAAGCATCACAGAAAACAACATAGCCCTTTCCAGGCTCTGGCAGGATCAACACTGGGGCACTGGTCAGCTTCTCCTTCAAACTCTGGAAAGCTTGTTGACATCGATCATCCCAATCGAAAGGTACATCCTTCCTCGTCAACTTCGTCATCGGTAACGCAATCGCACTGAAGTCCTTGATAAACCTCCGGTAGTATCCCGCTAAACCCAGGAAACTACGGACTTCTGTTGGCGTTTTCGGTTGTTCCCAATATGCAACGGATTCCACCTTCTTCGGATATACTTTAACTCCTTCCGTAGATATCACATGACCTAAGAAGGTCACTTCTTCCAACCAGAACTCACACTTACTGAACTTAGCATACAACTGATGTTGGCGAAGAAGAGTCAACGCTAGATGAAGATGTTGCTCATGCTCTTGCCTATCCCAACTGTAGATCAGGATGTCATCTATAAAGACTACAACAAACTGATCCAGAAATGGACGGAACACTCTATTCATCAGGTCCATGAAGGCAGCAGGTGCATTGGTTAGCCCGAATGGCATAACCACGAACTCAAAGTGACCATACCTTGTCCTGAAAGCTGACTTTGGTATGTCATCTGCCTTAATCCTCAACTGATGATATCCGGACCGTAGATCGATCTTGGAGAACACTGTGGCACCACACAACTGATCGAACATATCATCTATCCTCGGCAATGGGTACTTGTTCTTGATCATGACCTTGTTCAACTGCCGATAGTCTATACACAACCACATTGAACCATCCTTCTTCTTGACGAACAACACTGAAGCACCCCAAGGCGACGTACTCGGTCGGATAAAACCTCTGTCCAGTAACTCTTGTAACTGCTTCTTAAGCTCTGCCATCTCCACTGGAGCCATCCTGTACGGTGTCTGTGCAACTGGCTGCGTTCCTGGGACCAGATTGATCTCAAAATCAATCTCTTGGGGCAGAGGAACACCAGGAAACTCTTCTGGAAACACATCGGCAAACTCTCGGACAACTGGCACCTCTTCAAGGCTAAGACCTTTCACCTTGGTCTCCACAACGGTATCTACCACGTGAGCTAAGAATGCCTCACACCCTTGCCGTAACAATTTCTCTACCACCATAGCTGATACCAGACACGTCGGAAGAATCTTCCTATCTCCTTGGAAGATCCACTTCTCTCCAGCATCATCAAACACTGCCTGCTTGGAACCACAGTCCAAGACAACCTTATACCTTTCTAAGGTATCCATCCCAAGGATAACATCAAAACCATGCATATCAAGTGGTCTGAGATCCACTTGAATGCAGTATCCCGAGAAAGACAAGACACAAGAGGGACACTCTTCTCGAAGCATCGAGGAACCATCAAGAGGGGTTTCTAACAACAAACTATCTTTCTTATAGCTAACAGGTAAACGACAGTTCTCAAGCATACTATAGGCGATAAAAGAGTGTGTAGCGCCCAGGTCAACCAGAACAGAGATAAAGCAAGAAGAAGACATATCAGAATGAAATAACTCCATCTGACCTGTCACTACTCGCGGGTTGACTATCGCCTTCGACTGATTCATAGCATAGAATCGAGATGTTGCTTAGTGTCCACGAACTATGCTTCCTTGAGTAGACGATCCTGCTTGAGACGCTTGACCACGTCCTCATCCTCTGCTACCACTGGCCTGCTATCTGTCTGACCCTTGCTGATTATGCCTCAGCTGCTGCGTCACTTCAACATCTCTATTCGGGCAACTGAGCCTAAAATGCCCAACTTGTCCACAAAGATGGCATGACATGTCCTCAAACCGTGGCCTAGATAGCCCTGTCACTGCCGCAGAAGCTGTACTGTATGCCTTAGACGGTGAAGAAACATAACCTCTTCCCCTACTCGGAGACCACTGAGACGGTACACCAGAACTTCTCATCGTTGACGGTGCCACAAACCTTGGCTTTTTGAAGCCACCAAACCTCTATCCCTGGAACTGAGTAGGTTTCTTCTTAGCCATAGACTCTCTCTTCTCCCTTACAGATCGTTCGATCCTCTGGACAGATTCCACAAACGTAGCAAACCGCTCTCGATTCTCCAACGCAGACACAGGTGTTGTCAGCTCAGAACTCAGACCCTTCTCGAAGCGTCTGATCCGCTCCTCATCTGTCACTACCATGTGAGGACAAAACCTCAGCAGATCCATGAACTTGGCTTCATACTCGGTGATGTTCATCGCTCCTTATCGTAAATGCTCAAACTGACTGATCTTCTCATCCCGATACGTCTTTGAAAAGTATCTGCTGACAAACTCACGTCGAAAAACTTCCCAACCGATCACCTCACCAGGCCGCTTCTCTTCCTCGATGGTCCACCAGTGACCAGCACTACCCTTCAGGAGGTAGACAGGATGCTTTACTTTGTCTTCTTCGGGGATGTCAAGGATCCGGAAAGCCTTCTCAAGACTTGTCAGCCACAGATCTGCATCCGCTGGATCATCCATTCCAGCATAGTCTAAAGCTCCGACTCGGCGAAGCCGCTCGAAGGTATTCCCAATACCCGATGCTTCTCCATGGGGAGCATGTGCTCTTAGAGGAGGCATTGGAAATCTCTCAACCATGAGATTCATCGTAGCCATCATCTGCCCCATAAGCTATTGGTAGGCAGGGTGTTCAAGAATGGTTGGGTTAGGTTGGGGGACCTCAGGCACCCGATCTTCATGTGCCTACCCAAAAGCTCCATCAACTGATGCAGCATCACTGTGCTCATCAACATGTTCTTCATGGTTTCCAGACATCTTGTCTTTTCTTCCTCTAAGGGCAGAAGATGATTATAAGAAAATCTAGAAAACGCACGAGAATAAGCACAACCTAGTCCTAAATCCCTATAGACTCAGCGAACCTAGGGCTCTGATACCAAAACTTGTGGCAACACATCCCACTATCACACAGACAGTGAGGTGTTACGCGAAAACGTGCAGAAATCACCATAACCACAGATTACCAAAACACTGGTTAATTAAAACCGATTGCGGAAAACTGATAAACTGAGAAACTATTACATTCCAGTCCACATCTTGCAAGAAAACATGTTATATAAACATATACAAAACTTATCCACAGCTTAGAGCAACAGCTGTCTTGTCACCACATGACTTCATCACCTATTTTTACATACATAAGGGCCCACATCCGGCCAGCAGCAGGGTATACAAAACATCGACGGCTAGACATTGTGAAACATCGTCAAACACCTCCAAGGACCTGAGAGTACATGGATGACTCTAAGACTCTACTACTAAACATCCAAAACAGCAACATATCCATCGCTTGCCTTCTACTGCTCTTCTTGCTGCTCGGCCGCAACTCCGCAACCACCACCATGTCTAGCTCGACCACCTAAAAAGGGTGTAAACTAGCTGAGTGAGACAATTGAACATTGTCCCAGCGAGAAACATAACTCCCCTCCGAAACTACAAAACCTCAGATATGTATATAAAGCAGCTAACTGATAAGAAGAATAACAAGAGCAGTAAATAAAGTAGAGTTGTTCATACTTTAGCAAGCTTACCAGATGTACTCAAGGCATATAACCAACCTTTTTATGAAACATGATTAACAAGATAAGATATAGTGCCACATAACATGATGAACATATAAGTAGCTGCAGGATATAATAAGATCAACTATGCAAGCAAGGCCTCAACCAATATTTTGAGTTTGACTTAAGTAGTAATTACTATTCGGCTGGATTACGTATTATTATGCCCTGAGGAAGTGAACCGTACCGTTCAAATCCAACCGACGGCTGCGAAACCCGGAGCCGATGCCATACAAGGTCAATGGAAGGGCCAAACTCCATGACCTCCCACCTCGTGGTCAGTGCACGAGTACAACATAAGCAGGACCGCAGTCTCGTGCTAAAGTGGTCTTAGCCACAGGGTCAGGCTACCCTCTGCCTAGTCCGCCTCGGTACATGTCTCGGCGCTAGTGAAACTGAGCCACGGGCCTGTTCACCGTGCTCTGATCCATGAACTCATTCATGCTCCTCATATGACATATCCTGAGCCATGGGCCTGTTCACCATTCTCTTATCATAATTGGGCTACGGGCCTGAATCCGCACCCTGGAGTCTACAACCGAAGTTGCACTCTTACCTCCTCACTTTAGGCTAGGAGAAACCTCACATACTCAAAAATATGCCCTCCGGGTTAACCCGCAGGAGAACCTGTTTCACCATCACCAATTCCTGACGATGATTGATCTATGGCCAGGGCAACTACATGATATATTTCACTGTGATTAATTAGTATCTTTTATATGGATTGCAAGATTCAACCAAGTTGTATAACATGCAATTATAACAGAAGTAAACAATATAAAACTCAACAGTTGCTTTTACTACAATTCACATCATACTGATCCATCACAAGAATCCCACCTCACATGTTTATCACTTGGCCTCTTGCCAATCAATCTAGATCAATCTCAAGGATCATCACAGACCATGGGATCTCAATCCCTCATCACATAGTGCCACTGCCTCTCAAGGCTTACATCATCATCATCATGGAATAGGAATCACATTATATATGTTATCTCAGTATCAAGAGTGACTTTCAAAGTAGTGTTATTCATCACATATACCTTATAGCCATTTTTCTTGGCTAGGCCTCACCTGCATGGTTAGTGTACAATAATCATAGAATGATCATGCTATCACATAAGGTTACATCAATGGTTAGATATGCTTCCTTAACCATGCATCAACTTATGATCATATCTTTAAGCAAACCATATTACATGCCTATCATTCTCCTTAGTATAATACATATGGTCGAGCTAGACGTGGTCGCGGAGTTGCGGCTGAGCAGCAAGAAGAGAAGTAGAAGGCAAGCGATGGATATGCTACTATTTTGGATGTTTTGTAGTAGAGTCTTAGAGTCATACCTGTACTCTCAGGTCCTTGGAGGTGTTTGATGATGTTTCATGATGTCTAGCAGTCGATGTTTTGTATACCCTGCTGCTGGCCGGATGTGGGCCCTTATGTATGTAAAAACAGGTGATGAAGTCATGTGGTGACAAGACAGTTGTTGCTCTAAGCTGTGGATAAGTTTTGTATATGTTTATATAACCTGTTTTCTTGCAGGATGTGGACTGGAATGTAATAGTTTCTCAGTTTATCAGTTTTCCGCAATCGGTTTTAATTAACCCGTGTTTTAGTAATCTGTGGTTATGGTGATTTCCGCACGTTTTCGCGTAACACCTCGTTGTCTGTGTGATAGTGGGATGTGTTGCCACATATGGCATCATTGGCATGATTCCAATAAGCATCCATTTAGCCTTAGGCGCATTTGGACCAGGTTCCTCTGGCATTGGTCTATCAAGTACATATAGCTTTGGCTCATTGATGAGAACATTTCTCAAAGTCCTTAACCAATTGTGGAACTTTATCTCGTTTTGTCCTTCTTGAGGACTTATCGCAATTTGAACGTGTTTGTGTTTGACATTTGTTCTAAAGAGAAATATTGCAACATTTTTCAAAACATTTTTTTGATTTGGTTTGATTTGATAAATTCAACGATATTATTAGGTATTTAATTAAATACTGCTCCTACTATTTTATTTGAATTGATAGCCCTCAATATCAATCTGAAATATTGCAGCATACAAAATTCTAATGGGCGAAGATCCATTTTTCATCAAGTCATAACTCAACTTTGGTTGATCACCCACAACTTGATTATTTAGGTAGGCCAACTTGCTAATTGCATCTAAATGCAACTCTTGGATAGATGATATTCATAACTCATTTCCATAATCTTCTACATGCCTCTAGCGCCTAGTCTCACCAAGTTATCATTAGTCAATCCTGACCCAAAAGCCGACATGATAATAATGCACCCCGCTTTGGAGGAAACTACATTACTACCATCACACTTCCACAAGATAGACGATGCACTATGCTTTGGTGTAAGCAATGCTTGGTCGATCAATCTTTTCATGTGTGCCTATTATGTCAGACATCTAAGACTTTGATATTATATTTGAGGGAGTTTGCATAAATACATATACTTTATCCAATCACCACATATATAGTACATATCATAAACATGCAATAACCACAAATGTGAACATGCAATAAATAAAACACACAAGCAATGGTTATGGTCATACTAATGTATTTCCTTAGAACCATAAGGAATTCCTACCACCTATGGTTCACATCATATGCAACCTATTGTTGGTGAAGATCTATGCTTGAACCAATCCAGGTTGATCGGTTGAACTCTTGAACCGGTTGGCTCACCTCCTGGTCACTCAGTTGGGCTCTTCTGAAGCACTCGTCTGGTCCTCAGGTCCAAGCAATGTTTGAACACCTCCAGGAAATCGATTGGGACACCAATTAATCAGTTCATCCTCTTGTTGTCTGGCCTCCTCGGTCCTCTAATTGATTAGGTCATCTCACGAACTGATCCTTTCACTTTTGTGCAGATCATCATCTCATGTTGAAACATAAATTAAAACTATCCTATTTCTTATTACATTGTATATGAGGAAAACCCCAAGTTACATTCGAGGGGTATAATTTACATTTAGAAGGAGAAAGAGGCTCGGGACACAGACTGATTAACAACATGAATAAATAAGCACAACCATGCACACATAAATATGTGGTTTTAGCCATAACCATGCTTCACATGTACCATAAAAACCGATTTATCGTGATGCATGTAAATTTATTTATTTATTTATATATATATTCATTTGTGTTCTTATGTGGTGATTTAGACAGACGTGCACATCAACTCGTTTAAATATTCACATCGCATGCAATAAATAAACACAATAAAACTAAAAATCAATCATATTGATTATCTCAAAAAATAATTAATTGACGTGACTGTAATACCACTGTAGGGAAATACAACATCAGATAGGCAGTAGCAACAAAAAAATTACTGACATATTTCCCATAAACCAACAGATCACATCAATAACTATGCAATGAGAAGGATGGTTTCACGAAGATATATTTCGTCCTGGAGCAAGTCCAGTGACAATCCTCATCGATGTAGATGCACACTCTATCTTGGATGGTGATTGTGCAACTCCTAGTCGCACTGGGACTCATCTGACTATTCCTCCATGGAAACCAGACTCAGACAACTGCTATTGCGACTCCTCAGATCTTGCCACAGATTGTGAGTTGACGTTGCCCTCCTACAAGCAGCCAAAGGACTCCTGCCTCCAGAGTAGTCCACACAGACCAACTAGAACTCATGTCGTCCCACTAGAACAGATAGGAAGAAGTTGTCTCTCCCTTTGGTGTACTAGTCACCAACCTACTCTCCCACAAAAATGACCATAAGTTGTTTCTCTCCCTTGGCTATCCCTCCCTAGTTGGGTAGAACTTGTCTGGCTCTCGTGGTTACCACAACCAGAGAAGACAAAAATTGTCAGAGCAACTCATTCTCAATTGTATGTGTAGCAGTTGTGTTCTGGGAAGCCCCAAGTACCCCTCCATATATAGTAGGGGTTAGGGTCAGGATTCCCAGTCCCTAGCAAATACAGGACTAAAGCGGGAGTGGAAAGGACAAAAAAATCTTGAATTTTTGCAGCAATTCAGGAAGTTTTGCAACCTACGTGCGCCAAAACGATCATCTTGTAAACTGAGATGGTCGTCCCGCATGTGAGACATTCATTTTGCACTTTTTAGTTTTACACATACGTCAGCAATCCAATTCCAATTAGTACTCAACTTGACGTCAACACCAATCCTTGATACAATTGCATCCCAAGACAAATGTTTGGTGCATGTGTGACGGGCATCTCACATCACCTATGACGGTCATCTATCCAAGCCATACGGGTGTCTCGTCGGTCATTTCAGGCTAAATTCCACCTAATGAACAATACAATCAACCTGACACTCCAAATGGCTATCTCAACAATTGAACCGATCATTTGCTAGTCAAGTCAGCTGATTTGTTACATGAATTGAAATACCTAAATAGTTTAGTAATAAATTCAGTCATCATTCAAGATCAAACTCCTCTTCTAAATGTGTTTCTATGTGTGTGACCCTATAGGTCTCATATCACATTGCCAATGAATGTCCATAACTAGCTTATGACACCACAAGCAATGAGCAATGCCTAGTTGCACATCATTACTGCCCAAGTGAATGGAAAGTTGGGGGAGAAACTTCAACCTACAATTTGTGTATGGTGTTATAGTGTTTGTATAGTTCCTTTGTCACTGATATATAGATTGAACTAGAGGCATGGATTAGTCATCCTCATTATTATTCAATCTTGTTCCTTGAACCAAAGCAAACTGCATGAGATATATGTAATTAAGCTCAATATCACATATTGACTCACATGCATATGGCCATACTTTTCTTAGTCTATCTAATCAAGAGGCATTGGATATCATATCATGTAGGAGGGATGAGTCCCATACCTATCACTCATAGTCAATCCCCGTGTGTCAAAGTCACCCAATCATCACTGTTATAACAACCCATGTTTCAAGACTGCGTTTGATGATGTCAAATTTTACCCAACAACATGTGATGAGTGTAGCGGTTTCAGGTCTAAGAACCACAACCACCAATATCACAGTGAGAGCTGACTAAGACTTCCATGATGGCTTCTATGTGTCAATCTCACGGTGGGTCTGTCTGATACACTGTTCTCTAACATGTATTTGTGTGCTTGGTTTGATATTGCCATATCCTGACTAATGAGACTCTATCATCAACCAACTCACACTCTGATCTTATGTTTTATTGATGTCTATCATCCTTTCACAACAACAAACGACCAGGGACATAATGATAATGTATATACTCTTAACATATGTATGATGTCATTCTTCCAAGTCATGTACTTGAAGACATACATCATTGAGTAATATCATTCTTTAGACATTTATTATGTTATTCATTATCTCATAACTGAATATACAAAATAAATTGGAAGCTTGCATTTAATATTATCAAATCATGTATCTACTGCCATATCCCAATCATCATATGATTGGCTCTCTGGGCATACATATCAACACCTCCTTCTTCTTCTCTGAAGTTGTAAATCACTATATGGAGCTCCTTTCTAGGAACCCCTTTCCTTTTATATCTTTATTTGAGCCTTGTCTCACCATGATGAAGGTTATGAAGGAGGTTGTTGAGTTGTTTTTTTCCCATCATCTAGGTGCTTTGTGCGTAGAATGCATGTGATCCCACAATTCCATTACTAACACTAAGGCGATCCACAAGTTCTATGCAAATCTCAAATGGAACTATGACATAATTGTGCCACCTCCTAATACTCAGGTAACTCTGACTTCCATGATTGTCGGTACTAAATTTACCAATACTGAAGAATCCTTGTATATCTATTTGAATGGTACTAAGGTTAATGACACATGAAGGGTATATTATATTGATTATCATGGCCAGCTCAACCCTAATGCCTTCTGCAAAATCTTTGAAATTACTCATCCTGATATTAAAAAGATTATAAAGAAGCTCGGTGTCCCATATAGGAAGAAGTCAATCATGTCATCCTCTTCCCTGGATTTCAAAAACTTTTTTATTGCATTGGTAGTCAACTGCAATGTCCATTCCAAGAAAAACCAAATAGAAATTGCAGAAAACACCATTGTGATCATGTACTATATTTTGAAGAACATCTGAGTAAAATGGTCTCGATACATTCTACATCACATGACCTGTATTGATTCTGGGAAGAACACCCATGGCACCCACCCCCTACCCTGCGTTGATCTGTGGTCTCTTTGCCTTTGCAACTCAGGAAGTCCCTTTTTCATGATCTTCATCACAAATCAAGTTGAAAAGGTGTCTGTATAAGTGAGACTATGATCAATAAGACCTTCCTTCCTACCTCTCCTACAAAACTTGGAGCCTCCACTTATACCTCCACCCAAGCACCTCCACCACCACCCCGACCTATCTGTGCCTCTTTCTTGGTGTCAAATGAAGCCCTTATGGGTTACATGGTACACCAACGGGCATATAACCTTCAGGTTCAGAATCACCTCCACCAGGACCTATGCCAGATCATGACACACATGAAACTGACCTGTAGCCATCCCTACCCCTCCTACCAGCCATATCCAGGCTATGACTATGCCTCTTATGCATACATTCACTTATACCTCGCCCCTACACCCTCTACTTTTGCTTCCACCCTTATTGTTGATGGTGGACCTACCCCTGGTGTGTTTCCTCCATTGTCTTTGCTTGTTGGTCCTGCTTCCACCTTGGTTGCTAGTCTTGGGACTTCTTCTCTCTCCTTTGACCAAGCAAATACTTTACATGCTCTTGGCATGTCATGGGATGAACATAATGCTAGATGGCCAGGTCATGGCTTTAGTCTCCCTGCCAATGAGGAGATGCTTGACCAGGATGATGAGGATGAGGCTGATGATGTTGAGGGCACCACAGATGTTGGATCTGAGGATGGTTCTAATGATGAATTTGATGGCTCCTTTGAAGATGATGGTGAAGATGTTGATGTCTCTGCTGCACCTTTAGATGGTGACGAGGACTACGAGCCCGAGCCTGAGCCCGATGATGATGTTGATGATGAACCTATTAACATAGATAGCATATATATAACTTAGATGTTTTAGTTCTATAGTCCTTAGGTGTTGATCATATCTATCTTTTTAGACTATTTTGTACTAAGACATTTAGGCATTGTATCTGAGGCGTACTATTTTATCATCTTGCTATTTTATCATTAGTTTGTGGCTCTTTCTATGAGGACATGTTTAGTGTTGTAATCTTAATCCTATGTACCATAACTCTTTAGTTGACTATATCTTATGAGTTTGTTCTATGTTATCCCATATTTTGATTATGACATTAGATTGCTTGTCTCTCTGTGCTTTATATTTGTTTGGTGTGTGCTTTGTGTGGATTGATCGCTTTAGCTTGTGCCTGTGGAGAAGACCTGTGCTTTTTTATCTCTTCTACCTCCCTACCTTTTTGCGATGACAAAGGGGGAGAAGTGACCTTAGACATATTGTTTTTATTGCTTATATGATCCTTTTCTTGTCAATTATCTACTCATTATGTGACTTTTTAGAGGACCATATAGTATGCATATGTGCTATGGTTATTTGTAGAAAGACTAACTATGTAGGATTAGGTAAGTATGAATTGAGGGGGATCAATTCACATTGTTAGTTCATGTAATCCCCTTGCAATTAACAAGCTAAAGGTTTTAACTCTCACATCCTTTCTCAAAGGTAAAGGTTTTAATTTCATATTCTTTTCAATATGTTAAGGAATGGTTTATCATTGACAAAAAGGGGGAGAATGTTGACCTAAGTGTTACACATTGTCCATATTTTGGTAATGACTTAACCATTCCATTCATATGTATCTAATATGTTTGTTTGAGATCGATTTCAGGCATTAGGTAATTGAAAATGATCAAATCGATCAAGTCGTAGCATGTTTTAGTTCAAGTCAAAAGTAATGCAAATGCACTTTTGTGGAAAACACTCCAAATCACCTTAGATAATTTTTTTAATCATTTGCATTGATGATATGACTTGTAACTAAGGTGAGAAAAAATTAGGGGCACTTAGTTCAAATGTCTGATCACTTAAAAGCCATTTTCTAAAATTCATTATAGGTTGTTCATCGTTCGAGTTGCAAACTCAACTGATCCTTAATGGATTTTGAAAATGACTTTGATTGGTCGAGTTACACATTCATAGAATTTGTCCGGTCCCTGTGCAACCCAAAACTAATTTAAGTGGACCGATCGAGTTTCCACCAGGACAAACTCGACCGATGGTTTAAATTGTCTTTGTCGCATTGTGTGATGGGTTGAGTTATCTTTATTGAAACTCGACCGAATGTATTATACAAAAACTAGCAATTGGAGAGTTGCAAAAGTCAAATTTATATCCGTTGCAACCTTCAAAATGTCTAGAAAGCATTCATAAGTGTTCCTACCCTCTATTGGATACTCTCAGATATAAATAGGACCTCTTGGAGTTCATTCTAAGGTTGATCCTTCATGCTATTCAAGATCCTTGCTATAGTTGAGTGCATCTAGTATACTTGAGCCCCTTTCTCTCTCTTGACTACACTTCAATTCATCATTATGAGTGAGATAGGATTTGTGTGAGAGAGCTACTTCATTGTATGCTTGTAAATCTCTCAAAGCTTCTCCTTTCCCAACCCCTTTCTTCAAGATCAAGTAGATGAAAGTTTCTCCAAGTGAAGGAGAAGGTGCAAGCTTCTTCAAGCTGTAGAAGAATGTGCATAAAGCTTCTCCGAGTGAAGGAGGAGGACAAGGTAGAAGATCCAAGGAGCTAAGTGGGTAAATCGTTCAAGTCAAAAGACTTCGTGCAAGAAGGGTATCTCCTTGGTGAAGCCATCCAGCTGCTTGCAAGAGTGGGTAAGACCTTGGTGAGGTAGAAGACTATCTCTTGGATAGGTAAGACCTTGGTTGTACGGCTATTGACTCCCTTGGCCTTAAAGGGAAGTTGTGTATCCTTATCTCAAAAAAGGTCGGTCATATGTTGTAACTCTTATAAGTGAATATAAAGAGTAGACATGGTTAAGAAATCCTAGAGCTTGACCTCTCTAGGTAGTGGACTGACTCTCTCCTAGTTTGGAGATTGGGACCACTCTAAAATAGCTTGTTCGATTGGTTGTTTCAATTTATCTCATCCTTGCTATGTGTGTTTATATTGACATCAAATCCACTATTTACAATTATGGCTAGTTGAAGTAAATTGAAGGTCTAACTATTTTTGTGCAAGTTTTGAAGCTCTATTCACTCCCCTCCAGAACCCTTTGATCCAACAATTGCCCCATACTCGGATTTTTTCCCACTTTATATATTAGGAGTTTGGTTATGTGCCTTACTCTACCAGGTTTTAAGATTATGAGCCTTAGCCACCATTTTTATTTATATTTCACTAGTTCTATGATTATCTCTGATGATGCAGGTTGATTTTTATTGTGATGAGTTTTTTGCCCTAAATTATTTATGTGTATTTTTGTGGCATCCTTATTTATCATCTTTTGTAATTCATATTCTTTTGATATCCACTTGGATAATACTTTTCCTCTTCTAAGGGAAGCCTTGTTTTATTTCATGTCCTTTTTCTTAATGGTGCTCAAATCCCTAATTAATATACTCATACTGGATTTTGTTTTGATAATTTTCATTTCTATCTTCCCCCCCTAGGTAGAGAGTAAGGAGGAGTGAGCCAAGGTTGACCAAGACAACTTCAAGAGTAGTTGAACCTTCTTGGAAGGTAGATTTGAGGTGGTTAGATAACCCTCTATTGATCATATGATATAGTTTAGTTTCCTTTTGTATCACCATTCGAGGTGAAGGATGATGTTATAAACAAGCATTGTAGTAGTTAGATATTTTACTTTCTGCTGCTATACTTTGGTCTTGTATACCTTTATTGAAAAATGAAAAATTTACACATATTTCAACATACCTTTTCAATGTGTTTTAAACTAGATGCTTGAAAATCATTCTGAGAATACCAGTTCAGAGAACATCTTTGGTAGTGATAGTAGGCTTACTGTCACACAAAACCCTCCCATCCATCGCAGCACATGAACTGCCTTCAACCAGAATCAGATCTGTTAGGCAAATGAGAGGAGTGACAAGCTCCCTTCCTCAACCTCCACTAGACTATGAGGTAGATGAGGTCTATTCCATTATCCAGATAAGAATCATGCCTTATTGTTTCTATGAGTCAAGGGATTGAACGACCAATAGAGAGTAGTGGAGAACATGTAGATCACTAGAGCTCGACCTGTAGGCGAGTCTTCATCTTCCTCTATTTGTGATTTGAAGATATCATTAATAACAATGGGTTGGAAGGAAATCTTAAAACATAGAGCATGTATGTACTAAGTATACTAGTAATTGATTTATGTATACCTATTGTATTATAGCAACATATAAGTGTAGTAACATGTCGATACATGGCACTAAACAAGAAGCTTGTTGTTTCTCTAGAAACATATGAAATTACACACTCGAATATAGTATGGTTATGATGTTCTGAGAATTATAGTTATCTATGTCTATCATGCATTACCATACTAGTATGTATGCATGATAGAATAGTCATAGAATGGTCAATATCTAGGTGCCCAATGATATCTAAAGAAGAATAAGAAGAAGAAGAAGAAGAAAAATCACTTAAGAATGATATATTGATAAGAGATTGTAAGGTATTCTATCACTCTAGAGAAAAAATGTAGTTATGGTTATAGTTTATTTTATAGTAACACGTACTAAATGTACAAATCATGGGAAAACAATGTCCTTATTATAAGTCCAAACCATATAAATATGCATGATAAAGTGTATTTGGATATAAGATTTTGATTTAAGAACCAAATTAACCTAGATAAACATAGTAAAATGAAAACTTAGAGAGAATGTAAATGATTTATCTTAAATAAACTCATACTTCAAAATAAAACATAAGATGATACTTTGCACCCTATATAATGTATAATTATATTCACATACATATTTGATATCTTGGTATATCATATGAGTATATGGTGTGCTCTTGGTTTTAGATGAACCCACATTTTGGGTACAATGCAATTATATGGGGACTATTATATCTTACTACATCTACATATAGATAACCTTGACATATTTGAACTTAACGACAATCATGGGATAATATGTCAACCTAATATACCAACTAAGGGTCTATGAAGAACCTCCACCCCATAATACTTAAATTCCAATCCATATAGTGACAAATATTTCATTACATTTGTACAACTCTTGTCCCTTGAGAGTCAATGCTTGAAATTTTAGCATAATGGATACTCTTGATACAAAGGTATGGAAATTCTATTTTATATTTGGAAATCTTATTCCCTCTTGAAATAATACATAGTAGATAGGTTGGTTGGATTAAGTTTGTTTTACAAAATTTTAGCCTTCCTCTTTGAAAGGCCACCTAAAAATAATAGCACATTGTTTAAACGTCAAAAAGGATAGGACAATGCCCATTAGTTTAGTAGAATTATGCTTCTACTCCTCTGCACAAACTTAAAGGACACAAAGTCCCCTAGTATATTGGGAAATTTAGTTGGTTTGTTGTCATTTTCCATAGGAGAAAACAAATAGCTTCCCCAACAAGCAAACGTTGACATGTGCAGTGTATTTAAAAATTTTGAATTAAAATTATATATTAGATCTTATTAAATTTTGAAATTCATTGTTATTTCCATTTGATATGTACATACATTATTTCACTCTTTGCATTTTGCAATGAAAATTATTTTGTAGATATGTTCATGCTTTTACTTTCGAAATATCAATTTTGTACTGATCATTTGACTGACCTATGTTTCCCTTCTTGGGGCTCATGTGTGGTTCTGTTCCCTCTATGAATTCATTGAAAGGGTGTAAGAAGAAGACCTAGAATAGGCACACAATAGCTGTCCCCTATAGAAGAGTAGATAGGAATGAATGTGATTTTCAATTTTGTAATCCTACGTAAAGCTTCAGTGACTCTGATTTATAGTATGATTGTAAACAATTTTTATATATTTTTTGACTCAATTTTGTAAATATTTGATCACAAGGATCAAATCTTTACAGAAAGGATGAGGAAAAAAAAGGGTTAAAAGGGGGTGTGAACAAGGTCTGGTATTGAGATATGAGCAGCCAGAATGACTGTCATGCTCCCACTATGCATCATGGGTGGGGAGCAAGGACAAACCCCGTCATATTAGGATGAGATTTGTGGTCCATGATAGGTGGAAACTAAGAGGATTGTTGACATGGAAACAACTAAATAAAAAAGAATTAAAAGGCTAGAAAAGGACATTATCTTTGAAATCTTTATCTTGCAAACCATAATCCTTATTGAGGTGAATTTTTTATATTTAGTTCATTAAATTCCCTATCTTCTTATATAAAAAGATTTTGATTGAGATGATGATGTCAATGGATTTCAATCATACAAATGAATTATCAAACTTAGTTAATGCAATCAAATATGCACAATTGAGTTAAAAATGACCATTTATCAACCACAACTCATCAATTAAGTAGCATACAATTCAAAACCAACAAATTCACATTGAAAGTGGTTATTGAATTCAATTGAGTATCTCTTGAGTAATAATGTGAAAAATTGGATGAGAGTGAAATTCCACTTTATCACATTACACTTATGGGTAGTAAAGACAAATACATGAAATCACACGCTCATCTTGCATTGAGATTGATTTTTTCTCTACAAACTAGTAAGTTTGAGTCCTACATACCAAATAAATCTCACACAACCATA
Source organism: Alisma plantago-aquatica (assembly GCA_963693085.1). NCBI lineage: Eukaryota > Viridiplantae > Streptophyta > Magnoliopsida > Alismatales > Alismataceae > Alisma > Alisma plantago-aquatica. Next base: position 439,271,400 of record OY856412.1, on the reverse strand, counting down.
TCAATAAGAGAGACACCCTACACCACGTGGTGTAGTCATGTCTATTTGTGGAGGTGTTCTGTTCTCCTTCCATTTTAGGCTCTCAAATTAACATTTAGAAAGAACCATAAACATGAGTTTTGAAGGAACGACGTGATAATGTTTAACTTGAATAGCTATATGGAGTAGCTGAAATCATCGTATTTTTTGTCATGACATGATGAGTAGTGGACCGATCTTCATTTATAATGAAGGATGGAAAGTGGACTAATCTCCATCTAAGGTGACACTGGGATGTGGTTCTGGAGGCTATAAAATCTTTTTGAGGGGAGTTGACAAAGTTGTAATGTTATCGAAAGAAAAAATTATGATTGCCAATAGAGCTTCATGCCTATAGAATCTTTTAGGGGGAATGTCAATAAAAAAACTACAATTTGGGGAAGGCAACAATTATGGTCGTTAGTAGAGGTGCAATCTTATGATGGTTGTTTCTATTCAAGTAGAACTCCCTATATATGATGTATTGCATTTTTCCTAATTGTATCTTAAGATTATGATTCAGTGGGTCATGTAGGATAGATGGATGGTTTAGAAAATATCAAAAAAGTTGTAAGTCAAATTTCCAACATAAAAAAAATCACATTGTCACATAATATTGTATATAACTTTTGGAAGATGTTCTTCCAATATATATCATGTTTAGGAAGAGAAAGCACAATTTATCAGCTAACAAGCTTATTTGTGACTTTGATTTCACAAATTTTTTTAACAAAGACAAAGACGTAGCCTCTCCGTATCAAGCCTATTTTATTAACCTCAATAACAAGATTCAGCAAGAAAGTCTAGTTTCCTAACAAAAGGGAAAAAAGAAGTATTTATTTATATCATATTATGTACTAGTCCTTGATAACAACAATTGTTTCTTTATTACCCATATATTCACCCTAGTTTGGCTACCTCACGTATTTCTTTTTACGAGTTTCGCTATTACATTAAATTTATATTCTTGCATGTGCAACTTTTGCCCGACTGCGCCGTCTATGGTTTCATAGGCGATTCGCAGGCGACGTGGGCCAAGAGGAGAAACAAGGAGGTGGGGGGGAAGACAGACGCCGGAGGGGAGAGGAAGTTTGTAATAGATAAAATAACAAATTTTAATTTATTTGGACATCGTTTGTACCCTCAGATAATTATAGAAAGTTTTGTATATTAAATGCATTAAAAGAATAAAGTTGGAAAGTTGTATTAAATGACATTCATCACAACCTGCATGAACAATAACTGTGGACCAAGGTCCGTTATTTTGGACATAACTTCCTCGTTTGTCAATGAAACTTCACGAAACGAGTTGTATTGGATTGAAAAATATAATTTCACATCCATCTGTACCCTACTCGAGACCTATAATAGATAATTCTAGAAACGTCTAAACTTATTCCTCAAGTCTTCCAAAGCAACTTCTTGGACACTCTTTGAAACAAAAACTCATATAAATAGGACTCTACCCTCATATGAAATACATACCTAAAGACTCTCGTCTGATTTTCATTTCTCCTTGCATCATCGTTTCATCCACCCTCAAACATGGTTTTTGATTTGAGTTTGCAGAACCTCTCCACGATGTCTTACTTTTTCAGAGTGTAATTGGACCTCAGAAAAAGTTGATCTTAAAAATGACTAGATTGGTGAAGAGTGTTTCTAGGACTATGAAATAATGTATGTTTGCATCTCCTATTCTTCTACATTGAGCAATTAACCTATTTTCATCTTTCTCTTGGTCCTATGGACACTAACCTACACAATGTCTCTTTTTATTTTGGAAAATATGTTTCATGTGAAGTACCTTTTATTTGTTACTGATCTTGTGATCATATTATCATGTCTAGATATTCTTTTGGACTCTTCCTTATATATTGATCATGGTGGAATATTCTTTAGTGATATGTGCTTCTATGACAAAGTGGAATTTTGCATAAGTATGATGAAATTACTATTTTGCCCTCATTATACTCAATTATGGTCCCAATTCATTTTTCTTGTCTACAAAATCAAAGTTGAGACTCAAATACAAAATATGGTGAACAATGTGAACTTTATACACATTATAACACCTTATATTTTATTAATTCATTACCTTGTCCAAATAAGAAAACTGATCCATCAAACTTCATCATATTGTTCCCAAACTTTTTATAAATGTTCTCCACATTTTTTTGAAGCTATGATCCAAATTCCAAGTCATTTAGACATTCCTACAGTTGTCTACAAATTTTTGAAGTTAATGTGTTGTAAACCATTATTTTTGTCTTTTATTTGACCTTTTTCCCTGTGAGAAATCCAAGGCAAGGATCCGGGGAAGATCCCAGCCCTTGGATCTACATCTCGTGGATCCCTACCTGATCCAGTGGTCATGGAGTCATCTCCTACCTCCCGCAATCAGCGACGAGGTGTCTTTATGGCCAAAACTCACAATCTCGTGCCCTTGACTCCGGTTTGACATTATATTCAAGAAGAAATGATCCCCTCACAAATACAAACTAAATGAACCCTATTTTAAAGCAGATTTGTGCTCCTTCTAGCCACCAAAATGAGCTCTTTGCTCTCCCCTCTCACTCCGGTGGCCATGGCCATTTTCATATCTTGATCTTGCCCTAAACCCCACCCCAACAGTATAAAAAGGGCCCCTTAGGTTCACATCAGCTCACCATACTCAGAGCCACATCCTTGCTCACTCCCTTGGCCCCGAACGGCCCAATTTATCCTCGCCATCTCCTGCTGCCATAGCGGCGCCACCACATAGGCCCCTCTGGGCATCTGCGCTCCTTGCCCTCTCACCTCAATCCGCCTACGCCATCCACTTCGCGAGCCCCCGCCGGACTTGAACGCAATGAAGCTGCCTCTACCTACCACTCCTCCTCCTAAACCCCCTCTACTCTGGCAGGCTCCTCTGCCACACTTTTTGGTCTCGCGGAAGCCTGCACGAGGAAGGGAGGAAAGCATCAACCGCCGGTCCAAGAAGGGATCAACTCGGTCCAAAAGACCAAGAAACCCGAGCTCGAACCAACCAAATTGAAGGGATTGAACCCACAAATCATGAGTGAACCGGTTCATCTGAGCCAGCAAGCCACCTCACTCGCATGACACAATCTGGATCACCCATCCTAAATCGAACATTCCTCATTTTTCCTGATTGAAGGTATTTCTCCTCCTCTCTACTCAAAAATCCAATTATAGTCAGATCTTGCTTTTATCGTAGAAAATACATCCTAGCTCCAAAAATTATGTACAAGTAGTCAATATTGATCAGAAAAACCCAGTGAATCGATTAAAAATACTTTGGAAACCTGATTTCAAACTATTCTTACTAATATATCTTAATCTTGATCTATTGCTTATATAACTGGTCTAAACGACTCTATTTGTGGTTAATCTTAACTAAACACTGAAAACCCTAAATCCTGACTCTAATGTTCATATTGAGACTCTAAAATCATAATTGACCAATTAATGATCTAGATTTATATTTGTTGACTTGAGTTAATCTTGAACATGATGATGACATCTTAATAATATGATTGATCTAAATCTTGTGGCATATCTTGACCTATTAACCTAAAAGTTGATCTCTGATTTACTCATAATACTAATCAGAACTTGATCTAATCTTGAACCCCAATGATGTTAGAACTTGATAATGATCTAAAGACTTGACTTTTGACTTGCATATTGACCAAGATAATTAGGGTTAACACATGTACCTATAAAACCTAGGTAGGTCATTCACACTCGAAAATACTTGATACTTGAATAATTGTTGGGCTTTTGGGAAATATTGTTGATGAACTAACCCTAAGGTTGACCTAGAAAAATGTAACCCTAATCTCAAATAGTGAAACATGATATCCAAATATCTTAATCTTGACCGTTGATCCAAACATTGTGTTTTTAGGATCTAACTCAAAGGGTCAACCTATAACTAGATGATATGTACTCAAAATCCTCAGTGAAAGGTACGCCATTATATAAATCCTCCTTGATTGTATTGAAGATACTTTTATGTATCTCTTGACTGTATACTTGGATACTTATTTGGATGAGCTACTATTCCCTATGATTAGTCTTCTATTTTTCTATACTATATTTTGAAAAACATGAAAACATAAATTGCATGCCCATTATGACTGCTTGTATATTGATAATGATGATGATATTGATAATGTTGATAATGTTGATAATGTTGATATTGAGTGCAACAACCCCCTCATTTTGAGATGGGACTTGTACATTGGCCTCCTATGTTCCTATGGTGAGAAGGAGCCTAGTGACCTTCCCCATCACGTTGGGGTAATAGAGTCACACAAAATATATAAGCATGCTTATTTGATTATAGCATAATGGGAACTCGTAATAAAAATTGAATTGTTGAATAACAAACATTTTGTCGAATGATATTAGTTTTGGAAATCATGTGTTATTCTTTTGAATATAAGTCCTACCAAGTATACTCTTTTGTTATAAACTGCTTTACTTGATTTTGATAGCGTACCGTGTAATTGCATGATTGTGTCTTGATTTTCTTGATTTTAGGCAATACAAGTGGAATAATGAATAAGATTGCTTCTGCACTCTACATACTCTGTGACAAAGATAAATCGACTATATCTCCATATTGGGTTAGTTGTTCTTTAAATATCCAGTTTTCGAGTTATTATTTCTTATTATATATGTTAGTGTGATAGATCCTATTGGGCCACTCGAGGACGGACGCTTCAATCCCTTTATCAATGTCTAGGCAATGAGATTGGGATTGGGGTAAGAATGGTTCCGTGACAGCTTCTTTTCCCACCTTTATAGTGGATGTTTGTGTGGCACATTATGTGATGGCATGGATCCTTTGATCCCACTTTATTTTGTTGGATGTTCTCATCTCTCTTATTCTCTTTTATACTTGCATCATGTGGTGACTGCTAGTATAATGTTACATGTTATTTTATGTGGATGTGGACATTCCCACATATGAATGCAGATGTTAAAAATTTCTGCATATAAAATTATTTTGAGTAGATGTGTATTTCCTACTCATGGAGGATGTATACAGTTCCTACCCACTCCTTATTTAGAGTGGATTGATACAGTTCCCACTCACCCCACATTATTTTTGGTAGATGTATTATTTCCTACCTATATGTTTATATTGTCTAGTATTGTCACAGGTGAAACACATGGATGCCTTGTTCTTATACTTTTCTCTTCTTTATCTCTTTTATTGTTATTCATTTCTTTTATGCTCTCTTGGGTTGTACTTTACTTTTTCTATGGGAAGCCTTTTATTTGACATACTTTATTTCATTATATTAATATATTTCATTTTAGTATGCACATACCGGCTTTAGGTTGATGTCATCTATTTTTCTCCTCTTATTGGGGTATGCTTCCAACCCTAGGCGTAGGTCAAGGAGAACATGGCAGTTAACATGGAGTTAGCTTAAGGAGTTGAAACTTGGAGACATTTTTGATATGGTTTAGATTTTCCTCTACTAGATATTTATGTTGTACCTTCTATATAACCATATATGGAAGGTGATGATGATGTACTTTTGTAAAGAATTGAATATAGTCATGTTTTATATTCCGCTGCTACACTTTGATTGTTTTGATTACCATTAATTAAGATTTGAAAATTTCACACCCACTCCAGCATAACTTTTGAGTTTTTTGGAATGGATGTTTTATTCTTCACATTTTAGTAGGGAGTGGATCCCCTCTGGGTCCCACTCCTTACAACATGGTATGAGAGCCCATGGTAGTCAAAATCTGACTATTTCAATTTTGTCTCACTAATTAGAATGCTTACCTTGCATAGTTGTCCTCTAAGTGAGATGTTCACCCTAGAATTGATCTATTCTATTCTTAAGGTGAAGGAATGTTGATATTAGTTTCACATTAGAATCATGATTAGTAAACTCTAATGTGATGAGGTTTTAGGTGATCTTACCCCACCATATAGGTTAATGTTGATATTTATATATTTGGATGTTATAAGGTTTGACTTGAGGATGGAATTAGATGATGAGGATGATGTACTAGTAGGATAAGGAGATCATATTATGGAAATATTGTGACTTGGTTATCGCTTTTATTTTGGGCCATGATTTCAGTTTTCTATCAAAAAAGTTTTTACATCAAATTATTTTCCTTATAATACTATGTATACAAAATAATGTTTTCCAAATTTTTTCAATGTTTTCTTAAACTGAGTCACAATGAAGATCTTTATGAAGCCTGCTTAGAGAAACCCTAGAATTGGTTATAATAGAATCTTAAATGTAGATTTTTCTATGAAGAGGTGACTAGGAATATGTGGAATAATATAAAGGAGTAGTTGACCTATCCTCTTCGACCTTTGGTTGTTATGTGAACCTTAGGGTTGTTAGGTTAGAGACACAAGGACCTAAAGCTCAACCCTAGTTGGTTATGATTTTTTAGTTGGATACATATACAACTTAAACCCCTAAAATATTTACAATTAAAACATGCAAAGTGACCATAGTACCGTGGTGATATTTAGTTTGAATTTGTTAGGTTGAATCTTTTAAGGAGTGGAAAATAGTTTATCTTTAGATTTTGAGGATGAAATATCTTTAAGGAGTGGTATTATGTAACATACTAAAATCTAGAACCTTATCCTATTCTATAGTTAAGAGGTTAGAGACCTTAGTTCTTTGGGCTTAGCCAAATAAGGTTGAGGATATACCTAATGGTAGTTAATAGTAACCATAATATATAATGTATGAATAAATCACCCTAACATATATACATGAAAAATATTACATAATATCCTAGTATTAATCTTAAGACCAATAATGGATACATAAAATATGTCACATGAGATAAATGATAAATATAATATATAATCCTTTTGGTTGTAATGCGTAGATATGGGATACAATTGGAAGAATGATAATAATAATAATAAATCATATTGATCTCAAATTTTCTTTGGGTTTTTTAGAATAAGAAATTAAAAAAAGAAATAAATAATAACTTTCTAAATAAGATAATGTGATATTGATTTATTTAATATGAGAAACAATGTTAATAATGAATAATAGGCTAAAATTGATAAAAAGAAGACTAATTGGATAAGAATAACTCTATATTCATTTTCTTTGGATATGATATGGCTTGGAGGCCCAGTTTCCCAAATTTGGGATTAATAGTTATATCAATTTTATTTATAAAAGAAAAGGTGATTTTCCTTCAAAATATGAGAAAAATCATTTAATGACTCAAAAAGTGGACAATAATCTTAGATTCATAATCTACACATTAGAAGTAGCTTTTGGATGAATTTTTATGTAATTTGGATAATATTTAATATACATGTGTAGATTAGGAGAGAGAACGTATGTAAAAGTCTAAAATATTAAACAATGTATTAAATAATACCAAGAGATAAAATTAATGTCCAATTCGTGTTTCATATGTTTTATTTTACTTGAGGGTGAAGTTTCATATTATTTGCATAATAATAACTATTATTATTTTAACTGGGAAAGAGAACAAGAATAAGAGAAAAATATATTAAATAAATTATTAAATGACTCCCAAAGAGAAAATAAATCTCAAATTTGAAATGTACATGCCAAAATTAGCATATAGGTAAATTTTCAACTAATTTGGACAATTTTAAATATTTTAGTTAATTTAGGAGAGAGAATGCAATTTAAAGAACAAAAATATTAAATAATATGTTGCAAAAAATTAATTAATGGAAAAATTGTGCTCCTCGCATTTAATATTGTGTATATGCCAAGTTTCATATTTTTAGAAAGTTTCTAGATCCTTCTAACTCTTTAAAGGGATAAAATAAGTGATAATATTTAAAACTATTGAATACAATATTGGAAGTCCTAAAAAAATAATGCCAAAATCAGATTGCTCATTCCAAACTTAGCTAACCTATTAAATTTGGAATTATTTAGACTTTGTTTAGACCATCAGATAATTATCGAAAGTTTTGTACATTAAATGCATTAAAAGAACAAAGTTGGAAAGTTGTATTAAATGGCATTCATCACAATTCGCATGAATAGTAACCGCAGAACAAGGTTCGGTATTTCTGGCATAAATTCCTCATTTCTCAATGAAACTTCACAAAATTAGTTACATTGGATTGAAAATTTAATTTCACATCCATCTGTACCCTATTCGAGACCTATGATAGAGAATTTTAGAAACGTCTAAACTTGTTCCTCAAGTCTTCCAAAGCAACTTCTCACACACCCCTTGAAACTCAAACTCATATAAATAGGACCCTACCCTCATATGAAACGCACGCCCAAAGACTCTCTTCTAATTTTAATTTCTATTTGCATCATTGTTTCATCCACCATCGAACGTGGTTCTTGATTTGAGTTTACGGAACCTCTCCATGATGTCTTGCTTTTTTCAAAACGTAAGTAGACCTCAGACAAAGTTGTTCTTGGAAACAACTAGATTGGTGAAGAGTGTTTCTAGGATTCTGAAATAAGGTAAGTTTGCATCTCCAATTCTTCTACATTGATCAATTCACATATTTTCATCTTTCTCTTGGTCCTATGGATACTAGCCTACACAATGTCTCTGTTTCTTTTGGAAAATATACTTCATGTGAAGTACCTTTTATTTGTTACTAATCATGTGATCATATTATCATGTCTGAATATTCTTTTGAACCCTTCCTTATATATTGGTCATGGTGGAACATTCTTTGGTGAGATGTGTTTCTTTTCCCACCTTTGTAGTGGATGTTTATGTGGCATATTATGTGATGGCATGGATCCTCTGATTCCACTTTATTTTGTTAGATGTTCTCATCTCTCTTATTCTCTTTTATACTTGCTTATTCTTTTTATATGCATCATGTGGTGACTGCTAGTATAATGCTACATGTTATTTTATGTGGATGTGAATATTCCCACATATGAATGCAAATGTTAAAAATTCCTACATATGAAAATATTTTGAGTAGATGTGTGTTTTCTACTTAGGAAGGATGTATATAGTTCCTACCCAATACATATTTAGAGAAGATGAATACAGTTCTGCTCACCCCACATTATTTTTGGTAGATATATTATTTCCTATCTACATGTTTATATTGTTTAGTATTGTAACATGTGAAACACATGGATGCTTATTCTTATACTTTTCTCCTCTTTATCTCTTTTACTGTGATTCACTTCTTTTATGTCCTCTTGGGTGGTACTTTACTTTTTATATAGGAAGCCTTTTATTTGACATCATTTATTTCATTATATTACTCAATTTTATTTTAGTATGCACATATCAACTTTTTGTTGATGTCATCCATTTTTCTCCTCTTGTTGGGATATGCTTCTAACCCCAGGTGTAGGTCAAGGGGAACATGATAGTTAACATGGACTTAGCTTAGGAGATGAAGCTTGAAGACAATTTTGATATGGTTTAGATTTTCCTCTAATAGATCCTTATGTTGTACCTTCTATGTAAATCATATATGGGAGATGATGATGTATTTTTGTAAAGAATTGAATATAGTCATGATTTATATTCCACTGCTACACTTTGGTTGTTTTGATTACCATTAATTAAGACTTGAAAATTTTACACCCACTCCAACATACCTTTTGAGTGTTTTTGGAATGGATGTTTTATTCTTCAAATTTTAGTAGGGAGTGGATCCCCTATGGGTTCTACTCCTTACAGGTGTCCTCATCCATAAAGGAAAATATAAAAATTTGTGCCGAAATGTCTAGGGATTGGGCACCCCTAGACTGGTTCCATCCCTTCGGTTGAGGTGCTGGAGGGAAAAGCCTGATTTGGTTTTCATCAAGGAAATGAAAAAGATGTCAGACAGTAGGGAGCAAGAAACAATCTAACACCAGTGTGGTTTCAACAAAGGATTCAATGTAGACAAGGTGGGAAGAGCTGGAGGGCTCAGGCTATGGTGGAAAAGTGATAGAGTATCAGTCAAATCATTTTCTAATTATCACATATATGTGGAGGTGGAAACTAGGAAGGAAGGGGGAAAATTCGGATTCATGGGGATCTATGGTTAGGCGGCGGTGGGAGAATGATATCGTACATGGGAAATAATGCATGTAGTATGCTCGTTGTCATCAATATCGAAAATTATAGTGGGGACTTCAATGAGATTCTATGTCTGGAAGAGAAAAGTTGTGGACAACCAAGAGCAGAATGGCAGATGTGAAACTTTATGGAGGCTACTAACAGATGTATGTTGAAGAATCTTAGTAAAAGGAACCAAGGCTTTACGTGGAAGAGAGGCAAAAGAAAGGACAATGTATCAGAGAATGGTTGGATAGATTTGTGGTTGATCAACGATGGCATGATATGTTCCCAGTGAGGAAGGTTACACAATTCCCAATCATTTATTTTGACCATGCACCCATTCTATTACATGCCTATGAGGAGGGAGAAAGGGAGACACACGAAAGAAGATACAAGATTGAAACCTTTTTCACTGCCATCACCTGAATGCAAGACAGTGGTGGAGGAAGCATGGAGTAGCACAAGGCACAAGAGCTTGTAATACAAAACGGAGGCTTGCGTGAGAAACTCTTCTTTTGGATGGTGCAAAAATTTGGCAATATCAAGAAAAAAAATGAAAGAGACTGAAGCATGGTTAAAGGCGGCGTAAAACTCACCACATGACGACTTAATGTTGAATGAGTGCACTATGTTGACAAGGGAGTTGCAGGAACTAGAAAGGATGGAGGAAAGCTACTGGTTTGCTTAGGCTAGAGCAAATGAAATGAAAGATGGAGACAAAAACACAAATTACTTCCATCACAAAGCCAGCCAGAGGTAGTCCAGAAACACCATAAGGGGTCTTATGACAAGTGGAGGGGGTTGGGTGGAGGAACAAGAGGATATACAAGGGGAAGTATTGGGATACTTTGATAGATTGTTTACCATGTTAAATCCAATGAAGATGGAGGAGGCACTTGCCCATATGAGAAGGGTCATTTCTGAGGAGGAGGGTGGCAACTCGAAAAAAATACCAAGTGAAGAAGAACTGAATATGACTCTAGACCAGATTCACCCCAATAAAGTGTCGGGACCGGATGGTGTAAAGAAATGTTTTACCAAGTCTTTTGGGATATAGTCAAAAGGGACTTGGTCCATTTCACTACAACATGGTGGCAGGATAGAACAAGCATAACAAGGATAAATAAGATAGATATAGTTCTCATACCAAAATTCCAAAGCCCAAATAAAATATCTAACTTTCACCCCATTAGCTTATGCAATGTCTCCTATAAGCTGATTACAAAAGTGATGGTTGATAGAATAAAACCAATATTAAATAAAATAATATCAAAAAATCAAAGTTCTTTTGTTAAGGGAAGGCTGATTACTAATAATGTGTTGGTATCTTATGAATTATTCCATGTGATGAAAAGAAGGAAGAAGGGAAGGGAAGGAGTTGTGGCTTTGTAACTTGATATGAGCAAGGTATATGACAAAATTGAATGGGAGTTCCTGGACAGAGCCATGAATAGTATGGGCATTTCTAGTCTGTGGAGAAGGAAAGTGGGTGAGTGCATCTCAAGTGTTTCACACCCAGTTATCATCAACAAGGTAAGGAGATGATCGATAATACCGACAAGAGGCCTACGCCAAGGTGACCCCATCTCACCATACCTATTTCTTTTTTTTGCAGAAGTTCGTTCATGTTCATTAATAAATGTCGCTCAAGAAGGAAAGATACACAGGGCTCGTGCTAGTCACAAGGGACCACATGTCACTGAACTCTTTTTTGCAGATGATATATATGAAGAGTGCTCATTGTTAGTTGCTACAGTTTGCCAATATGAGAGAGCCTGACAAAAAATCAACTATGAGAAATTAGAAGTGGCCTTTAGCAACAATGTACAAAGTGTAAGGAGGGAGTAAATAAAAACCATTCTGAACATGCAAGAGGTGGATAGACATGTAAAATATTTGGGACTACTGACAATAGTGGGATGGTCCAAGAAACTTGTCTTTAACTCCATTAAAGAAAGAATCTGAAAAAAGATAAATGGGTGGAAGGAAAATCTCTAATCTAAACTAGGCAAGGAGGTCCTAATCAAGGCTGTGATACATGGCATCCCCATGTATTATACGAGTGTCTTCAAGCTTCCAGATGGATTCATAGATGACATCAATAGCATGATTTTGCACATTTTTGGTGGGTCTCAAAAGAAGGGGAGGTTAAAATACACTGGCTTAGCTGGAACAAACTATGTGTGTCCAAGGAGAAGGGAGGCATGGGCTTTCAGGATTTGAAATCTTTCAACTGGGCAATGTTAGCAAAACAAGGATGGCAACTTACCACAAATACAAACTCACAAGTGAGAAAATTCCTGAGAACCAAATACTACAAGAAAGGATATATCCTAGATGCACATGTAGGATATGGTCCAAGTTACACTTGGAGGAGTATCGGGGGGGGGTTCAACAGGTGAAAGGAGGCTTTGTTTGGAGGATAGGAGATGGTATGTGCACCTGCATATACCATGACATATGGCAATTGGGTATGAAGGGAAGGTTGTACTGATTCTATAATGGAAGCCAGGTGAATGAAGACTCAATTAGTGATGTGATTGATCACGATAACAGGAGTTGGTATGCATCTACAATGTTAGAAAGGATACCACCGACAGCCCAAAAACTCATATGGCATACTCCTCTGGGCATCCGAGGTGGACGCGATTGTATCTACTAGGAATGTGATGCAAGAGGCATATGCATAGTGAGATCAGCCTACAACACTATTATTTCATATGGAAATTAGGAAGTAGTGGTAGAGGAACATGTAAGGACCCTGAACTTTCTTAATGAGTTAAATAATATTAATTACCATAATTTAATGCTTAGAACCCTAATATAACCTTTTATATATTTTTAAATCATAATACAAGCTTAAGTTTCAAATTTGGTCCAATTTGGACATTGTTTGAGCAAGTTATGCAATTTTCTGTACATTTTGGACTTTTCTACAATTTACCCAATTGAGGGGTTTTCAATGCAATTTGTCACATACATTATGTTCCTTATATGTTATATTATCATTTTTGAGTGTTTTGATCAATGGGGATCCTAGTTGAGCCATGGTTTGAAGGTGTTTCTTCAAGGGTATTTTAGGGTTTACCCCTTAACGGATGAGCTACCTTTAGCAGCTATCAACTAATGAATCATGTGATTGGCTGGGAAATTCGACAAAGGAAATATAAAAATGTCTATAAGGATGGTGGGGGAGCTTCTTGTTTGTGTGATTGCATATTCTTAATAGTTTAAGGCCATAGACACATGGGGAAGCTACTTTTACACCTCATGCTTGCACCCATCCTTATCCATGGGCTATATTTACATCTTCCTTGCCCAAGTACAAAACTTTTCTTGCTTTCTCTTTCCTCTAACTAGTAGAAACGACTCCACTCTATTTTTATGTGGAATCAAGTGCTCTAAGGTAGAATACAACCTCTTTTTGGAGAAGAAGGTCTCCTAGAGCTCCATTTATCCCTACCTAGGGTTTCCAAGGTCATCTTCTAGGGATTTTGACAAAGGCAAGTTATTTTCTTCCTTCCTTATCCATTTTGCTTGCTATTATACTTCCTTATACCTTCCTATAAGTCATAACTTTGTTTTTCCATGGTATAAATTGCTCTAAATCTCTAAAACCCTACCTTTCTTGCTCCTTATGCTTAGGGTTTGCTGATTTGATAAAGAAAGGTGCTAGATGGACGAATTCATAACTTATGCTTAGATTTTCTACCCTACCTTCTCGAGATTTATTCTGTGTGGGGTTTCATCTTCTCATTAGAGGCAAGTTTTATAACTTGCTCCATGTTTATTGCTTACCATAAGCTTACTAGCTCATGTTCTTGCTTGAAAATAATGATTCATGCACTAAAAAGCTATGCTTGACTTGGATTTCGATTTTTATAATGTTCCCTATTCTGATTTCAGTTCTAGATGAACCTGTGATCATGTGTACGTTATTCCTAAGGTATAATATGACTTGTATCAGGTTGGTTTGACAACCGATGGTGTTAAGCACCTATCAACCAATGGTCAATTTTAGGATTTTAAGCTGATTTCTTCTATAAACCATGACCCGATGATGGTACCATTGCAACAACCCTATGGTGTTGTCATCATGACAACTGATGGTCATGATCAAATGTTTCATATGATGGTGACAACATATGGTCACCCCCTTAGGTCAGGTTTAGGATCAATTATAAGTTTAATTATCAACCATTAAGTGCCCCACTGATGTTATCAATCAATGATGACATTAGCTTAATATTTGATGTTGATTAATGAATATAGTATTAATCTAAGAACCTATGGTGAATTAATGGTCATTAATGATGGTGGATCAGATCTCCAAAATCTATGGTTAGTTAATCATATAGTTGTAGCATCAATTAAGCCTTAGATCAATGGTTTCTTGGGTCACTTGATGCAATGGTCGAACCTATACTCTAATTTATGGTTTTAACATATGAACTTGATCCAATGGTCAAGATTTAATGTTTATTCCTCCAATAAAGTGGAATGATGGATAATGTAATATGTTTTTCCTAATAATGTGATTTAGATGGTTTCCTTTATATGATCAACTTAAGGAGCTTACTTGTTGACAATGGATGGCTTGTTTTAAATGAACAGTTGATTGTGGGTTTTACCCTACTCTCAATGGAACTTTTTGTGTTGTTAATAAAGGGATGTCTAGGGTTAGATGGTGACTCTTTATAAAGCACAAATCAAGGACTTCATAGGTGGTTTATCCAAGGTGTTTACTTATGTAAACAACCAATGGTCTTACCTTTTAAACATCCAATGGTTCTGGGTGACATTGTGATATGGTGATAAGGGTTGAATGATGATGGAAAAAATGGAGGGTTACCCTTAATAAGGTAGTCTTACCTATTTACTCATATGAATAGAAGGGATTATCACCATATTGTGTTGATATATATCCCTAATGAAGTATAGCTTGTTATACCTAGCTTTAATATAACTAAATGATGGTAATTGGGTATGAATAGTCCTTGAATGACTAATACAATCATGGAGTACTTTGTTATTGTTGTTGAAACCCTATTATGCTATAACCTCATTGGTTACACCTTGATTTATGTGTGGGTTCATACTTGAGAATAGTATGGAATGTGATGGTAATGCTTCACCTTATGCATCCATGATCAAATGGGGATGTCGTGAGTTAGGGTTTGGGTATAAGTGTTGATTAGTAACATTGATATCATTTATCATGTTGAACCTAACTCTAATGCAAATAGATAAATATGAGTATTCATGTTTAACATTCTTATATGATGGATTGATGGTGGAATAACCTCCTTAACATGATCATAACCTTAATGTGTCAATTGGTGGTTATCAAAGCCATATGGTTGATACTTTTTTATGCTAAACATATGCATTATGAATATGATGAGTGTTAATCATATCTAGATTCCTTGCATGTTGATGTAATAAAGAAATTTTCTTAATGTTAATATAACCCTGCTATGATTGTTTATGAATATCTCCTATCTCATTAATGCAATATTGTGTTGATCTGGTGTATTATATGTAAGTGATATTGTTGAGCCTTGTTATAAGGCATGGAAAGATAATGATGATCTTGCAGGGAATAGTATGATGGTCTTAATGACCTTTGGGCATGGTTGAGCCCTGAATGAGGTGTAATCCTCTTGTGTTGATAAGGGTTGTGTAACATCCCTAACCTGGGTTATGAATTAACCCTAGATGTTTTGCTTAATAAGGTTGAGTAGATTCTTAATCTTATCTTGGGAAGAGTAATTAGAGCTCATGAGAAACTTATGTTTCAATTTTGGTCCTGTTTGAACAATGTTGAAGCAATGTTTGCTTATTTTGGACTAAAGTGCAAATTACCCAAGTTGAGGGGTTAAATTGCAAATGTTGCATGATAAGATATTCCTATGATGTTGAGACATCATAATAATGAATATGATGTAGTGGTATGGTTTTTACAACCTTGGGCATCAAGTTTAAGCTTGTAAAGCAATCCTTGTGCATTAAAACCTAGTTTTGGTGTAATGTGTAATTTACCCAAACCCTAGGGTTCAATATGCAAATTACTACTTCAATAAGGTCCTTAATGTTTATTGGCATCATATAGAGCAAATAAAATGAGAGGGACTTCTCATTTTAATTAAGATGGAGGAGAGATAATTTTGATATTAAAATAATCAAGATTTAATCCTAAGTGAAACCCTAATCCAATTTAGGGCAAAAATGAATGTATTAATTAAAGGGCCTTCAACCAAAATTAAAATGGTTGGATTCAGATGTGTGTGTATAAGCATAAAGCCTTGCAAAGGAACGATCATATCCTAAGGAGGTGAAATTCCACTCACCATTATTATAAGAAAAAGAATTTCCACTCAAATAAGGATATTCTTATTATAAGGGTTAAGGTGCTTAATTTCTTTTCCCTTAATTCATGGATAATGGAAGGGTGTTCGGTGGGGATAGAGATGCCCTTGCATGCAAGAAACCAAGGGGGAAGTGGTGGCAACAATTTTGGAATTAAAAGACTTTTATAAAGTATCTTCTCTCTCCTCAATTTTCATATAAAAGTGCCCTTTCTAAGCCAAAACAAAGGATTTTTCGGATTTATTTCTTCCCCTTGCTTGCAAAACCGACCAAGGATCTAGGGAGGAGCAGGAGGGCGACCCCCAACCTGTTGGTAAGCCCTTGACCTTCGTTCTCCTTGATTCCATGGTGGAAACTGAAAATAAATCATTGATTTCTTCTTATTTCGATCTCCTCTTCAACCCTAGCCAACTTTTTCATCCAAAAGCTTAAGGACGAGCCTAAAGGGAGTTGCAAGAGCTTCATACACCATTGATGGCGTAATCTTGGATCTTTGGAGCTCAATTGGAGGCGGGTTTTATAACTTGAACTCTTAATCTTATTATTGCAATCAATTCTTTATCAATTGGTGAACATTTCTACATTTCCGAAATTAACTTTAGTTGATTGATGCAATTTCCATGGAAATCACAGTAGATTTCGTGAGTTTTGAGCTTGATGATGATGAAATCATCATAATCACACACCTCCCCAAATATCTTTGGCAAACGGTTTCAAATTTTGGTTGGCCCAAACGGTTTCACCAAACCGTTTGGTGACCAAACGGTTTGCAAACCGTTTGGGAGCAAACTGTTTCAAAACCATTTGAGATGGTTGACCAAGGGTTTAACGTTTGGGATTCCTGTTCATAATTATGTTGGTTGATAACCCACCAAATTTGAGGGATTAACTCTAAAGGAATCGTGAGTTGAAGGCAAATCAATTAGGTAAACCTAATTGGATTAAGTGTTGATTTTCAACCTGATTAACTTGACTTTTTTGGGAAAACGGTTTCAAAACCGTTTGAAATGGTTGACCAAGGGTTGACCGTTTCAGATTACTGTTCATAATTATGTTGTTTGATGACCCACAAAATTTTATGGGTTAAATCCAAAGTAATAATAGGTTGAAGGCTAATCAATTAGGCCAATCTAATTGGATTAAGTGCTGATTTTCAACCTAATTAACTTGACCTTTATGGGAAAACGGTTTCAAAACCGTTTGAGATGGTTGACCAAGGGTTGACCGTTTGATATTACTGTTACTAATTATGTTGGTTGATGACCCACCAAATTTTATGGGTTAACTCCAAAGGAATCATAGGTTGAAGGCTAATCAATTAGGCCAATCTAATTGGATTAAGTGCTGATTTTCAACCTGATTAATTTGACCTTGTTGGGAAAACGGTTTCAAAACCGTTTGAGAGAGTTTACCAAGGGTGTACCGTTTGATATTACTGTTCCTAATGATGTCGGTTAATGACTCACCAAATTTTATGGATTAATTCCCAAGGAATCGTGATTTGAAGGTTAATCAATTGGGCAAACCCTAATTGAAATTAATGCTGAAATTCCAATGAGTTGATTTGATGTTTTGGGTTGATTAGCCCAAACGGTTTCAAAACCGTTTGGGGATCACCCAAACGGTTTCAAAACCGTTTGGGGGTCACCCAAGAGCGTTTGGAGGTCTAGGGTTGTATATGATTAAGTGTTTGAAGGTCCAAAGGTATCAACTCACTTTGCAACTAAGTGTTGATTTGATGATCAACTCAATGGCTCAAACCCTAATGATTTTTCACTAGAATCCAAGGGTTGGGTGAGCCAAACGGTCTCATGACCATTTGGAGCTCATCCAAATGGTCTGAAGACCGTTTGGAGGTCACCCAAGACCGTTTGGAGGTCTAGGGTTGAGTATGGTTAAGCAATTGAAGATCCAAAGATACTAAGTTGAAGTATGATCAATTGCTGATTTGATGATCAATCCAATGATGGTTGACTTGGATTTTGATGATATGATGGGCAAACGGTCTCAAGACCTCAAGACCGTTTGGGGTCAGAACATGATCAATTTGAATGATGGTTCAATGGTTTCAATGTAACTAATCTTGCATTGATTAGTATTGAAGGATCATCGATTCCAAACCCTAATTCAATTCATTCAAACCCTATTTGATAATCAATTGAGGGTCAATTGAGGGTCAAATAAGTTGAAGGTTGACCTATTAAACTCAATTGAAGTATGAGCATAGGTCCCATTGATGATTGGTTCCATGAATTCAATGGTTGAAGGTCCAATGCAATCAATTGAAACACAATTAGTAGTTTGATTGATGATCAACTTCAAAGCTCTAATTGGTGATTATAAACCCTAATACCATTGAAATCAGACCCTAATTGAAGTCCCAATTGAGGGGTGAGTTCATGATTCAATTGATGATTGAATTGATGATCCAATTGATTGAAGCTCCATTGATTGGAATTGAGTGTTGTTGAAGTCTTGATTGACTTTTTGGTTCATGCGGTTTTGAGAGGTTTGGACCAAACGGTCTCAAGACCGTTTGAGTCCTAATGGTCTCAAGACCGTTTCGGACCAAATGGTCTCAAGACCGTTTGAGACCAAACGGTCTCAAACCGTTTGAGGCCCATGCAGTTTCAAGTCCATGCGGTTTCAAAGCTTTTTTCTTAAACGGTTTCAAACTGTTTGTGGATCAATTTGGTTAATTCAATTGGATGTCTAATGCAATTGAAGGATCAATTGGTTAATCCAATTGAGTACCTAATGTAATTTAAGGAACAATGGATTGATCCAATTGACTACCCAATGAAATTAAAGACTCAATTGACTAATCCAAATGGATACCTAGTACAATTGAAGGTTCCATTGATCAATCTATTTGGATACCTCATGTTATCAAAGGTCTAATTGATCAAACCTTTTTGGAAACCTAATGTAATTAGGTGAGAGATACCCTTAATGGTACTAATCAATAATGCATAACGAATGCATGGATCCAATACATGATGTAAACCCTAGTTGAGGGTGTATCCATGTGAAACCCTAGTTGAGGGTGTATCCATGTGAAACCCTAATTGAGGGTGATTTCATGAGAAACTCTAATTGGGAATGATTAGTAAACCCTAATTATGGGCAATGTGATATGAAACCCTAATGAAGGGTGATGTTATATGCAATCCCTATTCTAAAGAAGGGAGATGGTATGTGAAACCATAATCCCTAATGAGAGAATAGAATTCATACTTGAATATGATTCATGCGGTGAACTCCCTTTGCACGACCATGCAAGGTAGCACGACCGTGGTGACTTTCTTTGCACAGCCGTTCCTGGTTGCACAACCGTGGTGCTCCATGATGGACTTGGAGATGATTGATAGTGACCTAATATGGTCATATACCTTGATGTGTTATAAGTCCAATATAATTGGATGAAGGATACATGAGATATGTGATGGAAAACCCTAATCCTGATAAAGGAATAAGGGTGATACTCTTGAAATAATGATACATTTGTTTTGCATGGTATTGATAGATAATTAATGTACTGTTATCATATGTGCTAACCATGCAGGTATCATGAGATGATGAGAATAGCCAGGTATGGGATATGATGTGTTATTAGTTTGAATTTGTTTATTGGGCCTTGTGTGCCATAATATACCTTGTGCCTGGTAAGAGGTGGCAAGAGAGTTAATGGGCCTCAAGTGCCATGATGGATTCTTGTGTAGCAAGTATCATATTTACCTTGATCAGATGACCTAAATGTGTTAGTTACCTGAGAAAGTGATAACAATGCTCAGGTGATGAGCTAAGGGTTTGAATACCCAGGATTTCATGGTTATGGTATTGAAAGTGTGAAGGGATGAGAATTCCTAGTGTTGAAATGAGGGATTAAGATCCCAACACTTTATGAAAAGAGTATGGCTATGGGCCATGACTCCACAATGATAATGCCAGGCTTTAGTCTAAGCCTGAAAAGAGTTAATGTAGTGGTAATGATTCTGTAGTTTGACTAGATATTATACATGTTCTTCATACTCATCAAAGAATAAGTGACATGTTGATTCTATCAAGTTATAGTTGCAATGCTTCTGATATAGAATAATGTTCTAATCTGTTAGACATTAAAATATCTGTTGTCAAATAAATATGATTACCTTGTTCATATTTATTATCTTAAGATGCAATAATAATGTTTCTGGCGGAGAGTTATAACTCTCACTGGGGCAATTTTTATAATTGTCTCACCCCCGTGGGAACCACATTTTTAGGTTGACGTGGATGAGGAGACAGGAATCCTTCAGTAGGTGAAGAACAGTAGTAGCAGCAGGGACAGCAGTGAAGTCTCAGGTGGAGACATTGGCTGTCATGACATGTATAGTTGTATATAGAGTCCTATGTGTCGTCTCTGTACTCTCAGGTCCATGGAGTAGTAGTTAGTGCTTTCGAGATTTTGGATCAGTGTCTCGAGATTTTATACTACCTGTGTTGAGCTTAACAGGTCAGCTGATGCTTGTAATTCTCAGAAAGAGATGATGCATGATATGTACCTTTGATCCAAAAAGTAAATGTGTTATACTTTGGCTCTTGAAGAAAAAGATTTACTATGTGTGGACCTCTTTGCAAAAAGTTTTAATTTTTAGTGATTTTCGCTAATCCGCTGCTTGATGAACGCTTCCGCATTAGTTAATCTTGTTTTCGCGAGACGGTCGTTACAATTTAGTGGTATCATATCTCTAGGTTCGCTGAGTCTACAGAGACATAGGACTAAGGTTGTAGAGTTTGTTCTAAGTGTCTTCTATTTTATCTGATAGTACCTTCTGCTCACATAGGAGAAGAAGAACTTAAAAATGACTGGAGGATACGAGGAACACATTGCTAAGGGCAATGTTGTTGCACCAGGAGAGGTTGCATGGGACCAGGAAAGAGGAGAACAAGTGCCTGAGAATCCCCATTGAGACCTGATCAGGATAGAGAATCCTATGATCATGCTCTTGTTGGGCAGATTAGGGCAATAGTAATGCATATAGTGGACTGGATACTAGCCTTACGATCTAGGTTATCAGTCCTTAATACAGAAAGTTTGAGCTTTAAAAGAGTTCCTAAATGACTTAGTCATGTAGGAACAAGGGAAAATCATGTGTGTATAATGATATGAAAAGTAAGGAATATGAAAGCATGTAAGTGCATACTACTTGATCTCAGTATTTGCAAACCCTGGCCAGGTATACAACTATTGATGATAAAGTGAGTATGGAAACTCTTAGATTGGTATCTTTTTTATTTCCCTGATCAAGCAATCATTCTGAAACAATCTAAAGAGTATAATGAAACCAATAGGGGAAAGCTATGTGACATCCCCAACAAAAAAGGAAGAGCTATGTGACATTCCCAACCAAAAGGGGAAAGCTATGTGACATCCCCAACAAAAAAAGGGAAGACATATGTGACATTCCCAACCAAAAGGGGAAAGCTATGTGACATCCCCAACAAAAAGGGAAGAGCTATGTGACATTCCCAACCAATAGGGGAAAGCTATGTGACATCCCCAACAAAAAGGGAAGAGCTATGTGACATTCCCAACCAATAGGGGAAAGCTATGTGACATCCCCAACAAAAAGGGAAGAGTTATGTGACATTCCCAACCAATAGGGGAAAGCTATGTGACATCCCCAACAAAAAGGGAAGAGCTATGTGGCATTCCCAACCAAAAGGGGAAAGCTATGTGACATCCCCAACAAAAAGGGAAGAGCTATGTGACATTCCCAACCAATAGGGGAAAGCTATGTGACATCCCCAACAAAAAGGAAAGAGCTATGTGGCATTCCCAACCAATAGGGGAAAGCTATGTGACATCCCCAACAAAAAGGTAAGAGCTATGTGACATTCCCAACCAATAGGGGAAATCTATGTGACATCCCCAACAAAAAGGGAAGAGCTATGTGACATTCCCAACCAAAAGGGGAAATCTATGTGACATCCCCAAAAAAAAGGGAAGAGCTATGTGACATTCCCAACCAATAGGGGAAAGCTATGTGACAACCCCAACAAAAAGGGAAGAGCTATGTGACATTCCCAACCAAAAGGGGAAAGCTATGTGACATCCCCAACAAAAAGGGAAGAGATATGTGACATTCCCAACCAAAAGGGGAAAGCTATGTGACATCCCCAACAAAAAGGGAAGAGCTATGTGACATTCCCAACCAAAAGGGGAAAGCTATGTGACATCCACAACAAAAAGGGAAAAGCTATGTGGCATATCCAACTAATAGGAAGAACTATGTGAACATTCCCAATTACATAGAGTTTACTAAATAAACGTTATGAATAAAGGATTACTGAGTAAATTATCTTTGTTAGATATATATGTTTTCCCCTTTGATAAATGTTCTTAGGTGATGATAGATGTATGTTCTTTTATGCTTCTTCCTTTCAATAATATGGATATCATGTGTTAGGGGTTTATGCTCTGCATAAACATAAATAATTATAAGGTTGAATTAATGGAAGGAACTTTGTGTGAGCTACAGACCCATGGTATCTCCATAACATTAAGATGAGATGTGGAGACTTGAGGGCATGATTAATGAACAATTTGTCCCTCTTTTTCTTGGGATTTCGATGACGTAATCCTTGTTAGGGGTTTATAATTTGTAACATCCCTAACCTGGGTTATGAATTAACCCTAGATGTTTTGCTTAATAAGGTTGAGTAGATTCTTAATCTTATCTTGGGAAGAGTAATTAGATCTCATGTGAAACTTATGTTTCAATTTTGGTCCTATTTGAACAATGTTGAAGCAATGTTTGCTTATTTTGGACTAAAGTGCAAATTACCCAAGTTGAGGGGTTAAATTGCAAATGTTGCATGATAAGATATTCCTATGATGTTGAGACATCATAAGAATGAATATGATGTAGTGGTATGGTTTTTACAACCTTGGGCATCAAGTTTAAGTTTGTAAAGCAATCCTTGTGCATTAAAACCCAGTTTTGGTGTAATATGTAATTTATCCGAAACCTAGGGTTCAATATGAAAATTACCACTTCAATAAGGAACTATATGTTTCTTGGCATAATATAGAGCAAATAAAATGAGAGGGACTTCTCATTTGAATTAAGATGGAGGAGAGAGAATCTTGATATTAAAATAATCAAGATTTAATCCTAAGTGAAACCCTAATCCAATTTAGGGAAAAAATGAATGTATTAATTAAAGGGCCTTCAACCAAAATTAAAATGGTTGGATTCAGATGTGTGTGTATAATCCTAAATACTTGCAAAGGAACGAGCATATCCTAAGGAGGTGAAATTCCACTCACCATTATTATAAGAAAAAGAATTTCCACTCAAATAAGGATATTCGTATTATAAGGGTTAAGGTGCTTAATTTCTTTTCCCTTAATTCATGGATAATGGAAGGGCGTTTGGCGGGAATAGAGATGCCCTTGCATTCAATAAACCAAGCGGGAAGTGGTGGCAACAATTTTGGAATTAAAAGACTTTTATAAAGTATCTTCTCTCTCCTCAATTTTCTTATAAAAGTGCCCTTTCTAAGCCAAAACAAAGGCTTTTCCGGATTTCTTTGTTCACCTTGCTTGAAAAACCGACCAAGGAGCTAGGGAGGAGCAGGAGGACGACCCCCAAACTTTTGGTAAGCCCTTGACCTTCGTTTTCCTTGATTCCATGGTGGAAATCGAAAATAAATCATTGATTTCTTCTTATTTCGATCTCCTCTTCAACACTAGCCAACTTTTTCATCCAAAAGCTTAAGGACGAGCCTAAAGGGAGTTGCAAGAGCTTCATCCACCATTTATGGCATGATATTGGAGCTTTGGAGCTCAATTGGAGGTGGGTTTTATAACTTGAACCCTTAATATTATTATTGCAATCAATTCTTTATCAATTGGTGAACATTTCTACATTTCCGAAATTAACTTTAGTTGATTGATGCAATTTCCATGGAAATCACAGTAGATTTCGTGATTTTTGAGCTTTATGATGATGACATCAGCATAATCACACACCTCCCCAAATATCTTGGGCAAACGGTTTCAAAGTTTGGTTGGACCAAACGGTTTCACCAAACCGTTTGGTGACCAAACGGTTTGCAAACCGTTTGGGAGAAAACAGTTTCAAAACCGTTTGAGATGGTTGACCAAGGGTTGAACATTTGGTATTCCTGTTAATAATTATGTTGGTTGATAACCCTCCACATTTGAGGGATTAACTCTAACGGAATTGTGAGTTGAAGGCAAATCAATTAGGTAAACCTAATTGGATTAAGTGCTGATTTTCAACCTGATTAACTTGACCTTTTTGGGAAAACGGTTTCAAAACCGTTTGAGATGGTTGACCAAGGGTTTACCGTTTTATATTACTGTTTCTAATTATGTTGTTGGATGACCCACCAAATTTTATGCGTTAACTCCAAAGGAATCATAGGTTGAAGGCTAATCAATTAGGCCAATCTAATTGGATTAAGTGCTGATTTTGCAACCTGATTAACTTGACCTTTTTTGACAAACGGTTTCAAAACCGTTTGGGATGGTTGACCAAGGGTTGACCGTTTGATATTACTGTTATTAATTATGTTGGTCGATGACCCACCAAATTTGATGGGTTAACTCCAAAGGAATCATAGTTTGAAGGCTAATCAATTAGGCAAATCTAATTGGATTAAGTGCTGATTTTCAACTTGATTAATTTGACCTTGTTGGGAAAACGGTTTCAAAACCGTTTGAGAGAGTTGACCAAGGGTTGACCGTTTGATATTACTGTTCCTAATGATGTTGTTTAATGACTCACCAAATTTTATGGATTAATTCCCAAGGAATCGTGATTTGAAGGCTAATCAATTGGGCAAACCCTAATTGAAATTAGTGCTGAAATTCCAATGAGTTGATTCCAATGAGTTGATTTGATGTTTTGGGTTGATTAGCCCAAACGGTTTCAAAACCGTTTGGGGGTCACCCAAGACCATTTGGAGGTCTAGGGTTGGATATGATTAAGTGTTTGAAGGTCCAAAGGTATCAAATCACTTTGCAACTAAGTGCTGATTTGATGATCAACTCAATGGCTCAAACCCTAATGATTTTTCACTAGAATCCAAGGGTTGGGTGAGCCAAACGGTCTCAAGACCGTTTGGAGGTCACCCAAGACCGTTTGGAGGTCTAGGATTGAGTATGGTTAAGCAATTGAAGATCCAAAGATACTAAGTTGAAGTATGATCAATTGTTGATTTGATGATCAATCCAATTATCCGAATCTTTATTGGTTGACTTGGATTTTGATGATATGATGGGAAAACGGTCTCAAGACCATTTGGTGGTCATCCAAATGACCTCAAGACCATTTGGGGTCAGGTCATGTTCAATTTGAATGATGGTTCAATGGTTTCAATGTAACTAATCTTGCATTGATTAGTATTGAAGGGTCATCGATTCCAAACCCTAATTCAATTGATTCAAACCCTATTTGATAATAAATTGAGGGTCAATTGAGGGTCAAATCAGTTGAAGGTTGACCTATTAAACTCAATTGAAGTATGAGCATAGGTCCCATTGATGATTGGTTCCATGAGTTCAATGGTTGAAGGTCCAATGCAATCAATTGAAACACAATTAGTAGTTTGATTGATGATCAACTTCAAAGCTCTAATTGGTGATTATAAACCCTAATCTCATTGAAATCAGACCCTAATTGAAGTCCCAATTGAGGGGTGAGTTCATGATTCAATTTATGATTGAATTGATGATCCAATTGATTGAAGCTCCATTGATTGGAATTGAGTGTTGTTGAAGTCTTGATTGACTTTTTGGTTCATGCGGTTTTGAGAGGCTTGGACCAAACGGTCTCAAGACCATTTGGGACCAAACAGTCTCAAGATTGTTTGATACCAAACGGTCTCAAACCGTTTGAGACCCATGCGGTTTCAAGTCCATGCGGTTTCAAAGCTTTTTTCTTAAACGGTTTCAAACCGTTTGTGGATCAATTTGGTTAATTTAATTGGATGCCTAATGCAATTGAAGGATCAATTGGTTAATCCAATTGAGTACCTAATGTAATTGAAGGAACAATGGATTGATCCAATTGAGTACCCAATGAAATTAAAGACTCAATTGACTAATCTAAATGGATACCTAATGCAATTGAAGGTTCCATTGATCAATCTATTTGGATACCTCATGTTATCGAAGGTCTAATTGATCAAACCTTTTTGGAAACCTAATGTAATTAGGTGAGAGATACCCTTAATGGTACTAATCAATAATGCATAACAAATGCATGGATCCAATACATGATGTAAACCCTAGTTGAGGGTGTATCCATGTGAAACCCTAGTTGAGGGTGTATCCATGTGAAACCCTAAATGAGGGTGATTTCATGAGAAATTCTAATTGGGAATGATTAGTATACCCTAATTATGGGCAATGTGATATGAAACCCTAATGAAGGGTGATGCTATATGCAATCCCTATTCTAAAGAAGGGAGATGGTATGTGAAACCCTAATCCCTAATGAGAGAATAGAATTCATACTTGAATATGATTCATGAGGTGAACTCCCTTTGCACGACCATGCAAGGTAGCATGGCCGTGGTGACTTTCTTTGCAAGGCCGTTCCTGGTTGCACGGCCGTGGTGCTCCATGATGGACTTGGAGATGATTGATAGTGACCTAATATGGTCATATACCTTGATGTGTTATAAGTCCAATATAATTGGATGAAGGATACATGAGATATGTGATGGAGAACCCTAATCTTGATAAAGGAATAAGGGTGATACTCTTGAAATAATGATACATTTGTTTTGCATGGTATTGATAGATAATTAATGTACTGCTATCATATGTGCTAACCATGTAGGTATCATGAGATGATGACCATAGCCAAGTATGGGCTATGATGTGTTATTAGTTTGATTTTGTTTATTGGGCCTTGTGTGCCATAATATACCTTGTGCCTGGTAAGAGGTGGCAAGAGAGTTAATGGGCCTCAAGTGCCATGATGGATGCTTGTGTAGAAAGTATCATATTTACCTTGATCAGATGACCTAAAGGTGTTAGTTACCTGAGAAAGTGATACCAATGCTCAGGTGATGAGCTAAGGGTTTGAATACCCAAGATTTCATGGTTATGGTATTGGAAGTGTGAAGGGATGAGAATTCCCAGTGTTGAAACGAGGGATTAAGATCCCAACACTTTATGAAAAGAGTATGGCTACGGGCCATGACTCCACAATGATAATGCCAGGCTTTAGATATATGATCTAAGCCTGAAAAGAGTTAATGCAGTGGTAATGATTCTGTAGTTTGACTAGATGTTATACATGTTCTTCATACTCATCAAATAATAAGTGACATGTTGATTCTATCAAGTTATAGTTGCAATGCTTCTGATATAGAATAATGTTCTAATCTGTTAGACATTAAAATATCTGTTGTCAAATAAATATGATTACCCTGTTCATATTTATCTTCTTAAGATGCAATAATAATGTTTCTGGCAGAGAGTTATAACTCTCGCTGGGGCAATTTTTATAATTGTCTCACCCCCGTGGGAACCATATTTTTAGGTTGACGTGGATGTGGAGATAGGAATCCTTCAGTAGGTGAAGAACAGCAGTAGCAGCAGGGACAGCAGTGAAGTCTCAGGTGGAGACATTGGCTGTCATGACATGTATAGTTGTATATAGAGTCCTATGTGTCGTCTCTGTACTCTCAGGTCCTTGGAGTAGTAGTTAGTGCTTTCGAGATTTTGGATCTGTGTCTCGAGATTTTATACTACCTGTGTTGAGATTAACAGGTCAGCTGATGCTTGTAATTCTCAGAAAGAGATGATGCATGATATGTACCTTTGATCCAAAACGTAAATGTGTTATACTTTGGCTCTTGAAGAAAAAGATTTACTATGTGTGGACCTCTTTGCAAAAAGTTTTAATTTTTAGTGATTTTTTCTAATCCGCTGCTTGATGAACGCTTCCGCATTAGTTAATCTTATTTTCGCGAGATGGTCGTTACAATTTAGTGGTATCAGATCTCTAGGTTCGCTGAGTCTATAGAGACATAGGACTAAGGTTGTAGAGTCTGTTCTAAGTGTCTTCCAGTTTATCTGATAGTACCTTCTGCTCACATAGGAGAAGAAGAACTTGAAATTGACTGGAGGACATGAGGAACACATTGCTAAGGGCAATGTTGTTGTACCAGGAGAGGGTGCATGGGACCAGGAAAGAGGAGAACAAGTGCCTGAGAATCCCCATTAAGACCTGATCAGGATAGAGAATCCTATGATCATGCTCTTGTTGGGCAGATTAGGGCAATAGTAATGCATATAGTGGACTGGATACTAGCCTTACGATCTAGGTTATCAGTCCTTAATACAGAAAGTTTGAGCTTTAAAAGAGTTCCTAAATGACTTAGTCATGTTGGAACAAGGGAAAATCATGTGTGTATAATGATATGAAAAGCAAGGAATATGATAGCATGTAAGTGCACACTACTTGATCTCAATATTTGCAAACCCTGGCCAGGCATACAACTATTGATGATAAAGTGAGTATGGAAACTCTTAGATTGGTATCTTTTTTATTTCCCTGATCAAGCAATCATTCTGAAACAATCTAGAGAGTATAATGAAACCAATAGGAGAAAGCTATGTGACATCCCCAACAAAAAAAGGGAAGAGCTATGTGACATTCCCAACCAAAAGGGGAAAGCTATCTGACATCCCCAACAAAAAGGGAAGATATATGTGACATTCCCAACCAAAAGGGGAAAGCTATGTGACATCCCCAACAAAATGGGAAGAGCTATGTGACATTCCCAACCAATAGGGGAAAGCTATGTGACATCCCCAATAAAAGGTAAGAGCTATGTGACATTCCCAACCAATAGGGGAAAGCTATGTGACATCCCCAACAAAAAGGGAAGAGCTATGTGACATTCCCAACCAATAGGGGAAAGCTATGTGACATCCCCAACAAAAATGGAAGAGCTATGTGGCATTCCCAAACAAAAGGGTAAAGCTATTTGACATCCCCAACAAAAAGGAAAGAGCTATGTGACATTCCCAACCAATAGGGGAAATCTATGTGACATCCCCAACAAAAAGGGAAGAGCTATGTGACATTCCCAATCAATAGGGGAAAGCTATGTGACATCCCCAACAAAAAGGGAAGAGATATGTGACATTCCCAACCAATAGGGGAAAGTTATGTGACATCCCCAACAAAAAGAGAAGAGCTATGTGACATTCCCAACCAAAAGGGGAAAGCTATGTGACATCCCCAACAAAAAGGGAAGAGCTATGTGACATTCCCAACCAATATGGGAAAGCTATGTGACAACCCCAACAAAAAGGGAAGAGCTATGTGACATTCCCAACCAAAAGGGGAAAGCTATGTGACATCCCCAACAAAAAGGGAAGAGCTATGTGACATTCCCAACCAAAAGGGGAAAGCTATGTGACATCCCCAACAAAAAGGGAAGAGCTATGTGACATTCCCAACCAAAAGGGGAAAGCTATGTGACATCCCCAACAAAAAGGGAAGAGCTATGTGGCATATCCAACTAATAGGAAGAACTATGTGAACATTCCCAATTACATAGAGTTTACTAAATAAACGTTATGAATAAAGTATTACTGAGTAAATTATCTTTGTTATATATATATATATGTTTTTCCCCTTTGATAAATGTTCTTAGGTGATGATAGATGTATGTTCTTTTATGCTTCTTCCTTTCAATAATATGGATATCATATGTTAGGGGTTTATGCTCTGCATAAACATAAATAATGATAAGGTTGAATTAATGGAAGGAACTTTGTGTGAGCTACAGACCCATGGTATCTCCATAACATTAAGATGAGATGTGGAGACTTGAGGGCATGATTAATGAACAATCTGTCCCTCCTTTTCTTGGGATTTCGAGGACGAAATCATTATTAGGGGTTTATAATTTGTAACATCCCTAACCTGGGTTATGAATTAACCCTAGATTTTTTGTTTAATAAGGTTGAGTATATTCTTAATCTTATCTTGGGAAGATTAATTAGAGCTCATGAGAAACTTATGTTTCAATTTTGGTCCTGTTTGAACAATGTTGAAGCAATGTTTGCTTATTTTGGACTAAAGTGCAAATTACCCAAGTTGAGGGGTTAAATTGCAAATGTTGCATGATAAGATATTCCTCTAATGTTGAGACATCATAAAAATGAATATGATGTAGTGGTATGGTTTTTACAACCTTGGGCATCAAGTTTAAGCTTGTAAAGCAATCCTTGTGCATTAAAACCCAGTTTTGGTGTAATGTGTAATTTACCCAAAACCTAGGGTTCAATATGAAAATTACAACTTCAATAAGGTCCTTAATATTTCTTGGCATCATATAGAGCAAAGAAAATGAGAGGTACTTCTCATTTGAATTAAGATGGAGGAGAGAGAATCTTGATATTAAAATAATCAAGATTTAATCCTAAGTGAAACCCTAATCCAATTTAGGGCAAAAATGAATGTATTAATTAAAGTGCCTTCAACCAAAATTAAAATAGTTGGATTCAGATGTGTGTGGATAAGCCTAAAGCCTTGCAAAGGAACGAGCATATCCTAAGGAGGTGAAATTCCACTCACCATTATTATAAGAAAAAGAATTTCCACTCAAATAAGGATATTCTTATTATAAGGGTTAAGGTGCTTAATTTCTTTTCCCTTAATTCATGGATAATGTAAGGGAGTTAGGTGGGAATATAGATGCCCTTGCATGCAAGAAACCAAGGGGGAAGTGGTGGCAACAATTTTGGAATTAAAAGACTTTTATAAAGTATCTTCTCTCTCCTCAATTTTCTTATAAAGGTGCCCTTTCTAAGCCAAAACAAAGGATTTTTCGGATTTCTTTCTTCCCCTTGCTTGCAAAACCGACCAAGGAGCTAGGTAGTAGTAGTAGGACGACCCCCAACCTGTTGGTAAGCCCTTGACCTTCGTTATCCTTGATTCCATGGTGGAAATCAAAAATAAATCATTGATTTCTTCTTATTTCGATCTCCTCTTCAACCCTAGCCAACTTTTTCATCCAAAAGCTTAAGGACGAGCCTAAAGGGAGTTGCAAGAGCTTCATCCACCATTTATGGAGTGATATTGGAGATTTGGAGCTCAATTGGAGGCGGGTTTTATAACTTGAACCCTTAATCTTATTATTGCAATCAATTCATTATCAATTGGTGAACATTTCTACATTTCTGAAATTAACTTTAGTTGATTGATGAAATATCTATGGAAATAACAGTAGATTTCGTGAGTTTTGAGCTTGATGATGATGACATCATCATAAGAACACACCTCCCCAAATATCTTGGGCAAACGGTTTCAAAGTTTGGTTGGACCAAACAGTTTCACCAAACCGTTTGGTGACCAAACGGTTTGCAAACCGTTTGATATGGTTGGCCAAGGGTTGACCGTTTGGAATTCCTGTTCATAATTATGTTGGTTGATAATCCTCCATATTTTAGGGATTAACTCTAAAGGAATCGTGAGTTGAAGGCAAATCAATTAGGTAAACCTAATTGGATTAAGTGCTGATTTTCAACCTGATTAACTTGACCTTTTTGGGAAAACGGTTTCAAAACCGTTTGAGATGGTTGACCAAGGGTTGACCGTTTGCTATTACTGTTCCTAATTATGTTGGTTGATGACCCACCAAATTTTATGGGTTAAATTCAAAGGAATCATAGGTTGAAGGCTAATCAATTAGGCCAATCTAATTGGATTAAGTGCTGATTTTCAACCTGATTAACTTGACCTTTTTGGGAAAACGGTTTGAAAACCGTTTGATATGGTTGACCAAGGGTTTACCGTTTGATATTACTATTCCTAATTATGTTGTTTGATGACCCACCAAATTTGATGGGTTAACTACAAAGGAATCATAGGTTGAAGGCTAATCAATTAGGCCAATCTAATTGGATTAAGTGCTGATTTTCAACCTGATTAATTTGACCTTGTTGGGAAAAAGGTTTCAAAACCATTTGAGAGAGTTTAAAAAGGGTTTAACGTTTGAGGTTACTGTTCCTAATGATGTTGGTTAATGACTCACCAAATTTTATGGATTAATTCCCAAGGAATCGTGATTTGAAGGCTAATCAATTGAGCAAACCCTAATTGAAATTAGTGCTGAAATTCCAATGAGTTGATTTGATGTGTTGGGTTGATTAGCCCAAACGGTTTAAAAACCGTTTGGGGATCACCCAAACGGTTTCAAAACCGTTTGGGGGTCACCCAAGACCGTTTGGAGGTCTATGGTTGGATATGATTAAGTGTTTGAAGGTCCAAAGGTATCAAATCACTTTGCAACTAAGTGCTGATTTGATGATCAACTCAATGGCTCAAACCCTAATGATTTTTCACTAGAATCCAAGGGTTGGGTGAGCCAAACGGTATCAAGACCGTTTGGAGCTCATCCAAACGGTCTCAAGACCATTTGGAGGTCACCCAAGACCGTTTGTATGATCAATTGCTGATTTGATGATCAATCCAATGATCCAAATCTTTATTGGTTGACTTGGATTTTGATGATATGATGGGCAAACGGTCTCAAGACCGTTTGGTGGTCATCCAAACGACCTCAAGACCGTTTGGGGTCAGGTCATGATCAATTTGAATGATGGTCCAATGGTTTCAATGTAACTAATCCTGCATTGATTAGTATTGAAGGATCATCGATTCCAAACCCTAATTCAATTGATTCAAACACTATTTGATAATCAATTGAGGGTCAATTGAGGGTCAAATCAGTTGAAGGTTGACCTATTAAATTCAATTGAAGTATGAGCATAGGTCCCATTGATGATTGGTTCCATGAATTCAATGGTTGAAGGTCCAATGCAATCAATTGAAACACAATTAGTAGTTTGATTGATGATCAACTTCAAAGCTCTAATTGGTGATTATAAACCCTAATACCATTGAAATCAGACCCTAATTGAAGTCCCAATTGAGGGGTGAGTTCATGATTCAATTGATGATTGAATTGATGATCCAATTGATTGAAGCTCCATTGATTGGAATTGAGTGTTGTTGAAGTCTTGATTGACTTTTTGGTTCATGCGGTTTTGAGAGGTTTGGACCAAACGGTCTCAAGAACGTTTGAGTCCAAACGGTCTCAAGACCATTTGGGACCAAACGGTCTCAAACTGTTTGAGACCCATGCGGTTTCAAGTCCATGCGGTTTCAAAGCTTTTTTCTTAAACGGTTTCAAACCGTTTGTGGATCAATTTGGTTAATTCAATTGGATGCCTAATGCAATTGAAGGATCAATTGGTTAATCCAATTGAGTACCTAATGTAATTGAAGGAACAATGGATTGATCCAATTGAGTACCCAATGAGATTAAAGACTCAATTGACGAATCCAAATGGATACCTAGTGCAATTGAAGGTTCCATTGATCAATCTATTTGGATACCTCATGTTATCAAAGGTCTAATTGATCAAACCTTTTTGGAAACCTAATGTAATTAGGTGAGAGATACCCTTAATGGTACTAATCAATAATGCATAACAAATGCATGGATCCAATACATGATGTAAACCCTAGTTGAGGGTGTATCCATGTGAAACCCTAGTTGAGGGTGTATCCATGTGAAACCCTAATTGAGGGTGATTTCATGAGAAACTCTAATTGGGAATGATTAGTATACCCTAATTATGGGCAATGTGATATGAAACCCTAATGAAGGGTGATGCTATATGCAATCCCTATTCTAAAGAAGGGAGATGGTATGTGAAACCCTAATCCCTAATGAGAGAATAGAATTCATACTTGAATATGATTCATGAGGTGAACTCCCTTTGCACAACCATGCAAGGTAGCACGGTCATGGTGACTTTCTTTGCACGGCCGTTCCTGGTTGCACGGCCGTGGTGCTCCATGATGGACTTGGAGATGATTGATAGTGACCTAATATGGTCATATACCTTGATGTGTTATAAGTCCAATATAATTGGATGAAGGATACATGAGATATGTGATGGAAAACCCTAATCCTGATAAAGGAATAAGGGTGATACTCTTGAAATAATGATACATTTGTTTTGCATGGTATTGATAGATAATTAATGTACTACTATCATATGTGCTAACCATGCAGGTATCATGAGATGATGAGCATATCCAGGTATGGGCTATGCTATGTTATTAGTTTGAATTTGTTTATTGGGCCTTGTGTGCCATAATATACCTTGTGCCTGGTAAGAGGTGGCAAGAGGGTTAATGGGCCTCAAGTGCCATGATGTATGCTTGTGTAGCAAGTATCATATTACCTTGATCAGATGACCTAAATGTGTTAGTTACCTGAGAAAGTGATAACAATGCTCAGGTGATGAGCTAAGGGTTTGAATACCCAGGATATCATGGGTATGGTATTGAAAGTGTGAAGGGATGAGAATTCCCAGTGTTGAAATGAGGGATTAAGATCCCAACACTTTATGAAAAGAGTATGGCTACGGGCCATGACTCCACAATGATAATGCCAGGATTTAGATATATGATCTAAGCCTGAAAAGAGTTAATGCAGTGGTAATGATTATGTAGTTTGACTAGATGTTATACATGTTCTTCATACTCATTAAAGAATAAGTGACATGTTGATTCTATCAAGTTATAGTTGCAATGCTTCTGATATAGAATAATGTTCTAATCTGTTAGACATTAAAATATCTGCTGTCAAATAAATATGATTACCCTATTCATATTTATCTTCTTAAGATGCAATAATAATGTTTCTGGCGGAGAGTTATAACTCTCGCTGGGGCAATTTTTATAATTGTCTCACCCTTGTGGGAACCACATTTTTAGGTTGATGCAGACAAGGAGACAGGAATCCTTTAGTAGGTGAAGAACAGCAGTAGCAGCAGGGACAGCAGTGAAGTCTCAGGTGGAGACATTGGCTGTCATGACATGTATAGTTGTATATAGAGTCCTATGTGTCGTCTCTGTACTCTCAGGTCCTTGGAGTAGTAGTTAGTGCTTTCGAGATTTTGGATCAATGTCTCGAGATTTTATACTACCTGTGTTGAGCTTAACAGGTTAGCTGATGCTTGTAATTCTCAGAAAGAGATGATGCATGATATGTACCTTTGATCCAAAAAGTAAATGTGTTATACTTTGGCTCTTGAAGAAAAAGATTTACTATGTGTGGACCTCTTTGCAAAAAGTTTTAATTTTTAGTGATTTTCTCTAATCCACTGCTTGATGAATGCTTCCGCATTAGTTAATCTTGTTTTCGCGAGACGGTCGTTACATGTTGATACCATGTGATACTGTGGAAAGGATTTATATCCTGTGATAGTATGATGGTCTTAATGACCTTTGGGCATGGTTGAGCCCTGAATGAGGTGTAATCCTCTTGTGTGGATAAGGGTTGATACCATGTGATAATGTGACAAGGATTTATATCCTGTGATAGTTTGATGACTAGTGTGGTCTCATGAATGGCAAGTGAATAGTACCATGTGATGATGAGAAGAGAAATTATGTTTAATACATTTTATATCTTTTGAAGTTGTGATATTTATGTGCTTGTTAGAAGTGAATTAGGGTTTGTATGTCCACTTGTTTGACGCAACCTTAATTCACCCAATTGGCATAACTAATCTAGTGAAACTCTAATCATGTAGTGCCTTGTTTCATAGATCCATCTGAGTGTCAGAATTTGCCAGATGGTGAAATGAGTATTCCTAAGGAAAACTCAGAGCGCATACTAGTTGAGTATGTGGGGGTGGCAAGTTGATGATATATCCTTGTCATCCACAATGCAGATTGTGGAGGTTGGCTATGGTCATGCCTCATACATCTGATGTGATTGAGAATGACTACGGTCGTGTCTTGGTGATTATATATGTGACAAGATTGGAGGACAACTGTGGTTGTACCTCGTATGGTAGGGTATGTGTATCCACCTCCTTTCACTAGTGTCGTGACCTGTACCAAGGACGGACTAGGATATTAGCAGCTTGACCTTATGTGTTTCTGTGGCGGACCCGTACTGACCAGGGGCGGAGAAGATCTTAGGAGTCTGGCTCTTCCTAGATCTTGTATGGCACTGATTTCGACTTAGCAGTGGTCAATTGGATTTTGAGTGATATCCTCAATTTCCTCAGGGCATAATAAAAGATGTAATACAGCTGTATAGCATATCTGTTTAGGGTTATACATGACACTTCACATTGGATGATAACCCTTGTTTGTTCTCATTACATAAAGATGATGCTTAGTGCAATTAAGAGATAGTAGATATACTTATGTTGTGGATATGCTTAAGGTTTTAGATGCACACATATAATAGACATGATTATTTTGATAACTATATTACTACTACTGATTATAATCATGATGCTATCTATCTCATGTTGTTAGTTATGTTTAGCATGCTAGCCATTCCTTTGTAACTAGAGATGCATATAATGCTAATCATGCTTATCCAAATAATTGTGCTTATGTTGTTATCTCTTTTTGTGATGTTGATATGTTCAACCTATTAGACATGATAATGTTGTTAGATATGCTTATGTGGCTAGTATTATTCATAATGATAGAGATTCTATGTTACTAGACTTGCTCATGATGCCAGATATGCATATGCTACTTAATTGCTTATATTGTCAACAAGATAAAGGATGATAGTCTGGCTAATGATGATAGTTATTATTTTCTCCTTTATGTATTTTGTTAATCATCAGTGTTTCTGAGCTTATTTGTTATATCTGATTAAACTGTTTAACTATTTAATTACTTAAAAATGTTGTAATCAATAATCATTGTTGGAGGTTATATCTCTTGTTGGGACATGGGTCTCATCCTTGTGGTTCACCACATCTTTTTAGGTAATATAAAGTGACGAAAACAAACCTGTGGTAGCAAAGAGGAGATATAGTAATGAATATGTGAGAAAGTTGATTAGATGTCTAGTGTGCCCTAGAGTCACCCCTGTACTCTTGGGTCCGGGCGAGAAAAAGTTTGTATATGGTGTTTTAAACGAATCAAAATTTTGTTAGCATATTAATGCTTGTTTGTGTGGCATATATGAATATTGTTCTCATGTGTATATATGTGGTGGCTAAGATGATAGAACAATTTGTATCAAATTCTTGGCATAGTATGGATATAAGAAAGATTTTGGGCTCTTATGCAAATGTTTCTGAGCGGGTGCTGACGTTGAAATCGATTTTAATTTACCCATATTTTTGGGTATGTGATTAATTAGTAATTGATTGTGTTTTATGTTTTGAGTAATCTCATTTAGTGTAATAGGTTCTCACAAGTTGGTATCAGAGTTTTAGGTTCACTGAGTCTATAGGGACACTAGGACTTAAGACTAGGATGATGTCTAAGTTAGGAATGTGACACAAAAATATGGTGCACACTGTTTAATCTCAGTACTTGGATGCCATGGCCATGTATTCAATTACTAAAGAAAAGTAAGTATGAAACTCTTAGATTGTTGTCTTTTTTATTACTCTGATCAAGTAGTCATTTTGAGACAATCTAAAGAGCATAACGAATAATAAACATGGTGTGGATATCTCAATCCTACCTAATAGAAGATGAGAATTGCATCATAATCTATCACAACTTGAATGTTTGGTATCTATAAGAGAAGATACAACACCATGAAATCTAAATTTGAATACAAATAAGCAAAAGAGGAGTTCTTGAAGATGAGATTCAATATGATAATAAAGTAAATGACAGATAAGTCTATGCTTATAAAGTGAATCAAGGTATGAAATCCACATAAGATGGAGAGAACTCCAGTGATAAGTATAAAATGAGAAGATAAATGGGAGCAATGACAAAGGAATAAGGTGGAACATGAGTTAATCTCAGACCAACCTATGCGTGTAAGAAAGTGTTAATGAAAAATCAGTATGGCATATGAAAGAAATTAAGGGAGATGATCCTTGTTTAATGAAGAAACTTTGGAATATGAGGATTTACCTTTGGATAAGTGGTTGAAAGACATAATAAAATAAGAGAGCATACCCTAGTGGGATAAATAGTCATCAAGGAAGGATTAATGAGATATATTAATCATGATGATTCCTATGCTATTGGCAAGGAACCCAAAATGAAAATGGTAAAATGATACATAAGAAGTTGTAACCTACATAATGAAAATAGAATTGGTTACCTTTTTGCTAATGACCCTTGAACAATTCTGCTATGACGTGGGAAGTGTGTTTCCATTTGTGTCTTTCCTTTCTAGGACACAACTTTCAAGTGGATCGTTGCCACTTGGTATGTGTGGATTCATTGTAAACATGAGGGTGGATAGCTTATTATAGCATAAGGTTGTTTGGACTATGGTTCTAAGATCATAAAGTTTTGTTATGATTTTGCTTTTTAGCCTTCCAATAATTAGGAAGACTCCTCTTATATGTCTTGATATTTTTTATGTTGGTAAAAGTAGATGATATAAGGATGTGAGTTCCTTATAGCACATGCGGTGGATAACAAGTTAATGAATCCTAGTATCCAAGATGTATGAATAGTATGAGAAATATGTGAAGGTTGGAGATGTTTATTAAATGAACATTCCCAGTATTCCTCTCTTGTAGAGAGAGATAGTTGATGATGATCCTACAAATGTTATTTGGAAGGAAAAACAAAAGTGACTCTATAATGTTGCGTATGGTCTAGTGATAGTTGGTCAAGACCACTATCAAGGATAGATGGTTTGATGATACAATAGATATAATTTTAGGATGATATCTAGAATTTAAAATTGAAAGTTACTATTAGATTTGTGCAGATGACACAATAAGTTTCTACATTCCATATTGAGAATGTCTTCTTATGTGGGGGTTTTTGTGCTGACCTAAGATGAGATATGTATGAATGATATGAAATCACCATGATATGAAAGTAAATATGTGAAGGTAATAGGATGAGGTGCAAAGGAAGTACTCATCTTTGTTTACCTTGGATTTTGGGGGCAAAATCCCTGTTAGGGGTTTATAGTTGTAAGGCCCCTGAAATTGCTTAATGAGTTGAATAAGCTTAATTACCATAATTGAATTCTTATAACCCTAATATAACTTTTTTATATATTTTGAAATCATAAGACAATGTTAAGTTGCAAATTTGGTCCAATTTGGACACTGTTTGAGAAAGTTATGTAATTTTCTGTACATTTTGGACTTTTCTACAATTTACCCAATTGAGGGGTTTTCTTTGCAATTTGTCACATACATTATGCTCCTTAGATGTTATATTATCATTATTTAGTGTTTTGATCAATAGGGATCCTATTTGAGCCATGGTTTGAAGGTGTTTTCCTCAAGGGTATTTTAGGGTTTACCCCTTCACGGATGAGCTACCTTTAGTAGCTATCAACTAATGAATTATGTGATAAGCTGGGAAATTCGAAAAAGGAAATTTAATCAGGTCTATAAGGATGGTGGGGGAGCTTCTTGTGTGTGTGCTTGTATATTCTTAATAGTTTAAGGCCATAGACACATGGGGAAGCTACTTTTACACCTCATGCTTGCTCCCATCCTTATCCATGGGCTATATTCACCTCTTCCTTGCCCAAGTATGAAACTTTTCTTGCTTTCTCTTTCCTCTAACCTAGATCAATGAATCCACTCTATTTTTCTATGGAACCAAGTGCTCTAAGGTTGAACACAACCTCTTTTTGGAGAAGAAGGTCTCCTAGAGCTCCATTTATCCCTACCTAGGGTTTCCAAGGTCATCTTCTAGGAATTTTAACCAAGGCAATTTATTTTCTTACTTCCTTCTCCATTTCTATTTCTCCTTCCATATACCTTCCTCTAGGTCAAAACTTTTCTATTCCATGGTAGAAATTGCTCGAAAGCTCTAAAATCCTACCTTTCTTGCTCCTTATGCTTAGGGTTTGCTCATTTGATGAAGAAAGGTGCTAGATGGATGAATTCATAGCCTATGCTTGGTTTTTCTACCCTACTTTCTTGATATTTCTTCTGTGTGGGGTTTCATCTTCTCATTATAGGCAAGTTTTATAACTTGCTTCACGTTTATTGCTTACCATAAGCTTGCTAGCTCATGTTCTTGCTTTAAAATGATGATTCATGCACTAAAAAGCTATGCTTGACTTGAATTTCGATTTTTATAATGTTCCCTATTCTTATTTCAGTTCTATATGAACCTGTGATCATGTGTATGTTATTCCTAAGGTATAATATGACTTGGATCAGGTTGGTTTGACAACCTATGGTGCTAAGCACCTATCAACCAATGGTCAATTTTATGGTTTTAAGTTGACTTCTTCTATAAACCATGACTCGATGATGGTACCATTGCAACAACCCTATGGTGTTGTCTTCATGACAACTTATGGTCGTGATCAAAGGTTTCATATGATGGTGACAACCTATGGTCACCCCCTTAGGCCAAGTTTTGGATCAATTATAAGTTTAATGATCAACCATTAAGTGCCCCACTGATGTTATCAATCAATGATGACATTAGCTTAATATTTGATGTTGATTAATGAATATAGTGATAATCTAAGAACCTATGGTGACTTAATGGTCACTAATGATGGTGTATCATATCTCCAAAATCTATGGTGAGTTAATAATATAGTTGTAGCATCAATTAAGCCTTAGATCAATGGTTTCTTGGGTCACTTGATGTAATGGTCAAACCTATACTATAATTGATAGTTTTAACATATGAACTTGACCCAATGATCAAGATCTAATGTTTATTCCTCCAATAAATTGGAATGATGGATAATGTAATATGTTTTTCCTAATAATGTGATTTATATGGTTTCCTTTATATGATCAACTTAAGG
Source organism: Alisma plantago-aquatica (assembly GCA_963693085.1). Taxonomy (NCBI): domain Eukaryota; kingdom Viridiplantae; phylum Streptophyta; class Magnoliopsida; order Alismatales; family Alismataceae; genus Alisma; species Alisma plantago-aquatica. Next base: position 439,230,132 of record OY856412.1, on the reverse strand, counting down.
AGCTTACTTGTTGACAATGGATGGCTTGTTTTAAATGAACAGTCGATTGTGGGTTTTACCCTACTCTCAATGGAACTTTTTGTGTTGTTAATCAAGGGATGTCTAGGGTTATATGGTGACTATTTATAGAGAACAAATCAAGGACTTCATAGGTGGTTTATCCAAGGTGTTTACTGATGTAAACAACCAATGGTCTTACCTTTTAAACATCCAATGGTTCTGGGTGACATTGTGGTATGGTGATAAGGGTTGAATGATGATGGAATAAATGGAGGGTTACCCTTAATAAGGTAGTCTTACCTATTTAATCATATGAATAGAAGGGATGATCACTATATTGTGTTGATATGTATCCCTAATGAAGTATAGCTTGTTATACCTAGCTTTAATATAACTAAATGATGGTAATTGGGTATGAATAGTCCTTGAATGACTAATACAATCATGGAGTACTCTGTTATTATTGTTGAAACCCTAGTATGCTATAACCTCATTGGTTACACCTTGATTTATGTGTGTGTTCATACTTGAGAATAGTATGGAATGTGATGGTAATGCTTCACCTTATGCATCCATGATCAAATGGGGATGTCGTGAGTTAGGATTTGGGTATAAGTGTTGATTAGTAACATTGATATAATTTATCATGTTGAACCTAACTCTAATGTAAATAGATAAATATGAGTATTCATGTTTAACATTCTTATATGATGGAATGATGGTGGAATAACCTCCTTAACATGATCATAACCTTAATGTGTTAATTGGTGGTTATCATAGTCACATTGTTGATACTTTTCTTTACTAAACATGTGCATTATGAATATGATGAGTGTTAATCATATCTAGATTCTTTGCATGTTGATGTAATAAAGGAATGTTCTTAATGTTAATATAACCCTGCTATGATTGTTTATGAATATGTCCTAGCTCATTAATCCAATATTGTGTTGATCTGGTGTATTATATGTAAGTGATGTTGTTGAGCCTTGTTATAAGGCATGGAAAGATAATGATGATCTTGCAGGGAATAATATGATGGTCTTAATGACCTTTGGGCATGGTTGAGCCCTGAATGAGGTGTAATCCTCTTGTGTTGATAAGGGTCGATACCCTGTGATACTGTGAAAATGATTTATATCCTGTGATAGTATGATGGTCTTAATGACCTGTGGACATGGTTGAGCCCTGAATGAGGTGTAATACCCTTGTGTTGATAAGGGTTGATACCATGTGATACTGTGAAAATGATTTATATCCTGTGATAGTATGATGACTAGTGTGGTCTCATGAATGGCAATTGAATAGTACCATGTGATGATGAGATGAGAAATTATGTTCAACACATTTTATATCTTTTGAAGTTGTGATATTTATGTGCTTGTTAGAAGTGAATTAGGGTTTGTATGTCCACTTGTTTGATGCAGCCTTAATTCACCCAATTGGCATAACTAATCCAATGAAACTCTAATCATGTAGTGCTTTGTTCCATAGATCCATCTGAGTGTCAGAATTTTCCAGATGGTGAAATGAATATTCCTAAGGGAAACTCAGAGTGCATACTGTTGAGTATGTGGGGGTAGCAAGTTGAGGATATATCCTTGTCATCCATAATGCAGATTGTGGAGGTTGGCTATGGTCATGCCTCATACATCTGATGTGATTGAGAACGGCTGTAGTCGTGTCTCGGTGATTATATATGTGACAAGATTGGAGGATAATTGTGGTTGTACCTCAGATGGTAGGGTATGCGTACTCACCTCCTTTCACTAGTGTTGTGACCTATACTAAGGACGGACTAGGTTGTTAGCAGCTTGACCTTATGTGTCATTGTGGCAGACCCGTACTGACTGGGGGTGGAGAAGATCTTAGGAGTCTGACTTTTCCTAGATCTTGTATGGCATTGATTTCAACTTAGCAGTGGTCAGTTGGATTTTGAGTGGTATCCTCAATTTCCTCAGGGCATAATAAAAGATGTAATACAGTCGTATAACATATCTGTTTAGGGTTATACACGATGCTTCACATTGGAGTATAACCCTTGTTTTTTCTCTTTACATAAAGATGATGCTTAGTGCAATTAAGAGATAGTAGATATACTTATGTTGTGGATATGGTTAAGGTTTTTTTTGGTGAACCCAACGTGTGATATGCTTAAGGTTGTAGATGCATACATACAGTAGACATGATTATATATGTTGATAACTATACTGCTACTGCTGATTATAATCATGATGCTAGCTATCTCATGTTGTTAGTTATGTTTAGTATGCTAGCCATTACTTTGTAACTAGAGATGCATATAATACTAATCATGCTTATCCAAATAATTGTGCTTATGTTGTTATCTCTTTTTATGATGTTGATATGTTCAACCTATTAGACATGCTAATGTTGTTAGCTATGCTTATGTGGCTAGAATTATTCATAATGATAGAGATTCTATGTTACTAGACTTGCTCATGATGCTAGATATGCATATGCTACTGAATTGCTTATATTGTCAACAAGATAAAGGATGATAGTCTGGCTAATGATGATAGTTATTATCTGCTCCTTTATATATTTTGTTAATCATCAGTGTTGCTGAGTTTATTTGTTATATCTGATTAAATTGTTTAACTGTTTAATTACTTAAAATTTTGTAATCAATAATAGTTGTTGGAGGTTATATCTTTTGCTGGGACATGGGTCTCAACCTTGTGGTTCGCCACATCTTTTTAAGTAATCTAAAGTGACGAAAACAAACATGTGGCAGCAAAGAGGAGCTACAGTAATGAATTTATGAGAAAGTTGATTAGATGTCTAGTGTGTCGTAGAGTCGTCCATGTACTCTCAGGTACGTGCGAGAAAAATTTGTATATGGTGTTTCAAACAAATCAGACTTTTGTTAGCATATTAATGCTTGTTTGTGTGATATATATGAATATTGTTCTCCAGTGTATATATATGGTGGCTAAGATGATAGAACAATTTGTATCAAATTCTTGGCATAGTATGGATATAAGAAAGATTTTGAGCTCTTATGCAAATATTTCTGAGCGGGTGCTGACGTTGAAATCGGTTTTAATTTATCCATATTTTTAGGTATGTGATTAATTTATGATTGCTTGTATTTTATGTTTTGAGTAATCTCATTTAGTATAACGGGTTCTCACAGAACGGGTGTGGAGGAGATTATGGAAGAGGAAGCGGCCACTGCCTATGGCGGATTACCAAGAACATCTTACCTATACGGACAACGCTGCATATGCGACAAATAGTGGAGGATGCAACCTACTTGCGTTGCATGGGAGGGAGGGAGGATGCAACTCACGCACTACCGAGCTGCCCACAATCAGCTTTGGTTTGGGCTTTTAGCAAGAAAAATTCTACCCATAACATCCCACATACCCGGCCACCTACCCGGACATCGGGACTCACCAACTCCTGCGCCCACCAGCTGCTGCGCCAGCCCACTTCTACGCCCACTAGCCTCTGCAGCCACATGCACACAATTAAATTGATATCTGCAGTAGCAATTCTGCATGTTTATCCCCACTACTGTAGCTTACAAAAAGTTCTATTACATATTTATCCCCACTGCAGATTACGTAAGTACTATACCTACAATAAATACATATACATTTACAAATGAATTTGAGAGGTACTGTACTTATGTTTGACAAACTTGGTTGGAAATTAATAATTGGGTACAATACTTATATATGCATTTTATAGTTGATTATGGACCAGATGTGTACTATATTTTCCAGATGTGTACTATATTTTTGTTAAAAAATTATGTCCATGCAAAAAATGTTGTTATTGATTCCGTAGGTACTGTACTTATGCTTCCGGATTAGTTATACAATTATGCTTGATTTTGTAATTTGTTAGGTACCGTACTTATGCTTGGTTTTATAATTTGGTAAGTACTGTACTTATGTTTGAAAAAACTGAGTTGAAATTAACAAGTGGGTACTGTACTTATTTTGCATGGATTCTGTAGGTAATGTACTTATGTCTAGATGACAAATGTTACTACTGGATTCCGTAGGTACTGTACGTATGCTTCCAGATCAATGTTGTTATTGGATTCCGTAGATACTGTACTAATACGGGAATGCAGGAGGGTGGATTAGAACGGAAGAGAATAATTACAAGAGAAAAAATGAATTAATACACTTTGCATGGATTTTGGATGGACTTTGCATGAGTATTAATACTCTGGAGAGAAGAGTGGAGAGACATACTATGCCATTCTCTGCACTTTGCATGGACTTTGCATGAGTATTAATACAAAGACAAGTGCAAATGATGTAGATGTATTTTCCCAAGAACCGGGTGGGAGCCCAGGGGTAAGGAGGGGTGTGTGTAGCGTAACTCTTTAGCAACATAGACCCCACTTGCTGGATGGAAGAGGGGGACGATTGTGCATCTTTCTGGAGGAACATAATGATGAGAAGATAGATGAGGCGGCCACACTTCTGTGGGTGGCATGTGGGTGGCATGGACAATAAGAAACAAACAACTCTTCGACGAGGAGTAGGTGTCGGTTAAGGACTGGAGGCAGACTTCCAGAAATTTATTTTATTGCAGATTACATGAAGTACAACACAAGCTGTAAACCCAGGTTAGCAAGAGCTAGCAGGTTACGTGGGTGGCGACGACCACTACAAGATTTTCTGAAACTTAACATAGATGCGGCATGAAAATCAGATATTGACAGTGGTATTGGAATCCCAGTCAGAGATCACCGGTGGAAATTAAAGTCGATCGCTCAACAGAGGCGGGCCGGATGCCAATCTGCTTTAATGGCAAAGGGGGTGGACCTGAGGGAGGCACCGGTTCTCTGACTAGAACATGAACTCATGTGGTGACGACTGAGACCGATTATGCACTCCTCCTCAAGGTTATCAAGGAAGGTGGCACAAGCCGAGGTAACATGGACCTCATTGTCCAAGACATCCTTCTCCTAATGGAGCGATTTGTAGCTCTTAGCCTGTCTTTCACCCGACGTGAATGTAACAAGATTGCACACGATCTAGCAACCTCCGCCTATGACCTGCTTGAGTCCCAGTTATCAACAGGGTCTTTTCCAAGTGACATTATAACAATAGCACACGCCGATTTGCAATAATAAAAAGCCATTATTTGATTTCGAAAAATATATTCTTGCATATGCACTTTTTCTTAAACCATCCTCATTTAGGTAACACCATATGGTGTTGTCAATTCAGTGAAGGAAAATATGGTTCAAAATAATTTGTATTTGTGGTAATTTCTTTATACCAATTTCATTCCTTCGTGCCTACATCTTTTTTCATCGGAATTTGCTACGAATTTCGCTATTGATGATTTGAGAAATGAATGATTTTAGGGTGGTTGAAATGTCATAGATTTTTTAACCCCTGTTCGGTGCAAGATATGATTTAGATCAGACACTATTTTTTTGTACCACGTATGCGTAGATCGCGGCCAGCTCAGTCGATCTCCCTACTGTTTGGCAAAAACCTGACTAAGGGCTAATTTGGTTGGATGTAAAACCAACCAACAGTACGGTTTGCAAAACAGGAATTTAAAAACAATGAGTTCGAACAGCAGCCACATCTGTCTGGTTATGAGTAGTTGAATCTATATAGTTGGTTTGTATTAATTTGGTTGGATGAAGTTACATGGATCCGGTGGTATGGCATATGACTATTGCTGTTCGATTGCTGCAGAAGATAGTTGCCGGTGACAAAAAATCTGGTGAAAAAACTGAAGAAACGAAGGGGGATGACTGAGAGGGACGGCTGCGTGCATACGGAGACGGAACCGCGCCCCATATCCGTGCAGTCAGTTCCCCTACTTTTGTGTGGATGCGAAAAACATGGAGTAGTTGGTTCCCACATCTTGAGTTCCGGCCGCGTCCAACCAAATGAATGAAATTACAAATTAGTGAGTAGTTGCAACACACGTTTTGATTTTCAGTGCAACCAAACGAGCCCTAAGGTTCATTTGAGATTCCACATTCCTGTGTCTATCTAACTCAACTCTACATTTAGCAGGACTAAAAATTCCAGTCCAAATTTAACTTTATTTTATATACTATTTTGTTTTATATGCAACAAGAGAGAGACAAATTAAGTTACTAAACCCAATCGGACAATCACGAAGGAAACACCCCTTTGGAGACCTCGGGAGACCCCGTAGTCCGACAGCTCACTGTTCCACGCTATAGCACAGCAACAGTGCCTACTCGCTCTTTCAGCCAGCCTGCCCGGGCCGCCTGAAGTGGAATCATCCCGCATCCTCAAATCTAACCGTTGCGTTGCGTTGCATTGCCGGCGCCGGGTTTAAAAGGGCTGCAAAATCGACCGTTGCCACGATACGCGGCCTCTCTCTCTCTCTTCCCTCCCCCCACCCCTCCCCCCTCCTCCTCCTCTGTACAACGGAAAAATCGTCTTCTTCCTGTTGTACCGCCTCCGAGGAAAAAGAAGCCCCGATCATGGCTGGTGCTGGGGGGAACCCGGCGGCGCCGCTGGCGTCGCCAAGGAGCGGCATCATCAGCCCCGGTTTCCGTTCGGTCGCCGCCTTGGCTGGATGGGACGAGGAGGCGATCCTCGCCTGCCTCGTCGTGCAGGACACGCCGGTACAGGAGCCGTCCACCCGCAAAAAGCGGTTTCGGAAGAGCAAGACTCCAACGACAGATTCGTCGAGGTAATTCTATTTCACCCCACCTGAGATGAACTGCTGAACTTCGACTGCTCCTCCCCACTTTCTTTTTCCGTGATTCTCTTGCTGGGTTTTAACGATGGAAGGGATTTGGGTTGTAGGAAGAAGAGGGCGCGGACGAGGGGTCCTCCTAGCCCTATCCCCGCTGTAGTCCTGTGCCTGGATGAAGCAGAAAACTCGAATGAAGGTTTGCTTCCCCATCCTAAGTTTCTCTAGATCTTAGATTGGTTTCGGGTTTCATTGCCGTTTCTCGTAACGGAGGGATTGAATCTGTTTGTTTCGATCTGCTACTGTTTGTGATCAGAAAATCAAGATCTTCCGGAAACTGCTAAAATTGAAACAAAAGACCGAGAAAAGGACGAAATCAAGGAACAGCCAAGCAGTCTAGAGGTAAAGAAGGAATCTTCCAGTGCTTCATCACTCCCCTCCATGGACCGGCTGAAAGAGGAGCTGTCTTGCGCGGTGAGTTTCCTTTCCCGTTGCGTCTTCTAGTAGTTGGTGGCGACCCCCTCTTCTTTCTCCATGAAATTATCGGTCGTCATTGCTGTTTGCTAATATCATCAAGACATCAATTTGTCTCACGTTTGCAGATTTGTCTTGACATCTGCTACGAGCCGAGCACCACTCCTTGTGGTCACAGGTGAGTCTCTCGGATCCGCTAGTAAATTGAATTGTTGATATCGATTCGGGTTGATTTCTCTTTTTTTTCCTTTTTTCTAATTGAGTCTGCGATCCTAATTGTTTTGAAGCTTCTGCTTGAACTGCCTGAAATGTGCTGCTTCAAGGTGCGGAAAGCGTTGCCCAAAGTGCAGGCAATTGATCAGGTAGTAATTAACACGATCTGATATGTTTGCTTCCTGAAAGGGAAGGAATTTCAGTCGGTAACAATACCTCTGATCTGATACCAACCTCGTTTATGATTTCTCTGTAGCAACGGGAGGTCTTGTACCATCAACACCGTGCTCTGGAACACGATCCAGCTTCTCTTCCCTCAGGAGGTGGAGGCAAGGAAGAAGGCAGCAGAAGCAGCAGCTTCGTCACCCACCGGCAATGGCTCCAAGAGGAAGCGAAACTCGTTTCCTGGTACAGGCAGCGGCGGTGTTGGAGATAACATAACAAGCAGCGGTGGAACTGTTGCCACCAGCAGCACTCATAATCCACCGACTACCAACGCATCCACCGAGTTCTGGGCCAGCAGAGGCACCACGAGGAGCAACAACACCAGTGCTTTCATCCTGAGCAGCGAGCTGGTGAACAGGGCTGAGTTAGAGCGGGCTAGGCGCGTTTCGGTAATCGGCAGGGGCCATGGATCTTCTTCGTCAACGTCAAGACCCCAGACAGGTGCAGGCGGCGGCAGTCTCAGTGGCAGTGGCGGCACCCGCCGGCTGAGAAGAAGAGAGGCGGCAACACCAAACCAGTCCGATGACTTGGCGCTGGCATTGAGGCTGCAGCGGGAGGAGTTCCTAGGGGCAATTGGCCATGGGAGCAATCGCCCGCAGCAGCAGCAACCGCAGCCGCAGTTCCTCGGAGTACAGCTCGCTAGAGCCAATCTCAGGGCTCTGGCCGCTAGAGCCGTTCGGACCAGCACGAGAAACACCACGTCTCCATAGAAGTCTGAAGTCTCGTAGTGTCGTCGAGCAGGCGAAGGGGAAGGACTTGTCAAACGATACATGGTTATTTGACATTTGGTTTCCTAATCATGCTCTCATTTGTTCAGTGTGTTTGGAGACGAAAACATTTTTCATTTTGTTTTACTCGATGATTCTTTACGGAAGTTTGTATCCATAAACAAGTAATCCGTTTTGTGAAAATAAAGAGACTGATGGTGTTCCGCGGCTCAAAACCCATTTCTTGTTGCATTTGTATTTGTGACATTTTTATCCATGATCATTTTCATTTCATTTCCCAAATTGCACATTGGCTTTCTATATAAATTATTGTTTCCTTCTTCGGATCTATACTTTCGGGCTCGATGTCTCAATAAGCGGAGGAAAATATCAATTCAGGTTCCAAGTAAAATTTAGGTGTGACTAGTATATTCATAAACAAGTAGTCCGTTTTGTGAAAATAAAGAGATTGATGGCGTGCCGGCGTAACGCGGCTCGAAACCCATTTCTTGTCGCATTTGTATTTGTGAAATTTTTATCCATGATCATTTTCATTTCATTTCCCAAATTGCACATTGGCTTTCTATATAAATTATTGTTTCCTTCTTCGGATCCATACTTTCGGGTTCGATGTCTCAGTAATGTAAGCGGAGGAAAATACCAATTCAGGTTCCAAGTAAAATTTAGGTGTGACTAGTATATTTTAGTTTAAAAGACTTTCTAAACAATAGTTGCTCTAGGGCCATCCAACCCTTTTTTTTAAAGAGGAATACAAACCAGTTATCTTATTCTACTCGATCAAATATATGTTTCTTATTTCATGTGGACGGAAACTCACAATTTTTAATCTTTTTGGCAATAGACGAATGTATCTGTGATGTTTGATGTCGTTCACTTTGTCTTTCGGTACTTTCCTATAATACAACATTTATTTAGCAAGCCTTTAGGTACTTTTCTGTAATACAACATTAAATTAGCAAGCCATTGAACTATGATCATGGAACGTTCTTCACATTTCCCTAATTCTTTTAAGAAGTAAACAAGTGATTCTCTAAAGTCAATACAATTTTGTATGGAAACTTGATCTTTATAAAAATCAATATCTATGTCAGTCGCCTGAACTCAATTCCAAAATTGAACCAAAAGTCTAGAAATGAGTTCCAAGAAAATTGACAGCCAACTCGAACCTTAAACAAAAAACTCAAGATTCATATACAAAGTTCAAATGTTAGTCCTTAGTATAGAAAAATAGAGGGATAAGTGTGTTGTGTTGTTGTCGTGATTTAGGTAAATGAAGATGTATTCCATGCCAAGTTTCATTTGTTGGGTTGTTTCCTCTTTCAATGGGTTCTTTGATGATTTGGCTTCAAGTGTACACCCCGTTGGGACTGTTGTGGTGTAATGGAGGATGGAAGAATCTTCAAGGTATGCAAAGTGACATCTCCCTACAATAACAGAAATCCAAGTGGCTAGGGTGTAAGGATGATAGAAAGTGAATGTTTTGATAATCACTATTCATGTAGGTTAAGTGGTGCTCAAGGTTTTTTCATTTGGTCACTCTCGGTCCATTTTTATGCACCAAGCGTGGGTTTCTCATGGGGTGGAGGTGAATTGTTTTTCTAGTGATTTTTAGGACAAGCATGACAAGCATGGAGAAAAATGTAAGCATCTTGGACAAGTCAAGACTAAATGCTTAAACTTTTGGAAATTGAAAACTATCAATTCAAGCTTGGGTATCAAATTCTCCATTATGCCACATTGGATAACATGGAGAGTTGTTGTAGTAGTCTTATGGGGGGTGAACCCTCCACAACACCCATTGATGTTGACGCTATAGATATTGGTGGGCAAAGTGGTATCTCAATGATGTATTGTCTCACAACTATTTTCTAAGACCCCAAAGTGGATCCATAATACACTCATCTTTTATACAAATACATTAAGATCCACACTAGATAAGTCATCAAGGAAGATATAGATCAAACATTGAAGTAATCATGCAATTGAGTTCATTGGACATTTTTACATAATATTTACATTGCATGATAATGTAGAGAACTGATTGTAGCTATCATTCTATTAAAAGTTCTTCAACTCTAGGAAGATAATCTACATCAACTTTCTCATCTAGTGGTAGTTTGAGTACAATGTGTCTTTCTCCTCGTATGGACATTAGTCTGAATGTTGTTACCAACATGAATTAAAATACATAGACGTAGTTGATTACAATATGTAGCTAAGACAACAATGTAAAATGCATTGCATTCTATGAATCATCAATATCATGAATATCAAAAGTTTATCTAGAGAACTAACTTCCCAAACATATAAATTTTTATGCATTCTTTCCCATTATCTTTAAAGAATAAAACATTAACCTAATATAAAAACTTAAAGGAGCTAAATCACAATAATGCCATATCTTGTTAACTCATTAACTTGTAAACACAAATTATTTGTTCATCATGTCCCATGATTTTACTTCTAAGTAGTGCTACTTGGCATGAGTTTAGCTTTCAAATCCAAGCTTATCTCAGTTGGATTTAGGGCTCTAGAGGGGGGAGGTGAATAGAGCTTCAAAATTTGCACAAGAATAGTTAGATGTTCAAATTATATCAATTGAAACCAAATGCTAAAGCTAAATTTGAAGTCTTATCTAAGAAAACATAGCAAGGATGAGAGATATTAAAACATACTTTTGGACAGTGTGTTTAGAATGGTTCCCATCCCCAAACTAGGAGACCTTCAGTCCACTATCTAGATAGGTCAACCTCTAGGACTTTGCAACCCATGTATACTTATATTCCATTATAAGACATACAAGATGACCTTCTTACACCCAAGGGCTTACCTATCCAAGAACTAGTCTTCTACCTCACCACAGGTCTTACCCCTTACACCCAAGGGCTTACCTATCCAAGAACTAGTCTTGTACCTCACCACAGGTCTTACCCACTCTTGCAAGAAGCTCAATTGCTTCTCCTAGGGTATCTCCTCCTTGCAACAAGTCTTCATCCTTAAGGATTTACCCATATGCTCCTTAGATATTCTGCCTTGTCCTTCTCCTTCACTTGGAGAAGATCTTCACACCTTCTTCAACCTTGAAGAAGAACAACAAATCCTCCTTCACTCAGAGAAGAACACTTCAGCCTTTTCTCTTGAAGAAAGGGGATTGGGAAGTAGAGAGATTAAGAGCTTTACAAGGTAACAATGAGGTAGCTCTCTTACAACATGCCTAACTCACACATAATCACAAAATGATTTGTAAATGAGAGAGAGAAAGGGGCTCAAAGGAGCTTAGCACACTCAACTATAGCAAGGACCAAGGATAACATGAATAAGCAAACTTGGAATGAACTCCAAGAGGTCCTATTTATAGCTGGGGGTGTTCCTTTGAGTGTGGGATCACTTAATAATGAAAACTAGCCATTTTACAACATGCAACATACACATTTTTTATTCTAACAACTCTCCAACGATTGAAATTACTTCTTCTACATTTTTAGTACAGTGTATTTGGTCAAGTTTCAATAAAGTTTCACCAAAATCAACTTTAGACAGAAAGTCGATTGGTCGAGTTATGTGAGTGTGCAAATTGACTGATCCTGCTCATTCCCAAAATCCATCATGGATTGGTCGAGTTTCAAACTCGATCGATAAAGTTGATGTGATGAATTTTCCAAAATGAATTTTAAGTGATCAAACGATGGAATTAAGTATCCCTAATTTTTTCTCATCTTAGTGACAAGTCATATCATCAATACAAATGATTACAAAAAAATTCTAATGTGATTTGGAGTGCTTTACACAAAAGTGCATTTGCATTGCTTTTGACTTGAACTTGGACAAGCTAGGGCTCGGTGAATTTGATCCTTTTCATGTACCTAATGCCTGAAATCAATCTCAAATAAACATATTAGATACATATGAATGGAATGGTTAATTCATTATCAAAATGTGGACAATGTATAACTCTCAAGTCAACATTCTTCCCCTTTTTGACAATGACAAACCATTTCTCGACATATTGAAAAGGATATGTAAAGTTATACCTTGGCCCTGTGAATTGCAAGGGTATTAATCAAATTAACAATGTGAATTGCCCCCCCCAGTCTATGCTCACTCTTACATGCATATTTAGTTTTTCTACACAAAGCTAATAACATGTATACTACATGGTCCTTTAGCAAGTCACATGATAAAATATATATTAGACAAGAAAAGGATCATATAGGCAGTGAAAACAATATGGTTGAGCTTCAAAACATCTCAAATTTCTCTCCCCCTTTTGGCATTATCAAAAAGTAAGGGGGTAGAAGAGCATAAAAAGGGTCTTCTCCAAGAACAACCAAAAACATGTAACCACAAGTAGCACAAACAAAAAACAGAGATGATGATAGAGAGAAGCAAGCAACCTGTGTCATAATCAAAATATGGAAAAGCATACCAAGAACTCATATGATAGAGCACACATAGAGTTATGATACATACAATTAAGATTACAACATAGAAACATTTCTCAAAACAAGTGCATACCAGTGATGAAAATAACATGATGATAGAAATAGTAAAACTCATATAATGTGCCCAAATGTCATTAGTACAAAATATTCTATAAATATATATATGATCAACATCTAAAGACTAAAAACTAAAACATATAAACATCTAAGGTATCTAAGTCCAATAGGTCATCATCAACTTCATCCTTGTCAACTGCAGGCTCGTAGCCCTCATCATCATCAAAAGGTGCCATAGAGACAACAACAACTTCATCACCAGAGGCACCAACAAAGCCATCATAACCATCATCAGGGCCATCATCCTAAGTGACCTCCTCCTCATCAACAACTTTCTCATCAGCCTGGTCAGGCATCTCCTCATTGACAGAAGGACCGAAACTACGACTGGGCCACATGACATTCTACTCATCCCGAGACATGCCAAGATCATGTAGCTCCTTGACCTGAGGGAAAGAGGGAGTAGAAGTGACAATGTTGGTAAGTAAGGTATCAAGGGGGCCAGCAGGCAGAGGAAGCACTTCAGGGGTAGGTGGAGGGGTAGGTCCACCAGCAGTAGAGGATGTGGCAGTAGAAGTAGCAGGTGGAGGGACCGGGTAGAGGTGACTATATGCATAGGAAGCATAGTCACTTCCTGGACAGGACTGGTAGGAGGGGTAAGGGTGGCTGCAAGACAGGTTCATGGTAGACATGATTTGACATAGGTCCTGATGTAGGTGATCCTGAACATGTAGATTGTACACTTGTTGATGCACCATGTAACCCATGAGGGCTTCATTGGATACATGGAATGAGGCGTGGGCAAGTCGCGATGGTGGTGGAGGTGGAGGTGGAGGTGTCGGGTGGAGGTATATGTAGAGGCTCTGGGTGTGGTGGAAGAGGTAGGCGGTAAGGTCTTCTTGATCGTGGTTTCACTAATGCAAACTCCTTTCTGGCTAGATTTGTATTTGAAGTCATGGAAAAGAGATTTATGGGTATCAAAAGTGAAAAGACCACAAATCAGGGCTGGGTAGCGTTGTTGGGTACCTCGGGTATTCTTCTCGGAGTCAAAATAGGTCATGTGGTGGAGAATGTATCTAAACCACTTGACTCCTACGTTCTTCAGAATACATTACATAATCACATCAGTGTTATCTACAATTTCCATTTGATTCTTCTTTGGATGGACATTGCAGTTAACAACTAATGCATAAGTCTATTCTTAAGATCAAGGGAAGATGATGGAATGGTCAATTTCTTATTCTAGGGTACCCAAGGTTTCTTCAAGAATGTGTGGATGTCAGGAAGAGTAAGATCAAATAGCTTGTAGAAATCCTCAAGGTCCAAAAGGTTGAAGTATTCAGGATAATCTTTTCTCCAAGTGTCTGTAACCTCTGTTCCATTGAAAAAGATGTTCAATGAATTTTTGAAGATTGTGAATTTGATACCGATGATCATGGAGGTAAGAATGGCCTGAATATTGGGTGGTGTCACTAATATGTCATAGTTCCATGTGAGATTCACATAGAATTCGTGGACCACCTTAGTGCTTGTGATAGAATTGTGGAAGCATCATCTTTCTACGCATAAGGCTCTTAGGTGATGGGTATAGAAAATCTAAGTAATCTCTTCAATAACATCCTTTGTTTTGAGAGAAGGCTCAAACAAAGCTCTAAAAGGGAAGGGGTTCCTAGGAAGGATCTCCTTGTAGAGGTTAAGAACTTCAGAAGAGACAAAAGAAGTTTCATCAAACGAGATTAAGTGGGGGTTGGCTGAGGTTGAGGGTACACCACCTGGGTTAGCTCTTTTTCTTCAGTTTGAAGCCATAGGGTCGGATTGGAGAGGCAACACAACCAAAAGAAGAAGATAACCATACAAGACAATCGTCTAACCACCTAGAAGGGTGTGGGAAGAGGCAAGAAAGGATAGGACATGCAAAGGAGAGGATGGTGACACCTAGGGTTGAGGTTGAGAGGGGATACAACTTAGGAATCGGTCGAATTTTCTCTAGTTGAGAGGGAGAAATGTCAGCCAAAACCTATTTTAGGTTTGGTCCAGCCCGACAATTATTTGAGTTTGTCTTGGGGAAACTCCACCGATCAAGAGAAAAAACCTTGACCTTGGCCTGGGATCGATTGAGTTGGCAACTCAACCATGGTCAACCTATCCAGACATTAGAAATTTTAGATTTTAGACATTTGAGTTCCTGTTAAATTTATTTTTCTAGTCCATTTTGCATTTTAGACATATTAAGGCACATGTCACTCATCATAGGGTACTATTTTGCGGTGAAATAGTCATTTGCAAAAATACCCAAAACAAGCAAAAACAAGGCATAAGAATAAGAAATTTAGCACTTAGCAAGCAAAGGTGATCAAAACATGATCAAAGCATATAGGGTAGATAACAACTAGTTAGATGACATATCAATATCATCCAAAGTAGTTATGAGTAGTTTAGATCAAATAAAAGTAAATTGCTCTCTAGCTAGAGGTTTAGTAAACATGTTCGCCAACTGATTTTCCGTGTCCACATGTGTGATATAAATATCCTTCTTGGCAATGTGATCACGAAGAAAATGATGACAAACCTCTATATGCTTGGATGTACTATGCAATATAGGATTGTAAGATGAATTGATCGCAATAGTATTTTCACAAAAGATAGGAGAAGCATCAAAATAAATGTTAAAGTCTTAGAGCATTTGCTTCATCCATAGAACATGGGCACAACAACTCCCAGCTACAATGTATTCAACCTCGATAGTTGATAGAGCCATTATGCTATGTTTATCAGAAAACCAAGACACCAAGCATGGCCCTAGGAGGAAGCAAATGTCACTTGTGCACTTTCTATCAATCAAACATCATGCATAGTCCGCATCACTATAAGCAGTAAGAGTAAAGTCCCTTGACTTAGTATATCATAGTCCAAAATTTGGAGGTTTGACTACCTAAAAATCCTCATAATAGCTATAAGATGCGATTTCTTAGGACTTGATTGAAAGCGAGCACACAAGCCAACACTAAACATTATGTCAGGTCTAGAGGTAGTTAAATAAAGTAAAGTTCCAATCATACTTCTATAGAGATTCTCGTCTACCTTTTCATCTTATTCATCTTTATCAAGCTTGGTGGTGTTTGACATGGGGGTGTCCATTTGCTTGGTTCTCTCCATCCCAAAGTGCTTAAGTAGCTCACTTGTGTACTTGCCTTGGTTGATGAAGTTCCCATTCTTTGTTTGCTTGATTTGAAAGCCAAGGAAGAATGTAAGCTCCCCCATCATGCTCATCTCAAACTCACTCTGCATAAGATCACTAAACTCCTTTCAAAGATCAAGATTAGTTCTACAAAAAATGATATCATCAACATAAATTTGAATAATAAGAAATTTGTTAGAAGTGTGCTTTAGAAACAAGGTAGAACTACTTTGCCCATGATATAGCCATGATCTAAAAAAAGTTCTTTAGTTTCTCATACCAAGCTCAAGGTACTTGTTTGAGATAATAGAGAGATTTTTGCAACAATTAAACATGGTTAGGCAGGTTATCATGTTTAAAGCCTGAGGGTTCTGCAATATACACTTCCTCCTCAATTGTCCCATTCAAAAACACACTTTTAACATCCATTTGATAAAGTAGAAAATTATTGTAACTGGAAAAAGAAACCAACATTCTGATTGACTCAAGTCTAGATACAGGTGCATATGTTTCATCAAAATCTATACCTTCTTATTGATTGTAGCCTTGAGCCACTAACCTTGCTTTATTTCTTACCACCTTTACTCTTTCATCCAGCTTGTTGAGGTAGACCCACTTGGTGCCAATGATATTTCTATCACATGGTCTGGGCACAAGAGTCCACACTTTGTTCTTTTTTAATTGCTCTAGCTCTTCTTGTATGGCTAGGATCCACTCATCATTCCCAAGAGCTTATTTGACATTCTTTGGCTTGAGTTGTGAGATGAAGGCATTGTTGGCTTGTTCTTTGTTGTAGGAAGCCCGCGTCTTCACTCTTTTAAAGGAGGCACCTATGATGAGATCTTTAGGATGATTCTTTGCAAAATGGGGGGTTAGATCCTTCTTTTCTTCATCTATCTCTTCTTCTTGAGTGGCCTCCACTTTTCCCTTTTGAGTGATGTTAAGTTTTTTAAGATTGGAATTACTCCATCTACAACATCATCATTAGCAACATCCTTGAAAACATAGGGGTCAGTCTCAACATTAATATATTCTTCTACTTTAGATAGATCAACATTATACACTCTATAAGCCTTGTTAGTAGTGCTATAGCCAATAAAGAAAGCCTTGTATGATTTCATGTCAAACTTGTCAAGAGAATCTTTCATGTTCAAAACAAAATAAGGACACCCAAAAATGTGAAAATACTCGACGGAAGGCTTCCTACGATGCCATAGCTCATAGGGGGTTTTCTTCATAGAGGGATGTGTGAAAACCTGATTTTGCACAAAACATGAAGTACTAACAGCTTCGGCCCAAAACTTCTTTTGAGTGTCATACTCTAGAAGCATGATCCTAGACATTTCCTATAGTGACCTATTCTTCCTCTCTACAACCCCATTTTATTGAGGTGTTCGAGGTGAAGAAAAGTTATGTGCATATCCAGACTCTTCACAAAAACGTTCAAAAAGATCATTTTCAAATTCTCCCCTATGATCACTACAGATAGAAACAATGCGACAAGAAGCTTTGTTTTCAACTCTTTGCAAAATCTAGAGAAAACATCAAGAGTATCGCTCTTAGAAATGAGAAAGAAAGTCCAAGTATATTGAAAAAAATCATCAACAATAACAAGACAATACTTGGAACCACTAAGCAATTGAGTTCTCATAGGTCCAAATATATCAATATGGAGAAGTTCAAGAGCTCTTCTAGTACTAAGGACTCCTTTGGATTTGAAGGAGGACTTGGTTTTCTTTCCTTGTATACAAGATTGGCATTCCTCATCCTTTTCAAAATCCAATTTGGGAAGTCCCTTAACCAAGTCCTTTTTTCTCAACTTCTTCAATTGATGCTTATTTACATGACCTAGACGACGATGCCAAAGAGAAATATCATTTGAATTGACTACAAGACATCTACCAATAACATGCTTAATAGAGTCAAGAACAATTACATAAATATTACTATTCCTAGTTCCCTTATATACGACATTGTAAGTGTAACATCCCTAATATGGGTTATGCTTTAACCCTAGATGTTTTGTTTAAGAAAGATAATTATATGTATGCTCTTATATTTTGAAAAGTAATTAAGGCTCAAGAGGAACTTATGTTTCAATTTTGGTCCTATTTGAATATTGTTGAAACAATGTTTTACTTATTTTGGACTAAAGTGCAAATTACCCAAGTTGAGGGGTTAATGTGGCGACCGTCTCGTGAAAACAAGATTAACTCAACTAACTGATGCGGAAGCGGATACTTAGTAGCGGAAATACTAAAAATCACTAAAAATTTAAAACTTTTTACAAAGAAAATCCACAAACTGTAAAACTCTTTTATAAAGAACTAAAGTAAATTATTTACATTCTGATTCAGCAGTACATCTCTGTATCATCTCATCTCGAGAGTCACAACACTGACTGCCCAGTTAAACTATACATAAGTAGTATACAAAAATCTCGAGGCACTAAGCCAAAAATCTCAGATCTATATCAAACCATCTATTGTCTCCTAGGACCTGAGAGTACAGAGACAACACATAGAACTTTCTATATACAGAACCTAACAGACAGTGTCTCCACCTGAAGATCACTACTGTCCCTGTTGTTGATGCTGCGACTGTTGTTGCTACTCACCCACTGATGGGTTTCTCCATCCTCGGCGTCTACCTAAAAAGTTGAATCCCACGGGGGTGAGACAATTGAAAATTGTCCCAGCGAGAGTTATAACTCTTCGCCAGAAACATTGTTATTGCAAATAATAGAATAACACTGAGCAGTAGGATTATAAATATTCAACAGTAGGTAATTCATTGAATAACTAAATAAAGCAGTATTCGTTATGCAATCATTTCAATTATAACTTGATTGAATAGCAAGTCATTTAATCAATAAGGAATATGAAGAACATGTATATCATCTATCTAACTAGGACATAATAAATAATGTATCATCAATCATTGTTTCTCGTAGTTCAACCTAAGCAATTATGCTACACGGCTGATTACATTTTACAAACATACTTATGCCCTGAGGAGATGAGGTATACCATTCATACTCCAACCGACCATTGCGAAATCGAAATCGGTACCATACATAGGTCATCAGAAGAGCCGGATTCCTATGACCTCATCCTCCTCAGTCACTGTGAGGAACAACATGCAGGACATCTCGTGTCTCTACTAAAATAGCTTTCCAGGGTATTCTGGCAACTTCTCTATTAGAGTTACAGTGGCATGCTGTACTCTCTTCGCAATCATGAGATTTCATGTTTATCTCCATCGATCTGGCATTAACATCATTGGGAGATGTGTACAACATCTGTCCCAATCTTCAGGAGATTCGTGATACATCCATCCCGGTGCAAGTAATGAAGGATTGAGAGATTTAATGTTTATCTCACATCAATTCCTCCATTAGGACGTAAGGATATTCACGTCCATAACCCCCACATATTCAAAAGTATGCTCTCCAGGAATTCCCTTAGGAAAACCTGTTTCACCATCATCCAACTTCTGACGATGATGGATCTATGGTCATGGCTCTACATTATATCATTATACTTGATTATTTCAGTACATTATAGAATTCTTTTAGCATCAGGCGTGTTTTCAAACATAAACCATTAAAACAATTGCTATAAAGAAAGAGTACTATTTAATTAAGTTCATCTTATAGCTTTATTAACATTGGGATCTCAATCCCCTATCAATTCATCATCATGATTCAAGAATATGGGTATTCAAACCCTTAGATTATCAAATCACTTATTACCACCTTAATAGGTAACTTAATGCCATCAAATTATTTCACAGTGTGAACATGATAGTAGCAATGCATGTATTTCACATAGCTCATACAGCTTGT
This sequence comes from Alisma plantago-aquatica, assembly GCA_963693085.1. Lineage (NCBI taxonomy): Eukaryota > Viridiplantae > Streptophyta > Magnoliopsida > Alismatales > Alismataceae > Alisma > Alisma plantago-aquatica. Next base: position 439,210,281 of record OY856412.1, on the reverse strand, counting down.
CAATCTCTTTTGTTACCTTTCAATAGGCAACATAACATATTATTGCTCACAAAGCTCATTGAGTACTTTTAATGAAAAAATCATCTTAGCCCTTACCTGACTATGTTCAATATCTCATAACTCCTACATGATTATTACAAATGATAACAGATACATCTATTTCATACCAGCATAATGCAAAATAATAATATCATCACTATTCAAGGGTTGCACCACTAAGCCCTTACTAGGGTTAGAGTTTCCCCTTTTTAATTCAAAAGGATTTATCATCCCTCTTAAGCTCAAATAGGATTAGTGATTCCTCATTTCATTATCCAATAATAGAGCTTCATGCTTTAAAGCATAACCTAGAATTAGGGTTTCACACTTCCATTTATTTTACTTGGAATTAGGGTTTACTATTCATATCACACCACCCTAGGTTAGGGTTTACTATTCATATCACATCACCCTAGGTTAGGGTTTACTATTCATATCACATCACCCTTGGTTAGGGTTTACTATTCATCCCAAGTAGGAGTGATCAACAAAATACCTTGAATTAAGGATAATTATGTCATCATTGTGAATTAAGATCTTACCATCATCATATATTAGGATTGCTTCCATTAATATCCTCAGTTAGGGTTATGATTCGTTAATCATGATAATTAGGGTTCCATGATCTCATCTTCATGGATCATTTCCTAATTAGACATTCATTTATATTGGAAGTCCATTACTTGTTTAACATTCATATAAGAAGTCTTTTCTCTCTCATCCCCTATAGGATGATATTAGCTTTATCCTTGATTAGGCTAAGTCAACTCAACATGAAAGAGAATTCACATATAGTTTATATCATGATCATTAAGACTTATTTATTTAAGGGTACTAATCACCTTACCCCATTAAGATATAATTACCATAATCATCTTTGATTACATCATGTATTAGTTAACTAATTAGTTTGTCCTTTAACCACTTTAAGTACCCATGCAGTTTTGGTTCATCATCCACCAAACGGTCTTGACCATATAGACCTCAAACGGTCTTGACCAAATCAGACCTCAAACGGTCTTGGTCAACTAATGAAACCGTTTGCTAAAGTTACCTTTGAAACCGTTTACTAAAGTTGCACACTTGAAACCGTTTGCAAAAGCAACCCTTGAAACCGTTTGGCAAATTTGCACACTTGAGACCATTTAGTAAAGTTGGTGGTATAGACTGTTTGCCAAAGTTGACTTTTGAGACCGTTTGCTAAAGATGGTCACATGAAACTGTTTGCATTCAAACGGTTTGAAACTGTTTGCTCCCAAACGGTTTGGGAAACCGTTTGAGCAACAAAAGCAAACCGTTTGGTAAAGTACTTTTTGGATATTTATCTAGAATGATGTCATATTTATCTTCCTCTGTTCAACCAAGAACAGGTGTTGTTCTTCACAAAAATTATATCAAGAACTCACAAGAGTATCAAAGGAAGAAAAGTAACCAACGATTCTTATAGAAAAGAGTGCAATACTAATGCTTAAGGGTTAGAGTTATAAAACCCACATCTAGAACTTATCTCAAGCTCCAAGCTCCATAGATTTAATGGTGGATTGAGTTCCAACAGTTGTCCAAGGTCCGTCCTTCAACTTTTGGATGAACAAACTTGCTAGAAATGGAAACCAAGTGAAGAAAACCAAGAATTAAGCCTTGTTTTAGGGTTTCCACCATAGATCCGAGGTAGGAGATTATCAAAACTCACCTACAGGTTTGGTCACCCTTCCTCTGCTCCAGAGTTCTTCCTTGGTCTGCCAAAGCAAGGTTGAGAAGAGAAAGAAACTAAGGAAACGAGCCTTGGGTGTTGTTGGAAAAGATATACATAAGGAATATGTATATGGGTTTTCAAGGAAAATAGAAAAAGAGAGTTATCTTCTTTAATTCCAATTAATTCCACCAAAGCCTACTGCACTCCTTGGCCATGAGTCCACCTTCTATATCATGAAAAACCTCTCCATTATCCAAGAAATATTGGAAAAGGAACTAAACACCTAATGAGTTGTATATTATTATCCATCCTTTTATTGGATATTGCTTTATATATTATTAATGTGAATGGCTTCTACTCAACCAAGATATTTTTGTTCCCAAGTATGGCACAAGCTCGTACAAAATATTGCAAACACATCCTTCAACTTTTGTTTGAAGGGTTCCTCAATTAATTCCTTTCTTTTTGCATTAAATTATATTAAAGAGCCATTTATGCTTAAATCTTGATTATTTTAATGTCAAGATTCTCTCTCCTCCATGATAACTCAAATGAGGCGCCCCTCTCATTTTATTTGCTCTACTTGATTCCAAGAAACATGAGAGACCCTCTATAGGTGATATTTTGCATGTTGAACCCTAGGTTTTGGGTAATTTGCACATTACACCAAAACTAGGTTTTAATGCACAAGGTTTGCTCTACAAGCTTTATCTTGGTGCCCAAGCTTGTAGAAACCATACCACTACATCATATTCATTCTTATGATGTCTCAACATCAGAGGAACATCTTATCATGTGGAATTTGCAAGTTAACCCCTCTACTTGGGTAATTTGCACTTTAGTCCATTATTAACAAAACAATGTTTCAACATTATTCAAAAAGGGCTGAAATTGAAATATAAGTTCCTCAAAAGCCTTAATTACTTTTCAAAAGATAAGATCAAACATATAATAATCTTTATTAAGAAAAACACCTAGGGTTAGTACATAACCCAGGTCAGGGATATTACAAATTATCCACCCCTTACAAGGATTTCATCCCCGAAATCATCTACAAAACATTAAGAGAAAAGAGCAGGGTATTTCCTCCTCATCTCTTCCTCTAGTTCCCATGTAGCTTCTTCAATGCCACGGTGATTCCAGAGGACTTTCACAAGACTTATGTCTTTCTTTTTCAACTTTTTAATTCTTCTATCAAGGATTGTCATAGGTCCTTCAACATAAGATATATCATCATTTAACTCTATTTCCATAGGCTGCAGAACTGATTCTGTGTCAGGATGACATTTCCTAAGCATGGAAATGTGGAACACTGGGTGTAACTTTTGCAACTCTGATGTTAACTCTAGCTTATAAGCTACTTTTCCAATCCGTTCGATGATTGGATAAGGCCCCATAAACCTAGGAGCTAACTTTCCTTTCCTTCCAAATCTAAGAACTCCCTTCCAAGGTGAGACCTTGAGGTACACTCTGTCTCCAACCTGGAATTCTAAATGTCTACGACGCTTATCAGCGTAAGATTTCTGCCTATCTTGTGCAGTCTTCAACTGTTGTTGTATTATGTTAATCTTCTCGGTGGTCTGCTGCACAAGATCAGGACCTAAAAGTTGATATTCACCAGTTTCATACTAACATAAGGGAGATCTACAACGTCTACCATACAAAGCTTCATAAGGTGCCATGTCAATGCTATGTTGATAGCTATTGTTGTAGGCAAACTCTATCAAGCTTAGATGCAGATCCCAACTTCCACTGTGGTATGGGCAAAGGTTGCAGTGTTCCTGCAGGCTTCTGGTGTTCAGCTTTAACCCGCTGACACACATGACACCGCATAAAGAACTCAGCAACATCCTTCTTCAAACCAGGCCACCAATACATATCTTTTAAATTATGATACATCTTGGTGCTTCCTGGATGCATAGAATACATAGAAGAATGAGCTTCTTCTAGGACTATCTTCCTTAAGTTATCCAAATCAGGCACTATCATTCTACAATGATAACAAGATACCTGATCATCTGAGTCATGGAAACCTTCTCGTTTCTCATTACCATACTCTGACCTAATCTGTTGAACTATAGCATCAACTTGCTGTGCCTCCTTAATCTGCTGTCTCAGAGTAGGTTTTATATGCATCTCAGCTAGCAACCCAGATAACAACGATACTTTTAACTGTACATTATCATGCCTTAAAGAGATAAGCATATCCCTCCTAGAGCACACCAAAGAATTCAGCTGTGCTCTATCTAAGGCTGGTGTTGCTGATTTCCTACTCAAAGCATCAACAACTACATTGGTCTTTCCTGGATGATAATCAATTGTACAATCATAGTCTTTGATTAATTCCATCCAGCAGCGTTGCCTCATGTTAAGCTCATGCTGAGAAAAGATGTTCTTTAGGTTCTTATGGTCTGTGAAAATCTGGAACATCTCTCCATAAAGGTAATGTCTCCAGATCTTCAGGGCATGAACTACAACAGCTAGTTCTAGATCATGTGTCGCATAATTCTCCTCGTGTTTCTTAAACTGTCGAGAAGCAAAAGAAATCACTTGTTTATCATGCATCAACACACATCCTAGTCCATTCTTAGAGGCATCATAGAAAACTATATACCCTTTCCCTTGCTCAGGTAACACAAGCACAGGTGCACTTGTCAACCTCTCCTTCAACAAATGGAAATATTGTTGACACTTGTCACTCTAGGCAAAAGGAACATCCTTCCTAGTCAACTTAGTCAAGGGTAAAGCTATAGAACTGAAGTTCTTAATGAACCTCCTGTAATAGCCTGCTAACCCTAAGAAACTACGAATCTCTGTCGGAGTCTTCGGTTGTTCCCATTGCAGGATAGATTCTACCTTTTTAGGGTCAACACGAATACCTGAGGCAGATATTATGTGTCCAAGAAAAGATACTTCTGGTAGCCATAACTCACACTTGCTAAACTTAGCATATAACTTATGCTCTCTTAGCAAAGTCAGAGCCTGACGAAGATGTTGTTCATGCTGCTGAGCATCCCTACTATAGATCAGGATGTCATCTATGAAGACAACTATACACTGATCAAGAAAAGGTCGAAAGATTCTATTCATGAGTTCCATAAATGCAGCTGGTGCATTAGTTAGTCCAAACGACATAACTGTGAACTCATAGTGACCATACCTTGTCCTACAGGCAGACTTAGGTATGTCACCTTCCTTAATATGCAGCTGATGGTATCCCGACCTCAAATCTATCTTTGAGAAGACAATTGCACCACGCAACTGGTCAAAGAGATCATCAATTCTTGGCAAAGGATACTTATTATTTATTGTTACTTTATTTAATTGTCTGTAATCAATGCACAACCACATTAACCCATCTTTCTTTTTAACAAAGAGGATCGGAGCACCCCAAGGTGAAGTACTCGGTCGGATGAAACCCTTCTCAAGCAACTCTTGCAGGTGTCTCTTGAGTTCTACCATCTCAGCAGGCACCATCCTATACGGTGTTTGTGCTATTGGCTACGTGCCTGGAATTAGATTAATCTCAAAATCAATCTCTCAGGGCAGAGGTACACCTGGAAGTTCTTCAGGAAATACATCTACAAATTCCCTGACTATCAAAACTTCAACAGGATTAGAACTCTCCATGGTGGTGTCTACCACATGGGCCAAGAATGCATAACATCCTTGCCTCATCAGCTTCTCAACAACCATAGCCGACACAAGACAGGTGGGTAGGATCTTTTTATCTCCTTGAAAGATCCACGTGTCACTATCACCAGTGAACACAGCTTGCTTGGACTCACAATCCAAGACAACCTTATACCTTTCTAAGGTATCCATCCCCATGATTACATCGAATCCGTGCATTTCAAGTGGTATAAGATCCACTTGAATGCGATGTTCAGAAAAGAAAAGAATGCAGGGAAAGCACACCTCCCGCAAAATAGCAGATCCCATCAAAGGGGTTTCTAACAACAAACTATCTTCTCTATGACTTGTAGTCATATTACAGTCAAGAATCACTCTTCGAGTGATAAAGGAATGTGTAGCACCTGGATCAATTAAAACAGATACGACGCAAGAAGTAGACATGTCAGAATAAAACAACTCCATCTGACCTATCACAACCCGAGGGTTGATCACTGCATCAGGTGGATTCATCGCATAGAATCTCACCGTCTCCTGTAGTTGATTCAGTGCTCGATGATTGGGTGTTGATGATCCAGCTTGAGACACTTGTCCACATCCTCTAGAGTTACCTGGAAACTGTCGCCTCTGAGACCCTTACTGACTCTGCCTCTGGGGTTGGGTCACACTTGCCTCTCTGGATCTACAATCCTTCATCAGATGTACCACTTTTCCACATATGTAACAAATTCTGATCCCTTGCTGTGGTCTAGATGGTCCTATGACCGACACAGATGCTGAGCTGCGAGCTCCTTCTAGTGGTAAACTTCATCCTCTACCCCTATTTGACATCCACTATGTCTGGGTACTGAATTTAGGTGGTGGTATAGGCACGGAAAACCTTGGTTTCTTGAAATCTTTGGATGAGGATCCTTGGAACTAGGGATACATCTTCTTATTCTTAGTCTGTCTCTTCTCTGACACATACCTCTCTATCCTCCTGACCAATTTCACAAAGGTAGCAAATCTTTCCCTATTCTCCAGAGCAGACACAGGAGTGGTCAACTCAGCGTTTAATCCTTTCTCAAAACGCATAATCCTTTCTTCATCTGTAGTTGCCATGTGCGGATAGAACCACAAAAGCTCCATGAACTTAGCCTTGTACTCGCTAATGTTCATTGGTCCCTGCCTTAACCTTTCGAACTAAGAGATTTTCTCATCCAAGAACATCTTAGGAAAGTATATGTTAACAAATTCTCATCGAAATACTTCCCATTCGATCTCCACACCTGGCCTTTTCCCCTCCTCAATGGTCCACCAGTGACCAACACTCCCCTTGAGAAGGTACACTGCATGTCTAACCTTCTCAACTTCTGGGATGTTCAGGATTCCAAAGGCCTTCTCTAGTTCAGTTAGCCACAAGTCAACATCTGCTGGGTCAGCTATTCCAGCATATTCTGTGGCTCCAACTCGGTGAAGTCATTCAAACATCTTGCCGACTCCTTGTCCTTCTGGATGGGTAGGTGCCCTAGGTACATGTATATGCATCCTATCAGTCATATGAGTCATGGCAGTCATAAACTTCCCAAACATGGCTTGGAAGGCTGGGTTCCCCATGTCAGCTGGATTGAACTGGGGTGGTTCAAGCACAGATTCCTCCCTTTCTTGGTTTCTTGCACCTCCTCCAGGTGCGGCAACACTACTCTCCGCAACATGTTCCTCATGTGGTCCAGACATCTTTAGTTTTCCCTTCTCCTCCTATATGAGAAGAAGATACTATCAGATATGCTGGAAGACACTAGAAGAGACTCTACAACCCTAGTCCTATGTCTCTGTAGACTCAGTGAACCTAGAGCTCTAATACCAAAATTGTGGTGACCGTCTCGTGAAAACAAGATTAACTCAATTAACTGATGCGAAAGCGGATACTTAGCAGCGGAAATACTAAAAATCACTAAAAATTTAAAACTTTTTGCAAAGAAATCCACAAACTATAAAACTATTTATAAAGAACTAAAGTAAGTTATTTACATTCTGATTCAACAGTACATCTCTGTATCATCTCATCTTGAGAGTCATAACACTGACTGCCCAGTTAAACTGCACATGAGCAGTATACAAAAATCTCAAGGCACTAAGCCAAAAATCTCATATCTATATCAAACCATCTACTGTCTCCTAGGACCTGAGAGTACAGAGATGGCACATAGGACTTTCTATATACAGAACCTAACAGACAGTGTCTCCACCTAAAGATCACTGCTATCCCTGTTGTTGCTGCTCACCCACTGATGGGTTTCTCCGTCCTCGACGTCTACCTAAAAAGTTGAATCCCATGGGGGTGAGACAATTGAAAATTGTCCCAACGAGAGTTATAACACTTCACCAGAAACATTGTTATTGCAAATAATAGAATAACACTGAGCAGTAGGATTATAAATATTCAACAGCAGGTAATTCATTGAATAACTAAATAAAGCAGTATTCTTTATGAAATCATTTCAATTATAACTTGATTGAATAGAAAGTCATTTAATCAATAAGGAATATGAAGAACATGTATATCATCTATCTAACTAGGACATAATAAACAATGTATCATCAATCATTGTTTCTCATAGTTCAACCTAAGAAATTATGCTACACGGCTGATTACATTTTACAAACATACTTATGCCCTGAGGAGATGAGGTATATCGCTCATACTCCACCCGACCATTGCGAAATCGAAATTGGTACCATACATAGGTCATCAGAAGAGCCGGATTCCTATGACCTCATCCTCCTCAGTTAGTGTGAGGAACAACACGCAGGACATCTCGTGTCTCTGCTAAAATAGCTTTCCAGGGTATTATGGAAACTTCACTATTAGAGTTACAGTGGCATGATGTACTCTCTTTGCAATCGTGAGATTTCATGTTTATCTCCATCGATCCGGCATTAACATCATTGGGATATGTGTACTGCATCTGTCCCAATCTTCGGGAGATTCGTGATACATCCATCCCGGTGCAAGTAATGAAGGATTGAGAGATTTAATGTTTATCTCACATCAATTCCTCCATTAGGATGTGAGGATATTCACGTCCATAACCCCCACATACTCAAAAGTATGCTCTCCAGGAATTCCCTTAGGAAAACTTGTTTCACCATCATCCAACTTCTGACGATGATGGATCTATGGTCAGGGCTCTACATGATATCATTATACTTGATTATTTAAGTACATTATAGCATTCTTTTAGCATCATGCATGTTTACAAACATAAACCATTAAAACAATTGCTATAAAGAAACAATACTATTTAATCAAGTTCATTTTATAGCTTTATTAACACTGGGATCTCAATCCCCTATCAATTCATCATCATGATTGAAGAATATGGGTATTCAAACCCTCATATTATCAAATCACTTGTTACCACCTTAACAGGTAACTTAATGCCATCAAATTATTTAACAGTGTGAACATGATAGTAGCAATGCATGTATTTCACATAGCTCATAAAGCTTGTCAATCTCTTTTGTTACCTTTCAATATGCAACATAACATATTATTGCTCACAAAGCTCATTGAGTACTTTTAATGAACAAATCATCTTAGCCCTTACCTGGCTATGTTCAATATCTCATAACTCCTGCATGATTAGTACAAATGATAACCGATACATCTATTTCATACCAGCATAATGCAAAACAATAATATCATCACTATTCAAGGGTTACACCACTAAGACCTTACCAGGGTTAGAGTTTCCCCTTTTTAATTCAAAAGGATTTATCATCCCTCTTAAGCTCAAATAGGATTAGTGACTCCTCATTTCATTACCCAATCATAGAGCTTCATGCTTTAAAGCATAACCCAAAATTAGGGTTTCACACTTCCATTTACTTTACTTGGAATTAGGGTTTACTATTCATATCACACCACCCTAGGTTAGGGTTTACTATTCATATCACATCACCCTAGGTTAGGGTTTACTATTCATATCACATCACCCTTGGTTAGGGTTTACTATTCATCCCAACTAGGAGTGATCAACAAAATACCTTGAATTAAGGATAATTATGTCATCATTGTGAATTAAGATCTTACCATCATCATATATTAGGATTACTTCCATTAATATCCTCAGTTAGGGTTATGATTCATTAATCATGATAATTAGGGTTCCATGATCTCATCTTCATGGATCGTTCCCTAATTAGACATTCATTTATATTGGATGTCCATTACTTGTTTAACATTCATATAAGAAGTCTTTTCTCTCTCATCCCCTATAGGATGATATTAGCTTTATCCTTGATTAGGCTAAGTCAACTCAACATGAAAGAGAATTCACATATAGTTTATATCATGATCATTAATACTTATTTATTTAAGGGTACTAATCACCTTACCCCATTAAGATATAATTACCATAATCATCTTTGATTACATCATGTATTAGTTAACTAATTACTTTGTCCTTTAACCACTTTAAGTACCCATGCGGTTTTGGTTCATCATCCACCAAACGGTCTTGACCATATAGACCTCAAACGGTCTTGACCAAATCAGACCTCAAACGGTCTTGGTCAACCAATGAAACTGTTTGCTAAAGTTACCTTTGAAGCCGTTTACTAAAGTTGCACACTTGAAACCATTTGCAAAAGAAACCCTTGAAACCATTTGGCAAAGTTGCACACTTAATACCGTTTAGTAAAGTTGGTGGTATAGAACGTTTGCCAAAGTTGACTTTTGAGACGGTTTGCTAAAGGTGGTCACATGAACCGTTTGCATTCAAATGGTTTGAAACCGTTTGCTCCCAAACGGTTTGGGAAACTGTTTGAGCAACAAAAGCAAACCGTTTGGTAAAGTACTTTTTGGATATTTATCTAGAATGATGTCATATTCATCTTCCTCTATTCAACCAAGAACAGGTGTTTTTCTTCACGAAAATTATATCAAGAACTCACAAGAGTATCAAAGGAAGAAAAGTAACCAACTATTCTTATAGAAAAGAGTGCAATACTAATGCTTAAGGGTTAGAGTTATAAAACCCGCCTCTAGAACTGATCTCAAGCTCCAAGCTCAATGGATTTAATGGTGGATTGAGCTCCAGCAGTTGTCCAAGGTCCATCCTTCAACTTTTGAATGAACAAACTTGCTAGAAATGGAAACCAAGTGAAGAAAACCATGAATCAAGCCTTGTTTTAGGGTTTCCACCATAGATCCGAGGTAGGAGATGATCAAAACTCACCTATAGGTTTGGTCGTTGTTCCTATACTCCGGAGCTCTTCCTTGGTCAGCCAAAGCAAGGTTGAGAAGAGAAAGAAACTAAGGAAACAAGCCTTGGGTGTTGTTGGAAAAGATATACATAAGGAATATGTATATGGGTTTTCAAGGAAAATAGAAAAAGAGAGTTATCTTCTTTAATTACAATTAATTCCACCAAAGCCTCCTCCACTCCTTGGCCACGAGGCCACCTTCTATATCATGAAAAACCTCTCCATTATCCAAGAAATATTGGAAAAGGAACTAAACACCTTAAAGAGTTGTATATTATTATCCATCCTTTTATTGGATATTGATTTATATATTATTAATGTGAACGGCTTCTACTCAACCAAGATATTTTTGTGCCCAAATATGGAACAAGCTCGTACAAAATATTGCAAACACATCCTTCAACTTTTTGTTGAAGGGTTCCTCAATTAATTCCTTTCTTTTTGCATTAAATTATATTAAAGAGCCATTTATGCTTAAATCTTGATTATTTTAATGTCAAGATTCTCTCTCCTGCATGATAACTCAAATGAGGTGCCCCTCTCATTTTCTTTGCTCTAATTTATGCCAAGAAACATGAGAGACCCTCTAGAGGTGATATTTTGCATGTTGAACCCTAGGTTTTGGGTAATTTGCACATTACACCAAAACTCAGTTTTAATGCACAAGGTTTGCTTTACAAGCTTTATCTTGGTGCCCAAGCTTGTGGAAACCATACCACTACATCATATTCATTCTTATGATGTCTCAACATTAGAGGAACATCTTATCATGTGGAATTTGCAAGTTAACCCCTCTACTTGGGTAATTTTCACTTTAGTCCATTATTAACAAAACAATGTTTCAACATTATTCAAAAAGGATTGAAATTGAAATATAAGTTCCTAAAAAGCCTTAATTACTTTTCAAAAGATAAGATAAAACATCTAATCATCTTTATTAAGCAAAACACCTAGGGTTAGTACATAACCCAGGTCAGGGATATTACAGTTCACTTGCAAATGTTACATGATAAAATGTTACTCAAGTGTTGAAACATCATAAGAATGAGAATGATGCAGAGTTATGGCTTGAGAAAGCTTGAGCACCAAGAAAGAGCTTATAAAGTAATGTTTGTGCATTAAAACCTAGTTTTGGTGTAATGTGTAATTTACCCAAAACCTAGGATTCAATATGCAAAATACCACTTCTAGAGAGTCCCTAATGTTTCTTGGTATCAAGTAGAGACAAGAAAATCGTAGGGGCATCTCATTTGAATCTCTTTGGAGGAGAGAGAATCTTTATATTAAAATAATCAAGATTTAAGCATAATTGATACCCTAATTTAATTTAATGCAAAAATAAATATATTAATGGAAGTGCCCTTCAAACAAAAATGTGATGGTTGAATTTGTATAAGTGTGGACGTCCTTGTGCCTTGCAATGGCACCTAAATATCTAAAGTGAGTGGAGAACCCACTCACATTAGTTAACTAAAAAGTAATATCCACTAATATTGGATATTATTTGTTTTGTTTTAATTCATGGATAATGAAGAGGAATTACAAGGTGGGGGTGATGTCTTCGTATGCAAGGGATTGAGGGGAGTATGTGGCACCAATTTTGGGAATTGAAGGAATTATTTATCACTTTCTCTCTCATTGAAATTCCCTTATATACATCCCATTTTCAACCCACATGAAAGGCTTTTTCGATTCCTTTTTCTTTCCTTGCTTTGGTTGAACACAAGGGAGCTTAGGAGCAACAGGAGGACGTGCCCAAACATGTAGGTAAGCTCCATAGTCATCTTCAACCTTAATTTCATGGTGGAAATCGAAATTCAATGCTTATTTTCTTCTTTTCTTCATTCAATCTTCAACCTTAGCCATTCATTTCACTCAAATACTTGAGGATGAACCTTTGGAAGTTGAGGAAGCTTCATTCACCATTGATAACGTGAAACTTGAAGCTTGGATTCAATTTTGAAGGTGGGTTATATAACTTGAACCCTTAAATGTGATTATTGCTTGCAATTTATTCATCATATGTTGAACCTTTCTTCTTTCTCGATTTCCTTTTGATTATTTGTTGAAATCACCATAAGAATCATAATTGATTTTGAAGGTTTGAAGCTTGAAGATGATGATGTCATCTTAAGCACACACCTCAACAAAGGAATGGGCAAACAATTTTCAAAACCGATTGAGCTAATTCGGTTTCAAAACCGATTGAGTTGATTCGGTTTCAAAACCAAATGGATAATTGATTTCAAAACCGAATGGATAATTGACTTCAAGACCGAATGGGTAATTGAATTTAAGACTGAATGGGTAATTGAACTCAAGACCAAATGGGTAATTAACTTCAAGATTGAATGGGTGATTGAGTTCAAAACCGAATGGGTAATTTACCTCAAAACTGAATGAGTAATTGAGTTCAAGACCGAATGGGTAATTTGCTTCAAGATCGAATGGGAAACTGAGTTCAAAACCAAATGGGTAATGGATCTCAAGACCGAATGGGTAAATTGAACTTCAAAACTGTTTGGGTACTTTGACCGTTTGGAGGAGTTGACCGTTTGGAGGTTTAAACGGTTTCAAAACTATTTGAGGGTATTAATTCAAGATCGTTTGGAGATTTCAATCCAAACCGTTTAAAGGAACAATTAACTCAAAACTGTTTGAAGGATTATTAGTCCAAGATTGTTTGATGGATCAATTAATCTCAAAACTAAATGAGTGATCATAAGGTATCTCAAGGTGGATTACAATGGAGGTATCCCTAAGATACTTAGTGAATAAGTATACCTAGAATGATTGACAATTTATGCCTATGAAAACAAATATCTCAATACACTATGCTAACCCTTCTTTCAAGTTGATCTAATCCAATCAAGTTGGAGGAATTAACCTCCTAGAGAGGATGAGAGAGAGGAACTTATACATGAGTGATAATCATGTAGTGATTAATCCTCAACACTTTCAACATGAATAAAATATGTAATTAAGGATTTGATCCATGATGATGAGATCATGAAACCCTAATTGAGAAGGTTGATGAGCTCTAACCCTAATTTAGGGTAAAACCCTGATCTAGGGTGAAGGTGTAACCCTAATTTAGGGTAATGATATGAGAAATCCTAATTCAGGGTATTTTAATGAAAGACCCTAATTTAAGAGGATGCTATATGAAACCCTAATCTAGGGTGAAGTCAGGTGAAACCCTAATGCAGTAATGTGATGTGAAACCCTAATGTAGGGTGATGTTATATAAACCCTAATTGATAAAGATGAGAAACCCTATTCCTAATAATGGAATAGTGACTAAAATATTGATAAGTGAAACACCTAAAGTGGTTGATAATGGATAATCTCATATCAATAATTTCTTAATCCGAGATGAGTCCATATCATTGATAATGGTTGTATATTCCAAATAAGTGACTTATGATCAATACATTACATGATAAATGTGATGAACTGGTGTATAAAGTATTAGGATGGGAAATACCCTAATACAAGATAAGTTGATGAACTTAAGTAAGATAAAGGTGATGAGGGAAGTGATACATCAAGACATGATAGATATCACATCCAACACCTCAAGATTGATACACCTTGATGTATCCTAAATCCAATATACTTGGATGAGTAACACATGAAGTGTGTCATGTCAATTGTTATATTGAGATGTAATGAGCTTAATGCACTTTGATAAGTGTAGGCTGACATACCTTGAGAAAGGGTTAAGTCAAGTTAATAAAGTATGATGTATTCATACTCTGGTAAGGATGAGAGAGAAACTCATACCTTGTGCTGATAATCATTTAATGATAAATGATGAGAATAAATAATTGTGAGTGAATACTTATGACATTAATGTATCCTCCTAGATGTGTGGAGCAGTAAATTAGGGTTTGGATTGATAATATGAACTTGAAACTCTATTTGTCTTTAAAGGGGGAAACCCTAATCCTAATAGTTGCTGCCTCATGAGAGGTGACAAGATGTTTAATGGCCTTGTGAGCCATGAAAGTAGTTGTTACCTAGTGAGAGGTGACAAGATGTTTAATGGCCTTGTGAGCCATGAGAGTAGTTGTTGCCTAGTGAGAGGTGACAAGATGTGTAATGGGCCTTGTGAGCCATGAGGGTAGTTGTTTTCTAGTAAGAGGTAACAAGATGTTTATAAAGTTTCATGTAAGAATTGATAATGTTCAAAATAAACAATGGAAACTTAGTAACATAATAATAACTAATGGATACAATAATAATAATGAAATCTTGATCATACATGCTTTATGTTCATAGCCAAAAGGGGCTATAGTATTTTGAATAACCTTAAAGGAGATACGAGGAATAATTGAATTACATAAAGGATGTGAACCAGTATGATGGCTTGGCCAAGGTTTAATACCTAGTAAAGGAGATGTGGTATTCAGTGATGATGCACATGTTTGGTCATAACCCAATACCTGGAATAATTGCATAGGATTGGTCATAACACAATACCTGGAATAATTGCATAGGATTGGTCATAACCCAATACCTGGAATAATTGCACAAGATTGGTCATAACCCCATACCTGGAATAACTGCACAGGATTGGTCATAACCCAATACATGGAATGATTGCACATGATTGGTAATAGTCCAATGCCTGGAATGTTGGCACAGGATTGGCATAGTCCAATGCCTAGAATGTTGGTACATGATTAGCATAGTCCAATGCCTGGAATGTTGGCACAGGATTGGCATAGTCCAATGCCTGGAATGTTGGCACATGATTGACATAGTACAATGACTGGAATGTTGGCACAGGATTGGCATAGTCCAATGCCTAGAATGTTTGCACAGGATTGGCATAGTCCAATGCCTAGAATGTTTGTAAAGGATTGGCATAGTCCAATGCCTGGATAGAATATGATGATGTATACTCACATGACTGGTATAATTCAATATTTGGTTAGCAGATTGGTTGAGGCCCACAGATAGAAATGAGAATGATTCATGGATGACATACCATGATAATGAGTATCACAGGGTAAGCTTGAGATAGATATAGTAAGATGGATAAATGATATACATGTTCTTCATATTCCTTATAAAGTGAAAAGATGATTTACTGCTCTATCATAGAAAGTTGCAATGCTTTAAAAAGATAAGAATGTTCTAACTTGCTTATCCTCTGCTCAGCTTAATACTATTTAACTGTTATAATGATGTTTCTGGCAGAGAGTTATATCTCTCGCTGGGACAATTTCAATTGTCTCACCTCCATGGGATCCAACATTTTTAGGTGGACGAGGAGGTGGAAACCCTACAATAAGGGAAGGACAACAACAATAGGGACAACAATGATATCCCAAGTGGAAACACCGACTGTCATGTCTTGTATATAGAGTCCTATGTGTCGTCTCTGTACTCTGAGGTCCTTGGAGTCAGTAGTTAGTGCTTTTATTAACGAACTGAGATTTTGGCTTGGTGCCTCGAGGTTTTATGTTGCCTGTGTATAATGTAACATGGCAGCTGATGTTTGTAATCCTCAAGATGAGATGGTACATGACATGTATTTTATGAACCAGGATGTAATTGAATTACTTTGGTTATTATTGTTAAGAGTTTCCTGAAATTAGATCTCTTTGAAAAAGGTTTTAATTTTTAGTGATTTTCAGTAATTCGCTGTTAATGATCGATTTCACTTAGTTAATGACGTTTTGTTCAAATGGTATGTCACAAATTAGTGGTATTAGAGCTTAAAGTTCACTGAGTATACAGAGACATAGGACTACGGTGTTGAGTCTATTCTAGTGTCCTCCAGTATATCTTATAGTGACTTCTGCTTATACTGAAGAAGGGAGATAGCTTAAAGATGTCTGGAGAACACGAGGATCATGTTGCTGCAGCGGTAGGAGGTGCAAGGGATCAGGCAAGAGAGGAATCAGTGCATGAGAATCCCCATTTTGATGAAGCTATGATAGAAAACCCAACCTTTCATTCTCTATTTTAGGAAATTCATGACCACAATAAGGCATATGGTAGATCGGATGCCAACACCAGTACCTTGGGCACCAACTCCCAATGAGGGACATGGGTCTGGTAAGACTTTTGATCGACTACGTCGTGTAGGAGCTATAGAATATATTGGGACAATTGACCCCGGAGATGCTGATCTATGGCTCACTGAGTTAGAAAAGGCTTTTAAGATCCTTAGTATTCTAGATGTTGACAAAGTAAAACATGTTGTATACCTTTTGAAGGGTAGTGCTGGACATTGGTGGGCCATAGAAGAAGTAAAAAAGGAATGATAAAGAGGTTGGTTGGGAGGAGTTTCATCAAGAATTCGTCAATAAGTATTTTCCAAGAACATACTTAGATGAAAAGATCTCACAGTTTGAGAAGGTTCGGCAGGGAACCATGTCAATAAATGAATATGAGGCTAGGTTTATGGAACTTTTACGGTTTTGTCCTCAAATGGATTCTACTGAGAAGGAGAAGATTCGAAATTTTGAGAAAGGATAGAACGATGAGGTGTCTATCTCGACAGCTGCATTAGAAAGTAGAGAGAAATGTTCCACATTTGTGGAGTCAATTCGGAGGATAGAAAGGTCTGTGACAAAGAAACATGAAGAAAAATTCAAAAGGAGGTCTACACAGTCACATGAACAGTGGATTGGTGGTACTAAACAACCAACGTTTTCGGTAACACCGGTTCAACCACAATATAGTACACCAATGCAGTGGTCATCAAGTGAGGGCCAAACTTGCCATAAATGTGGACAAATAGGACATTTTAGGCAGCAGTGTCGAAGAAGAAATAATGTGGTGACCCAACAGTCAAGGCACAATCTACAAAACCCACAAGGACCCCAGTTTAGTGAAGTAGAAGGCAGAGGACGAAGACAAGTATCACAGTTTGGTCCATCTACCTCTGGTAATAGAGGACAAATGCAATAGTAGATGATAACTGACTCCATGTATTGAGTCAGATAAAACACTAGATAACTCGTAAGAGGTAACATGTCAAGATATAACTTTTCATTCTGAATCATCTTTCTTTTTCTACTCTCTGCCTACTAATTATAAGAAAGGTAGTAGTTGTTGAGCTTCCTTTAATTAATCTTATGAGGACATGAGGAAGAGATAAGAAGGATAAGAACTTATATTCAGTCCAATATTCTCTTATATGTTTTGAATTTTCTCTCTTCATATAGAAAAGGGAAGAGATATAGAAGAAATACCTAGAGAAAATTTAAGATACTAAGTAGTAAAACTTAAAGAGATGAAACATAATATAAAAACCAATACATACTACCTAACTTCAGTTCTTAAATACCCTATCCAAGTATTCATCTATTGAAGATAAGGTAAGTATGCTACTCTTAGATTGCTATCTTTCTGATTACTCTGATCAAGTAGTCATTTTGAGACAATCTAAAGAGTATAATGAGGTAGAAGATGTGGCAAGGATATTTCTACCACATTCTAATTGATATATGAAGGGATCTGAGTTAAATCTTAAATCAGTTTATAAACAAAAGAAGATGTATAGTATAATGTATACCTTGGTCTGAGGACCTAGAGGTAATAGTTACATGATGAGAGGTAACAATGTTCAATGATGGACTGAGGGTTTGAATACCCAAATCTAGTAATCATGATGATGATGATGTGATGTGTTTTTGGCACATATAATGGATACCAAGGTAAAGAATCCTAGTATTCAAGAACTTTCAATAATATGAGAGAATGGGAACATGACTCCTCATAAGAAGTAATGTTGGTTACCTAAAAAGGGCCAACTTTGAAATTGTCCAGTAACATATTGTAGTATGGATACCATATGTTAGGGGTTTATGCCCCGCATAAACATGACATCAACAAAGATGTATGTGTCAAAGGAACAATTGTAAAAAAAAATTGTTTTGGGGAAAGATGATTAAGATAAAAACAATTTCTTAGAATATTTCTATCTAGATTTATTAAGGCAGCTTATACATAAAATCTAGAGATAACTATGAGATGGTTCTTCTTAATAAGTAGCCTCTCATTATGACAAGCAAATAAACATCTAAAGGGATAATTGATACAAATCATAGAAAAGTGTTACCTGACACAGAGTTGACTCTACAGTCAATAATGAAAAGACACAGTAGAGTATGTTTCATGTATGATAGTTTCTATGATAACCCTATATGGAAGGACTTTGTATTGATCAAAGTTCTATGACATATCCATGACATTAAGATGTTAGATGGAGACTTGATGATATAATGAATAAATAATATCTATCTTCCTTTACCTGGGATTTCAGGGACGAAATCATTGTTAGGGGTTTATAATTGTACCATCCCTGATCTGGGTTATGCTTTAACCCTAGATGTTTTGTTTAAGAAATATAATTATATGCTTGCTCTTATCTTTTGAAAAGTAATTAAGGCTCAAGAGGAACTTATGTTTCAATTTTGGTCCTATTTGAATATTGTTGAAACAATGTTTTACTTATTTTGGACTAAAGTGCAAATTACCCAAGTTGAGGGGTTAACTTACAAATGTTACATGATAAAATGTTCCTCAAGTGTTGAAACATCATAAGAATGAGAATGATGCAGAGGTATGGCTTGAGAAAGCCTGAGCACCAAGAAAGAGCTTATAAAGCAATGTTTGTGCATTAAAACC
This sequence comes from Alisma plantago-aquatica, assembly GCA_963693085.1. Classification (NCBI taxonomy): domain Eukaryota; kingdom Viridiplantae; phylum Streptophyta; class Magnoliopsida; order Alismatales; family Alismataceae; genus Alisma; species Alisma plantago-aquatica. The sequence continues at coordinate 439,191,014 of OY856412.1, read as the reverse complement.
TAGTTTTGGTGTAATGTGCAATTTACCCAAAACCTAGGGTTCAATATGAAAAATACCACTTCTAGAGAGTCCCTAATGTTTCTTGGTATCGAGTAGAGACAATAAAATCAGAGGGGCATCTCATTTGAATCTCTTTGGAGGAGAGATAATCTTGATATTAAAATAATCAAGATTTAAGCATAATTGAAACCCTAATTCAATTTAATGAAAAAACAAATATATTAATGGAAGTGCCCTTCAACCAAAAATGTGATGGTTGAATTTGTATAAGTGTGTACATCCTTGTGCCTTGCAATGGCACTTAAATATCTAAAGTGAGTGGAGAACCCACTCACATTAGTTAACTAAAAAGTAATATCCACTAATATTGGATATTATTATTAAAATGGTTAAGGTGCTTAATTTGTTTTCTTTTATGGATAATGAAGAGGAATTACAAGGTGGGGGAGATGGATTCGTATGCAAGGGATTGAGGGGAGTATGTTGCACCAATTTTGGGAGTTGAAGGAATTATTTATCACTTTCTCTCTCATTGAAATTCCCTTATATACATCCCATTTTCAACCCACATGAAAGGCTTTTTTTTATTCCTTTTTCTTTCCTTGCTTTGGTTGAACACAAGGGAACTTAGGAGCAACAGGAGGACGTGCCCCAACCTGTAGGTAAGCTACATAGTCATATTCAACCTTAATTTCATGGTGGAAATAGAAATTCAATGCTTATTTTCTTCTTTTCTTCATTCAATCTTCAACCTTAGCCATTCATTTCACTTAAAGACTTGAGGACGAGCCTTTGGAAGTTGAGTAAGCTTCATTCACCATTGAGAACGTGATCCTTGAAGCTTGGATTCAATTTTGAAGGTGGGTTATATAACTTGAACCCTTAAATGTCATTGTTGCTTGCAATTTATTCATCATATGTTGAACCTTTCTTCTTTCTCGATTTCCTTTTGATTAGTTGTTGAAATCACCATTACAATCATAATTGATTTTGAAGGTTTGAATCTTGAAGATGATGATGTCATATTAAGCACACACCTCAACAAAGGAATGGGCAAACGGTTTTCAAAACCGATTGAGCTGATTCGGTTTCAAAACTGATTGAGTTGATTCGGTTTCAAAACTGAATGGATAATTGATTTCAAAACCGAATGGATAATTGACTTCAAGACTGAATGGGTAATTGAATTCAAGACCGAACGGGTAATTGAACTCAAGACCTAATGGGTAATTAACTTCAAGATCGAATGGGTAATTGAGTTCAAAACTAAATGGGTAATTTACCTCAAAACCGAATGAGTAATTTAGTTTAAGACCAAATGGGTAATTGGCTTCAAGATCGAATGGGAAATCGAGTTCAAAACCAAATGGGTAATGGATCTGAAGACCGAATGGGTAAATTGAACTTCAAAACCGTTTGGGTACTTTGACCGTTTGGAGGAGTTGACCGTTTGGAGGTCTAAATGGTTTCAAAACCGTTTGAGGGTATTAATTCAAGATCGTTTGGAGATTTCAATCCAAATCGTTTAAAGGAACAATTAACTCAAAACCATTTGAAGGATTATTAGTCCAAGATCGTTTGATAGATCAATTAATCTCAAAACTAAATGAGTGATCATAAGGTATCTCAAGGTGGATTACAATGGAGGTATCCCTAAGATACTTAGTGAATAAGTATACCTAGAATAATTGACAATTGATGCCTATGAAAACAAATATCTCAATACACTATGCTAACCCTTCTTTCAAGTTGATCTAATCCAATCAAGTTGGAGTAATTAACCTCCTATAGAGGATGAGAGAGAGGAACTTACATATGAGTGATAATCATGTAGTGATTAATCCTCAACACTTTCAACATGAATAAAATATGTAATTAAGGGTTTGATCCATGATGATGAGATCATGAAACCCTAATCGAGAAGGTTGATGAGATCTAACCCTAATTTAGGGTAAAACCCTGATCTAGGGTGAAGGTGTAACCCTAATTTATGGTAATGATATAAGAAATCCTAATTTAGGATATTTTAATGAAAAACCCTAATTTAAGAGGATGATATATTAAACCCTAACTAGGGTGAAGTCAGGTGAAACCCTAATGCAGTAATGTGATGTGAAACCCTAATGTAGGGTGATGTTATATAAACCCTAATTGATAAAGATGAGAAACCCTATTCCTAATAATGGAATAGTGACTAAAATATTAATAAGTGAAACATCTAAAGTGGTTGATAATGGATAATCTCATATCAATAATGTCTTAATCCGAGATGAGTCCATATCATTGATAATGGTTACATATTCCAAATAAGTGACTTATGATCAATACATTACATGATAAATGTGATGAACTGGTGTATAAAGTATTAGAATGGGAAATACCCTAATACAAGATAAGTTGATGAACTTAAATAAGATAAAGGTGATGAGGGAAGTGATACATCAAGACATGATAGATATCACATCTAGAACCTCAAGATTGATACACCTTGATGTATCCTAAATCCAATATACTTGGATGAGTAACACATGAAGTGTGCCATGTCAATTGTTATATTGAGATGTAATGAGCTTAATGCACTTTGATAAGTGTAGGCTGACATACCTTGAGAAAGGGTTAAGTCAAGTTAATAAAGTATGATGTATTCATACTCTAGTAAGGATGAGAGATAAACTCATACCTTGTGTTGATAATCATTTAATGATAAATGATGAGAATAAGTAAGTATGAGTGAATACTTATGACATTAATGTATGCTCCTAGATGTGTGGAGCAGTAAATTAGGGTTTGGATTGATAATATGAACTTGAAACTCTATTCAGCTTTAAAGGGGGAAACCCTAATCCTAATAGTTGTTTCCTAGTGAGAGGTGACAAGATGTTTAATGGCCTTGTGAGCCATGAAAGTAGTTTTTTCCTAGTGAGAGGTGACAAGATGTTTAATGGCCTTGTGAGCCATGAGAGTAGTTGTTGCCTAGTGAGAGGTGACAAGATGTGTAATGGGCCTTGTGAGCCATGAGGGTAGTTGTTTCCTAGTAAGAGGTAACAAGATGTTTATAAAGTTTCATGTAAGAATTGATAATGTTCAAAATAAACAATGGAAACTTAGTAACATAATAATAATAACTAATGGATACAATAATAATAATGAAATCTTGATCATACATGCTTTATGTTCATAGACAAAAGGGGCTATAGTATTTTGAATAAGCTTAAAGGAGATTCAAGGAATAATTGAATTACATAAAGGATGTGAACCAGTATGATGGCTTGGCCAAGGTTTTATACCTAGTAAAGGAGATGTGGTATTCAGTGATGATGCATAGGATTGGTCATAACCCAATACCTAGAATAATTGCACAAGATTGGTCATAACCCAATACCTGGAATAATTGCATAGGATTGGTCATAACCCAATACATGGAATAATTGTACAGGATTGGTCATATAACCCAATACCTGGAATAATTGCACAAGATTGGTCATAACCCAATACCTGGAATAATTGCACAGGATTGGTCATAACCTAATACCTGGAATAATTACACAGGATTGGTCATAACCCAATACTTGGAATAATTGCATAGGATTGGTCATAACCCAATACCTGGAATAATTGCACAGGATTGGTCATAACCCAATACCTGGAATGATTGCACATGATTGATAATAGTCCAATGCTTGGAATGTTGGCAGAGGATTGGCATAGACCAATGCATGGAATGTTGGCACAGGATTGGCATAGTCCAATGCCTGGAATGTTGGCACAAGATTGGCATAGTCCAATGCCTGGAATGTTGGCACAGGATTGGCATAGTCCAATGCCTGGAATGTTGGCACATGATTGGCATAGTCCATGCCTGGAAGGTTGGCACAGGATTGGCATAGTCCAATGCTTGGAATGTTTGCACAGGATTGGTATAGTCCAATGCCTGGAATGTTTGCAAAGGATTGGCATAGTCCAATGCCTGGATAGAATATGATGATATATACTCACATGACTAGTACAATTAAATATCTGGTTAGCAGATTGGTTGAGGCCAACAGATAGAATTGAGAATGATTCATGGATGGCATACCATGATAATGAGTATCACAGGGTAAGCTTGAGATGTTGATATAGTAAGATGGATAAATGATATGCATGTTCTTCATATTCCTTATAAAGTGAAAAGATGATTTACTTCTCTATCATAGATAGTTGCAATGCTTTAAAAAGATAAGAATGTTCTAAACTGCTTATCCTCTACTCAATTTAATACTATTTAACTGTGATAATGATGTTTCTGGCGGAGAGTTATATCTCTCGTTGGGACAATTTCAATTGTCTCATCCCCGTGGGATCCAACATTTTTAGGTGGACCAGGACGAGTAGGTAGAAACCCTACAGCAAGGGAAGGACAGCAACAACAAGGACAACAGTGATATCCCAAGTGGAAACGCCGATTGTCATGTCTTGTATATAGAGTCCTATGTGTCGTCTCTATACTCTCAGGTCCTTGGAGTCAGTAGTTAGTGCTTTTATTAACGAACTGGGATTTTGGCTTGGTGCCTCGAGGTTTTATGTTGTCTGTGTATAATGTAACAAGGCAGCTGATGTTTGTAATCCTCGAGAAGAGATGGTACATGACATGTATTTTATGAACCAAGATGTAATTGAATTACTTTGGTTCTTGTTGTTAAGAGTTTCCTGAAATTGGATCTCTTTGAAAAAGGTTTTAATTTTTAGTGATTTTCAGTAATTCATCGTTAATGATCGCTTCCGCTTAGTTAATGACGTTTTGTTCAAAGGGTGTGTCACAGTAAGTGAGGGGATCTAGGAGCAAGCATTCAAAAGAAGTAAATAACACAAGGTAACCATTATCACATGACTGACTAACACTTATTAAATTGTGATGTAGGCCATCCACAAAGAGAACATTTTTGATACACAAGGATTCTCCTATATCACCCTCACCTTTTACTTTAGCTTTTTTTTGTCCCTAAAAGTAACCGATCCTCCTTTCTTCTTTGTGAAATTGTTGAAATGGCTTATATCACCTGTCATGTGCTTTGAGTAGCCACTATCAACAATCCATTTTCCTTTTTTCCGCAAGAAAGGAGAATGTCCATTCCTAACTCAAACTTTGGGATTCGGTGTTAGCTTGGGGACCCACTTCATCTTTGGGTTGGTCCCCTTAGGCTTGTATAGACAATAAGTAGAATAGTGATCATAACTCTTTCAGTGAGAACAAATCATAGGGCTCTTTGATCCAGAAGACTCTCCATGGAGAAAGGAGGTTCCTTACTCTTTTTCTTACCTTTGACCTTACTCTTGCCCTTAGGAGCTCCCCCTACAAATCCCAAACCACTAGTACCACTTTGTTTGGTAGAGTGATCAAGTATTTCATTTAGGGAGTTCTTCCCTTTGACAAATTTCTGCAGAGAGGCTCTAAGTCTATGATCGTCATCAGTAAGAGAGATAACAATAGCATAAGAACTAGCAAGATCATCTTGAGCATGTAAAAGGTCAGCCTCTAAACATAGGGCTTTAGTCAAATATGAATCTTTCTCAAGAGTGATAGAAGCAACATCATTGCTAGGAAAAATAGGTCTAGAAGTTAAATCATTTACTTGAGAAAGTAACCTAGCATTTTAAGTTTTAAGCAATTGAATTTCGTTAAGATAAACATCACTTTCATCTCTACTAGCATCACTAATAAGCTTAAGTTCAATATCTTCAATTTTAAGCAACTCAATCTCATCAAGGCACTTTTTGTCCTCTTCCTTAAGACTAATAATATTCTTATGGTATATCCCATTCTCAACTTCAACCCCATTGTATTGGAGTATAAGATCAAGAAATTGGCCTCACAAAGAATCAATGCTCTCAAGATGAACTTTCTCATTTTTTTTCAAGAATATAAAGCTTAGAATACAAATCATCAACAATTTTATCCAATCTCTTCTTTTTAGATTTACATTCAGAATAAGAAGAAGGGGTAGCATTAAGCATATCAATAAGAGTTTCTTTAGCTAACTCATGCAAACTTACCTCACTTACCTCACCAATGTCTTCACATTTGGAGGCCATGAGTGCAAGGTGGTATTCTCCATCTTCATCAGAGCTTGAGCCACTAGAGGAAGATCCTCCCCATGCAGCATGATCTACATCTTTGTTCCTCCTCTTCTTCTTGTCCTTCGTATTGTACTTGCTCTCTTTCTTGTAGTCTTCCTCCTTCTTGGAGATGCTCATATGGTGTGACTTTCTAGCCTTAGGACATTCACTCTTGTAGTGTCCTTTCTTACCACACTTGTAGCACTTTGGAGTAGATGAGGAAGATGGCTTCCCTTTGAAGTGATTTTCCTTAGAGAAGTTGGCTTCCTACTCACTAGGGCCATCATCTTCACTAGATGAGGAGGGAGAGGTCCAGAAAGAAAGTTGTTGTTGAAGAATGAGAGCCTCCACTTGAGCTTTGATGGCACTATCTTTGATCTTCCTTAATTCTTTTTCTTCTTGCTTTTCCTCCTCTTCTTGCTTGTCAAGTCTTGGCTCATGAGCTTGTAGATTACCAATAAGATCCTCCGTTGGAAGATCACCAAGATTTCTTACTTATTCTATGGAGGTCACATTTGACTCCCATCTCTTTGGAAGAGACCTTAAAATCTTTGAGTTGATTGCTCCTCTATCTAAAGTATGTCCCAAAGAAGCAAGGTTGTTGATGATGATGTTGAGCCTTGAATACATCTCGACCACTCCTTCTTTCTTCCCCATCTTGAAGTTCTCTGGGAGGTTGTTCAACATGTAGATCTTTGCCTCCTTCACTTTCTTTGTTCCTTCATAAGTGATGCACAATTTGCCCCATATCTCGTGGGCTGTGTCCCATGAGGAGATGAGGTTGAACCTGGAAGGAGTGAGGGCTTCATAGAGATACTAATAGCTTCGGCATCAAGCTATGCCACCTTTAGAGATGCTTCATCCCAAGTATCTATAGCTCCGACCGACTCTTTGTAGGGTGCAATCATCACTTTCCACATGTCAAAATTCATTCCTTGAATGTAGAACTACATCCACTGCTTCCGATAGAGGAATTTGGTGCCATCAAATCGGGGGCACATGGAGAAGCCTCCCTCTAGGTCGAGGGAACAAAGTAGGTTCTCACCCATCTTCTCGTATCTTAGGAGAGTTGTTGGAGAAGATCCTAGCTCTGATGTCGCTTATTGGATGTAGGGCTTTAGAGGGGGTTGAATAGAGCTTCAAAACTTGCACAAGAATAGTTAGACATTCAAATTATATCAATTAAAACTAAATGATAAAGCTGAATTTGAAGTCTTATCTAAAAAAGTATAGAAAGGATGAGAGAGATTGAAATATAAACTTAGATAAGGTGTTTAGAGTGGTTCCAATCTCCAAAGTAGGAGACTGTCAATCCACTACCTCGAGAGGTCAACCTATAGGACTTTACAACCCATGTATACTTATATTCCATTATAAAACATATGAGATGACCTTCTTACACCCAAGGTCTTACCTATCCAAGAGATAGTCTTCTACCTCATCACAGGTCTTACCCACTCTTCCAAGCATCTCGAGTCCTTCTCCTAGGACATCTCTTCCTTATGACAAGTCTTCAGCCTTGAGGATTTACCCACTATGCTCCTTGAATCTTCCGCCTTGTCCTTCTCCTTCACTTGGAGAAGATATTCACACCTTCTTCAACCTTCGTCAACTCCTCCTTTACTCAGAGAAGATCACTTCAACCTTTGTTCTTGAAGAAAGGGGATTGGGAAGTAGAGAGATGGAGAGATTTATAAGGTAACAATGAGGTAGCTCTCTAACAACATGCTTAACTCACTCATATTCACGAAATGCTTTGTAAATTAGAGAGAGAAAGGGTCTCAAAGGGGTTTAGCACACTCAATTATAGCAAGGACCAAGGATAGCAGGAATGAGCAACCTTCGAATGAACTCCAAGAGGTCATATTTATAACTGGGGGTGTTCATTTGAGTGTGAGATCACGTAAGAACAAAAACTAACTATTTTACAACTTGCAACAACCATTTTCAATTCAAACAAATATTCAACGGTTGAAATCACTTTTTTGTGTTTTCCATACAGTGTAGTTGGTCGAGTTTCAATAAAGGTAACTCGACCGATCCACTATCTGACAAAGACAATTTTCAAATGATCAGTCGACTTTATCTGGGGGTAACCCGACCGATTCACCAAAATCAACTTTGGACAGAAAGTCGGTCGGTCGATTTGTGTAAGTGTGCAACTCGATTGATCTAGATCATTCTCAAAATCCATCACGGATCGGTCGGGTTTCAAACTTGACCGATAAAGTTGTTGTGATGAATTTTCCAAAATGTTTTTTAAGTGATCAAACAATGGAATTAAGTATCCCTGGTTTTTTTCTCATCTTATTTACAAGGCATATCATCAATACAAATGATTACAAAAAAGTTCTAAGGTGATTTGGAGTGATTTCCCAAATAGCTCATTTGCATTGTTTTTGACTTGAACTTTGATAAGTTAGGGCTTGATGAATTCGATCCTTTTCATGTACCTAATACCTGAAATTTATCTCAAAAAACATATTAGATACTTATGAATGGAATGGTTAAGTCATTATCAAAATATGGACAACGTATAACTCTCAAGCTAACAATCCCATGTAGTGATTTCTAGTTTATGCTTACTACACATAAACATGCTTTGTGATTCCCTAGTTGTGCTTATCTCAGATAGTGTGGGTTTCAATCTAGGTTTACCACATCTATAAATACCACTTATAATTCAACATGAGAAATCATGACCATCATAGCATGCTCAAATATATTTAGTCATGGTAATACTTCCGTAACATCACATTACCATCCTCTTATCCCAATAACATTATATCATCGAGATTATGGAAGTATCAATCATACCATCACATCATCATCAGAAATCTAATGAGCACATGTAAGATCCTCAAAATTTGCAGATTTATGTTTAATTCAAGAAAATAGGATAGAATTTTATCAAAGAATATAAACCTCAACAGTGTGACATAAGAAAAAGGATAAAGGAATTGAAATTATGTTAGTGTAACATTAGTTATGCAACTAAGGTTTTGATGGCCCCACTTTGAGGCATGGGTTCAACCCATGGCCCAAGTGAGGCCCATGGGACTATTTACTTTGCAAATAAGTCCTCACAACTCAAGTTTATGAAATAAACGAATTCATGCATAAAAGAATAATAATGGATTTGTCAATTTTTAGATAATCGAAATATGGGATAATAAGCAAGTTTCCAAATATTCTAAGATAATTTGGGACTTAGATAATTAATGTAGTAATTATTGCAATACACATTTTGGGAACCAAATAAGGTCATCTTGATCTGATTTTTGGAACACCTGAATATAGTAAGGAAAATAGATTAATTCTAGAATTTGAGATGAAAGTGACTTTTCATATAGCATGAGAAATTAATCTAAGAAAATATTTCAAGAGCAAGTTTCATCCACAAATTTTTTTCAATAAACTACAAAATTTAAATATAGGCCGAAGAAGGTATTAATGAGTTATCTTCTAAATTTCATAGAAATAGGACACTCTGAGTGGCCTATGGAAAATTGAGAAGGAAGAGGGACTTAATTTCAATAAATACATGCTTTTCTCTGGTTGTTGGTTGGAGCCAATTAAATGAATCCGACTTTAGCTAAGAGAAGCCTTGCCTCATTGATATGCCATTCTAATCGTAATTGTTAGATCAAAGATCAAAGGATGGGCCATTGTCTCCTACTCTTTGTCGGACTGGGAAAAGGAGTAATTGCCTAGCCAAAATCCTAGCTACCCAATCTCCCTCTATACTTCCCTTACCCCAAAATAATCGCACCAATAGCTCCCTTCAGAAAAACAAAATTGGAAACCCTATTGAAATAGGGGAAACCATTTATTGGTGATCAAGTATTTCCCACACCATCAACACCTTCTCACCCCATGCTAGGAAGCTCTAAAACACACCCCAAATCCTATAAATACCCTACCCTCAGCTTTATATTGAGCCCTAGAACACGAGCGGCATGTTCCTCACCCCTAAACAACTTGTCTAGTGAGTCCCCAGCTTCAATACTGGAGAAATTAATTATTCCGGCCTTTAGCTTACTGGCGCAAAAATTGTACACCTTGGCATCTCGAGCTGCGGTGGCCATGATCATAAGCAGCCAGCGGCTAGAAACTTGAAAGGGCACGGTAATATAGCGTGCCTTTCTGGCAATCCCTCTCAGCAACCGCTCGATAGATTTGTTTTGTAAATCTTTATATAAAAGACTCATTGCCAGAGCAGGTGAAGTGTTGAGTACTAGTTGCAGCTGTTTAGAGCTTCTGTAGATTTCGATAGAATTGGCAAGAAGGACACGGAAGATTGCCATCTTCACTGATGACTGTGGTCGAAGGATGGTGCGGAAGTCTTCACGTATCAACTTGCGCTGGGTCTTTGTATTATGGTAGATAACATCGCCCCCTTCTTTGGCATCATCTACGATAGTGTTTAAGATGAAGATATATTGAGCATCTAGAGTAGAGATGGCCGCCATGTCTAGATCGTGCATCTTGTGAGGTAGAGGTGGCGGTGGGGGAAGCTCTTGCGGTAGGTGGGAAGAAGTCTGCTCCAAATCATCGATGTAGTGCTGTAGATCTTCGTCTTTATCTGAATCAGAAGCAGAGTCAAGGTCTTCATCTGTATTTAAACTGACTCTTTCTAATTCTTCCAGTTCTGGGGGAAAAGGCACCGATTGTTCTGGTGTAGAGAAATGTTGAGCTGGTGGTGCTTGTTGTTGACTTGTGCTGGTTTCAAATAAACATTGTTGGAACGCAGCAAAAGCTGCTTCTTTGACAGTTTCCCCCAGAGATCCCATTGCAGAATAGTCAAGAAATTGATCCCCATATGACATATTAACATTGTCATTGTGAGTAGGGGATTTGGGATCTTTATCACCTTCATGGTGATCTTTTTGTTGTTTTGGTGCAGCTCCTCGGCTGGGTCCCTCCCCAACATTGTATGGGTCATCAGATTTATCGTCTAAGGAGGTGCTATTATTGGAGTCAGCCGAGGAGTCAGAATCCTCATCTTCATTTTCTACTTCATCATCTTCTTTGTCCGCCTCCTTATCTGTTGTCTTCTTTGATGGAGGCTTCTTGCACTACCGGTGGAGTGCGTGTAGTTTGTCGAAAGCCACTTGCACATGCTCGTGTGTTTCAAGCAGTGCGTCATGGGTTTCTTTGAGATCTAAATAATGAGCCTCGATGGAGAGGAGTCTTACAGAAAGGTCTGTCACTTGAGTTCTTAGTTGGTTGATTTCATTGGTGGATGACTCCTCTTGGCGGTTGTTGAGTTGTGTGAGGGTGGTGCTGATGTCATCCAAGCACGTGCTTAGAGCAGTTTGTTGCTGCTTAAGCTCACACAAAGTTTCTGGAAATGGTTGATTTTGTGCAGAAATCCTGTCGACTTGCTTGACCAGATCGCCTTGCTGGCTTTTCACTTCAAGCACCAACTTTGGCAGTTGTTGCAGGCGGTCATCGATGCGTTCGACTTTAATGGCCGCTGCTTTCTACTATTGGTGGATGCTTGAGAGGATGCCTGGTAGGGCACCATTTTGCTCATCAATCTTGGCGACCTGTGTAGTTAGACACACATAAGAAAAAATAGATTGTAAAATATTAGAAGGGTCGGTGAGGAGGTTTCAGATAGCGTCGAATTGACGTACGAATTCCTCACCGACGTTTGTAAAAGGGACCCCAGATGCGGAAGGGTGGGGTGGCTGGGGTCGAGGTGGAAGGGTGGAAGTGTCTTGCGAAAGAGACATTGTTGATGGTCCCACAACCTACGTGGTGACTATAGATGGAGTCACCAGTGGTGTCGGGGTGGTGGCGGAAAAAAAGGTGACATTCCTAGTGAGAATGGTGGGACCGAAAATGTTGAGGGGAATAGGGTGGAGGTGGGAGTGGAGGAGGTGAAGTCGGGTGTTTGAGTGGAGAATGGGATACCTGAAGGGAAAAAGGTTGAGGTGGAAGATGTGGGTGGAGGTGTGGATGTGGGGAAAGGAATTGTTGTTGGGATTGTTGTGGAGAACGGTGGGAAGGTGGTGGGTGGTAGTGTTGTAGGAGTAGTGGTGGTGACGAGCTCATCAGTGAGGCTTATGATGAATGAGTCTAATGATGAGGTATTGATAAGGTCCTCGGGGTGGGGGCGTTCTGTCTCAGGATTTAGCTTTGATGTCGGCACCCATGATAGTTGTTGTGGTTGTAAAAGTGCCTTAGATGGTTGTTTTACTGGTATTTTTGTTACCCTAGCTGCCGGGGCGGTGATACTAAGCTCTGTCTGGCCCGCTTTGGTCTTCTTTTCTTGTACTTTGACCGAAGCTAGGATTTTGGTAAGCTCTTCGTCAGTAAAGAGTAATTTTTCCTTGTCGTAATCTGCTAGCTCCGGAAGAGGTAGCAGAGTTCTGGAGGATCTTACTGAAGGGCAGAAAATGTAGTGTAATTTCGCATCCTTTTCTTTGATAATGTAAGAATTCTTCAAAGTTTGCTCGTTAGTGAGGATGTCGCCCTTGATCTGCGTGCACCGAGGGAGTAATCTGTCCATCTTGAGGTATTTAAGAATGGAAGTTATGTGTCCACCCATGCATATTTCTTTCCCTAAGGTGTATGCTGAGAACTTTTGTATCATGTGTCATCTAATGTTGACCGGCTTCCCATGTAGGACGGACCACAGAATAAAAAGATCAGTGGTGATAATATTCCCGCCCTCTGTTCTGGGGAAGAGCGCACTGGTGAGAATTTTGTGAAGCGTGCGCACTAACCCAAAATGAATATTGGAGGCCTTGTAGGTCCTCACCTCATAATTTGGAATCCCTGTTAGGAATTTCTAAAAGTTGTGTCTATTGAACTAGGAGCTCTCTGTACTAACAACTTTGGCCTTTTTTAGCTTCTCCTAGTTGTCTATGAAGATTTCGTTCAATATATTTTCTATTATGATGACTTTGTGACTGAAAAGTTTGGTGACCAGCCTGCGGTCACCTCTGTCCCTTGCTCTGTCCATGATGTCCACCGATTCTTTGTTGAGATGTGTAAAGAATTATGTTGTGGGCTCGACGTATGAGATCTCGGGGACAAAGCATAGTCTTGAGAGGTTTGCGTTATTGAGTAGGGTGAGGATTCCATCATATATCCCCATCTCTGTTAGTATGCTTGAGCAAACGTACTTTGTTGGTTTTAATGTTTTGTCGATGGATGGGATGGTGTGGATGAAAAGGTTTTCTGGTGGTGGTGCGGTGGTGGTGATGACTGGGAAGACAGGGGTAGTGGTGGTTGCAGGAGTGGTAGTGGGGGTGGTGGTAACGGTTTCAGGACCGTTTGGCTCCAAATGGTTTCAGGATCGTTTGTCTTCAAACGGTTTCAGAACCGTTTAAGATGGTTTAGGTTTTTGATTTTTATATTTTTATGTTTGTTTTGGTTGTTTATGTGAATTTTTTTATATTTTCAGATTTAAAGAAGATAAACCTAAGTTAAACAAAGGGAACAAAAATGGAAATAAAAGATAAACAGTGATACTCAGATCTTGGGTTGCCTCCCAAGTAGCGCCTGGGTTTTGCGTCACTGGCTTGATGAAATTTTGATTTTGTTATGGTGATGTTGTGGGGTCTCTGATCTCAATAGTCTGTCTCGGAATTTTGTCTGCTGGAGTATAGTATTTTTTTAATCTATGGCCATTGATTGTCCTTTCTCCTCCATTGTCGTGAACAATTATGATGGCTCCAGTCGAGTATATGTGCTTCATAGTAAAAGAGCCGGACCACTTTGTATGAAGTTTCCTAGGGAACATTTTGAGTCTGGAGTTGAAAAGAAGGACTTTGTCTCCAATGGCGATGTCTTTTCTTTTTAGATGACCATCGTGCCACATCTTAGTTTGTTCTTTGTATATCCTGGAACTTTGGTATGCTGTCATTCTGAGCTCCTGTAGCTCTTATAACTGGAGTTGTCTGTTTTCTCCAGCGCTTTTAAAATCAAAGTTCAGTTGTTTATTAGCCCACCAAGCCTTATGTTCCAGTTCAACTGGAAGATTACATGATTTCCCGTATACCAAACAGAATAGGGTTGTTCCAATTGGTGTTTTATAAGCTATATGGTAAGCCCAAAGGGCATCGGGAAGCTTGGTGGACCAGTCGGTACGGTGTCTATTGACGGTTTTCTCTAAGATTGCCTTCAGTTGTCTATTCGAAACTTCGACCTAACCACTAGTTTGTGGATGGTAAGGCGTGGCAACTTTATAGTTGACTCCGTATTTCTTTAAGAGGGCTTTGAAGATTCGTTCCAGAAAATGGGTCCCTCCGTCGGATATGACAGTCTGGGGGACTCCAAATATGGGAAAAATGATATCTTTAAACATCTTAATGATTGGTTTGGAATCGCTGGAAACTGTGGGTATGGCTTCTATCCATTTCGAGACATAATCCAAAACAACCAGTATGTAAGAAAATCCATATGAAGAGGGGAAGGACCCACGTAGTCTATCCCCCATACATCGAAAAGTTCGATCTCTTGCCACATAGTGAGGGGCATTTCATTCCTTTTTGTTATACCGCCAGAAAGTTGACATTTATTGCATGATTTTATAAAATCATGGGAATCTCTTGCTATCGTTGGCCAAAAGAAACCCGATTGCAGAACTTTCATAGAGGTCTTTTTCGAACTCATGTGTCCCCCACTGGGGCCGGAATGATAATGTTCTAAGACACGAGTAATCTCTTCTTCAAGTAGGCAGTGATGGAAAAGTCCATCTGCGCATAGGCGAAAGAGATAAGGTTCATCCCAGTAGTATTGCTTAACATTGTGGAGGAATTTCTTTTTGTCGTGGTGAGAGGCAGAAGGGTGGATGATTCCTGTATCCAGATAATTCACTATGTCGGCATACCAGGGGAATCCGGTGGTGATTTTCATTAGCTGGTCGTCAGGGAGGGAGTCTCGGATAGGTACTTTATCATTATCCTCGACTTCAATGCGGTTGAGATGATCAGCAATGACGTTTTCCCCTCCACTTTTGTATTTGATTTCCAAATCAAATTCCTGAAGAATCAACACCCAGCGGATAAGTATTGGTTTTGCGTCTTGCTTTTGAATTAGGTATCGTATGGCAGAGTGGTCAGTGTAGACTGTGACCTTTGATCCGATCAGGTTGGAGAAGAATTTCTCGAATGCATAGATGACAACTAAGAACTCCTTTTCTGTAGTAGTGTAGTTCTTTTGCACTTCATAAAGAGTCTTGGATGCATAGTATATTACATAAGGTTTTTTGTCAATTCTCTGTCCTAACACTGCTCCTATAGCATAGTTGCTGGCATCACACATTATTTCAAATGGTGGTGACCAGTCAGGTGCTCTTAGGATAGGCACAGAGACTAGAGCGTTTTTTAAGGTTGTGAAGCTTTCTAGACATTCATGGTCAAAATTGAACTCGGCGTCCTTGGTCAATAATTGGGTCATGGGTTTTGCTACTTTTGAGAAGTCTTTAATGAATCTTCGATAAAACCTAGCATGACCTAAGAATGCTCGTACTACTTTTACATCTTTTGGCGGTGACAATTTCGATATGACATCAATTTTTGCCTTGTCTACCTCAATCCCTCTGTCACTCACTCTATGTCCGAGGACGACACCTTCAGTTACCATAAAATGGCATTTTTCCCAATTTAAGATAAGGTTCGTTTCCTTGCATCTTTGTAAGACTTGTCCAAGGTTGAGTAGACAGTTGTCAAAGTAATCTTCATAACTAAAAAGTCATCCATGAATACTTCCATTATGGACTCGGTTAACCCTGCAAAAATAGCAGACATGCACCTTTGGAAGGTAGCAGGTGCGTTGCACAACCCGAATGGCATTCTTTTGAAAGCGTAGGTCCCGAAGGGATAAGTGAAAGTTGTTTTTCTTGGTCTTCCGGGTGTATAGGAATTTGATAGAACCCAGAATAACCATCGAGATAACAGAAGAACTTTTGATGGGCTAGGCGTTCGAGGACTTCGTCGAGAAAAGGTAGAGGGTAGTGGTCTTTTTGTGTTGCTTTGTTTAGTTTCATGTAGTCGATACACATTCTTCACCCTATGACCGTCCTCATGGGCACTAGCTCATTTTTATCATTTAGCACGACAGTAGTTCCTCCTTTTTTGGGGACCACTTAGACAGGGCTGACCCATTGGGAATCTGAAATTGGGTAGATAATACTGGCTTTCAGCAGTTTGAGGACCTCAAGGCGAAGCACCTCTTTAAGATTGGGGTTCAACTTTCTCTGGTGCTCTCTTGAAGGCTTAAATTCTTCTACCATGGGCAGTCTATGAGTGCATAAGGCTAGTTTTACACCTGTCAGGTCAGTTATTTTATACCCAATGGCTTTCTTATGTTTCTTCAACTCAACGAGAAGCCTTTCTTCCTGGTCTTTCATTAGAGGGGAACTGATGATTACTGGACATAGTTTTTCTTCGTCCAAGAAGACGTGCTTAAGTCCCGTTGGTAGGGTTTTCATCTTGGGAGCCTTAGGTACTTCTGTTGTTTCTAGAATAGCGACCGATTTGAGCTCCTCAAAAGTGGCTGTTGGTGCTTCTTCAGCTGTCTCTAAGCATTGCAAGCATTGTTGAACTAATTCATTGGCTGAGAATTCGACTTCTGGATTTATTAGGACATTTTCTAACTCATCAGATGGTTCAAATATTTCCAATTGGGACATTTGATGTATTGCATCTAAGAGAAAAACTTCCTCTTGAATGTTGGGACCTTTCATGCTGTTGAGGACCCGGAACTGAATTGCTTCTTTCCCCAGTCTCAGAATGATTGTGTCAACTTCAACATCAATGAGTGCCCTAGCTGTGGCAAGGAAGGGTCTACCAAATATTATTGGGTATCTGAGATCTTCCTTGATATCCATAATGACGAAATCACATGGGGCATAAGAATCCTTGCCTATCCTGACTGGAATGTCTTCAATAATTCATAGAGGTGCAGTGATAGTGGAATCAGCTAACTGAATTGTCATTGTTGTGGGTAGCAAGTCAGTAAAGCCCAATCTTTTACACATGGAGTAGGGCATAATCGATATGCTAGCCCCTAGGTCAGCTAATCCCTTTTTGCTCGAAGCATTTCCAATACAACATTGAATACCGAAAGAACCAGGGTCCTTCTTTTTCTTTGGCATCTTATTAAGAATGATATCGGAGGTGGTCTGAGCCATCTTGACCGTCTCTTGTTCTTCAGTAATATATTTCCTTGATAGCAAAGTTTTCAGATATTTAGCCCAAGCTGGTACTTCAGAGAGAGCATCGAGGAGCGGGATATCGATATAAAGTTTCTTCATTGCCTCCTTGACTTTTTGGAACCTAGTTTCCATTTTAGTCTCTCTCAACCTTCCTGGGTTTGATATCCTAGGTTTATATTGTGGAACTTCTGGCTCTTTGGGAGCTTGTTCCTTTTCCTTACCTTGTGCGGTCTCTGCAGATTTCTCAATTCCTAGATTCGGGCTTGCATTCGAAGTAAAGACAGGTGTATCATCATCATCATGGGTGATTCTCGTAGTTTCATGGAAGACACGAACAGATCTTGTAGTGACAAAATTCAAATTCTCTGGTCTATTTTGATCGTGTCTAGGGTTTGACTCTGGTTGACCAACAAAAGTACCTCTTGGTGGCTTCAGTTGGGCAGCAATTTGTGCTAGTTGAGCCTTCACAGCCTTCTGTTGAGCTTGCTGATTGGCAAGCATGGTTTGTTGTGACTGTAACATCTGCCTGATCATAGTCATCTCGTCTGTTGGCTGGGAAGGGGCATTTTTCTGAGTGAGTTGTGGTTGTCCTTGATGTGGTTGTTGCGGAGGTGGTGTGAACTGAGGTTGTTGTGGTCGTTGCACCTGGGGGTGCAATTGTGGGTGCAGAGGAGGATGGGTATATTGATAGTAGGCGGAGGGATTTCTAGGGTAGTTGGATCTTGGGAAATTATTTCTGAGGTTCCCTTGATTTTGATTAAAGTTACTTTGAAATCTAGGTGGCAACCTAATGGAGGATCCGCCTTGTGTTTGATGTTGCGGGTTAGCAGTCCCCGCATGATTCCCATATTGAAAGCCGGGGTGATTTCTTGGTTGATTTGGATTATAGTAAGCTTGTCCCAGTATGGAATGAATGGTATTGACTTGTTCGGGCATCTGATCTTCAGGGTGTTCGATGATTGGTTCGTACTGCTGTTGTGGTGGTTGCATATCCATCATCACATTGTAAAGTAAACCACATGACAGTGTAGGGTGATCAGATGCGTGACAGGCTTCAAAAGTCCCTGTAGCAGCTTTAACTTGTTGGAATTGGGAGTTTTTCTTCTTTTCATATTCTCCAAATGAAGTTTCAATAGCCTGCTGTTTGTGAGCTATGGTTTTTAAAGCTTCAACAATAGCCTTCATTTCCATTGATTCCTCAGCCTTATAAAGTTTGAGAAATACCTTAGAGGATGATCATCCCCAATTGGATTGGTTCTCATCTCCAAGTGTGACGATTTTCCAAGCATCCTCATAGTTCTTCCTCATAAAATTTCCTCCAGATGAGGAATCTAGAAATTGCTTGATATCATCACTCACCCCCTATAGAACATTTCTATTAATTGGTTTTGGGAGATACCGTGATGAGGGAACTTCCTTAGAAGCTCCTTGAATCTTTCCCATGCTTCTGCGTGTGATTCTCCAGAAAGTTGGGCAAAGTGGTTGATCTGCCCCCTAATTTCGTAGGTTAATGAAGGAGGGAAAAACTTTTCCAGGAACTTTTCTTCCAAGGGAGCCTAGGTGGTGATGATTGGCTCCCTATCAAGTGAGTTGTACCAACTCAAAGCCCTTCCTGATAGAGTGAAGTGGAAAAGATGTAGCATTATTGCATCAAAGGCAACTCCGGCTTGTGGGACAAGTCGGCAAAGTGCCTTGAACCTCTTCAAGTGATCCATGCAGTCATCTCCAGAACCACCAGAGAATGAGATGCCCTACATGATTTGAATCCATTATGTCCGGATTTCAAAATTGGGTATGTTGATGATTGGTGGCCGGACTGGATGATTATCTTCATAATTCTTGGGGACGGCATAGTCCCTCAATTGCTTGTTTCTTAGCTCTAATCGGGCATCTTGGTTAGCTGCTTCATTTTCGGCTCAGATGCGGGCCTGTTCTTCAGCTCAGATCTCCGCTTGGATCTAAGCACGGGTGTCAGCAATGAGTTGTGCCCTCTGAGCGGCTATGGCGGCGTTGACTCTTTCCATTACTAATGCAACTTGACGTTGATCCTCAACCATTTGTCTGGCTTTTTGGCGGTTAAGTCTGATGCGGAGGTGGAAGCTTCTCTCTACCTCAGAGTCGTACTCTGGATTAAGGGAGAATCTGAGATTATGCGATGGTTGCATACACGTCTTCTACCTGAGTAGAGGAAGAAACACACTTTTTAGATGATGCGGAAGGTGTGATGAAATCAAAAGGATATGGAGTAATGTTTAAAGAAAATTGTAAAACCCTAACCAACTAGCAAGATGGTAAATGAAATTAAAACGTTATGTTTTCCCTGACAATGACACCAATTTTTGATGGAGCTTCCACTTGCGTGGAATTGCATGCACCACTAAAAATCCTAAAGATAGTAGGTCTTTAGGTTTAGCCTTGCTTATACTAGATTGAGAACTCCACCCACGTATGCTAGGATACGTGGAAGTCTTATCGTAGTATAGTTAAGGGTCGAATCCTCAGGACAATGGTCTTGTTAAGAGCAACAAGATGGAGAACGTTAAAATTTCACTTAATCTCTTAACAGTTGGTATTTAGATCGGAAAATTCGTTTGGTTGTTTTAAACTAAGTGCAAGTAAAACAAAGCAAGAAAGTAATTTTAAGGTTGTAAACAATGATAAGAAACCACTAGGATATGATCGACTTTCACCACCACTATACAAGGATCAAGACATGCAACATAAAAAACATAACCTGTAATAAGAGTCTAAACAGTTAGTATCTTTGTAGATTTAGTTTCCTTTCGGAGAACTAACTACGAGAAGTGTGGGAATGTTGCAATGCCAGCCATCCCCAAACGAATGGTCACTTACTTTACATCATTCCCTTTGCAAAGTGTGTTCCTCGACTTATCAAGGTTGTACTTTCATACGTCAACTGATTCCATTTCATAGTATGAAAGTACAATGATGGAAGTGAGTTTACTCCACTTCCTGAAAAACACTCCTAGATACCAAAACAGATGCATGGTGGATACATGCATCAGGAACCAACATTCAATCGGGATTCGAATCTAATAGTACAAACGTAGACAATTCACACTAAAAGATAAAAGGTAACACAAGTTGGTGATCAAGCAACAAGCATTCATTAAATGATTGATGTTGAACTGAAAAGAAAGTATATTTCTATTGCAAACTATGGATTACATTGCATGAAATGAAAACATGGGTAGTAGGGCTACTCCCCGCACCCTAGTGTATAAGACTACTCGCTCATGATAAGGATAAATAAGGAGGCGAGAAGAGAGAGAGAACGTCATCTCCATAAAGGAGGGAGGAAGGTCAACCCCTTGGAGAGAGAGAGCAATGATCTTCACACTTTGCAAGTTGCTTGATGATGAATCTTCCTCATCCCACCTTCTTTGGCGATGAGAGAGAAAGTAGCTTCTGGATGGAGTGTGGATCTCAGACCGGTAGCCTCGGGGCGGTGGATGAAGGATGGAACAACTCTGGAGTAGTAGAGGCAGCCTTTGGACGTCTGAGACTCTCTGCCTTGTGAGGACCCTTTGGGTCTTATTTATAGGCTTTAAGTGAAGTCCAAATGGTTTGGACAATTTTAGGCTCAAACGGTCTTGGAAACCGTTTGGGTTCTGAGACCGTTTGGACTCTCTCGGTTTGGAAACCGTTTGAGTCCTTGCGGTCTTGAAACCGTTTGCTTTTATGTGGTCTTGGGACCGTGTGGTTCTGTGCGGTCTCAGGACCGTTTGGTTCTGTGCGGTCTCGGGACCGTTTGGTTTTGCATGATCTCGGGACCGTTTGGTTTTATGCAGTCTCGGGACCGTGTGACTCCATGCGGTCTTGGGACTGTGTGACTTCATGCGGTCTCGGGACCGTGTGACTCCATGTGGTCTTGGGACCGTGTGACTTCATGCGGTCTTGGGACCGTGTGACTTCATGCGGTCTCGGGACCATGTGACTTCATGCGGTCTCGGGACCGGGTACTCTCCAAACGGTCTTGGGACCGTTTGGAACTTTTATGATTTTTTTTGTATTTTTCTATAGAAAAAAGGGAAAAGTTAATCTAAAGGTATATTTGCAATAAAGGAGGAAAGTTAAGGATTCTATCTAATTTATCTCAGAAAGAGCATGGAAAACTGAGGAAAATTACTAAGATAACATCACAAAATGGGAGGTTATCAGTCCCTTCATCACAGATCATCGCAACGCATGCATGCCTCTTGGAGACAACCCTCACGCGAGTCGATCAATCTTAGTCATAGTTTGACCATAGACTGAATCGTGTGGATGAGGTTGCACTGAGCCCAAGATAAGTTGTGAGTAGGATGGACCAATCCAAGCTCCACAATAAAGACCTCAACCAAAGATCGACAACTATCTTTTTTTAATTCTATGTAATTCTCATTCTCTTTGGGCAATATTCAGATAAATACCCTAGTTTGTAAAATAGATTATAAATCCATCCCTTAGCCAAAAATAACAAGTAGTGTATTTTGATCAAAATCATGAATAAAATACCTTCAAACTCTAAACATGCCTCTAGTTCCAAAACTACAGTCAATACATGATTAATATGTGATTTATACAAGGCAAACCCTTGATTTGTTTAGTATATTTCTCAAATAAGTAAATATGCTTATTTTGTGTTACAAAGTAATATTGTTGAATATAATGAGAAACCAAGATGACGATGATGATAATTATGATGATAAATAAGGTTTCTAGGTCAATAATCATATACATGTATAACTTAGGTTTTGAAACCAACGTGTGTATCTTGCTATGACCTTAATGCACATAATCTGATCTAGATGTTCATAATAACCTAATATGGTCAACATGATGATTACGATTACATCTAATGAATAATTAAGTTTCCTAAATCATTAGGTCCATGAACATGGGATTTAGGGTTTTGAGGAATAACCCTACTGTTAACTCTATGCCAAGGAAACCTAAACCCTAGTTAGGATTTTTTCTAGATCTAATTAGTATCTTGAGAATGTATGGTGATACTTTAGGGTATACCTGAATGCAGATTGAATGTTTCTTGGATTTTTTCTTGATTGATTGGATGATGTATGCTAAAAGTACTTGAAGTATAATTTCATAGGAATAACTAATTGGTGACTACAATGAGGTACGCGGTTATCTTATGAATAATCACATCATTGAATGCCAATGATTTTTTGGATGATTTCTCGAGTAAGATTTGATGTAATAAACTATTGGATGCTTATTTACTTTTTGCTAAACTATAATGCTGATATGAGTGTCACATAATGAAACTAGAATATTCATAACCCTGGGTTACACCTATCAAGGGGTAATGCATATAAGTCCAATGATGGTCAATGATTAAACCCCATATAGCATACCAAGAATGGGTTAGAATATTTATTTAAATGTGAGTTCATAGTCACAAGTAATGGATTGATGCAATATATTTTGTTATTATACTTGCACACATTTTGGTTGCACCACATACACATTTTAGAAATATATTAATCCACATATTTGTTTGTCAGTGTTTTAGGTAAACTGTCATATATGAAGATATCAAGACACGGGAATTCAAATGAAATCAACTGAAGATATGAAACCTAAGTCAAGGAGGTTTAGCTAGATAGCATTTCTTGTCATTGTATAAGTTAGTTTTCTTTCGAGAAATTCATTTAACTTCTTAGAGGAGTCTCATTATACATATTGTTAATAATATATGTTCAATCAATGACAATTATTAATTATGATTTGCTAAATCTGGATCAAATGGAAATCTTGAGTAATGTCTCTCGACTTTAAGGTCTCTCTTGATTAGGGGACACTTAAAAGTGGGGGTCATTACATTTGGCATCAGAGTCCATATTTTTCAAATCATATCTAACAGTTAATAATTAATCCATACAATTATAAGAAAAATTGTTAGGGCCTAATCTAAGGGTAATGGTGTCTAGAAAGGATCACAATTCTGGGGGTTGGAATTATTTTCTTATGCACCCTTTAATTAGTATATGGGGACTTAATTTGCCAATGTGATACCCGCCTATCCAGAAACTAGGGTTTACCTAAAATAATATTTCCTCTAAGTTTCTCATCTCTAATTCCATCCCCTTCTCACCTTCTTTCTTACTAAATCCTAAAATTCACTTCCTTGATCCTCTTGAGTTAGGATTTCAGAGAAGAAGTAGGATTTAGGCATGCTGATCCTATACCCCAGGAAGAAGGCCTAGAAAAGTACCTTCTCCCCCTGGGCGCTTTCCCTTTCTCCCCATCTGCTCTGGCGACCGGCTAGGGTTTCCTCAGTGGCAACTTTTGCTCGGGGGGGGGGGGCGTGGCCATAGGCTGGGAGAGACCTTCTCCCCCTGGGCGCTTTCCCTTTCTCCCCCATTCATTTCCGTCATAGTGCCAACCCGTCTGGGGTCTCCCCCCGATGGGCACTTTCTTCCCCATCTCGAGGTGTTGGGTGGCCCTACTGGTGGTGCGCCTTTAGCCGTGGCATCTCCCGGCTCATGTGCTGGTGGAGGACAATGTTTCTTGCGGCGGGAGATCCATGTGCGGCAGCTCAGGGCAGATGAGATTCTCTTATTCTCCCCTCTGTTTCCCTTTCTACAGGTGTGCTCAGTTCCTCGGTGGTTTTTCTCGGTGAGTTTGGGCACCCACTAGCACGTCGACAGGGATAAGAGCTTCAAGTGGGGGTCTATGCTTCTGGCGGTGCATGCCTCCGCCCCTCTGCCTGCTCATCCACTCAAGCTGTGCTTGAGCGTGTAGGGGCCGCATAGGTGGTCAGGGGTGGTGGTGGGGTTCCCCACTCCCTCTACCCCCCACCTTGCACTTTCCAGGGCCCACTTGCTCTCTGTGGTTTGCTCCTTTGTGGTTTTGGCCCCCTTCCCGGTGGCTCCCTAGGTAGTGCACTCTACCTATTCGAGGGTTTTCCAGTGTGTGTTGTTTTTCTATCTTTGCTTTCAGTCTGTTGGTTTGTTGAGTGTGGATGCCGTGGGCTGATGTTGTGTTGTGTAGTTTTTGTTGCGTTGGTGTCCTACTGTATCATGTGTGTCAGGCTTGTTCTCTTCCTCTCAGGTGGTCTTCTTTGTTTTCATTACGGTTCTCTCTCTCGGCAGCTATGCAAACTCCCTCCCCAATATACTCAAAGGCTCTTGCATATTGATGGCTTCCATCCCAGATAGCTGTATAAGACAACTACTACGAGAGTTGTTCGACACAGATTTTACCTATCACATCCCAATATGAGTCTTGTGCTATGTTGTTCTTCAAAGAGAGTTGTTGTATGGTTATTTGATGAGAGATATCCATGTTGTAGATGTCGTATGGCTTGTTTTAATGACACTTAGTAGTTTTTGAAAGAAACAAATTGGCATGCTCATCCTACTAATGTGCACATATGTTAAAATAATGATATATTTATGGATAATGTTTATGTGTTATACAGATTTCCGGTGAAGATAAACCCTAAAGATACCTTGATATGGGTGGGAAAATCCACTAATCCATAAAAGTCTTGAGTAGGGAAACCCAATAGGGTGTGAAAACCTTAGTGGGTTAAGGGAATCATAAAACTCTTAGATGCAAGGTGTAATCCCTAACCCTAACCCTAAACCCCAATCCTAGATAATGGAAGTAGTGTGGATGAATTAGTAACCCTACCTATATACACCTGAATTAGGATAAAAGGAAATAGGTAATACAAATGGGTTGGGTGACCTTGTCTTAGTATCATAAATTGGATATCATGCAAGTACGTGGAATAATGCTTGCATGATACATGAGAATGGCTTTGATTTTATATATATGTATACACACACACACACACACACACACACACACACACACACATATATATATATATATATATATATATATATATATATATATATATATATATATATATATATATATGAAACATAGAATATCAATAATTACATGATGAAAAATACAAACCCTAAATTCAAATTTTAGTGTTGGTGTCCCAACCTGGGGTGGGTCAACCCAAGATTGGGAAAAGACATATGGGAGAGTCATAACCCTACTCTATTGGGGTCAGGTTGTGTCTAGAAAGGCTAACCTCCTCCTAGAAGCCAAGACAACATCCTAGGTTAGGAATTTCATTACACCCACATCCCATGATTACCACTAATCATGATATTAGGGCATAAGTTGAGAATTAAACATAATACAAAGACTACCCTTAACTTTTTTTTGATATATTTCAAAAATCTTTGCCTCTCTCATTCAATCATATAAACAACTTTACAAGGGAAGCTAAAACTTGATTACTTTAATCTAATCTCAACATTAAAGATACTTATCTAAACATTAATTCTATTTCTCACACTTTTATGTACACACGACATGATAATCATATACATATGACAAGGAAACACAATTACAAATCATCCTTTACAACTCTCTCACTACTCTACAAGGGTCTAGAGTGACATGGGCTGACTAAATTTCACTAATCTGATACTTAGCTCTTGTGGTAGATCTACTTTAGCATTGAAATTCTTCAGATCCATATGGTTTTCCTAAACTTTGTGAGTAGAGGGTGAGCCTACTTTCTCAGTGAATGGGTACTTAAAAGAAACAATATAAAGCAATCATATATTATTGAGCAATTGAGTTTAAAATAGAACCATAATAAGCTATTAAGAACTAATCATTCACAAATATATATATAGTGTGATACTCTAGATATCCAATAGGAATACATCATTATTTGAGCATACTTGATTAATCAGAGAGAAACTAGAAATTTAGAAACATATAAAGAATGATTGACTACACACACTTGATTAACCTAACATTCATCTTATTATTCCTGAACCCACATGAGGTGTACAAAACATGTAAAATCACCATAGTAAGCTACGATCTCACTATAAAAGACTTAGAAGCTTTCTCGGGATTCTTAATATGTAATCTCAATACCACATCTGCATCTGGCATTGCCACGTCTGCCTCTCAACAACTAATGGGAGAGGATGAATATCTCAGACTCCTCCTCTCAACCTAGGTACTCAAGTGGGAATTCAAAAGTCCTCAGGCTTGTTGTGTACTGGTGGACCTACTGAAGATGTCCACTGATCTCCACAACTCATAACTCTGGTACTAGTGGAATCCCTAGTTGGTGTTGGATACCTATCATTTTAGGAGTTCGCCCTCATTAGCCTAGACCCTCGCACCGCACTGGTGCGCTCTAGCTTTGCTTGACCTATATGAAACCTCCAATTGGGCAACATGTTTCCTCCTTACAACGCAAGCCTTCTATGAGGGTTCCATAGCGTTCATGGCATCTAAATTACTTATTCACTCTTTAATTCATAGTTCAATTATCAAATCAAAATTTCTTAATTTACCTTATAAACAGTCCTTTTCATAAGTTATCAACAATATATATCATAAACTGAGAAAGTGTGTAATATTACTTATCATACTAAAGAACACTGAATTGAAAGAACTTGACTCAGTAAGTACCCTATACTAAGGGTTTCATTCACCTCATTCACATATCACATAACTTTCATAAGGACTTTATGAATCATAATGTATCACCGATAAAAGACTACTTTCAAAAATTCACATACAACCAACACATATATGAAACCATGGTATGAACTGAAATAGGGTTTCCAAACCATTCACTAAAATATCATGTATCAAGAATAACCTTGAATAAACAAATATACAATGATAAAAGAATCAAATCAGTTGAATTTCATGATGTCTATTTGTAAACTTTCCATTCATTTAGGGTTTCACCCTCTTTACTAAGATATCAAACACACATTGATAACATCACATGAAATCCAACATAGTATCTAACATATATGTACTAAGTATCCATATGAAAGAATCATTAATAAACAAGGAGTTTCAAATATGCAAAGTTCTTTATTCAATTAGACAACAATTTTAGATATAGTAAAAAATCCTAGAATTTTGTATATTCTTTTTTGATCAGTAAATTTTGTATATTCTTATAACCTCAGAAATAACTTTAGGAATTCCCTTTATATGATTTGTATCCATTTATAGTATGATTTTATCATCTAAAATTCATCACAATAGGAAAACAATCTATTTCTAGATCTTCTTTCATAAGCTTAAATTGATAGGAAGTTTTAGGGTTTGTAGTCTCATACAAAGGAATTGAAGATATTGTGGTTTTAATCCAATTTTGTGCAATCTACAATTTAAAGGAAGTACCCACTCTCCTAAGGTGCGAAAGCACCTTAAAAACACACCCCAAGAACTGAAGTTCTCAAATCCATATCAAAACCCTAGAAAGTCACCACTTTCTCCTTATTTTCAACTCAGAAACCCTAGAAATGGATAATTATGGAGAGGGATTGAGAAAAGGGAGAGATTTGATATCATTTTGAACCATATTAGAGTTGGGACGGAACATTGATATGTGAGAGAATATTCATCATGAAAGACTATTCAAAGAAGCTAAAAGTTACTTGATCTCATCATTTCTCAGATGGTGAAACCCTAGATCGCCAATTCCACCATTTTCTCCTCTCAAACCCTAACGATCCCTCTCTCTCTCTAGGATTTCATTTCTCTAGAATGAATCAAGAATTATGAGATCTTGGTATTCTAGGTTGATCATATAGAGAAATTGAGGTGCTTTGGTCAATTGCAAATTGACCCTACTTATACTTTCTTTTATTTGAGTAGAATTTTCTATCAAAAAATGTTATTGTAATTCATTTACTAAATAGGTCAAAATCTTCCAAAAATCATCAAAAAGGAGCATGTTGTCTATCATTGAGTTTTAAAGCTCCATTAATTATTTCATATCATTCTGAGCTACCAAGAAATAATTAAATCAAATACTATATTGATATATTACAGTCAGAATGTCTGGTTAGCTGAGTTTGTCCTGAGGAAACTCGGCTGACCAATAGGTCCATCACACATCAAAAAATTTAAAATAATTTATATCATCACTTATGTTGGAGTTATCCAAGTTATATACAAATTTTAGATAAATTTGAGTTATATAGAAAATGTAAAAAATCATTTACTACACTTCTATCTTGATCAAAATCCATTTTCATGTATTATTAAAGCCCTAATTTTTCCCAACTAGGGTTTACATTTCTAAAACCCTAATTCCTAAAATTAGAAGCATGCTTAGAGTTTCCTATTAGATTTAGGACATCATAAATGGCATACTATAACTAATAATATTTAGATGATGATCAATCTAACTAAGTATGTAATCATCCAGGTAAACCCTAGTTTACCAATTAAGCTCAAATGCGATCATCACAATTCTTCCCCCCTTAAAGGTTTCATCCCAAGACATAAATATACAAAATAAGTACATAAAAGGTTTCTTGTAAACTTATGAAATTTTATTCACCATTATATTCTTATATTTGATGTCCAAATATTGTTTTCAATGTTGAGTCCTTTATTTCTCTTTTAATCACAACAAATTTGAAAAAAGGTTTCTCAATTACAACAAAGAATTTTCTATTTCACAATCAATAATAGTAAAGAGAAAGAGAAATCAACCATTTTCAATCTTTTAATTATCTGATCCAACTATCTAAATTCATACAGTTCAATCCATACTATTTTTCCATACCACATCAGAGTTACTAAAGAGAGTTCACCTTGATGTTTTGAATTTTACCATTGTGTTACTCAAATAGAAAATCACTCATAATTTGCAAAACAAGATTTAACAATAATTGTGTAAAATTGAGCTGGATTACTGGAAAGAATGATTAAAACCATAACACTCATTCCAATTTAATATATTTCTCGCACATGCACAACTGAAATCATATGTAAAACAAATTTACACCCTTTGATATACCTTCAAAAAATTATACTTTCTAAAAACAAATTCACATATTACTAAAAGCCATATGTGTTCTAGGATTCCAATTCTTATTCATTACTACTTGCTTCTTCTTACTTATCCTTCTCATTTTGATCATATGAAATAAACATCCCTACCACTAAAATATTCAAGGTAAAATAGATTATTCATCATTCTTGATATCACTGCAAGAATTTATTTTAGATTACACTTTGCTCATGTTTCACTTCTAGTTTTGTTCAAATCACACTTCTTTCATTTCAAATATGTTTCTTATCCCCCATTCTTAGTAATTTCCATATTGTTTGTCTACCATTCTCATTTGCAATATTTAAACCACATATTACTATCATTGCTGGTTTCTCCTCATAATACTAATATCATGATCTTATTTTATAATGAAAATAGTACTCAAAGTCAAACCACTAGTGACATCCCTTGATCTAATACAACCCTAAATATTCTGGGGTTTGATCCTTGTCAATAACATGATGTTGTTGGGATGTGATTTTACTACCTTAATTCAAAATTCAAACTTTAGATCTCACGAAGTTTACTAAAGTCTTTCTTATCTTATCACTTGAAATTCCTTTGTCTTACTTCTCCTTTCTGATAGGTTACTTTCCTAATTTATCATGTTGGAGTTCCATCGTCATTCCATATTGTGCCATCATTATATTCAATAGACGTATCTATCATGGTAGTTATGTATCATTTAGAATCCATTCTCTTACCACTTCATTCCCACATTACTCTCATTAGGGAGGATTCAAAAGATAAGGCGATTCTAAGATTTAGAATTCCAATCTTCAAGTATTCACTTAGCATATTTCTCAATCTAGGTATAATTAGTCATCATCAAGGATACTAGACTATTTAGCATCTTCTCGCATCTCCCACTCTCTCTCTTTTATCATCTATATTACTCCCTGATATTTCAACCCCGTCTTTATTTTCTATCATCATATGCCTATATTCTACTCTTCACTATGTCATTATTAACTTTAACTTATATCTTATGATCATGTTTCTCACCCTTGTGTATGATTCCATATTCCATGCCATATAAATTTCTTATCATCCTTTTACTTTTATCTAGTTTAAATTCTAAATCAACATTCTCCCTATTAGTTTCATCTTATGCATAATACACTACATGCCATTCATTTCAAACCAAACGGCTCATGTAGGGGTCAAACATTGTGTTTATCTTTCAATCAAGCTTTTTTGATTTTGAATATTATTTACTTTCGTATGAGTTGTTCATTTATTTAGCTGCACCTATGTTATTCTTTTGAGAACTAATTCCATTTCATCACTAGGAACATATTGAATACATTTGATGCAAGCAAGGTTGTTACTCTATAGAGACTCTGAATCATAATTTAGTTGATGAACACATTAAACTTCATAATAGAATTACACATTCCATGCTCTTGATTATATCATGTAACCCTCCTTCTTTAATCAAACTATAACATACTGAAACCTATGACTTAATCTTATTCTAGGGTTAAGAGGTTGGAAACCTTAGTCTTTGAGGTTTTGCCAAACAAGGATAAGAGTAAGCTCTTTAGTGACCTTAAATATATTAATGCATGTATAAATCACATTAAAATGTAGAATATAAATTAATATCACCTAATACCTTCAAATTAATTATAAAATCAATATATGTCACATGATGTAATAATGTGCATACAATGTTCATAATTGAGAATAATGAGCTCTAATTCCACAAAACATGAAATAAATAAACTAATGCGAGATAATGATAGAGTAGATTCGTTCTAGATCATTCCTTTGCCTTATGGTGTAAGGAAGAGAAAAAGGAATCAATAATAATGCTTAAAATATATTAATGAGATATTGAATTATTAAAGAGAGAAAACAAGAAATAATTTCTTTCACACTTTATTCGATTTGGATTGGATATGCCACATGGTCTAATTATTTTCCTTATTTTTCTCCATTTCTAGGC
This sequence comes from Alisma plantago-aquatica, assembly GCA_963693085.1. NCBI lineage: Eukaryota > Viridiplantae > Streptophyta > Magnoliopsida > Alismatales > Alismataceae > Alisma > Alisma plantago-aquatica. The sequence goes on along the minus strand of OY856412.1, from coordinate 439,159,901 downwards.
CGCTGGATCCACACGTGGACTGTGAGGATTACATCTCCTACCTTGGGTAGGAGAGCAACCCGTGTGTGAACATTACCACGCCTAGGGGGTTTTGCGATCTGATTTTCTCGCACTATAGTTGGTCATTTTCTGAGATTTTTTGTGCTTGAGTTTGTGGAAACTTTCCGCATTGTTTGGTCCCCAAATAATGACCTATGGTCAAGTATTTTGCAAATTCCCAACTTTCCTTCTTCGTGCTTCTCACGGTCAACTCATTTGGAACCTAACACTACACCCCACCTATAAATAACCATACCCGGAGCTTCGCCTCACCCTACTTGATCCTCCTGTCCACCCAATTTCATCACATCTTGCACGTTTTGTTGCCGGTGATTGGATTTTGGATCTGGACTTGCAGCTTCTAGGGCCCTCACCTTGCGGCAAGTTGCCTCGATTCCCTACTACGACAGGTCTGGTTCCTTTCCCCCTTTCTTTCCATGTACTTGCTTCGTCGAATCGTTCCTTTTGATGGATTCACCCAAACTCAGCCTACTACTACTTGTGTTGCAGCCATGGAGGGCGATGGGTTGGGGAAGATACCCCATCATGATTTTCCACTATTACGCTCGATTGGCTTCTTTTGCTTTGTTTTCTCGTCGAGGGAAAATCCATCTTTTCACGCCTTGCTTTTCTTTGTTTGGGTGAAGTCAACTAAATCTTGATCGATCCACTTGGTCATATCCCATTGGGCCACACCAGCCGACACCACACGCCTTGATTTTCTTTTGCTTATTTGACTTTTTTGGTGATTTTTTATTGGCCGATTTTATAAAATTCATATCTTTTGATGTGGTTGTCCAAAAATTACAAATAAATACTCGTTGGATTAAAAAAAATGTAAGATTTCCAATGATATTGGTTTTGTCACCTAAATATAGTGTTTTAAAGAGGTGATTTTAATGGATCTAATTAAATAAGATAATAACTTGTATGATTTTGTCACATGAATCTTATATTTTAGTCAGAAAAATATAATAAAATATGTTTTAAACTCCTAATAATATAAACTAAAAAGTCGTATAGTTCTCATAACCTAACTGACATAATGATAAAAAGATGGTTTTTAGGGTTTTGAATAATCAATGTAGTTATACGCTAATTTCACGTACATGATATTAGGTGCTTTGGAAACCTAGATTTGGATCTAGAAGCAATCTTGTTTTGTTAAGACTCTCTGAGAGGTATGTTTGCATCTCCTATTCTTCATTATTGAGAAATAACCTAAATCATCTTTCTCTTGGTCCTATGGACACTAGCCTATACACAATGTCTTTTTCTTTTGAAATTGTGCTTCATGTGAAGTACCCTACTTGTTACTGATCTTGTGATCATAATATCTTCTTTGACATTCTTTTAGAATCTTTATTATTCTTTGTTCATTATGGAACTCGATTTGTTGTTATTTTCCCACTTTGTGGTGGATGATAACGATGATCACTTATGTGGTGATTAATTTGTAAAATCCAACTATACCTTTTTACTTGCCTCCCTATTCAGCATGTTGTGTGACTCAGCAGATCTAGAGTAATATAATTTGCATTGGTTTTTGAGTTATGTGCCCTTATTATATTTTTGGGATGGAGGTTATGAGCCCCATACCCGGGTTTCAAATTTATGAGGTTTGGCCCAAAATTTATATAAATTGGGAGTTTGGTTATGTGCCAATCTCTATCAGGTTTCAAGTTTATGAGGCTTGGCCGCCTTTATTATTCATGTTGTTCTAGTGCTATGTTTTATCTCACCTACATGTAGGTTGTTATGGGTTTTGGGCCCTAAAACATTATGAGTGCTTTTGTAGCACCAATTTTATTATTGAATTTTATGACAAGTATTCCTTTTATCATATGTTGGTGATTGTATTCCTTTTATGCCCGTTTGGGTAGTTCTTACCTTTTTCATGGGAAGCCTTCTATACTTGATGTACCTCTTTCCAAATATGTATTGCTCAATTTCTTTTTAGCATGCTCATACCAACTTTTTACTGATATCCTCTTTCCTTTTCATTTTGTGGGGTATGCTTCCAACCCCAGGTGTTAGACAAGGAGAAGGAGATCTAGGAGGACCTGGACCACAACAAGTGTAGCTGACTTTGTGAGAGACTTTGTTTGAAGTTATTAAGTGATCCTCAACTAGTCCTATATATGTAGTTAGTTTTTCCTTTATGTCACCCTATGTGGTGAAAGATTAGTATGATAAGAAGCTTTGTACTGGTTAGATATATCTTTTAATTCTGCTGCTACTTTGTGTTATTATACAATCATGTTAAATAAGTTTGGTTTCATCCCTTTCAAAAAAAAGTTTTTGTGGATGTGCCTTTTTATTTTTTAGTACATTCCAATCACTTACCTTTTATTTCATCTGGTTTTCATATCCTAGTCTTATAATTTACATGTTCATCTAGTTCTCTTCACTTTCATTCTTCTGAGGACTCTTCACTTCTATTTACTTATTGTATACTTAACTTTGTTCTCCTATTTTCCTTTTGTTTTGGAGTACATAAATGCATTTTACCTGATTATATGATCCATTCATCATAATTTATTCTTTCTATCTTGGTTTTCCATGTAGTTTTCTCTCATCTTACCATGATTTCAGCTTGAATAAAGTGTCTCAGTTAGTTATATGGTTCAATTCTCTTTATCCATCCTTTCTTATTCATTTTTTATGTTACATACTAATAAATGTCTTATATCTATATTCCCTCTTCCTTCATTCCCAAATTAAGGTTTCTTATCTGAGGCCCCAAATATGGGTCTTAGATATTAGTTCCAACTAATTCTTAGATATTCCAATCTTTCCCTTATATTTCAATATCTGTGTAAGTATATTCTCATTAAATTCTAAATTTACCTATCCATATAAATTACTCTTATTAGATTTAATATATAGGAGTCATTATACCCTAGTAACACATCCTACCTATCGGACCAGGGCGAACCTATAGTCCTGAAGCCAAAAGCTACTTCGGATTAACCCACTCCTATTCATCTCAAACATGTGGAAAGAATATCCACTTAGGGCAAATTCATTCAAGAATAATTTCTGGTCTGCTTGATAGAAAGTATATAGATAATAACTGAAGAAACTTTATAGTGTACAACAATCTTAAAGAACCATATATACATTTCGAAAAACTAAATATCTGAAAAATATATAAGAGCATTTCTATCAATCTCTAATCAAAACAACATACAAAATAGTTGTATATCATTCTATCTTTATGCTCGTATTCCTTCATTACTTTCTGGTCTTCTAACCTTAATATTTCTAGGGTTTCTCTCTTAGCCCATTCTTCCTCTACATACCTAGACATGGCATCTAGAGAAGAATAGATAGAGTAGCTTGATACTGGTCAACCTAAGTATTCAGATACCGGGCTAGGATATCCTAATACTTAGATCTCCCAGAGCTACTGACACATCACACCCTAAGTGCCACACATATGACTTTGACTTCCTATCTTAATGGTCCTTGATGACTCAGCCTAAGCTCTGATATAAAGGTGTTACACCCACATCCCACGATTATCACTAATCATGAGATTAGGGCATAAGTTGCGAATTAAACATAATACAAAAATCACCCTTAACTTTTATGATATATTTCAAAACTCTTTGTCTCTCACATTCAATCATAAAAACAACTTTACATGGGAAGCTAAAACTTGATTAGTCTAATTTGATCTCAACATTAAAGATAGATATCTAAAAATTCATTCTATTTCTCACACTTCCATGTATATATGACATGATAATTAGATACATTAATAAGCAAACAAAGTTACACATCATCTGTTACAACTCTCTTACAACTCTACAAGGACCTAGAGTGACATGTACTGACTAAATTTGATTAATCTAATACTAACTATTGTGGCAGATCTACTCTAGCATTGATATTCTTCAGATCCACATGGGAGTAGAGGGGTGAGCCCACTTACTTAGTGAATGAGTACTTCAAAGAAATAGTATAAATCACTTTAATAGTAAAAGATATATTATTGATAAATTGAGTTTATAAATAGAACAATAACAAGATATTAGGAACGAATCATTCACAAACATATATATAGCAGGATACTCTAGATATCCAACATGAATACATCATCATTTGATCATACTTGGTTAATCACAGAGAAACTATAAATTCAACAACATAGAGAATAATTGAATAAATACACATTTAATTAATCTCACATTCATCTAATTATGCCATGAACCTACACAAGGTGTACCACAACATGTGAACGCCTCAAAACAATCTACGATCTCACTATACAAGACTTAGAAGCATGCCCCAGATCCTAAGTCTGTAATCTCAATAGCACGTCTGCAGCTGACATCGCCACGTATACCTCTCAACAGCTGATGGGAGTGACCATATATCTCAGACTCCTCCTCTTAACCTGGATACTTAGGTGGGGAGTCAAAATACCTCAGGCTTATTATGCACCAGTGGACCTACCCAAGATGTCCACTGATCACCACATGTCATAACTTAGGTACCACCAACATCCCCACTTGGTGCTGGATACTAATCATTTAAGGAGTCCTCCCTCACTATCCTATACCCCCACACCCCACTGGTACACTTTAGCTTACCTCGACCTATGTGACACATCTAGTCAAGAAGCACATTTCCTCCTCATTGAACATGCCTCATGTAAGGATTCTCTAGTGTTCATGACATCTAAATGTCTAATTCACTCTTTAATTCATAATTCAATTTCCAAATAAATATTTATTAATTTAACCGTATAAATAGTTCTTTTCATAAATTATCAACAATCTATAATGTAAACTGAGCAACATTGCACCATTACTTATCATATTTAAGAACACTAAATTGAAAACACTTGATTCATTGAATACCCTATTGTTAGGGTTTCATTCACCTAATTCACATAACACACAACTTGTAAGGACTTTATGCATCATAGTCAACCACTGATAAAAGACTACTTTCAACAATTCACATACAACTAACATATATGAAACCAGCCGACCAAAAAAAAACATATATGAAACCATGGTATGAACTGAACTAGGGTTTTGATGCCATTCATTGGAATATAATGTATCAAAAATAACCTTGAATACATGAATATACAATGATAAAAGAATCACATCAGTTGAATTTCATGATGTCTATTCGTAAACTTCCAACTTGTCATTCATTTAGGGTTTTAACCTCTTTACTTAGATATCAAGCAAACACTAATAACATCACATGAAATGCAAGATAGTATATGAAATATACGTACTAAGTATTTAGATGAAAGAATCATTAAATAAACAAGGAGTTTCAAATATGCAAAGTTCTTTATTCAATTAGACAACAATTTAAGATATAGTCAAAAACCCTAAATTTTTTTATATTCTTATACCCTCAACAATAACTTTAGGAATTTTCTTTTGGATGATTTGTATCCATTTTTAGTATGGTTTTATCATCTGAAATTCATCACAAAAGGACTACAATCTATTTCTAGATTATCTTTCATAAGCTTAAATTGATAATAAGTTTTAGGGTTTGTAGTCGCATACAAAGGAATTGAATATTATCATGGATTTAATCCAATTTCGTGCAATCTAATATTTGAAAGAAGTATCCACTCACCTAAGGTATGAAAAACCTTAAAAGTGTATCCAAATAACTAAAGTTCTCGAATCCATATCAAAACCCTTGTAAATCACCAATTTCTTCTTCCTTTCAACCTAGGAACCCTATAAATGGAGAATTATTGAGAGAGAGTGAGAAAAGGGAGATATTGGATATCATTTCAAATAAAATTAGAGTAGGAACAAAATATTGATATGTGAGAGAAGATTCACCATGAAAGACTATGTAAAGAAGCTAAAGTTACTTGATTTCATCATTTCTGGGATTGTGAAACCCTAGATCAACAATTCCACCACTTTCTCCTCTCAAACACTATATTCAAATGTGAGAGAAGATTCACCATGAAAGACTATGTAAAGATGCTAAAGTTACTTGATTTCATCGTTTCTTGGATGGTGAAACCCTAGATCAACAATTCCACCACTTCCTCCTCTCATACCCTAACTATCCCTATCTCTCTAGGATTTCGTTTCTATGGAATAAATCACAAATTATTAGAGCTCCTAGCATTTTATGTTGATCATATAGAGAAATTGAGGTGCTTGGACCAAACAAAAATTAACCTACTTATAATTTGTTTTATTTCAGCAGAATTTTCCATCATAAAAATGTTTCTATAATTAGTTTACTGAATAGGTAAAATATCTTCCAAAAATTATGAAAAAATATCAGCTTGTCTATAATTGAGTTTCATAGCTTTAGTAAAAATTTCAAATCATTCTGAGCTTCAAATAAATAAATAAAAATCAAATACTATACTACTATATTACAATCAGAATGTCTGGTTGGTGAGCTTGTCCTGAGGAAACTCGGTCAACCAACAAGTCCATCACACATCTAAAAATTGTGATATTTTACAATCACTTATGTTGGAGTTATTCAAATTATATCCAAATTGTAGATAAATCAAAGTTATATATAAAATATGAAAAATCATTTACTACACTTTTATCCTGATCAAATTTCATTTTCATGTACCATCAAAACCCTAATTTTTGCCAACTAGGGTTTACATTTCTCAATACCTAATTCTTAAAATTAGAATCACTCTTAGAGTTTCTTATTATAATTAAGACATCATAAATGAGCTACTATCACTAATAATATTTAAGTGATGATCAATCTAACGAAGCATGTAATCATCCATGTAAACCCTAGTTTTCCAATTAAGCTCAGACACGGTCATAGAAACTTCACCTAGAAGGGTGAGTTGACAAACCTCATTTTAAGAATTAAGGTAACATTGGGCTTACTCAAAGGACCTAACCCTAACCATCTCAGTGTATGATAGTGTAAGGAAAATGTGCAAGTTCATCGATATAATATGATGTGAGACCTTGGTTGAAGAAATTTAAATTTTAAATATACCTTAGAATGTATGGAATCAAATATGTGATGGGATTAAATGGGTTTAAGGCATGAAATAAATTATTCCTACCTAGTCATATGACTTGTCCTTAATAAATGGAAAATGTAATTCCAACATATATTCAATGTGAAAACCTTGGTTAGAGAAGTCTTAGGGTAAATATGTAATGGCAAGTAAAGTACAATGAGGACAACATAATGATTGTGCATCTATTTCATATGAGACCTACTATCACCAAGTCTAGGAAAAATAGGTGTGTGTTTGGCGTAATGCCCTGGATGCATAAGATTGGAAAGTTTTCATAGAGAAATCTCAAGTAAAATGTGTAATCAAAGTTAACATATTGAAAGAAACCATATGGAAGGCATCTAAGCTATAGACTCTCCTAGGAAAGGATGAGTCATAGGATGTAGACATATAATTATAATAGAGACCCTTATACTGGAACAAGGTATAATTAATAAGAGAAACAAAATAGGGTTAAGACATCTCAATAAAACCTAGGTAGGGTAGAGCCCTAAGTCAACCCTAGGGTCAAGTAGGGATGGTTAAATGTATTTAAGACCTGAGAGATATGTTCTAAGTACATATGGCCCTTGGGGTCAGTAGAAAGCCATCCATGTGTACACAAGGCCCAAGGGGTCAGGATAATGGCCACCTCCATTAGTACCAAGGCTCAAGGGGTTAATGAGAAATACACTCCATAAGTACATAAGGCCCATGGGGCCAAGAGTTGATCACTCCATGAGTACCTCTACCCCTTGAAGCCATAAGGGAATGGATAAGGCTAATGATACATGAGATTTTGAATAAAGTATATCAAAACTTTTAAAATAATGTCTGAAATAGAATGTTAAGGGAAGTTGTTCATAAACAAAAGAGTTGAGAAAAGCACTTCCCTCTGAGTTCAAGGAACTTAGGAAATTTTATGGGATTAAAATAGATTGATGATTTGAAGTTATTTTTTAGGATGATTCAACCAAAATTTTGAATTAGAAAACAATGTGTGGATACACCATCTATGCCCTCAGAATTGGATGGACTTTGTATTTGAACTGCAACTAAATGCTTATCATCTTATTATGAATGTGAGAGATTGGGAAGACATGTGTATGCATAAAATTGACATATGAGAATGAATACCCTAAGTTTAAATTTAGTGACATAATCTAAGGTTTTGAGGTGTCACCTCACCCTTCCACAAATATAATTGAATAATGAATAGTAGGTTTCTAACCTAGGAGAAAATGAAATCACCATGTGAAATTGAAATAACCAAGTGAAAAGTAAATCTCCAAGTGAACATGTACTTACCAAGTGGTAATGTCGTGAAATGAATGAGGATGTGGGAATACCCCTAATTGAGATCAGGTTTCAACTTCAATAATATGACAAAAATTTGTATGAATTATAGTAATTAAGGATAACCTAACTAAAACCTACCCATAGAAGGTTGCTAGACTTAATGTTTGAGGATAGTATGAGTAATTGGTCACCTTAACCCTATTAAATTTGAATTGTGGGGACAAAATTCCTTTTAAGGAGGGGTGAATGTAATACGATCCTTGAATTTTTCAAATTTGTATTTAATCCAATAAAATAGGATAGAATTTATCAAATAATATCAATCTCAATAATGTAACATTGGAAAATAGGATAACATAATTGGAATTGTGATAGTGGAACCTTAGTTATGCAACTACTGGTTCAATGAACCTATTTTGAGGTATGGGTTAAACCCATGGTCAAAGTGAAGCCAATGGGACTATTTTACTTTGCAAAAATTTCCTTGTGGCACAAGTTTAAAAAATAAAAGAATTCATGCATTAATGAATGATAATGGATTTTCTAGTTGTTAGATAATTGAAAAATGGGATAATAGGCAAGTTTCAAAAATATTTTGATATAATTTGTGGCTTATATAACTAATGGAGTAATTATCTAACCTTGACTTGCAATGCAAGTTTTGGGCATCAAATAAAGTTATCTTCATCTGGTTTTTGGAAAACATGAAGATGATAAGGAAACTAGGATAATTCTAGAGTTTGAAACAAAAGTGACTTTCCATGTAATTTGGACTACTGATTTAAGAAAATACTTTAAGAGCAAGTTTTGTCTATGATACTTATACTAATAAGTCCTAAAATTTTAATATAAGTTGGATAAGGTATCAATGAATTACCCTCAAAATATATAGTAATTAGACACTCCTAGTGGCCTATAGAAAATATAGAAGGAAGATGGAGTATATTTCAATAAGTACATTTGCTCTGGATGGAAGTCAATTAAATGGCTTCAAATTTGGCTAAGAGAAGTCTTGCCTCATTGATGTGTCACACTAATTGTAAACATTAGATCAAATATCAATGTCTAGGTTGTTGTCTCCTACCTTGTTTGGGACTAGGAAGGGAGTAATAGACTACCCAAAATCCCAGCTACCCGATCTTCCTCTACACTTCACCTTACCACAAAATAATCACATGAATAGCCTCCTTTTGCCAAAATTTTAGAAACCTTATTGAAAGATGGAAAACTTTATTGCTTACAAAGTATTTTTTCATGCCATTAACACATTCTCATCCCATTCTTAGAAGTCCCAAAACACACCCTAAACACTATAAATACCATGCCCTCAGCTTTACCTTGATCCCTAGTGCATGAGCGGCATGTTATTGACCCCTAAATCCACACCTCTCACTCAAACACAACTTCTTATGTGATTTGCTTTTCCACAAAGATCCACCCCCATAAGTGTGTGGGCCTCTTGGGGATGCCCCTCACTCAAGTAATTCGATCTTGGTCTCAGTTTGACCATAGACCTGATCATGTGGATGATGCCACACTACATCCAAGATAAGTTGTGAGTGTTCTATGCCAATCCAATCTACATGATCAAGACTTCAGTCAAAGATGGCAAAGATATCCAACATATGTCATCCCTTTAAATTCTAGGCAATTCTCACTCTTTGTGGGCAATATTTTGATAAATATCCCTAGCTTGTAAAATTTATTAAAAATCCATCCATTAGCCAAAAATTACAAGTAGTATATCTGGATCAAGAAATATCTAGATACCGAATAAAATACTTTCAAACTCTAACCATGCCTCTAGTTTCAAAATCATACCCAATACACGATTAAGATGTGATTTATACAAAGAAAACCCTAGATTTGTTTAATATATTTCTCAAATTAGTAAATATGTTTATTTTGTGTTATAAACTTATATTTTTGAATATAATGAGAACCCAAGATAATGATGATAATTAGGATTTCTGGGTCAATAATCATATACATGTATAATTAGAGTTTTGAAACCAATGTATATATATTTCTATGACCTTAATGCACATAATATGGTCTAGATGTTAGTAATAACCTAGTACATTCAATCTAATGATTAGGGTTGCATATAAAGATTAATTAATGTTCCTAAATCATTAGGTCCATGAATGTGGGAATTAAGATTTTGATGCATAACCCTAATGTCAACCCTACACCAAGGAAACCTAAACCCTAGTTAGGATCCAATATAGATCTAATCGATATCTTGAGAATTTATGGTGACATTTTAGGATATACCTAAATGCATATTAAATATTGCTTGGATCTATTGATTGTTTGGATGCTATTTGAAAAAAGTACTTGAAGTATAATTGCATGGAAATAACTACATGGTGACTACTATGAGGTATGTGGTTATCATATGAATAAGTGCATTATCAACTATCAATGGTTTACTTGATGATTTTTGAAGTATTGATTCAATGAAATAAACTATTAGATGTTTGTTTACTTTTTGTTAAACTATAATGATAGTATGAGCATCACATAATGAACCTAGAATATTATGAACCTTGGTTACACCTATCAAGTGGTGATGCACACAAGCACAAGGATGGATGGTGATTAAACCTGAGATATCATACCAAGAATGGGTTTAAATATGTAATGAAAATAGTAGTTCATGTCTACAAGTAATTGATTGATGCAATATATGCTGTTACTATACTTGCACACATTTTGTTCGCACCACATACACAGTATAGAAATATACTGATCCATGTATTTGTTTATTGGTGTAACAAATTAAAATCTAGGATCTTATTATATTTCATGATTAGGAGGTTAGTAAGCTTGGTTCCTTACATTTGACCAAACAAGGATAAAGTTATGCCTTAATGAATATTTATAATGCATATGACATGAATAACTCAACGATAACCCGTTACATATTTAGGCTTGAAAATAGATATAACATATTAAGTGGTATAAAGTTCTATAATACACATCAAATATGAATATACCATATTAACTTAATAACTTAATTATTTTCTAACATGTAAGTAAATTCATTAAGCGTGCCACATATGTTTCTTTTACTAATTAATATGCAAATAATGGACAAATTATGTTCAATAAGAGGTATAATGTATTTTAGAATAATAATTGGTGCTTCCATGTCCATAAATATGAATTATGTATCATTATCTAAATCAATATTGAATGGATGGGCTTGCTATGATAAATAAGTGAAATATGAACATTTGTGCATAATAATATAAGGAAACACTTGTGGTAACAATACAAAGATAACAGGACTCTAAATAATAAATAATGAGGGTGATGATGTAATGTTATAATAATATAATGGTGATGAGCCCATAACTCTTATTATATTCAAACATCATAAAAATAATCTTCACAACCCAATTATAATGGTAAAACATGTTCCTTGGGTTCCAATTACCTTGGGTGCCAAGTTTCACCTTATATGAACAATCATGACTATCTTAATTTGATTACAAAAAGGAAAAGGTAAGATAAGGCCAAAAATAATAAATTAGACATCTAATATATTCAACAACTAGTATAAACCAAGTTGTATGGATTATATACATACAATTTATGTGAAGTTGTAATAAATAAAATTATGGTATAACATAAAGGGAAACAATGTTGTATCTAAATCTATGGAATATTTATCATGGCGGAAAATGTTAATATGGACTTAATTTCCAAATGCAATATGAGTGATAGGAATATAAACCAATGTAATTACAACCAAGTGTGGAATACATTAGATTTTAATAAATTAGAACAAAATTTTAAGAACTAGTTCTCTCTCCTTAATGTTTGAAAGTAATTAATAAATGAAAGCAATCACATTATAATATCATAAAGAAAACAAATATTATAACTTAATTATATTTTTTGGAAAAATAAACATGAAAAAAATTATGTAATAAATAACTTAACCCAAACAAGAAACAATAACAATCTTTACTAAATAATTTCCTTATTAAACCTCCCTATTACCTCCTAAAATTGTTACAACATGAAAAAAAGGAAAATGGTATGATAGATAATGTTTCACCCTTTCAATTTGAAATTCAAGTGTCTACAATATTTAATTTTAATTTTGGATGTGTATATTTATTTCCAACTATATAATTTGCAACTAATTAATGTAAAATGTATTGAAAATATATTGCCTCAAATTTAGAAATTTGGACCTAACTTAATATTTATTAAATAGATGCCTTTTATTGGAATAAATTTGTTATACATGTTTTCAATGACTTTAAAGTGAGAAGAGAAACATATTGAGAAATATTTTTAGATATGGGATGAACTATTATATATAGGAGGTTCATAAATGGAAGGATAGAAAATGAATTCAAAGTGTATATCATACACAATTTGTAACATTGAAATCCACTATGTATCTCTTTGTACTCTTTTCTATAAGATTTGTCCTTAATTTTCATCCCATATGTCTTTGGAATTGATTTAGTGGAATTACGATGGTTCTTGGATAAATATTTCCCATATATTCTTAATATAGGGTTGTATGCACAAATACCTCAGTTAGATTTTAAATAATGGGAATGATGTGCAAATTGTACACTAAGTAATAAAAATATTAAGAAATTTCATCCTAGAACTTTCTAGTACTTTGTAGAATAGGAAAAAGAAGAGAAAATCCAAACTATATATAAAGGAGATGATAAATGCAATAATTAGAGATAATATGGGATTTAATGGATAAAAGAAGATAATGAGGAACAAATTGTTCTAAAAATCATAATTGGAAACCCACAAGGATAATTTGACACTCAATTTCGTTTTCTTTACTTAAAAGGAACTTAAGGGCCAAGTATCATTTAATTTCGAAGATAAATGTATATACTAATGTCCTTATCAAAAGAAAATAGGAAATAGGCCAATAAAGTGAAATAAAACACTTAATGCCCTCAAAATAGAAAACTAACTCGAAATTCGTATTCTAAGCATAAAAATAAGCCTTTGGGTAAATTTGCAACTAATTTGGACAATGTTTGAATACTGAGTAAAATAGGATAGAGAAAGTGTGTAGAATCTTCTATTTATTTAATAAATAAATAAATAATCTCAACTTGTGAAAATAATGACAAAATTGTGTTCTAACCCCTTAGGAAGACTTCTGGATGAAGTTACACAAATTTTAAGTAATATTATCACCCCTTTTGAAGGAGGAAAGAGAAAATGACGTTTTAATTATTTAACCTATTAAACTTCCCCAAAAGGCAAAAACAACTCCATATTTGGATTATATGCGTCAAAATCAGTCAGAATATAAATTTTGATTAATTTTGGATATCATTTGGGCCTCCAAATGAGGAGAGAGAAAAACATTTAAAATAATATGTCTATTTGGCCAAAATTGGTTAGGATTAGATTTTCCTTGGGTTGGGCCTCTAATCAGACGACCGAGATCCATCAGTGGACCCATGTCCATGGATCGGATGGTTGGTAGCTGTCTTCTTTCTTAGATCGATTAGGAAATAGGTGGTTGTTTTCTAAAAATACAAATCCAAATATCTCGAGATATACTCGATGAAATTCAATGATTTTTGCTTCTACAAATTCCTCGTGAGATTCTGCTCAGCTTTATTTCAAAGTTTTTGTGTTTTGACGAAGATTTGAGAAACCTCTAAAATGTGCAGATCCTCTCTCTCACCCCACGTAGTTAAACCCTAGCCTAGACCTCCTTACCTATATATATTCATACCCCTAGGTCCTCCGTCACCTTAACAACTCAACCATACTTTCAATTTGGTGTTTCGTGGACATTTGGACCCTTGTCTAGCCGCTGAAGACCTCAAGTTTGCGGTGCCCCTCTCGCTTTTCTCTCTTCATCTCCGTTTAATTGCATGGTACCCATAGATCTGTCTCTTCTTCCTCATTCTTTTGCATGCTTAAACACGAAGTTTGGTTGTGTATATCATTTTTACTAAAAATCACTTGCAAGCAGCAGGACCTGCTCACCGCTTTCCAGTCAGGAACTTTGGGGAAGAAGGTTCCCCGCATTTTTACAAATATGCCCTCCATCTTCCTCTTCATATCTCTCTATTTGCGAGAAGAGTGCTTTCGTCTTTTGGCATAAGTTGGACCCGCGTTGACCACGAGTGGTCTGGGTTTCCTCTGTCGATCGCGAGAGGCAATGAGGTGCGCGGGCCCCACCACTAGGCTCCACTCTGCTCTCCCTCTCTTCTTTATTTAATAATCGAATTTTCAATTTTCTAATTGACCGATATCAAATAATTCATATAAATTCGTCCAGTGGTCAAAAATTAAAAATAAGTAGTGTTTTGTAATCAGGGGAACGAGATCTACCCATTAAAAATATGTTTGGGGTTTGATTCTGATGTTTACAAAAAAGTGTTGTTAGAATGATTTCATTAACTAAAAATCACCAAAAATAACCTGAAAAATCCATATCTTCAAAATATATAATATTATATGTCAGTCTGATAAAAAATGCTAACTAAGATGATGGTGATATTTTCAGAGTCTAAATTGAAGGTTTGCGCAAAAAGATAATAACTTTAGGGTTTTAACCTTCTAATGAATAAATTTATCATTAATGCATGTATATGATTATGTATTAGGGGAAAGTGGACTTTAATCTTGACTAGGGATCTGAAAGTGAGTTCTAGGGTTTGGAGAATCAAGGTATGTGCATCTACCCCCTTCAGTTGGGAAATTATTTATACCATTACCTATGTTCCCTAATGAGGCTTAACCTGACTTAATCCATAATTCTTGAAACCTAATTTATTTATGCCTCAAAATCAGTTGTAGTATTATATTTCTTGGGTTTTATACCCCACTACCATGTTATATAAATCCTTTGATTAATCTTGCCATAACTCTTTTGCTAGCATGTAGTTATATATTCTGTTTAATTGTAAAGTAGAGGTACTTATGTACAACCACCCACAGACGACATGTATATAATCGCCCTAGGGGAATGTTTATAATTCTCCCCATAATATTATAGGTGACTGGGAACATCTTATTCTCCCCTCACCTAAGGTTAGAGGTCTGGTAGGTGCCTCAACCCTACTTAGTTAGGTAGACATATTAATTTATATGTAAATCCTTTATTTACTTTTGTTATTGGCAAGTTTCCTTAATTAAAGCCTCATACTCTTGACGTCTCATCTTTTGATGATTCCCTAGTGTATTTTTACTTGTTAAAAATTTCTTGTCACTTCAGAATAATTTTGTAACACATACTTTTTCTTCCTTTCCTCTTGTTGGGTGTTTTCCAAACCACCCAGGTGCTGGTGATGTGCAAGGAGAAGGACAAGCTTGAAGGAGGTTCTTCTCAAGAGTTGATCTCAGGCTTTTGGAAAGGATGACTAGGTTACTATAGCTAGATCCTATTTTTCTTATCTTTTCTTTTAGAAATCAATCTTGTAGTAAACAATAAAAGCCATATGAAGGCTTAGTATTTCTTTGTTTCCGCTGCTATTGACATTTTACAATGTATCTGGAATCATGCTTATTTACTTGGAATATTATGCAATCATCCTCAAAGTCTCTATTTTTGTTAAAATTGTGGATGTTTTGTATTTCCTTTAAATTTGAGTAGAGAGGTGATCTCTCCTCTTTACACAATTGTACATTAATTTATTATGCATGTTTGCATTGAGCAAATAATTACACAATAAGATATTTAGAAGTCTCTTAATTGCAAATTTTGTAGTCAATATTTATTTGACCAAATAATTGGAAAAAAGGGAAATATATTGAAAGATGTAGACTTTAAGAAAGTGAAGGGGAATATTGCTTTTTCCTATATTTATTCTTTCCTATTATGTGTTAATGACTGCTCAACTTCTCTCCTCTACAATGTACATTACATATTTTCCCTAGTAAACAAAGATAGATAAGTTTCTTACTACCCAAGTCTAATAGTTTCTATATATAGCCCCCCTCATGACCTTCACACACATAGAAACAAAAAATCCAATAGGAAATGACTCTTAACCTTCTCCCTTATCCTCCTATTCAAGTTCCTTGGAAGATCCATTAAAGCCTTGCAATCCAGTGAGATAATTTATATGGTAATCTTTTATCAACTACCTACGTTTCAAACCTTGGAACCTAGCTTGAGTGTAAGATTTGGAATTTGACAAGTTGACTCAAATCTAGAGGCATATTGCATCCCCTATGAGTTATATTGAGCAACTGATTTTATTTTTCTCTCTCTTATTACATATTGCTCTCTTATTATCTTATTGAGAAATCACCCATATTACCTTTCTCTCTTGGTCCTTTGAGACATACTATCATGTACACATTCTTTCTCTTCTAAGAGGTTAACATTGTGATAATCTTATTTTGTTGAATAGGCTTGGATCCTAAGTTGTATCTTGCTCATACTATTCCATGTGAAAATCCTAATTTTCAAGTGATGACTTTTGTAGTCTTAATATGAATCCAAATATGTATATGAACTATTTTTCCTAATTTTGTGGTATATGTTTCTTGTTATCTATTTATGTTATGGAAATCTCACTAATTCTTTTTTTGTGACTGAACTTTCGCTTGTCTTTACATTTTGTATTCTTTGTGATTCAATTGCCCTAGAGATGTATAAGCTCTTTGGTTTTATGGGGTTATGTGCCCTTTATGTTTAGGGTTAGAGGCTATGTGCCTCATACCCTGGGTTATGTGCCCATGTTATTTTGGTATGGATGTTATGTGCCCCATACTTAGGTTTTGAGCCCAATTTGTATTGGGAGTTTGGTTATGTGCCTTACTCTCTTAGGTTTTAAGGTTTTGAGCCTTATCCACCATTGTTTTTTATATTTCACTAGTGCTATGATTATCTTACATGCATGTATGTTGATTATTATTTTAACGGAATTTGTGCCCTAAATTATTTATAAGTGCTTTTGTGGCGCCTCTTATATTTTATTCATGGCAAGTGTAATTTTAGATTATCATCCTTTAAAATTCATATTATTCTTGATATCGACTTGGATAGTTCTTTTCCTCTTCTATGGGAAGTCTTATTATATTTGATATCTTTTTTCCTAAAGATGCTAGATCTCCAATTAATATGATTGCGCTAGCTTTTATGCTGATAATTTCCATCTGTGTCTTCTCTTATGGGGAATTCTTCCAACCCCTAGGTAGAGAGAGAGGAGGAGAGAATGAATGTTGACTTAGACAACTTCAGGTGTAGCACAACCTTTTGGGGAGATAGATTTAAGGTAGTTATATAACCATCTACTGATCCTATACTAAAGTTTAGCTTTGTTATCTATCACACTACATGGCGAAGGATGATGTTATAAACAATCATTTTAATAGTTATATCTTTAACATTCTATTGCTATACTTTGGTCATGTACACCACTATTTGAGAAATGAACAAATTACACCTATTACAACATACCTTTTTAGTGTATTTTGATTCCATGGGTTCATTGCTCAAATTAAGTAGGGAGTGATCCCAACTCGAGTCCCACTCCTTACAAGTGACATTTTAGGTAAATTGCCATATATGAAGATATCAAGACATGGGGATTAATATGAAACCAATTGAATATATGAAAGATAACTCAAGGAGTATTAGCTGGATAGTATTTCTTCTCATTATATAAGTTAATTTCTTTTGAGAAATTCATGTGACTCCTTAGAGGAGTCTCATTATACATTTTGTAAATATTATTTATTCAATCAATGTAAAAAAAATTGGGTGGCCATGAGAACCAACCCCAGGTGAGCCCACTATGGTAAACTCTTGAGGCATGAGAGGGTTTGGTCCTGTCACTGCCCTCCCACTCCAAATCAGCATGTGTTTCCATTCACAAAGTGCCTTCAGTGTGGTTCAAGCCAGGGTCATTCATTGGGACTTACACAACTCTTACCGCCCGAGCTACTATGATAAGATGAATACATGAGAGTTATTAATTATTCTTTACTATTTGATAATGTGGATACTAAGAATTTTGAGTAATGATCTCAACTTTAAGGCCTTTAATAATTGAGGGACACTCAAAAGTGGGGGTTGTTGAATCACCTAAATGCATATGGATTCTTACAACATCACTAGATACTTATCATATCATTGACATAATCATATACTTTCTTGAATCCCAATCCACCCGTAATCCATACTAACATCTCACGTACGTTATTATAGAATGTGATTTCTTACATTAAGTATCTGTGAATTTCATGTCTTGACATCCCATTTGATATCCACAATGTCATGCACATTCATTACCATGTCACATCATGTTGTCGTAGGGTACACTATTATGATGTTATGTTTTACTCTTTTGAAAACATAATCAAGTCTATAATTGATTGGGTTGAGTAAAAAGTGTAATACCTTGAACCTAACTTAACCCAAGTATAACCTTTATTTTGTTTGTTTAACATAATTAAATGTTTGATTATGATCATGAATCAATTGATTAAGAAAAAACCCTAATCTGGATCAATGTGCACCTTGTTTGTTCTAATTTCATGATTTCTTAAAATATGATTACTTAATTACACATCATGTGAAAGATATCTAAGATCATGTATTAGTCCATTTATATGCTTAATTTGTTGTGATTTGGATTATTTTAAACTTTGGTTGTTCTTGTTTCATCGTATGGTTCTAGCCCTAACCCTAATCTACATCTAATGGGTGAGGGTGGTTATCCTTGATGGCTAACCCTAACCTCGATGGATGACTCATGACGGGTTTTCATAGGGTTGATGAGTGGAGCCTTAATGGGCCTTGGTAAAGGTACTTCAAAGGGTTAAGTAGTTGGATCTTGATGGACCTTGGTAGGTGATCCTCAATGGGGATGAAGAAGTGTATCTCAATGGGTGAAGTTGAGCTTAAATAAATGAGTAGGTTGTGCACCTTGACGGATGAGGTAGGTTTGCAAATCAATTGGTTTTTGTATAAAGCTTCAACGGGTCACACGTTTTACCTTTATGTGGCATGAATGTGAACCCTTGATGGGTGTGGAGGAGGTGTAGCACGTTGGATCAGTGGTGGTATAGATTTATGGGTAAAGTGGAGGACCTTGATGGTCCAAGGATGAGGGACCTCAATGTGTTTAGTTGATAGGGGTATCAGAGGGCTCAATCCTCAATGGATAGGAAAATATTGAGCCTCTATGGGCTCCACGTGTTTCACTTATAAGGGTTTGTTTAAACTTTTGACTACAATGGCCTATATGCCCCTATCCATCAACCCTAGCTCCATTTGTAACCCAAGGGAGCTTCCACGACATGGAGTAACAACCATGGAGGTTAATGACTTTCTAGGAGGAAGGTTTTAAGCTTGTAAGTGCGTAAAAGTTGAAGATCAAACTTCCTTTTCTATATCTAAAGTAAGTTAGCTTTGTTTGTGTCCCAGATCATGCAAGATCTTTCTTTCTCTCTCTCTCTCTCACACACACAAACACTTTTATGTCTGTTTTACCTCTCTTCTCCTTCATTTTACCAATCTACTAGGGAAACCATGACAATTTAGATTCCTAGAGCTAATCTCTCATTGACATAGTTGAGGCTATATCTAAATATAAGGAAATTTGATGGAGGTTTTGGAGGGTTGTTCGTGATGTTTCAAGGCTGGTCAACATGCGATATTGAAAAGGGGTTTACTTTTCACACATTTCTAAGAGGGTTTCTTACACCCTACTTGATCAATTATGCATGCATGACTTAAACAAAATAAAATTACTTAGATATTGCTTAATATGTATAAAAATGAATATGCGATATATTGATAGAATGAAATATAGTCACAAATTTGCTATAATGTAGTGATGATACTTGACAGTCATAATGTGACAAAATGGAATTTTTGATTAAAATATTCAATGCACTTCTATGCTCATAATAAGCTTGATTATATTCTATGATCTTCTCTTTGTCCATTGAATGATTTTGGTCACATGTTACTCAAAATTTGATTTGTGATTGGTGAAATGTCAATTTGATATCCAATTATATAATGTTGACTATCATAATTAAAATTGATTGGATTATTGAGGCCCCTTCACATCATCAGCTTGATCTGAAACCTTTTTATGAGAAGAGGAGAAAGTTTGTGAACTAACAATGAAAAATCCACCTTATTCAGAGTTATAATTTGAAAGCTATGGATTTTGCAAGTTTTTCAAAGAAAACCAAATTTAGAGTATCCTTTATAGATCTTCACCATGTCATCAATCCAACTTGAGTTCTCTTAGACAATGAAAGACCTTGTACTTTGGGCTTTAGATCATGCCCCAATTTAATGGCCCCAAACATTGTCCTCATCCTCACCCATGCCAAACTACAACTAGGGCACGGTTGTCGGTTAGTCACCAATGCCTACATGCCATCTCAATCCTAATTGAAAGACCCAATCTTTTAATTGATTTTCCCCTTCATTTCCCCTTTCTTTCCTTGGATTTTCATGTCTAGTACTCACTCTCCCTCCTCACCGACTTCTTCATGCTAGAAACTAGTACTGCATCAATGGCTAGTTGGGTTTTTTTTGTTCCAACCTCTCTCAGCCAAAATCAAAGCCATGTTTGGGTCTGCGTGGCTGAGGCAGGGCTGGACGACCCTCTTTTTTTACCTTGAATGCCCCATCCTAATCTTTTCTTTGGCCGATCATGCCACCGAAGTAGCTAATATAGGCGTGAGTCTTAGGTCTATCAAGAAGAAGGAGCGAAAACCCTTTGATCACGACCTGACAACACATATCTCACCTCTCACAATATTTCACCATTAGATGTGAGCCAGCCCAAGACTTTGACCCAATTCATACTCTCTAGTGGGTGTGATGTGCCAAGGCTGTTGGATTGCATGGTTGGTGAATATTTTACCAAGGATCCTATTGCCAATAATTTTTTAAAAGGGTAAAATCAACCCCTCTGTCTACCTAATATTCACAAAAATGCTTATTCTTTTAGAAATTGTAGTAGTTGCATACCTTAACAAATACGGTTATATTATGTACCATTTTGACCGAAACTGTGATCCTTTCATTAAGAATTCTTCTAATACCTATATCTACTCGTATCTATTCTATTTTTTCTAAAATGCATGATTTATGTCTTTTTTCAATGATAAGTGAATTTTTATGTTGAACCATGATCCAACATGCTTCAAATATTTACTATGACTCTAAGTCAGTAAGTTTTGATGCACAATAAGACAAGATTTAGCCTCGAGCTCTTTTATATACCTTATATTGTCTTGTGACCATAAATGACACATAATATGACTATTGATGCTAGATTATTATGAAAATCATGCCATAATGTTGTTCCAAACTATATTATGGACTGCAAATCAGGGAAATTTGATGCCTCCTGACATGAAATCTAATGTTAATCACTTTTGTACATTTTATGAATATATTACATGAAATGTGACTTAATGTTTATTTTTTATTGTTTAAGTCACTCAATATTATTCAAGTCTTACTATTTCCTTATTAAGATCATGAAAACACTAATATTGAAATCCCTAATCTAGTTGTGATGTCTAACACTAAGTTAGATGTAAGGATTGAGACCCAATTGGGGGTCCACTCCCTACTTAATTTTATGAATAAACCTATACATTACAAACACACTTAAAGGTATGTTGGAATAGGTATAAATTTTTCATTTCTCAAATGTGGTATACAAAAGATGAAAGTATAGCATCAGAATAATAAATAATGACTATAATCAATTTATCAAGATTGCAAAAGAATTTCCTGCTAAGGGTCTTACATGAAAGTAACAAATTCAGGATCTAAGTAGAGGGATATGTAAACTATCTCAAGTCTATCTCCCAACAATCAACTCATTAAGTCGGGTACACATAAACACGCCATGTCCTTCACCTTGGAATTAGAAGCATAACCCACAAGAGAAGAAAAAATCGAAGTTATCAACATTAAATTCGGTATGAGCATATTAATTGGGGATTGAGCCACATTATGAAAAAGGATAGCATATACAACAAGGCTTCCCATATAAGAGGAAAAGTACTACCCAAGTGGATATCAAAGAGGACATGATTATCAGTGAGATGATAACAAAAAAAGATTTTTTGCCTTAAAATAAATCACATTAATAATGTCACAATTCATAAGAAATGCATGTAAACAACATAGATTAAGATTATTTCAAGCAGGGATGATACACCATAGGATCTCGAGTTAAAAGTATTGGGTGGAATATGCACACCTTTATATATATACTAGTGGAATGCTTGCACTCAGGACGGAATACACACATCCAAAAGTATGGTTGTACAGATGTATCACTACTTGAAATATAATTGGTCTATGCCATTCACAATGTAGAGGAAAGAACAAGTTCAATCAATTTGAAATGATAGGATGAGAACATCCAACAATTATCATGTACGGTCAAATGACCCATAAAGAAATATCAAATAATGTTCACAAATAAGTTGTAACATGAGATCATAAAGTCCACTAAAAGAGGGTTAGGTTATCAAATACTCAAATTAGATTCCAATAAGAATATCCAACAAATTAAGGTGATCACAAAACCAATATCAACATACAATCTTTCACATGAAATAAATTCAGATAAGAGAGAAATTGTGTAGGCTAATTTGTCCATAGGACTAAGAGAGAGAAGGAATATAGATGATTGCTCAATATGATGAATAGGGATGAACCATACATCATATCCAATCTACATATTCCAATGTCAACCCTAGGTCTAAGATAGGGTCTCTAAAACACCTATTAAACATATATGTAGAATTAGGGTTAATTTCACATTGATTATGTAAACCCTAAAAATCACCTTTTATTATCAATGAATTAGGTTATCAAAACCATACTATCTTGTAGATTATATTTTTCCCAGTTCATAGCATATTTTTCTTTATTTTTCTGACTTATGAATTATTAATTATGAACCTTTACAGTTTCTAACCAATTAGGAAAATCCATCAAAATATATTTATTAATTAGATTGGAGATTGGAAAAGTAAATGACACTGTTGGTTAGAGAAACGTCAGATTCCAAAACATACTTTATTTGATTTTTCTAATGTATACATTAATTACTATGAATTTAAGAAGTATCAACCAATTAGAAAATTTGGCAAAGTCACGTAAAAGCATTATCCATATTGATATAAAACCATGCTGTTGTGGCCCTATCAGGGTTGGCCACCTGGCCTAGGCCTCTAACGGGCTAGGGCTCAGCTTAGCATGATATAACAAACCAAAGAGGGAAAAATGAAGATTCTTCCCCCTATAGGAAAAGCAAAAAAAAAGGGAGCATTTAAGAAATCAAAACAACGATTTTCTTTTTCTTCATTAGACCTGTTCACGTGGGGAAGAACATAAAAACACAAAGTTTCAAGACCTCAAGCACATCTTGCACTAGGTCATAGACTGTGGTAAAAAAATCTCTCTTAGCCTTCCACCCAAGTATTTGAAGTTGTTGAACTCGAGTAGAGTCTTGGGTACACAAAACTCAACCCAAACTATCTACCTTTACCGGTTAGAAGGGGAGAAACAATACAACTAGACAAACCAAAGATGTCAGTTAGTAAAATAGGTAGTGTGCCAAATCAGAAACGCGAGAAGACAAAACAATTTAGAGCTCTGTGAAGAAGTTCAAAAGTTACAAAAAGAGAATTACTGAAAATTCAGTTTAAGTATTGATCTGTTAGCTTCAGACGACTCCTATGAATCTTCCTGGGTGCTTAGGATATATCGTAGAGGCCAAGACTTGACATCAATCACACAATGATGCAAGAAACTAACAGTGATGGGAAGGAGTGCGAGACCAGAAATTGGACCAAGATAGTGTTGGGTAAAGTTCTTGGGGATTTGGCAGAACCACCAAGACATATTTATAGTGACCCAAAATCCACAGGATGAGAATAAGAGACAATGAATGTGAAAGTAGGGTGATAACAGAGGATTAGAGAGTTTCAAAGTGATAACATACCAGGTATCTCAAAACCCAATTGTTGACATGCTTAAAAGATGTGTAGCACTGGTCAAAAAGTGTTAGAGAAGAAAATGGAGAAAGGATGGAGAGATGAGGGAGAAAATCATGAAGGATGGTTGAATGCAGGCAAGGTATTGTGCATGAAAAAAGGGATCCCGCTCAGGGTTGAAGACACAACTCTCTCTGTGCAATTTAAGATCTAATAGTGAGGGGAAAATTCAAGACTAACAAACCAATAAATCAGTGTGATGAAAAGGAAATCAGTGGGACTTTAGGAAATAAATGCTTTAATGTAAATATTCATAAAATTGGGTTGTTTTTAAAGCCTTTTCTTTCCTCATTAATATAGGGATGCAGACATTG
Organism: Alisma plantago-aquatica; assembly: GCA_963693085.1. Classification (NCBI taxonomy): domain Eukaryota; kingdom Viridiplantae; phylum Streptophyta; class Magnoliopsida; order Alismatales; family Alismataceae; genus Alisma; species Alisma plantago-aquatica. Next base: position 439,135,223 of record OY856412.1, on the reverse strand, counting down.
TTCAATTAAAACCATATTTGGCACCTAGTATGAATTAGAAATGTATATTCCAATTTTGTAATTAAGTTTCCCTTTTGAAATAGTTTTATATTTTATTTAATATTTTGGATCTTAAGTTATATTCACTTTCCTAAATAAAATTAGGGTAGTTAGGATTGTTTAATTAATGTGAAAATTCCCATACAAGCTATTTTGGTATCTAGAATAGAACTTTTGGTTTTGTTTCCACTATTGAAGTCATTCAATAATTTATTTATTATCTTTGGCCTTATCTCACATTTTATTTTCTAAATAAAATTAGGATAGTTATTATTATTTTTGAATAATGTGAAACTTGATAGCCAAGCTAATTCGGAGCCAAGGAACATAATTGTCATTTTCAATTTGGGTTTTGGAATTTCCTTTTGGGGGTTCTATTATGATTAGAGTTTTAGGTTCATCACCATTGTATTATTGTTACATTACAACATTACCATAATTATTTATTATTTAGAGTCCCATTTTTTCACATTATTACCATAAGAGTTTCCATAAATTATTATGCACATATATATATATACATATATATATATTGCTTATTTATCATATTAAGTCCATCAATTGATTATTTATTTTGATAATGGTACATCATTCATATTTATGGACACTGAAACACCAATTTTTATTATAATTTGTGTATTAAACACATTTCACTTCTCATTAAACATATCTGATCCATTATGTGAATATTAGTTAGAAAAGGAAACATATATGACATATGTTATGCTAAGAAATTCCATTAAATGCAATATATTTGTTTTAAAGATTATATATACTAGAGTTACCATCGGGTTAACCATGTTGCATGTATTCATTATATTCTTTAGTATAGACAACACTTCCATAAGGTATAACTTCATCATTGTTTGGTCAAGTCTAAGAAACCAAGCTTACTAACCTCCTAGTCAGAGAATAGGGTTGATTTTAGATTTTGGTTCGTTACAACACTCCACCCCTTAAAGAGAATTTCATTCTTGAAATACAAGCATTAAAAACCTAGAGTAAAGAGACACCATTGACCAATATGTAACTATGCTAGTCCAAGCATCTTATTTCCACTATCTTTTGTCACTAGAAGCTAAAGTTAGAGTTAAGTCAAAACTTAGGGTTTTGTTAGCTTTATCACACTTATTAGAGTGACATACTTTGCAATGGTAATTCCATCATAGTTGTATTCACATACATCTTATTTTTAGGATTAAGCATTTGGGTACTTCAAGAGTACATTACGAATATTCTTTTTGTATTAGGATTATCAATTAAGTTAACTCCGCCTATGTTTTGTACATTTTGTGCAAATGTAGTCGGTCCCAATCCCTGGTAAAGGAGGAGGGTTGGTGCTAGGTCAACAGTCAACCATAAAAACTTTGTCACTCTTTCTATGGCATGAATCCTTATAAAAAATTCATTGGAACATCCCTACCTAGCGTCACACTGCATCAACACACAGGTGCAGTGATAAATATACAAGGGGTTTCCCCACAACGATGCTCGTTGTGTTGAAGGACAAGCAAGGTTTTCCTTATCTTGGACGAGTGTGGGTAAAGAAGCTATTCCCATTGTATCATTTCCTAGATATAGTGAAAAATGTGCAAGGGCTTCCACATCTTGGATGGGTGTGGGTAAAGAAGTTATTCCCGTTGTATCTTTGCTCGGATTTAGTGAAAAATGTGCAAGGACAACATTTTTTATGAAGGCAGGTGAGGAAGAAAGTTCAACAAAAAATTATTAGAGTTGGATCTTGGATTATTAGCTCTTTGACGGGGAAATATTTGGACATAGTGGATACCATGATGAGAAGAAAATTCAATTTAACTTACTGGTAGGAAGCTAAGTGGATAGGGGAACGTTTTATAGAGATCGGAGACACATAATACAAAATCTGGTATACATGTATTGATAAGCATAGAAATGGTGTAGGTATTATTTTTGATAAGATGATGAAGGATGATATTATAAAGATCACTAGAATCATAGAGAGATTCATATTTTACTTATTCAATTCATTATGTCAAGAAGTTACTTCAAGAATGCTTAAGTTAATGTTCAAGTCAAATATCCTTAACGACAAGTATTATTATTTTCTTATGCTATGAAGTGCTAGTACCAATTCACTAATGTGATGTTTTCCCTTGGCATGGTTGGGGATGTGACACATAGATGTAATGTAGAAAGCAAAGCATTATAAGACCTTCAAGTTCAGCTTGGAGGGGTGACATCTACGTTGGATGATCATATTATCTAGAATGTTCCCTTTTATGTTGTAGTTATTACATGTTCATTTGTCAGATATAAGACATGATGAAGAAATTAGTTGTAGTTTCCATATCCAAATAACTTTATATGAATCTTTATAATATTGTATGGTGATTTATTTATTTATTTACAATGAGTATCATGGTATGTAATCTCCCTTCAAAGATAAATACTTTTGCTCCGTTACTATGTGTTGCAAAAGTGGGACGTGACATTATCTACTTTCAACTTTACCAAAGCTTTTTATTTTATTTATGTGCTTTTATTTTTATATTTTTAAGTTTTAGGATACATGATCTATCTAGTGCAAAACTGGAGCTTAATTAATGGTTCATATCAATGTCATGTGCTCTCAGTTTTGTGCAATGGAAAATAAAAAAATTGGCTTAGTTGCAAATTTCTTGAGTTACAACACTTAGAGTAAGTGTATGGGCTAGTCAAATTAAGGACATTTAATATGAATGGACATCTTAATTATTCATTAAATGTGGATGAAGATGGGGTTTGAACCTAAATTGATGAAACGATTCATGGGATCTTCATCAACAATCACTTTATAATCCTTGCATAATTTACGGTCCACCCACCTCGTAAGGACGTAATCAATTTGGATACAATTGTGCCCATTCTTGAAAGTAATCTTATGAGATTATGTTTTCTTGAAATGAGTGTTCTACAAAATCATATCATATACAACCGAAATATGTAATATCCTCTCTCCTTCTCTATTTTCGCTGCCATATGAAAAACCACCATGAACTCTCTCATATGCAAAATTTCAACTCCCCAGATGTCCATTTAAATCTCCCAATAATGATCTTCTCCTTTGTCAGTATTCCCTACATCACTTCATTCATGTTATCCCAAAATCCTTCTTAGTCTCCTCGCTTAGGCCAATTTGGGGGGCATAAATGCTAATAATGTTTAAAATATTTCCCCCAAGAACAACCTTGATAGCTATGATTCTATCACCCATCAACATAGGTTGGTGGTTTTGGATATTCGCATGAAGATCAACAAAGGGAGGCATAACAGAAACCAAGATAGAAGGATCAAGTGGTGGAATCTTGAAGGAGAAAAGAAACTGACTTTTCATGATAAATTCATCAAGGAGGGAACTTGAAACTTGGGGTCTGATGTTAACACTATGCGACATCACATGAGCTCCCACATAACAAAAATTGCCAAAGAGGTTCTTGGGAACTCCAAAGGTTGTGGGCCTCCACACAAAGAGACTTTATGGTGGAATGATGAAATACAAAAGGCTATTAAATTGCAAAGGGAAATCTATAGAAGCTTGCCCAAATCTCTAGATGATGCAACATTCTAGAGATACAAGCAAGCTAAGAAAGAAGCTAATAAATTTGTTCAGGAAGCAAGGTCTAGTTATTTTGGTGATATTTATAACAAGGGACACAAGAGAAAGGGAAAAAGATATATATAACCGGATCATATAAGAAAAAGGAAAGGAAGATAATTCGGTCAAGTAAAATGCATCAAGAATGAAGATGGTAGAGTGTTGGTGAAGGATGATCATATCAAGAACCAATGGAGAAATTACTTCTATAAGATTTTCAATGGATATCATGTAAATAATTTTAGAGACTCGTGTGACATGAATACAAGAGATATCATTTACACACGATGAGTTTCACCATTTGTGGTCAAGAATGTTTTGAAAAATATGAAAATGAGAAAGGCATATGGACCAGGTGATATTCCCATTGATGTATGGAAGAGTATGGGGGATGAAGAAGTTATGTGATTAATTGTAACGTCCGTCCTAAGCACACATGCACATAGCATAAGAAACACTAAGTTATCCATAACTCGTGCACTCAAGGGGGCATTACATAAAATTGGCATACATAACAACAATATAATCAATCACACAACCTTTAAATGATTAACTATTCTCATGATTGTTCTTACAAAAGTAATATAAATGTTATTACATAGAAAACTCATATATTAACATCTTGAGTCTCTTCTCTAAAGTTCTAAACATTAAGATACATAGCTAAATCTATAAACATGAGGATCATCTTATAGCTAAATCTATAAACACAAATGGAAACCTAGGTTAGAGTAAGTGGCATTGAATTCTAATAACTAAAAATAAATAACTAAATTGTGAAGCTAGAAATATACACTAAAGTAAAAATCTTCTATTTACATATTTTATCTTCATGTGGTCACTATTATACAATAAGTCCTCTTATGTGGCACTATGTGCCTTTTATGGTGCAATGCACCTTCTGTTGTGTAACTACCTTCTGGTGACACCGAGGTGTTTTTTGTTATGTGGCACCAAGTGCCTTCAATGGTGCAATGTACCTTCTATGGATTAAAAGCCTTCTGTTCTGGGTACCGCATTACTTCTATTATGTAAGGACTTATTATATAATATAAATTATGTTTTGGTATCATTTTCTATTCTTTTCTATTCTAATTCTATTTTTGATTCAGATTTTATTCTGACTCTGCATCTCAAGTATTCGATATAAATTCTGAAGTATGAAATGTGTTCTTGCATTCTAAGTTGTAAATTCTATTCTGAATTATTAACTCAATTAGTAAATAAATGTGATAAGTTTGAAATCTAGATTCTGTATCTAAATCTAGTATTCTGAAGGAGATTCTAAATTCTAAAGGATTGTAAGAAATTAACATATTGAAATAAATTCTCATAATTATATTATGAGTTCTAGTAATTGCATGCTAATTCTAAGCATTATATTTTGTATTCTTGCAGTTCACATATTAATTTCTAATAGTTATGCAAGAATAATAACTTAAAACTGAAACTTGAAAAGATCTAGGTACAAGATTTATGAGGCAATAATTCTATTATACTAGAAAGTAATACTCCATAGATGAGCATTAGACCATGCATCTAATGGATAATTTTGAGAAGACTAATTAGACTATAAGTCTAAAATATATGATATGAATTCAAAGGACATGGATGACTTACTTGTTGTAAGCCCAGTCTTATTGATGATAATATCGCTTCAAGTAATTCTTCTAACCTTCTCCTAAAAAACCAAAGAGTTTATCAGTTGTCATGTCTTTTTTTAGGGTCCATACTTCTAGGGTTATTAGTGTTCAAAATTAAGGTTTGTAGGTGCAAGTATTTGACCTTTTGAGGAAATTCTAGGATCATACACATGGATTGTTGCTCTAGTTGTTACTAAGGTGTATTATCTTATCCTCTTCAATATATGAAAAATATATGTCAGTGGAAGTAGGGGAAGAAGGTTCTGGCAAGACAAGGAGGAGGAGATTTGATCTGTACCAACCAGAAGACCATTCCTAATAAATCAGACGCATTTGAGGAGACTGTAGATAACTATGAGGGATTCCTCGTTGCTCCCCGCCAGGATATGCATTCCTTGAGTTTCTCAGTGACAAGCTTCACCATGCATCGTCATGTGACCCTGTGGGGAGAGCAACCTAGGGCGTCCCCCAAGAAGCTAAAGGTGAGGATGAGTTTGAAGGGATCAAGAGATGGTTTAGCAGTGGAGGATTGAAATGAGGTAGCTTGGTGATGGATGATGGTGGCATAGGGAGAAGATAACCATGGAAATTGGGGATTTCTTTATTCGTAGGTTCTAGGGTTTGATTAGGGGTTATATAGGTGTAGATTCCTCTCCCAAATCCAACTATGGAAATCGTTTTGGAATTGCTTGATCACACATAGAGAAATATGAATTGATTGGGAGGCTGGAGTCCCGTCTCAAGTGAATTGGGGTTGAAAAAGGTCTTAAACGAGTGTGATTAGCTGGGTATAACCTATGCTAGAATCCAACGACCCATGTGAGGCCCAGAAGAACTGATTTTTTGGGAAAGGCATGTTTATCTAATTAAATCGACATTATCTTCTAGAATTTAGTTACCTAGTCAAATAGGCTCCAATCAGGTTCAAATCTTAACCATGCGATCGTAATAGAGTCTAGAATATTCTCCAAGGGTTAGTTTCGAAATTAGTTGATTGAATTATTTATTAAGATTAATATTATATAAATAATAGATATTACATAACTAATTATCTCAAAAGGATTAGATCTTGAAATTCCAGGTGTAGTCTTATATACACATTTTCTCCTAGTGGAAAATTTTCTACTAAATTATAATAACCATAATTTGGGATAATGACATGCTTATATAATGATGACCATGTATCCTATGTAATTCAAGTATCCAAAAATTGAAGATGTTACAATTCTACACACCTTGGATAAATTTCATCCTCGAAATTTTAGGTACTACCCACCTTAGAGTATTAATAATTATTCTTTTGGTGATACCCAACCACAAAAAAAGCTCAAATTACATACTAAACTATGCACGACATATATATACTTCCATCTAATTAATGATACTAGGGTTAGGTCATACCTTATATTATTAGACACTCATCTAACTCATCTACATATATGGAAAACACTCCCCTAACACTTATCTCTTGATTTCTTTGGTCTTGCTTCTGCTTCTTCTTCTTCTCTCTTGATTGTTTTGGTCTTGCTTCTGCTTCTTTGGACAGTTAAACTCAAAGTGGCCTTCACACGACATAGGTAGAATACTAGTTGTCAAAAATTGCATTCCCCATAGCAGGGCTTTTGATAGTTAATATGTATTATAGGGTTTTAACTAGTATGAAATTAGGTTAAGGTGACTATATGTTTCAAACTCTTAATGCTGACTCTTATTTTATTTCTCCCCTTAGGATACATGCCAGTTAGTCATATATTTAGAGCTGACATGTCTTATCACACTTATCTTAGCACCTTCGTCGTGCACATGTCTCATACCACATGCACTTGAAAGGACCAAATAAGCATGATTATGCACATAACATTCTCTCTACAAAATCCCATAAGCATGTGTCCCATACCACAAACAAGTGGGAAAAAGAGAGAGAATGCTATATACAGCTATAGTGTTAACATAAAAGTCTAAAACATCTAGCCACATAAACCAAATCCCTATCTAAACCTTTGTCTCCTATCTAGTGTTCTACTTCGATTTCTACTATCTCTCACTAACTTCTTCTATACATAGGGCTTCTAGTTATCTTTCTAAATTTGTGATCTACTCTAACTTAAGTTCTTATAGGGTGATCTTAAGTAAGAACATGAGAATTGATATGGTGGCCAACTATAATGTTGCTCTGATACCATATTGTAACGCCCTTCCTAAGTACACACATGCACATAGAGGGAGCAACACTAGGTTATCCATAACTCGTGCACTCAAGGGGGCATCACTTAAAACTGGCATACAAAACAACAATATAAAAAATCACACAACCTTTAAATGATGAAATATTCTCATGATTGTTCTTATAAAAGTAATATAAATGTTATTACATGGAAAACTATTTTAACATCTTGAGACTCTAATCTAAATTTATAAACATTAAAACATATAGCTGAATCTATAAACCTGAGGATAGTTGTCACCCCCCCAGATTTCATCATACCCTATCTTTGCACTCCAAGTCTCTGGGTACTATTGTTGCTCTTGCTCCTCACTTGTAGACATCTCATCCCTAGCTATGTACAAAGGGAAACCTAGCTTAGAGTAAGTGGCACTAAATTTCAATTACTAAAAAGAAATAATTAAATTGTAAAGCTAGAAATATACACTAAAGTAAACATCTTTATTTACATCTTTTATCTTTCTATAGTCACAATTATACAATAAGTCCTCTTCTGTGGCAGTATGTGCCTTCTATGGTGTATTGCACCTTCTGTGGCATAATTGCCTTTTGGTGACATCAAGGTGTCTTCTTTTCTGTGGCACCAAGTGCCTTCTATGGTGGAATGCACCTTCTATGGAATAAAATCCTTCTGTTCAGTGTACTGCAATACTTGTATTCTTGAGGTATTATTATATAATATAAATTATGTTCTGGTATCATTTTTTATTCTTTTCTATTATTGTTTTGTTTCTGATTCTAATTCTATTCTGATTCTGCATCTCAACTATTTGAGATAAATTCTGAAGTATGAATCTTTTCTGGCATTCTACGTTATAAATTCTATTTTGAATTTTTAACTTAATTAGTAAAGAATTGTGATGAATTTGAAATCTAGATTTTGTATATAAATATGATATTCTAAAGGAGATTCTAAATTCTAAAGCATTGTAAGAAATGAACATATTAAAATAAATTCTCATTATCTTATTTTGAGTTCTAAAAATTGCATGCTAATTCTAAGCATTATATTCTATGTTCTTACAGTTCACATACTAATTTCTAAAAATTATGCAAGAATAATAACTTAAGTTGAGACCTGAAAAGATCTAGGTACAAGCTTTATGAGGCAATAATTCTATTATACTGGAAAGTAATACTCTATAGATGAACATTAGACCATGCATCCAATGGATAATTTTGAGAAGGCTAATTAGACTTAAGTCTAAAATATATGATATGAATTCAAAGGTCATGGCCGAATTACTTATTTTAAGCCTTGTCTTATTGATGATAATACCTCTTCAAGTCATTATTCTAACATTGTTCTAAAATACCAAAGAGTCTATCAGTTCTCATGTCTTTTTTTAGGGTCGAGACTTCTAGGGTTATTAGTGTTCTCAATTAGGGCTTCTAGGTGCATGTATTTGACCTTTTAAGGAAATTCTAGGATCATACACATGACTGTTGCTCTAGTTATTACTAAGGAGTATTATCTCATCCTCTTCAATATATGAATAATATGACTTAGGATTAGGGTTTCGATCATAGTCACTTCTTCTTTTCTTACTTCATTGATCCTATACTTAGCCTTGAATTAAGGTTTACTTATACTAACCCATGTATGTAGCCATAGAGATATTAGGATTCATATTTGAGTTCTCAAAAGAAAAGGAGGGTTTCTAATTGAAATCTCATTGATATACATACTCTTAATCTCCATATTCTCATTACGTACGTTCTCCATACTTAGGGTTATACATAAAATAACCTTTTAGTATCCTAACCCCATCATTATAAATTGTGTATCTTCAATCTAGGTGATGGGTATTTCTATTTTTGGATCATCAGCTCCCTACCCTAAGATATGGCCAAATTATTCTAGCTTCTCTCCCTTAGTTATAAAGAGGTAATTAGTACACACTTGCTTGAGTATTTGATTATAGGATAGTCATTAGATTGGGATAATAATTTCATCTAGATCTTCATACTTTTCTCAGGACATGGCTAAGATTTGTTTTTTTTTATTCATGATTTATCTTCTACGGTTTTCACAGGTTTTTAACAAAATGGTCAATCACAATGGAGCAAAAGATAATAAGAAATTACTCAAACCAAGATATGGAGAGGGGGTGGTGAGACCCACACTCTTGAAAATGAACTAGGAAGAAAATAAAAACCCATGATGACTCTACATAATGGTGGGACTCAGAACAATAGAACACAGACTTGATGCTCTACCTCATCTAGTTTGAGAAGATGGATGCCTAGAAGCGATCTCGCTCCAGGTGTATAATCAGCAAAGTGAGGGAAGAGATCTAGCTCCATCGTGCAATGTCAGACAGAAGACCACTTACCAAGGGTCAACAGGTGAGGCAGAAGACTCGCATTTCCTCAACAGGTCAGCAGAAAAAGGGTATGAAGGTTTTGACAAGACAAGGAAGAGGAGATTTGATATGTACCAACCCGAAGACATTTCCTAATTAATCGAACACAGTTGAGGAGGTTGTGGAAAACTCTAAGGGATTCCTCATTGCTCCCCGCTAGGCTGTGCACTACTTGAGTTGCTCATAGAAAAGCTTCACCCTGCATTTGTCACATGACCCTATGGGGAGAGAAACCTAGGGTGTCTCTAGAGAAGCTGAAGGTGAGGATGAGTTTGAAGGGATCAAGATATGGTTCAGCGGTGGAGGATTGAAATGAGGCAGCTTGGTGATCGGGATGATGGTGGCACAAGGAGAAGACAACCATGGAAATTAGGTATTTCTCTATTTATAGGTTCTAGGGTTTGATTAGGGGTTATATAGGTGCAGATTCCTCTCCCGAATCCAACTATGGAAACCATTTTAGAATTACTTGATCACATAATCCATTGTTGATTGGGAGGCTTGAGTCCCGTATCAAGTGAACTGGGGTTGAAGAAGATCCTCAATGGTTGTGATTATCTGGGTGTAACCTATGCCAGAATTGGACGTCCCATGTGAGGCCCATAAGAATTAATTTTTTGAGAAAGGCCTTTTTATCTAATTAAATCACCATTATCTTCTAGAATTTAGTTATGTAGTCAAATAGGCTCGGATTAGGTTCAAATCTTGACCACACAATTGTAATAGAGTCTAGAATATTCTCCAAGGGTTAGTTTCCAAATTAGTAGATCGAATTATTTAGTATGATTAATATTATATAAAGAATAGATATTACATAACTAATTATCTAAATAGGATTTTATCTTGAAATTTTAGGTGTGTCTTATCTACACATTTTATCTTAATAAAAAAATTCTACTAAATCTTAATAACCATAATTAGAGATAATGACATGTTTATATAATGATGACCATGAATACTATGTAATTGAAGTATCCAAAATCGAGGATGTTACAATTAGACCCGCCTTGGATAAATTTCGTCCTCGAAATTTTGAGGTACTACCCACCTTGGAAAAAATTTCGTCCTCGAAATTTTGAGGTACTACCCACCTTAGAGTTCTAATAATTATTCTTTTGGTGATACCCAACCACAAAAAAAGTTCATAATTATGTACTAAACTAAGCATGACATATTTATACTTCCATCCAATTGATACTACTAGGGTTAGGTCATATCTTCTATTATTATACCCTCATCTAACTCTTCTATATCTATGGAAAAGACTCCTTCCTAACACTTCTATTTTGATTGCTTTGGTCTTGCTTCTGCTTCTTTTCTCTTGATTGCTTGGTCTTTCTTCTGCTTCTTTGGGAAGTTAAACTCAAAGTGACCTTCCACATGACATAGGTAGAATACTAGTTGTTAAAACTTACATTCCCCATAACATGGCTTCTGATAGTTAATGTGTTTTCTAGGGTTCTAACTAGTATGAAATTAGGTTTAGGTGACTATATATCTCAAACTTTTAATGTCGACTCTTATTTTATTTGTCGCCTTTGGATACATGCCGACTGGTCATATATTCAGAGGTGACATGTCTTATCACATTTATCTTAGCACCTCCCTCATGCAGATGTTCCAAGACCGCATGCACTTGAAAGGACAAGACAAGCATGATTATGCACATAACATTCTCTCTATAAAATCCCATAAGTATGTGTCCCATACCACAAACAAGTGGGAAAAAGAGAGAGAATGCTATATAAAACTATAGTGTTGGCATAAAAGTCTAAAACATCTAGGAACATAACCCTAATACCTATCTAAACATTTGTCTCCTATCTAGTGTTCTACTTCAATTTCTAAAATCTCTCCCTGACTTCTTCTATACATAGGGCTACTGGTTATCTTTCTAAATTTGTGATAAACTCTAACTTAAGTTCTTATAGGGTGATCTTAAGTAAGAACATGAGAATTTATATGGTGTCCAACTATAAAGTTGCTTTGATACCATATTGTAACACCCTCCCAAAAAACACACATGCACATAGTGAAAGCAACACTGAGTTATCTGTAACTCGTGCACTCAAGGGGGCATTACATAAAACTGGCATACATAACAACAATATAATCAATCACACAGCCTTTAAACGATTAACTATTCTCATGATTGTTCTTATAAAAGTTACATAAATGTTAATACATGAAAAACTCATTTAACATCTTGTCTCTACTCTAAATCTATGAACATTAAAACATATAGCTGAATCTATAAATCTGGGGATCATCTTATAGTTGGCACCCCACCAGATTTCATAATACTTTATCTTTGCACTCTAAATCTCTGGGTACTAGTGTTGCTCCTGCTCATTAACTACAGACATCTCATCCCCATCCATACATAAATGGAAACCTAGGTTAGAGTAAGTGGCTTTGAATTCTAATAAGTGAAAATAAATAACTTAATTATGAAGATAGAAATATACACTAAAGTAGAAATCATTGCAAGTATATACATAACAACTTGTTGCAATGCAACTATCTTCTAGTTGCTCTTGGGAAGTGGCTATACAGCTCCTGGTCTTCACCACAGGCAGTGAACAGGATAGCTTCTGTAGCAAATCATGTGGTCTCGCCACAGACTACAAACTAACTTTGATCTCCTAGCAGCAGCCTAAAGACTATTGCCTCTAGAGTAGTTCACATAGACCAACTAGAACTCATGTCATTCAACTAGAATAGACAAGAAGGAGTTGTCTCTCCCATTGGTGTACTCGTCACCAACTTGCTCTCCCCCAACAATGATCCTCAGTTGTTCTCTCCCATAGCTATCCCTCCCTAGTTGGGTAGGACTTGCTTGGGTTCTCTTGGTTACCACAACACGAGAGGACAACCATTTTTAGAACAACTGATTCTCAATTTTCTATGTTATTATTATATTCTAGGAAGCCCCCAGTACCCCTCTATTTATAGGCGGGGTTTAGGCCAGGGTTCCGAGTCAGATCGGGATCTATGCGGGAGTGGAATGGACCGGAAGATCTTGAATTTTTGCAATCTATGAGACACAAAATGGTCATCTGGAAGTCCAGACGATCATCTGGTACTGCAAGACGGTCATCTCACATTGTGAGACATTCATTTTGTAGTTTCCCAATCACATACAAAATTGGCAATTCATTCCAATTCTAAATATTAATTCCTTTCATTGCAAGAATTGTGTAATTAAAATGAGTAATCTTTATCATGAATTTAGGAAAGTTGTCAGAACCTTCTACCGACCCAACCGAGCTAATTGGTTCACCGGGTGAACTGGTCGTCTTGCTCAATCGAGCTGATAAGTTAACCTAGTGAGCCAATCGATTGGGTCTAATTTGCATAGAAATCCAGCCAATTCAGTTCCAATCAGCCTCACTCTCTAAATGGTCATCTCAACATTTGAGTTGATTATTTGTCACTCAAAACGGCCATCTCACCCTATGAGATGATCGGATGGTAGTGCAGTCAGCTGATTTGTTGTATAAAATGAGTACCTAAACACTTTAGTAATTAATCCAATCATTATTTAAGATTAAACTCCTCTTCTACATGAGTTCCTATGTGTGTGACCCTATAGGTCCCATATCACGTTGGTAATGAATTTCCATAACTAACAACATCACAAGTAGGGAGTGGTGCCTAGTTGCACATTAGTACTACCCAAGTGAATGGAAAGTTGGAGAACAACTTCAACCTACAATCTATGTAAGGTGTTGTAGAGATTGTATAATTCCTTTGTCTCTGATATTCAGAGTGAACTCGGGGCATGGATGGTCATCCTCTCAATGTTCAATTCATGTTCCTTGAACCAAGAGCAAACTGTCTGAGATAATGTGACCTCAATATCATATATTGATTCATATGTACATGTACACGTGTATCTCAGTCTCTCTTATATAGTATCCAGGATATCAATCTCCAGTAGGAGGGAAAAAATCCATCTCTATCAGTCATGGTCAGTCCCCATGTGTCAAAGTCACCCAATCATCATTGTTATAACAACCCATGTTTCAGGACTGTGTTTGATGATGTCAAAGTGTACCCAACGGCATGTGATGAGTGCACTGATTTCAAGTATATGAATCACAATCTCCACCTTCACTATAAGAGATGACTATAACCACCAATGATGGTTTCCATGTGACACTCTCAAGGCAGGACTGTCTGATACACTGTTCCTTAACATGTAATTGTGTGCTTGGTTTGATATTGACATATCATGACTAAAGACTTTATCATCAACGAACCCACACTCTAGTATTTAGTATCACCGGTGTCTATCTACCTTCCAATGTAACAACTGACTAGGGACATAATAATAATGTACACAATCTTAGCATTCATGTGATATCATTCTCCAAGTCACATACTTGAACACATATGTCATTGAGTATTGACATTCTTTAGACATTCACAATGTTTCCTCATTATCTCATAACTGAATGAAATAGAATGAATAGAAAGCCTGCCTTTATTTGTATTAATCAAATCCTTTATGGTATATGACATGTCAATCATCACATGATTGTCTCTATGGGCATACCTTACCAACATAAATATGATATGGAATTTTAACTCCCAATCTTTATAGGATTTGGTTCAAATTTAGGGACATAATTCCTTCTAAGGTGGAGAGGATGTAAAACAAGTAGAATTTCATATTATGATACTATTTGCCCTTCTATGCTCATAAGATTCTTAATTGCACTAAATGATCATTGCTTCATTGATTGTATGGTTTTAGATCACATATTACTCAATAAGTGATATGTAAATAATATTCAGTAGTATAATTTCAAGTGCATTAATCAAGTTTAAGAATTCTTTTTGATTACTGACACCCCTAAACATTATCATCTTGATCCCAATATATTTTTGTGAGAAGAGGAGAAAATTTGTAAGCCAACGGTGAATATTTCACCCTTACTAGAGTTACTCTTTTAAAGTTATGGATTTTATAAGTTTTTCATATCAAACCAATTTTAGTATCTTTTCTAGCCCTTCTCCACATCAACGGTCCAACTCAAGTTTTCCTGGCCAATGGAGGGACTTGGATCGTGAGTCCATGTATCACACCCCTATCCAACATCACCCCCACCCTTGTCCTCTTTTTCACCCATGATGCATTTTAGATAGGTCATGGCGTTCAGCCAACCACCCACTCATATATGCCATATTGTCCCTAATTTGACATCTCAATATCTTAGCCCACTCTCAAGTTCTATTTCCCCCCTCTTTCCTCGGATTTTTGTGTCCAGTAGCCTATCTCCCACCTCATCTGCTCTTTCTTGTGAGCCACCAACATTAAAGTGGTGGTTGGTTGGGGGTTTTCATCCCAGCCGCTCTTGGCTAAAATTGATTTAACGTTAGGTATGAAAGGCCAAGGTGGGGTTGGGCGGCCCTCTTTCATGGCCTCCAGTGGACCCCTCACCCTAATCCCTTCTTCTTTGATTGGTTATTTTGATAGAATAGCTAGCCTAGGTGTGAGGCTTGGCTCCACAAGGAATATGGAATGGTAACCCTTGGATCATGACTCGACAGCCTGGATCCTACCTCTTTCTCTCCCTCTCTTGTCGTTAGTAGTGGTCCATCCCAAGACTACTACTCTATTTCTCATCTCTAGTTGTCCCAATGCAAAACTTTTTTGGATTACATGTTTGATCAATCGTTGACCAAGGATCAAAGGATCCTACAAGTAACAATTTAAAAGAAAGGTAAAATCAATCCCTCTCTTTTCCCAGTATTAATGAAAATGCCTAATCTTTCAATGATCATAGTAATTGCATTGCTTGTCGAAATACGGTCATGTTATAAACCACTTTGACCGGAAATATGTGATCCTTCGATTGAAAATGCTTCTAAGGTCAAGACAACTCATACTTATATTGCTTACCTAAAAATGCACGCTTGGAGTTTTTAAATTGATAAATGCATTTTTATGCAAAATGGTTATCCAAAGTGCATCAAATTTTTATTGTGACTATAGATCAATATGTTTTGTTGCAAAATAAACCAAGATTCGACCTTGATCTCTTTTATGTGACACATAAGTGAGACTTGTTATGATTATTAATGCTAGATCTTCAACATTATGCAAATCATGTCCTAATATCGTTCCAAACTATGTTATGGACTCCAAATCAGAAAATTTTGATGCCTCATGACACATAATCTAATCTTGGTCACCTTTGTACACTTTATGACTATATTGCATGAAATGGAACTTAATTTAGTATATGGTGATGATTAAGTCACTAGACCTTATTCATACCTATTGATTTCATTATTAAGATCATGAAACCCTACTCTTGAATCTCCAATATAGTGTTATGTCTCACCCTAATTTTGGAGTGATTTATGATATAATATATAATATGATGAGTTTGCATGTACTTTGGAAATTATGAAATCAGTGTTGAGAGAAATGATACACAGAGATAGCTAAAACATCCAACCTTTATGAAAATGATGCATATGACTAAATCTTTCCATTATGATGAGAAACCCCTCCCAACAAGGGCCACTATTGGACCCACCCCCAATAGGGGTAAACTCCAAAACCAACCATATGTTTGGGGGACCGTAGTGTGCTCAATAACATGGGGCCTTGTTTCACCTTGAGGGTTGGGAACCCAAGTCAAATGCGTGTCCCTTCATTGGGGATCGTTGAGCCACACAGATGGGCTACCCTTCACCCCTGCATATGATTAAATCTTGTTGTTTTAGATCAAATAAAACTTGCTTAAATCTCAACATCTTTGTACATGTGGAAGACATACTCAAACTTGTTAATCTAGTTTACTCATTCAAGACACACTTTACCTCTTATTGAATTTGATTATGATATTGATGTTTATATGTGTATATATGAGTCTCTATGATTGGAAAGATATACTTGTTTGAGATACTTGTTCCCTACAGCCACTACATTTTCCTTTGATGATATTACATTGATAGACATGAAAACATAATCATATATGTCCATTATACAACCCTTATTTTACCTACATGTATTTTCAAGGTAAGGTCACAAGGCTCAATGCACCTTCTATAAGGGCACGACGCTTGAAACAAGCTTTATACTAATGAAATATGGTTAATTCTTAGTGTTGGATTTGAATGTGACTCATGGACCCTTTCTTTAGAAATCTAGTCAAAGGCTATATGATGATGTTGTACGGTATAATGAAAACACATTTAAGATATACTTTATACTAATGAAAATGTCTTTGATATTGTTGTGCTTTGTTAAGTTCTTATCTTTATATAAGCTAAGCCAAGCAAATATGTTTCTTAATCCTAAAATTTTTCACATCTCTGAAAGCATACCAATGCCTTTGAATTGATTATGTATTATTTTATGATTTCAGATATAACATGTCCTCCATGATACCTTACCAAGATCGTGCCTCCTCTATACTTTGATCTATGTCGATGAACACTAAAAATGAAACAACAATACAAGTCCTTATGGTTTACATAAAATGGTGTAGATCTTGTATCTTCATGTATTAGATAGTTTCCTCCCATTTTGTTGCCTACAAAATATTTTGTTAAACCTTATGATTCATGATTAAATAAGAATGGTGATTGTTGTTTTGTTCATATATGTTTTGCATCATTTGAGCCATTCTAGTGATGGATGCCCAGGTCCATTCACCATTGACTTTCTAATTATTTAGAGTACAAGGTTGGGGTAATAATAGTATCACAACATTCATTATGCCCGCTTGATACTATAAGTGTCAAAATTTCAAAAAAGACACATTTTTCCTAAAATTTCATTTTACTACTTTTTGATACCATGCTAATAATGAATGAAATTTCCAAAGTTTCTTTCAATTTCATGTTCATCTAAAGGAGGAAGTAGGATGTTTTTCTAATTGTTATTATGCTTTGGGACCAAATTTTGATATCTTAAAGTAGCACTTTTATGCTTAAATGTGACTGCTTTATACACAATATCATCCTAAGTGTAATTCTCTCACAGTTAATTTGTCTTTGAAGGTTAGAAAGGTCATTTTCCTTGCCCTATCATGGAACTCTCGGGATGCAACATGAGATGGATCATTGAAAGCATGAGGCAGACATCATTATATAGGACAATTATGTTGATGTCTCGCTATATTAGGTCACTTTCATCGCATTCAAAGTGGGCTAGATGTACTACCAGTAGTAGTCAGTGACTATTACTATAGTGGGCAATGTCTTGTGGTAGCGGTGTAGGGTTTACTTGCAGTAGGAAATGATCTTGACAATGTCTATGAGAGTTAATTACCATGGAGGGTCATAATGAGTGAACTGTCAATGATGTGAGGCAACCACCGTAGGCATTGTTGTTGAGGTGTCAATGTACAAGGATACTATAATGACGGTAGAGATTTACCTCAGCAAATGATGTGGCTTAAGTACTTTGTTGTTACAATTGGATTGGGGAACTTGGTAGTTATATCCTCCAAATGATGTCTGAGGTTTCCCTGGTGATCACTATAGCTATTGCATCTGCTCCTTGGTCATAACTACTCCAAAAATAAGGAATTTGACCCTAGAAATAAGAACTACCTCCACAAAATATTAAAAGCAAAATATGAAAAAAAAATGTACACTAAAATGATACAACATGCTTAAAGAACAAGTAATATAAGAGTAAAATATGAATTAAACATAATAAAAAAATTAATGTTATCAGGTGAATGGTCAATGATTAGGCACCATAGTCGGGTTGAATTCATGTATACCCTAAATCGACATACATTGAATGCCTCATATGTGATCCAAACACGTTTTAATATCCATAAATATATTTATAATTATTATAGGGTATCTCAATGATGTCATGCTAGGCCAAATCCATTAAAACACAATAAGGATGTAGGTATGCCTCTCATTGACTTAGATTAGGGTCTTATTATCTGAAACAAATTGACTAACAAATATATTGTGTAATCATTAGTCTATACTAAAATAGGAAACCAATATCGGGTTTTATTATTGTCTAATTGTATGAAAGGGTTTTTCCTCAAACCCTAGTTATAACAAATACATACAAGTAATCATATAAAATGAAAAAAAAAGTTGCACTGAGATACTAAATTAATAGGGTTTATAAAACCCTAGATTATCTGTTTGATATATGGGATTGTTATAATCATTCCTTATAAAAAGTCAGGTCCCCAAAACTTATAGGTCTAAGAAAAGACCACACAAGAATTACTTTACGAATATTGAGTTATGATATTTCCTTATTATTTATCTCTCATCTAAATAATGAATTCTACAATGAGTTTTCTTTTACATAGTTGCAATAATAACATAATAAATGATGTATACAATTTTTTCCATTATTCCTTATAACAGTCAACTTCATGAAAGAATACATTTTCATATCTAATATTCATCATTTTGATACTCTAATTATCAATCCCAATATACTCCAAGGCTATAGAGACAATAACTAGGCTGATCTTAAATAGATTACTAGTTATTTAATGACAAGAATCACAACTAACTATCATTTCCTTAAACACATTAAATACTATAGACTAACGGAATGACATGCTAAAAAAATCTTAGATACACTTTGAAATAAAACTCTTTTTTGAGACTTTACTATGACTATAAATTATAAGTATTTTAAACTTCATTCTTATTCATCATTCCTTGCTACTCCCTACATATCTTCATTGATGTTATCTCATAATGAAAATCTAATTGATGTTGAAATATTCTAAGTCAAGATGATTTATTTAAAATTTTGTTCAAATCAAGCTTCTTACCTTTGAGATCTATCTCTTATTCTCTCATCTTGAATTTTCTCATTTGCACTTCATAAACCATAGGTTTCAATTAATGACTAAGTCATTTCTCATATGTAAAAAAGTTAGGACCAAATGTTGTAGTCCTAGCAATTAGATTTCTAGTCACTAGTGACATACTTTGAGTTACTAACAACTCAACGTCCTAAGATGTGACCCTTTTTCATTACTTAATCTCAAAATAGCATGATTTTACTTCCCTTAATTGGAATATCTTTTTCTACTCTTTTGAATTTTCCATAACAGTTCTGATGTTGTATAATAGTGTTGATTTATTGTATTTGAATTTTTCTATAATTTACTTTATGTAAATATTGCTTTGGGGTTTAATCTATTGTAATGTATCACTATTACTTTCAATTCATGTGTTTCTCATTTTGGTTAAGCATCATTCAAAACTACTTGTCACTTCATCCCTATTTGATTCTAATTCCTCATCATATCATTTTTTTATTCTTGAGTAAAACCCAAATTTTGAATCATGACAATGCAATAATGCATTCATACTATGAGAAAATTAAGTAAGAAATTTTTAACCAAAAATATTTCAAATTGATTTACAATGTCTTTCTTTTCATTACATATATTTTTCTAGTGGATTATTTTCTCTGGTTTTACACCCCTATTAAGTTCACATTTTCGTATTCATGATCTAATTAGGGCTTTATAGGAAAAAGTTAATATCTTTACTTCACTACTCTTACATATTGCTTTACATAATTCTTGTTCTCTTTCTAGGTTTATACACTTTCATGAATACCTCCTCACATGTTTCAAACCCATCATCACTTTCAATTCTTTTCTTAGTGTATAATATTCATTTCACCTATCATTAGCAACTTCTATCTATCATATATAACCTTCTTTCATTATCACATATTAAGTGCCATATCTTTGTTGTTTTCCTTTTCCCGTTCTAAATCCTTAATCTTATAGTCAATATTTTTCTTACATTAATTTTATGATATAGCATTTATAAGGTAATCTGTATAAGTTCATACAGACCATGTAAGTATCAAGCATTTATATTAATGTTGACTTCTCTCATTCCCATATAACTCATAGTCATTTGACTTATTCGTTTGTTTAGCATCACCATTTTTCATCTTACTAAATTTGTTTTGTCTAGTCATAATGAAATAATAAATCATATAAAATTTTAAAATTAGCTAATTACTTTATAGGAAACATCAAATCCAAAAAATTACAATGATAAATACATTAGGGTTCATCATAGAAATAAACATTTCATGTTCTCCCTTTTATATCAACCTTCTTTTCTTCAATTACTTTAATTATTTCTATTGTTCTTTAGTGCTTTGTTTGATATTCTTATCTTAGTCTTATATGTAAGATATTGATTTAGTTCAAATTAATTGTATTCCTATAAAGATGCTCCACTTTTATGTACTTATTAGTAAGATTCAATTATTTATTGGATTAATTTTATTATATCCTAACCTGTTTAAAATTTTCATTTTTATAAGATTCTCACTTGTAATTTATTATGATTCTTAATAGATTCTCATAATATATTTCATTTACAATTTCACTGTGCCTATTTATATTTCATCTTCAAACTTTTATTTAATTTTTTTTTATACATGTGTTGTTTATTCACTCGGTCTACTACCCAGTTTATCAGTCAACTTATTAACTAGTCAGTTGGTTGGCTAGATAAATAATCAATCCAGGGGATATTGTTATTTAGTACCATTCTGATCAGACAAGCATATTATGAACACTACATATGGCTTCTATGATGTGTTTAATTGTTATCTTTTTTCTTATATCGTAAATACTAATTTTGTTTTTGAAAATATGGTCTTCTCTTTATTTTCATATGATATTAGGATTTTTCCCCATATATTTTCTTATCTCTCTCTCTATATTATTTCAACATTCTCAGTACTTTATAGATTTATTTTACCCATTGTTTATCCTATTAAATACTAATAGTCATCGTTAGATACCAGTGAAACATCATTTAGGACTAGGACACACATGTAGTCCTAAGGCTAAGAGTCATTATGGATTAATTAACTCTAACTAGTTTTACTAAATGCAAGAAGGACAACTAATTGGGACCAACTATAATTACAATGATACTATATCCCCTAAATATAAGAAAACATAGACAATATCTAATTAAATTTCTTAATGCATGATTATTTTTACAAGATAATGTACAAACAAATTGAGGATTTTAAATTTAGGCAAATAAAAAGCATTCATATTCTTCGTTAATTTAATCATGGTTACTAGGTTTCACTATTATCTATAGACTCACGTATAAATAAATAATATTGTTGCACATGTTTACACTTTTATAAGGACCCAGGGTGATAGGGACCAACTGAACTAAGTTCTTTTATATCTAAATTTGTGGCAGGAATTCTCTATTGCATATAGATCTCCGTATTTTTAATTAGCCTAAAACTTTGTAACTATAGGGGCAAGCTACTTGCCCAATGAGTGGGTATTTCTACATAATAGTCTGAAGTAGTGATATAAGAAGTAATAACTATTAACAAATTGTATACATAAGAAAAGAAAGAAAGCAATTTATTGAGATTACCAATGCAAACTATACAAGTAAAATTACAATGCATCTACTAAAATTCAAGAGTATGAGTTATATTTTGCTTTATTACTATCTAATCTTTGATTAATAATGATTTAAAATTGGATATTACAATGATTGATATATGACCATCCAGTTTAGGTGATTATACTAAGTACCTAAATATTGATATGACTTAACTACTAGACTAACTACTTCATCAATTTATTTCACTTAGATTATACTATCAAAGAAAAAGCCACTACTTTGTGACTTAATATACAAATTGTGAGGTTTAATCAAGAAACCTTAATATTGTTGGGAAAACTATATTAGGAAACAGATAAACACTATTTGTAAACTATGGTCATGTGTCATGGGTACTCTAGAGGGAAGCCTCTAGTCAAAATAACCTTTAAATCTGCATAAAGGGATTCAAAAGGTTTGGGGCATTGAACATAGCAAATTGTACTATCAGAAGGAGTGGGTCCTCAATGGATGTTCACTCATAATTTTATCTATCTTGGGTACCATTAGGATCTCCATTTTACCCCTATTGATGTATATACAACCATATGTGCCTAATCAGTTGATGTAGGGTACTCTTTGTTGAACCGAATCACCACACACACCTAGACAATTTGTGTTTGATAATTCTTGTATTTTTTAGGATACATCCTTATGTGTCTAATATTCCATAGCCCATCTCACCCTTTCATCACAAACCTTCAAGAAATAGATCAATGGAGTTTAGAGAATCTAAGTAATAGTATTTTCTTATTATATCTTTTTGTTAGACTTGTTTCTTTCTATTTTGTATTTTCATTAACTCACTAAACTTATTCAACTCAACTTCCTAAAAACACTTAATTTAGGACTTGTCACATTCTCATTGACATTCAATGTTTCTGTCATAATAGATTAACTTCCAAAAGAAATTCTAATTGAAGAAATAATCATATTTTATAGCTATCTACAATTGAATAATATTATTTTATTATTTATGTAGAACCAAGCTAGGGCTTCACATTAATTATTCACAATTTGCAAATTTTAATAAATACATATGATTTCAGTTAGACATACTAAGTAATGGTAGAATGATCTCTAATCATTATTTGCATATGGATCATACGATCAAGTTCAATAAATATTACTAGATTAGGATTTTAAATTGCTTACTATCATAATGGATATGAAGATCTTCTTTTAGAACCCCTAATTAGCCAAAGATGTGTTTGTACTTATAAGTTATGATTAGATAACTTCATGGTTTCTTAATAGGAAATTATTTTAATGATTATCTATACTTGATTATATTAAATATTATATTGACCCAAAAACCTAATTTTTTATATCTTCTCATTTTTTTCTAAATTATCTTCTTAACTAATAACACCCACTCCCATGTTTTGAACATTGAATAATCCTTAAGTTGAGTGATTAGTTTTACTCAGTTATTATACAAATTGAACACTGACTTCTTTTCACCATTATAAAATAGGGTAAATGACCAAATTGAGAACTTAAATTATTCAAATGCATTCTACAATTATAATATAAAACCCATTTAAGTTTTAATTTTCCACTAACTGATTTCAATATGAAAATTTTCTCAAAACACGGAAATTTTTCTAATCCAACCCAAGAACAGACTTCCTACTTAGAGAACAAGTCACATTCTTTCTCATACGATCAATATATAGGGTACAAGATTAAAATATAAGATTAGGAGATATGGACCAAAAGATTTTCTACTAAAACATATCATAGATCACAAACATGCCCTAATTTATAAACTAACATTGATTAGATCCTAGAAAATACCTCATGTGCTTCCATTCCTCATAGCTCCCCAAAACTGATCAAGAATCCCTCTCCCTATAAAACTAGGGTTTTGATTATGTAGAAAATGTCAATGAGCTACAACTCAAGTTTTAGTGTTAAATGATCTCTAACAAGGTCAAATACAAAAATGGCCTTGATCAAGTAGCTATGTCACAAATCAGAATGTTGGTTGATTTCCTTAAAGTTGGTCTGACTATTCATGTAGACTAGGCTATACTCAACTAACAGGTTGGTTGAATACCCAATAGTGGGATCCATAGTCAGTCCAATTTCTAATATGTTTTGAATCAATATACACCAAATACTTCTACTACATTTCTTTGTATTTCAAACGAGTTTACATATATTTAGATGTGTTTGTATTTTCCTAGGTAATCTCTACTATTTATCCTAAAACAATTCTTTGAGACATTAGTTACATAGTTGTGATCCTCATCTACTCATACATATTTATCCTGAAACAATGTGTTATCCTCATTAAAAACTAAAACCCATCCTCATTTTACCTCCTAGAGTTTTTTCTGTTTATTTTTTTTGACATTAGGGTTTTACCCCAAACTCTAGCCATAAAAAATATGAATATGTACACTTATAAAATGAAATTAACTAATCATAATATGAACTAGCGATATGAAATCAACATTTCTCATGGCCTAAATTATCTATTAATTAGAAATGAGGTAGTAATAATTATAATAACAAAATCAATAGTATGTATATGTCGTAAACACCATCAAACCTTTCCCTAAAGGACTACACCAGGAAGGGTGCAATAATACTTTGAATGTTTGATGCATGAGGATGTAGCCTTGAATAGATATAGGAAGTATCCAACACAAATTGGAAAAATATTGATGGAACTTCAATTTTCCAAGAGTCCCCAACTTTAACTAGACATGTACAAGTGGTACTAGTTTAGTTCAATAGGGGTATCCAATATTAAATAGTGATACCCAAGATAGATATAGATGCAGTGAACAACCCTCAAGCATCAACTCCTTCTTGTTAGTATATTTCACTCTATTTAGCTTGTTAGTCCTTATGGAACTACTTTATGTGGAATCAAAGGCTTTTCAACTATAGGCACTCCTCTTGAGCACCCAGAAAATGGAGCCACAATTTGTGGATGTTGTTAGCCACTATCAGGACTTATCAGGAAACATCATTGGATACCAAGGTAGCTCAATTTATCAGTCTAGAGGTTCTACAATTAAATTTTAAGACTTGTACGCTAAGTCATATAGTAGGAACTTTCTCTTGGATGGTACTATCCAAAGTGAATTTAGGGGAAAGTGAAGGGAGTAGTCACTTACTTCAGACAAAAGGTTTAGAAGTTAGTTAGGATAGTTAGTTGAGGTACAATAGTTAACATAATATTGAAGTCAAAATCACTAAAAATATCATAAATTGTAACAAAGAAGAGTGTGAATAAGATCCTTATATTGGAAATAACAATTAATATTGAAAACTTACTCTTATATTTTTGTAGTTGTAAGAAACACTTACAAAATTATTTTATCCTTGCTCCCATATCTACATGTTTATTGTAAATTGCCTACTTGTTTAAGTGCTCTAGACTATTATGTAGAAATACCTACTATCAGTGCAAGTATATCACCCATCTACTTCAAAAAAATAGGTTTTTTGGATCTTATGGGGGTTTATATGCACCAGAGACATCCTACCACAAAGATACATTTTAAAAGAGTTTTGAATAGTTACTTCCTATCACTCTAGGTTCATGTTTTACGTATAGAATGTTTTAAATAATTAAGTGATTTAAATGTCATTCCCTCACATCAATGCATATAAATAATAGTGTGAGTTAGTAATCATGCACATACTAAAATATAGTATAAATGGTTGGGTAAATTTCAATATGTTTGCTATCAATTCCAAGAAATTAGATTTTATTATACATATGTAGTCAGTTTATGTTTTTATGACATTTATAGTACACTTATTTAAAAAAGAAAAACACTAAGAGTAAAATATTAGTCTTATTTAACTGAAATTCATGTACTAGTGAGTCACCTAGTAAGGATTCTCTCTCTATCTAGGGCTCTGTTTCCCCTTCTCTCTAGACTCCCGGTGGTGCCCACTGGGGGGAAGGAGTGACATCTCTGCGCATCCCTCCCCCTGGCTCTTACGGCCATGGTCATGGCCTTACAGATTGAAGATTGAAACAGATCACTGGAGTTAGAAGGGGGGCCTACTAGCCCAAATCGTTGGGGCACTCCTCGATAGTCTAGGGAGACGAGGGGATGTGATGCGTGCGAGGAGCCTAGATCTGGGTCTACAGAACAGCATTTTAACTTCGTCGACTCCACTCCATCCAAGAGATGGTTGGAGAGAAGTTGTTTACCCTCTAGATCTAGATCTCATACTATGCTCCATTCGTAGGTGAAGTAAAGGGGTGCTTCGCCCCTCCTTCACAGGCAACCTTATCTCCCTCTCTCGAGTATCTGGTTTATCCAGGGCAATGTGATCCATGACTACGGCTTGGATGCTGCCTTGGTGACTCTGTCGGTGGTCGGGCTTTTGCTGGGTGGTTTGGGGCTTCTCTGACATGCTCAGTTCGGGCGGGGCGGCGAAGATGACCCCTCGACTCTGGCCTCGATGTGGAGTCTGCTTGGCGCTTCGGAGCAGGAGTGCTCACTCATTGGGTGGTGTGATTTCTTTCCAACCCACCCGGCGGTGCCTCCTCCTTTTCAACTGTTGTGCCCTGGTGGCGTCTTCCTTCCTTGATGCTAGACTAGTTCTCACAGTCAGGGAAGATTGGCGTCCACGTCGTGGAATGGAGGCTTGTTCCCTCCTTCACCAGGTGTTGCGTCGATGAGAGTTCTTCTGCTCCCCGGTGACTGGTTGAGTTTTCCTCTAGCCGTCAGTGATGTGAGAGCTCCTCTGCTTCCCGTCGGCCCCTGGCCACTGGAAGGTTAAAGTACAACTTTTGGTTAAAGGGGTATACGGTATCGTTTCCTCCTCCTTGGTGCCTTTGGTTGATGTGTGAAGGAGCACCTTGAAGGTGTTCGACGTTTAGCTGTTGAGCAAATAGTAGCCCGTAAGTGCTGAACTGCAGGCATGTCGGAGGATCAGCTGCTCAGGTACCGGTTTTGGAGTTTGCTGATTGAAGATGTATGATCTTTGTCTATCTTCTTCACATTTTGTGGGTGTGGTTAAAGCGAATGGAGGAGGTTTCAGAGTTTCTTCATCTTCTTTCACGAGCTCTACAATTGATTCATTTCTCTGATTCCTGATGAGCTTGAACGTGTCTCCTGCTTGCTGATGACTTGGGTCTTCTCCCAAGTCCTGGAGATTGTTTGATGTTTTCTTGTGCTGACCTGGGTTTATCCCAGGCCCTGGATGAAGCACTTCAGTGATCATTTGATGGTCTGTGAAGCACCTTGGGAAGGAGATACGAGTGGCAGACATGTCTACTACATTTTGACTCTAACTAGTGATCCAGCTGGGAGTTTACTTGGGAGAAGCGATAGGGGACGATAGATTGACTCGATTTGGTAGTTGAGTAGTTGATTCTTATAGACTTATTTGTGGGTGTTTTAATGGTTCTATATGAATCCCCTTCTCCTCTTCTAAAACCGTGTTTCTCTGCCTAAATCCTATCCTTCTCCTGGATCCTTTCTTAGTTGGAGTTTTATTTTTATTTTTTGATCCTTATTCTACCCCCTACGTGGGGTAAATAGGGATCTAGTTTTTTTCCCCAAGGGGCACCATTGTACCCAAAGTTTTGGTTTAAATAGTAATAGGATTTTTTGCGCGACCAAAAAAAAAGTCATATACTAATCTTATGATCGAATATTGGTTTTTATGTCAGTGTGTAATCTATAGCATCCACCAAGTATGATCCGTATATACACAACACAGAAGCATGGACCGACAAAATCACACTCCGGGAATATCACAAATAGCATATGTCATTCAATTCAATAATAAAATTGCAGGGGAATATGGTGATAGAGATAGCAACGCAAATAAAAAAAATATTGTCACATTCCCCATAACCAGCAGATCGCATCAACAACTATGGAGTGGGAAAGATGGTTGCAAGGCATATTCCTAATCCTAGAGAAAGTCCAGAGACAACCCTTATAGTGTTGTGCTTCTTTCTTAAGCAGCACATAAATGGTCATCATCGGCAGCCTCCTAGTGTAGCACTATAGATGGAGTTTAACAGTGTTCTCCTAGTATGATGGTGATGGTCTCCACACCTCTACCCAGTCCATGCGGACCACCAAGAAGTACACATCATTCTTCTAAAACTGACAGGAAGAAGTTGTCCCTTAGGTTGTCAATGTGCTAGCATCGACTTTTCTCCCCTTTGTCTATCTCTCCCTTTTACGGGTAAGATACCTCTAGCTCTCACATTACCACAATGTTGAGATGAGGAGTATATGTACTGAGAGTCTTGGACACCACCCCCCCCTATATAGGAGTGGAGGGGTTAGGGTTTACACAAACCTGGGGACATGATGGGGTGGATTTCATAAATTTTTAGATGCTCCAAACTACCAGTCGGTCGACTGACATTCCAATCGGCCGATTGGACACTCCAGATGGTCGATTGATAATTTTTCCTATTCGTAAAAGTATTGACTTTCAATGCTATGATTAATGCACTTTGTGATGTCATCATCAATTTCTTGACCCTAGTCCTATTGATTGTCCAGTCAGCCAACTGGACTTTTCAATTGGTCAACTGGACACTCCATTCAATTGACTGACATTCCCAAATAGTTGACTGGACACTCTAGTCAGCCAACTATCAGCCAGTGTTGTTTAAGTTTATTACATAAACACTTTAGTAACCAAATTAAACCTTATTCGTGAGTAAAATCTTATTTCAGGTGTGTGTGACATTATAGGTCCCAAATTATGTTGACAGTGAATACATAGAGTTGAGCATAGTAAAATAAGAAATTAAAAGATTTTATTGAAATTATTCATTTAGGAATTTCATGAAAAGTCCAACTCCTCGTGAATAAATAATGAAATAATATTCATTTTACATATGTATTAATTTATTAAAATGTGAAAGTAAATCATGGGATTTTTTTATTAAGAAGAATCTCTATTTGTAATATATATATATGATAATAATAATAATAATAATAATAATAATAATAATAATAATAATAATAGTCAAACTAGAATTAGACGCCTATTTCTAAATTGAGATTGTTATTATAATGATTTCAATACCATAATTGGAATTTTTCATTACTCTAAAGAAATATCTTTCTATATTTGCAAAGGAGAATCCAAGATTATTTTGGTTCTTATATAATTCTTACTTATCTAAATATAAATCTAAATTTTGTTTTCTTCTTAAGCACCCCTTTTGTTTACTATCAACATCATATAGAAATTTGATTGAGTGAACATATTTTTATGGGAAAATGGAGCATCTTGAAGTAGTTTATTCTAATTATTTTCATAAAAACATGAAGTTTTTCAAAGATCCTTGTATACATTATTTTAGATATCATAGAAATTGACTCTCGCTTCAAAGGGAACTTATCTTCTGATGAAGAAATTGAAATGTTACTTTGTTAATTTTTGGGAATGAAACTTTTCATTTTGGTATCAACCATATAGGATTTGTATAAATCAATAATCCAGTAATTATTTCATTTTTGGGTTATTTTTCAATTGTATTAATAAATCATTTACAATAAGAAGTCAAATGCTAGAGTACTTATGTCTTACAGACAACACTTCTACTAAAAGATTCAATACTTTTGTTCCTATTATTTCTCTCATTGGATTGTTGCCCAAAGAAAAATTTTATAGTGTGTTTGGGCATCCTATTAGTAAACCCATTTGGACTAATTTATCGGATTCTCATATTATGGACCAGTTTTTTCATATATGTAGAAATCTTTCTCATTATCATAGTGGGCCCTAAAAAAAGTTTATATCAAATGAAGTATATACTTTGATTTTCGTGTTCTCGAACTTTGGTTCGGAAATATTAAAAAAACTACAGTACATTGATTTTTTAAAGATTAGGTTCAAGATTTTTAGAAGAATTCTTCACAAATTACAAAAGTTGTTTTTCTTGATCTTGTCGGGAAATCATCTTGCCTCAAGCTCTGATAGGGTATATAAATAATGAATTTTGTATTTGGATATTATTTGTATCAAAGGCTTGGTGAATCACTCACGATTGACTATGAATCTCCATAAATATAATGAAAATAATCTAAAAATGATAAAAAATACTTTTTTTAATTAATATACTGAAAAGCTCATGCAATAGTGGTTGAATCCATTAAGTTATCAACTTTATTTTTGGGAATCGAAGTTTATATGTATACATAGGGGAAGTCGTGTGCAATGAAAAATGCAGGAATAGTTTGGGGAGGCTTTTTTTCTTCTATTGCGATATGGAAAAATTATCTACTTCATCTGACTAGTTCTGGGTTCGAGTCCCGACCTGCATGGAAAAGGGAAGTTTTCTCTCTATCTCTTTTTACTTTTATTTATTTATTTTTCTATGGTGAACATATTAACCATTTATATCAGTTGACATTGACATATGTGCCATGTTATATTGTTCAATAACAAACCTTCTTTTTTTATATTTTAAATGGTGATTTATTCATCCCATCACCAGGGTTAGAACCTTCAACCTCTCAATCATACAACCTCAACTTTACCAACTCGGATGCCACATCTTTGGCTATAACAAACCTTCTATTAGCTATCTATAGTTATTAGCCAATATGTGTGTTTGGGAGTCCTTGAAAATTGAATAAACCAAGATTTTACCATGAGTGCAATTTTAGAGAGACGTTGATTTGTATTTTTCAGTCATTCTTTTCCCTATTGATTAATAACAAAAGGTATTATTCCACTATATAATATATAAATTCCAATGGTGTTTGCTTCTGTGACCTTTCCAACCTTGATTTTTTATTTTGGATATTTCATTATTTACTTAGAAATAAGAAAAGTTCTACGATAATGATTGAATTTATTTCATTTATGTATCTGAATTTACATATTGCTTAATTATTTCAAATATTATTTATAATAACGTTTTTTCATAATTATTTAATTAAAATATTTTATGATTTTGTCTAGTTCTATGATTCTTTATCTAATCTTTTCAATATTTACATTTGTAATCCATTTCATTTTAGTATTTGGTTTTTTTTATTAAAAATAAAATAGAAAAATATAAATACATAAATAAAATATTCGAAAATAATATGAAATTCCAAATTTAATAAATAAAAATTGATTATAGAAAATATTTCATAATATAATAAAATCATATAGAATATTTTATATCATGAATATTACAGACATAATAAAATTAAGACATAATACAGTCAGATGAAATCCCTTTTTACTAATTACTAATGAATCCTTTTTGTAATTCCCATAAATCGAGTTCTTGTTGATAGAGAGTTCCTACTTACTAATCATGAGTAGGGATAAAATACAAAATTATCTGGAGACCAAATCAAAAGTAATTATTTGAAATTGTACTATAATTTTTGGAAATTTGGTTCAAAGGAAGGAACCCATGGAGCTGAAATAACTCACTCAGAACACCATAGAAAAGATTATGTGGTACGACGAGGTTGAGTAAACCCTTGTGGAATAAATAATGAGATGCTTGTGAACTTTAGGTATTCTAATATCAGTATAAATTATCTTTCCCTTGTGTTCAGCTATAGCGAAAACACATAAATCTAGTACAGCTTGGCCTTCCAGCCCAGTTCCAACAATGCATTTCTCCAAATGAGATAGTGAAACTGATTTATGTGGCATATTTGATCACATTAAAGCCCAATTGCATCATTATACTCGATACAAAGGAATGAGGTAGGCCCCGATAGAAAAATATTGAAAATAAAAATTCCTTAAAAAATGAATTTGTTCCCATGCCATAGTAAGGAATTTTTGAAAGTATTAAGCTGGAACAACTTGTTCTTCTTGAATATCCCAATTCAACGCCAATGAATTTCCTTCTACTATCACATAATATTCATCTCTACTTGATGATAAATAAATCATCCGCTCTTCTACCTCTTTTTACTTTTCAAATATTTCATAAAATGTACTCTCTATGGATCCCCAAGAATCAAATTTTACATGAATAGCTACAAATCCAATAAGCTCAACATTGATTCCTGCAGACGTGTTAACTGGGCAAATATGTCCATAGTGACTGGGATGAATATCTCGTATCCAAAAATTTGCAATTCGTCCTGTCAATCCTCTAGGAATCAAACAACTCAATTTTCATCCATGAACTATTTGTGTTAATGAATTATTATCAGTCCAAACTGGAGGGCTACTATATATATATATATATATATATATATATATATATATATATATATATATATATATATATATATATATATATATATCTGTGTGTGTATGTATATATATGTATATATACATATATATACATATATATACATATACACACACACACATATATATATGTATATATATATGTATATATATATATGTATATATAGATATGTATATATATATGAGGTTAGGAAGTGTGTACCGGCCAGTACATGTAATTTATGTGTACCGGCCATTAAAATATCATGTGCAAAGTATGTTGATAAAATCCAACCATATGGATTGAATCAAAATTATATAGATTAGATGTGTTTAAAAAATCATAACCATATCTCATAGATATCATGAGATATAGAAATATATCATTCAATGGTTTTTGCAATTTCTGCAACTTACCATTGATTAGAAAATACACATTTTCTTTTGTTAGATGATCAATGAATATCAGAATGTGGTGATTTTTTGTAAATATCTTATCTAAGGGGTATACTTTACATCCATACGGCTCGTATGTTCAGTAGAAACTTACAATCTTCATAAATGAAGGTGGGTACATGTAAGCTACATGTACTCGGGTACACAATTCTTTTAGCCTATATATATATATATCTGTATATATATATATATATATATATATATATATATATATATATATATATATATATATATATGTATATATGTGTATATATATATATATATACCGAACCGCAAGGAATTCTATGATATGGAAAGATAGAATGTGTAACTTAAAGGATTAATAAAATAACTTAAAGGAATAATAAAAGTTGTTAGTCTCTGAATCAAGTTTGTTTGGGCTGAAATCCATATTGAAATATATAGAAAGTAAAATTTAGATCTCTTTAAGAGATCTTAGGACACCTTTTTTCTTTTCATTTGTGATATAGATATAATGGATAATTCACTAATCCACTACTCAGTATGAGGAGTCAAAATAATAAAATAAGCAAAAAGTGACATCAGGTACATGATACTTTTTTGGTACGAAAGTTCCCATGTCTTTTTATCTTTTTGAAAGGAAAAAGGGGGGAACAAAGGTCAGTTTCTTTAAACTGTTATTTGACTAGGAAAAAAATAGCAGATTATAAGAAGTATAGGCCGCACACCAGGTAAATTTGTGTATAAAATCATAGAAAACACCAAAAGAAAAGACTATCTACACATGACACCAAACACTCTATCACCCTATGCATCAGAAGCTCTATTTCTGAAAGAGACTATGTAAAATATGGATCTGACTCCACAGTTTATCAACATTAGTGCATTTGTTCTCATAAACATGAACATTTCTTTCATGCCATAAGTTATAAAGAAACATGAGAGCACATAGATGAGCATCTTTTTTGGACCGTTGCACCAAATCTTCACAGCAATTAGGAATTAGACAAAATGAACCTCCCTTTGTCCAAATATCTTTAGAAAATGGACAAGTAAATATTACATGATCAACATCTTCATATCCTCCCATACAGAGAAAACAAATAGAAGAACTTCACACCCTCATCCTCATAACATAATCAGAGGTCAAAAGTTTTGAATGAACTACCTTCCATGCATGAATTTAATAGTTCTTTGGGTAACAGAACTTCCAAATCCACCTAAAAATATTTAACTCATTCGACTTCTCTCTAACAGTATTATAAACTATAGCAAATTTCAAGATTTGGGACCCCATACAGCTGATGCAATCACTGCCATACAAAGAGATAGAAATGTCTTGAAGAATCTTAAGAATTGGACTATTTCTTCTAGTATTTAGGAAACTCCAAGCACCGTCTTTCAGAATATGAGCAATTTTTGCATCATTTTGAACACCAAGGCTTAAAACAGCCTTTAACCCAATAACATCCTTCAAGAATCTATTTCTAGGGAACCAAGGATCACCCCACAGGCTAATGTCTCTGCCATTGCCTATAGAGAATTTGAGATGAGGAAAAATACAAGCTCTAATACAAATCAATTGATTAAGTAGCCAAGAATTAGAGTTATGAACTTCAATTTGCCAAATAGTGATCTTATTGAGATACCTCTCATGAATCCAATAGA
Source organism: Alisma plantago-aquatica (assembly GCA_963693085.1). NCBI lineage: Eukaryota > Viridiplantae > Streptophyta > Magnoliopsida > Alismatales > Alismataceae > Alisma > Alisma plantago-aquatica. Next base: position 439,100,675 of record OY856412.1, on the reverse strand, counting down.
CCCAGAGGATGTCTTCCTTGCGAGCTATATTTCAAATGTTTTTTTTAGGAAAGGTCATAGCATATATTAAAAAACACATCGAAGCAAGCAAACACCTGCTTTAGTGAGTTTCGTACAAGACAAAGGAAAAAATAACATAAAAGAAAAACGTTTGAGCCTGGTGGAGATAAAGGCTAAGTTCTGATGAAGTGGGGGAGGCACCCCTTTAACAAGCCTCTTGAAGCATTTAAAGAAGAGAATAACCAAGTCTGATAAAAAGTAATCAGCTCCCCGAGAAGTGATTTCATAGTTGTTGTTGTACTATGCTAACACCTGTTTCGTCATCCACCATGGCTTTAAGGTCACATAGAAACTTGGCTTCCGATTCACCTTCATCAGAATCTGCTTGTTCTTCTTCAGTTTGTTTACCTGCATTTTGTTAGAATGTGAAGATTTGTGTCTATTTGTGAAATAATATTTTGTCTCATTTTGTGGTTTTTGTTGAAGATTCTGTTGTTCCTTGCTTTCCAGAGATTCCAACTGATGGTGGTGAAAATGTCGCTACCCTTGAAGTTTTTGTATTTTCTATTTGGTGTGATTTGTGGTGGGAATGTTGCTACCTTGAGATCTGAAATGTAATTGCGTGTGTAGTGTGAGATGATGTTTTGTGAAGTGGAACACTTGAAGAAGATGTGATCAATTGTGTCAGAATTTGTTTCGCATAGAGAACATCTAAAAGGACCAATGAAGCCCTTTTTTGTAAGGTTTTCACCTGTGAGAAACTTGTTATGCAGTAAAAGCCATAGAAATGCTTCATATTTTTAGGCCATTTCTGCTTCCATATTTTTGTGGTGGGTGGGGAAAAGCCTCTGTAGGAGAGAAAGGATTAGGCTTGCTTAACCGAGTAAGTGTTTCCCCATTTCCATGTTATGTTGTTTGAGGTGTTGTTTTCCAAGGAGAGTTTTAGATTATCGAATTCGTCTTGACTGAAATGCATGAGGATGCATCTTTTTAGCGAGTTTGTTCTGTTTCTGGTGATAAGGAGGAGAGCTTTATCAATTTTGATTTTAAGAAGACTGTTTGGGATGGCCCAGTTTGGGTGAAGATTAAAGACAGAATTGTTTTCAAACCAAGGGTTGGACCAGAAAGAGATATTCAGGTGGGAGTGTGGGGGGGTATTGATGATTTGAGTTATTTTTTGGATATTTTTATTTATGTATTTCCAAAGGAAGGAAGCAGATTTTTTTGAGACTATATGCCAGGGAGGGGATTTTTGGTAGTATTTGTATTTGATGAGTTGTGTCCAAATTTTTCATTTGTTTTGGATCAGGTTGTTGATAATTTTTGTTATAAGGCAGAAGGCATGGGCTTCAAAATTTAGGATACCCCAACCTCCCTGGTCTAGTGGAGCAGTTATAGTTTTCCAATTTACAAGATGGTAGTGTTTTCTGGGTTTTTCAGATTTGTGGAAGTTATTCCAAAGGAATTTTCTCCTTATTTTATCAAGGATAGATTTAGTTTTTGAAGGGAGAGGAATGCAGCTCAGGAAGTGTGTGGTTATGGGGGTGATGACACTGTTTAGGAGGGTGAGTTTCCCTGAAAGATTGAGGAAGTTATTTGTCCAATTCGAGAGTTTTGTGTTTATTTTTGTAATAATAGGGGACCAGATTGCATTTTTTATGTTGTGGGGTGTGATTGGTAGGCCAAGGTATTTGATGGGAAAATCTTCAATCTTATACCTTAAGAGATCTCTAAATCTCTCCAAAGAAGGTTGATTTAGGTGTACCCCAAAAATGGATGATTTGTGCAGATTTATTTTGAGACCCGAGATATAAGAAAAAATACCAAGGATTCTGAAAATGTTCAGAAGTGATGAGTCTTCGGGGGAGGAGAAGATTATAGTGTCATCAGCAAATTGAATGATGTTCTCTTTGCATTCCCCAGGAGAGATAATGAGACCACTTTGTTTTCCCAATTGAATCATACGGGAAAGGATAGTTGTGATGATGATAAAAAGGTAAGGAGAGAGTGGGTCCCCTTGTCTAAGGCTGTTTGAGTTATGAAAATAGCCAAAAGGGACACCATTTATGATTGTTGAAAATTGGTTTGTAGAAATGCATGCATGCATCCAATTTACCCATTTGTCAGGAAAACCAAAACCCGAGAGAGTTTTAGTTAAGCAGTTCCAGTTGACAAAATCAAAGCTTTCTCAAAGTCTAGTTTGATGGCCAGAAGGGGGGTTTTGTTTTTGTGGCATAGATGTATAGTTTCGTTGACCATCAAATAGGCATCTTGGATGCTTCTATTTTTTAGGAAAGCATTTTGATTGAGAGGAATGATATCATTCATGTGTGGTTTGATTCTATTTGTTAGAGTTTTTTCTATGATTTTGTATGAAGTGTTGATAAGGCTAATGGGCCTGAATTGGGAGATGTAATCAGGTTGACTTGTTTTTTTTATTAGGGTGATAAAAGTTTTGTTTAAGAATTTGATGATGTTGTGGGGGTTTCTACTTTCATGGAAAGTTTGCAAAAAGGAAAAGAAGTCTATTTTGTAATGGTCCCAACTAGCCAGATAGAATTCTATGTTAAGGCCATCGGGTCCAGGCGATTTATTTAGTCCTAAGTCAGATATGGCTGAATCCAATTCTCTATGGGAAAAAGGTTTTATAAGATCTTGTGGGTTTTTTATGTTTTCATGACAAATTCTGGTCCAATCCAAGTCATTTAGGCAGGAGGGGTTGCGATTGTTGTTGAAAATGTTTTTGAAATGGTTTGTTATGTGGGTTGAGATAGATTGTTTGTGAGAGGTGAGTCTGCCATTTATTAATAGTTGAGTTATGGAATTTTGTCGATAGTTTTTGTTATAGATTTTATGAAAGAATTTTGTGTTTTTGTCACCGTCCTTTTCCCATGTTATTTTAGCCATTTGTCTCCATCTAGTGTCAATACATTTATTTGTGAATTCAAGTTCAGCTTTAATGGAAAGAACAAGAGCGGGGTCGGCTGTTGGGTCCTTATCCACAAAAAGGAATTGTTCTTCAAGACTTTTTTGTGTTTCAAATAAGTTGTTTGGGTTTGTGAGTTTCCATTTTTTGATGTGTGTTTTAATGTTTTTGGTGTTTTTTAGGATGTGTAATCCTATGTTTTTTGTTTGGGAGTCTGCGAGTTTCCATTGTTCTAAACAGGTGTTGGTGAAGCTGTTTATAGAGAGCCAACTATTTTCAAATTTGAAAGGTCTATGGCCCCAAGAGATGGATTTTGTGTCAAGAATGAGTGGGAAATGATCCGATATGGCTCTGTGAGTGATATGAATAGAGGAGAGGGGGTGATTGTCCTCCCATTTGGTAGAGCATATGAAGTAGTCAAGTCTGGCAAAAGTTTGATTTCTTGACCAAGTGTAAGAGGCATTTGATGGTTTGATGTTGATCAAAGTATGGTTTGTGAGCAACTTGCTAAAAAATTTATCAGCTGCAGACATGGTTTGAGGGGAAGTTGTGGAGTTATGTCTGTCTGAGTTTTGAGTTATCAAGTTGAAGTCTCCACCAATAACCTAGGGGGACAAGTAATATTTTTTTGTGAGCAAATTTAGTTCAGCTAGGAAGGCAGATTTGTTGTGCCCTGGCTCCCCATAAACCCCATAAAAAAACCAGAGATAACCATCGGAAAGATTTTTGAAATCAATGGTAATAGATAATTTAAGTAGGGAGATGTTTTGGGCAGTTAAGATCTGATTGTTGAAACCAACTAAGAGGCCCCCTTTAAAGCCCACAGGAGGTAATTGGACTCGATCGGTGATTCTATTCCCCCCTATTGTTTTGAGAGCAAAAGGAGTCAGACAAGTTTTTGTTTCTTGGATAGTTATCAGGTCGATTTTATTCTTGTAGATGTGTGAACGGATTTTTTTGCATCTATGGAGGTTGGCAGCTCCACAGACATTCCAAGATGAGAGTTTCATAGATTTTGTAAAGGATTTCTCATAGATAGACAAACCTAGAGAGAATTCAAATCTAATTTATTTTGAGGAGATCGAAGTTTGTTTATTCCAGTCTATAGGATCCTTCTATTTGACCAGCCCATAAAGGTTTCTATGTCATCTAGAATTGTTTGAGCCTTTTCTTCGTCTTCTAGATGGATGCCTATTTTTTAGCAAATTTTGTGAAACTATTTATGTTTGACCATGAAGCTAGGTCCTCAATATTATCAATATCTCCTTTTGTATCCTTAGAGGGGGAAGGAAAGGATATATTATGAACAGATGATATGTCACTAAGAGAACAAATAGGGGGGTTTGAGAAGATACCTGGCTTTGTCCTATTGACGATGATATTATTTTTTGTTTCTTTTTGACCTGGCATCATAACCTTCTGGAGGTAGCTGCTTTCATGCCTTTATTGAGGACTCTCCTGATCAGAACTCTGCAAAGAGTTGTCATCCTTAACCTGAGTATTTTGTTGATTTTTTATGGCGATTTGGTTTGGATTTTGAGAGGGGTAACTTTCCTTTGTTGAGGTTGGAGAAGGGAAGGTGGAACCTACTGGTGTGTATGTGTTTTCATGAAAAGAGGGTTCAAATGTTCTGGTTCTTTTTCTATTTGTATGGAGGTAAGTGTTGTCTGAGGAGGTGGAGTTTTTTCTGACCCAAACATGGTTGTGATCACCAGTAGAGCATGTATTCAAGGTAGTCATTCTGTCTTTGTTTGGGCAAAGCCACAAGAAAGGATGTTTTGAGAGGTCTGAGAAAGCTATCCTGTTATCAGAGGGATGTTCAGCAGATAGTTTGATATTGTAGATTGATTCACTGATTCTAATATTGATGGTAGGCGGTAATGATATGGTTGCTCTGACGGTGAAGAGGAAAAATGCTTTAATGTATTGGGTAGGATGCAAGGTTTCAGGGCTGATATATTGAAGTGTAGCCCCGATTGAATGGGTTATACCTCTGAAAATATCAACTTCCCAGAGGTGGGGTGGGAGATTTGTGATAGCAACCCAGTCAGAGCCGCCAGCAGGAGCTGGGAAAGCACCTAAGTCAGCTGGCCATCTAGATAATCTAGCAGTAATGAAGCTTGATCCACAAGGAATTGTGAGAATTTGGTTGAAGAGATGGTTGATTTTTGTTCTTTCAGGGACAGTGTAGATGAGTTGAGTAGGCGAAAAGATTTTTGGTTTTAAGATGGTTTGTCCAGGGATGAGAAGGGCTAAGGCACGAGTGATGTCTAGGACATTGATAGGGTTGTTGTCAATATTATTTTTGATGGAGATGAGGATGCTTCTCAAGGTGAGGATCTTGAGAAGACGCATAGAGTTTGCAGGAAGGTCAAGAGCAATCACATACTCTAGGTGTTTTAGTGTTTTCATGTTTGCTGTAGCAGGTGGGTTGTTTGTGTTATGTGTTGGAGTTGAAGTTGAACAGTGAGGGTTTGGGTAATGGGGTTTTGGTGTTGAAGCTATATGAGTTTTTGGTTTGTGGTAGGGTTTTGATATAGGCAATGCCCTAGGGTTTATGTTCTAGAATCGAGAAGAGGTAGTGTCTGCATGTTCAGTCGGGAGGTTTGCAAGGCATGCAAAGGTATTTTTTGTGAGGGGAGGATATGAAGAGGGTTGTTTTATGCATCTGTGGTCTGTGATGTTCTTTTTTGGGACTGTAAAGTTTTTATAAAAAGACGATCTTATATCTGAGAAAGAGTGTGTGGAGAAGAACGCTGAGTCTGCATGGGTTCTGCTCAGGTTTGGGAGAGGGCGTGCATTACAGAACCTTTTTATGTGGCCTTTTTGTTGACATCTAAAACAAGTAAGGAGGGAATGGCATATAGAAGTCGAGTGGTTCTTTCTGAAGCAAAGTGAACAGTGAAGAGCCCGAAAAGGTTTTTTTGGGGGGGACCAATTTCCAGTTTTGGGCGGTGGGGATTTTTCCTAGGAGATTGTTAATGAGGTGGGACGATTTTTCTTGTCCTAATACAGGAAAAGAAGAGTTTAGGAGATCTAAGTCTTTTGGGATGATATCGACTATAGGGAGGGGTTGAGGTTTTAGGGTTTGGCGAAGTGAAGATAAATTGGGAAGATTTTTCTTTTTAACCATGGGGGAAGGAAAAAGTTGGTACCTTTCTGCAATGGAACTTGTTTGTTGTTGCGTTGTAGGTGTGCCAGCGTCGTCTTCCTCTTATGAGCCCGAGGAGACAGAGATGGGCCATGATCTTGAACCCAATGGGGGTTGGTACTCATCCCGAACGAAGAGCTGGTCCACAGAGTTTGATGAAGATGAGCTCACTTGGTTGTGTATTTTGTAAAGATATGATAACTCGGGAGGCGTATTGTTGATGAAATCACGCACCCAGGCAAGGAAAGTACGATTTTCAATTGGTTTGATGAAGATCGACCATTCCGGTTTGAGTTTAAGTTCGGTGATCATCTCGCTCCAGCCCTATGAGATGAGAAGGGTAGGGGTTTTGTTGCCCCAGGGTTGTTCGGAAGGGGGGGACCATGAAACTGTCACCTGGAAGGAACGATGGCCAATATTGATCATGCATGTTCCCGGTGAGATATCAAACTTATGGTAGATCCATGCTCTCGGTAAGGGAATGCTTTCTGAAAAGGAGGGATTTGAGAGTGGAAATTCTAGGAAGGTGAAGTGAGAGTTCATATATGTGGGAGCGGCAGGAGACCTTGAAACTCTGTCAAGCGCCGAGGGTTTTTTCTTCTTCAGGGCAAGGCGGAAAGCAATAGGCTTGTTGCATTTAGGCATGCAAGGCTTTTTTATGCATGAGGCCAGGGTGAGAAAGCCTCCTGTTCTCATGGTGTTTTCAGAGTAGGTGTAGGAACTTAAATGATATTCTCTGAGCAGATAAATGTCCAGACTGATCTGACAGCCGAGTAAGCTTTGAGAAAGAGCATTGAAGCCGGCAAAAGAGCGTGAAGCTTAGTGAACTTTTTGAAGGATGTTTTGGAATTGCAGAAGACCCTTGGAATGACCGGTAAGGAGCGAAAAACCCTGTCTCTAGTGTTGTATAAACTAGGAGTTAAGATATTAATGCATGCATGTTGCTTTAATCCTTTGGTGGAGCCAGAGATGTGTCTCGTTGGTTGTTCTAAAGCCTCAGAATTTATTGCATAGAGTTGTAAAGTGAGGAGGAGTAAAGAGGATGTTATCTGAATTCAAACACTGCTTCTGCAGGGCAGCCGTCGAAGAGGCGCCGAACTTCGTGATGGAGAAAAGAAACACTTGACAGGAGATCATAGCAAAAGACAAGCCGAGGTGTTGTTGTAGTGGATTTGGGCAGCATACAGTTGTTTTCTTTTTGCATGAAAGATTGCACAGAAGCAGGGATATGATTGTGGCGGTGGAAGATGCCGCCACCGCCAAGGAGCAGAGTTAAGCCGAGGGGCATAAAGTAGGTTGATGCACTCTGGATGTAAGTGGGAAAAAAATGCCGATCTGGGAAAGATCAAGCCCTGGATGGGGGAAAAAGTCGATCGCGGAGAGGGAGAAGTCACCACCGCCAAGGAACAGAGCCAACTGAGCGGCGGAGAGTGGTTGGAGCACACCAGATGAGAGCTAAACACCGATCAGGGAATGACCAAGGGGATGTTTCTAGAGAGAAGGTGGAGCTTTCTCTCACTTACCTGTCGTTGGAAACTCGACAAACATGCCCACTATATTTCAAATGTTGATGATTGATGTTGCCTTGATAGTTGTTCTAACAGATTTAATTCCCATCCCTCCTTCCTCCTTTGGAAGGGTCACTTTCTTCCATTTAACAAGATGTACACTTCTTTTAGACTCTAAATTACCCTAGAGAAAATTCATGCACAACATTTCAATTTCATCCACAACAAAGCAAGGGAGAGGGAACACAGCTGACCAGAACCTCTACATTGCTGAGATAGTCAATTGAACTAGCTCTAAATGACCATCCAAGGAAAGAAGCTTCGACTTCTAGCCATCCAATTTAGCCTTAATCCTGTCAATAAGAGGGGCACAAAAATCTCATTTGAGTTTGCCAATGAACAGAGGCACACCTAAGTACCTCTGTGGTAAACAACCTTCACTGATATTAAGAATAGACCCCAACACCTCCTTATTAGCATTACAACTATAAAACACAGAGCTTTTAACTAGATTCAGACTTAAGCCAGTCAAAGTTTCAAATTCTTCAAAGATCTGATTAATGTTCAGGACATTACGCTCACTTGCCTCAACAAAGACCATCAAGTCATCAACAAACACTAGATGAGAGACTAGAAAAGTTTATTGGTGCTTTAAGAGGTTTAATCTTCCCTTCATCAGTAGCCAACTTCATTAATTGGGTAAAACATTGCATCGCAATAATGAAAAGATATGGTGCAAGAGGATCACCTTGTCTGAAACCATTACTAGGATGAAAGGAATCAAGAGGTTCCCCCATTGAAAAGGACCTGATACGACGTAGTAGAGAAAATCTCTTTGATCCAAACCAACCAACAATTAGGAAAGTTCATTTTCCTCAAAATAATAGAAAGAGCTTCCCAGTTAACAGAGTCATAAGCTTTTGATAAGTCTACCTTGATGCACATTCTAGGATTACCATGTCTTTTTTTGAAGTCATGAATGATTTTGTTTGATAATAAAATAGCATCTTTAATACTTCTGTTCTTCACGAAAGCACACTGGTTTGAACTAATAAGTGAAGGTAAATCCAATTGGAGTCTATTAGCCAAAATTTTAGAGATGACTTTGTAAATGACATTACAAAGTGCAATAGGGTGCCAATTTTTCAAATTACTAGTATCATTACTTTTGAGAATGAGACACATGAATGTTTTATTCACTTCTTTAAGCAATCTTCCTGTTCTAAAAAAATCAAGAACCGCACACACGACGTCCTCTTTCACACAACTCCAACAGCTTTTAAAGAATTTACCATTGAAGTCGCCTGGCCCCGGGCTTTTATCTTCATTGAAATTCAGGAACACGTCCTCAATTTCCTTGGGCGTGACAAATTTGTCAAGCTGAAACTTATGAGCTTCATCTAATTGAGGGAAGGCCAAATTTCCCAACTTAGCAATGTCCACCTTAGCATTGATGTTGAAAGTATTTTTGTAGAACTTGGTAACAAAATCTCTAAGCCAAGTGGGATCAATACACAAATCACCATCAACATTTCAACATCTTATGTCATTCCGTTGTCTTCTATTTCTCAAAGAGGAATAAAAAAAATTGATTTTCTATTACCCTCCTTAAGCCAACAAACTCAAGATTTTTTTCTAAGCAGAGATATATAATAGAGGTATGCCTCTGTAGCAGCTTTACGAGAAGCAACAACTTGTTGAATTAAATTCACATATGTAGTATTGAGATCAAGCTCGTTTTGAATATGAGCAGCTTCATTCTCAAGAATCTTGACATTATCAGAAAAATTCCCATTTTTTTTATTCCAAGCGATGAGAGTAACTCTAACTTTTTTAAGCTTGCTATACACCTTGAACATGGGAAAACTATGAACTTCAGTATTCCACACATCTATCAAAGAATGATTAAATCCTTCTTTAGTACACCAAGCATTTATAAATCTAAAAGGACTCTTTATGGGTCTTCGGTTTCCAATAGAGAAGTCAATGAGCCTATGATCACTAGTCGTGGAAAAATGAGCAATAGCTTTAACATTGGGAAACTTCGACATAAACTCAGAATTATAGAGAACTCTATCAATTCTCGATATAACAAAATTTTTACCCTCCTGGTGGTTATCCCAAGTATAAAAGGAACCATCAACATCAAGCTCAAACAGACCAGTAAAGATCATACAATCATTAAAATTTCCCATACTTTTTTGAAGGAGGATCCTTACCAATACATTCCATGTCTTTTCTAATAGAATTAAAATCTCCAACTAAACACCAAGGAATCATAACATAATCAGAGATCCTCTCAATATCCTTCCATAAAGTAGTTCTCTCATAATCATCATTGTGCCTATAGACACCAGTAACAAGAATAGATTCATCACCAACAATCACAACAGTATGAACAAGTTGGTTAGATTCTTCAATTTTAGTGAAAGCACAACACTCTTGTTTCCAAAGAAAAAGAACTCTTCCAAGAACATGGGAATCGTGGTTGGAGACCCAAGAATAACCAGAAAAATGATTATCTACTAGTTTTTGGATTTTACCAGATCTAACTTTTGTTTTTGTGAGAATAATGACATGAGGATTGAATCCACTAACCTCTTCCTGGATCTTGAGAACCTTATCGTTAAGGCCTCTCACATTCCAGGCCACGATATTGAGAGAAAGCTCATCCATGAGAACTATTGTCATCCAGTACTTCACTGGGCAGAGAACTTGAGGCAGCACCAAGATTCTTAAATCTGTTATGAAGCACTGCTTTTTGATCTGCGATCTTTTTTGTGATTTTTTGCTTTCTTCTCATTCCCAACAGCTTTAAATTTTGCTTGTAAGGACCCTGACCTTCGTTTAGGGTTTACCCTATTTGTTTTGCTTAACCTTGGTTCTATGGTGCTTGCTAATCACCTTTAGTGGTGATTAGGGTTTGGTTGTGCTTTGTTGAGAGTTTGGGGGGCTACTTGCAAATAACCCAAGTTTAGGGTTTTGTGTGCAAGTTTGCCATCTTGTGAGGTGTTTTCCTCTCTTTGCTTCCTCTAGGGTTGAGAGGAAGGCTTGGGCTTGTTGCTTGAGTTCTTTGGGCCTGGGTTGAGTTTGTTTGGGCCTTGGGGTGCCTTGTTTGGGCTTGGTTGAGCCTTGTGTCGGCCAAGACTTGCTTGTGTCGCCCAAGTTGGAGTTTGTGTCGACCTAGGGTGTTTGTGTCGGCCAACAAGGATGTGTGTCTCCCATGGTCCCTTGGTGTGTCGCCCAGAAAGCTGCCGGTTGTGTCGCCCATGATGCTTGGTCCAGCCTTGACCATGTTTGGTGGACACTTGGTGCATATCTTGGACAAGTGTCTTAAGGCTTGCTAGGGTGGTGGCTTGAGCCCTAGGACAAGTGTCCCTTGGGTGGACGACACATAGCATGGATCTACCTTGTTTTCTCCTCCCTTTCCTTCTATATAGGTGGTTCTTTCCCTTGCCTTAGCTTCCTTTGATCCTTTGGTCTTTCCTCCACCTTGAATGCACGACACTCCCTTCCTTTCCTTGTGTGGTGGCCGATACACTCCCTTGGAGGAGCTGTGGTGGACGATACCCTTGAAGCTTGGAGCTCTTCTTCTTCCTTGGAGCTTGGATCTTAAGGCGGGTTGCATAGCTTCTAACCCTAACTCCTTTACCTCTTGATTATGTTCATGTTCATATGTTAGTAGCTAGTTCCTTGCTTTTGTACCTTTGGTGGCCAATCCTCTTTAGGGTTTAGGGTTTCCTTGTGGTTTAGTGTACCTTTTTATCTAGGGTTTGGTGTATCCTTGTGCTGGAGGTAGAAGATGACATGTGTTGGGCGATACCCTCCCATGTTTTGGTGTGTTGGGTGACACCCTTGCCCTTGTGATGGGCGATAGGTTAAGCTAGTGAAGTGTTGGCCGATATGGTTGTGTTGGACGATAGGATGGTTCTTGTGATGGATGTTAGACCAAGTATGATATGGTGGTTTGCTTGTGTTGGACGACAGGGCCAAGTATGGCATGTTTGCCTGGGTTAGACGATAGACAAAGAGTGGTGAGTCGGCCGATAGGGTGGGCTTGTGACGGGCGTCACGCCCCTCTCTTTGGAGTGGGTCGGCCGATAGGCCTTGGTTGGTGGTTGCACGTTTTGTGGAGTGTTCCTTCTCTCTCCCTCTCTCTCTTGCTGGTTGGAGATGGTGGTGATCTGGCCGTTATACTAGCAGGAGTATCGGGCATTGTGGTTGGGGTGCGGTGACGGGCGTCACACTCCCTGGTGTGTCGGCTGGTAGGAGGTGTGACGGGCGTTGCCCGATATACATGGGATGCCCGACACCCCCTGACGCGCGTTACCCCTCCTTGTTGTGATGCTGTGTCGCACGGGTTGGTTGTTGTTGTAGCAACGCAGCGTTGCTGCACTCTTTTGTTCTAGTCATTATGAGTTGTGGTGACCTTTGTATCCTCCTTTTGGCGAGGGTGTAGTTATCTATAGTGAGGGTTTTGTGATCCTACAGTAACGGTTCCTTGTGTTATGGAAGTAATTGGTTATGCACATACAAACGATGGTGACTCCTTGGTAATAGTAATAATGATAGCGATGGTAGCAGTAATCATAATGATAATAGTAGTAGTGATGATATTAAGGAAAGTAGTGGTAATGATATGCATGAAGTGATCCTTATGCTTATCTGTTAATGATAATGCTAAGTGGTAGTTACACTAGTAGTTTCTTAATGATGATAGTAGTAATAATAGTGGATGGTGACAGTAATGATAGTAGTAACAATAGTACTGGTTCTGTATATTCAACATGACTACTTGCATAAAGTGAACACCTTGATTATTTGTATAACCTTGAGATAAGGGTAAGCATGAATATGGTTTGTTAATGATGTGCTTAATACACTTGATCATCAAATAGTGTAAGAATGACAAGTATAGCATCTCGAATATCATCTTGTGATAATAAGTATGGTCCTTATGTGGAAACTGTGATTATTGTATTCCCTAACCATGCAGGTGATGATTAGCCATAAAAAGGCTATGAGGCATAGGTGATGAGTAAAATCACTTTGATAATTATTCTATGAGGTTGTAGGTATGATGTGTTTGTCCCATGATGTTGATGTGAGCCTTGAGAGGCAGTGACAGTACATGATGAGGGATTGAGATCCCATGGTATGTGATGATCCTTGAGATGGATCTGGATGGTTGGCAAGAGGCCAAGTGGTAACATGTGATGTTGGATCCTTGAGGTGGATCAGGATGATGTGTTTCATAATAATAATATAATGTTGAGTTTATGTTATTTACTTTCTGTTATATGTTGCATGTTATACAACTTGGTTGAATCTTGCAATCCATCTAAAAGATATTAACTAATCACACTGGAATTATATCATGTAGTTTGCCCTGGCCATAGATCCATCATCGTCAGGATTTGGTGATGGTGAAACGGGTTCTCCTACGGGTTAACCTGGAAGTGCATATTGTTGAATATGTGTAGGTTGCTCCTAGCCTGAAAATGAGGAGGTAAGAGTGTAACTTCGGTTGCAGACTCAGATATATGTATGAAGAGCATGGTGAACAGGCCCATAGCTTAGGATATGTGATATGAAGAGCATGAATGCGTTCATGGCTCAGAGCACGGTGAACTGGCCCGTGGCCCAGTTTTACTAGCGTCGAGACCTGTACCAAGGCGGGCTAGAGAGAGGGTAGCCTATGGAGTTGACCCTGTGGCTAAGACCACTTCAGCATGAGACTGCGGTCCTGCTTGTGTTGTGATCGTACATTGACCACGAGGTGGTAGGTCGTGGAGTCCGGCTCTTCCATTGACCTTGTATGGCACCGGCTTGGGTTTCGTAACCGAAGGTTGGATTTGAACGGTACGGTTCACTTCCTCAGGGCATAATAATATGTAATTCAGCCGTGTAGTATTTACTTCTTAAGACAAACACAAAACATTGGATGAGACCTTGTTTGTGTAGTTAATTCTGTTATATCTTGTAGTTACTTCTATATTCATCAGGTATGTGCTAATATGTCTCATCTTGATAATCAGGTTATGTGATGTCATATCTTGTTCTGGTAATCATGTTACATAGTGATATATCTTATCTTGTCAATCATGTTCCATTGAGAGATACTTGGTTATATGCTTTTGTACAGCTGGTAAGCTTGTCGGTAAGAAATGCTTTGCTTTATATAGACTGCTCTTGTTATACCTGTTGATAGTTATCTGTTGTTATAGTTTATCTTGCGGAGGTTCTGTAGTTGCGGTGGGGAGTTATGTTTCCCGCTGGGACAATTGTTCAATTGTCTCACCCCACTAGTTTACACCCTTTTTAGGTGGTCGAGCTAGACGTGGTGGTGGTTGTGGTGTTGCGGTCGAGCTGCCTGACGAGCAGTAGAAGGCAAGCGATGGATATGCTGCTGTTTTGGATGTTTTGTAGTAGAGTCTAGAGTCATCCCTATACTCTCAGGTCCTTGGAAGTGTTTTGACGTTGTTTCACGATGAACGATCGATAATGTTTGTATATCCTGCTATTGGCCGGATGTGGGCCTTTCTGTATATGAATAGGTGGTGAACTCATGTGATGGATGAACAGCTATTCCTGAGCTATGGACACATATTCGATCTCGTGTATGTTTATATATGACATGTTTCTGTGCAGGATGAGGACTGGAAAGTAATAGTTTCACAGTTTATCCATTTTCCGCAATCGGTTTTAATTAACCCATGTTCTTGATAATCTGTGGTTATGGTGATTTCCACACATTTTCACGTAACACCTCGTTATCTATATGATAATGGGATGTGTTGCCACAAGTTATGGTATCAGAGCCTTAGGTTCACTGAGTCTACAGGGATCTAGGACTAGGTTGAGTCTGTTCTTGTGAGTTTTCCAAGTTTTCTTACAATATCTTCTGCCCTCAGCGGAAGAAAAGCCAAGATGTCTGGAAACCATGAAGAACATGCTGATGAGTACAGCGATGTTGCATCAATTGATGAAGCAGAAGGACAGGAACATGAAGATCGGGTGCTTGAGGTTCCCCAATTTAACCCAACCATACTTGAACATCCTGCTTACCAACAGCTTATGGGGCAGTTAATGGCTACGATGAATCTCATGGTGGAGTGATTACCAGTGCCTCCTCTGCGAGTACAGGTTCCCCATGGAGAAGCATCGGGTATTCGGAAGACCTTCGAGCGGCTTCGCCGAGTTGGAGCTTCGGAGTATGCTGGAACGGCTGATCCAGTGGATGCAGATCTGTGGCTAACAAGTCTCGAGAAGGCTTTCTGAATCCTTGACATCCCCGAAGCAAACAAGGTAAAGCATGTTGTCTACCTTCTGAAAGGTAGTGCTGGTCACTGGTGGACCATCGAGGAAGAGAAGCGGCCTGGTGAGGTGATCTGTTGGGAAGTGTTTTGACGCGAGATCGTCACTAGATACTTCCCAAAGACGTATCTGGATGAGAAGGTTAGTCAGTTCAAGAACCTGAGACAAGGAACGATGAACATCACCGAGTATGAAGCCAGGTTTATGGATCTGTTGAGGTTTTGTCCTCACATGGCGGCAACAGATGAGGAATGGATCAGACGTTTCGAGAAGGGTCTGAGTGCTGAGCTGACGACACCGATTTCTGCATTGGAGAATCGAGAACGGTTTGCTAGGTTCGTGGAATCTGTTCGAAGGATCAAGAGGACAGTAAGGGAGAAAAGAGAGTCTATGTCTCACAAAAGACCTGCTCAGTTTCAAGGGCGGAGGTTTGGTGGCTTTAAGAAGACCAGGTTTTCGGCACCGTCAGCGATGAGAAGTTCTGGTGTACCATCTCAGTGGTCTCCGAGTAAAGGGAGAGGTTATGTTTCTTCACCGTCTAAGGCGCATAGTTCAGCTTCTGTGGCTGTGACAGGACCATCTAGGCCACGGTTAAAGGACAAGTCATGTCATCTGTGCGGTCAAGTCGGGCATTGGAAGTTCAATTGCCCGAATAGAGATGTTGAAGTGACGCAACAGCCGAGACAGAGTTTTCAGAGGTCAGAGAGGCCACAGCCCAGTGGTAGCAGAGGACGAGGACGCGAGCAAGTGTCTCAAGCTGGATCGTCTGCTCAAGGAAGCAGAGGTCGTGGATAGAAAGCAACGGCTCGATTCTATGCCATGAGTCAGCCGTAGGCGATAGTCAACCCGCGAGTAGTGACAGGTCAGATGGAGTTATTTCATTCTGATATGTCTTCTTCTTGCCTTATATCTATTTTTGTTGACCCAGGTGCTACCCACTCTTTTATTGCCTATAGTATGCTTGAAAACTGTCGTTTACCTGTTAGCTGTAAGAAGGATAGCTTGTTGTTAGAAACCCCCCTTGATGGTTCCTCTTTACTTTGAGAAGAGTGTCCATCTTGTGTCTTGTCTTTCTCGGGACATCGCATCCAAGTGGATCTTATACCACTTGATATGCACGGTTTTAATGTTATCCCTGGGATGGATACCTTAGAGAAGTATAAGGTTGTTTTGGACTGTGGTTCCAAGCAGGCAGTGTTTGATGTTGCTGGAGAGAAGTGGATCTTCCAGGGAGATAGGAAGATTCTTCCGACGTGTCTAGTATCAGCTATGGTGGCAGATAGGTTGTTACAACAAGGATGTGAGGCGTACCTAGCTCACGTGGTGGATACCATTGTGGCTATCAAGGCGAAAGGTCCTAGTCTTGAGGAGGTATCAGTGGTTCGAGAGTTTGTAGACGTGTTTCCTGAGGAGTTTCCTGGTGTTCCTCCACCCCGAGAGATTGATTTCGAGATCAATATGGTTCCAGGAACACAGCCAGTTGCACAATCACCGTATAGGATGGCTCCAGCAGAGATGGTAGAGTTGAAGAAGCAGCTGCAAGAGTTGTTGGAGAAAGGTTTTATCCAACTGAGTACGTCGCCTTGGGGAGCTCCAGTGTTGTTCATTAAGAAGAAGGATGGTTTGATGCGGTTGTGTATAGACTACCGGCAGTTGAACAAAATCACGATCAAGAATAAGTACCCGTTGCCGAGGATAGATGATCTGTTTGATCAGTTGCATGGTGCTACAGTGTTTTCAAAGATCGATCTACGGTCTGGATATCATCATTTGAGGATTAAGGCGGATGACATACCAAAGTCAGCTTTCAGGACGAGGTATGGTCATTTTGAGTTCGTGGTTATGTCGTTTGGGTTAACCAATGCACCTACTGCTTTCATGGACCTGATGAATAGAGTGTTCCGTCCGTTCTTAGATCAATTTGTTGTAGTCTTTATAGATGATATCTTGATCTATAGTCGGGACAAGCTAGAACATGAGCAACATCTTCGTCGAACGTTGACTCTTCTTCGTCAACATCAGTTGTATGCCAAGTTCAGTAAGTGTGAGTTCTGGTTGGAGGAAGTGACTTTCTTAGGTCACGTGATATCTGCCGAAGGGGTCAAAGTAGATCCGAAGAAGGTGGAATCCGTTGCAGATTTGGAACAACCGAAGACGCCGACAGAAGTTCGTAGTTTCCTTGGTTTGGCAGGATACTACCGGAGGTTTATCAAGGACTTCAGTGTGATCGCGTTGCCGATGACGAAGTTGACCAGGAAGGATGTACCTTTTGTTTGGGATGATCGATGTCAGCAAGCTTTCCAGAGTTTGAAGGAGAAGCTGACCAGTGCTCCAGTGTTGATCTTGCCAGAGCCTGGGAAAGGCTATGTTGTTTTCTGTGATGCTTCCAAGAAGGGTTTAGGTTGTGTGTTGATGCAGGAAGATCATGTGGTTTCTTTTGCCTCGCGACAGCTCAAGAAACATGAGGAGAACTATCTGACTCATGACTTGGAGTTGGCAGCAGTTTTTCATGCGTTAAAGATTTGGAGACACTATCTGTATGGGGAAGTGTGTCAAATCTTTACGGATCATAAGAATCTGAAGTATATCTTTACACAGCAGGAGTTGAACATGCGACAGCGACGATGGATGGAGTTAATCAATGATTACAACTGCACTATCGAGTATCATCCTGGTAAGGCGAATGTGGTAGCTAATGCGCTTAGCAGAAAGTCTTCTTCTCTTTCTTCAAAGAAGGCACAGTTGAGTTCTCTGGTATGCCATAAGCGAGATATGTTTGTTTCTCTGCGACAGATGAATGTGCAGATGGAAGTTTCTTTATTGTCTGGTCTTTTTGCACAGATGCAAGTTAAGCCTACGTTGAGACAGCAGATCAAGGATGCACAACAGATAGATGATGTGGTACAGTTGATCAGATCAGAGTTCGGCAGCGACAAGCGAGATGGGTTTCATGAGTTCGAGGATGGACTAGTTTGCTATCGTGATAGGATTGTGGTTCCAGATGTTGATGATCTGAGGAAGTTGGTGCTTGAGGAAGCCCATACGTCAATGTATGCTATGCATCTAGGTGTCACCAAGATGTATCATAGTCTGAAGGACTTGTATTGGTGGCCCAATTTGAAGAGAGATGTAGCTGAGTTCATGGCGAGATGTGCGGTTTGTCAGCAAGTGAAGGTTGAGAATCAGAAGCCGGCAGGTACGTTGCAACCTTTGCCAATACCGCAGTGGAAATGGGATCATATAACCATGGATTTCGTAGTTGGTCTACCCCGGACAACTAGGAATCATGATTCCATTTGGGTGATAGTGGACAGATTGACTAAGTCTGCCCATTTCCTACCAGTGAAGACGACATATACAGCTGAGAAACTAGCTCGAGTATATGTGGATGAGATAGTATGTTTGCACGGTGTGCCAGCAACGATAGTTTCTGACAGAGGTCCTCAGTTTACGAGTCATTTTTGGGAACAGTTGCACAGAGCGTTGGGAACGCAGTTGAGGTTCAGTACAGCCTTTCACCCGCAGACAGATGGACAGTCTGAAAGGACTATTCAGATTTTGGAAGATCTCCTTCAAGCTTGTGTTTTGCAGTTTCTAGGCAACTGGGATGTGCATCTGAGTTTGATAGAGTTTGCCTACAACAACAGTTATCAGCGGAGCATTGACATGGCTCCTTATGAGGCTTTGTATGGAAGAAAGTGCAGATCTCCTTTGTCTTGGTATGAGTCTGGTGAGTATCAACTTTTGGGTCCTGAGTTAGTACAGCAGACAACAGATAAGATCAAGGTGATACAGCAATAGTTGAAAGTGGCACAGGATAGGCAGAAGTCTTATGCAGACAATCGTCGACGACCTTTGGAATTCCAGGTAGGAGACAAAGTATATCTTAAAGTCTCACCGTGGAAGGGTGTGCTAAGGTTTGGTCGGAAGGGTAAGTTAGCTCCCAGGTATATGGGGCCTTACTCAGTCGTAGCACGTGTTGGCAAGGTAGCTTACGAGTTAGAGTTGCCTCCAGAGTTGCACAGGTTGCATCCAGTGTTTCATGTCAGTATGATGAAGAAAAGTCATCCGGATTCAGGTATAGTGATACAGCCAGTTGAGGTTGAGCTTGATGCAGATGTGACCTATGAGGAAGGTCCTGTGGCGATCCTTGACACAAGGATCAAGAAGCTGAAGAGGAAGGACCTGGTTCTTGTGAAGGTTCTTTGGCAGCGTCGTGGCATTGAGGAAGCCACGTGGGAGCTTGAGGAAGAGATGAGGAGGAAGTATCCCTCGCTTTTCTCTTCAGATTTCGGGGACAAAATCCCTTAAAGGGGGTTAGCTTGTAAGGACCCTGACCTTCGTTTAGGGTTTACCCTATTTGTTTTTCTTAACCTTGGTGCTTTGGTGCTTGCTAATCACCTTTAGTGGTGATTAGGGTTTGGTTGTGCTTTGTTGAGAGTTTGGGGGGCTACTTGCAATAACCCAAGTTTAGGGTTTTGTGTGCAAGTTTGCCATCTTGTGAGGTGTTTTCCTCTCTTTGCTTCCTCTAGGGTTGAGAGGAAGGCTTGGGCTTGTTGCTTGAGTTCTTTTGGCCTGGGTTGAGTTTGTTTGGGCCTTGGGGTGCCTTGTTTGGGCTTGGTTGAGCCTTGTGTCGGCCAAGACTTGCCTTGTGTCGGCCAAGACTTGCCTTGTATCGGCCAAGACTTGCTTGTGTCGCCCAAGTTGGAGTGTGTGTCGACCTAGGGTGTTTGTGTCGGCCAATAAGGATGTGTGTCGCCCATGGTACCTTGGTGTGTCGCCCATGGTACCTTGGTGTGTCGCCCAGAAAGTCGCTGGTTGTGTCGCCCATGATGCTTGGTCCAGCCTTGACCATGTTTGGTGGACACTTGGTGCATATCTTGGACAAGTGTCTTAAGGCTTGCTAGGGTGGTGGCTTGAGCCCTAGGACAAGTGTCCCTTGGGTGGACGACACATAGCATGGATCTACCTTGTTTTCTCCTCCCTTTCCTTCTATATAGGTGGTTCTTTCCCTTGCCTTAGCTTCCTTTGATCCTTTGGTCTTTCCTCCACCTTGAGTGCACGACACTCCCTTCCTTTCCTTGTGTGGTGGCCGATACACTCCCTTGGAGGAGCTGTGGTGGAAGATACCCTTGAAGCTTGGAGCTCTTCTTCTTCCTTGGAGCTTGGAGCTTAAGGCGGGTTGCATAGCTTCTAACCCTAACTCCTTTACCTCTTGATTATGTTCCTGTTCATATGTTAGTATCTAGTTCCTTGCTTTTGTACCTTTGGTGGCCGATCCTCCTTAGGGTTTAGGGTTACCTTGTGGTTTAGTGTACCTTGTTATCTAGGGTTTGGTGTATCCTTGTGCTGGAGGTAGAAGATGACCTGTGTTGGGCGATACCCTCCCATGTTTTGGTGTGTTGGGCGACACCCTTGCCCTTGTGATGGGAGATAGGTTAAGCTAGTGAAGTGTTGGTCGATATGGTTGTGTTGGACGATAGGATGGTTCTTGTGATGGACGTTAGACTAAGTATGATATGGTGGTTTGCTTGTGTTGGACGATAGGGCGAAGTATGGCATGTTTGCCTGGGTTAGACGATAGACAAAGAGTGGTGAGTCGGCCGATAGGGTGGGCTTGTGATGGGCGTCACGCCCCTCTCTTTGGAGTGGGTCGGCCGATAGGCCTTGGTTGGTGGTTGCACGTTTTGTGGAGTGTTCCTTCTCTCTCCCTCTTTCTCTTGGTGGTTGGAGATGGTGGTGATCTGGCCGTTATACTAGCAGGAGTATCGGGCGTTGTGGTTGGGGTGCGGTGACGGGCGTCACACTCCCTGGTGTGTCGACCGGCAGGAGGTGTGACGGGCATTTCCCGATATACATGGGATGCCCGACACCCCCTGACACGCGTTACCCCTCCTTGCTGTGACGATGTGTCACGTGGGTTGGTTGTTGTTGTAGCAACGCAGCGTTGCTGCACTCTTTTGTTCTAGTCATTATGAGTTGTGGTGACCTTTGTATCCTCCTTTTGGTGAGGGTGTAGTTATCTATAGTGAGGGTTTTGTGATCCTACAGTAACGGTTCCTTGTGTTATGGAAGTAATTGGTTATGCACATACAAACGATGGTGACTCCTTGGTAATAGTAATAATGATAGCGATGGTAGCAGTAATCATAATGATAATAGTAGTAGTGATGATAATAAGGAAGGTAGTGGTAATGATATGCATGAAGTGATCCTTATGCTTATCTGTTAATGATAATGCTAAGTGGTAGTTACCCTAGTAGTTGCTTAATGATGATAATAGTAATAATAGTGGATGGTGACACTAATGATAGTAGTAACAATAGTACTGGTTCTGTATATTCAACATGACTACTTGCATAAAGTGAACACCTTGATTATTTGTATAACCTTGAGATAAGGGTAAGCATGAATATGGTTTGTTAATGATGTGCTTAATACACTTGATCATCAAATAGTGTAAGAATGACAAGTATAGCATCTCGAATATCATCTTGTGATAATAAGTATGGTCCTTATGTGGAAACTGTGATTATTGTATTCCCTAACCATGCAGGTGATGATTAGCCATGAAAAGGCTATGAGGCATAGGTGATGAGTAAAATCACTTTGATAATTATTCTATGAGGTTGTAGGTATGATGTGTTTATCCCATGATGTTGATGTGAGCCTTGAGAGGCAGTGACAGTACATGATGAGGGATTGAGATCCCATGGTATGTGATGATCCTTGAGATGGATCTGGATGGTTGGCAAGAGGCCAAGTGGTAACATGTGATGTTGGATCCTTGAGGTGGATCAGGATGATGTGTTTCATAATAATAATATAATGTTGAGTTTATGTTATTTACTTTCTGTTATATGTTGCATGTTATACAACTTGGTTGAATCTTGCAATCCATCTAAAAGATATTAACTAATCACACTGGAATTATATCATGTAGTTTGCCCTGGCCATAGATCCATCATCGTCAGGATTTGGTGATGGTGAAACGGGTTCTCCTACGGGTTAACCTGGAAGCGCATATTGTTGAATATGTGTAGGTTGCTCCTAGCCTGAAAATGAGGAGGTAAGAGTGTAACTTCGGTTGCAGACTCAGATATATGTATGAAGAGCATGGTGAACAGGCCCATAGCTCAGGATATGTGATATGAAGAGCATGAATGCGTTCATGGCTCAGAGCACGGTGAACTGGCCCGTGGCTCAGTTTTACTAACGCTGAGACCTGTACCAAGGCGGGCTAGAGAGAGGGTAGCCTATGGAGCTGACCCTGTGGCTAAGACCACTTCAGCATGAGACTGCGGTCCTGCTTGTGTTGTGATCGTGCACTGACCACGAGGTGGGAGGTCGTGGAGTCCGGCTCTTCCATTGACTTTGTATGGCACCGGCTTGGGTTTTGTAACCGAAGGTTGGATTTGAACGGTACGGTTCACTTCCTCAGGGCATAATAATACATAATTCAGTTGTCTAGTATTTACTGCTTAAGACAAACACGAAACATTGGATGAGGCCTTTTTTGTGTAGTTAATTCTGTTATATCTTGCAGTTACTTCTATATTCATCAGGTATGTGGTAATATGTCTCATCTTGATAATTAGGTTATGTGATGTTATATCTTGTTCTGGTAATCATGTTACATAGTGATATATCTTATCTTGTCAGTCATGTTCTATTGAGAGATACTTGGTTATATGCTTTTGTACAGCTGGTAAGCTTGTCGGTAAGAAATGCTTTGCTTTATATAGACTGCTCTTGTTATACCTGTTGATAGTTATCTGCTGTTATAGTTTATCTTTCTGAGGTTCTGTAGTTGCGGTGGGGAGTTATGTTTCCCGCTGGGACAATTGTTCAATTGTCTCACCCCGCTGGTTTACACCCTTTTTAGGTGGTCGAGCTAGACGTGGTGGTGGTCGTGGTGTTGCGGCCGAGCTGCCTGATGAGAAGTAGAAGGCAAGCGATGGATATGCTGTTGTTTTGGATGTTTTGTAGTAGTGTCTAGAGTCATCCCTGTACTCTCAGGTCCTTGGCAGTGTTTTGACGTTGTTTCACGATGAACGATCGATAATGTTTGTATATCTTGTTGTTGGCCGGATGTGGGCCTTTCTGTATATGAATAGGTGGTGAACTCATGTGATGGATGAACAGTTGTTCCTGAGCTGTGGACACGTATCCGATCTCGTGTATGTTTATATATGACATGTTTCTGTGCAGGATGAGGACTGGAAAGTAATAGTTTCACAGTTTATCTGTTTTCCACAATCGGTTTTAATTAACCCATGTTCTTGATAATATGTGGTTATGGTGATTTCCGCACGTTTTCGCGTAACACCTCGTTATCTATATGATAATGGGATGTGTTGCCACATTGCTTCTTTAGCTTTAGCTACTTTAGATAGGGTACTATCAGGAGTAATATCGATAACCTCAGTTGTGTCTTTTTTTTGCTTTTTTCTTCAAAATCTCTAACAGCCTTTTCAAAGGTTTCATTCTCCTTATCAGACACATCACCTATCTTCTCCAAGTTGCTTCCAGTAGCATCATCCTCAGAACCTATGTTAGAGAGAGATTTCTTAGTGCTCGCTTCAATAAGAACCTCATTCATGACAGTAGGATTTACAGAAATCTTAGCATGCTCAGGAACAGCCTTCCAAACCTATATTTACTTACCGTCTTTCCCTACTCTATCACATTCCCCATGTCTAAAAAAACCCACATGAGCTACATTTCTCAGGCCACCATTCATAATCAAATCTGATAGTATGAGTACCACCTTCATTCGAACACAGTTCAAGCTCAATAAGGTAGGAGAAGTCTGAAGGGATGAGAACTTGAAGTCTGGAAAATTCCATTCTTTTGCATTCGCTTGTAAGATGATCAGAGCATAAAGGAATCCCTAGAAATGACCCAATGTGGTCAAACATCCTCTTATCCCATAGCTCAAGAGGAATATCATGAACTCTCACCCAAATAGGAATGTCAGAGAGTTTGAATCTCACAATGGCGTCCCCCGATTTCCATCTGATTAACACCACAGGCTTTCCTTTCACAGTCCAGATCCCTCCTTCCAGAACGTCCTCCAAATCTTGACCATCTGAAAACCTAACGATAAAAAAACCATTGCCCCTGCCGATAACTTCTATCGCATCCTTGATTTTCTAGATCTGAGCAAAGTACAATTTTAATGTTGGTAGATGAGGTTTAAACCCTACTATGTACCCTGCTAGGCAATTCTTCCATCTTTCCAAATTCGCATGGGCCTCCTTCCTCAGGTAGATCAACTTGCCCTCATGTAGAGTGATCTCTGTATTTTCCAGAGCAATATTTACATTCTTCTTTTTTGGCGCATGGAAAAGGTCACTCCATGACTTCTTGCTCAGATTTGGATTCCTACTATCTAGATTCTCAGTCGCCAAATGTGAGGAAGGATGGCCTAGAAGAGAATCGTCTCTGGGATCGCCAACGCCGCCACCCCCGCTACGCTCCGCCATTGTGGGAGGTCAGGTGCATGATACTTCAAGTTGCAAAATGAATTTTGGATTCAAAATTTGTAGAAACTATTGGTGTCACGGTGGATAAATCTATTTTTCTTTATATTTTACAAGTGTTGTGATGTTAGGCGAAGTAGTGGAGGGTTGCTCCCTAGATGGTGAGAGTCGGGTAGACAAAAGCATCACTAGTTTACACTCTGATCCGAGAATCATGGGGCATGTACAATCCCGTGTGAATCATCAAGTACCACCTTGCAAGACTAAATACTCTTGGGTTATTGATAGCAAAGTAATATCATGAGGGAAAGGTCAAAAGAATCCCCATTGGGGAGTGAAATAGAACATGAAATTGTGAGCTACCAAGTAGGAGGAGGAGAAACGTATTCCGATTGAATAATGAGTGGATGATTCATAGGCAGTGGCTTGGTTAAGGGAACACCCCCCCAGGCGTAGTGAATATGAGTCTTCATAGGGTAATTGTCTTTACTTATGGAGCCGAACCTGGATGATCCATCCATGACCACGATGAATCTTGGGTGAAACTAAGTGGAGGTCTGAACCAATATAAGTAATGATTTCAAATCCAAGGTTAATTGTACTCTGGCAACATTATGTAAGTTAGAGTTTGGTTTTTTGGGGGTGATAGTGGAAAGGTTGACATATAAGTCACCCTTATTGTCACTCTATAGAATCGTACATGAGATTTTCACCTCATACGGCTCCTCATTCAATTCTTTCAAAGTAGTCGGATCCTTTTTGTAACATACTCAATTTTGACCCATCAAAGGTACAAATCAATTTAAATAATTTTTGAAGGATTACGTCATAGTAATTACATATTAATATTTCTCCTTCCTTATATTTGAACTCCTTTTGAAAATCCATATGAGTTATTTGCACACTACTGCTTAGTAATATCTTAGCTCTTGAAATTTAATTGTTATGACATCTTTAGAAATATCAGTCCCTACCGAATGATAATGTATGTCAATAAGAATAA
This sequence comes from Alisma plantago-aquatica, assembly GCA_963693085.1. Taxonomy (NCBI): domain Eukaryota; kingdom Viridiplantae; phylum Streptophyta; class Magnoliopsida; order Alismatales; family Alismataceae; genus Alisma; species Alisma plantago-aquatica. Next base: position 439,075,285 of record OY856412.1, on the reverse strand, counting down.
TACAACCTGAGAAACAATGATATCTGAAAATTTAGTAACCAAACAAAAATAGAGGACGAATATAGTTTAAAAAAAATGTATACTGGAATTCTATACGACTGGTATTTAATAGATTGCATAAATCGTATGAATATTAATAGCTTACCTCATTTATGCTGGAGTGAGAGATGTCAAATCCTTTTCCTAAATATCGTGAATGGTAAATGGTTAATTATAACATTAACTAAACAATTAGAGACTTGCCACCAACGTATTAGTTACTTTTACATTTAGCCATTGTTTCACCTTCCAAGTATACTGACGAATGACGATCAGAGTAATTTAATATTGAACATGTATTATCCCATTCACAATCTTCATTCTTTTGGTCTTTTAATTATGCCCACTATCAAATGAATACATAATTGATAAGGAATTCAACGAGATCTTTACTTTTATCAACTCCACGACTCTTCCTCTTAATTATTATATTCACTGGTCACGCCTATTGCAATATAACTGACAACTTCAGCAACCGTCTCAGAAACATTACTCGCTCTACTCACGCGTTGTACCCAAACGCTAGACTGACTATTACGACGAGAAAGACGACGTTCCCACCATCTCAATGTTTCTTCTTAGGAATCCAT